>CM071841.1:18817517-23817517 GCA_036507285.1 Trichosanthes cucumerina
TGATTTTGACCGTAATGATGACAAACCTTTCGTGTCTACAAGAAAATCATCAATAGTTCTCACATTCAGAATTTCTCTATGTGGATGATATCCTACCATCAGGGAATGATGTAGGTTATCTTATCGACATTAAGGAATGGCTAGCAACGCAATTCCAAATGAAAGATTTGGGTGATGCGCAGCTTGTTCTTGGATCCGCATTGTCCTAAACTGCAAGAATAAAACACTAGCCTTGTCTCAAGCATTATACATAGACAAAGTGTTGTCAAGGTTTAAGATGTAAGATTCCAAAAAGGGCTTGTTGCCTTTTAGACATGGAATCCATTTGTCTGAGGAATGTTGTCCAAGACACCTCAAGGAGAGTTGAGGATATGAGATGATTCCTCACGCATCGCCCTAATGGGAACTCGATGTACGCCATGTTGTGTACTAGGCCCGACATCCGGTTTGCAATGCTGGGATGGTAAGTAGGGTATCAATCCAATCCAAGACTCTGAACATCGACAATGCTAAAACGATCCTTAAGTATCTTCAAGAACAAGGAACTACATGCTTGTGGTATGGGGCTATGATTTGATCCTCACAGATACACTGATTCGACTTTCTCAGATCGATAAAGACTCTCGTAAATCTACATCGCACGATTTCGCTAAACTGAGGAACCGTAGAGTATGGCGAAGCCGCCAAGGATGCATCGTTGATTCCACCATGGAGGTCGAATATGTAGTAGCTTGCAAAGCAACCTCCAAGGAGGTCGCTTTGGTTAAGGAATTTTATGCTAAATTTGGAAGTTGTTCCAAATATGACTTTGCCTCGCCACAATCAGATTGCGATAACAATGGTGTAGTGGCAAATTCGAGGCAACCTCAAGTCACAAGAGGGGAAAGCACATAGAGCAAAAGTATCATCTCATCCGGGAGATCATGCACGAGGAGACGTGATTGTCACGAAGATAGCCTCAGAGAGTTACAACATTGTTGATCCTTTTTACAAAGGCTCTCACGACTAAAGTATTTGAGAGTCACCTGTAAGGTCTAGGTTTACAAGTCTTCCCCAACTAGTAAGTGGAGCATTTTGTACAAAGGGTTTAAATGCCCTAGTTTATTGTATTTACATTAATGTAATGTTTAGTACTCCATGCTTTAGGTCATGTGGAGATTGTTGGGATTTATACTTAAAACTTGTGTAATCTTGATCAATTAAATAAAGTGTTATTTGTTTTGATAAGATTACAGTCTTGCTTTTATAAATCCAATAAACTAAGCTCAAAGGTTATAACGCTTATCTTGAAATCAAGCAGTAGACACTATTTGGGTTGAATTCCGATTATAACCTAAATAGTCTATGGTATAAGAATAAGGTTGGAAACCTCATTCTCGTAACACCATGGATGCGACCCACCTTGTAATTAGTACAAATGAGGTAATCCAACTAATTCATGTAGTTGACATGCGAGTGGTAGCATCCTGTATGAAGAGTTCATACAAGATCGATCGCAAATTATTAGTCTAACCAAAGATAACACCGCTAATGTGATAAGACTAGTAATTTATAGATGGTCATTAGTGACTTGACTCGAATCTTGGAGCAAGTTAAGAACTCCCGCTATAGGGGCTTGTCCTTAGACTAGTATGGGTGAGAAGTGGCTTGTAGCCGACTCAATAAGCCTACCTTCTCAGTGACGTAACCTTGTGAGGCACTGGGGAACTTAACTGCAAGATGGAATTCACTCATTCCTCTACCGAGGAATTAGATTGGTTGTTCTCAAGAATCGACTCCAGTCTTGAACAACGGGGCCCCGCCTCTATTTAGGTATGAGTCTGCGTGTAGACCTTAGACTTGTTGTTCATTAGAGGATCAAAGCAGGTGCTTAAGGAGCAAAGAGGTAATCACAGGTAAAACGGTAATTTGACCAAGCTATCATTACGAACAACCCGTGAAGGGTCGACTCATGGGCAATGACTATATCAAGTGGGACACAATAATATCTACAAAGTGAGGAGAGTGCAAATACAAGCCTATAGTGGAGTGACTTGTAGTTAATGAATATTGATTAACGGATCAAAGAGTTTGATCTGTTAATCTCACATCATTGAGCTCATGATCTCGTAGGTTCATTAGATCCTCCGCTGGCTCAACATGGTAATATTGAGGTATAAAGTTAGGAGTGAAATTGAAGTGTTCAATTTCCTACATGAGGAGTTATATCAATTATATATGATATAATTGATATAATATATAGTTTTAATGTGAATTAGATTCATATATAAACTATATACTAAAGAGAGATTAAATGAGGGGTAGAATGGTCATTTCCATCCCATTCTCTCTATATATAGTTGCATGAGATGCAACTAGGTTAAGACATCTAAATGTATTCCTAGCCTCCTTGTTGTGTTGTTGGAAGAGTTCCAAACACAAATCTCTCTCACAAAATTCCTCACTACTCCTAAAGGGGAACTCCACCTTCCTCCCTCTCCTAGAGAACAACTGAGAAGATCCTGGTGGTGCCTGTTCGCATTTGTTCTCTTGTTTGAGATCGTGACCGTGGAGAGAGGAGCACTTGAAGAAAGGTTCTTCAAAGGTATATACTTGTTGTCCATACTCTTATTATATGCTTAATCCATGTTTTGTATTCTTGAAATTTCCATTGTAACTAAATCAAGAGCGCGCATTCGCAATCGCCTCCGCTGTGACTTCGATTCCTTCAATTAGAACCATTTTGGTTTTCAGCATGTCATCCTCAATAATAGCCTTACTTAAAAGCAATCGCTTAATCGGGTGAGAATTTTACTACGTGAGAAATCCAACCCGAATATGATTCTAGTTGTTGATGACCTACGGCTTGTAATCGTTCGAGGAATGTCCTCAAGTCCTCGCCGTAATGCTCCTCAACTGCTAAGAGGCGTGACGACCACCGGATCAAGGCCAATGATAAAGCCAAGGTCTACATTTTGGCTTGTGTTTCTCGGGGTTCGCCAAAAGTACGAGGGCATGGTCTCACCGTGAGATCATGAGTTCGCCAGCAGAAATGTTTGACAACTATCCGGGCAGATTCGCACCAATCCTCAAATACGTTTATAACTCCCGTATGAAGGAGGAATCGCCACCAGAGAACATGTTCTCGATCCGATGGTCCACTTCAACGTGGCCGAGATGAACGGCGGCCATTGACGAGCAAAGTCGCATCGCTCATTTTGGAATCTCTTCCAAGAGTTTCCTGCAATTCCGCAAAGAATTCTGTGATGAACAAGATAGAGTATAACCTCGACTACTCTCCTTAATGAACTACAAACTTTCCAATCTCTTATGAATAATATGGGACATGCCGGATGGAGAGGCAAATCTGCTTTCCCCATTCTAGTATGTTCCGTAAGAGTTCATCCTCCGGGACTAAGTCTCAGAGCTCATCTTTTGGGATTAAAAAGACCCAAAAGAAGAAAATAGGAGGAAAGGGAAGGCACCTACTGCATTACAAAGGCAAGGGAAAAGCCAAGGTTGTAGAGAAAGGAAAATGTTTCCATCATGAACATGGATGGGCACCGAAGCTTAAATCGCCAAAAATACCTTGTTAGCTTAAAGAGAAGAAAGATAAATTAGATTTACTTATTCTTGAAACTTGTTTAGTGGAAAATGATGATTTGACTGATACTTGATTCAGAGCCACTAATCACGTTTGCTTTTCATTTCAGTGAAACTAGATCCTTCAAGGAGAATATGTAATGGGGTTTATGGATGGCCTAGTTTATTGTATTTATATCTCTATAACCATCATTGTAGATTATGTTGTACCCCCTACTAGAGTTTTAGTTCAAGTGAGAGTTTGTTGGGATTTGTGCCCTCAAAACTCGTAGTTTGTAATTATGATCTAATTAATGTAATAAAGTGTTATTGTTCGTTACCCACGAGTTTCCCTTCATTCAAACCCTAAATCCAATAAACTAAACATCCAAGGTCACAAATGAATCTCTAAATCAATGTAATGTACATAAAAAGGATCTCGGTTCGAGATACAAAATTTCTAAAGGGTCTATAGTTAGGGGATAAGGTTTGGGTACCTTACCCAAGGTTAAACTATGTATATGGATGCCCTAGTTTATTGTATTTATATCTCTATAACAACCTGCTTTAGATTATGTTGTACCCCACTAGAGTTTTAGTTCAAGTGGGAGTTTGTTGGGATTTGTGCCTTAAAACTCGTAGTAGTTAATTATGTTCTAATTAATGTAATAAAGTGTTATTATTTCAATAAAGTGTTATTGTTCGTTATCTACGAAGTTTGCCTACATTCAAACCCTAAACTAATAAACTAAACATCCAAGGTCATTAAATGAATCTCTAATCGAATGTAATGTACATAAAAAGGATCTCGGCTTCGAGATACAAACTTTGGGTCTATAGTTAGGGGATAAGGTTTGGGTACTTTACCCCGGTTAAACTATGGATGTGGCCCACTTTATATTTGATGCAAACACAATGATCCTAACGTGTTCGTGTAGATGACATGTGAGTGGGGGATATCCTATGTAATGAGATTACATAAGATCGACCACGCAAATAGTAACCTCTAGTTGTAACTTCGCTGACTAGTTAGGTTTCTATTTCACTAGGATGACCTAGAAAACTTGATCTCAATCTTGAGCAAAAGTTACTTAACTCCTGCTCATGAGGGATTGTCCTTTGACTAGTATGGGTGAGAGTGGCGCATCCACCGACTCAATATGCCTACCTTCTTGGGGACAAGACCGAGTGAGCTACCGGGAACTTAACTTAGCAAGATGGAATTCACTCCTTCTCGCCTACTATGGTAAGTAGAGGAATGTTCCCTTGCTGGTGTGTCTCCTGGACTTGAACAAAGGACCCACCCTCTCATTGGCCCGAGAGGGACTGTGTTTGTTGGTAGGACCACAAACAAATTGTTCATTAGAGGAGCACTGGTACTTAAGGTACAAAATGTAACCTGGGTAAACGATAATTTGACCTAGCCGTGTTACGAACATCGTGAAGGATTGACTTGTTGTTATTGGTCAATATCCATGGACACATAAATATATTTGCAGCAAGAAGAGTGCAAATTGTGAGACTTTAGTGGAGTGTTCCCAGCTAACGAATGTTGATTGGGAGGTTAATGAGATTAACCGAGCAATCTCATATCGTTGGAGCTTCGATCCGTAGGTCCATTAGGTCCATCTTCTAGCTCAGTAAAGGGTTCTTAGATCATTTGAATTTGAAATGTTCAAATTCATTAGGGAATATATTTAATGTATAATGATACGATATAATATATAGTTTTGGAACTATATATTATAAATTTAATGTGCATATGATTCATATCGAATAGTACGAGAGAGTTAAATATTTGAAAGAGTTCAAATATTAAATATGAATGTGATTCATATTTAAAACTATAGGTTAAAATTTAATGTGCACTAGATGTACATTAAAACTATAGGTTAATGATTAAATTTGATTTAATCATATACATATAATCTATTTGAAATATAAGATATTCAAATTAATTAATTAAGAATTAATTAATAATTTAAATAGGTTATATATGTTTTTAATTAATTATTTAATTAATTAAAGAGGGAACGTGTAGATGACACGCTCCCACTCACCGCTTTCTTCTCCACTCCCTATCGCATGTAGGGAGTTGGAAGAAGCAGGAGATCGATTGATCATTCAAGCAATTTTGAGATTTATCGTTGCTCTAGAATTCTCTCTCAAAATCCCAATTATTCCAAAAGTTGGAATCCTTCCCACCAAGGAGGATCTAAGCACTCGTGAGATATGTAGGATCTCTCGGTTGTTGTGTTCTTATCGAAGAAAACAGAGAAGTCCTCAGATAATTGATTTCCTCAGTATAACCTTTGGAGCAACAAGTTGCTAGAGAAAATCTACAAAGGTATCCTCTCTTTTATTAGTTTAATCGTTAAACTTCTATCATGTTTGCATGTACTACTCCATGTCTAATTAGATTAGAATTAGCATGCTTGTTCTGTATGTTTTTGTCAATGTAATCAAGTTATTGTTTCAATTAAAATAATGAAGCAAATTACGATCCCAAACACGCTTTCTCGCTCAAGGAGATCCGATCTCTATCATCTTAGGACATTGTTCCTTAGACAAATGGACTCCATGTCTAAAAGGCAACAAGCCCTTTTTGGAGTCTTGCATCTTAAACCTTGACAACACTTTGTCTATGTAAGATGCTTGAGACAAGGCTAGTGTTTTATTCTTTCATGGCTCCTGATAACTGGATCCCAAGAACAAACTGCGTGCATCACCCAAATCTTTCATTTTGAATTGCGAGCTAGCCAATCCTTAATGTCAAGAGAAGATATCCTACATCATTCCCAATGAGTAGGATATCATCCACATAGAGAATTAGGAATGCGATGTAACTATTAACGATTTTCTTGTAGACATAAGGTTCATCATCATTCTCAAGTCAAAACCATAAGATTTGATTGCCTCATCAAATCTTATATTCCGTGACCTAGAGGCTTGTTTCAGCTTCCTAAATTGACCTTTTTAAGCCAACAAACCTTTGCTCTTGTCCTAGTCCAATGAACTCTTTGGGTTGGTCCATGTAGATGTTTTCTCAACATTGTCATTCAAAAGGTTGTCTTGACATCCTTTTTCCATACCTCATAGTCATAATATGCGCAATTACAAGTAGGATACTTGGATAGACTTTACTATAGCAATAGTGAAAAGGTCTCCTCATAGTCAACTCCTTCAACCTAGGTATAACCCTTTTGCTACTAGTCTAGCTTTAAAGGTTTGCACCTTCCCATCTAAACCACACTTTCTCTTGTAGATCCACTTACAACCTATAGGTTTTATCCCATCAGTTTATCTACAAGATCCCAAACATAATTGAAGTACATAGACTCCATTTCTTGGTCCATGGCTATGACCCATTTGTCTTTGTCTTTGTCAACCATCACTTGATTATAAGTCAATGGATCCTCGCAGCTTGTCATCCGGTATAACAACTTGGGTTTTAGATAAACCCATGTAACGCCAGTGTCATGTTACAACCCTCCCACTACGCTCGAGGTATATTCAACTCTTGAGATGGACTCTTCTTGACTAGACAAACTAGTATTAACAACTCTTGTTGACGCACTAGTTTTATTTGCAACCTTTGTTATTTTTCCGCCTAACTCACTCAACACTACTTTACTTTTTTGTTTGTGGTCCCTTATGTGGTCCTCCTCTAAGAAAATGTTATTTGTCGACACAAAACCTTATCTTCCTTAGGATCATAGAATAAATCACCTCTTGCTTCTTTTGGGTAGCCTAGAATAGGCACAATTTTGAATGTGAATCCAACTTCTTTGGATTTGTCACAAGCACATGCATTGACAACCCCAAATTCAAATGACATAAACTACCATTACGCCCTTTCCAGAGTTTAAAAGGTGTTTCGAAACACTTTTTCAGTAAGTACATTATTCAAAATGTATAGTGCATTCTCATCACAGAACCCCAAAAAGAACTAGGTAGATGAGCATAAATCATCATTGATCGAACCATGTCCAACGAGGTTCTATTTCTCCTTTCC
Source organism: Trichosanthes cucumerina (assembly GCA_036507285.1). NCBI lineage: Eukaryota > Viridiplantae > Streptophyta > Magnoliopsida > Cucurbitales > Cucurbitaceae > Trichosanthes > Trichosanthes cucumerina. Next base: position 18,825,094 of record CM071841.1, read on the forward strand.
GATACATCATTTTGTTGTGGTGTACCGAGCCGAGAGTTGGGATGTAATTTCATGTTCTATCATATAGTTCTGGAATTTTAAATCCATGTACTTTCCACCTCGATCCGATCAAGTGTTTTAATAGTTTTACCTAATTGATTTTCAACCTCGCCTTGAATTCCTTGAACTTTTCAAGTGTTTCAGATTTGTGGTGCATTAGGTAAATATGCAAAAATCTAGAATAATCATCTATAAAAGAGATGAAATATTCATATTCTCCCCTGGTTTTAACATTCATCTGACCACAAAGGTCCAAAATGTATAAGCTCAAGAGGTTCTTTGGCTCTATAATCTTTTCCACTAAAAGGTCTTTTAGTCATTTTGACTTCTAGGAAGGATTCACATACAGTAAAGTATTTTCTTTTAACTCATTTAGAAGTCCATTCTTTACTAATCTCTCAATCCTATTGAGATTAATGTAACCCAATCTTAGATGCCAAAGATGAGCATTTGCTTTAGGAGAAATTTTACGTTTCTTAATTTGTGCGTTTGCAGTTTTAAATAATTCAGTGTTCAAAACCATTTTGACTCAATTAGGCCTTAAAACATACAATCCATTTTCTAGTGAAGCTGAACATATTTTCACACCTTTCTTCAAAATAAACACTTTATTCATTGAGAAAGAAACAGAAATACATTGTTCTATGAGGCACGAAATAAAAATAAGGTTTCTAGTAAACCCTGGTATCACTAATATATTGTCCAACAACATATATTTCTTGCCAAAATAAAGCTTCATCGTGCCTACTGCTATAGCTGAGACGACTTCTCCATTTCCAAACCGGAGTGTTATCTCTTCTTTCTCGTAGAGTCGCCAGAATCAATTCCTCAAAAGAATTGCGCATATGATTAGTGGCACCTCGAATCAAGTATCCAAGCGCTTTTATCATTATCCACTAAACAAGTTTCTAGGCAAAGTAAATCATATTTACCTTTTTCTTCTTTCTCGCAATGTACTTTGCATAGCCTGCTTTCAATGCCCGCTCATTGCAAAGTGGAAACACTTTTCCTTGTCAAGAACTTCTTTTTACTTTCTTGCCCTTCCTGGCGGCAGCTTTGTCACTTTGTTTCCCTTTACCAACCTTCTTTCATGTTCATCTTCTTCCTTCAAAGTTGTAGAAGAAGATGAAGCCATCGCTTTTGTCCCGCAGGTCGAACCTCCTGATAACTCCTACCGGCAACATTTGCCTCACACTTTCAATCTTCGAATTTTCATCAAAGATTGAAAGGTCCGGAGTTCATTCTGTGGCGGAGGTAAGATTAAAAGTAAGCTTGTTCATAACAAAGATTACATCTAAACTATAGGAAACTATCTTGAAGGGTTTTCTAAAATGAAGTCACCTAGCTCGACTCATCGATGGAATCACCATTCGACTCGCAGAATGTTAAAGTGCACCATCATATCCGTGACATGATCCCGAATAGATGTACCCTCTAGCATCCCCGAGTTAAATATGTACTTTAGTGGCATTGTGTCGCTTGTGTGGATTGTTGTCCAAACATACCCCGCATGTAATCCATGATTTCCTTAGCGCTATCACGCCTCATGCTTCTTGGCCAATATGTCGCATATACTTGCCAAAGATGTAGACCTTGGCCTTATCATTGGCCTTGATCCATCGATCATATGCATCACGAACATTTCGTGGACGATTCGAGCCCGCACCCGAGGACACTCCTGCTTAGCACAAATTTTAGATCATCCACTACCAATATAGTGTTGAGTTTGTTTTTCCAATTCATCATATTCTCTCCTGCTAACTTTTCTCGCACCAAATAAAGAAGTAATAGAGCTAGACATTTTGCTCGAAAAATTTACAAACGAACTTGTATGAGTTTCTTGCTATAACTATAATCCAATCATGTTTTAGCTAATTATCAAATGATTCCTAGGTCATTTATAATTTGCAATGCTACTCCAAAGGTTTAGAATGTATGACAATCAAGGGTAATAAAAACACTCCTCCTCCGGATCAAGACATTCCTATAGGCTTTAGTTACCATTTTTCAGCTGGCAGATACATACACAACTTATATAACCCCGTGAGTGTAACTCTATGTCTTTAGATCCCAAAGTCTTCATCCAATAAAATCCGCCAAGGGAGGACTAGATTGAAAAGGCACTAAGGAAATCTTTATCCCTTTCTTGCAGCCTACTATGTTCGATCCCCATGATCAAGCCCTCCAAGGGGGATTGTCTCAGTCCAGCCAAACTAGTAGGTCACCATAGTGGTCTAATTTTGTAAACCGACAAAAGAGACCGTAGGTTTTGTTTTTCACTAAACCTCGCTCCCACTCACTATAAGTACCCTCTCCATTCACCTTGATATTTACTCATACAAACACCATCCGATGGGAGATGCTCTCGCTTGCGCCACAAGGCCAAGTATGAGTCTCACTATGTGAATTTCCTAGAGATAACGTAGGTAGAAAAATATGTATCATATACACTTTTCCTCACAATCGATACTTTAAATTTATAGGAATCTTACTTAGGCTAAAACCCGACTAATGGTTTTATCTAACTCTATCAATATAACTTTTATATCGATAATCAATATAACTCTTATATTGATTTTATTCTAAGTTTGTTAATATAACTCTTTATATTAAACCTCACGATTTCTAGTTTATCAACCCCTTAATAAACCCATTGACGCCATCGTAATTTATAAACTCTCTAATTAAATTTCACTTCCGTGCCACTTCCTGCAGTGGTATTCCGCTTCCTCAAATTAAATACCCCAATGTAGATGAAACCTTCCTTAGACAGAGTTCATCTTTTAATCATAGCTTATAAATTACTTGGTTCCTAATTCTAATCTAATTAGAACTAGATAACCTAAGGTCTATTATTTCCAAGTTTTAAACATTTTAAAACTAATAATTAACCTTAGGTGACATGCATACTATGTTATAGTGCTTGATCATTCATCACATGAATAATAAGACATTCATAGCATAATCATCTCATGATATATAATGCATGCCAATGTCATTTATAAATTAATATAACAACTTTATATTAATTAGTCATGCAAACTATATAATATAAGTCCTTATATTATAAATGATGCATGAAAATGCTTAACCTAAGGTGTGATTTCTAAAATAAAAGCTTACATTATGCATGGCAATAATTACACAACAAATGCATAATTTAAATAGCAAAATTAGACCAATTTTGGTACTTAAATTCAATTTTAATTAATATAATCTAATTATATTAATTAAAATTAAATAAATTAAATATAAATAAATATAAAACATTTTTATATTTATTATATATAATAAAACGAAATTTCGCCCGCTGGAAAAAACGCTGAACGCTTTCGCTGGCAACGCTGATGGCGCTACATAACGCTGTATGTTGTCCGCCGCCGCTCGTTGGAGTGCGCTATGAACGCATTCAGCCGCTGCAACGCTGAAGGTCACGCTGCAACGCCGCCTCTTATGCGCGCCTCCTTCGCAGCGCCGGTGTTGCAACGCCAATGAACAACGCTGCAACGCCGCATTACGCATGTACCGTGGAATCTCCTATTCCTGCTCGCTTTTTGCTCGATCTTCTCAAAGAACCACCTTGCCTCGATCGACACGGACTTACAAACTCGATTTATAATTAAAATTGCCCAAAACACTCGGGCTTTACATTGAACGATTAAATGAAAATTGTAAATCTAAGTGCCAAAATTGAAAACGCTCTAAAATTGCAAACCGCTCATACATCTCATGCAAACAAGAAAATCCTTCCTCGTTTTGAAAAATCCAGTAACGTAAATCAAGAACGCAATTGGGCTCGATACCAATCGAAGGGAATTGAATCCTCAACTAAGCGATTGTGAATCGCGCTGCTCTCAATTTAGTTACAAATGATTACATTCAAGAACGAAACAACTAGATTAAGCATATAAACATAATATGGACAAAGAAGAAATATTACCTTTGAAGAACCTTTCTTCAAGTGCTCCTTCTCCCACTGCTACAATCTCAGCAACACGAACCCAAGAGATTACGAACACTACCACCGGATCTTCTCCGTTGTTCTCTAGGTGAGGGAGAAAGGTGGGTTCCCTTTAGGTGAGATGTGATGTTGTGAGAGAGAGAGATTGTGTTTTGGAACCTTTCCAACAACATAACCAAATGGCACACAATGTCTTAACCTAGTTGAATCTCATACAACCATATATATAAGGAAATAGGATGGAAATGACCATCCAACCCTTTCTTTATTCTCTCATTAGTATATGGTTTATATGTGAATCTAAATCACATTAAAACTATATATGATATCAATTATATCATATATAATTGATATAAGACCTCATGTATGAAATTGAACACTTCAATTTCATTCCTAACTTTATACCCTCAATATTACCATGTTAAGCCAACGGAGGGACCTAATGGACCTACTGTTCATTAGCTCCAATGATATGAGATTAACTGATCAAATGCTTTGATCCAGTTAATCAATATTCATTAACTACAAGTCACTCCACTATAGACTTGTAGCTGCACTCTCCTCAATGTAGATAATATTGTGTCCACCGATATAGTCATTACTCATGAGTTGACCCTTCACAAAGTTGTTCAGTGATCACACTGGGTCAAATTACTATTTTACCCCTGTGATTACCTTTTTGTTCCTTAAGCACCACTGATCTTCTAATGAACAACAAGTCTAAGGTCCTACCATAGACTCATACCCTCATAGTGGGTGGCGCCCCGTTGTTCAAGACCGAGTCGCCTTAAGGGAACAACCTATCTAATTCCTTAGTGTAGAAATGAGTGAATTTCATCTTGCAATCGTTAAGTTCCCACTATCCACAAGGTTCTCGCCCTCGAGAAGGTAGGCTTATTGAGCCTGGCCACAGCCACTCTCACCCATACTAGTCTAAGGACAAAGCCGTCTAAGCAGGAGTTCTTAACTTGCTCAAGATTCAGGTCGAGTCACTAATGACCATCTATAAATTACTAGTCTTATCCTGTTAACGGTGTTACACTGGTTAGACTAATAATTTGCGGTCCTGGCTTTTATGAACTCTTTCATACAGATGCCCCCACTCGCATGTCAACTACATGAATGAGTTGGATTACCTCATTTGTACTAATTACAAAGTGGGTCGCATCCATGGTGTTACTGCAATGAGGTTTCCAACCTTATTCTTATACCATAAACCATTTAGGTTATATTCTTGAACACAATCCAAATAGTGTCCACTACAATCGATGTTCAAGATATATATATTATCAAGATATATGTTATAACCTTGGAGCTTAGTTTATTGGATTTATAAAGCAAGATCAGTAATTTTATCAAAACAAATAACTCTTTATTTCTTTGATCAAAATTACACAAGTTTTAGGGCATAAATCCCAACACTATCAGCTTCTTAGGTAGAAAATGGGTTGACTTTGTTAGCTTATCCACTATCATCCAAATCATATGAATCCTTTCGTCGTTCGGGGCAAACCATAAATGAAATCCATAGTTTGGGGCATCTCATCCTTCTTTTTCATTTACTTTTTAAAAAAAAGAAGAAAAAAGGAATGGAAAAGGAATCGTGATAGTCCCCTCTTCGTGTGCAAACTGGCGGGAAATACAATGCGTCGACCGATCGGCGCGCTCTTCTCTCACTGCTGCTCGATTCTTCTCCTCAACACCTCTCCATCGATCTCTCACTCGACTTCTCTCTCGTTGTTTCAATCTCTATCTCGTAATCGACTCTCTCCCGCGCCAAAATCCTCTCTCCGCGCCACCCTCTCTCTCCGTTAGTCGCTCTTCCTCCGCTCTGGCCACCCTCTTCTCTACGCTCGGCCGACGATCATTGACTCTCTCTCGCTTCCTCGGTAAATCTATCTCTCTCTCTCATGCTTTCCCCTCCTCTTCATGACCCCTCTCTCACTTTCGATCACTCTCTCTCTCTCTCTCTCTCCTCACCGCCTCTTCTCTGCTCTCTCACCCTGGCCTCTCTCGATCTCCCTCTGCTTTCTCTCTTCCTCTATGTTTTCTCTCAACCGGTCTCTCGATGTCCTTTTTGTTTTGGTGGGCGGTGGCGGTGAATCGATAGATTTGGAAGAGTTGTTGTCTCAAGCATCAAGCACGTTGTCTCCGAGAGGTTCTCACTGCCTGCAAACCTTAACTCCTTAATCGTGTTGCTCTGCTTTTGGTTTGGTTTTTTGATGTAGGTCGTAAGCAATTCCTTCCTTTATGTGAAGTTTCGCTTTGACCAAAGGTTTCCTTAGTATGCGCAGCGTAGCTTGAATTCGGGCTTTTAGAAGGAATAGCCGCTTATTGCATTTCTAATAGAGGTAAGTAGTCGTTGGACTATCCCACCCGTAAGTGTAAGGCTTAGGGATGACACTGCATGCATGCTAAGGATTTCGTAGTAATTGATCATTTTGATCTTGATGATTGTTTGTTTGGACCGTAAAAGTGGCATGTTCTAGACCCTGTGAAAGTATGTGTTGTTGCTTGTTTATTCTCACATGCCTGAGCATGATGTTTCTTGTTATGTATGATGTGAAACTTGCGCTGAGGTCACACGGTTGATGAATGTTATTGAAAGTACCTCAATTAGAGGCTTGTGTAGTTCTATGCTTAGTTTCGTGATAGCCCGGGGAGGCACTATTTAGCCTTAGAGACGTACCTAACACAATCGATCATGTTGTAGGCCAAGTCCTCAGATAACCCTTAGCAGGATGAGACTCTAGGTTGGCGAGTTTGACTTGGGATGTGGGTACGCCCTCCTCAAGCCGAGTGGCTCGGGACCCGATTCCCAGTGCAGTGGGGTAGTGGATACATTCCCGGTTTGTGATTCAGTGTGTGATTCCCGAGATACAGGGGCGCTGGATACTGCTCTCGCCCTAGATTGAGGCCGAGGAGTGATTCCCAGAGTTGCAATGGTCAGGGCATGTTCCTTCACCGTAGATGAGGGCTAGAAAGCCACGTGGTCATGAGCTTGTGGGCGGAAGCATTGCTTTTGACACAAACTTAGTCCAAGGCCAAGGGTAGGACAGGATAAATTTTGAGCAAGTTAGGGTCGGGGTGAAGGTGGAAGTCCAGGGGACTGAGTGCGTGTTGTGTGTTAGCTAGGTCTAAGGCTTGACCCGCTTTGTAATGTTTTACTTTGGACGGCGGGGCTACTTGTCGAGTGTTTTATACTCACTCCTCGCTTTTTTGTGTTTTGATTGCGTGGTAAGGCTAAACACCGAGATGATCGTGAGACTACGAGGACTCTCGCAAGGCTATGGAAGGACTTGTTAGGCTTAGATAGGGCTATTTTTTTGTTAAGTTGTTTGCTTATTTCTTTCTCGCTTTACTTCGCTTATTATCGAGCTTGTATATTCAAGTATCGTGTTAGCCATGGATGTTTAACCTTGCATGTGTTTTTCCGTAGTAGTACTTGTTAATAAAGTATGCCCTGCTTAAGAACGCATGTCTATTTGACAATCCATTTAGAAAGCATGTTTTAGGTGATCGTGTGGTTGATCAGTGAACTCGTGGGGACCGGAGCCCACTGTGTGATTATCAGAGTTTGGTGGAGGCTTGGTACCTCGTGAGAACGTGCTTTCAAAGTGCTCTTCTTGTTTAGGTGATATGAAAATTTTCTAATAGTCCTAGTTACGTCGTTATGTTGTCGAAATTTTCTATCACGAGTGGTGTAACTTTGAGTAACATCCCTAGTAGAATGGTTGAATTTCTAGCGGTGTTATAGTTGGTATCAGAGCCATAGGTTTTAGATTCTGTATATTGCCTACATCGTAGGTTTTGTCCTTTATAGCCTCTTGCAAGGAGCTCGCCCGGTCATCATTAGGTTTGCTTTTGTTTAATAAGAAGTAGGGAATATTACCTTGTTTCTGGTCGTTTTGTTTTTTATAAGTTATTGTTGAAATGTCCCTTTGGTTATAAAGTTGACCCTTGATTTGTAAATTAGATTATGGCACGTGCTCTGAGGGACGTGGTAGATCGATCACACCGACGGCCGGGGTTGTCATGGGGACGTGAGGTCGAGGCCAAAATCGACCGTTGAAACACCAGTAGACGAGCGCTCCAAGCACCAAGAAGAGCTCAATCAGGATGCTTCGGCCGTCGAGGAGTCGACGGGGCAAAATGAACGAGTACATGAGCAAATGGACGAGCAAGCTCTGCCACCGACCAATGTGTTCTTAGCCAACCTCCAAGAGCTCGTCCAAACGACTTTGGCGGTCGACCAACACCGCCATCAAGCCCTTGGAGTCATAACAAGCCGTAATGAGGGCTAGGGGTCGTTTCAAAATAAGGGAGCCGATCGACCCCTGCACTCCATGGGGCGACGCATCGAGGAGGCGAGGTACCTCAGAGATCTTAAGAAGTATGACTCACCCCTATTTGATGGACAAAGTGTAGATCCTATAGCCGTAGAGGTGTGGTTCACGGCGATCGAATCGATTTTGAGCGCATGTGTCGCCCGAACACCGAGAGGTGTGGTGTGCTACGCCGCGTAGGTCGTGCTCTTCTCGTGGTGGCAAACTGCAGCTTGATCCATTGATGTCGATCTTTGACCGGTGACTCGGGTGAAGCTCCGTGGTGTTTTTCGAGAAGTATTATCCGGCCATGGCTAGGCTCCGCAGCGCGCATGCAGTTCATTCATTGAAGCAGGTTGAGACAAACAAGGGAAGAGTATGAGCATGAATTTACTATGTTGTCCCATTTCACGCCGATTTGGTAGATATAGAAAAGAAGAAGATTGACCGATTCCTGGCGGGGTTGTGCCGTGATATACAGGGGGTTGTGGTAGCCCATGAACCAAAGACCTACACTGCAGCCATCCGAGTGGCCTCCTTGTTGGACGCATGTACTCTAAAGACGAAGAGAGCCAATACTAGTCAGACACTCGAGGCTTGCCAGAGTTCAGGGGTAGGCAAGAAGAGGAGGTTCGAGCAGGCTTTCACTAGGCCTAACCGACCTGTGGTGCAGAGTCAACAGACAAGGCAGGCCCCAGCCAGAGGTTCATGTTATGGGTGCGAGGACAACACACTAGAGTCCGCCATGCACCCACAAAGTATGCAACAACCGAGGGAAGGTGGGACACTTGTCGCCTGTGGTGCAAGCCAGGATCGAGAGATTGTGAGGGTCTATTACAAGTGTGGTAAGCCAAGGCACTCTCGCAAGCGGCTCAATGATGGTATGGATGATATGGTAACGTGGCCAGGTCGCAGAGGATTCTGGGCTTGGGGCGTTACAAATGGTATCAGAGTGGAACCTCTCCCAGTAAGATGTGGTTCAGGGACAAACCAATGCATAAGTTGGTGGGCATGTGACACTCGAGATGAGGAGGGGTACATGAATGAACCGGGACCACATCTAAATGAGAGAACTCCTGAGGATATAAAAGTATGGTTCAGAAAGATGAGTATAGATGCGAAAGGCTTCTAATAGCTACTACCAATACCAACAAGGTGCACCTTTTTTTCGGTGACTCAATCATAGGAACTCCACAATTAAGCGTGATTAATGGAGAAATCCTATGTTTGGTGACCTCCTAAGAATTTTCCTAGGGATCCTGTGTTGATTTGTGGGGATAGTGTCTTCATTCATACAAGCAAATCATGAATAATATAGTAACGCAACCAAGTCGCAGGGAGATCTTATGCCCGAGGCGTTACAATCTCACTCGCCGATCACCCCCTTCCCCCTCCCTTTCCCTCGATTTCCGCCGCCTCACTCGATTTCTCCTCCAGCAACTCACGAAGCAAGGGGTCGCACCGATCTCTCTCTCGTCTTCTTCGATCCGACGACCACATCTAGCACCATGGTGCCTCCTCGGTCCTCCTCCTGGGTCCTCGCCACAACAACTCAACCCTCACCCCACCTCACTTCCCTCGTCTCCCCAATCGTGCGACCGCCCTCCCTTCTGTGCTTTGTTTTTATTTTTCTCTCTTCCATCCATCTCTTTAAGCTCGACTAGAATCGACAGACTGCTTGACAAAAGACGTTCTTTTTCGGTATTGCGGTAAGTTTCATAGTGTTAAAACATTACTGCAAAAAAGCAAAGAAGAAACAACATTGGTTCTTAAAATAGATGGAGAAGGTGTATCAAACAATGCATTATTGGGAACTAGTAATAAAAGTCCTATTACAAGTATTGTTCGTAATATAGCAAAGTATTTGTTTCAATAAACAATTTTTGAGATACCTAAGATTCCTCACATGGTGATTGAACCATCATACCATGAGAATATGAAAGGACTGGAATTTTATTATCGATTACTGGATCTGGTAAATTATTTGACTCATAGTTTTTATTTATCTTTTTTAAACTCAACACTTACTGATGTCTTGAGCATTATGAAGTTGTTGTGAGACGTGCCTTAAGGCCGTTACGGGCAATACTCGAGGCCTTGGGGGCCTATGTAATTTTGGTTAGTCAATTTTATGTAGACAGGGCACTGAATTTTAAACAAACGACCGTTTTGAGAGCTTGGGTTAGTGTGGGCAATTCGCATGGCATTGGGAACCCTGCTTCAACATCGTGGGTAAGTTTTTCAACCTTGTTGTGGGTTGTTCTAAACGTTAAAGTTAGGGTAGTCTTGTTTTGAATTTGAAGGGAATGAAAATCCCACGCAGCGGAAGACGATTGAATCGTCATGGTGAAGTTGTACAATTGAATTTCATTAAAATTGATCTAACTCTTAAATCTAGGCTAAACATGCATAAATGGAAAGAAAAAACAATATGTACTTACTTGTTGAAGACGTGCTTCGATTTTTCCTTTCCGTTCACGAACTCTTCGTGTTCTCCCAACAATCTCGAACCCTTCTCTCAAACAAAGATCAAACATAACCCTTCGGCTTCTCGGTTGTTTTTCTTTTGGAAGAAGGAAGTTTGTAGGAACTTTTATGTTTTGGTTTTTTAGAGGAGAAAGCTAGAGAGAATTTGAGAGAAAAGTAATCTCTTCTTTTGGTGAAAAACCAAAAATGAGAGAGTTGCCTACAACCCTTCTTGAGAAGGGGTTTAAATATCGAGATAGGTGGAGTTGAAATCTCCACCTATTTACTATTTTACTATTAACATAGGTTATGCAAATCATATTTGCATAACCATATATTATAAGATATCTCATATCACAAATAACATTTGCAAAATTGTGGATTTATTAAATTGAATTACATCCAATTTAATATCTCTGAACCTAATTTCTCCAATTAGCCGTGATTCAACAATTATGCTAACCTATAGTTTATTATGAATCTCATTCACATTAAACTATATATTATATCATTCATATCTCATATAAATGACATAAATGCCCCTTTAGTGAAATTGAACACTTCAAATCACACCAAAACATTAACCCTTCTTTTAACCCAGATTGAGCCAACCGAGGGACCTAATAGACCTACAGTGACGGGCACCAATGATCCGAGATTAACCTATAAAACTCTTTGACCCGATTAATCAACCTTGATTAGCTACGGTAACACTCCACTAAAGCCCGTAGTTGCACTCAAGTCAGTGAAGAATATTACGTGTCCACTGATATAACCAATGCCCATGAGTCGACCCTTCACATGTTGTTCGTAGACACTGCTGGGTCAAATTACCGTTTTACCCCTGTGTCTTCTTCTTGTTCCTTAAGTCCTTACTGCTCCTCTAATGAATAAAAACGTTGTAATGGTCCGACCATACACAACAACTTTCTCGTGCCAGTGAGAGAGTGGGCGACCGTTGTCCAAGCCCTGGAGACAGCACTTAAGGGAACAACCCCTCTAGTTTTTCTAAAGGTGGGAACGAGTGAATTCCATCTCGCGTAGTTAAGTTCCCAGCTCCCTACTTGGTTTTATCCCTAAGAAGATAGGCATATTGGGTGAGTAACTGTGACCACCCTCACCCGTACTACTCAAAGAACAGACGCCCGCAGACAAGAGTTTGTAACACGCTCAGGATTCAGGTCGAGTCACAATGGTCATCTACGAAGTTATTAGTCCTTACTGACAATGGTGTTACATCGCTGGGTCTAATAATTCACTATCCCGGCCTTGTAAAATCTCATCGCATGTGATGCCCCCACTCGCATGTCAACCACATGAACGAAGTTAGATCACCTCGCTTGTATCTTAAAACAATGCGGGCGATTTAAAGCGTATCCGTGATTAGGTCTCCAACCTTATCCATTTCATCAGAGACCGCTCGGGTCATGTACTAATTCTCCCCGTGTGTCCACTACAAACCGCTCAAGTACTAATTCTCTCATGTATTCAATGACCCCGAGCTTAGTTTATTGGTCAATGTTGTATAAAATGCGAGATACAAAATGAAGAAATAAATAACCCTTTATTAATTTCAAATATATTTACAAACAAGATGAGATTAGGACAAACATCCCAACAAACTCCCACTTGGATTAAACTAATGGAGCTAATACATTTCAAATGTACATAAATTACAATGAAGTAATACAATAAACTAGGGCATTGAATAGCCGCTTACATATCTCCCACTTGCCCTAGTGAGGAAGTACTCAAGACCTAGACTTCTAGGCGACCCTCAAACACCTTAGCCGTGAGGGCTTTGTAAATGGATCGACGACGTTGTTCTCGACGCTTATCCGCGTGTGATCGCCACGCCACCGGATGCACAATCTTTCGTGACGTGATACTTCCGCCAATGTGTTTGCCTCTCTTATGGCTCCAAGGTTCTCTGAGTTGGCTCTCGCACCACCGCTGTCGTAAAAAAGCAGTGATCGCCAAGTTCATATTTGGGTCAACTTCCAAATCACATGAACTTCCTTAGCCAAATCGCTTCCTTTGCAGCCTTCACAAGCCGCAACGCATCTCGCTTCCATAGTGGAATCGATGCATGCTTGCTTAATGCTTCGCCATACTACGCCTCTTCCATTCGTAATGATGGTTGACCCCGGCGGGATTTCCTAGAATCCTTATCGCTTTGAAAATCGAAATCCGTATCATGTAAGGATCAAATCCCCACCGCCATACACTAAGCTGTAGTTCCTCGTTCTTCTAAGATACTTGAGGATTGCCTTTACGGGTGTCCAGTGATCTAATCTCGGATTAGATTGATACCTCACGACTATCCCTCTTCGCATAAATGTATGTCGGGCCTAATACACAAAGATGGCATACATCAAAGCTCCCTACAAATTTGAAGCATAGGGTATCCGTCTCATATCCTCAACCTCTTGAGGAGTCTTAGGACACTGATCCATAGACAGGTGAACCCCGTGCCTGAAAGGCAGCAAGCCCTTCTTGGAGTTTTGCATCTTATATCTAGACAACATCTTGTTAATATAAGACGTTTGAGACATGGCCAACGTTCTGTTCTTCCGATTCCGGACAATCTGGATACCTAGAACATACTGAGCTTCTCCCAAATCTTTCATTTGGAATTGTGAAGCTAGCCACTTCTTTACGTCCGTAAGAAATCCTACCTCATTCCCAATGAGAAGGATATCATCCACGTATAATATCCGAAATGCGACAGTTTTGTCGACGATTTTCTTGTAGACACAAGGCTCGTCAACATTCTGATCAAAGCCATAAGATTTGATTGCATCATCAAACCTTATATTCCAAGACCTCAAGACTTGTTTCAGTCCATAAACAGACCTATGAAGCCAGCAAACCTTTTGCTCTTGGCCTTGGGCAATGAACCCTTTGGGCTGGTCCATGTAGATGGTTTCGTCAAGATTGTTATTCAGAAAGGTAATCTTGACATCCATCTGCCATACCTCGTAGTCATAATACGCGACAATGGCTCGAAGGATCCTGATCGACTTTACCATGGCAACAGGTGAACAGGTTTCCACATAGTGAACTCCTTCGACCTAGGTAAAACCCTTTGCCACTAGTCGTGCTTTGATGGTTTGCACCGTCCCCATCTACGCCATGTTTACGCTTGTAGATTCATTTGCAACCTATAGGTTTTACTCCATCAAAGCGTTGATCGACAAGCTCCTGCATGCAATTGAAGTACATCGACTCCATTTCCCGGTCCATAGCTTTAATCCATTCATCCTTGTCAATGTCAGCCATATCTTGATCATAGGTCAATGGATCCTCTCATTCATCATCATGATTGACGACTTGAGTGTCAGCTAAACCCATGTAACGTTCAGGCTGTCTCAGAGTCCTCCCACTACGTCGAGGCATTCCCAACTCTTGGGAACGAACTTGACTTGACGTGCTAGGATCAACAACACTTGTTGATGTACAAGCCCCATCAGCAACTCTTGCTGACGTATTGTCCATTTCATTCAACACGATTTTGCTTCTAGGTAAATGATCCCTGATGTGGTCTTCCTCAAGGAAAGTGGCGTTTGTCGATACAAGTACCCTATTATCCTTAGGATCGTAAAACAAGTCGTGCTTTGGTCTCTTTTGGGTAACTTACGAATAGGCATAATTTTAAACGGGGTTCCAATTTCTTCGGGTTTGACACCAACACATGGGTCGAACATCCCCAAATTCTGAAATGGTGTAAACTACCTTTACGACCATTCCAAAGTTCGAAAGGTGTTTCACAAACACTCTTCGACAGAACGTTGTTCAAAATATACACCACAGTCTCCATTGCGTAATCCCAAAAGGAATCAGGGAGACGAGCATAGCTCATCATCGACCGAACCATGTCCAACAAGGTTCTGTTTCTCCTCTCCGATACACCATTCTGCTGTGGCATACTAGGTGCTGAGAGTTGGGACGTAATTTCGTATTCTATCATATAGTCCTGGAATTCAGTGTCCATATACTCTCCACCCCGATCCGATCGAAGTGTTTTTATTGTTTTATCTAACAGGTTCTCAAACTCAGTCTTGTACTCCTTGAACTTTTCAAGAGTTTCAGACTTCCCATGCATTAGATAAATATACCCATACCTCGAATAATCATCAATGAAAGAAATGAAGTATTCGTAACCTCCTTGTGCTTTAACACTCATCGGACCACAGAGGTCAGCATGTATAAGCTCAAGGGGCTCCTTAGCTCTATATCCTTTTCCACTAAAAGAACGTTTGGTCATTTTGCCTTCAAGGCATGACTCACACACCGGTAAAGAGTTTTCTTCCAACTGACTTAGAAGTCCCCTCTTCACTAGTCTCTCAATCCTATTGAGATTAATGTGGCTTAACCTTAGATGCCAAAGATTGCATTTTCTTTTGGAGAAACTTAAACTCTCTTAGTTCGTGTTTCTGCAGTTTTAAATAACGCAGTGTTCAAAACGCTTTTGACTGAATTTGGATTTAAAACATACAAACTAGACTCAAGTGAAGCTGAACAAATAAAATTACCTTTGAAAGAAATAAACGCTTTATTATTATCAAAGGAAATTGAAATACAATGTTCAATAAGACAGGAAATGGAAACAAGGTTTCTAGTAAACCCTGGAACTATATACATATTGTCCAACAATAAGTAATTCTTGCCAAAATAGAGCTTCACTTTGTCGATCGATGCAGCAGAGACTATCTCCCCGGATCCAATCCGTAGAGTCACCTCACCCTCTCGCAGCGGCCGCCAGGAATCAATTCCCTGAAAAGAAGAACAAACGTGGTTAGTGACGCCCGAATCTAAAATCCAGGCAGAGTCACTACTCTCCACTAAACATGTTTCAGTCACCATTAAATCGCATTTACCTTGATTCTTCTTCTCGGGAAGGAACTTGGGACAGTTTCTCTTCCAGTGGTCGTCCCCATTGCAGTGGAAACACTTTCCTTTCTCTGCAACTTCCTTGACCTTTTGCCCTTTTGGGCGGCAAACACCGCTTTTACCCTTCTTCATCTTCTTTCTTCCTTTCAAGTAGAATGAGCAACGTGTTTAGTCCCAAAGGTCGAACCCCGTGATAAGACTCAGAGGCAACATTTGCCTCGACCGTGTCCCGATCCTCATCAAGGACCGGAAGTTCGTAGCTCATTCGTAAGGGTGGTCGAGTGTAGCTAATTTTGTTCATAACAAAGATTGCTACGAAATCAAGGATACTCTTCTAAGAGTCTCCAAAATAAAGTCGACTGCTCGACTCGTCCGATTGAAGCCCCGCTCATCTCCGCCATTAAAGTGGGTCATCATGTCTAGAACACGCTCACTGACGGACCGACACTCTCTTTCATTCATTCGTGCGTTGAAAACGTGTTTGAGTGAATCGTGCCTGACTTGAAAGGACTGTTGTCCAAACATGTCTTGCAACGAATCCATGATCTCCTTAGCGGTGACCATCAACTCATGTTTTTTTGCCAAAAGTTCAGACAAGCTGGCAATGATATAGACCTTGGCCTTTTCATTGGTCCTGATCGATCGATCGTATGCATCGCGAACACTTCGTGATGCAGTCAAGCTCGACAACTGTGGACACTTCTCAGTAAGCACGAACTTCAGGTCGTTAGTTACTAAAATCGTGTTGATATTATTCTTCCATGTTTGGAAGTTATCTCCCACTAGTTTGTCGGAAGCAAGTAAAGCTATAATTGAGCTAGACATATTTTAGCTGAAAAAATCAAATAATTTTGTGTCAGTCTCGCATAAATTTTTGAAAAACCAATCAAGTTTTAGCAAAATTTAATCCTATGATCCTTAGGTCATTTAAAAATTGCAATAATATCCTAAAGGTTTAGAATGACCGTCACCGAATGGTGAACAAAAACACTCCTTCTCTAGGACGAGACTTTCTCGACCAGACCTTAAACCCAGAATAACTCTTATTCCATTAGGCGTCCAGTTACCATTATTTGGTCGAATTCATTAACACTTAATGAATCCCGTGAGTGTCACCCTCAATCTTTAAGTTTCAAAGTATCTGTCCAAACAATAGCCATCGAAGGGTGAACCACGAAGGAAAACCAACAAGGAAACTGTATCTCTTTCGGGAATTCACGGTGTTCTGACTCCCATGATCAAGGCCCTTCGAAAGGATTGTCTGGTCCAGGCCAAACTAGTAGGCGGATCATAGGCGTCTCACGGTGTGAATCGAAAGAAGAGACCGTGGGTCCCATTTTCCAGGTCCCGCCCCCACTCACTACAAGTACTCTCTCCATCCACATTGATATTGACCCATACAAATACCATCCGAAGGGGGACGCTCCCATTTGCGCCACGAGGCCGAGTATGGATCTCACGGTGCGGACTTAACGGAGATTGGTGGTTGGAAATTAAATGTATCTCATACACTATATTTCCTCCCACTCGGCACTTTATAATTTTTCGGGATTGACCTAGATAAACAGGCTAAAATTTACCTACGTCTACCAATATAACTCTTATATGGTATTTAGCCTAAGTTTATAATCACATTATTACTTAGGTCTATGTGAGTAAATGAAAACACTTTTAATTAATTAAGCACTCACGATAAGTATAATCTAAGAATCTCCTGACCGAATTCACTCCCGTGCCTGGCTTCCAGTGTAGGGGTGTTCATAGCGTCAACTTAAATACCTCATCCTTAGACAAAACCTTCCTTAGACAGAGTTACTAATTAGTCACCATTCAAATATTACATTTTGATTTCCTAATTCTAATCTTATTAGAACTAGAAAACCTAAGTCTAATTATTCAAGTTTTAAACACTTTAAAACTAATAATTAACTTAGGTTGCATGCATTTCTATGTTATAGTGCTTGATCATTCATCACATGAATAACTATATACTATAACAAAATAAATATTTTATCTCATGAAATTAAAATGCATGACCATACTTTAATCGAAAAATATAACACTTATATTATTAGATTAAAACATGCATTTAATTACATTATAACTCTTGTAATATAACCTACTATATATTATAACTCTTATAATATAAATGATGCATGAATTTTTTAACCTAAGGTGTGATTTTAAATCTATATGACATACATTATGAACATAGAAATTAATTAAATCATATATCATATGCATAAAATAATTAAATAGCAAAAATGGACTAGTTTTGGAACATAGGGGCATTTATTTAATTAAATAACATTAATATAACATTAATATTAATATTATTTAATAAAATAAAAGTAAATAAATATAAAATACATTTTACAAAAAATAAATAAAAATAAAAGGAATGCCCCACGAAGCCTCCTTCATGTAACCGCCCATGTTATGCAAATGCTCCTCGCGAACTGCCCACTATCGCACGCAGCTGCTGCAACGCCAGGGCAACGCGGTAACGTCAGAGCGATCAGCGTTGTGCCAGCTTTCCCAACGCCTCGCGTCTCAACGCTGTCCTGCAGCACGCCATGCTCCAGCAATCGCAGCGTTGAGACGCTGATGAACAGCGTCTCAACGCTGTCGACAAAACAACAAGCTCCTCTTGCTCTTCTTCGTCGTTTCTCGCCCATTTTCGCTCTGATTTCTTCACATCAACTCTTGCCACGAACGACTCGGACTTACAGACTCGATTTACAACAAAATGCCCAAAAACAACGAGCCCTTACATTAATTAAATCAACATAAATTGTAAATCTAAACAAGTGCCAAAACCGTAAGCATCTATTATGCAAACCAAAAATTTATCACATAAATTAAGGCAATACCCACCTAATTTTAACGAAAGACAGTGCACAACAAAGAACCAACGTATGGCACTGATGCCAATTGAAGGGAATGAAAATCCCACGCAGCGGAAGACAATTGAATCGTCATGGTGAAGTTGTACAATTAAATTTCATTAAAATTGATCTAACTCTTAAATCTAGGCTAAACATGCATAAATGGAAAGAAAAAACAGTATGTACTTACTTGTTGATGACGTGCTTTGATTTTTCCTTTCCGTTCACGGACTCTTCGTGTTCTCCCAACAATCTCGAACCCTTCTCTGGAACAAAGATCGAACACAACCCTTCGGTTTCTCGGTTGTTCTTCTTTTGGAAGAAGGAAGTTTGTGTGAACTTTTATGTTTTGGTTTTTTAGAGGAGAAAGCTAGAGAGAATTTGAGAGAAAAATAATCTCTTCTTTTGGTGAAAATCCAAAAATGAGAGAGTTGCCTACAACCCTTCTTGCAAGAAGAGTTTAAATAATGGAAATATGTGGAGTTGAAATCTCCACCTATTTACCATTTTACCACAACCATAGGTTATGCAAATCATATTTGCATAACCATATATTATAAGATATCTCATATCTCGTATCACAAATCACATTTGAAAAATTGTGGATTTATTGAATTGAATCACATCCAATTTAATCTCTCAACCTAATTTCTCCAATTAGCCTTAATTCAACAATTAGGCTAACCTATAGTTTATTATGAATCTCATTCACATTAAACTATATATTATATCATTCATATCTCATATAAATGACATAAATGCCCCTTTAGTTAAATTCAACACTTCAAATCACACCAAAACATTAACCCTTCTTTTAACCCAGATTGAGCCAACCGAGGGACCTAATGGACCTACAGTGACGGGCTCCAATTATCCGAGATTAACCTATCAAACTCTTTGACCCGGTTAATCAACCTTCATTAGCTACGATAAGACTCCACTAAAGCCCGTAGTTGCACTCCCGTCAGTGCAGAATATTACGTGTCCACTGATATAACCAATACCCATGAGTCGACCCTTCACAGCTTGTTCGTAGACACTGCTGGGTCAAATTACCGTTTTACCCCTATGTCTACTTCTTGCTCTTTAAGTCCCCACTGCTCCTCTAATGAACAACAACGTTGTAATGGTCCGACCATACACAACAACTCTCTCGTGCCAGTGAGAGAGTGGGCCCCCATTGTCCAAGCCCTGGAGACAACAAGGGAACAACCCCTCTAGTTTCCCTAAAGGCGAGAACGAGTGAATTCCATCTCGCGTAGTTAAGTTCCCAGCTCCCTACTTGGTTTTGTCCCTTAGAAGATAGGCATATTGGGCGAGTAACTGTGACCACCCTCACCCGTACTAGTCAAAGGACAGACCCCGCAGACAGGAGTATGTAACACGCTCAGGATTCAGGTCGAGTCACTAATGGTCATCTACGAAGTTATTAGTCCTTACTATCAACGGTGTTACATTAGTAGGTCTAATAATTCATGGTCTAGTCTTGTACAATCTCATTGTACAGGATGCCCAACTCGCATGTCAACTACATGAACGAGTCAAATCAGCTCGTTTGTATCTTAATATAAAAGCGGGTCGCATCCACAACGTATCCAGGACTAGGTCTCCAATCCTATCTATTTACTATAGACCATTCGGATCATTTACTCGAATGTGATCCTCCCTGTGTGTCCACTACACACCCGTTCAAGTTCTAATTCTCTCATGTATCCAATGACCCTAGAGCTTTGTTTATTGGTCAAAGTTGTATAAAATGCGAGATACAAAATGAATAAATAAATAACTCTTTATTAATTTCAAATATATTTACAAACAGTACGAGATTAGGACAAACATCCCAACAGAAATCCCTTGTTGGGCGTTATGTTGTTGGGCGTTCGGCTAGAGATGACACTAGGTGCAATGCCTTGAGTTTGGCTTATAGTTGAGTCGTAGGGATCACTACACCTTTTTTTTTTGGGAGGGGGGGGGGGTTAAAATTTGGCCCACATATCACTAATAGGCTACCAGTTCTTCTTTTGGTTGTTAGGCAAATTGGTCTCCGACTCTTGAAAGGAGTAGTTGCTTTGTGGACTCTTGATACAATGTAAGTAGTCACATGGTTCAACAAATAAGCTCACTAGTGAAGAGTTTGCACAATATATACTTGAGAACTTATGCATGATTGTGTTGGTCTGGAATCGGTTCTTGTGCTATGTTGTGGTGTTGATCTAGAAAGGGAGAACCTTTCATGTAATTGCCTAGTTCCTACTTGCCTTAGGCGGTTAGCTTGTTTTTGTATGAATCACTTAGTGACTGAATCGTGATGGTTGCATGTTTGTGCTGATATGGATTTGTCTGGCCCACCTTGGAACTTGTTCTTACGAGATTAAACCTCTGTATTCTCCTGCATCCCTTGTGACGCGACCACGTCACCATACTAATCTTGAGCTTCTTGCGAGAGTGAAGACTCTCCCCACAAACCAACACTGTTTTTCAGGATGCTTTGCCCATAGTATTGCTCAATGCCAAACACGCTTAACAATGGAGTTCCCCTGATTGAGCACCAAAAAGGAAAATGCACTTTGTTAGTATAAGTAGTAGTCATCACTTCTTTTAAGATTTTATCAACCATACTTCTATATCCTCATAATACCTCTCATTCGAATGTAGTCTGAGTTCAATCATGTACCCTTCATAAACTCAGGCTTCACAACTTTTTTGACTTTGCGAAAGAAAGAATGTACGATAGAGTTTTAGTCCACTACACTTACAAGAAATTAATACAAATTCAAAATTCGGAATTAAATTTCTCCGAAAATTCCAACCTCAAAAAATTTTATAAAATTTTTAAAAAAATCTGTTACGGACACGTTATACCTCCCTCTAAAAGAAAAAGGAAAAAGTTACATTATCACTATTAGAATATCTTAGTCTTTATTGCATTAGATCTTAGTTTTTATTGCATTAGATTAGATTATATTTTATTTTATTTTATATTGTCCTATAAACAGGACTTCTAGCCTTGCATCTCAATAATACAACACATCAATATACAATGTAAACCCTAGCCGTTTTTGTGTTCTCTCCCTTTTCCCCTCCATCTTCTAAAAACAACATGGTATCTCTTTTACCGCTGCTCGTCCACCACTCCGATCACTGCTTCAGACCTTCGTCATCCATTGCCCAGATCCAGCCGCTCGTGATTTGCGCCCTCAGATCTGGTATTCGTGGTTATCAGATTTGTTCTCAAATCAGTGGCTTTAATTTGGTCTGGTTCATTTATTTCAGCCCGATTCGGTTTTCTCATACTGGTTTGGTCTGGTTCGCCTAGATTGGTTTGGTTTTCTCCCTTGGTCTAGTTTTATTACTTTGTTTAGCTTGGTCCTTTTATTATGGAGAAAAGTGATATGCTACATCACCTGTCTGCATTTGCTTGTGTTTCGACACCATGACCCGCCGCCTCTGATTGTGCTTCGGCACCCTGCCGCCTCTGATTGTGCTTCGGTACCCCGCCGCCTCTGATTGTGCTTTGGCACCCCGCCTCCCCTGATTATGGGCCTCTGTTGTGCTTCGACACCTGTTTGTTGTGCTTCGGCACTTGCCCGCCGCCTCTGTTGTGCTTCCTAGCATGCTTGCCTCATCCTAGCAAAATCACATAGGATTGTGAGTTTGAGAGGGGATATTAGAATATCTTAGTCTTTAATGCTTTAGATCTTAGTTTTTATTGCATTAGATTAGATTTTATTTTATTTTATTTTATATTGTCCTATAAATAGGACTTCTAGCCTTGCATCTCAATAATACAACACATCAATATACAATGTAAACCCTAGCCGTTTTTGTGTTCTCTCCCTTTTCCCCTCCATCTTCTAAAAACAACAATCACCACCATCTAAAGAGTAACAATTGCACGTGGTTTGGCATATCCGTATGTGAGATATTTTTCTTATAAAAGCAATCGAGACTTGCTTCACTAATTTGTTCAATACAAACTAAATTCATAAAGACACTGGGAGAAAGACATTTGTTTCATCGATATGACAATATTGGGTCTTCTCCACCTTCCTCGTCCTTCCCCCACCTCTCGTTTTACCTCCACAAAAAGTCCTCATTCGAATTCTAGGTTTTATGTTTTTTCCCAAATGGTTGACCCACCCACTGTCGTTACAAAAGATTCTGATCATTTTGTTGTTCGACGATCCGCAAATTACCAACCTCCGATTTGGAATCATGAGTTTC
Organism: Trichosanthes cucumerina; assembly: GCA_036507285.1. Lineage (NCBI taxonomy): Eukaryota > Viridiplantae > Streptophyta > Magnoliopsida > Cucurbitales > Cucurbitaceae > Trichosanthes > Trichosanthes cucumerina. The sequence continues at coordinate 18,847,890 of CM071841.1, forward strand.
TTCAATCGTTGACGAGTGAATTCATGGTAATGTTTCAATTAAATTTAATTACTCCACTACTATCGTATTTAAATATAGGTTTATTAAAAATTATTTTGGTTTATAAACTTTCATGTTTGTTTCATAGTTTATCAACTTTAAAAATTTCTATTCAAGTATTTTATCCTTTCAAAAAATTATTATTTTTGACATGAACTTTTACAACCTCTCCTCTAAAAAAAAGGTCAATTCACTACTACAAATTTGGCTTTTATTGACAGCTAAAAACTGTCAACATTCACTTTAGTTGACATTTTTTGACCGTCATTGAAAGCGGTGTCAATAAATCTAAGCGTCAATAAAAGTTGATAGTTGACGGTCTTTAAACGCAACGATTATGTCTTTATTGACGGATTTTAATCATCAATAATATTAATGTTGACACTTATTAGCCATCAACTATGACGTAAATCATCAACAAAGACCTATTTATTGACACTTATTTGCCGTCAACATAGGGTATAATTGATAGTTTTTAGCCGTCAATATTTAGGTAAAAGCGTCAATAAAACCCTTTTTATTGACACGTATGTGACGTCAACATATAGTATAGTTGATGGTTCTTAGCCAATAATATTTAGGTCAAAGCGTCAATAATAACCACTTTATTGACATCTGCGAGCCACAACATTAAGTATAGTTGATATTTTTAACCACAACATTTTTAGCGAACCGTCAATAATAACCCTTTTATTGACACTTGTTGCTCACAATATAAATATATCTTGACACTTTTTAGTTGTCATCTATAACTATACTTGACGCTTGACATTGTTGACTATGACATATATGTTGATGAGCTTTAAACCGCCAATACCGCTTTCGCTTTAATGTCGCTTTTTAGCCACAACTATAACTATTTATAAAAATAAAAAAAATGGATATTATTCACCCATTCTCTACCACCAGATCTCAGTATGAACAAGTCTATCGTGAGACTCAACGATTTGTCAAACTATATAAAATAAATTTTATCAAAATAAACAATAATTGCAAATGAACTAAAACAAAATTTCATTGACTAACTAATAAGTTAAAATTACTAAATATCTTTCTAAGCAAACTCATTAAAGAACATAACATTAACTCTTGAAAATCAAATAAATGAAGTTTGATAACAAAAATGTTCATAAGTAATCGATTTACAAATTCACATAACTCAACTCGTATCTCGTCCAACTCATCTTGGGTGTACTTATCGCTTCTCGCCAATCAAAACACAAAAAGTGTACATGCATTAAAAAATTGAATAAATGAAGAAACTGTGAAACACATAGAATAAGATCAAAGTATTACCACGTCATTATCGGTTGACTTCTCTGTGTTACTATATCTCGAATAAACTTCATTGTATAGTACCCACACTCAGTACTCCCTGGTTGCTTAGCACAATCGTATAAATAAATTAAAACAAACAAGAAGAAAAACTCGAATAAATAAACAAAATGATGGAAAATGGTAGATTTGAAACGACATACTAATAAATATCCAATTAAAAATTGGACTTCTAGCGTTGCTTGAGCATAGAACATCCTAATAGCCCTATACAAGTACAAATACATAAAAGTATGTGAATAACGCTACCCATGTCAATAAAATATCAATGGTAGAAGTTTCATAATACTTACGTATTAACTATATTTTTCACGTAATCTCGAATGCCATGTCCTATGGAGTCAACCACCAAATTGTAGATGTTTTCAATGATATAACCACCAACAACCAATGATGTCTAAATACGAATTACCAACAATAAGAGTTAGGAATATATACAAAATACAAGTAAATTAATAAGCACATGGTTTACCTACCCTGAATTACAAGGACAGATCAATAGTTTATTCTTGGTCTCTCGTAACCTATTACATAGGAATCGACAACGTTGCTCTTCAGGTCCAGAGGCATATGAAATCAAGGATGGTTGAAGGAATGCATATTGTTCTAATATGATAGGTTGAGATTGGCACAAGTACCTAACAATAAATAAAAAAATATTAAAGTTTAAAACATTACAATAAAAATTAATAATATATGATACAATGTACCTTTCTAAAACAAAAACACACTTCTAAACTCAAAGATCCAAATAACTCAATCAAACTCCAATTCACTAATCATTTTAACGATTCAATAACGCTAGACCACCAAAAATGATACAAAACATACACTCAACAACTTCAAAGCAAGTATAACTCACATGTCACAATTGCTAAGCAGAACTCAAAACTAACAAACTAGTTAATGTCTATCCTAAAGTGGAGTTTACTCTTAATTAAGTCTCGAAAATTTCGTGACAAAGATAACAACATAATTACAACAATACCAAAATGTTACATGTACCGTGCTCAAAAAAACACTTCTAACCTCAACATCCGGATAACTCAATCAAACTCCAATTCACTAATCATTTTAACGATTCAAGAATACCCCTAAATTTGAGCAAGATAACAACACAATTAAAACAATACAAAAATTTAACATGTACCTGTGCTTAACAAAAACACACTTCTATACTCAACATCCAGATAACTCAATCAAACTTCAATTCACTTCCATTTTAATGATTCAAGAATACTCAACCACCATAAACAAAAAAAAACATACACTCAACAACTTCAAAACAAGAATAACTCACATGTCACAATTTTTAAGCATAACTCAAAACTAACAAACCAGCTACTATGTATATCCTAAAGTGGTAAATAACGAGAATATCAAAGTTTACATAATTAAATAATACTTACACGAAGACGTCGGCAATTCATTCTTTTCAGGTAATATATCTTTCAATAAAGTCAACAACTCTGTAAAGCTAGTATCACTCCACTCAAATTTGGCTTTCAGGTGATACAATCTAACTAATGTACCTAACTTAGTTAATCTACTACATCCTGGATATAGAGGTTTTTCAAAGATCTGCAAGCAACTTCTTAAATTTTTTGGATCTTCTTCAAAATGTTGTTGTGCGCTTTCAACCATCTCCACAATGTTGTCATCGAGTTCTCTTCATATACATGCTCATTAGTGGTGTAGTTTAAATTTGACTTTACATTGTTTCTAGAATGTCTATCAAGGGTTTCTCCGTACAAATCCAATTATCATATCTTTGATCGATACCATACGCAATTAAGTGGTTCTGACTACATTAATGTTGAGAATCTTCAAATTTACACACTTAACACAAGGGCATCGTATAAAAGGTTTACCACTCGCATGTTCGTGTGCAAACCGAATAAAAGTGTCTACACCTTCTTCATACTCTTTAGAGAATCTATCTTTCGACATCCATAATTTGTCCATTATGTTATAACCTAAGTAAATGAAGTCAATAGATATTTTTGAATTAATAAAATCAATCTAAGTCCTAAAAAAGTAGAATAAACTACATATTTTTCATGTTAACCATAATTTTTCATGTTAATCATAACCAACTATAACGACCCTAAAACTTAGGATCTAACCTAATTAAGAAGGTTATTCACCATGCCGCTTATACTGAAATTTCAAAGAAGATAACGGCATAACTAGGAGATAACCAAAATTTCTCCAAGTCCTGTAAATCCAAACAAGCACTCCTTAAGGTACAATAAATGCCCAACCTCCAACAGACTTCAAAAACATTAGGTCAGGCTTCAAAAATAATGAAAACTCAACATGCTTTAAACTTACAAATAGGCAAAAAAACACAGAAATTACACTACCTCATGCACCCATTACAAGCACAAGAACCATATTATAGAAGCACATTCCTACAAGAAAATTTTAATTCATATATATGACAATGGATAATAATTTGACAGGTACTTAATTATGACTTCATAACTTGACATTTTAAACAAGCCAATCGTATTTTATGAGCAATATGTGAAAATCAGATAATTGTTTCAAATGCAATACCAAAAACAAAGAGATGCTCGTTTACAAATTTAGAGCAATTGTTAATGTTTCTTCCTAAGATATTTGGTTTCAACACTAATGGATATCCACTTACGAAATTTAAATAGAAAGAGATGCTCATTTACATAATACTAAAAGTAGAAAAGATGCTCATATATGAATTTCACATGAATTACACATTTTTGTTAAATTTTGCATATTATTAATCTATCATACTTAAAGTATTGATTTAAGGATATTGACGAGCAACTGAAAATAGAGATTCGACTTCACAGATTGACGGCGGTGAGAGATTCGATTTCATGTTAACCATAACCAACTACAAAGGACCCTAAAACTTAGGATGAACCTAATTAAGAAGGTTACTCAGCCATGCCGTCTACGCTGAAATTTCGGCAGCATAACGACATAACTAGGAGATAACCAAAATTTCTCCAAAACCTGTAAATCCAAACAATCACTCCTTAAGGTACAATAAATGCCCAACCTCCAACAGAATTCAACAAACATTAGGTTGGGCTTCAAAAAACAGAACTCAACATGCTTTACACTTGCAAATGAGACAGTAAAATTTGTAAGTTACACTACCTCATGAACTCATTACAAGCACTAGAACCATATTCTAGAAGAACATTCCTACAAGAAAATTTTAATTCATAACTTGACATTTTAATCAATCCAATCATATCTTATGCGCAGTGTGTGAAAATCAGATAATTGTTTCAGCCAATACCCAAAACAAAGAGATGCTCGTTTACAAATTTAGAGCTATTGTTAATGTTTCTTCTTAACATAATTGGTTTCAACACTAATGGATATCCACTTACGAAATTTAAATAGAAAGAGATGCTCATCTACATAATAATAAAAGTAGAAAAGATGCCCATATATGAATTTCACATTTACAAAATTTAAACTCTATGAATTACACATTTTTTAAAATTTTGCATGTTCTTAATCTATCCTTAATCTATCAATGGTGTCTAAAGTATTGATTTGAGGATATTGGAGAGTAGCTGAAAATAGAAATTCAAATAACCTACCGGATAACACACCTGAGGGAGAGAGAACGGGGTTGAGAAACCTGAGAGACCGTGGCTGATTAGAAACTCGATAGAGAGAGACCCAGTGATTTTCTTTTCAATTTGAAAAAGAGGAGAAGCAACTTTCGACAAGGGGTTGTGAGATCCGATGAGGGGTCATGAGATTCGCTCAAGTTCGATACGTCATTTCCGGAGGGTATGGGACCGTGATATCGTAAGTGGACCGTGATATGCGATGGTGATTTCCAATGAGGTATGCAACAACGCAACCTTCAAACGACTTCTCGCGACTTGAACGGCGGCGGCAAACCGACCTTCAAAGAACTTTCGACGGTGGCGACTTTTCAAAGAACTTCAGCGACTTCAACGCAACCTTCAAAGAATAACACAACCTTCAAAGAACTTCAAAGCGACTTGAACGGCGCGGCAAATGACCTTCAGTGAATTGGCGGCTCTGTACTCGACCTTCGACGGCGGTGGCGACTTCACGCATCGAGCCTTCAGCGACTTCGAACGACAGAGACACACTCGACCTTCAGTGAATCTCCAAGCAAGAACTCTGCAGACGACGGCGACAACTTTGAGAGAGAGAGCTCAACGAGACGAGGAGATGTGAGAGAGAGAGCTCGACGGAGAGGGGAGTTCGGCGGTGGGGGCTTCGATCCATTAATGGGAAAAGGGTTTAGGTTTTTTTTTTTAATAATAGGAAAGATAAAACGACGCTGCTTTACCTTTCCTAATTTTCGTTATTTTTTTAATTTTAAAAAGCTAAACGACGTCGTTTAGCTTCAACACGACGTCGTTTAGCATGTTTCATTGACGGCATTACCCACCAATGAAAGAGGGATATATTGACGCGCGTTTTACCGCCAATGAAAGGTGCGTTTTTTTAAATTATGAAAGCTAAACGACGTCGCTTAGCTTGAAAACGACGCCGCTTCGAAGATTTAGTTGACGGGCATTACCCGTCAATGAAACATACATATAATGACGGTTTCTAACCGTCAATGAAAGCTTCCACTATGCGTCAATAAAACGACCATTTATTGACGGATTTTAACCGTTAAGAAATCTAAAACACGGGATTTTACTAATTTTGACGCAAAATTTTCGTAATTAACGCCAATAAAACTATATTTATTGATGATTATTGCAAAATTTTAAATTTATACATTTAATGACGCTTTATAACCATCAATATAAATGTTTTAAAATTAATAATGATTTTTAAAATGAATTTTGGCCTTTTGTTGACACTTTTTTTAGTCAAGCGTCAACAATTTGAAAAAGGAACGCGTCAATAAAGGCCTAATTTGTAGTAGTGATTTTATATTAATCGTTTCTTAATATCTATTTACCCTAGCTCACCACCAATATATCCGTGTCTTGAACTACTATCATCAATTTATTAAAAGAAAAATAAATGTAAGGATCTATATATATATATGCATGTATATATATAAATTTGGAGATGAAGTTTTTTAAGGAAAAATTTTCAAACTTAAAGTAACGATTTTTTAGATGGTAATAGATGTTTTTGTCTTTTGAGTTGTATTCAAAATAACATGATTCTAAAAGTTGTAAATTAGTTTAGTGTTTTTTTTTTTAAAAAAAAAACAGAAATGCAATAAATACAACCAAACAGAGTTCCATTTTCACAGTTTTGTGTCGGTTTGACAAAGTAAATTGATAAGTAGTAATTTGCAGGACGAGACGAGTTTAAATCGAAGGGATATGCTAAAAAAAGCAGTGAAAATGATGATGAACGAAGAATTACTGATTGGAGATACATTGAAAGGAGTGGAGTTAGTGGACGAATTGCAAAGGCTGGGACTGTCATATCACTTTCAAAACGAAATAAATAAAATATTACAGAAAATAAATGAGAGATTTCATTGTGGTGAGGATATGAAGTGGAACAACAGCAATAACTTATTTGCCACAGCCCTTCATTTTAGAATTCTAAGGCAACATGGATATCACATCCCTCAAGGTAACAAATTTGCTTCCCCAAATTTTTATCTAAGTCACCGTTCGATAATAATTTTATTTTTTGCTTGTAAATTTTGTGTTATGTGATAACCAAGTAAATTTTAGTCAATAAATGATTTGTTTTCTAAATTCTTTTTATTTCTTTTGTCACTATTTTATCCTCTTTAAAACATCTCTTTGAAATATCATTTTCTCTATAGATTTCTGTATACCTTCAATTGTTTTTTTCTCTCCAAACACACTTTTTTTATTTCTAAAATATAATTTCAATCTCTAATTTGGATTTGTTTTTTTCTCCAGCTTATCTTTCGTTCCTTACATATCGCTCTTACTTGGCTCTCTCGAAAACTCCTAACTTTATTAACCTATTAGGCATTAGTTTTTCTTTTCTAACATACATATCTTCTCTAAAATTTGTATCCTCCATAAATTTACCGTCTCTTTTTTTTTTCTTAATTTTTTGTTTTTTCAATCTCTAAAATTTATGTCCTTATTCTCTCTTTTTCCATAAAATCATAGTTCTCCCTGTCTCTATCTAAATCTTGTCTTATTCGTACTTTCCAACTCTTGTTTCTCTCAACCTTTTTCTCCGATATCTGTCAATTCTATTCCTAAAATTTCTCCAACTTTTTTTTCTAAAAGAAAATATCTCTTTTTCTTTCCATACCTTTCATATTTTTTCTCTCTCTCTAACAAAAGTTTCCTGATATCCCTAACTTTTATAAAATCGAAAACCAAAAAAAAAAAATAAAACGTTTTCGAAATAGGTTTGACCTTTTATTCTTAAAAAAACAAAAAGAAAAATGTTTACAAAACGAGTATGTTTTTCAAAAATTAAAAAAAAAAGAACAACCTAAAACTAAAAAGGCACTCGCATGAATAACAACCAAAATTATTTGACTTACAATTGTGTCATTGATTCAATTTGCAAAAATAACAAAAAAAAAATGTCCAATCAAAACCGACCATGCAAAAAGTAAAAAATACCTCTATATTTTCTACAAGTATATCAATAGTCTATCAATGATATACTGCTGATATACGTAATGTATAGTATATTACTGATAAACTATTGATATACGTATATTGAACTTTATCAAGGGTATATAAGTATGTCACATGTGATATATACATATACGATATAGAGTATATCAATGAAACACTACTGATGTATTTTATTTTTCGTGTTTTTCAACATGGAGTTGATCAGTAGTTTATTAGTGATAATAAGGATATACCTACTAATATAGTATATAAATGATATGCGGTAAATAATTGATATGCTGCAAATATACGTTTTATGAAGTTTCTCAAGAGTATATCAATAATTCACATATGAGATATACATAATACAGAGTATAACACTGGTATAATGTTGATCATATACTTTATAAGTTCTTTTCCTTATTAAAGATTTACATTTACTAGTTTTTAGTGAATAGGTTTGGTTAATTGATACACTTCAATAGTAGTATATAAGAAATTCATATTTAGTATATAATAAATTCATATTTAGTATATCAAATATACCTAATATAAAGTATATCACTAGTATACTGTTGATATACTCAATATTGGGTATAATAGTAAAATGAACATACCTAAAATGAAGTATATCAATGACATGCCAAATATGAAACTTAAAAAGAAGTGTATTGGTAGTTACGAGTAATATACTACTAATATACTTCGTTTTAGGTAGTTGATCGACATACTAAATATAAAGTATATCAGATATACTATTCATGTACTATTCATATACCAAATATTAAGTATATAAGATATTCTTTTAATACACTAAAGAGGGTAAAATTGGAATAATAAAAAATAAAAAAAAAAATAGATTTTACAAAATTTTAGTTGTATTTGAACATCTAAAAAACCATAATTAAATTTGTAAATATCCTAATACTTTTTTTTATACGGATTACAATTCCCCAAACTAAAATCGCTATGAAACAAGCATAATTTTTTTTTTTGTTTTGTTGTTGTAATTCCACTTTTACTTAAATTAACATTTTCAAACTAAGATATTTAAACATTTAATGTTTTAGTAATGAGCATATAAGAAATTTAATTAGCCTTTTTTTTTTTAGTAAACTATAGAGAGGAAACACCAAAAGAAAACCACCTTTTCAAAAAAAAAAAAAAAAATCCAAAACAAAAGAAAACACCAAAACATTCTTATTTGATGCAAAATTACTTTTCAAATTTAAAAAATTATATTTTTGTACTAGAATTTTTTTCAATGCACTTTGAAAGACATTTTATAAAATCGTAATAAAAATCTGTGTCATTTTCATTGTTCTTAAACTACAGCTAATGTTTAAACATAAGTTTTTAAAATAAAGCTAATATTAATAAAAAAAAATGTTATAAACTTAATTTTGAAATACATCATTATTAAATATTTTTTATTCATTACTATGCAGAGGTCTTCAACAAGTTTAAGAATGAGCTCCAAAATTTAAGTGTCATTTGTGAAAAGAAAGCTAAAGGAATGTTATCCTTATATGAAGCTTCCTTCTTAGCCATAGAAGGCGAAAGCTTTTTGGATGAAGCAAGAAATTTTGCCCTCGAATATCTTTGGAAATACCTTAAATCGAGTAGTGATGAAACAACTTCTACAATGATAAGACATGCTCTAGAACTCCCACTTTATTGGAGGATGCCAAGATTGGAGGCTAGATGGTTTATCGATGTGTATGAAAAAAAACCGAATCGCAATCTTATGGTTTTGAAATTAGTCAAGTTAGATTTCAACGTTGTCCAATCCACACATCAAGATGAGCTGAAATATGTCTCTCGGTGAGAAAGATATATAGTTACATTCAATAGTTTTTCATTTCTTCATTCTGATGTCTCTTATTTCTTTCTTTTATTTAGTATATTTTTAAAATAATAAATAAAAGTATATGCCTTAAATACATTAAAAAAACTATTTCTTAATTATTTTTATTTGTTTTTATCACTTTTGTTTATTAACTATTCTTATTCATACTATTATCTAAAAATTTTCTTATAAAATAATGCACGCTCCCACCTCACAATAAAATTTTAAAAACAACATTCATAATTTCATGTGGTTTTGATAAAATAAAATAATATTTAATTTGTAATTAAAAAAAGATACGTGTAAATATCTTTTTATAATTTATAGAGATAAGGTTAGAGGCCATTTTTGTTTTGAAAAGTCAAACATAACAAGTAGTAAGACTAATTTTAAGATTTATAAAAAATACCATGACTAAATTAAAATGCTACTTTAACCAAATGTCTAAATAAAAAACAAACAACAAGAAGTTGGAGCCATTTGGAAGAATTTTGGTCCTAAATTTCATAAAAATTAAATCTAATATATTGTAGTGGTTGTTTTGGTGTATATGAAGGTGGTGGAAGAGCATAGGCCTTGGAGAAAAACTTGACTTTGCAAGGGATCGATTGATGGCAAATTTTTTCTGGTCCGTGGGATTGGGATGTGATCCTCATCTTGGATATAATAGAAGAATGTCTACAAAAATTGCTTCATTAATAACAATAATCGATGATGTTTATGACGTGTATGGAACTTTAGATGAACTCGAACTCTTTACTGATGCGGTTGAGAGGTAATTTCTTGCCACCAAAATTAACCAAGGATGTGAAAAGTTCTATAAAAACATCAAATAGGTGTTCCAACTTTTGTAATAGAGAACTTTTGATTAAATGAAAAATTGTTAACTTTTTTTTCCTTAAGAAAATAATCTTTCATGCTGTAATTTCAGGTGGGATATTGCTGCAATTGATTCATTACCTAACTATATGAAAATTTGTTTTATTGTTCTCCACAACACCATCAACGATATGGCTTTCGATGCTATTAAAGATCATGGAGTCAATGTTGTCCAATGTTTAAGAAAAATGGTAAATTTTTTAATGTAGAATTTAATTTTTATGCTGGTTGGAAACTATTGTTTTTTTTTTTATATATATTATATATTCTCATATCCTTACTCCTAGTACATTTTAAATGTTGTAGTGGACAGATTTATGCAAATCATTCTTGATAGAGGCAAAGTGGTACTACACCAATCATAAACCAACATTCCAAGAGTATTTAGACAATGCATGGATTTCAGTATCCGGACCAGTTCTTCTTGTTCATGCTTATGTCTTTGCCTCAGACAAAGTAACAAAAGAGGCATTGGAATGCTTGGAAGACTACCCTAATATTATTCGACATTCATCAATGATCTTTCGTCTAACCAATGACTTAGCTTCATCATCGGTATTTATTTTAAAATAGTATTCTCATATACCATTAATTTTCTTATTAGATAAGTAAAATAAAACTAACATTTAAATTTTATGAATCATAGGAGGAAGCTGAGAGAGGTGAAGTTGCTAAAGCACTCCAATGTTACATGAATGACACAGGTGCCTCTGAACATGAAGCACAAAGATATATAAAGGATTTGATTATCGAGTCATGGAAGAAACTGAATGAAGCTCGAAAATTGAATTCTTCACCATTCTACTCTCAAACTTTCACTGATATTGCTTTAAATCTCGCAAGAATTTCTCACACAGTCTACCAACATAGAGATGGGCACACGGTTGAAGATCATGAGACAAAGGATCGCGTATTATCTTTGTTCATCAAGCCTGCTTAATTTCATATACCATAGACTTTAAATATGTCATATTTTTTAATGGTTGTTCATTTGCAACATATATCTAGAGAAACAAATAGTTAGAAACTGTTATATCTTGCCATGATCCAAATTCAAGTTTTATCCAATTTTAAACCAATTAAAGGCGACTTTAAGTGACTTTCTGGAAAAAAATAAGTGTTGGACGGTATTTGAAAAATGTAGAAAACGTGAAACAATAAATGGGAGACACAAGTATTTATAGTTGTTAGGTCATAAACCAGTTTTAAAAAGGTCTTAGAAACTTTTGCTAGTCAATATTATTAGAGATCAAACAAGCAATATACATAATATTGAAATAAGAAAAAGATCTATAGAGATTTATGCAAGAAAGCGAAAAATAGAGAGTAAATAAAAAAAGATTAAAGAAAGAGCAATACAACCTTTTGTTGTCCCAAAGATTTGCATCCAAGAAGAGGAAATTGATTTTAACCCAATCCATTTCAACTTTTCTCACTCTCAGATTCAATACCCACAACCAAGACCAAGGCGTTTATGCAACTCCTTCACGAACGGCTACAAGTTGGATGGAGTAGAAGGCTTGTAAATGGCAACAATGGCAATGACCTCACAAAGTGCTCTCTCCCCTTTTCGATTTTTCCTTTTCGGGAAAAAAGAACCCAAAAACTTCTTTTTCTTCTCTTTCTCTCTCTAGGTGTGGCGTAGAAGCAGGGGTGGATTTACCATGGCCCAAGGGGCTCGAGCTCCCTTCAAATTTTTTACTTTTAATAATATGTATAGAAAAAGTTAGATTAAATAACGAAAAAGCCTCCTAGCATAGTAGTTAGTATGTCAATAACCCTTCTTATGTCATATTTAAGCTCCTCTCGATACAAATTCTGGATTCGCCACTGCGAAGGCTTATAAATAGCAACAATCAATGATGCCATACAACTCATGTTGTAACGCCCGAGAAGTTTGTGATTGGAGTTTAATTTCTCATTATGGTTTGTTTTAAGATTGAAAACTTGAAGTTTGACTTGGTTTATGGATTGATGTGGCTTTTTTTTTAAAAAAGGAGAGGTATAGGGTCTTTTGGTAATCTCAAACTCAATTAGGGTTTTTGAAAAGAGGCTTTTTGTCCTTTTATGTGCACGTTTCCTGAGGGATCTTCATCATCTTTCTCACCCATTTCACGAAAGCTCTCTCCCTACCATCTCTTCTCAGTCGTCGTCTCCCCTTGTCGCCGTTTGCTTAAGCCGTCGTCGGACCGCTCCTTCTTCCTTGTTGTTCGTCGATCCGAGGCCGTCGGAGACCTCACCGGTGGTAGCTGAGTCACGCACAGGGTGGGTCGAAGTCGCTGGTTTCCGCCACACTACAAGATCTCCCTCGCGTGTGTTCGAATCGCCAGAGATCGTGAAGGTTGCGTCGTCCGTCAGTCGGACGAAGTCGATTGTCTCCGATCCACGCTACCGCAGCCGCTTGAAGCGCGCGCGCGCATCGCTCAGACACCGAGAAGCCGCGCGTCACTGAAGATGCCGCGTCGAGGAACCACTGCTACCTTCTGCTCAGCCGCCGCTGGATACAAATCTGCGAGCACGTTGCCGAAAGCGTTTCAGTCTTCGCTGGATCCTTGGTTAGTGGTTAACTTTGTTTTGTTGGTGGCTTTAAAATTAAGACTGTTGTTAAGACTGATTTTGTTTGAGACAAGATTTGTGCTAGGAGTTCTTCGAGGTCGGAAGAAAAGATAGCAAAATCTAAGCGAGTTTGACGTCGTCTCGTACTTCAATTGGACGGAGGAATGTGGAAGCAGAGTCTTTAGATCCTTATACTTTGTTTTTGAGTTGCTGTGGATTGTTTGTTTAATTTTTGAGTTCTAATTAAACAGATTGGTTCAGGACGCGTTGAAGGGTTTAAGGACTTGTAGTTGAGCGAGGCTAAGGTAAGGGAACCCATGCCAAACTCTAAAGTTTAGAATTTAAGGGCTTGTTTGAAAAATGCCATGTTCGGTTTGAAAAGTCCGTTTTAAATGCCATGATCCGTTTGAAAAGTCCTGTATAAATGCCATGTTGTTTGAGGGGTCTGGTTTAAATGTCATGATCTGGTTGATTTGATATTTATCTCAAAGGCCATGAATGTCATGTTGTTGTTGGTTTAAAATTGAGCATTTTGATTTTTGTTCATTATAATGTGGAGAAATTGAATTTAGTAAAATTAAATTTCATGTCTTTCAAATTATTTCCTCAATATATGCTTTGATTCCATAATTAGACATAATTAGGTTCATTATGAATCATATTCACATTGAACTATATATTATATCATATATAATTGATATGATCTCTAAATTGAACTTGAACATTTCAAATTCATTCCAAAACTTTATACCCTCTATTAATTCCATGTTGAGCCAACCGAGGGACGTAATGGACCTACAGATCATGAGCTCCAACGATGCGAGATTGACTAATCAAACTCATTGATCATGTCAATCAACATTCGTTTACTACGAGACATTCCACAAAAGACTCGTAGCTGCACTCTCCTCACTTTAGGACAAGTTATGTCCATTGATTTAACCAATGCCCGTGAATCAACCCTTCACAGGTCGTTCGTAGTCACAGGTGGGTCAAATTACCATTTTACCCCTGTGACTACTTTTTGCACCTTAAACACCACTGATCCTCTAATGAACAACAAGTTTATGGTCGGACCATAAACATTATCTCTCTCGGGCCAGCAAGAGAGAGAGGCCTCGTTGTTCAAGACCTGGATTCAGCTCTTAAGGGAACAACCTATCTAGTTACCCTAGTTCGGAAACGAGTGAATTCCTTCTTGCGAAGTTGAGTCCCTAGTTCTCTACGAGGTTTCATCCCTGAGAAGGTTGACATATTGAGTCGACGAATCTGACCACTCTCACCCGTACTAGTCAAAGGACAGGAGTTTGTAACTCGTTCAGGATTCAGGTTGAGTCACTATTGGTCATCTTTTGAATTATTAGCTCTAACCTATCAACGGTGTTACTAGATTGGTCTAACAATTCTTTGTCCAGTCTTGTACAAACTCTTTGCACAGGATGCCCCCACTTGCATGTCAACTACATGAACTAGCTGGATCGCCTTGTTTGTATCAAATACAAAATGGGCCACATCCATAGTGTCATTAGGATGAGGTTCCCAACCTCATCCATCTACTATAGACCATTCGGGTCATAAGCTTGAACTTGATCCTAGATATGTCTCAACTACACATAGTTCAAAGTTGTCTAAATGTGACCATGGAGCTTAGTTTATTAGATTTATGTTTGTAATTGCAAGAATACGAGATTGAAGGAAAAAATAACAACTTTATTCATTCCCTCAAATAATTACAAATACACGAGCTTAGGGCGTAAATCCCAACAAACTCCCATTTATCCTAAAGCTAGTGTAGTACATAGAACATTACAATAATGCAAATACAATAAACTAGGGCATTGAATACCCTTTGATACAATATTCCCACTTGCCCTTGCCAAGTACTAATGTGTAAACCTAGAGTTTCTAGGTGACCCTCGAACACCTTACCTGTGAAAGTCTTTATAAATGGATCAGAAAGATTGTGCTCCGATGCTATTTTTGTGACGATCACGTCTCCTCGGTGCACAATTTTCCGTATTAAGTGATACTTCTGTTCGATGTGCTTTCCTCTCTTGTGACTTCGAGGTTCTCTCGAGTTGGCCACTGCACCGCTGTTATCACAATAAAGGGTGATCGGGAGGTTCATATTTTGAACGACTTCTCATATTGCCTCTTTAGCTGCTTCACAAGTTGCTCCATACTCAACCTCCATAGTGGAGTCAACAATGCATCCTTGTCTGATGCTTCGCCAGACTACTGCCCTCCATTAATTATAAACACTGACCCAATGTGGACTTCTTAGAATCCTTGTCGGTCTGGAAGTCAGAGTTCGTGTATCCTGTAAGGATCAAATCCTTAACTCCATACACGAGTATATAGTCTCTCCTTCTCCTAAGATACTTGAGGATTGTTTTTACCACAGTCCAGTGATCCAATCCTGGATTGGATTGGTACCTGATGTGAAAATATCGAGTGCCCTAAACTAATACAAATTAGAATAAGACTCTGACACTTTTATGACGTGCAAGTATACACGGTCGAGTGCAACAAGTGATAAGTTAAGTATCAATCCCTCGAGAACTAGCTAAATCTAAATGATTGAGTGTCCTGACAAATTTTTCTTATTTTAGTGCATTGCATGAGTGTGCAATTTACAGTTTAAAATAAATAAGTTGATACGATAAGTAAGAAAGATAAGATAAGATGCAAGAAAATAACTAAATTTAAATGAAGGGAGAGGAGAATGCAAACAAGAGGGCAGATACAAGAGATGAGATTTGTAATGAAAATAGGCTCGGGTTAGAGTTCTAATGTTCAATTGGAATAAATTTTGAGTGATGCCTTGAATTTACCTACACATGCATTCAAATGATTCTTTCCAAAATTACTAAGTTTTAAAACCTACAATTTCCCAATTGTGATCTAAATTATGCCCATGATTTTATTGGGTTTGTGCCCTAAAACTCGTAGTTTGTAATTATGTTATAATTAATGTAATAAAGTATTATTATTTCAATAAAGTGTTATTGTTCGTTATCTACGAGTTTGCTTTTGTTTAAACCATAAATCCAATAAACTAAACATCCAAGGCTGTTAAATGAATCTTTAACTGAATGTAGTGTACATATAGAGGATCTCGATTAGAGATACAACCTAAAGGGTCTATAGTTAGGGGATAAAGTTTGGGTACCTTACCCTGGTAAAACTATGGATGTGGCCTACTTTATATTTGATACAAACACTTTGATCCTAACGTGTTCGTGTAGATGACATGTGAGTGGGGATATCCTATGTAATGAGATTACATAACACCGGACCACGAAATAGTAACCTCTAGCTGTAACTCTGTTGACTAGTTAGGTTTCTATTTCACTAGGTTGACCTAGGCAACTTGATCTCAATCCTGAGCAGGTTACGAACTTCTGTTCGCGAGGGATTGCCCTTTGACTAGTATGGGTGTGAGTGGCCAGATTCGCCGACTCAATATGCCTACCTTCTTGGGGACAAAACCGAGTGAGCGGCTGGGAACTTAACTTAGCAAGATGAAATTCACTCCTTCCCGCCTACTAGGGTAAGTAGAGGAATGTTCACTTAAGTGGTGTCTCTGGGACTTGAACAAAGGGCCCGACCCTCTCATTTGCCCGATAGGGACTCTATTTGTTGGTAGGACCACAAACAAATTGTTCATTAGAGCAACATTGGTACTTAAGGTACAAGATGTAACCCAGGGGTAAAACGGTAATTTGACCCAGCTGGTGTTACGAACATTCGTGAAGGATAGACTTGCTGTTATTGGTCAATATCAATGGACACAGAAACAAAATTGGTATCAGAGCGATGCTTGATTTGGTTTGGTTGAAACAAAATTGCATTGATTTGGTGGGAAATGCATATGGTTTGCTGTAAAACTAGTTTAGGAATATTTGGCCATAGTTTGCTTTTGATTTGATCAATTTGTATGTAAAAGCCCCTGTGTTTTTGGGCATAAAGTGCATTATTGAGTTTGTATTCGGGTTAAGAGTCGTTCGGGACCACTTTCATGCAATTCGGTTGAGAATCAGAGAAGAAATTGAAGATTGTTGTTGCTTTGTTCGAAGAAGAAAGCTGCTGCCGAAGTAGCAACGTTGCAATGTCGTTCATCAGCGTTGCAATGCTGAGGAACGGCGTCGCAACGCCAACATCCCTATCGACGCGGGAGTTCCAGGGGGTCAGCAGCGTTGCAACGCCACCCCGATAGAAGGCGCGCGCGGACGAAGCGGGCGTTGCAACGCTCGCATCAGCGTTGCAACGCCGTGATGACATTCCAGCAGCTGTAGACCGGTTTAGCGGTTTGGTTGATTTTCGGTCTGGTTCGAGTAGTTCAAGCCCGGTTCAAGGTGTTTTGGATCGGTTTTATGTAATAAAATTAGTGTAATTTAATTATTTTGCATTTTAGGGGCCAAATTATTCTGGTTTTATAGCTATATGTCTTTATGAATGTCATTTAGATTATTTTCACCTTAGGATAAGCATGTTCATGCATTTTATTTGTATAATTGTTATATGAATATGGTTAAGATGCATGATTAATTTATTTTTCATGAGTAATTAGTTATAATTGTTATAATTAGATTATATGGAAAATAAATTGCATGGAGCATGAAATTACTTAGTTTAAAATAAATGTTATTTTATTTAAGTAATTTTATTATTCAATTAGTTGAATATTTTATAATTCCAATTTAAAAAATAATTGTTGGATTTACAATATAGTTTCTTTATCATAGGTTAATTATTAAATTTATAAAAGTTATAAATTAAAGGGGTTTTAGAAACCATAACCTATAATAAAGAAATGCATGCAAACATAGGAACTTGGGTTAAAATTTAAATTAGTTTTAAATTGATTAAAATTAATTTAGACCTAAGTTTTAATTTCTAATAGGATTAGAAATTAGTCTTACATAGTATTTTAAATAGTTTAAAATATAGTAGGACTTTAGGACTTTGGTTAGAAGGGAACTCTACTAGTGAAGTTCTGTCTAAGACTGGGGGTACTTAAGCTGACGGTTAACGGAACACCTCCTACCTGAGAACTGATCCAGAACTTGAGTTGAATTAACCTTAGTTCCATTTTATATCTAGGTAATTAAAATGTTCATTCACGTAAACATAAGGTTAAAAGATCTAGTTATAATAGTTATAATGGGCATAGACTTAGATAAATTCTTTTAGCCAGAATCTAACTAAGTTAAACTTATACCATAACCTTAGGAGCTTCAGTGCTAGAAAACGAGATGTTCGCATCAAGTTTACGCTCATGTCCTCAAGAGTTCACACCGTGAGTTCCATGCTCAGCTACGCGACGTCAATAGGGCGTCCCCCTACGGTATGTGTTTGCATGGTTCAATACCAAGGTGAATGAGGGAAGTATCCATAGTAAATGAGAGCAGGACGGGTGTCAACGTATCCTAAAGTCTCCTCCATTAGGTCGCACCGTGAGAGTTCTATAGTCCGCCTGCTAGGTTCTCCTGGAACAACCAAAACCTACGGGTCTGACTATACGGATCGGAACACCGCGAACTCTAGAAATGGATAGGGTCTCTTAGGTAATTTGCCAACAGTTGTCTTTCTTAATAGTAGCTTGTTTGCTTGGACCTAATTGATCTGAAAATGGTAGGGTCACTATTATGGGATGAGTTAAGCTAGTTAACAAGTCCTTGACCAAACAAACGGTAGCTAAGGACCATTGGGACATGAGATGTTCTGGTAGTGAGAATTTGTTGAGAGAGTCTCAATTTAGAGGAGGAATGACTGACCGTCCGACGAAGGCTTTTGTTCTAAACCCTTGAAGTAAAGGTTTAATTTAAACACTAGGGTTATTTAATAATTTTGCTGAATATGATTGGTTTTACAATGGGTTAAAAAGCTTAACTAATTAGAAGTATTTTGGATTTTCAGCATGTCGTCCTCAATAATAGCCTTACTTAAAAGCGATCGTTTAACTGGTGAGAAGTTTACTACGTGGAAGTCTAACTTGAATACGATTTTTGTTGTTGACGACCTACTGTTTGTACTGATTGAGGAATATCCTCAGGTCCCTGCTCGAAACGCTCTTCAATCTTTTAAGGAGGCGTACGACCGCTGGATCAAGGCCTATGATAAGGCCAAGGTCTACATTTTGGCTAGTGTTTCTGAAGTTCTAGCCAAAAAGCACGAGGGCATGGTCTCAGCTAGCGAGATCATGAGTTCGATGCAAGATATGTTTGGACAACCATCTGGACAGCTTCGGCACGAATTCCTCAAATACGTTTATAACTCTCGTATGAAGGAGGGGTCATCAGTGAGAGAACACGTTCTCGATCTGATGATCCACTTCAACGTGGCTGAGATGAACGAAGAGGTCATTCACGAGCAAAGTCAGGTCTCGTTCATCCTGGAATCTCTTCCGAAGAGTTTCCTGCAATTCCGCAGCAATGTGGTGATGAACAAGATAGAGTATAACCTTACTACTCTCCTCAATGAACTACAAACTTTACAGTGTCTTATGAAGAATAAAGGACATGCTGATGGAGAGGCAAATCTGTTTGCTCATTCCATAAGGTTCTAGAAGGGTTCATCCTCTAGGACTAAGTCTTGTGGTTAAACTTCTGGGCTTAAGAAGACCCAAAAGAAGAAGATAGGAGGAAAAGGGAAGGCACCTGTTGCTGATAAAGGCAAGGGAAAGTTCAAGGTTGTAGATAAAGGAAAATGTTTCCACTGTAACGTGGGTGGGCACTGGAAACGAAACTACCCAAAATACCTTGCTGAGCTCAAAGAGAATAAAGGTAAATTAGATTTACTTATTCTTGAAACCTGTTTAGTGGAAAATGATGATTTTACCTGGATACTTGATTCAGGAGCCACTAATCATGTTTGCTCTTCATTTCAGGAAACTAGTACCTTCAAGGAGCTCGAAGAGGGTGAGATGACGCTCAAGGACGGAACGGGAGACGTCATCTCAGCTCGTGCAGTGGGAGATGCCAAGCTGTTTTTCGGAGATAGATTTATTATATTAAAAAATCTGTATATAGTTCCTAAGATTAAGAGGAACTTAATTTCTATCTCTTCTTCAATAGAACTTGGATATTGTATTTCTTTTTCTATAAATGAAGCGTTCATTTTAAAAGAAGGGGTCAATGTTTGTTCTGCTAAATTGAAAAACGGTTTGTATGTACTTAAACCGAATCAAACTAAAGCAATTTTAAATCATGAGATGTTTAAAACTGATAATACTCAAAGTAAAAGGCAAAGAATTTCTCCAAATAATAATACCTATCTATGGCATCTTAGACTTTGTCATATAAATCTCAACCGGATTGAAATATTATCTAAGAATGGACTTCTAAATAAGTTAGAACATGATTCTTTACCTCCTTGCGAATCTTGCTTGGAAGGTAAAATGACCAAGCGATCTTTTACTGGAAAAGATTACAGAGCCATAGAACCCTTAGAACTTTTACATTCGGATCTTTGTGGTCTGGTGAATGTTAAAACTCGAGGAGGGTACGAATATTTCATCTATTTCATAGATGATTATTCGAGGTATGGTTATCTATACCTAATGCATCATAAGTCTAAAGCTCTTGAAAAGTTCAAAGTGGTATAAGGCTAAAGTGGAGATTGCATTAGGGAAAACCATTAAAATACTTCGATCCGATCGAGGTGGAGAGTATATGGATTTGAGATTCCAGGACTATATGATAGAACATGGAATTAAATCTCAACTCTCAAAGACTCTAATACACCACACCAAATGGTGTGTCGAAAAGGAGAAATAGAACCTTGTTGGATATGGTTTGTTCTATGATGAGCTATGCTCAATTGCCTGCCTCGTTTTGGGGATACGCAGTAGAGACTGCAGTTCAAATCTTTAACTCTATTCCATCAAAGAGTGTTTTAGGGATACGCAGTAGAGACTGCAGTTCAAATCTTGAACACTTCGCGACGCGGTCGAGGCCGGCATCTGAGGACACTCCTCAGATAGCACGAACTTTATGTCGTCAGTTACCAAAATTGTATTAATGTTGTTTTTCCAACTCTGGTAATTATCTCCTACTAACTTATCGGAAACGAGTAAAGCTATTATTGCGCTAGACATTTTTAGCTGAAAAATAAGAAAAAAACTTTGTATTAGTCTCGCAAAACACTTTTTGAAATCCAATCAAATTTTAGCAAAAATTGTTTCATGATCCCTAGGTCATTCAAAATTTTGCAATGATACCCTAAAGGTTTAGAATGACCGCCACCGAAGGGTGAACAGAACACTCTTCCTCTAGGACGAGACTTTCTCGATCAGACTCTAATCCCAGAATAACTCTTATTCTATTAGTCGTCTAATTACCATTGTTCAGTCGAATTCATTAACACTTAACGAATTCTGTGAGTGTCACCCTCAATCTTTAAGTTTCCAAGTATCTGTCCAAACAATAGCCACCGAAGGGTAAGCCAAGAAGGAAAACCAACAAGGAAACTGTATCCCTTTCGGGAATTCACGGTGTTCCGACTCCCATGATTAAGCCCTCCGAAGGGATTGTCTTGTCCAGGCAAAACTAGCAGGCAGATCATAGGCGTCTCACGGTGTGAATCGAAAGAAGAGACCGTGAGTCTCGTTTTCACAAGTCCCGCTCCCACTCACTATGAGTACTCTCTCCATCCACGATGATATTGACCTATACAAATGCCACCCGAAGGGGGACGCTCCCATTTGCACCACGAGGCCGAGTATAGATCTCACGGTGCGGACTTAAAGGAGATTTGTGGTTGGAAATTGAAATGTATCTCATACACTATATTTCCTCCCACTCAACACTTTAATTTTATTAGGGATTGACCTAGATAAACCAGCTAAATTTTACCTAAGTCTACCAATATAACTCTTATATGGTATTAACCTAAGTTTATAATCACATTATTAACTTAGGTCTATGTGAGTAAATTAATTAACACTTAATTAACGGCACTCACGAGAATATAACCTAAGAATCTCCTGACCGAATTCACTCCCGTGTCGGTTTCTGTGCAGGGGTGTTCCTAAGCGTCCAACTTAAATACCCTGACCTTAGACAAAACCTTCCTTAGACAGAGTTACTTATCAGTCTCCATTAAAAGGTTATATTTGATTTCCTAAATTTCTAATCTTATTAGAAAATTAGAAAACCTAAGTCTAATTATTAAAGTTCTAAACTCTTTAAAACTAATAATTAACTTAGGTTGCATGCATTTCTATGTTATAGTGTTTGATCATCCATCACATGAATAATACTATACTATAACATACATTCATCACATGAATTAAGTGCATGAGCATGCTTTTAATTTAAAAATATAACACTTATATTTAATTAAATTAAAACATGCATACATTATATTATAACTCTTATAATATAATCATATCATGCATACTATATATTATAACTCTTATAATATAAATATGATGCATGAAACGTTTAACCTAAAGTGGGATTTCAAATCTATATGACATACATTATGCACATAGAAAATAATTAAAATATACATCTCATGCATATAATAATTAAACAACAAAAATGGACCAGTTTTTGGCACCTAGGGGCAATTATTTAATTAAATAACATTATTATAACATTTATATTAATATTATTTAATAAAATAATTAAAAATAAAAATAAAATACATTTAATAAATCATAAATTAAATAAAATACTAAAAAACTGTTGCCCACTAAGAGAATAACTCTCACGTTATCGCGAAACCGCCTCCAGCAACTACCCCTCAACGCGTGTAGCGTTGCAACGCCGTGGGCACCCTTGCAACGTTGTCGCCTCCGGTGTAAAGTCGCGCTTCAACGCCAATGGTAGTAAGTTAACGCCGCTCGCTGCGAAGAATGCCTCTGTCCGCAAGGACAGCATCTCAACGCCATCGACAGAACAACAAACTCTTTGCTGTTCTTCCACCGATTTCCACCTGTTTCCGCTCCGATTTCTTCACAGCAACTCTTGCCTCGAACGACCCGAACTTACAGACTCGATTTACAACAAAATGCCCAAAAACAACAGGCCCTTACATTGATTTCATCAACATAAATTGTAAATCTAATCTAGTGCCAAAAACCGAAAACATCCATTATGAAAACCAAACATTCATCTCATGAAATTATGGCAAATTACCCACCTAATTTTAACAAAACACTGCATAAATGAATAACCATCGAAATGGCTCTGATACCAATTGAAGCGAATGAAAATCCCCGCGCAGCGGAAGATGATCGAATCGTCAAGGTATCATTATGCAACTTGTATCTATTAAAATCAATCTAACACTTAGACCTAAAACATGCTGAAAAGGAAGAAATTTAAAGCAAGAAGAAGTTTTACTTACTTGTTGTAGACAAACTCAGCAATTTCTTCCTCGGATCACGAACTCTTCGTGCTTCTCGATCTCAATGAATTCTTCCCACTAACGGATCCCGAACACCACCAAATGGTCTTCTTGGTTGTTCTCTTTTGGAGAAGGGAAGTTGGTGGGAACTAATTTGGGTTTTGGAGAGGGAGGAGAAATGAGAGAGTAGAGAGAATTTTTGTTTCTTCTCTTTGATCAAATAAAAAAAATGTGAGATAAGCCCTCCAATCCCTTCTTGCAAAGGGTTTAAATAGTGGAATGATGGAGTTAAAATCTCCACATTATTACCACTTTACCACAACCATAGGTTATACAAATCTCATTTGCATAACCACATAATATAAGATATCTCATATCTCATATTGCAAATCTCATTTGCAATAATTGTGGATTAATTAAATTGAATCACATCCAATTTAATTTCTCTCAATCAAATTCTCCAATTAACCCTAATTTAACAATTAGGCTAACCTATAGTTTATTATGAATCTCATTCACATTAAACTATATATTATATCATTCATATCTCATATAAATGACATAAATGCCCTTAAAGTGAAATTGAACACTTCAATTTCATACCAAAACATTAACCCTTCTTTTAACCCTGATTGAGCCAACCGAGGGACCTAATGGACCCACAAAGGATGTGAGCTCCAATGATCCGAGATTAACTCACAAACTCTTTGACCCAGCTTAACCAACATTCATTAGCTACGGTAACACTCCACTATAGCCGTAGCTGCACTCCCGCCGCGAGAATATTACGTGTCCACCGATATAACCAATGCTTATGAGTCGACCCTTCACAGGTTGTTCGTAGACACTGCTGGATCAAATTACCGTTTTACCCCTGTGTCTACCTCTTGTTCCTTAAGTCCCCACTGCTCCTCTAATGAACAACATATTGTGATGGTCCAACCATACACAACACCCTTCTCGGGCGGTGAGAAGGTGGGCGCCCGTTGTCCAAGCCCTGGAGACAACACTTAAGGGAACAACCCCTCTAGTTTCCCTAAAGGCGGGAACGAGTGAATTCCATCTCGCGTAGTTAAGTTCCTAGCTCCCTACTTGGTCATGTCCCTGAGAAGATAGGCATATTGGGCGAGTAACTGTGACCACCCTCACCCGTACTAGTCAAAGGATAGACCCTGCAGACAGAGTCCGTAACACGCTCGTGATTCGGTCGAGTCACTAATGGTCATCTATGAAGTTATTAGTCCTTCACAAGCGGTGTTACATCGGTGAGTCTAATAATTCACGGTCTGGTCTTGTACAATCTCATTGCACAGGATGCCCCCACTCGCATGTCAACCACATGAACGAGTCAGATCACCTCGTTTGTATCTAATACAAAGCGAGTCTCATTCACATTGGATCCAGGATTAGGTCTCCAACCCTATCCATATACTGTAGACCGTTCGGGTCATTAACTCGAACATGATCCTCCCTATGTGTCCACTACACACCGTTCAAGTTCTAGTTCTCTCATAAATTCAACGACCCTGGAGCTTAGTTTATTGGAAAAGTTTATAAATATTGCGAGACACAAAGTGATGAAATGAATAACTCTTATTAATTTCAAACAATACACGAGATTAGGACAAAAATCCCAACAAACCTGTGAAGGGTCGACTCACGGGCATTGGTTATATCGATGCACACAACTTGTCCTACAGTGATGGGAGTGCAGCTACGGGCTTTAGTGGAGTGTTACCGTAGCTAATGAATGTTGAATAACCAGGTCAAAGAGTTTGACAGGTTAATCTCGGATCATTGGAGCTCGCCATCTATAGGTCCATTAGGTCCCTCGGTTGGCTCAAATTGGACAAATTAAGGGTTTACGGTTTGGTGAGAATTGGAAGTGTTCAAATTCATTATTTGGGTATTTATGTCATCTATATGTGATATAGATGACATAATATATAGTTTGACGTGAATGAGATTCATAATAAACTATAATATAGCCTAATTGATTAATTAGTGCTACATTGGAGAAATTGAATTGAGAGAAATTAAATTGAATGTGATTGAATTTAAAATTCCACAATTATGCAAATGAGGTTTGTATAATAAGGTATATGTTTGGTTTTATGTCCTAAAACTCGTTGTTTTGTAAACTAGATGTATATTCTATTTTCCAATAAAGATGTTATTGAGATTTATTCAGTAAAGATGTTTTTGAAAAAAGTGAATTGTGTATTGTGTAACCTTAATCCAATAAAGAACCCTTGACTATAGGATGAATACTTGAACTTTATGTCTGACATAAAAGTAGATCAAGTTCAAGTTATAGCCAGAACAGTCTATAGTATAAGGATAGGGTTGGGTACCTTATCCTGGGGACACTATGTGATCCCACTTTCTAGAGTACAAACGATGTGATCCTAAATCGCTCATGTGGAGACATGCGAGTGGGGGCGTCCTATGCAATGAGTTTGCATAAGACTAGACCGCGAAATAGTCACTTAGACTTCATAACTCCGTTTACTGTCTTAACTGACTATATTCATACGATGACCTAGGTAACTCGATCTTAATCCTGAGCGTTCTATGAACTACTGTTTATTCAGATTATCCTTAGATTTGCATGGGTGAGAGTGGCCCGAGATTGTCGACTCAATAAGCCTCCCATTTCAGGGATAACAATCGGGTAGATAGCTGGGAACATAGTTCTGCAAGATGGAATTCACTGCTACCCGCTTTAGAGATTAGTAAAAAGGTTGTTCCCTTAAGTGCTGACTCCGGGTCTTGAACAAAGGGCCTATCTCTCTCATTGGCCCGAGAGGGATTCGGTTTGCTGGTTGGACCACAAACCAATTGTTCATTAGAGGAACAGTGGGACTTAAGGAACAAGAGGTAATTACAGGGGTAAAACGATAATTTTGACCCAACTGTAATTACGAACGACCTATGAAGGATCGACTTACTAATCATGGTTAAATCGAGTGGACAAAAATATATCTACAGTGAGGAGAGTGCAACCACAGGGCTTTAGTGGAGTGTCTCGGTGGTTAACGAATGTTGATTAGCTAGGCTAAAGAGTTTAGTCAGTTAATCTCGTATTGTGGGAGCTCATGATCTGTAGGTCCATTAGGTTACTAGCTCGGACTAAGCCTTGTAACATTTTGAGAAAAAAGAATTTGAATTGTTCAAATTCGATTTTGGGAGAAATCGTTAATTATATATGATATATTTAACGAGTCATAGCTTAATTATGAATTAAACAATGATTACAAGGAGGTGGATATATTTAAATATGATTTAAATATTGGATCAGTTTATAGCATAAATAAGGATTCATGTTCAAAAAATCGATCGGGATCGAGCAATTTAATTTAATATTTGATATTAAATTAAAAATTAATTAATTAAATTAATTTTTGAATTATTTAATTAATTAAATTAATTTTAATTTAAAATCAATTTAATATTGATTATTGAATTAAAATTAAATGAAAAAATAAAGGATTTTCATGATTTTCATGAAAATCAACTTGCAAATTTGCCCAAGCTTATTCATCTTCAAAATTGGCCAAAATTAGCCACCTCAACATCAATCCATCCACATTACTGTTGAGATGTCATTCTAATGAAGCTTGTTGAAATTTTATATAATGATGATTTGAGACATTTTGATAGAATTTTGCAGAAAATTCTAAATATCCCGTTTTGTGACCTTTGAGGTCTTTTCTTCCAAATTCTCTCAACCTAGGATCCCACAATCCGTTCTGAGGCCTGAGGATAGTAGGGAAGACTCTAACGGTTGTCCACGAAGTGTTCGTGTTGAAAACCATCTACCGGGTGAAGAGAATTTGATCTTCAAAGTTGAGTTTTCTATCCCTCTTTTTTTCCAGCCTTGAGCATGCGTTTTATTTTACAAAATTGATCAACTTAGAGTGTTCAAGATCCATAATTGCTTCCACTTTCTTAATCTAGACTCTTTCAGTATGAGATATCTTATATTATGTGATATGCAAATATGATTTGCATATCATATAATTGTGGTAAAATGGTGAATTGGTGGAGATTTTAACTCCACCACACACCATTTTAAATAGGTGCATTCAAAGGCATCTCACAACTTAAGTTACCATTTTTTGGATTTTGTTTCCGAGAGCAAAAGACATTCTCTCAAACTCTCTCAATTCTCTCTCTAACTCTCTCCAACCCAAATCCAAAGGGAGTCTCACAACTCTTCCTTATCCTCCCGAGAACAATCGAGAAGCATTTTGGAATTGTCTTACCATTTGGTTCGAGGATCGAGTTAGTAGAGATCATTGGTTCGAGAGGGATCGAGATCAAGAAGGAGAAAACGTTGAAGAAGAGTTCTTCAAGAGGTTAGTAGCATATTTACCTACTGTTTTCTCTTACTTTTATGCATGTTTAGCCTAGGATTAATGAGATTAATTCAATTTTAAGAAATGAATTGCACAACGAAACAACGACGTTTAATAACGTCTTCCGTTGTGGGAACTCCAAATCCCATCAACATATCCCAACATCTACACCACGTTTACTCTTGTAAATCAACTTGCAACCAATAGGGTTGATCCCATCTGGTTGGTCCACAAGCTCCCAGACGAAATTGAATTACATAGACTCCATTTCCTAGTCCATGGCTTTAATCCATTCGTCTTTGTCAACATCATTCATTACCTGATCCTAGGTCAATGGATCCTCGCAGTCATCATCAGGTATGCCACTTGGGTTTCAGCCAAACCCATGTAACGTTCAGGCTGTTTGACTGCCCTCCCACTGAAGGGAATGAAATCCCTCGCAGCGGAATGGTGATCGAATCACCGTGGTATCGTTGTGAAATCCGTTTTCTTAAAACAGTTTCTATCTCATAAAAACAAGGCTAAACATGCAAATTAAGAAGTAAAACAACAAGTATTACTTACTTGTTGAAGAATCGTCTTCACGTTTTCGTTCTCCGTTGACGAACCCTTTGTGATCACGATCTCAACAAACTCGATCTTCTCGAACAGTGACTAACCGGACACTTCCACACAGTTTCTCGGTTGTTCTTCCTTTGGTAGAAGGAGAGTAGTGGAACTCATTTTTGGTGAGGGAAGGAGAGATTGAGAGAAGTGATTTAAGAGAATTTGTAAAATGCTTTTTGGTGAGAAATCCAAAAAATGAGCATTCAACCTTACAACTCTTCGTGCAAATGAGTTTATATAATGGTGATAGGTGGAGTTGAAATCTCTACATATTTACGATTTTATCACAACCACATATAATAAGTTATCTCATATCTCATTATACAAATCACATTTGTATAATTGTGAATTTTTTAAATTAAATCACATTCAATTTAATTTATCTCAATCTAATTTCTTTAAATTAGCCCTAATTAAATAATTAAGCTAACCTATAGTTTATTATGAATCTCATTCACATTAGACTATATAACATGTCATTCATATCTCATATAAATGACATAATTACCCTTTTAGTGAACTTGAACACTTCAAATTCACACCAAAACTGTATACCCTCTATTAATCCAGTTTAAGCCAACCGAGGGACCTAATGGACCTACAATGATAAGCTCCAATGATCCGAGATTAACCTGCCAAACTCTTTGACTCGGTTAATCAACATTCATTAGTTACGGTAACACTCCACTAAAGCTCGTAGCTGCACTCCCGTCAGTGTAAGACAAGTTGTGTCCACTGATATAACCAGTGCCCATGGGTCCACCCTTCACAAGTTGTTCGTAGACACTGTTGGATCAAATTACCGTTTTACCCCTATGTCTACTTCTTTCTCCTTAAGTCTCCACTGCTCCTCTAATGAACAAACGTTGTAATGGTCCAACCATACACAACACCCCTCTCGTGCCAGTGAGAGGGTGAGCGCCAGTTGTCCAAGTCCTAGAGACAGTACTTAAGAGAATAACACCTCTAGTTTCCCTAAAGGCGGGAACGAGTGAATTTCATCTCGCGTAGTTAAGTTCCCAGCTCTCCACGTGGTCCTGTCCTTTAGAAGGTAGGCATATTGGGTGTGTAACTGTGACCACTCTTACTCGTACTAGTGAAAGGACAAACCCCTGCAGACAGGAGTCCGTAACACGCTCAAGATTCAGGTCGAGTCACTAATGGTAATCTACGAAGTTATGAGTCTCTTACTGTTAATGGTGATACATCAGTAGGTCTAATAATTCACGGTATGGTCTTGTACAATGTCATTGCACAGGATGCCCCCACTCGCATGTCAACCAAATGAATAAGTCAGATCACCTCGTTTGTATCTAATACAAAGTGGGTCGCATCCACAACGTATCTAGGATTAGGTCTCCAAACCTATCCATATACTGTAGACCGTTCGGGTCATTAACTCGAACGTGATCCTTGAACGTGTCCACTACACACCGTACAAGTTCTAGTTCTCTCATAAATTCCGTGACCCTGGAGCTTAGTTTATTGGACAAAGTTTGTAAAAATGCGAGACGCAAAGTAATGAAAGAAATACTCTTATTAATTTCAAATGGTAATATTACAAACAAAACGAGATTAGGACATACATCCCAACACCCACTAAGTCGAGGCATTCTCAACTCTTGAGAATGGACTTGACTTGAAGAGCTAGGATCAACAACATTTGTTGAAGTACTAGCTTCATCAACAACTTTTGCTGATGAAATGTTCATTTCATTCAACACAATCTTACTCTTTGGTTTATGGTCCCTAATGTGATCCTTCTCGAGGAACGTGGCGTTTGTCGATACAAGTACCCTATTCTCCTTAGGTGTTGGGATTTATGCCCTAAACTTGTGTAATTTTGATCAATTAAATAAAGTGTTATTTGTTTTGATATGATTACAGTCTTACTTTTATAAATCCAATAAACTAAGCTCCAAGGTTATAACGTTTATCTTGAAATCGATTATCTTTCGACACTATTTGGGTTGAGTTCAAGATTATAACCTAAATAGTCTATGGTATAAGAATAAGGTTGGAAACCTCATTCTGGTAACACAATGGATGCGACCCACTTTGTAATTAGTACAAATGAGGTAATCCAACTCATTCATGTAGTTGACATGCGAGTGGGGGCATCCTGTATGAAGAGTTCATACAAGACTGGATCGCAAATTATTAGTCTAACCAGTAATTTATAGATGGTCATTAGTGAGTCGACCTGAATTCTGAGCAAGTTAAGAACTCCTGCTTATAGGGGTTTGTCCTTAGACTAGTATGAGTGAGAGTGGCATGTCGCCGACTCAATAAGCCTACCTTCTGGAGACGAGAACCTCGTAGAAAGTCGGGAACTTAACTGTGTGCAGTCGGAATTCACTCATTCCTCTACTGAGGAATTAGATAGGTTGTTCCCTTAAGAACTGACTCCAGGCCTTGAACAACGGGGCCCCGCCCTCTATGAGGATATGAATCTAAGGTAGGACCTTAGACTTGTTGTTCATTAGAGGATCAGTGGTGCTTAAGGAGCAAAGAGGTAATCACAGGGGTAAAACGGTAATTTCACCCAGCTGTGATTACGAACAACCTGTGAAGGGCCGACTCATGGTAATGACTATATCAGTGGACACAATAATATCTACAGTGAGGAGAGTGCAGCTACAAGTCTATAGTGGAGTGACTTGTAGTTAATGAATATTGATTAACTTGATCAAAGAGTCTGATAAGTTAATCTCACATCATTGGAGCTCATGATCTGTACGTCCATTAGACCCCTCCGTTGGCTCAACATGGTAATATTGAGGGTATAAAGTTAGGAGTGAAATTGAAGTGTTCAATTTCATACATGAGAAGTTATATCAATTATATATGATATAATTGATATAATATATAGTTTTAATGTGAATTACATTCATATATAAACTATATACTAAAGTGAGATTAAAGGAGGGGTAGGATGGTCATTTCCATCCCATTCCCCTATATATATGGTTGCATGAGATGCAACTAGGTTAAGAGACTCTAAGGTTTTACAAGCTCCCTTGTTGTGTTGTTGGAAGAGTTCCAAAACACACATCTCTCTCACAAAATACCTCACCACTCCTAAAGGGAACCCACCTTCCTCCCTCACCTAATGAACATATAATTGATATAATATATAGTTTTAATGTGAATTACATTCATATATAAACTATATACTAAAGTGAGATTAAAGGAGGGGTAGGATGGTCATTTCCATCCCATTCCCCTATATATATGGTTGCATGAGATGCAACTAGGTTAAGAGATTCTAAGGTTTTACAAGCTCCCTTGTTGTGTTGTTGGAAGAGTTCCAAAACACACATCTCTCTCACAAAATACCTCACCACTCCTAAAGGGAACCCACCTTCCTCCCTCACCTAAAGAACAACGGAGAAGATCCGGTGGCAGTGTCGGTGTTCATAAGAGTTCGAGTTGCTGTGATCTTGATCGTGAGAGAGGAGGAGCACTTGAAGAAATGTTCTTCAAAGATAATTTCTTGCTGTCAATACTAATTTTATGCTTAATTTAGTGTTTCATGTTCTTGAATTTCCCATTGTAACTAAATCAAGAGCGCGCGATTCACAATCGCTTCCGCTGCGGGGACTTTGATTCCCTTCCTTAAGATCATAAAAGAAATCACCCCTTGTTTCTTTTGGGTAACCTACGAATAGGTATAATTTTTAATGGGGTTTCAATTTTTTGAGTTTGACACCAACACATAGGTTGGGCATCCCCAAATCCTGAAGTGGCGTAAACATTTTTTACTACCAAACCAGAGTTCGAATGGTGTTTCAGAAACACTCTTCACGGAAAAGTGTTCAAAATACATACATCGGTCTCCACTGCATAACCCTAAAACGCATTAGAGAGATGAGCATAACTCATCATGGATCAAACCATGTCCAACAAGGTTTTGTTTCTTCTCTCCGATACACCATTCTGTTGTGGCATACCAGGTGCTGAGAGTTGGGACGTAATTCCATGCTCTATCATATAGTGTTGAAATTTAGTGTCCATATACTCTCCACCTCGATCAGATCGAAGCGTTTTAATTATTTTACCTAATTGGTTCTCAACCTCGGTCTTGTACTCCTTGAACTTTTCAAGAGTTTCAGACTTTCGATGCATTAGGTAAATGTACCCATATCTTGAGTAGTCATCTATAAAAGATTCAAAGTACTCGTAACCTCCACGTGCTTTAACATTTATCGGACCACGGAGGTCAGAATGTACAAGCTCAAGAGGCTTCTTGGCTCTATAACCTTTTCCACTAAAAGGTCTTTTGGTCATTTTGCCTTCAAGGCATGACTCACAGACTGGTAATAAGTTTTCTTCCAACTCGTTTAGTAGTCCACTCTTTACAAGTTTCTCAATCCTATTGAGATTTATGTGGCCTAACCTTAGATGCTAAAGATAGGTGTTTTCTTTTGGAGAAAGTTTTAATTTCTTAGTTCGTGTTTCAGCTGTTTTAAACAATTCAGTATTCAAAACACTTTTGACTGAATTTTGTTTTAAAACATAAAAATTATTCTCAAGTGAAGCTGAACATAACACATTTCCATTTCGAGCAGTAAACGCTTTTCCTAGCGTTGCAACGCCGTACCGATTGTGCCTATAATTATAATGTGATGTCTTCTTGCAAAAGGAGCCGAATTTTATAGTCTTTGCTCCCTTATTTCGAAATACACTCTGTAAGAAGAGAAAAGAGAGCGTTTCTTGGGAGCCAAAGCATTCGTGGAGGTTCGAGATCGAGACGGGAGCTTGGAGACGAAGAACCGGCATCGACACATAAGTTTAATTTCTTTTTCTTTCAGTTTGTAACACCGTTTTAAGACGTTTGCTACACTTTTAGTTTGGTTTTCTTGTGATTTAGAGTAGTTAAATGTTGAAGTTAGGATTTGATTTCCATGTTAAGACTTGTTTGCTTTTGTATTGAATTATGTTTTGTTATTTATTTTTGGCAATTCTTCTTTAATTCTCCGATTTTGTTGGTTTATGTGGACTCAATAGATAAAGCTTAGATTAGAGAAAAGTTGTCAAAACTCTTAGAAGTCTGGCATGAGAATGACCTAGAAGTCTAAGGGAAACAAATAAAAAAGTTGCTTAATGTCCTGCATGTTGTAGGTTCATATAGAGATTATAGAATTTATTGCATGTGGAGGCTCACTAAGAATCAAGAGATTTCCTTGAGTATTCAACTTCTTGTTTATAAATTCATCACATTAGTTTATTGCATGTGTTAATGAAGTCATTAACTTGTGAAGTCACTTCCCTCAAAATCTAACAATTCGTGTCTCCACTTGTTTGTCTGTCATTTATCTTTGTTTCACCACCTATCCATGTTATGTTACTTTAGCTAAAATTGAGAAGTAGTATCTTGGTAATTAATTAATCTAGAAACCCATTCCCGAAGACGATACTTGGACTCTTAAATCAATATACTAAAACTTGACCCGTACACTTGGGGTATTGCATAATATAAATTATACGCAACAAGTTTTTGATTTCATTGCTGGGGAATCGTGATTATTTAGATTAATTAATATTATGAGAAAATTTATGATTTTAGACTAAAGATTGTTTGTGTCTTCTTTCCTTTTGTCTTTGTGTGTTTGTTATTTGTTCCCTTATTTGTCTCATTTTAGCTTTGTGTGTTTTTGAATCTTTGTCCCCTGTTTTTTTTTTGTTGTGTTGCTATTGTGTAGAAGTCTTGATTTGAATTACTAATTTTTCAAGTATGACTTTGCATGATTTCGATTCTCCACCATCGTACTGTCCATCTCAGGACCCTAGGTATGTGCATCATTTTTTGGATACCATTTGTCTAATTTTTACCATTCTGAATCTATGATTGATGAAAACTCTTTTGATGGTAATCATTTAGGCACTTGGAACCAAAATTTCTCTTATCCCAACCACCCTGTATAAACTCTTCTCTTGTGGACCAATGAATGGAATATACGTTAGAGTTGAAAATTAAAAATTTGGTTCATGATCAATTAGAAAGGTTGGGTAGGTTAGAGGCTAAAGTGGTAGAAATTTGGGAAATAGTACAAGAAAGAGCTCATTATCACAATCAACTAGTAATTTCCCTTAAGGCCTTACAGGAACAATTTCTTATTCTTACCACTGAGGAGGAGCAATCTAGGAGGACTTACTCATATGATAGTGAGGATGGGTTGGAGGAGATTGAAACACACAAGAAAAAGGTTTGTGATGTAGACAATGGTGAGATAATCACTTCCATGGAGGAATTTCAGGTGATAGAGTTCGAGGCTGAAAAGTCTTTTTCTCCTTTATCTTTAGAAATTTCCTTTAATCTTGATAGCCATTTATCCTACACTCACGAGTCATGTTTTGATTTTTGTTCTTTTATTTTAACACACAAAAATACCAAAAATAATCTTCTATCTAGTGTCCAGGAAAAGCAAGATAGCCTTTTAGACTTTAAAGGATATTTCGATTCAAGCAAGAAGGGCCTAAAGAAATATGAGCAGTTTTATGTGCACTGATAAGTCACCGTTTAGCTAAAGACGTTAAAGAAAAAACTTCTTGGGAGGCAACCCAAGCTTTACATTTTTGTTATTTCTGTTTTCTGTTTGTTTTTTTCAGTTCTTAGTTTACTTACTAGTTTGTTTGTTTTGTGTTATTAGGTTGTGATGATGTCTTCCCTCGTAGAAACTCATGCTCCCATTCTGTAGAACTCTAGCACACATGTTTTTGCTATCCAAGGAAATCAGAAAATAATAAAGATCTCCATGACCCAGGATAGTATTGTTCACTCTTACCCTTCTTACTATTTGAGCTTATTTTTGCAAACATTGGGGACAATGTTTAGTTTAAGTTTGGGGGTGGGTTGTTATTGATATGTTGTGACTGTCCTAAGTATATGCTGAATTTCTAATTGATATCTTTTGCATAAGTATGATTATGATAGCCTAGGATAAGAATTAATTGAAAATTTTTGTGATTCTGCTGAAACATGAGAGCATGATATGAATTTGAGTTAATTTAAAAATATTCTTCAATTCTCCTGCACTATTATGCACATAGCCTGTGTTCACGTAGTTTTGAAATGCTTAGAACAAAGTTATTAGGGTCAGAAGTTTGATGTCACCTCGATAGGTCTAAGAACTGATTTGAGAGTTAAACTACAGGATAGAGAG
The DNA here is from genome assembly GCA_036507285.1 of Trichosanthes cucumerina. Lineage (NCBI taxonomy): Eukaryota > Viridiplantae > Streptophyta > Magnoliopsida > Cucurbitales > Cucurbitaceae > Trichosanthes > Trichosanthes cucumerina. The sequence goes on from CM071841.1 coordinate 18,883,621, forward strand.
AATGACAATACAAAGTGTTGATCTGTATAGAATGTGTTTTATGTGAAGTAGTTTATTTTTGTTGTTTGTTTTAGAAAAGATTCGTGAGAGCAAAAAGAGCTACCTTCACTGTGATCAGTTAGGCCACTCATTGAGCGAGTGCTCTAGAAAAGGGTCCCTGCAGTGGATGTGTGAAAGCTAGTGTCCCTGCACAAAAAAAAAAAAAGAAAAGAAAAAAGTGAGAAAAAAATGATTAAGTGCTGAGTAAAGTTGTTTATTTCTTGAATGTAGAAAAGCTCAAGGATTAGTAACTATAACCAGTGTAGGGGGAAGTTGAATGGAGAACCTAATAAAGTTGATCCAGGCTTAGTAAAAATGAAAGGAACATAGGCTAAGCACACACACACACGTAGGAACACTTAAGAGAAGTTTTAAATTGCTTGCTGAAATGTTATGTTTGAGTGTTTCCTGTGATTGCCAAATTTTTTCTTAAATCTTTGAGGCTTGAATCAAATGTATGTATAAGAACAATCTCATGTTTAATTCTATTTTTGCTCGGGACTAGCAAAAGTTTAAGTTTGAGGGTGTTTGATAGCACACAAATTGTGTTGTCCTTAGGCTTAATTATTGCTAGTTTTATGATGATTTCAGGGCTTTTACGTGTTTAAATCACTCAATTTCAGGTTAAGAGCTTAAACAGGACAATTGGTGACATTTTGGATCACTCGGGATCGAAACGAGGCTATTTGGAGCTAAAAATAACATCAATTGGAAGTAGAAGGACCAATCCAACATAGAAGACTTGAGGTGATGGCGTTGCAACGCCGAGCTTACAGATTTCATATGAAGACCCGTGCAGAGGGTGTTGCAACGCTGCCTTGCAGCGTCATAACGCCAGATCGATAGCGACGCGCTTGTTAGGGTAGCGGCGTTGCAACGTTGCCTTCAGCGTTGCAACATTGTCTTAAGCGTTGCAACGCTGCCGACACATTCCTTATTTATCATGCGGTTAGGGTACAGCGTTGCAACGCTGTCCCTAGCATTGCAACGCTGTACCGATTATGCCTATCAATAAAATTTGATGTCTTCTTGCAAAGGGAGTCGAATTTGATAATCTTTGCACCCTAATTTCGAAATACACTCTGTAAGGAGAGAAAAGAGAGCGTTTCTTGGGAGTCAAAGCATTCGTGGAGGTTCGAGATCGAGACGGGAGCTCGGAGACGAAGGACCGGCATCAACACATAAGTTAAATTTCTTTTTCTTTCCGTTTGTAACACCGTTTTAAGACGTTTGCTACACTTTTAGTTTGGTTTTCTTGTGATTTAGAGTAGCTAAATGTTGTAGTTAGGTTTTGATTTGCATGTTAAGACTTGTTTGCTTTTGTATCAAATTATGTTTTGTTATTTATTTTTGGCAATTCGTTCTTTAATTCTCTGATTTTGTTGGTTTAAGTGGACTCGAAAGATAAAACTTAGATTAGAGCAAAGTTCTCAAAACTCTTAGAAGTCTGGAATGAGAATGACCTAGAAGTCTAAGGGAGACTCATAAAGAAGTTGATTAATGTCGTGCATGTTGTAGGTTCATATGGAGACTATAGAATTTATTGTATGTGCGAGACTCACTAAGAATCGAGAGATTTTTCTTGAGTATTCTACTTCTTGTTTATAAATTCATAACATTAGTTTATTGCATGTGTTAATTAAGTCATTAACTTGTGAAGTCACTTTCCTCAAAATCTATCAATTCGTGTCTCCACTTGTTTGTTTGTCGTTTATCTTTGTTTCACCACCTATCCATTTTATGTTACTTTAGCTAAAATTGAGAATTAGTATCTTGGTAATTAATTAATCTAGAAACCCATTCCCGAGGACGATACTTGGACTCTTAAATCACTATACTAAAACTTGACCCGTACACTTGCGGTATTGCATAATATAAATTATACGCAACACCAAGTTATTCACAAAGCACCTATTTTAAATGGTGAGTGGTGGAGTTAAAATCTCCACCAATTCACCATTTTACCACAACCATACGATATGCAAATCATATTTGCATATCACATAATGTAAGGTATCTTATACCTTATTATACAAATCCTATTTGCATAATTGTGGAATAATTAATTGAATCACATTCAATTTAATTTCTCTCAATTCAATTTCTCCAATTTAGCACTAATTAATCAATTAGGCTATTCTATAGTTTATTATGAATCTAATTCACATGAAACTATGTATTATGTCAACCATATCACATTTAATTGACATAACTACCCAATTAATGAATTTGAACACTTCAAATCCACTCCAAACTATAAACCCTCAATTTGTCCAATTGAGCCAATCGAGGGACCTAATGGACCTACACCTGATGAGCTTCAATGATATGAGATTAACCGATCAAACTCTTTGATCCAATTAATCATTATTCATTAGCTATGGTAACACTTCACTAAAGCCCGTAGCTAAACTCCCACCACTGTAGGACAAGTTGTGTCCATCGATATAACCAATACCCGTGAGTCGTCCCTTCACAGGTTATTCGTAACCACAGCTGGGTCGAATTACCATTTTACCCTTGTGTCTACTAAAGGAAATGAAAATCCCACGTAGCGAAAGGGCGATTGAATCGTCGTGGTATCGTTGCGAAAAATGCTTTCTTAAAATTGAAACTATCTAATAGTAACTAGGTTAAACATGCAATTAGGAAGAAAAACGGTAAGAAATAATTACTTGTTGAAGAACTTTTCTTCACGTTTTCCTCCTTCGGTCACGAACCCTTCGTGTTCACGATCTCAACGAACTCAATCTCCTCGAACAGTGAGTAACCCGGACACCTCCGATAGATTTCTCGGTTGTTCATCCTTAGGTAGAAGGAGAGTAGGTGGGACTTCTTTTTGGTGAAGGGAGGAGAGATTGAGAGAGGAGAGTTGAGAGAGAATTGCAAGTTTCTTTTGGTGAGAAATCCAAAAAATGAAACTTATGCTTATGAAATCCTTCTTGCAAAGGGTTTATATAATGGTGATAGTTGGAGTGGAAATCTCCACCTATTTATCACATTTTCGATGATCATCTCTATTTTAGGTATTCGGGGAATCCTCTGGTCGGAACCCGATTCGATAACCTTCTCTCATAGATTCCCTTCACCAAGTCATCGCCAGCAATCCGCCTGATTTTTTCCTTCCTGTTGATTCCGCATGACAATCAAGCTGCACTTCCTTCTAACAAGTGGCTAAGAGTCAAATCCAACCTGGAAACTGTATCTCCCCCAGAAAACCCTCGATCTTCAAGCCCCTTCCTGCCTTGAACGAAGATGAACAGAGACTCCTTGGGACATCAAGTTTGGATCTTGGCCTTTCCTATCTGCCAACAACCTCCTTGCGCTGCTTCTAGACCACACATCCCGAGGAAGCTAAGGAACGATAGATTAGCTCTGGCGTGGGATTCTTTCGCAATCCCGCGATTCAATGTACAAAGTTTGTCTCTCTTTTTGACTTTTAAGTAAAAAAAAGGGGGGGTGACAATCGGTAGACTTTCTTTTCTATGTCGCCGTCTCATCAATGAGCGTAGATTGATAGAGATGGGTTTTGTGCTGGTCAATCTGTATCCCATTCTTGAGGTCTAGTTTTATTTGATCACAGATCGGCAGGTGATCCATCCTTTCGCCCCCAACAACAAGATGTTATTTGTAACAAGTAGTTTTGTTGGTTGGTTGTGTCCATCGATATAACCAATACCCGTGAGTCGTCCCTTCACAGGTTATTCGTAGCCACTGCTGGATCGAATTACCATTTTACCCTTGTGTCTACCAAAGGAAATGAAAATCCCACGTAGCGAAAGGGCGATTGAATTGTCGTCGTATCGTTGCGAAAAATGCTTTCTTAAAATTGAAACTATCTAATAGTAACTAGGTTAAACATGCAATTAGGAAGAAAAATAGTAAGAAATAATTACTTGTTGAAGAACTTTTCTTCACGTTTTCCTCCTCCGGTCACGAACCCTTCGTGTTCACGATCTCAACGAACTCAGTCTCCTCGAACAGTGAGTAACTCGGACACCTCCGATAGATTTCTCGGTTGTTCTTCCTTAGGTAGAAGGACAGTAGGTGGGACTTCTTTTTGGTGAAGGGAGGAGAGTTGAGAGAGAATTGCAAGTTTCTTTTGGTGAGAAATCCAAAAAATGAAACTTATGCTTATGAAATCCTTCTTGCAAAGGGTTTATATAATGGTGATAGCTGGAGTGGAAATCTCCACCTATTTACCATTTAACCACAACCATAGGTTATGAAAATCATATTTACATAACCACATATAATAAGATATCTCATATCTCATTATACAAATCACATTTGTATAGTTGTGGATTTTTAAATTGAATCACATTCAATTTAATTTCTCCAAATCTAATTTCTCCAAATTAGCCCTAATTAGACAAATAGGTTAATCTATAGTTTATTATGAATCTCATTCACATTAAACTATATAATATGTCAATCATATCTCATATAAATGACATAATTAACCTTTAATGAATTTGAACACTTCAAATCCACACCAAAACTGTCAACCGTTGAGCCAACCGAGGGACCTAATAGTCCTACAGTGACGAGCTCCAATGATCCGAGGTTAACCTGTCAAACTTTTTTACTCGGTTAATCAACATTCATTAACCGAGTAATATGTCAATCATATCAATCATATGTCAATCATATCAATGCTCCAATGGAGTGTTACCGTAGCTGCACTCCCATCACTGTAGGACAAGTTGTGTCCATTGATATAACCAATGCCCATGAGTCGACCCTTCACAGGTTGTTCGTAGACACTGCTGGGTCAAATTACCATTTTACCCATGTGTCTACTTCTTGCTCCTTAAGTCCCCACTGCTTCACTAATGAACAATAACGTTCTAATGGTTCAACCATACACAACACCCCTCTCGGGCCAATGAGAAGGTGGGCACCCGTTGTCCAAGCCCTAGAGACAACACTTCAGGGAACAACCCCTCTAATTTCCCTAAAGTCGAGATAGAGTGAATTTCATCTCGCGTAGTTAAGTTTTCAGCTCCCCACGTGGTCTTGCCCCTGAGAAGATAGGCATATTGGGTGAGTAACTGTGACCACCCTTACCCGTACTCGTCAAAGGACAGACCCCCGCAGACAAGTCCGTAACAGGATTAAGGTCGAGTCACTAATGATCATCTACGAAGTTATTAGTCCTATACTGTCAACGGTGTTACATCAGTAGGTCTAATATTTCATGGTCTGATCTTGTACAATCTCATTGCACATGATGCCTCCACTCCTATGTCAACCACATGAACGAGTCAGATCACTGATGCAGAAAATGTCAGGTGTCCTAAACTAATGCAACTAGGATGAGACTATGACTCTCCTTTGGCGTACAAGTATACACGGTCAGTGCAGCAAGTGATAAGAAAAGTATCCATCCCACGAGGACTAGTAGAATCTAAATCAATGAGTGTCCTAGAAATTTGTCTCCTTATTATTTTTTTGGTGCAATGCAATGGGCATGCAAATTTGTGTTAAAAAATAAGTGAATGCAATAATAGAATTTGATTTTTTTTTAACTTGTTATTTGGATGAGTTAAGTATAACGAACACTAATGCAATAATTCAAAGTAGTGAAAACGTTAAAAACATAAACTAAACGAGAGAAAACTAGGGCTTATAGATTGAGAGATAGGCTAGGGTTAAGTTGAAGTTTCATGTATAATTAGAATAACAAATATGTGGTTGATGCCTTGAATTTACCTACACATGTGATCAAGTGAATTTTTCCAAAATCACTAAATTGTAAGACCAACAATTTCCCAATTGAGACCTAAATTACGCTCATGATTTCAAGGTTCCAGGTGGGTTAATTATCCCTAATTAACTCAAGATCCTAGAATGAAATTTTAATTTCCTAATTCACTAGCTTTTCCAAGTTCATGAATATAAAGAGAAGTTAAAGTGGCCAAATTTTAACCCTCATGCATCGTTGTAAACATTAAAATCTCATAAATTCAACTATGACATCAACCATTAATTTATTACAATTTATACATTGAAGAACAACTTAACCCGTGCCTAGGAGAATTTAGCTCATGATTGGAGTCAAATTACACCACTTAAGGTTAAACATGTTTTTCACTAATCAATGGAATCGTATAAAAATGTCAATCAAAACAGCCACACAATTAGGCTAAAACAGTGAGCAAATTGACTCCTAATTAATGAAAAGAATCAAGCAAAACCGTGCAATTAACACAAATAATACCGAGAGCAATTTAAAGATATGAATGGTTACACAGTGACAACAAAGTATTTTTGCTTCAGCAAAGGGGGAGTCTCGGATTAAGCCGCCCGATATCATCGCCACGATTGCTTCAAAGAAATGGGTAGTCCGGACAATCGCTACACACGGGCCACACAATTACTTCAAAGAATGCTCACCGACACTCACCACGCGCGCGCGAATCTTGCGAAAGCGGTGGGCGATCCTCGCGCACCTCTGGCGCACAGCAAGCTCCTCGGTCGTCGCCATCGATTGCTTCAAAGAATCGATGGGCCAAAGCACAACGCGCTTTCTTCCGATCGCTTCGCAGGTAGGGTGGATGGCTCTCCCGATGCCTTCCCATTTTTCTCCCCTCGGCCTTGTTGTAGCAAAACACCGAACCTCAGTCTCCCCTCACGATTGCTTCAGCAACCGACGACAACAACCATGTTCTCACTGCTCCTCTCGTTCCTCTCTCTCGGCCTTGCTGTAGCAACGCCCTACAAAATTCTTCTTTCGTGACTTTGCTGTAGCAAAACAAAGACTCTCCTTTGGCAAAAAACGCACATGACAGCTCCCCTTTTCTTTTCCTTTTATCACAAGGAGATGTTGTCCTAGTTTGATAATTACGAACACGCCATTTAGGGTATAAAGACCATTTTGCCCTTCGGGTAAAATGTCTAAAATGCCTTTATGGGTTTTTGTAATTTTTTCTTTTACACATTCCTGCACACAGAAAAATCCTCATACATCATTATCAATCATAAATCAAACTAAATATGTAAAAGTTAAGAAAAATCTCAAATTGCGGTCTTTAATTACTTGTTAGCTAATTTCTCCAAATTTCTTAAATTAAAGCACAAAATCATCAAAATTAATTCTTTTAGAACCTAATGCTTAAATTCAAGATTTTCAACTAACATTCATAATTTAGGGATAAAATAACATGAAGCTCAATGAATTCTTTGCAACTCAAGTTGATTAAGCACTAAAATTCTAGTAAAATAACTCTCCTATGGCGAGTTATCAAACCCCCAAACTTGAACTACTCATTGTCCTCAATGAGTTCTATTCCCTAAAAATTTTAAAGACCTTCCAAGACTCAAATCAATTGTGTTAACTGAACAAAAGTTAAAGACTTATGCTCTAAGTTGCATGTTACTATTCATTCAATGCTTTCTAAGTGGTTCATCCAGAGTTTCCTCCATAACACTTATGTCTTAGTACCAAGAGCAAACCAACTAGGATCTAGCACCTACCCCCAAGCTCAATCACTATAGTCCTAATCATTCAAGTTAGGCAACCCATAGTTAAAGATAAGTCACAATCCAAAACTCGCATGTCTTCCAATTCATGATCATTCATTTTTATTTTATTTTATATATATATATATATATATATTTTTTTAAAACAAATATGTACATTACCCCCTCCATTTCCTTAAACACAACTTAGGGCTAGTTTTGTTTTATGTTTTTTTTTTTTTTTTGCGACTCTCCCGTAGTTCTTCGAATGCCACACGTGGTTAGCGCAGCGCACCTAAGCAATGGGGTTCTCCCGTAGTTCTTAGAATGTCACACGTGGTTAGCGTAGCACACCTAAGCAATGGGTACATGTTACTTGCTTGATACCTTCGCTCCAAGAGGCCAGCATGGTCAGTGCCCAAACCCCCTGACATCGAGCACCAAGTTACCTGAACTGACTCTAAATAAAAAAATAAATAACATCTTTTTTCTATCCCAACAAAGTTTTAGGGAAATGGAAAGTTTGCACACTCTTTCTTTTTTTCTCTTTTTTTTTTCTTTTTTTTCTTAAAATAAACACGAAGAATTTACCTTTCCCCCCAAACTTAGAGTACTCAATGTCCTCATTGAGTTAGGGAGGTCGGGTAACTCCCCCAAACTTGAAATGATCACAAATTTGGAGTTTACTCATTTTGGAGCATTCTAAAAAATGTATGAGTTACCTAACTTTTCATGGCTTCTAGCTTTCGAACTTTTTAGCCTAGGAGTTGAATCCTAACTACTTTGATTGACACACCAACCATAAGCGCACTAAAGAACTCTAATGACAAGCTTGACCTTGAGAAACACCAAACAAGATAGCATACTCTTGCCTCAAACACAAGCAACAACTCTTATTTTCATTAACCCTAAGATTTTTTTTAACTTTTCAGTTTTAACGAGTTTCTCACCAAGTTTCTACAGAACACAACATACATTTTACCATTAAAAACATGCACAAACTTAGTTTTTATAAAAGGGACAACAACCATCTTTTTTTTTTTTATTTCTACTTGCTTAAACATAGTAGATCAACTACCTACATCATGCATAACCAATCAACACGAAATATGGATTTCAGTAGTCAAAACAGAATATTTAGAAGTCTTAAAGCAAGTAAATAACAAAGAATTCACAGCAGAAACCATTACAACCAACAAAACCTACATCTGCTTATGAAAAGGGAAATAAATCAACAAATTATAAAGAAAAAGACAACAAGCAAAACAATTCATAATACTAAAGAGAAAAGGGAACAGGGCCTCTCTCTTTTTCTCTAGTAGTCATCCTCATCATTTTCCTCTTCTTGGGCTTCCTCCTCCTCCACATTGTTCATCTCATCTTCTTCATCATCACCCGACTGCATCCAAGGCTGCAAAATGGAGTGGGAAAATTCGGAGAAATTTGGGTAGGGGTTTGGAAAATTGGCTTGCATAGCGGCTCGGTGGGCTAAGTCTCTCTCTTGGGCATACTCCCAATAACAATGTGATTGATCTTGCATATGGTGCATCATGATCATCATCACATTGTTTTGGTGTATGAGTTGGCCCATACCTACCATTAACCCCATTCCTTTATTTGAACCAACTTGGGTGTGATGGTCATAATGGTGTCTAAAGGCCCGCTAGCTAAGATTTTATCCTCCCAAATATAATAAGGAACTCCGACCCTAATGTAAAGAGAGGTTACTAAACTAGGGAAGAAGATTTTCCACTCTTTTTCTTTGCACACCCTTCTATTATCCTAGCTACTAGGTTTCCTACATCGATTTGCAATTCTGAGAGGATGGCATAAAGAAGCATGATTCGACTCCTCGAGACCGTTAAATCATGCGAAGTGGGCAAGAGATTCAACTTCACGAAAGGAACCCACATGTGTGCTTCAGGAGCTAAATAGGAAGCTAACACAGTCCTCGCTCCCGTTGAGCTTACCATCCATTTCGCCCCATTGATCCCTACCGTTCTTAGGGCGACATTCATTTGAGTGTCGGATGGAGCCATTAACAACTCGTTTCTCTTACCGTAAAGTTGGCAAGGCAATTCGAGCATGCAGTTAATGGTATCCGTGTCCCAATGAACATATCTACCCCTTACTATGGATACCCTTTCTTCTAGATAGATGTTCGCATAGAACTCCGTAACTATGGTGAGGATGGTGGCCTCAGGTTCTTTACAAAACGTTTCCCAACCTAGATTTGCTATATTTTGGGATAGGAAAGGAGGAATCTCTCTTGAGCATAGGTTGAAACCTCTCTCTAGCAAAAAAGCTCTTTTCTTCAACTTCTCATATTTTGTTTGCTCTTTCACTGATAAATCTCTCAGGGATATCTTCCTCACACAATACCTCCTTCATCACTTTGGGATTGTCTTCCCTAGTGTACCCTTCCTTCTTCTTTTCTTTCTTCTCTTTGGACTTAGGTGTCGGTGGTTCAGGGGCCTCCAAAGGATATGCATCCTCTAAGGGTCATTCACTAACCACCTGCTTTCCTTCACTCCGCGAGGAAGAGGAGGAATGGGTGGACGATCTATGATTAGATTGGCTCACCTCTACCATTGCACTCTTCAATTTTTCGGCCTCTTTCTTGCTTTTGCTTCTTCGTAGCCACATGATTAAATATGAAGCAAAAGAGAGAAAGGTACTAGAAAAATTCTAAGGAATGGACAGCAAGCTTCCTATGCTAAGAAAGACTCTTCCTAAGATAGATTTGGATCTCGATTGGTTTCTCCTAGCTCATGTTTCATTAGGTTCCAAGGCTAGGATTCCCTTTTACCCTAAAAAAAACGACTAATCCCCAAAGCAACTTTTTTTTTCTTTCTTTTTCCTTTTTCCACTAACTCCTATCCTTTATCCAACTACCTAACCTAAAGGGCAAAAACATCTAACCTAAAATAGGTCAACCTGCAAAACAAAAAAAAAAAAAAGAAAGCATAAAGTCAACATTTACTCATTCTTTTTAAGACATGCAATTAAAAATTAAAGGGAAGCATCAAACTAGGAATTTTATTATCCTAAAACAATAGAGAAAATTGTATCCTAGCTTTTCACATACTTCCATTCATCCTAGATTACATGCTACAATGAAAATTCACATGCTTTAGATTTTTATTCTACTAAAAACACAAGTTAACCTATACTAGTATGTTGGAAAGTTTTCAATAGGAAAAAAAAATTGTACTTAATTCATCCATATGAAATGAACAATCATGCTTGGTGATCGAGCAAGGAGAGAAAGAATCCTTACCTCTAACCTTTTGTGTGCTTCAATTCTACATCCTAACGACACTTAATCAAAGATTAACTATATATGATAAAACAAAGAGCAAAACATGAAACAACTGGATCAAGAATCATATGAACAACTAAATCTCCTATCATGCATAGACAACGAATAAAAGGGAAAAAGAAAACAACCTAACTAGGTTTTTTTTTTTATAGAAGGATTCACTACACTTCATCATCACTCAACTTCCATGTGGACATGTTCCTTTGGAAGTCTTCACCCCAATAGTGTTTCAAACGTTGCCCGTTAACAAGAAACTCTCTTCCATCCTGCTCACATCGAAGCTTAATAGCCCCGTAGGAGAGAGTTTCGATCACTGTAAAGGGGCCTGACCATCTAGACCTAAGCTTACTAGGAAAAAGTTTGAGGCGGGAATTGAATAATAAAACTCTTTGGCCTGCTTCAAAAGTCTTTGGAATGAGTCTCCTATCATGCCAAGGTTTAGTTTTTTCTTTGTAAAGCTTTGCATTCTCATAAGAAAATCTCCTAAACTCATCCAAATCATTCAATTGAAGTAGCCTCAGATCTCCTGCAACAATTAGATTTAGGTTGAGTTCCTTTAAGGCCCAGTATGCCTTATGCTCTAATTCTAAGGGTAGGTGACAAGCCTTACCAAACACAAGTCTATATGGGGACATTCCAATGGGGGTTTTAAAGGCGGTCCTATAAGCCCACAAGGCTTCATCCAGCCTGACGGACCAATCCTTTCTTTGAGGTTTTACAACCTTCTCAATGATTCCTTTAATCTCCCTATTGGACACTTCAACTTGTCCATTAGCTTGTGGATGGTACGGGGTGGAGATTCTGTGCTTTACATTATACTTAGCCAGGAGGGTATTCATTGCCTTATTGACAAAATGAGAACCTTCATCACTGATTAAGACTCTAGGGGTCCCAAATCTCATGAATATGTGCCTATGCAAGAATCTGACCACTGTTTTGGCGTCATTATTCGGACACGCCATGGCTTCTACCCACTTAGAGACATAATCTACTGCCACTAAGATATACAAATTCCCCTTAGAGGGAGGAAAATGGCCCATGAAGTCAATCCCCCAAATATCAAAGAGCTCCACCTCTAAGATGTATGTCAAGGGCATTTCCTCTCTCTTCCCTATATTACCTCTCCTCTGGAATGTATCACATGTCTTGCTAAAAACTTAGACATCCTTAAAGACAGATGGCCAATAATAGCCAGACTGGAATACCTTTGTTGCAATCCTTTGGCCACCAAAATGGCCTCCATAAGGGGACGAATGACAATGCTCGATAATAGATGGTATCTCGCTTTCGGTCACACATCTCCTAATCATACCATCTACACACTGTCTATATAAACATGGATCGTCCCACAGAAAAAATTTGGAGTCATGCAAGAATCTCTTTTTCTGTTGTGCTGACAAATCAGGGGGAAGGATATTGCAAGCCAAGTAATTGACATAGTCCGCGAACCAAGGGAGGAAGTCATCCCTTATGTGGGAGTGTGAGGGTAAAGGCTCAGAATTCTCAATCCTAAACAATGGTCTACCACCACATTCTCTGAACCCTTTTTATCTTTGATTTCCACTTCAAACTCCTGCAGAAGTAATACCCATCTAATCAATCTTGGTTTGGCATCTTTCTTTGCCAACAAATACATAATGGCAGCATGATCTGTGTAGACCACCACCTTACTACCAACCAGATATGGCCTAAACTTTTTAAAAGCAAAGACTACTACTAACAACTCCTTTTCAGTAGTTGTGTAGTTCATCTGAGCTTCATTTAAAGTTTTACTCGCATAATAAATTGGATGTATTACCTTCTCTTGCCTTTGTCCTAGCATAACACCCACAGCATAGTCACTTGCATCACACATCAACTCGAATGGCAGTTGCCAATCAGGTGAAGACATAATAGGTGCAGTGACTAGGGCTGACTTGAGGACATTAAAAGCATGGAGACACTCCTCACTAAATATAAAGGGCTTGTTGACTTCCAGGAGAGAGCACAGTGGCTTTGAGATTTTTGAGAAATCTTTGATGAATCTTCTATAGAACCCCGTATGTCAAAGGAAACTTCTCACTCCCTTGGCATTTGTGGGTGGTTCCAATTTCTCAATAATCTCAATCTTCCCTCTATCTACTTCTATTCCCTTGCATGATATCTTATGCCCCAACACAATCCCCTCTCTAACCATGAAGTGACACTTTTCCCAATTTAGAACTAGGTGTGTCTCTTCACAACGCTGAAGTACTTTCCCCAAATTCTCTAAGCAAACCTCAAATGAGTTTCCAAAGACCGAGAAGTCATCATGAAAACCTCCATGATGTCTTCTACATAGTCAGAGAAAATCGCCATCATGCACCTTTGAAAGGTCGCAGGAGCATTACATAGTCCAAATGGCATCCTTCGAAAAGCAAATGTACTATATGGACATGTAAATGTTGTTTTCTCTTGGTCTTGTGGTGCAATGGTTATTTGGTTATAACCACTGTAACCATCAAGGAAACAATAGAAGGCTTGACCTTCCAGTTTGTCCAACATTTGATCTATGAACGGGAGAGGAAAATGGTCTTTCCTGGTGGCCTTGTTTAGCCTCCTATAGTCCATACAGACTCTCCAACCGCTCACTACCCTAGAAGGAATGATTTCATTGTCTTCATTAATAATTAATGTCATCCCTCCATTTTTGGGAAAACATTGGACTGGACTTACCCAACTGCTATCTGCAATGGGGTAGATAATTCCAGCATCCAACCATTTAATGACTTCTTTCTTCACCACTTCTTTCATGGCTGGGTTAAGTCTTCTCTGGGGCTTTATGGATCTGAAAGTCCCTTCCTCTAAGGTAATCTTGTGCATGCAATAAGAAGGACTAATCCCTTGAATGTCAGTGATGCGAAAATATCGAGTGCCCTAAACTAATGTAAATTAGAATAAGACTCTGACACTTCTACGACGTGCAAGTATACACGGTCGAGAGCAGCAAGTGATAAGTTAAAGTATCGATCCCACGAGGACTAGCTAAACCTAAATGAATGAGTGTCCTAGCAAATTTTCCTTATTTTAGTGCAATGCATGAGTGTGTAAATTACTATTGTAAATAAATAAATTGATGTGATATGTGTGCAAAGACAAGACTAGACTCAAGAAAATAACTAAATTTAAATGTGGGGAGAGGAGAATGCAAACAAGAGGAGAGATGCAAGATATGAGATTTTTTAATGAAAAATATAGGCTCAAGTTAGGTTAGAGTTCTAATGTTCAATTGGAATGAAATTTTAGTGATGCCTTGAATTTACCTACACATGTGTTCAAATGATTTCTTTCAAAATCACTATGTTTTAAAACCTACAATCTCTCAATTGAGATCTAAATTATGCTCATGATTTTAGGTTCTAGGTGGGTTAATTATCTCTAATCAACTCAATAGTCCTAGAATGAAATTTTAGTTTTCTAATTCAATAGCTCTCTCAAGTTCATGAATTCTAGATAAATCAAAGTGGTCAATTTTAATTCTCATGCAACGTTAAATTCAATAAAATTTCATAAATCCAACAATGACATTAATCATAAATTCGCTCCAAAATCTACATTGAAAACGACCTAACCCTTGCCTAAAATAATTTAGTTCATGACAAAAATAAACTCACAAACATCTAATTGATGCATGCTTTTATCCATCAAAGAATTCAAGAAAACAACCCAATGATGTTCACAAATTTATCATAAATCAGTCACAATTCTAGCCTAAAAACAGTCACGAATTCGGTCTAAAATAGTGAACAAAAATAGTCTTAAATATGTGTCCGACAGCGGAAAAACAGCATTAACAATTAGAGATTAGGAGAGGTAATGACACGAAGCAAAACACGAAGAGATACCACCGAAGACAGCAGACCATAGTAGCAGATTTTAGTTTTGCAGGTTCTGTGCGACAGAAATATCTCATCAACCGAAGCTCAGAACGACGATCCAACCGTTCAAAACGACGTTCTAGGCGTTGCGAATAAGCTACCTAAATTTCAGAAAACTCCAACGGTTGAAACTTTGGCAAACGACACTTTCGTGAGCGCCGCCAGTGAAAAATCGAACTGCTCTGATCTCCCAACGCGACAGAAATATCTGGCACATCGAAGCTCCGAACGAGGATCCAACCGTTCAAAGTAAATCCCTATGAGTCTTGCATAATCTGTCAAAATTGCAGCACAATCCAACGGTTGACACTTTGGCAAACGACAACTTCGTGAGCGCCGCTGGTGAAAAACCGAACTGCACTAGACGCCCAATGTTACAGCGATATCTGACACAGCAAAGTTCTAAACGACAATCCAACCGTTCAAAAGGGAGCTCTATGAGTCCTTAATAGGCTGACAAAATTGTAGAAGAATCCAACGGTTGGATAGCCAAATATCGCAAACTTAGTGAACGACGTCTGTAAAAACCGAACTGCACATGCTCTCGATTTTGCTTCATCAAAGATGGGCAAATCACAGTAGGTGGACAAACCCCTACTCTCGGTTTTGCATCAGCAAAAGTAGGTTGAATCCAGAAGATGGCCAACCCTCTACTCCACGGTTTGCTTCAGCAATGCCTCCCTCTCGTGATTTCTTCTTCTCTCACCCAATTGCTTCAAAGAAACAAAGAAATTTCTACCGCCAAGCACGGCTACACTTTTGCTTTCAAAGAAAAGGGCTCCTTCTCGGATGTGTGCAAAACATTTGCTACAAACAAAGGGTCGTAGATTTTTTCTTCCAACGCAGCCCTTTGCTTCAAACAATCTCACGAGTTCTTTTTCTCCCTCTCGATCTCTTCCTCTTGTCACAACTCCATCTCCAACTCTTCTTTGGCACTTGTGAACCCTAGCCTCCTTATACAAGATGGTGTTACCCTAACTCTGTAATTTACAAAAATGCCCTTAGGGGTAAAAAGACCATCTTACCCTTTCGGTAAAATGTCTAAAATGCCCTTAGGGTTCTTGTAATTTTCAAACATCTCCTGCACATAGAAAAATCCTAATAAATTCATTAATTAAAATATGGATCCAATAAATATGATAGGATTTTTCTAGAATTAAAAATCTCGTTTTTCGGTCTTTAATTACTGTTAGCTTATTTTTCCAAATTTCTTAAATTAAAGCAAAAAAAACATCAAAATTAATTCTTTTCGAACCTAATGCTTAAATTCCAGATTTTATAGCTAACACACACAATTTAGGGATAAAATAACATGAGACTTAACAAATTTTATGCAATTCAAGTAGATTGAGCACTAAAATTCTATTAAAACAACTCTCCTATGGCGAGTTATCAAACCCCCAAACTTGAACTACTCATTGTCCTCAATGAGTTCTATTCCCTAAAGACTTTAAAGACCTTTAAAGACTCAAATCATTTGGGTAACTAACACAAGGATTGAGAACTTATGCTCTAGCTACAAGTCACCATTCATTCAATGCTCTCTAAGTGGCTCACCCGTGGTTTCCTAGTTACACTTATGCATCAATAACCAAGAGCAAATCAACTAGGACTCGACACCTAGCCTCAAGCTCAATCACTAGAATCCTAATCATTCAAATCAAGCAACTCATAGTTAAAGATAAGTCACACTCCAAAACTTGTAAGACTACAATTTAATGATCATTCTTTTTATTTTATTTTATTATTTATAAAAACAGATATTTACATTATTCCCCTCCACTTCCATAAAACTCACTACTTAGGGCTATATTTTTTTATTCTTTTTTTTCTTTTTTTTCTTTTTACCATTTTTTTTATCTTCTTGACTCTCCTGTAGTTCTTAGAATGGCATACGTAGTTAGCGTAGCACACCTAAGCAATAAGGCTCTCCCGTAGTTCTTAGAATGACACACGTGGTTAACGCAGCTCATTTAAGCAATGGGTACAAGCTTCTCGCTTGATACCTTCGCTCCAAGAGGCCAACATGGTTAGTGCCAAGACCCCCTGACATCGAGTACCAAGTTGCCTAAACTGACTCTAAATAACAAAAATAGCACATTTTTTTTAGCCCAATGGAGTTTTAGGGAAATGAAAGGTTTGCACCCTTTTTCTTTCTTTCTCTTTTTTCCTTAAAAATAAACACGAAGAATTTACCTTTCCCCCCAAACTTAGAGTACTCAATGTCCTCATTGAGTTAGGAAGGTCGGGTAACTCCCTCAAACTTGAAATGATCACAAATTTGAAGTTTACTAATTTTGGAGCATTCTAAAAAAAATGTATGGGTTACCTAACTTGTCATGGCTTCTAGTTTTCGAAACTTTTTGGATCAGGAGTTGAATCCTAACTACTTTGATTGACATACTAACCATAAGCGCACTAAAGAACCCTAATGACAAGCTTGACCTTGAGAAACACCAAACAAGATAGGATACTCTTGCCTCGAACACAAGCAACAACTCTTATTTTCATTAACCCTGAGATTTGACCTTAACTTTTTATTTTCATGGAGATGCATACCAAGTTTCAACCAATGAAAACACACTTTTTACCATTAAAAAAACATGCAGAAACATAATTTTTCAACAAGGAACAACAACCATCTTTCCAATTTTTACTTGCTTAAACATAACGAATCAACTACCTACATCATGCATATAAAAGACCATGAAACAAACAACTAACATGGAATCTGGTAGTCAAATTAGTTCGTTTTAAAGTCCTAAAGCAAGTAAATAACTTTATAAACACAAAGGCATGCAACACCCTATATACGCTAACAACACACACATCTCTCATCAACGAAAAATTTTCAATCAAGCCCAAAATCGTTCGAACAACACATGTCTCCCTCATGGTTAAGGCATACATTGCCCTTAATGTAAAATGCTCACTTAAGCATGCTTAAGGACAACTAACAAAGATGGAAGGGAGAACAATCATCGCTCAATCGATGAGACCTCCACTAAAGCGCATATCAATCATCAAACCCTAAGGGAGCTGCAAAATAGGCAAGGGTTATTTATTTAAAAACAAAAACAACTAAAAACGAAACAAAAGAAAAAAAAATTAAAAACGAAACAAACGAAATAAACTTTGGGTTGCCTCCCAAGAAACGCTTATTTAACGTCATTAGGTTGGCGTAGTATACGTGGGCTCGTCAAGGTACGTAAAAATTCTCCCACTTCTTCGGGCCTCCCTTTCTTGAATCTACAAAACAAATTAATGCTAGCAAGAATACTAGCTTCTCATGAGAGCCCGATTCAGATATATTTTTTTGATTTTTTATATAATAAAAGAAAAGGAAAAACAACAAAGTAGATATTTTTTAGTTTTTTATTTGATAATAGAAAAGAAGAAAAAGCAGGAAAATAAGCAGACTCACAAAAATACACTGACTCAAGAGCATAGAAAGAAAAACACTCACCAATAAGAGAAAAATCATAAGATAGAACTAACATGGACTCAAAAGCTTCAAACTCTACCTCCTGGCCTAACTCAACAGGCTCGACTTCTTCCACGCTCCCATTGACTCCATCCTGGTGTGTACTACAAGGTTCTAGTTTTTTTACATCTAAAGCACAATCCTCTAATTGCCCATACTCAGAAAAATTTGAAGGACTAGGATCCTGAAGGTCTATCAGCGGGTCAGTGATCAAGTGACTCACCGAACTATCTATGGGTGTGGGTCCTCCTTCACTCTCTTCCCTAGGATGTTCAACCTCAGATGAGTCTAAATACATTTGTTCTCTAAGGGAGACAAGTGTATCTGTTAGGCGTTGAATTGACTCTCCTATTTGCCTATTCCTCTCATCTGATGTTCTCATATGTTCTAATAACAACGTTTTAAGGGAAGATTCATCTTCTACCCGTGGTTCTTGGATTTGGGAAGGATATGGCTCAAAACCCCTAGGATATGGTTCATAGGCCCAATTGCTCTGATTATTATCATACATGTGATCCTCATAAGTCATAGGGTTACTATGATAGTAATTAGGCATTTGGTAGTCATAAGATTCATACCCCTCACTAGAAGACTCTAAATTGGCAAAGGGATGATCATAGGAAAAAGAACTATATTGTGGTTGCTCATTGGGCACAGAAGACCACCCAAAGTTATCATAAGCCATAATAAATTAATGAATCAATTATAACAGACTCAACAAACACAATAAGCCCCAACACAACCAAAAAAAAAAAAAAACCAAGACTAAAAAATACACGAAATAAAGACAACAAGGCACACCCAACAAAAAAAATAAGGATAAAATGCTAAAATCAACTCAAACAAAATAAGAATCAAAACTAGTCCCCGACAACGGCGCCAAAAACTTGATGCGAAAATATCGAGTGCCCTAAACTAATGTAAATTAGAATAAGACTCCGACACTTCTACGACGTGCAAGTATACACTATGGCGAGAGCAAAGTAGTGATAAGTTAAAGTATCAATCCCACAAGGACTAGCTAAACCTAAATGAATGAGTGTCCTAGCAAATTTTCCTTATTTTAGTGCAATGCATGAGTGTGTAAATTACTATTGTAAATAAATAAATTGATGTGATATGTGTGCAAAGACAAGACTAGACTCAAGAAAATAACTAAATTTAAATGTGGGAAGAGGAGAATGCAAACAAGAGGAGAGATGCAAGATATGAGATTTTTAATGAAAATATAGGCTCGAAGTTAGGTTAGAGTTCTAATGTTCAATTGGAATGAAATTTTAGTGATGCCTTGAATTTACCTACACATGTGTTCAAATGATTTCTTTCAAAATCACTATTTTTAAAGCCTACAATCTCTCAATTGAGATCTAAATTATGCTCATGATTTTAGGTTCTAGGTGGGTTAATTATCTCTAATCAACTCAATAGTCCTAGAATGAAATTTTAGTTTTCTAATTCAATAGCTCTCTCAAGTTCATGAATTCTAGAGAAATCAAAGTGGCCAATTCTAATTCTCATGCAACGTTAAATTCAATAAAATTTCATAAATCCATCAATGAAATTAATCATAAATTCGCTCCAAAATCTACATTAAAAACGACCTAACCCTTGCCTAAGATAATTTAGTTCATGACAAAAATAAACTCACAAACATCTAATTGATGCATGCTTTTATCCATCAAAGAATTCAAGAAAACAACCCAATAATGTTCACAAATTTATCATAAATCCGTCACAATTCTAGCCTAAAAACAGTCACGAATTCGGTCTAAAATAGTGAAAAAAATAGTCTTAAATATGTGTCCGACAGCGGAAAAACAACATTAACAATTAGAGATTAGGAGAGGTAATGACACGAAGCAAAACACGAAGAGATACCACCGAAGACAGCAGACCATAGTAGCAGATTTTAGTTTTGAAGGTTCTGTGCGACAACAATATCTCATCAACCGAAGCTCAGAACGACGATCCAACCGTTCAAAACGAAGTCCTAGGAGTTGCGAATAAGCTGCCTAAATTTCAGAAAAACCAACGGTTGAAACTTTGGCAAACGACACTTTCGTGAGCGCCGCCAGTGAAAAACCGAACTGCTCTAATCTCCCAACGCGACAGAAATATCTGGCACATCGAAGCTCCAAACTACGATCCAACCGTTCAAAGGAAAGCCTTATGAGTCCTGAATAATATGTCAAAATTTCAGCACAATCCAACGGTTGAACCTCTGGTAAACGACAACTTTGTGAGTGCCGCCGGTGAAAAACCGAACTGCACTAGACGCCCAATGTTACAGCGATATCTGACACAGCAAAGTTCTAAACGACAATCCAACTGTTCAAAAGGGAGCTCTATGAGTCCTTAATAGGCTGACAAAATTGTAGTAGAATCCAACGGTTGGATAGCCAAATATCGCAAACTTAGTGAACGACGTCTGTAAAAACCGAACTGCACATGCTCTCGATTTTGCTTCAGCAAAGATGGGGAAATCACAGCAGGTGGACAAACCCCTACTTTCGGTTTTGCTTCAGCAAAAGTAGGTTGAATCCAGAAGATGGCCAACCCTCTACTCCACGGTTTGCTTCAGCAATGCCTCCCTCTCGTGATTTCTTCTTCTCTCACCCAATTGCTTCAAAGAAACAAAGAAACCTACCGCCGCCAAGCACAAATACACTTTGCTTCAAAGAAAAGGGGCTCCTTCTCGGATGTGTGTGCAAAGAACATTTGCTCTGACAAAGAAAGGGTGTAGATTTTTTCTTCCAAGGCAGGCCCTTTGCTTCAGCAATCTCAAGAGTTCTTTTTCTCCCTCTCGATCTCTTCCTCTTGTCACAACTCCATCTCTACCTCTTCTTTGACACTTGTGAACCCTAGTCTCCTTATACAAGATGGTGTTACCCTAACTCTGTAATTTACAAAAATTCCCTTAGGGGTAAAAAGACCATCTTACCCTTTCAGTAAAATGTCTAAAATGCCTCTAGGGTTCCTGTAATTTTCAAACATCTCCTGCACATAGAAAAATCCTAATAAATTCATTAATTAAAATATGGATCCAATAAATATGATAGGATTTTTCTAGAATTAAAAATCTCGTTTTTCGGTCTTTAATTACTGTTAGCTTATTTTTCCAAATTTCTTAAATTAAAGCATAAAAAACATCAAAATTAATTCTTTTCGAACCTAATGCTTAAATTCTAGATTTTATAGCTAACACACACAATTTAGGGATAAAATAACATGAGACTCAACAAATTTTATGCAATTCAAGTAGATTGAGCACTAAAATTCTATTAAAACAACTCTCCTATGGGGAGTTATCAGTCAGCTAGAGTCCATCCTATGGCCTTCTTGTGTTGCTTAAGGACATTAAGCAACAACTTTTCGTCCTTAGGGGGTAGACTTGCTGATATGATAATGGGAAGAGTTTCCTTATCACCCAAGAATGCATACTTTAAGTACTGGGGTAAGGGTTTGATTCTAGTGTTGGGGTTCTTGAACCGAGGGTATCATAGAAGGTCTCTCTCCTTCCTTCGATCTAATGACTCAAAGATTTTTCCTCAACTTTGCTATTTCTCGCTAGTTCTTCCAAACCCCGGGTCAACTCCTCTATTCCTGACTTCTCTAACTCACTTTCTCTCAGATCTCCAAATCTCATCTCATGGATTCCTTTCAATTCTTCGCTGGCGGTTTCAGAAATAACTCCATCTAAGACATGAATTACAGAACAACTCTTTGTCCCATCAGGATACCTCACTGTACCATAGATGCTAAACTGAACCTCTTGATCATTCATTCTCAGCTTAATGGTCCTTGCATGAACATCTATCATAGTTCTACCTGTTTTCAGGAAAGGTCGCCCAAGGATAATAGGAACATCCTTGTCAACTTCATAATCCAGGATGATAAAATCCGCTGGGAATATGAATTTATCCACTTGAACCAGGATGCCCTCTATTTTTCCTTCAGGGTAGGCTATGGATCTATCTGCTAGCTGCAGGGTCACTGTGGTGGGTCTCGCCTCCCCAATGCCTAATCCCTTATAAATAGAGAGAGGCATCAAGTTGATGCTAGCTCCTGAATCACATAGCGCCCTCCCTAACTGTCTTCCACCAATAGACACAGGTATGGTAAAAGATCCAGGATCCTTCTCCTTATGGGGTATCCTATTTCTGAACATCGCACTACACTCCTCACTTAACGATACCACTTTGAACTCTTGGAACTTCTCTTTTTCAGAACAGATGTCCTTGAGAAACTTCAAGTAGTTGGGCATTTGCTTCAACGCATCAATCAGTAGTATGTTGATATGGACCTCCTTTAGCATATCCAGGAATTTTTCAAAATGGTCTTCCTTCTTCTCGCTTCCTCTTGATCTTTGAGGATAGGGTGGTCGGGTGGTTTGAACTCGAGCACTCTTTATCTTGCTTGTTTCCTTTGAAAGTTGAGGCTTGTTGAGATTCTCGTTTATCCTCAATCCCATCGGTTCCCCGATGTTTTGGATCCACCATTTTCTCATCTTGCCCTTCCGCATCAACAGAGTCAGTTCGCTCATCTCTCTGGGTTTTCTCACAGCTACCCTCTCCTAAAATTCTCCCACTCCTTAATTCTAGTGCTAGAACATGTTCCTTCCCATCTCTCTCTGGGATTTATGTGTCTGTAGGGAGCGTACCCAGTGGCCTTGCCTTTAGCTCATTTGCTAATTGGCCAACTTGCATTTCAAGATTTCTTAGAGAAGCTTGTTGACTCTGAATAATAGCATCATTGCGAGCTATGTTTTCTTTGAACAAACTTTCTAGAGAATCACCTGAAACTTGCTGGGAGGGTGTAGCCTTCTGTTGTGGTTGAAGGGCGGAGTTCTGATTCCCATAATTCTAATACCCTTGATTCCTAAAACCAGGTGGTTGATTCACTCTAGTTTGCATTTGAGGGGCTTGGGCATTTCTGCTTTGGCCTCCCCAAGATAGATTTGGGTGATTCCTCCATCCTGGGTTATAGGTGTTCGAATATGGGTTATTCCTAGATTGACCCTGGTTTGAGTTTCCTACATAACAGGCCGATGCAGGGTTACTAGGGCAGAACTCAAAGGTGTGTCCCTCACCACAGTAGACACAGGATTCTAAACTCTCTTGAGGTGTAAAAGATAGGGTTGGAGCATTGGAAGAGATTTGGTTCACGTTACCCATAGTCAAATTCTTCAACATGGAAGCCATGGAAGAGATTTGAGCATTTATTGAGTTCAACGTGTCAAACTCAAGGACTCCTTTTGCTTTTCCTACCGAAGTTCTCCTCACATCCGCCCACTGGCAATTGTTGGATGAGATCCTCTCTAATATCTCGTAGGCCTCATTGTAAGTTTTGGCCAACAAAGCTCCATTAGCAGAGGCATCCACTACTTGCTTAGTGGAGGTGTTCAAACCATGGTAAAATGTCTCCATTTGGATGCAGTGAGGCAATCCATGGTGGGGACATTTACGCAAAAGATCCTTAAATCTCTCCCAGGCCTCGCTTAGGGTTTCCTCATCAAACTGTTGGAAAGCTACTATTTCATTCCTAAATCTCGCATTCCTAGTGGGTGGGAAATATTTTATTAGAAATTTCTCTCGCCAGGAGTTACAGAATCTACCAGACTGCGGAGCGAATTCAACCAGATCTTTGCAGCATCCCTGAGGGAATAAGGGAATAAGCTCAATCTAATAGCATCACTAGAGACTCCTGGCATGATAAAGGAATCACTTACTCCTAGGAATGATTTCAAATGGAGATGGGGGTCCTCGGCTAGTAAGCCATGAAACTGCCCAATCGTTTGGAGCATTTGAAACATAACTGGTTTTAGCTCAAAAGAAGTAGCTTGTATAACAGGTCTGATTATCCCTGGATTCAATTCATCCACTAAGGGGTTGGAATAGGTCCTAATGGCTCGCTCTCGATCATTGGCTAGCTCTATCACATTGGTAGGACCCCCTGCCGGAAGGTTAAGATGTTGGGCTAGAGGATCTATAGGGTCTCAAGGATTATTCTGGTTAGCCATGGCTAATTTTTGCTCTCTAAACCGCTTCATAAAGGTCCTATCTATTTCGGGGTCAAAATCAAACTCTGACTGACGACGCACATTCATAAACTATCCTCAAGTACCTGAAATGCAGAAAAACCCAACTCAAGCAATATTATGAAAAAGAAACTAATCCTAAAAAAAAAACTCAAAAGTAAAGAAAATTTCACAGAACTCACAGATAAGATGCAAAGCTACTCCCCGGCAACGGCGCCAAAAACTTGATGGAGAAAATGTCAGGTGTCCTAAACTAATGCAACTAGGATGAGACTTTGATTCTCCTTCGACGTGCAAGTATACACGGTCAGTGCAGCAAGTGATAAGAAAAGTATCGATCCCACGAGGACTAGTAGAATCTAAATCAATGAGTGTCCTAGAAATTTGTCTCCTTATTATTTTTTTGGTGCAATGCAATGGGAATGCAAATTTGTGTTAAAAAATAAGTGAATGCAATAATAGAATTTGATTTTTTTTTTTATCTTGTTATTTGGATGAGTTAAGTATAACGAAGACTAATGCAATAATTCAAAGTACGTGAAAACGTTAAAAACATAAACTAAACGAGAGAAAACTAGGACTTTTAGATTGAGAGATAGGTTAGGGTTAAGTTGAAGTTTCATGTATAATTAGAATAACAAATATGTGGTTGATGCCTTGAATTTACCTACATATGTGATCAAGTGAATTTTTCCAAAATCACTAAATTTTAAGACCAGCAATTTCCCAATTGAGACCTAAATTACGCTCATGATTTCAAGGATCCAGGTGGGTTAATTATCCCTAATTAACTCAAGATCCTAGAATGAAATTTTAATTTCCTAATTCACTAGCTTTTCCAAGTTCATGAATTTAAAGAGAAGTTAAAGTGGCCAAATTTTAACCCTCATGCATCGTTGTAAACATTAAAATCTCATAAATTCAAATATGACATCAACCATTAATTTATTACAATTTATACATTGAAGAACAACTTAACCTGTGCCTAGGAGAATTTAGCTCATGATTGGAGTCAAATTACACAACTTAAAGTTAAACATGCTTTTCACTAATCAATGGAATCGTATAAAAATGTCAATCAAAAGAGCCACACAATTAGGCTAAAATAGTGAGCAAATTGACTCCTAATTAATGAAAAGAATCAAGCAAAACCGTGCAATTAACACAAATAATACTGAGAGCAATTTCAAGATTGGAATGGTTACACAGTGACAGCAAAGTATTTTTGCTTCAACAAAGGGGGAGTCTCGGATTAAGCCCTTCGAAGTCACTGCCCACGAAATTGCTTCAGCAAATGGGGCGTCTGGACACTGCTACACACAGGCCACGAAATTGCTTCAGCAATGCTCAGCCGACACTCACCACGCTGGCGGGGGAATGCAGCAACAACGGTGGCGATCCTCGCACCTCACGCCACGCGTCACGTCACGCGGTCGCACCTCTGAAAGGGTCTCGACACGACCATGCGGCACTTGCTCTTGCTCACGAGCAAGTCAGCCGACTAAAATTCGGATCGTCGGTGGCACAACGGGCCTATATCGCAACCTCTACCCCCGTTCTTGAGAAAAGGTTTTAGAAAACGGGGTTAGAGAGAATTTGTGAAAACAATTTGGAAAACGTTTGTGAGAGTTTAGAAAGTTAGTTATACAGCTGATAAGCAATAATAAAGAAAGCCACACTTATCTAGCATATAACTCTTGGTAGGGAGAATTGATGAATGTTCGCATCCCCCTATAGTACATTCTAGGAATTTTGGCTATGGCCCCCCTTGCACGTCATTTTGGCGAGGAGTCATACGCCCACAAAAATACATGGAAATGAAATAACAATGCTAAAGCAAAAGCATACATGAAAACATAATGAAAAAGGATGGGGACGGCCATGCGGCCATGGGCAACACGCCTTGGACAAGCATGACCGTGACATTCTCCCCTACTAAATTGGTTGACGCCCTCGTCAACCGACACTCTTCCAACGGGATGGTCCTGGGTCGACAGTCTTCAAGTCTTCAACTCGATCCCAACGGACTTCTGCTCCCACAGCTTCCTTACACATCTGCAAGAACTGTTGCACCTTCTCATATGGGGTAGCATCTGACTCCGTCCCTTCAGCTAGGACCTCAAAGGAGTTCTTCAGTTTGATTGGCGGGCTTGTCACGTCGCTCGCCTTCGTACCACGCTGTGATTGCGTCTCCAAGCCCCAGGGTAGTCCGACTTCGGCACTACGGGCTTCGCCGCTTTGGCTTCACTCTTGGGTGGCTTGTCTCGATCGTGTCCCTCGACTTCGCGCCTCGGCGCTCCTTGTGTGCACTCTTGCACCTGAACTGTTCTTTCATCCCCTCTTCCCGGGGGAGTGTACTTTCGACCGCCACTTCTCTCGTCGTGATGGTCTATTACTCGTGGCACCTCGCCACCACATTCACTTGGGCCCGCTCTCAGCTGCAAGGACGATATTTCTCGCGCGCCAATAGGCTGCTTCAACTTTGCTGGCACTACGACGAGATTTCCTCCTGTGATTACTAGACAACTTGCTAGGGGCACAAGTATGACTTTGTGCTGAACAGGGAACTCCATTCCCAGCACAACATCGAAGTCGTCCATTTTGACGACGACAAGGTCTACTCGACCACTCCAGTCTTCCATCTTGACTGAGACGCCCTTTGCAATCCCTGAAATAGATAGGGCTGCTGAATTCACAGCTTTCATCCTTCCCGGATCTCGGCTCCACGACAAGGTCAATCGTCTCGCTTCTGTCTCTAAGATGAAATTATGGGTGGCTCCCGAATCAACCATTGTGCTCTTGGTTGCTTTGTTGTTGACATGTGCGTCAACGTACATGAGGCCCTTACTGGATGGGCCCTTTGTCTCTCCCCCACTCTTCTGGAGGGCTGACAAGAATCTTATGGCACCAATGCGCGGATTCTCTAGGTCTTCGTCTCGTACGAACTCGATTTCCGTATCGTCGACTTCCTTTCCATTCTTTGCCTCATAGGACGCTTGAAGGGCCTTGAGGGCTACTTTACTCGGGCAGTCACTCACTCGGTGAGGCCCGTCGCAAAGAACGCACTTCTGGTAGTGGTTGTTCTTGTTATGTGGTCTCTGCCACGAATTTCCATTCCTCGGTGGGGACTTCCTGCTGTCCCTTCCTGAACTTCTAGTCCTATCTCCTCCCCCACTCTTGGGAGAGTTAGGCCGATGAGATCATCATCTCCCCGTGGGAAGGTTTTGCTCGGTCCTGCTTCTTGGGATTGTACATTAATACCGCTACCACTGTGTCAAACAATGTTCATTGCTTTGCATATATGCTTGGTCGTGTGTTGTACTCGCTGCTCGTACAACTTAGCCCTGACCCATGATTGTAGCCCTTCGACAAAGGAGAAGATCTTGTCCTTCTCACTCATATCTCGGATGTCCAACATCAACCCGACAAACTGTTTGACATATTCGCGGATGACACCTTTATGTGTCAACTCTCGAAGCTTGCGCCTTGCTATTATCTCGACATTCTCAGGGAAGAATTGCGAGCGCAATTCTTGTTTCAGCGTCTCCCATGTGTTAATGGTACATCTGCCTTCTTGGATGTCCATATAACGGGTCCTCCACCATAGTTTTGCATCGTCTTCCAGATGCATCGTCGCTAAGGTGACTCTTTCTTCGTCAGTCACCGTGTCTGTTGCTCGAAAGTATTGCTCCATATCAAAGATGAAGTTTTCCAACACTTTGGCATCTCGAACCCCACAGAAGGGTTTTGGTTCGGGAATTTTCTTCTTCCCCGACTTGGTCGTGCCCCCAGGTGAGGCTTGACTTCCCATCACAATCATGGTGAGATTTAGCTTTGCTGCCATCTCGCCTATCTGGCCCCTACAGACCTTAAGGGCATCTCTCACATCAACAGAAAAGTCAGAAAACATCTGACCCAACTCTTTATGGGAACTGTCCAAACCATCGACACGTTCCTCAATTTGGGCGACACCGCCTGACGAGCTAGCACCACGCTCGAAGTTTCCACATCGGTTTACCACCGCCCCTCGAGGTCTCAACTCTCCCCATCAATTCATGAGACGGGCATTCCATCGATCGTCCAACAATCGTGATCAATCCCGTCGGCCTTGGCCGCAATCTCTTCCAGTCGAGATTCCAAGAACCGAATATTATCAGGGACTTCCGTCAAGAGAAGCAATTGCTCCTCGAACTCGGCCAACCGCTCTTTGTCCGACTTGTTTAGTTTGTTTGCAGGCATGATTACTGTGTCTTGCCTACCCGAAGCCAACTAGGCTCTTATACCACTTGTCACGGTCGCACCTCTGAAAGGGTCTCGACACGACCGTGCGGCACTTGCTCTTGCTCACGAGCAAGTCAGCCAACTCAAATTCGGATCGCTGGCGGCAAAACGAGCCTATATCGCAACCTCCACCCCCGTTCTTGAGAAAAGGTTTTAGAAAACGGGGTCAGAGAGAATTTGTGAAAAAAAATTGGAAAACGTTTGTGAGAGTTTAGAAAGTTAGTTATACAGCTGATAAGCAATAATAAAGAAAGCCACACTTATCTAGCATATAACTCTTGGTAGGGAGAATTGATTAATGTTCGCATCCCCCTATAGTACATTCTAGGAATTTTGGCTATGACCCCCTTGCACGTCATTTTGGCGAGGAGTCATACGCCCACAAAAATACATGGAAATGAAATAACAATGCTAAAGCAAAAACATACATGAAAACATAATGAAAAAGGATGGGGACGGTCATGCAGCCATGGGCAACACGCCTTGGACAAGCATGACCGTGACACACAGCAAGCCCCTCGGTCCTCCTTCTTCCGATTGCTTCTGCAAGGTAGGGTGGATGGCTCTCCCGATGCCTTCCCGTTTTTCTCCCCTCGGCCTTGCTGTAGCAAAACCCCGAACCTCAGTCTCCCCTCACGATTGCTTCAGCAATCGACGGCAACCACCGTGTTCTCACTGCTCCTCTCGTTCCTCTCTCTCGGCCTTGCTGTAGCAACGCCCTACAAAATTCTTCTTTCGCGACTTTGCTGTAGCAAAACAAAGACTCTCCTTTGGCAAAAAACGCACATGGCATCTCCCTTTTTCTTTTCCTTTTATCACGAGGAGATGTTGCCCTAGTTTGATAATTACGAACACGCCATTTAGGGTATAAAGACCATTTTGCCCATTTTGCCCTTCGGGTAAAATGTCTAAAATGCCCTTATGGGTTTTTGTAATTTTTTTTCTTTTACACATCTCCTGCATATACGAAAAAATCCTCATACATCATTATCAATCATAAATCAAACTAAATATGTAAAAGTTAAGAAAAATCTCAAATTGCGGTCTTTAATTACTTGTTAGCTAATTTCTCCAAATTTCTTAAATTAAAGCACAAAATCATCAAAATTAATTCTTTTAGAACCTAATGCTTAAATTCAAGATTTTCAACTAACATTCATAATTTAGGGATAAAATAACATGAAGCTCAATGAATTCTATGCAATTCAAGTTGATTAAGCACTGAAATTCTAGTAAAACATCTCTCATATGGCGAGTTATGAATCACCTCGTTTGTATCTAATACAAAGCGGGTCGCATCCACAGTGTACCAAGGATTAGGTCTCCAACCCTATCCATATATCAGTGACCGCTTGGGTCATTAACTCGAACGTGATCCTCCCTATGTGTCCACTACACACCGTTCAAGTTCTAGTTCTCTCATAAATTCAATGACCCTGGAGCTTAGTTTATTGGACAAAGTTTGTAAAATTGCGAGACACAAAGTAATGAAAGAAATAACTCTTATTTATTTCAAATGGTAATATTACAAACAAAACGAGATTAGGACATACATCCCAACATCTACTTCTTGTTTCTTAAGTCCCACTGCTCCTCTAATGAACAACTTTGTTGTATGGTCCAACCATAAACACTGTCCCTCTCGGGCCAGTGAGACGGCGGTCACCCGTTGTTCAAGCCCTTAAGACAGCACTTAAGGGAACAACCTCTCGGGCAAGTGAGAGGGTGCGCACCCGTTGTTCAAGCCCTTAAGACAACACTTAAGGGAACAACCTCTCTAGATTTCCTAGTTCGGGAATGAGTGAATTACTTCTTGCTTAGTCAAGTTCCCAGCTCCCCACGAGGTCTAGTCCCCAATAATGTAGGTATATTGGGTGTATCCATACCACCCTCACCCGTGCTAGTCAAAGGACAAACCCCCGCAGACAGGAATTCGTGACACGCTCAGGATTAAGGACGAGCCATTAATGGTCATCTACGAAGTTGTTAGTCCTACTGTTAATGGTGTTACATCAATAGATCTAATAATTCACGGTCCGGTCTTGCACAACCTCATTGCATAGGATGCCCCCACTCGCATGTCAACCACATGAACGAGTTGGATCACCTTGTTTATATCGAATACAAAGTGAGTCGCATCCACAATGTAACCAGGATGAGGTTTCCAACCCTATCCATATATTGTAGACCGTTCGGGTCACTAACTCAAACGTGATCCTCCCCATGTATCAACTACACACCGTTCAAGTACTATAATATGACCATGGAGCTTAGTTTATTGGATTAAGTTTTATAAAATTCGAGATACAAAGTTTTGACAAATCAATAACTTTTATTCATTTAAAACAATTTTATTACAAACTACACGAGATTAGGACAAACACCCCAACAAAAAGAAGCCAAAATTCTTTTTTAAGTATAGAGAGTCAATCATGCAATATTTAAGAGGCTATCATTTTTTTAAACAAAAGTTATGACTCACCTTTAAGCGAAAGATTAAAGTGCCCCTGTTACAAAGGCATCAACACCGCCTTAAACATAATCGATGGGTATTATTCTTGCATTTCTTTGACAATTGACAATTTATTTCAAATCCCAATTACATAGCTCAAAGTCTGGGAACTTGAACTTGGGAGGAATAGCCATGCCTAAGCTCAAGCACAGTTTCTTTATGTCAACATCTCATAGACATTAATGTCTTCTTCTACCCGTAAAGTTTCTTCTAGAAAGCTCAATCTTCTTATACCGCCTAAATCTTCAGAACTTCTACTGCAGTTCTCAATGTGTGAAGTGGACATTAAAACACTCTCCTGCCTCTTTTGTTGAAGGACTTGCTCAAGATCTTGTGTAGGGTACGACATCATTCTTGTTGATTGTGGATTTGATAGTTCTGAGGTGTTGACCCTAGAGGATAAAGAGAGGTATTGTCTGATACTTGGTTCCATCTCATTTCTACTTGTAGCAATGCCTTTGTCACTATTTTTTCCTTTCTTTGCTGTGAGAGTTTCCAAGATACATGTCATTCACTCCCTTAACACTTCCACGTTCGGTTGGGTTGCTTATACTTGGTCATGAATCTAATATTACACCTTCTAATCCAATAACGATGATGTAGTAAAGATAGATTCAAGATATTTTGTAACACTTTGACAATTTTAATCTTTTTAAAGAAAGAAAATGATTGAACTAATTCCAAGTTTCTTACTACTAACATGAAGTGTATACATGCAAGGTTTCACAACCTAAAGTTTATTTTAATGACCATGCAAATTTTATTAAAGGTCTAAGATGGATGGATACTTAATGATGTTTTTAAAAGAAAAATATCACAATGACTAGTAATTATATGGCCTAAGGGTGCCACAACAAGTAAATGAGTGCTTACCAATCTAAGATTAGGCATGATATTAATGAAATGACTCAACTTAATTAGGGCATGCAAATGCCAATGAAAGGGTATATGCATGAAAAAAAAAAAGAAAAAGAAACAAATGATATAAAAACCAGAGAGCACAAACATAAGGAGATGACAAAAAATAGATCAAACCAAACACAAGGCAATAAAAGCTCTAAACAAAGTGACGTTAACTCTAAAATCCTAAATGACAAAGACCTTCAAATTGGTCTTAAAGCCAGACATATGACAAATAACCAAGTTGAGCGATGATTTTTCGTGTGTCTGCACGGAAGCATATGCTCCTCGAAGGTCGATACTACTCCATCCTCAATTCTAATCCTATTAGGAAAAGCCTGGGTAGGAGACTTGTGATAGTACGTGAGTAAAACAATCAAATAAAAAACATAAAAGCTCTAAAGAAGTGAGGTTGACTCTAGAATCCTAAATGACAAGGTCTCCAAATTGGTCAACATAGTCATATATGATCATATGACCAAGTTAAGTGAGGATATTTCGTATGCCTACACGGAAGCAAATGCTTCTCGAAGGTCGACACTACTCTATCCTTAATTCTAATCCTATTCCAAAAAGCCCGGTATGAGGCTTGTGTTAATGTGTGTGAAATAATTAAGATAACTAAAACAAAATATATAATAAGAACAATAATAGAAACAACACAATTCAAGATAATAAAAATGACCTAACTCTCGAGGTATAATCTCATGTCCCCATCAAAGTGGCCAAGCTGTTGCCACGTACCTACGACCCGGAGCGGCCGATGTCCTCAAAAAAATGGAAGATTTAAAATGAGTCACATCAAAGTGGCCAAGCTGTCGCCACGTACCTGCGACCCGGAGCGGCCGATGTCCTCAAAAAAAGGGAAAATTTAAAATGAGTCACCACCAATCTTTTTTATGGTGTGATTGGGCACCAAAATAGAATAAAATAACTTTTTTTTAAAAAAAAAAAAGAAAATGTATGTGAAAATCAGATTTGGATTCGGGAGTTGTTTGTGTATGGAGAAGGTGTTAGCACCCCACAACATCTGTTTAAAACGGTGACCAATCTTGAATTGCAAAAATATTTAGAAGAAAGAGAAAAAAAAAACTTGTTTAGAAAAATGAGATTTTTTTAAAACAATGTCTTATTTTACCCCTCATTACTCCAATATTTGGAGTCATGATCCCATAAAATAAGTGGATGAAAATCTATTAATCTAGCTATATTGAAATTACTTCCAAGATTTAGGAAATAATATCACCTCAAGAATATGAGAAAAAAATTACAATTTCTCAAATTCATCATAGGATAGCATTTTCTGAAAGAAGTTTATTTTTTTAAAAATAGAAAGATTTTTTTTTATCAAATTCATTTTTCTTGGGATCGAAATCTTGGACTTCCAAAGATAATGATCCCTCACTTCGAGCATTCTAGAAAATCGGACGGCTAAATATTTCTAGATTCTTTTGTGGCAATTGGTTTTTAAAGAAAATGACTTTGAAAAATACTTGTAAGAAATAAAATTAAAATTGGAAATAACATTTGAGTTATAAAACTTTTATAAACTTAAGAAAACAATGTTAAAGATTTGGAAATAAATTTGCAATGAAAACAAAAATTAAAAAAGATTTCAACACATGGATGATAATCAAGATAAATGAAATTCAAACATAAAATGTAAATGAAAAAAAAAAAAGTAAATGAGCATTATGTACAAATATGATAACAAATTTTTGAGAAAGTGAAAAAAAAACATATTGAAATCGATTTTAGACTTCCAAAGAATCGATTTCTCACCTCAAGAAAACTAGAAAATCGGTCTCCCAAATATTTCTAGATTCCGTCGTTGGCGTTTTCCAATTTTTATATTGAAATATGAATATTATACAAAATCATAAATCACAATATTATTTATGGAACAAATATATTTTAGCTTCCTAATTTAGTATAACAAAAAAAGTAATAATAATAAATAAGCACACCATGCATATATTCAATGATAAAAAAGATTCATTAGCACTAATAAAACTTAAAACATGATACTAACAATGCTAACAACAAAACATGTTTAACAAACGAAATAAAATTAGACAACTACGAAGGAAACATATTCTTTTTAACTAATCATGCTAAAGAAACGAAAGAATAAATATATTGGCTTATTTTAAATAATGGTTACCTTGAGGAATACGAAAAATGAAAGGAAAAAGGTCTCTTTTATTTTTTTAGAACCGTGGAGTCCAAAATAAGGGAGAAAGGGTGAGTTTTTTTTTTCTTTTTTGCAATCGTAAAGGTAAAAAGGAGAGAAATTGTGGAGAGATATAGTAGGGTATTTTGTTAGGATTTGTAAGACATTGTGGTTTTGTTTTTCAAAAAAATCGTGTGTATCCAATGAGGAGAAAACTCCCCTTATATAGTAAAACCATACATCAAATTAGGAAAAAATAATATAATATAATATCAAAAAACGCCAAAATGGAAAAAACTATTTGATTGAATTATTCCATGCTATATTTCAAAATTTTATTTGTCTAATTACAAAACTTTCCAAATGGAGGAATATATTGATTTAATTAAAATACCAAATTGATAAAATGTCTAATTTTGGTAAAGAAAAATCTGATTAACAAAAATTGGTCCTAATTAATGTTACCAAAATCTCTCTTATTTGATTTTGTTAATTAATTTTACCAAACATATTCCTTTTCTTTAATTTCCTTTTTCTTTAACAAAAAAAAAAGTATAGATATTGTTAATCTAACATTTTAATAAAAAATGAGTCGGACAAAAATAGGTGACTACACTTAACTTAACTAGCAAAGTTATGACCAAGATTAAAGTGAGATGCACGAAAAACATTACAAAAACACAAATTAATAAACCAAAATATAGTCTTAAAAAATTTGTATGCAATCAACCATAAGTTTAAAATGTCAAACTTATTCTATTACGGTGTACAAAATTAAAAAATTAAAGGAAACGAAGTAAAGAGAATAGAGAAAACAAGAGAAGGTGTATGAACATTCATTTTCGATGTGATGCCTCATGGTCTAGAGCCTTAAGTCTCCCCCTCAACTCTCCAATATAATCTCTAGGCCTCAAAATCGTGTCTATCAAAAATAGAGTTTTGGTTTCTCTAAAACGGTTCTCCTTCTCTAATATGTAAACTTCCTTTTTATAGAGTTGAGACAATATTGCGATGCTAGGGGCAGCGTTGCAACGTTGCCCCTTCAAATTTTATAAAGGAAAAAAATCTTTATGTGTATCATTGCAATGCTATGTTTGTAGATCTTCAAGCTTGAAAGGCTCCTAAAATGGTGTTACAACCCAATGTCTTTAGGTCCATATGCAATGCCCTTCATCTTCAAATCTTAAATCCTCAAATATACCTCAATATGCTTAAATTTTTCCAAATATTCATTCTCTTATTTTGTTCCAAATGCTTGGTTTATGAGAAATCAACATAGAAATACATAAAAGTATACAAAATTATAGCAAAATTAGCATAAAACTAAGCCAAATAAGTACTATTTTGCCAACTATGAATTTGGACACAAGCTTACAAATTTTGGATGTTACAATTTACCCTATTTAAAGTGTGCATTTAAAAAAAAAAAAAAACTCAAAAAGCAAAGCTAAACTGACATCAAGTAAGACTTATGACCAAGAGGAGATGGAAAATCCTTCACCCCAAATGTTGTTGTAATAAAAAAAACGACAACATAAACAATTTGAGTTGAAAGTGGCATGGGACAAAGCTATGTGACTGTATCCTTTTTTCTGTTTTGTTTAATTAGCTTGAATTTTCAGTTTTGTGAATTTTCATTTCCAGATAGTTTATTTTTGAAAAGAAAATACGCTTTTGATCTTTAAGATTTAAGTTTGGTTGCATTTGAGTCCATGATTTTTCGACATTTTCATCCATTAAATTTGACAAAAAAAAAAAATTGTCTCTCATGTGCTTAATACTTTTGGTCATTTGGTTAATTTTTTATATAGTGTTGACTAAACATTTCTTTTATTATTTTGGGATGATGTAGCATAAATATATTAATTTTAGATTTATAAAAGGAACAATTGAGCATATGAAAAAATAAGGGTAAACAATAGCACATATAGCAAAATGTAAAAAAAAATTGCAAATATAGAAAAATTGTTGCTCAACCCATTTAAATTACAAAAAACCCGCACAACCCATATCAGTGATAGAAGTATACTTCTTGGTTGGATTGTTTATTTATTTTGATTAAATTCTATCAATGATAGAAGTCTATTACTACACTATCACTATCACCGATAGACATCTTGTTTGAGATTTTTTATCTATTCTGATTGAAGTCTATCACTATCACTGATAAACTTTTTCGTTAGGATTTTTGTCTGTTATGATTGAAATCTATCAATGATAGAAATCTATCACTATCACCAATAGACTTTTATATGTGTTGTTTTATCTGTTCTATAATTGGAATCGATCAATGATATAAATCTATCACTATCATCGATAGACTTCTATTTGTTTTGTTTATCTTAGACTTCTATTTGTGTTGTTTATCTGTTCTTATTAGAGTCTATCACTATCACTGATAGACTTCTATATGTGTTTTTATCTATTCTGATTGGAGTCTATCAGTGATAAAAGTCTATCACTATCACCGATAGACTTCTATTTATATTGTTTATCTATGTTGATTGAAGTCTATCAGTCTCACTAATAGACTTCTTGTTTGGTGACTGATAGACTTCTAGCTTGTTGTTGTTTATCAATGTTCAATGTTGATTGAAGTCTATCAGTGATAGAAACATATGATATAAACAAATCACTATTACTGATAGATATCTTGTTTGGTATTGCTTATCTGTATTGCTTACCTATGTTGATTGAACTTTATCAGTGATAGAAGTCTATCACTATAACTAATAAACTTCTTGTATGTTGTTGCTTATTTGTGTTTATTAAAGTCTATCAGTGATAGAAACCTATTACTATAACTGATAAAATTCTTGTTCGGTGTTGTTTATCAGTGTTGATTAAAGTCTATCATTAACAATGATAAACTTCTTGTTTGTTTTTTGTTGATTGGTATTTATTAAAATCTATCACTATCACTAATAGACTTCTTGCTTGGTGTATTTTATCAGTATTGATTGAAGTCTATCAGTGATCAAAGTTTATCATTATCATTGATAGACTTCTTGTCTGTTGTTGTTTAATTGTGTTTATTGAATTTTATCACCATAACTGATAGATTTCAGGTGTAACACCCCATATTTTCAGATCCAACCACTAGAAGAAAAAAGGGTTTTGATGACGGGCGCGCGCCCGTCATCTATGCGAAAGTGTCATTGTATGTTACAATGATGGACGATTTAATGACGGCATTGCCCGTCATTAAAAAGCGACCGTCGTTGTAACATATAATGACGAGCATTTTTAATGACGGACAATGCCCGTCATTAAAAGTCTTTGATCAATCATTAAAAATGTCTCGTCATTATAGCCTATAATGACAGACACTTTTAATGACGGGCATTGTCCGTCATTGTTTTGTTCGTAATTTAAGAAAAAAAAAATTGTTGTTTGCATCAATGGCTCTAACAAAAAATATTAATATTTCACAAATTTTGTACAAAAAAAAATCTCAATACTAATATATTTTTACACAAGTAATCTTACCAACTTAACTTTAATTAATAAAACATAAAGTATGTATTAAAAGAAGTGTATTACAGATCAGAAAAATATATATACAAACTACATTTACTTTACAAAGATAAGAAAAATTGCTAAACAAAATAAAGAACCCAACTTCTACTTCATGCTCTTCTTCCTCTTATCATCAATCGATTGATCCTCAAGCCTGAAACTTTCCATATCGCAATAGCTACGATATTGACATAAAAATTAATTAAGATTGTCACCATTAACCTTAAATGGTAGAAGTTTATAAATAGCAAAAATGTAAACTAGTTTCCAATTTTTGGAACTTCACAATTAGGAACCTTTAATAGCAGCAAATAAGAAGCAAATAAGAATAACAAATTAGAATATATAATTTCCTATATATTAGCTTTGGAACAAATTAGTAACCTTTAAGTCTAAAGCACTCGAAACTAAACTTATAAAATATGAAAGGGGAAAAAATCAGTAAGGAAAAAAACACTTGTGGCCTATGACATTATTATTGCAACATCAACAACGACCATTGATCATCAAATTCAAAATAATGAAACAAATTACACATGATCATTATACACAAGTTTGAAGAATATGAAACTCACAATCCACCGTAATTCATCCATTAAAGCGTTTAGGTTCAAGCAAAGAAAATCACCATAATTTTTGTTCGCTTTGGAGTCCTCTGCATCAAGTACAAAATCCACAAAAAGAAAGAAAAATGAATCAGAACATCAATGCTACAAAGATATTATTTCATTCTATCAATTTATGCACAGAAAAAATGACACTTTTTGAATTAATTCATTCAATACAAATATGGCAAACACCAGCATGAAGGATTGTAGCACTAAGCACCTTGACATGATAAATTAAAAATTGGTGATGATGCGAGAGAAGAGATACTCCTTATTAAGCTACAATTAGAAGGAAACAAAAAAAAAAAAAAGCAAACCAAAGTGTAAAATAATGGAATAACAAGCGAAAGATATTGATTTTTAGAACTAAATGACATTATATTAGGTAAAGAAAACCTATGAACCTTACATGAAAACATATGAACCATAAATAAACCTTTCATTATTCCATATGCATTT
This sequence comes from Trichosanthes cucumerina, assembly GCA_036507285.1. Taxonomy (NCBI): domain Eukaryota; kingdom Viridiplantae; phylum Streptophyta; class Magnoliopsida; order Cucurbitales; family Cucurbitaceae; genus Trichosanthes; species Trichosanthes cucumerina. Next base: position 18,922,315 of record CM071841.1, read on the forward strand.
CTAAACACAAAATCAATTCAGCCATGGTAGAAGTAAAAACAGAGTATTAAAATCAAAATAAACAAAACATTTCCTTCAACCTTCTATAATCATAACAACAATTCACATAACATAAATAACCACATTAGAAATAAAACTCAGAAGGCGACATATATCCTCAAGCTCCATCATTATAACATCTTCACCGCAACTACAATGTTGAGGGGAAAAATGACATGCCTTCAAGCTGCTGATATTTTTTGTCTCCCAAGTTGTGGACTCACTATAGCATATGCTTCAACTTCCCTTTTTCTGTGAGGTGAGCAGTTCTTCAAAATGTCATAAATAACAATTCTTTGTTATTAGATAAATAATAATCATCATTCATCCAAACAATTTCATGATCAACTACTCGAGAAAACTCAAACATAAGACATCAATCTCCATGAAATCAACATTAACAACGAAATTACCTTAACACAATATATTTCAAGAGAGCCAAGTCATGAAAGAAAATTATTGTCAATTAATGTTGACAACATAATACATATTCATACAAACATGTAAATAAGAATACTTCTAAACACAAAATCTCATATTTAATCTCTAAGCACCGACCTACAGTTAAAACCATTCATTGGCTACCATAACTGCAGGATAGCCATAAAATAAAAGTGTACCATCCACGGGACTAAGGTTGAGTTTAGAAATAAAAGAAACTAGAATTATCAAGGATGAGTTTCTTATCTAAGTTTACACCAAGCAAGTTGAAATAAGCACAACTTCCATAAGAAATATATATTAAGGGGAAAAAATAAAAACAAAAACTGACCTTGATTATGATTTTCCTGGCTGGGTCAGCACACGTGTCTTCCTTATAAAAACAAAGGTTGTCAACCATGTAAAATGAAACAAAGATTGGAAGAAATAACAGATCAAAGGAAAATGGAGGTTAGAGAATGTACTTGGACAAAATCAAAGTGGTTTGCTTGATCATGTTGCCAAGCATCACGAACAACTATCACGACCAAAAATGAACAACCCACGCCTCATACATGCAAATTGGTTTAAGATGATATTGACATGATTTAAAATGGTTTAAGATGAATGTAAACATAGATGTCTTAAAGTAGTTAATAATTTTGACATCATCTCATAATTTTGTCATGATGCAATTAAAATGAAACGAAGAAAGCAGAGTTACATGTTGGAAACTATCTAACACACAGAGAAAATATTTTTAAGAACTGACTAATGTCTCATGCTCCCATATGAAGTCTTACCAACTCAGGTCAGGCGTTAATGGCACAAGCTTCCACGGTGTTCAATAGGCATTCATTAGGGTCATGCTGAAATTACAACCACATAACACAAGTATATTAGCCAGTTAATAAGCAAGCAAGCACATCGAGTCATCCACATGCATGATAAACTGTCTATAAAGAGTATAAAACAGTGAAGACCAACTCAAGATAGTTCACAATGAAATTTGTGTGATGTAAGGACAGAGCAAAGGAAGAGTAGAAGATGAAACAGGAAGCAAAAAAGAGCAGAGGAAAAGTAGAAGATGAAACAATTTAGATGAGTTTAAGCTCCCAGTACTTTGACTAAAAGGTAGAAATCATCCTTAACGAAGACAAAAAAAAAAAAAAAAAAAAAGAAAAGAAAAGAAAAAACTAGCTTTTTAGCAATAAACATGTATAGGTAGAGAATTTTGAAGAATACATATAAACTTTAAAATATCAACCACTCAAATAGTTTAGCAACATCTTAATTATAGCTCAACATCAGTTGTTCCATTAGTTCTTGAAGTGCATAAATTTCAACAAGGAATACACAACTGCATTAGTCTCATATCTTTCTTTGTCATAAAGGAATGTTCACCTTAACATACCAAACACAAACTAAGGTTTACCATCTTCACCTTTTAAACAACGTGATAGGGCATAATTTGACTATGGTTCAGACTCATTAATCATCCATTCTTAATCAAATTACACACTAATCTTTCAAACCAACAGTTGATGATGTTTAATATAGTGACAATATTTACATGAGCTGATTGATTATCATTAATGATACATATTAAAAAGACAAAAACTCCAAAACAGGATTATATATATATATTGGATTAATTAAGCTCAAATTCTTAATCAAAATGGTAAGAGACTACACATTGCTAGAAATTCACCTTAACAATGGACAACGAATGAACAATCATCCACCTGGAAGGTGTCCGCTTTCTCTTCCTCTTTCTCTTATAGCTCCACCTTTGGAAGGTGTTTGCTTTTTCTCTTCCTCTTTCTCTTATATCTTCACTTCCATCAAAGCCCCAAATGAGTTTGTATATTGGTGAAACTGCAATCAAAATGTTAATAACCTACTTATTTCTTGTTTTTGAAGAAATATTTTCTCAACTATATATAGCTTTTAAAAAGAAAGAGTTCGACATTTCTAAGAAAGCATAAATAAATAAAAGCAAAAGAATGATTAAACAAATAGGTGAAGTTGTGGCCTTCACATCTTTTATAATATTATCACATTAATGCAAAGAGTTCTTGTTGTTTATGGGCGTTAGATTCTCTAATGGAATTTGTTTTTAAGTCACGAGAATCAACTCGCCAAAAAAATTAAGAGTAAAAGAGAATTTTCAATTGTCATGAGCAAGTGGATTGAAGAAAAAACCTCCATGAGCAATGCTTCAACATTTCTTTGCCTTCGTTCTAAATCAACCTCATAGATTCAACCTCCAACCTCACGATATTCAAATTTTTGTAGCTTCCTCACCTTTCACATCTCTCTCTTCTCTGTCATGCGCTTTCTTAAATCTTCCCATTGTTGAATCAAGGAGAAAAACCATTTTTTTGGTAAAAGCTAACAAAAAGAATAGCACTAAAACCTATGGTAAAGCAGAAACCAAAATTTCTTAAGAGCTTGCTAAAAAGAACAAAATTTCATCCCAATCAGTTTGCAAAAATGTAATTTTATTGTACAACTATTTCATGTTAAAGTAAAAAAATTTTATTTTGATTAATACGTATACATATAAATGTCAAACTCTCATTCATCAAACTTTAAGGTGCCATAAACTCCACATCACGATTATCTTGCAAAATGTATAAGATAATACAAAAATAACTTATTAGTCAATTCATTTATATAAGTGCATGAGTACCAAATCAAACAAGAAAAAATGAGAAAACCCCAAAATAGCAGGGGAACACACTATTCATATAGTTCAAATGTAGTGACAAGCTATTTGCTTTCATTTAACACATTGTCAAAATTTACAGCTAACAGAGATGACCTACTTTCAGTCTTCTAATCGCCAGAGGCGGCTGGATGGAGTCGAAAGTTAAGACATGAGTCACAGTCGTGAGATAGATCTGAATCTTGCCCTTTTGATGTTAGATCTCAATCGTGAGATAGACATGGAGATAAAAATTTGGAAAAGCGAGACGTGGTGGTGATCAAAGAGTTGTATCGCCATGGGTTATACACATCAACGAGCTTAATCGGTGTTGTTTAAAGCCGAAAGGCAAAGTTCCATTTCCTCTGTTCCAAACCCTCAAACGAACCCTAGCTCACTGGTGAAGAAGAGAACATTACGTTGGTCTGATGTGTGACTAAAGAACACCAAGTTGCTATGCATCTTCAATCCTTGTCTAAAGACTCTCTTATTCCTACTCTCAGTTTGCTAATTTACTGCAAATTGATCTTATATTGTTGCTTCCCTAAGCCTCTTTTCATGATCCTCTCGAAGCCTACCACATTCTCAAGGGAACTCCAACTTTATTGTCCATAAGTAGTGACAAAATGACAAGAGAGATGGAGGTTGATGACTCTTTACCGGAGGTTTGAGAGAGTGAACCGACATTCACTTAGGGTTTGAGGGAGAGGGAGACTAAACGTGTTGTCTTCCATGAGGGCTGGAGAGAAAGAGAATTTAGAGTTTTTTTATTTTATTTACTTTGATGACGGTCACATTGTAAAAAATTGTTTCACCAACGCGCTTTTAGTAAGTCCGTCATTGATTCTATGAGCGAAAATTTTAGTACCGTCATTAAAGATATAATTTGTTGTAGTGAACTAATTTCGTCTTTTAGAGTGTTTTTAGAATTAAGTGACTAAATTGAGATACATGAATTTTTGGGTTATTGGACAAAACTTATTTCAAAGTCCCAAATTCAATAATTTAGAAGATTGATAAGTGTTAAATACTAGTTTTAAATTGAAGATTTAAAGATTAAACCCAAAAGTTTTTCATTAAAGATTAATCATTTATATAGAACTTTGTTCAAATGTAAAAGTATTATATAATTACACATTCTATCAAATGATATTGTTCAATTCATATCTAATCTTTTTATTTCGTTTCTTTCTCTATTGTCATTTGATGATCTTTAATTAATATATTAGTGACGAAATTGTTATAGGTTTTAATCTCTCGCTGTATAATACCTAGTATAGTAGGACTTTTTTTTTTGTTAATTGTAATTTTCAAGAAGATTTAAGTAATGTTATGATCATAAAATTTCTAAACTGCATAAAAAGTTAGAATGATAACCCATGTGTATGAAGGAAATTGAGAAATGCACATGTGGAGAGAGGAGAAGGAGAAGAGAAAGGCAAAGAAAATAAATAGAAAATCAAAAATAGAAAAAAACAATCTCATGCGAGAGTGTTTGGAGGTATTAAAAACTCACAGCATCATTTGGGTGGTAATTTTTTTCACTCTCATATACAACCATAAGGGTAAAAAGGGAATAACAAAACTTTATTTAAAAGATTTGCTATATGTGCAAATCTTTTTAAACGTTGTTATATTTGCAAATAATTCACTCGAATTTGCTACCCAATACAATTACCCTTTATAAAATGACTGATGTTTGAAAAATATATTTTTGAGTAACTTTTACTATTAAAATATTAAATTTGAAAACTTTTTTTTTCTATTATTTCTATCTTTTCTTTCTATATCTCTCCACCACAAACCCATTTTCACCACAGTTTTTCGTCTCGTTTCCTCTTCTTCTTCCTTTTCTCCGGCCTCCTCTTTCTTCTTTTTCATTTCTTTTCTCTCTCTCCCATCGCCAACCGCCATCCAAAACAAAGGAGACTTCGGCGATGAAGAGCGGGGGAAGAGAACTAGGAAGAAAAAGGAAGAGGGGAAGAAGATAATGAAAAAATGGAAGACAAAGAGGAAGAAGAGGAGGAAAAAAAAAAGTAGATGGCCAAGGTCGGGGATAAAAGAGGATTTGTGGTGGAGATGAAGGTGAGGAACGGAGTAAAAGAAACGAGAGAATAGAAAAAATAAACAAAAAGTGATTTTCTAAATATTTATTTTTAAAAAAATAATATAGAAACGTCACGTCAATTTAAGAAAATAATAATGCAAAAAAAGTCTAGTCAGCTTTTCATTACCTACGATAAGGAAAACTTAAAGGTAGAGGCCAAAAATACAATTTTTTTCAGATGTATAAAATTTCGAGTTTGAAAACATAGGAACAAAAATGCAATTAATATCAAACCTTAAAAATAGAATGTGTATTTTTTTTTTCTTTTTCTTTTTTTATATATTTTTTAAAGATATATATTACCACATATTTGGATCATATGATTTTATGTTGCACCACACATAAAACATCAGCCTAACCCCACTCATTTTAAGATAACGTACATATGAGAATGAGGCCTTTGTGAAAAACGTTGGCAACACACCAATAATTAGAATCCGAAAAGCCATATATATTCGACACACCCACATGGTGTTGTCCCAAATTGGGCGCCAAAATAGGGACCTTGTATCCCCCACATGAAGGCAACTACATTATAGTCTAACAATTTTATCTTCAATTTTTTTGTTTTAGTTCTACACATTTATGGACAGTGGTTTCAACCTCTAATCTAAAATAAAGGCATACCATTGAGCTATATCAACGACGATTCTGTTATTTTCTTCCAACTTCTTTTCTTAAGTTCAACACATGTATTAGTAGAGATTTGAACGTTCAACTTGAACAGAATAAGTACTTTAACCACAAAGATATTCTCTTGTTGGCGAGTTTGTTTTCAACCTTATGTAAATTTAAATTTGAAAAATATTATTAGTTAGACAAGAAGGAAAAATTAACACAGACTTAGAAGAATGTGTTTAATGTGTCAATGAAAATTTAAAATAATATAATTATAATTTTTTTTATAATAATATTGTATCTCACATGGCTAAAAAGTGGTTTGGAGATTTTAAAAGCATAGTCGGGAAGTCAATTTAACTATAACAAAAGTACTTGTCAAATGTTAAGACTTGAAAAATCTTTAAACACTCAGGCTAATTGAAGGACTTCAACATATGCTTTTAAGATCTCCAAATCACTTAGAACTACGAAATATGAACTTTCAATAAAAATCATATTACATCCATACCTTGATCACTAACTAATAGTACATTTGTCCACGTTTGAGTTTGCATAATTTTAAGAGTAAAATTTCTAATAAGAATATAACTCAACGGTAAAGAAATAATAAAAATTGAAAATAGAATGGGTGTTAAGTTGAAAAATAGGTCAATGGCAATTGATATGTACCGTTGACCAAAAAAGTCAAAAGTTCGAACCTCCACACCATATGTTGTTGAACCAAAAAAAAGGAAAAAAAAGACCATGTGGGTGATTTTAGTTGTTCATTTACAATAGTTTAAAGAAAGATAGAGGTGTGATATGAAAATTTATACGTGAATTAATTATAGGATAACTGTGCTATCTCTTATTTAAATTTTTAATTGAGACATTTTTTACATCTATTGATTCGATTTAAAATGAGGTGAAAACCATTTCGTCATATTTTAAGTAATAATAAAGTCCTCTTTGATAACAGGTTGAAAAGTATTTGGACATATTTAAAATTAGGTGAAAGTCATTTCAAAACACGTATTTAAGATCCTGTTTGATAACACTTTAATTTTTTAGTTTTAGTTTTTAAAAATTATATTTGTTTTTTCACAATTTCTCTTTATCATCTCTATAATGTTTTTTATATTTCTTGAGATATCATTTAAGTTTCTAGTCAAATTTAAAAAACCGAAAAACACGTTTTAAATTTTTTTTTAATTTTTAAATCTTAGGTTGGTTTTTAAAAATATAGGTACAAAATAGATAAAAAAAAAATATAAAATCTTATTGATAAAAGTAATATTTTTAGTCTTAATTTTCAAAATCTTAAAAAAAAAACTAAATGGTTAGGAAGGGTTAAATTTTATAATTCTCCCCAAAAAACAATGTCCTTTTAATGTTATTGGCCTTATTTGTAGAAACCTCCAATTTTTGGGTCCTGATTTGCCGAGCACCATGTGCATCGAATATATGAATTTTTGGATTTTAATTTTTTGCGCGTTGTCTTGTCATTGTTTTTCTTCAGAAAGACCTCATTTTAACATATACCGTATCTTGAAATCAGTGGAGTGGGGTTTATGTTTGTACGTGAGTGGTGTAAAACGTAAAAATGTACAATTCAAACATGTGGAAATAATATCTTCAAAAAAATAAAAGAAAATATGTGGAAATAAGAAATCACAAAAATTAAATTTCTTTCCGGAAAATAGAATGAAAACCGGGTATAATTTTACCAACAATTAAATATTAATATAATAATAATAATAATAATAATACATGTTTTTTTTTTTTGAAAATGGAATATATATAATATAATAAAGATAGTGGGAATTTATGGAAAATTAAATAAGTAATAAACTAAATAGAAAGTGGGAGAGAAGAAATTGAATTGGAGAGAATTTCACCAATGGTACATTTTATTCTTCCACCAAAAGCTACTATTTATAGGCAATTTGGCAAGAGATGAGTTAGTACATTTGGGCACTAAGCATTGGTAAAAAATTGACACATGGAGGACACTATGGCTATGGGAATTTTGCCACTTGGCATTGGTACTATATGGCATGTGGATGGGCATTTATACTACACATTTTACAATACTCCCCCTTAAATGCCTATTTATATAATATATGCCTCGTTTAAAATTTACTAGGGGAAAACCCTATGGGATAAAAACCCTAGTGAAGGAAAAATATTACATATTTTATATAATACATTTACTCCTCTCATGACGATATCAGTTGAGATCTCTGAGTCGTCGCATCCCAATACTTTGAACCAATTTCTCAAATGTTGTAGTTGGTAATGCCTTTTTAAATATGTTTGCCAAGTTATCCTTCGAACAAATCTGTTGTACTGAGATGTTGCCATTTTCTTCAAGGTCATGAGTGTAAAAAAGCTTTGGAGAGATATGCTTCGTTTTATCTCCTTTGATATATCCTCCTTTGACTTGAGCTATACACGTTGTGTTGTTTTCGTATAATATTGTTGGAAGGGGTTTACTCGAAGACAAGCCACATGTCTCACGGATGTGTTGTGTCATTGATCTTAGCCATACACATTCTCGACTTGCCTCGTTAATTGCAAGGATTTCAGCATGATTTGAGGAAGTTGCTGAAATGGTTTGTTTCACTGATCGCCATGATATAGCAGCTCCTCCACATATAAATAGATAACCTATCTGAGATCTAGCTTTGTGTGGATCAGATAGATAACCAGAATCTGCATAACCAACTAGATCTAAACTGGATTTGTTAGAATAAAATAGACCCATATCTTTTTGTAGGACATGAACTATATCTAGCTAATAAATTTACTGAAAAGACAATATCTGGTCTTGTGTTATTAGCTAGATACATAAGTGTACAAATTGCACTAAGATATGGTTCTTCAGGACCAAGTAGTTCTCCATTATCATCTCGAGGTCGAAATATATCTTTCTTTACATCCAGTGAACGAACCTCCATTGGAATGTTCAGTGGATGTGCTTTATCCATATAGAATCTTTTTAAGATTTTCTCTGTATAAGTTGATTGATGAACAAATATCCCATCTACTAAAAGTTCAATTTGTAAACCAAGGCAAAATTTTGTTTTTCCAAGATCTTTCATCTCGAATTCTTTCTTAAGATATTTTATTGCCTTGGATAACTCTTCAGGAGTTCCAATTATATTTAAGTCATCAACATATCTGATTATAATAGCAAATCCTCGATCGAGATTTCTTTATAAAAACACACGGACATATTGGATTATTTTGATATCCTTCTTTCAACAGATATTCACTCAGGCGATTATACCACATTCGTCCTGATTGTTTTAATCCATATAATGATCTAGGTAACTTTATTGAATATAATTCCCGAGAACTTGATTCATATGTTTCTGGTATTTTAAATCCTTCCGGGATTTTCATATAAATGTCATTATCCAGAGATCCATATAAATACGTCGTGACTACATCCATTAGATACATATCAAGTTTTTCATATACAGTCAGGCCAACCAAATATCTTAACGTTATTGCATCCACCACAGGAGAATATGTCTTCTCATAATCTATACCAGGCCTTTGCGAGAATCCTTGTGCAACAAGTCTCGCTTTATATCTTGTGACTTCATTATTTTCATTTCTTTTCCTTACAAATACTCATTTGCATCCCACAGGTTTGACACCTTCTGGTGTTAGGACTATTGGTCCAAAAACCTCACGTTTTAAAAGTGAGTTCAACTCTTCTTGGATTGCTTCTTTCCACTTCAGCCAATCCTTTCTACGTTGACATTCTTCGATAGATTTTGGATCAAAATCGTCACTTTCAAGAATAATACCGTGAGCAACATTATAAGCAAAAATGTTGTCAACAATGATATCATTTCGGTTTCATCTCTTCCCGGTTGTAACATCATTTATAGAAATTTCATTGTTATCCTCAAGCGTTTGATTTTCATCAATACTCTTTTGAGTAGTTGTATCTTGGATTTCTTCTGGAACATCCATACCTTTTATCGAATCATTTTGATTCTCAAGTACTTTTCTTTTTCGAGGATTTTTATCTTTGGAACCCATAGGTCTACCACGCTTCTGGCGTGCTCCAGGCTCATCATTGACAACTTGTTCCTTTGGGATATCAATTTTTGATGGAGCATTTGTTGCTGGTATATATGATTTAGTCACCCTTTTAGCATCTGTAAATGCATCTGGTAATTGATTTGTTATATTTTGCAAATGAGTTATCTTTTGAACTTCAAGTTCACATTGATCTCTACGAGGATCTAAATGAGGTAATAATGATGCATTCCATGTAATTTCTTTTTCCAACTTCTTAATTCCTCCCCCTAATGTTGGAAAATTTGTCTCATTAAAATGACAATCAGCAAATCGTGCAGTAAATACATCACCCGTCAGGGGTTCAAGATATTTAATAATTGATGGGGAATCATATCCAACATATATTCCTAACCTCCTTTGAGGACCCATCTTAGTGCGTTGTGGTGGAGCAATTGGAACATATACTGCACATCCAAAAGTTCTCAGATGGGATATATTTGGTTGTTAGCCATAAGCTAATTGCATGAGGGAATATTTATTATAGGCTACTGGCTTAATACGTAATAATGATGCGGCGTGTAAAATAGCATGATCCCAGACCGATGTAGGGAGTTTAGCTCTCATAAGCAATGGTCTTACAATTAGTTGCAAACGTTTTATAAATGATTCTGCTAGACCATTTTGTGTATGAACATGAGCTACAGGATGTTCAACACTTATCCCAATTGACATACAATAATTATTAAAAGTTTGAGATGTAAACTCACCAGCATTATCAAGTCGAATTGTCTTAATTGTATAATCAGGAAATTGTGCTCTTAACTTAATTATTTGAGCAAGTAATCTTGCAAATGCAAGATTTCGACTTGATAATAAGCATACATGTGACCATCTACTGGATGCGTCAATTAATACCATAAAATATCCAAATGGACCACTTGGTGGGTTAATAGGTCCACAAATATCACCTTGAATTCGCTCTAAAAATGCAGGTGATTCAATGCCCACTTTAGCTGGTGATGGTCTAATAATTAATTTTCGTTGAGAGCAAGCATCACATGACAACTCATTGAATTGAAGATTCTTCTGGTTCTTTAAAGGATGTCCATGTGAATTCTCAATAATTTTCCTCATCATTGTCGATCTTGGATGACCCAGTCGATCATGCCAAACACTGAATATTTCTGGATTTATGAACTTCTGGTTCATTGTTGCATAACTTTCAATTACTCGTATATGAGTATAATATAATCCAGAAGAAAAAACTGGCAGTGTTTCCAATATACATTTTTCATGTGAAACAATAGATGTGATATAGAGATACTCTATATTATTTTTACGATTAATTTCAACATGATAACCATTTTATTACGTATATCTTTGAAACTCAATAGATTTCTTTTTGATTTTCTAGAGAACAAAGCATTATTGATTGAAAATTTTGTTCCTCTAGGCAAGATAAAACTTGCTTTTCCAAAACCTTCAATCGGGTCTGCAGAACCTGATATAGTATTGATTTTTGCTTCCAGCATTGTCAATTTAGAAAAATATTTTCTGTTTATGAGTATCGTGTGTGTAGTTGCGTAGTCAGCCAAACATAAATTCTCATTGCTCATTTTCGGGTTACTCAACATATTGAAATTGTTCATATTTCTTCATTGATAAGAAAAGAAAAACGATTACAAAAAGTCCTAAATATATATACAAAAACAAGAAAAACATATTATAATTACAAACAGTACTTAATTATATATCTTCATACAAAGCATCCTCTACTTGTTTGATTGCATCAATTTTCTCTCCAGGAGATTCAAAATAATCAACCACATCAAGATGCACCATATTGGAGGGATCAAACACATCAGCTTCTTGAATGGCAAGATTCACCTCCACATTCTTCCCTTTTCCTTTTTCCTTCAGGGCAGCTTGATAGAGATCAACAAGGTGTTTTGACGTACAACAGGTACGTGACTAGTGCCCAATCATTCCGCGCCGAAAACATTTATGTTCATCACCTTTTGAACTTCTATCTTGTGGAGCTTTTTCTTTATGATCATCAGTTTGTGTGAGTTTCTTAAAATTATAATGCCCACCACGAAAATAGGTATTTCTTCCTCTACCGCGGTCTCGACCTCGACCACGACCACGACCTCGACCACGATTATTGAAATTCACAGCATTCACTTCAGGGAATGGTGTTGCTTCAGTTGGTCGAGATTCATGATTTTTCATTAATCGCTCGTTATTTTGTTTAGCCACGAGAAGACATGAAATTAGTTATGAATATTATTTAAAGTATTTCTCTCGATATTGTTGTTGCAGGAGTATATTCGAGACATGAAAAGTTGAGAATGTCTTCTCTAACATATCAACATCAGTAATTCTTTCTCCGCATAATTTTAATTTTGAACTAATTCGGAATAGTGCGGAATTATATTCACTTACTGATTTGAAGTCCTGCAACCTCAGGTGCATCCAATCATAACGAGCTTTTGGAAGAATAACTGTTTTTTGATGATCGTACCTTTCTTTCAAACCTTGCCATAGAATGTAAGGATATTTTATTGTAAGATACTTCATTTCAATCCCTCGTGAAGATGATGACGAAGAAAGATCATGGCTTTGGTTTTTTCCTGATTTGATGCATATCATTTTCTTCTTTAATTGTTTCTCCAAGATTCATGGAATTTAAATGGATCTCAGCATCAAGAACCCATGACAAGTAGTTATTTACATTAATATCCAGGACCGCAAATTCTAATTTTGCAAGATTTGTTATAGTAATACTATATAAAAGAAATTGCATTTACATTAGGATTAATTAAACATGCAAAATAACATTTTATTATTTAAAAGAAATGACTTACCCGGAGAACCTACTTTCAGTAGAAAAATCGGCAGAGATTCATGTTGATAACATGTTGTGAAAATAGAATGAAAATCGGGTATAATTTTACCAATATTTAAATACTAATATAATAATAATAATAATAATAATAATAATAATACAAGTTTTTTTTTTGAAATGGAATATATATAATATAATAAAGATAGTGGGAATTTATGGAAAATTAAATAAGCAATAAACTAAATAGAAAGTTGGAGAGAAGAAATTGAATTGGAGAGAATTTCACCAATGGTACATTTTATTCTTCCACCAAAAGCCACTATTTATAGGCAATTTGGCAAGAGATGAGTTGGTACATTTGGACACTAAGCATTGGTAAAAATTTGACACATGGAGGACACTATAGCTATGGGAATTGTGCCACTCGGCATGGATAATATATGGCATGTGGATGAGCATTTATACTACACATTTTACAATAATTTAAAGTTAACTAAAAAAAAAAAAGAAATAAAGTCTATTCATAGTGACACAAGTTATACCTCTGTCCCATGCAACTTTCCACTTAGGTTGGTTAACTGTTTCTATTTTGAGCTATCTTAAAGATTCCTAAATTGAATACTATTGTAAATATTAAACAAATCTAGATATCTATGTAATGTATCTTTTAATACTCATGTGGAGTGGCAACTTCCCCTTAATCAAAATGTTCACCATGTGTCATCCATCTATTAATGTTTGGTGTCCAATTGTTTCACATTCTTCTTGTCATTTAGCCTATAAATAGTGGTTTTATGGAAAATGCACAACTAAGTAAAATATTGACCAACTCTCTCTAATATTCCCCACTTTCTCTTTAACTTATTTCTTATTTAATTGTTATATTATTCCACTATATTAACATTATAATAGAATATATATATATATATATCCCACTTTCATTTCTATTTCCACTTTCTTTTATTATTATTATTATTATTATTATTATTATTATTTTATATTAGTATTTAAATATTGGTAAAATTATACCCGACTTTCATTCTATTTTCACAACACGTTATCAGCACGAAGCTCTGCCGGTTTTTTCACTAAAGGTAGGTCCTCGTAAGCTATTCTTTTTTAATGTTATTTTGCATGTCTAGTTTATATTAATTTTCTAATATAAATATGCATTTTGATAGCGTTACTATGACAAATCTTGCAAAATTAGAATATGCGACCTTGGATATTAATGGAAATAACTACTTGTCATGGGTCCTTACGTTGAAATCCATTTAGATTCCATGAATCTTGGAGAAACAATTAAAGAAGGAAATGATGCATCAAATCAAGAAAAAACAAAAACCATGATCTTCTTTCGCCATCATCTTCACGAAAGATTGAAAATGAAGTATCTTACAATAAAAGATCCCTACATTCTATGGCAAGGTTTGAAAGAAAGGTACGATCATAAAAAAAAAGTTATTCTTCCAAAAGCTCGTTATGATTGGATGCACCTGAGGTTGCAGGACTTCAAATCAATAAGTGAATATAATTCCGCACTCTTCAGAATTAGTTCAAAATTAAAATGATGCATAGAAGGGATTATTGATGTTGATATGTTAGAGAAGACGTTTTCCACTTTTCATGTCTCGAATATGCTCCTGCAACAGCAATATCATGAGAAAGGCTTTAAAAAAAAATTCAGAACTTATTTCATATTTTCTCGTGGTTGAACAAAATAACGAGCTATTAATGAAAAATCATGAATCTCGACCAACTGGAGCAACACCATTCCGTGAAATGAATGTTGTGAATTTTAAATATCGTGGTCGAGGTCGTGGTCGTGGTCGAGGTGGTGGGCATTGTAATTTTAAGAAACCCACACGAAGTGATGATCATAAAGGAAAGGCTCCACAAGATAGAAGTTCAAAAGGTAATGAACATAAATGTTTCTGGTGTAGAATGACTGGGCACTAGTCACGTACCTGTCGTACGTCAAAACACCTTGTTGATCTCTATCAAGGTTCCCTGAAGAAAAAAGGAAAAGAGAAGAATGTGGAGGTAAATCTTGCCATTCAAGAAGATGATATGTTTGACCTCTCCAATATTATGCAGCTTGATGTGCCTTATTATTTTGAATCTTCTGGGGAGAGAATTGATGCAATCAAACAAGTAGAGTGTTGGGTTTTATGTCCTAAAACTCGTGAGTTTGTAAATTGTATGCATATTCTATTTTGCAATAAAATTGTTATTAAGATTTATTCACTAAAGGTGTTATTGAATAAAGTGAATTGTATATTTTGAAACCCTAATCCAATATATAACCCATGGCTATAGGATGTATACTTGAACTTTATGTGTGACATAAAAGTGGATCAGGTTCAAGTTATAGCCTAAACGGTCTATAGTATAGGGATAGGACTAGGTACCTTATCCTGGGGACACTATGGACGCGACCCACTTTGTAAAGTACAAATGATGTGATCCTGAATCGTTCATGTGGAGACATGCGAGTGGGGGCGTCCTATGTAATGAGTTTGCATAAGACTGGACCGAGAAATAGTCACTTAGACTTTATAACTCTGTTTACTGTCTTAACTCACTATATTCATACGATGACCTAGGTAACTCGATCTTAATCCTAAGTGTGCCATGAACTCCTGTTTATTCGGATTATCTTTAGATTTGCATGGGTTAGAGTGGCCTGTGATAGCCGACTCAATAAGCCTCCCATTTCAGGGATAAGATCGGGTAGATAGCTGGGAACATAGTTCTGCAAGATGGAATTCACTCCTACCCGCTTTAGGGATTAGTAGAGAGGTTGTTCCCTTAAGTGCTGACTCCGGGTCTTGAACAAAGGGCCAACCCCTCTCATTGGCCCGAGAGGGATTCGGTTTGTTTGTTGGACCACAAACCAATTTTTCATTTGAGGATCAGTGGGACTTAAGGAACAATAAGAAATTACAGGAGTAAAACGGTATTTTTGACCCAGCTGTAATTACGAACGACCTGTGAAGGATCGACTTACTAATCATGGTTATATCGAGTGGACAGAAATATATCTATAGTGAGGAGAGTGTAACCACTGGGCTTTAGTGGAGTGTCCTGGTGGGTAACGAATGTTGATTAACTAGGCTAAAGAGTTTGGTCGGTTAATCTTGTATCGTTGGAGCTCATGATCTGTAGGTCCATTAGACCCCCTTACTAGCTCGGACTAAGCCTTGTAACATTTTGAGAGAAAAGAATTTGAATTGTTCAAATTCGGTTTTTGGAGAAAACGTTAATTATATGTGATATACATAACGTGTCACAGTTTAATTATGAATTAAACTATAATAAATAAGAGGTGAAAATATTTAAATATGATTTAAATATTTTTTCGGTTTATGACATGAATAGGGATTCATGTTTAAACGATCGATTTAAGAAATCGGGATTGGTCCAATTATTTAATTTAATATTTGATATTAAATTAAATAAATTATTTAAAATTATTTAATTAATTAAATTAATAAATTTATTTTTAATTTAAAATTAATTTTATATTAATTTTGGAATTAAAATTAAATGAAAATTCAAAATTGTATTTTGAATTTCAATTGGACCAAAGGAAAAATGATGAACAAGCATCTTACTTTTTCAAATTCACTCAAATTGAGCACCTCCTTCTTGTTAAATCCTTCTCATCTTCTTGCTGCCATCTTCTCCTAGCTTGAAGAAGCTTTTAGTTTCTTTAATTGAAGATGAAACCATTAGATTAAGTAAGATTTTTGAGAATTGATAGTATTGACGTTTTTCAGACCTTTCTTCCATCTCTCTTCAAATTCCCTCTATCAAAGATCCCACAATCTGTTCCAAGGCCTGAGGATAGTAGGGAAGACACTAGAGGTTGTCCACAAAGTGTTTGTGACAAGAAATTGCTCACGAATTAGGAGAATTTTGAACAACAAAGGTATGTGTTCATACTCTCTGTTTTTCCAGATTTGAGCATGCTTTTTATTTCGTAAAATTGATCAACTTAGTGTATTCAAGATCCAAAATTACTTCCGTTTTCTTAATCTACACTCTTTCATAGAGGATACTTTGTATAAAGATATAGAATTAAGTATTGTTTGTAATTATAGTATGTTTTTGTTATTTTTGTATATGAAGGGAATCGAAGTCCACGCAGCGGAAGCAATTGCGAATCACGCGCTCTTGATTTAGTTACAACGGTAAATTCAAGAACATGAAAAACTAGATTAAACATATATAACAGGATGGACAACAAAAATTTACCTTTGAAGAACCTTTCTTCAAGTGCTCCTCTCTCCCACGATCACGATCTCAGCAACAGAAACTCCAACGTATGAAGACACGACCACCGGATCTTCTCCGTTGTTCTCTAGGTGAGGGAGGAATGTGGGTTCCCTTTAGGAGAGGTGAGGTTTTTGTGAGAGATGTGTGTTTTGGAACTCTTCCAACAACACAACAAGAGAGGCCTTGTAATTCTATGAATAACACTTAACCTAGTTGCATCTATGCAACCATATATATAGGGGATTGGGATGGAAATGACCATCCTACCCCTCCTTTATTCTCTCTTCAGTATATAGTTTATATATGAATCTAATTCACATTAAAATTATATATTATATCAATTATATCATATATAATTGATATAACTCCTAATGTATGAAATTGAACACTTCAATTTCACTCCTAACTTTATACCTTTAATATTATCATATTGAGCAACCGGAGGGATCTAATGGACCTACAGATCATGAGCTCCAATGATATGAGATCAACTGATCAAACTCGTTGATCCAGTTAATCAATATTCATTAAGTACAAGTCACTCCACTATAAACTTGTAGCTGCACTCTCCTCACTGTAGACATTATTGTGTCCACTGATATAGTCATTCCACATGAGTCGACCCTTCACAGGTTGTTCGTAATTACAACTGGGTCAAATTACCGTTTTACCCCTGTGATTACCTCTTTGCTCCTTAAGCACCACTGATCATCTAATAAACAACAAGTCTAAGGTCCTACCTTAGACTCATACCCTCATAGAGGGCGGGGCCCAGTTGTTCAAGACCTGGAGTCAGTTGTTAAAGGAACAATCTATCTAATTCCTCAGTAGAGGAATGAGTAAATTCCATCTTGCACAATTAAGTTCCCAGCTACCTACGAGGTTCTGTCCCTGAGAAGGTAGGCTTATTGAGTCGGCTGCAGGCCACTCTCACCCATACAAGTCTAAGGACAAACCCCTATAAGCAGAAGTTCTTAACTTGCTCAGGATTCAGGTCGAGTCACTAATGACCATCTATAAATTACTAGTCTTATCCTGTTAACGGTGTTATATTGGTTAGACTAATAATTTACGATCCAGTCTTGTATGAACTCTTCATACAGGATGCCCCCACTCGCATGTCAACTACATGAATGAGGTTGATTACCTCATTTGTACTAATTACAAAGTGGATCGCATCCATGGTGTTACCAGAATGAGGTTTCCAACCTTATTCTTATACCATAGACTAATTAGGTTATAATCTTGAAATCAACCCAAATAATGTCCACTACACTGATTTCATGATAAAAGCAAGATTGTAATCTTATCAAAACAAATAACACTTTATTTAATTAATCAAAATTACACAAGTTCAGGGCATAAATCCCAACAATCTCTCACTTGACCTAAAGCTTGTGGAGTACTAAACATTACAGTAATGTAAATACAATAAACTAGGGCATTTAAATCCCTTTGTACAAAATACTCCCACTTGCCCTAGTTGGGAAGACTTGTAAACCTAAACCTTCTAGGTGACTCTCAAAAACTTTAGCCGTGAGAGCTTTTGTAAAAGGATCAGCAATGTTGTGCTCTGAGGCTATCTTCGTGACTATCACGTCTCCTCTATGCACGATCTCCCGGATGAGATGATACTTCCGCTCTATGTGCTTTTCCCTCTTGTGACTTCGGGGTTCCCTCGAATTTGCCCCTGCATCACTGTTATCGCAATACAACGTGATGGGAAAAGTCATATTTGGAACAACTTCCAAATTTAGCATAAATTTCCTTAACCAAACGACCTCCTTAGCTGCTTCATAAGCTGCTACATATTCGACCTCCATGGTGGAATCAGCGATGCATCCTTGCTTGACGCTTCACCATACTACAGCTCCTCCGTTAAGAGTGAAAACTGGCCCTGATGTAGATTTCTGAGAATCTTTATCAGTCTGAAAGTCAGAACCCATGTATCCTATAAGGATCAAATCCTTAGCCCCATACACAAGCATGTGGTTCCTTGTTCTCCGAAGATACTTAAGGATTGTTTTAACATACATCCAAAGGCTCAAGTCCTAGTTTGGATTGATACCTCACCGACCATCCCAACAAAGAAAACAGCAGTATGTCGGGCCTAGTACACAACATGGCGTAGATCGGGCTCCCAACAACCGATGCATAAGGAATCCGTCTCATATCCTCAACTCTTTGAGGTGTCTTAGGACACTGTTCCTTAGACAAATGGAATCCATGTCTAAAAGGAAACAAGCCCTTTTTAGAATCTTGCATCTTAAACCTTGACAACACTTTGTCTATGTAAGATGCTTGAGACAAGGCTAGTGTTTTATTCTTGCGGTTCCGGACAATCTGGATCCAAAGAACAAACAGCGCATCACCCAAATCTTTCATTTGGAATTGCGTAGCTAGCCATTCCTTGATGTCAGTAAGATAATCTACATCATTCCCTATGAGTAGGATATCATCCACATAGAGAATTAGGAATGTGACAGAACTATTGACGATTTTCTTGTGGACACAAGGTTCATCATCATTCTGATCAAAACCATAAGATTTGATAGCCTCATCAAATCTTACATTCCAGGACCTAGAGGCTTGTTTCAATCCATAAATCGACCTTTTAAGCCTGCAAACCTTTTGCTCTCGTCCTTGTTTAATGAACCCTTTGGGTTGGTCCATGTAGATGGTTTCCTCAAGATTGTCATTCAAAAAGGTTGCCTTGGCATCCATTTGCCATACCTCATAGTCATAATATGCGGCAATGGCAAGAAGGATACGGATAGACTTTACCATAGCAACAGGTGAAAAGGTCTCCTCATAGTCAAACCCTTCAACCTAGGTATTACCCTTTGCTACTAGTCTAGCTTTAAAGGTTTGCACCTTCCCATCTACACCATGTTTTCTCTTGTAGATCCACTTACAACCTATAGGTTTTACCCCATCAGGCTTATCTACAAGATCCCAAATAGAATTGAAGTGCATAGACTCCATTTCTTGGTCCATGGCTATGACCCATTTGTCTTTGTCAATGTCAACCATTGCTTGATTATAAGTCAATGGATCCTCGCAGCTGTCATCCGGTATAACAACTTGGGTTTCAAATTAAACCCATGTAACAGTCAGTCAGATCACAACCCCCCCACTACGTCGAGGCATACTCAACTCTTGAGATGGACCCTCTTGACTAGACAAACTAGTATCAACAACTCTTGTTAACGTACTAGTGTTCTTATTAGCAACTTTTGCTATTGTTCCATCTAACTCACTCAACACTACCTTACTTTTTGGTTTGTGGTCCCTTATGTGGTCCTCCTCCAAGAAAGTGGCATTGTCGACACAAAAACCTTATCTTCCTTAGGATCATAGAATAAACCACCTCTTGTTTTTCTTGGGTATCCTACGAATAGGCACAACTTTGAACGTGAATCCAACTTATTTGGATTTGTCACAAGCACATGCGTCGACAACCCCATATTCTGAAGTGACATAAACTACCTTTACGTCCTTTCCAGAGTTCAAAAGGTGTTTCAGAAACTCTTTTGGGGGCACATTATTCAAAATGTATACTGCAGTCTCCACTGCGTAACGCCAAAAGGAACTAGGGAGATGAGCATAACTCATCATTGATCAAACCATGTCCATCAAGGTTCTATTTCTCCTTTCCGATACACCGTTTTGCTGTGGTGTACCGGGAACTGAGAGTTGGGATGTAATTCCATGTTCTATCATATAGTTCTGGAATTATAAATCCATGTACTCTCCACCTCGATCCGATCGAAGTGTTTTCATTCTTTTACCTAATTGATTTTCAACCTCAGTCTTGAATTCCTTGAACTTTTCAAGTGCTTCAGACTTGTGGTGCATTAGGTAAATATGCCCATATCTCGAATAATCATCTATAAAAGAGATGAAATATTCATATCCTCCCCTGGCTTTAACATTCATCGGACCACAAAGGTCTGAATGTATAAGCTCTAGAGGGTCTATGGCTCTATAACTTTTTCTACTCAAAGGTCTTTTTGTCATTTTGCCTTCTAGGCAGGATTCACATACTGGCAAAGAATTTTCTTCTAACTCGTTTAGAAGTCCGTTCTTTATCAATCTCTCAATCCTATTGAGATTAATGTGACCCAATCTTAGATGCCAAAGATGAGCATAGGAGAAATTTTACGTTTCTTAGTTTGTGCTTTGCAGTTTTAAATAATTCAGTGTTCAAAACTATTTTGACTTAATTAGGCCTTAAAACATACAATCCATTTTCTAATGAAGCTGAACATATTTCTAAACCTTTCTTCAAAATAAACACTTTATTCATAGAAAAGGAAACAGAAATACATTGTTCAATAAGGCAAGAAATGAAAATGAGGTTTCTAGTAAACCCCGGTATCACTAATATATTGTCCAATAATACATATTTATTGCCAAAATAAAGCTTCATTGTGCCTACTGCTACAGCTGAGACGACCTCTCCATTTCCAACCCGGAGCGTTATCTCTCCTTGTTGTAGCTACTGCCAGGAATCAATTCCCTGAAAAGAAGAGCAAACATTATTAGTGGCGCCTGAATCAAGTATCCAAGTTGTTTTATCATTATCCACTAAACAAGCTTCTAGGCAAAGTAAATCATATTTACCTTTCTTCTTCTTTTTTGCAATGTACTTCAGACAGTTCCGTTTTCAATGCCCATCTTCGTTGAAGTGGAAACACTTTCCTTTGTCAACGTCTTTGACTTTCTTGCCCTTCTGGGCGGCAGCTTTGTCAGCCTGTTTCCCTTTACCAACCTTTTTCATGTTCTTCTTCTTACCTCTAAGGTTAGAAGAAGATGAAGCCACTATTTTTGTCCCAGAGGTGGAACCTCGGTGATAACTCCTACTGGCAACATTTGCCTCACCTTTTGATCCCTGAATTTTCATCAAAGACTGAAAGGTCTGGAGTTCATTCAGAAGGGAGGTAAGATTAAAAGTAAGCTTGTTCATAACAACATTACTTCTAAACTGCAGGAAACTATCTGGAAGGGTTTCCAGAATGAAGCTAACCTGGCTCAACTCATGGATGGAAGCACCATTCGACTCCGCGATGTTAAAGTTCACCATCATATCCAGGACATGATCTCGAACAGATGTACCCTCTGGCATCCTCGAGTTGAATATGTACTTTAGGGCATTATGTCGAGCTTGTGTGGACTGTTGTCCAAACATACCCTGCACAGAATCCATGATTTCCTTGGCGGTAATCATGCCCTCATGCTTCTTGGCTAATATGTCTGGCATACTTGCTAGCATGTAGACCTTGGCCTTATCATTAGCCTTGATCCATCGATCATATGCATCACGAACATTTCGTGACGCATTCGAGCCTCGCACCTGAGGCACTCCTCAGTTAGCACAAACTTCAGATCATCCACTACCAAAATAGTGTTGAGTTTCTTTTTCCATGTCATCATATTCTCCCCAGTTAACTTTTCCGCACCCAATAAGGAAATTATAGAGCTAGATATTTTTGCTGAAAATTTACAAACAAACTTGTATGAGTTTCTTGCTATAACTCTAATCCAATCATGCTTTAGCTAATTATCAAATGATTCCTAGGCCATTCATAATTTGCAATGATACTCCAAAGGTTTAGAATGTAAGACAGGGTAATCAAAAAACACTCCTCCTCTGGATCAAGACACTCTTGACCAAAATCTAATACCAGAATAACTCTTATTCCTATAGGTTTTAGTTACCATTTTTCGGTCTTGATACATACACAACTTATGTACCCCGTGAGTGTAACTCTTTGTCTTTAGATCCCAGAGTCTCGATCTAATAAAATCCGCCGAAGGGAGGACTAGATTGGAAAATAGTATAAGGAAATCTTCATCTCTTTCGGGTGTTTACTGTGTTAGATCCTCTATGATCAAACCCTCCAGAGGGATTGTCTGGTCCAGGCCAAACTAGCAGGCTGACCATAGTGGTCTAACGTTGTAAATCGACAAAAGAGACCGAAGATTTTGTTTTCACTAAACCTTCTCCCACTCACTATAAGTACCCTCTCCATTCACCTTGATATTGACTCATACAAACACCATCCGAAGGGGGACGCTCTCATTTGCGCCACGAGGCCAAGCATGAGTCTCACGGTGTGAACGTCCCGAAGATAGCGTAGGTGAAAAAATATGTATCTCATACACTTTTTCCAACCACTGAATACTTTAAGTCTATAGGAATCTTTCTTAGGCTAAAACCCGGCTAATAGTTTTACCTAACTCTATCAACATAACTCTTATATTGATAATCAATATAACTCTTATATTGATTTTATCCTATGTTTGTTAATATAACTCCTTATATAAAACCTAGGATTTCTAGTTTATTAACCCCTTAATAAACCCGTTGACGCTACTGTAATTTATAAGACTCTCATGTCAGTTCCTAGGTATGGTTGTTCCGTTTCCGTCAGCTTAAATACCCCAGCCTAGACAAAACTTTCCTTAGACAGAGTTCCTCTTTTAATCATAGCTTATAAATTACGTGGTTCCTAATTTTAATCTAATTAGAACTAGATAACCTAAGGTCTATTATTTCAAAGTTCCAAACATTTTGAAACTAATAATTAACCTTTGGTGACATGCATACTATGTTATAGTGCTTGATCATTCATCACATGAATAATAAGACATTCATAGCATATTCATCTTATGAAAAATAATGCATGTCAATGTTGTCCAAAAATTAATATAGCAACCTTATATTAATTAATCATGCAAACTATATAATATAACTTCTTATATTATAAATGATGCATGAGAATGCTTAACCTAAGGTGGGATTTCTAAAATACAAGCATACACCATGCATGACAATAATTATACAACAATTGCATAACTAAAATAGCAAAAATTAGATCAATTTTGGTACCCTAATTTTAATTTTAATTAATATAATATAATTATATTAATTAAAATTAATTAATTGAAATAAATTAAATATAAAACGTTTTTATATTTAATATATAATAAAAAAACGTTTCTGCCCGTTGATGAATTATGTGAAACACCTTTGCGCGTTACGTAACGCGATAGCGATGTTGCAACGCCGCTTTTTTCTTCGCGAAGCGTTGTAACGCTTAGAGGCTGCGTTACCAACGGTAACGCCTCTTCTTGCGCGCTTTCTCCCGTAGTTGCCTTGGCGTTGCAACACTTCACACAGACAACAATGTGAATCCACTATTCTTTGCTCGTTTTCGCTTCGATCTTCTCAGCAACCGGTTTGCCTCGATCGACACGAACTTACAGACTCGATTTACAATTAAATTTGCCCAAAACACTGGGCCTTACATTGAACATTTCAATGGAAATTGTAAATCTAAGTGCCAAAATTGAAAACATCTAATTTTGCAAAATCTTTCATACATCTCATGCAAAAACAGTAAATCCCACCTTGTTCTTGAAAAAACCAGAACATAAATCAAGAATACAATTGGGCTTTGATACTAATTGAAGGGAATCGAAGTCCCCGCAGCGGAAGAGATTGCAAATCGCGCGCTCTTGATTTAGTTACAACGGTCAATTCAAGAACATGAAAAACTAGATTAAGCATATATAACAGAATGGACAACAAGAATTTACCTTTGAAGAACCTTTCTTACAGTGCTCCTCTCTCCCACGATCACGAACTCAGCAACAGGAACTCCAACGTATGAAGACACGACCACCGGATCTTCTCCGTTGTTCTCTAGGTGAGGGAGGAATGTGGGTTCCCTTTAAAAGAGGTGAGGTTTTTGTGAGAGATGTGTGTTTTGGAACTCTTCCAACAACACAACAAGAGAGGACTTGTAATTCTATGAATAACACTTAACCTAGTTGCATCTCATGCAACCATATATATAGAGGATTGGGATGAAAATGACCATCCTACCCATTCTTTATTCTCTCTTTAGTATATAGTTTATATATGAATCTAATTCACATTAAAACTATATATTATATCAATTATATCATATATAATTGATATAACTCCTCATGTATGAAATTGAACACTTCAATTTCACTCCTAACTTTATACCCTCAATATTACCATATTGAGCCAACGGAGGGATCTAATGCACCTACAGATCATGAGCTCCAATGATGTGAGATCAACTGATCAAACTCTTTGATCCAGTTAATCAATATTCATTAACTACAAGTCACTCCACTATACACTTGTAGCTGCACTCTCCTCATTGTAGATATTATTGTGTCCACCGATATAGTTACTACCCATGAGTCGACCCTTCACAGGTTGTTCGTAATTAAAGCTGGGTCAAATTACCGTTTTACCCCTATGATTACCTCTTTGCTCCTTAAGCACCACCGATCCTCTAATGAACAACAAGTCTAAGGTCCTACCTTAGACTCATACCCTCATAGAGGGCGGGACTCCGTTGTTCAAGACCTGAAGTCAGTTCTTAAGGGAACAACCTATCTAATTCCTCAGTAGAGGAATGAGTGAATTCCATCTTGCACAGTTAAGTTCCCAGCTACCTACGAGGTTCTTTCCCTGAGAAGGTAGGCTTATTGAGTCGGCTACAGGCCACTCTCACCCATACTAGTCTAAGGACAAACTCCTATAAGCAGGAGTACTTAACTTGCTCAGGATTCAGGTCGAGTCACTAATGATCATCTATAAATTACTAGTCTTATCCTGTTAACGATGCTATACTTGTTAGACTAATAATTTGCGATCCAGTCTTGTATAAACTCTTCATACAGGATACCCCCACTCGCATGTCAACTACATGAATGAGTTGGATTACCTAATTTGTACTAATTACAAAGTGGGTCGCATCCATGATGTTACCAGAATGAGGTTTCCAACCTTATTCTTATACCATAGACTATTTAGGTTATAATCTTGAACTCAACCCAAATAGTTTCCACTACACTGATTTCAAGATAAACGTTATAACCTTGGAGCTTAGTTTATTGGATTTATAAAAGCAAGACTGTAATCTTATTAAAACAAATAACACTTTTTTAATTGATCAAAATTACACAAGTTTAGGGCATAAATCCCAACAGTATATATATTTAAGACTTTTTCTAATCATTTTTTTTTCTTATCAATGAAGAAATATATACAATTTCAGTATGTTGAGTAACCCAAAAATGAGCAATGAGGATTTATGTCTGGCAGACTGCGCAACTATGCACACGATACTCATAAGCAAAAAATATTTTACTAGATTGACAACGCTAGAAGCAAAAGTCAATACTATATCAGGTTCTGCAAATCTGATTGAAGGTTTTGGAAAAGCAAGTTTTATCTTGCCTAGAGGAACAAGATTTACAATTAATAATGTTTTGTTCTCTAGCAAATCAAACAGAAATTTATTGAGTTTCAAAGATATATGTAAAAATGTTTATCATGTTAAAACTGATCGTAAAAGTAATACAGAGTATCTCTATATCACATCTATAGTTTCACATGAAAAACGTATATTAGAAACACTGTCAGTTTTTTCTTCTAGATTATGTTATACTCATATACGAGTAATCGAGACTTATGCAACAATGAACCAGAAGTTGATGAATCCAGAAATATTCAGTGTTTGGCATGATCGACTAAGCCATCCAGGATCGATATGATGAGAAAAATTATTGAGGATTCACATTGACATCCTTTAAATAACCAAAAGATTCTTCAATCCAATGAGTTGTCATGTGATGCTTTCTCTCAAGGGAAATTAATTATTAGACCATCACTAGCTAAAGTGGGGGATTGAATCATCTGCATTTTTAGAGCGAATTGAAGGTGATATTTGTGGACCTATTAACCAACCAAGTGGTCTATTTAGATGTTTTATGAGAATAATTGACGCATCCAGCAGATGGTTACATGTATGCTTATTATCAAGTTGAAATCTTGCATTTGCAAGATTACTTTCTCAAATAATTAAGTTAAGAGCACAATTTTCTGATTATACAATTAAGACTATTCGACTTGATAATGTTGGTGAATTTGCATGTCAATTGGGATAAGTGTTGAACATCCTGTAGCTCATGTTCATACACAAAATCGTTTAGTAGAATCATTTAAAAAACGTCTGGAACTAATTGCAAGACCATTGCTTATGAGAGCTAAGCTTCCCACATCGGTTTGGGGTCATGCTATTTTGCATGTTGCATCATTATTACGTATTAGGCCAGTAGCCTATAATAAATATTCCCCCATGCAATTAGCTTATGGCCAGTAGCCATATGTATCTCATCTGAGAATTTTTTGATGTGCAGTATATGTTCCAATTGTTCCACCACAACGTACTAAGATGGGTTCTTAATGGAGGATAAGAATATATGTTGGATATGATTCCCCATCAATTATTAAATATCTTGACCCCTAACGTGTGATGTATTTACTGAACGATTTGTTGATTGTCGTTTTACTAAGACAAATTTTCCAACATTAGGGGGAGGAATTAAGAAGTTAGAAAAAAAAATACATGGAATGCATTCTTCTTACCTCATTTAGATCTTCGTAGAGATCAATGTGAACTTGAAGTTCAAAAGACAATTCATTTGCAAAATATAGCAAATCAATTACCAGATGCATAAACATATGCTAAAAGAGTGACTAAATCACATATACCATCTGCAAATGCTCCACCAAAAGTTGATATCTCAAAGGAACTAGTGGTCAATGATGAATCTGGAGCACGCTAGAAGCGTGGTAGACCAATGGGTTCCAAAGATAAAAATCCTCGAAAAAGAAAAGTAGTTGAGAATCAAAATGATTGAATAAAAGATATGGATGTTCAAGAAGAAATCCATAATACAACTACTCAAAAGAGTATTTATGAAAATCAAACGCTTGAGGATAATAATGAATTTTTTATAAACTATGTTACAACATAAAAGAGATGGAATCGAAATGATATCATT
The DNA here is from genome assembly GCA_036507285.1 of Trichosanthes cucumerina. NCBI lineage: Eukaryota > Viridiplantae > Streptophyta > Magnoliopsida > Cucurbitales > Cucurbitaceae > Trichosanthes > Trichosanthes cucumerina. Next base: position 18,950,260 of record CM071841.1, read on the forward strand.
GTTGACAACATTTTTGCTTATAATGTTGCTCACGATATTATTCATGAAAGTGACGATTTTAATCTAAAATCTATCGAAGAATGTAAACGTAGAAACGATTGGATGAAGTGGAAAGAAGCAATCCAAGCAAAGTTGAACTCACTTTCAAAACGTGAGGTTTTTGGACCAGTTTTCCTAACACCAGAAGGTGTCAAACCTGTTGGATACAAATGGGTATTTGTAAAAAAAAGAAATGAAAATAATGAAATCACAAGATATAAAACGAGACTTGTTGCACAAGGATTCTCACAAATACTTGGTATTGATTATGAGGAAACATATTCTCCTGTGGTGGATGCAATAATGCTAAGATATTTTATTGACCTGACTGTATATGAAAAACTTGATATGTATCTAATGGATGTAGTCACGACGTACTTATATGGATCTCTAGATAATGACATTTATATGAAAATCCCGAAGGATTTAAAATACCTGAACATATGAATCAAGTTCTCGGAAATTATATTTAATAAAGTTATGGAGATCATTATATGGATTAAAACAATCAGGACGAATGTGGTATAATCACTTGAGTGAATATCTGTTGAAAGAAGGATATCAAAATAATCCAATATGTCCGTGTGTTTTTATAAAGAAATCTTAGTCAGGATTTGCTATTATAACTGTATATGTTGATGACTTAAATATAATTGGAACTCTTGAAGAGTTATCCAAGGCAATAGAATATCTTAAGAAAGAATTCGAGATGAAAGATCTTGGAAAAACAAAATTTTGCCTTGGTTTGCAAATTGAACGTTTAGCAGATGGGATATTTATTCATCAATCAACTTATACAGAGAAAATCATGAAAAGATTCTATATGGATAAAGCACATCCATTGAACATTCCAATAGAGGTTCGTTCACTGGATATAAAGAAAGAAATATTTCAACCTCGAGATGACAATGAAGAACTATTTAGTCTTGAAGTACCATATCTTAGTGCAATTGGTGCACTTATGTATCTGGCTAATAACACATGACCAGATATTGCATTTTCAGTAAATTTATTAGCTAGATATAGTTCACGTCCAACAAAAAGACATTGGAACGGAGTTATCCATGTACTACGATATCTTCAAGCGACGATTGATATGAGTTTATTTTATTCTAACAAATCCAGTTTTGATCTAGTTGGTTATTACAGATTCTGGTTATCTATCTGATCCACACAAAGCTAGATCTCAGACAAATTATCTATTTACGTATGGAGGAACTGCTATATCATGGTGATCAGTGAAACATACCATCACAGCCACTTCTTCGAATCATGCTGAAATCCTGACAACTCACGAGGTAAGTCGAGAATGTGTATGGCTAATATCGATGACACAACACATTCGTGGGACATGTGGTTTGTCTTAGAGTAAACCTTTTCCAATAATATTATAAGAAGACAACACAACGTGTATAGCTCAAGTCAAAGGAGGATATATTAAAGGAGATAAAATGAAGCATATCTCTCCAAAGCTTTTCTACACTCATGACCTTGAAGAAAATGGTGACATCTAAGTACAACAGATTTGTTCGAGGGATAACTTGGTGGACATATTTACAAAGGCATTACCAACTACAACATTTGAGAAATTGGTTCACAGTATTGGGATGCGACGACTCAGAGATCTCAATTGATGTCTTCATGTGGGGGAGTAAATGTATTATATAAAATATGTACTTTTTTTCCTTCACTAGGGTTTTTGTCCCATTGGGGTTTTCCCTAGTAAGGTTTTAACGAAGCATATTTTAAATAAAGGGGCATCTAAGGGGGAGTATTGTAAATATTAAACAAATGAAGATGCCCATTAATACCTCTTACCGTTATTTGGACCTCTTCTCTAACGAGGTGATAGCACACAAAAGGTACTATCCTTAGGCTTAATTATTGCTAGTTTTATGAAGATTTCAGCATTTTTACGTGTTTAAATCATACAATTTCAGGTTAAGAGCTTAAACAGGACAATTGGAGACATTGTGTATCACACGAAATCAAAACGAGGCTATTTGAAGATAAAAATAACATAAAGTGGAAGTAGAAGGATCAATCCAAGGTTGAAGACCCGAGGTGATGGCGTTGCAAAGCCATGCAGAGCGTAGGAACGCCGAACACTGTTGATAGCGTTGCAACGCTTCCTTGCAGCGTCGCAACGCTATCTCGATAAGAAAACGCATAGGAAGGCCGTGCAGAGGGCGTTGCAACGTTGCCTTGAAGCGTCGCAACGCCAAACTGATAGAAACACGCTTGTTAAGGTAGCAGCGTTGCAACGCTGCCGATGCTTTTCATATTTGATACACGGTTAGGGTGCAGCGTTGCAACACTGTACTGAATATCATTATAAATAGAACACTATGCATTCTTGCAAGGGGAGCAGAATTTGATAGACTTTTGACCCTAATTTCGAAATACACTCTGTAAGAAGAGGAAAGAGAGTATTCTTTGGAGCCAAAGCGTTTGTGGAGGTTCGAGATCGAGACGGGAGCTCGAGGACGAAGGACCAACATCGACACATAAGTTTAATTTCTTTTTCTTTCAGTTTGTAACACCGTTTTAAGACGTTTGCTACACCTTTAGTTTGGTTTTCTTGTGATTTAGAGTAGTTAATTGTTGTAGTTAGGATTTGATTTGCATGATAAGACTTATTTGCTATGTATTGAAGCATGTTTTTATATTTATTTTTGGAAATTCGTTCTTTAAATCTTGATCTTGTTGGTTTAAGTGGACTCGAGAGATAAAACTTAGATTAGAGCAAAGTTTTCAAAACTTTTAGAAGTCTTGCATGAGAATGACTTAGAAGTCTAAGGGAAACACATAAATAAGTTGCTTAATGTTGTGCATGTTTTAGGTTCATATGGAGACTATAGAATTTATTGCATGTGTGAGGCTCACTAAGAATCGAGAGATTTTCTTGAGTATTTTACTTCTTGTTTATAAATCCATCACATTAGTTCATTGCATGTGTTAATTAAGTCAGTAACTTGTGAAATCAATTTCCTCTAAATCTATCAATTCGTGTCTCCACGTATTTGTTTGTCTTTAATTCTTGTTTCACCACCCTTCCATGTTATATTACTTTATCTAAAATTGAGAATTAGTATCTTGGTAACTAATAAATCTAGAAACTCATTCCTGAGGACGATACTTGGACTCTTAAATCACTATACTAAAACTTGATACGTACACTTGCGGTATTGCATTATCAAAATTTTACGCAACAATTTTTTGGCGCCGTTGTCGAGGAATGACGACTATTTGGATTAATTCATATTAGGATAAAATTTGAAATTTTAGACTAAAGTGTGTTTGTCTTTCCTTTCTTCATTTGTTTCATTGTGTGTTTGTCGTTTGTTTCCTTATTTATTTTAGTTTTTGTGTGCTTGTTAGTCTTTGTCCCCTGTTTTTTGTTGTATTGTCATTGTGCAAAAGTATTGATTTAAAATACTGATATTTAAAGTATGACTTTGCATGATTTTGATTGTCCATCATTCGACTGTCCTCCACAGGACCCTAGGTATGTTCATCATGATTTCTTTGAATACCATTTGTCTAATATTTACCATTCTGTACCAAAAATTGATGAAAATTCACGTGATGGTAGTTATTTAGGCACTTGAAACCATAATTTCTCGTATCCATACCAACCTATAGAAAAATATTCTCTTGTGGGCCAATTAATGAAATATACGTTAGAATTAAAAATTAAACATTTGAATCATGATGAATTAGGAAAGTTGGATAGGTTAAAGGCTAGGGTGGTAGAACTTTGGGAAATAGTACAAGATAAATCTCAATATCTCAATAAGTTAGTAATTTCCTTTAAGGGCTTACAGGAGCTATTTCAATTCGTTACCACTGAGGAGATGCCACCCAGGAAAACTTATTCGTACGATAGTGAGGATAGGTTGGAGGAGACTGAGACACACCATAATCAGGTTTGTAAGGAAGACAATAGTGAGACACTCACTTCCATGAAGGAAATTCAGGTGATAGAGTTAGAGACTAAGAAGTCTCTCCCCCTTTTATCTCAACAAATTTCCTTTAATCTTGATAGCTATTTGTCCTACACTCACGATTCCTGCTTTGGTTTTTGTTCGTTCATTTCATTAAACAAGAATACCAAAAGTAATTCTTTCTCTGGTGCCCAGGAAAAGCAGGATAGCCTTTTAGACATAGAAGGCTATATCGATTCAAGCAAGAAGGGCCCAAAGAAATATGAGCAGTTTTATGTGCCCTGATAAGTCACAGTCTAGCGAAACACGTTAAAGAAAACGCTACTTGGGAGGAAATCCAAGTTTTATGTTTGTTCTCTATTTTATTTTGTTTTTGTATTTTGTTTTTTTTATGTTCTATTTCCTTTTCTAGTTTTTGTGTTTTTGTCTAATTTCTTTCTTTTTGGTACCTCCAGGTGTATGCCCAAGGGTAGAGCTGCAGACTTGCACCCTTTTGATCCTGAGATCGAAAGAACATGTAGAAGACTCCTAAGGGAAGGAAGAGCAGAACCTCAGACTATGGTTGATCAAGAGATGACCAATAACCCTAAACCCATCAGGGAGTACTTTCAACCTGTGTTTAATTCTGAGCAGGCTGGAATAATCCATTCCCCCATAAATGCTAACAATTTTGAACTTAAAACAAAGCTTATATTGATGGTTAGGGAAGGTGCTTTTAGAGGACTTGCCACAGAAGATCCTAATTCACACTTTCAAAATTTTTTAGAAATCTTTGGTACAGTTAAATTAAATGGTATTTTTGTTGATAATATTCGCTTACGTCTCTTTCCTTTCTCTTTGAAGGGTAGAGCTAAGGAATGGCTAGGGTCCCTCCCACCAGGAAGCATCACTTCTTGGGAGGAGTTAGCCCAAACCTTCATAACCAAATTCTTTCCACCTGTGAAAGTTGTAAAGTTAAGGACAGAGATAGGAACATTCAGGCAGCAGGAGGGAGAGTAGCTATTTGAGGCTTGGAAACGTTACAAGGGCATGCTCAGTAGATGCCCACAGCATGACTACCCAAATTGGCTCCAAGTACAATTATTTACAATGGACTTGAAGGTAAGACCATGACCGTTGTGGATGCCACTTCTTGAAGGGCTTTCATGGCGAAGACTTTGCCAGAGGCACATGCCCTCCTCGAGGAAGTGTCAACTACCAGCTACCAGTGGCCTACAGACAATGACAGATCAAAGCAGTAGCTGGATTTTATCAAATGGATGAGGTAACCTCTCTTAGATCTCATATGGCATCCCTCACTCATGCTCTGAATAATTTTGCAGGATCACCCCAAACAATGATGCCCTCTCAATACTTCCATGCCAATGGAGAATCTACTTTGGAGCAATTACACTACCTGAACAATAAAAAAAATAACTATGGGGGAAATCAGACTCAAAATACCCTTCCAACACATTATAATCCAGGTTTGAGTTATCACGAAAATTTCTCTTAGCTAACAATAAAAATGTGTTGAATCCTCCTACAGGGTATGCTTCGACATCTGAGAGGAAATCATCTCTGGAAGAGACAATGCACTCCTTCATAGCTGAATCAAGATTTAGGTCCAACCAGCTAGAAAATGCAGTCACCAGTCTAACTGGTATAGTGAATAGTCATGGAGTTGCCATAAAGAACATTGAGACCCAAATAAGCCAGATGAACACATCACTCCAAGCGCTGCAGGAAAGAAAAGAAACACCTTGACGGAGTATAATCTAGCTAAACACGTAAAAAAAAGCGGTTCTTGGGAGGCAACCCAAGCTTTATTTTTTTTTTTTATTTTCTGTCTTTAGTTTGTTTTAGTTGTTTTTCATTTCTTAGTTTACTTACTACTTTGTTTGTTTTGTTAGGTTGTTGTTGATGTCACCCTTCGTAGAAACTCATGCTCCCATTTTGTGGAATTCCAACACACGTGCTTTGGCTATCCAAGGAACTCAGAAAATAATGAAGATCTCAAGTACTCAGGATATTATTGTTCACTCTTACCCTTATACTTACTTTGTGCTTATTTCTGCAAACATTGAGGACAATGTTTAGTTTAAGTTTGGGGGTGGGATGTTGTTTATCTGTTGTGACTGTCCTGAGTATGTCCTAAGTATGCGTTGAATTGGTTATTGATTTTTTGCATAAGTATGATTATGATAGCATAGGATGAGAATTAATTGAAAATTTTTGTGATTCTACTGAAACTTGAGAGCATGATATGAATTTTGGTTAATTTAAAAAATTTCTTGGGTTTTTCCTACACTATTATGCACAAAGCCTGTGTTCCTGTAGTTTTGAAATACTTAGAACAAAGTTATTAGGCTTAGAAGTTTAATGTCACCTTGATAGGTCTAAGAGTTGATTTGAAAGCTAAACTTCAGGATAGGGTGAATGACAATATGAAGTGAATGATTTTTTCTGTATACTATGTGAAGTAGTTTGTTTGGTTGTTAAAGAAAAAAAAAATCGTGAGGACAAAAAGAGCTACCTTCACTTTGATCAGTTAGGCCACTCATTGAGCGAGTGCTCTGGATAAGGGTCCCTGCAGTGGATGTGTGAAAGCTAGTGTCCTTGCACAAAAAAGAAGAAAATAGAAAAAGCGAAAAAATGAAAAAATGAAAAAATGAAAAAAAATAAAAAAAATAATAAAAAAAGTGATTAAGTACTGAGTAAACTTGTTTATTTCTTGAATGTGGGGAGACTCAAGGATTAGTAATTATGACTAGTGTAGGGGGAAGTTGAATAAAGAGCCTTATAAAGTTGATATGCGCTTAGTAAAAATGAAGGGAACATTGGCTAATCACACATACACATCGGAACACTTAGGAAAAGTTCTAAATTGCTCATTGAAGTATTATGCTTGATTATTTCTTGTGATTGCCAAATTTTCTCTTAAATCTTTGAGCCTTGATTTAGATGTATGTATATGAACAATCTCATGTTTAATTATGTTTTTACTCTGGACTAGCAAAAGTTTAAGTTTGGGGGTGTTTGATAGCACACAAAAGGTGTTATCCTTAGGCTTAATTATTGCTAGTTTTATGATGATTTCAACGTTTTTACGTGTTTAAATCACACAATTTCAGGTTAAAAGCTTAAACAGGACAATTGGAGACATTTTAGATCACTCGAGATCGAAACGAGGCTATTTAGAGCTAGAAATAACATCAAGTGAAAGTAGAAGGATCAATCCAAGCTTCAAGACCTGAAGTGATGGCGTTGCAAAGGCATGCAGAGCATTGCAACGTCGAACGTGCAACTTTGAGGCATAGAAGAACACTGCCGATAGCGTTGCAATGCTGCCTTGCAGCGTCGCAACGCTATCTCGATAAGAAAACGCATAGGAAGGTCGTGCAGAGGGCGTTGCAACACTGCCTTGCAGAGTCGCAACGCCAGACCGATAAAAACACTCTTGTTAAGGTAGCAACATTGCAACGCTGCCGATGCTTTCCATATTTTATACACGTTTCAACATTGCACCAAGATCATTATACATAAAACACCATGCATTCTTGCAAGGAGAGCCAAATTTGATAGACTTTTGACCCTAATTTCGAAAAACTCTCTGTAAGAAGAGAAAATAGAGCATTCTTGGGAGCCTAAGCGTTCATGGAGGCTCGAGATCTAGACAAGAGCTCGAAGACGAAGGACCGACATCGACACATAAGTTTAATTTTTTTTTTCTTTCAGTTTGTAACATTGTTTTAAGACGTTTGCTACACTTTTAGTTTGGTTTTCTTGTGATTTAGAGTAGCTAATTGTTGTAGTTAAGATTTGATTTTCATGATAAAACTTATTTGCTATGTATTAAAGCATGTTTTGATATTTATTTTTAGCAATTTGTTCTTTAACTCTTGATCTTGTTTGTTTAAGTGGACTCGAGAGATAAAACTTATATTAGAGCAAAGTTGTCAAAACTCTTAGAAGTCTGGCATGAGAATCACCTAGAAGTCTAAGGGAAACACATAAAGAAGTTGCTTAATGTCGTGTATGTTGTAGGTTCATATGGAGAGTATAAAATTTATTGTATGTGCGAGCCTCACTAAGAATCAAGAGATTTTCTTGAGTATTTTACTTGTTGTTTATAAATCCATCACATTAGTTCATTGCATGTGTTAATTAAGTTAGTAACTTATGAAATCAATTTCCTCTAAATCTTTCAATTTGTGTCTCCATGTGTTTGTTTGTCTTTAATTCTTGTTTCACCACCCTTCCATGTTATGTTAATTTAGCTAAAATTGAGAATTAGTATCATGATAATTAATTAATCTAGAAACCCATTCCCGAGGACGATACTTGAACTCTTAAAGCACTATACTAAAACTTGACCCGTACACTTGTGGTATTGCATTATCAAAATTTTACGCAACACGAGGTTATTACGCAACACGAGGTTAAGAAAACAAATGCTTCATGCACACCCATCACTGTTGTTCCAACGTCATATTGCGATAACAGATTGTTTTGGTGTGTCAGCTGCTCTTGATTAACACTAATCGGGGATCAATTCTGGATTGATCATTTGCTTCAGGATTAATTGGGGCCAAAAGAGATTTTATCTTATGCGGTGGGGCCATATGAGGGTTCTTTCTTAAAGACGAAAGATGAGAGAGACTTCTTCTAGGGAAATGCGGTGGAAGAGGACTTCTTGTTGGGGAAGGCGATAAACTTTTTTTTAAACATTTTTATCTTTAGGAGGGAGAGGAGGGTAATTATTTCATAAATGCAATCCGAGGCCTCAAACACTTCTTTTTCTATTACCTCCCTCTCTTCATCTTCTCCTACGCGAGAGGACTCAAGGGGCGACCACTCCTTTGGGAAGAACTCAACTTCCACATTCTTTTCAGAGTGAGGAAGGGTCGACATCACTTTTTAGTTTTTTTTTTTTTTTTTTTTTGGGGGTTGGAGCTTTGCTTGATGATAAAGTGGCTTTCGATTTCTATGGTCGACGAGCTTTTTTGATGAGGCAATAACTTGTTCACTTAGCACTTTAGCATTTATCGCATGATTGTGCGCTATCTTTGTGAACTACTAATTATAAAAAAGTTTGTGTGATCTTGGAAGTAGGCTCCTTATTAGTGAGCGGTGCCCCATCTAGCATGCATAACCTTGTGATTAACCATGGGAAGAATAGCCCTCCTTGTGGCTTCTCAAACATGGCCTTGACGTTGTCTGTTATACCCTCTTCGATGTCTACCTCTACCCCTTACATGAAACAGTAGTAGAGGATAGTCCTTGTCAAGTTAAGAATATGTTCATGGATTATGGGCATGATCTTATTCTTAATGAGTGCAACCCATATTGTCGCCTCAAACTTTAGTGTTGCCGGCTTTAACTGATGCAACCATGTGGACTCTTTGACCTCTGAAGCAGTGTCTGGCATTGTGATAACCCTTAAGACTTCTCTTAACAACTCAACATCCCCTAGGACGCGTCAAGCATTCCAAAGAGTCTGTTGATGATGCTTGATTGCAGCAGGGTGCATGCGTGGGAAAAATATAACACAATTAATTACAAATGCACCTCATTATATGCAACAATACATAATCCTGTTGCAACAAGTAACAAGTATAACAGTATCGTCTCCACAAGGACGAAATGTGATTTTTAACAAGTTTGTGTATTTTATAGTGAATGTAAGGGTAACCAAAAAGAAAATGATAAAATTGGATAAAGGAAAGTAAGATCAATAAACTTAAACAACAAGTAAATGCAAGGTAAAGTAAACGAAAGTAAGAAATGAACGCAAGTAAATGAAAGCAAGTAAAGAAAAACAATAAATGAAAGCTAGTAAAGAAAGCGATAAATGGAAAGATAAGTAAAAGGAAAGCAAAGTAGATGCAAGAAATAAATATTCACATGGTGGGGTTGCTTGAGTCCATTATTAAGACAAGTAGGTGTAGATTAAGACATCTCATACTTTTAAATGCTCCCTATTAGGCTTTTGTAATACTCTTAATGTCATAACAAATGTTCAATGTAGCTTTTCCAAAACTTACCTAAATTTTCAACAAGTGAACTTCCATTCAAAATGGAGGGATCGAATCCCGTAGCGGAAACATTAGAATCGTTTTTTCCTGCAATTATGTTGTTGAATTATGCACAAAAATAGAAAAAATAAGGTTAAGAATAAATGGAGAAGAGGAATTACCTTTGAAGAACCTTTTCATAACGTGTTAGTTTTCCAATCTCGTGCTTGCACTTCGTTTTTAACAATCAATCCGAGCACGTCCAATAAGGCTTCTCCATTATTCTCTGGGAGATGGAAGATATTGGAATCTCTTTGGGTTTGGAAGAGAGTTGAGTATAGAGAGAATTGAGAGAGTTTGAGTAATTTGGAAATACTTGTTTAAAAAATGAGCCAATTAACCTAGAAAAATGCATCTAGATGCACTTTATATAGGGAGTGAGGGTGGAGATAACTTCCTCCACTCATTATCCCACTAAATGCACAAATTATGCATTATGCAAATCACATTTGTATAATTGCATAATATAAGGTATCCCATATCTTATTATGCAAATCATATTTTCATAATTGCATTACTTAATAATATTCTATTTTTCTCTCAATTCAATTATTTCCTCTAATATTTAATATGAAATAAATATAGTACATAGTTTATTATGAATCATGTTCACATTAAACTATATAATATTATATTGATTATATCATTATAATCGATATAACTCCTATCTACGAAATTGAACATTTCAAGTTCGCTCCAAAACTGTATACCCTCGATACATCCATGTTTAGCCAAAGGAAGGACCTAATGGAGCTACAGTTCATGAGCTCTAATGATACGAGGTCAACCGATCAAACTCTTTGACCAAGTTGACCAACATTCATTAATTTCTAGTCTCACTCCACTCTAGACTCGTAGTTGTACTCTCCTTATTGTAGAACAAGTTGTGTCCATGGATTTCACCAATGTTTGTGAGTTGACCATTCAAAGGTTGTTCGTAATCACAACTGGGTCAAATTACCGGTTTACCCCTATGATTACCTCTTGCTCCTTAAGAACCACTGATCCTGTAATAAATAACTAATTTATGGTCCTACCATAAATAAGGTTCCTCTCGAGCCAATGAGAGGGTTAGGCCCTATTGTTCAAGACCTAGATACAACCCTTGAGAGATCAACCTATCTTAATTCCCTAGCTCGAGAACAAGTGAGTTCCATCTCCCGGAGTTAAATTCCTAGCTTCGCATGAGTTTTTCTCCCTGAGAAGGTAGGCGTATTGAGTCGACAGCTTTGACCACTCTCTCCCATACTGGTCTAAGGAAAAACGTTTGGGATGGATGTGAAGGGAATGAGAATCCCCGCGCAGCGGAAGACGATCGAATCGTCGTGGTATTGTCATGCAACATGTGTTTATTAAAATTGATCTAACTATTAGATCTAGGCTAAACATGCTGAAATTTTACAGCAAGAAGAAAATACTTACTTCTTGTAGACCAATTAAGCAATCTCTCTTGTTGATCACGAACTCTTCGTGCTTCTCGATCTCTACGAACTCTTCCCACGATCGGATTCCAAACACTACCAAATTAGATTTGGTTGTTCTCTTTTGGAGAAGGGAAGATGGTGGGAACTTTTGTGTTTTGGAAAGAGAGGAGAAATGAGAGAGTAGAGAGAATTCACTTTTGGATTCTTAGGTCAAAATCCAAAAATGAGAACTTGGCTTACCAAAACTTACCAAAACCCTTTTGCAAAGGGGTTTAAATAGTTGAATGATGGAGTTCAAAACTTCACATTATTACCACTTTACCACAACTATAGGTTATGTAAATCTCATTTACATAATCACATAATATAAGATATCTCATATCTCAATAATTGTGTATTAATTAAATTGAATCATATCCAATTTAATTTCTCTCAATTAATTTCAACATTTAGCCATTGATTCAACAATTAGGCTAACATATAGTTTATTATGAATCACATTCACATTAAACTATATGTTATATCATCTATATCTCATATAAATGATATAAATACTCTTAAAGTGAAATTGAACACTTCAATTTCATACCAATACATTAACCCTTCTTTTATCCCAGATTGAGCCAACCAAGGGACCTAATGGACCTACAGTGATGGGCTCCAATGATCTGAGATTAACCAGTCAAACTCTTTGACTCGGTTAACCAAGATTCATTAGCTACAGTGACACTCCACTATAGACTGTAGTTGTACTCCCGTCAATGTAGAATATTACGTGTCCACTGATATAACCAATGCCCATGAGTCGACCCTTCACAGGTTGTTCGTAGACACTGCTGGGTCAAATTACCGTTTTACCCCTGTGTCTACTTCTTGTTCCTTAAGTCCCCACTGCTACTCTAATGAACAACATATTGTGATGGACCAACCATACACAACACCCTTCTCGGGCCAGTGAGAAGGTGGGCGCCCGTTGTCCAAGCCCTGGAGACATCACTTAAGGGAACAACCCCTCTAGATTCTCTATAGGCGGGAACGAGTGAATTCCATCTCGCGTAGTTAGGTTCCCAGGTCTCTACTTGGTTTTGTCCCTGATAAGATAGGCATATTGGGAAAGTAACTGAGACCACCCTCACCCGTACTAGTCAAAGGACAACCCCGCATACAGAGTCAGTGTCGTAATACGCTCCAGATTCGTGTCGAGTGACTAATGGTCATCTACGAATTTATTAGTCTTTCTTTGTCGCCAACGATGTTATATCGATGAAGTCTAATAATTCACGATGCAGTCTTGTACAATCTCATTGTACAGGATGCCCCTACTCGCATGTCAACAACATGAACAAGTCAGATCACCTCGTTTGTATCTAATACAAAGCTGGCTGCATCCAAAGTGTATCCAGGATTAGGTCTCCAACGCCATCCTTATATTGTAGACTGTTCGGGTCATTAACTCGAACGTGATCCTCCTTGTGTGTCAACTACACACCGTTCAAGTTCCAGTTCTCTCATATATTCAATGACCCTAGAGCTTAGTTTATTGGAAAGGTTTAAAATATTGCAAGACACAAAGAAAAGAAATGAATAACTCTTATTAATTTCAAAACAATATTTTACAAACACGAGATTAGGATATAAATCCCAACAGGATGTCCTAATCTCGTTTAGTTTGTAAATTTAACATTTGAAATTAATGAAAGTTATTTATTTCATCATTTTGTGTCTCGCAAATTTTACAAACTTTGTCCAATAAACTAAGCTCTAGGGTCATTGAATATATGAGAGAACTAGAACTTGAACTGTGTGTAGTGTACACACAGGGAGTTTCACGTTTGAGTTAATGACCTGAACGGTCTATAGTATAAGGATAGTGTTGGAGACCTAATCCTGGATACGCTGTGGATGCGCCCGCTTTGCTTTAAGATACAACAAGCGAGGTGATCTGACTTCGCTCATGTTGTTGACATGCGAGTAGGGGCATCTGCTATAAATGAGATTGTACAAGATCGGACTGTGAATTATTAGACCTACTTATGTAACACCGTTAACAGTATGAGACTAATAACTTCTTAGATGACCATTAGTGACTCGACCTGAATCCTGAGCGTGTTAAAGACTTCTGTCTGCGGGGTCTGTCCTTTGACTAGTACAGGTGAGGGTGGCCATAGTTACTCGCCCAATATGCCTATCTTCTCAGGGACAGGACCAAATAGGGAGCTGAGAACTTAACTACGCGAGATGGAATTCACTCATTCCCGCCTTTAGGGAAACTAGAGGGGTTGTTCCCTTAAGTGTTGCCTCTAGGGCTTGGACAATGGGCACCCAGCCTCTCTAGCATGAGAGGGGTGTTGTGTATGGTTGGACCATTACAACGTTGTTGTTCATTAGAGGAGCAATGGGGACTTAAGGAGTAAGAAGTAGACACAAGGGTAAAACGGTAATGACCAAGCAGTGTTTACGAACAACCTGTGAAGGGTTGACTCATGGGCATTGGTTATATCAGTGGACCCATCTTGTCTTACACTGACGGGAGTGCATCTACGGGCTTTAGTGGAGTGTTACGGTAGCTAATGAATGTTGATTAACCGGGTCAAAGAGTTTGACAGGTTAGTTTAGGATCATTGGAGCTCGTCACTGTAGGTCTATTAGGTCCCCCGGTTGGCTCAAACTTGATTAATAGAAGGTTTACATTTTTAGTGTGAATGAGATTCATAATGAGTTATAGGTTAGCCTAATTGTTGAATTAGAGCTAATTTGGAGAAATTAGATTGAGAAAAATTAAATTAAATGTTATTCAATTTAAAAATTAACAATAATACAAATGTGATTTGTAAAATGAGATATGAGATATCTTATTATATATGGTTATGCATATATAATTTGCATAGCCTATAGTTGTGGTAAAATGGTAAATAGGTGGAGATTTCAACTCCACCTATCACCATTATATAAACCCCTTTGCAAGAATGGTTGATTAAGCATTTGCTCATTTTTGGATTTTCTCTCCAAAAGCAAATTGAATTCTCTCTCGAACACAACTCTCTCTCAAACTCTCCTCCCTTCACCAAAATAGAGAATCCCACAATTCTCTTTCTTCCAAAAGAAGAACAACCGAGAAATCGAGTCGAGGTGTCCGTTCGTTGGAATTGTTCGAGGAGTTCGAGATCGTTGAGAAGAACATAAAGAGATCGTGATCGGAGGAAGGAAATTTGAAGTCGGTTGTCAACAAGTAAGTGGTTCTAACTTGCTGATTTTCCTTCTAACTTATGCATGTTTACCCTATTACTATTAGATAGTTTAATTTTAAGAAATCAAATTGCATAACGATACCATGATGATTCGATCGTCTTCCGTTGTGCGAGATTCTCATTTCCTTCAATTGGTATCAGAGCCAGGTTGTTGGCTATTCATTGTGCATTTGTTTTTCTTAAAATTGGGTGGACAAATGCTTTAATTCATGTGATGAATTTTGGTTTGCAAAATGAATATTTTCGGTTTTGTCATTTTTCTTAGATTTACATTATGTTGATGAGATCAATGTAAGGGCCCGGTGTTTTTGGCAAATTTTAATGTAAATCGAGTCGTAAGTCCATGTCGTTCGTGGCGTGAGATGTTGTGAAGAAATCAGAGTGGAAACGAGTGAGAAACGACGAAGAACAACAATAGGAGCTTGTTGTTCTGTCGACAGCGTTGAGATGTTGTTCATCAGCGTCTCAACGCTACCATCGCAGGAGCAAGGCGCACTGCTGGATAGCATTGCAACGCTAGTCGTAGCGTTGCGACGCTGCTGGCATTGGGAACGTTGGCACAACGCGCCACGCCATAAATTCTGACGTTACGCCTTTGCCACGGCATTACAACGCTCATGAGCGTTAGTGGGCAGTTTGCGAGGTTGATTCGCACAATGTGTGTAGTTGAAGGTTTATCACTTCGTTGGGCTTATTTTATTTGTTTTTTATTTAAATTTCTTTTTATAAAATGTAATAATTTATTTAATTAAATTTATTTTATTAATTAATATTAGTTTAATTGTTATATTAATGTTAATTAATTAAATGAATGCCTCTAAGTGCTAAAACTGGTCCATTTTTGCTATTTAATTATTTTATGCATGACATGAATGATTTAATTAATTCTATGTGCATAATGTATGTCATATAGATTTAAAATCTCACCTTAGGTTAAACATTTCATGCATCATTTTATATTATAAGTGTTATGATATATAGTTTGCATGATAGGTTATATTACAAGTGTTATAATATAATTAACTGCATGTTTTAATTTATTTAATATAAAAGTTATATTTCTATATTAAAGCATGCTCATGCATTTAATTTCATGTGATGAATATTATGTTATAGTATAATTATTCATGTGATGAATGATCAAGCACTATAACATAAAAATGCATGTAACCTAAGTCAATTATTAGGTTTAAAATGTTTAGAACTTGAATAATTAGACTTAGGTTTTCTAGTTCTAATAAGATTAGAATTAAGAAAACAAAATATGACCTTTGAATGGTGACTGATAAGTAACTCTTTCTAAGGAAGATTTTGTCTAAAGCTGGGGTATTTAAGTTGACGCTTGCAGAACACCCCTACCTTGGAGTGAATTCGGTTCGGAGATTCTTAGGTTATATTATTGTGAGTGTCGTTAATTAAAAGTTTACTAATTTACTGACATAGACCTAGATTATAAACTTAGGCTAATTCAATATAAAAGTTATATTGGTAGACTTAGGTAAATTTTAGTCGGTTTATCTAGGTCAATCCCGATTAATATAAAGTGCTGAGTGGGAGGAAAAAAGTGTATAAGATACATTTAATTTTCCGACCACAAATCTCCGTAAAATCCACACCATGAGTTCCATACTCGGCCTCTTGGCGCAAATCGGAGTGTCTCCCTTCAGATGGTATTTGTATGGATCAATATCATAGTGGATGGAGAGGGTACTTATAGTGAGTGTCAGCGGGACATATGAAAATGGGACCCACGGTCTCTTCTTTCGATTCACAGCGTGAGACTCCTATGATCTGCCTGCTAATTTGGCCTGGACAACACAATCCCTTCAGAGGGCCTTGATCATAGGAGTCGGAACACCGTAAATTCCCAAAAGGGATACAGTTTCCTTGTTGGTTTTCCTTCTTGGCTCACCCTTCGGTGGCTATTGTTTGGACGGATACTTGGAAACTTAAAGATTGAGGTTGACACTCACGGAGTTCATTAAGAGTTAATCGATTCGACTGAAAAATGGTAATTAGATGCCTAATGGAATAAGAGTTATTCTGAGATTAGGGTCTGGTCGATAACAATCTCGTCCTAGAGGAGGAGTGTTTCTGTTCACCCTTCGGTGACTGTCATTCTAAACCTTCATTTTAAATGACCTAGGGATCATAGGATTAAATTTTGCTAAAACTTGATTGGATTTCAAAAAGTTTTTTTGCGAGACTGACACAAATTTTAATTTGATTTTTCAGCAAAATGTCTAGCTCGATAATAACTTTACTCGCTTCGGATAAATTAGTGGGAGATAACTTCCAAACGTGGAAGAGTTGGGATTTATGCCCTAAACTTGTGTAATTTTGATCAATTAAATAAAATATTATTTATTTTGATAAGATTACAGTCTTGCTTTTATAAATCCAATAAACTAAGCTCCAAGGTTATAACGTTTATCTTGAAATCAATGTAGTAGACACTATTTGGGTTGACTTCAAGATTATAACCTAAATAGTCATGGTATAAGAATAAGGTTGGAAACCTCATTCTGGTAACACCATCGATGCGACCCACTTTGTAATTAGTACAAATGAGGTAATCCAACTCATTCATGTAGTTGACATGCGAGTGGGGGCATCCTGTATGAAGAGTTCATACAAGATCGGATCGCAAATTATTAGTCTAACCAAAGATAACACCGCTAATGTGATAAGACTAGTAATTTATAGATGGTCATTAGTGACTTGACCTGAATCCTTAGCAAATTAAGAATTCCTGCTTATAGGGGTTTGTCCTTAGACTAGTATGGGTGAGAGTGGCATGTAGCCGACTCAATAAGCCTACCTTCTCAGGGACAGAACCTCGTAGGTAGATGGGAACTTAATTCTGCAAGATGGAATTCACTCATTCCTCTCTCGAGGAATTAGATAAGTTGTTCCCTTAGAGAATCGACTCCGTGTCTTGAACAACGGGGCCCCGCCCTCTATGAGGGTATGAGTCTAAGGTAGGACCTTAGACTTGTTGTTCATTAGAGGATCAATGGTGCTTAAGGAGGAAAGAGGTAATCACAGGGGTAAAACGGTAATTTGACCCAGCTGTGATTACGAACAACCTGTGAAGGGTCGAGTCATGGGTAATGACTATATCAGTGGACACAATAATATCTACAGTGAGGAGAGTGCAACTACAAGTCTATAGTGGAGTGACTTATAGTTAATTTATATTGATTAACTGGATCAAAGAGTTTGATCAGTTAGCTCACATCATTGGAGCTCATGATCTATAGGTTCATTAGATTTCTCCGTTGGCTCAACATGGTAATATTGAGGGTATAAAGTTAGGAGTGTAATTGAAGTGTTCAATTTCATACATGAGGAGTTATATCAATTATATATGATGTAATTGATATAATATATAGTTTTAATGTGAATTAGATTCATATATAAACTATATACTAAAGAGAGATTAAAGGAGGGGTAGAATGGTCATTTCCATACTATTCCCCTATATATAGTTGCATGAGATGCAACTAGGTTAAGACTTTTGAGAAAGGATACCTAGTGTCACGGTCATGCTTGTCCAGGGCCTATTGCCCGTGGCCGCATGCCCGTTCCCACTTTTTTATCTTGCTTTCACTTTACTTTTATCGTTGTCGCATGTTAGGATAGTTTCCTTGCATTTTTGCTTCCGTATGACTCCTCGCCAAAATGACGTGCAAGGGGGTCATGGCTAGAATCCTTAGTTTGTACTATAGGGGATACGACTATTCATCGGTTCTCCCTACCCAGAGTTATATGCTAGTTAAGCGTGGCTTTCATTGATATTGCTTATCAGCTGTATAACTAATTTTCTAAAATGCTTCCAAATGATTTCGAAAACGTTTTCACAAATTCTCTCTGACCCCGTTTTCTAAAAACTGTTTTCCCAAGAACGGGGGTGGAGGTTGCGAGATAGGCCTTGTAGTCCACCGGCGATCCGAATTCGAGTTGGCTGACTTGCTCGTGGGTGAGAGCAAGTGTCGCACGGTCGTGTCGAGACCCTCTAAGAGGTGCGACCGTGTCACCTAGCCTCCTTGTTGTGTTGTTGGAAGAGTTCCAAAACACAACACTCTCTCACAAAATACCTCACCACTCCTATAGGGAACCCACCTTCCTCCCTCACCTAGAGAACAATGGAGAAGATCCAGTGGTGGTGTCGGTATTCGTACGAGTTTCTTGTTGCTGAGATCGTGACCGTTGAGAGAGGAGCACTTGAAGAAAGGTTCTTCAAAGGTAATATACTTGTTGTCCATTTCTGTATTTCATGCTTAATCCATGTTTTACGTTCATGAATTTTCCATTATAACTAAATCAAGATCACGGGGTTCGCAATCGCTTCCGCTGCGGGGACTACGATTCCCTTCAATTGGTATCAGAGCCCAATTGTGTTCTTGATTTATGTTCTGGAATTTTCAAGAACAAGGTGGGGTTTACTGTTTTGTGCATGAGATGTATGAACGGTTTTGCGAAATTAGATATTTTCAATTTTTGGCACTTAGATTTACAATTTCCATTGAAATGTTCAATGTAAAGGCCCGGTGTTTTGGGCAAATTTAATTGTAAATCGAGTTTGTAAATTCGTGTCGATCGAGGCAAGGCGGTTGCTGAAAAGATTGGAGCGAAATTGAGCTGAAAACAATGGAGATTGTTGTTGTCCGTAATGCGGCGTGCACGCGTTGTTCATCGGCGTTACCAACGCCGCGCTTGCGAGAGAGAAGGCGCGCGCCAGAGGAGGTAGCGTTACAACGCTTCGGCAGAAACGACAAAGGCGTATCGGCGTTACGTTGCAACGCCAAGACGTTTCACGCGAGCAGCAACAAGAGAATCGAAATTTTATTATTTATATTAATTATAAAAATGTTTTATTTTAATATATTTAATAATTTTAATTTTAATTAATATAATTAGATTATATTAATTAAAATTATTTCTAGGGTGCCAAAATTGGTCTAATTTTGCTATTTTAATTATGCAATTGTTGTGTAATTATTGCCATGCATAATGTATGCTTGTATTTTCGAAATCCCACCTTAGGTTAAGCATTTTCATGCATCATTTATAATATAAGGAGTTATATTATATAGATTGCATGATTAATTAATATAAGGTTGTTATATTAATTTTGGACAACATTGACATGCATTATTTTTCATGAGATGAATATACTATGAATCTTTTATTATTCATGTGATGAATGATCAAGCACTATAACATAGTATGCATGTCACCTAAGGTTAATTATTAGTTTTAAAGTGTTTAGAACTTGGAAATAATAGACCTTAGGTTATCTAGTTCTAATTAGATTAGAATTAGGAACCTAGTAATTTATAAGCTATGATTAAAAGAGGAACTCTGTCTAAGGAAAGATTTGTCTAGGCTGGGGTATTTAAGTTGACGGAACTAACACCCTACACCGAACTGACTGGGAGTGAAATTTAATCAGAGAACCTTATAAATTACAGTAGCGTCAGCGGGTTTATTAAGGGGTTAATAAACTAGAAATCCTAGGTTTAATATAAGGAGTTATATTAACAAACTTAGGATAAAATCAATATAAGAGTTATATTGATTATCAATGTAAGACTTATGTTGATATAGGTAAAACCATTAGCCGAGTTTTAGCCTAAGAAAGATTCCTATAGACTTAAAGTATTCAGTGGGAGGAAAAAAATGTATGAGATACATATTTTTCCACCTACACTATCTCAGGGAAGTTCACACCGTGAGACTCATACTTGGCCTCGTGGCGCAAACGGGAGCGTCCCCCTTCGGATGGTGTTTGTATGAGTGAATGCCAAGGTGAATGGAGAGGGTACCTATAGTGAGTGGGAGAAGGTTTAGTGAAAACAAAACCTACGGTCTCTTTTGTTTTGTTTACACACCGTTAGACCACTATGGTCAACCTTGCTAGTTTGGCTCGGACTGCACAATCCCTTCTGAGGGCTTGATCATAGAGGATCTAACACAAGAGACACCCGAAAGGGATAAAGATTTCCTTAGACTATTTTCCAATCTAGTCCTCCTTTCATGATTTTTATTGGATCGAGACTCGGGATCTAAAAACAAAGGGTTACACTCACGGGATACATAAGTTGTGTATGTATTCGCATCAAAAAAATGGTAACTAAAACGTATAGGAATAAGAGTTATTCTGTGTTAGGTTTTGGTCAAGAATGTCTTGATCCGGAGGAGCAGTATTTTTTATTACCCTTCGGTGTCATACATTCTAAACCTCTGGAGTATCATTGCAAATTATAAATGCCTAGGAATCATTTGATAATTAGCTAAAACATGATTGGATTAGAGTTAAAGCAAGAAACTCATACAAGTTTGTTTGTAAATTTTCAGCAAAAATGTCTAGCTCTATAATTTCCTTACTGGGTGCGTAAAACTTAACCAGAGAGAATATGTGACATGGAAAAACAAACTCAACACTATTTTGGTAGTGGATGATCTGAATTTTGTGCTAACTGAGGAGTGTCCTCAGGTGCCAAGGCTTGAATGCGTCACGAAATGTTCGTGATTCATATGATCGATGCATCAAGGCCAATGATAAGGCCATGGTTTACATGCTGGCGAGTATGTCTGTCATATTAGCCAAGAAGCATGAGGGCATGATTACCGCCAAGGAAATCATGGATTCTGTAGTATGTTTGGACAACAGTCCACACAGGCCCGACATAATGCCCTAAAGTACATATTCAACTCGAGGATGCCAGAGGGTACATCTGTTCGGGATCATGTCCTAGATATGATGGTACACTTTAACATCGCGGAGTCAAATGGTGCTTCCATCGATGAGTCGAGCCAAGTCAGCTTCATTCTGAAAATCCTTCCAGATAGTTTCCTGCAATTTAAAAGTAATATTGTTATGAACAAGCTTACTTTTAATCTTACCTCCCTTCTGAATGAACTCCAGACATTTCAATCTTTGATGAAAATTCAGGGATCGAAAGGAGTGGCAAATGTTGCCAGTCGGAGTTATCACAGAGGTTCGACCTTTGGGACAAAAACAGTGGCTTCATCTTCTTCTAACCTGAGAGGTAAGAAGAAGAACATGAAGAAGGCTGGTAAAGGGAAACAGTGATAAAGTCGCCGTAAAGGCAAGAAAGTCAAAGACGTTGCTGACAAAAGAAAGTGTTTCCACTGCAACGAAGACGGGCATTGGAAACAGAACTGTCCGAAGTACATTGCAGAAAAGAAGAATGAAGGTAAATATGATTTACTTTGCCTAGAAGCTTGTTTAGTGGATAATGATAAAACAGCTTGGATACTTGATTCAGGCGCCACTAATCATGTTTATTCTTCTTTTCAGGGAATTGATTCCTGGCAGTAGCTACAGCAAGGAGAGATAACACTTTGGGTTGGAAATGGAGAAGTCGTCTCAGCTGTAGCAATAGGCATAATGAAGCTTTATTTTGGCAAGAAATATGTATTGTTGGACAATATATTAGTGATACCAGGGTTTACTACAAACCTTGTTTCCATTTCTTGCCTTATTGAACAATGTATTTCTGTTTCCTTTTCTATGAATAAAGTGTTTATTTTGAAGAAAGGTTTAGAAATATGTGCAGCTTCATTAGAAAATGGATTGTATGTTTTAAGGCCTAATTCAGTCAAAATGGTTTTGAACACTGAATTATTTAAAACTGCAACCGCACAAACTAAGAAACAAAAAATTTCTCCTAAAGAAAATGTTCATCTTTGGCATCTAAGATTGGGTCACATTAATCTCAATAGGATTGAGAGATTGGTAAAGAACGGACTTCTAAACGAGTTAGAAGAAAATTCCTTGCCAGTATGTGAATCCTGCCTAGAAGGCAAGATGACTAAAACACCTTTTAGTGGAAAAGGTTATAGAGCCAAAGATACTCTAGAGCTTATACATTCAGACCTTTGTTGTCCGATGAATGTTAAAAGCAGGGGAGGATATGAATATTTCATCTCTTTTATAGATGATTATTCCAGATATGGGCATATTTACCTAATGCACCACAAGTCTGAAGCACTTGAAAAGTTCAAGGAATTCAAGACTGTGTTTGAAAATCAATTAGGTAAAAGATTTAAAACACTTCGATCGGATCGAGGTGGAGAGTACATGGATTTAAAATTCTAGAACTATATGATAGAAAATGGAATAACATCCCAACTCTCAGCTCCCGGCACACCACAGCAATACGGTGTATCGGAAAGGAGAAATAGAACCTTGTTGAACATGGTTCGGTCAATGATGAGTTATGCTCATCTCCCTAGTTCCTTTTGGGGTTATGCAGTGGAGACTGAAGTATACATTTTGAATAGTGTGGCCTCCAAAAGTGTTTCTGAAACACCCTTTGAACTCTGGATAGGACGTAAAGGTAGTTTATGTCACTTCAGAATATGGGGTTGCCCAACACATGTGCTTGTGACAAATCCAAAAAGTTGGATTCACGTTCAAAGTTGTGTCTATTCGTAGGATACCCAAAAGAAACAAGAGGTGGTTTATTCTATGATCCTAAGGAAGATAATATCTTTGTGTCGACAAATGTCACTGTCTTGGAGGAGGACCACATAAGGGACCACAAACCAAAAAGCAAAGTAGTGTTGAATGAATTAGACGGAACAATAGCAAAGGTTGCTAATAAGAACACTAGTACGTCAACAAGAGTTGTTGATACTAGTTTGTCTAGTCAAGAGGGTCCATCTCAAGAGTTGAGTATGCCTCGACGTAGTGGGAGGGATGTGATACAGCATGACCGTTATATGGGTTTAGCTGAAACCAAAGTTGTTATACCATATGACAACTGCGAGGATCCATTGACTTATAATCAAGCAATGGTTGACATTGACAAAGACAAATGGGTCATAGCCATGGACCACGAAATGGAGTCTATGCACTTCAATTCTGTTTGCGATCTTGTAGATAAGCCTGATGGGTAAAGCCTATAAGTTGTAAGTAGATCTACAAGAGAAAACGTGGTGTAGATGGGAAGGTGCAAACCTTTAAAGCTAGACTAGTAGCAAAGAGTTATACCCAGGTTGAAGGGGTTGACTTTGAGGAAACCTTTTCACCTGTTGCTATGGTAAAGTCTATCCGTATCCTTCTTGCCATTGTCGCATATTATGACTATGAGGTATGGCAAATGGATGTCAAGTAGCCTTTTTGAATGGCAATCTTGAGGAAACCATCTACATGGACCAACCCAAAGGGTTCATTAAACCAGGACCAGAGCAAAAGGTTTGCAGGCTTAAAAGGTCGATTTATGGACTGAAACAAGCCTCTAGGTCCTGGAATATAAGATTTGATGAGGCTATCATATCTTATGGTTTTGACCAGAATGATGATGAACCTTGTGTCTACAAGAAAATCATCAATAGTTCTGTCGCTTTCCTAATTCTCTATGTGGATGATATCCTACTCATTGGGAATGATGTAGGTTATCTTACTGACATCAAGGAATGGCTAGCTACACAATTCCAAATGAATGATTTGGGTGATGCGCAGTTTGTTCTTGGGATCAAGATTGTCTAGAACCGTAAGAATAAAACACTAGACTTGTCTCAAGCATCATACATAGACAAAGTGTTGCCAAGGTTTAAGATGCAAGATTCCAAAAAGGGTTTGTTGCCTTTTAGACATTAAATCCATTTGTCTAAGGAACAGTGTCCTAAGACACCTCAAGGAATTGAGGAGATGAGACAGATTCCTTATGCATCAGCTGTTGGGAGCCTGATGTACGCCATGCTGTGTACTAGGCCTGACATCTGTTTTGCATTTGGGATGGTCAGTAGGAATCAATCTAATCCAGGACTTGAACACTGGAAAGTGGTTAAAACGATCCTTAAGTATCTTCGGAGAACAGTGAACTACATGCTTGTGTATGGGGTTAAGGATTTGATCCTTACAGGATACACGGATTCTGACTTTCAGACTGATAAAGATTCTCGAAAGTCTACATCAAGGTCAGTTTACACTCTTAATGGAGGAGTTGTAGTATGGCGAAGCGTCAAGCAAGGATGCATCGCTAATTCCACCATGGAGGTCGAATATGTAACAGCTTGTGAAGCACCTAAGGAGGTCATTTGGTTGAGGAAATTTATGCTAAATTTGGAAGTTGTTCCAAATATGACTTTGCCCGTCACACTGTATTGCGACAACAGTGGTGCAGTGGCAAATTCGAGGGAACCCCGAAGTCACAAGAGGGGAAAGCACATAGAGTGGAAATATCATCTCATCCGGGAGATCGTGCATGGAGGAGACGTGATTGTCACGAAGATAGCCTTAGAGCACAACATTGGTGATCCTTTTGCAACGGCTCTCACAGCTAAAGTATTTGAGAGCACCTAGAAGGTCTAGGTTTACAATTCTTCCCCAACTAGGGCAAGTGGGAGTATTTTGTACAAAGGGGTTTAAATGCCCTAGTTTATTGTATTTACATTATTGTAATGTTTAGAACTCCACAAGTTTTAGGTCAAGTGGGAGATTGTTGGGATTTATGCCCTAAACTTGTGTAATTTTGATCAATTAAATAAAGTGTTATTTAATTTGATAAGATTACAGTCTTGCTTTTATAAATCCAATAAACTAAGCTCCAAAGTTAAAACGTTTATCTTGAAATCAGTGTAGTAGACACTATTTGGGTTGACTTCAAGATTATAACCTAAATAGTCTATGGTATAAGACTAAGGTTGGAAACCTCATTCTGGTAACACCATGGATGCGGCCCACTTTGTAATTAGTACAAATGAGGTAATCCAACTCATTCATGTAGTTGACATGCGAGTGGGGGCATCCTGTATAAAGAGTTCATACAAGATTGGATCGCAAATTATTAGTCTAACCAGTATAACACCGTTAACAGGATAAGACTAGTAAATTATAGATGGTCATTAGTGACTTACTTGAATCCTGAGCAAATTAAGAACTCCTGCTTAGAGGGGTTTGTCCTTCGACTAGTATGGGTGAGAGTGGCCTGTAGCAGACTCAATAAGACTACCTTCTCAAGGACAGAACCTCGTAGGTAGCTGGGAACTTAATTCTACAAGATGGAATTCACTCATTCCTCTACTGAGGAATTAGATAAGTTGTTCCCTTAAGAACTGACTCTAGGTCTTAAACAACGGGGCCCCGCCCTCTATGAGGGTATGAGTCTAAGGTAGGACATTAGACTTGTTGTTCATTAGAGGATCAATGGTGCTTAAGGAGGAAAGAGGTAATCACAGGGGTAAAACGGTAATTTGACCCAGCTGTGATTACGAACAAATTGTGAAGGGTCGACTCATGGGTAATGACTATATCAGTGGACACAATAATATCTACAGTGAGAAGAGTGCAGCTACAAGTCTATAGTGGAGTGACTTGTAGTTAATGAATATTGATTAACTGGATCAAAGAGTTTGATCAGTTAATCTCACATCATTGGAGCTCATGATCTGTAGGTCCATTAGATTCCTCCGTTGGCTCAACATGGTAATATTGAGGGTATAATGTTAGGAGTGAATATGAAGTGTTCAATTTCGTACATGAGGAGTTATATCAATTATATATGATGTAATTGATATAATATATAGTTTTAATGTAAATTAGATTCATATATAAACTATATACTAAAGAGAGATTAAAGGACGGGTAGAATGGTCATTTCCATACCATTTCCCTATATATAGTTGCATGAGATGCAACTAGGTTAAGACTTTTGTAAGACTTTTGAGAAAGGGTACCTAGCCTCCTTGTTGTGTTGTTGGAAGAGTTCCAAAACACAACACTCTCAAACAAAATACTTCACCACTCCTAAAGGGAACCCACCTTCCTCCCCCACCTAGAGAAGATCCGGTGGTGGTGTCGGTATTCGTACGAGTTTCTTGTTGCTGAGATCATGACCGTGGAGAGAGGAGCACTTGAAGAAAGGTTCTTCAAATGTAATATACTTGCTGTCCATTTTTGTACTTCATGCTTAATCCATGCTTTACGTTCATGAATTTTCCATTGTAACTAAATCAAGAGCACGCGATTCGCAATCGCTTCCGCTGCGGGGACTACGATTCCCTTCAGAAGAATAATATAAACATGATACTTGTAATCGACGACCTTAAGTTCGTGCTTACTGAGGAGTGTCCTCAATTGCCGACCTTGACTGCATCACGAAGTGTTCGTGATGCATACGATCGATGGATCAGGGCCAAGGTATACATCATTGCCAGCTTATCTGAAGTTTTGGAAAAGAAGCACGAGTTGATGATCACCACTAAGGAGATCATGGAGTCGCTACAAGACATGTTTGGACAATAGTCCTTTCAGGTCAGGCATGACTCGCTCAAACACGTCTTCAACACCCGGATGAAAGAAGGGGTGTCTATCTGTGAACACGTTATGGACATGATGACCCACTTTAATCTGGTGGAGATGAACGGGGCTTCGATCAATGAGTCGAGCTAGGTTAGCTTTATCTTGGAGACTCTCCCGAAGAGTTTTCTTCAGTTTCGTAGCAACGCTATTATGAACAAGATAAGCTACACTCTCACCACCCTTGTCACACCCCCTCCCGTACTACATGTTAACTTAGCCCGAAAGACGGCATGAAGCCAACAAACATTGTTTACCTCCTAACAATACCTGTTGGCTCTGTTTAACCTGATAAACATACTATGCTCGCATATGGAACACTTTAACATAACACAACGAAAACTTGACAACTCATACATCACATGATTATGTTGATAGATGTTTGGTTTGCCAACAAGTTAAACTAGTTAGACAGAGGCCAGAGGACTTCTTAACCCACTGCGAGTGCCAGAATGGAAATGGGAGCATATCACTATAGATTTTCTGTTTAGATTACCACGTACTTCAAGTGGACATGATGGTATTTAGGTTATAGTGGATAGACTCACTAAGACAACACGGTTTATACCGATTAAAGCGACGTCTACACTTGATCAGCTTGCTAAGCTATACGTCGACAGAATTGTGAGTCAATACGGAGTGTCAGTGTCGATAGTTTCAGATAGAGATCCGAGATTTACTTCTAAGTTTTGGCATAACTTACAGAAAGCTATGGGGACAATGCTTGATCATGCTATTAAAGTTATATTTCTTAGATTAAAAGCATTGACATGCATTTATACATGTGATGTATGTATATTATATAGTTTAACTATTCATGTGATGAATGATCAAGCATTATAATATAAAAATGCATGTAAGCTAAGTTAATTATTAGTTTTAAATGGTTTAGAACTTGAACAATTAGACTTAGGTTTTCTAGTTCTAATAAGATTAGAATTAGGAAATCCAATATGACTTATGAATGGTGACCGATTAGTAACTCTGTCTAAGGAAGGCTCTATCTAAGGCTGGGGTATTTAAGCTGATGCTATCCGGAACATCCCTACCTGGGAACTAACCTGGGAGTGAATTTAGTCCGGAGATTCATAGGTTATATTCCTGTGAGTGTCGTTAATTAAGTGTTAACTAAATTACTCACATAGACCTAAGTTAATAATGTGATTATAGACTTAGATTAATTCAATATAAATGTTATATTGGTAAACTTAGGTAAATTATAGTCAGTTTATCTAGGTCAATCCCGATTAATTTGAAGTGTTGAGTAGGAGAAAATAAAGTGTATTAGATACACTTAATTTTGCATCCACAAATCTCCGTAAAGTTCACACCCTGAGATCCATACTCGGCCTCATGGCGCAAATGCGAGCGTCCCCCTACGGGCGGTATTTGTATGGATCAAAATTCAATGTGAATGGAGAGAGTACTTATAGTGAGTAGGAGCGGGACCTGTGAAAATCGAACCCACGGTCTCTTCTTTCAATTCACACCATGAGACGCCTATGATCCGTCTGTTAGTTTTGCCTGGACAAGAGAATCCCTACGGAGGGTCTTGATCATGGGAGTCGGAACACCGTGAATTCCCGAAAAGGATACGATTTCCTTGTTGGTTTTCCATCGTAGTCCTCCCTACTGTGACTATTGTTTGGATGGATACTTGAAAATTTAAAGACAGAGGGTGACACTCACAGGGTTCATTAAGAGTTAATAGATTCATACTGAAAAATGGTAACTGGATGCCTAATGGAATAAGAGTTATTCTGGTATTAGGGTTTGGTCGAGAAAGTCTCGTCCTAGAGGAGGAGTGATTTTGTCTACCCTTTGGTGGCAGTCATTCTAAACCTTTGGGGTATCTTTACTCTGTTAGCTTCTAACTAGTTGGCGACAATATTCAAACGTGGAACAACAATATCAACACGATTTTGGTAACTGGCGACCTTTAGTTCATGCTCACTAAGGAGTGTCCTCAGGTGCCGAGCTTGACCGCATCGCGAAGTGTTCGTGATGGATCAGGGCTAATGAAAAAGCGAAGGTCTATATCATTGCCAGCTTTTCTGAAGTCTTGGCAAAGAAGCATGAAGCTATGTTCACCGCGAAAGAGATCATGAAATCGTTGCAGAACATATTTCGACAACAGTCCTTTCAGGTTCGACACGATGCCCTCAAACACGTTTTCAATGCAAGGATGAAGGAGGGGACGTCTGTCCACGAACATGTTCTGGATATGATGACCCACTTTAACCTGGCAAAGATGAACGGTGCTTCGATCGATGAGTCAAGCAAGGTTAGCTTTATCATGGAGACTCTTCCAAAGAGTTTCCTTCAGTTTCGTAGCAACGCTGTTATGAACAAGATTAACTACACTCTGACCACTTTACTCAACGAACGACACAACTTTCAGTCCTTGATGAGAGTCAGGGGACCGGAAGTTGAGGCAAATGTTGCCTTCAGGTTCTATCACAGGGGTTCGACCTCTGGAACTAAGTCTGTAGGTTCTTCATGCCCAAAAGGGAAGAAGAAGAAGTTGAGAATGGGTAAAGCTGACCGCGTTGCTGCCAAGAAGGGCAAAAAGATCAAGGAGGTTGTAGAGAAAGGAAAGTGGTTCCACTGGAATGGGGGCGCCCACTAGAATAGGAATTGCCCCAAATTCCTTGGCGACAAGAAGAAAGAAGGTAAATGTGATTTACTAGTAACTGAAACTTGTTTAATGGAGAGTAATGACTTAGTCTGGATACTGGATTCAGGCGCCATTAACCATGTTTGTTCTTCTTTTCAGGGAATTAGTTCCTGGCAACGGCTGTTAGAGGGTGAGATAACGCTACGGGTTGGATTCGAGAAGGTTGCCTTTGCTGCAGCGATCGGCACGGTGAAGTTATATTTCGGCGGGAAGTACTTATTATTAGATAAATTTGTACATAGTTCCAGGGTTTACTAGAAACCTAGTTTCTATTTTTTGCCTTATTGAACAATGTATCTCTATTTCTTTTGAAATGAATAAAGTGTTTATTTCTTTCAAAGGGAACTTGTTATGTTCTGCTTCACTTGAGAGTAACCTTTACGTTTTAAAACCTAATTCGGTCAAAAGTGTTTTGAACATTGAATTGTTTAAAACGGTTGAAACACGAACTAAAAGATTAAAAGTTTCTCCAAACGAAAATGTCCATCTTTGGCATCTAAGGTTAGGCTACATAAATCTCAATAGGATTGGGAGACTAGTGAAGAGCGGACTTCTAAGCGAGTTGGAAGAAAACTCTTTACAGGTTTGTGAGCCATGCAAGATGACCAAATGTCCTTTTAGTGGAAAAGAATATAAACCAAAGAGCCTCTTGAGCTTATACATTCTGACCTCTATGTTTCGATGAATGTTAAAGCACGAGAAGGTTACGAATACTTTGTATCTTTTATAGATGATTATTCGAGATATGGGTATGTTTACCTAATGCATCAAAAGTCTAAAACTCTTGAAAAGTTCAAGGAGTTCAAGACTGAGGTTGAGAACCAGTTAGGTAAAACGATTAAAACACTTCGATTTGATCGAGGTGGAGAGTATATGAACACTGATTCCAGGACTATATAATAGAACATGGAATTACGTCTCAACTCTCACCACCTGATATGCTACAGCAGAATGGTGTATCAGAGAGGAGAAATAGAACCCTGTTGGACATGGTTCGGTCGATGATGAGCTATGCTCGTCTCCTTGATTCTTTTTGGGCATACGCTGTGGAGACTACGGTGTATATTTTGAACAACGTTCCGCCGAAGAGTGTTTGTGAAACACCTTTCGAACTCTGGCATGGTCGTAAAAGCAGTTTACGTCATTTCAGAATTGTGGGGATGCCCGACCCATGTGTTTGTGTCAAACCCAAAGAAGTTGAAACCCCGTTCAATGTTGTGCCTCTTTGTAGATTACCCAAAAGAGGCAAGAGGTGGTATGTTTTATGATCCTAAGGATAATATGGTGTTTGTGTCGACAAACATCACATTCCTTGAAAAGGACCACATCAGGGATCACTTACCAAAGAGTAGGATTGTGTTAAATGAATTGGTAGTTCATTAGCAAGAGTTGTTGAATGGTGTTAGTACATTAACAAATGTTGTTAATTTTAACTCGTCTAGTCAAGTTTGTTTTCAAGAGTTGAGAATCCCTCGACATAGTGGGAGGGTTGTGAGACAGCTTGAACGTTACATGGGTTTGGCTGAAACCCAAGTCGTCACCCTTGATGATGACTGTGATGACCTAATTACCTATGATCAGGCAATGACAGACGTTGACAAAGACGAATGGATTAAAGCTATGGACCAAGAAATGAAGTTGATGTACTTCAATTCCGTCTGGAGCTTGTGGACTAACAGAATGGGGTTAAAACTATTGGTTGCAAATGGATCTACAAGCGTAAACGTGGAGTATATGGGAAGGTGCAGGCCTTCAAAGTCAGACTAGTGGCAAGGGGGGTTTACCCAGGTTGAAGGGGTTGACTATGAGAAAACATTTTTTCCTGTTGCCATGGTAAAGTCTATCGGGATTATTTTGGCTATTGTTTCATATTATGTGTATGAGGTATGGCAGATGGATGTCAAGACGACCTTTCTGAATGACAATCTTGACGATACCATCTACATGGACCAACCCAAAGGGTTCATTACCCAAGGCAAGAGCAAAAGGTTGGTCGGCTTCAAAGGTCTATTTATGGACTGAAACAAGTCTCAAAGTCATCAAATATAAGGTTTGGTGATGTTATCAAATCTTATGGCTTTAATCAGAATGTTGATGAGCCTTGTGTCTACAAGAAAATCGTGAACAACACTGTTGCATTTCTTATATTGTATGTGGATGATATCTACTCATTGGGAATGACGTAGGATTCCTTACTGACATTAAGGAATGACTGGCTCCACAATTCCAAATGAAAGATTTGGGAGATGCTCAGTATGTTCTAGGTATATAGATAGTCTGAAACTGGAAGAACGGAACGTTATCTATGTCTTAAGCATCTTATATTGACATGATGTTGTCTCGATATAAAATGTAGAATTCCAAAAAAGGTTTGTTGCCTTTCAGGCATGGGATTCACCTATTTAAGGATCAATGTCCTAAGACATCTCAAGAAGTTGAGGATATGAGACGAATCCCTTATGCTTCAGCTGTAGGGAGCCTGATGTATGTCATGTTGTGTATTAGGCCCGACATCTATTATGCAGTTGGGATTGTCAGTAGGTATCAATCCAATCCAGGATTAGATCACTGGACGGTCGTAAAGGCAATCCTCAAGTATCTTAGGAGAACGAAGAACTACAACCTTGTGTATGGAAGTAGGGATTTGATCCTTACGGGATACACAGACTTTGACTTTCAGATCGATAAGGATTCTAGAAAATCCACATCGGGGTCCGCGTTCATTCTGAACGGAGGAGTCGTAGTGTGGTGAAGCATCAAACATGGATGCATAACCGATTCCATGATGGAAGTCGAGTATGTTGCGTCTTGTGAAACTGCAAATGAAGCTGTTTGGCTAAGGAAGTTCATGTTGGATTTGGAGACTCAGGCCACCCTCACCCGTACTAGTGAAAGGACAATCCCCAACAGACGGAGTCCGTAACACGCTCAGGATTAAAGACGAATCACTAATGGTCATCTACGAAGTTATTAGTCCTATACTGTTAACGGTGTTACATCAGTATGACTAATAATTAATGGTCCGGTCTTGTATAATCTTATTGCATAGGATGCCCCCACTCGCATGACAACAACATGAACGAGCTGGATCACCTCGTTTGTACTGAATACAAAGAGGGTCACATCAACAGTGTTACCAGGATGAGGTTCCCAACCCTATCCATATACTGTAGACCGTTCAGGTCATTCACTCGAACGTGATCCTTTCCATGTGTCCACTACACACCGTTCAAGTTCTAGTTCTCTCAAATAATATGACCCTAAAGCTTAGTTTATTGGATTAAGTTTATAAAATGCGAGATACAATGTTTCATAAATAAAAAACCATTTATTTATTTAAATCAACTGTATTACAAACTACACGAGATTAGGGTATACACCCGAAAAGGGGTATCCTATGTGACGAGTTCAAATAAGATCGGATCGCGAAATACTAACCAATTGATGTAACTCCGTTGACTAGTTAGGTTTTTATTTCAATAGGATGACCTAGGCAACTTGATCTTAATCGTGAGCAGGTTACAAGCTCTTGTTTGCAAGGGATTGTCCTTTGACTAGTATGCGTGAGAGTAGCCTGAGACGCCGACTCAATATGCCTACCTTCTAGGGGACAAAACCGCGTGGGCGGATGGGGACTTAACCTAGCAAGATGGAATTCACTCTATCCCTATCTTAGGGTAAGTAGATGAGTGTTACCTTAAGTAGTGCCTCCAGGACTTGAACAAAGGGCTCTACCCTCTTACTAACTCGAGAGGGATTTATGTTTATTGGTTGGACCATAAACAGGTTGTTCATTAGAGGAGCACTAGTACTTAAGGCCATAGATGTAACCCTAGGGTAAAATGACAATTTAACCAAGCTAGTATTACGAACACTCGTGAACGATTGACTTGCTGTTATTGGTCTTTTATCCATGGAAACAGAAAAATATCTGCAAGTTTCGGGTCTTTAGTGGAGTGTACCCGCAGTTAACGAATGTTGATTAGGTGGTTAATGAGATTAGCCAATTAATCTTGTGTCGTTGGAGCTTCTTATATGTTGGTCCATCAGGTCAACTTCTTAGCTCGTAAAGGGTTCTAGGATTGCTAGATTTTAATTAGAATTTGAAATTTTCAAATTCAATTTGGGAATGAATTCAATGTATGGAGATACATTATAATATAAAGTTTTATGTTGATTAAAACTTTATAATATAAATTTAATTTTTGATATGATTCAAAATTCATATGAGAGAATTAAATATTTGAAAGAGTTCAAATATTGTTTTAATGTCAATATGATTCATATTAAAAACTATAGGTTAAAATTTAATGCACATAAGAGCATAACTCAGCTGACATTAAATAAGACTTATGGCCAATAGTTCATGAGTTCGAATCTCCCCACACCCAAATGTTGATGTACTAAAAAAATATAGGTCATGAGAGAATGATTAAATATGATTTAATCATAATAACCTAAATTAAATATACGATGTTTAATTCATAAATTAATTAATTGGTGAATTAAGTTAATTAAATTTGATTTAATTAAATTAATTAAAACTATAGGTTATGAGACATGTGCATTTAAATGATAATTAATTTGATTAATAGTTAATTAAATTAATTTATTAATTTATTTTATTTTATTTATTAAAATTAAATACATGGAACGTGTGTTACACATGTCACATTTCCCTTCTCAGGTGGAGGCTTGAGTTGAGCTTGCATGCGACAAGTGCTAAACAGATCTGGGCGCGACGCGGTTGGCTTAGCGGTAGATCTGGGTGGAGGAAGACGAATGCTTCTGGCGAACGTTAGCACGTAGACCTGAGCGGGTGAACCTGGCTTGTTTTTCATGAAGAAGGTTTGTAACTTTCGACGATACTAATCGGCGGCAGGGGTTCTCCCATGGTTGCTTTTTTGTGAAGAAGAGAGTTGAGGAAGAAGATGAAGAGTGGTCTAGGAATTCGTGCCCGCTAAAGGACAAACAAGACATCCACAAACCCGAATCCCATTGGAATGATATTTTTCTAACTTTTCCCTTTTTCTCTTCAAATATTCCAAAGTAACCCACTAAATCTCAATTTATAAATACTAAATGTATGCACGTTTATGCTTTCTAATTTATTCAAGTTTGCTATATGGTTTAAAATGTTTTAATTAAATTATTTTTTAATTAATATTTTCAAGTTTATATTAAGTTTTTTTTTATAACAAATGATTAATTTATTTTATGGTAGACACATTTTTTAACCTGATTTAAATGACTTCTATATAAATATAAAAATATAGATCACATAAATCACTAATTAATATAGTATAATTTATATTTTATTAAAAATAAATATTAATTGATATATTTTTATTCAAAATAAAATGTTTTTTTTTTGTAAAAATTTGTACATGGTAGATTAATATATATATAGATATAGATATAATTTAACAAAGATTAAAATGTTAAAATAAGAAAAAATGAATATAAAATATAAAAATTTTAAATAGTATGTGCAAACACTTGAATTACAAAAAAGAGCAATCCTAAAAGTAAGTTAACCAAAAATAATAATGATAATGAAGAAAAAATAGATATACCTCTTACCAAAAACTACAAATGTTTAGTTTCTAGTATATTAATCTTACAAACTCCAATAAAGATACATTAACATTATAAACCCCATTTAAAATAAAATATAAAGAGAGAGAAAAAGAAAAGAAAAGGAAATATAACTCAAATTATTTATATTATATGAGTGGAAATTATAATTTAATAATTGTTTATATTGTATGAGTTGCAAGAATTGGAATTAGTGGTAACAATATTCACGTGTTATTTTTTAAAAATGAAGGCAAAATTTTTCATATTATATCCTTTTATATTCCATTAAATTTAGGAAAATTGTAATGGGTAGCATAAAATATTAACATATTTGCAAGCTTAACTACGATTTTTTAGATTTGCAAATCTAGTAAATTTTTTTAAATCTAATTTTTTTTTCATTTTTTATTATTCCAGATTTACCCTCATTGGTGTAACAGCAGATATATCAGTAGTATATCTGATATACTTTACATTTGGTATATCAGTAGTATATCTGATATACTTTATATTGGTATATCATAAGTATATCTGATATACTTTATTTTTATATACCAATATATACCTAAAACGAAGTATGTTAATAGTATATTATTAATATACCACGGATACCCTTCTTTTAGGTATATCATTTAGAATGATATACTTCCTATATATCCGTAGCAAATTAGAGATATTTTGCATATTAGTATATCACTAATGTACTTCATTTTAGATATGTTTATTTCACTAATATACCTAACATATTTAGTATATCATTAGTATATCAGTGAAATGAACATATATCATATGCGAGTTACCGATATACTCTTAATTAACTTCATATACATATATCAGTAGTGTATTAGTGATATACTCTATACAATAACACATCTCACACAATAAGATATAACAATCCAATTTGGTTTTAAATTATGAATTTACCTAAAATTTAAAAGCATAACCTAAAATTTACTCTACCTAAAATGTCGGACATTACAAATAACTAATGAGATCCCGTTTATATACTTAATATTACTGAATAAAGTATATCATCATAAATCATTATCAAGCATAAATCACTATTTGTGATATATCGTTGATATATTAAATAAAGTATTTTGGTAGTATCAGTATCAGTAGGATATCTAATATACTTAATATTTGGTATATCAACCGTATATCAGTAGGATATCTGATATACTTTATATTTGGTATATCGGTAGTATATCAGTAGGATATTTGATATTCTTAATAATTGGTATATCAATAATATATCTGATATACTTTATATTTGGTATATATTAATCAACTAGTATATACCTATATATTTGTAACACCTTATGCCCAGGTTTTAGATCAAGATTTGGAATCCGGATTAGGCCTTAACATGAGATTTCTCCAAGTCAAACACGCTTAGTTTTGTTGTTCATATGATTGAACCATAGAAAATTAGGAAGGTGCATCTTGTTGGTATATCAATTCTTGCAAGCCTTTTTCATCTATATTTTCATAACTTCAAGATCGCTCTCATTCGGATGTGATCTCGGTTCATTCATGTACCCTTCTTATTCGAACATCACAATATTAGTTGTATACTACTGATATACTATCAATACACTTCTTTTTAAGTATCATTCAAATGATATACTTTATATATATCGTAGCGTATTATGAATATTTTGCACATTTGATATATCACTGATATACTTTATTACGTATGTCTCATTTCATTTTGATATAAGTGAAATGTATCAGTAGCAAATCACTAATATACTTCATATTAAGTATATTTGATACATTTAATATAAATCACTATTATACTCTTGATATACTTCATATTAGCTATTTTTTATATACTCTTGATATACTAAGTACCGGAAATTCAAGTTCATTAATATACTTAAGTAAAGTGTATCATTAGTATATCACTAATATACTTCATATTAGATATATAGTGGGTATATCAACAATATATCATCGATAGACGATTGATATACACCATATTACATATCGTGGGTATATCAACAATATATCATCGATAGACGATTGATATACACCATATTACAATCACGCAAGATTACACAGGAAGGGTATTTTGGATATATCGCTGACTCCAATTGGGTTGAACCAATTTTTTTGCTAGAAACAAATGGTACACACACTTGCAATTGAACATTTATTTTTTGTCATTTGTGCAACTGACCCTTTTTATTTTAAATAATATTATTAGATTAAATTGTTGAAAATAACTTGGAACTTTTATTTTTATGTCTAAT
This sequence comes from Trichosanthes cucumerina, assembly GCA_036507285.1. Classification (NCBI taxonomy): domain Eukaryota; kingdom Viridiplantae; phylum Streptophyta; class Magnoliopsida; order Cucurbitales; family Cucurbitaceae; genus Trichosanthes; species Trichosanthes cucumerina. Next base: position 18,987,826 of record CM071841.1, read on the forward strand.
AAATTCTTAATATTTTTTACATTTTTTTTAATTTAATGGACCTATTAGACATACAATTGAATTTTGTATATCTGGGTATCAATAGTATATCCCTCGTGTAGTTACTTTTGGTTAGATATATCGTCGGTATATCAGATATAAGGTTGATAAACTTTGATATATAGTTAATGTTAGTGAAATCAACGAATATCAATAGTATATCACTCGTGTAGTTACTTTTTGGTTAGATATATCGTCGGTATATCAGATATAAAGTTTATAAACTACTTATATATATGTGAAATCAATGGGTATCAATAGTATATCACTCGTGTACTTACTTTTTGGTTAGATATATCGTCGGTATATCAAATATAGTCTTGATAGACTACTGATTTTCTAAAACACAGAAGGATATTTTGGACTTTTTCTTTCCTGTTGTTGGGTTGGGCTTGGACATTTTGCTATTTCTGCAAAACAAATTAATCAATGATAGGGCTGCAAATAGAACAAATCTTATTGCCATTTGTGCAACTGCCCCTTAAATTTATTAACTTTAGGGAGCCTTTAATTTATATTCTCTCAAATCCAACTTTTTAACAAAATTATATTTTGTATATTAAAAAATTATGTAGTATTAAATTTATTTTAAATTTCTTTTCAACTGCGTAAAATCGACGTAGAATGTCAACCCATTTTAAATCAATTGTTCATGACGGTGCAAAACCAACATCGAAGAATGGGCTATCATGTTGATTAAAAACCGACGGCGCATCAACGACATTTTTGTAACCCTTTGATGTTGGTTCAAAAACCGTCATTGATAATGCCAAAGCGCGCGTTATTTTTAATGGACCCTTAATGACGGTTGTAAACCGACATGATAGGATCTCATTCAATATTGGTTGCAAACCGTCATTAAAGGTTCGAGATTGCGAGTCATCTACAAAAATTATGCGCCTATTTTTAATGGACCTTTCATGACGGTGGAAAACTGACATGATAGGGTCCCAAACGTTGTCGATGGACAACCGACATCTTAAGTCCAAAATCTTTTTTGTCATTTTAAAGGACTTTTAATGACGGTAGGTAACCGACATTAAATGACACTTACGATGTCGGTTTCAAACCAACATTGTTTGTTCAAATTCACGCGATAATTTTAAAGTCTTTAATGATGGTTTTTAACTGACATTGTAAAATAAATTAATATCAAAGGTCACAAATTTCGCATTAATTTTAAAGATCCTTTAATGACGATTTTTAAACCGACATCAAAGGGTAAAATTCACCCGCCAACAAACCACAATTTTCGCGATAATTTTAAAGAGTATTTAATGATGATTTTTAACCGACATCATAAGGACATATTTGATGACGGTTTAACACTGACATCAAAGGTCGCGATAATTTTAAAGAGTCTTTAATCACGATTTTTAACCGAATCATAAGGGTATATCTGATGACGGTTTAAAACCGATATCAAAGTTTGTGATAATTTTAAAAGCCTTTAATGATGGTTTTTAACCGACATTTAAGTGTATATTTAATGACGGTTTACAACAGTTGCCTCTGCCAACAACTTCTACAACGATATTGATCACATATGGGGAGACGACAAAGTTCAAATAATCAACAATGGCGAAGTCATTACTATCACTCTTGACGAAACCTCGGGCTAGGATTCCAATCTCGAGACGAATATCTCTTTGACAAGATTGATTTGCAAATCAAGCTTGTCCCTAGAAACTCTGCTGGCACTTTCATTGCATTTTACGGTATGTGAGTGTTAATAATTAAGATGAGGGTGAGACATATGAAAATTAATTGAGGATGTTTATTTATTTATTATTTTTTTTTTTTTGGAATTATTTTATAGGTTTCATATCTATAGGGGATTTTCATGATGAGATATTCTTGGGAAGAGTTGAGGGAGATCCTTAGCTTACATTCTGCAGACCAACATGTTCATCCATGGAGTCGGCAAAAGAGAGACCCAATTTTTCCTTTGGTCGAGAGTAGTGATACATTCAAGATCCAAGGACTTTTATTTTCTAATTTCCTTCTCTTACTTCCTTTTCTATGAATTCATTATTGCCGCCACAAGTTTATAAGTTTTCAATTGAGGCAAACTAGATTTTTTTGGTTTAGTTTCTTTGCTTTAATTTCGCTTCTGCTTTGCCCATGGTTGTTGTTTCTAGCCTTTGATGCATGTTTAGTCGGATTACTTCTTTAATCCATCTCTAATAGCTTTAGAAATTCCTTCGCTATTCGGAAGTTGTTTCATCTTTTTATCTATGTCTTTGTGGGAGAGATGTTATGGAAACACTCTGGTTTTTTTAGCAATTCTCACCAATATGCTATTTGTTTTGTTTCATTGCATGTACTAATGGCATTGAATTTTATACATTTTTCAATCATCTTTAAGGCAATGAAGATTTGCCTACCTTGCCCAAAGTACTATTCAAGTACAAAGAAAAATCAATACTGTTAATTGGATACCGGTAAAGGTAAGTTAAATGAGTTTATATCAACTGTTTGCATATGTTTTCTAGTATTTTGAATATGTTATTTTATTTATATGTTTTGTAGTGTCCACGCCAATAAGATAGCGTGGAATGTGGATATATATATTCATCCAATAGATTGTTCATAATCCAGATGCTCCTCTTAAAACTCTCGTATGTAACACACACCTCTATCCTTAATTTTAAATTCTCGCGATATATACATTGTACTTTTTCAAATATAATTATAATAATTTTTTTTTGTTTTCATGTACTTCAATACTAAGCAGGCTTTTACACAAGCACAAATAGACGAGTTACGAGTTGAATGAGCAGATTATATTTCAAATATCATCGGTTGAGTGTTGTATATATGCTTTTATATATTGCTTATCACATGTGAACAATTTTAGAGCTTTGATAGTTTTATAGGCACTTTTTGTAAATCAAGAATTTTGTTTTGTTGATTACGCCAATTGTTTAGCTAAACGAATCTATTACAGGGGAGTTTTAGTTATATTTAGTCATAAGTTGTGAAGTATTTAATAGATTTGGTTTATGTGAAAACAGATCTATGCATTGTTTTCGGCTGAATTAAATGAAATATAAAAGTTTGTTTCTCGTATGTTTCTTTGATTTACGTTTTTTTATTGAACAAGATTAATAATTGTTTTGGGGAGCTGAGAATTATTGGAAAGCATTGCTACAAAAAAAAAAATTTCAGGTTTTGGGTTCCAATTATATACAAATAATTATATTCTAGTGGTATAAGAATCAATGTTGGTTTAAACCTGACCTGGTATATTCCAATAATGATGGTTAAAAAACAACATTAAAATAAACTAAAATCGTAGCATTAATATTAGATGAAGATACAATATCGGTTCCAGATTGTCATCAATACCCCTATAGATGTCGGTTCATAGTTGACATCGTACAAAACTGTCATCGTATGTGTACCTCGAATCAAATTTCGATGTTAGTTTCTAACCGACATCGTATGGGTACGATGTCACTAGGTTTGATGTCAGTTTCTATTCGACATTATTTCAAAACCGACATCGTATGGGTAAGATGTCACTGGGTTCGATGTCGGTTTCAAACTAACATGGTATCAAACTGACATCGTATGAGTAAGATGACACTGGGTTAGATGTCGGTTTAAAACCGATAAGGTATCAACCCGACATCGTATGGGTAAGATGACACTGGGTTTGATGTCGTTTGTAAACCGACATCGTATCCAATCGACATCGTGTGGGTAAGATATGTCACTGTGCTCGATGTCGGTTTCAAACTGACATGGTATTGAACTGATATCGTATGGGTAAGATGACACTAGGTTAGATGTCAGTTTAAAACCGACATGGTATCAAACCGTCATCGTATGGGTAAGATGACACTCGATTTGGTGTCGGTTGTAAACCGACATTGTATTGGTATGATGTCGCTTTACAACGATGTCGGTTGAAAATCGATATTAAACCCAACCCACATCGTACCCATACGATGATACCTAGAAAGATGTCGGTTGACAAAACAGACATTATATGGGTTCAATATCAGTGCAAAACTGACATAGAAACCCAAATTTGTTGTAGTGACGCTCAAGATTAAGGACGAGTCACTAATGGTCATCTACGAAGTTATTAGTCCTATATTGTTAATGGTGTTACATCAGTAGGTCTAATAATTCATGGTCCAGTCTTGTACAATCTCATTGCACAAGATGCCTTTACTCGCATGACAACCACATGAACAAGTTGTATCATATCGTTTGTATCTAATACAAAACGGTTCGCATCAACAGTGTTGCCAGGATGAGGTTCCCAACCCTATCCGTATACTGTAGACCGTTCGGGTCAATAACTCGAACGTGATCCTCCTTGTGTGTCCACTACACACCGTTCAAGTTCTCTCTAATAATATGACCTTGGAACTTAGTTTATTGGATTAAGTTTATAAAATGTGAGATACAAAAGTTTGATAAATAAATAACCTTTATTTATTAAATCAACTGTATTACAAACTACACGAGATTAGGGATTACACCCCAACATAAAATTGACATCAAAGGTCGCGATAATTTTGAAGAGTCAATAATGACAGTTTGTAACCGACATCGTAAGGGTATATTCGATGACGGTTTAAAACTGACATCAAAAGTTGCAATAATTTGTAAGAGTCCTTAATGACGGTTTTTAATCGACTTCGTAAGGGTATATTCAATGACGGTTTAAAACCGACATCAAAGGTTTTGATAATTTTGAAGAGTCTTTAATGTCGATTTGAAACCGACATCGTAAGAGCAACTGTGAATTACTACCGTGTAATGCATAAACCTAGAGCCTAACGGGTTGAAATCTCCTGTCGGTCTAATTTGAATGCACGCTTAACCACTCGCTTGCCCAAGTGTCCTTAGCGCTAATTGATAGGTTAATTAATTAAGCTCGCTCATACATAGTCTCACTTATTGGTTTTTACTCCTATGTCACATCAATAACCTACAAGTGTTAATTGAATTAAGTCTAATCTTAATTATCCTTTGTCGAGCTAAGATTAGGAACAAAATTGATGTTTTAATTTGCCGAGAATAAAACAAGGCATTAAGACCAATTCAATTAAATGCATCAACAATAGGTAATTCAAAATTGCAAACTCAATTAAACCATAATTAAGAGTCCAAACATGCTCTAATCTCTAAACAAATCAAATTAGCCCATAATTGTCATTAAAATAGAGTAGTCCAACCTAAAAAAAACTCATAGAAAACATAAAAAGAAAAGAAAAAAAAATAATGAAAAAGATTGTTGTAGAAAAAAAAAAACATGACTCCCATCTCGATTTTCACTACCCTGAACCTCGATCACCGCTCCCAAACACTCCAAAATATGCTTCTACGTACAGGCCCCAATGCTTGCTTATCGGAATTAGGGTTAAACACCCTTAGATCCTCCTTTTAAATCAAAACATAAAATGATGAATTTATATTGTCTATCGTCACAGTGTCGAGACGCTAGGCATAGCTAAATACAGTTGAAATGGCCTAAATGCAGTCGCATCGTTTGACCTTGAGTTCTTCCTGTAACAGTTGGAGTTTGGCTTCTGCTCTCAATTGCTTGCGCATATTGGTCACATACTTTCATGAATCTTCTTTCTCTTGCATCAGTTGCGACTAGAATATTGGCGTATTCGGATCCATTTTCAATCTCTACACAAATCTAACAATTAACACTTTCTTAGCAAAAATGACTTAAAATACACGTAAAAACTTATTTAGACAAAATCAGGACTTCAAACACATGCAAAACTTGTTCTTCAAATACATGCAAAACTTGTTTTTACCTAAATTCGCTCTAAATGACATAAATTGTAACCTAAAATACTCTTTTTCTAATCAAATAACTTAGTTTTTAGAGACAAATAACAAACATTCCCCGAACTTTGCTTATTGCATGTCTTCAAACAATTTTAAGCAAAAAAAAAAAAACATGTAAAGGAAACAAGCAACAATATGCATTCTAAGGAAGTTTTGAAAAATAGTGTCTTTCAAGAGAGATCTCAACTTTTAGTACCTACACAAACTTGGAGTTTCAACCGATGAGACTCTATCTTGTACTTTTCAAGACAAATCATTAGCATGCATATCCACCTGCTTTGTTTATTGTACTTAAAGCTCAGTCATAAAGTCTATGGTAATTTCTTTGTCTAATAAGCTAAGTCTAAACATTTCTAAGTGCAAAAGATAATAACTTCTCCCAAACTTATTCAATGTTATTGTTAGACTCTTTTCTTTCTCCTTTTCTTTTTTCTTTTTCTTTTAACATTTTTTCTAAGTAGAGTCTTTTTGTCACTTTGTACTTTCACTCCAACTTACTAATACTTCGTAGTGAAAGTAGTTGACTATGAGCACAAGTCACCGCTAAGACCGTTTTCACATACTCACTTCCTAGGTTAACCTTTCATGCAAACGAAATCATAGGTTGCATGACCACCCCTGGTTACTTAGTTAAGCATATTTAGAGGTCAGAGTACAATTTGTTATTTTTTTACTAGACTTGCTAGGCATTTAACTAAACTCTCTTATGCACATTCAAAAGTCTAAACATAAGGAGAATTCAAATTTGAATAGTTTACGAAGAAAAGTTATTGACATGGTACATGAATCTTAGATCCAAAATTTGCATAAAAAATATGTTGAAGTTGAGAGATAGCGTTAGTTATCATCATAAAGGACATTTCAACATGGCAACTAGAGAAAAAAAGAGTGAAAGCTTATTTTTAAAGTTGATTTTTTTATTCATGCATATGCAAAGATGGAAGAGGAATCATTGAAGCAATAAGTGTTTTTTCACAAAAGCAAACAAACAAAAACAACTCTAGAGGGACCTCTTCTTATTCCCTTATAAGGCAATTCAAGCGATCAGCAAGTGAGTTTTCTAACCATTTACGATTCTTTATTGATGCACATATTTTTATGTTTTCACAAGGGCATGAGTCAAGTAATATACTATTTATATATATATATAATGTTTTTATATCAACACATACATAAAAACTCATACGATAAGGGATAAATGCATATGATATTGCTATGTGCATTGTTTACCTATAAATAGTACAATAACTCAAATTGAAGTCAGTATAATAACTCAAATTGAAGTCACTCGAGTTGCAACAAACAGGGAGAGATGTAAAAATTTTGTCCCACCATTTAGTTTGAGATGATTGGCAATGGATCCAATGAGTTTAGAGAGGGTTTAGTCTATCTGACTGACACTTAGCTTGACTTGATATTAGTATACATATTTGTTTAGAACCCAGACACCATCCTATGCAACCGAAATTTGGTCGATCGCCATTATTGAAATAATTTTGGTGGTGCAAAAAATGTCTTTGAATTACCTGGAACTCGATTACAACAGTTATATGTATGAAAATTTTGAAAATTCATGGGGTTATGAGTAAAATACTGATATTAATATAAGTTGTTGGAATTTCTTTTAAACAAATCTTTGTTGTTGACTCACATCCCTTAAAATTGGGTAGTCAAAAAGGTTTTTAGTCTTTTATGATTAGGGTGATTTTTTTTTAAGTCACCACCCATAATTTTCCTTTTAAATTCGGGAACCAATGTAAGTAACCCACGAAATAAATTTTAGCACCAAGAAATATTCAAGTCTAATTAAATTCAAATTAAATTTAGTAAAAGAGGATACTTAAAATTAATATGTGATAAATTTGGAATCAATAGTTCTAACAATTAATTGACACATGTTAAAAGGCTACACCATACAACTTCGAAATCTTTTTAACTCATTTATTCAAGATCTTAAAATAATAAGAAGTCTTTCTTAAGGGATCATGGGCCCAGTATGAGTATCATTAAGAAATAATATTTATTTGCAAAACTAAATTTCAATCTTTTATATTTTATTTTTCAGTTCTTGAATATAAATGTTTATCATTTTCATTTAATTGCTGTAAATTTTGAATTCACGTTTATTTTTTCGGTTTTCTTTTTTGTTAACTTCTTTTATTTTTTAAACTAAAAGTAAACCCCCAAATCAGTAGTATCACCTCCTATTTTCAATCTTTCAGACCTATTTGAACTTGCCGATTGGTCGGGTTGTCGAAGCCCTCCAAAATATTTACTGGTTTTCTAGATCTAACCTATAGAAATAGTGGACCACGTCGAATTCCAAGGGAACCAATCGAATTAATTTCTCAAAATTAAAAATAATAATAATAACAAAAATAAATGGGGTTTTGAATTGTCGAACAAAAAAAAATTAAAAAAAGTAAAAAGATAATTTTATGAAACTTCCAATTCAAGGAGGTAAATTTTATCCAATTGTAATATTGATCATAGGCTTCAAAAGGGAAAAAAAATCAATTTTAATTTTGTTAATTCAAGAACTTACTCGGAAAAGCCGCAATAAATATAAACTCTCCTAATTCAATTGATCTTAACCAAGCATCAAAATCAAAACTTATAATTTAATCATTAGGTATGATAGCGTTCCATATTGATTAAATAATAGCATTAAAAACAATGAGAGTACTAAACCAAAATTAACTAATTGAGATAACTACAAATTAATTAATTTTGTTTCTTTGTTTCCCTAGAGTCTATCATGCAAGCTATTTAAAATGGAAAAGTCATTAATTACACACACGTAAGCCAACCCCTTGCTACATTTTTTTCAATCATTTGTAACAATTACGGATCACAAAATCATGGATAGCAATAAATTGATTGAAACTAAATTAAGGCGTCAATTTAATTAGTAACGATCAATCATAAAAATAAAACAAGAAACAAGAAATTCTTAAATTAGAAAAAAAATTTCAATTAGGTCTAAATCCTCACAAAATTACAATTGGAAATTAAATGACCATTGAATCAGAAATTAAAGCTTAGACACACATGGTGAAAAAGAAAGAATAACGGTAAAGGAGAGAAAACATAAAATAAAAATTATAAAAACAAAGAACTAGAACACTCTCTAAACTTTTATTTTTCTAGAGAACACTCAAACTCTGCACTCCCTTTGATCAATGGATTGCCCTCCTTTTATACTTGAAAATGATCTAAAATAGCTCCCTTAAATGTGTCATTTCTTGCTCCACAGTGTGTGTCAAGCCACAAAAGAATCTCCCTTGCATTTCTCATGGAAGACTCCATGCATGCATGCCACCTACACAAAGAAAAAAAGAAACAAAAGAAAAAATTAGATAATAAACTTTCATTTTTTATGTTATTTTTTTCCAATTTCTTTAATTCTTTTTTTTATTTTAAATTCTCTCATTCTTTTGTTTTCTAATTTTTTAATTTTTATTTTAATTTACGAATTTGAACTAAAATGTGCTTTTAGACTAATTTCACTAAATAATGATAATTTATCACCTAAACTAAATTGGACACAATTTCAACAATTAAACATTTTATTCGCTTAGAATGTAAGGAAATTAGATATCATAAGTATAATTATTTTCTACTCATCAAATTCCCCCACACCTAATCCATGCTTGTCCTCAAGCATGCCTTAACTCAACATATGAACCTCCTCTTTACTCCCTTTTCATATTTCTCAATATCAAAAAATACCAATAAAGCCAATTACACATCAATGTTGAATTGTAGTGACAATCAAGAGAATGAGCACTCATAGAAAATATTTTATAAAAAACTCAAGCATCTCATCAATTCACCAAATCCACATACAACAAGACTTAACACCCTCGCAAGGTTTCACTCAATACTCTCGAAGTATTTAGGGTGTTTTTACTCTCAAAATCAAAACCTAGCATGTTATTACCATAGGCTTGAAAATGAATCAAATCTCCCCTACTATTGATGAATTGAATGCAAAAATCAAAGCGACTTAATAAGGGTTGTAATGGGCCTTAGGTAAAGGTATGGTAGGAGGAAATTTTGAGGTGTTTCACAATCAAGACCAAGAGTTGTACACTTTTTTTTTCATGATATCAATGTCACATAACATTCACACATTACCCAAGACATTGAACCTTATTCCTACATCTCATTTCAAACACTAAGAATGTTGGAGAAGTAACATTTTAATAATTCAAATGTTTTTGGCAAATTTTTCTCCAAAAATTTTTCTTTTTCTTTTTCTTTTCTTTTTTCTCTTCTCTTCTTCTTCTTTTTTTTTTCACAAATTTTCTCTCTCTCTTTTTTTTTTCATTATTATTTTTTTTTCTTCACTCAAACATTAATTACCATGCAATATTTTCTCTTGTCTTTACAAAAGATACAAATGTTGAGGCTTACAAACAAAATGGTCTTAGGTTTAATATAATGTGTTTGAATCAAGAAAAAAAAATGGAAATAGGCTCAAAATGGCTAACTAGAGGGAAAAACATAAAGGTGGATATTTTGAGAGGTCCAAAAACTGGTTAATCCTAATTTGCCCTTATCATATTAAAGCATTAATCCAAAAAAATGTAGTCTCAAAATGCATTCACAAGCAAGTTCTAGAATAAGCATACTAAGTTTGATAACACTCAACGAGAAATAAATTGAGCAAAATATAATGAAATGCTCATAGGCTCAAAAACTCACTGGGTGTGTAATTTGCATCAAGTCTTGTGCACTTTTTAATCAATAAATCAGTCAGACACTATCATATAATTTTTTAAAGACAAACACTAATCATGCTCATCTCTCTCATGCATTGAAATTCAAACTAAAGATGCATCCTTAACTTACAAAGCATTAAAAGATATTAATAAACATTGAAGGTTTCAAAAGAAAAATTAACATGTACGAATTAAGACATGTTAAATTCAAAGAAAAAATAATAATAATAATAATAATAATATTTTTTTAAAAAAAATGAATTGTATAATAAAAACTTCCCCCACACCTAAACTATACATTTTCCTCAATGTATAAATAGATTATTGCTCACAAAAGAAATGAAAGAAAATTAAACTCCCCTGATTTGTGAACAACTTGAATTGGTATAGTTTGGGGTGTTGGAAGAATGGGTGGCCATATTTTATTAAAAACTAATGGCCTGCAAAAAAAAAAAATTGAATTAAGAAAAATTGAAAAAAGAAAAAAAAAAAAGAAAAAAACTAACAATAAAGAGAAGAAAAAGTAAAGAAAACACTTGGTTGCCTCCCAATAGCGCAATTATTTAACGTCGTTTTGCTTGACGAGACTCTTGAAAGGTCTCAGTCATCCAAATAAGTCAGGTCATCCAATCGGAAGCTAATGAGACATGGAACAATTTCACCCCATGGAAAATCTTCAATCTATGACCATTCACCTTGAAAATTTTGTCTGAATCCAAACTTTTGATTTCCACTGCACCATAAGGAAATATATTAGTAATAACAAACGGGCCAATCCATCGAGAACGAAACTTACCAGGCATAAACTTCAATCGAGAATTATATAACATAACTTTTTGACCAATCTCAAATTGTTTTCGAATAAGCATGTTGTCATGAAACAACTTGGATTTCTCTTTATAAATCCTTGAATTCTCATAAGCATCAAGTCGCAACTCCTCCAATTCTTGCAATTGCAGTAACCTTGAAGCTCCAGCTTTGTCTAGATCCACGTTGCATCGTCGAACCGCCAAATAAGCTTTATGCTCAATTTCCACTGGTAAATGACATGCCTTACCAAAAATCAACCGGTAGGGAGACATCCCTATAGGAGTCTTATAGGTTGTTCGATAAGCCCACAATGCATCGTCTAAACGAAGGCTCCAATCTTTTCTTCCTGGATTCATTGTTTTCTCAAAAATGGTTTTAACTTCTCTGTTGGAAACTTCAACCTGCCCATTGGTTTGAGGGTGGTAGGCGGTGGCCACTCGGTGATTCACTCCATACTTCCTCATCAAAGCTTCAACTGCTCTATTGCAAAAATGAGTTCCTTGATCACCGATAATGGCTCTTGGAATTCCAAACCTATTCAAGATGTTAGCCTTAATAAAACCTACAACAGCTTGAGAGTCATCAGTTTTGGTGGCTTTTGCTTCCACCCATTTTGACACATAATCTACAGTCAAAAGTATATACGAAAAACCACAAGAAGAAGGCAAAGGGCCCATGAAATCAATGCCCAGACATCAAATATTTCACAAATAAGAATTGGAACCTGAGGCATTTCATTCTTACGTGTTATTGCTCCTACTTTTTGGCATTTCTCACAACTCTTGCAAAATTGATATGCATCTTTAAACATAGACTCTCAATACAAACAACTATCTAAGATTTTTCTAGCAGTTCGTCTAGGTCCAAAATGGCCTCCACATGCAAAATCATGACAAAAAGTTAAAATAGATTGAAATTCCTTTTCAGGTACGCATCTCCTAATCACTTGATCAGAACAAAATTTCTATAGGAAAGGCTCATCCCAAGCATAATATTTTGACTCACTTTTTATTTTTTCATTCCTAGACTTACTAAGACAATGAGGTAGATTTTTTGTGACTAAACAATTGACCATATCAGCATACCAAAGAATCATACCTTTGAGTTGGAACAAATGTTCATCTGGAAAATTATCACTGAATGGTAGATCATCTTCTTCTCTGACCAATCTACTCAAGTGGTCTGCAACAGGATTCTCCAATCCTTTTCGATCTTTGATTTTCAAGTTGAACTCTTGAAGAAGCAACATCCATCGAAGCAACCTTGGTTTCGATTCTTTCTTTGCCAAAAGATACTTCAAAGTTGCATGATCACAAAACACAACAACTTCAGAACCAAGTACATAAGAGCGAAATTTATCTAAAGCAAAAATAATTGATAAAAGCTTTTTTTTCGTAGTGGAATAATTGCATTGAGCAAGATTCAAGGTTCTGGAAGCATAGTAAATGACGTGGCTTTTCTTGTCAACTCGTTGGCCTAGAACTGCTCCCATTGCATTGTTGCTTGAGTCACACATAATTTCAAAGGGCAAGTCCCATCGTGGTGGTTGAATAATAGGTGCACTTGTCAACAACTCTTTTAGCTTATCAAACGCCTCTTTGCATTCTTCTCCAAATTCGAATTTAACTTCCTTTTGCAGTAAATTCGTCATTGGCAAAGCAACTTATGAAAAGTCCTTGATGAACCTGCGATAAAATCTTGCATGTCCAAGAAAGGAATGCACTCCCCTAATATTGGTAGGGTAGGGTAAGTTTGCAATAATATCCACTTTCACTTTATCGACCTCTATACCCCTAGAAGATACAACATGCCCTAAAACAATGCCTTAAGTGCCCATAAAATGACATTTTCATAATTTAAAACCAAGTTAGTTTCAATGCATCTTTTCATAATCTTGGTCAAATTATCCAATCATACATCAAATGAATCTCCATATACAGTAAAATCGTCCATAAATACTTCAATGCATTTCTCAATATATTCAGAAAAAATACTCATCATGCATCTCTGAAACGTACCTGGGGCATTACAGAGACCAAAAGGCATTCGCCTATAAGCATAGGTGCCAAATGGACATGTGAATGTCGTCTTTTTCTGGTCTTCTTGTGCAATAGGGATTTGATAGAAACCTGAAAAGCCATCAAGAAAACAATAAAAGGGTTTACCATCTAATCGCTCTACCATATTATCAATGAAAGGTAAAGGAAAATGATATTTTCTAGTTACTTGATTAAGTTCCCTAAAATCAATACACATTCTCCAACCATTTTGCGCATGCATGGGTGTTCATTGTTTTGATTCCTTACCACAGTTATTCCGGTTTTCTTTGGAACTACATGAATTGGACTTACCCACTCACTATCTGATATTGGATAGATGATACCTGCATCCAACAACTTAAGTATCTCTTTCATTACCACTTCATTCATAGTTGGATTCAACCTCCTTTGCGGCTCCCTTGATGTTTTGGCATTGTTCTCAAGTAGAATTCTGTGCATGCAAATTGATGGACTAATGCCTTTTATGTCAGCCAAAGTCCATCCAATTGCAATCTTGTATTCTTTCAAGGTTCTCACCAACTTCTCTTCTTGTTCCATTGTGAGACCTTTCGAGATGATGACAGACAATGTATCAACTCACCCAAATATACGTATTTAAGGTGATTTGACAAAGCTTTCAACTCCAGTTTTTGTGCCTGTATGACAGAAGATAACATTTTGTTAGTTGAAGTAGAAATTTCGGCATTTGAATCTATTGATTCTGATAAAAAAGAATTTTCTACACCGATTATATCATCAAGGTCTTCTAAACTAGATTGTGTATTTAATTCATGCTCATGTTCAACACTTTCCTCCTCTATGAATACATCTTGTACAATGGAATCAATCACATCAATATGACAAAGAGAATGTTCATCATTTGGATGTTTCATGGCACCAAAAATATTAAATTAAACAATCTCTCCATCAAACTCTACTGAGAGAGTACCCTCGTCTACATCAATCTTTGTTTTGGTTGTTTCCATGAATGGTCGGTCTAGTAAAATTGAAGCAGATTTTGATTGTGAATTACTACCCATTTCTAAGATGTAAAAGTCAACATGGAATATGAGTTCATTAACTTGCACCAAGACATCTTCAACAACTCCTAAAGGGTGAATATAAGAACGATCAGCTAACTATATTACTACACCAGTTTCTTGTAAGTCATTTAATTTTAATTCTTGATAAATAGAAAATGGCATGACATTAATGGAAGCCCCTAAATCTAACATGGCACACTCTATTTTCTTATTACCAATAATACAAGGAAGCGAAAACATACCTGGATCCTTACACTTTTCTGGCATATTTGTTTTTTGTAAGATAGCTGACACATTCTTACTTACCACAACTTTTTCCTTTTCTTTTGTTTTCCTCTTCCTTGTGCACAGTTCTTTCAAGAACTTTGCATACCTGGAAATTTGTTTGACGGTATCCAATAACGGGATATTAATCTCTACCTTCCTAAATGTATCGAGGATCTCATTTTCATGTTCATCTTCTTTTGGCTTTGCTAACCTGCTAGGAAAAGGGGGAGATGAAGTATGTGAAGGAAAAGATAGAGAAGAATCAAAATTTACCCCTTTTGGTGCTTTGGTGGAAGAAGAAGATTCTTCTTCTTTTTCCTCCTTAGGTGGAATCACTCCAGAGAAATTCTTTCCCTTTTCGAGCATTATTGCACCGACGTTCTCCCTTGGATTCACCTCTGGTTGTGAAGGCAACTTTCCAGAATTTTGGGCTTCCAACTTACTGACTGACGTAGCCAATTGAGTAATTTGGTTACCTAAATTTTGCATGCCTACTCTTGTCTCTTGTTGAAATTGAAGAGTATTATTAGTTAGGGTCTTAACAATATCTTCCAAACCCATACCTGAGTTGGAATTCTGGGCTTGCATAGGAGCTTGTAATGGTCTACCAAAATTATGAGGAGTTTGTCTTTGTTGTCCTCCTTGATTTCCATAGCTGAAGTTCGGGTGGTCCCTCCATCCAGGATTGTAATAGTTAGAATAGGGATCGTACTTTCCTTGAGGTTGACCAGGAAATCCTCCTAAGGCATTGGCTTCTTGAAATGAATCTTCTTACTGTTGAGAGCATGCTTCTTTAGGATGTTCTGGAAGTGAGCATATTCCACACACCTTTGATGCTTGCAATTGCCCTACAACCATTTGACGAACCAAAGCAGTTAGATAAGAAATTTGATTTTTGAGTTCACTTACCTCTTTTACTTGTTGAACATTTCCACTAGCTCTAGTCCCAAATTGTTGTGGATTCTCTTCCATGTTTGAAATTAATTGTTTGGTTGCTTCAGGTGTTTTGTTCACTAATGCTCCACCATTTGCTGCATCAATCATGCTCCTATCCATTGGCAACAACCCCTCATAAAAGTAATGGATTAGGAGTTGATCAGAAATTTGGTGATGGGGAAAACTAGCACACAATCTATTGAATCTCTCATAGTATTCGTATAACGTCTCCCCGGTGATCTGTGTTATACCATAAATCTCCTTCCTGATGTTAGCAGCTCTTGATGTTGGAAAGAATTTTTCCAAGAACAATCTTTTCATCTCATTCCACGTATTAATCGAACCAGAAGGTAGGTAATAGAGCTAATCTTTTGCTTGATCCTTTAAAGAAAAGGGAAAAGCTCTAGGATTGATTTGCTCTTCTGTGACTCCATGAGGTTTCATCCCGGAGCATACGATGTGGAATTCCTTCAAATGTTTATGAGGATCTTCACCTGCACATCCACGAAAAGAAGGGAGTAAGAGGATTAAGCCTGACTTAAGTTCAAAATCACCTGCAATAGTAGGAAAAGTAATGCATAAAGGTTGTTGATTTAAATCAGGTGTTGCAAGCTGCTTAAGAGTTCTCTTTGCCATGTTGTCTTCCATCTCCCCTTGAGGTTAATCTTGAAATGTATATGTGTCACCACTATCTAAATCTCTATTGGCTTCCTCTCCAAGACGACGCTTTCTTTCTTTAGTCTCTTTTCTTAGTCTACGTGTTGTTTTCTCGATTTCAAAATTGTACTGCAATTCAATACTTCGAGAAGAACGACTCATAAACTATAAAAAAAAAAACAAACAAATTAAACAATGAGAAACTAAAATAGTTCCCCGGCAACGGTGCCAAATTTTGGTCGGGTTGTCGAAGCCCTCCAAAATATTTACTGGTTTTCTAGATCTAACTTGTAGAAATAGTGGACCAGGTCAAATACCAAGGAAACGAATCGAATTAATTTCTCAAAGTTAAAAATAATAATAATAACAAAAATAAAGGAGATTTTGAATTGTCGAACAAAAAAAAATTAAAAAAAAAAAGTAAAAAGATAATTTTATGAAACTTCCAATTCAAGGATGTAAATTTTATCCAATTGTAATCTTAACATAGGCTTCAAAAGGGAAAAAAAAAAAGAAATCAATTTTAATTTTGCTAATTCAAGAACTCAGTCAATTTACTCGGAAAAGCCGCAATAAATATAAAGTCTCCTAATTTAATTGATCTTAACCAAGCATCAAAATTAAAACTTATAATTTAATCCATTAGGTACTAGCGTTCCATATTGATTAAATAATAGCATTAAAAGCAATCAGAGGACTAAACCAAAATTAACTAATTGAGATAATTACAAATTAATTAATTTTGTTTCTTTGTTTCCCTAGAGTCTATTATGCAAGCTATGTAAAATGGAAAAGTCATTAATTACACCCATAAGCCAACCCCTTGCTACATTTTTTTCAATCATTTGTGACAATTACGGATCACAAAATCATGGATAGCAATAAATTGATTGAAACTAAATTAAGGCGTCAATTTAATTAGTAACGATCAATCATAAAATAAAACAAGAAACAAAGAATTCTTAAATTAGAAACAAAATTTCAATTAGGTCTAAAGCCTTACAATTGGAAATGAAATGGCCCTTGAATCAGAAATTAAAGCTTAGGCACACATGGTGGAAAAGAAAGAATAACTGTAAAGGAGAGAAAACATAAAATAAAAATTATAAAAACAAAGAACTAGAACACTCTCTAAACTTTTGTTTTTCTAGAGAACACTCAAACTCTGCACTCCCTTTGATCAATGGATTGCCCTCCTTTTATACTTGAAAATGATCTAAAATAGCTCCCTTAAATGTGTCATTTCTTGCTCCACAGTGTGTGCCAAGCACAAAAGAATTTCTCCCTTGCATTTCTCATGGAAGACTCCATGCATGCATGCCATCTACACAAAGAAAAAAAGAAACAAAAGAAAAAATTAGATAATAAACTTTCATTTTTTATGTTATTTTTTTTTCCAATTTCTTTAATTTTTTTTTTCAATTCTCTCATTCTTTTGTTTTCTAATTTTTTAATTTTTATTTTAATTTACGAATTTCAACTAAAATGTGCTTTTTAGACTAGTTTCACTAAATAATGATAATTTATCACCTAAACTAAATTGGACACAATTTCAACAATTAAACATTTTATTAACTTAGAATGTTAGGAAATTAGATATCATAAGTATAATTAATTTATACTCATCACCGATCTCCCCAAATTCCTTCGATTTTTTATTGGTCTTTAATTGACACTTTCGATTCTCAATTTTTTATTCTTTCCTTTCTTCTTCTAATTGATTCTACAATTAACAATTTTATACCCTTTCAACCCAATTACTTGCATTTATAAAGCTGATGATAAAATAGGTAAAATTCAAAATCACATTTGCAATACAAAAATCTAGTTCGAGTAGGGAGGGAACAAGACGAACAGAAACGAAAGGAAATAAATATGTGAATATCATCCATGATACCATAAGAGAGCATAGAAGAATCACATGACCGTAGTCCCTCATTTTCTGTGGCTTTAATTGGAAAAACAAAATCTAAAAAAGATGTCAGGCACAATATCTTAACCCTTACATAGCAAAGGTAAATTCAAATACTCACGTTAGAGGTCGATTTTGTCGCAAATGAACAAAAAAAAAAATTTAAAAATCTATGAAAAAGTGTCAGGTAGAACATCCGAACCATTGTATATACACATGATACTTGCATTATATATAATGTATTTATTTTATCGACAATTCACTCCTTTTTTATAAACAAATACAGTTATGAGTAGACAACGTAAGTAAATTCAAATACTCTCGATGTCTATCCATGTTAGATGCCAATTTTGTTGCAAACTAGAAAAAAGCATTGAAAAAAAATCAAAAAATAAAAATGTCAGGTACAACGCCCTGACCATTGTATACACACAATACTTACCATATACATAATTTTTATTTTATCAACAATCTTACACTTTGGAACAACCAACTCTTTTAGGGCATGTTTTTTTGAAAATTTCAGAGTTAAAATTTGGTTTATTTGGTAGTTGTTCTAAATGAGAAACTTAAGATTTGAAAAAGGGCCTTCTTTTTTTGTTTGTGGAAAAGAAATAAAAGAAAAAAAGAAAAGAAATCCATCTTCTCAACCCTTCCCCTCTCCCTCGCACAACTCTCCAACGCCGACAACCCTCCTCCCACCATCTCCAACATCTTTCTTCTTCTTCGATCTTCGTCTCCACTCCCTGCGAGCAGTCGCTAACCGTCAATTTGCTTGTCCTCTCTAGTCAGTCGATCACCATCTTTTCGCGAGCCTCCAAAAAGCTGGCATGCACTGTTGCCTCGTTTTGTCACCGTCAGTTTCCACCACTGTTAGATTATATGAGTTTACATCTCAAAACCAATTGAGAATGAGAGAAGTAGCTCATATTTTTATATATTGTGAGATCTCTCCCCTTCTCAAATTTTTTAGACCGAATACTCGTTTGGGTTTAATGAGCTCTGAGACCATATTAGATTATATGAGATTCCATCTCAAAACCAATTGTTAATGAGAGAAGTAACCCATATATCTTATATATTATGAGGTTTCTCTCCACTTTTTCAATGTGGGATCCTCAACAACCACTATGGCCTACACGCCCGTCCAATTTCTAGCTCTCACGATTGGTGTATATAAGCAAGACAAGAGGTGTGATTTGGGGGCATTTCGGACAAGGTACATTCACAAACAACCCGTTTGGGGTTGGGTAAGTTTTTCTCCAATAATCTAAGTTGATTTTAAAATTATAGAGTTAGTTTAGACACTGTTTTGTGTTTGGAAGCTGACCCATGGATTTTTTAAACATGATTTTAGAATATCCTTTGCGCGTGGAGGTCAGATTCTAGAATTAGAGCTACTTTGACATCAAAACAAGCAAGCTATGAAGAGATAGGGGTAGGGGCATGTTTCCCTCTCAATGAGGAAACAATTTACTCGACGACGGAAAGAGACTTGATGAACTTTATAAAGTTATAAAAGAGAAAAGGAAAGGTGTTGCGGAAAAGTTTGTTTTCTTGTGAAACAAGAAGGGAATGGATGTGCTAGATTCCTAATACTCAACTATGACTTGACTTCCGTTTAGAAATTGATAAATGCGGTAAAAGAAATCTGGATAGTGGTTGAAACTTGGAATTTTTTAAGTTTTGGTTGAAGGCAAGTGTATGGGTCTTGAGTCATTAAACTCAGTTTAGTATGAAAGATCATTCTTCTAAGGTGAGTGAGTAGCCTTGTGAAATTCAGACCTTGGGAGATAGGTTGCAAAGAGGTTTGAGGGAGCAACCATTAGTTGGAAAAAAAAATTATTGGCCTTAGTTGCTAAAAAGCTAGAAGTGAAACTAGGAAGGTGGTTCAAATATTAATAACTTCGATGAATGGAGTTATGCGGAAAGTCTGTCTTAGATAGAAATGGACTCGGAGGTTGAGACAGTGGGAAAAGAACCCATATGGCAATTCAAAAGAGGGTGACAATGAGGATGAACTTGCTAGCGGGAGTGCGGGTTTAAGTAGCGATTGAGGTTGGAGCAGTGTTGGCATTGTAGGATCTTGGAACCGAGGAAGTGATTAGAAGAACCAACGACAGGATTAGAAGTCGAGTAGCGATGGTGGTGAAAAGTTTGGTGGTTAGGGGTCAAGTTGGAAGACAATACCGAATGGAAATGAGCACATTAATTGAAAAGCATGTGGGCTTTGTGGCGTGCTTCGTAATTTTGATTGGACTGAGAGGACTAGGAGCCAAACAACAAAGATGGATGGTGTTGAGGGTGCTGGCATGCTGCAGGCTATTGGTAAACCTCTATGCTAATGGAGGGAAGTTGTCATCTGGTTGGAGTCAATGATCAATGACAATATCTCAATTCAAGTGCGAGCACTAGATTCAGTGGATGACCTTCCTAGGACCCAAGGAATCTGTTTCATGGGTTCCAACAAGAACAAAATCAGTAACAAACCGGTCTTGTTCAATTGAGTTAGTGAGGTACGTGGTTTTAGAAGGGTTGTAGGTCACCTTAAATGTCAGAACTTCTCTAGGATGGTAATGCTTCCAAACCAAGGTAACATGGTAACTCAACAATGCAGCTTTTCATTCGAAATGAGGCTTATGATGAGCTTTCAAGAGTTCAAGCATGTTAGGAATAACGACCCTCCACATATCTCCACATTGGTATGATATTGTCCACTTTGGGCATAAACCCTCGTGGCTTTGCTTTTGGTTTCACCAAAAATGCCTCATACCAATGAAGATACTATCCCTCACTTATATACCCATGATCTTCCCCTTCTCTAGCTGATGTGGGACTTTGGTCGCACTCCCAACAATCCTCCCCTCGAACAAAGTACCAACCGAGCCTCCCTTCAAATAGTCATCCATCCGCTTAGCTCTTATCCTTGCCAACTCCTATACCCGGAGGACACCGCCTATCCGATAGAGCTCTTTACCACGGATCTCCACCATGACTACACTTCAAGGCTCGCTTCCTTTATTCGGCACCCGAGGATTTTACCGATCACGGCTCAGGGGCATGGCTCTGATACCACTGTTGGAAAAAAAAATCTCTCACCACTAGGAATAAGTAGAAATAACTGAGAAATTAAAAGAAAACAACAAAATAAGAGACACAAGAATTTACGTGGAAAAACTCCAAACCCGGAGAAAAAAACCACGAACAGAAAGAAATTTTCACTATGTGAAAAATTGTTGCAATCACATAGAATTCTCTCCCCGACCCCAATTACAAAAACACTCTCCCAAAACTTTATACCACTCACACCCTTCTTCCCAGTCTCAGACCAAAGAATATAAGAAGGGAATTTAACTAGAGTTAGTACACCAAGTTTAAAGTGTTTCTAACTGGGATGCTTTGAAACCAAAGCCATAGACTCCTTTTATAGTGCCAGGAGCCCATCACTTTCCTAAAAGTAGGACAATTCATCACTTTCCTAAACCTTTCAGATGTAGGACAATTTTCCTTCTAATATATATATTGTCAAAACCCAACAAAGCAGGGGTGGCTTTCAGTTTCAGTGTTCATGATGAAGCAAGAGAATTATTCGTTACAGGGATGCTCCCACGAAGAAGATGATTAAGTCTTAAGGTAGCTTGGTATGGTAATTGCTTATACTTTTTAATAGTTGAAGGTTTACGAATGTAGTGACCCTACTTATGGTTCGGTATGGGTGGCTATGGATTTTACTACGAGGAACTCAGAACATAGTTGGCTAGAGTAGGAGGCTCAGAATTTAATGGACTATTGTAGTCTATAATACTTTTCGTTCAGGAGTCGAGCAGGCAATAGCTTGAAGCTTTGAGTTAGTAAGAGTGTACATGTCGAGTTATGCTTTCACGAGATGTAAGAGACAAGGAGTTCGTGGTAGGGGGATCATGTAATCCTGATGGTAGCACAAAAAAAAAAAAAGAGCTTGGAGGTTCGGACAAGAAAGGAGGGTAAACCAACGTTTAGTTGGATCGTTGGAGATATTGAAATTGCTTGACAGTATATCTTGTCCTCAAGCCTTGCTACTATCTCTCTACAGTCCGTTTGTTACTCTTAAAAGATGAAATGTTGTGAGGGCACATGTTGGTTTTAGTTGTACGCGTTGGTTATGAGCGTTTGCGCTTAAATGAAACTCTGAAATATGAAGAAGTCTGTGCAAATTGTGGCAAGGAATTATAAGAGCATTTTCGAAGAGATATCCATGGTAAAAGTTTAAGATCAACCTACAAGCTTGAGAAAGTAACTTGAGTGTATGAGGATGAGGTACGGTCAAAATTACCTACCTAGAGCTTTTACAAGACTAACCACTTTCGAGGTCGAAAGTTTTTTTTTTTTTAAGATGGGTAGAATATAACGACCGATTCTTTCACGGTCGTGTTTTTTTAAAAAAATTTAGAGTCAAAATTTGATAAATTTATTAGTTGTTCTAAATTAGAAGTTTAAGATTTGAAAAGAGGCATTTTTGGTTTTATGGAAAAAAAAGAAAGAGAAATTCATCTTCTCTTCTCACTCACCCTCACCGTAACCCTTCCCCCTCTCGTCGATCTCTCTCTCCCCTCTCCCTCGTGCAACTATCCTGTTAGGCTGTTAGATTGTTAGACTGTTATGTAACTACTAATGGTTATTGTTGTTGTTAGGTTGTTTAGATTTGTTGATTGTTTGTTATTATTTTGAACTAATAGTTAGTTAAGAGGTTAGAAGGTTGTTAAACATACCTTCTATATATATGAAGGTATTCTGTAAACATTTTCCAAGTGGTGTGAATAAAACTCTCATTGAAAGTTCACTGCTATTTCATGGTATCAGAGCCCTCTTAACAAATGTCCAAATCTGAAAATTACAAATGACACTCTCTAGAAGTTCCACCATTTCTCAATCCTCTGCTCTATCTCACAGCTCCCTGCCCATCCTCCTTCTGTCAAACGTCTGCAATTTGATTTCAATCAAACTTGATTCCGAAAATTACTCCATTTGGAAGCATCAAATCTCTCCAATTCTTCATGCTCACAAATTTTTCGGTTTTGTTGATGGATCGGTGCCTGAACCCCCGCGATATCTTCTTGATGATCAAGGAAGAACAACATCAGAGGCAAATCCACATTATGGAGATTGGCTTGTGCAAGATCGTGCCATTGCAGCCTTGATAAACTCCACTTTATCTTCTCAAGTTCTTGCTCTTATTGTTGGATGCTCCACTGCACGAGAAACATGGCTTTGCCTCGAAACAAGGTTTTCCTCTATTTCTCGCTCTCATATCATTCATCTCCGCTCCACATTACAGATTCTCTCCAAGAAAACTGATGAATCAGTTGATAATTACGTTCAACATGTAAAAGAAACCAAAGACCGACTAGCCAATATGGGTATTGTGATTGATGATGAAGAAATGTTGATCTATATCTTAAATGGATTGCCTAGTGAATATCATGTTTTTCGCACATCACTTCGAACACGGGCTGATGCAATTTCCTTTGAGAATCTTTATTCTCTATTAAAAATAGAGGAACAAACCCTTGAAGCTCAACACAAAGCTGTCGAAAATCTGGTGCCTGCCACTTCAATGCTTTCGCTCCAAAGAAATCAAGGGTCAAACAGAGGTGGTAACTCCAATAATCATTCCAGAGGTGGAAATTTCAATAATCAAGGGTGGAACAGAGGTGGAAATTCCAGAGGTGGTGGCAGGGGGTCAAACAACCGTGGTGGTCGCACCAATAACTACCACCAAAGAGGAGGTTTCACTCCAAATCCAACTGATCGAAGCAATGGAAATCGGCCTATGTGCCAAATATGCAATCGACCTGGTCATTCGGCCTTGGATTGCTTTCACAGAATGGACTATGCATATCAAGACAGACATCCACCAGCCCAACTTGCAGCCATCGCTGCATCCTATACTGTAGACTCAAATAATAACGACCAAGTATGGCTGGCAGATTCCGGCTGCAATGCCCACGTTGCACAAGATATGGCCCTTATCAACTCACATGTTCCTTGTCATGGTGATGACCAAATGACTGTTGGTGATGGTCAAGGGTTGCCGGTTACACATAATGGTAAAGGAATCCTTCCCACACCCTCCTATGCTTTCAATCTTCACTCAATTCTTCATGTTCCTTCAATGTCAGCTAATCTACTTTCGGTTCATCAATTGTGCAAAGAGAATAATTGTTCAATTCTCTTTGATAAAGATTCTTTTCTCATTAGAGATAAACGTACTCACAAAGTTCTTTTTCAGGGTCCTTCTAAGAATGGTCTTTATCTCGTCTCACCCAATTCAAATCAGACCAGCTTTCCGAACAAACCAGCAAGTTTTGTCAGCACAAAAGTCTCTGCATCCCACTGGCACAATCGCCTAGGTCATCCATCAGACCCTATACTAAGGGAAGCCTTATCAAAATCATGTATTTCAATTCCTTCTACTCATTGTACTTGTGTTGCCTGTTTTAAGGTAAAATGCATAAGATTCCTTTTCCTTTATCAAAGTCTCACTCAACTGTTTCACTTCAACTTTTACATAGTGATGTGTGGGGTCCTAGTCCTGAAAAGTCTTGTTCTGGCTATCGTTACTATGTTTCGTTTATAGATGACATGTCTCGTTACACTTGGATTTTTCCAATGAGCCATAAATCTCATGTCTCTCAAATTTTCCAAACCTTCAAACCCTTTATTGAAAAACATATTGAATCCAATATTAAAATCCTAAATCTCAAGTCTCTCAAATTTTCCAAACCTTCAAACCCTTTATTGAAAAACATATTGAATCCAATATTAAAATCCTAAGATCCGATGGGGGAGGAGAATACACAAGCAATGAACTCGAAAATTATCTAGCCAAACATGGATTGTTCATCAAAAGACCTATCCACACACCCCCCAACAAAATGGGGTAGCCGAGAGAAAGAACTGTCATCTACAAGAAGTTGCCTTTACCTTAATATCCCATGTGTCCTTACCCTTAAAATTTTGGTTCCATGCCTTTTCTGTTGCAGCCTACCTAATAAATCGTTTGCCTTCACCATCTTTACAAAACAAGTCACCTTATGAGCTACTATATAATTGTATACCAGATATATCAATGCTCCAAACCTTTGGTTGTGCTTGTTATCCACTAATGAAGCCATACACAACTCATAAACTGCAACCTAAAACATGCCAACATGTGTTTCTCGGCTATACTCAATCCACCAAAGGTTATGTGTGCTATAATCCCAAAACAACCAAATTCATTGTTTCAAGGCATGTCATCTTTGAAGAAACATTGTTCCCTTATGCTTACAACACTCTTTGGTTTACACATTCTTCGCTCCCTCAAACTCACTCCTTCCAAATTCACTCCATCGGTCCTCCATATTTGCCTCTTCTCTCTTATTCCCAACCCCTATCTCAAATGTCCAACCCTGATCTACCAATTCCACCCACAAACACCGATCCTCTTCCTGTACCTTGTGTGGCACCGACTCCTTTACCTATCAACAATACTCATTCCATGACCACTAGGTCAAAATCTGGAATATCAAAGAAGAAAGTGTATGTTGCCCTTTGTAAGGATAATGATCAATTACACAATGAAGAGCCATCAAGCTTTTCCACTGCCCATAAACATGAGAAATGGAGAATTGTTATGGCTGAAGAATTTACAGCATTACAGAGGCAAGACACTTGGGCATTAGTTCCCTTGCCTACTAACAAAAGAGCCATTGACAACAAGTGGGTGTTCCGAATTAAAAGAAATCCAGATGGTACTGTGGCTAGATACAAAGCCCGCCTTGTAGCAAAAGGGTTCCACCAAGAGTGTGGTGTTGACTATGATGAGACGTTCAGCCTAGTTGTTAAACATACTACTGTTCGAATTTTGTTTTCCCTAGCTGTAAGTTTTAATTGGCCCCTAAGACAACTAGATGTAAAGAATGCATTTCTACATGGTGTGCTAAAAGAAGAGGTTTATATGACTCAACCGCAAGATTTTGTTGATAAGGAGCATCCCAATTATGTCTGCAAACTAAATAAATCGTTGTATGGATTAAAGCAAGCTCCTAGGGCTTGGTTCGAGCGATTCACAGACTATCTCTTGCAACTTGGCTTTGAGGCGTCAAAGGTTGATCCATCCTTGTTTCACAAAGTGACCTCATCATCCAAAATCTTTTTACTACTTTATGTAGACGACATTGTCATCTCTGGCAACAATACCTCATACATAGATGAGCTCAACAATGACTTAAAGGCTGAGTTTGAAATGACTGATCTTGGAGAACTAAAGTACTTTCTCGGCCTTGAGATAGCCCGAACATCAACCACTCTCACAGTTTGCCAGAAGAAATACACCAAAGACTTACTTCAGCGTGCTGAAATGACAGGATCACCATGTGCAACTATAGTTCCTCAAATCTCTCATGATTTACCTACGGATGTTCAAAAATATCGCAGCCTTGTTGGAGCGTTACAATACCTAACATTCACTCGCCCAAATATCTCCTTTGCCTGAAAAAAAGTGTCAAAGGATGCACTCGCCTCTGAGAAAAAGATTTAACTACGAGCAAGCGCATCCTACGCTACTGCCGCAGGTTACTCGCTGACATGACACTTAGTTTTAAAGCCACCCTATTGATTTGCAAGTATTTTGTGATGCAGATTGGGCTAGTGATTCATTGATAAGCGTTACATCACGAGTTTATGTCATCTTTCCGGGTCTCAACTCTATCTCCTGGAATGTTAAAAAGCAACCTCATCGTGGCAAGGTCGTCAACGAGGCGAGAATATAGATCGTTGGCCCATGCAAATGTGAACTCTGCTGTGGATACGTCCAAATACTATGTGACTTTTATGTCCCAATACCTTGTGTTCCAACAGTATGGTGTGACAACACCTCAGCAATAGCTTTGGCCAACAATCCTTTGTTCCATGCACGCACCAAGCATATCGAAATTGACTATCACTTTGTTCGAGAACGAGCCACAAGAAAAGACATCCAAATCAATCACATTTCTACTACAGATCAACTTGGTGATGTCTTTACCAAGCCATTAAGTCACACTCGTTTCTTGTACCTACAGTCCAAACTTAATCTCAAAGAGATTTAAGTTTGAGGGCGGGTGTTAGGCTGTTAGATTGTTAGACTGTTATGTTACTACTAATGGTTATTGTTGTTGTTAGGTTGTTTAGATTTGTTGATTGTTTGTTATTATTTTGAACTAATAGTTAGTTAAGAGGTTAGAAGGTTGTTAAACATACCTTCTATATATATTAAGGTATTCTGTAAACATTTTCCAAGTGGTGTGAATAAAACTCTAATTGAAAGTTCACTGCTATTTCATGGTATCAGAGCCCTCTTGACAAACGTCCAAATCTGAAAATTACAAATGACACTCTCAAGCAGTTTTATTGTTGTGAGTTATCTAAACTAAAAGGAATACGAAATTACCTTTGTAGTTTCTAGAAACAACAACTCCTTGCTTCATCTCCAATGTTGCACAACACAACAACTTTTATCTTTCTCTTCTTTTCAACAGGACAACACCACAACGAAAACTTCCTTATCCTCTGAGTTCTGGATTTTGGTTTGGTGGAAGCCTCCAACAATTTGGTAGACGGAAATTTTAGAGAGATTGAGAGAGTAAGTAATTTAACCAAATCACACACCATTCATCGATCAACCAAATCTTCTCCCAACTCCCCATACTTATCGATGGGGAATAGGAGAAGAACAGGGAAGCGGTGGGGAACGTGTTGATGACACGTTCCTCTTTTAATTAATTTAAAAACAATATATTAAATTAATTAATAAAAATATAATTAAATCATATTTAATTATATTAATATAAATAACCTTTTAATTAAATCACATTTAATTCATTAAATTAATTAACTCCTTAATTAATTAATTAAACATTATAGGTTTAATTTAGGTAATTTAATTACATTTCCTTATAACCTATAGTTGTAATGTACATCTTATGCGCATTAAATTTTAACCTATAGTTTTAAATATGAATCTCATTCACATTTAAATAATATTTGACCTCTTTCAAATATTTAATTCTCTCAATCAATTAACTTTGAATTATATTCAAATAAATTTATACTATAAAGTTTTCCAACGTCATAAAAACTTCATTTGTCCTACATCGAAAAAGTTAGGTTTTGGACAACCAATCTTCTTCTATAAAACGCATCTCCCTCATTCATTTTAGCATCAACTTAACATGGGCTTCTTATTGGGCTTATTTAGCTTAAGTAAACTAGGACTTGAGTAAAATTTTTTTGTTGGCAATTACAAACTATCATAGAAAGCAAATACTTGACTCAAGAATAATGTCATTAATATTTTTTTTGTTGTCATAGAAACAACATGTTTGACACTGAAATTCTGTGATTAACAGAGTTTCTATAACGTTTAAAAATTGTCGTTAATATCTATCCTAACAGAAACGTCTTTTTAAGAGGTATTTATTAACAATGTTTAATTGTTATAAAAAGTTTTTCATGACTTTTAACAAATGTCTTGAATACGTTTTTTTATACAAAAATTAATTGTCATAAAATAGTTAATTATGACAGATTTTTGGATGTGTCATGTATAGAGTTTTCTTGATAGTGGCTTCTATGATTGCAAAAAAAAAAAAGTCATAAAATGTGTTTATGATAATTTTTCAATGTCATAAAATCCTAAAATTGTACTAGTGATCTTTTCTAAACCAAGGATATTGGTTGGGGAAATCCTTCTATAGCTTACTAGTTGCTCGGGGTCTTATTCTGAGTTGACATACAATACAATGGACACAAATGTGAAGTTTATCATAGTCATATTAATAAATGTGAAGTTTATCATAGTCATTTTATTAATCTTTGTCCATGACTGACATCTACGTAATATATATCCTATTATAATAAACTTGTTATTTATAATATTAATAAATGATAATAGGTAGAACAAGAAGAGAATACACATTCTTTTGTTTCGTTTTGATCAAAGTATGCTCTTCTCCATATTGATACATATATTGAGCTATTCGTGCAAAATTTTTGAACATCTCGATGAATGTACATGAGAGGAAACATCATCTTCAAATCCATTTAACTTCTTCCATAGTTCGTTTATCAGATATCTTATATATTTTCGAGCATTATTCTCTAAGGCACCCGTCTCATTCACGTAACATTGAATTGATTTTGGAACATCACCTATATTTTGTTCCTCCTAAATAAAAAATATATATATATATCATAACAAAGTGTCAACTTATTATAGTTGCCAAGATGTAAGAAAGAAATAGTTCTCAAATATATCTAATCTGTCTTTAATTTATTTTAGATTATAGATGGTAATATTTAATCAATATCTCAAATGTTATTATCAGATACCGATGGTGTCAGTAGATCATTTGCAAGTCACATAATTGTTGATGACCAACGAATTATATCTGCATATTCTGTTAATCTCTCTAATTCCTACTGAAATTATTGCATGACAACCAAGAGTGTAGTTACATTGTTGTAAATATGATAGATTTACCTATGATAAACTTTAATTAATGAATTATAATTAATTGACTAATAAGTTTTTGCAAATCTATTATTTTTAATTTCTCCTAAATCGTTTAAATTACTAATAATTCATGCTATTGTCAGACATTAATTTTCCACACATGTTGATTTTAATCTGAAGTAGTAAATTAGTAATTCAAAGGAAGACATTTTTTAAAATCTATGTTTTATCATTATCTAACTGTACAGTAAAAAGAAGACCACCTCACAACTAACCCATGGCAATATGCATCTTTAAATGGTTCAAATAGTAAATGATCATGTGCTCTTACCTGGATGCATATTTAAGATCTTCCTGGTAGATAGATTGTACCATGTTAAAATCAAGCTTAGCAATTTTAAGAAGAATAGGATTTGTGGTTGCTTTTCGCTCATATATATCAATAGACCGCCTTGCCTCTAATCTTGGTATCCTCCAATGTAAAGGAAGCTTCAAGGCATGCCTTACCATGTCTACTTCTAAATCATCTTTGCTTGATTTTATGCAATGGTTTAGACATTTTGCCTCGTCTAAAATATTTTCACCTTCGGTTGATAGGAATGAAGCTTCGTATAAAGATAAAATTCTATTTGTATCTTAATAAAGGCATGTTCTAAAATTTCTTTTCTCATCTTTGAAGCCATTGAAAACCTCTGCAATAAAAAAAAAGTTGTTAAAATTATACAATGTCAATCATACAGTGATGCTTATAGCTTATTAGTATGGTATGTATAATAAATCCTCTATATCTTTGGAAGCATCAAACTGATGTTGTCGTAGGAGTCTAAATTCTAGAGAAGTTGCATAAAGATTATTCTTCTTCCACTCATCTTCATGAGTCTTTTTTCTAAAATATCTTTAATTTCACTCTGGAAGTGGTATGAAATTCCAAGTCTTTGTAAATCATTAAGGCCCCGTTTGATAACGTTTCTGTTTCCTGTTTCTTGTTTCTTGTTTCTTGTTTCTTGTTTCTCATTTTTTAAGAATAAGAAACAAGAATATGTTTGATAACTATTTCTGTTTCTTGTTTCTTTGAAAACAAGAAATAGAAACATAAACTTGTTTGATAACCCTTTCTTGTTTCTTGTATATATAAATATACAATTAATTATAACAAATTTATATTATCAAATACGAACAAATCTCGATGCAAAATTAACTAATAATAAAAGTAAATAAATAAAATTATTTTATCCTTCAAATGTTGTTCAAATTTGAGTTGTAATCGCATCTCTTACTCGAGTCATTTGTCTTAAATGATGTCGACTCATATCAAATTAAATTATATTTGCTAAATGTTGTGGTTGTAAAATATTAAAATGAGGCTAATAACATGTTTTAGTGAACAAAATTTATTTATTGCAAAATTACAATAATATATAAATATAAAGATTGAAAAATTAAAATTCAAAATTCAAATAATACATATATATATATATAATTTTTAATTAAAATAATAAAAATATACAGATGGTAAAATTAAGAAATGAAATAAAAATAAATAAATTTATATAATAATAACATAAATTTATATATTATTGTTATTTATAAAAACTGAAACTATATATATACATTGCAAAAATTCGAAATTGATTAAAAAAAAAAAAAAAAACCTGTGAGGGAAGGAGAAAAGGTTGTATGCACATTAAACCAACAAGCTGAAGAGTTACCTTGTCAAAAATGGGAACATTTAAAAATGAAAAAAAAAAACGGAACAGAAAGAAACTAGTTTATGAAGTTTTTAAAATTTAGTCAAAATTTTCGAAACGTTTCTCAAATTTTAGGAACAATAAACGGGATGGATTATCAAACAAGTCTGTTTCTTAAAAAATGAGAAACAGAAACGAGAAACGGAAACGTTATCAAACGAACCCTAATTAGTTCAAGTTGCTTCAAATAGTCTCTTCTTTCTTTAAGCAATGACTTAATTTGTCTTCTAAGTTGATTCAATCGTTTTTCGATATGTTTGTCCCAGTACATTGACATGAAGAGATAGCAAACGAAGCTTTTATCGTTAGAGTACTTTAAAGCAAATTTCACTCATGTAAATTGCTTTCAAATTTTAATCTTAACGTTCGGATCACATTAATAACAAATAATTTGTTTTGAAAATTAGTTTTTAAAAGCTTAATGACACTACTTAAAAAAGCATGTTAGAGCCTAAATTAAAAAAGCGCCGATAGTGTGTTTATGAGGGCTTTCAAAATAAATTTTTTAACCAAAATTAATAATACAAAACACAAGTGTTTTTTAATGATTAATATTTAATTGCTAACAATTTGAAAAATTAAAAAATTATTGAAAAAAATAACTAAATTTATAAAGAAGTTAAAAAAAAAAAAAAAAAAAAAAAAAAAAAACTCGTACAGCTAAAATTAAAATATGACGTGAGAGCAAGTGTAAGAGGGAGTAGTGAGTGAAAGAAATGTGCATATAGAGAGAAACAAGCAAAAGACAAGATTGGTAGAAAAGAGAATAGTGAATGAATGTGTGTAATAGAATGGATTTGTTTACTGACCAATGTTTAATCTAATTTCGACAAATAAAATTAAAATCAACAACAGGTTACAATTTTTTTTTTTTAAACAAAAGATTTCTAAAAGTACAAAATTTGATTTTTATTTAATCTGGCAAATATTATAAAGTATATTTATAAATTAGAAACTATTATAATTTATAGTTTAGAAAACGTGATTAGAATGTGGATAGAAAATACTTATAATAAATACCTTTTGAAAAACGTTATGTTCCTTTAGTTTACGTAGTTCCATTCTAATAGGTCAATGAAATTAAAAATAATAATAATAATTGTGACAGTTTCTTTGTTGGCCTAATGTAAAAAAGAAATATACAGATACGTACCATGAAATTGTTACCTAATGATTGAATAAATTCATCTTTCCACATAGGAGGATGGTAATTTGCACATTGTCTACCAGTAACATCATTAGTTTGTGTTGATGCTTTTATGCACATCCGACTTTCAAGCCCAATAGATTTAAACTGAAATTTTTTACACGTCCCAAGTTATAAAAATATGTTAGAAATAAATAACAGAGAGCAAAAATCTTAACTTAATTTTAAACCAATTCTCTTCAAACTAATTAAGAATATGAAAACTTAATATGTTATTAAACCATCACTTTTTTGGGGGTTAAAATATCATTATGTTCTCTCTGTTTTGGGTTTTATTCCATTAATATTCTTCAAATTTCAAATGTTTAATTTTAATCTGTGTACTCTAAATAAATCTTGAAATTGTTCTCTACTATTAGTTTATTGTTAATTTTCTCTTTTAAAAAACTAGTCTCGATTAATTTTCTCTCTATAAATTTTAGAAATACGTTTACATTGTGTCTTTTTTTTATAATTATTATTATTATTATTTAACCAATTTTGATAAAAAAAATTAACTCCAAACTTATCATCTATAATATAAATTTGAAGCTTTATTGAAAATACATAGATTAAAATTGAAGATTTGAAAGTACAAAAACTAAAATAGAATAAAGCTGAAAGTTTCTGGATGAAAATGATTTTTACGTTTTTTTTCAAAATGAAAATTATAAAGATAAACAAAAACACTAAATCTGAAATTAAAAGTTATACTCTTGATAATTAAAATTATTGTAATTCATAATAAAATGCGACCACGACCCTACGCCTAACCACGACTCGAGGGATTAGATACAATAGGCACCGACATGAAAGTCAATTAAGGACAACCTTAGTAAAAGTCAAATCGATCCCAACTGACACGGACTATTAGTTATATATAAATATGTATCTTTTAAGGAAAGAAACTAACCGATAATTTGTCAAACATACTCAACTTGGCAAGAGAAAAGATGAAATGGAAGTGAGAAAAATGCATAATTTATAGTATTATGAGAGTATCATACACACTTTGTTCACACTATATTTTTTTATTTTTTTAATACTAGTGAGCTTACATAATTTTTAAAAACATGTTGATGTGGGAGACATTAAATAATAGTATAAAAAATTTTCCATGTTACCGTAGCACTAAAAAATTTTTTCGAGAAAAATATAATTTAATGGGTGGTTGTTGGGTGATGACATGTTAGGGAGGGTCCTATTATTAAGAGAGAAAAGATAAAAGAGCGTACAACTAAGATTTATAGGTTAGAGAAAAGAGAATGACAAATTATTCCATTGTGGTTGCCTCATAAACACAATTGTTTGATGTGCATTCAATAATTTTTGAGATATTTCTTTCTCTCTATCTAAAGGTAAAAAATTGTCAGCCATATGGTAGCGGTCTCACCGAAAATTTCTAGATGTACCATCCACATAACACCCCGCGTGATAAAATCGGGCTATCTTAGAACTTTTAAACTCAGTTATTCGTAACGGTTTTGAAAACTAGAACATATGTCTAGACCTTAAACGCGATAAATTAAATTTTGTTTCTACTCTATTATCGAGAAAACATCAACATTGTCGTCAAAATTTAAAAATTTCGAACATCGTCCAAATTTCGACAATGAATTAATTAATTTATTCAACAATCGGGCCGCTCATTTAAGTTTAAACCCAATTAGAGGCCCAAACCAAGTCGAACGAAAAGCCCATATATGCTAATGTTGAAAAGTGGAGATGCCCTTTTATAGGATTTGTGTGCCCCGCATCCTTCTAATCTGGTCCATGTGAGACAATCTCAATCCCATCCACCTCCACTTTTTTGTATTTCCTTCTCTTTCTCATCCTTCTCTCTCACTAATAAAATAAAAATATCTTTTTATACTAACAAATAAAGATATTAATATTGTATAAATTCATTTTTTTTTAATCTCTGGTTCATTTTCTATAAATTTTATTTTTTTTTATTTAAACTTTTTCAATGATTTTCATTGGATTAACTATCTTCTTACTCCAGAGTAAAATTATGATTTTGAAAATTATGAATTAGATGCTCCAAAACCATTTTTGATATTAGACATGTATACTAAATTTTATACTAAACAATTCATAATTATTTTGCAATGTATAAATGTTCCTATATCTCGTTTAATTTTATAACTAGTTTCCAATATTTGAGATTATTTTGTATAATTTACTAAGAATGCTTAATTATAGTTAAATTAAAGTCATCATACTTAAAGTTTTATTTAATAATTCAAACAATTTTCAATTTCTATAATACTCTCCAACATTTTTGTTACACCGATATTTCTATCGACACTTTAACACAAATATATATATTATATATGATGGTTATAAATAATGAATTATAGTATAACTAAACTACAATTAAAGTTAGCATATCGTTTTCATGCTAACAATTATGTTCAACATTTTCAATATAAGATGACTTGGGAGCAATATTGTAATTTATATCATAATTATCAAGGTTCTAAATTAGATACTTCAAAGTTATCGTTTTGGTATTAGACATGTATATTGTATATTATTAGTTTATGACTTTGTCAAATACAAATATGTCATATCTTCTCTAATTACTAATATTTTATATTATTTTATATAGTCACTTAGGATTTAGAAATGGATAATTCAATTAAATCATCTTAATGAATGTCGCAAAATATAAATACAACATAAAATGCTAAAAATAAATAAATTGTAGTAAGATTAAATCATAATTAAAATTTTGTGAAATAATTTTCATAATTTTTATTTTTTTTTTCAAATTCCTGCTATCATCGACATTTTAATCGTTATATATATATAAATTTTGTATTCGTTTT
The DNA here is from genome assembly GCA_036507285.1 of Trichosanthes cucumerina. NCBI lineage: Eukaryota > Viridiplantae > Streptophyta > Magnoliopsida > Cucurbitales > Cucurbitaceae > Trichosanthes > Trichosanthes cucumerina. The sequence goes on from CM071841.1 coordinate 19,023,365, forward strand.
TAGATGTGATGCTTAGAAATGATCAATTATAGTATAATTAAGCTACAATCCAAGTTTTATTAGCTAATTCAAACAATTTCCATCATTTCCATCAATTTTCATAAATTTTTTCGAAATTTCCATCGACATTTCTATTTCTATCGATATTTCCATAAAATTTAGACCTCGACATTTCGAACATTTAACTAAGTCATTAATTTAAAGTTCATAAATCTAGTTTAAAGAAGTCAAATCTACGAACAAAAACATAATTTAATTGAAATCAAGTAAGATTTATGACCAAAAGGTTTGGAATCCCCCTTTCAAAGTTATGGTACTAATTAAAAAAAGAAGTTAAATCTCTTTTAGTTTTAGATAGAATTTTCCTAAATCTTTCTAGATTACTTTTATGAAGTTTTATTTTTTTGCCAAGGATTATAATAGTAGAGATTTAGAGATTTAATATATTTTTCCCTTTCCTTTATTTATTGGGGCAATCGTTTGTGAAGGAAATTAAAAAGAATGGAGAAAACAAAAGCCCTAAATTCACTATTTCATAATTATTTAATGGTCCAGAATAATGAGGCTCTCTCAATTTGATGTCACCTATAATTGGTTAACTATTGGTTAATCATACTAGTTAGTTTTTTTTTTCATGTTTAGATGGTATACACGATTGTTTTTTTTTTTTCATTTCAACTTTTTTTTGTTTGTTAATTTCTCTCATTTATATTTTTTATAAGGGGCACTTGCATGAATAGCAAAAAAATATATAAATATTGCATCCATGTCACTCCTTAATTCAATTTGCAAAAATAGCAACAAAAAAAGTCCCAACCCAAAAGGATGACGTGCAAAGTCAAAAATACCCTTATATTTTCGCGCACGTTTTTCAATCTGAAGTATATTAATAGCCTATCAATAGTCTATCAAAAACATACTGATGATGTACTTATGATATACTATTGATATACTAATGATATACCTAAAATGAAATATACTATTGATATACAACTGATATACCAAATATAAATTATATCAGATAAACTGTTCATATATTACTGTATCTAAAAAACTATTGCTAGATTTACAAATACCTTCTCCGTGTTGTTCAATATCGAGAAAATCAGTATTCTATCAACAATAGATCTAATATAGCAACGATATATCTAACCAAAAACTAACTGCGTAAGTGATATAGTACTGATTCTGTTGATTTCAATATATTATATACTACTGATATATACTTTATTTAGTATATCAACATTATATCACAAATAGGGATTTATGCCTGATAGTGATTTATGCTAACATACTTTATTCAGTAATATTAGATATATCAATGGGATCTCAAAATCTATTGCTAGATTTACAAATGTCCTCCTTGTGCTTTTCAATATCGAGAAAATAAGTAGTTTATCAATAATAGATCTGATATACCAATGATATATCCAACAAAAAAGTAACTACATGAATGATATGAAATCTGTTGATTTCACTAACATTAAGTATATATCAGTGTGATATACTAACGATATACTTTATTTAATATATCAACGGTATATCATAAATTGTGACTTATGTTTGACAGTGATTTATGCTGATATATTTTATTCAGTAATATTAAGTATATTAACGGGATCTCAAAAAACTATTGGTAGATTTGGAAATGTGCTCCCGTGTTTTTCAATATCGAAAAAATCAGTAGTTTATTAACATTAAATCAGATATACCAATGATATACCTAACCAAAAAATAACTAATAATCGTTGATTTCACTAATATTAAGTATATATCAGTGTGATATACTACCAAAATACTTTATTCAGTATATCAACGATATATCACAAATAGTGATATATGCTTGATAATGATTTATGATGATATACTTTATTCAGTAATATTAAGTATATCAACGAGATCTCAAAAGCTATTTGTAATGTCTGACATTTCAGGTAGAGTAAATTTCAAGTTATGCTTTTAAATTTTAGGTAAATTCATAATTTAAAACCAAATTCGATTGTTATATTTTATTGTGTGAGATGTGTTATTGTATAAAGTATATCACTAATATACTACTGATATATGTATATGAAGTTAATTAAGAGTATATCAGTAACTCGCACATGATATATGTTCATTTCACTGATATACTAATGATATACTAAATGTTAGGTATATTAGTGAAATAAACCTATCTAAAATGAAGTACATTAGTAATATACTAATATGCAAAATATCTCTAATTTTCTACGAATATATGGGAAACATATCATTCTAAATGATATATCTAAAAGAAGGGTATACATGGTATATCAATAATATACTATTAACATATTTCGTTTTAGGTATATATTGGTATATAAAAATAAAGTATATCAGATATACTTCTGATATACCAATATAAAGTATATCGGATATACTTTTGATATACTAATATAAAGTATATCAGATATACTACTGATATACCAAATGTAAAGTATATCAGATATACTACTGATATACTTGCTGCTACACCAATGAGGGTAAATCTGGAATAATAAAAAAATGAAAATTAGATTTAAAAAAATTGGCTAGATTTACAAATCTAAAAAATCATAATTAAGCTTGCAAATATGCTAATATTTTATGCTACCCATTACAATTCCCCTATTTATAATTATTTTAAGGTTGGTTAAGATTCTCCCAACATAATAATAATAATAATAATAATAATAATAATAATTATTATTATTATTATTATTATTATTATCCAATAATTCTCTTTTTTCTGTTTTATTTTTTTTTTATATTTTTTTAATCCCATTTAGATTTTTCATGTTGGTCTTCTATTTTCTCTTTTATGTATTGTTAAGTTTTTTTTTAAAGAATATCCAATTAAACTAGTTTGAATGTTATCTTTTAATCTATTTTTTATATAAATTTATTAGATCAATTCAAGATTAATGAATAAAATGTTAGGTCTACTAAAAATAATATTTAATAAATTATTTAGTTGACAAAATTCAAGCATTACAATCACACTAATGACCTTTAAAGTTTTAGTTAAAACAAGAACACTATCTACAACAATAACTTTTGTTTACTATTCCAACCTAGTGAAAATATATAAATAAAAATGAAAACAAAACAAGCTAGCATGTTTCATTTAAGAAAGAAACATGAAAACAATACTGGCTAGCAATATTTAGGTTAAAAAAATGAAAATTCAATAAGTATAGAAAAAATAGAACTAAAGATTCATATCTATGAAATGTCAATGTTCAACATCATTTTCAAAATTACATAAACCTGTAGAACTTACATCGTGCATAATAAAAAAAAAGTTGAAATTAATATGACAAATATGAAAGGGAATAATATTAATTATAAAATAAAATATTTTTGCACACCTAATTTACATGAGACAAATTTATGTAAACATCGTTTACCCTCGAAGTACTTCCATCAAAATTATTATATTACAAGTTTTGATTAGTGAAAATTAAAAGTAAAATTATTGATAACGTGCTTAACATATTAAAATATAGTTTAAAAATATACTCGAACTGAATAAAGAATCTTGGAGAAAAAGAATAGAAAAGAAGAGGAGGTAAATCTAGGAGTTAAAGAAGAGGAGGTAAATCTAGGAGTTTTTTTTTTTTTTTTTTTTTTTTTTTTTTTCTGAATTCATATGAAAATATCAACCTGAGAAAAGCAATACGAAAATTTTAAAATGAAAATAAAAAAAGATAAAACATAAAAGATAAAAAAAGAAAATTATTGAAAAAGAATAATAATAATAACAAATTAGAGAATCTTAACAAAGTCTAAAATAATTATAAAAAAATAAGAGAGATAATCGGTAATTGAAAATTAACAAAACAAAAAAAATTAAATGGGAGAGAAGAATAATCTTTAAATTAAAAAAAAAATAACTAGGTGGTTAAGCAATAGTTAACAACCCATACGTGACATCAAATTGGCGGAGAGCCTCAATGTACCGACCTCCTCCAATATTTCTCCTTCTTCTATTCACGTTAGCCGCAAGCCCCACCTCGTCGGAGTTTTTGTACGGATAACCCGTTTTTCCGCGCATTAATGACATTTGATCTGACATTTCAAAATAATGAAATATGATCCATTCTAACGTGGCAATGCGCGTAAAATTACTCATAAGGGTAATATGAAACGATCTTTCTTGTTCACGCTCTCGTACGCGAAAACACTCTCGCTCCCGTTGTCTCGCTCTCGCTCAAATGAGTGGCCGAAAATATAAAGAAAAAAGGACAAGGAAAAAAGTCATAGAAGAGCTGGAGTAGCAGAGGTAGAGCGAGAGCGAGTTAGAGAGAGCGAGAGCGAGTCAACTATAGTGCGATTTTTGTTTTTTTTTTCTTTTCTCCAGAATTTTGACAACTTCATTACTATCACGACCGAGAGTGAGACTTGAGCGAGAGTGAGAGAGATAGAGTTAGAGTATGATGCCCTTACGGTAATTTGGACGGAATGTATAGTACAAAAAGGGTCATATGTCATTAATTTCAGAACATGGTCAAATCACATCAATGCGCGTAAAAAGGGGTCTTCCGTGCAATTCTCTCCCCCTTGTCCAAACTCTTCTTCTTTGTCTTCTTCGACCTCTCCTTCTCCCTCTCACAAGCGTGTTGCACGAGCACTGCCCCTTGTTCATAATCAACATTGTATCTCCAACAATGTCGACAATACCCACGAACCGAGGCATTTTTCTACTGTCCCCGACCACGAGTCACACCCTATCTTAAGTTCAAGACCCACGAGCTTCTTTGGGCATGCAACATCCTACTGCAGCGGTGCATAATCTACTGGACAACACCTCCTCTCTTTCTTGGTAAGATTCGATCATACCCATGCATAATCGACGATAGTTTTGGATTACCCATACCTTAGAAGTCTTTGTTATTGCGATTTTAGGCCTTTTTGGACGTCGACCAACACGTGTTAGAGGCTGTTGGTGCAGATTCACGAATTCTAGCGCATATTCATTTGTTTTCAAGCCTCAAGCTTGTGTCGGTACGTGATCCACATAATCGTTTAACCTCTAATAAGTTTGCCCATACCATACAAGTATTTAACTTGAAGGTTTAGGTCTCGTTGATCGCCCACAAAACTATAGAGACCTTTTAATTGCAGTTTCGAATACTTTCCAACAAAGATTGAGCTCTTCTTAGGCGTTTCGAATACGTTCGGCTGTGACCCACAACTCGAATAACCTAGAATCGAGCTACCCATAGTCTAGAGATCTTTGATTTGCAAAGTCAAACCTCGTCAACACAATCCAACAGACCTTTGAGTCGTTTGGTGTAGTTCGGTAAGTTTCGAGATACTTAAAAATCCATCAAGCTCCTTTAAACCCATATTAGCTATATTAATTTAGTGCTAACCTTTGGGACGTCTATTTGTAGTTTTTAAACTATTGAAAGTAGATCGAACCACTGCCTGACAAGGAATCAAGTTCACATCGATTTTGAGTTAGTTTTGGACTGTTCGAGCAAATCTTAAAGTTGTTTTGGGTAAGTACATCCCTCTTAAATACTCTTTTCGATTCCTACAGGGTTTTAAAATGGAGTTTCGATCTCTAAACCTTGCCAAGTTTGCTTAAAAACCTTATCAGCTTGCTTTAGGAACATGTCAGGAAGTCTGGTAAGTAGAATCCTATTTATGGGGTTTCTTTGCATGTTTGTTGGCATGTTGCATGTTTCAATTACTTTATTATGGATCCTATAATGAGTTTTACTGCTCCTTGATGTGTTTTGTATATGTTTAGAATGACTTTAAGAATATGTGTTGTGAAGTAAACTACTTATTATAGTTGTGGTGTTGTACTTGGTGAGCATTGTGAGTTTACTGTTATGATCTTGTGATGTTGAGCTTGTTGCCATGTCAAAATGGGTTGAAAGCATTTTGGTTGTATGTTGAGCACTTTTATGAGTTTTAGCATAATGTGTTTGTATGTGGGTTCAACGTGGAGCGTGAGTTAGAAACTTGTTTAGAGACACATGCACTCTAGTGAGAATGAGGTTTGAGGATCGTGTGAAGGAAGACAAGTTGGGTGTATATCAGGTGCCTCGTTCAAGTGATTGAAGGGTGATATGTCACCAATAGATTTAAAAGTAGCACCGATGGTCTTGTCTTGTGATAGTTAGAGTCGGTGTGTTGAGTTCAGAAGGACAACTGTCTGGGTACTTGAGAACGTTAATTGCCTTGATGAAAACTTAGATGGGGGCGATTGGGAGTGTCGGTGGCACTAGATGCAAAATAGTTGGGGTTGGTAGAGAATGTCGTTGATCCTGACCAAAATGAATGAGAATCAACGTGTATCAAAGAGTCATTACGAGAAAGCCTTGTGGGAACTAAATCGTGGTTTTGAGTGAGCTCGAGAGTTGAGATGGGGCTTGGGTTAGCTTGATATAAGGTGTTTGTCCATGTATCTAACATGTGAATTTATCATTTACTCTTTGTGTATCTTGAGCATGCCTAGCTTTGTTATTGTTGTGTAAAGCACGTTATTGCATTGTTTGTTGTATGATGACTTTTCAGGTGTGAGCTACTTACTAGTATGTGTTAGGTACTCACCCACCCACAAGTTTTGCAGGTGATGATGAGTACGACAACCTCGGTGATGCAGAAGAAGAGGCATGAGAGAAACCATAGTTAATAGTTAATTTATTTGTACTTTCATCGCATTTAATTTTAGTACTGTTGTTCTTACTCTTAGAGCAGACTTCTAATCTTGATGCTTATAATTGAATTGAAGTTTGTAACGAGTATGTGTTTTAAAGGTTGACTTGTTAGGAAGTTGATGAGAAAGCTTAGTCCGGTTTGTTTTTGGTTTTGCCGAGAACATTCTAACTGATCTTTAAACGGCTAGTGACATGGACTTGGATGAGTTGTCTGGTTGTTGGGTTTAGAAGTGGATTTTTACTTTAAACAGGTACATGTACAAATTTTAGCAGTATTATAGTTATGCCGTTTTACTGCCAAAATTTTTGGGCATGACGGTTGGTAGTTTAGTAACCTACCCTAGATTTAGGCTAAAATATGGGGGGGCGTTATAATCCACATATGGCCTTTAGTTTCTCCTACATCCAACAGTACAAAAACAATCGAATACATTGTCTCATAATAATCGTTAGTCAATAATTTTTATGCCTCTAATAACAACAACGAAATATAAATTTGAGGTTCTCTATATCCAATGGTGAAAAATTGACAATCACGAAAATCTCTCGGAATAATTTCTTCACTTACCATGATTGTGTTTGCAATTAATTTAGAAATGACCAAAAGATACTTGTAAGAGTACTTTTTTCCAGATATCTATTCGAAAAAATCTTTAAAATCTACAAGTACACATAATTAAATATCACATTCTACTAAAGTGTGCACACTGCAACTCATAAAAAAAAATAATAATAATAATAAGACTCTCAAATATGCCTTAAATGTATTACCATTACGAAAGAAGGTTGATAGTTTGCAGATCGTGGAATGACACGGCAGTGAGTAGCTTTTCCAATGATGGTAGCTCCATCAGCCATAGAAGAGAAAACATAAAACTTAGAAGGAAGAGGGAGTTGAAGAAGAGCCATTATATGGATACTGCGTTTTTTGTTTTCTTCTTTTTCTGCAAGGTTCTTAATGCAAATTCTTCTCAAGAAATCTTGGCTTTTATAGGGATAAATTGTGAAAGTTTTCTCTACATGTGAATTTCATTGTTTTTATTGGATTCATTGATTTTCAACCTCAGTCTTTTTTATCATAATTTTGTGATCTATGAACATACACAAATGTCGGTACAAGGATGGCCTCTAGTTATATTTCATCTTTCACTATAATTTAAATTTAGTCTTTTTGGTGAGTTTATATTGGTATTATCTCATCTTTTTTAAATTTATTTATGTTCATTTTAAGTCCATGGCCTAGCTCCATCACCTTTATCAGAAATAAACTAACAGGTGTATATTAGTTCAAAATTTTCCTTTACGAAAATCTTAATAAATTGGTGGTCTATATATTCACTTTAAATTATATGATATTGCAAAATAAAGAATTTAAAACATAAAAAATCCTAATACATTTATTTTGCAATATCATATCATTTATAATGTGTTATGTTAATTTGGCTAATTATAAAAACTACCCAAAATTTCGTCCATTGTTATAAAAGTTCTCCTATTCTTTTAAAATTTGCAATATTACCATTTAACTTTAATAAATATTTGTAAACTATCATTGAAATAGAAATCTGCGTAGAGGTTAGATTGAAAGCTACGTAGTAGTGACTTTGAAGAAAACGAAGTTATCATCTTAAAAAAAAAAAAAAATGAGAGATTGAAGGACAATTCATATTAACACAAACCTGTTACATTTTCTCGTTGTTCCTCCTTATTAAGGAGCACTCAAAAAGCTTCGATTCATCTAAGGAAAAGATAGGGGAAGAGGAGATTGCCTTGGCGTAGACCTTTCTAAGATTTAAAGTCATGTTGGGGACTTCATTTAACAACATTGAAAAATGTTCATTTAACCCATGAGGTTACTCACAACATTGAAAATGAGTCCATCATTTACAAAAGCCCATCTTACCCATGACTTGCTCCAAGTAGTCCCACTCGACTCTATTATATGCTTTGATCATATCTAACTTGAGTGTTGCCCATTCTATCTTTCCCATCCTTTTTTGCTTCAAACACATACAGACACTCAAATCCGATAAGAGCCTTATTTGTTATAAGGTGGGCATGCACAAAAGTGGACTACTTTGGAGAGATCAAACTATCTAAAACTTTCTTCAATCTATTAGCCAAGATTTTTACAATAATTTTATAAATTACCTTGCATAGGCTAATAGGTGATCATTTTCATTTATCAGAATTATTTGACTCTTCTACTAGGTTATTCTGTTCATTTTTGTATATTTTAATGATGAAAGAAGAAAGCTAAGGTAGTTTTATTTAGTAATATATTTAAAAGCTTTTGGGATTAATGAAAAAGAGAAAAGAAGGCGAAAAGAAGTTCGAATTAATCTAATTAGCTATTTTGGTGTAGGTTTGTGAGCAAAAATAAAAGTGCAAATTGCATTTCTGAAGAAATTTGAAAAATAAGTATGTGAGCAAGACTAAAAATGCAATCGAATTCCAGAATGGAAATGCAGTTCTGAAAAATACTAGCAGATCTAGAAAACAATGCAACATAAATGCAATAGCATTGTTGCAGAAATCTGAAAAACACACAAAACGCGAGAACTTGCATTTGATTGAATTTTCCTACAACAATAGTTATGAGACAACCATTGTACGATGTTGATTTTACACAAAATAGTAACAATGGTTAATCAAAAGGGAGAAGAAACGTTTACTACCATTGAAGAACCATTTTTTCACGTGTTCCTTTTCCAATCTCGCACTTGCACCTCGTTCTCAATGATCAACTCGAACACCTCCAACAAGTCTTCTTCGTTGTTCCCTAGGAAAGGGAGAACGACATGAGTTCCTTTTAGTTTTGGGAGAATTTTCTCTTTGAGAGAGAATTTGAGAATTGAGAGAATTTTGTGTTATGGAATTTTCCAAAACAAGAAAATGGTTAATTAACTTCCTAAATGCATTTCAATGCACTTATTTATAGAGAGTGATGGTGGTGTTAACTTCATCCACCCACTCCTCCACTAATTTCATAAATGGTACATCATGCACTCTAATTCCCTATTGAATTTAATATGAAACTATTTCAACTTAAAATACTTGGATAATAATCAAAATATGACATATGGTTCAACATGAATCATATTCACTTTAAACTATATACTATATCAATTATATCACATATAATCGATATAACTCCCATTTACGAAATTGAACACTTCAAGTTCGATCCAAAACTTTATACCCTCGATATTGTTGGGATTTGTGCCCTAAACTTATGTAATTTTGGTCAAATAAATAAAGAGTTATTTGTTATGATAAAATTATATTCTTGTTTTATAAATCCAATAAACTAAACTCCAAGGTTATAATGTATCTTGAACATTAGTGTAGTAGACACTATTTGGATTGTGTTTAAGAGCATAACCTAAATGGTCTATGGTATAAGAATAAGGTTGGAAACCTTATTCTGATAACACCATGGATGCGACCCACTTTGTAATTAGTACAAATGAGGTAATCCAACTCATTCATGTGGTTGACATGCGAGTGGGGGCATCCTATATGAAGAGTTCATACAAGATCGGACTGCAAATTATTAGTCTAATCAGTATAACACCAATAACAGGATAAGACTGATAATTTATAGATGGTCATTAGTGACTCGACCTGAATCCTGAACAAGTTAAGAACTCCTGCTTAATTATAGGGGTTTGTCCTTAGACTAGTATGGGTGAGAGTGGCATGTAGCCGACTCAATAAGCCTACCATCTCAGGGACAGAACCTCGTAGGTAGCTGGGGGACTTAACTATGCAAGATGGAATTCACTCATTCCTACACTACGGAATTAGATAGGTTGTTCCCTTAAGAACTGAGTTCGGGTCATGAACAACGGGGCCCCGCCCTCTAAACTGACTTAAAAGGGTATGAGTCTATGGTAGGACCATAGACTTGTTGCTCATTAGAGGATCAATGGTGCTTAAGGAACAAAGAGGTAATCACAGGGGTAAAATGGTAATTTGACCCAGCTGTGATTACGAACAACCTATGAAGGGTCGACTCATTGGTAATTATTATATCAATGGACACAATATAATCTATAGTGAGGAGAGTGCAGCTACAAGTGTATAGTGGAGTGACTTGTAGTTAATGAATATTGATTAACTGGATCAAAGAGTTTAATCAATTAATCTCACATCATTGAAGCTCATGAACTGTAGGTCCATTAGGTCTCTTCGTTGGCTCAACATGGTAATATTGAGGGTATAAAGTTAGGAATGAAATTGAAGTGTTCAATTTCATATATGAGGTGTTATATCAATTATATGTGATATAATTGATATAATATATGGTTTTAATATGAATTAGATTCACATATTAACTATATACTAATGAGAGAATGAAGAAGGAATAGAATGGTAATTTCTATCTTATTTCCCTATAAATATTTGCATGAGATGCAACTTTGAGATTGAAAGGAATCGAATCCCGCAGCGGAAGCGATTGTGAATCGCGCGTTCTTAATTTCGTTACAAAAATTAATTTCAAGAACAATTCTATCTTGATTAAGCATATAATAACAATATGGACAACGAGATATTACATTTGAAGAACCTTTCTTCGAGTGCTCCTTCTCCCATGACCACGATCTCAACAACACGAACTCGAACGTTCACCGACACTACCACCGGATCTTCTCCGTTGTTCTATAGGTGAGGGAGGAATGTGGGTTCCCTTTAGGTGTGATGAGATGTTGTGAGAGAGTTTGTGTTTTGGAACTCTTCCAAGCACACAACAAAAGCTTAGGTTTGGCTTGTTTGCTTAGTTGCATCTTATGCAACTATATATATAAGAAGATAGGGATGGAAATTACCATCCTATCCCTCTTTCATTCTCTCTTTAGTATATATTTAATATGTGAATCTAATTCACATTAAAACTATATATTATATCAATTATATCACATATAATTGATATGACATCTCATATATGAAATTGAACACTTCAATTTCATTCCTAACTTTATACCCTCAATATAACCATGTTGAGCGAACGGAGGGACCTAATGGACCTACAGTTCATGAGCTCCAATGATGTGAGATTAACTGATCAAACTCTTTGATCTAGTTAATCAATATTCATTAACTACAAGTCACTCCACTATACACTTGTAGTTGCACTCTCCTCACTGTAGATTATATTGTGTCCACTGATATAATCATTACCCATGAGTCGACCCTTCACAGGTTGTTCGTAATCACGATCGGGTCAAATTACCATTTTACCCCTATGATTACCTGTTTGTTCCTTAAGCCCCACTGATTCTCTAATGAACAACAAGTCTAAGGTCCTACCATAGACTCATACCCTCATAGAGGACGGGGCCCCGTTGTTCAAGACCTGGAGTCAGTTCTTAAGGGAACAACCTATCTAATTCCTTAAAGTAGGAATGAGTGAATTCCATCTTGAAGAGTTAAGTCCCCAGCTACCTATGAGATTCCGTCCCTAAGAAGGTAGGCTTATTGAGTCGGCTACAGGTCACTCTCACCCATACTAGTCTAAGGACAAACCCCTATAAGCAGGAGTTCTTAACTTGCTCAAGATTCAGGTCGAGTCACTAATGACCATCTATAAATTATCAGTCTTATCCTGTTAATGGTGTTACACTGTTAGACTAATAATTTGCAGTCCGGTCTTGTATGAACTCTTGATACAAGATGCCCCCCACTCGTATGTCAACTACATGAATGAGTTGGATTACCTCATTTGTACTAATTACAAAGTGGGTCACATCCATGGTGTTACCAGAATGAGGTTTCCAACCTTATTCTTATACTATAGACCATTTATGTTATATTCTTGAACACAATCCAAATAGTGTCCACTACACTGATATTCAAGATATATTATAACCTTGAAGCTTAGTTTATTGGATTTATAAAGCAAGAATATAATTTTATCAAAACAAATAACCGTTTATTTATTTGATCAAAATTACACAAGTTTAGGGCATAAATCCAAATAATCTCCCACTTGGCCTAAAGCTTGTGGAGTACTAAAAAATTACAGTAATGTAAATACAATAAACTAGGGCATTTAAACCCTTTGTACAAAATACTCTCACTTGCCCTAGTTAGGGAAGACTATTAAACCTAGACCTACTAGGTGACTCTCAAATACTTTAGCCGTGAGAGCTTTTGTAAAAGGATTAGCAACGTTGTGCTCTAAGGCTATCTTCGTGACAATCACATCTCCTCTATGCATGATCTCCAGGATGAGATGATATTTCCGCTTAATATGCTTTCCCCTCTTGTGACTTTGAGGTTTCCTCGAATTTGCCACTGCACCACTGTTATCGCAATACAACGTGATGGGCAAAGTCATATTTGGAACAACTTCCAAATTTAACATGAATTTCCTTAACCAAACGATCTCTTTAGCTGCTTCACAAGCTACTACATATTCGACCTCCATGGTGGAATCAACGATGCATCCTTGCTTGACACTTCGGCATACTACAACTACTCCTTTAAGATTAAATACTAACCCTGATGTAGATTTCCGAGAATCTTTATCAGTCTGAAAGTCAGAATCTATGTATCCTGTAAGGATCAAATCCTTAGCCTCATACAGAAGCATGTAGTTCCTTATTCTCCGTAGATACTTAAGGATTGTTTTAACCGTTGTCCAGTGTTCAAGTCCTGGATTGGATTGATACCTACTGACCATTCCAACTGCAAAACAGATGTCAGCCCTAGTACATAACATGGTGTACATCAGGCTCCCAACAGCTGATTGACCTAGTTCCTTATTTTCTTGTAGACACAAGATTCATCATCATTTTGGTCAAAACCATAAGATTTGATTGCCACATCAAATCTTATATTCCAGGACCTAGAGGCTTGTTTTAGTCCATAAATTGACCTTTTAAGCCTGCAAACCTTTTGCTCTTGTCCTGGTTCAATGAACCCTTTGGGTTGATCCATGTGGATGTTTTCCTCAAGATTGCCATTCAAAAAGGTTGTCTTGACATCCATTTGTCAAACCTCATAGTCATAATATGCGGCGATGGAAAGTAGGATACGGATAGACTTTACCATAGCAACAGGTGAAAAGGTTTTCTCATAGTCAACCCCTTCAACCTGGGTATAACCCTTTGCTACTAGTCTAGCTTTAAAGGTTTGCACCTTCCCATCTACACCACGTTTTCTCTTGTAGATCCACTTACAACCTATGGGTTTTTCCCCATCAGGTTTATCTATAAGATCCATTTCTTGATCCATCGCAAACAGAGTTGAAGTGCATAGACTCCATTTCTTGATCCATGGCTATGACCCATTTGTCTTTGTCTTTGTCAACCATCGCTTGATTATAAGTTAATGGATCCTCGCAGTTGTCATCTGCTATAACAACTTGGGTTTCAGATAAACCAATGTAACGGTAAGGTTGTGTTATAACCCTCCCACTACGTCGAGGCATACTCAACTCTTGAGATGGACTCTCTTGACTAGACAAGCTAGTATCAACAACTCTTGTTGACGTACTAGTTTTATTAGCAAGCTTTGCTATTATTCCGTCTAACTTACTCAACACAATTTACTTCTTGGTTTGTGGTCCCTTATGTGGTCCTCCTCTAAGAAAGTGGCATTTGTCGACACAAAAACCTTATCTTTCTTAGGATCATAGAATAAACCACCTCTTGTTTCTTTTGGATAGCCTACGAATAGGCACAATTTTGAACGTGAATCCAACTTCTTTGGATTTGTCACAAGCACATGTGTTGGACAACCCCATATTCTGAAATGACATAAACTATCTTTACGTCCTTTCCAGAGTTTAAAAGGTGTTTCAGAAACACCTTTTAAGGGCACATTATTCAAAATATATACTGCAGTCTCTACTTCGTAACCCCAAAATGAACTAGGGAGATGAGCATAACTCATCATTGATCGAACCATGTCCAACAAGGTTCTATTTCTCCTTTCCGATACCCCGTTTTGTTGTGGTGTACCGGGAGCCGAAAGTTGGGATGTAATTCCATGTTCTATCATATAGTTCTGGAATTTTAAATCCATATACTCTCCACCTTGATCTGATCGAAGCGTTTTAATTGTTTTACCCAATTGATTTTCAACCTCAGTCTTGAATTCCTTGAACTTTTCAAGTGTTTCAGACTTATGTTGTATTAGGTAAATATGCCCAAATCTAGAATAATCATCTACAAAGGAGATGAAATATTCATAACCTCCTCTTGTTTTAACACTCATCGGACCACAAAGGTCCGAATGTATAAGCTCAAGAGGCTCTTTGGCTCTATAACCTTTTCCATTAAAAGGTCTTTTAGTTATTTTTCCTTCTAGGAAGGATTCACATACAGGTAAAGTATTTTCTTCTAACTCATTTAGAAGTCCATTCTTTACCAATCTCTCAATCCTATTGAGATTAATGTGACCCAATCTAAGATGCCAAAGATGAGTATTTTCGTTAGGAGAAATTTTACGTTTCTTAGTTTGTGCATTTGCAGTTTTAAATAATTAAGTGTTCAAAACCATTTTGACTGAATTAGGCCTTAAAACATACAACCCATTTTCTAATGAAGCTGAACATATTTCCATACCTTTCTTTAAAATATGCACTTTTTTCATTGAGAAAGAAACAGAAATACATTGTTCTACAAGGCAAGAAATTGTAATAATGTTTCTAGTAAACCCCGGTATCACTAATATATTGTCCAACAACATATATTTCTTGCCAAAGTAAAGCTTCATCGTGCCTACTGCTATAGCTGAGACGACTTCTCCATTTCTAACCCGGAGCGTTATCTCTCCTTTCTGTAGTTGCTGCCAGGAATAAATTCCCTGAAAAGAAGAGTAAACATGATTAGTGGCGCCTGAATCAAGTATCCAAGCAGTTTTATTATTATCCACTAAACAAGCTTATAGGAAAAGTAAATCATATTTACCTTCCTTCTTCTTTTCTGCAATGTACTTCAGACAATTCCGTTTCCAATGCTCATCTTCGTTGCAGTAGAAACACTTTCCTTTGTCAGCAACTTCTTTGACTTTCTTGCCCTTCTGGGCGGCAACTTTGTCAGCTCGTTTCCCTTTACCAACCTTCTTCATGTTCTTTTTCTTCCCTTTCATGTTGGAAGAAGATGAAGCCACTGTTTTTGTTCTAGAGGTCGAACCTCTGTGATAACTCCTACTAGCAACATTTGCCTCACCTTTCGATCCCTGAATTTTCATCAATGATTGAAAGGTCTGGAGTTCATTCAGAAGGGAGGTAAGGTTAAAAGTGAGCTTGTTCATAACAACATTACTTCTAAACCGTAGGAAACTATCTGGAAGGGTTTCCAGAATGAAACTGACCTGGCTCGATTCATCGATGGAAGCACCATTCGACTCCGTGATGTTAAAGTGCACCATCATATCCAGGACATGATCCCGAACAGATGTACCCTCTAGCATCCTCGAGTTGAATATGTACTTTAGGGCATTGTGTCGGGCCTGTGTTGACTGTTGTCCAAACATACCCTGCATAGAATCCATGATTTCCTTGGCAGTTATCATGTCGTCATGCTTCTTGGCTAATATGTCAGACATACTTGCCAGCATGTAGACCTTGGCCTTATCATTGGCCTTGATCCATCAATCATATGCATCACGAACATTTCGTGACGCATTCGAGCTTGGCACCTGAGGACACTCCTAAGTTAGCACAAACTTCAGATCATCCACTACCAATATAGTGTTCAGTTTGTTTTTCCATGTCATCATATTCTCTCCAGTTAACTTTTTCGCACCTAATTAGGAAATAATAGAGCTAGACATTTTTGTTAAAAATTTACAAATAAACTTGTATGAGTTTCTTGGTATAACTCTAATCCAATCATGTTTTAGCTAATTATCAAATGATTCCTAGGCCATTTATAATTTGCAATGACACTCCAAAGGTTTAGAATGTATGACACCGAAGGGTAATAAAAAACACTTCTCCTTTGGATCACGACATTCTTGACCAAAACCTAATGCTAGAATAATTCTTATTCCTATAAGCTTTAGTTTCCATTATTTGGTCAGGATACATACACAACTTATGTACTTCGTGAGTGTGACCCTGTAACGCCCCAGGCCCAGAATCTCTGGTGACCTGGTTGCGTCACTATATCATCCATGATTGCTTGTAAGATTGAAGACACTATCCTCACAAACCAACACAGGGTCCTTTCAGCATGCTTTGTCCTCACTCACATGCTCCTAGGAAAATTCCTGTGAGGTCACCCAACACAAACATTGCTCCAAGCTAAGCACGCTTAATCAGGAGTTCCTATGATTGAGCCACCGAAAAGAAAGGTGCACCTTGTTGGTATAGGTAGTAGCTATCAATTCTTTTAAGCCTTTCTCAACTATACTTTCATATCCTCATGATCACTCTCATGTACCCCTCTCCCTCGGGCACCATACTTTCATATCCTCAGGATCCCTCTCATTCAGATGTGGACTCAGTTCATTCATGTACCCCTCTTCCTCGGGCGTCACATGCCCACCAGCGTCCGCCTTGGTTCGTCCCCGAACCACATCTTACTAGGAGAGGTTCCGCTCTGATACCATTTGTAACGCCCCAGACCCAGAATCTCCTGTGACCTGGCTGCGTCACTATATCATCCATGATTGCTTGTATGATTGAAGACATTATCCTCACAAACCAACACAGGGTCCTTTCAGCATGCTTTGTCCTCACTCACATGCTCCAAGGCAGACCCTCTGTCTTTAGATCCCAGAGTCCCTATCCAATAAAATCCGCCGAAGGGAGGACTAGATTGAAAAACAGACTAAGGAAATCTTTATCCCTTTCGAGTGTCTACTGTGTTCGATCCCCTATGATCAAGCCCTCCGAAGGGATTTTCTGATCCAGGCCAAACTAGCAGGCTGACCATAGTGATCTTATGGTGTAAACCGACTGAAAAGACCATAGGTTTTGTTTTCACTAAACCTGCTCCCACTCACTATAAGTACCCTTTCCATTCACCTTGATATTGACTCATACAAACATCATTCGAAGGGGGACGCTCCCGTTTGTGCCAGGCCAAGTATGAGTCTCACGGTGTGAACTTCCCAGAGATACGTAGATGAGAAAATATGTATCATATACACTTTTTCCTCCCACTGAATACTTTAGATCTATAGAAATCTTACTTAGGCTAAATCCGACTAATGGTTTTACCTAAAGTTATCAATATAACTCTTATATCGATAATCAATATAACTCGTATATTGATTTTGTCCTAAGTTTGCTAATATAACTCTTTATATTAAGCCTAGGATTTCTAGTTTATTAACCCCTTAATAAACTCGCTGACGCTACTATGATTTATAAACCCTCTAATTAAATTTCACTCCCAGGTCAGTTTCCAGGTAGGGGTGTTCCGTTTCCGTCAGCTTAAATACCCCAACCTAGACAGAACTTTTCTAAGACAGAGTTCCTCTTTTAATCATTGTTTATAAATCACTTGGTTCCTAATTCTAATCTAATTAGAACTAGATAACCTAAGGTATATTATTTCCAAGTTCTAAACATTTTAAAACTAATAATTAACCTTAGTAGACATGCATACTATGTTATAGTGCTTGATCATTCATCTCAGGAATAATAAGACATGCATAGCATAATCATCTCATGATATATAATGCATGTCAATGTTGTCCATAAATTAATATAACACCTTATATTAATTAATCATGCAAACTATATAATATAACTTTTTATATTATAAATGATGCATGGAAATACTTAACCTAAGGTGAGATATCTAAATTAAAAGCATACATTATGCATGGCAATAATTACACAACAATTGCATAATTTAAATAACAATATTAGACCAATTTTGGCACCCTAAATTTAATTTTAATTAATATAATCTAATAATATTAATTAAAATTAGTTAAATTAAATATAAATTAAATATAAAACATTTTTATATTTAATATATAATAAAAAAATATTTTTTGCCCGTTGCTCCTTCGCGTGAAACACATTCGACGTTGCAAAGCTGATGGCAGCATTGCAACGCTGCGCCTTGTCGGTTTCTGCCCGTTGGAGCGCGCTGCGAAACGCCTCTTGCCTTCAGCGTTGTGACACTCGTGTTGGTGTTGCAACACCATCGCCTCATCGTCCAAGCGTTGAGACGCTGGGAGGAGCGTTGCAACGCCTCGTCTCCTTGCAGCCTGAAATCCGCCTCATTGGCGTTGCAACGCTGCACACAGAACAGAAAATAATCTCCACTGTTTTGGCTCGTTTTTGCTCTGATCTTCTCACCAACCACCTTACCTCGATCGACACGGACTTACAGACTCGATTTACAATTAAAATTTCCTAAAATACCGGGCCCTTACATTGAACAATTCAATGAAAATTGTAAATCTAAGTGCCAAAATTGAAAACGTCTAAGCATATAATAACAATATGGACAACGAGATATTACCTTTGAAGAACCTTTCTTCGAGTGCTCCTTCTCCCACGACCACGATATAAGCAACACGAACTCGAACGTTCATCGACACTACCACCGGATCTTCTCCGTTGTTCTCTAGGTGAGGGAGGAATGTGGGTTCCCTTTAGGTGTGATGAGGTGTTGTGAGAGAGTTTGTGTTTTGGAACTTTTCCAACCACACAACAAAAGCTTAGGTTTGGCTTGCTTTCTTAGTTGCATCTTATGCAACTATATATATAAGGAGATAGGGATGGAAATTACCATTGTATCCCTCTTTCATTCTCTCTTTAGTATATATTTAATATGTGAATCTAATTCACATTAAAACGATATATTATATCAATTATATCACATATAACTGATATGATATCTCATATGTGAAATTGAACACTTTAATTTCATTCCTAACTTAATACCGTAAATATAACCATGTTGAGCCAACGGAGGGACCTAATGGACCTACAGTTCATGAGCTCCAATGATGTGAGATTAACTGATCAAACTCTTTGATCTAGTTAATCAATATTCATTAACTACAAGTCACTCCACTATAGACTTGTAGCTGCACTCTCCTCACTGTAGATTATATTGTGTCCACTGATATAATCATTACCGATGAGACCCTTCACAAGTTGTTCGTAATCACGATCGGGTCAAATTACCATTTTACTCCTTTGATTAGCTCTTTGTTCTTTAAGCATCATTGATCTTCTAATGAACAACAAGTCTAAGGTCCTACCATAGACTCATACCCTCATAGAGGGCGGGGTCTCATTGTTCAAGACCTGGAGCCAGTTCTTAAGGGACAACCTATCTAATTCCTTAGAGTAGGAATGAGTGAATTCCATCTTGCAGAGTTAAGTCCCCAGCTACCTTCGAGATTCTGTCCCTAAGAAGGTAGGCTTATTAAGTCGGCTACAGGCCATTCTCACCCATACTAGTCTAAGGACAAACCCCTATAAGCAGGAGTTCTTAACTTGTTCAGAATTCAGGTCGAGTCACTAATAACAATCTATAAATTATCAGTCTTATCCTGTTAACGGTGTTACATTGGTTAGACTTATAATTTACAGTCCGGTCTTGTATGAATTCTTTATATAGGATGCCCCCACTCGCATGTCAACTATATGAATGAGTTGGATTACCTCATTTGTACTAATTACAAAGTAGGTCGCATCCATGGTGTTACCAGAATGAGGTTTGCAACCTTATTCTTATACCATAGACCATTTAGGTTATATTCTTGAACACAATTCAAATAGTGTCCACTACACTGATGTTCAAGATATATTATAACCTTGAAGCTTAGTTTATTGGATTTATAAAGCAAGAATATAATTTTATCAAAACAAATAACCCTTTATTTATTTGATCACAATTACACAAGTTTGGGGCATAAATCCCAACAGAGACTAATCTTTCATAACCCTAAAGTACCATATTATTGTGTTGTTGGAAAAGTTGCAAACACAACTTCTCTCATAATCTCCACATCTCACCCTAAAGTAACCCACCTTCCTCCCTCACCTAGAGAACAACAGAGAAGATCTAGTGGTGGAATCTTCATACGTTCGGGTTCGAGTTGCTGAGATCGTGATCGTGGGAGAAGGAGCTCGAGAAGAAAGCGTTCTTCAAAGGTAATTTTCTTGTTGTCCTTGTTGTGAAGCATGCTTCAATTGGTATCAGAACCCAATTGGTATCAGAGCCCAATTGTATTCTTCATTTTGTTATGGATTTATCAAGAACAAATGTGGGATTTACTGTTTTCATGTGAAGAATGAACAATGTGAAAAAGTAAATGTTTTCATTTTTGGCACATAGATTTAAATAATTTCGTTGAATTGTTCAATGTAAGGGCCTATTGTTTTGGGCATTTTATTATGTAAATCGAGTCTGTAAGTCCGTGTCGATCGAGGCAAAGTGGTTGCTAAGAAGAACGGAGCAAAAATGAGCCAAAACAGTGAAAACTGTTTGCTGTACTGTGTGCAACGTTGCAACACCATTGAGGCGGTCTTCAAGCTGTCGAAGGTGCAGCGTTGCAACACTCCACTTAGCATCGCAACGCGGAAGCATCTGAGGCGCGCGACATGAAGGAGTTAGCGTTGCAACAAGATCCTTAGTGTTTCAACGCTAACGCTTCAACGGGCAGAAGCGGACAAGGTGCTGCGTTGTAACACTACCATCAGCATTGCAGCACCGATTGCGTTTCAGGAGTTTCAGAACGGGCGAAAAAACGTTATTATTATTATATATTAAATATAAAATTTTTTTATATTTAATTATATTTATTTTATTTAATTTTAATTAATATAATTAGATTATATTAATTAAAATTAATTTTAGGGCGCCAAAAATGATCTAATTTTTGCTATTTAAATTATGCATAGGTTGTATAATTATTGCAGTACATAATGTATGCTTTTATTTTAGATATCCCACCTTAGGTTAAGTATTTCCATGCATCATTTATAATATAAAGTGTTATATTATATAGTTTGCATGTATAATTAATATAAGGTGTTATATTAATTTATGGACAATATTGACATGCATTATAATTCATGAGATGATTATGCTATGTATGTTTTATTATTAATGAGATAAATGATCAAGCAATATAACATAGTATGCATGTCACCTAAGGTTAATTATTAGTTTTAAAATGTTTAGAACTTGGAATTAATAGACCTTAGGTTATCTAGTTCTAATTAGATTAGAATTAGGAACCAAGTAATTTATAAACAATGATTAAAAGAGGAACTCTATCTAAGGAAGGTTATGTCTAGGCTGAGGTATTTAAGCTGACGTAAACGGAACACCCCTACCTAGGAACTTACTTGAGAGTAAATTTTAATTAGAGGGTTTATAAATTATAGTAGTGTCAACGGGTTTATTAAGGGGTTAAAAAACTAGAAATCCTAGGCGAAATATAAAGAGTTATAGTAGCAAACTTAGGATAAAATCAATATAAGAGTTATATTGATTATCAATACAAGAGTTATATTGAAGTTTAGGGAAAACCATTACTCGTGTTTAGCCTAAGTAATTTTCCTATAGAGTTAAAGTATCCAGTGGGAGAAAAAGTGTATATGATACATATTTTTCCACCTACGTTTCTCCGGGAAGTTCACACCGTGAGACTCATACTTGGCCTCGGGGCGCAAACGGGAGCGTCCCGCTTCAGATGGTGTTTGTATGAGTCAATATCAAGGTGAATGGAGAGGGTACTTTGATGGAGATCGGATCCCCTTAAGCAGCGAAAACGTGTTTGGAATCGTAATATGCAAGTTTGTTTTGGTTGAAATGCAAAAACCCATACATTGACAAAACAAATATAAACACTAGTTAAACTAATCTAATTAGCCATTGGAGACATCCATGCAAACATGCTTAGTTCAAACAATTAAACTAAAGAGGAAAGAAGTAATTACCTTTGTTGATTTCCATAAACCATCAACTCCTTGCTCCAATGTTCACAGCAGCACAACAACACCCAAAAATTCTCTGTTTTCTCCAACAAGGACACTACCAACAGGAGAAGGTCCTATGTCTCTGAGTTCTACTTAGATCTTCCTTTGTAGGAAGGAATGCAATAGTTGGAAGAACTTTGGGAAATTGAGAGAGTGAGAGAGAGAGAATTCTTGCAGAGTTTATTTTCAATCCAATTGAATCATCGATCCAAATCCATTGAATCCAACTGTCCTTCTCACCAGGAGAAAGACTTCACTGGGTAACTCCCGAGTTGGGGAGTAGTGGGAACGTGCCCTCCTGACACGTTCCCAATAAATATTATATTAATTAATCAAAATATTAATTAATTACATTAAATGAAATCACATTTAATTCAATTATAATATTAATTAAATTGATTAAATCATATTTAATAATTTTACCCTTTAACCTATAATTTAATGTACATCTCATGCACATTAGGATTTAACCTATAGTTTACAAATATGAATCATATTCACATTTGAATTTAATATTTGAACTCTTTCAAATATTTAATTCTCTCATGTAATTTAATATGGATCATATTCACATTAAATTTATAATATATAGTTCCAAACCTATATGTTATATCGTATCAATATACATTAAGTTTATTCCCTTTTAAATTTGAACAATTCAAATTCAAATGATCTAAGAACTCTTTACAAGCTAGAAGGTGGACCTAATGGACCTACAGATCAGAAGCTCCAACGATACGAGATTGCTCGGTTAATCTCATTAACCTCCCAATCAACATTCGTTAATCTGCGGAACACTCAACTAAAGTCCCAGCCTACACTCTTCTCACTCGCTGCGAGATATATTTACGTGTCCACGGATATTGACCAATAACACAAGTCAATCCTTCACGAATGTTTGTAACACCAGCTGGGTCAAATTACCATTTTACCCCTGGGTTACATCTTGTGCTTAAGTACCAGTGCTCTTCTAATGAACAATTTGTTTGTTATCCCACCAACAAACAGAGTCCCTCTCGGGCCAATGAGAGGCTCGGGTCCTTTGTTTAAGTCCCGGAGACACCACTTGAGGGAATATTCCTCTACTTACCCTAGTAGGCGGGAAAGAGTGAATTCTATCTTGCTAAGTTAAGTTTCCAGCCACTCACTCGGTCTTGTCCCCAAGAAGGTAGGCATATTGAGTCGGTGAATCTGGCCACTCTCACCCATACTAGTCAAAGGACAATCCCTCGCGAACAGGAGTTCGTAACCTGCTCAGGATTGAGATCAAGTTGCCTAGGTCATCCTAGTGAAATTGAAACCTAACTAGTCAACGGAATTACAGCTAGAGGTTACTATTTCGTGGTTCGGTCTTATATAATCTCATTACATAAGATATCCCCACTCACATGTCATCTACACGAACACGTTAGGATCACAGTGTTTGTATCAAATACAAAGTGGGCCACATCCATAGTTTTACCAGGGTAAGGTACCTAAACCTTATCTCCTAACTATAGTCCCTTTAGGTTGTGTCTCGAATCGAGATCCTTTATATGTACACTACATTCAGTTAAAGATTCATTTAACAGTCTTGGATGTTTAATTTATTGGATTTAGGGTTTAAAGCAAAGGGAATGTCATAGACAAAGAACAATAACGCTTTTTTGAAGTAATAGCGATTTATTACAAATAATTAGAACAGAAATACAAACAACGAGTTTAGTTTTAGGGCACAATTCCCAACAAACTCCCACTTGAACTAAAACTCTAGTAGGGTACATCATAATCTAAAACAATGGTTACAAGAGATAGAAATACAATAAACTAGGGCATCCATATACCCCATTACATATCTCCCACTTGCCCTAGATTAGCCTATGTACATGTCTCGCAGGCCTAAACTCTCCAGATGACCCTCGAACACTTTAGCCGTGAGAGTCTTGGAAAATGGATCAACAATATTGTGCTCTGAAGCGATCTTCGTGACTGTCACATCTTCTCGTTGCACTATTTCTCGTATCAGGTGATACTTCCTCTCGATGTGCTTGCCTCGCTTATTGCTGCGAGGTTCCTTTGAATTGGCTACCGCACCACTGATGTCATAGTATAAGGTGATGGAAAATTCCATATTTGGAACGAATTCCAAATCAGTAAGGAATTTCCATAGCCAAATTAACAACCTACTTAGCTGCTTCACAAGCAATGACATACTCAACCTCCATCGTGGAGTCAATGATGCATCCTTGCTTGATGCTTCGCCATACTATAGCTCCCCCGTTAAGGATGAAAACTGATCCCAATGTGAATTTTCGAGAATTCTTATCGGTCTGAAAATCAGAATCAGTGTATCTAGTAAGGATCAAATCCTTAGACCCATACACAAGTGTATAGTCCCTCGTTCTCCTAAGATACTTGAGGATATTTTTAACTGTTGTCAAGTGGTTTAACCCTGGATTGGATTGGTACCTACTGACTATTCCCACTGCATAACAAATGTAGGGCCTCGTGCACAACATAGCATACATTAAGCTACCTACTGCAGAGGCATAGGGAATCCGTCTCAAATCCTAAACTTCTTGAGGTGTCTTAGGATACTGTTCCTTAGACATATGAACTTCATGCCTGAAGGGCAACAAGCCCCTCTTGGAATTCTGCATCGAATATCGGGACAACATTTTATTAATATAAGATGCTTGAGACAGTGCTAGCGTTCTGTTCTTGCGATTCTTGAAGATCTGAATCCCAAGAACATACCTCTCCCAAATCTTTCATTTGGAATTGGGTCGCCAGACAATTCTTTATGTCAGTAAGGTTTCCTACATTCCCAATGAGTAGGATATCATCCACATAAACTACTAATAAAGCTACTTTGTCGTTGATGATCCTCTTGTAAGCACAAGGCTCATCAACGTTTTGGTCAAAGTCATAAGACTTGATCGCAGTATCAAATCTTATATTCCAAGATCTGGATGTTTGTTTCAACCCATAAATGGATCGATTGAGCTTGCAAACTTTTTGCTCCTGACCTTGGGTTATGAACCCTTCGATCTGAGACATATAGATGCTCTCGTCAAGATTACCATTAAAAAAGGCAGTCTTGACGTCCATTTTCCAAATTTGATAATCATAAAACGCGACTATGGACAATAGTATCCTTATGGACTTCAACATAGCAACAGGGAAAAAGTTTCTTCATAATCAACTCCTTCCCTTTGGGTAAAACCCTTTGCTACAAGTCTAGCCTTAAAGATATGTACCTTTCCGGCTGCATCTCTCTTTCTCTTATAGATCCATTTACACCCTATGGGTCTAACCCCTTCAAGTTGGTCTATAAGTTTCCATACTAAATTGAAGTCCATTGACTCCATTTCAAGGTCCATGGCTTTGATCCATTGGTCCTTGTCTACGTCATTCATTGCTTGTTTATAAGACAATGAATCTTCTACGCCGTCATCAAGTATGACGACTTGAGTTTCAGCTAAACCTAAGTAGCAGTCAGGTTGGGGAACAACCCTTCCACTGCGTCGAGGCATTCCCAACGATTGAGAAGGACGAGACTGACTTGAGGTGCTGGCTCCTCCATCAACTCTTGATAAAGGTCCAGCGTGATCAACAACTCTTGTTGGTTCATCTGTAGCTTCATCTAGCACTAATTTACTACGCGTTTTATGGTTTCCCATGCGATCTTCCTCCAAGAAAGTGACGTTTGACGATACAATCACCTTCTTTTCTTGTGGGTCGTAGAAAAGACCACATCTCGTTTCTTTGGGATAGCCAACAAATTGGCATAATCTTGAACGAGGTTCCAGTTTCTTTGGGTTTGTCACTAGCATGTGTGCAGGACAACCCCAAATCCTGAAGTGTTGTAAACTAGGTTTACGCCCCTTCCACAACTCAAAAGGTGTTTTTGAAACACTCTTTGATGGAACAGAGTTCAAGATTTGAACTGTTGTCTCTACTGCGTATCCCCAAAACGAGGCAGGCAATTGAGCATAGCTCATCATAAAACAAACCATGTCCAACAAGGTTCTATTTCTCCTTTCTGACACACCATTTTGTTGTGGTTTATTAGGTGCGGAGAGTTGAGATTGAATTCAATGTTCTATCAAATAGTCCTGAAATCTCAAATCCATATACTCTCCACCTCGATTGGATCGAAGTGTTTTAATGGTTTTCCCTAATGCATTCTCTACTTCAGCCTTATACTCTTTGAACTTTTCAAGAGCCTTAGACTTGTGATGCATTAGATATAGATAACCATATACCTCGAATAGTCATCTATGAAAGAGATGAAATATTTGTACCCTCCTCGAGCTTTAACATTCACCGGACCACAAAGATCCGAATGTACAAGTTCTAAGGGCTCTATGGCTCTGTAACCTTTTCCAGTAAAACGTCGCTTGGTAATTTTACCTTCCAAACAAGATTCACAAGGAGGTAAAGAATCATCTTCTAACTTATTTAGAAGTCCATTCTTAGAAAGTCTCTCAATCCGGTTGAAATTAATATGACCAAGTCTAAGATGCCATAGATAGGTATTATTATTTGGAGAGATTCTTTGCCTTTTACTTTGAGTATTAGCATTTTTAAACATCTCATGATTTAAAGTTGCTTTAGTTTGATTCGGTTTAAGTACATACAAGCCGTTTTTCAATTTAGCAGAACAAATATTGACACCTTATTTTAAAATGAACGCTTCATTCAAAGAAATGAAAATACAATAACCAAGTTCTATTAAACAAGAGATAGAAATTAAGTTCCTCTTAATTCTAGGAACTATATACGGATTTTTTAATAAAATAATTCTATCTCCAAAAAACATCTTGGCATCTCCCATTGCACGAGCTGAGACGACGTCTCCTATTCCGACCCTGAGCAACATCTCACCCTCTTCGAGCTCCTTGAAGGAACTAGTTTCCTGAAACGAAGAGCAAACATGATTAGTGGCTCCTGAATCAAGTATCAAGGTAAAATCATCATTTTCCACTAAACAAGTTTCAAGAACAAGTAAATCTAATTTACATTTCTTCTCTTTGAGCTTAGCAAGGTATTTCGGGCAGTTTCGCTTCCAGTGCTCATCCACGTTGCAGTGGAAACACTTTCCTTTATCTGCAACCATGGCCTTTCCCTCGCCTTTATCAGCAGCAGGTGCTTTCCCTTTCCCTCTCCCTCCTATCTTCTTCTTTTGGGTCTTCTTAAGCCCAGAAGTTGAACCACAGGACTTAGTCCCAGAGGATGAACCCTTCTGGAACCTTCTAGAATGGGCAAACAGATTTGCCTCTCCATCAGCCTGTCCCTTATTCTTCATAAGAGACTGTAAAGTTTGTAATTCATTGAGGAGAGTAGTTAGGTTATACTCTATCTTGTCCATCATTGCATTGCTGTGGAATTGCAGTAAACTCTTCGGAAGAGATTCCAGGATGAACGAGACCTGACTTTGCTCGTCAATGACCGCTCCGTTCATCTCAACAACGTTGAAGTGGACCATCAGATCGAGAACGTGTTCTCTCACCGATGACCTCTCCTTCATATGGGAGTTATAAACGTATTTAAGGGATTCGTGCCGAAGCTGTCCAGACGTTCGTCCAAACATATCCTGCAATGAACTCATGATCTCGCGAGCTGAGACCATGCTCTCGTGCTTTTTGGCTAGAACTTCCGAAACACTAGCCAAAATGTAGACATTGACCTTATCATTGGCCTTGATCCAGCGGTTGTACGCCTCCTTAACAAACTGAGGAGCGTTTCGAGCAGGGACCTGAGGACATTTCTCAGTCATTACAAACCGTAGGTCGTCAACAACAAGAATCGTATTCAAGTTGGCCTTCCACGTAGTAAAGTTCTCACCAGTTAAACGATCGCTTTTAAGTAAGGCTATTATTGAGGATGACATGCTGAAAATCCAAAATAGTTCTAATTAGTTAAACCTTTTAACCCATTGTAAAACCAATCATATTAAGCAAAATTATTAAAGAACCCTAGTGTTTAAACTAAACCCAGTGTTTAAATTAAACCTTTAATTTTGCAACGATATTTCAAGGGTTTAGAACAAAAGCATCCGTCGGTCGGCCAATCATTCCTCCCTGAATTGAGACTTTCTCAGCCAATTCTCACTACCAAAACATCTCATGTCCCAATGGTCCTTAGCTACCGTTTGTTTGGTCAACGACTTGTTAACTAGCTTAACTCATCCCGTAAATGTGACCCTACCATTTTCAGATCCAATAGGTCCGAGCCAACAGACTACTATTAAGAAAGACAACTGTTGGCAAATTACCTAAGAGACCCTATCCATCTCTGGAGTTCGCGGTGTTCCGATCCCTATAGTCAGTCGCTCCGTAGGGTTTGGTTGTTCCAGGACAACCTAGTAGGCGGACTATAGAAATCTCACGATGCGATCTAATGGAGGAGACCGTAGGATATGTTGACACTCGTCCTGCTCCCATTTACTATGGATACTTCCCTCATTCACCTTGGTATTGAACCATGCAAATACATACCGTAGGGGGACACCCTATTGACGCCACGTAGCCGAGCATGGAACTCACGGTGTGAACTCTTGAGGACGTGAGAGTAAACTCGATGCGAACATCTCGTTTTCTCCCACTGAAGCTCCTATGATTTAGGGTATAGGTTTAACTTAGTCGGATTCTGGCTAAAATAATCTATCTAAGTCTATGCCTATTAAAACTATTAGAACTAGGTCTTTTAACCTTATGTCTAGGTGAATAAACATTTTAATTACCTAGATATAAAAAAGAACTAAGGTTAATTCAACTCAAGTTCTGGATCAGTTCCCAGGTAGAAGGTGTTCCGTTAACCGTCAACTTAAGTACCCTCAGCCTTAGATAGAACTTCACCAGTAGAGTTCCCTTATAACCAAAGTCCTAATGTTCTACTATATTTTAAACTATTTAAAATACTATGTAAGACTAATTTCTAATTCTATTAGAAATTAACACTTAGGCCTAAATTAATTTTAAACAATTTAAAACTAATTTAAATATTAACCCAAGTTCCTATGTTTGCATGCATTTCTTTATTATAGGTTATGGTTTCTAATCCCTTTTAATTTATAACTTTTATAAATTCAATAATTAACCTATGATAAAGAAACTATATTATAAAACCTAAAATGGAATTATATAAATAAATATTCAATTAATTGAATAATTAAATTACTTAAACTAAAATAACAACTATTTTAAACTAAGTAATTTCATGCTCCATACAATTTATTTTCCATATAATCTAATCATAACAATTATAATTCATTACTCATGAAAAATAAATTAATCATGCATCTTACCATATTCATATAACATTTATACAAATAATATAATGCATGAACATGCTTATCCTAAGGTGGAAAAAATATAAATGACATTCATAAAGACATAGAGCTGCAAAACCGGAATACTTTGGCCCATAAAGTGCAAAAAAATAAAATTACATTAATTTTATTACATAAAATCGGTCTAAACGCCTTGAATCAGGCTTGAATCGCTCGAACCGGACCGAAAATAAACCAAACCGCTGAACCGGTCTGCAGCTGCTGGAATGCCATTATGGCGTTGCAACGCTGATGCGAGCATTGCAACGCCCGCTTCGTCCACGCGCGCGCCTTCTATCGGGGCAACGTTTCAACGCTGAGGGGTAGCGTTGCAACGCCGCTGACCCCTGGAGCTCCCACGTCAATAGGGAGTATGGCGTTGCAACGCTGCTGCTTCAGCAGTGGCTTTTCTCTTTGAACACAACAGCTTTAATCACCAAATTCTCCTTCGATTCTCAACTGAATTGCTTGAATTTGGTCCTGAACAACTCATACCTCGAATTCAAACTCGATAAAGCACTTAATTGCCAAACACAGGGGCCTTTACTCTAAAATTGTTCAAATCAAAAGTAGACTTAGGCCAAAATATTCCTAAACTAGTTTTACAGCAAACCAAATGCATTTCCCACCAAATCAAAGCAATTTTTCCTCAACCAAAGCAAAACAAATATTGCTCTGATACCGATTGATAGAGATCGAATCCTCTTGAGCAGCGAAAACGTGTTTGGAATCGTAATATGCAAGTTTGTTTTGGTTGAAATGCAAAAACCCATACATTGAAAAAACAGAGATAAACACTAGTTAAACTAATCTAATTAGCCATGGAGACATACATGCAAACATGCTTAGTTTAAACAATTAAACTAAAGACGAAAGAAGTAATTACCTTTGTTGATTTCCACAAACCAGCAACTCATTGCTCCAATGTTCACAGCAACACAACAACACCCAAAAATTCTCTGTTTTTCTCCAACAAGGACACTACCAACAGGAGAACCTCCTGTGTCTCTGAGTTCTACTTAGATCTTCCTTTGTGGGAAGGAATCCAACAGTTGGAAGAACTTTGGAAAATTGAGAGAGTGAGAGAGAGAGAATTCTTGTAGAGTTTATTTTCAATCCAATTGAATCATCGATCCAAATCCATCGAATCCAACTGTCCTTCTCACCAGGAGAAGAACTTCACTGGGCAACTCCCACTCCCTATCGAGGGGGAGTTGGGGAGTAGTGGGAACGTGTCCTCCTGACACGTTCCCAATTAAAATTAAATTAATTAATTAAAATATTAATTAATTACATTAAATCAATTCACATTTAATTCAATTATAATATTAATTAAATTGATTAAATTATATTTAATAATTTTACCCTATAACCTATAGTTTAATGTACATCTCATGCACATTAGGATTTAACCTATAGTTTACAAATATGAATCATGTTCACATTTGAATTTAATATTTGAACTCTTTCAAATATTTAATTCTCTCATGTAATTTAATATGGATCATATTGACATTAAATTTATAATATATAGTTCCAAAACTATATGTTATATCGTATCAATATACATTAAGTTTATTCCCTTATGAATTTTAACATTTGAAATTCAAATGATCTAAGAACCCTTTACGAGCTAGAAGGTGGACCTAATGGACCTACAGATCAGAAGCTTCAACGATACGAGATTGCTCGGTTAATCTCATTAACCTCTCAATCAACATTTGTTAACCGCAGGAACACTCCACTAAAGTCCCGCAACTGCACTCTTCTCACTGCAGATATATTTCTGTGTCCACAGATATTGACCAATAACATCAAGTCAATCCTTCACGAATGTTAGTAACACCAGCTGGGTCAAATTACCGTTTTACCCCTGGGTTACATCTTGTGCCTTATGTACCAGTGCTCCTCTAATGAACAATATGTTTGTGGTCCTTCTAACAAACAGAGTCCCTCTAGGGCCAATGAGAGGGTCGGGCCCTTTGTTCAAGTCCCGGAGACACCACTTAAGGGAACATTACTCTACTTACCCTAGTAGGCGGGAAGGAGTGAATTCCATCTTGCTAAGTTAAGTTCCCAGCCGCTCACTCGGTCTTGTCCCCAAGAAGGTAGGCATATTGAGTCGGCGAATCTGGCCACTCTCACCCATACTAGTCAAAGGACAATCCCTCGTGAATCGGAGTTCGTAACCTGCTCAAGATTGAGATCAAGTTGCCTAGGTCATCCTAGGGAAATAGAAACCTAACTAGTCAACGGAGTTACAGCTAGAGGTTACTATTTCGTGGTCTGGTCTTATGTAATCTCATTACATAGGATATCCCCACTCACATGTCATCTACACGAACACGTTAGGATCACAGTGTTTGTATCAAATACGAAGTGGGCCATATCCATAGTTGTATTAGGGTAAGGTACCCAAACCTTATCCCCTAACTATAGACCCTTTAGGCTTTATCTCGAACCGAGATCCTTTATATGTACACTATATTCATTTAAAGTTGTTGGGATGTATGTCCTCATCTCGTGTAGTTTGTAATATTCCAAGTTGTAAATGAATAAGAGTTATTTATTTCAACATTGTGTAATAAATAAGAGTTATTTATTTAAACTTTGTGTCTCGCATTTTTTCATAAACTTAATCCAATAAACCAAGCTCCAGGGTCATTGTATTATGAGAGAAGTAAGAACTTGAACGATGTGTACTGGACACACAAGAAGAATCACGTTCGAGTTAATGACTCGAACGGTCTACAGTATATGGATAGGGTTGGAGACCTAATCCTGGATACACTGTGGATGTGCCCGCTTTGTATTAGATACAAACGATGTGATCTGACTCGTTCATGTTGTTGACATGCGAGTGGGGGCATCCTGTGCAATGAGATTGTACAAGACCGGACCGTGAATTATTAGACTTACTAATGTAACACCGTTAACAGTATAGAGCTAATAAATTCGTAGATGACCATTAGTGACTCGACCTTAATCCTGAGCGTGTTACGGACTCTTGTCTGCAAGGGTCTGTCCTTTGACTAGTACGGGTGAGGGTGACCACTATTGCTGGCCCAATATGCCTATCTTCTCAGGGGCAGGACCACGTGGGGAGATGGAAACTTGACTACGCAAGAAGGAATTCACTCGTTCCCGACTTAGGGAAACTAGAGGGGTTGTTCCCTTAAGTTCTGTCTCTAGGGCTTGAACAACGGGGCCCCACTCTCTCATTGGCCTGAGAGGGTTGTTGTTTATGGTTGGATCATGCAACGTAGTTGTTCATTAGAGGAGCAGTGGGACTTAAGGAGCAAGAGGTAGACACAGGGGTAAAATGGTAATTTGACCCAACTGTGACTACGAACAACATGTGAAGGGTCGACTCATGGGTATTGGTTATATCGATGGACACAACTTGTCCTACAGTGATGAGAGTGCACCTATGGGCTTTAGTGGAGTGTTACCGTAGCTAATGAATGTTGAATAACCGGGTCAAAGAGTTTGACAGGTTAGTCTCGGATCATTGGAGCTCGTCACGTATAGGTCCATTAGGTCCCTCGGTTGGCTCAAATTGGACAAATTGAGGGTTTACAGTTTGGTGTGAATTTGAAGTGTTCAAATTCATTATTTGGGTATTTATGTCGTTTATATGAGATATAGATGACATAATATATAGTTTGATGTGAATGAGATTCATAATAAACTATAGTATAGCCTAATTGATTAATTAGTGCTATTTGGAGAAATTGAATTGAGAGAAATTAAATTGAATGTGATTCAATTTATAATTCCACATTTATGCAAATGAGATTTGTATAATAAGGTATGAGATACCTTATATTATATAATATGCAAATGTGATTTGTATATTATATGGTTGTGGTAAAATTGTGATTTGGTGGAGGTTTTAACTCCACCACACAATAGTATTTAAAGGCTTTGCAAGAAGCCTTTGGTGAGTCATTTGCCATTTTTTGGATTTCTATCCAAAGAGAGCAAGGCAATTCTCTCTAGAATTCTCTCATCTCTCTAAATTTCTCTCCTCATCAAAAACCAAAGGGAGTCCCACTCACTCTCCTTTAACCTCCCGAGAACAACCGAGAAGACCCTTTGGAGGTGTCTCCCTATTCGGATCGTGGTTCGTGTTCGAGGAGATCGTTGGATCGAGAGAGATCGTGACCGGAGGAGGAAACCGTTGAAGAAGAGTTCTTGAACAAGTAAGTAACTTGTAATTCCTTACTGTTTTCTTCTCCTATTTTCTTGTTTAGCCTAGGATCTATGAGATAGATTCAATTTTAAGACACGTTTTACACAACGGATCAACGACGTTTCACAACGTCTTCCGCTGCGGGAATTCAAAATCCCTTCAAACGATTCATTTAACAACCTTTGATGTTTAGTTTATTGGATTTAGGGTTTAATGCAATGGCAATGTCATAGACAAAAAACAATAACGCTTTATTGTAGTAATAACGATTTATTACAAATAATTAGAACAGAAATACAAACTACGAGTTTAGTTTTAGGGCACAATTCCCAACATACTTATAGTGAGTGGGAGTAGGTTTAGTGAAAAACAAAACCTATGGTCTCTTTTGTTGGTTCACACCGTAAGATCACTATGGTCAGGCTGCTAGTTTGCCCTGGACCAGACAATCCCTTCGGAGGGCTTGATCTTAGGGGATCGAAAAAAGTGGACACCCGAAAAGGATAAAGATTTCCTTAGTCTGTTTTTCAATCTAGTCCTCCCTTCGGCAGATTTTATTGGATGAGGACTCTGGGGTCTAAAGATATAGGGTTACACTCACAAGGCACATAAGAAGTGTATATATCCTGACCGAATAATGGTAACTAAAGCCTATAGGAATAAGAGTTATTCTGGCATTAGGTTTTGGTCAAAAGTGTCTTGATCCAGAGGATGAGTGTTTTTTTTATTACCCCTCGGTGTCATACATTCTAAACCTTTGGAGTATCATTGCAAATTATTAATGAGTTAGGAATCATTTGATAATTAGGTAAAACATGATTGGATTAGAAAATTGTAGCAAAAAGCTTATACAAGTTTTTTTGTGTAAATTTTCAGCAAAATGTCTAGCTCTATAATTTCCTTATTGGGTGTGGAAAAATTTACCGAAGAGAACATGATGACTTGGAAAAACAAACTCAACACTATATTAGTAGTGGATGATCTAAAGTTTGTGTTGACTGAGGAGTGTTCTCAGGTGCTAGGCTCGAATGCTACACGAAATGTTCGTGATGCATATGATCGATGGAACAAGGCCAATGATAAGGCCAAGATCTATATGCTGGCAAGTTTTTCTGACATATTAGGCAAGAAGCACGAGGGCATGATGCCCGTTAAGGAAATCACAGATTCAGTGCAGGGTATGTTTGGACAACAGTCTACACAAACCCGACATAATGCCCTCAAGTATATACTCAACTCGATGATGCCAGAGGGTTCATCTGTTCAGGATCATGTCTTGGATATGATGGTACACTTTAACATCGCAGAGTCGAATGGTGCTTCCATCGATGAATCGAGCCAGGTTAGCTTCATTCTGGAAACTCTTCCAGATAGTTTCTTGCAGTTTAGAAGTAATGTTGTTATGAACAAGCTTACTTTTAATCTTACCTCCCTTCTGAATGAACTTCAGACCTTTCAATCTTTGATGAAAATTCAGGGATCGAAAGGTGAGGAAAATGTTGCAAGTATGAGTTATCATAGAGGTTTGACCTCTGGATAAAAAACAGTGGCTTCATCTTCTTCTAACCTAAAAGGAAAGAAGAAGAACATGAAGAAGGTTGGTAAAGGGAAACGAGCTGACAAAGCTGCAACCTAGAAGGGCAAGAATGTCAAAGAAGTTGCAGACAAAGGAAAGTGTTTCCACTGCAATGAATACGGACATTGAAAATGGAACTGTTAAAAGTACATTGTAGAAAAGAAGAAGGAAGGTATATATGATTTACTTTGTTTAGAAGCTTGTTTAGTAGATAATGATAAAACTGATTGGATACTTGATTCAGGCGCCACTAATCATGTTTGCCCTTCTTTTCAGGGAATTGATTCCTGGTAGCAGCTACAGAAAGGAGAGATAACACTCCAGGTTGGAAATGGAGAAGTCATCTCAGCTGTAGCGAAAGACACGATGAAGCTTAATTTTGGCAAGAAATATATGTTGTTAGACAATATATTAGTGATACCATGGTTTAGTAGAAACCTTATTTCAATTTCTTGTCTTATAGAACAATGTATCTCTGTTTCGTTCTCTTTGAATAAAGTGTTTATTTTAAAGAAAGGAGTGGAAATATGTTCAGCTTCATTAGAAAATGGGTTGTATGTTTTAAGGCCTAATTCAGTCAAAATGGTTTTGAACACTGAATTATTTAAAACTGCAAACACACAAATTAAGAAACGTAAAATTTCTACTAAAGAAAATGTTCATCTTTAGCATCGTAGATTGGGTCACATTAACCTCAATAGGATTGAGAGATAGGTAAAGAATGGACTTCTAAATGAGTTAAAAGAAAATACTTTACTTGTATGCGAATCCTGCCTAGAATGCAAAATGACTAAAAGACCTTTTAGTGGAAAAGGTTACAGAGCCAAAGAACCTCTTGAGCTTATACATTCAGACCTTTGTGGTCTGATGAATGTTAAAACCAGAGGAGGTTATGAATATTTCATCTCTTTTATAGATAATTATTCTAGATTTGGGCATATTTACCTAATGCATCATAAGTCTCAAGCACTTGAAAAGTTCAAGGAATTTAAGACTGAAGTTGAAAATCAATTAGGTAAAACAATTAAAACACTTCGATCAGATCGAGGAGAGTACTTGGATTTAAAATTTTATAACTATATGATAGAACATGGAATTACATCCCAACTCTCAGCTCCCGATACTCCACAACAAAATGGTGTATCGGAAAGAAGAAATAGAACCTTGTTGGACATGGTTCGATCAATGATGAGTTATGCTCATCTCCCTAATTCCTTTTGGGGTTACGCAGTAGAGACTGCGGGATACATTTTGAACAATGTGCCATCAAAGAGTGTTTCTGAAACATCTTTTGAACTCTGGAAAGGACGTAAAGGAAGTTTATGTCATTTCAGAATTTGGGGTTGTGTAGCACATGTGCTTGTGACAAATCCAAAGAAGTTGAATTCACGTTCAAAATTGTGCCTATTCGTAGGCTACCCAAAAGAAACAAGAGGTGGATTATTCTATGATCCTAAGAAAGATAAGGTATTTGTGTCGACAAATGCTATTTTCTTAGAGGAGGACCACATAAGGGACCATAAACCAAGAAGTAAAGTTGTGTTAAGTGAGTTAGATGGAACAATAGCAAAGGTTGCTAATAAAACTAGTACGTCAACAAAAGTTGTTGATACTAGCTTGTCTAGTCAAGAGAGTCCATCTGAAGAGTTGAGTATGCCTCGACGTGGGAGGGTTATAACACAATCTGACCGTTACATGGGTTTATCTGAAACCCAAGTTGTTATACTAGATGACGACTGTGAGGATCCATCGACTTATAATCAAGCGATGGTTGACAAAGACAAAGACAAATGGGTCATAACAATGGATCAAGAAATGGAGTCTATGTACTTCAATTCTTTTTGGGATATTGTAGATAAACCTGATAGGGTAAAACCTATAGGTTGTAAGTGGATCTACAAGAGAAAGCGTGGTGTAGATGGAAAGGTGCAAACTTTTAAAGCTAGACTAGTAGCAAAGGGTTATACCCAGGTTGAAGGGGTTGACTATGAGGAAACTTTTTCACTTGTTACTATGGTAAAGTCTATCCGTATCCTACTTTCCATTGCCGCATATTATGATTATGAGGTATGGAAAATGGATGTCA
Source organism: Trichosanthes cucumerina (assembly GCA_036507285.1). Taxonomy (NCBI): domain Eukaryota; kingdom Viridiplantae; phylum Streptophyta; class Magnoliopsida; order Cucurbitales; family Cucurbitaceae; genus Trichosanthes; species Trichosanthes cucumerina. The sequence continues at coordinate 19,061,136 of CM071841.1, forward strand.
AGGCAGCATTCTTGAATGACAATCTTGACGAGAGCATCTACATGGACCAACCCAAAGGGTTCATTGAACCACGACAAGAGCAAAACGTTTGCAGGCTTAAAAGGTCAATCTATGGACTGAAACAAGCCTCTAGGTCCTATAAGATTTGATGCGACAATCAAATCTTTTGGCTTTGATCAGAATGATGATGAACCTTGTGTCTACAAGAAGATCATCAATAGTTCTGTCGCATTCCTAGTTCTATATGTGGATGATATCCTACTCATTGGGAATGATGTAGGTTATCTTACTGACATTAAGAATTGACTAGCTATGCAATTCCAAATGAAAGATTATGGTGAAGCGCAGTTTGTTCTTGGGATCAAGATTGTCCGGAACCGCAAGAATAAAACACTAGCCCTGTCTCTGACATCTTACATCGACAAAGTGTTGTTGAGGTTTAAGATGCAAGACTCCAAAAAGGGTTTATTGACTTTTAGATATGGAGTTCATTTGTCTAAAGAACAGTGTCCTAAGACACCTTAAGAAGTCAGGGATATGAGACAAATTCCTTATGCATCAGCTGTTGGGAGCCTGATGTACGCCATGTTGTGTACTAGGCCAGACATCTATTTTGCAGATGGAATTGTCAGTAGGTATCAATCCAATCCAGGACCTGAACACTAGACAACGGTTAAAACAATCCTTAAGTATCTACGGAGAACAAGGAACTACATGCTTGTGTATGGGGCTAAAGATTTGATCCTTACAGGATACACGGATTTTGACTTTCAAATTGATAAAGATTCTCGGAAATCTACATCAGGGCCAGTATTTACTCTTAACGAAGGAGCTGTATTATGGCGAAGTTTCAAGCAAGTATGCATTGCTGATTCAACCATGGAGGACGAATATGTAGCAGGTTGTGAAGTAGCTAAAGAGGTCGTTTGGTTAAGGAAATTCATGTTAGATTTGGAAGTTATTCCAAATATGAGTTTGCCTATCACGCTGTATTGTGATAACAGCGGTGTCGTGGCAAATTCAAGGGAACCCCGATGTCACAAGAGGGGAAAGCATATTGAGCGGAAATATAATCTCATCCGAGAGATCGTGCATCAAGGAGACGTGATTGTCACAAAGATAGCCTCAAAGCACAACATTGCTGATCTTTTTACAAAGGCTCTCACGGTTAAAGTATTTGAGAGTCACCAAGAAGGTCTAGGTTTACAAGTGTTCCCCAACTAGGGAAAGTGGAAGTACTAAAACAAACTGCGTTTCACCCAAATCTTTCATTTGGAACTAGTTTATTTTATTTACATTATTGTAATGTTTTAGTACTCCACAAGCTTTAGGTCAAGTGGGAGTTTGTTATGATTTGTGCCCTAAACTTATGTAATTTTGAACAAATAAATAAAGAGTTATTTGTTTTGATAAAAGTATATTCTTGTTTTATAAATCCAATAAACTAAGCTCCAAGGTTATAATGTATCTTGAACATCAGTGTAGTAGACACTATTTGGATTGTGTTCAAGAGTATAACCTAAATGGTTTATGGTATAAGAATAAGGTTGGAAACCTTATTCTGTTAACAGCATGGATGCGACCCACTTTGTAATTAGTACAAATGAGGTAATCTAACTCATTCATGTTGTTGACATGCGACTCACCTTGCTGTCCTTGTTGTAAATCATGCTTAATCTTAGATATATCGTTCTTGATTGAAATCTGTGTACTAAAATAAAGAACACGCGATTGACAATCGCTTCTGCTGAGGGATTCCATCCCTTAAGATATAACCATGTTCAGCCAACAGAGAGACCTAATGGACCTACAGTTCATAAGCTCAAATGATACGAGGTCAAGCGATCAAACTCTTTGACCCAATTGACCAACATTCATTAACTACGAGTTAGTCCACTATAGACTCTTAGTTGCACTATTCTCACTGTAGGAAAAGTTGTGTCCATTGATTGAATCAATGCCCGTGAGTCGACCATTCAAAGGTTGTTCGTAATCAAATTATCGTTTTACCCTTGTGATTACCTCTTGCTCCTTAAATACCACTAATCCTCTAATGGGCAACTATTTTATGGTCCTACAATAAACAAAGTCCTTCTCGGGCTATTGAGAGGGTGAGGCTCAGTTGTTCAAGACTTGGATTCAGTTTTTAAGGGAACAACTGATCTAGATTTCCCTTGCTTGGGAACGAGTGAATTCCTTCTTGTGTGGTTAAGTTCCCATCTCCCCACGAGGTTTTATCCCTGAAAAGGTAGGCATATTGAGTCGCCAACTTTGGCCACTCTCAGCCATACTAATATAAGGAAAAATCATTGCAGACAGGAGTTCGTAACCCGCTCAGGATTCAAGTCGAGTCCCTAATGGTCATTTATAAACTATTAGACCTAAGCTGTTAACGATGTTACATCAGTAGGCTAATAATTCGTAGTACAGTCTTGTACAAACTAATCGCATAGGATGCCTCCACTCGCATGTGAACTACATGAACGAGTTGAATCGTCTCGTTTGTATCAAATATAAAGTGGGTCGCATCCATAGTGTTACCAGGATGAGGTTCCCAACTTTATCCATGTATTATAGACCAGTTGGGTTACACACTTGAATATGATCCTACCTATCTGTGTACTATACACTGTTTAATTTTTCATATCAGGTGATACTTCTGCTCAATGTGCTTTCCCCTCTTATCACTTTGAGGTTCCCTCTAATTCGCCACAACGCCACTGTTATCACAATAAAGGGTGACTAGCAAATTCATATTTGGAACAACTTCCAAATAAGTCATGAATTTCCTTAGCCAAACCGCCTGTTTAGCTGTTTCACAAGTTGCTACGTATTCGGCCTCCATGGTGGAGTTTGCGATGCATCCTTCTTGATACTCCACTAAATTACAACCCCTCCATTAAGAGTAAACACTGACCCCGACGTGGATTTCCTAGAATCCTTGTCAGTCCGAAAGTCAGAGGTCGTGTATCCTGTAAGGATCAAATCCTTAGCTCCATACACGAGCATGTAGTCCCTCGTTCTCCTAAGATACTTGATGGGTGCCTTAACCGATGTCCAGTAATCACATCCTAGGTTGGATTGGTATCTACTGACTATCAATAATGCATAACAGATGTCAGGCTTAGTACACAACATGTAATACATCAAGCTACCTACAATTGATGCATAAGGAATCCATCTCATATCCTCAACTTCTTGAGGTGTCTTAGGACACTTATCCTTAGACAGATAAACCCCATGCCTGAAAGACAATAAACTCTTCTTGGAGTTCTGCATCTTATATCTGTTGGGTTTCATGCCCTAAAACTCGTAGTTTGTAAAGAATGTTCTAATTAAATCAATAAAGAGTTATTGTTGTCAATAAATAGTTATTGTTTATCATTATTTTCTATATTGCCTTAAGTTAACCCTAAATTCAATAAACTAACATCCGAGACTATTGTATGTCTCTTGAACTGAATGTAATGGACATATAGGGATCTAAGTTCGAGGTACAACCTAAAGGGTCTATAGTAAGGGGATAAGGTTGGGTACCTCATCCTGGTAATATTATGGATATGGCCCACACTTTGTATATGATACAAACACAGTGATCCTAACGTGTTCGTGTAGACGACATGTGAGTGGGGATATCCTATGTAATGAGTTTGCATAAGACCGGACAACGAAATAGTAATCACTAGATGTAACTCCGTTGACTAGTTAGGTTTCTATTTCAATAGGATGACCTAGACAATTTCATCTCAATCTTGAGAAGGTTACGAACTCCTGTTTGCGAGGGGTTGTCCTTTGACTAGTATGGGTGAGAGTGGCCCGAGATGCCGACTCAATATGCCTACCTTGTTGGGGACAAGACCGAGCAAACAGCTGGGGACTTAACCTAGCAAGAAGGAATTCACTCCTTCCCGTTTATTAGAGTAAGTAGATGAATGTTCCCTTAAGTGGTGTCTCTGGGACTTGAACAGAGGGCCCAACCCTCTCATTGGTTTGAGAGAGACTTCTATTTATTGGTAGGAACATAGACAAGTTATTCATTAGAGGAGCACCTAGACTTACGGTCAAAGATGTAACCTATGGGTAAAACAATAATTTTACCCAGCTGGTGTTACGAACATTTGTGAAGGATTGACTTGCTGTTATTGGCCAATATTCATGGACACAGAAATATATCTGCAGTGAGAAGAGTGCAACAATGGAACTTTAGTGGAGTGTTCCCGCAGTTAACGAATGTTGATTAGGAGATTAATGAGATTAACTGAATAATCTTGTATCGTTGGAGCTTCTGATTTGTAGGTTCATTAGGTCCACCTCCTAACTCGTAAAGGGTTCTTAGATCATTTGAGTTTGAAGTGTTCAAATTCAATTAGGGAATAAACATGATGTATATAGATACATTATAATATAAAGTTTTCATGTGCATTAGAACTTTATATTTTAAATTTAATTTGAATATGTTTCAGATTAAAGTAATTGAGAGAATTAAATATTTGAAAGAGTTCAAATATCATTTAAATATGAATGAGATTCATGTTTAAAACTATAGGTTAAAATTAAATGTATATAAGATGTGCATTAAGACTATAGGTTAGAGTGAAAATGATTAAATGTGATTTAATCATAATTAAATATATGATTATTAATTTAATATGATTTAATTAGAATTAATATAATTAAATCTTATTTAGTTATATTAATTAATTGTATTTAATAATTAATTAAAATAAAAATAAAAAAGGGTTACACGTTCCCCACTGCTTCCCCAACTCCCTATAGTGGGAGCTTTTTCCCTCTTAGCTTCTTCTTCTCCATTAAAATAAGGGAGGGGCAGTGGTGATTTTTTGAACGATTGGTTGAATTGCAAAATCACTCTAGAATTCTCACTCTCTCTCAAACTATTCCCTTCTCCAATTGTTGTCAACCTCCCACAAGGTTGGATATCAGAAACTCTGAGACATAGGAGGTTCACACCATTCCAAAAACTTGTTGCTAAAAGGAGTATAATTGAATTTTGTCAAAACAACACCTTGATATGTCCAATTGTCCACAACCTTATTGCAACAAGTGATAAGTAATTTAATCGATTCTTAAGGATTAGTACCAAGAAGAATTGCTGAAATAGACTTAGTTTTAGTGAATCAAGGGTACCAAACATCTATCGGGGACTAAACACTTAAAAATAAACTTGCAGGAATGAACTCTGAACAATTCTAAACTGGAATAACAGAAATAAGAGGTAGACACTATTGATTAAGACATGGGTTGAGTTAGGGGGTTTGTTATGCTTCTTACAAGCCATATGTTGCAGCATTGAGACTACTCCATCACTTAATGCAAGTTTTCACAGACTCTTCCCAGAGATCTTTGGTTTCAACAACTAATTCCCATTAAATTGCTTCTTATTAATTCACTCCTTGTATTCATTTGGCGAGTTACTATTCCTAGTATTCTCAATTACCCTGGAGCTAGCCCCTAATCAGAACTAATCCTAGTCAAAGAAATCAGTATACTCTTCCTTTTCCCAAATTAAGAATAAACATAACTAAACTAGTTGGCTAGATGAATCTTAGTTTGGATTAAGCCCACAATAACTAGAAGTGAGGATGTGTGCAGCTCATGATGTGCATTTAACTTAAATTCACATAACCTTCCCTAATTCTTCCCTTTAACTATTTAGCTCATGATAAAAAAGTAAAAACAACAAATGAAACGTGAAATTAATTGACTAAGTATTGCAAGGTCCAAAATACAAAACAAGAATTTTAGACAAGAAATCAAAAACAGTACATTGGAAGAAAACCTAAAATTAATCAAAAACAACCGTAAAGAAAACAATAAATCTGTGTAGCTCTCGAGAGTAGATCAGCTTCCTGTCCCAAGAAATCTTCTCTTCTTATCTCCAGCTCCACGAGGTGTCCCTAAGTGTGTTTATCGAGAAAACGACTCCAAACTAATTCTAAATGCTCCTTCCTCAAAATGGCAAAAAGAGACTTAAATAAGACCCTTCCAAATAAGAATCAGGGATTTTGTGGCAATGACACTCCAACAATCAACTTCTGAATTGTCCAGCGTGAGCCAACTGTCAGTCTCATTAATTGAGGTGGTTGACACGTGTTCCAGTTGCTTATACATTCCCACAAGATGCTCATGACACACCCTAAGCTTAAGCATTGTTGCACTTCTTTGCTCCAACAATTGGAATGTTACTAAATCATTCTAAATGCTCCAACATTTTTTGTTGTCTCTTCATACTCGATGCTATAACAATTGACCATTATGTACTCAACATTTGAATATAATGTTGTAGCAAACACCATACAAAGATCATAATGGAATCCATTGGGCATCACTTAGCTTAAAATACTAACAAGGGGCATTTCTAAACAAGAAGATGAACAAGCAACTTAGAAGTACAATTTCTAGCTCTAAAATTTAAGAGTCCACTCTAAAAAAAGGCTTAAATTACTCAGAATGATCCACTTAATAACTCTCTCTTGCAGAGCTATCAAGCCCCCAAACTTAAACTATTACTCGTCCCTAAGTAATAAGAACTCAACTAAAAACAATTCATTGATCACCCCTATGCTATCACTAAATGGTTTTACAAACACTTACTGCCAGGTCTTAGCTCTACAAAAAATTATCCTACCTAACTCTTTTGAGAACACTTACACTCTTAACCTTTTGCTTCACAGAATTAATTATCCTCTTACAACCCCACAACAACACCACTGCCACTTCCTTTCATTGAAAATACTTTGCATTCCTTGGGTTGACTCAACAGAATAGAAGCTAACCTTGTAGAGATAACATTACTTCACTGACTTCTATAAAACTGTTGCTTTTATGAAGTTATTTTCCCTTTGGATAATATAACACTTCAAGCGAACTCTCTCTTAGTTCCTAAAGTGGTCACATTTTTTATGCAACTCACCTAAGCTTCAGAGAGTTCTCTTGATTTTCTTCTTCTTCAATCGTCACCCTTTTTCTTTCTTTTACACAGGACAACGAGCTTTGCTTCAAAATTGGGTTGCCATGGCATATTCATACACTACTACTTTTCAGATCAAAGTCAGGCATGGGTATCATGTCTATCCCTGTCTTACTAAGCAATCATAGCAGAGGAATAACTCTCTTTTGCTACTGCTAACTAAGTTAATCTTCATTTTATTCACTTTTTTTTTTAAAAAAAAAAAACAGTAGATCACAAGGAGAAGACACCTCATAAAGGATCAGTCTTTTTTTTTTTTAGACTAGTTAGGAAGTCAACTCATCACCACTCCCCCAAAACGCAATTGACGCATTGCCCCCAATGAGTGAAGGAGTAGAAACATAATGCTAACTAAACAAGGTCTGCCAAACTACAGAGTATCCTTGGAGTAAAATCTCAAGAATTCACAATGATAACAAAGGGCATTCAGGACTGTTAACTCAATTAATCGAAAGGAAAGATTGGAAGGCAGAATCAACACAAATTAGGTAGAGACATTTCTATAGAGCACTACAGAACTAGACAGGAAGAAAACATTTCATTCATTCATTCAGATTAACAACCCTACACTTTCTCCACTTTCACTTCTGAATCCCATGTTACATCCCTCCGAATGGATGGTGCTACTACGGGCAACCTGCGGGTGCAACATGGGAATCTCACGATCCAACCTAATGGAGGAGACCATAGGGTATGTTGACACACTTCCTTCTCTCACTTACTATAAATACTTTCTCCATTGACCTTGCTCTTGATTTATGCAAACACCATCCGAATACAGATGCCCTATTGACATCACGAGTTCGAGCATAAATCTCACGGTGTGAACTTCGCGGAGAGCGTAAGAGGAAATTAATATATCATATATACCTTTTCACTCTCACTAAGTATTTAAAACAATTTGGGTATACTCTTACTTAGGCATATTCTAGCTAAAACAATATGACCTAAGTCTACCAATATAACAATTATACTGGAATTACCTAAGTCTATTAACCATTTAATAAATCTAGATCTATGAGTTCAATTTATTAACTTTTAATAAACGTCACTCACGAAAGATAATTTATAACCTCTAGATTAAATTCACTCTCAGGTCAGTTCCCAGGCAGGGGTGTTCCGTTTCCGTCATCTTAAGTACCCCAACCTAGCCAGAACCTTCCTTAGTCAGAGTCCCTCTTTAATAAAAGTTTATAAATTATCGGTTTCCTAATTCTAATCTTATTAGAACTAGATAACCTTAGGTTTAATTAATTCCAGTTCTAAAATCATTTTAAAACTAATTAATTAACCTTAGGTTACTTGCATTTCTTTGTTATAAATTGCTTGATCATTCATCAGATGAATAAACATACATTTATAACAAATCCATCACATAAATAAATGCATAGAAATTATATGTTTAATTTTTAATTAATATCACTCTTATATAAATTATAATTAAAACATATAATATTTGTTTCATAAATTAATATAACTCTTATATTAATTTTTATGAAACCCAAAAACATGCATACTATATATTATAACACTTATAACATACTTTCAATGCATGGAGCATGCTTCCTATGGTAGGATTTTAAAATCTATATGGCATACTTTATGCACATACAATCAAGGATTTTAATTAAAACATACATTCACAATGCATAATAAATTAAACATACTAAAGTGAACTGATTTTGGCATCTAATACAAGCAAACAACTAAATTATATAATAATAATCTAGAATTAACATTGAACCACTTCAAACTCTTCGAATTTGGGTCGAACCAGCTTGCAAATGTGTGAACTGGACCTTCAAAAGGTTGAACCGAGTTGTAAAAGAGTGATCCAGGCCTCCAAATGGTGAAACAAACCTCCAAAATGGAAAAACTGGCCTCGATATATACAGAACTGGTTTAAAAATATCCAAACCGAACCAAAATCAAGCCAAACCGGTCCAAAATGACTTGAACCGATCAAAGTCAACGGTCAAAAGTCAGATTCATCTTCAACAAATTGTAATTCACGGGCTGGACAAAATTGTAGAAAAAATGATCTGCTTGGTTTTACGATTTTAGGACCTTTCGAGCTTCTCTCTTCAAATTGAAGGCCTTCTCGAACTCCGATCGACCCGAAACTTTTACAAATTATTCTTCACACATTAATGCTCAAACACACTTGAGCAATTTGAAAATAAAGCACAAATTGATACTCAATTTAAATGCCAAATCTAGAAGAACACTTTAGATGCCCAGAAAAAATAGATTTCAAAAAACACCCACCATAGAACAAAATAAATCAAATTGAGTGCTCAAAATTGATCGGATACCAATTGAAAGAGTCTAGATTAAGAAAGCGGAAGCAATTTTGGATCTTGAACACTCTAAGTTGATCAATTTTATAAAATAAAATGCATGCTCAAAGTTGGAAAAACAGAGGGATAGAAAACTCAACTTTGAAGATCAAATTCTCTTCACCCGGTGGATGATTTTCAACACGAACACTTCGTCGACAACTGTTAGAGTCTTCTACTATCCTCAGGCCTTATAACGGATTGTGTGATCCTAGATTGAGAGGATTTGGAAGAAATGTCCTCAAAGGTCACAAACCGAGAATTTTTTAAGTTTTTGCAAAATTCTATCAAATTACCTCAAATCACCATTATATAAAGCTTCAACAAGCTTCATTAGAGTGACATCTCAACAGTGATGAGGATAGATTAAGGTGGAGGTGGCCAATTTTTGCCAATTTAAAGATGAGAGGGATTGGGCAAGTTGCCAACTTGTTTTTCATGGAAAATCCATGAAAATCCTTCATTCTTCCATTTAATTTTAATTCAAAAATCAATATTAAATTGATTTTAAATTAAAATTAATTTAATTAATTCAAAATTTCAAAAATAATTTAATTAATTAATTTTTAGTTTAATTTAATATCAAATATTAAATTAAATAAATTACCTGATCCCGATCGATTTTTCGAACATGAATCCTTATTCATGCTATAAACCGATCCAATATTTAAATCATATTTAAATATATCCACCTTCTTTTAATCATAGTTTAATTCATAATTAAGCTATGACTCGTTAAATATATCACATATAATTAACAATTTCTCCCAAAACTGAATTTGAACAATTCAAATTCTTTTCTCTTAAAAATGTTACAAGGCTTAGTCCGAGCTAGTAAGGAGGACCTAATGGACCTACAGATCATGAGCTCCAACGATACGAGATTAACCGACCAAACTCTTTAGTTTAGCTAATCAACATTCGTTAACCACCGGGGCACTCCACTAAAGCCCAATGGCTGCACTCTCCTCACTGTAGATATATTTCTGTCCACTCAATATAACCATAATTAGTAAGTCGATCCTTCACAGTCGTTCAGTAATTACTGGTGGGTCAAAATTACCGCTTTTACCCTCAGAATTACCTCTTGTTCCTTAAGTCCCACTGATCCTCTAATGAACAATTGGTTTGTGGTTCAACCAGCAAACCGAATCCCTCTCGGGCCAATGAGAGGGGTGGGCCCTATTGTTCAAGACCCGGAGTCAGCACTTAAGGGAACAAACTCTCTACTAATCCCAAAAGTGGGTAGGAGTGAATTCCATCTTGCAGAACTATGTTCCCAGCTATCTACCCAGACTTATCCCAGAAATGGAAGGTTTATTGAGTAGGCAGTCTCAGGCCACTCTCACCCATACAAATCTAAGGATAATCCAAATAAACAGGAGTTCATAGAACGCTCAGGATTAAGATCGAGTTACCTAGGTTATCTTATGAATATAGTCAGTTAAGACAGTAAATGGAGTTATAAAGTCTAAGTGACTATTTCGCGGTCCAGTCTTATGCAAACTCATTGCATAGGATGCCTCCACTCACATGTCTCCACATGAACGACTTAGGATCACATCTTTTGTACTCTCCAAAAGTGGGGCGCGTTCATAGTGTCCCCAGGATAAGGTACCCAACCCTATCCTTATACTATAGACCGTTCTGGCTATAACTTGAACTTGATCCACTTTTATGTCACACATAAAGTTCAAGTTTTCATCCTTTAACCAAGGGTTCTTTATTGGATTACGGTTACACAATACACAATTCACTTTATTCAATAACACCTTTACTGAATAAATTTCAATAACAACTTTATTGCATAATAGAATATACATTCAGTTTACAAAACCACGAGTTTTAGGACATAAAACCCAACAAATTCCCACTTGGACTAAAACGTCTATGGGGTAAAATATGTTGAGCAAAGAAAAAACTGTCCTACTGTAAAATCCGTATTCCTAGACTCTCTAGGTGTCCCACTATTATCACAATAAAGGATGATAGGCAAATCTATATTTGGAACAACTTCCAAATCAGTCAAGAACTTCCTAAGCCATCCTGCCTCCTTCGCTGCTTCGCAAGTTGTGACGTACTCAGCCTCCATGGTGGAGTCAGCAATACAACCTTGCTTTATGCTCCTCCATACTATAGCTCCTCCGTTAAGGGTGAACACTGATCCTGATGTGGATTTTCTCGAATCTACATCAGTGTGAAAATCAGAGTTAGTGTATCCTGCAAGGATCAAATCCTTTGCGTCATACACAAGCATATTGTCCCTCATTCTCCTAAGATACTTAAGGATGTTCTTAACGGCTGTCAAGTGATCATATGTTGGATTAGACTGATACCAGCTGACTATTCCCACTTCATAGCATATGTCAGGTCTAGTACATAGCATGACATACATCAGCCTACCGACAACAGATGCATAGGGAATGTATGTCATATCCTAAACTTCTTGATGTGTCTTAGGATACTGTTCCTTAGGCAAATGAATTCCATGCCTGAAAGGTAAAAAACCCTTCTTGAAATTCTGCATCTTATATCTAACCAACATCTTGTCAATATGAGATGCCTTAGACTGTGCTAGCGTTTTGTTCTTGCATTCTGAACAATTTGGATTCCAAGAACAAACTGAGCCTCTCCCAAATCTTTCATTTGGAATTGGGTCACTAGCGATTGCTTAACGCTAGTCAGGAATCCTGCATCATTCCCAATGAGCAAGATATCGTCTACATATAGAACTAAGAAAGCTGCAATGGTATTGACTATTTTCTTGTAAACACAAGGCTCGTCAATATTTTGTTCAAAGTCATAAGATTTGATCGGAGTATAAAATCTTATATTCCAAGATATAGATGCTTGTTTCAATCCGTAGATGGATCGTTTAAGCTTGCAAACCTTTTCCTCTTGACCCTGAACTATGAACCCCTCTGGTTGTTCCATATAGATACTCTCATCAAGATTGCCATTAAGAAAGGTTGTCTTGACATCCATTTGCCAAATTTCATAGTCATAAAACGTGGCAATGGACAAGAGTATTTTAATGGACTTAAGCATGACAACAGGGGAGAAGGTTTCTTCATAGTCCACCCCTTCCCTTTGAGTATAACCCTTTGCCACAAGTCAAGCCTTAAAGGTTTGCACCTTACTGACTTGATCTCGTTTCCTCTTGTAGATCTACTTGCAACCGATAGGTCTTTAACCATCTGGTTGATCTACAAGTTCCCATATTGAATTGAAGTACATTGACTCCATTTCAAGGTCCATGGCTTTAATTCACTGGTCCCTATCTATATCATTTGTTGCCTGTTTATAGGTCAATGGATCCTCAATGCCATCATCAGGTATGACAACCTGGGTTTCAGTTAAACCCATGTAACGATCGAGCTGTCTAACATCCCTCCCACTACGTCGAGGTATTCTCAATTCTTGAGAAAGACCAGCTTGATCAACAACTCTTGTTGATTTATCTGTAGCTTCCCTGGAAATTTCACTCAAGACAATCCTGCTACGAGGTTGATGATCTCTCATGTGGTCTTCCTCTAAGAACGTGGCATTTGTCGAAACAAGCACCTTCTCCTCTTGAGGATCATAAAACAAACCACCTTTCGTTTCTTTGGTGTATCCTACGAATAGGCATAATTTTGATCGATGTTCCAATTTCTTTGGATTTGACACAAGCACATGTGACGAACATCCTCAAATCCTGAAGTGACGTAAACTACCTTTACGCTCTTTCTATAACTCTTAGGGTGTTTCTGAAACACTTTTAGAGGGAACCATGTTCAAAATATATACAACAGCTTCTACTGCATATCCCCAAAACGAATTAGGCAGCTGAGCATAGCTCATCATGGATCGAACCATGTCTAATAGGGTTCTATTTCTCCTCTCAGATTCACCATTCTGCTGAGGTGTACCAGGCGCTGAGAGTTGGGATACAATTCCATGTTCTATCATATAGTCGTGGAATCTCAAATCCATATACTCTCCACCTCGATCTGATCGAAGTGTTTTAATCGTTTTACCTAATGTGTTCTTAACTTCTGCCTTATACTCCTTGAACTTTTCAAGGGTTTCAGAATAATCATCAATAAAATTGATGAAGTATTCATACCCTCCTCGTGCCTTGACATTCATAGGACCACAGAGATCCGAATGCATGAGTTCCAAGGGTTCTTTGGCTCTATAACCTTTTTCAGAAAAAGGTCTTTTAGTAATTTTTCCTTCGAGACAGAACTCACATGGTGGTAAAGAGTTGCCCTCTAACTGGCTTAGAAGACCACTCTTGACCAATCTCTCAATCCTGTTGAGATTAATGTGGCCTAGTCTCAAGTGCCAAAGATAGGTACTAGGAGAAAGCTTCTACCTTTTATTTTGAGTATCAGTTGTTTTAAACATCTCAGTGTTCAAAATAACTTTTACCTCTGTTGGTCTTAACACATATAAGTTGTTTTCAAGTTTAGCAGAACATATTCGTACACCTCTTTTGCAAATGAACGATTCATTATGATCAAAAGATACTTTATACATATGTTCAAGAAAACAAGAGATAGATACAAGATTTCTTTTGATTCCAGGAACCAAAAGTACATTTTCTAATAAAATGAATCTATCTCTAAACAACAACTTCACTACTCCCACTGCTTTGGCTGAGACAACCTCTCTCGTTCCAACCCTGAGAGTTATCTCCCCATCAGCAAGTTGCTGGAAGGAACTAGTTTCCTGAAAAGAAAAACAAACATGGTTAGTGGCTCCTGAATCTAATATCCAGGCGGAATCATCATGTTCCACTAAACATGTTTCAACGACAAGTAAATCATATTAACCTTGTTTTTCCTTCTCATCTTTCTTTTCTGCAAGGTACTTTGGGTAGTTCCTCTTCCAGTGCCCGTCACCACCACAATGGAAACATTTTCCTGTGGCCTTAGCCTTGCGTGTGAGAGTTGGTCCCTTCCCTTTGTCCTTCTTCTTCTTCTGAAAATCCTTATTCTTGGTAAAAGAAGGACTAGACTTAGTCCCTGAGGGCGATCCTCTTAGGAACTTCTTCGATTAAATTTATAAACTCTCTGATTAAATTTTACTCTCAGGTCAGTTCCCAGGTAAGGGTGTTCCGTTTTAAATCGCTTTAAATACTGACCTAGACAGAACCTTCCTTAGACAAAGTTCCTCTTTTAATCATTGTTTATAAATTACTTGGTTCCTAATTCTAATCTAATTAGAACTAGATAACCTAAGGTCTATTATATCCAAGTTCTAAACATTTTAAAACTAATAATTAACCTTAGGTGACATGCATACTATGTCATAGTGCTTGATCATTCATCTCATGAATAATAAAACATACATAGCATAATCATCTCATGAATTATAATGCATGTCAATGTTGCCCATAAATTAATATAACACTTTATTTTAATTAATCATGCAAACTATATAATATAACTCTTTATATTATAAATGATGCATGGAAATGCTTAACCTAAGGTGGGATTTCTAAATTAAAAGCATACATTATGCATGGCAATAATTACACAATAATTGCATGATTTAAATAGCAAAATCAGACCAATTTTGGCACCCTAAATTTAATTTTAATTAATATCATCTAATTATATTAATTAAAATTAAATAAATTAAATATAAAATAAATATAAAACATTTTTATTTAATATACTAAAAAAAAAACGTTTTTGTTTTCGCCCGTTTGAAGTTGCCAAAAACGTCTTCAGCGTTGCAATGCTACGCCTTGTCCGTTTCTACCCGTTGTAGTGCGTTGCGAAATGCCTTCAGCGTTTTAACGCTGATGGAAGCGTTAAAATGTTGCCTCTGATGCACGCCTCCTTCCGCAAGCGCAGCGTTGCAACGCCAATGAACAGTGTTGCAACGCTGCACACAGACAACAATGATGATTCTCCATTTGTTGCTCATTTTTGCTTCGTTCTTCTCAACAACAACCTTGCCTCGATCGACACGGACTTACAGACTCGATTTACATAATAAAATGCCCAAAACAATAGGCACTTACATTGAACAATTCAACAAAATTATGTAAATCTAAGTGCCAAAATTGAAAACGTCTAATTCGCAAACCATTCATTCATCTCATGAAAAACAGTAAATCCCACCTCGTTCTTGATAAATTCAAAACAAAAATTAAGAACACAATTGGGCTCTGATACCAATTCAAGGGATCGAATCCCGCAGCGGAAGCGATTGTTCATCGCGTGTTCTTAAGTTAGTTACATGGATTACAATCAAGAACTAATCTAACTAGATTAAGCATGCATTTCAACAAGATGGACAACAAGATATATACCTTTGAAGAACTCTTTCTTCAAATGCTCCATCTCTCACGATCACAATCTAAGCAACATGAACCCGAACGATCATGGACACTACCACCAGGTCTTCTCCGTTGTTCTCTAGGTGAGGGAGGAAGGTGGGTTCCTTTTAGGTGAGGTGAGATGATCTTATCAATTGTAGTTGGAACTCTTTCCAACACAATGTGAGAGAGTTCTCTAGGGTTTCTCAAAGAGATTGGATTAGCATAACTGATAGCACACAAAATGTGCTATCCTTAGGCTTAATTATTGCTAGTTGTATGAGGATTTCAGGGCTTTAACGTGTTTAATTCATTCAATTTCATGTTAAGAGCTTAAACGGAGCAATTGGAGACAAATTGGATCACTCGGGATCAAAACGAGGCTATTTGGAGCTAAAAGTAACATCAATTGGAAGAAAAAGAACCAATCCAACCATGAAGACCCGAGGTGATGGCGTTGCAACGCCATGCTTGTTGTTTAAAGGCTTTGAAGACTCCAGGCGATAGCATTGCAATGCTGCCTTATAGCGTTGCAACGCTATCTTGATAGAAAAGCACGCGTGAGAAGCCGCACATAGGGCGTTGCAATGCTGCCTTGCTGCGTCGCAACGCCAAATCGGTAAGGGGCACGCGCTTAGGGTAGCGGCGTTGCAACGCTGTCCCTCAGCGTTGCAATGCCATCGGCTGTTTCCTTATTTACCACGCATTTAGGGCACATCGTTGCAACGCTGTCCCTAGCGTTGCAACGCTGTGCCAATCATGCCTATAAATCCAACATGATTCATTTGAGCAAAGGAAGCCGAATTTGGTAGAGTTTTGCCCTAATTTCGAAATACACTTTGTAAGAAGAGAGAAAAGAGTGATTTTGGGAGCCAAAGCATTCGTGGAGGTTCGAGATCGAAGACGGGAGCTCGGAGACGAAGGACCGGCATCGACACATAAGTTTAATCTCCTTTTCTTTCAATTTGTAATAGCGTTCTAAGACGTTTTCTACTTGTTTAGTTTGATTTTCATGTGATTTAGAGTAGCTAAGCAACGACGCCAAAAACTTTTGCGTGATATTTATGATATTGCAATACCGCAGTGTACGGGTCAAGTTTTAGTATAGTTATTTATGAGTCCAAGTATCGTCCTCGGGAATGAGTTTCTAGATTAATTAATTACTAAGGTACTAATTCTCAATTTTAGCTAAAGTAACATAACATAGATAGTTGGTTGAAGTAAGTACAAACAAACAAACAAACATGTGGAGACACGAATTGATAGAATTTTGGGAAGTGATTTTACAAGTTAATGACTCAATTAACTCATGCATTAAACCAATGAGATGAAATTATAAACAAGAAGTAAACTACTCAAGAAAATCTCTTCATTCTTAGTGAGACTCACTCATGCATTAAACCATGTTGTAGGTTCTATAGTCTCCATATGAACCTACAACATGCATGACATTAAGCAACTTCTTTATGTGTTTCCCTAAGATTTCTAAGTTATTCTCATGCCAGAATTCTAAGGGTTTTGACAATTTTGCTCTAATTCAAGTTTTATCTCTCAAGTCCACTCAAATCAACAAATTAAGAGGTCAAGAACTAATTGTCAAAAATAAGAACAAAACATGCTTCAATACATTGTAATAAAGTCATAACAAGCAAATCAAACCTTAACTACAATGTTTAGCTACTCTAAACCACATGAAAATCAAACTAAACAAGTAGAAAACGTCTTAGAACGCTATTACAAATTGAAAGAAAAGGAAATTAAACTTATGTGTCGATGTCGGTCCTTCGTCTCTGAGCTCTCGTCTTCGATCTCGAACCTCCACGAATGCTTTGGCTCCCAAAATCACTCTTTTCTCTCTTCTTACAAAGTGTATTTCGAAATTAGGGCAAAACTCTACCAAATTCGGCTATCTTTTCCCAATTGCATAATGTTGTATTTATAGGAATGATTGGCACAACGTTGCAACGCTATGCCCTAATCGCGTGGCAAATAAGGAAACAATCGATGGCGTTGCAACGCTGATGTTTGATAGCACACAAAATGTGCTATCCTTAGGCTTAATTATTGCTTGTTTTATGAGGATTTCAGGGTTTTTTCGTGTTTAATTCATTCAATTTCAGGGTAAGAGCTTAAACGAAGCCATTGGAGATAAATTGGATCACTCGGGATCAAAAGGAGGCTATTTGGAGCTAAAAATAACATCAATTGGAAGAAAAAGAACCAATCCAAGCATGAAGACCCGAGGTGATGGCGTTGCAACGCCATGCAGAGCGTTGCAACGCCATGCTTGCTGTTTAAAGGCTTTGAAGACTTCAGGCGATAGAATTGCAACGCTGCCTTATAGCGTTGCAACGCTATCTCGATAGAAAAGCACGCGTGAGAAGCCGCACAACAACGTCGCAACGCCAGATCGATAAGGGGCGCGCGTTTAGGGTAGCGGTGTTGCAACGCTGTCCCTCAGCGTTGCAACGCCATCGACTTTTTCCTTATTTACCACGCGTTTAGGGCACAGCGTTGCAACGTTGTCCCTAGCATTGCAACGCTGTGCCAATCATACCTATGAATACAACATGATGCATTTGAGCAATGGGAGCCGAATTTGGTAGAGTTTTGCCCTAATTTCGAAATACACTTTGTAAGAAGAGAGAAAAGAGTGATTTTGGGAGCCAAAGCATTCGTGGAGGTTCGAGATCGAAGTCGGGAGCTCGGAGACGAAGGACCGGCATCGACATATAAGTTTAATCTCCTTTTCTTTCAATTTGTAATAGCGTTCTAAGACGTTTTCTACTTGTTTAGTTTGATTTTCATGTGATTTAGAGTAGCTAAACATTGTAGTTAGGGTTTGAGTTGCTTGTTGTGACTTTATTACAATGTATTGAAACATGTTTTGTTCTTATTTTTGACACTTAGTTCTTGAATTCTTAATTTTTTGATTTAAGTGGACTCAAGAGATAAAACTTGAATTAGAGCAAAATTGTCAAAACCCTTAGAATTCTGGCATGAGAATGACTTAGAAATCTTAGGGAAACACATAAAGAAGTTGCTTAATGCCATGCATGTTGTAGGTTCATATGGAGACTATGAGTTTATTGCATGTGTGAGGCTCACTAAGAATCGAGAGATTTTCTTGAGTATTTCACTTCTTGTTTATAATTTCATCTCATTGGTTCAATGCATGTGTTAGTTAGGTCTTTAACTTGTAACATCACTTCCCATAAATCTATCAATTCGTGTCTCCACATGTTTGTTTGTTTGTTTGTACTTACTTCAACCAACTATCCATGTTATGTTACTTTAGCTAAAATTGAGAATTAGTACCTTAGTAATTAATTAATCTAGAAACCCATTCCCGAGGACGATACTTGGACTCATAAATCACTATACTAAAACTTGACTCGTACACTACGGTATTGCAATATCATAAAAATCACGCAACAAGTTTTTGGCGCCGTTGCCGGGGAATGACGATTATTTAGATTAATTAATATTAGGAGAAAATTTGAAATTTTAGACTAAAGCTTGTTTGTTTGTCTTTCCTTAATTGTTTTGTGTGTTTGTCTGTTTTCTTATTTGTGTTATTTTAGTTTTGTGTGTTTTTGAGTCTTTGTTTCCTGTTTTGGTTGTGTTGATATTGTGTGAAGTCTTGTTGTGAAATTACTGATTTTTCAAGTATGACTTTGCATAATTTTGAGTTTCCACCATTCTATTGTCCCTCTCAGGACCTTAGTTTTGTACATCATGATTTTTCCGAATATCATGTGTCTAATTTTTACCATTCTGTACCTGACATATATGAAAATTCACATGAGGATAATTATTTAGGCACTTGGAACCATAGTTTTTCGTACCTTAACCAACCCCTAGAAAAATCTTCTTTTATGGACCAATTGGCAGAATATACCTTAGAATTAAAATTTAAAAATTTGGTTCATAGTGAATTAGAGAGGTTGGACAGGTTAGAAACTGTGGTGGTAGGACTTTGGGAAATAGTACAAGATAGAGCTCAATACCTTGACCAGTTAGTAGTTTCCCTTAAGGCCTTACAGGAACAATTTCTTATCCTTACCACTCAGGAGGTGCCACCTAGGAGGATTTGTTTAGATGCTAGTGAGGATAGTTTGGGGGAGACTGAGGCACACCATGATCAGGTTAGTGAGGAAGGCAGTGGTGATACACTTAGTTCCACAAGGGAGATCCAAGTGATAGAGTTAGAGGCTGAGAAGTCTTCTTTTCTTTTATCCCCAGAGATTTCCTTTGTTTTTTATAACCATTTGTCTTGCACTCAAGAGTCTTGCTTTGATTTCAGTTCTTTTCTTTTGATAAATAAAAATCCCAAAAATAATTTTCTATCTGGGGCTGAAGAAAAACAGGATAGCCTGTTAGACTTAAAAGGCTACATCGATTCGAGCAAGAAGGGCCCAAAGAAATTTGAGCAATTTTATGTGCCCTGATAAGTCATCATCTAGCTAAAGACGTTAAACAAATCGCTTTTTGGGAGGTAACCCAAGTTTTATGTTTTATGTATTTATTTTCTAGTTGTTTGTGTTTTTCTTTTTTATCTCATTTCTTTCCTTTTGTACCTTCAGGTGTATGTCCAAGGGGAGAACTGCAGACTTACGCCCTTTTGATCCTGAGATCGAGAGGACCTGTAGGAGACTCCTAAGGGAAGGAAAAGCAGAAATTCATACTATGGTTGATCAGGAGCTCATTAATAACCCTAAACCTATCAGGGAGTATTTCCAACCTGTGTTTAATTCTTGAGTAGGCTGGAATAGTCTATGCCCCTATAAATGCTAATAATTTTGAACTTAAGACAGGGCTGATACAAATGGTTAGGAAGGTGCTTTCAGAGTCTTAGCCACAGAAGATCCTAACTCTCATCTTCAAAATTTCTTAGAAATCTGTGGTACATTTAAAATGAATGGTATCTCTGCTGATAGTATTCACTTACGTCTATTTCCTTTTTCTTTGTAGGGTAGGGCCAAAGAATGGCTAGGGTCTCTTCCCTCAGGGAGTATCACTTCTTGGGAGGAGTTGGCCCAAGCCTTCATGACCAAAATCTTTCCACCTGTAAATGCTGAAAAGTTAAGGACTGAGATTGGAACATTCAGACAGCAGGTGGGAGAGCAACTATTCGAGGCATGAGAAAGGTACAAAGACATGCTCAAGAGGTGCCCACAACGTGGCTACTCAGATTGGCTCCAGGTACAATTGTTCTATAATGGACTGGAAGGTAAGACCAGGACCATTACGGGCGCCAACTCTTTGGAGGGGCTTTCATGGCGAAAGATCGCGCGTAAGCATGTGCCCTCCTCAAGGAAGTGTCAACTGCAAGCTACCAGTGGCCTACAGAAAATGACAGATCTAAGCCAGTAGCTGGATTATATCAACTCGATGAGGGCATGCTTCTACATCAGAGAGGAAACCATCTTTGGAAGACACATTCCACTCCTTCATAGCTGAATCCAGAAGTCGGTCCAACCAACCACCGGAGAATGCGATCACCGATTTATTCGGTATAGTGACCAATCATGGAGCTGCAATAAAGAATATAGAGACCCAGATTGGCAAAATGAACACATCACTCCAAACACTGCAAGCAAGGAAAGAAACACCTTGAGGAAGTACAGTCTAGCTAAAGACGTTAAACAAAGCGCTTCTTGGGAGGCAACCCAAGCTTTACTTACTTTTGTTTTTTTGTCTTTAGCTTGCTTTAGTTTGTTGTTTTTCAATTCTTAGTTAGTTGTTGTTTTACTTCGTAGGTTGTGGAGATGCCCTTTTTCGTTGAAATCCATGCTCCCATTCTGAGGAACTCCAACACACATGTTTTGGCTATCCAAGGAACTCAGAAAGAGCTCCATAAACCAGGACAGTATTGTTCACTCTTACCCTGATACTTAATTTATGCTTAGTTCTGCAAACATTGGGGACAATGTTTAGTGTAAGTTTGGGGGTGGCATGTGTTTATTTGTTGTGACTGTCCCGAGTATGTGTTGAATTGTTGGTTAATCTTTTACATAAGTAGGAGTATGATAGCCTAGGATGAAATATAATTGGAAATCTTTGTGATTCTGCTGAAACCTGAGAGCATGACATGAATTTGAGTTAATTTAAAAATTTTCTTGAGTTTTTCCTGCACTATTATGCACATAGCATTTGTTCCTGTAGTTTTGAAATGCTTAGAACAAAGTTATTAGGTTTAGAAGTTTGATGTCACCTCGATAGGTCTAAAAACTGATTTGAGAGTTAAACTGTAGGATAACGTGAATGACAATATAAAGTGCATGATCTGCATAATATGTGCATTATGTGAAAAAGTTTATTTTTTTTATTTGTTTGTTAAAAAAAATCGTGAGGACAAAAAGAGCTACCTTCACTGTGATCAGTTAGGCCACTCATTGAGCGAGTGCTCTAGGTAAGGGTCCCTGCAGTGGATGTGTGAAAGCTAGTGTCCTTGCACAAAAAAAAAAAAATAGAAAAAAAGTGGCATCAAAAGAGTGATTAAGTCTTTGAGTAAAGTTGTTTATTTCTTGAATGTGGAAAGGCTCAAAGATTAGTAATTAAGACCAGTGTAGGGGGAAGTTGAATGGAGAACCTAATAAAGTTGATCTGGGCTTAGTAAAAATGAAGGGAACATAGGCTAATCACACACACACGTAGGAACACTTAAGAAAACTTTTAAATTACTTGTTGAAGTGTTATGTTTAAGTGTTTCCTGTAATTACCAAATTTTCTCTTAAATCTTTTAGGCTTAAATCAAATGTATGTTTAAGAACAATCTAATATTTAACTCTGTTTTTGCTTGGGACTAGCAAAAGTTTAAGTTTGGGGGTGTTTGATAGCACACAAAATGTGTTATCCTTAAGCTTAATTATTGCTAGTTTTATGAGGATTTCAGGGCTTTTACGTGTTTAATTAATTCAATTTCAGGTTAAAAGCTTAACACAGAGCCATTGGAGACAAATTGGATCATTCGAGATCAAAACGAGGCTATTTGGAGCTAAGAATAACATCAATTGGAAGAAAAAGAACCAATCTAAGCATGAAGACCCGAGGTGATGGCGTTGCAACGCCATGCTTGCTGTTTAAAGGCTTTGAAGACTCTAGGCGATAGCGTTGCAACGCTGCCTTATAGCGTTGCAATGCTATCTCGATTGAAAAGCACGCGTGAGAAGCCGCACAGAGGGTGTTGCAACGCTTCCTTGCAGCGTCGCAACGCCAGATCGATAAGGGGCGTGCGCTTAGGGTAGCGGCGTTACCGCGTCCTCCTCCGGCGTTACCAGCGCCGCCATCATTTTTCCTTATTTACCACGTGTTTAGGGCACAGCGTTGCAACGCTGTCCCTAGCGTTGCAACCCTGTGCCAATATATCTATAAATACAACATGATGCATTTGAGCAAAGGGAGTCGAATTTGGTAGAGTTTTGCCCTAATTTCGAAATACACTTTGTAAGAAGAGAGAAAAGAGTAATTTTGGGAGAAAAGAGTAATTTTGGGAGCCAAAGCATTCGTGGAGGTTCGAGATCGAAGACAGGAGATCGGAGACGAAGGACCGACATCGACACATAAGTTTAATCTCCTTTTCTTTCAATTTGTAATAGCGTTCTAAGACGTTTTCTACTTGCTTAGTTTGATTTTCATGTTATTTAGAGTAGCTAAACATTGTAGTTAGGGTTTGATTTGTTTGTTATGACTTTATTACAATGTATTGAAGAATGTTTTGTTCTTATTTTTGACAATTAGTTATTGACTTCTTAATTTGTTGATTTAAGTGGACTCGAGAGATAAAGCTTGAATTAGAGCAAAATTGTCAAAACCCATAGAATTCTGGCATGAGAATGACTTAGAAATCTTAGGGAAACACATAAAGAAGTTGCTTAATGCCATGCATGTTGTAGGTTCATATGGAGACTATGAGTTTATTGCATGTGTGAGGCTCACTAAGAATCAAGAGATTTTCTTGAGTATTTCACTTCTTGTTTATAATTTCATCTCATTGGTTCAATGCATGTGTTAGTTAGGTCTTTAACTTGTAAAATCACTTCCCATAAATCTATCAATTCGTGTCTCCACATGTTTGTTTGTTTGTTTGTACTTACTTCAACCAACTACCATGTTATGTTACTTTAGCTAAAATGGAGAATTAGTACCTTAATAATTAATTAATCTAGGAACCCATTCCCGAGGACGATACTTGGACTCATAAATCACTATACTAAAACTTGACCCGTACACTGCGGTATTGCAATATCATAAGTATCACGCAACAATAACCAAGTTGCATCTCGTGCAACTATATATAAAGGGAAATAGGATGAAAATTACCATCATATTGTTGGGATTTTTGGTCCTAATCTCGTGTTTGTAAATTACTGTTTGAAATTAATAAAGTGTTATTCATTTCATCATTTTGTGTCTCGCATTTTATACAAACTTTGACCAATAAACTAAGCTCCAGGGTCATTGAATATATTAGAGAACTAGAACTTGAACGGTGTGTAATGGGCACACACGAATGATCACGTTCGAGTAAATGAGCCGAACGGTCTACAGTATATGGATGGGGTTGGAGACCTAATCCTGGATACACTATGGATGCGACCTGCTTTGTATTAAGATACAAACGAGGTGATCTGACTCGTTCATGTGATTGACATGCGAGTGGGGGCATCATGTACAATGAGATTGTACAAGACTGGACAGTGAATTATTAGACCTACTAATGTAACACCGTTGACAGTAAGGTCTAATAACTTCGTAGATGACCATTAGTGACTCGACTTGAATCCTGAGCGTGTTACGGACTCCTGTCTGCGAGGGTCTGTCCTTTGACTAGTACAGGTGAGGGTGGTCACAGTTACTTGCCCAATATGCCTATCTTCTCAGGGACAGAACCAAGTAGGGAGCTGGGAACTTAACTACGGGAGATGGAATTCACTCGTTCCCGCCTTTAGAGAAACTAGAGGGGTTGTTCTCTTAAGTGTTGTCTCTAGAGCTTGGACAACGGGCACCCACTCTCTCACTGGCACGAGAGAGTTGTTGTGTATGGTCGGACCATTACAACGTTGTTGTACATTAGAGGAGCAGTGGGGACTGAAGGAGCAAGAAGTAGACACAGGGGTAAAACGATAACTTGACCCAGCAGTGTCTACGAACAACCTGTGAAGGGTCGACTCATAGGCATTGGTTATATCAGTGGACACATAATATTCTGCATTGACGGGAGTGCAGCTACGGACTTTAGTGGAGTGTTACCGTAGCTAATGAAGGTTGATTAACCAGGTCAAAGAGTTTGATAGGTTAATCTCGGATCATTGGAGCTCGTCACTGTAGGTCCATTAGGTCCCTCGGTTGGCTCAATCTGGGTTAAAAGAAGGGTTAATGTTTTGGTGTGAATTGAAGTGTTCAATTTCACTTAAGGGCATTTATGTCATTTATATGAGATATGAATGATATAATATAGTTTAATGTGAATGAGTTTCATAATAAACTATAGGTTAGCCCAGATTATTGCAAATGTGATTCAATTTAATAAATCCACATTATTGCAAATGTGATTTGTAATATGAGATATGAGATATCTTATAATATATTGTTATGAAAATATGATTTTCATAACCTATAGTTGTGGTAAAATGGTAATAATGTGGAGATTTTAACTCCATTATTTTCCATTATATAAACCCTTTGCAGCAAGAGTTTCTTAACACATTCTCACATTTTTGGATTTTCACCAAAAGAAGAGACTACGTTTCTCTAAAACTCTCTCTAGCTTTCTCCTCTCAAAAACCAAAACACAAAAGTTCCCACAAACTTTTTTCTTCCAAAAGAAGAACAACCGAGAAGCCGAAGGATTGTATTCGATCTTTGTTCGAGAGAAGACTTCGAGAAGTTCGGGATCGTTGGGAGAACACGAAGAGTTCGTGAACGGAAAGGAAAAATCGAAGCACGTCTTCAACAAGTAAGTACATGCTAATTTTTCTTTCCATTTAAGCCTGTTTAGCCTAGTTCTAAGAGTTAGAATTATTTTAACAAAATCGAGTAGCATAACGATACCACGACGATTCGATCGTCTTCCGCTGCGTTGAGATTCTGGTTCCCTTCACCCATCCCTCCTTTATTCTCCCCCTATTATATGGTTTATATGTGAATCTAATTCACATTAAAACCAAATATTATACCAATCATAACACCTCGTGCATGAAATTGAACACCTCATGCATGAAACTGAAAACTTCAATTTCATTCCTAACTTTATACCCTCAATATAACCATGTTGAGCCAACGAAGGGATCTAATGGACCTACATTCATGAGCTTCAATAATGTGAGATTCACTGACCAAACTCTTTGATCCAGTTAATCAATATTCATTAACTACAAGTCACTCCACTATAGACTTGTAGTTGCACTCTCCTCACTGTAGATTATATTGTGTCCATTGATATATTCATTAC
Organism: Trichosanthes cucumerina; assembly: GCA_036507285.1. Taxonomy (NCBI): domain Eukaryota; kingdom Viridiplantae; phylum Streptophyta; class Magnoliopsida; order Cucurbitales; family Cucurbitaceae; genus Trichosanthes; species Trichosanthes cucumerina. Next base: position 19,087,238 of record CM071841.1, read on the forward strand.
ACATGAGTCTGCCCTTCACAGGTTGTTCGTAATCACGGCTGGGTCAAATTACCGTTTTACCCCTGTGATTATCTCTTTGTTCCTTAAGCACCAATGATCCTCTAATGAACAACAAGTCTAAGGTCCTATCATAGACTCATACCCTCTTAAGTCAGTCAGAGGGCGGGGACCCGTTGTTCAAGACCTGGAGTCAGTTCTTAAAGGAACAACCTATTTAATTCTTTAGTGTACGAATGAGTGAATTCCATCTTGTATGGTTAAGTCCCTAGCTACCTACGAGGTTCTGTCCCTGAGAAGGTAGGCTTATTGAGTCGGCTACAGGCCACTCTCACCCATAGTAGTCTAAGGACAAACCCCTATAAGCAGGAGTTCTTCACTTACTCAGGATTCAGGTCGAGTCACTAATGACAATCTATAAATTATCAGTCTTATCCTGTTAACGGTGTTACACTGTTAGACTAATAATTTGCAATCCTGTCTTGTATGAACTCTTCATACAGGATGCCCCTACTCGCATGTCAACTACATGAATGAGTTGGATTACCTCATTTGTACTAATTACAAAGTGGGTCGCATCCATGGTGTTACAAGAATGAGGTTTCCAACCTTATTCTTATACCATAGACCATTTAGGTTATATTCTTCAACACAATCCAAATAATGTCCACTACAATGATGTTCAAGATCGATTATAACTTTGGAGCTTAGTTTATTGGATTTATATAGCAAGAATATAATTTTATCAAAACAAGTAACTCTTTATTTATTAGATCAAAATTACACAAGTTTAGGGCACAAATCTCAACAATCTCCCACTTGACCTAAAGCTTGTGGAGCACTAAAACATTACAGTAATGTAAATACAATAAACTAGGGCATTTAAAGCCTTTGTACAGAATACTCCCACTTGCCTAGTTGGGGAAGACTTGTCAACCTACACCTCCTAGGTGACTCTGAAACACTTTAGCCGTGAGAGCCTTTGTAAAAGGATCAGCAACGTTGTGCTCCGAGGCTATCTTCCTGACGATTACGTCTCCTCGATGCACGATCTCCCGGATAAGATGATATTTTCGCTTAATATGCTTTCCCCTCTTGTGACTTCGAGGTTCCCTTGAATTTGCCACGACACCACTGTTATCACAATAAAACGTGATGGGCATACTCATATTTGGAACAACTTCCAAATTTAGCATGAATTTCCTTAACCAAACAACCTCTTTAGCTGCTTCACAAGCTGCTACATATTCGACCTCCATGGTGGAATCAGCGATGCATCCCTGCTTGACGCTTCGCCATACTATAACTCCTCCGTTAAGAGTGAATACTGACCCTGATGTAGATTTTCGAGAATCTTTATTAGCCTGAAAATCAAAATCCGTATATCCTATAAGGATCAAATCCTTAGCCCCATACACAAACATGTAGTTCCTTGTTCTCCCTAGATACTTAAGGATTGTTTTAACCGTTGTCCAGTGTTAAGTTCCTGGATTAGATTGATACCTACTGACCATTCCAACTGCAAAACAGATGTCTGGCCTAGTACACAACATGGCGTACATCAGGCTCCCAACAGCTGACGCGTAAGGAATCCGTCTCATATCCTCAACTCCTTGAGGTGTCTTAGGACACTGTTCCTTTAGACAAATGAACTCCATGTCTAAAAGGCAATAAACCCTTTTTGGAGTCTTGCATTTTAAACCTCAACAACACTTTGTCGATGTAAGATGTATGGACAGGGCTAGTGTTTTATTCTTGCGGTTCTGGACAATCTGGATCCCAAGAACAAACTGCGCTTCACCCAAATATTTCATTTGGAATTGCGAAGCTAGCCAATTCTTAATGTTAGTAAGATATCCTATATCATTCCCAATGAGTAGGATATCATCCACACATAGAACTAGGAATGCGACAAAACTATTGATGATTTTCTTGTAGACACAAGGTTTATCATCATTCTGATCAAAGCCATAGGATTTGATTGCCTCATCAAATCTTATATTCCCAGACCTAGAGGCTTGTTTCAGTCCATAAATTGACCTTTTAAGCCTGCAAATCTTTTGCTCTTGTCCTGGTTCAATGAACCCTTTGGGTTGGTCCATGTAGATGTTTTCTTCAAGATTGCCATTCAAAAAAGCTGTCTTGACATCCATTTGCCATACCTCATAGTCATAATATGCAACAATGGCAAGTAGAATATGGATAGACTTTACCATAGCAACAGGTGAAAAGGTTTCCTCATAGTCAACCCCTGCAACCTAGGTATAACCCTTTGCTACTAGTCTAGCTTTAAAGGTTTGCACCTTTTCATCTACACCACGCTTTCTCTTGTAGATCCACTTACAACCTATAGGTTTTACCCCATCAGGTTTATCTACAAGATCCCAAACATAATTGAAGTACATAGACTCCATTTCTTGGTTCATGGCTATGATCCATTTGTCTTTGTCTTTGTCAACCATCGCTTGATTACAAGTCGATGGATCCTCACAATTGTCATCTGGTATAACAACTTAGGTTTCTGATAAACCCATGTAACGATTAGGTTGTGTTATAACCCTCCCACTATGTCGAGGCATACTCAACTCTTGAGATGGACTCTCTTGACTAGACAAGCTAGTATCAACAACTCTTGTTGACGTACTAGTTTTATTAGCAAACTTTGCTATTGTTCCATCTAACTCACTTAACAAAATTTTACTTCTTGGTTTATGGTCCCTTATGTGGTCATCCTCTAAGAAAGTGGCATTTATCGACACCTTATCTTCCTTAGGATCATAGAATAAACCACCTCTTGTTTCTTTTGGGTAGCCTACGAATAGACACAACTTTGAACGTGAATCCAACTTCTTTGGATTTGTCACAAGCACATGTGCTCGACAACCCCATATTCTGAAATGACATAAACTACCTTTACGTCCTTTCCAGAGTTCAAAAGGTGTTTCATAAATAATTTTTGATGGCACATTGTTCAAAATGTATACCGCAGTCTCTACTGCGTAACCTCAAAAGGAACTAGGGAGATGAGCATAACTCATGATTGATCGAACCATGTCCAACAGGATTCTATTTCTCTTTTCCGATACACTATTTTGTTATGGTGTACCGGGAGTAGAGAGTTGGGATGTTATTCCATGTTTTATCATATAGTCTTGAAATTTTAAATCCATGTACTCTCCACTTCGATCTGATCGTAGTGTCTTAATCGTTTTACCTAATTGATTTTCAACTTCAGTCTTGAATTCCTTGAACTTTTCAAGTGCTTCAGACTTGTGATGCATTATGTAAATATTCTCAAATCTAGAATAATGATCTATAAAAGAGATGAAATATTCATAACCTTCTCTGGTTTTAACATTCATCAGACCACAGAGATCTGAATGTATAAGCTCAAGTGATTCTTTGGCTCTATAACCTTTTCCACTAAAAGGTCTTTTAGTCATTTTGCCTTCTAGGCAGGATTCACATACAGGTAAAGTATTTTCTTCTAACTCATTTAAAAGTCCATTCTTTAACAATCTCTCAATCCTATTGAGATTAATGTGGCCCAATCTAAGATGCCAAAGATGAGCATTTTCTTTAGAAGAAATTTTACGTTTCTTAGTTTGTGTGTTTGTAGTTTTACATAATTCAGTGTTCAAAACCATTTTGACTGAATTAGGCCTTAAAACATACAACCCATTTTCTAATAAAGCTGAACATATTTCCACTCCTTTCTTCAAATTAAACACTTTATTCATAGAGAAAGAAACAGAAATATATTGATCTATAAGGAAAGAAATTAAAATAAGGTTTCTAGTAAACCCTGGTATCACTAATATATTGTCTAACAACATATATTTCTTGCCAAAATAAACCTTCATCGTGCCTACTGCTACAGCTGAGACGACTTATCCATTTCCAACCCGGAGCGTTATCTCTTCTTTCTGTAGCTGCTGCCAGGAATCAATTCCCTGAAAAGAATAACAAACATGATTAGTGGCGCCTGAATCAAGTATCCAAGCAGTTTTATCATTATCCACTAAACAAGATTCTAAGCAAAGTAAATCATATTTACCTTCCTTCTTCTTTTCTGCAATGTACTTCGAACAGTTCCGTTTCCAATGCACATCTTCGTTGCAGTGGAAACACTTTCCTTTATCTGCAACTTCTTTGACTTTCTTGCCCTTCTGGGCGACAGCTTTGTCAGCTCATTTCCCTTTACCAATCTTCTTCATATTCTTCTTCTTCCCTTTAAGGTTAGAAGAAGATGAAGCCACTATTTTTGTTCCAGAGGTCGAACCTCTGTGATAACTCCTACTGGCAACATTTGCCTCACCTTTCGATCCCTGAATTTTCATCAAATATTGAAAGGTCTGGAGTTCATTCAGAAGGGAGGTGAGATTAAAAGTAAGCTTGTTCATAACAACATTACTTCTAAACTGTAGGAAACTATCTGGAAGGGTTTCCAGAAGGAAGTTGACCTGGCTCGATTCATCGATGGAAGAACCATTCGACTCTATATCAAGGACATGATCCCGAACAAATGAACCCAATGGCATCCTTGAGTTGAATATGTACTTGAGGGCATTGTGTCGGGGCTGTGTGGATTGTTGTCCAAACATACCCTGCACGGAATTCATGATTTTCTTAGCGGTCATCATGCCCTCATGCTTCTTGGCTAATATGTCAGACATACTTGCCAACATGTAGACCTTGGCCTTATCATTGGTCTTGATCCATCGATCATATGCATCACAAACATTTCGTGACGCATTCGAGTCTGGCACCTGAGGACACTCCTTAGTTAGCACAAACTTAAGATCGTCCACTACCAATATAGTGTCGAGTTTGTTTTTCTACGCCATCATATTCTCTCCGGCTCCGCACCTAATAAGGAAATTATAAAGCTAGACATTTTGTTGAAACACCATCCGAAGGGGGACGCTCCCGTTTTCACTAAACCTGCTCCCACTCACTATAAGTACCCTCTCCATTCACCTTGATATTGACTCATACAAAAACCATCCGAAGGGGGACGCTCCCGTTTGCGCCACGAGGCCAACTATGGGTCTCACGGTGTGAATTTCCTAGAGATACGTAGGTGGAAAAAATATGTATCATATACACTTTTCCTCCCACTGGATACTTTAAATCTATAGGAATCTTACTTAGGTTAAACCCGGCTAATGGTTTTACCTAAACTTATTGATATAACTCTTATATTGAAATCAATATAACTCTTATATTGATTTTTATCCTAAGTTTGCTAATATAACTCTTTATATTATGCCTAGGATTTCTAGTTTATTAACCCCTTAATAAACCCGCTGACGCTACTGTAATTTATAAACTCTCTAATTAAATTTCACTCCCAGGTCATTTCCAGGTAGGGGTGTTCCGTTTCCGTCAGCTTAAATACCCCAACCTAAGCAGAACTTTCCTTAGACAGAGTTGCTCTTTTAATCATTGTTTATAAATTACTTGGTTCCTAATTCTAATCTAATTCGAACTAGATAACCTAAGGTCTATTATATCCAAGTTCTAAAAATTTTAAAACTAATAATTAACCTTAGGTGACATGCATACTATGTCATAGTGCTTGATCATTCATCTCATGAATAATAAAACATACATACCATAATCATCTCATGAATTATAATGCATGTCAATGTTGTCCATAAATTAATATAACACTTATATTAATTAATCATACAAACTATATACTATAACTTTTTATATTATAAATGATGCATGGAAATGCTTAACCTAAGGTGGGATTTCTAAATTAAAAGCATACATTATGCATGGCAATAATTAAACAACAATTGCATAATTTAAATAGCAAAATTAGACCAATTTTGACACTCTAAATTCAATTTTAAATAATATAATCTAATTATATTAATTAAAATTAAATAAAATAAATATAAATTAAATATAAAAAAATTTTATATTTAATATATTATAAAAAAACATTTTTTTTTCGCCCGTTTGAAGCTTTCGAAAACGTCTTCGGCGTTGCAACGCTGCGCCTTGTCCGTTTCTTCCCGTTGGAACGCGTTGTGAAACGCCTTCGGCGTTGCAACACTGCCTCTGATGCGCGCCTTCTTCCGCAAGCACAGCGTTGCAATGCCAATGAACAACATTGCAACGCTGCACACAGACAACAATGATGATTCTCCATTTCTTGCTCATTTTCGCTTCGTTCTTCTCAGCAACCACCTTGCCTCGATCGGCACGGACTTACAGACTCGATTTCCATAATAAAATGCCCAAAACAATAGGCCCTTACATTGAACAATTCAACGAAATTATGTAAATCTAAGTGCCAAAATTGAAAACGTCTAATTCGAAAACCGTTCATTCATCTCATGAAAAACAGTAAATCCCATCTCGTTCTTGATAAATCCAGAACGAAAATTAAGAACACAATTGGGCTCTGATACCAATTGAAAGGATCGAATCCCGCAGCAGAAGCAATTGTTCATCGCGTGTTCTTAATTTAGGTGCATGGATTACAAATCAAGAAGTAATCTAACTAGATTAAGCATGCATTTCTACAAGATGGACAACAAGATATATACCTTTGAAGAACTCTTTCTTCAATGGCTCCTTCTCCCACGATCACAATCTCAGCAACACGAACTCGAACGATCACGGACACTACCACCGGATCTTCTCCGTTGTTCTCTAAATGAGAGAGGAATGTGGGTTCCTTTTAGGTGAGGTGAGATGATCTTATCAATTGTAGTTGGAACTCTTTCCAACACAATGTGAGAGAATTCTCTAGGGTCTCTCAAAGAGATTGGATTAGCATAACAAACTTGCATCTCATGCAACAATATATATACGAAAATAGGATGGAAATTATCATCATATCCCTCATTTATTCTCCCACTATTATATGGTTTATATGTGAATCTAATTAACATTAAAACCAAATATTATATCAATTATATCATATATGATTGATATAACACCTCATGCATGAAATTGAACACTTAAATTTCATTCCTAACTTTATACCCTCAATATAACCATGTTGAGCCAACGGTGGGACCTAATGGACCTACAGTTCATGAGCTCTAATAATGTAAGATTAACTGACCAAATTCTTTGATCAAGTTAATCAATATTCATTAACTACAAGTCACTCGGCTATAGACTTATAGCTGCACTCTACTCACTGTAGACTATATTGTGTCCATTGATATAATCATTACCCATGAGTTGACCCTTCACTGGTTGTTCGTAATCACAGTTGGGTCAAATTACCGTTTTACCCTTGTGATTACCTTATTGTTCCTTAAGCACCACTGATCCTCTAATGAACAACAAGTCTAATGTCCTACCATAGACTCATACCCTCTTAAGTAAGTTAGAGGGTGGGGCCCCGTTGTTCAAGACCTAGAGTCAGTTCTTAAGTGAACAACCTATCTAATTCCTTAGTGTAGGAATGAGTGAATTCCATCTTGTATGGTTAAGTCCCAAGCTACGTATGAGGTTCGGTCCCTGAGAAGGTAGGCGTATTGAGTCGGCTACAAGCCACTCTCACCCATATTAGTCTAAGGACAAACCCCTATAAGCAGGAGTTCTTAACTTACTTAGGATTCAGGTCGAGTAACTAATGACCATCTATAAATTATCAGTCTTATCCTGTTAACGGTGTTACACTGGTTAGACTAATAATTTGCAGTCCGGTCTTGTATGAATTCTTCATACAGGATGACCCCACTCGCATATCAACTACATGAATGAGTTGAATTACCTCATTTGTACTAATTACAAAGTGGGTCACATCCATGGTGTTACCAGAATGAGGTTTCAAACCTTATTCTTATACCATAGACCATTTAGGTTATATTCTTGAACACAATCCAAATAGTGTCCACTACACTGATGTTCAAGATATATTATAACCTTGGAGCTTAGTTTATTGGATTTATAAAGCAAGAATATAATTTTATCCAAACAAATAACTCTTTATTTATTAGATCAAAATTACACAAGTTTAGGGCACAAATCCCAACACACGCCAACTGTGAATCCAAAGTTCCCTAAAGAATCATACACAGGTATAACTCTAATGTTACATAATCTACACTATGAGTGAGGTGTCAATTCAATTAGGAATGATAGTAGAGATGTAGAAAAAATTGAGGCGTTAATTACATCAAAGATGCATAGTCATAAGATTAAAGTAGTGAATTCAAGAATTAAATGTCAATAAAGTTAAGAATTACAAACTAGCCTCACTATATTACAACTGCTTTTAACCGACCTATGAACAAGAAGAGGAGGTTTAACCGAGCATAGTCATGAACACGTCAACGACCTCCATGGTTTTCATCGATACAACCCAAAAACTATGAAAATTATAAAAGAAACTATCCTAAACACTAAACTAAAGCTAATTAAGCTCTCCAAAAACCAAGAAAAAAGTTGTATTTATAATCGATGGGAGCGTCTAGACGTTCCCCCATCTACTTAAGAGAAAAATCTAAGAAAATATGGGTGACGTCGATACCCTTGCAGCACTGAGCAAAGCCTCCTCGCAGCATCGACCAAACCTTCATTGATTGATATGTGTCATTCATGAAGCACCTAGACGCTCTATGTACGGGCCTTCGTGCTTGAGAGTGGCTTTGCATGCAGTCTCTTTGGCTTGTCTAGCTCTTCTTCTCCTAATTTGATGTATTTCTGGCTCAATTTTATCCTTTTACCATTTGATCTTTCCTAAGCCTCCAGAATTACCTCCAGATGCAAATCTTCTATAAAATAAACAATTAAGCATGTGAGTGTAGCAAAAATAGCTTAAGATAATTAGATAAAACAACACTTTTGTGGTGTTATCAGTAGGCTTATTGAGTCGGCAATCTCGAGCACTCTCACCCATGCAAATCAATGGATAATCTAAAATAAACAAAACTTCACATTACTAAAAAAAACTATATTTCTTGACGTTTATAAAATGTCGAAGTTTGATTTACTTGACGTTTAAAACGTCAAGGAATCCACTGTCAAGAATAGTATACAATACTTAACATTTATAAAATGTTATGTATAGTACTTCTTGACACTTATACTGTGTCATGTTTAACATGAAACCTTCGCATTTTTTGTTTGTCAAAAGTAGCTTTACCTTGACTTTAAAAAAATGTCAAATTCTTGTTAACACTTGACGTTTTAAATGAGTCAAATATATATTTATCTTGACGTTTCAAGAATGTCAAATAGAACTTACTTGACGATTTTCATGAGTCAAATATAATTTCTTCTTGACGTTTCAAGGATGTTAAATTGTAGTTAAACCTTGACTTGTTGGTTTGTGTTTTTTTCAATCAATTAAATATTTCCTGTTATCTTGACTTTCCTGCATTGTGTTCAAATCTTTTGTATTCAAGATCTATCAAATAAAATTCCATTAATAACTTCAATAAAAATTCATATCTTCAACCGAGGCAATTCCAAAATTATAAACTCCAATCATGCATATAAATTCAAAATGTCAAACTTTACACTTATCTCAACCATATATATTCAAAACTTCTCATCTCCACCATACTTAGTCAATATATGGGTCCTACCCGAACAACATTTACACAAAAAATATTTTGCAGCCATCCAAATAATGTCAGTATCTATCCTATTTCAAACAACATTTACACAAAAAAAAATTGTTACCTTCATGAAGCCATCTAAAAAAGTTCACTATCAGTCCTATCTCAAACCACATTTACACAAAAAAATATTTGGCACCTTCATGTAGCCACCAAAAAATCGACATGAAGATTAGAAAGTAGTCATCATCATATGTAGCCACCAAAAAATTCAGCCCACTCCACTCGCACTTCATCCAACTCCGATTCCGAGTATGCATTTTTTGTATAAACAAAGTTTAAGTATAAGTACCTAAAAAAGATTAGACTCACATTAATGAAACTTGCTTTGAATGAACAAAGTTTGAGGATAAGTACCTACAAAAGATTAGACTCTCATACTGCTCATTACATATTCAAGTTAGATCGAATTTACAACATTTATGATAAAAGAAAGAGAGTTTTCAAAGTACCAAGATAAAAATAGAGTTTTCAGAGTACCAAGATTACCATTTCTTTTGGTGTGAATGAAGAGGAAAGAAAGAAAGAGAGTTTTCAGAGTAGCAAGATATAAATGATTACTTTTAGGATGTAAAACAATATGCTATAATCAAATTCAAAGATTTACCATGATATCTAAACGCAATGGATTTGCTTTAAACAACTACAATACTTATGAGGCATTTTCTAAACTTACGCTAACAGCTTTAGTCTGCAAAACATACCTTCACAACTCGGACATGCGTATGAAGTAATTTAAAGAACATCAGCTATCATTTAAAGAACACAACAGTGGATTCCCGATAAAGTTGATGTAAAATTATCAACCATCGTTAAATGAAGAAAAGAAGTTCAGTACAACATCGCAGGTCAATCAAACCAAGATGAACAGAATGGTAATTGATGAAGGGAATTAGAGTCTCAGCGCAGTGGAATACGATCGAATCATCGTGGTGATGTTGTGCAACTCAATTTTGAAAAAACTAATTATCACATAATTATAGATTAAACATGCTTTCTAAGAAGGAAATTAGTAAGTTTAGAGTAGAGGTACTTACTTGTTGAAAACTTTCTTCAAGATTCCTTCCCTTCACGAACTCTTCGTGCTTTCCTCGATCTCAACGATCTTGATCTCCTCACGAAAAATGATCGGACACCTCCACTTGGTTACAAGGTTGTTCTTCTTTTGGAAGAATAAGGATGGTGGGATCCTTCTTTTGGTTAGGGAGGAGAGCTTTTTGAGAGGATTTGATGGAGGAGAGAACTCTTCTTTTGGTTAGAATTCCAAAAATGAGAGTAAGCTTATTGAATCCTTCTTGCAAAGGGGTTTATATAATGGTGCTAGGTGGAGATTATCTCCACCTATTTACCATTTTACCACAACTATAGGTTATGCAAATCATATTTGCATGCCTATATATTATAAGATATCTCATATCTCATTTTACAAAACACATTTGTATAATTGTGGATTTATTAAATTGAATCACATTCAATTTAATTTCTCTCAACCTAATTTCTCCAAATTAGCCCTAATTCAACAATTAGGCTAACCTATAGTTTATTATGAATCTCATTCACATTAAACTATATATTATATCATTCATATCCCATATAAATGACATAAAATGCCCTTTAGTGAACTTGAACACTTCAATTCACACCAAAACAATAAACCTCCTTTTAATCTAGTTTAAGCCAACCGATGGACCTAATGGACCTACATTGACGAGCTTTAATGAACCGAGATTAACCAATCAAACTCTTTGACCCGGTTAATCAACATTTATTAGCTATGGTAAAACTCCACTAAAGCCCGTAGTTGCACTCTCGCCAGTGTAAGACAAGTTGTGTCCACTGATATAACCAATGCCCATGAGTCGACCCTTCACAGGTTGTTCGTAGACACTGTTGGGTCAAATTACCATTTTTCCTCTGTGTCAACTTCTTGTTCCTTAAGTCCCCACTGCTCCTCTAATGAACAACAACGTTGTAATGGTCCAACCATACACAAAAATCCTCTCGTACCAATGAGAGGGTGGGTGCCTGTTGTCCAAGCCCTGGAGACAACACTTAAGGGAACAACCCCTCTAGTTTCCCTAAAGGAGTGAATTCCATCTCGCGTAGTTAAGTTCCCAGCTCCCTACTTGGTTCTGTCCCTGAGAAGATAGACATATTGGGCGAGTAACTATGATCACCCTCACCCGTACTAGTCAAAGGACAGACCCCCACAGACAGGAGTTTGTAACACGCTCAGGATTTAGGTCGAGTCACTAATGGTCATCTACGAAGTTATTAGTCCATATTGTCAACGGTGTTGCATCAGTAGGTCTATTAATTCACGTTCCGGTCTTGTACAATCTCATTGTACAGGATGCCCCCACTCGCATGTCAACCACGTGAACGAGTCAGATCACCTCGTTTGTATCTTAATACAAAGCGGGTTGCATCCACAGTGTATCCAAGATTAGGTCTCCAACCCCATCCATATACTGTAGATCGTTCAGGTCCTTTACTCGAACGTGATTCTCCGTGTGTGTCCACTACACACCTTTCAAGTTGTAGTTCTCTCATATATTCAATGACCTTGGAGCTTAGTTTATTGGACAAAATTTGTAATAGTTGCGAGACACAAAATGATGAAATAAATAACTTTTTATTAATTTCAAATAGTAATTTTACAAGCTGAACGAGATTAGGACAAATCCCAACAATTGAATCAACAAAAATGCCCTTCATAAAAGAAAAATCAATGTATATCTAATGAAAATAATACCACATGTGAAAGGACTCTAGTAGGAATCATGACTACAATTTAATTTCTCTCAATTCAATTTCTCCAATTAGCACTAATTAATCAATTAGGCTACACTATAGTTTATTATGAATCTCATTCACATCAAACTATATATTATGTCAACTATATCATATATAAATGACATAAATACCTAATTAATGACTTTGAACACTTCAAATTCACACCAAACTGTAAACCCCCAATCTGTCCAATTTTAGCAAACCGAGAGACCTAATGGACCTACAGATGACGAGCTTCAATGATCAATAATTAACTTGTCAAGCTCTTTGACCCAGTTATTCAACATTCATTAGCTACGGTTAACGTTCCATTAAAGCCCGTAGTTGCACTCCCATCACTGTAGGACAAGTTGTGTCCATCGATATTACTTATGTCCATGAGTAGTCCCTTCACTGGTAGTTCGTAGTCACAGCTGGGTTAAAATACCGATTTACCCTAGTGTCTACCTCTTGCTCCTTAAGTCCCACTGCTCCTCTAATGAACAAATACGTATCATGGTCCAACCATAAACAACATCCCTCTCGGTCCATTGAGAGGGTGGGTGCCCATTGTCCAAGCTCTTGAGACAACACTTAAGGGAACAATCCTTCTAGTTTCTCTAAGTCGGGAACGAGTGAATTTCATCTTGCGTATTTAAGTTCCCAGCTCCCCACGTGGTCCTGTCCCCAAGAAGGTAGGCATATTGGGTGAGCAACTGTGGCCACCCTCACCCGTACTAGTCAACGGACAAACTCCCACAGATAGGAGTACGTAACACGCTCAGGACTAAGGACGAGTCACTAATGGTCATCTACGAATTTATTAGTCCTATACTGTTAACGGTGTTACATCAGTAGGTCTAATAATTCATGGTCCGGTCTTGTACAATCTCATTGCACAGGATGCCCCCACTCGCATGTCAACCACATGAACGAGCTGGATCACCTCGTTTGTATCAAATTCAAAGCGGGTCGCATCCACAATGTAACCAGGATGAGATTTTCAACCTCATCCATATATTGTATACCGTTCGGGTCATTAACTCGAACGTGATCCTCCCCGTGTGTCAACTACACACCGTTCAAGTTTTAGTTCACTCATAATACAATGACCCCGGAGCTTAGTTTATTGGATTAAGTTTATAAAAATGCAAGACACAAAGATTGAATAATAAGCAACCTTTATTTATTAAAACATCTAATATTACAAACTACACGAGATTAGGGCATACACCCCAACAAATAAAATTGTGCCTCTTTTATTTCATCACAAACTAGAAAAATCAAGAGACAAAAAACATTCAAAAATTGTCACCATCAGTTCCAATTACTGGTAGCCAAACAATCCATCACCCAACACTAAAAGTTTAAATGAGATTCTAAAAACAAAAACCAAATGACTTGACATAAACAGAAATAAAAGCATTAAACTAAGTAACCAATGAAATTAACAAAAAGTTGAGTTAGTATGTAAATACTATAAAAAGTTATAATTTATTTTTGAGTTTAATTTGTTTTCAGAATTTAAAACACCATAAAGAAATACTAGATAACCCCATATCCAATCTTAGTGAGAACATTGAAACTGCAAGGCAGTTGGTAAACTTATGATACAAATCAAGTTTGCATGTGCTTTTTCTAACCTATATAGGATATAGAAAATAATAATGACACCAAGATATCTCATTTCTTCAAACATAAAATCATAACTGCATGGAGTAGAAAATGCACTCAAGGTAAAGAAAAAAAAAACCTTATATTCACCCTTACAACTCATAAACTCCAAACTTTTCTATCTTGACCTTTAGCATCCAAAAACCTATCATAAGAGAATGATGCACAAATCAAAGTTTATTCCAAATTTATATATGAATATGTGATTAACTATGTCCAACTATTTAATATTTGAGTACTCGGAGCTCTTGAGTACTAAACTATTAAAGACGTAAACAAGTAGAATCCCAAAAAATGCAAGTAAAGCTCAAAAATACCACGTGATAGTATACTTTTAAATAACAAGTAATGGTATACTTTAAGTTTAAGTACCAAGTAATACGAAGTGAGAATGAATATTCATATTCTGAGAGAATAAATTTATGATTAATCCTTTATTCTTTTTATCTAACGAACATATACTATTTTGATAAATAAATAACCTAATTAGTTCTTGAAGTTTCATTAGCCATTAGGATCTCAAACATGCAATCCAAATATCAGCTTTCTACTTTGCAAAGGTAAAATTATATGGAACAAGGAAAGATTATTACATAACTTGTGGCTTCAACAAAAGGACTCATTAGAATCAGAAAGAATTAGTTGTGTGTTAACAATCCAAAAAATAAAACCAACAGAACCTAAGATGCACAATTAACACTCCAAAGCAAATCAAAGAGATACTATCATTCAATGCAAGTTCACAAATCAACTCCACCTAGTACAAGTTCACAAATCAATTCCACATGGTGCAAGTCTAAGAATTATTACCTGAGTTACCTCTAAGAAGTAATCCATATTTTATACTTGTAGCAGCATGACTCTAGGAAAGTGAGAACCTTGAAAGTTGTACTTGAAAAGATAATACCATTAAAGTTTCAATTTCAAATTTAAACAATATATCATTTGATCTCTCTTTTGTCTGAGAGTATGAAAGGTTATTATGAATTTTGAAATGCATTTAAATCGTCCTTATTAATTGATAATAATTTTGATTAAGTAATTATATGAAGAGGCCTATGAAAAAACTCTCCATTTTGAGTTTTCATAGGGTTTTCTCTACCATGTTTCATTATAAGGCATCTATAGAAATATAGAAAGTGAGAGATTAAATTAGAGGAGAGATAAGAGTTCCATCCCTCCACAACCTAAGGTAGAAAAAAGAAGATTTGTTCAACTTAACAATACAAAGCACAAGTAAAAACTTACATAAAATGTAACCTTTATTAACTTTTATTCCTTACCTCCTAGTGTAAAATAGGTTTAAGACATATGGTTTGTGGTTATTTGGTAACTTCTAAAGAAAAAGGCAAACAAAACTACACCATTAAATGTGCAATATGAACTCCTTTTAGACCTTATGAAACTTATTCCATGTAACCATCAACAAAAGTTTTAGTTCAATTACAGTAATTACCATACTCAACAAGTTGTGGAATTTTTTACAAAACTCTCCAATAGAAAACAAAATCCTCAATAAATGATGATTTGCAATTAAAAGTTGAAAATTAATACTCCAGTAGAAGTAATATGAGACTAAACCTAGTTAAAGTACAATTATAAGTTCATAAGCATTCATAAGTTCATAAGCATAGGCTCTTTCTAGCAATAAGCCTTTGTCCCTAAGAGAAATCAGTGTTGAAATGCTAGTTTCTTCGCTTCATTCACATGAAAATACAAAAATTTTGCTCAATCCGACTTAATTATATTTAGTTATACTTACCAAAATTTGCTTCCACCAATATTAGTGACTTCTAATTGAACATACAACTACAAGGGTAACCTTTATTTTCCTTTCTTGGTATCAAAACCCTAGTTAAAGACAAGAGAGGATTTGAAAGGAAAAAAAAAAACTCAATATATGCCTAATTGTGAAACAAAACTTAGGCCATGTTTGAAGAAAAGAACCATGTTTTGATCTTCTTGAAGGTCTTTCTTAATGTTTTGGCTACTTTCTCACTAGAAGAAAATAAGGCTACAATGACAGACGAAAAAATCAAGGGGCGAGAAACAATGACGGACGGGAAAAAGGCGCGCTGGAATTTTTTCGCCGAACATACAATGACGGGCAATGCCCGTCATTGTAAATTCTTTTTAATGACGGGCTTTGCCCGTCATTATATGATATATTAATTAAAAAAATATATATTTTCGGACACCTCACACCCGACAACTCACTCTCTCTCTTCACGTCTCTCAACACTTCCACCCTCGATCTCATCTCCCAACTCAGCTCACAATCTCTCAAAGTATCCACCCTCAATCTCATCTCTCCATCTCAGTTCACGACCCATCTCCAGCCGGTCGTTCATTTGGGGGAGTCGAAACAGTCGTCCACGGAGCACATGTACCCATCTAATTCACTCTGAGTACGACGACCGTTCATTTGGGGGAGTCGAAACCGCCGGCCGTTACTTTGGGGGAGTCGAAACCGCCGTTCAGGACCCATCTCCGACCTCCGCCGGCCGTTCGTTCGTTTGGGGGAGTCGTTCGTCGCCGACCATCGATCTCTTTCTTTCTTCACAACCGAGCACCAAACCGCCGTCCACAGATCACCAAACCGCCGCCCACGGAGCACCAAATCGCCGTCGACTGCTTCGCCGTCGTCCATTTGGGAGTCGCCGCCGTCTTTCTTCTCCGGAATCCACCGCCGCCGACCAGATCTACACCCTTCGTTTGTAGATCTACTTTATTGAGGTCCAAATCTGCCCCTTTAATTTGTTTTTATGTCAGTTATCTTGAAATGCTCTTGAAATGTTGAAACTCTTTAAATGTTGAAGGGCACTTGAAATGGAAGTCACATGTTATGGATTATGCAATTTTTATGTAGCCTTAAAAATTTAAAAATATATATAATATGGTTGAGGTTTTAAGAAAATGCGTTCAAAGTTACATGTTGAAAGAAAATGTGTTCAATTTCTACCTAATTTAAGTCTAGTTTAATTAATGACATTAGAAACATTTTTTAAGGATTGATGGTAATTGACATTAGAAATATTAAAAATGTGATGCAAGAGTTGCATCCAAAATTGGAGTTGACCCCATCTTTAGGTAGTTGAAGAAGTCTCAAAAGCCTCAATATTAGTTTCTACAAAATAATCACTCTAACTTAATGAAAATTTATCTACTATCAAACTCACCTCAATATTAGTTCAAAGAAGAAATTGAACCATTTGAAACTATATTAGTTACAACTTATGGCATTGATTTTTGGTTTTCATAATCGGATTTATCATTTTAATTTAGGTACCATGTTAACAAATCTCACCTTCAAGATACCTAAGTTCTTACTACTATTTTTTTTTTATTATGCTATAATTTTTTATGAGTTTAAAATAGATAAGTTTACTTTTATATTGGGGATGGATGGAAGGAGGTTAATAACTTGTATTACATTATTGAGGAAAAAGTGAGAATTTCGTAAATTTTTCTTAATTCTAATTTTTTTGTTTGTTTTAAGTTTTATGAGTTTAGATTTCATATGTTTAATTTTCTTAATATTAATAGTGATTGAGGAATGGTTGAAAACTTTTGTTTAGCATGTTTGGTTAGGATCATATGTTTAATTTTCTTAATATTAGTAGTGGGTTTGTAGATGAGAGGAAATGATATTAGTCCAAAATATCATGATGTTGGCTTTTGATTCAATATCATGAAATTCAGTAAGTAGTGAACTCCTTGATAGTTTTATTTTTTCTTCGGCGACTTCCTAAGGACATAGTAAGTACATAAGTGTAAGTAACTATTATTCTTCTTGTAGATTGAACTTAAAAGACACCAGATTTATAGGTATGGATAAGTCGTGGATGTCAAAGAATAGAATGTCATCAGAATATCGTTTAGGAGTTGAGACGTTTATCCAAAATGATATACGACATTCAAATAGGTCAGGTGTCATTTGTTGTCCATGCTTGAAATGTGTGAATGCAAAGTCTCAAAATGCGAATGTCGTAAGAGACCATTTATATATTAATGGCATTGATGAAAGCTATAGAACATGGATTTGGCATGGTGAGTCACTACCGAATGAGAGAAAAGAGAAACCTGAAGTTGAGGACGAAGATGTTGACAACACAATAGGAATGTTTGAGGTTGCACATAACTATTTTAATGACAAGTCTCCAATATTTGAAGAAGTGTTAGATGATGTCAAGAAACCATTGTACTTAAATTGTAACAATTTTACCAAAATATCTGCATTGATAAAGTTATATAATTTGAAAGCAAAGTTTGGATGGAGCGATAAGAGTTTCACTGAGTTGTTAGCATTGGTTCGTGACATCTTACCAAGTCCAAATGAACTTCCTAGCTCTACATATCAAGCCAAAAAAATCTTTCGTACTCTTGAAATGAAGTATGAAAAGATTCATGCATGTAGTAATGATTGTTGTTTGTTTAGAAAAGAGCTTGAAGATGTAGAAGTATGCCCTACATGCGGAACATCAAGATGGAAGCTTTGTAAAAATTCGAAGGATGTGATGAAGAACATTCCGGCGAAAGTCATGTGGTATTTCTCTCCTATCCCAAGATTTGAAAGAATGTTTCGCAGTAAAGAAATATCGAGTTTGTTGACTTGGCATGCTAATGAACGAGTGATTTCATGTTTTTGTTGGATGTTTGTGGATGAATTAGTGATTTCATGTTTTTGTTGGATATAGAAGTGTTCTGCAATGTTTCAGGTTATGGTTAGCTGATGTTCTGTAGAGGTCATGCCGAAATTTTTACTTATTGGCTTGATTTCGTGTTAGTTTTAGAGTTTATTGTTTTTGTGATATAGGTGTTAAGGTTTGTGATATAGGAGTTATGGTTTTAGAGTTATGATATAGGAGTTTATGATTTTATAGTTATGGTTAAGGTTTGTGATATACTAGTTTATGGTTAATTAAGGTTTGTGATGGTTTTAGAGTTATGGTTAAGGTTTGTGATATAGAAGTTTATGGTTTTAGAGTTATGGTTAAGGTTTGTGATATAGGAGTTTATGGTTTGTAATATAGTAGTTTATGGTTTTGGAGTTTTGGATATAAAAGTTTTCTATGTGCATTGTTTTGGTTAAAATAGAATTTTGTTGGATGTTATGGATTAGTGATTTGATGTATGTTTTGGATATAAAAGTGTTTTTGTTGCATGTTTGTAAATTTGTATAGTGATTTCATGTGTGGTTTCAATATAGAAGTTAATATATTTGCAATATTTCAGGTAATTAGTTATTAAATATTGTTGGTTAGCCATCGGGCTATTAACTTTTTTTTTATTCAATTATGCTAAAAACGATGACGGGCATTGCCTGTCATAATAAAAAATTATGAACTAAAATAATGGCGGACATATAATGACGGACAGTGGGTTTTTTTTTAAAAAAAAAAATCCAAATATAAATGACGCGTAATGCCCGTCATTAAAAATTACTGAGTTTTTATGACGGGCAATGACCATAGTTTGTATTTCTTGTTCGTTTGTTTTTTTCTTCTCTTTCGGTGGAAAATTGTATCTTTAAACTTTTTTTTCTTTTTCATCAATCAAGGAAAAACTTGTTTCTTGTTTAAAAAAACTCACAACTAACATGAAGCAGAAGTCAAATAAGCAAAAGAAAGTATAATATATATATATATATATATATGTATGTGTGCATGTATATATGAATATATATATATATATATATATATATATATATATATATATCGATAACTTTGTGACAAAAAACTTGAAGTCGAGGGAGTATGAGAAAGTCATGACAAAGCCATATTTGATGTCAGTTCTATAATGTTTTTCCAAATAAAATGCCATTGAGGATTTTCCTATAGTTAAGAAAATGTAGTTGAAGTTAGTCTTTTATAAGCTCAATCTCGAGTTTACTTCAATCAAAAGAAAGAATGAAAAAAAATCTTCTCTTCTTATTTTAAAAACTAAATGTAAAACAACGCCCAAAAGAGATAATAGCATTAAGCACTGTGGAAGACCAAGACATCTTAATTAGAAAGATCCAATTAACATGCTTCTCAAAATCTCTAGAGTCTAACATGCAGATATGAATCAAGATATTCCCAAGGCTCACACACAGTTATAACTATATTATTACAAGTACAAAGCCATTATTAACGTGTTAGGTCAACATGAAATAACAATAGACATGCATAGACCAATGAGGCGTCAATTCACAAGTAGATGCACAGTCATAAGATTAAAGTAGAGAGTTCAAAAATTAAAAGCCTGAATACAATTGATTACTAGAAGAGGATGTTTAGCCGAGTATAGTCACGATCACGCCAATGCCTCCATGATCTTCATCGATACAACCCAAAAACTTTAAAAACACTTAAGAAACTATTCTAAACTATAAACTCGAGCTAATCTCGAAAGTGGGAGAAAAGTCTCCACTTAGTTCATACAAAACCTAAAGGAAAAGTTCACAATCATAATAGTTGGGAGCGTCTGGACGTCAAGGAGAGCGTCTAGACACTCGCTCATCTAAATAAGAAAAATATCTTTAAGAATACAAGGCATCTTCAAGATGCTTGAAATAGTGTATCAACGCTTCAAGCATCAAGCAGAGCCTCCCCGCAGCGTTGAGCGAACCCTCGCGATTGCATTTGCGCCAGCGTCGAGACGCTTTGAACAACGTATAGACGCTCTGTGTATGGGTCTTCTTGCTTGAGAGTGATCAGTGTCTAGATGCTCCTTTTAGGTGTCTAGATGCTCTACAGGTGGTCTCTTTGGCTTGTCAATCTCTTTTTTTCTCAATTTGATGCATTCTTTGTTATAATTTTACCCTTTTAATCATCGATCGTTCCTAAGCCTCTGAAATGGCCTCGAAATACAAATCTCCTGTAAAATAGACAAATAAACACATGAGAATAGCAAAACTAGCATAATATAAATAGATAAAGATAACACTTTTATGTTGTTATCAGTAGACGACACTATTGGGGTTTATGCCCTAAACAAGTGTATTGTAATAATGATATTTCTAATAAATAAAGAGTTATTTATTATATTCTCGCACATAAACCTAAATCCAATAAACTAAGTTCCAAGGTTATAATGATCGATCTTGAACAATTGTGTAGTGGACACAAGTTGGATAAAGTTGTTTAAGTATAACTTTAATGGTCTATGGTATATGCATAAAGTTGGGAATCTTATAATACTGGTAACACCATGGATGCGACCCACTTTGTATTCAATACAAACGAGGTAATCCAACTCGTTCATGTAGAAGACATGCGAGTGGGAGTATCTTGTATAATGAGATTATACAAGACCGGACCGCAAATTATTAACCTACTAGTGTAACACCGTTAATAAGATAGGTCTACTAATTTATAGATGATCATTGGCAACTTTACCTGAATCCTGAGCAAGTTACGGACTCCTGCTTATGGGGATTTGTCCTTAGACTAGTATGGGTGAGAGTGGCCTGTAACCGACTCAATAAGCCTACTTTATCAGGGACAAAACTTTGTAGGTAGTTGGGAACTTAACTATGTAAGATGGAATTCACTCAATTCTTAAATTAGGGAATCAGATAGGTTGTTCTCTTAAGAACTGAATCCAAGTCTTGAATAACGGGGACCTGTCTTCTTACCAGTTTAAGTAGGATTAAGTTTATGGTAGGACCATAGACTTGTTGTTCATTAGAGAATCAGTGGTGCTTAAGGAACAAGATATAATCACAGGGGTAAAACGTTAATTTGACCCAACTGTGATTACGAACAACTTGTGAAGGATCAACTCATAAGTATTGATTATATAAATAGACACAACACAGTCTACAGTGAGGAGAGTGCAGCTACGAGTCTATAGTGGAGTGACTCGTAGTTAATGAATGTTGGTTAATTAGATCAAAGAGTTTGATCGGTTAATCTCGTATTATTGTAGCTCATGATCTGTAGGTCCATTAGGTCCCTCTATTGGCTCAACATAGAAATATTTAGGGTATAAAGTTTGGAGTGAAATCGAAGTGTTCTATTTCATATATTAGGAGATATATCAATTATATGTGATATAATTGATATAATATATATTTTTAATCTATATATAAAATGAGAAATACATAATAAGAGCACTATAGGGGTAGGATGGTCATTTCCACCCTATTTCCCTATAAATATGTGCATGAGATGTACATTTGGACTAAAGCATTTGTGAAAATCGTAGTGCTCTTTTGTGAGTGTTGTTGGAAAGGTTCCAAGACACTTATTCTCTCAAAATCCCTCTTAACACCAAAAGAAGATTCCCACCACTTTCTCTCTCCTAGAGATACAACAGAGAAGATCTAGTAGTCGTGTCAAAACTAGTTCGAAGTTTATGGAAAATGCGAGATCATTGAGTTCGTGAGATTGAGAGGAGCAAAGGAGCACGTGCGATTTTAAGTCTACAAAAGTAATATTTGTTGTCCAATTCTCTTGTTAGTATGCTTAATTAGTTTTATTCATGTTTTTTATTTAATCTACGTAACATATTACAAGAACACGCGATTCAAATTGCTTCCACTCCGAGATTCGATCCCATCAGACATATGCTTTATGCCAAACTAAATTACAAGCAAGTTGGATGTTAACTCTCGACAAATGAGGTAATGTCCTAAAATCTCTTTTCATTCTCCCTGTAATGTTGTTGTAATACTATTTATTCAATTTATAATTTTAATTATAATTAAATTTTGAAAAGTATAAAATATAATCAACTAAAACTAGAATTTAGCTTAACATTAAAACTATTTAATTTGTGATCTAATTTCATTAATCTTTATGTTCTTGATAAAACAATGAATACAAGGGAATTTCTTTTTCCCTTAAATGCCTATTCATCGTGGACATTGGTTGTTTTATATGATTTTGTGAACACTAGTGGCATGTAAATTTCATTGTTTTTTATTGGATTCCTTTGTCAACTTCAATTATTTTGTCATATTATGGCACGTGAATGATAGAGAGACATTAATATAGTAGACTAATTCTTCTACGATTAGGAAGAGATATTGTATAAAGAAATACAATATCTTTGTATTGGAAGCAATATTTGTCTCATTAATCAACGCGTGAATTCAACGATTCTCCTAGACCAAATCATACATAAGCAATATACAATGGGAAACATATAATGTTTACAAGAATGCCTTATTTGTAAATAAACAATAAACAATAGATTATATCAACGCACATTTTTACTAATCATTATTCATAACTAACATTTAGTAACATATATCTTACTCTAGTAAATTTATTATCTTATATTTATTAAATGATAATAGGTAGAACAAGAAGTGACATTACTCGTTCTTTTGTTTTGTTTTGATCTATAGTATATCCATCTCCATATTGATACATGCATTGTGCTATTCGAGCAAGATTCTTAGACATCATGATGAATGCTTGAGACGATACAAGTTTTTCATCTTCACATTCATTTAACTTCTTCCATAACTCATCTATTAGATGTCTTATATATTCACGAGCATTATTCTCAGAGGTACCCGTCTCATTCATGTAGCATTGAATTGATTTTGGAACATCACCTATATTTTGTTCATCCTACATGATAAAAAAATTCATAACAAATTGTCAGCTTATTAGAGGTGTCAAATGTAAGAATGTAAGAATGAAATGTCCACCAAATATTATAATAATCTATTTTTAATTTGTTTTTTCTATTAGATTTTAAAACTAGTAAGATTTAACCAAAGCCAAATGTTGTTATTAGATCACATACCAATGGTGTTAGTAGATCATTTGCAAGTCGCATGACTGTTGATGACCAACGAATTATATCAGCATATTCTGTCAATCTCTCTAATTCCTCCTTTATTATTTGAAATGACACAAGAACATATGAATGGACTAACATAATTGGCCCTGCTACTGAAATCCATGCATTATTTATATATTCCTGCAGTGTTGGCTTATAACCACTATGATACCAGTTTGCCTCCAGTAGATATGATTTGCACAAATCTACCCACTAAACCATAAAATTTTGACAAAGTAGGTTAGACAATAATAAATTTAGTTCATTTGAAAATTTAAAATTTTGATTAGAAGTTTTCATACCGCTTTCTTAAGGTATGGCATAACGTCGACTTCATGGTTGCTTAGTACTTCAGAAGCTATCTCATTTATTGAATTGTAGAGAGTAAAAAAACATTCTTTCATGTACTCTGGAAGTTGGTCCATTGCCGCAATATCCCATCTAAAATTACCATTCAGAAGAGAGAATTAAGGATCATATTTCAAAGTGGAAATTAATAACATTATAAAGCATACGATAACTTTCCAGGCAAGCAGTTAAACAACCAACAGTTTAGAGGCAAAAAGCTAAAACTTCAATGAAAATTATGTTTGTCACAATAACCAAATAGTTGGGAATGGCAAAGAAAATAGCTCTGGGAGAGAAAATGAATATTTATAATCTTCCAATTATATGTTTTCCTAAAGAAGCATTTGCAGAAAGGTCAATAGAATCGAAATGAAGGCTTTTTTGCCTCTACCACCGATCATCCCCTCGACGAAATTTAGGAAATTTTTTAAAATTTACAATCTTCCAATGTGATCTCGAAAATAAATCCTTGAATATATTTTTTAAAATTAATTATTGATTACTTACCTCCCTATGGCTTCGGTAAAGAGTTTAAGTTCATCCAATGTGCCGTAAACATCATAAATATCATCAATCATTGTTATCATTGCCACAAGTTTTGTGCCCATTCGTCTAAAATGTTCAAGCTCTGGTTCAGATCCAATGCCTATTGTCCAAAAGAAGTTTTCCATCAATTGATCTCTTGCAAAGCTCAACTTTTCTCCAAGCTCTGTGTTTGTCCACCAACTTTATATGCACCAAAAAAGTACGTAGAAGTCATTAAAATAAAGCCTTATCTTATTGTAAATGTTACATTTACTTGTTCTAAATTCTGATGGATGAATTATAATTACAAATGACCAATAAATTTTTTTAGATTACTATTCATGCATGTTAATGTCGGACATTAATTTATCACATGTTGATCAAAATTGAACTAGCTTGTAAATTAGTGCTTCACATTATGAAATTTTAGAAACTATATGTTTTAATATCATATAATAGAATAAGTAAAAAGGAAGGCCACCACAAAACAAACCCATAGAAATGGGTATATTTAAATGGTTCATGTGTGCTTACCTTGATGCATATTTAAGATCTTCATGGTAGATAGATTGCACCCTGTTGAAATCAAGCTTAGCAATTTCAAGCAGGATAGGATTTACTTTTCCTTCTCTCTCATATATATCAATAGACCACCTTGTGTCTAATCTTGGTATCCTCCAATGTAAGGGAAGCTTCAATGCATGTCTTATCATCTCTACTTTGAGTTCATCTTCGCTTGATTCAACGTATTTCTTTAGATGAGTGAGAGCAAAGCATTTTGCCTCCTCTAAAATATTTTCACCTTCGATCGATAAAAATGAAGCTTCATATAAAGATAATATTCCATCTGTATCTTCATAAAAGCATGTTTTGAAATTTCCTGCCTCATCTTTGAAGACATTGAAAACCGCTGCATTTGGAAAAACAAAATTTGTTAAAAATCTATTTCATGCTAATCGTACAATGTTGCTCAGAGCCTACTTTTATGGTTTGTATAATAAATTTTCTAGTACCTTCAGAAATATGAAATTGATGTTGTCTTAGAAGTCTAAATTGAAGAGATGTTGCATAGAGATTATTCTTCTTCTCCTTGTCTTCACTGATCATTTTGTATATTCTTTCTAATGTATCTTTAATTTCAATCTCAAAATGATACGATATTCCAAGTCTTTGTAATACATCAATAAGCTCGAGTTGCTCCAAATTAGAGTCTCTTCTTTCTCGCAGCAATTTCTTAACTTGTCCTTTGAGTTGATTGAACCGTCTTCGATATGTTTCTCCCTGAAACATTGACATGAAGAGACCACAAAAATGTTATCTATTAATCTATAGTCTATCTAAAGTAAGGTACTTTTTAGTTGCGGATCCAGAATTTGTATCGAGGGGAGGCTTGAATATGAACATAGGAAAAAAATATTTAAAATTGAATAAACCAAAGATTAAACCTTTGACTTAAAAGGAGACTTATAAGCTATTAACCACTATGCCAGATGACTTTTTTGTTACTAAATCTGACTTTTTCTATGCATATTATTAAAGGTAAAAATTTGAGGGGGGCTTGGGTCTATGGTAAATCCGCCTCTGGTAATTTTGCAATACTTTTATATTGAAAATATGTTTAATATTGCTTTTAGAATAGTTTATACTGAATTTTAGCTAATTTGATATGTTTTAAAGTTTCAATCTTAATGTTGGATCACATTGTAAAAAATGGTTTGAAAATTTCAAGGACGCTACTGAAAAAGAATTTCATACCGTAAATAAAAGCATACATGTGTGTTTGAGAGTGCTTTTTGAACTTGGGGTGTTTGAAAGTGCTTTGAAAACAATCGATTGTTTTTTATCGATATTAATAATAAAAACGTGTAAGTGGTTTTTAAGGATTAATATTTAGTTAATAACTACTTGAAAAAATAGAAAATTATTAAAATAAAAAAAAGTAAAAGTATAAAGAAATAAAAGGTGGATAGTGGTCTGGAAAACAAAAATTTTACAAACAAGAAATTTAATAAAAAAAATAGTTGTATATTTATGTTTTCAGTGTTTTCAACGTAGTGTTATAAACTACATCTCAATTTAAACACTTGTGTAAAATGTTTTTGATAATATATTTATATGATAAACTATAAAAATATGTAAAAATCTTCATTATAATTAATTAATTAATGAACATTTTTATATTATAAAATTTGTATAGTTATTATTGTACTGTATCATATATTTTATAAAACAATATATATATTATACATATTCTAATTTAACCACAATAAAATGAGTTTGTAACATAAAATACGATATTTATAGAAAAAATTTATCTTTAATATAGTCTTATATTAAAATTTTTAAATTAAAATCTAAATACATTAAAAAATATAAATATATTATTTTTAGAATTTCCACCCCTTACAATCTCATAATCTAAAGATTTAAAAAATAAATCAGCTGAATGAATATTTGTAAAAATGTATTTGAATTAGTAAATCAAAGAACATACACAGGGCCCTAAAAACGTGAACGGCTAAAATTAAAAATATCAAGTGAGAGCAAGTGTTTACCGACCGCTTTAGTTAGGGAGAGAAATGTGCATAAAGCAGCAAAAGGAAATATTTCTCCTTTAAAAAATACACGTGTTTACTGACCGCTTTTTAACCTAATTTTGGAAAATAAAATAAAATAATCCTAAGTTACAACTATATAAAAAAAAATGTTTCTAAAACTACAAAATTTTATCTTTATTTTTTAATCCAAACAATATTATCATGTAAGTTTAAATTAGAAAAAATTTTATTTTTTTTTAAGATACTATATTTTAGAAAAACATGTGACCGAAATGAGGGATGTACAAATAACTTCCGTAAGTTGAGTAACCCTGACTACTCAATCCAAATCGTAAGCGTTGAGTTCGGTTAGGATTTTTTCGATTTAAGTTTGATTAGACGAAGTTTGGAGAATCAAAAAATTCTTGTCGGTTCTCGGGTTGAGTTTTTTAGGCTTGGATTGATTCAACCCAATCTAAAGTTTATATTTTTTTATTTTTTATAATTACATAAATACTTATAAATGAATTATTTGCCAATTTTTAATGTTTTCTAGACTTCTAACCAATGTTAAGATGTTATGAATTTTGAAGAGTTATTAATTCAAGAAAAAATATTTAAAATAATTAAAAAAAAATAAAAAAAAAATTAACCTAGCGACCCAACCCAACTCGAAAATATGGGTTGGGTTGGGTTACTCTTATGAATAGGATTGATTGAGTTGAAGGAATCACAAACCAACTCAGCTTATGTACACACCTAACCGAAACAGAATGTGGATTAAAAAATATGTTTTAATAAACCTTTTTCCAAAGGGCTTTGTTCCTGTAGTTTACATAGTTTTATTTTTTAAAAGATTATAATCATACATTCTATAAGTATACTGAAAAAATTTGCCTAAGGCTTTTTTTGTAAGGCAAAAAGAAATTGCATTTACCTGAAATTCATTATCTAATGATTGAATAAATTCATCATTCCACATAGGAGGATGGTAGTTTGCACACTGCCTCACGGTAACATCATGTATTTGTGCTGATGCTTTTATGGACGCTCGAGATTTAAGCCCAAGAGATTTGAACTGGAATTTTTTTTATAAGTCAAATATGTTAGAAATAAATTGGAATGACCAAAAATATTTACTCACAATTTTAAACACATTATTTTCAAACTTTGAAAATTAAAACCTAATATGTCATTAAACGATCACATTTTCTTAAAAAATTAAATACAAAAATAAACAAATTTACACAAAAATGGAAAATTTAAAATTTAAAAGTTAAATAGCCATAAAAAAAAAACATGATCAAACTACATCTGACTAATATGATTAGTTGTTTATCATAACATTAAAAAGAAATTAAAAAATTTAAAAAAAAAAGTATTATTAAATTATTACTTCCAATAACTATTTGGATAAGGACAATTTAAAAAGAGTGGATAGAAATCATAATATAATAATAATAATAATAACATATTTTACATTTATATTTTAATTCATCATTAACAATAAATTTAAAAGAATTAACAAAAATATAGCTCAACTGACATTAAATAAAACTTATGATTAAGAGATTATGAGTTTGAATCCTTTTATCTCAAATATTGTTGTAGTTAAAAATAATAATAAACTTGAAAGAGAAAATGCAACCCTATTACTAAAGTTTGAGGGGATTATACGACACTTCTAATTTAATAATTTTCAAATATTTCATTGAGATTAAATGTAAAAACAATAGATATTATATAAGTAGGCATGAAGCTAATTAGGTCACCGAAGGGAAGATTTCCCTACCTCTCCTATTGACTGCATGCCATGTATTTATTATTTTAAATTATTTTTTTATGTGGGTATCACTAACTTCAATAATATTTCTCCTTTCTTTTTCACATATCTCTTCTCGTCTTCTCTCAATATATACTTTTCTCTCTTTATTTATATTTCTTTTTTTCTCTCTCTAACTTTTTTTTTTCTTTTGCCTCTACTAACTAGAAGCAGTTTTAAACTAAACTTTTATGTTGGGTTTGTTTTGCCGTTTGGTAAAAGATTTTTATTGTAGAAGTTTAATCTCCGATTTACTCTAAAACAATGTTTTATCTATTTTATCCATGGTTATGTTCTTTAGTGTTGCCTTATTTTCTTGGTTTATTTTTGGATTTTATTTCTCTTTCAAAAATTTAAACTCACATTCTATCGTTTAATAATAGAGAAAATAAAGAGAAAAATGGGTGAACTACATCAAAACCAAATCTCAAAAAATTAGATTTTTAAATTTTGGGTTTAAACAATATTTTTTATATTGTTTTATTATTCCATTTTCCACCTTAAAATAAATCTAAGGAGAAAAAAATGAAAGAGAAATAAAGTATAAGAATTAAAGAGAAGATAATTAAATAAATAAAGAGAGAGAAATAGTATATTGAGAGAGGATCAAAAAGAAATAAGGATGTCATTCAAATAAAGAGGAAAAAGTATAGTGAAAGAGAAGGAGAAAAGATACTTAAAAAACAAAAAAAGAATATCATTTATGTTCGTAGGACCACATAATAAAATAAATTTAAAATAACAAATATATGGCATGCAATCGAGGAAGTAGGAAAATCTTCCCTATTACTGTAGGACTAGAAATTTTCCCACGCCGGCCACACCACTATCAATTATATATAAATATATACATCTTACGATAGACACCGACTTTTATTGTCCGGAGAGAGAGAGAGAGAGAGGTCTACATGTAAGGCAGAGAACAGAAGATTGGGAATAAGTGATAAATGATAATATTTGTATATTAGAGAGAGAGAAAAAAAAGAACGAATGAATGGCTTTGAAAGTAGGAGAGAAAAGATATAGATGGGTTTGGGCTTGGGTGGACTATTTTGTAATTTCCCTTTAGAGAAATATGGATAGATTTGAAATTTTGAATTAAAAAATAATATTTGGAGTCGTGCTCTGAAATTTAGAAATGTGAAAATAGTGTTTGAAAAATAATGGAATCGTGTTTCAAACCCATTACATTTTAAATATAATCGCGCAAACAAAACTTTTTAAGTTAGGATTCTAAAACCATCAAAACCTAACACGATGTTCCAAACACCTTCAATTTAAGCAATGCCCAAAATAACTATTTTTAGTTACTCAAAAATATGCATTTCTAACTTAAAAGAATTGTGAATTAATTTATTCTCTGCTTTAAAAAAAATTTGTTGAACAAACATTTAAAAAAAACTACAAATACATAAGTAAGATCTCGTTTGTTAACCAATTTTTTTATTTTTAAATATGTGTTTGTTTTCTTACAATTTCTCTACCATAGTTTTATCTTCTCTACAATTGTTTTCACCTTAAATATTTGAATTTCTTGCTAAATTCTAAAAACAATAAATAAATTTTTTAAAACACTTTTTTTTTCAATTTTCAAAACTAGGCTTGGGGTTTGGTAAAAATTATATAAGAAGGGATAGAAACTCATAGATAATAGTAATGGCTTAATTTCTAAATTAAATCAAAAATAAAAAATAAAATAGTTAGAAATGGGATCTAAATATCCCACTTTGTTAAAGTAGAACACAAAACATATTTTAAATTCTAAACTCATTACAAAGAATAATATTCTAAAAAATGTTGTAAATATATTACCATTATAGATGAAGCTTGATGGTTTGCCGATCGATGAACGACGCGGTGGTCGAAGACATTTCCAATGATTGTAGCTTCATTGGCCACATGAGAGAAAGCAAACAACTTAGGAGGGAGAGGGAGCTGGAAAAGAGTCATTGAAAGGATACTGTGTTATTTCTTTTCTTCTTTTTTTGTTTTTTTTTTTTTGTTTCTGCAAGGTTCTGAATGCATATTCTTTGAAGAAATTGGTAGCTTTTATATGCGCAAGTTGTGAACATTTTTGCCATGTGAATTTCATTGATTTTCAACTTCAGTCTCTTTCTCTTATATTATCAGCAATTTGTGAACATAAAGAAACATTGATATAAAGGACAATATCTTTTCATACATCATCTTATGGTTTTAAAATTTATTTATGTCTGTGTTTGAATTTATGGTCAATTTTAGACTACATTGATCTGAAATAAACTAATAAGTAGATTTGTTCAAATTTGCTTTCAGCAAAACCTAAATAAATTAACATAGGTCCTTTTTCCTAATCCCTATCCATAAATGAAGCTTTATACCATAATTTTTTTTTTAAAAATTCTATATCATCACTGCTTCATGAGTACATCCAGAGACAATTAGGGGTTGTTTTGTTGGGAGAAAAATTACAATAATAATAATCACCACAAATTAATTATTATTAAATTAAATCTGCCCTTCACAGGATAAACCAATCAATAAATAAAAGTCACAAACAAATAAATAAAAAGATAAGGAAAAGAGAACGACACCGAAATTTATACTGGTTCGCCCCAAACTTGAGACTATATCTAGTCTTCTGCAACTGTAGGTTCTATTATAATGGGAGATTAATGGAGTCAAACTAGGACCACAAACTAACTCAATAGTCCAACAATGGTTATTGACTTCCAAGTATCACAACCTCATAACTTGGGTTAACAACAAAGAAAAACCCTCGAAACCACAACACAGAAACTCTCCTTTTTTTTCTCACTGTCACATATCCTCTAACCATACAGAAAAAACTCTTGGCAAAATGGTTTTCCTGCTGCTGGCTCACTCACAAAAAAAAAAAAAAGTTACACACACACAAATATATATATATATATATATATATGTTGCCTTTAACCTAAAAATGATTAATGGGCCTTGGCCCATTGGCTTCATTTTTCCTCTTGCGGTGCTTGTTGTTTTGGCTCCATGCAAAAAAACCAACAATCTCCTACTTGGATACAAAACAACAATCTTGTCTCCCACTACAACAAAACTCTGATCACCTTGGTAAACTCCAATGCCCAACTCCCACTACAACTGTTATTTTTGATTTTTTTGGCAAACTCCAAGGCTAAAAAATACCTGAAAACACAACAAACTCACAAAATAGGCAACCATCAAAATATAACTGTAGTGCATTTGTGCTTGCCCCAAGGTATGGGCTCGCTACGTGGATCTGTTTTCCAGACGAAAAATACAGACACGTACTCCCACTTCAGCTAAGTGGTATCAATTGACATCTTCGTCAACCTTGAACCACTGTTCCTGAACAAGATACACTCTAAGAATGGCTTGAATCCTCTATTCAAGTTTGTTGCCATTTTAGAGACTTTACCCTTAACCTTAGCAACTGCTTTAGCGTTCCACTTTGATGCCTCCAATCACTCAAACGACTTCTTCAATTCAACTGACCGTCTGACAATTGAGAATTCATGATAACCATCTTTTTTCTCTCTTGGACTTTCCAATTGTTCATGAACTTAAGGATCCTGATCTAACTGATCAACTATCATTGTTGATGGCTCAACTATACCTCTACTACAACCATCTGCAACTTTAACTGGCATCCACTGTCTCTTCAACTCTTTCTTGGCACCATCCAACCAATATATATATAGTGTAGATTTCCTGTGGCCAACTGTCACTACTTGGGTTCCTGACCTGAGTTTACATTGGCTTCTACCAAACTCACACATGTATCCATCATGTGCCAACTTGCCAATGGAGATAAGATTCATCTTGACACTAGGCACAAATCTAACATCTCGCAGTACCAAATTATTCCCACATTCTGTCTTCAGACTAACCTCTCCAATCCCATTGGTCTTGGATATTGCACCCTTCCCCATCCTCACTAGACCATGACAACCTCCTGTGTAGGATGTGAACAAACTGCTATCTAAAGTTATGTGAACAGTAGTTGCGCTGTCTAAAATCCACTCAGATGAATTACTACTACTCTCTGTGTCACTCCCAACACAGACACATGCATCTTGCACTATATTTGCTTCTTAGTTTTCTCTTTTTTCTAGATTCTCTTTCAATTTTCTACACCGACTCTTAAAGTGACCTTTCTTGTGACAGTAAAAAGCATTCTAACTCTTTATTCCTATTATTCCACTTCTTCCTACTGCTACTCGTTGTATTTTCCTCATTAATTTTCTCTTTACCCTTACTCATTACTAGAGTTGATCCTATAGAAGACTCCTTACTACTATCTTTTCTACGAATTTCTTTAGTTAAGGTTAAATCACAAACATAAAAAAATTTCAGAGTATTTTCTCCTATTGACTTAGAAACTGTTGTCTTCATCGTTTCTGTTGGGGTTTGTGCCCTAAAACTCATAGTTTGTAATTTTGTTCTAATTATTGTAATAAAGTGTTATTATTTCAATAAAGAGTTATTATTCGATATTTACGATATTACCCTTATTTTAACCCTAAATCCAATAAACTAAACATCCAAGGTTGTAAAATGTATCTTGAACTGAATGTAATATACATAAAAAGGATCTCGGTTCGAGATATAGCCTAAAGGGTCTATAGTAAGAGGATAAGGTTTGGGTACCTTGCCCTGGTAGTACTATGGATGTGGCCCACTTTGTATATGATACAAACATTGTGATCCTAACGTGTTCGTGTAGATGACATGTGAGTGGGGATATCCTATATAATGGGATTACATAAGATCAAACCGCGAAATAGTAAACACTAGATGTAACTCCATTGACTAGCTTGGTTTCTATTTCACTAGGATGACCTAGGCAACTGGATCTAAATCCTGAGCAGGTTACGAACTCCTGTTTGCGAGGGATTGCCCTTTGACTAGTATGGGTGAGGGTGGCGAGATTCGCCGACTCAATATGCCAACATTCTTGGGAACAAGACCGAGTGAGCAGCTGGGGACATAGCCTAGCAAGATGGAATTCACTCCTTCCCGACTACTAGGGTAAGTAGATGAATCTTCTCTTAAGTGGTTTCTTTGGGACTTCAACAAAGGGCCCGACCCTCTCATTGGCCCGAGAGGGACTTTTGTTTGTTGGTAAAACCACAAACAAATTGTTCATTAGAGGAGCACTTGTACTTAAGGTACAAGATGTAACCCAGGGGTAAAACGATAATTTGACCCAGTTGGTGTTACGAACATTCGTGAAGGATTTACTTGCTGTTATTGGTCAATATCCGTGGACAGAGAAATATATCTGCAGTGAGAAGAGTGCAGTTGTGGAACTTTAGTGGAGTGTTCCGGCAGTTAACGAATGGTGATTAGGAGGTTAATGAGATTAAACGAATAATTTCGTATCGTTGAAGCTTCTGATATGTAGGTCCATTAGGTCCACCTTCTAGCTCGTAAAGGGTTCTTAGATCGTTTGAATTTGAAATGTTCAAATTCATTAGGGAATAAATTTAATGTATAAAGATACGATATAATATAAAGTTTTGGAACTTTATATTATAAATTTAATGTCAATATGATTCATATTAAATTATATGAGAGAATTTAATATTTGAAAGAGTTCAAATATTAATTTAAATGTGAATGTGATTCATATTTAAAAACTGTAGGTTAAAATTTAATGTGCATGAGATGTGCATTAAAACTATAGGTTAGAGGAGAAATAGATTAAATATTATTTAAATATATGATATTTAAAGATTAATTAAATATATGATGTTTAATTAAATAATTAATTAAATTTGATTTAATCAAATAATTAATTAAATTTGATTTAATTAATTAATTATTAATTAATTAATTAACGAAAACGTGTAAGGAGGATACGTTCCATTCTTCCCTACTAACTCCCTATTGATAGGGAGTGGGGGAAAAACTCCTCTCGCAATAACCTCTCTAGGCATAAGGGTTTTGCTGATTGATGCAATATGTGCAATTGAGAAATTACTGAAAGAATTCTCTCAACATAAAAAGTTCTCTCCACTCTCCAAAAGTTGGAATCCTTCCCACCAAAGGAATAGATCTCAGTTTCTCAAAGAATATGAGGTTCTCCCAGTGGTAGTGTTCTGTTAGAACAAAGAAGAACTTGTTGCAGTGTTGTTGTCAAACTGGAGCAAGGAGTTGCTGCTGTGAAACTACAAAGGTATATTTTGATTTCCCTTTTAGTTTAGTTATTTTACAGCATGTTTATGTTTGCTTATTTAGTTCCATGCTTAATCTAATTAGATTAGGATTATGCTTGTTCTATGTATTTTATCAATGTACTAGTAATTGTTTTAAACCAAAACAAACAAGCAAAATCGATCTTTGAATCACGTTTCCACTGCTCAAGGGGATTGGATCCCCATTAATTGGTATCAGAGCAATGCTCGTTTTGTTTTGGGTGAAACAAATTTGCATTGGATAGGTGGGAATATCATTTGGTTTGCTGCAAAACTTGTTTAGGGAATTTTTTGCCTTAATTTTTTTTCATTTGATCAAGTTAAATGTAAAGGCCCCTGCCTTTTGGACAATTAAGTGCATAATCAAGTCTGTAATTGAGTTGTGAGTCATTCGGGACCAGTTTCGTGCAATTCAGATGAGTATCGAGGGAGAATTTTGCATTTCAAGTTGCTGTGTTCGAAGGAAAATTCTGTTGCAGAAGCAACAACGTTGCAACGGTGAGGAACGACGCCACAATGGTGAGGAACGACATCGCAATGCTGAAGCCCCTATCGATGCGGAAGACCGAGGGGTCAGCAGCATTGCAACGCTGCCCCGATGCCAGGCGCGCGCGCGAGATGAGGCGGCGTTGCAACGCTCCCCTCAACGTTGCAACGTCATAACGCCAGCTTGAAGGAGCAGACCTGTTCAGGGGTGGTTCGAGCAGTTTGGGACGTGATTGGTCCGGTTCGAGCGGTCTGAGGCCAATTTCAAGTGTTTTAGACCGGTTTTGTAATAAAATTAGTGTAATTTTATTATTTTTACACTTTAGGGGCCAAATTTTTCCAGTACAACTATTTTTCTTTAGGAATGTCATTTAGAAATTTTCCCACCTTAGGATAAGCATGTTCATGCATTTTTATTTGTATAAATGTTATATCAATATGGTAGAAACGCATGATTTAATTTATTTTTCATGAGTAATTAATTATAATTGTTATAATTAGATTATATGGAAAATAAATTGCATGGAGCATGAAATTACTTAGTTTAAAATAAATGTTATTTGATTTAAGTAATTTGCGTTATCAATTAGTTGAATATTTTATAATTCCAATTTGAAATTATTTGTTGGTTTTATAATATAGTTCCTTGTCATAGGTTAATAATTAAAATTTATAAAATTTATAAATAAAGGGGTTTTAGAAACTGTAACCTATAACAAAGAATTGCATGCAAACATAGGAACTTGGGTTAAAATAAATTAGTTTTAAATTTTTTAAAATTAATTTAGACCTAAGTTTAATTTCTAATAGGATTAGAAGTTAGTCTTACATAGTATTTTAAATAGTTTAAAATATAGTAGGACAATAGGACAGTGGTTATAAGGGAACTCTACCGGTGAAGTTCTCATCTAAGGTCAGGGTACTTAAGTTTACGACGATTAACTAACACCTCCTACCGGAACCGACCTAAGCTTGAGTTAAATTAACCATAGTCCTATTTTATATCTAAGTAATTAAAATGTTTATTCACCTAGACATAAGGTTAACAGAACTAGTTATAATAGGCATAGACTTTAGATAGATTCTTTTAGTCATAATCCAACTAAGTTAAACCTACACCCTGACCTTAAGAACTTCAATGGGAGAAAACGAGATGTTCGCATCGAGTTTACTCTCACGTTCTCAAGAGTTCACACAGTGAGTTCCATGCTCGGCTACGTGGCGTCAATAGGGCGTCCCCCTACGGTAAGTGTTTGCATGGTTCAATAACAAGGTGAATGAGGGAAGTATCCATAGCAAATGGGAGCAGGACGCGTGTCAACGTATCCTACGGTCTCCTCCATTAGGTCGCACCGTGAGATTTCTATAGTCCGCTTGCTAGGTTGTCCTCGAACAGCCAATTCCTACGGAGAGCCTTACTATAGGGATCGGAACACCGTAAACTCCAGAAATAAATAGGGTCTCTTAGGTAATTTGCCAACAGTTATCTTTTTTAATAGTAGCCTGTTGGCTCGGACCTATTGGACCTGAAAATGGTAGGGTCACATTTACGTGAAAAGTTAAGCTAGTTAATAAGTTCTTGACCAAACAAACGGTAGCCAAGAATCATTGGGACATTAGATGTTTTGGTAGTGATAATTAACTGAAATATTCTCAATTCAAGGAAGGAGTGACTGACCACCCAACAATGGCTTTTGTTCTAAACCCTTGAAATATCGTTGCAAAATTAAAGGTTTAATTTAAAATCTAGGGTTCTTTAATAATTTTGCTAAAATTGATTGCTTTGTAATGGGTTAAAGGCATAACTAATTATAACTATTTTGAATTTTCAGCATGTCGTCCTAAATTATAGCCTTACTCAAAAGTGAACGTTTAACTAGTGAAAATTATACTACGTGGAAGTCCAACCTGAATACGATTCTCGTTGTTGACTACCTTCGATTTGTACTGACTGAGGAATGTCATCAGGTCCCTGCTCGAAACGCTCCTCAATCTGTTAAGGATGCGTACCACCTCTGGATCAAGGCCAATGATAGGGCCAAGGTCTACATTTTGGCTAGTGTTTCTGAAGTTTTGGCCCAAAAGCACGAGGGCATGGTCTCAGCTCGTGAGATCATGAGTTCGTTGCAGAATATGTTTGGACAACTGTTTGGATAACTTCGGCACGAATCCCTCAAGTACATTTATAATTCCCGTATGAAGGATAAGTCGTCGGTGAGAGAACACGTTCTCGATCTGATGGTCCACTTCAACGTGGCTGAAATGAGCGGCGCGGTCTTAGACGAGCAAAGTCAAGTGTCGTTCATCCTGAAATCTCTTCCGAAGAGTTTTCTCAATTCTGCAGCAATGCATTGATGAACAAGATAGAGTACAACCTGACTACTCTCCTTAATGAACTGCAAACTTTCCAGTCACTTATGAAGAATAAGAGACAGGCTGATGGAGAGGCAAATCTGTTTGCCCATTCCAGAAGGTTCCAGAAGGGTGCATCCTCTGGGATTAAATCCTGTGGTCCATCTTATGGGCTTAAGAAGACCTAAAAGAAGAAGATAGGAGGGAAAGGGAAGGCACCTGTTGCTGATAAGAGCAAGAGAAAAACCAAGGTTGCAGACAAAGGAAAGTGTTTCCAGAGCAACGTGGACGGGTATTAGAAGCAAAACTACCCAACGTACCTTGTTGAGCTCAAAGAGAAGAAAGGTAAATTCAATTTACTTGTTCTTGAAACTTGCATCGTGAAAAATGATGATTTTACCTGGATACTTGATTAAGGAGCCACTAATCACGATTGTTCTTCTTTACAGGAAACTAGTTCCTTCAAGGAGCTCGAAGAGAGTGAGATGACGCTCGTGGCCTGAACGGAGACGCTGCGTCTCACTGCAAAGATGGGAGATGCCAAGCTGTTTTTTAGAGATAGATTTTTATATTTAAAAAAATTATACATAGTTCCTAAGATTAAGAGGAACTTAAATTCTATCTCTTGCTTGATTGAACATGGATATTGTATTTCTTTTTCTATTAATGAATCGTTCATTTCGAGAAAGGGTGTCGATATTTGTTCTGCTAGATTAGAAAACGGCTTGTATGTATTTAAACCAAATCAAACTAAGGCAATTTTAAATCATGAGATGTTTAAAACTGCTAATACTCAAAGTAAAAGGCCAATAATTTCTCATAATAATACTTATCTTTGGCATCTTAGACTTGGTCATATAAATCTCAACCGGATTGAGAGACTATCCAAGAATGGACTTCTAAACAAGTTAGAAGATGATTCTTTACCTCCTTGTGAATCATGCTTGGAAGGAAAAATGACTAAGCGACCTTTTACTAGAAAAGGTTATAGAGCCATAGAGCCCTTAGAGCTTATACATTCAGATCTTTATGGTCTGGTGAATGTTAAAGCTCGTGGAGGGTACGAATATTTCATCTCTTTCATAGACGATTATTCGAGTTATGGTTATCTATAACTAATGCATCATAAGTCTGAGGCTCTTGAAAAGTTCAAAAAGTATAAGGCTGAAGTAGAGAATGCATTAGGGAAAACCATTAAAACACTTCGATCCGATCGAGGTGGAGAGTATATGGATTTGAGATTCCAGGACTATTTAATAGAACATGGAATTAAATATCAACTCTCAGCACCTAATACACCACAACAGAATGGTGTGTCAGAAAGGAGAAATAGAACCTTGTTAGACATTGTTCGGTCTATGATGAGCTATGCTCAATTGCCTGCCTCGTTTTGGGGTTACGCTGTAGAGACTGCGGTTCAAATCTTGAACATTGTTCCATCAAAGAGTATTCCGAAACACCCTTTGAATTATGGAAGGGGTGTAAATCTAGTTTACAACACTTCAGGATTTGAGGTTGTCCGACACACGTGTTGGTGACAAACCCAAAGAAATTAGAACCTCGTTCAAGATTATGTCAATTTGTTGGCTATCCCAAAGAAACGAGAGGTGGTCTTTTCCATGACCCACAAGAAAACAAGATGATTGTATCGACAAACACCACTTTCTTGGATGAAGATAACATGAGAAACCATAAACCACGTAGTAAACTAGTACTAAATGAAGCTACAGATGAGCCAACAAGAGTTGTTGATCAAGCTGGACCTTCATCAAGAGTTGATGAAGACGCAAGCACATCAAGTCGGTCTCGTTCTTCTCAATCGTTGGGAATGCCTAGACGCAGTGGGATGATTGTTTCTCAACCTGACCGTTACATGAGTTTAGCTGAAACTCAAGTTGTCATACCTAATGACGGTGTAGAGGATCCATTGTCCTATAAACAAGCAATGAATGACGTAGATAAGGACCAATGGATCAAAGCCATGAACCTTAAAATGGAGTCAATGTACTTCAATTCAGTATGAGAACTTGTAGACCAACCTGAAGGGGTAAGACCCATAGGGTGTAAATGGATCTATAAGAGAAAGAGAGATGCAACCGGAAAGGTACAGACCTATAAGGCTAGACTTGTAGCAAAAGGTTTTACCCAAAAGGAACGAGTTGACTATGAGGAAACTTTTCTCCCCTGTTGCTATGCTTAAGTCTGTTAGGATACTCTTGTCCATAGCCGCATTTTAGGATTATGAGATTTGGCAAATGAACGTCAAGACTGCCTTTTTAAATGATAATCTTGACGAGAGCATATATATGTCTCAGCCCGAAGGGTTCA
Source organism: Trichosanthes cucumerina (assembly GCA_036507285.1). Classification (NCBI taxonomy): domain Eukaryota; kingdom Viridiplantae; phylum Streptophyta; class Magnoliopsida; order Cucurbitales; family Cucurbitaceae; genus Trichosanthes; species Trichosanthes cucumerina. Next base: position 19,127,661 of record CM071841.1, read on the forward strand.
TAACCCAAGGCTAGGAGAAAAACGCTTGCAAGCTCCATCAATCCATTCATGGGTTGAAACAAGCATCCAGATCTTGGAATATAAGATTTGATACTGCGATCAATTCTTATCGATCAATTCTTATGGCTTTGACCAAAACGTTGATGAGCCTTGTGTTTACAAGTTGTTCATCGATGACAAAGTAGATTTCTTAGTACTTTATTTGGATGATATCCTATTCATTGGAAATGATGTAAGATACCTAACTGACATAAAGAATTGGCTGGCGACCCAATTTTAAATAAAAGATTTAGGAGAGGCGCATTATGTTTTTGGGATTCAAATTTTCAGGAATCACAAGAACAGAATGTTAGCTCTGTCTCAAGCATCTTATATCGATAAAATGTTGGCCCGATATTCGTTGCAAAATTCCAAGAGGGGTTCATTACCCTTCAGGCATGGAGTTCATCTGTCTAAGGAACAGTGTCCTAAGACACCTCAAGAAGTTGAGGATATGAGACGTATTCCCTATGCCTCTGCAGTAGGTAGCTTAATGTATTCTATGTTGTGCACGAGGCCAGACATTTGTTACGCAGTTAGAATAGTTAGTAGGTACTAATTCAATCCAGGGTTAGACCACTGGACCACAGTTAAAAATATCCTCAAGTATCTTAGGAGAACGAGGGGCTATACGCTTGTATATGGGACTAAGGATTTGATCCTACTGGATACACTGATTTTAATTTTCAGACCGATAAGGATTATAGGAAATCCACATCGGGATCAGTTTTCACCCTTAACGGGGGAACTATAGTATGGCGAAACATCAAGCAGGGATGCATGCTGACTCCATGATGGAGGTCGAGAGTATGTCGCTTGTGAAGCGCGACAAAGAGGTCATTTTGGCAAAAGAAATTCCTTACTGATTTGGAAGTAGTTCCAAATATGCAATTTCCCATCACCTGATACAAAGACAACAGTGGTGCGGTAGCCAATTCGAAGGAACCTCGCAGCCATAAGCGAGGCAAGCACGTCGAGAGGAAGTATCACCTGATACAAGAAATAGTGCAACGAGGAGATGTGACAGTCACGAAGATCGCTTCGGAGCACAACATTGTTGATTCGTTTACAAAGACTCTCACGGCTAAAGTGTTCGAGGGTCATCTGGAAAGTCTAGGTCTACGAGATATGTACATAGGCTAATCTAGGGCAAGTGGGAGATATGTAATGTGTATATGGATGCCCTAGTTTATTGTATTTGTATCTCTGTAACTACTGTTTTAGATTGTAATGTACCCCACTAGAGTTTTTAATTCAAGTGGGAGTTTGTTGGGGTTTGTGCCCTAAAACTCGTAGTTTGTAATTTTGTTATAATTATTGTAATAAAGTGTTATTATTTCAATAAAGAGTTATTGTTCGATATTTACGATATTGCCCTTGTTTTAACCCTAAATCCAATAAACTAAACATCCAAGGCTGTAAAATGTCTCTTGAACTCAATGTAATGTACATAAAAGGATCTCGGTTCGAGATACAACCTAAATGGTCTATAGTAAGGGGATAAAGTTTGGGTACCTTACCCTGGTAATACTATGGATGTGGCCCACTTTGTATATGATACAAACACTGTGATCCGAATTTATTCGTGTAGACGACATGTGAGTGGGGATATCCTATATAATGAGATTACATAAGACCGAACCGCGAAATATTAACCACTAAATGTAACTCCGTTGACTAGCTAGGTTTCTATTTCACTAGGATGACCTAGGCAACTTGATCTCAATCCTGAGCAGGTTACGAACTCCTGTTTGCGAGGGATTGTCCTTTGACTAATATGGGTGAGAGTGGTCAGATTCGCCGACTCAATTTGCCTACCTTCTTGGGGACAAGACCGAGTGAGCAGCTGGGGACTTAGGCTAGCAAGTGGAATTCCCTCATTCCCTACTACTAGGATAAGTAGATGAATGTTCCCTTAAGTGGTGTCTTCGAGACTTAAACAAAGGGCCCGACCCTCTCATTGGCCCGAGAGGGATTTCTGTTTGTTGGTAGGACCACAAACAAATTGTTCATTAGAGGAGCACTGGTACTTAAGGTACAAGATGTAACCCAAGGGTAAAACGGTAATTTGAGCAAGGAGTTGCTGTCAAATTGGAGCAAGGAGTTGCTGCTGTGAAACTACAAAGGTATATTTTGACTTCCCTTTTAGTTTAGTTATTTTACAGCATGTCTATGTTTTCTTATTTAGTTCCATGCTTAATCTAATTAGATTAGGATTATACTTGTTCTCTGTATTTTACCAATGTACTGGTATTTGTTTTAAACCAAAACAAACAAGCAAAATCGATATTTTAATCATGTTTTCGCTGCTCAAGGGGATCAGATCCGCATCAGTTTTCCAACTACCAAGCAAAGAGGTTAATAATATAATAACAATAACTTCATCAGTAAACTCTATTTTAACTGATTTCATCTGGTTTATCAAAGTGGTTACCTCATTTATATAGGAATTCAAAGAAGCATCCTCAACCATACACATATTGAAAAACTTCTTAAGCCGATAGATCTTATTATTTGTGCAGGGTTTTTCATCCCTGTTTGTAAGCACTTTGATTAACTCAATTGCAGTTATCTCACTGGCTACTTGACTGACCACGCCCATTGACAGACACGTTCTGATTGAAACAATTGCTTCTGTTCGATTTTATACCTTAAACTTGGGTAGTTTTATAAATTATTAATAAATAAATAAAGAGTTATTTATTTTAACAATTATTGTATTCTCGTACATAAATACTAAATCCAATAAACTAAGCTCCAAGGTTATAATAGTAGATCTTGAACAAATGTGTAGTGGACACTAGTTGGATTATGTTCAAGTATATAACCTAAATGGTCTATGGTATACGCATGAGATTAGGAACCTTGTTGTAGTAACACCATGGATGCGACCCGCTTTGTATTCAGTACAAATGAGGTAATCCAACTCGTTCATGTGGTAGACATGGGAGTGGGGGCATCCTGTACGATGAGTTCGTACAAGACTGGACTGCAAATCATTAGCCTATTAGTATAAGACCGTTAACAGGATAAGTCTAATAATTTATAGATGATCATTAGTGACTCGACCTGAATATGTAGCAAGTTACGAACTCCTGCTTATAGAGGGTTGTCCTTAGATTAGTATGGGTGAGAGTGGCCTATAGCCGACTCAATACGCCTACCTTGTCAGGGACAGAACCTTGTAGGTAGCTGGGGATTTAACTCTGCGAGATGAAATTTACTCAATCCTGAATTAGGGAATTAGATAGGTTGTTCTCTTAAGAACTGTATCCAGGTATTGAACAACGGGGCCCCACCCTCTTACTAGCCTAAGAGGGACTATGTTTATGGTAGGACCATAGAATTTTTTTTCATTGGAGGATCAATAGTGCTTAAGGAGCAAGAGGTAACCATAGGGGTAAAACGATAATTTGACCCAGGTGTAATTACGAACAACCTGTGAAGGGTCGAGTCACAGGTATTGATTATATCAATGGACACAACACAGTCTACAGTGAGGAGAGTGCAGCTGCGAGTCTTTAGTGGAGCGACTCGTAGTTAATGAATGTCGATTAATTAGATCAAAGAGTTTGATCGGGTAATCTCGTATCATTGGAGCTCATGATTTGTAGGTCCATTACGCCAATCCATTGGCTAAATATGGAAATATTGAGAGTATAAAGTTTGGAGTGAATTTGAAATCTTCATTTTCATATATAAGGAGATATATCAGGTATATGTTATATAATTGATATAATATATAGTTTAATGAGAATTGGGTTCACAATAAACTATATACTAAAATGAGAGATATGAAAAATTGAATATAGATTCAATTTATACATATGTGATTTATAGAAAAAGTTACTACCTTATGATTATATTTTTATGTAAATATGATTTGCATATGCATAAAATGAGCATTGTATTAACAATAGGATATGATGGTAATTTCCATCTTATTTTCCTATAAATAGGTGAATGGGATGCAATTATGTGGACCAAGCAAACTTGCGAAACCCTAGTGCTCATCTTGTTGTGTTGTTGGAAATGTTCCAAAACATAATCTCTTTCTAATCTCTCTAATCTCTCCTAACACCAAAAGGGAATCTCACATTCCTCCCTCTCCTGAATCTTGAGCGTGTTACGGACTCCTGTCTGCGGGGGTCTGTCCTTTGACTAGTACGGGTGAAGGTGCTCACAGTTACTCGCCCAATATGCCTATCTTCTCAGAGACAGAACCAAGTAGGGAGCTGGGAACTTAACTACGCGAGATGGAATTCACTTGTTCCCGCCTTCAGGAAAACTAGAGGGGTTGTTCCCTTAAGTGTTGTCTCCAGGGCTTGGACAACGGGCACCCACCTTCTCACTGGTTCGAGAAGGGTGTTGTGTATGGTTGAACCATCCCAATATGTGTTTCATTAGTGGAACAATGGGGACTTAAGGAACAAGAGGTAGACACAGGGGTAAAACGGTAATTTGACCCAGTCGTGTCTACGAAAAACCTGTGAAGGGTCGACTCATGGGCATTGGTTATATCAGTGGACACGTAATATTATACACTGACGGGAGTGCATCTACGGGCTATAATGGAGTGTTACCGTAGCTAATGAATGTTGATTAGCCGGGTCAAAGAGTTTGACAAGTTAATCTCGGATCATTGGAGCCCGTCACTGTAGGTCCATTAGGTCCCTCGGTTGGCTCTCAATCAAGTTAAAAAGAAGGGTTTATGTTTTGGTATGAAATTGAAGTGTTCAATTTCACTTAAAGGGCATTTATGTCATTTATATGAGATATGAATGATATAATATATAGTTTAATGTGAATGAGATTCATAATAAACTATAGGTTAGCCTAATTGTTTCATTAGGGCTAATTGGAGAAATTAATTGAGAGAAATTAAATTGGATGTGATTCAATTTAATTAATCCACAATTATTGCAAATGAGATTTGCAATATGAGATATGAGATATCTTATATTATGTGGTTATGCAAATGAGATTTGCATAACTTATGGTTGTGGTAAAGTGGTAATAATGTGGAGATTTTAACTCCATGATTATTCCACTATATAATCCCTTCTTGCAAGAAGGAATGTAAGTTCACTCTCTCATTTTTTGATTTTCATCAAAGAGAAGAAGAGAATTCTCTCAACTATTCTCTCAAACTCTCCTCCCTCTCCAAAACACAAAGAGTCCCACACCTCTCCTCCTTTCCATAGGAAGAACAACCGAGACTCCAAGTGGTTGTGTTCGAATTTCGTTCGAGAGAAGACTTTGTTGAGTTCGAGAAGCACGAAGCGTTCGTGATCAAGGAAGGATTTTAGAAGAACCGTCTACAACAAGTAAGTATGTTCTTCTTGTTGTAAATTTCTTCCTTTTTAGCATGTTTAGCCTACATCTAATAGTTAGATCGTTTTGACAAAATTCGAGTAGCATAATGATACCATGATGATTCGATCGTCTTCTGTTGTGCGGGGATTTTCATTCCCTTCAATTGATATCAAAGCCATTTCGATGGTTCTTCATTATGCACTGTTTTTTGTTAAAATAGGTGGGTATTTTACTTTGAATTCATGAGATGAATGTTGGTTTGCAATTTTGGATGTTTCTGTTTTTGGCATTTTTAGATTTATTTTCTGTTTGATGAGATCAAATGTAAAGGGCCCATGTTTTTGGGAAATTTAGAAAATAAATCGAGTCTGTAAGTCCGTGTCATTCGTAGCAAGTGTTGTTGTGAAGAAATCGAAGCGGAAACAGACATTTTTCGAAGCACAAACAACAAAAGAGTTTGTTTAGACAGCGACGGCGTTGAGACACCGCCTCTCTTGGCGTCAACGCCAGCAACGCGAGAAGCAAGCGCGCTGGGGATAGCCAAGCGTTACGCGCCCGCGTTGAGAACGCTGGGTCGACGCTGGAAGCAACAGCGTTGCAACGCTACACGCGTTGAGGGGCAGTTCGCGAGGCAGTTTCGCAGACGTGGGCTTATGGCTTCTTTAGTGAGCGGTTTTCCCGTTTTTAATTATTTATTTAATTGTAAAATATATTTTTATTTTATTTATTTAATTATTTCATTAAATAATATTAATATAAGAGTTATATTAATGTTATTTAATTAAATATTGTCCCTAGGTGCCAAAACCGGTCCAATTTTGCTATTTAATTATTTTATGCATGAGATATATGATTTAATTAAATTCTATGTGCATATTGTATGTCATATAGATTTAAAATCCCACTTTAGGTTAAACATTTCATGCATCATTTATATTATAAGAGTCATAATATATAGTTTGCATGATAGGTTATATTATAAGAGTTATAATATAATTAAAAATGCATGTTTAATTTAATTAATATAAGTGTTATATTTTTTAGATTAAAGTATGCTCATGCATTTATATTCATGTGATGAATTATATTATGTTATAGTATATAGTTATTCATGTGATGAATGATCAAACACTATAATATAGAAAAGCATGCAACCTAAGTTAATTATTAGTTTTAAAGAGTTTAGAACTTGAATAATTAGACTTAGGTTTTCTAATTTCTAATGAGATTAGAAATTAGGAAATCAAAGTTTAGTCTATGAATGGAGACTGATTAGTAACTCTGTCTAAGGAAGGTTTTGTCTAAGGTTGGGATATTTAAGTTGACGCTTGCGAAACACTTTACTACTGAAACCGACACAGGAGTGAAGTCGGTCCGGAGATTCTTAGATTATACTTATCGTGAGTGCCGCTAATTAAAGTGTTTTAATTAAATCACATAGACCTAAGTTATAATGTGATTATAGACTTAGGTTAATACCATATAAGAGTTATATTGGTAGACTTAGGTAAATTTTAGCCGGTTTATCTAGGTCAATCCCTATTGAAATTAAATGCTGAGTGGGAGGAAATAAAACATATGAGATACATTTGACTTTCCAACCACAAATCTTCTTTAAGTCCATACCGTGAGATCTATACTCGACCTCGTAGCGCAAATGGGAGCGTTCCCCTCCGGGTGGCATTTGTATAGGTTAATATCATCGTGGATGGAGAGAGTATTTATAGTGAGTGGGACCGGGACTTGTGAAAACGAGACCCACGGTCTCTTCTTTCGATTCATACCGTGAGACGCCTATGATCCGCCTGCTAGTTTGGCCTGGACCAGACAATCCCTTCGGAGGGCCTGATCATGGGAGTCGAAACACCGTGAATTCCCGAAAGGGATACAGTTTCCTGGTTTGTTTTCCTTCTTGGTTCACCCTTCGGTGGCTATTGTTTGGACGAATGCTTGGAAACGTAAAGATTGAGGGTGACACTCGCAGAATTCATTAAGTGCTAATGAATTCGACTGAACAATGGTAATTGGACGCATGATGGAATAAGAGTTATTCTGGGATTAGGGTCTGATCGAGAAAGTCTCGTCCTAGAGGAGGAGTGTTCTGTTCACCCTTCGGTGGCGGTCACTCTAAACTTTTAGGGTATCATTTCCAAATTTTGAATTACCTAGGGATCATGAAACAATTTTGCTAAAACTTGATTGGATTTCAAAAAGTTTTTTGCGAGACTGACACAAAGTTTTCTAGATTTTTCAGCTTAAAACATTTCTAGCGCAATAATAGCTCTACTCGCGTCCGATAAATTAGTGGGAGATAATTACCAAAGTTGGAAAAACAACATAAACACAATTTTGGTAACTGACGACATAAAGTTCGTGCTGTCTGAGGAGTGTCCTCAGATGCCGGGCTCCACTGCGTCGCGAAGTGTTCGCGATGCATACAATCGCTGGATCAGGGCCAATGAAAAGGCCAAGGTCTACATCGTTGCCACCATGTCTGATGTATTGGCAAAGAAGCATGAGTTGATGGTCACCGCCAAGGAGATCATGGAGTCCTTGTAGGAAATGTTCGGACAACAGTCCTTTCAGGTCCGGCATGACTCGCTCAAATACGTCTTCAACGCACGGATGAAAGTGGGGTCGTCTGTCCGTGAATATGTTCTAGACATGATGACCCACTTTAATCTGGCTAAGATGAACGGGGCTTCGATCGACGAGTCGAGCCAAGCCAATTTTATTCTCGAGACTCTTCCAAAGAGTTTCCTTCAGTTTCGTAGCAATGCTGTTATGAACAAAATTAGCTACACTCTAACTACCATCCTCAATGAGCTACAGAATTTCAAGTCCTTGAATAGGGTCAAGGAATCTGAGGCAAATGTTGCCTACAGGTCTTATCACAGGGGTTCGACCTCTGGGACGAAACCTGTTGCTCCTTCATGCCCGAAAGGGAAGAAGAGGATGAAGAGGGGTAAAACTGACCGAGCTGCCGCCCACAAGGGCAAGAAGGTCAAGGACGTTGCAGAGAAAAGAAAGTGTTTCCACTGCAATGGGGGCAGACACTGGAAGAGGAACTGTCCCAAATTCCTTGCCGAGAGGAAGAATCAAGGTAAATGTGATTTACTTGTGATAGAAACCTGTTTAGTGGAGAGTAATGACTCTGCCTGGATTTTGGATTCGGGCGCCACTAAACATGTTTGTTCTTTTTTTCAGGGGATTGATTCCTGGCAGCCGCTGCGAGAGGGCTGAGGTAACACTACGGGTTAGATCCGGGGAGCTTGTCTCTGCTGCAACGATCGACACGGTGAAGCTACATTTTGGTAGGAACTACATTTTGTTGGACAATTTGTACATAGTTCCAGGGTTTACTAGAAACCTAGTTTCTATTTCCTGCCTTTTAGAACAGTGTATTTTCGTTTCATTTCATGGTAATAAAGCGTTTATTTCCAGGAATGGTAATCTAATCTGTTCTGCTTCACTTGAGCATAATCTGTATGTTTTGAAACCTAATTCGGTCAAAAGTGTTTTAAATACTGAATTGTTTAAAACTGCAGAAACACGAACTAAGAAAGCGAAAGTTTCTCCTAAAGAAAATGCCCGTCTTTGGCATCTACGGTTAGGCCACATTAATCTCAAAAGGATTGAGAAACTAGTGAAGAGTGGACTTCTAAACGAGTTGGAAGAAAACTCTTTGCCGGTGTGTGAGTCATGCCTTGAGGGCAAGATGACCAAACGTCCTTTTAGTGGAAAAGGATATAGAGCCAAAGAGCCTCTTGAGTTAGTACATTCTGACCTTTGTGGTCCGATGAATGTTAAAGCTCGGGGCGGTTATGAGTACTTTGTGTCTTTCATAGACGATTACTCGAGGTATGAGTATATTTTTCTAATGCACAGATAGTCTGAAACTCTTGAAAAGTTCAAGGAGTACAAGACTGAGGTTGAGAACCTCTTAGGTAAATCGCTTAAAACACTTCGATCGGATCGAGGTGGAGAGCACATGGACACTGAATTCCAGGACTATATGATAGAACACGGAATTACGTCTCAACTCTCAGCACCTGGTATGCCACAACAGAATGGTGTATCGGAGAGGAGAAACAGAACCTTGTGGGACATGGTTCAGTCGATGATGAGCTATGTTCGACTCCCTGATTTTTTTTGGGGTTACGCAGTGGAGACTGCAATCTATATTTTGAACAACATTCCGTCGAAGAGTGTTTGTGAAACACCTTTCGAGCTTTGGAGTGGACGTAAAGGCAATTTACATCACTTCAGAATTTGGGGATGCCCGACCGACGTGTTGGTGTCAAGCCCGAAAAAGTTGGAACCCCGTTCGAAATTGTGCCTATTCGTAGGTTACCCTAAAGAGACTAGGGGTGGTCTGTTTTACGATCCTAAGGAAAATAGGGTGCTTGTGTCGACCAACGCCACTTTCCTAGAGGAAGACCACGTCAGGGATCATTTACCAAGGAGTAAAATTGTGTTAAATGAAATGGACAGTACATCAGCAAGAGTTGCTGATGGGGCTAATACGTCAACAAGTGTTGTTGATCCTAGCATGTCTAGTCAAATCCGTTCCCAAGAGTTGAGAATGCCTCGACGTAGTAGGAGGGCTGTGAGACAGCCTGATCGCTACATGGGTTGAGCTGAAACCTCAGTTGTCGCTCCTGATGATGACTGTGAGGATCCATTGACCTATGATCAGGCAAGGTTGATGTTGACAAAGACGAGTGGATGAAAGCTATGGACCTAACTCTTTATTGAAATATGAACACTGTATTACAATAATTAGAACAAAATTACAAACTACGAGTTTTAGGGCACAAACCCCAACATGCACCTTCCCATCTACGCCACGTTTACGCTTGTAGATCCATATGCAACTAATAGGTTTTACCCCATCTGATTAATCCATAAGCTCCCAGACGGAATTGAAGTACATTGATTCAATTTTCTGGTCCATAGCTTTAATCCATTCGTCCTTGTCAACGTCCGCCATTGCATTATCATAGGTCAATGGATCCTCGCAGTCATCATCAGGGATGACGACTTGGGTTTCAGCTAAACCCATGTAACGTTCAGGCTGTCTCACAACCCTCCCACTACGTCGAGGAATTCCCAACTCTTGGGAACGGACTTGACTGGACCTGCTTGGATCAACAACACTTGTTGATGTACTAGCCTCATCAACAACTCTTGCTGATGTACTGTCCATTTCGATGAACACGGTTTTGCTTATAGGCACATGATCCCTGACGTGGTCTTCCTCAAGGAAAGTGGCGTTTGTCGACACAAGAACCCTATTTTCCTTAGGATCGAAAATAAACCACCCCTAGTCTCTTTTGGGTAACCTACAAATAGGCACAATTTTGAACAGGGTTCCAACTTTTTTGAGTTTGACACCAACACGTGGGTCGGGCATCCCTAAATTCTGAAATGGTGTAAACTGCCTTTACGTCCATTTCATAGTTCGAAAGGTATTTCACAAACACTATTCGACGGAACGTTGTTCAAAATATAGACTACAGTCTCAACTACGTAACCCCAAAAAGAATCAGGGAGACAAGCATAGCTCATCATCGACCGAACCATGTCCAACTGAGTTCTGTTTCTCCTCTCCGATACACATTCTGCTGTGGCATACCAGGTGCTAAGAGTTGGGACGTAATTCTGTGTTCTATCATATAGTCCTGGAATTCAGTGTCCATATACTCTCCACCTCGATCCGATTGAAGTGTTTTAATAGTTTTACCTAATAGGTTCTCAACCTCTGTCTTGTACTCCTTGAACTTTTCAAGAGTTTCAGACTTCCTATGTATTAGGTAGCTCAAAGGGCTCTTTGGCTCTATATCCTTTTTCACTAAAATGACGTTTGGTCATTTTCCCTTCAAGGCATGACTTGTTGGGATTTTTGTCCTAATCTCGTGTTTGTAATATATTGTTTGAAATTAATAAGAGTTATTTATTTCATCACTTTGTGTCTCGCAATATTTATAAACTTTTCCAATAAACTAAGCTCCAGGGTCATTGAATTTATGAGAGAACTAGAGCTTGAACAGTGTGTAGTGGACACACAGGGAGGATCACGTTCGAGTTAATGACCCGAACGGTCTACAGTATATGGATAGGGTTGGAGACCTAATCTCGGATAAACGTGGATGTGGCCCTTTGTATTAGATATAAACGAGGTGATCCGACTCGTTCATGTAGTTGACATGCGAGTGGGGGCATCCGTGCAATGAGATTGTACAAGACCGACCGTGATTTATTAGACCTCACCGATGTAACACCGCTGATGTGAGACTAATAACTTGGTAGATGACCATTAGTGACTCGACACGAATCCCGAGCGTGTTACGGACTCCCACTCATGAGGGTGCATTCTTTGACTAGTACGGGTGAGGGTGGTCACGATTACTCGCCCAATATGCCTATCTTCTCGGTGACGTAACCAAGTAGGGAGCTTGGAACTTGACTACGCGAGATGGAATTCACTGCTTCCGCTTTAGGAAAACTAGAGGGTGTTCCCTTAAGTCTTTGTCTCCTGGGGCTAGGACAACGGCGCCCACCTTCTCACTAGCCCGAGAAGGGTGTTGTGTATGGTTGGTCCATCACAATATATTGTTCATTAGAGGAGCAGTGGGGACTTAAGGAACAAGAGGTAGACACAGGGGTAAAACGGTAATTTGACCCAGTAGTGTCTCTGAACAACTGTGAAGGGTCGACTCATGGGAATTGGTTATATCGGTGGACACGTAATATTCTCGCATCAAGGAAGTGCAGCTACGGGCTATAGTGGAGTGTTACCCGTAGCTAATGAATGTTGGTTAACCGGGTCAAAGAGTTTATCAATGAATATATCTCTTTACTTGTATGACTTAGATGTCTCGTATTTCTCGAAAAAGCGATTCGATTGATGGGATTTGGTATGATACTTATGAGATCGATGAGATTGATATTCTGGTAAGTTAATCTCGGATCATTAGAGCCCGTCACTGTAGGTCCATTAGGTCCCTCGGTTGGCTCCACCTGGGTTAAAAGAAGGGTAAATGTTTTGGTATGAAATTGAAGTGTTCAATTTCACTTTAAGGACATTTATGTCATTTATCTGAGATATGAATGATATAATATATAGTTTAATGTGAATGAGATTCATAATAAACTATAGGTTAGCCTAATTGTTGAATTAGGGCTAATTGGAGAAATAAATGAGAGAAATTAAATTGGATGTGATTCAATTTAATTAATCCACAATTATTGCAAATGAGATTTGCAATATGAGATATGAGATACCTTATATTATGTGGTTATACAAATGAGATTTTCATAACCTATGGTTGTGGTAAAGTGGTAATAATGAGGAGATATTAACTCCCTCATTCCACTATTTAAACCCTTTGCTAGAAGGGATTGGTAAGCATTCTTCTCATTTTTTATTTTCACCAAAGAGAAGAAAAGAGAATTCTCTCTACTCTCTCATTTCTCCTCCCTCTCCAAAACTCATACAAGATCCCACCATCTTCCCTTCTCCAAAAGAGAACAACCGAGAAGATCACTTGGTGGTGTTCAAGATCATTTTGGTGGAAGTTTTTGTTGAGATCGAGTAGCACGAAGAGTTCGTGGCCCGAGGAAGAATTTGCAGTATTTGTCTACAACAAGTAAGTAAGATATATTCTTGTTGTAAATTTTTTCTTCTTTAAGCATGTTTAGCCTAGATGTAAGTGTTAGATCAATTTTAACAAAATCATGTTGCATAGTGATACCTCGACGATTCAATCGTCTTCCGCTGTGTGGGATTTTAATTTCCTTCAAATTGTATCAGAACCAACTCGATGGTTCTTCATTTATGCACTGTTTTGTTAAATTTGATGGGTGTTTTGCCATAATTTCATGAGATGATGTTTTGGTTTGCATTATGGATGTTTACGGTTTTTGGCACTAGTTTAGATTTACAATTATGTTGATGAGATACATGTAAGGGCCCGTTGTTTTTGGGCATTTTGTTGTAAATCGAGTCTGTAAGTCCAGGTCGTTCGTGGCAAGAGTTGTTGCGAAGAAATCAGAGCGAAAACAGGCGGAATTCGATGGAAGAATTGCAAAGTATTTGTTGTTCTGTCGATGGCGTTGAGACGCTGCCCAACGGCGTCTCAACGTTGTTCTCGCGGGCGGAGGCTTTGTTTGCGAAGCGGCGTTACAACGCTGCCCATGGCGTTACTGTAACGCCGCACGCGCTGAAGCGCTTCTTTGGAGGCGATTTCGCGAGGACGTGGGATCAAGTCTTAGTGGGGCAGTTATTTTCGTTTTATTTAATTATTTATATTCATAAAATGTATTTTATTTATTTATTTAATTATTTTATTAAATAATATTAATATAAATGTTATATTAATGTTATTTAATTAAATAATGGCCCTTGGTGCCAAAAATTGGTCCATATTTGCTATTTAATTATTTTATGCATGAGATGTATATTTTAATTAATTACTATGTGCATAGTGTATGTCATATAGATTTAAAATCCCACCTTAGGTTAAACATTTCATGCATCTTTTTTTTTATTATAAGAGTTATAATATATAGTATGCATGATAGGATTATATTATAAGAGTTATAATATAATGTTTTCATGTTTTAAGTTTTTTAAATATAAGTGTTATATTTTTTAAATTAAAAGCATGCTCATGCATTTAATTCATGTGATGAATGTATGTTATAGTACAGTATTATTCATGTGATGGTTGATCAAACACTATAACATAGAAATGCATGCAACCTAAGTTAATTATTAGTTTTAAAGTATTTAGAACTTGAATAATTAGACTTAGGTTTTCTATTTTTCTAATGAGATTAGAAATTTAGGAAATCAAATATAACCTTTGAATGGAGACTGATTAGTAACTCTGTCTAAGGAAGGTTTTGTCTAAAGGTCAGGAGTATTTAAGTTGATGCTTGCGGAACACCCCTACACAGAAACCGACACGGAGTGAATTCAATCAGAGATTCTTAGGTTATATTCTCGTGAGTGCCGTTAATTAAGTGTTAATTAATTTACTCACTTAGACCTAAGTTAATAATGTGATTTTAAACTTAGGTTAATACCATATAAGAGTTATATTGGTAGACTTAGGTAAATTTTAGCCGGTTTATCTAGGTCAATCCCTATTAAAATTAAAGTGCTGAGTGGGAGGAAATATAGTGTATGAGATACATTTGAATTTCCAACCACAAATCTCCGTAAAGTCCGCACCGTGAGATTTATACTCGGCCTCGTGGCGCATATGGGAGCGTCCCGCTTCGGATGACATTTGTATAGGTCAATATCATCGTGGATGGAGAGAGTACTTATAGTGAGTGGGAGCGGGACTTGTGAAAACGAGACCCACGGTCTCTTGTTTCGATTCACACCGTGAGACGCCTATGATCTGCCTGCTAGTTTGTCCTGGACCAGACAATCCCTTCGGAGGGTTTGATCATGGGAGTCGGAACACCGTGAATTTCCGAAAGGGATACAGTTTCCTAGTTGGTTTTCCTTCTTGGTTCACCCTTCGGTGGCTATTGTTTGGACAGATGCTTGGAAACTTAAAGATTGAGGGTGACACTCACACGATTCGTTAAGTGTTAATGAATTCGACCGAACAATGGTAATTGGACGCCTAATGGAATAAGAGTTATTCTGGGATTAGGGTCTGATCGAGAAAGTCTCGTCCTAGAGGAGGAGTGTTCTGTTCACCCTTCAGTGGTGGTCATTCTAAACCTTTAGGGTATCATTGCAAAATTTTGAATGACCTAGGGATCATGAAACAATTTTGCTAAAACTTAATTGGATTTCAAAAGTTTTTTGCGAGACTAATACAAAGTTTTTTCTAATTTTTCAGCTAAAATGTCTAGCGCTATAATAGCTTTACTCGCTTAAGATAAGTTAGTGGGAGATAATTACCAGAGTTGGAAAAACAACATTAATACAATTATGGTACAAGATGACATAATGTTCGTGCTATCTGAGGAGTGTCCTCAGATGTCGGGCTCGACTGCGTCGCGAAGTGTTCGCGATGCGTACGATCGATGGATCAGGGCCAATGAAAAGGCCAAGGTCTACATAATTGCCAGCATGTCTGATGTATTAGCAAAGAAGCATGAGCTGATGGTTTCCGTTAAGGAGATCATGGAGTCCTTGCAGGAAATGTTTGGACAGCAGTCCTTTCAGGTCCGGCATGACTCGCTCAAATACGTTCTCAACGCACGGATGAAGGAGGGTCGTCATCCGTCGTGACACGCGTTCTAGACATGATGACCCACTTTCATCTGGCCGAGATGAACGGGGCTTCGATCGATGAGTCGAGCCAGGTCAGTTTCATTTTGGAGACTCTTCTGAAGAGTTTCCTTAAGTTTCGTAGCAATGGTGTTATGAACAAAGTTAGCTACACTCTGACTACCCTCCTCAATGAGCTACAGAATTTCCAATCCTTGAACAGAGTCAAGGAATCTGAGGCAAATGTTGCCTCTGTGTCTTAGCACACAGGGTTCGACCTGCAGGGCGAAACTCATTGCTCCTTCACGCCCAAATGGGAAGAAGAGGATGAAGAGGGGTAAAACTGACCGTGCTGCCGTCCACAAGGGCAAGAAGGTCAAGGAGGTTGCAGAGAAAGGAAAGTGTTTCCACTGCAATGGGGGCGGTCACTGGAAGAGAAACTGTCCCAAATTCCTGGTCGAGAGGAAGAATCAAAGTAAATGTGATTTACTTGTGACTGAAACATGTTTAGTGGAGAGTAGTGACTCTGCCTGGATATTGGATTCGGGCGCCACTAATCACGTTTGTTCTTCTTTCCAAGGGATTGATTCCTGGCAGCCGCTGCGAGAGGGTGAGGTGACTCTACGGGTTGGATCCGGGGAGCTTTCTCTGCTGCAGCGATCGACACGGTGAAGCTAAACTTTGGCGGGAAGTACTTATTGTTGGACAATTTGTACATAGTTCCAGGGTTTACTAGAAACCTTGTTTCAATTTTCTGCTTAATTGAACATTGTATTTCAGTTTCTTTTGAATTTAATAAAGCGTTTATTTCTTTCAAAGGGAATGTTATTTGTTCAGCTTCACTTGAAAATAATCTGTATGTTTTGAAACCCAATTCGGTCAAAAAGTGTTTTGAATATTGAATTGTTTAAAACTGCAGAAACACGAACTAAGAAAGCAAAAGTTTCTCCAAAAGAAAATGCCCATTTTTGGCATCTACGGTTAGGCCACATTAATCTCAATAGGATTGAGAAACTAGTGAAGAGTGGACTTCTAAACGAGTTGGAAGAAAACTCTTTGTCGGTGTGTGAGTCATGCCTTGAGGGCAAAATGACCAAACGTCCTTTTAGTGGAAAAGGATATAGAGCCAAAGAGCCTCTTGAGTTAGTACATTATGCCCTCTATGGTCCGATGAATGTTAAAGCTCGAGGCGGTTATGAGTACTTCGTGTTTTTCATAGACGATTACTCTAGATATGGATATATTTACCTAATGCACAAGAAGTCTGAAACCCTTGAAAAGTTCAAGGAGTACAAGACTGAGGTTGAGAACCTCTTAGGTAAATCGCTTAAAACACTTCGATCGGATCGAGGTGGAGAGTACAAGGACACCGAATTCCGGGACTATATGATAGAACACGGAATCACGTCCAAACTCTCAAAGACCGGTATGCCACAATGAGAATGGTGTATCGGAGAGAGAGAAGCAGAACCTTGTTGGGCATGGTTCGGTCGATGATGAGCTATGCTCGTCTCCCGATTCTTTTTGAAGTACGCAATGGAGATGCGGTTTATATTTTGAACAACGTTAAAATCGAAGAGTGTTTGTGAAACACCTTTCGAGATGCAGAGTGGGCGTAAAGCGGTTTACATCACTTTAGGATTTGGGGATGCCCACCCACGTGTTGGTGTCAAACCCAAAAGTTAGAACCCCGTTCAAATTGTGCCTATTCGTAGGTTACCCTAAAGAGACTAGGGGTGGTCTGTTTTACGATCCTAAGGAAAATAGGGTGCTTGTATCGACAAACGTCACTTTCCTTGAGGAAGACCACGTCGTGATCATTTACCAAGGAGTAAAATTGTATTGAATGAAATGGATGGTTCATCGCCAGAGAGTCTTGATGGGGCTAGTACGTCAACAAGTGTTGTTGATCCTAGCACGTCTAGTCAAATTCGTTCCCAAGAGTTGGGAATGCCTCGACGTAATGGGAGGACTGTGAGACAGCCTGATCGCTACATGGGTTTAGCTGAAATCTCAGTTGTCGCTCCTGATGATGACTGTGAGGATCCATTGATCTATGATCAGGCAACGGTTGATGTTGACAAAGATGAGTGGATTAAAGTTATGGACCAGGAAATGGAGTCTATGTACTTCAATTCTGTATGAGAGCTTGTGGATCAACCGGATGGGGTAAAACCTATTGGTTGCAAATGGATCTACAAGCGTAAACGTGGCGTGAGATGGGAAGGTGCGGACCTTCAAAGCCCGGTCGGCGGCAAAGGGTTTTACCCAAGTTGAAGGGGTTGACTATGAGGAGACCTTTTCACCTGTTGCCATGGTAAAGTCGATCAGGATCCTTCTGGCCATTGCCGCGTATTATGACTACGAGGTATGGCAGATGGACGTCAAGAAAGCCTTTCTGAATGGCAAACTTGATGAGACCATCTACATGGACCAACCCAAAGGGTTCATTGCCCAAGACCAAGAGCAAAAAGTTTGCGGGCTTCATAGGTCTATTTATGGACTGAAACAGGCTTCGAGGTCTTGGAATATAAGATTTGATGAGGCGATCAAATCTTATGGCTTTGATCAAAATGTCGACGAGGCTTGTGTCTACAAGAAAATCGTTGACAAAACTATCGCATTTTTGGTGTTGTACGTGGACGATATTCTTCTCATTGGGAATGAGGTAGAATTTCTTACTGACGTTAAAAAGTGGCTAGCTTCGCAATTCCAAATGAAAGATTTGGGAGAAGCTCAGTATGTTCTAGGTATCCAGATAGTCCGGAACCGAAAGAACAGAACGCTAGACTTGTCTCAGGCGTCTTATATTGACAAGATGTTGTCTAGATATAAGATGGAGAACTACAAGAAGGGCTTGTTGCCTTTCAGGCATGGGGTTCACTTGTCTAAGGATCAGTGTCCTAAGACTCCTCAAGATGTTGAGGATATGAGACGGATTCCATATGCTTCAGCTGTAGGGAGCCTCATGTATACCATGCTGTGTACTAGGCTCGACATCTGTTATGCAGTAGGAATTGTCAGTAGATATCACCCAATCCGAGGATTATATCACTAGAGCAAATGGTAAAGGCAATCCTCAAGTATCTTAGGAGAACGAGGAACTACAGCTTAGTGTATGGTAGTGGGGATTTGATCCTTACGGGATACACGGATTACGATTTTCGGGCCGATAAGGATTCTAGAAAATCCACCTCGGGGTCAGCCTTCATTCTGAATGGATGAGCTGTAGTATGGCGAAGCATCAAGCAGGGATGCATCGCTGATTCCACAATGGAAGCGGAGTATGTTGCGGCTTGTGAAGCTTCAAAGGAAGCTGTTTGGCTTAGGAAGTTCATGACAGATTTGGAAGTTTTTTCAAACATGAACTTGCCGATCACAATCGCTCGTGATAACAAGCAGCGATAGCCAACTCACGTGAGCCTCGAGCCATAAGAGAGGCAAACACATTGAGCGCAAGTATCATTTGATACGGGAGATTGTGCACCGCGGAGACGTGACGGTCACGGAGATAACGTCGGAGCACAACGTAGCTGATCCATTTACAAAGCCCCTCACGACTAAGGTGTTTGAGAGTCACCTAGAGAGTCTAGGTCTTCGAGAGCTTCCTGACTAGGGCAAGTGGGAGATGTGTAAACGGGTATTCAATGCCCTAGTTTATTGTATTACTTCATTGTAATTTATGTACATTTCTGAAATGTATTTTCTACACTAGCTTAGTCCAAGTGGGAGTTTGTTGGGATTTTTATCCTAATCTCGTGTTTGTAATATATTGTTTGAAATTAATAAGAGTTATTTATTTCATCACTTTGTGTCTCGCAATATTTATAAACTTTTCCAATAAACTAAGCTCTAGGGTCATTGAATTTATGAGAGAACTAAAGCTTGAACGGTGTGTAGTGGACACACAGGGAGGATCACGTTCGAGTTAATGACCCGAACGATCTACAGTATATGGATAGGGTTGGAGACCTGATACACTGTGGATGCGACCCGCTTTGTATTAGATACAAACGAGGTGATCTAACTCGTTCATGTAGTTGACAATCGAGTGGGGGCATCCTGTGCAATGAGATTGTACAAGATCGGACCGTGATTTATTAGACCTACTGATGTAACACCGTTGACAGTAAGAACTAATAACTTCGTAGAAGACCATTAGTGACTCGACTTGAATCCTAAGTGTGTTACGGACTCCTGTCTATGGAAACTAGAGGGGTTGTTCCTTTAAGTGTTGTCTCCAGGGCTTGGACAATGGGCGCCCACCTTCTCACTAGCCCGAGAAGGGTATTGTGTATGGTTGGACCATCACAATATGTTGTTCATTAGAGGAGCAGTGGGGACTTAAGGAACAAGAGGTAGACACAGGGGTAAAATGGTAATTTGACCCAGCCGTGTCTACGAACAACCTGTGAAGGGTCGACTCATGGGAATTGGTTATATCAGTGGACACGTAATATTCTGCACTGACGGAAGTGCAGCTACGGGCTATAGTGGAGTGTTACCGTAGCTAATGAATGTTGGTTAACCGGGTCAAAGAGTTTGGGAGGTTAATCTCGGATCATTGGAGCCCGTCACTGTAGGTTCATTAGGTCCCTCGGTTGGCTCCACCTGGGTTAAAAGAAGGGTAAATGTTTTGGTATGAAATTGAAGTGTCCAATTTCACTTTAAGGGCATTTATGTCATTTATATGAGATATGAATGATATAATATATAGTTTAATGTGAATGAGATTCATAATAAACTATAGGTTAGCCTAATTGTTGAATTAGGGCTTATTGGAGAAATAAATGAGAGAAATTAAATTGGATGTGATTCAATTTAATTAATCCACAATTATTGCAAATGAGATTTGCAATATGAGATATGAGATATGAGATATCTTATTATTATGTCGTTATGCAAATGAGATTTGCATAACCTATGGTTGTGGTAAAGTGGTAATAATGAGGAGATATTAACTCCCTCATTCCACTATTTAAACCATTTGCTAGAAGGGATTGGTAAGCATTCTTCTCATTTTTTATTTTCACCAAAGAGAATAAAAGAGAATTCTCTCTACTCTCTCATTTCTCCTCCCTCTCCAAAACTCTTACAAGATCCCACCATCTTCCCTTCTCCAAAAGAGAACAACCGAGAAGATCACTTGGTGGGGTTCAAGATCATTTTGGTGGAAGTTTTTGTTTAGATCGAGTAGCACGAAGAGTTCGTGGCCCGAGGAAGAATTTGCAGTATTTGTCTACAACAAGTAAGTAAGATATATTCTTGCTGTAAATTTCTTCTTCTTTAAGCATGTTTAGCCTAGATCTAAGTGTTAGATCAATTTTAACAAAATCATGTTGCATAGTGATACCTCGACGATTCAATCGTCTTCCGCTGCGTGGGATTTTCATTTCCTTCATGACTCACATACCGATAAACAGTTTTCTTCCAACTCTACTCTTCACTAGTCTCTCAATCTTGTTGAGATTGATGTGGTCTAACCGTAGATGCCAAAGATGAGCATTTTCTTTAGAAGAAACTTTTACTCTTTTAGTTCGTGTTTTGGAGTTTTAAATAATTCAGTGTTCAAAACGCTTTTGGCCGAATTTCGTTTTAAAACATACAGATTAGATTCAAGTGAAGAAGAACAAATCAAGTTTCCATTTCGGGAAATAAACGCTTTATTACCACTGAATGAAACGAAAATACAATGTTCTAATAGGCAGGAAATAGAAACAAGGTTTCTAGTAAACCCTGGTACTATTTACATATTATCTAATAATAGGTATTTCCCGCCAAAGTAAAGCTTCACGGCGCCGATCGCTGCAGCAGAGGCAATCTCCCCGGATCCAACCCGTAGAGTCACCTCACCCTCTCGCAGCTGCTGCCATGAACTAATTCCCTGAAAAGAAGAACAAGCGTGCTTAGTGGCGCCCGAATCCAATATCCATGCAGAGTCATTACTCTCCACTAAACAGGTTTCAGTTACTAGTAAATCACATTTAGCTTGATTGTTCCCTCGGCAAGGAACTTGGGACAGTTTCGCTTCCAGTGGTCGTCCCCATTGCAGTGGAACCATTTTCCTTTCTCTACAACTTCCATGTCCATTTTGTCCTTTTGGGTGGCAACGCGGTCAGCTTTACCCTCCTTCATCTCCTTCTTCTTCCCTTTTGGGTGAGAAGGAGCTACAGGTTTTGTCCCAGAGGTCGAACCCCAATGATAGGACCTGAAGGCAACATTTGCCTCAACTTCTGATGTCATGATCCTCATCAAGGACTGGAAATTCTGTAACTCGTTCAGAAGGGTGGTCAATGTGTAGCTAATTTTGTTCATAACAGCATTGCTACGAAGCTGAAGGAAACTCTTCGAAAGAGTCTCCAAGATAAAGCTGACATGGCTCGACTCATCATCGAAGCCTCGTTCATCTCGGCCAGATTAAAGTGGGTCTTCATGTCTAGAACGTTTTCTCGGACAAACGTCCCTTCTTTCATCTGGGCGTTGAAGACGTGTTTGAGCGAGTCATGCCAGACTTGAAAGGACTGTTGTCCAAACATATCCTGCAATGACTCCATGATCTCCTTAGCGGTGACCATCAACTCATGCTTCTTTGCCAAGACTTCAAATAAGCTGGGAATAATGTAGACCTTGGCCTTTTCATTGGCCCTGATCCACCGATCGTATGCATCATGAACACATCGTGACGCAGTCGAGCTCGGCAACTGAGGACACTTCTAAGTAAGCACGAACTTAAGGTCATCAATTACTAGAATCGTGTTAATATTGTTCTTCCACGTTTGGAAATTATCACCCATTAATTTGTCGGATGCTAGTAACGCTATAATTGAGCTAGACATTTTTGCTGAAAAATAAAATAAAAGTTTTTTGTCAGTCTCGCAAAAAACTTTTTGAAATCCAATTATGTTTTAGCAAAAATTTTATCCTATGATCGCTAGGTCATTTAAAATTTGCAATGATATCCCAAAGGTTTAGAATGACTGCCATCGAAGGGTGAACAAAAACACTCCTCCTCTGGGACGAGACTATCTCGACCAGACTCTAATCCAAGAATAACTCTTATTCCATTAGGTGTCCAATTACCATTTTTTCGGTCGAATTCATTTACTCTTAATGAATCATGTGAGTGTCACCCTCAATCTTTAAGTTTCCAAGTATCCGTCCAAACAATAGCCACCGAAGTGTGAACCAAGAAGGAAAACCAACTAGGAAATTGTATCCCTTTCGGGAATTCGCGGTGTTCCGACTCCCATGATCAAGGCCCTCCAAAGGGATTGTCTGGTCCAGGCCAAACTAGAAGGCGGATCATAGGCGTCTCACGGTGTGAATTGAAAGAAGTCACCGTGGGTTCCGTTTTCACAGTTCCCGTTCTCACTCACTATAAGTACTCTCTCCATCCACTATGATATTGATCCATACAAATACCATCCGAAGGGGGACGCTCCCATTTGCGCAACGAGGCCGAGTATGGATCTCACGGTGCGGACTTTAACGGAGATTTGTGGTCAGAAAATTAAATGTATCTTATACATTTTGTTTCCTCCCACTCAACACTTTATATTCATTCGGGATTGACCTAGATAAATCGGCTAATATTTACCTAAGTCTACAAATATAACTCTTATATTGATTTGGCCTAAGTTTATAATCACATTATTAACTTAGGTCTATGTGAGTAAATTAATAAACTTTTAATTAACGCCACTCACGAGAATATAACCTATGAATCTCCAGACCGAATTCACTCCCAGGTGGGTTTCTAGGTAGGGGTGTTATGCAAGCGTCAACTTAAATACCCCAGCCTTAGACAAAAACTTCCTTAGACAGAGTTACTTATCAGTCGCCATTCAAAAGTCATATTTTGATTTCCTAATTCTAATTTTATTAGAACTAGAGAACCTAAGTCTAATTATTTAAGTTCTAAACATTTTAAAACTAATAATTAACGTAGGTTACATGCATTTCTATGTTATAGTGCTTGATCATTCATCACATGAATTTATATACTATAACAAATATTCATCACATGAGTTAAATGCATGAACATACTTTTAATCTAAGAAATATAACTCTTATATTAAATAAATTAAAACATACTTTAATTATAATATAACACTTATAATATAACCTATCATGCATACTATATATTATAACAATTATAATATAAATATGATGCATGAAATGTTTAACCTAATGTGGGATTTTAAATCTATATGACATACATTATGCACATAGACTGAAAATATTTCAGACATCTCATGCATAAAATAATAAAAAGAAAAATATGGACTGGTTTTGGCACTTAGGGGGATTAAATAAATTAATTAATATTAATATAACAATTATATTAATATCAATTAATTAATTTAATTAAAATAAAAATAATTTACATTTTACAAAAGAAAGAAAACAAAAATACAAGTAAAAACTGCCCCACATTGATGCAATTCAGCCAACTGCCCACGTACATGTGCATCTGCCTTGCGAACTACCCTTAACGCACGTAGCATTGCAACGTTATGGGCAGCATTGCAACGCTACAACACTCAGCGTCGCACACCGCGTGCTCCACGCCAGGGCGTTGCAACGCTGATCTGCAGCCAGACAATCCTCCGTGCGGACACCGTTGAGACGCCGAAGAACAGCGTCTCAACGCTGTCGACAGAACAACAAGCTCCTCTTATTGTTCTTCGTCATTTCTCGCCCGTTTTCACTCTGATTTCTTCACAGCAACTCTTTCCGCCAAAGTCACAGACTTACAGACTCGATTTATTTTCTAATTTGCCCAACACGGGTCTTTACATTTGATCTCATCAAAAAGAAAATAATCCTAAACTAGTGCCAAAATCGAAACATCCAATCATGCAAACCACAATTCATGTCATAAATTGAAGCAATTACCACACCTAATTTTAAGAAAACAGATGCACAAGGAGAAGCCAACAACTTGGCTCTGATACCAATTGAAGGAAATGAAATCTCGCCCAGCGGAAGGTTGATCGAATCACCGTGGTATCGTTGCGAATCTGTTTTCTTAAAACAATTTTTATCTCATAAAAACAAGCTAAACATAAAATTAAGAAGAAAAACAACAAGCCTACTTACTTGTTGAAGAACCGTCATCAAGTTTTCCTTCTCCGTTCACGAACCCTTCATGATCACGATCTCAACGTACTCGACCTCCTCGAACAGTTAATTACCCGGACGCCTCCACCAAGTTTCTCGGTTGTTCTTCCTTTGGTAGAAGGAGAGTAGTGGAACTCCGTTTTGGTGAGGGAAGTAGAGATTGAGAGAAGAGATTTGAGAGAATTTGTAAAATGCTTTTTGGTGAGAATACAAAAAAATGAGCATTCAACCTTACACCTCCTTCTTGCAAAGGAGTTTATATGATGGTGATAGGTGGAGTTAAAATCTCCACCTATTTACCATTTTACCACAACCATAGGTTATGCAAATCATATTTGCATAACCACATAAAATAAGATTTCTCATATCTCATTATACAAATCACATTTGTATAATTGTGGATTTTAAATTGAATCACATTCAATTTAATTTTCTCTCAATTCAATTTCTCCAAATTAACCCTAATTAGACAATTAGGCTAACCTATAGTTTATTATGAATCTCATTCACATTAAACTATATAATATGTCATACATATCTCATATAGATGACATAATTACCCTTTAGTGAACATGAACACTTCAAATTCACACCAAAATCGTAAACCTTCTATTAATCAAGATCGAACCAACCGAGGGACCTAATGGACCTACAATGACGAGCTCCAATGATCCGAGATTAACCTGTCAAACTCTTTGACCCGGTTAATCAACATTCATTAGCTACGGTATCACTCCTCTAAAGCCCGTAGCTACACTCCCATCAGTGTAAGACATGTTGTGTCCACTAATATAACCAATGCCCATGAGTCGACCCTTCACAGGTTGTTCATAGACAGTGCTGGATGAAATTACCGTTTTACCCCTGTGTCTACTTCTTGCTCTTTAAGTCCCCACTGCTTCTCTAATGAACAACTACGTTGTAATGGTCCAACCATACATAACACCCCTCTCGGGCCAGTGAGAGGGTGGGTGCCCGTTGTCTAAGCCCTGGAGACAACACTTAAAGGAACAACGCCTCTAGTTCCCCTAAAGGCGGGAACGAGTGAATTCCATCTTGCGTAGTTAAGTTCTCAGCTCCCCACGTGGTCGTGTCCCTTAGAAGATAGACATATTGGGCGAGTAACTGTGACCACCCTCACCTGTACTAGTCAAAAGACAGACCCCCGCAGACAGGAGTCCGTAACACGATCAGGATTAAGGTCGAGTCACTAATGGTCATCTACGATGTTATTAGTCCTATACTGTTAACGGTGTTACATCAGTAGGTCTAATAGTTCACGGTCCGGTCTTGTACAATCTCATTGCACAGGATGCCCCCATTCGCATGTCAACCACATGAACGACTCAGATCACCTCGTTTGTATCTAATACAAAGCGGGTCGCAACCACAGCGTATCTAGGATTAGGTCTCAACTGTAGACCGTTCGGGTCATTAACTCGAACGTGATCCTCCCTGTGTGTCCACTATGCACCGTTCAAGTTCTAGTTCTCTCATAAATTCAATGACCTTGGAGCTTAGTTTATTGGATAAAGTTTTTTAATATTGCGAGACACAAAGCAATGAAAGAAATAACTCTTATTAATTTCAAATGGTAATATTACAAACAAAACGAGATTAGGACATACATCCCAACTCCAACCTGACCGCTACTTCGTTTTAACTGAAACTCAAGTTGTCATACCGGATGACGGTGTAGAGGATCCATTGTCTTATAAATAGGCAATGAATGACGTAGATGAGAACCAATGGATTAAAGCCATGGACCTTGAAATGGAGTCAATGTACTTCAATTCAGTTTGTGAACTTGTAGACCAACCTGAAGAGGTAAGTGTTAGCTCTTAGAATGAGAGCTAAGAGTGAGCTTTTATGGTGTTAATTGTTTGTAATTGGAGTTTTCTTGTACCATTTTAGCTGTAGAAACCATTTAGGTACTTTTGTGTGTTAATGTTTACAAAGTAGTTTTGAAGTACCTTAAAGCCATTGAAGTACTTTTCATTGTTGAATTTTGCCATTGGGGCCTTTTTACAGGAGCTTGAGGATGATGGATGTTATGAAGTGCAAAAAGTCTGCTTTGAGCTGCTGTAGTTGTTCATTTGTCGAAGGGTAAAGATTGCTGGAGTAAAGAAATTGTGGTATCAGTTTGCAGAATATACACGTGGACAAAAATTCATTAATTGAATTGGACAAAAGATGCCATATCAGCTGCTGTGAGCCAATGGAAAGCCACCAGACCATTTGTCCTGTCAATTCAACCCTCTATTCGAGATGGATATGCTATAAATGATTTCTTTAGCCGTTTTTTAACTAGGACAATGAGAAAAAGAGGAAACCCCAATTGGGAAAATGGACAGCAATCGAGAACCAAGGAGAGGCAAAATTTTTTAAGCATTCCTCTTCTTGACGGAAGCTGGAGTATATTGAAGGAAGCCTTGGAATTTCGCCCATCTGTCTATTTTTCTTATTTTCTTGCCCTTTCTCTTATACATTGTAACTAAAACTATCTTAAGCATGTTTAGAGTTAGGTTTACTGGTTTATTGATGTCTTTTCTTGTCTTTATAAACTAATCACCCTTGGGGTGAGGATTAGGAGATTTTTATTTGAAAACAACTTAATCCAAGAGTACATTACTGCGATTCTTACTCTCATGCCTTGTGTGTGTTGGTACTTCTGCCCTAAACTTATATAATTTTGATCAAATAATTAAAGAGTTATTTGTTTTCGTACAATTATATTCTCGCTTTATAAATCCAATAAACTAAGCTCCAAGGTTATAATATATCTTGAACATCAGTGTAGTAAACACTATTTGGATTGTGTTCAAGAGTATAACCTAAATGGTCTATGGTATAAGAATAAAGTTGGTAACACCATGGATGCGACCCCTTTTGTAATTAGTACAAATGAGGTAATCCAACTCATTCATGTGGTTGACATGCTAGTAGGAGCATCCTGTATGAAGAGTTCATACAAGATCGGACTGCAAATTATTAGTCTGACCAGTATAACATCGTTAACAGGCTAAGACTGATAATTTATAGGAAGTCATTAGTGACTCGACCTGAATCCTTAGCAAGTTAAGAACTCCTACTTATAGGGGTTTGTCCTTAGACTAGTATGGGTGAGAGTGGCCTGTAGCCGACTCAATAAGCCTACCTTCTTAGGGACAGAACCTCGTAGGTAGCTGGGGACTTAACTATGCAAGATGGAATTCACTCATTCCTACACTAAGGAATTAGATAGGTTGTTCCCTTCAGAACTGAGTCCAGGTCATGAACAATAGGGGTAAACTGGCTTAAGAGGGTATGAGTTTATGGTAGGACCATAGACTTGTTGTTCATTAGAGGATCAGTGGTGCTTAAGGAACAAAGAGGTAATCACAAGGGTAAAATGGTAATTTGACCCAATTGTGATTACGAACAACCTGTGAAGGGTCGACTCATGGGTAATGATTATATCAATGGACACAATATAATCTGCAGTGAGGAGATTGCAGCTACAAGTCTATAGTGGAATGACTTGTAGTTAATGAATATTGATTAACTAGATCAAAGAGTTTTATTAGTTAATCTTACATCATTGGAGCTCATGAACTGTACGTTCACTAGGTTCCTCCATTGGCTCAACATGGTAATACTGAGGGTATAAAGTTAGAAATGAGATTGAAGTGTTCAATTTCATATACGAGGTATTATATCAATTATATGTGATATAATTGATATGATATATAATTTTAATGTGATTTAGATTCACATATTAACTATATACGAATGAAAAAATGAAGGAGGGATATGATGGTAATTTCTATCCTATTTTCCTATAAATAATTGCATGAGATGTAACTTTGGGTTAGGACTTTTGAGATAAAACCCTAGAGTTCATTTTTGTGTTGGAAAGGGTTCCAAACAAAAAGCTCTCTCAAACCTCCATATCTCATCGTAAAGGAACCCACTTCCTCCTTCACCTAGAGAACAACGGAGAAGATCTAGTGGTGAATCTTCATATGTTCGGGTTCGTGTTGCTGAGATCGTGATCGTGGGAGAAGGAGCTCGTGAAGAAAGCAATCTTCAAAGGTATATTTACTTGTTTTCCTATGTTATATTACATGCTTAATCTTAATTATTTTGTTCTTATTTTAGATATATGTAACAAAATCTTGAACACGCGATTCACAATCGCTTTCGCTGCAGGATTTGATCCCTTCAATTGGTATCAGAGCCCAATTGTGTTCTTAATTTAGTTATGGATTTATCAAGAACAAAGGTGGGATTTACTATTTTCATGTGATGAATGAACGGTTTGCGAATTAGATGTTTTTGTTTTTGGCACCATAGGTTTGCATATTTTATGTTGAATTGTTCAATGTAAAGGACCTATTGTTTTGGGCATTTTATTATGTAAATCGAGTCTGTAAGTCCGTGTTGATCGAGGCAAAGTGGTTGCTGAAAAGAACGGATAAAAAATGAGAGAAAATAGCAAAAGGTGTTTGTTGTACTGTGTGCAGCGTTGCAACGTTGTTCTTCAACGTTGCAACGCCAATGCGGCGAATTTCAGGCTGAAGACAGGTGCAACGTTTCAACGCGCCTCTCAGCGTCACAACGCTTAGACGATGAGGCCTTGGCATTACAACGCTTGCACAGGCGTCGCAACGCTGAAGCCGATGGCGTTTCACAACGCGCTCCAACGGTCAAAAACGGATAAATTGCAGCGTTGGAACGCTACCATCAACGTTGCAACGCCGAATGCGTTTCAGGAGGTTTTCAAACGGGCGAAAAACGTTTATTTTATTATATATTAAATATAAAAATATTTTATATTTAATTATATTTAATTTTCTTCATTTTAATTGATATAATTAGATTATATAATTAAAATTAATTTTAGGATGGCAAAAATGGCCTAATTTTTCTATTTAATTTATGCAATTATTGTATAATTATTGTCATGCATAATATATGTTATTAATTTAGATATCCTACTTTTGGTTAAGCATTTACGTGCATTATTTATGTGCATCATTTATAATATAAAGTGTTATGATATATAGTTTGCATGTATAATTAATATAAGTAGTTATATTAATTTATGGACAACATTGACATGCATATTTTTCATGAGATGAATGTGTTATGTATGTTTTATTATTCATGTGATGAATGATCAAGCACAATAACATAGAATTGCATGTCACCTAAGGTTAAATTCATTAGTTTTAAAATGTTTAGAACATGAAATTAATAGACCGGAGGTTATCTAGTTCTAATTAGGTTAGAATTAGGAACCATGTAATTTCTGAACAATGATTAAAAGAGGGACTCTGTCTAAGGAAGGTTCTGTCTAGGCTGGGGTATTTAAGCTGACGGAAATTGAACACCCCTATCTGGGAACTGACCTGGGAGTGAATTTTAATCAGAGGGTTTATAAATTATAGTAGCGTCAGCGGGTTTATTAAGGGGTTAATAAACTAGATATCCTAGGTTTAATATAAAGTGTTATATTAGCAAACTTAGAATAAAATCAATATAAGAGTTATATTGATTGTCAATATAAGAGTTATATTGATAAGTTTTGGTAAAACCATTAGCCGGGTTTAGCATAAGTCATTTTGTTATAAAGTTAAGATTGAGCTGGATAGAAACTGCCCTATCAGCTGCTGTGAGCCAATGAGAGGCCTTCTTGTCATTACCCTTTTTGTCTATTCAACCCTTAATTTGAGGTGGATACGATATAAATGTCTCGTTTTGGCTGTGTTAAAAAGAAAGGAAAGAGGAAGAAGAAGAACCCGATTGGGAAGAAGACAAAGGACGAATTTGTAGCAAGCCGTTTTTAGGAAGCTTTCTCCTTCTGGAAAGAGACTGGTGTGGACCGAGAAAGGCTTGAAAATTTCACCATCTGTTCATTCTTCATTCTCCCTTACTCTTACTTTTCTATTTTGTAACTAAGACTATTTTCAGTATGCTTAGCACTAGTTTTACTGTTTCATTATTGTCCTTCCTTTTTATTATGAACTAATCACCCTTGGGGTGAGGATTAGGAGACTTTATGCGGATGTAATTTTAATGAAAGAGTAATTTGCTGCAACCTCTCTCTTGTGCCTTGTGATTTTACTGCTTAACTAAGGTTTGTTTGTCCATTTCATCTTAGTAGTGTTTATTCCAACTTGGAAAAGGGAAGAGTAAACCGATTTCAAGGCATGACACTAGTTATGATTAACAGATTCACTTCTCTCAGGTGATTGAGGAGTCTAGGAATAGTCACTCACCTAGTGTTAACAGTAGGAGCTAAAATTAAGGGTGTTTAATGGAAATTAAGTGCCTAATTCGCGAGGAAATCTGGAAAGATTCCGGGAGATATACTGTTTTGAGCTCTAGTGCAGTTTTGAGCTCTAGCATAAGGATTGCAGAAGCATAATTTCGTCCCTAATCCTATCCCCTTTTTACTATTTGGTTAAACTTGTGTTGTTGCTGCCTTACGGTTTCTAATCCTCTTCTGCATTACTTTAGCATGTCAATTATTATCCTTAATTCCTAATTTCAATATTCATTTCCTTTATGTTGGTTACCCTTACTCATTAAATTCAACTCAATCTTGTAAATTTCCTACAACTTATTCCTGAGGAGACGATTAAAATACTTATCACTTGCTGCTTAGATTGTGTATGCTTGCACAATTTAGGAGTGTTTTCTTGATAATTTCACACACCCCTTTTTAGCAAACAATATGATACATATTTTTCCACCTACGTTTCTCCAGGAAGTTCACACCGTGAGACTTATACTTGGCCTCGTGGCGCAAACGGGAGCGTCCCCCTTCGAATGGTGTTTGTATGAGATATTAAGGTGAATGGAAGAGTACTTATAGTGAGTGGGAGCAGATTTAGTGAAAACAAAACCTACAGTCTCTTTTGTCGGTTCACACCGTAAGATCACTTTGGTTAGCCTGCTAGTTTGGACTGGACCAAACAATCCCTTCAGAGGGCTTGATCATAGAGGATCGAACACATTGACACCCGAAAGGAATAAAGATTTCCTTAGTCTGTTATTTAACCTAGTCCTCCCTTTGGCGGATTTTGTTGGATGGAGATTTTGGGGTCTAAAGATAGAGAGTTACACTCACAAGGTACATAAGAAGTGTATGTATCCTGACCAAATAATGGTAACTAAAGCCTATAGGAATAATAGTTATTCTGGCATTAGGTTTTGGTCAAGAATGTCTTGACCCAGATGAGGAGTGTTTTTTATTACCCTTCGGTGTCATACATTCTAAACCTTTAGAGTATCATTGTAAATTATTGATGACTTAGGGATCATTAGATAATTAGCTAAAACGTGATTGGATTAGACTGTTATAGCGAGAAGCTTATACAAGTTTTTTTTTGTAAATTTCAGCAAAATGTCGAACTTTATTATTTCCTTACTGGGTGCGGAAAAATTAACGGGAGAGAACTATTGGGATGTTTGTCCTAATCTCGTTTAGTTTGTAAATCTACATTTGAAATTAATAAAGGTTATTTATTTCAACATTTTTTGTCTCACATTTATTACAAACTTTGTCCAATAAACTAAGCTCCAGGTCATTGAATATATGAGAGAACGAACTTGAACGGTGTGTAGTAGACACACAGGGAGGATCACGTTCGAGTTAATGACCCGAACGGTCTACAGTATATGGATGGGGTTGGAGACCTAATCCTGGATACGCTGTGGATGCGACTCACTTTGTATTAAGATACAAACGAGATGATCTGACTCGTTCATGTTGTTGACATGCGAGTAGGGGCATCATGTACAATGAGATTGTACTTTACCGGACCATGAATTATTGACCTATTGATGTAATACCGTTAACAATATGGACTAATAACTTCGTAGATGACAATTAGTGACTCGACCTGAATCCTGAGCGTGTTACAGACTAATGTCTGCTGGGGTATGTCCTTTGACTAGTACGGGTGAGGGTGGTCACAGTTACTCGCCCAATATGCCAATCTCTCAGGGACAGGACCAAGTAGGGAGCTGAGAACTTAACTACGCGAGATGGAATTCACTCGTTCCCGACTTTAGGAAAACTAGAGGGGTTGTTCGCTTAAGTGCTGTCTCTAGGGCTTGGACAACGGGCGCCAACCCTCTCACTGGTACGAGAGGGTTGTTGTGTATGGTTGGACCATTACAATGTTGTTGTTCATAAGAGAAGCAATGGGGACTTAAGGAGCAAGAAGTAGACATAGGGGTAAAACGATAATTTGACCCAGCAGTGTCTACGAACAACCTATGAAGGGTCGACTCATGGGCATTGGTTATATCAGTGGACACGTAATATCTTGCACTAATGGGAGTGCAGCTACGAGCTTTAGTGGTGTGTTACCGTAGCTAATGAAGGTTGATTAACCGGGTCAAAGAGTTTGATAGGTTAATCTCGGATCATTGGAGCTCGTCACTGTAGGTCCATGAGGTCCCTCGGTTGACTTGTTGTTATTGGTCAATATCTGTGGACATAGAAATATATCTGCAGTGAGAAGAGTGCAACTACGGGACTTTAGTAGAGTGTTCCCGCAGTTAACAAAGTTGATTAGGAGGTTAATGAGATTAACCGAATAATCTCGTATCGTTGGAGATTCTAATATGTAAGTCTATGAGGTCCACCTTCTAGCTCGTAAAGGGTTCTTCGATCATTTGAATTTGAAACGTTCAAATTCAATTAGGGAATAAACATTAATGTATAAAGATACACTATAATATAAAGTTTTGGAACTTTATATTATAAATTTAATTTGAATATGATTCATATTAAATTACATGAGAGAATTAAATATTTGAAAGAGTTCAAATATTAATTTAAATGTGAATGAAATTCATTTTTAAAACTATAGGTTAAAATTTAATGTACATAAGATGTGTATCAAAACTATAGGTTAGAGGGAAAATTGATTAAATATGATTTAATCTAAATTAAATATATGATATTTAATTTAATGTTAATTAAATATGATTTAATTAATTAATTACTTAATATTTAATTCGATTATTTATTAAATAAATAAATAAATAACCTGCTTAGTCTCCACTCCCTATCGATATGTATAGGGAGTTGGGAGAAGAATTGATTGATCGATCAATTCATTTTTTGGAAAAAAAACATGTTTTTCCTCCCAATTCTCTCTGTACTCACCTTCCCTTCCTCTTCCAATTGTTGGAATCCTTCCCACCAAAGATTGGTCTGAGTGGAACTCTGAGACATAGGAGGTTCTCACTTTTGGTAGTGTCCTGTTGGAATAGAGGAAGAACTGTGTTACTGTTGCTGTACAATTGTGGAGCAAGGAGTTGTTGTGTGGAACTGCAAAGGTAATTATTCTATTCCCTTTTAGTTTAATTTCACTAAATTGAGGCTTTAATCCATGGTTTAGTTTAGATTGCTTATATCTATGTATCTAATTTGCCAATGTATGGGTTTTTGGAATAAACCAAAACAAACAAGCAATTCGATCTTTAATTACACATTTCCGTTGCTCACGGAGATTCAATTCCCTTCAGAAACCCCGTAAAACATATCTATTGGAAAAGGATTTATACTATCATTTGACACAACGCTAGTGTCTCGACTGTGCGAAATGCACCGTTTCATTTATGTGTGCACGTCCTCAGCGTCGAGACACTTCGGACTACGTTGAGACGCTTTAGATGAAAAGTATGTGCGTAATCATTCGGACAATATTGAGACGTTGAAGATAGCGTCTCAACGCTGTCCCCTCGGTATTAGTTACTTGGGTGTGCAACAGAGGCAACATTTCGACACTGCCCCTGTTTCCAAATTATGCTCCTTTAAATACATCTTCCATTTATTCCAAAATTGCCACCAAAACCTCCATTTTTGCTTCAGAGTTCACAATTCCTCTCGTCTATGCTCGGTTTCCTAAAATTCACATAAAATATACATGAAAACACACATTTACATTACAAAAAGTAGCTAAAACAAGGCATATATATAGCACAATTTTAGTGTTATCACTTAACTGACAGTATGATGGTGCTTCCTTTCAACAATACCATTTTGTTCAGATGTGTGTGGATAGGTAAGTCGATAAGTTATGATAATTGTTTTTAAGTAAGATGTAAAAGCACAAAATTCTCCCCCTAATCCATTTAAATATATTTAATAAAAGTATTTAAAAATTTCTCAACATATGTTTTAAATTGAATAAAGGAAATTAATTTCGTAGACTTCGAATGCAAAAATTAGAACCAAGTATAGAGAGAGCGTACAACTACAAATGAAATATAATATTTGAAGCCATTTTTAGACTGATATGGGGAACGACCCCACAAATCAGATTCAATAATATTTAAAGGATTATTATGATTTGTAGTATGAGAAGAGAAAAGAAGCTTATTAATCTTTACCACGAGCACATGAATGACAAATTTGATTGCATTTCTTTGTAGAAGATCTGATATTTTTTCAAAATATGAGAAACAAGTGAACAAGATGGATGTCGTCGTCTATTATGCAAAAGTGTGGGTGAATCAGGCACAAAAACAATAAAGGTATTAGAATTAAAACCAACTGATTGTTCTGTGAAATGAGCAGTAGAATTAGGAGATGAATTAGCCACATTTGGGAAGACGTGCATAGGGAACTTGTACAATCCTGTGGTAAGTTTGCCTAACATCACCTATTTCACACCATTCTGTCTTCAATCATCAAGGGGGCCTCCTTGCTGCTCTCTGGACGCTCCCGTCTAGTCTAAAATGACTATTTTGCCCTCATTAGCTCTAAATTATGTTTGGTTGGCCTTCAAATGACCCCTAACTCATCCCGAACACTAAAATGGCTCAAAAAGTAGCGTAACGACTCCAAATTATTCTTAGACTAAGATACCTATAAAATAAACATTTAGCACATTAAATCAATTCAAAGGACAAGGCATGAGCGTGTAAAAATAGGACTATTTTGAGTCCTATCAATCACCTTTTTTTTACTTTGCAATGCTTGGGCAAGTTCTTCATCGTTTAATACCTTGAATATATTTAACATCAAATTTTATACTTGCCTTGGACGACCTATATTCCTTTCCAGTGCACGAAAACTCGATCATTTGGTGAAACTGCCTTACAGTTGTGTAGAAGTGGCTTCGGTTGGTTGATGGGGATCCGATCCCCTTGAGCACCAGAAACGTGATTAAATGATCGATTTTGCTTGTTTGTTTTTTGTTAAACACAAATACCAATACATTGAAAAACATACACAGACAAGCAAAAATTAATCTAATTAAAGCATGGATATGGAACATACAATCATGTTGTAAATTAAATAAACAATAAGGAAATTTGAAATTTACCTTTGTAGTTTCACAGCAACAACTTCTTGCACCAATTCGCACAACAATACAGCAGACAAAGGTTCCTCTGTTCTTTCAACAGAACACTACCACTGTGTAAACCTCTTATATCTCTGAGTAGCTTAGATCCAACCTTAGTGGGAAGGTCTCCAACAATTTTGAAGGGTTCTTCCAGACACGTTCCCACTATCCCCTTCCTTCTCCCTATCGATAGCTTAACAGGGAGAAGGGGTGTGAAATTATCTATAGATCAATTGGTGTTCTCATATAAGAAATTGCTCAATCTCTCTCTCTCAATCTTCTAATTCCCAAAACCTTCCAATTGTAGGAATCCTTCCCACAAAGGGTTTTGTTCTAAGACTCAGAGGATAGAAGGTTTTCCTCGTGGTGTTGTCCAATTGAAGAAAACAGAGAAGCATCTTGGAAGTTCTTGTGTTGCTGTCTTGTTTGGAGCAACGAGTTGCTGCAAGTTGGAACTACAAAGGTATTTTTCTTCCCTTTAGTTTAATTGTTAAACTCAATATATGTTTGCATGTATGCAATTAATCCATGTCTAATAGGATTAGAATTTCCATGCTTGTTCTGTTTTATTTATCAATGTACTGGTTTTTGTTTCAATTAAAACAATCAAGCAATTTACGATCCAAACACGTTTCCGCTGCACAAGGAGATCCGATCTCCATCAATTGGTATCAGAGCAACGCTTGTATTATTTAGTTTTGAAAAAAAATTGCATTGATTTGGTGGGAAATGCATTGGGTTTGCTGTAAAATTGTTTAGGAGTATTTGGTCATAGTTTACTTCTTTTGATTTGATCAAATTGTATGTAAAGGCCCCTGCGTTTTTGGGCATAAAGTGCATAACTGAGTCTGTAATTGAGTTACAAGTTGTTCGGGACCAATTTCATTCAAATTGGTTGAGAATCGAAGGAGAAATTGATGAACGAAGCTGTTGTGTTCGTGAGTTTCAATTTCTTTGCCGATGCGCGCGGCGTTGCAGTTATGCTAACGCGGCGTTACGCGCCGAGCGTCGCAACACCCAGCTCCCTATCGGCGCCGCGCTCAGAGTCGTGGGCGTTACAACGCTGCTCTTGACGTTACAAACGCCATCCCGATACCAAGCGCGCAAGATGATGGCGGGCGTTACAACGCCGCATCATCGTTACGCAACGCCGTGAGGCATTCCAAAGAACTGCAGACCGGTTCGGTTGGCTCAATTGATTTTGGTCCGGTTCGAGCGGTTCAAGGCTGGTTCAGGGTGTTTTGGACCGGTTTCATGAAATAAATTAATGTAATTGTTATTTTAAACTTTAGGGGCCAAATTATTCCGGTTTTATAGCTATTTATCTTTATTAATGTCATTTAGATTTTTCCCACCTTAGGATAAGCATGTTCATGCATTTATTTATATAAATATTGTATGAATATAGTTAAATGCATGATTAATTTATTTTTCATGAGTAATTAATTATAATTGTTATGATTAGATTATATGGAAAATAAATTGCATGGAGCATGAAATTACTTAGTTTAAAAATAAATGTTATTTTATTTAAGTAATTTTATAATTCAATTAGTTGAATTCCTTTTATAATTCCAGTTTGAATATTGATTGTTGGATTTATAATATAGTTTCTTTCATAAGTTAATTATTAAATTTATAAAAGTTATAAATTAAAGGGGTCTTAGAAACCATAACCTATAATAAAGAAATGCATACAAACATAGGAACTTGGGTTAAAATTTAATTAGTTTTAAATCGTTTAAAATTAATTTAGACCTAAGTTTTAATTTCTAATAGGATTAGAAATTAGTCTTACGTAGTATTTTAAATAGTTTAAAATATAGTAGGACTTTAGGACTTTAGTTATAAGGGAACTCTCTGGGTGAAGTTACGTGCTAAAAAGTGAGGGTACTTAAGCTAATCTGCAATCTAACACCTCCTACCTTGGGACTGACCCGGAACCTGAGTTGAATTAACCTTAGTTCTTTTTTATCTCTAGGTTATTAAAATGTTTATTCACCTAGACATAAGGTTTTAAGACCTAGTTATAATAGTTATAATAGGCATAGACTTAGATAGATTCTTTTAGCCAAAATCCAACTAAGTTAAAACTATACCCTAATTTTAGGAACTTTAGTGGAAGAAAACGAGATGTCCGCATCGAGTTTACTCTCACGTCCTGAAGAGTTCACACTGTGAGTTCCATGCTCGGCTACGCGTTGTCAATAGGGCGTCCCCCTACGGTATGTGTTTTCATGGTTCAATACCAAGGTGAATGAGGGAAGTATCCATAGTAAATGGGAGCAGGACGCGTGTCAACGTATCTCACGGTCTCCTCCATTAGGTCGCACCGTGAGATTTCTATAGTCCGCTTTGCTAGGTTATCCTGAGAATGTACCAAACCCTACGGAAGGCCCGACTATAGGGATCGGAACACCGCGAACTCCAGAAATGGATAGGGTCTCTTAGGTTGTTTTCCAGCAGTTGTCTTTCTTAATAGTAGCCTGTTGGCGCGGGCCTATTGGATCTGAAAATGGTAGGGTCAAATTTACGGGATGAGTTAAGTTAGTTAACAAATCCTTGACCAAACAAACGGTAGCTAAGGACCATTGAGACATGAGATGTTCTGGTAGTGAGAATTAGCTGAGAAAGTCTCAATTCAAGGGAGGAATGACCGATCACCTTGACGCGGAGGCTTTTGTTCTAAACCCTTGAAGTATCGTTGCAAAATTAAAGGTTTAACTTAAACAGTGAGTTTAGTTTAAACATTAGGGTTATTTAATAATTTTGCTAAATTTGATTGGTTTTTACAATGGGTTGAAAGGCATAACTAATTAGAACTTTTTTGGATTTTCAGCATGTCGTCCTCAATAATAGCCTTACTTAAAAGCGACCGTTTAACTGGTGAGAATTTTACTACGTGGAAGTCCAACATTAATACGATTCTCGTTGTTGACGACCTACAGTTTGTACTGTCTGAAGAATCTCCTCAGATCCCTGCTCGTAACGCTCTTCAATCTGTTAAGAAGGCGTACGACCGTTGGATCAAGCCCAATGACAAGGCCAAGGTCTACATTTTGGCTAGTGTTTACGAAGTTACGCCAAAAACACGAGGGCATGGTCTCAGCTCGTGAGATCATGAGTTCGCTGCAGGAAATGTTTGGACAACCGTCTGGACAGATTCGACACGAATCCCTCAAATACGTTTATACCTCTCGTATGAAGGAGGGGTCATTGATGAGAGAACACGTTCTTGATCTGATGATCCACTTCAACGTGGCTGAGATGAACGAAGCGGTCATTGACGAGCAAAGTCAGGTATCGTTCATCCTAGAGTCTCTTCCGAAACGTTTCCTACAATTCCGCAGCAATGTGGTGATGAACAAGATAGAGTATAACCTGACTACTCTCCTTAATGAACTACAGACTTTTCAGTCTCTTATGAAGAATAAGGGACAGGCTGATGGAGAGGCAAATCTGTTTGCCCATTCCGGAAGGTTCGGAAGGTTCATCCTCCAGGACTAAGTCTCAGTAGCTCATCTTACAGGCGTAAGAAGACCCAAAAGAAGAAAATAGGAGGGAAAGGGAAGGCACTGCTTCTTTGACAAAGGGAAGGAAAAAGCCAAGGTTGCAGATAAAGGAAAATGTTTCCACTGCAACATGGATGGACATTGGAAGCGAAACTGCCCAAAATACCTTGCTGAGCTCAAAGAAAGGTAAATCAGATTTACTTGTTCTTGAAACTTGTTTAGTGAAAACTGATGATTTTACCTGGATACTTGATTCAAGGGCCACTAATCATGTTTGCTCTTCATTTCGGGAAACTAGTTCCTTCAAGGAGCTCGAAGAGGGTGAGATGACGCTCGGGGTCGAAACGGGAGACGTCGTCTCAGCTCGTGCAGTGGGAGATGCCAAGTTATTTTTCGGAGATAGATTTCTCTTATTAAAACATCTGTATATAGTTCCAAGCTTAAAAGGAACTTATATTCTATCTATTGTTTAATAGAACTTGGATATTGTATTTCTTTTTCGATTAATGAGGCGTTCATTTTGAAAGAGGGTGTCAATATTTGTTCTGCTAAATTGAAAAATGACTTCAAGGTACTGAAACCGAACAAAACTAAAGCAATTTAAAATCATGAGATGTTTAAGAATTCTAACACCTAAAGTAAAAGGCAAAGAATTTCTCCAAACAATAATACCTATCTATGGCATCTTAGACTTGGTCATATTAATCTCAACCCGATTGAGAGACTCTTTAAGAATGGACTTCTAAATAAGTTAGAAGATGATTCTTTACCTCCTTGCGAATCTTGCTTGGACGGTAAAATGACAAAGCGACCTTTTACTGGAAAAGGTTACAGAGCCGTAGAGCCCCTAAAACTTGTGCATTCGGATCTTTGTGGTCCAGTGAATGTCAAAGTTCGTGGAGGGTACAAATATTTCATCTCTTTCATAGATGATTATTCGAGGTATGGTTATCTATACCTAATGCATCACAAGTCTGAAGCTCTTGAAAAGTTCAAAGAGTATAAGGCAGAAGTAGAGAATGCATTAGGAAAAACCATTAAAACGCTTCGATACGATCGAGGTGGAGAGTATATGGATTTGAGATTCCAGGACTATATGATAGAACATGGAATTAAATCTCAACTCTCAGTACCTAATACACCACAGCAAAATCGTGTGTCAGAAAGGAGAAATAAAACCTTGTTAGACATGGTTCGTTCTATGATGAGCTATGCTCAGTTTCCTGTCTCGTTTTGGGGATACGCAGTAGAGACTGCAGTTCAAATCTTGAATAGTGTTCCATCAAAGAGTGTTTCAGAAACACCTTTTGAACTGTGGAAGGGGCGTAAACCTAGCTTACAACAC
Organism: Trichosanthes cucumerina; assembly: GCA_036507285.1. NCBI lineage: Eukaryota > Viridiplantae > Streptophyta > Magnoliopsida > Cucurbitales > Cucurbitaceae > Trichosanthes > Trichosanthes cucumerina. The sequence goes on from CM071841.1 coordinate 19,168,596, forward strand.
TTCAGGATTTGGGGTTGTCCGACACACGTGCTCGTGACAAACCCATAGAAACTGGAACCTCGTTCAAAATTGTGCCAATTTGTTGGCTATCCCAAAGAAACGAGAGGTGGTCTTTTCTACGAACCACAAGAAAACAAGGTGATTGTATCGACAAACGCCACGTTCTTGGAGGAAGATCACATGAGGAACCACGAACCGCGTAGTAAACTAGTACTAAATGAAGCTACTCATGAACCAACAAGAGTTGTTGATCAAGCTGGACCTTCATCAAGAGTTGATGGAGGAGCCAACACCTCAAGTCAGTCTCGTCCTTCTCAATCGTTGGGAATGCCTCCACGCAGTGGGAGGGTTGTTTCCCAACCTGATTGCTACTTGGGTTTAGCTGAAACTCAAGTTGTCATACCTGATGACGGCGTAGAAGATCCATTGTCTTTTAAACAGACAATGAATGACGTAAACAAAGACCAATGGATCAAAGCCATGGACCTTGAAATGGAGTCAATGGACTTCAATTCAGTATGAGAGCTTGTAGACTAACCTGAAGGGGTTAGACCCATAGGGTGTAAATGGATCTATAAGAGAAAGAGAGATGCAGCTGGAAAGGTACAGACCTTTAAGGCTAGACTTGTAGCAAAGGGTCTTACCCAAAGGGAAGGAGTTGACTATGAAGAAACTTTTTCCCCTGTTGCTATGCTGAAGTCTATAAGGATACTCTTGTCCATAGCCGCGTTTTATGATTATGAAATTTGGCAAATGGACGTCAAGACTGCCTTTTTTAATGGTAATCTTGACGAGAGCATCTATATGTCTCAGGCCAAAGGTTCATAACTCAAGGCCAGGAGCAAAAAGTTTGCAAGTTTAATCGATCCATTAATGGATTGAAACAAGCGTCAAGATCTTGGAATATAAGATTTGATACTGCGATCAAGTCTTACGGCTTTCACCAAAATGTTGATGAGCCTTGTGTTTACAAGAGGATCATCAACGACAAAGTAGTTTTGTTAGTACTTTATGTGGATGATTTCCTACTCATTGGGGATAATGTAGGATACCTTACTGACATAAAGAATTGCCTGGCGACCCAATTCCAAATGAAAGATTTGGGAGAGGCGCAGTATGTTCTTGGGATTCAGATCTTTAAGAATCGCAATAACATAACGCTAGCACTGTCTTAAGCGTCTTATATCGACAAAATGTTGTCTAGATATTCGATGCAGAATTCCAAGAGGGGCTTATTACCCTTCAGGCACGAAGTTCATCTGTTTAGGGAACAGTGTCCCGAGACACCTCAAAAAGTTGAGGATATGAGACATATTCCCTATGCCTCTGCAGTAGGTAGCTTAATGTATGTTATGTTGTGCACGAGGCCGGACATTTGTTATGCGAAGGGGAATAGTCGGTGAGGTACCACCCCAATCCAGGGTTAGACCACTGGACATCAGTTAAAAATATCCTCAAGTATCTAAAGAGAACGAGGGACTATATGCTTGTGTATGGGTCTAAAGATTTGATCCTTATTGGATACACTGATTCTGATTTTCAAACCGATAAGGATTCTCGAAAATCCACATTGGGATCAGTTTTCACCCTTAACGGGGGAGCTATAGTATGGCGAAGCATCAAGCAAGGATGCATCGCAGACTCCACAATGAAGGCTGAGTATGTCGCTGCTTGTGAAGATCTAAAGAGGCCGTTTGACTAAGAAAATTCCTTACTAATTTGGAAGTTGTTCCAAATATGGAATCTCCCATCACCTTGTACTGTGAAAACAGTGGTGCGGTAGCCAAATCGAAGGAACCTCACAGCCATAAGCGAGGTTAGTACATCGAGAGGAAGTATCACCTGATACGAGAAATAGTGCAACGTGGAGATGTGACAGTCACAAAGATCGCTTCGGAGCACAATATTGCTGATTCGTTTACAAAGACTCTCACGGCTAAAGTGTTCGAGGGTCATATGGAAAGTCTGGGTCTACGAGATATGTACATAGGCTAATCTAGGGGAAATGGGAGATATGTAATGGGGTATATGGATGCCCTAGTTTATTGTATTTCTATCTCTTATAACCACTGTTTTAGATTATGATGTACCCCACCAGAGTTTTAGTTCAAGTGGGAGTTTGTTGGGATTTGTGCCCTAAAACTCGTAGTTTGTAATTATGTTCTAATTATTGTAATAAAGTGTTATTATTTAAATAAAGTGTTATTGTTCGTTAAATGCGAGTTTTTCTTTATCTAAACCCTAAATCCAATAAACTAAACATCCAAGTTTGTTAAATGAATCTCTAACTGAATGTAATGTACATAAAAAGGATCTCGATCGTTTGAGATACAACCTAAAGGGTCTATGGTTAGGGGATAAGGTTTAAGTACCTTACCCTGGTAAAACTATGGATGTGGCCCACTTTGTATTTGATACAAACATTGTGATCCTAACGTGTTCGTGTAGATGACATGTGAGTGGGGATATCCTATGTAATGAGATTACATAAGACCGGACCACAAAATAGTAACCTCTAGTTGTAACTCCGTTGACTAGTTAGGTTTCTATTTCACTAGGATGACCTAGGCAACTTGATCTCAATCCTTAGCAGGTTACGAACTCTTGTTCGCGAGGGATTGTCCTTTGACTAGTATGGGTGAGATTGGCCAGATTTGCCGACTCAACATGCCTACCTTCTTGGGGACAAGACCGAGTGAGCGGCTGGGAACTTAACTTAACAAGACGGAATTCACTCCTTCCCGCCTACGAGGGTAAGTAGAGGAATGTTCCCTTAAGTGGTGTCTCCGGGACTTGAACAAAGGGCCCGACCCTCTCATTGGCCTGAGAGGGACTCTGTTTGTTGGTAGGACCACAAACAAATTGTTCATTAGAGGAGCACTGGTACTTAAGGCACAACATGTAACCCAGGGGTAAAACGGTAATTTGACCCAGCTGGTGTTACGAACATTCGTGAAGGATTGACTTGCTGTTATTGGTCAATATCCAAGGATACAGAAATATATCTGCAGTGAGAAGAGTGCAACTGTGGGACTTTGGTGGAGTGTTCCCGCAGTTAACGAATGTTGATTGGGAGGTTAATGAGATTAACCGAACAATCTCGTATCGTTGGAGCTTCTGATCTGTAGATCCATTAGGTCCACCTTCTACCTCGTAAAGGGTTCTTAGATCATTTGAATTTGAAATGTTCAAATTCATTAGCGAATAAATATAATGTATATTGATACGATATAATATATAGTTTTGGAACTATATATTATAAATTTAATTTGAATAGGATTCATATTAAATTACTTGAGAGAATTAAATATTTGAAAGAGTTCAAATATTAAATTCAAATGTGAATATGATTCATATTTGAAAACTATTGGTTAAAATTTAATGTGCACTGATGTACATTAAAAGTATAGGTTAAAGGGGTAATATTATTAAATGTGATTTAATTCAAACTAAATATATGATATTTAATTTATATTATTTAAATTAATAATTAAATTTGATTTAATTATTATTTAACTATTATTATTATTATTATTATTTTAATAATAAAAATAAAGGAACGTGTCTTCCAGACACGTTCCCACTATCCCCTTCCTTCTCCCTATCGATAGCTTAACAGGGAGAAGGGGTGTGAAATTATCTATATATCAATCGGTGTTCTCACTGAAGAAATTGCTCAATCACTCTCTCTCAATCTTCTAATTCCCAAAACCTTCCAATTGTTGGAATCCTTCCACAAAGGGTTTTGTTCTAAGATCTCAGAGGATAGAAGGTTTTCCTCGTGGTATTGTCCAATTGAAGAAAATCACTGAAGCATCTTGGAAGTTCCTGTGTTGCTGTCTTCTTTGGAGCAAGGAGTTGCTGCAAGTTGAAACTACAAAGGTATTTTTCTTTCCTTTAGTTTAATTATTAAACTCAATATATGTTTGCATGTATGCAATTAATCCATGTCAAATAGGATTAGAATTGCCATGCTTGTTCTGTTTTATTTATCAATGTACTGGTTTTTGTTTCAATTAAAACAATCAAGCAACTTACGATCCCAAACACGTTTCCGCTGCTCAAGGAGATCCGATCTCCATCAATTTGGATCAGAGCAATGCTTGTATTGTTTTGTTTTGAAACAAAATTGCATTGATTTGGTAGGAAATGCATTGGGTTTGCTGTAAAATTGTTTAGGAGTATTTGGCCATGATTTACTTCTTTTGATTTGATCAAATTGTATGTAAAGGCCCCTGCATTTTTGGGCATAAAGTGCATAATTGAGTCTGTAATTGAGTTGCGAGTTGTTCGGGACCAGTTTCATTCAAATCGGTTGAGAATCGAAGGAGAAATTGCAGAACGAAGCTGCTGTGTTCGTGAGTTTCAGCTGCTGCCGAAGCGGTAGCGTTTCAATGCTACCAGCAGCGTTGCAACGCTGAAGAACGGCGTCGCAACGCCATCGCTCCGTGACGACGCGCGCTCAGAAGTCGTGGCGTTACCGCCTGCTGCCTCGGCGTTACAAACGCCATTCGATACCAGCGCGCAAGAGACGAAAGCGGCGCGTTACGCGCATCGACATTACAACGCCGTGAGGCATTCCAAAGATTCTGGCACCGGTTCGGTTGGTTCAATTGATTTTGGTCTGGTTCGAGCGGTTCAAGTCTGGTTCAGGGTGTTTTGGACCGATTTCATGAAATAAATTAATGTAATTTTTTTTTTTTTTTGCACTTTAGGGGCCAAATTATTCCGGTTTTACAGCTATTTATCTTTATGAATGTCATTTAGATTTTTCCCACCTTAGGATAAGCATGTTCATGCATTTTATTTATATAAATGTTATATGAATATGGTTAAATACATGATTAATTTATTTTTCATGAGTAATTAATTATAATTGTTATGATTAGATTATATGGAAAATAAATTGCATGGAGCATGAAATTACTTAGTTTAAAAATAAATGTTATTTTGTTTAAGTAATTTTATAATTCAATTAGTTGAATTCCTTTTATAATTCCAATTTGAATATTGATTGTTGGATTTATAATAGGTTAATTATTAAATTTATAAAAGTTATAAATTAAAGGGGTTTTAGAAACCATAACCTATAATAAACACATGCATACAAACATAGGAACTTGGGTTAAAATTTAATTAGTTTTAAATCGTTTAAAATTAATTTAGACCTAAGTTTTAATTTCTAATAGGATAAGAAATTAGTCTTACGTAGTATTTTAAATAGTTTAAAATATAGTAGGACTTTAGGACTTTGGTTATAAGGGAACTCTACCTGAAGTTCGTCATGCTAAATTTCAGGTACTTAAGTCGACGGTTAACTTAACACCTCCTACCTTGAACCTAACCGGAACCCGAGTTGAATTAACCTTAGTTCTTTTTATCTCTAGGTAATTAAAATGTTTATTCACCTAGACATAAGGTTTTAAGATCTAGTTATAATAGTTATAATAGGCATAGACTTAGATAGATTTTTTTAGCCAGAATCCAACTAAGTTAAAACTATACCCTAATTTTAGGAACTTGAGTGGGAGAAAACGAGATGTTCGCATCGAGTTTACTCTCACGTCTGAAGAGTTCACACCGTGAGTTCCATGCTCGCCACTCTGCGCAAGCGTCAATAGGGTGTCCCCTACGGTATGTGTTTGCATGGTTCAATACCAAGGTGAATGAGGGAAGTATCCATAGTAAATGGGAGTAGGGCGAGTGTCAAGTATCCTACCGGTCTCCTCCATTAGGTCGCACTGTGAGATTTCTATAGTCCGCTTTGCTAGGTTGTCCCCGAACAAACCAAACCCTACGGCCTCCCGACTATAAGGATCGGAACACCGCGAACTCCGAAAATGGATAGGGTCTCTTAGGTTGTTTGCCGTGTTGTCTTTCTTAATAGTAGCCTGTTGGCTCAGGCCTATTGGATCTGAAAATGGTACGGTCACATTTACGCGATGAGTTAAGTTAGTTAACAAATCCTTGACCAAACAAATGGTAGCTAAGGACCATTTGGACATGAGATGTTCTAGTAGTGAGAATTAGCTGAGAAAGTCTCAATTCAAGGGAGGAATGACTGACCGCTCGACGGAGGCTTTTGTTCTAAACTCTTGAAGTATCGTTGCAAAATTAAAGGTTTAACTTAAACAGTGTGTTTAGTTTAAACACTAGGGTTCTTTAATAATTTTGCTAAATTTGATTGGTTTTTACAATGGGTTAAAAGGCATAACTAATTAGAACTTTTTTGGATTTTCAGCATGTCATCCTCAATAATAGCCTTACTTAAAAGCGACCGTTTAACTGGTGAGAATTTTACTACGTGGAAGTCCAACTTGAATACGATTCTCGTTGTTGACGACCTACGATTTGTACTGTCTGAGGAATGTCCTCAAATCCCTGCTCGTAACGCTCTTCAATCACATTGGGGGCGTCGGCCCGCTGGATCAAGGCCAATGACAAGGCCAAGGTCTACATTTTGGCTAGTGTTTCTGAAGTTTTGGCCAAAAAGCACGAGGGCATGATCTCAGCTCGTGAGATCATGAGTTCGCTGCAGGAAATGTTTGGACAACCGTCTGGACAGATTCGGCACGAATCCCTCAAATACGTTTATAACTCCCGTATGAAGGAGGGGTCATCGGTGAGAGAACACGTTCTTGATCTGATGGTCCACTTCAACGTGGCTGAGATGAACGGAGCGGTCATTGACGAGCAAAGTCAGGTATCGTTCATCGTGGAGTCTCTTCCGAAGAATTTCCTGCAATTCCGCAGCAATGCGGTGATGAACAAGATAGAGTATAACCTGACTACTCTCCTTAATGAACTACTGAGACTTTCCAGGTCTCTTATGAAGAATAAGGGGACAGTGATGGAGAGGCAAATCTGTTTGCCCATTCCGGAAGGGTTCCGAAGGTTCATCCTCTGGGACTAAGTCCTGTAGCTCATCTTCTGGGCTTAAAAAGACCCAAAAGAAGAAAATAGGAGGGAAAGGGAAGACACCTGTTGCTGACAAAGGCAAGGGAAAAGCCAAGGTTGCAGATAAAGGAAAATGTTTCCACCGCAACATGGATGGACATTGGAAGCGAAACTGCTAAAAATACCTTACTGTGCTCAAAGAGAAGAAAGGTAAATCAGATTTACTTGTTCTTGAAACTTGTTTAGTGGAAAATGATGATTTTACCTGGATACTTGATTCAAGAGGCACTAATCACGTTTGCTCTTCATTTCAGGAAACTAGTTCCTTCAAGGAGCTCGAAGAGGGTTAGATGACGCTCGAGTGCGAACAGAGACGCTGTCTCACTTCGTCAAATGGGAGATGCCAAGTTATTTTTTGGAGATGGATTTCTTTTCTTAAAACATCTGTATATAGTTCCTAAGCTTAAAATGAACTTAATTTCTATCTATTGTTTAATAAAACTTGGATATTGTATTTCTTTTTCGATTAATGAGGCGTTCATTTTGAAAGAGGGTGTCAATATTTGTTCTGCTAAATTGAAAAATGGCTTGTAGGCACTGAAACCGAACAAAACTAAAGCAATTTAAAATCATGAGATGTTTAAGAATTCTAGCACTCAAAGTAAAAGGCAAAGAATTTCTCCAAACAATAATACCTATCTATGGCATCTTAGACTTGGTCATATTAATCTCAACCCGGTTGAGAGACTCTCTAAGAATGGACATCTAAATAAGTTAGAAGATGATTCTTTACCTCCTTGCGAATCTTGCTTGGAAGGTAAAATGCCAAGCGACCTTTTACTGGAAAAGGTTACAGAGCAGTAGAGCCCCTAGAACTTGTGCATTCGGGTCCTTGTGGTCCAGTGAATGTCAAAGTTCGTGGAGGGTACAAATATTTCATCTCTTTCATAGATGATTATTCGAGGTATGGTTATCTATACCTAATGCATCACAAGTCTGAAGCTCTTGAAAAGTTCAAAGAGTACAAGGTAGAAGTAGAGAATGCATTAGGAAAAATCATTAAAACGCTTCGATTCGATCGAGGTGGAGAGTATAAGGATTTGAGACTCCAGGACTATATGATAGAACATGGAATTAAATCTCAACTCTCAGTACCTAATACACCACAGCAAAATCGTCTGTCGGAAAGGAGAAATAGAACATTGTTAGACATGGTTCGTTCTATGATGAGCTATGCTCAGTTTCCTGTCTCGTTTTGGGGATACGCAGTAGAGACTGCAGTTCAAATCTTGAACAGTGTTCCATCAAAGAATGTTTCAGAAGCACATTTTGAACTGTGGAAGGGGCGTAAACCTTGTTTACAATACTTCAGGATTTGGGGTTGTCCGGCACACGTGCTCGTGACAGACCCCAAGAAACTAGAACCTCGTTCAAAATTGTGCCAATTTGTTAGTTATCCCAAAGAAACGAGAGGTGGTCTTTTCTACGAACCACAAGAAAACAAGGTGATTGTATCGACAAACGCCACGTTCTTGGAGGAAGATCACATGAGGAACCACGAACCGCGTAGTAAACTAGTACTAAATGAAGCTACTCATGAACCAACAAGAGTTGTTGATCAAGCTGGACCTTCATCAAGAGTTTATGGAGGAGCCAACACCTCAAGTCAGTCTCGTCCTTCTCAATCGTTGGGAATGCCTCCACGCAGTGGGAGGGTTGTTTCCCAACCTGACCGCTACTTGGGTTTAGCTGAAACTCAAGTTGCCATACCTGATGATGGCGAAGAAGATCCATTGTCTTTTAAACAGGCAATGAATGACGTAGACAAGGACCAATGGATCAAAGTCGTGGTCCTTGAAATCGAGTCAATGGACTTCAATTCAGTATGGGAGCTTGTAGACCAACCTGAAGGGGTTAGACCCATAGGGTGTAAATGGATCTATAAGAGAAAAAGAGATGCAGCCGGAAAGGTACAGAGCTTTAAGGCTAGGCTTGTAGCAAAGGATTTTACCCAAAGGGAAAGAGTTGACTATGAAACAACTTTTTCCCCTGTTGTTATGCTGAAGACTATAAGGATACTCTTGTCGATAGCCGCATTTTATGATTATGAAATTTGGCAAATGGACGTTAAGACTACCTTTTTTAATGGTAATCTTTACGAGAGCATCTATATGTCTCAGCCCGAAGGGTTCATAACCTAAGGTCAGGAGCAAAAAGTTTGCAAGCTTAATCGATCCATTTATGGATTGAAACAAGCGTCAAGATCTTGGAATATAAGATTTGATACTGCGATCAAGTCTTACGGCCTTGACCAAAATGTTGATGAGCCTTGTGTTTACAAGAGGATCATCAACGACAAAGTAGTTTTGTTAGTACTTTATGTGGATGATATCCTACTCATTGGGAATGATGTAGGATACCTTACTGACATAAAGAATTGGCTGGCGACCCAATTCCAATGTAAGATTTGGGAGAGGCGCAATATGTTCTTGGGATTCAAATATTTAGGAATCGCAAGAACATGACGCTAGCACTGTCTCAAGCGTCTTATATCAACAAAATGTTGTCTAGATATTCAATGCAGAATTCAAAGAGGGGCCTATTATCCTTCAGGCACGGAGTTCATCTATCTAGGGAAACAATGACCCAAGACACCTCAAGAAGTTGAGGATATGAGACATATTCCCTATGCCTCTGCAGTAGGTAGCTTAATGTATTCTATTTTGTGCACGAGGCCGGACATTTGTTACGAAGTGGGAATAGTCAGTAGGTACAAGTCCAATCCAGGTTTAGACCACTGGACAACAGTTAAAAATATCCTCAAGTATCTAAGGAGAACGAGGGACTATATGCTTGTGTATGGGTCTAAGGATTTGATCCTTATTGGATACACTGATTCTGATTTTTTAGATCGTTAAGGATTCCCGGAAATCCACATCGGAATCAGTTTTCACCCTTAACGGGGGATCTATAGTATGGCGAAGCATCAAGCAAGGATGCATCGCTGACTCCACAATGGAGGTTGAGTATGTCGCTGCTTGTGAAGCACCTAAAGAAGTTGTTTGACTAAGGAAATTCCTTACTGATTTGGAAGTTGTTCCAAATATGGAATCTCCCATCACCTTATACTATGACAACAGTTGTGCGGTAGCCAATTCGAAGGAACCTCACAGCCATAAGCGAGGTAAGCACATCGAGAGGAAGTATCACCTGATACGAGAAATAGTGCAACGAGGAGATGTGACAGTCACGAAGATCGCTTCGGAGCACAATATTGCTGATCTGTTTACAAAGACTCTCACGGCTAAAGTGTTCGAGGGTCATATAGAAAGTCTAGGTCTATGAGATATGTACATAGGCTAATCTAGGGCAAGTGGGAGATATGTTGGGGTATATGGATGCTCTAGTTTATTGTATTTTTATTTCTTGTAACCACTGTTTTAGATTATGATGTACCCCACTAGAGTTTTAGTTCAAGGAGTTTGTTGGGATTTGTGCCCTAAAACTCGTAGTTTGTAATTATGTTCTAATTATTGTAATAAAGTGTTATTATTCAATAAAGTGTTATTGTTCGCTAAATGCGAGTTTGCCTTTATCTAAACCCTAAATCCAATAAACTAAACACCCAAGGTTTTTAAATGAATCTCTAACTAAATGTAATGTACATAAAAAGGATCTCGGTCGTTTGAGATACAACCTAAAGGGTCTATAGTTAGGGGATAAAGTTTGGGTACCTTACCCTGTTAAAACTATGGATGTGACCCACTTTGTATTTGATACAAACACTGTGATCCTAACGTGTTCGTGTAGATGACATGTGAGTGGGGATATCCTATGTAATGAGATTACATAAGACCAGACCACGAAATAGTAACCTCTAGCTGTAACTCCGTTGACTAGTTAGGTTTTTATTTCACTAGGATGACCTAGGCAACTTGATCTCAATCCTGAGCAGGTTACGAACTCCTGTTTGCGAGGGATTGTCCTTTGACCAATATGGGTGAGAATGGCCAGATTCCCCGACTCAATATGCCTACCTTCTTAGAGACAAGACCGAGTGAGCGGCTGGGAACTTAACTTAGCAAGACGAAATTCACTCCTTCCCGCCTACTAGGGTAAGTAGAGGAATGTTCTCTTAAGTGGTGTCTCCGGGACTTGAACAAAGGGCCCGTCCCTTTCATTGGCCCGAGAGGGACTTCTGTTTGTTGGTAGGACCACAAACAAATTGTTTATTAGAGGAGCACTGGTACTTAAGGCACAAAATGTAACCCAGGGGTAAAACGGTAATTTGACCCAGCTGGTGTTACGAACATTCGTGAAAGATTGACTTGCTGTTATTGGTCAATATCCATGGACACAGAAATATATCTGAAGTGAGAAGAGTGTAGCCGTGGGACTTTAGTGGAGTGTTCCGCACTTAACGAATGTTGATTGGGAGGTTAATGAGATTAACCAAACAATCTCGTATCGTTGGAGCTTCTGTTCTGTAGGTCCATTAGGTCCACCTTCTAGCTCGTAAAGGGTTCTTAGATCATTTGAATTTGAAATGTTCAAATTCATTAGCGAATAAATATAATGTATATTGATACGATATAATATATAGTTTTGGAACTATATATTATATATTTAATATGAATAGGATTCATATTAAATTACTTGAGAGAATTAAATATTTGAAAGAGTTCAAATATTAAATTCAAATGTGAATATGATTCATATTTGAAAACTATAGGTTAAAATTTAATGTGCACTGGATGTACTTTAAAACTATAGGTTAAATGGGTAATATGATTAAATGAGATTTAATCCAAATTAAATATATGATATTTAATTTATATTATTTAAATTAATAATTAGATTTGATTTAATTATTATTTAACTACTACTATTATTATTATTATTGTTATTATTATTATTATTATTATTATTATTTTAATAATAAAAATAAAGGAACGTGTGTTCCAGACACGTTCCCATTATCCCCTTCCTTCTCCCTATCGATAGCTTAACAGGGAGAAGGGGTGTGAAATTATCTATAGATCAATTGGTGTTCTCACAGAAGAAATTATTTAATCTCTCTCTCTCAATCTTCTAATTCCCAAAACCTTCCAATTGTTGGAATCCTTCCCACAAAGGGTTTTGTTCTAAGATCTCAGAGGGTAGAAGGTTTTCCTCGTGGTGTTGTCCAATTGAAGAAAACAGAGAAGCATCATGGAAGTTCCTGTGTTGCTGTCTTGTTTGGAGCAAGGAGTTGCTGCAAGTTGAAACTACAAAGGTATTTTTTTTCCCTTTAGTTTAATTGTTAAACTCAATATATGTTTGCATGTATGCAATTAATCCATGTCTAATAGGATTAGAATTTCCATGCTTGTTCTGTTTTATTTATCAATGTACTGGTTTTTGTTTAAATTAAAACAATCAAGCAATTTACGATCCCAAACACGTTTCCGCTGCTCAAGGAGATCCGATCTCCATCAGTAGCTTCATTTAGTACTAGTTTACTAGGTGGTTTATGGTTTTTCATGTGATCTTCCTCCAAGAAAGTGGCATTTGTCGATACAATCACCTTGTTTTCTTGTGGGTCATAGAAAAGACCACCTCTCGTTTCTTTGGGATAGCCAACAAATTGACATAATCTTGAACGAGGTTCTAATTTGTTTGGGTTTGTCACTAGCACGTGTGTCGGACAACTCCAAATCCTGAAGTGTTGTAAACTAGGTTTACGCTCCTTCCATAATTCAAAAGGTATTTCGGAAACACTATTTGATGGAACAATGTTCAAGGTTTGAACCGCAGTCTCTACTGCGTAACCCCAAACGAGGTTGGTAATTGAGCATAGCTCATCATAGACCGAACCATGCCTAACAAGGTTTTATTTCTCGTTTCTAACACACCATTCTGACGTGATGTATTAGGTGCTGAGAGTTGAGATTTAATTCCTGTTCTATCAAATAGTCTTGGAATCTCAAATCCATATTCTCTCCACCTCGATCGGATTGAAGTGTTTTAATGGTTTTCCCTAATGTATTCTCTACTTCAGCCTTATACTCTTTGAACTTTTCAAGAGCCTCAGATTTATGATGCATTAGGTATAGATAACCATACCTCGAATAATCATCTATGAAAGAGATGAAATATTCGTACCCTCCACGAGCTTTAACATTCATCGGACTACAAAGATCCGAATGTATAAGCTCTAAGGACCCTATGGCTCTATAACCTTTTCCAATAAAAGGTCGCTTAGTCATTTATCCTTCCAAGCATGATTTGCAAGGAAGTAAAGAATCATCTTCTAACTTGTTTAGAAGTCCATTCTTGGATAGTCTCTTAATCCGGTTGAGATTTATATGAGAAAGTATAAGATGCCAAAGATAGGTATTATTATGACAAATTCATTGCCTTTTACTTTGAGTATTAGCAGTTTTAAACATCTCATGATTTAAAATTGCCTTAGTTCTATTCGGTTTAAGTACATACAAGTCGTTTTCTAATCTAGCAGAACAAATATCGATACCTTTTTTCTAAATGAACGCTTCATTAATTGAGAAATAAATACAATATCCAAGTTTAATTAGACAAGAGATAGAAATTAAGTTCTTCTTAATCATAAAAACTATGTACAAATTTTTTAAATATAAAAATCCATCTCTAAAAATAGCCTGGCATCTCCCATTACACGAGCTGAGACAACGTCTCCCGTTCTAACCCTGAGCGTCATCTCACCCTCTTTGAGCTCTTTGAAAGAACTAGTTTCCTATAAAGAAGAGCAAACGTGATTAGTGGCTCCTGAATCAAGTATCCAAGTAAAATCATCATTTTCCACTAAGCAAGTTTCAAGAATTAGTAAATAAAATTTGCCTTTCTTCTCTTTGAGCTCAGCAAGGTACTTTGGGCAATTTCGTTTCCAGTGCCCGCCCACGTTGCAGTAGAAACACTTTCCTTTGTCTGCAACCTTGACTTTTTCCTTGCCCTTATCAGCAGCAGGTGCCTTCCCTTTCCCTCCTGCATTCTTCTTTTAGGTCTTCTTAAGCCCAGAAGATGGACCAAAAGACTTAGTCCCAGAGGATGAACGCTTTCTGGAACCTTTTGGAATGGATAAACAGATTTGCTTCTCCATCAGCCTATCCCTTATTCTTCATAAGAGACTGAAAGTCTACAATTCATTGAGGAGGGTAGTCAGGTTGTACTCTATCTTGTTCATCCCCGCATTGCTGCGGAATAACAGGAAACTCTTCAGAAGAGATTCCAAGATGGATGACACCTTACTTTGCTCGTCTATGACCGCGTCGTTTATTTCAGCCACGATGAAGTGGACCATCAGATCGAGAACGTGTTCTCTCACCGACGACCCCTCCTTCATACGAGAGTTATAAACGTACTTGAGGGATTCGTGTCGAAGCTGTCCAGACGGTTGTCCAAACATATTCTGCAATGAACTCATGATCTCACGAGCTGAGACCATGCCTTCGTACTTTTTGGCCAGAACTTCAGAAACACTTGCCAAAATGTAGACCTTGGCCTTATCATTGGCCTTGATCCTGTGGTCATACGCATCCTTAACAGATTTACGAGCGTTTCGTGCAGGGACCTGAGGACATTCTTCAATCAGTACAAACCGAAGGTCGTCAACAACGAGAATCGTATTCAGGTTGGACTACCACGTAGTATAATTTTCGCCAGTTAAACGTTCACTTTTGAGTAAGGCTATAATTGAGGACAACATGCTGAAATATCAAAATAGTTGTAATTATTTATGCCTTTAACCCATTACAAACCAATCAAATTTAGTAAAATTGTTAAAGAACCCTAGTGTTTAAATTAAACCTTTAATTTTGCAACGATACTTTAAAGGTTTAGAACAAAAGCCACCGTTGGGTGGTCAATCACTCCTCCCCTGAATTGAGACTATCTCAGCTTGTTCTCACTACCAGAACATCTCAAGGACTTGTTAACTAGCTTAACTTATCCGTAAATGTGACCCTACCATTTTCAGATCCAATAGGTCCGAGCCAACAAGCTAATATTAAGAAAGACAAATGTTGGCAAATTACCTAAGAGACCTTATCCATTTCGGGAGTTCACGGTGTTCCGATCCCTATAGTCATGCCCTCCATAGGGATTGACTGTTCCAAGACAACCTAGCAGGCGGACTATAGAAATCTCACGACGCGACCTAATGTAGGAGACCGTAGGATACGTTGACAAGCGTCCTGCTCCCATTTACTATGGATACTTCCCTTATTCACCTTGTTATTGAACCATGCATACACTTACGACGCCCTATTGACGCCACGTAGCCGAGCATGGAACTCATGGTGTGAACTCTCAAGGACGTGAGAGTAAACTCGATGCGAACATTTCGTTTTCTCCCACTGAAGTTCCTAAGGTTAGGGTGTTGGTTTAACTTAGTTGGAATCTTGCTAATAGAATCTATCTAAGTGTATTCCTATTATAACTATTATAACTAGGCCTTTTAACCTTATGTCTAGGTGAATAAAAATTTTAATTACCTAGATATAAAATAGGACTATGGTTAATTCCACTCAAGCTCCGGGTCAATTCCCAGGTAGGAGGTTTAACCGCTAGCTTAAGTACCTCCAACCTTAGACAGAACTTCACCGGTAGAGTTTCCTGACAACCAATGTCCTATTGTCCTACTATATTTTAAACTATTTAAAATACTATGTAAGACTAACTTCTAATCCTATTAGAAATTAAAATTAGGTCTAAATTATTTTTAAGCAATTTAAAACTAATTCAATTTAATCAAAGTTCATATGTTTGCATGCAATTCTTTGTTATAGGTTATGGTTTTTAAAACCCCTTTATTTATAGCTTTTATAAATATTAATAATTAACCTATGACAAGGAACTATATTATAAAACTACCAAATAATTTCAAATTGGGATTATAAAATATTCAACTAATTGAATAACACAAATTACTTAAATAAAATAACATTTATTTTAAACTAAGTAAGTTCATGCTCCATGCAATTTATTTTCCATATAATCTAATTAAAACATTTATAATTAATTACTCGTGAAAAATAAATTAAATCATGCATTTCTACCATATTTATATAACATTTATACAAATAAAAATCCATGAACATGCTTATTCTAAGGTGGGAAAAATTCTAAATGACATTCATAAAGAAAAATAGTTGTAAAACCGGAAAAATTTGGCCCCTAAAGTGGAAAAAAAATAAAATTACATTCATTTCATTACAAAACCGATCCAAAACTCTTTGAACCAAGCTCAGACCGCTCAAGCCAGACCATAAACGACCCGAACCTCCCCAGAACTTGTCTGCTCCTTCAAGCTGGCGTTACGGCGTTGCAACGCTGAGGAGAGCGCTGCAACGCCACCTCATCTCTCGCGCTTGTCTGGCATCAGGGTAGCATTGCAACACTGAGGGGCAGCGTTGCAACGCTACTGACCTCTGAATCTTCCGCATTGGTAGGAGCCTCGACAATGCGACGCCGTTCCTTATCGTTGCAACGTTGATGAACGACCTTGCAATGTTGTTACTTCTGCAACAGCATTTTCTTTCGAACACGACAACTTGAAATGCCAAATTCTCCCTCGATACTCATCTGAATTGCACGAAACTGGTCTCGAATAACTCACAACTCAATTACAGACTGGATTATGCACTTAATTTCCAAAAACGCAGGGGCCTTTACATTTAATTTGATAAAATAATAAAAAAAGAAACTAAGGCCAAAATTTCCCTAAACAATTTTATAACAAACCAAATGTAATTCTCACCTATCGAATGCAAATTTGTTTCATAAAAAAAAAAAACAAGCATAGCTCTAATACCAATTGATGGGGATCCGATCCCCTTGAGTAGTGAAAACGTGATTAAATGATCGATTTTGCTTGATTGTTTTTAGTTAAACACAAATACCAATACACTGGAAAAATACAGAGACACGCAACATTTAATCTAATTAAAGCATGGATATAGAGCATACAAACATGTTGTAAATTAAATAAACAATAAGGAAATTCGAAATTTACCTTTGTAGTTTCACAGCAATAACTTCTTGCACCAATTCACACATAAATACAACAAACAAAGATTCCTATGTTCTTTCAACAGGACACTACCACTGTGTAAACCTCCTATATAACTGAGTAGCTTAGATCCAACCTTGGTGGGAAGGTCTCCAACAATTTGGAAGAGATTAAGGGAATGTAGGTTTTCTAGAGAGAAAATTTTTACTAGGAATTCTCTAATTGCCTATCATCATAAAAAAAAACTTCTTCTCTCAATTGAGAGGAAGTTAAAGGCCATGGAGAAACTTCCCACTTCCTTACGATCAGGAAATGGTGGGGAGTGGGGACGTGTCCTTCTCACACGTTCTCACATATTTAATAATAATTAATCTAATTAATTATTATATTAAATCATGAATTTAAATATCTTATATTTAAATAAGATTAAATCACATTTAATCATATTCCCTTTTAACCTATAGTTTTAATGTGCATCTTATGCACATTAAATTTTAACCTATAGTTTTTAAATATTAATCACATTCACATTTAAATAAATATTTGTACTCTTTCAAATGCTTAATTCTCTCATATAATTTAATATGAATCATTTTCACATTAAATTTAGAATATATAGTTCGAAAACATTATATTATAACGTATTTATATACATTAAATTTATTCCCTAATAAATTTGAACATTTCAAATTCAAACGATCTAAGAACCCTTTACGAGCTAGAAGGTGGACCTAATGGACCTAAACATCAGAAGCTCCAACGATACGAGATTACTCGGTTAATCTCATTAACCTCCTAATCACCATTCTTTAACTACGGGAACACTCCACTAAAGTCCCACAACTTCATTCTTCTCACTGCAGATATATATCTAAGTCCACGAATATTGACCAATAATAGCAAGTCAATCCTTCACGAATGTTCGTAACACCAGCTTGGTCAAATTACCGTTTTACCTCTATGTTACATCTTGTACCTTAAGTACCAGTGCTCCTCTATGAACAACGTTTTTGGGGACCTACCAACAAATAGAAGTCCCTCTCGGGCCAATGAGAGGGTCGGGCCCTTTGTTCAAGTCCCGAAGACACCACTTAAGCGAACGATCATCTACTTACCCTAGAAGTCGGGAAAGAGTGAATTCCATCTTACTGCGCTAAGTCTCCAGCTGCTCACTTGGTCTTGTCCGAAAGAAGGTAGACATATTGAGTCGGCGAATTTGGCCACTCTCACCCATACTAGTCAAAGGATAATCCCTCGCAAACAGGAGTTCGTAACCTGCTCAGGATTGAGATCAAGTTGCCTAGGTCATCCTAGTGAAATAGAAACCTAGCTAGTCAACGGAGTTACATCTAGTGGTTACTATTTCGCGGTCTGATCTTATGTAATCTCATTACATAGGATAACCCCACTTACATGTCATCTACACGAACACATTAGGATCACAGTGTTTGTATCATATACAAAGTGGGCCACATCCATAGTATTACTAGGATAAGGTACTCAAACCTTATCCCCTTACTATAAAGCCTTTAAGTTGTATCTCGAACCGCGATCCTTTTTATGTACATTACATTCAATTCAAGAGACATTTTACAGCCTTGGATGTTTAGTTTATTTGATTTAGGGTTAAAACAAGGGCAATACTTTATTGAAATAATAACACTTTATTACAATAATTAGAACAAAATTACAAACTACGAGTTTTAGTGCACAAACCCCGACATTGGTTGGCCATGACACTTTCATGTAGTATCCTAGTTTCCCTTAATTAATCGACTTCAAGAGAAAGAGAGAAGTTTGTCCTTTATCTGCCCTCTTATCATTTTTTTTTGTTTAGGGTGGAATGGAAAAGTTTGTCCTCTATCAATCCTCCATCTCGCATCTGCTCAAGTACAGTTTTGATTATAGAAAATTCTTTCTTAAGATGATAAAGCTTTTTCGTTCAATTACATCGATTGACCCTAGTTTCTCATGTGTGATGTTTGTATGTTTGACATATAAATTTTTAGGAATGAGCTATTGAATTTTGATGATTACTATTTTGAGTTGGTCGGCCTCGACCTTGACTCAATGACTTTTGAGTATTGTTGCAATTTCCTACTTAACACCTTGGACTGGTCAACCTCTACCTATTAGGCTAAATGGACAAAGGACAAACAAGATGAGACAATTTATGGTGAAAATTAGCACCAGAGGTAATATGTTTAATGAAGCCTCAACTATTATGTCTTCTAGGTTAGTGTGACTCGAATCAAGTGAGTTCGATCGAGGTGTGCTCACTCAGATAAGATTAATTCAAGTAACCTTGGCTTAGGTATGTCCCACCTAAGTGAGTTTAACTCATGTGAGTTCGACCTAAGTGAGATCGACTTATGTGAGTTCTTCCCGTGTGAATTCAACTCATGTGATTTCACTATAGGTGGGTTTGGCTCTAGTGAATTTGACTTATGTAATCTTGGGTTTAGGTGAATCTAACCCAGGTGAGTTTGACTTAGGCGAGTTCGGCCTAGGTGAGCTCGACTTATGTGATTCTAGCCCACATGAGCTCGACTTATGTGAGTTCGATTCCGGCGAGTCTATCTCAGATGAACTTAGTAGTATCTTGTGTCTTAGAGCTTGCCAATGGATCAAGATCACTATGACGCGATCAATGAATTTGATTGGTGTTTGGATCTCGACTAGGTTTACTTTTTCAATGTCGAAATTTTTAGCTTCTTAGTTTAGGGATATGGTGTCAATGGTGAGCTCGTCATTGGGCCTTAAATATACTTCCTTAATGATTTTTTGGTTGGTCGGTCTCAACTTTTGGGCTCGACACTACCCTTATCTTGAACAAATCTGCCCACTATGGGAGTGAGGTTGGTTGCCTTGATAGCCTAAACGCTCATGACATGGTCGACTAGGCCCGCAATGTTAGAGATCTAGTCGATCTTATGCTCTATTTTAATGACAGAGACCTAGCTAGCCTCATACTCTTCTATCATCTAGTCTTTTGCTAGTGATCTATAGTCTTCTACTCTTTCATGATCTGATCTTTTTTCTCTTCCTCGATCTGATCTCTAGCTTTTCCTTGATTTGGTCTTCTACTCATCCTTAGAAATAATGACTTGGTAGGCCCCATACTCTTCTCCGACTATAGAGACCTGACAAACCGATTGTTCTTTATTAATGACGAAGATCTGGTTGACCTTATGTTCTTCCTCAGTGATGGAGGTTTGGTCAACCCTGTGTTTTCTTAGGAAATGGATTTGATTCGTTTTCTACTCATCCATGGCATAGAAGTCTGATTAACCTTGTGTTCTTAGTTGGTGAGAGAAGATCTGTTGGATTCCCTTTACACATCTTTTACAGGTGGTTCTTATGATGGGAATCAGATCCCCTTAAGCAGCGGAAACGTGATTAAAGATCGATTTGCTTGTTTATTTTGGTTTACTTCAAATACGAATACATTGGTAAAAACAGCGAATAAGCAACATAATCTAATCTAATTAGGCATGGATTAAATATGTAAACACATGATGTAAAAGTTCTAAAACTAAAAGGAAAAAGGTATGTATTACCTTTATAGTTTTCTCAATACACAACAACTCCTTGCTCCTTTATGCACAGCAACACAGTAACAAGATGCTTCTCTGTTCCAACAGAACACTACCAACAGGAAAACCTTCTTAACTCTGAGAAACTTAGATCGGTTCCTTGGTGGGAAGGAAACCAACTTTTTGGTAAGGAGGAGGGAAATTGAGATCTTGAGAGAGAGAGCTTTTCTTTAGCAATTCACCAATTGCACCGAAATCAACCATCGATCTTCATCTCCTAATTGGAGAAGTATGAGAGGAAAAACTTCCCCCACTCCCTATCCATGAGGAGTTGGAGGAAAGTGGGGAGCGTGCCACACGTTCCCCTTCTTTTTATTTTATTTAATTAATAAAATTAATTAAATAAATTAAATAAATCAATTAATATAATTAAACCAATTTAATTACATTGAGATTTGACTAAATCACATTTAATCAATTTTCCCTCTAACCTATAGTTTTAATGCACATCTTATGTACATTAAATTTTAACCTATAACTTTCAAATATGAATCTCATTCACATTTAAATTAATATTTAAACTCTTTCAAATATTTAATTCTCTAACAAAATTTAATATGAATCATATTCACATTAAATTTATAATATAAAGTTCCAAAACTTTATATTATATCGTATTTATATACATTAAATTTATTCCCTACTAAATTTGAACATTTCAAATTCAAACGATCTAAGAACCCTTTACGAGCTACAAGGTGGACCTAATGGACCTAAAGATCCGAAACTCCAACGATACGAGATTATTCGGTCAATCACATTAACCTTCTAATCAACATTCGTTAACTGCAGGAACACTCCACTAAAGTCCCGCAGCTGCAATCTTCTCACTGCAGATATATTTTTGTGTCCACGGATATTGACCAATAATGACAAGTCAATCCTTCACGAATGTTCCCTTATGTAATCTCATTATATAGGATATCCCCAGCTGGACAATCCCTTGCAAACAGGAGTTCGTAACCTGCTCAGGATTGAGATCAAGTTGCCTAGGTCATCCTAGTGAAATAGAAACCTAGCTAGTCAGCAGAGTTACATCTAGTGGTTACTATTCCGCGGTCTGGTCTTATGTAATCTCATTACATAGGATATCCCCACTCATATGTCATCTACACGAACACATTAGGAGCATAGTGTTTGTATCATATACAAAGTGGGCCACATCCATAGTGTTACCAGGGTAAGTTACCCAAACCTTATCCCCTTACTATAGACCCTTTAGGCTATATCTCAAACCGAGATCCCTTATATGTACACTACATTAAGTTCAAGAGACATTTTATAGCCTTGGATGTTTGTTTATTGGATTTAGAGTTAAAGTAAGGGCAATATCATAAATAACGAACAATAACTCTTAATTACAATAATTAGAACAAAATTACAAACTACGAGTTTTAGGGCACAAACCCCAACATCTTAGTGGTGCAGGACCCCTAGTACGAATACTAGGCTTCGATTCATCCCTGGATCACTTCTTCCATAACAACAAAGCTTGTCTCCTTTTTGTCTCTTATGTGTAGGCTCGACGTATTTATACCTTAACTAACCACTCTTTGATAAGGTCGGGATAAATCTACGATAGAGGACTCACCTAAGGCAATATACATATCTTTAGGTTGACCTATTTTTGGTAGTGGTAGTGGAGGTAGAAATAGATCTACAATATGAGTTGATCCTTAGGGGTTGGGTTGACTTGAAACATTTATCATCTGGTCGGTACCTTCCCATGATGCTCATCCTTGTTAGATTTGTTCTCCTACACAGCTCAATTTGCATCACTCACATTCTTGCTCGTTCTCACTGGTAGAACACTCGTCCCCACAGACGATGCTAAATTATTGATGCATTGATCTAGCGAACTGGATCTGCATACTTTTAACTGAGAAAAGGAGGTGATTACCTGTAAAAGAGGGGAAGAAAAGGTGACTAGTGCGACACTCAACCACACACTCTTTGATGCTAAAATCAATTAGGGTTTTCTAGTTGGAGGAATATAGTAAAAATGACCAGAGTTTTCTTTCTCACCTTAGAGGTGCCTGCCTTTCCTCTATTTATAGAATGAAATTAAGGCTTCAGATGTGTCGGTAGGGAGAATCATCGGGCCCAAACAAGAACCAAAGTAAAGCCCAACCCACCGTGGTCACCCCGGCTGGTCAGTTCAGCATGATTGGCTTTACCCGTTTCGTCTGTCGAGTTTGATTGATTGAGATTAACTTGAACTCCTATGACATGGTGTTGGGCCTTTTAAGGCGCGAAGCTAATTTTACCCCTGACAATAATCAACTAAAAACTTAGGTCTTGTTTGATAACAATTTAGGCCCCATTTGATAACCATTTTGTTTTTTGTTTTTAGTTTTTGAAATTTAAGCCTAAAAATACTACTTCTATTAATGAGTTTATATGCTTTGTTTGAAGGGAATGAAAATCCCCGCGCAGCGGAAGACGATCGAATCATCATGGTATCATTACACTACTTGAATTTTGTCAAAATGATCTAACTATTAGATCTAGGATAAACATGCAAAAGAAGGAAGAAATTACAGGAAGATAAAAGTACTTACTTGTTGAAGACTCTCTTCAAGGTTTCTTCCTCGGTCACGAACACTTCATGTTTCTCGATCTCAACGAACGCTTCCCTCGAAAAAAATCCGAACACTACCAAAAGCCTTCTCGGTTGTTCTTCCTTTGGAAGAAGGAGAGTTGTGGGACTCTAGTGATTTGGAGTGGGAGGAGAGATGAGAGAGTAGAGAGAATTTTGATCTCTTCTCTTTGATCAAAATCAAAAAATGAGAGAAATCCTTACCAATCCCTTCTTGCAAATGATTTAAATAGTGGGAATGATGGAGTTAAAATCTCCACATTATTACCACTTTACCACAACCATAGGTTATGCAAATCTCATTTGCATAACCACATAATATAAGATATCTCATATCTCATATTGCAAATCTCATTTGCAATAATTGTGGATTAATTAAATTGAATCACATCCAATTTAATTTCTCTAAATTAATTTCTCCAATTAGCCCTAATTCAACAATTAGGATAACCTATAGTTTATTATGAATCTCATTCACATAAAACTATTTATTATATCATTCATATCTCATATAAATGACATAAATGCCCTCAAAGTGAAATTGAACACTTCAATTTCATGCCGAAACATTAACCCTTCTTTTAACCCAGATTGAGCCAACCGAGGGACCTAAAGGACTTACAGTGACGGGCTCCAATGATCCGAGATTAACCTGTCAAACTCTTTGACCCGGTTAATCAATATTCATTAGCTACGGTAACACTCCACTATAGCCCGTAGCTGCACTCTCGTCAGTGCAGAATATTACGTGTCCACTGATATAACCAATGCCCATTAGTCGATCCTTCACAGGTTGTTCGTAGACACGACTAGGTCAAATTACCGTTTTACCCCTGTGTCTACCTCTTGTTCCTTAAGTCCCCACTGCTCCTCTAATGATCAACACATTGTGATGGTCCAACCATACACAACACCCTTCTCGGTCAAGTGAGAAGGTGGGCGCCCGTTGTCCAAGCCCTGGAGACAACACTTAAGGGAACAACCCCTCTAGTTTCCCTATAGGCGGAAACGAGTGAATTCCATCTCGCGTAGTGAAGTTCCCAGCTCCCTACTTTGTCCTGTCCCTGAGAAGATAGGCATATTGGGTAAGTAACTGTGACCACCCTCACCCGTACTAGTCAAAGGGACGGACCCCATGAGACGGAGTCCGTAACACGCTCGTGATTCGTGTCGAGTCACTAATGGTCATCTTCGGTTATTAGTCCTTCATCACAACAGCGTGTTAAATAAGTAGGTCTAATAATTCACGGTCCGGTCTTGTACAATCTCATTGCACAGGATGCCCCCACTCGCATGTCAACCACATGAACGAATCAGATCACCTCGTTTGTATCTAATACAAACCGGGTCGCATCCACAGTGTATCCAGGATTATGTCTCCAACCCTATCCATATACTGTAGACCGTTCGGGTCATTAACTCGAACGTTATCCTCCCTGTGTGTCCACTACACACCGTTCAAGTTTTAGTTTTCTCAGAAATTCAATGACCCTGGAGCTTAGTTTATTGGAAAAGTTTATAAATATTGCGAGATACAAAGTGATGAAATAAATAACTCTTATTTACAAACACGAGATTAGGACAAAAATCCCAACAAACTCCCACTTGGACTAAGCTAGTGGAGAAAATACATTTCTGAAATGTACATAAATTACAATGAAGTAATACAATAAACTAGGGCATTGAATACCCGTTTACACATCTCCTACTTGCCCTAGTCAGAAAGCTCTCGAAGAGCTAGACTCTCTAGGTGACCTTTAAACACCTTAGTCGTGAGGGGATTTGTAAATGGATCAGCTACGTTGTGCTCCGACGCTATCTGCGTGACTGTCACGTCTCCGCGGTGCACAATCTCCCGTATCAGATGATACTTGTGCTCAATGTGTTTGTCTCTCTTATGGCTCTGAGGCTCACGTGAGTTGGCTACTGCACCACTGTTATCACAGAACTGTGTGATCGGCAAGTTCATATTTGGAACGACTTCCAAATCCGTCATGAACTTCCTAAGCCAAACAGCTTCCTTTGCAGCTTCACAAGCCGCAACATACTCCGCCTCCATAGTGGAATCAGCAATGCATCCCTGCTTGATGCTTCGCCATACTACAGCTCCTCCATTAAGAATGAAGGTTGACCCCGAAGTGGATTTCCTAGAATCCTTATCAGTCTGAAAGTCAGAATCCGTGTAACCCATAAGGATCAAATCCCACTGCCATACACTAAGTTGAAGTTCCTCGTTCTCCTAAGATACTTGAGGATTGCCTTTACGGTTGTCCATTGATCTAATCCTGGGTTGGACTGATATCTACTGACAATTCCTACTGCATAACAGATGTCGGGCCTAGTACACAACATGGCATACATCAGGCTCCCTACAGCCGAAACATATGGAATTCGTCTCATATCCTCAACATCTTGAGGAGTCTTAGGACACTGATCCTTAGATAAGTGAACCCCATGCATGAAAGGCAGCAAGCCCTTCTTGGAGTTCTGCATGTTATATCTAGACAACATCTTGTCAATATAAGACGCCTGAGACAAGGCTACCGTTCTGTTCTTCCAGTTCCGGATAATCTGGATACCTAGAACATCCTGAGCTTCTCCCAAATCTTTCATTTGGAATTGCTGGCTAGCTACTTAACGTCGAGAAGAAATTCTACCTCATTCCCAATGAGAAGAATATCGTCCACATACAACACCAAAAATACGACAGTTTTGTCAACGATTTTCTTGTAGACACAAGGCTCGTGGACATTTTGATCAAAGCCATAAGATTTGATCGCCTCATCAAACCTTATATTCCAAGACCTCGAAGCTTGTTTCAGCCCATAAATGGACCTATGAATTCGGCAAACCTTTTGCTCTTTGCCTTGGGCAATGAACCCTTTGGGTTGGTCCATGTAGATGGTCTCATCAAGTTTGTCATTCAGAAAGGCTGTCTTGACGTCCATCTTCCATACCTCGTAGTCATAATATGCGGCAATGGCCAGAAGGATCCTGATCGACTTTACCATGGCAACAAGTGAAAAGGTCTCCTCATAGTCAACCCCTTCAACTTGGGTAAAACCCTTTGCCACTAGTCAGGCTTTGAAGGTCTGCACCTTCCCATCTACGCCACGTTTACGCTTGTAGATCCACTTGCAACCAATAGGTTTTACCCCACCGGTTGATCCACAAGCTCCCAAACAGAATTGAAGTACATAGACTCCATTTCCTGGTCCATAGCTTTAATCCACTCGTCTTTGTCAACATCAACCATTGCCTGATCATAGGTCAATGGATCCTCACAGTCATCATCAGGAGCGACAACTGAGGTTTCAGCTAAACCCATGTAGCGATTAGGCTGTCTCACAGCCCTCCCACTACGTCGAGGCATTCCAAACTCTTGGGAACGGATTTGACTAGACGTGCTAGGATCAAAAACACTTGTTGACGTACTAGCCCCATCAACAACTCTTGCTGATGTACTGTCCATTTCATTTAACACAATTTTACTCCTTGGTAAATGATCCCTGACGTGGTCTTCCTCTAGGAAAGTGGCGTTTATCGACACAAGCACCCTATTTTCCTTAGGATCGTAAATCAGACCACCCCTAGTCTCTTTAGGGTAACCTACGAATAGGCACAATTTGAACGGGGTTCCAACTTTTTCGGGTTTGACACCAACACGTGGGTCGGGCATCCCCAAATTCTGAAGTGATGTAAACTGCCTTTACGTCCACTCCAGAGCTCGAAAGGTGTTTCACAAACACTCTTCGACGGAACATTGTTCAAAATATAGACTACAGTCTCCAGTGCGTAACCCGAAAAAGAATCAGGGAGACGAGTATAGCTCATCATCGACCGAACCATGTCCAACAAGGTTCTGTTTCTCCTCTCCGGTCACAATTCTGCTGTGGCATACCAGGCACTGAGAGTTGGGACGTAATTTCGTGTTCTATCATATAGTCCTAGAATTCAGTGTCCATGTACTCTCCACCTCGATCCGATCGAAGTGTTGTAAGCGATTTACCTAAGAGGTTCTCAACCTCAGTCTTGTACTCCTTGAACTTTTCAAGAGTTTCAGACTTCTTGTGCATTAGGTAAATATACCCATACCTCGAGTAATCGTCTATGAAAGACACGAAGTACCCATAACCGCCCCGAGCTTTAACATTCATCGGACCACAGAGGTCAGAATGTACTAACTCAAGAGACTCTTTGACTCTATATCCTTTTCCACTAAAAGGACGTTTGGTCATTTTGCCTTCAAGACATGACTCACACATCGGTAAAAAGCTTTCTTCCAACTCGTTTAGAAGTCCACTCTTCACTAGTTTCTCAATCCTATTGAGATTAATGTGGCCTAACCGTAGATGCCAAAGATGGACATTTTCCTTAGGAGAAACTTTCGCTTTCTTAGTTCGTGTTTCTGTAGTCTTAAACAATTAAGTATTCAAAATACTTTTGACCGAATTAGGTTTCAAAACATACAGATTATGCTCAAGTGAAGCTGAACAAATAAGATTACCATTTCTGGAAATAAACGCTTTATTACCATGGAATGAAACGGAAATACATTGTTCTAAAAGGCAGGAAATAGAAACTAGGTTTCTAGTAAACCGTGGAACAATATACATATTGTCCAACAAAATGTAGCTCCTGCCAAAATGTAGCTTCACCGTGCCGATCGCTGCAGCAGAGACAAGCTCCCCGGATCCAACCCGTAGAGTCACCTCACCCTCTCGCAGTGGCACGCCAGAATCAATCCTGAAAGAAGAACAAACATGGTTAGTGGTGCCCGAATCCAATATCCAGGCAGAGTCACTACTCTCCACTAAACAAGTTTCTCACAAAGTAAATCACATTTACCTTGATTCTTCCTCTCGGCCGAGAATTTGGGACAGCCCTCTTCTAGTGTCCGCCCCATTGCAAAGTGGAAACACTTTTCTTTCTCTGCAACGCCCTTGACCTTCTTGCCCTTGTGGGCGGCGGTCGGCCGGTTTACCCCTCTTCATCCTCTTCTTCCCTTTCGGCGTGAAGGAGCAACGAGTTTTTTCGTCTGAGAGGTCGAACCCTGTGATAAGACACAGAGGCAACATTTGCCTCGTAGTCCGAGATGTCTTGACCTGCTTCAGGACTGAAATTCTCAGTAGCTCATTGAGGAGGGTAGTCGAGTGTAGCTAATTTTGTTCATAACAAAGATTGCACGAAATCAAGGAAACTCTTGGAAGAGTCTCGAATAAAACTAACTTGGCTCGACTCATCGATCAAAGCCCCGTCCATCTCAGCCAGATTAAAGTGGGTCATCATGTCTAGAATATGTTCACGGACGAGATTTACCCTCTTTCATCCGTGCATTGAAGACGTACTTGAGCGAGTCATGTCGGACTGAAAGGACCGTTGTCCAAACATTTCCTGCAAGGACTCCATGATCTCCTTGGCGGTGACCATCAACTCATGCTTCTTTGCCAAAACATCAGACATGCTGGCAATGATGTAGACCTTGGCGTTTTCATTGTCCCTGATCCATCGATCGTATACATCGCGAACACTTCGCGACGCAGTCGAGCCCGGCATCTGAGGACACTCCTCGAGCAAAGACGAACTTAATGTCGCCGCGATTACAAAAATTGTGTTAATGTTTTTTTTTGCAACTTTGGTAATTATCTCCCACTAATTTATCGGACGTGAGTAGAGCTATTATTGCGCTATACATGTTTTAAGCTGAAAAAATTAAGAAAACTTTGTGTTAGTCTCGCAAAAAACTTTTGAAATCCAATCAAATTTTAGCAAAATTGTTTCATGATCCCTAGGTCATTCAAAATTTTGCAATGATACCCTAAAGGTTTAGAATGACCGCCACCGAAGGGTGAACAGAACACTCCTCCTCTAGGACGAGACTTTCTCGATCAGACCCTAATCCCATTATAACTCTTATTCCATTAGGCATCCAATTACCATTGTTCGGTCGAATTCATTAACACTTAACGAATTTTGTGAGTGTCACCCTCAATCTTTAAGTTTCCAAGCATCCGTCCAAACAATAGCCTGCGAATGGTGAACCAAGAAGGAAAACTAACCAGGAAACTGTATCTCTTTTGGAAATTCACGGTGTTCCGACTCCCATGATCGGCCCAGAAGGGATTGTCTGGTCCATGCCAAACTAGCAGGCGGATCATAGGCGTCTCACGGTGTGAATCGAAAGAAGAGACCGTGGGTCTCGTTTTCACAAGTCCCGCTCCCACTCACTATAAGTACTCTCTCCATCCACGATGATATTGACCTATACAAATGCCACCCGAAGGGGGATGCTCCCATTTGCGCCACGAGGCCGAGTATAGATCTCACGGTGCGAACTTAACGGAGATTTGTGGTTGGAAATTCAAATGTATCTCATACACTATATTTCCTCCCAGATTGACCTAGATAAACCGACTAAAATTTACCTAAGTCTACCAATATAACTCTTATATGGTATTAGCCTAAGTCTATAATCACATTATAACTTAGGTCTATGTGAGTAAATTAAAACACTTTTAATTAGCGACACTCACGATAAGTATAATCTAAGAATCTCTGGACCGAATTCACTCCCAGGTCGGTTTCCAGGTAGGGGTGTTCCACAAGCGTCAACTTAAATACCCCAGCCTTAGAGAAAACCTTCCTTAGATAGAGTTACTAATCAGTCTCCATTCATAGACTAAATTTTGATTCCTAATTTCTAATCTCATTAGAAGATAGAAAACCTAAGTCTAATTATTCAAGTTCTAAACTCTTTAAAACTAATAATTAACTTAGGTTGCATGCATTTCTATGTTATAGTGCTTGATCATTCATCACATGAATAACTATATACTATAACAAAATAATATTAATCTCATGAATATAAATGCATGAGCATACTTTAATCTAAAAAATATAACACTTATATTAATTAAATTAAACATGCATTTAATTATATTATAACTCTTATAATATAACCTATCATGCAAACTATATATTATAACTCTTATAATATAAATGATGCATGAAAATGTTTAACCTAAAGTGGGATTTTAAATCTATATGACATACAATATGCACATAGAATTTAACTAAATCATACATCTCATGCATAAAATAATTAAATAGCAAAAATGGATCGGTTTTGGCACCTAGGGGTAATTATTTAATTAAATAACATTAATATAACACTTATATTAATATTATTTAATAAAATAATTAAATAAATAAAAAAAATAAATTTTACAAATAAAGAAATTAAAAATATAAATTAAATTTTGGAAAAAACTGCCCACTAAGAAGCACTTCAACCACCCACGTTTGCAAATCGTTGCGAATCGCTCCTCAACGCTGTGCGGCGTTACTGTAACGCTGCGTGGCGGCGTTGCAATCTTTGTCGCTTCCAACGTCGACCCAGCGTTCTCAACGCCAGCGGCGTTTCAACGTTGTCCTGCAACGCGCCTTGCTCTCGCTGGCAAAACGTTGAGATGCCAAGGGACAACGTCTCAATGCCGTCGCCTGTACAACAAACTCCTTTGCTGTTTGTGCTTCGAAATTCACCCGTTTCCGCTCCGATTTCTTCACAGCAACTCTTGCTACTAAAGACTCGGACTTTACAGACACGATTTACAATAAAATGCCCAAAAACAACTGGCACTTACATTGATCTCATCAACATAAATTGTAAATCTAATCTACTGCCAAGACCGAAAACATCCAAATTCGCAAACAAGCATTCATCTCCTGAATTCAAAGTAAATTACCCACCTATTTTAACAAAAAACAGTGCATAATGAAGAACCATCGAAATGGCTCTGATACCAATTGAAGGGAATGAAAATCCTCGCGCAGCGGAAGACGATCGAATCGTCATGGTATCATTACGCTACTTGAATTTTGTCAAAATGATCTAACTATTAGATCTAGGCTAAACATGCAAAAGAAGGAAGAAATTACAGCAACATAAAAGTACTTACTTGTTGAAGACTCTCTTCAAGGTTTCTTCCTCGGTCACGAACACTTCGTGCTTCTCGATCTCAACGAACACTTCCCTCGAACAAAATCCGAACACTACCAAAAGCCTTCTCGGTTGTTCTTCCTTTGAAAGAAGGAGAGTTGTGGGACTCTAGTTATTTGGGGAGGGAGGAGAGTTGAGAGTAGAGAGAATTTTGATCTCTTCTCTTTGATCAAAATCAAAAAATGAGAGAAATCCTTACCAATCCCTTCTTGCAAAGGGTTTAAATAGTGGGAATGATGGAGTTAAAATCTCCACATTATTACCACTTTACCACAACCATAGGTTATGCAAATCTCATTTTCATAACCACATAATATAAGATATCTCATATCTCATATTGCAAATCTCATTTGCAATAATTGTGGATTAATTAAATTGAATCACATCCAATTTAGTTTCTCTCAATTAATTTCTCCAATTAGCCGTAATTCAACAATTAGGCTAACCTATAGTTTATTATGAATCTCATTCACATTAAACTATATATTATATCATTCATATATCATATAAATGACATAAATGCCCTTAAAGTGAAATTGAACACTTCAATTTCATGCCAAAATATTAACCCTTCTTTTAACCCAGATTGAGCCAACCGAGGGACCTAATGGACTTACAGTGACGGACTCCAATGATCCGAGATTAACCTGTCAAACTCTTTGACCCGGTTAATCAACATTCATTAGCTACGGTAACACTCCACTATAGCCCGTAGCTGCACTCCCATCAGTGCAGAATATTACGTGTCCACTGATATAACCAATGCCCATGAGTCGACCCTTCACAGGTTGTTCGTAGACACGACAAGGTCAAATTACCGTTTTACCTCTGTGTCTACCTCTTGTTCCTTAAGTCCCCACTGCTCCTTTAATGAACAACACATTGTGATGGTCCAACCATACACAACACCCTTCTCGGGCCAGTGAGAAGGTGGGCGCCCGTTGTCCAAGCCTTGGAGACAAAACTTAAGGGAACAACCCCTCTAGTTTCCCTAAAGGTAAAAACGAGTGAATTCCATCTCGCGTAGTTAAGTTCCCAGCTCCCTACTTTGTCCTGTCCCTGAGAAGATAGGCATATTGGGTAAATCGTGACCACCCTCACCCGTACTAGTCAAAGGGCGGGACCCATGAGACGGGAGTCCGTAACACGCTCGTGATTCGTGTCGAGTCACTAATGGTCATCTTGAAGTTATTAGTCCTTATCACATCAACGATGTTAAATAAGTAGGTCTAATAATTCACGGTCCCGGCCTTGTACAATCTCATTGCACAGATGCCCCCACTCGCATGTCAACCACATGAACGAATCGGATCACCTCGTTTGTATCTAATACAAACCGGTCGCATCCACGATGTATCCGAGATTATGTCTCCAACCCTATCCATATCATCAGAGACCGTTCGGGTCATTAACTCGAACGTTATCCTCCCCGTGTGTCCACTACACACCGCTCAAGTTTTAGTTTTCTCGAAATTCAATGACCCGGAGCTTAGTTTATTGGAAAAGTTTATAAATATTGCGAGACACAAAGTGATGAAATAAATAACTCTTATAATTTCAAACAATGAATTTATAAACACGAGATTAGGACAAAAATCCCAACATTGTTATCTATTTTGTACCTATGTTTTAAAAATCAAGCTAACTATTGAAAACTAAAAAAGTAGCTTTCAAAAACTTGATTTTGTTTTTAGAATTTGGCTAAAAGTTCAAATGCTTACTTAAGGAGATGATTTCTATTGTAGAGCAATTAGGTGAAAATAAGTTTAACTTTCAAAACTAAAAACAAAAACAAAATGGTTATCAAATGGGGCGATTTTGGGTTTTGGTTTTGAAAAATAAACCTAAAAATACTACTTGTACCTTGTGGATTTCTATGTTTTCATACCTACTTTTACCTATGTTTTCAAAAAGATAGCTAAGTTTTGAAATCTAAAATAAGTCTTTTCAAAACTTGTTTTTGTTTTTAGAATTTGGCTTGAACCTCAAATAGTACCTCAAGAAACATGAAATTCATTATAGAGAAAATAAAGAGAAATTAAAAATAATAATAAGCACAATTCCCGAAAACTAAAAACGCCAACTAAAATAGTTATCAAATCTAGTCTAATTTACGGAATGTTTTGAACACTATTTAATTTCGGATCTAATTTAATTAGCTTTATGTTTTAAAAAACAGGAAAAGTTCTTCCCTTCAATGCCGATTCATCCAGGAAAGTGGTTGTTTATATAAATAAGTTGTGAAAAATTGTGGAACGTGAATTTCATTGGTTTTAATTTATTGGATTAATTTATCTTCAGTCCTTTTGTCATGTTATATGATTCATGATCCATGAATGGTAGAGAGGCATGGGAGTCGATAGCCTTTTGTTGAATTCGTATTCGCTATAATTAAAAAGTAGCACTACAAGTGGATTCCAATCTGTCTTGTATTTTTTTTTTAAGAAGTCTGTTTTGTACTTTTATCATCTTCAAATTCATTTCTTTCATATTCAGGTTAAAGTGCAGTTAACCTTTAGGTGGGTGTCTATTTAATCCTTTAATTTAAAAAAGTATCTAATAAATTTTTAGAGTTTAAATTTTATTTCCAATAGAATTTTAGAAATGTCTACTAAATCTCTAAACATGTAATTTTATGTCTAATAAATTATTTAATATTCATTTTTTAAAAAAAAAAAATCAATTGATTATTAGATACAAAATTAGATTTTTTTCCTTTGTAGATGACCATTAGTGACTCGACCTTAACAGTATACAAAATTAAATTTTTTTCCTTCGTAGATGATCAATTGATTATTAGATACAAAATTAGCAGTTCGGTGATTTTTTTAAAAAAAAATCAAATAGGTCAAGGAACTATTAAATATAAAATTAAAAATTCAGAGATTTATTGGGCATAATATTGAAAATTTATGGACAGTAGACACTTTTTAATGTTGAGGGACTAAATAGACGTGATATTAAAGTTTAATGAATTATTAAAAACTTTTTAACATCTAAGGACTAAATAGACACAAATTCAAAGTTTCATAGAGTAAACTCGAAGTTTAACCTATTTTTTATTATCACATCATCTTTATTTCACTTGCTTCTTAAAAAAATCTATTAATAATAGATTGTTATTGCCTAAAGCTTCATTTTGTTTCAACGTTATTGTTGTGATACTGTTTATTTAATTTAAATTATAATTGCACATATAATTTTATAAATGTAAAATATGATCTAATAAAATAAAATTATATTGAAGTTTTTTTTGAAAAAGAAAAACACCAAACACGTAGTGTTGCTAAAATCATAATCTAACACAAATTTCAAATTCAGAATATATTTTTTTCATTTAATACCATAAATATTTTTAAATAATGATAACAAGCAAGTTTAGTTTGTTTATTTATTTTTTTTATTTCCATAAAAAATGGTTGGAGGATGAATCAAATATGATTACAAAAAGCCAACAAAAACATAACTCAACTGCCATCAAATAAAACTTATAACCAAGAAGTGATGGGTTTGAATTCTCCTACCAAAAAATGTTGTACTCAAACAAAGAAAAAAATTTGGATTACAAAAAGATTAAATTTAACTCTCAGCGTAATTTTTCATTTTTTGTTAACTTACTTTTTTTTCTTCTATTTTCACAGTTGATTTGTAATCTACCTCAATAATCATCAATTACAAATATTTTAAATTTCAATAATGTTTTAAAGTGTACATAGGACGAATTATAGTACTAAACTTCCTACTGTTATCATCTTTTTTACATGTTCATAATTATATTATCATTTCAATGCTAAATATAATATTTTTCAGGTTTTATTTGTCATTTTAATTATCTATTCATATTGAACTTATAAATGAGAAATAAAAAATTTAAAATAGAATAGGTATGGAGTTTTGAAGTAGAACATTGAAAATCTTGCCTAATTCCTTATTTCATTAATGATATTTGATTTTCTAAGCAGTTACCTTTTATCTTTTGGTGACATGTCAAAATCAATGCCTTTGTTTATATAAAATTATTTTTCGGACTGTTTTTTTGTCTTATTGAGAAAATTTTAAAATGTACACGATAGGAGTCCTTAGCGTGAACGAAAGAAAAAAATAGTACAACGGAGCGGCTGAAGAACAGAAGATAAACATGGGATATTTATATATAAAATTATATATGTCAAATTACATAACCACACTTAAAATATAATAATTATTTTAATCGCAATTTTAAAATTTTAATTAAAAAAAATTAAATGGTTGAACCTTTGTCAACCCTCCGCAAAATTAGGGGTGTGATGGAATCTTTCCCAATTCTTTGAATTTAATGGAACTTTCAAGAATATATTAATTAAATAGTCACAAAATTGAAAGTTTGAGCACCTATTAGACCTTAACAAATAGTGTTAAAACGAAAGCAGTTACTGACACTCTTCAGTGGAGTAAATTGTGTTGTCAACTCCTCACTAGAGTACACAACAACCAGAAGCTCGACCACGGATTCACTATGACTATGTTGATGGCTCGCCTTCATTGTTTGACACTTGGGGATTCTACCGACATGGCTAAGTCAGGAGCCCAGCTCTGATACCACTTATTAGGGGATAACCGACTTAGACAGATCTCAACAATGGTATGATATTGTCCAGTTTGGGCATAAACCCTCATGGCTTTGTTTTTGGTTCCCACCAAAAGGACTCATACCAATGCAGATAGTGCTCCCCCTTATAAAACCATGATTTTCCCCTTATCTAGCCAATGTGGGACTGTGGTTGTACTCCAACAATCCCAACAATCCTCCCCTCAAACAAAGTACCACTTCGAGCCTCCTTTCAAATAGTTATCCCTCCGAATTACACTCGAGCAAATTACCGATGACTTCTCACTGAAGTACATTGATGACTCCCCACTGGAGTAAACTGCATTGTCAACTCCCCACTGAAGTACACAACATCCGGAAGGTGACCAGATTCTATATCCTTTAACTTCATCTCCAAAACCCATAAAAACAGCCTTCTTAGCTCTCGGTTCTAACTTACCCTCATTGACATGATAATAAGCAATACAACCAAAAACTCTTAGAAACGTAATAATCTGCGAGCTTACGGACTGCACCTCATAAGGTGTTTTGCAATCAATACCTGTATGAGGTCCACGGTTAATCAGATAACATGTTGTATTTACCACTTCTGCCCAGAATCTTCTAGCTAATCCAACATTAGAGAGCATGCATCTTGCTCTCTCTAACAGTGTCTGATTCATGCGTTATGTCACTCCATTCTGCTGTGGAGTGTCTCGGATAGTACGATGACAGGCTATCCCTTCATTTTTGCAGAACTCATTAAACTCAGATACATAGAATTCCAGACCATTATCAGTTCGCAGTCTTTTAACCTTCTTCCCAGTCTGATTTTCAATCAAAACCTTCCACTGAATTTTTGAAGGCTTCACCTTTGTGCTTCATCATAATCACCTAAGTCATCCTCGAGTAATCATCTATTATTGATAAAAAAAATACATGCTACCTCCAATCAATTCAACTCGAGAAGGTCCCCCAGCAATCAGAATGGATATAATCGAGTGTCCCCTTTGTACTGTGAACACCCTTTGGAAATTTGTTGGGATATAGCTTCCCAAACACACAATGTTCGCAGAATGCAAGATCCTGCACCTCGTGCCCGCACAAAAGATCCCTCTTTGACAAAATCTGCATTCCTCTTTCACTCATATGGCCAAGCCTCATATGCCATAGCTTGGTCATATCCTCCTTGTGAACTACAGATGATGCAACAGCAGCATGCCCTGTCAAAGTAGAACCTGCTAAGAAAAACAAAGTTCCCCGCTTGACACCCATAAAAAATACCTTGGAGTCTTTGTAGACATACATAACTCCACCTTCGCCTTTGAAGCTGAAACCTTTACTGTCAAGTACACTCAACGATATCAGATTCTTGGTCATATGTGGGACATGTCTAACATCACTCAAGGTGTAAAAACAACCGTCATGTGTTCGTATCTTGATCGAGCCTATTCCAACTACCTTGCAGACGTCGCTATTGACCATAGATATATTTCCTCCATCTATCTGCTTGTAAGTTGAAAACCACTCCCTTTTTGGGCACATATGATGAGATGCCCCAGAATCAAGAAGTCACACGTCTTCATGACATAACTGCGCATTTGCAGCTAAGGCTAAATCTCCTTCAGAGTCGGTGTCAACTTCTGCCACAGCAGCAGAACCTCTGGAACTTCAAGAATTTCCAAAACCTCCAGGACTCCCCTTTACTTTCTGTTGCTGCTTACTTTTCTTAGGACAGTAATCCTTCCAATGACGCTTCTCCTTACAATAATTACATATATCATCCGATTTAGGGCCCCTAGTCTTCGAGTTTTTATAACCCGACTGTTGGGGTTTGTGCCCTAAAACTCGTAGTTTGTAATTATGTTCTAATTGATGTAATAAAGTGTTATTATTTCAATAAAGAGTTATTATTCGTTATCTACGAGTTTGCCTTTGTTTAAACCCTAAATCCAATAAACTAAACATCCAAGGTCATTAAATGAATCTTTAAATCAATGTAGTGTACATATAAAGGATCTCGATTCGAGATACAGCCTAAAGGGTCTATAGTTAGGGGATAAAGTTTGGGTACCTTACCCTGGTAAAACTATGGATATGGCCCACTTTGTATATGATACAAACACCGTGATCCTAACGTGTTCGTGTAGATGACATGTGAGTGGAGATATCCTATGTAATGAGATTACATAAGACCGGACCACGAAATAACAACCTCTAGTTGTAACTTCGTTGACTAGTTAGGTTTCTATTTCACTAGGATGACCTAGGCAACTTGATCTCAATCCTGAGCAGGTTACGAACTCCTGTTCACGAGGGATTGTCCTTTGACTAGTATGGGTGAGAGTGGCCAAATTCACCGACTCAATATGCCTACCTTCTTGGGGACAAGACCGAGTGAGCGGCTGGGAACTTAACTTAGCAAGATTGAATTCACTCTTTCCCGCCTATTAGGGTAAGTAGAGGAATGTTCCTTTAAGTGGTGTCTCCGAGACATGAACAAAGGGCCCGACCCTCTCATTCGCCCAAGAGGGACAATGTTTGTTGGTAGGACTACAAACAAATTGTTCATTAGAGGAACACTGGTACTTAAGGTACAAGATGTAACCCAGGGGTGAAACGGTAATTTGACCCTGCTTGTGTTACGAACATTCGTGAAGGATTGACTTACTGTTATTGGTCAATATTCGTGGACACCGAAATATATTTGTAGTGAGAAGTGTGCAGCTGCAAGACTTTAGTGGAGTGTAGCTCCAGGTAACGAATGTTGATTGGGAGGTTAATGAGATTAATCGAGCAATCTCGTATCGTTGGAGCATCTGATCTGTAGGTCCATTAGGTCCACTTTCTAGCTCGTAAAGGGTTCTTAGATCATTTGTTGAAATGTTCAAATTCATAAGGGAATAAACTCAATGTATATTGATACGATATAATATATAGTTTTAGAACTATATATTATAAATTTAATGTGGATATGATCCATATCAAATTACATGAGAGAATTAAATATTTGAAAGAGTTCAAATATTAAGTTCAAATGTGAATAAGATTCCTATTTGAAAACTATAGGTTAAATTTAATGTGCATTAGATGTGCATTAAAACTATAGGATAGAGGGATAATTGATTAAATGTGATTTAATAATTTTAATTAAGTAAATATGATTTCATTAATAATTAATTAGATTAATTATTATTAATTTAATTATTTAATTAATGGAAACGTGTTAGGAGGACACATTCCCATTTCCCTCCAACTCCCCATCGATAGGGAATGGGGGAAGTGATCCCTTCACTTTAGGCTTCTTCTCCTGATGAGAAGATATTGATCGGGGGGTCACTCGGAGAATAGTTCTCTTGAGAAAAAAATCTCTCTCTCTCTCTCTCTCTTTTTCTCTCGAATTCTCAATCTTCCAACTGTTGGAATCCTTCCCACAAACGACTTGATCTAAGTTGAATCTCAGAGGATAGGAGGTTTTCTGTCTGGTTGGTGTCCTGTTGGAAGAAAAGAACTGAGAACTGTTGTTGTGTTGCTGAAATCTCAAGGAACAAGGAGTTGTTGTGCTGAGAAAAAACTACAAAGGTAATCATTTTTTCCTTTTTTAGATTAACAGTTAAACAAAGTATGTTTGTATGTATTTATCCATGCCTAATTAGATTAGGATTTAGATGTTTGTTCTGTTTTGTCAATGTACTGGGTTTTGCATTTCTAACCAAAACAATCAAGCAATTACGATTCTAAACTCGTTTCCTCTGCTCAAGGAGATCCGATCTCCATCACAGACTTCTTTCTAAAAGGTTTCTTTTGTCCGGTTGGTCTTGTAGCAGCTAACCCAGAGGGCTGATTTTCAGTAACTGAACCTGCAATAACTTTATGACGGACCTCTCTAGTATAAAGTGCAGTTTTCACTTCTTCTAAAGACAAAGTATCTTTCCCACTCATAAACAACTCCCTAAAGTTATCATACGACAAGGGCAAAGACACTAACAGAATTAAAGCAGCATCCTCATCATCTACTTTAACATCAATATTACGCAGATCCAGTAAAAACACCATTCAATTGATCTATATGGTCATTAAGAGGCGTACCTTCCTGCATACGCAAGCTGAACAAACGTTGCATTAGAAGCAACTTCTTGGTTAAAGATTTTGTCATATACAGACTTTCGAGCTTTAACCAGAGACCGGCGACAGTTTCTTCCCTTGCGACCTCCACGATGACGTCATCAGATAAACACAACAGAATTGTCGAATGTGCCTTCTCCTCCAGGACATTCCACTCATAGTAATCGATGTCCGCCTTCTTCGGTTTCCCAGATAGCGGCGCCCACAGACCTTGCTACTTTAGCAAGGATCGCAACTTGATCTGCCACAAATTGAAACTGTTCGTTCCAGTGAATTTGTCGATTTTCACGTTGACAGCAGACATCTTCGATTATCACAGAAGAACCCTAACAACGAGGCTCTGATACCAGTTTGTTAAAACGAAAGCAGTAGATAATCGAAGAGAATCACAGAAGAAAATCACACACAGTATTTACGTGGTTCACTAACGTTGTGTTAGCTACATCCACGGGTAGAGGGAGAAAGTAATTTTATTAACTGAGAGAACAAAATTACACAGAGCAGACTAACTTCAGATAGGAGTTTAGGGGGTTTATATATGGCACCCCTCCTAAACCCTAATACAGAGTCGGCCCAATAGGCCCAATATACGAAAAATATAAACTGATTTAGGTTTCTGGAGCGTTTCCCCCGAACCCCCACTAGGGCACTTCGCCCCAGGACCCCGACTCGCTGATAAAAGATTCAAGACATCTTTATAAATAGGATGGCTAAAAGGTTAAGTTAGAGGACTAAACGAGAAAAGAACTCCAATACGAAGTCAAGACGAAACAAAATCGTCATGGAAAAAAACAACAGAAACCCGTGGTTGGCCTTAACCTAAGTCGAGGGCTTGCCTTGGTCCTTCAGGGCCCATGTGCTCCCGGTCCAGCCTCGTTCCCTTTCGTTCCCACTTGAAGATGGAACCCATGAAAACTATGAAATGAGGTATTTAAGCACTCTCTTAAGGGGAGATTGAGATAAGTTCATTCCAACCACCTAAACTCCCTTGAACTCAAAAATTCACTCTAAACTCTCTCTAGCTTAAGCATCAGAGGTTGTGTGGTCTTCACCACACCCATGTTCAGTTTTTACTTGTCTTGCACTCCTTGTGATGGAGATCCGATCTCCTTAAGCAGCGGAAACGTGATTTGAAATATCGAAAAGTTTGTTTGTTTTGGTTTAATACAAATACCAATACATTGGTAAACTACATAGAATAAGCAACTTAATTCCTAATCTAATTAGGCATGGATCGAAACATGCAAACATATGCAATTTTAATTGTTAAATTAAAAGGAAGAGGTTTAATACCTTTGCAGATCAAACCAGCAACTCTTGCTCCAATTACACAGCAATACAGCAATAAGCAAATATCCACTGTTCTTATTTTTCAGCAGAACACAACCACAAAGTAAACCTTATATATCTTTGGATTCAACTTAGACCAACCTTGGTGGGAAGGTTTTCCAAAACTTGGAAGAGACGAGAAATTTTGATAGAGATAATTTTCTTACAGCAATTCACTAATTGCACCGTTCGATCAACCAAGAAAGGGTAGCTCATTTAATCATTTTACCCCATTGGAGAAGAAGTACTGAAGAAAGGGTAACTTCCAACTGCCCTATCGAGAAGGGATTAGGGAGTAATGGGAACGTGTCATCATGACACGTTCCCAATTAATTAATTAATAATTATTTAATTAAATATAATTAATCATATTAATCATATTAATATTTATTGTAATTAAATCATATTTAATTAAATAGCATATCATAAATTATGATTAAATCTCATTTAATCATTTTACCCCTTAACCTATAGTTTTAATGCACATCTAAAGCACATTAAATTTTAACCTATAGTTTTCAAATATGAATCACATTAACATTTAAATTTAACATTTGAACTCTTTCAAATATATAATTCTCTCATATAATTTAATATGAATCATATTCACATTAAATTTAAAATATATAGTTCCAAAACTTTATATTATATCGTATCTATATACATTAAGTTTATTCCCTAATGAATTTGAACATTTCAAATTCAAACGATCTAAGAACCCTTTCAAGCTAGAAGGTGGACCTAATGGACCTACAGATCAGAAGCTCCAACGATACGAGATTACTCAGTTAATCTCATTAACCTCCTAATCAACATTCGTTAACTGTAGGAACACTCTACTATCACCACCTGGGTAAAATTACCGTTTTACCCCTGGTTACATCTTGTACCTTAAGTACCAGTGCTCCTCTAATGAACAATTTGTTGTGGTCCTACCAACAAACAGAAATACCTCTCGGGCCAATGAGAGGGTCGGGCCCTTTGTTCAAGTCCTGGAGACACCACTTAAGGGAACATTCATCTACTTACCCTAGTAGTCGGGAAGAAGTGAATTCCATCTTGCTATGCTAAGTCCCCAGCTGCTCACTAGGTCTTGTCCCTAAGAAGGTAGGCTTATTGAGTTGGCGAATCTGACCACTCTCACCCATAGTAGTCAAAGGACAATCCCTCTCAAACAGGAGTTCGTAACCTGCTAAGGATTGAGATCAAGTTGCCTAGGTCATCCTAGTGAAATAGAAACCTAGCTAGTCAACTGAGTTACATCTAGTGGTTTGTTGGGTTTTTTGTCATAATCTCCTGTTTGTAAATTACTGTTTGAAATTAATAAGAGTTATTTATTTCATTACTTTGTGTCTCGCAAATTTTACAAACTTTTCCAATAAACTAAGCTCCAGGGTCATTGAATTTATGAGATAACTAAAACATGAACGGTGTGTAGTGGACACACAGGGAGGATCACGTTCGAGTTAATGACCCGAACGGTCTACAATATATGGATAGGGTTGGAGACCTAATCCATGATACATTGTGGATGCGACCCGTTTCGTATTAAGATACAAACGAGGTGATCTGACTCGTTCATGTGATTGACATGCGAGTGGGGGCATGCTGTGCAATGAGATTGTACAAGACCGGACCGTGAATTATTAGACCTACTGATTTAACACCGTTGACAGTAAGGAGTAATAACTTCGTAGATGACCATTAGTGACTCGACTTAAATCCTGAGCGTGTTACGAACTCCTGTCTGTGGGGGTCTGTCCTTTGACTAGTACGGGTGAGGGTGGTCACAGTTACTCGCCCAATATGCCTATCTTCTCAGGGACATGACCAAACATGGAGCTGGGAACTTAACTATGCGAGATGGAATTTACTCGTTCCCGCCTTTAGGAAAACTAGAGGGGTTGTTCCCTTAAGTGTTGTCTCCAGGGCTTGGACAACGGGCGCCCACCTTCTCACTGGCCCGAGAAGGGTGTTGTGTATGGTTGGACCATCACAATGTGTTGTTCATTAAAGGAGCAGTGGGGACTTAAGGAACAAGAGGTAGACACAGAGGTAAAACGGTAATTTGACCTTGTCGTGTCTCACGAACAACTTTGTGAAGGGTCGACTCATGGGCATTGGTTATATCAGTGGACACGTAATATTCTGCACTGATGGGAGTGCAGCTACGGGCTATAGTGGA
The DNA here is from genome assembly GCA_036507285.1 of Trichosanthes cucumerina. NCBI lineage: Eukaryota > Viridiplantae > Streptophyta > Magnoliopsida > Cucurbitales > Cucurbitaceae > Trichosanthes > Trichosanthes cucumerina. The sequence continues at coordinate 19,211,920 of CM071841.1, forward strand.
GTGTTACCGTAGCTAATGAATGTTGATTAACCGGGTCAAAGAGTTTGACAGGTTAATCTCGGATCATTGGAGCCCGTCACTGTAAGTCCATTAGGTCCCTCGGTTGGCTCAATCTGGGTTAAAAGAAGGGTTAATGTTTTGGCATGAAATTGAAGTGTTCAATTTCACTTTAAGGGCATTTATGTCATTTATATGAGATATGAATGATATAATATATAGTCTAATGTGAATGAGATTCATAATAAACTATAGGTTAGCCTAATTGTTTTATTAGGCCTAATTGAAGAAATTAAATTTAATGTGATTCAATTTAATAAATCCACATTTGATGTGACATATCTTATAATATATGGTTATGCAAATATGATTTGCATAACCTATAGTTGTTGTAAAATGGTAATAATGTGGAGATTTTAACTTCATGTTATTTCCACTATTTAAACCCTTTGCAAGAAGGGTTTCTGATCTCATTCTCTCATTTTTGGAAATTTCACCAAAAGAAGAGAACTTTCTCTCAACTTTTCTCTCTAGAATTTCTCCCTTCTCAACCAAAACAATGTTCCCACAAACTTCCTTCTTTCCAAAGGAAGAACAATCGAGAAGCCATTAGTGGTTGTGTTCGGCATTTGTTCGAGAGTAGATTTCGTAGAGATCGAGTTTGCACGAAGAGTTCGTGATCAGGAAAGGAATTCTAGAAGATTGTCTTCAACAAGTAAGTTTACTTTACTTACTGTTTTTCTTTCCTTTGAGCGTGTTTAGCCTAGATTATTTGATAATTGATTTTAATGAAATTCGAGTAGCGTAACGATACCATGACGATTCGATCGTCTTCCGCTGAGTGAGGATTCTCATTCCCTTCATCGTTACTATTTCGCGGTCCGGTCTTATGTAATCTCATTAAATAGGATATCCCCACTCACGTGTCATCTACATGAACACGTTAGAATCACAGTGTTGGTATCATATACAATGTGGGCCACATCCATAGTGTTATCGGGGTAATGTACCCAAACCTTATCCCCTTACTATAGACCCTTTAAGTTGTATCTCGAACCGAGATCCTTTATACGTACACTATATTCAGTTCAAGATAAATTTTACAGCTTTGGATGTTTAGTTTATTGGATTTAGGATTAAAACAAGGGCAATCTAGTAAATAACGAACAATAACTCTTTATTGAAATAATAATACTTTATTACAATAATTAGAACAAAATTACAAACTACAAGTTTTAGAGATACATCATAATCTAAAACAATGGTTACAGAGATACAAATACAATAAACTAGGGCATCCATATACCCATTACATATCTCCCACTTGCCCTAGATTAGCCTATGTACATATCTCGTAGACCTAGACTTTCCAGATGACCCTCGAACACTTTAGCCGTGAGAGTATTTGTAAACGGATCAACAATGTTGTGCTCCGAAGCGATCTTCGTGACGGTCACATCTCCTCGTTGCACTATTTCTCGTATCAGGTGATACTTTCTCTTGATGTGCTTGCCTCGCTTATGGCTACAAGGTTCCTTCGAATTGGCTACCGCAGCACTGTTGTCACAGTATAAGGTGATGGGAAATTCCATATTTGGAACAACTTCCAAATCAGTAAGGAATTTCCTTAGCCAAACAACCTTTTTAGCTGCTTCACAAGCAGCAACATACTCAACCTCCATCTGGAGTCAGCAATGCATCCCTCCTTGATGGTTCGCCATACAATAGCTCCCCCGTTAAGGTTGAAAACTGATCCTGATGTGGATTTCCTAGAATCCTTATTGGTCTAAAAATCAGAATCAAAGTTTCCAGTAAGGATCAAATCCTTAGTCCCATACATAAGCGTATAGTCCCTCGTTCTCCTAAGATACTTGGGGATATTTTTAACTGTGGTCTAGTGGTCTAACCCTTGATTGGATTGGTACCTACTGACTATTTTCACTGCATAACAAATGTCTGGCCTCGTGCGCAACATAACATACATTAAGCTACCTACTGCAGAGGCATAGGGAATACGTCTCATATCCTTAACTTCTTGAGGTGTCTTAGGACACTGTTCCTTAGATAGATGAACTCCATGCCTGAAGGGTAATAAGCCCCTCTTGGAATTCTGCATCGAATATCGGGCCAACATTTTATCGTTATAAGATGCTTGAGACATAGCTAGCGTTCTGTTCCTGCGATTCCAGAAAATCTGAATCCCAAGAACATACTGCGTCTCTCCCAAATCTTTCATTTGGAACTGGGTCGCCAACCAATTCTTTATGTCAGTCAGGTATCCTACTTAATCCCCAATGAATAGGATATCATCCACATAAAGTACTAAGAAAGCTACTTTGTCGTTGACGATCCTCTTGTAAACACAAGGCTTATCAACGTTTTGGTCAAAGCCATAAGACTTGATCGCAATATCAAATCTTATGTTCCAAGATCTGGATGCTTGTTTCAACCCCTAAATAGATCGATTGAGCTTGCAAACTTTTTGCTCCTGACCTTGGGTTATGAACCCTTCGGGCTGAGACATATAGATGCTCTCGTCAAGATTACCATTCAAAAATGCAGTCTTGACGTCCATTTACCAAATCTCATAATCATAAAATGCGGCTATGGACAAGAGGATCCTTATAGAGTCAAGCAAAGCAACAGGGGAAAACGTTTCCTTATAGTCAACCCCTTCGCTTTGGGTAAAACCGTTTGCTACAAGTCTTGCCTTAAAGGTTTTACCTTTCCGGTTGCATCTCTCTTTCTCTAATTGATCCATTTACACCCTATAGGTCTTACCCCTTCAGGTTGTTCTACAAGTTACCATACTGAATTGAAGTACATTGACTCCATTTCAAGGTCCATAGCTTTGATCCATTGGTCTTTATCTACGTCATTCATTGCTTATTTATAGGACAATGGATCCTCTACACCGTCATCAGGTATGACAACTTGAGTTTTGGCTAAACCCAAGTAGCGGTTAGGTTGGGAAACAACCCACCCACTGCGTCGAGGCATTCCCAACGATTGAGAAAGACGAGATTGACTCGATGTGCTGACTTCTTTATCAACCCTTGATGAAGGTCCAGCTTGATCAACAACTATTGTTGACTCATTTGTAGCTTCATTTAATACTAACTTACTACGTGGTTTATGGTTCCTCATGTGATCTTCCTCCAAGAAAGTGGTGTTTGTCGATACAATCACCTTGTTTTCTTGTGGGTCATAGAAAATACCACCTCTCGTTTCTTTGGGATAGCCAACAAATTGGCATAATCTTGAACGAGGTTCCAGTTTCTTTGGGTTTGTCACCAACACGTGTGTCGGACAACCCCAAATCCTGAAGTGTTGGAAACTAGGTTTACGCCCCTTCCATAATTCAAAAGGTTTTTCGAAAACACTATTTGATGGAACAGTGTTCAAGATTTGAATTGCAGTCTCTACTACGTAACCCAAAAATGAGGCAGGGAATTGAGCATAGCTCATCATAGACCGAACCATGTCTAACAAGGTTCTATTTTTCCTTTCTGACACACAATTTTGTTGTGGTGTATTGGGTGCTGAGAGTTGAGATTTAATTCCACGTTCTATCAAATAGTCCTAGAATCTCAAATCCATATACTCTCCACCTAGATCGGATCGAAGTGTTTTAATGGTTTTCCCTAATGCATTCTCAACTTCAGCCTTATACTCTTTGAACTTTTCAAGAGCCTCAGACTTATGATGCATTAGGTATAGATAACCATACCTCGAATAATCATCTATGAAAGAGATGAAATATTCGTACCCTCCACGAGTTTTAACATTCACTGCACCACAAGGATCTGAATGTATAAGCTCTAAGGGCTCTATAACCTTTTCCAGTAAAAGGTCGATTAGTCATTTTTCCTTCCAAGCATGATTCGCAGGAGGTAAAGAATAATCTTCTAACTTGTTTAGAAGTCCATTCTTAGATAGTCTCTCAATCTAGTTGAGATTTATATGACCAAGTCTAAGATGCCAAAGATTATTATTGTTTGGAGAAATTCTTTGCGTTTTACTTTGAGTATTAGCAGTTTTAAACATCTCATGATTTAAAATTGCTTTAGTTTGTTTCGGTTTAAGTACATACAAGTCGTTTTCTAACTTATCAGAATAAACATTAACACCTTTCTTTGAAATGAACGCTTCATTAAATGAGAAGGTAATACAATAGCCAAGTTCAATTAAGCAAGAGCTAGAAATTAAGTTCCTCTTAATCTTAGGAACTAAGTATAGATTTTTTAAATATAAAAATATATCTCTAAAAAACAGCTTGACATCTCCCACTGCACGAGCTGAGACGACGTCTCCCGTTCCGACCTGAGCGTCATCTCACCCTCTTCGAGCTCCTTGAAGGAACTAGTTTCCGGAAAAAAAGAGCAAACGTGATTAGTGGCTCCTGAATCAAGTATCCAGGTAATGTGACGCCCGAGGAAGAGGGGTACATGAATGAACCGAACCCACATCTGAATGAGTGGGATCCTGAGGATATGAAAATATGGTTCCCGTGGAAAAAGGGTACATGAGAATGACCATGCGGATATGAAAGTACAATTGAGAAAGGCTTAAAAGAATTGATAGCTACTAGTAACCTATACCAACAAGGTGCAGCTTCCTTTTCGGTGGCTCAATCATAGGAACTCCACAGTTAAGCGTGCTTAACTTGGAGCAATTCTATGTTGGGTGACCTCCTGGGAATTTTCCTATGGAGCATGTGAGTGAGGACACAACATGCTGAAAGGTGTTGGGATGTATGTCCTCATCTCGTGTAGTTTGTAATATTCCAAGTTGTAAATGAATAAGAGTTATTTATTTCAACTTTGTGTCTCGCATTTTTCATAAATTTAATCCAATAAACTAAGCTCCAGGGTCATTGTATTAATGAGAGAACTAAGAACATGAACGGTGTGTAGTGGACACACAGGGAGGATCACGTTCGAGTTAATGACCCGAACGGTCTACAATATACGGATAGGGTTGGAGACCTAATCCTGGATACACTGTGGATGCGGCTCGCTTTGTATTAGATACAAACGAGGTGATCTGACTCGTTCATGTGGTTGACATGCGAGTGGGGGCATCCTATGCAATGAGATTGTACAAGACCGAACCGTGAATTATTAGACTTACTGATGTAACAACGTTAACAGTATATAGCTAATAAATTCGTAGATGACCATTAGTGACTCGACCTTAATCCTGAGCGTGTCACGGACTCCTGTCTGCGGGGGTCGTCCTTTGACTAGTACGGGTGAGGGTGGCCACTGTTGCTCGCCCAATATGCCTACCTTCTCAGGGGCAGGACCACGTGGGGAGCTGGGAACTTGACTACGCAAGAAGGAATTCACTCGTTCCCGACTTAGGGAAACTAGAGGGGTTGTTCCCTTAAGTGTTGTCCCCCGGGCTTGAACAACGGGGCCCCACTCTCTCATTGGCCTGAGAGGGTTGTTGTTTATGGTTGGACCATGCAACATAGTTGTTCATTAGAGGAGTAGTGGGACTTAAGGAGCAAGAGGTAGACACAGGGGTAAAACGGTAATTTGACCCAGCTGTGACTACGAACAACCTGTGAAGGGTTGACTCATGGGTATTGGTTATATCGATGGACACAACTTGTCCTACAAAGATGAGAGAGTGCGACTACGGGCTTTAGTGGAGTGTTACCGTAGCTAATGAATGTTGAATAACCGGGTCAAAGAGTTTGACAAAGTTAGTCTCGGATCATTGGAGCTCATCCGGTGTAGGTCCATTAGGTCCTCGGTTGGCTCAAATTGGACAAATTGAGGGTTTAAAGTTTGGTGTGAATTTGAAGTGTTCAAATTCATTATTTGGGTATTTATGTCATTTATATGAGTTATAGATGACATAATATATAGTTTGATGTGAATGAGATTCATAATAAACTATAGTATAGCCTAATTGATTAATTAGTGCTAATTGGAGAAATTGAATTGAGAGAAATTAAGTTGAATGTGATTCAATTTATAATTCCACATTTATGCAAATGGGATTTGTATAATAAGGCATGAGATACCTTATATTATATAATATACAAATGTGATTTCTATATTATATGGTTGTGGTAAAATTGTGAGTTGGTGGAGGTTTTAACTCCATCACACAATAGTATTTAAAGGCTTTGCAAGAAGCCTTTGGAATGCCATTTGCCATTTTTTTGGATTTCCATCCAAAGAGAGCAAATGTTTTCTCTCTAGAACTCTCTCAATTCTCTCTAATTCTCTCCTCACCCAAAACCAAAGGGAGTCCCACGTACTCTCCCTCAACCTCCCGAGAACAACCGAGAAGACCCTTTGGAGGTGTCTCCCTGTTCGGATCGAGGTTCGTGTTCGAGGAGAACGTCGGATCGAGAGAGATCGTGACCGAAGAAGGAGAAAACGTTGAAGAAGAGTTCTTCAAGAGGTTAGTATCTAGTACTTACTGTTTACTTCTTCTTCTTTGCATGTTTAGCCTAGGATCTATGAGATAGATTCAATTTTAAGATAGGAATTACACAACGGATCAACGACGTTTCACAATGTCTTCCGCTGCGGGAATTCAAAATCCCTACAAAAGGACCCTGTGTTGGTTTGTGGGGATAGTGTCTTCACTCTTACAAACAGTCATGGATGATAGGTAAAATCATCATTTTTCACTAAGCAAGTTTCAAGAACAAGTAAATCAAATTACCTTTCTTCTCTTTGAGCCCAGTAAGGTACTTTGGGCAGTTTCATTTCCAGTGCCCGTCCACGTTGCAGTGGAAACACTTTCCTTTGTTTGCAACCTTGGTCTTTCCCTTGCCCTTATCAGCAGCAGGTGCCTTCCCTTTCCCTCATATCTTCTTCTTTTGGGTCTTCTTAAGCCCAGAAGATGGACCACAGGACTTAGTCCCAGAGGATGAACCCTTCTGGAACCTTCTGGAATGGGCAAACAGATTTGCCTCTCCATCAGCCTATCCTTTATTCTTCATAAGAGTCTGGAAAGTTTGTAGTTCATTGAGGAGAGTAGTCAGGTTGCACTCTATCTTGTTCATCACCGCATTGCTGCGGAATTGCAGAAAACTCTTTAGAAGAGATTCCAGGATGAACGACACCTGACTTTGCCACGTTGAAGTGGACCATCAGATAAAGAACGTGTTCTCTCACCCACGACCCCTCCTTCATACGAGAGTTTTTGCCAGTTAAACGTTCGCTTTTAACTAGGCTATAAATGAGAACGACATGCTGAAATTCCAAAAGTAGTTCTAATTAGTTCTGCCTTTAACCCATTATAAACCAATCAAATTTATCAAAATTATTAAAGAACTCTAGTGTTTAAATTAAACCTTTAATTTTGCAATGATACTTCAAGGGTTTAAAATAAAAACCACCGTCAGGTGGTCAGTCACTCCTCCCCGGAATTGAGACTATCTCAGCTAATTCTCACTACCAGAACATCTCATGTCCCAATGATTCTTAGCTACCGTTTGTTTGGTCAAGGACTTGTTAACTAGCTTAACTTATCCCGTAAATGTGACCCTACAATTTTTAGATCCAATAGGTCCGAGCCAATAGGCTACTATTAAGAAAGACAACTGTTGACAAATTATCTAAGAGACCCTATCCATTTCTGGAGTTCGCCGTGTTTCGATCCATATAGTCAGTCCCTTCGTAGGGATTGGTTGTTCCAGGATAACCTAGCAGGCGGACTATAGAAATCTCACGGTGCGACCTAATGAAAGAGACCGTAGGATACGTTGACACGCGTCCAGCTCCCATTTACTATGGATACTTCCCTCATTCACCTTGTTATTAAACTATGCAAACACTTACCGTAGGGGGACGCCCTATTGACGTCGTGTAGCCAAGCATGGAACTCACAGTGTGAACTCTTGGCGACGTGAGAATAAACTTGATGCGAACATCTCGTTTTCTCCCACTGAAGCTCCTAAGGTTAGGGTATACGTTTAACTTAGTCGAATTCTGGCTAAAAGAATCTATCTAAGTCTATGCCTATTATAACTAGGTCTTTTAACCTTATGTCTAGGTGAATAAACATTTTAATTACCTAGATATAAAACAGAATAATGGTTAATTCAACTCAGTTCCAGGTCAGTTCCCAAGGAGGAGGTGTTCCGTTCACCGTCAGCTTAAGTACCCCCAGCCTTAGACGAAACATCACTGGTAGAGTTCCCTTATAACCAAAGTTCTATGGTCCTACTATATTTTAAACTATTTATAATCCTATATAAGACTAACTTCTAATCCTATTAGAAATTAAACTTAGGTCTAAATTAATTTTAAACAATTTAAAACTAATTTCATTTAACCCAAGTTCCTATGTTTGCATGCAATTCTTTGTTATAGGTTATGGTTTCTAAAACCCCTTTATTTTTATCTTTTATAAATTTTAATAATTAACCTATGACAAGGAACTATATTATAAAACCAACAAATAAGTTCAAATTGGAATTATAAAAGATATTCAACTAATTGAATAACGCAAATTACTTAAATAAAATAACATTTATTTTAAACTAAGTAATTTCATGCTCCATGCAATTTATTTTCAATATAATCTAATTAAAACAATTATAACTAATTACCCATGAAAAATAAATTAATCATGCATTTGTACCATATTTATATAACATTTATACGAATAAACATGCATGAACATGCTTATCCTAAAGTGGGAAAATATTCTAAATGACATTCATAAAGAAAAATAGTTGTAAAACCGGAAAAATTTGGCCCATAAAGTGCAAAAATAATAAAATTACACTAATTTTATTACAAAATCGGTCCAAAACTCCTTGAATCGGGCTCAAACTGCTCGAACCGGACAAAAAACAACTCGAACCAACCGCCTGCACCGGTATGCTCCTTCAGTTGGTGTCACGCGCGTTACGGCTGAAGGGAGCGTTACCGCGCGCCATTCATTCGCGCTTCGCCGGGCATCGGGGTAGCGTTGCAACGCTTCTGACCCCTCGATCTTCTGCTTCGATAGGAAGTCTCGGCGTTGCGACGTCGTTCGTCAGCGTTGCAAAGCTGATGAACGGCGTTGTAACGCTGTTGCTTCGGCAGCAGTAGATTCCTTCGAACACAACAACTTCAATCACCAATTTCTCCTTCGATACTCATCCGAATTGCACGAAACCGGTCCCGAACGACTCACAACTCAATTGCAGACTTGATTATGCACTTAATTGCCCAAAACGCAGGGGTTTTTACATTTAATTTGATCAAATCAAAGCAAACTAAGACCAAAATTTTCCTAAACAGCTTTACAGCAAACCATAATGCAATTCCCACTTAACCAATGCAAATTTGTTTCAACCAAAACAAAACAAGCATTGCTCTGATACCATTTGATGGAGATCCGATCTCATTGAGCAGCGAAAACGTGATTTGAAAGATCGAAAAACTTGTTTGTTTTGGTTTAAGACAAATACCAATACATTAATAAATTACATAAAATAAGCAACTTAATTCCTAATCTAATTAGGCATGGATCTAAACATGCAAACATATGGAATTTTAATTGTTAAATTAAAAGGAAGAGGTTCAATACCTTTGTAGATCAAACCAGTAACTCTTGCTCCAATTGCACATCAATACAACAATAAGCAAATATCCTCTGTTCTTCTTTTTCAGCAGAACACAACCACAAAGTAAACCATCTATGTCTCTGGATTCAACTTAGACCAACCTTGGTGGGAAGGTTTTCCAACTTGAGAGAGAGAATTTTCTTACAACAATTAACTAATTGCACCATTCGATCAATCAACCTCCATCTTCTCCATTGGAGAAGAAGTACTGAATAAAGGGTAACTCCCCACTCCCTTATCGAGAAGGGATTGGGGAGTAATGGAAACGTGTCATCGTGACACGTTCCCAATTAATTAATTAATTAATAATTAATCAAATTAATTATATTAATATTTATTTTAATTAAATCATATTTAATTCAATACCATATCATAAATTATGATTAAATCTCATTTAATCATTTTACCCTTAACCTATAGTTTTAATGCACATCTAATGCACATTAAATTTTAACATATAGTTTTCAAATATGAATCACATTCACATTTAAATTTAACATTTGAACTCTTTCAAATATATATTTCTCTCATATAATTTAATATGAATCATATTCACATTAAATTTAAAATATATAGTTCCAAAACTTTATATTATATCGTATCTATATACATTAAATTTATTCCCTAATGAATTTGAACATTTCAAATTCAAACGATCTAAGAACCCATTATGAGCTAGAAGGTGGACCTAATGGACCTACAGATCAGAAGCTCCAACGATACGAGATTACTCGGTTAATCTCATTAACCTCCTAATCAACATTCGTTAACTGCAGGAACACTCCACTAAAGTCCCGCAGCTGCACTCTTCTAACTGCAGGAACACTCCACTAACTCCAGCTGGGTCAAATTACCGTTTTACCCCTGGGTTACAAAAGAGAATCGAAGTCCCCGCAGCGGAAGCGATTGCGAATCGCGTGCTCTTGATTTAGTTACAACGGAAAATTCAAGAACGTAAAACATAAATTAAGCACATATAATAAAATGGGCAGCAAGTATTTACCTTTGAAGAACCTTTCTTCAAGTGCTCCTCCTCTCTTCACGATCAAGATCAATGCAACACGAACTCGTACGAACACCGACACCACCACCGGATCTTCTCCGTTGTTCTCTAGGTGAGGGAGGAAGGTAGGTTCCCTTTAGGAGTGGTGAGGTATTTTGTGAGAGAGATGTGTGTTTTGGAACTCTTCCAACAACACAACAAGGAGGCTAGGAATAGCTTAGAATGATTTCCAAAATCACTTAACCTAGTTGCATCTCATGCAACCATATATATAGGGAAATATGATGGAAATGACCATCCTACCCCTCCTTTTATCTCTCTTTTGTATATAGTTTATATATGAATCTAATTCACATTAAAACTATATATTATATCAATTATATCATATATAATTGATATAATTCCTCATGTATAAAATTGAACACTTCAATTTATCTCCTAACTTTGTACCCTCAATATTACCATGTTGAGCCAATAGAGAGATCTAATGGATCTACAGATTATGAGCTCCAATGATGTGAGATTAACTGATCAAACTCTTTCATCCAGTTAATCAATATTCATTAACTACAAGCCACTCCACTATAGACTTGTAGCTGCACTCTCCTCACTGTAGATATTATTGTGTCCACTGATATATTCATTACCCATGAGTCGACCCTTCAAAGGTTGTTCGTAATCACAACTGGGTCAAATTACCGTTTTACCCCTGTGATTACCTCTTTGCTCTTTAAGCACCATTGATCCTCTAATGAACAACAAGTCTAAGGTCCTACCTTAGACTCATACCCTCATATAGGGCGAGGCCCCGTTGTTCAAGACCTGGAGTCAGTTCTTCAGGGAACAACCTATCTAATTCCTCAGTAGAGGAATGAGTGAATATCATCTTGTACAGTTAAGTTCTCAGCTACCTACGAGGTTCTGTCCCTGAGAAGGTAGGTTTATTGAGTCGGCTACAACCCACTTTCACCCATACTAGTCTAAGGACAAACCCTATAAGCAGGGGTTCTTAACTTGCTCAGGATTCAGGTCAAGTCACTAATGACCATTTATAAATTACTGGTTTTATCCTGTTAACGGTGTTATACTGGTTAGACTAATAATTTGCGATCCAGTCTTCTATGAACTCTTCATACAGGATACCCCCCTCGCATGTCAACTACATGAATGAGTTGGATTACCTCATTTGTACTAATTACAAAGTGTACTTATTCTTATACCATAGAGTATTTAGGTTATAATCTTGAATTCAACCCAAATAGTGTCCACTACACTGATTTCAAGATAAACGTTATAACCTTGGAGCTTAGTTTATTGGATTTATAAACGCAAGACTGTAATCTTATCAAAACAAATAACACTTTATTTAATTAATCAAAATTACACAAGTTTGGGGCATAAATCCCAACAATCTCCCACTTGACCTAAAGCTTGTGGAGTACTAAATATTACATTAATGTAAATACAATAAACTAGGGAATTTAAACCCCTTTGTACAAAATACTCCCACTTGCCCTAGTTGGGGAAGACTTGTAAACCTAGAGGCTTGTTTAAGTCCATAAATCGACCTTTTAAGCCTGCAAACTTTTTGCTCTTTTCCTGGTTTAATGAACCCTTTGGGTTGGTCCATGTAGATGGTTTCCTCAAGATTTTCATTCAAAAAGGATGTCTTGACATCCATTTGCCATACCTCATAGTCATAATATGCGGCAATGGCAAGAAGGATACGGATAGACTTTACCATAGCAACAGGTGAAAAGGTTTCCTCAAAGTCAACCCCTTCAACCTGGGTATAACCCTTTGCTACTAGTCTAGCTTTAAAGGTTTGCACCTTCCCATCTACACCACGTTTTCTCTTGTAGATCCATTTACAACCTATAGGTTTCACCCCATCAGACTTATCTACAAGATCCCAAATAGAATTGAAGTACATCGACTCCATTTCTTGGTTTATGGCTATGACCCATTTGTCTTTGTCATTGTCAACCATTGCTTGATTATAAGTCAATGGATCCTCGCAGTTGTCATCTGGTATAACAACTTGGATTTCAGCTAAATCCATGTAACGACCAGGCTGTATCACAACCCTCCCATTACGTCGAGGCATACTCAACTCTTGATATGGGCCCTCTTGACTATACAAGTATCAACAACTCTTGTTGACGTACTAGTGTTCTTATTAGCAACCTTTGCTATTGTTCCGTCTAATTCACTCAACACTACCTTACTTTTTGGTTTGTGGTCCCTTATGTGGTCCTCCTTCAAGAAAGTGGGTTTGTCGACACAAAGACCTTATCTTCCTTAGGATCATAGAATAAACAACCTCTTGTTTCTTTTGGGTATCCTAAGAATAGGCATAACTTTGAACGTGAATCCAACTTCTTTGGATTTGTCACAAGCACATGTGCTGGACAACCCCATATTCTGAAGTGACATGAACTACCTTTACATCCTTTCCAGAGTTCAAAAGGTGTTTCAGAAACACTTTTGGAGGGCACACTATTCAAAATGTATACTGCAGTCTCCACTGCATAACCCCAAAAGGAACTAGGGAGATGAGCATAACTCATCATTGATCGAACCATGTCCAATAAGGTTCTATTTCTCCTTTCCGATACACCATTTTGTTGTGGTGTGCCGGGAGCTGAGAGTTGGGATGTAATTCCATGTTCTATCATATAGTTTGGGAATTTTAAATCCATGTACTCTCCACCTCGATCCGATCGAAGTGTTTTAACTCTTTTACCTAATTGATTTTCAACCTCAGCCTTGAATTCCTTGAACTTTTCAAGTGCTTCAGACTTGTGGTGCATTAGGTAAATATACCCATATCTGGAATAATCATCTATAAAAGAGATGAAATATTCATATCCTCCCCTGGCTTTAACATTCATCGGACCACAAAGGTCTGAATGTATAAGCCTTAGAGTATCTTTGGCTCTATGACCTTTTTCCACTAAAAGGTCTTTTAGTCATCTTGCCTTCTAGGCAGGATTCACATACTGGCAAAAAATTTTCTTCTAACTCGTTTAGAAGTCCTTTCTTTACCAATCTCTCAATCCTATTGAGATTAATGTGACGCAATCTTTGATGCCAAAGATGAGCATTTTCTTTAGGAGAAATTTTACGTTTCTTAGTTTGTGCGTTTGCAGTTTTAAATAATTAAGTGTTCAAAACCATTTTGACTGAATTAGGCCTTAAAACATACAATCCATTTTCTAATGAAGCTGAACATATTTCTAAACCTTTCTTCAAAATAAACACTTTATTCATAGAAAAGGAAACAAAAATACATTGTTCAATAAGGAAAGAAATGGAAATGAGGTTTCTAGTAAACCCTAGTATCACTAATATATTGTCCAACAATACATATTTCTTGCCAAAATAAAGCTTCATTGTGCCTCTCTCTCACAAATTGAGACGACCTCTCCATTTCCAACCCGGGCGTTATCTCTCCTCTCACATGAATCACCGCCAGAATCAATTCCTCGAAAGAAGAACAAACATGATTAGTGGCGCCTGAATCAAGTATCCAAGCGGTTTTATCATTATCCACTAAACAAGCTTCTAGGCAAAGTAAATCATATTTACCTTTCTTCTTCTTTTCTGCAATGTACTTCGGACAGTTCCGTTTCCAATGCCCTTCTTCGTTGCAGTGGAAACACTTTCCTTTGTCAGCAACGTCTTTGACTTTCTTGCCCTTCTAGGCGGCAACTTTTTAGCTTGTTTCCCTTTACCAACCTTCTTCATGTTCTTCTTCTTACCTCTCGGGTTAGAAGAAGATGAAGCCATCAAGTTTTTGTCCCGCAGGTCGAACCTGCGTGATAACTCCTACGCAACATTTGCCTCACCTTTCGATCCTCGAATTTTCATCAAAGATTGAAAAGTCCGTAGTTCATTCGAAGGAGGTAAGATTAAAAGTAACCTTGTTCATAACAACATTACTTCTAAATCATGAAACTATCGGAAGGGTTTCGAATGAAGTCGACTCGACTCGACTCATCGATGGAAGCACCATTCGACTCCGCGATGTTAAAGTGTACCATCATATCCAGGACATGATCTTGAATAGATGTACCCTCTGACATCCTCGAGTTGAATATGTACTTTAGGGCATTATGTCGTGCTTGTGTGGACTGTTGTCTAAACATACCTTGCACAGAATCCATGATTTCCTTGGCGGTAATCATGCCCTCATGCTTCTTGGCTAATATGTCAGACATACTTGCCAGCATGTAGACCTTGGCCTTATCATTGGCCTTGATCCATCGATCATATGCATCACGAACATTTCATGACGCATTCGAGCCTGGCACCTGAGAACACTCCTTAGTTAGCACAAACTTCAGATCATCCACTACAAAAATAGTGTTGAGTTTGTTTTTCCATGTCATCATATGCTCTCCGGTTAACTTTTCCGCACCCAATAAGGAAATTATAGAGCTAGTCATTTTTGCTGAAAAATTACAAACAAACTTGTATGAGTTTCTTGCTATAACTCTAATCCAATCATGTTTTAGCTAATTATCAAATGATTCCTTGGCCATTTATAATTTGCAATGATACTCCAAAGGTTTAGAATGTATGACACCGAAGGGTAATAAAAAACAGTCCTCCTCTGGATCAAGACACTCTTGACCAAAACCTAACACAAGAATAACTCTTATTCCTATAGGTTTTAGTTACCAATTTTCGGTCTGGATACATACACAACTTATGTACCCCATCAGTGTAACCCTTTGTCTTTAGATCCCAGAGTCTCGATCCAATAAAATCTGCCGAAGGGAGGACTAGATTGGAAAATAGTCTAAGGAAATCTTTATCCCTTTCGGGTGTCTACTGTGTTAGATCCCCTATGATCAAGCCCTCCGAAAGGATTGTCTGGTCCCGGCCAAACTACCAGGCTGACCATAGTGGTCTAACGGTGTAAACCGATAAAAGAGACCGTAGATTTTGTTTTCACTAAACCTGCTCCCACTCACTATAAGTACCTTCTCCATTCACCTTGATATTGACTCATACAAACACCATCCGAAGGGGGACGCTCCCGTTTGCGCCACGAGGCCAAGTATGAGTCTCACGGTGTGAACTTCCCGGAGATAGCGTAGGTGGAAAAATATGTATCTCATACACTTTTTCCTCTCACTGAATACTTTAAGTCTATAGGAATCTTTCTTAGGCCAAAACCCGGCTAATGGTTTTACCTAACTCTATCAACATAACTCTTATATTGATGATCAATATAACTCTTATATTGATTTGATCCTAAGTTTGTTAATATAACTCCTTATATTAAACCTAGGATTTCTAGTTTATTAACCCCTTAATAAACCCGTTGACGCTACTGTAATTTATAAGGCTCTCTGATTAAATTTCACTCTCAGGTCAGTTCCCAGGTAGTGGTGTTCCGTTTTCGTCAGCTTAAATACCCTAGCCTAGATAGAACTTTCCTTAGACAGAGTTCCTCTTTTAATCATAGCTTATAAATTACTTGGTTCCTAATTCTAATCTAATTAGAACTAGATAACCTAAGGTCTATTATTTCCAAGTTCTAAACACTTTAAAACTAATAATTAACCTTAGATGACATGCATACTATGTTATAGTGCTTGATCATTCATCACATGAATAATAAGACATTCATAGCATATTCATCTCATGAAAAATAATACATGTCAATGCTGTCCAAAAATTAATATAACTACCTTATAAATGATGCATGAAAATGCTTAACCTAAGGTGGGATTTCTAAAATACAAGCATACACTATGCATGACAATAATTACACAACAATTGCATAATTAAAATAGCAAAAATTAGACCAATTTTGGCACCCTAGAAAATAATTTTAATTAATATAATCTAATTATATTAATTAAAATTAAAATTATTAAATATATTAAATAAAACATTTTTATAATTAATATAAATAATAAAAAAACATTTCTGCCCGTTGCTCCTCGCGTGAAACGTATCCGGGTTGCAACGCTACTTTTGTCGTTTTCTGCCGAGCGTTGCAACGCTGTCTCCTGCGTTGCAACGAGACAACATTGAGAATCACCATTCCTTTGCTCGTTTTTGCTCCGTTCTTCTCAGCAACCGCCTTGCCTCGATCGACACGGACTTACAGACTCGATTTACAATTAAATTTGCCCAAAACACCGGGCCCTTACATTGAACATTTCAATTGAAATTGTAAATCTAAGTGACAAAAATTGAAAACATCTAATTTCGCAAAAAACCGTTCATACATCTCATGCAAAAATAGTAAATCCCACCTTGTTCTTGAAAAATCCAGAACATAAATCAAGAATGCAATTGGGCTCTGATACTAATTGAAGGGAATCGAAGTCCCTGCAGCGGAAGCGATTGCGAATTGCGCGCACTTGATTTAGTTACAACGGAAAATTCAAGAACGTAAAACATAGATTAAGCACATATAATAAAATGGACAGCAAGTATTTACCTTTGAAGAACCTTTCTTCAAGTGTTCCTCCTCTCTTCACGATCAAGATCAACGCAACACGAACTCGTACGAACACCGACACCACCACTGGATCTTCTCCGTTGTTCTCTAGGTGACGGAGGAAAGTGGGTTCCCTTTAGGAGTGGTGAGGTATTTTGTGAGAGAGATGTGTGTTTTGGAACTCTTCCAACAACACAACAAGGAGGCTAGGAATAACTTAGAATGATTTCCAAATTCACTTAACCTAGTTGCATCTCATGCAACCATATATATATGGGAATATGATGGAAATGACCATCCTACCCCTCCTTTTATCTCTCTTTAGTATATAGTTTATATATGAATCTAATTCACATTAAAACTATATATTATATCAATTATATCATATCTAATTGATATAATTCCTCAGGTATAAAATTGAACACTTCAATTTATCTCCTAACTTTATACCCTCAATATTACCATGTTGAGCCAACGGAGGGATCTAATGGACCTATAGATCATGAGCTCCAATGATGTGAGATTAACTGATCAAATTCTTTGATCCAGTTAATCAATATTCATTAACTACAAGTCACTCCACTATAGACTTGTAGTTGCACTCTCCTCTCATGTAGATATTATTGTGTCCACCGATATAGTCATTACCCATGAGTTGACCCTTCACGGGTTGTTCGTAATCACAACCGGGTCAAATTACCGCTTTACCCACAGTGATTACCTCTTTGCTCCTTAAGCACCACCGATCCTCTAATGAACAACAAGTCTAAGGTCCTACCTTAGACTCATACCCTCATAGAGGGCAGGGCCCAGTTGTTCAAGACCTGGAGTTAGTTCTTAAAGGAACAACCTATCTAATTCCTCAGTAGAGGAATGAGTGAATTCCATCTTGCACAGTTAAGTTCCCAGCTACCTATGAGCTTCTGTCCCTGAGAAGGTAGGCTTATTGAGTCGGCTCACATTACTCTCACCCATACTAGTCTAAGGACAAACCGCTATAAGCGGGAGTTCTTAACTTACTCGAGATTCAGTCAAGTCACTAATGACCATCTATAAATTCGGTCTTATCCTCATTAATGATGTTATCTTTGGTTAGATTAATAATTTGCGATCCAGTCTTATATGAACTCTTCATACAGGATGCCCCCACTCGAATGTCAACTACATAAATGAGTTAGATTACCTCATTTGTACTAATTACAAAGTGGGTCGCATCCATGGTGTTACCAGAAACGACATGAAACGTCGTGGTGTTCGTTGTGAAAATGTTTTCTTAAAATTGAATTAAACTATTTAATTTTAGGCTAAACATCCATTTTCAAGAAAAAAACGAAAGTAATAGTAACACTTGTTGAAGAACCCTTCTTCGATATTGTCTTCTCCGATCACAAACTCTTCGTGCCAACGATCTCTTCATGCGATCTCTCGAACCAAACAGATTGGACACCTCCAAAATGACTTCTCAGTTGTTCTTAATCGGTTGAGGGAGAGTGGTGGGACTCCCTTTGGTTTGGGTGGAGAGAATTTTTTAGAGAGAATTGAGAGAAGAGAGAAAGCTTCTTTGGATGGAAATTCCAAAAACGAGCACTTGTGTTGCAAAAGGCTTCTCACCAAGCCTTTATATAATGGTGAGTGGTGGAGTTGAAATCTCCACCAAAACACCATTTTACCACAACTTTATAATATGCAAATCATATTTGCATATTACATATACTAAGGTATCTCATACCTTATTATACAAATCTCATTTGTATAATTGTGGAATTTTTAAATTGAATCACATTCAATTTAATTTCTCTCAATTCAATTTCTCCAAATTAGCACTAATTAATCAATTAGGCTAACCTATAGTTTATTATGAATCTCATTCACATTAAACTATATATTATGTCAATTATATCTCATATAAATGACATAAATACCCTTTTAATGAATTTGAACACTTCAAATTCACACACAACTATAAACCCTCAATTTATCAAGTTTGAACCAACCGAGGGACCTAATGGACCTACAGATGACGAGCTCCAATGATTCGAGATTAACCTGTCAAACTCTTTGACCCGGTTATTCAACATTCATTAGCTACGGTAACACTCTACTAAAGCCCGTAGTTGCACTCCCATTACTAGAGGACAAGTTGTGTCCATTGATATAACCAAAGCCTGTGAGTCGACCCTTCACAAAATGTTCATAGTCACAGCTGGGTCAAATTACCGTTTTACCCCTGTGTCTATCACTTACTCCTTAAGTCCCACTACTCCTCTAATGAACAACTACGTTGCATGGTCCGACCATGAACAACATCCCTCTCGGGCCAGTGAGAGGGTGGGCGCCCGTTGTCCAAGCCTTGGAGACAACACTTAAAGGAACAACCCCTCTAGTTTCTCTAAATCAGGAACGAATGAATTCCATTTCGCGTAGTTAAGTTCCCAACTTCCCACGTGGTCCTATCCCTGAGAAGATAGGCATATTGGATGAGTAACTGTGACCACCCTAGGATTAAGGTCGAGTCACTATTGGTCATCTACGAACTTATTAGCCCTATACTATTAACGGTATTACATCAGTAAGTCTAATAATTGATGGTCCGGTCTTATACAATCTCATTGCACAGGATGCCCCCACTCGCATGTCAACCACATGAACATGGTGGATCACCTCGTTTGTATCTAATACAAAGCGGGTCGCATCCACAACGTATCCAGGATTAGGTCTCAACCCTATCCGTATGCTGTAGACCATTCGAGTTATTAACTCGAACGTGATCCTCCCTGTGTGTCAACTACACAACATTCAAGTTCTAGTTCTCTCATAATTCAATGACCCTTGAGCCTGGTTTATTGGATTACGTTTATAAAAATGTGTGACACAAAGTTATGAAAAAATAACTTTTATTTATTTCAACTTGGAATGTTTCATACATATACGAGATTAGGACAAACATCCCAACAAACTCCCACTTGGACTAAGCTAGTGGAGTACAGAATGTACAGTAATAATACAATAAACTAGGGCATTCAATACCTTTTACAATACTCCCACTTACCCTAGTCAGGAAACACTCGAAGACATAGACTCTCTTGGTGACCCTTAAACACCTTAGCCGTGAGGGCCTTTGTAAATGGACCAACAACGTTGTGCTCTGACGCTATCTGCGTGACTGTCACGTCTCAGCGGTGCACAATCTCCCGTATCACGTGATACTTCCGCTCAATATGCTTGCCCCTCTTATGACTCCGAAGTTCTCTCGAGTTGGTTACTACACCACTGTTGTCAAAAAACGAGGTCACTAGCAAGTTCATATTTGGAACAACTTCCAAATCTATCATGAACTTCCTCAGCCAAACAGCTTCTTTTGCAACTTCAGAAGCCTCAACATACTCGGCTTCCATCGTGGAATCAGCAATGCATGCCTGTTTGATGCTTTACCACACTACAACTCCTCCATTCAAAATGAAGGCTGACCCCGAAGTGGATTTCCTACAATCCTTATTGGTCTGAAAGCCAGAGTCTGCGTATCCCGTAAAGATCAAATCCCCACTTCCATACTAAAGGATGTAGTTCCTCGTTCTCCTAAGATACTTGAGGATTGCCTTAATGGCTTCCATTGATCTAATCCTTGATTAGATTGATACCTACTGACAATCCAAACTGCATAACAGATGTCGGGCCCAGTACACAACATGACATACATGAGGCTCCCTACAGCTGAAGCATAAGGGATTCGTCTCATATCCTCAACTTCTTAATGCGTCTTAGGACATTGATCCTTAGACAGGTGAACGCCATGCCTGAAAGTCAGCAAGCCCTTCTGGGAGTTCTGTATCATATATCTAGACAACATCTTGTTAATATAAGACGCCTAAGACATGGCTACCGTTCTGTTCTTCCTGTTCCGAACTATCTAGATACCTAGAACATACTAGGCCACTCCCAAATCTTTCATTTGGAATTGCAAAACAAACCATTTCTTAATATTAGTAAGAAATCCTACCTCGAACAGGATATCATCCACAAGTAATATCAGAAATGCGACAGTGTTGTTGACGAATTCTTGTGGACACAAGGCTTATCAACATTATGATTAAAGCCATCAGATTTGATCGCCTCATCAAACCTTATACTCTAAGACCTCGAGGCTTGTTTCAGTCCATAAACAGACCTTTGAAGCCGGCAAACCTTTTGCTCTTGGCCTTGGGCAATGAACCCTTTGGGTTGGTCCATGTAGATGGTCTCATCGAGATTTCCATTCAGAAAGGCTGTCTTGACATCCATCTGCCATACCTCATAGTCATAATATGTGGCAATGGCCAGAAGGATCCTGATAGACTTTACCATGGCAATAGCAAAAAAGGTTTCCTCGTAGTCAACCCCTTCAACCTGGGTAAACCCCTTTGCCACTAGTCTAGCATTGAAGGTTTGCACCTTCCCATCTACGCCACGTTTACCCTTGTAGATCCACTTGCAACCAATAGGTTTGACCCCATCCGGTTGGTCTACAAGCTTCCAGACGGAATTGAAGTACATCGACTCCATTTCCTGGTTCATAGCTTTAATCCATTCATCTTTGTCAATGGACCTTCCCATCTAAGCCATTTCCTGATCATAAGTCAATGGATCTAGCTTTGAGGGTTTGCACCTTCCCATCTAAGCCATTTCCTGATCATAAGTCAATGGATCCTCGCAGTCATCATCAGGGGTGACGACTTGGGTTTCAGCAAAACCCATGTAACGTTCAGGCTGTCTCATAATCCTCCCACAACGTCGAGACATTCTCAACTCTTGAGAACAGACTTGACTAGACGAGCTAGGATCAACAACACTTGTTAACGTACTAGCCCCATCAGCAACTCTTATTGATGTACTGTCCATTTCGTTTAACACAATCTTACTCCTTGGTAAGTGATCTCTGATGTGGTATTCCTAAAGGAAAGTGGCGTTTGTCGATACAAGCACCCTATTTTCCTTAGAATCGTAAAACAGACCACCCGTAGTCTTTTTTGGGTTACCTATACAGAGGCACAACTTTGAATGGGGTTCCAACTTCTTCGGGTTTGACACCAACACATGGGTCGGGCATCTCCAAATTTTGAAATGGTGTAAACTACCTTTACGTCCATTCTAGAGTTCGAAAGGTGTTTCACAAACACTCTTCGACGAAACTTGTTCAAGATATATACCGCAGTCTGCACTGCGTAACCTAAAAAAGAATCAGGGAGACGAGCATAGCTCATCATCGACTGAACCATGTCCAACAGGGTTCTATTTCTTGTCTCCAATATACCATTCTGCTGTGGCATACCAGGTGGTGAGAGTTTGGACGTAATTCCATGTTCTATCATATAGTCCTAGAATACAGTGTCCATATACTCTCCGCGTCGATCGGATCAAAGTGTTTTAATCATTTTACCTAACAAGTTCTCAACCTCAGTCTTGTACTCCTTGAACTTTTCAAGAGTTTTAGACTTCCTATGCATTAGGTAAATATACCCATACCTCGAATAATCATCTATGAAAGATACAAAGTATTCGTAACCTCCTCGTGCTTTAACACTCATCGGACCATAAAGGTCAGAATGTATAAGCTCAAGAGGCTCTTTGGCTCTATATCCTTTTCCACCAAAAGGACATTTGGTCATTTTGCCTTCAAGGCATGACTAGTATACCCGTAAAGAGTTTTCTTCCAACTCGCTTAGAAGTCCACTCTTCACTAGTCTCTCAATCCTATTGAGATTTAAGTGGCCTAACCTTAGTTGCCAAAGATGGGCATTTTCTTTTGGAGAAACTTTCATTCTTTTAGTTCATGTTTCAGCCGTTTTAAACAATTCAGTATTCAAAACACTTTTGATCGAATTAGGCTTTAAAAGGTATAAATTATTCTCAAGTGAAGCAGAACATAACAAGTTTTCATTTCGGGAAATAAACGTTTTATTACCACTGAAAGAAAAAAAATACAATATTCGAATAGGCAAGAAATGGAAACAAGGTTTCTAGTAAACCCTGGCACTATATACATATTATCCAATAAAATGTACTTCCCGCCAAAAAAGAGCTTCACCGTGTCGACCACCACAACAGAGACCACCTCCCCGGATCCAACCCGTAGTGTTATTTCACCCTCTCGCAGCCGCTGCCAGGAACTAATTCCCTGAAAAGAAGAAAAGACATGGTTAGTGGCGCTTGAATCCAGTATCCAGACAGAGTCATTACGCTCCACTAAACAAGTTTTAGTTACAAGTAAATCACATTTACCTTCTTTCTTCCTATCGGCAAGGAACTTGGGACAATTTCTCTTCCAGTGACCATCCCCGTTGCAGTGGAAACACTTTTCTTTCTCCGCAACTTCCTAGACCTTTTTGCCCTTTTGGGCGGCAACGTGGTCAGCTTTACCCTTCTTTAATTTCTTATTCTTCCCTTTCGGGCCTGAATAACCTACAAATTTTGTCCCAGAGGTCGAACCCTTGTGATAGGATCTGAAGGCAACATTTGCCTCAGCTTCCGGTCCCCTGATCATCATCAAGTATTGGAAGTTCTGTAGTTCGTTGAGTAGGGTGGTCAGAGTGTAGCTACTTTTGTTCATAACAACATTGCTACAAAACTGCAGGAAACTCTTCGGAAGAGTCTCCATTATAAAGCTGACCATGCTCGACTCGTCGATCGAAGTCCCGTTCATCTCTGCCAGTTAAAGTGGGTCATCATGTCCAGAACGTGTTCGCCGATAGATGTCCCCTCCTTCATCCTTGCATTGAAGACGTGTTTGAGGGCATCGTGCCGAACCTGAAAGGACTGTTGTCCAAACATTTCCTGTAGCGATTCCACGATCTCCTTAGCGGTGACCATAACCTCATACTTCTTTGCCAATACTTCAGACAAGCTGGCAATAATGTAGACCTTGGCCTTTTCATTGGCCCTGATCCACCCATCGTACGCATCAGAACACTTCGCGATGCGGTCGAGCCCGACACCTGAGGAAACTCCTATGTTGATATTATTTTTCCACGTTTGAAAATTATCACCGATGAGTATAGCAGAAGCTAAAAGGGCGATAATTAAACTTGACATTTTGTTTGTTGAAAATAAGAAAAACTTTGTATTAATCTCACAAAAACTTTAAGAATCCAATCAGATTTTAGCAAATTTTTATCCTATGATCCCTAGGTCATTAAAAATTTCAATGATACTCCAAAGGTTTAGAATGAACGCCACCGAAGGGTGGACAAAAACACTCCTCCTCTGGAACGAGACTTTCTCGACCAAACCCTAATACCAGAATAACACTTATTCCATTAGGCATCCGGTTTCCATTATTCGGTCTGAATCCATTAACTCTTAATGAATCTCGTGAGTGTCACCCTCTATCTTTAAATTTCCAAGTATCTGTCCAAACAATAGCCACCAAAGGGTGAATTACGAAGGAAAACCAACAAGGAAATTGTATCCCTTTTGGGAATTCACGGTGTTCCGACTCCCATAATCAAGGCCCTCCGAAGGGATTGTCTGATGCAGGCCAAACTAGCAGGCGGGTCATAGGTGTCTCATGGTGTGAATCGATAAAAGAGACCGTGGGTCCCGTTTTCACATGTCTCTCTCCGACTCACTATAAGTACTCTCTCCATTCACGTTGAATATTGACCCATACAAATACCATCCAAAGGGGGACGCTCCTATTTACGCCACGAGGCCAAGTATGAACCTCACGGTGTGAACTAAACGGAGATTTGTGGTCGAAAAATTAAATGTATCTCATACATTTTATTTCCTCTCACTCAACACTTTAAGTTAATAAGTATTGACCTAGATAAGTCGACTAATATTTACCTAAGTCTACCAATATAACACTTATATTGGATTAGCCTAAGTCTATAATAACATTATTAACTTAGGTTTATGTGAGTAACTTAATTAACTTTTATTTAAATGCCACTCACGAGAATATAACCTATGAATCTCCGGACTAAATTCACTCTCAGGTCAGTTCCGAAGTAGGGTTGTTCCTTATAATTGTTACTTCACCCTCTATCTAACCCTACCCTAAGGCTGGAGTATTTAAAGATAGAGGGTGAAGTAACAATTATATTAATATTAATTAATAAAATTAATTTTGAAAAACCTATTTTACAAAAATAATAAATAAAATAGTAGAAAAACCGTCCATCACTTGAAAACTGCCCTCATTTGCCACTCACGCGTACTTTCCTCGTGAACTGCTGCACACTATGCAACAACGTTGCAACATCCTGGCCAGCGTTGCAACGCTGTAG
This sequence comes from Trichosanthes cucumerina, assembly GCA_036507285.1. Classification (NCBI taxonomy): domain Eukaryota; kingdom Viridiplantae; phylum Streptophyta; class Magnoliopsida; order Cucurbitales; family Cucurbitaceae; genus Trichosanthes; species Trichosanthes cucumerina. The sequence goes on from CM071841.1 coordinate 19,237,239, forward strand.
CTCCCAGCAACAAGCCTCGTGCGCCCAACGACTTAGAGTTGCAACGATACTCCTTGCGTCTCAACGCTGCTCTGCAGCACAACCAACATCCGCGCGGACATCATTGAGACGCCGAAGAACAATGTCTCAATGTCATCGACAGAACAACACACATCTTTGTTGTTCTTCGGCGTGTTACAGACTCCTATCTGCAGGGGTTTGTCCTTTGACTAGTACGGGTGAGTGTGGCTTTAGTACGCCCAATATGCCTATCTTCTTGGGTACAGGACCTCGTGGGGATCTAGGAACTTAACTATGCAAAAAGGAATTCACTCGTTCCCGAACTAGGGAAACCAGTGGGTTGGTTCCCTTAAGTGTTGTCTCCAGGGCTTCAACAACGGGCGCCCATCCTCTCACTTGCCCGAGAGAGACGTTGTTTATTGTTGGACCATGCAACAAAGTTGTTTATTAGAGGAGTAGTGGGACTTAAGGAACAAGAAGTAGACACAGGGGTAAAATGGTAATTTGACTCAACAGTGACTACGAACATCCTGTGAAGGGACGACTCATGGGCATTGGTTATATTGATGGACACAACTTGTCCTACAGTGAGGAGAGTGCAGCTACGGACTGAAGTGTTCAAATTCATTAAAAGGGTATTTCTGTCATTTATATGTGATATAATGGACATAACATATAGTTTAATGTGAATGAGATTCATAATAAACTATAGTATAACCTAAATAATTAATTAGGGCTAAGTTGGAGAAACTGAATTCAGGGAAATTAAATTGAATATTTTTCAATTTAAAATTTCACAATTATGCAAATGTGATTTGTATAATAAGGTATGAGATACCTTATATTATAAGATATGCAAATATGATTTGCATATCATATGGTTGTGGTAAAATGGTGAATTGGTGGAGATTTTAACTCCACCACACACCATTATAAATAGGTGGAATGTGAGACATTCTAGAAGGATTCTTGCCATTTTTTGGAATTCCATCCAAAGTGCAAGAGAAACTTTCTCAAGCTCTCACTCTTAATTCTCTCAATTTTCTACATAACTCAATTCCAAAGGGAGTCCCACAACTCTCCCTCTTCCTCCAGAGAACAACCTAGAAGACCAAGTGGAAGTATTCAACTTGTTCGTTTCGTGGTACGAGTTCGAGAGATCGTTGGATCGAGAGAGATCGTGATCTAGGAGAGAACGTGAAGAAGTGTTCTTCAAGAGGTTAGTAACATATTACTCACTGTTTTTTCTTCTAAAAAACATGCTTAGCTTAGAATTGTATATGATACTTTTCTGGTTTAAGAAAATTAGAACTACAATGAATCAACGGTGTTTCACAACGCTTCCGCATCGGGAATCCATTCCCTTCATGGTGGAGAATCAATCAATTACGAATCTGGGTTGTCAACGATTCCAAAAATGGCAAAAATCTTGTAATTCCCGTAACCTTCCATTTTCTACAGATTCTTACAATGCAACCCGCATTTGAGCTCGCATTGTGGCCGGTTTGGTCTGGGTATTTTGCGTGCACAAATGCGGCCTACAATTTCCTTGGCATTTTTTTTGTCTCCTATTCGTTCACAAAAACACACCAAGATAGCTTATTTTTTACGATTCCAACCATTTCTTTCTTTTTTTTTTACTAATTTTAGCAAGCTTGAACAATTGACTCATGAACGATATTTTTAGTTTGTCACAAAATAAAAGTTTGCAATAAAATAGACAAAAATAACTAAGTATAGGTATAAATAATCCTCATAAATGAGAATTCTCAGTCACCAGTTTTATGTAATACTGATACAACTTCGATCTATAATCCTTATATCGAGTTCAAATCTCATAACAAATATAATTCTTAATATGATGCTCCAATATGTCCACATCGAATTTATTCTAAGCAATAAATATCACTTGTAACTATTGAGTTGTAATTCAATAATAAACTTTACATCATTAAAAAATTAACTAATTTACCAACAATCATTCAATTATGTTGGTAAAAACATCATTTGGAATGTCATGCTTCGTTGCATACTTCAGAGGGACAGGACGAATTGTTGGTTTTGAAAAACCTTTACACAGTGGAAGCCTATTGGGAATCGATTCGTATTTTAATTTTGTTTCTAAAATACCAGTACATTGACAAATTAGATAAACACAAGAAAAAAAAATCTACAATTAAGAAATTCAACGTATAAGTTTAAGTATTAAATACTTATTATTGTAGAACCAAATCTCCCTTTTTGTAAAATCACACAAGGTTGCGAACTTCCAACAAGTTCTGCCAATGCCAATTGGGACCAAGAACAGGACAACACCAATAAAACTTTCTTCCTATATCTCTGAGATTTCTGAGATCACGATGGGGGGATCGTATCTTGATTGGAAAGGGAAGGGAATGTGTAGAGAGAATAAATTTCTAGAAATAAGTTATGAGGAAGCAGAAAAAACAAAAAAAACTATCGATCAATCTTCTCTGTCTTCCTCACTTCCATTTTATCGATAAGGGTTGTGAAAGAGAGAGGGGTATCGTGGGATCATCCCACATATCAATAACTTCCAGGAACTGTTGGAAGTTATCAAATTTAATTAAATTAATAAATAATTAATTAAATCTTGTTTAATTAATTCTTCATTTAAATCATATTCAAATGAATATCTCTCACATAACTTATAGTTTTAATTCAATTAATTTAACTAAATCAAATTTAATTAAGTTTAACTAAATTAAATAATTAACTAATTCATCAATTAATTAATTTCTAAATTATATATCATATATTTAATTTAAACCTTATAATTGAATAATGTCCAATTATAATTCTCTCATAACCTATAGTTTTAATGTACATCTAATGTGCATTAAATTTATTTACAGTTTTAATATGCATACAATTCACATTAAATAATATTTGAACTCTTTCAATTATTTAATTCTCTCATAAATTAATTTTGAATCGCATCCAAAATTAATTTATATTATAAAGTTTTATTCAAAATACAAACTTTATATTATAATGTATCAATATACATCATAATGATTCCCTAAGTGAATTTGAACATTTCAAATTCCATCCAAGATCAAATAACCTCAAAACCCTTTACGAGCAAGGAAGAGAACCTAATGGATCTACAAATCAGAAGCTCCAACGATACAGATTAAATGGTTAATCTCATTAACCACATTAATCAACATTCGTTAAATGCGGGTACACTCCACTAAAGACCCACAATTGCACTCTTCTGATTGTAGATATATTTCTATATCCACTGATATAAACAAATAACAACAAGTTAATCCTTCATGAGTGTTCGTAACATCATATGGTTCAAATTACTGTTTTACGCCTAGGTTACATCTATGACCTTAAGTATCAGTGCTCCTTTAATGAACAACCTGTTTATGGTCCAACCATTAAACAAAATCCCTCTAGGGCCAATGAGAGGGTAGGACCCTTTGTTCAAGTACCGGAGACACTACTTAAGGGAACACCTCATTTACTTACCCTAAGTTGGGAAGGAATGAAGTCCATCTTGTGTGATTATCTTCCCAACTCCCCACTCGGTCTCGTCCCCAAAATGGTAGGCTTATTGAGTCAGTGATTTGGCCGCTCTCACCCATACATATCAAAGGAAAATCTCTCGTGAACAGGAGTCCCTCATACACTAGCATACACTAGCATATAGTCCCTCATTCTCCTTAGATACTTGAAGATGTTTTTAACTGTGGTCTAGTGGTCTAACCCTGGATTGGACTAGTGCCTGCTGACTATTCCCACAACATAACAAATGTCAGGCCTCGTGCATAGCATAACATACATTAGGCTACCTACTGTAGAGGCATAGAGAATACGTCTCATATCCTCAACTTCTTGAAGTGTATTAGGACACTATTTCTTAGACAGATGAATTTATGCCTGAAAGGTAGTAAACCTTTCTTAGAGTTCTACATCAAATATTATACCAATTGTTTGAACACTATTTTGTGTCAACAAATAGTCTAACCTCTTGGGATGTATTACGAGGAGAGGTCTGAGGTCATTCCTTAGTTAAGACCAATCGAAGGTCGTCCACAACGAAAATCGTGTTCAAGTTTGACTTCCATGTAACGTAGTTATCCCCAGTTAATTTTTCATTCACAAGTAAAGTGATAATTGAGGACGATATGTTGAAAACAAAAATTGTCCAAATTAGTTATCTATTCCTTAACCCATTACATGCAATCCAATCAATTTAGCAAAATAACAAAGAACCCTAATGTTTAAGTAAGTCATTGTGTTTAATTTTGCAACGATATTTTAGAGGTTTAGAATAAGTGCCACCGAAGGGTTGTCAGTCACTCTTCCCCTAAATTGAGATATCTCAGCTGATCACCATTATCAGAAAATCTCATATTCCAATGGTTTTTTGTTACCGCGTTTTGGTAGAGGAATCGTTAACTAACTCAACTCATCCTGTAAATGTGACCGTACCATTTTCAAATCCAATAGGTCCTAACCAACATGCTATCGTTAGGAAAGACAACTGTTGGCATATTACCTAAGAGACCCTATCCATTTCTAGAGTTTGTAGTGTTCTGACTCCTATGGTCAAGGCCCTCCGAAGGGCTAGTTGCTCCCAGGGCAAAACGCAGGCGAACCATAGGAATCTCACGGTGCAATGTAATAGAGGAGACCACAGGATACGTTGACACACGTCCTTCTCCCATTTACTATGGATACTTTCCTCATTCACCTTGGTATTGAACCATGCAAATACAGTACGAAGGGACTATTGACACCTCAAGAGCAAGCATGGAACTCACAATGTGAACTCTTGAGGGCGTGAGAGCTAAAATTGGATGTGAACATGTCATGTTCTCCCACTAAAGTATCCTATGGTTTTAGGGTTAATATTAACTAAGTTGGATTCCAGGTAAATGAATCTTAAGTCTATGCCTTTTATAACTCTTATAATTAGGTCTTTAACCTTAATGTCTAAGTAAACTAAACCATTTAATTACCTAGTGACATTGTATGCTTACAAGACTATGGTCAAGTCAACTCAAGTTCCGGGTCAATTCCCAGGTAGGAGGTGTTCTGTAAACTGTCATCTTAAATACCTCTAGGCTTAGACAAAACTTAACCTGTAGAGTTGTAACGCTCGGGAATTTTCAGGTACGGTTATTTGTTAGATTAATTCTTTTTCTTTTGAGTTGAGTTTGGGGAAAAATAAAATAGAATGCTTGGGCTAAATATTGAAGATCTAGAATTTTTTGACTCATGGCATTCTTGTGGATAATGGGGGCAATTTGGTAAAAAGGTGATGGACCTAGGGTTTTATGCACAGTTCCCTAGGGTTCTTCTTCTCCAAAAACAACTCCCTCCTCCACAAGAACCCCAGCCGCCATCTTCTCATAGCCACTCGCTGGAGGGAATTAGAAGCAGTCGTCGGTCGTTGTCGGTTGTCCTTGCCATGCCGGAACCTTCACACATCCATCGTCGCATGAGCCGCCATAGGAACCTCGAAGTCGCGCCTTGCTGAAACTGAACGCAAGGGAGTCACCGATCGCAGGGATTTCGCCCGCACGAGAGGCTGGATCTAGGAGTCACTTGTTCGCCGCCCATTCATGAAGCCATCCCGTCCTCCGTCCAGCGTTCAGCCAGTCGTGTCCTCTCGTTTCAGTGCTCTGTCATCAGCCGTGTCGTCCATGAAGCCCAAAGCCGTGCAAGAGGTCGTCGTTGTCCTTCTGTCTTCTGTGATCGTCGACCACGTCTTCCTGTCACCAGATCCGAGAGTAGTCCTCGTCGGAGCTCGCTCAACCAACTTGTCTTCAACCCGATTTCGTTCTAGACCGTTCATCGTGAGTAATTTGTTATGAATAGGAAGTATCCTTTTGGTGTGCTTGTTTTGAAAGAAAAAAGAATATTAACAATGATCTAACTCATGGATTGTGACATGTTTCCAAGGAAAACTTTGAGGTTGGATCTGAAGTAAAATTATATTGCAATACCGCAAGTGTACGGGTCAAGTTTTAGTATAGTGATTTATGAGTCCAAGTATCGTCCTCGGGAATGGGTTTCTAGGTTAATTAAGTACTAAGATACTAATTCTCAAATTTAGCTAAAGCAACAAAACATGGATAGGTGTTTGACAAATAAGAAAACCAAACAAACAAACATGTGGAGACACGAATTGATAGAATTAAAGGAAGTGATTTCACAAGTTAATAACCTAACTACACATGCATTGACCTCATGAGATGAATTTATAAACAAGAAGTAAATTACTCAAGAAAACCTCTCGGTTCTTAGTGAGCCTCACACATGCAATAAACTCATAGTCTCCATATGAACCTACAACATGCATGGCATTAAGAAACTTCTTTATGTGTTTTCCTAAGATTTCTAGGTCACTCTGGTGCCCAACTTCTAAGGGTCTTGACAATTTTGCTCTAATTCAAGCTTTATCTCTCGAGTCCACTTAAACCAACAAATTAAGGAGTAAAGAACGAATTGCCAAAAATAAGGACAAAACATGCTTCAAAACATAGCAATAAAGTCATAACAAGTAAATCAAATCCAACTACAATGTTTAGCTACTCTAAATCACATGAAAAAAAAACTAAACAAGTAGAAAAACGTCTTAGAACGCTATTACAAATTGAAAGAAAGGAAAATAAACTTAGGTGTCGATGTCGGTCCTTCGTCTCCGAGCTCCCGTCTTCGATCTCGAACCTCCACGAATGCTTTGGCTCCCAAAATCACTTTTTTCTCTCTTCTTACAAGGTGTATTTCGAATTTAGGGCAAAACTCTACCAAATTGTGCTCCCCTTTTGCAAGAATCATAAGGTTGTATTTATAGGCTTCAATGGGGCAGCGTTGCAACGCTAGGGACAGCATTGCAACGTTGTACCCTAAACGCGTGGTAAATATGGAAATTATCGACAGCGTTGCAACGCCGAGGGCGTTAGCGTTGCGCCGCCGCTACCTTAACGCGCGCGCCCATATCGGCGTAGCGTTGCGACGCCGCAAGCAGCGCCGTTGCAAGCGTACTCGCACGGTCTTCATAAGCGTCTTCTTATCGAGATGGCGTTGTAACGCTAAAAGCGCGCGTTACAACGCCATCGCTCAGTAGCCTTCAAAGCCTCTTGGCTGCACATTCGACGTTGCAACGCTCTATATGGCGTTGCAACGCCATCGCCTCGGGTCTTTAGCTTGGTTTGGTCTTCTCTCTTCCATTTGATTTTATATTTAGCTTCAAATAGCCTTGTTTTGATCCCGAGTGATCCAAATTGTCTCCAATAGCTCCGTTTAAGCTCTTAACCTGAAATTGAATAAATTAACCACGTAAAATCCCTGAAATCATCATAAACTAGCAATAATTAAGCCTAAGGATAGCACATTTTGTGTGCTATCAGTGTGCTTGTTTTGAAAAAAAAAAGAATATTAACAATGATCTAACTCATGGATTGTGACATGTTTCCAAGGAAAACTTTGAGGTTGGATCTGAAGTAGCGAAAGTTTGGGCGAACATTGACCACAAGTTAGCATTTAGATTTTAAGACCAAGGTAAGGGAATCCACACCAAACTCTAAAACTCAGAATTTAACTGCTTCGAAAAATGCCATGTTATGTTCGAAAAGTCTCTTTTAAATGCAATGATATATTTGAAAAGTCTCTTTTAAATGACATGATATGTTTGAAAAGTCTCTTTTAAATGTCATGATATGTTTCAAAAGTCCTTTATAAATGTCATGATCTGTTTGAGAGGTCTGTTTTAAATGTCATGATCTTGTTGGTTTGATATCTATTCCAAAGGCTGTGAATGTCATTTTGTTGTTGGTTTGAAATTGAACATTTTGATTTTTGATATATGTTCATGCCATGAGATTTTTGCACGAATGTTGTTACTATTTCATTTGGGACCCTTAGCATGTATTTCTTGAAAATGTTGCGAAGGTTGTGGTGAAATCTTCCTGATAATATTCATTATATAAGTTATGTTTGTGTTAGAGTCAACTCGAACTAGAGGCCATTATCCGGGAGAATTTAATCGTCCACTAAAAGCTGAAGAGAAATTTTATAGAATGAAAATGCTTACGAAGGTCGTGGCGGTGAAACTTCCAATATATATGTATACGTATTTGATGCGATGTAAGTCATGAAAGACTTAGAGTCGACCTAAACTAAGAGGCCATGGATCAGGAAGTCTTAATTTCCCACTAATAGCCGAAGAGAAAAAGTCATGAAATATGATTTATTAAGTATGGGTCCCACATAAAGCCATGGTTTGTTTTGAAAGCTTGTTTTTCAACCCCAACAATGGGGGACACTTAATGAGTATTATTTCATAATACTCACCCTTTATTTTAAAAATGTTTTCAGGTAAAGCAAGAACTTACAGGGCGAATGATAGGAATGAGTTGCGAAGGCCATGGGAATAGAAATCATGTTTTCCGCATATTTTAAACTTCGTTTCATGTTTTAAGTTTGTTCTTATTTAAAATTATTTTGTGAAGTGTTGAACTTTATTTGAATAGAGGCCAGATTTGAGTTTTCTTTATTTTAGTTCGAGTGAACCTTGTTTTAAACGGTCGATTTCTTGGGATCCCAATAAAGAAAGTATTTCGTTCTCTATTTTACTTATTGACTTTTTGTTTTTGGCCCCAAATGAATGCATGGTTAGTAACGACTTTAGGAAAAGAGTCTTGAAAATTAGGGTCTTTACAGTTGGTATCAGAGCCTAAGTTTATTGGTTCTGTAGACTTGCTTACATTGTAAGCGTTAGGAATCCTATGGCTAAGTAGCAATTCCTAGTCATCACCAGGTATGCTTTGAAATAAAGTTTTCTTTTATTTATGAGAAAGTATGAATATTGATATGTAAAGCTATATGTATATAAGATTTGCGCATAATGTATTTCTAAGCTAAGAAAGTACGAGAACGTGTGATTTCTACCCTTTTTTATAAAAAGAAAATGCTTATATGTGAAGTAATGTGTAATGATATGAGCATGATGTATTCCTAAGTTGAGGAAAAAAAAAGATTATGTGTGATCCCTACTGTTTGCTGATAGCAAGGGAATGCCTGAGCTAAGCATGTTAACACTTAAAGGAAGTTTTATTGACATAAAACACATGTTATGCGTTATTGAAAAGTTTCGGTTTAGACAAAGAAGGGAAGACTAATTCTTACGGACTAAAGTTGTTTAAGGTCGTTAAGCAACTAAGTTCCTTAATTAGAACTTTGAAAGATAAATGTTATGACTACTCTTGAGAAGTACAAGATTTGAATGAGTTAGGTAAAATGTATGTGACCTTATTTTTACATGTCGGGCCAAATGGATGAAGAAGTTATGAGGTGTTGTATGCATGCCATTATGGAGAATTTAACCTTGTTAGCGTTAAAGAAAAGTTCTTTCATTTCCAAGTGAATACATGAATAGGGCATTTAAAGAGTTGAAAGGTAAAGAAAAAAAAAGGTCTTTCAAAACTAAGTTTTGATTTCAAAAGGTCACATGATATTGAAGTAGTGTTTTGTTTTGTTTTTATGAAACTTTTAAGGGAGAAGATATGTATGACATTTACGTTGTACCAAAGGAATATGGAAACCTTATCTAAGATCCATCCTTGTGGATGCAAGGTAAAGAAAGCTAGAGTGATTTGAAAGAGACTTGAGACTTAAGTGGAAGACAAGTTGTTAACTTTGGAGTGAAAGTTAAATTTTCAAAGTGTTTCGAAATACTTGGATCTCATCCACGACGAGTAATACAAATAAAAACGACTAAGGTATTATTGAGTATAGGCATGGTACAGGGTTTCAAAAGTGATACCATAAGCTTAATGACCTTAATAAAAATACGGTTGAAATGGAAGAGTATAAGCCAGAGTTTTGGTTTGAAGATAAGGGAAGTAAATAATTTGATTTTTTGACCCCTGAGTACGATTTGACTTTTACAGGGTTATTTATGTACAAGAAGCCTTGAAAGTGGTAGGAGGAATTTCGCTACTGATTCCCAACGTTATGTTAGAGTTCACATAGTAGTTGAATGAAAATGTTAGCCCTGAAATTTCTATTGTACAGAATTTCTTGTCTCCAAAGCAGAGGATTAAACATGAAAGATTTGAGTAATAAAGGAAAGTTTTAATGAGTTTTGTTTTTGTCATGAAGAAGTCAAATGAGGAACTCCTTTGAGTTGATAATATATACAGTTGTAGTGGTCAAGCGGCCAATGGAATGAAACTGGAAGGTTTACTTAGTAAAAGATAGGCTGATAATTTCTAAGGTTTTACATATTTCGAGTTTAGAACTAAATTAGTACAAGGAACTAGGAAACTCTTATTTGAATGAGAGAAGAGAAAAAAATGTATTAGTGTAAATAAAGCAAGTTTGATCTTTCGAGATTACTCTTACCAACGAAGGTAGACTTGAGCATAAAGTTAAAGAAGAAAGCACCAGTTACTTCTAATATTTCTTACGGGATGACTCAATAGAGTCAAAAGAGTTCAAGTTATAATTACAGGATCTTTGAGATAAAGAATTCATATTAGTGTATCACATTAAGGAATATTAGTGTTGTTCGTAAAGGAGAAAGGTGTATCTATGTGTCCGTGCATAGATTATAGAAAGTTGAATAAGTCGCTGCTAAGGACAAATGCCTCTTTTCCCTGGAAAACAATCTATTCTACCAGGTACAAAGAGCACAGTGTTCTTTAAGATCGATCTACCGTTAGGTCATCATCAATTGAGGATTAAGAGCGATGGTACTTCTAAAACGACTATTAAAACACGTTATGGGCGTTGTGAAGTTATAATGATGTCATTTGACTAGTGCCCCCGTAGTGTTTATGGACTTAACGAATTGAGTATTCGAGGAATTCTTGGATACTTTTGTGATTGTGTTGAATGACAAATAACTTGGTATATTCTAAATTTGATGAGGAATATGAAGAGCAACTTAGAATAGTTTGGGTAATTTTAAGGAAAATAAGTTATATGAAAAGTTTTCAGAACGAGAATTTTGATTTCAAGAAGTGTTCTTCTTAGAAAACTGTGGTGTCAAGAGCAAGGTGTTTATGGACCCTGCAGGAATAGAGGCAATTACATAGTGGCCTCGTCCTGCCATTGTTACTGAAGTATGAAGTTTTCTGAGTCTAGCAGGTTACTACAGGTATTTTTTCAGAAATTCTGGAGAATAGTCTTTCCCTTAACACAGTTTACTTAGTAAGGCGACTCATTGGTGTGGGATGAACCTTGTGAAATAAGTTTTCGGAAGTTCGAGCAACAATAAGTTTCAACCCAATTCTTATAGTATCTGAGGTGACAAGTAGATTTTCAGGTTACATTGATGCTTCCATAAAAGTGCCAAGTTGTGTGTTAATGCTACATTAAAGGTTCATTATTACGCCTTATGTCAACTAGATAGACATAGATTAAGTTAGATTAAGTTCCTTCATTCATGACCTAGAACTTGCAACGAAAATTTTTCGGCACTTAATGTGATGGTTTACAATTGATTAAGCTCTAGAGCAAAGTAAGTCAAGAGAGTTTTTTGTACACTCTTTTAAATTTTTGCTTCAAAGTTGAGGTCACTACTTGATTGTTAGGTTATCTTTTTTTAAAAAACGATTTACTACATGAAGTTTGTTAAAGAAGTTTAGTTTCGTTTTTGTTTTGGTCGTTGAATATTTTGGATTCTTGAATAGTCTTGAATTAGAGGTTGAAGGCATGATTGGTTGGCTATCTGGCATTAGAAGTGTATTTTCTTTTTGCTAAACAAGTGTTAGAGAAAATTTTCACATCGTTGTAGTTATGTCGTTATACTGTCGAATTTTTACAGGGCATTTTGATAACACGATTGGTAAAGTTTATGCAAAATAAAATGGTTCATGCAACATAACAAGCAAGGAGACCTAAGTTTAAATCATTTCTATCATGACTTAGAGCTTGTAGTGAGGTTAAACAAAAGATATTGTCCTTGTCAGTGACTATCGGTCCATCGTACCAAGTGAAAGATATGGGGAAAAGGTCTTTAGTTCATTGCAACCCTAAGTATGTTTGTTAATTGAGAAGTGATTTTTTCACTCACAATGTTTTTTTGAGGGAATTATGAAAGATAATTAGGTGGTGTTGGGTTTCTTTTTGTATAGCAACATATTAACGAACCTATGGTCAGACAAAATGATCCAGTTAGAGCTTTGAAGATAGTTACAAGCTTGCAAGAAGGATGTTCTTCAGAAAATTAGGCCAAGAATGCAAATTGCTTTGAGTAGGCGACAAAGTTATGCTAGAATGAAGCGAAAGGACTTAGAGTATAGAGTGGCTTTAATGAATGGAATTGTGAGATTTGACCAGAAGGGAAAGTTAAGTTCACGATCTATAGGGTCATTTAAAATTCTAGAGCGAAATAATCCTGAGGTTTATGGAACTGCATCATCGCCATCTCTCTCTACAGTACCTAATGTGTTCCATGTTTCCATGGTGAGAAAGTATGTGTTGGACCCATCATGTGTGTGAAATGTCGAGCCCTCATAGTTGAATGAGAACTTGAGTTACAAGGAATGACCAGTGCGAATTTTCGCATGATACCATTCATAATTGAGGAATCAGTTTGGTTAAAGGATTTCGCTCAACAATCACCAGACAGAAGATACTACTTGGGAGTGAGAGGAAGGAATGCAGACAAAACCCCTCGAGCTAATTTAAGACTAGGAACTTTCGAGCACGAAAGTTCTTAAGGAGGGAAGATTCTAACGCCCGAGAATTTTCAGGCACGGTTATTTGTGAGATTAATTCTTTTTCTTTTGAGATGAGTTTGGGGAAAAATAAATAGAATGCTTGAGCCAAATATTGAAGATCTAGAATTTTTGGACTCATGGCATTCTTGTGGATATGTGGTTAATGGGGGCAATTTGGTAAAAAGGTGATGGACCTAGGATTTTATGCACAGTTCCTTAGGGTTCTTCTTCTCCAAAAATAACTCCCTCCTCCACAAGAACCCCAGCGTCCGCCTTCACACAGCCACTCACCGGAGGGAATCAGATGTAGTCGTCGGTCGCCGTCGGTTGTCCTCGCCAAGTCGGAACCTTCACAATGCCATCGTCGCACGAGCCGCCAGAGGAACCTCAGGTCGCGCCTTGCTGAAATTGAACACAAGGGAGTCGCCGATCGTAGGGATGTCGTGCGCGCGGGAGGCTGTCCCTAGGAGTCACTTATCCGCGCCCATTCATGAAGCCATCCCGTCGTCCGTCCAGCGTTCAACCAGCCACGTCTTCTCGTTTTAGTGCTCCGTTGTCAGTCGTGTCGTCCATGAAGCCCCAAGCCGCGCCAAGAGGTCGTCTTCGTCCTTTTGTCTTTTGTGAACGTCGACCACGTCTTCCTGTCGCAAGATCCGAGAGTTGTCCTTGCCGCAGCTCGCTCAACCAACCGGTCTTCAACTCGATTTCGTTCTGACCGTTCATCGTGAGTAATTTGTTATGAATAGGAAATATCATTTTGGTGTTGTTGTTTTGAAAAAAAAAATATTAACAATGATCTAACTCATGGATTGTGACATGTTTCCAAGAAAAACTTTGAGCTTGGATCTGAAGTAGCAAAAGTTTGGGCAAACGTTGGCCACAAGTTAGCATTTAGATTTTAAGACCAAGGTAAGGGATACACCAAACTCTAAAACTCAGAATTTAAGGGTTTTGTTTGAAAAATACTATGATATGTTTGAAAAGTCTCTTTTAAATGTCATGATATGTTTGAAAACTTTCTTTTAAATGCCATGATATGTTTGAAAAGTCCTTTATAAATGTCATGATCTATTTGAGAGGTCTGTTTTAAATGCCATGATCTGGTTGGTTTGATATCTATTCCAAAGGCTATGAATGTCATTTTTTTGTTGGTTTGAAATTGAACATTTTGATTTTTGATATAAGTTCATGCCATGAGATTTTTGCACTGATGTTGGTACTATTTCATTTGGGAACCTGAGCATGTATTTCTTGAAAATGTCGAGAAGGTTGTGGTGAAATCTTCCTGATGATATTCATTACATAAGATATGTAGATGTTAGAGTCGACACGATCTAGAGGCCATGATCCAAGAGAATTTAATCGTCCACTAAAGGCCGAAGAGAAATTTTATAAAATGAAAATGCTTATGAAGGTCGTGGCGGTTAAACTTCCAATATATATATGTATACGTATTTGATGCGATGTAAGTCACAAAAGACTTAGAGTTGACCTAAACTAAGAGACCATGGTTCAGGAAGTCTTAATTTTCCACTGATACCCGAAGAGAAAAAGTCATGAAATGTATTTTATTATGTATGGGTCCCACATAAAGCCATAGTTTGTTTTGACAGCTTGTTTTTCAACACTGGCAGTGGGGGACACTTACTGATTTTTATTTCATAATACTCACCCTTTCTTTTAAAAATGTTTTCAGGTAAAGCAAGAACTTACAGGGCGAATGACGGGAATGCGTTGCGAAGGCCATGGGAATAGAAATCATGTCTTCCGCATATTTTAAACTTCGTTTCATGATTTAAGTTTGTTCTTATTTAAAATTCTTTTGTCAAGTGTTGAACTTTATTTGAACAGAGGCCAGATTTGAGTGTTCTATATTTTAGCTCGAATGAACCTTGTTTTAAACGATCGATTTCTTGGGATCCCAATAAAGAAAGTATTTCGTTCTCTGTTTTACTTCTTGACTCTTTGTTTTTGGCCTAAAACGAATTCATGGTTAGTAAGGAGTTTAGGAAAAAAGTCTTGAAAAATAGGGTCTTTTAAAACTATTTAAACAAATAAGTAAGACTAGTTTCTAATCCTATTAGAAATTGTGATATTAGGTTTATTTAGTTTTAAACATTTTAAAATTAATTCGATTTACCTAAAATCCTATGTTTGCACACAACTGTATATTATAGGTTAATGTTTCTAATTTAAATTTTTAACAATTATCAATTTTCATAAATTAACCTATAACACGCTTGTATGGTGTAACAAATTAACAATCAATTTCTAATTAATTTACCAACAATGTTATCCATGCAATTAATAAAATATTTAAATTAATAAATCATGAATTAATCAAGCATGTAAGACATTATTTAATATAACACTTTATATTAAATTAAATGATGTCATGCATCATGTTTTTCATTTTTCATATATTTAATATAACACTTCATATTAAATCACTCATGAAAAATATTCACATGCATATTTATATAATAAAGCAAAAATATAAAATATAACAAACATCATACAAATATGCATGACAATGCAATTTCTTTTAATTAATATAATAATTATTTTAATTAAGGAAATTAAAACTTAGAACACGCATTTCTATATAATGTAACTCTTATATTATAAATTATGCATGAAACATGTTTATCCTAAGTTTTGTTTTGTCATGAGACAAGACATCACCAATAGAACTTCCTTCCTATATCTTGAGATTTCTAAGATCACGATGGTTGGATCGTATCTCGATTGGGAAAGGAAGAGAATGTGTAGAGAGAATAAATTTCTTGGAGTAAGGTATGAGGAAACAAAAACCAAAAGAAAAATTGATCATCCTTACCTTACTCACTGCCATTTTATCGATGAAGGTTGTGAGGGATAGGAGTATCTAGGATCATCCCACGTATCAATAACTTTCAACAACTACTTGAAGTTATTATATTTAAATAGATTAAATTAAAATTATTTAATTTTATTTAATTAATCATAATTAATTAAATTAATAAATAATTAATTCAATTCAATTCAATTAATTCTTCATTTAAATAATATTCAAATAAATATCTCTCACATAACATAGAGTTTTAATTCAATTAATTTAATTAAAGTAAATTTAATTAAATTTAACTAAATTAAATAATTAATTAACTGCTAAATTAAATATCATATATTTAATTTAAACCTTATAATTGAATCATATCCAATTATAATTCTCCCATAACCTATAGTTTTAATGTATATCTAATGTGCATTAAAATTAATTAAGAGTTTAATATGAGTAAAATACAATTCACAATAAATTAATATTTAAACTCTTTCAAATATTTAATTCTCTCAAAAATTAATTTTGAATATCATCCAAAAGTAATTTATATTATAACATTTTAATCAAAATTTAATCTTATATTAAAATGTATCATTATACATCATAATGATTCTATAAGTGAATTTGAACATTTCAAATTCCAATCAAGATCAAATAACCTTAGCACCGTTTATGAGCAAGGAAAAGGATCTAATAGACCTACAAGGTTAAGTCCACTTAGAGGCACCACTTAAGGGAACACTCATCTACTTACCCTAATTTGGGAAGGAGTGAATTTCATATTGTAAGGTTAAGTCCCCAACTACCCACACAGTTTTGTCCCAAAGAAGGTAGGCTTATTGAGTTGGCATCTCAGGCCACTCACACCCATACTACTCAAAGGACAATCCCTCGTAGATAGGATTTCGTAACTTGCTCAGGATTAGGATCAAGTTACCTAGGTCATCCTTTTGAAATAGAAATCTAATTAGTCAACGAAGTTACATCTATCGGTCACTATTTTACGATCCGATCTTATGTGAACTCACCATATAGGATATCGCTGCTCGCATGTCATCTACATGAACGCGTTGAATCATTGCGTTTGTATCAAATACAAAGTTGGTCGTATCCATAGTGTCACCAGGATAAGATACCTAACCTTATCTCTATACTATAGACCTTTTTGGATGTTTCTTGAACTTTTGATCCTTGTATGCCTCCACATACAGTTCAAGAGACATAATAGAGCCTAGAATGTTTGTTTATTGGATTTAGAATTATTTTAAGGAAAACTAATATAAAGAATAACACCATCTTATTGAATAAATGCAATAACACTTTATTTTATAAAATTGAAACAAATTACAAAATGACAAACTACGAGTTTTAGGGCATAAAACCCAATACACACTTCTTTCTTAAATGAATTTTCCTACACCTTGCACATGGATAAATAGACACAAAAATCCAATTTCAAAAACAAGCTTCCAATCAGTTTTATTTCGCTGTGAGGTTAAGAAGTTCTTAGTAATCATAACTAGACCCCTCTTGACTTTGAAATATTTTATGTAAGAAATTTCTTCTTTTAAGAGATGAATTTGTTTTTGATTGCTTTCTATAGTAATTATGGATTTTTTTTACCGTTGTTTGTTGTAAGTTATGGATTTCATGGCGGGTTATTGGACTTGTAAATTTGAATATTATTTCTTGTCCCAGTACATTGGATATTATCCCCTCTTTTGATATTGCTATTGGATATAATTGGGTAAGAAATGGCGTGCCTAAAATCAGTTCCTGAACTAGGTCTTTAACTAACAAGAAAGAGTTCACAAAACAAACTCCCTTGTTGCAAACATGGACTTTTGAAAATTTGTAGTTAATCATTAATTGTTGGTTATTAGCACCACGAAGTGTTTGTAATGTTTTTTCAAAGTAAATTGAGGGTATTAATCCTTCTTGAATGCAGTTTTGATCTGCACCCTAATAAATTAAAGCTCGTAAAGTAATTTTGAAATCATGAATTTTGAGGGTTACAAAAGAATACCATTTTTTGAAATTGAATGCTTGAAATTGCTCCAACGAAGGATTCTCCTTCTTCATTAGGAGTTTCTTCAGGTTGTGATTTGATTTGAGACATTTCTAGACGGAGATGGAATATCTTAGATCGGTGTCATTTTTGAGTTTATTGACTTCTTTTTTTAGGTTAATAATTTCTGCTTGAAGATCTTGAATAGTGATTGGCTTTGGTTACTGGAATTTTTTATAACGTTTTTCCACTCGTATGGTTTAAAATTACTGGTTTCTTCTTGATCTTTATTTTTGAGGATTGATCTTTTAAGGCTATGAAGAATTGATTTTTTGAGTTTTACGTTGTCTATTTCATCAACAACGTTAAGCAGGGTTTCTTCATCTTTGGTTACGACACATATGCATCCTGAACAGACTCGTTTGTCTTCATTTTCTTCTTCAACATATTCGCTATCAGAATATGAATCAGTTTCTTCTTGTAATTCAATGATTTGACCTTCATCAGAACTATAAATTGACTCTTCGGAATCAGATTGGATGATGTTTAGAAGTTGTTGTTTAACATCATCATCGATTTCTAATTCATTGATCTTCTTTTTCATAGGACACTTATTGGCATAGTGTCCGTGCGATCGACATTTATAACATTGAATATTTCCTTTTGAATTTCCACCTTTTTAAGTGGGGCGTTTTTTGGTATAGAAATTATAGGGCTTTCTATAATTCTTCCTTTGGAATGACCTATATGGTCGATAGTTTTGCGTTTCTTTATGTTTTCTATATCTTTTTATAGCAGTTTTTCGAACTGCCGAGGGCAGATAAACCTTTCCATATCCATATTGATCGCAGAAGTTTCCTAATTCTACCTTTTTTGAACCAAAGGTTTTGTTAAGCTTTGCTTGAACTTTGGATTCATTGCATAAACGGATACCCTCACTTATTATAAATGAAGTTAGATTCCCATAGGTTAGATTATCCCAGGAAATTTTTCCGTCATATTTTGCGTTTAAATCGATTTTGACTCTTTCAGCAAAGTAATTGGAATGGCCTTTAATGAATTGTACCTTCCAAATGGAGGAAGAGCAATCAACTCTAATTAATACTTTGCTTAGAAACATATCTTTGTACCATCTGAAGTCTCCTAATGTTGGACATTTGAGATTTAGAATGATTTCAGCCGATCTGGCTTGATATTGAGTTGGATCTCCTATGAAGGCATTTATTATAGTATAGACAAGGGTATTTACTGCATCGTCTATTTTTTCTTCAATTTCAACAATTTTAGGTAATTGACCTTCTGCCTTGATTGTTTGCACTCTTTTCTCTGTAATGAAATGATTTAAGATGTAGTGGCGATCACGTTCCTTTAGGTATTGATCCCACCATTGTTTAAATTGTCCTGTAAATCCTACAACGATAAGTTCTGCGATCTCATGGTCCCTTTTGCGTCTTTGTCTATAGGCATTGGAGGCGATTAACATCTCGTCTATGACGTTTATGATTAGATAATCGGATATACCGTCCACATTTCATTCCTGGATGGCTAATCCATCATAAACAGCTTGAGTCATTTGTGTTTTTTCTTCAAATTGAATATCTGGGAATGATGGTTGTGGATACCAATTCCTCATTGTTGAATATTTTGATACTTTTGATTTCGTACCAATTTTTAAAACTTCGTTTGGGGACTCGATCTTTTCTTCACTTAGGGAAAGATCCCTAGTTTTTTGGATAATTTGATCGATAATGGAATCCTTAATAACGTTAATTGTAGGAGTTGTTTTTGAAGGTGATGTTTTTTAAATGTGAAGACTATTTAGTTTTTCTTCAATTAAAGCTAAGGTTTCTTCTTCTTTAGTCATTATTTTAATTTTGCTATTAATCACTATGAGTTTGAATAGAGGAATTGATTCGTCTATGGGAGGTATCAAGATTCCTCCACTTGAGGAAGAAGCAATAGAAGGTTTTGATATTTTTCTTTCAATCTTTTCTACTTGGTTGGCTATAGTAGAAAGGATTTTATTGGAAAATTTGTTTTGAAGTTGGATAATTTTTATATCCTTAAGGGTAGGAGTATTCTTTTCTTCCTTTTCACTGATATTTTTGAATGGGCTGACTTTGACTTTCTCTCCATAGATTGTTTCGAATTCTATTTCTTCTAGGGAATGATGAGTTGGATGAATATTCCCTCTTTGGCTTGTTTGCCAAGTTTCATGCAACATATTGATCTCATTTTCGGATTATTTTATCCAAGTAAAGAATGAAATGTTTTTCTCTGTTTCTTCCATGAATGAATACCACCTTGACCTTATTTCAGATCTCTGGTTTTCATCATAGTTTTTAAGAAAGGCGTTCCTCTTTGTTTTGTTTTTTGGTGAAAAGAAATCCTTTTTCAATGCTTCTTTATTAATTGAAAATCCTTCAATAAGAACATTTAGTTGACTGGCAAACACGGATCGATTATCCATGTCTATTTGGGTTGGAGATTGTGGTTGTCCTTCCTATTGAACACTTGCTACATTTTGTTCTATATTGACTGAATTTACCCTTAACGAGTTAGATCGATCAAAATAGAATTTTGTGTCAGCTTCTGAGGTTGCGGAAGATCGAGAGGTACTTGGTCTTGAGGACATGAATTCCTTGACTTTAGTAACCTCTGGTTCTTTAGAGAATTGGATTTCAACAACCCAATCTATATGTGAAGGAAATGAAAATCCCCGCGCAGCGAAAGACGATCGAATCCTCAAGGTATCGTTACGCTACTTGAAAATTGTCAAAATGATCTAACACTTAGATCTAAGTTAATCATGTAAAATAAGGAAGAAATTACAGCAAGAAGAGTATACTTGTTGTAGACAAAACTTCAAAGTTTCTTCCTCGATCACGAACACTTCGTGCTTCTCAACGAATGCTTCTCTCGAACAAAACGAACACCATCAACGGCCTTCTCGATTGTTCCTCCTTTGGAAGAAGGAAAGTGGTGCGACTTTTCTTGGTTTTGGAGAGGGAGGAGAATTGAGAGAAAAGTCGAGAGAGTTCTCTTCTTTTTGGGTGAAATCCAAAAAATTAGAGATTGAAGTTACAATCCTTCTTGCAAGAGGGTTTAAATAGTGGAATAACCATGGAGTTAAAATCTCCACATTATTACCATTTTACCACAACCATAGGTTATGCAAATCACATTTGCATAACCATATAATACAAGATATCTCATATCTCATATTGCAAATCACATTTGCAATAATTGTGGATTAATTAAATTGAATCATATCCAATTTAATTTTTCTCAATTAATTTCTCGAATTAGCCCTAATTCAACAATTAGGCTAACCTATAGTTTATTATGAATCTCATTCACATTAAACTATATATTATATCATTCATATCTCATATAAATGACATAAATGCCCTTAAAGTGAAATTGAACACTTCAATTTCTTATCAAAACATTAACCCTTCTTTTAACCCAGATTGAGCTAACCGAGGGACCTAATGGACCTACAGTGACGTGCTTCAATGATCCGAGATTAACCTGTCAAACTCTTTGACCTGGTTAACCAACATTCATTAGCTACAGTAACACTCCACTATAGCCCGTAGCTGCACTCCGTCAGTGCAAAATATTACGTGTCCACTGATATAACCAATGCTCATGAGTCGACCCTTCACAGGTTATTCGTAGACACGGCTGGGTCAAATTACCGTTTTACCCCTGTGTCTACTTCCCGTTCCTTAAGTACCCACTGCTCCTCTAATGAACAACATATCGTGTTGGTCCAACCATACACAACACCCTTCTCGGGCCAGTGAGAAGGTGGGCGCCCGTTGTCCAAGCCCTGGAGACAACACTTAAGGGAACAACCCCTCTAGTTTCTCTAAAGGCGGGAACGAGTGAATTCCATCTCGCGTAGCTAAGTTCCCAGCTCTCTGCTTGGTCCTGTCTCTGAGAAAATAGGCATATTGGGCGAGTAATTGTGACCACCCTCACCCGTACGAGTCAAAGGACAGACCCCAACAGACAAGAGTCCGTAACACGCTCAGGATTCAGGTCGAGTTACTAATGGTCATCTACGAAGTTATTAGTCCTTACTGTCAACGGTGTTACATCAGTAGGTCTAATAATTCACGGTCCGGTCTTGTACAATCTCATTGCACAAGATGCCCCCACTCGCATGTCAACCACATGAACGAGTCAGATCACCTCGTGTGTATCTAATACAAAGCGAGCCGCATCCACAGTGTATCCAGGATTAGGTCTCCAACCCTATCCATATATTGTAGACCGTTCGGGTCATTAACTCGAACATGATCCTCCCTGTGTGTCCACTGCACACCGTTTATGTTCTAGTTCTCTCATAAATTCAATGACCCTGGAGCTTAGTTTATTGGAAAAGGTTGTAAATATTGCGAGACACAAAGTAATGAAATAAATAACTCTTATTAATTTCAAACAGTAATTTACAAACACGAGATTAGGGCAAAAATTCCAACATTATGTTCAATAATTTGAGCTAAATTTGAATTTCTTTTTGGTGGAGTGAAAGCTTCCATGTTGGATTTCTGGTAATTTGTTCCCAAGATAAACTTTTCGGAACAGTGATTGAGGACTTATCAAGATTTGCTTCAATAAGAATTGTTGATCCTTCGGAGAAGACCTCGGGGCTCCTGGAGAGATGTTAGTATTCATGAGTTTGTAAAAAATTCTAAAAATCATCACTGCAGAGTGAGACTCTTCTTGAATATTAATATTTTTTGTATAGACATTGGCTATCAAAGAAGATAAGATGTTCGGATCTTGTAATGAAAGTGTAAAATTTGGGTAACAATTGAAGAAGATAGGTCATTATTCGAGGTTTGATTGAACAACTCCAAGAAGAGAGTTTGAGAAGTTAAGATGTCTTTTATCTCTTAAAGAGACTAAGACAGGTATATCTAGACCAAGTCTAAATAATGGTTTGATGGCAATTTGAACTAATCCTATGTGAAGATAATTAAGCTCTTCACGATGTTGTAGGATAAGCTTTTTTGAAAAACGATTTATTGATTCTTGGTCGTTATTTATGGGGATATTTTTCTCAGAAATTTTAATACAATTTCTTTGAGAGAGATTGAATGTGCTATGGTAGTAGACTGTTTTGGGATCTACCTTTGGGATACTTCATTGATGGAGTTTGTCTTCTATCTTGGCTATTGTTAATTCTTGATTGGTAGTGTTATAGAGTTTTGACTCGGAATCACCTTTATGATCTTCATAATAATCAGAAATTGAAATAATTTTTCCTTTGACTCCAAGGTTCATAATCTTTCTTAAAAAATTAGACATAATTATCTTCTTTTGTGCATAACTCAAAATAGAATAGTAATAATTTTCTTTCTTTCTTCAAAACTTATGTAAAATGCAGCAATTATATCAAGTACTAGTTACTGGGGAACAGGAGCTTACCAACGGACTTACTCTTACTGTCGGGAACACAACCTTTACCAACCAGCGGACGACTAGCGGACGCAAGATATAATTGATGAGTTTCCCAAGTTTGGAAAATAGATTGAATTTTTTTTCTACCAAGAGATAGGTAAAAAGAAGGTTATTTTATTGAATAAGGCTCTAATACCAATTGCTCCTCGGTGAACCGCGAAGAGAATTAGGATCGTTTACAATACTTAAGAGAGCATGGAAATTTTCAAGACTCCAAAAAGGGTTTGGTACCTTTTAGGTATGGAGTTCATTTGTCTAAGGAACAGTGTCCTAAGACACCTCAAGGAGTGGATGACATGAGACGGATTCCTTATGCAACAGTTGGTGGGAGCTTGATGTATGTCATGTTGTGTACTAGGCCAGACATCTGTTTTGCAGTTTGAATGGTCAGTAGGTATCAATCCAATCCAGGACCTGAACACTGGACAACGGTTAAAACGATCGTTAAGTATCTTCGGAGAACAAGGAACTACATGCTTGTGTATGGGACTAAGGATTTGATTCTTACTAGATACACGAATTCTGACTTTCAAACTAATAAAGATTATCGAAAATCTACATCAGGGTCAGTATTTACTCTTAATGGAGGAGCTATAGTATGGCGAAGCATCAAGCAGGGATGCATCGTTGATTCCACCATGGAGGCCGAATATGTAGCAGCTCGTGAAGCAGCAAAAGAGGTCGTTTGGTTAAGGAAATTCATGTTAGATTTGGAAGTTGTTCCAAATATGAGTTTGCCTATCACGTTGTATTGTGATAACAGTGGTGTCGTGGCAAATTCAAGGGAACCGCGAAGTCACAAGAGGGGTAAGCATATTTAGCGAAAATATCATCTCATCTGGGAGATCGTGCATCGAGGAGACGTAATCATCACGAATATAGCCTCAGAGCACAACATTGCTGATCCTTTTACAAAAGTTCTCATGGCTAAAGTAATTGAGAGTCACCTAGAAGATCTAGGTTTCAAGTCTTCCCTAACAAGGAAAAGTGGGAGTATGGTACACAGGGTTTAAATGCCCTAGTTTATTGTATTTTACATTATTGTAATGTTTAAATTATGTACTCCACAAGCTTTAGGTCAAGTGGGAGATTGTTGGGATATGTGCCCTAAAACTTATGTAATTTTGATCAAATAAATAAAGAGTTATTTGTTTTGATAAAATTATATTCTCGCTTTATAAATCCAATAAACTAAGCTCCAAGGTTATAATATATCTTGAACATGTAGTAGACACTATTTGAATTGTGTTCAAGAGTATAACCTAAATGATCTATGGTATAAGAATATGGTTGAAACCTTATTCGGGTAACACCATGGATGCATCCCACTTTCTAGTTAGTACAAATGAGGTAATCCAACTCATTCATGTGGATGACATGCGAGTGGGGGCATCCTGTATGAAAAGTTCATATAAGACCGGACTGCAAATTATTAGTCTGACCAGTATAACGTCGTTAACAGGATAAGACTGATAATTTATAGATGGTCATTAGTGACTCCACCTTAATCTTAAGCAAGTTAAGAACTCCTGCTTATAGGGGGTTGTCCTTAGACTAGTATGGGTGAGAGTGGTCTGTAGCTGACTCAATAATCCTACCTTCTCAGGGACAGAACCTCGTAGGTAGCTAGGGACTTAACTATGCAAGATGGAATTCACTCATTCCTACACTAAGGAATTAGATAGGTTGTTCCCTTAAGAACTGAGTCCATGTCTTGAACAACGGGGCCCCGCCCTCTAAACTAGCTTAAGAGGGTATGAGTTTATGGTAGGACCATACACTTGTTGTTCATTAGAGGATCAGTGGTGCTTAAGGAACAAAGAGGTAATCATGGAGTAAAACGATAATTTGACCCAAATATGATTACGAACAACCTATGAAGGGTCTACTCATGGGTAATGATTATATATAATCTACCGTGAGAATAGTGCAACTACATGTTTATAATGGAGTGACTTGTAGTTAATGAATATTGATTAACTGGATCAAAGAGTTTGATCAGTTAATCTCACATCATTGGAGCTCATGAACTGTAGGTCCATTAGGTCCCTCCGTTGGCTCAACATGGTAATATTGAAGGTATAAAGTTAGGAATGAGATTGAAGTGTTCAATTTCATATATGAGGTGTTATATCAATTATATGTCATATAATTGATATAATATATAGTTTTAATGTGAATTAGATTCACATATTAACTATATACTAATGAGAGAATGAAGGAGGGATATGATGGTAATTTTCATCCCATTTCCCTATAAATAGTTGCATGAGATGCAACTTTGGGATTAGGCTTTTACATAAACCCTAGAGTTCCATTTTGTGTTGGAAAGAGTTCCAAAAGAAAAACTTCTCTCAAACCTCCACATCTCATCCTAAAGGAACCCACCTTCCTCTCTCACCTAGAGAACAACGGAGAAGATCTAGTGGTGGATCTTCACAAGGTGTGGGTTTGTTGCTGAGATCGTCACCATTGGAGGAGGAATTTGTGAAGAAAGTATTCTTCAACGGTAATATCTTGTTTTCCTATACTTTGTAAAGCATGCTTAATCTTAGATTTAGTTCTTGTATTTTAGATCTATGTAACAAAATCATGAACACGCGATTCACTATCTCTTCCGCTGCGGGATTTGATCCCTTCACTTTGTTGATGAGTCTCTTAGTTCTAGTTATTATGAAGCTCATTAATATTCTGATCATCTTTTCAGCGAGCCTTCTTTATATTTCGAGCCTATATCACCCTTGGTGATCGAGGCCCATATTGAGCAACTGTGGTACAAGTATGATATTCACATCGATGTACAATTGAGGGTTCATAGAACTGATGATCATAGTAATGACCCTCTTTTGGGAGAAGTTGCCTTTTATTCTACCATGTTTAAATTTAGAGTTCGTCTTCCCATGCTTTTATTTTTGCAAAGTTTTTTTTTTTTTATGTTGGTTGATTTGGCTCCCATTTAGCTTGTCTTACACATTTGGAGTTATCTATCTATTTGTAACGCCCCTAATTTTCAATGACCAACTCCTAGGGACATTACTACACATGCATGCATTTATAGGCCGAGAGATAAAAGAACTTAAAAGGAATTTCCAATTAACATAAATAGTTCCAGGGATCCCCAGTACAAAACATCAAAATCAGTTTAAAACATCGATTTAGCTTGGCCTATTAACAACGTAAATAAGTTTAACTCCTAATAAAAAGACATAGAGACAACAACAGTTCGAAACAAGAATATGCGGAAATCATGCTGGTTCCCATGGTCTTAGTAACGCTCCTCCGTCACACGCCCTGCACTTCCTTTCCTTTACCAGTAAAACATTTTTAAAGAAAAGGGTGAGTATTGCAAAAATAATACCAGTAAGTAACCTCGCTACCGAGGTTTGGGATATGCATACACATACAATCATGATCTTTAAACTCATTCGTAACATACATATACGGGACCTAAAACTTTCTAGTATTGTCAGGTCTTTAATCCATGACTGCTTATTTAATTGTCAGGCCTTTAATCCATGACTGCTTATTTAATTGTCGTCTTTAATCCATGATCGCTTATTTAATTGTCGCCTTTTAATCCATGATCGCTTATTCAATTGTGGGGCCGATCGTCATCCCGAGTCATTTCGTTTTGAGTCCTCACAGACTTCTGTGCATTTTGACCCATAGGTCTCTATTGCATGTTTGACCATGCACATAATGATCTCGGGATAACCAATGTCCACACTATTCACTAATTCATTTCGTGGCATACAAAACATGCATGAGGTCCCATCACCACATAATAATAGAGTACATGTCACAAACATCATCATCAATATACCAATCATACTTTCTCATGGATACGGTTTGAAGATCATACTTTTGTAAGAAAACATGTACCATTCTCATACAAACTATCATCCTATTCTCACATGAAATAATGGAATACTTTTACATAGCATACGAGAATAATCTCACATAAAATAATGGGTTATTTCCACTTGATGCATCAAGTATTTGCACATAAAATATTACGTATTCTCACATGAATATCTCAGATATTTTCGTATAGAAAATTATAAACTATTTTCGCATGAAATCATGAAAATCGTTTTCATTTAATCCCATTAAAAATTCGGCACAAGGTCCCTTACCTCGAGGTTTGATCTCACTATTTCCTTCTAATTTTTAATTAAACGGTCTCCTCCAAATAACCTGAAACCAAGAATTCTATTATTTCGTTACCCTACTACGCAACTCATCCAATACAACAAGTCTAAGTACCAAAAGCGGCTAAATTCTCATTTTGTTCTATTTACCTCAACTCCGAAGAACACGCTGAATGTTGGTCTATTTGTCTCAAACTACTTGGGAATCTTGACCTCAAATTCGGCTTCGTTCTTACAATAATTTCATAAGCATATTTTCATACGAATCCGATCCGAATAACCCTAAAATCCAAAAATCGAAGAGGGTTTCGCGTGGCTCACCTAATCCACAGACTCGACTTCGAATACCTCCGGATTTGCAGCGCAACGACGAACAACAAACACCGGTCCGACTCGGCGTGGTCGCACTCAGCGCGCGATCTCGGACGTGGAGGCGAACGTTCTTTGGTCGGAATCGGGCCGAGCAAGCGGGAGCGATTTCCGCGATCAGAACGCCTCGAAAGCTCTCGACGGCGGATGCGTGGAGCTTGCTGGTGGTTCGTGGCTTGTCGTCGATGTTGAGAAGCGGTAGCAGCGGCGTCGGAAAGAGTTCCCACGAACGGTGGCCTGCAGCAGCAGCCGTAGCAGTCACGACAAGCGTCGAACGCGTGAGAGCGTGGACTCCGGCGTGAGGTCTTCCGTGCGAACCGGCCGTCGAGGTACTTCGAGCGTAGACTTCGGCGCTGCAGGCGTAGGTGTTGGAGTGGCTGGTCGCGAGGTCGAGGCTTCCGGCTTGCAGACGATGGAACGGCCGACGGCGCGTGTGAGCGGCCGGATCTGTCCGAACAAAGGGTCGCCGCGGTGAAGAAACGATGCGAGGAAGATTGTTTGGAGACCTTCTTCCTTGCTGCGGCCGGCTGGATGGCTCCGACGATGCTCGCCGGTGAACCTCGTGCGACGTGCTGAATGAGCGACTTCTTGAACCGGCCGGCGAGGTTGCAGCAGGGATGGTTGTTCTCGGCTAGGGCAAGAAGGTTGAAGGGAGGGTTTTCTCTAGGGTTAGGGCTAGGGCAATGATAAGATGAAGAGGATGGGGAATTAGGGTTAGGGTTTGCATCATGTTGGTGGTTTCACTTAAGGAGACTATATACCAACAATTTAGGTTAAATTTCAATTGCCAAAGTAGCCCTCATTTAAACATTAATAACCAAAATGCCCTTGAAATTCCCTTTTCTTTCAATTTCATAAATCATCTCATCTTAAAAGGAACAATTCCCTTAAACTAAACAAAGTTAAGGTCTCACTCTCACCGATCTTGATTAAAACACTAATCCGACTAAATACAGCGGTTAATAGAGTGTTAATTAAAATAAATAATAGTACCTGTGATGATGGTCGTCACAGTCTTCCCTCCTTAAGAACTTTCGTCCTCGAAAGTTCCTATTCTTGGAATAACTCGGGTATTTAGCTCGCACTTCCTCTTCTCGCTCCCGTGTAGCTTCTTCCGCGCGTGTGGTTCTCGCCACAACACTTTAACTAAGCCGATCTCACTATTTCACGGAGGGTCTTTCGGTCTCTTGCAATGATCTGCACTCAGGTGCTCGCCATAACTCAAATCTTACGCTAATCGCAATGGTTCAAGTCTACGACATGAGTCTGGTCCGGGACATACTTTCTCAACATGGAGACATGGAACACGCGAATGAACCGGCGACGGGGAAGGCGGTAGTGCTAATCAGAGGCCATCGCGCCAATCCTCTCTAAAATTTCGAATGGTCCGATGAATCGTGGACTCAACTTCCCCTTTCGGCCAAACCTTAGAATTCCCTTCATTGGGGCCACCCTAAGAAATACGTGGTCCCCAACATCGAATTCTAGGTCCCTTCGTCTCGTGTCGGCATAACTCTTCTCGCTCGCTTTGGGCGGTGCATCCGCGCTAATCTTTGCACCGCCTCATTAGTGACTGTACTAATCTCGACCCAACAATCGGCGTTCACCAACCTCCTCCCGAAAACGGGAGTTCTCGCAACGCGTTTTCCATAGGAGCTTCGAATGGAGCCATTCCGATGGTCGACTGATAACTGTTATTATAAGCAAACTCCATCAGATGTAAATGAGTGTCCCAACTGCCTGGGAAGTCTAAAGTGCAAGCTCGCAACATATCCTCTAATATCTGGTTTAATCGTTCTGTCTGACCATCCGTCTGTGGATGGAAAGCTGTACTGAAGTTCAACTGCGAACCCAACGCTCTCTGTAAACTTCTCCGGTTGGAGGTGAAACGTGGATCCTCGCTCAAAATAATCTTGACCGGAATCCCATGCAAGCGGACTATCTCTTCCAGGTAAAGCTGCGCCCACTTATCTGTAGAATAGGTGGGTTTCCCTGTAAGAAATGTGCCGACTTTGTTAATCTGTCCCACTATGACCCAAATTACCGTGTAACCTCGTAAAGTTCTAGGCACCCAACTATAAAATCCATAGAGATCTCCTCCCATTTCCACCGAGGCACATGTAAAGGTTGCGGCAATCCCATGGGCCTCTGCTTCTAGGTGCCTTCACCGCCGACAAGTCAAACACTTGCCGACAAACTCGCCACGTCGCGCTTCATGTTGCACCACCAAAACGATCGCTTGATCTCGGTACATCTTGGTACTGCCAGATGCATAGAAAATGGTGAGTTATGGGCTTCACTCAATATTTCGCCGGTTTGTTGTCGCCGCACACATAATCGACCTTGAAATAGTAATCCTCCATCTGAGGATAGGGCAAACTCACTCAACTCACTTGTAGTTACTGCAGTACGCTTCTCCACAAACTGAGGGTCCACCAGCTGAGCCTCAATGATACGTTGTCTCAAGGTCGGTTGCACATTGTTAATCGGGCTAATCGAGCCGTGGTCTTTCCTACTAGTCTTTGCGCAATTTCACTCGAGCAAACTCTGCTGTAACTCTGCGCCGCTCATCACTCACTCGCGCAGGCATATGCAATCGCTTCTTTGCTGAGGGCATCGGCCACTACATTAGCCTTACCGGGATGGTATTGTATGTCAATATCATAATCTTTCACTAATTCCAACCATCTGCGTTGCCTCATGTTCAATTCCTTCTGTGTGAACAGATACTTCAGACTTTTATGATCTGTAAAAATCTGAATTTTCTCGCCATACAGGTAGTGTCTCCAGATCTTTAATGCAAATACCACCTCGCTTTGCTAGTTCCGTGTCATGAGTTGGATAGTTCCTCTCGTGGCGTCTTCAATTGTCGGGATGCATAAGCTATTACTTTACCGTCTTTGCATCGACACACACCAACCCTTTCTTAGAAGCATCATCAGAAACCACAAAGCTCCTGTTCCCTCGGGAATCTGTAAGAATCGGGGCGACACTAACTGCATGCTTGAGTTCCCCGGAGCTCGCCTCACAAGCATCATCCCAAACAAATGAGTTTCCCTTACGCGTCGGTGAGTCATAGGCATGGTTATCTTGGCAAAATCCTCGCACGCAAACGCGTCTATAGTATCCCCGCAAGACCAGAAAACTACGCGTACCTACATTACGGTGGTCGGACGGGGCCACCGTAACGGCCTCCACTTTCATTGGATCAACAGAGACTCGACCGGACACCACATGCCCTAAGAAGGATACTTGTCGAGCGAATTCACACTTGGAAAATTTTGCATATAACTTATTCTCTCTCAACGTGAGTAACACTTTCCTCAGGTGCATTTCATGCTCTTCATCACACCTGGAGTATATCAGTATATCATCGATGAATACAATCACGAACGTATCAAGAAACTCCTTGAACAAACGGTTCATCAAGTCCATGAAAGCGGCAGGAGCATTGGTCAGACCAAACGGCATCACGGTGAACTCGTAATGCCCATAACGTGATCTGAATGCTGTTTTAGGGATATCCTCTTCACTGATCCTCAACTGATGGTAGCCTGATCTCAGATCGATCTTAGAGAACACTGTCGCTCCTTGCAACTGATCGAACAAATCATCTATTCTGGGGAGAGGGTATTTATTCTTGATTGTAACTTTATTCAACTCCCTGTAATCTATACACAGGCGCATGGATCCGTCTTTCTTTTTCACGAACAATACCGGGGCTCCCCAGGGCGAAACGCTTGGGCGTATAAACCCTTTGTCTAGCAAGTCTTGTAACTGTACTTTTAGTTCTTTCAACTCTGCCGGCGCCATTACATGCAGACGGCCTTGGATATCGGGGTCGTCCCCAATTCCAATCTGATGTTAAAATCTACCTCCTCGATCGAGGTATCCCGGGAGGTCCTCGGGAAGACGTCGGTAAACTCATTTACTCATCGGTATCGATGTCACTTTGAGATCTCTGCGCACCTTGCATCTAATATGCAAGCTAGACGCCCCAAGCTCCCGATGCAATAACTTCCACGCCCTTAAGGGCGTGAATTACCTTAGGCCTACTTCCTCGCTATCGTGCCTCTCCAACCTCAGTAGCGGGTTGGTCGGAGGGGTGAACACTACCTCCTTCCCCGAAACAATCAATGCACGCATGGTTCTGCGCTAACCACCCATGCCCAATATAACATCAAAGTCGAACATGTCTAAGACTACCGAGATTCACTTTGCTAACTCATGGTCTCATGATGGTCACACTACCATCCTTGACTTTCATATTGGCTAACAAATTTATTCCCGCAGAGTGGAGACAGACAGGGCATATCAGAATCGTTTCTAGTTCTAACTCACTTGACTTACAAAGGATGCGAAATAAAAGAGTGTGTAGAACCGTAATCAAATAATACAAAGGCAAGGTGCCCAAGTAATGGAAGTGTACACAGAACCATCGAGTCCGAGCCATAGATGTCTCTCTTGGTGCTTGCATAGGCTCTCCCCACGATGTATAACCGGCTTCACATCGTGCCCACTATTTATAACTGAGAGGTGGCTAGTCTTTGGCTTGACTCGGCAACTATTAGCTCTGTGCCCTTCTTTTCCGCACTGAAACACACCCCGACCAGACCAAACACTTGCCCAGTCTTTGCGCACCACATTCTTTTTGCACTGTGGCCTATCTCCGCCGATATTTCCGATCTCGTTGGTCGGTGGTTTCGATCGGGACTGTCTGAAAATGCCCAGTCTATGCGGTGTCTGCTGGGACGCTGCGAGTGTAATTTGGCCGTCCCACTTCCTCTTATGATTTGCTATGGGTTTGCCGGGTTAACTACTTACTGCTGTGCGATCTTTGCTCGCACCCAAATCAATTCCGCCACTCTCACCGCGGAGGCGTAATCAGGAGGTGCTAATGCTTGGATAAAGCCTCGAACGTTCTCATCCACCCCATAATGAAGCGCTCGAGTCTTCTTTGCCTCTGTATCTACCACAAAATCGGGGCAAAAGCGGGACAAACGGGTAAATTCCGTCTCATACACCTCCACTGCCCTCCTGTTCTGGCAAAGCTGTAAGAACTCTGCCTGCTTCCTGTAACGAGCTGCAGCAGGATAAAATTTCCGCCAGAATGCTTCTTTAAATGATTCCGTAATCGTTTCTCCGGTGCAACAATGGTTCCTCAGGCGGACTCCACCATAAGTGCGCGTCATCCTCAAAGATAAAGGTAGCACATGACACCCTCTCGGTCCTCGTGGCGGTTCATCAATCGAAGATGGTCTCAATGGAGGACGACCACAACTCGACCACACACAGTGGGGTCACTGGAAGACCCATTGAAAGACCTAGGATCATACTTCATGAAGTCCTTCAGGTAACGAGACTCCAGAGTTGCATCGTTTCGCCCCTGATTTGCTTGGGCCAGGTGGGTGGCTCTCAGTAGCTCGCACCAGACTCTGCATAGCCTCCACCATCATAGTCATAACATTGGCGTTCCCTTGGTCTGCCATAGGGGCAACTGCAGGTACATTCTCCTGACGGTCAGGCTGGTCCTGGGGGAGGTCTCGAACGGGTGGAGCAACCTCTTCCTGTTCTAGGGGTAATTCTGGTTGGGCGTCAACGTTTTCCCTTGCCCTCCGGCCCCTACCACGTCCCCTACCTCTCCCTCGGCCTCTAGGTGGCATTTTGTCAATACTACAATATAGAGAGTTTCTAACTCAGTTTCTTTACTTTCTAATCATAAAATAGGATCACCCCTTTGGGGTTTTAAATTCATGTATATGCATAAAACAGTATCATATCATAATCATTTACTTTCTTAATAAAATATCAGAACGTACCTGGCGGTGACTGGAAAGCGTTGTTAAACCATGGGAACTACTCTGTGCTTACTCAGTAAGCAAGTCTCTGAGAACCCCCTTAAACCTAGGGCTCTGATACCAACTGTAACGCCCCTAATTTTCAATGACCAACTCCTAGGGACATTACTACACATGCATGCATTTATAGGCCGAGAGATAAAAGAACTTAAAAGGAATTTCCAATTAACATAAATAGTTCCAGGGATCCCCAGTACAAAACATCAAAATCAGTTTAAAACATCGATTTAGCTTGGCCTATTAACAACGTAAATAAGTTTAACTCCTAATAAAAAGACATAGAGACAACAACAGTTCGAAACAAGAATATGCGGAAATCATGCTGGTTCCCATGGTCTTAGTAACGCTCCTCCGTCACACGCCCTGCACTTCCTTTCCTTTACCTGTAAAACATTTTTAAAAGAAAAGGGTGAGTATTGCAAAACAATACCCAGTAAGTAACCTCGCTACCGAGGTTTGGGATATGCATACACATACAATCATGATCTTTAAACTCATTCGTAACATACATATACGGGACCTAAAACTTTCTAGTATTGTCAGGTCTTTAATCCATGACTGCTTATTTAATTGTCAGGCCTTTAATCCATGACTGCTTATTTAATTGTCAGGTCTTTAATCCATGACTGCTTATTTAATTGTCAGGCCTTTAATCCATGACTGCTTATTCAATTGTGGGGCCGACTGGTCATCCTGAGTCATTTCGTTTTGAGTCCCTCACAGACCCCTGTACTTTGACCCATAGGTCTCTATTGCATGTTTGACCATGCACATAATGATCTCAGGATAACCAATGTCCACACTATTCACTAATTCATTTCGTGGCATACAAAACATGCATGAGGTCCCATCAGTCACATAATAATAGAGTACATGTCACAAACATCATCATCAATATACCAATCATATTTTCTCATGGACAGTTTGAAGATCATACTTTTGTAAGAAAACATGTACCATTCTCATACAAACTACTATCCTATTCTCACATGAAATAATGGAATACTTTTACATAGCATACGAGAATAATCTCACATAAAATAATGGGTTATTTCCACTTGATGCATTGAAGTATTTGCACATAAAATATTACGTATTCTCACATGAATATCTGTATATTTTCGTATAGAAAATTATAAACTATTTTCGCATGAAATCATGAAAATCGTTTTCATTTAATCCCATTAAAAATTCGGCACAAGGTCCCTTACCTCGAGGTTTGATCTCACTATTTCCTTCTAATTTTTAATTAAACGGTCTCCTCCAAATAACCTGAAACCAAGAATTCTATTATTTCGTTACCCTACTACGCAACTCATCCAATACAACAAGTCTAAGTACCAAAAGCGGCTAAATTCTCATTTTGTTCTATTTACCTCAACTCCGAAGAACACGCTGAATGTTGGTCTATTTGCTCCGAAACTACTTGGGAATCATGACCCTGAAATTCAGTTCGTTCTTACAATAATTTCATAAGCATATTTTCATACGAATCCGATCCGAATAACCCTAAAATCCAAAAATCGAAGAGGGTTTCGCGTGGCTCACCTAATCCACAGACTCGACTTGAATACCTCGGTTTTGCGCGCAACGACGAACAACGGCCACCGCCGATCGACTCGGCGTGCATTGCACTCGGCGCGATCTCTGGACGTGGAGGCGAACGGTTCTTTGGTCGGGCCGGGTGAGCAAGCGGGGCGATTTCCGCGACCGCTATAACGCTCGAAAGCTCTCGACGGCGGATGCGTGGAGCTTGCTGGTGGTTTGTGGCTTGTCGTCGATGTTGAGAAGCGGTAGCAGCGGCGTCGGAAAGAGTTCCCACGAACGGTGGCCTGCAGCAGCAGCGGCCGTGCGCGATCGCGCGACAAGCGTCGAACGCGTGAGAGCGTGGACTCCGGCGTGAGGTCTTCCGTGCGAACCGGCCGTCGAGGTACTTCGAGCGTAGACTTCGGCGCTGCAGGCGTAGGTGTTGGAGTGGCTGGTCGCGAGGTCGAGGCTTCCGCTGCGAGCGATGGAACGGCCGGCGGCGCTCGTGGCGGCGGATCTGTCCGAACAAGGCTGCTGACAGTAGAAACGGTACGAGGAAGATTGTTTGGAGACCTTCTTCCTTGCTGCGGCCGGCTGGATGGCTCCGACGATGCTCGCCGGTGAACCTCGTGCGGCATGCTGAATGAGCGACTTCTTGAACCGGCCGGCGAGGTTGCAGCAGGGATGGTTGTTCTCGGCTAGGGCAAGAAGGTTGAAGGGAGGGTTTTCTCTAGGGTTAGGGCTAGGGCAATGATAAGATGAAGAGGATGGGGAATTAGGGTTAGGGTTTGCATCATGTTGGTGGTTTCACTTAAGGAGACTATATACCAACAATTTAGGTTAAATTTCAATTGCCAAAGTAGCCCTCATTTAAACATTAATAACCAAAATGCCCTTGAAATTCCCTTTTCTTTCAATTTCATAAATCATCTCATCTTAAAAGGAACAATTCCCTTAAACTAAACAAAGTTAAGGTCTCACTCTCACCGAGCTTGATTAAAACACTAATCCGACTAAATACAGCGGTTAATAGAGTGTTAATTAAAATAAATAATAGTACCTGTGATGATGGTCGTCACACTATTATTGTAAATATATAGCAATGGTAGTCTACTCAAATACATGTTTTTATGTCTCTCTACATTTTGCATAATCCTTCTTTTCATTGTTTCTTTTACAATTTGGGTTCTTCATGCGGTAAATTTATTTATGCATTGATTTTCTTGTGAATTGAATTGATTAGCCTCTGGTCCCTAAAATTATGTTTATGAAATTTCCACAAAGTTTGAGGACTATGATGAGTTACTCTCTTTATTTTCCCTTTCTTCTTATAAATTACACCGATAAAGCTTTATCTAACCATACCGTGTGTTCTTTTTTTTTTTTCAGTTCCCATGTAGTTCCATCATTTTGTTGTTGCTTAAGCATTTGTAAGAGTTGTGAGGAGTTTTGGAGCCCCATCCCGACCTTTCCCTTATGGGTCAAGAGAACATAGTCAGTATCAGTGAGTAATGAGATTAACCTTCTGGTGCGTTGTTTCGAGCTCATGAGTAGAGTTAGTCAAGATCACCTTCTAGGCTTCAGAGTAGAAGATCCTAAGGAAGTTGTTGCTCTAGAAGTTCGTGATCTATGCCACGTAAGTTTTTGTTCTTCATATGTTTTCTTTTTATTCTTCACTTGTTTCTTCACAACTGACTTTCTTAGTGCTTTTACTTTAGGATTTTGGTTAGTTCACTATGTTTTCAATGGCCCTTGCTTTGATGATCTCCTACCTTCAATAAACAAGTATTTCCAGGGTTGAGCTAGTTCAAACTCAGGCTAGCTTTACTCGGGCTATTCACCTCTTTATTGAGATTAGAATTAAACTTGACTTCACAAAGGTTGAGCTTTGATCAGTTCTTACCCAATTGGATGAAGCTAAAACCCACTTGGGCGATGTTGAGTATCTGACTGGAAAATTCAAGAAGATTGGAGAATATATTGTGATGCTGGACGAAATCTTTAACGGTGGATTTAACAGGGTCATTAAGGGGCTTTTTGGGTGTGTGTTACAATAACCTATGTTATAATAACCTTTCGAGTACTATGCACCCCAAACACAGACTCTTACAACAACAGACTAAACAACTCTGCATATAATCTTATAGAATTTCACAAACTATTATAACCCACAAACTATTATAACTCACGCAGTGCCCCAAACAACCTCTAAGGAGTCGTTTGGTTTAAGGTTTTATTGGATGTCCATGGGTAATAGATGTTTGGGAATAGTAAATGCCTGGGAATAAGATGACTTGGTTTGGTTCTACATGAGAATGTTATCAGATTTTTATGTAAACAAGTGGTATTTATATTTGTTTGAGGAAATTAAATTTATTTTATGAGATTGATCTTATAAATCTTATATCATTATGATCTATTATTAATAAAATAATAAAATTAAATTTTAAAAAATTAATTAATTAATATTTTTAATGAAAAAATTAATTGTTAATTGATAACAAATAACTGAGGATAATGATTATCCTTACTATAAATTAATAATATTTTTAGTTAATTTATTAAATATAATATTAGTTAGTGATTTAATATTTTCCTAATGAATTTTATGCTTGTTTTATGAAAATTAATTGTTAATTGATCACAAATAGCTCATGAATAATTAATTATAATGATTATTCCTACCATAAATTAATAAAATTTGTAATTAATTGATTAATATAATATTAATTAGTGATTTAATATTTTCCTAATGAATTTTATAATGAATGTTTATGCTTGTTTTATGAAATTAATCCTAAAAACATTATTTTATTAACTAATCAAATTAATATCGAGTAATAAAAATAAATAAACTAATTATAAATATTTTTAATTAGATAATTAATTATGATTATTGAAAATGAATATATATATATATACTTAAATATTAATAAAGAAGAGAGAGAGGAAGAGATAGAAAGAGAGAGATGGATGGGTATAAAGAAAACCCATCATTCTTGAAGGGTATAGAAAATTCATCCATCATGGAAAAAAGTGATGCATGGAAATAAGTGATGCCCATGCCCATGCTCACAAACCTTGATGCAAACAAGGAAATTTAATACTTTTATCCATTCCTATCCTCAAAACCTTACACCAAACGACCCTTAAGAGTTTTGCCAGAAACCACAAGGACATTAATTGTTAGACTGTTCGAGAGGATTATGCTTCCTTTAAGAAATGTCTATATAGAAACCCAGACTCAACTAAATCCAATGAGAGTGGAGAAGCTAATATGAATCAGGGCTAGTTTATTTTCTTCCTTTGTATTTTGCTTGTCCCTCTTATCTCTTTAATCTTAATGTAAGACTTTTGCAATTCAATAAAAGTTTCAATTCTATTTATCATCATCATCTCTCTTTAATGAATTTCACTTTAAAGAGATAAACTCTGACAAATAGAATTACTTAAATCTTACGAATCAAGATAAATTGGCAAAAAGGGCCCCTCATTCATAACATCAAACAACAAAACCAAAAGGAACCCTTACTTGCAACTTTCTTTTCTTGCTTATTATGTGCAGCTTTTGCTTTTTGTTCAACAAAATGACATATCTCCTTTAGTAGCTTCTTTTTCTTTTGTTCAACAAAGAGACGTATCTCCTATGTAGCTTATTTTCCTTTTGTTTAATTAGGAAACATATCCCCTTTAGTAGCTACCTACTCAAGTAGGAGTTTCAGTTGCGGAAATCATTCTTGAGTTGACATAACTTGAATTGACAAAAATTTGAATAAAATTTAAATTTTACATGAATTTGTTAAAATTGAAAAAAATAAAAATATATCTAAAGGAAAGATAAACAGAGAGAAGCCCCCTAATTATCCATGGGAGTGTGGTACACCTCGAGCATGTCTAGGCGTGCTTGTGGCTTGTTTCTTGATCTCTTGACTTCCTCGATTGTTATAAAGCAATACTCCCTTAAAGTTTTTTGTTCTCCGTTAAATAGTCCAACTCCATTCAAAGTATGAAATTTCAACAATTGGCGATTGGTGGAAGCTACTCCTTTTAGTTGGTGAAGTGTTGGCCTTTCTAATATTGTGTTATAGGCTTATGTGCACTCTACTACAAAGAAGTCAATTATCCAAGTAGTTGTATTAAGTCCGTCCCCAAAGGTGACTGGAAGTTTGATGCTATCCTTTGGAGTAACTCATTCTCCCCTAAATCAAACAAGGGGCGTAAGATTAGACTGAATACATACCTTTGTAATAAGGACCATGTCTGGCCTCACGAGTAATTTCCTTCTTTTTTTTGCTAGATTCACCCCATTGTTGGTCTCATAAATATGGTTCTGATTTCAAGTGGGGGTTCTTAAACTGGTCGGCCTCGACCTTGGTTTATCCTTGAGGTATTCTTTCAGATACCTTTCTATTATATGGGTTTTTATTTCATCCTATAGCTGATAGAAATCGTGGTTTCATAACAATGATCTCGGTGAAAGAAACAATATTTAACTTTGCCTCTTTTTTCATACAAAGACCGCATCGTGCCTTGGAATTTTACCAAATTTAAGTAATGAATTTCCATCAAGATCTTCTCGGGAGGGAGAGTTATGAAAGTACACCTCTCGAACTTTTGACCCGGGACATCCATAGAATCAAGTCGGCCTCAACCACTTTCGTTGACCCTCCACCTCTTCGAAATGAAAAATTGTTGTCCTGAGCTCTAGCACGACGTGGTTGTTTCTTTTTTCAAGATTCGATGTAGCCTCCCTCGATCATACAAGCTCCTTAACGTTCATATACTTTAGAGCCCAAGTTATGAACTTAACATAGAAAGTTTGTTCTTTCTTGCCAATGGATCTAATCAAGCATTTATCTTGCAAACAAACAACAATGGCAATTAGTTCAGTAGTGTTTATAAATCATTTAACTTATAATCCCTCCTAGTGTTGGGATGCATGTCATAATCTCGTATTTGTTTGTAATATTCACTATTGAAATAAATAAGAGTTATTTTTTTCATCACTTTGTATCTCGCATTTTTCAAAACTTTGTCCATTAAACTAAGCTCCACAGTTATTGAATTATGTGAGAATGAGAACTTGAACAGTGTGTAGTGGACACACATGCAGGATCACGTTCGAGTTAATGACCCGAACGGTCTATAGTATACGGATAGGGTTGGAGACCTAATCCTGGATACGGTGTGGATGCGACCCGCTTTGTATTAGATACAAACGAGGTGTTCCAACTCGTTCATATGGTTGACATGCGAGTGAGGGCATCCTGTGTAATGAGATTGTACAAGACCGGACTTTGAATTATTAGATCTACTAATGTAACACCGTTAACAATATAGGACTAATAACTTCGTAGATGACCATTAGTTACTTGACCTTAATCCTGAGCGTGTTACGGACTCCTGTCTATGGAGGTCTGTCCTTTAAGTAGTACGGGTGAGGGTGGTCACAGTTACTCACCCAATCTATCATTCTTCTCAGGGATAGGACCACGTGGGGAGCTGGACACTTGACTACGCGAGATGGAATCCACTCGTTCCCGACTTATGGAAACTAAAGGGGTTGTTCCCTTAAGTGTTGTCTCTAGGGCTTGGACAACAGGCGTGTTGGGATTTATGCCCTAAACTTGTGTAATCTTGATCAATTAAACAAAGTGTTATTTGTTTTGTTAAGATTATTGTCTTGTTTTTATAAATCCAATAAACTAAGCTCCAAGGTTATAACGTTTATCTTGAAATCAGTGTAGTGGACACTATTTGGGTTGAATTCAAGATTATAACCTAAATAGTCTATGATATAAGAATAAGGATGGAAACCTCATTATGGTAACACCATGGATGCGGCCCACTTTGTAATTCGTACAAATGAGGTAATCCAACTCATTCATGTAGTTGACATGCGAGTGCGGGCATCCTGTATGAAGAGTTCATACAAGACTGGATCGCAAATTATTAGTATAACCAGTATAACACCGTTAATAAGATAAGACTAGTAATTTTATATGGTCATTAGTGACTTGACCTGAATCCTGAGCAAGTTAAGAACTCCTACTTATAGGAGTTTTTGTCCTTAGACTAGTATGGGTGAGAGTCGCACAGTGGCCAGACTCAATAAGCCTACCTTCTCGGGAGATGTAACCTCGTATGTAGTGGGAACTTAAGCTGTGCAAGATGGAATTCACTCATTCCTCTACTCGGGAATTAGATAGGTTGTTCCCTTAAGAACCGACTCTGTGTCTTGAACAACGGGGCCCCGCCCTCTATGAGGGTATGAGTCTAAGGTAGGACCTTAGACTTGTTGTTCATTAGAGGATCGGTGGTGCTTAAGGAGAAAAGAGGTAATCACGGGGTAAAACGATAATTTGACCCAGGTGTGATTACTGAACAACTTTGTGAAGGGTCGACTCATGGGTAATGACTATATCGGTGGACACAATAATATCTACAATGAGGAGAGTGCATTACAAGTCTATAGCGGAGTGACTTGTAGTTAATGAATATTGATTAACTGGATCAAAGAGTTTGATCAGTTAATCTCACATCATTGGAGCTCATGATCTGTAGGTCCATTAGATCCCTCCGTTGGCTCAACATGGTAATATTGAGGGTATAAAGTTAGGAGTGAAATTGAAGTGTTCAATTTCATACATGAGGAGTTATATTAATTATATATGATGTAATTGATATAATATATAGTTTTAATGTTAATTAGATTCATATATAAACAATATAATAAAGAGAGATTAAAGGAGGGGTAGAATGGTCATTTCCATCCCATTCCTCTATATATATAGTTGCATGAGATGCAACTAGGTTAAGTCTTCTAAGTGTATTCCTAGCCTCCTTGTTGTGTTGTTGGAAGAGTTCCAAAACACAAATCTCTCTCACAAAATACCTCACTACTCCTAAAGGGAACCCACCTTCCTCACTCACCTAAAGAACAACGGAGAAGATCCGGTGGTGGGGTCGGTGTTCGTACGAGTTGTTGTTGAGATCGTGACCGTGGAGAGAGGAGCACTTGAAGAAAGGTTCTTCAAAGGTATATACTTGTTGTCCATACTCTTATTATATGCTTAATCCATGTTTACGTTCTTGAATTTTCTGTTGTAACTAAATCAAGAGCGCGCGATTATGTCGCTTCCCTGCCGAGGACTTCGATTCCCTTCAATTGGTATCGAGCCCAATTGCGTTCTTGATTTATGTTCGGATTTTCAAGAACAAGGTGGGATTTACTGTTTTTGCATGTGATGTATGAACGGTTTTGCGAAATTAGATGTTTTCAATTTTGGCACTTAGATTTACAATTTCATTGAAATGTTCAATGTAAGGGCCCGTTGTTTTGGGCAAATTTAATTGTAAATCGACTTTGTAAGTCCGTGTCGATCGAGGCAAAGCGGTTGCTGAGAAGATCGGAGCGAAAACGAGCAAGATTTAGAGAAATCACATTGTTGTTACGTGAATGGCGTTGCAACGCCGCCTCGGCGTTACAACGCCATCGCGAAGCGCGCGGTGGAGAACACGAAAACGTTGCAACGCCGCTTCCTCGCCGTTACGCGGCGGCGCGGCGCAACGCCTCGTGAAAATGACAAAAGTAGCGTTACAACGATGCAATCAGCGTTGCAACGCCGAAGCCGTTTCACGCGAGGTGCAACGGGCAGAAAATGATTTTTTATTTATTTATATTAATTTTAAAATG
Organism: Trichosanthes cucumerina; assembly: GCA_036507285.1. Taxonomy (NCBI): domain Eukaryota; kingdom Viridiplantae; phylum Streptophyta; class Magnoliopsida; order Cucurbitales; family Cucurbitaceae; genus Trichosanthes; species Trichosanthes cucumerina. The sequence continues at coordinate 19,279,866 of CM071841.1, forward strand.
TTTATATTTAATATATTTTATTTTAATTAATATAATTAGATTATATTAATTAAAATTATTTCTAGGGTGCCAAAATTGGTCTAAGTTTTGCTATTTTAATTATGTAATTGTTGTGTAATTATTGTCATGTATAGTGTTTGCTTTTATTTTAGAAATCCCACCTTAGGTTAAGCATTTTCATGCATCATTTATAATATAAGGAGCTATATTATATAGTTTGCATGATTAATTAATATAAGGTTGTTATATTAATTTTTGGACAGCATTGACATGCATTATATTTCATGAGATGAATATACTATGGATGTTTTATTATTCATGTGATGAATGATCAAGCACTATAACATAGTATGCATGTCACCTAAGGTTAATTATTAGTTTTAAAGTGTTGAGAACTTGGAAATAATAGACCTTAGGTTATCTAGTTCTAATTATATTAGAATTAGGAACCAAGTAATTTATAAGCTATGATTAAAAGAGGAACTCTGTCTAAGGAAAGTTCTGTCTAGTCTGGGGTATTTAAGCTGACGGAAAAGAAACACCCCTACCTGGTGTAACGCCCCTACTTTTCTATGACCAACTCCTAGGAACATTACTACACATGCATGCATTTATAGGCCAAGAGATAAAAGATCTTAAAAGAAAACTTCCAAATATATGTAAATAGTCTTTAGGGATCCCAAGTCAAAACATTTAAAACAGATAAAAGAGTCGATTTATCATGGCCTATTAAAACTGTAAATAAATTTAACTCCAAATAAAACATAGAGACAACATCAGTTTAAAACAAGAATATGCGAAAAACATGTCGGTTCCCATCATTCTCATAATCATAGTGTACATGTCACAAGCATCATTATCTCTATGCAAATCATACTTTTCTCATAGACAGTTGAAGATCATACTTTTGTAGGAAAACATAAAATATTCTCATACGAATTACTGTCATATTCTCACATGAAATACTAGAATACTTTTACATAGAATACGAGAATATTCTCACATAAAATAATAGTTTATTTCCACATGAAGCATTGAAATATTTGCACATAAAATATTAAGTATTCTCACGATAATATCTGTAGATTTTCATATGAAAAATATAAACTAATTTCGCATGAAATCATGAAAATCATTTTCTTCAATTCCATTAAAAAGTTCGGCACAAGGTCCCTTACCTTAGTTCCGACTTCGCTCCAAAACCCAATCGACCTCCTTGTCTACTCTTTCTTTAGTAAAACCTGATTCACACCACAATTCGAAAATTATTCACCGAGCCTTCACTAAACTCATAATTGTAGAAGTACCTAAATCAAGCCCTTACAATTTCACGCCCCGATTACCTCGGGTTCAACGCGAGGACTTAATATTCCTTAGTTGGTTTTGGTGTTTGACCTCCAAATTCCGCTCCAAGTTTAATCCCTACAATTTGAGTTCGAAATAATAGCTTAGGCCCTCGGTTATAAGCTTAGATAATCAATAGGTCAAGAATAATCCTCAATCAAGAACGAAACTCAAACCGATCGCTCACCGGGCTGAACTCGTAGCTATCGTACAGTTGTTGGCCGGCGTTGTAGATCCGGCATGAGCTGCGGCTGTGCTCGTGGACGGACGATCACTGGAGTTTCGGGTTGCTGCAGGTGTTCGTGAAGCTGCCGAAGCAAACCGAACGTGACGAACGGTGGGACGTGCGATCGATGCTCTGGCGCTGTCGAACTCGACGGCGAGTTGAGGCTCGTGAGCGGCGGCGGTCCTCGGACGCGTAACGGATCCCGACTACTGGAGGTTTTGGCTCGTAACCGGCGGCGGCGTGCAGTCTCGAGCAGCAACTCGGCGAATCTGAAGTTCGACGTTCGTCCGTGCCCGTGGGTCTTCGCCGATGAGATTGGTTAGGGCTTCGCGTCGGTCTCTCGGTGCGTGCGAAGAACGGCGGCGGCTCCACGACAACGTCGGTTTAGACGTCGGCCGTGGCTTCTTCAGAGCTTCTCCGTTCGTGAGCTTCGGATGAAGTGGCTGGCGGCTTGCACGGTTGACCGGACGGCGGCGGCACGGTGGAGCTGGGGTTCCGGCTAGGGCAAAATCACGAAGGAGAAGGGCAACCGAAATGTTTAGTTTTTCTTCTAGGGTTAGGGTTACATAAGATGAAGATGATGGGGAATTAGGGTTAGGGTTTGCATCCTCTTGGTGGCTTCACTTAAGGAGGTTATATACCATCAATTTAGGGTAAATTCCAATTGCCAAAAGTAGCCCTCAATTAAACATTAATAACCAAAACGCCCTTGCAATTACCTTTTCTTTTAATTTCATAAGTAATCTTATCTTAGAAGGAACCATTCACTTAAACTGAACAAAAATTAAGGTCTCATTCTCACCGAGCTTGATTAGAACACTAATCCGACTAAATACAGCGGTTAATAGAGTGTTAAATAATATAAATAATAGTACTTGAGGTGGCGGTCGTCACAATCTTCCCTCCTTAAGAACATTCGTCCTCGAAAGTTCCTATTCTTGAAATAGTTCTGGATATTTAGCTCGCACTTCCTCTTCTCGCTCCCAGGTAGCTTCTTCCGTGCGGTGATTCTGCCACAACACTTTAACTAGGCTGATCTCACGGTTACGGAGGGTCTTTCGATCTCTTGCAATAATTTGAACCGGGTGGTTGCGTAGAACTCGAGATCTTACGCTAATTGTAATGGTTCAAGTCTACGACATGAGTCGGTGCAGAACGTACTTTCTCAACATGGAGACATGAAACACGTTATGAACCGCGCAGAGAGAAGCGGCGGTGCTAATCAGTGAGCCACTTGCACCAATCCTCTCTAAAATCTCAAATGGTCCGATGAATCGCGGACTCAACTTCCCTTCCGGCCAAACCTCGAAATTCCCTTCATTGGGGCCACCTTAAGAAATACGTGGTCCCCAACATCGAATTCTAGGTCCCTTCGTCTCGTGTCGGCATATAGCTCTTACATGCGCTTTGGGCGGTGCGCATCCGCGCCCTAATCTTTTGTACGCATCATTCGTGACTTGTACCAACTCTGGACCCAATAATCGGCGTTCACCAACCTCCTCCCGTAAAATGGGAGTTACGCAACGTTTTCCATAAAGAGCTTCAAATGGAGCCATTCCGATGGTCGATCGTAATCAATCGTTGTAAGCAAACTCCATCAAATGCAAATGAGTGTCCCAACTACACAGGAAGTCTAAAGTGCAAGCTCGCAACATATCTTCCAATATCTGTTCAAACGCGCTCCGTCATCCATCCGTCATGTGGATGAAAAGTCATCTTGAAGTTCAAGCTGCGAACCTAACGCTCTCAGTAAACTCCTCCGGAAGTTGGAGGTGAAACGTGGATCCTCGCTCCAAAATAATCTTGACCGGAATCCCATGCAAACGGACTATCTCTTCCGAGTAAAAATTCGCGCCCACTTATCTCAGAGAATAGGTGGGTTTCCACAGTATGAAATGTCTTGACTTTGTTAATCTGTCCCACTATGACCCAAATTACCGTGTAACCTCGTAAAGTTCTAGGCGGTCCAACTATGAAATCCATAGAGATCTCCTCCCATTTCCACCGAGGTACATGCAACGGTTGCGGTAATCCTGCGGTCTCTCGCCAGGTGCCTTTACTGGCGACAAGTCAAACACTTGGCGACAAACTCTGCTATGTCGCGCTTCATGTTACACCACCAAAATGATCTGTTTGAGATCTCGGTACATCTTGGTACCGCCGGATGCATAGAAAATGGTGAGTTATGGGCTTCCGCTCAAGATTTCGATTTTTCGGTTTGTCGTCGCTTTGGCACACATAATCGACCACGAAATAGTAATCCTCCATCCGTGGATAGGGAAAACTCACAACTCACCAGTAGTTCTTTGCGATGCGCTTTTCTACTAATCGAGGTCTCCCTCCGAGACTCAACGATACGTTGTCTCAAGGTCGGTTGTACCGTTAAGCTCAAGCTAATCGAGCCGTGGTCTTTCCTACTAGTCTTGCAATTTCACTCGAGCAAACTCTGCTGTATCTCTCTGCTGCATGCAGTAACTCGCGCGCGTATATGCACTGGCTTCTCTTGAGGGCATCGGCCACTACATTAGCCTTACACGGGATGGTATTGTATGTCAATGTCATAATCCTTCACTAATTCCAACCATCTGCGTTGCCTCATGTTCAATTCCTTCGGTGAACAGATACTTGAGACTTTTATGATCTGTAAAAATCAAATTTTCTCGCCATCTGAGTAGTGTCTCCGGATCTTTAATGCAAAGACCACTCGCTGCTAGTTCCGGTCATGAGTTGGATAGTTCCTCTCGTGCGTCTTCAATTGTCGGGATGCATAAGCTATTACCTTACCGTGCTTTGCATCGTTACACAACCCAACCCTTTCTTAGAAGCATCATCAGAAAACCACAAAGCTCCTGTTCCTCGGGAGCTGAAATCGATCGGTGACACTAATCATGCTTGAGTTCCCGAAACTCGCCTCACAAGCATCATCCCAAACAAATGAGTTTCCCTTACGCGTCAGCTGAGTCATGGGCATGGCTATCTTCGCAAAGTCCTGCACGAATCGTCTATAATATCCCCGCAAGACCCGAAAAACTACGTACCTCAGCAAGCGGTGGTGGACGAGGCCACCGTGTGACGGCCTCCACTTTCATTTGGATCAACAGAGACTCGGCCGGACACCACATGCCCTAAGAAGGATACTTGTCTCGAGCGAGTCCACACTTGGAAAATTTTGCATATAACTTATTCTCTCTCAGCGTGAGTAAAACTTTCCTCAGGTGCATTTCATGCTCTTCATCACACCTGGAGTATATCAGTATATCGTCGATGAACACAATTACGAACGTATCAAGAAACTCTTTGAATAAACGGTTCATCAAATCCATAAACGCGGCAGGAGCGTTGGTCAAACCAAACGGCATCACTGTGAACTCGTAATGCCCATAACGTAATCAAATCTTTGTTTTAGGGATATCCTCTTGATGATTCTCAAGCGATGGTAGCTTTGATCTCGAGATCAATCTTGGAGAACACTGTTGCTCCTTGCAACTGATCGAACAAATCATCTATTCTGGGGAGAGGGTATTTATTCTTGATCGTAACTTTATTCAACTCCCTGTAGTCTATACACAGGCGCATGGATCCGTCTTTCTTTTTCACGAACAATACAGGGGCTCCCAAGCGCGAAACGCGGCAGGCGTATAAACCCCTTGCCTAGCAAGTCTTGTAACTGTACTTTTAGTTCTTTCAACTCTGCCGGTGCCATTCTGTACGGGGCCTTGGATATCGGGGTCGTCCCCAATTCCAAACCGATGTTAAAATCTACCTCTCTGACCGGAGGTATTCCGGGGAGGTCCTCGGGGAAGACGTCTGTAAATTCATTCACTACTGGAACCGATGTCACTGAGATCTCTGTGCACCTTGCATCTAGTATGCAAGCTAAGACGCCCCAAGCTCCCCGATGTAATAACTTTCTGGCCTTAAGGGCAGTAATTACCTTAGGCCTACTTCCTGCTATCGAGCCTCTGAACCTGTAGCCAGGTTGGTCAGGAGGAGTGAACACTACCTCCTTCCTGAAACAATCAATGCAAGCATGGTTCTGCGCTAACCAGTCCATGCCCAATATTACATCAAAGTCAAACATGTCTAAGACTACTAGATTCACCGCTAACTCATGGTCTGCGATGGTCACACTACCATCCTTGACTTTCATATTGGCTAACAAATTTATCCCCGCAGGAGTGGAGATGACAGGGGCATCATCAGAATCGTTTCTAGTTCTAACTCGACTTGACTTACAAAGTGCGAAAATAAAAGAGTGTGTAGAACTGAATCAAATAATACAAAGGCAAGGTGCCCAAGTAATGGAAGTGTACACCAGTAACCACTCGAGTCCGAGCCATAGATGTCTCTCTTGGTGCTTGCATAAGCTCTCCCCGATGTATAACCGGCTTCACAAAGCGAGGCCCACTATTTATAACTGAGAGGTGGCTAGTCTTTGGCTTGACTCGAGCGACTATTTGCTCTGTGCCCTTCTTTTCCACACACAAACACACTCGGGCCAAGGCCAAACTTACCCAGGTCTCTTTTACCACGATCTTTGCACGTGGCTTATCTCCACCGCTATTTCCGATCCGCTGGCGACTGTGGTTTCGACTGAACTGAACTCACACGAAAATGTCACGCCTATGCGGTGTATGCTGCTGAGGACGCTGTGAGCTAGAATTTGGCTGGTCCCACTTCCTCTTATGATTTGCCATGGGCTGCCCCGGGTTAACTACTACCTGCTGTGCAGTCTGCGCCTGCACCCAAATCAATTCTGCCACTCTCACTGCGGAGGCATAATCAGGAGGTGCTAGTGCTTGAATAAAGCCTCGAACGTTCTCATCCAGTCCCATAATGAAGCGCTCTGTTTTCTTTGCCTCTGTATCTACCAGCTCGGGAGCAAAGCGGGACAAACGGGTAAATTCCCTCTCATACACCTCCACTGCCCTCCTGTTCTGGCAAAGCTGTAAGAACTCTGCCTGCTTCCTGTAACGAGCTGCAGCAGGATAAAATTTCCGCCAGAACGCTTCCTTGAGCAGTTCCGTGTCGTTTCTCAGCCGCCACCAATGGTTCCCTGGGCGGACTCCCACCATAGATACGCGTCATCCCTCAGCATAAAGGTAGCACAGGACACCCTCTGGTCCTCAGGGCAGTTCATCAATCTGAAGATGGTCTCAATGGAGGACAGCCACAACTCAGCCACAGTGGGGTCACTGGAAGACCCATTGAAAGATCTAGGATCATACTTCCTGAAGTCCTTCAGGTATCGAGACTCCAGAGTTGCATCGTTTCGCCCCTGATTTGCTTGGGCCAGGTGAGTGGCTCTCAGGCTCGCACTGGACTCTGCATAGCCTCCACCATCATAGTCATAACATTGGCGTTCCCTTGATCTCGCCACCGGGGGGCAGCTGCAGTACATTCTCCCGGCGGTCGGTGGTCACTGGGAGGTCTCGGGACGGGTGGAGCAACCTCTTCTGCTCGATGGTAATTCCGGTTGGGCGTCAACGTTTTCCCTTGCCTCCGGCCTCTACCACGTCCCCTACCTCTCCTCGACCCCCTAGGTGGCATTTTGTCAATACTACAATACAGAGAGTTTCTAACTCAGTTTCTTTACTTTCTAACCATAAGATAGGATCACCCCTTGGGGTTTTAAGTTCATGTATATGCATAAAACAGTATCATATCATAATCATTTTCTTAATTAATAAAATATCGTAACGTGCACAGCGGTGGCGGGACGCGTTGTTCAACCATGGGAACTACTGCGTAGCTTACTGTAAGCAAGTCTCTGAAACCCTTAAACCTAGGGCTCGATACCAACTGTAACGCCCCTACTTTTCTATGACCAACTCCTAGGGACATTACTACACATGCATGCATTTATAGGCCAAGAGATAAAAGATCTTAAAAGAAAACTTCCAAATATATGTAAATAGTCTTTAGGGATCCCAAGTCAAAACATTTAAAACAGATAAAAGAGTCGATTTATCATGGCCTATTAAAACTGTAAATAAATTTAACTCCAAATAAAACATAGAGACAACATCAGTTTAAAACAAGAATATGCGGAAAACATGTCGGTTCCCATCATTCTCATAATCATAGTGTACATGTCACAAGCATCATTATCTCTATGCAAATCATACTTTTCTCATAGACAGTTGAAGATCATACTTTTGTAGGAAAACATAAAATATTCTCATACGAATTACTGTCATATTCTCACATGAAATACTAGAATACTTTTACATAGAATACGAGAATATTCTCACATAAAATAATAGTTTATTTCCACATGAAGCATTGAAATATTTGCACATAAAATATTAAGTATTCTCACGATAATATCTGTAGATTTTCATATGAAAAATATAAACTAATTTCGCATGAAATCATGAAATTCATTTTCTTCAATCCCATTAAAAAGTTCGGCACAAGGTCCCTTACCTTAGTTCCGACTTCGCTCCAAAACCCAATCGACCTCCTTGTCTACTCTTCCTTTAGTAAAACCTGATTCACACCACAATTCGAAAATTATTCACCGAGCCTTCACTAAACTCATAATTGTAGAAGTACCTAAATCAAGCCCTTACAATTTCACGCCCCGCTTACCTCGGGTTCAACGCGAGGACTTAATATTCCTTAGTTGGTTTTGGTGTTTGACCTCCAAATTCCGCTCCAAGTTTAATCCCTACAATTTGAGTTCGAAATAATAGCTTAGGCCCTCGGTTATAAGCTTAGATAATCAATAGGTCAAGAATAATCCTCAATCAAGAATGAAACTCAAACCGATCGCTCACCGGGCTGAACTCGTAGCTATCGTAACGATTGTTGGCCGGCGTTGTAGATCCGGCATGAGCTGCGGCTGTGCTCGTGGACGGACGATCACTGGAGTTTCGGGTTGCTGCAGGTGTTCGTGAAGCTGCCGAAGCAAACCGGACGTGACGAACGGTGGGACGTGCGATCGATGCTCGCGTCACAAACTTCGGCGGCGAGTTGAGGCTCGTGGCGGCGGCGATCCTCGGGCGCGTGCGGATCCCGACTCTCGGAGGTTTCGGCTCATCGCCGGCGGGCGTCGTGCGGTCTCGAGCAGCAACTCGGCGAATCTGAAGTTCGGCGTTCTTCCGTGCCCGTGGGTCTTCGCCGATGAGATTGGTTAGGGCTTCGTCGGTCTCCTGGTCGTGCAGCAACGAGCGGCCTCCACGACAACGTCGGCCAGCAGCGTCTGTGGCTTCTTGAGCTTCTCGTTCGTGAGCTTGGATGAAGTGGTCGCGGCTTGCACGCGGTTGATCGGGCGGCGCGGCGCGCGGTGGGTGCTGGGGTTCAGCTAGGGCAAAATCACGAAGGAGAAGGGCAACCGAAATGTTTAGTTTTTCTTCTAGGGTTAGGGTTACATAAGATGAAGATGATGGGGAATTAGGGTTAGGGTTTGCATCCTCTTGGTGGCTTCACTTAAGGAGGTTATATACCATCAATTTAGGGTAAATTCCAATTGCCAAAAGTAGCCCTCAATTAAACATTAATAACCAAAACGCCCTTGCAATTACCTTTTCTTTTAATTTCATAAGTAATCTTATCTTAGAAGGAACCATTCACTTAAACTGAACAAAAATTAAGGTCTCATTCTCACCGAGCTTGATTAGAACACTAATCCGACTAAATACAGCGGTTAATAGAGTGTTAAATAATATAAATAATAGTACCTGAGGTGGCGGTCGTCACACCTGGGAACTGACTTGGGAGTGAAATTTAATCAGAGAGTCTTATAAATTACAGTAGCGTCAGCGGGTTTATTAAGGGGTTAATAAACTAAAAATCCTAGGTTTAATATAAGGAGTTATATTAACAAACTTAGGATAAAATCAATATAAGAGTATTATTGATTATTTATATAAGAGTTATGTTGATAGAGTTAGGTAAAACCATTAGCCGGGGTTTAGCCTAAGAAAGATTCCTATAGACTTAATGTATTCAGTGGGAGGAAAAAGTGTATGAGATACATATTTTTCCACCTACGCTATCTCCAGGAAGTTCACACCGTGAGACTCATACTTGGCCTCGTGGCGCAAACGGAAGCGTCCCCCTTCGGATGGTGTTTGTATGAGTCAATACCAAGGTTAATGGAGAGGGTACTTATAGTGAGTGGGAGCAGGTTTAGTAAAAACAAAACCTACAGTCTCTTTGTCGGTTTACACCGTTAGACCACTATGGTCACTGCTAGTTTGGCTGGACTGCACAATCCCTTCTGAGGGCTTGATCATAGGGGATCTAACACGATGAGACACCAAAGGGATAAAGATTTCCTTAGACTATTTTCCAATCTAGTCCTCTCTTGGTATTTTATTGGATCGAGACTGGGATCTAAAGACAAAGGGTTACACTCACGGGGTACATAAATTGTGTATGTATCCAGACCGAAAAATGGTAACTAAAACCTATAGGAATAAGAGTTATTCTGGTGTTAGGTTTTGGTCAATAGTGTCTTGATCCAGAGGAGAAGTGTTTTTTATTACCCTTCGGTGTCATACATTCTAAACCTTTCGAGTATCATTGCAAATTATAAAAGGCCTAGGAATCATTTGATAATTAGCTAAAACATGACTGGATTAGAGTTATAGCAAGAAACTCATACAAGTTTGTTTGTAAATATTTCAGCAAAAATGTCTAGCTCTATGATTTCCTTATTGGGTGCGAAAAAGTTAACCGAAGAGAACATAGTGACATGGAGGGATGGACTCAACATAATTTTGGTTACACATGATCTTAAGTTCGTTCTCAATGAGGTGTGTCCTCAATGTTCTGTTCAAAATGCATCTCAAGCTGTTGAGGATGCGTATGACCGCTGGATTAATGCCAACGAAAAGGCGAAAGCCTATATCCTGGGTAGCATACCTGATGTTTTAGCCAGGAGGCTGGAGGGCAAGGTCTCAGCTCGAGAGATCATGGATTTTGTGCTAAATTTGTCCAGACATCCGTCCAAACAAATTTGGCATGAAGCCCTAAAATTCATTTATAACGCACGTATGAAGGAAGGTACATCGGTGAGAGAACATGTTCTCAATCTGATTGCCCACTTCAATATAGCGGAATTAAACGGAGCGGTCATAGATGAGAAATGTCAGATTTTGTTCATCCTAGAATCTCTTCCGAAGAGTTTTCAGCGATTCCGTAGCAATGCAGCGATGAACAACATAGAATATGATCTGACTTCCCTGCTACATGAGCTGCAGAATTATCAGTTTCTTATGGATGATAAGAGACAACAAAATGGAGAGGCAAATTTGTTTGCTCATTCCAAAAGTTCTCAGGAGGATTCATCCTCTGGGACAAAGAACGCCAGCCATACTTCTGGACTTAAGAAGATACAGAAGAAGAGGAAAAGGAGCAGATAAAGAGCAATCGTCTGGTAAAGAAAATCTGTTATTTGATAACATGTAGCTTAAGGGTTTATTAGAAACCTCATTTCTTGCCTTAGCGAACATTGTACTTCTCTGCCTTTTCAATTGAATAAAGAGTTTATTTCATTGGAAAAGTATTGTACTATGTGTTGCTTTTCTTGAGAATTATTTGCAAATTGTTTAATTCAGTTAAAATAGATTTAACAAGTGAATTTTTCAGAATTGCAAGTACACGAACTAATTTCTCCTAAAGAAAATGCTCATCTTTGGCATCTAAAATTGGGTCACATTAATTTCAATAGGATTGAGAGATTCGTAAAGAATGGACTTTTAAACGAGTTAGAAGAAAATTCCTTACCAGTATGTGAATCCTGCCTAGAAGGCAAAATGACTAAAACACCTTTTAGTGGAAAAGGTTGTAGAGCCAAAGATACTCTAGAGCTTATACATTCAGACCTATGTGGTCCGATGAATGTTAAAGCCAGGGGAGGATATGAATATTTCATCTCTTTTATAGATGATTATTCTAGATATGGGCATATTTACCTAATGCACCACAAGTCTGAAGCACTTGAAAAGTTCAAGGAATTCAAGGCTGAGGTTGAAAATCAATTAGGTAAAAGAGTTAAAACACTTCGATCGGATCGAGGTGGAGAGTACATGGATTTAAAATTCCAGAACTATACGATAGAACATGGAATTACATCCCAACTCTCAGCTCTCGGCACACCACAACAAAACGGTGTATCGGAAAGGAGAAATAGAACCTTGTTGGGCATGGTTCGATCAATGATGAGTTATGCTCATCTCCCTAGTTCCTTTTGGGGTTATGAAGTGGAGACTGCAGTATACATATTGAATAGTGTGCCCTCCAAAAGTGTTTCTGAAACACCTTTTGAACTCTTGAAAGGACGTAAAGGTAGTTTATGTCACTTCAGAATATGGGATTGTCCAACACATGTGCTTGTGACAAATCCAAAGAAGTTGGATTCACGTTCAAAGTTGTGCCTATTCGTAGGATATCCAAAAGAAACAAGAGGTGGTTTATTCTATGATCCTAAGGAAGATAAGGTCTTTGTGTCGACAAATGCCACTTTCTTGGAGGAGGACCACAAAACAAAAAGTAAGGTAGTGTTGAGTGAGTTAGACGGAACAATAGCAAAGGTTGCTAATAAGAACACTAGTACGTCGACAAGAGTTGTTGATACTAGTTTGTCTAGTCAAGAGGATCCATCTCAAGAGTTGAGTATGCCTCGACGTAGTGGGAGGGTTGTGATACAGTCTGACCGTTACATGGGTTTAGCTGAAACCCAAGTTGTTATACCAGATTACAATTGCGAGGATCCATTGACTTATAATCAAGTAATGGTTGATATTGACAAAAACAAATGGGGCATAGCCATGGACCAAGAAATGGAGTTTATGCACTTCAATTCTGTTTGGGATCTTGTAGATAAGCCTGATGGGGTAAAACCTATAGGTTGTAAGTGGATCTACAAGAGAAAACGTGGTGTAGATGGGAATGTGCAAACCTTTAAAGCTAGACTAGTAGCAAAGAGTTATACCTAGGTTGAAAGGGTTGACTTTGAGAAAACCGTTTCACCTGTTGCTATGGTAAAGTCTATCCGTATCCTTCTTGCCATTGCCACATATTATGACTGTGAGGTATGGCAAATGGATGTCAAGACAACCTTTTTGAATGGCAATCTTGAGGAAACCATCTACATGGACCAACCGAAAGGGTTCGTTGAACAAGGACAAGAGCAAAAGGTTTGCAGGCTTAAAAGGTCGATTTATGGACTGAAACAAGCCTCTAGGTCGTGGAATATAAGATTTGACGAGGCTATCAGATCTTATGGTTTTGACCATAATGATGACGAACCTTGTCTCTACAAGAAAATCATCAATAGTTCTGTCGCTTTCCTAATTCTCTATGCGGATGGCATCCTACTCATTGGGAATGATGTAGGTTATATTACTGACATCAAGGAATGGCTAGCTACGTAATTCCAAATGAAAGATTTGGGTGATGCGCAGTTTGTTCTTGGGATCCAGATTGTCCGGAACCGCAAGAATAGAACACTAGAAGGTCTAGGTTTACAAGGCTCTCACGGCTAAAGTATTTGAGAGTCACCTAGAAGGTCTAGGTTTACAAGTCTTCCTCAACTAGGGCAAGTGGGAGTATTTTGTACAAAAGGTTTAAATGCCCTAGTTTATTGTATTTACATTAATGTAATGTTTAGTACTCCACAAGCTTTAGGTCAAGTGGGAGATTGTTGGGATTTATGCCCTAAACTTGTGTAATCTTGATCAATTAAATAAAGTGTTATTTGTTTTGATAAGATTACAGTCTTGCTTTTATAAATCCAATAAACTAAGCTCCAACGTTATAATGTTTATCTTGAAATCAGTGTAGTGGACACTATTTGGGTTGAATTCAAGATGATAACCTAAATAGTCAATGGTATAAGAATACGGTTGGAAACCTCATTCTGGTAACACCATGGATGCGACCCACTTTGTAATTAGTACAAATGAGGTAATCCAACTCATTCATGTAGTTGACATGCGAGTGAGGGCATCCTGTATGAAGAGTTCATACAAGACCGGATCGCAAATTATTAGTTTAACCAAAGATAACACCGTTAATGAGATAAGACTAGTAATTTATAGATGGTCATTAGTGACTTGACATGAATCTGAGCAAGTTAAGAACTCCTACTTATAGGAGTTTGTCCTTAGACTAGTATGGGTGAGAGTGGCACAGGCCGACTCAATAAGCCTACCTTCTCGAGGACGGAACCTCGTATGTAGTGGGAACTTAAGCATGCAAGATGGAATTCACTCATTCCTCTCTTGAGGAATTGGATAGGTTGTTCCCTTAAGAACTGACTCCAAGTCTTGAACAACGGGGCCCCGCCCTTTATGAGGGTATGAGTCTAAGGTAGGACCTTAGACTTGTTGTTCATTACAGGATCAGTGGTGCTTAAGGAGTAAAGAGGTAATCACAGGGGTAAAACGGTAATTTGATCCAGCTGTGATTACGAACATCCAGTGAAGGGTCGACTCATGGGTAATGGCTATATCAGTGGACACAATAATATCTACAGTGAGGAGAGTGCAACTACAAGTCTATAGTGGAGTGACTTGTAGTTAATGAATATTAATTAACTGGATCAAAGAGTTTGATCAGTTAATCTCACATCATTGGAACTCATGATCTGTAAGTCCATTAGATCCCTCCGTTGGCTCAACATGGTAATATTGAGGGTATAAAGTTAGGAGTGAAATTGAAGTGTTCAATTTCATACATGAGGAGTTATATTAATTATATATGATGTAATTGATAATATATAGTTTTAATGTGAATTAGATTCATATACAAACTATATAATAAAGAGAGATTAAAAGAGGGGTAGAATGGTCATTTCCATCCCATTCCTCTATATATATATATAGTTGCATGAGATGCAACTAGGTTAAGTCTTCTAAGTGTATTCCTAGCCTCCTTGTTGTGTTGTTGGAAGAGTTCCAAAACACAAATCTCTCTCACAAAATACCTCACTACTCCTAAAGGGAACCCACCTTCCTCACTCACCTAAAGAACAACGGAGAAGATCCGGTGGTGGGGTCGGTGTTCGTACGAGTTGTTGTTGAGATCGTGACCGTGGAGAGAGGAGCACTTGAAGAAAGGTTCTTCAAAGGTATATACTTGTTGTCCATACTCTTATTATATGCTTAATCCATGTTTACGTTCTTGAATTTTCTGTTGTAACTAAATCAAGAGCGCGCGATTCGGAATCGCTTCCGCTGTGGAGACTTCGATTCGCTTCAATTGGTATCAGAGCCCAATTGCGTTCTTGATTTATGTTCTGGATTTTTCAAGAACAAGGTGGGATTTACTGTTTTTGCATGTGATGTATGAACGGTTTTGTGAAATTAGATGTTTTCAATTTTGGCACTTAGATTTACAATTTCATTGAAATGTTCAATGTAAGGCCCCGGTGTTTTGGGCAAATTTAATTGTAAATCGAGTTTGTAAGTCCGTGTCGATCGAGGCAAAGTGGTTGCTGAGAAGATCGAAGCGAAAACGAGCAAGATTTGGAGAAATCACATTGCTGTTCTGTGAATGGCGTTGCAACGCTGCCCTCAGCGTTGCAACGCTCGGCAAAAAACGACAAAAGTAGCGTTGCAACGATGCAATCAGCGTTGCAACGCCGAAGCCGTTTCACGCGAGGTGCAACGGGCAGAAAATGGTTTTTTTATTTATTTATATTAATTATAAAACGTTTATATTTAATATATTTAATTTTAATTAATATAATTAGATTATATTAATTAAAATTATTTCTAGGGTGCCAAAATTGGTCTAATTTTTGCTATTTTAATTATGCAATTGTTGTGTAATTATTCCCATGCATAGTGTTTGCTTTTATTTTAGAAATCCCACCTTAGGTTAAGCATTTTCATGCATCATTTATAATATAAGGAGCTATATTATATAGTTTGCATGATTAATTAATATAAGGTTGTTATATTAATTTTTGGACAACATTGACATGCATTATATTTCATAAGATGAATATGCTATGAATGTTTTATTATTCATGTGATGAATGATCAAGCACTATAACATAGTATGCATGTCACCTAAGGTTAATTATTAGTTTTAAAGTGTTTAGAACTTGGAAATAATAGACCTTAGGTTATCTAGTTCTAATTAGATTAGAGTTAGGAACCAAGTAATTTATAAGCTATGATTAAAAGAGGAACTCTATCTAAGGAAAGTTCTGTCTAGGCTGGGGTATTTAAGCTGACGGAAACGGAACACCCCTACCTGGGAACTGACTTGGGAGTGAAATTTAATCAGAGAGTCTTATAAATTACAGTAGCGTCAGCGGGTTTATTAAGGGGTTAATAAACTAAAAATCCTAGGTTTAATATAAGGAGTTATATTAACAAACTTAGGATAAAATCAATATAAGAGTATTATTGATTATTAATATAAGAGTTATGTTGATAGAGTTAGGTAAAACCATTAGCCGGGTTTTAGCCTAAGAAAGATTCCTATAGACTTAAAGTATTCAGTGGGAGGAAAAAGTGTATGAGATACATAATTGATTAATTAGTGCTAATTTAGAAAAATTAGATTGAGAGAAATTAAATTGAATGTGAATTCAATTTAAAATCCACAATTATACAAATGTGATTTGTATAATAATGTATGAGATATCTTATTCTATGTGTTATGCAAATATGATTTGCATAACCTAAGGTTGTGGTAAACTGGTAAATCGGTGGAGATTTCAACTCCACCTATCACCATTATATAATGCCTTTGTAAGAAGGCTTTGTAAGGAATTTTGCTCATTTTTTGGAATCTCACCAAAAGAGCTCTCTCAAACTCTCTCAATCTCTCTAGAATTTCTCTCTACCCCAAATCAAAGGGAGTTCAACCACTCTCCCTCTACCGACCGAGAACAATCGAGAAGATCTTTCAGAGGTGTCACTGTTCGGTTTGAGAGATCGTGATTCTAAAGATCGAAGGCACGAAGAGTTCGTGATCGGAGAAGGAATTCGTGAAGAAGAGTTTTTGGACAAGTAAGTGTTACTTTTAAGTTTCTGTTTTTCTTCTCTACAAAGCATGTTTAGCATAGGATTTATGTGATAAATTCGGTTTTAAGAAAATTTTTTTCACAACGAACACCACGACGTTCAAAGTCGTTTCCGTTATGGGAGTTTTATTCCCTTCACCTAGTTGAAGCGAGAAACATAATCGAGCTAGCTCTCCTTTGGCCCTTGCTTTATGGTGAGTAAGTACATTTGGGATCTGCATTAGTCTAGACCTCCCAAAAACCGTGTTACAAAATTTGTGGCAAGTTATTTGAAAGAGCCAATGGACTTTCTCTTCAATATCACGCATCATTCTCTTGCCAATCCTATTAGTGTAGAAGATAAATTTCTGCACTTGATTGCCTCTGAAATTCTATGGAACTTGATTTGTGATCTAGGTAGATGTCCAAGTTTCCTACGAGATTTGAATTTGCATCATATGAGGTGATGGTCAACACCTTGAACTTTTTAGAAATCTTCTCGTTCATGATCTCGTTAGTGAAAGGGGGTCGACTTGCTTACTGATAGCTTTGAGATACCACGTCTCGATCTCACGAGTTTTGAGAACGTTCCATTCAAGGTCCCCAAACTCCTTCTAGAATTTCAGAATGTATGCTTTGCATGGAGGACTTTGGGTTTGGGCTTCATACTTGAGTTTCACCTCCTTTGCTTTGGCTTCCTATTTATCGGCCTCGACCTGCGTTCTCTGCTTCAAGTTGATCAGACCTTGTAAATTCAATGTCGCCTAAATATTCTTTGTAATCGTCGTTTCAACATCACCTAGTCGACCTCAACCATTAGTCTGTGAGAGAACGTTCCTGAAGGGAATGAGAATCCCCGCGCAGCGGAAGACGATCGAATCGTCATGGTATCATTACGCTACTCGATTTTGTTAAAACGATCAACTAAAAGATCTAGGCTAAACATGCTGACAAAGGAAGAAAATACAGCAAGGTACTTACTTGTTGAAGTCACTCTTCAAGATTTCTTCCTCAGATAACGAACGCTTCGTGCTTCTCGATCTCAACAAATGCTCTTCACGAACGGAACCCGAACACTACCACTTGGAGTCTCGGTTGTTCTTCCTATGAAAAAAGGGAAGTTTGTGGGAACTTTGGTGTTTTGGAGAGGGAGGAGAATTGAGAGAAAGTAGAGAAAACTTTCTTCTTCTCTTTGATGAAAATCAAAAAAATGAGAGAGTGATCACATTCCTTCTTGCAAGAAGGGATTATATAGTGGAATGATGGAGTTAAAATCTCCACATTATTATACCACAACCATTGGTTATGCAAATCACATTTGCATAACCACATAATATAAGATATCTCATATCTCATATTGCAAATCTCATTTGCAATGATTGTGGATTAATTAAATTGAATCACATCCAATTTAATTTCTCTCAATTAAATTCTCCAATTAGCCCTAATTCAACAATTAGGCTAACCTATAGTTTATTATGAATCTCATTCACATTAAACTATATATTATATCATTCATATCTCATATAAATGACATAAATGCCCTTAAAGTGAAATTGAACACTTCAATTTCATACCAAAACATTAACCCTTCTTTTAACCCAGATTGAGCCAACCGAGGGACCTAATGGACCTACAATGACGAGCTTCAATGATCTGAGATTAACCTGTCAAACTCTTTGACCTGGTTAACCAACCTTCATTAGCTACGGTAACACTCCACTTTAGCCCGTAGCTGCACTCCCGTCAGTGAAGAATATTACGTGTCCACTGATATAACCAATGCCCATGAGTCGACCCTTCACAGGTTGTTCGTAACACGGCTGGGTCAAATTACCATTTTACCCCTATGTCTACTTCCTGCTCCTTAAGTACCCACTGCTCCTCTAATGAACAACATATCGTGTTGGTCCAACCATACACAACACCCTTCTCGGGCCAGTGAGAAGGTGGGCGCCCGTTATCCAAGTCCTGGAGACAACACTTAAGGGAACAACCCCTCTAGTTTTCCTAAAGGCGGGAACGAGTGAATTTCATCTCGCGTAGCTAAGTTCCCAGCTCTCTTCTTGGTTCTGTCACTGAGAAGATAGGCATATTGGGCGAGTAATTGTGACCACCCTCACCCGTACGAGTCAAAGGACAGACCCCCCACAGACAAGAGTCGGTAACACGCTCAGGATTCAGGTCGAGTTACCAATGGTCATCTACGAAGTTATTAGTCCTTCTCACAGCGGTGTTACATCGGTGGGGTCTAATAATTCACTGATGCAGTCTTGTACAATATCATTGCACAGGATGCCCCCACTCGCATGTCAACCACATGAACTAGTCAGATCACTTCGTTTGTATCTAATACAAAGCGGGTCGCATCCAAAGTGTATCCAGGATTAGGTCTCCAACCCTATCCATATACTGTAGACCGTTTGGGTCATTAACTCGAACATGATCCTCCCTCTGTGTCCATTACACACCGTTCAAGTTCTAGTTCTCTCATAAATTCAATGACCCTGGAGCTTAGTTTATTGGAAAAGTTTATAAATATTGCGAGACACAAAGTGATGAAATGAGATTAGGACAAAAATCCCAACAGTTCCCTTGAGGGTTGATGTTGCTTATTGTTTCCTTCAAGGATCAACTTTTCGTTTGGTTTTTGGGCACGAGATTTCGAGTATCCCATTACCCAACTATCTTTTTTTTCCTTTTCTTGGAATATCTTGGATTAGAGGTGGTCCCTTATTGCCTTTTTTATCATTCTTAAGGCCTTGCTTCTCGAGCTTTTCCATAATCTTCAACAGAGACTTGTCCATGTTGCCGACCTTTTCTTTTCCTTAGTCATACCATCCTTTATCGGTTGATGCAAGTATGAGGTCGAGGCGGAGTGGTTTCTCTCGTTGGTTGTTGGGGACAATCTTGATTGAAATTGTCTCCTTCTTCGTTCCAATACTTGTTTCTCGATATTTTGCTCATCTCTTCTGGAAGATTGATTCTAGCACAGAAGTTTTTCAAGCAAGCATTGTTCTTCCCCACAAACGACGCCAATTGTTGTCCCCAATTTTGGACAAGAGAAATCTCACTTGATTTCTACATGACAATGACGGTGAATTTCTATTTTTGGGGGAAGAAGGAAACTTGCAAGAACATAAAAATCTTGACACTAGTGTGGTGAAGGTCACACAATCTCCAATGCTTAAGTCTGAGAGTGTTTAGAGAGAACTTGGGAGTTTTTAGGATAGTTTTAAGTGGATGGAATGAGCTTACCTTGCTTTTCCCTCAAAATAGTGCTTAAATACCTCTTTCGTAAGGTTTTTGTGGTTTTCTGTCTTCGACTAGGAACAACAGGACTGAATGAGCCTGAAATGGGGTACACAGGCCATGAGGGACCAAGACAAAGCCAAAAGGTGGGTCCTGCCATGAAGTTGGTCTTGAACTTGGTTGATGCTGACCACAGGCTTGTGCTTCGGCTTAAGCCCGTTCTTCGTTCGCTCTTATCCTGGGTCGGCCCTCTTTCAGTTTCAGTCCATTGTAACTTTGTATTCAACTTCTTTTCTTATTTGGCTCTTTGTTGTAGCCGTTTAGCAAACTCATTCTTGTTGGTCTAATTTCACACATAAAAAACACCTTTAAAAAAATTAATAACTTCAAGTGTTATTTACTATAGTTTATTGATTAATTTTATATGATTCAAAATGGCTTTAATATGTAACAAAAAATAAAAATAAATTTGTAATAAATAAAACCAAATTGATTGCTTAAAATACTCATGGAAAAATATAATATATAATAACATTTGTGTTCAAAATATTTTTTTCAAAAGTGTTTAAGTTAGAAGGATTTCCAAACGAAGCTCTAGCATCTATGTTCTCACATTTGCAATATTTTAGTATATGAACCTTAGTACATAACAATTTAGGGGTCGTTTGGCCCCCTGTTTTGGATTTGGATGGTTTTGGATTTGGAATCCAAAACCATGTTTGACCCAATGTGTTCAAAACCCATTTTGAAACACAACCCCATGGGTTACAACAATGCAACCCCATGGGTTTGTTCCATGTTTTCTTATTTTATTTTTCTTCTTCTATTTTCGACGATTACTTCAACAACAATTTCAGTGACAACTCCAACAACTACACCGGTGACCTGACTATAGCTAATGGCTACATCCGACAACAACTCCGGCGACCCGACCACTGCTAACAATTACCTCTGGCGACAACTCCGACGACCACATTGGTGACCTCGCTACCGCTGACGACTACCTCCCACGACTACACCAACGACCCCCACCGCTGACTACTACCTCTGATGGCAACTCCAACGACCACATCGGCGACCCCTACCACCGCTGACGACTACCTTCGCTGACAACTCCGACGACCATACCGATGACCCCGACCACCACTGACGACTACCTTCGACGATAACTCCAACGACCACACCGACGACCCCAACCACCGCTGATGACTACCTCCAACGACAACTCCGACGACCACATCAGTGACCCCAACCACCGCTGGCAACTACCTCCAATGGAAACTACGGCAACCACACTGGCAACCCCTGCTACCGCTGACGACTACCTTCGGCGACAACTCCGACGACCATATTGATGACCCCGACCACCACAGACGACTACCTCTCACGACAACTCCGACGACCACATCGATGACTCCAACCACTGCTGACGACTACCTCTGACGACCACACCGGTGACTCCAACCATCGTTGACGACTACCTTCGACGATAACTCTAATGACTACATCGCCGATCTAACCACTACTAATGAATACTTTCGACAACCACTCAAGAGACTTATATAAGCCTATCCCAACAACCCGATCACTCGAGCAATCAACTACCCTAACGACCTAACTTGTGTGCAATTACCACTTTTTTTATTAGAGTTCCAAAAATAGGTTTTTGGATACTTTGTGGAATAAAATTTTAAATTTTCTAATCACTTAAGTAGATTTCCAATTTTTTAATTTCTAAAATAGAATTCCAAAAATAAGTTTTTTAATGCTCTAAAAAATATATTTTGAAATTACCTAATTTATTAAATAGACTTTCAATTTTTTTAATTTTAAAGTAGAATTCCAAAAAATAGTTTTCAGAAAATGTGACGTGAAATAGAGTTTTTAATTCCCTAATTTCTTAAATAAACTTCTATTTTTTTAATTTTAGTTCCAAAATACGTTTCTAAATATTTTTTGAAATAGAGCTTTAAATCCCTAATTTCTTAAATGGACTTGCAATTTTTAAACTTCTAAAATAGAGTTCCAAAATTACTTTTCTAAATACTTTGTGAAATAGAGTTTTATATTTCCTAACTTCTTACATAGACTCCCAATTTCTTAATTTCTAAAATAGAGTTTCAATTTTGTAACTCATTTATGTTATACAAAGTTTTCTACAATTGACAAAACATTCACTAGAAAATAAGAGAACAAAACAACAAAAGAAAAAAGAAAAAAAAACAGCATAAACCCAGGATTCAGAACAATGCACCCCAAACATTGTTTTTTTTATTCCAAGACTTAAGAACACTGCACCCCAAGCACAACTTTCTGATTCCCAGGCTTCAGAACCTCCCAGGGTTTTTATTCCTAAAGTTTGTAGTTTAACTTTTACAACGATTTAGTTCCTAGTATGGAATATCTTGTTAAGATTTAATATGATATTTATATAGATCCATAAACGGCTTAAGGAACAAATGAGTTTACATATTTTAGGGATTAAATTAATACACAATGAGAATAAGTACGACATCTTGATGAGATTTTTCCAGTAAAGACTAAATAATTCCAAATATAAAAGTATAAGAACTAAGTTATTGGTAAATATAAATGTTTAAAAACTGAATTATTGCTCCAATAAAATTAAGAATATTGTAAAAATGTGTAATGTAAATGCTCATTCCACATGCCTTTTAATATCCATGGTAAATGACAAACCCTCCATAGCGAAAGTATACTCAATGTGTCCATTTCTTACCAATGCTTAGTGTCCGAATGTACCAACTCATCTTTGCCAAATTTTCTATCAATAGTGGCATTTGGTGGATCATGAATACATTCCATTCGTGAAAAGCTCTCTCCAATTCACTCCATTCTCTCTCACTTTCTCTTTTAGTCTTTATTTAATTTGTCATAAATTTCCACTATCTCATTTTTATATTATATATATATGCTATTTCCAAAACACTTGTATTATTATTATTATTATTATTATTATTATTATTATTATTATTATTATTATTATTATTATTATGGTCGAGGTCATGGTCGTGATCGTGGTCGAGGCCGTGACCGCGATAGAGGTCTTGGTCGTGGTCGAGGTCGTAACCGCGGTAGAGGAAGGAATACCTATTTTTGTGGTGGGCATTGTAATTTTAAAAAATTCGCACGAAATGATGATCATAAAGGAAAGGCTCCACAAGATAGGAGTTCAAAAGGTGATGCACATAAATGTTTTCGGTGTGGAATGACTGGGCAGTGGTCACGTATCTGTCGTACGTCAAAACAACTTGTTGATCTCTATCAAGCTTTCCTGAACGAAAAAGGAAAAAGGGAAGAATGTGGAGGTAAATCTTGTCATTCAAGAAGATGATATGTTTGACCCCTCCAATATGATGCTTCTTGATGTGGCTAATTATTTTAAATCTCCTGGAGAGAGAATTGATGCAATCAAACTGAAGGGATTTGGAATTCCCGCACCGGAAGACATTGTGAAACGTCGTTGTTTCATTGTGTAAAATGTATCTTAAAATCGAATTAATCACATTAAGCCTAGGGTAAACATACACAAAATGAAGGAAAACAGTAAGGAATTCGTTACTTACTTGTTGAAGAACTCTTCTTCAAACCTTTCCTCCTCCAATCACAATCTCTCTCGAACCAACGAACTCTACAATCTCGATCCTCGAACCGAACAACAAGACACCTCCAAAGGGTCTTCTCGGTTGTTCTCGGGAGGTTGAGGGAGAGTATGTGGGACTCTCTTTGGCTTTTGGGTGAGGAGAGTTTGAGAGAAAATTGAGAGATAATGAGATAATTGCTTTTACACTCTTTGGATGAAAATACAAAAAATTGCAATTGCTTCACTAAAAGCTTCTTGCAAAGTCTTTATATACTATTGTGTGATGGAGTTTAAACCTCGACTAAATCACAATTTTATCACAACCATATGATATGCAAATTGCATATCACATAATATAAGGTATCTCATACCTTATTATACAAATCTCATTTTGCATAAATGTGGAATTTTAAATTGAATCACATCCAATTTAATTTCTCTCAATTCAATTTCTCCAATAAGCACTAATAATCAATTAAGCTATACTATAGTTTATTATGAATCTCATTCCCATCAAACTATATATTATGTCATCTATATCACATATAAATGACATAAATACCCAAATAATGAATCTGAACACTTCAAATTCACACCAAAGTGTAAACCCTCAATTTGTCCAATTTGAGCCAACCGAGGGACCTAATAGACCTACAGATGACGAGCTCCAATGATCTGAGACTAACCTGTCAAACTCTTTGACCCGGTTATTCAACATTCATTAGCTACGGTAACACTCCACTAAAACTCATAGTTGTACTCGCATCACTGTAGGACAAGTTGTGTCCATCGATAAAACCAATGCCCGTGAGTCGACCCTTCACATGTTGTTCGTAGTCACAGTTGGGTCAAATTACCGTTTTACCCCTGTGTCTACCTCTTGCTCCTTAAGTCCCACTGCTCCTCTAATGAACAACTACGTCGCATGGTCCTACCATAAACAACAACCCTCTCGGGCCAGTGAGAGGGTGAGGCCCCGTTGTTCAAGTCTTGGAGACAGCACTTAAGGGAACAACCCCTCTAGTTTCCCTAAGTCGGGAAGGAGTGAATTCCTTCTTGCGTAGAAGTTCCCAGCTCCCCACGTAGTCCTATCCCTGAGAAGATAGGCATATTGGGCGAGCAACAATGGCCACCCTCACCCGTACTAGTAAAAGGATAGACCCCCGCAGACAGGAGTCCGTAACACGCTCAGGATTAAAGTCGAGTCATTAATGGTCATCTACGAATTTATTAGTCCTATACTGTCAACGGTGTTACATCATTAAGTCTAATAATTCACGGTCTGGTCTTATACAATCTCATTGCACAGGATGCCCCCACTCGCATGTCAACAACATGAACGAGCTAGGTCACCTCGTTTGTATCTAATAAAAAGCGGTCTGCATCCACAGCGTATTCAGGATTAGGTCTCCAACCCTATCCGTATACTATAGATCGTTCGGGTCATTAACTCAAACGTGATCCTCCGTGTGTGTCCACTGCACACCATTCAAGTGTTGGGATGTATGTCCTCATCTCGTGTAGTTTTTAATATTCGAAGTTGTAAATGAATAAGAGTTATTTATTTCAACATTGTGTAATGAATAAGAGTTATTTATTTAAACTTTGTGTCTCGCATTTTTCATAAACTTAATCCAATAAACTAAGCTCCAGGGTCATTGCATTATGAGAGAACTAAGAACTTGAACGGTGTGTAGTGGACACACAGAAAGATCACGTTCGAGTTAATGACCCGAACGGTCTCTGATATATGGATAGGGTTGGAGACCTAATCCTGGATACACTTGTGGATGCGACCGCTTTGTATTAGATACAAATGAGGTGATCGACTCGTTCATGTGGTTGACATGCGAGTGGGGGCATCCTGCAATGAGATTGTACAAGACTGCATCGTGAATTATTAGACTTCGATGATGTAACACCGCTAACGATATAGAGCTAATAAATTCGTAGATGACCATTAGTGACTCGACCTTAATCCCGAGCGTGTTACGGACTCCCATGCTGGGTCTCTCGCTTTGATTAGTAATGCGGGTGAGGGTGGCCACCGTTGCTCGCCCAATATGCTTACCTTCTCGGGGTCGGACCACGTGGGGAGTCGGGAACTTGACTACGCAAGAAGGAATTCACTCGCTCCCGACTTAGGGAAACTAGAGGGGTTGTTCCCTTAAGTCTTTGTCTCCGTGGCTTGAACAACGGGGCCACTCTCTCATTGGCACGAGAGTGTTGTTGTTTATGGTTGGACCATTCAACGTAGTTGTTCATTAGAGGAGCGGTGGGACTTAAGGAGCAAGAGGTAGACACAGGTAAAAACGGTAATTTGACCACTGTGTGACCACGAACAACCCGTGAAGGGTCGACTCATGGGTATTGGTTATATCGATGGACACAACTTGTCCTACAGATGATGAGAGTGCAACCTACGGGCTTTAGTGGAGTGTTACCGTAGCTAATGAATTTTGAATAACCGCGTCAAAGAGTTTGACAAGTTATTCTCGGATCATTGGAGCTCGTCACGTGTAGGTCCATTAGGTTCCTCGGTTGGCGCAAATTGGACAAATTGAGGGTTTACAGTTTGGTGTGAATTTGAAGGGTCCAAATTCATTATTTGGGTATTTATGTCATTTATATGAGATATAGATGACATAATATATAGTTTGAAGTGAATGAGATTCATAATAAACTATAGTATAGCCTAATTGAATAATTAGTGTTATTTGGAGAAATTGAATTGAGAGAAATTAAATTAAATGTGATTCAATTTATAATTCCACATTTATGCAAATGAGATTTGTATAATAAGGTATGAGATACCTTATATTATATAATATGCAAATATGATTTGTATATTATATGGTTGTGGTAAAATTGTGATTACTCCATCACACAATAGTATTTAAAGGCTTTGCAAGAAGCCTTTGGTATGCCATTTGCCATTTTTTGGATTTTGATCCAAAGAGAGCAAGTGATTCTCTCTCAAATCCTCTCTCAATTCTCTATCATTTTCTCCTCACCCAAAACCAAAGGGAGTCCCACCTACTCTCCCTTAACCTCCCGAGAACAACCGAGAAGACCCTTTGGAGGTGTCTCCCTGTTCGGATCGTAGTTCGTGTTCGAGGAGAACGTTGGATCGAGAGAGATCGTGACCGGAGAAGGAGAAAACGTTGAAGAAGAGTTCTTCAAGAGGTTAGTACTTTTTACTTACTGTTTTCTTCTTCTTCTTTGCATGTTTAGCCTAGGATCAATGAGATAGATTCAATTTTAAGATAGAATTACACAACGGATCAACGACGTTTCACAACGTCTTCCGCTGCGGGAATTCAAAATCCCTTCAATTGGTATCAGAGTCAATCGTTGCTCTTCGTTGTGTATTCTGTGAATTCTTAAAAATTAGGTGGATAGCATTAATTTTCATGAGATGAATGTTAATGGTTTGCAATTTTGGATGTTTTCGGTTTTTGGCACTTTTTAGATTTACATTAAAGTTGATGAGATCAATGTAAGGGCCCGTTGTTTTGGGCATTTTTAATGTAAATCGAGTCTGTAAGTCCGTGTCGTTCGTGACAAGAGTTGTCGTGAAGAAATCGGAGCAAAAACGGGCATTTTTGGTAAAAAACAGCAAAAGAGGTGTTGCTGGAAGTTCATCAGCGTTGCGACGCTGTTCTTCAGCGTTGCGATGCCATCCTTGTTGCTGGAGGATGCTGCAGTGCAGCGTTGCGACGCTATCAGTGGCGTTGAGAACGCTGGGCGCGACGCTTTAAATTTTAGCGTTGCAGCGTTGCAGTGCGTGGAGCTCGAATTTTGCGGGAAGTGCGGTCGTGTGCAGCTGTTCGATCCCCAGCTTGTGCAACTGCCGTTTTTATTTTTAATTAATTAATTTATTTATAAAATTGGTTTTTTAAATGTATTTTATTTAATTATTTTAATTAATATTAATATAAATGTTATATTAATATTAATTAATTTAATTTTTTGTCCCTAGGGTGCCAAAAATCGGTCCAATATTGCTATTTAATTATTTTATGCATGAGATGTATGATTTAATTATTTCTATGTGCATAGAGTATGTCATATAGATTTAAAATCCCACCTTAGGTTAAACATTTCATGCATCATATTTATATTATAAGAGTTATAATTTATAGTATGCATGATAGGATTATATTATAAGAGTTATAATTTAATGTTTGCATGTTTTAATTTATTTAATATAAGTGTTATATTTTTTAAATTAAAAGCATGCTCATGCATTTAATTCATGTGATGAATGTATGTTATAGTAGTATTATTCATGTGATGAATGATCAAGCACTATAACATAGAAATGCATGTAATCTAAGTTAATTATTAGTTTTAAATTGTTTAGAACTTGAATAATTAGACTTAGGTTTTCTAATTCTAATAAGATTAGAATTAGGAAATCAAATATAACCTTTGAATGGAGACTGATAAGTAACTTTGTCTAAGGAAGGTTTTGTCTAAGGCTGGGGTATTTAAGTTTACGCTTGCGGAACACCCTTACCTGGAAACCGTCCTGGGAGTGAATTCGGTCCGGAGATTCTTAGGTTATATTCTCGTGAGTGCCGTTAATTAAGAGTTAATTAATTTACTCAAATAGACCTAAGTTAATAATGTGATTATAAACTTACGCTAATCCAATATAAGAGTTATATTGGTAGACTTAGGTAAATTTTAGCCGATTTATCTAGGTCAATCCCGAATATTTTAAAGTGCTGAGTGGGAGGAAATAAAGTGTATGAGATACATTTATTTTTCCATCCACAAATCTCCGTTAAGTTCGCACCGTGAGATCCATGCTCGGCCTCGTGGCGCAAATGGGAGCGTCCCCCTAAGGGTGGCATTTGTATGGGTCAATATCAACGTGAATGGAGAGAGTACTTATAGTGAGTGGGAGCGGGACCTGTGAAAACGGGACCCATGGTCTCTTCTTTCGATGCACACCGTGAGACGCCTATGATCTGCCTGCTAGTTTGGCTTGGACCAGACAATCCCTACGGAGGGCCTTGATCATGGGAGTCGGAACACCGTGAATTCTCGAAAGGGATACGATTTTCTTGTTGGTTTTCCTTCTTAGTCCTCCCTACGGTGGCTATTGTTTGGACGGATACTTGGAAATTTAAAGATTGAGGGTGACACTCACAGGATTCATTAAGAGTTAATGGATTCTGACCGAAAAATGGTAACTGGATGCCTAATGGAATAAGAGTTATTCTGGTATTAGGGTCTGGTCGAGAGAGTCTCGTCCTAGAGGAGGAGTGGGTTTGTCTACCCTACGGTGGAGGTCATTCTAAACCTTTAGGGTATCATTGCAAATTTTTGAATGACCTAGGGATCATAGGATAAAATTTGCTAAAACCCGATTGGATTTTCAAAAGTTTTTGCGAGACTATACAAAGTTTTTCATTTTATTTCAGCAACAAACTGTCAAACGCTTTTAACGCTTCTTTAGCTTCCGTTAAGTTAGTCGGCGATAGTATTTCGTGGAAAAACAAAATAGACACGATTTTGGTAAATGACGACCAAGAGTTTGCGTTCACTGAGGAGGGTCCTCAGGTGCCCTGTTCAACAATCCTATTTAACAATCTACAAACCTTTCAGTCCTTGGCGCAAACTAGGGGACAGGAAGCTTAGGCAAGTGTTGCCTTAAGACCTTTTCACGGGGTATGACCTGCAGGATAAAGTTTGTAGACTCTTCAGCCCCTAAGGGAAGAAGGAGAAGTTGAAGGAAGTTAAGGTTGACCATGCCTGCCGCTAAAAGGAAAAAAGAAATCAAAGATGTTGCGAGAAAGTGTTTCTCTTTGCAACGGGATGGACACTGAAAAGGAGTTGTCCCAAGTTCCTTGATGAAAAGAAGATGGCGGTAAATGTGATTTACTTGTCACGAAACTTGTTTAGTGGAGAGTAATGACTCAAATTGGATATTGGATTGGGCGCCACTAACCATGTTTGCTCTTCTTTTCAAGGATTAAGTTCTGGCGGCAAGAACTTGAGAGGGTGAGATAACACTCGTGGTTGGATCCTAGAAGTTGTCTCGATTGCGTGAAGAATAGGCACAGTGAAGTTGTTCTTTGGCGGGAAGTACTTATTATTGGATAATATATACATAGTTCCTAGGTTTACGAGAAACCTAGTTTCTATTTCTTGCCTATTAGAACAAAATATTTCTGTTTCTTTCAAGAGTAATAAAGCGTTTATTTCTCGAAATGGAAATTTGATTTGTTCTGCTTCGCTTGAGAGTAATTTATATGTTTTGAACCCTTATTCGGTCAAAATTGTTTTGAACACCGAATTGTTTAAAACAGCTGAAACGCAAACTAAGAGATTAAAAGCTTCTCCAAAAGAAAGTGTCCATCTTTGGCATCTTCGGTTAGGCCACATTAATCTCAATAGGATTGAGAGACTAGTGAAGACTGGACTTCTAAGCGAGTTGGAAGAAAACTCTTTACCGGTGTGTGAGTCATGCCTTGAGGGCAAAATGACCAAACGTCCTTTTAGTGGAAAAGGATATAGAGCCAAAGAGCCTCTTGAGTTAGTACATTCGACCTCTCTCGTGGTCCGATGAATGTTAAAGCTCGGGCGATTATGAGTATTTCGTGTCTTTCATGACGATTACTCCGGATATGGGTATATTTACCTAATGCACAAGAAGTCCAAAACTCTTGAAAAGTTCAAGGAGTACAAGATCGAGGTTGAGAACCCATTAGGTAAATCGCTTAAAACACTTCGATCGGATCGAGGTGGAGAGTATATGGACACCGAATTCGGGACTATATGATAGAACTTGGAATTACGTCCCAACTCTCGGCACTGGTATGCCACGTGAGAATGGTGTATCGTAGAGAGAGAAACAGAACCTTGTTGGACATGGTTCGGTCGATGATGAGCTATGCTCGTCTCCCTGATTCTTTTTGGGGTTACGCAGTGGAGACTGCGGTTTACATTTTGAACACTGTTCCGTCGAAGAGTGTTTGTGAAACACCTTTCGAACTCTGGCATAGTCGTAAAACCAATTTACGTCATTTCAGAATTTGGGGATGCCCGGCCCATGTGTTGGTGTCAAACCCGAAGAAGTTAGAACCCCGTTCAAAGTTGTGCCTCTTTGTAGGTTACCCAAAATAGACTAGAGGTGGTTACTTTTACGATCCTAAGGATAATAGGGTGCTTGTGTCGACAAACGCCACTTTCCTTGAGGAAGACCACATCAGGGATCACTTACCAAGGAGTAAAATTGTGTTGAATGAAATGGACAGTTCATCAGCAAGAGTTGTTGATGGTGCTAGTACGTCAACAAGTGTTGTTGATCCTAACTCGTCTAGTCAAGTCCGTTCCCAAGAGTTGGGAATGCCTCGACGTAGTGGGAGGACTGTGAGATAGCCTGAACGTTACATGGGTTTAGCTGAAACCCAGGTCGTCACTCCTGATGATGACTGTGAGGATCCATTGACCTATGATCAGGCAATGGAAGACGTTAACAAAGAAGAATGGATTAAAGCCATGGACCCGGAAATGGAGTCGATGTACTTCAATTCCGTCTGGGAGCTTGTGGACCAACCGGATGGGGTTAAACCTATTGGTTGCAAGTGGATCTACAAGCGTAAACGTGGCGTAGATGGGAAGGTGCAAACCTTCAACGCTCGACTAGTGGCAAAGGGTTTTACCCAGGTGGAAGGGGTTGACTATGAGGAAACTTTTTCACCTGTTGCCATGGTAAAGTCGATTAGAATCCTTCTGGCCATTGCCGCATATTATGACTATAAGGTATGGCAGATGGATGTCAAGACCGCCTTTCTGAATGGCAACCTTGACGATACCATCTACATGGACCAGCCCAAGGGGTTCATTGCCCAAGGCCAAGAGCAAAGAGTTTGCCGGCTTAAAAGGTCTATTTTTGGACTGAAATAAGCCTCGAGGTCTTGGAATATAAGGTTTGATGAGGCGATGAAATCTTATGGCTTTGATCAAAATGTTGACGAGCCTTGTGTCTACAAGAAAATCGTCGACAAAACTGTCGCATTTCTTATATTGTATGTGGATGATATCCTTCTCATTGGGAATGAGGTAGGATTTCTTACTGACATTAAGGAATGGCTGGCTTCGCAATTTCAAATGAAAGATTTGAGAGAGGCACAGTATGTTCTAGGTATCCAGATTGTCCGGAACCGGAAGAACAGAACGCTAGCCATGTCTCAAGCGTCTTATATTGACAAGATGTTGTCTAGGTATAAGATGCAGAACTCCAAGAAGGGCTTGTTACCTTTCAGGCATGGGGTTCACCTGTCTAAGGATCAATGTCCTAAGACGCCTCAAGAGGTTGAGGATATGAGACAAATCCCCTATGCTTCAAATTGTAGGGAGCCCGATGTATGCCATGTTGTGTACTAGGCCCTGCATCTCATTATGCGATTGGGATTGTCGGTGAGTATCAATCCAATCCGAGATTAGATCACCGGGCGGTAGTAAAGGAAATCCTCAAGTATCTTAGGAGAACGAGGAACTACAACCTTGTGTATGGGAGTGGGGATTTGATCCTTACGGGATACACAGATTCTGACTTTCAGATCGATAAGGATTCTAGGAAATCCACTTCGGGGTCAACCTTCATTCTGAATGGAGGAGTCGTAGTGTGGCGAAGCATCAAGCGAGGATGCATCGGCGATTCCACGATGGAAGCCGAGTATGTTGCGGCTTGTGAAGTCAAAGGAAAGTCGTTTTGCTCGAGGGAAGTTCATGACGGATTTGGAAGTTGTTCCAAATATGAACTTGTCGATCACGCTGTTTTTGTGACAACAGTGGTGCGGTAGCCAACTCGAGAGAACCTCGGAGTCATAAAAGGGCAAGCATATAGAGCGTAAGTATCACTTGATACGGGAGATTGTGCACCGCGGAGACGTGATGATCCACGCAGATAGCTTGAGCACAACGTTGCTGATCCATTTACAAAAGCCCTCACGGCTAAGGTGTTTGAGGGTCACCTAGAGAGTCTAGGTCTTCGAGTGCTTCCTGACTAGGGCAAGTGGGAGTATTGTAAAGGGGTATTTAATGCCGTAGTTTATTGTATTACTTTATGGTATTACTTTACTGTACATTTGAGAAATGTATCATGTACTCCACTAGCTTAGTCCAAGTGGGAGTTTGTTGGGATGTATGTCCTCATCTCGTGTAGCTTGTAATATTCGAAGTTGTAAATGAATAAGAGTTATTTATTTCAACATTGTGTAATAAATAAGAGTTATTTTTCATAAACTTAATCCAATAAACTAAGGGGTCATCGATGAGAGAACACATTCTTGATCTGATGGTCCACTTCAACGTGGCTGAGATGAACGAAGCGGTCATTGACGAGCAAAGTCAGGTATCGTTCATCCTGGAGTCTCTTCCGAAGAGTTTCCTGTAATTCCGCAGCAATGCGATGGTGAACAAGATAGAGTATAACCTGACTACTCTCCTTAATGAACTACAAACTTTCCAGACTCTTATGAAGAATAAGGGACAGGCTGATGGAGAGGCAAATCTAGTTGCCCATTCCAGAAGGTTCCAGAAGGGTTCATCCTCTAGGACTAAGTCATGTAGCTCATCTTCTGGGCTTAAGAAGACCCAAAAGAAGGAAATAGGAGGGAAAGGGAAGGCACCTGCTGCTGACAAAGGGAAGGGAAAAGCCAAGGTTGCAGATAAAGGAAAATGTTTCCACTGCAACATGGATAGGCATTGGAAGCGAAACTGCCCAAAATAACTTGCTGAGCTCAAAGAAAGGTAAATCAGATTTACTTGTTCTTGAAACTTGTTTAGTGAAAAATGATGATTTTACCTGGATACTTGATTCAAGAGCCACTAATCATGTTTGCTCTTCATTTCGGAAAACTAGTTCCTTCAAGGAGCTCGAAGAGGGTGAGATGACGCTCGGGTCGAAGCGGAGAGGCGTCGTCTCATTGCAAAGGGGAGATACCAAGTTATTTTTTGGAGATAGAGTTCTCTTATTAAAAAATCTGTATATAGTTCCTAAGCTTAAAAGAAACTTAATTTCTATCTATTGTTTAATAGAACTCAGATATTGTATTTCTTTTTCGATTAATGAAGCGTTCATTTTGAAAGAGGGTGTCAATATTTGTTCTGCTAAATAGAAAAATGGCTTGTATGTACTGAAACCGAACATAACTAAAGCAATATTAAATCATGAGATGTTTAAGAATGCTAACACTCAAAGTAAAAGGCAAAGATTTTCTCCAAACAATAATACCTATCTATGGCATCTTAGACTTGGTCATATTAATCTCAAGTCAATTGAGAGACTCTCTAAGAATGGACTTCTAAATAAGTTAGAAGATGATTCTTTACCTCCTTGCGAAACTCGCTTGGAAGGTAAAATGACCAAGCGACCTTTTACTGGAAAAGGTTACAGAGCCGTAGAGCCCCTAGAACTTGTGCATTCGGATCTTTGTGGTCCAGTGAATGTCAAAGCTCGAGGAGGGTACAAATATTTCATCTCTTTCATAGATGATTATTCAAGGTATGGTTATCTATTCCTAATGCATCACAAGTCTGAAGCTCTTGAAAAGTTCAAAAAGTATAAGGCAGAAGTAGAGAATGCATTAGGAAAAACCATTAAAACGCTTCGATCCGATCGAGGTGGAGAGTATATGGATTTGAGGTTCCAGGACTATATGATAGAACATGGAATTAAATCTCAACTCTCAGCACCTAATACACCACAGCAAAATCGTGTGTCAGAAAGGAGAAATAAAACCTTGTTAGACATGGTTCGTTCTATGATGAGCTATGCTCAGTTGCTTGTCTCCTTCTGGGGATACGCAGTAGAGACTGTAGTTCAAATCTTGAACAGTGTTCCATCAAAGAGTGTTTCAAAAACACCTTTTGAACTGTGGAAGGGGTCGTAAACCTAGTTTACAACACTTCAGGATTTGGGGTTGTCTGACACACGTGCTCGTGACAAACCCAAAGAAACTGGAACCTCATCAAAATTGTGCCAATTTGTTGGCTATCCCAAAGAAACGAGAGGTGGTCTTTTCTACGACCCACAAGAAAACAAGGTGATTGTATCGACAAACGCCACGTTCTTGGAGGAAGATCACATGAGGAACCACAAACCGCGTAGTAAACTAGTACTAAATGAAGCTACTGATGAACCAACAAGAGTTGTTGATCAAGTTGGACCTTCATCAAGAGTTGATGGAGGAGCCAACACCTGAAGTCAGTCTCGTCCTTCTCAATCGTTGGGAATGCCTCCACGCAGTGGGAGGGTTGTTTCCCAACCTGACCGCTACTTGGGTTTAGTTGAAACTCAAGTTGTCATACCTGATGACGGCGTAAAAGATCTATTGTCTTTTAAACAGGCAATGAATGACGTAAATAAGGACCAATGGATCAAAGCCATGACCTTGAAATGGAGTCAATGGACTTCAATTCAGTATGGGAGCTTGTAGACCAACGTGAAGGGGTTAGACCCATAGGGTGTAAATGGATCTATAAGAGAAAGAGAGATGCAGCCGAAAAAGTACAGACCTTTAAGGCTAGGCTTGTAGCAAAGGGTTTTACCCAAAGGGAAGGAGTTGACTATGAAGAAACTATTTCCCCTGTTGCTATGCTGAAGTCTATAAGGATACTCTTGTCCATAGTCGTGTTTTATGATTATGAAATTTGGCAAATGGACGTCAAGACTGCCTTTTTTAATGGTAATCTTGATGAGAGCATCTATATGTCTCAGCCCGAAAGGTTCATAACCCAAGGCCAGGAGCAAAAAGTTTGCAAGCTTAATCGATCCATTTATGGATTGAAACGAGCGTCAAGATCTTGGAATATAAGATTTGATATTGCGATCAAGTCTTACGGCTTTGACCAAAACGTTGATGAGCCTTGGGTTTACAAGAGGATCGTCAACGACAAAGTAGTTTTGTTAGTACTTTATGTGGATGATTTCCTATTCATTGGGAATGATGTAGGATACCTTACTGACATAAAGAATTGCCTGGCGACCCAATTCCAAATGAAAGATTTGGGAGAGGCGCAGTATGTTCTTGGGATTCAGATCTTTAAGAATCGCAAGAACATAACGCTAGCACTATCTCAAGCGTCTTATATCGACAAAATGTTGTCTAGATATTCGATGCAGAATTCCAAGAGGGGCTTATTACCCTTCAGGCACGGAGTTCATCTGTCTAGGGAACAGTGTCCCGAGACACCTCAAGAAGTTGAGGATATGAGACATATTCCCTATGCCTCTGCAGTAGGTAGCTTAATGTATGTTATGCTGTGCACGAGGCAGGACATTTGCTATGCTTGTCTATGGGTCTAAGGATTTGATCCTTATTGGATACACTGATTCTGATTTTCAGACCGATAAGGATTCTAGGAAATCCACATCGGGATCGGTTTTCACCCTTAACGGGGGAGCTATAGTATGGCGAAGCATCAAGCAAGTATGCATTGCTGACTCCACAATGGAGGCTGAGTATGTCGCTGCTTGTGAAGCAGCTAAAGAGGCTGTTTGACTAAGAAAATTCCTTACTGATTTGGAAGTTGTTCAAAATATGGAATCTCCCATCACCTTGTACTGTGACAACAGTGGTGCGGTAGCCAATTCGAAGGAACTTCGCAGCCATAAGCGAGGTAAGTACATCGAGAGGAAGTATCACCTGATACGAGAAATAGTGCAACGAGGAGATGTGACAGTCACGAAGATCGCTTCGGAGCACAATATTGCTGGCAGTCACGGCTAAAGTGTTCGAGGGTCATATGGAAAGTCTGGGTCTACGAGATATGTACATAGGTTAATCTAAGGCAAATCGGAGATATGTAATGGGGTATATGGATGCCCTAGTTTATTGTATTTCTATCTCTTGTAACCACTGTTTTAGATTATGATGTACCCCACCAGAGTTTTAGTTCAAGTGGGAGTTTGTTGGGATTTATGCCCTAAAACTCGTAGTTTGTAATTATGTTCTAATTATTGTATTAAAGTGTTATTATTTATATAAAGTGTTATTGTTCGTTAAATGTGAGTTTGTCTTTATCTAAACCCTAAATCCAATAAACTAAACATCCAAGGTTGTTAAATGAATCTCTAACTGAATGTTATGTACATAAAAAGGATCTCGGTCGTTTGAGATACAACCTAAAGGGTCTATGGTTAGGGGATAAGGTTTGGGTACCTTACCCCGGTAAAATTATGGATGTGGCCCACTTTGTATTTGATACAAACATTGTGATCCTAACGTGTTCGTGTAGATGACATGTGAGTGGGGATATCCTATGTAATGAGATTACATAAGACCGGACCACGAAAAAGTAACCTCTAGTTGTAACTCCGTTGACTAGTTAGGTTTCTATTCCACTAGGATGACCTAGGCAACTTGATCTCAATCCTGAGCAGGTTACGAACACCTGTTCGCGAGGGATTGTCCTTTGATTAGTATGGGTGAGAGTGGCCAGATTTGTCGACTCAACATGCCTACCTTCTTGGAGATAAGACCGAGTGAGCGGCTGGGAACTTAACTTAGCAAGATGGAATTCACTCCTTCCCGCCTACGAGGGTAAGTAGAGGAATGTTCCCTTAAGTGGTGTCTCCGGGACTTGAACAAAGGGCCCGACCCTCTCATTGGCCTGAGAGAGACTCTGTTTGTTGGTAGGACCACAAACAAATTGTTCATTAGAGAAGCACCGGTACTTAAGGCACAAGATGTAACCTGAGGGTAAAACGGTAATTTGACCCACTGCATTGCATTCTTAACATTCGTGAAGGATTGACTTGTTGTTATTGGTCAATATCCATGGACACAGAAATATATCTGCAGTGAGAAGAGTGCAGCTGTGGGACTTTAGTAGAGTGTTCTCGCAGTTAACGAATGTTGATTGGGAGGTTAATTAGATTAACCGAACAATCTCGTATCGTTGGAGCTTCTAATCTGTAGGTCCATTAGGTCCACCTTCTAGCTCGTAAAGGGTTGTTAGATCATTTGAATTTGAAATGTTCAAATTCATTAGGAATAAATATAATGTATATTGATACGATATAATATATAGTTTTGGAACTATAGATTATAAATTTAATGTGAATAGGATTCATATTAAATTACTTGAGAGAATTAAATATTTGAAAGAGTTCAAATATTAAATTCAAATGTGAATATGATTCATATTTGAAAACTATTGGTTAAAATTTAATGTGCATTGGATGTACATTAAAACTATAGGTTGAAGGGCTAATATTATTAAATGAGATTTAATCCAAATTAAATATATGATATTTAATTTATATTATTTAAATTAATAATTAAATTTTATTTAATTATTATTTAACT
Organism: Trichosanthes cucumerina; assembly: GCA_036507285.1. NCBI lineage: Eukaryota > Viridiplantae > Streptophyta > Magnoliopsida > Cucurbitales > Cucurbitaceae > Trichosanthes > Trichosanthes cucumerina. Next base: position 19,317,599 of record CM071841.1, read on the forward strand.
ATTATTATTATTATTTTAATAATAAAAATAAAGGAACGTGTCTTCCATACACGTTCCCACTATCCCCTTCCTTCTCCCTATCGATAGCTTAACAGGGAGAAGGGGTGTGAAATTATCTATAGATCAATTGGTGTTCTCACAGAAGAAATTGCTCGATCTCTCTCTCTCAATCTTCTAATTCCCAAAACCTTCCAATTGTTGGAATCCTTCCACAAAGGGTTTTGTTCTAAGATCTCAGAGGATAGAAGGTTTTCCTCGTGGTGTTGTCCAACTGAAGAAAACAGAGAAGCATCTTGGAAGTTCCTGTGTTGTTGTCTTGTTTGGAGCAAGGAGTTGCTGCAAGTTGAAACTACAAAGGTATTTTTCTTTCCTTTAGTTTAATTGTTAAACTCAATATATGTTTGCATGTATGCAATTAATCCATGTCTAATAGGATTAGAATTTTCATGCTTGTTCTATTTTATTTATCAATGTACTGGTTTTTGTTTCAATTAAAACAATCAAGCAATTTTCGATCCCAAACACGTATCCGCTGCTCAGAAGGATCCGATCTCCATCAATTTGGATCAGACCAATGCTTGTATTGTTTTGTTTTGAAACAAAATTGCATTGATTTGGTGGAAAATGCATTGGGTTTCCTGTAAAATTGTTTAGGAGTATTTGGCCATAGTTTCTTCTTTTGATTTGATCAAATTGTATGTAAAAGCCCCTGCATTTTTGGGCATAAAGTGCATAATTGAGTCTGTAATTGAGTTACGAGTTGTTCGGGACCAGTTTCATTCAAATCGGTTGAGAATCGAAGGAGAGATTGAAGAACGAAGCTGTTGTGTTCGTGAGTTTCAACTGCTGCCGAAGCGGTAGCGTTGCAACGCTGAAGAACGGCGTCGCAACGCCAGCGCTCCGTATCGATGCGGGCGCTCAAGGGGTCAGCAGCGTTGCAATGCTGCTCCTCAGCGTTGCAACGCCATCCCGATACCAGGCGCGCAAGACGACGAAGCGGGCGTTGCAACGCTGGCATCAGCATTGCAACGCCGTGAGGCATTCCAGCAGCTGCAGACCGGTTCGGTTGGTTCAATTGATTTTGGTCCGGTTCGAGCGGTTCAAGGCTGGTTCAGGGTGTTTTGGACTGATTTTATGAAATAAATTAATGTAATTTTTTTTTTTGCACTTTAGGGGCCAAATTATTCCAGTTTTACAGTTATTTATCTTTATGAATGTCATTTAGATTTTTCCCACCTTAGGATAAGCATGTTCATGCATTTTATTTATATAAATGTTATATGAATATGGTTAATTACATGATTAATTTATTTTTCATGAGTAATTAATTATAATTGTTATGATTAGATTATATGGAAAATAAATTGCATGGAGCATGGAATTACTTAGTTTAAAAATAAATGTTGTTTTGTTTAAGTAATTTTATAATTCAATTAGTTGAATTCCTTTTATAATTCCAATTTGAATAATGATTGTTGGATTTAATAAATATAGTTTCTTTCATAGGTTAATTATTAAATTTATAAAAGTTATAAATTAAAGGGGTTTTAGAAACCATAACCTATAATAAAGAAATGCATACAAACATAGGAACTTGGGTGAAAATTTAATTAGTTTTAAATCGTTTAAAATTAATTTAGACCTAAGTTTTCATTTCTAATAGGATAAGAAATTAGTCTTACGTAGTATTTTAAATAGTTTAAAATATAGTAGGGTTTTAGGACTTTGGTTATAAGGGAACTCTACTGGTGAAGTTCTGTCAAAGGCTGGGGGTACTTAAGCTGATGGTTAACTGGCACCTCCTACCTTGGAACTGACCCGGAATCTGAGTTGAATTAACCTTAGTTCTTTTTTATCTCTAGGTAATTAAAATGTTTATTCACCTAGACATAAGCTTTTAAGATCTAGTTATAATAGTTATAATAGGCATAGACTTAGATAGATTCTTTTAGCCAGAATCCAACTAAGTTAAAACTATACCCTAATTTTAGGAATTTCAGTGGGAGAAAACAAGATGTTCGCATCGAGTTTACTCTCACGTCCTGAAGAGTTCACACCGTGAGTTCCATGCTCGGCTACGCGACGTCAATAGGGTGTCCCCCTACGGTATGTGTTTGCATGGTTCAATACCAACGTGAATGAGGGAAGTATCCATAGTAAATGGGAGCAGGACGCGTGTCAACGTATCCTACGGTCTCCTCCATTAGGTCGCACCGTGAGATTTCTATAGTCCGCCTGCTAGGTTGTCCTGGAACAGCCAAACCCTACGGAAGGCCTGACTATAAGGATCGGAACACCGCGAACTCCAGAAATGGATAGGGTCTCTTAGGTTGTTTGCCAGAAGTTGTCTTTCTTAATAGTAGCCTGTTGGCTCAGGCCTATTGGATCTGAAAATGGTATGGTCACATTTACGCGATGAGTTAAGTTAGTTAACAAATCCTTGACCAAACAAATGGTAGCTAAGGACCATTTGGACATGAGATGTTCTGGTAGTGAGAACTAGCTGAGAAAGACTTAATTCAAGGGAGGAATGACTGACCGTCCGACGGAGGCTTTTGTTCTAAACCCTTGAAGTATCGTTGCAAAATTAAAGGTTTAACTTAAACAGTGAGTTTAGTTTAAACACTAGGGTTCTTTAATAATTTTGCTAAATTTGATTGGTTTTTACAATGGGTTAAAAGGCATAACTAATTAGAACTTTTTTGGATTTTCAGCATGTCGTCCTCAATAATAGCCTTACTTAAAAGCGACCGTTTAACTGGTGAGAATTTTACTACGTGGAAGTCCAACTTGAATACGATTCTCGTTGTTGACGACCTACGGTTTGTACTGTCTGAGGAATGTCCTCAGATCTCTGCTCGTAACGCTCCTCAATCTGCATTGGGAGGCGTCACGGCCGTTGGATCAAGGCCAATGACAAGGCCAAGGTCTACATTTTGGCTAGTGTTTACGAAGTTACGGCCAAAAGCACGAGGGCATGGTCTCATTTCGTGAGATCATGAGTTCGTTGCGAGAAATGTTTGGACAACCGTGCGGGCAGATTCGACACGAATCTCTCAAATACGTTTATAACTCCCGTATGAAGGAGGGGTCATCGATGAGAGAACACGTTCTTGATCCGATGGTCCACTTCAACGTGGGTTTGAGATGAACGGAGCGGTCATTGACGAGCAAAGTCGGTATCGTTCATCCCCCGAGTCTCTTCCAAGAATTTCTGCAATTCCGCAAAGAATGCGGTGATGAACAAGATAGAGTATAACTCGACTACTCTTCTTAATGAACTACTGAGACTTTCCACTCTTATGAAGAATAAGGGACAGGTGGTGGAGGAGAGGCAAATATGTTTGCCCATTCCGAGAGGTTCCGTAAGTGTTCATCCTCCGGGACTAAGTCTCAGTAGCTCATCTTACGGGCTTAAGAAGACCCAAAAGAAGAAAATAGGAGGAAAGGGAAGACACACTGCTGCTGACAAAGGCAAGGGAAAAGCCAAGGTTGCAGACAAAGGAAAATGTTTCCACTGCAACATGGATGGGCATTGGAAGCGAAACTGCAAGAAATTGAGCTCAAAGAGAAGAAAGGTAAATCAGATTTACTTGTTCTTGAAACTTGTTTAGTGGAAAATGATGATTTTACCTGGATACTTGATTCAAGAGCCACTAATCACGTTTGCTCTTCATTTCAGGATTCTAGTTCCTTCAAGGAGCTCGAAGAGGGTGAGATGACGCTCAGGGTCTGAACGGGAGATGTCGTCTTAGCTCGTGCAGTGGGAGATGCCAAGTTATTTTTCGGAGATAGATTTCTTTTCTTAAAACATCTGTGTATAGTTCCTAAGCTTAAAAGGAACTTAATTTCTATCTTTTGTTTAATAGAACTTGGATATTGTATTTCTTTATCGATTAATGAAGCGTTCATTTTGAAAGAGGGTGTCAATATTTGTTCTGCTAAATTGAAAAATGACTTGTATATACTGAAACCGAACAAAACTAAAACAATTTTAAATCATGAGATGTTTAAGAATGCTAACACTCAAAGTAAAAGGCAAAGAATTTCTCCAAACAATAATACCTATCTATGGCATCTTAGACTTGGTCATATTAATCTCAACCGGATTAAAAGACTCTCTAAGAATGGGCTTCTAAATAAGTTAGAAGATGATTCTTTACCTCCTTGTGAATCTTGCTTGGAAGGTAAAATGACCAAGCGACCTTTTACAGGAAAAGGTTACAGAGCCGTAGAGCCCCTAGAACTTGTGCATTCGGATCTTTGTGGTCTAGTGAATGTCAATGCTCGAGGAGGGTACAAATATTTCATCTCTTTCATAGATGATTATTCGAGGTATGGTTATCTATACCTAATGCATCACAATTCTGAAGCTCTTGGAAAGTTCAAAGAGTATAAGGCAGAAGTAGAGAATGCATTAGGAAAAACCATTAAAACGCTTCGATCCGATAGAGGTGGAGAGTATATAGATTTGAGATTCCAGGACTATATGATAGAACATGGAATTAAATCTCAACTCTCAACACCTAATAAACCACACCAAAATGTTGTGTCAAAAAGGAGAAATAGAACCTGTTAGACATGGTTCGTTCTATGATGAGCTATGCTCAGTTGCTTGCCTCGTTTTGGGGATACGCAGTAGAGACTGCAGTTCAAATCTTGAATAGTGTTCCATCAAAGAGTGTTTCAGAAATACATTTTGAACTGTGGAAGGGGCGTAAACCTCGTTTACAATACTTAAGGATTTGGGGTTGTCCAGCACACGTGCTCGTGAAAAACCCAAAGAAACTAGAACCTCGTTCAAAATTGTGCCAATTTGTTTGCTATCCCAAAGAAACGAGAGGTGGTCTTTACTACGACCCACAAGAAAACAAGGTGATTGTATCGACAAACGCCACGTTCTTGGAGGAAGATCACATGAGGAACCACGAACTACGTAGTAAACTAGTACTAAATGAAGCTACTCATGAACCAACAAGAGTTGTTGATCAAGTTGGACCTTCATCAAGAGTTGATGGAGGAGCCAACACCTCAAGTCAGTCTCGTCCTTCTTAATCGTTGGGAATGCCTCCATGCAGTGGGAGAGTTGTTTCCCAACCTGACCGCTACTTGGGTTTAGTTGAAACTCAAGTTGTCATACCGGATGACGGCGTAAAAGATCCATTGTCTTTTAAACAGGCAATGAATGACGTAAACAAGGACCAATGGATCAAAGCCATGGACCTTGAAATGGAGTCAATGGACTTCAATTCAGTATGGGAGCTTGTAGACCAACGTGAAGGGGTTAGACCCATAGGGTGTAAATGGATCTATAAGAGAAAGAGAGATGCAGCCGGAAAGGTACAGACCTTTAAGGCTAGGCTTGTAGCAAAGGGTTTTACCCAAAGGGAAGAAGTTGACTATGAAGAAACTTTTTCCCCTGTTGCTATGCTGAAGTCTATAAGGATACTCTTGTCCATTGTCGCGTTTTATGATTATGAAATTTGGCAAATGGACGTCAAGACTGCCTTTTTTAATGGTAATCTTTACGAGAGCATCTATATGTCTCAGCCCGAAGGGTTCATAACTCAAGGTCAGGAGCAAAAAGTTTGCAAGCTTAATCGATCCATTTATGGATTGAAACAAGCGTCAAGATCTTGGAATATAAGATTTGATACTGCGATCAAGTGTTACGGCATTGACCAAAACATTGATGAGCCTTGTGTTTACAAGAGGATCATCAACGACAAAGTAGTTTTGTTAGTACTTTATGTGGATGATATCCTATTTATTGGGAATGATGTAGGATACCTTACTAACATAAAGAATTGGCTGGCGACCCAATTCCAATGTAAGATTTGGGAGAGGCGCAGTATGTTCTTGGGATTCAGATCTTTAGGAATCGCAAGAACATAACGCTAGCACTGTCTCAAGCGTCTTATATCGACAAAATGTTGTCTAGATATTCGATGCAAAATTCAAAGAGGGGCCTATTACCTTTCAGGCACGGAGTTCATCTGTCTCGGGAACAATGTCCCAAGACACCTCAAGATGTTGAGGATATGAGACATATTCCCTATGCCTCTGCAGTAGGTAGCTTAATGTATTTTATGTTGTGCACGAGGCCGGACATTTGTTATGCAGTGGGAATAGTTAGTAGGTACCAGTCCAATCCAGGATTAGACCACTGGACAACAGTTAAAAATATCCTCAAGTATCTAAGGAGAACGAGGGACTATATGCTTGTGTATGGGTCTAAGGATTTGATCCTTATTGGATACATTGATTATGATTTTCAGATCAATAAGGATTCTCGGAAATCCACATCGGAATCAGTTTTCACCCTTAACCGGGGAGCTATAGTATGGCGAAGTATCAAGCAAGGATGCATCGCTGACTCCACAATGGAGGCTGAGTATGTCGCTGCTTGTGAAACAGCTAAAGAGGTGTTTGACTAAGGAAATTCCTTACTGATTTGGAAGTTGTTCCAAATATGGAATCTCCCATCACCTTATACTGTAACAACAGTTGTGCGGTAGCCAATTTGAAGGAACCTCGCAGCCATAAGCGAGGTAAGCACATCGAGAGGAAGTATCGAGAGGAAGTATCACCTGATACGAGAAATAGTGCAACGAGGAGATGTGACAGTCACGAAGATCGCTTCGGAGCACAATATTGTTGATCTGTTTACCAAGACTCTCACGGCTAAAGTGTTCGAGGGTCATATGGAAAGTCTAGGTCTACGAGATATGTACATAGGCTAATCTAGGGCAAGTGGGAGATATATAATGGGGTATATGGATGCCCTAGTTTATTGTATTTCTATCTCTTGTAACCACTGTTTTAGATATGATGTACCCCACTAGAGTTTTAGTTCAAGTGGTTTTTTTTTGGGATTTGTGCCCTAAAACCCGTAGTTTCTAATTATGTTCTAATTATTATAATAAAGTATTATTATTTCAATAAAGTGTTATTGTTTGTTAAATGCGAGTTTGCCTTTATCTAAACCCTAAATCCAATAAACTAAACACCCAAGGTTTTTATATGAATCTCTAACTTAATTTAATGTACATAAAAAGGATCTCGGTCGTTTGAGATACAACCTAAAGGGTCTATAGTTAGGGGATAAGGTTTGGGTACCTTACCTTGTTAAAACTATGGATGTGGCCCACTTTGTATTTGATACAAACACTGTGATCCTAACGTGTTCGTGTAGATGACATGTGAGTGGGGATATCCTATATAATGAGATTACATAAGACCGGACCATGAAATAGTAACCTCTACCTGTAACTTCGTTGACTAGTTAGGTTTTTATTTCACTAGGATGACCTAGGCAACTTGATCTCAATCCTGAGCAGGTTACGAACTCCTGTTTGTGAGGGATTGTCCTTTGACTAGTATGGGTGAGAGCGCCGACTCAATATGCCGACCTTCTTGGGGACAAGACCGAGTGAGCGGCTGGGAACTTAACTTAGCAAGATGGAATTCACTCCTTCCCGCCTACTAGGGTAAGTAGAGGAATGTTCCCTTAAGTGGTGTCTCTCGGACTTGAACAAAGGGCCCGTCCCTCTCATTGGCCGAGAGGGACTCTGTTTGTTGGTAGGACCACAAACAAATTGTTCATTAGAGGAGCACTGGTACTTAAGGCACAAGATGTAACCCAAGGGTAAAACGGTAATTTGACCCAGCTGCTGTTACGAACATTCGTGAAGGATTGACTTGTTGTTATTGGTCAATATCCATGGACGCAGAAATATATCTGCAGTGAGAAGAGTGTAGCTATGGGACTTTAGTGGAGTGTTCCCGCAGTTAACGAATGTTGATTGGGAGGTTAATGAGATTAACCGAACAATCTCGTATCGTTGGAGCTTACGATCCAGTAGGTCCATTAGGTCCACCTTCTAGCTCGTAAAGGGTTCTTAGATCATTTGAATTTGAAATGTTCAAATTCATTAGGGAATAAATATAATGTATATTGATACGATATAATATATAGTTTTGGAGCTATATATTATAAATTTAATGTGAATAGGATTCATATTAAATTACTTGAGAGAATTAAATATTTGAAAGAGTCAAATATTAAATTCAAATGTGAATATGATTCATATTTGAAAACTATAGGTTAAAATTTAATGTGCACTGGATGTACATTAAAACTATAGGTTAAAGGGGTAATATGATTAAATGAGATTTAATCCAAATTAAATATATGACATTTAATTTATATTATTTAAATTAATAATTAGATTTGATTTAATTATTATTTAACTATTATTATTATTATTATTATTATTTTAATAATAAAAATAAAGGAACGTGTCTTCCAGACACGTTCCCACTATCCCCTTCCTTCTCCCTATCGATACCCTAACAGGGAGAAGGGGAGTGAAATTATCTATAGATCAATTGGTGTTCTCACAGAAGAAATTGCTTAATCTCTCTCTCTCAATCTTCTAATTCCCAAAACCTTCCAATTGTTGGAATCCTTCCAACAAAGGGTTTTGTTCTAAGATGTCAGAGGATAGAAGGTTTTCCTCGTGATGTTGTCCAATTGAAGAAAACAGAGAAGCATCTTGGAAGTTCCTGTGTTGCTGTCTTGTTTGGAGCAAGGAGTTGCTGCAAGTTGAAACTACAAAGGTATTTTTTTTCCCTTTAGTTTAATTGTTAAACTCAATATATGTTTGCATGTATGTAATTAATCCATGTCTAATAGGATTAGAATTTCCATGCTTGTTATGTTTTATTTATCAATGTACTGGTTTTTGTTTCAATTAAAACAATCAAACAATTTACGATCCCAAACACGTTTCCGCTGCTCAAGGAGATCCGATCTCCATCAGTAGCTTCATTTAGTACTAGTTTACTAGGTGGTTTATGGTTCTTCATGTGATCTTCCTCCAAGAAAGTGAAATTTGTCGATACAATCACCTTGTTTTCTTGTGGGTCATAGAAAAGACCACCTCTCGTTTCTTTGGGATAGCCAACAAATTGACATAATCTTGAACGAGGTTCTAATTTGTTTGGGTTTGTCACTAGCACGTGTGTCGGACAACTCCAAATCCTGAAGTGTTGTAAACTAGGTTTACGCTCCTTCCATAATTCAAAAGGTGTTTCGAAAACACTATTTGATGGAACAATGTTCAAGGTTTGAACTGCAGTCTCTACTGCGTAACCCCAAAACGAGGTAGGTAATTGAGCATAGCTCATCATAGACCGAACCATGCCTAACAAGGTTTTATTTCTCCTTTCTAACACACCAATCTGACGTGATGTATTAGGTGCTGAGAGTTGAGATTTAATTCTTGTTCTATCAAATAGTCTTGGAATCTCAAATCGATATTCTCTCCACCTCGATCGGATTGAAGTGTTTTAATGGTTTTCCCTAATGTATTCTCTACTTCAGCCTTATACTCTTTGAATTTTTCAAGAGCCTCAGACTTATGATGCATTAGGTATAGATAACCATACCTCGAATAATCATCTATGAAAGAGATGAAATATTCGTACCCTCCACGAGTTTTAACATTCATCGGACTACAAAGATCCGAATGTATAAGCTCTAAGGACCCTATGGCTCTATAACCTTCTCCAATAAAAGGTCGCTTAGTCATTTTTCCTTCCAAGCATGATTTGCAAGGAAGTAAAAAATCATCTTCTAACTTGTTTAGAAGCCCATTCTTGGATAGTCTCTCAATCCGGTTGAGATTTATATGACAAAGTCTAAGATGCCAAAGATAGGTATTATTATGAGAAATTCATTACCTTTTACTTTGAGTATTAGCAGTTTTAAACATCTCATGATTTAAAATTGCCTTAGTTCTATTCGGTTTAAGTACATACAAGTCGTTTTCTAATCTTGCAGAATAAATATCGATACCTTTTTTCGAATTGAACGCTTCATTAATTGAGAAATAAATACAATATCCAAGTTCAATCAGACGAGATAGAAATTAAGTTCTTCTTAATCATAAGAACTATGTACAAATTTTTTAAATATAAAAATCCATCTCTAAAAATAGCTTGGCATCTCCCATTACACGAGCTGAGACAACGTCTCCCGTTCTAACCCTGAGCGTCATCTCACCCTCTTTGAGCTCTTTGAAAGAACTAGTTTCCTGTAAAGAAGAGCAAACGTGATTAGTGGCTCCTGAATCAAGTATCCAAGTAAAATCATCATTTTCCACTAAACAAGTTTCAAGAATTAGTAAATAAAATTTACCTTTCTTCTCTTTGAGCTCAGCAAGGTACTTTGGGCAGTTTCACTTCCAGTGCCCGCCCACGTTGCAGTAGAAACACTTTTCTTTGTCTGCAACCTTGACTTTTTCCTTGCCCTTATCAGCAGCAGGTGCCTTCCCTTTCCCTCCTGCCTTCTTCTTTTAGGTCTTCTTAAGCGCAGAAGATGGACCAAAAGACTTAGTCCCAGAGGATGAACCCTTTCTGGAACCTTTTGGAATGGGCAAACAGATTTGCTTCTCCATCAGCCTATCCCTTATTCTTCATAAGAGACTTGAAAGTCTACAATTCATTGAGGAGGGTTGTCAGGTTGTACTCTATCTTGTTCATCCCCCCATTGCTGCGGAATCGCAGGAAACTCTTCGGAAGAGATTCCAAGATGGATGACACCTGACTTTGCTCGTCTATGACCGCGTCGTTTATTTCAGCCGCGATTAAGTGGACCATCAGATCGAGAACGTGTTCTCTCACCGATGACCCCTCCTTCATACGAGAGTTATAAACGTACTTGAGGGATTCGTGTCGAAGCTGTCCAGACGGTTGTCCAAACATATTCTGCAATGAACTCATGATCTCACGAGCTTTCGTGCAGGGACCTGAGGACATTCCTCAGTCAGTACAAACGGAAGGTCGTCAACAACGAGAATCATATTCAGGTTGGACTTCCACGTAGTATAATTTTCGCCAGTTAAACATTCACTTTTGAGTAAGGCTATAATTGAGGACGACATGCTGAAATATCAAAATAGTTGTAATTATTTATGCCTTTAACCCATTACAAACCAATCAAATTTAGTAAAATTGTTAAAGAACCCTAGTGTTTAAATTAAACTTTTAATTTTGCAACGATACTTTAAAGGTTTAGAACAAAAGCCACCGTTGGGTGGTCAATCACTTCTCCTCTGAATTGAGACTATCTCAGCTTATTCTCACTATCAAAACATCTCAAGGACTTGTTAACTAGCTTAACTTATCCGTAAATGTGACCCTACCATTTTCAGATCCAATAGGTCCGAGCCAACAAGCTACTATTAAGAAAGACAAATGTTGGCAAATTACCTAAGAGACCCTATCCATTTTGGGAGTTCGCGGTGTTCCGATCCCTATAGTCATGCCCTCCATAGGGATCGGCTGTTCCAAGACAACATAGCAGGCGGCCTATAGAAATCTCACGGTGCCACCTAATGTAGGAGACCGTAGGATACGTTGACAAGCGTCCTGCTCTCATTTACTATGGATACTTCCCTTATTCACCTTGTTATTGAACCATCCATACACTTACGACGCCCTATTGACTCCACGTAGCCGAGCATGGAACTCACGGTGTGAACTCTTGAGGACGTGAGAGTAAACTCGATGCGAACATTTCGTTTTCTCCCACTGAAGTTCCTAAGGTTAGGGTGTAGGTTTAACTTAGTTGGAATCTTGCTAATAGAATCTATCTAAGTGTATTCCTATTATAACTAATATAACTAGGCCTTTTAACCTTATGTCTAGGTGAATAAAAATTTTAATTACCTAGATATAAAACAGGACTATGGTTAATTCAACTCAAGCTCCGGGTCAATTCCCAGGTAGGAGGTTTTCCATTAACCGTCGACAAGTACCCCCACCCTTAGATGAGAACTTCACCCAGAGAGTTCACGATAACCAATGTCCTATTGTCCTACTATATTTTAAACTATTTAAAATACTATGTAAGACTAACTTCTAATCCTATTAGAAATTAAACTTATGTCTAAATTATTTTTAAACAATTTAAAACTAATTCAATTTAATCCAAGTTCCTATGTTTGCATGCAATTCTTTGTTATAGGTTATGGTTTTTAAAACCCCTTTATTTATAACTTTTATAAATATTAATAATTAACTTATGACAAGGAACTATATTATAAAACTACCAAATAATTTCAAATTGGGATTATAAAATATTCAACTAATTGAATAACACAAATTACTTAAATAAAATAACATTTATTTTAAACTAAGTAATTTCATGCTCCATGCAATTTATTTTCCATATAATCTAATTATAACATTTATAATTAATTACTCATGAAAAATAAATTAAATCATGCATTTCTACCATATTTATATAACATTTATACAAATAAAAATCCATGAACATGCTTATCCTAAGGTGGGAAAAATTCTAAATGACATTCATAAAGAAAAATAGTTGTAAAACCGAAAAAATTTGGCCCCTAAAGTGCAAAAAAAATAAAATTACATTAATTTCATTACAAAACCGGTCCAAAACTCATTGAACCGAGCTTAGACCGCTCGAGTCGGACCATAAACGACCCGAACCTCCCCAAAACTTGTCTGCTCCTTCAAGCTGGCGTTACGGCGTTGCAACGCTGAGGAGAGCGTTGCAATGCCACCTCATCTCTCGCGCTCGTCTGGCATCAGGGTAGCGTTGCAACACTTAGGGGCAGCGTTGCAACGCTACTGACCTCTGAATCTTCCGCATCGGTAGGAGCCTCGGCAATGCGACGTCGATCCTTAGCGTTGCAACGTTGATGAACGGCGTTGCAATGTTGTTGCTTCTACAGCAGCATTTTCCTTCGAACACGACAACTTGAAATGCCAAAGTCTCCCTCGATACTCATCTGAATTGCACGAAACTGGTCTCGAATAACTCACAACTCAATTACAGACTGGATTATGCACTTAATTGCCCAAAACGCAGGGGCCTTTACATTTAATTTGATAAAATAATAAAAAAAGAAACTAAGGCCAAAATTTCCCTAAACAGTTTTACAACAAACCAAATGTAATTTTCACCTATCAAATGCAAATTTGTTTCTTAAAAAAAAAACAAGCATTGCTCTGATACCAATTGATAGGGATCCGATCCCCTTGAGCAGTGAAAACGTGATTAAATGATCGATTTTGCTTGATTGATTTTAGTTAAACACAAATACCAATACACTGGAAAAATACAGAGACACGCAACATCTAATCTAATTAAAGCATGGATATAGAGCATACAAACATGTTGTAAATTAAATAAACAATAAGGAAATTCGAAATTTACCTTTGTAGTTTCACAGGAATAACTTCTTGCTATTCGCACATAAATACAACAAACAAAGATTCCTATGTTCTTTCAACAGGACACTACCACTGTGTAAACCTCCTATATAACTGAGTAGCTTAGATCCAACCTTGGTGGGAAGGTCTCCAACAATTTGGAAGAGATTAAGGGAATGTAGGTTTTCTAGAGAGAAAATTTTTACTAGGAATTCTCTAATTGCCTATCATCATAAAAAAAAACTTCTTCTCTCAATTGAGAGGAAGTTAAAGGCCATGGGGAAACTTCCCACTTCCTTACGATCAGGAAATGGTGGGGAGTGGGGACGTGTCCTTCTCACACGTTCCTACATATTTAATAATAATTAAATAATAATAATTAATCTAATTAATTATTATATTAAATCATGAATTTAAATATCTTATATTTAAATAAGATTAAATCACATTTAATCATATTCCCTTTTAACCTATAGTTTTAATGTACATCTTATGCACATTAAATTTTAACCTATAGTTTTTAAATATGAATCACATTCACATTTAAATAAATATTTGTACTCTTTCAAATACTTAATTCTCTCATATAATTTAATATGAATCATTTTCACATTAAATTTAGAATATATAGTTCGAAAACTTTATATTATAACGTATTTATATACATTAAATTCATTCCCTAATAAATTTGAACATTTCAAATTCAAACGATCTAAGAACCCTTTACGAGCTAGAAGGCGGACCTAATGGACCTACACATCAGAAGCTCCAACGATACGAGATTACTCGGTTAATCTCATTAACCTCCTAATCACCATTCTTTAACTACGGGAACACTCCACTAAAGTCCCACAACTGCATTCTTCTCACTGCAGATATATTTCTAAGTCCACGAATATTGACCAATAACAGCAAGTCAATCCTTCACGAATGTTCGTAACACCAGCTGGGTCAAATTACCGTTTTACCTCTATGTTACATCTTGTACCTTAAGTACCAGTGTTCCTCTATGAACAATTTTTTTGGGGTCCTACCAACAAACAGATGTCCCTCTCGGGCCAATGAGAGGGTCGGGCCCTTTGTTCAAGTCCCGGAGACACTACTTAAGCAAACGGTCATCTACTTACCCTAGTAGTCGGGAAGGAGTGAATTCTATCTTGCTACGCTAAGTCTCCAGCTGCTCATTTGGTCTTGTCCGAAAGAAGGTAGACATATTGAGTCGACGAATTTGGCCACTCTCACCCATACTAGTCAAAGGATAATCCCTACATAAGCAGGTTCGTAACTTTGCTCGAGATTGAGATCAAGTTGCCTAGGTCATCCTAGTGAAATAGAAACCTAGCTAGTCAACGGAGTTACATCTAGTGGTTACTATTTCGCGGTCCGATCTTATGTAATCTCATTACATAGGATAATCCCACTCACATGTCATCTACACGAACACATTAGGATCACAGTGTTTGTATCATATACAAAGTGGGCCACATCCATAGTATTACTACGATAAGGTACCCAAACCTTATCCCCTTACTATAAGCCTTTAAGTTGTATCTCGAACCGCGATCCTTTTTATGTACATTACATTCAATTTAAGAGACATTTTACAGCCTTGGATGTTTAGTTTATTTGATTTAGGGTTAAAACAAGGGCAATACTTTATTGAAATAATAACACTTTATTACAATAATTAGAACGAAATTACAAACTACGAGTTTTAGTGCACAAACCCCAACATTGGTTGGCCATGACACTTTCATGTAGTATCCTAGTTTCCCTTAATTAATCGACTTCAAGAGAAAGAGAGAAGTTTGTCCTTTATCTGCCCTCTTATCATTTTTTGTTTGTTTAGGGTGGAATGGAAACGTTTGTCCTCTATCAATCCTCCATCTCGCATCTGCTCAAGTACGGTTTTGATTATAGAAAATTCTTTCTTAAGATGATAAAGCTTTTTCGTTCAATTACATCGATTGACCCTAGTTTCTCATGTGTGATGTTTCTATGTTTGACATATAAATTTTTAGGAATGAGCTATTGAATTTTGATGATTACTATTTTGAGTTGGTCGGCCTCGACCTTGACTCAATGACTTTTGAGTATTGTTGCAATTTCCTACTTAACACCTTGGACTGGTCAACCTCTACCTATTAGGGATGGACAAAGGACAAACAAGATGAGACAATTTATGGTGATAATTAGCACCAGAGGTAATATGTTTAATGAAGCCTCAACTATTATGTCTTCTAGGTTAGTGTGACTCGAATCAAGTGAGTTCGGTCGAGGTGTGCTCACTCAGATAAGATTAACTCAAGTAACCTTGGCTTAGGTATGTCCCACCTAAGTGAGTTTAACTCATGTGAGTTCGACCTAAGTGAGATCGACTTATGTGAGTTCTTCCCGTGTGAATTCAACTCATGTGAGTTCGCTATAGGTGGGTTTTGCTCTAGTGAATTTGACTTATGTAATCTTGGCTTTAGGTGAATCTAACCCAGGTGAGTTTGACTTAGGCGAGTTCGGCCTAGGTGAGCTCGACATATGTGATTCTAGCCCACATGAGCTCGACTTATGTGAGTTCGATTCTGGCGAGTCTATCTCAGATGAGCTTAGTAGTATCTTGTGTCTTAGAGCTTGCCAATGGATCAAGATCACTATGACGCGATCAATGAATTTGATTGGTGTTTGGATCTCGACTAGGTTTACTTTTTCAATGTCGAAATTTTCAGCTTCTTGGTTTAGGGATATGGTGTCAATGGTGAGCTCGTCATTGGGCCTTAAATATACTTCCTGAATGATTTTTTGGTTGGTCGGCCTCAACTTATGGGCTCGACATTACCCTTATCTTGAACAAATGTGTCCACTATGGGAGTGAGGCTGGTTGCCTTGATAGCCTAGACGCTCGTGACATGGTCGACTAGGCCCGCAATGTTAGAGATCTAGTCGATCTATGCTCTATTTTAATGACGGAGACCTAGCTAGCCTCATACTCTTCTATCATCTAGTCTTTTGCTAGTGATCCATAGTCTTCTACTCTTTCATGATCTGATCTTTTTTCTCTTCCTCGATCTGATCTCTAGCTTTTCCTTGATTTGGTCTTCTACTCATCCTTAGAAATAAAGACTTGGTAGGCCCCATACTTTTCTTCGACTATAGAGACCTGACAAACCGATTGTTCTTTCTTAATGACGAAGATCTGGTTGACCTTATGTTCTTCCTCAGTGATGGAAGTTTGGTCAACCCTGTGTTTTCTTAGGCCATGGATTTGATTCGTTTTCTACTCATCCATGGCATAGAAGTCTGATTAACCTTGTGTTCTTAGTTGGTGAGAGAAGATCTGTTGGATTCCCTTTTACACATCTTTTACAGGTGGTTCTTATGATGGGAATCAGATCCCCTTAAGTAGCAGAAACGTGATTAAAGATCAATTTGCTTATTTATTTTGGTTTACTTCAAATACGAATACATTGGTAAAAACAGCGAATAAGCAACATAATCTAATCTAATTAGGCATGGATTAAATATGTAAACACATGATGTAAAAGTTCTAAAACTAAAAGAAAAAAGGTATGTATTACCTTTATAGTTTTCTCAATACGCAGCAACTCTTTGCTCCTTTATGCACAACAACACAGTAACAAGATGCTTCTCTGTTCCAACAGAACACTACCAACAGGAAAACCTTCTTAACTCTGAGAAACTTAGATCGGTTCCTTGGTGGGAAGGAAACCAACTTTTTGGTAAGGAGGAGGGAAATTGAGATCTTGAGAGAGAGAGCTTTTCTTTAGCAATTCACCGATTGCGCCGAAATCAACCATCGCTTTTCATCTCCTAATTGGAGAAGTATGAGAGGAAAAACTTCCCCCACTCCCTATCGATGGGGAGTTGGAGGAAAGTGGGGAACGTGCCACACGTTCCCCTTCTTTTTTTTATTTTATTTAATTAATAAAATTAATTAAATAAATCAATTAATATAATTAAACCAATTTAATTACATTAAGATTTGACTAAATCACATTTAATCAATTTTCTCTCTAACCTATAGTTTTAATGCACATCTTATGTACATTAATTTTAACCTATAACTTTGAAATATGAATCTCATTCACATTTAAATTAATATTTAAACTCTTTCAAATATTTAATTCTCTAACAAAATTTAATATGAATCATATTCACATTAAATTTATAATATAAAGTTCCAAAACTTTATATTATATTGTATTTATATACATTAAATTTATTCCCTACTGAATTTGAACATTTCAAATTCAAACGATCTAAGAACCCTTTACGAGCTAGAAGGTGGACGTAATGGACCTACAGATCAGAAGCTCCAACGATACGAGATTATTCGGTTAATCTCATTAACCTTCTAACCAACATTCGTTAACTGCAGGAACACTCCACTAAAGTCCCGCAGCTGCACTCTTCTCACTGCAAATATATTTCTGTGTCCACGGATATTGACCAATAATGACAAGTCAATCCTTCACGAATATTCCCTTATGTAATCTCATTATATAGGATATCCCCAGCTGGACAATCCCTTGCAAACAGAAGTTCGTAACCTGCTCAGGATTAAGATCAAGTTGCTTAGGTCATCCTAGTGAAATAGAAACCTAGCTAGTCAGCAGAGTTAATCTAGTGGTTACTATTTCGAGGTCTGGTCTTATGTAATCTCATTACATAGGATATCCCCACTCATATGTCATCTACACGAACACGTTAGGATCATGGTGTTTGTATCATATACAAAGTGGGCCACATCAGTAGTGTTACCAGGGTAAGTTACCCAAACCTTATCCCCTTACTATAGACCCTTTAGGCTGTATCTCAAACCGAGATCCCTTATATGTACACTACATTGAGTTCAAGAGACATTTTATAGCCTTGGATGTTAGTTTATTGGATTTAGAGTTAAAATAAGGGCAATATCATAAGTAACGAACAATAACTCTTAATTACAATAATTAGAACAAAATTACAAACTACGAGTTTTAGGGCACAAATGTAAGCCCAATCTCTTTGGAACTTCCTTATTAACAAACAAAAAAAAGAAAGAAGAAATGAATGTTTAAAACTTGGTTTTCCATGTTTTAAAAAGAAAAGAAATGAAGTGAAAGACAAAAGGAAAACAAGGAAGGAAAGTTTAAACCATTTTGGTTTGGATTGCTTTAAAGACAAAAGAAGAAAAGGAAATGAAACAAATGTTTAATGTATTAAGTTTTGTTTTGTTAAGAAAAGAAAAGAAAAGAAAGAAAGGGATAAAGGAAAGGAAAAAAGAAAAGCAAAAAGAAAAGAAAAGCAAAAAGCAAAAAGGGAAAAAGACAAAATACCACCTCCACCGTTTGTTTTTTTTAAAATAACTTTATCTTCTCCATTTTCTTCTTCATTTATCAAAACCAAAGCTGAAGCTTCGTGGGAGAAGGAAAAAGGAAGAAAATGGAAGCCATTTTCGTGATTTTTGAGCCGAATTGCGAGAAAGAAAGGAGGAGAACTCAAAGCTTAATTGTATAGCAGCAAGGTGATCAACTCAGACCAGTTCTGATGTTTTGGTCTTTTCGAGCTCAACAAGAAGAGAGGAAGACAGAAGACAGAATTTACTGTCAAATCTGGGAAGTCTCTGATGTTTTGGTTGTCCTAATCTGTATACTTGGAGTTAGAAGCTCTAATTGCAGGAAATCCGAATCTGGAAACAGCAGAAGTCTGTTTTGAGGAAAGTAGCTTTCGAGGCCAAGAGCAAATAGGTCAAGTTTACAAGTCAAGGTTCCAAATTCTAATACTGTGAGTGACTCTATCTTCGAACTATGCTTGGCCTATGTTTTTCTTCAAAAACATAATTGTTGATCATTGAATCTTGTTTGAACTAATTATGTATAGCTTCATGGAGTTTCTAACATAAAGTTCATGATGGAACCTAAGCATGCTTTGAATTAGTTGTAACTATAAATCCAAGTATGGAAACTAAATTATGAAAGTATGCTTTCCTTTAGAGAATGTTTTGTGTAAATCCACTTGGGAACATGTTTAGATGATAATGTGAAAATGTCAAGAAATTGTTGTATGTGTTATAAAGACATGATTTCCATGGTACACAAATTATGCCCTTGTTTGGGGTTAACCCCTAATACTGAAGGACATTCGAGAAGGTACTTAGGGGGGGAATGAATCATGATATCCCGATACTGAAGGACAATGAGAAGGTATTCGGGTAGTAAATGGTTTTACCTTAATACTGAAGGACATAGAGAAGGTATTAGGGAAAACCAAACGACCAAAGGTATTCCACGTACACGTGAGAGAGAAAGAGGTATGAACCTTATTGGTATAAATGTAACTTTACCACCTCTAGGGTTTGATGTGGTATCATGTCATGTGTTTTATTGTTATGAGCTTCTATATTATTGATCTATCTACCCTCGATATGTTAGTACATTTCGAGTTGTGTGCTATGCACAAGTGGTGACTTAAACCTGTAAATTGGAACCATGGTTTGTTTATATTTACAAACAGATGTTAAGCTATTTTCTACTTATAATCTGCCATTATTATGATTCACCTGTGAGCTTATAATGTTTTAAAGATAGAAACTCACTGAGCTTTTTAGCTCATTCTTTCAATGTTTTCAAACCTTTTCAGGTAGAGATCGAGCTCTTGGTACCTGACTTCCTGCCATAGTCTGCTGGAAGTTTCATAAGTTGTTAGTTTGTACGTGGTTGGTGTTGTATAACAAGTCGTTATGTAGTTATAGAAGTTTTGTACATTAGCGGTTGTATAAACAATGAGTTGTCTTGTGTTGTTTTGATGCACTTGACTTTTAGTTTCCAAGAGAGACTTATGAAGGGTTTCTCCTTGTGTATGTTTAATAGTTGTCCGATTTACTGCATGTTATGTTAAAAATGTTCCATATCACGAACATAGTATGTTTATCGGAGAAAGCAGGTCAAGTCTTCTTTATTAAGAGAGTAAACAATGTCTGTTGGTTTTACGCCGCCTTTCGGGCTAAGTAGCAGGTAGTTCGGGAGGGGGTGTGACAACAAACCCCAACATCTTAGTGGTGCAGGACCCCTAGTACTCATACTAGGCTTCGATTCATCCTTGGATCACTTCTTCCATAACAACAAAGCTTGTCTCCTTTTTGTCTCTTATGTGTAGGCTCGACGTATTTATACCTTAACTAACCACTCTTGGATAAGGTCGGGATAAATCTACGATAGAGGACTCACCTAAGGCAATATACATATCTTTAGGTTGACCTCTTTTTGGTAGTGGTAGTGGAGGTAGAAATAGATCTACAATATGAGTTGATCCTTAGGGGTTGGGTTGACTTGAAACATTTATCATCTGGTCGGTACCTTACCATGATGCTCATCCTTGTTAGATTTGTTCTCCTACACAGCTCAATTTGCATCACTCACATTCTTGCTCGTTCTCACTAGTAGAACACTCGTCCCCACAGACGATGCTAAATTATTGATGCATTGATCTAGCGAACTGGATCTGCATACTTTTAACTGAGAAAAGGAGGTGATTACCTGTAAAAGAGGGAAAGAAAAGGTGACTAGTGCGACGCTCAACCACACACTCTTTGATGCTAAAATCAGTTAGGGTTTTCTAGTTGGAGGAATATAGTAAAAATGACTAGAGTTTTCTTGCTCACCTTAGAGGTGCCTGCCTTTCCTCTATTTATAGAATGAAATTAAGGCTTCAGATGTGTCGGTAGGGAGAATCATCGGGCCCAAACAAGAACCAAAGTAAAGCCCAACCCACCTTGGTCACCCCGGCTGGTCAGTTTAGCATGATTGGCTTTACTCGTTTCGTCTGTCGAGTTTGATTGATTGAGATTAACTTGAACTCCTATGACATGGTGTTGGGCCTTTTAAGGCGCGAAGCTAATTTTACCCCTGACAATAATCAACTAAAAACTTAGGCCTCGTTTGATAACAATTTAGGCCCCATTTGATAACCATTTTGTTTTTTGTTTTTAGTTTTTGAAATTTAAGCCTAAAAATACTACTTCTATTAATGAGTTTATATACTTTGTTTGAAGGGAATGAAAATCCCTGCACAGCGGAAGACGATCAAATCGTCATGGTATCATTACACTACTTGAATTTTGTCAAAATGATCTAACTATTAGATCTAGGCTAAACATGCAAAAGAAGGAAGAAATTACAGCAAGATAAAAGTACTTACTTGTTGAAGACTCTCTTCAAGGTTCTTCCTCGGTCACGAACACTTCATGCTTCTCGATCTCAACGAACGCTTCCCTCGAAAAAAATCCGAACACTACCAAA
The DNA here is from genome assembly GCA_036507285.1 of Trichosanthes cucumerina. Taxonomy (NCBI): domain Eukaryota; kingdom Viridiplantae; phylum Streptophyta; class Magnoliopsida; order Cucurbitales; family Cucurbitaceae; genus Trichosanthes; species Trichosanthes cucumerina. Next base: position 19,339,144 of record CM071841.1, read on the forward strand.
AGCCTTCTCGGTTGTTCTTCCTTTGGAAGAAGGAGAGTTGGGGGACTCTAGTGATTTGGAGAAGGAGGAGAGATGAGAGAGTAGAGAGAATTTTGATCTCTTCTCTTTGATCAAAATCAAAAAATGAGAGAAATCCTTACCAATCCCTTCTTGCAAATGGTTTAAATAGTGGGAATGATGGAGTTAAAATCTTCACATTATTACCACTTTACCACAACCATAGGTTATGCAAATCTCATTTTCATAACCACATAATATAAGATATCTCATATCTCATATTGCAAATCTCATTTGCAATAATTGTGGATTAATTAAATTGAATCACATCCAATTTAATTTCTCTCAATTAATTTCTCCAATTAGCCCTAATTCAACAATTAGGCTAACCTATAGTTTATTATGAATCTCATTCACATTAAACTATATATTATATCATTCATATCTCATATAAAATGACATAAATGCCCTTAAAGTGAAATTGAACACTTCAATTTCATGCCAAAACATTAACCCTTCTTTTAACCCAGATTGAGCCAACCGAGGACCTAATGGACTTACAGTGACGGGCTCCAATGATCCGAGATTAACTGTCAAACTCTTTGACCCTGGTTAATCAACATTCATTAGCTACGGTAACACTCCACTATAGCCCGTAGTTGCACTCCCGTCGGTCACGAGAATATTACGTGTCCACCGATATAACCAATGCCCATGAGTCGACCCTTCACGGGTTGTTCGTAGACACGGCTAGGTCAAATTACCGTTTTACCCCTGTGTCTACCTCTTATTCCTTAAATCCCCAGTGCTCCTCTAATGAACAACACATTGTGATGGTCCAACCATACACAACACCCTTCTCGGGCGGTGAGAAGGTGGGCGCCCGTGTCCAAGCCACAGAGACGACTTAAGGGAACAACCCTCTAGTTCCCTAAAGGCGGGACGAATGAATTCAATCTCGCGTAGTGAAGTTCTCGACTCCTACTTGGTCCTCATCACGAGAAGATAGGCATATTGGGCGAGTAGTAATCGTGACCACCCTCACCCGTACTAGTCAAAGGGCGGACCCTCGCGCAGACGGTCCGTAACACGCTCGAGGATTGTGTCGAGTCACTAATGGTCATCTTGAAGTTATTAGTCCTTCTTTGTCAACGATGTTAAATAAGTAGGTCTAATAATTCACGGTCCTGTCTTGTACAATCTCATTGCACAGATGCCCCACTCGCATGTCAACCACATGAACGAGTCAGATCACCTCGTTTGTATCTAATACAAACCGGGTCGCATCCACAGTGTATCTAGGATTAGGTCTCCAACCCTATCCATATATTGTAGACCGTTCGGGTCATTAACTCGAACATTATCCTCCCCTGTGTGTCCACTACACACACTGTTCAAGTTCTAGTTCTCTCATAAATTCAATGACCACGGAGCTTAGTTTATTGGAAAAGTTTATAAATATTATGAGACACAAAGTGATGAAATAAATAACTCTTATTAATTTCAAACAGTAATTTACAAACACGAGATTAGGACAAAAATCCCAACAAACTCCCACTTGGACTAAGCTAGTGGAGAAAATACATTTCTGAAATGTACATAAATTACAATGAAGTAATACAATAAACTAGGGCATTGAATACCCGTTTACACATCTCCTACTTTCCCTAGTCAGAAAGCTCTCGAAGAGCTAGACTCTCTAGGTGACCCTCAAACACCTTAGCCGTGAAGGGCTTTGTAAATGGATCACCTCGTTGTGCTCGACGCCTATCTGCGTGGTCGCCACGTCTCCGCGGTGCACAATCTCCCGTATTAGATTATACTTGCGCTTAATGTGTTTGTCTCTCTTATGGCTCCGAGGCTCACGTGAGTTGGCTACTGCACCACTGTTATCACAGAACAGTGTGATCGGCAAGTTCATATTTGGAACAACTTCCAAATCATCATGAACTTCCTAAGCCAAACAACTTCCTTTGCGACTTCACAAGCCGCAACATACTCCGCTTCCATAGTGGAATCGATGCATCCTCGCTTGATGCTTCGTCATACTCTGACTCCTCCATTAAGAATAAAGGTTGACCCCGTAGTGGATTTTCTAGAATCCTTATCGGTCTGAAAGTCAGAATCCGTGTAGCCCGTAAGGATGAAATCCCCACTGCCATACACTAAGTTGTAGTTCCTCGTTGTCCTAAGATACTTGAGGATTGCCTTTACGGCTGTCCAGTGATCTAATCCTTGATTGGGCTGATATCTACTGACAATTCCCTCTTGCATAACGGATGTCGGGCCTAGTACACAACATGGCATACATCGGGCTCCTACAAGCTGAAGCATATGGAATTCGTCTCATATCCTCAACATCTTGAGAGTCTTAGGACACCGATCCTTGAACAAGTGAACCCCATGCACGAAAGGCGACAAGCCCTTCTTGGAGTTACTCGCATGTTATATCTAGACAACATCTTGTCAATATAAGATGCTTGAGACAAGGCTAGCGTTCTATTCTTCCAGTTCCGGATAATCTGGATACCTAGAACATACTGAGCTTCTCCCAAATCTTTCATTTGGAATTGCGAAGCTAGCCACTTCTTAACGTCAGTAAGAAATTCTACCTCATTCCCTATGAGAAGAATATTGTCCACATACAACACCAAAAATGCGACAGTTTTGTCAACGATTTTCTTGTAGACACAAGGCTCGTGGACATTTTGATCAAAGCCATAAGATTTGATCGCCTCATCAAACCTTATATTCCAAGACCACGAAGCTTGTTTCAGCCCATAAATGGACCTATGAAGCCGGCAAACCTTTTGCTCTTGGCCTTGGGCAATGAACCCTTTGGGCTGGTCCATGTAGATGGTCTCATCAAGTTTGTCATTCAGAAAGGTTGTCTTGACGTCCATCTGCCATACCTCGTAGTCATAATATGTTGCAATGGCCAGAAGGATCCTGATCGACTTTACCATGTCAACAGGTGATAAGGTCTCCTCATAGTCAACCCCTTCAACCTGGGTAAAACCCTTTGCTACTAGTCGGGCTTTGAAGGTCTGCACCTTCCCATCTACGCCACGTTTACGCTTGTAGATCCATTTGCAACCAATAGGTTTTACCCCATCCGGTTGATCCACAAGCTCCCAGACAGAATTGAAGTACATAGACTCCATTTCCTGGTCCATAGCTTTAATCCACTCGTCTTTGTCAACATCAACCATTACCTGATCATAGGTCAATGGATCCTCACAGTCATCATCAGGAGCGACAATTGAAGTTTCAGCTAAACTCATGTAGCGATCAGGCTGTCTCGCAGCCCTCCCACTACGTCGAGGCATTCCCAACTATTGGGAACGGATTTGACTAGACGTGCTAGGATCAACAACACTTGTTGACGTACTAGTCCCATCAGCAACTCTTGTTGATGTACTGTCCATTTCATTTAACACAATTTTACTCCTTGGTAAATGATCCCTGACGTGGTCTTCCTCTAGGAAAGTGGCGTTTATCGACACAAGCACCATATTTTCCTTAGGATCGTAAAACAGACCACCCCTAGTCTCTTTAGGGTAACCTACGAATAGGCACAATTTCGAATGGGGTTCCAACTTTTTCGGGTTTGACACCAACACGTGGGTCGGGCATCTCCAAATTTTGAAGTGATGTAAACTGCCTTTATGTCCACTCCAGAGCTTGAAAGGTGTTTCACAAACACTCTTCGATGCAACATTGTTCAAAATATAGATCGCGAGCTCGGTCATGTAACCCTAAAAGAATCGAGAGACGAGCATAGTTCATCATCGACCGAACCATGTCCAACAAGGTTCTGTTTCTCCTCTCCGGTCACAATTGTGCTGTGGCATACCAAGCGCTGAGAGTTGGGACGTAATTCCGTGTTCTATCATATAGTCCTAGAATTCAGTGTCCATGTACTCTCCACCTCGATCCGATCGAAGTGTTTTAAGCGATTTACCTAAGAGATTCTCAACCTCAGTCTTGTACTCCTTGAACTTTTCAAGAGTTTCAGACTTCCTGTGCATTAGGTAAATATACCCATACCTCGAGTAATCGTCTATGAAAGACACGAAGTACCCATAACTGCCCCGAGCTTTAACATTCATCGGACCACAGAGGTCAGAATGTACTAACTCAAGAGACTCTTTTGCTCTATATCCTTTTCCACTAAAAGGATGTTTGGTCATTTTGCCTTCAAGGCATGACTCACACACCGGTAAAGAGCTTTCTTCCAACTCGTTTAGAAGTCCACTCTTCACTAGTTTCTCAATCCTATTGAGATTAATGTGGCCTAACCGTAGATGCCAAAGATGGACATTTTCCTTAGGAGAAACTTTCGCTTTCTTAGTTCGTGTTTCTGTAGTCTTAAACAATTAAGTATTCAAAATACTTTTGACCGAATTTGGTTTCAAAACATACAGATTATGCTCAAGTGAAGCTGAACAAATAAGATTACCATTTCTGGAAATAAACACTTTATTACCATGGAATGAAACGGAAATACACTGTTCTAAAAGGCAGGAAATAGAAACTAGGTTTCTAGTAAACCGTGGAACTATATACATATTGTCCAACAAAATGTAGCTCCTGCCAAAATGTAGCTTCACCGTGCCGATCGCTGCAGCAGAGACAAGCTCCCCAGATCCAACCCGTAGAGTCACCTCACCCTCTCGCAGGTAATGCCAGAATCAATCCCACGAAAGAAGAACAAACATGGTTAGTGGCGCCCGAATCCAATATCCAGGCAGAGTCACTACTCTCCACTAAACAAGTTTCTGTCATAAGTAAATCACATTTACCTTGATTCTTCCTCTCGGCCAGGAATTTGGGACAGTTCCTCTTCTAGTGTCCGCCCCCATTGTAGTGGAAACACTTTTCTTTCTCTGCAACGTCCTTGACCTTCTTGCCCTTGTGGGCGGCAACTCGGTCAGTTTTACCCCTTTTCATCCTCTTCTTCCTTTTCGGGCTTGAAGGAGCAACAGGTTTCGTCACAGAGGTCGAACCTCTGTGATAAGACCTGCAGGCAACATTTTCCTCAGAGTCCGATGTCTTGACCCTGTTCAAGGACTGGAAATTTTGTAGCTCATTGAGGAGGGTAGTCAGAGTGTAGCTAATTTTGTTCATAATAGCATTGCACGAAACTGAAGGAAACTCTTCGGAAGAGTCTCAAGAATAAAACTGACTTGGCTCGACTCATCGATCGAAGCCCCGTTCATCTCAGCCAGATTAAAGTGGGTCATCATGTCTAGAACATGTTCACGGACAGACGACCCCTCTTTCATCCGTGTGTTGAAGACGTACTTGAGCGAGTCATGTCGGACCTGAAAGGACTGTTGTCCAAACATTTCCTGCAAGGACTCCATGATCTCCTTTGCGGTGATCATTGATGCGAAAATATCGAGTTGCCCTAAACTAATGCAAATTAGAATGAGACTCCGACACTTCTACGACGTGCAAGTATACACGGTCGAGTGCAGCAAGTGATAAGTTAAGTATCAATCCCACGAGGACTAGCTGAATCTAAATGATTGAGTGTCCTTAAAATTTTTTCTTATTTTAGTGCAATGCATGAGTGTGCAATTTAATGTTTAAAATAAATAAGTTGATACGATAAGTAAGTAAGATAAGATAAGATGAAAGAAAATAACTAAATTTAAATGAGGGGAGAGGAGAATGCAAACAAGAGGGCAGATGCAAGAGATGAGATTTGTAATGAAAAATAAACTCCGGTTAGGTTAGAGTTCTAATGTTCAATTGGAATAAATTTTTAAGTGATGTCTTGAATTTACCTACACATGCATTCAAATGATTCTTTCCAAAATCACTAAGTTTTAAAACCTACAATTTCCCAATTGTGATCTAAATTATGCCCATGATTTTAGGTTCTAGGTGGGTTAATTATCCCTAATCAACTCAATAATCCTAGAATGAAATTTTAGTTTTCTAATTCATTAGCTTTCCCAAGTTTATGAATTATAGAGAAGTTAAAAAGGCCAATTTTAATTCTCATGCAACGTTAAATTCAATAAAATTTCATAAATTCAATCAATTGCATCAACCATAAATTTAATCCAAAATTACATTAAAACAACCTAACCCTTGCTTAAGAAAATTTAGTTCATGTAAATCAACTCACACATCTCTAATTTATGCATGCTTGTCTTGTTTAATAAATTCAAATACGTGTTGTAACAATGTCACAAAACAACCCAAATTAATCACAAATTCAGCCCAAAAACAGTCATGAATTTAGCCTAAAACAGTGAGTCAAAAGAGCACAATAAACGCTCAAAATTGGAGTAACAACAAGCCAAAATAATTAGGGAATAGGAGAAGTTTACAGGAGACAATTGACATGTGTTTTGCTTGACAAAAACGCCAAGATCCTACGAAGCGGCGGGCAATAGCGGCGAGTTTCATGATTCTGTAGCTTCTGTCCGATATCAATATCTAATGAACCGGAGCTCTGCATAATAATCCAGCCGTTGAACACTACGGTCTATGAGTCTCCAACACGCTGACAAAATTTCAGCACAATCCAACGGTTCAAACTCCACTAAACGACAACTTTGTGACTCGCTGTAAATGCAGTGAAACACCGAACTGCGGTGGACGTTCAATGTGACAGCGATATCTGACACCACAAAGCACCAAACGACGATCCAACCGTTCAAAAGGGAGTTCTATGAGTCCTTAATATGCTGAAAAAATTGTAGCAAAATTCAACGGTTGGGTAGCCAGAAATCGCAAACTTCGTGAACGACGTCTGTGAAAACCGAACTGCACATGCTCTCGATTTTTGCTTCAAAGAAAGATGGGCAAATCACAGCAATGGACAAACCCCTACTCTCGGCTTTGCTTCAGCAAAGGTAGGTTGATTCCAGTAGATGGCCAACCCTCTACTCCACGGTTTGCTTCAGCAATGCCTCCCTCTCGTGATTTCTTCTTCTCTCACCCAATTGCTTCAGCAAACAGCAACCTACGACCAAGCACAACTACAGTTTGCTTCAGTAAACAGCAGCCTACCACCAAGCACAGCTACACTTTGCTTCAACAAAAGGGCTTCTTCATGGTTGTGTACCGCAACATTGGCTTCAGCAAAGGGCTGTAGATTTTTTCCTTCCAACGCAGGCCCTTTGCTTCAGCAATCTCACGAGTTCTTTTTCTCCCTCTCGATCTCTTCCTCTTGTCACAACTCTAACTCCACTTTTACACTTGTAAACCCTAGCCTCTTTATACAAGATGATGTTGCCCTAACTCCACAAATTACAAAAATACCCTTAAGGGTAAAAAGACCATATTACCCTTCGGGGAAAATGTCTAAAATGCCCTTAGGGACTTCTTGTAATTTTTAAACATCTCCTGCACACAGAAAAATCTCAAATAAATTTATGAAGTCAATTATAAATCAAACTAAATACGCAAGGATTTTTGGAGTTGAGAAAAATCTCAAATTTCGGTCTTTAATTAACCGTTAGCTTATTTTCCTAAATTTCTTGAATTAAAACACAAAAACATCAAAATTAATTCGTTTTGCACCTAATGCTTAAATTCAAGATTTTAAAGCTAACACACATAATTTAGGGATAAAATAACATGAGGATCACTAAATTAAATGCAATTCAAGTGGATTAAACACTAAAATTCTAGTAAAATAACTCACTTATGGTGAGGTATCAAACCCCCAAACTTGAACTACTCATTGTCCTCAATGAGTTCTATTCCCCAAAGTCTTAAAAGACCTTTAAAGACTCAGATCATTTGGGTAACTAAACAAGGATTGAATATTTATGTTATAAGCTACAAGTCACCATTAAATCAATGCTCTCTAAGTGGCTCACCTGGGGTTTCTTAGCTACACTTATGCATCAATAACCAAGAGCAAACCAACTAGGATTCAACATCTACCCTCAAGCTCAACCACTAGAATCCTAATCATTTAAATCAAGCAACCCATAGTTAAAAATAAGTCATACTCCAAAACTCGCATGGCTACAATTTAATGATCATTCCTTTTTATTTTTTTTATATATATATTTTTTTAAAAAAAAAATAGATATGTGCATTATTCCCCTCAATTTCCATAAAACTCACTGCTAAGGGCAAGGTTTTTTCTTTTTTACTTTTTTTTATATATTTTTTTACTCTCCCGTAGTTCTTAGAATGGCACACGTGGTTAGTGTCACAATCATACTAGAAGAGCGTATGTTTGTGAACCTCACAATGACAAGTCGTGCCATGATGCGATCGAGGAGGACGGTGCATCATCTAACAACCAAGATAGGTGGGCTTGAAGGCATGTGAGACTGGGGCCAACCGTGTCGTCGGAGGGGTCGATGTATGGGCGTATGACTCCTCGCCAAAATGACGTGCAAGGGAGGAAGACCCAATATTTCACATAATATACTATAGGGGGTACCATGGTGTCGACTCTCCACCACCCCTGGGCTTGTGGGCCTAAGTGAGTCGACCCGTGGCACGTAAGCGTGTCATGGCTGGGGCGAGCGTCACAAGAAGAAGTTTCTTGGACGTTTCCTTTGTAACGGGTTTTCAAGGGACAGTGTCGGACGGCACAGGTGTGCCGACATTGTGCCCCTTCCCATGGGTTGGAGGTTTCGATATAGGGCCCGTTAGCGGCCAGCGATCCGAGAATGTCCCGTCAAAGCCAACTCATGGGAAGACCAAGTGCAAGTACACGGACGGGCGACGTGTACGACCAAGTTATATTCCGCTGCTTATTTACTTGATGCTTGGTTGAGGACTGAAGAACCTCGCCTAAGGCCCGACGAAGCCACAAAGCATTGCGATCATAGCGATGGGGCAGGAGTTCCCCTTAAGGCTGGCCATGTTCGAGGGATGAATCATGGCGTCGTACGGTTCGAGAGGTACGCCCGTGACAGTTAGCGCAGCGCACCTAAGCAATGGAAATAGGCTTCTTGCTTGATACCTTCGCTCCAGGAGGCCAACATGGTTAGTGCCCAGACCCCCTGACATCGAGCACCAAGTTGCCTGAACTGACTCTAAGTAACAAAATAAGTAACACATTTTATCTAGCCCAATGGAGTTTTAGGAAAATGAAAGGTTTGCATACTCTTTCTTTCTTTTTTATTTTTTCTTTTTTTTTTTTAAAAAAAACACGACGAATTTACCTTTCCCCCCAAAGTTAGAGTACTCAATGTCCTCATTGAGTTAGAGAGGTCGGATAACTCCCCCAAACATAAAATAATCATAAATTTGAAGTATACTAATTTTGGAGTGCTCTAAAAAATATATGGGTTACCTAACTTGTCATGGCTTCTAGTTTTCGAAATTTTTGGCCTAGGAGTTGAATCCTAACTACTTTGATTGACACACTAACCATAAGCGCACTAAAGAACCCTAATGACAAGTTTGATCTTGAGAAACACCAAACAAGATAGCATACTCTTGCCTCAAACACAAGCAACAACTCTTATTTTCATTAACCCTGAGATTTGACCTTAACTTTTTATTTTCAAGGAAATGCATACCAAGTTTCTACAAAAGGCATAACACTTTTTACCATTAAAAACACATGAGAAACTTAATTTTTAAACAAGGGACAGCAACCATTTTTTCTATTTTTACTTGCTTAAACGTAATGAATCAACTACCTACATCATGCATATCAAAGACCATGAAAACCAACAACTAAACATGGAACCTGGTAGTCAAAATAGATCATTTTGTAGTCCTAAAGCAAGTAAATAACTTTATAAACACAGAGGCATGTAACACGCTATATACTCTAGCAGCACACAGTCTCATCAACAGAAAAATTTTCAATTAAGCCCAAACTCAGATTCAGAACAATACATCTCCCCCTCATGGTTAAAGCACACATTGCTCATAATGTATAATTTACTCACTTAAGCATGCCTAAGGACAACTAAAAAAAATGGAAGGGAGAATATGTAACGCCCCTACTTTTCTATGACTATAACTCTTAGGGACATTACTACACATGCATGCATTCTTAGGCCAAAGGATTTAAAACACTCTTTAAATCTCCACTGTAACCAAATCATCTTTAGGGATCCCGATAAAAACATTCAAAACATGCAAAAAAAACGGTTTAGACATGGCCTACTTATAATCCGGAAATTTAAACTTAAACTTTGAACTCATAAAACGACAACATCAGTTATTTAAGGAAAATATGCGGAAAATATGACTATTCCCATGGTTCTGACAACGCGCCTCCGTCACTCGCCCCGCACGTCCTTGGCCTTACACAAAAACATTTTAAAGCGAAAGGGTGAGTATTGCAATACAATACCAGTAAGTAACCTCGCTCACCGAGGTTTGGGATATCTGAAACACATACAATCATGACTTTTAAACTTGGTCAAATATACATATGTGGGACCTTCAAACTTTCTCGTATCAACATGACTGTAAAATATGACTTCTTTTTCTTTTAAGTGGTTAATTGGTCATCCTGGGTCATTTCATTTTGAGTCCCTCACAGACCCCTGTAATTGTTTGAGTCCCTCACAGACCCCTGTATGGATTGAGTCCCTCACAGACCCCTGTAAACTTGACCCATAGGGTCTCTAATGCATGTTTGACCATGCATACAATGCACTTAGGAGACCAATTTCCACATTTTACTTCAAATCACTTTATGGCACACATAACATGCATGAGGTCCCATCATTCAACATGACTATAATGCATATGTCATGAAACATTATCATTGATATGCAAATCATAACTTTTCACAACAGTTTGAAAATAAAACTCTTGTATGTAATCATGAAATATTCTCATATAAAGTACTGTAATATCCTCACCTGAAGTACTGGATTATTCTTACATAAAATACAAAGATATTCTCACATAAAATACTGAATTATGCTCACATAAAACATTGAGATATCTTCACATAAAATAATAGAGTGTTCTCACATAAAATATTGGAATATTCTCACGTAAAATCATTAAACCTTTTCAAGTAAGATAACTAATTAATTTCGCATAAAATAATGAAATTCGTTTTCTTTAATCCCATTTAGAAAGGTTCGACACAAGGTCCCTTACCTCGGGCTTTGATCTCACCCTTTCTTTCTAATTCTTAAGTTAACGATCCCTTCCAAATAACCTGTAAACCAAGGATCCTTCTAATTCGTCATCCTACTACAAAACTCATCCAATATAAAGAGTCTAAGTACAAGTGTCTGTGATTCTTACTTTGTTCCAATTACCTTGGCTCCGGAGAATAAACCGAACGTTAATTTGTTTGCTCCAAAACTTGGAAGTCTTGATACCGAAATTCAGCTCGTTCCTACAATATTTTCATGCGAATCAGATCTAAATAATTCTATACTCCAAAATCGAAGGGGGTTTCGCGTGGCTCACCTAAATGCGAGTTCTACGACTGAAGGGAAGAGAAAACACGAGATCCGGTCGAAATCAGTGACGAACGGCGGCTGCAAGAGCGAAAGACGGATCGGGCCGAGTGCTCGGCTTCAAGGCGGCGCTGATCGCTGCGCAGAGTTAGCGGCTTTCCGACGTGTTCTGCTGGTCGGCGTGAGTATCAGTGTAACGGCGGCGGCGAGACCGAGCAGCAGCAGCGGCGACGCCTTCCCCGAACAGCAGCAGTAACAGCGCAGGCGTGCGTGGTCGAGGCTTCGACGGTGGGCTCCTCACCGTGCACTCGTTGGCGTCAACTCCTCGTTCGATCTCCGGCGCAACCGCAGGTGTAGTCGGCTGGGTAGTTTTCGTCTGTGGACCTGCAGGCGTTCGCGGTTGGAGTAGCCTCTGCTCGTGGACTTGCCGGCGTGGCGGTGAACCGCCGCCGGTCGTGGGCTTGCCGCGTGGAGCGGCCGGAGTATACGTGAGCACCGGAGGTCTCCGTTAAGTGGCTTGCCGCGCGCGGCAACCACAAGGAGGGAGGGGCCGGCTCGGCTAGGGCAAGGAGAAGAAGAAGGAGAAGATGATGGTGCAATTAGGGTTAGGGTTTTCTTTTGGTTGCAACTTAAGGAGGCTAAATATTAGAAATTAGGTCAAATCTCAAGTGTCAAATATAACCCTCATTTAGGCATTAATAACCAAAGTGCCATTGTCACTTCCTCTTCTTTGAATTTTATAAATAACTTCATCTTAAAGAGGAACAATTCACTTAAACCCACACGAAATTAAGGTTTCACTCACACCGAGCCTGAAAGATTTACTAATCCGACCTAACATAAAGATTGTTAGAACAATAACTAAAATAGCCAATCAGTACCTGTGGTTGTGGTCGTCACAATCTTCCCTCCTTAAGAACTTTCGTCCTCGAAAGTTCCTATTCTTGGAATAGTTCTGGATATTTAGTTCGCACTTCCTCTTCTCGCTCCCAGGTAGCTTCTTCCACGCGGTGATTTTGCCATAACACCTTAACTAAGTTGATCTCACGATTACGGAGGGTCTTTTGATCTCTAGCAATAATCTGTACAGTTCGCTCGCCATAACTCAAATTTTCCGCTAGCTGTAACTGTTCAAAGTCTACAACGTGGGTCGGGTCTGGAACGTATTTTCTCAACATGGAGACATGGAATACGTTATGAACTGCGATAGGGAAGGCGACAATGCTAACTTGTAGGCCACCACACCGATCCTTTCTAAAATCTCAAATGGCCCTATAAAGCGCGGACTCAACTTCCCTTTTCGACCAAACCTTAGGATCCCTTTCATTGGGGCCACCTTAAGGAATATGTGATCCCCAACTTCGAATTCTAGGTCCCTTCGTCTTGTATCGGCATAACTCTTTTGTCTGTCTTGGGCGGTCTGCATTCCCACCCTAATCTTCTGTATCGCACTATTAGTGACCTGTACTAATTCTGGACCCAAGAGCTGGCGTTCACCAACCTCCTCCCAGAAAATGGGAGTTCTGCAACGCTTTCCATAAAGGGCTTCAAATGGAGCCATTCCGATGGTCGACTGATAACTGTTATTGTAAGCAAACTCCATCAAATGCAAATGAGTGTCCCAACTACCTGGAAAGTCTAAGGCGCAAGCTCGCAACATGTCTTCTAAGATCTGGTTCAAACGCTCTGTCTGTCCATCCGTCTGTGGATGAAAAGCCGTACTAAATTTTAATCGTGAACCTAACGCTCTCAGTAAACTTCTCCAAAAATTGGAGGTGAAACGTGGATCCTCGTGCAAATAATCCTGGCCGATCCCATGTAAACGGACTATCTCTTCCGTATAAAGCTGCGCCCACTTATCCGTAGAGTAGGTGGGTTTCCCTGGTATGAAATGTGCTGACTTGGTTAATCTGTCCACAATGACCCAAATTACTGAGTAACCTCGTAAGGTTCTAGGCAGTCCGACTATGAAATCCATAGAGATTTCCTCCCATTTCCACTGAGGTACATGTAAAGGCCGCAGAGTCCTCCTGCGGCCTCTGTCTAGAGTGCCTTCACTGCTAACAAGTCGACACACTGCTAACAAATTTTGGCACGTCGCGCTTCATGTTACACCACCAGAATGACTGTTTCAGATCTCGGTACATCTTGGTACTACCCGGATGCATAGAAAAAGGTGAGTTATGGGCTTCGCTCAAGATTTCAGTTTTTAGTTTGTCGTCGCCTGACACACATAACCGCCCCTGAAATAGTAACCCTCCATCTGTGGATAGCGAAAACCCTGCTAATTCACCTGTAGTTACTGTACTAAGCTTCTCTACTAACTCGGGGTCCCCTGCTGAGACTCAACTATGCGTTGCCTCAATGTTGGTTATGCGATTAATTGAGCTAAGCGTGTCGTAGTCTTCCTACTAGTATTGCAATTTCACTCATACAAACTCTGCTGTAGCTCTGCTCTCACATGAACTCGTGCCGGCATGCACCGGCTTTCTCTTGAGGGCATCGGCCACGACATTAGCCTTACCGGGGGTGGTATTGAATATCTATGTCGTAGTCCTTCACTAATTCCAACCACCTGCGTTGCCTCATGTTCAATTCCTTCTGGGTGAACAAGTACTTCAGACTTTTATGATCTGTAAAAATCTGAATTTTCTCACCATAAAGGTAGTGTCTCCAGATCTTTAGTGCAAAGACTACTGCCGCTAGTTCTAAGTCATGTGTTGGATAATTTCTCTCGTGCGTCTTCAGTTGTCGGGATGCATAGGCTATTACTTTACTGTCTTTGCATTAGAACACAGCCCAAACCTTTCTTAGAAGCATCACTGTAAACCACGAAGCTCCCTGTTCCCTCGGGGACTGTAAGAATCGGAGCTGACACCAACCTACACTTGAGCTCCTGGAAACTCGCCTCACAATTGACATCCCAAACAAATGGGTTACCTTTGCGCGTCAGCTGAGTCATGGGCATGGCTATCTTGGCGAAGTCCTGCATGAAACGTCTATAGTATCCTGCAAGACCCGTAGAAAACTACGTACCTGCGGATGACGGTGGTCGGACGAGGCCACCGCGCGTGGCTCGCTTCCATTTTCGCTGGGTCAACAGAGACTCACTCGCCTCGGACACCACATGTCCCAAAAAGGATACTGTCGAGCGCAGTCGCACTTGGAAAATTTTGCATACAACTTATTCTCTCTCTCGTGAGCAAAACTTTCTCGGTGCCTTTCATGATCTTCATCGCATTTGGAGTATATCAGAATGTCGTCAATAAACACAATCACGAACGTATCTAGAAACTCTTTGAATAAACGGTTCATTAAGTCCATGAAAGCGGCAGGGGCGTTGGTCAAACCAAACGGCATCACTGTGAACTCGTATTGCCGATAACGTGATCTGAATGCTGTCTTAGGAATATCTTCTTCATCGATTCTCAATCGGTGATAGCTTTGATCTCGGGTAAATCTTTGAAAACACCGTTGCTCCTCGCAGAATCGATCGAACAAATCATCTATTCTAGGAGAGGGTATTTATTCTTGATCGTAACCTTATTCAACTCTCTCAGTAATCTATACACGGTGCATGGACCCGTCTTTCTTTTTCACAAACAACACCGGGGGCTCCCAAGCGAAACGCTAGGGCGTATAAATCCCTTATCCGGTAAATCCTCAGAATCGTAGTTTCAGTTCTTTCAACTCGCTTGGTGCCATTCATGCATGCGGTGCTTTGATATCGGAGTCGCCCCGACTCCAATCCTATGTTAAAATCCACTTCCCGACGGCCGGAGGTACTCCGGAGGTCCTCGGGAAGACGTGCGAAATTCATTCACCATCGGTACCGGTGACGCCGAGATCTCCATACACCTTGCATCCAAAGATACAAGCTAAGATGCCCCAAGCTCCCGATGTAATAACTTCCGGCCTTAAGGGCGTGAATCACCTTAGGCCTACTCCCGCTAGGGTGCCTCGAACTCAGAACCCGGGTTGGCGGGGGAGTGAACACTACCTCCTTCCCGAAACAATCAATGCAAGCATGGTTCTGCAAGGCTAACTACCCATACCCAATATCACATCAAAGTCAATCATGTCTAAGACTACTAGATTTCTCATTAACTCATGGTCCGTGATAGTCACACTACCATCCTTGACTTTCATGGTGGCTAACAAGTTTATCCCCGCAGGAGTGGAAACAGACAAAAGCGTCATCAGAGTCGTTCTAACTCTAACTCACTTGACTCACGAAGGATGCGAAAATAAAAGAATGTGTAGAACCGAGAATCAAATAATACAAAGGCAAGGTGCCCAAGCAATGGGAGTGTACACCAGTAACCACTGAGTCCGTGCCATGGATGCTTTTACTTGTGCTCGCATAAGCTCTTCCTTAGTGTATTACTGGCTTGGCGGCAGCCCCACTAGTGATAACTCGAGGTTGGCTAGCACCGCTTGACTCGGACAAACTATTAGCTCAGGCCCTTCTTTCCCACATCCGAAGCACACCGGACCGGGCCAAACACTTACCCCAATGATGTTTACCACGGTCTTTGCATTGTGGCTTGTCTCCACTGTTAGTTCCTGCCCTGTTGAACTGTGGTTTCTGTCCCGAACCTGCACGAAAATTTCCTGGTCTATGCGGCGTCTGGCTGGGGGACGCCACGAGCTTGAATTTTGTTGTTCCCATTTCTCTTCGATTTACTGTGGTCGCCCGGGTTAGCCACTACGATGAATAGATGCGTGCTCGCACCCCAAATCAACTCGCCACTCTCATCTGCGGATGCATAGTGCAGGGTGCTAGTGCTCATATGAAGCCTCGAACATTTTCATCCAGCCCCATAACGAAACGCTCTATTTTCTTCGCCTCAGTGTCCACTAACTCGGGGGCAAAACGAGACAAACGGGTGAATTCCCTCTCATATACCTCCACCGCCTCCTGCTTCGCAGCTAAGTTGTAAGAATTCCTTTGCTTCCTATATCGAGTGCGACAGGTAAAATTTCCGCTGAATGCTTCCTTAAATGATTCCGTGTAATCGCCTCACATGGCGACTTTGGTTCCCTGAGCGGACTCCCACCATAAGTAAGCGTCGTCTCTCAACATGAAGGTTGCACAAGACACCCTCTGGTCCTCAGGACAGTTCATCAGTCTAAAAATGGTCTCGATGGAGGACAACCATAATTCAGCCACAGTGGGGTCACTAGAAGACCCATCAAAAGATCTGGGATCATATTTCCCGAAATCCTTCGAGATATCGGGACTCGAGTTGCATCATTCCGTCCTCGACTTGCTTGGGCCAACCGAGTGGCTATCATGGCTCGCACAAGAGTCTGCAGTGATAGCCTCTACCATCATAGTCATGACATTAGGGTTTCCTTGATCCGCCACTTTGGGCGATCTGCAGGTGCGTCCTCTTGGCGATCCGGTTGGTCCTGGGGAGATCGCGCACGGGTGGAGTAATCTCTTCCTGTTCCAGTGGTAGTTCTGGTTGGGTGTTAACGTTACCTCCTGATCTCCGACCCCTACCACGTCCTCTACCTCTTCCACGACCTCTAGGTGGCATTTTTGTCAGTACTACAATGCAGAGAATTTCTAACTTAGTTTTCATCACCTTCTAACTGTAAGATAGGATCACCCTTAGGGTTTAAATTCATTTACATTCACAATACAGAATTACATCATAATCATTTGCTTAGTTTATAAATTACCAGAACGTACTTGGCGATGACTGGAACGCGTTGCTCAACCATGGGAACTACTCTATGCTTACTCTGTAAGCAAGTCTACAGAACCCTAAACCTAGGGCTCTGATACCAACTGTAACGCCCCTACTTTTCTATGACTATAACTCTTAGGGACATTACTACACATGCATGCATTCTTAGGCCAAAGGATTTAAAACACTCTTTAAATCTCCACTGTAACCAAATCATCTTTAGGGATCCCGATAAAAACATTCAAAACATGTAAAAGAAACGGTTTAGACATGGCCTACTTATAATCCAAAATTTAAAACTTAAACTTTGAACTCATAAAACGCGACAACATCAATTATTTAAGGAAAATATGCGGAAAATATGACTATTCCCATGGTTCGACAACGTGCCTCAGTCACTCTTCGCCCCGCACGTCCTTGGCCTTACACTCAAAACATTTTAAAGCGAAAGGGTGAGTATTGCAATACAATACCAGTAAGTAGTAACCTCGCTACTGAGGTTTTGGATATGCAAACACATACAATCATGACTTTTAAACTCGGTCAAATATACATATGTGGGACCTTCAAACTTTCTCGTATCAACATGACTGTAAAATATGACTTCCTTTTCTTTTAAGTGGTTAATTGGTCATCCTGGGTCATTTCATTTTGAGTCCCTCACAGACCCCTGTAATTGTTTGAGTCCCTCACAGACCCCTGTATGGTTTGAGTCCCTCACAGACCCCTGTAAACTTGACCCATAGGGTCTCTAATGCATGTTTGACCATGCATACAATGCACTCAGGAGACCAATTTCCACATTTTACTTCAAATCACTTTATGGCACACATAACATGCATGAGGTCCCATCATTCAACATGACTATAATGCATATGTCATGAAACATTATCATTGATATGCAAATCATAACTTTTCACAACAGTTTGAAAATAAAACTCTTGTATGTAATCATGAAATATTCTCATATAAAGTACTGTAATATCCTCACCTGAAGTACTAGAATATTCTTACATAAAATACAAAGATATTCTCACATAAAATACTGAATTATGCTCACATAAAACATTGAGATATCTTCACATAAAATAATAGAGTATTCTCACATAAAATATTGGAATATTCTCACGTAAAATCATTAAACCTTTTCAAGTAAGATAACTAATTAATTTCGCATAAAATAATGAAATTCGCTTTCTTTTAATCCCATTTAGAAAGGTTCGACACAAGGTCCTTTACCTCGGGCTTTGATCTCACCCTTTCTTTCTAATTCTTAAGTTAACGATCCCTTCCAAATAACCTGTAAACCAAGGATCCTTCTAATTCGTCATCCTACTACAAAACTCATCCAATATAAAGAGTCTAAGTACAAGTTGTCTCGTGATTCTTACTTTGTTCCAATTACCTTGGCTCCGGAGAATAAACCGAACGTTAATTTGTTTGCTCCAAAACATGGAAGTCTTGATCACCAAATTCACTCGTTCTACTACAATATTTTCATGCGAATCGGATCTAAATAATTCTATACTCCAAAATCGAAGGGGTTTCGCGTGGCTCACCTAAATGCGAGTTCTACGATGAAGGGAAGAAAACACGAGATCCGGTCGAAATCGGTGACGAACGGCGCGCGCAAGACGAAGACGGATCCGGACAGTGCTCGGCTTCAAGGGCGCGATCGCGCCGCAGAGTTAGGCGGCTTTCGGCGTGTTCTGCTGGCGGTCGGCGTGAGTATCGCAGTGTAACGGCGCGCGAGAGCGAGCGAAGCGGCGGCGCGCGCTTCCCCGAACAGCAGCGATAGCGATGCGGCGCGTGCGTGGTCGAGGCTTCGCGGTGGGCTCTCACCGCGCACTCGTTGGCGCCAACTCCTCGTCGATCTCGCGCGCAACCGCAGTGTAGTCGGTGGTAGTTTTCGTGCGTGGACTGCAGCGTTCGCGGTTGAGTAGCCTCGCTCGTGGACTTGCGGCGTGAGCGGTGAAGCGCCTTGCCGGTCGTGGGCTTGCTTGCGTGGCGCGGCCGAGTATACGTGACGCGGTGGAGGTCTCCGTTCGTGGCTTGCGGCGGCGCGTAAAACAACCTGAGGAGGAAGAAGTCGTCGGCTAGGGCAAGGAGAAGAAGAAGGAGAAGATGATGGTGCAATTAGGGTTAGGGGTTTTCTTTTGGTTGCAACTTAAGGAGGCTAAATATTAGAAATTAGGTCAAATCTCAAGTGTCAAATATAACCTCATTTAGGCATTAATAACCAAAGTGCCATTGTCACTTCCTCTTCTTTGAATTTTATAAATAACTTCATCTTAAAGAGGAACAATTCACTTAAACCCACACGAAATTAAGGTTTCACTCACACCGAGCCTGAAAGATTTACTAATCCGACCTAACATAAAGATTGTTAGAACAATAACTAAAATAGCCAATCGAAGACTGTGGTTGTGGTCGTCCAATCTTCCTCCTTAAGAACTTTCGTCCTCGAAAGTTCCTATTCTTGGAATAGTTCTGGATATTTAGTTCGCACTTCCTCTTCTCGCCCCCCGTAGCTTCTTCCACGCGGTGATTTTGCCATAACACCTTAACTAAGTTGATCTCACGATTACGGAGGGTCTTTTGATCTCTAGCAATAATCTGTACAGTTCGCTCGCCATAACTCAAATTTTCCGCTAGTCAGAATCGCTCAAAGTCTACAACGTGGGTCGGTCCGAAACGTATTTTCTCAACATGGAGACATGGAATACGTTATGAATCGTGATAGGAAGGCGACAATGCTAACTTGTAGGCCACCACACCGATCCTTTCTAAAATCTCAAATGGCCCTATAAAGCGCGGACTCAACTTCCCTTTTTCGACCAAACCTTAGGATCCCTTTCATTGGGGCCACCTTAAGGAATATGTGATCCCCACTTCGAATTCTAGGTCCCTTCGTCTTGTATCGGCATAACTCTTTTGTCTGTCTTGGGCGGTCTGCATTCCCACCCTAATCTTCTGTATCGCACTATTAGTGACCTGTACTAATTCTGGACCCAAGAGCTGGCGTTCACCAACCTCCTCCCAGAAAATGGGAGTTCTGCAACGCTTTCCATAAAGGGCTTCAAATGGAGCCATTCCGATGGTCGACTGATAACTGTTATTGTAAGCAAACTCCATCAAATGCAAATGAGTGTCCCAACTACCTGGAAAGTCTAAGGCGCAAGCTCGCAACATGTCTTCTAAGATCGGTTCAAACGCCTCATTCATCCCATCCGCTCATGGATGAAAAGCCGTACTAAAGTTTAACTGTGAACCTAACGCTCTCTGTAAACTTCTCCAAAAATTGGAGGTGAAACGTGGATCCCTGTCTGAAATAATCCTGGCTGGGATCCCATGTAAACGGACTATCTCTTCCAGATAAAGCTGCGCCCACTTATCCGTAGAGTAGGTGGGTTTCCCTGGTATGAAATGTGCTGACTTGGTTAATCTGTCCACAATGACCCAAATTACTGAGTAACCTCGTAAGGTTCTAGGCAGTCCGACTATGAAATCCATAGAGATTTCCTCCCATTTCCACTGAGGTACATGTAAAGGCTGCAGTAGTCCTGCGGGCCTCTGTCTAGGTGCCTTCACCTGCTAACAAGTCAGACACCTGCTAACAAATTTTGGCACGTCGCGCTTCATGTTACACCACCAGAATGACTGTTTCAGATCTCGGTACATCTTGGTACTACCCGGATGCATAGAAAAAGGTGAGTTATGGGCTTCGCTCAAGATTTCAGTTTTTAGTTTGTCGTCGCCTGACACACATAACCGCCCCTGAAATAGTAACCCTCCATCTGTGGATAGCGAAAACCCTGCTAATTCACCTGTAGTTACTGTACTAAGCTTCTCTACTAACTGAGGGTCCCCCTGCTGAGACTCAACTATGCGTTGCCTCAATGTTGGTTGTACAGTTAATTGAGCTAACTGTGTCGTAGTCTTCCCTACTAGTATTGCAATTTCAGCTCGTACAAACTCTGCCTGTAGCTCTGCTCTGTCAGTAACTCGTGCCGAAGTATGCACTGGCTTTCTACTGAGGGCATCAGCCACGACATTAGCCTTACCGGGGTGGTATTGAATATCTATGTCGTAGTCCTTCACTAATTCCAACCACCTGCGTTGCCTCATGTTCAATTCCTTCTGGGTGAACAAGTACTTCAGACTTTTATGATCTGTAAAAATCTGAATTTTCTCACCATAAAGGTAGTGTCTCCAGATCTTTAGTGCAAAGACTACTGCCGCTAGTTCTAAGTCATGTGTTGGATAATTTCTCTCGTATGTCTTCGCTTGTCGGGATGCATAGGCTATTACTTTACTGTCTTTGCATTAGAACACACCAAACCCTTTCTTAGAAGCATCACCAGAAACCACGAAGCTCCTGTTCCTCGGGGATCAGAAGAATCGAGCGACACCAACCTACACTTGAGCTCCTGGAAACTCGCCTCACAATTGACATCCCAAACAAATGGGTTACCTTTGCGCGTCAGCTGAGTCATGGGCATGGCTATCTTGGCGAAGTCCTGCATGAAACGTCTATAGTATCCTGCAAGACCCAGAAAACTACGTACCTCTGTGACGGTGGTCGGACGAGGCCACTGCGTGACTGCTTCCATTTTCGCTGGGTCAACAGAGACTCCTGCCTCGGACACCACATGTCCCAAAAAGGATACCTGTCTGAGCCAGAATTCGCACTTGGAAAATTTTGCATACAACTTATTCTCTCTCAGCGTGAGCAAAACTTTTCTCAGGTGCCTTTCATGATCTTCATCGCATTTGGAGTATATCAGAATGTCGTCAATAAACACAATCACGAACGTATCTAGAAACTCTTTGAATAAACGGTTCATTAAGTCCATGAAAGCGGCAGGGGCGTTGGTCAAACCAAACGGCATCACTGTGAACTCGTATTGCCGATAACGTGATCTCGAATCTTTGTCTTAGGAATATCTTCTTCACCGATTCTCAATCGTGATAGCTAGCTTTGATCTCGGTAAATCTTTGAAAACACCGCTGCTCCTCACAAATCGATCGAACAAATCATCTATTCTAGGAGAGGGGGTATTTATTCTTGATCGTAACCTTATTCAACTCTCTGTAATCTATACACAAAGCGCATGGACCCGCTCTTTCTTTTCACAAACAACACCGGGCTCCCCCAGGCGAAACGCTAGGCGTATAAATCCCTTATCCAATGAAATCCTCAGAATCGTAGTTTCGGCTTCTTTCAACTCGTCCGGTGCCATTCATGCGGTGCTTTGGATATCGGAGTCGTCCCCGACTCCAATCCTATGTTAAAATCCACTTCCCACGACCGGAGGTACTCGGAGGTCCTCGGGAAGACGTCTGAAATTCATTCACCATCGTACCGATGACGCCGAGATCTCCATACACCTTGCATCCAAAGATACAAGCTAAGATGCCCCAAGCTCCCGATGTAATAACTTCCTCGGCCTTAAGGGCGATAATCACCTTAGGCCTACTCCCGCTAGGGTGCCTCGAACTCAGAACCGGGTTGGCGAGGGAGTGAACACTACCTCCTTCCCGAAACAATCAATGCAAGCATGGTTCTGCGCTAACTACCCATACCCAATATCACATCAAAGTCAATCATGTCTAAGACTACTAGATTTATCATTAACTCATGGTCTGTGATAGTCACACTACCATCCTTGACTTTCATGGTGGCTAACAAGTTTATCCCGCAGAGTGGAAAACAGACAAAGCGTCATCAGAGTCGTTCTAACTCTAACTCACTTGACTCACGAAGGATGCGAAATAAAAGAATGTGTAGAACCAGAATCAAATAATACAAAGGCAAGGTGCCCAAGCAATGGGAGTGTACACAGTAACCACTGAGTCCTGTGCCATGGATGCTTTTACTTGTGCTCGCATAAGCTCTTCCTTAGTGTATTACGGGCTTGGCAAAGAAATTTCACTAGTGACAACTCGAGGTTGGCTAGCATCGCTTGACTTCGGACGGCTATTAGCTCTGTGCCCTTCTTTCCCACATCTCAAGCACACCGGACCGGGCCAAACACTTACCCCCAATGATGTTTACCACAGTCTTTGCATTGTGGCTTGTCTCCACTGTTAGTTCCTGCCCTGTTGAACTGTGGTTTCTGTCCCGAACCTGCACGAAAATTTCCTGGTCTATGCGGCGTACGCTGGGGACGCTGCGAGCTTGAATTTTGTTGTTCCCATTTCCTCTTCTGATTTACCAGGGGCTGCCCCGGGTTAGCCACTACCTGATGAACAGTCTGTGCCTGCACCCAAATCAACTCTGCCACTCTCACTGCGGATGCATAGTCTGGGGGTGCTAGTGCCTGTATGAAGCCTCGAACATTTTCATCCAGCCCCATAACGAAACGCTCTATTTTCTTCGCCTCAGTGTCCACTAACTCGGGGGCAAAACGAGACAAACGGGTGAATTCCCTCTCATATACCTCCACTGCCCTCCTGTTCTGGCTAAGCTGTAAGAATTCCGCCTGCTTCCTATATCGAGCTGCGACAGGGTAAAATTTCCGCCAGAATGCTTCCTTAAACAGATTCCAGGTAATCGTCTCTCCGCTGGCGACTTTGGTTCCCTGAGCGGACTCCCACCATAAGTAAGCGTCGTCTCTCAACATGAAGGTTGCACAAGACACCCTCTGGTCCTCAGGACAGTTCATCAGTCTAAAAATGGTCTCGATGGAGGACAACCATAATTCAGCCACAGTGGGGTCACTAGAAGACCCATCAAAAGATCTGGGATCATATTTCCTGAAATCCTTCAGATATCGGGACTCCAGAGTTGCATCATTCCGTCCCTGACTTGCTTGGGCCAACTGAGTGGCTACTGTAGCTCGCACAAGAGTCTGCATAGCCTCTACCATCATAGTCATGACATTAGGGTTTCCTTGATCCGCCACTGGAGCGACTGCAGGTGCGTCCTCTTGGCGATCTGGTTGGTCCTGGGGGAGATCTGGCACGGGTGGAGTAATCTCTTCTGTTCGATGGTAGTTACGGTTGGGTGTTAACGTTACCTCCCGATCTCAGACCCTACCACGTCCTCTACCTCTTCCACGACCTCTAGGTGGCATTTTTGTCGATCTTACAATGCGAGAAATTTCTAACTTAGTTTTCATCACCTTCTAACTGTAAGATAGGATCACCCTTAGGGTTTAAATTCATTTACATTCACAATACAGAATTACATCATAATCATTTGCTTAGTTTATAAATTACCAGAACGTACTTGGCGATGACTGGAACGCGTTGCTCAACCATGGGAACTACTCTATGCTTACTCTGTAAGCAAGTCTGAAACCCCAAACCTAGGGCTCGATACCAACCTATGCGCCCCTACTTTTTTCTATGACTATAACTCTTAGGGACATTACTACACATGCATGCATTCTTAGGCCAAAGGATTTAAAACACTCTTTAAATCTCCACTGTAACCAAATCATCTTTAGGGATCCCGATAAAAACATTCAAAACATGTAAAAGAAACGGTTTAGACATGGCCTACTTATAATCCGAAAATTTAAACTTAAACTTTGAACTCATAAAACGACAACATCAATTATTTAAGGAAAATATGCGGAAAATATGACTATTCCCATGGTTCTGACAACGTGCCTCCGTCACTCGCCCCGCACGTCCTTGGCCTTACCTGAAAACATTTTAAAACGAAAGGGTGAGTATTGCAATACAATACCCAGTAAGTAACCTCGCTACCGAGGTTTGGGATATGCAAACACATACAATCATGACTTTTAAACTCGGTCAAATATACATATGTGGGACCTTCAAACTTTCTCGTATCAACATGACTGTAAAATATGACTTCCTTTTCTTTTAAGTGGTTAATTGGTCATCCTGGGTCATTTCATTTTGAGTCCCTCACAGACCCCTGTAATTGTTTGAGTCCCTCACAGACCCCTGTATGGTTTGAGTCCCTCACAGACCCCTGTAAACTTGACCCATAGGGTCTCTAATGCATGTTTGACCATGCATACAATGCACTCAGGAGACCAATTTCCACATTTTACTTCAAATCACTTTATGCACACACATAACATGCATGAGGTCCCATCATTCAACATGACTATAATGCATATGTCATGAAACATTATCATTGATATGCAAATCATAACTTTTCACAACAGTTTGAAAATAAAACTCTTGTATGTAATCATGAAATATTCTAATATAAAGTACTGTAATATCCTCACCTGAAGTACTAGAATATTCTTACATAAAATACAAAGATATTCTCACATAAAATACTGAATTATGCTCACATAAAACATTGAGATATCTTCACATAAAATAATAGAGTATTCTCACATAAAATATTGGAATATTCTCACGTAAAATCATTAAACCTTTTCAAGTAAGATAACTAATTAATTTCGCATAAAATAATGAAATTCGTTTTCTTTAATCCCATTTAGAAAGGTTCGGCACAAGGTCCCTTACCTCGAGCTTTGATCTCACCCTTTCTTTCTAATTCTTAAGTTAACGATCCTTTCCAAATAACCTGTAAACCAAGGATCCTTATAATTCGTCATCCTACTACAAAACTCATCCAATATAAAGAGTCTAAGTACAAGTGTCTGTGATTCTTACTTTGTTCCAATTACCTTGGCTCCGGAGAATAAACCGAACGTTAATTTGTTTCCTCCAAAACTTGGAAGTCTTGATACCGAAATTCAGCTCGTTCCTACAATATTTTCATGCGAATCAGATCTAAATAATTCTATACTCCAAAATCGAAGGGGGTTTCGCGTGGCTCACCTAAATGCGAGTTCTACGACTGAAAGGAAGAGAAAACACGAGATCCGGTCGAAATCGGTGACGAACGGCGGCTGCAAGATTTAAGACGGATCCGGGCAGTGCTCGGCTTCAAGGCGCGCGATCGCCGCTGCGCAGAGCTAGGCGGCTTTCAGACGTGTTCTGGCGGGTCGGCGTGAGTATCGGTGTAACGGCGGCGGCGAGACGAGCGGCAAGCGGCGGCGCGGCCTTCCCCGACAGCAGCAATAATAATAATGGCGGCGTGCGTGGCGAGAGCCTTCGACGGTGGGCTCTCGGCGTGCACTTCGTTGGCGTCAACTCCTCGTTCGATCTCGCGCGCGCAACCGCAGCGTAGTCGGTGGGGTAGTTTTCGTCCGTGGACTCGCAGAGCGTTCGCGGTTGGAGTAGCCTCGCTCGTGGACTTGCTTGCCGTGAGCGGTGAAGCCGCCCGTCGTGGGCTTGCCGGCGTGAGCGGCTGGAGTATACGTGAGCAGCTGGAGGTCTCCGTTCGTGGCTTGCCGGCGGCAGAAACAGCACAAGGAGGAAGGGCTGGTCGGCTAGGGCAAGGAGAAGAAGAAGGAGAAGATGATGGTGCAATTAGGGTTAGGGTTTTCTTTTGGTTGCAACTTAAGGAGGCTAAATACTAGAAATTAGGTCAAATCTCAAGTGTCAAATATAACCCTCATTTAGGCATTAATAACCAAAGTGTCATTGTCACTTCCTCTTCTTTGAATTTTATAAATAACTTCATCTTAAAGAGGAACAATTCACTTAAACCCACACGAAATTAAGGTTTCACTCACACCGAGCCTGAAAGATTTACTAATCCGACCTAACATAAAGATTGTTAGAACAATAACTAAAATAGCCAATCAGTACCTGTGGTTGTGGTCGTCACAGAATAATACTGCTCTGAATCGAGGAGATCTCTACTACAATGCATATCAATCATCAAATCCTAAGGGAGCTGCAAAATAGGTAAGAGTTATTTATTTAAAAACAAAAACAACTAAAAAGGAAACAAAAGCAAAAAAAAAAAAATTAAAAACGAAACAAACGAAATAAACTTTGGGTTGCCTCCCAAGAAGCGCTTGTTTTACGTCATTAGCTTGACGTAGTATACGTGGGCTTTTCAAGGTACGTAAAAATTCTCCCATTTCTTTGGGCCTCTCTTCCTCGAATCTACAAAAGAAATAAATGCTAGCAAGAATACTAGCTTCTCGTGAGAGCCCAAGTCAGATATATTTTTTGATTTTTTATATAATAAAAGAAAAGAAGGAAAAACAACAAAGTAAACATTTTTTAGTTTTTTATTTGATAAAAGAAAAGAAGGAAAAATAGGAAAATGAGCAGACTCACAAAAAGACACCGACTCGAGAGCATAGAAAGAAAAACATTCACCAATAAGAGAAAAATCAGAAGATAGAACTAACATAGATTCAAAAGCCTCACACTCTACCTCCTGGCTTGACTCAACAGACTCGACTTCTTCCACACTCTCACTAACTCCATCCTGGTGTGTGCTAACAGGTTCTAGTTCTTTTACATCTAAAGCACAATTCTCTAAATGCCTATACTCAGAAAAATGTGAAGGACTAGGATCCTGAGGGTCTATTAGTGGGTTAGTGATCAAGTGACTCACCGAACTATCTAAGGGTGTGGGTCCTCCTTCACTATCTTCCCTAGGGTGCTCAACATCAAATGAGTTTAAATACATTTGTTCTCTAAGGGAGGTAAGTGTATCTGTTAGGTGATGAATTGACTCCCCTATTTGTCTATTCATCTCATCTATTTGCCTATTCCTCTCATCTATTTGCCTATTCCTCTCCTTCGTGGTTTTCATATATTCTAATAACAACATTTTAAGGGAAGATTCGTCTTCTACCTGGGTTTCTTGAATATAGGGAGGATATGGCTCAAAACCCCTAGGATATGGTTCATAGGCCCAATTGCTCTGATTATTATCATACATAGGATTCCCATAAGTCATAGGATTAGTATGATAGTAATTAGGCATTTGGTAGCTATAAGATCCATACCCCTCACTAGAAGACTCTAAATTGACAAATTGATGATCATAAGAAAAAGAACTATATTGTGTTTGCTCATTGGGCACAGAAGACCACCCAAAGTTATCATAAGCCATACTAAAATAATAAATCAATTATAACACGCTCAACAAACACAATAGGCACCAACACAACCAGAAAGAATAACCAAGACTCAACAAATATAAAAATACGAAACAAAGATAACAAGACACACCCAACAAGAAAAACAAGAATAAAATGCTAAAATCCACTCAAACAAAATAAGAATCTAAACTAGTCCCCGACAACGGTGTAAAAAAACTTGATGCAAAAATATCGAGTTGCCCTAAACTAATGCAAATTAGAATGAGACTCCGACACTTCTACGACGTGCAAGTATACACGGTCGAGTGCAGCAAGTGATAAGTTAAGTATCAATCCCACGAGGACTAGCTGAATCTAAATGATTGAGTGTCCTTACAATTTTTTCTTATTTTAGTGCAATGCATGAGTGTGCAATTTAATGTTTAAAATAAATAAGTTGATACGATAAGTAAGTAAGATAAGATAAGATGAAAGAAAATAACTAAATTTAAATGAGGGGAGAGGAGAATGCAAACAAGAGGGCAGATGCAAGAGATGAGATTTGTAATGAAAAATAAACTCCGGTTAGGTTAGAGTTCTAATGTTCAATTGGAATAAATTTTTAAGTGATGTCTTGAATTTACCTACACATGCATTCAAATGATTCTTTCCAAAATCACTAAGTTTTAAAACCTACAATTTCCCAATTGTGATCTAAATTATGCCCATGATTTTAGGTTCTAGGTGGGTTAATTATCCCTAATCAACTCAATAATCCTAGAATGAAATTTTAGTTTTCTAATTCATTAGCTTTCCCAAGTTTATGAATTATAGAGAAGTTAAAAAGGCCAATTTTAATTCTCATGCAACGTTAAATTCAATAAAATTTCATAAATTCAATCAATGGCATCAACCATAAATTTAATCCAAAATTACATTAAAACAACCTAACCCTTGCTTAAGAAAATTTAGTTCATGTAAATCTACCCACACATCTCTAATTTATGCATGCTTGTCTTGTTTAATAAATTCAAATATGTGTTGTAACAATGTCACAAAACAACCCAAATTAATCACAAATTCAAATTTAAAAACAGTCATGAATTTAGCCTAAAATGTTGAGTCAAAAGAGCACAATAAACGCTCAAAATTGGTAACAACAAGCCAAAATAATTAGGGAATAGGAGAAGTTTACAGGAGGCAATTGACATGTGTTTTGCTTCAAAGAAAAAACGCCAAGATCCCACTGCAATGGCGCGGGCAATAGCAAAGCAGGTTTCAGTGATTCTGTAGCTTCTGTCCGATATCCATATCTAATGAACCGGAGCTTTGAATAATAATCCAGCCGTTGAAAACTACGGTCTATGAATCCCCAACACGCTGACAAAATTTCAGCACAATCCAACGGTTCAAACTCCACCAAACGACAACTTTGTGACTGTCGTCTGTGAAACACCGAACTGCAGTGGACGTTCAATGTGACAGCGATATCTGACACCACAAAGCACCAAACGACGATCCAACCATTCAAAAGAGAGTTCTATGAGTCCTTAATATGCTGACAAAATTGTAGGAAAATCCAACGGTTGGGTAGCCAGAAATCGCAAACTTCGTGAACGACGTCTGTGAAAACCGAACTGCACATGCTCTCGATTTTTGCTTCAGCAAAGATGGGCAAATCACAGCAGTGGACAAACCCCTACTCTCGGCTTTGCTTCAGCAAAGGTAGGTTGATTCCAGCAGATGGCCAACCCTCTACTCCACGGTTTGCTTCAGCAATGCCTCCCTCTCGTGATTTCTTCTTCTCTCACCCAATTGCTTCAGCAAACAGCAACCTACTACCAAGCACAACTACACTTTGCTTCAGCAAAAGGGCTCTTCATGGTTGTGTGCAGCAACATTGATTTCAGCAAAGGGCCGTAGATTTTTTCCTTCCAACGCAGGCCCTTTCCTTAAGTAATCTCACTTCTTTTTCTCCCTCTCGATCTCTTCCTCTTGTCACAACTCTAACTCCACTTTTACACTTGTAAACCCTAGCCTCTTTATACAAGACGATGTTTCCCTAACTCCACAAATTACAAAAAATACCCTTAAGGGTAAAAAGACCATATTACCCTTCGGATAAAATGTCTAAAATGCCCTTAGGGACTTCTTGTAATTTTTAAACATCTTCTGCACACAGAAAAATCCCAAATAAATTTATGAAGTCAATTATAAATCAAACTAAATACGCAAGGATTTTTGGAGTTAAGAAAAATCTCAAATTTCGGTTTTTAATTAATCGTTAGCTTATTTTCCTAAATTTCTTGAATTAAAACACAAAAACATCAAAATTAATTCGTTTTGCACCTAATGCTTAAATTCAAGATTTTAAAGCTAACACACATAATTTAGGGATAAAATAACATGAGGATGACTAAATTAAATGCAATTCAAGTGGATTAAACACTAAAATTCTAGTAAAATAACTCACTTATGGGGAAGTATCAACCATCAACTCATGCTTCTTTGCCAAAACATCAGACATGCTGGCAATGATGTAGACCTTGGCCTTTTCATTGGCCCTGATCCATCGATCGTATGCATCGCGAACACTTCGCGACGCAGTCGAGCCCGACATCTGAGGACACTCCTCAGACAGCACGAACTTAATGTCGTCAGTTACCAAAATTGTGTTAATGTTGTTTTTGCAACTTTGGTAATTATCTCCCACTAATTTATCGAACGCGAGTAGAGCTATTATTGCGCTAGACATGTTTTAAGCTGAAAAAATTAAGAAAATTTTATGTTAGTCTCGCAAAAAACTTTTGAAATCAAATCAAGTTTTAGCAAAATTGTTTCATGATCCCTAGGTCATTCAAAATTTTGCAATGATACCCTATAGGTTTAGAATGACCGCCACCGAAGGGTGAACAGAACACTCCTCCTCTAGGACGAGACTTTCTCGATCAGACCCTAATCCTAGAATAACTCTTATTCCATTAGGCGTCCAATTACCATTGTTCGGTCGAATTCATTAACACTTAACGAATTCTGTGAGTGTCACCCTCAATCTTTAAGTTTCCAAGCATCCGTCCAAACAATAGCCACCGAGGGTGAACCAAGAAGGAAAACTAACCAGGAAACTGTATCTCTTTTAGAAATTCACGGTGTTCCGACTCCCATGATCGGCCCCGAAGGGATTGTCTGGTCCAGACAAAACTAGCAGGCGCATCATAGGCATCTCACGGTGTGAATAGAAAGAAGAGACCGTGGGTCTCGTTTTCACAAGTCCCGCTCCCACTCACTATAAGTACTCTCTCCATCCACGATGATATTGACCTATACAAATGCCACCCGAAGGGGGATGCTCCCATTTGCGCCACGAGGCCGAGTATAGATCTCACGGTGCGGACTTAACGGAGATTTGTGGTTGGAAATGCAAATGTATCTCATACACTATATTTCCTCCCACTCAGCACTTTAAATTTAATAGGGATTGACCTAGATAAACCGACTAAAATTTACCTAAGTCTACCAATATAACTTTTATGTGGTATTAGCCTAAGTCTATAATCACATTATAACTTAGGTCTATGTGAGTAAATTAAAACACTTTTAATTAGCGGCACTCACGATAAGTATAATCTAAGAATCTCTGGACCGAATTCACTCCCGTGTCGGTTTCTGGTGTAGGTGTTCTGCAAGCGTCAACTTAAATACCCCAAATTTTTAGAGAAAACCTTACTTAGACAGAGTTACTAATCGGTCTCCATTCATAGACTAAACTTTGATTTCCTAATTTCTAATCTCATTAGAAAATAGAAAACCTAAGTCTAATTATTCAAGTTCTAAACTCTTTAAAACTAATAATTAACTTAGGTTGCATGCATTTCTATGTTATAGTGCTTGATCATTCATCACATGAATAACTATATACTATAACAAAATAATATTCATCTCATGAATATAAATGCATGAGCATACTTTAATCTAAAAAATATAACACTTATATTAATTAAATTAAACATCCATTTAATTATATTATAACTCTTATAATATAACCTATCATGCAAATTATATATTATAACTCTTATAATATAAATGATGCATGAAAATGTTTAACCCAAGGTGGGATTTTAAATCTATATGACATACAATATGTACATAGAATTTAATTAAATCATACATCTCATGCATAAAATAATTAAATAGCAAAAATAGACCGGTTTTGGCACCTAGGGGCAATTATTTAATTAAATAACATTAATATAACACTTATATTAATATTATTTAATAAAATAATTAAATAAATAAAACAAATAAATTTTACAAATAAAGAAATTAAAATTATAAATTAAATTTCGGAAAAAACTGCCCACTAAGAAGCACTTCAACCACCCACATTTGCAACTGTTTGCGAACTGCTCCTCAACGCGTGCAGCGTTGCAACGCCGTGGGCAGCGTTGCAATGCTGTCGCTTCCAACGTCGACCCAGCGTTCTCAACGCTGTCCTGCAGCGCGCCTTGCTCTCGCTGGCACAACGTTGAGACGCCAAGGGACAACGTCTCAACGCCGTCGCCTGTACAACAAACTCCTTTGCTGTTTGTGCTTCAAAATTCATCCGTTTCCGCTCCGATTTCTTCACAGCAACTCTTGCTACTAAAGACTTGGACTTTACAAACTCGATTTACAATAAAATGCCTAAAAACAACGAGCACTTACATTGATCTCATCAACATAAATTGTAAATCTAATCTAGTGCCAAAACCGAAAATATCCAAATTCGCAAACAAGCATTCATCTCATGAATTCAAAGTAAATTACCCACCTATTTTAACAAAAAACAGTGCATAATGAAGAACCATCGAAATGGCTCTGATACCAATTGAAGGGAATGAAAATCCCCACGCAATGGAAGACGATCGAATCGTCATGGTATCATTACGCTACTTGAATTTTGTCAAAATGATCTAACTATTAGATCTAGGCTAAACATGCAAAAGAAGGAAGAAATTACAATAAGATAAAAGTACTTACTTGTTGAAGACTCTCTTCAAGGTTTCTTCCTCGGTCACGAACACTTCGTGCTTCTCGATCTCAACGAACGCTTCCCTCAAACAAAATCCGAACACTACCAAAAGCCTTCTCGGTTGTTCTTCCTTTGGAAGAAGGAGAGTTGTGGGACTCTAGTGATTTGGAGAGGGAGGAGAGATGAGAGAGTAGAGAGAATTTTGATCTCTTCTCTTTGATCAAAATCAAAAAATGAGAGAAATCCTTACCAATCCCTTCTTGCAAATGGTTTAAATAGTGGGAATGATGGAGTTAAAATCTCCACATTATTACCACTTTACCACAACCATAGGTTATGCAAATCTCATTTTCATAACCACATAATATAAGATATCTCATATCTCATATTGCAAATGTAACGCCCCTACTTTTATGCAATAAATTCCTAGGGCATTACTACTCATGCATGACTTTGAGGCCTTAAATAAAGGTAAATAGGGAAAAACTTGGCGATTAAATTCACTTTATGTTGGGATCCCATAAAGATAAAAACATTTAAAAACATAACTCAGTTCGGCCTCTGGTTTCAAACTTCTATAATACATAGCGGAAAACAATAGTCTGTAAAAAAAATATTATCTAAAACATATGCGCAGAAAACTATAACTTTGTCCCCATGGCTTCTGTAGCGCATCCCCGTCACTCGCCTGGTATGCCCTCGCCTTTACCTGAAAACATTTTTAAAATAGAGAAAACAAAACAAAGGTAAAAGGGGTGAGTATTATAAAATACCCAGTAAGTGGGGTCGGGAACTGCAAACACATGCAACATGACTTTCCTTTAAACATGACTTTTATACATGACTGTTATTCGTGACTTTTGAAATCATAGAACTTTCCTTTTTGGGACCTAAAACTCTTTTCATAAAATCATGTCTTTCTCCTTTGGCTATAAGTGGTCAATTGAGTCTACCTGAGTCTTTTCATATTGAGTCTCTCACAGACCCCTATAGGTTTGAGTCCCTCACAGACCCCTATAAGATTTGAGTCCTTCACAGACCCCTATAAGTTTTGAGTCTCTCACAGACCCCTATAAGTTTTGAGTCCCTCACAGACTCCTATAAGTTTAACCCATAGGGTCTCTGCTGCATGTTTTACCATGCATAAATTCTCAGGAGACCAATTGCCACAACCCACTTAACATGTTCATATTCACACAATATGCATGAGGTCCCAAATGTCAGTCACACATATATAGGCAGTCATAATGATGCACAATCACATAATCATGGCATAACTTTCATAAATTTAAAACCTGAGTCAATCAATCATAAAGCATAAATACATTTACATTTTCCAGTACGTGTTCATCACAATAGCATAACTGAACATCTCACTATATGTAAATATCCATAACTGTGTAAAAGAAACTCATTTTCAAATACTTAAAAAAAAAACATTTCTATTCGGGTCCTCTCAGACCCTTAAATCACTTGGAACCCTCTCGAATTCCAAGATTAGTTTCTTTTCTGAATCTTTTGGAAACTATTTACTTAGGGTCATTTCAAACCCTTTGAAATATTTGTTTTCTAAGTTCAAGTTTTAAGCATAAATCCTGGGACACCATTCTTTGAAATAAATCCATGATAATACTCTTTTTGGAGAAACCTTTGAATTTCATCCTTTGCAATAAATATTTCATAAATGCGCTAACTCCCATTTTCACAATCATTTATAGAAAATCCCTTACCATAGCTTAGCTTGAAACTCCTAAAGTTTCGCTATTAACTCAAGGCTCCTCAAAATCTTGCTTGCTACTCGAATCCCCTAATCAATTTCATAAATTCCTTAATTAAATACATAATCATAAACTTATTTTCGAATCCAATCATAGTTAGACTAAATTACCACAAACGGATGCTTAAAATGGACTCAGGAAACGAAACTGGTCGAATCGGACTAACTCCAACGAGCGGCGGCGCGTGCGGTGGTCGGTGGCGCGTGCGGTGGCCGGCGATGGCGCGTGGGGTGGCTGGCGGCGGCGCGTGGTGGCGCCTCTCGGAGCGTAGAGGCCAGATCTGCAAAGTTCGTGAGTCGATCTATTCGGAACCGACCCTCTCTCAACAAAAACCGGTCGAATAAAACCATAGAAACTCGAACCAAACTCGAATCGGCGACTTCAACAAACCGATTTGGATGACTTCACGCGAAGAACAGGCGACTTGAGAAGGATTTTGCGAGGATGGGTCTGAACCGTGGGCTGGAACGTGGATTCTTGCGAGGACCTGCAACAAACGGAAGCGACTAATGTCGGCCGAACCGATGTCGTTGCTTCACCGAGTGGGCGCTAGTGTGCAGATGACTTTCGGCAAGGAGACTGCAAGAACGCCCAAATGCTGCTCAAAGGGAAACTCGAATTGATCTGCCACGAATCAAAGGAGGTTTGAGCTCGTGTGTGGTTGGATCTTGGTTGGTCGAAAAACACCCAAGGAGAAGCCATTGCTTCTCGTGAAACATGGAAGAAGAAGGATGAATAGGGATCTCGAAATTTGTGCCCATAAGAGACAAAAGGGTTGTCTTTCAAAACCCTAGATCACTGCCTTTTACCAAAATGCCCTTCCTTTTCTCCAAAACCACAAAATGCCCTTGAACTTTATTAAACACCCACAAAAGCCTATTTTTCTTAATTGCACTAATTTAATTAGAACAAACAAGAAATTCTAAAAACTAAATATAAAAAAAATAATCTCCAATAAGTTAATCCAAAGTACAACCGAAGAGGTACTTGGATATTCTAAGGCGTTACAACAAATCTCATTTGCAATAATTGTGGATTTATTAAATTGAATCACATCCAATTTAATTTCTCTCAATTAATTTCTCCAATTAGCTCTAATTCAACAATTAGGCTAACCTATAGTTTATTATGAATCTCATTCACATTAAACTATATATTATATCATTCATATCTCATATAAATGGCATAAATGCCCTTAAAGTGAAATTGAACATTTCAATTTCATGCCAAAACATTAACCCTTCTTTTAACTGATTTGAGCCAACCAAGGACCTAATGGACTTACGATGGACAGGCTCCAATGATCCGAGATTAACTCACAAACTCTTTGACCCTGGTTAATCAACATTCATTAGCTACGGTAACACTCCACTATAGCCCGTAGTCGCACTCCCATCGGTCACGAGAATATTACGTGTCCACTGATATAACCAATGCCCATGAGTCGACCCTTCACAGGTTGTTCGTAGACACGACAAGGTCAAATTACCGCTTTACCTGCGTGTCTACCTCTTGTTCCTTAAGTCCCCACCGCTCCTCTAATGAACAACACATTGTGATGGTCCAACCATACACAACACCCTTCTCGGGCGGTGAGAAGGTGGGCGCCCGTTTTCCAAGCCCTGGAGACAACACTTAAGGGAACAACCCCTCTAGTTTCCCTAAAGGTGGAAACGAGTGAATTCCATCTCGCATAGTTAAGTTTCCAGCTCCTACTTGGTCCTCGACCACGAAAGATAGGCATATTAAGCGAGTAATCGTGACCACTCTCACCCGTACTAGTCAAAGGACGGACCCGCAGATGCGAGTCCGTAACACGCTCGTGATTCGTGTCGAGTCACTAATGGTCATCTACGAAGTTATTAGTCCTCATCACAACGGTGTTACATCGCAGGGTCTAATAATTCACGGTCCGGTCTTATACAATCTCATTGCACAGATGCCCCCACTCGCATGTCAACCACACGAAACGAGTCAAATCACCTCGCTTTGTATCTAATACAAAGCGGTCGCATCCACGATTGTATCGAGGATTAGGTCTCCAACCCTATCCATATACATGTAGGCAGATTCGGGTCATTAACTCGAACGTTATCCTCCCCGTGTGTCCACTACACACGTTCAAGTTCAAGTTCTCTCATAAATTCAATGATCCTGGAGCTTAGTTTATTGGAAAAGTTTATAAATATTGCGAGACACAAAGTGATGAAATAAATAACTCTTATAATTTCAAATAGTAATTTATAAACAGGAGATTAGGACAAAAATCCCAACATTGTTATCTATTTTGTATCTATGTTTTAAAAAATCAAGCTAACTATTGAAAACTAAAAAAAGTAGCTTTCAAAAACTTGATTTTGTTTTTAGAATTTGGCTAAAAGTTCAAATGCTTACTTAAGGGAGATGATTTCTATTGTAGAGCAATTAGGTGAAAATAAGTTTAACTTTCAAAAACTAAAAACAAAAAACAAAATGGTTATCAAATGGGGCAGTTTTTGGGTTTTGGTTTTTGAAAAATAAACCTAAAAATACTACTTGTACCTTGTGGATTTCTATGTTTTCATACCTACTTTTTACCTATGTTTTCAAAAAGATAGCTAAGTTTTGAAATCTAAAATAAGTACTTTTCAAAAACTTGTTTTTGTTTTTAGAATTTGGCTTGAACCTCAAATAGTACCTCAAGAAACATGAAATTCATTATAGAGAAAATAAAGAGAAATTAAAAAATAATAATAAGCACAATTCCCGAAAACTAAAAACGCCAACTAAAATAGTTATCAAATCTAGTCTAATTTACGGAATGTTTTGAACACTATTTAATTTCGGATCTAATTTAATTAGCTTTATGTTTTAAAAAACAGGAAAAGTTCTTCCCTTCAATGCCGATTCATCCAGGAAAGTGGTTGTTTATATAAATAAGTTGTGAAAAATTGTGGAACGTGAATTTCATTGGTTTTAATTTATTGGATTAATTTATCTTCAGTCCTTTTGTCATGTTATATGATTCATGATCCATGAATGGTAGAGAGGCATGGGAGTCGATAGCCTTTTGTTGAATTCGTATTCGCTATAATTAAAAAGTAGCACTACAAGTGGATTCCAATCTGTCTTGTATTTTTTTTTTAAGAAGTCTGTTTTGTACTTTTATCATCTTCAAATTCATTTCTTTCATATTCAGGTTAAAGTGCAGTTAACCTTTAGGTGGGTGTCTATTTAATCCTTTAATTTAAAAAAGTATCTAATAAATTTTTAGAGTTTAAATTTTATTTCCAATAGAATTTTAGAAATGTCTACTAAATCTCTAAACATGTAATTTTATGTCTAATAAATTATTTAATATTCATTTTTTTAAAAAAAAAATCAATTGATTATTAGATACAAAATTAAATTTTTTTTTCCTTCGTAGATGATCAATTGATTATTAGATACAAAATTAGCAGTTCGGTGATTTTTTTTAAAAAAAATCAAATAGGTCAAGGAACTATTAAATATAAAATTAAAAATTCAGAGATTTATTGGACATAAAATTGAAAATTTATGGACAGTAGACACTTTTTAGTGTTGAGGGACTAAATAGACTTGATATTAACGTTTAATGAATTATTAAAAACTTTTTAACATCTAAGGACTAAATAGACACAAATTCAAAGTTTCATAGAGTAAACTAGGGCATTTAAACCCCTTTGTACAAAATACTCCCACTTGCCCTAGTTGGGGAAGACTTGTAAACCTAGACCTTCTAGGTGACTCTCAAATACTTTAGCCATGAGAGCCTTTGTAAGAGGATCAACAATGTTGTGCTCTGAGGCTATTTTCGTGACAATCATGTCTCCTCTATGCACGATCTCCTGGATGAGATGATACTTCCGCTCTATGTGCTTTCCCCTCTTGTGACTTCGGAGTTCCCTCGAATTTGCCACTGCACCACTGTTATCGCAATACAGTGTGACGGGCAAAATACTATTTGGAACAACTTCCAAATTTAGCATAAATTTCCTTAACCAAACGGCCTCTTTAGTTGCTTCACAAGCTGCTACATATTCGACCTCCATGGTGGAATCAGCGATGCATCCTTACTTGACGCTTCGCCATACTGCAACTCCTCCGTTAAGAGTGAAAACTGACCCTGATGTAGATTTTCAAGAATCTTTATCAGTCTGAAAGTCAGAATCTGTGTATCTTATAAGGATCAAATCCTTAGCCCCATACACAAGCATGTAGTTCCTTGTTCTCCGAAGATACTTAGGATTGTTTTAACCGCTGTCCAGTGTTCAAGTCTTGGATTGGATTGATACCTATTGACCATCCCAACTGCAAAATGCAGGATGTCGGGCCTAGTACACAACATGGCGTACATCAGTGCCAACAAACACCGATGCGTAAGAATCCGCCTCATATCCTCAACTCCTTGAGGTGTCTTAGAGACAATCTGCCCTTAGACAAATGGATTTCATGTCTAAAAGGCAACAAGCTCTTTTTGGAATCTTGCATCTTAAACCTTGACAACACTTTGTCTATGTATGATGCTTGAGACAAGGCTAGTGTTTTATTCTTGCGGTTTCGGACAATCTGAATCTCAAGAACAAACTACGCATCACCCAAATCTTTCATTTGGAATTGCGTAGCTAGCCATTCCTTGATGTCAGTGAGATAACCTACATCATTCCCAATGAGTAGGATATCATCCACATAGAGAATTAGGAAAGCGACAGAACTATTGATAATTTTCTTGTAGACACAAGGTTCATCATCATTCTGGTTAAAACCATAAGATCTGATAGCCTCATCAAATCTTATATTCCAGGACCTAGAGGCTTGTTTCAGTCCATAAATCGACCTTTTAAGCCTGCAAACTTTTTGCTCTTGTCCTGGTTTAATGAACCCTTTGGTTGGTTCATGTCGATGGTTTCCTCAAGATTGCCATTCAAAAAGGTTGTCTTCACATCCATTTGTCACACCTCATAGTCATAATATGCGGCAATGGCAAGAAGGATACGGATAGACTTTACCATAGCAACAGGTGAAAAGGTTTCCTCAAAGTCAACCCCTTCAACCTGGGTATAACCCTTTGCTACTAGTCTAGCTTTAAAGGTTTGCACCTTCCCATCTACACCACGTTTTCTCTTGTAGATCCATTTACAACCTATAGGTTTCACCCCATAAGGCTTATCTACAAGATCCCAAACAGAATTGAAGTACATCAACTCCATTTCTTGGTCCATGGCTATGACCCATTTGTCTTTGTCTTTGTCAACCATTGCTTGATTATAAGTCAAAGGATCCTCGCAGTTGTCATCTGGTATAACAACTTGAGCTTTAGCTAAACCCATGTAACGGTCAGGCTGTATCACAACCCTCCCACTACGTCGAGGCATACTCAACTCTTGAGATGGACCCTCTTGACCAGACAAACTAGTACCAACAACTCTTGTTGACGTACTAGTGTTCTTATTAGCAACCTTTGCTATTGTTCCGTCTAATTCACTCAACACTACCTTACTTTTTGGTTTGTGGTCCCTTATGTGGTCCTCCTTCAAGAAAGTGGCATTTGTCGACACAAAGACCTTATCTTCCTTAGGATCATAGAATAAACCACCTCTTGTTTCTTTTGGGTATCCTACGAATAGGCACAACTTTGAACGTGAATCCAACTTCTTTGGATTTCTCACAAGCACATGTGCTGGATAGCCCCATATTCTGAAGTGACATAAACTACCTTTACGTCCTTTCCAGAGTTCAAAAGGTGTTTCAGAAACACTTTTGGAGGGCACACTATTCAAAATGTATACTGCAGTCTCTACTGCATAACCCCAAAAGGAATTGGGGAGATGAGCATAACTCTTCATTGATTGAACCATGTCCAACAATGTTCTATTTCTCCTTTCCGATACACCATTTTGTTGTGGTGTGCCGGGAGCTGAGAGTTGGGATGTAATTCCATGTTCTATCATATAGTTCTGGAATTTTAAATCCATGTACTCTCCACCTCGATCCGATCGAAGTGTTTTAACTCTTTTACCTAATTGATTTTCAACCTCGCTTTTGAATTCCTTGAACTTTTCAAGTGCTTGGACTTGTGGTGCATTAGGTAAATATGCCCATATCTGGAATAATCATCTATAAAAGAGATGAAATATTCATATCCTCCTCTCAGCTTTAACATTCATCGGACCACAAAGGTCCAAATGTATAAGCTCTAGAGTATCTTTGGCTCTATGACCTTTCCACTAAAAGGTCTTTTAGTCATCTTGGCTTCTAGCAGGATTCACATATCTTGCAAAGAATTTTCTTCTAACTCGTTTAGAAGTCCTTTCTTTACCAATCTCTCAATCCTATTGAGATTAATGTGACCCAATCTTAGATGCCAAAGATGAGCATTTTCTTTAGGAGAAATTTTACGTTTCTTAGTTTGTGCGTTTGCGCTTTAAATAATTCGATGTTCAAAACAATTTTGACCGAATTAGGCCTTAAAACATACAATCCATTTTCTAATGAAGTTTAAACATATTTCTAAACCTTTCTTCAAAATAAACACTTTATTCATAGAAAAGAAACAAAAATACATTGTTCAATAAGGCAAGAAATGAAAATGAGGTTTCTAGTAAACCCTGGTATCACTAATATATTGTCCAACAATACATATTTCTTGTCAAAATAAAGCTTCATTGTTCCTACTGCTACAGTTGAGACGATCTCTCCATTTTCAACCCGGAGCATTATATCTCCTTGCTGTAGCTGCTGCCAGGAATCAATTCCCTGAAAAGAAAAACAAACATGATTAGTGGCGCCTGAATCAAGTATCCATGTTGTTCTATCATTATCCACTAAACAAGCTTCTAGGCAAAGTAAATCATATTTACCTTCCTTCTTCGTTTCTGCAAAGTACTTCAGACAGTTCTATTTCCAATGCCCGTCTTCGTTACAGTGGAAACACTTTCCTTTGTCAGCAACGTCTTTGACTTTCTTGCCCTTCTGGGCGGCAACTTTGTCAGCTTGTATCCCTTTACCAACCTTCTTCATGTTCTTCTTCTTACCTCTCAGGTTAGAAGAAGATGAAGCCATTGTTTTTGTCCAAGAGGTCGAACCTCTGTGATAACTCCTACTGGCAACATTTGCCTCACCTTTCGATCCCTGAATTTTCATCAAAGATTGAAAAGTCTGGAGTTCATTCAGAAGGGAGGTAAGATTAAAAGTAAGCTTGTTCATAACAAAATTACTTCTAAACTGCAGGAAACTATCTGGAAGGGTTTCCAGAATGAAGTTGACCTGGCTCGACTCATCGATAGAAACATCATTCGACTCCGCAATGTTAAAGTGTACCATCATATCCAGGACATGATCCCGAATAGATGTACAATCTGGCATCCTCGAGTTGAATATGTACTATAGGGCATTATGTCGGGCTTGTGTGGACTGTTGTCCAAACATACCCTGCATAGAATCCATGATTTCCTTGGCGGTAATCATGCCCTCATGCTTCTTGGCTAATATGTCGACATACTTGCCAAATGTAGACCTTGGCCTTATCATTGGCCTTGATCCATCGATCATATGCATCACGAACATTTCGTGACGCATTCGACCCTGGCACCTGAGGACACTCCTCAGTTAGCACAAACTTCAGATCATCCACTACAAAAATAGTGTTGAGTTTGTTTTTCCATGTCATCATATTCTCTCTGGTTAACTTTTCTGCACCCAATAAGGAAATTATAGAGCTATACCTTTTTGCTGAAAAATTACAAACAAACTTGTATGAGTTTCTTGCTATAACTTTAATCCAATCATGTTTTAGCTAATTATCAAATGATTCCTTGGTCATTTATAATTTGCAATGATACTCGAAAGGTTTAGAATGTATGACAATCAAGGGGTAATAAAAACACTCCTCCTCTAGATCAAGACACTCTTGACCAAAACCTAACACCAGAATAACTCTTATTCCTATAGGTTTTAGTTACCATTTTTCGGTCTGGATACATACACAACTTATGTACCCCATGAGTGTAACCCTTTGTCTTTAGATCCCAGAGTCTCGATCCAATAAAATCCGCCGAAGGGAGGACTAGATTGAAAAATAGTCTAAGGAAATCTTTATCCCTTTCGGGTGTCTACTGTGTTAGATCCCCTATGATCAAGCCCTCCGAAAGGATTGTCTGGTCCCGACCAAACTAGCAGGCTAACCATAGTGGTCTAACGGTGTAAACCGACAAAAGAGACCTTAGGTTTTGTTTTCACTAAACCTGCTCCCACTCACTATAAGTACCCTCTCCATTCACCTTGATATTGACTCATACAAACATCATCTGAAGGGGGACGCTCCCGTTTGCGCCACGAGGCCAAGTATGAGTCTCAGGGTGTGAACTTCCCGGAGATAGCGTAGGTGGAAAAATATGTATCTCATACACTTTTTCCTCCCACTAAATACTTTAAGTCTATAGGAATCTTTCTTAGACTAAAACCCGGCTAATGGTTTTACCTAACTCTATCAACATAACTCTTATATTGATGATCAATATAACTCTTATATTGATTTTATCCTAAGTTTGTTAATATAACTCCTTATATTAAACCTAGGATTTCTAGTTTATTAACCCCTTAATAAACCCGCTGATGCTACTGTAATTTATAAGCCTCTCTGATTAAATTTCACTCCCAGGTCAGTTCCCAGGTAGGGGTGTTCCGTTTCCATCAGCTTAAATACCCCAGCCTAAATAGAACTTTCCTTAGACAGAGTTCCTCTTTTAATCATAGCTTATAAATTACTTGGTTCCTAATTCTAATCTAATTAGAACTAGATAACCTAAGGTCTATTATTTCCAAGTTCTAAACACTTTAAAACTAATAATTAACCTTAGGTGACATGCATACTATGTTATAGTGCTTGATCATTCATCACATGAATAATAAGACATTCATAGCATATTCATCTCATGAAAAATAATGCATGTCAATGCTGTCCAAAAATTAATATAACTACCTTATATTAATTAATCATGCAAACTATATAATATAACTCCTTATATTATAAATGATGCATGAAAATGCTTAACCTAATGTGGGATTTCTAAAATACAAGCATACACTATGCATGACAATAATTACACAACAATTGCATAATTAAAATAGCAAAAATTAGACCAATTTTGGCACCCTAGAAAATAATTTTAATTAATATAATATAATTATATTAATTAAAATTAAAATTATTAAATATATTAAAATAAAATATTTTTATAATTAATATAAATAATAAAAAAACGTTTCTGCCCGTTGCTCCTCGCGTGAAACGTATCCGCGTTACAGCGCCGATAGCGCAGCGTTACTGTAACGCCGCTTTTGTCATTTTCGTCGGCGTTGCGCGCAACGGCACAACGTTGTAACGCTAGAGGCTGCGTTGCAACGCTGTCTCCTGCGCGTGCCATCTCCCCTCAGCGGCGTTGCCAACGCTGATAAACAACGTTGCAACACTACACACAGACAACATTGAGAATCACCATTCCTTTGCTCGTTTTTGCTCCGTTCTTCTCAGCAACCGCCTTGCCTCGATCGACACGGACTTACAGACTCGGTTTACAATTAAATTTGTTCAAAATATTGGACCCTTACATTGAACATTTCAATGGAAATTGTAAATCTAAGTGCCAAAAATTGAAAACATCTAATTTCGCAAAAAACCGTTCATACATGTCATGCAAAAAAAGTAAATCCCACCTTGTTCTTGAAAAATCCAGAACATAAATCAAGAACGCAATTGGGCTCTGATACCAATGGAAGGGAATCAAAGTCCCCGCAGCGAAGCGATTGCGAATCGCGCGCTCTTGATTTAGTTACAACGGAAAATTCAAGAACGTAAAACATAGATTAAGCACATATAATAAAATGAACAGCAAGTATTTACCTTTGAAGAACCTTTCTTCAAGTGCTCCTCCTCTCTTCACGATCAAGATCAACGCAACACGAACTCATACGAACACCGACACCACCACCGGATCTTCTCCGTTGTTCTCTAGGTGAGGGAGGAAGGTGGGTTCCCTTTAGGAGTAGTGAGGTATTTTGTGAGAGAGATGTGTGTTTTGGAACTCTTCCAACAACACAACAAGGAGGCTAGGAATAACTTAGAATGATTTCCAAAATCACTTAA
Organism: Trichosanthes cucumerina; assembly: GCA_036507285.1. Classification (NCBI taxonomy): domain Eukaryota; kingdom Viridiplantae; phylum Streptophyta; class Magnoliopsida; order Cucurbitales; family Cucurbitaceae; genus Trichosanthes; species Trichosanthes cucumerina. The sequence continues at coordinate 19,384,040 of CM071841.1, forward strand.
CCTAATTGCATCTCATGCAACCATATATATAGGGAAATAGGATGGAAATGACCATCCTACCCTTTTATCTCTCTTTAGTATATAGTTTATATATGAATCTAATTCACATTAAAACTATATATTATATCAATTTTATCATATATAATTGATATAATTCCTCATGTATAAAATTGAACACTTCAATTTATCTCCTAACTTTATACCCTCAATATTACCATGTTGAGCCAACGGAGGATCTAATGGACCTCACAGGATCATGAGCTCCAATGATGTGAGATTAATCGATCAAACTCTTTGATCCAGCTTAATCAATATTCATTAACTACAAGTCACTCCACTATAGAATTGTACCGCACTCTCCTCACCAGAGATATTATTGTGTCAACCGATATAGTCATTATCCATGAGTCGACCCTTCACAAAGTTGTTCAGTAATCACACCGGGTCAAATTATCATTTTACCCCCGTGATTACCTCTCTTTCTCCTTAAGCACAACCGATCCTCTAATGAACAACAAGTCTAAGGTCCTACCTTAGACTCATACCTCATAGAGGGTAGGGCCCCGTTGTTCAAGACACTGAGTCGATTCTTAAGGGAACAACCTATCTAATTCCTCAATAGAGGAATGAGTGAATTCCATCTTGTACAGTTAAGTGAAGGGAATGAGAATCCCCACGCAGCGGAAGACGATCGAATCGTCATGGTATCATCATGCTACATGCTTATTAAAAATGATCTAACTATTAGATCTAGGCTAAACATGCTGAAATTCTTACAGCAAGAAGGAAAACTTACTTTTTGTAGACCAATTCAGCAAACTCTCCTTGTAGATCACGAACTCTTCCCGTTTCTCGATCTCCACGAACTCTTCCCACTATCGGATCCCAAACACTACCAATTGATCTTCTTGGTTGTTCTCTTTTGGAGAAGGGAAGTTGGTGGGAACCTTGTGTTTTGGAAAGAGATGAGAAAATTTAGAGAGAAGAGAGAATTTCACTTAGCTTCCAAAGCTTATCTTAGGTTAGATTCCAAAACCCTTTTGCAAAGGAGTTTAAATAGTGGAATGATGAAGTTCACAACTTCACTTTATTACCACTTTACCACAACCATATGTTATGTAAATCTCATTTACATAATTATATAATATAAGATATCTCATATCCTATGTTGCAAATCTCATTTGCAATAATTGTGGATTTAATTAAATTGAATCACATTCAATTTATTTTCTCTCTATCAATTTCTCCAATTAGCCTTTAATTCAACAATTAGGCTAAGATATAGTTTATTATGAATCTCATTCATATTAAACTATATATTATATCATCTTCATGATATAAATATTCTTAAAGTGAAATTGAACACATCAATTTCATACCAAAACATTAACTCTTCTTTTATCCCAGATTGAGCCAACCAAGGAACCTAATGGACCTACAGTGACGGGCTCCAATGATTTAAGGTTAACCAGTCAAACTCTTTGACCTGGTCAACCAATGTTCATTAGCTACAGTAACACTCCACTAAAGCCTGTAGTTGTACTCCCATCAGTGTAGAATATTACGTGTCCACTAATATAACCAATGCTCATGAGTCGACCCTTCACAGGTTGTTCAGAGACACTACCGGTCAAATTATCGTTTTACCCCTGTCCCTACATCTTGTTCCTTAAGTCCCCACTGCTCCTCTAATGAACAACATATTGTGATGGTCCAACCATACACAACACCCTTCTCGGGCGGTGAGAAGGTGGGCGCCTGTCCAAGCCTGAAACAACACTTAAGGGAACAACCCTCTAGATTCCCTATAGCGGGAACGAGTGAATTCCATCTTGCGTAATTAGGTTCCCTCTCTCTACTTGTTCTCATCCCGAGAAGATAGGCATATTGGGCGAGTAACCAAGACCACCCTCACCCGTATTAGTCAAAGGACGGACCCCGCAGATGCGAGTCCGTGTCACGCTCAGGATTCAGGTCGAGTCACTAATGGTCATCTACGAATTTATTAGTCTTTATCACAACGGTGTTATATCGAGAAGTCTAATGATTCACGGTCCGATCTTGTACAATCTCATTGTACAGATGCCCCACTCGCGCATGTCAACCACATGAACGAGTCGATCACCTCGCTTGTATCTAATACAAAGCGGGCGCATCCACAAGCATGTATCCGAGATTATGTCTCCAACCCCATCCTTATATCAGAGACCGTTCGGGTCATTAACTCGAACGTGATCTTCCTTGTGTGTCAACTACACACCGTTCAAGTTCTAGTTCTCTCATATATTCAATGACCCTGGAGCTTAGTTTATTGGAAAGGTTTAAAATGTTTGCGAGACACAAAGTGAAGAAATGAATAACTCTTATTAATTTCAAAATAATATTTTACAATCACGAGATTAGGACAGAAATCCCAACATTAAGTTCCCAGCTACCTACGAGGTTCTGTCCCTGAGAAGGTAGGTTTATTGAGTCGGCTACAGGCCACTCTCACCCATACTAGTCTAAGGACAAACCCCTATAAGCAGGGGTTCTTAACTTGCTCAGGGTTTAGGTCAAGTCACTAATGACCATCTATAAATTACTGGTCTTATCCTGTTAACGGTGTTATACTAGTTAGACTAATAATTTGCGATCCAGTCTTATATGAACTCTTCATACAACATGCCCCCACTCGCATGTCAACTACATGAATGAGTTGGATTACCTCATTTGTACTAATTACAAAGTGGGCCGCATCCATGGTGTTACCAGAATGAGGTTTCCAACCTTAGTCTTATACCATAGACTATTTAGGTTATAATCTTGAACTCAACCCAAATAGTGTCCACTACACTGATTTCAAGATAAACGTTATAACCTTGGAGCTTAGTTTATTGGATTTATAAAAGCAAGACTGTAATCTTATCAAAACAAATAACACTTTATTTAATTGATCAAAATTACATAAGTTTGGGGCATAAATCCCAACAGTTACATCTTGTACCTTAAGTACCAGTGCTCCTCTAATGAACAATTTTTTTGTGGTCCTACCAACAAACAGAAGTCCCTCTCGGGCCAATAAGAGGGTCGGGCCCTTTGTTCAAGTCCCGGAGACACCACTTAAGGGAACATTCATCTACTTACCCTAGTAGTCCGGAAGGAGTGAATTCCATCTTGCTAGGCTAAGTCCCCAGCTACTCACTCGGTCTTGTCCTCAAGAAGGTAGGCATATTGAGTTGGTGAATCTGACCACTCTCACCCATACTAGTCAAAGGACAATCCCCCGCAAACAAGAGTTCGTAACATGCTCAGGATTGAGATCAAGTTGCTTAGGTCATCCTAGTGAAATAGAAACCTAGCTAGTCAACGGAGTTACATCTAGTGGGTACTATTTCGGAGTCCGGTCTTATATAATCTCATTACATAGGATATCCCCACTCACGTGTCATCTACACGAACACGTTAGGATCACAATGTTTGTATCATATACAAAGTGGGCCACATCCATAGTGTTACAAGGGTAAGGTACCCAAACCTTATCCCCTTACTATAAACCCTTTAGGCTGTATCTCGAATCGAGATCCTTTATATGTACACTACATTCAGTCAAGATACATTTTACAACCTTGGATGTTTAGTTTATTGGATTTAGGGTTAAAACAAGGGCAATCTCGTAAATGATGAACAATAACTCTTTATTGAAATAATAATACTTTATTACATTAATTAGAACAAAATTACAAACTACGAGTTTTAGGGCACAAACCCTAACACCTTGTTCTTTCGCCAAAAACACATATTCACTATTGTTGTCACATGGAGGTCAGGTGAGATTTCTCTTGTTTAAAATTTGGCAACTATAGTTGACGTCATTTGTGGGGAATAACAACACTTGCTTGAAAACCCTTGTGCTTGAGTCATTCATAAAAAATAAATGAGTTGAATGCCCGAAAAAGAAACGTTGGAGTGATGATGAGGAAGATTCCGATCAGGACGGGTGGTTGCGACGAATGCACAAATGTCACACCTTCTAAGCCTCATACGAAGGCCGAGCCGACTAGAAGGTGGCAACACAACCTAGAAGAAGCTCGAGGTAACCAGATCATTAAAACTACATGACATTTCATTCCAGAAGGATTGCATGAAGAAGCTAACTTATGTTTGGTTCCCAATTGTGATCTAAATTATGCTCATGATTTTAGGTTCTAGGTGGGTTAATTATCCCTAGTCAACTCAATAATCCTAGAATGAAATTTTAGTTTTCTAATTCATTAGCTTTCCCAAGTTTATGAATTATAGAGAAGTTAAAAAGGCCAATTTTAATTCTCATGCAACGTTAAATTCAATAAAATTTCATAAATTCAATCAATGGTATAAACCATAAATTTAATCCAAAATTACATTAAAACAACCTAACCCTTGCCCAAGACAATTTAGTTCATGATTAAAATCGAGTCACATATCTCTAGTTTAAGCATGCTTTTATTGATCGAGGAGTTCATGAAAAACAACCAACAATGTTCACTAAATTAGCCCAAATCAACCACAATTCTAGATTAAAACAGTCACGAGTTATGCCTAAAATAAAGAGCAAAAAATTAGTCTAAATCAATGCGTAAACATCCCAAAAATTCGAGACTAAATTGGTGGTTGACAAAGCAATAAAACTTAGAGATAGGAAAACGTTACACAAAGGTGGCATTGCTTTTGCTACAACAATTGCCTAGCAAAGAACCCTCTCATCGATGGTCTCAGCGGGGCACTTTGCTTCAAAGAAACCCCTTTGGTTGGTTTCAAAGAATAGATGTGCCAATTGCTTCAAAGCAAATGGCTCAATCGCAACAGTTTTTTTTAGGTTCTGTCCGACAGTGATATCAGATAAACCAAAGCTTCGAACGACGATCCAACCGTTCAAACCGAAGGCTTATGAGTCTCAAACATGCTGACAAAATTTCAGCACAATCCAACGGTTGAAACTACAGCAAAGAACAACTTTGTGAGCGTTGTCTATGAAAAACCGAACTGCAGTAGTCCCCCAACGTGACAGCAATATCTTACACATAAACCCTCAAAACGATGATCCAACCGTTAAAACTGAAGCTCTATGAGTCTCCAAAAGGCTGATAAAGGTGTGGCAAAATCCAACAGTTGAATAGCCGGAAATCACAAATTTCGTGAAAGACGTCTGTGAAAACCGAACTGCAGTGATGTCTCGATTTTGCTACAACAATGGCATCTCGGTTTTGCTACAGCAATGACACCTTGAAGCTTCAATTTTTCCTCACTCACACGATTGCTACAGCAATGGAACCTTCACAATTTTTCTCTCCAATGCACACCTTTGTTGTAGCAATCACCCGTTCTCTCTTGGCCTCTTTCTCTTGTCGCCAATTCTCTCCCCCTTTTGCACTTGTGAACCCTAGCCTCCTTATATAAGATGGTGTTGCCCTAATTCCATAAATTACAAAAAATGTCCTTAGGGGTAGAAAGACCATCTTACCCTTCGGGTAAGATGTCTAAAATGCCCTTAGGGACTCTTGTAAATTTTTATAATCTCCTGCACACAGAAAAATCCCAAATAAATATATGAAGTCAATTATAAATCAAAATACGCAAGAAATTTTGGAGTTAAGAAAAATCTCAAATTTTGGTCTTTAATTAACTGTTAGCTTATTTTCCTAAATTTCTTAAATTAAAGCACAAAAACATCAAAATTAATTCTTTTTGCACCTAATGCTTAAATTCAAGATTTTAAAACTAACACACATAATTTAGGGATAAAATAACATGAGGATCACTAAATTAGATGCAATTCAAGTGGATTAAACACTAAAATTCTAATAAAATAACTCACTTATGGTGAGTTATTAATAACCAAAGCCCGTGAGTCGACCCTTCACAAATTGTTCATAGTCACAGTTCGGTCAAATTACCGTTTTACCCCTGTGTCTATCACTTGCTCCTTAAGTCCCACTGCTCCTCTAATGAACAACTACGTTGCATGGTCCGACCATGAACAACATCCCTCTCGGGCCAGTGAGAGGGTGGGCGCCCGTTATCCAAGCCCTGGAGACAACACTTAAAGGAACAACCCCTCTAGTTTCTCTAAATCAGGAACTCTCGCGTAGATAAGTTCCCAACTCCCCACGTGGTACTGTCCCTGAGAAGATAGACATATTGGATGAGTAACTGTGACCACCCTCACTCGTACTAGTCAAATGACAGATCCCTGCAGACAGGAGTCTGTGACACGCTTAGGATTAAGGTCGAGTCACTATTGGTCATCTACGAAGTTATTAGCCCTATGCTGTTAACGGTGTTACATCAGTAAGTCTAATAATTCATGGTCCGGTCTTATACAATCTCATTGCACAGGATGGCCCCACTCGCATGTCAACCACATGAACGAGGTGGATCACCTCGTTTGCATCTAATACAAAGCGGGTCGCACCCACAACGTATCCAGGATTAGGTCTCCAACCCTATCCGTATACTGTAGACCATTCGGGTTATTATCTCGAACGTGATCCTCCCTGTGTGTCAACTACACAACATTCAAGTTCTAGTTCTCTCATAATCCAATGACCCTTGAGCTTGGTTTATTGGATTACCTTTATAAAAATGTGAGACACAAAGTGATGAAAAAATAACTTTTATTTATTTCAACTTGGAATGTTTCATACATATACGATATTAGGACAAGCATCCCAACAAACTCCCACTTGGACTAAGCTAGTGGAGTACAAAATACATTTCTCAAATGTACAGTAATAATACAATAAACTAGGGCATTCAATACCTTTTACAATACTCCCACTTACCCTAGTCAGGAAACACTAGAAGACATAGACTCTCCTGGTGACCCTTAAACACCTTAGCCGTGAGGGCCTTTGTAAATGGACCAACAACGTTGTGCTCTGACGCTATCTGCGTGACTGTCACGTCTCCATGGTGCATAATCTCGCGTATCACGTGATACTTCCGCTCAATATGCTTGCCCCTCTTATGACTCCGAGGTTCTCTCGAGTTGGCTACTGCACCATTGTTGTCACAAAACAAGGCCACTGACAAGTTCATATTTGGAACAACTTCCAAATCTATCATGAACTTCCTCAACCAAACAGCTTCCTTTGCAGCTTCACAAGCCTCAATATACTCGGCTTCCATTGTGGAATCAACAATGCATCCCTGTTTGATGCTTTACCACACTATAACTCCTCCATTCAAAATGAAAGTTGACCCCGAAGTGTATTTCCTACAATCCTTATTGGTCTGAAAGTCAGAGTCTGTGTATCCCGTAAAGATCAAATTCCCACTTCTATACACAAGGATGTAGTTCCTTGTTCTCCTAAGATACTTGAGGATTGCCTTAATGGCTTTCCATTGATCTAATCCTGGATTGGATTGATACCTACTGACAATCCAAACTGCATAACAGATGTCGGGCCCAGTACACAACATGGCATACATGAGGCTCCCTACAGCTGAAGTATAGGGGATTCGTCTCATATCCTCAACTTCTTAAGGCGTCTTAGGACATTGATCCTTAGACAGGTGAACGTCATGCCTGAAAGTCAGCAAGCCCTTCTGGGAGTTCTGCATCTTATATCTAGACAACATCTTGTCAATATAAGACGCCTAAGACATGGCTACCGTTCTGTTCTTCCTGTTCCGAACTATCTAGATACCTAGAACATACTGGGCCACTCCCAAATCTTTCATTTGGAATTGCAAAACAAACCATTTCTTAATATTAGTAAGAAATCCTACCTCATTCCAAACGAACAGGATATCATCCACATGTAATAGCAGAAATGCGATAGTGTTGTTGACGAATTCTTGTGGACACAAGGCTTATCAACATTATGATTAAAGCCATCAAATTTGATCGCCTCATCAAACCTTATATTCCAAGACCTCGAGGCTTGTTTCAGTCCATAAATAGACCTTTGAAGTCGGCAAACCTTTTACTCTTGGTCTTGGGCAATGAACCGTTTGGGTTGGTCCATGTAGATGGTCTCATCAAGATTGTCATTCAGAAAGGCTGTCTTGACATCCATCTGTCATACCTCATAGTCATAATATGCGGCAATGGCCAGAAGGATCCTGATAGACTTTACCATTGCAATAGCAAAAAAGGTTTCCTCATAGTCAACCCCTTCAACCTGGGTCAACCCCTTTGCCACTAGTCTAGCATTGAAGGTTTGCACTTCCCATCTACGCCATGTTTACCCTTGTAGATCCACTTGCAACCAATAGGTTTGACCCCATCCGGTTGGTCTACAAGCTTCCAGACGAAATTGAAGTACATCGACTCCATTTCCTGGTTCACAGTTTTAATCCATTCATCTTTGTCCATGGACCTTCCCATCTAAGCCATTTCCTAATCATAAGTCAATGGATCTAGTTTTGAAGGTTTGCACCTTCCCATCTAAGTCATTTCCTGATCATAAGTCAATGGATCCTCGCAGTCATCATCAGGGGTGACGACTTGGGTTTCAGCAAAACCCATGTAACGTTCAAGCTGTCTCACAACCCTCCCACAACGTCGAGGCATTCTCAACTCTTGAGAACAGACTTGACTAGACGAGCTAGGATCAACAACACTTGTTAACGTACTAGCCCCATCAGCAACTCTTGTTGATGTACTATCCATTTCGTTTAACACAATCTTACTCCTTGGTAAGTGATCTCTGATGTGGTATTCCTAAAGGAAAGTGGCGTTTGTCGATACAAGCACCCTATTTTCCTTAGAATCGTAAAACAGACCACCCTTAGTCTTTTTTGGGTAACCTATAAAGAGGCACAACTTTGAAAGGGGTTCCAACTTCTTCGGGTTTGACACCAACACATGGGTCGGCATCTCCAAATTTTGAAATGGTGAAAACTGCCTTTACATCCATTCTAGAGTTCGAAAAGTGTTTCACAAACACTCTTCGACGGAACTTGTTTAAGATATATACCGCAGTCTGCACTGCGTAACCTAAAAAAGAATCAGGGAGACGAGCATAGCTCATCATCGACCGAACCATGTCCAACAGGGTTCTATTTCTTCTCTCCAATATACCATTCTGCTGTGGCATACCAGGTGCTGAGAGTTTGGACGTAATTTCATGTTCTATCATATAGTCCTAGAATACAGTGTCCATATACTCTCCACCTCGATCCGATCGAAGTGTTTTAATCATTTTACCTAACAGGTTCTCAACCTCAGTCTTGTACTCCTTGAACTTTTAAAGAGTTTTAGACTTCCTATGCATTAGGTAAATATACCCATACCTCGAATAATCATCTATGAAAGATACAAAGTATTCGTAACCTCCTCGTGCTTTAACACTCATCGGACCACAGAGGTCATAATGTATAAGCTCAAGAGGCTCTTTGGCTCTATATCCTTTTCCACCAAAAGGACGTTTGGTCATTTTGCCTTCAAGGCATGACTAGCATACCAGTAAAGAGTTTTCTTCCAACTCGCTTAAAAGTTCACTCTTCACTAGTCTCTCAATCCTATTGAGATTTAAGTGGCCTAACCTTAGTTGCCAAAGATGGGCATTTTCTTTTGGAGAAACTTTCATTCTTTTAGTTCGTGTTTCAGCCATTTTAAACAATTCAGTATTCAAAACACTTTTGATCGAATTAGGCTTTAAAACGTATAAATTATTCTCAAGTGAAGCAGAACATAACAAGTTTTCATTTCGGGAAATAAACGTTTTATTACCACTAAAAGAAACAGAAATACAATGTTCGAATAGGCAAGAAATGGAAACAAGGTTTCTAGTAAACCCTGGCACTATATACATATTATCCAATAAAATGTACTTCCCGCCAAAAAAGAGCTTCACCGTGTCGACCGCTACAGCAAATACCACCTCCCCGAATCCAACCCGTAGTGTTATTTCACCCTCTCGAAGCCGCTGCCAGGAACTAATTCCTTGAAAAGAAGAACAAACATGGTTAGTGGCGCCTAAATCCAGTATCCAGACAGAGTCATTACTCTCCACTAAACAAGTTTTAGTTACAAGTAAATCACATTTACCTTCTCTCTTCCTATTGGCAAGGAACTTGGGACAGTTTCTCTTCCAGTGACCATCCCCGTTGCAGTGGAAACACTTTCCTTTCTCTTCAACTTCCTTGACATTTTTGCCCTTTTGGGCTGCAGCGCGGTCAGCTTTACCCTTCTTTAATTTCTTATTCTTCCCTTTCGGGCCTGAAGAACCTACAAATTTCGTCCCAGAGGTCGAACCCTTGTGATAGGATCTGAAGGCAACATTTGCCTCAGCTTCCGGTCCCCTGATCCTCATCAAGTACTGGAAGTTCTGTAGTTCGTTGAGTAGGGTTGTCAGAGTGTAGCTACTTTTGTTCATAACAACATTGCTACAAAACTGCAGGAAACTCTTCGGAAAAGTCTCCATTATAAAGATGACCATGCTCGACTCGTCGATCGAAGTCTCGTTCATCTCTGCCAGTTAAAGTGGGTCATCATGTCAGAACATGTTCGCGGATAGATGTCCTCTCCTTCATCCTTGCATTGAAGACGTGTTTGAGGGCATCGTGTCGAACCTGAAAGGACTGTTGTCCAAACATTTCCTGCAGCGATTCCACGATCTCCTTAGCGGTGACCATAACCTCATGCTTCTTTGCCAATACTTCAGACAAGCTGGCAATAATATAGACCTTGGTCTTTTCATCGTCCCTGATCCACCCATCGTACGCATCAGAACACTTCGCGATGCGGTCGAGCCCGACACCTGAGGAAACTCCTATGTTGATATTATTTTTCCACGTTTGAAAATTATGACTGATGTGTTTAGCAGAAGCTAAAAGGGCGATAATTGAACTTGACATTTTGTTTGTTGAAAATAAGAAAAACTTTGTATTAATCTCGCAAAAACTTTGAAAATCCAATCAGATTTTAGCAAATTTTTATCTTATGATCCCTAGGTCATTAAAAATTTCAATGATACCCCAAAGGTTTAGAATGAACGCCACCGAAGGGTGGACAGAAACACTCCTCCTCTGGAACGAGACTTTCTCGACCAAACCCTAATACCAGAATAACACTTATTCCATTAGGCATCCGGTTTCCATTATTCGGTCTGAATCCATTAACTCTTAATGAATCTCATGAGTGTCACCCTCTATCTTTAAATTTTCAAGTATCCGTCCAAACAATAGCCACCAAAGGGTGAATTACGAAGGAAAACCAACAAGGAAATTGTATCCCTTTTGGGAATTCACGGTGGTCCGACTCCCATGATCAAGACCCTCCGAAGGGATTGTCTGATCCAGGCCAAACTAGTAGGCGGGTCATAGGTGTCTCAATGTGTGAATCGATAAAAGAGACCGTGGGTCCCGTTTTCACAGGTCTCGCTCCCACTCAACTATAAGTACTATCTCCATTCACGTTGAATATTGACCCATACAAATACCATCCGAAGGGGGACGCTCCTATTTGCGCCACGAGGCCAAGTATGGACCTCACGGTGTGAACAAAACGGAGATTTGTGGTCGAAAAATTAAATGTATCTCATACACTTTATTTCCTCTCACTCAGCACTTTAAGTTAATAAGTATTGACCTAGATAAGTCGGCTAATATTTACCTAAGTCTACCAATATAACACTTATATTGGATTAGCCTAAGTCTATAATAACATTATTAACTTAGGTTTATGTGAGTAACTTAATTAACTTTTATTTAAATGCCACTCACGAGAATATAACCTATGAATCTCCGGACTAAATTCACTCCCAGATCGGTTCCGAAGTAGGGTTGTTCCGCAAAGCGTCAGCTTAAATACTCCAGCCTTAGACAGAACCTTCCTTAGACAGAGTTACTAATTAATCTCCATTCATAAGTCATATTCGATTTTCTAATTCTAATCTTATTAGAACTAGAAAATCTAAGTCTAATTATTCAAGTTCTAAACCATTTAAAACTAATAATTAACTTAGGTTACATGCATTGCTATATTATAATGCTTGATTATTCATCACATGAATAATAAACTATATAATATACATACATCACATGTATTAATGCATGTCAATGCTTTTAATCTAAGAAATATAACACTTATATTAAATAAATTAAAAAACATACATTGTATTATAACCCTTATAATAAAATCCTATCATGCATATTATATATTATAACTCTTTTAATATAAATATGATGCATGAAATGTTTAATCTATATGGCATACATTATGCACATAGAATAATATAAGATTTCATACATAACATGCATAAAATTAAATAAATAGCAATATTAGACCTGTTTTAGCACCTTAGTGACTTTAATTAAATTAATTAACATTAATATAACAATTATATTAATATTAATTAATAAAATTAATATTGAAAAACCTATTTTACAAACATAATAAATAAAATAGTAGAAAAACCGTCCATCACTTGAAAATTGCCCCCATTTGCCACTCACGCGCGCTTTCCTCGTGAACTGCTGCACACTATGCAGCAACGCTGCAACGTCGTGGCCAGCGTTGCAACGTTGTAGCTCCCAGCATCAAGCCTCGTGCACCCAACGACTTAGAGTTGCAACGATACTCCTTGCGTCTTAACGCTGCTCTACAGCATAACCAACATCCGCGCAGACATCATTGAGACGCCGAAGAACAATGTCTCAACGTCATCGACAGAACAACACACATCTTTGTTGTTCTTCGGCGTGTTACGGACTCCTATCTGCAGGGGTTTGTCCTTTGACTAATACGGGTGAGTGTGGCTTGAGTATGCCCAATATGCCTATCTTCTTAGGGACAGGACCTCGTGGGGAGCTAGGAACTTAACTATGCAAAAAGGAATTCACTCGTTCCCGAACTAGGGAAACCAGTGGGGTTGTTCCCTTAAGTGATGTCTCAGGGGCTTCAACAACGGGCGTCCATCCTCTCACTTGCCCGAGAGACACGTTGTTTATTGTTGGACCATGCAATAAAGTTGTTTATTAGAGGAGTAGTGGGACTTAAGGAACAAGAAGTAGACACAGGGGTAAAACGGTAATTTGACTCAACAGTGACTACGAACAGCCTGTGAAGGGACGAATCATGGGCATTGGTTATATTGATGGACACAACTTGTCCTACAGTGAGGAGAGTGCAGCTACAGACTGAAGTGTTCAAATTCATTAAAAGGGTATTTATGTTATTTATATGTGATATAATGGACATAACATATAGTTTAATGTGAATGAGATTCATAATAAACTATAGTATAAACTAAATAATTAATTACGGCTAAGTTGGAGAAACTGAATTCAGGGAAATTAAATTGAATATTTTTCAATTTAAAATTTTACAATTATGCAAATGTGATTTGTATAATAAGGTATGAGATACCTTATATTACAAGATATGCAAATATGATTTCATATCATATGGTTGTGGTAAAATGGTGAATTGGTGGAAAATGTAACTCCACCACACACCATTATAAATAGGTGAAATGTGAGACATTCTAGAAGGATTCTTGCCATTTTTTGGAATTCCATCCAAAGTGCAAGAGAAACTTTCTCAAGCTCTCACTCTTAATTCTCTCAATTTTCTACATAACTCAATTCCAAAGGGAGTCTCACAAGTCTCCCTCTTCCTCCAGAGAACAACCTAGAAGACCAAGTGAAAGTATTCAACTTGTTCGTTTCGTGGTACGAGTTCGAGAGATCGTTGGATCGAGAGAGATCGTGATCGAGGAGAGAACGTGAAGAAGTGTTCTTCAAGAGGTTAGTAACATATTACTCACTGTTTTTTCTTCTAAAAAACATGTTTAGCTTAGAATTGTATATGATACTTTTCTGGTTTAAGAAAATTAGAACTATAATGAATCAATGGTGTTTCACAACGCTTCCGCATCGGGAAATCTATTCCCTTCATGGTGGAGAATCAATCAATTACAAATCTGGGTTGTCAACGATTCCAAAAATGGCAAAAATCTTATAATTCCCGCAACCTTCCATTTTCTACAGATTCTTACAATGCAACCTGCATTTGAGCTCGCATTCTGGCCGGTTTGGTCTGGATATTTTGCGTGCACAAATGCGACCCACAATTTCCTTGGCATTTTTTTTGTCTCCTATTCGTTCACAAAAGCACACCAAGTTAGCTTATTTTTTACGATTCCAACCATTTCTTTCTTTTTTTTACTAATTTTAGCAAACTTGAACAATTGACTCATGAATGATATTTTTAGTTTGCCACAAAATAAAAGTTTGCAATAAAATAGACAAAAATAACTAAGTATAGGTATAAATAATCCTCATAAATGAGAATTCTCAGTCACCAGTTTTATGTAATACTGATACAACTTCGATCTATAATCCTTATATCGAGTTCCAATCTCGTAACAAATATAATTCTTAATGTGATGCTCCAATATGTCCACATCGAATTTATTCTAAGCAATAAATATCACTTGTAAGTATTGAGTTGTAATTCAATAATAAATTTTACATGATTAAAAAATTAACTAACTTACCAACAATCATTCAATTATGTTGGTAAAAACATCATTTGGAATGTCATGCTTCGTTGCATACTTCAGAGGGACAGGACAAATTGTTGGTTTTGAAAAACCTTTACACAGTGGAAGCCTATTGGGAATCGATTCGTATTTTGATTTTGTTTCTAAAATAGCAGTACATTGGTAAATTAGATAAACACAAGAAAAAAAAATTCTACAATTAAGAAATTCAACGTATAAGTTTAAGTTTTAAATACTTGTTATTGTAGAACCAAATCTCCCTTTTTGTAAAATCACACAAGGTTGCGAACTTCCAACAAGTTCTACCAATGCCAATTGGGACCAAGAACAGGACAACACCAATAAAACTTCCTTCCTATATCTCTGAGATTTCTGAGATCACGATGGGGGGATCGTATCTTGATTGGGAAGGGAAGGGAATGTGTAGAGAGAATAAATTTCTAGGAATAAGTTATGAGGAAGCAGAAAAAACAAAAAAAAAAACTATCGATCAATCTTCTCTGTCTTCCTCACTTCCATTTTATCGATAAAGGTTGTGAAAGAGAGAGGGGTATTGTGGGATCATCCCACGTATCAATAACTTCCAGCAAGTGTTGGAAGTTATCAAATTTAATTTAATTAATAAATAATTAATTAAATCCTGTTTAATTAATTCTTCATTTAAATCATATTCAAATGAATATCTCTCACATAACCTATAGTTTTAATTCAATTAATTTAACTAAATCAAATTTAATTAAGTTTAACTAAATTAAATAATTAACTAATTCATCAATTAATTAATTTCTAAATTATATATCATATATTTAATTTAAACCTTATAATTGAATAATGTCCAATTATAATTCTCTCATAACCTATAGTTTTAATGTACATCTAATGTGCATTAAATTTATTTACAGTTTTAATATGAATACAATTCACTTTAAAATAATATTTGAACTCTTTCGATTATTTAATTGTCTCATAAATTAATTTTGAATCGCATCCAAAATTAATTTATATTATAAAGTTTAATTCAAAATACAAACTTTATATTATAATGTATCAATATACATCATAATGATTCCCTAAGTGAATTTGAACATTTCAAATTCCAATCAAGATCAAATAACCTCAACACCCTTTACGAGCAAGGAAGAAAACCTAATGGATCTACAAATTAAAAGCTCCAACGATACAAATTAAATGGTTAATCTCATTAACCACATTAATCAACATTCGTTAAATGCGGGTACACTCCACTAAAGACCCACAATTGCACTCTTCTCATTGTAGATATATTTCTATATCCACTGATATAAACAAATAACAACAAGTTAATTGTGACGACCACGACCACAGGTACTAATTATTTATTTTATTTAGCGTTCTACCAACCTGTGTGTGTGTCGAGTTGGATTAGTGAATCTCATCAAGCTCGGTGTTAGTGAGTCCTTGATTTTACTTAGCTTAAAACGAAATATTCTCCTAGTTAATGATTGTAAAATTAAAGGAAAAAGAAGGAGCGATGGCACTTTGGTTATTAATCACTAAATGAGGGTTACATAAGACTTTTGATTATTGGCCTAATTTTCGTAGTATTTAAGCTCCTTAAATTTCAAATTAAAGAAAACCCTAACCCTAAATTCATTGAGAAAACCCTAACCCTAAATGCATTGAGACAAACCCTAACCCTAAACTCATTTCCTTCTTCCTCCACAATTTAACCTAGCCGACCACCTTCTCCTCGTTACTACTGCTCTCCCGCCGGCCACCACGAAATAGAACTCGTCGTCCAGCTCGCCGTCCGAGAAGTCCCCCAGCCACCTCGTCCGAAGCTCACGAACGGAGAAGCGCCTGTCGTTGAAGAAGCCACGGCCGTACGCTGAAGTTGAAGTCGTTCGTGGAGGCCGCTCGTTTCTGCACGACCGGAGATCGACGAAGCTTCAGCCACTCTCGCCGGCGAAAAACCACGAGCGGACGCATTTAACGCCGAACCTCGAGCCGACCCACAAGCGGTGCGCCTCGGTCGAATACGCCGCCGCCACGCACGCCCGTCGATCGAAGAAGACCCCACCGCCGACCAAACTCACGTCCACGAGGAGCGCGCGCGTCGATCAACCACCAGCGGTAGAAGAGGACTCCAACCGTGTCGTTCGCTTGCGCGGGTTTCACGAAGTTGCGCGGCCGACGGCGAAGGGAGTTTTGGAACGGCGGCGTCGCCTCTTACGCCGGGCGTCACGGCGCGCGGTCACCGCGCCACGAACCACGAACAATCGCTAACTGCCGTCGCCGTCGGCCGCCTCCGATCACCACGCCGCCGGCGATATCTTACAATGACGGCGAGTTTGCGCCGGTGAGTGTTTGTGTTGACTTTCGGTTTGAAAAAGAGGGTTATCGTGCCTTATTGAATGTTAAAGCGTTAAATCGAGAACGAGGCCACGATTACGAACACAACTTTCGGGGATCAAGGATGGAGCGGAATTGAGGGTCAAACGTCGAGGCGAACTAAGGGATACTAGGTTGTCGCGCTGAGCTTGAGGTGAGCGGAGCACGAAACCTTATGAACATAAAGTAGGTATCTTTACTTTATGGAATCGGTGTAAGTTTAGAGAATAATTTCGGATTGTTGTGCGATTCAGGTTCTACTAAAGGAAGTGTAGTCAAGGAGTTCGGTTAGGTTTTGGAGCGAAATCAGAACTAAGGTAAGGGACTTTGTGCCGAATCTTTTTAAATGGGATTAAAGAAAACGAACTTCAATATTTTATGTGAAATTAGTACGATATTTTACTTAAAAGGATTTAATGATTTTTATACGAGAATATCCCGAGATTTTATGTGAAAATACTTTGATATTCTATGAGAAGATATCTCAATATTTTATGCGAGAATAATCTAGTATTTTATGCGAGAATTTCTTTGTATTTTATGTAAGGATATTCCAGTATTTCATGTGAGGATAGTACAGTATTATCTATGAGAATATTGCATGATTTTGTACGCGAGTATTACGCCCTATCTGATGTGAAAAGTCATGATTTGCATATCAATGATAATGGTTGTGGCATGTACACTATAGTTATGAAGAATGACGGGACTCATGCATGTTATGTATGTCATGAAATGAATTAATGAAAAGTGTGGACATTGGTCTCCACGAGAGCATTATGTGCATGGTCAAACTTGCAATAGAGACCCTATGGGTCAAATTACAGAGTCCAGTGAGGACTCAAATTATTACAGGGTGCATGAGGACTCAAATTATTACAGAGGGTGCGTGAGGGACTCAAAATGAAATGACTCAGGATGACCAGTCGGCCACACAAATAATAAGGAAGTCATGGATTAAAGACCTGACAATATGAGAAAGTTTTAGGTCCCGCATATGTACATTTCGAACAAGTTTAAAGTCATGATTGTATGTGTATGCATATCCCAAACCTCGTGAACGAGGTCACTTACTGGTATTGTTTTACAATACTCACCCTTTCTTTTAAAAATGTTTTTCGGTAAGGCTAAGGGCGTGCGGGGCGAGTGACGGAGGCGCGTTGCCAGGACCATGGGAATAGACATGTTTTCCGCACATTTCTTTCATAACTGATGTCGTTCCTTTTTGTTTTTGAAGTTTAAACTTTTCTTTACAGATCATAAATAGGCCATGTTAAACTGCTCCGTTTATCTGTTTTAAATGATTTACTTGGGATCCCTAAAGACAAATTATTTTAGTTGGAGGTTTTCTTTTAAGATCTTTTATCTCTTGGCCTATAAATGCATGCATGTGTAGTAATGTCCCTAAGAGTTTAGTCATAGAAAAGTAGGGGCGTTACATTAATCCTTCATGAGTGTTCGTAACATCATATGGTTCAAATTACTATTTTACTCCTAGGTTACATCTATGACCTTAAGTATCAGTGTTCCTTTAATGAACAACCTGTTTATGGTCCAACCATTAAACAAAAATCCCTCTAGGGCCAATGAGAGGGTAAGACCCTTTGTTCAAGTACCGGAGACACTACTTAAGGGAACACCTTATTTACTTACCCTAAGTTGGGAAGGAATGAAGTCCATCTTGTGTGATTATCTTCCCAACTTCCCACTCGGTCTCGTCCCCAAAATGGTAGGCTTATTGAGTCAGTGATTTGGCCGCTCTCACCCATACATATCAAAAGAAAATCTCTCGTGAACAGGAGTTCATAATACACTCAGGATTAAGATTAAGTTGCCTAGGTCATCCTATTGAAATAAGAACTTAAATAGTTAATGGAGTTATGTTTACTGGTTTAGGGTTTAGGGTTGCCTAGGTCATCCTATTGAAATAAGAACTTAAATAGTTAATGGAGTTATGTTTACTGGTTACTATTTCACGGTCCGGTCTTATGTAAACGTATTACATAAGATACCCCCACTCGCATGTCACCTACAAGAACACGCTAGATCATTGCATTTGTATCAAATACAAAGTGGGTCGTGTCCATAGTGCCACCAAGATAAAATACCCAACCTCATCCCTATACTATAGACCCTTTAGGTTGTTTCTTCAATATTGATCCCCGCATGTCTCTATAACCTAGGATGTTAGTTTATTGGATTTAGGTTATTTTAAAGCAAAACTAATATAAAATTCCACAACATTTAATGAATGAATACAATAACACTTTATTGGTAATAATAAACAATTTACATTTACAATCTACGAGTTTGAGGGCATAAACCCCAACAATCTCCCACATGATCTAAAACTCTAATTAGTATGGTACATATAATCCAATACAGTGAGAAATAAATAAATACAATAAATAGAGCATCCTTATACCCCTTACATATTTTTCCACTTGCCCTAGATTACCCTATTTACATATCTCGTAGACCCAGACTCTCTAGATGACCCTCGAACACTTTAGCCGTGAGAGTTTTCGTAAAAGGATCAACAATGTTCTCCTCCAAAGAGATCTTCGTGACAATCACATCCCCTCGTTGCACTCTCGCCCAGATGAGATGATATTTCCTGTCGATGTGTTTTCCTCGTTTGTGGCTGCGAGATTCTAATTTATAATTTGCCACAACACCATTGTTATCACAGTATAGAGTGATAGGCAATTCCATATTTGGAACAACTTTCAAATCAATTAAGAACTTCCTAAGCCAAACAACTTCATGTGAAATAGCTACATACTCAGCCTCTATTGTGGAGTCTGTTATGCATCCTTGCTTGATGCTTCGCCAAACTATAACTCCCCCGTTAATTGTGAACACTGATTCTGATGTGGATTTCCTAAAATCTTTATCAGTCTAAAAATCAGAGTCAGTGTATCTTGGAAAGATCAAATCTTTTTCCCCAGACACTAGCGTATAGTCCCTCATTCTCTTTAGATACTCGAAGATGTTTTTAACTGTGGTCTAGTGGTCTAACCCTTGATTGGACTAGTGCCTGCTGACTATTCCCACAACATAACAAATGTCAGGCCTCGTGCATAGCATAAGATACATTAGGCTACCTACTGTAGAGGCATAGAGAATACGTCTCATATCCTCAACTTCTTGAGGTGTATTAGGGCACTATTCCTTAGACAGATGAATTTATGCCTGAAAGGTAGTAAACCTTTCTTAGAGTTCTACATCAAATATTGTACCAATTTTTTGAACACTATTTTGTGTCAACAAATAGTCTAACCTCTTGGGATGTATTACGAGGAGAGGTCTGAGGACATTCCTTAGTTAAGACGAATCGAAGGTCGTCCACAACGAAAATCGTGTTCAAGTTTGACTTCCATGTAACGTAGTTATCCCCAGTTAATTTTTCATTCACGAGTAAAGTAATAATTGAGGACGATATGTTGAAAACAAAAATTGTCCAAATTAGTTATCTATTCCTTAACCCATTACATGCAATCCAATCAATTTAGCAAAATAACAATGAACCCTAATGTTTAATTTTAAGTCATTGTGTTTAATTTTGCAATGATATTTTAGAGGTTTAGAATAAGTGCCACCGAAGGGTGGTCAATCACTCTTCCCCTAAATTGAGATATCTCAGCTGATCACCATTACCAGAAAATCTCATATTCCAATGATTTTTTATTACCGCTTTTTGGTAGAGGAATCGTTAACTAACTTAACTCATCCTGTAAATGTGACCCTACCATTTTCAAATCCAATAGGTCCTAGCCAACATGCTATCGTTAGGAAAGACAACTGTTGGCATATTACCTAAGAGACCCTATCCATTTCTAGAGTTTGTAGTGTTCTAACTCCTATGGTCAAGGCCCTCCGAAGGGGTGGTTGCTCCCAGGGCAAAACGCAGGCGAACCATAGGAATCTCACGCTGCAATGTAATAGAGGAGACCACAGGATGCGTTGACAAACGTCCTTCTCCCATTTACTATGGATACTTTCCTCATTCACCTTGGTATTGAACCATGCAAATACAGTACGAAGGGACTATTAACACCTCAAGGGCAAGCATGGAACTCACAATGTGAACACTGGAGGACGTGGGAGCTAAAATTAGATGTGAACATCTCATGTTCTCCCACTAAAGTATCCTATGGTTTTAGGGTTAATATTAACTAAGTTGGATTCCAGGTAAATGAATCTTAAGTCTATGCCTTTTATAACTCTTATAATTAGGTCTTTAACCTTAATGTCTAAGTAAATTAAACCATTTAATTACCTAGTGACATTGTATGCTTACAAGACTATGGTCAAGTCAACTCAAGTTTCGGGTCAATTCCCAGGTAGGAGGTGTTCTGTAAACTGTCATCTTAAATACCCCTAGGCTTAGACAAAACTTAACCGGTAGAATTGTAACGCTGGGGAATTTTCAGGTACGGTTATTTGTGAGGTTAATTCTTTTTCTTTTGAGTTGAGTTTGGGAAAAAATAAAATAGAATGCTCGGGCTAAATATTGAAGATCTAGAATTTTTTGACTCATGGCATTCTTGTGGATAATGGGGGCAATTTGGTAAAAAGGTGATGGACCTAGGGTTTTATGCACAGTTCCCTAGGGTTCTTCTTCTCCAAAAATAACTCCCTCTCCTCCACAAGAACCCCAACCGTCGCCTTCTCATAGCCACTCGCTGGAGGGAATCAGATGCAGTCGTCGGTCGCTGTCGGTTGTCCTCGCCAAGCCGGAACCTTCACACTGCCATCGTCGCATGAGCCGCCATAGGATCCTCGAAGTCGCGCCTTGCTGAAACTGAACGCAAGGGAGTCACCGATCGCAGGGATGTCGCCCGCATGGGAGGCCGGCCCTAGGAGTCACTTGTTCGCCGCCCATTCATGAAGCCATCCTGTCGTCCGTCCAGCGTTCAGCCAGTCGCGTCCTCTCGTTTCAGTGCTCTGTCGTCCGCCGTGTCGTCCATGAAGCCCCAAGCCGTGCAAGAGGTCGTCATCGTCCTTTTGTCTTCTGTGATCGTCGACCAGTCTTCCTGTCACCAGATGCGAGAGTAGTCCTCGTCGGAGCTCGCTCAACCAACCGGTCTTCAACCCGATTTCGTTCTAGACCGTTCATCGTGAGTAATTTGTTCTGAATAGGAAGTATCCTTTTGGTGTGCTTGTTTTGAAAAAAAAAAAGAATATTAACAATGATCTAACTCATGGATTGTGCATGTTTCCAAGGAAAACTTTGAGCTTGGATCTGAAGTAGCGAAAGTTTGGGCGAACATTTACCACAAGTTAGCATTTAGATTTTAAGACCAAGGTAAGGGAATCCACACCAAACTCTAAAACTCAGAATTTTAGGGCTTTGTTCGAAAAAGGCCATGTTATGTTCGAAAAGTCTCTTTTAAATGCAATGATATGTTTGAAAAGTCACTTTTAAATGTCATGATATGTTTGAAAAGTCCTTTATAAATGCCATGATCTGTTTGAGAGGTCTGTTTTAAATGTCATGATCTTGTTTGTTTGATATCTATTCCAAAGGCTGTGAATGTCATTTTGTTGTTGGTTTGAAATTGAACATTTTGATTTTTGATATATGTTCATGCCATGAGATTTTTGCACGAATGTTGTTACTATTTCATTTGGGACCCTTAACATGTATTTCTTGAAAATGTCGCGAAGGTTATGGTGAAATCTTCCTGATAATATTCATTATATAAGTTATGTATGTGTTAGAGTCGACTCGAACTAGAGGCCATTATCCGGGAGAATTTAATTGTCCACTAAATGCTGAAGAGAAATTTTATAGAATGAAAATGCTTACGAAGGTCGTGGCGGTTAAACTTTCAATATATATGTATACATATTTCATGCGATGTAAGTGACGAAAGACTTAGAGTCGACCTAAACTAAGAGGCCATCGATCAGGAAGTCTTAATTTCCCATTGATAGCGAAGAGAAAAAGTCATGAAATATGATTTATTAAGTATGGGTCCCACATAAAGCCATGGTTTGTTTTGAAAGCTTGTTTTTCAACCCCAGCAATGAGGGACACTTACTGAGTATTATTTCATCATACTCACCCTTTCTTTTAAAAATGTTTTCAGGTAAAGTAAGAACTTATAGGGCGAATGATAGGAATGAGTTGCGAAGGCCATGGGAATAGAAATCATGTCTTCCGCATATTTTAAACTTCGTTTCATGTTTTAAGTTTGTTCTTATTTAATATTATTTTGTCAAGTGTTGAACTATATTTGAAAATAGGCCAGATTTGAGTTTTCTTTATTTTAGTTCGAGTGAACCTTGTTTTAAACGGTCGATTTCTTGGGATCCCAATAAAGAAAGTATTTCGTTCTCTATTTTACTTATTGACTTTTTGTTTTTGGCCCAAAATGAATGCATGGTTAGTAATGACTTTAGGAAAAAAGTCTTGAAAATTAGGGTCTTTACAGTTGGTATCAGAGCCTAAGTTTATTGGTTCTGTAGACTTGCTTACATTGTAAGCGTTAGGAATCCTATGGCTAAGTAGCAATTCCCCGTCATCACCAGTTATGCTTTAGAAATAAAGTTTCCTTTTATTTATGAGAAAGTATGAATATTGATATGTAAAGCTATATGTATATAAGATTTGAGCATAATGTATTTCTGAGCTAAGAAAGGATGAGAACGTGTGATTTCTACCCTTTTCTATAAAAAGAAAATGCTTATATGTGAAGCAATGTGTAATGATATGAGCATGATGTATTCCTATGTTGAGGAAAAAAAAAAGATTATGTGCGATCCCTACTGTTAGCTGATAGCAAGGGAATGCCTGAGCTAAGCATGTTAACACTTAAAGGAAGTTTTATTGACATAAAACACATGTTATGCGTTATTGAAAAGTTTCGGTTTAGGCAAAGAAGGTAAGAGTAAGTCTTACGAGACTAAAGTTGTTTAAGGTCGTTAAGCAACTAAGTTCCTTAATTAGAACTTTGAAAGATAAATGTTATGACTACTCTTGAGAAGTACAAGATTTGAATGAGTTAGGTAAAATGTCTGTGACCTTATTTTTACATGTCGGGTCAAATGGATGAAGAAGTTATGAGGTGTTGTATGCATGCCATTATGGAGAATTTAACCTTGTTAGCGTTAAAGAAAAGTTCTTTCATTTCCAAGTGAATACATGAATAGGGTATTTAAAGAGTTGAAAGGTAAAGAAAAAAAAAGGCTTTCAAAACTAAGTTTTGATTTCAAAAGGTCACATGATATTGAAGTAGTGTTTTGTTTTGTTTTGTTTTGTTTTTATGAAACTTTTAAGGGAGAAGATATGTATGACATTTACGTTGTGGCAAAGGAATATGGAAACCTTATCTATGAGGAGTTCTCTTTAAAAGATCCATCCTTGTGGATGCAAGGTAAAGAAAGATAGAGTGATTTGAAAGAGACTTGAGACTTAAGTGGAAGACAAGTTGTTAACTTTGGAGTGAAAGTTAAATTTTCAAAGTGTTTCGAAATACTTGGATCTCATCCACGACGAGTAATGCAAATAGAAACGACTAAGGCATTATTGAGTATAGGCATGGTACAGGGTTTCAAAAGTGATACCATAAGCTTAATGACCTTAATAAAAATACGGTTGAAGTGGAAGAGTATAAGCCAGAGTTTTGGTTTGAAGATAAGGGAAGTAAATAATTTGATTTTTTGACCCCTGAGTACGATTTGACTTTTACAGTGTTATTTATATACAAGAAGCCTTGAAAGTGGTAGGAGGAATTTCGCTACGGATTCCCAACGTTATGTTAGAGTTCACATAGTACTTGAATGAAAATGTATGAAATTATTCTTGAAATTTCTATTGTACAAAATTTCTTGTCTCCAAAGTAGAGGATTAAACATGAAAGATTTGAGTAATAAAGGAAAGTTTTAATGAGTTTTGTTTTTGTCATGAAGAAGTCAAATGAGGAACTCCTTTGAGTTGATAATATATACCGTTGTAGTGGTCAAGCGACCAATGGAATGAAACTGGAAGGTTTACTTAGTAAAAGATAGGCTGATAATTTCTAAGGTTTCACATATTTCGAGTTTAGAACCAAATTAATACAAAGAACTAGGAAGCTCTTATTTGAATGAGAGAAGAGAAAAAAATGTATTAGTGTAAATAAAGCAAGTTTGATCTTTCGAGATTACTCTTACCACCGAAGGTAGACTTGAGCATAAAGTTAAAGAAGAAAGCATCAGTTACTTCTAATATTCCTTACGGGATGACTCAATAGAGTCAAAAGAGTTCAAGTTATAATTATAGGATCTTTGTGATAAAGAATTCATATTAGTGTATCACCTTAAGGAATATTAGTGTTGTTCGTAAAGGAGAAAGGTGTGTCTATGTGTCTGTGCATAGATTATAGAAAGTTGAATAAGTCGCTACTAAGGACAAATGCCTCTTTTCCCTGGAAAGCAATCTATTCTACCAGGTACAAAGAGCACAGTATTCTTTAAGATCGATCTACCGTTAGGTCATCATCAATTGAGGATTAAGAGCGATGGTACTTCTAAAACGACTATCAAAACACGTTATGGGCGTTATGAAGTTATAATGATGTCATTTGACTAGTGCGCCCGTAGTGTTTATGGACTTAACAAATTGAGTATTCGAGGAATTCATGGATACTTTTGTGATTGTGTTGAGTGACAAATAACTTGGTATATTCTAAATTTGATGAGGAACATGAAGAGCAAACTTAGAACAGTTTGGGTAATTTTAAGGAAAATAAGTTGTATGAAAAGTTTTATGAACGAGAATTTTGATTTCAAGAAGTGTTCTTCTTAGAAAACCGTGGTGTCAAGAGCAAGGTCTTTATGGACCCTGCAGGGATAGAGGCAATTACATAGTGGCCTCGTCCTGCCATTGTTACTGAAGTATGAAGTTTCTGAGTCTAGCAGGTTACTACAGGTATTTTTTCAGAAATTCTGGAGAATAGTCTTTCCCTTAACACAGTTTACTTAGTAAGGCGACTCATTGGTGTGGGATGAACCTTGTGAAATAAGTTTTCAGAAGATCGAGCAATGATAAGTTTCAACCCAATTCTTATAGTATCTGAGGTGACAAGTAGATTTTCAGGTTACATTGATGCTTCCATAAAAGTGCCAAGTTGTGTGTTAATGCTACATTAAAGGTTCATTATTACGCCTTATGTCAACTAGATAGACATAGATTAAGTTAGATTAAGTTCCTTCATTCATGACCTAGAACTAGCAACGAAAATTTTTCGGCACTTAATGTGATGGTTTACAATTGATTAAGCTCTAGAGCAAAGTAAGTCAAGAGAGTTTTTGGTACACTCTTTTAAATTTTTGCTTCAAAGTTGAGGTCACTACTTGATTGTTAGGTTATCTTTTTAAAAAAAAAGATTTACTACATGAAGTTTGTTAAATAAGTTTAGTTTCGTTTTTGTTTTAGCCGTTGAATATTTTTGAATCTTGAATAGTCCTGAATTAGAGGTTGAAGGCATGATTGGTTGGTTATATGGCATTAGAAGTGCTTTTTTTTTTTTGTTAAACAAGTGTTAGAGAAAATTTTCGCATCGTTGTAGTTATGTCGTTATACTGCCGAATTTTTACGGGGCATTTTGATAACACGATTGGTAAAGTTTATGCAAAATAAAATGGTTCATGCAACATAACAAGCAAGGAGACCTAAGTTTAAATCATTTCTATCATGACTTAGAGCTTGCAGTGAGGTTAAACAAAAGATATTGTCCTCGTCAGTGACTATCGGTCCATCGTACCAAGTGAAAGCTATGGGGAAAAGGTCTTTAGTTCATTGTAACCCTAAGTATTGTTTTTTAATTGAGAAGTGATTTTGTCACTCATAATGTTTTTTTGAGGGAATTATGAAAGATAATTAGGTGGTGTTGGGTTTTTTTTTGCATAGCAACATATTAACGAACCTATGGTCAGACAAAATGATCCAGTTAGAGCTTTGAAGATAGTTACAAGCTTGCAAGAAGGATGTTCTTCAGAAAATCAGGGCAAGAATGCAAATTGCTTTGAGTAGGCGACAAAGTTATGCTAGAATGAAGCGAAAGGACTTAGAGTATAGAGTGGATTTAATGAATGGAACTGTGAGATTTGTCCAGAAGGGAAAGTCAAGTTCACGATCTATAGGGTCATTTGAAATTCTAGAGCGAAATAATCCTGAGGTTTATGGAACTGCATCATCGCCATCTCTCTCTATACTACCTAATGTGTTCCATGTTTCCATGGTGAGAAAGTATGTGTTGGACCCACCATGTGTGTGAAATGTCGAGCCCTCATAGTTGAATGAGAACTTGAGTTACAAGGAATGACCAATGCGAATTTTCGCATGATACCATTCATAATTGAGGAATCAGTTTGGTTAAAGGATTTCGCTCAACAATCACCAGACAGAAGATACTACTTGGGAGTGAGAGGAAGGAATGCAGACAAAACACCTCGAGCTAATTTAAGACTAGGAACTTTCGAGCACGAAAGTTCTTAAGGAGGGAAGATTGTAACGCCCGAGAATTTTCAGGTACGGTTATTTGTGAGATTAATTCTTTTTCTTTTGAGATGAGTTTGGGGAAAAATAAAATAGAATGCTTGGGCCAAATATTGAAGATCTATAATTTTTGGACTCATGGCATTCTTGTGGATATGTGGTTAAATGGGGGCAATTTGGTAAAAAGGTGATGGACCTAGGATTTTATGCACAGTTCCTTAGGGTTCTTCTTCTCCAAAAATAACTCCCTCCTCCACAGAACCCCCCACCACGCTGCCACTTCACTCACCACTCACCGGAGAATCGGATCACGATCGTCGGTCGTAAATCGGTTGTCCTCGCCAAGTCGGAACCTTCACACTTCCATCGTCGCACGAGCCGCCAGAGGAACCTCAAAGTCGCGCCTTGCTGAAACTGAACACAAGGGAGTCGCCGATCGTAGGGATGTCGCGCGCGCGGGAGGCTATCCCAAGGAGTCACTTGTTCGCGCCCATTCATGAAGCCATCCCGTCGTCCGTCCAGTGTTCAACTAGCCTCGTCTTCTCGTTTTAGTGCTCCGTTGTCAGTCGTGTCGCCAATGAAGCCCCAAGTCGCGCCAAGAGGTCGTCATCGTCCTTTTGTCTTCTGTGATCGTCGACCACGTCTTCCTGGCACAAGATCCGAGAGTGGTCCTCGCCGCAGCTCGCTTAACCAACCGGTCTTCAACTCGATTTCGTTCTGACCGTTCATCGTGAGTAATTTGTTATGAATAGGAAATATCATTTTGGTGTGGTTGTTTTGAAAAAAAAACGAATATTAACAATGATCTAGCTCATGGATTGTGACATGTTTCCAAGAAGAACTTTGAGTTTGGATCTGAAGTAGCAAAAGTTTGGGCAAACGTTGGACACAATGTAGCATTTAGATTTTAAGACCAAGGTAAGGGAATCCACACCAAACTCTAAAACTCAGAATTTAAGGGTTTTGTTTGAAAAATGCCATGATATGTTTGAAAAGTCCTACATAAATGTCATGATCTATTTGAGAGGTCTGTTTTAAATGCCATGATTTGGTTGGTTTGATATCTATTCCAAAGGCTATGAATGTCATTTTGTTGTTGGTTTGAAATTGAACATTTTGATTTTTGATATAAGTTCATGCCATGAGATTTTTGCACAGATGTTGTTACTATTTCATTTGGGAACCTGAGCATGTATTTCTTGAAAATGTTGAGAAGGTTGTGGTGAAATCTTCCTGATAATATTCATTACATAAGTTATGTATGTGTTAGAGTCGACTCGATCTAGAGGCCATGATCCAAGAGAATTTAATCGTCCACTAAAGGCCGAAGAGAAATTTTATAAAATGAAAATGCTTATGAAGGTCGTGGCGATTAAACTTCCAATATATATATGTATACGTATTTGATGCGATATAAGTCACAAAAGACTTAGAGTCGACCTAAACTAAGAGACCAT
Source organism: Trichosanthes cucumerina (assembly GCA_036507285.1). NCBI lineage: Eukaryota > Viridiplantae > Streptophyta > Magnoliopsida > Cucurbitales > Cucurbitaceae > Trichosanthes > Trichosanthes cucumerina. The sequence goes on from CM071841.1 coordinate 19,412,833, forward strand.
GGACCAGGATGTCTTAATTTCCCACTGATACCCGAAGAGAAAAAGTCATGAAATGTATTTTATTATGTATGTGTCCCACATAAAGCCATAGTTTGTTTTGACAACTTGTTTTTCAACACTGGCAGTGGGGGACACTTACTAATTATTATTTCATAATACTCACCTTTTCTTTTAAAAATGTTTTCAGGTAGAGCAAGAACTTACAGGGCGAATGACGGGAATGCGTTGCGAAGGCCATGAGAATAGAAATCATGTCTTCCGCATATTTTAAACTTCATTTCATGATTTAAGTTTGTTCTTATTTAAAATTCTTTTGTCAAGTGTTGAACTTTATTTGAACAGAGGCCAGATTTGAGTTTTCTATATTTTAGCTCGAGTGAACCTTGTTTTAAACGATCGATTTCTTGGGATCCGAATAAAGAAAGTATTTCGTTCTCTGTTTTACTTCTTGACTCTTTGTTTTTGGCCTCAAACGAATGCATGGTTAGTAACGACTTTAGGAAAAAAGTCTTGAAAAATAGGGTCGTTACAGGAGTTCCCTTATAACAAAATCTTAGTTGTCCTACTTAACAATATTTTAAAACTATTTAAACAAATAAGTAAGACTAATTTCTAATCCTATTAGAAATTGTGATATTAGGTTTATTTAGTTTTAAACATTTTAAAATTAATTCGATTTACCTAAAATACTATGTTTGCACACAACTGTATATTATAGGTTAATGTTTCTAATTTAAATTTTTAACAATTACCAATTTTCATAAATTAACATATAACACGCTTGTATGGTGTAACAAATTAACAATCAATTTCTAATTAATTTACCAACCATATAATCCATGCAATTAATAAAATATTTAAATTAATAAATCATGAATTAATCAAGCATGCAAGACATTATTTAATATAACACTTTATATTAAATTAAATGATGTCATGCATAATGTTTTTCAGTTTTCATATATTTAATATAACACTTTATATTAAATCACTCATAAAAAATATTCACATGCATATTTATATAGTAAAGCAAAAATATAAAATATAACAAGCATCATACGAATATGCATGACAATGCAATTTCCTTTAATTAATATAACAATTATTTTAATTAAGGAAATTAAAACTTAGAACATGCATTTCTATATAATGTAACTCTTATATTATAAATGATGCATGAAACATGTTTATCCTAAGTTTGGTTTTGCCATGAGACAAGACATCACCAATAGAACTTCCTTCCTATATCTTGAGATTTCTAAGATCACGATGGTGGGATCGTATCTCGATTGGGAAGGGAAGAGAATGTGTAGAGAGAATAAATTTCTTGGAGTAAGGTATGAGGAAGCAAAAACCAAAAGAAAAATTGATCATCCTTACCTTCCTCACTGCCATTTTATCGATGAAAGTTGTGAGAGAGAGGAGTATGTGGGATCATCCCACGTATCAATAACTTCCAGCAACTACTCGAAGTTATTATATTTAAATAGATTAAATTAAAATTATTTAATTTTATTTAATTAATCATAATTAATTAAATTAATAATTAATTAATTCAATTCAATTCAATTAATTCTTCATTTAAATAATATTCAAATAAATATCTCTCACATACCATAGAGTTTTAATTCAATTAATTTAATTAAAACAAATTTAATTAAATTTAACTAAATTAAATAATTAATTAACTGCTAAATTAAATATCATATATTTAATTTAAATCTTATAATTGAATCATATCCAATTATAATTCTCCCATAACCTATAGTTTTAATGTATATCTAATGTGCATTAAATTTAATTTAGAGTTTTAATATGAGTAAAATACAATTCACAATAAAATAATATTTAAACTCTTTCAAATATTTAATTCTCTCAAAAATTAATTTTGAATATCATCCAAAAGTAATTTATATTATAACATTTTAATCAAAATTTAAACTTATATTAAAATGTATCATTATACATCATAATGATTATCTAAGTGAATTTGAACATTTTAAATTCCAATCAAGATCAAATAACCTCAGCACCGTTTATGAGCAAGGAAAGGGATCTAATAGACCTACAAGGTTAAGTCCACTTAGAGGCACCACTTAAGGGAACACTCATCTACTTACCCTAATTTGGGAAGGAGTGAATTTCATCTTGTAAGGTTAAGTCCCCAACTACCCACATAGTTGTGTCCCAAAGAAGGTAGGGTTATTGAGTCGGCATCTCAGGCCACTCTCACCCATACTACTCAAAGGACAATCCCTCTTAGATAGGATTTCGTAACTTCATGATTAGGATCAAGTTACCTAGGTCATCCTTTTGAAATAGAAATCTAATTAGTCAACGAAGTTACATCTATCGGTCACTATTTTACGGTCTGATCTTATGTGAACTCATCATATAGGATACCCCTGCTCGCATGTCATCTACATGAACGCGTTGAATCATTGTGTTTGTATCAAATACAAAGTTGGTCGTATCCATAGTGTCACCAGGATAAGGTACCTAACCTCATCTCTATACTATAGACCTTTTTGGATGTTTCTTGAACTTTTGATCCTCGTATGCCTCCACATACAGTTCAAGACACATAATAGAGCCTAGAATGTTTGTTTATTGGATTTAGAATTATTTTAAGGAAAACTACTATAAAGAATAACACCACCTTATTGAATAAATGCAATAACACTTTATTTGATAAAATTGAAACAAATTACAAAATTACAAACTACGAGTTTTAGGGCATAAAACCCAATACACACTTCTTTCTTAAATGAATTTTCCTACACCTTGCACATGCATGAATGTAAAAATCCAATTTCAAAAACAAGCTTCCAATCGGTTTTATTTCGCTGTGAGGTTAAGAAGTTCTTAGTGATCATAACTAGACCCCTCTTGACTTTGAAATATTTTATGTAAGAAATTTCTTCTTTTAAGAATTGAATTTGTTTTTGTTTGCTTTCTATAGTATTTATGGATTTTTTTACCGTTGTTTGTTGTAAGTTATGGATTTCATGGCGGGTTATTGGACTTGTAAATTTGAATATTATTTCTTGTCCCAGTACATTGGATATTATCCCCTCTTCTGATATTGCTATTGGATATAATTGGGTAAGAAATGGCATGCCTAAAATCAGTTCCTGAACTAGGTCTTTGACTAACAAGAAAGAGTTCACAAAACAAACTCCCTTGTTGCAAACATGGACTTTTGAAAATTTGTAGTTAATCATTAATTGTTGGCTATTAGCACCACGAAGTGTTTCTAATGTTTTTTCAAAGTAAATTGAGGGTATTAATCCTTCTTGAATGCAGTTTTGATCTGCACCTGAATCAATTAAAGTTCGTAAAGTAATTTTGAAATCATGAATTTTGAGGGTTACAAAAGAATACCATTTTTGAAATTGAATGCTTGAAATTGCTCCTAAACGAAGGATTCTCCTTCTTCATTAGGAGTTTCTTCAGGTTGTGATTTGATTTGAGACATTTCTAGACGGAGATGGAATATCTCACGATCGGTGTCATTTTTGAGTTTATTGACTTCTTTTTTTAGGTTAATAATTTCTGATTGAACATCTTGAATAGTGATTTGCTTTGGTTACTCGAATTTTTTATAACGTTTTCCACTCGTATGGTTTAAAATTACTAGTTTCTTCTTGATCTTTATTTTTGAGGATTGAACTTTTAAGGCTATGAAGAATTGGTTTTTTTGAGTTTTACGTTGTCTATTTCATCAACAACGTTAAGCAGGGTTTCTTGATCTTTGGTTACGACACATATGCATCCTGAGCAGACTCGTTTGCCTTAATTTTCTTCTTCATCATATTTGCTATCAGAATATGAATCAGTTTCTTCTTGTAATTCAAGGATTTGACCTTCATCAGAACTATAAATTGACTCTTCGGAATCAGATTGGATGATGTTTAGAAGTTGTTGTTTAACATCATCATCGATTTCTAATTCATTGATCTTCTTTTTCATAGGACACTTATTGGCATAGTGTCCGTGCGATCGGCATTTATAACATTGAATATTTCCTTTTGAATTTCCACATTTGTAAGTGGGGCGTTTTTTGGTATAGGAATTATAGGGTTTTCTATAATTCTTCCTTTGGAATGACCTATATGGCCGATAGTTTTGTCTTTCTTGATGTTTTCTATATCTTTTTATAGCAGTTTTCTGAACTGCCGAGGGCAGATGAACCTTTCCACATCCATATTGATCGTAGAAGTTTCCTAATTCTGCCTTTTTTGAACCAAAGGTTTTGTTAAGTTTTGCTTGAACTTTGGATTCATTGCATAAACGGATACCCTCACTTATTATAAATGAAGTTAGATTCCCATAGGTTAGATTATCCCAGGCAATTTTTTCGTCATATTTTGCGTTTAAATCGATTTTGACTCTTTCAGCAAAGTAATTGGAAAGGCCTTTAATGAATTGTTCCTTCCAAATGGAGGAAGAGCAATCAACTCTAATTAATACTTTACTTAGAAACATATCTTTGTACCATCTGAAGTCTCCTAATGTTGGACATTTGAGATTTAGAATGATTTCAGCCGATCTGGCTTGATATTGAGCTGGATCTCCTATGAAGGCGTTTGTTATAGTATAGACAAGGGTATTTACTGCATCGTCTATTTTTTCTTCTATTTCAACCATTTTAGGTAATTGAACTTCTACCTTGATTGTTTGCACTCTTTTCTCTGTACTGAAATGATTTAAGATGTAGTGGCGATCACCTTCCTTTAGGTATTGATCCCACCATTGTTTAAATTGTCCTGTAAATCCTACAACGATAAGTTCGGCGATCTCATGGTCCCTTTTTCCTCTTTGACTATAGGCATTGGAGGCGATTAACATCTCGTTTATGACGTTTATGATTAGATCATCGGATATACCGTCCACATTCCATTCGTGGATGGCTAATCCATTATAAATAGCTTGAGTCATTTGTGTTTTTTCTTCAAATTGAATATCTGGGAATGATGGTTGTGGATACCAATTCCTCATTGTTGAATATTTTGATACTTTTGATTTCGTACCAATTTTTAAAACTTCGTTTGGGGACTCGATCTTTTCTTCACTTAAGGAAAGATCCCTAGTTTTTTGGATAATTTGATCGATAATGGAATCCTTAATAACGTTAATTGTAGGAGTTGTTTTTGAAGGTGATGTTTTTGAAATGTGAAGACTATTTAGCTTTTCTTCAATTAAAGCTAAGGTTTCTTCTTCTTTAGTCATTATTTTAATTTTGCTATTAATGACTATGGGTTTGAATAGAGAAATTGATTCGTCTATGGGAGGTATCAAGATTCCTCCACTTGAGGAAGAAGCAATAGAAGGTTTTGATATTTTTCTTTCAATCTTTTCTACTTGGTTGGCTATAGTAGAAAGGATTGTATTGGAAAATTGTTTTGAAGTTGGATAATTTTTATATCCTTAAGGGTAGGAGTATTCTTTTCTTCCTTTTCACTGATATTTTTGAATGGGTTGACTTTGACTTTCTCTCCATAGATTGTTTCGAATTCTATTTCTTCTAGGGAAGGATGAGTTTGATGAATATTCCCTCTTTGGCTTGTTTTCCAAGTTTCATGCAACATATTGATCTCATTTTCGGATTATTTTAACCAAGTAAAGAATGGAATGTTTTTCTCTGTTTCTTACATGAATGAATACCACCTTGACCTTATTTCAGATCTCTGGTTTTCATCATAGTTTTTAAGAAAGGCGTTCCTCTTTGTTTTATATTTTGGTGAAATGAAATCCTTTTTCAATGGTTCTTTATTAATTGAAAATCCTTCAAAAAGAACATTTAGTTGACTGGCAAACACGGATCGATTATCCATGTCTATTTGGGTTGGAGATTGTGGTTGTCGTTCCTATTGAACAATTGCTACATTTTGCTCTATATTGACTGATTTTACCCTTAACGAGTTAGATCGATCAAAATAGAATTTTGTGTCAGCTTCTGAGGTTGCAGAAGATCGAGAGGTACTTGGTCTTGAGGACATGAATTCCTTGACTTTAGTAACCTCTGGTTCTTTAGAGAATTGGATTTCAACAACCCAATCTATATGTGAAGGAAATGAAAATTCCTGCGCAGCGAAACACTATCGAATCGTCAAGGTATCGTTACGCTACTTGAAAATTGTCAAAATGATCTAACACTTAGATCTAAGTTAAACATGTAAAATAAGGAAGAAATTACAACAAGAAGAGTATACTTACTCGTTGTAGACAAAACTTCAAATTTTCTTCCTCGATCACGAACACTTTGTGCTTCTCAACGAATGCTTCTCTCGAACAAAACGAACACCACCAACGACCTTCTCGGTTGTTCCTTCTTTGGAAGAAGGAAAGTGGTGCGACTTTTCTTGGTTTTGGAGAGGGAGGAGAATTGAGAGAAAAGTTGAGAGAGTTCTCTTCTTTTTGGGTGAAATCCAAAAAATGAGAGATTGAAGTTACACTCCTTCTTGCAAGAAGGGTTTAAATAGTGGAATAACCATGAAGTTAAAATATCCACATTATTACCATTTTACCACAACCATAGGTTATGCAAATCACATTTGCATAACCATATAATACAAGATATCTCATATCTCATATTGCAAATCACATTTGCAATAATTGTGGATTAATTAAATTGAATCACATCCAGTTTAATTTCTCTCAATTAATTTCTCCAATTAGCCCTAATTCAACAATTAGGCTAACCTATAGTTTATTATGAATCTCATTCAAATTAAACTATATATTATATCATTCATATCTCATATAAATGACATAAATTCCCTTTAAGTGAAATTGAACACTTCAATTTCATACCAAAACTCTAACCCTTCTTTTAATCCAGTTGAGCAAACCGAGGACCTAATGGACCTCTGAAAGGATTTGCTCCAATGATCCGAGATTAACCTATCAAACTCTTTGACCCAGTTAATCGACCTTCATTAGCTACGGTAACACTCCACTATAGCCCATAGCTGCACTCCCGTCAGTGCAGAATATTACGTGTCCACTGATATAACCAATGCCCATGAGTCGACCCTTCACAGGTTGTTCGTAGACACGGCTGGGTCAAATTACCATTTTACCCCTGCGTCTACTTCTTATTCCTTAAGTCCCCACTGCTCCTCTAATGAACAACATATCGTGTTGGTCCAACAATACACAACACCCTTCTCGGGCCAGTGAGAAGTTGGGCGCCCATTGTCCAAGCCCTGGAGACAGCACTTAAGGGAACAACCCCTATATTTCCCTAAAGGCGAGAACGAGTGAATTCCATCTCGCGTAGGTAAGTTCCCAGCTCCCTGCTTGGTCCTGTCCCTTAGAAGATCGGCATATTGGGCAAGTAATTGTGACCACCCTCACCCGTACTAGCCAAAGGACAGACCCCCACAGACAGGAGTCCGTAACACGCTTAGGATTCAGGTCGAGTCACTAATGGTCATCTACGGTTATTAGTCCTCTTCTTGTCAGCGGTGTTTACATCGTCGGTGGGTCTAATAATTCACGGTCCTGGTCTTGTACAATTTCATTGCACAGGATGCCCCCACTCGCATGTCAACCACATGAACGAGTCAGATCACCTCGTTTGTATCTAATACAAAGCGGGTCGCATCCACAGTGTATCCAGGATTAGGTCTCCAACCCTATCCATATATTGTAGACCGTTTGGGTCATTAACTCGAACGTGATCCTCCCTGTGTGTCCACTACACACCGTTCAAGTTCTAGTTCTCTCATAAATTCAATGACCCTGGAGCTTAGTTTATTGGAAAAGTTTGTAAATATTGCGAGACACAAAGTAATGAAATAAATAACTCTTATTAATTTCAAACAGTAATTTACAAACACGAGATTAGGACAAAAATTCCAACATTATGTTCAATAATTTGAGCTAAATTTGAATTTCTTTTTGGTGGAGTGAAAGCTTCCATAAGCTTCCATGTTGGATTTCTAGTAATTTGTTCCCAAGATAAACTTTTCGGAACAATGATTGAGGACTTATCAAGATTTGCTTCAATAAGAATTGTTGATCCCTTCGGAGAAGACCTCAGGGCTCTTGGAGAGATGTTAGTATTCATGAGTTTGTAACAAATTCTAAAAATCATCACTGCAGAGTGAGACTCTTCTTGAATATTAATATTTTTTGTATAGACATTGGCTATCAAAGAAGATAGGATGTTCGGATCTTGTAATGAAAGTGTAAAATTTGGGTAACAATTGAAGAAGATAGGTCCTTTTTCGAGGTTGGATTGAACAACTCCAAGAAGAGAGTTTGAGAAGTTAAGATGTCTTTTATCTCTTAAAGAGACTAAGACAAGTATATCTAGACCAAGTCTAAATAATGGTTTGATGGAAATTTGAACTAATCCTATGTGAAGATAATTAAGCTCTTCACGATGTTGTAGGATAAGCTTTTTTGAAAAAAGATTTATTGATTCTTGGTCGTTATTTATGGGGATATTTTTCTCAGAAATTTTAATACAATTTCTTTGAGAGAGATTGAATGTGCTATGGTAGTAGACTGTTTTGGGATCTACTTTTGGGATACTCCATTGATGGAGTTTGTCTTCTATCTTGGCTATTGTTAATTCTTGATTGGTAGTGTTAGAGAGTTTTGACTCGGAATCACCTTTATGATCTTCATAATCATTAGAAATTGAAATAGTTTTTCCTTTGACTCCAAGGTTCATAATCTTTTTTAAAAAATTAGACATAATTATCTTCTTTTGTGCATAACTCAAAATAGAATAGTAATAATTTTCTTTCTTTCTTCAAAACATATGTAAAATGCAGCAATTATATCAAGTACTAGTTACTGGGGAACAGGAGCTTACCAATGGACTTACTCTTACTGTCGGGAACAGAACCTTTACCAACCAGCAGACGACTAGCGGATGCAAGATATAATTGATGAGCTTCCCAAGTTTGGAAAATAGATTGAATTTTTTTTCTAGCAAGAGATAGGTAAAAAGAAGGTAATTTTATTGAATAAGGCTCTTATACCAATTGCTCATCGGTGAACCGCGAAGAGAATTAGGATCATTTACAATACTTAAGAGAGCATGGAAATTTTTAAGACTCCAAAAAGGGTTTGCTACCTTTTAGGTATGAAGTTCATTTGTCTAAGGAACAGTGTCTAAGACACCTCAAGGAGTGGAGGACATGAGACGGATTCCTTATGCATCAGTTGTTGGGAGCTTGATGTACGCCATGTTGTGTACTAGGTCAGACATCTATTTTACAGTTTGAATGGTCAGTAGGTATCAATCCAATCCAGGACCTGAACACTCGACAACGGTTAAAACGATCCTTAAGTATCTTCGGAGAACAAGGAACTACATGCTTGTGTATGGGACTAAGGATTTGATTCTTACTAGATACACGGATTCTGACTTTCAAACTAATAAAGATTCTCGAAAATCTACATCAGGGTCAGTATTTACTCTTAACGGAGGAGTTGTAGTATGGCGAAACATCAAGCAGGGATGCATCGTTGATTCCACCATGGAGGCCGAATATGTAGTAGCTCGTGAAGTAGCTAAAGAGGTCGTTTGGTTAAGGAAATTCATGTTAGATTTGGAAGTTGTTCCAAATATGAGTTTGCCTATCACGTTGTATTGTGATAACAGTGGTGTCGGGGGAAATTCAAGGGAACCCAGAAGTCACAAGAGGGGTAAGCATATTGAGCGAAAATATCATCTCATCTGGGAGATTGTGCATCGAGGAGACATGATCATCACGAATATAGCCTCAGAGCCCAACATTCCTGATCCTTTTACAAAAGCTCTCATGGCTAAAGTATTTGAGAGTCACCTAGAAGATCTAGGTTTACAAGTCTTCCCCAACTAGGGAAAGTGGGAGTACATTGTACAAAGGGTTTAAATGCCCTAGTTTATTGTATTTTACATTATTGTAAAGTTTAAATTATGTACACCACAAGCTTTAGGTCAAATGGGAGATTGTTGGGATATGTGCCCTAAAACTTATGTAATTTTGATCAAATAAATAAAGAGTTATTTGTTTTGATAAAATTATATTCTCGCTTTATAATTCCAATAAACTAAGCTCCAAGGTTATAATATATCTTGAACATGTAGTAGACACTATTTAGATTGTGTTCAAGAGTATAACCTAAATGATCTATGGTATAAGAATATAGTTGGAAACCTTATTCGGGTAACACCATGGATGCATCCCACTTTGTAGTTAGTACAAATGAGGTAATCCAACTTATTCATGTGGATGACATGCGAGTGGGGGCATCCTATATGAAGAGCTCATACAAGACCAGACTGCAAATTATTAGTCTTACCAGTATAACACCGTTAACAGGATAAGACTGATAATTTATAGATGGTCATTAGTGACTCCACCTGAATCTTTAGCAAGTTAAGAACTCCTGCTTATAGGGGTTTGTCCTTAGACTAGTATGGGTGAGAGTGGTATGTAGCCGACTCAATAATCCTACCTTCTCAGGGACAGAACCTCGTAGGTAGCTGAGGACTTAACTATGCAAGATGGAATTCACTCATTCGTACACTAAAGAATTAGATAGGTTGTTCCCTTAAGAACTGAGTCCATGTCTTGAACAACGGGGCCCTCCCTTCTAAACTAGCTTAAGAGGGTATGAGTTTATGGTAGGACCATAGACTTGTTGTTCATTAGTGGATCAGTGGTGCTTAAAGAACAAATAGGTAATCACATGGGTAAAACGATAATTTGACCCAAATATGATTACGAACAACCTATGAAGGGTCGACTCATGGCTAATGATTATATATAATCTACCGTGAGAAGAGTGCAGCTACAAGTCTATAGTGGAGTGACTTGTAGTTAATGAATATTGATTAACTGAATCAAAGAGTTTGATCAGTTAATCTCACATCATTGGAGCTCATGAACTGTAGGCCATTAAGTCCCTCCATTGGCTCAACATGGTAATATTGAAGGTATAAAGTTAGGAATGAGATTGAAGTGTTCAATTTCATATATGAGGTGTTATATCAATTATATGTCATATAATTGATATAATATATAGTTTTAATGTGAATTAGATTCACATATTAACTATATACTAATGAGAGAATGAAGGAGGGATATGATGGTAATTTTCATCCCATTTCCCTATAAATAGTTGCATGAGATGCAACTTTGGGATAAGGCTTTTACATAAACCCTAGAGTTCCATTTTGTGTTGGAAAGAGTTCCAAAAGAAAAACTTCTCTCAAACCTCCACATCTCATCCTAAAGGAACCCACCTTCCTCTCTCACCTAGAGAACAACGGAGAAGATCTAGTGGTGCATTTTCATAAGGTGTGGGTTTGTTGCTGAGATCGTCACCATTGGAGGAGGAATTCGTGAAGAAAGTATTCTTCAAAGGTAATATCTTGTTGTCCTATACTTTGTAAAGCATGCTTAATCTTAGATTTAGTTCTTGTATTTGAGATCTATGTAACAAAATCATGAACACGCGATTTAGCATCTCTTCCGCTACGGGATTCGATCCCTTCACTTTGTTGATGAGTCTCTTAGTTCTAGTTATTATGAAGCTCATTAATATTCTGATCATCTTTTCAGCGAGCCTTCTTTATATTTGGAGCCTATATCACCCTTGGTGATCGAGGCCCATATTGAGCAACTGTGGTACAAGTATGATATTCACATCGATGTACAATTGAGGGTTCCTAGAGCTGATGATCATAGTAATGACCCTCTTCTGGAAGAAGTTGCCTTTTATTCTGCCATGTTTAAATTTGGAGTTCGTCTTCCCATGCCTTTATTTTTGCAAAGTTTTTTTTTTTTTTATGTTGGTTGAGTTGGCTCTCACTTAGCTTGTCTCACACATTTGGAGTTATCTCATAGGTTGTTATCTATTATTGTAAATATATAGCAATGGTAGTCTAGTCAAATACATGTTTTTATGTCTCTCTACATTTTGCATAATCCTTCTTTTCATTGTTTCTTTTACAATTTGGGCTCTTCATGCGGTAAACTTATTTATGCATTGATTTTCTTGTGAATTGAATGGATTAGCCTCTGGTCCCTAAAATTATGTTTATGAAATTTCCACAAAGTTTGAGGACTATGATGAGTTACTCTCTTTATTTTCCCTTTCTTCTTATAAATTGCACCGATAAACCTTTATCTAACCATACCGTGTGTTCTTTTTTTTTTTCAGTTCCCATGTAGTTCCATCATTTTGTTGTTGCTTAAGCATTTGTAAGAGTTGTGAGGAGTTTGGGAGCCCCATCCCGACCTTTCCCTTATGGGTCAAGAGAACATAGTCAGTATCAGTGAGTAATGAGATCAACCTTCCGGTGCGTTGTTTCGAGCTCATGAGTAGAGTTAGTCAAGATCATCCTCTAGGCTTCACAGTAGAAGATCCTAAGGAAGTTGTTGCTCTAGAAGTTTGTGATCTATGCCACGTAAGTTTTTGTTCTTCATATGTTTTCTTTTTATTCTTCACTTGTTTCTTCACAACTGACTTTCTTAGTGCTTTTACTTTAGGATTTTTGTTAGTTCACTATGTTTTCAATGGCCCTTGCTTTGATGATCTCCTACCTTCAATAAACAAGTATTTCCAGGGTTGAGCTAGTTCAAGCTCAGGCTAGCTTTACTCGGGCTATTCACCACTTAATTGAGATTAGAATTAAACTTGACTTCACAAAGGTTGAGCTTTGATCAGTTCGTACCCAATTGGATGAAGCTAAAACCCACTTGGGCGATGTTGAGTATCTGACTGGAAAATTCAAGAAGATTGGAGAATATATTACGATGCTGGGCGAAATCTTTAACGGTGGATTTAACTGGGTCATTAAGGGGCATTTTTGGGTGTGCATTACAATAACCTATGTTATAATAACCTTTCGAGTACTATGCACCCCAAACACAGACTATTACAACAGCAGACTAAACAACTCTGCATATAATCTTATAGAATTTCACAAACTATTATAACCCACAAACTATTATAACTCACGCAGTGCCCCAAACAACCTCTAAGGAGTCGTTTAGTTTAAGGTTTTATTGGATGCCCATGGGTAATAGATGTCTGGGAATAGTAAATGTCTGGGAATAGATGACTTTGTTTGGTTCTACATGAGAATGTTATCAGATTTTTATGTAAACAAGTGGTATTTATATTTGTTTGATGAAATTAAAATTTATTTTATGAGATTGATCTTATAAATCTTATATAATTATGATCTATTATTAATAAAATAATAAATTAAATTTTAAAAAATTAATTAATTAATATTTTTAATGAAAAAAATTAATTGTTAAGTGATCACAAATAACTCAGGATAATGATTATCCTTACCATAAATTAATATTATTTGTAGTTAATTTATTAAATATAATATTAGTTAGTGATTTAATATTTTCCTAATGAATTTTATGCTTGTTTTATGAAAATTAATTGTTAATTGATCACAAATAACTCGTAAATAATTAATTATAATGATTATTCCTACCATAAATTAATAAAATTTGTAATTAATTGATTAATATAATATTAATTAGTGATTTAATATTTTCCTAATGAATTTTATAATGAATGTTTTGCTTGTTTTATGAAATTAATCCTAAAAACATTATTTTATTAACTAATCAAATTAATGTCGAGTAATAAAAATAAATAAATTAATTATAAATATTTTTAATTAAATAATTAATTATGATTATTGAAAATGAATATATATATATATACTTAAATATTAATAAAGAAGAGAGAGAGGAAGAGAGAGAAAGAGAGAGATGGATGGGTATAAAGAAAACCAATCATTCTTGAAGGGTATAGAAAATCCATCTATCATGGAAAAAAGTGATGCATGGAAATAAGTGATGCCCATGCCCATGCTCACAAACCATGTTGCAAACAAGGAAATTTAAAACTTTTATCCATTCCTATCCTCAAAACCTTACACCAAACGACCCTTAAGAGTTTTGCCAGAAACCACAAGGACATTAATTGTTAGATTGTTCGAGAGGATTATGCTTCCTTTAAGAAATGTCTATATAGCAACCCAGACTCAACTGAATCCAATGAGAGTGGAGAAGCTAATATGAATCAGGGCTAGTTTATTTTCTACCTTTGTATTTTGCTTGTCCCTCTTATCTCTTTCATCTTAATGTAAGACTTTTGCAATTCAATAAAAGTTTCAATTCTATTTATCATCATCATCTCTCTTTAATGAATTTCACTTTAAAGAGATGAACTCTGACAAATAGAATTACTTAAATCTTACGAATCAAGATAAATTGGCAAAAAGGGTCTCTCATTCATAACATCAAACAACAAAACCAAAAGGAACCCCTTACTTGCAACTTTCTTTTCTTGCTTGTTCTGTGCAGCTTTTGCTTTTTGTTCAACAGAATGACATATCTCCTTTAGTAGCTTCTTTTTCTTTTGTTCAACAAAGAGACGTATCTCCTATGCAGCTTATTTTCCTTTTGTTTAATTAGGAAACATATCCCCTTTAGTAGCTACCTACTCAAGTAGGAGTTTCAGTTGCGGAAATCATTCTTGAGTCGACATAACTTGAATTGACAAAAATTTGAATAAAATTTAAATTTTACATGAATTTGTTAAAATTGAAAAAATAAAAATTTATCTAAAGGAAAGATAAACAGAGAGAAGCCCCCTAATTATTCATGGGAGTGTGGTACACCTCGAGCATGTCGAGGCGTGCTTGTGGCTTGTTTCTTGATCTTTTGACTTCCTCGATTGTTGTAAAGCAATACTCCCTTAAAGTTTTATGTTCTCCGTTAAATAGTCCAACTCCATTCAAAGTATGAAATTTCAACAATTGGCGATTGGTGGAAGCTACTCCTTTTAGTTGGTGAAGTGTTGGCCTTTCTAATATGGTGTTATAGGCTTATGTGCACTCTACTACAAATAAGTCAATTATCCAAGTAGTTGTATTAAATCCGTCCCCAAAGGTGACTGGAAGTTTGATGCTATCCTTTGGAGTAACTCATTCTCCCCTAAATCAAACAAGGGGCGTAAGATTAGACTGAATACATACCTTTGTAATAAGGGCCATGTCTGGCCTCACGAGTAATTTCCTTTTTTTTTTTGCTAGATTCACCCCATTGTTAGTCTCACAAATATGGTTCTGATCTCAAGTGGGGGTTCTTAAACTAGTCGGCCTCGACCTCAGTTTATCCTTGAGGTATTCCTTCAGATACCTTTCTATTATATGGGTTTTGATTTCATCCTATAGCTGATAGCAATCGTGGTTTCATAACCATGATCTCGGTGAAAGAAACAATATTTAACTTTGCCTCTTTTTTCATACAAAGACCGCATCGTGCCTTAGAATTTTACCAAATTTAAGTAATGAATTTCCATCAAGATCTTCTCGAGAGGGAGAGTTATGAAAGTACACCTCTCAGACTTTTGACCCGGGACATCCATAGAATCAAGTCAGCCTCAACCACTTTCGTTGACCCTCCTCCTCTTCGAAATGAAAAATTGTTGTCCTGAGCTCTAGCGCAACTTGGTTGTTTCTTTTTTCAAGATTAGATGTAGCCTCCCTTAATCATACAAGCTCCTTAACGTTCATATACTTTAGAGCCCAAGTGATGAACTTAACATAGAAAGTTGGTTCTTTCTTGCCAATGGATCTAATCAAGCATTTATCTTGCAAACAAACAACAATGGCAATTAGTTCAGTAGTGTTTATAAATCATTTAACTTATAATCCCTCCTAGTGTTGGGATGCATGTCATAATCTCGTATTTGTTTGTAATATTCACTATTAAAATAAATAAGAGTTATTTTTTCATCACTTTGTATCTCGCATATTTCCAAACTTTGTCCATTAAATTAAGCTCCATGGTCATTGAATTATGTGAGAATGAGAACTTGAACAGTGTGTAGTGGACACACAGGAAGGATCACGTTCGAGTTAATGACCCGAACGGTCTACAGTATACGGATAGGGTTGGAGACCTAATCCTGGATACGGTGTGGATGCGACCCGCTTTGTATTAGATACAAACAAGGTGTTCCAACTCGTTCATATGGTTGACATGCGAGTGGGGGCATCCTGTGCAATGAGATTGTACAAGACCAGACCATGAATTATTAGACCTACTAATGTAACACCGTTAACAATATAGGACTAATAACTTCGTAGATGACCATTAGTTACTTGACCTTAATCCTGAGCGTGTTACGGACTCGCATGCTGCGTGGAGTGCATCCCTTTAACTAATACGGGTGAGGGTGGTCACAGTTACTCACCCAATCTATCTATCTTCTCAAGGATAGGACCACGTGGGGAGCTGAAAACTTGACTACGCGAGATGGAATCCACTCGTTTCCGACTTATGGAAACTAGAGGGGTTGTTCCCTTAAGTGCTGTCTCCAGGGCTTGGACAACGTGCGCCCACCCTCTCACTATCCCGAGAGGGGTGTTGTTTATGGTTGGACCATACAACGTTGTTGTTCATTAGAGAAGCAGTGGGGACTTAAGGAGCAAGAGGTAGACACAGGGGTAAAACGGTAATTTGACCCAATAGTGTCTACGAACCACCTGTGTAGGGTCGACTCACGGGCATTGGTTATATCAATAGACACAACTTGTCTCACAGTGATGGGAGTGCAGCTACGGGTTTTAGTGGAGTGTTACCGTAGCTAATGAATGTTGAATAACTAGGTCAAAGGATTTGACAGGTTAGTCTCGAATCATTGGAGCTCGTCATCTATAAGTCCATTAGGTCCCTCGGTTGGCTCAAACTGGATAGATAGAGGGTTTACAGTTTAGTGTAGATTTGAAGTGTTCAAATTCATTAACAGTGTATTTATGTCATTTATATGAAATATGATTGACATAATATATTGTTTAATGTGAATGAGATTCATAATAAACTATAGGTTAGCCTAATTGATTAATTAATGCTAATTTAGAAAAATTAGATTGAGAGAAATTAAATTGAATGTGAATTCAATTTAAAATCCACAATTATACAAATGTGATTTGTATAATAAGGTATGAGATATCTTATTATATGTGTTATGCAAATATGATTTGCATAACCTAAGGTTGTGGTAAACTGGTAAATAGGTGGAGATTTCAACTCCACCTATCACCATTATATAATGCCTTTGTGAGAAGGCTTTGTAAGGCATTTTGCTCATTTTTTGGAATCTCACCAAAAGAGCTCTCTCAAACTCTCTCAATCTCTCTAGAATTTCTCTCTACCCCAAATCAAAGGGAGTTCCACCACTCTCCCTCTACCGACCGAGAACAATCGAGAAGATCTTTCGGAGGTGTCACTGTTCGGTTCGAGAGATCGTGATTGTAAAGATTGAAGGCACGAAGAGTTCGTGATCGGAGAAGGAATTCGCGAAGAAGAGTTTTTCGACGAGTAAGTGTTACTTTTAAGTTTCTGTTTTTCTTCTCTACAAAGCATGTTTAGCATAGGATTTATGTGATAAATTCGGTTTTAAGAAAATATTTTTCACAACGAACACCATGACGTTCAAAATCGTTTCCGCTATGGGAGTTTTATTCCCTTCACCTAGTTGAAGCGAGAAACATAATCGAGCTAGCTCTCCTTTGGCCCTTGCTTTATGGTGAGTAAGTACATTTGGGATCTGCATTAGTCTAGACCTCCCAAAAACCGTGTTACAAAATTTGTGGCAAGTTATTTGAAAGAGCCAATGGACTTTCTCTTCAACATCACGCATCATTCTCTTGTCAATCCTATTAGTGTAGAAGATAAATTTCTGCACTTAATTGCCTCTGAAATTCTATGGAACTTCATTTGTGATCTCGGTAGATGTCCAAGTGTCGTACGAGATTTGAATTTGCATCATACGAGGTGATGGTCAACACCTTGAACTTTTTAGAAATCTTCTCTTTCATGATCTCGTTAGTGAAAGGGGGTCGACTTGCTTACTGATAGCTTTGAGATACCATGTTTCGATCTCACGAGTTTTGAGAACGTTCCATTCAAGGTCCCAAACTCCTTCTAGAATTTCAGAATGTATGCTTTGCATGGAGGACTTTGGGTTCGGGCTTCATACTTGAGTTTCACCTCTTTTGCTTCGGCTTCCTACTTATCGGCCACGACCTGCGTTCTCTGCTTCTAGTTGATCAGACCTCGTAAATTCAATGTCGCTTAAATATTCTTTGTAATCGTCGCTTCAACATCACCTAGTCGACCTCAACCATTAGTCTGTGAGAGAACGTTCCCTTGAGGGTTGATGTTGCTCGTTGTTTCCTTCAAGGATCAGCTTTTCGTTTGGTTTTTGGGCATGAGATTTCGAGTATCCCATTACCCAACTATCTTTTTTTTCCTTTTCTTGGAATATCTTGGATTAGAGGTGGTCCCTTATTGCCTTTTTTATCATTCTTAAGGCCTTGCTTCTAGAGCTTTTCCATAATCTTCAACAGAGACTTGTCCATGTTGCCGACCTTTTCTTTTCCTTAGTCATACCATCCTTTATCGGTTGATGCAAGTATGAGGTCGAGGCGGAGTGGTTTCTCTCGTTGGTTGTGGGGGACAATCTTGATCGAAATTGTCTCCATCTTCGTTCCAATACTTGTTTCTCGATATTTTGCTCATCTCTTCTGGAAGATTGATTCTAGCACAGAAGTTTTTCAAGCAAGCATTGTTCTTTCCCACAGACGACGCCAATTGTTGTTGCCAATTTTGGACAAGAGAAATCTCACTTGATTTCCACATGACAATGACGGTGAATTTCTATTCTTGGGGGAAGAAGGAGTGCAAGAACATAAAAACCTTGACACTAGTGTGGTGAATGTCACACAATCTCCAATGCTTAAGTCTGAGAGTGTTTAGAGAGAATTTGGGAGTTTTTAGGATAGTTTTAAGTGGATGGAATGAGCTTACCTTGCTTTTCCCTCAAAATAGTGCTTAAATACCTCTTTCGTAAGGTTTTTGTGGTTCTCTGTCTTCCACTAGGAACAACAGGACTGAATGAGGCTGAAATGGGGTACACGGGCCATGAGGGACCAAGACTAAGCCAAAAGGTGGGTCCTGCCATGAAGTTGGTCTTGAACTTGGTTGATGCTGACCACATGTTTGTGCTTCGGCTCAAGCCCATTCTTCGATTGCTCTTATCCTGGGTCGGCCCTCTTTCAGTTTCAGTCCATTGTAACTTTGTATTCAACTTCTTTCTTTATTTGGCTCTTTGTTGTAGCCGTTTAGCAAACTCATTCTTGTTGGTCTAATTTCACACATAAAAAATACCTTTAAAAAAAATTAATAACTTGAAGTGTTATTTACTATAGTTTATTGATTAATTTTATATGATTCAAAATGGCTTTAATATGTAACAAAAAATAAAAATATATTTGTAATAAATAAAACCAAATTGATTACTTAAAATACTCATGGAAAAATATAATATATAATAACATTTGTGTTCAAAATATTTTTTTCAAAAGTGTTTAAGTTAGAAGGATTTCCAAACGAAGCTCTAGCATCTATGTTCTCACATTTGCAATATTTTAGTATATGAACCTTAGTACATAACAATTTAGGTGTCGTTTGGCCCCCTGTTTTGGATTTGGATGGTTTTAGATTTCAAATCCAAAACCATATTTGACCCAATGTGTTCAAAAACCATTTTGAAACACAACCCCATGGGTTACAACAGTGCAACCCCATGAGTTTGTTCCATGTTTTCTTATTTTATTTTTCATCTTCCATTTTCGACGATTACTTCAACAACAATTTCAGTGACAACTCCAAAAACTACACCGGTGACCCGACTATAGCTAATGGCTACATCCGACAACAACTCCCGCGACCCGACCACTGCTAACAATTACCTCTGGCGACAACTCCGATGACCACATTGGTGACCTCGCTACCGCTGACGACTACCTCCCACGACTACACCAACGCCCCTACCGCTAACGACTACCTCTGATGGCAACTCCAACGACCACACCGTCGACCCCTACCACCGCTGACGACTACCTTTGGTGACAACTCCGATGACCATACCGATGACCCCGACCACCACTGACGACTACCTACGACGACAACTCTGACGACCACACCGACGACCCGAACCACCGCTGACGACTACCTCCAACGACAACTCCGATGACCACACTGGTGACCCCAACGACTGCTGGCAATTACCTCCGATGGAAACTACGACGACCACACTGGCAACCCCTGCTACCGCTGACGACTACCTTCGGCGACAACTCCGACGACCATATTGATAACCCCGACCACCACAGACGACTACCTCCCATGACAACTTCGACGACCACATCGATGACCCCAACCACCGCTGACGACTACCTCCGACCACACCGGTGACTCCAACCATCGTTGACGACTACCTTCGACGACAACTCTAATGACTACATCGCCAATCTAACCACTACTAACGACTACTTTCGACAACCACTCAAGAGATTTATATACGCCTATCCCAACAACCCGATCACTCGAGCAATCAACTACCCTAACGACCTAACTTGTGTGCAATTACCACTTTTTTTATTAGAGTTCCAAAAATAGGTTTTTGGATACTTTGTGGAATAAAATTTTAAATTTTCTAATCACTTAAATAGATTTCCAATTTTTTAATGTAACGCCCCTACTTTTCTATGACCAACTCCTAGGGACATTACTACACATGCATGCATTTATAGGCCAAGCGATAAAAAATCTTAAAGGAAAACTTCTAATAAATATAAATAGTCTTTAGGGATCCCAAATCAAAACATTTAAAACAGATAAAAGGGTCAATTTAATATGGCCTATTAAAACTGTAAGTAAATTTAAACTCCAACTAAAACATAGAGACAACATCAGTCTAAAACAAGAATATGCGGAAAACATGTTGGTTCCCATGGTTTTAGTAACGCTCCACCGCACACTCGCCTGCACGTCCTTTCCTTTACACAAAAATTTTTTAAAAAGAAAGGGTGAGTATTGCAAAACAATACCCGATAAGTAACCTCGCTACTGAGGTTTGGGATATGCATACACATACAATCATGACCTTTAAACTTATTCGTAACATACATATGTGGGACCTAAAGCTTTCTCATATTGTGTCGTCTTTAATCCATGACTTCCTTTTTAATTGTGTATTGTCGTCTTTAATCCATGATCGCTTTTTCATTTATGTATTGTCGTGTCTTTAATCCATGATCGCTTTTTCATTTGTGTATTGTCGTGTCTTTAATCCATGATCGCTTTTTCATTTGTGTATTGTCGTCTTTAATCCATGATCGCTTTTTTTTGTGTATTGTCGTGTCTTTAATCCATGATCGCTTTTTCATTTGTGTATTGTCGTCTCTTTAATCCATGATCTTTTTTTCATTTGTGTGCCGATCGTCGTCCCGAGTCATTTCATTTCGAGTCCTCACGGACCACGTAATTAGACCCATAGGGTCTCTATTGCATGTTTGACCATGCACATGATGATCTCAGGATACCAATGTCCACACTATTCATTAATTCATTTCGTGGCATACAAAACATGCATGAGGTCCCATCATTCACATAATAATAGTGCACATGTCACAAACATCATCGTCGATATGCAAATCATACTCTTCTCGTGAGATGAGTTTGAAGATCATACTTTTGTAAGAAAACATGAAATATTCTCATGCAAATTACTGTCATATTCTCACATGAAATACTGGAATACTTTTACATAGCATACGAGAATATTCTCACATAAAATAATGGTTTATTTCCACATGATGCATCGAAATATTTGCACATAAAATATTAAGTATTCTCACGATAATATCTGCATATTTTCATATGAAAAATATAAACTAATTCCGCATGAAATCATGAAAATCATTTTCATTCAATCCCATTAAAAAGTTCGGCACAAGGTCCCTTACCAAAGCCTTCGCTTAAAACTCCTCATGCTCCGCTCCTAACTCAGTGTTCATCACACTCGTGATTAGTACGCCGGATTCCTAATTCCATTTCACCAATCCCCTAATTAGTTAAAATAAGTATAACTTAGAGTCTACATTGAAATTAGTTGGGATATCGAGTAATAAACAAGCGAAATTACCCAATCGGAGGCTGAAAACGAACTCGGGGAATCAAAACAGTGGGATCGGGAGCGACTCGGCGAGCGGCGGCGCGTGGCCGGAGCACGGCGGCGCGTCGTTGCGCCTTTCAGAGCGTGGGCGCCAGATCTGCAAAGCTCGTGAGCCGATCTATTCAGAACCGGCCCTATCTCCAACAAAACCGGTCAAAAAGGAACCAAACCAGCCGACCCAAGCTTTGTGCGTAAAACGGTTCACTGCCGAAACGACGGAGACGAAGGCGGCTCGTGATTCCGGCGACTGAGGACTCCAACCTGCAGCTCGGCGAAGGCAAGTTGTTGTGACAGATTTTGGCGAGGACCTGTGGAACAGAGGCAACGTCATCTAGCCGGCACGACGTGAGGAGCTCGCGAACGACGGCGGCGCTGCAAGTTTCGTCGATTCGGACCGACGGACGCTCAAGCTCGTGGACGGCGACTGCACTGCAGGGTTCGGCAGTCTCCGACGCTGCTCTTCTGGTCGGCGAGGGTAAAGCCGCACGAACGGCCGACCATGTTGGAGATCCGGCAACGGGATGACGAGGCTGGGCGGCGACGGGTTCAAAGCGGTGATCGACGGTGAAGTTGCACGACGCGAGGCGTTGATCTGGAACCCCGTCTTCAGCTCGCTTGTCTTCAAACCATTTTACTAAGCTAGATTTACGAGCAGGCCGAACATAAGGCAGGCGTTGATCGGCCTGAGCGCTTCCGGCAGATGCTCGACGTGAGGTGTCCCTTTTCGTTTTCGTTTCTTTGGTTTGGGAGGAGCGGGATGCACGTGGCCACTAGAAGACAAAATAGGTGATAAGAAAACCCTAATTCATTGTTTAGTTACAAAATTACCCTTCCTTTTCCATTTAACTACAAACATGCCCTTAGCCATAATTAAATACTCCAATTTAACTTATATTTGGTAAACCCATATGTATTCTCCTAAATTTTTCGAGACTAAGAAAATAAAACAAGAAACTCAAAGGTTCGATTAATTTAATTTGCATTAAATTAGCCCATAGTTCAGAATAAAGGATATTTGGAGTTCTGGGGCGTTACAATCTTCCCTCCTTAAGAACTTTCGTCCTCGAAAGTTTCTAATCTTATAATACTTTGGGAAAGCTTACTCACACCCGCTCCACTAGGTTACGACGAGTCTTCGATCCTTATGCAAGAATTAGCACTAGCTGCTCCTCAAGTATCACACCTTGGCGTAAACTTATTACCCAATGATCTCATAACTTCAGCTTGAGCTTGTTCCCCTCACTGGAGTCCTTCTATTAAGGCCTACATAACTGATGCCCTCGACTCGGATTCTAAATTTGGGAAGTTCCAGATTCAATTTCTAAGATAACTCGGGGTATTTTGCTCGCATTTCCTTCTCTAATCCTTGAATTAGTTTCTTTTGTTTTGTGATTTTAGAAAGGAACTCTTTGCTAAAACCATTACATGGTTGATGAGTCCCAAGCTCCTCTTTAAGGTTTGCTGCACAAGCTACCAGCATTCATTTCAAGACGTGACTAAATCATTCCGACTAACCATCGTTTCCATAACTTTAACACCTTTTTAAGAGATGTGACTTCAAGGATAAAGTTAGCAACTTGTTCGGTTGTTCGAGACTCTTCACATTACTGATTAACCTTTCGCTACTCTCAACGACCTTTTAGCAACGTTACGATGGCGATCTGCGCTCGCCATGTATCTATTGAAATCAATAGCTCGTTGAAAATTCCAAGTCACGATGGGAGTAACTCGGACTTAGGTCTCATTTGGTCAGTGTCGTGACAAATGAAATGTTTTGTACAACTCTGTTATTCTTATTACAAGAATGCCCCGAAAATTTCGGCAGCATAACGGCGTAACTACAATCATGCCAAAATTTTCTCTACACCTGCTTGATAGAAATTGCACTTCTAAAGTCAGAAAACCACCAATCATGCCACCAAACTTCATTTCAGATTTCTCAGGGTTCAGAAACACACAACACACAGAAATGTTCAACAACCAATTATAAGTGAAACTAAATTTCTTTAATCGTAAACGATGATCCTTCAAAGACACAATAATCTAACAATCAGGTTGCGACATCAACTCTAAAACAAACTTTAAAAGAATGTAATGAAATCCTCTTGACTTACCCTGCTTAAGAGTCTAAACAATTGTAGGTTATCGCATTAAGTGACAAAATTTCATTGCAAGTTCTAGGAATTAGAATGACCCCTTTTAAACAGGTTATTCCAGATACAGTTCGTACTCTATCGCTTTTAATCTTTCCTCAGCTTATGGCACAACGGAACAGTCATTCATATCACTCCCCTTAGTATAACTCAACTGCTAACAACCTCGATGTTAAGCGATCTCGCGAAAAGGAATTTAGTCTTTTAAAACTCATTCTCCCTTTATCCTTCACTCCCTTGAATATCCTGCTCAAGTAATCACTTGAATATAATGCAACTTTCTTAACACCAATAGGGTTGGATACCTTACAATGGCATCCACTACATTTCTTAACTTTTCCGACTTTTTTTTTTTTTTTTTTCATGAAACCCTAACGTTCCAACCTTGAATACGAATGCTTTATTTAACACCTTTAGACTTTGAACTTTTCAAGAATTACAATATTCCTTTGCTAAGGTTCTACTCGCGAACTCAGTTGTTCAAGGTTTCTTGAAAGACTTTCGCCTCGTAATGTCTATCCTTTCCTCCCTTTTGTCCAAACTACTCCTTTTTGATAATGCGCAAGTGAGTCTTATCTTGACAAAGTTTCCTTTAAGCCTGGCATCCTGAACTCGGACATTTCCTTTCTAATATCAAACACACAGGTCACATACTGCGTCTTTTCTTAGCTTAACAAATTTCATTATGCTCATCCTTTGAAGTTTACTTGAGCACTTAACTCCTTAGTGCCCTTTCGACTACTTGCCTATCTCAGGACTTACTCCTCCCTCCTTATGCCTAAAGCCATCCTTCCGAATTGTCATTTCTGCCCTTTCTTAGGCTTGGTTTAACTGGAACGTCTCCGACAACTTTATTCCAACAATGATTTACCTTTTTCTTGAGCACTAAGTCTATCAAGCCTATACACGTTAGGGGTATTTAAGTAAAATCCCTACAATCTTTATGATGTTCGTAAAGTGATTTGAAAGTCGTTTCGAAATGTCTAATCCCTGGTTCATGACAGGCGCTATCCTGACTCCAAAATCACCTTAAGTAACACTGTACTATTCGTATTGGTGGAATAGGTCGTTCATCCAAAAAAACGAAGGGGTTTATTCTTAGCAACAACTGTCTTCAAATTCTCATCTCTTATGCACGAGCATAAGGATACACCTTTCTCCTTTACGCACCCCCCCTATACTCCTTATGGCGATAAACTACTACTAAACCTTACCTGGAAGGTTATGTACCTGTGACTTGAGTTCTTTTACTTTATTGGAGTATTCTGTAAGGAGTATTAGAAATTACTGTTACTCTCTACTTTTAATTCCATACTTCAGTCTGTCTCTTGTGTTAGGGGTAACTTTTAAAGATTAAACTTTCCTTATCTAATACTAACGCATTGATCCTCGTGCTTACGCTCCTTAAACTGGACTTTGTTCTTTTAGTAAGATTAAGGACTTTCTCAACTCTCTGTACTAGTTGCTCATAAGGTCAAATTCACTAAAAACCTTTCTTAAGGGCCCATCACTCTGGCCTTTACCAAGGAACCTTACAGTTCCATGTTTCTAGTGGTCGCTCGACCACTGCCCCTATACCCTTTACTAGTTGAAAGAAGTTCCTCAGCTTGACTGCTATATAGCGAAGATGAGATTAAAAGCACTTTCATCTATTAACCGAATCCTCTCTCCCAACCCTTTGATTGGGGAAGAGGAAACTTTACTACATAAGAGTTCAAGGGTAACACTTCATGTTATCTCTTTCAAGTTGTACACGTACATCTAGTCCAACAGGTAGAAATTAGTGGCAAGGTTCCTTATACACATTCCACAAGCGTGAACACACCAGTGATCATATGAATGTCTAATCGTGCACCAGTTTCTGGAGTCCCGATAATCAATTCTTTTGTGTTCTCAAACTACAACCCTAATTCATTACTTTTCTTCTTTATACTTGTCTTTATTACGTTTGTTTAGCTTAAGGTATTGCTTTTGAAACTTCGTATCATGCCTATCTGTAGTATCACATTAATTGTGTATATCCCCGTGGCTTTCCTCTCAGAGCAATGGTCTAAATAAAAGCGAAGTGTTTCAAATATTTTGAAAGAATTACTTTTCATCTCAACAATAACAGTCTATTTTTCCCTTTACAACTCGAGCCCATTTTCAAAACACCCTTGCTCTCTTTACTTTTCAATTCCTTAAATACTATAGTGATGCAATCACTTGAAGATGAAGGGACTTTATTCAGGAACCAACAAAGTCGAAAACTCCAAAGTGGTACGTTTCCTAAATCTCATACCTTTCTATTCAATTGATCTAGCATGAATGAATGAGACCGCTAATCTCTTACCGAACACCTTCAAACTTTGAACTTCTCATGAGTAGTCTTAACTTTTATTATTGAAAACTATACTCAAGTAATCTAGTTGCTTAGCAACCCTTAACGCTCTAGTCTCTTAAGTCTTACTCTTTACTCCCTTGGTCAAAGCGGACCTTTTAATAATTCTCAACACGTGTTTTATGGCTATAAAACTTCATTTTTAGCGCAAACATTCTTAACTAAAACATTTTCCTTTCTATCATCAATAGTAGGGATCACATGTGTTCTCTTTCCTTTCGGCGTAAGATTACGTCAACTCTATGACATATTCGCGTATAGATTCACATATAAGCATTTCATTTATGCATTCCCTTTTCATAGACATATAATTTAGCTCATACATTCTCATTCTTTCTTAGTTTGGAAATTCATCAAACTTGATTTTTTATATAAAAGTATCTTTACATAGAATACTAAATTTTCTTTTCATGAACAATAAAACTTTTAATTCGAAGGCATACCTGGCGGTGACTGGAACGCGTTGTTCAACCATGGGAACTACTCTGTGCTTACTCTGTAAGCAAGTCTACAGAACCCTTAAACCTAGGGCTCTGATACCAACTGTAACGCCCCTACTTTTCTATGACCAACTCCTAGGGACATTACTACACATGCATGCATTTATAGGCCAAGCGATAAAAAATCTTAAAGGAAAACTTCTAATAAATATAAATAGTCTTTAGGGATCCCAAATCAAAACATTTAAAACAGATAAAAGGGTCAATTTAATATGGCCTATTAAAACTGTAAGTAAATTTAAACTCCAACTAAAACATAGAGACAACATCGATCTAAAACAAGAATATGCGGAAAACATGTTGGTTCCCATGGTTTTAGTAACGCTCCACCGTCACACTTCCTCCGCACGTCCTTTCCTTTACACGAAAACATTTTTAAAAGAAAGGGTGAGTATTGCAAAACAATACCAGTAAAGTAACCTCGCTACACGAGGTTTGGGATATGCATACACATACAATCATGACCTTTAAACTTATTCGTAACATACATATGTGGGACCTAAAGCTTTCTCATATTGTCGTCTTTAATCCATGACTTCCTTTTTAATTGTGTATTGTCGTCTCTTTAATCCATGATCTTTTTCATTTATGTATTGTCGTCTTTAATCCATGATCGCTTTTTCATTTGTGTATTGTCGTGTCTTTAATCCATGATCGCTTTTTCATTTGTGTATTGTCGTGTCTTTAATCCATGATCGCTTTTTCATTTGTGTATTGTCGTGTCTTTAATCCATGATCGCTTTTTCATTTGTGTATTGTCGTCTATAATCCATGATCGCTTTTTCATTTGTGTGCCGATCGTCGCCCCGAGTCATTTCATTTCGAGTCCTCACGGACCCTCGTAATTAGACCCATAGGGTCTCTATTGCATGTTTGACCATGCACATGATGATCTCGGATACCAATGTCCACACTATTCATTAATTCATTTCGTGGCATACAAAACATGCATGAGGTCCCATCATTCACATAATAATAGTGCACATGTCACAAACATCATCGTCGATATGCAAATCATACTCTTCTCGTAGACAGTTTGAAGATCATACTTTTGTAAGAAAACATGAAATATTCTCATGCAAATTACTGTCATATTCTCACATGAAATATCGAATACTTTTACATAGCATACGAGAATATTCTCACATAAAATAATGGTTTATTTCACATGATGCATCGAAATATTTGCACATAAAATATTAAGTATTCTCACGATAATATCTCGATATTTTCATATGAAAATATAAACTAATTCCGCATGAAATCATGAAAATCATTTTCATTCAATCCCATTAAAAAGTTCGGCACAAGGTCCCTTACCAAAGCCTTCGCTTAAAACTCCTCATGCTCCGCTCCTAACTCAGTGTTCATCACACTCGTGATTAGTACGCCGGATTCCTAATTCCATTTCACCAATCCCCTAATTAGTTAAAATAAGTATAACTTAGAGTCTACATTGAAATTAGTTGGGATATCGAGTAATAAACAAGCGAAATTACCCAATCGGAGGCTGAAAACGAACTCGGGGAATCAAAACAGGTGGACCGGAGCAGCTCCGGCGAGCGGCGGCGCGTGGCCGGAGCACGGCGGCGCGTCGTTGCGCCTTTCGGAGCGTGGGCGCCAGATCTGCAAAGCTCGTGAGCCGATCTATTCAGAACCGGCCCTATCTCCAACAAAACCGGTCAAAAGGAACCAAACCAGCCGACCCAAGCTTTGTGCGTAAAGCGGTTCATCGCCAAACGCACGGAGACGAAGGCGGCTCGTGATTCCGGCGACTGAGGACTCCAACCTGCAGCTCGGCGAAGGCAAGTTGTTGTGACGGATTTTGGCGAGGACTCGTGGAACGAGAGGCAACGCTCATCTAGCCGCAAGACGACGGCGTGAGAGCTCGCGAGCGACGGCGCGCAAGGCCGCAAGTTTCGTCGATTCGGACCGACGGACGCTCAAGCTCGTGGACGGCGGCGCGATCTGCAGGTTCGGCGATCTCCGACGCCGCTGCTCTTACGGTGGCGAGGTAAAGCGCATGAACGGCCGACCATGTGTGGAGATCCGACAACGGGATGACGAGGGCCGGCGGCGCGACGTTCAAAGCGGTGATCGACGGTGAAGTTGCACGACGCGAGGCGTTGATCTGGAACCCCGTCTTCAGCTCGCTTGTCTTCAAACCATTTTACTAAGCTAGATTTACGAGCAGGCCGAACATAAGGCAGGCGTTGATCGGCCTGAGCGCTTCCGGCAGATGCTCGACGTGAGGTGTCCCTTTTCGTTTTCGTTTGCTGGCTGGGAGGGAGCGGGATGCACGTGGCCACTAGAAGACAAAATAGGTGATAAGAAAACCCTAATTCATTGTTTAGTTACAAAATTACCCTTCCTTTTCCATTTAACTACAAACATGCCCTTAGCCATAATTAAATACTCCAATTTAACTTATATTTGGTAAACCCATATGTATTCTCCTAAATTTTTCGAGACTAAGAAAATAAAACAAGAAACTCAAAGGTTCGATTAA
Source organism: Trichosanthes cucumerina (assembly GCA_036507285.1). NCBI lineage: Eukaryota > Viridiplantae > Streptophyta > Magnoliopsida > Cucurbitales > Cucurbitaceae > Trichosanthes > Trichosanthes cucumerina. Next base: position 19,442,455 of record CM071841.1, read on the forward strand.
TTTAATTTGCATTAAATTAGCCCATAGTTCAGAATAAAGGATATTTGGAGTTCTGGGGCGTTACATTTAATTTCTAAAATAGAATTCCAAAAATAAGTGTTTGAATACTCTATAAAATATATTTTGAAATTACCTAATTTATTAAATAGACTTTCAATTTTTTTAATTTTAAAGTAGAATTCCGAAAAATAGTTTTTAGAAAATGTGACGTGAAATAGAGTTTTTAATTCTCTAATTTCTTAAATAAACTTCTATTTTTTTAATTTGAGTTCCAAAAATACTTTTCTAAATATTTTTTGAAATAGAGCTTTAAATCCTTAATTTCTTAAATGGACTTGCAATTTTTAAATTTCTAAAATAGAGTTCCAAAATTACTTTTCTAAATAATTTGTGAAATAGAGTTTTATATTCCCTAATTTCTTACATAGACTTCCAATTTCTTAATTTCTAAAATAGAGTTTCAATTTTGTAACTCATTTATGTTATACAAAGTTTTCTACAATTGACAAAACATCCACTAAAAAATAAGAGAACAAAACAACAAAAGAAAAAGAAAAAAAAAACCAGCACAAACCCAGGATTCGGAACAATGCACCCCAAACATTGTTTTTTTATTCCAAGGCTTAAGAACACTGCACCCCAAGCACAACTTTCTGATTCCCAGGCTTCAAACCTCCCAAGGTTTTTATTCTACAATTTGTAGTTTAACTTTTACAACGATTTAGTTCCTAGTATGGAATATCTTGTTAAGATTTAATATGATATTTATATAGATCCATAAACGGCTTAAGGAGCAAATGAGTTTACATATTTTAGGGATTAAATTAATACACAATGAGAAAAAGTACGGCATCTTGATGAGATTTTCCCGCTAAAGACTAAATAATTACAAATATAAAAGTATAAGAACTAAGTTATTGGTAAATATAAATGTTTAAAAACTTAATTATTGCTCCAATAAAATTAAGAATATTGTAAAAATGTGTAATGTAAATGCTCATTCCACATGCCTTTTAATATCCATGCTAAATGGCAAACTCTCCATAGCGAAAGTATACTCCATGTGTCCATTTCTTACCAATGCTTAATGTCCGAATGTACCAACTCATCCTTACCAAATTTTCTATAAATAGTGGCGTTTGTTGGATCATGAATACATTCCATTCGTGAAAAAGCTCTCTCCAATTCACTCCATTCTCTCTCACTTTCTCTTTTAGTCTTTATTTAATTTGTCATAAATTTCCACTATCTCATTTTTATATTATATATATATATCCTATTTCCAAAACACTTGTATTATTATTATTATTATTATTATTATTATTATTATTATTATTATTATTATTATTATTATTATTATTATTATTATTATTATTATTATTATTATTACTACTACTACTACTACTACTACTATTATTATTATTATGGTCGAGGTCGTGGTCGAGGTCGTGGTCGTGGTCGAGGTCGTGACTGCGGTAGAGGAAGGAATACCTATTTTTGTGGTGGGCATTGTAATTTTAAAAAATCCGCACGAAGTGATGATCATAAAGGAAAGGCTCCACAAGATAGGAGTTCAAAAGGTGATGAACATAAATGTTTTCGGTGTGGAATGACTAGGCACTGGTCACGTACCTGTCGTACGTCAAAACACCTTGTTGATCTCTATCAAGCTTCCCTGAACGAACAAGGAAAATGGAAGAATGTGGAGGTAAATCTTGTCATTCAAGAAGATGATGTGTTTGACCCCTCCAATAGGATGCATCTTGATGTGGCTGATTATTTTGAATCTCCTGGAGAGAGAATTGATGCAATCAAACTGAAGGGATTTGGAATTCCCGCCGGAAGACGTTGTGAAACGTCATTGTTTCGTTGTGTAAAACGTATCTTAAAATCGAATTAATCACATTAAGCCTAGGCTAAACATACACAAAATGAAGGAAAACAGTAAGGAATTCGTTACTTACTTGTTGAAGAACTCTTCTTCAAACCTTTCCTCCTCCGATCACGATCTCTCTCGAACCAACGAACTCTACAATCTCGATCCTCGAACCGAACAACAAGACACCTCCAAAGGGTCTTCTCGGTTGTTCTCGGAAGGTTGAGGGAGAGTATGTGGGTCTCTCTTTGGCTTTTGGGTGAGGAGAGTTTGAGAGAAAATTGAGAGAGAATGAGAGAATTGCTTTTGCTCTCTTTGGATGAAAATTCAAAAAAATGCAATTGCTTCACTAAAAGCTTCTTGCAAAGCCTTTATATACTATTGTGTGATGGAGTTTAAACCTCGACTAAATCACAATTTTATCACAACCATATGATATGCAAATTATATTTGCATATCACATAATATAAGGTATCTCATACCTTATTATACAAATCTCATTTTGCATAAATGTGGAATTTTAAATTGAATCACATTCAATTTAATTTCTCTCAATTCAATTTCTCCAATAAGCACTGATAATCAATTAGGCTATACTATAGTTTATTATGAATCTCATTCACATCAAATTATATATTATGTCATCTATATCACATATAAATGACATAAATACCCAAATAATGAATCTGAACACTTGAAATTCACACTAGAATGTAAACCCTCAATTTGTCCAATTTGAGCCAACAGAGGGACCTAATAGACCTACAGATGACGAGCTCCAATGATCTGAGACTAACATGTCAAACTCTTTGACCCGGTTATTCAACATTCATTAGCTACGGTAACACTCCACTAAAACTCATAGTTGCACTCGCATCACTGTAGGACAAGTTGTGTCCATCGATAAAACCAATGCCTGTGAGTCGACCCTTCACATGTTGTTCGTAGTCACAGTTGGGTCAAATTATCGTTTTACCCCTGTGTCTACCTCTTGCTCCTTAAGTCCCACTGCTCCTCTAATGAACAACTACGTTGCATGGTCCTACCATAAACAATAACCATCTCGGGCCAATGAGAGGGTGGGGCCCCATTGTTCAAGTCTTGGAGACAACACTTAAGGGAACAACCCCTCTAGTTTCCCTAAGTCGGGAAGGAGTGAATTCCTTCTTGCGTAGTCAATTTTCCAGCTCCCCACGTAGTCCTGTCCCTGAGAAGATAGGCATATTGGGCGAGCAACAATGGCCACCCTCACCCGTACTAGTCAAAGGATAGACCCCCGCAGACAGGAGTTCGTAACACGCTCAGGATTAAGGTCGAGTCACTAATGGTCATCTACGAATTTATTAGTCCTATACTGTCAACGGTGTTACATCAGTAAGTCTAATAATTCACGGTCTGGTCTTATACAATCTCATTGCACAGGATGCCCCCACTCGCACGTCAACAACAAATGAGCTAGATCACCTCGTTTGTATCTAATAAAAAGTGGTCTGCATCCACAACGTATTCAGGATTAGGTCTCCAACCCTATCCGTATACTATAGATCGTTCGGGTCATTAACTCAAACATGATCCTTCGTGTGTGTCCACTGCACACCGTTCAAGTTCAAGGTCTCTCATAATACAATGACCATAAAGCTTAGTTTATTAGATTAAGTTTATGAAATATGCGAGACACAAAGTTCGAATAAATAACTCTTATTTGTTACAACTTGGAATAGTACAAACTACACAAGATGAGGACATATATCCCAACAAACTCCCACTTGGACTAAACTAGTGGAGTACATAATAAATTTCTCAAATGTACAGTATAGTAATACAATAAACTAGGGCATTGAATACCTCTTTACAATACTCCCACTTGCCCTAGTCAGGAAACACTCGAAGACCTAGACTCTCTAGGTGACCCTCAAACACCTTAGTCGTGAGGGCCTTTATAAATGGATCAGCAACGTTGTGCTCCGAAACTATTTGCGTGATTGTCACGTCTCCGCGGTGCACAATCTCCCATATCAGGTGATACTTACGCTCAATGTGCTTGCCCCTTTTATGACTATGAGGTTCTCTCGAGTTGGCTACAACCCCACTGTTGTCACAAAACAACGTGATTGACAAGTTCATATTTGGAACAACTTCTAAATCCATCATGAACATCCCGAGCCAAATAGCTTCCTTTGCAGCTTCACAAGCAGCAACATACTCGGCTTCCATCGTAGAATCAATGATGCAGCCCTGCTTGATGTTTCACCACACTACAGCTCCTTCATTCAGAATGAAGGCTGACCCCGAAGTGGATTTTCTAGAATCCTTATTAGTCTGAAAGTTAGAATTTGTATATCCCGTAAGGATCAAATCCTCACTCCCATACACAAGGTTGTAGTTCCTTGTTCTCCTAAGATACTTGAGGATTGCCTTTACGGTCGTCCAGTGATCTAATCCTAGATTGAATTAATTAATACCTACTGACAATCCCAACTGCATAACAGATGTCGGGCCTAGTACACAACATGGCGTACATCCGGTTCCCTACAACTGAAACATAGGGGATTCGTCTCATATCCTCAAACTCTTAAGGCGTCTTTGGACATTGATCCTTAGACACGTGAACCCCATGCCAGAAAGGCAGCAAGCCTTTCTTGGAGTTCTGCATCTTATATCTAGACAAGATCTTGTCAATGTAAAATGCCTGAGACATGGCTAGCGTTCTGTTCCTTCGGTTCGGGAGTATCTGGATACCTAGAACATACTGTGCCTCTCCCAAATCTTTCATTTGGAATTGCGAAGCCAACCATTCCTTAATGTCAGTAACAAATCCTACCTCATTCTCAATGAGAAGAATATCATCCGCATACAATATTAGAAATGTGACAGTACTGTTGACGATTTTCTTGTAGACACAAGGCCCATCAACATTTTGATTAAAACCATAAAATTTGATCGCCTCATCAAACCTTAAATTCCAAGACCTCGAGGATTGTTTCAGTCCATAAATAGACCTTTGAAGTTGACAAACCTTTTGCTCTTGGCCTTGGGCAATGAACCCCTTGAGTTGGTCCATGTAGATGGTTTCGTCAAGGTTGCCATTCAGAAAGGCGGTCTTGACATCCATCTGACATACCTCATAGTCATAATATGCGGCAATGGCCAGAAGGATTCTGATAGACTTTACCATGGCAACAAGAGAAAAGGTTTCCTCATAGTCAACCCCTTCAACCTTGTAAAACCCTTTGCCACTAGTCTAACTTTGAAGGTCTTCACCTTCCCATCTACGCCACGTTTACGCTTATAGATCCAGTTGCAACCAATAGGTTTAACCCTATCCGGTTGGTCCACAAGCTCCCTGACGAAATTGAAGTACATCGACCCAATTTTCTGGTCCATAACTTTAATCCATTCGTCTTTGTCAACGTCTGCCATTGCCTGATCATAGGTCAATGGATCCTCGCAGTCATCATCAGGGGTGACGACTTGGGTTTCAGCTAAACCCATGTAACGTTCAGGCTGTCTCACAGCCCTCCTACTACGTCGAGGCATTCTCAACTCTTGAGAACGAACTTGACTAGATGAGCTAAGATCAACAACATTGGTTGACGTACTAGCCCTATCAACAACTCTTGCTGATGAACTGTCCATTTCATTCAACAAAGTCTTACTCCTCGATAAGTGATCCCTAATGTGGTCTTCCTCAAGAAAAGTGGCGTTTATCGACACAAGCACCCTATTATCCTTAGGATTGTAAAACAGACTACCACTAGTCTCTTTTGGGTAACCTACAAAGAGACAAAACTTTAAACGGGATTCTAACTTTTTCGGGTTTGACACCAACACATGGGTCGGGCATCTTCAAATTCTGAAATGTCGTAAACTGGTTTTACGACCATGCCAGAGTTCGAAAAATGTTTCACAAACACTATTCGATGGAACTGTATTCAAAATATAAACCGCAGTCTCCACTGCGTAAGCCCAAAAAGAATCAGGGAGACGAGCATAGCTCATCATCGACCGAACCATGTCCAACAGGGTTCTGTTTCTCCTCTCCGAATATATCCCATTTAAGAATTTTTGGATGTGCAGTATATGTTCCAATTTCTCCATCACAACGTACTAAGATGGGTTCTCAAAGGAGGTTAGGAATATATGTTGGATATGATTCCCCATCAGTTACTAAATAACTTAAACACCTGACGGGTGATGTATTTACTACATGATTTGTTGATTGTCTTTTTAATGAGACAAATTTTCCAACATTAGGGGGAGGAATTAAGAAGTTGGAAAAAGAAATTACATGGAATGCATCATTATTATCTCATTTAGATCCTCGTAGAGATCAATGTGAACTTGAAGTTCAAAAGTTAATTCATTTGCTAAATATAGCAAATCAATTACTAGATGCATTCAAAGATGCTAAAAGAGTAACTAAACCATATATACCAACTGCAAATGCTCTATCAAAAATTGATATTACAAAGGAACAAGTTGTCAATAATGAATCTGGAGCACGCCAAAAGCGTGGTAGGTTCCAAAGATAAAAATCCTCGAAAAAAAGAAGTAGTTGAGAATCAAAATGATTCAATAAAAGGTATGAATGTTCCAGAAGAAATCCAGAATACAACTACTCAAAAGAGTATTGATGAAAATCAAACGCTTGAGGATAATAATGAAATTTCTATAAACTATGTTACAGCAGGAAAGAGATGAAACCGAAATGATATCATTGTTGACAACATTTTTGCTTATAATGTTGTTCACGATATTATTCATGAAAGTGACGATTTTGATCCAAAATCTATCTAAGAATGTCAACGTAGAAAAGATTGGCTGAAGTGGAAAGAAACAATCCAAGCAAAGTTGAGCTCACTTTCAAAACGTGAGGTGTTGGACCAGTAGTCCTAACACCAGAAGGTGTCAAACCTGTAACGCCCCTGAAATCCAAGTACATTTAATTCTAAATTTTGGGCTAATTTAAAGGAAATTGAATTAATCGAGCCTTGGAGTTTCTTATTTTTATTGTAAGTTTTGAAAATTTAAGAGAATATATATATGGGTATAACTTTATATACGTTAAGTTGGGGTATTTAATTGGTTAAGGGCAAAGATGTGCTTTTATTAAAGAAGAAGGGCATTTTGGTAAATATTGTTTAAAGAAAGGGAATTAGGGTTTTAACCCTAGTGAGGAGCACGATTTAAAAAAAAAAAGGAGAACAATCCATTTTCTTCCTCTCTTTCGTGTATGGCTAGCCGTCGTTCAACCCACGTCGTCGGTCAGTTGAAAAGCCACCACCGCACACAGATCTGAAGTCGGTTCCTCCGCCGTGCGTAGCTTTCATCTGCCACACACACGTTCGACCCAAGTCGCCGCCATTCTTTCGTTGCATGCCAGCCAAAAAGGAGTTGCTGCCGACGAGTTCATGCGATATTGCCGACGGGTTCACGTGCGCCAACCTTCTTCCTCCGCGTCGGGCGTCCAGTCAACTGTACTTACCGCCACGTCAGATCTAGCCAAAAATCAGTCGAGCAGCAGATCGACAACGTCGGAGCCACCGTTGTGTCGTCGGTTGCGACCATTCACGGGCGATAGCCACGCACGAAACTTGTCGGGCCTGCAGCCACGCCGACGCCGATCGATTCGCAAATTTGGTTTGGTCAGTTCGTCGCTTTCTAAGTTGGTTTTCGTAGGCTCGACACAAGTTCCGTGTAGATCGACAAGTGGGCATTCTGAATCTGTACTCCACGCGCTGAAACGCGTCGCCGCTGCCACTTCACGCATCGCCACCGGCCGGCCACTCGATGCCGCTCGCCGGAGTTAGCCCAACCCGACAAGTTTCGAACCCCGAGTCCGTTTTAAGCCTCCGTTTGGATAAATTTGCTTGATTATTACTTGATGTTTCAAGTATTTGCTTACTAAGCTCTATGTTATAGTTATGTGATTTAATTAAAGAATGAATGAAATTGATTTAGGAGACTCGAGTATTGACACGATTTGTAACGCCCCAAAACTCCAAATACCTTTTAAATATGTGTTTTTGGATTAAGTTATTGGAATAAATTATTTGGGTTTGGGACTTTAAATTTTGAGTAAAGATTATGCAATTAAGAAATTAGTACAATTAAAGACCTTTTAAAAGCACACAAATGAGCCTATGGGCATTCTTGTGGTTAGGAGTTGAGTGAAGGGTCATTCTTGGAAAGTAAAATGAAGGAAATTAGGGTTTTATTCCTTGAGGCATGTAAAACGAGGGAGTCTTCTCCTACCTTCCCCTTGGTTTCACGATTTGGAACTTCCTCCAGGGAAGAAGTAGTCGAGTCGCCGGTCAGCTCAACCAGTACACCATCACACAAACTCAGGCAGAACACCTGCAGACGCCCCTTCCAGTTGCATCTCAGCTGGGTTGCGAGCCGACGCCGCCGATTTCACCTTCGTCTTCAACCGAAGTGTGCAACTGGGAGACGAGGCGCGCCCCCATTCGAGCCGAGCTGTCGCGAGGTTTTTCGTCACACCCACACCCGAGCCTTCAGACGAAGCCGTAGTTATTCCTCATGCTGCCGCAGATTCGATCGAAGCCAGCTACTGCAATAGTCTCTTCGTCAAAAAGAGAAGCAAGTCGAATCGCCTCTTTTGGTTCAAGTTTTTGGAGAGGTGTTTGACTGGTTTTTGAGATTTAGCTATCGGTTCGGTGTAGATCAACTCACGAGCTTCATGAATCTTACCTTCACGTGCAAAGACACGCTGCCTCCGCCGCCATACGCTCCGCCGGTGCTGCCACACGCGCCGTTGTCGGCCACCATGCGCCGCCGTTCGTCGGAATGTCCCTGATCTCATCCGTTTCGACGTCTGATTTTGTTTCAAGCCTCCATTAGTGGTAAATCGACCTAATTATTGTCGAATTTTGAATATAAGCTTCTTTAAGTAAGAATTAGTTATGAATCTTGATTATGATATAGGAGATTTGGAAACTGAAGTGTCGAGATGAATGTGAAAGTAAAGACAAGATTTTAGAAGCTTTTGGAGATCTTGGATCGAAACCCAAGGTAAGGGATTTCTTACAAAGTAATTTGAATAGAGAATGTTTTTTTTTAAGATGTATTGAAAATACGTTTTAAGGATTTATCCAAAAGGATGAATTTTCAATAAATGATATCAGGAATTTTCTCCGAAGCATTTGATTTTACAAAAAGGGTTTTATCTTAGAATTTGAGGAAATTCCAGACGATTTAAGGGGTTGAGAGGACCCGAACAGAAATGATTTCAAAGTATTAAAAATGAGTCTGGACACAGTTATGTATAGTTATGCATATTGAGATTTTCAGTTATGTCATTGTGTTAAATATGTATCTTGAATTATAAACGTACTTATTATTTATGATTGATTGACTCAAGTTTAAAGTTATGAAAGTTATGCCATGATTATGTGATTGTTGCATCATTATGACTGCATATGTATATGTGACTTAGACTTTATAACTCTGTTTTCTGTCTTAACTGACTATATTCATACGATGACCTAGGTAACTCGATCTTAATCCTGAGTGTTCTATGAACTCCTGTTTATTCAGATTATCCTTAGATTTGCATAGGTGAGAGTGGCCCGAGACTGCCGACTCAATAAGCCTCCCATTTCAGGGATAAGTCTGTGTACATAGCTGGGAACATAGTTCTGCAAGATGGAATTCACTCCTACCCGCTTTAGGGATAAGTAGAGAGGTTGTTCCCTTAAGTGCTGACTCCGGGTCTTGAACAAAGGGCCCACCCCTCTCATTGGCCCGAGAGGGATTCGGTTTGCTGGTTGGACCACAAACCAATTGTTCATTAGAGACTTAGTGGGACTTAAGGAACAAGAGGTAATTACAGGGGTAAAACGGTAATTTTGACCCAGCTGTAATCACGAACGACCTGTGAAGGATCGACTTACTAATCATGGTTATATCAAGTGGATAGATATATATCTACAGTGAGGAGAGTGCAACCACTGGGTTTTAGTGGAGTGTCCCGGTTGTTAACGAATGTTGATTAGCTAGGCTAAAGAGTTTAGCCAGTTAATCTCGTATCGATGCAGCTCATGATCTGTAGGTCCACTAGGTCCCTCTTACTAGCTCGGACTTAGCCTTGTAACATTTAGAGAGAAAAGAATTTGAATTGTTCAAATTCGAGTTTGGAAGAAAGCGTTAATTATATGTGATATATATAACGAATTATAGCTTAATTATGAATTAAACTATGATTAATAGGAGGTGGATATATTTAAATATGATTTAAATATTGGATCGGTTTATAGCATGAATAATGATTCATGTTTGGAAAATCGATCGAGATCGGGTAATTTATTTAATTTAATATTTGATATTAAATTAAATTAAAAATTAATTAATTAAATTAATTTTTAAATTATTTAATTAATTATATTAATTTTAATTAAAAATTAATATTAATTTTAGAATTAAAATTAATTGTAAAATGAGGGAATTTCATGATTTTCATGAAAATCAAGTTGCCAACTTGCCCAATCCTCCTCATTTTCAAAATTCACCAAAATTAGTCACCTTCATCTCAAACCATTCTCATCACCTTTGAGTTGTCACTCTAAAGAAGCTTGTTGAAGCTTTATATAATGGTGATTTGAGGTAATTTAAGAGAATTTACAGAAAATTCTAAATTCCCGAATAGTGACCTTTGAGGTTTTTTCTTCCAAATTCTCTCAACCTAGGATCCCACAATCCATTCCAAGGCCTGAGGATAGTAGGGAATACTCTAACGGTTGTCCACGAAGTGTTCGTGTTGAAAACCATCCACCGGGTGAAGAGAATTTGATCTTCAAAGTTGAGTTTTCTATCCATCTGTTTTTCCAGCTTTGAGCATGCATTTTATTTTACAAAATTCATCAACTTAGAGTGTTCAAGATCAAAAATTTCTTCCGCTTTCTTAATCTAGACTCTTTCAATTAGTATCAGAGTAATTTTGAGCACTCAATTTGATCTATTTTGTTCTGTGGTGGGTGTTTTTTGAAATACAATTTTTCTGGGCGTCTAAAGTGTTAATCTGGTTTTGGCATTTAAATTGAGCATCAATTTGTGCTTTATTTTCAAATTTCTCAAGCGTGTTTGAGCATTAATGTGTGAAGAATAATCTGTAAAAGTTTCGGGTTGAACAGAGTTTGGTAAGGCCTTCAATTTGAAGAAAGAAGCTGAAGAGGTCAAAGAAAACTGAAAATAGTGCTGCTGAAAAAAAATTTCTTCTTCTACTACAGTAAATTTTTACATTCGGCCCGTGAATTTCAATTTTGGGAAGATGAAGTTGACTTTTCCATTGACCGTTGACTTTGATCGGTCCAGTTGACTTTGATCGGTTCAAGTCATTTTTGACCGGTTCGGCTCGATTTTGGTCCGGTTCGAGTACGTTTAGACCGGTTCTGACTACTTCGAGGCTGGTTTTTCCATTTTGGAGGTCCGTTTCATTATTTGGGGGCCCGGTTCAGTACTTTACAGTCTGGTTCAACCTTTTGAAGGTCCGATTCACACATTTGCAAGCTGGTTCAACCCAAATTCGAAGAGTTCGAACTAGTTCGATGTTAATCCTAGATTATTATTGTAATAATTTAGTAGTTTGCTTGCATTAGATGTCAAAACCAGTCCACTTTAGTGTGTTTAATTAATTATGCACTGTGAATGTATGTTTTAATTAAAATCTCTGATTATATGTGCATAAAGTATGCCTTGTAGATTTTAAAATCCCACCATAGGAAGATGCTCCATGCATTGAAAGTATGTTATAAGTGTTATAATATATTGTATGCATGTTTATTGGGTTTCATAAGAATTAATATAAGTGTTATATTAATTTATGAAACAAACATTATATGTTTTAATTATAATTAATCTAAGTGTTATATTAATTAAAAATTAAACATATAATTGCTATGCATTTATTCATGTGATAAATTTGTTATAAATGTATGTTTATCCATGTGATGAATGATGAAACAATTTATAACATAGAAATGCATGTAACCTAAGGTTAATTAATTAGTTTTAAAATGGTTTTAGAACTGGAATTAATTAGACCTAAGGTTATCTAGTTCTAATAAGATTAGAATTAGGAAACTTATAATTTATAAACTTTGATTAAAGAGGGACTCTTACTAAGGAAGGTTCTCAAGGGTTGGGGTACTTAAGTCGACTTTAAACTAACACCCCTACCGGAACCGACTTAGAGTGAATTTAATCTAGAGATTATAAATTATCTTTAGTGGGTGGCGTTTATTAAAAGTTAATAAATTGAACTCATAGACCTAGGTTTATTAAATGGTTAATAGACTTAGGTAATTCCAGTATAATTGTTATATTGGTAGACTTAAGTCATATTGTTTTAGCCAGAATATGCCTAAGTAAAAAAATACCCAAACTGTTTAAAATACTTAGTGGGAGTGAAAAGGTATATATGATATATCAATTTCCTCTTACGCTTTCCGCGAAGTTCACACCGTGAAATTTATGCTCGGCCTCGTGATGTCAATAGGACATCCCCATTCAGATGGTGTTTGCATAAATCAAGAGCAAGGTGAGTGGAAAAAGTATTTATAGTAAGTGGGAGAAGAAAGTGTGTCAACACATCCTACGGTCTCCTCCATTAGGTTGGACCGTGAGATACTCATGTTGCGCCTGCAGGTTGCCCGAAGTAGCACCATCCATTCGGAGGGATGTACATGGGATTCGGAACAACTCAAACTCCAGAAATGGATAGGGTCTCTTAGGTCCATTCCCAACTTTGTCTCTCCAGTTCGGTAGCATTGTTGGGGCCGACCTCTGAGGTCTGAAAATTGCAGGTCACACTTACAAGAATTGCTAAGTGTTAGTAAATTCTTGACCAAAGTAACGATAACTAGAATGCTATAGGAATAAGAGTTATTCTGGTGTTAGCATTTAGTCAAGAATGTCTTGGTTCAGTGAATGAGTGATTGACTGCCCCTCGGTAGCAGTTGCTCTTACTCACTGAAGTATCGTTGCAAAAACAATAATGAGTTTATGGGTACATTATTACTTTTGCTAAATTATTAAATTGGATAGGTTACAAACAATTCACTAATAGAATTCATTCTTTTTCAGCATGTCGAACTCTTTTATCCAGTTACTCGCCTTCAATAAACTTAGCGGGGATAATTATGGAACCTGGAAAGCAAACTTGAATACGATTCTTGTTCTTGATGATCTGAGGTTCGTCTTAACGGAGGAATGTCCTCCCTCTCCCAACTCGACAGCAAACCGAATTGTTCGGGATGCTTATGACAGATGGATTAGGGCTAATGAGAAGGCCCGTGTCTATATCTTAGCCAGCATATCTGATGTGTTGTCTAAGAAACATGAGAGCATGTTCACCGCTAAGGAGATCATGGGATCATTACAGGCGATGTTCGGACAACCGTCCTCATCGGTCCATTATGATGCTCTCAAATACGTTTACAACTCCCGTATGAAGGAGGAAGCCTCTGTTAGGGAACATGTCCTTGACATGATGGTCCACTTCAACGTGGCTGAGGTAAATGGGGTTGTCATAGATGAGAAAAGTCAAGCAACTTTTATTATGGAATCATTTCCGAAGAGTTTCCTGTCATTCCGCACCAATGCGGTGATGAATAAGATAGAGTATAACCTGACTACTTTCCTCAACGAGCTTCAGACTTTTGAGTCCCTGATGAAATCAAAGGGAAAAGAGAAGGAGGCAAATGTTGTCACTTCGAAGAAGTTCCTAAAATTATCGTCCTCAGGGACCAAGTCTGGTCTTTCTTTTACCAAGAATAAGGGTATTTAGAAGAAGAAGAAGGATAAAGAGAAAGGACAAGCTCCCACACGCAAGGCTAAGGCCACAGGAAAGTATTTCCATTGTGGTGGAGATGGGCACTGGAAGAGGAACTGCCCGAAGTACCTTGTAGAAAAGAAAGCTGAGAAGGAAAAACAAGGTAAATATGATTTACTTGTTGTTGAAACATGTTTAGTGGAACATGATGATTCCGCCTTGATATTAGATTCAGGAGCCACTAACCACGTTTATTCTTCTTTTTAGGAAACTAGTTCCTGGCAGCAGCTTGCTGATGGGTAGATAACTCTCAGGGTTGGAACGGGAGAGGTTGTCTCAGCCAAAGCAGTGGGAGCAGAAAAGCTGTTGTTTAGAGATAGATTCGTTTTATTAGAAAATGTACTTTTGGTTCCTGGAATCAAAAGAAATCTTGTATCTATCTCTTGTTTACTTGAACATATGTATAAAGTATCTTTTGATCATAATGAAGCGTTCATTTGCAAAAGAGGTGTACGAATATGTTCTGCTAAACTTGAAAACAACTTATATGTGTTAAGACCAACAGATGTAAAAGCTATTTTGAACACCGAGATGTTTAAAACAGCTGATACTCAAAATAAAAGGCAGAAACTTTCTCCTAGTACCTATCTTTGGCAGCTGAGACTAGGCCACATTAATCTCAATAGGATTGGGAGATTAGTCAAGAGTGGTCTCCTAAGTCAGTAAGAGGATAACTCTTTACCACAATGTGAGTCCTGTCTCGAAGGAAAAATTACTAAAAGACCTTTTTCTAAAAAACGTTATAGAGCCAAAGAGCCCTTGGAACTCGTGCATTTGGATCTATGTGGTCCTATGAATGTCAAGGCACGAGGAGGGTATGAATATTTCATCGCTTTTTATTGATGATTATTCTAGGTATGGTTATCTCATGCCTAATGCATCATAAGTTCAAACCCTTGAAAAGTTCAAGGAGTATAAGGCAGGGGTTGAGAACACATTAGGTAAAACGATTAAAACACTTCGATCAGATCGGGGTGGAGAGTACATGATTTGAGATTCCCAGACTATATGATAGAACATGGAATTGTATCCCAACTCTTAGCGCCCGATACACCTCAACAGAATGGTGTATCTGAGAGGAGAAATAGAACCTCATTAGACATGGTTCGATCCATGATGAGCTACGCTCAGCTGCCGAGTTCGTTTTGGGGATATGTAGTAGAAGCTCCTGTATATATTTTGAACATGGATCCCTCTAAGAGTGTTTCAGAAACACCCTATGAGTTATGGAAATGGCATAAAGGGAGTTTACGTCACTTCAGGATTTGGAGATGTCTGGCACATGTGTTGGTGTCCAATCAAAAGAAATTGGAACTGAAGGGAATCGAAGTCCCCGGAGTGGAAGCGATTGCGAATCGCGCGCTCTTGATTTAGTTACAACGGAAAATTTAAGAACGTAAAACATAGATTAAGCACATATAATAAAATGGACAGCAAGTATTTACCTTTGAAGAACCTTTCTTAAAGTGCTCCTCCTCTCTTCACGATCAAGATCAACGCAACACGAACTCGTACGAACACCGACACCACCATCGGATCTTCTCCGTTGTTCTCTAGGTGAGGTAGGAAGGTGGGTTCCCTTTAGGAGTGGTGAGGTATTTTGTGAGAGAGATGTGTGTTTTGGAACTCTTCCAACAACACAACAAGGAGGCTAGGAATAGCTAAGAATGATTTCCAAAATCACTTAACCTAGTTGCATCTCATGCAACCATATATATAGGAAATAGGATGGAAATGACCATCCTACCCCTCTTTTTATCTCTCTTTAGTATATTTTATATATGAATCTAATTCACATTAAAACTATATATTATATCAATCATATCATATATAATTGATATAATTCCTCATGTATAAAATTGAACACTTCAATTTATCTCCTAACTTTATACCCTCAATATTACCATGTTGAGTCAACGCAGGGATCTAATGGACCTACAGATCATGAGCTCCAATGATGTGAGATTAACTGATCAAACTCTTTGATCAAGTTAATCAATATTCATTAACTACAAGTCACTCCACTATAGACTTGTAGCTGCACTATCCTCACTGTAGATATTATTGTGTCCATTGATATAGTCATTACCCATGAGTCGACCCATCACAGGTTATTCGTAATCACAGTTGGGTCAAATTACCGTTTTACCCCTGTGATTACGAATGCGAAAATATCGAGTGCCCTAAACTAATGCAAATTAGAATGAGACTCAGATACTTCTACGACGTGCAAGTATACACGGTCGAGTGCAACAAGTGATAAGTTAAAGTATCGATCTCACGAGGACTAGCTAGACCGTAAATGAATGAGTGTCCTAGCAAATTTTCCTTATTTTAGTGCAATACATGAGTGTGCAAATTATTGTTGTAAATAAATAAATTGATAAGTAAGAAAGATAAGATAAGACAACAGAAAATAACTGAATTTAAATGCGGGGAGAGGAAAATGAAAACAAGAAGGCAGATACAAGAGATGAGATTTGTAATGAAAATAGGCTCGGGTTAGGTTAAAGTTCTAATGTTCAATTGGAATAAATTTTGAGTGATTCCTTGAATTTACCTACACATGCATTCAAATGATTCTTTCCAAAATCACTAAGTTTTAAAACCAACAATTTCTCAATTGTGATCTAAATTATGCCCATGATTTTAGGTTCTAAGTGGGTTAATTATCCCTAATCAACTCAATAATCCTAGAATGAAATTTTAGTTTTCTAGTTCATTAGCTTTCCCAAGTTTATGAATTATAGAGAAGTTAAAAAGGCCAATTTTAATTCTCATGCAACGTTAAATTCAATAAAATTTCATAAATTCAATCAATGGCATCAACCATAAATTTAATCCAAATTTAAATTTGAACACAAC
The DNA here is from genome assembly GCA_036507285.1 of Trichosanthes cucumerina. Classification (NCBI taxonomy): domain Eukaryota; kingdom Viridiplantae; phylum Streptophyta; class Magnoliopsida; order Cucurbitales; family Cucurbitaceae; genus Trichosanthes; species Trichosanthes cucumerina. Next base: position 19,459,044 of record CM071841.1, read on the forward strand.
CTAACCTTTGCCTAAGACAATTTAGTTCATGATTAAAATCAAGTCACACATCTCTAAATTAAGCATGCTTTTATTGATCAATGAGTTCGTGTAAAACAACCAACAATATTCACTAAAATAACCTAAATCAGCCACAATTCTAGCCTAAACCAGTCACGAGTTCGACCTAAAATAGTGAGCAAATGTATTCTAAATTGGTGGTTGACAGCAAGCAATAAAACTTAGAGATAGAGAAAAAGTTACACAGCAAGTGGCCTTGTTTTTCTAGTTCAGTTCGATAGTAATATCTCATCAACGAAAGCTCGAAACAACGATCCAACCGTTCAAAACGAAGCCCCGTGAGTCTCAAACAAGCTGTCAACATTTCAACACAATCCAACGGTTGAAACTCCAGAAAATGACAACTTTGTGAGCGCTGCTGGTGAAAAACCAAACTTCAATGATCTCCCAACGTGACAGCGATATCCGACATAGCAAAGTTCTGAACGACGATCCAACCGTTCAACGTAAAGCCCTATGAGTCAAGCTGTCAAAATTGCAGCATAATCCAACGGTGGAAACTCCAGAAAACGATAACGTTGTGAGCGTCGTCTGTGAAAAATCGAACTGCACGATTTTTGCTACGACAATGGCACCTTGAAGCTTCGATTTTTTCTTCACTTGCACGATTGCTACAACAATGGCACCTTCATGATTCTTCTCTTCAATGCACACCTTTGTTGTAGCAATCGCCCCTTCTCTCTCTCGCTCTCTTCCCCTTTTGTGGCAACTCCTTCTCTCCTTTGGCATTTGTGAACCCTAGCCTCCTTATATAAGATGGTGTTGCCCTAACTCCACAAATTACAAAAATATCCTTAAGGGTAAAAAGACCATCTTATCCTTCGAGTAAAATGTCTAAATTTCCCTTAGGGACTCTTGTAATTTTTAAACATCTCCTGCACACAGAAAAATCCCAAACAAATTCATGAAGTCAATTATAAATCAAACTAAATATGCAAGAATTTTTGGAGTTAAGAAAAATCTCAAATTTTGGTCTTTAATTAACCGTTAGCTTATTTTCCTAGATTTCTTCAATTAAAGCACAAAAACATCAAAATTAATTCTTTTTGCATCTAATGCTTAAATTCAAGATTTTAAAGCTAACACACATAATTTAGGGATAAAATAACATGAGGATCACTAAATTAGATGCAATTCAAGTGGATTAAACACTAAAATTCTTGTAAAATAACTCACTTATGGTGAGTTATCAATTACTTCTTTGCTTCTTAAGCACCACTGATCCTCTAATGAAACACAAGTCTAAGGTCCTACCTTAGACTCATACCCTCATAGAGGGCGGGGCCCCGTTGTTCAAGACCTAGAGTCAGTTCTTAACGGAACAACCTATCTAATTCCTCAGTAGAGGAATGAGTGAATTCCATCTTGCACAGTTAAGTTTCCAGCTACCTACGAGGTTCTGTCCCTTAGAAGGTAGGCTTATTGAGTCGGCTACAGGTCACTCTCACCCATACTAGTCTTAGGACAAACCCCTATAAGCAGGAGCTCTTAACTTACTCAGATTCGGATCGAGTCACTAATGACCATCTATAGATTACTAGTCTTATCCTCATTAACTTGTTATATAATCGTTAGACTAATAATTTGCGATCCAGTCTTGTATGAACTCTTCAAACAGGATGCCCCCACTCGCATGTCAACTACATGAATGAGTTGGATTACCTCATTTGTACTAATTACAAAGTGGGTCGCATCCATGGTGTTACTGAATGAGGTTTCCAACCTTATTCTTATACCATAGGCTATTTAGGTTATAATCTTGAATTCAACCCAAACAAAGGTCCACTACACTCGATTTCAAGATAAACGTTATAACCTTGGAGCTTAGTTTATTGGATTTATAAAAGCAAGATCAGAATCTTATCAAAACAAATAACACTTTATTTAATTGATCAAAATTACACAAGTTTGGGGCATAAATCCCAACAATCTCCCACTTGACCTAAAGCTTGTGGAGTACTAAACATTACATTAATGTAAATACAATAAACTAGGGCATTTAAACCCCTTTGTACAAAATACTCCCACTTGCCCTCGTTGGGGAAGACTTGTAAACCTAGACCTTCTAGGTGACTCTCAAATACTTTAGCCGTGAGAGCCTTTGTAAAAGGATCAGCAATGTTGTGCTCTGAGGCTATCTTCGTGACAATCACGTCTCCTCTATGCACGATCTCCCGGATGAGATGATACTTCCGCTCTATGTGTTTTCCCCTCTGTGACTTCGTGAGATTCCCCGATTTTGCCACCGCACTCATCAAGTTATCGCAATGTCTGATTGGTGACAGAGACAAAGTCATATTTAGAACAGCTTCTAAATTTAGCATAAATTTCCTTAACCAAACGGTCTCCTTAGCTACTTCACAAGCTGTTACATATTCGACCTCCATGGTGGAATCAGCGATGCATCCTTGCTTGACGCTTCGCCATACTACAACTCCTCCGTTAAGAGTGAAAACGGACCTTGATGTAGATTTCCGAAAATCTTTATCAGTCTGAAAGTCAGAATCCGTGTATCCTGTAAGGATCAAATCCTTAGCCCCATACACAAGCATGTAGTTCCTTGTTCTCCGAAGATACTTAAGGATTGTTTTAACTGTTGTCCAGTGTTCAAGTCCTGGATTGGATTGATACCTACTGACCATCCCTACTGCAAAACAAATGTCAGGCCTAGTACATAACATGGCGTACATCAGGCTGCCAACAGCTGATGCGTAAGGAATCCGTCTCATATCCTCAACTCCTTGAGGTGTCTTAGGACACTGTTCCTTAGACAAATGGATTCCATGTCTAAAAGGCAACAAGCCTTTTTTGGAATCTTGCATCTTAAACCTTGACAACACTTTGTCTATGTATGATGCTTGAGACAAGGCTAGTGTTTTATTCTTGCGGTTTCGGACAATTTGGATCCCAAGTACAAACTGCGCATCACCCAAATCTTTCATTTGGAATTGCGTAGCTAGCCATTCCTTGATGTCAGTGAGATAATCCTACATCATTCCCAATGAGTAGGATATCATCCACATAGAGAATTAGGAAAGCGACAGAACTATTGATGATTTTCTTTTAGACACAAGGTTCATCATCATTCTAGTCAAAACCATAAGATGTGATAGCCTCATCAAATCTTATATTCCAGGACCTAGAGGCTTGTTTCAGTCCATAAATCGACCTTTTAAGCCTGCAAACTTTTTGCTCTTGTCCTGGTTTAATGAACCATTTGGGTTGATCCATGTACATGGTTTCCTCAAGATTGCCATTCAAAAAGGTTGTCTTGACATCAATTTGTCATACCTCATAGTCATAATATGCGGCAACGACTAGAAGGATACGGATAGACTTTACCATAGCAACAGGTGAAAAGGTGTCCTCAAAGTCAACCCCTTCAACCTGGGTATAACCCTTTGCTACTAGTCTAGCTTTAAAGGTTTGCACCTTCCCATCTACACCACGTTTTCTCTTGTAGATCCATTTACAACCTATAGGTTTCACCCCATCAGGCTTATCTACAAGATCCCAAACAGAATTGAAGTACATCGACTCCATTTCTTGGTCCATGGCTATGACCCATTTGTCTTTGTCTTTGTCAACCATTGCTTGATTATAAGTCAATGGATCCTCGCAGTTGTCATCTGGTATAACAACTTGGGTTTCAGCTAAACCCATGTAACGGTCAGGCTGTATCACAACCCTCCCACTACGTCGAGGCATACTCAACTCTTGAGATGGACCCTCTTGACTAGACAAACTAGTATCAACAACTCTTGTTGACGTACTAGTGTTCTTATTAGCAACCTTTGCTATTGTTCCGTCTAATTCACTCAACACTACCTTACTGTTTGGTTTGTCGTCCCTTATGTGGTCCTCCTCCAAGAAAGTGGCATTTGTCGACACAAATACCTTATCTTCCTTCGGATCATAGAATAAACCACCTCTTATTTCTTTTGGGTATCCTACGAATAGGCACAACTTTGAACGTGAATCCAACTTCTTTGGATTTGTCACAAGCACATGTGCTTTGACAACCCCATATTCTCAGGGACATAAACTACCTTTACGTCCTTTCCGAGTTCAAAAGGTGTTTGAAACACTTTTGGAGGGCACACTATTCAAAATGTATACCGCAGCTCTCCACCGCATAACCCCAAAAGGAACTAGGAGATGAGCATAACTCATCATTGATCGAACCATGTCCAACAAGGTTCTATTTCTCCTTTCCGATACACCATTTTGCTGTGGTGTGCCAGGAGCTGAGAGTTGGGATGTAATTCCATGTTCTATCATATAGTTCTGGAATTTTAAATCCATGTACTCTCCACCGCGATCCGATCGAAGTGTTTTAACTCTTTTACCTAATTGATTTTCAACCTCACCTTGAATTCCTTGAACTTTTCAAGTGCTTGGACTTGTGGTGCATTAGGTAAATATGCCCATATCCGAATAATCATCTATAAAAGAGATGAAATATTCATATCCTCCCCTGGTTTTAACATTCATCGGACCACAAAGGTCTGAATGTATAAGCTCTAGAGTATCTTTGGATCTATGATCTTTTCCACTAAAAGGTCTTTTAGTCATCTTGCCTTCTAGGCAGGATTCACATACTGGTAGAGAATTTTCTTCTAACTTGTTTAGAAGTCCTTTCTTTACCAATCTCTCAATCCTATTGAGATTAATGTGACCCAATCTTAGATGCCAAAGATAAGCATTTTAGGAGAAATTAGTTCATGGACTTGCAATTTTGTAAAATTCGCTTGTTAAAGCTATTTTAGAAGAAAGCTCGAAAGTTTAGAAGAAAGCTCGAAAGTTTTCCGATGCCCTTTGATTACAAGATCGAAGTCTTTTATAGACTCCGGATTTGAAATTACAATACAATGCAAAAAACTAAAAGATAAGATTCAATCCGACAGGACAAGACCCCTGACTGGATTGATATGACAAAAGATAAAATGATTACAAAAAACAAAATGTACGAAAAGTAAAAGATTCGATTCTTTACAATAATGCACACTACTATTCACTTACTATTACAATAATGCGTACTACTATTCCTCCACCATCTTTTGTCGTATTCCTTTATTAAAGTGACTTTAATAAAGATGATATTTGTTGTCCTTATCTGATAGGTTCGAATATCATGTCAAATCACTTTTCAGGCGTGAAGGCAAGATATGCTGACCAACGGATTTATTACTCATGTCGAGATTTATTACAAGGACCACACACATGCATCATTCTTCATCGATCACCTTTATGGTGATTCTTCATAATTTTCTTCTTACTACTACAAGATTTGGGCATTTTCCTTATGTTCGATGTGGAGCTTTATAATTTACAATTTATTATAATGTAAATTTTATTATACAACACTTTTTTTTTTTTTTTTTTTTTTTTTTTTTTTTTTTTTAACTACATTGGTTGGGAATCTAAAACGGATCATTGATATCATATTCATCATCTTCTTCCACTTGAGTTTTGTGGAGAAGACGAAGATGCTATTGAAGTAACTTGATTCAAGATTTTTGTAAATCTCCTGCTGTTGTTGTTTGTGCTAAGGCAAATAACAACTTTGATTTGGAATTGAGGAACTCGCATTTTTCTTTTTGATGTGTCTTGGAGGTAGCCATTATCGGCAAACCATTGCTTCACTTCTTTGATTCTGCGCGTGAAAAAAGTTGTACTTGTCCCACCATTTGATTTGTAAAACTTTTACAATTTGTTTGTAATAGTTGTAAGTATTGATTTGGAAATTCCAACAGAATATCCAAGGGGTTTGAAAGTATAAACAAAAACGCATTGTGAGTGGGAATGCATTTTTGTGTATTGTTTGTGAAAAGTAATGGAATGATTCTTGAATAGGAACTGGGAAGATTTCCTCTGATAGGCCGAAAGTCTTCCACCATTTGATAAACCAAAATGGGTAATCTATTTTGTAAGCATTTTGACAGAATTGAATAAACCAAGAATGCTCATAATTCTTGTACCACATTACTTTGTACCAAGCTTCAACATAATCTCGGTACGAGTATGTCTGGGGATTGAATGGTTTTGAAAGTGTTCTTTCTGTGAAGATACTTTGATTCCAATTGGTAGGGTTTAAAACTTTAAAAATTTTGAGTTTTGAGTAGGCAATTTTTGAAGGATCATTTCTGTCCGGGATATGAGTTATCTGGACAGATTTTGAATCTACAAGGATGAATTCATAATATTTCCTTGTTTTGATCAAGGATTCCGGTAGGAAATAGAATCCTTGAGGATACATATTTTGAATAATTTCAACAATTGAAATACCGTCGAATTCAACTTCGACAATTGGCTCAGAAATTTGAAGTGGTTTTTCGAAATAATTTTTGATTTCAGGTTTAGGGATAATCCTTTTGGGAGGATTCACGGCTTCAACAAAGGTTGTAGGGATTGAAGATCCCTGTTGAGACGAAGATGGAGTAGTAGGTGAGACGGAAGGTCTCATTGGTGTAACGGCAGTAGGCCGCATGAGGGAGGCTGATGGCCTCGGTGGTGGAGTTAATGACTCCATTGAATCTCTTATTTGAATCGATGCGCTTCTGGTTCTTGGGCGATTCACCTGAGTGAAACCCAGATCCATTGCGTATTGATCGGCGCTCATGGGAGCTGGAATGTTTGAAGAAGAGGTTGGGCTTTTGCCCTTTGAAGATGAGGCTTTGCCTCGCTGATCACTCATGCTTCGAAATAGAGAGAGAAGAAGTTTTCTTTGTAAGAAATTCCCTTGAGAGATAATCTGCAAGGGGGTTTTGAACTCCTTTTATAGGCAAGATTTGAAAATCAAAGCATGATAAGATAGCTTGCCATCTTGCAAAAATTTGTTTTGAAACAAGATTTTTAACATCTTTTTCTAAAACGAATTTAGAAGCTCCTGAATCCGCTTTTAATTGTAAAATGTTTATTAATTAAATCTCCTTGAAATTTTTGAACACACAAAACTATTGCTAAAATCTCCTTTTTTTTGTTGAATAATTTTTTTGAGTACTATTCCATATTCCGAATGAAATCGAATAATTGATTCGTTCTTATCTATACATCGCTTTTTTAGGATTCCTCCATATCCTATGTCGGATGCGTCGATTCCACTATTAAATTTGCTTTTGGATTTATCGGACTTAAACAGGGAATTGATTTGACTAAAGCTTTAATTGATTTGACAAAGATTTGTATGCTTATCCGACCCATGGCTCGGATTCTTTTTAGCCTTTGAAAAAGTGGCTTACATATATAGGCCTTAGGTTTTGAATAAAGTCGAAACATAATTGAGACATCCTAGAAATCTTTGCAATTGAGTTTTATCTAAAATTTGATCGTGAAATTTGAGGCGAATTCAATTGATCTCAGACGGTTTTACTAAACCTAGTGTGAATATCAAATCCTAAAAATCGGATTTGGGTTTGAAAAAGTTTAATTTTGGGGAGTGACACTACTAAACCATTTCGTTTAATAATATCAAAAAATATATTGAGGTGTTTAAAATGTTCATCTATATTTTGAGAAAATATTAGGACATCGTCGATGTAAACAATTGAAAATTCTTGAAAAGGGTTGAATATATCGCTCATAATTTTTGAAATTACGATGGAGCATTTTTAAACCAAATGGCATAACATTCCATTCGTATTGACCAAAAGGGACATTGAAGGCGGTTTTGTATCGATCTTCTTCTGAAATTTGTATTTGCGTAATCCCGATTTCATATCGAATTTTGAGAAAATTTTTGAGTTTGAAATTCTTTTAAGTAAATCTTGTTTATTTGGAATTGGATATCTTATCCATTCTAAGACTTTGTTGAGTGGTTTATAATTAATGACCAATCTTGGAACTCCTCGTTCTTTCTCTCGCTGATTATTGACATAGAAGGCGGCACAAGACCAAGGGCTTTTGGATGGTCCGATGAGTCCTTTTGTAAAAGATCATCTATTTCTTTCTTGCAATGGGTTAATAATTCGAATTCATTTGAATTGGCCTAGCTTTTGTTGGAATTTTTCTTCATTGAAGTCTTTGGTATAAGGGAGATTGACTATATGTTGTTTTCTTTTCCAAAAGGCATTTGGAAGATTTGAACAAACCTCATTTTCTAATTTTGTTTTGAAATTAGATATTTTATCTTGTATTGATTTTCTCTTTAATTCTTCATCTATTTTCTTGTATGAGATTTCTTCCTTTAAGAATTGAATTTGTTTTTGTTTGCTCTCTATAATATTTATGGATTTTTGACCGTATTTGTTTGTTGTAAATTATGGATTTCATGGCGGGTTATTGGACTCGTAAACTTGAATATTATTTCTTGTCCCAATATATTGGATATTATTCCTTCTTCCGATATAGATATTGGGTATAATTGAGTAAGAAATGGCGTTCCTAAAATCAACTCTTGACCTAGGTCTTTCACTAACAAGAAAGAGTTTACAAAACAAACTCCCTTTTTGCAAACATGGACTTTTGACAATTTGTAATTAATCATTAATTGTTGATTATTTGCACCTCGGAGCGTTTCGAGGTCTTTTCAAAGTAAATTGAGGGTATTAATCCTTCTTGAATACGCTTTTGATCCGCACTGAATCAATTAAGGCACGTAAAGTGATTTTGAAGTCATGAATTTTGAGGGTCACTAAAGAGTACCATTTTTGAAATCGAATGCTTGAGATAGCTCCAACGAAAGATTCTTCTTCTTCATTTGGAGTTTCTTCAGCTTGGATTTTCATTTGAGACATCTCTAGTCGGAGATGAAATATCTCACGATCACCGCCATTTTTATTTTATTAACCTCTCTTTTTAGGTTATTAATTTCTCGCTTGAAGATCTTGAATAGTGATTGGTTTTGGTTCCTCAAATTTTTGATAACGTTTTTCCATTCATAGGGTTTGAAATCACTGTTTCTCCTTGATCTTTCTTTTCGAGTATTGAACTTTTTAGGCTATGCAGAATTGATTTTTTGAGTTCTACGTTGTCTATTTCATCAACAACGTTAAGTAGAGTTTCTTGATCTTTGGTTAGGACACATATGCATCCTAACATACTCTTTTGCCTTCTTTTTCTTCCTCATCATATTCGCTTGTCGGAATATGAATCAGCTTTCTTCTTCTTGTAATTCAAGTATTTGACCTTCATCGTAACTATAGATTGACTCTTGAGAATCATTGCATGATATTTAGAAGTTGATGTTTAAATTCATCATCAATTTCTAATTCATTGATCTTCTTTTCATAGGACACTTATTTGCATAGTGTCCATGTGATCGACATTTATAGCATTGAATCTTTTCTTTTGAATGTCCACCTTTATAAGTGGGTCGTTTTTTAGTATAAGAATTATAGGGCTTTCTATAATTCTTTCTTTGGAATGATCTATATGGACGATAACTTTGTCTTTCTTGATGTTTTCTATCTTTTATTGCAGCTTTTTCTGATCACAGAGAGGGTGGATGGACTTTTCCACATCCATATTGATCACGAAAAATTCCTAATTCGCCTTTTTGATCCAAAGGTTTTGTTAAGTTTTGTTTGAACTTTGGATTCGTTGCATAGACGGATACCTTCACTTATTATGAATGAAGTTAAATTTCCATAGGTTAGACTATCCCAAGGAATTTTTCCGTCATATTTGGCATTTAAATCGATTTTGACTCTTTCAGCAAAGTAATTGGGAAGTCTTTTGATAAATTGTTCCTTCCAAATTGAGGAAGAGCAATCGGCTCTAATTAAGACTTTGCTTAGGAACATATCTTTGTACCATCTAAAGTCTCCTAATGTTGGACATTTGAGATTTAAAAGAATTTCAGCCGATCTGGCTTGATATTGAGCTGGATCTCCTATGAAGGCATTTGTTATAGTGTAGACGAGAGTATTTACTGCATCGTCTATTTTTTCTTCTATTTCAACTGTTTGAGGTAATTGACCTTCTACCTTGAGTGTTTGTACTCTTTTTTCAGTACTAGAATGATTTAAGATATAGTGGCGATCACCTTCCTTTAGGTATTGATCCCACCATTGTTTTAATTGTCCTAATGAATCCGAAACGAGAAGTTGTGCTATTTCATGATCTCTTTTGCCTCTTTGTCTATAGGCATTGGAGGCGATTAACATTTCGTTTATTACGTTTATGATTAGATAATCGAGATATTCAGTCCACATTCCATTCGTGGATGGCTAATCCATCATAAACGGCTTGAGTCATTTGTGTTTTTCTTCAAATTGAATATCCGGGAATGAAGGTTGAGGATACCAATTTCTCATTGTAGAATATTTCGATATTTTTGATTTTGTTCCAATTTTTAAGACTTCATTTGGAGACTCGATTTTTTCTTCATTTAGGAAAGATCCTTAGTCTTTTGGATAATTTGGTCAATAATGGAATCCTTTATAACGTTTATTGTGGGAATTGTTTTTGAAATATGAAGGTCGTTTAGCTTTTCTTCTATTAAAGCTAAAGTTTCTTCCTCTTTAGTTCTTATTTTAATTTTGCTATCAATGATTGTAGGTTTAAATAAAGGAATTGATTCATCTATTGGAGGTATTAGTATTCCCCATTTGAAGACGATTTAGCAATGGAAGGTTTTGATATTTTTCCTCAATCTTTTCTACTTGATTTGCTATTGTGGAAAGAATTTTATTGGAAAAATTATTCTTCAAGTTGAATATTTTTATATCTTTGAGGGTAGGAACATTTTTCTCTTCCTTCTCACTAATATTTTTAAATGGACTAGCTTTGACCTTTTCTCCATAAATTGTTTCAAATTCTATCTCCTCTAGGGAGGATGCGTTGAGTGAATATTTCCCCTTTGACTTGTTTTCCATGTTTCTAGCAACATATTGATTTCGTTTTGATTGTTTCATCCATGTAAAAATGGAATATTTTGCTCTATTTCTTCCATAAATGAATACCATTTTGACCTTATTTCAGATCTTTGGTTTTCATCATATTTTTGGAAAAAGGCATTCCTCTTTGTTTTGTTTTTTATTGAAAGGAAATCCTTTTTAGTGCTTCTTTGTTAATTGAAAATCCTTCAATAAGAACATTTAATTGATCGGAGAACATAGATCGATTATCCATGTCGGTTTGGGTTGGAGATTGTGGTTGTGCTTCATAATGAACATTTGCTACATTTTGTTCTATATTGACTGATTTTACTCATGAACGAGTTAGATTGATCAAAATAGAATTTTGAGTCGGCCTCTGAGGCTGCAGAAGTTCGAGAGGTACTTGGTCTTGAGGACATGAATTCCTTGACTTTAGTGACCTCCGTTTCTTCTGAGAATTGTATTTCAACACCTCCATTTGTATGTTCGATAATTTGGGCTAAATTTGAATTTCTTTTGGTGGAGTGAAAGCTTAGTAAGCTTCCACGTTGGATTTCTAGTGATTTGTTCCCAAGATAAACTTTTTGGAACAAAGAATTGAGGACTTATCTAGATTTGCTTCTATAAGGATTGTTGATCCCTTTGGGAAGACCTTAAAGCTCTTGGAGAAATGTTTGTATTCATTAATTTGTAACAAATTCTAAAAATCACCACCTGCAGAGTGAGATTCTTCTTGAATATTAAGATTTTTGTATAAACATCGGCTATCAAGGAAGATAGGATGTTTGGATCTTGTAAGGAAAGAGTAAAATTTGGATAACAATTGAAGAAAATTGGACCTTTTTCAAGGTTAGACTGAACCACCCCGAGAAGAGAGTTTGAGAAATTAAAGTGTCTTTTATCTCTTAAAGAGACTAAGACAGTATATCTAAGCCCAATCTGAATAAAGGTTTGATGGCAATTTGAACTAATCCTATGTGAAGATAATTAAATTCTTCACGGTGTTGTAGAATAAGCTTTTTGAAAAGAGATTTATTGATTCATGGTCATTGTTTATGGGAATGTTTTTCCTCGAAATTTTTACACAATTTCTCCGAGTGAGATTGAAAGTACTATGGTAATAGACCATTTTTGGATCTATCTTTGGGATACTCCATTGATGAAGTTTGTCTTCTATTTTCGCTATTGATAACTCTTGATTAATTGATTTAGAAAGTATTGTATTTGAATCACCTTTGTAATCTTCATGGTCATCTGAAATTGAAATACCTTTTCCTTTGACTCCGGGATTCATTATCTTTTTCAAAATTTTAGACATAATTAACTTCTTTTATGCATAACTTAAATTAGAATAGAAAAAATTTTCAATCTATTTTCCAAACTTTGGAAACTCATCAATTATATCTTGCGTCCGCTACACATAGTACAATACTTTTCCAATGAAATAAACACTTTATTCAATTGAAAAGACATAGAAGTACAATGTTCGCTAAGGCAAGAAATGAGGTTTCTAATAAACCCTTAAGCTACATGTTATCAAATAACAGTTTTTCTTGGTCAGACGATTGCTCTTTATCCTCTCCTTTTCCTCTTCTTCTATATCTTCTTAAGTCCAAAAGTATGGCTGCAGTTCTTTTTCCCAGAGGATGAATCCTCCTGAGAACTTTTGGAATGAGCAAACAAATTTGCCTCTCCATTTTGTTGTCTCTTATCATCCATAAAAAATTGATAATTCTACAACTCATGTAGCAGAGAAGTCAGATCATACTCTGTGTTGTTCATCGCTGCATTGCTACGAAATCGTTGTAAACTCTTCGGAAGAGATTCTAGGATGAACAAAATCTGACATATCTCATCTATGACTGCCCCGTTTAATTCCGCTATATCAAGTGGGCAATCAGATTGAGAACATGTTCTCTCACCGATGTTCCTTCCTTCATACGTGCATTATAAACAAACTTTAGGGCTTCATGCCGAATTTGTTTGGACTGTTGTCTAGACAAATTTAGCACAAAATCCATGATCTCTCGAGCTGAGACCTTGCCCTCTAGGCTCCTGGCTAAAACATCAGGTATGCTAGCAAGGATATAGGCTTTTGCCTATTCGTTGGCACTGATCCAGCGGTCATATGCATCTTCAACAGCTTGAGATGCGTTTTGAGCAGGAAATTGAGGACACTCCTCATTGAGAACGAACTTAAGATCATGTGTAACCAGGATTATGTTGAATTCATCCCTCCAAGTCACTATGTTCTCTCCGGTTAACTTTTTCGCACCTAATAAGGAAATCATAGAGCTAGACATTTTTGCTGAAATATTTACAAACAAACTTGTATGAGTTTCTTGCTATAACTCTAATTCAATCATGTTTTAGCTAATTATCAAATGATTCCTAGGCCATTTATAATTTGCAATGATACTCCAAAGGTTTAGAATGTATGACACCGAAGGGTAATCAAAAACACTCCTCCTCTAGATCAAGACACTCTTGACCAAAACCTAACACCAGTATAACTCTTATTCCTACAGGTTTTAGTTACCATTTTTCGGTCTGGATACATACACAACTTATGTACCCCGTGAGTGTAACCCTTTGTCTTTAGATCCCAGAGTCTCGATCCAATAAAATTCGTCGAAGGGAGGACTAGATTGGAAAATAGTCTAAGGAAATCTTTATCCCTTTCGGGTGTCTACTGTGTTAGATTCCATATGATCAAGCCCTCCGAAGGGATCGTCTGGTCTAGGCCAAACTAGCAGGCTGACCATAGTGGTTTAACGGTGTAAACTGACAAAAGAGACCGTAGGTTTTGTTTTCACTAAACCTGCTCCCACTCACTATAAGTACCCTCTCCATTCACCTTGATATTGACTCATACAAACACCATCCGAAGGGGGACGCTCCCGTTTGTGCCATGAGGCCAAGTATGAGTCTCACAGTGTGAACTTTCCGGAGATAGCGTAGGTGGAAAAATATGTATCTCATACACTTTTTCTTCCCACTGAATACTTTAAGTCTATAGGAATCTTTCTTAGGCTAAAACTCGGCTAATGGTTTTACCTAACTCTATCAACATAACTCTTATATTGATGATTAATATAACTCTTATATTGATTTTATCCTAAGTTTGTTAATATAACTCCTTATATTAAACCTAGGATTTCTAGTTTAGTAACCCCTTAATAAACCCGCTGACGTTACTGTAATTTATAAGGCTCTCTGATTAAATTTCACTCCCAGGTCAGTTCTCAGGTAGGGGTGTTCCGTTTCCGTCAGCTTAAATACCCCAGCCTAGACAGAACTTTCCTTAGACAGAGTTCCTCTTTTAATCATAGCTTATAAATTACTTGGCTCCTAATTCTAATCTAATTAGAACTAGATAACCTAAGATCTATTATTTCCAAGTTCTAAACACTTTAAAACTAATAATTAACCTTAGGTGACATGCATACTATGTTATAGTGCTTGATCATTCAGCACATGAATAATAAGACATTCATAGCATATTCATCTCATGAAAAATAATGCATGTCAATACTGTCCAAAAATTAATATAACTACCTTATATTAATTAATCATGCAAACTATATAATATAACTCCTTATATTATAAATGATGCATGAAAATGCTTAACCTAAGGTGGGATTTCTAAAATACAAGCATACACTATGCATGGCAATAATTACACAACAATTGCATAATTAAAATAGCAAAAATTAGACCAATTTTGGTACCCTAGAAATAATTTTAATTAATATAATCTAATTATATTAATTAAAATTAAAATTATTAAATATATTAAAATAAAACGTTTTTATAATTAATATAAATAATAAAAAAAAACGTTTCTGCAGGTTGCTCCTCGCGTGAAACGTATCCGGCGTTGCAACGCTGATAGCAGCGTTGCAACACTGCTTTTGTCGTTTTCTCCCGCGTTACATAACGCCGCCATCATCGCGCGCTTTCTCTCGCTAGCGCGCGTTACAACGATGATGAATAGCGTTACTGTAACGCCGCATACGCATAACATTGAGAATCACCATTCCTTTGCTCGTTTTTGCTTCGTTCTTCTCTGCAACCGCCTTGCCTCGATCGACACGAACTTACAGACTCGATTTACAATTAAATTTGCCCAAAACACCGGGCCCTTACATTGAACATTTCAATGGAAATTGTAAATCTAAGTGCCAAAAATTGAAAACATCTAATTTCGCAAAAAACCCGTTCATACATCTCATGCAAAAACAGTAAATCTCACCTTGTTCTTGAAAAATCCAGAACATAAATCAAGAACGCAATTGGGCTCTGATACCAGTTGAAGGGAATCGAAGTCCCCGCAGCGGAAGCGATTGCGAATCGCGCGCTCTTGATTTAGCTACAACGGAAAATTCAAGAACGTAAAACATAGATTAAGCACATATAATAAAATGGACAGCAAGTATTTACCTTTGAATAACCTTTCTTAAAGTGCTCCTCCTCTCTTCACGATCAAGATCAACGAAACACGAACTCGTACGAACACCGACACCACCATCAGATCTTCTCCGTTCTTCTCTAGATGAGATAGGAAGGTGGGTTCCCTTTAGGAGTGTTGAGGTATTTTGTGAGAGAGATGTGTGTTTTGGAACTCTTCCAACAACACAACAAGGAGGCTAGGAATAGCTTAGAATGATTTCCAAAATCACTTAACCTAGTTGCATCTCATGCAACCATATATATAGGGAAATAAGATGGAAATGACCATCCTACCCCTCCTTTTATCTCTCTTAAGTATATAGTTTATATATGAATCTAATTCACATTAAAACTATATATTATATCAATTATATCATATATAATTGATATAATTCCTCATGTATAAAATTGAACACTTCAATTTATCTCCTAACTTTATACCCTCAATATTACCATGTTGAGCCAACGGAGGGATCTAATGGACCTACAAATCATGAGCTCCAATGATGTGAGAATAACTTATCAAACTCTTTGATCCAGTTAATCAATATTCATTAACTACAAGTCACTACACTATAGACTTGTAGCTGCACTCTCCTCAATATAGATATTATTGTGTCCACTGATATAGTCATTACCCATGAGTCGACCCTTCACAGGTTGTTCGTAATCACAGCTGGGTCAAATTACCGTTTTACCCCTGTGATTACCTCTTTGCTCCTTAAGCACCACTGATCCTCTAATGAACAACAAGTCTAAGATCCTACCTTAGACTCATACCCTCATAGAGGGTGGGGCCCGTTGTTCAAGACCTGGAGTCATTTCTTAAGAGAACAACCTATCTAATTCCTCAGTAGAGGAATGAGTGAATTCCATCTTGCACAGTTAAGTTCTCAGCTACCTACGAGGTTTTGTCCCTGAGAAGGTAGGCTTATTGAGTCGGCTACAGGCCACTCTCACCCATACTAGTCTAATGACAAACCCCTATAAGTAGGAGTTCTTAACTTACTCAGGATTCAGATCGAGTCACTAATGACCATCTATAGATTACTAGTCTTATCCTGTTAACGTTGTTATACTGGTTAGACTAATAATTTGCGATCCAGTCTTGTATGAACTCTTCATACAAGATGCCCCCACTCGCATGTCAACTACATGAATGAGTTGGATTACCTCATTTGTACTAATTACAAAGTGGGTCGCATCCATGGTGTTACCATAATGAGGTTTCCAACCTTATTCTTATACCATAGACTATTTAGGTTAATAATCTTGAATTCAACCCAAATAGTGTCCACTACACTGATTTCAAGATAAACGTTATAACCTTGGAGCCTAGTTTATTGGATTAATAAAAGCAAGACTGTAATCTTATCAAAACAAATAACACTTTATTTAATTGATCAAAATTACACAAGTTTAGGGCATAAATCCCAACAGGAACATCGTTCAAAATTATGCTTATTCGTAGGATACTCGAAAGAAACGAAAGGTGGTATGTTTTATGATCCTCAAGAGGACAAGGTGTTTGTGTCGACAAATGCTACGTTCTTAGAGGAAGACCACATGAGAGATCATCAGCCTCGTAGCAGGATTGTCTTAACTGAAATTTCCAGGGAAGGTACAGATAAATCAACAAAAGTTGTTGATCAAGTTGGTCCTTCTCAAGTGTTGAGAATGCTTCAGCGTAGTGGGAGGGATGTTAGACAACCCGACCGTTACATGGGTTTGACTGAAACCCAAGTCGTCATACCTGATGATGGCATTGAGGATCCATTGACCTATAAACAGGCAATGAATGATATAGATAGGGATAAGTGGATTAAAGCCATGGACCTTGAAATGGAGTCAATGTACTTCAATTTAGTCTGGGAACATGTAGATCAACCAGATGGTGAAAGACCTATCGGTTGCAAGAGGATCAATAAGAGGAAACGAGATCAAGCCGGTAAGGTGTAAATCTTTAAGACTCGACTTGTGGCAAAGGGTTATACCCAAAGGGTAGGGGTGGACTATGAAGAAACCTTCTCCCCTGTTGTCATGCTCAAGTCCATTAGAATACTCTTGTCCATTGCCACGTTTTATGACTATGAAATTTGGCAAATGGATGTCAAGACAGCCTTTGTGAATGGCAATCTTGAAGAGAGTATCTATATGGATCAACCAGAGGGGTTCATAGTTCAGGGTCAAGAGAAAAAGGTTTGCAAGCTTAAACAATCCATCTATGGATTGAAACAAGCTTCTAGATCCTGGAATATAAGATACTGCAATCAAATCTTATGGCTTTGAAAAGAATATTGACGAGCCTTGTGTTTACAAGAAAATTTTCAATACCACTGTAGCTTTCTTAGTTCTATACGTAGACGATATCTTGCTCATTGGGAATGATGCAGGGTTCCTGACTGGCGTTAGGCAATGGCTAGCGACCCAATTCCAAATGAAAGATTTGGGAGAGGCTTAGTTTGTTCTTGGAATCCAAATCGTTCGGAATCGCAAGAACAAAACGCTAGCACTGTCCCAGTCATCTTATATTGACAAGATGTTGGTTAGATATAAGATGCAGAATTCCAAGAAGGGTTCATTACCTTTCAGGCATGGAATTCATTTGTCTAAGGAACAGTGTCCTAAGACACCTCAAGTAGTTGAGGATATGAGACGCATTCCCTATGCATCTGCTGTCGGTAGTCTGATGTATGCCATGCTATGTACTCGACCCGACATATGCTATGCAGTGGGAATAGTCAGCATATATCAATCTAATCCAGGATATGATCACTGGACTGCCGTTAAAAACATCCTCAAGTATCATAGGAGAACAAGGGACTATATGCTTGTGTATGGCGCAAAAGATTTGATCCTTGCAGGATACACTGACTCTGATTTTCAGACTGATGTAGATTCGAGGAAATCCACATCAGGATCAGTGTTCACTCTTAACGGAGGAGCTATAGTATGGAGGAGTATAACGCAAGGTTGTATTGCTGACTCCACCGTAGAGGCTTAATACGTCGCAGCTTGCGAAGCAGCGAAGGAGGCTGTATTGCTTAGGAAGTTCTTGACTGATTTGGAAATTGTTCCATATATTAATTTGCCATTGCACCACTATTATCACAATAAAGGGTTTAGTCCAAGTGGGAGTTTGTTGGATTTTAATGTCCTAAAACTCGTGGTTTTGTAAACTGAATGTATATTCTATTTTGCAATAAAGTTGTTATTGAGATTTATTCAGTAAAGGTGTTATTGAATAAAGTGAATTGTGTATTGTGTGACCTTAATTCAATAAAGAACCCTTGGCTATAGGATGAATACTTGAACTTTATGTGTGACATAAAAGTGGATCAAGTTCAAGTTATAGTCATAATAATCTATAGTATAAGGATAGGGTTGGGTACCTTATCCTGGGGACACTATGGACGCGACCTATTTTGTAGAGTACAAACGATGTGATCCTAAATCGTTCATGTGGAGACATGCGAGTGGGGGCATCCTATGCAATGAGTTTGCATAAGACTGGACCGCGAAATAGTCACTTAGACTTTATAACTCCGCCATCGCCTTAATCGACTATATTCATACGATGACCTAGGTAACTCGATCTTAATCCTGAGCGTTCTATGAACTCCTGTTTATTCAGATTATCCTTAGATTTGCATAGGTGAGAGTGGCCCGAGACTGCCGACTCAATAAGCCTCCCATTTCAGGGATAAGTCTGGGTACATAGCTGGGAACATAGTTCTGCAAGATGGAATTCACTCCTACCCGCTTTAGGGATAAGTAGAGAGGTTGTTCCCTTAAATGTTGACTCCGGGTCTTGAACAAAGGGCCCACCCCTCTCATTGGCCCGAGAGAGATTCGGTTTGCTGGTTGGACCACAAACCAATTGTTCATTAGAGGATCGGTGGGACTTAAGGAACAAGAGGTAATTACAGGGGTAAAACGGTAATTTTGACCCAGATATAATCATGAACGACCTGTGAAGGATCGACTTACTAATCATGGTTATATCGAGTGGACAGAAATATATCTACAGTGAGGAGAGTGCAACCACTTGGCTTTAGTGGAGTGTCCAGGTGGTTAACGAATGTTGATTAGCTAGGCCTAAGAGTTTAGCCAGTTAATCTCGTATCGTTGCACCTCATGATCTGTAGGTCCATTAGGTCCACTAGCTCGGACTTAGCCTTGTAACATTTTGAGAGAAAAGAATTTGAATTGTTCAAATTCGAGTTTGGAAGAAAGCGTTAATTATATTTGATATATTTAACGAATCATAGCTTAATTATGAATTAAACTATGATTAATAGGAGGTGGATATATTTAAATATGATTTAAATATTGGATCGGTTTATAGCATGAATAATGATTCATATTTGGAAAATCGATCAGGATCGAGCAATTTATTTAATTTAACATTTGATATTAAATTAAATTAAAAATTAATTAATTAAATTAATTTTGAATTATTTAATTAATTATATTAATTTTAATTAAATATCAATTTAATATTGATTTTAGAATTAAAATTAATTGTAAAATGAGGGATTTTCGTGATTTTTATGAAAATCAAGTTGCCAACTTGCCCAATCCTCCTCATTTTCAAAATTCACCAAAATTAGCCACCTCCATCTCAAACCATCCTCATCACACTTGAGTTGTCACTCTAAAGAAGCTTGTTGAAGCTTTATATAATGGTGATTTAAGGTAATTTGAGAGAATTTTACAGAAAATTATAAATTCTCGAATTAGTGACGTTTGAGATTTTTTCTTCCAAATTCTCCCAACCTAGGATCCCACAATTCGTTCCAAGGCCTGAGGATGGTAGGGAAGACTCTAACGGTTGTCCACGAAGTGTTCGTGTTGAAAACCGTCCACTGGGTGAAGAGAATTTGATCTTCAAAGTTGAGTTTTCTATCCTTCTGTTTTTCCAGCTTTGAGCATGCATTTTATTTTAAAAAATTGATCAACTTAGAGTGTTCAAGATCCAAAATTGCTTCCGCTTTCTTAATCTAGACTCTTTCAATATATACATGTGAAAGGATAATGGGACCTCATGCATGATTCTATGTTCATGAGATAGATGAGTGGTTGTGGTAATTATTCTCCATACGATAATAGGGGTTTGAGAGGACTCCATATAAGATAG
This sequence comes from Trichosanthes cucumerina, assembly GCA_036507285.1. Lineage (NCBI taxonomy): Eukaryota > Viridiplantae > Streptophyta > Magnoliopsida > Cucurbitales > Cucurbitaceae > Trichosanthes > Trichosanthes cucumerina. Next base: position 19,479,516 of record CM071841.1, read on the forward strand.
TGGTCTTCGGACCTAACATGCTCCCGGAGTTTTGAGAGGACGCCTAGTACAGGAGTCTTCGGACTCAACATGACTCAGGAGTCTTCATAATCAACATGCTCTCGGAGTTTTAAGAGGACCCCATACGATAGGAGTCTTCGGACTCAACTTGACTCAGGAGTCTTCGGACTCAACATGCTCTCGGGGTTAGGGAGGACTCCATAGTACAGCAGTCTTCGGACTCAACATGCTCTCAGGAGAATTTAATTGACCACTAAATGCCAACAAGAAATAGTCATGATAGTTATGAGGAAGTTAGGTCCCACACAGTCGTCAATGGTCATGATTGCATGTGTTTGCACATCGAGGTGCCAAACCTTCCCGTCGATACGCGAGTATGTGAAGGCCATCTTTCGTAGTTCTCCCTGGACATTTTTGATATGACGGAAGAGGCCCTTACTTACTGGGTGTTATTTTTATAATACTCACCCTTTCTTTTTAAAATGTTTTCAGGTAAAGGCCAAGATATACCAGGCGAGTGACAGGGACGCGCTGCGAATGCCATGGGAACTCAAGTCATATTTTCCGCATATATGTTTTAGAAAGTAGTTTTATAGGATTATTGTTTTTCGCTTATGTATTATAGAGATTTTTATATTGAAGCCAAATTTAGTCATGTTTTAAATGTTTTATTTTATGGGATCCCAAATTAAAGTGAATTTAATTACTAAGTTTTTTTATTTATAGTTATTTAGGGCCTCAATGTGGGATACAAATGCGTATTTGTAAGGAAAAGAAATGAAAAGAATGAAGTCACAAGATATAAAGCAAGACTTGTTGCACAAAAATTCTGGCAAAGGTCTTGAATTGATTATGAGGAGACATATTCTCCTGTGGTGGATGCAATAAAGTTAAGATATTTGATTGACCTGACTGCATATGAAAAACTTGATATGCATCTAATGGATATAGTCACACCGTATTTATATGGATCTCTGGATAATGACATTTATATGAAAATCTCGGAAGGATTTAAAATACCATAAACATATGAATCAAGTTCTCGAGAATTATATTCAATAAAGTTACAGAGATCATTATATGGATTAAAACAATCAGGACGAATGTGGTATAATTGCCTGAGTGAATATCTGTTGAAAGAATGATATCAAAATAATCCAATATGTCTGTGTGTTTCTATAAAGAAATCTCAGTCAGGATTTGCTATTATAACTGTATATGTTGATGACTTAAATATAATTGGAACTCCTGAAGAGTTATCCAAGGCGATAAAATATCTTAAGAAAGAATTTGAGATGAAAGATCTTGGAAAAACAAAATTTTGCCTTGGATTGCAAATTTAACAACTAGCAGATGGGATATTTGTTCATCAATCAACTGATACAAAGAAAATCTTAAAAAGATCTATATGGATAAAGCACATCAATTGAACATTGCAATGGAGGTTCGTTCACTTGATGTAAAGAAAGATATATTTCGACCTCGAGATGACAATGAAGAACTACTTGGTCCTAAAGTACCATATCTTAGTGCAATTAGTGCACTTATGTATCTGGCTAATAACACAAGACCAGATATTGTATTTTTCAGTAAATTTATTAGCTAGATATAGTTCATGTCCTACAAAAAGACATTGGAACGGAGTTAAACATGTATTACGATATCTTCGAGGGACGATTGATATGGGTTTATTTTATTCTAACAAATCCAGTTTTGATCTAGTTGGTTATGCAGATTCTGGTTATCTATCTGATCCACACAAAACTAGATCTCAGACAGGTTATCTATTTACATGTGGAGGAACTGCTATATCATGGCGATCAGTGAAACAGACCATCACAACCACTACTTCGAATCATGCTGAAATCCTCGTAATTCATGAGGCAAGTCGAGAATGTGTATGGCTAAGATCGATAACACAACACATTCGTGAGCATGTGACTTGTCTTCGAGTAAACCTCTTCCAACAATATTATCCGAAGACAACACAACGTGTATAGCTCAAGTCAAAGGAGGATATATTAAAAGAGATAGGACGAAACATATCTCTCAAAAGCTTTTCTACACTCATGACCTTGAAGAAAATTGCGACATCTCAGTACAACATATTTGTTCAAAGGATAACTTGACGGACATATTTACTAAGGCATTACCAACTACAACATTTGAGAAATTAGTTCACAGTATTGGGATGCGACGACTCAGAGATCTCAATTGATGTCTTCATGAGAGGGAGTAAATGTATTACATAAAATATGTACTCTTTTTCCTCCATTAGGGTTTTTATCCCATTGGGTTTTTCCTTAGTAAGATTTTAACTAGGCATATTTTATATAAATGGTCATTTAAGGGGGAGTATTGTAAAAATGTGTAATGTAAATGCACACTCCACATGCCTTTTAATACCCATGCCAAATGGCAAACCCTCCATAGCGAAAGTGTCCTTCATGTGTCCATTTCTTACCAATGGTTAGTGTCCAAATGTACCAACTCATCCTTGCCAAATTGCCTATAAATAGTGGCATTTGGTGAATCATGAATACATTTCATTCGTGAAAAGCTCTCTCCAATTCACTCCATTCTCTCCCACTTTCTCTTTTAGTCTTTATTTAATTTGTTATAAATTTCCACTATCTCATATTTATATTATATATATATCCTATTTCCAAAACACTTGTGTTGATGCCGAAATTTGGTTAAACGGATCAACGGTGAATTTGTATCGTTGGGGACAACGATCCCCTGCAAGAAAGAAAACTAACACCGGTGTGGTGCTCTACCACACGCACTCCGACGCTCAAGTTAGAGAGGATAATCTCGCACAAAGATAAGTCTAAGCTAGAACTCACAGGCCAAATGATTGCTTACCTTTCTCAACACCACTCGCGAGATTATATATTTGTCCAATCGTAACGGCTTCCGGATGGTTAATTACCCATTAATTATCCATGATTGCGCCTGATTAATGACATCAGTTACAAGGGTTGAACCGTTTCGCAACGTTCCCACCTCTCACCTGTCATAACGGTGCGCGTCCCGCACAGAAAGACTCTCGTCATTCCTATTCGTCTGGACGCTACTCGACTAATCTCTCGAACAAACATGACAGAGAGAACAGACATATCGATCGGTGCTTGGCCGGGGTCGACCCCTTGGGGTTAGCCTCCCGGCCCGGTCGAGCCGAGCCGACCCCTTGGAGTAGGCCTATCGGGGCTCGGGGCTGACCACTAGGGGTCGGCTCCTCGACCCGAGCCAGGCGGACCCCTAGGGGTCGGCCGATGCTTGGGGTCGGCCTCCCAGAGCTCGGGGCCGATCCCTAGGGGTCGGCCGGCGTTTGGCTGGGGCCGACACTGAGGGGTCGGCCTCCCGTCCCGGTCGAGCCGAGCCGACCCCTTGGGGTCAGTTCTCCTTCGACTGGGTCCGCTTCGGCTCTTCGCTTCCAACCGGTCGACTATTCATCCGCCTCTCTTCGGGATTGTCGGTGTTGTTGGACCGGATCCTATGTTTGGCCATAACAGTTGCCCCCACTTCTAGTCTAACTTGTTCTCCTCTTATAGTTTGGACTTGAAGTAAGCGGACATACCCCTCGGACGATCCTGCTTTCAGCTCGATAAGCGTGTCTGTAAAGCTTTAAAAGCTCAACTCAACTTCATTTTTCTCACACCTTCAATCCATTCCAAAACCCCTAGTTTCAAGGTTATACTCTCTCCCGACTTCCTCGGCGTTTCAGCAAGGCGCCTTTCCAATTAACCCTACTTACGTTTCTGGGCGATGGCTAGTAGTGTACCCTTCGTTTTTCACGCAAGTTCTTCTGATCCGGAGGACGTAGATTTCGATCCTAACAACCCCCTAGAGTCCGAAACCCTCGAGTCTCTAGGAGTCTGCCCGGTAGAGCCCCTAGTAGAGTTAGAACAATTACCGACTCCGCTTTAAGAGAGCTCCGTTCTTTTTACGGCATCCCTAACTATGTCACCATGAGGGTTCCCAGAAGAGGGGAGGAACCTGGTTCCCCTCCCCCAGGAGGGGTTGCTTTCTACCCTGACATGCTTGCTAGTGGAGTTAGGTTACCCCTCATTCCCATAGTTCAGAACTTCCTTACTCTCACAAAATTGACACCTTTCCAGATACTATGGAACTCCTGGTGCTAGCTCATGGGATGTTGTGTCCTTTGGCATCGACGGGGGCCCGACCCCATGTCGACCATTGACTTCCTCTCCTTTCATATCTTCAAACAAAAGAGCAGATCCAAGCCATTCTACTATACCGCCCGAGTCCTACGTTGAGGCTATCGTCAAGGAGCCCAAATCAGTCAAAGATTGGAAGAAACCATGGTTTTTCGTGGGTGGGCTTTGGCTGTGTCCCGACGAGGCAGGGTCTACCCTCCGAGTTCCAACCAGCTTCGAAACGTTAGGCGAGTCCGCTCTTGATACGCGAACGAGACCGTTACCCTGCCGTTTACGACTCTGCTTTATGGTTTTACTTTTCTCGTTCTTTGACACTATGCTAACTGACTTTCTTTTTCCTTGGCAGCTGACGTCAGGCTGGAGTCGACCCCTACTGCACTTGCCTTTCGAGCTTCCGCTTGGAGGATTGCTGAGTCTCGATGTTGGGGTCCTGAGCTAGTTACGAGCGAACTTCTTTCGACGTGCAATCTTATCCCTCCTTTAATTGACTCACCAGAAGGTCAGGTTTTCCTTCTACAACGCTTTTGCATGACATCTTCTTATTATACTCTCTTACGATACTCTCTTTCTACCAGAGATGACGTCGAATTTGGTGGAACAAGAGCAGGAGCTCCTTACCGAACGGGAGCTTGCAGTAACTGGGGGCGTCCCTCGAGCCAGTCATGTCTCAAACATCGATAGTTGTGCCACCAGGCGCCCTTTCAGGCGATCGTCTCCCGCACGTACCTCTTTCCCGAAGAGATTACCTGATCCCACCCCTTCCCCTACCAATCTGGGGAGTAGGCCTGATCAACCTGACCTTCCCAGGAATATCGTCGATAGGGGCGCTCTCCGTCTCACCTACGTCGGACCTTATGATTCTCCTTTTGATACGACTGTCGAAGTAGAGCGAGCCTTCGCTCTATGGGGTGGCCTTTCTGACAGTGGCTCTTCCCGCGATTCTTCCGAGCGCTTTGATGTCAACCACTGCCCAGAGACTACTCTGAATGCCGCCATACACTATACTCGCGAGGTGAGCGCTTTTCTTTCATTACTTCCTTTCTTTTCTTCACTTTTTCCTAACTTGCCTCGTATGTGCAGGCTTTTATTCTCACAACCTTGGCTTCTCGTCGTATGTCGAGCGAACTCGTTCACCTTCGTTAGAGTCGCGTCTCACGGGCTGAACTGGAGCAAGCCCAATTCCTTCAATCCCAAGCAGCGCAGTCTCTTCAATCGTTGCAAGCGAGATTCGATTCTCTATAGGCCGAACATCAATCTCTGCAGGCAATCATGGCTAGGTAGGCGATCATGCGCTGTTCCTTGGCCTGATACGCTTCCGCTACCTGATTCACAACAAGTTGAGAGTCACTAAGAATGATCAAGTTTTTCACCTCGAAAAGTTTGGCGATTCTCAGCCCTGCTAGCAATGCCTCATATTCTGCTTCGTTGTTCGATGCTCGAAACTTAAACCTTAAGGCATACTCGAACCTTTCCCCGTCCAGGGATGTCATAAGCAATCCCGCTCCGCATCCACGACTGTTTGAGGATCCATCGACGTACAGTCGCCAAGGGAGATCAGCGTCCTTCTGTAGTTTGACTAAATTTACCTCCTGCGACGGGGTCATCTCAGCTACGAAATCTGCTACGGCTTGCCCTTTCATGGCAGTTCGAGGTCGAAACGAGATATCGTACTCGCTGAGTTCCACCGCCCATTTCATCAGTCGTCCGGAAGCCTCTGGTTTTTGTAGAACCTGTCTCAATGGATAGTTAGTCAATACTGCTATCTTATGAGCTTGAAAATACGGGCGAAGTCTCCGTGCAGAAATCACTAAGGCCAAAGCCAACTTCTCTACCTGCGCATATCTAGACTCCGCCCCTATCATGGACTTGCTCGTGTAGTAGACAGGGGACTGTCGACCGTCTACCTCCTTTATCAAGACGGAACTTACAACAGTGTCGGAGGTGGCTAGGTACAAGACGAGCTCCTCCCCTAGCATTGGTTTGGACAACAACGGAGCTGAACTGAAGTATTTTTTCAGCGACTCGAATGCCTGTTCGCATTCATCCGTCCACTCAAAATTAGCTATCTTGCGTAAGTGTTTAAAAAACGAAAGACATTTATCGGTCGCTCTACTTACGAAGCGATTCAACGCTGCGACCTTCCCATTCAGACTCTGCAACTGCTTCATAGTTTTTGGAGACTCCATCTCCAATTTTGCTCGGATTTTGTCGGGGTTCGCCATGATTCCTCTTTGGTTGACCATGAACCCCAAGAACTTACCATAAGTTACTCCGAAGGCGCACTTGTTGGGATTCAACTTCATCTGGTTCTTCCGTAATATTGCAAAGGCATCCGCCAGGTCGATCTGGTGTAGATTAGCATGTCTGCTCTTTACGAGCATGTCATCGACGTAGATCTCCATGCTCCTGCCAATAAGATGAGCAAACCTCTTGTTAACCAGCCGTTGATATGTTGCCCTCGCATTTTTTAACCCGAAGGGCATAACATTGTAGCAATACAATCCTCTGCTAGTAATGAAGGATGTTTTCTCCTGATCTGGAGTGTGCATCCGTATTTGATTATACTCGGAGTACGCGTCCATGAAACTGAGCATTTCGTGGCCTGCAATCGCATCCACCAGCTGATCGATCCTTGGTAGCGGGAAGCTGCCTTTTGGACATGCTTTGTTCAGGTCGGTGAAATCTACGCACATCCGCCACTTCTCGTTAGCCTTTTTCATAAGTACCACGTTGGAGAGCCACTGGGGATAATTAACTTCCTGGATGAACTCAGTCTCCAAGAGATCCTTGACTTGTTCGGCTACAATCTCATTCCGAGCGTGGTTGAAGGCTCGTCGTTTCTATCGGACAGGCTTGTAGTCCCTGTCAACATTTAGTCGGTGTGTGATTACCTTTGGATCTATACCTGGCATATCACATGTCTTCCATGCAAACACGTCGACATTCCTTTGGAGGAACTCGATAAGGTTCGCTCTCTGGTCAGGTGACAGCTTGGTTCCAATGTTCACACATTGCTCTGGGGATAGTAGTTGTACAGATTCCAGCGCTTCGGCAGGTTCGCCTCGCTCAAGAGTGGGAAGTTCCTCCGTGTCGTCCTCTGCGACTTCTGGTTCAGCCGATGCCGGTGCCGAGATGTCAATGTCCATCTCGACCTCTCCTGCACCGCCAAACTTTTCTGGATGCCCTTCTATGGTTGCCACCTCTTCTACTTCCCCATTTGATTCTCTTATTGCATTGTGGTAACGTTCTCGAGACATTTGTTGTTCTCCGTGTACAACTCCGACTCCGCTGGGAGTTGGGAATTTCAGCATTTGATGGTAAGTCGAAGCTACCGCCTTCATAGCGTGTATGGTGGGACGTCCCAAGATGGCATTATAGGTTGAGTCGTAATTTACCACTAGGAACTCTACCATAGTCGTTACACACGTCGATCCGCCGCCAAACGTCACCGGCAATTCGATGCTTCCCTCAGGATACACCTTACTTCCCCCGAACCCCACTAGGGGAGATATGCTAACTTTGAGCCGATCACATCCTAACTTTATGGCGTCATAGGCGCTTAAGGATAGCACGTCAGCAGAACTTCCTCCGTCGACCAGGATACGACGGACTTTGATGTTGGCAACCAGTAGAGAAATCACCAATGCGTCGTTATGAGGTTGGTGCAACTTGACCGCTTCCCCTTCTGAAAAACTAACGACCTCGTTAGATAAGGAAGTCGAACAAACCTCCCAGTCGGCCGGCGGGGACCGGGCGGCCCGAGCCTTCGCCTTCCCTTTCTATTTGAGTCGCCTCCGGCTGATCCCCCAAGAATAGTCTGAATTTCTCGGGGAGGGGGTGACCCTCCTCCCTTATTGCTTGGCTCTTGCTGATCCGACCTGGCCTCACGTCGTCCACTTCCACCGACGTATTCTTTCAGCTGTCCAGTCTGGATCAATGCTTCTATGGCCTCCTTCAGGTCGTAGCAATCTGAAGTTGAATGTCCATGGTCGCGGTGGAATAGACGGTATTTGTCCTTATTCCTCCTATGGGACCCTGCCTTCAACTTAGCCGGCCATTTAAGAATATTCTTGTCGCGTACCTCCATCAGGATTTGCTCGATAGGTACGCTTGTCGGGGTGTACCGCTCAAATCTGCTCGGTGGCAAACCCTTCCTCACGGGTTTTTCGCTGACGTCGGACCGCTCCTCGTGCTTTCGCTTTCGAGAGTCGCTTCGGTCTTCCTCCGATCGACCCTTATTTTTCTCGCGGTCCCTGCCCTGCTTGTCGTCTGGCGCACGTCTCGAGCGAAGCAATTCCCCTGCACTCATGTATTTTTGAGCTCTGGTTAGTAACTCAACATAACTCGTAGGAGCTTTCTTACCTAGTGACCACAAGAACCTTTCGTCTCGCAAACCGGCTACGATAGCTGTTAGGGCTGCCCCATCGGTATACCATTCAATCTGTAGGGCTTCACTGTTGAAACGAGATACATATTCCCTCAACGTTTCTTTATTGGCCTGCTTAATGGTCAGGAGGTGTGTCCCGGGATGTCGCTGATCCCTTCCTCCGAGGAATTGAGTCACGAAGGCTCGAGCCAACTCCCGGAAGGAAGCGATCGACTTCCTCTTTAGCTGTCTGAACCACTTTCGAGCTGGTCCCGTCAACGTAAATGAGAACACCCTACACTTGATCGCATCTCGGACTCGATGGAGTTCCATCCATGACCGAAATGTGTCAAGGTGCTCCACTGGGTCTTTCGATCCATCGTAGGCCTTGATCGTCGGTAGTTTGAACTTCGGGGACTTCCTCCCGCATTATTTAAATCGATGAAAAGGAGGGTCTACCTGGTCAACAAGATTCTCCAAGTCCAATCCGCCGTGGTCTTGAGCCTTCTTCATATCTCCGAGCTCATTCTGGATCCTCCGTAATTCTGATGCCCAAGGTTGACTTTCGACCTCCAACTCTTTTCTCTTCTGGTTGATCAATTCTCTAAGATCTGACCCTGTGCCAGGTCTCCTTGATCGGTCGTCCCTTCGGTCTTGTTGTCGCTTGACTTCAGACGCATGGTGGTTGCTGTATCCTCGGTTCCCATGGACCACCTGAGTCCTAACTTGGGACTTTCCTACTCGGGATGCGGCCCTTTGCTGCTCCGAATGATGGGATCGCCTTTCACTGCCTCCCAATCGTAGCTTGTCATCAGGCTTACAAGGTGGGACCCGAGACTCGCCCTGCCCCTCTTCCGCCAGGCAGGTCAAAGCTCCGACACCACGTAAGTCCTTGCCTTCAGTCCGAGACCAGGCCAAAGGTAAGGGATGGTTTAAAAACCTTACAAATTTATAATATCAATACATGATTGATTTGTGTAGTACATGATTGGTATATATTAAATTTATAATATCAATACAATGTTTGATTTGTGTAGTATTACTATTACAAACCTTACAAAATTAGAATTTACATCTCTTGACAGTAAGGAAAAAGATTATTGGTTATGTCTCGAATATGCTCCTACAGTAGCAATATCGAAAGAGATGGTTTAAAAATATTCTGAACTCATAAATCTTAGAAAACTGGAGCAACGCTATTCCCTGAAGTGAATGCTATGAATTTTAACAATCGTGGTGGTCATTATAATCATTGAAATGTCAAGAGAACCACACGAAATGATAAATATAAAGGAAAAGCTCCACAAAATAAGAGTTCAAGAGATGTTGATGAACATAAATGCTTCAAAAGTGAAATGACTAAGCATTAGTCACGTACCAGTTGTACATCCAAACACTCTGTTGATCTCTATTAAACTTCCCTGAAGGAACAAGGAAAAATGTATAAGCAAAACTTGTTTATCAAGACAATGATATATTCAACTCATCCAGTATAAAAATTGGGGTGTGGCAGACTCATTTGTATCTCCCGAAGAAAAGATCGTCATAATTGATGGAATAACAAATGTTTCTTTTGATTTTAAGAATATATAACTAATGTTTTTTTTCTTCTATTTTTCTATTCTCTCAACTTTGAATTTTTATATTATGAGTGATGTTTCTCTTATTATAATTATTGTTGTTTAATGAAGAGATATGAATAATTTTCATATGTTGACTGACTCAAAAATGAACAATGAAGATCTATGTCTGGCAGACTGCGCAACTACGCACACAATACTTATAAACATAAAATATTTTTCTAAATTGATAATGCTGGAAGCAAAAGTCAATACTATATCAGGTTCTGCAGACTTGATTGAAGATTTTGGAAAAGCAAGTTTTATCTTGCCTAGAGGAACAAAATTTTTAATTCATAATATATTGTTCTCTAGCAAGTCAAAGAGAAATTTATTGAGTTTCAAATATATACGTAACAATGGTTATCATGTTGAAACTGATCGTAAAAATAATATAGAGTGTCTTTATATCACATCTATTGTTTCACATAAAAAACGTATATTAGAAATACTACCTGTTTTTTCGTCTGGATTATATTATTCTCATATACGAGTAATCGAAAGCTACGCAACAATGAACCAGAAGTTCATGAATCCAGAAATATTCAGTGTTTGGCACGGTCGACTATGCCATCCAGGATCGATAATGATGAGGAAAATTGTTGAGAATTCACACGGACATCCTTTAAACAGAAGATTCTTCAATCCAATGAGTTGTCATGTGATGTTTGCTCTCAAGGGAAATTAGTTATTAGACCATCCCCAGCTAAAGTGGGAATTGAAGGTAATATTTGTAGACCTATTAACCCCCCAAGTGGTCCATTTAGATATTTTATAGTATTAATTGATGCATCCAGCAGATGGTCACATGTATGCTTATTATCAAGTCGAAATATTGCATTTGCAAGATTACTTGCTCAAATAATTAAGTTAAGAGCACAATTTCCTGATTGTACAATTAAGACCATTCGACTTGATAATGCTGGTGAATTTACATCCCAAACTTTTAATAATTATTGTATGTCAATTGGGATAAGTGGTGAACATCCTGTAGCTCATGTTCATATACAAAATGATTTAGCAGAATTATTTATAAAACGTTTGCAACTAATTGCAAGACCATTGCTTATGAGAGCTAAAGTTCCCACATCGGTTTGGGGTCATGTTATTTTGCACGTTGCATCATTATTACGTATTAGGCCAGTAGCCTATAATAAATGTTCCCCCATGCAATTAGCTTATGACCAGCAGCCAAATATATCCCATCTGAGAATTTTGGAAGTGAAGTATATGTTCCAATTGTTTCACCACAACGTACTAAGATGGGTCCTCAAAGGAGATTAGGAATATATGTTGGATATGATTCCCCATCAGTTATTAAATATATTGAACCCCCGACGGGTGATGAATTTACTGCACGATTTTCTGATTGTCATTTTAATGAGACAAATTTTCCAACATTAGGGAGAAGAATTAAGAAATTCGAAAAAGAAATTACATGGAATGCATCGTTATTATCTTTATCAAGTCGAAATCTTGCATTTGCAAGATAATTCATTTTGCAAAATATAACAAATCAATTACTAAATGCATTCACAGATGCTAAAAGAGTGATTAAATCATATATACCAGCTGCAAATGTTCCATCAAAAATTGATATCCCAAAAAAATAAGTTGTCAATAATGAGTCTGGAGCACGCCAGAAGCGTGGTAGACCTATGGGTTCCAAAGATAAAAATCATCGAAAAAGAAAAGTAGTTGAGAATCAAAATGATTCAATCAAAGATATGGATGTTCCAGAAGAAATTCAGAATACAACTGCTCAAAAGAGTATTGATGAAAATCAAACGCTTGAGGATAATAATAAAATTTCTATAAACTTACAACAGGAAAGAGATGGAACCGAAATGATATCATTTTTGACAACATTTTTGCTTAGAATGTTACCAACGATATTATTCATGAAAGTGGCGATTTTTATCCAAAATCTATCGAAGAATGTAAACATAGAAAGGATTGACTAAAGTGGAAAGAAGCAATCCAAGCAGAGTTGAACTCACTTTCAAAACGTGAGGTTTTTGGACCAGTAGTCCTAACACCAGAAGATGTCAAACCTATGGGATACAAATGAGTATTTGTAAGAAAAAGAAATGAAAAGAATGAAGTCACAAGATATAAAGCGAGACTTGTTGCACAAGAATTCTCGCAAAGGCCTGGTATTGATTATGAAAAGACATATTCTCTTGTGGTGGATGCAATAACGCTAAGATATTTGGTTGGCTTGACTGTATATGAAAAACTTGATATGCATCTAATGGATGTAGTTACGACGTATTTATATGATCTCTAGATAATGACATTTATATGAAGATCAAGGAAGGATTTAAAATACTAGAAACATATGAATCAAGTTCTCGGAAATTGTATTCAATAAAGTTACAGAGATCATTATATGGATTAAAACAATCAGGACGAATGTTGTATAATCGCCTGCGTGAATATCTGTTGAAAGAAAGATATCAAAATAATTCAATACGTTCGTGTGTTTTTATAAAGAAATCTCAGTCAGGATTTGCTATTATAACTGTATATGTTGATGACTTAAAAATAATTGGAACTTCTTAAGAGTTATCCAAGGCGTTAAAATATCTTAAGAAAGAATTCGAGATGAAAGATATTGGGAAAACAAAATTTTTCCTTGGTTTGCAAATTGAACATTTAGCAGATGGGATATTTGTTCATCAATCAACTTATACAGAGAAAATCTTAAAAAGATTCTATATGGATAAAGCACATCCATTAAACATTCCAATGGAAGTTCGCTCACTGGATATAAAGAAAGATATATTTCGACCTCGAGATGACAATGAAGAACTACTTGGTCCTGAAGTACCATATCTTAGTGCAATTGGTGCACTTATGTATCTACCTAATAACAAAAGACCAGGTTTTGCATTTTCAGTAAATTTATTAGCTAGATATAGTTCATGTCCTACAAAAAGATATTTGAACGGAGTTAAACATATACTCCGATATCTTCGAGGGACAATTGATATGAATTTATTTTATTCTAACAAATCAAATTATGATCTAGTTGGTTATGCAGATTCTGGTTATCTATCTCATCCACACAAAGCTAGATCTCAAACATGTTATTTATTTACATGTGGAGCAACTACTATATCGTGGCAATCAGTGAAACAGACTATAACAACCACTTCTTCAAATCATGTTGAAATCTTCGTTATTCATGAAGCGAGTCGAAAATGTGTATGGCTAAGATCGATGACACAACACATTCGTGATACATGTGGCTCGTATTCGAGTAAACCCCTTCCAACAATATTATGCGAAGACAACACAGCATGTATAGCTCAAATCAAAGGAGGATACATTAAAGGAGATAGAACGAAACATATCTTTTCAAAGCTTTTCTACATTCATGGTCTTGAAGAAAATGACGACATCTTAGTACAACAAATTAGTTTGAAAAGGATAACTTGGCGAACATATTTACAAAGGCATTACCAACTACAACATTTGAGAAATTGGTTCACAGTATTGGGATGCGACGACACAGAGATCTCAAGTGATGTTTCTATGAGGGGGAGTAAATATATTGTATTCTTTATATAAAATATGTACTCTTTTTCCTTCACTAGGATTGTTTTATTTAAGTTATGAAAGTTATGTCATAAATTATGAATTATTTTTTTCCATGATATGTGCATCCGTTAGTTATGAATGATAGATGAGACCCATGCATGTTTGTATGTACGTAATATAATTTACGAATGGTTGTGACAAGTATGCTCCATAAAATTTTAGGGGTTTTAAGGGGAGTCCACATGACTTAGTGGTCTTCGGACCTAACATGCTCTTGAAGTCTTAAGAGGACTCCATATTATACAGAAGTCTTCGGACTCAACATGCTCTCGAAGTTTGGGAGGACACCTGATGAGAAATTGATGCGGAATTGAAAAAAAATCTAATCTGCCTTGTTAACAACAAACAAAACTATTATATCACAAATAAAAAAACTACAAATCAAAATGAAATAAAAAAAGCCAAAAATTCTAATGTCAAAAAGTTAAGTAACCCTTCACAAATGTATCTAACCACTTTGCTTAAAGAAACTGACCTTTAGATAACTCAATCTCAAATACCCCAAAACCAATTTCGAAAATCAACTCAAGGAAAGTAAAATCGAATTACCTTGTTGATCAAACATCTCAAGGCAAGAAAGCTTGTATGAGATCCGAATCACTCCACAAGCAAGATCGATCAAGTCAAGCTTGAATAATTCTAAGCATGCAACCTAATCTACATAGAATTGCAAAGAAACATAGCTCTAGGCTATAATAAACCACAAAAGCCTCTTTTGATTACATTTTCAATCTTTTTTTTTCCTTTGGATTACATGTATGGCTATTTATAGCCTTCAAAATTAAACCCTAAAGATAACTTATGGCAATTTAAGGGTTGTAACTTACATCTTCATCAATACCATAGTGTCCACTAGCTATTTTGTAACCTAAAACATTCAAAACAAAACTTTAAAACTGAAAATTACATCAAATTAGCCATAAATCTGAGATTAATGTCCCTTTGTTAGATTTGTAACTCCTTGTAACCATCCAAGAGTAAATGAAGCACATCTTCAAGTATCTTAAAGCCCTTGTTCCATAAATGAAGCTTGTTGTTCTTTAATAAATGATGAGTTGCACTTGAGTTCATTAAATGCAACTTATGTTAAACTTTCATGAATTTGACTTCATTTAATGTGACTTCATGAGATACCTTGGTTCATATCAACTCCATAAGATAGAAGTCTTCGGACTCAACATGCTCTCAGGAGATCCTAATTGATCACTAAAAGCCGAAGAGAATAGTTATGATAGTTTAGAGGAAGTTTTAAGTCCCGCATATGAAAGTTTTAGATGAAGTTTTATAGTCATGATTGTATGTGTTTACATATCTCAAATCTCGGTGATGAGATCACTTACTGAGTATTATTTTATAATACTCACCCTTTATTTTTAAAAATATTTTCAGGTAAAAGCAAAAACATACAAGGCGAGTGACGTATCGAGTTACGAAACCATAGGAAGTCTAGAAGTCATGTTTCCGCATTTATTTAAATATAGTTATTTCTTGACATTACATGTTTTATTCTACTTATGTAGTAGTTTTATTTTTAAACTGAGGCCATACATTAATTATGTTATTTAAATGTTTTGATTTTCTGTTTTGGGATCCCTAAAAGTAAGTTTTAAACTGTGATTTGAATTAATTCATTTTTATCTTATTTTATGGCCTAAAAATGTATGTATGATTAGTAAAGTTCCTTGATGTGAGTCTTAAAAAGTTAGAGGCGTTACAATATTAGTGTGTTTGGATCTTGGGAATAACTTTAAAAAGACATGTCTTTTTTAAATAAAATTGAATTTTAATAAGCAGTTTTGAAAAGAGAGATATACATTTAGTACTAAGTTTAAAATACGATTTTAGTTTTTATTGAAGTTGAAATACAACTTTAAGAGTAATATAGAAAAATAAAAGACTTATGGAAAGACATAATTTAGGCTAAAATATTATTTTGAACTCTATATATTTGTGTTTGATGTTAGTCTCATACTTTCAATACATTTTAAAATTATTTTCTATGACGGGTTTATTATTAATTTTTTAAAAAAGAAGAATAATAAAATTTGTGTTTGTGAGTCATCTCTATATGTAACGCCGGTCATTCCAGGTTGATGATTGCAAGTGGTTGATTAATTTCGGATGGAAAATTGAATTAAAATTAAGTTGGTTTATAATTTTAAGGTTAGATTATTTCTGTCTTTGAAAAATTAGGGAAAAAATTTTGGTTGTAAATGTTTGAAGAGAACAGGGGCAATTTTAAAAAAAAAATGGAATTAAAGTTTATCTTTTAGTGTGTGCGGATTTCGAGACAACTCCACCCCCTTGGGGTATTTCGTACATGATAACTCGCCAAAGGAGAGTTATTTTACTATAATTTAGAGCTTAATGTACTTTAATTGCATAAAATTTATTGAGTCTCATGTTATTTTATCCCTAAATTGTGTATGTTAGCTAAAAAATCTTGAATTTAAGCATTATGTTCGAAAAGAATTAATTTCGATGTTTTTATGCTTTAATTTAAAAAATTTGGAAAAAATAAGCTAACAAGTAATTAAAGACCGGAAGATAAAATTTTAACTTCAGAAAAATCTTCTCATATTTAGATGATTCATAATTTAATTGATGAATTTATTGGGCTTTTTCTTTGTGTAGGAGATGTTTGAAAATTACAGGAGTCCCTAAGGGCATTTTAGGCATTTTACCCGAAGGGTAAGATGGTCTTTCTGACCCTAAGGGTGCTTTTGTAATTTGTGGAGTTAGGACAACACCATCTTATATAAGGAGGCTAAGGTTCACAAGTGCCAAAGGGGAGTTGGAGTTATGACAAGAGGAAGAGACCGAGAGAGAGAAGAGGAACCATCGATTTTGCTACAGCAATCAAGGGAAAAACCGAGAGGATAAACTTAACATTGCTGTAGCAATTGAGAGGGAAGAGCAAAGAGGAGTTGTTTAGACGTTGCTGAAGCAATCAGTGGAACCGTAAAGTAGAATCTGAAGCCTCTTTGCTGAAGCAATCGACGTGCAGTTGAGGAGAAGCCATCGGCATTTCTGAAGCAAAATCGCGTTGTCCACCTGCTGTTAGTGCTTGGCAATTGCTGAAGCAATCCGTGAAGTTGCTGCAGTGGTGTTGCCTGTTGTTTGTTGAAGCAATCGGTAGAACCAAGGGGCTGTTGTTGTTGTTGCTTGCCTTTGCTGAAGCAATTGGTTGCACTGTTGCTGAAGCCAACCAAAGGGCTTTGTTGAAGCAAAGTGCCCTGCTGCAGACCATCGACAGAGGGTTGCTGCTAGGCAATTGCTGTAGCAAAAGCTAGGCCACTTGCTGTGTAACCTTTTCCCTATCTCTAAGTTTTATTGCTTGTTGTAAACTACCAATTTAATACTGATTTTTTGAGTTGCTTATATACTGATTTAGACTATACACTCTCCTTTGTTTTAGGCCGAACTCGTGACAGGTTTAGGCTATAATTGTGGTTGATTAGGGCTATTTTAGTGAATGTTGTTAGTTGTTTTGCATGAACTCATTGATCAATAAAAGCATGCTTAATTTAGAGATGTGTGACTCGATTTTAATCATAAACTAATTTGTCTTAGGCAAGGGTTAGGTTGTTTTAATGTAATTTTGGATTAAATTTATGGTTGATGTCATTGATTGAATTTATGAAATTTTATTGAATTTAACGTTGCATGAGACATAGAATTGGCCACTTTGATTTCTCTAGAATTCATGAACTTGAGAGAGCTATTGAATTAGAAAACTAAAATTTCATTCTAGGACTATTGAGTTGATTAGAGATAATTAACCCACCTAGAACCTAAAATCATGAGCATAATTTAGATCTCAATTGAGAGATTGTAGGTTTTAAAACTTAGTGATTTTGAAAGAAATCATTTGAACACATGTGTAGGTAAATTCAAGGCATCACTAAAATTTCATTCCAAGTGAACATTAGAACTCTAACCTAACCCGAGCCTATATTTTTCATTAAAAAAATCTCATATCTTGCATCTCTCCTCTTGTTTGCATTCTCCTCTCCCCACATTTAAATTTAGTTATTTTCTTGAGTCTAGTCTTGTCTTTGCACACATATCACATCAATTTATTTATTAACAATTGTAATTTGCACACTCATGCATTGCACTAAAATAAGGAAAATTTGCTAGGACACTCATTCATTTAGGTTTAGCTAGTCCTCGTGGGATCGATACTTTAACTTATCACTTGCTGCTTCTCGACCGTGTATACTTGCACATCGTAGAAGTGTCGAGTCTTATTCTAATTTACATTAGTTTAGGGCACTCGATATTTTCGCATCAAGTTTTTGGCGCCGTTGCCGGGGACTAGTTTTGATTCTTATTTTGTTTGAGTTCAATTTATCCTTGTTTTTCTTGTTGGGTGTGTCTTGTTATCTTTGTTTCGTATTTTTTGAGTCTTGAGTATTGTTTCTGGTTTTGTTAGTGCATGTTGTGTTTGTTGAGCCTGTTATAATTGATTCAATACTTTACTATGGCTTACGATAATTTTGGGTGGTCTTCTGTGCCCAATGAGCAAACGCAGTATAGTTCTTTTTCTTATGATCATCCTTCTGCCAATTTAGAGTCTTCTAGTGAAGGGTATGAATCTTATGGCTACCAAATGCCTAATTACTATCATACTAACCCTATGACTTATGGGAACCATATGTATGATAATAATCAGAGCAATTGGGGCTATGAACCATATCCTAGGGGTTTTGAGCCATGTCCTTCATATATTCAAGAAACCCAGGTAGAAGACGAATCTTCCCTTAAAACGTTGTTATTATAATATATGAGAACCACAGATGAGAGGAATAGGCAAATAGGGGAGTCAATTCAACGCCTAACGGATACACTTGTCTCCCTTAGAGAACAAATGTATTTACACTCATCTGAGGTTGAACACCCTAGGGAAGATAGTGAAGGAGGACCCACACCCTTAGATAGTTCGGTGAGTCACTTGATCACTGACCCGCCGATAGACCTCAGGATCCTAGTCCTTCACATTTTTCTGAGCATGAGCATTTAGAGGATTGTGCTTTAGATGCAAAAGAACTAGAACCTCTTAGCACACACTAGGATAGAGTTAGTGAGAGTGTGGAAGAAGTCGAGCCTGTTGAGTTAAGCCAGGAGGTAGAGTGTGAGGATTTTGAGTCTATGTCAGTTCTATCTTCTGATTTTTCTCTTATTGGTGAGTGTTTTTCTTTCTATTCTCTCGAGTCAGTGTTTTTTTGTGAATCTGTTCATTTTCCTGTTTTTCCTTCTTTTCTTTTATCAAACAAAAAACCAAAAAATGTTTATTTTGTTATTTTTCCTTCTTTTCTTTTAATATATAAAAAATCAAAAAATATATCTGTTTCGGGCTTTCACGAGAAGCTAGTATTCTTGCTAGCTCTGATTTGTTTTGTAGATTCAAGAAAGAGAGGCCCGAAGAAGTGGGAGAATTTTTACGTGCCTTGACGAGCCCATTATCTTTGCGTCAAGCTAAGGGCGTTAAACAAGCGCTTCTTGGGAGGCAACCCAAAGTTTATTTCGTTTGTTTTGTTTTGTTTTGTTTTTAATTTAATTTTTTTTTGTTTCATTTTTTAGTTGTTTTTGTTTTTAAATAAATAACCCTTGTCTATCTTGCAGCTCCCTTAGGGTTTGTTGATATGCGCTGCAGTGGAGGTCTCCTCAATTCAGGGCAGTATCGTTCTCCCTTCCATCTTTATTAGTTGTCCTTAAGCATGCTTAAGTGAGTAGATTATACATTAAGGGCAATGTGTGCTTTAACCATGAGGCGGATGTGTTTGTTCGAATCGATTTTGGGCTTAATTGAAAATTTTTCTAATGATGAGACTGTGTGCTGCTAGAGTATATAGGGTGTTGCATGCCTCTGTGTTTATGAAGTTATTTACTTGCTTAGGACTTCAAAATGATCTATTTTGACTACCAGGTTCCATGTTTAGTTGTTGGTTTTCATGGTCTTTGATATGCATGATGTAGGTAGTTGATTCATTATGTGTAAGCAAGTAAAAATAGAAAAGATGGGTGTTGTCCCTTGTGTAAAAATCATGTTTCTGCAAGTTTTTAATGGTAAAAAGTGTGATGTCCTTAGTAGAAACTTGATATGCATCTCTATGAAAATAAAAAGTTAAGGTCAAATCTTAGGGTTAATTTAATAAGAGTTGTTGCTTGTGTTTGAGGCAAGAGTATGCTATCTTGTTTGGTGTTTCTCAAGGTCAAGCTTGTCATTAGGGTTCTTTAGTGCGCTTATGGTTGGTGTGTCAATCAAAGTAGTTAGGATTCGACTCCTAGGCCAAAAATTTCGTAAACTAGAAGCCATGACAAGTTAGGTAACCCATATATTTTTTAGAGCACTCCAAAATTAGTAAACTTCAAATTTATGATTATTTGAAGTTTGGGGGAGTTACCTGACCTCCCTAACTCAATAAGGACATTGAGTACTCTAAGTTTGGGGGGAAAGGTAAATTCGTCGTGTTTTTTTAGAAAAAAAGAGAGAAAGAAAGAGTATGCAAACCTTCCATTTCCCTAAAACTTTGTTGGGCTAGAAAAAATTATGCTACTTATTTTGTTACTTAGAGTCAGTTAAGGAAACTTGGTGCTCGATGTCAGGGGGTCTGGGCACTAACCATGCTGGCCTCTTGGAGCGAAGGTATCAAGCAAGAAGCCTATTCCCATTGCTTAGGTGCGTTGCGCTAACCACGTGTGCCATTCTAAGAACTACGGGAAGTCCCATTGCTTAGGTGTGTTGTGCTAAACACGTGTGTCATTCTAAGAACTACGAGAGAGTAAAAAAATAAATAAAAATAAAACCAACAAAAAAAAGTAAGAAAAAAAAACCTTGCCCTTAGCAGTGAGTTTTATGGAAATTGAGGGGAATAATGCACATATCTATTTTTGTTTTTTTAAAAAAAGAATATATCAAAAAAAATAAAAATGAATGATCATTAAATTGTAGCCATGCGAGTTTTGGAGTATGACTTATTTTTAACTATGGGTTGCTTGATTTGAATGATTAGGATTCTAGTGGTTGAGCTTGAGGGTAGATGTTGAATCCTAGTTGGTTTGCTCTTGGTTATTGATGCATAAGTGTAGCTAAGAAACCCCAGGTGAGCCACTTAGAGAGTTGATAGCACACAAAATGTGCTATCCTTAGGCTTAATAATTGCTAGTTTTATAATGATTTTAAGGCTTTTACATGTTTAATTCATTCAATTTCAGGTTAAGAGCTTAAACGGAGCTAATGGAGATAAATTGGATCACTCGGGATCGAAACGAGGCTTTTTGGAGCTAAAAATAATATCAATTGGAAGTGAAAGGACTGAACCAAGCTTGAATACCCGAGGAGATGGCGTTGCAACGCCATATATAGCGTTGTAACGCCGAGCGTGCTGTGAAGCTGTATTGAAGACTACAGGCGATGGCGTTGCAACGCTGCTTTGCAGCGTCGCAACGCTATATCAATAAGGTCGCACGCGCAAGAAGCGCACACGCGTTATGTGACGCCGCTTGCGCGTCGCAACGCCGCATCGATAAGGGCATGCACGTTAAGGTAGCGGCGTTACTGCAACGCTGTCCACGGGCGTTACGCGCGTCGATAGTTTCCATATTTACCACGCGTTTAGGAGTGCAGCGTTGCAACGTCCTCCTAGCGTTACAACGCCGCCCCATTGAAGCCTATAAATACAACCTTATGATTCTTGCAAAAGGGGAGTCGAATTTGGTAGAGTTTTGCCCTAATCTCGAAATACACCTTGTAAGAAGAGAGAAAAGAGTGATTTTGGGAGCCAAAGCATTCGTGGAGGCTCGAGATCGAAGACAGGAGCTCGGAGACGAAGGACCGGCATCGACACCTAAGTTTATTTCTCTTTCTTTCAATTTGTAATAGCGTTCTAAGACGTTTTCTACTTGTTTAGTTTGTTTTTCTTGTGATTTAGAGTAGCTAAACATAGTAGTTACAATTTGAATTACTTGTTATGACTTTCTTGTGATGTATTGAAGAATGTTATGTCGTTATTTTTGGCAATTCGTTCTTTACTTTTTAATTTGTTGATTTAAGTGGACTCGAGAGATAAACCTTGAATTAGAGCAAAATTGTCAAAACCCTTGGAAGTCTGGCATGAGAGTGACCTAGAAATCTTAGGGAAGCACATAAAGAAGTTGCTTAATGTCATGCATGTTGTAGGTTCATATGGAGACTATGAGTTTATTGCATGTGTGAGGCTCACTAAGAATCGAGAGATTTTCTTGACTATTTCACTTCTTGTTTATAATTTCATCTCATTGATTCAATGCATGTGCTAGTTTGGTCTTTAACTTGTAAAATCACTTCCTTTAATTCTATCAATTCGTGTCTCCACATGTTTGTTCGTTTGTTTGTATTTACTTCAACCAACTATCCATGTTATGTTTCTTTAGCTAAAATTGAGGATTAGTACCTTAATAATTAATTAATCTAGAAACCCATTCCCGAGGACGATACTTGGACTCATAAATCACTATACTAAAACTTGACCCGTACACTGCGGTATTGCAATATAAAATATCACGCAACAATGCACATATCTATTTTTGTTTTTTTAAAAAAAGAATATATCAAAAAATATAAAAATGAATGATCATTAAATTGTAGCCATGCGAGTTTTGGAGTATGACTTATTTTTAACTATGGGTTGCTTGATTTGAATGATTAGGATTCTAGTGGTTGAGCTTGAGGGTAGATGTTGAATCCTAGTTGGTTTGCTCTTGGTTATTGATGCATAAGTGTAGCTAAGAAACCCCAGGTGAGCCACTTAGAGAGCATTGATTGAATAGTGACTTGTAGCTCAGAACATAAATATTCAATCCTTGTTTGGTTACCCAAATGATCTGAGACTTTAAAGATCTTTTAAGTCTTTGGGGAATAGAACTCATTGAGGACAATGAGTAGTTCAAGTTTGGGGGTTTGATAACTCGCCAAAGGAGAGTTATTTTACTATAATTTAGAGCTTAATGTACTTGAATTGCATAAAATTTATTGAGTCTCATGTTATTTTATCCCTAAATTGTGTATGTTAGCTAAAAAATCTTGAATTTAAGCATTATGTTCGAAAAGAATTAATTTCGATGTTTTTATGCTTTAATTTAAGAAATTTGGAAAAAATAAGCTAACAAGTAATTAAAGACCTAAGATAAAATTTTAACTTCGAAAAAATCTTCTCATATTTAGATGATTCATAATTTAATTGATGAATTTATTGGGCTTTTTCTTTGTGTAGGAGATGTTTGAAAATTACAGGAGTCCCTAAGGGCATTTTAGGCATTTTACCCGAAGGGTAAGATGGTCTTTCTGACCCTAAGGGTATTTTTGTAATTTGTGGAGTTAGGGCAACACCATCTTATATAAGGAGGCTAGGGTTCACAAGTGCCAAAGAGGAGTTGGAGTTGTGACAAGAGGAAGAGACCGAGAGAGAGAAGAGGAACCATCGATTTTGCTACAGCAATCAAGGGAAAAACCGAGAGGATAAACTTAACATTGCTGTAGCAATTGAGAGGGAAGAGCAGAGAGGAGTTGTCTAGGCGTTGCTGAAACAATCAGTGGAACCTGTGCGTAAAGTAGAATCTGAAGCCTCTTTGCTGAAGCAATCGACGTCTTGATTGAGGAGAAGCCATCGACATTCTTTGAAGCAAAATCGGATTGTCCACTGCTGTTAGTGCTTGGCAATTGCTGAAGCAATCCGTGAAGTTGCTGCAGTGGTGTTGCCTGTTGTTTGCTGAAGCAATCGGTAGAACCAAGGGGCTGTTGTTGTTGTTGCTTGTCTTTGCTGAAGCAATTGGTTGCACCGCTGTTCTTTGAAGCCAACCAAAGGCTTTCTTTGAAGCAAAAAGGTGCCTGCTTTGCAAACCATCGACAGAGGGTTGCTGCTAGGCAATTGCTGTAGCAAAAGCTAGGCCACTTGCTGTGTAACCTTTCCCTATCTCTAAGTTTTATTGCTTGTTGTAAACTACCAATTTAATACTGATTCTTTGGGTTGTTTATATACTGATTTAGACTACTTTTGCTCACTATTTTAGGTCGAACTCGTGACAGGTTTAGGCTATAATTGTGGTTGATTAGGGCTATTTTAGTGAATGTTGTTGGTTGTTTTGCATGAACTCATTGATCAATAAAAGCATGCTTAATTTAGAGATGTGTGACTCGATTTTAATCATAAACTAATTTGTCTTAGGCAAGGGTTAGGTTGTTTTAATGTAATTTTAGATTAAATTTATGGTTGATGTCATTGATTGAATTTATGAAATTTTATTGAATTTAACGTTGCATGAGACTTAGAATTGGCCACTTTGATTTCTCTAGAATTCATGAACTTGAGAGAGCTATTGAATTAGAAAACTAAAATTTCATTCTAGGACTATTGAGTTGATTAGAGATAATTAACCCACCTAGAACCTAAAATCATGAGAATAATTTAGATCTCAATTGAGAGATTGTAGGTTTTAAAACTTAGTGATTTTGAAAGAAATCATTTGAACACATGTGTAGGTAAATTCAAGGCATCACTAAAATTTCATTCCAAGTGAACATTAGAACTCTAACCTAACCCGAGCCTATATTTTTCATTAAAAAAATCTCATATCTTGCATCTCTTTTCTTGTTTGCATTCTCCTCTCCCCACATTTAAATTGAGTTATTTTCTTGAGTCTAGTCTTGTCTTTGTACACATATCACATCAATTTATTTATTAACAATAGTAATTTGCACACTCATGCATTGCACTAAAATAAGGAAAATTTGCTAGGACACTCATTCATTTAGGTTTAGCTAGTCCTCGTGGGATCGATACTTTAACTTATCACTTGCTTTTCTCTCGACCGTATACTTACTTGCACGTCGTAGAAGTGTCGAGTCTTATTCTAATTTACATTAGTTTAGGGCACTCGATATTTTCGCATCAGTACGGATAACCCATTTTCCAATGCATTAATGGCATTTGACCTGACATTTCAAAATAATGAAAAATGACTCATAAGGGTAATATGAAGCGGTCTTTCTTGTTCGCGCTCACGCCACGCGTTGTTCAAGCTCTCGCTTCATTTGTCTACTCGCTCTCACTCTCGCTCAAATGAATGGAAAAAAATATAAAGAAAAAATGACAAAAAAAGACAGAGAAGAGCTGGAGTAGCAGAGAGAGAGCGAGTCAGCGAGAGCGAGAGCGAGTCAACTATAGTGCGATTTTTATTTCTTTTCTTTTCTCCAGAATTTTGACAATTTAATTACTATCATAAGCGAGAGCGAGAGCGAGAACGAGACTTGAACGAGAGCGAGAACGTGACTTGAGCGAGAGGAGAGAGAGTTAGAGTCGATGATGATGCCCTTACGGTAATTTGGACGGAATGCACAGTACAAAAAGGGTCAAATGTCATTAATTTCAGAACATGGGTCAAATCACATTAATGCATGTGAAAAGGAGTTTTCCTTGCAAATTTCTCCACCCCCTTCTCCCTCATTTTCACGATAGTAGAACTCCATTGAAATGCTTCCTCCGGCCACCTCCAACAACTCTTGTCGCACGCTGCACCCTCGCCACCGCGTCAGATCTGCTCCGCTCGACAAGACGTCGCCGTCGTTCAAACCACTCACGATTCGCACGCTAGAGTAGTTGCAAAAAAATCGAACACCGTCGTTCCAGACGAAACCAACGAGCCACAACATGTCGTCTTCTTGTTTGTTGCCTTGTCGCGCACCAGATCTATTCACCCACTACAGATCCGAACACGCCAAGATAGGCCAGATCTAATCAGGGACAAGACCACGTGGGGAGTTGGGAACTTGACTTCACTCGTTCCCGACCTTAGGGAAACTAGAGGGGTTGTTCCCTTAAGTGTTATCTCCAGGGCTTGGACAACGGGCGCCCACCCTCTCACTGGCGCGAGAGGTGTGTTGTTTATGGTTGGATCATACAACGTTGTTCATTAGAGTAGCAGTAGAGACTTAAGGAGCAAGAGGTAGACATAGGGGTAAAACGGTAATTTGACCCAGCAGTGTCTACGAACAACCTGTGAAGGGTCGACTCATGGGCATTAGTTATATCAATGGACACAACTTGTCTTACAGTGATGAGAGTGCAGCTACGGGCTTTAGCATAGTGTTACCGTAGCTAATGAATGTTGAATAACCGGGTCAAAGAGTTTGACAGGTTAAACATTTATGTGAGATATGATTGACATATTATATAGTTTACTGTGAATGAGATTCTTAATAAACTATAGGTTAGCCTGATTGCTTAATTAGGGCTAATTTAGAGAAATTGGATTGAGAGAAATTAAATTGAATGTGATTCAATTTAAAATCCACAATTATACAAATGTGATTTGTATGGTAAGGTATGAGACATCTTATTATATGTTGTCATGCAAATATGATTTGCATAACCTATGGTTGTGGTAAAATGGTAAATAGGTGGAGATTTCAACTCCACCTATCACCATTATTTAAAGCATTTGTGAGAAGGCTTTTGGCAAGTGAATGCTCATTTTTTGGATTCTCACAAAAATAGCTCTTTCAAGAATTCTCTCTTCACTCTCAAATTTTTCTCACCACTCTCCCTTTACCAAAGAAGAACAACCGAGAAGATCTTTTGGAGGTGTCCGGTTGTTCGATTGTTCGGAGAGTTCGTGAACGTGGAGATCGAGAGCACGAAGAGTTCGTGATCGGAGAAGGATTTCGTGAAGAACGGTTCTTCAACAAGTAAGTAAAATCCTTACTGTTTTTCCTTCTTTGAAGCATGTTTAATCTAAATTATATAAGATAAAATTAATTTGAAGAATTATTTTCACAACGAAAACCACGACAATTCAAAGTCATTTTCTGCTGCGGGAGTTTTATTCCCTTCAATTGGTATCAGAGCCAAACGTTGACTTCTTCGTTGTGCAAATTAATTTTCTTAAATTAGGTGGGTATGTTTCAAATTCATGAGATGAAATTGTGGTTTCCAAAATGTATGTTTCGATTTTGAAATTTTTTTTAGATTTACTTTTCTGTTGATGAGATCAATGTAAAGGCCCGTGTTTTTGGGCAATTAGAAAGTAAATCGAGTTTGTAAGTCTGTGTCTTGTATGGCAAGAATTGCTGTGAAGAAATCAGAGTAGAAATGGGCGAAAAACGACAAAAAACAACAAAGGAGTTTGTTGTTCTGTCGACGGCGTTGAGACGTTGTTCTTCGGCGTCTCAACGTTGTCCGTGCGGAACCAGGCTGAGCTGCAGGATAACGTTGCAACGCTGGGTGTAGCGTTGCAACGCTAAGGCGTTGGGCGCGCTGAGGACAACGTTGGCCACGACATTGCAACGCTGCCAGCATTGAGGGGCAGTTCGCGACAGTTTCACGCATAGTGGCTTGCTGAAGACAGTTTCATTTTCGTGGGGCATTTGTTTTTAATTATTTTATTTATTTTTAATTTGTAAAATGTATTCTAAATTAATTTTATTAATTAATATTAATATAAATGTTATATTAATGTTAATTAATTTAATTAATGTCCAAAGTGCCAAAACCGGTCCAATTTTTGCTATTTATTTATTTTATGCATAACATGTATGAAATTAATTTATTCTATGTGCATAATGTATGTCATATAGATAAAAAAATCCCACCATAGGTTAAACATTATGCATCATATTTATATTATAAGAGTTATAATATATAGTATGCATGATAGGATTATGTTATAAGAGTTATAATATAAAGTTTGCATGTTTTAATTTATTTAAATATAAATGTTATATTTCGTAGATTAAAAGCATGCACATGCATTTATTTCATGTGATGAATATATGTTATAGTTTATTATTCATGTGATGAATGATCAAACACTATAACATAGAAATGCATGTAACCTAAGTTAATTATTAATTTTAAAATGTATAGAACTTGAATATTTAGACTTAAGTTTTCTAGTTCTAATAAGATGTAAATTAGGTAATCAAATATGACTTATGAATGGAGACTAATAAGTAACTCTGTCTAAAGAAGGTTTTATCTAAGGCTGAGGTATTTAAGCTGACGATTTGCGGAACCCCCCTACCTGGGAACCGACCTGGGAGTGAATTTGGTCCGGAGATTCATAGGCTATATGATCACGAGTGTTGTTAATTAAAAGTTGATTAATTTACTCTCATAGACCTAAGTTAATAATGTGATTATAGACTTAGGCTAATCCAATATAAGAGTTATATTGGTAGACTTAGGTCAATATTAGTCGATTTATCTAGGTCAATCTCGATTAATTTAAAGTGTTGAGTGGGAGGAAATAAAGTTTATAAGATACATTTGATTTTTCGATTACAAATCTCCGTTAAGTTCACACCGTGAGATCCATACTTGGCCTCGTGGCGCAAATGGGAGTGTCCCCTTCGGATGGTATTTGTATGGGTCAATATCAATGTGAATGGAGAGAGTACTTATAGTGAGTGTGAGTGGGAACTGTGAAAACGGGACCCCCAGTCTCTTCTTTCGATTCACACCATGAGACACCTATGATCCGCCTGCTAGTTTGGCATGGGCCAGACAATCCCTTCGGAGCGCCTTAATCATGGGAGTCGGAACACCGTGAATTCCTAAAAGAGACAATTTCCTTGTTGGTTTTCCTTCTTGGTTCACCCTTCGGTGGCTATTGTTTGGATGGATGCTTGAAAATTTAAAGATTGAGGGTGTCACTCACGGAATTCATTAAGAGTTAATGGCTTCAGAGCGAAAAATGATAACTGGACGCCTAATGGAATAAGAGTTATTCTGGTATTAGGGTATGGTCGAGAAAGTCTCGTCCTAGAGGAGGAGTGTTTCTATTCACCCTTCGGTGGTGGTCATTCTAAACCTTTGGGGTATCATTGCAAATTTTAATGACCTAGGGATCTGATAGCATGTAATGTGTTATCTTATTTCTATATTTTAGCTAGTTTTTATACTTAAAACATGGGCTTTCATGGCATTTTATGGTTAATTTTAGGAAATTGAGCTTGAGAAGCAAGAATTAAGTGTTTTGAGACTATTTTGGTGCAATTTGGAACATGTCTATGCTTAATTGAAGACCCAAGAAAACTCTAAATGTATTTTGAGTATAGGAAATATATTGTGAGATTCTACATCGAATCAAGATTTCAACGCATCAAACTAGAGGTCATTTGGACACCGGAGCGAAAAGATATGACAAAAACGGTTGTAGGGGGCTGGCTGGCAGCAAACACAACGTTGCAACGCCATACCGAAAATCCCTATAAATATAACATGTTGTTTTCATTGCAAATAGAGCCAAATTTGGTAGTTTTTAAGCCTTATTTCGAAATACATACTCTAAACAGAGAAAGAAGACCATTCCTTGGGAGCAAAAGCGTTTATGGAGGCTCGAGATCGTGACGGGAGCTGGGGAACGAGGGATCGACTTCGACACATAAGTTTATTTCTCTTTCTTTTAGTTTGTAATTGAGTTTAAAGACTTTTCATATGACTTTAGCTTGTTCTTATAGTGATTTCGAGTAGCTAAACATTGTAGTTGGAATTTGATTAGCATGTTTTAGATTTATTTGATTATGTATTGAACTTTGTTTTGTTATTTATTTTTGGTAATTCGTTCTTAATTTCACAAATCTTGTTTGTTTAAGTTGACTCGAGAGAAAGAAACATAGATTAGAGCAAAGTTGTCAAAATCCTTAGAAATCTGGCATGAGAATGACCTAGAGTTCTTTTGGGAAGCACATAAAAAAGTTGCTTAATGTCATGCATGCTTTTAAAATTCATAAGGAAACTTTAGAATTTATCGTCTGTGAGAGGCTCACTACGGATCAAGATATTCTCTTGAATATTTTCACTTCTTGTTTATAAATTCATAATATTAGTTCATTGCATGTGTTAAATACGGAATTAACTTGTGAAACCATCTTCTTTCAATTCTATCATATTCGTGTCTCCAATTATACATATATTTTCTATATTTATTTTCACTATCCATCAAAATTTTGTTGCTTTAGATAAAATTGAGAATAAGTATCTTGGTAATTAATTAATCTAGAAACTCATTCCCGAGGACGATACTTGGAAGTCTAAATCACTATACTGATACTTGACTCGTACATTTGCGGTATTGCAAAATTATTTTACGCAACAAGTTTTTGGCGCCATTGCCGGGGAATGATGATTATTTAGATTAATTAATATTAGGAGAAAATTCGAGATTTTAGACTAAAGTTTATTTTTTCCTTTTGTGTTTTTTTTCCTTATTTGTTTTTTTCTTATTTATTTTTTTCCTTATTTTTTTTTCTTTTCCTTATTTGTTTTTTCCTTATTTATCTTCTTTCCTTTTGTGTTTAGTTTCCTTATCTGTTTTTTCATTTTCTGTTTTCTTTTCCTTTTTTGTTTCTTTCCTTTTTTATTTTTTTCTCCTTATTTGTTTTTGTGTTCTTCTTTTTTGTTCTTAATTTAGTCTTGTGTGTTGTTCGAGTTTTTGTTTCCTGTTTTGTTGTGTTGATTTTGTGTAAAATTTTAGTTTTGAATTGTTGTGATTTAAAGTATGACTTTTCATGATTTTAATTTTTCGCCAATGTACTATCCTTCTCAGGACCTTAGGTATGTGAATCATGATTTCTTTGGATACCAAATGGCTAATCCTTACCATTATGAATCCATGATTTATGAAAATTCTTTTGATGGTAATCATATAGGCCCTTGGAAACAAAAATTTTCCTACCCCAACTAATCTATAGAAAACTGTTCTCTTGTGGATTTATTAATAGAATTTACTTTGGAGTTGAGGGTTAAAAATTTGTGTCATGCTGAATTTAGAAAGGTTGGATAGGTTAGAAGTTAAAGTGGTAGAACTTGGGGCAATAATACATGTGTAGGGATTTATGCCCTAAACTTGTGTAATTTTGATCAATTAAATAAAGGGTTATTTGTTTTGATAGAATTGCAGTCTTGCTTTATAAATCCAATAAACTAAGCTACAAGGTTATAACATATATCTTTAACATCAGTGTAGTGGACACTATTTGGATTGTGTTCAAGAATATAACCTAAATGGTCCATGGTATAAGAATAAGGTTGGAAACCTCATTCTGGAACACCATGGGTTCGACCCATTTTGTAATTAGTACAAATGAAGTAATCCAACTCATTCATGTAGTTGACATGTGAGTGGGGACATCCTGTATGAAGAGTTCATACAAGACCGAACCACAAATTATTAGTCTAACTAGTATAACACCGTTAACGGGATAAGACTAGTAATTTATAAATGGTCATTAGTGACTCGACCTGAATCCTTAGCAAGGTAAGAACTCCTGCTTATAGGGGTTTGTCCTTAGACTAGTATGGGTGAGAGTGGCCTGTAGCCGACTCAATAAGCCTACCTTCTCAGGGACAGAACCTCGTAGGTAGCTGGAAACTTAACTGTGCAAGATGGAATTCACTCATTCCTACACTAAGGAATTAGATAGGTTGTTCCCTTAAGAACCGACTCAGTCTTGAACAACGGGGCCCACCTCTATCTGAGGAGGGTATGAATCTATGGTAGGACCTTAGACTTGTTGTTCATTAGAGGATCAGTGGTGCTTAAGGAACAAAGAGGTAATCACAGGGGTAAAACGGTAATTTGACCCAACTGTGATTACGAACAACCTGTGAAGGGTCGACTCATGGGTAATGATTATATGAATGGACACAATATAATCTATGGTGAGGAGAGTGCACCTATAAGTCTATAGTGAAGTGACTTGTAGTTAATGAATATTGATTAACTGGATCAAAGAGTTTGATCAGTTAATCTCATATCATTGGAGCTCATGAACTGTAGGTCCATTAGGTCCCTCTGTTTGCTCAACATGGTTATATTGAGGGTATAAAGTTAGGAATGAAATTGAAGTGTTCAATTTCATACATGAGGTGTTATATCAATTGTATATGATATAATTGATATAATATATAGTTTTAATGTGAATTAGATTCACATATAAAGCATATACTAATGAGAGAATGAAGGAAGGGTAGGATTGTCATTTCCATCCTATTTCCTTATATATATATGGTTGCATGAGATGCAACAAGTGAAGACATTGTGTGCCATTTGATTGTGTCCAAAAACCACAATCTCTCTCTCTCACAACATCTCATCTTACCTAAAGGGAACCCACATTCCTCCCTCACCTAGAGAACAACGGAGAAGATCCAGTGGTTGTGTCTTAGTTCGTTTGTGTTCCAGTTGCTGAGATCATGATCGTGCGAGAAAGGAGCACTAGAAAAAAAGTTCTTCAAAGGTACAATTTCTTGTTGTCCATATTGTGTTTATATGCTTAATCTAGTTAGTTTCGTTCTTGAATGAAATCGTTGTAACTAAATCGAGAGTGTGCGATTCACAATCGCTTCCGCTGCGGGATTCGATTCCCATCAATTGGTATTAGAGCCCAATTGCGTTCTTGATTTATGTTCTAGATTTTTCAAGAACGAGGTGGGATTTACTGTTTTGCATGAGATGTATGAACGGTTTTGCAAAATAGATGTTTTCAATTTTGGCACTTAGATTTACAATTTTTCCAATTAATCGTTCAATGTAAGTGCCCGGTGTTTTGGACAAATTTAATTGTAAATCGAGTCTGTAAGTCCGTGTCGATCGAGGCAAGGTGGTTGCTGAGAAGATCGGAGCGAACACGAGCAAGGAATAGGAGATTCCACATGCTGTCTTTGTGCAGCGTTGCAGAAGGAGGCGCACTTCAGAGGCAGCATTATGACGCAGCCTTCAGCGTTGCAACGCCGAAGGCGTTTTGTAACGTGCTCCAACGGGCAGAAACAGACAACTTAGAGCGTTGCAACGCTGCCATCAGCGTTGCAACGCCGAAGGAGTTTCAACGAGCATCAACGGGCGGAAACGTTTTTGTATTATTTTATATATTAATTATAAAAACGTTTTATATTTAATATATTTATTTAATTAATTTTTTATTAATATAATTTGATTATATTAATTAAAATTAATTTTAGGGTGCCAAAATTGGTCTAATTTTGCTATTTAAATTATGCAATTGTTGTGTAATTATTGTCATGCATAATGTATGCTTTTATTTTAGAAATCCCACCTTAGGTTAAGCACTTTCATGCACCATTTATAATATAAAAAGTTATATTATATAGTTTGCATGATTAATTAATATAAAGTTGTTATATTAATTTATGGACAACATTGACATGCATTATATATCATGAGATGATTATGA
Source organism: Trichosanthes cucumerina (assembly GCA_036507285.1). NCBI lineage: Eukaryota > Viridiplantae > Streptophyta > Magnoliopsida > Cucurbitales > Cucurbitaceae > Trichosanthes > Trichosanthes cucumerina. The sequence continues at coordinate 19,512,525 of CM071841.1, forward strand.
CATGAATGTCTTATTATTCATGTGATGAATGATCAAGTACAATAACATAGTATGCATGTCACTTAAGGTTAATTATTAGTTTTAAAATGTTTAGAACTTGGAAATAATAGACCTTCGGTTATCTAGTTCTAATTAGATTAGAATTAGGAACCAGGTAATTTATAAGCAATGATTAAAAGAGGAACTCTTTCTAAGGAAAGTTCTGTCTAGGTCAGTATTTAAGTCGACTTGAAACGGAACACCCCTACCTGGAAACTGACCTGGGAGTGAAATTTAATCAGAGAGTTTATAAATTACAGTAGCGTCAGCGGGTTTATTAAGGGGTTAATAAACTAGAAATCCTAGGTTTAATATAAAGAATTATATTAACAAACTTAGGATAAAATCAATATAAGAGTTATATTGATTATCGATATAAGAGTTATATTGATAGAGTTAGGTAAAAACAATTAGTCGGGTTTTAACCTAAGTGAGATTCCTATAAACTTTAAAGTATTTAGTGGGAGGAAAAAAGTATGAGATACATATTTTTCCACCTACGTTATCTCCAAAAAATTCACACAGTGAAACTCATACTTGGCCTCATGGCGTAAACGGGAGCATCCCCCTTTGGATGGTGTTTGTATGAGTCAATATCGAGGTGAATGGAGAGGGTACTTATAGTGAGTGAGAGCAGGTTTAGTGAAAACAAAACCTACGGTCTCTTTTGTCGGTTTACACCGTTAGACCACTATGGTCAGCCTGCTAGTTTGGCATGGACCAGACAATCCCTTCGGAGGGCTTGATCATAGGGGATCGTACACAGTAGACACCCGAAAGGGATAAAGATTTCCTTAGACTGTTTTTCCATCTAGTCCTCCCTTTGGCGGATTTAATTGGATGGAGGCTCTGGGATCTAAAGACAGAGGGTTACACTCATGGGATACATAAGTTGTGTATGTATCCTGACCGAAAAAATGGTATCTAAGACCTATAGGAATAAGAGTTATTCTGGCATTAGGTTTTGGTCAAGAGTGTCTTGATCCAGAGGAGGAGTGTTTTTTATTACCCTTCGGTGTCATACATTCTAAACCTTTGGAGTATCATTGCAAAGTATAAATGACCTAGGAATCATTTGATAATTAGCTAAAACATGATTAGATTAGAGTTATAGCAAGAAACTCATACAAGTTTGTTTGTAAATTTTCAGCAAAAATGTCTAGCTCTATAATTTCCTTATTGGGTGTGGAAAAGTTAACCGGAGAAATATGATGACATGGAAAAACAAACTCAACACTATATTGGTAGTGGATGATCTGAAGTTTGTGCTAACTGAGGAGTGTCCTCAGGTGCCAAGCTCGAATGCGTCACGAAATGTTCGTGATGCATATGATCGATGGATCAAAGCCAATGATAAGGCCAAGGTCTACATCCTGGCAAGTATGTCTGACATATTAGCCAAGAAGCATGAGGGCATGATAACCGCCAAGGAAATTATGGATTCCATGCAGGGTATGTTTGGACAACAGTCCACACAGGCCCGACACAATGCCCTAAAGTACATATTCAACTAAAGGATGCCAGAGGGTACATATGTGCGGGATCATGTCCTGGATATGATGGTGCACTTCAACATCGAAGAGTCGAATGGTGCTACCATCGATGAGTCGAGCCAGGTCAGCTTCATTCTGGAAACCCTTCCAAATAGTTTCCTACAATTTAGAAGTAATGTTGTTATGAACAAGCTTACTTTTAACCTTACCTACCTTCTGAATGAACTCAAGACCTTTCAATCTTTCATGAAAATTCAGGGATCGAAAGGTGAGGCAAATGTTGCCAGTAGGAGTTATCACAGAGGTTCGACCTCTGGGACGAAAACAGTGGCTTCATCTTCTTCTAACCTGAAAGGGAAGAATAAGAACATGAAGAAGGTTGGTAAACGCAAACGAGCTGACAAACCTGCCGCCCAGAAGGGCAAGAAAGTCAAAGAAGTTGCTGACAAAGGAAAGTGTTTCCACTGCAACGAAGACGGGCATTGGAAACGAAACTATCCGAAGTACATTGCAGAAAAGAAGAAGGAAGGTAAATATGATTTACTTTGCCTAGAAGCTTGTTTAGTGGATAATGATAAAACTGCTTGGATACTTGATTCAAGCGCCACTAATCATGTTTGCTCTTCTTTTCAGAGAATTGATTCCTGGCAGCAGCTACAGAAAGGAGAGATAACGCTCCGGATTGGAAATTGAGAAGTCGTCTCAGCTGTGGCAGTAGGCACGATGAAGCTTTATTTTGGCAAGAAATATGTAGTGATACCATGGTTTACTAGAAACCTTATGTCCATTTCTTACCTCATAGAACAGTGTATTTTTGTTTCTTTCTCAATGAATAAAGTGTTTATTTTGAAGAAAGGTATAGAAATATGTTCAGCTTCATTAGAAAATAGATTGTATGTTTTAAGGCCTAATTCAGTCAAAATGGTTTTGAACACTAAATTATTTAAAACTGCAAGCGCACAAACTAAGAAACGTAAAATTTCTCCTAAAGAAAATGCTCTCCTTTGGCATCTTAGGTTGGGTCACATTAATCTCAATAGGATCGAGAGATTGGTAAAGAACGGACTTCTAAACGAGTTAGAAGAAAACTCTTTGTCGGTATGTGAATCGTGCCTAGAAGGCAAAATGACTAAAAGACCTTTTAGTGGAAAAGGTTATAGAGCCAAAGACCCTCTAGAGCTTATACATTCAGACCTTTGTGGTCCGATGAATGTTAAAGCCAGGGGAGGATATGAATATTTCATCTCTTTTATAGATGATTATTCTAGATTTTGGCATATTTACCTAATGCACCACAAGTCTGAAGCACTTGAAAAGTTCAAGGAATTCAAGACAGAGGTTGAAAATCAATTAGGTAAAACTGTTAAAACACTTCGATCAAATCGAGGTGGAGAGTACATGGATTTAAAATTCCAGAACTATATGATAGAACATGGAATTACATCCCAACTCTCATCTCCCGGCACACCACAGTAAAACGGTGTATCGGAAAGGAGAAATAGAACCTTGTTGGACATGGTTCGATCAACGATGAGTTATGCTCATCTCCCTAGTTCCTTTTGGGGTTACGCAGTGGAGACTGCAGTATACATTTTGAATAATGTGCCTGATAGCACACAAAATGTGCTATCCTTAGGCTTAATAATTGCTAGTTTTATATATTTCAGGGCTTTTACATGTTTAAATCACTCAATTTAAGGTTAAGAGCTTAAACAGAGTTATTGGAGACAATTTGGATCACTCGGGATCGAAACGAGGCTATTAGGAGCTAAAAATAACATCAATTGGAAGATAAAGAATCAATCCAAGCATGATGACCCGAGGTGATGGCGTTGCAATGCCATGCTTACTGTTTAGATGCGTTGAAGACCCCAGGCGATAGCGTTGCAACGCTGTTTTGCAGCGTCGCAACGTTATATCGATAAGAAGGCGCACATAAAGGACCGCATAGAGAGCGTTGCAACGCTACCTTGTAGCGTCGCAACGCCGTATCGATAAGAAGGCACACATGAAGGACCGCACAGAGACCGTTGCAACGCAACGTCGTATCGATAGGAAGGCGCGTGCGTTAGGGTAGCGGCGTTGCAACGCTGCCCTCAGCGTTGCAACGCCATCGAGAGTTTCCTTATTTACCAGCCGCCTAGGGTACAACGTTGCAACGTTGTCCCTAGCGTTGCAACGATGCACCGAATTTCTCTATAAATACAACCTTAATTGTTCTTGCAAGAGGAGCTGAATTTGGTAGATTTTCTACCCTAATTTCGAAATACACTTTGTAAGAAGAGAGAAAAGAGTGATTTTGGGAGCCAAAGCATTCTTGGAGGTTCGAAATCGAAGATGGGAGCTCAGAGACGAAGGACTGACATCGACGCATAAGTTTAATTTCCTTTTCTTTCAATTTGTAATAGCGTTCTAAGACGTTTTCTACTTGTTTAGTTTGATTTTCATGTGATTTAGAGTAGCTAAACTGTCACACCCCGTCTCAGCTTACTTGCCTAACCTAGGAAGAGATGCAAAGACAAAGATAACCAAACCTCTTGTTGGCTTTCCTTGACTAACCCAAGACTTAACTTAAATTAAATGTAACACAACATGTTTGAACAAGCAAAATTAAGCACTGATATACACTTATAAATGAAACTTATTCACTTCCATTACTATGTTCTTAGGTAATCATAAAGCTTCCATGTTTATTACAGCCCATCTAATATGTTCTCACTACAAACCATATACAAAAGAAAGTGTATATACAAGGAGCTAAATGGCGTGGTGGCAAATAGGTCTTGTCAAGGCTAAGCACTGAAAACTCGTCTGCTACCTGGGAAGAGTAGACATAAAGAAAACGTGAGCTAGGAAGCCCAGTGAGTGTCTATTATAAGCTCAAAGGTGAAGCATAATAATGGCAGATTATAAGTAGAAAATAGCTTAACATAAACAAACCATGCTTCCAATTTACAGGTTTAAGTCACCACTTGTGCATAGCACACAACTCATAATGTAGTATTATATTGAGTGTAGATAGATCAATAATGTAGAAGCTCATAACAATAAAACACATAGCATGATACCACTTCCGAACCATAGAGGTGGTAGAGTTACGTTTTTACCAATAAGGTTCATACCTCTCTCACGTGCACATGGAATACCTTTGGCCCTTTGGTTTTCCCTAATACCTTCTCTATGTCCTTCAAAGATTAAGGTAAGACCATTTACTACCCGAATACCTTCTCATTGTCCTTCATGATCGGAAATTATGATTCATTCCCCTAAGTACCTTCTCGAATGTTCTTCAGTATTAGGGGTTAACCACAAATAAGGGCATAATTTGTTTACCATGGAAATCATGACTTTATAACACATACAACAATTTCTCGACATTTTCACATTATCTTCTAAACATGTTCCCAAGTGGATTTACACAAAACATTCTCTAAAGGAAAACATACTTTGATAATTTAGTTTCCATACTTGGATTTATAGTTACAAACTAATTCAAAACATGCTTAGGTTCCAACATGAACTTTATGTTAGAAACTCTATGAAGCTATACATAATTAGTTCAAACAGGATTCTATGTTCAACAATTATGTTTTTGAAGATAAACATAGGTCAAGCATAATTCTATAATAGAGTCACTCACAAACACCAAAAGAGTTCCAAGGGTTATACGCTTTTCCTATCTCCGTTCGCCCTGAAAATGAAATTAGTAATATCAATTCTTTCCCCTATGCACTTTAGAAACAGATCTAATTCAGTCCCATAACTCAATTCAGAATAGCCATACACACAATTGGTTGTAAGGTATATGGAAATGGAAGAGAATATCCTTCAATCTCTTGCTAGCAGTTTTTCCCTTGCACCTAAAATTACAGGTTCAACTTTCAGCTTGGGTTCCTCAACATTTATCAACACAACCACCAAATATTTTTTGATAAACCTCAAGGACAACATCTTAGCTTACTTACCTCAAAATTTCAGCTTCTAATTCCTCCTAATGAGCTCAAAACAGACTGAACTCCTCACACTGTTCTGCTACCCGAGAACTTTGAACACCTCTCACTGTTCTGCACTTTTCTCCTTCTTCCTCTCTTTATTTTTCCAAAAGTCGATCAGTTTCGTATTCTACACTCAATTTATGAGATTGTGACTCAAAAATCAACGAATTGGACTCAGTAAATTGAGAGATATGATCGTTTCAAGATGACCCATTTTCCAGCTGCTTGCTGTTTTTCTGCGAATTTGACAGCACCTACTTGCCATGTTTAACTCTGAGGCTTCACCTCCCTTGGCCATCTCCTACTTCAATATTTACATCATAATCACCTTTTTAAAACACCAAAATAAGTGTGTAAATAAACCCTAAGCATTTAGCCAACTTATCCTAAGTTTGTGAGATATAAGATCTTCCATTCAATACATGATGCACCTAAAACTTCTCCAATTTGCTAATGATTTTAACTTACTTCAATGCAACCTTTAATATGCTTATTTCAATGGCTTACCTATCTCCTTACGAAGCTTAGACACATTGTAGCTCCAAATTCAATAGATTCTCAAATCCGATCACGACATCATTTAGTGCAACCTATACGATTTTGCATATTTCAAAACATCATGAATGAGTGCAAAATGATAAAAGAAAATAGAGTTTAGGGCTTACATAAACATTTTAGTTAGGATTTGATTTGCTTGTTATGACTTTATTACTATGTATTGAAGCATGTTTTGTTCTTATTTTTGGCAATTTGTTATTTACTTCTTAATTTGTTGGTTTAAGTGAACTCGAGAGATAAAGCTTGAATTAGAGCAAAATTGTCAAAATCCTTAGAAATCTGGCATGAGAATGACTTAGAAATCTTAGGGAAACACATAAAGAAGTGGCTTAATGCCATGCATGTCGTAGGTTCATATGGAGACTATGGAGTTTATTGCATGTGTGAGGCTCACTAAGAATCGAGAGGTTTTCTTGAGTATTTCACTTCTTGTTTATAATTTCATCTCTTTGGTTCATTGCATGTGTTAATTCAGTCATTAACTTGTATAATCACTTCCCACCATTCTATCAATTCGTGTCTCCATATGTTTGTTCGTTTGCTTGTCTTTACTTTCAAATAAACTATCCATGTTATGTAATTTTAGCTAAAAATGAGAATTAGTACCTTAGTAATTAATTAATCTAGAAACCCATTCCCGAGGACGATACTTGGACTCATAAATCACTATACTAAAACTTGACTCGTACACTGCGGTATTGCAATACAATTTTACGCAACAAGTTTTTGGCGCCGTTGCCGGAGAATGTCGATTATTTAGATTAATTAATATTAGGAGAAAATTTGAAATTTGAGACTAAAGTTTGTTTGTGTGTATTTCCTTATGTGTTCTTTTTGTGTGTTTGTTTGTTTTCTTATTTGTTTTATTTTAGTTTTGTATGTTTTTGAGTTTTTGTCCCCTATTTTGGTTGTGCTATTATTGTGTTTAAGTCTTGTTGTGATATTCTGATTTTTCAAGTATGACTTTGCATGATTTTTCTCCACCATTCTATTGTCCCTCTTAGGACCCTAGGTATGTGCATCATGATTTCCCTGAATTTCATCTGTCTAATTTTTACCAGTTTGTACCCGAAATTGATAAACATTCATGTAATGGTAGTCATCTAGGCAGTTGGAACCATAGTTTTTCGTACCTTAACCAACCCCTAGAAAAATCTTCTCTTATGGACCAATTGGCGGAATATACCTTAGAATTGAAATTTCAAAATTTGGTTCATAGTGAATTAGAGAGGTTGGATAGGTTAGAAACTGAGGTGGTAGGACTTTGAGAAATAGTACAAGATAGAGCTCAGTACCTTAACCAGCTAGTAGTTTCCCTTAAGGCCCTACAGGAACAATTTCTTATCCTTACCACTCAGGGGGTGCCACCTAGGAAGAGTTGTTCAGATGATAATGAGGATAGTTTGGGGGAGACTGAGGCACACCATAATCAGGTTAGTGAGGAAGACATTGGTGATACAATTAGTTCTATAGGGAAGATCGAGGTGATAGAGTTAGAGGCTGAGAAGTCTTATTTCCTTTTATCCCCAGAAATTTCCTTTATTTTCGATAACCATTTGTCTTATACTCACGAGTCTTGCTTTGATTTCAGCTCTTTCATTTCACTAAACGAAAATACCAAAAATAATTCTATCTCTAATGCCCATGAAAAGCATGATGGCCTTTTAGACTTAGAAGGCTATATCGATTCGAGTAAGAAGGGCCCGAAAAAATATGAGCAATTTTATGTGCCCTGATAAGTCACCGTCTAGCTAAATGCGTTAAAGAAAGCGCTTCTTGGGAGGCAACCCAAGTTTTATGTTTCATTTCTTTATCTTTGTTTTTGTCTTTTTTTATGTTTTATTTTATTCCCTAGTTTTTTGTGTTTTTGTCTAATTTCTTTCATTTTGTACCTCCAGGTGTATGCCTAAGGAGAGAGCTGCAGACTTGCACCCTTTTGATCTTGAGATCGAGAAAACCTGTAGGAGACTCCTAAGGGAAGGAAAGGCAGAAACGCATACTATGGTTGATCAGGAGCTCATCAATAACCCTAAACCTATCAGGGAGTATTTCCAACTTGTGTTTAATTCTGAGCAGGCTGGAATAGTCCATGCCCCTATAAATGTTAATAGTTTTGAACTTAAGACAGGGCTGATAAAAATGGTTAGGGAAGGTGTTTTTCGAGGCTTAGCCACAGATGATCCTAACTCACACTTGCAAAATTTCTTAGAAATCGTAGTACGCTTAAAATGAATGGTATCTCTGCGATAATATTCGCTTCGTCTCTTTCCTTTCTCTTTGCGGTAGAGCCAAAGAATGGCTAGGTCCCTTCCTCGGGTAGTATCACTTCACAGGAAGAGTTGGCCCAAGCCTTCCTGACAAAATTCTTTCCACCTGTGAAGGCTGCAAAGTTAAGGACTGAGATTGGAACATTCAGGCAGCAGGAGGGAGAGCAGCTATTCGAAGCATGGGAAAGGTACAAGGACATGCTCAGGAGGTGCCCACAGCATGGCTACCCAGATTGGCTCCAGGTACAACTGTTTTATAATGGACTGGAAGGTAAGACCAAGACCATTCTGGATGCCACTACTGGAGGGGCTTTCATGGCGAAGACTGTGGCAGAAGCACATGCCCTCCTGGAGGAAGTGTCAATTGTCAGCTACCAAAGGTCTACAGACAATGACAGATCTAAGCCAGTAGCAGGGTTATATCAACAAGATGAGGTAACTTCTCTTAGATTTCATATGACATCTCTCACTCATGCGGTGAATAATTTTGCAGGATCACCACAGACAGGGATGCCCTCTCAATGCTCCCAGCCTAATGGAGCAATTACACTACCTAAACAACAGAAGCAACAACTGTGGAGGAAACAAGAATCAGAATAACCTCCCAACACATTATAATCCAGGTTTGAGGTATCAAGAGAATTTCTCTTATGCTAACAACAAAAATGTGTTGAATCCTCCTATAGGGCATGCTTCTACATCAGAAAGGAAACCATCTCTAGAAGACACATTGCACTCATTCATAGCTGAATCCAGAAGTCGGTCCAACCAGCTGGAAAATGCAGTCACCAGTCTATCTGGTATAGTGACAAGTCATGGAGCTGCAATAAAGAACATAGAGACCCAGATTAGCCAAATGAACACATCACTCCAGGCACTGCAAGCAAGGAAAGAAACACCTTGAGGGAGTACAGTCTAGCTAAAAGATGTTAAACAAAGCGCTTCTTGGGAGGCAACCCAAGCTTCACTTATTTTGTTGTTTTCTTTATTTAGTTGTTTTTTCAAGTTCTTAGTATTTACTAGTTTGTTTGTTTTGCTTTGTAGGTTGTGACGATGTCATCGTTCGTTAAAATCCATGCTCCCATTCTGAGAAACTCCAACACACATGCTTTGGCTATCCAAGGAACTCAAAAAGATCTCCATAACTCAGGACAGTATTGTTCACTCTTACCCTTATACTTAATTTGTGCTTATTTCTACAAACATTGGGGACAATGTTTAGTTTAAGTTTGGGGGTGGGATGTTGTTTAATTGTTGTGACTGTCCTTAGTATGTGCTAGAACTGTTGATTGATTTTTTACATAAGTATGATCATGATAGCCTAGGACGATATATAACTGGAAATCTTTGTGATTCTGTTGAAATCTGAGAGTATGACATGAATTCAAGTTAATTTAAAATTTTTCTTGAGTTTTTCCTGCACTATTATGCACTTAGTCTGTGTTCCTGTAGTTTTGAAATGCTTAGAACAAAGTTATTAGTTTTAGAAGTTTGATGTCACCTCGATAGGTCTGAGAACTGATTTGAGAGTTAAACTATAGGATAGAGTGAATGACATTATGAAGTGCATGATCTGTATAATATGTCAAATAGTTTGTTTTTGTTGTTTGTTTGCTAAAGAAAAAAATCGTGAGGGCAAAACGAGCTACCTTCACTGTGATCAGTTAGGCCACTCATTGAGCGAGTGCTCTGGGTAAAGGTCCCTGCAGTGGATGTGTGAAAGCTAGTGTCCTTACACAAAAAAAGAAGAAAATAAAAAATGATAAAAAATGATAAAAAAGGTGATTACGTGCTAAGTAGGGTTATTTAGTTCTTGAATGTGGGGAATCTCAAAGATTAGTAATTAAGACCAGTGTAGGGGAAAGTTGAATGGAGAGCCTAGTAAAGTTGATCCGGGCTCAGTAAAAATGAAGGGAACATAAGCTAATCACACACACACGTAGGAAACACTTAGGAAAAGTTTTAAAATTGCTTGCTGAAGTATTATGTTTGAATGTTTACTGTGATTACTAGATTTCCTCTTAAATCTTTAAGGTTTGAATCAAATGTATGTATAAGAACAATCTAATGTTTAATTCTGTTTTTGCTCGGGACTAGCAAAAGTTTAAGTTTTGGGGTGTTTGATAGCACACAAAATGTGTTATCCTTAGGCTTAATAATTGCTAGTTTTATAATGATTTCAGGGCTTTTACATGTTTAAATTACCCAATTTCAGGTTAAGAGCTTAAACAGAGCAATTGGAGACAATTTGGATCACTCGAGATCAAAACGAGGCTATTAGGAGCTAAAAATAACATCAATTGAAAGAGAAAGGATCAATCCAATTATGATGACCCGAGGTGATGGCGTGGCAACGCCATGCAGAGCGTTGCAACGCCATGCTTGTTGTTTAGATGCATTGAAGACCCCAGGCGATAGCGTTGCAACGCTGCTTTGCAGCGTCGCAACGCTATATCGATAACAAGGCGCACATGAAGGACCGCATAGAGAGCGTTGCAACGCTACCTTGTAGCGTCGCAACACCGTATCGATAAGAAGGCACACATGAATGACCGCACAGAGAGCCTTGCAACGCTACCTTGTAGCGTCATAACGCCGTATCGATATGAAAGCGCGCGCGTTAGGGTAGCGGCGTTACAACGCCGCACTCGGCGTTACAACGCGCCATCGAGAGTTTTCTTATTTACCACCGCTTAGAAGTGCAGCGTTGCAACGTTGTCCCCTAGCGTTACAACGTATTTGCAACCGAATTCTCTATAAATACAACCTTAATTCTTCTTGCAAGAGGAGCCGAATTTAGTAGATTTTCCACCCTAATTTCAAAATACACTTTGTAAGAAGAGAGAAAAGAGTGATTTTGAGAGCCAAAACATTCGTGGAGGTTTGAGATCGAAGACAGGAGCTCAGAGACGAAGGACCGACATCGACACATAAGTTTAATTTCCTTTTCTTTCAATTTGTAATAGCGTTCTAAGACATTTTCTACTTGTTTAGTTTGATTTTCATGTGATTTAGAGTAGCTAAACATTGTAGTTAGGCTTTGATTTGCTTGTTATGACTTTATTACTATGTATTGAAGCATGTTTTGTTCTTATTTTTGGCAATTTGTTCTTTACTTCTTAATTTGTTGGTTTAAGTGGACTCGAGAGATAAAGCTTGAATTAGAGCAAAATTGTCAAAACCCTTAGAAATCTGGCTTGAGAATGACTTAGAAATCTTAGGGAAACGCATAAAAAAGTTGCTTAATGTCATGCATGTCGTAGGTTCATATGGAGACTATGGAGTTTATTGCATGTGTGAGGCTCACTAGGAATCGAGAGGTTTTCTTGAATATTTCACTTCTTGTTTATAATTTCATCTCTTTGGTTCATTGCATGTGTTAATTGAGTCATTAACTTGTATAATCACTTCCCACCATTCTATCAATTCGTGTCTCCATATGTTTGTTCGTTTGCTTGTCTTTACTTTCAAATAAACTATCCATGTTATGTAATTTTAGCTAAAATTGAGAATTAGTACCTTAGTAATTAATTAATCTAGAAACCCATTCCCGAGGACGATACTTGGACTCATAAATCACTATACTAAAACTTGACCCGTACACTGCGGTATTGCAATATAATTTTACGCAACAGTGCCCTCAAAAAGTGTTTCTGAAACACCAATTGAACTCTGGAAAGGACGTAAAGGTAGTTTATGTCACTTCAAGATATGGGGTTGTCCAGCACATGTGCTTGTGACAAATCCAAAGAAGTTGGATTCACGTTCAAAGTTATGCCTATTCGTAGGATACCCAAAAGAAACAAGAGGTGGTTTATTTTATGATCCTAAGGAAGATAAGGCTTTTGTGTCGACAAATGTCATTTTCTTAGAGGAGGACCACATAAGGGACCACAAACCAAAAAGTAAAGTTGTGTTGAGTGAGTTAGACGGAACAATAACAAAGGTTGCTAATAAACAAGTACGTAAACAAGAGTTGATGATACTGATTTGTCTAGTCAAGAGAGTCCATCTCAAGAGTTGAGTATGCCTCGACGTAGTGGGAGGGTTATAATACAACCTGACCGTTACATGAGTTTAACTGAAACCCAAGTTGTTATACCAGATGACAACTGCGAGGATCCATTGACTTATAATCAAGCAATGGTTGACAAAGACAAATGGGTCATAGCCATGGACAAAGAAATGGAGTCTATGTACTTCAATTCTGTTTGGGATCTTGTAGATAAACCTGATGGGGTAAAACCTATAGGTTATTAGTGGATCTACAAGAGAACCCGTGGTGTAGATGGAAAGGTGCAAACCTTTAAAGCTAGACTAGTAGCAAAGGGTTATACCCAGGTTGAAGGGGTTGACTATGAGGAAACCTTTTCACCTGTTGCTATGGTAAAGTCTATATGTATCCTACTTGCAATTGCCGCATATTATGACTATGAGGTATGGCAAATGGATGTCAAGACAACCTTTTTGAATGGCAATCTTAAGGAAAACATCTACATGGACCAACCCAAAGGGTTCATTGAACCAGGACAAGAGCAAAAGGTTTGCAGGCTTAAAAGGTCAATTTATGGACTGAAACAAGTCTCTAGGTCCTGGAATATAAGATTTGATGAAGCAATCAAATCTTATGGTTTTGACCAGAATGATGATGAACCTTGTGTCTACAAGAAAATCATCAAAAGTTCTATCGCATTCCTAATTCTCTATGTGGATGATATCCTACTCATTAGGAATGATGTAGGTTATCTTACTGACATCAAGGAATGGCTAGCTACGCAGTTCCAAATGAAATATTTGGGTGATGTGCAGTTTGTTCTTGGGATCCAGATTGCCCGGAACTGCAAGAATAAAACACTAGACTTGTCTCAAACATCTTACATAGAAAAAATGTTGTCAAGGTTTAATATGCAAGATTCCAAAAAGGGATTGTTGCCTTTTAGACATGGAATCCATTTGTCTAAGGAACAGTGTCCTAAGACACTTCAAGGAGTTGAGGATATGAGACGGATTCCTTATGCATCGGTTGTTGGGACCCTAATGTACGCCATGTTGTGTACTAGGCCTGACATCTGTTTTGCAGTTGGGATGGTCAGTAGGTATCAATCCAATCCAGGACTTGAACACTGGACAACGGTTAAGACAATCCTTAAGTATCTTCGGAGAACAAGGAACTACATGCTTGTGTATGGGACTAAGGATCTGATCCTTACAGGATACACGAATTCTGACTTTCAGACTGATAAAGATTCTTAGAAATCTACATCATGGTCAGTATTCACTCTTAACGGAGGAGCTGTAGTATGGCGAAGCGTCAAGCAAGGATGCATCGCTGATTCCACCATGGAGGCCGAATATGTAGCATCTTGTGAAGCAGCTAAAGAGGTCGTTTGGTTAAGGAAATCCATGCTAAATTTGGAAGTTTTTCCAAATATGACTTTGCCCATCACGCTGTATTGCGATAACTGTGGTGCAGTGGCAAATTCAAGGGAACCCCGAAGTCACAAGAGGGGAAAGCACATTGAGCGGAATATCATCTCATCCGGGAGATCGTGCATAGAGGAGACGTGGTTGTCACGAAGATAGCCTCAGAGCAGAACATTGTTGATCCTTTTACAAAGGCTCTCACGGCTAAAGTTTTTTAGAGTCACCTAGAAGGTCTAGGTTCACAAGTCTTCCCCAACTAGGGCAAGTTGGAGTATTTTGTACAAAAGGGTTTAAATGCCCTAGTTTATTGTATTTACATTACTGTAATGTTTTAATACTCCACAAGCTTTAGGTCAAGTGGGAGATTGTTGGGATTTATGCCCTAAACTTGTGTAATTTTGATCAATTAAATAAAGGGTTATTTGTTTTGATAGAATTGCAGTCTTGCTTTATAAATCCAATAAACTAAGCTCCAAGGTTATAACATATATCTTGAACATCAGTGTAGTAGACACTATTTGGATTGTGTTCAAGAATATAACCTAAATGGTCTATGGTATAAGAATAAGGTTGGAAACCTCATTCTGGAAACACCATGGATGCGCCCCATTTTGTAATTAGTACAAATGAGGTAATCCAACTCATTCATGTAGTTGACATGCGAGTGGGGGCATCCTGTATGAAGAGTTCATACAAGATCGACCAAGAAATTATTAGTCTAACCAGTGTAACACCGTTAACAGGATAAGACTAGTAATTTATAGATGGTCATTAGTGACTTGACTTGAATCCTGAGCAAGTTAAGAACTCCTGCTTATAGAGGTTTGTCCTTAGACTAGTATGGGTGAGAGTGGCACATGGCCGACTCAATAAGCCTACCTTCTCGTGGACGAGAACCTCGTAGGTAGCTTGGAACTTAACTGTGCAAGATGGAATTCACTCATTCCTACACTAAGGAGTTAGATAGGTTATTCCCTTAAGAACTGACTCCAGGTCTTGAACAACGGGACCCCGCCCTCTATGAGGGTATGAGTCTATGGTAGGACCTTAGACTTGTTGTTCATTAGAGGATCGGTGGTGCTTAAGGAACAAAGAGGTAATCACGGGGGTAAAATGGTAATTTGACCAACCGTGATTACTGAACAACTTTGTGAAGGGTCGACTCATGGGTAATGATTATATCAATGGACACAATATAATCTCTGGTGAGGAGAGTGCAAACACAAGTCTATAGTGGAGTGACTTGTAGTTAATGAATATTGATTAACTAGATCAAAGAGTTTGATCAGTTAATCTCATATCATTGGAGCTCATGAACTGTAGGTCCATTAGGTCCCTCCGTTGCCTCAACATGGTTATATTGAGGGTATAAAGTTTGGAATGAAATTGAAGTGTTCAATTTCATACATGAGGTGTTATATCAATTGTATATGATATAATTGATATAATATATAGTTTGAATAAGAATTAGATTTACATATAAAGCATATACTTATGAGAGAATGAAGGAAGGGTAGGATTGTCATTTCCATCCTATTTCCTTATATATATATATGGTTGCATGATATGTAACTGAGTGAAGACATTGTGTGCCATTTGATTGTGTTGTTGGAAAGGTTCCAAAAACCACAATCTCTCTCTCTCACAACATCTCATCTTACCTAAAGGGAACCCACATTTCTCCCTCACCTAGAGAACAACGGAGAAGATCCAGTGGTCGTGTCTTAGTCCGTTTGTGTTCCAGTTGCTGAGATCATGATCATGGGAGAAAGGAGCACTAGAAGAAAAGTTCTTCCAAGGTACAATTTCTTGTTGTCCATATGCTTAATCTAGTTAGTTTCGTTCTTGAATGAAATCGTCGTAACTAAATCGAGTGCGCGCGATTCACAATCGCTTCCGCTACGGGATTCGATTCCCTTCAACATGAAATGACTCATCATCTTAATCAAATGGTAGAATCCCTTAAGGCCCTACAGAAGCAAATTCTTATTCTTCCCACTGAGAAAGAGCAACTTAGGAGGACTTATGCATATGATAGTGAGGATGAGTTGGAGGAGACTGAAACACAACAAAAACAGGTTTGTGAGATCGAGCATGATAATGCAATCAATTCAACAAAAGAAATCCAAGTGATAGAGTTCGAGGTTGAAAAGTCTCCCTTCCCTTTATCTCCAAAAGTTTCTTTTAATCTTGATAACCATTTTTCCTATACTAACAAGTGTTGTTTTGAATTTTGTTCTTTAATTTCAGTAAACAAAAATAACAAAAATAATTATCTTTTAGGTGCCCATGAAAAACAAAAGAGCATTTTAGACTTAGAAGGCTATATTGACTCAAGGAAGAAGGACCCGAAGAAATATGAGCAATTTTACATGCTTTGATGCCAACCATGGGTATAGTCTAGTTAAAGACGTGAAAGAAAACGCTTATTGAGAGGCAACCCAAGCTTTACATTTCATTTATGTTTCTATTTTTGCTTTAGTTGTTTTATTTGTTTGCTTGGTTCTTAGTTTTTGTTGTTTTTGTTTTGTTAGGTTGTGTTGATGTCTCCCTCGTGAAACATATGCTCCCCTTCTACAGTACTTCATCTCACGTAACTTCGTCGCCCAAGGAATTCAAAAGAAAAATGAAAATCTCCATTACACAGGACAATATTGTTCACTCTTACCCTTCATACTTTCTTTGAGCTTATTTTGAAAACATTGGGGACAATGTTTAGTTTAAGTTTGGGGGTAGATGTGTTTATCTGTTGTGATTGTCCTGAGTATGTGTTGAATTGCTGATTGATCTTGTGCATAAGTATGATTATGATGGCTTAGGACGAGATTTAATTGAAAAGTTTTGTGATTCTGCTGAAACTTAAGAGTATGATATGAATTTGAGTTAATTTAAAAATTTTCTTGAGCTTTTCCTGCACTATTATGCACATAGCCCGTGTTCCTGTAGTTTTGAAATGCTTAGAACAAAGTTATTAGGTTTAGAAGTTTGATGTAACCTCGATAGGTCTGAGAACTGATTTGAGAGTTAAACTGCAGGATAGGGTGAATGACAATATGAAGTGCACGATCTGTATAATATGTGCATTATGTGAAAGAGTTGTCGTCTGCTTTTGTTGTTTGTTTGTTAAAGAAGAAAAAATTGTGAGGGCAAAAAGGGCTACCTTCACTGTGATCAGTTAGGCCACTCATTGAGCGAGTGCTCTGGGTAAGCGCCCCTGTAGTAGATGTGTGAAAGCTAGTGTCCTTCGCACAAAAAAAAAAGAAAATATTAGAAAAAATGACATAAAAAAAGTGATTAAGTACTGAGTAAAGTTGTTTATTTCTTGAATGTGGGGAGACTCAAGGATTAGAAACTATGACCAGTGTAGGGGGAAGTTGAATGGAGAACCTAATAAAGTTGTTCCGTGCTTAGTAGAGATTAAAGGAAAGAAGGCTAATCACACACAGGTAGGAACACTTAGGAAAAGTTTTAAATTGCTTGTTGAAGTATCATGTTTGATTGTTTCTCATGATTTTTAAAAGTTCCTTCTAAGTCTCTAAGGCTTGAATTTGATATATGCGTGAGAAAGATCTTATACTTTAATTTCATTTTGCTCGGGACTAGCAAAAGCTTAAGTGTGGGGTATTTGATAGCATGCAAATATGTTATCTTATTTCTATATTTTAGCTAGTTTTTATTCTTAAAACATGAGTTCATGGCATTTTATGGTTAATTTCAAAAAATTGAGCTTGAGATGCAAGAATTGAGTGTTTTGCGACTATTTTGGTGCAATTTGGAACATGTGTATGCTTAATTGAAGACACAAGAAAAATCTAGATGTATTTTGATTATAAGAAATATACTGAGAGATTCTACATCGAATCAAGATTCCAAAGCATCAAATCGGAGGTCATTTGGACACCGGAGTGAAAAGATATGACAAAAATGGTTGTAGTGGGCTAGCTGGCAGCAAGCACAGCGTTGCAACGCCGTACCGGAAAGCCCTATAAATATAACATGTTGTTTTCATTCCAAATGGAGCCAAATTTGGTAGTTTTTAGTCCTAATTTCGAAATACACACTCTAAGGGGAGAAAGAAGAACATTCCTTAGGAGCAAAAGCGTTTGTGGAGGCTCGAGATCGTGACGGGAGCTCGGGAACGAGGGGCCGACTTCGACACATAAGTTTATTTCTTTTTCTTTTAGTTTGTAATTGAGTTTAAAGACTTTTCCTATGACTTTAGCTTGTTCTTATGGTGATTTTGAGTAGCTAAACGTTGTAGTTGGAATTTGATTAGCATGTTTTAGATTTATTTGATTATATATTGAACTTTGTTTTGTTATTTATTTTTGAAAATTCGTTCTTACTCTCATAAATCTTGTTGGTTTAAGTGGACTCGAGAGAAAGAAACTTAGATTAGAGCAAAGTTGTTAAAATCCTTAGAAATCTGGCATGAGAATGACCTAGAGTTCTATGGGAAACACATAAAGAAGTTGTTTAATGTCGTGCATGCTTTTAAAATTCATAAGGAAACTTTAGAATTTATCGTGTGTGCGAGGCGCACTACGGATCGAGAGATTCTCTTGAAATATTTTCACTTCTTGTTTATAAATTCATAATATTAGCTCATTGCATGTGTTAAATAAGGAATTAACTTGTGAAATTATCTTCCTTCAATTCCATCATATTCGTGTCTCCAATTGTACATTTATTTTCTATCTTTGTTTTCACTATCCATCAAAGTTTTGTTGCTTTAGATAAAATTGAGAATAAGTATATCTTGGTAATTAATTAATCTAGAAACCAATTCCCGAGGACGATACTTGGAATTTTAAATCACTATACTAAAACTTGACCTATACACTTGCGATATTACAAAATTATTTTACACAACAGGATCATAGGATAAAATTTTGCTAAAACTTGATTGGATTTTCAAATATTTTTTGCGAGACTGACACAAAGTTTTACTTGTTTTCAGCAAAAATGTCTAGCTCAATCATAGTCCTGTTAGCTTCCGACAAACTAGTGGGAGATAATTTCCAAACGTGGAAAAATAATATCAACACAATTCTAGTAACTGACGACTTAAAGATCGTGCTCACTGAGGAGTGTCCTCAGGTGTCGGGCTCGACCGCGTCAAAAAGTGTTCGTGATGTGTACGATCGATGGATCAGAGCTAATGAAAAGGCCAAGGTCTATATCATTGTCAGCTTATCTGAAGTCTTGGCAAAGAAGCACGAGTTGATGATCACCGCTAAGGAGATCATGGAATCCTTGTAGGAAATGTTTGGGCAACAATCCTTTCAGGTCTGGCATGATTCATTCAAACACGTCTTCAACGCGCGGGTGAAAGAAGGGGCGTCTGTCAGTGAACACTTTCTGGACATGATGCCCCACTTTAATCTGGCTGAGATGAACGGGGCTTTGATCGATGAGTCGAGTCAGATCAACATTATTTTGGAGACTCTTCCGAAGAGTTTCCTTCAGTTTCGTAGCAATGTTGTTATGAACAAAATTAGCTACACTCTGACAACTCTTCTAAACGAACTACACAACTTCCAGTCCTTGATGAGGATCAGGACACCGGAAGCTGAGGCAAATGTTGCCTTCAGGTGCATTCACAGGGGTTCAACCTCTGGGACTTAATCTGTAGCCTCTTCAGGCCTGAAAGGGAAGAAGAAGAAGATGAAGAAGGGCAAAGCTGACTGTGTTGTCGCCCAAAAGGGAAAAAAGGTCAAGGAAGTTGCAGAGAAAGGAAAGTGTTTCCACTGCAATGGGGACGGACACTTGAAACGTAACTGTCCCAAGTTCCTTGCCGATAGAAGGAAGAAGAAATGTGATTTACTAGTAACTGATACCTGTTTAGGGGAGAGTAATGACTCTACCTGGATATTGGATTCAGGCGCCATTAACCATGTTTGTTCTTCTTTTCAGGGAATTAGTTCCTGGCAGCAACTGCGAGAGGGTGAGATAACCCTACGTGTTGGATCCGAGGAGGTTGTCTCTGCTGCAGCGGTCGGCACAGTGAATCTGTATTTTGGCGGGAAATACATTTTGTTAGATAATATGTATATAGTGTCAGGGTTTACTAGAAACCTTGTTTCTATTTCCTGCTTATTAGAACATTGTATTTTCGTTTAATTTTCTGGTAATAAAGCGTTTATTTCTAGAAATGAAAATTTGGTTTGTTATGCTTCACTTGAGAATAACTTGTACGTTTTGAAACATAATTTGGTCAAAAGTGTTTTGAATACTGAATTATTTAAAATGATAGAAACACGAACTAAGAGAGAGAAAGTTTCTCCTAAAGAAAATGCCCATCTTTGGCATCTAAGGTTAGGCCACATCAATCTCAATAGGATTAAGAGACTAGTGAAGAGTGAACTTCTAAGTGAGTTGGAAGAAAACTCTTTACCGGTATGTGAGTCACACCTTGAAGGCAAAATGACCAAACACCCTTTTACTGGAAAAGGATATAGAGCCAAAGAGCCCCTGAAGCTCATACATTCTGACCTTTGTGGTCCGATGAGTGTTAAAGCACGAGGTGGTTACGAATACTTTGTATCTTTCATAGATGACTATTCGAGGTATGGGTATATTAACTTGCTTAGGAAGTCTGAAACTCTTGAAAAGTTCAAGGAGTACAAGACTGAGATTGAGAACCTGTTAGGTAAAACTATAAAAACACTTCGATCAGATCGAGGTGGAGAGTATATGGACACTAAATTCTAGGACTATATGATAGAACGTGGAATTACGTCCCAACTCTTAACACTTGGTATGCCAGAGCAGAATGATGTATCAGAGAGGAGAAACAGAACCCTGTTGGACATGGTTCGGTCGATGATGAGCTTTACTCGTCTCCCTGATTCTTTTTGGGGTTACGCAGTGGAGACTGCGGTCTATATTTTGAACAATGCTCCATCAAAGAGGGTTTATGTAACACCTTTTGAATACTGGAATTGACGTAAAGGCAGTTGTTGCGTAGAATAATATTGCAATACCGCAGTGTACGGGTCAAGTTTTAGTATAGTGATTTATGAGTCCAAGTATCGTCCTCGGGAATGGGTTTCTAGATTAATTAATTACTAAGGTACTAATTCTCAATTTTAGCTAAAGAAACATAACATGGATAATTGGTTGAAGTAAATACAAAAAAACAAACAAACATGTGGAGTCACGAATTGATAGATTTTAAGGAAGTGATTATACAAGTTAATGATCTAACTAACACATGCATTGAACCAGTGAGATTAATTTATAAACAAGAAGTAAATTACTCAAGAAAGTCTCTCGATCTCTCAAGAGCCTCGCACATACAATAAATCCTATAGTCTCCATATAAAATCTAAGCATGCACGACATTAAGCAACTTCTTTATGTGTTTCCCTAAGATTTCCAGGTCATTCTCATGCCAGATTTCTCAAGGTTTTGACAACTTTGATCTAATTTAAGTTTTATCTCTCGAGTCCACTTAAATCAACAAATTAAGAAGTAATGAACAAATTGCCAAAAATAAAGACAAAACATGCTTCAATACATAGTAATAATGTCATAACAAGCAAATCAAATCCTAACTACAATGTTTAGCTACTCTAGATCACATGAACATCAAACTAAACAAGTAGAAAACGTCTTAGAACGCTATTACAAATTGAAAGAAAAGGAAATTAAACTTAGGTGTCGATGCTGGTTGATAGCACACAAAATGTGCTATCCTTAGGCTTAATAATTGCTAGTTTTATAATGATTTCAAGGATTTTACGTGTTTAATTCATTCAATTTCAGGTTAAGAGCTTAAACGGAACTATTGGAGACAAATTGGATCACTCGGGATCAAAACGAGGCTATTTGGAGCTAAAAATAACATCAAATGGAAGAGAAAGGACCAAACCAAGTTGAAGACCCGAGGTGATGGCGTTGCAACGCCATATGGAGCGTTGCAACGCCGAACGTGCAGCCAAACAGCTTTGAAGATCACTGCCGATAGCGTCGCAACGCTATATCGATAAAGGCACACACATAAGAAGCCCCACACAGGGCGTTGCAACGCTTCCTTGCAGCGTCGCAACGCCAGATCGATAGGGGCACGCGCGTTAAGGTAGCAGCGTTGCAACGCTGAAAAACTTGTTGCGTGATATTTATATTGCAATACCGCAAGTGTACGGGTCAAGTTTTAGTATAGTGATTTATGAGTCCAAGTATCGTCCTCGGGAATGGGTTTCTAGATTAATTACGTAGTAAGATACTAATTCTCAAATTTAGCTAAAGCAACAAAACATGGATAGGTGTTTGAAAAATAAGAAAACCAAACAAACAAACATGTGGAGACACGAATTGATAGAATTAAAGGAAGTGATTTCACAAGTTAATAACCCAACTACACATGCATTGACCTCATGAGATGAATTTATAAACAAGAAGTAAATTACTCAAGAAAACCTCTCGGTTCTTAGTGAGCCTCACACATGCAATAAACTCATAGTCTCCATATGAACCTACAACATGCATGGCATTAAGCAACTTCTTTATGTGTTTCCCTAAGATTTCTAGGTCACTCTCGTGCCCGACTTCTAAGGGTCTTGACAATTTTGCTCTAATTCAAGCTTTATCTCTCGAGTCCACTTAAACCAACAAATTAAGGAGTAAAGAATGAATTGCCAAAAATAAGGACAAAACATGCTTCAAAACATAGCAATAAAGTCATAACAAATAAATTAAATCCAACTACAATGTTTAGCTACTCTAAATCACATGAAAAACAAACTAAACAAGTAGAAAACGTCTTAGAACGCTATTACAAATTGAAAGAAAGAGAAATAAACTTAGGTGTCGATGTCGGTCCTTCGTCTCCGAGCTCCCGTCTTCGATCTCGAACCTCCACGAATGCTTTGGCTCCCAAAATCACTCTTTTCTCTCTTCTTACAAGGTGTATTTCGAATTTAGGGCAAAACTCTACCAAATTCCGCTCCCCTTTGCAAGAATCATAAGGTTGTATTTATAGGCTTCAATAGGGCATCGTTGCAACGCTAGGGACAGCGTTGCAACGCTGTACCTTAAACGCGTGGTAAATATGGAAACTATCGGCAGCGTTGCAACGCTAAGGACAGCGTTGCAACGCTACCTTAACGCTGCGTGTTCCCTATCGATCTGGGCGTTGCGACGCAAAGGCGGCGTTGCAAACGCCTACGCGCGCGACTTCTTATGTGTGTGCCCTTATCGATATAGCATTGCGACGCTGCGAAGCAGCGTTGCAACGCTATCGGCAGTGATCTTCAAAGCTGTTTGGTTGCACGTTCGGCGTTGCAATGCTCCATATGGCGTTGCAACGCCATCACCTCGGGTCTTCAGCTTGGTTTGGTCCTTTCTCTTCCATTTGGTGTTATTTTTAGCTCCAAATAGCCTCGTTCTGATCCCGAGTGATCCAATTTGTCTCCAATAGTTCCGTTTAAGCTCTTAACCTGAAATTGAATGAATTAAACACGTAAAAGCCTTGAAATCATTATAAAATTAGCAATTATTAAGCCTAAGGATAGCACATTTTGTGTGCTATCAAGCACCCCCAAACTTAAACTTTTGCTAGTCCCGAGCAAAAACAGAATTAAACATCAGATTGTTCTTAAACATACATTTGATTCAAGCCTGAAAGATTTAAGAGAAAATTTTGCAATCACAGGAAACACTTAAACATAACACTTCAACAAGCAATTTAAAACTTTTCCTAAGTGTTCCTACGTGTGTGTGTGATTAGCCTATGTTCCCTTCATTTTTACTAAGCCCGGATCAACTTTATTAGGCTCTTCATTCAACTTCCCCCTACACTGGTCATAATTACTAATCCTTGAGTCTTCCACATTCAAGAAATAAATAACTCTATTTAGCACTTAATCATTATTATATATATATATATATATATATATATATATATATATTCTTTTTTTTTTTTTTTATGCAAGAACACTAGCTTTCACACATCCACTGCAGGGACCCTTACCTGCAGCACTTGCTCAATGAGTGGCCTAACTGATCACAGTGGAAGTAGCTCTTTTTGCCCTCACGATTTTTTTTCTTTAGCAACAAACAACAAAAAACAAAAAAATATTCACATATTATACAGATCATGCACTTCATATTGTCATTCACCCTATCCTGCAGTTTTAACTCTCAAATCAGTTCTTAGACCTATCGAGGTGACATCAAACTTTTAAGCCTAATAACTTTGTTCTAAGCATTTCAAAACTACAGGAACACATGCTATGTGCATAATGGTGCAGGAAAAACTCAAGAAAAATTTAAATTAACTCAAATTCATTTCATGCTCTCAAGTTTCAGCAGAATCACAATGATTTCCAATTAAATCTCATCCTAGGCTATCATACTCATACTTATGTAAGAGATCAACCAACGATTCAGCACATACTCAGGACAATCACAACACAAATAAACACATTCCACTCCCAAACTTAAACTAAACATTGTCCCCAATGTTTGCAGAATTAAGCATAAATGACGTTTAAGGGTAAGAGTGAACAATACTGTCCTGGGTAATGGAGATCTTTCTGAGATTCTTTGGATAGCCAAGGCATGTGTGTTGGAGTTCCTCAGAACGGGAGCATGGATTTCAACGAAGAAGGGCGTCACCACAACCTACAAAGCAAAACAACAATTAACTAAGAATTGAAAAACAACAAAAACAAACTAAAGCAAGCTAAAGACAGGAAAACAAAAGTAAGTAAAGCTTGGGTTGCCTCCCAAGAAACACTTTGTTTAACGTCTTTAGCTAGACGGTGATTTATCAGGGCACATAAAATTGCTCATATTTCTTCGGGCCCTTCTTGCTTGAATCGATGTAGCCTTCTAAGTCTAAAAGGCTAACCTGTTTTTCTTGAGCCCCAGACAGAAAATTATTTTTGAGATTTTTATTTATCAAAAGAAAAGAACTGAAATCAGAGCATAACTCTTGAGTGCAAGACAAATGGTTATCAAAAACAAAGGAAATCTCTAGGGATAAAATAAAAGAAAACTTCTCAGCCTCTAACTCTAGATCTCCCTTGTGGAACTAAGTGTATCACCACTGCCTTCCTCACTAACCTGATCATGGTGTGCCTCAGTCTCCCCCAAACTATCCTCACTAGCATCTAAACAAATCCTCCTAGGTGGCACCTCCTGAGTGGTAAGGATAAGAAATTGTTCCTGTAAGGCCTTAAGGGAAACTACTAGCTGGTTAAGATATTGAGCTCTATCCTGTACTATTTCCCAAAGTCCTACCACCTCAGTTTCTAACCTATCCAACCTCTCTAATTCACTATGGATCAAATTTTTCAGTTTCAATTCTAATGTGTATTCAGCCAATTGGTCCATTAGAGATGATTTTTCTAAGGGTTGGTTAAGGTACGAAAAATTCTGGTTCAAAGTGCCTAAATAACTACCCCATGTGAATTTTCATATATGTCAGGTACAGAATGGTAAAAATTAGACACATGGTATTCAGAAAAATCATGATGCACAAAACTAGGGTCCTGAGAGGGACAATAAAATGGTGGAAACTCAAAATTATGCAAAGTCATACTTGAAAAATCAGTAATTTCACAACCAGACTTCACACAATATCAACACAACCAAAACAGGAAACAAAGACTCAAAAACACACAAAACTAAAATAACACAAATAAGGAAACAAACAATCACACAAAATAATTAAGGAAAGACAAACAAACAAGCTTTAGTCTAAAATTTTAAATTTTCTCCTAATATTCATTAATCTAAATAATCGCCATTCCCCGGCAACGGCGCCAAAAACTTGTTGCGTGATATTTATATTGCAATACCGCAAGTGTACGGGTCAAGTTTTAGTATAGTGATTTATGAGTCCAAGTATCGTCCTCGGGAATGGGTTTCTAGATTAATTACGTAGTAAGATACTAATTCTCAAATTTAGCTAAAGCAACAAAACATGGATAGGTGTTTGAAAAATAAGAAAACCAAACAAACAAACATGTGGAGACACGAATTGATAGAATTAAAGGAAGTGATTTCACAAGTTAATAACCCAACTACACATGCATTGACCTCATGAGATGAATTTATAAACAAGAAGTAAATTACTCAAGAAAACCTCTCTCGGTTCTTAGTGAGCCTCACACATGCAATAAACTCATAGTCTCCATATGAACCTACAACATGCATGGCATTAAGCAACTTCTTTATGTGTTTCCCTAAGATTTCTAGGTCACTCTCGTGTCTCGACTTCTAAGGTCTTGACAATTTTGCTCTAATTCAAGCTTTATCTCTCGAGTCCACTTAAACCAACAAATTAAGGAGTAAAGAATGAATTGCCAAAAATAAGGACAAAACATGCTTCAAAACATAGCAATAAAGTCATAACAAATAAATTAAATCCAACTACAATGTTTAGCTACTCTAAATCACATGAAAAACAAACTAAACAAGTAGAAAACGTCTTAGAACGCTATTACAAATTGAAAGAAAGAGAAATAAACTTAGGTGTCGATGTCGGTCCTTCGCCTCCGAGCTCCGCCTTTCGATCTCGAACCTCCACGAATGCTTTGGCTCCCAAAATCACTCTTTTCTCTCTTCTTACAAGGTGTATTTCAATTTAGGGCAAAACTCTACCAAATTCCGCCCTTTGCAAGAATCATAAGGTTGTATTTATAGGCTTCAATAGGGCATCGTTGCAACGCTTAGGGACAGCGTTGCAACGCTGCACTTAAAACGCGTGGTAAATATGGAAACTATCGGCAGCGCTGCAGCGCGCTAAGGACGGCGTTGCAACGCCGCTACCTTAACGCCGCGTGCCCTATCGATCCGGCATTGCGACGCAAGCGCGCGGCGTTGCAACGCCCCGTGTCGCGCTTCTTATGTGTGTGTGCTTATCGATATAGCGTTGCGGCCGCTGCGGCGGCGTCGCAACGCTATCGCCAGATGATCTTCAAAGCTTTTTGGCTGCACGTTCGGCGTTGCAACGCTCCATATGGCGTTGCAACGCCATCACCTCGGGTCTTCAGCTTGGTTTGGTCCTTTCTCTTCCATTTGATGTTATTTTTAGCTCCAAATAGCCTCGTTCTGATCCCGAGTGATCCAATTTGTCTCCAATAGTTTCGTTTAAGCTCTTAACCTGAAATTGAATGAATTAAACACGTAAAAACCTTGAAATCATTATAAAACTAGAAATTATGAAGCCTAAGGATAGCACATTTTGTGTGCTATCATTGGTCTTTCGTCTCCGAGCTCCCGTCTTCGATCTCGAACCTCCACGAATGCTTTGGCTCCCAAGGGCTAAAAACTACCAAATTCGGTTGCCTTGTAATGAAATCATAAGGATATATTTGTAGAAGGAATAGGTGCAGTGTTGCAACGCTAGGGACAGCGTTGCAACGCTGTACCCTAAGCGCGCGCCCCTTATCGATCTGGCGTTGCGACGCTGCAAGGCAGCGTTGCAACGCCCTCTGTGCGGCTTCTCACGCGTGCTTTTCTATCGAGATAACATTGCAACGCTATAAGGCAGTGTTGCAACGCTATCGCTTGGAGTCTTCAAAGCCTTTAAACAACAAGCATGGCGTTGCAACGCTCTGCATGGCGTTGCACCGCCATCACCTCGGGTCTTCATGCTTGGATTGGTTCTTTTTCTTCCAATTGATGTTATTTTTCGCTCCAAATAGCCTCGTTTTGATCCCGAGTGATCCAAATTGTCTCCAATAGCTCTGTTTAAGCTTTTAACCTGAAATTAAATGAATTAAACACGTAAAAGCCCTGAAATTATCATAAAACTAGCAATAATTAAGCCTAAGGATAACATATTATGTGTGTTATCAAACACCCCAAAACTTAAACTTTTGCTAGTCCCGAGCAAAAACAGAATTAAACATTAGATTGTTCTTAAACACATATTTGATTCAAGCCTCAAAGATTTAAGAGAAAATCTGGTAATCACATGAAGCACTCAACCATAACACTTTAGCGAGCAATTTAAATTTTTTCCTAAGTGTTCCTACTTGTGTGTGTGATTAGCTTATGTTCCCTTCATTTTTACTAAGTCCGGATCAACTTTATTAGGCTCTCCATTCAACTTCCCCCTACACTGGTCTTAATTACTAATCTTTAAGCCTCCCCACATTCAAGAACTAAATAACTCTACTCAGCACTTAATCACTCTTTTGATGTCACTTTTTCTCTTTTCTTTTTTTTTTTTTTTTTTGTGCAAGGACACTAGCTTTCACACATCCACTGCAGGGACCCTTACCCAGAGCACTCGCTCAATGAGTGGCCTAACTGATCACAGTGAAGGTAGCTCTTTTTGCCCTCACGATTTTTTCTTCAGCAAACAAAAAACAAAAACAAACTATTTCACATATTATACAGATCATGCACTTCATATTGTTATTCACCCTATCCTGCAGTTTAACTCTCAAATCAGTTCTTAGACCTATCGAGGTGACATCAAACTTCTAAACCTAATAACTTTGTTCTAAGCATTTCAAAACTACAGGAACACAGGCTATGTGCGTCATATTGCAGGAAAAACTCACGAAGATTTTTAAATTAACTCAAATTCATGTCATGCTCTCATGTTTCAGCAGAATCACAAGGATTTCCAATTATATCTCATCCTAGGCTATCATACTCATACTTATGTAAAAGATCAATCAAGAATTCAGCACATACTCACGACAGTCACAACAAATAAACACATCCACCCCCAAACTTAAACTAAACATTGTCCCCAATGTTTGCAGAATTAAGCACAAATTAAGTATCAGGGTTAGAGTGAACAATACTGTCCTGGTTTATGGAGCTCTTTCTGAGTTCCCTTGATAGCCAAAGCATGTGTGTTGGAGTTCCTCAAAATGGAAGCATGGATTTCAACGAAGAAAGGCATCTCCACAACCTACAAAGCAAAGCAACAAACTAGTAAGGAAACTAAGAATGGAAGAACAACTAAAAACAAACTAACGCAAGCTAAAGACAGAAAATCAAAAGTAAGTAAAGCTTGGGTTGCCTCCCAAGAAGCGCTTTATTTAACGTCTTTAGCTAGACTGTACTCCCTCAAGGTGTTTCTTTTCTTGCATGCAATTGCTGGAGTGATGTGTTCATTTGGCCAATCTGGTCTCTATATTCTTTATTGCAGGCTCCATGATCGGTCACTATACCGAGATAAATCGGTGATCGCATTCTCCACCGGTTGGACCGACTTACGATTCAAATATGAAAGAGTGCAATGTGTCTTCCAAAGATGGTTTCTCTCTCTGATGTAGAAGCATGCCCTGTAGGAGGATTCAACACATTTTTGTTGTTAGCATAAGAAAAATTTTCATGATACCTCAAACCTGGATTGTAATGTGTTGGGAATTCTGAGTCTGATTGCCTCCATAGTGGATTCTCCATTAGGCTGTGAGCATTGAGAGGACATCCTCATGCGTGGTGATCCCGCAAAATTATTCTCGGGCATGAGTGAGAGATGTCATATGAGATCTAAGAGAAGTTACCTCGTCCAGCTGATATAATCCAAACATCGGCTTAGATCTGCTATTTTCTGTAGGCCACCGGTAGCCGTGGCGGCTGACACTTCCTCCAAGAGGGCACGTGCTTCCGCACAGCCGCCATGAAAGCCTCTCCAAAGAAGGGGCATCCGTAATGGTCCTGGGTCTTACCTTCCACCCATTATAAAATAGTTGTACCGGAGCCATTCTGGTAGCCATGCTGTGGCACCTCCCGAGCATGTCCTTGTACCTTTCCTGTGCCTCGAATAGTTGCTCTCCCTCCCGCCGCTCAATGTTCCAATCTCAGTCCTTAACTTTGCAGCCTTTACAGGTGGAAAGAATTTGGTCATGAAGGCTTGGGCCAACTCCTCCCAAGAAGTGATACTCCCTGAGGGAAGGGACCCTAGCCATTCTTTGGCTCTGCCCTGCAAAGAGAAAGGAAAAAGACGTAAGCGAATACTATGAGCAAAGATACCATTCATTTTAATTGTACCACAGATTTCTAAGAAGTTTTGAAGATGAGTGTTAGGATCTTCTGTGGCTAAGCCTCTGAAAGCACCTTCCCTAACCATTTGTATCAGCCCTGTCTTAAGTTCAAAATTATTAGCATTGATAAGGGCATGGACTATTCCAGCCTGTTCAGTATTAAACACAGGTTGGAAATACTCCCTGATAGGTTTAGGGTTATTGATGAGCTCCTGATCGACCATAGTCTGTGTTTCTGCTCTTCCTTCCCTTAGGAGTCTCCTACAGGTCCTCTCGATCTCAGGATCAAAAGGGTGCAAGTCTGCAGCTCTCCCTTCGGGCATACACCTGGAGGAACAAAAAGAAAGAAATTAGATAAACTAAAGAAAAACACCAACAACTAGAAAATAAAATAAAAAATAAAGACATAAAACATAAAACTTGGGTTGCCTCCCAAGAAGCGCTTTCTTTAACGTCTTTAGCTAGACGGTGACTTATCAGGGCACATAAAATTGCTCATATTTCTTCGGGCCCTTCTTGCTCGAATCGATGTAGCCTTCTAAGTCTAAAAGGCTATCCTATTTTTTCTTCAGCCCCAGAAAGAAAATTATTTTTGGGATTTTTATTTATCAAAAGAAAAGAACTGAAATCAAAGCAGGACTCGTGAGTGTAAGACAAATGGTTATTAAGAATAAAAGAAATTTCTGGGGATAAAATAAAAGAAGACTTCTAAGCCTCTAACTCTATCATCTGGATCTCTCCTGTGGAACTAAATGTATCACCAGTGTCCTCCTCACTACCCTGATCATGGTGTGCCTCAGTCTCCCCCAAACTATCCTCATTATCTTCTGAACAAATCCTCCTAGGTGGAATCTCCTGAGTGGTAAGGATAAGAAATTGTTCCTGTAAGGCATTAAGGGAAACTACTAGCTGGTTAAGATATTGAGCTCTATCCTGTACTATTTCCCAAAGTCCTACCACCTCAGTTTCTAACCTATCCAACCTCTCTAATTCACTATGAACCAAATTTTTAAATTTCAATTCTAAGGTATATTCTGCCAATTGGTCCATTAGAGAAGATTTTTCTAGGGGTTGGTTAAGGTACAAAAAACTATGGTTCCAAGTGCCTAAATAACTACCCTCATGTGAATTTTCATATATGTCAAGTACAGAATGGTAAAAATTAGACACATGGTATTTAGAAAAAACATGATGCACAAGACTAGGGTCCTGAGAGAGACAATAGAATGGTGGAAACTCAAAAATTATGCAAAGTCATACTTGAAAAATCAGTAATTTCACAACCAGACTTCGCACAATATCAACACAACCAAAACAGGAAACAAAGACTCAAAAACACACAAAACTAAAATAACACAAATAAGGAAACAAACAATCACACAAAACAATTAAGGAAAGACAAACAAGCTTTAGTCTAAAATTTTAAATTTTCTCCTAATATTAATTAATCTAAATAATCTTCATTCCCCGGCAACGGCGCCAAAAACTTGTTGCGTAGAATAATATTGCAATACCGCAGTGTACGGGTCAAGTTTTAGTATAGTGATTTATGAGTCCAAGTATCGTCCTCGGGAATGGATTTCTAGATTAATTAATTACTAAGGTACTAATTCTCAATTTTAGCTAAAGAAACATAACATGGATAGCTGGTTGAAGTAAATACAAACAAACAAACAAACATGTGGAGACGCGAATTGATAGATTTTAAGGAAGTGATTATACAAGTTAATGATCTAACTAACACATGCATTGAACCAGTGAGATGAATTTATAAACAAGAAGTAAATTACTCAAGAAAGTCTCTCGATCTCTCAAGAGCCTCGCACATACAATAAATCCTATAGTCTCCATATAAAATCTAAGCATGCACGGCATTAAGCAACTTCTTTATGTGTTTCCCTAAGATTTCCAGGTCATTCTCATGCCAGATTTCTCAATGTTTTGACAACTTTGATCTAATTTAAGCTTTATCTCTCGAGTCCACTTAAATCAACAAATTAAGAAGTAACGAACAAATTGCCAAAAATAAAGACAAAACATGCTTCAATACATAGTAATAAAGTCATAACAAGCAAATCAAATCCTAACTACAATGTTTAGCTACTCTAAATCACATGAACATCAAACTAAACAAGTAGAAAACGTCTTAGAACGCTAGTACAAATTGAAAGAAAAGGAAATTAAACTTAGGTGTCGATGTCAGTCCTTCGTCTCCGAGCTCCCGTTTTCGATCTCGAACCTCCATGAATGCTTTGGCTCCCAAAAACGCTCTTTTCTCTCCTCTTACAAAGTGTATTTCGAAATTATGGCTAAAAACTACCAAATTCGGCTCCCTTGTAATGAAATCATAAGGATATATTTATAGAAGGAATAGGTACAGCGTTGCAACGCTAGGGACAGCATTGCAACGTTGTACCCTAGGCGGCTGGCAGATATGGAAATAATCGATGGCGTTGCAACGCTGAGGACAGCGTTGCAACGCCGCTACCCTAAGCGCGCGCCCTGGTTCCGTTGCCGGTATTAAGCAAAATTTATGATATTGCAATACCCCAGTGTACGGGTCAAGTTTTAGTATAGTGATTTATGAGTCCAAGTATCGTCCTCGGGAATGGGTTTCTAGATTAATTAATTACTAAGGTACTAATTCTCAATTTTAGCTAAAGAAACATAACATGGATAGTTGGTTGAAGTAAATACAAACAAACAAACAAACATGTGGAGAGACGAATTGATAGATTTTAAGGAAGTGATTATACAAGTTAATGATCTAACTAACACATGCATTGAACCAATGAGATGAATTTATAAAGAAGAAGTAAATTACTCAAGAAAGTCTCTCGATCTCTCAAGAGCCTCGCACATACAATAAATCCTATAGTCTCCATATAAAATCTAAGCATGCACGGCATTAAGCAACTTCTTTATGTGTTTCCCTAAGATTTCCAGGTCATTCTCATGCCAGATTTCTCAAGGTTTTGACAACTTTGATCTAATTTAAGCTTTATCTCTCGAGTCCACTTAAATCAACAAATTAAGAAGTAACGAACAAATTGCCAAAAATAAAGACAAAATATGCTTCAATACATAGTAATAAAGTCATAACAAGCAAATCAAGTCCTAACTACAATGTTTAGCTACTCTAAATCACATGAAAATCAAACTAAACAAGTAGAAAATGTCTTAGAACGCTATTAGAAATTGAAAGAAAAGGAAATTAAACTTAGGTGTCGATGCCGGTCCTTCGTCTCCGAGCTCCCGTCTTCGATCTCGAACCTCCACGAATGCTTTGGCTCCCCAAAACGCTCTTTTCTCTCCTCTTACAAAGTGTATTTCGAAATTAGGGCTAAAAACTACCAAATTCGGCTCCCTTGTAATGAAATCATAAGGATATATTTATAGAAGGAATAGGTGCAGCGTTGCAACGCTAGGGACTGAAGGGAATGAAAATCCCGCGCAGCGGAAGACGATTGAATCGTCGATGTATCAATTACGCAAACCGTCTTTGTTAAAATTGATCTACAACTAGATCTAGGCTAAACATGCAATTAAGAAGAAGAAAAACAGTAAGAAAGGATTTTACTTACTTGTTGAAGACTTTCTTCACAATATCTTCTCCAAATCCACGAACTCTTCGTGCTCTTTCGTATACTACGAATTCCTCCAACGATGATGAACCAAAACACCACCAAAAAGCCTTCTCGGTTGTTCTCTTTAGGAGAAAGGAGGCTTGTGGGAACCTTTTTTGTTTTGGAGAGGGAGGAGAATTTGAGAGAGAATAGAGAGAGAGTCTCTTCTTTTCCTTTTGAAAAACTAAAAAATGAGAGAATGAATACCCATCCTTCTTGAAAGAAGGGTTTATATAATGGGATTAGTGGAATTAAAATGTCCACATATTTACCACTTTACCACAATCATAGGTTATACAAATCTCATTTGCATAACCACATAATATAAGATATCTCATATCTCATATTGCAAATCTCATTTGCAATAGTTGTGGATTTATTAAATTGAATCACATCCAATTTAATTTCTCTCAATCAAATTCTCCAATTAGCCCTAATTCAACAATTAGGCTAACCTATAGTTTATTATGAATCTCATTCACATTAAACTATATATTATATCATTCATATCTCATATAAATGACATAAATGCCCTTAAGGTGAAATTGAACACTTCAATTTCATACCAAAACTTTATCCCTTCTTAAATCCGGATGGAGCCAACCGAGGGACCTAATGGACCTACAAAGGATGGGCTCCAATGATTCGAGATTAACTCACAAACTCTTTGACCCGATTAACCAACATTCATTAGCTACGGTAACACTCCACTATAGCCCGTAGTTGCACTCCCGTCGCTCACGAGAATATTACGTGTCCACCGATATAACCAATACCCATGAGTCGACCCTTCACAGGTTGTTCGTGAGACACTACCGGGTCAAATTACCGCTTTACCCTCGTGTCTCACCTCTCTTGTTCCTTAAGTCCCCACCGCTCCTCTAATGAACAACATATTGTGATGGTCCAACCATACACAACACCCTTCTCGGGCGGTGAGAAGGTGGGCGCCGCTGTCCAAGCCCCGGAGACAAAGACTTAAGGGAACAACCCTCTAGTTTCCCTAAAAGGCAGAAACGAGTGAATTCCATCTCAGTAGTTAAGTTCCCACTCCTACTTGGTTCATGGCGAGAAGATAGGCATATTGGGCAGTAATCGTGACCACCCTCACCCGTACTTTAGTCAAAGAATGGACCTCGCAGATGCGAGTCCGTAACACGCTCGAGGATTCGTGTCGAGTCACTAATGGTCATCTACGAAATTATTAGTCTCATCATCAACGGTGTTACATCGTGAGATCTAATAATTCACGGTCCGGCCTTGTACAATCTCATTGCACAGGATGCCCCCACTCGCATATCAACCACATGAACGAGTCGATCACCTCGCCCAGATCTAATACAAAGCGGGCGCATCCACGGTGTATCTAGGATTAGGTCTCCAACCCTATCCATATATCAGAGGACCGCTCGGGTCATTAACTTGAACGTGATCTTCCCCGTGTGTCCACTACACACCGTTCAAGCTCTAGTTCTCTCATAAATTCAATGACCCTGGAGCTTAGTTTATTGGAAAACGTTTATAAATATTGCGAGACACAAAGTGATGAAATAAATAACTCTTATTAATTTCAATCAATATATTACAAACACGAGATTAGGACAAAAATCCTAACAAGGACAGCGTTGCAACGTTGTACCCTAGGCGGCTGGCAGATATGGAAATAATCGATGGCGTTGCAACGCTGAGGATAGCGTTGCAACGCCGCTACCCTAAGTGCGCGCCCCTTATCGATCTGGCGTTGCGAGGCACAAGGCAGCCTTGCAACACCCTCTGTGCGGCTTCTCACGCGTGCTTTTCTATCGAGATAGCGTTGCAACGCTATAAGGCAGCGTTGTAACGCTATCACTTGGAGTCTTCAAAGCCTTTAAACAGCAAGCATGGCGTTGCAACGCTCTGCATGGCGTTGCAATGCCATCATCTCGGGTCTTCATGCTTGGATTGGTTCTTTTTCTTCCAATTGATGTTATTTTTCGCTCCAAATAGCCTCGTTTTGATCCCGAGTGATCCAAATTGTCTCCAATAGCTCTGTTTAAGCTCTTAACCTGAAATTAAATGAATTAAACACGTAAAAGCCCTGAAATTATCATAAAACTAGCAATAATTAAGCTTAAGGATAGCACATTTTGTGTGCTATCAGCAGTATACACCATTTCAGAATTTGGGGATGCCCAACCCATGTGTCGGTGTCAAACTCGAAAAAGTTGGAACCCCGTTCAAAATTGTGCCTCTTTATAGGTTACCCAAAAGAGATTAGGGGTGGTCTGTTTTACGATCCTAAGGAAAATAGGGTGCTTGTGTCGACAAACACCACTTTCCTTGAGGAACACCACATTAGGGATCATTTACCTAGGAGTAAATTTGTGTTAAACAAAATGGGCAGTGCTTCAACAAGAGTTGCTGATGGGGCTAGTACGTCAACAAGTGTTGTTGATCCTAGCTCGTCTAGTCAAGTCCGTTCTCAAGAGTTGAGAATGCCTCGACGTAGTGGGAGGGCTGTCAGACAGCCTGAACGTTACATGAGTTTAGCTGAAACCCAAGTCGTCCCCCCTGATGATGACTGCGAGGATCCATTGACCTATGATCAGGCAATGGCATACGTTGACAAAAATGAATAGATTAAAGCTATGGACTAGGAAATGGAGTCGATGTACTTCAATTCTGTATGAGAGTTGTGGATCAACCGGATGGGGTAAAACCTATAGGTTGCAAATGGATCTACAATCGTAAACGTGGCCTAGATGGGAAGGTGCAAACCTTCAAAGAACGACTAGTGGCAAATGGTTTTACCCAGGTTGTAAGGGTTGACTATGAAGAAACATTTTCTCCTGTTGCCGTTGTAAAGTCTATTAGGATCCTTCGGGCCATTGTCGCATATTATGACTATGAGGTATGGCAGATGTATGTCAAGACAACGTTTCTGAATGGAAAACTTGATCAGACCATCAACATGGACCAACCCAAAGAGTTCATTGCCCAAGGCCAAGAGCAAAAGGTTTGTCGGCTTCATAGGTCTATTTATGGGCTGAAACAAGCCTCGAGGTCTTGGAATAAAAGGTTTGATGAGGCGATCAAATCTTATGGCTTTGATTAGAATGTTGAAGAGCCTTGTGTCTATAAGAAAATCGTCAACAGTACTGTCGCATTTCTGATATTATATGTGGATGATGTCCTTCTCATTGGGAATGAGGTAGGATTTCTTACAGACATTAAAAAATGGTTGGCTTCGAAATTTCAAATGAAAGATTTGGGAGAAGCACAGTATGTTCAAGGTATCTAGATTGTCCGAAACTGGAAGAACAAAACACTGGCCATGTCTCTGGCGTCTTATATTGACAAGATGTTGTCTAGATATAAGATGCAAAACTTCAGGAAGGGCTTGCAGCCTTTCAGGCATGGGATTCACCTGTCTAAGGATCAATGTCCTAAGACTCCTCAAGAGGTTGAGATATAAGACGAATCCCTTATGCTTCAACTATTGGGAGCCTCATGTATGCCATGTTGTGTACTAGGCCCGACATCTATTATGCAGTTGGGATTATCAGTAGGTACCAATCTAATCCAGGATTAGATCATTGAACAACCATAAAGACAATCCTCAAGTATCTTAGGAGAACGAGGAACTACAACCTTGTGTATGAGAGTGGGGATTTGATTCTTACGGGATACACAAACTCTAACTTTCAGACCGATAAGGATTCTAGGAAATCCACTTCGGGGTCAGCCTTCATTCTGAATGGAGGAGATGTAGTGTGGCGAAGCATCAAGCAGGGATGCATTACTGATTCCACAATGGAAGCTGAGTATGTTGCGGCTTGTGAAGTTGCAAAGGAAACTGTTTGGCTTAGGAAGTTCATGATGGATTCGGAAGTTGTTCTAAATATGAACTTGTCGATCACGTTGTTTTGTGACAACAGGGGTGCAGTACCCAACTCGAGTGAACCTCAGAGTCATAAGAGAGGCAAACACATTGATCGAAGTATCACCTTATACGGGAGATTGTGCACCACGGAGACGTGACAGAAACGCAGATAGCGTCAGAGCACAACGTTGTTGATCCATTTACAAAAACTCTCACAACTAAGGTGTTTGAGGGTCACCTAGAGAGTCTAGGTCTTCGAGTGCTTCCTGACTAGGGCAAGTGAGAGTATTGTAAAGGGTATTCAATGCCCTAGTTTATTGTAATTTTACTGTACATTTGAGAAATGTATTTTGTACTCCACTAGCTTAGTCCAAGTGGGTGTTTGTTGGGATGTATGTTCTAATCTCGTACTTGTTTGTAATATTCACTATTGAAATAAATAAGAGTTATTTTTTCATCACTTTGTGTCTTGCATATTACAATTTTTGTCCAATAAACTAAGCTCCAGGGTCATTGAATTATGAGAGAACTAGAACTTAAACCTTGTGTAATGGACAGCAGGGAGGATCACGTTCGAGTAAATGACCTGAACGATCTACAATATATGGATAGGGTTGGAGACCTAATCCTAAATACGCTGTGAATACGACCCGTTTTGTGAAGGGAATGAAACTCCCACGCAGCGGAAGACGATCGAAACGTCGTGGTGAAGTTGTGCAACTATTATTCGTTAAAAACAATCTAACTCTTAGATTTAGGCTAAACATGCTTACTATGGAAGAAAAACAGTAAGTTAAGACGCTATACTTACTTGTTGAAGACTTTCTTCAAGATTCCTTCAAACAATCCACGAACTCTTCGTGTTTCTCGTACTCAACGATCTCAAACCCTTCAAACGATCAAGAACGGACACAACCCTTTGGCTTCTCGGTTGTTTTTCTTATGGAAGAAGGAAGTGTTGGGATTTTTGTCCTAATCTCGTGTTTGTAAATTACTGTTTGAAATTAATAAGAGTTATTTATTTCATCACTTTGTGTCTCGAGATATTTATAAACTTTTCCAATAAATAAGCTCCAGGGTCATTGAATTTATGAGAGAATGAGAACTTGAACGGTGTAGTGGACACACAGGGAGGATCACGTTCGAGTTAATGACCCAAACGGTCTCATGATATATGGATAGGGTTGGAGACCTAATCTCGGATACACTGTGTGGATGCGACCCACTTTGTATTAGATACAAACAAGGTGATCCGACTCGTTCATGTGGTTGACATGCGAGTGGGAGCATCCCGTGCAATGAGATTGTACAAGACCGGACCGTGAATTATTAGACCTCACGATGTAACACCGCTGACAAGTAAGGGACTAATAACTTCGTAGATGACCATTAGTGACTCGACCTGAATCCTGAGCGTGTTACGAACTCCTGTCTGCGAGAGTCTGTCCTTTGACTAGTACGGGTGAGGGTGGTCACAGCTACTCGCCAGATATGCCTATCTTCTCAGGGACAGGACCAAGTAGGGAGCTGGGAACTTAACTACGCGAGATGGAATTCACTCGTTCCCACCTTTAAGGAAACTAGAGGGGTTGTTCCCTTAAGTGTTGTCTCCAGGGCTTGGACAACGGGCACCCACCTTCTCACTGGCCTGAGAACGGTGTTGTGTATGGTTGGACCATCACAATATGTTGTTCATTAGAGGAGCAGTGGGGACTTAAGGAACAAGAGGTAGACACAGGGGTAAAACGGTAATTTGACCCAGCAGTGTCTACGAACAACCTGTGAAGGGTCGACTCATGGGCATTGGTTAGATCAATGGATACGTAATATTCTGCACTGACGGGAGTGCAGCTCCGGGCGTCAGTGGAGTGTTACCGTAGCTAATTAATGGTGATTAACCGAGTCAAAGAGTTTGATAGGTTAATCTCAGATCATTGGAGCTCATCACTGTAGGTCCATTAGGTCCCTCGGTTGGCTTAAACTAGGTTAAAAGAAGGGTTACTGTTTTGGTGTGAATTGAAGTGTTCAATTTCACTTTAAGGGCATTTATGTTATTTATATGAGATATGAATGATATAATATATAGTTAAATGTGAATGAGATTCATAATAAACTATAGGTTAGCCTAATTGTTGAATTAGGGCTAATTGAAGAAATTAGATTGAGAGATATTAAATTGAATGTGATTCAATTTATAAATCCACAATATTGCAAATGTGATTGTAATATGAGATATGAGATATCTTATACTCTGTGGTTATGCAAATATGATTTGCATAACCTATAGTTGTGGTAAAATGGTAAATAGGTGGAGATTTCAACTCCACATATCTCTATTATTTAAACCCCTTTACAAGAAGGGTTGTTCACTTAATTCTCTCATTTTTAGAAATCTCACCAAAAGAAGAGATTATTCACAGTCTTGCTTTTATAAATCCTATAAACTAAGCTCCAAGGTTATAACATTTATCTTGAAATCAGTGTAGTGGTCACTGTTTGGGTTGACTTCAAGATTATAACCTAAATAGTCTATGGTATAAGAATAAGGTTGGAAACCTCATTCTAGTAACACCATGAATGCGACCCACTTTGTAATTAGTACAAATGAGGTAATCCAACTCATTCATGTAGTTGACATGCGAGTAGGGGCATCCTGTATGAAGAGTTCATACAAGACTGGATCGCAAATTATTAGTCTAACAAGTATAACACCGTTAACAGGATAAGACTAGTAATTTATAGATGGTCATTAGTGACTAGATCTGAATCCTGAGCAAGTTAAGAACTCCTGCTTATAGGGATTTGTCCTTAGACTAGTATGGGTGAGAGTGGCTTGTAGCCGACTCAAATAAGGCTACCTTCTCGGACAAACCTCGTGAGTAGCCGGGAACTTAATCTGCAAGATGGAATTAACACATTCCTCATCGAGGTATTAGATAGGTTGTTCCCTTAAGAAACTCGACTCAGTGTCTTGAACAACGGGGCCCCGCTCTATGAGGGTATGAGTCTAAGGTAGGACCTTAGACTTGTTGTTCATTAGAGGATCAGTGGTGCTTAAGGAGCAAAGAGGTAATCACAGGGGTAAAACGGTAATTTGACCCAGCTGTGATTACGAACAACCTGGAATGGTCGACTCATGGGTAATGACTATATCAGTGGACACAATAATATCTACAGTGAGGAGAGTGCATTTACAAGTCTATAGTGGAGTGACTTGTAGTTAATGAATATTGATTAACCGGATCAAAGAGTTTGATCAGTTAATCTCACATCATTGGAGCTCATGATCTGTAGGTCCATTGATCCCATCGTTGGCTCAATATGGTAATTTTGAGGGTATAAAGTTAGGAGTGAAATTGAAGTGTTCAATTTCATACATGAGGAGTTATATCAATTATATATGATATAATTGATATAATATATAGTTTTATTGTGAATTAGATTCATATATAAACTATATACTAAAAAGAGATTAAAGAGGGGCAGGATGGTCATTTCCATCCTATTTCTCTATATATATGGTTGCATGAGATGCAACTAGGTTAAGTGATTTTTGAAATCATTCTAAGTTATTCCTAGCCTCCTGGTTGTGTTGTTGGAAGAGTTCCAAAACATACATCTCTCTCACAAAATACCTCACCACTCCTAAGGGAACCCATCTTTCTCCCTCACCTAGAGAACAACGGAGAAGATCCGGTGGTGGTGTAATGGTTCGTACGAGTTCGTGTTGCGTTGATCTTGATCGTTAAGAGAGGAGGAGCACTTGAAGAAAGGTTCTTCAAAGGTAAATACTTGTTGTACATTTTATTATATCTGCTTAATCTATGTTTTCTGGTGTCAAGGTTCGTACGAGTTCGTTTTACGTTCTTGAATCGCTTCTGCTGCGGGGACTTCGATTCCCTTCACTGAAGTGTCCTTCTCCTGGTGAGAAGGGACATGCTTCAGGCAATCGATCATTCACTAGATTGATTGAATTTCTGACACACAAGAATTTTCTCTCTCTCACTCTCTGCATTCCCAAAAACATTGTCCCAATTATTTGAAGGAATTGGTCTAAGCACTCAGAGAATAGGAGGTTTTTTCTTTTGGTGGTGTCCTGTTGTAGAAGCATAGAAGCAGAGAAGTTCTTGTGTTGTTGTAAAGCTTGGAGCAAGGAGTTGCTGAGGAAAATCTACAAAGGTATTCCTTCTTCCTTTTAGTTTAATGGTTAAACAAAGTATGTTTGCATGTTAATTTTCATGTCTAATTAGATTAGAAAATGCATGTTTGTTCTGTTTTTATCAATGTATCGGTTTTTGCTTTTCAACCAAAACAAGCTTGCAAATTACGATTCCAAACATGTTTCCGCTGCTCAAGGAGATCGGATTTCCATCAGTAGGACCATTACAACGTTGTTGTTCATTAGAGAAGCAGTGGGGACTTAAGGAACAAGAAGTAGACACAGGGGTAAAACTATAATTTGACCCAGCAGTGTCTACGAACAACCAGTGAAGGGTCGACTCATGGGCATTGGT
Organism: Trichosanthes cucumerina; assembly: GCA_036507285.1. Taxonomy (NCBI): domain Eukaryota; kingdom Viridiplantae; phylum Streptophyta; class Magnoliopsida; order Cucurbitales; family Cucurbitaceae; genus Trichosanthes; species Trichosanthes cucumerina. The sequence continues at coordinate 19,554,268 of CM071841.1, forward strand.
TATATTAGTGTACACGTAATATCTTGCACTAACGGGAGTGCAGCTACGGGCTTTAGTGGAGTGTTACCGTAGCTAATGAATGTTGATTAATCGGGTCAAAGAGTTAGATAGGTTAATCTCGGATCATTGGAGCTCGTCACTGTAGGTCCATTAGGTCCCTCGATTGGCTCAAATTGGGTTAAAAGAAGGGTTACTATTTTGGTGTGAATTGAAGTGTTCAATTTCACTAAAGGGCATTTATGTCATTTATATGAGATATGAATGATATAATATATAGTTTAATGTGAATGAGATTCATAATAAACCATAGGTTAGCCTAATTGCTGAATTAGGGCTAATTAGGAGAAATTAGATTAGAGATATTAAATTGGATGTGATTCAATTTAATAAATCCACAACATTGCAAATGTGATTTGTAAAATGAGATATGAGATATCTTATGATATATGGTTATGCAAATATGTTTTGCATAACATATAGTTGTGGTAAAATGGTAAATAGGTGGAGATTTCAACTCCACCTATCTCCATTATTTAAACCCCTTTGCAAGAAGGGTTGATTAAGCATTCTCTCATTTTTTGGAAATCTCACCAAAAAGAAGAGAACTCCTTCTCTCAAATTATCTCTCAAGTACTTTCCTCCCAAAACCAAAACACAGAATCCCACCATTCTCCTTCTTCCTAAAGAAGAACAATCGAGAAGCCAAGTGGTGGTATTCTTGTTCGTGAGAAGTGTTCGGATTCGTAGAGATCGAGGAGCTCACGAAGAGTTCGTGATCGTGAACGGAAAGGAAATTGAAATTTGTTTTCAACAAGTAAGTAATGAAATCTTGTTGTTTCTTTTCGTTTTTATGCATGTTTAGCCTTATCTAAGAGTTAGATTGTTGTAACGAAATTTGATTGCACAACAACACCACGACGATTGGATCGTCTTCCGCTGCGCAAGGAGTTTCATTCCCTTCACTCAAAACGCACCTCAATCAGTTAAGGATGTGTTTGACCGTTGGTCCAAGGCCTATATCCTGGTTGGCATACCTGATGTTTTGGCCAAGAAGTTGGAGGGAATGGTCTCAGCTCGTGAGATCATGGGCTATCCTGCAGAATTTGTCTGGACAACCGTCTGAACAAATTCAGCACGAATCCCTCAAGTACGTTTATAATGTGCGCATGAAGGAGGGAACTTCATTGAGAGAACATGTTCTCGATCTTATAGTTCACTTCAACATGGCCGAAATAAATGGAGCGGTCTTGGATGAGCAAAGTTAGGTATTCTGCATCCTGGAATCTCTTCCGAAGAGTTTCCTGCCATTCCGTAGCAATGCAGAGATGAACAAAAAGGAGTATAACCTGACTTCCCTCCTAAAAGAACTGCAGACTTACCATTCTCTTATGGATAATAAGGGACAGGTTGATGGAGAGGCAAATCAGTTTGCCCATTCCAAAAGGGTGCAGATGGGTTCATCCTCTGGAACCAAGCCTTGTTGTTATTCTTCTGGGATTAAGAAGACTCGGAAGAAGAGGAAATGAGGAAAAGAGAAATCTTCTACTACTGCAGACATTGAGCCCAAAGAGAAGAAAGGTAAATTCGATTTACTTGTTCTTGAAACTTGCTTAGTGGAAAATGATGATTTTACCTGGATACTTGATTCAGGAGCCACTAATCACGTTTGCTCTTCTTTTCAGGAAACTAGTTCCTTCAAGGAGCTCGAAGAGGGTGAGATGACGCTCAGGGTCCAAACGGGAGACGTCGTCTCAGCACGTGCAGTGGGAAATGACAAACTAATTTTTAGAGATAGATTTATCTTTTTAGAAAATTTGTATTTGGTTCCTGAGATTCAGAGGAACTTAATTTCTATCTCTTGTTTAATAGAACTTGGATATTGTATTTCTTTTTCTATCAATGAAGCGTTCATTTCGAAAAAGGGTGTCAATATTTATTCTGCTAAGTTAGAAAACGGCTTATATGTACTTAAACTGAATCGAACTAAAGCAATTTTGAATCATGAGATGTTTAAAACTGCTCATACTTAAAGTAGAAGGCAAAGAATTTCTCCAAACAATAATACCTATCTTTGGCATCTTAGACTTGGTCATATAAATCTCAACCGGATTGAGAGACTATCTAAGAATGGACTTCTAAACAAGTTAGAAGATGATTCTTTACCTCCTTGCGAATCTTGCTTGGAAGGTAAAATGACTAAGCGACCTTTTACTGGAAAAGGTTATAGAGCCATAGAGCCCTGAGAACTTATGCATTTGGATCTTTGTGGTCCGATGAATGTTAAAGCTCGAGGAGGGTACAAATATTTCATCTCTTTCATAGATGATTATTCGAGGTATGGTTATTTATACGTAATGCATCATAAGTCTGAGGCTCTTGAAAAGTTCAAAGAGTATAAGGCTTCAGTAGAGAATGCGTTAGGGAAAACCATTAAGACACTTCGATCCGATCGAGGTGGAGAGTATATGGATTTGAGATTCCAAGACTATTTGATAGAACATGGAAATAAATCTCAACTCTCAGCACCTAATACACCATAGCAAAATGGTGTGTCAGAAAGGAGAAATAGAACCTTGTTGGACATGGTTCGATCAATGATGAGCTATGCTCAATTGCCTGCCTCGTTTTGGGGATATGCAGTAGAGACTGTAGTTTAAATCTAGAACATTGTTCCATCAAAGAGTGTTTCAGAAACACCATTTGAATTGTGGAAGGGGCATAAACCTAGTTTACAACACTTCAGGATTTGGGGTTGTCCGACACACATGCTGGTCACAAACCCAAAGAAACTAGAACCTCGTTCAAGATTATGCTAATTTATTGGCTATCCCAAAGAAACGAGAGGTGGTCTTTTCTACGACCCACAAGAAAACAAGGTGATTGTATTGACAAACTCCACTTTCTTGGAGGAAGATCACATGAGGAACCATAAACCACGTAGTAAACTAGTACTAAATGAAGCTATAACTGAACCAACAAGAGTTCTTGATCAAGTTGGACCTTCATCAAGAGTTGATGAATAAGCCAGCACATCAAGTCAGTCTCGTCCTTCTCAATCGTTGGGAATGCCTCGACACAGTGGGAGGGTTGTTTCCCAACCTGACCGCTACTTGGATTTAGCTGAAACTCAAGTCGTTATACCTGATGACGACGTAGAAGATCCATTGTCTTATAGACAGACAATGAAAGACGTAGACAAGGACCAATGGATCAAAGCCATGGACCTTGAAATGGAGTCAATGTACTTCAATTTAGTATGAGAACTTGTAGACCAACCTGAAGGGGTGAGACCCATAGGGTGTAAATGGATCTATAAGAGAAAGAGAGATGCAGTCGGAAAGGTACAAACCTTTAAGGCTAGACTTGTAGCAAAGGATTTTACCGAAAGGGAAGGAGTTGACTATGAGGAATCTGTTTCCCCTGTTGCTATGCTTAAGTCTATTAGGATACTCTTGTCCATAGCCTCATTTTGTGATTATGAAATTTGGCAAATAGACGTCAAGACTGCCTTTTTGAATGGTAACCTTAACGAGAGCATCTTTATGTCTCAACCCGAAGGGTTCATAACCCAAGGATAGAAGCAAAAAGTTTGCAAGCTCAATCGATCCATTTATGGGTTGAAACAAGCATCCAGATCTTGGAACATAAGATTTGATACTGCGATCAAGTCTTATGGCTTTGAGCAAAATGTTGATGAGCCTTGTGTCTACAAGAGGATCATCAACAACAAAGTAGCTTTCTTAGTGCTTTATGTGGATGATATCCTACTTATTGGGAATGATGTAGGATACCTAACTGACATAAAGAATTGGCTAGCGACCCAATTCCAAATGAAAGATTTGGGAGAGGCGCAATATGTTCTTGGGATTCAGATTTTCAGGAATCGCAAGAACAGAACGCTAGCTCTGTCTCAAGCATCTTATATCGACAAGATGTTGTCCCGATATTGGATGCAGAATTCCAAGAGGGGCTTATTACCCTTCAGGCATGGAGTTCATCTGTCTAAGGAACAGTGTCTTAAGATACCTGAAGAAGTTTAGGATATGAGACGTATTTCCTATGTCTTTGCAGTAGGTAGCTTAATGTATGCTATGTTGTGCACGAGGCCAAACGTTTGCTATGGAGTGGGAATAGTCAGTAGGTACAAATCCAATCCAGGATTAGGCCACTAGACCGCAGTTAAAAATATTCTCAAGTACCTTAGGATAATGAAGGACTATACGCTTGTGTATGAGACTAAGGATTTGATCCTTACTGGATACACTGATACTGATTTTCAGACCGATAAGGATTCTATGAAATCCACATCGGGATCAGTTTTCACCCTTAACAGGGGAGCTATAGTATGCGAAGTATCAAGCAAGGATGCATCGCTGACTCCACGATGGAGGCTGAGTATGTCGCTGCTTGTGAAGCAACTAAAGAGGTTGTTTGGCTAAGGAAATTCCTTACTGAATTGGAAGTTTTTCCAAATATGGAATTTCCCATCACTTTATACTATGACAACAGTGGTGCGGTAGCCAATTCGAAGGAACCTCGCAGCCATAAGTGAGGCAAGCACATCGAGAGGAAGTATCCCCTGATACGAGAAATAGTGCAACGAAGAGATGTGACAGTCACGAAGATCGCTTCGGAGCAAAACATTGTTGATCTGTTTACAAAGACTCTCACGGCTAAAGTGTTCGAGGGTCATTTGGAAAGTCTAGGTCTACGAGACATATACACAGGCTAATCTAGGGCAAGTGGGAGATATGTAATGGGTATATGGATGCCCTAGTTTATTGTATTTATATCTCTGTAACCACTGTTTTAGATTATGATGTACCCCACTAGAGTTTTAGTTCAAGAGGGAGTTTGTTGGGTTTGTGCCCTAAAACTCATAGTTTGTAATTTTGTTCTAATTATTGTAATAAACTGTTATTACTTCAATAAAGTGTTATTGTTCGTTATTTATGACATTGCCATTGTTTTAACCCTAAATCCAATAAACTAAACATCCAAGGTTGTAAAATGTATCTTTAACTGAATGTAGTGTACATATAAAGGATCTCAGTTCGAGATACAACCTAAGGGTTTATAGTAAGGGAATAAGGTTTGGGTACCTTACCCTGGTAAAACTATGGATGTGGCCCACTTTTTATATCATATAAACACTGTGATCCTAACGTGTTCGTGTAGATTACATGCGAGTGGGGATATCCTATGTAATGAGATTACATAAGACCGGACCGCGAAATAGTAACCACTAGATGTAACTCCGTTGACTAGTTAGGTTTCTATTCCACTATGATGACCTAGGCAACTTGATCTCAATCCTGAACGGGTTACGAACTTCTGTTTGCGAGGGATTGTCCTTTGACTAGTATGGGTGAGAGTGGCCAGATTCGCCGAATCAATATGCCTACCTTCTTGGGGACAAGACCGAGTGAGCAGCTGGGGACTTGGCCTAGCAAGATGGAATTCACTCCTTCCCGCCTATTAGGGTAAGTAGATGAATGTTCCCTTAAGTGGTGTCTCCAGGACTTGAACAAAGGGCCCGACCCTGGGCCCGAGAAGGACTTCTGTTTGTTGGTAGGATCACAAACAAATTGTTCATTAAAGGAGCACTAGTACTTAAGGTACAAGATGTAACCCAGGGGTAAAACGATGATTTGACCCAGCGGGTGTTACGAACATTCGTGAAGGATTGACTTGCTATTATTGGTCAATATCCGTGGACACTGAAATATATCTGCAGTGAGAAGAGTGCAGCTGCGGGACTTTACGGGAGTGTTCCCGTAGTTAACGAATGTTGATTAGGAGGTTAATGAGATTAACCGAGTATTCTTGTATCGTTGGAGGTTTTGATCTGTAGGTCCATTAGGTCCACATTCTAGCTCGTAAAGGGTTCTTAGATCGTTTGAATTTGAAATGTTCAAATTCATTAGAGAATAAATTTAATGTATATAGATACGATATAATATATTGTTTTGGAACTATATATTATAAATTTAATGTGAATATGATTAATATTAAATTATATGAGAGAATTAAATATTTGAAAGAGTTCAAATATTAATTTAAATGTGAATGTGATACATATTTTAAAATTATAGGTTAAAATTTAATGTGAATTAGATGTGCATTAAAACTATAGAATAGAGGGTAAATTTATTAAATGTGATTTAATCTAAATTAAATATATGATATTTAATTTTAATTTAATTAAATGAGATTTAATTAATTTATTAATATTTAATATGATAAATTATTAATTAAATATAAATAAATAAAAAAAAGAGGGAACATGTCAAGAGGCACGTTCCCCATGTCTCCAACTCCCTGATCGATAGGGAGTGGGGAGTTGCCTTCTGGAGTGTTTTTTCTTCTCCAATTGGCAGAGGAGAATCATTCGATGTTTTGATCGATCATAGCTTCTGGAAAATTTTCTCTCTCTCAATTCCCTCTCTCTCTCTTCCAAAAGTTGACTCCTTCCCACAAAGGAGAGATCTAAGTGGAACTCAGACCCATAGGAGGTTTAGTGAGTGGTGTTGTCTTCTTGAAGAAAACAGAGAAGAAATTTTGGTTGGTGTGTTGCTGTCAATTTGGAGCAAGGAGTTGTTGTTCAGAAAACTACAAAGGTAATTACGAATTCCCTCTTAGTTTAGTTATTTTCTAAAGTTTGTTTGCATGATTAGTTCCATGCCTAATTAGATTAGAATTGTATTCTTATTCTCTATTTTTCCCAATGTACTGGTTTTTATTTTCAACCAAAATAAACTTTCCAAAACACGTTTCCTCTGCACAAGGGGATCCGATCTCCATCAGATTAGTGGCTCCTGAATCAAGTATCCAGGTAAAATCATCATTTCCACTAAACAAGTTTGAAGAACAAGTAAATCGAATTTACCTTTCTTCTCTTTGAGCTCAACGTCTGTAGTAGTAGAAGCTTTCAGTTTTCCTCCTTTCCTCTTCTTCCGAGTCTTCTTAATCGCAGAAGAAGAACCGCAAAGCTTGGTTCCAAAGGATAAACCCATCTGGACCCTTTTGGAATGGACAAACTGATTTGCCTCTCCATCAACTTATCCCTTATTATCCATAAGAGACTGGTAAGTCTGCAGTTCATTTAGGAGGGAAATCAGGTTATACTCCCTTTTGTTCATCTCCGCATTGCTGCAGAATGGTAGGAAATTCTTCGAAAGAGATTCCAGGATGAAGAGTACCTGACTTTGCTCATCCAAGACCGCTCCGTTCATTTCGGCCACGTTGAAATGAACTATGAGATCGAGAACATGTTCCCTAACTGAAGTTCCCTCTTTCATGCGCGTGTTATAAACGTACTTGAGGAATTTGTGCTGAATTTGTTCACACGGTTGTCCAAACAAACTCTGTAGATAACCCATGATCTCACGAGCTGAGACCATTCCCTCCAACTTCCTGGCCAAAACATCAGATATGTCAGCTAGGATATAAGCCTTGGCCTTTTTATTGGCCTTGGACCAGCGGTCAAACGCATCTTTAACTAATTGAGGTGCGTTTTGAGCAGGGATCTGAGGACATTCCTCAGTTATTACAAACCGAAGGTCATCCATAACCAGAATGGAACCAGGTTGGACTTCCACGTAGTATAGTTTTCGCCAGTTAAACGTTCGCTTTTGAGTAAAGTTATAATTGAGGACGACATGTTGAAATTCTAAAAGTAGTTCTAATTAGTTATGCCTTTATCCCACTATAAACCAATCAATTTTAGCAAAATTTATTAAAGAACCCTAGTGTTTAAATTAAACCTTTAATTTTGCAACGATACTTCAAGGGTTTAAAACAAAAGCCACTGTCGGGTGGTCAGTCACTCCTCCCCTTAATTGAGATTATCTGAGCCAATTCTCACTACCAGAACATCTCATGTCCCAATGATCCTTAGCCACTATTTGTTTTGTCAAGTACTTGTTAACTAGCTTAACTTATCTCGTAAATGTGATCCTACCATTTTCAGATCCAATAGGTCTGAGCCAACAGTCTACTATTAAGAAAGACAACTATTGGTAAATTACCTAAGAGACCCTATCCATTTCTGGAGTTCGCGGTGTTCTGATCCCTATAGTCAGACCCTCCATAGGGATCGGCTGTTCCAGGACAACCTAGCAGGAGGACTATAGAAATCTCACGGTGCGACCTAATGGAGGAGACCGTAGGATACGTTGACATGCGTCCTACTCCCATTTACTATAGATACTTCCCTCATTCACCTTGTTATTGAACCATGCAAACACTTACCGTAGGGGGACGCCCTATTGACGCCACGTAGCCGAGCATGGAACTCACGATGTGAACTCTTGGGGACGTGAGAGTAAACTTTATGCGAACATCTCGTTTTCTCCCACTGAAGTTCCTAAGGTTAGGGTGTAAGTTTAACTTAGTCGGATTCTGGCTAAAAGAATCTATCTAAGTCTATGCCTATTATAACTATTATAACTAGGTCTTTTAACCTTATGTCTAGGTGAATAAACATTTTAATTACCTAGATATAAAATAGGACTATGCCCTCGTGCTTTTTGGCTAGAACTTCAGAAACACAAAGGTAAATTTAGAATTCCCTTTTAGTTTAGTTTAATTTACAACATGTTCGAATGTTTAATTTCCATGCCTAATTAGATTAGAATTGTATGCTTATCTCTGTAATTTACCAATTTATTGGTATTTGTATTAAACCAAAACAAACAAGCTTTTTCGATCTTTTAAACACATTTCCGCTGCTCAAGGAGATCGGTGAAAGAAATGAACTCCCGTGCAGCGAAAGGACGATCGAATCGTCGTGGTATCGTTGCGAAATTCGCTTTCTTAAAACAGTTTTCATCTCATAAAAACAAGGGTAAACATGCAAAATAAGAAGAAAAACTATTAAGAACACTTACTTGTTGAAGAACCATCTTCAAGTTTTCCTTCTCCATTCACGAACCCTTCGTGATCACGATCTCAACGTCCTCGATCTCCTCAAACAGTGAGTAACCAGACACTTTCACACAATTTCTCGATTGTTCTACGTTTGGTAGAAGGAGAGTAGTGGAACTCCTTTTAGTGAGAAGGGAGGAGAGATTGAGAGAGGATTGAGAGAATTTTGCAATGCTCTTTGGTGAGAAATCCAAAAAATGAGCAACAAGCATAAGAAATTCTTCTTGCAAATATTTACCATTTAACCACAACCATAGGTTATGCAAATTATATCTGCATAACTACATATAATAAGATATCTCATATCTCATTATACAAATCACATTTGTATAATTATGGTTTTTTAAATGAATCACATTCAATTTAATTTCTCTCAATCTAATTTCTCCAAATTAGCCCTAATTAGACAATTAGGCTAACCTATAATTTATTATGAATCTCATTCACATTAAACTATATAATATGTCATTCAAATCTCATATAAATGACATAATTACCCTTTAGTGAACTTGAACACTTCAAATTCACACCAAAATCAGAAACCTCTATTAATCCAAATTGAACCAATCGAGGACCTAATGGACCTCACAGTGATTTAGCTCCAATGATCCGAGATTAACCTGTTAAACTCTTTGACCCGGATAATAAACATTCATTAGCTACGGTAACACTCCACTATAACTGTAGCTGCACTCCCGTCAGTGTAAGACAAGTTGTGTCCATTGATATAACCAATGCTCATGAGTCGACCCTTCACAGGTTGTTCGAAGACACTGCTGGGTCAAATTACCGTTTTACCCCCGTGTCTACTTCTTGCTCTTTAAGTCTCCACTGTTCCTCTAATGAACAACAACGTTGTAATGGTCCAACCATACACAACACCCCTCTCGGCCCAGTGGGAGGATGGGTGCCCGTTGTCCAAGCCCTAGAGACAACACTTAAGGGAACAACCCCTCTAGTTTCCCTAAAGGCAGGAACGAGTGAATTCCATCTCGCGTAGTTAAGTTCCCAGCTCCCCACGTGGTCCTGTCCCTGAGAAGATAGACATATTGGGTGAGTGACTGTGATCAACCTCCCCGTACTAGTCAAAGGACAGACTCCCGCAGATAGGAGTCTGTAACACGCTCAAGATTCAGGTCGAGTCACAAAGTGATGAAATAAATAACTCTTATTAATTTCAAATGGTAAAATTACAAACAAAACGAGATTAGGACATGCATCCCAACAATCGGATCTCCATCACTGAGACCATTCCCTCAAACTTCCTGACCAAAACATCAGATATGCTAGCCAGGATATAGGCCTTGACCTTTTCATTGGGTTTGGACCAACGGTCAAACGCATCCTTAACAGATTGAGGTATGTTTTGAGCAGGGATTTGAGGACATTCCTCAGTTATTACAAACTGAAGGTCATCCATAACCAGTATAATGTTCGCCAGTTAAACGTTCACTTTTGAGCAAGGCTATTATAGAGGACGACATGCTGAAATTTAAAAAGTAGTTCTAATTAGTTATGCCTTTAATCCATCACAGACCAATCAATTTTAGCAAAATTATTAAAAAACCCTAGTGTTTAAATTAAACCTTTAATTTTGCAGCGATATTTCAAGGGTTTAGAACAAAGCCACTGTCCGTTGGTCAGTCACTCCTCCCCTGAATTGAGACTATCTACGCTAATTCTCACTACCAGAACATCTAATGTCTCAATGATTCTTAGCTATCGTTTGTTTGGTCAAGGACTTGGTAACTAGCATAACTTATCCCGTAAATGTGACCCTACCATTTTCAGATCCAATAGGTCCGAGCCAACAGGCTACTATTAAGAAAAACAACTGTTGGCAAATTACCTAAGAGACCCTATCCATATCTGTTGTTCGCGATGTTCCGACCCCTATAGTTAGGCCCTCCGTAGGGATTGGCTGTTCCAGGACAACCTAGCAGGCGGACTATAGAAATCTCACTGTGCGACCTAATGGAGGAGACCGTAGGATACGTTGACACGCGTCCTGCTCCCATTTACTAGGGATATTTCCCTCATTCACCTTGTTATTGAACCATGCAAACACTTACCATAGGGGGGACACTCTATTGATGCCACGTAGCCGAGCATGAAACTCACGGTGTGAACTCTTGAGGATGTGAGAGTAAACTCGATGCGAACACCTTTTTTTCTTCCACTGAAGCTCCTAAGGTTAGGGTATAGGTTTAACTTAGTCGGATTCTGGCTAATAGAATCTATCTAAGTCTATGCCTATTATAACTTTTATAACTAGGTCTTTTAACCTTATATCTAGGTGAATAAACATTTTAATTACCTAGATATAACATAGGACTATGGTTAATTCAACTCAAGTTCCAAGTCAGTTCCCTGGTAGGAGGTGTTCCGTTAATCGTCAGCTTAAGTATCCCCAACTTTTGACAGAACATCACAAGTAGAGTTCCCTTATAACCAATGTCATAGTGTTGGGATTTATGTCCTAAACTTGTGTAATTTTGATCAATTAAATAAAGTGTTATTTATTTTGATAAGATTATAGTCTTGCTTTTATAAATCCAATAAACTAAACGATAAAATAGAGAAAAGATAGCTTTTATTAAAAGCATTTTCACCAAAACTATTAAAACTACTAAAATTTTAGGCGGGCTAAAAGCTACTTATGGCGGGCCATTTTACCGTGAAAAAAAAGAGGAAAAGATTAACCCTCGTTTCCCTTTCTCAAACACGCATATCACAGCCTCTTCGTCTCCACCCTTCTCAATCTTCATCCTCCATCTTCTTCAACCTATGCTCACGACCACATCCTCTCACGTCGATCGAAAGGGAGAAACAAGTAATCAACGTCTGTCTCTAGGTTCTTCGACCAGAAAACCCACACCGACGGCAACGCGAAGGATCGTATTCTCCGGTAGCCACAAAACCTCATTCTCTCAAAACCCCATCTCTTACTGCTAAATCAAATAGCAATGAAAAATTAGTATCACCCACTGTTTTCGAAGTGAGTTTGTATCTTCTAAATTGCAGGTATGGTTTATTTATGATTTTGTACTTCATCGATTCTCTTGGGTTTTTTTCTCTTGGGGTTTCTCTCTGGTTATTTAGACTTCATGGTCCTCTTGAAGAGATTTGAGAACTTGTTTAGACTTCATCTTTTCTTGGGATTTTTTAGGGGTACTTATGAAAGCAATGTGATTTCGAGCTTCCTTCCTTTTTTTTTTGGTAAAATCAATGGAGTTGGTTCATGTCTGTAACCTATTTGATGTAATGCTTTTAGGGAAAAAAGTTATCATTTTTTTTGAAAAACGTGGGGCTACAAGCGCCCATAACCTATTTGATATAATGGCTATGAGGAGGAAATTTCTATTTCTTTAAAAAACCAGTGGGGCTTAGAATACCCATAACGTGTTTGATATAGTTCCTTTGAGAAACAATTCCATTTTTTGTACTTGGGTAGGAATTCTCTGTTTGGTTTAATGCTCGTGAGAGACATTGTCATTTTATTTATAAAGAAAACTGGTGGGGTTATTGATAATGGCTATAACTTGTTCTATATAATGCCTACATAGAGACATAGTCACTTTTCTTTTATTATCAAAGTAAAAGAAAATGATAAAGTTTCAATTAGGCCTTTGGATGCTATTGGTTTTGCCATTGCCATTTTTGGGACTTTTATGTATTCTCAAACGACGACTAAAAGGAGTGCTAAGAAGATTAAGGAAGGAGAAAAGAAGGATTGAGGAATGGAGGAAGAAGTAGGCATGATTTGGCTTGCCTGGAATGATGGATTTTAATTTTTTTTGCTCTGTTTTTTGCTTTCTTGTTTAGTTTAGGAATGACTAATGAGATGTTGTTGTGAGTATAAGTTATGAAATTTAGGTTTTGCAGCAATGGTTTTGAGTTATTGGATCAATCTCTATGCCTCTCTTCTCTTTTAAAATGTTGGGGTCGTGAAGGATGAGATTGGTCTATCATTTTTATTTCTGTGTGATTGCCAAAGTGTATTAGTTGAAACAAGGAACTGAAACAATTTGAGACTATTAATGTCTTAATATATTGATTCAAGCTATGGTGATTACTTACTTTAGAATTTAATACATTAAGAGCTACTTGATAAGAAATGCATTAGGGTATCCATTGAGGTGCAAATAAGCTTATCCAGACATTCACTGATGGTATAGAAAAATCTTAATCAGTTGAGTTTTATTGATCACTTAAGTCTTTCTTCTTTAGAAATGATTGTTTCTTCGAGTATCATATCATGGAGTTGATTTATTGAATTTGTTGCAAAGTCCCTTTATTGATTGGATAATTGGTCTCAACAGGGAGTTATTCAATATGATCGTGAGATAAATATAAATAAAAATACACTTATCTTGCAGGTAGGTTTATTAAATATATTATTTCGCTTATTATTTGCAGTTCAACAATGAAAATCTAGCTATATAGATTGTAATTATGATGAGGGTACTTTCTTTTGGTCAATTATGTGAATTTTTCTCTTATAATCTATTCTTCTTTGATTTATTTCTTTCTTCTTTGATTTATTGTGACTTGTGAGGTAGGCAAAGAGTTTTCTAGAAACGGTTAGCCTTACTTATTTACTGATGAGCATAATATGTTTGGACACTAAAGATTTTTTGGTTCATGACATGTGTGTCCTTCTAACTCGTCTCTATTATTTAGTGATTATGATTTGCTTGAGAACTTGACACTTATGTTACTTTCAAACACTTATATTCCTTATAATTCTAAGTGTCTTTTTAGTTCATTTGTTGTAGGTGGTTGGATTAGTTTTTGATTACTCATCCTCTGATTCCTTAGACCGTCTCCGCGTCTCTCATTCTCTCAGTCTACATTCAGGCCTCATCTTCCAAGATGGCTTTTGCGAAAGCTCAAAAGACGAAAGCATACTTCAAACGATACCAGGTCAAGTTAAAGAGAAGAAGAGAGGGCAAGATTGATTATCGGGCCAGGATTCGCCTCATTAATCAAGACAAGAACAAGTACAACACTCTCAAATACCGCTTTGTTATCAAATTTACTAATAAGGATATTACGACACAAGTAGTATCTTCTAGCATTGCTGGTGACATGGTTCTTGCTGCTGCTTATTTTCATGAGTTGCCTATTACGGTCTTGAAGTTGATCTAACAAATTTGTGCAGAGCCCTCCTTGATGTAGGTATAGTTCGAACAACAATAGGAAATTGTGTTTTTGGTGCCCTGAAGAGAGCTTTAGATGGTGGATTGGATGTTCCACATAGTGTCAAGAGGTTTGCTGGTTTTTCAAAGGGCAACAAGGACTTGATGCTGATGTTCATCGCAAATACATATTTGAAGGCCACGTTGCTGCTTATATGAGGTCCTTGATGGAGGATGAGCCGGAGAAGTATCAAACTCAATTCAGTGAATATATCAAGAAAGGAATTAGTTTTTGAATACCCATGCCTTGAATATCTCTGATTTGCAGTTTTAGGCTTGCTTGGATGTCGACCAACAACTTTTGAGGTAGTTTGTTGTGAGGTTTGATTCCGCAACTTTAGACTCTGTCGATTGTTGTCTAGCGTGTTTTTGAGGTTGCTTAGGTGTTGGCTGTTAATCATTAGAGTTTTAGTAATTTCAATTACTCTTTAAATTTTGTAAATTTAGTTCTAATGTGTAGGAACCTTAATGTTGCAGTTTAGAATCGTTTCGAACACCTTTGACTAGCAAACAACAAGTGTAATGGCTCTTTCGGTAAGTTTTAATGTTTTTAGGACCTTTCGCAAATCACTTTAGGTGTTATTGCTTTGGTTCTAACACATATGAGGCTTTTTTTTTTGTAGTTTCAACCTAATTCGATCTCATTCGAACACTCCCAACAAATATTCGAGTCGTTTTGCTGATGTTGGACAAGCTTTAGTGTGCTTTAAATTATTCAGAACTTAAGTTAGTGTGCTTTATACATTTTTTTTTGTAACTTTGTAGGTTCCATAGTTAGTTTTAGATCGTTAGTGAGTTATTTAGGCCTCAAAGTATGCTTAAGAGCCTTTAAGACACTTTTGAAGATTTGAGGAGCCGGTTGTATACATAAGTTTCAGTTTATGCACTTTTTTAGTTTCTTTGAGTGTGAAAATGAGACTTAAACTCATTTTATACATTTTTTTATAACTTTGTAGGTTCCATAGGTAGTTTTAGATCGTTAGTGAGTTATTTTAGGCTTCAAAGTATGCTTAAGAGCCTTTAAGACACCTTTGAAGATTCGAGGGGTCGGTTGTATGCATAAGTTCCAGTTTTGGCACTTTTTTAGTTTCTTTGAGCGTGAAAATGTGACTTAAACTCTTTTTATACACTTTTTTTTTTAACTTTGTAAGTTCCATAGGTAGTATTAGATCGTTAGTGAGTTATTTTTTGACTCAAAGTGTGCTTAAGAGCCTTTAAGACACTTTTGAAGATGAATTTCAACTCCATTATAAATGCTCTTTTGACATTGATTTCCGTGTCTTTTCTTCTCTACAACTCCCTCTTAAGTCTCTCTCTTCTTGATTTGCTGGCTTATTAATTAAACTGGTGTTGATGAACATGTATGTGGTTTTGATTCATTGTTTCTGTTAGGGTGTGATAATGTTAATGTTAGAGTTTTGTTGGGAAAGCAACAAAAGTAAAATCTCTTTCATGTTCAAATTTTTTAAAAAATAATTGGTTTATTCCTAAACATACAATTTTGTGCAGTTGGTAAAATGCATCTGCATTGAACTGGTTACTTTTTTCTGCCATGACTATAAAATTTGTGAGTTAGATTGCATTTAGATTCATATTTCTTTTATAAGTGCATTACGCGTTGTTAATGCATTTGAAAATATTCTTTTTTCATACTAACATCTCTCATCTTATATGTGTTTGTCATTCCAGATCGATTTGTGGAGGACCTTCTTGTTTCTCCATCTCTGCAAGCGAATCATTCGTATCATTGTTAACATTTTGCCTCTTTTCATACCCAGGTGAGCAAAACTGCAAAAGCATTGTTTCTTTTGATAAACCCATTTTCCCTTTCCCTTTTCTTTTTCTTTTTGTTTTCTTTTTGCTGTCTATGTGTGTGTTTCTTCTTGTGTTCTTCGCTGCACGTGTGGTTTTTTCTTGAGAGCAGAGGCTCAGTTGTATATGTTTGATTGTTTAATGGAAGTGAAATGGAGTACTGAACCTCACGCCTGGAGGAGTAGAGGGACATGATTTGATTAGCTTTCTGCTCTGTATTTTTTATTGTTTCACTTTCTTTTTTTTGTTATGCAAGGACCTCCTTGACCAGAAAGTATATGAGCGAGGAATTCTTTAAATTCAATAGGTCAAATGGTGTTGTGACAATCTTCCTTTTGTCTACTTTTTTCTTTTCTGTTTACTTACAAAAGGAGCTGTCAGGAATTTACAGAAAGAAAGTGAGCTCAAGAATGTTTCTACATTTCTTAAGAGTCAAAACTCATTTTACACACTTTTTGGCCACTTTGTAGGCTCCATATGTACTTTTAGATCATTTTGAATTGTTTTTAGCCTTAGAGTATGCTTAAGAGGTTAATTGATATGATTAGATTGTTTTTAGCACAGAAAGTCCCTTCTTATTGTTTTAAATCCATTTGGAGTCCTTTTGAATATCCTCCCATGCACTAAGCATCATTTGACAAGGACTAAAGTCTATTTTGGTAAGTTTTGATTGAATACATTTGGTGTAAGCCTTTATGAGATTAGTTGATATGTTTAGATTGAAACCATTTTAGGTGAGGTTTAGGTGGTAATGATTCGTTAGACCCTTTTAAAACTTCTCTTAAGTGTTGTAACTTGATTTCTAATCTTGAAAATTTTGGTTGCAACCTTGGTTGGGCTTCTAGGTTCTCAAAGCTAGTTTAAGGAAGAGTCTGGCTAAGGAAGTTACATTTGAATATTCTTTTTGCTATGACAAAGGATATTCTACTCAGTTTTAACCTTTGGTGTTGAAACATAGAGTATTCACACCTGCATAATTTTCTTTAGGCGATTGTTGGGGTTAAGACTCAATATACTCATTAAGACTCAATATACTCATGAAACTCTAGTTGTAAGAGGTGAGTCGTTTCTAACTTTCAATGGGTTGTGATTTTATTGTCTCTATTACAATGAATGGAAAACAAGTGCACTGCCGTATGACCTTGAATTATGTTTTAGAGTGGTTTTGAATGCTATATAAGTGATTTTATGAATTTCACAATAACTCTCAAACATGCCTTAAATCAAATGTATTTATCAGTTAATGTTGATATAAGCTTGAAAAAACTTTCTAGTGAATGAGTCGGATATAGGCTCATGGTCTTAATGTTATATTCTCTTTTAGTAGTGCTACCACTTGACACTATATCTTTATAAATAGGGGTGGTTACTTAACTGTTTTGAGCTAAGTTCTTGTGAGCCTTCATATATCTTATTGTTTTTTTGATAATTTTTTGTAGGTTGGTGAAAGAATTATCTCTCAAGAATGGAGTGTCTTGGCCTCAACACAACTAGCTAGAGTTATTTGATTTTTATAGTAACATATTTTGTAATTAATGAATGATATACAATGATAAAGTTTACATTTTGTATTATCTCCGAATTGAAGGTATTCATTACCCATATATTTTTTAGGCAATGTAAATTTTGTATGAATGATTATTTAAATAAAAACTCAAGTTGTTTGTATCTATTTTTAGCAAGGTATTACACATGAATAATTAACACTATGAACATATATTAGAAAAGTTATAACAAAATTTGATAACAATATTCATCAAAATAGAAAAACAAATACCATTGAAAGACTTCTTATAGATTTTTTAAAGCTACAAATAAATATTTATAGTTTTAAATAAATGTTATCATTTACAAACAATATCCTTTTATTTTTATGACTTTTTATTATAACGTTTTTATAACCTTTATAAAATGCTATAAAAAGCCAGACTTTTTATAGCTTTTATAAAATGCTGTAAAAAGTCAGACTTTTTATAGCTTGAGTTTGTCATGACTCTGCAGAAAAAGCTATAAAAGGCTTATTACAACATTTTTTTTGAAGCTATCGTAGACATTTTTTCCTGTAGTGAAGGTTATAACGTTTATCTTGAAATAAGTGTAGTGGACACTATTTGGGCTGAGTTCAAGATTATAACCTAAATAGTCATGGTATAAGAATAAGGTTGGAAACCTCATTCTAAGAAACACTGGATGGATGCGACCACTTTTTTAATTAGTATAAATGAGGTAATCCAACCCATTCATGTAGTTGACATGCGAGTGGGGCATCCTGTATAAAGAGTTCATACAAGATGGATCGCAAATTATTAGTCTAACTAGTGTAACAATCATTAATGAGGATAAGACTAGTAATTTATAAATGGTCATTAGTGACTCGATCTGAATCCTCGAGCAAGTTAAGAACTCCCGCTTATAGGGGTTTGTCCTTAGACTAGTATGGGTGAGAGTGGCACATGGCCAGACTTCAATAAGCCTACCTTCCTCGGGACGAGTAACCTCGTGAGTAGCTGGGAACTTAATCATGCAAGATGGAATTCACTCATTCCTACACTAAGGAATTAGATAGGTTGTTCCATTAAGAACCGACTCTGTGTCTTGAACAACGGGGCCCCCCTACATGAGGTATGAGTCTAAGGTAGGACCTTAGACTTGTTGTTCATTAGAGGATCGGTGGTGCTTAAGGAGTAAAGAGGTAATCACGAGGGTAAAACGGTAATTTGACCCAACCGTGATTCTGAAACAACTGTGAAGGGTCGACTCATGGGTAATGACTATATCGATGGACACAATATTATCTATAGTGAGGAGAGTGCAAACACACAAGTCTATAGTGGAGTGACTTGTAGTTAATGAATATTGATTAATTGGATCAAAGAGTTTGATCAGTTAATCTCACATCATTGGAGCTCATGATCTGTAGGTCTTTAGATCCCTCCGTTTTCTCAATATGGTAATATTGAGGGTATAAAGTTAGGAGTGAAATTGAAGTGTTCAATTTCATACATGTGGTATTATATCTATTATATATGATATAATTGATATAATATATAGTTTTAATGTGAATTAGATTCATATATAAACTATATACTAAAGAGAGAATAAAGGAGGGGTAGGATGGTCATTTCTATCCTATTCCCCTATATATATAGTTGCATGAGATGCAAGTAGGTCAAGTCATTCTAAGTGATTCCTAGCTTTTAGTTGTTGTTGGAAAGGTTCCAAGACAACAACCACCTCTCTCACAAAAACACCTCATTTTTCCTAAAGGGAACCCACATTTCTCCCTCACCTAGAGAACAACGGAGAAGATCCGGTGGCAGTGTCGGTGTTCGTACGAGTTCGTGTTGCGGTGATCTTGATCGTGAGAGAGGAGGAGCACTCGAAGAAAGGTTCTTCAAAGGTAACATTCTTGCTGTCCATTCTATTATATATGCTTAATCTAGTTTTCATGTTCTTGAATTAATCGTTGTAACTAAATCAAGAGCGCGTGATTCGCAATCGCTTCCCCTGCGGGGACTTCGATTCCCTTCAACTTTCAATTAGAAATTAAACTTAGGTCTAAATTAATTTTAAACAATTTAAAACTAATTTAATTTAACCCAAATTCCTATGTTTGCATGCGATTCTTTGTTATAGGCTATGGTTTCTAAAACTCCTTTATTTATAACTTTAATAAATTTTAATAATTAACCTATGACAATGAACTATATTATTAAACCAATAAATGATTTTAAATTAGAATTATAAAAGACATTCAACTAATTGAATAAACCAAATTACTTAAATAAAATAACATTTATTTTAAATTAAGTAATTTCATGCTCCATGCTCTTTATTTTCCATATAATATAATTATAACAATTATAATTAATTACTCATGAAAAATAAATTAAATCATGTATTTCTACCATATTTATATAATACTTATACAAATAAAAAAAAAATGCATGAACATGCTTATCCTAAGGTGGGAAATATTCTAAATCACATTCATAAAGAAAATAGTCGTAAAACCGGAAAAATATTTGGACCCTAAAGTGCAAAAATAAAAAAAATACATTAATTTTATTACAAAATCGGTCCAAAACTCCTTGACGGGGCTCAAACTGCTCGAACCGGACCAAAAACGACTCGAACTGCTTCTGAACCGGTCTGCACCTTTAGGTTGTCGTCACGGCTTTGCAACGCTGATGAGAGCATTGCAACGCCGCTTCATCTCACGTGCGCACCTGGCATCGGGGTAGCGTTGCAACGCTTAGGAGAACGTTGCAACACTGCTGACCCCTCGAAATTCCGTATCGATAGGGGCTTTGGCGTTCTGACGTCGTTCCTCAGCGTTGCAATCTTGCAATTCTGATGAACGGCGTTGCAACGCTACTGATAGCGTTGCAACGATGTTGCTTCTACAACAGCTTATTCCTTTGAAAACAACAACTTCAAATGCCCAATTCTCACCGAATCTAATCCGATTTGCACGAAATTTGTCACGAACGACTCATAACTTAATTATAGACTCGATTATGCACTTAATTGCCCAAAACACTGGGGCCTTAACATTTAATTTGATCTAATAAAAAATAAATCTAAGGCCAAAATTTTCCTAAACAGTTTTACAGCAAACCAAATGCAATTCCCACATATCCAATGCAAATTTGTTTCAACCAAAACAAAACAAACATTGCTTTGATGCCAATTGATGGGAATCAGATCCCCTTGAGCAACAGAAATGTGATTAAAATCGTAATAGCTTGTTTGTTTTGGTTTACTTCATATACCAATATATTAGGTAAAAAACAGAGACAAGCATTTTAATTACTAATCTAATTAGGCATGGATATAAACATGCAAACATATGCGGTAAAAGCTTAAACTAAAAGTAAGTAACAATTACCTTTGTAGTTTTTCCCATATGCAGCAACTCCTACTCCAATTGCACAGCAACACAGCAACACAAAAGAACTTCTTTGTTCCTTCTTATCTAACAGGACAACACCATGCAGTAAACCCTCTATCCTCTGGATATTTCTTAGATCTTAGTTTGGTGGGAAGGATTCCAACTATTGGAGAGAATAGAAGGGAAGGATTCCAACTATTGTTGAGAGAGAGAATTCTTTTAACTTGTCAAAACAATTTTGATCGATCAAACCTTCCTTCTCCAAATCAGAGAAGAAATATAGCCTGTGATAACTCCCCACTGAGTTGGGAGACATGGGGAACGTGTCCTCCTAGCACGTTCTCTTTTTTTTTTTTAATTTAATTATATTATAAATTAAATAATCAAAATATTAATTAATTAATTAAATCATATTTAATTAATCATAAATTAAATATCATATATTTAATTTGGATTAAATCACTTTTAATCAATTTTCTCTCTAACCTATAGTTTTAATGCACATCTTATGCACATTAAATTTTAACCTATAGTTTTTCAAATATGAATCTCATTCACATTTAAATTAAGATTTGAACTCTTTCAAATATCTAATTCTCTCATATAATATAATATGAATCATATTCACATTAAATTTACAATATAAAGTTCCAAAAGTTTATATTATAACGTATCTATATACATTAAATTTATTCCCTAATGAATTTGAACATTTCAAATTCAAACGATATAAGAACCCTTTACGAGCTAAAAGGTGGACCTAATGGACCTACAGATCAGAAGCTCCAACGATAGGAAATTATTCGGTTAATCTCATTAACCTCCTAATCACCATTCGTTAACTGCGGGAACACTCCACTAAAGTCCCGCAGTTGCACTCTTCTCACTGCAGATATATTTCTGTGTCCACGGATATTGGCCAATAACAGCAATTTAATCCTTCACGAATGTTCGTAACACCAGCTGGGTCAAATTAGTGTTTTACCCCTGGGTTACATCTTGTACCTTAAGTACCAGTGCTCCTCTAATGAACAATTTGTTTGTGGTCCTACCAACAAACAGAAGTCCCTCTCGGGCTAATAAGAGGGTCGAGCCCTTTGTTCAAGTCCCGGAGACACCACTTAAGGGAACATTGATCTACTTACCCTAGTAGGCGAGAAATAGTGAATTCCATCTTGCTAAGTTGAGTCCCCAGTCACTCACTCAGTCTTGTCCCCAAGAAGGTAGGCATATTGAGTCGACGAATCTGGCCACTCTCACCATACTAGTCAAAGGACAATCTGTTACAAACAGAAGTTCGTAACCTGCTCAGGATTGAGATCAAGTTGCCTAGGTTATCCTAGTGAAATAGAAACCTAACTAGTCAACGAAGTTACATCTAATGGTTACTATTTCGCGATTCGGTCTTATGTGATCTCATTACATAGGATATTCCCACTCACATGTCATCTACACGAACACGTTAGGATCACAGTGTTTGTATCATATACAAAGTAGGCCACATCCATAGTGTTACCAAGGTAAGGTACCCAAACCTTATCCCCTTACTATAGACCCTTTAGGTTGTATCTCGAACCGAGATCCTTTATATGTACACTACATTCAGTTCAAGAGACATTTTACAGCTTTGGATGTTTAATTTATTTGATTTAGGGTTAACTAAAGGCAATATCGTAAATAACGAACAATAACTCTTTATTACAATAATTAGAACAAAAATTACAAATTACGAGTTTTAGGGCACAAACCCCAACAGTGCTAAATAAGGAATTAACTTGTGAAACCAATTTCCCTACAAATCTTTCATATTTGTTTCTTCACTTGTATATTTACTTTTCTATCTTTGTTTTCACCTTTATTCCAAGGTTTTGTTGCTTTAGATAAAATTTAGAATAAGTATCTTGGTAATTAATCAATCTAGAAACTCATTCCTGAGGACGATACTTTGTACTCAAATCACTATATTAAAACGTGACCCGTACACTTGCGGTATTGCAATATCAATCTTATGCAACACTTAGGCAGGACGTTGCAACGTTGTGCCTAGCGTTGCAACACCATGCCGATAACCTTATAAAAGTGTAATGTTGTGTAATTGAAAAAGGTAGTCGAATTTGAGTGATTCGTAGACCCTAGTTTTCGAAACATAAACTCTTGAAGGAGCTGGGGAGGATTCTTTGGAGGTCAGGGACGAGAATGGAGGCTCGAGATCGTGACGGGAGCTCGAAGACGAGGACCGACATCGGCACCGAAGCATTTTTCTTCTACTTCCTTTAGTTTGTAGTTTTGTTTTATGGATTTTTCATGTTTTGTAGTGATTATGAGTAGCTAATTTTCATAGTTAGGGGATTGATGTAGCTAGTTAAGGATTTATTTTAGTTATTGGTTTAAACTGGTTGTGTTGCATTATTTTTGGTAATTCTTTCTTAATGCTTGTTTTTCTTTGGCCAAGAATAGCATGATTTGTTGGTTTAAGTTTAGTTCGAGAGAATAGACTTAGATTAGATTAAAATTGTCAAAACCCTTAGTAAATCCTTACATAAGAATGAAGGGTTCTTTGAGAAACGTTTTAAATAAGTCGCTTAATGCCTTGCATGCTTTTAAAATCTAAATGGAGACTTTAGGTTTATCGTTATGCATGAGGTCACTAGAGCTCGAGAGAGTCTATTGATTTTACATTTAACTTCTTGTTTATAATCTCACAACCAAAGTCAATTTCATGCGCTAAAATAATGAAGTAACTAGTGAAATCAATTCCCTAACATTTCTCTCATATTCGTGTCTCCACTTGTATATTTAGTTTTTATTTTTACTTCACCCTTGACAAATTTCTATTTCTTTAGATAAAATAAGGAATTAGTATCTTGGTAATTAATCAATCTAGAAACCCATTTCTAAGGACGATACTCGAAAGCTCAAATCACTATATTAAAACTTGATCCGTAGACTTGCGACATTTCAATTCATACGCAACAACTAGCATCGCCGAAGCATCTAGCTCGCCACCTACAACCAAGGAGACAAATCTGCTGCCAAAAAGCTCACCCGAGGACATCTTGTACTGAAGTTTACCTAAGAACCTCTATTTTCCTTGTCTACATTGTTATAACTTATAGTTTTTCCATTAAGGTAGAGTGATACCTTTGAATTTTTCCATCCATAGCTACAACATTTTAGACTTCCACCTGTTGGCAAAGCAACAAATTTAGGGAGAATTTTGTAAGTACACCTGTTATTTTTTCAATGCTTCAGCTCACTCGAGGGAAAAAAAAAACTTTCTTGCCTTAGTATTCTTTGTGCAACCCCTAATTCCAACACAGTTAACCATTAGTCTAACCGATTTGACTTCACCTTGAATGTCAATTTTTGAGACATCCATGGAGTATTGAGTTAAGCTTAAAGGAAGAAGAACGTGCAAAGAGGTGCTTGTATAACTCAAGTTACCCAAGAGCATCAATTACTTCTTTTGTTTCCTTTCAACTGTTTCCGCCCAGCTTGATTCTCTCACTTACTCATCGAGGAAAATAAGAAACCAAGCCATGCTAGAATCCACCTCACCCAAAGTATAACTACTCCTTCGAGATCTCCTATTGTGAAGAGTCGCAAGAGAAAAGGTAAGTAAAAAGAGGAACAACCACGTAGAGAAATAGAGACTTCTCGTATTGTATCCATCTTGCAAAAAGTCTTTGGCAAGAAAGGGAAATGCAAGGCAAAAGCCATTGAAGAACAAGATCAAGAATACTACATTCCATCAAGGTTTCTAGATGATAGAGCCAAACTCACAAGTTTGAAGAGATTAAATCCAAATCCCTTTGTGTAGAGAGAGGTTTCACCTCCTCTTTTATCACCCTTCCCCCTTCTTAGTCTTTGGTTGGAAGGATTTCTCTCGAAACTTGAGAATGTCATTCCAAGTATTTTTAGGGAGTTCTACGCCAACTCTTTCTTCACCACTGACACCCTGACTATGGTGAGAGGAGTTGAAGTAAATTAGAGTGCAGAGAACATCGATGCTACTGTCAATGTGCAAAGACTTCTCTACAACACCATCAATGAGATAATGAGAGCCTCCTCGGAATCTCACCTCAATAATGCTCTTCGATGTGTGGGAATTGACAATGCTTAGTGGAGGGTTAGTAGGATGGGAGCAAGAACACTGCAAGCTTTGTACCTCAAATTCGAGGCACATATTTGGCTCTCCTTTGTCAAAACAAGCATCATGCCTACCACTCATGACACCCCGTGTGAAGGGATCGAGTTTTACTTCTCTATGGAATCATGACCAGTATGAGGATTGCTTTTGATGGCCTTATCTCTCATCGAATCCGAGAGGCCATCAGGAAGAATGTTGGAAAGTTATACTTCCCCTACGTCATTACTATTTTGTGCATCAAAGTTGAAGCTTCCTACTTCCCTTGGGAGGAAAAGATGCATGCTAAAGAGCCTTTAGATGTGACTCTCAACCCTCCAATTCACATCGGTTTCTAGCAAGGCATGGGATTGGCGATTAGCATTAATCATCTTATTGAGCAGAATGAAAAGATGATGGGAATGCCTAGCCATTCGAAGACCTAGCATAGATCTGATTGGGAGTATGCTCAACAAAGGGATTTCTCAATGGAGGAAACCATGGATGCTAGTTTTAGCAAGCCCTCCCCAAGCTTCCCTGAATTTCCTGCCCAAGTCCTCGAGAGGAAGATGATCTGTTGGATGAAAAGGAAGAGTGAAAATGATGGCCTCTTTGCCCCCTAGCTCTCGGATTGTTGGCTTGTTGGTGTTGCCCTTTGTGGGATTTTGCTCTCTCAAACTCTCTTGTTATGTTGTCTTTGGATGTCGTTATGCTTGTCTCTTGTTATTTTACTTGTTTGATGATGGTTTTTTTGTTGGGATTTATGCCCTAAACAAGTGTAGTTTTGTTTCAAATAAATAAAGATTTAATTTATTATATTCTCGCATATAAATCTAAATCCAATAAACTAAGTTACAAGGTTATAATGATAGATCTTGAACATTTGTGTAGTAGACATAAGCTGGATTAAGTTGTTCAAGTATAACTTAAAAGGTCTATGGTATATACATAGGGTTGGGAACCTTATATTGCTAACACCATGGATGCGGCCCGCTTTGTATTTGGCACAAACGAGGTAACCCAACTCGTTCATGTGGTAGACATGCAAGTGGGGGCATCCTGTATAATAAGATTATATAAGACCGGACAACGAATTATTAACCTACTAGTGTAACACGATTATCAAGATAGGTATAATAATTCATAGATGATCATTAGTGACTTGACCTGAATCATGAGCATGCTACGGACTCCTGCTTGTGAGGTTTGTCCTTTGACTAGTATGGGTGAGAGTGGCCTGTAGCCGACTCAATAAGCCTACCTTTTCAGGGGCATAACTTTGTAAGTATGCATCGCTAAGCTAACTCGACGCGTATAAGTTCATCACCCTTACCTACGAACATGCTTAGGATTAATGAAAAGAAGCAAATGGACATGCTTAACATGAAATTAGCATTAAAATAGTAAACTCAAGGAATTATTACATCAAAATACCCGACGATCGTCCCTAAAACGGTGTTCCCGCTCAACTCGAGACTGAAACTTCGAGTCAAGCATCCATGGTTTTATCCTAAGTATCCTAAATCTACCTAAAATTAAGTAATATAGTAAAGAAAAGAGAAGAATGAGGTAGCTTCAGACCTAAGCCTCCATCATAATGACCTAATGAAGAACATTTCCTTTTATACAAATATAGTAGTGTCGAGATGCAGCAAGCAGCGTCAAGACGTTGTGCCTATTTTTTCCAGCGTCAAGGAGGGCAAACCACAACATTGCTCAACGCTTGCACCTCAACGTCCATAGCGTCTCCATACTGTCTTGCATCAACACGTTACTATCTTCACTCTAGCATTTAGACGCTCTCGTTAGGAGCAGAATGATCATTTCATTCATGAATGTTTCATGGTTACTCAAATGACCTTCATTTTCGCTCATTTTAGCTTTATTTGGATGTATTTGCTCCAAATTAGAATCTTGCTTGAAATACCTGCAAAATAAACAAATATGCACATAAAATCTAATAAACTAATAAGAAATAGGCATGAAATATAGGACTATTGTTAGTCCTATCATATCATAGGTTAGAATTCAATCAGTCATCCTAATAGACACTTATCACAATTAGGAGTTTGGTAGTGATAGACTTTTATCATTAATAGATTCTTACCATAGTTAGAAGTTCATGAGTGATTGAATGTGATATAATGCAATTTTGAAGTAAGGTTGGGAGTAAGTTGATAGATTTTTATCCTAGTATATAAGGATTCTATCAGTGATAGACTTCTATCACTGATAAACTCTCTTATCATAGTTAGGATTCTATCAGTGATAAACTTCTATCACTGATAAAATTTTATCACAATTAAAAGTGTACTAGTCATAGATTGTGATATAATGCAATACGTGAGGATATATTTTTATCTGGGTTATTCTATCACTGATAGACTGTTATCACAGTTTGAAGCCTATTAGTGATATACTCTAATTACTATAGAAAAACTTGAATGTTAGATGTCGATTGAACTTATAGTTTTTAGTCGATCGACTAAACGTGAGAGAAAGGAAGAAGAAATCACAAAAACTTACAAAGGAATCAAAAGATAGTTTGAAGAAGAAAGGAAAAAAGATGAATCACAATTTTCATTTGGACTAAAGATATGTGCATGAACCTTTAAGTAATTTAAATGAAAACTTTTCATATACACAAATAGTTTAACAATTTGTTATATTTGCAATATTTTTGGCTCATTTTGCGATTTTTCCAATTGTCCCCACTTTTATACGAATTTGACAAGTTGGCTTGCATGCATGCCACCTACACAAAGAAAAAAGAAACAAAAGAAAAAAATTAGATAATAAACTTTCATCTTTTTCCTTTTCCTTTTTTATGTTATTTTTTTCCCAATTTCTTTAATTCTTTTTTTTTATTTTCAATTCTCTCATTATTTTGTTTTCTAATTTTTCAATTTTTATTTCAATTTACGAATTTGAACTAAAAAGTACTTTTTAGACTAGTTTCACAAAATAATGATAATTTATCACCTAAATTAAATTGGACACAATTTCGACAATTAAACATTTTATTCACTTAGAATGTAAGGAAATTAGATAAATAAGTATAATTAATTTCTACCCATCATGGCTTTTGACTCTAGATCAGGGAGGTAATGTCCTAAAATCACTTTTGCTTCGTATAATGTTGTTGGGATACTAATTATTTATTTTACAATTATAATTTAAAAAGAATAAAATATAATCAACTAAAAGTTTAACTCAATGGAACCTTCAGGCCATTTCATTATCTTCATGTTTTTTAAAACAATGAATACAAGGGAATTCCTTCCCCCTTAAATGCTTATTCATTGTGGAGATTGGTTGTTTTATATGAAAAAGTTGTGAAAACTTGTGGCATGCAAATTTCATTCCTTATTATTAGATTGATTCGTCACCTTCAATTCTTTTGAGGTATTGTGATCGGAGAATATAGAGACACCGATACAATAGTCTAATTCTTCTATAAATAAGAAGAAATGTTTTACGAGAGATACACATTACATAGTCTTTACTATTGCCTATGTTTAATTCAAATTCTCTTCTAACTTAGGAATCAGAGTGTGTTAGGCTAACATCACATTGATCAGCAGTTTCTTTGTTTTACAAGCAATATTTGTCCCATGGTGTGAATTTGACGATTCTCTTAGGTCAAATTCGCACATCAACAATATAAAATGGAAAAAACTATAAAACTTGCGAGAGCCTTATTTGTAAATAAATAGTTAACAAAAGAAGATAATAAGTGTCCATTTTATTGATGGTTATCCACAACTAACATTTAGTAACATGTATCTTATGCTAAAAAGAACTTATTATTTGTTATACTTATGGATGATAATTGGCAAAACAAGAAGTGAAGCTACTTGTTCTTTTGTTTTGTTTTGATCTATAGTATATCCATCTCTGTACTGATATATGTATTGTGCTATTCGAGCAAGATTCTTAGGCATCTTGGTGAATGCTTGAGAGGATACTAGTTTTTCATCTTTACATTCATTTAATTTCTTCCATAACTCATCTATCAAATGTTTTATATATTCACGAGCATCACTCTCTGAGGCACCAGTCTCATTCATGTAGCATTGAATTGATTTTGGAATATCACCAATATTTTGTTCATCCTAAAAGAGAAAATAACATAAGATAATGTCAGCTTAGTGTAGTTGTCAAAATATAAGAAAAAAATATCATATTTTATCTTTAATTTGTTTTTCTTTTATATTTTAAGACTTGTAAGATTTAACCAAGGTTTAATGTTGTTATCAGATCACATACCGATGGTGTCAGTAGATCATTTGCAAGTCGCATAATGGTTGATGTCCAACGAATTGTATCAGCATATTCTGTCAATGTCTCTAATTCCTCCTTTATAATTTGAAATGACACAAAAACATATGAATGGACTAGCATAATTGGTCCTCCTACTGAAATCCATGCATTGTTCATATATTCTTGCAATGTTGGTTTATAACCACTATGATACCAATTTGCCTCTAGAAGATAAGATTTGCACAAATCTACCCACTATACCACAAAAGTTTGACAAAGTAGGTTAGACAATAATATAATCAAATTTAGTTCATTTGAAAGTTTAAAATTTTTATTAAATTCAGAAAGTTTAAAATTTTTACTAAAGTTCATACCACTTTCTTAAGGTATGGCATGACATCAATTTCATGGTTGCTTAGTGCTTCAGAAGCTATCTCATTTACTAAATTGTAGAGAGTAAAATAACACTCCTTCATGTACTCTGGAAGTTGGTCCATTGCACCAATATCCCATCTAAAATTACCATTAAGAAGAGAATTAAGAGTCATTTTTTAAAGTGGAAATTAATAACGTTATAAACCATATAAATTTTCCAACAAGCTATTAAACGACTAACATAGAATCGAAAATTATGTAAAGTCTTTGTAGCCTCTCCCTCGAGAGTCTATAGGAAATTTTAGAATTTTTTTAGGAATTATTTGGGGCATTGAGTTGGTTATAATAACATAAGTTATATTAGTATGTGGATTTAGTCTTGTTTATAATAATTTGTGTTTAGGATGCAAAATATTTCAGAAATTATTATAATATATACTATTATAACCCATGCTTCAAACATCCTCTTAAGATTTATAATCCTTCCATGTGAACCACAAAAAAATAATAATAAATATTTCAACATATATTTTTAACTTAATCATTGATTACTTACCTCTCTATAGTATTGGTAAAGAGTTCAAGTTCATCCAATGTGCCATAGACATCATAAATATCATCTATCACTGTTATCAATGCCACAAACTTTGTGCTCATTCTTCTAAAATATTCAAGCTCGGGTTCAGATCCAATGCCTATTGTCCAAATGAAGTTTTCTATCAATTGGTCTCTTGCAAAGCTTAACTTTTCTCCGAGCTTTGTGTTTCTCCACCAACTTTACACGGACCAAAAAAACATATGTGAAAGTCATTAAAATAATCTCGGGGACATGGTTCCTATCGATGGAATTTCATAGAAAAAAAAGCTAAAAGTTGTGTGTAACAAACACAAGTGTGCTTAACTTGTTGTAAATGGTATATTTAATTATGTTAAATTTTAGTTCATGTATTATAATTAATTAATTGAGTAATAAATTTTTTGACATCACACTATAATAAATTCATGTCATTGTCAACATTAATTTACTACATGTGGATTAAATTAAACTAGCTAGTAAAATTTTAGAAACTATATGTTTTAATATTATATAACAGTATAGTAAATGATTCCAATACAAAATGTATTTTTCCATGTGCCCTTACCTTGATGCATACTTGAGATCTTCGTGGTAGATAGATTGCACCATGTTGAAATCAAGCTTAGCAATTTCAAGGAGATTAGGATTTATTGTTGCTTCTCTCTCATATATATCAATAGACCACCTTGCCTCTAATTTTGGTATCCTCCAATGTAAGGGAAGCTTCAAGGCATGTCTTACCATCTCTACTTTGAATTTATCTTTGCTTGATTTGATATATTCCTTTAGATAGGCAACTGCAAATAATTTTGCCGCTTCTAAAATATTTTCATCTTCGGTTGATAAAAATGAAGCTTCATATAAAGATAATATCCCATTTGTATCTTCATAAAAGCATGTTTTGAAATTTCCCGCCTCATCTTTGAAGACATTGAAAACCTCTGCATTTGAAAACAAAAACAAAGTTTGTTAAATTTATTCAATGTCAATTATACTCATAGCCATACTTGTATGGATTGTATGATAAATTCTCTAATACCTTCAGAAACATCAAATTGATGTTGTCTTAGAAGTCTAAATTCAAGAGATGTTGCATAGAGATTATTCTTCTTCTCGTTGTCTTCATAGATGGCATTGTATATTCTTTCTAATATATCTTTAATTTCAACCTCAAAGTGGTATGATATTCCGAGTCTTTGTAAAACATCAATTAGTTCGAGTTGTTTCAAAGAGTTTCTTCTTTCACCAAGCAAATTCTTAATTCGTCCTTTGAGTTGATTGAATCGTCTTCGATATGGTTCTCCCTGGACATTATCATGAAGAGATAGCACAAGCTTTTTGCTCAGTGTTTTCAATAAAAAAAAGAACTCTGTTTCATGTGCTCAGTGTTTTCAAAGGTGCGTGGCAACCTTAAACTGGATTCGAATTTAAATAGTTGTTCAAAATTCATTTGATAATATAGTTATAAAAATATATATTAAAAAAGGGTAGAACTCATCTAACTTCTGAACTGTTATAAATTTTGTATAGTTTTTTTTTTTTTTTAATGGAAAATTTTGTTAAAACAATCACGCCACATGGGCTAAATAAACCACTAGAAAAATATTAGAAAAAGAAAAAGGAGGAGAGAAAAATAGGGCTTTTTTGCCACTGTATCCGCTTAGATAATTTGAATCGATGGAAAAAAATTAATGTTGGAAAGAAGTGATTGACTTCCAATAGCCAACTGTAGGAGTCTATGATTTCTCTGTTAGAAGATGAATGGCTTCCAGATAGTCTGATTCAACAATTAGTTTAGAGAAATAGAGTCGTTGATCCATCTTCAGATCTTCATTTATAGCTAAAATCTCTGCTTAAAGCGAGGAAAAGGTTTTTTGATTCTATAATAAATCAATATGAAGGAGAACAAATAAACGTCGAGCTCAAGAAGAAAATACTGTAGAACAAAGAGAGGGACGAAATGAACAACAAGCACATCATCAAAAGTTTGGCCTTATATCAATAACCCAATGGACATGGGTGATAATCATAATTGTGCTATGAGAGAATATGCAGCTCTCACATTTATCAACTTGAGACTAGGAATAGTGATGCTAAAAATCACTGCGCTCAGCTTCAAGTTGAAAACCTATGATGTTTCAAATGATTAACCACTTAGAGGAGATCAAAGAGAAGACCCACATTCATATTTAAGAAGCTTTCTGAAATCTCGTGAAAAATTTATCATACTAGTAGTGGATAAATAAACCTTAAAGGGGATGTTTAGTTTATGGGGTTGGATTGAGTTGAGTTGGGTTAATAACCCAACTCCTTGTTTGTTTCACCAACAATTATAACCGGTGACTTAATAACCCAACCCCATGGAGTTGAGTTATTAACTCAACCGTACAATACTTTCCGACGGCGATCCGGCAACTTTCCGACGACGGTCCGGTGAGTCTCCGACGACGGTCCGGCGAGTCTCCGACGAAGGTCCGACGAATTTCCGGCGACTATCCGACGAGATGAATAAAGTGGAGAAAAGAAGAAGATGAGGAGAGTTTTGAAATGTGTATTTAAGTTGCTAATACTCTAGTTTAAATAGATACCAAAAAGTCTTAATCCTTTTAGAACAAGGAATTCTAATCCTTTTAGAAAATGAAATCCTAATCCTTTTTTAAACTTTGAAACATCATTTTCTAATCCTATTCTTATTATCCAAAGATTCAAATTTAAAACAAATACAATTAAAGGATCTAATTTTACGGGGCGCCACAATATACCCATCTAAGAAAAACTTTCGTCCTCGAAAGTTGCTAGAACTTTACAACGGTCACATCCTCGAGTCATAATCTAAACTTAAACTCTAAACTATATTTGCACAAGAACAAAGAAGTCAAAAGCATAACATAACAAGTGTCAACACACAAGCAACTCAAATAACTTTAATTAGACTTCCTGCGAGCGCCTATAAGGATCGTTGCTTACGATGTAGGCGAGTATGAAGAATCTAAGACCCATGCTCTGATACCAACCAGTAATAACCCTAATTTTTCAAACTCAAAATTTCCTAGGGGCGTTACTAAGCAACATTGCCTGCCGAAAAATATCGGTAGCATAACGACGCTACTAGGACCTTGATGACATATCTAATATTTTGTAGATATGCAACTTCAATATGACATAAAATATTTAAGTATGTTGACATATTTTTAACATTTTCACAAGGTAAACTATTTATTTCATTCTAAAGATGTCCATAGACAATGCATGTGTTTAGATAAATTTAAATAAACACTCTTCATATGCAAAGTATTAATACTAAATTAAGACCTACCTAAATTAAAATAAAAAAAGTAGTGGTGAACATGCGCATAAAAAGGAATAAAGTTCATATTGAAGAGTAAAAGTTCTAAATAATGAATTTTATTAGAAAAGAAATATTGATATCAAACCCAATATCCATTACTTTTGCAAATACCCTAACATACATTTGACAAATGGTAATATACATTGTAATTTTATAATTGATCACATAATTGAGTTTTGAAATTGTAGACAAATGTGTTTGTATTTGACTTGTTGTGAAAACAAAGTAAGGAAAAAAAGTCACAAAAAAAATCAGACCTTTCACTTTAGATAAGATAAAAATGATTTTTAGGGGAGGAGAAAAATTGATATCAATCTCAATATTCTGTATTGTTCTAAATATCCCATATATCTTGCAAATGGTATTATATATTGTAAATTTGTAATTGATCTCATAATGAAGTTTTGAAATTGTAGACAAATATGTTTGCAATTGATTTGGTGGAAATAAAAAAGTAAAGAAAAAGTCACAAAAATCGACTTATTCACTTTACAAAAAAAGCGCATCGAGATACCCACGACATAATAACTCAACTCTGCAAACCAAACACCGACTTCCGGACTCAACTCAACCCAACTCTGCAAACCAAACACTGATTTCCAGAACTCACTGACAAAACAACTCTGCACAACTCAACCCAACTCAACCCAACTCAACCCAATTCTGCGATCCAAACGCCCCCTAAGTGTTTGTTTGGAGTACAGGTTATAATAATCTGTGTTATTATAATATGTGGAAAGTTGCGCACTCCAAGCACAGACTATTGTTTGGACTATTATTATTAGAGAATATTCTGCAAATCATTCTTTCCATAATTTGTGTCTTAATTTGTAATTTCCATACTTGTAAATGAGCCTTTATTTTAGCATCTTTATATTGTATATAAAAGGTCATCCACGGTTTGATTCACTTTATAAAAGGTCATCCACGGTATGAAAGTGAATCAAGAAAAATTAAATTCAAATTATCTCTTTCTCTCTATTTTCATATGGTATTAGAGCCAATTATCAATCTCTAAAATTTCAATTCTTTTCCTCCATTCCATACCTCCCTATAACATTTTTTTTCCGTATTAACTTATCCTTTCATGGCAACCACCACAACATCTTCATCGTCTATTTCTAGAACTTCGATTACGATCTCTCCAACCAATTCTCCTCTGTTTTATCTATCAAATATTTGCAATCTCGTACCACTTTGTTTGGATTCAACAAATTATGTGTTGTGGAAATTTCAAGTCTCCTCCATCTTGAAGGTTCACTCTCTCTTCGGGCATATTGATGATTGTTGATGCCGGAATTTGGTTAGACGGATCAACGGTGAATTTGTATCGTTGGGGACAACGATCTCCTCCAAGAAAGAAAACTAACACCGGTGTGGTGCTCTGCCACACGCACTCCGACTCTCAAGTTAGAGAGGATAATTTCGCACAGAAGTAAATCTCAAGCTAGAACACAGGCCAAATGATTGCTTACCTTTCTTGGCACCACCAACGAGATAAAATAGTCGCCCAATCGTAACGGTTCATCAAGGGTTTAATTACCCTCTAACCATCCATGATTGCGCTTACTTAATGACAACGGTTACGAGAGAGGTCGTTTGGCAACGTTCCCACCTCTTCCACTACATGTCGTAACAGTGCCTGTGGCATACACCCTAGGGGGTCGGCCTTTCCAGGTCGGGAGACCCCAGGCGAACCTCCTACGGTCGCCCGAGAGTGGTCTAGGGGCAACCCTAGTGGGTCGGCCTCTTCAGGTCGGGAGACCCCATGCGAACCTCCTACGGTCGCCCGAGAGTGGCTCGGGGGCGACCACAGAGGGTTGGCTTCTCCAGTCGGGAGACCCGGACGAACCTCCTCTGGCCGCCGGGGTGGTCGGGGGCCGACCCTAGGGGTCGGGCTCTCGGTAGAGAAAACCCCGGCGAACCTCCTACGGTCGCTGGGAGTGGTCCGGTGTGACCACTGAGTGGGTCGGCCTCTCCAGGTCGGGAGACCCCATGCAAACCTCCTACGGTCGCCCGAGAGTGGCTCGGGGCGACCTGAAGCCGGTCTCTCCAGTCGGGAGACCCCGGCGAACCTCCTACGGTCCGCCGGGAGTGATCTGGGCCGACCACTGGGGTCGGCCTCTCCGGGTCGGGAGACCCCAGGCGAACCCCCAACGATCGCCGGGGTGGGTGCGGGGCCGACCTTGGGGGTCGGCCTCTCGGTCGTCGAGAGACCCCCGGCGAACCTCCTACAGTCGCCCGGGAGTGGCCCGAGGCCGATCCTAGGGGGTCGGCTCTCCAGGTTGGGAGACCCTGGGCGAACCTCCTACGATCGCCCGAGAGTGGCTCGGGGGCGACCCTAGAGGGTCGGCTTCTCCAGGTCGGGAGACCCCGGACGAACCTCCTACGGTCGCCCGGGAGTGATCCGGGGCCGACCCTAGGGGGTCGGGCTCTCCAGGTAGAGAAACCCCGGGCGAACCTCCTACGGTCGCCTGGGAGTGGTCCGGGTGTGACTCTAGTGGGTCGGCCTCTCCAGGTCAGGAGACCCCATGCAAACCTCCTACGGTCGCCCGAGAGTGGCTCGGGGGCGACCCTAGGGGGTCGGTCTCTCCAGGTCGGGAGACCCCAGGCGAACCTCCTACGGTCGCCCGGGAGTGATCTGGGGCCGACCCTAGAGGGTCGGCCTCTCCGGGTCGAGAGACCCCTGGCGAACCTCCTGATCGCCGGGAGTGGCTCGAGGTCGATCTGAGGGGTCGGCCTCTCCAGATTGGGAGACCCTGGGCGAACCTCCTACGGTCGCCCGAGAGTAGTCCGGGGCCGACCCTAGGGGGTCGGCCTCTCCAGGTCTGGAGACCCCGGGCGAACCTCTTACAGTCGCCCAGTAGTGGTCCGGAGGCGACCCTAGTGGATCGGCCTCTCCAGGTCGAGAGACCCCATGCGAACCTCCTACGGTCGCCCGAGAGTGGCTTGGGGGCGACCCTAGGGTGTCGGCCTCTCCAGGTCGAGAGACCCCGGGCGAACCTCCTACGGTCGCCCGGGAGTGGTCCGGGGCCGACCTTACGGGGTCGGCCTCTCCGGGTCGGGAGACCCCGGGCAAACCTCCTACGGTCGTCCGGGAGTGGTTAGGGGGCAACCCTACGGGGTTGGCCTTTCTAACTCGGGCTGATGCATTTACCTGTCTATCTCAGGATCACCCGTGCTATCTAACCGGGTCCTATTTTTTGGCCATAACAGTTGTCCTCACTTCTAGTCTAACCTCACGGTTTACCCTTCTTATAGTTAGACTTGAAGTAAACAGACTTCTCCCTCACATCTCTTTCGAGCAATTCTCCTTTCACCACAAGAGTTGAGGTGCGAGCCTCGACCTTGATGCCAATGCTCCCGAGTCTCTTCGTCCCATGCCTTGTTCCAGGCATTCCCTTACTCAACTCTCGAGTCGGATCGGAAACGTTCTTCTATCTTTTATTTTTTTCGCATTTTTTTTATATATATTACCTACTCATCATGCTAACTGATTTTACTTTTTTCTTGACAGTCGACATCGGACCAGAGTCGACCGTTGCCGCTATCGCTCTTCGATAGTTTGCTTGGGGGATCGTCGAGCCACTGCGCAGGTTAACTCTTATCGTTGGGTGGCACCTTTTGACGATACTCCTTGGCGGTACTCTTTGGCAACGCTCCGTCTATGTCAAAATCATGTCATCTGGGAGGAACTGGGGTAGGCTCGCAGTTTGCACGTCCAGGCAGCTTAGACCTTGCAGACTGTACAAGGGAGACTACAATTTGTCTAGGCTGAATACGACTCCTACCGCTAAGCTCAAAGACTCCAGGTACTTGCCCGTGACATTCAAGCGTTTTGAAGAGTATGCTGGCTTCTAGACCGAAACTGTGTGCTTCTAGGAATATTGTAACCCTCATGGATATGACTTTGGACCACCTGTCGAGCTTGGGCCTAGGGAACCCTCATGGTTTGGAATGACGATTGGGTCTCTAGATTGGAGAACGCAGTCTCCGGATAGAGTTTCCTGAGTGACATTCTCCTAGATGACGATCACGAACCTTGATCCTTATGTATTTTTTTATGGACATATTAACTTTCCTGTATTATGCAACTTCAAACTGCACTTTCTTACGAAAGAATCTCTGATACCACAATTTTTCAATATTTATTCTCGTATCAGCGTGCTCCCCACTCACACAATTTGAAGATAAGCAAATCGTTTGAGTGAAAAATTTTATCTTTAACTTGACAAAATTGGGTAATACACTGGTAACTTCGCACAAATGATAATTAAAAATACATCTCGAGAGGTCGGAGTTTTATGGGTGAGGCATTCATCTTTCAACAAGGTTTGTTATTTCGTAAGTGCTGAGATTTCGATGTCCATCTCGACATCCACAAGTCGTTAAACTCGTGCTTCAACTGTCGCGACCTCTTCCACCTCTCTTGTTGATTCTTTCATGGCATTGTAGTACACTCTCGGGACATAAGTTGTTCACCATGGATAATCCCCACTCCGCTGGGGGTTGGAAATTTTAACATCTGGTGATATGTCGAAGCTATCGCTTTTACGTCGTGAATAGTTGGTCTACCCAGGATAGCGTTATAGGCAGAGTTGTCACCACGATGAACTCTACCATAGTTGTAATGCATGTCAATCCTCCCCCGAAAGTTACTGGCAATTCAATATTTCCCTCTGGGTACACCTTGCTACCTCCGAACCCTACTAGAGGAGAGAGACTAACTTTGAGTCGATCTCTCTCTAGCTTCATCACATCGTAAGTGCTTAAGGAAAGCACATCAGCGGAACTCCCTCCATCGACTAGGATACGTCGGACTTTGACATTGGCTATCACCAAAGAAATTACCAGCGCATCATTGTGAGGTTGATGTAGCCACGCTTTCTTTTCTCGAGAAACTAACAACCCCAGTTAGATAAAGTAGTTGAACAAACCTCCCATTCGACTGGTGGAACACGTGTCGCCCGAGCCCTAGCTTTTCTTTTTCGGTTCGAATTCCCACCAACTGATCCTCCAAGGATGGTTTGGATTTCTCGGAGTGGAGGTGAAACTCTTTCCCTACTGCTCGATTCTCGCCGATTCGACCCAACCTCACGCTCTCCATGTTCACCCACGTATTCCTTCAGCTGACCCTTCGGGATCAAAGCCTCTATGGCTTCCTTTAGGTCATAACAGTTAGAAGTAGAATGACCGTGATCGCGATGGAATAGACAATATTTGTCCTTATTCCTCCTGTGTGATCCTGCCTTCAACTTGGTCGGTCATTTGAGCATGTTTTTGTCATGAACTTCCATCAGTATCTGTTCGATGAGTACATTTGTCGGGGTATACCATTCGAACATACTTGGTGGTAGTCCCTTCCTTATGGTCTTATCACTGGACTCAACCTGTTATTCTTGCTTTTGCTTTCTAGAGTCGCTCTTATCTCCTTCCATGCCACTCTTCCTCTTCTCGTGGTCGACTATTTCATGTCGATCCTCCGGGGCATGTCTCGAACGGAGCAACTCTCCTGCACTCATATACTTTTGCGCCCTGGTTAATAATTCAACATAAGTCAAAGGCGTTTTCTTACCTAGCGACCAAAGGAACCTCTCGTCCCGTAATCCAGCTACGATTGCTGTTAGAGCCGCTCCATCAGTGTACCTTTCAATCTGGAGGGCCTCGTTGTTGAAACGAGACACATATTCCCTCAATGTCTCATTACTACCTTGCTTGATTGTGAGGAGATGCGTAGCTGGTCGTCTTTGATCTCTGTTCCCAAGGAACTAGGTCACAAAGGCTCGGGCCAGCTCCCGGAAGGAAGCGATTGACTTCCTCCTCAG
This sequence comes from Trichosanthes cucumerina, assembly GCA_036507285.1. NCBI lineage: Eukaryota > Viridiplantae > Streptophyta > Magnoliopsida > Cucurbitales > Cucurbitaceae > Trichosanthes > Trichosanthes cucumerina. The sequence continues at coordinate 19,593,618 of CM071841.1, forward strand.
CTGTCTGAACCACTTTCGAGCCGATCCTGTCAACGTAAACGAGAACGCCCTACACTTGATCGCATCTCGGACTCCATGGAGTTTCATCCATGACCGAAACGTGTCAAGGTGCTCCACCGATCTTTCGATCCGTCCGTGAGGCCTTGATCGTCGACAACATAAATTTCGGGGACTTCCTCCGCATTATTTCGTCGATGGAGAGGGTCTACACCGTCAACGAGGTTTTCCAAGTCCAGTCCGTCGTGATCTTGAGCCTTTTTCATATCTCCGAGTTCATTTTTGATCATCTGTAGCTCTGCTGCCCAAGGTTGACTCTCGACCTCTAGCTCTTTCCGTTTCTGGTTGATCAATTCTCTTAGATCTGACCCTGTGTCAGGTCTCCTTGATCGGTCATCCCTTCAACCTTGTTGTTGCTTGACTTCAGACGTGTGGTGGTTGCTATGTCCTTGGCCACCGCGAATCACTTGCGTCTTAACTTGGGATTCTCCCACTCGAGACACAGCCATGTGCTGCTCCGAATGATGGGATCGTCTGTCGTTGCCTCCTAACCGTAGCTTGTCATTAGACTTGTGTGGTGGCACCCGAGACTCTCCTTGCCCTTCTTCCGCCGGGCCCTTACCCTTGGCCTAGTCTCAGATTGAAGGCAAGGATTCACGTGGTGTCGGAGAGCGAATCCGTTCTTCGGGTTGGACATCGTTGGGATTCGGCTCTGGTCCATCCTTTAGGGCCTCCACAATAAGGTTTGGACGATTCAGTATCTCCAGAATTCTTGCGATGTTTTCGTCCAGGCCCCAGACTCGCTGCTCTAGCACCGCGTACTGATCCGTCTCCGGTGCATGCTGGTTAACCTCCTCAGGTTGGGCATTTTGCGTCCTAGCCGGTATCCGGCGCGGGTGTCGGTCATTATCCGACTCCTCTCCGTCATCCATCGGGTTGAGTTGATTCAAGTGGTTACTCATGATAAACAGTGTTAGGATTTGACAACACGTGGCACTTTGCAAGAAAAATGCGTCCCCATAGACGGCGCCAACTGTTGAAGCCGAAATTTGGTTAGACGGATCAACGGTGAATTTGTATCGTTGGGGACAACGATCTCCTGCATGAAAGAAAACTAACACCGATGTGGTGCTCTGCTACACGCACTCTGATGCTCAAGTTAGAGAGGATAATTTCGCACAGAAGTAAATCTCAAGCTACAACACAGGCCAAATGATTGCTTACCTTTCTTGGCACCACCAACAAGATAAAATAGTCGCCCAATCGTAACGGTTCATCAAGGGTTTAATTACCCACTAACCATCCATGATTGCGCTTACTTAATGACAACGATTCACGAGAGAGTCGTTTTTTAACGCGTTTCCACCTCTTCCACTACATGTCGTAACTTGATTCTGCGTGGCATACACCCTGAAATCGGCCTTTCCAGGTCGGGAGACCCCGGGCGAACCTCCTACGGTCGCCTGGGATTGGTCGGCGGCGACCCAAATGGGTCGGCCACTTCAGGTCGGGAGACCCCATGCGAACCTCCTACGGTCGCTCGAGAGTGGCTCGGGGGCGACCCTAGAGAGTGGGCCTCTCCAGGTCGGGAGACCCCGGGCGAACCTCCTACGGTCGCCCGAGAGTGGTCTGGGGCCGACCCTAGGGGGTCGGCCTCTCCGGGTCGGGACACCCCGAGCGAACCTCCTACGAATGCCAGGGAGTTGTCCGGGGCCGACCCTAGGGGATCGGCCTCTCCGTGTCGGGAGACCCCAGGCGAACCTCTTACGGTCGCCTGGGAGTGGCCCGGGGCCGATCCTAGGGGGTCGGCCTCTCAAGGTTGGGAGACCCTGGGCGAACCTCCTACGGTCGCCCGAGAGTGGTCTGGGGCCGACCCTAAGGGGTCGGCCTCTCCAGGTCCGGAGACCCCGGACGAACCTCCTACAGTCGCCCAGTAGTGGTCCGGGGGCAACCCTAGTGGGTCGGTCTCTCCAGGTCTGGAGACCCCATGCAAACCTCCTACGGTCGCCCGAGAGTGGCTCGGGGGCGACCCTAGGGGGTCGGCCTCTCCAGGTCGAGAGACCCCAGGCGAACCTCCTACGGTCGCCTGGGAGTGGTCTGGGGTCGACCCCAGGGGGTCGGGAGACTCCGGGCAAACCTCCTACGGTCGTCCGAGAGTGGTTCGGGGCCGACCCTAGGGGGTCGGCTTCTCCGGGTCGGGAGACCCCGGGCGAACCTTCTACGGTTGTCTGGGACCGACCCTAGGGAGTCGGCTTCTCCGAGTCGCCCGGGAGTGGTTAGGGGGCAACCCTATGGGGTTGGCCTTTCTAGCTCGGGCTGATGCATTTAACTGTCTATCTCGGGATTACCTGTGCTATCTAACCGGGTCCTATTTTTTTGGCCATAACAATGATTCTCTTCCTTAACCCGTTCAGTTTGTGCATTCATCAACCGACACAATGACCACAGAGGTTAATGATAATTATCTTCAATGGGTGTCTCGTGATCAAGCTCTTATCACATTGATCAATGTAATCCTATCACCATTTACACTTGCTCATGTTGTTTGTTTTGTTTCGTCTGAAGATCTTTTGTATTCCTTAGAAAAATGATATTCTTCCAACACTAGATCCAATATTCTTGACTTGCGATCTACCTTATACACTATCAAGAAATTATCAACGGAACCCATTGACATGTATACTTGTCCAATTAAAGAAATTACTGATAAGCTTGTTGCAGCTTCTATTTTCATTGACGATAAAGAAATTTTATTTCATACTTTGAATGGACTATCGACTGAATTAACTCTTTCCGCACATCAATACGAACACGCAGTGGAACTTTGTCTCTTGAAGAGCTTCATGCTTTACTTGATTTGAAGAAAAGACTCTCCACAAAAACTCAACCATGTCTGCAGAACCAAATCCGATGGCAATGATTGCCTTAGATTCTCCCAATACCTTTCAAAACACTCAGGGGTTGTTTGGGGCGCAAGTTCAGAATCAGAATCCTGGGAATCAGAAGCCTTGAGGGTTTGTGCTGAGGGGTTATGAAGACTAGGAATCAGAAAACTGTGTTTGGGGTGTAGTGTTCTGAAGCCTGGGAATCAGAGAATTGTGTCTTGAGTGCAGTTTTCTGAACTCTAGGTTTGGTACAGTTTTGTTTCACCTTTTTTGTTTTAGCTATTTTATTTCTTTCAAATTTTTGTAATTGGTCTTATGTGAATTGTAGAAGTTAATGTCTAACATAGATCAATTTTTTAAATAACTTTTCCATGAAACTTTCAATTTAGGTTGTTGTTGAGGAATAAAAAAAAGAGTTTTAAACATTTAGTACAATTTTTAGCATTTAGACGCAACTCAGATCAATGTTAAGGCAGGTACTGGACTTGGACGTGGGAGACGCCACTTCAGGAAAGAGGAACCCAACCAAATTATCGTGGAGGCCCAATAACAAGCCTATCTTATTTTGGGCAATCATCAAATTGGCATTCAACTACTGAAGTGGAGGTCCCAATTTCATTAATTCTCACAACATCTTGGGTCCTCGATTCGGGTCTTCAAATTTTGGATCCAATTTTAGATCTAATTTTGGGTCTGGTTCAAATGGAAGTCGTGGTGTCTGTCAGATTTGTTCTAAACCTGGCCATGGAGCACTCAATTGCTATAATAGGATGAACTTCTCTTATCAAGAGTGTCATCCTCCAGCTCAATCGGTTGCACTGGCGGTAAATTCTATGAATCCATAACCATCCAATAATAATTCTAATTAATTTTGGTTATCTAATAGTGGTTGCAATATTCATATGATGAATGATCTTGCAAATCTCAACTTATCCAACAATTATAATGGTAAAGAATCTGTCACGGTGGGTAATGGACAACCTTTAAACATACAACATACAGGCAGTGGTAAACTCTCAACCTCTTCTCATACCTTTCATCTTTCTAAAATTCTTCATGCACCTAGCCTTGCTGCTAATCTTAATTTATCCGTTCATAAATTTTGCCTTGATAATAACTGCATCTTTGTATTTGATATTGATTGGTTCCTCGTTTAGGATAAAGTCTTTGGCCAAATCTTATACACTAGACAAAGCATCAATGTGTATTGGGTTTTATGCCCTAAACTTGTGTAGTTTTGTAAATGATTAATCAAATAAATGAAGAATTATTTATTTTGATAATTATTGTATTCTCGTACATAAAACTTAAATCCAATAAACTAAGCTCCAAGGTTATAATAGTAGATCTTGAACAAATGTGTAGTGGACACTAGTTGGATTATGTTCAAGTATATAACCTAAATGGTCTATACGCATGAGGTTAGAAACCTCATTCTGGTAACACCATGGATGCAGCCCGCTTTGTATTCAGTATAAACGAGGTAATCCAACTCGTTCATGTGGTAGAATGTGAGTGGGGGCATCTTGTACGATGAGTTCATACAAGATCGAACTACAAATTATTAGCCTATTAGTATAATACCGTTAACAAGATAGGTTTAACAACGGAGTCCCACCTTCTTATTGGCCTAAGAGGTGAATCTTGAGCAAGTTACGAACTCCTACTTATAGGGGTTTGTCTTTAAACTAGTATGAGTGAGAGTGGCTAGCCGACTCAATATGCCTACCTTATAAGGGACAGAACCTTGTAGGTAGCTGGGGACTTGACTCTGCGAGATGGAATTCACTTATTCCTGAAATTAGGGATTTAGATAGGTTGTTCTTTTAAGAACTGTATCCAGGTCTTGAACAACGGGGTCCCACCTTCTTATTGGCCTAAGAGGGATTAAGTTTATGGTAGGACCATAGACTTGTTGTTCATTAGAGGATCAGTAGTGCTTAAGGAGCAAGACAAAAGGTGATCATAGGAGTAAAACGGTAATTTGACCCAGCTGTGATTACGAACAACCTATAAAGGTTCGACTCATAGGTATTGATTATATCAATGAAAACAATCATTCTACAGTGAGAAGAGTGCAACGTAAGTCTTTAGTGGAGTGACTCGTAATTAATGAATGTTGATTAATTGGATCATAGAGTTTGATCTTTTAATCTGGTATCATTGGAGCTTATGATCTGTAGGTCCATTAGGTTGCTCTGTTGGCTTAACATGGAAATATTAAGGGTATAAAGTTTGGAGTGAAATTGAAGTGTTCAATTTCATTTATGAAGAGATATTTCAGTTATATGTGATATAATTAATATAATATATAGTTTTAATGAGAATTAGATTCATAATAAACTATATACTAAAATATATATATGAGAGATATGAAAAATTGAATGTTGATTCAATTTATATAATAAGGTATAAGATACCTTATATAATTATATTATTATGCAAATATGATTTGCATATACATAATTTGAGCACTATATTGAACAATAGGGATACGATGGTAATATCCATCCTATTTTCCTATAAATAGGTGCATGGGATGCAACTATGTATGGGTATGCAAATTGAGAAACCCTAGGCTCATATTGTGTTGTGGAAAAGTTCCATAACATCTCCTCTCTCTAATCTCTCTAAATCTCTCCTAACTCCAAAAAGGGAATCCCACCTTTCTCCCTCTCCTAGAGTCACAACGGAGATGATCTAGAGGCGGTGATCGTAGATCAGTTGTTTCGGGATCGTAGAGAACGTGAGATCGTGAGGAGTACTAGAAGAATGTTGTTCTTGTTTCTCTTTACCCATACTTAATCTATTTTGTATATCATTCTTGCATTGATCATTGTAACAAATTTCAAGAACACGCGATTCAATTTGCTTCTGCTGCGGGATTTGATCCTTTCACAATGGTCTCTATCCAATTCCAAGTTCGTCCTCATTACCTCGTTCTTGAATGCACCCGAAAAAATTTATTTTGCTTGCAAAAAAAAGAATGTTCTTTATTGCATCATCGACTTGGGCATCCTGCTCCAAAAATTTTGAGTTCTACTTTGTCACGTCTTGGTATTTCTTTACCTTCATCTATTTCTACATGTGAATGTATTAGTTGTCTAAAGGCTAAAATGTCTAAGCTCTCGTTTCCTATGTCTCTCTCTACTTCGTTTGCACCACTCAATTGTTCATAGAGATGTCTGGGAACCTTCTCCTATTCCTACTTTTATGGATATTGTTATTATCTTAGTTTTATTGATGACTTTAGTAAATTCACTTGGCGTTTCCTCTGACTCATAAATCGGATGTAAATGTTGTTCTACACAAATTTTTGTCTTTTGTTGAAAATCTTCTCTGAAAAAAATTAAAAAAGATTTGATCGGATGGTGGTGAATTTTGTAATACCTTTGTTCTCTCCCTTTTTGATTCCAAAGAAGGTTTACATTAAAAATCGTATCCCTACACTCTTGAACAAAATGGAGTTGTTGAGCGTAAACATCGTCATATTGTGGAAACTGACATGTTTTTTACATTTTCATTCTTCTGTTCCTCGGTAATTTTGGCCATATGCCTTTTCTACTACATTTTTTTAATAAATTGAATGTCTTCCTCATCTTTGAATATGTTATCTACTTTTGAAAAACTTTTTGGTTACACTCCTGATTTTCATAATTTAAAGGTTTTTGGGTGTGCATGCTATCCTCTATTAAAGACATACACCAACACATAAACTTGAACCTAAAACTTCTCAACATGTTTTTCTTGACTATACTCTTGATTTCAAAGGATATATGTTATAATCCTATAATAAAAAATTAATTATTTCACGTACGCCATGTTATTTTTCATGAAACTACTTCCATTTGCCAAACCCATTTCTCCAAATACTTCTCTCTTATCTCCCTCATCTTCGTCTTCTGACCTAACCCCATTACTCCTTTTTCTAAACCTATATGGACCCATACCTTTAACCCCTAATACCTTATTTCCAACCATTCGTACCCAATTACCCATTGTTGGCATTAATTTTTCTCCTCATGTTAAGTTAAGCACAAATGTAAATCATACTAATCCTCCTCGTGAGCTTTTGAATACTTCAACTACGATTGTTACAGATTTACCATCCCATGATGAGATTGCAGCTAATGTGCCTCTTGATGTATCTATTGTAACTTCCCAGACCACCACCAATACTCACTCGATGCAAACACGTACTAAATCTGGGATTTTCAAGCCCAAAGCCTTTCTTTCTGCCATGAATAGTTCAGTTTCAATTGATCCTTCTTCATTTAGTGAAGCTTCAAAATTTTCATAATGGAGATCTGCCATGTGTGACAAATTTAATGCAGTTCAAGAACAAGGTACGTGGTCTTTAGTATCTCGTTTACCATCAATGAATGTTGTGGGTTGCAAATGGGTCTTTAGGACAAAATATCAGACTGATGGTTCCATTGCTCGCTACAAGGTTTGATTAGTTGCCAAATATTTGAAAGGATCGAATCCCGCAGCGGAAGCGAATTAAATCACGTTGTTCTCAGTTAGGTTATACAAATTAAATCAAAACATACACTAAATTAAGCATTTAGGGAGAAATAAAAGATTTACCTTTGAAGAACAACTTCTTCTTGTAATCCCCCTTTCGATCCTCACGTTCTCCACGATCTTGCTACGATCCTGAACCGAACACCTCAAAAGGGCTTTCTCTGTTGTTCTCTAAGTGAGGGAGAATTGTGGGATTCTTTTTAGGAAAGGAAAGCTTGTAGAGAGAATTTGAGAGAGATGAGAGAGTTTGGAATTTTTGCCAAATCCAAAAAGTGAGACTTTTCCTCTAAAATACATCCCAATCCACTCTTTTATAGTGGGTAAGGGTGGAGACGAATTCTCCACCCATTTAGCCCACTAATTCCACAAATTATGTATTATGCAAATCATATTTGCATAATTGCATAATATAAGGCATCATATACCTTAATATGTAAATCATATTTGCATAATGTGGAATTAAATTGAATCATATTAAATTTTTCACATCTCTCATTATTAATTCCTCTAATTATGCCATAATTTTATAATTAGGCAATAGTATAGTTTATCATGAATGACATTCACATTAAACTATATATTATATCAATCATATCACATATAATTGACATAAAGTCCCTTTATATGAATTTGAACACTTCAAATTCATTCCAAAGCTTTATACCATCATTATTTCCATATTGAGCCAACCTAGGGACCTAATGGACCTACAGATCACGAGCTCCAATGATACGAGATTAACTGATCAAACTCTTTGATCCCATTAATCAACATTCATTAACCACGAGTCTGTTGGGATTTTTGTCCTAATCTCGTGTTTGTAACATCTTGTTTGAAATTAATAAGAGTTATTCATTTCATCATTTTGTGTCTCGCAATATTTATAAACTTTTCCAATAAACTAAGCTCCACGGTCATTGAATTTATGAGAGAACTAGAACTTGAACGGTGTGTAGTGGACACACAGGGAGGATCACGTTCGAGTTAATGACCCGAACGGTCTACAGTATATGGATAGGATTGGAGACCTAATCCTGGATACACTGTGGATGCGGCCTGCTTTGTATTATTTTTTTATTAAAAGTCAGACCCAAACCTTTCTAATGAATTTTTTTATTTTTTTATTTTTTTTTGGCTTATGTCACATTTTTTTTTTTGAAATTCTATCTATGATGGTGGAAGTTTATCAATTATGCCCGCAAATGGTCTCCAATCTTAATTCGTTCATATGCTACTTCAGCTGCTAAAGTCTACTGTTTTGTTTCTACTACATATTTTCCATCTACTATTTGTAAGTGAAAGAAGCAACTTAAAACTAAAATGAAACTCATGCAAATTAGCATGTTCTGAATTGTAGAAGAGGCACAGTGAGACAATGATGTAAATTAGCATGTTCTGAATTGTAATTCCGAAGGTTTGACCATGGAGTTATGGTTGATGGGAATCAGTAAGGATCTGTCAAAGAACAAAGGACCAACGGCGTAGAATTTTATCCCGATCTGTAATTCTGGAAAATTGGAAAAGACAAACACTCTTGCCCAATGATTCTACTGTGACTCTGTTTTCAATTTTCCATCCTATTTTAAATGCGTTCTTTATTCGTTTAGACATGAGCTTGCCCACTAGACTATTATCCAAACTACTGAGGCTGATAATGGCCGATCGAGAGAAGAATTTCAATAAATCTTTTTCATAACTTATAATTGCATGAATACGTACTCATGACTAAATCACCTCCTAACTCAAATGTTATTATATTAAAAATAAATGCATAAATTTTGTATAATTATTATTTTACATTATCATAAAATTTATAATTAATTATATTTTATATACTATAATTTTAAAAAAATTAGATGAGTTTATAACATAAAATATTATATTTACCAAAGTTTTTATTTTTTTAAAGTAACTTTGTATTTTAAATTTTAAATTCAAAATCTAGATATATTAAAGACAAAAAGTTGTTTTCATCATTTCTACTTTTTAGATCACATACTATTGGTTGAATTCCTGTGCCTCACTAAATCTTAAAACACAATACAAAATCCAAATTGCCTCAAAACAATAAAAACTTGATGAATAACATTAAAAATATGCAAGTGTGTATACAAATTATAGGCCATGTTTCATAATCGGTTGGATTTTTATTTTTTGTTTTTTAAAATTATACTTGTTTTCTTACTATTTCTATATAATGATTTTGATCTTCTCTATAGTAGTTTTTTTAGCTTTCAAAACATGGCTTGGATTTTTAAAACACGGCTTGGTTTTTTAAAACACATATTTTAAAATAGATAAGAAAACATGAAAAGTTATAAGTGGATGTAGAATTTATAAACTTAATTTTCAAAAACCAAAATAGTTATCAAACACAAGAATTTATGTGTCTCTAGAAAGAAATTTAAAAATATATATTAAAAAAACCCAAAACAAAGAGAATAGTGGATGAAGGTGTGTACTAGAAATTTTTTAAATTTTTATTTAAAAATAGGCTTTTTTCTGAACCATTCTTTTAATCTAATTTTGAAAGAAAAATAATAAAATCAACCAATGTTACAACTTTTTTCCTAATGTTTCAAGAGTACAATTTAAAAATAAAATCCGGAAAATATTATCATGTACTTTTAAATTACCAAGCAAAATTACAAATACTATATTTTAGGAAAAAGAAAAACATGTGATTAAAACAGAATGTGGATTTAAAAAATATCTTTTAATAAATATTTTTTTCCTGTAGTTTACATAGTTTCATTTTTTTAAAATTATAATTCATTCTAATAATGTACCGGCAGTACTTGAATGCTGTCTAAGTCTGTGCATCTTCATAGATGACTATAGATTTTTTTTTTTTTTTTAAAAAATCTAAATCTTTTTTGTGTGGCCATTAATAGATCGCACAGCCCAAATATTTTTTATAAAAAAAAATGTGAGAAAGAGTTTGTTTGAAAGGTGAAAAGAAATATATGCATACACATACCTGGAATTGATTATCTAATGATTGAATAAATTCATCATTCCATTTAGGTGGATGGTAATTTGCACACGGCCTTGGGCTCACGATAACATCATCTGCTTGTGCTGATGATTTTATGCACCTCCGACTTTTAAGCTCAATAGATTTCAACTGAATTTTTTTATGAAGCCACAAGTTGTAATTATGTTAGACATAAATTAGATGGAACAAAAATATTTTCTCACAATTTTAAGCACATTATTTTCAAACTTAGAAAGTGAACTGTCTTCAAAATGAAAATACAAAAGATAAACAAGATTAGAAAATTAAAAAAGCCAAAAACAAAGACCATTATGGAAACTACACCTTACTGATCTACCTTAATAATATGATTAGTTGTTATTATGATAACATTAAAATCAAATTAAAAAATTAGAAACGAAAAAAAGGACGTTATTAATCAAGACCTAGTTATATATAATTACACTGAATTATAGCTTAAATTAGTGCTTCCAATAAGTGTTTGGTTAAGGATAGAATAAAAAAAATAGATATTATATAAGAAAAACATAATAAACATTTTACCTATGCTTCATTATAAAAATTATGGTAATTCATCCTTCATAATAATATTTGAAATTTGAAAAAGAAAATGCGACCCTATTCCTAAAGCTCGAGGGATTATATATATGGTCCACCATTGTAGAGGTCAATTCAACGAGAATCCACACTGACTATCACTTGATTACAAAAATGACCACACAAACTGCTTGGTCGCGTTTGCTTAGGGATACTTAAGCTCTTAGGCGGTTGCCTTTGCAAGCCTAAAAAGAAATTAGGGGAAAATCTTAAGGCTCAGGGTGTTTGGTAAAAACAAATGATTTATTAATCTACGGATAATTACTTTTCAATTTAATATGCAAAAGTCCATATATACCTACTTTTAGATTTTACTTTTTTAAAAATCAATCACCTCGATTACAAATTTTAAAAGTATCCTTCCATAATCATATATATATATATATATCCACATCTATTCTCTTATAATTCTAATGAAATTTGGGTCGAATTCTCTCTTGAAAAACAAAAATTCAAAGCTATACGACAATATTTTCGATCTCTTGGTGTCTTGTCAATGGTGTCCGCCAGATGGAGGATGATTCAGTTATATGATACAGTGAGTCTTGGAGAAAATTTCCCATTGTTCATCTTTAAACTTGGGTTCATGGGAGGTTCGGATCGTAGCTACTTGGGGCACGAAAGAAGCGAAGTCGAAGAAGACGAATAATTTCGATGCCCTGTAGGGATATGAGTGAGAGAAGGTTTAGGCATGTGAATGCTTAGAAGTGATTATTGGAGGAGGAGAAGAGATTGGAGAAGGTGGTTGAGGAGTTTCCGAAGAAGAAAGCACAGGTTGGGAAGAAGAACAATGTTAGAAATTGTGGAGTAAAAAGCCCACGGCCCAACTTCAGTCTAATTAACTTAAATATATATATATCATGTGTTTGCCGCAGTTTTGTGTAGATGCACACATTGAGAGTTGCGGCAAAGGATTTGAAAAAAAAAATTGCTACCTTCTCTTTTGTTTTTGAGACCTTGTTGTAGAGTGATTCGTGAGCCATTTTCTTTGAGAGAAAAGTGAGAGAAATCACTATTCAGCGTTGTAAACTCTTGTAACTTCCTCCTTGACGATTATAGTGGAACCTGCATCGTAGCAGAGAACTGGACGTAGTTGCTAATTCCAAATTGATTATTCTGCAAAATATTTGGAATTATAACCTGATATGAGATTTGGGATAAAATATATATTTTCTGAATCTGGTAGAATTTAGATTGATTGTATTTCGTCTTATTCACTTCTTAACAAGTGGTATCAGAGCATTGGGTTGTAGAACGATGTTAGGAGGAGATGAGAAATTGGTTACTTTTAATGGATCTGATTTTTCGTTTTGGAAGTGTCAGATATTAGATTATTTGCATTCCAAGGAATTGGACTTGCCATTAGAAGGAAAGCCTGAAGACATGGGAGAAGCTGAATGGAAAAAGTTAGACAGAAAGGTGTTGGGGACTGTTCGCTTAACTCTGACAAAGAATGTGCAAAGTAGTGTAGCGAAGGCAACGACCACAGCAGAGCTAATGGAAGCTTTGTCTAACATGTATGAAAAACCCTCTGTAAACAACAAGGTATATCTCGCAACCAAATTCTTTAACTTGAAGATGGCTGAAGGTGCATCTGTTACTACCCATATCAATGAATTTGATCTGTTGATAAACAAATTGGCTGCTGTTGAGTTAGAATTTACTGATGAACTAAATACGATTTTATTGTTGAGATCTTTACCTGATAGCTGGGAAACCATGAAAGTCGCACTTTCTAATTCATGTGGGAAAGAGAAATTACAGTTTTCACAGGTTAGAGATTCTGCAATTGCAGAAGAGATTCGTAGAAAGGACTCAGGTGTTACTTCTACTTCGGGTTCAGCATTGAATGTGGATAGAGGGAGGAGTAATAACAGAAGTCATGGGAATCGAGGTAAATCGAAAAACAACAGAAGTAAGTCTAGAAACAACAGATTAGAATGTTGGAATTGTGGTAAGACTGGACATCTGAAAAGGAACTGCAAGGCTCCAAAGAAAACTGAGGGGAATGAACCTGGTGCAAATGTGGTTGCTAATGAGACACAAGATGCTCTGCTCGCAGCGGTGGAAAGTGCCCATGACCCATGGGTGATAGATTCAAAGTCGTCATTTCATACTACAGGACAACGTGATATTCTTGAAAATTATGTTGCAAGAAATCATGGAAAGGTGTATCTAGCTGATGGAGAGCCTTTGGACATCATTGGGATCGGTGATGTGAAATTGAAATTGGCGAATGGTTCAGTCTGGAAAATTCGCAAGGTACGTCACGTTCAGAATATGATGAAAAATTTGATTTTTGTAGGGCAGTTAGACAGTGAAGGTTGTGAGGTTTGTTTTGGCCAAGGAATCTGGAAGGTTACTAAAGGTGCCATGGTAGTTGTTCGAGGAAGCAAACTAGGGACTCTGTATGTCAACAACAATGATAAAGATATGGTAGCTGTTGTGGATAATTCGAGTCAGACTGATTTATGGCATAACAGGCTGGGACATATGAGTGAAAAAGGTATGAAAATTCTTCACTCTGCAGGAAAGTTACAGAGACTAAAGGCAGTTGAACACAAATTGTGTGAGGGTTGTGTATTTGGGAAACAGAAGCGTGTCAGTTTCTCAAAGACAGGAGCAAAGCTAAAGTCCATGAAGTTGGAGTTAGTTCACACTGATGTGTGGGGGCCTTTTGAAGTATCTTTCATTGGTGGTTCCAGATACTATGTGACCTTCATTGATGACTCAAGCAGGAAGGTATGAACTTATTTTCTCAAACATAAATCTGATGTATTTTCTGTTTTCAAAACTTGGAAGGCTATGGTTGAGAATGAGACAGGTCTGATAGTTAAAAACTTGAGATCAGACAAAGGTGGTGAATATGTTGATGGGGATTTCAAAAGATACTGTGCAGACAATGAAATTGTGATGGTTAAGACCATTCCAGGGACACCGCAGCAGAATGGTGTGGCTGAGAGAATGAACAGGACGCTGAATGAGCGTGCCAGGAGCATGAGATTACATGCAGGATTGCCTAAGATGTTCTGGGCAGAGGCAATCAACACGACAACCTATCTGATCAATAGGAGCCCGACCACATCACTAGACTTCAAGTTGCCTGAAGAAGTCTGGAGCGGTAAACAGGTAAACCTTTCTCATCTAAAGGTTTTTGGTTGTTTGTCTTATATTCACATTGATGCTGCAGATAGGAGTAAACTAGATGCCAAATCCAAGAAGTGTTACTTTATTGGGTATGGTGGAGCTGAGATTGGCTATAAATTTTGGGATTACCAAAATAAAAATATGCTCAGAAGCAAGGATGTGATCTTCAATGAAGAAGTTCTGTACAAAGACAGAACAATAGTTAATACAAAGTCAGATGAAAGCACAGAAGAGAAGACTCAGTATATAAGTCCTCCTAAAGTTGAGACTAGGACACTGAGAATTGAAGATCAGAATACAGTTACTTCTGATGAAACAGTTGTGGAATCGAGAACCAGTTGTAGAGACAAATGAGCGGATCAGAGAGCTTGATGAAGTTCGAGAAGAATACACCTATAACATCGGGAAGTCTATCAGGACTATCAGACCACCACAGAGGTATTCCCCTACTTTGAATTATATATTATTGACTGACAGAGGTGAACCTGAATGTTATGATGAGGCGGTTCAACTGGAAGATTCTGTCAAGTTGGAGTTGGCCATGAAGGATGAGATGGATTCTCTTATGACGAATCAGACATGGCAACTGGCTGAGTTACCAAGAGGTAAGAAATCTTTGCAGAACAAATGGATTTATAGAATCAAGCAAGAGTCTGATGGCAACAAAAGATATAAAGTAAGGCTTGTAGTCAAAGGCTTTCAACAGAAAGAAGGTATTGACTTCAATGAAATATTTTCTCCTGTAGTTAAATTAACTACTATTAGAACTGTGTTGTCAATAGTGGCAGAAGAGGATCTGTTTCTGGAACAGATGGATGTAAAGACAGCTTTTCTTCATAGTGACTTGGAGGAAGAAATTTACATGGTACAGCCACAGGGTTTTAAAGTTCAGGGACATGAGAAAATGGTTTGCAAACTTCATAGAAGCTTGTATGGTCTCAAACAAGCTCCCAGACAGTGGTACAAGAAGTTTGATAGCTTTATGTGTAACAAAGGATTTCGAGAGATGTCGAGCGGATCAACATTTGCTACATAAGGTCTCAAGGAAACTCATGCATTATTCTATTGCTATATGTTGATGATATGTTGATAGCAGGTGCAAACAAACAAGAAATTCTAAAGATAAAGGTTGAATTATCTAAAGAATTTGATATGAAAGATTTGGGAGCTGCCAAACAAATCTTAGGGATGAGGATTGAGAGAAAAGATGGTACATTGACTTTGTCACAGAGAGAATATGTGAAAAAGGTCTTGAACAGGTTTCACATGGAAGATGCAAAACCTGTGAGTACTCCTTTAGCTTGTCATTTTAAATTATCTAAGGATCACTCACCCACTACTGAGCAGGAAAGAGATCACATGGCTAGAGTGTCATATGTTTCAGCTATAGGAAGCCTAATGTACGCCATGGTTTGCACAAGAGCAGACATTGCACATGCAGTAGGAGTTGTTAGTAGGTACATGACTAATCCAGGGAAGCAGCACTAGGAGGCTGTGAAGTGGATTTTCAGATATCTGAGAGGGACAACTGATTATGCTCTGCATTTTAAGAAGTCAGATTTTAAACTGCAGGGTTATGTAGATGCAGATATGGCAGGTGATACAGATGGCAGAAAAAGTACTACCGGGTATGTTTTTACTTTGGGTGATACTGCTATTAGCTGGGTTTCTAGACTGAAGAAGATAGTAGCTCTTCTACTACTAGAGGTTGAGTATGTTCTTATTCTTGAGGCAAGTAAAGAGATGATATGACTTCAGTCTTTTTTAGAAGAACTTGGCTTGAAATTTGGAAAGGGGACCTTGCATTGTGACAGTCAGAGTGCTATTCATTTAGCAAAGAATCCAGTGTTTCATTCGAGAACGAAACACATACAGGTGAGGTATCATTTTATCAGATCAGTTTTGGAAGATGGAGCGCTGGTACTTGAAAAGATTTGGAAGTCGAGAATCCAAATGGATATGTTTACCAAGACCGTTCTGTTGACAAACTGAAGTTGTGTGCAACTTCAGTTGGACTTCTCCACGAGTAGAGAGGAGTCGCTACCGTTGCAGGGGAGACATGTTGATTGGTTTTTGTCTCCAAGTGGGAGATTGTTAGAAATTGTGGAGCAAAAAGCCCACGACTCAACTTCAGTCTAATTAACCTAAATATATATATATCATGTGTTTGCGGCAGTTTTGTGTAGATGCACACATCGAGAGTTGCGGCAAAGGATTTGTACCGAGAGAAAAAAAAATTGCGACCTTCTCTTTTGTTTTTGAGAGTTGTTTTGTGTAGATGCACACATAGTGAGATAAAACACTATTGAGCGTTGTAAACTCTTGTAACTTCCTCCCTGACGATTATAGTGGAACCTGCATCGGTAGCAGAGAACTGGACGTAGCCATCATTGGGTGAACCAGTATAATTTTAGTGTCAATTTCTCTATCCCTTAAACTTCTTTTTATTTATCGTTCTTGTAGCTTAAAGGTTTAGGTTGGTTTATCTACTATTTTAGGCTTGCTAATTCCAAATTGATTATTCCGCAAAATATTTGGAATTATAACCTGATCTGGGATTTGGGATAAAATACATATTGTCTGAATCTGGTAGAATTTAGATTGATTGTATTTCGTCTTATTCACTTCCTAACAAACAAGAAATTAGAGAAGGAGAAAAGCTAGAAAAATCGAGGAACCAAATCCAACTTAATCCAAGGCTGTGTATTTTTTTTTCTAAATTAAATATGAATATAAAAATAATTGAAATAATAAATATACTTTCGCCATTATAACTAAATCACAAAAAATTATTGTACCTAATTGAAATTTACCAAACACTATTTTACTTCATCACAGTTGATTTTTTCTAAAAGCATAGTTGCCTACACTTATTTTAAAAGGTGAGTTGCATGATTAGCAAAACAAAAAAGCCTAATTGTATGCATTTCATCTGTTTTTTTTAAATTGCGGACGTGTCAACTTTTTTGCAAAATATCCAAAATAACTTTTACCTTTAATTCTCGTGTTTGCAATATGACGTCTATCAATAATCTACCAGGAGTATATCATCAGTGATAAACTGTTGATATATCTTTGATATACTTAATATGAAACATATCAGTTATATACTATTGACGTATATTATTTAAGTATATTATTTAAATATAACAATGAAGTTGAATTTCCAAATACTCAATTTATCAATAGTATATAAAAAATAATTAAAATAAAATATATCAAGAGCATGACAACAATTTATATTCAGTATAATAATATATTTAATATGAAGTATATTATCGATAAACTACATATATATTTTACTTAAATATATCAGTAAGATGAGATATACGTAATATAAAGTATATCAGTGATAGGTATATTAGTGATATACCACTAATATACCATATTTTAGTTTTTTACTTTATTAATAATTTTTTGTCACTGTTTTTTTTATACATTGTATCAATAGTAAATGAATGATATAATATTCACCACTTAAAATAACGAACCATTATTGACAAAAAAAAAAAAAAGTAATGAACCATATCACTAAATGGAGTATATTACCGATATACTACTAATATACTCAGTGTTAGATATATTACTATTTTAGTGATATACAAACCATGCAAACTATCTAAATATAAGTTGATTTGTAAATCAAAAGTAAAGTATATTAGATATATTATTAATTTACTACTGATATACCAAATATAAAGTATATTAGATATACTCTTGATATATCTACCAATACACTAATGAGGGTAAAACTGGAATAATAAGAAAACGAAAAATTAATTTTAAAATTTTTGCTATATTTACAAATCTCCGAAAACTAACTAAAGTTGTAGTTATCTTAATAGTTTTTGCTATCCACTATAATTCCCCTATTTTAACAGCTACATCAATCACAAATTAAGACTTAAATTGGAAATTAAGGAAGGAAAATGAGAGGAAAAAAAAAAAATTAACGACTGGTTTGGATGGTGGCACGTTACAGAGATGGAGGTCGATATGTAAGAGAGAGAAAAGAAAGAGAGGGAATATGTGAGATTCTTATATTAGAGAGAAGAGAAAAGGAGAAGGAAAAATGAGAATGGTTGGAAAATGTGACTACCAAAGTATGATCATTTCTTTCTAAATTTTTAGGGTCACTTGGGGCAACAAATTATAGGGGTAAGAGTTAGTAAATTTGGAGGGTTAGGAGGTGTAAGAGTTAGAAAGTTTGTATTTGAAGTGTAAATTTGTTTAGTTTGGAATTAGAAAGTTTGTGTTTAAGGCAACGAGATACAGGAAGTAGGAGTTCTAAAATTTGTGTTTGAAATACATATTTTTGTTAAATTTGGATTTCTAAAGTTATAGTTGATTTTAGTTTTTATTTATTATAGTTTTTCTACCCTTTCTCAAAATTTCATTATTAAGAATTTGTTTCTATGAATTGTAAGATACATATTTTTTGTCTTTATTAATTTCGGTACATTTTACAATTTTTTTTTTTAAAAAAGAATTTTATAAAAAAAACCTCACATTCTTTTTTCAATCTCTCACATTAATTATTCATTTTTCTTGGATAGTTTTTTAATAAAAAAAAAAAGTCATATCATACTTTATTAAATATTACTTGGGATTCGAAAAGATTTTAATTCACTAATTTAAAAGCATTCAAATAAACTTTAAGGTTTATGTCTTTATTCTCTAAATTCTAGAAATAAGAGAAATTTGTTTCCATCAATCTTAAATTTGAAATTTGAAATTATATTATTTTATGAATATTTTATAATTTTTTAAATGCGTGTTTTTATCGATTTTACAATTTTAATTTGAAATGTGTTTTTCAAACTTAATAAAATAATTTTTCGGTATAATTTAAGATTTTATTTTTCTAACTAATGAATGTAATGAATTATTTAGAGTTTGATTAATTTAAAAACCAGAGACTATTTAAAGTTTGAAATAACTAAGTAAAAAATAAAAAATAAAATATTTATGTTATTTTTTTTAAAATTATGTTCAAAATCAATATATATTTTCTAATACCACTCAAAATGAATATTATATATACTTTTGTTTAGATTATTATGTATTTATATTATTTATGGTACAATTTTATTTTATTAAGTTTGAAATGAAAATCTTCTTATTGAAAAAGATAAATCATTTATCTTTTTACTTTGAATAGGATTAATTTGAATATCAAATTGTTTTTAATATACTAACATTTTTAAATACTAATTTCTTAAATTGTAATACGGAAGAGTTTAAAATATGTTTTTCTTATCTTCAAATTATATATTTTGGCGATTAATAAAAGAATACAGAAAAAAAGATAAGATTGTTATTTGCTATAAGTAATTTTTATTTAGACTTTTAAAAATTGTAGATGACAAGCGGGAGAAAGTGAGACATGAAGATTCTTATCAATTAATATTTTTTTTAATGTAGTACTCTAATTTATATTAAGAATTTTAATTTAAATAATAGCATCGTAATGAAAAACATTTTTATATAATTTATATTTAAAAAAAGAAAAAAAATAAGAAAAGAAACAATATTTATGTTAAAAAGATATAAAATTATAGGATAATACTAAAAAAATTAATAAATATTTATATTTAATTAGTAATTAGTAGTAATAATAAAGAAAAATTATATAAAAAATAAAGAACAAATTTTTTAAATTAAGAAATAAAGAAAATTATGTAAATAAAATAGAGAGAAAATGGAGAGAAGAGAAAAGAGAAGTAGGAGTGATGTGAGTTTAAAAAAAAATGAGATAGAAAAATTGTAGGATCTACATGGAGAGTTGGGAAGTAGTTAATAAATTTGTTAATATGCATGTAAGGCTCACAAAAGGTTGAAAAACCCCTTGGATCAAACAAGGAGTTGAAAAGAGTTATTAACTTCTCCTGACTCTCCAATCCAAACATTCCATTAATTCTAAATCTATGACGTTTTAATCATAAATTTATACTTTATGTCAATCAACCTATTTTGATTTTAAGTTTCTCGACCACTTGACGGTATAAAATTCATTCTAAAAAATATCACTCTGCAAAACGCCTCAAATATATTACCCTTATAGAAGAAGGTTGATAGTTAGCAGATTGTTGTACAACACAGTAGTCAAAGACTTTTTCGACCACAGTAACTTCATTGGCCCTTGGAGAGAAAACACGCAACATTGAAGGAAGAGGGAGCTGAAAAAGAGCCATTGAAGGTATATTGAATTTCTTCTTCTCCTTTTTTCTTCTGATTTTTTTTTTTTTTTTGCAAGGTTCTTAATGCATATTCTTTGAAGAAATTGGTTGGTTTTTATATGCATAAGTTGTGAACATTTGGGGTAAGTAAATTTCATCCGATTCATTAATTTTCAACCTTAGTCTTTTTGCCACAATTGATTTGTGAACAAAAAGAAGTCTCGATACAAGGACGATTTCTTGTTATATGTCATCTTCACTATATTTAAAGTTAGTTTTGTTTTGGTGGGATTCAAAGCCTTTTTTTATAGGAAAGAAAATTTGTTTATTTCAAAATTTGGTTATATTTATTTTGAGTTTATGGTCCATTTTTAAACTAATAAGTGCATTGGTTCAAATTTGCTTTTAGCAAAACCTTACTAAATTGATAGTCCATCATAATCTCTAATCTCCATTAATGAAGTTTTATTGTTTTATATCATCTCTCCTTCTTTGTTTTTTATTTTGTTTTTAAACAAAAGCTTTATACCATCCATATGGGCCCATCGCGAGACAATTAATCAAGGACGTAAAAATCAATATTTTTTTATTGAATTATTTTTCAATATTGATCCCTTGTTAAAAATGGAAAAAAAATATAACTTTCTTTTAAACATTGGATACTAAGGATGGGGTAAGTTTCGCGAATGAAAAACGACAAATAGAAGTGGAAAACATGATACAAAATCTAAGGGGTTGTGTTTTCAAATCCCTTGGTTTTGAAACCCTTTGTACCAAACATGATGTTGGGTTTGAAACCCAATACTACCCTAACCCAAACCAATGGGTCAAACACCCCATTAGGGGTTGTTTGACGCATTGTGTTTGAATTAGAAACCTGGGGTTTCTTGGCTTGAATCAGAAACACTGGACTTGCAGAAAACAGTGTTTGGAGCGCAGGGTTGTGTTAGGCTGTGTTACAGAAAACAGTGTTTGGGGTGCAGTGTTGTGGTGGAATGTGTTGCATAAACAGTGTTTGGGGTGCAGTGTTGTGTTAGGTTAGGTGTGTGCAGTCTGTTTTTTCTAAAATAAATACTTAATATTTTTTAAATATAGTAATTTTTTCTTCCTACTTTATTTTTTAACTTCATAACTACATAATTACCTATCAACAATTTATCTAATGTATCTAATTTGAGTTTATAGTACATTGTAGGAGTATATATTATATTTATAATGCACTTCACTCGTGATAACATAAAGTAAAACAACTAACTATATGTTGTAATGTGTAATGTAAGAACTGTGGCGCCAATGATAAAGTAAAACAATCGATGCATAGAAATATGTTGGTTAAAGATAACATGTTATGCTGACTAAAATAAATAATAAAAAAAGTAGAGATAGTTATCCAACGAAGTTCAGCTAAACATAAAATTCTAAAAAAGTCATAGAGAGTGGTAGATGGAAATAGAATCAGGTTCCCGGTGATTTCTCCAGAACTTCCACACAGTAATCATACTTCCAATTTGGGGTGGTTCATGCAAAGAAAGAGTTCAACAGCATACTATTCGAGAGAAGCGTTTTTGCAACAATCATGCAGTCCTGCCTTGTCATCCATGGGATTTCCTTCAATTTTGCATATAGCTCGTTCACTCGAGCTACTAATATTATATTAATAATATTTACACACAAAAATATTATCCACCACAATGTATGTAGTGCATATATACAAAATCTAATCATTATATATATATGTTTAATTCAACAATCGTCAATTCCCATTCCAATTCATCCATATATGGTTTGCGAGATGTTCCCTCCATTCAGTCCAGACATCTATTGTCTCTACAAATCCAACGTTGTTTATGTTCATCCCAGTTGAATCGGGGTCACTTGTGTGTGCCTCTTCGAATGTGGGATTTGGGTCCATCTTTTGTGGTCGTCGGAATTGTCATCGGAGTAGGTTGGGGTCGCCGGTGTGGTCATTGGAATTGTCGTCGAAGTTGGTCGGGGTTGTCGGTGTGGTTGCCGAAATTGTCATCGGAGTTGGTGGGGGTCGCCGGTGTGGTCGTCGGAATTCTCATCGGAGTTAGTCAGGGTCGCTAGTGTGGTCGTCAAAATTGTCATCAGAGTTTTTTGGGGTCACCGGTGTGGTCGTTACAATTTTCATCGGAGTTGGTTGGGGTCGCCGGTGTGGTCGTTGGAATTGTCACCAGTGTTGGTCAGGGTTGTAGGTGTGGTTGTCGAAATTGTCATCAGAGTTGGTCGGGGTCGCCGGTGTGGTCGTCGGAATTGTCATCGAAGTTGGTCGGGGTCGTAGGTGTGGTCATCAAAATTGTTATCGGAGTTGGTGGGGTCGCCGATGCGGTCGTCGGAATTTTCATCAGAATTGGTCGAGTCCTCGGTGTGATTATCAAAGTTTTCATCGAAGTTGGTTGAGTTGCCAGTGTAATTGTCGGTGTTGTCGTTGTTGGTGCTCGTTTGAGTTGTAATCAGAGTTGGTCGAGTCACCGGTGTAGTCGTCGGAGTTGTTGTCGAAGTTGTCATCGGAATTGTTGTTGAAGTGGTCATCGAAAATGAAAAACGACAAATAGAAGTGGAAAACATGGTACAAAACCCATGAGTTTGTGTTTCAAAACTCATGGGGTTGTGTTTTCAAAACCCTTTGTTTTGAAACCCTTTGGACCAAACATGGTGTTGGGTTTGAAACCCAACACCACCCTAATCCAAACCAATGGGCCAAACACCCCCTCAGTGTCTGTGTGGTTGGTGATCTGAAAATAAAAATTTTAAAATAAGGGATTCAACAAAAACACATATATATATTGATGATTGTCTGGACCATCTTGCGTGCACCTCGACTAATCTCATCAGATAATTTCTTGACCCTATTATTGTGATTTATGCCATAAATCATCATAATTAATTATGTATTTAATAATTAATAATATTTTGATTATTTTATTTGCAATATAATATTATCAATTATATGAAAAATCCAGGATTATTAGTGTAATCTTGAACAATATGCGGTTGACATACAAGAGAATCATGTGTTGGGATTTTTGTCCTAATCTCGTGTTTGTAAAATATTATTTTGAAATTAATAAGAGTTATTATTTTCTTCACTTTGTGTCTCGCAAATATTTTAAACCTTTCCAATAAACTAAGCTCCAAGGTCATTGAATATATGAGAAAACTAGAACTTGAACGGTGTGTAGTTGACACACAAGAGGATCACGTTCGAGTTAATGACCCGAACGGTCTCTGATATAAGGATGGGGTTGGACACCTAATCCTCGGATACATTGTGGATGCGACCCGCTTTGTATTAGATACAAACGAGGTGATCTCGACTCGTTCATGTGGTTGACATGCGAGTGGGGGCATCTGTACAATGAGATTGTACAAGATCGACCGACGTGAATTATTAGACTTCTCGATATAACACCGCTAACGGTAAAAGACTAATAAATTCGTAGATGACCATTAGTGACTCGACACAATCCCGAGCGTATTACGGACTCCTCATGCACGGTGCATCCTTTGATTAGTACGGGTGAGGTGGTCCCGATCACTCGCCCAATATGCCTATCTTCTCGTGGGCCGAACCAAGTAGAGAGCTAGGAACCTAATTACGCGAGATGGAATTCACTGTTCCCGCCTATAGGGAAACTAGAGGGGTTGTTCCCTTAAGTCTTTCGCTCGGGGCTTGGACAACGGCGCGCCCACCTTCTCACCGACCCGAGAAGGGTGTTGTGTATGGTTGGACCATCACAATATGTTGTTCATTAGAGGAGCGGTGGGGACTTAAGGAACAAGATATGAACACGGGGGTAAAACGGTAATTTGATCCACCGTGTCTATGAACAACCCGTGAAGGGTCGACTCATGAGCATTGGTTATATCGGTGGACACGTAATATTCTACACCGATGGGAGTACAACTACATGCTTTAGTGGAGTGTTACCAGTAGCTAATGAATATTGGTTGACCAAGGTCAAAGAGTTTGACCGATTAACCTCAAATCATTGGAGCCCGTCACTGTAGGTCCATTAGGTCCCTTGGTTGGCTCAAACTGGGATAAAAGAAGGGTTAAAGTTTTGGTATGAAATTGAAATATTCAATTTCACTTTAAGAGTAATTATATCATATAGATGATATAATATATAGTTTAATATGAATGAGATTCATAATAAACTATGTGTTGGCCTAATTGTTGAATTAAAGGCTAATTGGAGAAATTGAAAGAGAGAAAATAAATTGAATGAGATTCAATTTGATTAAATCCACAACTATTGCAAATGAGATTTGCAACATAAGATATGAGATATCTAATATTATAAAATTATGTAAATGAGATTTACATAACATATGGTTGTGGTAAAGTGGTAATTATGTGAAGTTGTGAACTTCATTATTCCACTATTTAAACCCTTTGTTAGATGGGTTTAGGTGAAGCAAAAGAAAAGCCAAGTTGTCATTTTTGGATTTAGACCTAAGAATCCAAAAGTGCTTTCTCTCTATTCTCTCATTTCTCCACCTCTTCCAAAACAAAAGAAAGTTTCCACCAACTTCCCTTCTCCTAAAAGAGAACAACCAAGAAGATCTATTTTGGTAGTGTTCAAGATCCGTTCGTGGGAAGAGTTCGTGGAGATCGAGGAGCGTGAAGAGTTCGTGATCTGCAAGGAAAGGTTGCTGAATCGATCTACAACAAGTAAGTTATCCTCATCATTGTAATCTTTTCAGCATGTTTAGCCTAGATCTAATAGGTAGATCGATTTTAATAAGTACATTGCATGATGATACCATGACGATTCGATCGTCTTCCGCTGCGCGAAGATTCTAATTCCCTTCATCATGTTCAAGAAATAACTTAAAGGGTCATAGTATATAGATAAAGTTGAGTATCTTATCTTGGTAACACTATTGATACGACTCACTTTGTACTTGTTATAAACGATTTGATCCAAATCATTTATGTGGAGACATGTGAGTAGGGGTATCTTATACAATGAGCTTGTATAAGACTGGACAACGAAATATTTATCTCTCTTCATAAATCTATTAGTTAAGAAGATTAGTATTTCATCATGATAATCATATGTGACTCGATCTTAATTCTGAGTGAGTTATGAACTCCAATATGGGAGGGCTTGTCCTTTGATTTCCAAGGGTGAGAGTGACTTTTGTAACCGATTAAATATGTCTACCATGTTGGGGACCTTGATAAAATAGGGAGCTACAAACATAATCTCACAAGATGGAATTCACTTCTTCCCATATAAGGTAAGGTAGATGAGTAAATCCCTTAATAGTTGATTTTGGGATTTGAACAATGGGGTTTTACCTTCTAACTGGCCCAAGAGGGACTTCGTTTATGGTTTGTTCATAAACAAATTATTCATTAGAGGATCAGTGGTACTTAAGGTGCAAGATGTAATTACAAGGCTAAAATAAACTTTTGACCAATGTAATTACAAACAACCCGTGAAATGTTCAAACTAATATTTAATTTGAAGTGTTCAAATTAATATTTAATATATATTATACATATTGAATATAAAAGACGAAGATATATTGATTGTATTTGATACATTAGATACTAAAATCATTAATGTATTAAGATACATTAAATAAAAGATATTTATTAAATTTGAATTAGATTCAAATTAGGAAATAACTATCAGAGAAGAAATTGGAAAGATTTGAATATGACTTCAAATTGGCTAGATAAATATATTTTAATATATTAGATATTAAGATATATCATTTAATTATTTTTCCTAGGTCAGTATAAATAGAACCCTATGGATGTGCCATTTGGTACATTTTTTCAACACATCTCGTCAATAAAGAATAAGAGAATTCTCTCTAAACTTCTTTTACCCCTGGGTTACATCTTTTACCTTAAGTCCCAGTGCTCCTCTAATGAACAATTTGTTTGTGGTCCTACCAACAAACAGAAGTCCCTCTCGGGCCAATGAGAGGGTCGGATCCTTTGTTCAAGTCCCGGAGACACCACTTAAGGGAACATTCATCTACTTAACCTAATAGGCAAGAATGAGTAAATTCCATCTTGCTAGATTAAGTCCCCAGCTGCCTGCTCGGTCTTATCCCCAGGAAGGTAGGCATATTGAGTCGGCGAATCTGACCACTCTCACCCATACTAGTCAAAGGACAATCCCGCGCAAACAGGAGTTCGTAACCTGCTCCGGATTGAGATCAAGTTGCCTAGGTCATCCTAGTGAAATAGAAACCTAACTAGTCAACGGAGTTACACCTAGTGGTTACTATTTCATGGTCCTGTCTTATGCAATCTCATTACATAGGATATCCCCACTCACATGTCGTCTACACGAACACGCTAGGATCGTTGTGTTTGTACCATATACAAAGTGGGCCATATCCATAGTATTACCAGGGTAAAATACCCAAGCCTTATCCACTTACTATAGACCCTTTAGGTTATATCTCGAACTTAGATCCTTTATATGTACACTACATTCAGTTCAATAGACATTTTACAACATTAGATGTTAGTTTATTGGATTTAGGGTTAATTAAAGGGTAATGTTGTAAACAATGAACAATAACTCTTTATTGAAAAATAATAAGTCTTTATTACATTAATTAGAACAATATTTACAAACTATGAGGGCACAAATCCCAACACCCACAAGCCTTGGCGTTGTATTTGAGTCATAGCCAACAAGACTGTGTGGAGGAGATAAAGATCTGTTAGAAAATATCTTCATATTATCTCAAAGGTATGGTTTAGTTTTTTTATTTAATTCTAATTAAAATAAAAAACGATCCAATGCTTCTATTGTGGAGTGAAATGTTCATTCTTTCACCTACAATATTTAGCCAAATGAAGCGTAGAGGATACTAATCCTAGGTAGGTTGTCGACATGAATTCAACTCATTCCCTCTTATTCGTCCAAGACCCTTATGACTACTAGGTAAACTCCATGATGGTTTATATTATAAATATTTTAATTTAAAAAAAATGAAATGATCTTATAACATGAAATACTATAATTATAAAAGTTTTTATTTTTTTAAATGTAATTCTTCATTTTAAAATTGCAAAATAAATTTTTGGATAAACTGAAATCATAAAAATATTCTTTTCAAAATTTTCAGTACTTTAGATCATACTCTACAAGAAATAGTATCAATAGCAATGGTTTTATTGAGCTATTGCAATAGTTATTAACTGTTGCAACACTTTTTGTAGCGATTTAATGAACTTCTAGAAGAAGCAATGTTAAGAGGGATTTGACAACACTTTTTCAAAATTGTTGGAAGTGATCTTTCACAACTACGAAAATAGTATCGCCTACAAGAGCAGTTTAATTGAGCTATAACAGAGTTATTAACTTTTGTAACACTTTTTGTAGCGATTTATGAACCTCTGGCAAAAACAGCATTAAACGGAATCTATCAACACTTTTCAAAAATATTGGAAGTGAACTTTTCACGACTGTTGCAATAGTACCCCCATGTCAATGGTTTTATGGGAGCTATCGTAGTGGTAATGATTTATTGTAGTGGTTATTAACTACTACAACCCTTTTTCTAGTGATTTATGTTAGAGGTATATATAACATTACCTACTATTAATTGCACCTTTAATCCTTAATATCCTCCTTTATCAACAAAAATGACTCGATGTCGCCAACTAGCACCTTTAATTTCCTTCTTTATTTATAATACCATTGGAAGTGAACTTTTCAAAATCGTTATAATGGTACCTTCCTATTAAAAAGATTTATGGGGTTATCGCAGTGGTTATTAATCGTTGCAACACTTTATATAGCATTTTATGTTAAGAAGGATCTGACAATGCCTTCTATTAATTACACCTTTAATCCTTAATCTGCTCCTTTATCCACACAGGTAGGTTTGTGTCAAAACTATAAATTGCACCTTTAATTTCCTCTTTCATCCATAAATAACATTCGAAATGTGAACTTTTCACGACCGCTGCAGTAGTATACCCTTATAACAACGGTTTTATGGAGCTATTGCAGTAGTTATTAATCTTCATAACACTTTCGGTAATCGTTTATGTTAAGAGGTATCTAACATTGCATACTATTAATTGCACATTTAATCCTTAATGCCCTTATTTATCCATAGAAGTGGTTTGGTGTCCCCAACTATTAATAGCGACTTTAGTTTCCTCATTCATCCATAATACTATTGGAAGTCAATTGTTTACAACCATTGCAATAATACCCTCGTACAAAAAAGGTTTTGTTGAGTTTTCGCATTGGTTATTAACTAATGTTGCAACGCTTTTTGTAGCGATTTATGTTACAAGAGATCTAACATTACCTACTATTAATTTCCCATTTGATCCTTAATCTCCTTCTTTATCCACAAAAGTGGCTTGGCGTCACCAACTATTAATTTCACATTTAATTTCATCAATCCATGATACTGAAACTGAATATTTCACGATCGTTGCAATAGTACCCCCAATAACAACGGTTTTATGGAGCTATCAAAATGGTTATTCAACACTGCAACACTTTTTGTAGCGAGTTATGTTAAGAGGGAACTAACATTGACTATTATTAATTGCACTTTAATTCTTAATCTCCTTCTTTATACACAGAAGTAGCATAGTGTCGCCAACTTTTAGTTGCCTTCGTCCATAATACCATTGGAAGTGAACTTTTCAGGATCATTGCAATAGTACCTCCTTCTTCATCCATAATTTCGTACGACTATATAAGGAAGACTTCACTATATTTTTCTTTTCGGACTTTTGGTTAAGATCACGACTTTAATACCCATTTTTTAAAGACAATAGATCAGATACATATCTTCACAATGGTTTGATATATTGTCTATTTCGGGCATAAACCCTTATGACTTTGCTTTTGATTTCATAAAAAAAGCTACATTTCCAAGTAGATAGTTGTGTTCATTTATTTTCTATGGATTTCTCCCTTATCTAGCCAATGTGAGACATTTTTTTTCACTTTTAACATATCTAAGTGATGGGATCAAATCCCATAGCGGAAGCGATTTGAATCGCGTGTTCTTGTAATGTGTTACGTAGATCAAATCAAAAGCATACATAAAACGATTAAGCATGTAAATAAGATATATGGACAACAAGTACATTACTTTTGAAGACAAAAAATCAGAACGTGCTCCTTTTGATCCTCTCGTTCTCACGATCTCAACGATCTCGCGTTCTCCACAAACTACAAAGTAGTTTTTTATCCGCCTGCTAGATCTTCTCCGTTGTATCTCTAGGAGAGGGAAGGTAGTGGAACCTCTTTTGCAGTTGGGAGGGATTTAGAGGAAGACAAGTATTTTTGGAACTCTTCCAACAAAACACTTGTCAAAAGAGCACTAGGATTTCCTTTTTGAGTTTTTTTTTAGCAAATGTGCATCTATGCACATATTTGTAAAGAAATAAGGTAGAAATGACCATCCTACCCCTATAGTGCTCTTATGATATATTTCTCATGGATTGAACCATATGTTATATCAATTATATCATATATAATTTATATATCCCTTTAAACATGAAATTGAACACTTCAATTTCACTCCAAACTATAAACCCTCCTTATTTCCATGTTGAGCTAATGGAGGGACCTAATGGACCTACAAATCATGAGCTCCAATGATACAAGATTAATCGTTCAAACTCTTTGATTCCATAAACCAACATTCATTAACTATGAGTCATTCCATTATAGACTCGTAGTTGCACTCTCCTCACTGTAGACTGTGTTGTATCCACTGATATAATCAATATTTGTTAGTTGATCCTTCACAGGTTGTTTGTAATCATAATTGGGTGAAGTTACCGTTTTACCCTGGTGAATACATCTTGTTCCTTAAGCTCTACTGATCTTCTAATGAACAATCAGTCAGTCTATGGTCCTACCATAAACTTGATACTTCTTAGGCCAGTAAGAAGGCGGGGCCTTATTGTTCAAGACTCGGATTCAGTTCTTAAGAGAACTACCTATCTGATTCCCTAATCCAAAAATGAGTGAATTCCATCTTGCATAGTTAAGTTCCCAGCTCCTTACAAAGTTATGTCCCTGAGAAGGTAGACCTATTGAGTCGGCTACAGGCCACTCTCACCTATATTAATTCATAGATGATCAAGTCACTAATGATCATCTATGAATTAATATACCTATCTTGATAACGAAGTTACTTTAGTAGGTTAATAATTCGCGGTCTGGTCTTGTATATTCTCATACCCCAACTCACATGTCTACCACATGAACAAGTTGGATTACCTCGTTTGTACCAAATATAAAGCGGGCCGCATCCACGGTGTTACCAGTATAAGGTTCTGTTGGGATGTATGTCCTCATCTCGTATAGTTTGTAATATTCTAAATTGTAAATAAATAAGAGTTATTTATTTGAACATTGTGATATAAATAAGAGTTATTTATTTGAACTTTGCGTCTCGCATATTTCATAAACTTAATCCAATAAATTAACCTCTAGAGTCATTGTATAAATGAGAGAACTAGAACTTGAATGGTGTGTAGTGGACACACAGGGAGGCTCACGTTCGACTTAATGACCCGAACGATCTACAGTATATGGATAGGGTTGGAGACCTAATCTTGGATACACTGTGGATGCGGACCGCTTTGTATTAGATACAAACGAGGTGATCCAACTTGTTCATGTGCTTGACATGCGAGTGGGGGCATCTTATGCAATGAGATTGTACAAGACCGAACCGTGAATTATTAGACTTACTGATGTAACACCGTTAACAGTATAGGGCTAATAATTTCGTAGATGACCATTAGTGACTCGACCTTAATCCTCGAGCGTGTTACGCACTCCGCCTCTCGGTGCGTCCCTTTGACTAGTACGCAAAGCGGGTGGCCACTGTTGCTCGCCTAATATGCCTATCTTCTCAGGGACAGGACCACGCGGGGAGCTGGGAACCTGACTACGCAAGAAGGAATTCACTCATTCCCGACTAAGGGAAACTAGAGGGATTGTTCCCTTAAGTGTTGTCTCCAGGGCTTGAACAACGGGGCCCCTGTTGGGATGAATGTCCTAATCTCGTTTAGTTTATAAATTTAACATTTGAAATTAATAAAAGTTATTTATTTTATCATTTTATGTCTCGCAAATTTTACAAACTTTGTCCAATAAACTAAGCTCCAGGGTCATTGAATATATGAGAGAACTAGAACTTGAACGGTGTGTAGTGGACACACAGGGAGGATCACGTTCGAGTTAATGACCCAAACATTCTAGAGTATATGGATAAGGTTGGAGACCTAATCTTGGATATGCTGTGGATGCGGCCCGCTTTGTATTAAGATACAAACGAGGTGATCTGACTCATTCATGTGGTTGACATACGAGTGGAGGCATCCTGTACAATGAGATTCTACAAGATCGGACCAGTGAATTATTAGACCTCACGATGTAACACCGCTAATGCGTATGGACTAATAACTTCGTGAGATGACCATTAGTGACTCGACACGAATCCACGAGCATGTTACGGACTCCACATGCGTGGGGTCCGCATCCTTTGATTAATACAGTGAGGGTGGTCACGATTACTCGCCCAATATGCCTATCTTCTCGGGGACGGACCCAAGTAGGGGAGTGGGAAGTTAACTATGCGAGATGGAATTCACTCGTTCCCGCCTTTAGGGAAATTAGAGGGGGTTGTTCCCTTAAGTGTTGTCTCCAGGACTTGGACAACGGGCGCCCACCCTCTCACTGGCCCGAGAGGGGTTTTGTATATGGTTGGACCATTACAATGTTGTTGTTCATTAGAGGAGCAGTGGGGACTTAAGGAGCAAGAAGTAGACACAGGGGTAAAACGATAATTTGACCCAACTAAAGGGAATCGAACCCCGCAGTGGAAGTGATTGTGAATCACACGTTTTTAATTTCGTTACAACGATTACATTCAAGAACTAAATAATATAGATTAAGCATAAAAATAGAATATGGACAGCAAGAAATATTACCTTTGAAGAACCTTTCTTCGAGTGCTCCTTCTCCCACTGCTACAATCTAAACAACACGAACCCAAGCGATCACAGACACTATCACCGGATCTTGTCCGTTGTTCTCTAGGCGAGGGAGGAAAGTGGGTTCCCTTTAGGTGAGATGAGATATTTTGTGAGAGAGTGATTGTGTTTTGGAACCTTTCCAACAACACAACCAAATGGCACACTTAGGTTTGCAAAAACTTAGGTTGCTTCTCATCACCTACTTGCATCTTATGCAACTATATATATATAAGGAGATAGGGATGGAAATTACCATCCTATCCCTCTTTCATTCTCTCTTTAGTATATAGTTAATATGTGAATGTAATTCACATTAAAACTATATATTATATTATATCACATATAATTGATATGATATCTCATATATGAAATTGAACACTTCAATTTCATTCCTAACTTTATACCCTCAATATTACCATGTTCAGCAAACGGAGGGACCTAATGGACCTACAGTTCATGAGCTCCAATGATGTGAGATTAACTGATCAAACTCTTTGATCCAGTTAATCAATATTCATTAACTACAAGTCACTCCACTATAGACTTGTAGCTGCACTCTCCTCACTATAGATAATATAGTGTCCACTTATATAGTCATTACCCATGAGTCGACCCTTCACAGGTTGTTCGTGATCACAACTGGGTCAAATTATCATTTTACCCCTGTGATTACCTCTTTGTTCCTTAAGCACCACTGATCCTCTAATGAACAACAAGTCTAAGATCCTACCATAGACTCATACCCTCATAGAGGGCGGGGCCCGTTGTTCAAGACACGAGTCGGTTCTTGCAGGAAACAACCTATCTGATTCTTTAGTGTAGCAATGAGTGAATTCCATCTTGTACAGTTAAGTTCCCAGCTACCTACGAGGTTCTGTCCCTGAGAAGGTAGTCTTATTGAGTCGGCTACATGCCACTCTCACCTATACTAGTATAAGGACAAACCCCTATAAGCAGGAGTTCTTAACTTGTTCAGGATTCAGGTCGAGTCACTAATGATCATCTATAAATTACTAGTCTTATCTTGTTAACGGCGTTACACTGGTTAGACTAATAATTTGCGGTCCGGTCTTGTATGAACTCTTCATACAGGATGCCCCCACTCGCATGTCAACTACATGAATGAGTTGGATTACCTCATTTGTACTAATTACAAAGTGGGTCCCATCCATGGTGTTACCAGAATAAGATTTCCAACCTTATACTTATACCATAGACCATTTAGGTTATATTCTTGAACACAATCCAAATAGTGTCCACTACACTGATGTTCAAGATATATATTATAACCTTGGAGCTTAGTTTATTGGATTTATAAAGCAAGACTGTATTTTTATCAAAACAAATAACTCTTTATTTCTTTGATCAAAATTACACAAGTTTTAGGGCATAAATCCCAACAATCTCCCACTTGACCTAAAGCTTGTGGAGTACTATAACATTACAGTAATGTAAATACAAAAAACTAGGGCATTTAAACTGTTAGTACAAAATACTCCCACTTGCCCTAGTTGGGGAAGACTTGTAAACCTAGACATTCTAGGTGACTCTCAAATGCTTTAGCCGTGAGAGCCTTTGTAAAAAGATCAACAACGTTGTGCTCTGAGGCTATCTTCGTGTCAATCACGTCTCCTCTATGCACGATCTTCCGGATGAGATGATACTTCCGCTCAATGTGCTTTTCCCTCTTGTGACTCTGGGGTTCCCTCGAATTTGCCACTGCACCATTGTTGTCGCAATACAACGTGATGGACAAAATCATATTTGGAACTACTTCCAAATTTAGTATGAATTTCCTTAACCAAACGACCTCTTTAGCTACTTCACAAGCTGCTACATATTCGGCCTCCATGGTGGAATCTGCGATGCATCCTTCCTTGACGTTTCACCATACTACAGCTCCTCCGTGAAGAGTAAATACTGACGCTGATGTAGATTTCCGAGAATCTTTATCAGTCTGAAAGTCAGAATCCGTGTATCCTGTAAGGATCAAATCCTTAGCCCCATACACAAGCATGTAGTTCCTTGTTCTCCGAAGATACTTAAGGATTGTTTTAACCGCTGTCACGTGTTCAAGTCCTGGATTGGATTGATACCTACTGACCATTCCAACTGCAAAACAGATGTCAGGCCTAGTACACAACATGACGTACATCAGGCTCCCAACAGCTGATGCATAAGGAATCCGTCTCATATCCTCAACTCCTTGAGGTGTCTTAGGACACTGTTCCTTAGACAA
Organism: Trichosanthes cucumerina; assembly: GCA_036507285.1. Lineage (NCBI taxonomy): Eukaryota > Viridiplantae > Streptophyta > Magnoliopsida > Cucurbitales > Cucurbitaceae > Trichosanthes > Trichosanthes cucumerina. The sequence continues at coordinate 19,628,221 of CM071841.1, forward strand.
ATGGACTCCATGTCTAAAAGGCAACAAGCCTTTTTTAGAGTCTTACATCTTAAACCTTGACAACACTTTGTCTATGTAAGATGTTTGAGACAAGGCTAGTGTTTTATTCTTGCGGTTTCAGACAATCTGGATCCCAAGAACAAATTGTGCATCACCCAAATCTTTCATTTGGAATTGCGTAGCTAGCCAATCCTTAATGTCAGTAAGATAACCTACACCATTCCCAATGAGTAGGATATCATCCACATAGAGAATTAGGAATGCGACAGAACTATTGATGATTTTCTTGTAGACACAAGGTTCATCACTATTCTGGTCAAAACCATAAGATTTGATTGCCTCATCAAATCTTATATTCCAGGATCTAAAGGCTTGTTTCACTCCATAAATTGACCTTTTAAGCCTGCAAACCTTTTGCTCTTGTTCGTTCAATGAACCCTTTGGGTTGGTCCATGTAGATGTTTTCCTCAAGATTGCCATTCAAAAAGGCTGTCTTGACATCCATTTGTCATACCTCATAGTCATAATATGCGGCAATGGCAAGTAGGATACGGATAGATTTTACCATAGCAACAGGTGAAAAGGTATCCTCATAGTCAACCCCTTCAACCTGGGTATAACCCTTTGCTACTAGTCTAGCTTTAAAGTTTGCACCTTCCCATCTACACCACGTTTTCTCTTGTAGATCCACTTACAACCTATAGGTTTTACCCCATCAGGTTTATCTACAAGATCCCAAACAGAATTGAAGTACATAGACTCCATTTATTGGTCCATGGCTATGACCCATTTGTCTTTGTCTTTGTCAACCATCTCTTGATTATAAGTCAATGGATCCTCGCAGTTGTCATCTGGTATAACAACTTGTGTTTCAAATAAACCCATGTAACAGTCAGGTTGTGTTATAACCCTCTCACTACGTCGAGGCATGCTCAACTCTTGAGATGGACTCTCTTGATTAGACAAGCTAGTACCAACAACTCTTGTTGACGTACTAGTTTTATTAGCAACCTTTGCTATTGTTCCGTCTAACTCACTCAACACAATTTTACTTCTTGGTTTGTGGTCCCTTATGTGGTCCTCCTCTAAGAAAGTGGCATTTGTCGACACAAAAACCTTATCTTCCTTACGATCATAGAATAAACCACCTCTTGTTTCTTTTGGGTATCCTACGAATAGGCATATCTTTGGACGTGAATCCAACTTCTTTGGATTTGTCACAAGCACATGTGCTGGACAACCCCAAATTCTTAAATGACATAAACTACTTTTACGTCCTTTCAAAAGTTCAAAAGGTGTTTCAGAAACACTTTTTGAGGGCACATTAATCAAAATGTATACTACATTCTCTACTGCGTAACCCCAAAAGGAACTAGGGTGATGAGCATATATAACTCATCATTGATCGAACCATGTCCAACAAGGTTCTATTTCTCCTTTCCGATACACCGTTTTGTTGTGGTGTACTGGGAGCTGAGAGTTGGGATGTAATTCCATGTTCTATCATATAGTTCTGGAATTTTAAATACATGTACTCTCCACTTTGATCCGATCGAAGTGTTTTAATAGTTTTACCTAATTGATTTTCAACCTCAGTCTTGAATTCCTTGAACTTTTCAAGTGCTTCAGACTTTTGGTGCATTAGGTAAATATGCGCAAATCAGAATAATCATCTATAAAAGAGATGAAATATTCATATCCTCCCCTAACTTTAACATTCATCGGACCACAAAGGTCTGAATGTATAAGCTCAAGAGTGTCTTTGGCTCTATAACCTTTTCCACTAAAAGGTCTTTTAGTCATTTTGCCTTCTAGGAAGGATTCACATATAGGTAAAGTATTTTCTTCTAACTCATTTAGAAGTCCATTCTTTACCAATCTCTCGATCCTATTGAGATTAATGTGACCCAATCTTAGATGCCAAAGATGAGCATTTTCTTTAGGAGAAATTTTACGTTTCTTAGTTTGTGCGTTTGCAGTTTTAAATAATTCAGTGTTCAAAACAATTTTGACTGAATTAGGCCTTAAAACATACAACCCATTTTCTAATGAAGCTGAACATATTTCTATACCTTTCTTCAAAATAAACACTTTATTCATAGAGAAGGAAACAGATATACATTGTTCTATAAGGCAAGAAATTGAAATAAAGTTTCTAGTAAACCCTGGTATCACTAATATATTGTCCAACAACATATATTTCTTGCCAAAATAAAGCATCATCGTGCCTCTCTCATCTACAAATTGGTGAGACGACTTCTCCATTTCCAACCCAGAGCGTTATTTCTCCTTTCTGTAGCTGCTGCCAGGAATCAATTCCCTGAAAAGAAGAGCAAACATGATTAGTGGCGCCTGAATCAAGTATCCAAGAAGTTTTATCATTATCCACTAAACAAGTTTCTAGGTAAAGTAAATCATATTTACCTTCCTTCTTCTTTTCTGCAATGTACTTCGGACAGTTCCGTTTCCAATGCCCGTCTTTTTTACAGTGGAAACACTTTCCTTTGTCAGCAACTTCTTTGACTTTCTTGCCCTTCTGGGCGGCAGCTCTGTCAGCTTGTTTCCCTTTACCAACCTTCTTGATGTTCTTCTTCTTCCCTTTCAGGTTAGAAGAAGATGAAGCCACTGTTTTTGTCCCAGAGGTCGAACCTCTGTGATAACTCCTACTGGCAACATTTGCCTCACCTTTCGATCCCTAAATTTTCATCAAAGATTGAGAGGTTTTGAGTTCATTCAGAATGGAGGTAAGGATAAAAGTAAGCTTGTTCATAACAACATTACTTCTAAACTATAGGAAACTATCTGGAAGGGTTTCCAGAATGAAGCTTACCTGACTCGATTCATCGATGGAAGCACCATTCGACTCTGCGATGTTGAAGTGCACCATCATATCCCGGACATGATCCGAACAGATGTACCCTCTGGCATCCTTGAGTTAAATATGTACTTTAGGGCATTGTGTCAGGCCTGTGTGGACTTTTGTCCAAACATACCCTGCACAGAATCCATGATTTCCTTGGCGGTTATCATGCCCTCATGCTTCTTGGCTAATATGTCAGACATACTTGTCAGCATGTAGACCTTGGCCTTATCATTGGCCTTGATCCATCACGAACATTTCGTGACGCATTCGAGCCTGACACCTGAGGACACTCCTTAGTTAGCACAAACTTCAGATCATCCACTACCAATATAGTGTTCAATTTTTTTTTCCATGTCATCATATTCTCTCCGGTTAACTTTTCCGCACCCAATAAGGAAATAATAGAGCTAGACGTTTTTGCTGAAAAATTTACAAACGAACTTGTATGAGTTTCTTGCTATAACTCTAATCCAATCATGTTTTAGCTAATTATCAAAGGATTCGTAGGCCATTTATAATTTTCAATGATACTCCAAAGGTTTAGAATGTATGACACCGAAGGGTAATAAAAAACACTCATCCTCTGGATCAAGACACTCTTGACCAAAACCTAATGCCATAATAACTCTTATTCCTATAGGCTTTAGTTACTATTTTTTCGGTCAGGATACATACACAACTTATGTACCCCATGAGTGTAACCCTCTATTTTTAGATCCCAGAGTCTCCATCCAATAAAATACGCCGAAGGGAGGACTAGATTGAAAAACATACTAAGGAAATCTTTATCCCATTTGGGTGTCTACCGTGTTCGATCCCCTATGTTCAAGCCCTCCGAAGGGATTGTCTGGTCCAAGCCAAACTAGCAGGCTGACCATAGTGGTCTAACGGTGTAAACCGACAAAAGAGACCGTAGGTTTTGTTTTTCACTAAACCTGCTCCCACTCACTATAAATATCCTCTCCATCCACCTTGATATCGACTCATACAAACACCATCCGAAGGGAGAAGCTCCCGTTTGCGCCACGAGGCCAAGTATGCTTCTCACGGTGGGAATTTCCAGGAGATAACGTAGGTGGAAAAATATGTATCATATACACTTTTCCTCTCACTGAATACTTTAAAGTTATAGGAATCTTACATAGGCTAAAACTCGGCTAATGGTTTTACCCAACTCTATCAATATAACTCTTATATCGATAATTAATATAACTCTTATATTGATTTTATCCTAAGTTTGTTAATATAACTCTTTATATTAAACCTAGGATTTCTAGTTTATTAACCCTTTAATAAACTCACGACGCCATCTCTTGTAATTTATAAACTCTCTGATTAAATTTCACTCCCAGTCGATTTTCGGTAGGGTGTTCCGTTTCCATCAGCTTAAATACCCCAGCCTAGACAGAACCTTCCTTAGACAAAGTTCCTCTTTTAATCATAACTTTTAAATTACATGGTTACTAATTCTAATCTAATTAGAACTAGAAAACCTAAGGTCTATTATTTCCAAGTTTTAAACATTTTAAAACTAATAATTAACCTTAGGTGACATGCATACTATGTTATAGTGCTTGATCATTCATCACATGAATAATAACACATTCATAGCATAATCATCTCATGATATATAATGCATGTCAATGTTGTCCATAAATTAATATAACAACTGTATATTAATAAATCATGCAAACTATATAATATAACTCTTTATATTATAAATGATGCATAAAAATGCTTAACCTAAGGTGAGATTTCTAAAATAAAAGCATACATTATGCATAGCAATAATTACACAACAATTGCATAATTTAAATAGCTAAATTAGACCAATTTTGGGACCCTAAAATTAATTTTAATTAATATAATATAATTATATTAATTAAAATTAAATAAATTAAATATAAATAAATATATAACGTTTTTATATTTATTATATATAATAAAAATCCGTTTACGCCGTTCTTTGCTTTGCATGAAACGTCTCGCATTACAACGCGATAGCGGCGCTGCGCTGCCGCTTCGCCTTCTTACGCGGTTGAAACGCGTGCCTCGTCAAGCATTGCGCGCAACGCCTCAACGTTACAACGCTGATGACGACGTTGCAACATCGCCGCCTCTCGCTCGCGCTCCTTCCGCAAGCGCGCGTTAACGCCGCACACGCACAACACATGGAATCGCTATTCTTACTGCGTTTCGCTCCGATCTTCTTAGCAACCACTTTGCCTCGATCGACACGGACTTACAGACTCGATTTAAAATTAAAAATGCCCAAAACACCGGACCCTTACATTGAACGATTCAATGGAAATTGTAAATCTAAGTGCCAAAATTGAAAACATCTAATTTGTAAAATCGTTCATACATCTCATGCAAAAACAATAAATCCCACCTCGTTCTTGAAAAATTCAGAACGTAAATCAAGAACGCAATTGGGCTCTGATACCAATTGAAGAGAATCGAGTCCCGCAGCGGAAGCGATATTGAATCACGCGCTCTTGATTTAATTACAACGATTTTGTTCAAGAACAAAACATCTAGATTAAGCACATTAAGAGCACGCGATTAAATCACATTTAAAACAAGAACAAAACATTAATATCACATTTAATTCAAATATAATATTAATTCAATGATTAAATCACATTTAATCATTTTACCCTTTATCCTATAGTTTAATGTACATCTTATGCACATTAAGATTTAACCTATAGTTTACAAATATGAATCACATTCACATTTGAATTTAATATTTGAACTCTTTCAAATATTTAATTCTCTCATATAATTTAATATGAATTATATCCACATTAAATTTATAATATATAGTTCCAAAACTATATATTATATCGTATCTATATACATTAAGTTTATTCCCTTATGAATTTGAACATTTCAAATTCAAATGATCTAAGAACCCTTTACGAGCTAGAAGGTAGACCTAATGGACCTACAGATCAGAAGCTCCAATGATGCGAGATTGCTCGGTTAATCTCATTAACCTCCCAATCAACATTCGTTAACTGTAGGAACACTCCACTAAAGTCCCGCAGTTGCACTCTTCTCACTACAAATATATTTCTGTGTCCACGGATATTGACCAATAACAGTAAGTCAATCCTTCACGAATGTTCGCAACACCAGTCGGGTCAAATTACCGTTTTACCCATGCGCTACATCTTGTACCTTATGTACCAGTGTTCCTCTAATGAACAATTTGTTGTGGTCCTACCAACAAAAAGAGTCCCTCTCGGGCCAATGAGAGGGTCGGGCCCTTTGTTCAAGTCCTGTAGACACCACTTAAGGGAAGATTGCTCTACTTACCCTAGTAGGCGGGAAAGTGTGAATTCCATTTTGCTAGGCTAAGTCCCCAGTTGCTCACTCGGTCTTGTCCCCAAGAAGGTAGGCATATTGAGTCGGCGAATCTGGTCACTCTCACCCATACTAGTCAAAGGATAATTCCTCGCAAACCAGAGTTCGTAACATGCTCAGGATTGAGATCAAGTTGCCTAGGACATCCTAGTGAAATAGAAACCTAACTAGTCAACGGAGTTACATCTAGAGGTTACAATTTCGTGGTCTGGTCTTATGTAATCTCATTACATAGGATATCCTCACTCACATGTCATCTACACGAACACGTTAGGATCATAGTGTTTGTATCAGATACAAAGTGGGCCACATACATAGTTTTACTAGGGTAAGGTACCCAAACCTTATCCCATTACTATAAACCCATTAGGTTGTATCTCGTACCGAGATACTTTTAACAGCCTTGGATGTTTAGTTTATTGGATTTAGGGTTAAAACAAAGGCAATATCGTAAATCACGAATAATAACACTTTATTGAAGTAATAACAATTTATTACAATAATTAGAAGAGAAATACAAACTATGAGTTTTAGGGCACAAACCCTAACAAACTCCCACTTGAACTAAAACTCTAGTTGGGTACATCATAATCTAAAACTGCGGTTACAGAGATAGAAATACAATAAACTAGGGCATCCATATACCCTATTACATATCTCCCACTTGCCCTAGATTAGCCTATGTTCATGTCACGTGACCTAGTCTCTCTAGATGACCCTCGAACACTTTAGCTGTGAGAGTCTTTGTAAACGGATCAACAATATTGTGCTCTGAAGCGATCTTCGTGACTGCCACATCTCCTCATTGCACTATTTCTCGTATCAGGTGATACTTCCTCTCGATGTGTTTGCCTCGTTTATGGCTGCGAGGTTCCTTCGAATTGGCTACCGCACCACTATTGTCACAGTATAAGGTGATGGGAAATTTCATATTTGGAACAACTTCCAAATCAGTAAGGAATTTCCTTAGCCAAATAGTCTATTTAGCTGCTTCACAAGCAGCAACATACTCAACCTCCATCGTGGAGTCAGCGATGCATCCTTGCTTAATGCTTCGCCATACTATAACTCCTCCGTTAAGGGTGAAAACTTATCCCGATGTGGATTTCCTAGAATCTTTATCGGTCTGAAAATCAGAATCAGTGTATCGAGTAAGGATCAAATCCTTAGTCCCATACACAAGCGTATAGTCCCTCGTTCTCCTAAGATACTTGAGGATATTTTTAACTGTTGCCCAGTGGTCTAACCCTGGATTGGATTGGTACTTACTGACTATTCCCACTCCATAGCAAATGCCTGGCCTCGTGCTCAACATAGCATACATTAAGCTACCTACTGCAGAGGCATAGGGAATACGTCTCATATCCTCAACTTCTTGAGGTGTCTTAGGACACTGCTCCTTAAACAGATGAACCCCATGCCTGAAGGGTAATAAGCCCCTCTTGAAATTCTGCATCGAATATCGGAACAACATTTTGTCGACATAAAATGCTTGAGACAGAGCTACCGTTCGGTTCTTGCGATTCCTGAAGATCTGAATCCCAAGAACATATTGCGCATCTCCCAAATCTTTCATTTGGAATTGGGTCGCCAGCCAATTCTTTATGTCAGTAAGGTATCCTACATCATTCCTAATGAGTAGGATATCATCCACATAAAGCACTAAGAAAGCTACTTTGTCGTTGATGATTCTCTTGTAAACACAACGCTCATCAACGTTTTGGTCAAAGCCATAAGACTTGATCGTAGTATCAAATCTTATATTCCAAGGTCTGGATGCTTGTTTCAACCCATAAATGGATTGATTGAGCTTGCAAACTTTTTACTCCTGACCTTAGGTTATGAACCCTTCGGGTTGACACATATAAATGCTCTCGTCAAGATTACCATTCAAATAGGCAGTCTTGACGTCCATTTTCCAGATTTCATAATCATAAAATGCGGCTATGGACAAGAGTATCCTTATAGACTTCAGCATAGCAACAGGGGAAAAAGTTTCTTTATAATCAACTCTTTCCCTTTGGGTAAAACCCTTTGCTACAAGTCAAGCCTTAAAGGTCTGTACCTTTCCGGTTGCATCTCTCTTTCTCTTATAGATCCATTTACACCCTATGGGTCTAACCCCTTCAGGTTGGTCTACAAGTTCTCATACTAAATTGAAGTCCATTGAGTTTCTGCTAAACCCAAGTATGACAACTTGAGTTTCTGCTAAACCCAAGTAGCAGTCAGGTTGGGAAAGAACCCTCCCACTACGTCGAGGCATTCCCAACGATTGAGAAGGACGAGACTGACTTGAGGTGTTGGCTTCTCCATCAACTCTTGATGAAGGTCCACCATGATCAAAAACTCTTGTTGGTTCATCTATAGTTTCATTTAGCAATAATTTACTACGCGGTTTATGGTTCCTCATGTGATATTCCTCCAATATAGTGGTGTTTGTCGATACAATCACCTTGTTTTCTTGTGGGTCGTAGAAAAGGCCACCTCTCGTTTCTTTGGGATAGCCAACAAATTGGCATAATCTTGAACGAGGTTCCAGTTTCTTTGGGTTTATCACTAGCACGTGTGCCGGAACACCCCAAATCCTGAAGTGTTGTAAACTAGGTTTACGCCCCTTCCACAATTCAAAAGGTGTTTCGAAAACACTATTTGATGGAACAGTGTTCAAGATTTGTACTGCAGTCTCTACTGCGTATCCCCAAAACGAGGCAGACAATTGAGCATAACTCATCATATAACAAACTATGTCCAACAAGGTTCTATTTCTCCTTTCTGACACACCATTTTTCTGTGGTGTATTAGGTGTTGAGAGTTGAGATTTAATTCCATGTTCTATCATATAGTCCTGGAATCTTAAATCCATATACCCTCCAGCTCGATCAGATCGAAGTGTTTTAATGGTTTCCCTAATGCATTCTTTACTTCAGCCTTATACTCTTTGAACTTTTCAAGAGCCTCAGACTTATGATGCATTAGGTATAAATAACCATACCTCGAATAATCATCTATGAAGAGATGAAATATTCGTACCCTCCTCGAGGTTTAACATTCACTGGACCACAAAGATCCGAATGTATAAGTTCTAAGGGCTCTATGGCTCTGTAACTTTTTCCAGTAAAAAGGTGCTTGGTCATTTTACCTTCCAAGCATGATTCGCAAGGTGGTAAAGAATCATCTTCTAACTTGTTTAGAAGTCCATTCTTAAATAATCTCTCAATCCGGTAGCGATTTATATGACCAAGTCTAAGATGCCATAGATAGGTATTATTTTGAGAAATTCTTTGCCTTTTACTTTGAGTATTAGTAGTTTTAAACATCTCATGATTCAAAATTGCTTTAGTTCTATTCGGTTTGAGTCGGCGAATCTGGTCACTCTCACCCATACTAGTCAAAGGACAATCCCTCATAAGCAAATGTTAGTTCAGAACTCTTTCGAGATTGAGATCAAGTTGCCTAGGTCATCCTAGCGAAATAGAAACCTAACTAGTCAATGGAGTTACATCTAGAGGCTAATATTTCGTGGTCCGGTCTTATGTAATCTCATTACATAGGATATCCCCACTCACATGTCATCTACACGAACACGTTAGGATCACAGTGTTTGAATCATATACAAAGTGGGTCACATCCATAGTTTTACCAGGGTAAGGTACCCAAACCTTATCCCTTTACTATAGACCCTTTAGGTTGTATCTCGAACCGAGATCCTTTATAAGTACACTACATTCAGTTAAAGATACATTTAACAGCCTTGGATGTTTAGTTTATTGGATTTAGGGATAAAACAAAGGAAATATCGTAAATAACGAATAATAACACATTATTGAACAATTTATTACAATAATTAGAACAGAAATACAAACTACGAGTTTTAGGGCACAAACCCCAACAAGCTTCTGAGGTCGCAGAAGTTCGAGAGGTACTTGGTCTTGAGGACATGAATTCCTTGACTTTAGTAACCTCTGATTCCTCATCTGTATGTTCAATATCCCCATCTGTATGTTCAATAATTTGAGCTAAATTTGAATTTTTTTTTGGTGGAGTGAAAGCTTTTGTAAGCTTCTATTGTTGGGTTTCTGGTGATTTGCTCTCAAGATAAAGTTTTCGGAATATTGATTGAAGACATATCAAGATTTGCTTCAATAAGTATTTTACTGATTCCTCTGGGGAAGATCTCAGGGCTCTTGGAGAGATGTTAGTATTCATGAGTTTGTAACAAATTCTAAAAATCATCACTGTAGAGTGAGATTCTTCTTCAATATTAAGATTTTTTGCATAGACATCAACTATCAAAGAAGATAGGATGTTTGGATCTTTCAATGAAAGTGTAAAATTTGGGTAACAATTGAAGAAGATAGGTCCTTTTTCGAGGTTTGATTGAACAACTCCAAGAATAGAGTTTGAGAAGTTAAAATGTCTTTTATCTCTTAAAGAGACTAGGACAGGTATATCTAGACCAAGTCTGAATAAGGGTTTGATGGAAATTTGAACTAATCTTATGTGAAGATAATTAAATTCTTCACGATGTTGTAAGATAAACTTTTTTGAAAAAAGATTTATTGATTCTTGATCATTATTTATAGGGATGTTTTTCTCAAAGATTTTTAACACAATTTCTCTGAGAGAGATTGAATGTGCTATGATAATAAACTATCTTGGGATCTACCTTTGGGATACTCCATTGGTGGAGTTTGTCTTCTATTTTGGCTATTGTTAATTCTTGATTGATAGTGTTAAAGAGTTTTGCCTCTGAATCACCTTTGTGATCTTCATGATCGTCAAAAATTGAAACAACTTTTCCTTTGATTCTAGGGTTCATAATCTTTTTAAAAACTTTAGACATGATTATCTTCTTTTGTACCTTACTCAAAAAATAGAAATAATTTTCTTTCTTTCTTCAAAACTTATGGAAAATGCAGCAACTATATCAAGTACTAGTTACTGGGGAACAAGAGCTGACCAACGGACTTACTCTTTCTGTCGGGAACACAACCTTTACCAACCAGCGGACGCAAGATATAATTGATGAGCTTTCAAAGTTTAGAAAATAGATTGAAAATTTTTTCTTTCCTAGCAAGAGATAGGTAAAAAGAAGGTAATCATATTGAATAAGGCTCTGATATCAATTGCTCCTCAGTGGACCGCGAAGAGAATTAGGATCGTTTACAAATGATTAAGAGAGAGAGCGTGGAAATTTTTCTCACTTTAAAAGAAAGCTCGAAAGTTTTCTGATGCCCTTTGATTACAAGATCAAAATCTTTTATAGACTCCGGATTTGAAATTACAATGCAATGCAAAAAAACTAAAAGATAAGATTCAATCCGACAGGACAGGACGCCTGACTAGATTGATATGACAAAAGATATAATGATTATAAAAGTAAAAGATTCGTTTACATAATGCTTATAATAATGCTTACTATTACTAGTATTACAATAATGCTCACTACTATTAATTACAATTACAATAATGATCGTTTACAATGCTTAAGAGAGCGTGAAAACTTTTCTTACTTTAGAAGAAAGCTCGAAAGTTTTCATATGCCCTTTGATTACAAGATCGAAGTCTTTTATAGACTCCAGATTTGAAATTACAATGCAATGCAAAAAACTAAAAGATAAGATTCAATCCGACAGGACAGGACCCCTGACTGGATTGATATGAAAAAAGATAATGATTACAAAAGTAAAAGATTCTTTTACATAATGCTTATAAGAATGATTACTATTACTACTATTACAATAATGCTCACTACTATTCCCCCAGCATCTTTTGTCGTATTCCTTTATTAAAGTGTCTTTAATAAAGATGATAGTTGTTGTCCTTATCCGATAGGCTTGAATATTAAGTCAAATCACTTTTCATGCGTGAAGGCAAGGTAAGCTGACCAACGAATTCATCACTCATTGTGAGATTTACTACTGGAACCAAACACCGCAACAGTCCTTCGCATCAGTCCTTTATGGTGATTCTTCATAATTTTCTACTGCTACGAGATTTGGGCATTATCCATATGTTCTGATGTGGAGTTTATAATTTACATTTTATTATAATGTACAACACTTTTTTTTTACATTGGTTAGGAATCTAAGAATGGATCATTGATATCATATTTATCATCTTCCTCTACTTCAGAGTTTTGTGGAGAAGATGAAGATGCTATTGAAGTAACTTGATTTAAAATTTTCTGTAAATTTGCCTCCGTTGTTGTTTGGGTTAAGGCAGCTAACAGCTTCGATTTGGAATTAAGGAACTCAACATCTTTCTTCTTTGACAGGTCTTGGAGGTAGCCATTATCGACAAACCATTGTTTCACCTCTTTGATTCCTGCAAAGTTGTACTTGTCCCACAATTTGATTTGTAAAGTTTTTACAATTTGTTTGTAATAGATGTATGTATTGATTTGGAAATTCCAATAGAATATCCTAGGGGTTTGAAAGTATAAACAAAAGCGCATTGCGAGTGGAAATGCATTTTTATGTATTGTTTGTGAAAGTTAATAGAATGATTCTTGAATAGGAACAGGGAAGATTTCTTCCGATAAACTGAAAGTCTTCCACCATTTGATAAACCAGAATGGGTAGTCTATTTTATAAGCATTTTGACGGAATTGAATAAACCATGAATGCTCATAATTTTTGTACCACATAACTTTGTACCAAGCTTCAACGTAATCTCGGTACAAGTATGTTTGTGGATTGAATGGTTTTGAAAGTCTCCTTTCTGTGAAGACACTTTGATTCCAATTTGTAGGGTTTATGACCTTAAAAATTTTTAGCTTTGAGTAAGCAATTTTTGAAGGATCATTTCTATCAGGGATATGAGTTAACTGGATAGATCTTGAGTCTACAAGGATAAATTCATAATATTTCCTTGTTTTGATCAAGGATTCTGGTGGAAATAGAATCCCTGGGGATAAATATTTTGAATAATTTTAACGATTGAACTTCCATCGAATTCAACTTCGACGATTGGATCGGAGATTTGAAGTGGCTTTTCAAAATAATTTTTGATTTCAGGTTTGGGAATAAACCTTTTAGGCGGATTGACAGCTTCCACAAAAGTTGTAGGGATTGAAGATCCCTGTTGAGATGAAGATGGAGTAGAAAGTAAGACGGAAGGTCTCATTGGTGTAACGGTAGTAGGCCGTATGAGAGAGGTTAATGACCTCGGTGGTGGAGTTAATGACTCCATTGGATCTCTTATTTGAATCGATGTGCTTCTGGTTATTGGGCGATTCACTTGAGTGAAACCCAAATCCATTGCGTATTGATCGGCGCTCATGGGAGCTGGGATATTTGAAGAAGAGGTTGGGCTTTGCCATTTGAAGAGGAGGTTTTGCCTCGCTGATCACTCATGTTTCGAAATAGAGAGAGAAGAAGTTTTCTTTGTGAGAAATTCCCTTGAGAGATAATCTGCAAGGAGGTTTTGAACTTTAGGCCAAATTTGAAAAACAAAGCATGACAAGATAACTTGCCATCTTGCAAAAATTTGTTTTAAAACAAGATTTTTTACATCTTTTTCTAAAACGAATTTTGAGACTTTTTATTATGTTTTTATTGTAAAATGTTTATTAATCAAATCTCCTTGAAACTTTTGAACACATAAAACTATTGTCAAAATTTCTTTTTCGGCTGTTGAATAATTTTTTTTAGTACTATTCCATATTCCAGAATGAAATTAAATAATTGATTCGTTCTTATCTACACTGTTTCAGGATTCCTCCATATTCGATGTCGGATGCGTCGGGTTCCACTATTAAATTGGCTTTTGGGTTTATCAGACTTAAACAGGGAATTGATTTGACTAAAGCTTTAATTGATTTGACAACATTTGTATGCTTATCCGTCCATGGTTTTGGATTCATTTTTAGCCTTTGAAAAAGTGGCTTACATATAGGCCTTAGGTTTTGAATAAAGTAAAAAACATACTTGAGGCAACCTAGAAATCGTTGCAATTGGGTTTTATCTAAAATTTGATCAGGAAAATTTGAAGCGAATTCAATTATTCTTTGAATTGGTTTTACTAAACCTAGATGAATATCAAATCTTAAAAATCGGATTTGAGTTTGAAAAAAGTTTAATTTTTTGAAGTGATACTACTAAACTATTTCGTTTAATAATATCGAAAAATATATTAAGATGTTTGAAGTGTTGATCTATATTTTGAGAAAATATCAACACATCATCGATATATACAATTGAAAATTCTTGAAACGGATTGAATATATGATTCATAATTTTTTGAAATTCGGATGGAGCCTTTTTAAATCCGAATGGCATAACGATCCATTCATATTGGTCGAACGGGACATTGAAAGCAGTTTTGTATCGATCTTTTTCAGAAATTTGTATTTGCCAGAATCCTAACTTCATATCAAATTTTGAGAATACTTTAGAATTTGAAAGTCTGTTTAGTAAATCTTGTTCATTATGAATTGGATATCTTATCCACTCTAAAACTTTGTTGAGTGGTTTGTAATTAATAACTAACCTTGGAACTCCTTGCTCCTTTTCTACTTGATTATTGATATTGAATGTTGCGCAGGACCAAGGGGTTTTGGAAGGTATGATGAGTCCTTTCTGCAAGAGATCATCTATTTCTTTTTTGCAATGAATCAACAGTTCAGAGTTCATTTGAATTGGCCTAGCTTTTGTTGGGATTTTCTCTTTATTGAAATCTTTAATATAAGGGAGATTGACTATATGTTGTTTTCTTTTCCAAAAAATCATTTGGTAGGTTTGAACAAACTTCATTTTCTAATTTAGTTTTCAAATTATATATTTTGTCTTGTATTGATTTTCTTTTTAATTCCTCATCTATTCTTTTGTAAGAAATTTCTTATTTTAAGAATTGAATTTATTTTTGTTTGCTTTCTATAGTATTCATGGATTTTTGGATCGTTGTTTGTTGTAAGTTATGGATTTCATGGCGGGTTACTGGCCTTGTAAATTTGAATATTTTTTCTTATCCTAGTACATATATTGGATATTATTCCTTCTTTCGATATTGTTATCGAATATGATTGAGTAAAAATGGCGTACCTAAAATTAGTTCTTGACCTGGGTCTTTAACTAACAAGAAAGAGTTTACAAAACAAACTCCCTTGTTGCAAACATGGACTTTTGACAATTTGTAGTTAATCATTAATTGTTGGTTAGTAGCACTATGAAGTGTTTCTGATGTTTTTTCTAAGTAAATTGAGGGTATTAATCCTTCTTGAATGTAGTTTAGATCTGCACCTGAGTCAATTAAAGCACGTAAAGTAATTTTGAAATCATGAATTTTGAGGGATACAAAAGAATATCATTTTTGAAATCGAATGCTTGAAATAGCTCCAACGAAAGATTTTTCTTCTTCATTAGGAGTTTCTTCAGCTTGTGATTTGATTTAAGACATTTCTAGACGGAGATGGAATATCTCACGATCGGTGTCACTTTTGAGTTTATTGACTTCTCTTTTTAGGTTATTAATTTCTGCTTGAAGATCTTGAATAGTGATTAGCTTTGGTTTCTCGAATTTTTTTATAACGTTTTTCTATTCATAGAGTTTGAAATTACTAGTTTATCTTCTTGATCTTTCTTTTTGAGGTATTAACTTTTAAGACTATGAAGAATTGATTTTTTGAGTTCTACGTTGTCTATTTCATCAACAACGTTAAGCAGAGTTTATTGATCTTTGGTTATGACACATATGCATCCTGAACAGACTCTTTTGCCTTCATTTTCTTCTTCATCACATTCGTTGTCGGAATACGAATCAGTTTCCTCTTGTAATTCAAGGATTAGACCTTCATCAGAACTATAAATTGACTCTTCGGAATCAGATTGGATGATGTTTAGAAGTTGTTGTTTAACATCATCATTGATTTCTAATTCATTGATCTTCTTTTTCATAGGACACTTATTGGCATAATGTCCGTGCGATCGACATTTATAACATTGAATATTTCCTTTTCAATTTCCACCTTTGTAAGTGGGGTGTTTTTTGGTATATGAATTATAGGGTTTTCTATCATTCTTCCTTTCGAATGGCCTATATGGTCGATAGTCTTGTCTTTCTTGATGTTTTCTATATCTCTTTATAGCAGTTTTCCGAACTGCAGAGGGTGGATGAACCTTTCCACATCCATATTGATCGCAAAAGATTCCTAATTCTGCCTTTTTTTAACCAAAGGTTTTTTAAGCTTTGCTTGAACTTTGGATTCATTGCATAAACGAATACCTTCACTTATTATAAATGAAGTTAGATTCCCATAGGTTGGGTTATCCCAAGGAATTTTTTCGTCATATTTTGCGTTTAAATCGATTTTGACTCTTTCAGCAAAGTAATTGGGAAGGCCTTTAATGAATTGTTCCTTCCAAATGGAGGAAGAGCAATTCGCTCTAATAATGCTTTGCTTAGAAACATATCTTTATACCATCTGAAGTCTCCTAATGTTGGACACTTGAGATTTAGAAGGATTTCAGCCGGTCTGGCTTGATATTGAGCTGGATCTCCTATGAAGGCGTTTGTTATTGTATAGATGAGGGTACTTACTGCATCGTCTATTTTTTCTTATATTTCAATAGTTTGGGGTAATTGACTTTCTGCGTTGAATGTTTGTACCCTTTTTTCCGTACTGGAATGATTTAAGATGTAGTGACGATCTCCTTCCTTTAGGTATTGATCCCACCATTGTTTCAATTGTCCTATAAATCCTGCAACGAAAAGTTTGGCAATCTCATGGTCCTTTTTTTCCTCTTTTTCTATAGGCATCGGAGGTGATTAACTTCTCGTTTATGACGTTTATGATTAGGCAATCGGATATCCCGTCTACATTCCATTCGTGCATAGCTAATCTATCATAAACGGCTTGAGTCATTTTTGTTTTTTTCTTCAAATTGAATATCTGGGAATGATGGTTGTGGATACCAATTCCTCATTGTTGAATATATTGATAATTTTGATTTCGTACAAATTTTTTAAACTTCGTTTGGGGACTCGATGTTTTCTTACTTAGGGAAAGATCCCTAGTATTTTGGATAAATTGGTCGATAATGGAATCTTTAATAACGTTAATTGTATGAGTTGTTTCTTAAGGTGATGTTTTTGAAATGTGAAAACTATTTAGCTTTTCTTCAATTAAAGCTAAGGTTTCTTCATCTTTAGTCATTATTTTAATTTTGCTATCAATGACTATAGGTTTGAATAGAGGAATTGATTCGTCTATGGGAGGTATCAAGATCCCTCCACATAAGGAAGAAGTAATAGAAGGTTTTGATATCTTTCCTTCAATCTTCTCTACTTTGTTGGCTATAGTAGAAAGGATTTTATTGGAAAATTTGTTTTGAAATTGGTTATTTTTTATATCTTTAAGGGTAGGAATATTCTTTTCTTCCTTTTCACTGATATTTTTGAATGGGTTGGCTTTGATCTTCTCCCCATAGATTGTTTCGAATTCTATTTCTTCTATAAGAGGATGTGTTGAATGAATATTTCCTCTTTCACCTCTTTTCCAAGTCTCAAGCAACATATTGATCCCATTTTCGGATTGTTTTATCCAAGTAAAGAATGAAATGTTTTTATCTATTTCTTCCATGAATGAATACCACCTTGACCTTATTTCAGATCTCTGATTTTCACCATAGTTTTGAAAAAAGGTATTTCAGATCTCAGATCTCTTTGTTTTGTTTTTTGGTGAAAGGAAATCCTTTTTCAGTGCTTCTTTATTAATTGAAAATCCTTCAATAAAAACGTTTAGTTGATTGACAAACACGGATCGATTATCCATGTTTGTTTGTGTTGGAGATTGTTGTTGTCCTTCATATTGAACATTTGCTACATTCTGTTCTATATTGACTGATTTTACTCTTAACGAGTTAGATCGATCAAAATAGAATTTTATGTCAGCTTCTGAGGTCGCAGATGTTCGAGAGGTACTTGGCCTTGAGGACATGAATTCCTTGACTTTAGTAACCTCTGGTTCCTCAGAGAACTGGACTTCTCACCTTAGAAGAAAGCTCGAAAGTTTTTTCGATGCCCTTTGATTAGAAGATTGAAGTCTTTTATAGACTTTGGATTTGAAATTATAATGCAATGCAAAAAACTAAAAGATAAGATTCAATATGATAGGACAGGACCCATGACTGGATTGATATGATAAAAGATATAATGATTACAAAAGTAAAACATTCTTTTACATAATGCTTATAATAATGCTTACTATTACTACTATTACAATAATGCTCAATACTATTTACTACTATTACAATTTGTCTTAGTCATCCCCAACTAGTATAGTATAAATTTTGTTTTTCCAAGTGGTGTATTTCTCGCCAGTTAACTTTTCAGCGACTAGTAGAGAGATAGAAGAGCTTGACATTTTGTTGAAAAACATGAATTTATTTAAATTAGACTCTAGCATTAAACTATTAATTAATCGAACCAAGTTTTAGAAAATTTAACAATGATCCCCTAATTCATTTAAATTGCAATGATACTTTAGTGATTTAGAATAACAACCATCGAAGGGTAGTAAATTATTCGTTCACTGAATTGAGACATTCTCCACTGAAGGGAATTAGAATCCCCTCGCAGCGGAAGACGATTGAATCGTCATGGTATCATCATGCAATGTACTTACTAAAATCGATCTACCTATTAGATCTAGGCTAAACATGCTGAAAGGATTACAACGATGAGGATAACTTACATGTTGTAGATCGATTCAGCAACCTCTCCTTGTAGATCACGAACTCTTCGCGCTCCTCGATCTCCACGAACTCTTCCCACGAACGGATCTCGAACACTACCAAAATAGATCTTCTTGGTTGTTCTCTTTAGGAGAAGGGAAGTTGGTGGGAACTTTCTTTTGTTTTGGAAGAGGTGGAGAAATGAGAGAATAGAGAGAAAGCACTTTTGGATTCTTAGGTCTAAATCCAAAAATGACAACTTGGCTTACCAAACCCATCTTACAAAGGGTTTAAATAGTGGAATGATGAAATTCACAACTTCACATAATTACCACTTTACCACAACCATATGTTATGTAAATCTCATTCACATAATTATATAATATAAGATATCTCATATCTTATGTTGCAAATCTCATTTGCAATAATTGTGGATTTAATCAAATTGAATCACATTCAATTTATTTTCTCTCTATCAATTTCTCCAATTAGCCTTTAATTCAAAAATTAGGCTAACATATAATTTATTATGAATCTCATTCATATTAAACTATATATTATATCATCTATATGATATAATTACTCTTAAAGTGAAATTGAACACTTCAATTTCATACCAAAACTTTAACCCTTCTTTTATCCCAGATTGAGCCAACCAAGGGACCTAATGGACCTACAGTGACAGGCTCCAATGATCTGATGTTAATCAGTCAAACTCTTTGACTCGGTCAACCAATATTCATTAGCTACAGTGACACTCCACTAAAGCCTGTAGTTGTACTCCCATCAGTGGAGAATATTATGTGTCCACTGATATAACCAATGCTCATGAGTCGACCCTTCACAGTTGTGTTCATAGACACCTTCTTTGGGTCAAATTACCGCTTTACCCCTGTATATATCTCTGTTCCTTAAGTCTCCACTGCTCCTCTAATGAACAACATATTGTGATGGTCTAACCATACACAACACCCTTCTCGGGCCAGTGAGAAGGTGGACGCCCGTTGTCCAAGCCCTGGAGACAGCACTTAAGGGAACAACCTCCTCTAGTTTCCCTATAGGCGGGAACGAGTGAATTCCATCTCGCGTAATTAGGTTCCCGACTCTCTACTTGGTTCTCCACAGAGAAGATAGGCCTATTGGGCGAGTGGTACGACCACCCTCACCCGTACTAATCAAAGGGACGGACTCAAAGCAAACGGAGTCCGTGTCAATACGCTCGAGATTGTGTCGAGTCACTAATGGTCATCTACGAATTTATTAGTCTTTTCTCATGTTAACGGTGTTATATCGGTAAGTCTAATAATTCACGGTTCGATCTTTGTACAATCTCATTGTACAGATGCCCCACCTCGCATGTCAACCACATGAACGAGTCGATCACCTCGTTTGTATCTAATACAAAGCGGGCGCATCCACGAGTGTATCCGAGGATTAGGTCTCCAACCCCATCCTTATATCGTTGACTGTTCGGGTCATTAACTCGAACGTGATCCTCCTTGTGTGTCAACTACAAACCGTTCAAGTTCTAGTTTTCTCATATATTCAATGACCCTGGAGCTTAGCTTATTGGAAAGGTTTAAAATATTTGCGAGACACAAAGTGAAGAAAATAATAACTCTTATTAATTTCAAAACAATATTTTACAAACACGAGATTAGGAAAAAAATCCCAACAAACTCCCACTTGGACTAAGCTAGTGGAGAAGGTACATTTCCAAAATGTATTTGAATTACAATAAAAAATTACAATAAACTAGGGCATTGAATACCCGTTTACACATCTCCCACTTGCCCTAGTCAAGGAGCTCTCGAATACCTAGACTCTCTAGGTGACCCTCAAACAATTTAGCCGTGAGGGGTTTTGTAAATGGATCAGCTACATTGTGCTCCGATGCTATCTGCGTGACTGTCACGTCTCCGCGGTGCACAATTTCCCGTATCATATGATACTTGCGCTCAATGTGTTTACCTCTCTTATGGCTTCGAGGTTCACGTGAATTGGCTTCTGCACCACTGTTATCACAGAACAGCGTGATTGCCAAGTTCATATTTGGAATAACTTCCAAGTCTGTCATGAACTTCCTTAGCCAAACAGCTTCCTTTGCAGCTTCACAAGCCGCAACATACTCTGCTTCCATAGTGGAATCGTGAATGCATCCTTGCTTGATGCTTCACTGGACTCTGACTCCTCCATTCAAAATGAAGGCTGACCCTGAGTGGATTTCCTAGAATCCTTATCAGTCTGAAAATCAGAATCTGTGTATCCTGTAAGGATCAAATCCCCACGCCCATACACTAAGTTGTAGTTCCTCGTTCTCCTAAGATACTTGAGGATTGTCTTTACGGCTGTCCAGTGATCTAATTCTGGATTGGACTGATATCTACTGACAATTCCGACTGCATAACAGATGTTGGGCCTTGTACACAACATGGCATACATCAAGCTCCCTACAGCTGAAGCATATGGAATACGTCTCATATCCTCAACATCTTGAGGAGTCTTAGGACACTGATCCTTAGACAAGTGAACCTCATGCCTAAAAGGTAGCAAGCCCTTCTTAGAGTTCTGCATCTTATATCTAGACAACATCTTGTCAATATAAGATGCCTGAGACAAGGCTAGTATTCTGTTCTTCTAGTTCCGGATTATCTGGATACCTAGAACATACTGAGCTTCTCCCAAATCTTTCATTTGGAATTGTGAAGCTAGCCATTTCTTAACGTCAGTAAG
Source organism: Trichosanthes cucumerina (assembly GCA_036507285.1). Lineage (NCBI taxonomy): Eukaryota > Viridiplantae > Streptophyta > Magnoliopsida > Cucurbitales > Cucurbitaceae > Trichosanthes > Trichosanthes cucumerina. Next base: position 19,649,863 of record CM071841.1, read on the forward strand.
AAACTCTACCTCATTCCCAATGAGAAGAATATCGCCCACGTACAACACCGTAAATGCGACGGCGGTTTGTCAACGATTTTCTTGTACACACAAGGTTCGTCGACATTTTGATCAAAGCCATAAGATTTGATTACCTCATCAAACCTTATATTCCAAGACCTCGAAGCTTGTTTCAATCCATAAATGGACTTATGAAGCTTGCAAACTTTTTGCACTTGACCTTGGGCAATGAACCCTTTGAGCTGTTCCATGTAGATGGTGTCGTCAAGTTTGCCATTCAGAAAGGCTGTCTTGACATCCATCTGCCATACCTCATAGTCATAATACGCGGCGATGGCCAGAAGGATCCTGATCAACTTTACCATGGCAACAGGTGAAAAGGTCTCCTCATAGTCAACCCCTTCAACCTGGGTAAAACCCTTTGCCACTAGTCGGGCTTTGAAGGTTTGCACCTTCCCATCTACGCCACGTTTACGCTTGTAGATCCATTTGCAACCAATAGGTTTTACCCCATCCGGTTGATCCACAAGCTCCCAAACAGAATTGAAGTACATAGACTCCATTTCTTGGTCCATAGCTTTAATCCACTCGTCTTTATCAACATCAACCATTGCCTGATTATAGGTCAATGGATCCTCACAGTCATCGTTAGCAGCGACAACGATGTTTCAGCTAAACCCATATAGCGATCGGGCTGTCTCACAGTCCTCCCACTACGTCGAGGCATTCCCAACTCTTGGGAACGGATTTGACTAGACCCGCTAGGTCGAGAATGCATCTTGACGTACTAGTTCCATCAGAAACTCTTGCTGATGTACTGTCCATTTCATTCAATACAATTTTGCTTCTAGGTAAATGATCCCTGATGTGGTCTTCCTCTAGGAAAACGACGTTTGTCGACACAAGCACCTGCTTTCCTTGGGATCGTAGAAACGCACCACCCCTAGTCTCTTTAGGGTAACCTACGAATAGGCATAATCTTGAACGGGGTTCCAACTTCTTCGGGTTTGACACCAACACATGGGTCGGGCATCCCCAAATTCTGAAGTGATGTAAACTACCTTTACGTCCACTCTAGAGCTCAAAGGGTGTTTCACAAATACTCTTTGAGGGAACATTATTCAAAATGTAAACCGCAGTCTCTACTGCGTACCCCCAGAAAGAATCAGGGAGACGAGCATAGCTCATCATCGACCGAACCATGTCCAACAAGGTTCTATTTCTCCTCTCCGATACACCATTCTGCTGTGGCATACCAGGTGCTGAGAGTTGGGACGTAATTCCGTGTTCTATCATATAGTCTTGGAATTCAGTGTCCATGTACTCTCCACCTCGATCAGATCGAAGTGTTTTAAGCGATTTACCTAAGAGGTTCTCAACCTCAGTCTTATACTCCTTGAACTTTTCAAGAGTTTCGACTTCTTATGCATTAGGTAAATATACCCATATCCGAGTAATCGCTCATGAAAGACACGAAATACTCATAACCGCCCCCAGTTTTTAACATTCATCTGGACCACATAGGTCGAATGTATTAACTCAAGAGGCTCTTTGGCTCTATATCCTTTTTCACTAAAAGGACGTTTGGTCATTTTGCCTTCAAGGCATGACTCACATACTGGTAAAGAGTTTTCTTCCAACTCGTTTAGAAGTCCACTCTTCACCAGTTTCTCAATCCTATTGAGATTAATGTGGCCTAACCTTAGATGCCAAAGATGGACATTTTCTTTTGGAGAAATTTTTGCTTTCTTAGTTCGTGTTTCCGCAGTTTTAAACAATTCAGTATTTAAAACACTTTTAACCGAATTGGGTTTTAAAACATACAAATTATTTTCAAGTGAGGCTGAACAAATAACATTTCCTTTGAACGAAATAAACGCTTTATTTAATTCAAATGAAACAGAAATACATTGTTCAATTAAGCAGGAAATTGAAACAAGGTTTCTAGTAAACCCTGGGACTATGTACAAATTGTCTAACAATAAGTACTTCCCGCCAAAATGCAGCTTCACCATGCCAATTGTTGCAAAGAGAGACAAGCTCCCTGATCCAACCCGTAGAGTCACCTCACCATCTCGCGTGTGCACGCCAGAATCAATCCACGAAAAGAAGAACAAACGTGGTTAGTGGCGCCTGAATCCAATATCCAGGAAGAGTCATTACTCTCCACTAAACATATTTCTACCACAAGTAAATCAGATTTACCTTGGTTCTTCCTCTCGGCCAGGAATTTGGGACAATTTCTCTTCCAATGTCCGCTTCCATTGCAGTGGAAACACTTTCCTTTCTCTGCAACCTCCTTGACCTTCTTGCCCTTCTGGGCGGCAGCTCGATCAGTTTTACCCCTCTTCATCCTCTTCTTCCCTTTCGGGCGTGAAGGAGCAACAGGCTTTATCCCAGAGGTCGAACCCCTGTGATAAGACCTGTAGGCAACATTTGCCTCAGATTCCCGACCTGCTCAGTGGACCGAAATCTGTAGCTCATTGAGGAGAGTAGTCAGAGTGTTGCTAATTTTGTTCATAACAGCATTGTTACGAAACTGAAGGAAACTCTTCGGAAGAGTCTCCATGATAAAACTGACCTGACTCGACTCATCGATCGAAGCCCCATTCATCTCAGCCAGATTAAAGCGGGTCATCATGTCTAGAACATGTTCACGGACGATTTACGACCCTCTTTCATCCGGCGTTGAAAATGTATTTGAGCGAGTCATGCCGGACCTGAAAGGACTGTTGTCCAAACATTTCCTGCAAGGACTCCATGATTTCCTTAGCAGAAACCATCAACTCATGCTTCTTTGCCAAAACATCAGACATGCTGGCAATTACATAGACCTTGGCCTTTTCATTGGCCCTGATCCATCGATCGTACGTATCGCGAACGACACGCGATGCGGTCGAGCCCGGCATCTGAGGACACTCCTCAGACAACACGAACTTTATGTCGTCGGTCACCAAAATTGTATTGATGTTGTTTTTCCAGCTCTGGTAATTATCTCCCACTAATTTATCGGAAGCAAGTAAAGCTATAATAGCGCTAGACATTTTTAGCTGAAATTTAAAAAAAAAAACTTTGTATTAGTCTCGCAAAAATCCTTTTTGAAAAACCAATCTAAATTTTAGCAAAAATGTTTTCATGATCTCTAGGTCATTCATAATTTTGCAATGATACCCTAAAGGTTTAGAATGACTGTCACCGAAGGGTGAACAGAACAGTCCCCCTCTAGGACGAGACTTTCTCGATCAGACCCTAATCCCAGAATAACTCTTATTCCATTAGGCATCCAATTACCATTTTTGGTCGAATTCATTAACACTTAACGAATTCCGTGAGTGTCACCCTCAATCTTTAAGTTTCCAAGTATCCGTCCCAAACAATAGTCACCGAAGGGTGAACTAAGAAGGAAAACCAACCGGAAACTGTATCCCTTTCGAGAATTCATCAGTTCCGACTCCTATGATCAAGCCCTCCGAAGGGATTGTCTGGTCCAGGCCAAACTAGCAGGCAGATCATAGGTGTCTCACGGTGTGAATCGAAAGAAGAGACCGTGGGTCTCGAATTCACAAGTCCCACTCCCACTCACTATAAGTATTCTCTCCATCCACGATGATATTGATCTATACAAATGCCATCCGAAGGGGGACGCTCCCATTTGCGCCACGAGGCCGAGTATAGATCTCACGGTGCGGACTTATCGGAGATTTGTGGTTGGAAATTTAAATGTATCTTATACACTATATTTCCTCCCACTCAAGATTTTTAATTTTTAATAGGGATTGACCTAGATAATCGGCTAAAAATTACCTAAGTCTACCAATATAACTCTTATATGGTATTTAGCCTAAGTCTATAATCACATTATTAACTTAGGTCTATGTGAGAAAATTAATTAACACTTAATTAACGGCGCTCACGTAAATATAATCTAAGAATCTCCGGACCGAATTCACTCCCAGGTCGGTTTCCAGGTAGGGGTGTTCATAGCGTAAACTTAAATACCCCACCTTTTTAGACAAAACCTTCCTTAGACAGAGTTACTAATCAGTCACCATTCAAAGATCATATTTGATTTCCTAAAATTCTAATCTTATTAGAAAATTAGAAAACCTAAGTCTAATTATTCAAGTTCTAAACACTTTAAAACTAATAATTAACTTAGGTTTGCATGCATTTCTATGTTATAGTGCTTGATCATTCATCACATGAATAAGTATATACTATAACATAATTACCATTCATCACATGAATATAAATGCATGAGCATACTTTAATCTAAAAATATAACACTTATATTAATTAAATTAAATATGCATTTAATTATATTATAACTCTTATAATATAACCTATCATGCAAACTATTATAACTCTTATAATATACATCATGCATGATTATGTTTAACCTAAGGTGGGATTTTAAATCTATATGACATACATTATGCACATAGAATTTAATTAAAATCATACATCTCATGCATAAAATAATTAAATAGCAAAATTGGACCGGTTTTTGGCACCTAGGGGCAATTATTTAATTAAATAAAATTAAAATAACATTTATATTAATAATATTTAATAAAGTAATTAATAAAATAAATTAAAAAACATTTTTTTAAAAAAAAAAACTGAAAAAAAAACTAAAAAACGGAAATAAAACGTTGCAGTTAAGATTTGAACCCACGTCCTCGCGCATTTACTGGTGCAACGCTGTCGCCTATAGCGTTGAGGCGCGTCCTCAACGCCAGCGATGTTGCAACGCTACATCCAGCGTTGCAACGCCACTCTGCTGCAGGGCCATCTACCGCGGGCACGGCGTTGAGACGCCGTTGGGCAGCATCTCAACGCCATCGACAGACAGCAACATCCATGCTATTTTTCGCTCGGTTTTTCGCCTGTTTTCGCTCCGATTTCTTCACGACAACTCTTGCCACGAACGACCCGGACTTACAGACTTGATTTACAACTAAATTGCCCAAAACAACGGGTCCTTACATTGATCTCATCAACATAATTGTAAATCTAATCTAGTGCCAAAAACCAAAAACACCCAATTCGCAAACCATACATTCATCTCATGAAAACATGGTAAATTACCCACCTAAATTTTAATAAAACAGTGCATCGATGAGAGAACCATCGAGATGGCTCTGATACCAATTGAAGGGAATTAGAATCCCCGCGTAGCGGAAGACAATTGAATCGTCATGGTATCATCATGCAATGTACTTACTAAAATCGATCTACCTATTAGATATAGGCTAAACATGCTGAAAGGATTACAACGATGAGGATAACTTACATGTTGTAGATCGATTCAGCAACCTCTCCTTGTAGATCACGAACTCTTCGCGCTCCTCGATCTCCACGAACTCTTCCCACGAACGGATCTCGAACACTACCAAAATAGATCTTCTTGGTTGTTCTCTTTAGGAGAAGGGAAGTTGGTGGGAACTTTCTTTTGTTTTGGAAGAGGTGGAGAAATGAGAGAATAGAGAGAAAGCACTTTTGGATTCTTAGGACTAAATCCAAAAATGACAACTTGGCTTACCAAACCCATCTTACAAAGGGTTTAAATAGTTGAATGATGAAGTTCACAACTTCACATAATTACCACTTTACCACAACCATATGTTATGTAAATCTCATTCACATAATTATATAATATAAATATCTCATATCTTATGTTGCAAATCTCATTTGCAATAATTGTGGATTTAATCAAATTGAATCACATTCAATTTATTTTCTTTCTATCAATTTCTCCAATTAGCCTTTAATTCAACAATTAGGCTAACATATAATTTATTATGAATCTCATTCATATTAAACTATATATTATATCATCTATATGATATAATTACTCTTAAAGTGAAATTGAACACTTCAATTTCATACCAAAACTTTAACCCTTCTTTTATCCCGATTGAGCCAACCAAGGGGACCTAATGGACCTCACGTTGATGAGGGCTCCAATGATCCGAGGTTAATCAGTCAAACTCTTTGACCCGGTCAACCAATATTCATTAGGTACAGTGACACGCCACTAAAGCTTGTAGCTGTACTCCCATCAGTGTAGAATATTACGTGTCCACTGATATAACCAATGCTCATGAGTCGACCCTTCACAGGTTGTTCATAGACACCGCTGGTCAAATTACTTTATTTACCCCCGTATATATCTTTTTGCTTAAGTCCCCACTTTGCTCCTCTAATGAACAACATATTGTGATGGTCTAACCATACACAACACCCTTCTCGGGCGGTGAGAAGGTGGGCGCCCGTTGTCCAAGCCCTAGAGACAGCACTTAAGGGAACAACCCTCTAGTTTCCCTATAGGCGGGAACGAGTGAATTCCATCTCGAGTAATTAGGTTCCCAGCTCTCTACTTGGTTCTGTCCCGAGAAGATAGGCATATTGGGCGAGTGGATCGGACCACCCTCACCCGTATTAATCAAAGGGACGGACCCGAAGAAACGGGAGTCCGTAATACGCTCGTGGATTCGTGTCGAGTCACTAATGGTCATCTACGAATTTATTAGTCTTTTCTTTCATTAACGGTGTTATATCGGTAAGTCTAATAATTCACGGTCCGATCTTTGTACAATCTCATTGTGCGAGGATGCCCCACTCGCATGTCAACCACATGAACGAGTCGGATCACCTCGTTTGTATCTAATACAAAGCGGTCGCATCCACAAGTGTATCCGAGGATTAGGTCTCCAACCCCATCCTTATATCAGAGACCGTTCGGGTCATTAACTCGAACGTGATCCTCCTTGTGTGTCAACTACACACCGTTCAAGTTCTAGTTTTCTCATATATTCAATGACCCTTGAGCTTAGTTTATTGGAAAGGTTTAAAATATTTGCGAGACACAAAGTGAAGAAACTAATAACTCTTATTAATTTCAAAACAATATTTTACAAACACGAGATTAGGACAAAAATCCAAACATCAACTACATACTATACTAGAATAACTTTTATTCCTATAGTATCTTAGTTACCACTTGTTCGATTTTGAAACCATTAACTTACTTAATAGTTTCTTGTAAGTGTAACCCTCCATTTTAGGCCCTAAAATTTCACCCCAACGTAACCCGCCGAAGAGAGGAGAAATGTTGGAGCAAAAACTAAAGTAACCCTATCGATTTCTGGAGTTTTTCCTGATATTGACTCCATGCAAATGCCATTCGAAGGGGAACGCTCTCAGGGCGTTACGAGGTCGAGCATGAAGTCTCACTTTGCAAACTAATGAAGGAGACTGCAGGATGTGTTGATACATATCCTTCTCCCAGTTACTATACGTACTCTCCCCATTCACCTTGATATTGACCCATGCAAATGTCATCAAGAGGGGGGCGCTCCCAGGGCACCACGAGGCCGAGCATGAATCTCACGAAAATTCCATCGGGGATATGTGAGGGATAATGACGCATCATATACATCTTCTCCTCCCACTCAGTAATCTATAACTTGGGATTGTTTGCTTAGTTAAATCTGGCTAAACGATTTACCTAAGTTTTTTTTTTGTTTATTAACTAACTTAATAAACTTAACTCTATCAACGAGTAATTTATAAAACTCTAAGACTAATTAAACTCCCAGATCAGTTCCCAAATAGGGATATTTTGTTTTTGTCACCTTAAATACCCCTGTCTAGACAAAACCTTCCTTAGACAGAGTTTTTTTAGTCATAGTTTTATAAATCATATTTTATTTTATTCACTTCAAACTATTAAATTAAATAAAATAAAAGATTATTCCTAATCATATTAGAAAATTATAACCTAAGGTTTAATTATTTCTATTTTTAAAACTCCTTTTAAAATTAACTAAACCTTAATTATGCATTCATCACATTATAACTATTATAATTACATGAAATATAAGTTACATGCATTAACATGTTATAAGTTACATCCATAACATTCATCATATTATAACATTTATAAATACATGAACATATAACTTACAACATTCATCACATGAATTAATGCATGTCAATGTTTTACATCAATTTTAATATAACATTTATAACAAAATTAATCATGCATTTCATATAATATAACAATTATACTAAATGTGATGCATGAGCATGCTTAACCTAAGGTCAGATTTTAATCTATATGATATACTTTATGCAACATATAATATACATCAAATGCAAAAATCAAATAAATAGCAAAATTGGACCAATTTAAGGCACCCTAAGAAATAATAAATTAAATTAATATAATATAATTGTATTAATTTAATTAATTCAATAAAAATAAAACTGTAACTCATAACTCATAAGTTATGTCATAACTCATATGTTATTCCTTTACCTTTAATTTTATGAAATACAAAACATTTTGTAGTTATTATTTTAATCAAATATCATATATTTGATTAATTCTATTTCTCTCATAATATATATAATATGAATCCAATATAACATATAGTTTAATTATGAATCTCATTCAAAATTAACTTTATTTTATGATTATTTCTCATATCTTGCATACATTTTCCCTTGATAATTTGAACAATTCAAATTTCTTTAAAAATTATGATTCTTATTTAACTCATGGTGAGCTAGCAGAGGGACCTAATGGATCTACAGATCATGAGCTCTAATGATACGAGATTAATTGATCAAACTCTTTGATCAAGTTAACCAACATTCATTAACTACAGGTCACTCCACTAAATACTCATAGTTGCACTCTCCTCATTGTAGGACAAGTTGTGTCTATTGATATCACCAATACACATAAGTCAACCCTTCACGAGTTGTTCGTAATCACAGCTAGGTCAAATCACCGTTTTAACCCTGTGATTACCTCTTGCTCCTTAAGTATCATTGATCCTCTAATGAACAACTTGTTTATAGTCAAACCATAAATAAAAGCCCTCTCGGGCCAGTGAGAGGGTGGGCTCCATTGTTCAAGACCCGGTGTCAACACATAAGAGAGAACAACTCCTCTACTTTAAAACTGGGAAGGAGTGAATTTCATCTTGCGTAGTTAAGTTCGCAGCTCCCCACTCCGTTTTGTCCCCAAGAAGGCATGCTTATTGAGTCGGCGACTCGGGGTCACTCTCACTTATGCTAGTCAAAGGGCAACCCCTCATGGACAGGAGTTCGTAACCTGCTCAAGATTAAGGTCTAGTTATTAATGGTCATTTATGAACTATTAAACCTAAATAATTAACGGTGTTATAACATTTGGTTAATAATTTTCAATCCGGTCTTGTACGAACTCATCACACAGGCTACCCCCACTCGCATGTTTCTACATGAACAAATTGGATCAATTCATTTTATCTAATACAAAGTGAGTCGTACCCATAGTATTACCAGGATGAGGTACCCAACCTTATCCATATACTATAGACCCTTGAGGTTATTACTTAAACATGATCCATCAGTATGTTTACTACTTGTTCAAGTTTGATATATAACCTTGGATGTTAGTTTATTGTATTTAAGTTCAAGCAAGTCTAGAAATGAATAAAATACCTCTTATTTTATTTAAATAAATTATATTACACGAGTTTAGGGCATAAATCCCCAATGAACGTCATCACCTTCACTTGTGTTTTGAGGTGAGAGAAAGATATGAGAGGTAGAGATGGTCCCACTAGGCGTGTAAATTTGTTCACACGTGATTTCAACAAACAAATAGAAATAACACGTGTAAATGAATTTAAATTTGTATTAATTTGAATGTAATGGATTATAATCTGTAATGTTTATCCTCTGATTCTTTCTCTCTCTCAAGTGTAATTCGTCTAAGGGTTTTGTAGCTTCTTCTCAAACATAGACTTGATTTGAGGGTTTCGCAGCTTGTTCTCGAATGTGAATTTGTCTCGAGGCCTTTTGTAGCTTGTTCTCGATCTTCAAAATCTTCTAGCCTTCAAGGTTTTGGTTCAAAGGGTTTGATATTCAATAGTGCAAAGAGTCTTCTGCTCTTTGTTTCTGAATTCTCTCTGGATTTTCTCTCTGGAGTTTCCAACTTCAAACTCTTTCAAATGAAGAAGAGCTCCTCTATTTATAGAGTCTCAGGTGGTTTGAGCTTGACCATTGGACCGGACCTAGTTAATATTGGGCCTAAACTCTGTTGGACTATATCTAATTGACTTTGGACCTAGCCCTCTGGGTTAAGACTTTTGGTGGATTAATATCTCCCATTTATTGGGCTTCGTCTACAATTGACCAAAATTTCATACAACCTAGTTGCATATCTTGATTTGTATTAATTTAATTTAGGGATGTTCACAAATTTAATTAATCTCAAATTAAATAAATAACTTTGTCACTCACTTTAAATAATCTTATGGAAATTTCTGATTGATCAAAATTTCTATTCCAACAGACATAACCGCAAACATAAAATTAATGGGTTTGGATTAACACATACTTTGATTTTAGGGTTAACTACATGAATAGAATATTTGAAACTAAATTGTACATAAATAGCATGTTTTGATAATAATATCGGCTTTGTCACTTTTCAAGCCAAATAGAAGTCAAAGCTAAATGAATATTACTCATTTACCTTTCTATTTATTACTAAATATAAAAATATATACAAAAGAATAAAATATAGGGATACATACCATAACCGTTGAAACCTAGGTCATTCCATTAAACCCCCATTTATTTTGCATAAGAAAAAAATATAGAAAAAATTTTCACGACTGTTTTCCTTAAATCTAGGGATTTAAAAAACTAAACAACCCTTTCCATTATTGACGGTTTCATTTTTCATATGTAGGGGTATATATAATATATATATATATAAATGAGAATATAATAAAAGTATATATAATATGTATATGAGAATATAATAGGATTATTATGTTATCTCAAACATATAGAATGATTAGATAGTATATATATATTTTATACCTCAACATATATGATTATGGGTATAATATATAATAGAATATGTATTTAGGAACTCATTGAACAACATATATTGTAGTGAGTAAATAAAATGGATAGATCATGTTATGACATTATAGCTATATATTAAGGTTATCCCAGAATTAATAGAATTATTACCAATAGTATAAAATATATGATGATTGTCTATGTTTATATAATATATGTTTGTGAATATAACTATATTTATTTCCTATATAAAATATAAATATACAGATATATATAATATATTTATATGTATATTTATTTTTTATAATATACTTAATATTATGTATTTTATGTTGAGTATTTTCAAGAATGTTCCATATCACATGAAGTTTATAACACATATACCATGTATAATTTTTTTATTTTATATTATATCTACATATTAGTAAAATGAGATTGTAATACAAAAAATATATTGTACTGTAAAACTAACTTCATAAATTTTTTTAGGTAGATAGAACATAGGCCTAAAAAAAACTTAGATAAAAGTATATAAACAATGTTGGAGAAATTACTGAAGTTTCTGAAGATTTTCTCCATTTTGCTATCTATAACATTTTGGAGTTTTTTAAAATATAAGATTTACAAATCTAAACAAATGGGAGAGAAATTTGGTTTCGAATGCCAGAGAAAACAACCAACTAAAATAATTTCAAGGGACAATTGGACATATGACAAAATGAGGGTAAAAAATAACACATATTGTAAAATGTAAAAAAAAAAAGGGGCAAAGAGGCCCAATATAATTGCCCATATAGCAAATGGCTCAATCCATTTGCAAAAATAGCAAAAATTTAAAAAGATGAATTGAAATTACTAAAACACCTCCGATATCAGTATTATCACTGATAGAAGTCTGTTTATTTAATAACTAATTTGTTCATTTGACAATTTGAACAATGAAAACTTCTTTTTCATCTGAAATCTGAAATCTTCATTTGACTGTAAGAACCTTGTAAGAACCTTGAACAAAGGGTATAGTTTGTTTGAATGTAACATCATACATTTGTATTCTTGACCAATTTCAAATTCTTATTCATTTGAAAGGATCTATCTGTGAATGGTCATCATTTGTTTAACTTTCTTGATGAAAGCCTAGAAGTTTTTTGAATGGATCTATGAATGAAGGATTGTGAATGGTTTGTGAATGGTTATCAAGATTGATTGTGAATGGTTATCCATGTTTATCAGGATTGAAAGCTTATAATTTTTTTGAATGTTTATCAGGATTGTGAATGGTTATCCAATCTTTTGGGAATGGTTACACGATTGTCAATGTGTTATAGTGTTAGACTTCTATCATCTGATATCAGTGATAGAAGACTATCAGGTGATAGAACTGATATCAGTGATAGAAGTCTATAACGATTGTCAATGTGTTACAGTGTTAGACTTCTATCATTTGATATCAATGATAGAAGTTTATCAGGTGATAGAACTGATATCAGTGATAGAAGTCTATAACTCTACTAGACTTCTTGTTCTTCATGAATATTATTATATCAGGTTTGTGATAAATGTCTATCACTGATAGTTGTCTATCAATCATTAACTTTTTTCCAGTGATAGGTGTAGATGTCTAATAGAAGTGATAAACTACTATTGTGATATCTATCACTGATAGAAGTGATAGACTTCTACCACAGTTGTCTATCTATTACCTATTACTCATAACTTTTCTAATATCTATTAGACTTTTTGTTCCTATCCGACTTCTATCACTATCCATCATTGATAGAAGTGATAGACTACTATCACTGTTAATAATTAATAAAAGTTAATGAAAAAAAGTGATAGACTACTATCACTGATAGAAGTGATAGGCTTCTATCAGTGATAGTTGTCTGATAGACTTCTACCTATCTATTACCTATTACTCATAACTTTTCTATTAGACTTCTTGTTCTTCATTATTATTAACTTCTTTCTTCTATCCGACTTCTATCAGTGATAGATGTCTATCACTGATAGTTGTGTATCAATCATTAACTTATTTCCAGTGATAGACTTCTATCAGTAATAGATGTCTATCACTAATAGAAGTGATAGAATTCTATCGGTGGTAGTTGTCTATTACTATCACTGATAGTTGTTTATATGTTAGTTATTACTGTTTGTTTTGTGGTTTTCAAATTTTCTCATCAGATGCCAAAGTTCTTGTGTTCATAGTATTGATATTAAACTTTTGAAACAATCACAAACCTTGTATTGATAATATGAATAGTATGATAACAACAATATTGAGTTCTATCTTGAAAAAAACATATCTAAAACCAATTGTCAAAAATTACATCATGACAAAAATTGTGGAAATTTACATGTCCTACGATTGTGACCAACACGATGACAATGACTACATTTTGTATGACTTCTTGCTTCACCAATCGACGGAATCCTTTGCTTTCAAGGTCTTCCTGCTTGACGTTTAACAATTGGAGGTAATGCATTCATGCCAACTTCTATCGAACTCATTCAGAATGATTCCCAACTAGGTGGATTACACCTCCATAAGTTGTCACTCCCATCACTAATTGCACAAGGGGAGCCATCAAAACAAGCATTATTAATATGAGGAACTAAAGGATATCTTGTATTTTGATCTTTCACTAAAGTTAAAAACCAAGCAACATCTTTATCTTCTTGAATTTTAACCACATCATGAGCACCATTCATCCCATAACCTAATAAGATCAACAATTCTATAGAAGAAATAGAACTATCCATTCGAACTTTTTTCGCAATCAGATTAATAAAATCATCAAAACACATCATCTCATCAACCAAAATTCCAATGGTCTTGTAATTCTCATAGAAATTTTTCTCATTCCATTGTCCACTATAAAAAATAACTATTGCAAGCTTCATCATAGTTCATGCGAAAAGTAATAACAACATTAATAACATTAAGTAATATAGAAATCGATCACCACAATAGTCACTCATTGATCAATGATATCACTGATAGTATTGATATCTATTGATCACTGATATCAGTGATATCATTGATATCTACTAATCACTGATATCATTGATATCATATCTATTGATCAATGATAACACTGATATCATTGGTATCTAGAAAACAGTGATAGATATCACTAATATCACTGAACTGATATAACTGATATCATTGATATCTACTGATCCTTGATATCAGTATCATATATATTGATCAATGATATCACTGATATCATTGATATCTAGAAAACAATGATATCACTAATGTCATGTGTATATCTGTACCACTGTCCGGCAAAGAAGCAAGTGCAGTGCCTCGACGACGATCACCATATGTTCAAAGTCACCTACCGCGACAACCACACGTGCCACATGTTTACCGTTGTTCCCTCCGCTCCACCGTCGCCGAACGTTGGCAACCAACACATGACCCTTTTTCGAGCCCCTCCACTAGATGGCTTTCGATGGAGTTCGTCGATCTGCAAGTGGGTCGTAGAGCCTCGAGGATCCGGCTGTCGTCCGGTACGAAAAAAACATGGGCGATCAATTTTCGATGTTGGACATGATCGACAATATGTTCAACTCCACCACTGACAGTAGTAACAATATGAAGTCTATCTTTGCCGCTTATGTGGCAGAAGAAGATCTCTATCACAAGTGGTGAAATGCACGCAAAAATAGGAATAAGGGTAAAACTGGAATTATAAATTATTTTTAAAGAGATTTGCTATATTTGCAATTCTTTTTAAATATTGTTATATTTGCAAATAATAAGATCACCCTTGCTACCCATTACAAATTCTCAAAAAATAATGCAAATATAAGAAAATCGGTTGCTCAACCTATTTAAATTACAAAAAAGCTCACAACCCAAATCAGTGATAGAAGTCTATCAGTTCACTGATAGAACTCTATCGAAGTCTATCACTGATAGACTTATTGGTTGGATTGTTTATCTATTCTGATTGAAGTCTATCAAAGATAGAAGACTATTACTATCACTATCACTATCACTGATAGACTTCTAGTTTGGAATTTTTTCTCTTCAGATTGAAGTCTATCACTATCACTGATAGACTTTTTCGTTAAGATTTTTGTCTTTTTTTATTGAAATCTATCAATAATAGAAGTCTATCACTATCACTGATAGACTTCTTGTTTGAGATTTTTATCTATCAATGATAGAAGTCTATCACTATCGCCGATAGATTTCTATTTGTGTTGTTTTATCTCTTCTGATTGGAATCTATCAGTAATAAAAGTCCATCACTATCACCAATAGAACTCTATATGTGTTGTTTTATATGTTCTTATTGGAATCGATTAGTGTTAGAAATCTATCACTATCATCGATAGACTTTTATCTGTGTTATTTTTTATCTCTTCTTATTAGAGTCTATCAGTGATAGGAGTATATCTGTAACACCCCGTAATTTTGAACACTTCCTAGGAGTATATCGCTCATGTCCAGCACAACCAACGTCACATCTAGCACATGACCCGTTACCACTACCTGCCCAGATTTAACCTTTTCCCGAGTCACTAACTCTCTACCCACTGGGGTAGCTACTGCCAAATCAACATCTAAAGGCTCTACCTCTAACTGGGCTTACCTCACAAAATCAACAGAAATAAAAGAGCGTGAGGAACCAGAATCAAATAAAACAAGAGTCAGGTGGCCAAGAACGGGTAGTGTACCTGTCACCACAGTGCTGGAACCTCCTGCGTTCCTGCAGGTAGTGTATCTTAATTAAAATTTGAGTGAACATTTCAAATTCTAATTAAGATCTAGCAATCTCAAAACCCTTTACAAGTTAGGTAGTGGACCTAATGGACCTACAGATTAAAAGCTCTAACAATAAAAGATTAATTGGTTAATCTCATTAACCGCTTAATTGACATTCGTTAACTGTGGGTACACTCCACTAAAGACTCGCAGCTGCACTCTTCTCACTGCAGATATTTTTCTGTATCCATGGATAATGAACAATAATATCAAGTCAATCGTTTACGAGTGTTCGTAACACCAACTGGGTCCAATTACCGTTTTACGCCTGGGATACATATATGGCCTTAAGTACCAGTGCTCCTCTAATAAACAACCTGTTTATGGTCCAACCAATAAATAGAAACCACTCTCAGCCGAGTTAGAGGGTAGGACCCTTTGTTCAAGTCTCGGAGGCACTACTTAAGGGAACTTTCATCTACTTACCCTAAACTGGGAAGAAGTGAATTTCATCTTACTAGGTTAAGTACCCAGCTGCCCACGAGGTTTCGTCCCCAAGAAGGTAGACTTATTGAGTATGCGTCTCAGACCACTCTTACCCATACTAGTCAAAAGACAATCTCTCGCAGACAGGAGTTCGTAACCTGCTCAGGATTAAGATCAAGTTTCCTAGGTCATCCTATTAAAATAGAAACCTAATTAATTAACGGAGTTACATCAATCCATTACTGTTTCGCAATCCGGTCTTATGTGAACTCATCACATAGGATACCCCCACTCGCATGTCAGCTACACAAACGCGTTGGATCACTGCGTTTGTATAAAATACAAAATGAGTTGTATCCATAGTGCCACCAGGATAAGATACCCAACCTCATTCCTATACTGTAGACTATTCAAGACACATAATATAACCTAGGATGTTAGTTTATTGGATTTAGGGTTAATTTAAGGAAAACTACATGAAATTCAATCAACGGTTTATTAAATAGTATTAATAACATTTTATTGATAAAATTGAAAAAAAATTACAAATTTACAAATTACGAGTTTTAAGGCATAAAACCCAACAAACTCTCTCTTGAACTAAAACTCTAGTCTAGTGGGATACATAGAATCCAAAATAGTGGGGTACAATAAATACAATAAACTAGGGCATCTTAATACCTATTACATATCTCCCACTTGCCTTAGATTACCCTATGTACATGTCTTGTAGACTCAAACTCTCTAGATGACCCTCGAACACTTTGAGGTGAGAGTTTTCGTAAAAGGATCAACAATGTTATGCTCCGAAGCGATCTTGGTGACAATCACATCTCTCCGTTGCACTATCTCCCGAATGCGATGATATTTCCTCTCAATGTATTTTTCTCGTTTGTTGCTACGAGATTCTTTTGAATTCGCCACAACACCATTGTTGTCATAGTATAAGGTGGTAGGCAATTCCATATTTGTTAAGAACTTCCTGAGCTAAAAAGCTTCTTTAGGTGCTTCACAAGCAACTACACACTCAACCTCCATCGTGGAGTCTGCTGTGCATCCTTTCTTGATGCTTCGTCATACTATAGCTCCCCCATTAAGAGTGAACACTAATCCCGATGTGGATTTCATTGAATCCTTATAGTCTGAAAATCAGAGTAAGTGTATCATGTAAGGATCAAATCCTTAGCCTCATACAGTAGCATATAATCTCTCGTTCTCCTAAAATACTTAAGGATGTTTTTAACTGCAGTCCAGTGGTCTAATCCTAGATTAGACTGGTACCTACTGACTATTCCCACAACATAACATATGTCAGGTCTCGTGCACAACATAGCATAAATTAGACTACCTATTGCAGAGGCATAGGGAATACGTTTCATATCCTCAACTACTTGAGGTGTCTTAGGACACTGTTCCTTAGACAAATGAACTTCATGCCTTAAAGGCAATAAATCCTTCTTAGAGTTCTGCATCGAATATCGTAAAAAAATTCTATCGATATAGGATGCTTGAGACAAAGCTAGTGTTGTGTTCTTGCGATTCCTTATGATTTGAATCTAAAGAATGTATTGCACCTTTCCCAAATCTTTCATTTGAAATTAGGTTGCTATCCATTTCTTTATGTCAGTTAAGAATCCTACATCATTCTCAATGAGTAGGATATCGTCCACATAAAGTACTAAGAAAGCTACCTTGTCGTTGATGATCCTTTTGTAAATGCAAGGTTCTGTTGGGGCTTGTACCCTAAAACTCTTAGTTTGTAATTTTGTTCTAATTATTGTAATAAAGAGTTATTATTTCAATAAAGAGTTATTGTTCGTTATTTACGATATTGCCCTTGTTTTAACACTAAATCCAATAAACTAAACATCCAAGGCTGTAAAATGTATCTTGAACTGAATGTAGTGTACATATAAAGGATCTCGATTCGAGATACAGCCTAAAGGGTCTATAGTAAGGGGATAAGGTTTGGGTACCTTACCTTGGTAACACTATGGATGTGGCCCTCTTTGTATATCATACAAACACTGTGATCCTAACGTGTTCGTGTAGATGACATGTGAGTGGGGATATCCTATGTAATGAGATTACACAAGACCGGACCGCGAAATAATAACCACTGGATGTAACTCCATTGACTAGCTAGGTTTTTATTTCCTAGGATGACCTAAGCAACTTGATCTCAATCTTGAGCAGGTTATGAACTCCTGTTTGCTAGGGATTGTCCTTTGACTAGTATGGGTGAGAGTGGCCAGATTCGTCAACTCAATATGCCTACCTTCTTGGGGACAAGACTGAGTGAGGAGTTGGGGACTTAGCCTAGCAAGATGGAATTCACTCCTTCTCGACTCCTAGGGTAAGTAGATGAATGTTCCCTTAAGTGGTGTCTCTTGGACTTGAACAAAGGGCCTAACCCTCTCAATTGCCCGAGAGGGACTTCTGTTTGTTGGTAGGACCACAAACAAATTGTTCATTAGAGGAGCACTAGTACTTAAGGTACAAGATGTAACCCAGGAGTAAAACGGTAATTTGACCCAGCTGGTGTTACGAACATTCGTGAAGGATTGACTTGCTGTTATTGGTCAATATCCATGGACACATAAATATATCTGCAGTGAGAAGAGTGCAGCTGCGGGACTTTAGTGAAGTGTTCCTGCAGTTAACGAATGTTGATTAGGAGGATAATGAGATTCACCGCATAATTTCGTATCGTTGAAGCTTCTGATCTGTTGGTCCATTAGGTCCACCTTTTAGCTCGTAAAGGGTTCTTAGATCGTTTGAATTTGAAATGTTCAAATTAATTAGGGAATAAATTTAATGCATATAGACATCATAATATAAAGTTTTGGACCTATATATTATAAATTTAATGTGAATATGATTCATATTAAATTATGTGAGAGAATTAAATATTTGAAAGACTTAAATATTAATTTAAATATGATTGACATTCATGTTTAAAAACTATAGGTTAAAATTTAATGTGCATAAGATGTGCATTAAAACTATATGATAGAGAGATAATTGATTAAATATTTTAATCTATATTAAATATATGATATTTAATTTATGATTAATTAAATATGATTTAATTAATTATATTATATTATTTAATTTATATTTTGATTATTTATTAAATAATATAATTAAATAGGAGGGAACGTGTCAGGAGGACACGTTCCCCATGTCTCCCAACTCCCTAATCGATAGGGAGTGGAGAGTTGCCCTCTGGAGTGCTTCTTCTTCTCCAATTGGGAGAAGAGAAGAACGGATCAATGAATTGAGATTCACAGGCAAAAACTCTCTCTCTCTCTTTGAAACTCTCCACCTTCCAAAATGTTGGAAACCTTCCCACCAAGGTTGATCTAAGCTACTCAGAGACATAGGAGGTTTACTGCGTGGTGTTGTCCCAGTGGTGAAGAAAGAACAGAGGAGTTTATCTGTGTTCCTGTGTTGTTGTACGATTGGCAAGGAGTTGCTGAATTGAAACTACAAAGGTAATCATCTATATCCTTTTAGTTTAATTGTTAAATAGCATGTTTGCATGTTTAATTTCCATGCCTAATTAGATTTGGAGTCGTATGCTTATCTCTGTTTTATTGTCAATGTACTGGTATTTGTTTTCAACCAAAAATAATCAAGCAATTTCGATCTTTTAACCATGTTTCCGCTGCTCAAGGGGATCGGATCCCCATCAGGTTCATCAACGTTCTGGTCAAAACCAAAAGACTTGATCGCAGTATCAAATCTTATATTCCAAGACTTAAAAGCTTGCTTCACCCCATAAATGGATTGATTAAGCTTACAAACTTTTTGCTCCTGACCTTGGGCTATGAACCCTTCGGGCTGAGACATATAGATACTCCCCTTAAGATTACCATTCAAAAAGGCAGTATTGAGATCCATTTGCCATATTTTATAGTCATAAAATGTGGCTATGGACAAGAAAATTCTTATAGATTTCAACATAGCAATAGGGGAAAAAGTTTCTTCATAGTCAACTCCTTCCCTTTGGGTAAAACCTTTTGCTACGAGTCTAGCTTTAAAGATATATACCTTTCCAGCTGCATCTTTATTTCTCTTATAGATCCATTTGCACCCTATCGGTCTTACCCCTTCAAGTTGGTCTATAAGTTCCCATACTGAATTGAAGTACATAAATTCCATTTCAAGGTCCATGACTTTGACCCATTGGTTCTTGTCTATATCATTCATTGTTTATTTGTAAGACAATAGGTCCTCTACGCCATCATAAGGTATCACAACTTGAGTTTCAGTTAAACCCAAGTAGCAATCAGGTTGTGAGGCAATCTCCCACTGCGTCAACGCATTCCAAACGATTAATAAGCACGAGGCTGACTAGATGTGTTGGCTCCTTCATCAACTCTTGATGAAGGTCCAACTTGATCAACAACTCTTGTTAACTCTTCATTAGCTTCATTTAATACCAGTTTGCTACATGGTTTATGGTTCCTCATGTGATCCTCCTCCAAGAAAGTGGCATTTGTCGATACAAGTACCTTGTTTTCTTATGAGTCGTAGAAATGACCACCTCTCGTTTCTTTGAGATAGTCTATAAATAGGCATAAACTTTAATGGGGTTCCAGTTTCTTTAGGTTTGTCACTAACACGTGTGCAGGGCAACCCCAAACGCTAAAGTTGTTGGATTTTGTGACCTAAAACTCGTAGTTTGTAATTATGTTCTAATTAATGTAATAAAGTGTTATTATTTCAATAAAGTGTTATTGTTTGTTATCTACGAGTTTGTCTTTATTTAAACCCTAAATCCAATAAACTAAACATCCAAGGCTGTTAAATGAATCTTTAACTGAATGTAATGTACATAAAAAGGATCTCGGTTCGAGATACAACCTAAGCAGGTCTATAGTTAGGGGATAAGGTTTGGGTACCTTACCCTGGTAAAACTATGGATGTGGCCCACTTTGTATTTGATACAAACATTGTGATCCTAACGTGTTCGTGTAGATGACATGTGAGTGGGGATATCCTATGTAATGAGATTGCATAAGACCGGACCACGAAATAGTAACCGTTAGATGTAACTCCGTTGACTAGTTAGGTTTCTATTTCACTAGGATGACCTAGGCAACTTGATCTCAATCTGAAAGGTGTTACTTAACTCCGTTCGCGAGGGATTGTCCTTTGACTAGTATGGGTGAGAGTGGCCAGATTCGCCGACTCAATAAGCCTACCTTCTTGGGGACAAGACCGAGTGAGCGGCTGGAAACTTAACTTAGAAAGATGGAATTCACTCCTTCCCACCTACTAGGGTAAGTAGAGGAATGTTCCCTTAAGTGGTGTCTCCGAGACTTGAACAAAGGGCTCGACCCTCTCATTGGCCCGAGAGGGACTCTTTTTGTTGGTAGGACCACAAACAAATTGTTCATTAGAGGAGCACTGGTACTTAAGGCATAAGATGTAACCCAGGAGTAAAACGGTAATTTGACCCAGCTGGTGTTACGAACATTCGTGAAGGATTGACTTGCTGTTATTGGTCAATATCCATGGACACAAAAATATATCTGCAGTGTGAAGAGTGCAGCTGTGGGACTTTAGTGGAGTGTTCCCACAATTAACGAATGTTGATTGGGAGGTTAATGAGATTAACCGAGCAATCTCGTATCGTTAGAGCTTCTGATCTGTAGGTTCATTAGGTCCACCTTCTAGCTCGTAAAGGGTTCTTAGATCTTTAGAATTTGAAATGTTCAAATTCATTAGAGAATATATTTAATGTATTTAGATACGATATAATATATAGTTTTGGAACTATATATTATAAATTTAATGTGAATATGATTCCTATCAAATTATATGTGAGAGAATTAAATATTTGAAAGAGTTCAAATATTAAATTCAAATGTGAATGTCATTCATATTTGAAAACTATAGATTATAATTTAATGTACATAAGATGTGCATTAAACTATAGGTTAGAGGGAAAATTGATTAAATGTGATTTAATCTAAATTAAAAATATGATATTTAATTTAATTTAATTAAATAAGATTTAATTGATTTATTAATTAATACGATTAATTATAAAAAAAATAAGGAACGTGTCAGGAGGACACGTTCCCCATCTCTCCCAACTCCCTAAGCGATAGGGAGTGGGAGATGCCCTCTACAGGGTCTTCTTCTCCAAGTGAGAGGGAGACAATTGATTGATGCTGGATTTTTGCAATTGAGAATTGCTCTCACACAGAAGAATTCTCTCTCTGACTCTCCCATTCCCAATTCTATCCAAAAGTTGGAATCCTTCCCACCAAGGAGGATCTAAGTAGAACTCAGAGATATAGGAGGTGATCTCTGGTGGTTGTGTTCTTACTGGAAGAAAACAGAGAAGTCCCTGTACAATTGTTTTGCCGTACAACCTTTGGAGCAACAAGTTGCTGGAGAATTAGAAACTACAAAGGTAATTCTTTTCTCTTCTTAATTTAACAGTTAAATTTAGGAATGTTTGCATGTATATTTCCATGTCTAATTAGATTAGAATTTCCATGCTTGTTTTGTATGTTTTTCTCAATGCATTGTTTTTTGTTTCAATTAAAACAATCAAGCACATTAACCATTCCAATCACGTTTCCGCTGCTCAAGGAGATCAGATTTCCATCAAAAGTGACGCAAACTAGGTTTACGCCCCTTCCTTAACTCAAAAGGTATTTCAGAAACACTCTTTGATGCAACATTGTTCAAGATTTGAACTGAAGTCTCTACTGCATTACCTCAAAACGAGTCAGGTAACTGAGCATAGCTTATCATGGAACGAACCATGTCTAACAAGGTTCTCTTTTTCCTTTCTTATACACCATTCTGTTGTGGTGTACCAGGTGTTGAGAGTTGGAATTGTATTCCATGTTATATTAGATAGTCTTGGAATCTTAAGTCCATGTACTCTCCACCTCGATCAAATTGAAGTGTTATAATAGTCTTTCCTAATGCATTTTCAACTTCAGTCTTAAACTCTTTGAACTTTTCAAGAGCTTCTGACTTATGTTGCTTTAGGTATAAGTGATCATACTTCGAATAATCATCTATAAAAGAGATAAAATATTTGTACCCTCCTCTAGCTTTTACATTCATTGGACCACAAAGATCAGAATGTATCAACTCCAAGGGCACTTTGGCTTATAACCTTTTCTAGTAAAATATAATTTTGTCATCTTACCTTCTAGACAAGATTCACACGAAGGTAAAGAATCGTCTTCTAATGACTTAGAAGTCCATTATTTACTAGTCTCTCAATCTGGTTGAGATTAATGTGACCAAGTCTCAGATGCCAAAGATAGGTATCTTTATTAGGAGAATCTATTTGCCTCTTACTTTGAGTATTAGCAGTTTTAAACATTTCATGATTTAAAAGCGCGTTTATTTCAATTGGTCTTAATACATACAAGTTGTTTTCAAGTCTAGCTGAAAAAATAACAACACCATTGTTACTAATGAATGTTTCATTAATATTGAAAGAAATTGATTAACCTTGTTCAATTAAACAAGAAATAGACAAAAGGTTCCTCTTAATCTTAGGAATTATGTAAATATTTTCTAAAAACATAAATCTATCTCTAAAAAAAACTTAACAGCTCCCACTGCACGAGCTAAGACAACGTCTCCCGTTTCGACTCTGAGCGCCATCTCACCCTCTTCGAGCTCTCTGAAGGAACTAATTCCCTATAAAGAAGAAAAAACATGATTAGTAACCCCTGAATCAAGTATCTAGGTGGAATTGTCACTTTCCACTAAACAGGTTTCTAGAAAAAACAAATCTAATTTACCTTTCTTTTCTTTGAGCTCGGCTAGGTACTTCAGGAAGTTGCATTTCAGTGTCCGTCCACGTTGCAGTGGAAACATTTTCCTTTATTTGCAACCTTGGTTTTTCCTTTGTCTTTGTTAGCAGCAGCGGGAACCTTCCCCTTTCCTCCTTTCTTCTTCTTTTGTATCTTTTCAAGACCAGAAGATGAGTTCCCAAACTTAGTTCTAGAGAATAAACCCTTATAGAACCTTGGAATGGGCAAACAGATTTGCCTCTCCTTCAGTTGGTCCCTTACTTTGCATAAGAGACTGATAAGTCTGTAACTCATTTAGAAGGGTAGTTAGGTTGTACTGAATTTTGTTCATCGCCGCATTCTTGCAGAATTGCAGGAAACCCTTCGGAAGAGATTCTAGGATTAACAAACCTGACTTTCCTTGTCTATGACCGCCCTGTTCATTTCAGGCACGTTAAAGTGAACCATCAGATCGAGAACATGTTCTCTCACTGAAGTCTCCTTCTTCATGCACACATTATAAACGTACTTGAGAGCTTGATGCCAGATTTGTCCATACGGTTGTCCGAACATATCCTGCAACGAACTCATGATCTCACAAACTGAGACCATGCCCTCGTGCTTCTTAGCTAGTACCTTAGACAGACTAGCTAAGATATAGACCTTGGCCTTTTCATTGACCCTAGTCCAATGGTCATAGACGTCCTTAACAACTTGGGACATATTACGAGCAGGGGTTTGAGGACATTCATCAGTTAAGACGAATCGAAGGTCGTCCACAACGAGAATCATATTCAAGTTGGACTTCCACGTAGCATAATTATCCCCAGTTAATCTTTCATTCACGAGTATAGCAATAATAGGAGACGAGATGCTGAAAAACAAACAAATTTGTCCAAATTAGTTATGTGTATCTTGACCCATTACATGCAATCTAATCAATTTAGCAAAGTAACAATGAACCCTAATGTTTAATTTTAAACCAATGTATTTGCAACGATACTTCAGAGGTTTAGAATAAAAGTCACCGTCAGGTGATCAATCACTCCTCCCCTAAATTGAGACCATCTCAGCTAATTGTCATTACCAAAATATCTCATTCAAATGGTCTTTAGCTATCATTTTTTGGTCAAAGCTTTGTTAACTAACTTAACTCATCCCATAAATGTGACTCAATCCTTTTCAGATCCAGTAGGTCCCAGCCAACAGGCTACAGTTAGGAAAAACAACTATTGGCAAATTACCTAAAAGACCCTATCCTGTAACACCCCAGAACTTAAGTCACTCTTAAAATTGTATTTGAATTATTTTAGTGCAAAATTAAATTAATCAAGGCTTGAAATTCTTATTTTAGTTTATGTTTTGGAGAATTTATTAGATTTTATGGGCATAGCTATTTTTGAGTTAATTGGGATTATTAATTTTGGTTAAGGGCCTTTTGTAGTTAAGAGATAAAAGAGGGGCATTCTAGTAATTTAATAGAAAAGAAAATTAGGGCTTCCATCTCTTCTTTTGTTATATTATTGCACAACTCCCAAGAAGCTAATTTCTTCTCCATTCTCTCCAACCTCACGACAACCCATTTTCCTCGCCGCCACACACACGACCACCGCATCACCCGTTCGTCAACACCCGCCATTCGTCGTCGACCCCTGTCGCACGTCGTCCTCGCCGCCAAGCTGCGCGAGTCGTGGGTCTGAAGCTCTAACGGCGGTCGGAGCGGTGTCGAGCATCCGCCGATCTCACCGCTCGTGAAGTCGCCACCAACCGCCAACCTCCTCGCCGTCGGTCGAGCCCGGTCAAGCGCAATCCGTTGCGCCGCGCGCCGCGCGAGTGTTGCCCGTCGCGCCGCAGAGAACCCAACCCGCGAAGAAGAAAGCCGTGAACATCGGTCGGTAATGGCACTCCTTTGGTTCGACTGGTTCGCGCCTATTCTGATCGATTTTTGAGGTTTCAGGACCGGTTTTGGATAGATCGGTTCACAACGTTCTGAGATCTGACGTTCACGCGCCGGTACGCGCAGTCTCTGACACCACACGCGCCGCCACACGCGTGCCGCCGCCGCCGCACACGCGCGCCGCCGCCGGAGCGATTTCGATCCACTGCTTTTGATCCCCGAGTTCGCTTTCAAGCCTCTGTTAGTGGTAATACGACCTAGTTATTGTCGAATTTTGATTATAAGCTTCTTTAAATAAGAATTAGTTATGAATCTTATTTATGATATAGGAGAGTTGGTAACTTGAGTGTCGAGTTGAACGTGAAAGAAAAGACAAGGTTTTAGGAGCTCTTGAAGATCTTTGATCGAAAACCCAAGGTAAGGGATTTTCTACAAATGAACTTGAAAAAAGGAGTAAACACGGTTTCTGAAAGATTTATTTTAAAAAGTTGAAATTCAAGGATTTATTTCAAAGGGTGAATTTCCAAGACTCATGCTTAGGGCTTGAATTTAGAAAACGAATATTTCAAAGGGTTTTTCGAGGACCTCGAGTGAATGATTTTCAAAAGGTTTAGAAAGGAACTTGATGATTTAAGGGTTTGAGAGGACCCGAGCTGAAATGATTTCAAAGTATTTAAAAATGAGTCTTGACACAGTTATGTATAGTTCTGTATATTGAGATTTTCAGTTATGTCATTGTGCTAGTTATGCACCTTAAATTATAAACGTACTTATTACTGATGATTGATTGACTCTAGTTAAGTCATGATCTTAAGTTTATGTGATTGTTGCATCATTTCTGAATGTATATGTTTATGTGTTTAAAGAATGGAACCTCATGCATATTGTATGTATATGAACATTTCATGTAGGCTGTGGCAATAGGTCTCCTGAGAATTTATGCATGGTAAAACATGCATCAGAGACCCTATGGGTCAAACTTATAGGAGTCTGTGAGGGACTCAAACTTATAAGGTCTGTGAGGGACTCAAACTTATAGGGTCTGCAGAGGACTCAAATCTTATAGGGAGTGCATGAGGGACTCAAACCTATAGGGGTCTGTGAGGGACTCAAAATGAAAATACTCAGGTAGACTCAATTGACCACGCATAGCCAGAGAGAAAAGTCATGATTTTATGAGCAGAGTTTTAGGTCCCACAACAGAAAGTTTTATGATCTCAAAAGTCACGAATCACAGTCATGTATAAAAGTCATGTTTAAAAGAAAGTCATGTCGCATGTGTTTGCATTTCCCGACCCCCCACTTACTGGGTATTTTATAATACTCACCCCCTTTACTTTTGTTGTGCTTTCTCTGTTTTAAAATGATTTTAGGTAAAGGCGAGAGCATACCAGGCGAGTGGCGTGGATGCGCTCTGAGTGGTCATGGGAACCGAGTCATGAATTCCGCATCCATGATTTAGAAAGAATTTTTAAATGATTATTGTCTTCCGCTTATGTAACATAGAGTTTTGAAACTAGAGGCCGAACTTAGTTATGTTTCTTGTAAACGTTTTGTATTTCTATGGGATCCCAAATTAAATTGATTTTTATTTATCAACTTTTACTTATTTAAAGTCAGTTAGGGCCTCGAATGCATGCATGAGTAGTAATGTCCCTAGGAATTTATGTTATAAAAGTAGGGGCGTTACATATCCATTTCTGGAGTTCGCGGTGTTTTAATCCCTATGGTCAGACCCTCCATAGGGGTGGTTGATACCAAGGCAACATGCATGTGGACCATGGAAATCTCAAGGTGCGACCTAATAGAGGAGACCGTAGGATACGTTGACACGTGACCTTCTCCCATTTATTATAGATACCTTCCTCATTCACCTTGGTATTGAACCATGCAAACACCATTCGTAGGGGGGACGCCCCGCCACGAGTCCGAGCATGAAACTCACGATGTGAACTCTTAAGGACGTGAGAGATAAAAGTCGATACGAACATCTCATTTTTCCCCACTAAATTATCCTAAGGTTTAGTGTTAATTTCTAACTTAGGTGGATTCTTGCTAAATGAATCTATCTAAGTCTATTTCTATTATAACTCTTATAACAAGGTTTTTAACCTTTAATCTCTAGGTGTATTAAACCATTTAATTACCTAATGGTGTTGCATGTTAATAGGATTTAGGTTAATTCAACTCAGGTTTCGGGTAAGTTCTTAGGTATGAGGTGTTCCATAAACCGTCAACTTAAGAACCCCCAACCTTAGACAAAACAACACCGGTAGAGTTCCCTTATAACCATAATCCTATTTGTCCTACTTACTTTATTTTAAAATATTTAAAACACTAACGAAGACTAATTTCTAATCCTATTAGAAATTATAAACTTAGGTCTAATTAAAATTTTAAACATTTTAAAATTAATCCTATTAAACCTAAAACCCTATGTTTGCATGCAACTCTTTGTTAGAATTTAAAGGTTTCTAAACCATTTATAACTATTATAAATTTTAATAATTAACCTATAAAATATTGTTATGGTGAATAAACCAACAATTATAACTCAATTAACTTATTTACCAAATATTTAATTCATGCTTTAATTAAATCTAATTTATTAACAACATTAACTTTCCAGCAAAAAACACAAAACAATTAATATAACTATTTATATTAATCTGAGTGATTTCTTCATGCTTTTTATTTTTCATATAATTAATACAACACTTATACTAAATTACTAATGAAAAATATATAACATACATTTTCACCAATCAATATAACTATTATATTAATTAAAATGCATGTACATGTTTATCCTAAGGTGGGATTTAAGTAAATGTCATTCATACAGCTGTAAATAGCCAATAGACTGAAAATTTGACCCCTAAAGTGCAAAATAATAAAATTATATTAATTTTACAAAGAAATCGGTCAAAAAATACCTTGAACCGGGCTTGAACCACTCAAACCGAGCCAAAAATGAGTCTGCCTGCTCGAACAAGGCCGAATCGGTCCACCTTCTGAAAAAAAAAATGTTACAGCGTTGAGACGCTTTGGTGGCGTCGAGACATTGTGACCATTGTGCGCCTCCTCTATTGGGGAAGATAACGTCTTGATGCTTATGAAACGTCTCAACGCTAATGAAGAGCGTCTCGATGCTGTCGCGATTCCAGAACACCCCAGCTTATCGCAAAAACGTCAGAACAGTGGCCATCCTCACAAATTTCGTCCAGAATGCATCCAAATCAATCCACGAACGACTCAAAACAGTAAATACATACTCGATTTGCACTTTAATTCCCCAAAAAACACAGGGGGCCTTACAAATTTTGAAAAAAATCAAAACGATAAATCTATGAGAAAAAGTTCCTAACTAGTCCACAATAAACCAAAATGCAGAATCCCAGTAAACTAATGCAAATTTCGATTACCAAATAAAAATTTGAGTTGGCTTTGATACCAATTGATGGTTTCGAAAAACCAAATACACAACGAAAGCCAATTGAATCTGTTTACACATTTTTCATTTGACAATAAGAAATACCAGGACATTGGGAACAAAATATCGATAAACATTAAAAGCATGGTTGTAAATTCAGAATCATTCTAGAATGCATTCTAAACTAAAAAGGGTTTAGAATTTTTACCTTTTTGGCTTCTGGAATTTTACACAACAAAAAGGTTGTTCTACTGCAAGCCAAAACACCAGCTCCTTCTGTTTAGCTAAAACCACAGGACACTACCACTTGGGAGAACTTCCTATCCTCTGTATCCTTTTGATTGAAGTTTGTGGGAAACCTATCTTAAAATCAATTCGGAAGTTTCAGAGAGAATAATTTTTTTGTATTTCCAATAGGAAAAGCAACCAACTTCCTCAATCCTTTAACCTCCTCTGTTTATCCATAGAAGAGGATGAAGGAAGAGGGAGTGAGAGAGAGAAGATGGTGGAACATGCGTAATGCACGTTCCCCATTATTAATTAATCAAAATTAATTAAAATAATATTTATTAATTAATTTAATTAACAATTAATTACATTAATTTACATCTAAATCATATTTAAATGCACATCTCTCATAACTTATAGTTTTAATTAATTTAATTAAATCAATATTTAATTAAGTTAATTAAACTTACAAATTAATTAATTCTCTAATTAATCAATCAAATATCATACTATTTAATTTAGGTTATTATGATTAAATCCCATTTAATCATTTTCCTTTAACCTATAGTTTTAATGTACATCTTATGTGCATTAAAATTTAATCTATAGTTTTTAATATGAATCTTATTCATATTAAAACAGTATTTGAACTCTTTCAAATATTAATTTCTCACTTACTTTAATTTTGAATCACATCCAAAATTAAATTTATATAATAAAGATTTAATCAACATAAAAACTTTATATTATAATCTATCTTCATACATTAAATTAATTCCCAAAGTGAATTTGAACATTTCAAATTCGAATTAAGATCTAGCAATCTCCGAACCCTTTACAAACTAGGAAGTGGACTTAATAGACCTACAGATTAGAAGCTCCAGCAATACAAGATTAATTGGTTAATCTCATTAACCGCTTAATCGATATTCGTTAACTGCGGGTACACTCCACTAAAGACCCGCAACTGCACTTTTCTCACTGCAGATATTTTCTGGGCCATGGATAAAGACCTATAATAGAAAGTCAATCTTTCACAAGTGTTCGTAACACCAACTAGGTCAAATTACCATTTTATCCCTAGTTTACATCTATGGCCTTAAGTACCAGTGTTCATCTAATGAACAACTTGTTTATGGCCCAACCAATAAACAGAAACCCCTCTCGAGCCACTAGGAGGGTAGGACCCTTCGTTCAAGTCCTAGAGACACTGCTTAAGGAAACACTCATTTACTTACCCTAAGTTGGGAAGGAGTGAATTCCATCTTGGTAGGTTAAGTCCACAGTTGCCCACGAGGTTTCGACCCCAAGAAGGTAGGCTTATTGAATCGGCGTCTCAGACCACTCTAACCCATACTAGTCAAAGGACAATTGATCGTTATGCAACACGCAAGTGCACGTGATCAAAGTAATAATCTGGAGTAATTTAGAGTATCGTACCGACAAGGAACGGGTTTCACAAAGTCACTTCGGGAAAACAAAATTTACTATGAAGATGCAATGATGGGAGCAAGGGTTTTAAAATTGTTTTGGGTGATAAAAGAGTGCTACTAATATTTGAAAAAAAATAATGAGATAAAAGAAAGGAATTCAAGTTGCTTTTGCCCCTTCGAAGAAAATGCTACAAAGAATGTGGTAGCAATTGTGCCAGCAATTCGAAATCTAAGTAAGTCGGGTTCCATTCCTATACGGTTTTGCTCCTAAAACCTCTAGGAAACTAAGAAATTAAACCTACATGTTTGTGGCTAATTGAGCTTAGATGGTTCCCGCACACAATCCTCTTGATTTCGGAGTCTTGCCCTATGTCTAGGGTCAAAGTTTTGGATCTTATGTCTAGGTCCTTTCCTCCGTTGTTTTTATGAGATTTGCTGTCCCTTGACCCTTTCAATATCAACTTCGAGCTTGATAGACAAATTCTAGTGATATGCTAGAGTTGTCCAAATAATATTCAATAAAAACAAACTTAGATTTGATTGCCGACACAACTACCATGCTAATTTAAGCCTGACGTCTCTCTTCTAGGGTATTCACAACTTGAACCCCTAGAAAGGATTTAGCTCATGGTTAAGATGAAGGAAAATATTAATTTGCTTGTTGGAAATGTAAAAGTCATATTTCAATATAAGGCAAAACACAACAATGGGAGGAATAATAAAGAAACTAAAAATTTGGAAGATCAATGGAGGCCTTGACCCTTACTTTTTATTCAATACGGAACTTAGATCAAACACAAATCAGTACAGAATGAATTAAACTCGATTACAGAACTTACTAAAATTGTAAAACGTGAAGAACAAGAGAAATCTAGGGACTCTTTCGTTGATTGACTTCAAAATTCTCAAATGAAGTTAAGGAGTTGTTTGGATTGAGAAGTTGAGGGGAGTAGGAGTTGCAGAGAGTAGCAGTAAAGAAGTCTGGGGAGTAAAGAAGTTTGGGGAGTTTTGAAGTCTGTGTTTGGGGTGCAAAGTTATTTAGTCTAGAGTTTTGAGAAATTGTGTTTGGGGCAAGGAGTTGCAGGAAGTAGGAGTTCTGAAGTCTGCGTTTGAATGCATATTTATTAACTTGGAGTTCTCGTGTCAAATTCTCAAATTTTTTTATACAATTTCTCAAATTTTCATTATTGTAAAATTGTTCCCATAAATCTTAAGATTTATATTTTTTTATTTCTATTAATTTATTTATACTTTAAAATTTTACTTAAAGAAAAAAAATACTTCACACTCTTATTTTCATATCACATTAATGTAATGAATTAATTTTTTGAAGTTTAATAAAGTATTTACATCAATTTAAGAACTTTAATTTAAGATTTGTTATTCAACCTTAGCAAAATATATTTTCTTCGTCCAAAATTTAATATTTAATATTTCTAATTACTCAATGTAATTGATTATTTAACTTTTGATAATTAATCAATCTAATATATTTTAAGAATTTCAATTTAAAAAAATGACAAGAATGACAACTTTCATGTTGTCAATAAGTAGTGAATGCACAAGGCATGCCAACTTCATTGTTCCAACACAAAAATAATACATGTGTTTATGATAAAAATTACCCCACATTATTTTTTCAATATCTCTCATATTATTTATTCAATAATATATTATTTAAAGTTTTAAATACCTAAGTAAAAAAATGTCAAATATTGATTTTAAAACAACTAAGCTCAAAATGAATATATTTTTTAACCCCATATGCAAAATGAATATCATATATACTTTTGTTTAGATTAATATATATTTACGTTATTTATTGAATTCTTTTTAGTAAGGTTGGAATGAAAAGTCATTTGGTATTTTATTTTAAACATGGTTAATTTGAATATCAATTCGTTTTTAATGAAAGAGAGAGAAATGAGAGAATAGTATAAAGATGTAGGAGTGAGATGGGGTGAAGAAAAAATGAGATGTAAAAGTTGTGGGACCATTATGGGGTGTTGGAAAAGGAGTTATGGGGAGTTTGAGAAAGAATAAATCTATGAGGCCTATCAGAAGGAGTTGAGGAAGGAGTTAATAAATCTAAGGGGCCCCCAAGGAAGAGTTAATAACTCGTTGGGCCAAACAAGGAGTTGGGGGGGAGTTATTAACTCCTCCCAACTCCACTCCCCCCAACTCCTCAATCCAAACGAACCCTAAGAGTATTTACCTCCAATACTTTTGTAAGGAGGGTCAACCAAGGACTCGTTACAAACTAAGAAATAAGAAAAAAGTTGCTGGAAAAATAAAGGAAAAATAAATTGTTGTGATGAATATAGTAACGAAAGAAAACTAGATTGAAATTCCCGCAGAAATCGAGCTTGTAGCCTCCTTTTATAAGTGGTGCAAGTAGGGTTTCCATCTAAATCCGTCCTTAATCTATGGGTAATCAATTGGGCATGATTCTAGGCTATATTCTTTCCAAAAATGGATGAGAATCTCCCAAAATCTCGAAATTCCGAAACTTGTGGTGTGTTACTGAAATTTGAAAATTCAATAGCAATTTGTCCAGCAATTTGTCTTGCATTCTTGCTTGCTTGTCTAGTCACTTTGTTGGTTCAAATGCGTCTGCAATTTTCTTGGCATTTTTTTCTGCTATACTTTTCCTTCACAAAAACACACCAATTAGCTTGTTTTCCACTATTTTTTAATCATTTCTTATTTTTGCTCAAATTTTAGCAAACTGTATTAATTTTACTCACGAATGATATTTTTAGTTTGCCACAAAATAAATAATTACAAAAAAATAAACAAAAAAAATAACCAAGTTTAGGTATAAATAATCCTCATAAATGAGAATTATCAACAATCCCTCGCAGACAGGAGTTCATAACCTGCTCAGGATTAAGATCAAGCTGCCTAGGTCATCCTATTGAAATAGAAACCTAATTAGTTAACGGAGTTACATCTATCGGTTACTATTTCGCGGTTTGGTATTATGTGAACTCATCACATAAGATACCCTCACTCGCATGTCAGCTACACAAACGCATTAGATCACTACATTTGTATCAAATACAAAATGGATCGTATCCATAGTGTCACCAGGATAAGGTATCCAACCTCATCCCTATATTATAGACCCTTTAGATTGTTTCTTGAACCTTGATCCTCGTATGTCTCTAAATACTGTTAAAGACACATAATACAACCTAGGATGTTAGTTATTGGATTTAGGGTTAATTTAAGGCAAACTACATGAAATTCAATCAAGGCAAGCTACATGAAATTCAATCAACACTTTAATGAATACCAATAATAACATTTTTATTGATAAAATTGGAACAAATTACAAATTTACAAACTACGAGTTTTAGGGCATAAAACCCAACACTAAAAACTCTAGATTTAATCGATGTCCTACGTTCAACTTTTTCCATAGTAATTATAGTCTATCACTAATAGACTTCAATCACTGTCTTGTGAAAGAAGTCTATTGCTGATATAAGTTTATCACTATCACTGATAGACTTCTACATGTATTGTTTCTCTCTTTTTATTGAAGTTTATTACTTATAGGCTTCTATCATTATTATTGGGAGTAGTGTGTGATTGAAGTCTATCATTGATAGAAACATATATGTTAATTACTACAATCTAAATTACTATAATTTTGAATCTTCAATCAACTAGGGTTAATATAGATTAATTTTCATCCTTAAATAAGCTAGAGTGTGTGATTGAAGTCTAACACTAAGATGTTTATTTCATATATCACTATGATAAATCGGTAATAGAAGTCTATCACTGATAGACTCCTTACTATTATAAAAGCCTCCTAGCATATTACTCCAAGTCTTACTTCAGTCTTATAGTCTATCGATAGACTTCAAATTGTGATAAGAGTCTATCAACAATATAAGTGTTGGGTTTTATGTCCTAAAACTCGTGGTTCTGTAAACTGAATGTATATTCTATTTTGCAATAAAGTTGTTATTGAGATTTATTCAGTAAATGTGTTATTGAATAAAGTGAATTGTGTATTGTGTAACCTTAATCCAATAAAGAACCCTTGGCTATAGGATGAATACTTGAACTTTATGTGTGACATAAAAGTGGATCAAGTTCAAGTTATAGCTAGAACAGTCTATAGTATAAGGATAGGGTTGGGTACCTTATCCTGGGGACACTATGGACGCGACCCACTTTATAGAGTACACACGATGTGATCCTAAATCGCTTCATGTGGAGACATGCGAGTGGGGCGCCCTATGCAATCGCTTTGCATAAAGATCGATCTCGCGAAATAGTCACTTAGACTTTATAACTCACATCTTGTCTTAATCGACTATATTCATACGATAACCTATGTAACTCGATCTTAATCCTGAGCGTTCTATGAACTTCTGTTTATTCGGATTATCCTTAGATTTGCATGGGTGAGAGTGGCCCGAGACTGCCGACTCAATAAGCCTCCCATTTCAGGGATAAGTCTGGGTAGATAGCTGGGAACATAGTTCTACAAGATGGAATTCTCTCCTACCCGTTTTAGGGATTAGTAGAGAGGTTGTTCCCTTAATTGCTGACTCCGGGTCTTGAACAAAGGGCCCACCCCTCTCATTGGCCCAAGAGGGATTCGGTTTGCTGGTTGGACCATAAACTAATTGTTCATTAGAGGATCAGTGAGACTTAAGGAACAAAAGGTAATTACAGGGTAAAACGGTAATTTTGACCCAACTGTAATTATGAACGACCTGTGAATGATCGACTTACTAATCATGGTTATATCGAGTGGATAGAAATATATCTACAGTGAGGAGAGTGCAGCCACTGGGCTTTAGTGGAGTGCCCCGGTGGTTAACGAATGTTGATTAGCTAGGCTAAAGAGTTTGGTCGGTTAATCTCGTATCGTTGGAGCTCATGATCTGTAGGTCCATTAGGTCCCCTTACTAGCTTAATTATGAATTAAACTATGATTAATAGGAGTTGGATATATTTAAATATGATTTAAATATTGGATCGGTTTATAGCATGAATAAGGATTCATGTTCGAAAAATCGATCGGTTTATAGCATGAATAAGAATTTACATTGTTCAAATTCGAGTTTGGAAGGAAGTGTTAATTATATGTGATATATTTGACGAATTATAGCTTAATTATGAATTAAACTATGATTAATAGGAGTTGGATATATTTAAATATGATTTAAATATTGGATCAGTTTATAGCATGAATAAGGATTCATGTTCGAAAAATCGATCGGGATCGGGTAATTTATTTAATTTAATATTTTGATATTAAAAACTAATTAATTAAATTAATTTTGAATTATCAAATTAATTATATTAATTTTAATTAAAAATTAATTTAATATTGATTTTAGAATTAAAATTAAATGTAAAATGAAGGATTTTCATGATTTTCATGAAAATCAAGTTGCCAACTTGCCCAATCCTTCTCATTTTCAAAATTAACCAAAATTAGTCACCTCCATCTCAAACCATCCTCATCACACTTGAGTTTTCACTCTAATAAAACTTAATGAAGCTTTATATAATGGTAATTTGAGGTAATTTGATAGAATTTTGCCAAACTTCTAAAATTCTCGATTTGTGACCTTTGAGGTCTTTTTCTTCCAAATTCTCTCAAACTACGATCCCACAATCCGTTTCAAGGCCTGAGGGTAGTAGGGAAGACTCTAACGGTTGTCCACGAAGTGTTCGTGTTGAAAACCATCCACCGGGTGAAGAGAATTTGATCTTCAAAGTTGAGTTTACTATCCCTCTTATTTTCAGTTTTGAGCATACATTTTATTTTACAAAATTGATCAACTTAGAATATTCAAGAACCAAAATTGCTTCCGTTTTCTTAATCTAGACTCTTTCAATAAGTTTATCATTGGTAGAATCCTAACTGTGATAAGAGATTATATATTCGATAGAATCATAACTATGATAAAAGTCTATCAGCCTACTCCAAACCATGCTTCAAAATTGCATTATACCACATTCAATCACTCATAAACTTCTAACTGTGATAAGAAACTATTAGTGATAAAAGTACATCATTAATAGACTTTTAACTATGATAAGTGTCTATTAGGATGACTTCAATTCTTCTGATAGAGTTTTAACTATGATGAGGATCTATCACTGATAAATTTTGAACAGTGATAAAAGTCTATCAGGCTTCAATCAAGGATAAAATGAGAATTGGACAATGTTATTTAAAATATCCTATATTTGCAATTTTAAAAAAAATGGCTACATTTGCAAATAAGAATTCATATTTGCTACCCATTACAATTTTTCGTAATAAATATTGAAATGAACTTATTAGATTCTTTTTTAAATACAAATTTAGACTAAACATAATAATAATAATTATAAAAGGGGATATTGTGATAATAGCAAATTCGACCTAAATAATAAATGTTTTATCTCATGATAGTACTTGATATTTTCTTTTCTAAGGAATTAAGGTAAATGTTTTATTTAATTTCTTTTTCCAACTCATCAATATTTGATATATATATTTTTTTCATATATGGATTGAGAGAATTATTTTATATTTGATATTTGTATATCATATTTGGGTTTCGAGAATTAATCATGCTTAATGCAGGTTAAGTTTCAATTTTTTTTTCATTTATTTCATGT
Source organism: Trichosanthes cucumerina (assembly GCA_036507285.1). Taxonomy (NCBI): domain Eukaryota; kingdom Viridiplantae; phylum Streptophyta; class Magnoliopsida; order Cucurbitales; family Cucurbitaceae; genus Trichosanthes; species Trichosanthes cucumerina. The sequence goes on from CM071841.1 coordinate 19,687,370, forward strand.
CACAGTTCAATGTTTAGAAATAAAAGAACTACTAGGTAGTTTTAAATAATTTTCCTTAAATCATGTTGAGTGTGATGTCCAAGGAAGAGGGGTATATGAATAAACCGAGTCCACATCCGAATGAGAGGGATCTTGAGAATATGAAAGTATGATTGAGAGAGATGAAAGTATGGTTGAGAATAGCTACTAACTATACCAAGAAGGTGGCACCTTCCTTTTCGGTGGGTCAATCATAAGGGCTTCAAATCTTGGGGCTAGGGCATTACACTGAGTGATAGTTGTGTTAAGTTCTACATTTACAATTATTGATCTTAATTATATTGTAAAAATTTCCATATAAATATATAGATAACTTACTTTTTAAAGAAGATTATTATTTGTTGAAAATAACTATTGAGCATATAAGGTAGAACATGTCAACAACTAAAGAACAAAATAATATACTATTGATTATCATTAAATGAAAGTTGGGAGTGATATCAATGAACTCTTTGCTCTAGAAGTTCATAGAAAAATACATTTTTGGTTCCTAAGTATACCAACCAATTTTTTATTTGAGTGTCTAAGTTTCAAAATCGGACAATCCAAGTCCCTCAATTTGATGAAATGGTTTTTAATTTAGTCTCTCACGTTAACCACCCTTAATTTTTAACTGTTTGCTGACATGTCAATTTTTAATATCAGAATAATCATTTTTAAATAAACAATAATAATTCTTATAATAAAATAATAAAAAATGATTTTAAAAAAAAAATCATCTCCCCTTCTTTTCTTCCTCTTCCCCCTCCAATCGACCTCTCTTTCTTCCCTTCCCCTCTTCTCTTCTCTCTCATCTTTCTTCTTATTCCTGCTGAGAGAAAAAATAATATTAATACTATATTAAATCTCTCATTCTACAAGATAAGCCAACCAGATCAAAGTCACAAATAATAAAATTAAAAGATAAGGAAAAGAGAACGACACCAAAATTTATACTGGTTCGCCCCAAACTTGGGACTACGTCCAGTCTTCTGCAACTGCAAGTTCTACTATAATGGGAGATTACAAAAGTCCTCAAAATCGACGCCACAAACTAACCTTCAATAGTCCAACAATGGCTATTGACTTCAAAGTATCACAACCCGATACCTTGGGATAAACAACAAAGAAAACCCTTTAACCTCACAAGAGAAAAAACCTTTTTCCCTTTAACCTCACAAGAGAAAAAACCTTTTTTTCTCTCACAAATGCTATTTGGTCACAGTTTTTTTTTCTCACTTGACGGCCACACACAAACATCATATATATATGTGTGTGTTTACAAAAACCTAATATCCAAATGGGTCATGGCCCATTGGCCTTTTATTTTGTCTCCACACAAAACCCCAACAATCTCCCACTTGGAGACAAAACTTCAATCTTGCCTCACATTACAACAAAATTTTGATCACCTTGGTAAATTTCAAGGCACAACTCCCACTACAACTGTTATTTCTGATCTTCTTAGCAAACTCCAAGGCTAAAAAAAAACTTGAAAACACAACAAACCCATAAACAGGCAACCATCAGAACAAAACTGTAGTGCATCTGTGCTTGCCCCGAGGTATAGGCTTGCTATGTGGATCTGACTCCCAGACGAAAAAGACAGACACGTACTCCCACTCCAGCTAAGTGGTACCAACTGACATCTTCTTCAACCCTGAACCACTATTCCTGAAAAAGATACACTCTTAGAAGGTCTTGAACCCTCTATTCAAGCTTGCTGCCAATTTAGAGATTTTACCCTTGACCTCAGCAACTGCTCTGGCCTTCCACTTTAATTTGTCCACTCACTTAGGCGACTTCTTCAATTCAACTATCTGTCTGACAATTGGGGGTTCATGATAGCCATCAACTTTCTCTCCTGGACTTCCTAATTGTTCCTGAACTGAAGGATCTTGATCTGACTGATCAAACTTGGCTATCATTGTTGCTGGCTAAACTGTACCTCTACTACAAGCATCTGCAGCTTTAACTGGTATCCATTGTTTCTTCAAACCTTTCTTGGCAACATTTAACCGACATCTATAAAATGTAGATTTTTTGTGGCCAACTACCACTACCTGTGATCCTAACTTGAGTTTATACTGACTTTTGCCAAATTCACACATGTAGCCATCATGTGTTAACTTACCAGTGGAGATAAGATTCATCTTGACATTGGGCACAAACCTGACATCTCGCAGTACCAAATTATTTCCACATTCAGTCTTCATATTAATCTCTTCAATCCCATTAGTTTTGGATGTTCTACCATTCTTCATCCTCACTAGGCCATGATTACCTCCGGTAAAGGATGTGAACAAACTCCTATCTGAAGCTATATGTACAGTAACTGCGCTATCTAAATCCACTCAGATGAATTACTAGAGCTCTCTATTTCACTCCCAACACAGACTAAAGTAACTTGAACTGCATTTGCCTCTAGCACTACATTTGCCTCTTGTTTTTCTCTCTCTTCTAGATCTTTTTTCCCTTTTCTACACCGACTTTTAGTGTGACCCTTCTTGTGACAGTAAAAACACTCTATCTTTTTATTCCTATTATCCCACTTTTTCTTACTGCTACTCGTCGTATTTTCATTATTAATCTTCTCTTTACCATTAGTCATAACCAAAGTTGATTCAACAATAGGCTCCTTACTACTATCCTTTCTACGAATCTCCTTAGTTAAGACTAAATCACAAACACCTGAAAATTTCAGAGTATTTTCACCTACTGAATTAGACATTGTTGTCTTTATCGTTTTCAAACTATCAGGCAAAGAGGTTAATAATAGAATAACATTCACTTCATCAGTAAACTCTATTTTTACTGACTTCAACTGATTTATCAAAGTGGTTACCTCATTTATATAGGAATTCACATAAACATCCTCAACCATACGCATATTGAAAAACTTCCTAAGCATATAGATTTTATTATTTGTGCAAGGTTTTTCGTACCTGTTTGTAAGCGCTTTAAGTTACTCAATTGCAACTGTCTCACTGGCTACCTGACTAGCCACGTCCATTGGCAGATACATTCTGATTGCAACAACTGCTTCTTCATCCAGAGTCTCACAATCTTTATCTTTCATTCCGTCTAGTTCTTCAAAGCCTTACCCAGCTTTTTAACAGTCAAGCAATCTTTGACCATCATCTCCCAACACCTAAAATTTTTTCCATTGAACTTCATGACTCCATCAAAATTTGTTGGCTCCACATATCCCATGATTCATGAACCAATAACTCTGATACCACTTGTTGAGAGAAAAATAATAATAATAATAATAATAATAATACTATATTAAATCTCTCATTCCACAAGATAAGCCAACCAGATCGAAGTTACAAATAATAAAGTTAAAAGATAAAAAAAAAAAAGAGAACGACACCGAAATTTAACTGGTTCACTTCAAACTTGGGACTACGTCCAGTTTTCTGCAACTGCAGGTTCTACTATAATAGGAGATTACAAAAATCCTCAAAATTGGCACCACAAACTAACCTTCAATAGTCCAACAATGGCTATTGACTTCCAAGTATCACAACCCAATAGCTTGGGATAAACAACCAAGAATAACCTTCAACCCCACAAGAGACAAAACTTATTTTTCTCTTAAAAATGCTATTAGGTCACACATGGTTTTTTTTTCCTCACTTGACGGCCTCACACAAACATCATGTATGTGTGTGTTTACAAAAACCTAATATTCAAATGGGTGTCGTCTTTTATTTTGTCTGCACACAAAAACCCCCCCAACAATTCCTCCTTTGAAAATTACCCTTTTCATTTTTCTGGGTTTCTTCTAAAATTTTATTATTTTGTATAATGTGTTGATTTGTTTGTGTGTTTTATTTTGAAAGATTTGTAATCGGTGTACTTGAGTTGGATTTTCTTTGAGATTTGAAGAGGAAGTTTCTGGCATATTCCATGGGTGTTGTTTGTTTGGGTTGAAAATGGATTATTTTCCCCTATTTTTCTCCTCCTCCTACCATGTTTCATCCACTCTTAAGACTCCTAAATTTTCTTTTTATTTTCAAATCTGGGTTTGAACCCAGAATCTAAAACAACGTGGTGTCTTGAAACGACATTAGGAGTGGCGGCAGAGCGAGGCGAACAAGAGAGGCTGAGGCAAATGTGGAGAAGTGAGAATCGAAAGGTTTAAAACCCATATTGAGATAAAACGTGACTGAGTTTCATGAATCTAAGCTCTCCCACAAACTCAAATCCTCCATCAATCTATCTTCTTCTCCACTTCATCTTCTTCACTTTCAATCACAATTTCAAACAATCACTACTATTTTTCCCACTCTATAGAACAAAAAATAAGATTTTTTATCTCTCTCAAACTCAATCTGAAATCAGATCTGGGTTTCAAACCCATATTTTAAAATAAGAAGAAGAATAAGAAAATAAAAAGAAGAGAGAGAGTGAAGTTTTGGAAAGGGGAAGACAAAGAGTTGGGTGGCAATGGAGATTCTTTTTTTAATATTATTAATATTATTATTTATTTAAAAGATTATTATTTTAATATTAAAATTTTCCGCATCATTAATCTGTTAAAAGAATTAATTGTGGTAATATGGAAGGATTCAATTGAATTGTTTTATTAAATTAAGAGTGAACTACATCTATGACCCAAAATAGAGACCATATTTCAGTTTTGTCCATAAAATTAATAATTTACCAACATGTCCAACGTGAATCTATTAGAAACAACTTAATGACCGAAAGGCCCTTATGCACGCCACACCACATGCAGTGTAAAAAAAAGAAAAAAATTAAAATATTAGTTTTAATATGAATTTGAAATAATAACCTTAAATCCTCGACGGCAAGGTTTTAACAATGAACCATTTTTCGAAAGTAAGGTTTTCTTCCGGTCGACAAAATACCTCATATTTACACTGAAGATATTTGTTTATACTCATTCATGGTGTTTTGAAGCATCTAATCGCAAGGTGCATGCATTGAGAAACAATAAAATCGCAAAATGGTTCATATCGAGAAATACCCAAAAAAAAAATATATGACGAAGAGAATGGATTTTTCTGTTTTATGTAGCGATTTTTTATTTGAAAATGATTCATAATCAGTTTCTGGTTTGAAAAATTCGTAATTTTTTTCCATAGAAATTTCCTTCTCCGTTCTTAGGCGGCAAGATTTTCTTCCAATCATATTTCAACAAAATACCCCGTATTTGAACGGGAGATTTGTGTGTATTATGTGTTAGTAAACAAATTTTTTTGTTTTAAATCCCTAATCATGGCCAAAACAAACACATTCACGGTGGCCTGTTTACAGAAAGTTGACTCTGGATTTACTGGTTTTAAATCTCTTAAATTTATTCATAACCATATTTGTTTTTAGATTTTATTTGTACTAACTTGGATTTATTCATACCCTTTTTATTATTCATATGATTTGGGATATTTATTCATATTAAAGTTGAGGGTTATATTTCTATCTAAAAAACACTTTCGACATGCTACTGACTACATATTGTAGCCCAAACATTGATTATATTTTCTAGAAGTTAAAACATTATATACTGAGCTTTTGACAAATTATATTGGGTAAAGAAAGTGTGGTTTTATCCTTATCTATTGTATCAATATATAAAACCAAAATAGTCGTGTTATTAGAGGTAAAAATTAAATATGTAGTTTCTTGGAGGTATAGTTTATATGTGTATATTCCTAAAGTAATTTAGTGGTATAATTAAAATATACTACTTGTGATATGCATATGTGTGTGTATATATCATACAACATTTTTGTAAAGTAACTTAGGGGTATGTTATATATATATGAGTCCACTCGTGTTTGAACACTCCCGGTGAAGGGGAAGAGTGTCGGGGGGTTTTAACGACGAAACTTTTAAACGACATCTTGTCACCACAAGCAACTCCAACAACAACAATAGGATTGTTTTTAATAGTATATTATGGCGACATCATTAGCCTTATTTATGGTTATATACCAACTATATTTTATAAATGTAAAAGTATATATAATAAGACGCGGTATATATTTTGTATACAATTGTTTTTTATATAAAAGATATATGAACAAATATAAATATATTATATATATTGAACTATATATATAACCACAATTATATTTGTAAATAATTAAATATATTGAATGTATATGATAAAATCAATAGTAGGTAGAATACATATTTCAATAAAGATGAAATAATATATATAAATATCTTTATATATTGAATTATAGTAATTTAATATTATCACTTATATTATTGTGTTTGTGACTATATGTACGACCAAAAAAATATATGAGGTATATATGGAGTTAAATCTTTCCTCGAATATCTATATATATATATATATATATGGAGTTAAATCGAGCTAAACACAAGGTAGAGAAATGCATAAGAATGAAAAAAAATAAAGGAAATCAGGAAAATAAACAATAAAATGTGGATGAATTCTAACAACAATATGAAGAAATGGGGGATGATGTTGATGCAAAATGTAAAAATTGAAATGAAGAATTTAAGTTTGAATGTAGTATATGGAAAATTATGAAGAAATTGGATACAAATTTAAAAAAAGAAATCAAATTGTTATGTCTTTTAATTATAGGTTTAATTAACTCATCAATTATGCTATTAACTTTCCTAAATTAGAATCCATATAATAAATAAATAATAAAATAAAATCATATATTTAATTAGATTCTATTAAATATACTTAAGGGTATTTTGGTAAGATAGCAGTAGTATTTAATTGGCAAAAACCTTCATATGTAAATTTAGTTAATTTTAGACATTTTTGGAGTTTGGATGTCTTAATGACCCATATGCCATAATTTCTCTTAAATTAAAGCACTTATTTGCCCAATTTTGAAACTCAAGAAATCAATAGAAATTGGTCTACAAAGTGAAGGACTAAAAAAGTATTTTTCCTAAGTTCATATCAATGAGTTTATCCTTAGTGTTGTTAATTAATTATTATTCTCTAATTTAATTCAATATTTGATTGAAAATTGATTTAATTTTTTCATTATTTCTATTACTTGGAGTCATTCCAACTCATCCATTTACCAAAATGAGCATAAATTAGAAGTAATTGACATGTAATCTCAAATAAGAAGTCGGAAGTTCGAATCCCTACACCTTCAAATGTTGTTGACTAAAGATAAGTTTATATGACATGTTACTTAATTAGTTGACGAAAATTTAGTGAGAAGTTAGATCCAACTCTGTGAGAAAAAATATAAATTTATGTCAACTTCTTATAAATTTGGAAAAGAAATTATCATCTTTCTTTTCTTCACCGACCTAAATCTCACCTTAAATTCTTAAATTTTGTTAGTTCACTATGTACCTAATTATATAAATATATTATCAACTAATTTTAACTAATTTTAACGTTGACCAAAGAAAATAGTAAGATTTAAAAATATTTAAATGTAAGGTATTGTAAAATTGAGAGGCAAAACGAAATATCACAAACTTTACCAATATATATATATAAATATATATATATATATATATATATATATAAAAGAAAAATGAAATTAGGCTATATACATTAAGAAAAAGGAATTATAATATAAAGAAATGGAAATTGGTGGAAGAGAGAAAATGGTCTTGGTATATGTTTTCCCCCAATTATATTTTTTATTATCTACTAAAAATCACTATTTATAGGCTATTTGACATGTAATGATGTGGAACAATTGGACACTAATCATAGGTAGATATTATACACATAGAAGACACATGAACAATAATTGGCATGAACATCTACTTTCTAATATCCATAATACAATGATTTAAATAGAATAGAAATTTCTTAAATAATCGAGGTTGAATTTTAAAAAGAAAATAGTAAGACTTGTACAACTAAAACATATATTTGACCCATATTTTATAGAATCCTAGGTTTGATTTACATATATATTTATATTAATTTACACTCACGTGTGTTGGAATCAAATGAATTTTTAGTTCTTTTTTTTAGTGTTCTATCTCTCTTCTCGAGAGTTCTTTCTTGCATCTTCTCTATTATCGAGTTTTCTCCCATATTCTTTAATGGTTGAAATCGAGACTAAGACTACTCTTCTGCCTTTGCTGGTTTCTTAAACTAATCAATTGGTCAGTCCGTTAATGATCAGTATATTAATCCATACTTCTTTCACCATCCAGATAGCACAAGCCTCATTCTTGTATCTGATCTTCTAACGTAATCGAACTAAAGTGAATGGAGTTGTGCGATAATTCTTAGCTTCAATGTAAAAAATAAACTAGGATTTTGTTGATGGATCTATCAAGAAGTCGATAGATTATCGCTAAAATTTTGGATTATAGTTTACAATAGTGTTGTCACGACATGGATTCTTAATTCGGTTATATTTTTTTTGTTTCAATTTATCATAAGCATTTATTTTAGATTAATTAATTAAGTTTTTGTTTAAATGGCTTAATTAGGAATTAATCTTAAAATGATTTTTGGACCTTGTTGATTTATGTTCCCAAATCAAAGACCCAATTTCGTTGGGCCCAAAGCTGAAGAGCCCAATTAGCATGAGATCTCCTATCACCCAAACCCATTTGTTCTCTTTTTTATTATTATAAAATGGGTGTGTGGGCCTATTGAAAGGAGAACATTTGGGTCAAATATTATTATTAGGGTTTTTCTTTTATTAGAGAGAGAAAAGAAAAGAGGGGTTTACGTGTTTTGGGGCTTTGAGTATTGAGGGTTTTTTTGGGCAAACTGAGAGAGTGAAATTGAAAGCTTCCCAAGGTCGCCTTTTCGTGAAGACTATTTCCGTTGTTGCACGTCGAGGAATTGGAGGCTGAATCTCGTCGTGAAGAAACCCTCTATCGCACGCCGAACCTGCAGAGATCGCCCCACTGAAGGAAGAAGTTGTTGGTACCATGGGTTTAATCGTCGAACCCCCTGCAGGCTACAGTCGATGAAGGTCAGACGTTTGCAGTGGGTCGTGGTCTTTCCCTTCGAGAAGCAAGGTTGTATTTCTCCTCTCCTTACTTTCTTTCTAGTTAGATTAGATTCAAGATTTAATCCTAAAGGTTGTTAGACTCCCAATCTTGAATAAAGTTTGGTTGTAGTCTCCTTTTGGGCATAAATCTTTGATTCTTGTTAAATCCTTTTATCTTGAATGTCTCTTTGTTAATCTTGCTGTAAATTTTGTATTCTCTTGCATATCTCTAATAAAATTGTCTAGCAAAGGCTTAAAACACCTTTGCAAGTGGAGTAAGTCGTTTTATGACCGAACCACTATAAATATTGGTGTTCTTTGATTGTTCTTTACTGTTTCTGCACTATTTTAAATTCTGTCCAACACCTTAAATTGCCTAAAATCGATTATAAACTCGCTGTAAACACCTCAAACTGATCTAAAATTTGTTAGACATAAGATTTGGATCTTGGCATAAAATAACAAATTCATTTTCTAAAGAAATTGCTACCAGTGTAAACTTCTCTGATTCCGCAAGAGAGATCTGGCTTGATCTTCAATAACGATATTAGTGAAAGAATTGTCCATGAATTTTTCAGTTTCAACGAGAGCTTTCAAATCTGGTTCAAGATCAGTCCTCTATAATTTCTTACTTTGAAAATTTGTTGTAGAATGAACTAGCATCCTATCGTCCGTTTTGTTCATGTGGTCGTTGTTCATGTGATGGCGAAAGGAGTTAATCGACTACTTTCAAGTTGAGTACGTTATGGCCTTTCTCATGGGCTTGAACGATACTTATACTCAGATCCAGATTTAGTTACTACTCATGGAGCCCAAACCAACCATTCAATGTGTCTTCTCCTTCGTTGTTCAAGAAGTTGTACCACGGGTGTCTTCTACTAACTCCAGTTCTACTCCTATCGCAACAATGATGATGAGAAACTCTCCTACTCCACGTACTCCAACCAATTCCCCAAAGAAGGGCACATTGTAGATCGATGCTACAAATTGCATGACTATCCTCCTGGCTATCGCAATTGGAAGCCAAATTCGAACAAAACGGAGACCTCAAATACAAACATAACACCTTGTTGAGTCCGACCAATGAACAATGCCAAAGACTACTTTCCTTGTTGTAGTCTTACCTTGATAATGCTAAGGTTGTTTCTGAAAGTGATCCTACGACTATTCATGTAGTAAAAAAAGCTTGTCGAAGACCCTATCAAAGTTAAATTTATAAAATTAGACCATCTAAAAATTTGTGGTGATTAATGGGCAGGGTCATCCATTGGGATTGAAGTTCTTAGTATTAATTAAGTACAATAACTACTCATACCTAATTTTATTTAAAGAAACAAAACTTTGAATTTGGTATTTTAAAACAAATAATTAAAATCTAAACTAATATTTATAAATTTGGAGTCCAATTTTAGAGAGATATTTAGAAAATTATAATCCATGAAGAACGATTATGAAATTGATTAAAAAATCATGAAACATGCAACAATCCTAAGCCAATAATTACTAAGATATTCAATTAACTCTCTCGAGTCGAATTGAACTCATGCAAGGAAGTAAATTAACCTCTCGGTCTATTTCTACAACTAAATACGACATTATGAAATTCTATTAAAGACTTTGTTTACCTATTAATTCTTGTGCAATAGATTAATCTTATTCATGCATCTAACTGAAGGGAATGGAAATCACGCAGCGGAAAACATCATTAAATGTCGTTGTTTCGTAGTGCAACTCATTTCTTAAAATTGAACTTATCACATAAATCTTATGCTAAACATGTTGTAACGAGAAGAAAAACAGAAAGTAAATAGTTACTTACTTGTTAAAGAATTCTTCTTCGTTGCTTTTCTCCTCCGGTCATGAACTCTCTCCTACCAACGATCTCAACGATCTCGATCCTCGAACCGAACAACATTGACACTTCCAAAAGGGCTTCTTAGTTGTTCTCGGGAGGTTGAGGGAGTGTTGTGGGACTCCCTTTGGTTTTGGGTTTGGAGAGGAAATGTAGAGAGAATATGAGAGAGCTTTGAGAGAGAATTGCTTTGCTCTTGGAAGTGAATTTCCAAAAAAATGCAAGCATGAACTTTTCAAGGCTTCTCACCAAGCCTTTATATAATGGTGTGTGGTGGAGTTAAGGCTAAGGTAAGGGATTTTTCCATGTGACGCCCGAGGAAGAGTGGTACATGAATGAACCGAGTCCACATCTGAATGAGAGGGATCCTGAGGATATGAAACTATGACGCCCGAGGAAGAGAGGTACATGTGAGTGACCATGAGGATATGAAAGTATAGTTGAGAAATGCTTAAAAGAATTGATAGCTACTACCTATACCAACAAGGTGCACCTTTTTTTTCGGTGGCTCAATCATAGGAACTCCACAGTTAAGCGTGCTTGGCTTGGAGCAATCCTATGTTGGGTGACCTCTTGGGAATTTTCCTATAGAGCATGTGAGTGAGGACAAAACATGCTGAAAGGACCCCGTGTTGGTTTGTGGGGATAGTGTATTCAATCTTACAAGCAGTCATGGATGATATAGTGACGCACCCAAGTCGCAGGAGATCCTGGGCCTGGGGCGTTACAAATGGTATCAGAGAGGAACCTCACCCAGTAAGATGTAGTTCGGGGACGAACCAAGGCGGAAGCTGGTGGGCATTGTGACGCCCGAGGAAGATGGGTACATGAATGAACCGAGTCCACATCTGAATGAGAGGGATCTTGAGGATATGAAAGTATGACGCCCGAGGAAAAGGGGTACATGCGAGTGACCATGAGGATATGAAAGTATAGTTGAGAAATGCTTAAAAGAATTGATAGCTACTACCTATACCAACAAGGTGCACCTTCTTTTTCGGTGGCTCAATCATACGAACTCCACAATTAAGTGTGCTTGGCATGGAGCAATCCTATGTTGGGTGACCTCCTTGGAATTTTTCTATGGAGCATGTGAGTGAGGACAAAACATGCTGAAAAGACCCCGTGTTGGTTTGTGGGGATAGTGTATTCAATCTTACAAGCAGTCATGGATGATATAGTGATGCAGCCAGGTCGCAGGAGATCCTGGGCCTGGGGCGTTACAAAAAATCTCCACCAACTCATCATTTTACCACACCCATATGATATGCAAATCATATTTGCATATCACATAATATAAGATATCTCATACCTTATTATACAAATCTCATTTGCATAATTATAGAATCTTAAATTGAATCACATTCAATTTAATTTCTCTCACTTCAATTTCTTCATTTTAGCACCAATTAATCAATTAGGCTATACTATAGTTTATTATGAATGTCATTCACATCAAACTATATATCATGTCAACTATATCACATATAAATGACATAAATACCCAGTTAATGAATTTGAACACTTCAAATCCACACCAAGTTGTAAACCCTCAATTTGTCCAATGTGAGCCAACTGAGGGACCTAATGGACCTACAAATGACGAGCTCCAATGATACGGGATTAACCTGTCCAACTATTTGACCAATTTATTCAACATTCATTAGCAACGGTAACACTCCAATAAAGCTCGTAGTTGCACTCCCATCACTCTAGGACAAGTTGTGTCCATCGATATAACCAATACCCGTGAGTCGTCCCTTCACTGGTTGTTCGTAGTCATAGCTAGGTCAAATTACCGTTTTACCCCTATGTCTGCCTCTTGTTCCTTAAGTCCCACTGCTCCTCTAATGAACACCTACGTTGCATGGTCCAACCATAAACAACATCTCTCTCGGGTCAGTGAGAGGTTGGATGCCCGTTGTCCAAGCCCTGGAGACATCACTTAAGGGAACAACCCCTCTAATTTGCCTAATTCGGGAATGAGTGAATTTCATCTGCGTAGTTAAGTTCCCAGCTCCCCACGTGGTTCTGTCCCCAAGAAGGTAGGCATATTGGGTGAGCAACTGTAGCCACCCTCACCTGTACTAGTCAAAGGACATACCCCCGCAGATAGGAGTCTGTAACATGCTCAGGATTAAGGACGAGTCACTAATGGTCATATACGAAGTTATTAGTCCTATACTGTTAACTGTGTTACATCAGTAGGTCTAATAATTCACGATCCGGTCTTGTACAATCTCATTGCACAGGATGCCCCTACTCGCATGTCAACCACATGAATTAGCTGGATCACCTCGTTTATATCTAATACAAAGTGGGTTGCATCCACAGTGAAATCAGGGTTAGGTTTCCAACCTTATCCGTATATATAGACCCATTCGGGCCATTAACTCGAACGTGATCCTCCCCATGTGTCCATTACACACCGTTCAAGTTCTAGCTCTCTCATAATATAATGACCCTGGAGAGTTTATTGGATTAAGTTTATAAAATATGCAAGACACAAAGTTTGAATAAATAACTCTTATTTATTTACAACAATGAATATTACAAACTACACGAGATTAGGGCATACACCCCAACACTAATTCCTTAGTTAAATTTACTTTCTCAAACTACACTTAACATACAAAGCTATAACCAAAAGTTGCCAAGATTAAAGTGAGATGCACAAAAGACATTACAAAAACACAAATCAATACACCAACATAGTCTTACAAAATAAATGAAACAAACCAAGATTCTACAATACTAAAATTATTCTATTACAACCCAAAAAATCCTAAAGTTAAAAGAAACAATAGTAAACAGAATAGAGAAAAAAAATGGATGATGTGTGTCAACACTCATTTTCGACGCGATGTCCCACGATCTCGATCGTCCTTTGCTCTCCAATATGGTCTCTAGGCCTTAAAACAGTGTCTCAATCAAAAATAGAGTTTTGGTCTCTCTAAAACAACTCTCATTTGCAAATAAACAACATTTTTTTATGGAGTTGGGATAGCGTTGCTAGGGCAACATTGCAATATTGTCCCTACGAATTTTTAGAAAAGAAAAAAATATTGGTGTAACGTTGCAATGCTATAGACAGCATTGCACCACTATGCTCTCGAGTTTTCAATGTTGAATGACTCATCAAATGGTGTTGCAATGCTATAAAGAGCACTACAATACTATATCTTCAGGTATGTCCTTCATCTTCAACACTTGGCTCCTCAAATATAACCTTAATATGCTCAAATTTGTCCAAATATCTCTCAATTCTCCAGTTTTGCTTCAAATGCTCGATTTCTGAGAAATCAACATAAAAACGCATGAAAGTACACAAAATCATAGTGATGTACGGTGTGCGTGGTAAAAATAGTTACAAATTAATTACAAACACACCTCAGAATATGCAAGTAATAAGTATAAGAATATCGTCTCTACAGGGACTAGATGTGACTTTTAGTGAAGCTCGGGTCATTCATAGTGAATTTAAAGGTAGCCAAAAAAAGAAAAGAAAATGATAGAGTTGGTTTTCGGACAATGAATGTAAATGACAAGAAAGTAGAAGTAAGGAAAAGTAAAGAAAGCAAGTAAATGAAAGCGAGTAAAGAAAGTGAGTAAAGAAAAGCGGTAAATGAAGCAAGTAAAGAAAGCAAGATAAGTGACAAAAAAAGTAAAGCAAAGCAAATAAATGACAAGAAATAAATATTCACAACAAAGAAAATAGAATTATCGCTAACAAAGAATAAGAATGAATTGATAAAAACTCTAGAGCAATGACTTCGTCGTTTCTCCTCATACTTTTTGTTCATTAACAGTTAATGTAGTCTATTACTAGGTTGTTGGTAGGTTCTACTCTTATAGACTCGATATTCTTTCTCAAGTTGTACTGATATTTGTCAAATAATTAATTGTTTATATCTCTATGACAATTTAAACAATTCAACTGTTAAGCTTAAAGAACTTAAATTACCATAGGACCCACAAGGATATCTCTATCTTAAGTGTAAATTGAGGAGAAAATTTTAGTTCATCAACAATTTGTGTCTCTCAACCTCAAATTTTTAACACAAGATCAATGGAAAGAATGGTCAGATCTAAACATGCATTAGGTTTAGAAAAAATCTCACAACTACAATTGAAATAGAAACATCAACAATTAACTACGAAAAAGTAAGATTTGAATGTCGGCTACATCAAAAATTTAGAAAGAAAACTTAAGTTCATAATGAAAAAAATTCCAAAACCAACTAAATCTACAAGGAAGTCATTGCAAGAGAAAGAAAAAGAAAAAAAAGAGAAAAGAGAACGAATTCAAATGATTCGATGAGTCTCTCAAGCATAGCTCTCACTCCGTTTGATGGCTCTCCGATCTACTCAATGGTGTTTTCACATCTGAACTCCTTGTCTCCTCTTCAAGAATCGATTTTTTCAACCCCTAAGACAGTTAAAAATTTAGATTTTAAAGTTAGCATTATCAAAATAGCGCCTAGGCGCCAAAAAATTGGCAAAGGACCCGAAGCGCCTAGGCGCTGAAAAACAGTGTCTAGGAGCTTCGTTTTGGCAATCCTGCTTCGGCAGTAGCGCCTAGCCGTTGCTCAATAGACAATTCTAACTGTTTTTGTTATATCTATTCGCTCGGGTGTCCAAATAACCTCCAATTTGAAGCGTTGGAACCGTGATTCGATGAAGAATCTTCTAGAATGTATCTCATTCTCAAATTACATCTCTATTTTTCTTGAATCTTCAATTAATCTTCAAAAAAAGTTTCTAAACTTCACCAAAACACTCACAGACACTCAATTTTGCTCTTCAAGCTAGGTTTTTTGCAAAAATAAGGACATAGGCATAAAAGTTCATAAAATCATCACAAAATTAGCATAAATAATAGAGAATAAGATAGCATAATTACATGCTATCAAACTCTTTTTCGAGATTGTGTGAACTTTTTGGCTGTTTACTTTTGAGTTCATATGAAAAGGAGAAAGGAAAATTGAATGCAAATGGAATGCAATTGCAAGACGTAGCATGACATTCAATAAAAGGAATGCAAATGGAAGGGAACTGCATAAGCACGAGTAAAGCGTCTAGAACAAGAGGAGAATGGAAAATAAAGTGGAAGATGATCACTTAACATATGTTGATTAAGGGAGTTGTTATTTTCACTTTAAATTTTACTTATTAAGCTTGGAATAATGTAGTTTTTGTATTGTTTGCATTTGTTCATATTGTTTTGATTAACTTCTAAGTTACTTAAAGTTCAGTGTCAGTTATGCTTGATCTCTTATTTTTTGTATGTTTCTCAAATATGTCTCAAAGTTTAAAAATCCTAGATAATGACATTTAGAATAGGCTCGACCCATTAAACACTTCTCAGTAATTCACTACTTCTTTACTTCTTCAGATTGTATTTCTATTATTCTAAGGTTATTAAGCTTGTTGATATGTAAAATCATCTGAACCACCTAAGAGAAAAACTATTCAATGTGGACATTGTTGCATCTTAAGTTGGGGAAAGGGGGGGGCAAACATCTTACATTACTTTTGTAAACCCCACATCATTATATTCAGTTGAAATTCAACTCATGAAATATAAATATACTGTGAATTATTGTTTATGGACTCAAAATTCCTAAACCGTAGCAGAAGCCAATCGGTTCGTTAAAACTCATTTTTCTTTTTAGAAAAAAAAACCAGTATATTGAGAAAATATAATCAATAAGCAGGGAAAACATATACATGTGAAACACATAAACATTAGAGAATTCTTCCTCAAACTAGGAATTAGATTTAAATACTTGTTGGCTTTTCTGGAATGTAAAACGACAAGAAGAAACTCCTTCTGTGAAACACGAACTGCCAATTTCAAACCATTTGGAATTTTTAATAGAAAACTACCAACTGGGAATACTCCGTATTCTCTGAGTTTCTAATATTATGGTTTTATGGGAAACCTTTCTTGATTATGTGGGAACAAAATTTCACACACGGAGAGAATACAGAAATCAATTGATTTCCAACAACAAGCACCCTCTCCATTTTTTCTCTGTTTTATCGATAATTTTACGAGAGAATAGAAGGAGAACGTATAATAGTGACATCATATTTAATCCATACGTTTTTGCTCCATGCCAAAGTAAGACATCAATATAAGTACCTTATTCATAAAGCTTTGGTTGTAACCCATTAAAGGGTCCTCCATCAAGCAAAAAATAATGTATATCCTTATTGTGTATATCATATCATTTTTTGCTCGACGAGCAAATTTCTAACTAAGATTTTTTTTTTCTTTCTTTTTTTTTTAAGGCGAGCTTCTTTTTTTGCTTCATGGATGCATGCAAAAATAGAGAATGGTTAAGGGATTTGAAAGTATGAAGAGATTTGAAGATGAGAGAAGGTTGTGGATTACCTGAGAGAATATGGGGTTATGAGCATTTTTTAAAATTTTTAAAGGTAAAGAGTATAAATGAAACTTTTTAAAGTTTGGGAGTGTGATTAAAATGAGACTAAACCTTAATGGATACTTTCTATAATTTAACCTTATAATAAATAAAATTTAAAATTTAGAAGCATAAATCATAATAGATGATTCAGGACCTCTTAACATGTTATACTAAACAAAAAACGACTTTAACACGTTAAGCCTGAATCTCAATTTGCCCTTTAAAACTTTTCAAGTTTATATTCTATTGTGTGTATTATGTATGATTTTGTATTTTTTTTTAGAACAACTAATTTAAAGTAGGAAAATTTGAGCTTCTAATTTCAAAGAAAAAATTACATATATTAAAATTAACAATGTAATTAATTTTATTAATTATTAATTAAATTAATTTTAATTTCCATTTAAATCACATTTAAATGTGCATCTCCCATAACCTATAATTTTAATTAACGTAATTAAATTAAATTTAATTAACTTAATTAAACTCATAAATTAATTAATTTACTAATTAATTTATTTATAAATTAAATATCACATATTTAATTTAGGTTTTCATGATTAAATTATATTTAGTCATTCTCCCATAACTCACAGTTATAATGTGCATCATATTTGTATCAAATTTTTAACCTAGTTTTTAATATGAATCTTATTCACATTAAAATAATATTTGAACTCTTTCAAATATTTAATTCTCTCGTAAATTATTTTTTAATCATATCCAAAATTAGATTTATATTGTAAAATTTTAATCAACATAAAAACTTTTTATTATAATGTATCTCCATACATCATGTTAATTCTCAATGCGAATATGAACATTTCAAATTCCAATCAAGATCTAGCAATCTTAGAACTCTTTACAAGCTAAGAAGTGGACCTAATCAACCTACAGATCAGAAGCTCAAACAATATAAGATTAATTGACTAATCTCATTAGCCGATTAATCAACATTTGTTAACTGCGGGTACATTCCAGTAAAGACCCACGACTACACTCTTCTCATTGCAGATATTTTTCTGTGTCCACTGATAAAGACCAATAACAGCAAGTTGATCCTTCATGAGTGTCCATAACACCAGTTGGGTTAAATTATCGTTTTACCCCTAGGTTACATTTATGACCTTAAGTACTAGTGCTCCTCTAATGAACTACCTATTTATGGTCCAACCATTAAACAGAAACTCATCTCGGGTTAGTGAGAGGGTATGACCCTTTGTTCAAGTCCCAGAGACACCACTTAAGGAAACACTCATCTACTTACCCTAAGACGAGAAGAAATGAATTCCATCTTGCAAAGTTAAGTTTCCAGTTATCCATACGGTTTTGTCCCCAAGAAGGTAGACTTATTGAGTCGGCATTTGGGACCACTCTCACCCATATTAGTCAAAGCACAATCCGTCGCAAACAGGAGTTTGTAACTTGCTCAGGATTAAAATCAAGTTTCCTAGATCATCCTATTGAAATAGAAACCTATATATTCAATGGAGTTACATCTATCGGTTACTATTTCGCAGTTCGGTCTTATGTGAACTCATCACATAGGACATCCCCACTCACATGTCACCTACATGAACACGTTGGATCATTGCGTTTGTATCAAATACAAAGTGAGTCGTATCCATAGTGTCACTGGGATAAGATACCTAACCTCATCCTTATACTAGAGACCCTTTCAGATGTTTCTTGAACGTTGATCTCCGTATGTCTCCATATACAGTTCAAGACATATAACACAATCTAGGATGTTTGTTTAATGGATTTAGGATTTTAAGGCAAACTACATAAAATTCAACAACATTTTATTGAAAAATAACAATAACATTTTATTGATAAAATTGGAACAAATTACAAATTTACAAACTACGACTTTTAGGGCATAAAACTTAACAATTGTATGAAGCTTTCAAGCTTTTAAAAAAATTATAAAGGGTACTCCTCTTTCCAAGAATTAACCGAGTAACCAAGAAAAGTCATGACACTCAATGATTGTCTCACATGAAAGGTTGATTGTTGCGTAATATTATATTGCAATACCGCAAGTGTACAGGTCAAGTTTTAGTATAGTGATTTATGAGTCCAAGTATCGTCCTCGGGAATGGGTTTCTAGATTAATTAATTATTAAGGTACTAATTCTCGATTTTAGCTAAAGAAACATAACATGGATAGTTGGTTGAAGTAAATACAAACAAACGAACAAACATGTGGAGACACGAGTTGATAGAATTAAAGGAAGTGATTTTACAAGTTAAAGACCTAACTAGCACATGCATTGAATCAATGAGATGAAATTATAAACAAGAAGTGAAATACTCAAGAAAATCTCTCGATTCTTAGTGAGCCTCACACATGCAATAAACTCATAGTCTCCATATGAACTTACAACATGCATGGCATTAAGCAACTTCTTTATGTGTTTCCCTAAGATTTCTAGGTCACTCTCGTGCCAGACTTCCAAGGGTTTTTGACAATTTTGCTCTAATTCAAGCTTTATCTCTCGAGTCCACTTAAATCAACAAATTAAAAAGTAAAGAACGAATTGCCAAAAATAACGACATAACATACTTCAATACATCACAAGAAAGTCAGAACAAGTAATTCAAAATCCTAACTACGATGTTTAGCTACTCTAAATCACATGAAAAACAAACTAAACAAGTAGAAATCGTCTTAGAACGCTATTACAAATTGAAAGAAAGAGAAATAAACTTAGGTGTCGATGTCGGTCCTTCGTCTCCGAGCTCCCGTCTTCGATCTCGAACCTCCACGAATGCTTTGGCTCCCAAAATCACTCTTTTCTCTCTTCTTACAAGGTGTATTTTGAATTTAGGGCAAAACTCTACCAAATTGTGCTCCCTTTGCAATGAAATCATAAGGATATATTTATAGAAGGAATCGGTGCAGCGTTGAACGCTAGGGACAGCGTTGCAACGCTGCACCCTAGGCGGCTGGCACTTAAGGAAATAATTGATGGCGTTGCAACGTCGCTACCCTAACTAACGCTGCGTCTTGCCGAAAGCGGCGTTGCGACAGCTGCGGCGCGGCGTTAACGCCCGCCCGTGCGCGATTCCTCGTGCATGCCTTCTTATCGAGACAGCGTTGCGACGCTGCTAGGCAGCGTTACAACGCTATCGCCTGGGGTCTTCAACGCGTCTTGGCTGCACATTCGGCGTTGCAACGCTATAGCCAGCGTTGCAACGCCATCGCCTCGGGTCATCATGCCTGGATTCGTCTTCTCTCTTTCATTTGATGTTGTATTTAGCTCCAAATAGCCTTGTTTTGATCCCGAGTGATCCACATTGTCTCCAATAGCTCCGTTTAAACTCTTAACCTGAAATTGAATAAATTAACCACGTAAAAGCCCTGAAATCATCATAAAACTAGCAATAATTAAGCCTAAGGATAGCACATTTTGTGTGCTATCAAACACCCCCAAACTTAAACTTTTGCTAGTCCCGAGCAAAAACAGAGTTAAACATTAGGTTGTTCTTAAACATACATTTGATTCAAGCCTCAAAGATTTAAGAGAAAATTTTGCAATCACAGGAAACACTTAAACATAACACTTCGACAAATAATTTACAACTTTTCCTAAGTGTTCCTACGTGTGTGTGTGATTAGCCTATGTTCCCTTCATTTTTACTAAGCCCGGATCAACTTTATTAGGTTCTCCATTCAACTTCCCCCTACACTGGTCTTAGTTACTAATCTTTGAGCCTCTCTACATTTAGAAATAAACAACTTTACTCAGCACTTAATCACTCTTTTAATGCCACTTTTTCTATTTTCTTCTTTTTTTTTTTTTTTGTGCAAGGACACTAGCTTTCACACATCCACTGCAGGGACCCTTACCCAGAGCACTCGCTCAATGAGTGGCCTAACTGATCATAGTGAAGGTAGCTCTTTTTGTCCTCACGATTTTTTTTTCTTTAACAAACATAACAACAAAAAAATAAACTTTTTCACATACTGCACATATTATACAGATTATGCACTTTATATTGCCATTCACCCTATCCTGCAGTTTAACTCTCAAATCAGTTTTCAGACCTATCGAGGTGACATCAAACTTCTAAGCCTAATAACTTTGTTCTAAGCATTTCAAAACTACAGGAACACATGCTATGTGCATAATAGTGCAGGAAAAACTCAAGAAAAAATCTTAAATTAACTCAAATTCATGTCATGCTCTCAGGTTTCAGCAGAATCACAAAGATTTTCAATTATATCTCATCCTAGGCTATCATACTCATACTTATGTAAACGATCAACCAACCATTCAGCACATACTCAGGACAGTCACAACAAATAAACACAATCCCACCCCCAAACTTAAACTAAACATTGTCCCCAATGTTTGTAGAAATAAGCATGAGATAAGTATAAGGGTAGAAGTGAACGATACTGTCTTGGGTGATGGAGATCTTTCTGAGTTCCTTGAATAGCCAAAGCATGTGTGTTGGAGTTCCTCTGAATGAGAGCATGGATTTCAACGAAGAAGGGCATCTCCACAACCTACGAAGTAAAACAACAACTAACTAAGAATTGAAAAACAACAAAAAAAAAACAACTAAAGCAAGCTAAAGACAGGAAAACAAAAATAAGTAAGACTTGGGTTGCCTCCCAAGAAGCGCTTTGTTTAACGTCTTTAGCTAGACTCTACTCCCTCAAGGTGTTTCTTTCCTTGCTTGCAGACTGGAGTGATGTGTTGATTTGGCCAACTGGTCTCTATATTTTTATTGCGGCTCCATGATCGGTCACTATACCGTATAAACTCGGTGATCGCATTCTCCAACCGGTTGGACCGACTTCAGATTCAACTATGAATGAGTGCAATGTGTCTTCCGAGATGGTTTCCTCTCGATGTAGAAGCATGCCTCAGGGAGGATTCAACACATTCTTGTTGTTAGCATAAGAGAAATTCTCATGATACCTCAAACTCGGATTGTAATGTGTTGGTAGGTTATTCGAGTCCGATTTCCTCCATAGTGGTTGCTTCATTGTTCGTAGTGCAATTGCTCCATATTGGATTCTCCATTGGGTGGGAGCATTGAGAGGACATCCCACCTGTGGTGATCCTGCAAAATTATTCAAGGCATGAGTGAGAGATGCCATATGAGATCTAAGAGAGGTTACCTCGTCCAGTTGATATAATCCAACTCATCGGCTTAGATCTGTCATTTTCTGTTTGGCCATGGTAGTGGCGGTTGACACTTCCTCCAGGAGGGCACGTGCTTCTGGCACAGTTTTCGCCATGAAAGCCCCTCCAGCAGTGGCGTCTAGAATAGTCCTAGTCTTACCTTCCAGTCCATTATAAAACAGTGTACACAGCCGGTCTGGGTAGCCATGCTTTGTGTGGCACCTCTCTGAGCATGTCCTTGTACCTTTCCTGAGCTTCAAATAATCGCTTCTCCCTCTTCTTTGCTGAATGTTCCTATCTCAGTCCTTAACTTTGCAGCTTTAACAGGTGGGAAGAATTTGGTCATGAAGGCTTGGGCCAACTCCTCCCAGGAAGTGATACTCCCTGAGGGAAGGGACCCTAGCCATTCTTTGGCTCTACCCTGCAAAGAAAAAGGAAAGAGACGTAAGCGAATACTATCAGCAGAGATACCATTCATTTTAAATGTACCACAGATTTCCAAAAAGTTTTGAAGATGAGAGTTAGGATCTTCTGTGGCTAGGCCTCTGAAAGCACCTTCCCTAACCATTTGTATCACCACATTTCGGTTCAAAGTTATTAGCATTGATAGGGGCATGGACTATTCCACTGCTTTCTCGAAATTAAACACAGGGTTGGAAATACTCCTTATAGGTTTAGGGTTATTGATGAGCTCTCGATCACCCATCTCCCGAGGTTCTCGCTCTTCCTTCCCTTAGAGTCTCCTACAGTCCTCTCGATCTCGTGGATCAAAAGGGTGCAAGTCTGCAGCTCTCCCCTTTGGGCGCACACTGGAGGAACAAAAGGAAAGAAATTAGATAAAAAAAAGAAAAACACCAACAACTAGAAAATAAAACAAAAACTAAAGACATAAAACATAAAACTTGGGTTGCCTCCCAAGAAGCGCTTTCTTTAACGTCTTTAGCTAGACGGTGACTTATCAGGGCACATAAAATTGCTCATACTACTCTCTCTGGCCCTTCTTGCTCGAATCAATGTAGCCTCTAAGTCTAAAAGGCTATCTTGCTTTTCATGGCGCGCGAGAGACATAATTATTTTTGGTATTTTTGTTTAATAAAATGAAAGAACTGAAATCAAAACAAGACTCGTGAGCGAAAGACCAATGGTTATCAAAAATCAAGGAAATTTCTGGGGATAAAGGGAAAGAAGACTTCTTAGCCTCTAACTCTATCACCTGGATCTCTCCTGTGGAACTAAGTGTATCACCAGTGTCCTCCTCACTAACCTGATCATGGTGTGCCTCAGTCTCCCCCAAACTATCCTCGCTAACATCTAAACAAATCCTCCTAGGTGGCATCTCCTGAGTGGTAAGGAATATAAATTGTTCCTGTAAGGTTTTAAGGGAAACTACTAATTGATTAAGATACTGGGATCTATCCTGCACTATTTCACAAAGTCTTACCACCTCAGCTTCTAACCTATCCAACCTTTCGAATTCATCATGAAACAAATTTTTAATTTTCAATTCTAAGGTATATTCCATCAATTGGTCCACAAGAGAAGATTTTTCAAGGGGTTGGTTAAGGTATGAAAAACTATGGTTCCAAGTGCCTAAAGAACTACCCTCATGTGAATTTTCATATATGTCAGGTACAGAATGGTAAAAATTAGACACATGGTATTCAGAAAAATCATGATGCACAAAACTAGGGTCCTGAGTGGAGTAATAGAATGATGGAGAAAAATCATGCAAAGTCATGCTTGAAAAATTACTAATTCGAGATAAGACTTCTACACAATAGCAACACAACAAAAAAAACAGGGACAAAGACTCAAAACACACAAAACTAAAATAACACAAATAAAGAAACAAACAATCACACAAAACAATTAAGGAAAGACAAACAAACAAGCTTTAGTCTAAAATTTCAAATTTTCTTCTAATATTAATTAATCTAAATAATCGCCATTCCCTAAGAATGGCGCAAAAAACTTGTTGCGTAATATTATATTGCAATACTGCAAGTGTACGGGTCAAGTTTTAGTATAGTGATTTATGAGTCCAAGTATCGTCCTCGGAAGTGGGTTTCTAGATTAATTAATTATTAAGGTACTAATTCTCGATTTTAGCTAAAGAAACATAACATGGATAGTTGGTTGAAGTAAATACAAACAAACGAACAAACATGTGGAGACACGAATTGATAGAATTAAAGGAAGTGATTTTACAAGTTAAAGACCTAACTAGCACATGCATTGAATCAATGAGATGAAATTATAAACAAGAAGTGAAATACTCAAGAAAATCTCTCGATTCTTAGTGAGCCTCACACATGCAATAAACTCATAGTCTCCATATGAACCTACAACATGCATGGCATTAAACAACTTCTTTATGTGTTTCCCTAAGATTTCTAGGTCACTCTCGTGCCAGACTTCCAAGGGTTTTGACAATTTTGCTCTAATTCAAGCTTTATCTCTCGAGGCCACTTAAATCAACAAATTAAAAAGTAAAGAACGAATTGCCAAAAATAACGACATAACATACTTCAATACATCACAAGAAAGTCATAACAAGTAATTCAAATCCTAACTACGATGTTTAGCTACTCTAAATCACATGAAAAACAAACTAAACAAGTAGAAATCGTCTTAGAACGCTATTACAAATTGAAAGAAAGAGAAATAAACTTAGGTGTCGATGCTTGGTCCCTTCGCTCCGAGCTCCCGCCTTCGATCTCGAACCTCCACCAATGCTTTGGCTCCCAAAATCACTCTTTTCTCTCTTCTTACAAGGTGTATTTCAAATTTAGGGCAAAACTCTACCAAATTGTGCTCCCCTTGCAATGAAATCATAAGGATATATTTATAGAAGGAATCGGTGCAGCGTTGAACGCTAGGGACAGCGTTGCAACGCTACACCCTAGGCGGCTGGCAATTAAGGAAATAATCGATGGCGTTGCAACGCCGCTACCCTTACGCGCGTGTTCCTTGTCGAAACGGCGTTGCGACGCTGCGAGGCAGCGTTGCAACCCCCGCTGTGCGGTTCCTCGTGCATGCCTTCTTATCGAGACAGCGTTGCGACGCTGCTAGGCAGCGTTGCAACGCTATCGCCTGGGGTCTTCAACGCTTCTTGGCTGCACATTCGGCGTTGCAACGCTATAGCCAGCGTTGCAACGCCATCGCCTCGGGTCATCATGCTTGGATTCGTCTTCTCTCTTCCATTTGATGTTATATTTAGCTCCAAATAGCCTTGTTTTGATCCCGAGTGATCCACATTGTCTCCAATAGCTCCGTTTAAGCTCTTAACCTGAAATTGAATAAATTAACCACGTAAAAGCCCTGAAATCATCATAAAACTAGCAATAATTAAACCTAAGGATAGCACATTTTGTGTGCTATCATTGATTCAGGAAATGAGTAGGTTAGAAAACAATTTCAAATAGTGAGGTTTGTTCGTTGTCAAGTGCCTTCTCCACGAAGTGTCAGTAAGTTGGAACTAAGGTACAAATGACTAATTAGGACCCCCTATAAAAAAATCAAGTTTGGCAGTAAAAGGAATAAGTTTGGGGAAGTTTTTATTTTAATCAAGTTGTTTCTCGGAACATGGCCTATGTAGAAAGCAAGCAAGATGAAACTAGAAGAGTAGGGGTACAATCTTTAGAAAAATATGTGTAAAAAGTATTAAGGTTAAGAGTAAGGCAGGATTAAAGTTTATTGTGATAAACATGTGTTATGAGTTTGACATGTTTTCTAAGAGGATTTTTGTTTTATCAAGAATTTGGGATTAGTTGTTGAAATTCATTTTTTAATACTGTAATTTTCCAATTGCTTGAGGATAAACGATAACTTAAGTTTGGGAGTGTGATAATTATCGGATTATTTAGCCTTTATACTTAGTTATTCTTATTATTTTTTGTGTGCTATTAGACAAAAGGACTAGCAAAAAGTTGGTTTAAATTGAATTATTGTTGAAAGCCTTTTAAATTAAGTAAGTAGAGAAAAGAAAGAAAAAAATAAAAATCACATTTGTTGTTTTTGTGTAGGAATTTGAAGAATATAACAGAAATGCAATTGCATTACAATTGCAATTATGGCAGATCTGAAAAACAATGCAAAAGAAATGCATTTCTGCAAAAATCTGAAAATGCACAAATTACGAGATTTACATAATTTAGGAGAGTTTATGTCCTTTTCTTTACAAATTCAGCAAGGCAAGTTGACCCAAGTTGCACATGAACAAATATGGAAACACTAACCCATAAAGCTTATAAAAGAAGGAAGAAACGGAGGCAATGAGACATAGATTTTTCATACAAGAACTTCATCATTCTGTTGCTTCCATTTATTTTGTTGCTTTTTTGTTTTGTTCTTTCCAAACCTGTGAAGATCCGAAGCTTAGTCCTGCCTCAATGAAAGTTAGAGGTGACAAAGACCCAATCACCTTTGAAGAAAGAGTGATCGTGTCGATTAAGAAAGGTGTGAAACGAGTCTCGTTATATATTCTTCACAATAGATTCTTTGTTTTGTTTATTCTTTTCATAGGAACTTGTAGTTGTTGTTTTATCTTTTCTTTTGTAATTCCTTTCTTTAATTTAAACCGTTGTCGAATTTGTAGAATTTTGGTTGTTCTTTCCTCATTATTTGATGTTATTTAATTATTCATTAATTCTTTTCATTTATTATTTTTTCGTTCTTTCAATTATGAGTTAAGTCTTTCTTTGGGATTCAAACATGTGAATGCCCTATAGATAGGAATAAAGGCCTAATTGTGAAAAGCAACCTTGCTTACTCCATAACTTGTTTGTTTATGTTTGATTATTATAACTAGTTCAGATTGATCACCTAGATTAGTACACAAAAATTTGAGTTAAATTTTGAAAAGATTAGATAAAAATTGGGTTTTCATAAAAACAATAAAGGAAAATATTCTAGACATAGGAATTTGATTTTGACCCTAGACATAGGGAAAAACTTTTAAAACCAAAAGAATTGTGTTTTAAAATTATCAACGTTAGATTAGCCATAGAAATATAGGTTTAATCACTTAGCCTTCTAAAGATACTTCATAGAAGGTCCAATAGGTGTTGAATTTGGTTTAGCAAGATTGAGTGTTAAGTCAAAGTATTGCAATTGCAATTAGACTGAAATTTCTTTCAATGGAAAAAATGCATTGAAATCCCTCTTTTATCATTTTTATTTCTTCTTTAAAAAAAAAAAAAAACTCATCTCACTTATTGCTTTACATTGTGTTACCACAATTGCAATTTGAAAACATCTTTGCTTATTCTCTTGAATTTTGTTGTTTCCATTCTATGTGGAATCAATACTCTGTAATACTTCTAGTTTTTATATTACTTGTATCAATAGTGTGCACTTGCATTGGACTAAAACTTGTTTTTTAATTAGAAATCCATTCTTAAGAAGCCTCATGTTTCTGTCCGATCAATAATATACCACAACAACTCAAGCTACATCAAACAACCCCTCTCAAGAATGAAAGGTAGAATATCCTCTGGAAAACCATCTTTCTAAACCAAAGAAGTTCCTAAAGAAGATGCCAAAGCAACCAAGGCACGAGCAGCTTTGTTCTCTTCTCTAGGGATATTACAAAAAAAAAAAAGATGAAAACATCCTTTACAAGGAAAAAGATGTCCTCAACAAAAAAAAAAATCAGATAGATCACAAGAATAGCCATTAGGGTGTTGATGATCTCTCTAGAGTCAGATTCCACCTACAGACCCGATCCTCTATCCTTTCCCCATGCCAGAACTTCTCTGAGACAATCGAGAATAGTGTCAACCTCAAGAACCTTGACTGGCGAGTTATGGAGAAACAATCTGCAACCTCCAAGAAAATGGTGCCCTCTATCGATGCACAATCATCCCAAGCCCCTTCTGTTATGCTTTCTGGACCATGCAGCTGTTGGGTTTTATGCCCTAAAACTCGTAGTTTGTAATATTGTTCTAATTAAATCAATAAAGTGTTTATTTCATGATTTCTCTATATTGCCTTTTTTTAACTCTAAATCCAATAAATGGACATCCTAGGTTGTTGTATGTCTCTTGAACTGAATGTAGTAGACATATAAGGATCTCAGTTCAAGAAACAGTCTAAAGGGTCTATAGTAAAGGGATAAGGCTGGGTACCTCATCCTGGTAATGCTATGGATATGGCCCACTCTGTATTTGATCCAAACACAGTGATCCAACGTGTTCCTGTAGACGACATGTGAGTGGGGATATCCTATGTGATGAGATCACATAAGACCGGACAACAAAATAGTAACCATTAGATGTAACTCTGTTGACTAGATAGGTTTCTATTTCAATAGGATGACCTAGCCAACTTGATGTCAATCCTGAGCAGGTTACGAACTCCTGTTTGCGAGGGACTGCCCTTTGACTAGTATGGGTGAGGGTGGCCCGAGACGCCGACTCAAAATGCCTACCTTCTTGGGGACAAACTGCGCAGGAGGCTGGGGACTTAACCTAACAAGATGGAATTCACTTCTTCCCGACTTTAGGGTAAGTAGATGAATATTCCCTTTAGTGGTGTCTCCAGGACTTGAACAAAGGGTCTGACCCTCTCATTGGCCTGAGAGGGACTTCTGTTTATTGGTAGAACCATAAACAGGTTGTTCATTAAAGGAGCACTTGGGCTTAAGGTAAAATATGTAACCCAGGGGTAAAACGGTAATTTGACCCAGCTGGTGTTACGAACATTCTTGAAAGATTGACTTGCTATTATTGGTAGATATCCGTAGACAGAGAAATATATCTACAGTGAGAAGAGTGCAACTGCGAGACTTTAGTAGAATGTTCCCGCATTTAACGAATGTTGATTAGGAGGTTAATGAGATTAACTGAATAATCTTGTATCGTTGGAGTTTCGGATCTGCAGGTCCATTAGGTCTACCTTCTAGCTCGTAAAGGGTTCTTAGATCATTTGTATTTGAAGTGTTCAAATTCAATTAGGGAATAACATTGATGTATAGTGATACATTATAATATAAAGTTTTCATGTGCATTAGAACTTTATATTATAAATTTAATTTGAATATGATTCATATTAAATTATATGAGAGAATTGAAATATTTGAAAGAGTTCAAATATTGTTTTAAATGTGAATAGAATTCGTATTTAAAACTATAGGTTAAAATTTAATCTATATGAGATGTACATTAAAACTATAGGTTAAAGAGAGTATGATTAAATATGATTTAATCATGCATAACCTAAATTAAATATATGATATTAGATTTATGAATTAATTAATTTATAAATTTAATTAACTAAATTTGATTTAATTAAATTAATTAAAACTTTAGGTTATGAAAGGTATATTTAATTGAATGTGATTTAATTAAATATTAATTAAATATTGATTTAATGTTATATTAATTAATTAATCAAGTTGATTAATTAACTGAATGGGGAACATGCCACACGTTACTCACTCACTTCTTCTTCTCCCTCACTCTGTCGATAAAGGCAGTGAGTGTTGGGAGAAGAAAGGAATCGATCAATCACTCCCTGTGTGTTGGTTTTTGTAGAAAAACTCTCTGCCAAGAAAACTTCTCTCTCTGTGTAATCTTTCCCTTCCAAAAAATCATAGCTTCCCACAAAGCTTTGATCTAAGCATCTAGAGAATAGGAGGTGCTCTTCTATTGGTGGTGTTATGAAGAAGGATTGTAGAAGAAAATATGTTGAAAAAGTGAATTGCAAAGGTGTTGCAACTTGAAAATCAACAAGGTAAAATTCCTAATCTTTAATCTAGGAAAATAAATAAGCATGTTTCTACTGTAAATCCATGCCTAATTTGCTTATCGCTACTTTTAGCCAATGTACTGGTTATTTGATTTTGTCAAACCAAAACAAGATTTTGCTCCAAATTTAACTTTCATTGTGCAATTGGGATCTAGATTCCTTCAGCAGCATCCACCCCTCAATTTCCATAAGCTAGAAGGTGATGACCTCTTCACAAGCGGTCCTGCACTAAGAAGGGGATGGGTCACGCCTCTGCCTAATGAGATCTTGCTCCTTTGCCAAGCAAACCTATGGATACATCAATCACACGAATGAGATCTTTAGCCAAGAATTTTACCCCATTGAAACGAACATTAATTGCCCCCTTCCCCCCAAACTCCTCCATGGCCAATGCCTCCTTATAAAATCTCATTAATCACTAGCGGACCATCTTTCCCTTCCCACCGACAAAGAACTCGCCATGGCTGGTAAGAAGTGCTTCCATACTTTCCTGACAACCTTACATTCCCACATTAAGTGAGAAGTAGATTTCATATAGGACTTGCAAAAACCACAACTCAAATCAACCAAGTTTTCTTTCTTACAGAGATTAGCAGAGGAATGGATAATATCATTAATAATCTGTCAATATGTAGTTTTTAGGTTAGGTATCACATCAATATTCCAACAAACATTCCACAGAACGAGAAAGAGAAATCCCTCAAATGATAAGTATTTTTTTATAGTAAACTTCTTTTATTTCCCTTTCTCTTCTAATATATCTCTCCCTAAAACTTTAGTTTTTTTCCCAAACTTTTTTATTTAAACTTACATATATTTTCTTCTTACATGGTTATCTTTTAAGACTCCTCCATTTATAACTTTTCTTTCTCTTTGGTTGATTTTTCTCTAACAAATACATCTCTAACTAACTTTTCTTGATCTAAAAGTTTTCTCTAAATTTTCTCTCACATAGCAATTTTTCTTTTTTCTTTATAAATTTCAGAACGATCACAAGAAGAGCCATTTAGGATGTTGATGATCTCCCTATGCCATTTACTTGCTAGTGAAAATTTAACTAGAGATAATTATGCTACGTGGAAGTCCAACCTGAATACGATTTTGGTTGTTGACGACCTTCGATTTGTTTTAACCGAGGAATGTCCTCAAATCCCTGCCCGTAACGCGCCTTAAACAGTTAAGGATGCGTATGATTGTTGGACCAAGGCCAATGACAAGGCCAAGGTCTATTTCCTAGCTAACCTATCTGAGGTCTTAGCCAAGAAGCATGAGGGCATAGTCTCAGTTCGTGAGATCGTGAGTTCTCTGCAGGATATGTTTGGACAACCGTTTGGACAGATTCGACACGAATCCCTCAAATACGTTTATAACGCACGTATGAAGGAGTGGACTTCAGTGAGAGAACATGTTCTCGATCTGATGGTTCACTTCAACGTGGCCGAAATGAACGGGGCGGTCATATACAAGCAAAGTCAGGTCTCGTTTATCTTGGAATCTCTTCCGAAGAGCTTCCTGCAATTCTGCAACAATGCGGTGATGAACAAGATTCAGTGCAACCTGACTACCCTCCTCAATGAGCTGCAGACTTACAGTCTCTTGTGAAAAATAAGGGACAGGTTGATGGAGAGACAAATCTGTTTGCCCATTCCAGAAAGTTCCATAAGAGTTCATCCTCTGGGACTAAGTCCTGCAACCATTCTTCTGGTCTTAAGAAGACACATAAAAAGAAGAAAGGAGAGAAGGGGAAGGCACCTGCCACTGCTGACAGAGGCAAGGAGAAGGCCAAGGTTGCAGATAAAGAAAAATGTTTCCGCTGCAACGTGGTGTTGGGATTTTTGTCCTAATCTCGTGTTTGTAACATATTGTTTAAAATTAATAAGAGTTATTCATTTCATCACTTTGTGTCTCGCAATATTTATAAACTTTTCCAATAAACTAAACTTCAGGGTCATTGAATTTATGAGAGAACTAGAACTTGAACGGTGTGTAGTGGACACACAGGGAGGATCACGTTCGAGTTAATGACCCCAATGGTCTACAGTATATGGATAGGGTTGGAGACCTAATCCTGGATACACTGTGGATGCGGCCCGCTTTGTATTAGATACAAACGAGGTGATCTGACTCGTTCATGTGGTTGACATGCGAGTGGGGGCATCCTGTGCAATGAGATTGTACAAGACCGGACCGTGAATTATTAGACCTACTGATGTAACACCGTTGATAGTAAGGACTAATAACTTCGTGAGATGACCATTAGTGACTCGACACGAATCTCGAGCGTGTTACGGACTCACATGCATGGGTCCGTCCTTTGACTAGTACGGGTGAGGGTGATGACGATTACTCGCCCAATATGCCTATCTTCTCGAGGGCGAGGACCAAGTAGGGAGCTGGGAACTTAACTACGCAAGATGGAATTCACTCGCTCCGCGCTTTAGGGAAACTAGAGGGTTGTTCCCTTAAGTGTTGTCTCCGTGGCTTGGACAACGGCGCCCACCTTCTCACCGGCCCGAGAAGGGTGTTGTGTATGGTTGGACCATCACAATATGTTGTTCATTAGAGGATAGCAAAGGGGGACTTAAGGAACAAGAGGTAGACACAGGGGTAAAACGGTAATTTGACCCAGTCATGTCTACGAACAGCCTGTGAAGGGTCGACTTATGAGCATTGGTTATATCACTGGACACGTAATATTCTGCACTGACGGGAGTGCAGCTACGGGCTATAGTGGAGTGTTACCGTAGCTAATGAATGTTGATTAACCGAGTCAAAGAGTTTGACAGGTTAATTTCGGATCATTGGAGCCCGTCACTGTAGGTCCATTAGGTTCCTCGGTTGGCTCCATCTGTGTTAAAAGAAGGGTTAATGTTTTGGTATGAAATTGAAGTGTTCAATTTTACTTTAAGGGCATTTATGTCATTTGTATGAGATATGAATGATATAATATATAGTTTAATGTGAATGAGATTCATAATAAACTATAGGTTAGCCTAATTGTTGAATTAGGGCTAATTGGAGAAATTAATTGAGAGAAATTAAATTGGATGTGATTCAATTTAATTAATCCACAATTATTGCAAATGAGATTTGCAATATGAGATATGAGATATCTTATATTATGTGGTTATGCAAATGAGATTTGCATAACCTATGGTTGTGGTAAAGTGGTAATAATGAGGAGATATTAACTCCCTCATTCCACTATTTAAACCCTTTACAAGAAGGTTTTGGTAAGCTTTCTTCTCATTTTTTATTTTTCACCAAAGAGAAGAAAAGAGAATTCTCTCTACTCTCTCATTTCTCCTCCCTCTCCAAAATACAAACAAGTTCCCACCAACTTCCTTTCTCCA
Organism: Trichosanthes cucumerina; assembly: GCA_036507285.1. Classification (NCBI taxonomy): domain Eukaryota; kingdom Viridiplantae; phylum Streptophyta; class Magnoliopsida; order Cucurbitales; family Cucurbitaceae; genus Trichosanthes; species Trichosanthes cucumerina. Next base: position 19,720,874 of record CM071841.1, read on the forward strand.
AAAGAGAACAACCGAGAAGACCATTTGGTGGTGTTCGGGATCGTTTTGTGGGAAGAATCCGTTGAGAACGAGTAGCACGAAGAGTTCGTGATCCGAGGAAGAAATTGATGTGTTTGTCTACAACAAGTAAGTAAAATCTCTACTTGCTGTAAATTTCTTCTTCTTTAAGCATGTTTAGCCTAGGTCTAAGTGTTAGATCAATTTTAATAAACACAAGCTGCATGATGATACCTCGACGATTCAATCGTCTTCCGCTGCATGGAATTTTCATTCCCTTCACGTGGATGGGCACTGGAAGCGCAACTGCCCAAAGTACCTTGCTGAGCTCAAAGAAAAGAAAGGTAAATATGATTTACTCGTTTTGGAAACTTGCTTAGTGGAAAATGATAATTCCACCTGGATACTTGATTCAGGAGCCACTAATCATGTTTGATCTTATTTACAGGAAATTAGTTCCTTTAGGGAGCTCGAAGAGGGTGAGATGACGCTCAGGGTCGGAAAGGGAGACGTTGTCTCAGCTCGTGCAGTGGGAGATGTTAAGTTGTTTTTTAGAGATAGATTTTTGTTTTTAGAAAACTTGTATATAGTTCCTAAGATTAAAAGAAACTTATTATCTATCTCATGTTTAATTGAACAAGGATATTTTATTTCTTTCAATGTTAATGAAGCGTTCATTTCAAAGAAAGGTATCAATATTTGTTCAGCTAAACTAGAAAAAAATTTATATGTGTTAAGACCAATCGAAACAAAAGCACTTTTAAATCATGAAATGTTTAAAACTGCTAATACTTAAAGTAAAAAGCAAAAGATTTCTCCAAATAAAAATACCTATTTTTGGCATCTAAGACTAAGTCACATCAATCTCAACCGGATTGAGAGACTAGTAAATAATGGACTTCTAAATGAGTTAGAAGATGATTCTTTACTTCCATGTGAATCTTGTCTAGAAGGTAAAATGACTAAAAGACCTTTTACTGGAAAAGGTTATAGAGCCAAAGAACCTTTAGAACTTATACATTCGGATCTTTGTGGTCCAATGAATGTTAAAGCTAGAGGAGGGCATAAATATTTCATCTCTTTTATAGATGATTATTCAAGGTATGGTTATCTATACCTAATGCATCATAAGTTTGAGGCTCTTGAAAAGTTTAAAGAGTTTAAAGCTGAAGTTGAGAATGCATTGGGGAAAACCATTAAAACACTTCGATCCGATCGAGGTGGATAGTACATGGACTTAAGATTCCAAGACTATTTGATATAACATGGAATCCAGTCACAACTCTCAGCACCTAATACACCACAACAAAATGGTGTGTCACAGAGGAGAAATAGAACTTTGTTAGACATGGTTCGATCTATGATGAGTTATGCTCAGTTGCCTGACTCGTTTTGGGGTTAAGCAGTGGAAACTGCAGTTCAAATCTTGAACGTTGTTCCATCAAAGAGTGTTTCAGAAACACCTTTTGAGTTGTAGAAGGGACGTAAACCTAGTTTGCGTCACTTTAGGATTTGGGGTTGTCCTACCCACGTGCTAGTGACAAATCCAAAGAAACTGGAACCCCGTTCAAGATTATGCCTATTTGTAGGCTATCCAAAAGAAACGAGAGGTGGTCTTTTCTACGACCCACAAGAAAACAAGGTGCTTGTATCCACAAATGTCACTTTTTTTTAGGAAGGCCACATGAGGAACCAAAAACCACGTAGCAAACTGGTATTAAATGAAGCTACTAATGAGACAACAAGAGTTGTTGACTAAGCTAGACCTTCATCAAGGGTTGATGAAGAAGCCGACACATCAAGCCAGTATCGTCCTTCTCAATCGTTGGGAATGCCTCGACGCAGTGGGAGGGTTATTTCACAACCTGACCGCTACTTGGGTTTAACTGAAACTCAGGTTGTCATACCCGATGATGTCGTAGAGGATCCATTGTCTTATAAACAGGCAATGAATGACGTAGATAAGGACCAATGGATCAAAGCCATGGACTTTGAAATGGAGTCAATGTACTTCAATTCAATTTGGGAACTTGTAGACCAACTTGAAGGGGTAAGACCCATAGGGTGTAAATGAATCTATAAGAGAAAGAGAGATGCAACCTAAAAGGAACAAACCTTTAAGGCCAGACTCGTAGCAAAAGGTTTTACCCAAACGGAAGGGGTTGATTATGAAGAAACCTTTTCCCATGTTGCTATGTTAAAGTCAATAAGAATACTCTTGTCCATAGCCACGTTTTATGACTATGAAATCTGGAAAATGGACGTCAAGACTTCCTTTTTTAATGGTAATCTTTATTAGTGTATCTACATGTCTCAGCCCGAAGGGTTCATAACCAAGGTCAGGAGCAAGAAGTTTGCAAGATCAATCGATCCATTTATGGGTTGAAGCAAGCATCTAGATCTTGGAACATAAGATTTGATACTACGATCAAGTCTTATGGTTTTGACCAGAACGTTGATGAGCCTTGCGTTTACAAGAGGATCATCAACGATAAGGTAGCTTTCTTAGTACTTTATGTGGATGATATCCTACTCATTGGGAATGATGTAGGATACCTAATTGACATCAAGAAATGGCTAGCGACCCAATTCCAAATGAAATATTTGGGAGAGGCGCAGTATGTTCTTGGGATTCAAATCCTAAGGAATCGCAAGAAGAGAACGCTAGCTCTGTCTCAAGCATCCTATATCGATAAAATGTTGGTACGATATTCGATGCAGAATTCCAAAAAGGGTTTACTACCCTTTAGGCATGAAATTCATTTGTCTAAGGAACAGTGTCCTAAGACACCTCAAGAAGTTGAGGATATGAGACGTATTCCCTAAGCCTCGGCAATAGAAAGCTTAATGTATGTTATGTTATGCACGAGGCCAAACATTTGCTATGTTGTGGGAATAGTCAGTAGGTACCATTCCAATCCAGGGTTAGACCACTGGACTGCAGTTAAAAATATCCTTAAATATCTAAGGAGAACGATGGACTATACGCTAGTGTATGGGTCTAAAGATTTGATCCTTACTGGATACACTGATTCTGATTTTCAGACCGATAAGGATTCTAGGAAATTCCAGGATAAGTTTTAACCCTAAAGGGGGGAGCTATAGTATGACGAAGCATTAAGTAAGGATGCATCGCAGACTCCACTATGGAGGTTGAATATGTAGTTGCTTGTGAAGCAGTTAAGGAGGCTATTTGGTTAAGGAAGTTCTTGACTGATTTGGAAGTTGTTCCAAATATGGAATTCCCCATCACCTTATACTATGACAATAGTGGTGCAGTCGCCAACTCAAAGGAACCTCGTTGCCACAAGCGAGGGAAGCATATCGAGTGGAAATATCATCTCATTTGAGAGATAGTACAACGAGGAAATGTGATAGCTAGTCACCAAGATCACTTCGGAGCACAACATTGCTGATCCATTTACGAAGATTCTCACGGCTAAAGTGTTCGAGGGTCATTTGTTCTGGGATATATGCCCTAAACTTGTGTAATTTTGGTCAAATGAATAAAGAGTTATTTGATTTGATAAAATTATATTCTTGCTTTATAAATCCAATAAACTAAGATCCAAGGTTATAATGAATCTTGAACATCAGTGTAGTAGACACTATTTGGATTGTGTTCAATAGTATAACCTAAATGGTCTATGGTATAAGAATGTGGTTGGAAACATTATTCTTGTAACACCATGGATGCGGCTCACTTTGTAGTTAGTACAAATGAGGTAATCCAACTCATACATGCGGATGACATGTGAGTGGGGGCATCCTGTATGAAGAGTTCATACAAGACCGGACTGGAAATTATTAGTCTAACCAGTATAACGTCGTTAACGGGATACGACTGATAATTTATAAATGGTCATTAGTGACTCGACCTGAATCCTGAGCAAGTTAAGAACTCCTACTTATAGGGTTTGTCCTTAGACTAGTATGGGTGAGAGTGACCTGTAGCCGACTCAATAAGCCTACCTTCTCAAGTACAGAACCTCGTAGGTAGTTGGGGACTTAACTTTACAAGATTGAATTCACTCATTCCTAGACTAAGGAATTAGATAGCCTGTTCCGTTAAGAACTGAGTCTAAGTCTTGAACAACGTGGCCCCGCCCTCTAAACAAGCTTAAGAGGGTTTGAGTTTATGGTAGGACCATAGACTTGTTGTTCATTAGAGGATCAATGGTGTTTAATTTACAAAGAGATAATCATAGGGGTAAAACGGTAATTTGATCCAATTGCGATTACGAATAAAACCTGTGAAGGGTCGACTCATGGGTAATGATTATATCAATGGACACAATATAATCTACAGTGAGGAGAGTGCAGCTACAAGTCTATAGTGGAGTGACTTGTAGTTAAGGAATATTGATTAACCATATCAAAGAGTTTGATCAGTTACTTTCACATCATTGGAGCTCATGAACTGTAGGTCCATTAGGTCCCTCCATTGGCTCAATATGGTAATATTGAGGGTATAAAATTAGGAATGAAATTGAAGTGTTCAATTTCATATATGAGGTGTTATATCAATTATATGTGATATAATTGATGTAATATAAAGTTTTAATGTGAATTAGATTCACAAATTAACTATATACTAATGAGAGAAGGAAAAAGGGATAGGATGGTAATTTCCATCTTATTTCCCTATAAATAGTTACATAAGATGCAACTTTGAGATGAGAATTTTACATATACAACCCTAGAGTTCTATTTTGTGTTGGAAAGAGTTCAAAACAAAACTTCTCTCAAACCTCCACATCTCATTCTAAATGAACCCACCTTCCTCCTTCACCTAGAGAACAATGGAGAAGATCTAGTGGTGAATCTTCACACGTACCGGGTTCGCATTGCTGAGATCGTGATCGTTGGAGAAGGAGCTCGTGAAGAAAGCGTTCTTCAAAGATAAAATTCTTGTTGTCCTAAGTTGTAATGCATGCTTAATCTTTAGTATTTAGTTCTTGTTATAGATCTATGTAATGAAATAATGAACACGCGATTCACAATCGCTTTCGCTGCGGGATTCGATCCCTTCAATTTGGAGAGTCTAGGTCTACGAGATATGTACATAGTGTAATCTAGGGCAAGTGGGAGATATGTAATGGGTATAAAGATGCCCTAGTTTATTGTATTTATAGTAACCCATTGTTTTAGATTGTATATAACCCACTAGACTAGAGTTTTTTCAAGTGAGAGTTTGTTGGGTTTTATGCCCTAAAACTCGTAGTTTGTAATACTGTGCTAATTAAATCAATAAAATGTTATTGTTTATTTCATGATTTCTCTATATTGTCTTTTATTAATCCTAAATCCAATAAACGAACATCCTAGGTTATTGTATGTCTCTTAAACTGAATGTAGTAGACATATATGGATCTGAGTTCAAGAAATAGTTTAAAGGGTTTATAGTAAAGGGATAAGGTTGGGTACCTCATCCTGGTAATGTTATGGATATGGCTCACTCTGTATTTGATACAAACACAGTGATCCAACGTGTTCGTGTAGACGACATGTTAGTGGGGATATCCTATGTGATGAGATCACATAAGACCGGACCACGAAATAGTAACTATTAGATATAACTCTGTTGACTAGAAAGGTTTCTATTTCAATAGGATGACCTAGGCAACTTGATTTCAATCCTGAGCAGGTTATAAACTCCTGTTTGCGAGGGATTGCCCTTTGACTAGTATGGGTGAGGGTGACCCAAGACGCCGACTCAATATGCCTACCTTCTTGGGGACAAACTGAGCAGGCGACTGGGGATTTAACCTAGTAAGATGGAATTCACTTCTTCCCGACTTTAGGGTAAGTAGATGAATGTTCCCTTAAGTGGTGTCTCTGGGACTTGAACAAAGGGTCCGACCCTCTCATTGGCTCGAGAGGGACTTCTGTTTATTGGTAGAACCATAAACAGGTTGTTCATTAGAGGAGCACGGGGGCTTAAGATAAAATATGTAACCTAGGGGTAAAACGGTAATTTGACCCAACTGGTGTTACGAACATTCGTGAAGGATTGACTTGCTGTTATTGGTAGATATCCGTGGACACATATATCAACAGTGTGAAGAGTGCAACTGCGAGACTTTAGTGGAGTGTTCCCGCAGTTAACGAATGTTGATTAAGAGGTTAATGAGATTAACTGAATAATCTTGTATCATTGGAGTTTCGGATCCGCAGGTCCATTAGGTCCACCTTCTAGCTCGTAAAAGGTTCTTTAGATCATTTATATTTGAAGTGTTCAAATTCAATTAGGGAATAACATTGATGTATAGAGATACATTATAATATAAAATTTTCATGTGCATTAGAACTTTATATTATAAATTTAATTTGAATATGATTTATATTAAATTATATGAGAGAATTGAAATATTTGAAAGAGTTCAAATATTGTTTTAAATGTGAATAGAATTCATATTTAAAATTATAGGTTAAAATTTGATGTGTATGAGATGTACATTAAAACTATAGGTTAAAGGGAGCAGGATTAAATATGATTTAATCATGCATAACCTAAATTAAATATATGATATTAGATTTATGAATTGATTAATTATATAATTAATTAATTTATAAATTTAATTAACTTAATTTAATTTAATTAAAACTTTAGGTTAGGTAAGGTATATTTAATTAAATGTGATTTAATTAAATATTAATTTAATATTAATTTAATATTATATTAATTAATTAATTAACTGAATGGGGAACGTGTCACACGTTCCTCACTCCCTTCTTCTTCTCCCTCACTCTGTCGATAAAGGCACTGAGTGTTGGGAGAAGAAAGGAATCGATCAATCACTCTCTGTGTGTTGGTTTTTGTAGAAAAACTCTCTGCCAAGAAAAATTCTCTCTCTGTGTAATCTTTCCCTTTCTAAAAATCATAGCTTCCCACAAAACTTTGATCAAAGCATCTAGAGAATAGGAGGTGCTTTCTATTGGTGGTGTTCTGAAGAAGGATTCTAGAAGAAAAGTTGTTGAAAAAGTGAATTGCAAAGGTGTTGCAACTTGGAAATCAATAAGGTAATTTTCCTAATCTTTAATCTAGGAAAATAAATAAGCATGTTTCTATTGTAAATCCATGCCTAATTTGCTTATCGTTACTTTTTGCCAATGTACTGGGTATTTGATTTTGCCAAATCAAAACGAGATTTTGCTCCAAATTTAACTTCCATTGTGCAACTGGGATCTAGGTTCCTTCAGCAACATCCACCCCTCAATTTCCATAAGCTAGAAGGTGATGACCTCTTCACAAGCGGTCCTGCACTAAGAAGGGGATTGGTCACGCCTTAGCCTGATGAGATCTTGCTCCTAATGGAGATATGCTCTCCTTAAGCAGCGAAAATGTGATTTGAAATCGTAATTGCTTGTTTATTTTGATTAATCACAAATACCAGTACATTGGAAAAAATACAAAGAATAAGCATACATTTCCTAATCTAATTGGGCATGGAACTAATCATGCAAACATGTTGTGTAAAACTTTAAACTAAAAGGGAATTAGAAATATTACCTTTGTAGTTTTTCAACAGCAACTTTTGCTCCAATTGGACAACAACACAGCAACAAGAAGTCTTTTCTGTTTTTACAGAACACCACTACTTGGAAAACCTCCTATATCTCTGTGTTCTTTTGATCCAAGCTGTTGTGGGAAAGCCTCCAACAATTTGGATGGGAGAGAAAATCTTTTAGAGAGAGTTTTCACAGCAATTCACCAATTGCACAAAATGGAAATGATCGATCAGTTTTCTCATTGGTCCCCTCTCCCTATTTATCTGTCGATAGAGAGAGGAACAGGGGTAGTGGGAACGTGTCATCCTGACACGTTCCCTTAATTAATTTAATAATAATATAAATTAATTAAGTTAATTCATAATTAAATCATATTTAATTATAAATTAATATTAATTTTAATTAAATCACATTTAACCAAAATTAAATTAAATATCATATATTTAATTATGATTAAATCATATTTAATCAATTTTTCCCTCTAACCTATAGTTTTAATGTACATCTTATGCACATTAAATTATAACCTATAGTTTTCAAATATGAATCACATTCACATTTAAATTTAACATTTGAAGTCTTTCAAATATATAATTCTCTCATATAATTTAATATGAATCATATTCACATTAAATTTATAATATATTGTTCCAAAACTTTATATTATATCGTATCTATATACATTAAATTTATTCCCTAAAAAATTTGAATATTTCAAATTCAAACGATCTAAAAACCCTTTACGAGCTAGAAGATGGACCTAATGGACCTACAGATCAGAAGCTCCAACGATACGAGATTACTCGATTAATCTCATTAACCTCCTAATCACCATTCGTTAACTGCAGGAACACTCCACTAAAGTCCCGCAGCTGCCCTCTTCTCACTGCAGATATATTTCTGTGTCCACGGATATTGACCAATAACAACAAGTCAATCCTTCACGAATGTTTGTAACACCAGCTGGGTCAAATTTTCGTTTTACCCGTGGGTTACATCTTGTACCTTAAGTACCAGTGCTCCTCTAATGAACAATTTGTTTGTGGTCCTACCAATAAACAGAAGTCCCTCTCGGGCCAATGAGAGGGTCGGGCACTTTGTTCAAGTCCCGAAGACACCACTTAAGGGAACATTCATCTACTTACCCTAGTAGTCGGGAAGGAGTGAATTCCATCTTGCTAGGCTAAGTCCCCAACTACTCACTCGGTCTTGTCCCCAAGAAGGTAGGCATATTGAGTCGGCGAATCTGGCCATTCTCACCATACTAGTCAAAGGACAATATCTCGCAAACAGGAGTTCGTAACCCGCTCAGGATTGAGATTAAGTTGCCTAGGTCATCCTAGTCAAATAGAAACCTAGCTAGTCAACGGAGTTACATCTAGTGGTTACTATTTCGCAGTCCGGTCTTATGTAATCTCATTACATAGGATATCCCCACTCACATATCATCTGCACGAACACCGTTAGGATCATAGTGTTTGTATCATATACAAAGTGGGCCACATCCATAGTTTTACCAGGGTAAGGTACCCAAACCTTATCCCCTTACTATAAACCCTTTAGGTTGTATCTCGAACCGAGATCCTTTATATGTACATTACATTCAGTTAAGGATACATTTTACAGCCTTGGATGTTTAGTTTATTGGATTCAGGGTTTAAACAGGGGCAATATCGTAAATAACAAGCAATAGCTCTTTATTGAAATAATAACACTTTATTACAATAATTAGAACAAAAAATACAAACTACGAGTTTTAGGACACAAACCCCAACAGCTCCCTTGCCAAGCAAACCTATGGATACATCAATCACACGAATGAAATCTTTAGCCAAGAATTTTACCTCATTGAAACGAACATTAATTGTCCCCCTTCCCCCAAACTCCTTCATTGGCCAATGCCTCCTTGTAAAATCTCATTAATCACTAGCGGACCATATCTTTCCCTTCCCACGGACAAAGAACTTGCCGTAGCTGGGAAGAAGTGCTTCCATACTTTCCTGACAACCTTACATTCCCACATTAAGTGAGAAGTAGATTTCATATAGGACTTGCAAAAACCACAACTCAAATCAACCAAGTTTTCTTTCTTACAAAGATTAGCAGATGAATAGATAATATCATTGATAATCTGTCAACATGTAGTTTTTAGGTTAGGTATCACATCAATATTCCAACAAACATTCCACAAAACGAGAAAGAGAAATCCCTCAAATGATAAGCGTTTTTTTATAGTAAACTTCTTTTATTTCCCTTTCTCTTCTAATATATCTCTCCCTAAAACTTTAGTTTTTTTCCCAAACTTTTTTATTTAAACTTACATATATTTTCTTCTTACATGGTTATCTTTTAAGACTCCTCCATTTATAACTTTTCTTTCTCTTTGGTTGATTTTTCTCTAACAAATACATCTCTAACTAACTTTCCTTGATCTAAAAGTTTTCTCTAAATTTTTTCTCACACTGCAATTTTTCTTTTTTCTTTTTAAATTTCAGAATGATCGCAAGAAGAGCCATTTAGGATGTTGATGATCTCCCTAGAGTCGGATTCCACCTACAGACCCGATCCTCTATCCTTTCCCCATGCCAGAACTTCTTTGAGACCATCAAAGAACCTTGACTGACGAGTTATGGAGAAAGAATCTGCAATCTCCAAGAAAATGGTGCCCTCTATATCGATGCACACTCATCTCAAGCCCCTTCTGTTATGCTTTCTAGACCATGCAACATCCACCCATTAATTTCCATAAGCTAGAAGGTGATGACCTCTTCACAAGCGATCCTGCAGTAAGAAGGGGATGGGTCACGCCTCTGCTTGATGAGATCTTGTTACATCAATCACATGAATGGGATCTTTAGCCAAGACTTTTACCCCATTCAAACGAACATTAATTGCCCCCCTCCCCCCCCCCCCCCACTCCTCCTTTGGCCAATGGCTCTTTATAAAATCCCATTAATCGCTAGGGGACCATCTTTCCCTTCCCACCGACAAAGAACTCACCATGGCTGGCAAGAAGTGCTTCCAGACTTTCCTGACAACCTTACAATCCCACATTAAGTGAGAAGTAGATTCCATATAGGACCTGCAAAAACCACAACTTAAATCAACCAAGATTTCTTTCTTACAAAGATTAGTAGAGGAATGGTTAATATCATTGATAATCTGTCAAAATGTAATTTTTAGGTTAGGCATCGCATCAATATTCTAACAAACATTCCACAGAACGAGAAAGAGAAATTCCCCAAATGATAAGTGGCTTTTATAGTAAACTTCTTTTATTTCCCTTTCTCTTCTAATATATCTCTCCCTACAACTTTAGTTTTTTTTCCAAACTTTTTTTATTTAAACTTACATATATTTTCGTGATTATCTTTTAAGACTCCTTCATTTACAACTTTTCTTTCTCTTTGGTTGATTTTTCTCTAACAATAACATCTTTAACTAATTAACTTTTCTCGATCTAAAAGTTTTCTCTAAATTTTCTCTCACAGTGCAATTTTTCTTTTTTATTTTTTCTAATATATATTTCATCCCAACCTTACTCTTTCTCTCTCTAAAAATTCTCCAAATCCCTATGAAATTTCTTTGTTTTTTTTCCTAATTAATTATCCTTCTCTAACATAGTTTTTTTTTAAAAAAAAATTGCAAAACTTATTCTCAATTTTATATGTTTTCAGGTCTCTATATATCTTTCTACCTCATCTATATCTTTTTATCTCTCTACACTTTTAAAAACATAAACCAATACGAGTCATCAAACATGTTTGGTTTTTTATTCTTAAAAAAAGAAGTTATCAAATATGTATAATTTTTCTAGGTGAACAAATTAAAACAAAAAACAAAAAAACTATAGTTATCAACAGGATCTTAAATATTCAAAATTTAGTTAGAGCAATTTCCTAGTAATTTTGAGATATTCAAATGTCCTGGTTAAAAAAATTGGTATTTTAATCATATTTTAAGAAAGTTGGCTAGCTTGAAACTAAGATTATCTAAAAAAAATTTACAATTAAATAAATGAAACTTATAGAGATGGCAACGTGAGGGGTCTTAAAAAGATTTAGAGACAAGAAAAGTTAGATAGATATGTCAAAGGTTAAAAAAAGTGGTATGGTAAAAGAAAAATAACATTTTTTCCCTACAACCTTTTTTTTTCTTTCCCTAATTAATTCTCTCTCTAACACACATCCTAGTTGTCTCTTATTCCTCTATATCTAAATCTTATCTCTCTATCTCTAAAAAAATTCTCCCTCAAACTTCTCTCTAAACTTGTTCTTCACTACTCTAACAAGTAACATAAATCTATTCTATAGGCGCTTTTTGGAAAATTTAAAAAAAAAACAAACAAAAATAATTATAAACATTTTAGTTTTATGTTTTTTGAAAACTATAAAAAAATAATAAAAAATAATTAAAAAAAAGTGATTATCAGACTTTTTTTTAAAAAGAAAAAAAAATAGAGTATATTGGAGAAGAAAATTGATGTGAGAGTTTGAAATCACGAGCCTACAGTAAGAGAGGTGTTGGGAGGGTGGAGTTGTCGAAACCATGCAGAACCCACAACCTAAGATGAAAACAAAAATCAATATCGACCAGACCAACAAACTGAACAATAAAGTACAGAAATTTAAAAAAAAAAAAAAGAAAAAAAGAAAAAAGAAGAACTACTTCTAGTTCTAGGTTCATAATAATAGGGTCAGTCTCGGGAGAAAAAAGTAAAAAACCCCATGCCTTTGCCTGAATTTTTTTTTTTTACTACAGTTTTCATAATTCTAATTCTACCCTTCCTTCCAAGTCCCAACTCTGTTAAAGCTATTAACATGATTTGACCATGTCGTCTGCAATTTCTCCTTTATTTCACATCCATACACAATTCACACATTTCAACACAATGTGCCATAACTTATCTTTCTTTCTTTCTTTCTTTTTTTTTTAAAAAAAAAAAAAAAAAACTCTTTCTTTTTAATTAGGCAAACTATTTTTATTTCATTTTACTACTAATTATTGTACTTCGGTTCAATTATTGTAGTGAAAGGTTTGTTCTCATCCATTTACATTGTGAGTTTGAAACAACTTTTAAGTATAAAATATTTTTTTGTATGAGCGTTATCTGTAAAAGCGCTTTAGATTCTGTTAACTAACCAAAAAAAAAAAAAAAAAAATAAAAGTGCTTTAGTAGTGTACCCTGTTGTGTTTTTCGTTTTCTTTTTTTTTACTTATTTATATTCTTAATTTTATTTAATTAATAGAAGTTACTTTGAGATTTAACAACAAATCTCAAAATTAAATATTGAAATTTTCATTTCCTTAAATATTTGATAATATTTTTGCATAACTACCGAATACTCTCTCCTTGTTTACATCTTCCTTTACTGTCTCTAGCTCTTTGATGTTCTCATTTGTCCCTTCCATTCTATTTTGAAATAGGTGAATTAGGTAATTAGTCTACTCTAGTTTAATAGTTCTAGAATTGCCATGGTTCAGTTTAGTCTTTTCATACAAAATTCTATACTAATTAATTTAATAGTTCAACAATGGATTGAACTATTAAATTAATTAGAATACAATTTTATAGGACCCAGAGGTAAACTTTTTCCAATAATCACATTTTTGACATTTACATTTTTATTTGTCATCATAAATATTACTAATTACAGCTAGTCCTTTCCTTTTCAAATTTGAATACAAAACACTCTTAGTTAATACGCTCTAAAATATTTAATTGTTTCTATGTGTGTGATAAGTTTAGCCTCCCAACTCTAACAACTTTGTATTACAATTTGGTTAAATTATAAATTTTGTTATAAACTTTGATAGGTATATATATCAAGTTGTGTTAAAAAAAAAGCTACATTCTCCATAATCGAATTGTAATTATATATAATGCTTATAGTTATGAACAAATGTTGATTATGTGATAAACAAGTAAAAAAAAAGTAAACAAACTGATGAAATACACTAGTGTTAGACTATGTTGATATAATTAAATATACCACAACCTATCAGTTTAAACTTTTGGTTTGATTGATGATTTAAGATGGTATCACAGTCGGTGGTCTAGGAGGTCCTGTATTCAGACCTTTACAATATATAATTAAATTTATCCCAGATAGATTATACATGAAATTCGATATGTTCCTCAAAAAACTAAGTATATGTGCATTTATCTCGTCTCAAATGAACCGAAATTTATCTAATTTGTATACTATTCAAAATTGAGTTCATAATCTTTTCACAACAAACTATATTTACAATTTAACTTAACTTTAAAAAACCAAAATAATAGTAATTATAATAATGATAAAAAAAATACACCTTGTTTGGTCCTTTCCATTTGTTCTCTTTATCAATGTTTCTATTTTGAATTAGACAAATTGGTCTCTACTTTACTTCAACCCCACTAATTATTGTAGTTTAGTCCACTTCTTATAATTCAAAAAGTCTATATTGATCCATTCAATAGTTGAATCCACAACCTTTAGAAATAAATAATTCAATCCAATAATGAGACCAAATGAGCCACTATTTAAAAGGTAGTTTCTTATGTAAGTTGAAGGTTAAATTACAAGTTTAGTCTCTCAACTTTGAGTTTTATGTCTACTTGGTTCCTAAACTTTCAAAAATGTCAAATAGGTCCTTAAACTTTCAATTTTGTATCTATTCGGTCCCTAAAACTTTGAAATGTGTCTAATAAGTTTTCAAATTTGTAATTTTGTATCTAATAGATCCCTGAATTTTCAATTTTGTGTCTAAATAGATCCTTGGCCTAGTTGACGTTTTTTATAATTCATAAATTTAGTAGGCACAAAATTGAAAGTTTAAATTTGTATTGGACAAAAAAAATCAATTTTATATATATAATAGATCGATTAATTTTAAAAAATTGTAAATATGTTAGGGACCTATTAGAAGTTCAAGGACTAATCAGACATTTTTAAAGTTTGGAACTTATTAGATACAAAATTGAAAGTTTAGGAACCAGTTTATGCATTAAACTTGTAATTTAACCTAAGTTAAATGGATATTCATAAATGGTTTTAGAGGCATTACTAAAAAGAAACTAATAATAATAATAATAATAATAATAATAAAATGATAAAAAAAATGATATTTTGATATTGATAAGGGCGAGTAGTCGATTTGATAGATCCTTGTGCACACGTCATCTTCCAACACCTGAGCATCAGAAACATCCAACAAAAATTTGAACTAATCAGTACGCTTGTCCGCTTTGTTTCTTTTTGATACCACCTTTGCTTCGCTTTCACCCCAAGAAAAATAGAGTTTCCTTTTTCTTTTTTTTTTCTTTTTCAAAATTTCTTTGGCCTTATCTCTTCGATCTCATGTCATCTACTGTGGAGCTTTCTGATCAACCCATATGACACTGGCAATGGCAACTGGAGAAAAAATAAATAAATAAATTCAAACAAATAAAAATACAGACAGACTTTTCAATCTCCCCATTTCTACTATTCTTTTAACACTCTTTTCTTTTTCTTTAAATCTCTATTTATTAATTGATATAAAATAAGACAAATGAAAATGAAGACAGATGGTCAACAAGCATTGGCTGTCAGGAGGAGGAGGGAGTAGATTGGTCAAAGAAGCAGCAGAGAGATTCGAAGCCATTTGCCAGTACGATATTTTAAAATAAATAAATAAATAAAAATAAAAAGGCGACACCGTAATATTTTATTAATATGAAAGCTTGTCGTTACACAGCCTATTGTAATGTACCCAACTGCTGATGACATTAATGTATCGGCAACAATATCCCCTAAACCGCGGCTGATGCTACGTTGCAAATCTTCGTACGGTATTTGTATGGTACAAAATTATTGTACCCCCAAAAAAGAATTGACATTGATTTATTCTACTTTTATTTTTTTTTTCCATTTATATTATCTAATTCCTTTTCTTTTTCTTTTCTACAAAAAGTTTAATGTTTTTTTTTAACACCTGAGTTTTTTTTAGTCCTTTATCAAAAGTGACTTCTATTATTATAGTAGTCCGCTTTATTTTAATTTTTAGAAACTTGAAAAGAGTTTTTAGCTTATTTAGTTTTTGTAATAAAAAGTAATTAAAAACATTTTAAATTTTTTTAAAAAAAATTTAAACAAAAACAAGTACTTTTTTTCGAAAGTGCTTACAAATAATTTTTAAAGTTATTTCAAACCAACTTTAAATTATAATAATGCTTTGAACTATAACAATAATAATGGTTTGAAAGTGCCTTTTGAATTCTTAATATTTACCTAACAAATATCTTATAATTATTTTTTTTTTTCATCTACATTATGTAATTCATTAATTTTTATTTTTTAGAAAAAGTTTGTAAGGGTTTTTTTAGTTAGTTCATTGGGCAAGAAGTTCTTTTATAAAGGGAAAAAAAAGACTTCTATTGAAGGGTGCATCTAGATACTAATATTGGAGGGGCCGACAAACTATATTATATAAATATAGTAAAAAATATCATTAAAAAGTGTTCAAATAATCTATATCTAAAAAAAAGGTACTATTGAGACCTTTTGATCTCAAGCACTTACATATAGACACTAAGATTGGGACAAAACACTTTTTTTATCAAAGATAGTGATTTATATAATATTAACTTCTTATATTTTAGGCCAAACTCCCTAGTTTCTAAGGATTCCTTCTATTAGAATAATAATTTCAACTTTATTTTAATCTTTAGAAACTGAAAAACGCTTTTAGCTTATTTAGTTTTGTAATAAAAAGTTGATTTAGTGCATGAAAGCACTTTTAAAAAAAAGTTCACACAAAGTATGAAGCAAGTACCTCATTTTCTTGTCTTTAAGAAATAATGTTTAAAGTAATTTTATACTAATTTTAAATATAAATCTTTTTTTAAAGTGACTTTTAAATTCTTAATATTTACTTAATAAATTATTATAATGATCTTTTAGTGAAGAAAGGTGGGTAGAAATTAATGAGAATAATGATAAATTAATACTAGTAAAATTAGAACCATCATATAGAGATAAAATAGTGATAGAAAATATATACGTGAAGCGAAGATGATGAAAGAAAATAATGTAACTTTAGAAGTAAAAGAAAGTGATTAATACGAAATTCGTGAGAAAGATTTAAAGGATTGATTAGTGAGAAAATATGAGTATAAACTTTTTTTTAAAAAAAATTGAGAATAAAAAGATAGATGCTAAGAGGAAATGTATAGGGAGTGTGTTATAAAAGATGACATCATGCATAAGCCCAGGTACCGACTAAGCACCTCTATTTTTTTTTTTAATACTTCAACATTAAAACATTCTAGCCAAACATAAATTATATTACATAAGATGTATTTTTAACCATTTAAACCTCTTATCTAATAGCTCATTAATAGGCATGGTTAAAGACTTATAACTAGAATGACTAAAATATGTACATATTATTATTTTTTCAAATAAATTTATGAAATAAATATTTTAAGAAATAAAAAATGGATTTTTAAATGCATTATACTTTAAAATTAATATAAATAAAATAAAGTATTCGCATAAAATATGAATTATTTTTATGTAAGCAAGCTAAACAAACCTCAAATTCTTTTTAAACGTCAAATTCATATAACTTTAAGTTTACTATATGATAATTTATATTTTTAATATAAGTGAATATGAATTATTATTAAAAAGAATACTTAACAAATATCGTACGGTCGTACCTATGAAATATATAAATATTTTTATTTTATATCGTAGATGTGAAATATATAGGACAGTGTAGAATACCTGCTATCAAGTCTGTTAGACATGTGATCTAGGGTGACGTCTCAAGGTGATTGATGTGACCTCCTTAGACCTCGTGACCTATTGAACTTCTCAAGTTTGTTTTGATTGTTTGGATTAAATAGCTCAGGTTAGGCCAATAGATATACTTACGGAAGTCTAAATACCTAATCCTAAACAACTTGTTTTAGCATGTCGCTTAATGATAGTTACTATCCCCTAGACTCATATGAGTTGGTCCATTATCCAAAAGTCTCACCTTAATCAAGATATAAAATTGTCATAAAAAACCAACCAATCGATTAAATTGAATAAGTAACTTCAACACTACACTTTTAATAATGAAAATATTTTAGTTAAATCATTTAGGCCATTTTTTTAAGAATGAAAATATTTTAGTTAAATCATTTAGGCCATTTTTAAATCCAACAAGTATAACTAGTCGAATCCTTTTCGTAGGAGTAAAGCATGAAATTTCAATAGTTCTTTTTAATATTTTTCCGTCCCTCAATTGTTAATTTGCAATTATAATTAGACCTTGGGAAATAATTAAATAAAAAAATATAAAGTATATTTTATAATCTAATTACCACATGTTAAATACATACACATATAGATCACATTTTCTCATCAACATTTTTATTGTTATTATTTAATTAATGAAAACGTATGTAGTAATTAAATATCCTAAAAGTTATGAAAAATGGCAAAAACCACCTCTAAAACTACATAGGAGTTGGTACACTTGACAATCAAACTTTCAAGTTGATCAATCACTCTTTAAGTTAACAAATTTTTTTCTTTAAAAAAAAATTGCATAAATCACCCTCTAAACTATAAGTATGGTTCAATTAAACCCTTGAACTATAGGATTGTTACCAACCATACCAAATTTTTTACATGATTTTTTGTCTAAAATATTATTTAGTCTCTGTACTTTAGGACTCATTTTTTTTTTTTTTGTTCATATACTTTCAAATGTCAAAATTTAGTCTTTGGTATTTCTAATAGAAAGTAAAATCAGTACTTGTTTTAATGTGATTTTTAACATGTATACTTTAGGAGTGAGTTTTGTAAATTTTGTTTCTAAAAGTAACAAATACCACTTTACAAGTTATTTCAATTTTGTACCTCAAACTTTCAATTTTGAGTGTTATCATGAATATATGAAATTTTTACCATTTAAGCTTTCTATTATAATTCTATTAGTAGTTGAGTTATTTTTTTTATTTGTTTTTTTTTTATTTGATGTATAAAGAGCGATGATTAAAATATAATCGAATTAGTTATTTAATTAGAATACAAGATTTAGGGTTTTGCATTAGTTGAATACACCAACACACCAATTGGTCCAACAGAACAAACTTTATTGGCTTGGTTCAAGCTAAACCTTGGACGTCTTCGGCCAACCAAAAGCAATTCGATATCTAGCCTTGGCGGGGCACATACCATCTTCGACCACTCTCCTGCTCACTTTTATGGCAACTCTAGCGAGTGGAATTAGGAGAACACCTGTGTCTGCAAAACCTCACTTAAAAAGGATGCGAAGACCACTCTCCATTATAAGCATGCTCGAATGGCAAGGGAACATTCAAAGTGTGAATGTAGATATCTAACTAACACTTTTAATCAAAATTCTCAGGGGTTTATTCTGGATCAGAAAGTTGTGTTTGCGGTGCAGTGTTCTAGCCTGGGAATAAGAGGGGTGCAGTGTTCTGAATCTTGGGTTTATGCTGTTTTTTTTTTTTTCCTCTTTTTTCTTTAGTTGTTTTTGTTCTCTTATCTTCTCTTATTTTTTAGTGGATGTTCTATCAATGGTAGAAACCCTTGTATAATATAAATGAGTTGAAAAATTGAAACTCTATTTTAAAATTTAAGAAATTGGGAGTCTATGTAAGAAATTAGGGAATTTAAAACTCTATTTCACAAAATATTTAGAAAATTATTTTTGGAACTCTATTTTAGAAATTAAAAAATTGAAAGTCCATTTAAGAAATTAGAGATTTAAACCTCTATTTCAAAAAGTATTTAGAAAAGTGTTTTTGGAACTCTATTTTAGAAATTAAAAAAATAAAAGTTTTTTTAAGAAATTAGGAAATTAAAAAATAGAAGTTTATTCAAGAAATTATGAAATTAAAAACTCTATCTCACATCACATATATTCTGGAAACTATTTTTGGAATTCTACTTTAAAATTTAAAAATTGGAAGTTTATTTAATATATTAGGTAATTTGAAACTATATTTTATAGAATATTCAAAAACTTATTTTTAGAATTCTATTTTAGAAATAATAAAATTGGAAGTCTATTTAAGTGATTAGAAATTTAAAATTTTACCTCACAAAGTATCCAAAATCCTATTTTTTAAACTCTAATAATAAAAGTGGTGATTGCACCGAAGATAGGTCGATAGGGTAGTTGATTGCTCGAGTGATTGGGTTGTTGGGGTAGGCGTATACAAGTCTCTTGAGTGGTTGTCGAAAGTAGTCGTTAGTAGTGGTTAGGTCGTCAATGTAGTTATTAGAGTTGTCGTCGAAGGTCGTCGTCAGCGGTAGTTGGGAACGCCGGTGTGGTCGTTGGAGTTGTCATGGGAGGTAGTCGTCAGCAGTGGTAGGGGTCATCGGTATGGTCGTCGGAGTTGTCGTCGGAGGTAGTCATCAGCGGTGGGGGTCGCTGGTGTAGTCGTCAGAATTGTCATCAGAGGTAGTCGTCAACGGTAGCGGGGTCAAGTGTGGTCGTCGGAGTTGTCGCCAAGGTAACTGTCAGCAGTAGTCGGTCACCGGAGTTGTTGCCGGAGGTAGCCATTAGTTGTAGTCGGGTCACCGGTGTAGTTGTTAGAGTTGTCACCAAAATTGTTGTTAAAGTAATCGCCGAAAATGGAAGAAGACAAATAAAATAAGAAACACATGGAACAAATCCATGTGGTTGCACTGTTATAACCCATGAAATTGTGTTTCAAAACCCAAAATTTTGAACATATTGGACCAAATATGATTTTAAATTTTGAATCCAAAATCATTCCAATCTAAAACATAGGGCGAAACGGTCCTTGTATTACGTAGTTTAAGCTTGAATCACATCATATGATTTAATGATAAAATATCTATATATTATTGATAGTTTTAGTCTCGAAAGGAAAATTCCGTCACTTTTTGAATCACTATAATCTAAGCTCAAATAAAAAAGTTATGACAAAAAAAATAAATTAAATCACAAAGTCCTATGTTGTGGATGAAGGCAACAATATGACGTAGATGAAGGAGTCATTCAAAAACGACATGTGGCAGAGATGCTGATGTGTGGAAATGACATGGATGATGACAAGGCAGTATCAAGTAATCAACAGTCTCATTTTGCGTGATGTGGGGATAAAACATGTACAAATGACATGGCACAATGAACAAAAATAATATTGTAGTATATGGCAATCAGGATGACGTGGTAGTCCAATGGCAGAAGTATGTGATCAAGGGCGGATCCAGAATTTTAAGGTAGGGGGCTTGAGTTTGTATAAAAATTATTTTGAACGCATTAATATTAGTTGTATATAATCTCATTTCATTTTTATGGTTGACTGGAATTAAAAAATTGGACTTTGAAAGTATAAAAACTAAAATAAAACAAATCACAAAGTAAATGGATGGATATGAAATCTTAATATAATAGTTTATAGATTTTGATATATGAAATATGATTAAATTTTTGTGAAAAAAAATTACAAATAATAAGTTTTTTTAATTCATAAGAATTCATAGAATCATATTTTTTTTTATGTAATTAACTTTTAGAAATAATTTTCTAAAAATTAAAAAATATTTGCATTCATTTTTATTTATATTTGATACTAAGAAGAAAAATATATTCTTAAAAAAATAAATAATTTTAAGAATAGATTACAACAAAAATAAAATGAGTGCATAACTCAACTCACATATCGAATCCTCTCAATCCTTACTCGTACTTAAAAAAAAATAAAAAGTATGATATATTTTTTTAATTAGACATATTTAAATTATAAAAAAACTATGATTTATTAGATTTTTTTTTTTAAAAAATAGAATTTAATGTATTAAAAGATTTTATTTTTATTAAGTGAAATATATATAATAAATGTACTTAAAAAATAAAAAGTATGATATATTTTTTAATTAGATATATCTAAATTATAAAAAGAAATATGATTTATTAGATTTTTTAAAAATAGAATTTAAAGTATTAAGAGATTTTGTTTTTATTGAGTGAATTATATATATAATAAAATATAAAATTACACACATATTCTAAAAGTTGTATGAGAATTGAACAGAAAAAAAGAAGAAAAATTATAGGAGGCTTACCATTAGACTAAGATAAAATTATAGAATTAATGTACCATTTTATATATACAAATTAAGCATCCGAAAAGTTGTAGGGAGCTTCAGCCCCATCTCAGCCTTCCTAAATCCGCCCTATACAAATGTATAGGTGACAAGGCATGTTTGACCAATCATATGCTAACACGTGAGAGACTAATCTGATGCGGCAATAGTGCAAACTGATTAGACTGCTTGGGTGACATGTGGCAGAGTCTGAAAATTTTTCTTAAATGATTTATAAAAGAAATTAGAAATGTTGGTTGCATCCCTATACAAGTGCGTGTGTTGCACTTTCCAAATGCGTGTGTTGCACTTTCTCGTTTTTATTTTTCATGTCATTTTCTTTTGATTATCTAAATCTGTGTTAAAAAAATTCAATAATTCGAACAATCCGATCAAGCTAAGTCAATTTGTATAGTTTAGATTGGATTATAAACATATTTAAGTTGGATTGAGTTCAAATAAATAAAAATTTATGGGTTTGATTGGTTATTGGCTTTACTTAAAATTAGTTTGGGTTGACCCGATCCAACTTATTTGTAACGAACCTAAAATTCGAGACGAACCTATATTATGGAAGTTACTCCGCCACACCGCTCATGCCGAAATTTCGGCAGCATAACGACATAGCCAGAAGAAAACCAAAAATTATTCTAGAACCTATCAAACGGAAAACACTTCAAAGAGTTTCAAGAGATGCCCAACCCCCACCAAACTTCAATCAGAAAAAGGGTTGGGCAACGACCAGAGTTCCAACGCAACTTCTCAGCTAGAGAAATAAGAAGCAGAATTCTATCTAAGACAAACATAACCAACATCTATGAAACAACACAAAGAAGAGAACAGAACTGTCGAGCAACTAATTGAAATAAACAATGACAAGGATAAACTCAAGAAAAGTAGACTAAGCCTAAAGATAAGAGACAAAAAGTCTTCACAAATTTCGCGCAGTCGTCGTCGCTGCCGTCAAGCTGCCTCTGGTTCCTTACCTGCAACCAAAAACATTAAAGTAGACGGGTGAGTATGAAATACTCAGTAAGCAACCCACTTCATCCAAGCACAAATAGCACAAAAGAATAGGCCTTAGACCTGGCCAGACACGACACCTAGCTCGCCACACAACTTCCACAAGCACCCCAACCCTAATCTCGCTCAGAATCTCAGTCTTGTCTACCCTTAGCTTCTGAACTAGGTTGGCACAACCGACCACGAGACTCATTCTCAGGTTTGCACTAGGGCGAAGGATTGTATCCAACCCCTCTGACTCTGGGGATCATTTCCCGAGTCACACAACTGGATGGAGGACGGACCACCACATCCCATATCAACATCAACTGCAGTACTACCTCGCACAATCGACCACGGACTCGTTCCCGGACTTTCACTAGGGTGAAGGACTGTATCCAACCCCTCTAACTCTGGGAAACATTTCCCGAGTCGCACAACTGGATGGAGGACGGACCACCACATCCCATATCAACATCAACTGCGGTGCTACCGTGCACAATCGACCACGGGCTTGTTCCCTGGTCTGCACTAGGGCGAAGGGATGTATCCAACCCTTCTGACTCTGGAAAACATTTCCCGAGTCGCACAACTGGATGGAGGACGTACCACCACATCCCATATCAACATCAACTGCGGTATTACCGCGCACAATCGACCACGAGCTCGTTCACGGGCCTGCATTAGGGCGAAGAACTGTATCCAACCCCTCTGACTTTGGAAAACATTCCCCGAGTCACACAACTGGATGGAGGACGGACCACCACATCCCATATCACCATCATCATCTCGCCAACCTCGAGTCTCAGTCTGCTAAGGGTTACACAGAGACTTAGGCATACACTAGGACTGATTGTGCTAGCTACGATCCTAAGACCACATAACACTTTTTCGGGTTACTTCAATATTAGGCACGAACTTATCAAACTCCTACTTGAGGGAACAAACATCCATCCCCGGATTTCCACAGAAATAGGTACAGAACTATCAAACCCTTACTTAAGGGAACAAACATCCAACCTCATACTAGCACGCTCATAGTCATCATCACAAGCTTACAATGATGTTACTAGATACAATCACATCCAAGCACGAAGGAATAACAACAATCAAGACTTCGATCTAACATGTACGGTAATTCAACACAGATAAACATCAAACATAATGAAGTGAAACATAAGCCCAGGCACAACAACGAACATCACATCCTAACATGCTACTACAAGTTCAAAACCGACTCATTCTACGATCTCGACGGCTCGCTACCAATTTTCAAATCATTCCATCTCCAATCAGTTAACTGCATGCAATGGTGCCCCTAAGCCCTACACTTATGGGTAGTATAGTCCAAATGACCACTTACCTCGGGTCGGGGTCCCACCAACTCACCCACCATTTCTAACTAGTCACAACCCTTGCTACGGACACGTGCCAAGGGAACTAAACCTCACCTGACTCTTCAGACGTTTGATTAATTGAGCTTGATGGTTCACCAAAACTTTCTAAACCCCAAGCGTCAATGTCACTCCAAAACATTGGCACTTGCCCATCTATGGCTTACTCGTGACCCACAAATTCCAAATACGAACCTCGAGGTGGAACCCAAGCATAGTACTACTTTTCCATTGCATCCATTCAGACCCACGATGCTCGTTCTCAACTCATTATGATCAAAGGATTTAAGTCTCACCCTTGACTTAAAGCTTTAAGCCCCTATCTCCATAACAATTACTTCCTTAGTCCATTCATAATCCATACAACACTAGCATAAACTCAATATTAACGATATGCATCAAAACACCATTTCAACGCATTAACTTAGCTTTCACAGATTACCATAAACAAACAAGCATTTGATAACTTTAGGGGCTTAAACCCAAATGACTACTTACTTGGATAATGGAGGTTCGGTAGTTCGGTCCCGAGCTCCACACATTTCCTTAACGCGTTCGAGCCCCTTTTAACCAACAATTATTTAAAAACACACTCGTAACATCCAACACCGAACTCATTTGACTTTAACAACCAAACTATTATATGGAGGTTTAAAACGGGATCGAAAAAATGAAAGCGACTTACTTACTGCACATAATCGGCGGCGGCGACAGATTTCGGTGACCGGCGACATCTGGGATGCCCGTTGGCCAATCTATTCAAAACCAAACTCCAAATTAAGAGAACCAGTCTAAAATCTAATGAACTAAATGAACCAAAACTCAAAGGATTCTTAAAAATCTTACCGGCGAAGCTTGCGGCGATCGGAGAGACGACGAGGGTGGAAAGAGAGTAAGGAACCGGTGAGAGGATGGGTGTTCAGACAAATCGAGGCTCTCGGTTGTTGCGGCTGTGTGAATCGCGTTATGTGCAACTCCAGTCTATGCGTGCCGACGTGAGGTTGGACGGTCGGAGAAGAAGCTACTGGCGAGGGGAGAAGGAAGCGGAAGAACAAGGGTGGCGGGGAGAAGAAGAAGGAGAAGAAGAAGAAGAAGAAGAAGAAGGGGGGTCTCACACGCCTATGAAAAAACGATTTCAGTTTTCTTTTTTTTTTTAACCGGGCGGGCGTTACATTATTGATTTTAAAAAGTATTATTTTACCTGTTATACAATTATATATACATGTAATTATTTTATTTTTATTTAATTTCATAATTATTTTTGAATTATTTATTCTTTAATAACTCTTAGATAATACTGTAATTTTTCTTAATATAAATTGAAATTAAGTGGATAATTTTAATTCAATGTTTGAAAATAAAATAAATAGATGATTTACATATTAACATTTTACTTTTTCTTAAAACCAAAATTTTGAATAAATGACCCGAACAACCGGAACCAACCTAACACAAATGTTTCATAGTTGGGTTCATTATTTAATAAGGGGGCATTCAGATCACAGAGTTGGGTTGAGTTGTGTAGAGTTATTTTATCAGTAAGTTCAAGAAATCAGTGTTTGGAGTGTAGAGTTGAGTTGAGTTGAGTCAGGAAGTCAGTGTTTTGGATGCAGAGCTGAGTTATTATGTCAAGGGTATCTGGTGCAGTTTTTTGTAAAGTGAAATATTCTAATTTTTTTGTGACTTTTTTTTCTTACTTTGTTTTCACAACAAATCAAATACAAACACATTTGTCTACAATTTCAAAACTTAATTATGTGAACAATTATAAAATTACAATATATATTACCATTTGTCAAATGTATGTTAGGGATATTTGCAAAAGTAATGGATATTGAGTTTGATACCAATATTTCTTTTCTAATAAAATTCATTATTTAGAACTTTTACTCTTCAATATGAACTTTATTCTTTTTTTATGCACATGTTCACCACTACTTTTTTTTTTATTTTAATTTAGGTAGGTATTAGTATTAATACTTTGCACATGAAGAGTGTTTATTTAAATTTGTCTAAACACATGCATTGTCTATAAACATTTTTAGAATGAAATAAATAGTTTACCTTGTGAATAGGTTAAAAATATGCCAACATACTTAAATATTTTATGTCATATTGAAGTTGCATATTTACAAAATATTAGATATGTCATCAAGGTCCTAGCAGTGTCGTTATGTTGCCGAAATTTTTGGTGCAGGCTGTGTTGCTTAGTACCATCCCTAGGAAATTTTGGGTTTGAAAAATTAAGGTCGTTACAGTTGGTATTAGAGCCTAGGCAACGATCCTTATAGTCTCTCGCAGGAAGTTGGCTTGTCATCTCCAGGTTTGCTTTTATTTTGTAAAGTAGTTAAAGTTATTTGAGTTGCTTGTGTGTTAACACTTGTTATGCTATGCTTTTGACTTCTTTGTTCTTGTGCTAAGGTAGTTTAGAGTTTAAATTTAGATTATGGCTCGAGGACGTGGTCATTGTAAAGTTCTAGCAACTTTCGAAGACGAAAGTTTTTTTTAGATAGGTATATTGTGACACCCCATAAAATTTGGTGTCTTAAATTTGAATTTTTCGATAATCAGATCAGGATTAGGAAAGAGTGTTTCAAAGTTTAAAAAGGATTAAGATTTCTGTTTTAAAAAGATTTAGCATTCCTTTTTCTAAAAGAATTAGAATTCCTTGTTCTAAAAAGATTAGGACTTTTTGGTGCCTATTTAAACTAGAGTATTAGCAATTTAAAGGCAAACTTCAAAACTCTCATCTTCTTCTCATTCTTCTTCTTTTCTCCACTTTCTTCATCTTGCCGGACTGTCGTTGGAAAGTCGTCGGACCGCCACCGAAAAGTACCATACGGTTGAGTCAATAACTCAACTCCATGAGGTTGGATTATTAAGTCACCAGTTATAATTGTTGGTGGGCCAAACAAAGAGTTGAGTTATTAACCCAACTCACCCCAACCCAACCCCATAAACCAAACACCAAACATAGGGTGTGTTTGGCACATGGGTTTGGATTTGGATGGGTTTGGATTCCAAATTCAAACCCATGTTTGGAGCAGGATGTTTCAAATCCTTGGTTTTGAAACCCAATCCCATGGGTTACAACAGTGCAATCTCATGGAATTTGTTCCATGTTTTTCTCATCCATTTGTCGACTACTTCGACAACTTCAGTAAAAACTCCGATGACCATCAACAACGACAACTCCGGTAAAAACTCCGACGACCATCGACAATGACAACTCCGGTAAAAACTCCGACGACCATCGACAACGACAATTTCGACGATCGCACCGGCGCCCACTTTGGCAACAACTCCGACGACAACCCAACAACCATCGACAACGACAACTTCAACGACTGCACCGACGTCCACTTTGGCAACAACTCCGGTGACAACTCAGACGACCACTTGACACCACCGACAACGACAACTCTGACGACCACACCGATGACTCGACTACCACTGATGACTGACTCCAACAAACACTTGATTTTCCATTTTCTCTTCAATTTGTCGTTTTTCATTGTCGGTGACCACTTCGACAATAACTTCGATGACAACTCCGGCGACCACCGACAACGACAACTACAGCGACCACACCAGAGACTCAACCACCGTTGACGGCTACCTCTTGTGACCACTTGGTATCCCATTTCCTCTTCTATTTGTCGTTTCCATTTTTCAACCACCACTTCGACAACTCCAGTGACAACTCCGCCGACCACAGACAACGACAACTCCGACGACCACACCAGCGACTCACCACCACTGACGGCTACCTCAACAACCTTTTCAACAACAACTCCAACAAACCCGATGGCCATCGACAACAAAAAAATCCAGCGACCACCTCGACAATCCAACCAGCTCATCAACTTGACCACTCCAACAATCTGACAATCTAGTTTTTTTTAAGGATTAAAATAAAACTAAAAAATGGCTATTAAACAATTTTTTATGCTACTCTCAAAACCTTTGAATTTTGTGAAATTTTTATTAAAAAAGAAAAAAGAAAAACAACTTGGTATTTTTTTTGTTTTTTTTAATGTACACTCAAATGACTTAATTTTGTAATTTCTTTTTTAAAAGTTAGAAAAAAATGATTTTTTTTTCTTTCGCACATAGGCATGTTATGTCCTTTTGTTTCATGCTAGTTGCAACACCTTTGGACGGTGTATCTGTATGTGTAAACTCGTGGTAGGGGTGTTCAAAAAACTCGATGACCCGAAAAACCCGATCAACCCAACATAATTCTATAGTTTGGGTTGGGTTGGGTTAAAAAAAAACTTTATGAGTTACGTTGGTTCGTGGGGCTCACGAAAAATTAGTTTGGGATGAACCCAATTATACACTTTTAGATGATTTATTCTTCAATAACTTTTTAAAATAAGTTTTTGAGTTTTTTGAAAGGTAACAATTCATAATATAAATTAAAATGAAGTTTCTAATCTTAATTCAATATATATATATATATATATATATTTTTTTTTATTTATATTATGTATCAACCTAAACCAACCTAACCCAAATGCTTCATGGTTGGGTTAGATTTGAGTTCATCACTTGTTGTTTGTGTTGAAAATATTTGCAACCCGAATAGTTGGGTTGACTCGAAATGCTAAAAATTGTTCTAAAGGTTTAAAACTCTTTTTTTATTCCTCAACAACAACCTAAATTGAAAGCTTCATGGAAAAGTTACTTAAAAAATTGTTCCATGCTACATTAGCTTCTACAATTCACATCAATTACAAAAATTTGAAAGAAATAAAATAACTAAAAGAAAAAAGGTGAAACAAAATTGTACCAAACCTAGAGTTGAGAAAGCTGCACCCAAGACACAACTTTTTGATTCCCAGGCTTTAGAACACTACACCCCAAACACAGTTTTCTGATTCCTAAGCTTCAGAACACTGCACCCTAAACATAGTTTTCTGATTTTCAAGCTTCAGAACTCCAGAGGACAAACCCTCCAGGCTTCTGATTCCCAGAATTCTGATTCCGAAACTGCGCCCTAAACAACTCCTTAGAGTTATTAACCAAACTTAAGAGTTATTTGAGTTGAAGAAATTAGAAACCCAAACAATTAGATTGGATCTAAAAAGTGTCTCAACGTAACCCAATCCAATCCAACCATGAACACCCTTACTCTTTAACCTAGATCAAATGACTCAAATTAGTCCTGACATGAAACTTTATTTTAATTAACTTTTTTTTTTATCATTTTCAACCTTCTTCCCCAAAATTATATTTAATTGAAATTTCTTCTCCTACAAAAAAAGTTTCACGGTTGATCTCTTCAAGTTTTATTTTTCTGCTATCATTTTGTGAGAGAGAATTTTTATTGTGAGGATTATATAAATTCTTTGAGAATTTTCTGTGCTGTTATTATAACTTGACCGTTCGACGAAGCCGACACTACGCTAGTAATTATCTAACTCTAAAGTTTCCATCTATTTTGAATAAATTATCCACAGTTCTTTGTCGTCGATTTTTGGGAAGAGGGCTAGTCTCTGTGGCCCCCTTCGGGACTGTGAGTTTCATGGTCAAACACCAAGTTCAGTGTACTTCATACTTCATCATTTAAAATTATAGCATTAAATTTCAATCATATTTTCATCGACATTTTTATATGTTCCTACATTTGTTGTCAACATAGAGATTATCAGCCTCTTATATCGTTAAAAAAAAAAAATTACGAAACACAAAAAAAAAACAATAAAATATCATTTATGTGAATATAATATATATATATATATTCAAGAATGCCAATCCACATCTCTCATTTCCACCCTACTCCTCCCAAACCCAAACTTCCTTTTAAAATAGGGGCACTTGCATGAATAGCAAAAAAAAAAATATATAAATATTGCACCCATGTCACTCCTTAATTCAATTTGCAAAAATAGCAACAAAAAAAAGACCAAACCCAAACAAATGGCGTACAAAGTCAAAAATACCTTTATATTTTTTGCGCGTGTTTTTCAATCTGAAGTATATTAATAGCCTATCAATAGTCTATCAAAAACATACTTATCTATAGTCTATCAAAAACATACTATTGATATACTAATGATATACCTAAAATGAAATATACTATTGATATACTACTGATATAACAAATATAAATTATATCAGATATACTGTTGATATACTACTGTATCTAAAAAAACTATTGCTAGATTTACAAATACCTTTTCCGTGTTGTTCAATATCAAGAAAATCAGTAGTCTATCAACAATAGATCTAATATAGCAACGATATATCTAACCAAAAAATAACTGCGTAAGTGATATACTACTGATTCTGTTAATTTCACTAATATTAAGTATATATCAATGTGATATACTACCGATATACTTTATTTAGTATATCAATATTATATCACAAATAGGGATTTATGTTTGATAGTGATTTATGTTGACATAGTTTATTCAGTAATATTAGATATATCAATGGAATCTCAAAATCTATTGTTAGATTTACAAATGTCCTCCTTGTGTTTTTCAATAATCGAGAAAATAAGTAGTTTATCAATAATAGATCTGATATACCAATGATATATCCAACCAAAAAGTAACTACATGAATGATCTGATATCTGTTGATTTCACTAATATTAAGTATATATCAGTGTGATATACTAACGATATACTTTATTTAATATATCAACGGTATATCACAAATGGTGATTTATGCTAATGATGATTTATCTTTGATATATTTTATTCAATAATATTAAGTATATCAACGGGATCTCAAAAACTATTGCTAGATTTGGAAATGCCCTCCCGTGTTTTTCAATATCGAAAAAATCACTAGTTTATTAACAATAGATCATATATACCAATGATATATCTAACCAAAAAATAACTAATAGTCGTTGATTTCACTAATATTAAGTATATATTGGTGTGATATACTACCAAAATACTTTATTCAGTATATATATATCACAAATAGTGATTTATACTTGATAGTGATTTATGATGATATACTTTATTCAGTAATATTAAGTATATCAACGGGATCTCAAAAGCCATTTGTAATGTCTGACATTTCAGGTAGAGTAAATTTCAGGTTATGCTTTTAAATTTCAGGTAGAATTCATAATTTAAAACCAAATTGGATTGTTATATCTTATTGTGTGAGATGTGTTATTGTATAGAGTATATCACTAATATACTAGTGATATATGTATATGAAGTTAATTAAGAGTATATCAGTAACTCGCATGTGATATATGTTCATTTCAATGATATACTAAATATTAGGTATATTAGTGAAATAAACATATCTAGTACATTAATGATATACTAACAAGCAAAATATCTCTAAATTGCTACGGATATATAGGAAGTATATCATTCTAAATGATATACCTAAAAGAAGGGTATCCGTAGTATATCAGTAACATACTATTAACATACTTCGTTTTAGGTATATATTGGTATATAAAAATAAAGTATATCAGATATACTTCTGATATACCAATATTAAATATATCAGATATACTTATGATATACCAATATAAAGTATATCAGATATACTACTGATATACCAAACGTAAAGTATATCAGCTGCTACACCAATGAGGGTAAATCTGGAATAATAAAAAAATAAAAAATAAATTTAAAAAAATTTGCTAGATTTGCAAATCTAAAAAATCATATCTAAGTTTGCAAATATGTTAGGGCCTGTTTGGTATGCAATCCGGATCCTATTTTATGTTTTCGGATTCACTGAATTCAGTGAATATGTGTTTAGCGATGTGTGTTTTAAAAACTGCTTTGGATTAGGATCCAAATAGTAGAAATTAAAAACAACATTTTTATGTTTTCATTGTATCCAGTTCTCGAATTTAAAATTTTAAAATGCGAAATTATATTAAACAAAGATAAAAATAATAAATACAATATTTCATGTTATGAATTCAATTTACTTTTGTTAAATTAAAATATGTAGAATATAATATATTATAAATTATAGAATATTATATTATAAAAAGATAATTCTATAAAATTTACAAAATCATTTCCTAAATTAATTAATAATGACTTATATTCAATATAATAATTAGTTTTGCATCTACAACTAATTTCATGATCTATAAATATGTTATAGAAAGGCACAGTTTAAACAAGCTGCTTTAGAATGAAATCAAATTTCTAAATCTGCTACCAAACACATATCCGAAAAACATGAAATACAACTCTGTTTACATTGAATCCCTTGTTTTCAAATTTCTGTTTTCAGATTGCGTACCAAACAGGCCCTTAATATTTTGTGCTACCCATTATAATTTCCCTTTAAAATAATTTGATACGTTTCTTTTGATCATCATTAGAAAATAATAATTAACTTAAAAAAATTATAAAAATCATAATTTTCACCTGACTACACTGTTTTTGGGACACAATTTCTACTACTTTTATTTTATAAGTATACCTGGGATATAATTGGGGCTAAATTTGTAATGTGAATTATTAGTACATAATAATTTCTCTTATCCAAAAAAATCTTATATTTATACAGATTTTCATATTAAAAGTTTTAGTTTATGTTATTCTTTTCCATTTGATTTTCATAGCACTAATATTATATCAGAAATGTATTTTTAAAAAATCATAAATTAACATTACTTTCATAGAATATTATTATCCGTAAATCAATTCTTTTTTTTTGGTCAAAATCTAACCAAGAGAAATCTCACATAAACAACTGTAATTTGGTCGAAGAGGTGACCTGCAAAAGAGAAAAAGTTAGGACTGATGTGACATTTGTCACACCATCTCCGATGCTTAAGTTAGAAAGGAGAATTTAAGTGTAATAAACTAGAGTTTTGAGAATAAAGGTTTAGTTGAACTCCCAGTCTTTGAGTCATAATGATCTATTTATAGGATCTTTGACGGATTTAAACAGATTTCCTTTCTATCTAGGAATGAGATTTAAAAAGGTTAATCTTATATGATATGATTCCTTTGTAATTTAGATTTATCTTGTTGGTCCAATTTCAACCACAATATTAGGCACCACTCTATTTAGAGTTCATGGTGTGGCTTAATGCTTATGAGCCTACAATGTGAGGTCCAATTTGAGAGTATAATATAGCGCTTCTTGAGAGATTTTCCTCTAAGAAGATGAAAATCAATTATCCAAAAGGTTACCTAAATATTTCCAAATTCCTGCTTCAGACCAGCCTTAGGATTTGTAGATCTAAGCTCGTGAGGTTAAACTCAACCTTCCATAGGACTTATTTTCTCAAGGAAGATGAAAATCAATTCCCTATAATATTTCCAAAGTCTCGTGCTTTAGATCAACCTTAGGATTTGCAGGTCTAACCCGTAAGGTTAAACTCAGACTTCCATAAGACTTATTTTCTTAGGGAAGATGAAAATCAATTCCTTAAAATATTTCCAAAGTCTCGCTTCGAATCAACCTTAGGATTTGCAGGTCTAACCCCGTAAGGTTAAACTCAACCTTCCATAGGACTTATTTTTACAGGGAAGATGAAAATCAATTCCCTAGAAGGTTACTAAATATTTCTAAAATCTCGCTTCGGATCAGCCTCAGGATTTGCAGGTCTGACCTCGTGAGGTTAAACTCAGCCTTCCATAGGACTTATTTTTCTAGGGAAGATGAAAATCAATTCCCTAGAAGGTTACTAAATATTTCCAAAGTCTCGCTTCGGATTAGCCTTAGGATTTGCAAGTCTGAACTCGTGAGGTTAAACTCAGTCTTCCATAGGACTTATTTTTCCAAGGAAGATGAAAATCAATTCCCTAGAAGGTTATTTCTCTTAGAAAGATGAAAATCAATTTCTAGAGAGCAACTTCTTTATCATTCTCTCTTAGAAAGATAAAAATCAATTTCTAGAGATGTCAGTCTTCCTTGTATTGGCGTTCTCTGGCTTCTTCATTTCCTGGTCATCTGAACTCTCGTTGTGACTCGTTCTCAGGTTATCCTCGATCTTCGTTGGTCGACTTTGACCACTTTTGTTCATCATTTGGGTCTTTTAGGTATCTTTCTCTAATCAGAGTCTCAATTTCATCTTTTAGGTTGAAAATATTCTCGGGTTGAATGTCCATGGTGTCGATGGAAAATACAATATTTGCTTGGGTCTCTCTTTTCTGTTGCAACTCTCATCTTCTTTGGATTTTTTTTTAAGTAAATACTAGGAGCAAGGAATCAGTAGGTGCACCCAATCATCCCAACTAGGTTGGCACCATTTTAGCATTCTCATCATATGTTCTTGACACCCAAAGTCTATTCATTCAAGAAGAAAAAAACATGTGAAGAACATGTAATACAAATGGTCGTACACGAAGTTATAAAAAAGATCATCAGATAGTTAGAAGAAACAACAGGAAAGAAAGACCATACAAAGAAGATAAATGAAATCTAAGTTTTGAATTTCCATCAGAATCTTCTCGAGAGGAATGGTAGGTATTTAAAATTTTTCAAGTACCTTATATTCCATGATCTGGTCTGTGAATGATGGATCTATCTATTCGATTGGGACTTCTAAGTCGAATCCTTCGGCTTCTCGATGTTTTTGAATTTTTTCCTGAATAGCCCCATATTCTTTATGAATCTTCAAGAGTTCGTCTTTCCAAAAAGGAGTCCCAGCAGAAACTCTCCCCTCGGCCTCGACTCGCAATCTTCGTCTCTTTCTGATGAAGCTCTGGAGATTAGAGCTAGTCGTTTCCAAGGATGGGTGACCTTGAGATCGACCTCAACTAGGCTTTCCTTTTGAAAATTGGATTGTAGACTTCAGTCTGCTTACTTTACTTGTCTTGATGCACTTAATGTGTCACTGTTCTTTTGATTGATTCCTGTTGGTTTTAGGATAGGAGAACTAGTTTCTCCCACTTCCTCATTCACCACTGGAGCTTTCCCTATGGCAGGGTCTCTTACCAAGGTGTCTTCTTGAATCTTTGTTTCGATAGTTTTTGTTGGCATGATTACTCATCCTCTTTGATATTGTATGCAGGTTCCACAAACAAACGTATGTCTTCATAGTTTTGATTTTCTCAATTATGAATGCAAGGTAGAGCACTCACGTTCCCCACAGACGGCACCAACTGTTATTGTCAAAATCTGACCAAGAGAAATCTCACCTGACGTTCACGTGACAACAACTGTAAATTTGAAATTTGGGAGAAGAGGTGACCTGCAAAAGAGAAAAAGTTAGGACTGATGTGACATTTGTCACACCAGGTCCGATGCTTAAGTTAGTAAGGAGAATTTGAGTATAATAAACTAGAGTCTTTAGGATGAAGGTTCAATTGAACTCCCTGTCTTTAAGTTATAATGATCTATTTATAGGATATTTGACTTTCCTTTTCCTTTTCAGATAAAGATTAAACAGATTTTCTTTTCTATCTAGGAATGAGATTTAAAAAAGTTAATCTTATCTGATAAGATTGCTTGTAATTTAGATTTATCTTCTTGATCCAATTTCACCCACAACATTTACCACTGTGGTTTTATATTGTTGATTCTGAAAATATGGTCTTTTTTTTAACCCCAAAAAAAGAAATCAATATTGATGTTAAAATAATATTTTATTACGGTTGAACAAATATTTAATATATTCATCAATGCTGATAAGTCTCTTACGTTTTCAGTAATAGGCATATAAGAAAAAAAAAGAGATTTTATTATTTTTTTAGTAGGTAGTCGTTAACACATTTATTATGTCAGTTGAGCTATACCTACTTTAGCGAAAGAGGTTTTATTGATTGGAGATGAAAAGCCTACCATACGTGACATTAAATATAATTACTTATGGTTTGAAATTTAATAGTATTTCAATTCAAACGTAATTAAAGAGAATTCAAAACTTGTTATATTCCCATATCACCTACTCGTGAGGCCCAAACCCACAAAACCATTGCGTTCTTCACATTCATAGGTTATTCTGCATCCTAACTCCTTAGTATACATTTCTGTTGTTAGGGGTGCACAAAATTTTCCACGTTAATTAAGAAAGAAAATCATCTATGATATATAAGTGAGAACAATTATCTGCATTGATATAAAACGTTTTAGGAGAACCAAAACCAAAGCCATGAGAATTTATGTCTAAAGTAGACAATATCATATCATCGTAGAAGGTCTTTTGTCTTTATTACAACCACATTGTGACAGACTCATCAAATATCTTTATTTTGCATCTACTTTTTACGAATGTGACCCGTTTGATAACCATTTAATTTTTTATTTTTAAAAATTGTATTTGTTTTTTCATAAATTCTCTAAAATGGTTTTAAGAATTCTTAAGGAAACATTTGAGTTTCTAGTGAAATTCAAAAAACAAAAATAAGTTTTTTAAGATTTTTTTTTCTTTAAAATTTGACTTGATTTTTTGAAACATAGGTAAAAAGTAGATAAGATAACATATATATAAATTTATAGATAAAAGTAGTATTTATAGGATTAATTTTAAAAAATAGTTATAGTTATCAAATAGAACTTTACTTACAACAAGATCACACTCGACTTTAGAACTTAAGAAAAGATTTTACATTTATCATTACAAAAGTACGTAACATCACGAATAAGTTTAAATATAGTTCAATAAAAAAGACATTAATTAAGTGGAGAGAGTAATGTTAGAGATAGAGGCAGGGCAGGAGTGGCAGTGGCAGTGGAGTGGGAAGCCACATGAAAGTAACAATATTAGATAGAAGGTGTGAAAAAAAACAAATGAAGAAAGCAAAGGCACGTGAAAAGGGCAATAATTTAACTGAGAAACAGCTTAAAAAAGAAGAAGAAGAAGAAAAAAAAAAAAAACAAAGATGGGTTTTAAGTTTGAAGTAAAGGTAAAGAGAGACAAAGGCTTGTGGCTGGGGGAGCTTTGAGCGATGGGGAGGGGATTGGTGGCCCCACCATTTCCTCCTCTTACCAGTACCAGCTTTATTGGAGACAACACCAATATATCTGTTACATATTTCTAACTCACTCTTTTCTATCTTTTCAATCAATCATTTCTCCACTCCCCTCTCCTTACTTTTCTCTTCCTCCTCTCATTTCTATTTATCACTTTTTTTCTAATTATATTA
Source organism: Trichosanthes cucumerina (assembly GCA_036507285.1). Lineage (NCBI taxonomy): Eukaryota > Viridiplantae > Streptophyta > Magnoliopsida > Cucurbitales > Cucurbitaceae > Trichosanthes > Trichosanthes cucumerina. The sequence goes on from CM071841.1 coordinate 19,757,944, forward strand.
TTTCTTTCAATTAAATACTTATTTCCTCTTTCACTTTTAAATTTTGAGTTTGGGTTTCTTTTCATCATTTCCTTTTAAATTTTGAGTTTAGTTATATAGTTGATTGTTACATCCAACAAAAGTTAAATAATTTACCCTTTTCCTTTTTTTTTTCTTTTTTTTTATGTTGGGTAGATATACACTTTAATTGTTAACTTTGGTATCTTCTTAGGGATCGTTTCGTTTAAGGTTTTATTGGATGGGAATGAGTAATAGATGTCTGAGAATAAAATGTCTGGGAATAATAAATGCATGTGAATAAGATGACTGTGTTTGGTTATACATGTGAATGTTATCAAATTTTTATGTAAAAAATGATATTTTATATCTATTTGACGAAATTAATATATAAAACTTATGTTGAAAGAGTCTAGATTAAGAAAGCGGAAGCAATTTTGGATCTTGAAAACCCTAAGTTGATCAATATTGTAATATAAAAAACATGCTCAAAGCTGGAAAAATAGAGGGATAGAAAACTCAACTTTGAAGATCAAATTCTCTTCACCCGGTGGATGGTTTTCAACACGAATACTTCGTGGACAACCGTTAGAGTCTTCCCTACTATCCTCAGGCCTTAGAACGGATTGTGGGATCCTAGGTTGAGAGAACTTGGAAGAAAAAACCTCAAATGTCACTAATTCGGGAATATTGAATTTTCTGTAAAATTCTCTCAACATCCCTCAAATCACCATTATATAAAGCTTAAAAAAGCTTCAATGGAGTGACAACTCAAGGGTGATGAGGATGCTTTGAGATGGAGGTGGCCAATTTTGGTGAATTTTGAATATGAGAGGGATTGAGCAAGTTGCACTTTGGATTTTATTGAAAATCCATGAAAATCCACTAATTTTCATTTAATTTTAATTTAAAAATCAATATTAAATAGATTTTTAATTAAAATTAATTTAATTATTAAATAATTAATTTAAATAATTAATTTTTAATTTAATTTAATATCAAATATTAAATTAAATAAATTGCCCGATCCCGATCGATTTTTCGAACATGAATCTTTATTCATGCTATAAACCGATCCAATATTTAAATCATATTTAAACATATACACCTCCTTTTAAACATAGTTTAATTCATAATTAAGTTATGATTCGTTAAATATATCACTAATTAACGCTTTCTCCCAAACTCGAATTTGAACAATTCAAATTCTTTTCTCTCAAAATGTTACAAGGCTTAGTCCGAGCTAGTAAGGAGGACCTAATGGACCTACAGATCATGAGCTCCAACGATACGTGATTAACCGGTCAAACTCTTTAACCTAGCTAATCAACATTCATTAACCACCGGGACACTCCACTAAAGCCCAGTGGTTGCACTCTCCTCACTGTAGATATGTTTTTGTCCACTCGATATAATCATGATTAGTAAGTCGATCCTTCACAGGTCGTTCGTAATTACAGCTGGGTCAAAATTACCGTTTTACTCCTGTAATTACCTCTTGTTCCTTAAGTACCACTGATCCTCTAATAAACAATTGGTTTGTGGTCCAACCAGCAAACCGAATCCCTCTCGGGGCAATGAGAGGGGTGAGCCCATTGTTCAAGACCTGGAATCAACACTTAAGGGAACAACCTCTCTACTTATCCCTAAAGCGGGTAGGAGTGAATTCCATCTTGCAGAACTATGTTCCCAGCTATCTACCCGGTTTTATCCCTGAAATGGGAGGCTTATAGAGTCGGCAATCTCGAGCCACACTCACCCATGCAAATCTAAGGATAATCCGAATAAACAGGAATCCATAGAACGCTCAGGATTAAGATCGAGTTACCTGGGTCATCGTATGAATATATTCAGTTAAGACAGTAAACGGAGTTATAAAGTCTAAGTGAAACTATTTCGCGGTCCAGTCTTATGCAAACTCATTGCATAGGACGCCCCCACTCACATGTCTCTACATGAACGATTTAGGATCACATCGTTTGTACTCTACAAAGTGGACCGCGTCCATAGTGTCCCCAGGATAAGGTACCCAACCCTATCCTTATACTATAGACTGTTCTTGCTATGACTTGAACTTGATCCACTCTTATGTCACACATAAAGTTCAAGTATTCATCCTATAGCCAAGGGTTCTTTATTGGATTAAAGTTACACAATACACAATATTCAATAACACCTTTACTGAATAAATTTCAATAACAACTTTATTGTGAAATAGAATATACATTCAGTTTACAAAACCACGAGTTTTAGGACATAAAACCCAACAAACTCCCACTTGGACTAAAACGTCTGTGGGGTAAAACATGTTGAGCAAAGAAAAACTGCCCTACTGAACAACCCGTAGTCCTAGACTCTCTAAGTGTCCCTCAAACACTTTAGCCGTGAGAGGCTTTGTAAACGGATCGACAATATTGTGCTCCGAAGCGATCTGCGTGACGATCACGTCTCCTCGTTGCACAATCTCCCTGATGAGATGATATTTGCGCTCTATGTGCTTTTCGCGCTTATGGCTTCTAAGTTCTTTGGAATTTGCCACTGCACCACTATTATCACAATAAAGGGTGATAGGCAAATTCATATTTGGAATAACTTCTAAATCAGTCAAGAACTTCCTAAGCCATACAACCTCCTTCGCTGCTTCGCAAGCTGCGACATACTCAACCTCCATGGTGGAGTCAGCAATACAATCTTGTTTTATACTCCTCCATACTATAGCTCCTCCGTTAAGAGTGAACACTGATCCTGATGTGGATTTTCTCGAATCTACATCAGTCTGAAAATCAGAGTCAGTGTATCCTGCAAGGATCAAATCCTTTGCACCATACACAAGCATATAGTCCCTCTTTTTCCTAAGATACTTGAGGATGTTCTTAACGGCAGTCCAGTGATCATATCCTTGATTAGACTGATATCTGCTGACTATTCCCACTGCATAGCATATGTCGGGTCGAGTACATAGCATGACATACATCAGACTACCTACAGCAGATGCATAGAGAATGTGTTTCATATCCTCAACTTCTTGAGGTGTCTTAGGACACTGTTCCTTAGACAAATGAATTTCATGCCTGAAAGGTAATGAACCCTTCTTGGAATTCTCCATCTTATATCTAATCAACATCTTGTCAATATAAGATGCCTGAGACAGTGCTAGCGTTTTGTTCTTGCGATTCCGAACAATTTAGATTCCAAGGACAAACTGAGCCTCTCCCAAATCTTTCATTTGGAATTGGGTCGCTAGCCATTGCTTAAGGCAAGTCAAGAATCCCGCATCATTTCCAATGAGCAGGATATCATCTACATATAAGACTAAGAAAGCTACAGTAGTATTGACTATCTTCTTGTAGGCACAAGGCTCGTCTATATTCTGTTCAAAGCCATAAGATTTGATCGCAATATCAAATCTTATATTCCAGGATCTAGAAGCTTGTTTCAATCCATAGATGGATCGTTTAAGCTTGCAAACCTTTTGCTCTTGACCCTGAACTATGAACCCCTCTGGTTGATCCATATAGATACTCTCATCAAGATTGCCATTAAGAAAGGTTGTCTTGACATCCATTTTCCAAATTTCATAATCATAAAACGTGGCAATGGACAAGAGTATTCTAATGGACTTAAGCATGGCAACAGAGGAGAAGGTTTCTTCATAGTCCACCCCTTCCCTTTGGGTATAACCCTTTGCCACAAGTCGAGCTTTAAAGGTTTGCACCTTACTGGCTTGATCTCGTTTCCTCTTGTAGATCCACTTGCAACCGATAGGTCTTTCACCATCCGGTTGATCTACAAGTTCCCGCATCAATTGAAGTACATTGACTCCATTTCAAGGTCCATGGCTTTAATCCACTCGTCTCTATCTATATCATTCATTGCCTGTTTATAGGTCAATGGATCCTCAATGCCATCATCAGGTATGACGACTTGGGTTTCAGTTAAACCCATGTAACGGTCAGGTTGTCTAACATCTCTCCCACTACGTCGAGGCATTCTCAACACTTGAGAAGGACCAGCTTGATCAACCACTTTTGTTGATTTATCTGTAGCTTCCCTGGAAATTTCACTTAAGACAATCCTGCTACGAGGCTGATGATCTCTCATGTGGTCTTCCTCTAAGAACATGGCGTTTGTCGACACAAGCACCTTGTCCTCTTGAGGATCATAAAACAGACCACCTTTCGTTTCTTTGGAGTATCCTACGAATAGGCATAATTTTGAACGATGTTCCAATTTCTTTGGATTGGACACCAACACATGTGTCGGACATCCCCAAATCCTGAAGTGACGTAAACTCCCTTTACGCCCTTTCCATAACTCATAGGGTGTTTCTGAAACACTCTTAGAGGGAACCATGTTCAAAATATATACAACAGTTTCTACTGCATATCCCCAAAACGAACTAGGCAGCTGAGCGTAGCTCATCATGGATCCAACCATGTCTAACAGAGTTCTATTTCTCCTCTCAGATACACCATTCTGCTGAGGTGTACCGGGCGCTGGGAGTTGGGATTCAATTCCATATTCTATCATATAGTCTTGGAATCTTAAATCCATGTACTTTCCACCTCGATCTGATCGAAGTGTTTTAATCATTTTACCTAATGTGTTCTCAACCTCTGCCTTATACTCCTTGAACTTTTCAAGGGTTTCAGACTTATGATGCATTAGGTATAGATAACCATACCTAGAATAATCATCAATAAAACTGATGAAATATTCATACCCTCCTTGTGCCTTGACATTCATAGGACCACAGAGATTCGAATGCACGAGTTCCAAGGGTTCTTTGGCTCTATAACCTTTTTCAGAAAATGGTCTTTTAGTCATTTTTCCCTTAAGACAGGACTCACATGGTGGTAGAGAGTTGTCCTCTAACTGACTTAGGAGACCACTTTTGACCAATCTCCCAATCCTATTGAGATTAATGTGGCCTAAACTCAAGTGCCAAAGATAGGTACTAGGAGAAAGTTTCGGCCTTTTATTTTGAGTATTAGCTGTTTTAAACATCTCGGTGTTCAAAATAGCTTTTAATTCGTTGGTCTTAACACATATAAGTTGTTTTCAAGTTTAACAGAACATATTCGTACACCTCTTTTGCAAATGAACGCTTCATTATGATCAAAAGATATTTTATACATATGTTCAAGTAAACAAGAGATAGATACAAGATTTCTTTTGATTCTAGGAACCAAAAGTACATTTTCTAATAAAACGAATCTATCTCTAAACCACAGCTTCACTGCTCCCACTGCTTTAGCTGAGACAACCTCTCCCGTTCCAACCCTGAGAGTTATCTCCCCATCTGCTAGCTAATGCCAGGAACTAGTTTCCTGAAAAGAAGAACAAACATGGTTAGTGGCTCCTGAATCTAATATCCAGGCGGAATCATCATGTTCCACTAAACATGTTTCAACAACAAGTAAATCATATTTACCTTGTTTTTTCTTCTTAGTTTTCTTTTCTGCAAGGTACTTTGGGCAATTCTGTTGGGATTTTTGTCCTAATCTCGTGTTTGTAATATATTGTTTGAAATTAATAATAGTTATTCATTTCATCACTTTGTGTCTTGCAATATTTATAAACTTTTCCAATAAACTAAGCTCCAGGGTCATTGAATTTATGAGAGAACTAGAACTTGAACGGTGTGTAGTGGATACACAGGGAGGATCACGTTTGAGTTAATGACCCAAACGGTCTACAGTATATGGATAGGGTTGGAGACCTAATCCTGGATACACTGTAGATGCGACCCGCTTTGTATTAGATACAAACGAGGTGATCTGACTCGTTCATGTAGTTGACATGCGAGTGGGGGCATCCTGTGCAATGAGATTGTACAAGACCGGACCGTGATTTATTAGACCTACTGATGTAACACCGTTGACAGTAAGGACTAATAACTTCGTAGATGACCATTAGTGACTCGACCAATCTCCGAGCGTGTTACGGACTCCCATGCAGCGAGGGTCCATTCTTTGACTAGTACGGATGAGGGTGGTCACGCTTACTCGCCCAATATGCCTATCTTCTCGTGATGAGAACCAAGTAGGGAGCTGGGAACTTAACTACGCGAGATGGAATTCACTCGTTCCCGCCTTTAGGGAAACTAGAGGGGTTGTTCCCTTAAGTATTGTTTCCAGGGCTTGGACAACGGGCGCCCACCTTCTCATTGGCCCGAGAAGGGTGTTGTGTATGGTCGGACCATCACAATATGTTGTTCATTAGAGGAGCAGTGGGGACTTAAGGAACAAGAGGTAGACACAGGGGTAAAACGGTAATTTGACCCAGCCGTGTCTACGAACAACCTGTGAAGGGTCGACTCATAGGTATTGGTTGTATCAGTGGACACGTAATATTCTACACTGACGGAAGTGCAGCTACGGGCTATAGTGGAGTGTTACCGTAGCTAATGAATGTTGGTTAACCGTGTCAAAGAGTTTGGCAGGTTAATCTCGGATCATTGGAGACCGTCACTGTAGGTCCATTAGGTCCCTCGGTTGGCTCCACCTGGATTAAAAGAAGGGTTAATGTTTTGGTATGAAATTGAAGTGTTCAATTTCACTTTAAGGGCATTTATGTTATTTATATGAGATATGAATGATATAATATATAGTTTAATGTAAATGAGATTCATAATAAACTATAGGTTAGCCTAATTGTTGAATTAGGGTTAATTGGAGAAATTGATTAAGAGAAATTAAATTGGATGTGATTCAATTTAATTAATCCACAATTATTGCAAATGAGATTTGCAATATGAGATATGAGATATCTTATATTATGTGGTTATGCAAATGAGATTTGCATAACCTATGGTTAATGGTAAAGTGGTAATTATGTGGACATTTTAACTCCATCAATTCCTATATATATAAACCCTTCTTGCAAGAAGGATTGTAACTTAATCTCTCATTTTTGATTTTCATCAAAGAAGAGAAGAAGAACTCTCTCAATTCTCTCTCAAATCTCCTCCTCTCTCAAAACTAAGATCCCACCATCTTCCCTTCTCCAAAAGAGAACAACCGAGAAGATCGCTTGGTGGTGTTCGAGATCATTTTGGTAGAAGTTTTCGTTGAGATCGAGTTGCACGAAGAGTTCGTGACCGGAGGAATAAATTTGTTGAGTTAGTCTACAACAAGTAAGTAAAATCTCTTCTTGTTGTAAATTTCTTCTTCTTTAAGCATATTTAGCCTAGATCTAAGTGTTAGATCATTTTTAATAAACACTAGTATCATTTTGATACCTCGACGATTCAATCGTCTTCCGCTGCGTGGGACTTTCATTCCCTTCAATTGGTATCAGAGCCATCTCGATGGTTCTTCGATTATGCACTGTTTTATTAAAATTTGGTGGGTATTTTGCCATTATTCATGAGATGAGTTTTTGGTTTGCATAATGGATGTTTCTTGCTTTTTTGCACCATTTTAGATTTACAATTATGTTGATGAGATCAATGTGGGCCTATTGTTTTTGGGCATTTTGTTGTAAATCGAGTCCGTGTAAGTCCGGTCGCTCGTGGCAAGAGTTGCTTTGTGAAGAAATCGGAGCGCGGCTTGCATTTGAAAATTCGATGAAGAACAACAAAGGTGTTTGTTGTTCATGCCGATGGCGTTGAGACGCCGCCCACGGCGTCGTCTCAACGCCGCCTCTGCGGGCGGAGGCCTGCAGCAGTCGGCGTTACCTAACGCTGGGTGTAGCGTTACGCCGCCGGGTTGAGAACGCGGGTCGACGCCATGCTGCGAGCGGCGTTACAACAGTAACGCCGCACGCGTTGAGGAGCGATTCATGCGATTTCGCGAGGACGTGGGATCAAGCCTTAACGTGGGCAGTTATTTTTCTGATTTATTTTTTTATTTATAAAATGTAATTATTTATTTTATTTAATTATTTTATTAAATAATATTAATATAAATGTTATATTAATGTTATTTAATTAAATAATTGCCCCTAGGTGCCAAAAATCGGTTCATTTTTGCTATTTAATTATTTTATGCATGAGATGTATATTTTAATTAATTTCTATGTGCATAATGTATGTCATATAGATTTAAAATCTCACCTTAGGTTAAACATTTCATGCATCATATTTATATTATAAGAGTTATAATATATAGTATGCATGATAGGATTATATTATAAGAGTTATAATATAATGTTTGCATGTTTTAATTTATTTAATATAAGTGTTATATTTTTAAATTAAAAGAATGCCCATGGATTTAATTCATGTGATGAATTATATTATGTTATAGTATATAGTATTATTCATGTGATGGATGATCAAGCACTATAACATAGAAATGCATGCAACCTAAGTTAATTATTACTTTTAAAGTGTTTAGAACTTGAATAATTAGACTTAGGTTTTCCAATTTTCTAATGAGATTAGAATTTTAGGAAATCAAATATAACCTTTGAATGGAGACTGATAAGTAACTCTCTGTCTAAGGAAGGTTTTGTCTAAAGGTCAGTATTTAAGTTGACGCTTGCGGAACACCCCTACCTGGAAACCGACCTGGGAGTGAATTCGGTCCGGAGATTCTTAGGTTATATTTTCGTGAGTGCCGTTAATTAAGTGTTAATTAATTTACTCACATAGACCTAAGTTAATAATGTGATTATAAACTTAGGTTAATACCATATAAGAGTTATATTGGTAGACTTAGGTAAATTTTAGCCAGGTTTATCTAGGTCAATCCTATTAAAAATTAAAGTCTTGAGTGGGAGGAAATAAAGTGTATGAGATACATTTGAATTGCCAACCACAAATCTCCTTTAAGTCCGCACCGTGAGATCTATACTCGGCCTCGTGGCGCAAATGGGAGCGTCCCCCTTCGGATGGCATTTGTATAGGTCAATATCATCGTGGATGGAGAGAGTACTTATAGTGAGTGGGAGCGGGACTTGTGAAAACGAGACCCACGGTCTCTTCTTTCGATTCACACCGTGAGACGCCTATGATATGCCTGCTAGTTTGGCCTGGACCAGACAATCCCTTCGAAGGGCTTGATCATGGGAGTCGGAACACCGTGAATTCTCGAAAGGGATACAATTTCCTAGTTGGTTTTCCTTCTTGGTTCATCCTTCGGTGGCTATTGTTTGGACGGATGCTTGGAAACTTAAAGATTGAGGGTGACACTCACAAAATTCGTTAAGTGTTAATGAATTCGACCAAACAATGGTAGTTGGACGCCTAATGGAATAAGAGTTATTCTGGGATTAGGGTCTGATCGAGAAAGTCTCGTCCTAGAGGAGGAGTGTTCTGTTCACCCTTCGGTGGCGGTCATTCTAAACCTTTAGGGTATCATTGCAAAATTTTGAATGACCTAGGGATCATAAAACAATTTTGCTAAAACTTGATTGGATTTCAAAAGTGTTTGCGAGACTAATATAAAGTTTTTTCTTATTTTCAGTTAAAAATGTCTAGCGCAATAATAACTTTACTTGCTTCGGATAAATTAGTGGGAGATAATTACCAAAGTTGGAAAAATAACCTTAATACAATTTTGGTACAAGACGACATAAAGTTCGTGCTATCTGAGGAGTGTCCTCAGATGCCGGGCTCGACCGCGTCGCGAAGTGTTCGCGACACGTACGATCGCTGGATCAGGGCCAATGAAAAGGCCAAGGTCTACATAATTGCCAGCATGTCTGATGTCTTGGCAAAGAAGCATGAGCTGATGGTTTCCACTAAGGAGATCATGGAGTCCTTGCAAGAAATGTTTGGACAACAGTCCTTTCAGGTCCGGCATGACTCGCTCAAATACGTTTTCAACGCACGGATGAAAGAGGGGTCTCTGTCCGTGAACATGTTCTAGACATGATGACCCACTTTCATCTGGCCGAGATGAACGGGGCTTCGATCGACGAGTCGAGCCAGGTCAGTTTTATATTGGAGACTCTTCCGAAGAGTTTCCTTTAGTTTCGTAGCAATGTTGTTATGAACAAAATTAGCTACACTCTGACTACCCTCCTCAATGAGCTACAGAATTTCTAATCCTTGCATAGGGTCAAGGAATCTGAGGCAAATATTGCCTACAGGTCTTATCACAGGGGTTCGACCTCTGGGACGAAACCTGTTGCTCCTTCACGCTCGAAAGGGAAGAAGAGGATGAAGAGGGGTAAACCGACCGTCGCCGCGCCCACAAGAGCAAGAAGGTCAAGGAGGTTGCGAGAGAGGGAAAGTGTTTCCACCGCAATGGGGTCACCGGAAGAGAAACGGTCCCAAATTCTGGCCGCCGAGGAAGAATCAAGGTAAATGTGATTTACTTGTGGATCAAACTGCTTTAGTGGAGAGTAGTGACTCTGCTGGATATTGGATTCGCGCGCCACTAACCACGCTTGTTCTTTTATCGTGGGATTGATTCTGGCAAACATTGCGAGAGGGTGAGGTGACTCTACGGGTTGGATCCGGGAGCTTGTCTCTCGCCAGCGATCGACACTGAAAGCTAAACTTTGGCGAGAAGTACTTATTGTTGGACAATCTGTACATAGTTCCTAGGTTTACTAGAAACCTTGTTTCAATTTACTGCTTAATAGAACAATGTATTTCAGTTTCTTTTGAATTGAATAAAGCGTTTATTTCTTTCAAAGGGAATGTTATTTGTTCAGCTTCACTTGAAAATAATCTGTATGTTTTGAAACCCAATTTGGTCAAAAGTGTTTTGAATACTGAGTTGTTTAAAATTGCAGAAACACGAACTAAGAAAGTAAAAGTTTCTCCAAAAGAAAATGCCCATCTTTGGCATCTTCGGTTAGGTCACATTAATCTATATAGGATTGAGAAACTAGTGAAGAGTGGACTTCTAAACGAGTTGGAAGAAAACTCTTTGCCAGTGTGTGAGTCATGCCTTGAGGGCAAAATGACCAAACGTCATTTTAGTGGAAAAGGATATAGAGCCAAAGAGGCTCTTGAGTTAGTACATTCTAACCTCTGTGGTCTGATGAATGTTAAAGCTTGGGGCGGTTATGAGTATTTCGTGTCTTTTATAGACGATTACTCTAGATATGAGTATATTTACCTAATGCACAAAAAGTCTGAAACTCTTGAAAAGTTCAAGGAGTACAAGACTGAGGTTGAGAACCTCTTAGGTAAATCGCTTAAAACACTTCGATCGGATCGAGGTGGAGAGTACATGGACACGGAGTTCCAAGACTATATGATAGAACACGGAATCACGTCCCAACTCTCAGCACCTGGTATGCCACAGCAGAATGGTGTATCGGAGAGGAGAAACAGAACCTTGTTGGACATGGTTCAGTCGATGATGAGCTATGCTCGTCTTCCTAATTCTTTTTGGGGGTACGCAGTGGAGACTGCGGTTTATATTTTGAACAATGTTCCGTCGAAAAGTGTTTGTGAAACACCTTTCGAGCTCTGGAGTGGACGTAAAGGCAGGTTACATCACTTCAGGATTTGGGGATGCCCAGCCCACGTGTTGGTGTCAAACCTGAAAAAGTTGGAACCCCGTTCGAAATTGTGCCTATTCATAGGTTACCCTAAAGAGACTAGGGGTGGTCTGTTTTATGATCCTAGGGAAAATAGGGTGCTTGTATCGACAAACGGCACTTTCCTAGAGGAAGACCACATCAGGGATCATTTACGAAGGAGTAAAATTGTATTAAATGAAATGGACAGTACATCAGCAAGAGTTGTTGATGGGGCTAGTACGTCAACAAGTGTTGTTGATCCTAGCACGTCTATTCAAATCCGTTCCCAAGAGTTGGGAATGCCTCGACGTAGTGGGAGGGTCGTGAGACACCGATCGCTACATGAGTTTAAATGAAACCTCGCTTGTCGCCTCCGATGATGATCAGTGAGGATCCATTGACCTATGATCGAGCAATGGTTGATGTTGACAAAGACGAGTGGATTAAAGCTATGGACCAGAAATGGAGTCTATGTACTTCAATTACAGATGGGAGCTTGTGGATCAACCTGGATGGGGTAAAACCTATTGGTTGCAAATGGATCTACAAGCGTAAACGCGGCATAGATGGGAAGGTGCGGACCTTCAAAGCCCGACTAGTGGCAAAGGGTTTTACCTGTTGAAGGGGGTTGACTATGAGGAGACCTTTTCACCGCTGCCATGGAAAGTCGATCGATCCTTTTGGCCATTGTCGCGTATTATGACTACGGTAGGTATGGCGGATGGACGCCAAGACAACCTTTCGAATGGCAAACTTGATGAGACCATCTACATGGACTAGCCCAAAGGTTCATTGCCCAAGGCCAAAGCAAAAGGTTTGTTTCGGCCATAGGTCCATTTATGGACTAAAACAGCTTCGAGGTCTTGGAATATAAGGTTTGATGAGGCGATCAAATCTTATGGCTTTGATCAAAATGTCGACGAGCCTTGTGTCTACAAGAAAATCGTTGACAAAACTGTCGCATTTTTGGTGTTGTACGTGGATCGATATTCTTCTCATTGGGAATGAGGTAGAATTTCTTCGACGTTAAGAAGTGGCTAAGCTTCGCAATTCCAAATGAAAGATTTGGGAGAAGCTCGGTATGTTCTAGGTATCCGATAGTCCTAACCGGAAGAACAGTAACGCTAGCCTTGTCTCAGCGCCTTATATTGACAAGATGTTGTCTAGATATAATCTGCGTAACTCCAAGAAGGGGCTTCTTGCCTTTCGGGCATGGGGTTTACTTGTCTAAGGATCGGTGTCCTAAGACTCCTAAAGATGTTGAGGATATGAGACCGGATTCCATATGCTTCACCATTGTAGGGAGCCTCATGTATGCCATGTTTGTGTACTAGGCCCGACATCCATTATGCAAGAGGGAATTGTCGGTGAGATATCACCCAATCCAGATTAGATCACTGGATAGCGAGAAAAGACAATCCTCAAGTATCTTAGGAGAACGAGGAACTACGACTTAGTGTATGGGGTGGGGATTTGATCCTTACGGGATACACAGATTCTCGATTTTCGGACCGATAAGGATTCTAGAAAATCCACCTGGTCGACCTTCATTCGAATGGAGGAGTTGTAGTATGGCGAAGCATCAAACAGGGATGCATTGTTGATTCCACTATGAAAGCGGAGTATGTAGCGGCTTGTGAAGCTGCAAAGGAAGCTGTTTGGCTTAGGAAGTTCATGACAGATTTGGAAGTTGTTCCAAATATGAACTTGCCGATCACACTGTTCTATGACAACAGTGGTGCAGTAGCCAACTCGCGTGAGCCTTGGAGCCATAAGAGAGGCAAACACATTGAGCGCAAGTATCATCTGATACGGGAGATTGTGCACCGCGAGAGACGGATCATCACGCGAGATAGCGTCGAAGCACAACGTGGTCGATCCATTTACAAAGCTCCTCACGGCTAAGGTATTTGAGGGTCACCTGAGAGTCTAGGTCTCGAGAGCTTCCCGACTAGGGCAAGTGGGAGATATGTAAATGTGTATTCAATGCCCTAGTTTATTGTATTACTTCATTGTAATTTATGTACATTTCAGAAATGTATTTTCTCCACTAGCTTAGTCCAAGTGGGAGTTTGTTGGGATTTTTGTCCTAATCTCGTGTTTGTAATATATTATTTGAAATTAATAAGAGTTATTCATTTCATCACTTTGTGTCTCATAATATTTATAAACTTTTCCAATAAACTAAGCTCCGTGGTCATTGAATTTATGAGAGAACTAGAACTTGAACGGTGTGTAGTGGACACACAGGGAGGATCACGTTTGAGTTAATGACCCAAACGGTCTACAGTATATGGATAGGGTTGGAGACCTAATCCTGGATACACTGTGGATGCGCCCGCTTTATTATTAGATACAACGAGGTGATCCGACTCGCTCATGTAGTTGACATGCGAGTGGGGGCATCCTGCAATGCAATGAGATTGTACAAGACCGGACCGTGATTTATTAGACCTCACGATGTAACACCGCTGACAAGAAGGACTAATAACTTCGTGAGATGACCATTAGTGACTCGACTGAATCCCGAGCGTGTTACGGACTCACATGCTGTGAGGTCCGTTCTTTGACTAGTACGGATGAGGGTGGTCACGCTTTACTCGCCCAATATGCCTATCTTCTCGAGGACGTAACCAAGTAGGGAGTCGGGAACTTAACTACGCGAGATGGAATTCACTGCTTCACTTTAGGGAAACTAGAGGGGTTGTTCCTTAAGTGTTGTTTCCGTGGCTTAGACAACGGGCGCCCACCTTCTCATTGGCCCGAGAAGGGTGTTGTGTATGGTCGGACCATCACAATATGTTGTTCATTAGAGGAGCAGTGGGGACTTAAGGAACAAGAGGTAGACACAGGGGTAAAACGGTAATTTTACCCAGCCGTGTCTACGAACAACCTGTGAAGGGTCGACTCATAGGTATTGGTTGTATCAGTGGACACGTAATATTCTACACTGACGGAAGTGCAGCTACGGGCTATAGTGGAGTGTTACCGTAGCTAATGAATGTTGGTTAACCGTGTAAAAGAGTTTGGCGAGTTAATCTCGATCATTGGAGCCCGCCATCAGTAGGTCCATTAGGTCCCCGGTTGGCTCCACCTCGGATTAAAAGAAGGGTTAATGTTTTGGTATGAAATTGAAGTGTTCAATTTCACTTTAAGGGCATTTATGTCATTTATATGAGATATGAATGATATAATATATAGTTTAATGTGAATGAGATTCATAATAAACTATAGGTTAGCCTAATTGTTGAATTAGGGCTAATTGGAGAAATTGATTGAGAGAAATTAAATTGGATGTGATTCAATTTAATTAATCCACAATTATTGCAAATGAGATTTGCAATATGAGATATGAGATATCTTATATTATGTGGTTATGCAAATGAGATTTGCATAACCTATGGTTGTGGTAAAGTGGTAATTATGTGGACATTTTAACTCCATCAATTCACTATATAAACCCTTCTTGCAAGAAGGATTGTAACTTAATCTCTCATTTTTTTATTTTCATCAAAGAAGAGAAGAAAAACTCTCTCAATTCTCTCTCAAATCTCCTCCCTCTCCAAAACTAAGATCCCACCATCTTCCCTTCTCCAAAAGAGAACAACCGAGAAGATCGCATGGTGGTGTTCGAGATCATTTTGGTAGAAGTTTTCGTTGAGATCGAGTTGCACGAAGAGTTCGTGACCGGAGGAAGAACTTTGCTGAGTTAGTCTACAACAAGTAAGTAAAATCTCTTCTTGCTGTAAATTTCTTCTTCTTTAAGCATGTTTAGCCTAGATCTAAGTGTTAGATCATTTTTAATAAACACTAGTTGCATTTTGATACCTCGACGATTCAATCGTCTTCCGCTGCGTGGGACTTTCATTCCCTTCAAATTCCTTTTCTAGTGCCCGTCACCACCACAATGGAAACATTTTTCTGTGGCCTTAGTCTTGCGTGTGGGAGCTGGTCCCTTCCCTTTGTCCTTCTTCTTCTTCTAAATACCTTTATTCTTGGTAAAAGAAGAACCAGACTTGGTCCCTGAGGATGATCCTTTTAGGAACTTCTTCGAAGTGACAACATTTGCCTCTTTCTCTTTTCCTTTTGATTTCATCAGGGATTCAAAAGTCTGAAGCTCATTGAGGAGAGTAGTCAGGTTATATTCTATTTTATTCATCACCGCATTGGTGTGGAATGGCAGGAAACTCTTTGGAAGAGATTCCATAATAAAGGTTACCTGACTCTTCTCATCTATGACAACCCCATTTACTTCCACCACGTTGAAGTGGACCATCATGTCAAGGACATGTTCCCTAACAGAGGCTCCCTCCTTCATACGGGAGTTGTAAACGTATTTGAGAGCATCATAATGGACCGATGAGGACGGTTGTCCGAACATCGCCTGTAATGATCCCATGATTTCCTTAGCGGTGACCATGCTCTCATGCTTCTTAGACAGCACATCAGATATGCTGGCTAAGATGTAGACTCGGGCCTTCTCATTAGCCCTAATCCATCTGTCATATAAGCATCCCGAACAATTCGGTTTCTTTGTCGTTGAGTCGGGAGGGGAGGACATTCCTCCGTTAAGACGAACCTCGATCATCAAGAACAAGAATCGTATTCAAGTTTGATTTCCGTGTTCCATAATTTTCGCTACGAGTTTATTGAAGGCTAGTAATCGGATAAAAGAGTTCGGCATCTTTGAAAAAGAATGAATTCTATTAGTGAATTGTTTGTAACCTATCCAATTTAAGAATTTAGCAAAAGTAATAATGTACCCATAAACTCATTATTATTTTTGCAACGATACTTCAGTGAGTCGAGTCACAAACCGCCACCGGAAGCGCGCTTAATAGCTCCTTCATCGAACCAAGACATTCTTGACTAAATGTTAATACCTAATAACTCTTATTCCTATAACATTCTAGTTATCGCTACTTCGGTCATGAATTTACTAACACTTAGCAATTCTTGTAAGTGTGACCCGCCATTTTCGGACCTCGCAGGTCGGCCCCAACAATGCTACCGAACCGGAGAGACAAAGCCGAGAATGGACCTAAGAGACCCTATCCATTTCTCGAGTTTGAGTTGTTCCAATCCCATGTTACATCCTCCGAATGGATGGTGCTACTTCGCAACCCGAAGGCGCAACATGGGAATCTCACCGTCCCAACCTATGGAGGAGACCGTAGGATGTGTTGACACACTTCCTTCGCTCACTTACTATAAATACTTTCTCCATTCACCTTGCTCTTGATTTATGCAAACACCATCCGAATGGGGATGCCCTATTGACATCACGAGGCCGAGCATAAATCTCACGGTGTGAACTTCGTGGAGAGCGTAAGAGGAAATTAATATATCATATATACCTTTTCACTCTCACTAAGTATTTTAAACTGTTTGGGTATACTTTTACTTAGGCATATTTCAGCTAAAACAATATAACCTAAGTCTACCAATATAACAATTATACTGAAATTACCTAAGTCTATTAACCTTTTAATAAACCTAGGTCTATGAGTTTAATTTATTAACTTTTAATAAACGTCACTCAAGAAAGATAATTTATAAACCTATGGATTAAATTCACTCTCAGGTCAGTTCCAAGGTAGGGGTGTTCCGTTTCCATCAGTTTAAGTACCCCAACCTAGCCAGAACCTTCCTTAATCAGAGTCCCTCTTTAATCAAAGTTTATAAATTATTAGTTTCCTAATTCTAATCTTATTAGAACTAGATACCCTTAGGTCTAATTAATTTCCAGTTCTAAAACCATTTTAAAACTAATTAATTAACCTTAAGTTACATGCATTTCTATGTTATAAATTGATTGATTATTCATCACATGAATAAACATACATTTATAACAAATTCATCACATGAATAAATGCATAGCAATTATATGTTTAATTTTTAATTAATATAACTCTTTTATTAATTATAATTAAAACATATAATATTTGTTTCATAAATTAATATAACACTTATATTAATTCTTATGAAACCCAATAAACATGCATACAATATATTATAACACTTATAACATATTTTCAATGCATGGAGCATGCTTTCTAAGGTGGGATTTTAAAATCTATATGACATACTTTATGCACATACAATTAGGGATTTTAATTAAAACATACATTCACAATGCATAATTAATTAAACACACTAAAGTGGACTGGTTTTGGCATCTGATGCAAGCAAACTACTAAATTATTACAATAATAATCTAGAATTAACATCGAACCACTTCGAATTTGGGTCGAACGGGCTTGCAAATGTGTGAACCGGACCTTCAAAAGGTTGAATCGGGCTGTAAAAGGCTGAACCGGGCCTCCAATTGATGAAACGGACCCCTAAATGGAAAAACCAGCCTCGAAATAGTCAGGATCGGTCTTAAAACACCCGAACCGGCCCAAAATAGTTGAACCGGTCAAAGTCAACCGAATCGGAGTCAAAGTCAACGGTCAACGGACCGGTCACCTCTATCTTCTCAAAAGCACGGGCCTGAAGGATGAGGTTACTGTAGCAATTTCCAGAAATTCAAAAAATCCATTAGCTCTGTTTCCAGTTTTTGTGACCTCTCGAGTTTCTTTCTTCAAATTGAAGGCCTTCCCGAACTCCAATCGACTTAAAATTTTTACAGCTTATTCTACACACATTAATGCTCAAACACACTTGAGCAATTTGAAAATAAAGCAAAAATTCATGCTCAATTTAAATGCAAAAATCAGAAGAACACTTTAGACGCCCAGAAAAATTGTATTTCAAAACACACCCACCATAGAACAAAATAGATCAAATTGAGTGCTCAAAATTGCTTTCATACCAATTGAAAGAGTCTAGATTAAGAAAACCGGAAGCAATTTTAGATTTTGAACACTCTAAGTTGATCAATTTTGTAAAATAAGAAACATGCTCAAAGTTGGAAAAACAGAGGGATAGAAAACTCAACTTTGAAGATCAAATTCTCTTCACTCGATAGATGGTTTTCAACACGAACACTTTGTGAACAAGTCTTCCCTACTATCCTCAAGCCTTAGAACGGATTGTGGGATCCTAGGTTGAGAGAATTTGGAAGAAAAAACCTCAAAAGTCACTAATTCAGGAATATTGAATTTTCTGTAAAATTCTCTCAACATCCCTCAAATCACCATTATATAAAACTTCAATAAGCTTCAATGGAGTGACAAGTCAAGGGTGATGAGGATGCTTTGAGATGGAGGTGGCCAATTTTGGTGAATTTTGAAGGTGAGAGGGATTGGGCAAGTTGCATTTTGGATTTTATTGAAAATCCATGAAAATCCACTAATTTTTATTTAATTTTAATTTAAAAATCAATATTAAATAGATTTTTAATTAAAATTAATTTAATTAATTAATTTTTAATTTAATTTAATAAATTTTTAATTTAATTTAATATCAAATATTAAATTAAATAAATTGCCCGATCCCGATCGATTTTTCGAACATGAATCTTTATTCATGCTATAAACCGATCCAATATTTAAATCATATTTAAATATATACACCTCCTTTTAATCATAGTTTAATTCATAATTAAGTTATGATTCGTTAAATATATCACATATAATTAACGCTTTCTCCCAAACTCGAATTTGAACAATTCAAATTCTTTTCTCTCAAAATGTTACAAGGCATAGTCCGAGCTAGTAAGGAGGACCTAATGGACCTACAGATCATGAGCTCCAACGATACGTGATTAACTGGTCAAACTCTTTTAACCTAAATAATCAACATTCGTTAACCACCGGGACAATCCACTAAAGCCCAGTGGTTGCACTCTCCTCATCAGAGATATGTTTTTGTCCACTCGATATAATCATGATTAGTAAGTCGATCCTTCACAGTGTCGTCAGAATTACAAACCGGTCAAAATTACCGCTTTACCCTCAGAATTACCTCTTGTTCCTTAAGTACCACCGATCCTCTAATGAACAATTGGTTTGTGGTCCAACCAGCAAACTGAATCCCTCTCGGGCCAATGAGAGGGGTGGGCCCATTGTTCAAGACCTGGAGTCAGTACTTAAGGGAACAACCTCTCTACTTATCCCTAAAGCGGGTAGGAGTGAATTCCATCTTGCAGAACTATGCTCCCAGGTATCTACCCAGTTTTATCCCTGAAATGGGAGGTTTATAGAGTCGACAATCTCGAGCCACTCTCACCCATGCAAATCTAAGGATAATCCGAATAAACAGGAGTCCATAGAACGCTCAGGATTAAGATCGAGTTACCTAGGTCATCGTATGAATATATTCAGTTAAGACAGTAAACGGAGTTATAAAGTATAAGTGACTATTTCGCGGTCCAGTCTTATGCAAACTCATTGCATAGGACGCCCCCACTCACGTGTCTCCACATGAACGATTTAGGATCACATCGTTTGTACTCTACAAAGTGGGTCGCGTCCATAGTGTCCCTAGGATAAGGTACCCAACCGTATCCTTATACTATAGACTGTTCTGGCTATAACTTGAACTTGATCCACTTTTATGTCACACATAAAATTCAAGTATTCATCCTATAGCCAAGGGTTCTTTATTTGATTAAGGTTACACAATACACAATATTCAATAACACCTTTACTGAAAAATTTCAATGACAACTTTATTGTGAAATAGAATATACATTCAGTTTACAAAACCACGAGTTTTAGGACATAAAACCCAACATATGTAATATATACTTACGATCTAATAAATAATGTGCAAATTTATTTTATGATATTTATCTTATAAATTTTATATATTATTATCTATTATTAATAAAATAATAAAAATATATTTAAAAAATAATAATTAATTAATATAATAATAATTAGTATTTTAATATTTTTATAATGAATTTTATAATGAATATTTATGTTTGTTTGATGAAATTAATCTTAAAAATATTATTTTATTAATTAATCAAAATTAATGTCAACTAATAAAAATAAATTAATTATTTGTAAATATTTTTAATTAAATAATTAATTATGATTATTGAAAATAAATAAATAAATAAAAATGTATAAATATTAATAAAGAAGAGAGAGATATTAATAAAAAAGAGAGAGAAAGAGAGAGATTGATGGGTATAAAGAACCCATCATTCTTGAAGAGTATAGGAAACCCATCCACCATGGGAAAAAGTGATGTATGAGATATCCATGCCCATGCTTGCAAACTTTGTTCCAAAACAAGGAGATTTAAAACCCTTACCCATTCCCATCCACAAAACCTTGCACCAAACGGCCACTTAGTTTTTTTCTAACTTAGTATTTGGGTTTTTAAAACTCAATTGGATAAATATTTGATCTTTGGTTTTTGAAAATTAAATTAAACTTGTTTTTTCATTGTTTTCTTACCATACTTTTCATCTTTCATGAGGAAGGATTTGAATTCTTAGTTATATTCTAAAAAATAAAAACATTTTTTTTAGTTTTCAAAATTTGACTTCAATTTTAAAATACTTGTCAAAAGTAGATAACAAATCAAAAATAAACTTGTGGATATAGTGTATATAAGTTTAATTTTCAAAAACAAAAAATTAAATGATTGTTAAACTGGGCCTAAAAGTTATGATTAAATTTTTGTTGCTACAAAAGTTTATAAGCTTAATGTTTAACATTTTTATTAATTATGTTAAAAATACTTTATGTTTTAATTGAATGGAATAAACATCATTCGTTGGGTTGAAATGTAACTGTGTCTTATTATAGAAAATTATCTAACTAAAATGTTGGTTTCCTAACAATTGGAGTCCTCATAAAAATTGTCATTTTAAAATTTATATATTGTCGAATTTTAACCTTTATTAATGGTAAGAAATTGATTGAAAAATATATGAATATATAATTGATGAAATTGGAACTCTTAAAAAAAAGTTAGAGACTAAAGTCCATTGATGACTAGCTGGTTAACTACAATTTTTTTTTTTTTGTTTTTGTTAAAAAAAATCCTAGGATTTGTTCAAGAAAGTACTTCCACAATAGTTTTCTATTTCTTAAAATAGATTTTTTTTTAAAAAAAAAAAAAAACCTAAGAAGATGGAAGAGATGTTACAATAATATAGTACTAATTTCTAAGTTGATGTCTCTAAATATGAGCGAAAATGGACATAATTTCACAATAATTGAAGTATACTATTTCTTTTGAAATTAGAAGCTCAAATCTTTATACCTACTTTTATTGTATTAAAAAACTTTAAATATTAGATAATTTGGGTATATTTTACTTTACTTTTTTTTTGAGAAATTTTTTTACCTTTCTTTTTAATTTTCAGTAAATCAGAATTCAATATCATTGAGGTAAAAGCCTACATGAATTCAAAATTGTTGCCTTCCTAATTTCTACATTAAATCCACCACAATCCAGGTAAGCATTTTAATCTCACACTTTAATCAAATCCAATAAAAAAAAAAAAAAACTGATCTGGAAGTCAATACCTACGTCAATCTAAATCCGTTTATTTTATTTGTTTTCAATCAAGTCAAACTCAATCCAAAATTGGGATCCGAGCTTGAATCTCTATTATAATTTTTTCTTTAATTAATTTGTTAAATGGAACCCATTCCAAAGTTAAAATCAAAGATAATCGTGTTAAGGAGTACATTTTCAATTGTATATTACACAAATATCTTCTTTTTAGAAAAGAGATCAATTTATTCCATTTGTATCTTTACAATTATTTTCTATATTTATAATATTATTATAATTATCCTTTACTGTTTTCATAATTAAATCAGGTAACGAACTTTACAATTAATTATATTTTATATAATAGTAAAAAATATTTTTTCTCTAATATTTTACTAATAGAATTAGGTTAGATTTTTTTTACTATTAATAACAGTTAGCATTTGAAATTAGGGTAATTGTATGGATAGTAAATTAGTTACAAATATAATAATTTTTAAAAAGATTTACAAATATAGCAAATATTTTAAATAAAGCTTTTGTTGTTCTCTTTTTACCCTTATAGTTGCATATGAGAGTGAAAAAAATGATCACCCAAAAGATGTGATTTTTTTAATGTCTCCAAACACTTATTTTTTTTTACATTTTTTTATTTTCTTTTTATTTTCTTTGCCTTTTTCTCCTCCTCCTCTTTCCACATGTGTCCTACTTTTCCTTCATACACATATTTTTCCATTCCAACTTTATATATGCAGTTTACAAATTTTATGATCATAACATTACTTAAATCTTCTTGAAAATTACAATTAACAAAATAAAAAAAATATTATTGTACTAGATGTTATACCGCGAGAGATTAAAACCTATAACAATTTTGTCGTTGATATATTAATAAAAAAACATCAAATGGCGATAGAGAATAAAGAAAAATAAAAGGATGAAATATTAACTGAAAAATATAATTTTATAAAATGTGTAATTAAAATACACTTTTACATTTGAATAAAATTCTATATAAATGATTAATCTTTAATGAAAAACTTTTGGGTTTAATCTTTAAATCTTCAATTTAACACTTGCTAAGCTTCTAAATTATTGAATTTGGGACTTTGAAATAAGTTTCGTTCGATAATCCAAAAATTCATCTATCTCAATTTAGTCACTTAATTCTAAAAACACTCCAAAAGACGAAATTAGTTGAATCTGAAAACGTGGGGCATTACACAAGAAATCTATCAATGATAGTGATAGACTTCAATAAACACAAATAAACAACAACAAACAAGAAATCTATCAGTAATAATGATGGACTTTTATCAATGATAAACTTCAATCAATACTAATAAAATACACCAAAGCAAGAAGTCTCTATTAGTGATAATGATAGATTTCAATAAATACCAATAACAAGAACAAACAAGAGGCCTATCGGTGTTAGTGATAGACTTCAATTAACACTGATAAACAACACCAAACAAGAAGTTTATCAATTAGAGTGATAGCCTTCTATCACTGATAAACTTCAATCATAACAGATAAACAATACCAAACAAGAAGTCTACCAGTGGAAGTAATAGACTTCTATCACTAATAGACTTCAATAAACACAGATAAACAACAAAAGACAAGCAAGAAGTCTATCAGTCATAGTGATAGGTTTATATCATAAGTTTCTATCACTGATAGACTTCAATCAACATTGAACATTGATAAACAACACCAAGCAAGAAGTCTATCAGTCACCAAGCAAAAAGTCTATTAGTGAGAGAGATAGACTTCAATCAACATAGATAGCCAATACCAATTAAGAAGTCTACTGTTGTGCAAAAACTCACTACGCAAGCATCCGCAATCGTAGGTAGTAATTGGTGAGCAAGATCGATCCCACGAGGACTAAAGTTTGCAAAAGTTTGTAAAGTTAAGTAATGTTAAACTAGTCTTAAAGCTTCTAACTAACCAAAAAGTAACTAAAACGAGCTTGGCACAAGAGAGATAGAATCTAGCTATCTAAGAGCGATAAACAACTCAAATGGACAATAAACAAGCTGAGAATTAAGTGATTAAAGCGTTGGAATTTATGGAAATGTTGTAGCTGTCTAATGTTGTAGCTTGGCACAAGAGAGATAGAATCTAGCTGTCTAATGTTGTAGCAATGCTACCACATTGCTGCCACATTGTTGTATTGTGTAGAAACGGAAAATTATGAAATAAATTCCGAAAATTATTTCTAACCTTCGAATTGTAGCCTAAAAACAGAGTCTTACATATGTCTATGAAAACCCAGCTTTCAAACATAAAATTAACTCAAATTTCCTTAAGTTTACAAGCCAAAAGTATATGTCTATACTTTTGGAATCCTTTCTTTTTCAATACAAAGACCTACTTGCATTGCTTATGCCTTTTCCATTCATTTTAACCTTTTCAGAATTAAAACAAACTAATATTCAATCCTAAGGTGTCCACTCTTAAGAAGAACATCAAACAACAAACACCCATAAGCAAACTACACAAGTTTAGCAATTTCCCAACAAAAGAACTTAAAAAATTAGAGTTTCTTTCCATAAATTCCAAGTCAAACAATTAACCCATGGTTTTCTTAAACAAAACAACTAAGAAAAGTCTAAAGACTAAATACATCTCAAGTTTAGACAAGATCCTAAAAAATAACAACCTAGGAAAAACTTAGAAAAACCCTACTAACAAGAAAGGTTAAAGACAAGGTACAAGAAGAAGAAGAAGAAGAAGAAGAAGAATAAAACGAAAGTGAAGTCTCCTTGTTGCTCCTCCCTTTCGATCTTCTCCCTTCTCCTCTGCACTTTGCGATGAATCCTTTTTATTTTCTGCTGCATTTTTTCGATAACCTCAACCCCCTTGTCGATTTTTTCTATTCTTTTCTCAATTAGGGTAGAACTTAATTTTTTTGTTTTTGCACCCAAGCCCCTAACCCTTTTTCTTTTCCATAAAAAGCCAAACACAAACTTAAAAAATAGATTTTTGGCCCCAAAATCGCGTCATTCCGAGAGGTGGGCTCCATATTTGACTTATTTGCCCCAAAATCAAGCTGCCACATCGTGCCTTCTCCTGCTCTTTAAAGCTAATGCTGCAACAGTGTTGTAGCATTGGTTCCACAACCTTCATCTTTCTCCTACTTACACATTAAACAAAACTCAAAGCACAACCAACCACAAAACACGGTCACGAACAATAAACTAAGCACGCAAAACTTAACACACAACAAACATAAAGCAAACAAACACAACAAAAAGCACAAAATACTAAAATTAACCTAACACAACCAAAAACACTAGAATAACCTAACACAAACAAGAAAATAAACAACTAAACACTAAACTTACTAAACCCAAAACTCAACAAATAACACGCTAAGAGAACAACTAAAACACGCCCACAACTCAATTTTGAGTAGAAATAAGCAATGGAAAATGTAAAAAATAATCACATTTCATGGGATTATGACACCCCAAAACTTATCTCATTACTCGTCCTCGAGTGATGCACTAACAACTACCACAACAAACAAACAACTAGCTAGGTGCCATAGAGGTTTAGATTATCAAACCTTCAGATAGACTCCCACAATTCACTAGCATAAACACGAACAAGGCACGACAAAATCGTTCACAAGTTGAAGCAACCCCTTAAGTGTGTATGTGCAAGGTCTTAGCTCACTCACCTGCATCATCTAAGCTGTTCTAAAGCTTAAATCATAGAAATTAGTTTAATGAGCATCAAATGACTTAACATGGAGTCCATCCAAGTGACTAAAGTTTACAACAAGCTCAGAATGTAAAACCAAATGAACTCTACTTTTCTTTTTTTCTTTTCCTAAAGAGAATACAATTCTTCCACCAAAAACACAATGAAGGAGAACAACGGGAGGCCAATCTCTTTTTTCTTTTTCTTTTTCTTCTTTGCTTTCAGTTATTTCATTTTTTTTTTCAAGGGAACCTTTCTAGTCATTTGTACCTTCGATCTAAACACCAACATTGGTGATGAAGACGCCTAACAACAAGCATTATCACATAGATTAGTTGCTTTTGCATACTCATATCCACCGTGATTGTTTGACTCAAAACTAAGCATGGGTGTCATACCTAGCCCTGGTTTACTAAGCCACAAAAGATAGAGGAGTATCCTTTTTTTTTCTTTTTTTTTTTCATAGATTAGACCTCCTCCAAACTTTGACTTTACAAATAAGAGAAACTAACAACTCACTCAAGATACCTTAGACTCAATTCAAGAGACCATGCCAATTCACCTTAGCCCCTAAGCTCTCTTTAGGACTATAAAGCTTTTTAGACTCCACAAGCTCGGTAGCTAAGACTTAAGTGTGAAGGTTACTTTAACCCAATCACTCATTTGTCAAACCTAAAGTGTTATATGCAAATAAAAGGTGAGAGCATAAAGTATCATCATTAGCAATAAACTAACCAGCTGAAGGCACCCAACAACAACAACACACAAACATTCCAACAAACAACCAAACAGACAGAACTACACACAAACAACAAGCAAACACAAACAACAAGCCAAACAGATAAAAGCAAAAACACCTTACACCACAGTAGCAAAACCACAAAGAAGCATCCACCCCCAAACTTCAAGACACGTTGTGTCCTCACAACAACCGCCATAGAGAACACAAATAATTATAGAAGGGGCTTGATTACAACTCAACAACAATCACAGTGCAAAATGAAAAGCATACGAGAGCAAAAAAAATAAACAAAAGGAAAGGAAAGGATAACTCCCCTCACTGTTACTCCTGTTTCAATGTGGCGGCAATGTTATAGCATCACCACCACAACTGGAGAAAAATCAGATTTGTGTTTTTATAAATTTACAACTTTAATGTATATGTTCATCTTCTTTTTCTTCTCCTGCAACCAAATAAACTCACAAAAAAAAAAAAACTTCAAGTGCAGCTCTTGAACATTAATTCCTTCTGTCTTTCATGAGTTTCCTCATTTTTCACCTAAAATACTCAAGAGAACCTAAAACAACAACTTTTTAAACACAACAAACTATCACAAAAACATAAGTGCAAAATGAAAGAAAAAGGAAGACTAAATAACAACGAAAGGAATGAAACTACTTAGCTTGATTGAGTTGCTTCATTGAGTAATTAATTTAAGACCTCAACCCAAGTCTAAAAGATCTTTCATGAGCCTTTGAGAGGTCTTAAAATTTCTTTCCATTCCTTTTTCTTTTCCTTTTTCCTTTTTCTCTTATTTTTCTTTTTTGGAACTTTTGTTCTTTGATTCTTCATTTCCTTGAGATCACTTGATTCAACATAAGACACCCATTTATTCTTTTCTCTCTCAATTGGATAACACCTCTTTTTTTATGAACTCAGTATTTCCAAATTCTTTCCTTCTATGAATGGTTGTTTATTCTTCAACCATGAGATGTGTCCATTCTCAGCTTCACTTTCTTCCACAACATGTTCAAAAGAGTTTTCATTCTCTAAGCTCTCCTTAAAACTTTTGCTCATTTCAACATTTTCAGATGAATTCAAAACCCTAATAGCAGAACATTCTTCTACATCATCAAAAGATTGCATGGTATTGAACACATTAAGGGTTGCCTGTTGATCATTAACTCTCATTGTCAGCTCTCCTTTCTGAACATCGATTAGTGTTCTCCCTGTGGCTAAGAAAGGTCGCCAGAGTATGATTGGCACTTCTCTATCAGCTTCATAATCGAGTATGATGAAATCTGCAGGAAATATGAACTTGTCCACACTTACCAAAACGTCTTCTATTTCACTCTCTGGATATACTACTGATCGATCAGCTAGTATCAACGAGACTGTGGTGGGTCTTGCCTCTCCAATGCCAAGTCTTTTAAAGATGGACATGGGCATCAAGTTGATGCTCGCTCCCAAATCACACAAGGCTCGCCCACAATATGTTTTCCCAATAGTGCATGGGATGGTGAACCTCCCCGGATCTTTCAACTTTTGAGGGATTTTTTGTTGGACAATGATGAACAAACTCGAATTCTCCCAATCTCCTGTTTTTAGTCAAAATGTCCTTCATGAATTTTGCATAGTTTGACATTTGTTTCAAGGCTTCAACTAAAGGGAAGTTGATGTGTAACTCCTTCAAAATGGCCAAAAACTTATCAAATTGCTCATCTTGTTGCTTCTTCTGAAAACGCTGAGGAAACGGTGGTGGTGGTCTCAAAATCACTTGCTCGGTTGGTTGTGCTTGTGGCAATACTGCAACATTTTTCTGTTCTGTCTTCCGATGTATTGGCAATGCTACCACATTTCCCATTGTCTGCTCTGTCTTAGTTTGATGTTGCGGCAATGCTACCAGATTGCCCTGTTTCTGCTCACACTCAGTTTGATGTTCACAACTCTCACTATTGACTTGGATTGAAGTGGGCTCTTCTACTATAGAAGCCTTGTTCTCCTTCCCACTTCGAAGTTGGATTGCTTTACATGTTTCCTTACATTTGCCTCTTGGATCTATTGTGTCACCAGGCAAAGTTTCTTGAGCTCTATTGTTTAAAGTTGAAGCTAGCTGACCCACTTGATTTTCTAAGTTTCTAAGTGGTGTGGCCTGACTTTGCACTGTGGCGTCAGTCTTGGCCATGTGCTCCTTCAACAAAGTCTCGAGAGAGGATGTAGAATCTTGAGTTTGTACCTTAGGATTTTGCAAAATCTATTGAGGATATCCCTGATGTTGAAATCGTGAAGGTACTGGAGGTCTCACTTGCTGATTCGAAGGCCCACCTCCTTGATTGTTCCATGCGAAGTTTGGATGATGCCTCCAACCCGGGTTGTATGTATTCGAGTAGGGGTTGAAGTTCTTGTTGTACCCCACATAGTTCACTGAAGTCGGATTGGATGGACAAACATCAAAAGTGTGGCCCTCCCCACAATAAACACAAGAAACCGACACTGGTGACCCAAACTGATTTCCTGAACCCATATTCATTGATTTCAGCGTATTGGTAAGAGTACCAATTTGTGTTGCTAAATTCACTGCACTTGCATCTTGCACCCCTGCCACCTGGCGAGTCGGGTTAAGGCGTGATGTTGGCCACTGGTAGTTATTCTTTGCAAATTTTTCCAGAATCTCATACGCATCATTATATGTCTTTGACAACAATGCTCCTCCAGCTGAGGCGTCCACTACCATCCTCGTGTGGGTATTCAACCCATTATAAAAAGTCTGCATCTGGATGCCGTAGGGAATACCATGGTTCGGGCATTTACGAAGCAACTCTTTGAACCTCTCCCATGTTTCATAAAAAGATTCATCATCATGTTGCTGAAACGAAGTAATTTCACTCCTGAGCTTTGCAGTCTTAGTGGGTGGAAAATATTTTATCAAGAACTGCTCCACCAACTCATTCCAACTCGTAATAACTCCAGGTGGTATTGTGTACAACCATTCAAGCACCTTCCCTCTTAGTGAGTAAGGGAAAAACGTCAACCTAAGAGTGTCCTCACTTACCCCTCTAATTACAAACGAATTACAAACACCCATGAATAACTGGAGATGTAAGTGAGGATCCTCCATTGGCGTATCCCCAAACTGGCCTGTGTGCTGGAGCATCTGAAACATGACCGACTTCAGTTCAAAGTGTGTAGCCTCTATTTCCGGTGGCATAATCCCCAGAATTAGAATTGGCACTGCATATTCCTGAATAACCCGATCTCTCTCATCTTCCATTACTCTAGCACCACCATTGTTATCAATTCTCTGCAGTGGTTCAACCATACCTTCAACTTCTGCTCATCCTCTCTGTTCCCTTCTTCTTCGATGGAATGTACGTTTGATTTCGGGATCAAGATGTTGCAATTCAAGATTGTGCTCCTCGTTCATAAAAGAAATTCAACACCTAGCACGATACACAAGTAACCAATCAAAATTTATGAGTGTGTTAACTAAAACAAAAAACAACAAAGAAAAGTATTCAGTTTCACAAAATTCACAAACATATAGTTCCCGACAACGACGCCAAAAACTTGTTGTGCAAAAACTCACTACACAAGCATACGCAATCGTAGGTAGTAATTGGTGAGCAAGGTCGATCCCACGAGGACTAAAGTTTGCAAAAATTTGTAAAGTTGAGTAATGTTAAACTAGTCTTAAAGCTTCTAAATAACCCAAAAGAAAATAAAATGAGCTTGGCACAAGAGAGATAAAATCTAGCTATCTAAGAGCGATAAACAACTCAAATGGACAATAAACAAGCTGAGAATTAAGTGATTAAAGCGTTGGAATTTATGGAAATGAACTTCAAATTTCTGCTGTCTAATGCTATAGCAATGCTACCACATTACTGCCATATTGTTGTACTGTGTAGAAATGAGAAATTATGAAATAAATTCTGAAAATTATTTCTAACCTTCGAATTGTAGCCTAAAAACAGAGTTTTACATATGTTTATAAAAACCCAGCTTTCAAACATAAAACTAACTCAAATTTCCCTAAGTTTACAAGCCAAAAGTATATGTCTACACTTTTGGAATCCTTTCTTTTTCAACACAAAGACCTACTTGCATTGTTTATGCTTTTTCCATTCATTTGAACCTTTTCAGAATTAAAACAAACTAATATTCAATTCTAAGGTGGCCACTCTTAAGAAGAACAACAAACAACAAACACCCCTAAGCAAACTACACAAGTTTAGCAATTCCCCAACAAAAGAACTTCAAAAATTAGAGTTTCTTTCCATAAATTCCAACTTAAACAATTAACCCATGGTTTTCTTAAAGAAAACAACTAAGAAGAGTCTAAAGACTAAATACATCTCAAGTTTACACAAGATTCTAAAAAATAAAAACCTAGGAAAATCTTAAAAAACCCTACTAACAAGAAAGCTTAAAGACAAGGTAGAAGAAGAAGAAGAAGAAGAAGAAGAATGAAGAAGAAGAAGAAGAAGAATCAAACGAAGGTGAAGACTCCTTGTTGCTCCTCCCTTTCGATCTTCTCCCTTCTCCTCTGCACTTTGCGATGAATCCCCTTTTTTTCTGCTGCCTTTTTTCGATAACCTCAGCCTCCTTGTCGATTTTTTTTATTCTTTTCTCAATTAGGGTAGAACTTAATTTCTTTGTTTTTTGCACCCAAGCCCCTAAACCTTTTTCTTTTCCATAAAAAGCCAATCACAAACTTAAACAATAGATTTTTGGCCCCAAAATCGCGTCATTACGAGAGGTGGGCCCCAAATTTGACTTATTTGCCCCGAAATCAATGCTGCAACAATGCTACCACATTGTTGCCACATCGTGCCTTCTCCTACTCTTTAAAGCTAATGTTGCAACAGTGTTGTAGCATTGGTTCCACAACATTCATCTTTCTCTTACACACGTCAAACAAAACTCAAAGCACAACCAACCACAAAACACAGTCACGAACAATAAACTAAGCACACAAAACTTAACACACAACAAACATAAAACAAACAAACACAACAAAACATTTAAAGCACAAAATACTAAAATTAACCTAACACAACCAAAAACACTAGAATAACCTAACACAAGCAAGAAAATAAACAACTAAACACTAAACTTACTAAACCCAAAGCTCAACAAATAACACGCTAAGAGAACGACTAAAACACGCCCACAACTCAATTTTGAGTAGAAATAAGCAATGAAAAATGCCAAAAATAATCACATTTCATGGGATTATCATCTATTAGTGATAGTGATAAACTTCTATCACTGATAGACTTCAATCAACACAGATAAACAATACCAAACATGAAGTCTAGCAGTGTTAGTGATAGACTTTTATCACAGATAAACTTCAATCAAAAGAAATAAACAATATAAACAGAAGTCTATCAGTGATAGTGATAGAATTCTATCACTGATAGACTTTAGTTAAAACAGATAAACAACACATATATAACTTATAAGTCTATTAGTGATAGTGATATTGTAAGGTTCTGTTTTTTTTTTAATTTTTTTTTATTATTTATCTCTTTAAGTTTTATTATTTTTTTTGTTTTTTTAAAAAAAAGGCAAAGGGAGGAGAAACGTCTCCCTCCCTCCTCGCTTCAGTTTGTGAAACGGTGGCACAAGAACAAGGCCTTCTCCCTTTTCAGCACTCTTCTCTCTCTCTCTTTTTCCCTCTCTCTCACTCTCTTCCTCTTCCTCTCTCCCTCTATCTCTCGGTTACTCTCTCTCCCTCTCTTCGTTTCTCAGTCGTCCGTCAACCGCCCCTCCTCCAACAAATTCGCGATCACTGTTGCTTCTTTGTCGTCGTTCGCCGTGTCATCAACCGTTTTAGCCATAGCGAGGAGCCTTTCATTCGACACCTTCTCTGCAGAACCACACGCAGTCGACGTCGTTCCCCTGCAGCTCGAGACGTCGCTCCGCCATCTGACAAGAAGGTCGTCTAAAGTAGTCGCGCCGCCGTGTCATGTCGTTCGAGGCACACCGGCCGTGGCAAGCAGTCGGAGGAGGAGTTGCAACCGTCGTAGGATTCTTGAAACCCACGCGTTGGATTGATCGGTTCGGCTCGTTTCCGGCCAGTTTTCAACGATTTGAGACTGGTTCTGGGCAGATCGGATCGCGAGGATTCTAGATCTGCTACCCATGCGCCGCCACCGCCATTTTCACGTGCCGCCACCCGCCAGTCCACGCGCCATCGCCCGCCGCCCGCCGGTGACACGCGTTGCCGCCTGCAGAGCCGCTGATCGTCTCCTTCCGCGCGGTCGCCTCGGTCCGTTCCTTAGCTCGTTTCAGTTCTCCGTTGGGTGCGTTTTGCACCTCGTAAGCTTTTAGGGCCTCATTTATGTTTCAGATGATTAATCTTTGTGCATGTTCTTCGTTAGGGACTATTTTGGGAAGTAGAAGCACCTTGGAGCACACGCTGCATTTTCCAAGTTGCACGTTATTGCTGGAATTTAGGTAAGTAGTCGTTTGGACTATACTACACTAAGGGGCACCATTGCATGCAATACGGGATTGAAACTAAATGATTTGGAATCTGGTAGCGTACCTTAGTCAGTTCTGAACTTGTAGTAGCATTCTAGGACGTGATAATTGAAGGGAATCGTAGTCCTGCAGCGGAAGCGATTGTGAATCGCGTGCTCTTGATTTATATACAACGATTAATTCAAAAACAAATATAACTAGATTAAGCATATGAATATAATGGACAACAAGAAAAATTACATTTGAAGAACCTTTCTTCAAGTGCTTCTCCTCTCTCACGATCAAGATCTCAGCAACACGAACTCGTACGAACACCGACACTACCACCGGATCTTCTCCGTTGTTCTCTAGGTGAGGGAGGAAGGTGGGTTCCCTTTAGGAAAGGTGAGGTATTTTGTGAGAGAGATGTTTGTTGTCTTGGAACCTTTCCAACAACAACAAAAGGCTAGGAATCACTTAGAATGACTTAATCTAGTTGCATCTCATGCAACCATATATATAGGGGAATGGGATGGAAATGATCATCCTACCCCTCCTTTATTCTCTCTTTAGTATATAGTTTATATATGAATCTAATTCACTTTAAAACTATATATTATATCAATTATATCATATATAATTGATATAACACCTCATGTATGAAATTGAACACTTCAATTTCATTCCTAATCTTTATACCTCAATATTACCATATTGAGCCAACTGAGGGACCTAATGGACATACAGTTCATGAGCTCCATGATGTGAGATTAACTCGATCAAACTCTTTGATCCAGTTAATCAATATTCATTAACTACCAGTCACTCCACTATAGACTTGTAGCTGCACTCTCCATACTTGTAGCTGCACTCTCCTCACTGTAGATAATATTGTGTCCACTGATATAGTCATTACCCATGAGTCGACCTTTCACAGTTGTTCGTAAATCACTACCAAGGGTTAAATTACCGCTTTACCCCGTGATTACCTCTTTGCTCCTTAAGCACCACCGATCCTCTAATGAACAACAAGTCTAAGGTCCTACCTTAGACTCATACCTCATGTAGAGGCGGGGCCCCGTTGTTCAAGACTGAGTCGCCTTAAGAGAACAACCTATCTAATTCCTTAGTGTAGGAATGAGTGAATTCCATCTTGCACAGTTAAGTTCCCAGCTACCTACGAGGTTCTGTCCCTGAGAAGGTAGGCTTATTGAGTCGTCTACAGGCCACTCTCACCCATACTAGTCTAAGGACAAACCCCTATAAGAAGGAGTTCTTAACTCGCCATGATTCAGTCGAGTCACTAATGACCATCTATAAATTACTAGTCTTATCCTCATTACTGATGTTACAATGGTTAGACTAATAATTTGTGGTTCGGTCTTGTATGAACTCTTCATACAGGATGCCCACACTCGCATGTCAACTACATGAATGAGTTGGATTACCTCATTTGTACTAATTACAAAATGGGTCGCATCCATGGTGTTACCAGAATGAGGTTTCCAACCTTATTCTTATACCATAGACCATTTAGGTTATATTCTTGAACACAATCCAAATAGTGTCCACTACACTGATGTTCAAGATATATATTTTATCAAGATATATGTTATATCCTTGGAGTTTAGTTTATTGGATTTATAAAATAAGACTGTAATTTTATCAAAACAAATAACTCTTTATTTTTTTGATCAAAATTACACAAGTTTTAGGACATACATCCCAACAGAAGAGCTTGAGACCAGGAACCGACCGTCAAAGCACCAGAGGTTGAGCACTCCGAGCATCGGGAGGAGCTCAACCAGGATGCCCCAGTTGTCGAGGAATCAGCTGGGCAAAACGAAGGAGCCCAGGAAAGGGAAATGTTCAAGCGCCGTCGCCAGTTGTTGAACTCATGGCAGACATTTAACAATTGATCCAGGCAAATATAGCTAGTCAGACCAATCATACAGCTATGTTCACTCAAGCCATGGAAGCCCTAGCAGCCCGAAATCAGGAGCCAGCACCTGCACAAAATTAAAGTGTTGCACCGACTCATACATTTGGGGCAACAACCGAAGAGGCGGGATATCTGAAGGATTTCAAGAAGTATGACCCGCCTTTCTTTGATGGGTTGGTGGACCATGTAGCTGTTGAAACGTGGTTTGCAGTCGTTGATGATATTCTTGGTAGAATGGGTTGCCCCGAGCATCAGAAGGTTCAGTGCGCAGTTTATGCGTTAAGGGGGAGTGCTCTTCTATGGTGGCGAGATGTTGTACGGTCCATCGATGTCAGTGCGGGACCGATAACTTGGACACAGTTCCCATAGGCGTTCTACGAGAAGTATTATCCGGTTGTGCTTAGAATTGAGAAGAAAGTTGAGTTCGTACAACTAAAGCAAAGGTCAAACCAGTCGGTCGAGGAGTACGAGCACGAGTTTACTGTGCTTTCTCGGTTCACCCTGATATGGTGAATACAGAGAAAAAGAAGGTGGAGTGTTTCCTCACATGTTTGCGAGGAGGCGTACGTGGGTTGACAACTTCTCACGACTCCAAGACTTACGCTGCAGCAGTCCGAGCGACATCCCTTATTGATACAGACCTGGGGCTGCATGATTCATTGTTAGCTAGAGTTCGGGGATAGGTCGGAGTTCTGGGCAAGCCAGGAGAGGAAGTTTGAGCAGGCCTTTGCTAGACCGTACTAATCCAGAGCACAGGGACATCAGTCCTAGTAGGCTCCAAGCAGGGGTTCATGTTTCAGTTGTGGAGTACAACACAGTGGGACCTGTCATGCAACTAACAAGATCTGCAATAATTGTGGGAAGTTGGATCACTTATCGTCTGTGTGTAAGCAAGGAGTCAAGGATCAGAGGGTTTGTTTCAATTTTGGAAAGCTTGGGCACCTGGGCAAAGCCTGCATAGCAAAGAGAGACGAGACTGGAAACCGCCAGAGGGGCAGAGTTTATGCGAGTGCGAACAGGAACGCAGGAGGTTCCAGCGCTGTGGTGACAGGTACACTACCCGTTCTTGGCCACCTGACTCTTGTTTTGTTTGATTCTGGTTCATCGCACTCTTTTATTTCTGTTGATTTTGTGAGGTAAGCCCAGTTAGAGGTAGAGCCTTTAGATGTTGATTTGGAAGTAGGTACCCCAGTGGGTAGAGAGTTAGTGGCTCGGGAAAAGGTTAAATCTGGGCAGGTAGTGGTAACGGGTCATGTGCTAGATGTTACGTTGGTTGTGCTAGACATGAGCGATATACTCCTAGGAAGTGTTCAAAATTACGGGATGTTATAGATATACTCCTATCACTGATAGACTCTAATAAGAAGAGATAAAAAATAACACAAATAAAAGTCTATCGATGATAGTGATAGATATCTAACACTAATCGATTCCAATCAGAACATATAAAACAATACATATAGAGTTCTATTGGTGATAGTGATGGGCTTTTATTACTGATAGATTCCAATCAGAAGAGATAAAACAACACAAATAGAAATCTATCGGCGATAGTGATCGACTTCTATCATTGATAGACTTCAAAACAGATAAAAATATCAAACAAGAAGTCAATCAGTGATAGTGATAGACTTCTATTATTGATAGATTTCAATTAAAAAAAGACAAAAATCTCAATGAAAAAGTCTATCAGTGATAGTGATAAATTTCTATCACCGATAGACTTCAATCTGAACAGATAAAAAATTCAAAACTAGAAGTCTATCAGTGATAGTGATAGTGATAGTAATAGTCTTCTATCCTTAATATACTTCAATCAGAATAGATAAACAATCCAACCAATAAGTCTATCAGTGAACTGATAGACTTCTATCACTGATTTGGGTTGTGAGCTTTTTTGTAATTTAAATAGGTTGAGCAACCAAGTTTCTTATATTTGCATTATTTTTTGAGAATTTGTAATGGGTAGTAAGGGTGATCTTATTATTTGCAAATATAGCAATATTTAAAAAGAATTGCAAATATAGCAAATCTCTTTAAAAATATTTTATAATTCCAGTTTTACCCTTATTCCTATTTTTGCGTGCATTTCACCACTTGTGATAGAGATCTTCTTCTGCCACATAAGCGGCAAAGATGAACTTCATATTGTTACTACTGTCAGTGGTGGAGTTGAACATGGTGTCGGTCATGTCCAACATCGGAAATTGATCGCCCATATTTTTTTCGTACCAGACGACATTCGGATCCTCGAGGCCCTACGACCCACTTGCATGATCGACGAACTCCATCAAAAGCCATCTAGTGGAGGGATTCGAAATGGGGTCATGTGTTGGTTGTCAACATTCGGCGACGGTGGAACGGAAGGAGCAACGGTAAACATGTGGCACGTGTGGTCGTCGCGGTAGGTGACTTCGAACATATGGTGATGTCGTCGAGGCACTGCACTTGCTTCTTTGCCGGACAGTGGTACAGTTTTTGGATATACACATGACATTAGTGATATCATTGTTTTCTAGATATCAATGATATCAGTGATATCATTGATCAATATATATGTTATCAGTGATTTCGGTGATCAGTAGATATCAATGATATCAGTTATATCAGTTCAGTGATATCAGTTATATCTATCACTGTTTTCTAGATATTAATGATATCAATGTTATCATTGATCAATAGATATGATATCAATGATATCAGTGATATCAGTGATCAATAGATATCAATGCTATCAGTGATATCATTGATCAATGAGTGACTATTGTGGTGATCGGTTTCTATATTACTTAATGTTGTTAATGTTGTTATTACTTTTCGCATGAACTATGATGAAGCTTGCAATAGTTATTTTTTATAGTGGACAATGGAATGAGAAACATTTCTATGAGAATTACAAGACCATTGGAATTTTGGTTGATGAGATGATGTGTTTTGATGATTTTATTAATCTGATTGCGAAAGAAGTTCGAATGGATAGTTCTATTTCTTCTATAGAATTGTTGATGTTATTAGGTTATGGGATGAATGGTGCTCATGATGTGGTTAAAATTCAAGAAGATAAAGATGTTGCTTGGTTTTTAACTTTAGTGAAAGATCAAAATACAAGATATCCTTTAGTTGCTCATATTAATGATGTTTATTTTGATGGCTCCTCTTGTGCAATTAGTGATGGGAGTGACAACTTATGGAGGTGTAATCCACCTAGTTGGGAATCATTCTGAATGGAGTTCGATAGATGTTGGCATGAATGCATTATCTCCAATTGTTAAACGTTAAGCAAGAAGACCCCGAAAGCAAAGGATTCCGTTGATTGGTGAAGCAAGAAGTCATACGAAATGTAGTCATTGTCATCGTGTTGGTCACAATCGTAGAACATGTAAATTCCCGCCATTTTTACCATGATTCAATTTTTGACAATTGGTTTTAGATATATTTTTTCAAGATAGAACTCAATATTGTTGTTATCATACTATTCATACTATCAATACAAAGTTTGTGATTGTTTCAAAAGTTTAATATCAATACTATGAACACAAGAACTTTGGCATCTGATGAGAAAATTTGAAGATCACACAACAAACAGTAATAGCTAACATATAAACAACTATCAGTGATAGTGATAGACAACTACCACTGATAGAAGTCTACACTTCTATTAGTGATAGACATCGATCACTGATAGAAGTCTATCACTGGAAAGAAGTTAATGATTGATAGACAACTATCAGTGATTGACATCTATCACTAATAGAAGTCGGATAGAAGAAAGAAGTTAATAATCATGAAGAACAAGAAGTCTAATAGAAAAGTTATGAGTAATAGGTAATAGATAGGTAGAAATCTATCAGACAACTATCACTGATAGAAGCCTATCACTTCTATCAGTGATAGTAGTCTATCACTTTTTTTTCATTAACTTTTATCAATCATTAACAGTGATAGTAGTCTTCACTTCTATCAGTGATAAACAGTGATAGAAGTCGGATATGAACAAAAAGTCTAATAGATAATAAAAAAGTTATGAGTAATAGGTAATAGATAGACAATTGTGGTAGAAGTATATCAGACAACTATATCACTGATAGAAGTCTATCACTTCTATCAGTGATAGATATCAAAATAGTAGTTTATCACTTCTATTAGACATCTATCACCTATCACTGGAAAGAAGTTAATGATTGATAGACATTTATCACAAGCCTGATATAATAATATTCATGAAGAACAAGAAGTCTGTTATAGACTTCTATCACTGATATCGCTTTATCACACGATAAACTTCTATCACCGATATCAAATGATAGAAGTCTAACATCAGAACATTATTGACAATCGTTATAGACTTCTATCACTGATATCAGTTCTATCACTGATATCAAATGATAGAAGTCTAACACTGTAACACATTGACAATCGTGTAACCATTCCCAAAAGATTGGATAACCATTCACATTCAAAAAAATTATAGGCTTTCAATCCTGATAAACATGGATAACCATTCACAATCAATCTTAATAACCATTCACAAACCATTCACAGTCCTTCATTCATAGATCCATTCAAAAAAATTCTAGGCTTTCATCAAGAAAGTTAAACAAATGATAACCATTCACAGATAGATCCATTCAAATGAATAAGAATTTGAAATTGGTCAAGAATACAAATGTAAGATGTTACATTCAAACAAACTATACCCTTTGTTCAAGGTTCTGTTCAAGGTTCTTACAAGGTTCTTACAGTCAAATGAAGATTGTCAAATGAAGATTTCAGATTTCAGATGAAAAAGAAGTTTTCAGTGTTCAAATTGTCAAATGAACAAATTAGTTATTAAATAAACAGACTTCTATCAGTGATATCACTAATAGAATCCTATCAGTGATATCACTGATATCGGGGGTGTTTTAGTAATTTCAATTTCTCTTTTTAAATTTTTGCTATTTTTGCAAATAAATTGAGTCATTTGCTATATGGGCAATTATATTGGGCCTCTTTGCTACCAACCCAATTGCCCCTATATTTTATATATAAAAATAGGTGTCACGTTAGTATTCTGTTAGGGACTAACGGAAAATTGGATAAAAGGACTAAGAATGTAACTAAATGCAAAACTCAAGGGCTAAATTGTTGAGTTTGAAAACCGAGGAACTAAAAGAGAAGTAAACACAAAACTGAGGGACAAAAAATGTATTTTGCCCTACAATATTTTAGGTCGATCTTGCTATTTGCCCAATTGTCCCTTTTATTTTTCATCTAATAGAATTCTTACCATGAACTTTGTTACTTTACACTTACGCCATTAAAATACTTGAACATGGTACTATGTAATTTTTAAATGACATAGGTAGTGTAACACACATACATAATTAACCCAAAAAATCTATTAGATACACAATTACAATTTTAAAAACTTGTTAAAAACATTTTAAACTATTAAAACTCTAGACTAAGATAACTACTAAAAATAATTTTAAAATATGAGACAAAATAACACTCACTTTAAAAAATTTAGAAATTAAACTTATAATTTGATTCATATATTTAAATGGACCTACTTGAATGCAAGGTTTAAAATGTCATGCCGATGGAAATATCGAGATCTCAATTTCATGGAAATATCGACGAATATATCGAAAAAATGTCGATGTCGATAGATATTTCTAAAAAAATTTTAAAAACAAAAAAAAAATTAAAATATATTTAAATTATAAAATAAACCTTCTACCCTTTTTAATTGAGTTAAAATACTTGTTATAATATTATATTCACATTATGTTACATTTTATTAAATTATTTTTAATATTTCATCAATAAAAATGTCGATTCATTTTTGGTGTCGATGTCGAATCCATGGACATATAAAATATCGATGAAAATGTCAACATTCGACCAAAATTTAATATCATGCTTGGATGTAATTTTATCTTTTTGAGTAAAAATAATTTTCTTTTTCAACCAACCATAGGTTTGGGATGGAATAGTTTACCTAAACTAATTTGAGGAGAAACCTTAACTAATTCAAGTCAGTGCTTCAATTTATAGTCCTAATGATTTGAGTTGGGGAATTGACGGGTTTGTTTTTCCAATTATTGGGATCTTATTCTTTCGAGAACGGAATAATAATAATAAAAAAAAAAATAAAGTCTTTCAAGTAAAACAAAAGAGAACACCCTAGGCTAGTTGTTCCATAAGTAAAGATAAATACAAGAAGACTCCTTACAAGAGAGGTTCAAAAATGGAGTCTTTTCTACTTAATTTCACACACATACCCTTTACTGGACGCAATCTAAAAGCCAAAACCTAGCATTGAGTTAAAAGGAAACAAAACAAAAAAAAAAAGCTATTTAAACAGAAATAACAAAACTATATTATAAAAATAAAATTAGACTCTCCTACTTCAAATCGAAAAGCCAATTAGGCAACAAAACACAGAAAAGAAAAAAAAAAAAAAAAACTAAAGTGCACGTGTTTTCACTGCGACAGCACGTAGAGGATTCTTCATCTCACAAGAGAGCTTGAGGAGTTCGGTGAGGTCCACAGGGTGGGCCGGGTCGGGGGCCCATTTAAAGTGATGGACCAGCTTAGCCACCCAAAGCGTGACAGTGACAAGGCCGAGGTTTTTTCCCGGGCAGACCCTCCGCCCAGCCCCAAAGGGCGCCAGGCGTAGGTCACTGCCCCTGACGTCCACGTCGGCGGCCATGAACCTCCCCGGGTTGAACACGTGTGGAGCCTCCCATACGTGCGGGTCGTGGGTGATGGCCCACATATTGACCATGGCGGTTGTGTTCTCAGGGATAAGCATGCCGTTGCTGAGCTGGACGTCGGACGAAGAAAGACGGGCCCACGAGAGAAGTGGGCCCGGTGGGTGCAGCCGCAGAGTCTCCTTCACCACCGCCTGTAAGTAAGGGAGTTTGGCCACGTCAGCGTCTGTGAGTGTTCTTCCGTCACCGCCCACAGCCCTCTGGATTTCCCTCCCAACTTCTTCCTGTACATCACTGTGCAAAACTAACTCCGCCATCACCCACTCTGTTAGCAGCGCCGTCGTATCCGTCCCTCTGAAAATCATTTCCTGAAATTTAAAAAAAAAAAATCACTCAGTCAAATGAATTTAGTTAAAAAAAAAAAAATAATAATAAAATGAAAAGCCTTCACGTACCCATAAAACAGCGACCATGTCAT
This sequence comes from Trichosanthes cucumerina, assembly GCA_036507285.1. Classification (NCBI taxonomy): domain Eukaryota; kingdom Viridiplantae; phylum Streptophyta; class Magnoliopsida; order Cucurbitales; family Cucurbitaceae; genus Trichosanthes; species Trichosanthes cucumerina. Next base: position 19,799,811 of record CM071841.1, read on the forward strand.
CATCGTTAAGCTTTTCGTGGCCATCGAGAGAGAGCAAAACGTGAACAAAATCGGAATCATCCGACAGGGTTTTAGAGCGACGGTGCTCATTAATAACAGCTTGGACGAAATTGGTAACTTTAGGGACAAGTTTGGCGCAGCGTTGGTTAATACGACAAGGGTCGTAGAAGCAAGAAAGCCATGGGAGGTAATCGGACCAGTTGAAGGCACCCAAGAGGTCGAACCCTTCTCGAACCAAATCCCGAAGCGCTTCGAATTTGGAATCGGTTGGGTCGAAGCGCTTGCCGAAGACGGTCCACATGACGTTGTTCAAGGCGGCTGCTTGAAGGTGCTTCCTGAGAGAGACAGTTCCGTGGAGGGTTTGGTCGTTGTGAATGCTTTGTAACATAGCGGTGCATTCGAGCTGACGAGCGGCTTCGTGAGCGGCAATACGCCTGGGAGAGAAGAGATGTGAAGAGGCGATTCTTCTGAGGAGACGCCAGTAGGTTCCGTTTGGTGCGAACCCTATGGCTCGACTGAACATCATGTTTTTTGCAGACTGCTTCAGTGGGCGGTCAGCGAAGTGAGGTGAGGTCAGGATTTCCTTTGCGGTGTTGGGGTCGGAAGAAACCACTAAAGGAGTGGAGCCGAGACTGAAGGCCATCAGCTGGGAGTTTCCTCGGGCAGCTGCCATGGCCGCAAGAGTACGGTGGGGTAAGCCACGGGTAAGAGTGAACAAACTGCCAAGAATTGGAAGGCCACTCGGACCCGGAATGGGGACTCGACCTCTTTCATTCCTTCCATTTTTCCAAGCAGTACCACCGACGGCAAAAGCCCAAGTGAGAAGACCGACAGAAAGAAAACAAAGGAGAAGAATGACACAACAATCAACAACACTAGAGTTCTCCCAACCAACAAGGTAAGGAAGTGTAAAAACCCACCAGCTGTTGTCTTTTGATGATCTAACCAAACCCATCTCCATCTATGTGTTCTACTTTTTGGGGCTTATAAATTTCCAATTCAAAGAGAAAAAAGAAATACAAGTAAGTTGTGTAAGTCTAATTTTCTCTCACTCTGCTTTTATAGGAGAGTAGAAGGAGAGAGAGAATGATTTCACGTGGAAAGAGGAAGAGAGAGAGAGAGAGATTATGATAAGGGCGTTATGGACTTGAATAGGAGAGAGTAAGTAAATTTTCAAGTGAGAGAAAGTGAAAATGATCGTGGGGTGGGGGTTACACTTCGGATCCAAATAAATGCATTGAAAACTGTGAAGATAGTTTTCAATTAAATTCATTGACAAAGATAGATAGGGAGTTTGAGTTAGAGAGACTGACTGGGACTTCCACACATATATAATAGTAATACAAAGGGACATCCACATCGAACCACTATTAATTCATTTCATTTTTTTTACCTCAAAATATCAAAATAAATTCAATCTTTCCATTTAATACTCTCCTCTTATCCTTCCATTTACAAGAAATATATATATATATATATATTCAAATACAACTTGGTTACAATCCTTGATGGTCGATGAAATGGAAATTGATATTTCAACTATGATAGTGTGTGACCATAATGTTATCTACTTAGCATCTTGTCTAGATACATAAAGGGGGGTGCTAAGTCTAGATTCAAGTAATGTCTCTCCATATAATAAAATAAATTATTGTGGAATTGGATTTCTATTTCTTTGGAAACTCTAATTTTTAATGTTTTTGAATATATAGTGGATTATAATATATAATTTGGAGTTTTTATATTATAATCAATAAAAGAACTAGTTACTATGAGTTGATGAACAAGTTTTGGTACCTATGTATGTCCATGGTGGGAAAGTTCCAATGGAGCTGTCATGTCAACATGTTTGATACGAATAATGGGGGGAGAAGACAAATCTCTCGTACAAAATTTGTGTGTTTATATGAGGGCATCCATTGGGTTTGCTTTTAAAATGAATGGTTTTGGTACAATCCCATTTGGGATTGGATTTTTGTTGTTGGGTTCATTGGAAGAGATGAATATAGAGTGGAGAAATAAGGTGCATTTTATTATTGGATCAAAAATAAACCTAATATTTATTCAATTAAATAAATAAAAAATACTAGAACTAAAATTAATTAAAATTTTCTTTTAGTATAATAATGGTAGGATATGAATATTTGAATTTCTAACCTCAAAGAAATTAATAGATGCTAATTATCGTTCCGAAACTAAAGTTATATTAAAGCACACTTACCTCTATTTAGTTTTTAAATTTCTAAAGAGTTTGAATTACTTTCTTAAGCTTAAATTTTGTTTCTAACAAGCCTTCACTGCATTAACAAGTTTAGAAATTTACTAAAAGTTTGTTGGTATTTCTTTTTCGTTTATACATTATCTACATTCATTTACATATAGCATAGATTTATATGTTTTTTTTTTCTGCTTTTTCGCAATTTATTGTGAGATGACGTTTTTTCTTTTCAAAACAATATAAATTAAAGATCGAGCCTACGAAAAGTTTGTCTAATTACCCCCCTATTAAGTAAGATTACTTGAAAGAGTACGGTTCTGTAATATTAATAATTTATTTGAATCAAATTAATCCTAATTATTGAGACAACTTTTTTCTAGGTTTTTTTTTTTTTTTTTTATAATATATTGAGAAAGAGCTAAAAACACCTTGTTATTCTGGCACAATCACTACAAAAATGTGACTTTTTACTGACGTAGGAAAACGTCAGCAAAAGTTAAAACTGCATCGATGAAGCTTTTGTCGACGTGATTGTTGACATCAACAACCACGTCGATATAAGCCAGTTGACGGAGTTTCTACTAACACCAATATTTATACACATCAACAGAAGCATGATCTACCAACACCTAAATGAAGGCATTAATAAATTCATGTAGCAGACTTTTGATGAAGAGCTTGTCGAGGGCTCCATCGAATGAAATTTATAACAACCGATCTAAAATTAAATATTTGTACTACTTAATAGTAGACTGGGTCAAACTACAGAGAACCGAACAAAAATTAGATTTATATTGTTTAGTTTTCTTATTAATGCAAACTGGCATGGATTTGAGGGGAATTAAACATAAAATCAACGACGTAAGGACATAAAACAATAAAAGATATGGACCAAATCTCACCGAGAGGGTCATGACAGGGTTCAATGTAATAATGTCAATCACAGTTTATCTAAATGGTAATTACATGCTTCGAATGCACTCACCTACCCTTAAGGCAAACCCAAGAGTTCTAGTTATTTGTAGTGCAGTTTAATTAATATAAATGCTAATTAAATCCAAAACCAACCATAAGCTGGGGACAATACTAATTAGAGCCACAGATTGTAGCGTGTCATACTTAAAACTGGTTGTTTAAGCCCTAGAACTTTCTAGAATTAACGAGATGTTGAAATTAACTTAAGTGGCGAATTCAGGTTAATCCTTACAATTTTACTTCTTTTAAGACAAACTTCTTTAAGTCGTTCATGACCACTCAAAGCTCGCAAATTCATCGAATCTAAGTCCTAATAGCTACTGAAATTAAGCATAAATTCGATGTATTCAAGCGAACTCGAAAATATACATAGCTAAGCTAAACATGTGATCGCACTTGTCAGGTACGTCAAATAAATTTATAATTCGTACCACAAATATTTTGCAAGAGGTAGGATTGATTTGCAAGGATGTGTGATTTTAGTATTTTTAATGTGATTCTAATTATTTTGGTTTGGTTCAGAAAACACAACATGAGGGTTATCATGCAAGAACAATAAAAACTAGAAACTAAAGTATAAAAATTACAAGCAAACGAAAGTGGAAACATAAATTCAGAAATACTAACCGGTTATCGATTCCTTGGGTTGCATTGGGGTGTCACATGCAATAATCACAGATTCCTAGAGGTTTAAGTTCTAATTAACTTGTTGAATTTATACCCGCCTATCCAAGGGAATTAAGACCCTTAAACTCTTAATTTCACTCAAACGAGTTTAATTAACTAGTAATTAGGCCCAAAGCTATTCCAAAGCTGGGGACGAGACTAGTCCTAGCCAGAGATTGACATGTGCCATGCTCAACACCGACCGTTTAAGCCCTAAATTCAATTAGGATTAGGAAATTACTCAAATTAGTCTAAGTGAATAGCCTAAACTAATTTTTGCACCATTTTAAATTTCCTTTAGCCTTAGACCCTTTAAGTCATTCATGATTGATCGAAGCTTATAAACTCACTGGTCCTAAAACTAACGCTACTAATTGCATGATAATTTCGTAACTAACACAGAAAAATTAAACAAGTTCGACGCACATAGAGTGTCAAGCTACCTACGAACATGCTTAAGAATTAAATTCTAGAGGCAATTATGGATAAAAACAACAAGCCAAAGTAGAAATTGCATTAATAAACAAACCTCAAAGCATTACATAGCCCGATGCTTTCTATTTGAATTGATGTTCTTGCTTAGCGGGGGCTGGAAAACTCGAGCCCGACACTGATTATTACAAGGGAAAACATAAAATTAAGCCTAACTAAGCTAAAAATTGAAGGAAAAGGTATGCAAGAAAACCACAAAAATGGTCTAAAAGGTCTTTCTCGAACCTTAGTTCAAAAGGATGAATTTATAGTAATCGTGACAGTGTCTCGACGCTATGAACGCGCTTCGGTCTCGTCAAACTACGTAGCGTCGAAATGCTGAGGATAACGTCTCGACGCTACCTTGCATCCGCGCCTTCTATGATGATATGCTACGCCCAGCGTGTAGACGCTCCTCCCTGGGGGCATAAAGGTCATTTTCTTCTTTTCTTCACTCGATTGCTTGAATGACCTCTGTTTTGGCTCTTTTACCCTCAATTGGATGCATTCTTCTAAAATCACACTCTTGCTCGAATTCCTACAAATAATAAGCAAATATTCTCATAAAATCCACTAAACTAACAAGAATTAGGCAAGAATTATAACACTATTTTGAATCCTATCAAATACCCCTAACCTAAACCTTGCTAGTCCTCGAGCAACACTAGCATTCAACTGTAAAACATAAAAAGGGAACCTTGGATGTAAGAAACACAACTCAAATCTCAATGCTGAAGATAGTGGTATTTAGTGCAAAATGACAAAACACAATCATACACACCATCAAAAGCATATTAGAAAGGGTTTTCTAAAAATTTAATTGCATATGAGTGCACTAGCTGCTTAATGAGGTATTTACTAGTGTGGAGTAGGCTTATGGATTCTTCAAACTAGCTTTCCTCTACATTGTCTTTAAAACTAGCAAATAAGCGTGAAACGATCGTGTAGTGATAGATTGCTTAAGTGCCTTTTAATCAATTCTCTTTTTGCGCTTTTTAATATTTTAGAAAAAAGAGAGTTTCTTAGGTTACTTATGTATTCGCTCCAACTTACTAACACTTGTGGTGAAAGTAGCTAACTACGAGCATAAGTCCTGCTGAAACCGCTCAAGCATACTCACTTCCTATACAAGCCTTTCATGCAAAGGAACTCATGGGTGTCATGACCGCCCCTGATTACTCAACTCGTTAGAGAAGAAGGAATAGTTCTCTTACACTTTATGTTCTTTTCTTTTTTTTTTAACTCAAAATTCTCTTTCTAAAGTAACATGCAATTAGAGTGATCAACTCTGAACACATACATAAACTTGTTTTCAACATTCATTTTTTTACTAGGCACATAATCTTTCCTTTCTCCTAAGTACCATTACACTAATAATCATGCAATAAAGCACTTATAAGCTAATTTAAACCTATCAATCCCATAATACTACCCTAGGCCTTCAAGACATCAATAAGAAAGCTAGATGCTATTCATGCAAGAAATTTTTAAAAAAAGATTTTTAATAGGCTAAATCAGGATTAGTCAATCATGCTTCATCAAACTGCAAACAATACAACTATATATGAATAGCATCTCATCAGTCATCCTAATCATGCTATAAACATACAAATCTTCTTTTCCAAATAAGAACAAAAAATAATCACAAAGATATTCAACAAAGCTCATAAACAAGAACCTACTCATTCAGACATGCTTAGCTTATCAGTCAAGAAATCCGAGCTCAGATGCTCAAGGATGACCACATAAAGAAAGCATATTATCCAGAACATATGATATAATAGTCTGAGCTCAAGTGCTTAAGGACTCAATCAACAACTAAAACAATTATCACAAATTCAAACCCAACATGCAAACTACCTATCCACTCTCAACCTAGATTATACAACATCTAAAAACATGTAAAAGATAGCGAACTAAATTTTTTCTGTCTTTTCAAGCTCGTAGGTGGTGTGGTAGATGATAGTTTCCTTTTCTTTTTCAGATTTTCTTCATTTCGTTTAAAAAAAAAAGAAGAGATCCTTCAAAGGCAAATAAAAACAATTCAACTAACTAACAAAACAACAAACTAAAAGCTAAGAAAATAGTAAAAGTTTTTTTTTTCCTAGGTCCTTCAGGATGGGTAAATTATTAATGTCGATTCCTCGATGGGCCTTAGGGCTCTTTTCTCAACCAGGATCCATCAAACCCAATCTTGTCCCATCAAATAATCTCTCATCCATTAAGTCATGCAAAGAAAATTTTTCTTCTCCCTCCAACAAATCATTAGAAGTACAAACCCTAAAATCACGAAATTTTCCATCACAAGCAATAGAAACAATCCCCTTATCCACATTAATATTTATCCTAGCGATTTTTATGAATGACCTACCCAACAAAATAGATGCAGATGCACTCTTAGGCCTATCTTCCATATGAATGACATAAAAGTCCGCAGGGAACAAAAAATCATGCACCTTGATCTAAACATTCTTAATCACATACCAAGAGGCTTAATGCAAGATCTGTTTTTTAGCTGAATTTATATATGACAGTCATGCATACAATTCAAGCCTAGTTCACGATAAATAGAAAAATGCATAACATTAATCGATACACCTAAGTCTAACATGACATGTTTTATCTCTTTCTCTCCGATCACACACGGTTGTGTAAACATTCCAGGATCAGAACATTTCTTAGGTATAGCCTCTAAAGGTAAAGTAGATACACTCTTACATACCTCTTTCTTACCTTGCTTGGTCTTTTTGGTGGTGTACCACTTTGTAGGAATCGAGCAAATAAGGGAATTTGCTTCATTAGGTCTAGCAATGACACATTCACCTCCATCTTACTGAAGATCTTGTAAACATTCTTTTCTTGTTCTTCTTCTCAAAGAGATTTCTCTTTCTTTCTAGGAGCTAACCTGGAAGAAAAATGGGAATGTGGAATATAAGAATCAAGACCAAGAGGTGGATAGAATACAATACCTCTAACTTTGTTCTGCACAGATAATTCTTCATCTTTCTCATTTTATTCTCTTCTTCAATCTATTGGGTTTTATGCCCTAAAACATGTAGATAGTGATTGCAATAAATTGGTTATCATAATCAATAAAGTATTGACTGAGTTTATTCAATAAAGGTTGTTGAATGTGTATTACTTTTACCTTAAATAACCCTAAATCCAATAAACTAACATATAAGGTTGTGTTATGAGTCTTGAACTGTATGTGGAGACATACGAGGATCAATGTTCAAGAAACAATCTAAAGGGTCTATAGTATAGGGATATGATTGATTACCTTATTTTTGGAACACTATGGACATGACCTTCCTTGTATTTGATACAAACAAAATGATCCAACGCGTTCGTGTAGTGGTCATGCGAGTGGGGGTATCTTATGCAATAAGTTTGCATAAGACCGAATCACAAATTATTAACTAGCTGATGTAACACATGTTGGGATGTATGCCCTAAACTTGTGTAGTTTGTAATTATTTGATGTTTATAAAGTGTTATTTTTCATCAAATCTTGTATTCTCGCAATTTAAACTTAAATCCAATAAACTAAGCTCTAGGATCATGTATGTTAGATCTTGAATGGTGTGTAATGGACACACAGGTAGGATCGCGTTCAAGTAACTGACCCAAATGGTCTATAGTATATGGATAAGGTTGAGAACCTCATCCTGGTAACACTATGTATGCGACCCACTTTGTGTTAGACAAAAATTAGGCAATCCAACTCGTTCATGTAGTTGACATGCGAGTGGGGGCATCCTGTGCAATGAGATTGTACAAGATCGGACCGTGAATTATTAGACTATTATAGTAACACCGTTGACAGAATAAGACTAATAATTTACAGATGACCAATAGTGACTCAACCTAAATCCTGAGCGAGTTACGGACTCTTGTTTGTGGGAGTTTGTCCTTAGACTAGTACAAGTGATAGTGGCCAGAGTTGCCGACTCAATATGCCTACCTTCTTAGGGACAGAACCTCGTAGGTAGCTGGAAACTTAACTACGCAAGAAGGATTTCACTCGTTCCTGAGCTAGGGATTTTAGTTAGGTTACGTTGTTCCCTTAAGGACTAAATCCAGGTCTTGAACAACAGGGCCCCACCCTCTCACTGACCCGAGAGGGACGTTGTTTATGGTAGGATCATAAACATGTTGTTCATTAGAGGATCAATGGTACTTAAGGTACAAGAAGTAGTCACAAGGGCAAAACGGAAATTTGACCCAGTTGTGACTACGAACGACCTGTAAAGGGTTGACTCACGGGCATTAATTTTATCGATGGACACAACTTGTCCTACAGTGAGGAGAGTGCAACTACGAGTCTATAGTGGAGTGACTCAGTAGTTAATGAATGTTGATTAACGGGATCAAAGAGTTTAATCAGTTAATCTCGTATCATTGGAGCTCATGATCTGTAGGTCCATTAGGTCCCTCAGTTGGCTCAATATCGAATTAATGAATGTATAAAGTTTTGGAATGAATTTGAAGTGTTCAAATTCAGATTGAGGGACATTATGTCAATTATATGTGATATGATTGGTATAATATATAGTTTAATGTGAATTCGACCCATAAGAAACTATACTATTGCCTAATTAGATAATTATGGCATAATTGGAGAAATTAATTATGAGAGATGTGTAAAATTGACTATGATTCAATTTAATTCCACATTATGCAAATGTAATTTGTATAATAAGGTATTTGATACCTTATATTATGTACTTATGCAAATATGATTTGCATATTACATAATTAGTGGAATTAGTGGGAAAATGGGTGGAGAATTTCTCTCCACCCTCACCCACTAAAAATAAGTGCTTTGTGAAGCAAATTGTATCCATGCTATCTCAATTGTAGAATTTGAGAACTCAAAAGCAAAAACACATCTCTCAAAACTCTATCTAGAATTCCCTTTCCCAAAAGTGAATCCCACAATTCTCCCTCACCTAGAGAACAACCGAAAAGATTTCTTGGCAGTGTCCAACTCGTGTTCGGTTCGAGATCACAGAGAGATCGTTGAGATCATGAGAAAATGAGAGAATTACAAGAAAAATGCTTCTTCAAAGGTAAACTTCTTTTCCTCCCTAATGTTTAACCTAGAGTATGCATGTTTGAGTTCAATTCTAGTAACGTAATCAAGAGCAACGCGATTCAATTCGCTTCCGCCGCGAAATTTGATCCCTTCACTAATGATATGATCCTAAATGGTTCATGTGGAGACATGTGAGTATGCGCGTCCTGTGCAATGAGTTTTCATAATATCGAACCACGAAATAGTCACTTAGACTTTATAACCCTGTTTACTGTCGTAACTGACTATTTCATATGATGATCTAAGTAACTCGATCTTAATCCCGAGCACGTTATGAACTCCTGTTTTATCGGGATGATCCTTTGATATGCATGAGTGAGAGTGACACGAGATTTTCGACTCAATAAGACTACCATTTTAAGGATAAAATCGGGTAGAGAGCTGGAAACATAGTCCTGCGAGATGGAATTCACTCCTACCCGCTTTAGGGATTAGTAGAGAGGTTGTTCCCTTTAGTGCTGACTCTAGGTCTTGAACAATGGGCTCACCCCCTCATTGGCCTGAGCAATTTGAATTGGTTAGTGTAAATTAAACTAATATTCACTATTTGTATATGTTGTTATGATTTTTGTTATAACCTCTCCAATTTGAGCAATTTTTTTATTTGTTGGCTAATGCAAAATGAAATTAATAGTTGGAGGATGTGTAGTTGAAACGCAGGAACATAAGGCAAACCATAGTTTCAACGATACACAATTCTCCTCCTTCAACCAGTAGTCCCTTCTCCAGTCCATTCATGGCCATTCTTTTTTCTGGCAGTGGCTATAATGTAATTCTCACCTTTCTTCCACCAAAAACTTGTCTATTAATGTTGTTATCGTTATCTATCTTCTTTTGCTAAGTTGGAGTTGTTCTTTCCACATCTTTCTTAGATGTCTTAAGCTCATATCATTTTTCTCCACAATTTGGCTCTAAATGCAGCTGAATTTTTCATCTTCTTCATCTTTAAGTATATGATGTCCTTGAACAGTTCAATGATTTTGTCTTTAAGTGCAGATTTATTTCTACACTTGGCCAAGGGAATCGGTTGGTCAAAAGAGGGTAATGGTTGAACTCGATTGTGGTGTTGTTGGAGGAAGTGGGAATGATTTCTTCTGTTGAGGTAATTTAAACTTCCACCAATGTTTCCTTACATTGAATGTTAGTTGGAGCTTCTTCTATTTGCCATTGGATCTTGACATCCATCAATTCTTTAGAAACCATTCTAAGGGAAGTCCATGGAGTTTATTGTGGTATCATCTTCTCTTCAGCTTGAACAAAAACCATCTCCTCGTCCATTTTTTTTCTTCTTGTCCCCTTCAATGTCAACATCCAATACATTTTCCATTTGGCAGCTGTTTTGTTTACTATATGAAGGAACCAATGGAATATAACAAAATATTGAAATTTTCATGAACAAAATTATTATTAACTTTTATTTTAGATGTTTGAACAAAAACCATTAGCTCCCATGAATTTGGGTGGTTTTTGTTTTTTGTTATTTGAGTGAATACCTAATCATTATCCATTCTTCAATCAATTAGGCATTGAAATTACTATACAAGTAAGATGTTAATTTTCTAACTGTGACTTAGTCTTTACAACCAAAGGTAAATGAGTTGAACTTAAAGCTATTTATAGGATGATCAACTTTCCATTAGTATGCATACTTCTAGTATTTGTAGTACCTGTGTCAACTTGCTCACAATGGGACTAATTTCTTGGGACAACTGGTTGAATTTACTATACTTGATATTATAAACTGATGACCTAAATATTATAGTTAACTATTGATGAGGGTAATTTATGTTGTATTTATAAGGTTATTTTACTGCAGTTTTGGAGACCTTATTGAATGAATACTTTTATGTAATTCATTGTTTAAATTGCAAGAATCAAGCATTTTAGGATAAATGAGAAGATTTGGGGGGTAAAGGAATCATTTTAGAGGCATTAATTGATAAGTGGGCATGAGAGAAATGAAGACATGGCCATTTGACCCGTGAGGGTGGCATTGTAATGCCAATAATAGCGTTGCAACACCGCTTCCCAAATTCGGTAGATATGGAAACAAGACAACGTTACAACGTTGTCCTTAGCGTTTCAACTCTGTCTATGTAGTGTTGTAATGCTACTTCGTGGCTATAAAATGTAAACTTCACGAACATAAAAAGAGAGTAATTTTGGGATGCCATCAACTCTAATTTCCAATGGAGCATTGTCTAAGGAGCGAGGGGAGAATTTTGGAGAGCCAAGGAGGAGACTCGGTTCGGGATAGTGAACTACGTGTCAGAGACGAATGACAATGATAACAAGTAATTATGCTATCTTATTCTCTATTATTTAGCTAGTTTTGATGATGATTTTATGAACTTTTATGCCTATTTCTCTTAATTTTGTAGAAATTCGAGCTTGAAGAGCAAAATTAAGTGTTCGTGAGTATTTTGGTGTAGTTTGGAACCTTTTTTGAAGTTTAATTGAAGACTCAAGAAAAATAGAGATATAATTTGACAATAAGACACATTGTAGGAGATTCTACATCGAATCACGGCTCTAACGCATCAAATCGGAGGTTATTTGGACACCCAAGCGAAGAGATATAACAAAAATATTGGGTTGACTACGGCTGTAGTTGGGTAGTGCCTAGGCTCCCAGATCCGGCGCCTAAGCGCTAAACTCGAGTTTTCTGCCAATTTTAGGGGGCCTAGGTGTCGTTTTGAGCGCCTAGGTGTTATTTTGACAACTCTAACTTTAAAATCTTATTTTTTAGCCATCTTAAGGGTTCAAAAACCTATTCTTGGAGAGAAGATAAACGGGAAGATCTAAAAACACCATTGGGAAAACAAGAGCCATCAAACGGAACGAGAGCTACACTTGGATACTCGTCGATTCACATAGATTTATTTTATTTTATTTTCTTATTTTCTCTTTTTCTCTACTTCCTCGATAGACTTAGTTGGTTTTGTGTATTTTTTTTTCATTATGAACTAAGTTTTCTTTTTAGAGCTTTGATGTAGCCAACATTCGAATCTTACTTTTTCATAGTTAATTGTTGTTGTTTCTATTTCAATTATGGTTGTGAAAATTTTTCTGAACCTAATACATGTTTAGATCTGGCCATTCTTTACATTGATCTTGTGTAAAAAATTTGAGGTTGAGAGACAAATTGTTGATAAACTGAATTTTTCTCCCAAATTTACACTTGAGATATAGAGATATCCTTGTGGGTTTTGTGGTAATTTAAGTTCTACAAACTTAATAGTTGAATTGTTTAAATTATCATAGAGATATATGAAATTAATTATTTGATGAATATCGGTATAGGTTGAGAAAGAATATCGAGTCTATAAGAGTAGAACCTACCAACAACCTAGAAATAGATTACATTAACTATTAATGAACAAAGTGTAGGAGGTGAAACGACGAAGTCACTGCTCTAGAGTTTTTATCAATTTAGTCTCACTCTTTTGTTAGCGATAATTCTATTTCTTTTGTTGTTAATTTCAGTTTCATCATCAATTAATTAAATTCTTAGATAAAATTGAGACTAGAGAATTCATTAATTGGTAGAATTCACTCCCTACGGAGAATGATATTAGTAGTTATCCTACTATATTACTTGTAAAACGATTCGTGCACTTGCGAAATCGAGCAACAAACAACGAGCGACCTAAGTTTTCTTCTGCTTCCTTTATCTTTTTCTTGATTTTAAGAGTTGTTGGTTGTTTGTTTTGTATGGTAAATCTGTGTTGAAGACATGTTTCATGGTTGTACATATTTGTGAGAATCTTGTATATTTGTAATTAATTGAATATAAACTACTTTTATGCATCTATGTTGAATGTCTTAACCTTAGGCCTATGTTTTGTTTGTTAACTAAATTTAGCTTGAGAAAGTAAATTTAGTTAGAAAACTTTAGATGCATGACTAGATTAATTTATATATTCGATTTAATTTATTGCATGAAAATGAATAAATTAATCCTAGAACCTTAAGCGAATAATTTAATACCATGTTCAACAATAAAAATAGACTGAAAGGTTGCTATGCATGAGTTTAATTGAGTTTGAGAGAGTCGATTGATATTTTAGTAATTCATGGTTAAGTTTATAGTATTTAATTAATTAATAAATTAATACAAATTGTATTAATGTACACGACTGTTTCTCAAAATTGAACTCCACCTTTGTAAATAGCACTTTAGGATTTTAATTACTCTTTTGTTTGAGTTGGGTTCTCTAAATAAAATTAAGTACAAGTAATTGTGGTACTTAATTAATCTAAACCAATCCCCTGAGATTGACCCTGGCCATTTATACTGCAAATTTAAGAGGTTAGGTTAATTAATAAATTTTATTTGATAAGCCCTTCATCGACTATTAAAACTTCTAACCGATGAAATTGATTGCTTGTTTGAGCCTTGCCTACCCAAAGAACTTTAAAGTTACCAACTGCTAATCAATTCAATATAACTGAAAAATTGAACAATTATTTTTGTCTAATTCTTAAAAGGAATCAAGGATAGCTCCGTATTTGAGTGTTTTGTATGCTTGAAAGTTAGAAATGTTATTGCATAGAATGAAGTTCATCATCTTGATGAATGCTTCAATGTTACTTTTATTATTCGTGTTTTTATATGTTCATAGAAACTCTGACTTCAGATTATCAAATGAAATGAATAAAAGAATTTAAATTGATGTTGTTCGTTGTTGGAGAACATATATGGTATTTAGTTTACAAAACTTGTCCTATGATGGCATAACATGCAAAACTCATGCAAATGTAAGAATAAATTGCCTCAAAATGTAGTCTATTTACTCTCTTCGATTTATCTCCTAATTCTAAACCTTTTTTCTTCTTGTAGTTATTCTACTTTAATTCTTTTTTTCTATTCAACTTTGCTTCAATGTTTTTCCTTCCCATTCTAATGTTATTTTATGTCTAAATGAAGCCAAATTTTGTATTCTTTATAGGCAATTTCTTTTCTCTCTCCCTCATTTTATCTTGTGTTTCCATATTTTCTTGCCTATTTTTTCAACATTTTTTTAAAAATTTTTTTTAGATACTCTCTTATTTATAAGTAATATATTGCAAATTTAAAATGTTGAGGTGTATGACCGAGTTTATAGAGTTCGAAACCAATGATCTTTCTCAAGTTTTATCATAAGTTGTGGTTAAAAAGTTAGTTCTATGGTGGAACTTAAATGAATTAGAAATATTTATGTTGGTTCATGGTTCAGGTAAGAAATAATTATTATAAATTAGTATTTTCATTTTTGGACAGGAATTAACTGGATGATAGTTTTGTTATAGCAATCAAGAGCTCAAGGTCATTCTTATAAATTTGATGGTTGTAGTTATGATTGGTGTCCTCGTGTCCTAGTATAGTCATCAACTAGTTTAAGTTCAATTCCATCTCTTATGCTTTGTGTTCTTTTAGTTTCATTATTATCATAACATCCTTATTTTTCAGTGCTTCTAGCAAGTTCTTTGATGTGATATGAGTTTTCTTTCTAATGTTTATGTGGATTAATGTAATAAAAACCTGTAAACTTGTGAAAATACATGTTATTCAAAAAAGAAAATTGTGCAAATATTGCATCTATGAATTGATTGACAAAGAAATCAAAGAAGCAATATAGAAGCAGTAGATGAATTATCGTGGCGACAAGGACATCAACATATATTGATGGTAAGCCAATTATTTATTTGTCATACAATTGTTTAATTAAACCAGCACATAGAAAGTCTTAAAAAGAAAAAATAAGCCAATTATTTGACTGATATAGATAAAAAATATAGAATATAAATATGGAAAAGGCAAGAGCTTCAACATGAAAAAGGCAATATATACCTACATGTCTAAGCATCAATATAATCTTGTACATGTATATTGTTGTCACTAAGTCACTTTGTTACTGTTATTTAATATTTGCTATTGTTGTTTGAACTACAACTATTGTTGTCATGTGAGAAGTTGTCCTGATCCATGAATAAACTTTTTGTATTGGTATGTAATATTAAACTATTGTCTTTGTAATTATACATCCTTCAACTCTTAAATTTTAAACTCCTGAGGGTTGATTTCAAAGAAACAAATTTCATTTCCCTTATTTGTTTTACCAACTTTTACATGTGTTTTGATCCATGGTTCCCGATGAAGAGATTGGATTTAAAACAAAGAGGTGATTATCAACTAAATATTGCCAATAATATTTTGTTTTTAGATTTATTTTAATTCTTAATTAACTATAGAAATCTATATGCATTGACAATATAGCGTCATTGGTAGAAATGGTGGGTGATGTGTGGAGGAAATCCAAGAATAGAAATGTTGTTTAGATTTTGGCTTTATTGTTGGGATTCTTCCTTCATTCACGATGATAACTTTTCATATAATTTTAAATTGTTAAAGTTCAATCTTAAAGCTAGTCTCTTGTTATTAAAGGGTCATACTGTAGAACTTGATAAGAAAATGGATGGTAATAGTTTTACCCATTGAAGCAATGAGCTTGTTGAAGGTTCTAACAAAATAAAATTTATAAACTAACCAACTAGATATGAAGTCTAGTGGCCAAGTCGATCCATAGGGAGGTGGTACTATATTTTGTTCTGGTCCAGGGAGGGGGGCATGAATTTAAAAGATAGAGATAGAAGATTGCCGAATACCGATTCGTCGAGTTCTATCGGGGTACTTGTAATGTCAATCATGGATGCTAAAGGTTAAAGCAGAATTATCTTGCTTTTTTATACTCACCTATCCGTAGGTAAGACCTATGAGCTACTAGTCTTGTCTAATCTATCACTACAAAGTTTTCATCTTTTTCCGACGCGTGTGTTGGGACAAATTATTCTCGACGCATCGATGCGTCGGCTAAAACTAATGTCGACGGTTTCGTGTTTGTTTGGCAAAAGTGAAGAGAAATCCCAACCAATCTACAATTGGTCAGCAAAGAATAAATACCGACTGTTTTATAATCGATCGGCGAAAATAGAAAAAATGAGGAGAAATACCGACCCTTTTGTATTTGGTCGGGAAAAATAAAGAGGAAAGCCAACGATGTAATATTTGGTTGGCAAAAATTAAGAGATGCCGACCAATTTTAATGTGGTCCGCAAAAAGTTGAAGAACAAAGGCGCCATATAAGTGAAAAAACCGTCATTTTCTATATCTAAAAATTTCCCGCTCGCTTGTTTTTCAACCATTTCCCCTTTCTCTTTTCCTCCCTTTCCCTTCCATCTAAAAATTTCTCCCTCACGTATTTTTCAATCTTCTTCCATCTTTCTCCACTTCGATAGGTGTCTTGTTTCGAAATTTTCAGTAAACAAGGATCCTCGTGCTTTCCAACAATGGCGAACTGTATCTGTATTTGTACTAAATTCTCTAATCTTCACTTATCTCATGTTTTTCCTGTTTTCTTTAGTCTGTTTATAAATTTTTTAGAGGAAATGGTTGGATACGTGCAACTTTAGGTTTATGTTGTTTAGATTAGATTTTTCTGGCTATTTTGCCCTATAGCCTAGTTTGGTTGGGAAATGGGAGGATGGGTGTTTTAATATTTGAAATGCTCGAACTGAAATTTGAATATCTTAAAACGGAGGTTCATTATGTGATGATGAAATATAATGAACAGGGATAGCTCGACAAAATGTTGTTCACCAATGGCACAAGACTATCTCATTTCCATGTATCACTCGATGCCTAAAACTTCTTTTTCATCAATGGCTTATATTGCTGAGGGCACTGCTACAGGTTGTTGTTTTGTTTATCTCCTTGATTCAGTTGATGTTTTTGGTTTGTTTGATATAATTTCTAAAATTTTTTAATTTTGTTTCATGTAGACACTGCCAAGGAAATATATGGTAAAATCTGTAGAGGTTAAAAGAAGCATGCCTCCAAATGCTTGGAAGTGGTCATTGAAGGAATTCTCTTGGATGTGCTTGGGAGTACTTTAATGCTTTCATCTCAAGTATTGTTATAAATATTTTAATAAAATGTTCTTAATGAAACCACCTTGTTTTTTTTTTTTTTTTTTTTTTTCCTAACCAATATTTCTAGAATTGTGGAAACAATTATAAGAAAAGAAGAAGAAGAGATATGGGTAATTGAGTATTTGAGTAAGAGACTAATAAGAAAGTGTGCACAGAAAAAGGATTACTAAGAGAGAGGTAAAAAACAATTAGTGAAAGAGTGGGTTTATAAGAAGAGAAATTAGTGGTGGAATTGTATATTGAGAGAGAGAAGTTAGGAAGGAAAAATATATAGAGATAGAACTTCATTCATTTTTGTCACTCTTATTCCTTTGTTCTCTGATTTTAAACCATATAAAAATTGCATATTCCATCTTCATTACAGGGAAGACAAGGAGAATGAGAGTTTACAGCTGAAAAAACTTAAGCTAAACGTGTTTGGCATTCTTGTTTTGAGAGAACTTAACTAGTGTAACTGTGTAGCCTTGGTTTGCTTGAGAAGGTTAGAGTTGCTTGTGTCTTCGCTAAATTTGCATCAGGAAGAAAATAGTCTATTTCGACGCAGGAAAAAGCATTGAGAGATATATTATCTATTTCGATGCATGTTGCGTCGGGATAGCTAGAAAAAAGTTTTTTTTTTTTTATTTATGAAAGCATGTTTCAGCCATGTTTAGCTATTTGCGTCGGAAGAACCATTATTTTTTGTTTTTTGTTTTAATTTTTGCAATAATTTTTTTCGTTTCAATAGAAAATAATGAAATTTAATAATAGTTAATATGAATGTAACTTATTATTAGTTAATATATTGAAACATAATATTGTTCATACAAAAATATCATCCAAATTAAGTTTGAACTAATTGCAAAAAAATTAAAAAAAATATACTTTTTCATATCAAGTGTTCATATACCACGAATTAGTCTAATACACTTTTTCACCGCTCATGAACCTATCCAGTTGCAAGCTATTGTGTAAAAAAATATGAAATTTGATATAAAGCAACCACTTAGGGTTGTATAATCATATTCTATAGGGCGCTTGATAACCATTTTGTTTTTCGTTTTTAGTTTTTGAAAGTTAAGATTATTTTCACCTAATTCCTCTATCATAAGTATCATCTCCCTTAAGCAACCATTTGAACTCTCAACCAAATTCTAAAAATAAAGTCAAGTTTTTGAAAGATATTTTTTTTAGTTTTCAAAAGTTGGTTGATTTTTGAAAACATAGGTATAAAGTAGATAAGATGGCATATAAACTCATGGGTAGAAATAGTATTTTTAAATTTAAATTTCAAAAACTAAAATCAAAAAATAAAATGGTTATCAAATGGGGCCTAAGTTAATGGATTATAAATTTTAATTATATATCAATACTTTATCATATTCCAACCAGGTTGTAGAATCTATTCAATCTTATATGACCTATGACTAACTTTTGAAATCAAACATGATTAATACAATTTGGACCGAAAAGAACAACATAAAAACTGTGGCAAAATCTCACCTAAAAAACAGTGAAAATATTTCCTGGAAAGAAAGAGGTATTTTCGAAAACATTAATTTCAAACACAACCACACAAAGTGTGCCCCACTTGCACACTAGTCATTAGAATTGATTTCAAATCTAAAACCACATGCATCTCTTTACTTTATGCTTCAGTTTTCAAACCATCATAAATCTAAAATGGTGAAATGTTGACAAATAATACTAGCAACTCTATCTATAAAATGGTATAAAATCTATGTGAATCTTGTAGCAAATATTGACCGAGTAGGTTCATTAAGAATCAATACGAAAAACTGAGTTGATAAGTTTAGTGAGTGTCAATAGAAAGGTTACTTCAAAAGTTATGCATATATAACCTCCAACTTTATACTGGTTTCTTTTCCATTTTTTTTTTCTCATTCACTCCCTTTCGTTATTGTCCATTGCACTTGAAAAATTGCAGAATCGATTCTTACTTCAATACATAATCAGTGAGTGTTTAAAATTACATGCAAGAACGATTTCACGAACAAATCATGTTTAAATGCTACCTAAGAGGAGGAAAATTGTGCAATCAACAACAAACAATCCAAACCCCCAATATATCTTCAATTAATTAGAGAAAAATGTGAAGAAGAACAGAATATAGAAAAACTCAAAGCAAGCAGACCTGAGGATTTGCAAATGGAAAGAATCAAAGCAAACAAAGCAAATCGAAGCCCTAACCGATGAACTCACAAAATGTCGACAATGCCCTTCGATGAAGTCAAATCATCAATCAACTGCCCTCTTTTTTTTTAATTTTAGGATTTTCGTGCAAATCGTGAAGCTTGCGACTTTGGCAAGATGAAGATGGTGCAAGATTCGCTTCCTCGCTTCTGAGATTTTCGTGCAGGATGAGATTTTCTTTGTTGGTTACAACTTCAACGATGGTGGGGTTTTGTTACAGAGTTTTTTTTTGTGATCTTAGGTTTTGCTAGAGCAAGAAACGAGGAAGAGGGCTGTCAGGTACAACATTTTTTTATTTAATTAATCTTACAAATGTCGATGCATTATGCGTCGAAATATTCTAAATCTTGCCGACATACGTATTTGCGTCGGCTAAAGATAGATATCCCATCCCGACGCAAACCTTGTAGTGTATGTTAATTATCAGGTTATTAGACCTAAAACTAATCCAAAGCTGGGGATAGGACTAGTCTTTGTCAGAGTTTGACACGTGTCATACTCGAGATCAGTCGTTTAACCTTTAAACTCAACCAAGATTAGCTAGTTACTCAAATTAAACCTAGGTGGCAAGCCTAAATGAACCCTTATACCATTTTTTATTTTCATTTTAGCCTTAGATCCATTAAGTCGTTCATGACCACTAGAAAGCTCACAAACTCACCGGTTCTAAGCCTAATTACTACTAATTGCATGCTAATTAAGGAAACTAACATACATAGCAAGACTAAACACACTCGACACGTATAGAGTGTCAATCCTTCCTTCGAGCATGCTTAGTGATTCAAACTTAAAGAGAAACATGGATAAAGATAACAAGATAATAATGATTTCATTAGAATACAAATCTCATGGCGTTACAAAACCTGATACTTACCTCTGAATCGGTGTTTTCGCTTAGTCGGAGCCGGTAGACTTAAGCATCACACCCATAATTACAAGAAACAACATAAAATTAACCTAATCATAAACCTACACAGAAACTAAAAGGGAAAAGATGAAGGTTGTCTAAAAAATGCTGGTAAAAATCTCCTCTCTTTTAACCTAAAATGGTACAGAAATATATATAGAAGGTGTCGCAGCGTTGAGACGCTAGACACAGTGTCTCGATGTTGTCGCTAATTATCCCAGTGTCTTCAAGGGTTCGCCATAGCATCGCGCGATGCTCGCATTTAGTGTTGTGATGCTTGAACACAACGTTTTGACACTTACTTTATCCGAACACATGTGTCTTTGAAGTAGCGTCTTGACGCTGCCCTGTTTTGCATCATTCTGTATTTCAGCATCACGGAGGCCTTCAAATGAGCGTCTAGACGCTTCCAATTTCTCCAAAATGACCATTTTGCCCTTCAAAGCTCCTCTTTGCTTTGATAAGCTTTTAGATCATCCCAAGCCCTCAAAAAAAATTCTAAAAAGTAGCATTTTGCTCCAATTTCTCCTTGGACACAAATTCCTACAAAATACACTTTAAAGGACATAAAAACTTTCAAAACAACCAGGAATAGACTAGTAAAAATAGGATTATTTTGAGTCCTATAAAAGACCCCCAACCTAAACCTTACTAGTCTTCGAGCAAGACTAACATTCACTGTAATTAATCATAAAAAGATAAATTGGGTGTAAGGAGTATAACTCAAATGTCAATGCTTAAAATAATGGTGCTGAATGAAAAAAGGAAAAACACAATCGAACACATTGTCAAAAGCATATTAAAAACCTTTTCAAGAAATTTATTGCATGAGTGCTCTAGCTTACCTAACGAGGTATTTTCAAGCGCGTGATAGGGTCAAAGGATTCTCTATCTATCTTTTCCCTACACTGACCATAGGCACCAACTATTTCGGTTACTGAAAAAAATAACAAGCTACTAGGTGCCTGAAACTAAACCCATGGGAAAACTTGTATCACTTTGACTCTAAGGGTACTAGCTTTCGTACCAGTACCGCAGGGACCCATACCTAGAGCACTCACTCAATAGGTGGCCTAACTGATCACGACAGAGACATTTCTTTTTACTCTTATAACTTTTCGACACACTACAAGTTTCTTTTCTTTTTCTTTTTTTCTCTCTTTTTTACAAGAATGATTTAACTTTTGAGCTCCTTTTCTTCTTTTCATTTTCTTGAAGGCATATTAACACTTTTCTCTTCCCTAAGCAACAAGTAACAACCTATCATGCTCGTTCACCGTAAAGTCAATACCTAAGCCTATCGAGGTGACAACAAACTTATAAGTCCTGTAATGCTATCCTAGGCCTTCAAGATATCAAAAGGGAAGCTAGGTGCTTACACATACAAGAAATTTAAGGAAAAGGTTTTGAATAAGCTAAATTAGGATAGACAATCATGCTTCAACAATTTGCAAACAACATAACTACGAAGAGCATCTCATCTGAAGGGATCAAATCTCGATGCGAAAGTGTTTGAATCATTTTGCTCTCAAAGTCATTGTGAAAGATTGTACAAAAACAATAAGTCAAGCATAAAGAATTGGGAAGAAGGAATTACCTTTGTAGAAACCTCTTTTTGTAATCCTTTCTCCATGAACTTTTCGATCTCAATCTTAACAGTTTGTCTGAGCACCTCCAAAAGGCCTTCTTCGTTGTTCTCTAGGAGAGGGAGAATAGTCGGTGTTGAAGTTTTATGCCCTAAACTCGTGTAGTTTGTAAATGCTTGATGAAATCAATAAAGAGCCATTCTTCATCATTTATCGTGTTCTCGCATTTAAAACTTAAATCCAACAAACTAAGCTCTAGGGTTATGATTATGAGAACTTGAACAGTGTGTAGTAGACACATAGATAGGATCGTGTTCAAGTGTGTAACCCAGATGATCTATAGTATATGAATAAGGTTGGAACCCCATCCTAATAACACTATGGATGCAACCCACTTTGTATTTGATACAAACGACGCGATCAAACTCATTCATGTAGATGACATGCGAGTGAGGGCGTCCTGCGCGATGAGTTTGTACAAGCCCAGGCCGCGAATTATTAGCCTATTGATGTAACACCGTTAACAGATTAGGTCTAGTAGTTTATAGATGACCATTAATGACTCGACTTGAATCTTAAGCGGGTTACAAACTCCTATTTCCGAGGGTTTGTCCTTAGACTAGTATGGGTGAGAGTGGTCAGAGTTGCCGACTCAATATGCCTACCTTGTTAGGAGCAAAACCTCATGGAGAGTTGGAAACTTAACTCTGCGAGATGGAATTCACTCATTCTCGAGCTAGGAAAATTACATCGGTTGTTCTCTTAAGGGCTAAATCTAAGTCTTGAACAACAAGGTCTCATCCTCTCACTGGCCCGAGAGGGACTTCGTTTATGGTAGGACCATAAACAAGTTGTTCAGTAGAGTCAGTGGTACATAAGGAGCAAGAGGTAATCACAGGGGTAAAAGGGTCATTTGACCTAGTTGTGATTGCGAATAACTTGTGAAGGGTTAATGATGCCCATGAGTCAAAGACTTTGATCTGTTAACAACATCATTGATTTAACTGGTTAAATCGATAGACACAACATGTCCCTTCACCGTTGTGATTACGAATAACTTGTGAAGGGTCAACCAGGTCAATGAGTTTGATCGGTTAACAACATCATTGGAGCTCATGAATTGTAGGTCTATTAGGTCCCTCCGTTGACTCAACATGGATATATCGAAGGTATAAAATTTTGGAGTGAGCTTGAAGTGTTCCATTTCGTAAATGGGAGTTATATCGATTATATGTGATATAATCGATATAATATATAGTTTAATGTGAATATGATTCATAATAAACTATATACTATTTCCAAATATTGTTTTAATATGAAATTGTTTCATATTAAATACAAGAGGAAATAATTGAATTGAGAGACAAACAAAATTGAATATGATACAAATTATATAGTATATGATACTTTATAATGCAATTATGCAAATATGATTTGAATAATAAGGTATGAGATACCTTATATTATGCAATTATGCAAATATGATTTGCATAATGCATAATTTGTGCATTTAGTGGGATTAGTTGGAGGAAGTTATCTTCACCCTCACTCCCTATATAAGAATGCATGTAGATGCATTTTGGGGTTGATTGTTCAATTTTTGGAAATAGGGATTTCCATATCTCACAATTTCTCTCATTTCTCCAATTCTCTATCAAAGAAAAATTCTCCCAAAGCCAAAAAGAACTCCCACCGTCCTCCCTCTCCTAGGGATCAATCGAGAAGACTTATTGGAGGTGTTCAGGAATCGTTGAGAACAAGTACGAGATTGAAGAAGGATTACAAGAAAAGGTGAAAACTCATCTTCTCCATTTATGCTTAACCATATTTTACTGTTTTTATGCATAATCCATAACGTAATTACAGGCAAAAGCGATTCCAACACTTTTGCTACGGGATACGATCTCTTCAATTGGTATCAGAGCCATTGTTCTCCCAATTAATTTGTGAATTTCAAAAATTTCTAGGTGGGTTGCTTTCAATTTCATGAAATGAATATTGGTTCACAAAATAGACGTTTTCACAATTTTGACACTTAGATTTACATTTTTTATTGAATTGTTCAATATAAGGACTCGTTGTTTTAGGCAAATATTATCTAAATCGATTCTGTAAGTCTGTGTTAGTCGTGACAAAGGTGTTCATGTGAAGAACGGAGCAAAAACGAGCAAGAACAGAAAGGTATTTTGTTCTGAACAGAGCAAAGAGTTGAGACGTTGTGGCTTGGCGTCTCAACGTCGTGCATGCGGTTTGAGGCTTGT
Source organism: Trichosanthes cucumerina (assembly GCA_036507285.1). NCBI lineage: Eukaryota > Viridiplantae > Streptophyta > Magnoliopsida > Cucurbitales > Cucurbitaceae > Trichosanthes > Trichosanthes cucumerina. Next base: position 19,824,160 of record CM071841.1, read on the forward strand.
AGGCGACACAACATTGAGACGTTGTACACAACTTCTCAACGTCACGCTCATGAACCGCGGAGCGTGGAGACGTGCACACTCGAAAAATCTTTTTATTTATTTAATTGTATTGTATTTTATTTAATTAAGTTTTAATTAATTATAAATAATATAAATTGATTATATTAATTTATCCAAATTGTGATCTATTTTGCTATTATTTTTACTACAAGAAAAACTACATTTCTTGACGCTTGCAACTTTGAATTACATGACGTTTTTATGAAAAAATGTCAAGTAAAATGGATTTTAAACAAAAAAAGTCAAGAAAATGAAAAAAGGAAGAGGTTGAGAGACTTTTTCGGATTTTTCATGCTACGATAAAACTTAACACTTTAAAAATGTCAAAAAAAAAACACGGAGGATTTTAGATTTTTTTGTCGCTTACATTTACTTGATATTTAAAAAACGTCAAGTGTAAATCTAATTTTCTTTCCCTATTTTAGTGTCTTTTTTCTAAACTATTCTAAAACTAAACAATGAAATCCTAGCGCCGCAAACTAAACTTTCTCATTCGTCTTCTCCGAGCCGCTCCTCCCTTCATCGTTTTCTTCTTCTCTTCAGCTACCACCACAACTCTGCCCTTTCCCTCTCGATTTCTCCTACTTCTTCAACCTTATTCGCGCAGCCGGATTCACCCACTTTGTTCTTCTTCTTCTTCTTCGAACATTGACCCTTCTCGATTTCTGCAACTCCGACGACAACACTCAGGCGAAATCATTCCTTTTCATCTTCTCCTTTGTTTGCTTCACGTCGACGACCACATCTCCCTTCTCATTCGCCGACAGAAACCTCGTGCACAACAACCTCTGAGGACACCTACCAACACGTGTTGAGACTATTTAGTATAGTTGGGTAAGCTTTGAGTTGTTTTGGACTCTTTCGATACTCTTTTTAATAGCTGAAATCAGTTTCCAACGCTTGTATATTCTTTATTTGAAGTTTCGAGCACTTTTGGTTGTTACCCACAAGTCGAAAAGCCTCGAATTAGTTTTTCCATAGTTTCTAGGGTGCAGTTTGGTGTTTCGAACTAACTCGAACACCAATGAACAAGCATTTGGGCTCGTTTGGTGTGTTGTGATAAGTTTCGGCATACCTTAGAACCTTTCAAACTACTTGTAAATGCTTTAGCTTAGTCCATAATATTCACGAACTCTCAATTTTGGGTTTTTCTCTGTACCATTTTCTTCTCTCGAATTGGATCTTGGTTTTTTGTTCTTGTCGGTTTGGATTCATAGATCTTTGATGGGGTTTTCTTCTTTTGTTGATTATGGATGTTCTTGATGTGGGTTTGTATTAAGGGAGGTTTTCTTTTGCTGGGTTTGGAGTATTTTGTCTGGGGAGATTGGAGAATATTGGGGATAGTTTTGTATTTGGCTAACCTTTGATGTTTTGGTATTCTGTTTGATCTGTTGTGTATTAGCCAGAGTGGAGAAGTTGAAAGTATGACAATATGGATTGCTTGTTTATTGATTCAATCTTCGTTTATGGCGTTTGGAGGATTACGTGTTGTTTTGTGATGGGATCTGATTTTGTTTCACATTTGTTTGGATGATTTCTTTCTTGTTAATGCTAGTATGTGTTTTGTTCGAATTTTGAATTAGATTTTGACGTGAAAAAAACGTTTTTGCTTCTGTTTCCTGCTTTTGAAAGTCTTTTTCGAGATTTTGACTTCATATTGATTTTGTAGCTACGATTTGTGTATTTCATTTACTTATGTTTTTTACAGAAGCTACAGATTTGCTGCAGAAGTTATCATTGGATGCTCAGGCCAAACCAATTGAGATTCCGGAGCCAGCGAAAAAGGTACTGCTTCATAGATTTGGAGCTAAAGTTTATAGACACACTTTGTCACAAATGTCTCTTAGAATAAATGTTTTTAACAAAATAATTATAGCAGTGAAGTATTTCCTAAGTTCTGTGTTTTTTGTCTACTCTATCAACTTAGGTGGAGTTAGTGAGATTTGGACAAGTTATGCCATTTTAGGATCGAGTCATCGAGGCCTTGGGTGAAAATGGTCAAAGGTCGATGTGGATTGAGTCATCGAGGCCTTGGGTAAAACTTATTCTTCTAGGTACTTCTATCTCTTTGATGATTTTAATTTTTGCAATGTTCTTGATGTTGCACTTTCAAATCAGTTTTATATGACTTAAAAGCTAGTATATTTGTATCTTTGCCTTGCACGTCCAAGCACAGATCACTAAGGAGGAAAATCAGTAAGGAGGCAAGTACTAAACTTACAAGACTTATGCAAATATTCTCACTCGTAACACATTGTTGTTGCATGCTTGCATTACCACATTACAGATAACTATCTTGTTAATTTTCTTCTTTTCATTTACTTTTATTCTGTTGTGAATACTTAACTAATCAAATAAAATGCCAAACTAAATGATGATGTTGTTAAATCCAAAAGTAGCAGCTCCTTCTTTAAATTGTTTTATCTCTTTTCAAAAGTTGGATTTTGAGGTGATTTGGTTAAATGAGAATGATAGAAATGATTGTATCCTACTGCATAATTAGAATCATATTTTCGAATCCTTTATTGTGTTCAAGGCATTTTAATAATACATTTATGATTCTATTTTTCATATTTTTTGGTTTTCTTGTAGCTAAAAGGTTATTGGTTGGAAAAGTAATGGTCGTTGAAGTACACAAGTGTTGAGATTTGTGCACAAAACTTATGTAATTTTGATCAAATAAATAAAGAGTTATTTATTTTGATAAAATTATATTCTTGCTCTATAAATCCAATAAACTAAGATCCAAGGTTATAATGTATCTTGAATATCAGTGTAGTAGACACTATTTGAATTGTGTTCAAGAGTATAACCTAAATAGTCTATGGTATAAGAATAAGGTTGGAAACCTTATTCTGGTAACACCATGGATACGGCTCACTTTGTAATTAGTACAAATGAGGTAATCAAACTCATTCATGTGGTTGACATGCGAGTGGGGGCATCCTGTATGAATAGTTTATACAAGATCGGACTGCAAATTATTAGTCTACCAGTATAATGCCGTTAACACGATAAGACTGATAATTTATAGATGGTCATTAGTGGCTCGACCTGAATCCTGAGCAAGTTAAGAACTCCTGCTTATAGGAGTTTGTCCTTAGACTACTATGGGTGAGAGTGACCTGTAGTCGACTCAATAAGCCTACCTTCTTAGGGACAGAACCTCGTAGGTAGCTCAGGAATTAGATAGGTTGTTCACCCATTCCTACACTAAGGATTTAGATAGGTTGTTCCCTTAACAACTGAGTCCAGGTCTTGAACAACGGGGTCCCGCCCTCTAAACTGACTTAAGAGGGTATGAGTCTATGGTAGGACCATAGACTTGTTGTTCATTAGAGGATCAGTGGTGCTTAAGGAACAAATAAGTAATCAAAGGGGTAAAATGGTAATTTTCCCCTACCGTGATTATGAATAACCTGTGAAGAGTCGACTCATGGGTAATGATTTATCAATGGACATAATATAATCTATAGTGAGGAGAGTGCAACTACAAGTCTATAGTGGAGTGACTTGTAGTTAATGAATATTGATTAACTGGATCAAAGAGTTTGATCAGTTAATCTCACATCATTGGAGCTCATGAACTGTAGGTCCATTAGGTCCCTCCGTTGGCTCAACATGGTAATATTGAGGGTATAAAGTTAGGAATGAAATTGAAGTGTTCAATTTCATATATGTGGTGTTACATCAGTTATATGTGATATAATTGATATAATATATGGTTTTGATGTGAATTAGATTCATATATAAACTATATACTAATGAGATAATAAAGGAGGGATAGGATGGTAATTTCCATCCTATTTCCCTATAAATAGTTGCATGAGATGCAACTTTGTGGCTAAGCAAAAATCTTGGAAAACCCTATATTATCAAATATTTGTGTTGTTGGAAAAGTTTCACAAAAACAAAACCTCTCTCACAACCCCACACCTTGTCCTAAAGAAACCCACATTCCTCCCTCACTTAGAGAACAACGGAGAAGATCTAGTGGTGTGATCTTCATACGTTCGGGTTTGAGTTGCTGAGATCGTGATCGTGGGAGAAGGAACACGTGAATGAAGAGTTCTTCAAAGGTAATCTCTTGTTGTCCTATGTCAAATAGCATGCTTAATCTTAGTTATATTTGATCTTGATAAAAATCCATGTTACAAAATAAGAACACGCGATTCACAATCGCTTCCGCTGCGGGATTCGATCCCTTCAATTGGTATCAGAGACCAATTGCATTCTTAATTTCGTTCTGAATTTATCAAGATCAAAGGTGGGATATACTGTTTTTCATGTGATGAATGAACAGTTTGCAAATTAGATGTTTTCCAATTTTGGCACTTAGATTTGCAATTTATCATTGAATCGTTCAATGTAAGGGTCCGGTATTTTGGGCAATTTTAATTGTAAATTGAGTCTGTAAGTCCGTGTCGATCGAGGCAAAGTGGTTGCTGAGATGAACGGAGCAAAAACGAGCAAGAAAAATGAAGAACAGTAGTTGTTCTGTGAATGGCGTTGCAACGCTATTCATTAGCGTTGCAACACCATTGTGGCAAGCGCGCAACTAAGAAGACGACAGCGTTGCAACGTTATCCTCGACGTTGCAACGCTGGTGCTGAGGCGCGCTTCAACGGACAGAAGAGGACAAGGTGCAGCGTTGCAACTCTGGTATTAGCGTTTCAATGCCACTAGCGTTTCACGGGAAGGAGCAACGGACAGAAACGTATTTTAATTATATATAATAAATATAAAAACGTTTTATATTTAAGTATATTTAGTTTTATTAATTTTAATTAATATAATTAGATTTTATTAATTAAAATTAATTTTTTAGGGTGCCAAAATTGGTCTAATTTTGCTATTTAAATTATGCAATTGTTGTGTAATTATTGCCATGCATAATGTATGCTTTTAATTTAGATATCCCACCTTAGGTTAAGCATTTTCATGCATCATTTATAATATAAAGTATTATAATATATAGTTTGCATGAATAATTAATATAAGGTGTTATATTAATAAATGGACAACATTGACATGCATTATAATTCATGAGATGATTATACTATGTATGTTTTATTATTCATTAGATGAATGATCAAGCACTATAACATAGTATGCATGTCACCTAAGGTCAATTATTAGTTTTAAAATGTTTAGAACTTGGAATTAATAAACCTTAGGTTATCTAGTTCTAATTAGATTAGAATTAGGAATCAAGTAATTTATAAACAATGATTAAAAGAAAAACTCTGTCTAAGGAAGGTTCTGTCTAGGCTAGGGTATTTAAGTTGACTTTAAATGGAAGACCCTACACCGAGGCGACTGGGACTGAATTTTAATCAGAGAGTTTATAAATTATAGTAGCGTCAGCAGGTTTATTAAGGGATTAATAAACTAGAAATCCTAGGCTTAATATAAACAGTTATATTAGAAAACTTAGGATAAAGTCAATATACGAGTATATTGATAAGCCGGATTTTTTCAGCCTAAGTAAATTTCCTATAGATTTAAAGTATCCAGTGGGAGGAAAAGTGTATATGATACATATTTTTCCACCTACGTATCTTCAGGAAGTTCACACCGTGAGACTCATACTTGGCCTCGTGGCGCAAACGGGAGCATCCCCCTTCGGATGGTGTTTGTATGAGTCAATATCAAGGTGAATGGAGAGGGTACTTATAGTGAGTGAGAGTAGGTTTAGTGAAAACAAAACCTATGGTCTCTTCTGTCAATTTACACTGTAAGATCACTATGGTCAACCTACTAGTTTGGCCTGGACCAAACAATCCCTTCGGAGGGCTTGATCATAGGGGATCGAACACAGTAGATGATGGAGATCTGATCTCCTTGAGTAGCGGAAACGTGTTTGGGATCGTAATAGCTTGATTGCTTTCATTGAACCAAAAACCAGTACATTGATAAATAAAACAGAACAAGTATGAAATTCTAATCCTATTAGACATGGATTGTAGCATACATGCAAACATGTGTTTAACAATTAAACAAAAGGAAAGAAGAAAAATACCTTTGTAGTTTCCAATTCTCCAGCAACACCTTGCTCCAAGCTTTTCAGCAAAACAACAGAACTTCTCTGTATTTACAGAACACCACCAAAAGTGTAAACCCTCTATCCTCTGAATGCTTAGATCTTTCCTTTGTGGGAAGGATTCCAACTCTTGGAAGGTTTTTGGGAAATCAAAGTGAGAGTGAGAGAGAGATTTTTTACAGCAATTCACCAATTGCTTAGAATGATCAATCAAATAACTTCACTTCTCTCCAGGAGAGGTTAAACCCAGTAGTGAGCATCTCCCACTTCCTATCGAATAGGAAGTTGTGAGAGAGAGGGGGAACGTGTCCTCCTGACACGTTCCTTATTCATTTAATTAATGTGATTAATCACATTAATTAAATAATCAAAATGAATTAAATATCTTATATTTAATTTATATTAAAACACATTTAATGAATTATCCCTCTATCCTATAGTTTTAATGCACATCTAATGTACATTAAATTTAACCTATAGTTTTTAAATATGAATCACATTCACATTTAAATTTAATATTTGAACTCTTTCAAATATTTAATTCTCTCACATAATTTAATATGAATCATATTCACATTAAATTTATAATATATAGTTCCAAAACTATATATTATACCGTAACCATATACATAAAATATATTCCCTAATGAATTTGAACATTTCAAATTCAAATGATCTAAGAACCCTTTACGAGTTAGAAGGTGGACCTAATGGACCTACAGATCGGAAGCTCCAACGATATTTAGATTGCTCGCTTAATCTCATTAACCTCCCAATCAACATTCGTTAACTGCGGGAACACTCCACTAAAGTCCCACAGCTACACTCTTCTCATTGCAGATAAATTTCTGTGTCCATGGATATTGACCAATAACAGCAAGTGAATCCTTCATGAATGTTCGTAACACCAGCTGGGTCAAATTACCGTTTTACCCCTGGGTTACATCTTGTGCCTTAAGTACCAGTGCTCCTCTAATGAACAATTTGTTTGTGGTCCTACCAACAAACAGAGTCCCTCTCGGGCCAATGAGAGGGTCGGGCCATTTGTTCAAGTCCCGAAGACACCACTTAAGGGAACATTCCTCTACTTACCCTAGTAGGCGGGAAGGAGTGAATTCCATCTTGCTAAGTTAAGTTCCCAGCCGCTCACTCGGTCTTATCCCCAAGAAGGTAGGTAAATTGAGTCGACGAATCTGGCCACACTCACCCATACTAGTCAAAGGACAATCCCTCGCAAACAGGAGTTTGTAACCTGCTCAGGATTGAGATCAAGTTTCCTAGGCTATCCTAGTGAAATAGAAACCTAACTAGTCAACGGAGTTACAGCTAGAGGTTACTATTTCGTAGTCTGGTCTTATGTAATCTCATTACATAGGATATCCCCACTCACATGTCATCTACACGAACACGTTAGGATCACAGTGTTCGTATCAAATACAAAGTGAGCCACATCCATAGTTTTACCAGGGTAAGGTACCCAAACCTTATCCCCTAACTATAGACTCTTTAGGCTGTATCTCAAACCGAGATCCTTTTTATGTACATTACATTCAGTTAAAGATTCATTTAACAACCTTGGATGTTTAGTTTATTGGATTTAGGGTTTAAATAAAGGCAAACTCGTAGATAACGAACAATAACACTTTATTGAAATAATAACACTTTATTACATTAATTAGAACATAATTACAAACTACGAGTTTTAGGGAACAAATCCCAACAGTAGACACCTGAAGGGGATAAAGATTTCCTTAGTCTGTTTTTCAATCTAGTCCTCCCTTTAGCGGATTTTATTTGATGGGGACTCTAAGGTCTAAAGACAGAGGGTTACACTCACAAGGTACATAAGAAGTGTATGTATCTTGACCGAATCATGGTAACTAAAGCCTATAGGAATAAGAGTTATTCTGGCATTAGGTTTTGGTCAAGAGTATCTTGATCCAGAGAAGAAGTGTTTTTTATTACCCTTCAGTGTCATATATTCTAAACCTTTGGAGTATCATTGTAAATTATAAATGACCTAGGAATCATTTAATAATTAGCTAAAACAGGATTGGACTAAACAATTATAACAAGAAGCTTATAATTTTTTTTTTTTTGTAAATTTTCAGCAAAGTGTCTACTCTATAATTTCCTTCTTGGGTGCGGAAAAATTAACCGGAGAGAATATGATGACGTGGAAAAACAAACTCAATACTATATTGGTAATGGATGATCTCAAGTTTGTGCAAACTGAGGAGTGTCCTAAGGTGTCAGGCTTGAATGTTATACAAAATGTTCGTGATGCATATGATGGATGGATCAAGGCCAATGATAAGGCCAAAGTCCACATGCTGGCAAATATGTCTGACATATTAGCCAAGAAGCACGAGGGCATGATGTCCGCTAAGGAAATCATGGATTCAGTGCATGGCATATTTGGACAACAGTCTACACAAGCCCGACACAATGCCCTCAAGTATATATTCAACTCGAGGATGCCAGAGAGTTCATCTTTTTGGGATCATGTCCTTGATATGATGGTACACTTTAACATCACGGAGTCGAATGGAGCTTCCATCAATGAATCGAGCCAGGTCAGCTTCATTCTGGAAACCCTTCCAGATAGTTTCCTAAAATTTAGAAGTAATGTAGTTATGAACAAGATTACTTTTAATCTTACCTCCCTTCTGAATGAACTCCAGACTTTTCAATCTTTGATGAAAATTTAGGGATCGAAAGGTGAGGTAAATGTTGCTAGTAGGAGTTATCATAGAGGTTCGACCTTTGGATCAAAAACAGTGGCTTCATCTTCTTCTAACCTAAAAGGGAAGAAGAAGAACATGAAAAAGACCTTTCCCTGCTGCGTCTGCTGCATCAAAAACAGTGGCTTCATCTGGTGGATCCTCTGCTTCTTGCTGAGTCATATGGTAGACATTTCCCTGCTGCCTAGGTCTCCCTACAACTCCCTTCTGTCTAGCACCACTGGTGCCTTCTCCTGCAGCTGCTTGAATTCTCGGCTGCTCAACTGTCTAGGACCCAACTCCCTGGTCCCTCGGCGCGACTTCTTTCAGATGTGGACAATCTCTCTTGAAATGCCTGGTTGTTCACACTGGTAACACACACCGACACCAACCAGACATTGGCCTCGATGATTCTTACCACAGTTTGCACATGGAGTTCTAATTGCGACACTAGCAACAGACTCCTACACTGTTTGTGGCCTTGCTGCCGATCTAGCAGATTGACTGGGTGCTCTTTGACTCTGCCTCTGATAGGCACCTCCCACATTCATCTTCCTCGATGCTTGGCCACCAATTCGATTCTTAAAGTCTTGACGACTTGAAACATGCACTCCAGGTGTGAATCTTCGCTGCTCACGACCCCGAAAACCACTCGCTGTTGAAGGCCCTCGAGTAGGCTCCAATACTGGTTGCGCCTCTGTTATACTTTGCTCAACATGTAGAGAAGTCTCTACTAGTTGGGAAAATCAGTCAATTTAGCAATGGCTGTGACTGGAGTACGTATCTATGGACGTAACCCTCTTTCAAATCTTCGTCACCTGTCATTCTCAAATGCCACAATTACTTCAGCATACTGCGATAACTCAGTATACATTCTCTCATATTCAGCCACGGAAAGTGATCCTTGCTTCAGTTCTAAAATTCATCCCTCTTTTCCTCACGATACGTGCTAGGGTAATACTGGTCCTCGAATATGCTTCTGAAAGTTTGCCAATCGAACGTACATGTATCACTAAGCCTAGGTAGTATTGACTTCCATCATCACTCTGCTTCCTTCTCTAGCAGGAATGTGGCTAACTTGACTTTTCGCTCCTCAGGCCAACTCATCACAACAAAACATTTCTCAAGCTTATTCAACAAAACCTCGGCATCAGCAGGATCTTGGAACCCTCAAACACTGTGGCTCCTAGTTTCTTCAGACGTTCTATTCCACACATCTTTTATGGATCACTTGGCTCTGCTCTCTCTGGTCTGCCTACCTCCTGTGAGGAACTATCATGTTGCTCATCTCTAGTCTCAGTTTGGACTCTCGGGGCACTAAATCCCCTCTCAGATTGGCCTTGGGTAGGATCCTGCGTCCCGCCCTGATCCTGCCTGCGTCGTCTGCTAGTACGTGGTGGCATGACTCCTATAACATATCAACATATTAGACATACTATGGATACTTAACTCAAATACACTGTACTAAACTTCTATTCACATTTTAGCCCTAACTGGACTTACTCTTATTCTTTCTTAGACCATACTCTATTAGTTCGATCTGAACTAACTCAATAACTAGCTATGACCATTTTAGTTTCTTCTCAGAGCTAACTTGCCATGTCTCATTCCCATGGAGCTAACTGTTATGATACCAAGTTGACACACCCCCTCCCATACTACCCTGCTAACTTAGCTCGGAAGACGGCATGAAGCCAACAGACATTGTTTACCTCTTAACAATACCTATTGATCCTGTTTCACCTGATAAACGTACTATGCTCGCATATGGAACACTTTAACATAACACAGCGGAAACTCGACAACTACTAAACATACATAAAAAGAAACTCTTCTTAAGTCTCTCTTGGAAACTAAAACGACAAGAGCATCAGAACCACAAACAGGCCAAACCATTGTTTATACAACCTCTAATGTACAAACTGTTGGGATTTATGCCCAAAACTTGTGTAATTTTGATCAATTAAATAAAGGGTTATTTGTTTTGATAGAATTACAGTCTTGCTTTATAAATCCAATAAACTAAGTTCCAAGGTTATAACATATATCTTGAACATCAGTGTAGTGGACACTATTTAGATTTTGTTCAAGAATATAACCTAAATGGTCTATGGTATAAGAATAAGGTTGGAAACCTCATTCTGGTAACACCATGGATGCGAGCCACTTTGTAATTAGTACAAATGAGGTAATCCAACTCATTCATTTAGTTGACATGCGAGTGGGGGCATCCTGTATGAAGAGTTCATACAAGACCGGATCGCAAATTATTAGTCTAACTAGTGTAACACCGTTAACAGGATAAGACTAGTAATTTATAGATGGTCATTAGTGACTCGACCAGAATCTTGAGCAAGTTAAGAACTCCTGCTTATAGGGTTTGTCCTTAGACCAGTATGGGTGAGAGTGGCCTGTAGCCGACTCAATAAGCCTACCTTCTAAGGGACAGAACCTCGTAGGTAGCTAGGAACTTAATTGTGTAAGATGGAATTCACTTATTCCTACACTAAGGAATTAGATAGGTTGTTCCCTTAAGAACTGACTCTAGGTCTTGAACAACGGGGCCCCACCCTCTATGATGGTATGAGTCTAAGGTAGGACCTTAGACTTGTTGTTCATTAGAGGATCAGTGGTGCTAAAGGAGCAAATAGGTAATCACAGGGGTAAAACGGTAATTTGACCCAACCGTGATTACGAAAAACCTGTGAAGGGTCGACTCATGGGTAATGACTATATCAGTGGACACAATATTATCTACAGTGAGGAGAGTGCAACTACAAGTCTATAGTGGTGTGACTTGTAGTTAATGAATATTGATTAACTGAATCAAAGAGTTTCATTAGTTAATCTCATATCATTGGAGCTCATGAACTGTAGGTCCACTAGATCCCTCCGTTGGCTCAACATGGTTATATTGAGAGTATAAAGTTAGGAATGAAATTAAGGTGTTCAATTTCGTATATGAGGTGTTATATCAATTATATACGATATAATTAATATAATATATAGTTTTAATGTGAATTAGATTCACATATAACGTATATACTAAAGAGAGATTAAAGGAGGGGTAGGATGGTCATTTCCATCCTATTTTCCTATATATATGGTTGCATGAGATGCAACTAAGTTAAGTTTTTTTCAAGCTTTTGTTGTGTTGTTGGAAGGGTTCCAAAACACACATCTCTCTCACAAAATACCTCACCTCTACTAAGGGGAACCCACATTCCTCCCTCACCTAGAGAACAACGGAGAAGATCTAGTGGTCGTGTATTCGTCCGTTTGTGTTCCAGTAGGTGAGATCGTGATCGTGGGAGAGAGGAGCACTTGAAGAAAGGTTCTTCAAAGGTAATATTTCTTGCTGTCCATTCTGTTTTATGCTTAATCTAGTTGTTTACGTTCATGAATTAAATCGTTGTAACTAAATCAAGAGCGCGTGATTCACAATCGTTTCCGCTACGGGACTTCGATTCCCTTCAATTGGTATCGGAGCTCAATTGCGTTCTTGATTTACGTTCTGGATTTTTCAAGAACGAGGTGGGATTTACTATTTTTGCATGAGATGTATGAGCGATTTTTACAAATTAGATGGTTTCGATTTTGGCACTTAGATTTACATAATTTCGTTGAATTGTTTAATGTAAGGGCCTATTGTTTTGGGCATTTTTTATGTAAATCGAGTCTGTAAGTCCGTGTCGATCGAGGTAAGGTGGTTACTGAGAAGATCGGAGCAAAAACGAGCTTGGAATAGGTGATTCCATATATTGTCTCGTGCAATGCGTTGCAATGTCGTTTCATTGGCGCGGTAACGCGCATTGCATTGCAACGCACTTCAAAATCACAACGTCGGCGTTTTTTATAACGCGCTCAACGAAGAAGAAACGGACAAGGCGCAGCGTTGCAACACTGCCATTGGCGTTGCAACACTAGAGACGTTTCTCAGCAGCTTTAAACGGACGAAAAATGTTTTTTTTAATTATTTATTAAATATAAAAATGTTTTATATTTAATTTATATTTAATTAATATAATTAGATTATAATATTTAAAATTAATTTTAGGGTGCCAAAATTGGTCTAATTTTGCTATTTAAATTATGCAATTGTTGTGTAATTATAGCCATGCATAATGTATGCTTTTATTTTAGAAATCCCATCTTAGGTTAAGCATTTTCATGCATCATTTATAATATAAGGAGTTATATTATATAGTCTGCATGATTAATTAATATAAAGTTGTTATATTAATTTATGGACATCATCGACATGCATTATATATCATGAGATGATTATGCTATGAATGTCTTATTATTCATGTGATGAATGATCAAGCATTATAACATAGTATGCATGTCACCTAAGGTTAATTATTAGTTTTAAAGTGTTTAGAACTTGGAAATAATAAACCTTAGGTTATCTATTTCTAATTAGATTAGAATTAGGAACCAAGTAATTTATAAGCTATGATTAAAAGAGAAACTCTGTCTAAGAAAAGTTCTGTCTAGGCTGGGTATTTAAGCTGATGAAAACGGAACATCGCTACCTGGGAACTGACCTGGGAGTGAAATTTAATCAGAGAGTTTATAAATTACAGTAGCATCAACGGGTTTATTAAGGGGTTAATAAACTAGAAATCCTAGGTTTAATATAAGGAGTTATATTAACAAACTTAGGATAAAATCAATATAAGAGTTATATTGATTATCGATATAAAAGTTATATTGATAAAGTTAGGTAAAACCATTAGCCGGGTTTTAGCCTAAGTAAGATTCCTATAATTTTAAAGTATTAAGTGGGAGGAAAAGTGTATGAGATACATATTTTTTCACCTACGCTATCTCCGGGAAGTTCACACCGTGAGACTCATACTTGGTCTTGTGGCGCAAACGGGAGCGTCCCCCCTCGGATGATGTTTGTATGAGTCAATATCAAAGGGAATGGAGAGGGTACTCATAGTGAGTGGGAGCAGGTTTAGTGAAAACAAAACCTACGGTCTCTTTTGTCGGTTTACACCGTTAGACCACTATGGTCAGCCTGCTAGTTTGGCCTGGACCAGACAATCCTCGGAGGGCTTGATCATAGGGGATCGACCACAGTAGACACCCGAAAGGGATAAAAATTTTCTTAGACTATTTTTCAATCTAGTCCTCCCTTTGGCGGATTTTATTGGATGGAGACTCTGGGATCTAAAGACAGAGGGTTACACTCATGGGGTACATAAGTTGTGTATGTATCCTGACCGAAAAATGGTAACTAAAACCTATAGGAATAAGAGTTATTCTGATATTAGGTTTTGGTCAAGAGTGTCTTGATCCAGAGGAGGAGTGTTTTTGATTACCCTTCGGTGTCATACATTCTAAACCTTTGGAGTATCATTGCAAATCATAAATGTCCTAGGAATAATTTGATAATTAGCTAAAATAAGATTGGATTAAAGTTATAGCGAGAAACTCATACAAGTTTGTTTGTAAATTTTCAGCAAAAATGTCTAGCTCTATAATTTCCTTATTGGGTGCGAAAAAGTTAACTGGAGAGAATATGAGGACATGGAAAAACAAACTCAACACTATATTGGTAGTGGATGATCTTAAGTTTGTGCTAACTGAGTAGTGTCCTCAGGTTCTAGGCTCGAATGCGTCACAAAATGTTCGTGATGCATATGATCGATGGATCAAGGCCAATGATAAGGCCAAGGTCTACATGTTGGCAAGTATGTCTGACATATTAGGCAAGAAGCATGAGAGCATGATTACCGCCAAGGAAATCATGGATTCTGTGTAGGGTATGTTTGGACAACAGTCCACACAGGCCCGACATAATGCCCAAAAGTACATATTTAACTCAAGAATGCCAGAGGGTACATCTGTTCGGGATCATGTCCTGGATATGATGGTGCATTTTAACATCGCGGAGTCGAATAGTGCTTCCATCGATGAGTCTAGCCAGGTCAGCTTCATTCTTGAAACCCTTCCAGATAATTTCTTGCAGTTTAGAAGTAATGTTGTTATGAACAAGCTTACTTTTAACCTTACCTCCCTTCTGAATGAACTCCAGAACTTTCAATCTTTGATGAAAATTCAGGGATTGAAAGGTGAGGCAAATGTTGCTAGTAGGAGTTATCTCAGAGGTTCGACCTCTGGGACAAAAACAGTGGCTTCATCTTCTTCTAACCTGAAAGGGAAGAAGAAGAACATGAAGAAGGTTAGTAAAGGGAAACAGGCTGATAAAGCTGCCGCCCAGAAGGGCAAGAAAGTAAAAGACGTTACTGACAAAGGAAAGTGTTTCCACTGCAACGAAGACGGGCATTGGAAACGGAAATGTCCGAAGTACATTGCAGAAAAGAAGAAGGAAGGTAAATATGATTTACTTTGCCTAAAAGCTTGTTTAGTGGATAATGATAAAACTGCTTGGATACTTGATTCAGGCGCCACTAATCATGTTTGCTCTTCTTTTCAGGGAATTGATTCCTGGCAGTAACTACAGAAAGGAGAGATAACGCTCCGGATTGGAAATGGAGAAGTCGTCTCTCACCAGAGCAGCGATGAGCACGATGAACCTTTATTTTGGCAAGAAATATGTATTGTTGGACAATATATTAGTGATACCAGGGTTTACTAGAAACCTTATTTCCATTTCTTGCCTTATAGAATAATGTATTTATATTTCCTTCTCTATGAATGAAGTGTTTATTTTGAAGAAAGGTATAGAAATATGTTCAGCTTCATTAGAAAATAAGTTGTATGTTTTAAGGCCTAATTCAGTCAAAATGATTTTGAACACTGAATTTTTTAAAACTGCAAATGCACAAACTAAGAAATGTAAAATTTCTCCTAAAGAGAATGCTCATCTTTGGCATCTAAGATTGAGTCATATTAATCTCAATAGGATTGAGAGATTGGTAAAGAATGGACTTCTAAATGAGTTAGAAGAAAATACTTTACTCAGATGTGAATCTGCTGGAAGGCAAAATGACTAAAAAACCTTTTAGTGGAAAACGTTATAGAGCCAAAGAACCTCTTGAGCTTATACATTCAGACCTTTGTGGTCCGATGAATGTTAAAGCCAGGAGAGGATGTGAATATTTCATCTCTTTTATAGATGATTATTCTAGATTTGGGCATATTTACCTAATGCACCACAAGTCTGAAGCACTTGAAAAGTTCAAGGAATTCAAGGCTAAGGTTGAAAATCAATTAGGTAAAACTATTAAAACACTTCGATCAGATCGAGGTGGAAAATACATGGATTTAAAATTTCAAAACTATATGATAGAACATGGAATTACATCCCAACTCTCAGCTCCCAGCACACCACAGAAAAATGGTGTATCGAAAAGGAGAAATAGAACCTTGTTGCACATGGTTCGATCAATGATGAGTTATGCTCATCTCCCTAGTTCCTTTTGAGGTTATGCAGTGGAGACTTCAGTATACATTTTGAATAATGTGCCCTCCAAAAGTGTTTCTGAAACACCTTTTGAACTCTGAAAAAAGAACGTAAAGGTAGTTTATGTCACTTCAGAATATGGGGATGTCCAGCACATGTGCTTGTGACAAATCCAAAAAAGTTGGATTCACGTTCAAAGTTCTGACTATTTGTAGGATACCCAAAAGAAACAAGAGGTGGTTTATTCCATTATCCTAAGGAAGATAAGGTTTTTGTGTCGACAAATGCCATTTTCTTAGAGAAGGACCACATAAGAGACCACAAACCAAAACGTAAAGTAGTGTTGAGTGAGTTAGACGGAACAATAGCAAAGGTTGCTAATAATAACACTAGAACGTCAACAAGAGTTGTAGATACTAGTTTGTCTAGTCAAGAGAGTCCATCTCAAGAGTTGAGTATGCCTCGACGTAGTGGGAGGGTTGTAATCTGACTGACTGCTACATGGGTTTAATTGAAACCCAAGTTGTTATACAAGATGACAACTGCGAGGATCCATTGACTTATAATCAAGCAATGGTTGACAAAGACAAAGACAAATGGGTCATAGCCATGGACCAAAAAATGGAGTCTATGTACTTCAATTATGTTTGGGATCTTTTAGATAAGCCTGATGGGGTAAAACCTATAGGTTGTAAGTGGATCTACAAGAGAAAGCATGGTGTAGATGAGAAGGTGCAAACCTTTAAAGCTAGACTAGTAGCAAAGGGGCTATACCTGTGTTGAAGGGATTGACTATGAGGAGACCTTTTCACTGTTGCTATAGGTAAAAGTCTATCCAGATCCTTCTTGCCATTGCCGCATATTATGACTATGAGGTATGGCAAATGGATGTCAAGACAACCTTTTTGAATGACAATCTTGAGGAAAACATCTACATGGACCAACCCAAAGGGTTCATTAAACAAGGACAAGAGCAAAAGATTTGCAGGCTTAAAAGGTCAATTTGGACTGAAACAAGCCTCTAGTGTTGGGATTTGTGCCCTAAAACTCGTAGTTTGTAATTATGTTCTAATTAATGTAATAAAGTGTTATTATTTCAATAAAGTGTTATTGTTCGTTATCTACGAGTTTGCCTTTATTTAAACCCTAAATCCAATAAACTAAACATCCAAGGTTGTTAAATGAATCTTTAACTGAATGTAATGTACATAAAAAGGATCTCGGTTCGAGATACAACCTAAAGGGTCTATAGTTAGGGGATAAGGTTTGGGTACCTTACTCTGGTTAAACTATGAATGTGACCCACTTTGTATTTGATACAAACACTGTGATCCTAACGTGTTCGTGTAGATGACATGTGAGTGGGAATATCCTATGTAATGAGATTACATAAGACCGGACCACGAAATAGTAATCTCTAGCTATAACTCCGTTGACTAGTTAGGTTTCTATTTCACTAGGATGACCTAGGCAACTTTATCTCAATCCTGAGCAGGTTACGAACTCCTGTTCGCGAGGGATTGTCCTTTGACTAGTATGAGTGAGAGTAGCCAGATTCGCCGACTCAATATGCGTACCTTCTTGTGGACAAGACGGAGTAAGCGGCTGGGAACTTAACTTAGCAAGATGGAATTCACTCCTTCCCGCCTACTAAGGTAAGTAGATGAATGTTTCCTTAAGTGGTGTCTCCAGGACTTGAACAAAGGGCCCAACCCTTTCATTGGCCCGAGAGGGACTATGTTTGTTGGTAGGACCACAAACAAATTTTTCATTAGAGGAGCACTGGTACTTAAGGCACAAGATGTAACCCAGGGGTAAAACGGTAATTTGACCACTGGTGTGTTACTTAACATTCGTGAAGGATTGACTTGTCATATTATTAGTCAATATCCATGGACACGTAAATATATCTGCAGTGAGAAGAGTGCGGCGGTGGGACTTTAGTGGAGTGTTCCCGCAGCTTAACGAATGTTGATTGGGAGGTTAATGAGATTAACAGAGCAATCTCGTATCGTTGGAGCTTCGATCCAGTAGGTCCATTAGGTCCACCTTCTAGCTCGTAAACGGTTCTTAGATCATTTGAATTTGAAATGTTCAAATTCATTAGGGAATATATTTAATATATTTAGATACGATATAATATATAGTTTTGGAACTATATATTTTAAATTTAATGTGAATATGATTCATATTAAATTATATGAGAGAATTGAATATTTGAAAGAGTTCAAATATTATATTCAAGTGTGAATGTGATTCATATTTGAAAACTATAGGTTAATATTTAATGTGCACTGGATGTACATTAAAACTATAAGTTAAAGGGGTAATATGATTAAATTAGATTTAATCCAAATTAAATATATGATATTTAATTTGTATTATTTAAATATGATTTAAATTAATATTAATATTTAAATTAATTATTATATTATTATTATTATTATTATTTTAATAATAAAATAAGGGAACGTGTCATCCAGACACGTTCTCCACTACCCATCCCCTTCTCCCTATCGACAGTTTAACACGGAGAAGGGGGTTGCTCAATTGATCGATCGATTGGATCATTCATCTTGCAATTGGAGAATTGCTGCAAGAATACTCTCTCTCTCTCACACTATTATTCCCAAAAGTTCTTCCAACTGTTGGAATCCTTCCCACAAAGGAAAGATCTAAGCATTTAGAGGATAGATGGTTTACTCTTTTGATGGTGTTCTGTAAAAACAGAGAAGCTAAAGCTTCTTGTGTTGCTGTACTGATTGGAGCAAGGAATTGCTGCTGAGGAAAACTAAAAAGGTAATTCCTCTTTCTTTATTAGTTTAATTGTTAAACTTGTAGCATGTTTGCATGTAAAACATCCATGCCTAATTAGATTAGAGTTAATTTTATGCTTGTTCTGTATTTTTTTCAATGTACTGGTTTTTGTTTCAAGCAAAACAATCTTGCAAATTACGATTCCAAACACGTTTTCGCTGCTCAAGGATCTCAGATCTCCATCAATTGGTATCAGAGCAATGCTTGATTTGTTTTGATTAAAACAATGCATTTGGTTTGCTGTAAAACTATTTAGGAGTTTTTTGGCCATAGTTTACTTTTGATTTGATCAAATTATTGTAAAGGCCCCTGCGTTTTTGGGCAATTAAAGTACATAATTGAATCTGTAATTGAGTTACGAGTCGTTCGGGACCAGTTTCATGCAATTCGATGAAGAATCGAAGGAGAAATTGCAATGGGAATCTGCTGTGTTCGTGGAAGAAAGCTATCGCGAGCGGCAAGGCAGTAACGCTGCTCATCGTTACCAGCAACGCCAAGAACGGCATCGCAACGCCAGCGTCCCCTATCGATGCGGGCGCTCAAGAGGTCAGCGGCGTTGCAACACTTCCCCTCAGCGTTCTAATGCCACCCCGATAGCAGACGCGCAAAAGGACAAAGCAAGTGTTGCAACGCTCGCTTCAGCGTTGCAACACCGTGGGATATTCCAGCAGCTATAGACCGGTTCGGCTGGT
Source organism: Trichosanthes cucumerina (assembly GCA_036507285.1). Taxonomy (NCBI): domain Eukaryota; kingdom Viridiplantae; phylum Streptophyta; class Magnoliopsida; order Cucurbitales; family Cucurbitaceae; genus Trichosanthes; species Trichosanthes cucumerina. The sequence goes on from CM071841.1 coordinate 19,843,876, forward strand.
TCATTGATTTTGGTCCGATTCGAGTGGTTCAAGGCCGGTTCATGGTGTTTTTGGACTAGTTTCATGAAATAAAATTAATGTAATTTTATTTTTTGCACTTTAGGGGCCAAATTATTCCGGTTTTACAACTATTTATCTTTATGAATGTCATTTAGATTTTTCCCACCTTAGGATAAGCATGTTCATGCATTTTATTTATATAAATGTTATATGAATATTGTTAAATGCATGATTAATTTATTTTTCATAAGCAATTAATTATAATTTTTATGATTAGATTATATGGAAAATAAATTGCATGGAGCATGAAATTACTTAGATTAAAATAAATGTTATTTTGTTTAAGTAATTTTATAATTCAATTAGTTGAATTCCTTTTATAATTCCAATTTAATAATGATTGTTGGATTTATAATATAGTTTCTTTATCATAGGTTAATTATTAAATTTATAAAAGTTATAAATTAAAGGGGGTTTTAGAAACCATAACCTATAATAAAGAAATGCATGCAAACATAGGAACTTGGGTTAAAATTTAAATTAGTTTTAAATCGTTTAAAATTAATTTAGACCTAAGTTTTAATTTCTAATAGGATTAGAAGTTAGTCTTACGTAGTATTTTAAATAGTTTAAAATATAGTAGGACTTTAGGACTTTGGTTATAAGGGAACTCTCTGGGTGAAGTTCTCGTCTAAGGTTGGGGTACTTAAGTCGACTTAAATCTTAACACCTCCTACTACACGGAAACCGTCCCTAACTCGAGTTGAATTAACCTTAGTTCTTTTTTATCTCTAGGTAATTAAAATGTTTATTCACCTAGACATAAGGTTTTAAGACCTAGTTATAATAGTTACAATAGGCATAAACTTAGATAGATTCTTTTAGCCACAATCCGACTAAGTTAAATCTATAACCTAATTTTAGGAGCTTCAGTGGGAGAAAACGAGATGTTCGCATCGAGTTTACTCTCACGTTCTCAAGAGTTCACACCATGAGTTCCATGCTCGACTACGTGGCGTCAATAGGGCACCCCTCTACGGTATGTGTTTGCATGGTTCAATACCAAGGTGAATGAGGGAAGTATCCATAGTAAATGGGAGCAGGACGCGTGTCAACGTATCCTACGATCTCCTCCATTAGGTCGCACCGTGAGATCTCTATAGTCCGCCTGTTAGGTTGTCCTGGAACAGTCAAACCCTACGGAGGGCCTGACTATAGGGATCGGAACACCGCGAACTCCAGAAATGGATAGGGTCTCTTAGGTTGTTTGCCAACAGTTATCTTTCTTAATAGTAGCCTGTTGGCTCGGGCCTATTGGATCTGAAAATGGTAGGGTCACATTTACAGGTAAGCTAGTTAACAAGTCTTTGACCAAACAAACGGTAGCTAAGGACCATTGGAACATGAGATATTCTGGTAGTGAGAATTGGCTGAGAAAGTCTCAATTCAAGGGAGGAATGACTAACCGCCCGACGGAGGCTTTTGTTCTAAACCCTTGAAGTATCGTTGCAAAATTAAAGGTTTAATTTAAACAGTGGGTTTAGTTTAAACACTAGGGTTCTTTAATAATTTTGCTAAATTTGATTGGTTTTTACAATGGGTTAAAAGGCATAACTAATTAGAACTGTTTTGGATTTTCAGCATGTCGTCCTCAATAATAACCTTACTTAAAAGCGACCGTTTAACTGGTGAGAATTTTACTACGTGGAAATCCAACCTGAATACGATTCTGGTTGTTGATGACCTACGCTTTGTACTGACTGAGGAATGTCCTCGGGTCCTCGCCGTAACGCCTCCTCAATCATTGGGGAGGCGTCGGCGCCGCTAGATCAAGGCCAATGATAAGGTCAAGGTCTACATTTTGGCTAGTGTTTCTAAAGTTATGGCCAAAAAGCACGAGGGCATGGTCTCAGCTCGTGAGATCATGAGTTCGCTGCAGGAAATGTTTGGACAACCATCTAGACAGATTCGGCACGAATCCCTCAAATACGTTTATAACTCCCGTATGAAGGAGGGTCATCGGTGAGAGAACACGTTCTTGATCTGATGGTCCACTTCAACGTGGCTGAGATGAATGAAGCGGTCATTGACGAGCAAAGTCAGGTATCGTTCATTCTGGAATCTCTTCCGAAGAGTTTCCTGCAATTCCGCAATAATGCGGTGATGAACAAGATATAGTATAACCTGACTACTCTCCTTAATGAACTACAGACTTTCCAGTCTCTTATGAAGAATAAGGGAGAGGCTGATGGAGAGGCAAATCTGTTTGCCCATTCCAGAAGGTTCCAGAAGGGTTCATCCTCTAGGACTAAGTCCTGTAGTTCATCTTCTAGGCTTAAGAAGACCCAAAAGAAGAAAATAGGAGGGAAAGGGAAGGCACCTGCTACTGACAAAGGCAAGGGAAAAACCAAGGTTGCAGATAAAGGAAAATGTTTCCACTGCAACATGGATGGGCATTGGAAGCGAAACTGCTCAAAATACCTTGCTGAGCTCAAAGAGAAGAAAGGTAAATCAGATTTACTTGTTCTTGAAACATGTTTAGTGGAAAATGAGGATTTGACCTGGATACTTGATTCAGGAGCCACTAATCACGTTTGCTCTTCATTTCAATAAACTAGTTCCTTCAAGGAGCTCGAAGAGGGTGAGATGACGCTCAGGGTCGGAACGGGAGACGTCGTCTCAGCTCGTGTAGTTGGAGATGCCAAGCTGTTTTTCGGATATAGATTTCTTTTATTAAAACATATGTACATAGTTCCTAAGCTTAAAAGGAACTTAATTTCTATCTCTTGTTTAATAGAACTTGGTTATTGTATTTCTTTTTCAATAAATGAAGCGTTCATTTTGAAAGAGGGTGTCAATATTTGTTCTGCTAAATTGAAAAATGGCTTGTACGTACTGAAACCGAATAAAACCAAAGCAATTTTAAATAATGAGATGTTTAAAATGCTAACACTCAAAATAAAAGGCAAAGAATTTCTCCAAATAATAATACCTATCTATGGCATCTTAGACTTGGTCATATTAATCTCAACCGGATTGAGAGACTCTCTAAGAATGGACTTCTAAATAAGTTAGAAGATGATTCTTTACCTCCTTGCGAATCTTGCTTGGAAGGTAAAATGACCAAGCGACCTTTTACTGGAAAAGGTTACAGAGCCGTAGAGCTCCTAGAACTTGTGCATTCGAATCTTTGTGGTCCGGTGAATGTTAAAGCTCGAGGAGGGTACGAATATTTCATCTCTTTCATAGATGATTATTCGAGGTATGGTTATCTATATCTAATGCATCACAAGTCTGAGGCTCTTGAAAAGTTCAAAGAGTATAAGGCTGAAGTAGAGAATGCATTAGGGAAAACCATTAAAACACTTCGTTCCGATCGAGGTGGAGAGTATATGGATTTGAGATTCCTAGACTATATGATAGAACATGAAATTAAATCTCAACTCACTGCACCAATACACCACAACAAAATGGTGTGTCAGAAAGGAGAAATAGAACCTTCTTAGACATGGTTCGTTCTATGATGAGCTATGCTCAATTGCCTGCCTCGTTTTGGGGATACGCAGTAGAGACTGCAGTTCAAATCTTGAACAGTGTTCCATCAAAAAGTGTTTCAGAAACACCTTTTGAACTATGGAAGGGGCGTAAACCTAGCTTACAACACTTCAGGATCTGGGGTTGTCCAGCACACGTGCTCGTGACAAACCCAAAGAAACTTGAACCTCGTTCAAGATTGTGCCAATTTGTTGGCTATCCCAAAGAAACGAGATGTGGTCTTTTCTACGACCCAAAAGAAAATAAGGTGATTGTATTACAAATGCCACGTTCTTGGAGGAAGATCACATGAGGAACCACAAACCGCGTAGTAAATTAGTACTAAGTGAAGCTACTCATGAGCCAACAAGAGTAGTTGATCAAGTTGGACCTTCATCAAGAGTTGATGGAGAAAGTCAGCACCTCAAGTCAGTCTCGTCCTTCTCAATCGTTGGGAATACCTCGACGTAGTGGGAGGGTTGTTTCCCAACCTGACCGCTACTTGGGTTTAGCTGAAACTCAAGCTGTCATACCTGATGACGGCGTAGAAGATCCATTGTCTTATAAACAGGCAATGAATGACGTAGACAAGGACCAATGGACTTCAATTTAGTATGGAAACTTGTAGACCAACCTGAAAGGGTTAAACCCATAGGGTGTAAGTGGATCTATAAGAGAAAGAGAGACGCAACCGAAAAGGTACAAACCTTTAAGGCTAGGCTTGTAGCAAAGGATTTTACACAAAGGGAAGGAGTTGACTATGAAGAAACTTTTTCCCCTGTTGCTATGCTGAAGTCTATAAGGATACTTTTGTCCATAGCCGCATTTTATGATTATGAAATTTGGCAAATGGACGTCAAGACTGCCTTTTTGAATGGTAATCTTGACGAGAGCATCGATATTTCTCAGCCCGAAGGGTTCATAGCCCAAGGTCAGGAGAAAAAAGTTTGCAAGCTCAATCGATCCATTTATGGGTTGAAACAAGCCTCAAGATCTTGGAATATAAGATTTGATACTGCAATCAAGTCTTACGGCTTTGACCAAAACGTTGATGAGCCTTGTGTTTACAAGAGGATCATCAACGACAAAGTAGCTTTATTAGTACTTTATGTGGATGATATCCTACTCATTGGGAATGATGTAGGATACCTTACTGACATAAAGAATTGGTTGGCGACCCAATTCCAAATGAAAGATTTGGGAGAGGCGCAATATGCTCTTGGGATTCAGATCTTTAGGAATCGCAAGAACAGAACACTAGCACTGTCTCAAGCGTCTTATATCGACAAAATGTTGTCTAGATATTCGATGTAGAATTCCAAGAGGGGCTTATTATCCTTCAGGCATGAAGTTCATCTGTCTAGGGAACAGTGTCCCAAGACACCTCAAGAAGTTGAGGATATGAGACATATTCCCTATGCCTCTGCAGTAGGTAGCTTAATGTATGCTATGCTATGCACGAGGCCGGACATTTGTTATGCAGTGGGAATAGTCAGTAGGTACCAGTCTAGTCCAGGGTTAGACCACTGGACAACAGTTAAAAATATCCTCAAGTATCTAAGGAGAACGAGGGACTATACGCTTGTGTATGAGTCTAAGGATTTGATCCTTACTAGATATACTGATTCTGATTTTCAGACCGATAAGGATTCTCAGAAATCCACATCGGGATCAGTTTTCACACTTAACGGGGGAGCTATAGTATGGTGAAGCATCAAGCAAGGATGCATCACTGACTCTACAATGGAGGCTAAGTATGTCGCTGCTTGTAAAGCAGCTAAAGAGGCTGTTTGGCTAAGGAAATTCCTTACTGATTTGGAAGTTGTTCCAAATATGGAATCTCCCATCACCATATACTGTGACAACAGTGGTGCGATAGCCAATTCGAAGGAACCTCGCAACCATAAGCGAGGTAAACACATCGAGAGGAAGTATCACTTGATACGAGAAATAGTGCAACGAGGAGATGTGACAGTCACGAAGATCGCTTCGGAGCACAATATTTCTGATCCATTTACAAAGACTCTCACGGCTAAAGTGTTCGAGGGTCATCTGGAAAGTCTTGGTCTACGAGATATGTACATAGGCTAATCAAGGGCAAGTGGGAGATATGTAATGGGGTATATAGATGCCCTAGTTTATTTTATTTCTATCTCTTGTAACAACTGTTTTAGATTATGATGTACCCCACTAGAGTTTCAGTTCAAGTGGGAGTTTGTTAGAATTTGTGCCCTAAAACTCGTAGTTTGTAATTATGTTCTAATTAATGTAATAAAGTGTTATTATTTCAATAAAGTGTTATTGTTTGTTATCTACGAGTTTGCCTTTATTTAAACCCTAATCCAATAAACTAAACATCCAAGGCTGTTAAATGAATCTTTAACTAAATGTAATGTACATAAAAAGGATCTCGATTCAAGATACAGCCTAAAGGGTCTATAGTTAGGGGATAAGCTTTGGGTACCTTAATCTGGTTAAACTATGGATGTGGCCCACTTTGTATTTGATACCAACACTGTGATCCTAACGTGTTCGTGTAGATGACATGTGAGTGGGGATATCCTATGTAATGAGATTACATAAGACCGGACCACGAAATAGTAATCTCTAGCTATAACTCCGTTGACTAGTTAGGTTTCTATTTCACTAGGATGACCTAGGCAACTTGATCTCAATCCTGAGCAAGTTACGAACTCCTGTTCGCGAGAGATTGTCCTTTGACTAGTATGGGTGAGAGTGGCCAGATTCGCCGACTCAATATGCCTACCTTCTTGGGGATAAGACCGAGTGAGCGGCTCGGAACTTAACTTAGCAAGATGGAATTCACTCCTTCCCGCCTACTAGGGTAAGTAGAGGAATGTTCCCTTAAGTGGTATCTCCGGGACTTGAACAAAGAGCCCGACCCTCTCATTGGCCCGAGAGGGACTCTGTTTGTTGGTATGACCACAAACAAATTGTTCATTAGAGGAACACTGGTACTTAAGGCATAAGATGTAACCTGGGGTAAAGCGGTAATTTGACCAACCGTGTTACGAACATTCGTGAAGGATTGACTTGTCATTATTGATCAATATCCATGGACACGGATATATATCTACAAATGAGAAGAGTGCAAAATGTGGGACTTTAGTGGAGTGTTCCCGCAGCTTAACGAATGTTGATTGGGAGGTTAATGAGATTAACCGAGCAATCTCGTATCGTTGGAGCTTCGATCCAGAGGTCCATTAGGTCCACCTTCTAGCTCGAAAAAGGGTTCTTAGATCATTTGAATTTGAAATGTTCAAATTCATTAGGAATATATTTAATGTATTTAGATACGATATAATATATAGTTTTGGAACTATATATTATAAATTTAATGTGAATATGATTCATATTAAATTATATGAGAGAATTGAATATTTGAAAGAGTTCAAATATTATATTCAAGTGTGAATGTGATTCATATTTGAAAACTATAGGTTAAAATTTAATGTGCACTGGATGTACATTAAAACTATAGGTTAAAGGGGTAATATGATTAAATGAGATTTAATCCAAATTAAATATATGATATTTAATTTGTATTATTTAAATATGATTTAAATTAATATTTATATTTAAATTAATTATTATTATTTTAATAATAAAATAAGGGAACGTCTTATCCAGACACGTTCCCCACTACCCCTCCCCTTCTCTCTATCGACAGTTTAACAGGGAGAAGGGGGTTGCTCAATTGATCGATCGATTGGATCATTCATCTTGCAATTGGAGAATGGTTGCAAGAATACTCTCTCTCTCTCACACTATTATTCCCAAAAGTTCTTCCAACTGTTGGAATCCCTCCCACGAAGGAATGATCTAAGCATTCAAAGGATAGAGGGTTTACTCTTTTGGTGGTGTTCTGTAAAAACAAAGAAACTAAAGCTTCTTGTGTTGCTGTACTGATTGGAGCAAGGAATTGCTGCTGAGGAAAACTTCAAAGGTAATTCCTCTTTCTTTATTAGTTTAATTGTTAAACTTGTAGCATGTTTGCATGTAAAACATCCATGCCTAATTAGATTAGAGTTAATTTTATGCTTGTTATGTATTTTTGTCAATGTACTGGTTTTTGTTTCAAGCAAAACAATCTTGCATATTACGATTCCAAACACGTTTCCGCTGCTCAAGGAGATCAGATCTCCATCATCTAAGTCCTGGAATATAAGATTTGATGAGGCAATCAAATTTTATGGTTTTGACCAGAATGATGATGAACCTTGTGGCTACAAGAAAATCATCAATAGTTATGTCGCATTCCTAATTCTCTATGTGGATGATATCATACTCATTGGGAATGATGTAGGTTAGTTATGCAGTTCCAAATGAAAGATTTGGGTGATGCGCAGTTTGTTTTTGGGATCCAGATTGTCCGAAACCGCAAGAATAAAACACTAGCATTGTCTCAAGCATCTTACATAGACAAAGTGTTGTCACAGTTTAAGATGCAAGATTCCAAAAAGGGCTTGTTGCCTTTTAGACATGGAATCCATTTGTTAAGGAATAGTGTCCTAAGACACCTCAAGGAGTTGAGGATATGAGACGGATTGCTTATGCATCAGCTGTTGGGAGCCTGATATACGCCATGTTGTGTACAAGGCCTGACATCTGTTTTGCAGTTGGGATGGTCAGTAGGTATCAATCCAATCCAAGACTTGAACACTGGACAACGGTTAAAACAATCCTTAAGTATCTTCGGAGAACAAGGAACTACATGCTTGTGTATGGGGCTAAGGATCTTATCCTTACAGGATACACGGATTCTGACTTTCAGACTAATAAAGATTCTCAGAAATCTACATCAGGGTCAGTATTCACTCTTAACGGAGGAGCTGTAGTATGGCGAAGCGTCAAGCAAGGATGCATCGCTGATTCCACCATGGAGGCCGAATATGTAGCAGCTTGTGAAGCAGCTAAGGAGACCGTTTGGTTAAGGAAATTCATGCTAAATTTGGAAGTTGTTCCAAATATGACTTTGCCCATCACGTTGTATTGTGATAACAGTGGTGGAGTGGCAAATTCAAGGGAACCCCAAAGTCACAAGAGGAGAAAACACATAGAGCGAAAGTATCATCTCATCCGGGAGATCGTGCATAGAGGAGACGTGTTTGTCACGATGATAGCCTCAGAGCACAACATTGTTGATCCTTTTTAAAGGCTCTCACAGCTAAAGTATTTGAGAGTCACCTAGAAGGTCTAGGTTTACAAGTCTTCCCCAACTAGGGCAAGTGAGAGTATTTTATAAAAAGGGATTTAAATGCCCTAGTTTATTGTATTTACATGACTGTAATTTTTAAATGCCCTAGTTTAGTCTAACTAGTGTAACACCGTTAACAGGATAAGACTAGTAATTTATAGATGGTCATTAGTGACTCGATCTGAATCCTGAGCAAGTTAAGAACTTCTGCTTATAGGGGTTTGTCCTTAGACTAGTATGGGTGAGAGTGGCCTGTAGCCGACTCAATAAGCCTACCTTCTCAGGGACAGAACCTCGTATGTAGCTGGGAACTTAATTGTGCAAGATGGAATTCACTCATTCCTACACTAAGGAATTAGATACGTTGTTCCCTTAAGAACTAACTCCAGGTCTTGAACAACGGGGCCCCGCCCTCTATGAGGGTATGAGTCTAAGGTAGGACAATAGACTTGTTGTTCACTAGAGGATCAGCGGTACTTAAGGAGTAAAGAGGTAATCATAGGGGTAAAATGGTAATTTGACACAATCGTGATTACGAACAACGTGTGAAGGGTCGACTCATGGGTAATGATTATATCAGTGGACACAATATTATCTACAGTGAGGAGAGTGCAGCTACAATTCTATAGTTGAGTGACTTGTAGTCAATGAATATTGATTAACTGGATCAAAGAGTTTGATCAGTTAATCTCACATTATTGGAGCTCATGAACTCTAGGTCCATTTGGTCCCTCCGTTGGCTCAACATGGTTATATTGAGGGTATAAAGGTAGGGATGAAATTGAAGTGTTCAATTTCGTATATGAGGTGTTATATCAATTATATACGATATAATTAACATAATATATAGTTTTAATGTGAATTAAATTCACATATAAACTATATACTAAAGAGAGATTAAAGGAGGGGTAGGATGGTCATTTCCATCCTATTTCCCTATATCTATGGTTGCATGAGATGTAACTAAGTTAAGTTTTTTTCAAGCTTTTGTTGTGTTGTTGGAAGGGTTTCAAACCACACATCTCTCTCACAAAATACCTCACCTCTCCTAAAGGGAACCCACATTCCTCCCTCACCTAGAGAACAACGGAGAAGATCCAGTGGTCGTTCGTGTCTTCGTCCGTTCGTCAGTAGCTGAGATCGTGATCGTGGGAGAGAGGAGCACTTGAAAAAAGGTTCTTCAAAGGTAATATTTCTTGTTGTCCATTCTGTTTTATGTTTAATCTAGTTGTTTACGTTCATGAATTAAATTGTTGTAACTAAATCAAGAGCGCACGATTCACAATCGCTTCCGCTGCGGGACTTCGATTCCTTTCAATAAACAACTATAGCTACATAGTTCTCTCAAGATAATCTACAACACATAAGGACTTGCTATACAACTCCAGCCATGTACAAAATATCAAACTTATGGAGCTTTCAGCAGACTATGGCAGGATATCAGGTACCAGGAGCTCAATCTCTACCTGAAAAGTTTTAAAACATTGAAAGAATGAGCTATGAAGCTCAGTGAGTGACTGAGTTTAAGATCTATAACTCGTAAAACATTTCAGCTGAAAAACTTATGAGCATATGTATTTGTAGTCAAGCGTTAAAAGTAAACATGGAATCATAATAGATTTTCAGGAAACCAACAAGTATGTCGTTAAAATCTCGTAAGGCATATAAATTATATAAACCCTTTTTAAACATGTCACAATCCACGTTGTGTAGGGCACACCCATTACAACCAACTTTTACTCTACGATGTTGTGGGGCCCGCCCAACACTCCCATCGTATTTGTCGTGGTGGGGCCCACCCAACACTCACGACAGCATTGTTGTCACGGAGTACACTCAACGTCGACAACAGAATATGACCTGTGTGCACACGGTACCATAAAGTCTCGGGCTCAATATCTCAGTCATTTACTCATTCGAGTCTTAGAAAACACATAAAAATATTTGAACATGCCTGCTTATCTTTTCTTTCGTAAAACTTAAGCTTACTCAGCTTGTTCATAAAACTGGAAATCTTTAAATCATACTTGCCAGTACATACTTGCTCGAAACCATAACATTTTCATACATTTCGGCAAACAATAAACATATGCTCACGTATAAATTTCATCGGGAAATCTAGGCTCACAACGAGCACTTGAAAACATTTCTAGGAAAACATGAATGCTCATAAATATTTGTTTCAAAAAAAATCATAAAGGATTGAAACCTTTTCGTTCCAACGAAACATGTATTTCTTTAAACATAATTCAAGCATATAGATCGTTTTCGGAGTTCATTTTGTCACTCATAGTGTTAGAACTAGAACCTTGGCCCGTACACTCGACCTATTTCCTCTTGGCCTGTCAAACAAACAAAAATCAAGCATTAGAACCTCGAGCTCATGATTTTCAACCTTAAGATTACAAAAACCACATCATCTAATTTCCAGCATTTTACAGATTTCATTCCCTATCTTCAAACAATCATAACTTCTTTATTACTAAGCCAAAAAGGATGTACTTCATACCGAACTCTTCCTTTTTGAACCCTCTAAAAAGAATATGAGGAAATGAAATTGAGATTCCCAACGGATTTGTTCGAAAATACCTCGAAATCGTCTGCCCTAAAAACAACCTTCTGTTGTTTCCAGATTCAATTTCCTGCTGCACAAAAAATTTGACCTGATATTTAAAATATCTTCCAGTCATTTTCTTCTTACAATTTCTTCATTAAAGTTGTAGGAAATTCAATAAAGTTTCAAACCATACCTATTAGAGCTTCCGATTCCAAATTTACAAATCAACACGACCCAAAAACCAGAGGCTTCTTAGATTTGACAGCAAAATCTGTTCTCTGCCTTCCCCTTAACAAAATAGTAACTTAGCTTAAGAATTTCCTCGAGCTTCCTTCACGAATGTTGCTAAAATTTGAGTTAAATTTCAAGAAAATCAAACCTTAACTCTTACTGCTTCTTTTAGAGCTCGAAATGACTTATACATCAGAACTGGACTGAAATGACTGAAGAATTTCCATGGAACCTTGAACTGAACCTTTCTCCTTTTTTCTTCAAGCTCAAAACCAATAATTTCTTTCCTTCTTCTTTCTTCTGTTCTCCCCCTCGAAGCCATTCTTTTCTTTGTTGAAAATGAAAACAAAGTGGGATGTAAATGGACTTAAAATGGTTTAAAAAAATACCAAACGGTGGTGGGCTTTTGACCAACTTCCACTTTTTTTTTTTTTTTTTAAAACAATTTTCTTTTACTTTTCTTTTCTTTTCTTTTTACAATAAAAAAAAAACCAAACCAAGATATATTAAATTTTTCTTTCTTATTTCCTTTATTGTTTTTTTTTTTTTTAGGAAAATTCCAAAGAAAGATCTTGGGTTTACAAAACCAAATGCAATTCCCACCTATTCAATGCAAATTTGTTTCAACCAAAACAAAACAAGCATTGATCTGATACCAATTGATGAGAATCATATCCCCTTGAGCAGCGAAAACGTGATTAAAATCGTAATAGCTCGTTTGTTTTGGTTTACTGGAGCAGATCCCCTTGAGTATCGAAAATGAAGGGCAGTAAACCTTCTATCTTCTAGATATTACTATTTTCCTTAGTGGGAAGGATTCAAACTATTGGAGAGAAGGAGAAGGGAATATTGTTGAGAGAGAAAATTCTTTTTACTGGTCAAAACAATTTTGATCGATCAAACCTTCCTTTCCCAAATCAGAGAAGAAATATAGCCTGTGAGGGATAACTCCCCACTCCCTATCGATGGGGAGTTGGGAGACATGGGGAACGTGTCCTCCTGACACGTTTCCTTTTTTAATTTAATTTATATATTATAAATTAAATAATCATATTATTATTTAATTAATCATAAATTAAATATCATATATTTAATTTGGATTAAATCACATTTAATCAATTTTTCCTCTGACCTATAGTTTTAATGCACATCTTTTGTACATTAACTTTTAACCTATAGTTTTCCAAATATGAATCTCATTCACATTTAAATTAATATTTGAACTCTTTCAAATATTTAATTCTCTCATATAATATAATATGAATCATATTCACATTAAATTTATAATATAAAGTTCCAAAACATTATATTATAACGTATCTATATACATTAAATTTATTCCCTAATGAATTAGAACATTTCAAATTCAAACGATCTAAGAACCCTTTACGAGCTAAAAGGTGGACCTAATGGACCTACAGATCAGAAGCTCAAATGATACGAAATTATTCGGTTAATCTCATTAACCTCTTATTTACACGTTAACTGCGGGAACACTCCACTAAAGTCTCGCAACTGCACTCTTCTCGCAGCAGATATATTTCTGTGTCCACGGATATCAACCAATAATAGCAAGTTAATCCTTCAAGAATGTTCGTAACACCAGCTGGGTCAAATTACCATTTTACCCCCGAGTTACATCTTGTACCTTAAGTACCAATGCTCCTCTAATGAACAATTTATTTGTGGTCCTACCAACAAACAGAAGCCTCTCTCGGGCCAATGAGAGGGTCGAACCCTTTGTTCAAGTCTCGGACACACCACTTAAGCGAACATCCATCTACTTATCCTAGTAGGCGGGAAAGAGTGTGTTGGGATTGTTGTCCTAATCTCGTGTTTGTAATATATTGTTTGAAATCAATAAGAGTTATTTATTTCATCACTTTGTGTCTCGCAATATTTATAAACTTTTCCAATAAACTAAGCTCCAGGGTCATTGAATTTATGAGAGAATTGGAACTTGAACGGTGTGTAGTGGACACACAGGGAGTATCACGTTCAAGTTAATGACCCGAACGGTCAACAGTATATGGATAGGGTTAGAGACCTAATCCTGGATACACTGTGGATGCGGCCCGCTTTGTATTAGATACAAACGAGATGATCTGACTCGTTCATGTGGTTGACATGCGAGTGGGGGCATCCTGTGCAATGAGATTGTACAAGATCGGGACCGTGAATTATTAGACCTCACGATGTAACACCGCTGTGATGAGGGACTAATAACTTCGTAGATGACCATTAGTGACTCGACCTGAATCCTGAGCGTGTTACGGACTCCTGTCTGCGAGGGTCTGTTCTTTGACTAGTACGGGTGAGGTAAAGGGAATGAGAATCCCGTGCAGCGGAAGACGATTGAATCGTCGAGGTATCAATATGCAACATGTTTTCATTAAAATCGATCTAACACTTGATCTAGGCTAAACATGCTTGTAAGAAGAAGAAAAATACAAGAAGAAGAATTTTACTTACTTGTTGAAGACTTTCTTCAAGGTTTCTTCTTCAAAATCACGAACTCTTCGTGCTCCTCGTACACAACGAACGCCTCCAACGAAAGTGATTGAACACCACCAAAACGCCTTCTCGATTGTTCTCTTTTGGAGAAAGGAGGTTTGTGGGAACCTTTGAGTTTTGGAGAGGGAGGAGAAATGAGAGAGTTGAGAGAATTTCTCTTCTCTTCTTTGAGAAAATGTAAAAAATGAGAGAAGTTACTTACATCCTTCTTGCAAGAAGGGTTTATATAGTGGAATTGGTGGAGTTAAAATGTCCACTTAATTACCCTTTACCACAATCTTAGGTTATGCAAATCTCATTTGCATAATCACATAATATAAGATATCTCATATCTCATATTGCAAATCTCATTTGCAATAATTGTGGATTAATTAAATTGAATCATATTCAATTTAATTTCTCTCAATCAATTTCTCCAATTAGCCCTAATTCAACAATTGGGCTAACCTATAGTTTATTATGAATCTCATTCACATTAAACTATATATTATATCATTCATATCTCATATAAATGACATAAATGCCCTTAAAGTGAAATTGAACACTTCAATTTCATACCAAAACTTTATCCTTTCTTAAATCCAGATGGAGCCAACCGAGGGACCTAAAGGACCTACAATGACGTGCTCCAATGACCCGAGATTAACCTGCCAAACTCTTTGACCCGGTTAACCAACATTCATTAGCGACGGTAACACTCCTCTATAGCTCGTAGTAGCTCGTAGCTGCACTCCCGTTAGTGCAGAATATTACGTGTCCACTGATATAACCAATGCCCATGAGTCGACCCTTCACGGGTTGTTCAGTGAGACACGGTGGGTCAAAATACCGCTTTACCCACAGTCTACCTCTTGTTCCTTAAGTCCCCATTGCTCCTCTAATGAACAACATATTGTGATGGTCCAACCATACACAACACCCTTCTCGGGCGGTGAGAAGGTGGGCGCCGTTGTCCAAGCCACAGAGACAAGACTTAAAGGAACAACCCTCTAGTTTCCCTAAAGGCGGGAACGAGTGAATTTCATCTCGCGTAGTTAAGTTCGCAGCTCCTACTTAGTTCTCGTCCCCTTTAGAAGATAGGCATATTGGGCGATAATCGTGACCACCCTCACCCATACTAGTCAAAGAATGGACCCTCGCATGGGCGGAGTCCGTAACACGCTCGGGATTCGTAGGGTCACTAATGGTCATCTCACGGTTATTAGTCCCATCACAACAGCGGTGTTGCATCGATGAGGTCTAATAATTCACGGTCCTGTCTTTTACAATCTCATTGCACAGATGCCCCCACTCGCATGTCAACCACATGAACGAGTCGATCATCATCTCGTTTGTATCAAATACAAAGCGGACCGCATCCACGTGTGTATCCGAGTTAAGTTTCCAACCCTATCCATATCATCGTAGACCGTTCGGGTCATTAACTTGAACGTGATCCTCCTGTGTGTCCACTACACACCGCTCAAGTTCCAGCTTCTCTCATAAATTCAATGACCCTGGAGCTTAGTTTATTGGAAAAGTTTATAAATATTGCGAGACATAAAGTGATGAAATAAATAACTCTTATTGATTTCAAACAATATATTACAAACATGAGATTAGGACAAAAATCCCAACAAACTCCCACTTGGACTAAGCTAGTGGAGAAAATACATTTAAAATGTACATAAATTACAACGAAGTAATACAATAAACTAGGGCATTGAATACCCGTTTACACATCTCCCACTTGCCCTAGTCAGGAAGCTCTCGAAGACCTAGACTTTCTAGGTGACCCTCAAACACCTTAGCCGTGAGGGGCTTTGTAAATGGATCACTACCTTGTGGTCCGACGCTATCTCTGCGTGGTATCACGTCTCATGATGCACAATCTCCGTGTCGGATGATACTTGCGCTCAATGTGTTTGCCTCTCTTATGGCTCCGAGGCTCACGTGAGTTGGCTCTTTGCACCACTGTTATCACGCGAGCGATTGTGATGGGCAAGTTCATGTTAGGAACAACTTCCAAATCATCATAAACTTCCTAAGCCAAATAAACTTCCTTTGCGCCTTCACAAGCGCAACATACTCCGCTTCCATAGTGGAATCGGCGATGCATCCTCGCTTGATGCTTCGCCATACTCACGACTCCTCCATTCAAAATCAAGGTGACCAGAGGTGGATTTCCTAGAATCCTTATCGGTCCGAAAATCGAGAATCAGGTATCCCGTAAGGATCAAATCCCCACTACCATACACTGTCGTAGTTCCTCGTTCTCCTAAGATAATTGAGGATTGCCTTTACTACCGTCTCAGTGATCTAATCTGGATTGGACTGATATCTACTGACAATTCCTACTGCATAATAGATGTCGGGCCTAGCACACAACATGGCATACATGAGGCTCCCTACAGCTAAAGCATATGGAATCCGTCTCATATCCTCAACATCTTGAGGAGTCTTAGGACACTGATCCTTAGACAAGTGAACTCCATGCCTGAAAGACAGCAAGCCCTTCTTGGAGTTCTGCATCTTATATCTAGACAACATTTGTCAATATAAAACGTCTGAGACAAGCCTAGCGTTCTGTTCTTCCGGTTCCGGACTATCTGGATACCTAGAACATACTGAGCCACTCCCAAATCTTTCATTTACCATGGCAACAGGCGAAAAGGTCTCCTCATAGTCAACCCCTTCAACCTGGGTAAAACCCTTTGCCACTAGTCGGGCTTTGAAGGTCTGCACCTTCCCATCTACGCCACGTTTACGCTTGTAGATCCATTTGCAACCAATAGGTTTTACCCCATCCGGTTGATCCACAAGCTCCCATACAGAATTGAAGTACATAGACTCCATTTCTTGGTCCATAGCTTTAATCCACTCATCTTTGTCAACATCAACCATTGCTTGATTATAGGTCAATGGATCCTCACAGTCATCATCAGGAGCGACAATTAAGGTTTCAGCTAAACCCATGTAGCGATCAGGCTGTCTCACAGCCCTCCCACTACGTCGAGGCATTCCCAACTCTTGGGAACAGATTTGACTAGACGTGCTACGATCAACAACACTTGTTGACGTACTAGCCCCATCAGCAACTCTTGTTGTTGTACTGTCCATTTCATTCAATACAATTTTACTCCTTGGTAAATGATCCCTGACGTGGTCTTCCTCTAGGAAAGTGGCGTTTGTCGACACAAGCACCCTATTTTCTCTAGGATCGTAAAATAGACCACCCCTAGTCCCTTTAGGGTAACCTACGAATAGGCACAATTTCGAACGGGGTTCCAACTTTTTCGGGTTTGACACCAACACATGGGTCGGGCATCCTCAAATCCTGAAGTGATGTAAACTGCCATTACGTCCACTCCAGAGCACGAAAGGTGTTTCACAAACACTCTTCGAGGGAACGTTGTTCAAAATATAAACCGCAGTCTCCACTGCGTACCCCCAAAAAGAATCAGGGAGACGAGCATAGCTCATCATCCACCGAACCATGTCCAACAAGGTTCTGTTTCTCCTCTCCGATACACCATTCTGCTGTGGCATACCAGGTGCTGAGAGTTGGGACGTGATTCCGTGTTCTATCATATAGTCCTACAATTCAGTGTCCATGTACTCTCCACCTCGATCCGATCGAAGTGTTTTAAGCAATTTACCTAAGAGGTTCTCAACCTCAGACTTGTACTCCTTGAACATTTCAAGAGTTTCAGACTTCTTGTGCATTAGGTAAATGTACCCATATCTGGAGTAGTCGTCTATGAAAGACACAAAGTACTCATAACCGCCCCGAGCTTTAACATTCATCGAACCACAGAGGTCAGAATGTACTAACTCAAGAGGCTCTTTGGCTCTATATCCTTTTCCACTAAAAGGACGTTTGGTCATTTTGCCCTCTAGGCTTGACTCACACACCGACAAAGAGTTTTCTTCCAACTCATTTAGAAGTCCACTCTTCACTAGTTTCTCAATCCTATTGAGATTAATGTGGCCTAACCGTAGATGCCAAAGATGAGCATTTTCTTTTGGAGAAACTTTTGCTTTCTTAGTTCGTTGTTCTGCAGTTTTAAACAATTCAGTATTCAAAACACTTTTGACCGAATTGGGTTTCAAAACATACAGATTATTTTCAAGTGAAGCTGAACAAATAACATTCCCTTTGAAAGAAATAAACGCTTTATTCAATTCAAAAGAAACAGAAATACATTGTTCTATTAGGCAGGAAATTGAAACAAGGTTTCTAGTAAATCCTGGAACTATGTACAGATTGTCCAACAATAAGTACTTCCCGCCAAAGTTTAGCTTCACTGTGTCGATCGCTGCAGCAGAGACAAGCTCCCGGATCCCACCCGTAGAGTCACCTCACCCTCTCGCAGCGGCTGCCAAGAATCAATCCCCTGAAAAGAAGAACAAACGTGGTTAGTGGCGCCTGAATCCAATATCTAGGTAGAGTCACAACTCTCCACTAAACATGTTTCAGTCACAAGTAAATCACATTTACCTTGATTCTTCCTCTCGGCCAGGAATTTGGGACAGTTTCTCTTCTAGTGACCGCCCCCATTGCGGTGGAAACACTTTCCTTTCTCTGCAACCCCCTTGACCTTCTTGCCCTTGTGGGCGGCAACACAGTCAGTTTTACCCCTCTTCATCCTCTTCTTCCCTTTCGGGCGTGGAGGAGCAACAAGTTTCGTCCCTGCAGGTCGAACCCCATGATAAGACACAGAGGGCAACATTTGCCTCGAGATTCCTTGACCTGTTCAAGGATTGGAAATCTGTAGCTCATTGAGGAGGGTAGTCGAGTGTAGCTAATTTTGTTCATAACAAAGATTGCTCTGGCCCAAGGAAACTCTTCTAAGAGTCTCCAAAATAAAATCGACTGCTCGACTCATCGATCGAAGTCCCGTTCATCTCGGCGGATGGAAGTGGGTCATCATGTTTAGAACGTGTTCACGGACGACGACCCTCTTTCATCCGTGCGTTGAAAACGTATTTGAGCGAGTCATCTTTGGACTGAAAGGATCACATTGTCCAAACATTTCTGCGCAGGACTCCATGATCTCCTTAGCGAAACCATCACTCGTGCTTCTTTGCCAAGACATCGGACATGCCGGGCGCTTATGTAGACCTTGGCCTTTTCATTGGCACTGATCCACCGATCATACGCATCGCGAACACTTCGCGACGCGGTCGAGCCCGGCATCTGAGGACACTCCTCAGATAACACGAACTTAATGTCGTCTTGTACCAAAATTGTATTTATGTTGGTTTTCCAACTTTGATAGTTATCTCCCACTAATTTGTCCGAAGCGAGTAAAGTTATTATTGCGCTAGACATTTTTAGCTGAAAAACGAGAAAAACCTTTGTATTAGTCTCGCAAAAAACTTTTGAAAACAAATCAAGTTTTAGCAAAATTGTTTCATGATCCCTAGGTCATTCAAAATTTTGCAATGATACCCTAAAGGTTTAGAATGACCGCCACCGAAGGGTGAACAGAACACTCCTCCTATAGGACGAGACTTTCTCGATCAGACCCTAATCCCAGAATAACTCTTATTCCATTAGGCGTCCAATTACCATTGTTCGGTCGAATTCATTAACACTTAACGAATTCTGTGAGTGTCATCCTCAATCTTTAAGTTTCCAAGTATCCGTCCAAACAATAGCCACCGAAGGTGAAAACCAAGAAGGAAAACCAACCAGAAATCAGATCCCTTTCGAAATTCACGGTGTTCGACTCCCATGATCAAGCCCTCCGAGGGATTGTGCAGTCGAGCCAAACTAGCGGGAAGATCATAGGCGTCTCACGGTGTGAATCGAAAGAAGAGACTGTGGGTCTCGTTTTTTCACAAGTCCCGCTCCCACTCACTATAAGTACTCTCTCCATCCACGATGATATTGACCTATACAAATGCCATCCGAAGGGGACGCTCCCATTTGCGCCACGAGCCCGTATAGATCTCACTCACTGCGGACTTAAAGAGATTTGTGGTTGGAAATTCAAATGTATCTCATACACTTTATTTCCTCCCACTCAAGACTTTAATAATTTTTTTAATAGGGATTGACCTAGATAAACCGGCTAAAATTTACCTAAGTCTACCAATATAACTCTTATATGGTATTAACCTAAGTTTAAAATCACATTATTAACTTAGGTCTAAGTGAGTAAATTAATTAACACTTAATTAACGACACTCACGAGAATATAACCTAAGAATCTTGGACCGAATTCACTCCCAGTCGGTTTCTAGGTAGGGTGTTCATGGCGTCAACTTAAATACCGCAACCTTAGACAAAACCTTCCTTAGACAGAGTTACTTATTAGTCACCATTCAAAGGTTATATTTGATTTCCTAAATTTCTAATCTCATTAGAAAATTAGAAAACCTAAGTCTAATTATTCAAGTTCTAAACACTTTAAAACTAATAATTAACTTAGGTTGCATGCATTTCTATGTTATAGTGCTTGATCATCCATCATATGAATAATACTATATACTATAACATAATATAATTCATCACATGAATTAAATGCATGAGCATGCTTTTAATTTAAAATATATCACTTATAAAGGGAATGAGAATTCCGAGCAGCGGAAGACGATTGAATCGTCGAGGTATCAATATGCAACATGTTTTCATTAAAATCGATCTAACACTAGATCTAGGCTAAACATGCTTGTAAGAAGAAGAAAAATACAGGAAGAAGAATTTTACTTACTTGTTGAAGACTTTCTTCAAGGTTTCTTCTTCAAAATCACGAACTTTTCGTGCTCCTCGTACACAACGAACGCCTCCAACGAAAGTGATTGAACACCACCAAAACGCCTTCTCGATTGGTCTCTTTTGGAGAAAGGAGGTTTGTGGGAACCTTTGAGTTTTGGTGAGGGAGGAGAAATGAGAGAGAGTTGAGAGAATTTCACTTCTCTTTTTTGTGAAAATGTAAAAAATGAGAGAAGTTACTTACATCCTTCTTGCAAGAAGGGTTTATATAGTGGAATTGGTGGAGTTAAAATGTCCACTTAATTACCACTTTACCACAATCTTAGGTTATGCAAATCTCATTTGCATAATCACATAATATAAGATATCTCATATCTCATATTGCAAATCTCATTTGCAATAATTGTGGATTAATTAAATTGAATCATATCCAATTTAATTTCTCTCAATCAATTTCTCCAATTAGCCCTAATTCAACAATTAGGCTAACATATAGTTTATTATGAATCTCATTCACATTAAACTATATATTATATCATTCATATCTCATATAAATGACATAAATGCCCTTAAAGTGAAATTGAACACTTCAATTTCATACCAAAACTTTATCCTTTCTTAAATCCAGATGGAGCCAACCGAGGGACCAAATGGACCTATAGTGACGGGCTCCAATGATCCAAGATTAACCTGCCAAACTCTTTGACCCGGTTAATTAACATTCATTAGCTACGGTAACACTCCACTATAGCCCGTAGCTGCACTCCCGTCAGTGCAGAATATTACGTGTCCACTGATATAACCAATGCCCATGAGTCAACCCTTCACAGGTTGTTTGTAGACACAGCTGGATCAAAATATCGTTTTATCCCTGTGTCTACCTCTTGTTCCTTAAGTCCCCACTGCTCCTCTAATGAACAACATATTGTGATGGTCCAACCATACACAACACCCTTCTCGGCCATTTGAGAAGGTGGGCGCCGTTGTCCAAGCCACCCGAGACAAAGACTTAAGGGAACAACCTCTAGTTTCCCTAAAGGCGGGGCGAGTGAATTTCATCTCGCGTAGTTAAGTTCGCGCCTCCTACTTGGTTCTCGTCACCCGAGAAGATAGGCATATTGGGCGAGTAATCGTGACCACCCTCACCCGTGCTACTCAAAGAACAGTGCCTCGCAGCATGTGGGAGTCCGTAACACGCTCGAGGATTCGTGTCGAGTCAATAATGGTCATCTCACGAAGTTATTAGTCCCTACTTGTCAACGGTGTTACATCGGTGGGTCTAATAATTCACTGCCCGTCTCTTGTACAATCTCATTGCACAGGATGCCCCCACTCGCATGTGAACCACATGAATGAGTCAAATCATCTCGTTTGTATCTAATACAAAGCGGGCCGCATCCACAGTGTATCTAGGATTAGGTCTCCAATCCTATCCATATGCTGTAGACCGTTCGGGTCATTAACTTGAACGTGATCCTCCTTGTTTTTCCACTACACACCGTTCAAGTTCTAGTTCTCTCATAAATTCAATGACCCTGGAGCTTAGTTTATTGGAAAAGTTTATAAATATTGCGAGACACAAAGTGATGAAATAAATAACTCTTATTGATTTCAAACAATATATTACAAACCAGAGATTAGGACAAAAATCCAAACATGAGGGTGGTCACAGTTATTCGCCCAATATGCCTATCTTCTCAGAGACAGAACCAAGTAGGGAGCTGGGAACTTAACTACCCGAGATGGAATTCACTCGTTCCCGCCTTTAGGGAAAGTAGAGGGTTGTTCCCTTAAGTCTTTGTCTCGAGGCTTGGACAACGGCGCCCACCTTCTCATTGGCCCGAAAGGTGTTGTGTATGGTTGGACCATCACAATATGTTGTACATTAGAGGCAGCGGGGGGACTTAAGAAACAAGAGGTAGACACACGGGGTAAAACGATATTTTGACCCACCGTGTCTCACGAACAACCCGTGAAGGGTCGACTCATGGGCATTGGTTATATCGATGGACACGTAATATTCTGCATCGACGACGGAGTGCAAACACGGGCTATAGTGGAGTGTTACCGTAGCTAATGAATGTTGGTTAACCGGTCAAAGAGTTTGGCAGTTTAATCTCGATCATTGGGCGCGCGTCACTATAGGTCCATTAGGTCCCTCGGTTGGCTCCATCTGGATTTAAGAAAGGATAAAGTTTTGGTATGAAATTGAAGTGTTCAATTTCACTTTAAGGGCATTTATGTCATTTATATGAGATATGAATGATATAATATATAGTTTAATGTGAATGAGATTCATAATAAACTATAGGTTAGCCTAATTGTTGAATTAGGGCTAATTGGAGAAATAGATTGAGAGAAATTAAATTGGATATGATTCAATTTAATTAATCCACAATTATTGCAAATGAGATTTGCAATATGAGATATGAGATATCTTATATTATGTGGTTATGCAAATGAGATTTGCATAACCTAAGATTGTGGTAAAGTGGTAATTAAGTGGGCATTTTAACTCCACCAATTCCACTATATAAACCCTTCTTGCAAGAAGGATGCAAGTAACTTCTTTCATTTTTTACATTTTCACAAAGAAGAGAAGAGAAATTCTCTCAATTCTCTCTCTTTTCTCCTCCCTCACCAAAACTCAAACGTTCCCACAAACCTCCTTTCTCCAAAAGAGAACAATCGAGAAGGCGTTTTGGTGGTGTTCAATCACTTTCGTTTGAGGCGTTCGTTGTGTACGAGGAGCACGAAGAGTTCGTGATTTTGAAGAAGAAACCTTGAAGAAAGTCTTCAACAAGTATGTAAAATTCTTCTTGCTGTATTTTTCTTCTTCTTACAAGCATGTTTAGCCTAGATCTAGTGTTAGATCGATTTTAATGAAAACATGTTGCATATTGATACCTCAATGATTCAATCGTCTTTCGCTGCACGGGATTCTCATTCCCTTCAAATGGTATCAGAGTCAGGTTGATGATTTTTCAATTTATGCACTGTTTTATTAAAATTTGGTGGGTATTTTACCATAATTCATGAGATGAATGTTTGGTTTGCTTAAATTGATGTTTACGGTTTTTGGCATGTTAGATTTATTTGCTGTTTGATGAGATCAAATGTAAAGGGCCCGTGTTTTTGGGCATTTTAGAAAATAAATCGAGTCTGTAAGTCCGTGTCGTTGGTGGCAAGTGTTGCTGTGAAGAAATCGGTGCGGAAACAGACGAAAATCGACCAAGAACAGCAAAGGTTTGCTGTTCTTTCGATGGCGTTGAGACGCTGCCCAACGGCGTCTCAACGCTATCCTTGCGGTTGGAGGCCCTGCAGCAGAACAGCGTTGCAATGCTAGGCGTAGCGTTGCAACGCCGCTGACATTGAGAACGCGGGTCGACGCTGGAAGCGACAGCGTTGCAACGCTGCCCACGACGTTGCAACGCTATACGCGTTGAGGAGCAGTTCGCGGCAGTTACGCGAGGACGTGGGTTCAAGGCACAAGTTGGGCGGTTTTTACACGTTTTTTTTTTAATAAAATGTATTTTTTATTTTATTAAATAATATTAATATAAATATTATATTAATGTTATTTAATTAAATAATTGCCCCTAGGTGCCAAAAATCGGTCCATTTTTGCTTTTTAATTATTTTATGCATGAGATGTATATTTTAATTAATTTCTATGTGCATAATGTATGCCATATAGATTTAAAATCCCACCTTAGGTTAAACATTTCATGCATCATTTTTATATTATAAGAGTTATAATATATAGTATGCATGATAGGATTATATTATAAGAGTTATAATATAATGTATGCATGTTTTAATTTATTTAAATATAAGTGTTATATTTTTAAATTAAAAGCATGCTCATGCATTTAATTCATGTGATGAATTATATTATGTTATAGTATATAGTATTATTCATGTGATGAATGATCAAACACTATAACATAGAAATGCATGCAACCTAAGTTAATTATTAGTTTTAAAGTGTTTAGAACTTGAATAATTAGACTTAGGTTTTCTAATTTTCTAATGAGATTAGAAATTTAGGAAATCAAATATAACCTTTGAATGGAGACTGATAAGTAACTCTGTCTAAGGAAGGTTTTGTCTAAGGCTGGGGTATTTAAGTTGACGCTTGCGGAACACACCCTACACGAAACCGACACAGGAGTGAATTCGGTCTGAAGATTCTTAGGTTATATTCTCGTGAGTGTCGTTAATTAAGTGTTAATTAATTTACTCACATAGACCTAAGTTAATAATGTGATTATAAACTTAGGTTAATACCATATAAGAGTTATATTGGTAGACTTAGGTAAATTTTAGCCGGTTTATCTACGTCAATCCCTATTAAAAAAAATTATTAAAGTGCTGAGTGGGAGGAAATAAAGTGTATGAGATACATTTGAATTTCCAACCACAAATCTCCTTTAAGTCCGCACCGTGAGATCTATACTCGGCCTCGTGGCGCTAATGGGAGCGTCCCCCTTCGGATGGCATTTGTATAGGTCAATATCATCGTGGATGGAGAGAGTACTTATAGTGAGTGGGAGCGGGACTTGTGAAAACGAGACCCGCGGTCTCTTCTTTCGATTCACACCGTGAGACGCCTATGATCTGCCTGCTGGTTGGTTTTCCTTCTTGGTTCACCCTTCGATGGCTATTGTTTGGACGGATACTTGGAAACTTAAAGATTGAGGGTGCCACTCACAGAATTCGTTAAGTGTTAATGAATTCGACCAAACAATGGTAATTGGACGCCTAATGGAATAAGAGTTATTCTGGGATTAGGGTCTGATCGAGAAAGTCTCGTCCTAGAGGAGGAGTGTTCTGTTCACCCTTCGGTGGCGGTCATTCCAAACCATTAGGGTATCATTGCAAAATTTTGAATGACCTAGAGATCATGAAACAATTTTTCTAAAACTTGATTGGTTTTCAAAAGTTTTTGCGAGACTAATACAAAGGTTTTTCTTGTTTTTCAGCTAAAAATGTCTAGCGCAATAATAGCTTTACTCGCTTCGGACAAATTAGTGGGAGATAACTATCAAAGTTGGAAAAACAACATAAATACAATTTTGGTACAAGACGACATTAAGTTCGTGTTATCTGAGGAGTGTCCTCGATGCTCGGACTCGACAAATGTCGCGAAGTGTTCGCGATGCGTATGATCGGTGGATCAGGGCCAATGAAAAGGCCAAGGTCTACATAATTGCAAGCATCTCTGATGTCTTGGCAAAGAAGCACGAGCTGATGGTTTCCGCTAAGGGGATCATGGAGTCCTTGCAGAAATGTTTGGGCAAGCAATCCTTCAGTCGGCATGATGACTCGCTCAAATACGTTTTCAACGCACGGATGATAGAGGGGTCGTCTGTCCGTGAACACGTTCTAGACATGATGTCCCACTTCCATCTGGCCGAGATGAACGGGGCTTCGATCGATGAGTCGAGCCAGGTAAGTTTTATTTTCGAGACTCTTCTGAAGAGTTTCCTTCAGTTTCGTAGCAATGCTGTTATGAACAAAATTAGCTACACTCTGACTACCCTCCTCAATGAGCTACAGACTTTCCAATCCTTGAACAGGTCAAGGAATGAGGCAAATGTTGCCTACACGCCTTATCACGGGGTTCGACCTGCGGGGCGAAACTCGTTGCTCCTCTCACGCCGCCAAAGGGAAGAAGAGGATGAAGAGGGGTAAAGCGATCCGTCGCGCTTTGCCAAGGAGGGCAAGAAGGTCAAGGAGGTTGCAGAGAAAGGAAAGTGTTTCCACTGCAATGTGGGTCACTGGAAGAGAAACTGTCCCAAATTCCTGGCCGAGAGGAAGAATCAAGGTAAATGTGATTTACTTGTGGATCAAACATGTTTAGTGGAGAGTAGTGACTTTGCTCGATATTGGATTCGGCGCCACTAACCACGTTTGTTCTTCTTTCAGGAATTGATTCTGCAACACCATTGCGAGAGGGTGAGGTGACTCTACGGATTGGATCCGGGAGCTTGTCTCTCTGCAATGCGATGATCGCACATGAAAGCTTAACTTTGGCGGGAAGTACTTATTGTTGGACAATCTGTACATAGTTCCAGGGTTTACTAGAAACCTTGTTTTAATTTCCTTCCTAATAGAACATTGTATTTCAGTTTCTTTTGAAGTTAATAAAGTGTTTATTTCTTTCAAAGGGAATGTTATATGTTCAGCTTCACTCGAAAATAATCTGTATGTTTTGAAACCCAATTCGGTCAAAAAGTGTTTTGAATATCAAATTGTTTAAAAAAGCAGAACAACTGAACTAAGAAAGCAAAAGTTTCTCCAAAAGAAAATGCCCATCTTTGGAATCTTCGGTTAGGCCACATTAATCTCAATAGGATTGAGAAACTAGTGAAGAGTGGACTTCTAAACGAGTTGGAAGAAAACTCTTTACCGGTGTGTGAGTCATGCCTTGAGGGCAAAATGACCAAACGTCCTTTTAGTGGAAAAGGATATAGAGCCAAAGAGCCTCTTGAGTTAGTGCATTCTGACATTTGTGGTCCGATGAATGTTAAAGCTCGGGGCGGTTATGAGTACTTTGTGTCTTTCATAGACGACTACTCTAGATATGGGTATATTTACCTAATGCACAAGAAGTCTGAAACTCTTGAAAAGTTCAAGGAGTACAAGACTGAGGTTGAGAACCTTTTAGGTAAATCGCTTAAAACACTTCGATCGGATCGAGGTGGAGAGTATATGGACACTAAATTCCAGGACTATATGATAGAACACCGAATTACGTCCCAACTCTCAAATACCGTATGCCACAGTGCGAATGGTGTATCGGAGAGAGAAACAGAAACCTTGTTGGACATGGTTCGGTCGATGATGAGCTATGCTCGTCTCTCTGATTCTTTTTGGGGGTACGCAGTGGAGACTACGGTTTATATTTTGAACAACGTTCCCTCGAAGAGTGTTTATGAAACACCTTTCGAGCTCTGGAGTAGTCGTAAAGGCAGTTTACATCACTTCAAGATTTGGGGATGCCCGACCCATGTGTTGGTGTCAAACCTGAAAAAGTTGGAACCCCGTTCGAAATTGTGCCTATTCGTAGGTTACCCTAAAGAGACTAGGGGTGGTCTGTTTTACGATCCTAGGGAAAATAGGGTGCTTGTGTCGACAAACGCCACTTTCCTAGAGGAAGACCACGTCGCTGGATCATTTATCAAGGAGTAAAATTGTATTAAATGAAATGGATGCAAAGACATCGCCAGAAGAGTTGCTAATGGGGCTAGTACATCAACAAGTGTTGTTGATCCTAGCACGCCTAGTCAAATCCGCTCCCAAGAGTTGGGAATGCCTCCACGTAGTGGAAGGGCGTGTGAGACACCGATCGCTACATGGGTTTAAATTTGAAACCTCGCTTGTCGCCTCCCGATGATGATCGTGAGAGATCCATTGACCTATGATCGAGCAATGGTTGATGTTGACAAAGACGAGTGGATTAAAGCTATGGACCGTGAAATGGAGTCTATGTACTTCAATTCAGATGGGAGCTTGTGGACCAACCGGATGGGGTAAAACCTATTGGTTGCAAATGGATCTACAAGCGTAAACGTGGCGTAGATGGGAAGGTGCAGACCTTCAAAGCCCGACTAGTGGCAAAGGGTTTTACCCAGGTTGAAGGGGTTGACTATGAGGAAACCTTTTCGCCTGTTGCCATGGTAAAGTCGATAAGGATCCTTCTAGCCATTGCCGCGTATTTTGACTACGAGGTATGGCAGATGGACGTCAAGACAGCCTTTCTGAATGGCAAACTTGATGAGACCATCTACATGGACCAACCCAAAGGGTTCATTGCCCAAGGCCAAGAGCAAAAAGATTGCCGGCTTCATAGGTCCATTTATGGACTGAAACAGGCTTCGAGGCCTTAGAATATAAGGTTTGATGAGGCAATCAAATCTTATGGCTTTGATCAAAATGTCGACGAACCTTGTGTCTACAAGAAAATCGTTGACGAAACTGTCGCATTTTTGGTGTTGTACGCGGACGATATTCTTCTCATTGGGAATGAGGTAGAATTTCTAACTGACGTTAAGAAGTGGCTAGCTTCGCAATTCTGAATGAAAGATTTGGGAGAAGCTCAGTATGTTCTAGGTATCCAGATAGTCCGGAACCGGAAGAACAGAACGCTAGCCTTGTCTCAGGCGTTTTATATTGACAAGATGTTGTCTAGATATAAGATGCAGAATTCCAAGAAGGGTTTGCTTCCTTTCAGGCATGGGGTTCACTTGTCTAAGGATCAGTGTCCTAAGACTCCTCAAGATATTGAGGATATGAGACGGATTCCTTATGCTTCAGCTGTAGGGAGCCTCATGTATGCCATGCTGTGTACTAGGCCCGACATCCATTATGCAAAGAGGGAATTGTCGGTGATATCACCCAATCCAGGATTAGATCACTGGACATTCGTAAAGGCAATCCTCAAGTATCTTAGGAGAACGAGGAACTACAGCTTAGTGTATGGTAGTGGGGATTTGATCCTTATGGGATACACAGATTCTGATTTTCAGACTGATAAGGATTCTAGGAAATCCACCTCTGGGGTCAACCTTCATTTTGAATGGAGGAGTCAGTATGGCGAAGCATCAAGCGAGGATGCATCATCGATTCCACTATGGAAGCGGAGTATGTTGCGACTTGTGAAGTCGCAAAGGAAAGCTGCTTGGCTTAGGAAGTTCATGACAGATTTGGAAGTTGTTCCTAACATGAACTTGCCCATCACCTTCGCTTTTGTGATAACAAGTGGTGCAATGAGCCAACTCCACGTGAGCCTCGGAGCCATAAGAGAGGCAAACACATTGAGCGCAAGTATCATCCGATACGGGAGATTGTGCACCGCGAGACGTGATGATCACACGCAGATAGCGTCGAGCAAACGTGAATGATCCATTTACAAAGCCCCTCACGGCTAAGGTGTTTGAGGTCACCTGAGAGTCTAGGTCTTCGAGAGCTTCCCGACTTGGGCAAGTGGGAGTTGTGTAAATGGGTATTCAATGCCCTAGTTTATTGTATTACTTCGTTGTAATTTATGTACATTTCTAAAATGTATTTTCTCCACTAACTTAGTCCAAGTGGGAGTTTGTTGGGATTGTTGTCCTAATCTCGTGTTTGTAATATATTGTTTGAAATCAATAAGAGTTATTTATTTCATCACTTTGTGTCTCGCAATATTTATAAACTTTTTCAATAAACTAAGCTCGAGGTCATTGAATTTATGAGAGAACCGAACTTGAACGGTGTGTAGTGGACATACAGCAGATCACGCTCAAGTTAATGACCCGAACGGTCTACAGTATATGGATAGGGTTGGAGACCTAATCCTGGATACACTATGGATGCGACCCGCTTTGTATTAGATACAAACGAGATGATCTGACTCGTTCATGTGGTTGACATGCGAGTGGGGGCATCCTGTGCAATGAGATTGTACAAGACCGGACAGTGAATTATTAGACCTACTGATGTAACACCGTTGACAGTAAGGACTAGAGGGGTTGTCCCATTAAGTGTTGTCTCCAAGGCTTGGACAACGGGCGCCCACCTTCTCACTGGCCCGAGAAGGGTGTTGTGTATGGTTGGACCATCACAATATGTTGTTCATTAGAGGAGCAGTGGGTACTTAAGGTACAAGAGGTAGACACAGGGGTAAAATGGTATTTTGACCCAACCGTGTCTACGAACAACCTGTGAAGGGTCGACTCATGGGCATTGGTTATATCAGTGGACACGTAATATTCTGCACTGACGGGAGTGCAGCTATGGGCTATAGTGGAGTGTTACCGTAGCTAATGAATGTTGGTTAACCGGGTCAAAGAGTTTGGCAGGTTAATCTCGGATCATTAGAGCGCGTCACTATAGGTCCATTAGGTCCCTCGGTTGGCTCCATCTGGATTTAAGAAAGGATAAAGTTTTGGTATGAAATTGAAGTGTTCAATTTCACTTTAAGGGCATTTATGTCATTTATATGAGATATGAATGATATAATATATAGTTTAATGTGAATGAGATTCATAATAAACTATAGGTTAGCCTAATTGTTGAATTAGGGCTAATTGGAGAAATTGATTGAGGGAAATTAAATTGGATATGATTCAATTTAATTAATCCACAATTATTGCAAATGAGATTTGCAATATGAGATATGAGATATCTTATATTATGTGGTTATGCAAATGAGATTTGCATAACCTAAGATTAATAGTAAAGTGGTAATTAAGTGGACATTTTAACTCCACCAATTCCACTATATAAACCCTTCTTGCAAGAAGGATGCAAGTAACTTCTTTCATTTTTTACATTTTCACAAAGAAGAGAAGAGAAATTCTCTCAACTCTCTCTCTTTTCTCCTCCCTCACCAAAACTCAAAGGTTCCCACAAACCTCCTTTCTCCAAAAGAGAACAATCGAGAAGGCGTTTTGGTGGTGTTCAATCACTTTCGTTGGAGGCGTTCGTTGTGTACGAGGAGCACGAAGAGTTCGTGATTTTGAAGAAGAAACCTTGAAGAAAGTCTTCAACAAGTAAGTAAAATTCTTCTTGCTGTATTTTTCTTCTTCTTACAAGCATGTTTAGCCTAGATCTAGTGTTAGATCGATTTTAATGAAAGCATGTGCATATTGATACCTCGATGATTCAATCGTCTTCCGCTGCACGGGATTCTTATTCTCTTCAGAGTGAATTCCATCTTGATAAGTTAAGTCCCCAGCCGCTCACTCGGTCTTGTCCCCAAGAAGGTAGGCATATTGAGTTGCGAATCTGGCCACTCTCACCCATACTAGTCAAAGGACTGTTGGGATTTATGCCCTAAACTTGTGTAATTTGGATCAATTAAATAAAGGGTTATTTATTTTGATCGAATTACAGTCTTGCTTTATAAATTCAATAAACTAAGCTCCAAGGTTATAACATATATCTTGAACATCAGTGTAGTGGACACTATTTGGTTTTTGTTCAAGAATATAACCTAAATGGTCTATGGTATAAGAATAAGGTTGGAAACCTCATTCTGGAAACACCATGGATGCGACCCATTTTGTAATTAGTACAAATGAAGTAATCCAACTCATTCGTGTAGTTGACCTGCGAGTGGGGGCATCCTGTATGAAGAGTTCATACAAGACCGGATCGCAAATTATAAGTCTAACCAGTGTAACACCGTTAACAGGATAAGACTAGTAATTTATACATGGTCATTAGTGACTCGACCTGAATCCTGAGCAAGTTAAGAACTCTTGCTTATAGAGGTTTGTCCTTAGACTAGTATGGGTGAGAGTGGCCTGTAGCCGACTCAATAAGCCTACCTTCTCAGAGACAGAACCTCGTAGGTAGCTGGGAACTTAACTGTACAAGATGGAATTCACTCATTCCTACACTAAGGAATTAGATAGGTTGTTCCCTTAAGAGCTGACTCCAGGTCTTGAACAACGGGGCCCCGCCCTCTATGAGGGTATGAGTCTAAGATAGGACCTTAGACTTGTTGTTCATTAGAGGATCAGTAGTGCTTAAGGAGCAAAGAGGTAATCACAGGGGTAGAACGGTAATTTGACCCAGTCGTGATTACGAACAACCTGTGAAGGGTCGACTCATGGGTAATAATTATATCAGTGGACACAATATTATCTATAGTGAGGAGAGTGCAGCTACAATTCTATAGTGGAATGACTTGTAGTTAATGAATATTGATTAACTGGATCAAAGAGTTTGATCAGTTAATCTCACATCATTGGAGCTCATGAACTGTAGGTCCATAAGGTCCCTCCGTTGGCTCAACATGGTAATATTGAGGGTATAAAGTTAGGAATGAAATTGAAGTGTTCAATTTCATACGTGAGATGTTATATCAATTATATATGATATAATTGATATAATATATAGTTTTAATGTGAATTAGATTCATATATAAACCATATACTAAAGAGAGAATAAAGGAGGGGTAGGATGGTTATTTCCATCCTATTTCCCTATATATATGGTTGCATGAGATGCAACTAGGTTAAGTGATTCCAAGTGTTTTTTGTGTTGTTGGAAAGGTTCCAAAACACAAACATCTCTCTCACAACATCTCATATCTCCTAAAGGGAACCCACATTCCTCCCTCACCTAAAGAACAACGGAGAAAATCCAGTGGTCGTGTCTTATTCCGTTCATGGTTCGTGTTGCTGAGATCTTGATCGTGAGAGAGGAGGAGCACTTGAAGAAAGGTTCTTCAAAGGTAATATTTCTTATTGTTCATTATTTTTATATTCTTAATCTAGTCGTTTTTGTTCTTAAATAAAATCGTTGTAACTAAATCATGAGTGCGCGATTCACAATCGCTTCCATTGCGGGACTCGATTCCCTTCAATTGGTATCAAAGCCCAATTGCGTTTTTGATTTACGTTCTGGATTTTTCAAGAACGAGTTGGGATTTACTGTTTTGCATGAGATGTATAAACAGTTTTGCAAATTAGATGTTTTCGATTTTGGCACTTAGATTTACAATTTCCATTGAATCGTTAAATGTAACGTCCCGGTGTTTTGGGCAAATTTAATTGTAAATCAAGTCTGTAAGTCCGTGTCGAAGTACATTGCAGAAAAGAAGAAGGAAGGTAAATATGATTTACTTTGCCTAGAAGCTTGTTTAGTGGATAATGATAAAACTGCTTGGATATTTGATTCAGGCGCCACTAATCATGTTTGCTCTTCTTTTCAGGAAATTGATTTTTGGCAGCAGCTACAGAAAGGAGAGATAACACTCCGGGTTGGAATAGAGAAGTCGTCTCAGCTGTAGCAGTAGGCACGATGAAACTTTATTTTGGCAAGAAATATGTATTGTTTGACAATATATTAGTGATACCAGGGTTTATTAGAAACCTTATTTCAATTTCTTGTCTCATAGAACAATGTATTTCTGTTTCTTTCTCAATGAATAAAGTGTTTATTTTGAAGAAAGGTGTGAAAATATGTTCAGCTTCATTAGAAAATGGATTGTATGTTTTAAGACCTAATTCAGTCAAAATGGTTTTGAACACTGAATTATTTAAAACTGCGAACGCACAAACTAAGAAACGTGAAATTTCTCCTAAAGAAAATGCTCATCTTTGGCATCTAAGATTGGGTCACATTAATCTCAATAGGATTGAGAGTTTGGTAAAGAATGGATTTCTAAATGAGTTAGAAGAAAATACTTTACCTCTATGTGAATCCTGTCTAGAAGGCAAAATGACCAAAAGACCTTTTAGTGGAAAAGGTTATAGAGCCAAAGAACCTCTTGAGCTTATACATTCAGATCTTTGTGGTCTGATGAATGTTAAAGCCAGGGGAGGATGTGAATATTTCATCTCTTTTATAGATGATTATTCTAGATTTGGGCATATTTACCTAATGCACCACAAGTCTGAAGCACTTGAAAAGTTCAAGGAATTCAAGACTGAGTTTGAAAATCAATTAGGTAAAACTATTAAAACACTTCGATCGAATCGAGGTGGAGAGTACATAGATTTAAAATTCCGGAACTATATGTTAGACATGGAATTACATCCCAACTCTCAGCTCCCGGGACACCACAACAAAATGGTGTATCGGAAAGGAGAAATAGAACCTTGTTGGACATGGTTCGATCAATGATGAGTTATGCTCATCTCCCTAGTTCCTTTTGGGGTTACGCAGTGGAGACTGCAGTATACATTTTTAATAATGTGCCCTCAAAAAGTGTTTCTGAAACACCTTTTGAACTCTAGAAATGACGTAAAGGTAGTTTATGTCACTTCAAGATATGGGGTTGTCCAACACATGTGCTTGTGACAAATCCAAAGAAGTTGGATTCACATTCAAAGTTATGCCTATTCGTAGGGTACCCAAAAGAAACAAGACGTGGTTTATTCTATGATCCTAAGGAAGATAAGGTTTTTGTGTCGACAAATGTCATTTTCTTAGAGGAGGACCACATAAGGGACGACAAACCAATAAGTAAAGTAGTGTTGAGTGAATTAGACGGAACAATAGCAAAGGTTGCTAAGAACACTAGTACGTCAGCAAGAGTTGTTGATACTAGTTTGTCTAGTCAAGAGAGTCCATCTCAAGAGTTGAGTATGCCTCGACGTAGTGCGAGGGTTGTTATACAGCCAGACCGTTACATGGGTTTAGCTTGAAACTTAAGTTGTTATACCAGATGACAACTGTGAGGATCCATTGACTTATAATCAAGTAATGGTTGACAAATACAAAGACAAATGGGTCATAGCCATGGACAAAGAAATGAAGTCTATGTACTTCCACTCTGTTTGGAATCTTGTAGATAAGCCTGATGGGGGTAAAACCCATAGGTTGTAAGTTGATCTACAAGAGAAAGCGTGGTGTAGATGGGAAGGTGCAAACCTTTAAAACTAGACTAGTAGCAAAGGGTTATACCCAGGTTGAAGGGGTTGACTATGAGGAGACCTTTTCACCTGTTGCTATTGTAAAGTCTATCCGTATCCTACTTGCAATTGCCGCATATTATGACTATGAGGTATGGCAAATGGATGTCAAGACAGCCTTTTTGAATGGCAATCTTGAGGAATACATCTACATAGACCAACCCAAAGGGTTCATTAAACTAGGACAAGAGCAAAAGGTTTGCAGGCTTAAAAGGTCAATTTATGGACTGAAACAAGCCTCTAGGTCCGGGAATATAAGATTTGATGAGGTAATCAGATCTTATGGTTTTGACCAGAATGATGATGAACCTTGTGTATACAAGAAAATCATCAATAGTTCTGTCGCATTCCTAATTCTCTATGTGGATGATATCCTACTCATTGGGAATGATGTAGGTTATCTTAATGACATCAAGGAATGGCTAGCTACGCAGTTCCAAATGAAATATTTGGGTGATGCGCAGTTTGTTCTTGGGATCCAGATTGTCCGGAACCGCAAGAATAAAACACTATCCTTGTCTCAAACATCTTACATAGACAAAGTGTTGTCAAGGTTTAAGATGCAAGATTCCGAAAAGGGGTTTGTTTCCTTTTAGACATGGAATCCATTTGTCTAAGAACAGTGTCCTAAGACACCTCAAGGAGTTGAGGATATGAGACGGATTCCTTATGCATTGGTTGTTGGAAGCGTGATGTACGCCATGTTGTGTACTAGGCCTGACATCTGTTTTGCAGTTGGGATGGTCAGTAGGTATCAATCCAATCAAGGACTTGAACACTAGACAACGGTTAAAACAATCCTTAAGTATCTTCGGAGAACAAGGAACTACGTGCTTGTGTATGGGGCTAAGGATTTGATCCTTACGGGATACACGAATTCTGACTTTCAGACTGATAAAGATTCTCAGAAATCTACATCAGGGTTAGTATTCACTCTTAACGGAGGAGCTGTAGTATGGCGAAGCGTCAAGCAAGGATGCATCGCTGATTCCACCATGGAGGCCGAATATGTAGCAGCTTGTGAAGAAGCTAAAGAGACCGTTGGGTTAAGGAAATTCATGCTAAATTTAGAAGTTGTTCCAAATATGACTTTGCCC
Source organism: Trichosanthes cucumerina (assembly GCA_036507285.1). Classification (NCBI taxonomy): domain Eukaryota; kingdom Viridiplantae; phylum Streptophyta; class Magnoliopsida; order Cucurbitales; family Cucurbitaceae; genus Trichosanthes; species Trichosanthes cucumerina. Next base: position 19,880,147 of record CM071841.1, read on the forward strand.
ATCACGCTGTATTGCGATAACAGTGGTGCAGTGGCAAATTCGAGGGAACCCCGAAGTCACAAGAGGGGAAAGCACATAAAGCGGAAGTATCATCTCATCCGGGAGATCGTGAATAGAGGAGACGTGATTGTCACGAAGATAGCCTCAGAGCACAACGTTGTTGATTCTTTTACAACGGCTCTCACGGCTAAAGTTTTTAAGAGTCGCCTAGAAGGTCTAGGTTTACAAGTCTTCCCCAACTAGGGCAAGTGGGAGTATTTTGTACAAACGGGTTTAAATGCCCTAGTTTATTGTATTACATTACTATAATATTTTAGTATTCCACAAGTTTTAGGTCAAATGGGAGATTGTTGAGATTTATGCCCTAAACATGTGTAATTTTTATCAATTAAATAAAGGGTGATTTGTTTTGATAGAATTACAGTCTTGCTTTATAAATCCAATAAACTAAGCTCCAAGGTTATAACATATATCTTGAACATTAGTGTAGTGGACACTATTTGGATTGTGTTCAAGAATATAACCTAAATGGTCTATGGTATAAGAATAAGGTTGGAAACCTCATTCTAGAAACACCATGGATGCGGCCCATTTCGTAATTAGTACAAATGAGGTAATCCAACTCATTCATGTAGTTGACATGCAAGTGGGGGCATCCTGTATGAAGAGTTCATACAAGACCGGACCACAAATTATTAGTCTAACCAGTGTAACACCGTTAACAGGATAAGACTAGTTATTTATAGATCGTCATTAGTGACTCGACCTGGATCCTGAGTAAGTTAACAACTCCTGCTTATAGGGGTATGTCCTTAGATTAGTATGGGTGAGAGTGGCCTGTAGCCGACTCAATAAGCCTACCTTCTCAGGGACAAAACCTCGTAGGTAGCTGGGAACTTAACTGTGCAAGATGGAATTCACTCATTCCTACACTAAGGAATTAGATAGGTTGTTCCCTTAAGAATTGACTCCAGGTCTTGAACAACGGGGTCCTGCCCTCTATGAGGGTATGAGTCTAAGGTAGGAACTTAGACTTGTTGTTCATTAGAGGATCAGTGGTGCTTAAGGAGCAAAGAGGTAATCATAGGGGTAAAACGGTAATTTGACCCTGTCGTGATTACGAACAACGTGTGAAGGATCGACTCATGGGTAATGACTATATCAGTGGACACAATATTATCTACGGTCAGGAGAGTGCAACTACAAGTCTATAGTGGAGTGACTTGTAGTTAATGAATGTTGATTAACTGGATCAAAGAGTTTGATCAGTTAATCTCACATCATTGGAGCTCATGAACTATAGGTTCATTAGGTCCCTCCGTTGGCTCAACATGGTAATATTGAAGGTATAAAGTTAGGAATGAAATTGAAGTGTTCAATTTCATACATGAGATGTTATTTCAATTATATATTATATAATTAATATAATATATAGTTTTAATGTGAATTAGATTCATATATAAACCATATACTAAAGAGAGAATAAAGAGGGGTAGGATGGTCATTTCCATCCTATTTTCCTATATATATGGTTGCATGAGATGCAACTAGGTTATGTGATTCCAAGCTTTTGTTGTGTTGATGGAAAGGTTCCAAAACACAAACATCTCTCTCACAACATCTCATATCCCCTAAACGGAACCCACATTCCTCCCTCACCTAGAGAACAACGGAGAAGATCTAGTGGTCGTGTCTTATTCCGTTCGTGGTTCGTGTTGCTGAGATCTTGATCGTGAGAGAGGAGGAGCACTTGAAGAAAGGTTCTTCAAAGGTAATATTTCTTGCTGTCCATTATGTTTATATGCTTAATCTAGTCGTTTTTGTTCTGAAATAAAATCGTTGTAACTAAATCAAGAGCGCATGATTCACAATCGCTTTCGTTGCGGGACTCGATTCCCTTCACGGACAATCCCTCGCAAACATGAATTAGTAACCTGCTCAGGATTGAGATCAAGTTGCCTAGGTCATCCTAGTGGAATAGAAACCTAGCTAGTCAACGGAGTTACATCTAGTGATTACTATTTCGCGGTCCAGTCTTATGTAATCTCATTACATAGGATATCCCCACTCACATGTCATCTACAGAACACGTTACGATCACAGGGTTTGTATCATATACTAAGTGGGTCACATCCATAGTGTTTCCAGGGTAAGGTACCCAAACCTTATCCCTTTACGATATACCCTTTAGTATGTATCTCGAATCGAGATCCTTTATCTGTACACTACATTCAGTTCAAGAGATATTTTACAACCTTGGATGTTTAGTTTATTGGATTTAAGGTTAAAAAAAAGGGCAATATAATAAATAACAAACAATAACTCTTTATTGAAATAATAACTATTTATTACAATAATTAGAACAAAAATTTACAAACTATGAGTTTTAGGGCACAAACCCCAACAGCTTAATGTCGTGCATACTTTTAAAATTTAAAAGTAAAGTTTAGGATTTATCGTGTGTGCGAGACTCATTATGAATCAAAGATTTTCTGGACTATCTGCACTTCTTGTTTATAAATTCATTATGTTGGTTCATTGCATGTGTTAAATAAGGTCTTAGCTTGTAAAGTCAATTTCCTCGAATGCTATCATATTCGCGTCTCCAATGTTTCTTTATCTTTTTATCTTTGTTTCCTATCTATCAACATTTTGTTACATTAGCTAAAACCGAGAATTAGTATCTTGGTAATTGATTAATCTAGAAACCCATTCCCGAGTACGATACTTGGAACTCTAAAATCACTATACTAAATCTTGACCCGTACACTTGCGGTAAATATAATTTTACGCAACAACCTTTATAGTATGTTAGGCTAGTGAATGTAAAATTCTCTTGTTTTGTAAACCTTCTTGAAAATGTTTCTGATGTGTACTCAATTTAGGTTAAGCTTTCGATTTCGTAGTCTGGCGAATGTTGAGCTTTGATCTCTGATGTATAGAAAGTGTGCCTTTTGCCTCCTATGCTTTCTAATTTTTTTTATTCTTGATTCCATATTGCTATGCTGCCACAATTTCGTGTTTGGGCAACTTTAGCTTGATAAAAGTCAGTGGTTAGTTGAGTTTATGGCTTAGGATCATTACAATAGTTCTTGTAATTTTTGAATTGTTGACATGAGGTTGATACGTCGTTGTAATTTTAGAATTGTTCATGATCTTAATAGTTTGATATTGTTGAAGATGTGAATTTTGTTAAAGTGTGGAATAATGGTTGATGAAATTATGCCTTTTTCAATATATCAAATTATTGAAACACAGTATAGAAAATTCAAGATAATAGGGAATATTTAATTGATTGAAAAAAAACACAAACGAATAAGACATGCATAATGTGTCAAGATCTAATTCATAATGAAATTTTTGAAACGTCAAGATAAAATTATATTTGACTTGTTTAAATCATCAAGTAACTTATATTTGACATTCTTGAAACGTCAAGATAAACATATATTTGATACATTCGAAACGTCAAGTGTTAACAAGAATTTGACATTTTTTTAAACTCAAGATAAAACTACATTTGATTAAGAAAAAATGTCAAGGTTTCATTTTAAAAATAACACAATATAAGTGTCAATAAGTAATATACATAATACTTTATAAGTCCCAAGTATTGTACACTATTCTTGACGGTGAATTCCTTGACGGTTTGAAATAAGTCAAGTAAATCAAACTTCGACATTTTATAAACGTCAAGAAATATAGTTTTTGTAGTAGTGTTTATGCAATCGTTGTAAGAAATATTTGTGCATAATGTATGCCATTTAGATTAAAATCTCACCTTAGCTTAAGTATAATCATGTATCATTTAATAATATAAGGTGTTATATTATATAGTATGCATGTTTAATTAATATAAATGTTATATTAATTTTATGAAAGCATTGTCGTGCATTTATTCATGTGTAGAATATGTTATGAATGCATAATTATTCATGTGATGAATGATCAAGTACTTATAACATAGAAATGCATGTAACCTAAAGTTAATTAATTAGTTTTAAAATGGTTTTAGAACATGGTTTTAATTAGACCTTAGGTGATCTAGTTTTAATGAGATTAGAATTAGGCAACTAATAATTTATAAACAATGATTAAAGAGAGACTCTGTCTAAGGAAGATTCTGTCTAAGACTGGGGTATTTAAGTTGATGGAAACGGAACACCCCTACCTAGGAATCGACCTGTGAGCGAATTTAATCCAGAGGTTTATAAATTATTTTTCGTGAGTGGCGTTTATTAAATGGTTAATGAATTAAATTCATATACCTAGGTTTACTAAAAAGTTAATAGACTTAGGTAATTCCAGTATAAATATTATATTTGTAGACTTAGCTAAATTATAGCTAAATTTATCTAGGTCAAAAGTCCCTAATTATAAAGTATTGAGTCGAAATAGGTGTATATGTGATAGCACAAAAAATGTGCTATCCCTAGGCTTAATTATTGCTAGTTTTATGATGATTTCAGGGCTTTTACGTGTTTAATTCATTCAATTTCAGGTTAAGAGCTTGAACGGAGTTATTGGAGATAAATTGGATCACTCGGGATCAAAATGAGGCTATTTGAGCTAAAAAGAATACCAACTGGAAGCGAAAGGATCAATCCAAGCATGATGACCCGAGGCGATGGCGTTGCAACGCTGTCTATAGCGTTGCAACGCCGAATGTGCAACCAAGACGCGTTGAAGACCCGGGCGATAAGCGTTACAGCGCGCCTAGCAGCGCGTCGCAATGCTATCTCGATAAAAAGGTGCACACGAAGACCGCAAAGCGTTGCAGCAACGCCGCCTTGCGCTGCGTCGCAACGTCATTTCGATAAGGAGCGCACGTTTAGGATAGCGGCGTTGCAATGCTGCCCTCAGCGTTGCAACGCCGTCGACTATTTCCTTATTTACTAGCCGCTTTAGTGCAGCGTTGCAAACGCCGTCCCTAGCGCTAGCAACGCCGCACTAGATTTAGCCTATATATAGAACATTATGCATTCTTGTAAAGGAGCCGAATTTGGTAGAGTTTTGCCTAATTTGAAATACACTTTGTAAGAAGAGAGAAAAGAGCATTTTGGGAGCCAAAGCATTCGTGGAGGTCCGAGATCGAAGACGGAGCTCTCGGAGACGAAGGACCGACATCGACACCTAAGTTTAATTTCCTTTTCTTTCAATTTGTAATAGCGTTCTAAGACGTTTTCTACTTGTTTAGTTTGATTTTCATGTGATTTAGAGTAGCTAAACATTGTAGTTAGGATTTGATTTGCTTGTTATGACTTTATTACAATGTATTGAAGCATGTTTTGTTCTTATTTTTGACAATTCGTTCTTGACTTCTTAATTTGTTGATTTAAGTGGACTCGAGAGATAAACCTTGAATTAGAGCAAAATTGTCAAAACCCTTAGAATTCGCATGAGAATGACTTAGAAATCTTAGGGAAACACATAAAGAAGTTGCTTAATGCTGCATGCATGTCGTGAGGTTCATATGGAGACTATGAAGTTTATTGCTGTGTGTGAGGCTCACTAAGAATCGAGAGATTTTCTTGAGTATTTTACTTCTTGTTTATAATTTCATCTCATTGCTTCAATGCATGTGTTCGTTAGGTCTTTAACTTGTAAAATCACTTCCCATAAATCTATCAATTCGTGTCTCCACATGTTTGTTTGTTTGTTTGTATTTACTTCAACCAACTATCCATGTTATGTTTCTTTAGCTAAAATTGAGAATTGGTACCTTAATAATTAATTAATCTAGAAACTCATTCCCGAGGACGATACTTGGACTCATAAATCACTATACTAAAACTTGACCCGTACACTGCGGCATTGCAATATCATAAATATTACGCACCAAGTTTTTGGAGCCGTTGCCGGGGAATGGCGATTATTTAGATTAATTAATATTAGGAGAAAATTTGAAATTTTAGACTAAAGCTTGTTTGTTTGTCTTTCCTTAATTGTTTTGTGTGATTGTTTGTTTACTTATTTGTGTTATTTTAGTTTTGTGTGTTTTTGAGTATTTGTTTCCTGTTTTGGTTGTGTTGATATTGTGTGAAGTGTTGTTGTGAAATTACTGATTTTTCAAGTATGACTTTGCATAATTTTGAGTATCCACCATTCTATTGTCCCTCTCAGGACCCTAGTTTTGTGCATCATGATTTTTCTGAATACCATGTGTCTAATTTTTACCATTCCGTACTTGACATATATGAAAATTCACATGAGGATAATTATTTAGGCACTTGGAATCATAGATTTTCATACCTTAACTAACCCCTAGAAAAATCTTCTCTTATGGACCAATTGGCAGAATATACCTTAGAGTTGAAATTTAAAAATTTGGTTCATAGTGAATTAGAGAGGTTGGATAGGTTAGAAACTGAGGTGGTAGGACTTTGGGAAATAGTACAAGATAGAGCTCAATATCTTAACCAGCTAGTAGTTTCCCTTAAGGCCTTATAGGAACAATTTCTTATCCTTACCACTCAGGAGATGCACCTAGGAGGATTTGTTCGCAAGATAATGAGGATAGTTTGGAGGAGACTTAGGTACACCATGATCAGGTTAGTGAGGAAGACACTGGTGATACACTTAGTTCCACAGGGGAAATCCAAGTGATAGAGTTAGAGGGTGAGAAGTCTTCTTTTCTTTTATCCCCAGAGATTTCCTTTATTTTTGATAACCATTGGTCTTTCACTCACGAGTCTTGCTTTGATTTCAATTCTTTTATTTTGATAAACAAAAATACCAAAAATAATTTTCTATCTGGGGCTCAAGAAAAGCAGGATAGCCTTTTAGACTTAGAAGGCTACATCGATTCGAGCAAGAAGGGCCCGAAGAAATATGAGCAATTTTATGTGCCCTGATAAGTCACCGTCTAGCTAAAGACGTTAAAGAAAGCGCTTCTTGGGAGCCAACCCAAGTTTTATGTTTTATGTCTTTATTTTTTGTTTTATTTTCTAGTTGTTGGTGTTTTTCCTTTTTTTGTGTAATTTCTTTCTTTTTGTTCCTCCAGGTGTATGCCCAAGGGAGAGCTGCAGACTTGCACCCTTTTGATCCTGAGATCGAGAGGACCTGTAGGAGACTCCTAAGGGAAGGAAGAGCAGAACCTCAAGAAATGGTTGATCAGGAGCTCATCAATAACCCTAAACCTATCAGGGAGTATTTCCAACCTGTGTTTAATTCTGAGTAGGCTGGAATAGTCCATGCCCCTATCAATGCTAATAATTTTGAACTTAAGACAGGGTTGATACAAATGGTTAGGGAGGTACTTTCAGAGGCTTAGCCACAGAAGATCCTAACTTTCATCTTCAAAATTTCTTAGAAATCTGTGGTACATTTAAAATGAATGGTATCTCTGCTGATAGTATTCGCTTACGTCTTTTCCTTTCTCTTTGCAGGATAGAGCCAAAGAATGGCTAGGGTCCCTTCCCTCAGGGAGTATCACTTCTTGGGAAGAGTTGACCCAAGCCTTCATGACCAAATTCTTTCCACCTGTAAAGGCTGCAAAGTTAAGGACTGAGATTGGAACATTCAGGCAGTAGGAGGGAGAGCAACTATTCGAGGCCTGGGAAAGGTACAAGGACATGCTCAGGAGGTGCCCACAAATTTACTACCCGAATGGCTCCAGGTACAACTGTTCTATAATGGACTGGAAGGTAAAACCAGGACCATTCTGGATGCCACTGCTGGAGGGGCTTTCATGGCGAAGACTGTGCCAGAAGCACGTGTCCTCCTGGAGAAAGTGTCAACTGCCAGCTACCAGTGGCCTACAGAAAATGACAGATCTAAGCCAGTAGTTGGACTATATCAACTAGATGAGGTAACTTATCTTAGATCTCATATGGCATCTCTCACTCATGTCCTGAATAATTTTGCAGGATCACCACAGACAGGGATGTCCTCTCAATGCTCACAAACCTAATGAAGAATCCACTATGGAGCAATTGCACTACCCAACAAATGTATAAGCAACAACACTATGGAAGCAATCGGACTCGAACAACCTCCCAACACATTACAATCCAGGTTTGAGGTATCGTGAAAGTTTTTCTTATGCTAACAACAAAAATGAGTTGAATCCTCCTACAGGGTATGCTTCTACATCATAGAGGAAACCATCTTTGGAAGACACATTGCACTCCTTCATAGCTGAATCCAGAAGTCGGTCCAACCAGCTGGAGAACGCAGTCACCAGTTTATCTAGTATAGTGACCAGTCATGGAGCTGCAATAAAGAATATAGAGACCCAGATTGGCCAAATGAACACATCACTCCAGGCACTACAAGCAAGGAAAGAAACACCTTGAGGGAGTACAGTCTAGCTAAAGACGTTAAACAAAGCGGTTCTTGGGAGGCAACCCAAGCTATACTTACTTTTGTTTTCTTGTCTTTAGCTTGCTTTAGTTTGTTTTTTTGTTGTTTTTCAATTCTTAGTTAATTGTTGTTTTGCTTTGTAGGTTGTGACAATCTTCGTTGAAATCCATGCTCCCGTTCTGAGGAACTCCAACACACATGCTTTGGCTATCCAAGAATCTCAGAAAGATCTCCATTACCCAGGACAGTATTGTTCACTCTTACCCTTATACTTAATTTATACTTAATTCTGCAAACATTGGGGACAATATTTAGTTTAGGTTTGGGGGTGGGATGTGTTTATTTGTGTTTATTTGTTGTGACTGTCCTGAGTATGTTCTGAATTGTTAATTGATCTCTTACATGAATAATGAGTATGATAGCCTAGGATGAGATTTATTTGAAAATCTTTGTGATTCTGCTGAAACCTAAAAGCATGACATGAATTTGAGTTAATTTAAAAATTTTCTTGAATTTTTCCTGCATTATATGCACATAACCTGTGTTCCTGTAGTTTTGAAATGCTTAGAACAAAGTTATTAGGTTCAGAAATTTGATGTCACCTCGATAGGTCTGAGAACTGATTTGAGAGTTAAACTGCAGGATAGGGTTAATAACAATATGAAGTGCATGATCTGTGTAGTATGTGCATTATGTGAAATAGTTTGTTTTGTTGTTTGGTTGCTAAAGAAAAAAAAATCGTGAGGGCAAAAAGAGCTACCTTCACTGTGATCAGTTAGGCCACTCATTGAGCGAGTGCTCTGGGTAAGGGTCCCTGCAGTGGATGTGTGAAAGCTAGTGTCCTTACAAAAAAAAAAAGAGTAAGTACTGAGTAGAGTTATTTAATTCTTGATTGTGGGGAGTCTCAAGGATTAGTAATTAAGACCAGTGCAAGGGGAAGTTGAATGGAGAGCCTAATAAAGTTGATCCGGGCTTAGTAAAAAAAAAAGGAACATAGGTTAATCACACACAGGTAGGAACACTAAGGAAAAATTTTAAATTGCTTGCTAAAGTGTTATGTTTGAATGTTTCCTGTGATTGCTAGATTGTCTCTTAAATTTTTTAGGCTTGAATCAAATGTATGTTTAAGAACAATCTGATGTTTAATTCTGTTTTTGCTCGGGACTAGCAAAAGTTTAAGTTTGGGGGTGTTTGATAGCACACAAAATATGTTATCCCTAGGCTTAATTATTGCTAATTTTATGATGATTTCAGGGCTTTTACGTGCTTAATTCATTCAATTTCAGGTTAAGAGCTTGAACGGAGTTATTGGAGATAAATTGGATCACTCGGGATCAAAACGAGGCTATTTGAGCTAAAAAGAATACCAACTGGAAGAAAAAGGACCAATCCAAGCGTGATGACCCGAGGCGATGGCGATGCAACGCCGAATATGCAGCCAAGACGCGTTGAAGACCCTAGGCGATAGCATTGCAACGGTGCCTAGCAGCGTCGCAACGCTATCTCGATAAAGAAGGTGCACACGAAAGACCGCACAAAGAGCGTTGCAACGCTGCCTTGCAGCGTCGCAACACCATTTCGATAAGGAGCGCGCGTTTAGTATTTCCTTATTTACCAGCCGCTTAGGGTACAACGTTGCAACGCTGTCCCTAGCGTTGCAACGCTGCACCGATTTAGCCTATATATAGAACATTATGCATTCTTGTAAAGGGAGCCGAATTTGGTAGAGTTTTGCCCTAATTTCGAAATACACTTTGTAAGAAGAGAGAAAAGAGCATTTTTGGGAGCCAAAGCATTCGTGGAGGTCCGAGATCGAAGACGGGAGCTCGGAGACGAAGGACCGACATCGACACCTAAGTTTAATTTCCTTTTCTTTCAATTTGTAATAGCGTTCTAAGACGTTTTCTACTTGTTTAGTTTGATTTTCATGTGATTTAGAGTAGCTAAACATTGTAGTTAGGATTTGATTTGCTTGTTATGACTTTATTACAATGTATTGAAGCATGTTTTGTTCTTATTTTTGACAATTCGTTCTTGACTTCTTAATTTGTTGATTTAAGTGGACTCGAGAGATAAAGCTTGAATTAGAGCAAAATTGTCAAAACCCTTAGAATTCTGGCATGAGAATGACTTAGAAATCTTAGGGAAACACATAAAGAAGTTGCTTAATGCCATGCATGTCGTAGGTTCATATGGAGACTATGAAGTTTATTGCCTGTGTGAGGCTCACTAAGAATCGAGAGATTTTCTTGAGTATTTTACTTCTTGTTTATAATTTCATCTCATTGCTTCAATGCATGTGTTCGTTAGGTCTTTAACTTGTAAAATCACTTCCCATAAATCTATCAATTCGTGTCTCCACATGTTTGTTTGTTTGTTTGTATTTACTTCAACCAACTATCCATGTTATGTTTCTTTAGCTAAAATTGAGAATTGGTACCTTAATAATTAATTAATCTAGAAACCCATTCCCGAGGACGATACTTGGACTCATAAATCACTATACTAAAACTTGACTCGTACACTGCGGTATTGCAATATCATAAATATTACGCAACAATATGATACATCAAAATTTTCACCCATAAATCTCAGTTAAGTTCACACCGTGAGATCCATACTCGGTCTCGTGGCGCAAACGGGAATGTCCCACTTCGGATGGTATTTATATGGCTCAAAATCAAGGTGAATGGAAAGAGTATTTATTGTAAGTGGGAGCGAAACTTGTGTCAACGACACCCACAGTCTCCTTGTTGGGATTTATGCCCTATACTTATGTAATTTTGATCAAATAAATAAAGAGTTGTTTGTTTTGATAAAATTATATTTTTGCTCTATAAATCCAATAAACTAAGCTCCCAGGTTATAATGTATCTTGAACATCAGTGTAGTAGACACTATTTATATTTTGAAGGGATCAAATCCCGCAGTGGAAGTGCTTGTGAATCGCGTGATCTTATTTAGTCTCATGGATTTCAACCAAGATCAAATAACGCTAAGATTAAGCATGCTATAAGATCTTGGACAACAAGAAATTACCTTTGAAGAACTCTTTTTTCAAGTGCTCCCTCTCATAAGGTCACGATCTCAGCAACTCGAACCTGAATGATCACGGACACCACCACCGGATCTTCTCCATTGTTCTCTAGGTGAGGGAGGAAGGTGGGTTCCTTTTAAGGTGAGATGTTGAGTTTTTGAGAGAAGAAGTGTGTCGAACTTTTCCAACAACACAATTGTATGGAATTCTAGGGTTTTCCAAAAGCACTTTTTCTTGCTCTCAAAGTTGCATCTCATGCAACTATTTATAGGGAATTAAGATGGAAATTACCATCAAATCCCTCATACATTCTCTCATTATTATATAGTTTATATGTGAATCTGATTCACATTAAAACCATATATTATATCAATTATATCACATATAATCGATATAACATCTCATAGATGAAATTGAACACTTCAATTTCATTCCTAACTTTATACCATCTATATTACCATTTTGAGCCAACGGAGGGACCTAATGGACCTACAGTTCATGAGCTCCAATGATGTGAGATTAACTGATCAAACTCTTTGATCCAGTTAATCAATATTCATTAACTACAAGTCACTCCACTATAGACTTGTAGCTGCACTCTCTTCACTGTAGATTATATTGTGTCCATTGATATAATCATTACCCATGAGTCGACCCTTCACAAGTTGTTCGTAATCACAGTTGGGTCAAATTACCGTTTTACCCCTGTGATTACCTTTTTGTTCCTTAAGCACCACTGATCCTCTAATGAACAACAAGTCTAAGGTCTTACCATAGATTTATACCCTCTTAAGTCAGTTTCGAGGGCGGGGCCCCATTGATCAAGACCTAGACTCAGTTCTTAAGGGAACAACCTATTTAATGAAGGGAATGAAACTCCCACGCAGCGGAAGACGATCGAATCGCCATGGTGAAGTTGTGCAATTGAATTTCGTTAAAATCGATCTAACATTTAGATCTAGGCTAAACATGCTTAATTGGAAAGAAAAATCAGTAAATATTAGTTACTTACTTGTTGAAGACCCTCTTCAAAATTCCTTTCCAAATTCACGAACTCTTCGTGTGCTCCCCTATCTCTATGAACCCGAACTCTTCTCACGAACAAGAACACCGCCAAAAGGCTTCTCGGTTGTTCTTCTTTTGGAAGAAGGAAGTTGGTGGGAACTTTGTGTTTTGGTGAAAGGAGGAGAATTCTTGAGAAAATTTGAGAGAGAATGTTCTCTTCTTGCAAGAAGGGTTTAAATAATGGAGATAGTGAAGGGAATCGAAGTCCCCGCAGCGGAAGCGATTACGAATCGCGCGCTCTTGATTTAGTTACAATGGAAATTTCAGGAATGTAAAACATAGATTAAGCATAAAATAAGAGTTTGGACAGCAAAAGTTACCTTTGAAGAACCTTTCTTCAAGTGCTCCTCTCTCCACGGTCACGATCTCAAAGAATGAGAACTCCAACGTCATGTAAGACACGACCACCGAATCTTCTCCGTTGTTCTCTAGGTGAGGGAGGAAGGTGGGTTCCCTTTAGGAGAAGTGAGGTATTTTGAGAGAGATGTGTGTTTTGGAACTCCTCCAACAACACAACAAGGAGGCTAGTGATTGTATCAAAAACCCTTAACCTAGTTGCATCTCATGCAACCATAGAGAATTGGGATGGAACTGACCATCCTACCCCTCCTTTAATCTCTCTTTAGTATATAGTCTAAATCACATTAAAACTATATATTATATCAATTATATCATATATAATTGATATAACTCCTCATGTACGAAATTGAACACTTCAGGTTCACTCCTAACTTTATACCCTCAATATTACCATGTTGAGCCAACGGAGGGATATAATGGACCTACAGATCATGAGCTCCAATGATGTGAGATTAACTGATCAAACTCTTTGATCCAGTTAATCAATATTCATTAACTACAAGTCACTCCACTATAGACTTGTAGCTGCACTCTCCTCACTGTAGATATTATTGTGTCCACTGATATAGTCATTGTCTATGAGTCGACCCTTCACAGGTTGTTCGTAATCACAGCTTGGTCAAATTATCGTTTTACCCCTGTGATTACCTCTTTGCTCCTTAAGCACCACTGATCCTCTAATGAACAATAAGTCTAAGGTCCTACCTTAGACTCATATCCTAAATGAGCGGGGCCCCATTGTTCAAGACACGAGTCGATTCTTAAGGGAACAACCTATCTAATTCCTTAGTAGAGGAATGAGTGAATTCCATCTTGCACAGTTAAGTTCCCAGCTACCTACAAGGTTCTGTGCCTGAGAAGGTAGGCTTATTGAGTCGGCTATAGGCCACTCTCACCCATTATAGTCTAAGGAAAAACCCCTATAAGCAGGAGTTCTTAACTTGCTCGAGATTCGAGTCAAGTCACTAATGACCATTTATAAATTACTAGTCTTATCCTCATTAGCGATTGTTATCTTTGGTTAGACTAATAATTTGCGATCCAGTCTTGTATGAACTCTTCACACAGGATGCCCCCACTCGCATGTCAACTACATGAATGAGTTTGATTACCTAATTTGTACTAATTACAAAGTCGGTCGCATCCATGGTGTTACCAGAATGAGGTTTCCAACCCTATTCTTATACCATAGATTATTTAGGTTATAATCTTGAATTCAACACAAATAGTGTCCACTACACTGATTTCAAGATAAACGTTATAACCTTGGAGCTTAGTTTATGGATTTATAAAAGCAAGACTGTAATCTTATCAAAACAAATAACCATTTATTTAATTGATCAAGATTACACAAGGTTAGGGCATAAATCCCAACAATCTCCCACTTGACCTAAAGCTTGTGGAGTACTAAACATTACATTAATGTAAATACAATAAACTAGGGCATTTAAACCCTTTGTACAAAATACTCCCACTTGCCCTAGTTGGGGAAGACTTGTAAACCTAGACCTTCTAGGTGACTCTTAAATACTTTAGCTGTGAGAGCCTTTGTAAAAGGATCAGCAATGTTGTGCTCTGAGGCTATCTTCGCGACAATCACGTCTCCTCTGTGCACGATCTCCCGGATGAGATGATACTTTCGCTCTATGTGCTTTCCCCTCTTGTGACTACGGGGTTCCCTCGAATTTGCCACTGCACCACTGTTATCGCAATACAGTGTGACGGGCAAAGTCATATTTGGAACAACTTCTAAATTTAGCATAAATTTTCTTAACGAAACGACCACCTTAGCTGCTTCACAAGCTGCTACATATTCGGCCTCCATGGTGGAATCAACGATGCATCCTTGCTTGACGCTTCGCCATACTACAACTCCTCCGTTAAGAGTGAAAACTGACTCTGATGTAGATTTTCGAGAATCTTTACAGTCTTAAAGTCAGAATCCGTGTATCTTGTAAGGATCAAATTCTTAGCCCCATACACAAGCATGTAGTTCCTTGTTCTCCGAAGATACTTAAGGATCATTTTAACCGTTGTCCAGTGTTCAAGTCCTAGATTAGATTGATAACTACTGAGCATCCCAACTGCAAAACAAATGTCAGGACTAGTACACAACATGGCGTACATCAGGCTCCCAACAGCTGATGCGTAAGGAATCCGTCTCATATCCTCAACTCCTTGAGGTGTCTTAGGACACTGTTCCTTAGACAAATGGATTCCATGTCTGAAAGGAAACAAGCCCTTTTTGGAATCTTGCATCTTAAACCTTAACAACACTTTGTCTGTGTATGATGCTTGAGACAAGGCTAGTGTTCTATTCTTGCGCTTCCGGACAATCTGGATCCCAAGAACAAACTGCGCATCACCCAAATCTTAAATTTGGAATTGTGTTGCTAACCATTCCTTGATGTCAGTAAGATAACCTACATCATTCCGAATGAGTAGGATATCATCCACATAGAGAGTTAGGAAAGCGACAGAACTATTGATGATTTTCTTGTAGACACAAGGTTCATCATCATTCTGGTCAAAACCATAAGATCTGATAGCCTCATTAAATCTTATATTCCAGGACCTAGAGGCTTGTTTCAGTCCATAAATCGACCTTTTAAGCCTGCAAACCTTTTGCTCTTGTCCTGATTCAATGAACCCTTTGGGTTGGTCCATGTAGATGGTTTCCTTAAGATTGCCATTCAAAAAGGTTGTCTTGACATCCATTTGTCATACCTCATAGTCATAATATGCGGCAATGGCAAGAAGGATATGGATAGACTTTACCATAGCAACAGGTGAAAAGGTTTCCTCAAAGTCAACCCCTTCAACATGGGTATAACCCCTTCAACATGGGTATAACCCTTTGCCACGTTTTCTCTTGTAGATCCACTTACAACCTATAGGTTTTACCCCATCAGGCTTATCTACAAGATCCCAAACAGAATTGAAGTGCATAGACTCCATTTCTTGGTCCATGGCTATGACCCATTTGTCTTTGTCAATGTCCACCATTGCTTGATTATAAGTCAATGGATCCTCACAGTTGTCATCTGGTATAACAACTTGGGTTTCAACTAAGCCCATGTAACGGTCAGGCTGTATCACAACCCTCCCACTACGTCGAGGAATACTCAACTCTTGAGATGGACCCTCTTGACTAGACAAACTAGTATCAACAACTGTTGTTGACATACTAGTGTTCTTATCAGCAACCTTTTCTATTGTTCCGTCTAACTCACTTAACACTACCTTACTTTTTGGTTTGTGGTTCCTTATGTGGTCCTCCTCCAAGAAAGTGGCATTTGTCGACGCAAAGACCTTATCTTCCTTAGGATCATAGAATAAACCACCTCTTGTTTCTTTTGGATATCCTAAGAATAGGCACAACTTTGAACCTGAATCCAACTTCTTTGGATTTGTCACAAGCACATGTGTTGGACAACCCCATATTCTGAAATGACATAAACTACCTTTACGTCCTTTCCAGAGTTCAAGAGGTGTTTCAGAAACACTTTTGGAGGGCACACTATTCAATATGTATACTGCAGTCTCTACTGCATAACCCCAAAAGGAACTAGGGAGATGAGCATAACTCATCATTGATCGAACCATGTCCAACAAGGTTCTATTTCTCCTTTTCGATACACCGTTTTGTTTGTGGTGTGTGCCGAGTGAGAGTTGGGATGTAATTCCATGTTCTATCATATAGTTCTCGGAAATTTTAAATCCATGTACTCTCACCTCGATCCGATCGAAGTGTTTTAACTCTTTTACCTAATTGATTTTCAACCTCACTTTGAATTCCTTGAACTTTTCAAGTACTTGGACTTGTGATGCATTAGGTAAATATGCCCATATCCTGGAATAATCATCTATAAAAGAGATGAAATATTCATATCCTCCCTCAGCTTTAACATTCATCGAACCACAAAGGTCTGAATGTATAAGCTCTAGAGGATCTTTGGCTCTCTAACCTTTTCCACTAAAAGGTCTTTTAGTCATTTTGCCTTCTAGGCAGGATTCACATACTAGTAAGGAATTTTCTTCTAACTCGTTTAGAAGTCCGTTCTTTACCAATCTCTCAATCCTATTGAGATTAATGTAACCCAATCTTAGATGCCAAAGATGAGCTTTTTCTTTAGGAGAAATTTTACGTTTCTTAGTTTGTGCGTTTGAAGTTTTAAATAATTCAGTGTTCAAAACCATTTTGACTGAATTACGCCTTAAAACATACAATCCATTTTCTAATGAAGCTGAACATATTTCTAAACCTTTCTTTAAAATAAATACTTTATTCATAGAAAAGGAAACATAAATACATTGTTCAATGAGGCAATAAATGGAAATAAGCTTTCTAGTAACACTGGTATCACTAATATATTGTCCAACACTACATATTTCTTGCCAAAATAAAGAAGAACAAACATGATTAGTGGCGCCTGAATCAAGTATCCAAGCTGTTTTATCATTATCCACTAAACAGGCTTCAAGGCAAAGTAAATCATATTTACCTTCCTTCTTCTTTTCTGCAATGTACTTCAGACAGTTCCGTTTCCAATGCCCGTCTTCGTTGCAGTGGAAACACTTTCCTTTGTTAGCAATGTCTTTGAATTTCATGTCCTTTTGGGCGGCAGCTTTGCCAGCTTTTTTCCCTTTACCAACCTTTTTCATGTTCTTCTTCTTACCTCTCAGGTTAGAAGAAGATGAAGCCACTGTTTTTGTCCCAGAGGTCGAACCTCTGTGATAACTCCTATTGGCAACATTTGCCTCACCTTTCGATCCCTGAATTTTCATCAAAGATTGAAAGGTCTGGAGTTCATTCAGAAGGGAGGTAAGATTAAAAGTAAGCTTGTTCATAACAACATTACTTCTAAACTGCAGGAAACTATCTGGAAGGGTTTCCAAAATGAAGGTGACCTGGCTCGACTCATCGATGGAAGCACCATTCGATTTCGCAATGTTAAAGTGTACCATCATATCTAGGACATGATCCCAAACAGATGTACCCTCTGACATCCTCGAGTTGAATATGTACTTAAGGGCATTATGTCGGGCTTGTGTGGACTGTTGTCCAAACATACCCTGCACAGAATCTATGATTTCCTTGGCGGTAATCATGCCCTCATGCTTCTTGGCTAATATGTCAGACATACTTGTCAGCACGTAGACCTTTGCCTTATCATTGGCCTTGATCCATCGATCATATGCATCACGAACATTTCGTGACGCATTCGAGCTCGACACCCGAGGACACTCCTCGCTTAGCACAAACTTGGATCATCCACTACCAAAATAGTGTTGAGTTTGTTTTTCCATGTCATCATTCTCTCCGGTTAACTTTTCCGCACCCAATAAGGAAATTATAGAGCTAGACATTTTTTGCTGAAAATTTACAAACAAACTTGTATGAGTTTCTTGCTATAACTCTAATCCAATCATGTTTAGCTAATTATCAAATGGTTCCTAGGCCATTTATAATTTGCAATGATACTCCAAAGGTTTAGAGTGTATGACACCGAAGGGTAATAAAAAACACTCCTCCTCTGGATCAAGACACTCTTGACCAAAACCTAACACCAGAATAACTCTTATTCCTATAGGTTTTAGTTACCATTTTTCGGTCTGGATACATACACAACTTATGTACCCCGTGAGTGTAACCCTTTGTCTTTAGATCCCAGAGTCTCGATCCAATAAAATCCGTCGAAGGGAGGACTAGATTGGAAAATAGTCTAAGAAAATCTTTATCCTTTTCTGGTGTCTACTGTGTTAGATCCCCTATGATCAAGCCCTCCGGAGGGATTGTCTGGTCCAGGCCAAACTAGTAGGTTGACCATAGTGGTCTAACGGTGTAAACCGACAAAAGAGACCGTAGGTTTTGTTTTCACTAAACCCGCTCCCACTCATTATAAGTACCCTCTCCATTCACCTTGGTATTGACTCATACAAACACCATCCGAAGGGGGACGCTCCCATTTGCGCCACGAGCCCAAGTATGAGTCTCACGGTGTGTACATTCCGGAGATAGCGTAGGTAAAAAAATATGTATCTCATACACGTTTTCCTCCCACTGAATACTTTAAATCTATAGGAATCTTTCTTAGGCTAAAACCCAGCTAATGGTTTTACCTAACTCTATCAACATAACTTTTATATTGATAATCAATATAACTCTTATATTGATTTTATCCTAAGTTTGTTAATATAACTCCTTATATTAAACCTAGGATTTCTAGTTTATTAACCCGTTAATAAACCCGTTGATGCTACTGTAATTTATAAGACTCTCTGATTAAATTTCACTCCAAGGTCGATTTCGGGGTGTTCCGTGTTCCGTTTAAAATAAACAAATACTACCCGACCTGCATGTAACTTGCCTTAGACAGAGTTCCTCTTTTAATCATAGCTTATAAATTACTTGGTTCCTAATTCTAATCTAATTAGAACTAGATAACCTAAGGTCTATTATTTCCAAGTTTTAAACACTTTAAACTAATAATTAACCTTAGGTGACATGCATACTATGTTATAGTGCTTGATCATTCATCACATGAATAATAAAACATACATAGCATATTCATCTCATGAAATATAATGCATGTCAATGCTGCCCAAAAATTAATATAACAACCTTATATTAATTAATCATGCAAACTATATAATATAACTCCTTATATTATAAATGATGCATGAAAATGCTTAACCTAAGGTGAGATTTCTAAAATACAAGCATACACTATGCATGGGAATAATTACACAACAATTGCATAATTAAAATAGCAAAAATTAGACAAATTTTGGCACCCTAGAAATAATTTTAATTAATATAATCTAATTATATTAATTAAAATTAAAATTATTAAATATATTAAAATAAAAAGTTTTTATAATTAATATAATTAATAAAATTTTCGGTTTCTGCCCGTTGCTCCTCGCGTGAAACATATCTGGCGTTGCAACGCTGATAGCAGCGTTGCAACGCTGCTTTTGTCGTCTTCTACCGAGCGTTGCAACGCTAAAGGATGCGTTGCAATGGTGCCTCCTGCGCGCGCCTTCTCTCATAGCGCGCGCGTTGCAACGCCGATGAATGACAGCGTTAACGCCGCATTACCATGAAGATTGAGAATCTCCATTCTTTGCTCGTTTTTGCTCCGTTTTTCTCAGCAAACGCCTTGCCTCGAACGACACGGACTTACAGACTCGATTTATAATTAAATTTGCACAAAACACCGGGCCCTTACATTGAACATTTCAATGAAAAATTGTAAATCTAAGTGCCAAAGCCGAAAACATCTAATTTCTCAAAACCGTTCATACATCACATGCAAAAAAAAAATCTCACCTTGTTCTTGAAAAATCTAGAACATAAATCAAGAACGCAATTGGACTCTGATACCAATTGAAGGGAATCGAAGTCCCCGCAACGGAAGCGATTGCGAATCTCGCACTCTTGATTTAGTTACAATGGAAATTTCAGGAATGTAAAACATGGATTAAGCATAAAATAAGAGTTTGGATAGCAAGAAGTTACCTTTGAAGAACCTTTCTTCAAGTGTTCCTCTCTCCACGGTCACGATCTCAGCAACAAGAACTCCAACGTGCGAAGACACGACCACCGGATCTTCTTCGTTGTTCTCTAGGTGAGGGAGGAAGGTGGGTTCCCTTTAGGAGATGTGAGGTATTTTGAGAGAGATGTGTGTTTTGGAACTCTTCCAACAACACAACAAGAAGGCTAGTGATTCTATAAAAAACCCTTAACCTAGTTGCATCTCATGCAACGATATATATAGAGAATTGGGATAAAACTGACCATCCTACCCCTTTTTTAATCCCTCTTTAGTATATAGTGTAAATCACGTTAAAACTATATATTATATCAATTAAATCATATATAATTGATATAACACTTCAATTTCACTCCTAACTTTATACCCTCAATGTTCCCATGCTGAGCCAACGGAGGGATCTAATGGACCTACAGATCATGAGCTCCAATGATGTGAGATTAACTGATCAAACTCTTTGATCCAGTTAATCAATATTCATTAACTACAAGTCACTCCACTATAGACTTGTAGCTGCACTCTCCTCACTTTAGATATTATTGTGTCCACTGATATAGTCATTGTCCATGAGTCGACCCTTCACAGGTTTTTCGTAATCACAGCTGGGTCAAATTACCATTTTACCCCTGTGATTACCTCTTTGCTCCCTAAGCACCACTGATCCTCTAATGAACAACAAGTCTAAGGTTCTACCTTAGACTCATACCCTCGTAGAGGGCGGGGGCCCATTGTTCAAGACCTGGAGTCAATTCTTAAGGGAACAACCTATTTAATTCCTCAGTAGAGGAATGAGTGAATTCCATCTTGCACAGTTAAGTTCTCAGCTACCTACAAGGTTTTGTCTTTGAGAAGGTAGACTTATTGAGTCGGCTACAGGCCACTCTCACCCATACTAGTCTAAGGACAAATCCCTATAAGCAGGAGTTCTTAACTTGCTCGGGATTCAGGTCAAGTCACTAATGACCATTTATAAATTACTAGTCTTATCCTGTTAACGGTGTTATACTGGTTAGACTAATCATTTGCGATCCAGTCTTGTATGAACTCTTCATACAGGATGCCCCCACTCGCATGTCAACTACATGAATGAGTTTGATTACCTCATTTGTACTAATTACAAAGTGGGTCGCGTCCATGGTGTTACCAGAATGAGGTTTCCAACCTTATTCTTATACCATAGACTATTTAGGTTATAATCTTGAATTCAACCCAAATAGTGTCCACTATACTGATTTCAAGATAAACGTTATAACCTTGGAGCTTAGTTTATTGGATTTATAAGCAAGACTGTAATCTTATCAAAACAAATAACCCTTTATTTAATTGATCAAGATTACACAAGTTTAGGGCATAAATCCCAACAGATAGGTGGAGTTGAAATGTCCACCTATTTACCATTTTACCACAACTATAGGTTATGCAAATCATATTTGCATAACCATATATTATAAGATATCTCATATTTCACATCACAAATCACATTTGCAATATTGTAGATTTATTAAATTGAATCACATCCAATTTTATATCTCTTAACCTAATTTCTCCAATTAGTCCTAATTCAACAATTATGCTAACCTATAGTTTATTATGAATCTCATTCACATTAAACTATATATTATATCATTCATATCTCATATAAATGACATAAATGCCCTTTAGTGAAATTGAACACTTCAATTCACACCAAAACATTAACCCTTCTTTTAATCCAGTTTGAGCCAACCGAGGAACCTAATGGACCTACAGTCACGAGCTCCAATGACCCGAGATTAACTTATCAAACTCTTTGACCCGGTTAATCAACATTCATTAGCTACGGTAACACTCCACTAAAGTCCGTAGCTACACTCCCATC
Organism: Trichosanthes cucumerina; assembly: GCA_036507285.1. Lineage (NCBI taxonomy): Eukaryota > Viridiplantae > Streptophyta > Magnoliopsida > Cucurbitales > Cucurbitaceae > Trichosanthes > Trichosanthes cucumerina. The sequence goes on from CM071841.1 coordinate 19,902,330, forward strand.
AGTCAGAATATTACGTGTCCACTGATATAACCAATGCCCATGAGTCGACCCTTCACAGGTTGTTCGTAGACACTGTTGGGTCAAATTACCGTTTTAGCCCTGTGTCTACTTCTTGTTCCTTAAGTCCCCACTGCTACTCTAATGAATAACAACGTTGTTATGGTCCGACCATACACAACAACCCTCTGAGGCCAGTGAGAGGGTGGGTGCTCATTGTCCAAGTCCTGGAGACAACACTTAAGGGAACAACCCCTCTAGTTTCCCTAAAGGTGGGAACGAGTGAATTCCATCTCGCGTAGTTAAGTTCCCAACTCCCTACTTTGTCCTGCCCCTAAGAAGATAGGCATATTGGGCAAGTAACTTTGACCACCTTCACCAAGATTAGTCAAAGGGACGCACCGCGCAGACGTGAGTCCGTAACACGCCGTGATTCGTGTCGAGTCATTAATGGTCATCTCACGGTTATTAGTCCCATCACAACGGTGTTGCATCGTGAGGTCTAATAATTCACTGTCCATCTTTGTACAATGTCATTATACAGGATGCCCCCACTCGCATGTCAACCACATGAACGATTCAGATCACCTCGTTTGTATCTTAATACAAAGCGGGTCGCATCCACAGTGTATTAAGGATTAGGTCTCAAATCAAATCCATATACTTTAGACCGCTCAGGTCATTTACTCGAATGTGATCCTCCCTGTGTGTCCACTACACACCATTCAAGTTCTAGTTCTCTCATATATTCAATGACCCTAGAGCTTAGTTTATTTGTCAAAGTTTGTATTAAATGCGAGACACAAAGTAATGAAATGAATAACTCTTTATTAATTTCAAATAGTAATTTACAAACACGAGATTGGGACAAAACATCCCAACATTTAATTCCTTAATGTAGGAATGAGTGAATTCCATCTTGTATAGTTAAGTCCCCAGCTACCTACGAAGTTCTGTCCCTGAGAAGGTAGGCTTATTGAGTCGGCTACAGGGCACTCTCACCCATACTAGTCTAAGGACAAACCCCTATAAGCAGAAGTTCTTAACTTACTCAGGATTCAGGTCGAGTTACTAATGACCATCTATAAATTATCAATCTTATCCTGTTAACGGTGTTATACTGATTAGACTAATAATTTGCAATCCAGACTTGTATGAATTCTTCATACATGATGCCCCCTCTCGCATGTCAAGCACATGAATAAGTTGGATTGCCTCATTTGTACTAATTACAAAGTGGGTCGCATCCATGATGTTATTAGAATAAGGTTTCCAACCTTATTCTTATACCATAGACCATTTAGGTTATACTCTTGAACACAATCCAAATAGTGTCTACTATACTGATGTTCAAGATACATTATAACTTTGGAGATTTAGTTTATTGGATTTATAAAGAAAGAATATAATTTTATCAAAACAAATAACTCTGTATTCATTTGATATAAATTACATAAGTTTAGGGCACAAATCCCAACAATCTCCCACTTGACCTAAAGCTTGTGGAGTATTAAAAGACATTACAATAATGTAAATACAATAAACTAGGGAATTTAAACCATTTGTACAACATACTCCCACTTGCCATAGTTGGGGAAGACTTGTAAGCCTACACCTTCTAGGTGACTCTCAAATACTTTAGTCGTGAGAGCCTTTGTAAAAGGATCAAGAACGTTGTGCTCTGAGGCTATCTTTGTGACGATCACCTCTCCTCGATGCACGATCTCCAAGATGAGATGATATTTTCGCTCAATATGCTTTCCACTTGGGTTCCCTTGAATTTGCCATGACACCACTGTTATCACAATACAACATAATGGGAAAACTCAAATTTGGAAGAATTTCCAAATTTAGCATGAATTTCCTTAACCAAACGACCTCTTTAGCTGCTTCACAAGCTGCTACATATTCGGCCTCCATGGTGGAATCAGCGATGCATCCCTGCTTGATGTTTTGCCATACTACAACTCCTCCATTAAGAGTGAATACTGACCCTAATGTAGATTTTCGAGAATCATTATCAGTCTGAAAGTCAGAATCCATGTATCCCGTAAGGATCAAATCCCTAGCCCCATACACAAGTATGTAGTTCCTTGTTCTCCGTAGATACTTAAGGATTGTTTTAACCGTTGTCCAATGTTCAGGTCCTGGATTGGATTGATACCTACTTACCATTCCAACTGCAAAACAGATGTCTGGCCTAGTACACAACATGACATACATCAGGCTCCCAACAGCTGATGCATATGGAATCCGTCTCATATCCTCAACTCTTTGAGGTGTCTTAGGACACTGTTCCTTAGACAAATAAACCCCATGTCTAAAAGGCAATAAACTCTTTTTGGAGTCTTGCATCTTGAACCTCGACGACAGTTTGTCGATGTAAGATGTCTGAGATAAGGCTAGTGTTTTATTCTTGCGGTTCTGAACAATCTGGATCCCAAGAACAAAGTGCGATTCGCCAAAATTTTTCATTTGGAATTGCGTAGCTAGCCAATTTTTAATGTCAGTAAGATGTCCAACATCATTCCCAATGAGTAGGATATCATCCACATATAGAACTAAGAATGCGACAGAACTATTGATGATTTTCTTGTAGACACAAGGTTCATCATCATTCTGATAAAAGCCAAAGGATTTTGATTGTCTCATCAAATCTTATATTCCAGGAGCTAGAGGCTTGTTTCAGTCCATAAGTTGACCTTTTAAGCCTGCAAACCTTTTGCTCTTGTCCTGATTCAATGAACCCTTTGGGTTATTCCATGTAGATGTTCTCATCCAGATTGTCATTCAAAAAGGTTGTCTTGACATCTATTTGCCATACCTCATAGTCATAATATGCAACAATGACAAGTAGGATACGGATAGACTTTACCATAGCAACAGGTGAAAAGGTTTCCTCATAGTCAACCCCTTCAACCTGGGTATAACCATTTGCTACTAGTGTAGCTTTAAAGGTTTGCACCTTTCCATCTGCACCACACTTTCTCTTGTAGATCCACTTACAACCTATAGGTTTTATCCCATCAGGTTTATCTACAAGATCCCAAACAGAATTGAAGTTCATAGACTCCATTTCTTGGTTCATGGCTATTACCCATTTGTCTTTGTCTTTGTCAACCATCGCTTGATTATAATTCGATGGATCCTCACAGTCGTCATCTGGTATAACAACATGGGTTTCAGATAAACCCATGTAATAGTCAGGTTGTGTTATAACCCTCCCACTGAAGGGAATCGAAGTCCCCGCAGCGGAAGAGATTGTGAATCACGCGCTTTTGATTTAGTTACAACGATAAATTCAAGAACATACAAAACTAGATTAAGAATAAAAGTGAAATGGACAGCAAGAATTTACCTTTGAAGAACCTTTCTTCAAGTGCTCCTCTCTCCACGGTCATGATCTCAGCAACAAGAACTCCAACGTGCGAAGACACGACCACCGAATCTTCTCCACTGTTCTCTAGGTGAGGGAGGAAGGTGGGTTCCCTTTAGGAGATGTGAGGTATTTTGAGAGAGAGATGTTTTTTTTGTCTTGGAACTTTTCCAACAACAACAAAAGAGTTTTTCCAAAACCTTAACATAGTTGCATCTCATGGAACTATATATATAGAGAAATAGGATGAAAATGACCATCCTACCCCTCATTTAATCTCTCTTTAGTATATAGTTTAATTTATATATGAATCTAATTCACATTAAGACTATATATTATATCAATTATATCATATATAATTGATATAACTCCTTGTAAACCCAAGATCTTTCTTTGGAACTTCCTTATTAAAAAAAAAAACAACAAAAGGAAAGAAGAAATGAAGTGAAAGACAAAAGGAAAACAAGGAAGGAAAGTTTAAACCATTTTGGTTTGGATTGCTTTAAGACAAAAGAAGAAAAGGAAATGAAACAAATGTTTAATATATTAAGTTTTGTTTTGTTAAGAGAAGAAAAGAAAAGAAAAGAAAAGAAAGAAAGGGATAAAGGAAAGGAAAAAGAAAAGGAAAAAGAAAAGAAAAAGTAAAAAGCAAAAAGGGAAAAAGACAAAATGTTACCTTTTCCACCGTTTGCTTTATCTTCTCTCCATTTTCTCCTCTATCTTTACAAACCAAAGCTGAAGCTTCGTGGGAGAAGGAGAAATGAAGAAGAAGAAATCCATTTTTGTGGTTTTGGAGCCGGAGTTGCAAAAGAAAGGAGGAGAGAACTCAAAGCTTGATTGTATAGCGAAGAAGGTGATCAACTCAACCCTGTTCTGGTTTTCTGTTCTTTTCGAGCTCAACAAGAAGAGGTAAGAGTTGAGTTTTTGATACATGAAAGTTAATTCAATTTGGTACAAATTTCGTGAAGGAAGCTCGAGCATAGTGTTTGTTTATCGTGTAGAACAGTAATCATCGTATTGTTGTTAAGAGGTGAGCAATGTCTGTTGGCTTCATGCCTCTTTCCGGGCTAAGTTAACAGGTGGTTCGGGAGGGGGTGTGACAACTTGGTATCAGAGCGTTAGCTCTATGGGAATGAGACAGGGCAAGTTAGCTCTGAGAATAAAATAAAAGTCATAGCAAGTTATTGAGTTACTTCAGATCGAACTAGTAAAGTATGGTCCAAGTAAGAATAAGAGTAAGTCCAGTTAGGGCTAAAATGTGAATAGTAGTCTAGTATTGTGTTATTGAGTTAAGTATTCATAGCATGTCGAATGTGTTGATATGTTATAGGAGTCATGCCACCACGTATTAGCAGACGACGCAGGCAGGATCAGGGCAGGACGCAGGATCCTACCCAAGGTCAATCTGAGAGGGGGTCTAGTGCCCCGAGAGTCCAAACTGAGGCTAGAGATGAGCAACATGTTAGTTTCTCACAGGAGGCAGGCAGGCCAGGGAGAGCAGGGCCCAGTGATCCCAAAAAAAAAGCGTATAGAATAGAACGTCTGAAGAAATTAGGAGGCACAGTATTTGAGGGTTCCATAGATCCAGCTGATGCCGAGGTTTGGCTGAATATGCCACAAAAACGTTTTGATGTAATGAGTTGCCCTGACGAACGAAGAGTCAAGTTAGCCACATTGCTGCTAGAGAAGGAAGCAGAGGGATGGTGAAAATCGATTTTAGCCAGACGGAGTGATGCACGTACCCTGGATTGGCAAACATTCAGAGGCATATTCGAAGATAAATATTACCCTAGCACGTATCGTGAGGCAAAGAGGGATGAATTTTTAGATCTGAAGCAAGGGCCACTTTCAGTGGCTGAGTATGAGAGAAGGTATACCCACCTGTCACGGTATGCTGATGTGATTGTGGTATCTGAGAGTGACAGGTGTCGGAGATTTGAAAGAGGGTTACGTCCTGAGATACGAACCCCAGGCACAAGCATTGCAAAGTGGGCTTACTTTTCCCTGCTGGTAGAGACTGCTCTACGTGTTGAGCAGAGTATAATAGAGGCACAACCAGTAGTGGAGCCTATTCGAGGGCCTTCAACGACGAACAGTTTTCGGGGTCGTGAACAGAGAAGATTCACACCTAGAGTAAATATTTCAAGTCGTCAGGACTTTAAGAATCGAGTTGGCGGCCAGGCATCGAGGCAGATGAAGGTTAGTGGTGCCTATCAGAGGCAGAGTCAGAGAGCACCTGGTGAGTCCGCGGATCCACAAAGAAGACCACGCACAATGCAGAGTCTCATTGCTAGTGTAGCAAGGAGAACACCTTGTGCGAATTGTGGCAAGAATCATCGAGGCCAATGTCTTGTGGGTGTCAATGTGTGTTGCCAGTGTGGACAGCCAGGGCATTTTAAGAGGGATTGTCCACAACTTAGAGCAGCCACACAGAGGGACCAGGGAGTTGGGTCCCAGACAGTTGAGCAGCCAAGAGTTCCAGTAGCTGCAAGAGAGGGCACCAGTTGTGCTAAATAGAAAGGAAGTTGTTTTCAAGAAACCAGGATTAGCTGAAGTGGTTTTCAGGGGTGAAAGGAAGATTATCCCTACGAGCTTGATTTCAACATTAAAAGCTGAAAAGTTGTTGAGGAAAGGTTGCATGGTATTTCTTGCACACGTCGTGGAGGTGCAGGAAGAAAAGCTAAAACCAGAAGATGTTCTTGTGGTTAACGAATTTCTTGATGTTTTTCCAGCAGATCTGTCAGGGTTGCCACCTGATAGGGAAGTTGAGTTCACTATTGAGTTGCTACCAGGAACAACACCTATTTCGCAAGCGCCGTATAGAATGACTCCAAGTGAGCTCAAGGAGTTGAAGATGCAGTTACAAGAACTAGTTGATAAAGGATACATCAGACCTAGTGTATCACCCTGGGGAGCTCCAGTGTTATTTGTAAAGAAGAAAGATGGTACCCTTAGATTATGCATTGATTATAGGCAGTTAAACAAGTCACGATACGTAGCAAGTATCCTTTACCCCGTATAGATGTCTTATTTGCCCAGTTACGAGGAGCATCAATGCTTACTAAGATTGATTTGAGATCAGGATACCATCAGTTAAAGGTAAGGGAATCAGACATTCCTAAAACAACATTCAGAACGAGGTATGGGCATTATGAGTTTTAGTAATGCCGTTAGGTTTGACGAATGCACCAGCAGTTTTCATGGACCTCATGAACAGGATATTCCACCAGTATTTGGATCAGTTCGTGATAGTATTTATTGATGATATACTAGTTTACTCAATTGATAGAAAGCACATGAGGAACATTTGAGCATTATACTGCAAACACTACGAGATAAACAGTTGTATGCTAAATTCACCAAATGTGAGTTTTTGTTGAATCAGGTAGTATTTTTTGGGGCATGTTGTGTCAACAAATGGTGTTAGTGTGGATCCAAATAAAGTGAAAGTTGTGGTCAACTGGGAGAGACCAGCCAGTATGACAGAGGTACGTAGTTTCCTAGGCTTGGCAGGATACTACAAATGGTTTGTTGAGGATTTCTCACGATTAGCATTACCATTAACAACTTTAACAAGGAAGAACGCTAAGTTTGAATGGTTAGATAAATGTGAACAGAGTTTTCAAGAGCTGAAAAAGATGTTAGTTACAACACCTATTCTGACACTTCCTGTAACGGGAAAAGAGTATGTGATTTACTGTGATGCCTCGAGACAAGGTTTAGGGTGTGTTCTGATGCAAGGAGGAAAAGTAATAGCTTATGCGTCAAGACAATTGGAAAAGCACGAATGTGATTACCCTACCCATGATCTCGAGCTAGCAGCAGTTGTTTTAGCACTGAAGATCTGGAGACATTACTTGTTTGGTGAAAGGTGTCACATTTACACAGATCATAAGAGTCTGAAATATATCTTTGATTAGAAGGAGTTGAATATGAGACAAAGAAGATGGTTAGAACTGATTAAAGATTATGATTGTACCATAGAATACCATCCAGGTAAGGCGAATGTGGTAGCAGATGCATTGAGTAGGAAGTCAAAACTTCCTAAGAACGCCCTGTGTGGTATTTGAGCGATATTTTTTTAAGTACTCTAAGGGATTCTAAGGCATTTGTGATTGCAGAGAATTCAGGGAGTCTTTTAGCTCAATTCCAAGTCAAGTCTTCGCTCGTAGCAGAGATTGTAAGAAGATAACCAGATGATAGTAACTTGCAGAAAATGTTTGGAAAGTCCAAATAGGGCCCAGAGGACGAATTTAAAATGAGATCAGATGGAGCCATAGAGAGGCAAGGAAGACTTTGTGTTCCGAGTGTTAGTGAGCTTAAAGATGCTATTCTAGAAGAAGCTCACAGTTCAGCTTACGCTATGCATCCAGGAAGCACCAAGATGTATAAGACATTGAAAGGGAGCATATTGATTGCATGGGATGAAGCGGGAGGTAGCTGAATATGTTGATAATGTTTGATCTGCTAACAGGTTAAACCAGTTAGACAGAGACCAGTAAGACTCCTTAATCCATTGCCAGTGCCGGAATGGAAATGGGAGCATATCACTATGTATTTTCTGTTTGGATTACCACGTACTTCTAGTGAACATGATGGTATTTGGTTAATAGTGGATAGACTCACTAAAACAGCACGGTTTATATCGATTTAAGCGACGTCTACACTTGATCAGCTTGTTGAGCTATATGTCGAAAGAATTGTGAGTCAAAACGGAATGCCAGTGTCCATAGTTTCAGATAGAGATCCACGATTTACTTCTAAGTTTTGACCTAGCTTCCAGAAGGCTATGGGGACAAAGTTGAATTTTAGTACAGCATTCCATCCTCAGACAGATGGTCAGTCAGAGAGGACCATCCAGACCCTAGAGGATATGTTGAGGGCATGTGTCCTTCAATTTAAGGGTAGTTGTGATACACACCTATCACTTATGGAGTTCGCTTACAATAATAGCTATCAGTCAAGTATTGGCATGGCACCATTTGAGGCTCTGTATGGAAGGTCGTGTAGAATGCCCGTATGTTGGAATGAAGTAGGAGAGCGGAAGCTAATCGGTCCTGAGTTGGTACAAATTACGACGGATAATATTAAGGTAATCAGGGAGAATTTGAAGGTTGCACAAGACCGTCAGAAGAGTAACGCAGATAAGAGACGAAAGGACTTAGAATTCCCGGTCGGAGATCAAGTTTTCTTGAAGTTATCTCAGTGGAGAGGTGTCCTTCGTTTTGGCAAGAAAGGTAAGTTAAGTCCTAGATATATTAGTCCTTATCAAGTAACGGGACGAGTTGGGCCAGCAGCCTACAGATTGGAGTTGCCAGCAGAACTATCTCGAGTACATGATGTTTTTCATGTGTCCATGTTGAGGAAGTATATTCTAGATTCGACACATGTGTTACAAGCACAACTAGTTGAGTTGAAAGAAGACATGAGTTACATAGAGGATGCAGTTCAAATCCTCGACAGGAAAGAACAAGTTTTGAGAAACAAGACGATCTCCCTCGTGAAGGTTCGTTGGAGACATCACGGAGTGGAGGAGGCAACCTGGGAATTAGAGGACCTAATGAGGAGGAAGTACCCAATGATTTTCACTTAAAGACTACTCAATTTCGAGGACGAAATTTCTTAAGGGGAGCTAAGTTGTAAACCCAAGATATTTCTTTGGAACTTCCTTATTAAAAAAAACAACAAAAGGAAAGAAGAAATGAAGTGAAAGACAAAAGGAAAACAAGGAAGGAAAGTTTAAACCATTTTGGTTTGGATTGCTTTAAGACAAAAGAAGAAAAGGAAATGAAACAAATGTTTAATATATTAAGTTTTGTTTTGTTAAGAGAAGAAAAGAAAAGAAAAGAAAAGAAAGAAAGGGATAAAGGAAAGGAAAAAGAAAAGAAAAAGTAAAAAGCAAAAAGGGAAAAAGACAAAATGTTACCTTTTCCACCGTTTGCTTTATCTTCACTCCATTTTCTCCTCTATCTTTACAAACCAAAGCTGAAGCTTCGTGGGAGAAGGAGAAAGGAAGAAGAAGAAATCCATTTTTGTGATTTTGGAGCTGGAGTTGCAAAAGAAAGGAGGAGAACTCAAAGCTTGATTGTATAGCAGCAAGGTGATCAACTCAACCCTGTTCTGGTTTTCTGTTCTTTTCGAGATCAACAAGAAGAGGTAAGAGTTGAGTTTTTGATACATGAAAGTTAATTCAATTTGGAACAAATTTCGTGAAGGAAGCTCGAGCATAGTATGTTTATCAGGTAGAACAGGGTCATCAGGTATTGTTAAGAGGTGAGCAATGTCTGTTGGCTTCATGCCTCTTTCCGGGCTAAGTTAGCAGGTGGTTCGGGAGGGGGTGTGACACTCCTCATGTATGAAATTGAACACTTCATTTTCACTCCTAACTTTATACCCTCAATATTACAATATTGAGCCAACGGAGGGATCTAATGGACCTACATATCATGAGCTCCAATGATGTGAGATTAACTGATCAAACTCTTTGATCAAGTTAATCAATATTCATTAACAACAAGTCACTCCACTATAGACTTGTAGTTGCACTCTCCTCAGTGTAGATAATATTGTGTCCACTGATATAGTCATTACCCATGAGTCGACCCTTCACAGGTTGTTCGTAATCACAGTTGGGTCAAATTACCGTTTTAGCCCTGTGATTACCTCTTTGCTCCTTAAACACCACTGATCCTCTAATGAACAACAAGTCTAAGGTCTTACCTTAGACTCATACCTCTCATAGAGGCGGGGCCCGTTGTTCAAGACACGAGTCGGTTCTTAAGGGAACAACCTATCTCATACCTCAAGAGAGGAATGAGTGAATTCCATCTTACATGCTTAAGTTCCCACCTACGCATTTGAGGTTCTCGTCCCGGAGAAGGTAGGCTTATTGAGTCAGCTTCAGGCCACTCTCACCTATACTAGTCTAAGGACAAACCTCTATAAGCAGGAGTTCTTAACTTGCTCAGGATTCAAGTCAAGTCACTAATGACCATCTATAAATTACTAGTCTTATCCTCGTTAACGGTTATTATCTTTGGTTAGACTAATAATTTGCAATCTAGTCTTGTATGAACTCTTCATACAGTATGCCCCCACTCGCATGTCAACTACATGAATGAGTTGGATTACCTCATTTGTACAAATTACAAAGTGGGTCGCATCCATGGTGTTACCAGAATGAGGTTTCCAACCTTATTCTTATACCATAGACTATTTAGGTTATAATCTTGAAGTCAACCCAAATAGTGTCCACTACACTAATTTCAATATAAATGTTATAACCTTGGAGCTTAGTTTATTGGATTTATAAAAGAAAGACTGTAATCTTATCAAAACAAATAACACTTTATTTAATTGATCAAAATTACACAAGTTTAGGACATAAATCCCAACAATCTCCCACTTGACCTAAAGCTTGTGGAGTACTAAACATTACATTAATGTAAATACAATAAACTAGGGCATTTAAACCCCTTTGTACAAAATACTCCCACTTTCCCTAGCTGGGGAAGACTTGTAAACCTAGACCTTCTAGGTGACTCTCAAATACTTTAGCCGTGAGAGCCTTTGTAAAAGGATCAGCAATGTTGTGCTCTGAGGCTATCTTCGTGACAATCACGTCTCCTCTATGCACGATCTCCCAAATGAGACGATAGTTTCGCTCTATGTGCTTTCCCCCTTGTGACTTCGGGGTCCTCGACTTGGCCACACGCACACCACCATATCGCAATCTGAGGTGACGAGCAAGGTCATATTGAGAAAACCTTCAAAATTTAGCATAAATTTCCCTAACCAAACGGTCTCCTTAGCTGCTTCACAAGCTGCTACATATTCGGCCTCCATGGTGGAATCAACGATGCATCTTTGCTTGACGTTTCGCCATACTACAGCTCCTCCGTTAAGAGTGAAAACTGACTCTGATGTAGATTTCCGAGAATCTTTATCAGTCTAAAAGTTAGAATCCGTGTATCATGTAAGGATCAAATCCTTAGGATACACAAGCATGTAGTTCCTTGTTCTCCGAAGATACATAAGGATTGTTTTAACCGTTGTCCAGTGTTCAAGTCCTGGATTGGATTGATACCTACTGACCATCCAAACTGCAAAACAGATGTCAGGCCTAGTACACAACATGGCGTACATCAGGCTCCCAACAGCTGATGCATAAGGAATCCGTCTCATATCCTCAACTCCTTGAGGTGTTTTAGGACACTGTTCCTTAGACAAACCCTTTTTGGAATCTTACATCTTAAACCATGACAATCCTTTGTCTATATATGATGCTTGAGACAAAGCTAGAGTTTTATTATTGCGGTTCCGGACAATCTGGATCCCAAGAACAAACTGCGCATCACCCAAATCTTTCATTTGAAATTGCGTAGCTAGCCATTCCTTGATGTCAGTAAGATAACCTACATCATTCCCAATGAGTAGGATATCATCCACATAGAAAATTAGGAAAACGACAGAACTATTGATGATTTTCTTGTAGACACAAGGTTCATCATCATTCTGGTCAAAACCATAAAATCTGATAGCCTCATCAAATCTTATATTCCAGGACCTAGAGGCTTGTTTCAGTCCATAAATCGACCTTTTAAGCCTGCAAACGTTTTGCTCTTGTCCTGGTTTAATGAACGAACCCTTTGGGTTGGTCCATGTAGATTGTTTCCTCAAGATTGTCATTCAAAAAGGTTGTCTTGACATCCATTTGCCATACCTCATAGTCATAATATGCGGCAATGGCAAGAAGGATACGGATAGACTTTACCACAGCAACAGGTGAAAAGGTCTCCTCATAGTCAATGCAACAGGTGAAGTGCATAGACTCCATTTCTTGGTCCATGGCTATGACCCATTTGTCTTTGTCAATGTCAACCATTGCTTGATTATAAGTCAATGGATCCTCGCAGTTGTCATCTAGTATAACAACTTGGGTTTGAGCTAAACCCATGTACCGGTCAGGCTGTATCACAACCCTCCCACTACGTCGAGGCATACTCAACTCTTGAGATGGACCCTCTGTTGGGATTTATGCCCTAAACTTGTGTAATCTTGATCAATTAAATAAAGGGTTTTTTGTTTTGATAAGATGACAGTCTTGCTTTTATAAATCCAATAAACTAATCTCCAAGGTTATAACGTTTATCTTGAAATCAGTATAGTGGACACTATTTGGGTTGAATTCAAGATTATAACCTAAATAGTCTATGGTATAAGAATAAGGTTGGAAACCTCATTCTGGTAACACCATGGATGCGACCCACTTTGTAATTAGTACAAATGAGGTAATCCAACTCATTCATGTAGTTGACATGCGAGTGGGGGCATCCTGTATGAAGAGTTCATACAAGACTGGATCGCAAATTATTAGTCTAACCAGTATAACACCGTTAATAGGATAAGACTACTAATTTATAGATGGTCATTAGTGACTTGACTTGAATCCTGAGCAAGTTAAGAACTCCTTCTTATAGGGGTTTATCCTTAGACTAGTATGGGTGAGAGTGGCCTGTAGCCAACTCAATAAGCCTACCTTCTCAGGGATAGAACCTTGTAGGTAGTTGGGAACTTAACTGTGCAAGATGGAATTCACTAATTCCTCTACTAAGGAATTAGATAGGTTGTTCCCTTAAGAACTGACTCCAGGACTTGAACAACGGGGCCCCGCCCTCTACGAGGGTATGAGTCAAAGGTAGGATCTTAGACTTGTTGTTCATTTGAGGATCAATGGTGCTTAAGGAGCAAAGAGGTAATCACAGGGGTAAAATGATAATTTGACCCAGCTGTGATTACGAACAACCTGTGAAGGGTCGACTCATGGGCAATGACTATATCGGTGGACACAATAATATCTACAAGTGAGAGAGTGCAAATACAAGTCTATAGTGGAGTGACTTGTAGTTAATGAATATTGATTAACTGGATCAAAGAGTTTGATCAGTTAATCTCACATCATTAGAGCTCATGATCTGTAGGTCCATTAGATCCCTCCTTTGGCTCAACATGGTAATATTGAGGGTATAAAGTTAGGAGTGAAATTGAAGTGTTCAATTTCATACATGAGGAGTTATATCAATTATATATGATATAATTAATATAATATATAGTTTTAATGTGATTTAGACTATATACTAAAGAGAGAATAAAGGAGGGGTAGGATGGTCATTTCCATCCCAATTCTCTATATGTATGGTTGCATGAGATGCAACAAGGTTAAATGGTTTTTCATAGAATCATTAGCCTCCTTGTTGTGTTGTTGGAAGAGTTCCAAAACACACATCTCTCTCAAAATACCTCACATCTCCTAAAGGGAACCCACCTTCCTCTCTCACCTAGAGAACAACGGAGAAGATCCGGTGGTCGTGTCTTTGCACGTTGGAGTTCTTGTTGCTGCGATCGTGACCGTGGAGAGAGGAGCACTTGAAGAAACGTTCTTCAAAGGTAAATTCTTGCTGTCCAAAACTCTTATTTTATGCTTAATCCATGTTTATGTTCTTGAAATTTCCATTGTAACTAAATCAAGAGCGCGCGATTCGCAATTGCTTCCGCTGCGGGGACTTCGATTCCCTTCAATTGGTATCAGAGCCCAATTGCGTTCTTGATTTATGTTCTGGATTTTTCAAGAACAAGGTGGGATTTACTGTTTTTGCATGTGATGTATGAACGGTTTTGCGAAATTAGATGTTTTCAATTTTGGCACTTAAACTTACAATTTTTCATTCAAATGTTCAATGTAAGGGCCCAGTGTTTTGGGCAAATTTAATTGTAAATCGAGTCTGTAAGTCCGTGTCGTTCGAGGCAAGGCGGTTGCTGAGAAAAATGGAGCAAAAACGAGCAAAGAATGGAGATTCCCAATGTTGTCTGTTTGCAGCGTTGCAACGCTGTTCATCGGCGTTGCAACGCCGCGCTTGCTTGAAAAGGCGCGCGCGGCGGCGTTACCAACGCACCTCTAGCGCTACAACGTTGTGGCGCTAACGCAACGCCTCGGCGAAAAATGACAAAAGCGGCGTTAACGCCAAGACGCGTTTCACGCGAGGAGCAACAAGCAGAAACCGAAATTTTATTCTTTATATTAATTATAAAAATGTTTTATTTTAATATATTTAATAATTTTAATTTTAATTAATATAATTAGATTATATTAATTAAAATTATTTCTAGGTTGCCAAAATTGGTCTAATTTTTTCTATTTTAATTATGCAATTGTTGTGTAATTATTGTCATGCATAGTGTATGCTTGTATTTTAGAAATCTCACCTTAGGTTAAGCTTTTTCATCCATCATTTATAATATGAGTTATATTATATAGTTTACATGATTAATTAATATAAGGTTGTTATATTAATTTTTGGATAGCATTGACATGCATTATTTTTCATGTGATGAATATGCTATGAATGTTTTATTATTCATGTGATGAATGATCAAGCACTATAACATAGTATGCATGTCACCTAAGGTTAATTATTAGTTTTAAAGTGTTTAGAACTTTGAAATAATAGACCTTAGGTTATCTAGTTCTAATTAGATTAGAATTAGGAACCAAGTAATTTATAAGCTATGATTAAAAGAGGAACTCTGTCTAAGGAAAGTTCTGTCTAGGTCAGTATTTAAGTCGGTGTTAAACTAACACCCCTACCGGAAGGCGACACGGGAGTGAAATTTAATCAGAGAGTCTTATAAATTACAGTAGCGTCAATGGGTTTATTAAGGGGTTAATAAACTAGAAATCCTAGGTTTAATATAAGGAGTTATATTGACAAACTTAGGATAAAATCAATATAAGAGTTATATTGATTATTAATATAAGAGTTATGTTGATAGAGTTAGGTAAAACCATTAGTCGGGTTTTAGCCTAAGAAAGATTCCTATAAACTTAAAGTATTCAGTGGGAGGAAAACGTGTATGAGATACATATTTTTTTCACCTACGCTATCTCCGGGAAGTTCACACCGTGAGACTCATACTTGGTCTCATGGCGCAAACGGGAGCGTCCCCCTTTGGATGGTGTTTGTATGAGTCAATACCAAGGTGAATGGAGAGGGTACTTATAGTGAGTGGGCACAACTTTAGTGAAAACAAAACCTACGGTCTCTTTTGTCGGTTTACACCGTTAGACCACTATGGTCAGCCTACTAGTTTGGCCTTGACCAGACAATCCCTTGGGAGGGCTTGATCATAGGGGATCTAACACAGTAGACACCCAAAAGGGATAAAGATTTCCTTAGACTATTTTCCAATCTAGTCCTCCCTTCGGCGGATTTTATTGGATCGAGACTCTAGAATCTAATGACAAAGGGTTACACTCACGGGATACATAAGTTGTGTATGTATTCAGATCGAAAAATGGTAACTAAAACCTATAGGAATAAGAGTTATTCTGGTGTTAGGTTTTGGTCAAGAATGTCTTGATCTAGAGGAGGAGTGTTTTTTATTACCCTTCGGTGTCATACATTTTAAACCTTTGGAGTATCATTGCAAATTATAAATGGCCTAGGAATCATTTGATAATTAGCTAAAACATGATTGGATTAGAGTCATAGCAAGAAACTCTTACAAGTTTGTTTGTAAATTTTCAGCAAAAATGTCTAGCTCTATAATTTCCTTATTGGGTGCGGAAAAGTTAACCGGAGAGAATATGATGACATGGAAAAACAAACTCAACACTATTTTGGTCGTAGATAATCTGAAGTTTGTGCTAACTGAGGAGTGTCCTCAGGTGCCAGGCTCGAATGCGTCACGAAATGTTCGTGATGCATATGATCGATGGATCAAGGCCAATGATAAGGCCAAGGTCTACATGTTGGCATGTATGTCTGACATATTAGCCAAGAGGCATGAGGGCATGATTACCGCCAAGAAAATCATGGATTTTGTGCAGGGAATGTTTGGACAACAGTCCACACAAGCCCGACATAATGCCCTAAAGTACATATTCAACTCGAGGATGCCAGAGGGTACATCTGTTCGGGAACATGTCCTGGATATGATGGTACACTTTAACATTGCGGAGTCGAAAGGTGTTTCCATTGATGAGTCGAGCCAGGTCAACTTCATTCTGGAAACCCTTCCAGATAGTTTCCTACAGTTTAGAAGTAATGTTGTTATGAACAAACTTACTTTTAATCTTACCTCCCTTCTGAATAAATTCCAGACCTTTCAATCTTTGATGAAAATTCAGGGATCGAAAGTGAAGCAAATGTTGCCAGTTGGAGTTATCACGGAGGTTCGACCTCTGGGACAAAAATAGTGGTTTCATCTTCTTCTAACCTGAGAGGTAAGAAGAAGAAAATTAAGAAGGTTGGTAAAGGGAAACAACTTGACAAAGCTGCCGCCCAAAAGGGCAAGAAAGTCAAAGACGTTGCTGACAAAGGAAAGTGTTTCCACTGCAACGAAGACGGGCATTGGAAACGGAACAGTCCGAAGTACATTGCAGAAAAGAAGAAGGAAGGTAAATATGATTTACTTTGGCTTGAAGCCTGTTTAGTGGATAATGATAAAACAGCTTGGATACTTGATTCAGGCGCCACTAATCATGTTTGTTCTTCTTTTCAGGGAATTGATTCCTGGCAGCAGCTACAACAAGGAGAGATAACGCTACGGGTTGGAAATGGAGAAGTCGTCTCAGCTGTAGCAGTAGGCATAATGAAGCTTTATTTTGGCAAGAAATATGTATTGTTGGACAATATATTAGTGATACAAGGGTTTACTAGAAACCTTATTTCCATTTCTTGCCTCATTGAACAATGTATTTCTGTTTCCTTTTCTATGAATAAAGTGTTTATTTTAAAGAAAAGTTTAGAAATATGTTCATCTTCATTAGAAAATGGATTGTATGTTTTAAGGCCTAATTCGGTCAAAATGGCTTTGAACACTGAATTATTTAAAACTGCAAACGCACAAACTAAGAAACGTAAAATTTCCCCTAAAGAAAATGCTCATCTTTGGCATCTAAGATTGGGTCACATTAATCTCAATAGGATTGAGAGATTGGTAAAGAACGGACTTCTAAACGAGTTAGAAGAAAATTCCTTACCAGTATGTGAATCCTGCCTAGAAGGCAAAATGACTAAAAGACCTTTTAGTAGCAAAGGTTATAGAGCCAAAGATACTCTAGAGCTTATACATTAAGACCTTTGTGGTCCGATGAATGTTAAAGTCAGGGGAGGATATGAATATTTCATCTCTTTTATAGATGATTATTCCAGATATGGGCATATTTACCTAATGCACCACAAGTCTGAAGCACTTGAAAAGTTCAAGGAATTCAAGGCTGAGGTTGAAAATCAATTAGGTAAAAGAGTTAAAACATTTCGATCGGATCGAGGTGGAGAGTACATGGATTTAAAATTCCAGAACTATATGATAGAACATGGAATTACATCCCAACTCTCAACTCCCGGCACACCACAGCAAAACGGTGTATCAGAAAGGAGAAATAGAACCTTGTTGGACATGGTTCGATCAATGATGAGTTATGCTCATCTCCCTAGTTCTTTTTGGGGTTATGCAGTGGAGACTGCAGTATACATATTAAATAGTGTGCCCTCCAAAAGTGTTTCTGAAACACCTTTTGAACTCTGGAAAAGACGTAAAGGCCGTTTATGTCACTTCAGAATATGGGGTTGTCCAACACATGTGCTTGTGACAAATCCAAAGAAGTTGGATTCAGGTTCAAAGTTGTGACTATTCGTAGGATACCCAAAAGAAACAAGAGGTGGTTTATTCTATGATCCTAAGGAAGATAAGGTCTTTGTGTCGACAAATGCCACTTTCTTGGAGGAGGACCACATAAGGGACCACAAACCAAAAAGTAAGGTAGTGTTGAGTGAGTTAGACAGAACAATAGCAAAGGTTGCTGATAAGAACACTAGTACGTCAACAAGAGTTGTTGATACTAGTTTGTCTAGTCAAGAGGGTGAACGAAATCGAAGTCCCCGCAAGGGAAGCGATTGTGAATCATGCGCTCTTTATTTAGTTACAATCGAAATTTCAAGAACATAAACATGGATTAAGCATAAAATAAGAGTTTTGGACAGCAAGAATTTACCTTTGAAGAACGTTTCTTCAAGTGCTCCTCTCTCCACGGTCACGATCTCAGCAACAAGAACTCCAACATGCGAAGACACGACCACCGGATCTTCTCCGTTGTTCTCTAGGTGAGAGAGGAAGGTGGGTTCCCTTTAGGAGATGTGAGGTATTTTGAGAGAGATGTGTGTTTTGGAACTCTTCCAACAACACAACAAGGAGGCTAATGATTCTATGAAAAACCCTTTAACCTAGTTTCATCTCATGCAACCATATATATAGAGAATTGGGATGGAAATGATCATCCTACCCCTCTTTTAATCTCTCTTTAGTATATAGTCTAAATCACATTAAAACTATATATTATATCAATTATATCATATATAATTGATATAACTCCTCATGTATGAAATTGAACACTTCAATTTCACTCCTAACTTTATACCCTCAATATTACCATATTGAGCCAACGGAGGGATCTAATGGACCTACATATCATGAGCTCCAATGATGTGAGATTAACTGATCAAACTTTTTGATCCAGTTAATCAATATTCATTAACTACAAGTCACTCCACTATAGACTTGTAGTTGCACTCTCCTCACTGTAGATATTATTGTGTCCACTGTAGAGTCAATGCCCATGAGTCGACCCTTCACAGGTTGTTCGTAATCACAGTTGGGTCAAATTATCATTTTACCCCTATGATTACCTCTTTGCTCCTTAAGCACCACTGATCCTCTAATGAACAACAAGTCTAAGGTCCTACCTTAGACTTATACCCTCGTAGAGGGCGGGGCCCCGTTGTTCAAGACCTGGAGTCAATTCTTAAGGGAACAACCTATCTAATTCCTTAGTAGAGGAATGAGTGAATTTCATCTTGCACAGTTAAGTTCCCAGCTACCTACAAGGTTCTGTCCCTTAGAAAGTAGGCTTATTGAGACGGCTACAGGCCACTCTCACCCATACAAGTCTAAGGACAAACGCCTATAAGCAGGAGTTCTTAACTTGTTCAGGATTCAGGTCAAGTTACTAATGACCATCTATAAATTACTAGTTTTATCCTGTTAACGGTGTTATACTGGTTAGACTAATAATTTGCGATCCAGACTTCTATGAACTCTTCATACAGGATGCCCCCACTCGCATGTCAACTACATAATGAGTTGGATTACCTCATTTGTACTAATTACAAAGTGGGTCGCATCCATGGTGTTACCAGAATGAGGTTTCCAACCTTATTCTTATACCATAGACTATTTAGGTTATAATCTTGAATTCAACCCAAATAGTGTCCACTACACTGATTTCAAGATAAACGTTATAACCTTGGAGCTTAGTTTATTGGATTTATAAAAGCAAGACTATAATCTTATCAAAACAAATAACCTTTTATTTAATTGATCAAGATTACACAAATTTAGGGCCTAAGTCCCAACAATCTCCCACTTGACCTAAAGCTTGTGGAGTACTAAACATTACATTAATGTAAATACAATAAACTACGACATTTAAACCCTTTGTACAAAATACTCCCACTTGCCCTAGTTGGGGAAGACTTGTAAACCAAGACCTTCTAGGTGACTCTCAAATACTTTAGCCGTGAGAGCCTTTGTAAAAGGATCAACAATGTTGTGCTCTGAAGCTATCTTCGTGACAATCACGTCTCCTCTATGCACGATCTCTCGGATGAGATGATACTTTCGCTCCATGTGCTTTTCCCTCTTGTGACTTCAGGGTTCCCTCGAATTTGCCACTACACCACTGTTATCGCAATACAGTGTGACGGGCAAAGTCATATTTGGAACAACTTCCAAATTTAGCATAAATTTCCTTAACCAAACGACCTTCTTAGCTGCTTCACAAGCTGCTACATATTCGGCCTCCATGGTGGAATCAGCGATGCATCCTTGCTTGACGCTTCGCCATATTACAGCTCCTCCGTTAAGAGTGAAAACTGACCCTGATGTAGATTTCTGAGAATCTTTATCAGCTTGAAGGTCAGAATTCGTGTATCCTGTAAGGATCAAATCGTTAGCCCCATACACAAGCATGTAGTTCCTTGTTCTCCGAAGATACTTAAGGATCATTTTAACCGTTGTCCAGTGTTCAAGTCCTGGATTGGATTAATACCTATTGACCATCTCAACTGCAAAACAGATGACAGGCCTAGTACACAACATGGCGTACATCAGGCTCCCAACAGCTGATGCGTAAGGAATCTGTCTCATATCCTCAACTCCTTGAGGTGTCTTAGGACACTTTTCTTTAGACAAATGGATTCCATATCTAAAAGGCAACAAACCCTTTTTGGAATCTTGCATCTTAAACTTTGACAACACTTTAGGTCTCTTGTGTGGCTCAACATGGAAAATAAGAAGGGTTTATAGTTTGGAGTGAGATTGAAATGTTCAATTTCATGTTTAAAGTGATATGTCAATTATATATGATATAATTGATATAACATATGGTTCCATCCATGAGAAATATATCATAAGAGCACTATAAGGGAAGGATGGTCATTTCCATCCAATTTCTCTATAAATATGTGCATGAGATGCACATTTGTAAACTGAATTCAAAATGAAACCCTAGTGCTCTTTTGACAAGTATTTTTGTTCGAAAAGTTATAATGCATTTGTCTTCTTAAAAATCCCTCCCAACGCCAAAAGAGGTTCCACCACCTTCCCTCTCTTAGAGATACAACGGAGAAGATCTAGCGGACGGATTGAAAACAACTTCGTAGTTTGTGGCGTATGCGAGATCGTTGAGATCGTGAGAACGTGAGGATCAAAAGGAGCACATATTGGTTTGTCTACAAATGTAATATACTTGTTGTCCATATGATCTAATATGCATGCTTAATCATTTTATGTATGTTTTGATTTGATCTATGTAATACATTACAAGAACACGCGATTCAAATCGCTTCTGCCACGGGATTCAATCCCATCATAGATCTGTGTAACATCTTACAAGAACACACGATCTAAATCGCTTCCGCTACGGGATTCAATCCCATCATGTGGTCCACTTTGTATTTGATACAAATGAGGCAATCCAGCTCGTTCATGAATCCTGAGCAAAGATGGGTGGACAATTTGTCTCCTGTGCAAAGAGTTTGTACAAGACTAGAGTAATAATTGTTAGACTAATCCAGTAACACCGTTGATAAGTTAGGGTTAATGATTTAAACGATGACCAATAGTGATTCAACCTGAATCCTGAGCGAGTTGCGAACTTCTGTCTGTCGGGGATTATCCCTTGACTAGTATGGGTGAGAGTGGCCATAGTTGCCGACTCAATATGCCTACCTTCTTTGGGATGAAACCTTTTAGGGAGCTGGGGACTCAACTTCGCAAGAAAGAATTCACTCGTTCCCCATTCTAGGGTAACTAGATAGGTTGTTTCCTTAAGAGTTGTATCCAGGTCTTGAACAACGGGGCCCTCCCTCTTGCTGGCCCGAGAAGGATAAAGTTTATGGTCAGACCATAAACTTGTTGTTCATTAGAGGATCAGTGTTGTTTAAGGTCCAAGAAGTAGTCATAGGGGTAAAATGGTAATTCGAACTAGTTGTGACTACGAACGACCTGTGAAGGGTTGATTCACGGGCATTGGTTAAATCAATGGACACAACTTGTCCTACAGTGAGGAGAGTGTAGCTACGAGTCTTTAGTGGAGTGACTCGTAGTTAACGAATGTTGATTGACGAGATCAATGAGTTTGATTAAGCAATCTCGTATCGTTGGAGCTCATGATCTGTAGGTCCATTAGGTCCCTCGGTTGGCTTAACATGGAATTTAATAGAAGGTATAAAGTTTTGGAATGAATTTGAAATGTTCAAGTTCAAATTTAGGTAATATATCAATTATATATGATATGATTGATATAATATATAGTTCAATGTAAATATGATTCATATTGAACTTAATTATGTCTAGTTATGGAATTGGGACATAAAATATGGTAGAACTTTGGAAAAATGAAATTAGACTTATTAAAATCTAATTTCTCTACATTATATGAATATGATTCATATAATAAGGTGGTTCACACCTTCTATTATGCATTTATGAATAATAAGTGAAGATAGTGGCAAGATGGGTGGAGAATTTGTCTCCACCCAAATTACCTATAAAAGCATCCTTTTGGATGCATTTTTTTGTCACTTGAACCATTTGTGTGGTTTTGCATCGAAAGCAAACACAAGAGTTCTCTCAAGTTCTCTCCAAAATACATCCCTAATCTAAAGGAGATCTAACTTCTCTCCCTCTCCTAGAGAACAACCGAGAAGGTCTTTTGACGGTGTTCGAGAATTCGTTGGTAGAGAAGAGGAGCTCGTAGATGGCGAGGAAGCACTTGATGAATCGGACAATCCCAAATTCTAAAGTGACGCAAACTAGGATTACACCTCTTCCATAACTCAAAAGGTGTTTCAAAAACACTTTAAAATGGAACAGGTGTTAAAGATTTGAACTGCAGTCTCTACTGCATGACTCCAAAACAAGTCATGCAACTGAGCATAGCTCATCATAGATTGAACCATGTATAACAAGGTTCTATTTCTCCTTTCTGACACACCATTCTGTTGTGGTGTGTTAGGAGTTGAGAGTTGTGACTAGATTCCATGTTCCATCAAATAGTCCTGGAATCTTAAGTCCATGTACTCTCAACCTCGATCACATCGAAGTGTTTTAATGGTTTTTCGTGATGTCTTCTCAAGTTCAGCTTTAAACTTTTTGAACTTTTCAAGAGCTTCAAACTTATGATGTATTAGATAACCATACCTAGAATAATCATCTATAAAAGAGATGAAATATTTGTACCCTCCTCTAGCTTTTACATTCATTGTACCAAGATTCAAATGTATAAGTTCTAAGGGTTCTTTGGCTCTATAACATTTTCCAGTAAAAGGTCTTTTAGTCATCTTACCTTTTAGGCAGATTCACATGGTGGTCAAGAATCATCTTCTAACACATTTAGAAGTCCATTCTTTACTAGCCTCTCAATCCGGTTGAGATTGATGTAACCTAGTCTTAGATGCCAAAGATAGCTATTTTTATTTGGAGAAATCTTTTGCCTTTTACTTTGAGTGTTTGTAGTTTTAAACATTTAATGATTTAAAAGTGTCTTTGTTTCGATTGATCTTAACACATACAAGTTGTTTTCAAGTTTTGCTGAACAAATAACAACACCTTTATTAGAAATGAACGCTTCATTAATATTGAAAGAAATCGAATATCCTTGTTCAATCAAACAGGAGATAGATAATAAGTTCCTCTTAATTTTAGGAACTATGTAAAAATAGAAATCTATCTCTAAAAAAATAACTTAACATTTCCCACTGCACGAGTTGAGACGACGTCACCTGTTCCAACCCTAAGCGTCATCTCACCCTCTTCAAGCTCCCTAAAGAAACTAATTTCCTGTAAAGAAGAATGATAGCACACAAAATGTGTTATCCTTAGGCTTAATTAGTTCGAGTTTTATGATAATTTCAGGGCTTTGATGTGGTTAAATCACTCAATTTCAGGCTAAGAGCTTAAACAGGACATTTGGAGACATTTTAGATCACTCGGGATCGAAACGAAGCTGTTTGGAGCTAAAAATAACATCAATTGGAAGTAGAAGGATCAATCCAAGCTTGAAGACCCGAGGTGATGGTGTTGCAACGCTGCCTTGCAGCATCGCAACGCCAGATCGATAGAGAAGCGTGCGCGTTAGGGTAGCGACGTTGCAACGCTGCAACGCCATCGATATTTTCCATATATACCACGCGGTTAGGGTACAACGTTGCAACGATGTACCGATTGAGCCTATAAATATAACATTATGCATTCTTGTAAGGAGAGCCGAATTTGATAGACTTTTAACCTTATTTTAGAAATACCCTTTGTAAGAAGAGAAAAGAGAGCATTCTTGGGAGCTAAAGCGTTCGTGGAGGTTCAAGATCGAAGACGGGAGTTTCGAGACGAAGGGTCGACATCGACACATAAGTTTAATTTCTTTTTCTTTCAGATTGTAACTTCGTTTTAAGACGTTTTCTACACTTTTAGTTTGGTTTTCTTGTGATTTAGAGTAGCAAAATGTTGTAGTTAGGATTTGATTTACTTGTTAAGACTTATATGTTATGTATTGAAGTATGGTTTGTTCTTTATTTTTGGCAATTCGTTCTTTAACTATATGATATTGTTGGTTTAAGTGAACTCGAGAGATAAAATTTAAATTAGAGCAAAGTTGTCAAAATCCTTAGGAGTCTGGCATGAGAATGATCTAGAAGTCTAAGGGAAACACATAAAGAAATTGCTTAATGTCGCGCATGTTGTAAGTTCATATGGAGACTATAGAATTTATTGTATGTGCGAGACTCACTAAGAATCGAGAGATTTTCTTGAGTATCTTGCTTCTTGTTTATAAATTCATCACATTAGTTCATTGCATGTGTTAATTAAGTTATTAACTTGTGAAGTCAATTTTCCTCTAAATCTATCAATTCGTGTCTCCACGTGTTTGTTGTTTGTCTTTACTTTCAATCACCTATCCATGTTATATTTCTTTAGCTAAAATTGGGAATTAGTATCTTGGTAATTAATAAATCTAGAAACCCATTCCTGAGGACGATACATGGACTCTTAAATCACTATACTAAAAATTCACCCGTACACTGCGGTATTGCAATATCAATATTTTACGGAATAAAGAACAAACATGATTAATGGCCCCTGAATCCAATATCCAGGTGGAAATATCATTTTCCACTAAACAGGATTCTAGAACAAGCAAATCTAATTTACCTTTCTTCTCCTTGAGCTCGGCTAGGTACTTCGGGCAATTCCGTTTCTAATGCCAATCCACATTGCAGTGGAAACATTTTCCTATGTCTGCAATCTTGGCCTTCCCTTTCAATTGTCAATAGCGGCAAGAGCCTTCCCCTTCCTTCAATTCTTCTGCTTTTGAACCTTCTTAGGACAAGAAGTATGGTTGCAAGACTTAGTCCAAGAGGATGCTTCTAGAACTTTCTGGTATGGGAAAACAAATTTGCCTCTGCTTCTACTGGTCCCTTATTCTTCACAAGAGACTGGTAAGTCTGCAGCTCATTGAGGAGGGTAGTCAGGTTATACTGAATCTTGTTCATCATCGCATTGTTGCAAAATTGCAGGAACCTCTTCGGAAGAGATTCCAGGATGAACGACACTTGACTTTGCTAGTCGATGACTGCCCCGTTCATTTCAACCACGTTGAAGTAAACCATCAGATCGATAACACGTTCTCTCACTGAAGTTTCCTCCTTCATACGTGTGTTATAAACGTACTTGAGGGAATTGTGGTGAATGTGTCCAGATGGTTGTCCAAACATATTCAGCAGAGAACTCATGATCTCACGTGCTGAGATCATGCCCTCATGCTTCTTGGCTAAGACCTCAGATAGTCTAATGGTTGCCCAAAAAACCAGTAAAGCTATAACCAAAAATTTCTAAACAGTCTAATGAGAAAACATATGCATAATCCCACCAAAACTAATACAAATTTGTTTTGCCAAAACAAAAGAGGAGTTGGCTTTGATACCAATTGATGAAATCTAGATCCCAAAACACAGCGGAAGTTAAAGTTGGATCGTAAACCTCGTTTTTTGTTTGGCAAAACTAAATACCAGTACATTAGAAAAAACTTATCGATAAGCAATTTAGGCATGGATTTACAATAGAAACATGTTGAATTAGTTTTCCTAATCTAAAGGTTAAGAAAAATTTATCTTCTGGCTTTTCGTTTGCAGCACCTTACACTTCCAACAATTTTCCTCTATAACTCTCTTGTACGTAAAACCAGAACACTACCACAAGAAAAACACCTCCTACTTTCTGGATTCTTAGATCGAAGCTTTGATTTTCTTTCTTTCTTACCAAGTAAAATTCAGAGAGAAGAACTTTTCAGTAAGAGCAGATTCAACCAACCTCTGTATCAATTACCTTCACCTTCCAACTCCCCAACTCTTATCGAGAAGGAGTGGGAGAAGGAGAAGGAACGTGGCAAGATGGGAAGATGGGGAACGTGTCAATCACACGTTCCCCTTTGATTAATTAATAAAATCAATTAATTAAATTTAATTAATTAATAATATAATTCAATCATATTTAATTATATTAATATATATAACCTATTTAATTAAATCATATTTAATCAAATTAATTAATTAATTATTTAATTTATTAATTCATAATTAAACATCATATGTTTAATTTAGGTTATGTAATCACATTCCCTTTAACCTATAGTTTTTATCTACATCTTATACATATTAAATTTTAACCTATAGTTTTTAATATGAATCACATTTATATTAAAACAATATTTGAACTTTTTCAGTAATTTACTTTGAATCATATTCAAACTAAATTTATACAATAAAGTTTCAATATGCATAAAAAATTTTATATTATAATGTATCTTCATACATTAGGTTAATTCCCAAAGAAAATTTAAACATTTCAAATTCTAATCAATATTTAATAATCTAAGAACCCTTTACGAGCTAGGAAGTGGACCTAATGATCCTACAGACGAGAAGCTCCAACGACAAGATTATTAGGTTAATCTCATTAACCCCCTAATCAACATTAACTGCCGGAACACTCCACTAAAGTCCCGCAGTTGCACTCTGTTCACTGCAGGTATATTTCTGTGTCCATGGATAAAGACCAATAACATCAAGTCAATCCTTCACGAGTGATCGTAACGCCAGCTGGGTCAAATTACAATTTTACCTCCAGGTTACATCTTTAACCTTAAGTACCAGTGCTCCTCTAATGAACAACTTGTTTATGGTCCTACCAATAAACAGAAGTTGCTCTAGGGCCAATGAGAGAGTCGGACCCTTTGTTCAAGTCTCAGAGGCACCACTTAAGGGAACACTCATCTTTTTACCCTAAAGTCGGGAAAAAGTGAATTTCATCTTGCTAGAATAAGTCCCCAGCTGCCTGCACGGGCGCCGACAAGAAGGTAGGCTTATTGAGTCGACGTCTTAGGCAACTCTAACCCATACTAGTCAAAGGACAATCTCTTGCAAACAGGAGTCCGTAACCTACTCAGGATTAAGATCAAGTCTCCTAGGTCATCCTATTAAAAACGAAGCCTAACTAGTCAACGGAGTTAAATCTATTGGTTACTATTTTATGCTTCGGTCTCATGCAATCTCATCACATAGGATATTCCCACTCACATGTCGTCTACACGAACACGTTGAATCACTGTATTTGTATCATATACAAAGTGGGTCATATCTATAGTATCACCAGGATAAGGTACCCAACCTCATCCCTTTACTATAGACCCTTTAGATTGTTTCTTGAACTATGATCCTAATATGTCTTATACATCCAGTTCATGAGACATACAACAGCCTAGGATGTTTGTGGATTTAGGGTTAATATAAGGAAATATAGAGAAATAATGAAATCAACAATACTTTATTGA
Source organism: Trichosanthes cucumerina (assembly GCA_036507285.1). Taxonomy (NCBI): domain Eukaryota; kingdom Viridiplantae; phylum Streptophyta; class Magnoliopsida; order Cucurbitales; family Cucurbitaceae; genus Trichosanthes; species Trichosanthes cucumerina. The sequence goes on from CM071841.1 coordinate 19,930,208, forward strand.
ATTAAATAGAACAATATTACAAACTATGAGTTTTAGGGCATAAAACCCAACAACCTGGGAAGGGAGTAACCAACAACCTCCGGGCTTAAGCAAAGGTAAGTAGCCATTTGGTCTTAAGCATCGAGCTCGTCCGTGAAGGAGCTTGGTGTGTACTTGTTGCTTGAATCCCTGTGTGTTGCATGTTTTAAATGTTGGGATGTTTGTCCTAATCTCGTATAGTTTGTAAATTACTATTTGAAATCAATAAAGAGTTATTCATTTCATCATTTTGTGTCTCGCTTTTATTACAAACTTTGACCAATAAACTAAGCTCCAGGGTCATTGAATATTTGAGAGAACTAGAACTTGAACGGTATGTAGTGGACACACATGGAAGATCACGTTCGAGTTTATGACCCGAACGGTCTACAGTATATAGATAGGGTTGGAGACCTAATCCTAGATACGCTGTGGATGTGACCCGCTTTGTATTAAGATACAAACGAGGTGATCTGACTCGTTCATGTGGTTGACATGCGAGTGGGGGCATCCTGTACAATGAGATTGTACAAGACCAGAGCGTGAAGTATTAGACCTACTGATGTAACACCGTTGACAGTAAGGACTAATAACTTCGTAGATGACCATTAGTGACTCAACCTGAATCCTGAGCATGTTACGGACTCATGTCTCCGGGGATCTGTCCTTTGACTAGTATGGGTGATGATGGTCACAGTTACTCGCCCAATATGCCTATCTTTTCAAGGACAGGACCAAGTATGGAGCTGGGAACTTAACTACGCGAGATGGAATTCACTTGTTCCCACCTTTAGGGAAACTAGAGGGGTTGTTCCCTTAAGTGTTGTCTCCAGGACTTGGACAACTGGCGCCCACCCTCTCACTTGCCCGAGAGGGTTGTTGTATATGGTCGAAACATTACAACGTTGTTGTTCATTAGAGGAGCAGTGGGGACTTAAGGAACAAGAAGTAGACACAGGGGTAAAACGATAATTTGACCCAGCAGTGTCTACGAACAACCTGTTAAGGGTCGACTCATGGGCATTGGTTATATCTGTGGACACGTAATATCTTGCATTGACAGGAGTGCAGCTACGAGCTTTAGTGGAGTGTTACTGTAGCTAATGAAGGTTGATTAACCGGGTAAAATAGTTTGATAGGTTAATCTCGGATCATTGGAGCTCCTCACTGTAGGTCCATTAGGTCACTCTTTTGGCTCAATCTGGATTAAAAGAAGGGTTACTGTTTTGGTGTAAATTGAAGTGTTCAATTTCACTAAAAGGGCATTTATGTCATTGATATGAGATATGAATGATATAATATATAGTTTAATGTGAATGAGATTCATAATGGACTATAGGTTAGCCTAATTGTTGAATTAGGGCTAATTAGGAGAAATTAGGTTGAGAGATATTAAATTGGATATGATTCAATTTAATAAATCCACAACATTGCAAATGTGATTTGTAAAATAAGATATGAGATATCTTATAATATGTGGTTATGCAAATATGCATAACCAATAGTTGTGGTAAAATGGTAAATAGGTGGAGATTTAAACTCCACCTATCTCCATTATTTAAACTCTTTTGCAAGAAGGGTTGATGAAGCATTCTCTCATTTTTTGGAAATCTCACGAAAATAAGAGATCATCCTTCTCTTAATTTCTCTCTCAAGAATTCTTCTCCTTTCACCAAAACTAAGAAGATCCCACTATCTTCATTCTTCCAAAAGAAGAACTACCCAGAAGCCAAGTGGTTGTGTTCATTCTTGTTCGTGAGAAGAGTTTGAGTAGTTCGAGATCGTTGGGAGAACACGAAGAGTTCGTGATCGTGAACGGAAAGGAAAGATTTGAAGCACGTTTTCAACAAGTAAGTACTTGTTGTATTTTCTTTCCATTTTATGCATGTTTAACCTAGTTCTAAGTGTTAAATTGTTTTAATGAATAATAGTTGCACAACTTCACCACGACGATTCAATCGTCTTCCGCTGCGTGGGGAGTTTCTTTAAAATGATGGTTAGACTTAGGATTGTGTGTTGTCTGGACCTCTAGCATGTTTGGGAGGGTTAACTATGGTTGTGCATGTATGTTATACATGTGTTTGGACGTCTTGGATATCGTGGTTGTGGTTAGGGTGGTCGTTGGTTCGTTAGATTACCTCGGGATTGGGTAGACTGACTGGTGGTAAAGTCATGTGAGGTGATCTGAGTCTCGTGTCTGACTTCCCTAAGAGTTGTGAGACTTGATTGGTATGGTTGCTTGGTCAAGGTGGATCAACCGAGCGAAGAGTTTGTTAGACGAAGACGGTGGTTAGGACCCTAAGGCCAGGCACTGAATAGAGTAACCAGAGGGGCTTAGGAGGAGCCTCGGGAGTCGTGAAAGAGCCCAAATTTGCTAGCTTAGCATCCTTGAACCTTTGGGTCACTCCGAGCGAGTCAAGACCTTTAGATTGGCGGCTCTATGGGGCATTTGGGTCCAACACTCATTTGTAGGATTAGCATTTGGTTCGAGCACTTATTTGTAAGATTAACATTTAGGTCGAGTACTCATCTGTAGGATTGGCACTTGGGTCGGGCACTCATTTGCAGGATTAGCATTTGGGTCGAGCACTCATCTACTGGATTGATTCTTGGGTCGGCCACCCAATTGCGGGATAGATGACATTAAGGTCGTGCACCTTTTTGCGTTTCTGTGTGAGCGTTAGAGTTCTACTGTGTAATCTTATTTGATTGCAATATGATGTATATCAACTGTCTATCAGTGATATATTGTTGATATACCCACAATATACCTGATATGAAGTATATCGGTGGTATACTACTGATACACTTTACTTAAGATATCAATTTCTGGACTTAGTATATCAACAGTATATCAAAAAGAGCTAATATGAAAGATATCAAGAGTATGGTGATTTATATCTAGTGTATCAAATATACATAATATGAAGTATCTTAGTGATATGTTACTGATACATTTCACTTATATCAAAATGAAATGAGACATACGAAATACAAGGTGTTATCAATGATATACTACTGATATAACTTGTTTCTATTATATCAATAGTGAGTAAATATGTAATATAGTATTTGTTACTTAAAGTGATGACACATATCACTAAATGAAGTATATCTTTATTGTGTTAGGTATATTAATGATATTTCATTTGATATGTCACTAATCTACTTCATATAGAGTACATCATTTAATTGATACATCGAAACTGTAACGCCCAATTTAAAAAAAAAAAAAAAGAGAAAACGCAAGAAGCGTTTCTCGCCGCCGCCGCCCCCCTTTCTTATTCTTCTTATTCTTCAGCAAATCGACCCCTCCGTCACGCACAAACCCAAGCACGCATAACGCGCCGCCGCATGCCAGCTGCGATTCGGTTGTTCACGCCGAGTCTCTACCGCCATCTTGCCCACTCCCACGCAAGCCCTCACGCACTGCCTCTCTCCGGTGGTCGTAGTCCTTCGTCGGTAAGGTTTTTTTTCAAGAATCCTTAGTCCTTAGAGACTTGGTTCAACCGGTTCATTGGTATTTAGTCTGGTTTTCATGATTTTAAGGTTGGTTTTGAATAGATCGGGTCATGGGCATTCTGGATCTATGCTCCACGCGCCGCCACTCTCTGAAAAATTTGCCGCTCCCGCCGGATAGGGCTCGAACATGTTAAGAAAGTACAGGGAGCTCGGGATCGAAGCTTTCGTCATCCAGGTAAGTAGTCATTTGGATTAAGCCCTCAAAACCATTATTCAATTTGTTTGTATGCGGTAAGCTATGAATTATGTTTAATACAGGAAAATGACGTTGCGATGCTTATGTATGAGTTTGGGTTCGTGTGGGTATTGCTTGTACCGCTAATGGACTAAGGAAGTAATCTATAGGGGAATAGGGGCTTAAGGCTTGAAGTTAAGGGTGAAACTTAAAGCCTTGGACCGTGATGAGTTGAGAATAAATGTTGTGGGTTTGAGATGGATGCAATGGAAAAGTAGTACTATGTTTGGGTTCCTCCTCGAGGTTTACACTTGGTTTATGAGTCTTGAATAAACTCTAGATGGGCGAGTGCGACAAAGTATAATTGATCAATTTAATTATATGATTACTGTGTTGGGCTTAAGATCGTTTAAGTGTGAAACGGTTCCTAAAAGGAGCTTGAGGTTATGAACTAAGGTTTGGTTATCGAGGTTTGGGCCAAGTGTGTCCGTTGAGCGTATTGCCTTAAGTTCGACTCGTATTTAAGTTGTCTAGATCACTATAACCGTTGGTGGGTGGTAAGAGTAAGCTCTAGGCAGCGTTTATGACCTTCCATCTCCTTGGAATGGTTTTGGGCGAGCTTGTATTTGATTTTCGAAAGAAGGGGTTCTTCGTGGACTCTTGAAGCGTTGTTTGTAGCCGACTTGATCCGGTAATCAAGCTCATGAGCGAATGAGCTTGTTTGCATAGCTTGTGGATTGAACCTCGTGAGTGTTAAAGTGGTTGGTTCTGATCGTGAATGAGTTGGCTTATGGATGGTTGAGGTATTTTTAGATATGCAGCGTGTATTGCTCGCATAGTTGACAGAACGTATGTTCGAGTATGATTTTAGTACCAGAGAGGAGAGTTGTGTCAGGTTACCCCTCAGTCCTGAAGTCCCTACCTTACTCCTCGTTTGGGTGACGTCATCCCACGGCTTTGTGTGGCGAGGAACTAGCTTGGAATACGTGTATGACGATGTCTCGTGGTGAGTCACAGTGTGAGTGGCAATAGATAGGGGCAGTGATGTCTTGTGGTGAGCCATAGTAGTCAGGGCAATAGACCAAAGACGGGAATGCTTCGAGGTGAGTCACTATGAGGGTGGCAACAGACTCGGAGTGGGACTAAGCTTACAAGCGTCCTACGGGGCGGTCTGGCTTATGTCAGAATGCTAGTTAGAGAGACGTTTACCGACGTGAAGCAAGGAGCTGAGCAATCCGGTGTGGGCTTGGGGTAGGGCTAAGTCAGACATCTAGCTGAGTGTGGTATGAAAGTGGAATTTGAATACTTTGAGGTGTTGGCTAAAAGTGAAAACCTGGTTGAATTTGGGACCCTTGAGAATGGGTCGGAGATTTTAGGAATGTCTTGTTAGAATCTTAAATAACCTTATGAAGCGCAAAACCCAGCACTTACTAAACCCTGAGTTACGCCTGAGCGAGTCAGAACCTCTAGGTTGACGATATATGATAGGCTCGTGAGTTTGGAGTGCGTCCCTGATGAGATCCGGGAGTGGTTGCTTTCCATGATCCCAGACTAGCTTAGGGGTGATTCCCAATGGGCGTGTTGGTTACGCACTTGCACCGCACTGCATGCGTGCTGTGTGTTATGAGAGCATGGGGTGCGTCCCCGTTGAGATCGGGAGTGGTTGCTTTCCATGATCCCGTGTTGGCTTAGGGGTGATTTCCCATAGGGCGTGTAGGATACGTACCTACTCTGCTCTATGCCAGTGTGTAGTGGCGTGAGAGTTGCTTTCTCTCATTGCATCGTCAACCAAAGTTTCAAGACCGAAGGTAGAGCTCGAGTTATTACCGCAGGGGGACTCAGGGTGAAGTGTGCTAAGTGTGAGACCTGTTTGGGGTTGAGTGAGTTTAGGAGACGAGTCTTGTTTGGTTTCATGTTAGTTTGTTTGGACGTGAGTGGGCTGCTTACTGAGTATTTTTATACTCACCCGTCTACTTTGTTGTTTTTGGTTGCAGGTAAGAAAGCTTGAGGCGGCTGACGACGATGACGACCTGACGAGGCTGTGGGACCCTGTTTCCTTCTTGTTTCCTTTGCGCTTCGAGTTTTCATATGTCATTGTCCTGTTTTAGTTTCTATTTTATATGACTAGTCGCGCGACACCTTGATTTTCACTTGTATTCCTTGGTTATTGAGTTTCCTTTTCGCTCGCGTATGTTTTTATCTAAGAGATTGTGCTTTGGAACTCTGATTGTAGCCCAACCCATTTTATGCGATGAAGTTTGGTGGGGGTTGAGCATTCTTGTTTCTTTGAAGTGTTTCTTCTGCTTATTAGGTTCCAGAAAAATTTTAGTTTTCTCCTTTCTACGCCGTTATGCTGCCAAAATTTCGGCGTGAACGGTGTAGCGGAGTAACTTCCCTAACGTAGATTTGTCTCTGAATTTTAGGGTCGTTACAGAAAAAATGTATGTACTACTAATATACTTTATTTTATGTATATACCAATTCACTAATATACTAAATTTTACACCGATATATTATTGATATACCAAATAGTATACTAGATATACTACTGATATGCATGATTGCGCAATAATGAGGGTAAAGCTAGAATAATAGAAAAACGAAAATCAATAGTGAAGTTTTGATGCAAATATCTCTGCCATGCTACAAATATACATATAGTATATCATTTAACTGATATTACTAAAAAAAATATATCCATAGTATATCAATGATGTACTATTAATGTACTTTTTTTTAGGTATATATCAGTTGACTGATATACAAACACAAAGTATATCAGATATACTACCGACATATTAAAATGTAAAGTATATCAAATATACTACTGATATACTAAATGTAAAGTATATCAAATATACTACTATAGACCAATGAGGGTAAAGTTGGAATAATAAAAAATGAAAAGTCAGATTCTTAAAAATTTTGTTTTATTCGCAAATCAAAATCATGGCTAGATATGCAAATATACTAATATCTTTTGCCACCCATTACAATTCCCTATATATAACTAACAAAATCGAAAATATAACACTAACAATTCTTTTATAATAAATCAAATATATATAAATCTCTAACGAATTTTTGAAAAAAAAAAAATCAATGATGATTGTCGCGACCATCTCTGACATGGCGAAAGATAATAATCTTGAAGAAACGACCATCCACCTATCCATTTTTTAAAAAAAACCGCACCAATGATCATCTCCGAGACAACCATTATGGTTTATCGTCTTTTCAAGAGACGTCCATCTACTAACTAATTAAAACAACAATATTCTTATAATAAGGTTAGAAAATACAATATTTTTATAAAAACTTTTAAAATCTACAATAATAATAAAAAAAAAAAAAAAATTAGTCATACTTCTTATATAAAAGTATATAAACTAATAAGTTAAAATATCTTTTTCATGCATGTATTTTGTAGTTTGTTCTATTTTAGTTTCTATAGTTTCAAAGTTCAATTTTCTTTTAAAAAAATTAATAAATCATATTTCTTCACTCCGGGTTAATAAACAAATATAAAATAATTGATATATATCATACTTTTTATTTTAATTTATTCTTAAATTTATTTATTTATTAAGAATATATTTTTTATTGGTATCAAATATGAATAAAATTGAATACAAATATTTTTAATTTTTTTAAAAATTATTTTTAAAAGTTAATTACATGAAAAATATGATTTTATGAATTCTTATGAAAGAAAAAAATATGGGTCATACTTCTTATATCAAAATATATAAATTAATTACATGGGTCATACTTCTTATATCAAAATATATAAATTAATAAGTTAAAATATCATTTTCATCAATGTACATTGTTGTTTATTCTATTTTAGTCTTTATACTTTTAAACTTTAGTTTTGTAGTTTCAGTGAATCATAAAAATGGAATGAGGCTTTATACCACAAAAATAGTATTATAACTAAACTAATATATAATTTTTAAGAACAACATTTAAAGGTGAGAGACTCGAACCCTACGACCCTTAGTCAAAGGTACATACTAATTAGAGCTTAGCCCACGTTGATGTAACTAAATTAATGTTAATGTTGATGCATAAATTCGAGCAGGGGTTCGCACCCGATTTGCACGTGAGACCAATAGTGAATTTGAATTCTTGAGGAAAAAGGTGGTCTGCAAACCAAAGAGAAACTTGTACACCCGTGTGTTGCTTGCCACAACCACTCCAATACTTAAGTCAAAAAGGTTTAAGTTTAGCAAGCTAGTCAGAAGATTTGGGATGAATTAGGTTACCTCTAATGGAATTATAATGAGGTATTTATAGGACTGACATTTTTTCAACCCTAGTTGGATTAGGATTTTAGGGAAATAATGGGTCAGATTCGTTGTAAGTGTGTGTGAGAGGAAGAGAGGTTGAACCGAACCGGTCGAATTGGTTTGACTCGTCCCGGGTACGCTTGGTTTGGGTCCAGCCGGTCGTCTGGTCTATCTTGCCTACCAATTGTCTTCTGTTGTTAGATTTAACTCGATTGTCCAAATTTATCCATAACAGTTAATATGTTTAAAATAATTTTTATATGAATTCAAACCCTCAACTTAAAGTTCTGGATCCGCCACTGCCGACAAGAATTAAGATGCATGCACGAAAAAATTATCGAAAAAAGCATTTTTCTGAGGTGTTTTGTAAATTTACTTTTATCATAAACCTTGTATGAACAAAAATTGTATGAAAACTTTGTAATTATTTTCATACATGTATGAACAAATTTGGTTCATTGGCTAATGTGAATGACAGTTGGAATATATTTGATTTGGTACACAATTTTTTTAGGTACAAGAGGTTTCAATTTTAATAATATTTGAAAGGAGCTGGAATCGGCAGAAGTGGATGTGCCGATGTTGCCTATTCCAACGTCGCAAAACTTGAAAGCCTTTCTTGATGTATTTTTTATGCATTAGTGAAATTTAACCATAAAACAAATGAAAAATTAAATTAATCATAATAGATATTTAATCATAATTATTTCCTTAATTAATTTCTCAAATACGAATGTTCTTTTTCGTAATTTAATAGTTCTAAAATAACTTTTCAAACCATACATAATAATTCAAAATTATTTCAAAATATATGAAAATCATTTTAAAAATTTGAAACCAAACATCAATATGATGATATAAAAATCAATTTTACAAAATCAATTATAATTAAATAACTTATTCAACTGTTTTTTCTCAAACATGCACTTAGATATTCTTTGAGATTATTATCAAATCAAAAGATTTACTTTCTTTACCAAATATATGAGGTTTCAATAAATGTCTTCAACAAAATGTAAATGTATTTGTTTGAAATTATGTTATCCATTTTTTAAATAATTAATAATAAGAGTGAGAAGAGTTCCAAAGATTAAAATAAATATTTTAAAAATAAAATAAAGTAAAAGAATGAGAAATAAAACAAAATTTGATCATTTGCCATATGAGTTGAGACTTGACAGTTGACATTTGACAATTTGACAAAAATAATAATAATTAATAAAGAAATCAACCGAACCGTTGTGTAGATGTCGGAGATGATTTAATTATTTTTCATTGGTATGTCTCAAATTCAGCGGGCGCCGTCGGTGATGGATTTGAGACGACTGACCCGCCGCTGCATCCTCATTCTTCAGAAGATTTGTTTTTTTTTATATACAAAACAAGTGTTGGGTCAAACCCAAAAGTCCAATCTTTGACTATATTGCTTTTTTTTTTTTGTTTACTTGATAGTTGGATGAATGTTGACTGCCTATTATTTATATTTGAGATAGGACATTTTAAACCTTAAGAACTTAAGAAAATTAGGGGAATTATAATGGGGAATTATAATAGGTAGCAAGAAATATTAGGATATTTACAAATTTAGTTATGATTTTTGGAGATTTGCAAATATAGCAAAATATTTTTAAATTATTTTTTTATTTTTTATTATTCCAGTTTTATCCTTATTAGTGAATCAATAGTATATTAGTAATATATCTGATATACTTTATATTTAGTATATTAATAGTATATCAGTAGTACATTTGGTATATCAGTCAACTGATATATATCTAAAGTGGAGTATATTAGTAGTATATTACCTAATACTACTGATACACTTCTATTTAGTTATATTAGTTAAATGATATAATCAATATGAAGTATATTAGTAAAATTTCAAACATATTTTGGGTATATCACTGATATAAGTATATCAATAGTATATCAGTGATATACTTCATTCAGTGATATGATTCCTCATTTTAAGTCATAAATACTATATCATTCATTTATTACTCATATAATGTATCGATTTAACCAACAAAATTTCAATTCTTTTTCTAATTGAATTTTCTCTTTAAACTAAATTTAATTGCGCACTAAAACTCTACATTTATCACCTAGTTATTTTTCAAGAAATTTTGAACTAAAAGATGAAATAAATCTTGTTGGAAATTTTCGGGCGTTACACTAAGATATCGTTCGTATATTTATCGATAGTATATCACATCGATATATACTTAATATTAGTGAAATCAACGGATATTAGTCGTAGTATATCACTCATGTAGTTTTTTTTTGTTAGATATTTTTTTTGGTTAGATATATCATTAGTATCTGATCTATTGTTAATAGACTTCTGATTTTCTCGATATTGAAAAACACATAAGGGTATTTCCAAATACTTAATATTACTGAATAAAATATATCATCATAAATCACTGTCAAGCATAAATCACCATTTGTGATATACCGTTGATATATTAAATAAGATATATCGTTAGTATATCACGTTGATATATACTTAATATTAGTGAAATCAACAGATATCATATCATTCATGTAGTTACTTTTTGGTTGGATATAACATTGGTATATCAGATCTAATATTGGTAAACTACATATTTTCTCGATATTGAAAAACATAAGAAGGCCTTGTAAATCTAGCAATAGTTTTTTAGATTCTGTTGATATACCTAATATTACTGAATATAATATATCAATATAAATCACTATAAAGCATAAATCACTATTTGTGATATACTGTTGATATACTAAATAAAGTATATCAGTAGTATATCACACTGATATATACTTAATAGTAGCGAAATCAACGGAATTAGTAGTATATCACTCATGCAGTTATTGTTTTGTTAGATATATTGTTGCTATATTAGATCTATTGTTGATAGACTATTAATTTTCTCGATATTGAAGTACACGGGAAGGTATTTGTAAATCTAGCAATAGTTTTTTAGATACAGTAGTATATTAGTAGTATATCTGATATAATTTATATTTGGTATATCAGTAGTATATCAATAGTATATCAATAGTACATCATCAATATATGTTTGATAGACTACTGATAGACTATTAATATACTTTAGATTGAAAAACGTGCGCGAAATATATAGGGGTATTTTTGACTTTGCACTGCATCCGTTTGGGCAGAACGTTTTTCTGTTGCTATTTTTGCAAATTGAATTAAAGAGGGACATGGGTGCAATATTTATTTATTATTATTATTATTTTTTTTTGATGCTCATGCAAGTGCCCCAATTATAATAGGTGGTAAAAAGATTAGGTTAAATTGCAAATTCATCGTTTATTTTTTCCTTTTGGCAAATATAGCAAAATTTTAGATTTTCTTTTTTTTTTTTCATTTTTTTGGCATTTCTATTTTACCCTTGCTTTCTTTTTTCTCCCACGTGTTTTCCTTTCCTCTTTCTTATGACGCTCTATTGTGAAGCAACTCTCCAACACTTACCATCCCTTCATCTTCTTCTTCATCTCTTTCACTTAAATGCTGGTGCACGAGCAGCTTCACGTTTTCGGCAACGCACCTTCAGCAACACCTACAACCCAAACGACAGTGACACCGACAATGTCTAGTGGCAATGACACGACCTCAGATGATGTTTCGACGCTCGACCTGCAACACCCACAACCCGATCGACTCCATATCGAAGCACCCACTTCGTTCTGGTGTTAGATCTATATGTTTCGCTACAACAAACAAAGTCTTAAATCTAGTCCCACAACATTTGCATAACAAGAATGAAGCCAAGACATCCTAGCACCAAGACATTTGGTATCACGAGCATTACGCTAGGTCCTGAAATTTTAAAAAAGAACAATTAGTTTAAAGAATCCATACATCATAATAATAAAAAAAAAAACTACCATGAATTTATTTTACTTACCATGAAAATGATCAATCTAATGAGATTTAAGTCCCTATTGAACTCATGCAAGTCCCTAAAGCCTCTGGAAAAACAAAAGAAACATACACTATGTTTATCATATAACCATACATAATAGTGAAAACAATAAGTAGACAATGAATAAATTAAACTTACCAGCTGACTCAACTTGAAAATAATTTTCCAATTCTTCATGTTGTGGAGGAAGATCCAACAATATTGATTTGCCACAAATCTAATTTTGTGAACATATTAAAACTTCTACTGTTCTAGGCGTCAAAGAACTCCTAAAACAATCAAGAATCCTGCCTCCTATACTAAATGCTTATTCAGAAGCCATTGTAGACACTGGAACTTCCAAAATATCTCGAGCAATTTTTGACAAAACCCGATACTTCAATTCATTTAATTTCCACCAAGCAAGAACATCAAAACTATCATCAAGTTCCTCACTAGGGTCAGATAAATAACGATCTACATCATTCCTTTTTTCTAACGAACTCTTCTCTTCTCTTCTCTTCTTTTCTTGTACCGTGATAATATCAATGAGGCACCACTCTCGCTTGTTTCAACACTACTTATTGTACTCATGGAAGTTCCACTTGATTCAGATGGTTGATTACCACTATTACAACTTTGAGTACAAGAAGTATCATCATGTGATTTGTAAAAATCATATAAACGAACCAAATACATCCTAACATTGTCAATCATCTCTTTAGTTGTATCATCATCATAAATAGTTGAAAAGCAAAAGGCCACATAATCCAATTTGTAACGAGGATCAAGCACCACAGCTAGAAATATCAACTTATTGATTTTGTTAATTGAACCTCAATACTTGTCATACTTTATCTTCATACTTTTAGCCATATCACAAAGAAGAAAGTTTGAATTCGTGCTCCAACCAAGCAAAAGTTCATGAGTACCCCAAAGTTCATGAAAGTAAGAATTGGAAGTCACATACAAAGAACCACTTATCTTCACAGTGACATCATAAAACACTTTCAAAAACTTGACAAATACTTCAACATTTCTCCAATCAGTAAAAGTTGGTGGCCCTAATTTTTTATTTCCATGATCATCACCTTCAAAGTAGGTCATATAATCTAACACATCTTCTTATAATATTTAAAAAACTTTCTCAAATTTCAGTGCATGGTCAAGCATCAGATAAGTAGAATTCCATCTAGTTGCCACATCTAAACAACAAACGACTTTACATTCAATTTTCTCTTGTTCCACACAAGGTTTAAATTTTGCCAATCTCTTAGGAGATGATCTTGTTGGGATTTATGACCTAAACTTGTGTAATTTTGATCAATTAAATAAAGTGTTATTTGTTTTGAAAGAACTACAGTCTTGCTTTATAAATCCAATAAACTAAGCTCTAAGGTTATAACATTTATCTTGAACATCAGTGTAGTGGACACTATTTGGGTTGAGTTCAAGAATATAACCTAAATAGTCTATGGTATAAGAATAAGGTTGGAAACGTTATTCTGGTAATACAATGGATGCGACTCACTTTGTAATTTGTACAAATGAGGTAATCCAATTCATTCATGTAGTTTACATGCGAGTGGGGGCATCCTGTATGAAAAGTCATACAAGTCTGGATCGCAAATTATTAGTCTAACCAGTGTAACACCGTTAGCAGGATAAGACTAGTAATTTATAGATGGTCATTAGTGACTCGACCTGAATCCTGAGCAAGTTAAGAACTCCTGCTTATAGGGGTTTGTCCTTAGACTAGTATGGGTGAGAGTGGCTGTGGCAGAGCCGACTCAATAAGCCTACCTTCTCAGCGACAGAACCTCGTAGGTAGCTTGAAACTTAACTGTGCAAGATGGAATTCACTCATTCCTATACTAAGGAATTAGATAGGTTGTTCCCTTAAGAACTGACTCCAGGTCTTGAACAACGGGGCCCCGCCCTCTATGAGGGTATGAGTCTATGGTAGGATCTTAGGCTTGTTGTTCATTAGAGGATCAATGGTGCTTAAGGAGCAAAGAGGTAATCACAAGGGTAAAACGGTAATTTTACCCAGTCGTGATTACGAACAACTTGTGAAGGGTCGACTCATGGGTAATGACTATATGAGTGGACACGATATTATCTACAGTGAGGAGAGTGCAGCTACAAGTCTATAGTGGAGTGACTTGTAGTTAATGAATATTGATTAATTGGATCAAAGAGTTTGATCAGTTAATCTCACATCATTGGAGCTCATGAACTGTTAGGTCCATAAGGTCCTCCGTTGGTTCAATATGGTAATATTGAGGGTATAAAGTTAGGAATGAAATTGAAGTGTTCAATTTCATACATGAGGTGTTATATCAATTATATATGATACAATTGATATAATATATAGTTTTAATGTGAATTAGATTCATATATAAACTATATACTAAATAGAGAATAAAGGAGGGGTAGGATGGTCATTTCCATCCTATTCCCTTATATATATGGTTGCATGAGATGCAACTAGGTTAAGTGTTTTTTCCAAGAATTTGTTGTGTTGTTGGAAAGGTTCCAAGACAACAAACATCTCTCTCACAAAACACCTCACCTCTCCTAAAGGGAACCCACCTTTCTCTCTCACCTAGAGAACAACGGAGAAGATCCGGTGGTAGTGTCGGTGTTCGTACGAGTTTGTGTTGCTGAGATCTTGATCGTGAGAGAGGAGGAGCACTTGAAGAAAAGTTATTCAAAGGTAATTTTCTTGTTGTCCATTATGTTCATATGCTTAATCTAGTTATATATGTTCTTGAATTAAATCGTTGTAACTAAATCAAGAGCGCACGATTCACAATCGCTTCCGTTGCAGGACTTCGATTCTCTTCAATTTGTATCGGAGCCCAATTGCGTTTTTGATTTATGTTCTGAATTTTTCAAGAACATGGTGGGATTTACTGTTTTTGCAAGAGATGTATGAATGGTTTTACAAAATTAGATGGTTTCAATTTTGGCACTTAGATTTATAATTTTCATTGAATCGTTCAATGCAAGGGCCCGGTGTTTTGGGCAATTTTAATTGTAAATCGAGTCTGTAAGTCCGTATCGATCGAGGCGAAAACGAGCAAGGAATAGCGGATTCCATGTGCTGTTTGTGTGCAGTGTTGCAAAAATGTTCATTGGCGTTGAAACGTTGCGCTTGCGGAAGGAGCGCGCAAGAGACAACAACGTTGTCGCGTTAACGCTTGCACGAGAGAAACACGTTTCAACCGCGTAAGACGACAAGAAATGGCGTTGCACGCAGCAACGCCGCTATCGTTACAACAACGCCGAGAGAGTTTTGGGCATTTCAAAGAACGTCACGAAAAACATTTATTTTATATATATTAAATATAAAAAATATTTTATATTTAATTTATATTTAATTTTTAATTTTTAATCAATATAATTAGATTATATTAATTAAATTTATTTCTAGGGTGCCAAAATTGGTATATTTTTGCTATTTAAATTATGCAATTGTTGTGTAATTATTACCATGCATAATGTATGCTTATATTTTAGAAATCCCACCTTAGGTTAAGTATTTTCATGCATCATTTATAATATAAGGAGTTATATTATATAGCTTGCATGATTAATTAATATAAAGTTGTTATATTAATTTATGGACAACATTGACATGCATTATATATCATGAGATGAATATGCTATGAATGTCTTATTATTCATGTGATGAATGATCAAGCACTATAACTGTCACACCCCCTCCCGAACTACTCTAACTTAGCCCTGAGAGCGTGAAACCAACAAATATCGTTCACCTCTCTAACGATACCTGTTGACCCTACTTTACCTGATAAGCATACTTTACTTGTATAAGTAACACTTTAAACATGACACAGCGGAATATTGACAATTATGTAACCTATGTAAGGAGTAACCCTACTTAAGACTCTCTGGAAAACTGAAACGTATGAGAACATCACAACCAAAACATACCTAACCATGGTTTACACAACCACAACCTAGAATGTACACATAAACATAACTTCATAGTCCTTCTTCTATACATATAGACTTTCTATACAACTCCACCCACGTACAACATATCAAACTTGTGAAGCTTCTAGCAGACTATGGCAGGTTATCAGGCACTGGGAGCTCGATCTCTACCTGAAATGGGGAAAAACACTGAACGAATGAGCTATGAAGCTCAGTGAGTGACTTGAGTTTAAAAGAAAACTATTAACTCGTAAATCATATCACCTGGCCATCTATGAGCATATGCATCTGTAATCAAACGTTAAAAGTAATTGTGTAATCATAATAGCTTTTCAAGTAAACCAACAAATATATCGTTAAAATCTCGTAAGGCATGTAAATGATATAAACTCTTTTTAAAACATGTCACAACCCACGTTGTGTAGGGCACGCCCGGTACAACCAACGTTTACTCTACGATGTAGTGGGGCCCGCCCAGCACTCCCATCGTCGTTGTCGTAGTGGGGCCCGCCCAGCACTCACGACAGCGCTGTTGTCACGGAGTACACTCAACGTCGACAACGAGAATAAGACTGTGTGCACACGCGGTACCATAAAGCCTCGGGCTCAATATCTCAGAAGATCACATGAAAACATTTGAACATGCCTGCTTATCTTTTCTTTCATAAAACTCAAGCTTACTTAGCTTGTTCATAAAACTGGAAATCTTTAAATCATACTTGCTAAAACATACTTGTTCGAAATCATAGCATTTCCATAAACTTTGGAAATTCAATAAACATAGGCTCATGTATAAATTTATCAAGACATTCAGGCTCTCAATGAATACTTGAAAACATTTCTAGGAAAACATGAATACTCATAAACATGTGTTAAAAAAGAAAGCATAAAGCATTGAAAACTTTCATTCTAGCAAAACTTGCATTTCTTAAAACATAACTCAAGCATATAAACACTTTTGAAGTTCGTTTTGTCACTCACAATATTAAAACTAGAACCTTGGCCCGTACACTCGACCTATTTGCTCTTGGCCTGTCAAACAAACCAAATTCAACCATTAGAACCTCGAGCTCATGCTTTTTAACTTTAGAATTACAAGAAAACACACTTTTAAAATTTCCAGCATTTTTCTGATTTTATGCCCTGTTTTCAGATAGCCATAACTTCTTCATTACTGATTCAAAAATAATGTAATTTGTACCAATCTCTTCCGTTTTGAACCTTCTAAAAATCATATGAAGACATAAAATTGAGATTCCAAACGGATTTGTTCAAAAATACCTCGAAAGCTTCTTTCCCAGGAACTAACTTCTGCTATTCTAGATTCGATTTCCTGCTGCAACCTGAAACTTGACCTGATATTTACAATATCTTCCAATCATTTTCGATTCATGATTTCTTCACGAGAGTTGTAGGAAATTCAATAAGCGTTCCAACCATACCTATTAGAGCTTCTGATTCCAACTCTACAGATCAGTACAACCAAAACATCAGAGACTTCTCGGATTTGACAGCAAATTCTATCTTCTGTCTTCCTCTTCACAAAACAGCAACTTAAGGTCAGAATTGGCTCAAGCATCCTTCACGAACTTTGTTCAAAAATGAATTAGCTTTCAAGAAAACCAAACCTCAACTCTTACCTCTTTATGTGGAGCTCGAGATGAACAGAAAACCAGAACAAGGCTGAGTTGATCACCTTCCTGCTATACAATCAAGCTTTGAGTTCTCCCCCTCTTTTCTGCAAGTCCAAATCAAGAAAAACTCCTTCTTCCTCTTTATTTCTGCTTCTCCCACGAAAACCCTTGCTTCTCCTTGATGAAATGAGAAGAAATTCGAAGGAACTTGGTTATTTAAAAAGAAAACTAAGGTGGGGGTCCCACCTTCCACTTTCTTTCTTTGTTTTTCCTTTTCCTTTTCTTTTCTTTTTTTTTCTTTTCTTTCCTAAACAAAACATAATATAATAACCATTCCTTTCATTTTCTTTTCTCATTATTCTTAAAGCAAAGCAAACCAAAATGGTTTAAGCTTTTCTTTCCTTGTTTTCCTTTTATCTTTCACTTCATTTCTTTTCTTTTTAAAACAAGAAAAACCAAGTTTTAAGCATTCATTTCTTCTTTTCTTTTGTTTTTTTTCTTTATAAGAAAATTCCAAAGAATGATTCTCGGGTTTACAATAACATAGTATGCATGTCACCTAAGGTTAATTATTAGTTTTAAAGTGTTTAGAACTTGGAAATAATAGACCTTAGGTTATCTAGTTCTAATTAAATTAGAATTAGGAACCAAGTAATTTATAAGCTATGATTAAGAGAGGAACTCTGACTAAGGAAAGTTCTGTCTAGGTTAGGGTATTTAAGCTGACGGAAACGGAACACCCCTACCTGGGAACTGACCTGGGAGGGAAATTTAATCAGAGAGTTTTATAAATTACAGTAGCGTCAGCGGGTTTATTAATGGGTTAATAAACTAGAAATCCTAGGTTTAATATAAGGAGTTATATTAACAAACTTAGGATAAAATCAATATAAGAGTTATATTGATTATCAATATAAAAGTTATATTGATAGAATTATGTAAAACCATTAGTCGGGTTTTAGCCTAAGAAAGATTCCTATAAACTTTAAAGTATTCAGTGGGAGGAAAAGTGTATGAGATACATATTTTTCCACCTACGCTATCTCCGAGAAATTCACACCGTGAGACTCATACTTGGCCTCGTGGCGCAAATGGGAGCGTCCCCCTTCGGATAGTGTTTGTATGAGTCAATATCAAGGTGAATGGAGAGGATACTTATAGTGAGTAGGAGCAGGTTTAGTGAAAACAAAACCTACGGTCTCTTTTGTCGGTTTACACCGTTAGACCACTATGGTCAGCCTGCTAGTTTGGCCTGGACTAGACAATCCCTTCTGGAGGGCTTGATCATGGGGGATCGAACACGATGAGACACACCCAAAGGGATAAAGATTTCCTTAGACTATTTTTCAATCTAGTCCTCCCTTCGGCGGATTTTATTGGATGGAGACTCTAGGATCTAAAGACAGAGGGTTACACTCACGAGGTACATAAGTTGTGTATGTATCCTGACCGAAAAATAGTAACTAAAACCTATAGGAATAAGAGTTATTTTTGTATTAGGTTTTGGTCAAGAGTGTCTTGATCCAGAGGAGGAGTGTTTTTTATTACCCTTCGGTGTCATACATTCTAAACCTTTGGAGTATCATTGCAAATTATAAATGGCCTAAGAATCATTTGACAATTAGCTAAAAAATGATTGGATTAGAGTTATAGCAAGAAACTCATACAAGTTTGTTTGTAAATTTTCAGCAAAAATGTCTAGCTCTATGATTTCCTTATTGGGTGCGAAAAAGTTAACCGGAGAGAACATAATGACTTGGATGAATGGACTCAACATAATCTTGGTTACACATGATCTTAAGTTCGTTCTCAATGAGGAGTGTCCTCCATTTCCTGCTCAAAACGCATCTCAAGGTGTTGAGGATGCGTATGACCGCTGGATCAATGCCAATGAAAAGGCAAAAGCATATATCCTGGCTAGCATACCTGATGTTTTAGCCAGGAGGCGGGACGGCAAGGTCTCAGCTCGTGAGATCATGGATTTTGTGCTAAATTTGTCTAGACAACCGTCCAAACAAATTCGGCATGAAGCCCTAAAATTCGTTTACAACGCACGCATGAAGGAAGGAACATCAGTGAGAGAACATGTTCTCAATCTGATTGCCCACTTCAACGTAGCAGAATTAAACGGAGCGGTCATAGATGAAAAATTTCAGGTTTTGTTCATCCTAGAATCTCTTCTGAAGAGTTTTCTGCGATTCCGTAGCAATGCAACGATGAACAACGTAGAATATGATTTGACTTCTCTGCTACATGTGCTGCAGAATTATCAGTTTCTTATGGATGATAAGAGAGAACAAAATGGAGAGGCAAATTTGTTTGCCCATTCCAAAAATTCTCAGGAGGATTCATCTTCTGGGACTAAAGAAGATACAGAAGAAGAGCAAAATGAGCAGATAAAGAGCAATCGTCTGGCAAAGAAAAGTTGTTATTTGATAACATGTAGCTTAAGAGTTTATTAGAAACCTTATTTCAATTTCTTGCCTTAGCGAACATTGTACTTCTTTTTCTTTTCAATTGAATAAAATGTTTATTTCATTGGAAAAGTATTGTACTATGTGTTGCTCTTCTTGACAAGTGAATTCAGTTAAAATGTTTTAACAAGTGAATTCTACAAAATTGCAAGTACACGAACTAATTTCTCCTAAAGAAAATGCTCATCTTTGGCATCTAAGATTGGTTCACATTAATCTCAATAGGATTGAGAGATTGGTAAAGATTGGACTTCTAAACGAGTTAGAAGAAAATTCTTTGGCAGTTTGTGAATCATGTCTAGAAGGCAAAATGACTAAAAGACCTTTTAGTGGAAAAGGTTATAGAGCCAAAGACCCTCTAGAACTTATACATTCAGACCTTTGTGGTCCGATGAATGTTAAAGCCAGGGGAGGATATGAATATTTCATCTCTTTTATAGATGATTATTCTAGATTTGGGCATATTTACGTAATGCACCACAAGTCTGAAGCACTTGAAAAGTCATGGAATTCAAGACTGAGGTTGAAAATCAATTAGGTAAAACTATTAAAACCCTTCGATCGGATCGAGGTGGAGAGTACATGGATTTAAAATTCCAGAACTATATGATAGAACATGGAATTACATCCCAACTCTCAGCTCCCGGCGCACCACAACAAAACGATGTATCAGAAAGGAGAAATAGAACCTTGTTGGACATGGTTCGATCAATGATGAGTTATGCTCATCTCCCTAGTTCCTTTTGAGGATACGCAGTGGAGACTACAGTATACATTTTGAATAATGTGCCCTCTAAAAGTGTTTCTGAAACACCTTTTGAACTCTGGAAAGGACGTAAAGGTAGTTATGTCACTTCAGAATATGGGGTTTTCCGACACATGTATTTGTGACAAATCCAAAGAAGTTGGATTCACGTTGAAAGTTATGCCTATTCGTAGGATACCCAAAAGAAACAAGAGGTGGTTTATTTTATGATCCTAAGGAAGATAAGGTTTTTGTGTCGACAAATGCCATTTTCTTAAAGGAGGACCACATAAGGGACCACAAACCAAAAAGTAAAGTAGTGTTGTGTGAGTTAGACGGAACAATAACAAAGGTTGCTAATAAGAACACTAGTACGTCAACAAGAGTTGTTGGTACTAGTTTGTCTAGTCAAGAGAGTCCATCTCAAGAGTTGTTGGTACTAGTTTGTCTAGTCAAGAGAGTCCATCTCAAGAGTTGAGAATGCCTCGACGTAGTGGGAGGGTTGAAATACAGCCTGACCGTTACATGGGTTTAGCTGAAACCCAAGTCGTTATACTAGATGACAACTGCGAGGATCCATTGACTTATAATCAAGCAATGGTTGACAAAGACAAAGACAAATGGGTCATAGCCATGGACCAAGAAATGGAGTCTGTGTACTTCAATTCTATTTGGGATTTTGTAGATAAGCCTGATGGGGTAAAACCTATAGGTTGTAGGTGGATCTACAAGAGAAAACGTGGTGTAGCTGGCAAGGTGCAAACCTTTAAAGCTAGACTAGTAGCAAAGGGTTATACCCAGGTTGAAGAGGTTGACTATGTGGAGACCTTTTCACCTGTTGCTATGGTAAAGTCTATCCGTATCCTACTTGCCATTGTCGCATATTATGACAATGAGGTATGGCAAATGGATGTCAAGACAGCCTTTTTGAATGGAAATCTTGAGGAAAACATCTACATGGACCAACCCAAAGGGTTCATTGAACCAAGACAAGAGCAAAAGGTTTGCAGGCTTAAAAAGTCAATTTATGGACTAAAACAAGCCTCTAGGTCCTAGAATATAAGATTTGATGATGCAATCAGATCTTATGGTTTTGACCAGAATGATGATGAACCTTGTGTCTACAAGAAAATCATCAATAGTTCTGTCGCATTCCTAAATCTCTATGTTTTGATCAATTAAATAAATTGTTATTTGTTTTGAAAGAATTACAGTCTTGCTTAAATCCAATAAACTAAACTCCAAGGTTATAACATTTATCTTGAACATCATTGTAGTGGACACTATTTGGGTTGAGTTCAAGAATATAACCTAAATAGTCTATGGTATAAGAATAAGATTGGAAACCAAATTCTGGTAACACCATGGATGCGACTCACTTTGTAATTTGTACAAATGAGGTAATCCAATTCGTTCATGTAGTTGACATGCGAGTGGAGGCATCCTGTATGAAGAGTTCATACAAGACTGGATCGCAAATTATTAGTCTAACCAGTGTAACATCTGATTTTGCTTTATCGTAAGATAACACATGATTTTTGAGATTTTTGAAAGACTGTAACAGGATAAGACTAGTAATTTATAGATGGTCATTAGTGACTCGACCTGAATCCTGAGCAAGTTAAGAACTCCTGCTTATAGGGGTTTGTCCTTAGACTAGTATGGGTAAGAGTGACGTGTAGCCGACTCAATAAGCCTACTTTCTCAGGGACAAAACCTCGTAGGTAGCTGGGAACTTAACTGTGCAAGATGGAATTCACTCATTCCTATACTAAAGAATTAGATAGGTTGTTCCCTTAAGAACTGACTCCAGGTCTTGAACAACAGGGCCCCACCCTCTATGAGGGTATGAGTCTAAGGTAGGACCTTAGACTTGTTGTTCATTAGAAGATCAGTGGTGCTTAAGGAGCAAAGAGGTAATCACATGGGTAAAACGGTAATTTGACCCAGCCATGATTACGAACAACTTGTGAGGGATCGACTCATGGGTAATGACTATATTAGTGGACACGATATTATCTACAGTGAGGAGAGTGCAGCTACAAGTCTATAGTAGAGTGACTTGTAGTTAATGAATATTGATTAACTGGATCAAAGAGTTTGATTAGTTAATCTCACATCATTGGAGCTCATGAACTGTAGGTCCATTAGGTCCCTCCGTTGGTTCAATATGGTAATATTGAGGGTATAAAGTTAGGAATGAAATTGAAGTGCTCAATTTCATACATGAGGTGTTATATCAATTATATATGATATAATTGATATAATATATAGTTTTAATGTGAATTAGATTCATATATAAACTATATACTAAAGAGAGAATAAAGGAGGGGTAGGATGATCATTTCCATCCTATTCCCCTATATATATGGTTGCATTAGATGCAACTAGGTTAAGTATTTTTTTCCAAGCATTTGTTGTGTTGTTGGAAAGGTTCCAAGACAACAAACATCACTCTCACAAAACACCTCACCTCTCCTAAAGGGAACCCACCTTCCTCCCTCACCTAGAGAACAACGAAGAAGATCCGGTGGTAGTATCGGTGTTCGTACGAGTTCATGTTGCTGAGATCTTGATCGTGAGAAATGAGGAGCACTTGAAGAAAGGTTCTTCAAAGGTAATTTTCTTGTTGTCCATTATGTTCATATGCTTAATCTAGTTATATATGTTCTTGAATTAAATCGTTGTAACTAAATCAAGAGCGCGCGATTCACAATCGCTTCCGCTGCGGGACTTCGATTCTCTTCAGATCTAACATACCTTACAACATTACGAACACCAACAATAGATTTATGCATTTCTTTCAATCCCTCATTCACAACCAAGTTAATAATATGAGCACAACATCTCATGTGTAGTAATTCTCCATCTAAGATGAGTGTATTCCAACTTTTAAGTTTTTTCTTAATATACGAAATAGCTCCATCATTGAAACTTGCATTATCAACGGTAATGGAAAAAACTTTATCAATCCCCCATTCCAATAAACAACACTCAATGACTTTGCCTATAGTGTCTCCCTTGTGATTAGCAACTTGACAAAAATTCAATATTCTTTTATGCAAATTCCATTATTTATCAACAAAATGTGCGGTGACAACCATATAGTTAACATTTTGCAATGAATTCCAAGTGTCGATTGTAAGACAATTTCTTTGAGAATTCTTGACTAAAAAAGATTTTAGTTTCTTTTTCTCATCTAGATAAAGTTGAAATACGTCCCTTACAACTGTTACTCCTGATGGAGGGTCAAACTTAGGGTTCAAAACACAACAAAAAATTCTAAATCCCTCATGTTCTACAAATCTAAATGGTAATTCATCAAGAATTATCATCTTAGCACATGTTTCCCTACATGCTTGTTGACTAAAGATGGTAGCCACAAAATTACTACCACATTTTCCATCAAGTGAAGGTTGAAAACTTAAAATGGTTTGTTGTTTTTCTTCCTCCTTATAAGGATACTTTTTACATTGATTTTTTTAGTGCTTCCACAATGTGCTAGTAGAAGTTGATTTACTAAGGCGTTTTTAAGTGCTTCCACGAGAGGTAGTATCACAAGCATACTCCTTATCACAATAATTACATCTGCACCTACTACTGTTGTCTTTCAATCTAGTGAAATGATCCCACACAGTAGAAGTTGATTTACTAGGGCGTTTCTTCTTACTAGATTTTGAAGGTAATGGTGGCTTAGATGTGAAAGGAATGAAAATCCCCGTGCAGCGGAAGACGATCGAATCATCAAGGTATCGTTACGCTACTAGAATTTTGTTAAAACGACCTAACACTTAGATCTAAGTTAAACATACAAAAGAATGAGGAAATTACAGCGAGAAGAACGTACTTACTTGTTGAAGACAGTTCTTCAAAGTTCCTTCCTTGGTCACGAACACTTCGTGCTTCTCGATCTCAACGAACGCTTCTCTCAAACGAAAACCGAACACCACCAACGACCTTCTCGGTTGTTCTTCCTTTGGAAGAAGCAAAACGGTGGGACTTTTTGGTTTTGGAGAGGGAGGAAAGTTGAGAGAATTTGAGACTCTTCTTTTTGGTGAAATCAAAAAATGAGAGTGAGAGAGTATTTTCCTTCTTGCAAGAAGGGATTAAATAGTGGAGTTAAAATCTCCACATTATTACCATTTTACCACAACCATAGGTTATGCAAATCATATTTGCATAACCATAAAATATAAGATATCTCATATCTCATATTACAAATCACATTTGCAATAATTGTGGATTAATTAAATTGAATCACATCCAATTTAATTTCTCTCAATTAATTTCTCCAATTAGCCCTAATTAAACAATTAGGCTAACCTATAGTTTATTATGAATCTCATTCACATTAAACTATATATTATATCATTCATATCTCATATAAATGACATAAATGCCTCTAAGTGGAATTGAACACTTCAATTTCATACCAAAACTCTAACCCTTCTTTTAACCCAGATGGAGCGAACCGAGGAACCTAATGGACCTACAGTGACGGGCTCCAATGATCCGAGATTAACCTATCAAACTCTTTGACCCCGTTAATCAACATTCATAAGCTACGGTAACACTCCACTGTAGCCCGTAGTTGCACTCCCGTCAGTGCAGAATATTACGTGTCCACTGATATAACCAATACCCATGAGTCGACCTTCACAGGTTGTTCGTAGACACGGTTGGGTCAAATTACCGTTTTACCCCTGTGTCTATCTCTTGTTCCTTAAGTCCCCATTGCTCCTCTAATGAACAACATATCGTGATGGTCCAACCATACACAACACCCTTCTCGGGCCAGTGAGAAGGTGGGCACCTGTTGTCCAAGCCTTGGAGACATCACTTAAGGGAACAACCACTCTAGTTTCCCTAAAGGCGGGAACGAGTGAATTCCATCTGGCGTAGTTAAGATCCCAGCTCCTTGCTTGGTCCTGCCCCTGAGAAGATAGGCATATTGGGCGAGTAACTGTGACCACCCTCACCTGTACTAGTCAAAGGACAGACCCCCGCATACAGGAGTCCGTAACACGCTCAGGATTCAGGTCGAGTCACTAATGGTCACCTACGAAGTTATTAGTCCTTACTGTCAACGGTGTTAAATCAATAGGTCTAATAATTCACGGTTCGTTCTTGTACAATCTCATTCCATAGGATGGCCCCACTCGCATGTCAACCACATGAATGAGTCAGATCAGCTCGTTTGTATCTAATACAAAGCGGGCCACATCCACTACGTATCCAGGATTAGGTCTCCAACCCTATCCATATAATGTAGACCATTCGGGTCATTAACTCGAACGTGATCCTCCCTGTGTGTCCACTACACAACGTTCAAGTTCTAGTTCTCTCACAAATTCAATGACCCTGGAGCTTAGTTTATTGGAAAAGTTTGTAAATATTGCGAGACACAAAGTAATGAAATAAATAACTCTTATTAATTTCAAATAGTAATTTACAAACACGAGATTAGGACAAAAATCTCAACAAACTCCCACTTGGACTAAGCTAGTGCAGAAAATACATTTCTGAAATGTACATAAATTACAACGAAGTAATACAATAAACTAGGGCATTGAATACCCGTTTACACATCTCCCACTTTCCCTAGTCAGGAAGCACTCGAAGACCTAGACTCTCTAGGTGACCCTCAAACACTTTAGTCGTGAGGGGCTTTGTAAATTGATCAGTTATGTTGTGCTCCGATGCTATCTGCGTGGCTGTCACGTCTCCGCGGTGCACAATCTCCCGTATCAGATGATACTTCCGCTCAATGTGTTTGCCTCTTTTATGGCTCAGAGGCTCTCATGAGTTGGCTATTGCACCATTGTTATCATAGAACAGTGTGATCGGCAAGTTCATATTTGGAACAATTTCCAAATCTGACATGAACTTACTAAGCCAAACAACTTCATTTGCATCTTCACAAGCCGCAACATACTCCGCTTCCATAGTGGAATCGGCGATGCATCCCTGCTTGATGCTTCGCCATACTATAGCTACTCCATTAAGAATGAAGGTTGACCCCGAAGTGGATATCCTAGAATCCTTATCGGTCTGAAAGTCAGAATCCGTGTATTCGGTAAGGATCAAATCCCCATTGACATACACTAAGATGTAGTTCCTCTTTCTCCTAAGATACTTGAGGATTGCCTTTACGGCTGTCTAGTGATCTAATCCTGGATTGGATTAATACCTACTCACAATCCCTACAGCATAACAGATGTCGGGCCTAGTACACAACATGGCATACATCAGGCTCCCTACAGATGAAGCATATGGGATCCGTCTCATATCCTCAACCTCTTGAGGAGTCTTAGGACATTGATCCTTAGACAAGTGAACCCCATGCCTAAAAGGTAGCAAACCCTTCTTGGAGTTCTGCATCTTATATCTAGACAACATCTTGTCAATATAAGACGCCTGAGACATGGCTAGCATTTTGTTCTTTCAGTTCTGGACTATCTGGATACCTAGAACATACTGAGCTTCTCCCAAATCTTTCATTTGGAATTGCGAAGCTAGCAACTTCTTAACGTCAGTAAGAAATTCTACCTCATTCCTAATGAGAAGAATATCATCCACATACAACACTAAAAATGCGACAGTTTTGCCAACGATTTTCTTGTAGACACAAGGCTCGTCGACATTTTGATTAAAGCCATAAGATTTGATCGCCTCATCAAACCTTATATTCCAAAACCTCGAAGCTTGTTTCAGTCCATAAATAAACCTATGAAGTCGGCAAACCTTTTGCTCTTGGCCTTGGGCAATGAACCCGTTGGGCTGGTCCATGTAGATGATTTCATCAAGTTTGTCATTCAGAAAGATTGTCTAGACGTCCATGCCATACCTCGTAGTCATAATACGCGGCAATGGCCAGAAGGATCCTGATCGACTTTACCATGGCAACAGGTGAAAAGGTCTCCTCATAGTCAACCCCTTCAACCTGGGTAAAACCCTTTGCCACTAGTCGGGCTTTAAAGGTCTGCACCTTCCCATCTATGCCACGTTTACGCTTGTAGATCCATTTGCAACCAATAGGTTTTACCCCCATCCGATTGATCCACAAGCTCCCAGACAGAATTGAAGTACATCGACTCCATTTTCTGGTCCATAGCTTTAATCCATTCGTCTTTGTCAACATCAACCATTGCCTGATCATAGGTCAATGGATCCTCACAGTCATCATCAGGAGCGACAACTGAGGTTTTAGCTAAACCCATGTAACGATCAGACTGTCTCACAACCCTCCCACTACGTCGAGGCATTCCCAACTCTTAGGAACGGATTTGACTAGACGTACTAGGATGAACAACACTTGTTGACGTACTAGCCCTATCGGCAACTCTTGCTGATGTACTGTCCATTTCATTTAACACAATTTTACTCCTTGGTAAATGATCCCTGACGTGGTTTTCCTCTAGGAAAGTGGCGTTTGTCGACACAAGCACTCTATTTTCCTTAGGATCGAAAAATAGACCACCCCTACTCTGTTTAGGGTAACCTACGAATAGGCACAATTTCGAACGGGGGTTCAACTTTTTTGAGTTTGACACCAACACGTGGGTCGGACATCCCCAAATTTTAAAGTGATGTAAACTGCCTTTACATCCACTCCAGAGTTCGAAAGGTGTTTCACAAACACTCTTCGACGGAACATTGTTCAAAATATAGACCGTAGTCTCCACTGCGTAACCCCAAAAAGAATTAGGGAGACGAGCATAGCTCATCATCGACCGAACCATGTCCAACAAGGTTTTGTTTTTCCTCTCCGATACACCATTCTGCTGTGGCATACCAGGTGCTGAGAGTTGGGACGTAATTCCGTGTTCTATCATATAGTCCTGAAATTCAATGTCCATGTACTCTCCACCTCGATCTGGTCGAAGTGTTTTAAGCGATTTACCTGACAGGTTCTCAACCTCAGTCTTGTACTCCTTGAACTTTTCAAGAGTTTTCAGACTTCTTATGCATTAGGTAAATATACCCATACCTCAAGTAATCATCTATGAAAGACACGAAGTATTCATAACCACCTCGAGCTTTAACATTCATCGAACCAAAGAGGTCAGAATGTACTAACTCAAGGGGTTCTTTGGCTCTATATCCTTTTCCACTAAAAGGACGTTTGGTCATTTTGCCCTCAAGACATGACTCACACACCGGTAAAGAGTTTTCTTCTAACTCGTTTAGAAGTCCACTTTTCACTAGTTTCTCAATCCTATTGAGATTAATGTGGCTTAACCTTAGATGCCAAAGATAGGCATTTTCCTTAGGAGAAACTTTCGCTCTTTTAGTTCGTGTTTCTGCAGTTTTAAATAACTTAGTGTTCAAAACGCTTTTGACTGACTTAGGTTTCAAAACATACAGATTAGACTCAAGTGAAACTGAACAAATAAGATTTCCTTTGAAAGAAATAAACGCTTTATTGGATTCAAAGGAAACAGATATACATTGTTCAATAAGGCAGGAAATGGAAACAAGGTTTCTAGTAAACCCTGGTACAATGTACAAATTATCTAATAATAAGTACTTTCCGCCGAAATGAAGCTTCACTTTGCTGATCGTTGCAACAGAGACTATCTCCCCGGATCCAACCCGTAGAGTCACCTCACCCTCTCGCAGCGGCTGCAAGGAATCATTTCCCTGAAAAGAAGAACAAACATAGTTAGTGGCGCCCGAATCCATTATCCAGGCAGAGTCACTACTCTCCACTAAACAGGTTTCACTCACAAGTAAATCACATTTACTTTGATTCTTTCTCTCGGCTAGGAACTTGGGACAATTTCTCTTCCAGTGGTCGTCCCTATTGTAGTGGAAACACTTTCCTTTATCTGCAACTTCCTGGACCTTCTTGCCCTTTTGGGCGGCAGCTCGGTCAGTTTTACCCCTCTTCATCTTCTTCTTCCCTTTCGGGCGTGAAGAAGCAACAGGTTTAGTCCAAGAGGTCGAACCCCTGTGATATGACCTGTAGGCAACATTTGCCTCAAATTTCGGTGCCTTGACCCTCATAAAGGACTGGAAAATCTATAGCTCATTGAGGAGGGTAGTCAGAGTGTAGCTAATTTTGTTCATAACAACATTGCTACGAAACTTAAGGAAACTCTTCGTAAGAGTCTCCAAGATAAAACTGACCAGGCTCGACTCGTCGATCGAAACCCTGTTCATCTCCGCTAGATTAAAGTGGGTCATCATGTCTAGAACATGTTCAGGGACAGACGACCCCTCTTTCATCCGTGCGTTGAAGACGTATTTGAGCGAGTCATGTCGGACTTGAAAGGACTGTTGTCCAAACATTTCCTACAAGGACTCCATGATCTCCTTATCGGTGACCATCAACTCATGCTTCTTTGCCAAAACATCAGATATGTTGGCAATGATATAGACCTTGGCCTTTTCATTGGCCCTGATCCATCGATCCTATGCATCGCGAACACTTTGCGACGCAGTCGAGCCCTGCATCTGAGGACACTCCTCAGAGAGCACGAACTTAATGTCGTCAGTTACAAAAATTGTGTTTATGTTGTTTTTCAAAGTTTGGTAAAAAATTAAGAAAACTTTGTGTTAGTCTCGCAATAAACTTTTGAAATCCAATCAAGTTTTAGCAAAAATTGATTTATGATCCCTAGGTCATTCAAAATTTGCAATGATATCCTAAAGGTTTAGAATGACCGCCACCGAAGGGTGAACAGAACACTCCTCCTCTAGGACGAGACTTTCTCAATCAGACCCTAATCCCAGAATAACTCTTATTCCATTAGGCGTCTAATTACCATTGTTTGGTAGAATTCATTAACTCTTAACGAATTCTGTGAGTGTCACCCTCAATCTTTAAGTTTCCAAGCATCCGTCCAAACAATAACCATCGAAGGGTGAACCAAGAAGGAAAATCAACAAGGAAACTGTATCACTTTCGGGAATTTACGGTGTTCCGACTCTCATGATCAGGCCCTTCGAAGGGATTGTCTGGTCTAGGACAAACTAGCAGGCGAATCATAGGCGTCTCAGGGTGTGAATCGATAGAAGAGATCGTGGGTCCCGTTTTCACAAGTCCCGCTCCCACTCACTATAAGTACTCTCTCCATCCACGATGATATATTGACCTATACAAATGCCACCCGAAGGGGAACGCTCCCATTTGCGCCACGAGGCCGAGTATAGATCTCACGGTGCGGACTGAAAGGAGATTTGTGCTCGGAAATTAAATGTATCTCATACACTATATTTTCTCCCACTCAGCACTTTAATTTTAATAGGGATTAACCTAGATAAACCGGCTAAAATTTACCTAAGTCTACCAATATAACTCTTATATGGTATTAACCTAACTTTATAATCACATTATTACTTAGAGCTATGTGAGTAAATTAAAACACTTTTAATTAGCGGCACTCACGATAAGTATAATCTAAGAATCTCCAGACCGAATTCACTCCCAGGTCGGTTTCCAGGTAGGGTGTTCCGCAAGCGTCAACTTAAATACCCCAGCCTTAGACAAAACTTTCTTTAGACAGAGTTACTTATCAGTCTCCATTCATAGACTAAACTTTGATTTCCTAATTTCTAATCTTATTAGAAAATAGAAAACCTAAGTCTAATTCTTCAAGTTCTAAACTCTTTAAAACTAATAATTAACTTAGGTTGCATGCATTTCTATGTTATAGTGCTTGATCATTCATCACATGAATAACTATATACTATAACATATATAATTCATCACATGAATATAAATGCATGAGCATACTTTAATTAAAAAAAATATAACACTTATATTAATTAAATTAAACATGCATTTAATTATATTATAACACTTATAATATAACTTATCATGCAAACTATATATTATAACTTTTATAATATAAATTAATCATGAAAATGTTTAACCTAAGGTGGGATTTTAAATCTATATGACATACATTATGCATATAGAAATTAATTAAAATATACATCACATGCATAAAATAATTAAGTAGCAAAAATGGATCGATTTTGGCACCTAGGGGCATTTGTTTAATTAAATAACATTAATATAACATTTATATTAATATTATTTAATAAAATCAATAAGTAATTAAATAAAATACAAAAAATTACAATTAAATAAATAAAAAAAACGTGCAAACTGCCCCATGTTTAGCAACCTCCC
Organism: Trichosanthes cucumerina; assembly: GCA_036507285.1. Lineage (NCBI taxonomy): Eukaryota > Viridiplantae > Streptophyta > Magnoliopsida > Cucurbitales > Cucurbitaceae > Trichosanthes > Trichosanthes cucumerina. The sequence continues at coordinate 19,962,085 of CM071841.1, forward strand.
ACTTCTCGCAAAACTGAAGGTGGAACTGCCCACTACGCGTGTGGCGTTGCAACGCCGTGGGCAGCGTTGAGAGAATTTGAGACTCTTCTCTTTGGTGAAATCCAAAAATGAGAGTGTGAGAGTATTTTCTTTCTTGCAAGAAGGGATTAAATAGTGGAGTTAAAATCTCCACATTATTACCATTTTACCACAACCATAGGTTATGCAAATCATATTTGCATAACCATATAATATAAGATATCTCATATCTCATATTGCAAATCACATTTGCAATAATTGTGGATTAATTAAATTGAATCACATCCAATTTAATTTGTCTCTATTAATTTCTCCAATTAACCCTAATTAAACAATTAGGCTAACCTATAGTTTATTATGAATCTCATTCATATTAAACTATATATTATATCATTGATATCTCATATAAATGACATAAATGCCTCTAAGTGAAATTCAACACTTCAATTTCATACCAAAACTCTAACCCTTCTTTTAACCCAGATGGAGCGAACCGAGGGACCTAATGGACCTACAAAGGATTTGAGATCCAATGACTCGAGATTAACCTATCAAACTCTTTGACCCGATTAATCAACATTCATTAGCTACGATAACACTCAACTATAGCCCGTAGCTGCACTCCCATCAGTGAAGAATATTACGTGTCCACTGATATAACCAATACCCATGAGTCGACCCTTCACAGGTTGTTCTAGACACGGTTGGGTCAAATTACTGTTTTACCCCTGTGTCTACCTCTTGTTCCTTAAGTCTCCACTGCTCCTCTAATGAACAACATATCGTGATGGTCCAACCATACACGACACCCTTCTCGGGCCAGTGAGAAGGTGGGCACCCGTTGTCCAAGCCCTGGAGACAACACTTAAGGGAACAACCCCTCTAGTTCCCTAAAGGCGGGAACGAGTGAATTCCATCTCGCGTAGTTACGTTTCCAGCTCCCTGCTTGGTCCTGCCCCTGAGAAGATAAGCATATTGGGTGAGTAACTGTGACCACCCTCACCCGTACTAGTCAAAGGACAGACCCCCGCACACAGGAGTCCGTAACACGCTCAGGATTCAGGTCGAGTCACTAATGGTCATCTACGAAGTTATTAGTGCTTACTGTCAACGGTGTTACATCAGTAGGTCTAATAATTCACGGTTCGGTCTTGTACAATCTCATTGCACAGGATGCCCCCACTCGCATGTCAACCACATGAACAAGTCAGATCATCTTGTTTGTATCTAATACAAAGCGGGTCGCATCCACAGCGTATCTAGGATTAGGTCTCCAACCCTATCCATATACTGTAGACCGTACAAATCATTAACTCGAACGTGATCCTCCCTGTGTGTCCACTACACACCGTTCAAGTTCTAGTTCTCTCACAAATTCAATGGCCCTGGAGCTTAGTTTATTGGAAAAGTTTGTAAATATTGCGAGACACAAAGTAATGAAATAAATAACTCTTATTAATTTCAAATAGTAATTTACAAACACGAGATTAGGACAAAAATCCCAACAAGATGTACTGTCAAATTCATTACTATGAGGATTTTGATTATTATATCCACTAGCACTACTGCTTTCCATCTATGAAAAAAAACCAATAACAATCAAGTTTGTGAACTATAATTTGTTACAAACTAAATTTTTCACAAATAAAGTTAGGCTAACTTTACACTAGCTCTTTGGGGATTAATGTACACAACACAACTTATAAAAGAGAGACTACCTACAAATTTTGTGAGGTGTACATTTCTATATTAATGAATGTAATGATTTTTTTCATACCAAATAGTACTCCAAACAAAAACAATAAAAAACAATAAGAAATGGATGAAACTATTAGAATTTGAGTAATGAAAAGTAACAAGCAAAACATTTCTTCAACCTCATCCTTATCTACATATATAGTTCAAATCCAAAAGGAACAAGGATTGTGACAGATGTGGAATATGACCAACATGTTCACAACGAAAAATTATGTTTAATGGGTATTTGATATATAGAAATACAAGTTACAAGTTAATTTAGTATTAGAAGGTAGATTATGTTGTTCCCCTAAGAGAGAAAATACAAACAGAAATCACAATATTTCAGAATGCATACAGAAATCACAAATCAAAATATTCTAGTTATAATCACATAAATCAGAAGAAATAGAAAAATAAAAAGAACAAAGCAGTACTTTTAGTTTTATTTTATGAGTAAAAATAAAAAAAATACGGTGAGCTTGAGGTGTTAAATCTAAATAAATTGTGAATCAGAAATCGTGAGTTGGGTGTAAAGAAATCGAAATCGTGAGCCTTGAGCTTGAAATCTGAAGAAATCGAAACCCAGATGGAAAATCGAAGTCAAAATCTAAATAAATTGAAGTTGGGTGTAAATAAATCGAAATCGAAGTCAAACCTTAACCGAACGACTCCTTGACAGCGATTTTCTTCTGTCGGTTTCGGACCTCCGATGGTGTCTTTACGTTCGGTTCTGGTGGGGGTGGGAACTTCAGGCTGAATGAAGGCCACAAACAAAGGAAGAAGGCAGGAGTTGCTGGCGTCTGGTCTTCACTCTTCAGGCTGAAGGAAGGCGAAGGCCACGAAGCACAAACGAAGAACTTGGAAGCTTTGTCGAAGGTGGTGTCGTCTGATCTGGTGTCTTCGACTCTTCGTTCTTCCCTCTTCAGTTTAACGGTAGACGGTTGTGCGTGTATTTAGGGTTTCTTAGTTTAAGTTTTTAACGTTATATATATATATATATTTTTTTTTTTTAAAAAAAAGTAATAACTAACCGGTTCGGGTCGGGTTGACCGGGGCCAGAATTTTAAAAAACCAAGACCCAACCCGAATTTTCGATACTCTCAAAATTGAACCCAACCCAACCTAAAAATAAATCAAACCCAACCCAACACTTATAATTTGGGTTGGATAGGTTGGGTTGTTCAGGTAATCGGGTCATTTGTACATCCCTACTTTATGGTAAAATTGAATTGGGTTCAATTTTGCATTTATAGTTTTAATTCGTACTAATCTTTAGGACAAAATTGATTTGAATGAGATTCAAATCAAAACTATAGGTTATATGAGAGAAATACATTAAAATATGTTTCAATGTAAGTTTAATAAAATATATGATACTTTATTACGCAATATGCAAATTTGATTCACATAATGCAATGTTGGTGGAATGAGTGGGTGAGTGGATGGAGGAAGTTACCTCCATCCCCACTCATTAGAAATAGATGTATCATGATGCATTTTTTGACACAAGTTTTCATTCTTTTTGGAAATTGAGTTTCTATAACACTTCCACCAAAATGTTCTATCTCAAAACACTCTCCCTTATAGAATTCTCTCTAGAATTCTTCATCTTCCAAAAAGGGTTCCCATAAACCAATCTTAAATAGCGAAGAAGACTTTGTGGAGGTTTCAATTTGATTGAGATTGTTGAGATTGTGGGAGAAGAAAAAAGAGAAGAAGCTTTCTTCAAAGGTAAATCTTTTTTTCCTCTTTGTTCATCATGCTTAGTCGCTGTAGTTCTTGTGTACATTTTCTGTCATTTTTTAAAGCATTGTAATCGTTCGCTTCTGTTGCGGGATTCTATCCCTTCATCTTTAATCAAGCCCAAAGGGCAGCTTTGAGTGGCAAACCATATATATCATTAGTATATCAAAACTATCGTTGATAGACTACTGATTTTGTTCATATTGATAAACGCGCGGGAGGGCATTTTCAACTTCTTGCTCTGTGTGGTTGGGTTAGGCCTATAATTTTTTCTATTTTTGTAAATCGAATACAAGAATGACATGTCTGCAATTTCTATATAATATTTTGTCATATATGCAATTACTCCTAAAATAAAGTAAGAATAGAAATTTTCTCATGATCCTTTCAAATTGAATCGTTTTGTATTATTTGTCAATATAATATATACTCCGATCATGAGGACAATGACCTTCGATATATCTCTATAATAGTATGATATTATCTACTTTGGACATAAACTTTCATAGTTTTGATTTTGGTTTCCCAAAAAATTTCATGTCAATTAAGATATATAATTGCCCTCACTCATATCCATGAATCTCTTTCTTTCCTAGACAATATGAGACTTTACTAATACTCCTAACAAAACTATGCAAAGTGTCACATGTACAAGAAATGTGTGGGATTAGTGCCTTTTTTAAGGTTGTTGAACATCGCAAGGGAATGAAGTTGGCAAATTAGCCAAATCAACATGTGCAAAGAACACTAAACCCACCAATGTTTAAATGTAATATTTGAAATAATACCATGTATGAGATAATACAATCATTCTATCACAATAAGAAGTAAACTTGTTGATGCCGGAATTTAGACGGACAGATCAACGGTAAATTTGTATCGTTGGGGCAACAATCTTCTGCAAGAAAGAAAACTAACACCGGTGTGGTGCTCTGCCACACGCACTCCGACGCTCAAGTAAGAGAGGATAATATCGCACAGAAATAAATCTCAAGCTAGAACACAGGCCAAATGATTTCTTACCTCTACCAACTTGTAACGTTGAATATATAATCCGTATGATTCGTAACGACCGCTAAGGGTTTATGACCACTAACCCGTCATGATTATCCAGCTCATAATCACAACTGTTACATGTCGGAGAGCTTTAAGCTTCGACTCTTCGTTTGTTTCCCCCAACTGTTACGCAGTGTTGAAGGACTGCACCTGTCTGGATTCGTTTATCGAAGGGGCTCAACTCAGTTCGGGGTGGACCCCGTGGGGTCCATTCCTTGAACCGGGTCGACCTCATGGGGTCGGTCACCCTTGGCTCGGGCCCGACCCCTTGGATCAGCCTCCTGAGCCGAGCCAACCCCATGGGGTCGGCCCATCTCGACTCGGAGTCGGCCCAACCTAGTTCGAGGCGGACTTCTCGATCTGGGCCGTCTCTGCTGATCGACCTGAGCCGACGGGCCTTTCAGGTATACTTCTTTTGCCCATAACAGTTGCCCCCACTTCCAATCATACCCCATGAGACATTTAGTCAAGGTTCGATTGGAAGTCTATTGACGTCTTCAACCTCCTGCCTCGACGTCAACCCTCTGTGAGTATACTCCACTCACCTCGTAAGGCATGCCCTCCAAGATTATATAAGAGTTTGGCCAAACTCAGTTTTCTACAAAGCTAACCCTATCCAGGCCTAAACCTCTCAACTCACTTGAAGACTCATACTCCAAGGTAACTTTAACTCTCTCTTCATTCGTTATGGCGAATAGCTCCCGAACGCCTTGCATCCTCGATAGCTCATCCGACCCTGAGGACCTAGACTTCGATCCTAATGCACCAATCAGGGGTCGACATTCTCAGCACCCCCGAGTCCAAAACCCCGGGCCCTTCCGAGGATCTGGACTTTGAGCCAATCAGCCTTTGACGACCTACGTCACCATTTTGACATACCTCCCTCAGTTACACTACGAGCTCCTAGACGAGGAGAGACCCCTGACCGCCCTCCTCTTGGGGAGGTTGCCTTCTACCCCGAGATGTTTACGAGCGGGGTCAGATTGCCTTTATTGCCCGTAATCCAAAACTTTTTAGTTTTAGTTAACCTAGCCCCATTCCAGATCCTCCAAAACTCCTGATGCTCTGTTGCCTATAATTTTGGATATGCAATACCGCAGTGTACGGGTCAAGTTTTAGTATAGTGATTTAAGAGTCCAAGTATCGTCCTCGGGAATGAGTTTCTAGATTAATTAATTACTAAGATACTAATTCTCAATTTTAGCTAAAGAAACATAACATGGATAGTTGGTTGAAAATAAAGACAAGTAAACAAACAAACATGTGGAGACACGAATTGATAGATTTGAGGGAAGCGATTATACAAGTTAATGACTCAATTAACACATGCAATGAACCAATGAGATAAATTTATAAACAAGAAGTAAAATACTCAAGAAAACTTCTCGCTTCTTAGTGAACCTCACACATGCAATAAACTCCATAGTCTCCTTATGAACCTACGACATGCATGGAATTAAGCAACTTCTTTATGTGTTTCCCTAAGATTTCTAAGTCATTCTCATGCCAGATTTCTAAGGGTTTTGACAATTTTGCTCTAATTCAAGCTTTATCTCTCGAGTCCACTTAAACCAACAAATTAAGAAGTAAAGAACGAATTGTCAAAAATAAGGACATAACATGCTTCAATACATAGCAAGAAAGTCATAACAAGTAAATCAAATCCTAACTACAATGTCTAGCTACTCTAAATCACATGAAAATCAAACTAAACAAGTAGAAAACGTCTTAGAACGCTATTACAAATTGAAAGAAAAGGAAATTAAACTTATGTGTCCACGCCAGTCCTTCGTCTCCGAGCTCCCGTCTTCGATCTCGAACCCCCACGAGTGCTTTGCCTCCCAAAAACGCTCTTTTCTCTCTTCTTACAAAGTGTATTTCGAAATTAGGGTGGAAAATCTACCAAATTCGGCTCCCCTTACAAAAATGCATAATGATATATTTATAGGTTCAATCGGTGCAGCGTTGCAACGCTAGGGACAGCGTTGCAACGCTCTACCCTAGGCGCCTGGTAAATAAGGAAACTGTCGATGGCGTTGCAATGTTGAGGGCAGCGTTGCAACGCCGCTACCCTAACGCGCGCGCCTTCCTATCGATACAGCATTGCGACGCTGCAAGGCAGCGTTGCAACCCTCTTTGTGTTGTCCTCCATGTGCGCTTAGCAGCGTTGCAACGCTCTCGCTTGGAGTTTTCAAAGCCTCTAAATAGCAATCACGACATTGCAACGCTCTGTTTGGCGTTGCAACGCCATGACCTCGGGTCTACTAGCTTGGATTGATCTTTCTACTTCCAATTGATGTTATTTTTAGCTCCAAATAGCCTCATTTCGATCCCGAGTGATCCAAATTGTCTCCAGTAGCTCTGTTTAAGCTCTTAACCTGAAATTGAGTGACTAAACCAAATAAAAGCTCTGAAATTATCATAAAACTAGCAATAATTAAGCCTAAGGATAACACATTTTGTGTGCTATCAAATACCTCCAAACTTAAACTTTTGCTAGCCCCGAGCAAAAACAGAATTAAACATTGGATTGTTCTTAAACATACATTTGATTCAAGCCTAAAAAATTTAAGAGAAAATCTGGTAATCATAGGAAACACTCAAACATAACACTTCAGCAAGAAATTTAAAACTTTTCCTAAGTGTTCCTACTTGTGTGTGTGATTAGCCTATGTTCCCTTCATTTTTACTCAGCCCGGATCAACTTTATTAGGCTCTCCATTCAACTTCCTCCTACACTGGTCTTAATTACTAATCTTTGAGTCTCCATACATTCAAGAATTAAATACCTCTACTCAGTACTTACTCACTTTTTTTTATAACTATTTCTATTTTTTTTTTTTTTTTGTAAGAACACTAGCTTTCACACATCCACTGCAGGGACCCTTACCCAGAGCACTTGCTCAATGAGTGGCCTAACTGATCACAGTGAAGGTAGCTCTTTTTGCCCTCACGAGTTTTTTTTTTTAGCAAACAAACAACAAAAACAAACTATTTCACATATTATACAGATCATGCACTTCATAATGTCATTCACCCTATCCTGCAGTTTAACTCTCAAATGAGTTCTCAGACCTATCGAGGTGACATCAAACTTCTGAACCTAATAACTTTGTTCTCAGCATTTCAAAACTACAGGAACACAGACTATGTGCATAGTGGTGTAGGAAAAACTCAAGAAAATTTTTAAATTAACTCGACTTCATGTCATGCTCTCAAGTTTCAGAGAAATCACAAGAATTTCCAATTAAATCTCATCCTAGACTATCATGATCATATTTATGTAAAAGATCAATCAACAATTCAGAACATACTCAAGACAGTCACAACAATTAAACAACATCTCACACCCAAACATAAAATAAACATTGTCCCCAATGTTTGCAGAATTAAGCACAAATTAAGTATAAGGGTAAGAGTGAATAATACTGTCCTGAGTAATGGAGATCTTTCTAAGTTTCTTGGATAGCCAAAGTCTGTGTGCAGGAGTTCCTCAGAATGGGAGCATGGATTTCAACGAAGAAAGGCATCTTCACAACCTACAAAGTAAAACAACAAACTAGTAAAGAAACTAAGAATTGAAAAACAACTAAACACAAACTAAAGCAAGCTAAAGACAGAAAAATAAAAGTAAGTAAAGCTTGGGTTGCCTCCCAAGAAATGCTTTGTTTAACGTCTTTAGCTAGACTATACATCCTCAAGATTGGCGTCAAGAAACGTAAAACCGCTCATATTTCATCGGGCCCTTTTTGCTTGAATCTATATAAGCTTTTAAGTATAAAAGGCTATCTTGTTTCTCTTGGGCACCTGAAAGAAAATTATTTTTAGTGTTTTTGTTTAATGAAAGGAAAGAAGAAAAATCAAAACAAGACTCGTGAGTATAGAACAAATGGTTATCAAGATTAAAAGAAATTTCTGGAGATAAAAGGGGAAAGGACTTTTCAGCCTCGAACTCCATCACCTGAATCTCCTCCATAGAAGTGATTGTATTACCATTGTCTACCTCACAAACCTGTTTCTGGTGTGTCTCAGTCTCCTCCAACCCATCCTCACTATCGTACGAATAAGTCCCCCTAGGTGGCACCTCCTCAGTGGTAAGGATAAGAAATTGTTCATGTAAGACCTTAAGGGAAATTACTAGTCGATTAAGATAATGATCTCTTTCCTGTACTATTTCCCAAAGTCCGACCACCTTAGCCTCTAACCTATTCAACCTTTTGAATTCATTATGAACCAAATTTTTAATTTTCAATTCTAAGTTATATTCCATCAATTGGTTCACAAGAGAAGATATTTCTATAGGTTGGTCAAGGTACGCAAAATTAGGGTTCCAAGTGCCTAATAACTACTCTCATGTGAATTTTCATAAATGTCAGGTACAGAATGATAAAAATTAGACACATGGTATTCAGAGAAATCATGATGCGCATACCTAGAATCCTGGGAGGGACAATAGAATGGTGGAGAAAAATCATGCAAAGTCATACTTGAAAAATCAGAATTTCACAACAAGACTTCAACACAATAACAACACAACCAAAACTGGGGACAAAGACTAAAAAACACACAAAACTAAAATAAAACAAATAAGGAAACAAATAAGGAAAAACACTCAAACACACTTTAGTCTAAAATTTCAAATTTTCTCCTAATATTAATTAATCTAAATAATCGCCATTCCCCGAAAACGGCACCAAAAAACTTATTGCGTATAATTTGTGATATTCAATACCGCAGTGTACGGGTCAAGTTTTAGTATAGTGATTTAAGGGGGTGTTTGGCCCATGGGTTTGGATTTGGATGGGTTTGGATTCCAAATCCAAACCCATGTTTGGAGCAAGGTGTTCCAAATCCTGGGTTTTGAAATCCATTCCCATGGGTTACAACAATACAATCCCATGGGTTACAACAGTGTAATCTCATGGAATTTGTTCCATGTTTTTCTCATCCATTTGTCGACTACTTCGACAACTCCGATAAAAACTCCGGCGACCATCGACAACGACAACTCCGGTAAAAACTCCAGCGACCACCGACAACGACAACTCCGGTAAAAACTCCGACGACCATCGACAACGATAACTCCGACGACCGCACCGACGACCACTTTCGCAACAACTTCGACGACAACTCCGACGACCACTCAACAACCACCGACAACGACAACTCCGACGATCGTACCGGCGACCACTTTGATAACAACTCCGGTGACAACTCCGACGACAACTCCGCGCGACCACCTGACACCATGGACAACGACAACTCCGTCGACCACCTGACACCATCGACCCTAAGTTTGTTACCATTTTTCAGCCACCACTTCGACAACAACTCCGGTGACAACTCGGCGACCACGGACAACGACAACTCGGCGACCACATCGGCGACTAGCCACCACCGATGGTTGCCTCAACGACCATTTTAACAACAACTCCGACGACCCGATGACCACCGACAAACCAAAAATCCAACGACCACCTCGACAATCTCACCACCTCATCAACTCGACCACTCCAACAATCCAACAATCTAGTCAATTTTTTAAAGGTTAAAATAAAACTAAAAATGGTTAATAAACATTTTTTATGTTACTCTCAACACCTTTGAATTTTGTGAAATTTTTATTAAAAAAAAACTTGATTTTTTTAATATACACTCAAATGACTCAATTTTATAATTTTTTTTTAAAAAGTTAGAAAAAATGAAATAATTTTTTCTTTCGCACAAAGGCGTTTTATGTTCTTTTGTTTCATGTTAGTTGCAACACTTTTGACGATGTATCTATATGTGCAAATGTGGTAGAGGTATTAAAAAATACCTAAATTGAAAGCTTCATGGAAAAGTTACTTAAAAAAATTGATCCATGTTAGACATTAACTTATACAATTCACATAAGATCAATTACAAAAATTTGAAAGGAATAAAATAGCTAAAAGAAAAAATGTGAAACAAAATCAGTACCAAACCTAGAGTTCGAAAAAAGCTGCGCTCAAGACACACGGCTCTCGATTCCCGAAGCTTGAACACTTTGCACCCCAAACACAGCTTTTCGATTCCCGCACTTTAAGATCGCACCCCAAACACGTTTTACGATTCCCGAAGCTTCAACCCCTCAGATAAACCTCTCGAGCTTCGATTCCCGATTCTCGATTCCAACCTACGCCCCAAAGCAAATTTCTAAGAGTCCAAGTATCGTCCTCAGGAATGGGTTTCTAGATTAATTAATTACTAAGATACTAATTCTCAATTTTAGCTAAAGAAACATAACATGGACAGTTGGTTGAAAGAGCCCAGGTCGATAAAAGATTGGAGAAAATCTTGGTTTTTCGTCGGTGGAAAGAGGTTATGCCCAGACGAGACGGGCGCTACTCTACCGGTTCCGACCGACTTCGGGACGCTAGGCGAGTTCGCCTCCCTCCTAGTCGACCAGGACCTCCTCCTCACCTTTTTTTTTGTTGCACAATGCATACCGCTTTTCTTTCCTACTATTTCTTAGTGTTGTTACCTTTTGGCAGCGAACACAAAGCCTGAACCGACCCCCGCCGCTCTTACTTTTCGAGATTCCAGTTGGGGAATCGCTGAGTCGCTACGTTGGGGTCCCGAACTAGTCAAGACTGACCGACTTTCGGCTCATGATCTTATTCCCCCTCCTATTAACCATTCTACAGGTTTGATACTTCCTCTTCAATACTCATTTATAACACTTTCTTATAATACTCTTCTCCTATAAGAGATGACGTCAAACCTGATGGAACGAAAGGAGGAGCTCCAGACCGAACAGGACTTCGCGATATCTAGGAACGTGCCTCGGCCCAACCATGTTTCTGAAGGAAATCGAAGTCCCCGCAGCGGAAGCGATTGCGAATCGCGCGCTCTTGATTTAGTTACAACGAAAAATTCAAGAACACACAAAACTAGATTAAGCATAAAAGTGAAATGGACAACAAGAATTTACCTTTGAAGAACCTTTCTTCAAGTTCTCCTCTCTCCACGGTCAGGATCTCAGCAACAAGAACTCCAACGTGCGAAGACACGACCACCGGATCTTCTCCGTTGTTCTCTAGGTGAGGGAGGAATGTGGGTTCCCTTTAGGAGATGTGAGGTATTTTGAGAGAGAGATGTTTTTGTTGTCTTGGAACTCTTCCAACAACAACAAAAGAGCTTTTCCAAAACCTTAACCTAGTTGCATCTCATGCAACCATATATATAGAGAAATAGGAAGGAAATGACCATCCTACCCCTCATTTAATCTCTCTTTAGTATATAGTTTATATATGAATCTAAGTCACATTAAAACTATATATTATATCAATTATATCATATATAATTGATATAACTCCTCATGTATGAAATTAAACACTTGAATTTCACTCCTAACTTTATACCCTCAATATTACCATATTGAGCCAACGGAGGGATCTAATGGACCTACAGATCATGAGCTGCAATGATGTGAGATTAACTGATCAAACTCTTTGATCCAGTTAATCAATATTCATTAACTACAAGTCACTCCACTATAGACTTGTAGCTGCACTCTCCTCACTGTAGATAATATTGTGTCCACTGATATATAGTCATTACCCATGAGTCGATCCTTCATAGGTTGTTCGTAATCACAGCTTGGTCAAATTAAAGTTTTACCCCTGTGATTACCTCTTTGCTCCTTAAGCACCACTGATCCTCTAATGAACAACAAGTCTAAGTTCCTACCTTAGACTCATACCCTCATAGAGGGCAGGGCCCCGTTGTTCAAGACCTGGAGTCAGTTCTTAAGGGAACAACCTATCTAATTCCTCAGTAGAGGAATGAGTCAATTCCATCTTGCACAGTTAGGTTCCCAGCTACCTACGAGGTTCTGTCTCTGAGAAGGTAGGCTTATTGTGTCGGCTACAGGCCACTCTCACCCATACTAGGCTAAGGACAAACCTCTATAAGCAGGAGTTCTTCACTTGCTCAGGATTCAGGTCGAGTCACTAATGAGCATCTATAAATTACTAGTCTTATCCTGTTAACAAATAACACTTTATTTAATTGATCAAAATTACACAAGTGGAGGGCATAATCCCAACAATCTCCCACTTGACCTAAAGCTTGTGGAGTACTAAACATTACATTAATGTAAATACAATAAACTAGGGCATTTAAACCCCTTTGTACAAAATACTCCAACTTGCCCTAGTTGGGGAAGACTTGTAAACCTAGACCTTCTAGGTGACTCTCAAATACTTTAGCCGTGAGAGCCTTTGTAAAAGGATCAGCAATGTTGTGCTCTGAGGCTATCTTCGTGACAATCACGTCTTCTCTATGCACTATCTCCCGGATGAGATGATACTTCCGCTCTATGTGCTTTCCCCTCTTGTGACTTCTGGTTCCTCGACTTTGCCACTCGCACCACCAAGTTATTATCACAAACTGATTGTGACGTGCAAAGTCATATTTGGAAGAACTTCCAAATTTAGCATAAATTTCCTTAACCAAACGACCTCCTTAGCTGCTGCACAAGCTGCTACATATTCGACCTCCATGATGGAATCAGTGATGCATCCTTGCTTGACGTTTTTCCATACTACAGCTCCTCCGTTAAGAGTGAAAACTGACCCTAATGTAGATTTCCGAGAATCTTTATCAGTCTGAAAGTCAGAATCCGTGTATCCTGTAAGGATCATATCCTTAGCCCCATAACAAACATGTAGTTCCTTGTTCTCCGAAGATACTTAAGGATTGTTTTAACCGCTGTCTAGTGTTCAAGTCCTGGATTGGATTGATACCTACTGACCATCCCAACTGGAAAACAGATGTCAGGCCTAGTACACAACATGACGTATATCAGGCTCCCAACAGCTGATGCATAAGGAATCTGTCTCATATCCTCAACTCCTTGAGGTGTCTTAGGACACTGTTCCTTAGACAAATGGATTCCATGTCTAAAAGGCAACAAGCCTTTTTTGGAATCTTGCATCTTAAACCTTGACAACACTTTGTCTATGTATGATGCTTGAGACAAGGCTAGTGTTTTATTCTTGCGGTTCCGGACAATCTGGATCCCAAGAACAAACTGCGCATCACCCAAATTTTTCATTTGGAACTGCATAGCTAGCCATTCCTTGATGTCAGTAAGATAACCTATATCATTCCCAATGAGTAGGATATCATCCACATAGAGAATTAGGAATGCGACAGAACTATTGATGATTTTCTTGTATACACAAGGTTCATCATCATTCTGGTCAAAACCATAAGATCTGATAGCCTCATCAAATCTTATATTCCAGGACCTAGAGGCTTGTTTCAGTCCATAAATCGACCTTTTAAGCCTGCAAACTTTTTGCTCTTGTCCTGGTTTAATGAACCCTTTGGGTTGGTCCATGTAGATGGTTTCCTCAAGATTGCCATTCAAAAAGACTGTCTTGACATCCATTTACCATACCTCATAGTCATAATATGCAGTAATGGCAAGAAGGATACGGTTAGACTTTACCATAACAACAGGTGAAAAGGTTTCCTCAAAGTCAACCTCTTCAACCTGGGTATAACCCTTTGCTACTAGTCTAGCTTTAAAGGTTTGCACCTTCCAATCTACACCACGTTTTCTCTTGTAGATCCATTTACAACCTATAGGTTTCAACCCATCAGGCTTATCTACAACATCCCAAACAGAATTGAAGTACATCGACTCAATTTCTTGGTCCATGGCTATGACCCATTTGTCTTTGTCTTTGTCAACCATTGCTTGATTATAAGTCAATGGATCCTCGCAGTTGTCGTCTAGTATAACAACTTGGGTTTCAGCTAAACCAATGTAACGGTCAGGCTGTATCACAACCCTCCCACTACGTTGAGGCATACTCAACTCTTGAGATGGACCCTCTTGACTAGATAAACTAGTATCAACAACTCTTGTTGACGTACTAGTGTTCTTATTAGCAACCTTTTCTATTGTTCCGTCTAATTCACTCAACACTACCTTACTTTTTGGTTTGTTGTCCCTTATCTGGTCCTCCTCCAAGAAAGTGGCATTTGTCGACACAAAGACCTTATCTTCCTTAGGATCATAGAATAAACCACCTCTTGTTTCTTTTTGGTATCTTACGAATAGGCACAACTTTGAACGTGAATCCAACTTCTTTGGATTTGTCACAAGCACATGTACTGGACAACCCCATATTCTGAAATGACATAAACTACCTTCACGCCCTTTCCAGAGTTCAAAATGTGTTTCAGAAACACTTTTGGAGGGCACACTATTCAAAATATATACTGCAGTCTCCACTGCATAAGCCCAAAAGGAACTAGGGAGATGAGCATAACTCATCATTGATCGAACCATGTCTAACAAGGTTTTATTTCTCCTTTCTGATACACCATTTTGTTGTGGTGTGCCGGGAGCTGAGAGTTGGGATGTAATTTCATGTTCTATCATATAGTTCTGGAATTTTAAATCCATGTACTCTCCACCTCGATCCGATCGAAGTGTTTTAACTCTTTTACATAATTGATTTTCAACCCCAGTCTTGAATTCCTTGAACTTTTCAAGTGCTTCCGACTTGTGGTGCATTAGGTAAATATGCCCATATCTGGAATAATCATCTATAAAAGAGATGAAATATTCATATCCTCCCCTGGCTTTAACATTCATCGGACCACAAAGGTCTGAATGTATAAGCTCTAGAGTATCTTTGGCTCTATAACTTTTTCCACTAAAATGTCTTTTAGTCATCTTGCCTTCTAGGCAGGATTCACATACTGGCAAAGAATTTTCTTCTAACTCGTTTAGAAGTCCTTTCTTTACCAATCTCTCAATCCTATTGAGATTAATGTGACCCAATCTTAGATGCCAAAGATGAGCATTTTCTTTAGGAGAAATTTTACGTTTCTTAGTTTGTGCGTTTGCAGTTTTAAATAATTTAGTGTTCAAAACCATTTTGATTGAATTAGGCCTTAAAACATACAATCCATTTTCTAATGAAACTGAACATATTAGGAAACAGAAATACATTGTTCAATAAGGTAAGAAATAGAAATGAGGTTTCTAGTAAACTCTGGTATCACTAATATATTGTCCAACAATACATATTTCTAGCAAAAATAAAGCTTTATTGTGCCTACTGCTACAGCTGAGACGACCTCTCCATTTCCAACCCGGAGCGTTATCTCTCCTTGCAGTAGCTGCTGCCAGGAATCAATTCCCTGAAAAGAAGAACAAACATGATTAGTGGCGCCTGAATCAAGTATCCAAGTTGTTTTATCATTATCCACTAAACAAGCTTCTAGGCAAAGTAAATCATATTTACCTTCCTTCTTCTTTTCTGCAATGTACTTCAGACAGTTCCGTTTCCAATGCCCGTCTTCGTTGCAGTGGAAACACTTTCCTTGTCAAGAACGCGTCTTTGACTTTCTTTCCTTCTCGGCGACTTTGTCGACTTGTTTCCCTTTACCAACCTTCTTCATGTTCTTCTTCTTACCTCTCAGGTTAGAAGAAGATGAAGCCACTGTTTTTGTCCCAGAGGTCGAACCTCTGTGATAACTCCTATTGGCAACATTTGCCTCACCTTTCGATCCCTGAATTTTCATCAAAGATTGAAAAGTCTAGAGTTCATTCAGAAGAGAGGTAAGATTAAAAGTAAGCTTGTTCATAACAACATTACTTCTAAACTGCATGAAACTATCTGGAAGGGTTTCCAGAATGAATCTGACCTGACTCAACTCATCGATGGAAGCACCATTCGACTCTGCGATGTTAAAGTGTACCATCATATCCAGGACATGATCCCGAACAGATGTACCCTCTTGCATCCTCGAGTTGAATATGTATTTTAGGGCATTATGTCGGGCTTGTGTGGACAGTTGTCCAAACATACCCTACACAGAATCCATTATTTCCTTGACGGTAATCATGCCCTCATGCTTCTTGGCTAATATGTCAGACATACTTGCCAGCATGTAGAACTTGGCGTTATCATTGGCCTTGATCCATCGATCATATGCATCACGAACATTTCGTGACGCATTCGAGCTTGGCACATGAGGACACTCCTCAGTTAGCACAAACTTCAGATCATCCACTACCAAAATAGTGTTGAGTTTTTTTTTCCATGTCATCATATTCTCTCCGGTTAACTTTTCCGCACCCAATAAGGAAATTATAGAGCTAGACATTTTTGCTAAAAAATTACAAACAAACTTGTATGAGTTTCTTGCTATAACTCTAATCCAATCATGTTTTAGCTAATTATCAAATGATTCCTAGGCCATTTATAATTTGCAATGATACTCCAAAGGTTTAGAATGTATGACACAGAAGGTTAATAAAAAACACTCCTCCTCTGGATCAAGACACTCTTGACCAAAACCTAACACCAGAATAACTCTTATTCCTATAGGTTTTAGTTACCATTTTTCGGTCTGGATACATACACAACTTATGTACCCTGTGAGTGTAACCCTTTGTCTTTAGATCCCAGAGTCTCGATCCAATAAAATCCGTCGAAGAGAGGACTAGATTGGAAAATAGTCTAAGGAAATCTTTATCCCTTTCGGGTGTCTACTGTGTTAGATCCCCTATGATCAAGCCCTCCGAAGGGATTGTCTGGTCGAGGCCAAACTACCAGGCTGACCATAGTGGTCTAACGGTGTAAACCGACAAAAGAAACCGTAGGTTTTGTTTTCACTAAACCTGCTCCCACTCACTATAAGTACCCTCTCCATTTACCTTGATATTTACTCATACAAACACCATCCGAAGGGGGACGCTCCCGTTTGCGCCACGAGGCCAAGTATGAGTCTCACGCTGTGAACTTTCCGGAGATAGCGTAGGTAAAAAAATATGTATCTCATACACTTTTTCCTCCCACTGAATACTTTAAGTCTATAGGAATCTTTCTTAGGCTAAAACTCGATTTATGGTTTTACCTAACTCTATCAACATAACTTTTATATTGATGATCAATATAACTCTTATATTGATTTTATCCTAAGTTTGTTAATATAACTCCTTATATTAAACCTAGGATTTCTAGTTTATTAACCTCTTAATAAACCCATTGACGCCATCTCTTGTAATTTATAAGGCTCTCTCGATTAAATTTCACTCCCGTGCCGCCTCCTGGGTAGGGGTGTTCCGTTTCCGTCAGCTTAAATACCCCAGCCTAGACAGAACTTTCCTTAGACAGAGTTCCTCTTTTAATCATAGCTTATAAATTACTTGGTTCCTAATTCTAATCTAATTAGAACTAGATAACCTAAGGTCTATTATTTCCAAGTTCTAAACACTTTAAAACTAATAATTAACCTTAGGTGACATGCATACTATGTTATAGTGTTTGATCATTCATCACATGAATAATAAGACATTCATAGCATATTCATCTCATGAAAAATAATGCATGTCAATGCCGTCCAAAAATTAATATAACAACCTCTATATAATATAACTCCTTATACTATAAATGATGCATGAAAATGCTTAACTTAAGGTGAGATTTCTAAAATACAAGCATACACTATGCATGACAATAATTACACAACAATTGCATAATTAAAATAGCAAAAATAAGACCAATTTTGGCACCCTAGAAATAATTTTAATTAATATAATCTAATTATATTAAATAAAACTAAAAATATTAAATATATTATAAAAAATGTTTTTATAATTAATATATATAATAAAATTTCAGTTTCTGGTCGTTGCTCCTCGCGTGAAACATATCTGGCGTTTCAACGCTGATAGCAGCATTGCAACGCTGCTTTTGTCGTCTTCTACCTCCTGCGCGCGCCTTCTCCCGCAAGCGCGGCATTGCAACGCTGATCAAAAGCGTTGCAACGCTGCACACAGATAACAACTAGGAATCCCATTCCTTTGCTCATTTTCGCTCCGATCTTCTCAGCAACCGCCTTGCCTCGATCGACACGGACTTACAGACTCGATTTACAAGTAAATTTATCCAAAACACTGGGCCCTTACATTGAACATTTCAATGGAAATTGTAAATCTAAGTGCCAAAATTGAAAACATCTAATTTCGCAAAAACCGTTCATACATCTCATGCAAAAACATAAATCCCACCTTGTTCTTGAAAAATCCAGAACATAAATCAAGAACGCAATTGGTCTCTGATACCAATTGTAGGGAATCGAAGCCCCCGCAGCAGAAGCGATTGCGAATCATGCGCTTTTTATTTAGTTACAACGGAAAATTCAAGAACATACAAAACTAGATTAAGCATAAAAGTGAAATGGACAGCAAGAATTTACCTTTGAAGAACCTTTCTTCAAGTGCTCCTCTCTCCACGGTCACGATCTCAGCAACAAGAACTCCAACTGCGAAGACATGACCACCGGATCTTCTTCGTTGTTCCCTAGGTGAGGGAGGAAGGTGGGTTCCCTTTAGAAGATGTGAGGTATTTTGAGAGAGAGATGTTTTTGTTGTCTTGGAACTCTTCCAACAACAACAAAAGAGCTTTTCCAAAACCTTAACCTAGTTGCATCTCATGCAACTATATATAGAGAGAAATAGGATAGAAATGACCATCCTACCCCTCATTTAATCTCTCTTTAGTATATAGTTTATATATGAATCTAATTCACATTAAAACTATATATTATATCAATTATATCATATATATAATTGATATAACTCCTCATGTATGAAATTGAACACTTCAATTTCACTCCTAACTTTATACCCTCAATATTACCATATTGAGCCAACGGAGGGATCTAATGGACTTACAGATCATGAGCTCCAATGATGTGAGATTAACTGATCAAACTCTTTGATCCAGTTAATCAATATTCATTAACTACAAGTCACTCCACTATAGACTTCTAGCTGCACTCTCCTCACTGTAGATAATATTGGGTCAACTGATATAGTCATTACCCATGAGTCGACCCTTCACAGGTTGTTCGTAATCACAGCTGGGTAAAATTACTGTTGTACCCCTGTGATTACCTCTTTGCTCCTTATGCACTACTGATCCTCTAATAAACAACAAGTCTAAGGTCCTACCTTAGACTCATACCCTCATAGAGGGCGGGGCCCTGTTGTTCAAGACCTGGAGTCAGTTTTTAAGGGAACAACCTATCTAATTCCTCAGTAGAGGAATGAGTCAATTCCATCTTGCCCAGTTAGGTTCCCAGCTACCTACGAGGTTATGTCCCTGAGAAGGTAGGCTTATTGAGTCGGCTACAGGCCACTTTCACCCATAGTAGTCTAAGGACAAACCTCTATAAGAAGGAGTTCTTAACTTGCTAAGGATTCCGGTCGAGTCACTAATGACCATCTATAAATTACTAGTCTTATCATGTTAACGGTGTTATACTGGTTAGACTAATAATTTGCGATCCAGTCTTGTATGAACTCTTCATACAGGATGCCCCCACTCGCATGTCAACTACATGAATGAGTTGGATTACCTCATTTGTACTAATTACAAAGTGCGTCGCATCCATGGTGTTACCAGAATGAGGTTTCCAATCTTATTCTTATACCATAGACTATTTAGGTTATAATCTTGAAGTCAACCCAAATAGTGTCCACTACACTGATTTCAAGATAAATGTTATAACCTTGGAGCTTAGTTTATTGGATTTATAAAAGCAAGACTGGAATCTTATCAAAACAAATAACACTTTATTTAATTGATCAAAATTACACAAGTTTAGGGCATAAATCCCAACAGTTTCACCAATAGACAATCGTGCCACTAGGCGGCCTTGTAGGCGGGCATCTCCCGCACGTCCCTCTGTCCCGGAGGGCCGGCCCGACCCTACCCCATGCCCTGCTACCTCAGGGGGTAGGTCCGATCAGCCTGGTTCCTCAAGGAATACCAGCGACAGGGCTGCCATTCGCGTTGCATACTCCGGACCTTACGATTCTCCTTTCGATAGGACTGCTGAGGTGGAGCGAGCTTTCGCCTTATGGGGTGGACTCTCTGACAGTGGCTCCTCCCACGGTTCTTTCGAGCGCTTTGATATCTGCAACTTTCCTGAGACTACTATAAACGCCGCAATGTATCACACTCGCGAGGTAGGCTCTCTTCTATCATTGCCTCCCTTCCCTTAATACCTCTTGCTAACTTGTTTCAAATGCGCAGGCCTTTATTCTCACAGCCTTGGCTTCTAATCGCATGTCGAATGAGCTCGTTCTCCTCCGTCAGTGTTGCGCCACCCAATTCCTTCATGCCCAAGTGGCTCAGTCTCTTTAAAGCTTGCAAGAGAGATTCGAATCTCTACAGGCCGGTCATCGATCTTTGCAGGTTGAGCATGGATCTTTGCGTTCTGAGTATCAATCTTTGCGCTCTGAGTCTCAGGACTATCAATTGCGCACTGAAGGCTAGCTGTCCTCACTCTGTTCTCAACTAAAAGTGGTTGAAGATAAGCTTAACGATGTTGATTACTTGACCGCGACCTTCAAACGCTCCGTGGGGTACACTGAATTTTCGAACAGATCCATGCTTTGTGGTGTAAATTGGTCAATTCGTACAGCCCTAGAGCGACATCCTGAGACCAATATGACTTGGCGTAAATCTTCCTTCGCAGAACGTATGAAGGTCTATAATCCTCCCGGATTTGACCTCGGGCAACCTTCTGGGTCTTCGGATCAAGTTTTCGCTTTGGAGAACGTGGTTCTAGACGAGAATTTCCTCAATGATATCTCCATGGACCATCTGCCCGATCCTTAGACGTCTTTGAATTCTCCTATTGCCTTGGCACTTTTTTCATGTATTAATGCCTTTTCTTAATTTCAATTTTCAATTTCAAGGTAGAACTTCTCTTTGCTTGCATTCTTATTGCGTCTTTACTTGAACTCTATTTCTATTGCGACATACCAACCCCCCACTCACGCAGTTTGATTCATAGCAAATTGCTTGAGTAAAAAGATTATTATTAAAAAAGTCAAAATACAAAGTGAAGAAAAACATAAGACTATTGATAATAAATTTTCAGATGCTCAGCGTTCCAAGGATGTGGTATGCGCTTCCTGCCCATGTCGATAATCTCATAAGTTCTAGGACGAACCACCCTTGTGATCTTGTATGGGCCCTCCCAAGTTGGACCCAAAGCACCGGAGGTCGGATCTCTAGTGTTCTGAATGACGCGACGAAGTACAAGATCACCTTCTTTGAAACTACGCCGCTTCACGCGAGAATTGTAATATCGAGCGACCCTGCTCTTGTATTTTGCTGTTCGCAATCGGGCTTTCTCCCTCCGTTCTTCTAGTAGATCCAAATGCAGACTCAGGAAATTAGAATTCATACTGGGGTCGAAGTGTTCTACCCGGGGAGATGGGAGTCTAATTTCCACTTGAATGACAGCCTCAAAACCGAACGAGAGGGAGAAAGGAGTTTCCCCAGTCGAAGTTCGGGACGTCGTCCTGTAGGCCCACAAAACATTCGGTAACTCCTCTGCCCACGAACCCTTCAGACCTTCCAACTTGATTTTGAGGTTTCTCTTGAGGATCTTATTTACTGCCTCTACCTGACCATTGGCTTGCGGGTGCGCTGGAGAGGAGAAAAAATGTTTGATACCTAACTCGGAGCAAAACTTTCGGAATGCTTCATTGTCAAACTGGCGTCCGTTATCCGTCACGAAAGCATAGGGTATGCCAAACCAGCATATTATATGCTTCCATAAGAAGCTAGTCACCTTCTTCTCGGTGATGGTTGCGAGTGCCTCTGCCTCCGCCCACTTCGTGAAGTAGTCTACTGCTACTACGGCGAACTTCGTCTGCCCCTTACCCTGTGGAAGAGGTCCAATGAGGTCTACCCCCCACTGAGCAAAGGGCCAAGGGCTCATTACAATGGTGAGTGGTTTAGGAGGTTGCCTCTGTATTATCGCAAATCGTTGGCACTGGTCGCACGACTTGACGAAAGTTCGTGCGTCGTCATGCATCGTGGGCCAGTAGTAACCCTATCGCATCACCTTCTGCGCAAAAGACCGAGCACCAGAATGGTTACCGCATACTCCTTCGTGTATCTCCCGTAAGACATACGTTGTCTCGTCAGGCTCGAGACATCTGAGGAGCAGCATAGAATAGATTCTTTGATATAACTACCATCTTGTAGGGCATATCATGCTGCTTCATACTTTAGCCGGCGTGCCTCAAGTGTATCAGGAGGGAGTCTTCCGTCCTTGAGAAACTCGACCAAGGGGCTTATCCAGGTTCCCTGTCTGGACGACGTACCATCCAACTCCATGACTTCGCTTTCTTCGACACTGTGGATGCGACTCGCTTTGTATTAGATACAAACGAGGTGATCTGACTCGTTCATGTGGTTGACATGCGAGTGGGGGCATCTTGTGCAATGAGATTGTACAAGAACGGACCGTGAATTATTAGACCTACTGATGTAACACCGTTGAAAGTAAGGACTAATAACTTCGTAGATGATCATTAGTGACTCGATTTGAATCCTGAGCGTGTTACGGACTCCTGTCTGTGGGGGTCTATCCTTTGACTAGTACGGGTGAGGGTGGTCACTGTTACTCGCCCAATATGCTTATCTTCTCAAGGACAGGACAAAGTAAGGAGCTAAGAACTTAACTACGCGAGATGGAATTCACTCATTCCTGCCTTTAGCGAAACTAGAGGGGTTGTTCCCTTAAGTGCTGTCGCCAGGGCTTGGACAACGGGCGCCCACCTTCTCACTGGCCCGAGAAGGGTTTTGTGTATGGTTGGACCATCACAATATGTTGTTCATTAGAGGAGCAGTGGGGACTTAAGGAACAAGAGGTAGACACAGGGGTAAAACGGTAATTTGACCCAGCCGTGTCTACGAACAATCTGTGAAGGGTCGACTAATGGGCATTGGTTATATCAGTAGACACGTAATATTCTACACTGACGGGAGTGCAGCTACGGGCTATAGTGGAGTGTTACCGTAGCTAATGAATGTTGATTAACCGGGTCAAAGAGTTTGATAGGTTAATCTCGGATCATTGGAGACCGTCACTGTAGGTCCATTAGGTCCTTCAGTTGGCTCAATCTGGGTTAAAAGAAGGGTTAATGTTTTGGTATGAAATTGAAGTGTTCAATTTCACTTTAAGGGCATTTATGTCATTTAAATGAGATATGAATGATATAATATATAGTTTAATGTGAATGAGATTCATAATAAACTATAGGTTAGCCTAATTGTTGAATTAGGGCTAATTGGAGAAATTAATTGAGAGAAATTAAATTGGATGTGATTCAATTTAATTAATCAACAATTATTGCAAATGAGATTTGCAATATGAGATATGAGATATCTTATATTATGTGGTTATGCAAATGAGATTTGCATAACCTATGGTTGTGGTAAAGTGGTAATAATGTGGAGATTTGAACTCCATCATTCCCACTATTTAAACCCTTTGCAAGAAGGGATTGGTATGCATTTCTCTCATTTTTTGATTTTGATCAAAGAGAAGAGATCAAAATTCTCTCTACTCTCTCAACTCTCCTCCCTCTCCAAAACACCAAAAGTCCCATCACTTTCCTTCTTCCAAAGGAAGAACAACCGAGAAGGTCGTTGGTGGTGTTCGGGTTTTGTTCGAGAAAGTTTTCGTTGAGATCGAGAAGCACGAAGTGTTCGTGACCGAGGAAGAAACCTTGAAGAGAGTCTTCAACAAGTAAGTATTTTTATCTTGCTATAATTTCTTCTTTTTTTTTTGCATGTTTAGCCTAGATCTAATAGTTAGATCATTTTGACAAAATCAAGTAGCGTAATGATATCATAACGATTCGATCGTCTTCCGCTGCGCGGGGATTTTCATTCCCTTCAGACATCACTAAGGCTAAAGCCAACTTCTCTACCTACGGATACCTGGACTCTGCCCCCAACATGGATTTGATCGTATAGTAGACGGGGGACTGTCGACCATCTATCTCCTTTATCAGGACAGAACTTACTGCAGTGTCGGAGGTGGCTAAGTATAAGACGAGCTCCTCCCCCGGCGTGGGCTTGGACAGTAACGGAGTTGAGCTGAAGTATTCCTTCAACGACTCGAATGCTTGTTCGCATTCATCCGTCCACTCGAAGTTAGCTTTCTTACGCAAGAGCTTAAAAAATGGAAGACATTTATCGGTCGTTCTACTTACAAAGCGATTCACCGCTGCGATCTTCCCATTCAGACTTTGCAATTGCTTCATGATTTTTGGAGACTCCATCTCCAATATTTCTTGAATTTTGTCGAGGTTCGCCTCGATTCCTCTTTGGTTGACAATGAACCCCAAGAACTTACCAGAAGTTACCCCGAGAGCGCACTTGATGGGATTCAACTTCATCTGGTACTTTCGTAATGTTACGAAGGCATCTGCCAAGTCGATCTGGTGTAGATTAGCATGTCTGCTCTTCACGAGCATGTCGTCGACGTAGACCTCCATGCTCCTGCCAATAAGATGAGAAAACATCTTGTTAGCTAGCCGTTGATATGGTACCCCCACGTTTTTTAACCTGAAGGGCATAACGTTGTAGCAATACAAGCCTCTACTAGTAATGAAGGATGTCTTCTCCTGATCTGGAGTGTACATCCGTATTTGATTATACCTGGAGTACGCGTCCATGAAACTAAGCATCTCGTGGCCTACAGTCGCATCCACCAGCTGGTCAATCCTAGGTAACGGGAAGCTGTCCTTTGGACATGCTTTGTTCAGGTCGGTGAAATCTACGCACATCTGCCACTTCCCGTTAGCCTTTTTCACAAGTACCACGTTGGAGAGCCATTGGGGATAATTAACTTCTCGGATGAACCTTCTCCAAGAGATCCTTGACTTGCTCGGCTATAATCTCATTCCGAGCGTGGTTGAAGGCTCGCCGTTTCTGTCGGACAGGCTTGTAGTCCCTGTCAACATTTAGTCGATGTGTGATTACCTTTGAATCTATCCCTGGCATATCACATGTCTTCCACGCGAATACGTCGACATTCCTTTGGAGGAACTGGATAAGACTCGCTCTCTGATTAGGCGATAGCTTGGTTCCAATGCTCACACATTGCTCTGGGGATAGTAGTGGTACAGACTCTAGCGCTTCGGTAGGTTGCTCGACCGTGGGAAGTTCCTCCGTGTCGTCCTCTGCGACTTCTAGTTTAGTCGATGTCGGTGCCGAGACGTCAATGTCCATCTCGGCCTCTCCTGCACCGCTAAACTTTTCTGGATATCCTTCTATTGTCACCACCTCTTCTACTTCCCCATTTGATTCTCTCATCGCATTGTGGTAACATTCTCGAGACATTTGTTGTTCTCCGTATACCACCCCAACTCCACTGGGAGTTGGGAATTTCAGCATCTGATGGTAAGTCGAAGCTACTGCCTTCATACTCGGGATATACCTTACTTCCCCCGAACCCAACTAGGGGAGATATGCTAACTTTTAGCCGATCTCGTCCTAACTTCATGGCGTCATAGGCGCTTAAGGATAGCACGTCAGCAGAACTTCCTCCGTCGACCAGGATGCGACGGACTTTGATGTTGGCAACCAGTAGGGAAATCACCGATGCGTCATTATGAGGTTGGTGCAACTTGACCGCTTCCCCTTTTGAAAAACTAACAACCTCATTAGATAAGGAAGTCGAACAAACCTCGGTCGGTACGCGGGGGGCCGGACGACCTTCGCCGCGCTTCCTCTTTCTATTCGAGTCACCTCCGGCTGATCCCCCAAGAATAGTCCGAATTTCTCGGGGAGGGGGTGACTCTTCCTCCTTATCGCCAGGCTCCTGCTGACTCGGTCTGGCCTCGCGTCGCCCACTTGCGCTGACATATTCTTTTAATTATCCTTTCTGGATCAGCGCTTCTATGGCTTCCTTCAGGTCATAACAGTCTGACGTAGAGTGTCCATGGTCGCGATGGAATAGACAATATTTGTCCTTATTCCTCCTGTGGGACCCGACCTTCAGCTTAGCCGACCACTTGAGAACGTTTTTATCGCGTACCTCCATCAGAATCTGTTCGATACGGACACTCGTTGGGGTATACCGCTCAAACTTCTGGTGGTAAACCCCTCCTACCAGATTTTTTGTTGACGTCGGACCGCTCCTCGTGCTTTCGCTTTCGAGAGTCGCTTCGGTCTTCCTCCGGTCGACTTTTGTTTCTCTCGCGGTCCCTACTCTGCTTGTCGTCTGGTGCACGCCTCGAGCGAAGCAATTCTCCTGCACTCATATACTTTTGAGCTCTGGTCAGTAACTCAACGTAAGTTGTAGGAGCTTTCTTACCTAACCACCAGAGAAACCTCTCATCTCGCAGTCCGGCTACGATCGCTGTTAGGGTTGCTCCATCAGTACGCCCTTCAATTTAGAGATCTCGTTGTTGAAGCGGGATACGTACTCCCTCAAAGTCTCGTTGTTGCCTTGCTTAATGGTAAGGAGATGTGTCGCTGGTCGTCATTGATCCCTACCTCCGAGGAAGTGGGTCATAAAAGCTCGAGCCAGCTCCCGGAAGGAAGCAATCGACTTTCTCTTAAGCTATCTGAACCACTTCCGAGTTGGTCCTGTCAACGTGAACGAGAACGCCCTACACTTGATCGCATCTCGGACTCCATGGAGTTCCATCCATGACCGAAATGTGTCAAGGTTCTCCACTGGATCTTTCGATCCATCGTAGGCCTTGATCGTCAGCAGCTTGAATTTCGGGGGGACTTCCTCCTGCATTATTTCGTCAGTAAAAGAAGGGTCTTCCTGGTCAACGAGATTCTCCAAGTCTAGTCCGCTGTGATCTTGAGCCTTCTTCATATCTCCGAGCTCATTTTGGATCCTCCGTAGCTCTGCTGCCCAAGGTTGACTTTTGCCCTCCAACTTTTTCCGCTTCTGGTTGATCAATTCTCTAAGATCTGACCCCGTGTTAGGTCTCCTTGATCGGTCGTTCCTTCGGTCCTGTTGTCGCTTGACTTCAGACGCATGGTGGTTGCTGTATCCTCAGCTCCCGTGGATCACCTGAGTCCTGACTTGATATTCTCCCACTCGGGATGCAGCCCTTTGCTGCTCCGAATGATGGGATCGCCTTTCGTTTCTTCCCAATCATAGCTTGTCATTAGG
Organism: Trichosanthes cucumerina; assembly: GCA_036507285.1. NCBI lineage: Eukaryota > Viridiplantae > Streptophyta > Magnoliopsida > Cucurbitales > Cucurbitaceae > Trichosanthes > Trichosanthes cucumerina. The sequence goes on from CM071841.1 coordinate 19,989,658, forward strand.
CTTACGAGGTGGCACCCGAGACTCTCCCTGCCCCTCCTCCGTCGGGCCCTTACCCTTGGCCTGGTCTCGGACTGAAGGCAAGGACTTGCGTGGTGTCGGAGCATGAACCCATTCTCCGGGCGGACATCGTTGACATTCTACTCTGGTTCATCTTTTAGAGCCTCCACAATAGGGTTTGGACGATATAATATCTCCAGAATTCTTGCGATATTTTCATCCAGGCCCCGGACCCGTTTCTCTAGCGCTGCGTACTGATCTGCTTCCACCAGTGCAGTACGCTGGTTAACTTCCTCAGAATGGGCATTCTGCATCTTAGCCGATATCCGGCGAGGGTGTCGGTCATTATCCGACTCCTCTCCATCGTTAATCGGGTTGACTTGATTCAAGTGGTTACTCATAGTAAACGGTGTTAGGGTTTAAAAACACATGGCACTTTGCAAGAAAAAATGTCCCCACAGATGGCGCCAACTGTTGATGCTGAAATTTGGACGGACGGATCAACAGTAAATTTGTATCGTTGAGGACAACGATCTCCTGCAAGAAAGAAAACTAACACCAGTGTGGTTCTCTGCCACACGCACTCCGACACTCAAGTTATAGAGAATAATCTCGCACATAAATAAATCTCAAGCTAGAACACAGGCCAAATGATTGCTTACCTCTACCAACTTGCAACGTTGAATATATAATCCGTATGATTCGTAACGGCTGCTAAGGGTTTATGAGCACTAACCCGTCATGATTATCCAGCTCATAATCACAACCGTTACATGTCGGAGAGCGTTAAGCTTCGACTCTTCGTTTGTCTCCCCCAACTGTTACGGAGTGTTGAAGGACTGCACCTGTCTGGGTCTGTTTATCGAGAGGGCTCAACTCGGTTCGGGGTGGACCCCGTGGGGTCCGTTCCTCGAACAGGGCTGATCCCATGGGGTCGGTCACCCTTGGCTCGGGGCCGACCCCAGTCGGCCTACCTCGGCTCGGGGTCGACCCCATGGGGTCGACCTCCCGAGTCAGGCCAACCCCATGGGGTGGGCCCAACTGGGTTCGGGGCAGACCCCTTGGGGTCTGCTCCACGAATCGGGCCGACCCCATCTCGACTCGAGGTTGGCCCAACCTAGTTCGAGGCGGACTTCTCGATCTGGTAGTCTCTCTTGATCGACTTGAGTAAACGTGCCTTCTGTATACTTATTTTGCCCATAACAAAACTAACATAATTATTACTTATGATCGATTAGACAAAACTTTAATATTCAGGAATCTATTAGAAAAAAAAATTAAAGTATAAATGCTTGTAACACAAATCGCTAACCACACAAAGCATAGTACTCAAGTTTAAGTAAGTGATCACTACATAGGATGTTGTCTTCCAAGATTGGTTTTCATCCTCACACTCAAGTTTAATTGATAACATTACTCCATTTGTTTTTAAACAAAATGAATGAAAAAGGAGAATCGATGTGTATAATATCACGAACATATTTTCATAAATATGTTTCAAAAAAAAAATGTGGCAATTACTTTCCATACTACACTAATGTTCCTTATTCATGAAAGGGTTTGTGGAAAGGTTGTACACTTTAGAGGGATTATCGTTAATTATCCTCTTTTGGGGTTTGCTCTTACTTAAACCCATATAGGCTCCACTACGAGTTGACACACATCATATAATACTATGTACCACTTTTGTCACAAGGTGTTATGTCGTGTGAATTTTCTTGAGGATCTCACATCAGAAAGTTAAAGAGACCTTCATAATCTTTATAAAATACATGAGTTACTCTTTTTATTATCAATTCGTTTTAAGAGGGAACCACATGTTTATTTAATAAGCTTTGCACCATTTGATTAATCGCTAACTATGTTTTCTTGAGATAAGTTAATTGTTCATATTGACCAAAAAAAAGGTTTTTTTTTTATTGATAAAAGATAATAGAAAAGAAGTACATGGAGAGTTAAGGATGATGTCCATGTCATGCGTTCCCCTTCCACATCAGCATTAGTTTTTATTAATTAGTATTAGTTTTCAAGTTTTTTTTTTAACTTTATTCTATATCAAACGTTAATAAATGATTTATTTTATTTTATGTTTTACAATACTTTCTATAGATTTCCAAAACTAAAGCATGCATGTGATAACGACTCCAAACAGTCTAGTCTAAGAAAAAATTGAGTCGTAACAAATGGTATTAGAGTGAAGTTAGAAAAAGATAGGTATAATAATCTCATCATATTTAAATATAGAATTTGAGGTTGTTACAAAAATTAGACACAACATTCTAGATATAAGCATGTACTAAAAGTATGGAAACAAATTAGACATGATCTTGAAAATTGAAAAACCAGACTTATAATTTAATCAAATACATACCATTTTAAGATATTCATTTAAAGATACCAAACAAATAATATTTAAACAAATGTGTAACGAAATGTTAAAAATTGTGGATAATATGGTTGAAAATCTCTATATCGATTGCACGAGTCGATAATGTATCATGCCATGTTAGGTAAATATTGGACCTGTTCGAAATGAATAAATATTTAAATATATATATATATATATATATTATGAGTAAAAAAAGCTACTTTCACTTAGACAAGTCATTCCAAGGAGGCTCATTGTGTTTCAATCAAATCAAGTTTTTGGTAGTAGAGGTAGAAACAGGCTTCCACGAGCCAGAATGAGAGATCCTCAAGTTAGAACTGTCATTGAAGGGTGGCATGTCCTATCTGCTGTAGAGATGATTTATGCACTCATTTGGGGCAATTATACATCATCTATAGAGTTCGATTCATCTTAAAGTTGCGGTGTAGAATGGTTGGGTGAGAGTTATTCATATATGATGTTTTTTTTTCGAATTCAACGACATTTGGGGTTGGAGATTCAAAATCATGACGACTTCTTGCCTATTGTTAATGTAAATCTGTATTTCAGGCTCAAATTAGGCTAAATTTTCTTATTAGTATTATTCCTTATTAGTACTATTTCCTCGTTGGTATTTCTATAATATGTATATATTCTATTGTAGATGAACAACAAACACATCAATAAAATATATCAAATATCATGGTATCAGAGTACTCCTCAACCATTGCCTCTATCTAAACCTCAAACCCTCCCCATCTCGTTTACTTTATTCTTTCTCTTCCTCGACAGCATGTGTTGTACTGTTAGGCGCTCACCACCAAATCCTTGAGACCTTTAGATCTTCAGTTTGACGGTCTCCCAATGAAGGGAATGAGAATCCCAGCGCAGCGGAAGACGATCGAATCATCGTGGTATTGTTGTGCAATTCAATTACGTTAAAATTAAACTATCACATAGTATAGGCTAAACATGCATTTTAGAAATGAAAAACGGAAAGTTTAAAGCTACTTACTTGTTGAAGACGGTTTTCAAGATTTCCTTTCGGTAGATCACAAACTCTTAGTGCTCTCCCTAACGATCTCGATCTCCTCACACGAACAACGATCTAGACACCATCACTTGGTTTCTCAGTTGTTCTTCCTCAGGTAGAAGGAGGAATGTAGGATTCTTTTTGGTTTTGGGAGGAGAAATTGAGAAAGCTTTTTGAGAGAGAATTTGGTTGCTTCTTTTAGTGAGATTTCCAAAAATGAGCAAAATGATCTATGAACCCTTCTTGCAAAGGGGTTTATATAATGGTGATAGGTGGAGTTGAAATCTCCACCTATTTACTATTTTACCACAACTCTACATTTTACAAATCATATTTGCATAACCCCATATAATAAGATATCTCATATCTCTTTTTACAAATCACATTTGTATTATTGTAGATTTTTAAATTGAATCACATTCAATTTAATTTCTCTCATTCTATTTTCTCCAAATTAGCCGTAATTCAACAATTAGGCTAACCTATAGTTTATTATGAATCTCATTCACATTAAACTATATAATATATCATTCATATCTCATATAAATGACATAATTACCCTTTTTTTAACATACTTCAAATTCTCACCAAAAACTGTAAACCTTTTATTAATCAAGTTTGAGCAAACCGAGGGATCTTATGGACCTATAGTGATGAGCTCCAATGATCCAAGATTAACCTATCAAACTCTTTGACCCGGTAAATCAACATTCATTAGCTACGGTAACACTCCACTAAAGCTCGTAGTTGCACTCCCGTCAGTGTAAGACAAAGATGTGTCAATTGATATAATCAATACCCATGAGTCGACCCTTCATAGGTTGTTTGTGGACACAACTGGGTAAAATTACTGTTTTACCCATGTGTCTACTTCTTGCTTCTTAAGTCCCCACTGCTTCTCTAATGAACAACAACGTTGTAATGGTCCAACCATACACAACAATTCTCTCGTGGCAGTAAGAGGGTGGGCGCTCGTTGTCCAAGCCCTGGAGATAGCACTTAAGGGAACAACCTCACTAGTTTCCTAAAAGGCAAGAACGAATGAATTTCATCTCGCGTAGTTAAGTTCCCAGCTCCCTACTTGGTCTGTCCCTGAGAAGATGGCATATTGGGCGAGTAACTGTGACCACCCTCAACCGTAATAGTCAAAGGATAGACCCCCGCAGACAAGAGTCCATAACACGCTCAGGATTCAAGTCGGATCACTAATGGTCATCTACGAAGTTATTAGTCCATACTATTAACGGGTTACATCAGTAGATCAAATAATTCACAGTCCGCTCTTGTATAATCTCATTGTACAGGATGCCCCCACTCGCATGTCAACCACATGAACGAGTTAGATCACCTCGTTTGTATCTTAATGCAAAGCGGGTCGCATCCAAAGCGTAAATAGGATTAGGTCTCCAACCCCATCCATATACTATAGACCGTTCGGGTCATTACTCGAACGTGATCCTCTCTGTGTGTCCACTGCACACCGTTCAAGTTCTAGTTCTCTCATAAATTCAATGACGCTGGAGTTTAGTTTACTAGACAAAGTTTGTAAGAATTGCGAGACACAAAATGATGAAATAAATAAACTTTATTAATTTCAAAGGTAAATTTACAAACAGAACGAGATTAGGACAAACATCCCAACAATCTCCCACTTGGACTAAGCTAGTGGAGCACATACATTTATGAAATGTACATAAATTACAATGAAGTAATACAATAAACTAGGGCATTGAATACCCGTTTACATATATCCCACTTGCCCTAGTCAGGAATCACTCTAAGACCTAGACTCTCTAGGTGACCCTCAAACACCTTAGCCGTGAGGGGCTTTGTAAATGGATCAACAACATTGTCCTCCGATGCTATTTACGTGGCTGTCACGTCACCGCGGTGCACAATCTCCCGTATCAGGTGATACTTCCGCTTAATGTGTTTGCCTCTCTTATGGCTCCGAGGCTCTCTGGAGTTTGCTACAGCACCACTGTTGTCAGAAAACAGTGTGATTGGCAAGTTCATATTTGGAACGAATTCCAAATCGGTCATGAACTTCCTAAGCCAAACAGCTTCCTCCGCAGCTTCACAAGCCGCAATGTACTCCACTTCCATTGTGGAATCAGCGATGCATCTCTACTTGATGCTTCGCCATACTACAGCTCCTCCATTCAGAATGATGGCTGACCCCGAAGTGGATTTCCTAGAATCTTTATCGGTCAGAAAGTCAGAATTTGTGTATCATGTAATGATCAAATCCCCACTTCCATACACTAAGTTGTAGTTCCTCGTTCTCCTAAGATACTTGAGGATTGCCTTTACGGTTGTCCAGTGATCTAATCCTAGATTGGATTGATACCTACTGACAATCCCTACTTCATAACAGATCGCGGGCCTAGTACACAGCATGACATACATCAGGCTCCCTATAGCTGAAGCATAGGGGATCCGTCTCATATCTTCAACCTCTTGAGGAGTCTTAGGACACTGATCCTTAGACAGGTGAACCATTGGCCTGAAAGGCAGCAAGCCCTTCTTGGAGTTCTGCATCTTATATCTAGACAACATCTTTTCAATATAAGACGCTTGAGACATGGCCAACGTTCTGTTCTTTCGGTTCCGGACTATTTGGATACCTAGAACATACTCAGCTTTTCCCAGATCTTTCATTTGGAATTGTGAAGCTAGCCATTTCTTTACGTTAGTAAGAAATCCTACCTCAATCCCAGTGAGAAGGATATCATCCACGTATAATATCTGAAATGCGACAGTTTTGTCGACGATTTTCTTGAAGACACAAGGCTCGTTCACATTTTGATCCAAGCCATAAGATTTAATTGCCTCATCAAACCATATATTCGAAGACCTTGAGGCTTGTTTCAGTCCATAAATGGACCTATGAAGCTGGCAAACCTATTTCTTTTGGCCTTGGGTTATGAACCCATTTGGTTGGTCCATGTAGATGGTTTCCTCAAGGTATTCAAAAAAGGCGGTCTTAACATTCATCTACCATACCTCATAGTAATAATATGCGGCAAGGGCCAGAAGGATCCTAATCGACTTTACCATGGCAACAGGTGAAAAGGTTTCCTCATATTCAACCCCGTCAACCTGGGTAAAACTCTTTGGTACTAGTCGTGCTTTGAAGGTCTGCACCTTCCCACCTACGCCACGTTTACGCTTGTAGATTCATTTACAACCTATAGGTTTTACCCCATCCAGTTGATCCACAAGCTCCCAAACAGAATTGAACTACATAGACTCCATTTCTTGGTCCATGGCTTTAATTCATTCGTCCTTGTCAATGCCTGCCATTGCCTGATTGTAGGTCAGTATGTTTGTTGTTCGTCCTTGTAGTCTTTAATCCATTCGTCCTTGTAAACCCATGTAACGTTCATGTTGTCTCACATCCCTCCCATTACGTCGAGGCATTCCCAACTCTTGGGAACAGACTTGACTTGACGTGCTAAAATCAAAAACACTTGATGATGTACTAGCCCCATCAGCAACTCTTGTTGATGTACTGTCCATTTCGTTTAACACGATTTTGCTCCTAGGAAAATGATCCCTAACGTCGTCTTCCTCAAGGAAGTGGCGTTTGTCGACATAAGCACCCTATTTTCCTCAGGATCAAAAAATAGACCACCCCTAGTCTCTTTTGGGTAACCTACGAATAGGAAAATTTTTGAACGGGGTTCCAACTTTTTTGGGTTTGACACCAACACGTGGGTCCGGCATCCCCAAATTCTAAAATGGTGCAAACTACCTTTACGACCATTCCAGAGTTTGAAAGGTGTTTCACAAAAACTCTTGGACGGAACATTGTTCAAAATATAGACCACAGTCTCCACTACGTAACCCCAAAAAGAACAAGGAGACGAGCATAGCTCATCATCGACCGAACTATGTCCAACAGGGTTCTGTTTCTTCTCTCAGATACACCATTCTGTTGTGGCATACCAGGTGCTGAGAGTTGGGACGTAATTACTAATTTTATCATATGGTCCTGGAATTCAGTGTCCATATCCTCTCCACCTCGATCCGATCGAAGTGTTTTAATGGTTTTACCTAACAGACTCTCAACCTTAGTCTTGTACTCCATGAACTTTTCAAGAGTTTAAGACTTCCTATGCATTAGGTAAATATACCCATACCTCGAATAGTCATCTATGAATGATACGAAGTATTCGTAACTACCTCGTGGTTTAACACTCATCGGACCACAGAGGTAAGAATTTTTAAGCTAAAGGGACTTCTGGCTCTATATCCTTTTCGACTAAAAGGACGTTTGGTCATTTTGTCTTCAAGGCATTATTCACACACTGGTAAAGAGTTTTCTTCCAACTGACTTAGAAGTCCACTCTTCACTAGCCTCTCAAACCTATTGAGATTAATGTGGCCTAACCTTAGATGCAAAAGATGGACATTTTCTTTTGGAGAAACTTTAACTCTCTTAGTTCGTGTTTCTGCAGTTTTAAATAATTCAGTTTTCAAACCGTTTTTGACCGAATTAGGTTTCAAGACATATAAATTTGACTTAAGTGAAGCAGAACAAATCAAGTTACCATTTCTGGAAATAAACGCTTTATTGCCATTGAAAGAAACAGATATACATTGTTCTAGAAGACATGAAATAGAAACGAGCTTTCTAGTAAACCCTTGAACTATGTACATATTGTCAAACAAAATGTAATTGCTGCTAAAGTAAAGCTTCACTTTGTCGATCGCTGCAGAAGTGACTATCTCCTTAGATCTAACCCGTAGAGTAACCTCACCCTCTCGCAGCTGCTGCTAGGAATCAATTCCCTTAAAAGAAGAACAAACGTGGTTAGTGGCGCCCGGATCCAATATCCAGGCAGAGTCACTACTCTCCACTAAACATGTTTCAGTTACTAGTAAATCACATTTACCTTGATTCTTCCTCTCGGCAAGGAACTTGGGACAGCTTCTCTTCCAGTGGTCATCCCCATTGCAGTGGAAACACTTTCCTTTCTCTGCAACTTCCTTGACCTTCTTGCCCTTTTGGGCGGCAGGTCGGTCAGCTTTACCCTTCTTCATCTTCTTCTTCCCTTTCGGACGAGAAGCAGCAACAGATTTAGTACCAGAGGTCGAACCCCTGTGATATGATCTGTAGGCAACATTTGCCTTAGCTTTCGGTGTCCTGATCTTCATCTGGAAGTTTTGTACCTTGTTTAGTATGGTGGTCCTATTGTAGCTTTTCTTGTTCATAACAGCTTTGCTATGAAACTGAAGGAAACTCTTCGGAAGAGTCTCCAAGATAAAACTGACCTGGCTCGACTCATCGATCGAAGCTCCATTCATCTCTGCCAAATTAAAGTGGGTCATCATGTACAGAACATGTTCACGGACAGACGTCCCTTCTTTCATTCGGGCGTTGAAGACGTGTTTGAGTGAGTCGTGCCTGACCTGAAAGGACTATTGTCCAAACATGTCCTGCAACGACTCCATGATCTCCTTAGTGGTGATCATCAACTCGTGCTTTTTTGCCAAGACTTCAGATAAGATGGCAATGATATAGACCTTGGCCTTTTCATTAACCCTAATCTATCGATCGTATGCATCACGAACACTTCGTGATGCAGTTGAAGTCGGCAACTGAGGACAATCCTCAGTAAGCACGACTTTAGGTCGTCGGTTACAAGAATCGTGTTTACAAAGTGTATTTTGAAATTAGGGTGGAAAATTTACCAAATTTGGCTCCTCTTGCAGGAAATCATATGGTTGTATTTATAGATGAATTCTGTGCAGCGTTGCAATGTTGCACCCTAGACGCGTATCAAATATGGAAACTGTCGATGGTGTTGCAACGCTGAGGGCAGCGTTGCAACGCCGCTACCCTAACGCACGCTTCCTTATCGATCTGGCGTTGTGACGCTGCAAGGCAGCGTTGCAACGCCCTCTGTGCGGCTCCTTATATAAGCTTCCTTATCGAGATAGCGTTGCGACGCTGCAAGGGAGTGTTGCGACGCTATCGGCAGTGGTCTTCAACGCCTTTAAATAGCACGTTTGGCGTTGCAACACTATGGACAGCGTTGCAACGCCATCACTTCGGGTCATCATGCTTGGATTGATCCTTTCTCTTCTAATTGGTATAATTTTTAGCTCCAAATAGCCTCGTTTCGATCCCGAGTGATCCAAATTGTCTCCAAATGTCCTGTTTGAACTTTTTGCCTGAAATTCAATGATTTAAACACGTAAAAGCTCTGAAATTATTATAAAACTAGCAATAATTAAGCCTAAGGAAAGCACATTTTTGTGTGCTATCAAACACCCCCAAACTTAAAGTTTTGCTAGTCCCGAGCAAAAACAGAATTAAACAACGAATTGTTCTTAATACATACATTTGATTCAAGCCTAAAAAATTTAAGAGAAAATCTGGTAATCACAGGAAACACTCAAACATAACACTTAAGCAAGTAATTTAAAACTTTTCCTAAGTGTTCTTACGTGTGTGTGTGATTAGCCTATGTTCCCTTCATTTTTACTAAGCCCGGATAAACTTTATTAGGCTGTCCATTGAACTTCCCTCTACACTGGTCTTAATTACTAATCTTTGAGCCTCCCTACATTCAAGAATTAAATAACTCTACTCAGTACTTACTCACTTTTTTTATCAAATTTTTCTATTTTCTTCTATTTTTTTTTTTTGCAAGGACACTAGCTTTCACACATCCACTGCAGGGACCCTTACCCAGAGCACTCGCTCAATGAGTGGCGTAACTGATCACAATGAAGGTTTTTTGCCCTCACGAATTTTTTTTTTCTTTAGCAAACAAACAACAAAAACCAACTAATTCACATATTATACAGGTCATGCACTTCATTTTGTTATTCACCCTATCCTGCAGTTTAACTCTCAAATCAGTGTTTATACCTATCGAAGTGACATCAAACTTCTGAACCTAATAACTTTGTTCTAAGCATTTCAAAACTACAGTAACACTGACTATGTGCATAATAGTGCAAGAAACTCAAGAAAATTTTTAAATTAACTCGAATTCATGTCATGCTCTCAAGTTTCAGCAGAATCACAAGAATTTCCAATTAAATCTCATCCTAGGCTATCATGATCATACTTATGTAAAAAATCAATCAACAATTTAGCACATACTCAGGATAGTCACAACAAATAAACCCATCCCACCCCCAAACTTAAACTAAACATTGTCCCCAATGTTTGCAGAAATAGGCACAAATTAAGTATAAGGGTAAGAGTGAATAATACTGTCTTGAGTTATGGAAATATTTCTGAGTTCCTTGGATAGCCAAAGCATGTGTGTTGGAGTTCCTCAGAATGGGAGCATGGATTTCAACGAAGAAAGGTATCACAACCTACAAAGCAAAACAACAAACTAGTAAAGAAACTAAGAATTGAAGAACAACTAAAAACAAACGAAAGCAAGCTAAAGACAGAAAAACAAAAGTAAGTAAAGCTTGGGTTGCCTCCCAAGAAACGCTTTGTTTAATGTCTTTAGCTAGACTGTACTCCCTCAAGGTGTTTCTTTCCTTGCTTGCAGTGCCTGGAGTGATGTGTTCATTTGGCCAATCTGGGTCTCTATATTCTTTATTGCAGCTCCATGACTGGTCATTATACCAGATAAACTGGTGACTGCATTCTCCAACTGGTTGGACCGACTTACAGATTCAAATATGAAGGAGTGCAATGTGTCTTCCAGAGATGGTTTTCTCTCTGATGTAGAAGCATGCCCTGTAGGAGGATTCAACACATTTTTGTTGTTAGCATAAGAGAAATTCTCATGATACCTCAAACCTGGATTATAATGTGTTGGAAAGTTAGTCTGATTTTGGTTTCCTCCATAGTTGTTGCTTCTATTATTCAAGTAGTGTAATTGCTCCATAGTGGATTCTCCATTAGGCTGGGAGCATCGAGAGGACATTCCTGTTTGTGGTGATCCTGCAAAATTATTCAGAGCATGAGTGAGAGATGTCATATGAGATCTAAGAGAGGTTACCTCATCAAGTTGATATAGTCCAGTTGTTGGCTTAGATCTGTCATTGTCTGTAGGCCACTGGTAGCTGGCAGTTGACACTTCTTCCAGGAGGGCACGTATTTCTGGCACAGTCTTCGCCATGAAAGCCCCTCCAGCAGTGGCATCCAGAATGGTCCTAGTTTTACCTTCCAGTCCATTATAAAACAATTGTACCTGGATCCAATTTGGGTAGCCATGTTGTGGGCACCTCCTGAGCATGTCCTTGTACCTTTCCCATGCCTCAAATAGTTGATCTCCCTCCTGCTGCCTGAATGTTCCTATCTCAGTCCTTAACTTTGCAGGTTTCACAGGTGGTAGAATTTGGTCATGAATGCTTGGGCCAACTCCTCCCAGGAAGTGACACTACCTGAGGAAGGGACCCTAGCCATTCTTTGGCTCTACCCTGCAAAGAGAAAGGAAAAAAACGTAAGCGAATACTATCAGCAGAGATACCGTTCATTTTAACTGTACCACAGATTTCTAAGAAGTTTTGAAGGTGCGAATTAGGATCTTCTGTGGCTAAGCCTCGAAAAGCACCCTCCCTAAACATCTGTATCAACCCTGTCTTAAGTTCAAAATTATTAGCATTTATAGGGGCATGGACTATTCCAGCCTGTTCAGAATGAAACACAGGTTGGAAATACTCTCTGATAGGTTTAAGGTTGTTGATGAGCTCCTGATCAGCCATAGTATGTGTTTCTGCCTTTCCTTCCCTTAGGAGTCTCCTACAGGTCCTCTCGATCTCAGGATCAAAAGGGTGCAAGTCTGCAGCTCTCCCCTTGGGCATACACCTGGAGAAACAAAAAGAAAAAAATTAGATAAAAACACAAACAACTAGAAAATAAAAAAATAAAACAATAAAAAATAAAATAAAAAATAAAGACATGAAACATAAAAGCTTCGGTTTCCTCCCAAGAAGCGCTTTCTTTAACGTCTTTAGCCAGAGGATGACTTATCAAGGCACATAAAACTGCTCATATTTCTTTGGCCCCTTCTTGCTTGAATCGATATAGCCTTCTAAGTCTAAAAGGCTGTCCTGTTTTTCTTGAGCTTCAGAGATAGAATTATTTTTGGTATTTTCGTTTAGTGAAATGAAAGAACTGAAATCAAAGCAAGACTCGTGAGTATAAGACAAATGGTTATAAAAAATAAACGAAATTTCTAGGGATAAAAGGAAAGAAGACTTCTCAGACTCTAACTCTATCATCTGGGTCTTCCCTATGGAGCTAATTGTATCACCAATGTCTTCCTCACTAACCTGATCATGGTCTGCCTCAGTCTCCCTCAAACTATCCTCACTAACATATGAACAAATCTTCCTAGGTGGCACCTCCTGAGTGGTAAGGATAAGAAATTGTTCATGTAAGGCCTTAAGGGAAATTACTAGCTGGTTAAGATACTGAGTTCTATTCTGCACTATTTCCCAAAGTCCTGCCACCTCAGTTTCTAACCTATCCAACCTCTCTAATTCACTATGAACCAAATTTTTAAATTTCAATTCTAAGGTATATTCTGTCAATTGGTCCATAAGAGGATTATTCTAGGGGTTGGTTAAGGTACGAAAAACTATGGTTCCAAGTGCCTAAATAACTAACCTCATGTGAATTTTCATATATGTCAGGTATAGAATGGTAAAAATTAGACACATGGTATTAAAAAAAATCATGATGCACAAAACTAGGGTCCTGAGAGGGATAATAGAATGGTGGAAACTCAAAATCATGCAAAGTCATACTTGAAAATCAGTAATTCAAATCAAGACTTTTAACCAATAGCAACACAACCAAAACAAGGTATACAGACTCAAAAACACACAAACTAAAATAGAACCAATACGGAAACAAACACACAAAAACGGAAAACAAATAAGGAAAAACAAACAAACACCCTTTAGTCTAAAATTTCAAATTTTCTCCTAATATTAATTAATCTGAATAATCGCCATTCCCCGGCAACAGCGCCAAAAACTTGTTGATTCAAAATTTATGATATTGCATTACCGCACTGTACGGGTCAAATTTTAGTATAGTGATTTATGAGTCCAAGTATCGTCCTCGAGAATGGGTTTCTAGATTAATTAATTACTCAGGTACTAATTCTCGATTTTAGCTAAAGAAACATAACATGGATAGTTGCTTGAAAGTAAAGACAAGCAAACAAACAAACATGTGGAGACACGAATTGATAGAATTGAGGGAAGTGATTATACAAGTTAATGACTTAATTAACACATGCAATGAACCAATGAGATGAATTTATAAACAAGAAGTAAAATACTCAAGAAAATCTCTCGATTCTTAGTGAGTCTCATACATGCAATAAACTCCATAGTCTCCATATGAACTTACGACATGCATGGCATTAAGCAACTTCTTTATGTGTTTTCCTAAGATTTCTAAGTCATTCTCATGCCAGATTTCTAAGGGTTTTGACAATTTTGCTCTAATTCAAGCTTTATCTCTCGAGTCCACTTAAACCAACAAATTAAGAAGTAAAGAACGAACTGTCAAAAATAAGGACAAAACATGCTTCAATACATAGCAAGAAAGTCATAACAAGTAAATCAAATCTAGACTACAATGTTTAGCTACTCTAGATCACATGAAAATCAAACTAAAAAGTATAAAACGTCTTAGAACGCTATTACAAATTGAAAGAAAAGGAAATTAAACTTATGTGTCGATGCCTGTCCTTCGTCTCCGAGCTCCCGTCTTCGATCTCAAACCTCCATGGATGCTTTGGCTCCCAAAAACACTCTTTTCTCTCTTCTTACAAAGTGTATTTCGAAATTAGGGTGGAAAATTTACCAAATTTGGCTCCTCTTGCAAGAAATCATAAGGTTGTATTTATAGATGAATTCGGTGCAGCATCGCAACGCTAGGGACAGCGTTGCAACTCTGCACCCTAGATGCGTATCAAATATGGAAACTGTCGATTGTGTTGCAACGCTGAGGGCAGCGTTGCAACGCCGCTACCCTTACGCGCGCTTCCTTATCGATCTGGCGTTGCGACGCTGCAAAACAGCATTGCAACGCCCTCTGTGCGGCTCCTCATATAAGCTTCCTTATCGAAATAGCGTTGCGACGCTGCAAGGCAACGTTGCAACGCTATCGGCAGTGATCTTCAACGCCTTTAAATAGCACGCTTGGCGTTGCAACGCTATGGACAACGTTGCAACGCAATCACTTCGGGGCATCATGCTTGGATTGATCATTTCTCTTCTAATTGGTATTATTTTTAGCTCCAAATAGCCTCGTTTCGATCCCGAGTGATTCAAATTGTCTCGAAATGTCCGGTTTGAACTCTTTGCCTGAAATTCAATGATTTAAACACGTAAAAGCTCTAAAATTACTATAAAGGTAGCAATAATTAAGCCGAAGGATAGCACATTTTTGTGTGCTATCAATGGCAATGATATAGACCTATTAACCCTAATCTATCGATCGTATGCATCACGAACACTTCGTGATGCAGTTGAGGTCGGTAACTGAGGACAATCCTCAGTAAGCACGACTTTAGGTCGTCGATTACAAGAACCGTGTTTATATTATTCTTCCTCGTTTGGAAGTTATCTCCCACTAGCTTATCCGAAGCGAGTAAATCGATTATCAAACTAGACATTTTGCTGAAAAAATCAAATTAAAAAATTTGTGTCAGTCTCGCAAAAACTTTTAAAATCCAATCAAGTTTTAGCAAAAATTAATCCTATGATCCCTAGGTCATTTAAAATTTGCAATGATATCCTAAAGGTTAAGAATGACCGCCACCAAAGGGTGAACAAAAACACTCCTCCTCTTGGACGAGACTTTCTCGACCAGACCCTAATTCCATAATAACTCTTATTCCATTAGGCGTCCAGTTACCATTATTTGGTCGAATTCATTAACACTTAACGAATCCCGTGAGTGTCACCCTTAATCTTTAAGTTTCCAAGTATCCGTCCAAACAATAGCCACCGAAGGGTGAACCACGAAGGAAAACCAACAATCCCTTTCGGGAATTCACGGTATTCTGACTCCCATTATCAAAGCCCTCCGAATGGATTGTCTGGTCCAGGCCAAACTAGCAGGCGGATCATATGGGTCTCACGGTGTGAATCGAAAGAAGAGACCATGGGTCCCATTTTCACAGGTCCCGCTCCCACTCACTATAAGTACTCTCTTCATCCACGTTGATATTGACCCATACAAATACCATTTGAAGGGGGACACTCCCATTTGTGCCACGTGGCCGAGTATGGATCTCATGGTGTGGACTTAACGGAGATTTGTGATCGGAAAATTAAATGTATCTCATACATTTTATTTCCTCCCACTCAGCACTTTAGATTTTTCGGGATTGACCTAGATAAATCTGCTAAAATTTACCTAAATCTACAAATATAACTCTTATATTGTATTAGGCCTAAGTTTATAATCACATTATTACTTAGGTTTATGTGAGTAAATTAATCAACTTTTAATTAACGGCACTCACGAAAAATATAACCTAAGAATCTCCGGACCGAATTCACTCCCAGGTCGGTTTTCAGGTAGGGGTGTTCCGCAAGCGTCAACTTAAATACCCCAGCCTTTGACAAAACCATTCTTAGAAAGAGTTACTAATCAATCACCATTCAAAGATTAAATTTTGATTTCCTAATTCTAATCTTATTAGAACTAGAAAACCTAAATCTAATTATTCAAGTTCTAAGCACTTTAAAACTAATAACTTAAGTTGCATGCATTTCTATTTTATAGTGCTTGATTATTCATCACATGAATAACTATACTATAACATAATATTCATCACATGAAATAAATGCATGAGCATACTTTAATATAATAAAAATATAACACTTATATTTAAATAAATTAAAACATTCATTTAATTATATTATAACACTTATAATATAACCTATTATGCAAACTATATATTATAACACTTATAATATAAATGATGCATGAAATGTTTAACCTAAGGTGAGATTTTAAATCTATATGACATACATTATGCATATAGAATTTAATTAAATCATACATCTCATGCATAAAATAAATAAATAGCAAAAATGGATCAGTTTTGGCAATTAGGGGCATTTATTTAATTAAATAACATTAATATAACATTTATATTAATATTATTTAAAAAATAAATTAAAATAATTAATAAATACATTTTTCAAATGAAATTTGAAACAATATCATAAAAACAACCCACGAAGCCTCATGCTAGGATGCCCCATGTTCTTCGCGCGCGTTCATTGCTAAACTGCCCACTACGCTTGCAGCGTTGTAACGTTGCAGCTTCCAGCATCACGCCCCACATGTTTCACGCCTTGACATTGCAACGCTACTTTGCCGCCCGTAATTGCAGCGTTGAGACGCCAACGAAATGCGTCTCAACGCTGTCGACATAACAACAAGCTCCTCTTGTTGTTTTTCATCGTTTCTCACCCATTTCCACTCCGATTTCTTCACAGCATCTCATGCCACGAACGACACGGACTTACAGACTCGATTTACACTAAAAATTTCCCAAAACACGGGCCCTTACATTGATCGAATTAACTTTAATGTAAATCCAATAAAAGTGCCAAAATCGAAAACATTCATTATGCAAACCAAAATTCATCTCATGAATCAAAGCGTAAACCCACCTAATTTTAACAAAATGAAGTGCACAACAAGAAGCCAACGATTGTCTCTGATACCAATTGAAGGGAATGAGAATCCCAGCGCAGCGAAAGACGATCGAATCGTCGTGGTATTGATGTGCAATTCAATTTTGTCAAAATTAAACTATCACATAGTATAGGCTAAACATGCATTTTAGAAAGGAAAAACAACAACTTTAAAGCTACTTACTTTTTGAAGACGGTCTTCAAGCTTTTCTTTTCGTTGATCACGAACTCTGAGTGCTCTCCTCAACGATCTCTATCTCCTCACACAAACAACGATCTAGACACCACCACTTGGTTTCTCGGTTGTTCTTCCTTAGGTAGAAGGAGGATTGTGGGATCCTTTTTGGTTTTGGGAGGAGAAATTGAGAGAGATTCTTGAGAGAGAATTTGGTTCCTTCTTTTGGTGAGATTTCCAAAAATGAGCAAAATGATCTATGAACCCTTCTTGCAAAGGGGTTTATATAATGGTGATAGGTGGAGTTTAAATCTCCACCTATTCACCATTTTACCACAACTATAGGTTATGCAAATCATATTTGTTTAACCACATATAATAAGATATCTCATATCTATTTTTACAAATCACATTTGTATTATTGTGGATTTTTAAATTGAATATCATTCAATTTAACTTCTCTCATTCTATTTTCTCCAAATTAGCACTAATTCAACAATTAGGCTAACCTATAGTTTGTTATGAATCTCATTCACATTAAACTATATAATATATCATTCATTTCTCATATAAATGACATAATAACCCTTTAGTGAACTTAAATACTTCAGATTCTCACCAAAAATTGTAAACCTTCTATAAATCAAGTTTGAGCCAACCGAGAGACCTTATGGACCTACAGTGACGAGCTCCAATGATCCGAGATTAACCTATCAAACTCTTTGACCTTGTAAATCAACATTCATTAGCTACGGTAACACTCCACTAAAGCTCGTAGCTGCACTCTCGTTAGTGTAAGACAAGATATTGTTTGGATTTGTGCCCTAAACTTATGTAATTTTTATCAAATAAATAAAAAGTTATTTGTTTTGATAAAATTGTATTCTTGCTCTATAAATCTAATAAACTAAGCTCCAAGGTTATAAGATTTATCTTGAAATCAGTGTAGTGGACACTATTTGGGTTGAGTTCAAGATTATAACCTAAATAGTCTATGGTATAAGAATAAGGTTGGAAACCTTATTATGGTAACACCATGGATGCGGCTCACTTTGTAATTAGTACAAATGAGGTAATCAAACTCATTCATGTGGATTGACATGCGAGTGGGGGCATCATGTATGAAGATTTCATACAGGACCGGACTGCAAATTATTAGTCTAACCAGTATAACGTCGTTAACAGGATAAGACTAATAATTTATAGATGGTCATAAGTGACTCGACCTGAATCCTGAGCAAGTTAAGAACTCCTGCTTATAGGGGTTTGTCCTTAGACTAGAATGGGTGAGAGTGGCCTATACCCGACTCAATAAGCCTACCTTCTCAAAGATAGAACCTCGTAGGTAGCTGGGGACTTAATTATGTAAGATGGAATTCACTCATTCCTACACTAAGGAATTAGATAGGTTGTTCCCTTAAGAACTAATTTCAGGTCTTGAACAACGGGGTCCCGCCCTCTAAGAGGGTATGAGTCTATGGTAGGACCTTAGACTTGTTGTTCATTAGAGGATCAGTGGTGCTTAAGGAACAAAGAGGCAATCACATGCGTAAAACGGTAATTTGACCCAGTTGTAATTACGAACAACCTGTGAAGAGTCGACTCATGGGTAATGATTATATCAATAGACACAATATAATCTACAGTGAGGAGAGTGCAGCTACAAGTCTATAGTGGAGTGATTTGTAGTTAATGAATATTGATTAACTGGATCAAAGAGTTTGATCAATTAATCTCACATCACTAGAGCTCATGAACTGTAGGTCCATTAGGTCCCTCTATTGCCTCAACATGGTTATATTGAGGGTATAAAGTTAGGTATGAAATTGAAGTGTTCAATTTCATATATGAGGTGTTATATCAGTTATATGTGATAAAATTGATATAATATATGGTTTTTATGTGAATTAGATTCATATATAAACTATATAATAATGAGAGAATGAAGGAGGGATAGGATGGTAATTTTCATCCTATTTTCCTATAAATAGTTGCATAAAATGCAACTTTGTGAGTGTGCAACTAAGCCTTTTGAAAACCCTAGAATTCTAAATCACAGTGTTGTTGGAAAAGTTCCAAACACATATTCTCTCATAACCTCCACATCTCACCCTAAAAGGAACCCACATTCCTCCCTCACCTAGAGAACAACAGAGAAGATCTAGTCGTGTCATCTTCATACGTTCGGGTTTGTGTTGTTGAGATCGTGATCGTGGGAGAAAGAGCACGTGAATAAAGAGTTCTTCAAAGGTAATCTCTTGTTTTCATATGTCACATATAACATGCTTAATCTTAGTTATATGATCTTGATTGAACTCCATGTTACAAAATAAGAACATGCGATTCACAATCGCTTCCACTGCGGGATTCGATCCCTTCAGATGTGTCCACTAATATAACCAATACCCATGAGTCGACCCTTCACAGGTTTTTCGTAGACACTGCTGGGACAAATAATCGTTTTACCCTTGTGTCTACTTCTTGCTCCTTAAGTCCCCACTACTTCTCTAATGAACAACAACGTTGTAATGGTCCAACTATACACAACAACCCTCTCGTGCCAGTGAGAGGGTGGGCACCCGCTGTCCAAGCCCTAGAGACAACACTTAAGGGAACGACCCCTATAGTTTTCCTAAAGG
Organism: Trichosanthes cucumerina; assembly: GCA_036507285.1. Lineage (NCBI taxonomy): Eukaryota > Viridiplantae > Streptophyta > Magnoliopsida > Cucurbitales > Cucurbitaceae > Trichosanthes > Trichosanthes cucumerina. The sequence continues at coordinate 20,009,535 of CM071841.1, forward strand.
CGGGAACGAGTGAATTCCATCTCGCGTATTTAAGTTCCCAGCTCCCTACTTGGTCATGTCCCTGAGACGATAGGCATATTGGGCGAGTAACTGTGACCACCCTCACCCATACTAGTCAAAGGACAGACCCTCGCAGAAAGCAGTCCGACACGCTCAGGATTCAGGTCGAGTCACTAATGGTCATCTACGAAGTTATTAGTCCATACTGTTAACGGGTTACATCAGTAGGTCTAATAATTCACTGTCTGGTCTTGTACAATCTCAATGTACAGTATGCCCCCACTCGCATGTCAACCACATAAACGAGTCAGATCACCTCGTTTGTTTCTTAATACAAAGTGGGTCGCATCCACAGCGTATCAAGGATTTGGTCTCCAACCTCATCCATATACTGTGGACCGTTCGGGTCATTAACTCGAACGTGATCCTCCCTGTGTGTCCACTACACACTGTTCCAGTTCTAGTTCTCTAATAAATTCAATAACCCTGGAGCTTAGTTTATTGGACAAAGTTTGTAAGAATTGCGAGACACAAAATAACGAAATAAATAACCTTTATTAATTTTAAATGTAAATTTACAAACAGAACGAGATTAGAACAAACATCCCAACACCCAAATGATCTTGGTTTAGCTGATCTCTTAGTTCACCTGTTTATTCGATTGGTGGTTTTCTTCATGACTTTTGAATCTGAATCTGCCTACTCTTGCATGTCTATTCTTGCTTGTGTTTGCTCTATTCTGCTTGTGCTTCAGCATCATATGCCTGACCCTGCCTGCGATGCTTCGACATCATCTGTCTGACTCTGTTTGCGATGCTTCGTCATCTTCTACCTGACCATGCCTGCCACTACAAGAAAATTAAGTTTTTGTGACGTTATTTTTCCCGACACAGGTATTTGCGTCGAGATAGCGTGCTTTCCCAAAACTATTGAAATGTCAAGATTACTCCAATTCTTCCCGACGCATTGTGCATCGATAAAATGCATATAGCGAGCAAATAGGTGGAGTGTATGTTTGGAATATGTCGTTGTATTGGAAAGGTAATAATTGTTTAATAAGAAAAATTACAATAATAAAAACCCTCGACAATCTTTCCCATTCCCCTTTTCGCGATAAAGGTATTCTCTATTCCATTGAACCCTAGCCCCATCCATCATAACCTCTTTCCAATCCTCTCTTCAATAAAGTGAAGGGAATAAAACTCCCACGCAGCGGAAGACGATCGAATCGTCGTGGTGAAGTTGTGCAACTATTATTCGTTAAAATCAATTTAACTCTTAGATTTAGGCTAAACATGCTTAATATGGAAAAAAAACAGTAAGTTAAAAAGCTATACTTACTTGTTGAAGACTTTCTTCAAGATTGCTTCCAACGATCCACGAACTCTTCGTGCTTTCTCGAACTCAACGATCTCGAACCCTTCTCACGATCAAGAACGAACACAACTCCTTGGCTTCTCGGTTGTTCTTCTTTTAAAAGAAGGAAGATGATGGGATCTTTCCTTTTGGTAGGGAAGAGAGTTTTGAGAGAGAGCTTTTAGAGAGAAATTGATTTTGCTTCTTTTGGTGAGATTTCTAAAAAAATGAGCAAATGAGTATCTTGTCATTCTTGCAAAGGGGTTTAAATAATGGAGATAGGTGGAGTTGAAATCTTCACCTATTTACCATTTTACCACAACCATAGGTTATGCAAATCATATTTGCATAACCACATAGTATAAGATATCTCATATCTCATATTACAAATCACATTTGCAATATTGTGGATTTATAAATTGAATCACATTCAATTTAATATCTCTCAATCTAATTTCTCCAATTAGCCCTAATTCAACAATTAGGCTAACCTATAGTTTATTATGAATCTCATTCACATTAAACTATATATTATATCATTCATATCTCATATAAATGACATAAATGCCCTTTAGTGAAATTGAACACTTCAATTCACACCAAAACAGTAACCCTTCTTTTAACCCAGTTTGAGCCAATCGAGTGACCTAATGAACCTACAGTGATGAGCTCCAATGATCCGAGATTAACCTATCAAACTCTTTGACCCGGTTAATCACCATTCATTAGCTACGGTAACACTGCCCTAAAGCCCGTAGCTGCACTCCCATCAGTGCAAGATATTACGTGTCCATTGATATAACCAATGCCTATGAGTCAACAATTCACAGGTTTTTCGTAGACACTGTTGGGTCAAATTACCGTTTTACTCCTGTGTCTACTTCTTGCTCCTTAAGTCCCCATTGGTCCTCTAATGAACAACAACATTGTAATGGTCCAACCATATACAACAACCCTCTCGGACCAGTGAGAGGGTGGGCGACCATTGTCCAAGCCCTGGAGACAACACTTAAGGGAACAATGCCTCTAGTTTCCCTAAAGGCAGGAACGAGTGAATTCGATCTCGCGTAGTTAAGTTCCCAGCTCCCTACTTGGTCTTGTCCCTGAGAAGATAGGCATATTGGGCGAGTAACTGTGATCACCCTCACCCGTACTAGTCAAAAGATGAGACCCCGCAGCAGGTGGAGTCCGTAACACGCTCAGGATTAAGGTCGAGTCACTAATGGTCATTTACGAAGTTATTAGTCCTTACTGTCAACGGTGTTACATCAGTAGGTCTAATAATTCACGGTCCGGTCTTGTACAATCTCATTGTACATGATGCCCCCACTCGCATGTCAACCACATGAACGAGTCAGATCACCTCATTTGTATCTTAATACAAAGCGGGCCGCATTCACCGTGTATCCAGGATTAGGTTTTCAACCCCATCCATATATTGTAGATCGTTCGGGTCATTAACTCGAACGTGATCATCCCTGTGTGTCCACTACACACCGTTCAAGTTTTAGTTCTCTCATGTATTCAATGACCCTGGAACTTAGTTTATTAGTCAAAGTTTATATTAAAAGCGAGACACAAAATGATGAAATGAATAACTCTTTATTAATTTCAAATATATATTTACAAACAGAAACGAGATTAGGACAAACATCCCAACATAAAGTCGTTACCTCCATTCCATTCCCTTAGTCTTATGCATTTTCTTTCTTTTGTGTGTTTCAGCTTCATCGTAAACTCCATCTTCGGTGCATGTATGAAGAGATTTAATTCCTCTTGCTAGACTTTTCGGCGTCTTCTCCGGCGTTGTACAAATGCAACACCATATCAATCTAATTGAAGACGAAGAATTGGTGGTTTGTATATTTTAGATTTCACACTCCATTTTAATTATCTTACAAATTTTGTAGAAGAAGGAAGTTATAGAAAGAACGAAATTTAATAGCTTATAATTACTAAACTTTGTTGTTAGATTTGTTATTGAGCATTTTTAGGGTAGTTCTCCATTTTCATCATATCAATTTTTTTATACATTTCTTGAACTGTTTTTATTGGGTATTTTATCAACATTCTATTTGTATGGCTTCGTAGATATAAGTTCCGACAATTCGAGGACTTCTTTTTCTACACGCATACACCAGAAGATATACATAAAATTGTTGCCAAGTATTAATGGCCATTTTTGGGCAAAATATACTTATTGGGTTACTGATACATTGCATCTTAAATGTGGTTGGGCTATTTTTTTCTTTTTGTACTCTTCTCAACTTCCTGTATTATGTCTAGCATGTGTTTTTCACATATATGTCAATACTGAACTTGAATGTGAGTTGGTTTAATTGAAAATTCAAAGACAACAGTATATTTATTTGTATAATTTGGTTATTGAATTGATTACTTTTGAAATATGTTGCCCATAAAGTCTGTATTAATTTTTGTTGAATTCAAAAGTTGTATGTTAGTTTTAGATTAGCATTAGTCTGTCAAGTACTATTTTCTCCCGACGAAGCATTCTTCGGGACAAATTCCTTTTTCCGACGCAAGAACAAAAGCGTCGGGAAAAGTTCTCCCGATGAGCCTTTCCCGACACTTTTATCCGACGCAATCATTTCGTCAGGATAACTTATCCCGACGCATGGGTGACATATCCTGACACATTTTTGCATTGTCGGGAAAAAAATAAAAAACTTGTAGTATGTGTTGCTTCGCCATCATCTGTCTGATCCTGCCTGCGACGTTTCGACATCATCTTCCTGACCCCTGCCTGCATGTTTGTGCTTCGGCACCCTACCTTGCCTCTATCTGAAATCATTTAGCAAACTCATAGTGTATCGTGAGTTTGAGATGAGATGTTAAATTATATTAGATTTTGTTGTATTAGATTTTATTTTATTTGATTTTATCTTGTACTCCTATATAAATAGAATCTTTAGGTTTGTATCTTGGAAAGACAATAATACACAATGTAAACCCTAGTCATCTCTTGTGTTCTCTCTCTTTTTCCTTCCATTCTCTAAAAACAACATGGTATCATAGTCGTTCTAACCCTAGGTTTTTCTGTCGCCTGTTACCTCTCACCGTCGCCTCAGATTGCCGCTGCATTCCTCGCTCAACTTCGTTCGCGTCTGAAGGTGTGTCTAGATTTCTCATCACCCTTGCACAGACTCTTGCAGGATTCCAACGCCAAGCAAACCTCGACTCTGTTTGGCGACTTCATCGTCTCTGTCACTCAGATCTGCACCACTCTAACTTCGACTCCACATGAACTACGTCTGTGTCACTCCAACCCTTCGCCATTTGCTGCTCGTCGACTGCGCAAGGTTCCATTTTCAAATCTCTGCCTCGAGTTCTTCTGATTTCACATTGATCCACCATCTGTTTTCTATTTTCACGCATGTTTCCTCAAATCGTTGGTGGTGAATTTTGAAGCTTGAGCCCAGATCCGACATCTGTTTTCGAGACTCACTCACCGAGACTCCTCTTCGTTCCAATCCGCTCTGTCTTCGTCGACTACCCTTTGTGTGAACACCTCCTAAGAATTTTTTAAAATCTCTGGGCTATAGAATATTCCAGATTAGTTGTATTTGGTTTCATTCGATTTCTGTTGTTTAGTTCCCACCTTAGTTTGAGGAAAAGTCTGGTTTGGTTTGCTCGGACCGATTTGGTTCATTTAAACTTGTTCGGATTGGACTAAAATCGCCAGCTTGGTTTGGTTTTGTTTGGTTCAACTAATTAATTGATTTAGTTGTTCTTCATTATGGCAACAGTTCATACCTCTTTCACATGCACAAATTGTAACCTACATGGTCATCATTGTTTTAACTGTCCTACAATTGAATGCAGGTATTGCCACAAACGTGGTCATATTTTCAAAAATTGTCCTACTCAACCATCACATGTTGCAAGTCAATCCACCAAACTAAGGAGTTTATCTAAAGTCAGTTCTTCCTCATCTGGTCTTACTGCTGCCTCTTTAGAAAATCCTTCTACCAAATTTTGAATCAATGTCCTTCAAAATTTATTAAAACATGTAATATCCTCCAATTTCTCTACTCTTGCAGTCACACCTGGTAACTTTTGACTTCTTGATTTTGCTTGTTCCAACCACATGACCTCTAATATCTCATTTTTTTTCTTCCTCAAAACCTGCTCCTACAATTCCCCTTGTTCATGTTACTAATGGAAATTGTATGTCTATTTCACAGATTGACAGTACTACTGAAGGGAATCGATGTCCCCGCAGCAGAAGCGATTGCGACTCGCGCGCTCTTGATTTAGTTACAACGATTAATTCAAGAACATATAACAAAGATTAAGTATAAAATAAGAGTATGGACAGTAAGAATTTACCTTTGAAGAACCTTTCTTCAAGTGCTCCTCTCTCCACGGTCACGATCTCAGCAACAAGAACTCCAACATGCGAAGACACGACCACCGAATCTTCTCCGTTGTTCTCTAGGTGAGGGAGGAAGGTGGGTTCCCTTTAGGTGATGTGAGGTATTTTGAGAGAGAGATGTTTTTGTTGTCTTGGAACTCTTCCAACAACAACAAAAGAGCTTTTCCAAAACCCTTGACCTAGTTGCATCTCATGCAACCATATATATAGAGAAATATGATGGAAATGACTATCCTACCCCTCATTTAATCTCTCTTTAGTATATAGTTTATATATGAATCTAATTCACATTAAAACTATATATTATATCAATTATATCATATATAATTGATATAACTCCTCATGTATGAAATTGAACACTTCAATTTCACTCCTAACTTTATACCCTCAATATTACCATATTGAGCCAACGAAGGGATCTAATGGACCTACAAATCATGAGCTCCAATGATGTGAGATTAACTGATCAAACTCTTTGATCCAGTTAATCAATATTCATTAACTACAAGTCACTCCACTATAGACTTATAGCTGCACTCTCCTCATCAGAGATAATATTGTGTCCACTGATATAGTCATTACCCATGAGTCGACCCTTCACAGGTTGTTCGTAATCACACCGGGTCAAATTACCGCTTTACACTGTGATTACCTCTTTGCTCCTTAAGCACCACCGATCCTCTAATGAACAACAAGTCCAAGGTCCTACCTTAGACTCATACTAGTCATAGAGGGCGGGCCCCATTGTTCAAGACACGAGTCGGTTCTTAAGGGAACAACCTATCTAATTTCTCAGTAGAGGAATGAGTGAATTCCATCTTGCACAGTTAAGTTCCCAGCTACCTACGAGGTTCTGTCCCTGAGAAGGTGGGCTTATTGAGTCAGCTACAGGCCACTCTCACCCATACTAGTCTAAGGACAAACCCCTATAAGCAGGAGTTCTTAACTTGCTCAGGATTCAGGTCGAGTCACTAATGACCATCTATAAATTACTAGTCTTATCCTGTTAACGGTGTTATACTAGTTAGACTAATAATTTGCGATCCAGTCTTGTATGAACTCTTCATACAGGATGCTCCCACTTGCATGTCAACTACATGAATGAGTTGGATTACCTCATTTGTACTAATTACAAAGTGGGTCGCATCCATGGTGTTACCAGAATGAGATTTCCAACCTTATTCTTATACCATAGACTATTTAGGTTATAATCTTGAACTCAACCCAAATAGTGTCCACTACACTGATTTCAAGATAAATGTTATAACCTTGGAGCTTAGTTTATTGGATTTATAAAAGAAAGACTGTAATCTTATCAAAACAAATAACACTTTATTTAATTGATCAAAATTACACAAGTTTAGGGCATAAATTCCATACACTTGTCACCCTCGTTGGTCGCAATACTCGGGTAAGAGAAACTCTTCATCACCTCAGGATTATCATTGTTTTTCTACCATTATGTCATTAGATAAACCTTCATCTTATCAAGAAGCCAATACTAACCCTCTTTTGTAGCAAGTAATGAAAGAGGAATTATAGGCTTTAGAAAAGACTCATATTTGGGATTACGTGGATCTACTCCTGGCAAACGACCTATTGGTTGTAAGTGGATTTATAAAATCAAAATTAACGCATATGGTGTTATTGAACGATATATAACTCATCTTGTTGCAAAAGGTTATTCTCAAGACTATGGTATTGACTATGAAGAAACATTTCGCCCCGTTGCTCGAAGGTCATCTGTTCATAACTTGTTAGTTGTTGGAGCAGCCAACTAGTGGCCCCTTCTTCAGATGGATGTTAAAAATGCATTTCTCAATAGTACTCTCTCTGAGGAAGTATATATGAAACCCCCACCTGGTGTTTCTCATCCACCTCAGAAAGTTTGTCTCCTTCGACGAGCTTTGTATGGTCTGAAGCATGCTCTACGTGCTTGGTTTGCCACATTTAGTTCCACCATAACCCAACTTGAGTTTACTACTAGTTTCCATGACACAACAGTATTTACTCGTCAGACTTCTCAAGGTATGATTTTTCTTTTTTGTATGTTGATGACATGATTATTACAGGTGATGATCCGTAGGATATCTCTGATTTGAAACGGTATCTGGGAGAACATTTTGAGTGAAAGACTTGAGACCGCTCAGTTACTTCCTTAGCCTTTAAATCTCATCCCGCTCTGATGGGTACTATCTATCTGAGGTAAAATATGCCTCAAATCTTCTGGCTCAATCAGGTCTTACTGATTCCATCACGTCAACAACACCATTAGATCTGAATGTTTGTCTGACCCCTTTTGATGGTGTGTTGCTTGAAGATGCTACGTTATATCGACAACTTGTAGGCAAACTTATTTATCTAACTGTGGCCCGCCCAGATATTGCATATGTTGTGCATATTGTTAGTCAATTTATGGCTGCTCCTCGAACCATACACTTTAATGTTGTGCTTCACATTCTACGATATGTCAAAGACACTCTTGGTCATGGACTTCAGTTTTCCTCCCAATCTTTCTTGGTGTTATCTGGTTGCTCTCAATGATGTCTGCCATGAACACACCAAACACATTGACAATGACTGTCACTTTGTCCATCATTATATCCAAAGCAACACTGTCTTATTGTGTTCCATTTCCACAACAGAGCAACCCACTGACATCTTTACAAAAGCATTATCCCCCAGTCGGTTTACTCAGTTACTTTACAAAGTCAAGTTAGTTGCTACACTACCACCATGTGTTTGAGGGAGTGTATTAATATAAATATGTATTTTAGGCTTAAATTAAGCTAAATTTTCTCGTTAGTATTATTCCTTATTAGTATTATTTCCTTGTTGGTATTTCTCTAATATGTATATATCATTGTAGATGAACAACAAACACATCAATAAAATATATCAAATATCACCTATAAACACATACTTCATATTAATTGAGTTATGTTTTTGTTAGTAATTGTCCGTACAAAATATAATTGTGTTGCAGAACTCTTGAAAATTTATAATTAATTAATTAGAGGAAAATTCTATGAATGAACAGAAGTTCTCATATTTTAATATTCTATCCAATTTGCATTTAAATTTTGCTCTCATCTAAGATCGTTCTTCAACAATTACAATTTATTTTTTTGAAAAAAAATTACAACAAATTCTTTTAGACAATTTTTTATTACTTTTAACTTCTAATATTAGAAAAACTTAAATCCCTTCCTATTTTCTATTTCAAAAAATTATTTTACTAACCTATTACATATAAATTTGGATTATATTTTTCCATATGAAGATATCTCTGAAAGAGTGTAGATTAAGAAAGCGGAAACAATTTTAGATCTTGAACACTCTAAGTTTATCAATTTTACAAAACAAAAAGCATTCTCAAATCTGGAAAAACAGAGAATAAGAACTCATACCTTTGTAGCTCAAAATTCTCCTAATCCGTGGGTAATTTCTTGTCACAAACACTTTGTGGACAACCTCTAATGTCTTCCCTACTATCCTCAGGCCTTGGAACAGATTGTGGGATCTTAAGTTGAGAGAATTTGGAAGAAAAGTGAGAATGGTTCAAAACCGAGAATTAAATGAATTTTATGCAAAATTCTATTTATCCTCTTTAATTCATCTTCAATTAAAGCTTCATCAAGCCTTGTGAAGATGCCAACACATGAATGATGAGGATTAATCAAGAAGGAGGTGTTGAATTTTGGTGAATTTGACTATCAAAGTTGCTTGTTCACTCTGTTGAGTTTGGTCCAATTGAAACTTCAAATTCAATTTTGAATTTTCATTTAATTTTTATTCAAAATTAATATAAAATTAATTTTAAATTAATATTAGAGAATTTGTAATGGGTAGCAAGGATGATTTTACTATTTGTAGATATAGCGACATTTTAAAATAATTGCAAATATGGCAAAAATCTTTAAATTGTCTTCATAATTCCTATTATACCCTTGGCTTAAATCTATTTATTTTTTTTTTTCCCTCAGTATTTCCTTCTTCTTCCCTTTTCCAAGAAAACAAATTAGGAAATATAAAAGTGGGGCCCATCTAGTTTGTTAATTTGAGAGAGGAATGACACTACAACAAGTTGGCACTTCACCAAACTTCCGCTTTCACACACCACAAAAATTAAGAAAATATTAATCAATTTTTCTTCATCTTTTTTTTTTTTTAGTTTACATTACAAGAATTTTCTCTAATCTAAACACTACCCCTCTCCTTTCTCTCTATCGGTAGCATTTTCCTTTTCATTTTCTCGAAAAATGTTAATATTAATATTGATATTAATATTAATACTTTAGAAAATTAGGTAATATTAAAAGAAAAAAAACATAGCAATGAGGGATGTTATTGACTAACGCCATGTCGTTGTTTTGATGTTGCTTGGTTTTTAACTTTAGTGGAAGATCAAAATACAAGATATCCTTTAGTTGCTCATATTAATGATGCTTGTTTTTATGGCTCCTCTTGTGCAATTACTGATGGGAGTGACAACTTACGGAGGTGTAATCCGCCCAATTGGGAATCATTCTGAATGGAGTTCGATAGATGTTGGCATGAATGCATTACCTCCAATTGTTAAACGTCAAGCAGGAAGACCGTGAAAGCAAAGGATTTCGTCGATTGCTGAAGCAAGAAGTCACACAAAATGTAGTCATTGTCATCGTGTTGGTCACAATCGTAAGACATGTAATTTTCCACCATTTTTACCATGATGTAATTTTTGACAATTAGTTTTAGATATATTTTTTCAAGATAGAACTCAATATTGTTGTTATCATATTATTCATACTATCAATACAAGGTTTGTGATTGTTTCAAAAGTTTAATATCAATACTATGAACACAAGGACTTTGGCATCTGATGAGAAAATTTGAAGACCACACAACAAACAATAGTAGTTAACAAATAGACAACTATCGCTGATAGTGATGAGACAACTACTACTGATAGAAGTCTATCACTTTTATCAGTGATAGACATCTATCACTGGAAAGAAGTTAATGATTGATATACAACTATCAGTGATAGACATCTATCACTGATAGAAGTCAGATAGAAGAAAAAAGTTAATAATCATGAATAACAAGAAGTCTAATAGAAAAGTTATGAGTAATAGGTAATAGATAGGTAGAAGTCTATCGGACAACTATCAGCGATAGAAGCCTATCACTTCATCGATGATAGTAATCTATCACTTCTTTTTCTTTAATTTCTATCAATCATTAATAGTGGTAGTAGTTTATCACTTCTATTAGTGATAAACAATGATAGAAGTCTGATAGGAACAATAAGTCCGATAGATAATAGAAAAGTTATGAGTAATAGGTAATAGATGAGACAACTATGGTAGAAGTCTATCGCACAACTATTACTTGATAGATATCACTTCTATCGCTGATAGATATCACAATAGTAGTCTATCACTTCTATTAGACATCTATCACTGATAGCTATCACTAGAAAGAAATTAATGATTGATAAACAACTATCGCTGATAGACATTTATCACAAGCCTGATAGAATAATATTCATGAAGAACAAGAAGTCTAATAGAGTTAGAGACTTTTATCACTTATATCGCTTCTATCACCTAATAGACTTCTATCATCGATATCAAATGATAGAAGTTTAACACTATAACACATTGACAATCGTTATAGACTTCTATCACTCATATCAGTTCTATCACCTGATAGACTTCTATCACTGATATAAGATGATAGAAGTCTAACACTATAACACATTGACAATCGTGTAACCATTCCCAAACGACAAAAAAATAGTTATTAAATAAACAAACTTCTATCGCTGATATCACTAATAGCATCCTATCAATGATTTCTTCTTCGTTTGTTATCAATGAGGGTGATGGAAAACTAAAATTATAAGAAAAAATTAGTTATTAAATAAAATGTGACAAAAAAATTAGTTATTAAATAAATGCAGACTTCTATCGGTGATATCATCGATAGCATCCTATCGCTGATATCACCGATATAACGTAAGTGTTTTAGTAATTTCAATTTCTCTTTTCAAATTTTTGTTATTTTTGCAAATAGATTGAGACATTTGCTATATGGGCAATTATATTGGGCCTTTTTGCTACCAGCCCAATTGCCCCTTAATATTAATTTATTAATTTAATTAATTCAATAATTTAATTAATTAATTTGAAATAAATATTTAATTTAATATCAAATATCAAATTAAATAATTGGACCAATCCTGATTTCTTAAATCGACCGTTCGAACATGAATTTCTATTCATGTTATAAATCGAACCAATATTTAAATCATATTTAAATACGTCCACCTCTTTTTTATCATAGTTTAATTCATAATTAAATTGTGAAATGTTAAATATATCGCATATAATTAACGTTTTCTCCCAATACCGGATTTGAACAATTCAAATTTTTTTCTCTCAAATGTTACAAGGCTTAGTTCGAGCTAGTAAGGGGACCTAATGTACCTACAGATCATGAGCTCCAACGATACGAGATTAACTGGCCAAACTCTTTAGCCTAACTAGTCAATATTCGTTAAACATCGGGACACTCCACTAAAACCCAGTGGCTGCACTCTCCTCACTATAGATATATTTATGTCCACTCGATATAACCATGATTCGTAAGTCGATCCTTCACAGGTCGTTCGTAATTACAGCTAGGTCAAAAAATACTATTTTACCCCTGTAATTACTTTTTGTTCCTTAAGTCCCACTGATCCTCTAATGAACAATTGGTTTGTTGTCCAACCAACAAACTGAATCCCTCTCGTGCCAATGAGAGGGGTGGACCCTTTGTTCAAGACCCAATGTCAGCACTTAAGGGAACAACCTCTCTACTAATTTCTAAAGCGGGTAGGAGTGAATTCCATCTTGCAGAACTATGTTTCCAGCTATCTACCCGGTCTTATCCCTGAAATGGGAGGCTAATTGAGTCGACAATCTCAGGTCACTCTCACCCATTCAAATCTAAGGATAATCTGAATAAACAGGAGTTCATGGCACGCTTAAGATTAAGATCGAGTTACCTAGGTCATCATATGAGTATAGTCAGGTAAGACAGTAAACGGGGTTATAAAGTCTAAGTAACTATTTCTCGATCCAGTCTTATGCAAACTCATTGCATAGGACGCTCCCACTTGCATGTCTCCACATGAACGATTCAGGATCACATCGTTTGTAGTTTACAAAGTGGGTCGCGTCCATAGTGTCCCTAGGATAAGGTACCCAACCTTATCCCTATACTGTAGACCGTTCTGGCTATAACTTGAACCTGGTCCATTTTTATGTCACACATAAAGTTCAAATATACATCCTATAGTCATGGGTTCTTTTATTGGATTAGGGTTTCAAAATATACAATTCACTTTATTCAATAACACTTTTATTTGAATAAATCTAAATAACATCTTTATTGCAAAATATAATATACATTCAGTTTACAAACCTACGAGTTTTAGGACATAAAACCAAACAATCTCAACTACTTAAAACATTGTCAACGTGAACATATTGCAATTAGCATAAAGTATGTACCATCGACTAAGAAGTTAGAGGTTCGAGTTTTTCATATTATATATTGTCTAAAAAATAATTAAAACATTATATATTTGTGATGAAACTTAGATGTTTGGTGTAACATCTTTTTGTTGTTGTTGTTGTTGTTGTTTTGTTTTTTTTTTAAATTTTTTTTAGTTTTATATTTTTTTTTACTCTCATTTTTTAAAAATAAAAAAGGGTCGATGGAATCGGGAATGACGAACGCCCTCCCTTCTTCACACGTTTAGCGAAGCGATCACCACCATTTCTCTTTCCCCTGTAGCCATTCGCTCTTCTTCTTCTGCTCATCCTCTCTCTCTCCTTTGCACAGGGTCTCAACGTTACGTACATATCTGGTGCAAAACACACGAGTTTTGGCATCTCAATGCTGTAAGGTAGCGTCTCAACGCCGCCTTCACGGGATTTCAACTCAAGCTTTCTATTTGCACGACGTTTCAACGCCAATTCTGGCATCTTAACTCCTTGATCTCAGATTTCTTTGTTATTTTGGCTTCTCTTCTTCACTTTTCTTCATCTTTTATACTCCAGTAGCCTTAATTGAATTATAATAACTTGAAAGTTCCTTTTTCACTTCATTTTTTCTCTTTTCCTGGACTACAACAATATAAACTCGTGAAAGCCCTAAAACGGTTATAAAAACTAGCAAGATCTATGCATAAGAATAACACATTTTGTGTGTTATCACAGATGTTTAGTGTGCCAATAAGTTAAAGCCCGAGACAGAAGCTAGCAGGGTTGTTGCAACCTTTGGAAGTGCCCAAGTGGAAGTGGGAATAGATCTCTATGGACTTCATTTCAAGGTTGCCCCGAACAGTTAGAGGATTCACGGTGATCTGGGTGATTGTGGATAGGCTAACAAAGTCGGCTCACTTTCTGCCTGGTAAGTCAACCTATACTGTTGAGAAGTGGGCACACCTGTTCATGGAGGAAATAGTAAGGATGTACAGAGTCTCAGTGAATATCGTGTCTAATAGAGACCCTCGGCTCACCTCGAACTTTTCGGTGAGTTTTTAGAAAGCCATGGGGGTACAATGCAACTTTAGTACGGTGTTTTACCCGTAGGCCGACGGCCTCACGGAAAAGGTGAACCAAATCTTGGAGGATATGCTTTGGCAATATGAGCTAGACTTCTCCAGTAGTTGGGACTCACATCTACACCTGATAGAGTTTGCCTATAACAATAGTTACCAGACAACTATCGGCATGGCTCCTTTCAAAACCCTTTATAAGAAGAGATGCAGAACCCCCGTGTGTTGGGAGAGGTTATTGAATGGAAGTTGTTGGGACCCAAGTTGGTCCATGTTACAAATGAGGTCGTACAGAAGATTAGAGAAAGGATGTTAACGACGCAGAGTAGGCATAAGAGTTATGTCGATGTCAGACGAAGAGAGTTGGAGTTTATCGTTGGAAACCATGTCTACTTGAAAATTGTACCTATGAGGGGTATTTTGAGTTTCGGTAAGAAAGGGAAGTTAAGTCGTAGATTCGTTAGTCTCTTCGAGATCCCGGAGCACATTGGGTCGCTGGCTTATCGGTTGGCCCTACCACCGTCCCTTGCGTTTGTCCATGACGTGTTCCATGTGTCTATGTTGCAATGTTATGTGCCAGATGCCTCGCACATAGTCGACGTTGAGCCACTAAAGTTATACAAGGACCTGAATTACGAGGAAAAGCCAGTGCAAATTCTTGATCGTGATAGCAAAGTCCTGAGGAACAGAGAAATAAACCTTGTTAAGGTTTTATGACAGAACCATCACCTCAAGGAAGCCACTAGGGAGCACGAGGAGATTGGCAAGTTACCTAGAGCTATTCTAGAACTAGCCACTTTCGAGAAGGAAAGTTCCTAAGGTGGGTGGATTGTAACATCATTTTTTTGGTTGTTTTGTTTTTTTAAACTTTTTTTTAGTTTTATATATTTTTTACTCTCATTTTTTAAAAAATAAAAAATAAAAAAGGGGTGATGGAAGCGGGGAGGGGAACACCCTCCCCACTTTGCACGTTCAGCAAAGCGGTCGTCGAGCGAAACACGTCGTTTCTCCTTCCCCCTACAGACATTCGCTCTTCTTCTTCCACTCATCCGCTCTTTCTCCCTCACAGATCTCTTTCTCTATCTCTCTCTCTCCCTCACCATCGATTTCTTGCACATCGCGACCACCCCACGAAAAGCTCTATTGCCGCGCACGGTCGTCAAACGCTTCCCCGCCGTCGTTTGCCCTCAGATCTGTCGTGTCGCCATCCATTCGAGCCATGCCAACTGCCCGATCGAAGCCCATTTTGAGCTTGCCTGTTTATGCTTGACGAGAATCTTGTGCTGAGATACTGAGCATGATGAATTTGAGACTTGTTGTTTGTTCCCTCATGTAAAGGCTTGTTAGTTCGGTGTTTAGTTATGCGGTTACCCGGGGAGGTGCTGTGTAGCCTTAGGTTCGTAGCTAACACAACCAGTCCTAGTGTAAGCCCAAGATATCTGTGTAACCCTTAACTGGCTGAGACTCTAGGTTGACGAGATTGACGTGAGATGTGGGGTCCGCCCTCCATCTAGTAGACGAGGTTAGACATGGGATGTGGGGTTTGCACTCCATCTACTAGAATGGCTTAGAGAGTGAGCCCTAGAGTACAGGGAAGGGTTGGATATGATCCTTTGCCCTTGTTGAGGCCCGGGGAGCGAGTCCTGTTGTGGTGAGCTTGTGGGCGGAGCACCGCTGTTGGCGCCAACCTAGTCTAGGAGCTATAGGTAGGACAGGAGATAGCAGGGTCTGAACAAGTATAGGTTCGAGGCCAATGTAGAATTCTATAGAACAGGCTAACGAGTCGTGTGTAGTTAGGCTTAAGGCTTGACACTTGAGTTATTTTACTTTGGACGAAGTGGGCTACTTACTGAGTATTTTTATACTCACCCCTCGTTTTGTGTATTTTTGGTTGTAGGTAGGGTGAAACCCTGAGGTGGTCGGTGTTGGCAAGGACCCTGCGAGGCTATGAAAGGACTAGTCTAGTCCTAGTTAGGATTGTTCTTGTTTGAGTGTTGTATTTCTTTTCGTTGCACTCTCATCTTATTCTTGCTTTAGTTTTCGCTACATTGTTTGGGATTTTGACTGTTAGACCATAGTTTGATCTGTATTTGGTAGTTTTCTTCCTATGTTATGAAAGCATGTTATGTGGAGTTTTATTTTTGGTTGACTGAGAACTCCGAGGGACTTTTCCTTGTTCAGGTTCAGACTAAAATTTTTTGTTTGTTCTAGTTGCGTCGTTATGCTGTCGAAATTTTGGCGTGACCGGTACAACTTGGACTAACGCCCTAAGTAGGTTTTGATTAAAATTACGGAGTGTTACATTTGGAATCCCACTCCATCACATTGTTGTACTAAAAAAACAAAAGTCATCACATTCATATGTATTTCTTTATTGAAATATCAATATCTACACATTGTTATACTAAAAAAAAAACAAAAGTCATCACATTCATATGTATTTCTTTAGTGAAATATCAATATCTACATGAATGATGAATTACTCAACTAAATTTGTTTACTATATAGAATATTATCTACTTAGAAAACCGTAGCATTGTATTGGGCTATATTTTGTTCTTTTCATTTTTAGTTCAATATAATTTTTTAGAATATTACTTACTCTATTGTAAAGTTATCATAGAATCTATTGTTTTGTTGTACAATATTATTTTAAATTTTTACTATAGTTGTAGTTTTAAATCACAAACTCACAAACAAAAATTTAAAAATTTGTATATATTTGATGCTATCATCCTAACGTACTAAATTGCAAAAAATCAATTTTGACCTCAAACTTGGTAGGTTGTACCAATTTTAATCTTAAAATTTTAATTTTATCAATTTAAACATTAAACTTAGCAAATTGTATCAATTCTATCTCTAAACTTTCAATTTTGACCTCGAACTTGGATGTCATTGAAGACGACAACGACTATGACAATTTCATCGAACTTCGATGGTGAAGAGTTTGAGGTCAACTAAAATGCGGGAGAGAACAAGAAAGGTATGGTAGATGGAGTGATGCCCATGAACATAATGACTGAGTCATAGCCGACCTTGCTGGCTCCGTCAACAGACTTACAAAGGATTAAAATACATTGATGCTAGAGAGAAAATGAATAAAGATTTTGATTAGGGCGATTCCAAAAGCCCTACGTTCGTTTCGACAGATGGATGACAAATCAGCTCAAGTCTGACAAGAAATAAAAGAAAATCAATATTGGCAACCGATTCAAGAATAAGAGTTCTCCATTGAAAAAAAATGATGAAAATAAACTTTATTTCTATTAAAAGTCGATGGATCTAGTAATTGAAAAACCATCCATTAATGAAACTAAAAATGCATCAGAATTAGGGAATATAAGAAGTAAAAAAAGCTTTGAAATTGAAAAACATTATGCAAGTCTATGCCAATTTTCTTCTAACAATTTTATTTTAAAAAACGATAACAAATATGCATCTGTGATAGAGCAACACATGGCTTTAGACAGAAATTGAAATGGAAACTTAATTGAGAGTGTAAATTGATACCCTTATTCAATTTTGAGGTCTAACTTGATTAAATTGATACAACTTGTTAGGTTTGAAATTTAAATTAATGAAATTCAACGTTTAAAAGTTTAAAGTTAAAATTATAAACCTAATAAATTTAAGGTAAAAATGATTTTTTCTTAAATTAAATTAATGTTATATTGCTTTTCCTTTCTATTTTCAAGCTTCCTTAAATTGCTAGTGGTGCAATCATCATCACCATAAGTGAGAGTGAGAGGTTTTCAATCTTCCAATGGAGAGAGAGATCTTCAACTTTCCAACTATTGGAATATCCTTTTCCCATCTTATAAAATTTTCTATTAAACCCATCACTTTATAAAGTCTAAATTGAGGCTTAAACAATGGACATCACCACCCATCTTCTTGATCTCTCTTTTTCAATGGGTCATTTCTATATTTATCAAAGTGACAAGTCTCATGCCCTATTACCTTTCCTCCTTTGATATTATATATATGGACATTATTTTAATTAGGCAGCCTAACTCATTCATTTCCTAATCCATTATACTAGTGCAACTCATGCCTATTCCCTCACATATCTAAACAAGAGGTCACATCTTAATGATGACCAAAATTATGAGGCCATGGAATTTTGATAACCTCCAAACATTTCTTC
This sequence comes from Trichosanthes cucumerina, assembly GCA_036507285.1. Taxonomy (NCBI): domain Eukaryota; kingdom Viridiplantae; phylum Streptophyta; class Magnoliopsida; order Cucurbitales; family Cucurbitaceae; genus Trichosanthes; species Trichosanthes cucumerina. The sequence goes on from CM071841.1 coordinate 20,028,036, forward strand.
AAAAATCATTGAAAAAAAATTGCTAAAAGTATTGAATTAATAATAAAAAAAATGGCGCTTAGCCTTCAATGTGTTGTCTAATAGACTTCTTAGTTGTAAATGTATTAAATTAGTCTCTTAACAATTTTTTTTGTTTTTCTTTTTTGTCTTATAAGTTCTTAGATGTTAAAAACTATCTCATAAATGAGGGAGCAATTAAACACAAAATTAAAAGTTCAAACACTTATTAGACACAAGATTAAAGGTTGAAAAGTATCTCTTAAATACAATTAACCAAATATGCCAAAATTCCTAATACATCAAAAACTAAACCAAAAATGAAATGGGGTCTTAGATACCAAATTTTTAGTATTAATATTCATATGAATGGCATTCTTTGTTGAATTTTTATAAATATATATATATATCGACACACATACACACATATATTCAATATTTTTCACAATACATTAGGAATATGGGTGACATCATCAGTATATTAACTTTTGATTCATGGAAATAGCAAAATGTTTATGGAAATTTGTTTTAGCTAAATATACAAGATCGTCCTGTTCTTACGTCAAATCTCAATTTAGTCTTTAAATTTTTTAAAATTCTAATGTATTAAAAGCTCTCAATTAGGTAATTTAACAAAAATAAATGGTTAAAATTTGTTAACAATAAATTATTATTTTATTAACATATAGATAGACATGTGAAGTTGTTAATTGGATGCTCCTAACCTATCAGGCACATTAAACTCAACAAGTACATCAGTAAAAATTGATTCATCACTCAACAAAATTCATTTTTTCTAACATATTTCCATCACATGTTCGTATGTTCAAATATGTTAATAAAATACTAGTTTGACAAGAAACTAGTTTAATGCTTTTGTTAGTAAGATTTAATTGAGAATTTTTAATAATTGAAGGTAAATTTGATAATGCAAATTGAGAAAACTATTTAAAATTAGGACTATGGAATGTATTTTGCCAAAATATTTTACACGATTTTAGATATAGCAACAAATTGGAGTCTTTTTTTCTAAATGATGTCATAAGTTTTGAGGCTCTAATTGAACCTGTCTTCTCATCCACTAATTTACCTTTCCAGTAACTTTGAACTCAAATTGTATTCTTTATTTTCGAAAAAGTCAAGTGTTATTAAAATTTATATAATATAGCATATAATTAAAGTATGTCAACTAGTTAGTCACATTCTCGGATTCTTTCTTTCTTTTTTCCTTTTTTCTTTCTTTTTTTTTTTAATCCAGAATGAACAAGAAATGTGTATTTTCAAATTAGTTCTTATTTTTGTTTTTTTTTAAAAAAAGTAGAATTGCATTTGGTAATCAGTTCTCTCTTTTTTTTTTGCCCCTCTCAAGTTTTAAATTGAAAATGGAAATTTTAAAATATAATTTTCTAAAATTAAAATATTCAAAATTATTATTTTATTATTTTTATTTTTTACATTTTTTCTGTTTACTATAAGCAAATTTAACAATATAATACTTTTATATATGTTCTAAAAAAAATTAATAACAAGAAAGTATTTTTTTAAGGGACATTTCTTAAAAATTAAAGAAAAAAAATGAAAAAACTAACAAGCATATAAACCTTAATAAATTAGACTTCTATCATCTGGATAGTTTGACTTCCATGTTCCAGTGGTTGAACTCAAAAATAAAACAAGCATATAAAGCTTTTCATTACATAAATGATCCCTGATAATACTATCATAGTTGCCTCTTGATTAGCTATGAAGTGAATTAATGATTCAAAATATCTAAAATATAGTTGTATAGAAGATTAAATTAGTTAAACAACCATTTATAAATTATAATAATTGATCAAAATTGGCTAAATTCATAGTGAGTTCTTGTTCAAACTCATAAATTATTTCTCCATACAACTTGGGTTTGATAACTCCTCTTGCAAGAAAATTTATTTGTACTAGTGCCATACCCCAAACGTAATAGTTTTAAGAAGTCAAACCTAACCCAAGCTTGTTAGTTTTGTTTGGTCAATAAGTTTTAGGAGCATACAAAACAAAGTCAAACTAAAAGAAAGTTGTTACAACAAAATATAAATACACACTCCAAAAGATTTTGAACATAATGAAATTAATTAGAAATCATTTTTCTTTTAGATACAATCAATTAGAATTAACTCATATAGATTTTTTGCCAACAAGAACATAGCTCATCTGGCATCACGTAAGATTGGTGACTAAGAAGTCATAAGTTTGAATCCCCCACCTCCAATTATTGATGTACTCAAAAAAAAAAAAACTCATATAGTTTCTGTTGTTACCAAATTTTGGATAGGAGAATGCACCTGACCTCCACGTGACAACAACGATAAATTTGTAATTCTTGGGGGAAGAACGCAACCTGCAAGACAAGGAAAACCTGGACACCGGTGTGGTGTAGGCCACACCGACTTCGATGCTTAAGTCAGAGAGAGTTTCAAGAGAATTTTAGAGTTGTAGGGAGTTTTGATCGCAGAAATCAACTTTCTTCGCTCTCCCATCCTCAGAGAGCTTAAATAACTCCTCCTTAGGGTTTTTCGTGGGTTTCCATTGCTTAATGGGAAAAGGAAAGGTCGGAAGTGGGCTGGAACCAGACCTACAAATCAAATGGGACTGATGCAAGGGCCTGAAGTGAGCCTTGCATCTGGTCGGCCTCGGTCGAGGCCGACCACGGGCTTGGGCCGAGGGCGAGGCAGACCACGGGCTTGGATCGAGGCCGAGGCCGACCACGGGCTTGGACCAAATCCCAAGCCCGGGTCTTCCTTTTGGCTTGTTAGGCCAAGGTAGAGCCCAATTTGGGGCTCTACCACCTAGTCGGCCGAGGCCGACCACGTGCTTGGGCCAAAGCCCAAGCACGCCCTCTCGTCCCTTTCGCCTCGGGTCAGTCCCTGTTCGATTTCAGTTCATTTGGACTTCATATTGGGCTTCTTTCCTCGTTCGGCCTTTCGTTGCAGGCCTTTAACCAGCCCGTTCATTGTTGATCCAATTTCACCCATAACATTAGCTCCCACTCCCTAGTTAGGATTCTAGATTAAGAGCATGTGAAGTAATTGTATGGAGTCTGACTTGGGAGTAGCCTACTAAGCTTTTTTGGAGTCATTGTCGATCTTTCGAGGTGTGTCTCGAATTCTCTCAAGTTATTGTTGTCTATCCTAATGAGGGTATTCAGTCTTCTAGAATGTCAATTCCTCTTGAATTTTTCTCTAGATTCACGATCTATATCGTTTTCCTAGAGAGAATGTGTAGTTTTGAGGTGGTCTTCAAATACGTAGCTTCAGGCAGCTTTGTAGCTTCAAGCTTTTCATAAGCATTTCTAGACTAATGTAGCCTTATCTCAAGTCGATACCGAGAGAGAGATAAGAGAAATGAGCAAGAAAGTGGGAATTGAGGTTGGGCAATGGCCTAGATTGGTTAGCCTCGGCCTCGGTTGATGCAGTGCGTCCTCGGCCGGCCTGCAGTGGCCCTCTGCTGGTTTAAACTTCGACCGGTGTGGTCGTCTTTGAGGGTTGGGCAATGGCCTAGATTGGTTAGCCTCGGCCTCGGTCGGTCTGGTCGGCCTCGGCCGGCCTGGTCGTCCTCAGCCGGTTTGGTCAACTTCGACCGGTGTGGTCGTCTTTGGCCGGTCTGGTTAGCCTCGATCGACCTGGCCGCCCAAACCCTTGTGCGCATCATTTTGTCAATCAGAACAAGTTTTCTCGACCTCTGATCTTATTTTGGTGATCTTGGAATTTTCTCAGCGAACCAGCTTGATCTCTGCTTCTTAATTTTCTGCTTCTCAGACTTAGCTCGGATTTTTAGGATGCTCAGATTAATTAATCAAGTCCCTCTTACGGACCTAACTAATTTTATGGGTTGCCAAGATTTTTCTCAGATTTTTGGGTTGCCAAGATCAGTTAACCGAACCCTTTTGTGGTTCAATCAACCTTCTGGGTCGTTTCCTCTGCACCTAAGTGCTCAAGAGTTTTGCATATTTCGTGCTTCGTTCGCACGACATAATCTGCTGTATCTGGAGTAGGCTCCATATTTTGACTTTAATTCTGATGATCGATCTTGTCTTCCTCGTTTTTTCTTGTGATTGAATGCTGGAAAAAGCTCAACTATAACCACGAGAGTATGTTCTAATGACAATGGCTAGCCTCGACTAGGGTGGTCAGCCTCGGCCAAGGTGGTCGGCCTCGACTAAAGAGGTGGTCGTCCTCGGCTGATGGTGGTCGACTTTGACCATATAAGGCCAGCCTCGGCCAAGGTGGTCGGCTTCGACTAAAGAGGTGGTCGGCCTCGACCACATGAGTTCAACCTTGACCATGTGATTAGTCTCCCTTTTCCAGCCTCCTATCTCGTTTGTTTTTTCTAGCTCATGATTATGTTGCTTCTATTCTCCAGATATCTAGTATGGTTGGTCTCGGCTCAGTAGTGGTGGTCGGCCTCGCTTTGTCTTTGGTCGATCTCGCTGCATCCTTTGGTCGGCCTCACTGTCTTTGGTTGGCCTCGGCTTTGTCTTTGGTCGGCCTCCTTTGTGATGGTCGGCCTCGCTTTTGTCTTTGATCGGCCTACTTTGTCTTTGGTCGGCCTCGGCCTGTGGTGGGCGGCCTTGGCCTCTCCTTGTCGACCTTGACTCTGCTAGGATTGATCTTTTAGGTTTGTCATGTATGGGCCTGTCGTGGTCGGCCTTGGCCTCTCCTTGTCGACATCGACTCTGATAGAATTGATCTTTTTAGGTTTGTAATGTATGTCTTCCATTTTTTGTTTGCTAGAGATGCATATCTCCTATGTAGCTTTTGCTTTTTGTTCAATAGAGAGACATATCTCCTATGTAGCTTCTGCCTTTTGTTTAACAGAGAGGCATATCTCCTATGTAGCTTCTGCTTTTTGTTCAACAGAGAGGCATATCTCCTATGTAGTTTCTGCCTTTTGTTTAATAGAGAAGCATATCTCCAATGTAGCCCCCTACTCAAGTGAGAGTTTTTTGTTGAACTCATGCTTGAGTGACACCACTTGTAGCTTGAAGAATATAAGTTTATTGCTAATAGAACTTCAATCTTACATAAATTGATGGAATTAACAAAATTAAATCAACCTTAAGAAAATATAAGCAAAAAGAAGCCCCCTACCAAAGGAGAATATTGAGTGTAGGAAGGTCTATTTTGCTTGAGTACAAATTTATTTTTCATAACTTGTATCAATTAAGTAATGACTAACCTAGTCTATAACATGATACTTTTGAAATTGAATTTAAATAATTTAAACTCTAACAAATATAAATGGATAAAAAACAAAAAGATAAACTATTTTTGTAAGAAGATTGAGGTTGGCCTCGACCTCGACCTTGGCCTTCAATGAGGTATTGACCTATTTTTGGCATGCAGATTAGTGTATTCCCTCAAGAAACCATTTTGGATTAAAGCCTCAATTTCGTCTTTTAGCTGGAAACAGTCTCGAGTCATATGACCATGATTTTCATGGTAAAGACAATATTTTTGTTTATCCCTCTTGTTTGATCCTGTTTTCATCTTTTCAGGTTGCTTCAATAAGTTTTAATGGCGTACCTCCATTAAAATATGTTCAATGGGAATTGATGTTGGGGTGTACTTTTCAAACTTTCTGGACGGGTAACCAAATCGAAGTGGTCTCTGGTTGTCTATCTTCTGTCTCTTGGCTTCTTGATGTAATGTTTCACTTGATCTTTTTTCAAGTAAATCAGTCTTTTTCTTCGTATGGAGTAATTCTTCTGTACGCACGTACTTTTGAGCTCGAGTGATGAGCTCCACATACGATGAAGGTTTTCTTTTTCCCAATGATCGTATGAGTTTTCAATCTCTCAGTCCATTAACTATGGCCATTAATGCTACTCCATCAGTGCAATCTTCAACGCCTAAGACTTCACTATTGAACCGAGCAATATATTCTCGCAGAGTTTCTTTGGATCCTTGCTTGATGGAGAGTAGATGAGTTGTTGGCTTGCGTTGATTTCTTCCTCCTAAGAACTGTGTCACGAATGTTCGAGCCAATTCCTTGAACGAACCTATAGATCCTCTTTTTATGTTGCGAAACCAATCTTTTGTTGGTCCTTCTAGAGTGAATGAGAAGGCCCTGCATCTGATTGCGTCGTCCACTCTATGAACCTCCATCCATAATCTATACATATCTAGATGCACCATAGGGTCTTTGTTTCCATCATAGGGTTTGATTTTTGGAACTTTGAATGTGGGAGGTAGTTTTACATTCATGATTTCATCGATGAAACTATGGATCTACCTCGCCTATTAAAGTTTCAATGTCAAACCCTATGTCAGTCACCTGGTGTAAATTACCTCGTACGTGGTCTAATTCTCTTTGAATCTTCAATAATTCTGTCTTCCATGGTGTATTTCTTGATTCATCTTTGATTCTAGAGCTGGTCTCGGCTTCAAGATCGGCCTCGGTCTCAAGGTCGGCCTCGGCTTCAAGGTCGGCCTCGGCCTCGACCTCAAGGTTGGCCTCGGCCTCGGCCTCAGCCTCGACCCTCTGTTGCTTTTTCCACTTGATGGCGCTTCTTAGATCTGTCGCTTCGATACTTGGAGAATTGCTCGCCTTGGCTTCGGCCAAGGTTCTCTGTCGCTTCTTATCCTCGATTACGCTTCTTAAATCTGTTCCTTCTTCGTATTGATCAAAGGTGAGTTTTATTTTTGCCTCGGCCTCGGCTCTGTTCCCTACCTTGACTTTTCAATCTCGTGCACATGACGGATTTCGACTCTGTTTTTCCTTCAACAAGTAAGTCGACCTCGACCACGAACTGCTCGGCCTCGGCCTCAATCTGGTCGGCCTCGGCCTCGATATGAGGTCGAGGAGGCTTGTCTTCCTGCGATCGTCATAAACGCACGGTCTTGATCAAAATTGCGTTTCTTCTCGTTCCAATTGGCTTGTTTCCCGAGTGCGCCCATCTTTCGTGAGGATGAGACCTAAACACAAGGGTTTCCAAGCAAGCGCGTGTCGTTCCCCACAGACGGCGCCAATCAAGTTACACAAATTTTGGACGGAGAATGCACTGACCTCCACGTGACAACAACGGTAAATTTGTAATTCTTGGGGGAAGAACGCAGCCTGCAAGACAAGGAAAACCTGGACACCGGTGTGGTGTAGGCCACACCGACTCCGATGCTTAAGTCGGAGAGAATTTCAAGAGAATTTTAAAGTTGTAGGGAGTTTTGATGGCAGAAATCAACTTCCTCGCTCTCCCATCCTCGAGAGAGCTTAAATAACTCCTCCCTATGATTTTTCGTGGGTTTCCATTGCTTAATGGGAAAAGGAAAGGTCGGAGTGTGGGTTGGAACCAGCACCTACAAATCAAATGGGACCGATGCAAGGGCACAGTAGTGAGCCTTGCATCTGGTCGGCCTCGGGCGAGGCCAACCACGGGCTTGGGCGAGGCGAGGCCCGACCACGGACTTGACCAAATCCTAAGCCCGGTCTCTCCTTTTTGGCTTGTTGGGCCAAGTAGAGAGCCCAATTTGGGGCTCTACCACCTAGTCGGCCTCGCCGAGGTCGAGGCGACCACCACGTGCTTGGGCCAAAGCCCAAGCACGCCTCTCGCCCTTTAAGCCTCGGGTTCGATCCTGCTCGATTTCGGTTCATTTGGACTTCATATTGGGCTTCTTTTCTCGTTCGGCCTTTTGTTACAGCCTTTTAACCAGCCCGTTCATTGTTGATCCAATTTCACCCATAACAGTTTCAATTTCTTCATCGGTATATAAATACAATAGGGAACCATTCAATTTCTATACCTAATTAAACATATTAACTTAGTATCAATTTTTACATTAAACATTCAATTTCTTCAAATATGACCTTAAACTTGGATATTTGTTACAATTTTTACCATCTATTTAATTTCTACTAATTCACCTACTAATTTAAAAATCTCCATAAACTTATTAATTTCAATAAAATCATGTTTTACACAGTTTGACAATGTCACAAATTAACCATTAAATAACTTGCCAAAATTCACAAATGTCAACAAAAATTTAGCTTTAACGTTTTTTTTCTATGAAATCTAACAATTTTGTACCATATGTATCTTCTAGAATTCATTAAATGCATATGATAATATTTTTTTTTAACGATTTTCACAATAAAACTTAATAGAGGGTTAAAATTACAATACTTTAAAAATTCAAGGTTAAAATTGTAACTTTCGTCTTAATTTAGAGTGCAATAAGTTGAACTTAAAAGTTTAAGGTAAAACTTGATAAAATATGACCAATTTAGAGTTAGAAATTGATTTTTTTTCCTAATAAAATATGAAATGTAAAAGGACCAAAAACCCCATACCAAACTAAACCAAACCAATCCATTCAAAATGGAGGATAAAAAATGGAATAAAATAAAATCAAAGTACCTCCTCCCTAAGTAATTTTAGGGCGTAGCCAACTTCAAGTTGGCAAACCTAAAAGGATAAAACCAATAGGTGGGGCAAACTGGACAAAGAAATAACGTCGGTATTTGATGTCGGCATTTTCCAAAAGCTTGTACAGATTAAAAATGAATGGCCAAAGCTTCAACTTGCTTCAAATAGTAGATTAAGAGGTGTAAGTCAAAATTAAAAATTAAAAATTGAAATTTTTTTTTGATGACTTCAATTGAATCGAGTTGATTCAATTGCGGATAGATTTGTGTAAATATATGATGGTTGGTTTAGTTTGGAAGGTCGTTGGTCAATTTGATTTTCATTGATTTCGATTCATTTGATTTTGTTTGAGTAGTTTTAGAGGGCGTACTGTTTCAGAAATCAGAACCCGTGGAATTGGAGCTCTAGGAATTAGTTCGAAACCTTGAGAATTAGAAAACAACGTTTGAGGTGTAATGTTCTAAAGTTTGAAAAATTAGAAAACAGTGTTTGGAGTGCAACGGTTTAAAACTATGGGATTGTGTTTCAAACCTATTGGATTTTGAACATAGTGATCCATACAACGTTTTGGAATTTACTTAATCAATAAAAATCCATATGGATGGGTATTAATTTAAAGCTATGCATAGTAATGCAGAAGTTAAGGTTCCATTTCATTACTATTTGGTTTTTCATTTTTAGTTTTTGAAAATTAAGTCTAGAAACACTATTTCCATATATAGATTTTCTTGTTTTATAGTCTACTTCTTACCTATGTTTTAAAAAACGAAATCATGTTTTGAAAACTAAGAAAATAGTTTTAAAAAATTGTTAAGAATTAAAATATTTTGTTAAGAGAAATGAAAATCATGATAGAAAAATTGAAAGAAATAAAGATTACCAAATTGGCCTAGATTTTTAAATTAAATTAATTATTTTCAAATAATTAATAAAAAAAATAAACAAAAGGAAATGGAAGAACTAAAACAAAATATTTAACAATTGTGAGAATTTAAGGGCCTGTTTGGTATGCAATCCGGATCCTGTTTTATGTTTTCGGATTCACTGAATTCAGTGAATATGTGTTTGGCAGATGTGTTTTAAAATGCTTTTTTGGATTCAGGATCCAAATAGTAGAAATTACAAAAACAACATTTTTATGTTTTCATTGTATCCAGATTCTGAATTTAAAATTTTAAAATGCACAATTATATTAAACAAAGATAAAAATAATAAATACAATATTTCATGTTAGGAATTCAATTTACTTTTGTTAAATTAAAATATGTAGAATATAATATATTAAAAATTATAGAATATTATATTATAAAAAGATAATTCTATAAAATTGGCAAAATCATTTCCTAAATTAATTAATAATGACTTATATTCAATATAATAATTAGTTTTGCATCTACAACTAATTTCATGATCTATAAATATGTTATAGGTATGCAGTTTAAACAACTGTTTAGAATGAAATCAAATTTCTAAATCTGCTAATAAACACATATCCGAAAACATGAAATACAACTCTGTTTTCATTGAATCCCTTGTTTTCAAATTTCTGTTTTCAGATTGCGTACCAAATTTTGAGAGCTACGAAAGTTTTATTGTTTGTTGGATTCACACGGTTCGTTTACGACCACAAACCAAAATTGGATGGCTATTAGCTAAGGCCCAATTGCTTCCTCATTCATCTTGCAGTACTTGCCCTGCCCTCCCCGATTTCTTCTTAATTACAGCACACTGAAAGTCACACGTTCAAAAGCCTTTTATTATTTTATTATTTATTTTTTTGCAAAGCAAGCCTTTTATTACTTATTTGTTTATTAGCTTTAATTTATTTTCCCTCCTATACTTTTTAATTTTGTTCATTTAAGCTTCTCTACCCTTCAAGACATTTGTTTAAGTCTATACTTTTGATAGGTATTGTTATACAACTTCTATACATAATGAAAAAGCCTTTAATATAAAGTTATAGCCACCTTTCAAAAAATTTATTAAGTATAATGTTTTGTGTGCTGAAATTGTAATAAAAAATAAAATAAAAATAATTTAAGAGATTAAAATGATCATTTTTTACAAATACAAAGATCAAAAGCATGATGTTTTGAAAGTATAGAAATTAAAATAAGTAACGAAAATAGCCCCATTTTAAAATAATAGAGATCAAAATTAACAAAAACGAGAACTAAATAAACCAAAATGACATTTGAATCTTATTTATTGGTTCAAAATTCTCTTCTCTCCCATATCTCTATTTTCATCGTTTCTAATTTTTTTCTTTTTTTTTTTTTTATTTCGCATTTTATTCCATCGTGTTCCCAATTGGTGAGTTAGTATCAACATTGATAGATATGTCTATATTTAAATGTCAACGGAATGTTGATGTGAAATAATATATTTTTTAATAACTATTAAAAATTCAAAATAATATTTAAATTAATAAATTAAATGTCATATTTGTTGTTGATCAAATATCATGAAAGAAAAAAACAAAAAAAAAATCCATTAATTACTTGTACCCAATTTTTAGGACAAATTATTCGACAATGAAGATACTTCTTTAAAATTATTGGATTTAGATCTTGAATTTAGATCTTAAAATTTATATGTCCCTAATAAGCATTAAATAAAAAACAAGATATTATTATAATTTGCCTCTCATACATTCAATGGTAAACAACTATCGGGTTCATTGTAGTAGTCTCTTTAAATAATTTCCTCAAATTTTAGTGGATGAAAATGTTATCAAATTTTGAAGAGGGATGGTAGATTGAAGTTGCATTCAAGAGCACAAGGGTTGCATTCAAAAGTGAGTATGAGTGGTATTGACATGTTCCTTTAAGATAGGAGGTTGAAATCTCCATATTTTTACATTTATTATATTCAAGGGAAGAAAAAAAAAATGACAAGTGAGAAATTTCCCTACGATAAGAGTCTTCATTTTCTAATTTTTTTATACATAATTTTCCAATTGTATTAAGAAGGCTTTACAAAAAGTTAGATTAAAGAAAAACTTTAAAAATTAAGTAAGAGAGGAGACCATTATTTCTCTCTTTAATATATTTATTTCCGTTCAACAGTTTGAGAGTGAGAATTGGAACCTTTGACCTTTTAGGAATTGTTTGAGTCTCTTAATAAGATAATAGTCTGTGAGGTTATAATAATGTATAGAGTTATATAATATCATTTAAACATGTAGAGTTGTTTAATCTGAATTATAATAATATGAATAATCTGTGTATAAGATTTTGCAGATTATTATAACTCATGTTATTATACATGCTCATCTTACGTGAGATAATGTTTTAATGAGTTTAATTAAGTTCAAAGTTTGGTGATATTTATTTATCTTTCTTTTCCTTCTTAGCCACTCTTTTTTATGTCTTTTCCAATTATCACTTGTTGGTCTAAAATTCAAGCAATAACGTTAAGATATGCGTCATGAGATCTATGAAATATGTCAAATTAGTATTAAAGTTCACATGAACATAGCTAAGTGAATCAACACATTTAATTTCTTGCTTTTGGGAGTTGAAACTTTAAATCCCTACTACTAATTAAAAAAATATATATTCAAAGAATAATGTAAACAAAAAGTTGAATAATTGAATACGTAATCAAAATTTATAAAAGTTATTCATGTGTGATAGAAATTGAAGAAACTTACTTGGGGAGGAAGTTAGGTCTACGAGAGGAGGAGAAGGATTGCCCTTCAATCTTCTCCCATAAGGATGGGATTGAAAGATAATGGTTATGTATGGAAAATTTTTTAGTACCATCATATATAGTACTCTATTCTCATTGTTCACATAATATTTTTTAAAATTTTTAATATTAATGGATCTAACAAAAAAAAAAAAGATAAGTATTCTAATTATTCAATACGGTCACAAGTATATGAATGCCTCATAATGATGGTTTGATGTAGATTCAATAATTTCTATACTCCTAATAAAAAACGGTGGCTATATTGTAGTAGTCTCATCAAATAATTTCTCAAATAGAAGTAATAGGGAAAATTCTCTATACTAAAAAAAATCGGTTATATATATTAAAAAGAGGATTGTTTTTTCAAAGTCAAATGGGCAAGTTGTTGGTGAGTTTTGATTTTGGTTTGTAAAATTATTATAAATAAATGGGTGAAAAGACAGGCATTTGGGAAGAGCATATTTTTCAACTCTTGTATGTGTTTGAAAGAAAGGGTTTGATTTGTGGTTTAGAATTTGATGTGTATTATTCCAAAGGTGGCGAATTCCGACGAAAACGAATGGCTTCATCATCCAACTATGTTATCTGGTTTGAATAGAGAAGCAGAGACCTCTGTCATCGTGTCGGCACTTACCCACGTAGTTGCCGGAGGAAGCGACGGCACCGGCGGCGGAGGAACTCTCTCTTCAGGTTCTTCTTCGTATAATTCCCTCAAGAGAGGACGTGATCATCAATACTCTCTTTCCATGCCGATCTCGAGCCCTTCTGAGTACTCTACAGGTAAAAAATAACTAATAACTATATGTGTGTATATATATATAAAATGAAATTATGTAATTATATTTAAATTGTGATGGGGATGCAGAGGAAGAAGGAGGAAGAAATTATGATGTGGTGGGAAATGGAATAATATACGAGTACGATAGAGAAATTAGAAGGGAAGAGGAAGAGGGAATAAGAAGAAGATACAGAGGAGTGAGGCAAAGGCCATGGGGGAAATGGGCGGCGGAGATTAGAGATCCTTTTAAAGCCGTTAGAGTTTGGTTAGGGACTTTCGACACTGCTGAAGCCGCCGCAACAGCCTACGACCAGGCTGCCCTCCGCTTCCGTGGCAGCAAGGCCAAACTCAACTTCCCTGAAAACGTTACACTCCGATCCTCCTCCTCACTAACCGCCACCCCCGGCGTCCTCCAATACGATTACGTCGCCGGTTCCGCTTCTTCCTCGTCTGTTTATGGCACCCAGCAGAGTGGTGACGCCGATGGGGATGGGCTGTTTTCGGTGCCGCAATGGGCGCCGGAACTTAATCATTACAGCTCATCTAAATAGCGGCTTATATTATATATATATATATATATATATATATATATATATATTGTTGTTATTATTATTATTAAGTTCCGTCTTGTTTTCGTATTTTCTGTTCACATTCTTGTGCCCGAATGAATCCGGCTCCCTTGATTTGTATCTCTTTTTGCTTTTGGTTGAAATCCAATTTTGACTACGTTTTGTTTTGATTCTGTCTTTTTTTTCTTTCTCAATATGTGAGCAATTCCAACATTTTTTTTTTGGGAAATATATGTTTTAACTTATACAACAATGTTAAATTAACCTACCCTTTATATTTTTCTAATGTTGAAATATTTAATCTCCAAACGTTTAAATTATTAACAATTTAATATCTTAAATTTATTATAAAAAAATGTACTCCCTAAATCTCATCAAAATTAAATATTGATTTTTATCGTGGAACGACTTAGTATTTATAGTTTATTTATTTTTTTATCCCTTATCAGTTTATTGATCTATATAAAACCTCATTAAATCTTAACAATATTTTTTTAGTGTTAGGGACTAATTGTTACCGTTGGATTAATGTCTAATGGCTACAAACTCAATTTACAGAACAAAATTGTTACTTCAATCAAATTATATCTTTAAAAGTTTCAGTTTGAATTATTATTATGTGAAATTTGTGATTTTAAAAGTTTTAATTTAATTTAGTTATAGGATTTCACAAATGGTCTTTACACTATTTTTAACTCACCCAAAAACTAACCTTTTTTATTTTTTTATTCAATATTAAACCTTAATGCAAACTTTAATGCAATTTGTTTAGTACAACAAATGTGGGATATGAGAATTTGAGCTTTCGACATCAAAGAAAAAAATGTGTCAACTACCACAGAACTAAGCTCATGTCAATACCTTAATGTAATTTGTTAGTACACTAGTTTCATTGTCATGTAAATAAAAAATATTTTACGTATTTAATATTGTATGAGATTTAACCAAACCAAAATTGAAACTTTTAAAATCATAATACCAAATTGAAATTATGTCCAAATGGTAAGCAACTAATTTGCTATTTAAATTAGAATACTGTCATTTGATTTCAGATTTTTCATATTGTTCTCGTCCCACGTAATTTTATACAATATGTAATATGAAAAGAGTAAATTCCTAATTATTTTTAATTGGAATCATTCAGGATTTTGATTCTTAATAGTACCAAACTATAAACAAAATTAATTGAAATAAAGCCAAAATTCTAAAGGTTGATGATGGTGTCTATTTAGTTTTTTTATACCTTAAAATTTTTTAATTGTCTTACAGAAACTTTTATCAATATTTACATTAACTTATAAATACTGATGTTTAACATGTGTATATATTGGATAAATATTTGTTGATTTAACATGACTTTCGAAAAATGATAAGTAGACGACCCAACAAATAAAACATAGGAATATCATATGATGCACAACTTTGAACAAACTCGTTATTTAAAGAATGTTGTTACCAAAATCCAGCAAAAAGAAACTATCTTACTTTCGTATGATAACGACAATAAATTTTTTTAGATTGAGAAAGAACACGTGACCTACAAGATAAGTAAAAATATAAGCAACCATTTAATCAGAGAGGATTTTAGAGTACAATAATAGAGAATGAGAGTAGTTTTTTAAAGTTATAACCGTCTATTTATAGAATTTTTTACTTTCATATCCTTTTATCTACCAATGAGATTTAAAAAGCTTCACTTATCTTATAAAATTTCTTTATAATTTAAATTTATCTTGATTGAATTTTATTCAAAACAACGAATAACTTTTTAAGTATAATTCAACACAACACAAGAAAAAAATACATAAAAGTCCAAAAACTAGAAAAAAATGTAAATGGATGAATTTTTTCTTTTTCGTCTTTTTAATGGTGCTGACGTCAAAGTTGAATGATATGGTACTTTTAATTAAATTGGCTTTATCCAAATGAAGTTTCATTCAAATTCAAACATAACGAATGCTTCTCTGACTTGATTGCGATAAAAATAATAATAATTAATATTAAAAAATGTCAAAACTGACCATTGCATTACAAATAATAATTTGACCTAAAAATAGTACCCTAACTTCTGTGGTAAAAAATTGTCCATTGATGTGCATCTTTGACTTTGCATGTATGGTCTTTAATGATAAATTAATTAGTTAATTAACCAATGAGAATATAGTTCAAGTGATATCTCGAATGTATTAATGATCATGAAATTTGTAGTTCGAATCCTCTCATCTCTATTTTGTACTTAAAAAAAAAATTAAAGACTAGTTAACTTACCAATAATAATGAGAATTGAGAAATAGGATCCCGTTGATTGGGATCATCTATAATGAAATGAAAGGATTTGGTCCCTGTTGGTCTTAGTATTCCCCTGCGACCTGGCCACACGTCTCACTCACATGTTGCTCCCTAGGAAAATTCCCTGGAGGTCACCCAACATAAAATTACTCCAATCCAAGCACGCTTAATTTTAGAGTTCCTATTATTAAGACACCGAAAAGAAATGTTAACCTTGTTGGTATAGGTAGTAGCTATCAATTCTTTTAAAGTCTTTCTCAACTATACTTTCACATCCTCATGGTCACTCTCATTCAGATGTGGACTTAGTTTATTCATGTACCTATAACACCCCGTAATTAGAACACAGGTTACTCGAGGCATTACTTCCAAGTTGCACCGCTCGCGTCGAAAATTCGGCAGCATAACGGCGCAACCTGGACAAACAAAAAAAAATAAAGGGAACCTGGACCTATACAAGACACTTCAAAAGACTCACGAGGGTACCCAACATCCACCAAACTACACAGAAAACAATAGGTTGGGCTCCAGTCCCTCGGAGTTAACAGAAAGCTCAAACAGCAGAAGCATTCTTTGAATACGAAAGAAAACATAACTGAACATACTTCAATTCGAGAAATGAACAACAACAGAATAAAGTTTAAAACATGAATGGAAGCAACAAAACGCAACAGAAGGAAGAAAAGAAACAACAACTCCTAATCAAAAACTCCTAACTAAGACCTACAAGTCTTCCATAGCCTCGCAGGGGTCTCGCCGTCAGTGGTCATCTCACTGATTTGCCTTACCTGCAACAAAAGAAGAAAAAGAGAAGGAATGAGTATAAAAATATACTCAGTAAGCAGCCCACTTCGTCCAAGAATAAAGAACATAAAGAACGACCTTAGACTTAACTAAACACGACACCTAGCCTGCCAAACAACCTCAACAAGCATCCTGGCCCTGCTTCTTACTCAGGTTTCTCAGTTCTGTCCTACCCTTAGCTCTGGGTCAGGGTTGGCGACGTGACCACGAGACTCATCCCCTGGTCCCCGCACTGGGCGAAGGACTCTATCCAACCCTCGACTCTAAGGATCACACCCCGAGTCACACAACTGGATGGGGGCGGACCACCACATCCCATAAGCATCAAAGTGGTACTACCGCGCACAATCGACCACAGGCTCATTCTCGGGCCTGCACTAGGGCGAAGGACTCTATCCAACCCCTCTGACTCCAAGGATCATACCCCGAGTCGCACAACTGGATGGAGGGCGGACCATCACATCCCATAACATCATCGTCATCTCGCCAACCTCGAGTCTCAGTCTACTAAGGGTTACACAGATACTCAGGACTTGGGCCTGCACTAGGGCTAGTTGTGCTAACTACAATCCTAAGGCTCAACGGCACTTCCCGAGTCACTACAGACTAAGCACGGGACAACCAAGCTCGGGACAAACAGTCATAGCACGAAGAACAAATAGGAACTCACCACAGGGTTACATCGCCCCTACTAGTTATGAACACAAGCACTAACAGACAACCAGAAACCAGAAAGAACTACGAGTTCGAGTTCCAATATAGATAAACGTAACAACCACAAAGAACATGGATCAGGCACAACCGAGCATCTCATCCTATCATGCTACTATCAAAACTTTACTTTCAATCATAAATTGCATGCAATACGCCCCCAAGCCCTACACTTAGGGGGGGGGGGGTGAATAGAGTTTAATTAAACTTTTTACTAAATATGTCCAAATTATCTAATTAACAAACTTTTTAAGAAACAATTAAAAAAATAATTAAGAGAAATTAATACAATATGCAAGATAGATAAAAAGTATAATAAAAATGAGTTTTATCCAATACTTAGCAATTAATTAAGAAACAAATTAAAGCATGCATAAACTACTACAAGTAATTGCAAAAATAAATAGGAAAGAGTTAGAGAAGATGACATCAGTAATTTTATAGTGGTTCGGTCAAACTCGACCTACTCCACTCCCAAGCGCCTCTTGGGAATTTGAATAAAAAAATTTGCACCGACTCTTTCCACGGTTAGAGCCCAACCGCTACACCACTCTTTTTTACGGGTTCAAGAGCAAACTCGATCCTTTCCACGGCTTAGGATCAAACCGTTACAAAGTTTGGTAAAGATTTGAATAACACACTAATACACTCTCTTGATAGAGTAGATTCACAAATTTTAACTCTCACAAAATAATCCTCACAAAACAACAAAACTCTCTCAAGAAAGAGATGAAAAGAAAAAAAAAATTGAGAGCTTGGAGAGAGCAACAATGGAGGCTTTTGATCATTGGAGGATTGTAAAATGTCAAAACTTGTTGTAAAAATTTGGAGAAGAAGATGGTATAAAAAGATAGGGAAATGGGGTAAAAATTAAATTTTAATTTGGACCAATGGATTGTAGTAAAAGAGAAATGGATGGTGGAGATTAAAAGTAAAAAGAAAATAATTATTAAAAGAATTAATAATAATAATAATAATAATAAAAATAATAATAATAATAATATATATTTATGTGAGTAACGGAAACATAACAAATTTTGAATTTCTTTTTTTTAAACTTCCAACGGTTATTCTTTTTTTTTTTTTTTAACCTCCAACGGTTATACATATATATATATATAATATTTTTATTTTATTTTCTTTTTATTTTAAAACAACCAAAATCCCACCAAATGTTACTCTTCCATAGGTTCACATGGCACACTTTAATTGGTCTACAATGGTGACTTGGCCGCCACGTCATCGCGTCGGGAAAATTCCGTTCAAACTTGTTTTGGTCATAACTTCTTCGTTTTAGCTCCGATTTGAGTGATTCAAGAGGCGTTGGAATCGTTATTCCGAGCTCTATGCAATAGACACTTCAAAATAATTAAATTATTAATAATTAATAGCAGGTTTGTTATCATCAAAATATTAATTAATTAATAATTAAAATTAATTAATTTTAGATTAAGGGCCAAAAAGCCAACATCAACTTCCTGGCTCCTAACGAAAACACGCACAACACGAGTTAATAAAACGAAGCACAACACGACCCAGGAACTTACGAAGAGCACAACTCACCCAACGAAGATCAAAAACGGACTAAGGAACGGACCGAGGCGACCGGACGGAAGGGAACGGTCGCGGCTCTGCAGGCGGCGACGCGTGGGATCGGCGGCGGCGGCGCGTGACCTTATCGGCGACGATGCGTGGGCAGCAGATCTGGAATCCTCACGACCCGATCTATCCAGAACCGGACTCCGTTCGTCGAAAACCGTTCGAAAAAGGCCTGAACCAGCTGAGAAAACGTGTGGGTCTTGCGGATCTAGGTGCGCCGGCGGCCTTGGTTGCGTTGCGGTTCGTCTTCCGGCGGCGTCTGGGCGAGGACCTGCGGCGCGTCTGTTTGTGGCGGCGGCGATGGAGGAACGACGACAACAGCTGAGCGAGAGAGAGAGGCACGACGATCTGCGAAAGAGAGAGAGAGACTCGTGAGAGAGAGAGAGTCGAGGGAGAGAGAGAAGAAAACGGAGAGATGAACTTCGGAGAGAACGAGAGGGAGAAGGAGAGACTGCTTCTGGAGAGAGGGACGGGGGAGAGAGGAGAACAAGGGAGGGAGAGAGAGAGCGTGGCGCCGTAAAAATGGTTGTCGTAGTTTACTTCTGCAGCGAGAAGGGGAGGGTCGTTCGCGATTTTTTTTTTTTTGGCGGCATTATTCTGATAAACCTCTTTTCATCAGGTACCATAATTTCATTTCTTTAAGATTCCTCTCATTCAAATGTGCACTTGGTTCTTCCTCGGGCGTGACATTTATATTTACTCTCTTTTTTTCTATAAATCTTTTTTTTTCCATAGACTGTATACACTTGCTAAAGTAATTCAATCCTATAACATCCATTAACTAGTGTTAGAAGATTGTTAGTTAAATAAAAGAGTTTTGGGCTTCATTACTGTAAAATTTGCCGGTATAGACATATATTTTGGTAGTGTTACAGTCCTTAAAGAACCAGCACAACGAAATGTAGCCTACTTGAATGAAACCTGACTTCTTCTAATACTCATATGGGGTAAACTTATATTAGTATGAGAGGGTAATCATATAATTAGGGATGTCATGTGCCGAGCCTATCTTCTTCCTTCGATAGTTTCTGTTGTTGTCTACTTTTTAGAGTTCTTTTGCATTGTTTGTTTTATCGTTTTTTTTAATTTATGTCATTTATATTTTTGTCATACCAAAATAAAACAATCATTATTTTTTCTTCACTCGTTACAACTCTGCATTGGATATTTTCAATTCATTTGTTTTAAACAAACATTTCCTTCTGGTTTTAATCTTATAGTACTCTCTTTGTATTACTTTTCAAAGTCTAGTGTGCACTTGCACTAGCTCCTTAAGTGGCGCTTTTACTGTGAAGTTAGTGCATATTTCTGTTATTATCTCTTGCTTCGCACATTTTCTTCCTAGATATATATCATAGAATTGATTATATTCATATTACCACTGGTCGGCGTAGACATGTAAGTGCACATGATCGAAGTAATAGAAATTGGAGTATTCCAGAGTATAAAACCCACAGGGAACAGGTTTACAAGTTAAATTGGGAAAACAAGAAATGCAAGAAAGGTAACCAAAATGAAAAGTTGTTGAATTTGAGGTTTTTAAGTTGCTGAAAATGAAGAAAAAATCAATGAAATAAAAGAATGGAATTCAAGTGCTTTTGCCCTTCTGAAAAAATGTCACAAAATCTTTGCAACAATTGTGTGAAACAAATCCAAATCTAAGTAAATCTGGTTCAATTCCTATTCGGTTTTGCTCCCAAATCCTTTAGGAAACTAAGCAATTAAACCTACATGTTTATAGCTAATTGAATTTAGATTATTCTCGCACACAACTCTCTCAATTTTGGAGGCTCGCCCTATGTCTAGGATCGAAGTTTCGGATCTTATGTCTAAGTCTTTTAATTCGTTGTTTTTAGGAGTTCTACTGTTTCTTGACCATCTCGATATCAAGTTTTGAGTCTTGTTGAACACGACCTCGCAGTTAGCTAAGGACTGCCCAATTTTATTCACTAAAAAACACTTTGATTTGGTTGCCAACACAACTATCTTGTTACTTTTAGTTAGGCATCTCTCTTCTAGGGCATTCACACTTGAACCCCTAAAGAGGAAATTAGCTCATGATGAAACTAAAGGAAACATGATTTTAGATGCTGAAAAATAAAAGAAAAACAGAAACAAGAAAGGAAACTAGGAAACCGAAAGGAAAGAGAAAGTAAGCAAGAGCTCGGGTTTCTTCCTCTTTATCCACAAAAAAGCAAGAAATCGAGCTGTTGTAATTAATCGAATGGAAGGGAGAAGAAAATAAAAGAACCAAACACAAAAGAAAAAAAAAATCAGCAACTCGAGTTGAAGGGAGTTATTGGGTTCCTTTTATTTTTGTTCTCAAAACGGGATTTTCCAACTAAGTATGAAAACTATGAAGTAAAGGAAAGGAAACATAAGAACTTTATTGGAGTTTTAAGTGCAATAACAGTAAAGAAAACATAAAAAAAGAACAATTACAAGCTCTTTAAGTTAATCGACTTCTACCTGAAGGGAATGAGAATCCCCGCGTAGCGGAAGAGGATCGAATCGTCGTGGTATCATTGTGCAATTTGATTTCTTAAAATTAAGCCATCTAGTAGTATAAGGTTAAACATGCTAATTATAAGCAGCAAGTTAGTATTACTTCTTGTTGAAGACCGACTTCAAGATTACTTCTTCCGATCACGAACTCTTCGTGTTCTTCTTAACGATCTCGAACTCCTCGAACGATCACAACGAACGGACACCTCCACTCGATTTCTCGGTTGTTCTACTTTTATGTAGAAGGAGAATGGTGGGATTCTTTGTTTTGGTGAATGGAGGAGAATTTGAGAGAGAGAGATTTGAGAAAGAATTCAATTTCCTTATTTTGGTGAGAATTTAAAAAATGAGCAAATGCGATGTACCCTTCTTGCAAAGGAGTTTATATAATGGTGATAGGTGGAGTTGAAATCTCCACCTATTTACTATTTTATCACAACTATAGGTTATGCAAATCATATTTGCATAACCACATATAATAAGATATCTCATATCTCATTTTATAAATCACATTTGTATTATTGTAGATTTTTAAATTGAATCACATTCAATTTAATTTCTCTCAATCTAATTTCTCCAAGTTAGCCCTCATTCAACAATCAAGCTAACCTATAGTTTATTATGAATCTCATTCACATTAAACTATATAATATATCATTCATATCTCATATAAATGACATAATTACCCTTTAGTGAACTCGAACACTTCAAATTCAAACCAACAAATGTAAACCTTCTATTAATCCAGTTTGAGCCAACTGAGGGACCTTATGGACCTCCAATGATCCGAGATTAACCTATCAAACTCTTTGACCCGGTTAATCAACATTCATTAGCTACGGTAACACTCTACTAAAGCCCGTAGCTGCACACCCGTCAGTGTAAGACAAGATGTGTCCACTGATATAACCAATGACCATGAGTCGACCCTTCACAAGTTGTTTGTAGACACTGGTGGGTCAAATTACCGTTTCACCCCTGTGTCTACTTCTTGCTCCTTAAGTCCCCACTACTTCTCTAACGAACAACAACGTTGTAATGGTCCAACCATACACAATACCCCTCTCATGCCCGTCAGAGGGTGGGCATCTGTTGTCCAAGCCCTGGAGACAACACTCAAGGGAACAACTCCTCTAGTTTCCCTAAAGGCAGAAACGAGTGAATTCCATCTCACGTAGTTAAGTTCCCAGCTCCCTATTTGGTCTTGTCCCTTAGAATAGGCATATTGGGCGAGTGACTGTGACCACCCTCACCCGTACTAGTCAAAGGACAACCCCCCCGCAGATAGGAGTCCGTAACACGCTCAGGATTCAGGTTGAGTCACTAATTGTGATCTACGAAATTATTAGTCCCATACTGTTAACGGTGTTACATCAGTAGGCCTAATAATTCACGGTCTGGTCTTGTATAATCTCATTGTACAGGATGCCCCCACTCGCATGTCAACCACATGAACGAGTCAGATCACCTCGTTTGTATCTAAATACAAATCGGGTCGCATCCATAGCGTTTCCAAGATTAGGTCTCCAACCCTATCCATATACTATATACCGTTCGGGTCATTAACTCGAACGTGATCCTTCCTGTGTGTCCACTACACACCATTCAAGTTCTAGTTCTCTCATAAATTCAATGACCCTGGAGCTTAGTTTATTGGACAAAGTTTGTAAAAATTGTGAGACACAAAATGATGAAATAAATAACTCTTATTAATTTCAAATGTTAATTTACAAACAGAACGAGATTAGGACATACATCCCAACAAACTCCCACTTGGACTAAGCTAGTGGAACAAATACATTTATGAAATGTACAATAAATTACAATGAAGTAATACAATAAACTATGACATTGAATACCCGTTTACATATCTCCCACTTGCCCTAGTCAGGAAGCGCTCAAAGACCTAGACTCTCTAGGTGACCCTCAAACACCTTAGCCGTGAGGGGATTTGTAAATGGATCAGCAACGTTGTGCTCCGACGCTATCTGTGTGACTGTCACGTCGCCGCGGTGCACAATCTCCCGTATCAGGTGATACTTTCGCTCAATGTGTTTACCTCTCTTATGGCTCTGAGTCTCTTCGGAGTTGGCTATTGCACCACTGTTGTCACAAAACAGCGTGATAGACAAGTTTAAATTTGGATCAACTTCTAAATCTGTCATGAACTTCCTAAGCCAAACAACTTTCTTTGCAACTTTATAAGCCGTAACGTACTCCGCTTCCTAGTGGAATCAGCGATGCATCTCTGCTTGATGCTTCGCCATACTACAACTCCTCCATTCAGAATGAATGCTGACCCCGAAGTGGATTTCCTAGAATCCTTATCGGTCCGAAAATCGAATCTGTGTATCCGTGAGATCAAATCCCCACTGCCATACACTAAGCTGTAGTTCCTCGTTCTCCTAAGATACTTGAGGATTGCCTTTACGGTTGTCCAGTGATCTAATCCTGGATTGGATTGATACCTACTGAAAATCCCTACTGCATAACAGATGTCGGGCCTAGTACACAACATGGCATACATCAGGCTCCCTACAGCTGAAGCATAGGGGATCCGTCTTATATCCTCAACCTCTTGAGTAGTATTAGGACATTGATCCTTAGACAGGTGAACCTCATGCCTGAAAGGCAACAAACGCTTCTTGGAGTTCTGCATCTTATATCTAGACAACATCTTGTCAATATAAGACGCTTGAGACATGGCCAACGTTCTGTTCTTCCGGTTCCGGACTATCTGGATACCTAGAACATACTGAGCTTCTCACAAATTTTTTATTTGGAATTGCGAAGCTAGCCATTTCTTTACGTTAGTAAGAAATCCTACCTCATTCTCAATGAGAAGGATATCATCCACGTACAATATCAGAAATACGACAGTTTTGTCGACGATTTTCTTGTAAACACAAGGCTCGTCAACATTTTGATCAAATCCATAAGATTTGATCGCCTCATCAAATCTTATATTCCAAGACCTCGAGGCTTGTTTCAGTCAATAAATGGACCTATGAAGCCAGCAAACCTTTTGTTTTTGGCCTTGGGTTATGAACCCTTGTGTTGGTCCATGTAGATGGTTTCGTCAAGGTTATCATTAAGAAAGGCGGTCTTCACATCCATCTACCCTACCTCATAGTCATAATATGCGGCAATAGCCAGAAGGATCCTGATCGACTTTACCATGGCAATAGGTGAATGTTGGGATTTATGCCCTAAAGTTGTGTAATTTTGATCAATTAAATAAAATGTTATTTGTTTTGATAGAATTACAGTCTTGCTTTATAAATCCAATAAACTAACCTCCAAGGCTATAACTTTTATTTTGAACACCAGTGTAGTGGACACTATTTGGGTTGAGTTCAAGAATATAACCTAAATAGTCTATGGTATAAGAATAAGGTTGGAAACCTCATTCTGGTAACACCATGGATGCGACTCACTTTGTAATTAGTATAAATGAGGTAATCCAACTCATTCATGTAGTTAACATGCGAGTGGGGGCATCCTGTATGAAGAGTTCATACAAGATGGATCGCAAATTATTAGTCTAACCAAAGTAGCAGATTAATGAGGATAAGACTAGTAATTTATAGATGGTCGTTAGTGACTCGACTGAATCTGAGAAAGTTAAGAACTCCTGCCTTATAGGGGTTTGTCCTTAGACTAGTATGGGTGAGAGTGGCACATGGCCAGCTCAATAAGCCTACCTTCTCGGGACAGAACCTCTTGGGTAGCCGGGAACTTAACTATGCAAGATGGAATTCACTAATTCCTACACTAAGGAATTAGATAGGTTGTTCCCTTAAGAACTGACTCTCAGGTCTTGAACAACGGGGCCCCGCCCTCTATGAGGGTATGAGTCTAAGGTAGGACCTTAGACTTGTTGTTCATTAGAGGATCAGTGGTGCTTAACGAGGAAAGAGGTAATCACAGGGGTAAAACGGTAATTAGACCCAACTGTGATTACGAACAACCTGTGAAGGGTCAACTCATGGGTAATGACTATATCAGTGGACACAATATTATCTACAGTGAGGAGAGTGCAGCCACAAGTCTATAGTGGAGTGACTTGTAGTTAATGAATATTGATTAACTGGATCAAAGAGTTTGATCAGTCAATCTCACATCATTGGAGCTCATGAACTGTAGGTCCATTAGGTCCCTCCGTTGGCTCAATATGGTAATATTGAGGGTATAAAATTAGGAATGAAATTGAAGTGTTCAATTTCATACATGAGGTATTATATCAATTATATATGATATAATTGATATAATATATAGTTTTAATGTGAATTAGATTAATATATAAACTATATACTAAAGAGAGAATAAAGGAGGGGTAGGATGGTCATTTCCATCCTATTTCCCTATATATATGGTTGCATGAGATGCAACTAGGTTAGGTCATTCTAAGTGATTCCAAGATTTTGTTGTGTTGTTGGAAGAGTTTCAAAACACACATCTCTCTCACAAAATACCTCACCTCTCCTAAAGGGAACCCACCTTCCTCCCTCACCTAGAGAACAACAGAGAAGATCCGGTGGTAGTGTCGGTCGTGTTCCAATTACTGAGATCGTGATTGTGGGAGAGAGGAGCACTTGAAGAAAGGTTCTTCAAAGGTAACATTTCTTGCTGTCCATTATATTATATGCTTAATCTAGTTGTTTATGTTCATGAATTAAATCGTTGTAACTAAATCAAGAGTGCGCGATTCGCAATCGCTTCCGCTGCGGGACTTCGATTCCCTTCAGTGAAAAGGTTTCCTCATAGTCAACTCCTTCGACCTTGGTAAAACCCTTTGCCACTAGTCGTGCTTTGAAGGTCTTCACCTTCCCATCTGCGCCACGTTTACACTTGTAGACCCATTTGCTACCAATAGGTTTTACCCAATCCGGTTGATCCACAAGCTTCCAAACAGAATTGGAGTACATCGACTTCATTTCCTTGTTCATAGCTTCAATTCATTCGTCCTTGTCAACGTTTGCTATTGGTTGATCATAGATCAATGGATCCTCATAGTCATCATCAGGGGTGACGACATGGGTTTCAGCTAAACCCATGTAACGTTCAGGCTGTCTCACAGCCCTCCCACTACGTCGAGGCATTTCCAACTCTTAAGAACGAACTTGACTTGACGTGCTAGGATCAACAACACTTGTTGAAGTACTAGCCCCATCAACAACTCTTGCTGATGTATTGTCCATTTCGTTCAACACAATTGTGCTCCTAGGCAAATGATCGCTAACGTGGTCTTTCTCAAGGAAAGTGGCGTTTGTCGACACAAACACCCTATTTTCCTTAGGATCGAGAAATAGACCACTCCTAGTCTCTTTTGGTTAACCTACAAATAGACACAATTTTGAATGGGGTTCCAACTTTTTCGGGTTTGACACCAACACGTAGGTC
Source organism: Trichosanthes cucumerina (assembly GCA_036507285.1). Taxonomy (NCBI): domain Eukaryota; kingdom Viridiplantae; phylum Streptophyta; class Magnoliopsida; order Cucurbitales; family Cucurbitaceae; genus Trichosanthes; species Trichosanthes cucumerina. The sequence continues at coordinate 20,054,788 of CM071841.1, forward strand.
GGGCATCCCCAAATTCTAAAATGGTGTAAACTACCTTTCTTGTCATTCCAGAGTTTAAAAGGTGTTTCACATACACTGTTCGACGGAATGTTGTTCAAAATATTGATCGCAGTCTCCACTGCGTAACCCCAAAAAAGAATCAGGGAGACGAGCATAGCTCATCATCGACCGAACCATGTCCAACAGGATTCTGTTTCTCCTCTCTGATACACCATTCTGCTGCGGCATACCAGATGTTGTGAGTTGGGACGTAATTTCGTGTTCCATCATATAGTCATGGAATTCAGTGTCCATATACTCTCCTCCTCGATCCGATCGAAGTGTTTTAATCGTTTTACCTAACAGGTTCTCAACCTAAGTCTTGTACTTCTTGAACTTTTCAAGTTTCCTATGCATTAGGTAAATATACCCATACCTCGAATAGTTATCTATGAAAGATACGAAGTATTCGTAACCTTCTCGTGGTTTAACACTCATCGGACCACAGAGGTCAGAATGTATAAGCTCAAGGGGCTCTTTGGCTCTATATCCTCTTCCACTAAAAGGACGTTTGGTCATTTTGCCTTCGAGGCATGACTCACACACCGATAAATAGTTTTTTTCCAACTCGCATAGAAGTCCACTATTCACTAGTCTCTCAATCCTATTGAGATTAATGTGGCCTAACCTTAGATGCTAAAGATGGACATTTTCTTTTGGAGAAACTTTAACTCTTTTAGTTCGTGTTTCTGTAGTTTTAAATAATTAAGTGTTCAAAACGCTTTTGACCGAATTACGTTTGAAAACATACAAATTAGAGTTAAGTGAAGCAGAACAAATCAAATTGCCTTTGAAAGAAATAAACACTTTATTATATTCAAAGGAAATTGGAATACATTGTTTGATAAGCTAAGAAATAGAAACAAGGTTTCTAGTAAACCCTGAGATTATATACAAATTGTCTAACAATAAGTCATTCCTACCGAAGTAGAGTTTCACTTTGCCGATTACTGCAACAGAGACTTTCTCCCAGGATTCAACCCGTAGAGTCACCTCACCCTCTCGTAGCTGCTGCCATGAATCAATTCCATGAAAAGAAGAACAAACGTGGTTAGTGGCGCCCAAATCCAATATCCAGGCAGAGTCACTACTCTCCACTAAAAAAGTTACAGTTACTAGTAAATCACATTTACCTTGATTCTTCCTCTCGGCAAGTAACTTGGGACAGTTACGCTTCCAGTGGCCGTCCCCATTGCAGTGGGAACACATTCCTTTCTCTGCAACTTCTTTGACCTTCTTGCTCTTTTGGGCGGCAGCTCGATCAGTTTTCCCCTTCTTCATCTTCTTCTTCCCTTTCAGGCGAGAAGGAGCCACATACTTTGTCCCAGAGGTCGAACCCCTATGATAGAACCTGTAGGCAACATTTGTCTCAGCTTCCTTTGTCTTGATCCTCATCAAGGACTAGAAGTTCTGTAGTTCATTAAGAAGAGTGGTTAGAGTGTAGCTTATCTTGTTCATAACAGCGTTGCTACGAAACTGAAGGAAACACTTCGGAAGAGTTTCCAAAATAAAGCTAACCTGGCTCGACTTATCGATCAAAACCCCGTTCATCTCCGCCAGATTAAAGTGGGTCATCATGTCTAGAACGTGTTCATGGACAGATGCCCCTTCTTTCATTCGGGCGTTGAAGACGTGTTTGAGCGAGTCATGCCTGACCTGAAAGGACTGTTGCCCAAACATGTCTTGCAGCGACTCCATGATCTCCTTAGCGGTGATCATCAACTCGTGCTTCTTTGCCAAAAACTTCAAATCCATCGATCGTATGCATCACGAACACTTCGTGATGCAGTCGAGGTCGGCAACTGAGGACACTCCTCAGTAAGTACGAACTTAAGGTTGTCGGTTACAAGTATCGTGTTTATATTGTTCTTCCACGTCTGGAAGTTATCTCCCACTAATTTATCTGAAGCGAGTAAAGTTATTATCGAGCTAGACATTTTGCTGAAAAATCAAATATAATTTGTGTCTTTCTCGCAAAAAACTTTTTTTTGAAATCCAATCAAGTTTTAGCAAAATTTAATCCTTTGATCCCTAGGTCATTTAAAATTTGCAATGATATCCTAAAGGTTTAGAATGACCGCCACCGAAGGGTGAACAAAATCACTCCTCCTTTAGGACGAGACTTTCTCCACCAGACCCTAATCTCAGAATAACTTTTATTCCATTAGGCGTCCAGTTACCATTTTTCGGTCGAATTCATTAACGCTTAACGAATCCCGTGAGTGTCACCCTCAATATTTAAGTTTCCAAGTATCCGTCCAAACAATAACCACCAAAGGGTGAACCACGAAGGAAAACCAACAAGGAAACTGTATCCCTTTTGGAAATTCACGGTGTTCCGACTCCCATGATCAAGACCCTCCGAAGGGATTGTCTGGTCCATGCCAAACTAGCATGCGGATCATAGGGGTCTCATGGTGTGAATCGAAAGAATAGACCGTGGGTTCCGTTTTCACAGGTCCCGCTCCCACTCACTATAAGTACTCTCTCCATCCACTTTGATATTGATCCATACAAATACCATCCGAAGGGGACGCTTCCATTTGCGCCACGAGGTCGAGTATAAACCTCACGGTGCAGACTTTAAGGAGATTTGTGGTCGAAAAATTAAATGTATCTTATACACTTTATTTCCTCCCACTCAGCACTTTATGTTAATCGGGATTAACCTAGATAAACCGGCTAAAATTTACCTAAGTCTACCAATATAACTCTTATTGTATTTAACCTAAGTTTATAATCGCATTATTAATTTAGGTCTATGTGAGTAAATTAATCAACTTTTAATTAATGACACTCACGAAAATATAACCTAAGAATCTCCGGACCGAATTCACTCCTAGGCCGATTTCTAGGTAGGGGTGTTCCGCAAGCGTTAAGTTAAATACCCCAGCCTTAGACAAAACCTTCCTTAGACAGATTTACTTATCAGTCACCATTCAAATGTCATATTTTGATTTTCTAATTCTAATCTTATTAGAACTAAAAAACCTAAAGTCTAATTATTCAAGTTCTAAACACTTTAAAACTAATAGTTAACTTAGGTTACATGCATTTCTATGTTATAGTGTTTGATCATTTATCACATGAATAACTATAAACTATAACAAAATTCATCACATGAAATTAAATGCATGAGCATACTTTAATCTAAAAAATATAACTCTTATATTTAAATAAATTAAAATATACATTTAATTATATTATAACACTTATAATATAACCTATCATGCAAACTATATATTATAACATTTATAATATAATGCATGAATTGTTTAACCTAAGGCGTAATTTTAAAACTATATGATATACACTATGCACATAGAATTTAATTAAATCATACATCTCATGCATAAAATAATTAAATAGCAAAAATGTACTGGTTTTGGCATTTAGGGACATTTATTTAATTAATTAACATTAATATAACTTTTATATTAATAATAATTAATAAATTAAATTAAATAATTACATTTTACAAAATATAAAAAAAATGATTAAATAAAACGTTCATAAAAATCGCCCACGAAGCCTCACAGCAACACGCCCCACGACCTCGCGCACACGCCTTGCCAACTGCCCACGAACGTGCACAGTGTTGCAACGTTGTAGCGCTCAGCGTCACGCCAACGTTCCCAACGCCAGCAGCGTTGCAACGTTACACCTAGCGTTGCAACGCTGTCCTGCAACACGCCTTGCTCCCGCGATGGCACCGTTGAGACGGCGATAAACAACGTCTCAATGCTGTCGACAGAACAACAAGCTCCTCTTGCTGTTTTTCATCGTTTCTCGCCCGTATCCGTTTCGATTTCTTTACAGCATCTCATGTCACGAACGACATGGACTTACAGACTCGATTTACATTTAAAAATGCCCAAAACATGGGCAGCGTTGCAACGTTATAGCGCTCAGCGTCACGCCAGCGTTTCCAATGAGCAGCGTTGCAACGCTGTCCTGCAACACGCCTTGCTCCCGCGATGGCAGTGTTGAGACGCCGATGAACAACGTCTCAATGTTGTCGACAAAACAACAAGCTTGTCTTGCTGTTCTTCATCGTTTCTCGCCTGTTTCTGCTCCGATTTCTTCACAGCATCTCATGCCACGAACGACATGGACTTACAGACTTGATTTACATTAAAAAAATGCCCAAAACATGGGTCGTTACATTGATCATATCAACATAAATGTAAATCTAAGACAAAGTGTCATAATCGAAAACATCCATTTTGCAAACCATAATTTATCTCATAAATCGAAGTAATAATCCACCTAATTTCAACAAAACAAATGCACAACAAGAAGCCAACTTGGCTCTGATACCAATTGAAGGGAATGAGAATCCCCGCACAGCGGAAGACGATCGAATCATCGTGGTATCATTGTGCAATTTGATTTCTTAAAATTAAACCATCTAATAGTATAAGGTTAAACATGCTAATTAGAAGGAAAAACATCAAGTTAGTATTACTTACTTGTTGAAGACCGACTTCAAGATTCCTTCTTCCGATCACGAACTATTCGTGTTCTTCTCAACGATCTCGAACTCCTCGAACGATCCCAACGAACGGACAACTCCACTCGATTCCTCGGTTGTTCTACTTTTAGGTAGAAAGAGAATGGTGGGATTCTTTGTTTTGGTGAATGATGGAGAATTTGAGAGACAGAGATTTGAAAGAGAATTCAATTTGATTCTTTGGGTGAAATTCCAAAAATGAGCAAATGTTTAATGAACCTTTCTTGCAAAAGGGTTTATATAATGGTGATAGGTGGAGTTGAAATCTCCACCTATTTACCATTTTACCACAACCATAGGTTATGCAAATCATATTTGCATAACCACATATAATAAGATATCTCATATCTCATTTTACAAATCACATTTGTATTATTGTGGATTTTTAAATTGTATCACATTTAATTTAATTTATCTCAATTTAATTTCTCCAAGTTAGTCCTAATTCAACAATTAGGCTAACCTATAGTTTATTATGAATCTCATTCACATTAAACTATATAATATATCATTCATATCTCATATAAATGACATACCCTTTAGTGAACTCGCACACTTCAAATTCACACAAAAAATTGTAAACCTTCTATTAATCCAGTTTGAGCCAACCGAGTGATCTTATGGGCCTACAGTGACGAGCTCCAATGATCCGAGATTAACCTATCAAACTCTTTGACCCAGTTAATCAACATTCATTAGATACGGTAACACTCCACTAAATCCCGTAGCTGCACTCCTGTCAGTGTAAGACAAGATGTGTCCACTGATATAACCAATGTCCATGAGTCGACCCTTCACAGGTTGTTCGTAGACACTGTTGGGCCAAATTAACGTTTTACCTCTGTGTCTACTTCTTGCTCCTTAAGTCCCCACTGCTCCTCTAATGAACAACAACGTTGTAATGGTCCAACCATACACAACACCACTCTCATGCTAGTGAGAGGGTGGGCACCCGTTGTCAAAGCCCTAGAGACAACACTTAAGGAAACAACCTCTCTAGTTTCCCTAAAGGCGAGAACGAGTGAATTCCATCTCGCGTAGTTAAGTTACTAGCTCCCTACTTGGTCCTATCCCTTAGAAGATAAGTATATTGGGCGAGTAACTGTGACCACCCTCACCCGTACTAGTCAAAGGACAGACCTCCGCAGACATGAGTCCATAACACGCTCAGGTTTCAGGTCGAGTCACTAATGGTCATCTACAAAATTATTAGTCTCATACTGTTAACGGTGTTACATCAGTAGGCCTAATAATTCACGGTCCGGTCTTGTACAATCTCATTGTACAGGATGCCCCCACTCGCATGTCAACCACATGAACGAGTTAGATCAACTCGTTTGTATCTAAATACAAAGCGGGTCGCATCCACAACATATCAAGGATTAGGTATCCAACCCTATCCATATACTGTAGACCGTTCGGGTCATTAACCCGAACGTGATCCTCCCTTTGTGTCCACTACACACCGTTCAAGTTCTAGTTCTCTCATTAATTCAATAACCCTGGAGCGTAGTTTATTGGACAAAGTTTGTAAGAATTGCAAGACACAAAATGATGAAATAAATAACTCTTATTAATTTCAAATATTAATTTACAAATAGAACGAGATTAGGACATACATCCCAACACTACCCACATTTGGGTTGGAAATCTTAACCTCCAAAATTTCCGTATGGAAGGATTAACCAAGGACTATTACAACTAAGAAAATAAATAAAAGTTGATGGAAAATAAAGTAGAACAAGTTACTGTAATGAATACAAAATTGAAAGGAAAATAGTAAGAAAATGAAAGAAAAGTAGAGAGAATTCAAGCTTGTGGCCATCCAATTCGCCTCCCCTCAAACCCTCGATTTGTAGCCTATTTATAGATGAGAAAAGTAGGGTTTTCTTCCAAGAATTCATCACCAAATCGTGGGCAATGATTGAGTATAAGTTTAGGTCATATTCTTTCCAAAAGTGAGTGAAATCTCCAAAAATCGTGCATTCTCGAAATTTGAGGCATGCTACTTAAGTCTGGAAATTTTGCCACCAACTTTGTCCCAACATTGTGTCTACCATTTTTGTTCAACTTTGTTTGTGACAATGCAACTGAATTTTCTCTGACATTTTTTTCTGCTCTTCTTTTCCTACAAAAATACCTCAAATTAGTTTGTTTTCACTCATTTTTTGTTCAATTCTTATTTTTCTCATAATTTAGAAAACTTTAGAAATTTTACTCCAAAAGAAATTTAAGCTTGCTATAACATGAAAATTTGCATAAATTAGACAAAAAAAATGACTAAGTAAAGAGCTAAATAATCAACATAAACGAGGATTATCAACCATATACCATAACTACAACAAAATTAGATAAAGGAGGATAATTCACCTCAAATGAATTTAAAGATTTTTGCATGAAAAATTAATGGAATTCTTCGACCTATATGACAATTCCATGGGCCCCACAATAAAATGATGTTGTCGATAGGAAGAACAACATATGATACTCAATAGGCTCGAAGCATGTTGAAGAGTAAGAAGATGCCAAGAGAATTTTGGGCACAAGCTATTGAATGTATTGTTTACTTGTCAAATTATTTCTCCCACTAGAAGTTTGTGGAAAAAAACTCCTCAACAAGCATAGATTAGAAGAAACTCATATATTGCTCATTTGAGAGTATTTGGAAGCATTGCTTATGCACACATACCAGATCTTAGGCGTAGTAAGCTTGATGATAAAAGGGAGAAACATATTTTAACTGGTTGTGATGCAAGTTCAAAAGACTGCAAGCTTTAATAATCCTGTTAGAAAGAAGATTGTGGTAAGTAGAGATGTCAATGCTTGATGAGGAAGCAACATGAAATTGGAATTGATGAACCAAAAGATTATAAGTTTCATATTTTTCCTAAAAATGGTGTTAAGTCTAGTGATATTACTTCTTCATTAATACCACCTACATCACTAGTTACTCCATAATAAAGTATGACTTCATCATCTATAAGTTCAAGTTAAAGGACTCATGGCATGAGAAGTTTATGAGACATATATGACGAAACTAAAGAGTTAAGTCAAAATTTTAGTGATCTTACTCATTTTTGTCTTTTTAGCGATAGTGAACCCTAAGATTTTGAAAAACCTTCACAAAATGAAAAATTGAAGACTTGTATGGATGAAGAGATAAAAGCTAGAAGAATGATACATAGGAACTTTTATTCTTCCAAGTGGAAAGAAAACAATAAGTGTCAAATGGGTGTTCGAGAAAGAAAGAAATGAAAAAAAAAGGAGAAGTAGAGAGATATAAAGTGAGATTAGTTGCAAAAGGTTATTCTCAAAGAAAAAAGCATTGATTAGGATGAAGTGTTTAATCTTGTGGCTCTCTTGGAGACCATAACATTGGTAATTACAATTGAATAAATGGAAGATCTTTTAAATATATGCCAAATCAACATTTTTCGAATGGATATCTTGAAGAAGTCTACTTGGAACAACCTCTTAGTTATGTCGTGAAAGGCTAAGAAGATAAAGTTGTTAAACTAAAAAAAGGCAATGTACGGATTAAAGCAAGCTCTAAGAATGTTGGATAGTAGAATCAACAAATATTTTCTAACAATGGATATTTGAGATGTCCTCTTGAACATTCTCTTTTTATCAAGACTAATGGTCGTGGAGATATTTTGTTGGTTTGCCTACATGTGGATGACTTAATTTTTATAGAAAATTGTGTAAGCATGTTTGAAGATGTAATGATCCTAAATTTTTGAATAGGTTACTTAAAAGAATGTGACAGAGTTACTCCACTTATGTGCAAAAATTTCAGTAGCATAATGACATAACCACAAGAAACCTAAAAATTTTAAAGACTTGGAAAAGGACATAAACACTTATTTATTATAACAACATACTCAACCCCCACCAAACAACCAAAAAGAGTTTAGCTCCACACATAACAAACAAGATAAAACAACCTCCCTAGAGCTAGAGATCAGAAAACATAACAACATCTACTAACAGAGTTCATACCCTAAATAGTACAAGAAGACAAAACAAAAGACAGAGAAATGAAGAGACGACGTAAATAAATGGATATGCATATATAACCTCGCCAGGTCCTCGTACATCGTCATCACCCACTTCGTAGTTTTGCACCATCTGAAAAGATACAAACAAGGTTGACTTAGGAAATGAAAGAAAACAACCCTCTTTCCTATACTCTTGGAAGGATCACCCCCTCTAACTAGCACAAAGTGAAAAAGAAAAACAATCTTCATGTTGGGGTGTATGCCCTAAACGCGTTAATATGTAAATGTGTTGTTGAATTTAATAAAGCGTTAACTTATTAAATATTTCTTGTACTCACATTTAAACTTAAATCCAATAAACTAAGATCTAGGGTTATGTGTGATTTATGAGAAGATCTAGGGTTATGTGTGATTTATGAGAACTTGAATAGTATGTAGTGGATATATAGGTAGGATCATGTTCAATTAAATAACCTGAATGACCTGGTGATATGATAGATGCAACCCACTTTGTATTTAAAACAAACGAGGTGATCCAACTCATTCATGTAGTAGACATGAGAGTGGGGGCATCCTGTGCGATGAGTTCGTACAAGACCAGACCAAAAATTTTAACCAACTAATGTAACACCGATAACAAATTAGGTTTAATAATTCATAGATGATCAATAGCAACTCGACCTGAATCTTGAACGGGTTACGGACTCTTGTTGTCCTTTGCCTACTATGGGTGAGAGTGACCCAAGTTGCCTACTCAATATGCCTACCTTCTTGGAGATAAAACCGCGTGGGGAGCTGGGAACTTAACTCTCTACGAGATGGAATTCACTCATTCTTGATCTATGGAAATTGGATGATTTGTTATTTTAAGTGTTGACACCGAGACTTGAACAATGGGGCCCTACTCGCTCGCTGGTTCGAGAGGAATTTTGTTTATGGTAGGACCATAAATAGGTTGTTCATTAGAGGATCAGTGGTACTTAAGGAGCAAGAAGTACTCACAAGGGTAAAACGATAATTTGACCCAACTGTGAATATGAAAACTCGTGAAGGGTCAACTTATGGACATTGGTTAAATTAATGGATATAACTTGTCCTACAGTGAGGAGAGTGCAACTACGAGTCTATAGTGGAGTCACTCCTAGTTAATGAATGTTGGTTAACAAGGTCAAAGAGTTTGATCGGTTAACCTCGTATGATTGGAGCTCATGATATGTAGGTACATTAGGCTCATCTGTTGGCTCAACATAATAAACAAGAGTATAAAGTTTTGGAGCAAATTTTAAAAGTTCAAATTTGTAAAAGGGATTTATGTCAGTTATATGTGATATAATCGATATATACATAATATATAGTTTGATGTGAATATGATTCAAATTAAATTATATAACATATTTGGATTGAATTCTAAATATTAATTTAGTATGAAATAGTTTCATATTAAATACTATAGAATATATGTGAGAGATGCACAATTGATCATGATTCAATGTATGTTAAATAAACTATACGATACTTAATATGCAATATCCAAATATGATTTGCATAATGCATTAATTGTGGAGTTAATGAGTGAGTGGATGAAGGAAGTTACCTCTATCCTCACACATTATAAATAAGTACATTGGGATGCACTTTTGAGACACTAGTGTCGCTTTTTTAAATTTGAGAATTGCATAACTCTCTACATAAAAAGCAAAAACTCTCTCAATTTTCTCTCTTTCTCAGAGTTCTCTCCAAGAGAATTTCTTGTCCCAATTTCCAAATGGGATCTCACTCTCCTCCCTCTCCTAGAGAACAACGGAGAAGACGTTTTAGAGGTGTTTGTATCGTCCTAGTTGAGGTCGAGTCCAAAGTTAGAGGAGAAAGGATCACAAGAAGAGGTTTCTTCAAAGATAATTTCCTCTTCCAATTAATATGCTTACATTACTATTTTTGTGCAACTTTTCACAATGATTTTATAAGGAAAGTGATTCAAACGCTTCCGCATATCGGGTTTCGATCCTTTCACTTCATGGTCGAAATAGTGGGGAATCGCCCCTAAGCTAGCACATCGAGTGAAGGAAAGCAATCTCCAACCTACATATAGTGGGAGAATCACCCCTCTTCCCGCCTCTCCCCAATGCTAGCACGCCTGAAGAAGGAAAATACTCCTCAATCTCAACGTGGTGGGGGGATTGCTTCCTAAACTAGATCAAGCAAAAAGGGGAAAGCAACCCTCATGTCAACTCAACTCACATCAACCTAGAGTTTCAGACTAACATAGGGGAGATAAAAAGGTAGATGGCACTAATCTAACGGGCTTTTGCTCATTTGTAACACTTTAGAATCTCCAAAGTAGCCTACCCCACCGAAACAACCTTGTTCTAACAAGACCTCAACCACAACCCAAGTCCAACCAAATCACAAATATCAAATCAACAAACTTAGAAAAACATAGCACAAGCAAAAGTTCAGAAGAAAAGTCACACTACCTGCATCTCACACACATTTCAACATACACCGATCACTACTAAACAAGCAACAAGACTCCTCATTAATCTCACCTAGCATGCATACAACAAACTTTGCATTTGAAGTCATATTCATATTATCCAATTGGCTACTTACCGTTATGTCAAAAACCAAGGTTGAACAACTCTTCCTTTTCCTAGACCAGTGATAACTCCACCTAAAAAAATAAATCACATAAGTTTCTAGGCTTTTAATGCCAATCTAAAAACCAACCTTCACAAACCTAATATAAATACACAGTAACGACCATAACCTATAAGGTTAGGGACTTGCATCCACAAGTCACTTATGGTCTAATCCACGCCAACCATAATGCACTTGAATTCAAAAACATAGTAAAACCAAGGTAAAAAATGTACCCCCAGCCAATTCGTATGGCCCACTCCAAACTAAGGTTCAGAAAGTCCAAGGATCGCTCCCAAAGTTGTTTCCCAACGAATACTTGTCAACATCACCCAAAATAACCTTTTGTCATTGTTTGTGATGTGGCCATGTCGTTCACTACACGTACTACTTAAAATTTGACCACAAGAGTACAACATGTGAAAGAGAAAGAGAGAGAAATGAAGGGGGAAAGGGATGAGATTTGGGGAAGGAAAAAGTAGGGGATGGGGTTTGGCCGGTGAAGGGACTTTTGGGAGGGAACGAGGGTAAGAGAGGGTCACGGGGGGGAGTGGTGGTGAAAGGATGGAGATGAGAAGGGTTACGAGGAAAAATGGAAGGGAGTTTGAGGAGGGGGCAGTGCGAGGGGGAGAAGTGGTGGGAATGGGCAGTGAGAGGAAGACGGTGAGAAACGAGGGAGATGAAGATGGGGGTTGGGGGTTGGGGGGTTGGAAGAAAAAAAATAAAAATTAAAAAGAGAGAAGGAAAATGAAAAAAAAAAATGGAAGAAGGAGAGGAGAGAGATTGACTCATCGTGCTTGTCAAAGTGTTGTTGATAGTCAGATGAAGCTAAGGGCTAGTTACATACAAGGAGAGGAGGAAGAGGAAGAGTTGAAAACATGACTTCTATATCAATGCATACATGCTTTAAGCTAGTTTTTAGTTTCTTTAAGTCTCATTTACTTTATTGGTCACGTTGGTGCTTGTTTTTAGTCGTTTTGCATGTTTAGTTGTGTTCTTTAATATAGTTTTAACCTTAGTAGTTTGTACTTAATTTCATCATTTTTTCTAACTTTAGTCCCTATGGGATCGACGTTGTTTACCATCTACTACTTACGATTGTGTATGCTTACGTAGTGAGTCTTTACACACCAAGTTTTTGGCGCCGTTGCCGGGGACTAATTGTTTGTGAATTTTGTGAAATTGAGTATGCTAACCTAGCTAAAAGCTTAAGAAAACTTAGGGCAAAACAAAAATCAACAATAAGAATGAAAAGTCAGCAAGAAAATGAGGAAGAAAGAGTACAGAAGGATGGATTTTCTTCTTTTTCAACAAAAACAACATCCAAACTGCAGTTTTCTTCTTGTCTCCCTGCTGGAATAGAATAAGTTATCTTTCGTAATTTTTTTTTTTACATTTTAAAAAATACAAAACACAAAAAAAATAATTAAAAAAAATCCTTATTTCTATCAATTGAGAAATTATTGGATAAATTATGTCTAGGGAGGGATCATGTCTAGGCTGAGGTATTTAAGTTGACCGTAGGGAACACCTCTACCTGGAGATTGTTGGGATTTGTGCCCTAAAACTCGTAGTTTGTAATTATGTTCTAATTAATGTAATAAAGTGTTATTATTTCAATAAAGTGTTATTGTTCGTTATCTACGAGTTTGCCTTTATTTAAAATCCTAAATCCAATAAACTAAACATCCAAGGCTGTTAAATGAATCTTTAACTGAATGTAATGTACATAAAAAGGATCTCGGTTCGAGATACATCCTAAAGGGTCTATAGTTAGGGGATAAGGTTTGGGTACCTTACCCTGGTTAAACTATGGATGTGGCCCACTTTGTATTTGATACAAACACTATGATCCTAAAGTGTTCGTGTAGATGACATGTGAGTGGGGATATCCTATGTAATGAGATTACGTAAGACCAGACCACGAAATAGTAACCTCTAGTTTGTAACTCAGTTGACCGGTTAGGTTTCTATTTTACTAGGATGACCTAGGCAACTTGATCTCAATCTGAAAGAGTTACTGAACTCTTGTTCGCGAGGGATTGTCCTTTGACTAGTATGGGTGAGAGTGGCCAGATTCGCCGACTCAATATGCCTACCTTCTTGGGGACAAGACTGAGTGAGCGGCTGGGGACTTAACTTAGCAAAATGGAATTCACTCCTTCCCGCCTACTAGGGTAAGTAGAGGAATGTTCCCTTAAGTGGTGTCTCCGGGACTTGAACAAAGGGCCTAACCCTCTCATTGGCTCAAGAGGGACTATGTTTGTTGGTAGGACCACAACCAAATTTTTCATTAGAGGAGCACTGGTACTTAAGGCACAAGATGTAACCCAGGGGTAAAACGGTAATTTGACCCAGCTGGTGTTACGAACATTCGTGAAGGATTGACTTGCTGTTATTGGTCAATATCCATGGACACAGAAATATATCTGCAGTGAGAAGAGTGCAGTTGTGGGACTTTAGTGGAGTGTTCCCGCAATTAACGAATGTTGATTGGGAGGTTAATGAGATTAACCGAACAATCTCGTATCGTTGGAGCTTATGATCTGTAGGTTCATTAGGTCCACCTTCTAGCTCGTAAAGGGTTCTTAGATCTTTTAAATTTGAAATGTTCAAATTCATTAGGGAATAAACTTAATGTATATTGATACAATATAATATATAGTTTTGGAACTATATATTATAAATTTAATATGAATATGATTCATATTAAATTATATGAGAGAATTGAATATTTGAAAGAGTTCAAATATTATATTAAATGTGAATATAATTCACATTTGCAAACTATAGGATAAAATTTAATGTGCACTGGTTGTACATTAAAACTATAGGTTAAAGGGGTAATATGATTAAATGAAATTTAATCCAAATTAAATATATGATATTTAATTTGTATTATTTAAATATGATTTAAATGAATAATTAAATTTGATTTAATTATATTATTATTATTATTATTATTATTTTAATAATAAATGAGGAACGTGTCATCCGAGACACGTTCCCCATTATTACTTCCCTCTCTCCCTATCAACAGTTTAACAGGGAGAAGGAGGTTGCTCAATTGGATTGATCGATCAATCACTTTGAACTTACAAAAATAAAAAAAAAACTTTCTCTCTCTCTCAATCTTCTAATTCCCTTCATCTTCCAATTGTTGGAAACCTTCCCACAAAGGTTTTTGTTCTAAGATCTCAGAGGATAGAAGGTTTTCCTCGTGGTGTTGTCCAATTGAAGAAAACAGGGAAGCATCTTGGAAGTTCCTGTGTTGTTGTCTTATTTGGAGCAAGGAGTTGCTGCAAGTTGAAACTACAAAGGTATTTTTCTTCCCTTTAGTTTTAGTTTTAATTGTTATCTCCATTCATGTTTCTATGACTGATGGCTTTTCCTTCTGGCTTACTTCTGTTTACGGCCCTACTGGTAATGGTTTTCATGCAGATTTCTGGCGAGAATTAGAGGATTTAGCTGGCTTAGGCGATGACCGCTGGATTATTGGTGGGGACTTTAATGTTACTCGATGGACTTGGGAGAAATCGCATGATCCTTTAATCAGTCGTAACATGAATACATTCAATCGTTGGATTTCTAATTACAATTTGTTGGATGTTCCTTTACAGAATAGTAACTTCACTTGGTCTAGCTTTGGCCCTTCGCGTTACTTATCCCTCTACCGGATGATTTTTACTTATCGATGATCGTTTCTAGGAAGTTTGGCTCAGCCACTCTTCGCCGATTGGATCGTATTACTTCTGATCATTTTCCGCTTGCTCTTTCCTTTGGTAATATTGTTTGGGGTCCTTGCCCTTTTCGTTTTGAGAATTCTTGGTTGCGAGTTGACTCACCAAAGGAGGCGATGTCGGGATGGTGGTCTCAACACTCTCTAATTGGTTGGCCAGTCATGGTTTGGTGATGAAACTAAAGGGTCTAAAGGTCTTCTTACAAAAGCGGAGTAAATCTCATCGTTTTGGGGCTCATAGATTACACTCTTTTATTGCTCGATTCACATTTTGGATAATTTGGAGGAGTCTTCACCCCTGTCAACTTATCAGAGTGAAAATCGTCGTCTCATCAGGGATCAGATTGAGGCCTTAACGGCCCAAGACCATATTTATTGGCGGCAACGGTGTAAACTGAAATGGTTTCAGGAAGGTGATGAAAATACCAAATTCTTCCATAGAATTTTGGCGTGAAGGAGAAGGAAGAACTCCATTATCGAGGTCCTATCCCGAGATGGGATTAGCCTTCTTCTTCGCTCATGATATTGAACATGAGTTTCTTGATTTCTTCTCAAACTTGTTTGCTAAAGATAGTGGCCTCTGGTTTTGCCCGCTAATATTGAGTGGAGTCCTATTTCTCTAGAGCAGGCAAGCGGTCTTGAAGGCATGTTCACAGAGGAAGAGGTTCGTAAGGCTGTTTTTTCTCTAGGTTCTGGTAAAACTCAAGGCCCAGATGGTTTTACTGCTGAATTCTTCAAATTCTTCTGGGATACGATTAAGCAGGATATCATGACCATGATTCAGGACTTTTACTCCTCTGGGGTTGTTAATGTTTCTATGAATGAGACATATATTTGTTTAGTACCAAAAAAATTGGTCTCCAAATCTGTTACTGATTTTCGACCCATAAGTCTCATCTCTTGTGTTTATAAGATTGTTGCTAGGATCTTATCTGATCGTCTGAAGTCTGTTTTGGCTACTACAATTTCTGAAAATCAGCTTGCTTTTGTTTCGGGAAGACAGATTCTAGATGCTTCTTTAATGGCAAATGAGTTGATCGACGATCGTCAATTCGAATCAATGGAGTGGTTTTGAAGTTGGATCTTGAAAAGGCTTTTGATCTCATGTTGATTGGGATTTTCTCGGATGCAAGTCACTACAGCAAAGGTTTTGGGGATCTTTGGAGGAAATGGATACGTGGTTGCGTCTCTAGTGCAAACTACTCTATTATCATCAATGGTAAGCCTTGTGGGAAAATAATTCCTAGTCGTGGTATCCGACAAAGGTGACCCTTTATCTCCTTTTCTCTTTATTTTGGTATCGGATTGTCTAAATCGATTGTTGAGCCATAGTGCTAACAGAGGCCTTATTTCAACCCATCCGATTGGTGCTTCTTCTTTTCAGTTAAACCATCTACGGTTTGCGATGATACTTTACTTTTTCTACAAATGGACCAGACTTGCGTTGAAACACTTGTTTGAAGTGGTTGAAATCTTTGGAAAGGCTTCGGATTACGAATTAACCTTGCTAAGAGTGAAATATTGGGTGTACATGTTGACGATTACGATTTGGCTTGGATGTTGTCGTCCTTTGGTTGCAAACAAGGTATGTGGCCGACTACCTATCTTGGTTTTCCTTTGGGAGAAACCCAAAACCATTTCCTTTTGAATCCAGGTTCTTGAACGTCTCAAATGAAACTCCATAATTGGAAGTATGCTTTTATCTCGAAAGGTGGGAGACATACCCTTATTCAAGTTACTCTCTCTAATATGCCTCTGTATATATGTCTTTATTTAAACTACCTTCGAGAGTCATTACACAATTGAATAAGATTATTAGGGATTTCTTTTGGGAGGTGCAAGGGGTGATGGTGGATTGCATAATGTGAAGTGGACAACCACCGAACTTCCTAAAGCTGTTGGGCGGTCTTGGGATTGGCAACTTTGAGCAACATGCAATAAGGCCCTCTTAGCAAAATGGATTTGGCGTTTTCTCAGAACACATGGTTCTCTCTGGAGGAAACTTATTGTTGCAAAGTATTATGATCATATGCATCAGGATCGCCCTTTTGCTCCTCTTTGCTTCTCATAAATCCCTTTGGAGATTCATTTGTGGTGTTCGAGACTTGGTGTTCTCTCGGTCTTCTAGACGTATTGGGAATGGCGATGAATACTTGTTTTTGGACCGATTCTGGCTTAGTTGTGGACCTCTTGACACTTTGCTTGTCCACGTCTCTTTCGACTTTCTTTGTTTCCCGATTCTAGTGTTGCAAGTCTTTAGAACTCCACGAACTCGCTTGGGATCCGAGGCTTCACTGAAACTTAACAGATTTAGAGACTCACTGAATGGGCTTTTCTTTCTCACCTCTCTCTCCCTATAAACCTCATCGAATGCCCCTTATTCTTGGGTTTGGTCATTTGGAGCCTTACAGGCATTTCTCTGTAAAATCTCTAACAGGAGTCTGTTGCATCTTTCTTGATCTAATACCACATGACATTTATTCAATGATTTGGAAGGATAAATATCCAAAGAAGATTAAGATTTTCCTTTGGGAACTTAGTCCGGGAGCCGCATTATCACTGGATAGACTTCAAAAACGGATGCCTTATATATGTCTCTCTCCTTCCCGGTGTCACATGTGTCACCGGGATCGAAATCTGCGATCTGTTTGTTCATTGTTTGTTTGCTCAACGCTTCGGGTTTGTTTCTTTGGATACCTTCGGTTGGGTCTTTGCCTTTCTCAAATAATATTCTTGATTTTCTTTCCTCCATTTTGGTAGGCCATCCGTTCAAAGGCTCGAGAAGTTTCTTTGGTTGAATTTTGTTCGCGCTTTCTTGTGGCAACTTTGGTTAGAGAGAAGCGGTCGCTTATTCAGGATACTTCTTCTCTACTTTTAATCGCTTTATGGATCATGTTCTTTCATTTGTTTATTCGTGGTGCAAGCACATGCAAACCTTTTAGTCTTTATAGTTTGTCGTTTTTTATGTCAAACTGGCAATCGTTCTTGTAATTCGCCTTGGCGATGGGAGTTTTCTCCATTTCATTTATCAATGAAATTGTTTCTTATTCCAAAAAAAAACTTAACATATGTTTGCATGTATGCAATTAATCCATGTCTAATAGGCTTAGAAATATCATGCTTGTTCTGTATTTTTGGTCAATGTACTGGTTTTTGTTTTAAGCAAAACAATCAAGTAATTAAGATCTCAAACACGTTTCCGCTGCTCAAGGAGATCAGATCTCCATCAGAGATCTACATGAGAAATTGTCTGAAATTTTCAAAAATTTGAAAAAATAAGGGAAAAAATATTATTCTTAAGAGAGAAGTATGATTTTGAGAAGATCAAATCATATAAACGAGTTTGATTTAGAGAATCTTTGTCTAGGAAAATCCTGTCTAAGGCTGAGGTACTTAAGCTGACCGTCTAGGGAACACCTCCATCTGAGGATTTACGTGGGAGTTCAAAAATAAACTCTAAATTTTTAATTGATATTTTCAACAATCATCAATACCCAAGAAAAAAATTGTGTGAACTTTTTAATGAGTTACTTTTGAGTTTCAGGTGGAAGAACAATGTAAATGACCCTCTCTTTCCAACTTTTCAAAGATTATTCTTTTATAACCAAAGACTCCAAAGGCTAGGGATGAGAACAATGACACATTTTTCTCCACAGGGGAGTAGTTGTTTTATCTTTTTACTTGTTTTCTTAGTTGTTTCCTTCAAGTCATTTTTGTTGCTTCGTTGTTTCTTTGTTCTTGCTTTGGTTTAGATAGGTTGTTTTTTTTTTTTTGCTTTTTAGTTTTTATTTTGTGAACTCTGGAATATTTTTTATGATGGACTCTTTGATACATTTTTTTAGTATTTTCTGATTAAATGCCTCTTAATGATGATATATAGGAGTTTGCTCGAATCATTAAACACTATATCATTATTTAAGTGTTTCCCAAACAAACACCTTCATGATTCCTTGTCTCTATGAAATATCCAAGTCTAAGAATCGTCTAGGTTTATGCACCTTACTTTTTATGAGAGAATAACTTGAGTGTCTTGCAAGTCATCCCTTCCTTTCACCCTTATTTACTACATTTTTGGCCAATGGGGACATTGACCCCTTTAAGTTTGGGGGGTGAGTCATGTAATATATGTAATACTATGTTGTTGTAATACTATTGTTCTAACACCATGTTGTTGTAATATTATTGTCGTAATGTTATTGTAACAACCGCTAAAATTCAAAAAAAAAATAAAAGAAAAATAAAAGAAAAGAAGAGGATACTCCTCCTTCCGGAGTTAGCTTAGTAACTAGGGGCGGTCATGACACCCATGATTTCCTTTACATGAAAAGTTAACTTAGAAAATGAGTATGCAATTGACCTTGATGTGATGAGTGCTCGTGGTTAGATACTTTCACCAAAAAGCGCTAGTAAGCTAAATCGAAGGCACAAATGACACAAATGTTCTCTCTTGAAAAAAAAAACAAAAAAAAAAAATATGTACCTTAGTAGTGAATAATAAGTTTGGGGGGATGTTGTTAAAGAAATCAAGAAAAAATTAGCTTGTGAGCAATTAAGCGAAACTTGACTAAAGGTATTAGGTAGTATAACCCTAAGGTGTAATTATAGGATGAAGGTATTTTGTTTAGACAAGGGAAGTATAGAAGTTGCATGTAGCGGAAGCATTAGAATTTTGTAAGTGTTATGAGCATGGTACCTCCCCTAAAAGACGTACTTTTATCAGAATCACTCATAGAATCAATCTTGGCTTGTTATGTGCTTATATGTTTCAATGTTTGTTATGATATTGCTTGAGGACAAGCAATGACTCAAGTTTGGGGGTGTGATAAATATCATTTATGAGAATTATTTATATCTAAATTTAGTTATATTTTGTCTAATTTATTTCAATTATTTATTTATGACAAGCTAAAAACATCATTTGGAAGTAAAATTTCTAAAACTTGCTAAAATTTGAGAAAAATGAGAAATGAGTAAAAATTAGTGGAAGCAAGCTAAATTGATGTGTTTTTGTAGAAAAAAAGAACAGAAAAAAAAAACGCCAAAGAAATTGCAGTCGCATTTTATCCAGCAAAGTAACCAGACAAGTAAGACAAAATGCTAGACAAATTGCTGGACAAAGTTGCTGACAAAAATTCCAGATTACAGAAACACGCCTCAAAATTCGAGAATCTCGAGATTTGATCAAATCTTGCTCATTTTTTGAAAGTTTAAAGCCTAAAATCATGCCCAAATGATTTTTCCATGGATTGAGGATGAATTTAGATGGAACCCCTAGTTTGCATTGCCTATAAAAAAGAAACGTTTTCATGGGTTTTTTTCAGTGAAAATGATTGGAAGAGACGTTTTTGGGGACAACATAGTTTTCTTTCTTTTTCTTTATTTTTCCAGCACTTCGTCTTCATCGTTTAGTCATGTTATCTTCCTAAGGTTGATCCCTCTTTCATGAAAGTGAGGAGGTGAAGATCCACAACCTATTCACGGGTTGTTGGAATCGATCAAACAAGGAAGTTAGGACTTTTAGCTACTGCTTCATGCTTTATGTTTTTGAATTTAGTTGTTGTTGTTTTTTTTATGAGAATCATTTCTCCCATTTGTTGTTGTTTTTATGTTCATTTCCGCTAGAACCAAAGTAGGATTAAGTTCTTGTACTTTCCCTTCATATGCAATAAAGTGTTCGTGAGTTTTTAAGGATTTTTTTTACGTATTTTTTTTTAAATTTTTAATTACTGTTTACTTTTTATCACTTAAGATTTAAGTTTTTTCAAGTAGCATTTTCAAAATATTAAGTAGAATAGTGTTTATTCATTTTCCTTCTTTTTTGTTATTTGTTTTCTTTTCACAATTTCCGTGAAGTTTTCATAAAATAGCTTAAAGTTGTGAATGCTCTAGAAGAGAGATGTCAAGCTTAAATTAGCAAAGTAGTTGTGTCGGTAACCAACTGTAAGTTTGTTTTTATTGAATAAAATTTGGGCAACCCTAGTCGATCACTAGATCTTGTCCATCAAGCTCGAACTTGATACTGAAGGGGTCGAGGGACAGCAGATTCATCATAAGTTCCGAAACTTCGACTAGACATAGGGCGAGACTTCGAAATTAAGAGGGTTGTGTGTGTAAACTATCTATGCTCAATTAGCCACAGACATATAGGTTCAATTGCTTAGTTTCCTAAACGATTGGAGAGCAAAACCGAATAGGAATTGAACCTGATTTACTTAGATTTGGATATGGTGACACAATTGTTACAACATTTTCTCCGATGGGAGAAAAACACTTGAATTCCCTTCTTTTTAATCATTGATTTTTCTTAGATTTCCAGTAGCATAGATACCTTCAAATCATTTTTACAAAACCAGGTTACCACACTTGTATTTTCGTTAGCAGATTTTATCTTCAAAATAGGCTTTGTTAAAATCCATTTCCTCTGGGTTCGATACTCTGGAATACTTCCAGTTTTATATTACTTTGATCATGTGCACTTGCATGTCGCAGTACGTCGATCATTTCACATCAAAGCACACTACGCAAACCTAAAAATAAGTCTGAGCTCAGGTGCGCAAGGACTCAACCAAGCATGCTAAACATTTAGACATCTAAGCTCAAAATTAAACTACACTCACGCCCAACCTAAATCATGCAATGCCCTTGAAATATAAAAATATCTAAAAACATCCAAGGACAAAGAGTAAGGGAATAGAAAAACTCCCTTGGAATTTTAAACATGTAAGCCGTGGTGGTAGGGTGGCAAGGTCCTCCTTCAAGAATGATAAAAGTTCTGCTCAAAGGTCACACTATTTCCTACAAAAAGAAAAACAAAGCAAGCTAAATTATAAAAACTGAAAAACTGAAAACAGTAAAGAAAGCAAATAAAGAAAACAAGTAAAATTTTTAGCCTGGGTGCCTCCAGGAAGCGCAAATTTTTATATTTGATTACTCGACTTGTTGTGTGGCCCTCGTCTTAGAGCAGATAAAAAATTTTCCATTTCTTCGACCCTTTCTTCCTTTTGTTCACAAAAATTGCTGCATTGAGCAACTTCTTCATCATCTAATGGGCTCAAGAAATGTTGGTCTTTTTGTTTTTTTTTTGGACTTTGAAAATAAAAATACGAAAATCAAAAGAAACTAACTCTGACTCGAGAGACAAAAAAGAACATTCATAGAATAAGGAAGAACTAAGGGACAGAACAAACATTGGTCTTTTGGCCTCCAACTCTATCACTTGAACCTCCTGACATTCAAGTTTGGGTTCTATTGTCTCACATGTCTGCTTCTCAAATGGCAAACAATCCTAAAGATCCAATTAAGAAATAATCTCAAAATTGTGTACCACAAAAGTGTAGATAGGTTTCTTTTGAGAACTCTCCAATCCAGCCATAGGATTAGCCAACTGGTTGATTTGATCATCCAATCGTTAAATCATGACTCAAGTCTCCTCTAGGAACTGAAAAGTACTGTTAGATAATTCATTAACTAAATCCTCTGAAAACAACATACCTTAAACTGAAGAATGAGAAACTCCTCTAAGATCCTTGAAATTGTTAGTCATAAAAAGAAACGAGATATAGACTCTTTTTTTTTAAAATAAGAAAACCAAAAATTAAGAAACCAATTTAATTGGCAGTTCCTAGCAACAACACCAATTTGAAAAGAACTTGTCGACGACTCCATCAAATGAAATTTATAATAACCGATCTAAAATTAAATACATGTAGTACTTAATAGTGAACCGGGTCGAACCAAACTAAAATTTGATTTCTATCAAGTTGTTTTTCTTATTGACACAAACTAGGGGTTTAAACATAAAATAGGGACAAAAACACATAAAAGCAATAAAAAGATAGGGACAAGATCGCACCTAGGTATCGGTTCGAGAGGGTCGCAATGGGATTCGATGTAAGCCAATCACTGCTTAATTAAAAGTAATTTCATGTTTCGAATATTCTCACCTACCCTATGACAAGCCAAAGAGCTTTTAGCTACTCCTAGTGCAGTTTAATTAATCTAAATGCCAATTAATCCCAAAACGAATAGTAAGTTGGGGACGATACTAATCCGAGCCACAAATTGTAGTGTACCATACTTAAAACAAGTCGTGTAGGCCCTATGAACTTCTAGAATTAGCGAGATGCTCAAATTAACCTAAGTGACGAATTTAGATTAATCCTTACACTTTTACTTCTATTTTGACAGAATTCTTTAAGTCGTTCATGACTGCTCAAAGCTCACAAACTCACCAAATCTAAGTCCTAATTGCTACAGAAATTAAGTGTAATCTCGATGTGTTCAAGCAAACTCGAAAATTACGCATAGCTAAGCTAAACATACTCGACGCGCATAGGTTTGTTAGATAAGACTTACCTACGAACACACTTACGATTAATGCAAAGAAGCAAATAGACATGCTTAACATGAAATTATATATTAAAAACAGTAAACTCAAGGATTGTTACATCGAAATACCCGACTATTACCTTCAAAATTGCGTTCCTGCTCAATCAGAGACTGAAACCTCGAGCAAAATTTCCATGGTTGTTGGAATGTATGTCCTAAACTCATGGAAATGTAAATGTTATGATGTATTTAACAAAAAGTTATTTTATTCATTTTTCTTGTACTCACATTTAAACTTAAATCCAATAAACTAAGCTTATATTTATGAGAATTTGAACAGTATGTAGTGGGCATACAAGGAGGATCATGTTCAAGTAAATAACCTGAATTTTCTATAGTATACGGATGAGGTTGGGAACCTTATCCTGGTGACACTATGAATGCGACCAATTTTGTATTTGATACAAATGAATCGATCCAGTTCGTCCATGTAACAGACATGTGAGTGAGGGCATCATGTACAATGAGTTCGGACAAGACCGGACTGTAGATTGATAACCAATTAATGTAACACCATTAACAGATTAAGTTTAATAATTCTTAGATGACCATTAACAACTCGACCTGAATCCTGAGTGGGTTACAGACTTCTATCTACGAAGGTTGTGTTGGGATTTTATTCCCTAAACTCGTGGTGTTTGTAAATGCACGATGAAATCAATAAAAAGTTATTTTCATTTTTTCTTGTGTACTCGCATTGAAACTTAAATCTAATAAACTAAGCTCCAAGGTTATTGTAATGAGAATATGAACTGTGTATAGTGGACACACATGATAGAATCATGTTTAAGTATGTAACCCGAACGGTCTATAGTACATTGATAAGGTTGGGAACCCTGTTGGGAAAAAACCTCCCACCACTAGGAATAAACAGAAATAACTGAGAAATTAAAAGAAACCAACAAAATAAGAGACACAAGAATTCGTGGAAAAACTCCAAACCCGGAGAAAAAACCACGAACAGAAAGAAATTTCCACAATCTGAAAAATTGTTACAATCACATAGAATTCTCTCCCCGACCCCAATTACAAAAACACTCTCCCAAAATTTTATACCACTCACACCCTTCTTCCTACTCTCACACCAGAGAATATAAAGAGGGAATTTAACTAGAGCTAGTACACACCAAGTTTAAAGTGTTTCTAACTGGGATGCTTTGAAACCAAAGTCATAGACTCCTTTTATAGTGCCAGGAGCCCATCACTTTCTTACACCTTTCAGATGTGGGGCAATTTCACTTCTAATATATTGCCAAAAACCCAACAATTTCCACCTTGACAAGATATTTGAAGAATCCACATCTCTTGCTGCATCATTGTCTTTACCGACAATCATAATCCTCAACACAGAGAACTATAACCTACTCCACCATAAAAGTAGACCACTTGGAATGTCACCTTCCAAGACTTTTCTTTTTCGTCACATGCCGATATACCCAGCTGAAATTTATGGTGCAACTTCCACCTACTTGGCTCACCCGGAAGTTCTTCAGCCATCGACATAACTTCCACCACACATCTTGCATAGTTGCCAAGTCAATGCCCGTGTGCAAACTTGTGGAATCGCTAACATCACATCCTCTATCATGGCAAAGCGGACATACCATAAGGATGAATTCTGTCTTTCTTCAGAAGATGTCACCATCTCCCCTGACGAGAGAGATCATGTTAGCATCCGACCCAAAGCCTTTTGACGAACTTGCTTTGTTAGGACAATTTCTTTTCATGTGTCCAGACCGCCCGCCTTCCCAGCAACCTTTCTTCTGCACGAAGTCTTTCTTCTTCTTCTTCCAATTCCAGATTGTCATGCTAGACTTCTTAGAACTTTTGCTGGAACCATCATTGGACTCCGCTGGATCACCATCACCGCTTAACCTTTCAGGAACACCACAACTTGGTCTTCCCTTCAAAGCTTTGTGTAACTCAGATTGTATCAGCACATCTTTGACTTGCACTTGCCACAAGCCAAAGTTCATCTTTCCGTCAAATTTCTCCACATCAATCTTTACTGGACTCATAAAGGTTGACATATTTGCTTCCCTCCTAGTGAATCTGCAAATAGTGAACAACTATATCTCGTTTCAAGAAATCTTTTCTGATGTGGAAGCTCAGACAATGCCGCAACCACAGAGCATACTCAGAAACTCAAGAAACTACAAACTTAAAGCTCTGATACCACTTGTTGGGAAAAAACCTCCCACCACTAGGAATAAACAGAAATAACTGAGAAATTAAAAGAAACCAACAAAAATAAGAGACACAAGAATTTACGTGGAAAAACTCCAAACCCGGAGAAAAAACCACGAACAGAAAGAAATTTCCACTATGTGAAAAATTGTTACAATCACATAGAATTCTCTCCCCAACCCCAATTACAAAAACACTCTCCCAAAACTTTATACCGCTCACACCCTTCTTCCTACTCTCACACCAGAGAATATAAAGAGGGAATTTAACTAGAGCAACTACACACCAAGTTTAAAGTGTTTCTAACTGGGATGTTTTGAAACCAGAGCCATAGACTCCTTTTATAGTGCCAGGAGCACATCACTTTCTTTTACCTTTCAGATGTGGGACAATTTCACTTCTAATATATTGCCAAAAACCCTAACAAACCCTATCCTGATAACACTGTTGATGTGGCCACTTTGATTTGATGTGGTCACTCCTTAATCCATTGCTAGTGCCGGAGTGGAAATGAGAGCATATCACTATGAATTTTCTATTTGGATTACCACGTACTTCAAGTGGACATGTGGTATTTGGGTAATAATGGATAGACTCACTAAAACAGCACGGTTTATACCGATTAAACCGACGTCTACGTTTGATCAGCTTGCTAAGCTATACGTCGATAAAATTGTGAGTCAATACGGAGTGCCAGTGTCCATAGTTTCAGATAGAGATCCGAGATTTACTTCTAAGTTTTGGCCTAGCTTACATAAAGCTATGGGGACAAAGTGAATTTTAGTACAACATTCCATCATCGCATGGATGGGCGATCGAGAAAGGACCATCCAGACCTTAGAGGACATGTTGAGAGCACGTGTCCTTCAATTTAAGGGAAGTTGGGATACACACCTATCACTTATGGAATTCGCTTACAATAACAGCTATTAGTCGAGTATTGGTATGGCACCATTTGAGGCCTTGTATAGAAGGCCATGTAGAACGCCCATATGTTGGAACGAAGTAGGAGAGCGGAAGCTTATCGGTCCTGAGTTGGTGCAAGTTACGACAGATAATCTTAAGGTAATCGGGAGAATTTGAAGGTAGCTCAAGACCGTCGGAAGAGTTATGCAGATAAGCGACGAAAGGACTTAGAATTCCAGGTCGGAGATCAAGTTTTCTTGAAGTTATCTCCGTGGAGAGGTGTCCTTCGTTTCGGCAAGAAAGGTAAGCTGAGTCCTAGGTATATTGGTCCTTATCCAGTAACGGGACGAGTTGGGCCAGCAGCCTACAGACTGGAGTTGCCAGCAGAATTATCTCGAGTACATGATGTTTTTCATGTATCCATGTTGAGGAAGTATATTCCAGATCCGACATATGTGTTGCAAGCACAACCCGTTGAGCTGAAAGAAGACATGAGTTACGTAGAGAATGCAGTTCAAATCCTCGACAGGAAAGAACAAGTTTTAAGAAACAAGACGATCTCACTCGTGAAGGTTCGTTGTAGACATCACGGAGTGGAGGAGGCAACCTGGGAGTTAGAGGACCAAATGAGAAGGAAGTATCCGACGATTCTCACTTAGGGACTCTTAAATTTCGAGGACGAATTTTTTTTTAAGGGGGAGGTAAGTTGTAAACCCGAGATCATTCTTTGGAATTTTCTTATAAAAAAAAATAAAAGAAAAGAAGAAATGAATATTTAAGACTTGGTTTTCCTTGTTTTAAAAAGAAATGAAATGAAGTGAAAGACAAAAGGAAAACAAGGAAGGAAAAGTTTAAACCATTTTGGTTTGGTTTGCTTTAAAGATAAAGAAGAAAAGAAAATGAAAGAAATGTTTATTATATTAAGTTTTGTTTTGTTTTGTAAAGAAAAGAAAAGAAAAGAAAAGAAAGAAAGAGATAAAGAAAAAAAAAAGAAAAAGAAAAGAAAAGAAAAAAGCAAAAGGGGTAAAAGACAAAACATTTGTCTTTTTGCTTTTTGTTCTCCACCGCCTAAGTTTTTTTTAAAAAAGTCATTTCTTACTCATTTTCTTCTCTATCTTTACAAAACCAAAACTGAAGCTTCGTGGGAGAAGGAGAAAGGAAGAAGAAGAAGGTGAATTTTTGGGTTGAAGTTGCAGAAGAGAGGGATAGAACTCAAAGGATGTTGGTGTAGCAGCAAGGTGAACAACTCAGACCAGTTCTGATGTTTTGAACTTTACGAGCTCCACAAGAAGAGGTAAGTGTTGAAATTTGATTTTCCTGAACGCTAACTCATTTTGCAACAAAGTTCATGAAGGAAGCTCGAGCAAATTCTTAAGTTAAGTTACTGTTTTGTTAAGAGGAAGGCGTAAAGATGTAATTTGTCACAAATCCGAGAAGTCTCTGGTTTTTTGGTTGTTCTGATCTATAGAGATGGAATCAGAAGCTCTATTAGGTATGGTTGGAAATATTATTGGAGTTCCTACAACTTTGATGAAGAAATCGTGAGTAGAAAACGATTGGAATATGTCTTAAATCGTAGGACAAATTTGTTGTACAACAGGAATTTGATTCTGGAAACAGCAGTAGGTGGATTTTAGGGAAGAAGTTGTTGAGGTATTTTCGAACCAATCTGTTGAGAATCTCAATTTCATGTCTTCATATGAGTTTTAGAGGGTTCGAAAAGGAAGAATTTGGTATAAAGTACATCCTTTTTGGATTAGTAATGAAGACGTAATGACTGTTTGAAGACAGGGTATAAAAACTATAAAATGCTAGAAATTTGGATTGAGTGTTTTCTTGTAGTTTTAAGGTTAAAAACCATGAGCTCGAGGTTCTAAAACATGGTTTTTGTTTGTTTGGCAGGCCAAGAAGAAATAGGTCAAGTGTACGGGCCAAGGTCCTAGTTCTAACACTGTGAGTGACAAAATGAACTTCGAAAATGAACCATATGCTTGAAATATGCTTTAAGAAATGCAAATTTTGCTAGAATATGAAAGATTTCAATGCTTTATGTTTTATTTTTGAACACATGTTTATGAGTATAAATATTTTCCTAGATATGGTTTCAAGTATTCATTGTGACCCTAAATGTCTTGAAGAAATTTATATATGAGCATATGTCTAATGATTGCCGAAATTTATGGAAATGTTATGATTTCGAGCAAGTATGTTTTAAAGTTTTTCAGTTTTATGAACAAGTTGAGTAAGCTTGAGTTTTATGAAATAAAAGATAAGCAGGCATGTTCAAATGTTTTTATGATGTTTTCTGAGATATTGAGCCCGAGGCTTTATGGTACCATGTGCACACAGGTCTTATTCTGTTGTCGACGTTGAGTGTACTCCGTGGCAACAATGCTGTCGTGAGTGCTGGGCGGGCCCCACTACGACAAAGACGATGAGAGTGCTGGGCGGGCCCCACTACATCGTAGAGTAAATGTTGGTTGTACTGGGCGTGCCCTACACAACGTGGAATGTGACATGTTTTTAAAAGTGTTTATATCACCTATAAGCCTTACGAGATTTTAATGACATATTTGTTGGTTTTCTGAAAATCTATTATGATTCCACGTTTACTTTGAACGCTTGAATATAAATGCATATGCTCATAGTTTTCAGGTGACATGTTTTATAAGTTATAGATTTTGAACACAGTCACTCACTGAGCTTCATAGCTCATTCTTTCAATGTTTTCAAACTTTTCAGGTAGAGATCGAGCTCTTGGTACTTGATATCCTGCCATAGCCTGCTGGAAGCTCCTTAAGTCTTGATACCTTGTACGTGGCTGGTGTTGTATAGCAAGTCCTTATGTGTTATAGTTTATTCTGAGAAGCCTATGTAGTTATAGTTGTTTGTACATTAAGGGTTGTATAAACAATGGTTTGTCTTGTTTGGTTTATGATGCACATGTCGTTTTAGTTTTCAAGAGAGACTTATGAAGAGTTTCTCCTTATGTATGTTTAGTAGTTGTCAAGTTTCCGCTGTGTTATGTTAAAGTGTTCCATATGCGAACGTAGTATGTTTATCAGGTAAAACAGGGTCAGCAGGTATTGTTAAGAGGTAAACAATGTCTGTTGGCTTCACACCGCCTTTCGGGCTAAGTTAGCAGGTAGCTCGGGAGGGTGTGTGACAAGACCAGACCGCAAATCATTAGCCAATTGATATAACATCATTAACAGATTAGGTCTAATAATTTATAGATGAACATTAGTGACTCGATCTAAATCCTGAGCGGGTTACGAACTCTTGTTTGTCGGGGTTTGTCTTTTGACTAGTATGAGTGAAAGTGTCCAGCGATGTCGACTCAATATGCCTACCTTCTTAGGGGCAAAACCTCGTAAGGAGATGAGAACTTAACTTTACAAGAAGGAATTCACTCGTTCCCGACCAAGAAAATTTTGATAGGTTGTTCTCTTAAGAGTTGAATCCAGGTTTTGAACAACGGGGCCCCACCCTCTGAGTGGTTCGAGAGAGACTTTTTTAATGGTAGGACAAAAAATAATTTGTTCAATAGACGATCAGTGATACTTAAGGAGCAAGAAGTAATCACAAGGGTAAAAGGGTAATTTCATTCAACTGTGATTATCAACAGCTTGTGAAGGGTCGACTCAAAGGTATTGGTTAAATCAACGATCACAAGTTATCCTACAGTGAGGAGAGTGCAACTACTAGTCTATAGTGGAGTGACTCGTAGTTAATGAATGTTGGTTGATTGGATCAAAGAGTTTGATAGGTTAACCTCGTATCATTGGAGTTCATGATCTGTAAGTTCATTAGATCCTTTTGTTAGCTCAACATGGATATATCGAGGGTATAAAGTTTTGAAACGAATTTGAAATGTTCAAATTTGTAAATGGGAGATATATTGAGTATATGTGATATGATCGATATGGTATATAGTTTGATGTGAATATGATTCATATTGAACTATATATGATATTTGGATCATTATCCAATGGATTAATTTAGTGTGAAATATTCTCATACTAAATAATATTAAAGAGATATGAATAATTGAATATGATTCAATTAATAAATAAAGTATATGGTATTTTATAGTATACATTATTAAATATGATTTGCAAAATGTAAATAAGGTATATAATACCTTATATTATGCAGTTATGCAAAAATATAATTTGCATAATGCATTAATTGTGCAAGTAGTGGGTTAATGGGTGGAGGAAGTTACTTCCACCTTCACACATACTATATAAGAGTGCATTGGGATGCATTTTGAAGGTTGAATGCTCATTTTTGGATTTTGCACTTCCAATACACAACTCCTCTCTAAAATTCTCTCCCAATTCCAAAAAGAAACTCTCACTGTCCTCCCTCTCCTAAATATCAACAGAGTAGCCATAATGGAGGTGTTCGAGATCGATACGTTTTCATGATCGAGATTGGAGAAAGAATACATGAAGAAAGGGTTCTTCTAAAGGTACTTTTCTTCTTCCCAATTTATGTTTAACTTGTTTTCTTTTTTTGTGAGAATTCCACAATGTATTTGCGAGTAAAAGCGATTCAAACGCTTCTGCATCGTTGGGATTCGATCCCTTCAGGTTGTCCTTTAACTAGTATGGGCGAGAGTAGCCCGAGTCGCTGACTCAATAAGCCTACCTTTTTGAGACAAAACCTCATGGGAAGCTGGAAACGTAACTTCGCGAGATTGAATTCATTCGTTCCAAAGCTTATGGAAATAGATGAGTTGTTCCCTTAAGTACTGACTCTGTGTCTTGAACAACAAAACTTTGTTTATGGTAGGACCATAAACAGGTAGTTCATTAGGGGATGAGAGGTACTTAAGGTACAAGAGGTAATCATAGGGATAAAACGGTAATTTGACTCAACTATGATCACGAACAACTTGTGAAGGGTCGACTTACAGGCATTGGATATATCGATGGATACAACTTGTCCTACAGTGAGGAGAGTGCAAACTACGACTCTATAGTGGAGTGACTCGTAGTTAATGAATGTTGATTAACAAGGTCAAAGAGTTTGATCGGTTAACCTTGTATCATTGGAGTTCATGATCTGTAGATCCATTAGGTCCCTCTATTGGCTCAATATGGATTATACGAGGGTATAAAGTTTTAGAGTAAATTTGAAACATTCAAATTTGTAAAATGAATTTTTACATTGGTTATGTGTGATATTATCAATATAATATATAGTTTGATGTGAATATAATTCATATTAAACTATATATTATATTTGGATTAATTTCCATTAAATTAATATGAAGTGATTTCGTATTAAAAATTGTATGTTAAAAATTAATTCAAATGAGATTCACATTAAAACTATAGTGTAAGGCATGTATGTCACTAATAATAGGCTTTTTTTATAACTATTTTGTTTTTTATTTTTCAAAATTAAACTTGTTTTCTCACCATTTCTAAATAATTTTCATTTTTCTTAAGGAAACATTTGAATTCTTATATCAAATTCCTATATATATATAAACTGCCTTTTAGTTTTTAAAACTTGGCTTGAACTTTGAAAACATTTATAAAAACTAGAAAACAAAACAATGAAACTCATAGGTGGTACTAGTGTTTCTGAAATAGTTGTCAGATGGGCATAGATTTTCACTTTTTTTTTTTGTCATTTTTACAAAATTCAAAATCCAAATCGTAAAGCCCGTTTGATAACCATTTAGTTTTAGAAAATCAAGCCTAAAAATATTATTTCTACCAATGGACTTCTATGTTTTCTATCTAGTTTGTACCTATGATTTAGAAAACCAAGCTAAGTTTTGAAAACTAAGGCCCCGTTTGATAACCATTTGGTTTTTGAAAACTAAGCCTAATAATACTACTTCTACCAACGAGTGTCTATGTTATCTACTCTGTACTTATGTATTCGAAAACTAAGCTAAGTTTTGAAAACTAAAAAAATAATTTTCAAAAATTTATTTTTGTTTTTGAAATTTGGCTACAAAACTTAGATGATACCTCAACAAAGATGAAAATTATTGTAGAGAAGATGAAAATAAATTGTGAAAAAACAAGCATAATTTTAAAAAACCAAAAACCATCCAATAGGGCCTAAAAAAGTAATTTTCAAAAACTTATTTTTGTTTTGAATTTAGCTAGAAATTTAAATGATATTTGAAGAAAGATGGAAATCATTATAGAAAAGATAGAAATAAGTTGTAGAAAATAAATATAATTTTTAAAGGGCAAAATACACTTTTGGTCCCTAAAGTTTGAAGTTGATGTCTAATTGGTCCCTAAAATTTTAAAAATAAATACTTTAGTCCTTGAGCTTTGGAAAATAGTTTTAAATAGTCCCTAGAGTTAAGTTGACCGTTAGTTGACTAACGGAAAAATGATGTGGCAGGTTGAATTGACAATTTTTAGATAAGATGTTAAAATTAATATTATTTCAACATTATGTAGTTATATTTTTAATTTTATTTTTACTTTTTTTCATCTTCTATATTCTTTTCTTTTCTCTTCTTCCTCTATCTCTATTTCTTCATGTTTGTCTATTTTTTATTCTATTTTTATTTCCTTGGCTCCGACACCAATATCGAAAATGACGATAACAAGAAAAACTTTTTTGCCGCTTTGATGTAGCGCCTTACTCAGTCCACAATTCTTAATCTGTAAAAATGTGTCTCTCCACAACTTTGAAGTACCCATGTGTTATTTTTTCTTTAATTAATTCGATTTTTGCGATGAGTTTCTTTTTTTTTGTGTGTGTTTCTTTATTATTTAGAGTTGTGGTTTGATAAAAAGAGAAAAAATAAAATTCATAGGTAAGAAATAAAATACCGAAAAAAAATGCAAATGAGAAGTCTAAAAGAGAAGAAAAGAAATAATCTTAAATATAAAAAAAAAAAAACTGCATAATCTTAAATATAAATTTTGACACATCATTTTTTCGTTAGTCAAATAATGGTCAACTAACTCAAGGAATCATTTAAAACTATTTTCTAAACCTCATGGACTAAAATGTTCATTTTAAAACTTTAGGGACCGAATAGACATCAACTTCAAACCTCAGGGATCAAAAATGTATTTTGCCCATTTTTAAAAATTAAAAAAACAAAAATCCCTAAATTATTTAGATAAGATAGGCTATTATGGCAAAACTCTAAAAACGGAAAGTAAAGGAAATAAAAAGCTTCTCCAGTTAGGGTAAAACAAGGAGAATTGACATTATTTATAAAATAAGAGTTGGATAAAGACAATGGAATTTTTAATTGTATTTGAATTGATCAAACTTTGAAGCTCTCTTTGTGGGAAAGTATTATAAAATCCTTTGCTTGAAATTTGAATCAAAATCACATCCCATGATCATCGCTTGTAATCAATGATTGTTTGCCCATAAACAACTGTGACCATTGACTTTTTGGAATTCTGTAAGGCTTGTAGCCTTGTCCCCTTGACTTTGTAGTTCAAACTTTGAACAAGTGCAAATGGGTACCAAAGGGTGATCCTAACCATTTCAATTTTTGTTTCTAGCGTTTTGTTTTTAAAAAGTTGTATACTATAGCTTCAACTATTAAATCATTTATTTTTTTTTCTTTTCTTTCCTTTTACCTCAATTCTGTAAACTTTTATAAATACTTTATACTATTAGAAAAAAAGAGATGATAGATAACTTTAGAGTGAAAATCTAGTGTATATAGTCTATAATAAATGAAAAGGTTTTGAATTGTAATAATAAAAAAAAAGTTCATTATCTCATAATCGAGATCTCATTGATTATCAAATTTTTAAAAACTTCTATTTTACTTTTCCAGCACTACATTCTTTCTTTGAGATTGTTAAAAGTAACAATGAATAAGAATTAGAAGGAAAAAAGCATGATTGTATAGTAAAAGATAATAAACTCTTCAGATAATTTATAATAAAAATTTCTAATTTTATTTATTAATATAGTACTTATTTAAAATGAAAAATTACTCTTTTGGTCCCTAAGTTTTCTAGAATAGATGCTTCCCTAAGTTTTCAAAAATAAACTTTTTTAGTCAGTGAAGTTTTGAGAAATAGGTTTAAAAGGTCCCTAAAATATTTTTTAATTATTTTAATATTAGTGAGAAACTAAAAAATAATAAAATAATAAAACCAAAAACCTCTCTCTCCTCCCCCTCACTCCCTTCTTCTCTCTCTTCTCTCTTTGCTTCTTTTTCCTCTTCCATTTATGAAAACTCAAACTGGCAATCAACCCTATATTGAACTTTTAAGATAGGATTGTGAAAGGAACCAAGGAACATTGATACAAAAAAGAGCCTAATAAAACATCATTTATACTTTGATCATTCGAATCTTGTTCAAACTCCTTTAAAAATTTTCAGTATTTGAAGTGAGATTTAGAATCTAAATATTAAGTTATTGATATCACAATTTTAAAGGAGGAAGAACTACAAGAGGGAGAAGGGAGGAGAGGGAGTGATTGATAAGAGAGAGGAGTTTTCTTTTTATTGTTTTAAACCTATCTAAAAAGGTCTTTTCAAAAACTCGGGACTAAATGACGTATTTCTAAAAAGAGACCAAAAGAATAATTTTTTTCTTATTTAAAAAAGGAAAAATTACAAAATTAAAAGTAAAGAAATAAATGGTGACAAAAAGATTTAGAAAGAATCAAAAAAGATTTTAGTATATAAAATTATTTTAAGCTTTAAAAAAAAGAATTTCAAAAATGTGTATTTAAAATCATTCATTTTATGATAAATACACAAAATAGATGCCCATTTTTCATTCACCCATGTGTCATCCTCCAATTTATCCATGTGCCTTCCATGTGTCATAAAACTACTCATGTTTGGTGTCCAAAATAGCCCACTTGCTTCATGCCAAATAGCCTATAAATAGTGGCTTTTGGTAGATAATGTAAAAAACACCATTGGAAAATAAACTCTCCAATCTTCTCTCTTTTCTCCCACTTTCTCTCTATTTTCTCTTTATTTAATTTCTCCATAATTTTCCACTATCTCATTTTATTATATTTTATTCTATTTTATAGCCAATATTTGCATATTTATTAAATATATGTATTTCATATTTCCTTAAATAATCTTAGCATTTATTTAATAGTATTTATTTATTTATTTATTTATTATTATTATTATATTATATTAGTATCCTAATATTGGTAAAATTATACCCGGTTTTCATCCTATTTTCACAACACGTTATCAGCACGAAGCTCTGCCGGTTTTTCCACTAGAGGTAGGTCCTCCGGGTAAGCCATTTTTTTTAATAATAAAATATTATTTTGCATGTTTAATTAATTCCCTAATGTAAATGAAATTTATTTTTATATAGCATTACCATGGCAAATCTTTCAAATTAGAATTCACAGCCTTTGACATTAATGGTAATAATTATTTGTCATGGGTGCTTGATGCTGAGATCCATTTGGATGCTATGAATCTTGGAGAGACCATTAAAGAAGGAAATACAACATCTAGTCAAGAAAAAGCTAAGGTCATGATCTTTATTCGTCATCATTTCCACGAGGGATTGAAAATGGAATATCTGACGATAAAAGATCCATATGTCCTATGGAAGAGCTTGAAAGAAAGGTATGATCATCAAAAAACTGTTATTCTTCCAAAAGCTCGTTATGACTAGATGCACCTGAGGTTGCAAGATTTTTAAATCGATGAAGTGAGTACAACTCTGCATTATTCAAAATTAGTTCAAATTAAAATTATGTGGAGAAAACATTATCGATGTGGATATGTTAGAGAAGACATTTTCTACCTTTCATGTCTCGAATATGCTCCTCGCAGCAGAAGATATCGAGAGAAAGACTTTAAAAATATTCGAACTCATTTCATGTCTTCTCGTAATTTGAACAAAACAACGAGCTATTAATGAAAAACCATGAAGCTCGACCAATCTGAGAGCAACACCATTCCACAAGTGAATGTTGTGAATTTTAACAATCAAGGTCGAGGTCGTGGTCGAGGTCGTGACCGCGATAGAGGAAAAAATACCTATTTTCGTGGTGGACATTATAATTTTAAGAAATCCACACAAAGTGATGATCATAAGGGCAAGGCTCCACAAGATAAGAGTTCAAAAGGTGATGAACATAAATGTTTCCAGTGCGGAATGACTGGCACCGTCACGTGCACTGCCGTGCGTCGAAACACATTGTTGATCTCTATCAAGCTTCTCTGAAGGAAAAAGGAAAAGGAAAGAATGTGGAGGTGAATCTTGCCATTCAAGAAGATGATGTGTTTGACCCTCCAATATGATGCATCTTGATATGGTGATTATTTTAAATCTCCCGAGAGAGAATTGATGCAATCAAACAAGTAGAGGATGCTTTGTATGAAGATATATAATTAAGTCATCGCTTGTAATTATTATTGTATGTTTTTCTTGTTTTTGTATATATATTTAGGACTCTTTGTAATCGCTTTTCTTTTCTTATCAATGAAGAAATATGGACAATTTCAATATGTTGAGTAACCCGAAAATGAGCAATGAGGATTTATGTTCAGCGATCACGCTGACTACGCATTACGATATTCATAAATGTAAAATATTTTTCTAAATTGACAATGCTGGAAGCGAAAATCAATACTATATCAGGTTCTGCAGACCTGATTGAAGGTTTTGGAAAACCTAGTTTTATCTTGCCTAGAGGAACAAAATTTTCAATTAATAATTCTTTGTTCTCTAGTAAATCAAAGAGAAATTTATTGAGTTATAATGATATACGTAATAATGGTTATCATGTTGAAACTGATCGTAAAAACAATATAGAGTGTCTCTATATCACATCTATTGTTTCACATGAAAAGCGTATATTAGAAACACTGCCTGCTTTTTCTTCTGGATTATATTATACTCATATATGAGTAATTGAAAGTTATGCAACAATGAACCAGAAGTTCATGAATCCAGAAATATCCAGTGTTTGGCATGATCGACTGGGTCATCCAGGATCGATAATGATGAGAAAAATTATTGAGAATTCACATGGACATCATTTAAAGGACCAGAAGATTCTTCAATCCAATGAGCTGTCATGTGATGCTTGCTCTCAAGGAAAATTAATTATTAGACCATCACCAGCTAAAGTGGGAATCGAATCACCTGCATTTTTAGAGCGAATTCAAGGTGATATTTGTGGACCTATTAACCCACCAAGTAGTCCATTTAGATATTTTATGGTATTAATTGACGCATCCAGCAGATGGTCACATGTATGCTTATTATCAAGTCGAAATCTTGTATTTGCAAGATTACTTGCTCAAATAATTAAGTTAAGAGCACAATTTCCTGATCATACAATTAAGACTATTCGACTTGATAATGCTGGTGAATTTACGTCCCAAACTTTTAATAATTATTCTATGTCAATTGGGATAAGTGTTGAACATCTTGTAGCTCATGTTCATACACAAAATGGTCTAGCAGAATCATTTATAAAACGTCCGCAATTAATTGCAAGACCATTACTTATGATGACTAAACTTCCTACATCGGTGCAGGGTCATGCTATATTTTGCATGTCGTGCATCATTATTACGTGTATTAGGCGGTGAGCCTATAATAAATATTCCCACATGCAATTAGCTTATGGCCAGCAACCAAATATATTCCATCTGAGAACTTTTGGATGTGCAGTACATGTTCCAATTGCTCCACCACAACGCACTAAGCACTACAACAAATTTGGGCTTCAATGTCAATTTTGCACTGACATCGAACCCATATTGTAACGCCCCAAAACTCTTGTTACCTTTTAATTTGTGTTTTGGATTAAATTAATGGAAATTAATTTAATTGGGCCTTGAAGTTTCTTATTCTAGTTTAAGTTTTTGCAACTTCAAGAGAATATATATGGATTTAACCATATACATGTGAAGTTGGAGTGTTTGATAAAGTTCAAGGACAATTTTGTGGTTTTGCCTAAGATGAAGGGCATTTTGGTAAAAGACACCGAATTAGGGTTGGAGAGAGGTCCCCTTTTTGTCTTGTATGCACGTTAATCGAGGCACTCCAACCCATCTCCTCCTTCATCTTCTTCCTCACGTTACACAACACCCTTGCCACGGAGGACCTTCACGCCGCAAGTTGCCGCCGCCGGATTGTCGCCACCGCCGCGCCGCCGCGCCGCCTCAAGCCGCCGAGTCGCTTCCTCGCCGGCCGCGCCGATCGCCGATCGCTGTTGCGCTTCTGACGCCGCCTCGCCACCACGATCCGTGCGCGCGGTAGCGCGCCGCGACGCCACACCGGAAGCTCGCTGCTTCGCTCAGCCTGCCGAATCGGCCATTGCTCGGATCCTCGTCGTGTCGCTCGACGTCACGCCTGCGCACCTCGCCGAGGACGCGTCGGTCTCGCCAAATCAAGTGTCAAACGATCGTTCTGCTGTGGGATGGTCGATTTTGATCGGATCAACGGTGGAGTATTCCGAACACGCCAGCACGCCATGCCCTCGAAACTATACGAGAAACGCCACTTTGGGTCGGTCGGTTCACCCTTTTTGGTCGGGCTTTTGCTTAAAATAAGTTTGGTTTTGTATAGATCGGCCGACGAGCGTCTCAGATCTGATCTCCACTCGCCGTCAGTCGCCACCACGCGCCGTCGTTGCCCAATCACGCGCCGCCGTTCATCGAAACTCGCCCGGTTGCATCCGCTCGCGGCTCCAGTCCGCTCCAAGCCTCCATTTGTGGTAACTCGACCGCTATTATTGAATTCGAATAAGTTTATTTATATGTGTTCTAATTAGGAAATTGGATTGAATTTAGATAACTCAAGTGTCAAGCACGTTTGAGAGGAGCTTTGAATTATGAGCGAAACTTTAGGAGTTTCAAGCTAAGGCTAAGGTAAGGGAACCCATACCAAACTCTAAAATTTAGAATTAAATGACTCGTTTGAAAAATGTCGTGTTCAGTTTGAAAGGTCCCATTTAAATGTCATGTTTGGACTGAAAAATCTCTTTTGAATGCCATGAAATGTTCTATATAAATGTTTTGATCTGTTTGAAAGATCTGTTTTAAATGCCATGATGGTTGGATTGATGTCTATTTCAAAGGCCATGAATGTCATGTTATTGTTCTCTTGAAGTCGAACATTTTTATTACTTTTCATATGTGTTCATGCTGCGAAATTTCTTGCACAAATGTTGTTGTTATGTCATTTGGGACCCTAAACATGTGTTTCTTGAAAATGTTTGCGAAGGCTGTGGTGAAATCTTCCTGATAATATTTATTATATATCTTATGAATGAATTAGAGTCGACTCGAATTAGAGGCCATGTTTCGGGAGAATTTAATTGTCCACTGAAGGTCGAAGAGAAATTTTACAAATAAAAACGCTTACGAAGGCCGTGGCAATTAAACTCCCAATATATACGTATAAACATATTTAATGCTATGTAAGTCATGAAAGACTTGGAGTCGACCTAAACTAAGAGGCCATGGATCAGGAAGTCTCAATTTCCCACTAATAGCCGAAGAGAAAAGGCCATGAAATATGTTTTATCGATTATTGTGTCCCACATAAAGCCATGATTTGTGATGTCAGTATGTTTTCTAACCCCTTGTGTAGTGGGGTCTCTTCTTGAGTATTATAATTAGTAATACTCACCCTTTATGTTTTTCAAAAAATATATTTTCAGGTAAAGGCAAAGGCAAGCTAGGCGAATGACGGGGAAAACGTTGCACAAGCCATGGGGACAAGAAAGTCACGAGTTCTGCATATTTGTGAACTTCGATTCACGTTTTCATGCATATTTTTCTTAAATATCTCCTTTATTGAATATGAAACTTTATTTGAATGAGGCCAGCTTTGAGTTTTCTATTTTGGTTGATGAACCTTGTTTCAAATCTGTTTTTTTATTTGGAATCCCAATAAAGAAACCTTTTGTTTTTGCTTAAGCTTATTGACTCTAAATGTTTTCTTTTACCAAATGCATGCATGGGTAGTAGTGACCCTAGGAAAAGAGTTTTAAAAGTAGGGTCAGTTACTGGTTGGTATCGAGCCCAAGGTCATAGGTCTTGTAGACTCGCCACACAGAGTAAGCAACAAGTATCTCATGGCTAAGTAGCAACTCCCACATCGCCAGTATGCCTTGAAGTAAACTTTCGTTTTATTCATTAAAAGTATGTATATCTATATGCAAAGCTATGTGTATATGAATATGAACATGATGTAGCTCTGAGCTAAGAAGGAATGAGAATGTTTGATCTCTACTCTTCGCCTATAGGAAGAAAATGCTTGTATGTGAAGTTATATCTATATATGATATGACCATGACGTGGTTCTAAGCTGAGGAAAGAAAATGAATATAAGTAATCCCTATTATTGATGATAGAAAAGAAAACGTAAGAGTTAAGAATGTCCACGCTTAAAGGGGGTTATTGATATAAGCACAGGTTGTGCATTATTGAAAGGATTCAGTTTAGACTAAGGAGGTAAGAGTAAGTCTTAAAGGACTGAAGTTGTTTAAAAGGTTAGGAAGCAACTAAGTTCCTTAAGTACAACTCTGGAAGATAAATGTTATGATTACTCTCGAAGAGTTCAAGGTTTGAATGTGTCCGGTAAAATGTTCTGATCTTATTTATACGTGTTGAGCCAAATGGATGGAAAGGTCATGAGGTGTAGCATATATGCCACTATGGAGTCCCTAGTTTCGTTAGTCCTGAAGAAAGTTTCTTCACCATCAATCAAGTACTTAGACGTAAAATCTAAAGAGTTGAAAGGTGGAGAGAAAATGAGTTTTAAATAACTAAGGTCTGTTTTTTTTTTTTTTTAGGATCACGGAATATTGAAGTTCTTGTATTTTGAATGGAACTTCCAAAAGAAAAGATGTGTATGATCATTATGTCATGCCAAAGGAATATGAGGACTTAAAGATGAATGTTAGGTTGTTTCATAAAGAACTCTTTTTAAAAGATCCATCCTAGTTGATGCAAAACACAAAAAGTCAAAGTAGTTGGAAATGACTTAGATACTTGGGGTGCTAGTTATGAAATGGGAGTTAAGCTCTCAAGGTGCTTCGAAACTCTTGGATCTTATCCGTACCAAATAAATGAGTAGAGGCAACAATATGCGACCGAGGATAGGTGTGTTTTGGAACTTTAGAAATAGCACCATAGGCTTGATGGCCTTATCAATTATAGGCATGGTGTGAGGTTGCAAAGGTGTTACCATAAGCTTAATGATCTTGACAAAAGCAAGTATGAAGGGGAAAAGTAAAGAGATAGAGTTTTAGTTTGAGAACATAAAAGAGTTTATTGCCTGGACTTCGGATACTTGTGCACGATTTGACGTCCACATGGTCATCTGTGTGTTTAAACTTTTGAAATTGGTATGAGGAATTTCACAATTCATTCCAACTTTATGTTCAGTATATGTAGGTTGGGAGAAATTGTATAAGACTTCAACTTTGAAATTCTTTTTGGCTTAAAGTTTATTTTTCCCCAGGCAGAGAGCTAACAGGGATGATTTGAATGTTAGAGGAAAGTTTGGAGGTTTTTATTTTAGAACCAATTAGTACAAGAAACTGAAAAGGGTGTCTTTTCGACTGAAGGAGAGAGGATCAAGTTCGGGAAAGGTAACTTTGATCTTTTGAGACTACCATCAGCCCAAAAAGTAAACTTAAGCATGAAGCTAAGGTAGAAAGTACCCGTTATTTCTAATATCCCTTGCAAGATGATTGAATAAAGTCAAAAGAGCTCAAGGTGTAAGTACATGATCTTTAAGGTAAAGAGATCATTTTAGCGTATCACCCTAAAGTGTATTAATGTTGATCGTAAAGGAGAAAGATGTATCTATGTGTTGTGCATGCATGGGTTGCGAGAGAATTGGAGATGCGAGATACCCCAAGACAGCTTTCAGGTCATGTTATTAACAATATGAAACTAAGTATTGTTGTTTGGGATGACTATTACACGTGCACCTTCCTTTTTGGACCTAATGAATCGAGTATTCAAATAATTCTTGGATACGTTTGTTATTGAGTTTACTGAGGATAGTTTGGTACAGTCTAAGTCTAGAGAGGAACATAAGAAGCAACGTATAAGGGATTTGGTAACTTCAAGGAAAGTAAGATGTATGCAAAGTTCTCTAGAATTTTGACTTAGATAAGTACCCTTCTTAGGACTCGTGGTGCCAAAGACGGAAATCCTTATGAAACCTACAAGGATAGAGGCAGTGACACAGTGTCCTCTTTCGACCACTACCCTTGAGGTACGAAGTTTTCTGGGAATATCTGGTTATTGCAAACGTTTCATACGAGATTTCTCCAAGATAGCCTTACCCCCTAATCTAGTTTATCTAGAAAGGCAACTCTTTTGTGTGGGGTGGGCCTTGAGAAACAAGTTTCTAAAATTTCAGACCGCAAGAGTTTGATGTGTCTAGTCTGGCGGTAAGTAAAATCACCGAGACAGAAACCACCAACATTATTGCAACCTATAAGTGGATTTGAGATGCATGGTCAGGCAAGTTAAAAGTTTAGAAAAGTTGGAAATATAACTTATCCAAGGTTATTAAAAGGAAGTAGAATAATTGCCTATAATCTTTGGGACTAATTGTTTTAGTGGTACTAAAGGTTAGGGTCACGATGATATTGCTAAGAAGGGGTTAACTTATGCCTTAGTATGATACTAAAAGGTTCATTCCTTTGACTGGTAGTAAGTAGAGAGACATAAGTAAAGTTTCTTCGTGCATGGTCCAGAACTTGCAATAAATTGTTGTTTTTTTTTTACAGGATATTTTACATTTGGTTAAATACCAGAACGAAGTAAATTAAGGAGGATCTACCACTCTCTCGGTTGAGATCGTAATAGAATTGCTAGATTATCTTGTCTCTTAAGCATTATTGTTTGAAGTTGGTGAAGAAGTTTAGTTTCACTTTTGTTTTGGTTGTTTATCTTATTCTGCATACTGTGCATTTTGAATCCTGGGTTGCCTTGAGTTGAAGTTTGGAGGCATGGTTGTTTGGTTGTCTGATTTTAGAAGTGCATTTTCTATCAAACAGGTGTTAGAGAAAATTTTGGCATTGTTGTACCTATGTCGTTATGCTGCCGAAATTTTTGGAGCATTTTGGTAGTAGGTTTGGTAAAGTTTTTATAGAACGTTTTATGCACCACGACAATCAAAAGAGACATAAGTTTGAGTTATTTCCATCGTGACTTAAAGCTTACAGTGGGAGGTTGATGTTCGCTAGAAAGGCCCAAAGTTAAATAAAAGTGCGAGTGAGGTTGTCACTACTACCTTCATTATA
Source organism: Trichosanthes cucumerina (assembly GCA_036507285.1). NCBI lineage: Eukaryota > Viridiplantae > Streptophyta > Magnoliopsida > Cucurbitales > Cucurbitaceae > Trichosanthes > Trichosanthes cucumerina. Next base: position 20,098,445 of record CM071841.1, read on the forward strand.
AGGTCACCAAGGATCGTGAAGGATTGCTCGGCAACTTAGAGAATCCTGAACCACCAAACGAGGTTGCTAAAGCTCTACCCTTAATGAGTCACATTTCTAGAAAAGTGAGAAGGCGATTGAGTCGTTGGTTACCAAGGACCATGTTAGCACGATTAAGTCATGCCTTAACAGAAATGTTAGCAACTTGTGCAGTAGACTTTGATCGAAATTTTGAGCTTTGATCACAAAAGGAAGCCAAGTCCATGCTTTGCAGGGCCATTTGGAAATCTATGGCGAATTTACCTTGTGGCTTATAGGTTGACATTGTTGCCACATCCTTGTAGCTCATTTGGTATTCTATACCTCTTTATTGAGAAAGTATGTGTCAAACGTATCTCATGTGTTGATTTCGAGCCCTTACGGTTGAATGAGCACCAGAGTTACGAGGAACGACATGAATTGATCGAGTAAATGTGATCCCTACCTTACGGGTGGTAAATGATTCGACTGAATTGGAGAAGACGTAAAAGGTTAGCTAAGTAATAAAGCTGGACTTTCAGAACTATCTCCAAACTAAGGGTAATTTCGGGCATATAACTCAGGTCAGGAACATCAGTTAATTTAAGGCCCTATAGAATGAGTCAGTAGAGTTGATTTCGACATCAGCTATAGGTATAGGATCCTTCGTAATCAAGAAACCAAGTTTAGTCAGGGTACTATGACTAAATCCTTGAACAGAATGAGCTACCTGGGTGCAGGAGGAAGGGAGTGAATTAAGTACCCACAACCAAATTTAGGATTAGGAACTTTCGAGGACGAAAGTTCTTAAGGAGGGAAGATTGTAACGCCCCAAAACTCTTGTTACCTTTTAATTTGTGTTTTGGATTAAATTAATGGAAATTAATTTAATTGGGCCTTGAAGTTTCTTATTCTAGTTTAAGTTTTTGCAACTTCAAGAGAATATATATGGATTTAACCATATACATGTGAAGTTGGAGTGTTTGATAAAGTTCAAGGACAATTTTGTGGTTTTGCCTAAGATGAAGGGCATTTTGGTAAAAGACACTGAATTAGGGTTGGAGAGAGGTCCCCTTTTTGTCTTGTATGCACGTTAATCGAGGCACTCCAACCCATCTCCTCCTTCATCTTCTTCCTCACGTTACACAACACCCTTGCCGCCGGAGGACCTTCACGCCGCAAGTTGCCGTCGCCGGATTGTCGCCACCGCCGCGCGCCGCGACGCCTCAAGCCGCGAGTCGCTTCCTCGCCGGCCGCGCCCGATCGCCGATCGCTGTTGCGCTCTGACCGCCGACTCGCCACCACCACGATCCGTGCATCAGTAGCCGCCGCGACGCCACACCGAGCTCCGCCGCCGCTTCCTCGGCCTGCGTCGAATCGCCACGCCGCCGAGTCGACATCACTGCTCGGATCCTCGTCGTGTCGTCTAACGTCACGCACGCAGCCGCGCCGAGGACGCTTGGCCTCGCCAAATCAAGTGTCAAACGACTGGTTCCTGTTGTGGGATGGTCGGTTTTGATCAGATCAACGGTGGAGTATTCCGAACACGCCAGCGCCGCCGTCTGAAGCTTGGGCCGAGAACCGCCACTTTGGGTCGGTCGGTTCACCCCTTTTCTGGTCGGTTTTGCTTGAAATAAGTTTGGTTTTGTATAGATCGGTAACGACGGCGTCTCGAATCCGATCTCCACTCGCCGCCGTCGATCGCCACCACCTTGCGTCGTTGCCCGCCGTTGGCCGGTCACGCGCCGCCGTTCATCGAAACTCGCCCGGTTGCATCCGTTCCGCCTCCCGAGTCTGTTCCAATCCTCCATTTGTGGTAACTCGACCTGGCTATTATTGAATTCGAATAAGTTTATTTATATGTGTTCTAATTAGGAAATTGGATTGAATTTAGATAACTCAAGTGTCAAGCACGTTTGAGAGGAGCTTTGAATTATGAGCGAAACTTTAGGAGTTTCAAGCTAAGGCTAAGGTAAGGGAACCCATACCAAACTCTAAAATTTAGAATTAAATGACTCGTTTGAAAAATGTCGTGTTCAGTTTGAAAGGTCCGATTTAAATGTCATGTTTGGACTGAAAAATCCCTTTTGAATGCCATGAAATGTTCTATATAAATGTTTTGATCTGTTTGAAAGATCTGTTTTAAATGCCATGATGGTTGGATTGATGTCTATTTCAAAGGCCATGAATGCCATGTTATTGTTCTCTTGAAGTCGAACATTTTTATTACTTTTCATATGTGTTCATGTCACAAATTTCTTGCACAAATGTTGTTGTTATGTCATTTGGGACCCTAAACATGTGTTTCTTGAAAATGTTTACAAGGCGTGGTGAAATCTTCCCGATAATATTTATTATATATCTTATGAATGAATTAGAGTCGACTCGAATTAGAGGCCATGTTTCGGAGAATTTAATTGTCCACCAAGGTCGAAGAGAAATTTTACAAATAAAAACGCTTACGTAAGGCCGTGGCAATTAAACTCCCAATATATACGTATAAACATATTTAATGCTATGTAAGTCATGAAAGACTTGGAGTCGACCTAAACTAAGAGGCCATGGATCAGGAAGTCTCAATTTCCCACTAATAGCCGAAGAGAAAAGGCCATGAAATATGTTTTATCGATTATTGTGTCCCACATAAAGCCATGATTTGTGATGTCGGTATTTTTCTAACCCCTAGTGAGTGGTCTCTCTTCGAGTATTATAATTAGTAATACTCACCCTTTATGTTTTTCAAAAAATATATTTTCAGGTAAAGGCAAAGGCGAATGACGGGGAAAACGTTGCACAAGTCATGGGGACAAGAAAGTCACGAGTTCTGCATATTTGTGAACTTCGATTCACGTTTTCATGCATATTTTTCTTAAATATCTCCTTTATTGAATATGAAACTTTATTTGAATGAGGCCAGCTTTGAGTTTTCTATTTTGGTTGATGAACCTTGTTTCAAACTGTTTTTTTTTATTTGGGATCCCAATAAAGAAACCTTTTTGTTTTTGCTTAAGCTTATTGACTCTAAATGTTTTCTTTTCGGCCTCAAATGCATGCATGGGTAGTAGTGACCCTAGGAAAAGAGTTTTAAAAGTAGGGTTGTTACACATATAATGTCGATTTTGCCAACCGACATCTTTCCAGGTGTCATCTTATGGGTACGATGTAGATTGGATTTAATGTCGGTTTTAAACTGACATCGTAGTGAAGCGACATCTTACCCAGACGATGTCGGTTGGATATGATGTCGGTTTATAACCGACATCAAACCCAATGTCATCTTACCCATACGATGTCGGTTTTAAATCGACATCTAACCTAGTGTCATCTTACCCATTCGATATCGAGTTGATACCATGTCGATTTTAAACCGACATCTAACCCAGTGTCATCTTACCCATACGATGTCGGTTTGATACCATGTCAGTTTGAAACCGACATCGACCCCAGTGACATCTTACCCATACGATGTCGATTTTTCAATAATGTCTGGTAGAAACCGACATCAAACCCAGTGACATCGTACCTATATGATGTCGATTAGAAACTGACATTGAAATTTGATTCGAGGTACACGTACGATGTCAGTTTTGTACGATGTCAACTATGAACTGACATCTATAGGGATATCGATGACGGTTTGAAACCAACATTGTATCTTCATCTGATATTAATGTTACGATGTCGGTTTATTTTAATGTCATTTTTTAACCGTCTTCTAAATTGCACACATGGTCATCAAATTTTTACCTGGAAAAAATATGTCGCATTTTGCTTGTAGCCCCAGTTTTGTAATTTCATTTGTTCTTTTACACCAAGTTTTGAATTATTTTTTTTTAACTACAATATTCTTGAAATTTACTGGCCAAATACTATATTCTCCCTTTCTAAACATCTAATTTTAATCCACTCAAAAATTAAGGCAATCGTATCCTTAAAAGGGTCAATTTCAAATATCTGCCCTAATGCCATTCTTGAACATAGTCCGCAAACTAAAACAATAAAATTTTATTTATATGTCGTGTACAATCAGTGTCCTTATAATAATATACACACACGTGGAAACCGTTAGAATACAGAGAAAAAGGCGAATATATAAATATATATAAAGCCCATTATTAATATTGTAAAACATTTGATCAAAGTCATCATTTGGAGAGCTGATTTAGCTATTATAATTGACATCCAAATTGGATAGAGAAGGGAAGAAAAAAAATACAAGATATTCATATAAGAATCTCCCTCTTTCTCATGGACCTTTCGATTCAAGCGCAGCAATTTCTCTAACAACGTGAGCTTTGTCAGCCTCAAACTGTTCATCCTCTGTGATAAAAGTAACGTAGAATTGTAGAAGAGAGAACAAAGCCAAGGAAATTAATGGGCATTACAAAGATTATGTTGTGTACCTTTATCAGTTTTGAAATCAGTAAACAGCCTTAGAAGCTTGCTTGGATTTGTGACGAGGATAGTTTGAGAATTAACACAGAAAATTTTGAGGAAGCCTCAATTTCTATTCACCATTTCTCGATGATAATACACTGGTTATATAAGGGCAGAAGAGCCAAAGAATAAAAGAATAAAAGAATAATTCTGAGAGTAACAAACAAGGGACAGATGGCAAAAACTTAGAGGAGAGAGGAATCCTCGTAACAAATTTGTTGGTGTGAACATTCTAGATGTATTCCTTTGGGCCAGCTCCTTTCACCAATAACAGGGCTCTTGGAGAGTGGATCAATCCTTTGTTGGCTTTGTCTGCATGTTGAGTCACTGGTCTCACAAGGTGGGCTTTTAACCTCAATACCCCCCGGAAACGAGAGGGTAACGAAGTGACCCCAAGTTTGGATCGAAACATAGAGAACTGAGAGTGTGACAATGGCTTGGTCAAGCAGTTGGCCACTTGATCAGAAGTAGGGACGTAACGTATCTCAAGTGCACCACGGAGTACTTGATCACGAACAAAGTGTACGTCGATTTCGATATGTTTGGTCCTGGCGTGAAAAACAGGATTGGCAGCCAAGGCACTGGCACTTAAGTTGTCACACCATATAATTGGTGGAGCTGAGGATTGAACACCTAATTCACCAAGAAGTTGTTGAAGCCATATAATCTCAGTGGAAGCATGAGCCAAGGCACGATATTCTGACTCCGTGCTTGACCTCGCCACGACGGATTGCTTCTTCGAGGACCAAGAGATGAGACTATTACCAATAAAAACACAGTAAGCAACCACTGAACGTCTGTCGTCAGGATTAGAGGCCTAGTCGGCATCGGAAAAGGCATGGATGGATTGATCAGAGCTGGGTTGAATCAGTAGACCATAATGTTTTGTGCCTGAGATGTAGCGCAAGACACGCTTCACAGCCTGTCAGTGTTCATCGGTTGGAGACCAAGAAACCGCTCGAGATAGTTGACAATGTAGGATGATCGTCGGCGTGTGTTCGTGAGGCATCAAGCGCACCAATAGTGCTCCGATAGATGAACGGATTAGGCAGGAGTTCCACTATTGACAGATAGAAATTTGCCCACAACACTTGGGGAGGGCGCCGGTTTCAATGCAGGGCAGTCAAGGCGAAGGAGAAGATCAGTGGCATACTGAGATTGAGTTAAAATAATGCCAGATTCAACATATTGTACCTGAATGCCCAAGAAATAGCTCAACGGACCCAAATCTTTAAGAGCAAAACGTTGATCCAGAGAGGTGACCAGATTATCCATCAAAACAGCATCATTGCCCGTGAGAACCACATCATCAACATACACTAAAAGAAGTAGAATGGACTGACCAGAACTATATATGAAGAGGGATGTATCAGCCTTGGAATTCACGAATCCCCAGTCAAGTAAGACAGATTTCAAGGTAGAATTCCAAGCTCTCGGAGCTTGCTTCAAACCATAAATGGCCTTGGTCAGCTTGCAAATATGTGAGGGATGAACGGGATCCACATAGCCAGGTGGTTGTTGCATATAGACATCCTCAGTGAGAGAACCATTAAGAAATGTATTGTTGAAGTCGAGTTGCCGCAACCTCCAATTATTTGTGACAGCCAAGTTGAGAACAACTCGAATGGTGGAGAATTTGACAACCGGACTGAACGTCTCAAAGAAGTCAACCCCAGGATTCTGATGAAAGCCCTTGGCTACAAGGCGGGCTTTGTACCTTTGAATGGATCCATCAGCATTCCGTTTGATCCGAAAGATCCACTTGTTTCCAATGATATTATATATAGGATCAGGTGGGACCAACTCCCAGGTATGATTTTGCATTAGAGCAGTGTATTCCTGGTCCATAGCAGCCTTCCATTGGGGACCAGTCAACCTGAACACGCGTGGGTTCGGTAAGGGACCAGTCAACCTGAGGCTTTGTGGATAACCAAGCTTTAGGCTTAAAAAATGCCAGCTTTCCCACGAGTAACCATAGGATGTGAAGGCTGGGGCATAGTAGACGGAGCTGACAAGGGTAAAGGAGAAGAAGGAATGTCAGGATAGAAGGAGGATGAAGGGGGAGCAGAACTGTCAAAGGAAGAATCAACAGAGAGGATAGGATGATTTGGAGACAAGGAGGGATGAGGACTAGGAGATAGAGAGGGGCAGGTGGGAGCAGAGCAAGGTGTCAGAGGACTGCTGGAGGACCGAGAGGCAAGTAGCGGGGAGGAATGCGGAAGGTTGGGAGAGGGTTGTGAGGTCGATGAGGCAGGTATACTGACGGTATGCTGAGAGGAGGTATTGGGGAGAGGCACAGGGTAGGAGGGAAACCAGGTAGCAGGGGAAGGAGACAAGGGAGGACTGGTACTCGTGAGAGGAGCTGAAGGTGTGGCCCAAGTAGCATCTGTAAAAGGGAAATCAACCTCATTAAATATCACATGGTGAGTAACAAAAATCCTGCCAGCAGAGTTCTTGCACTGAAACCTTTATGAGTTGGATTGGGACCAAGATAAACACACCGCTGAGAGTGAAAATCAAACTTGTGCCTCTGATAGGGTCGTAAATTTGGAAAGCAAGCACACCCAAACACCCTTAGATTAGCAAAGTCTAAGTGTTTACCTGTGAGAAGAAAACGTGGTGACTGACCTTGCAATGTAGGTGTGGGGAGGCCATTGATCGATCGATTCGCGACCAAGAAGCTCCCACCACCAAAATACAAGAGGCATCGAAGCCTGAGCTAACAGAGTTAAGCAAGTCTCAACCAAGTGTCTATGCTTCCGTTCAGCCCTGCCATTCTGTTGAGAAGTGTAAGGACACGAATACCGTGACTTAATTCCCAGCTGACTACAGAGTTGATGAACTCTCAAGAATTCTGTGCCATTATCAGACTGAAATGACTGAATGTTACCATTGAATTGAGTCTGGACCATAGCCAAGAAGTGTTGAAACGCATTACCAGTGTCTGATTTTTGTTTTAAGGGATAAACCCACACAAATCTACTGTAATCATCAAGGAATAGCACATAATATCGGAAACCAGAGGTAGATAAAACAGGTGCAGGTCCCCATACATCAGAATAAACCAATTCAAATTTCTTAGATGCGCGAGACTCTGATATCGAAAACGGTAGAGCATGTGATTTACCATACTGACAAGAGTTACAAAAATAGTGTTCTTCATTAACCAAAACAGGAAGATTACAAGAACGAATGACAGAGTCTAAAATTTTAGTTGAAGGATGACCAAGATGTCTGTGCCAAAAAGTCTTGGTCACCTTGTTGGGTTTGTGACAAACAGAAAAAGCAACACTATTATTTTTGTACATTTTGGACTCATTACTACTCAATATTGGCTGAGAGATGTCCACTGGTTTGACTAAGGTATTCGCAAGGCAGTATAGACCTTCTTTAAGATCCCCTTTCAAAAGTTGTTTGCCCGTGCCCTTGTCCTTAACAACACAATAGGTGTCATGAAACTCAATATAAATATCATTATCTTGAGCAAGTCTCGAAATGCTAATCAAATTCTTAGCCATATTAGGTGCACATAACACATTTTGCAAACGCAGATTGTATTTACCAGAAGTTAAACATGAATTGCCAGTGAAGGTAATAGGAGACTGTGAACCATTACCTACAATGATTGAGTCCATACCTCCATATTCAATTGGATTGGCTAGGTTTCCAAAGTCAGTTGTCACATGATGTGAAGCCCCACTATTAGCATACCAAGAGGGGTCACCAATAGTTTCTGGAGTGGCCAAGAAGGGGTTACTCGGAGTGTTAGGACTGGCCACAAAAACATTTGGAGCCTGAAATGATGAGGAGGAGGTATTCGGTCCAAAACCTTGTTGATTAGGTTGACTTTGTCTGTTCTGATTTGTGCTTGGAGAATATTCCTTATTGAAACGATTGTAACAAACGAGTGCAGTATGTCCTATTTTCCCACAAACTTGACATATTGGTCGATTGTTAGAGTTATATCCTCTACCTCGACCACGTCCTCTGGAATTTGGGGTTCCTCCTCGTTGACTGTTGTTGTTGTTCGACCGATTGTAATTGTTTGGAGAATAATTTTGTTGTTGTTGCCTCTGCGATTGTGTTCCTCTATTTATTGCCATATTGACTGAGGCATTGTGACTGAAGGACACACTGTTTCGTTGAGTATTCTGAAACTCCAGTCGTTTTTCAAACATAAAAAGATCGTTTTGAGCATCTGCCCATGATATCTCATATTTACCTTGAATGCCAACCACAACTGGGTTGTATTCTTCGTCAAGTCCAAGTAAAACCTGTGATATCAAAGATCGAGTGGAAACAGGGCTTCTAGCTTGCCCTAGATTGTCAGCATGACACTTCATAATCCTTAAATATTCAGACATTTTCATATTACCTTTGCGTGATTGTTGAAATGTTTGACACAGGTAATCTTCCTCTGCTCGTGATTGAACTCCAAATAAGAGCTGAATAACATCCCACAGGTCTTTGGCCGTGTTGCACCCCATAACCTGTGTTGCGACTTCTGAAATCATTGAATTATAAAGCCAACTGATCAGTAGCTGATCAACTGTCATCCATGCTTCATAGAGAGGATTGATTGATGTAGTTGATTCTGAGCTAAAGGAGGCGCCTTCGACTGTTACATTCCCTTCGGTTCTAGCTTGAGATAGAAACATAGGAGGGCAAGGCTTGGTTCCCAGGAGATGACTCTCGAGTTTGTAGCTACGAAGGATTGGTAATGCTAGATTTTTCCATAGAAGGAAATTCCCTCTTTCCAATTTGATAGTAGTTACCTGATTTAAGAGTTGGTTGAGTGGTGGACTGTTAAAATGGGGTGCACCAGTAGAGAACGACGAGGATTCATTCAATAAGGCGTTGGCCATTGAAGCTTTGATACCAAGTTTGAGAATTAACACAGAGAAAATTGTGAGGAAGCCTCAATTTCTATTCACCATTTCTCGATAATAATACATCGGTTATATAAGGGCAGAAGAGCCAAAGAATAAAATAATAAAAGAATAATTCTGAGAGTAACAAACAAGGGACAGATGGCAAAAACTTAGAGGAGAAAGAGGAATCCTCCTAACAAATTTGTTGGTGTGAACATTCTAGATGTATTCCTTTGGGCCAGCTCCTTTCACCAATAACAGGGCTCTTGGAGAGTGGATCAATCCTTTGTGGGCTTTGTCTGCATGTTTCACAAGGTGGGCTTTTAACCTCAATAAGGATGCCAACTATATCAGCGGGTTTGTTTTGATTTGCAACGAGAAGTTGTTGACGTATAAACATGATTCAATGAGACTTCAAATTCATCATAAGGTTAATTTGAGAGACCATTACCTTAAAAACATGAAATGCTTCTAACTGTATGCTCTTGCTCGACTCCTACAAGGTAGGGAATTTACTATTTTACACAGTTTTTGAAATTAAACTTAAACATCTTAGAACATGTGAAAACCGAGACCAAACATATGAGCACAATTCCAATGGGTCACTGAAAACTATGGCCCAATTGCAACCAATGACAATGACGAGATAAGAAATTGAGAGGGACACATGGGGAAAAAATTACCAACCAATATATGTGCAATTATCACTATCAAAATAAAACAATATTAGATATAACCAAGTGAATTATTTAGATTCTTACCTAGGATTGTATGAAATTAGTATTGTCTATCGTGGTTTCATCAGTGTACCAAAACATGGTGCAAGATTGTTTGAACTCTACTACTCTGAACATATTTAGTCTTTCCGTCTCTTGAAAGTATTTCCAAAGAAACTTGCATCTATCACAAATTTTTACACAAATACATCAGATTATATATAATTTAATAGATATAAATAGTGTATAATATTATTAAAAAATTTATGTATGCGATATAGACTAATATGCAGCTATTTGATATATCTACTATGGCACAAAACTCTATGATATCTTATAACATAAGATAAAAAGTTTTCCCTTTTCCATATACTCAATCACTTATAAGCACAACCATTGGATTATCTTTGACATATTATTTTTCAGCATACTCTTATCAATAAGTTAGTATACTTTGGATAACCTATAAGGTATACTTTATGGATATTTCTATTGTCCTCATCCAATCATTCAAGTATTTCAGGAATTTCGTGCTCGATTAAACACCCCAACACCTCAAGTAGACGTTATCAAACCATTCATTCAAATAGCTCAAGTATACAAAATTTTGCAGTTAACCAAACATCTCAAATGATCCATTCTCTTACGTTCATTTATTTTAAACCAACTATCCATTCATGCATGTCTAAACATAAATTATAATCAAAGTCATTCATGCATTCCAAGATTGATCTTTAACCAAGTTCTAACAAGCTGTTCCAACTCTCAACTACACACAACCATATACACATGGGCGCGATCCCTCTAAAAAACATATCAAGAATCATGAATATTGCAATTTCATGGTTGTTTGAATTTTAATTCTAGAAACTTCAAATTGAATTATAATTATTTTTCTTACTTGTCAAATTTGGATAAATGTAATTATATTCCTACACCATCCATACCATAACAATCAGTTAAAGAAGCAACATAGTAGGAGTTGTTTAGGCCACCTTACCTTTTCGTGGAATTTTTATTGCACGCTCATCTCTATACTGCAAATTAATGAGAGAAATTCTCGGTGTGGGCTTGCCTATCTAAATTGAAAAGTGTCAAATAAGGAACTCCAAAAAAGCATCAAACTCTGCTTCATATTGAAACAACATTCCTAGCTAATCCATCAAAGTAGAAGACAATACTGAATGAATCCTAAATAACTTTACAATCAAGAATTTACATTTTAATGTCAAAATAACAAGTAACCCATACCTTCATCAAAGCAAAAACCTTAACCAGTTGTTCTTTCAGCATGGCCGACATTTCAATATCTAACCGCGTTGCATCCACTTGATCAACTTTTGATATCGAAATTCGAATTGGAGACTACATAATAGATAAGACAAAAAAAAAGGAACAAATGAGGTATCGCAAATTAGAACAACAAATTACATACATATACAATATCAAGGGGCACCTACAATAAAATCTAACTCTTGCCATGACATGATTGACAGAATAAACAGTAAGCGAAGCTTAATTAACACAAATGGAATGAGAGAGAGATTTCCAGCGAGGAAGTACGAACAAATAAAACATGGTTCCAAAGAAGAAGATAAAATTAGGTTTAGTACGAGAGGGAGAGGCAGAGAGACGAAGGTACCAGGTGGGAGTGAGAGAGAGATTTCCATCGAGGAAGTAGTCGTTGGTACACAAGACTTCATGCATCTTTAGGAGGTGGAGGAAGATTGGAGTTGCTGGTGGAAGAAGAGGAAGAGATGGCGGAAGCTGCAGCTAGGGCTTGTAAGACCTGAAAAATACATATTACCAATGACGGCATAGCGATTTGGGGCCTAGGGCTAGCGAATTGCAAAAGGCTAGGGATTTGATTTGGGGGCTCTCGTTTTTTCCCTCTTTCATATTACCATCTCATCGCTCGAGTCTTCCGTTCCTAATGCCACCAAAATCTTTTATCGGCTTCGCTTAAGTTAAGAGATAGATTACAGAAATCTTCCCTATAATAAAATTTACAATAATCGATTAACTTAAATATTTTGAGTTAATTGGTGATTTAAAATGGTATCACAACCGAAGGTATTGTGTTTACAAACTTCTATTAAAGTCATTTATTCTCCAATCAATATTGATTTCCATTTGTTTGGATTTTCAAATTCATAAGCCCACAAGTGAGGAGGAGTGTTTGATTAGTGTTAATATAATTAAATTTACCATAATTTATTAGCATAAGATTTTTAGTTAATTAGTGATTTAAGATTCGGTAAAATCAAAAAGTAACAATTATGAAGATTTAATTTTATTTAAATGTGAAACCAAAGGGAGTTTGGAAAAAGCTTACCCATAACCACGTCATTTTGGGCAAGGGCACCAAAACAACGTCGTTTTGGTTTGGTAAAAAAGAAAAAAACGACGTCTTTTTGGTGCCCCTTCCCAAAACGACGTTGTTTTCCTTTTTGTATGGCAGTTTTATTCGGGCTTTTAATGTTGGTTTGAAATCGACATCGAATAGCCTATTCGATTTTGATTTTAAACCGACATCTAAAGTTTAAAATCAAGCCCCAAATTTATACTATTTTTAAGCGGCCTTTGATGACAGTTTAAAACTGACATCGAAGAGGCTCTCTTTGATGTCGTTTTAACTAACATCAAAAGTTCACATTTGTTCAAATTCCCGCGTCAAATTTGTGTTATTTTAATCGATATCCAATGATGGTTTAAAACTGTCATTGAAGAGATCTTTTTGATGTCAGTTTTAAATTGACATCGAAAGTTCCCCCAAATTTACCCTATATTGATTGACTTTTAATGACGGTGTAAAATTGACATCAAAGAGACTTTGATGTCAATTGGAATTCAACATCGAAAGTTCAAATTCACGCGCCAAGTTTGCGTTATTTTAAGCGACGTTGGATGACAGTTTGAAACCGACATTGAAGAGGCTCTCTATGATGTCGGTTATAAACCGACATTGAACGTTCAAAATCAAGTCCCAAATTTACCCTATTTGAATTGATCTTGGATGACGTTTTAAAACCGACATCAAAGAGATCCTTTTTTATGTCGGTGTTAAACTGTCATTGAAAGATCAAACATGCCAAATTTGCGTTATTTTAATCGAACATCGATAACGATAAAAAAATGACATTAAAGAGACCTTCTCTGATGTTAGTGTTAAACCGACATCGAAGAGGGTCTCTTTGATGTCAGTTTAAAACCGACATCAAAGGGTAAAATTCACCCGCCTACCAACCACAAATTTCGCAATAATTTTAAAGAGTCTTTAATGACAGTTTGTAATCGACATCGTAAAGGTATATTTGATGAAGGTTTAAAACTGACATCAAAGGTCGCAATAATTTTAAAAAGTCTTTAATGATGATTTTTAATAGAAAATCATAAGGGTATATTTGATGACAGTTTAAAACTGACATCAAAGGTTGCGATAATTTTAAATAGTCTTTAATGACGGTTTTTAACTGACATTGTAAGGGTATGTTTGATGACGATTTAAACCCGACATCAGAGGTTGCGATAATTTTAAAGAGTCTTTAATGACGAATTTTAACTGACATCGTAAGTGTATATTTGGTGACGGTTTAAAACCAACATCAAATGGTAAAATTCGCCCGCTAACCAACCACAAATTTTGAGATAATTTTAAAGAGTCTTTAATGACGGTTTGTAACCGATATCGTAAGGGTATATTTGATGACAATTTAAAACTGACATCTAAGATCGCGATAATTTTAAAAAGTCTTTAATGACAGTTTGTAATCGACATCGTAAGGGTATATTTGATGACGATTTAAAACCGACATCAAAGGTCGTGATAATTTTAAAGAGTCTTTCATGACGCTTTTTAAACCGACATCGTAAGGGTATATTTCATGACGTTTAAAACTGACATCAAAAGTCGCGATAATTTTGAAGTGTCTTTCATGTCGGTTTTTAAACCGACATCGTAAGGGTATATTCGATGACGGTTTAAAATCGACATCAAATGTCGCGATAATTTTGAAGTGTCTTTCATGACGATTTTTAAATCGACATCGTAAGGATATTTTTTATGTCGGTTTAAAACTGACATTAACGGTCGCAATAATTTTGAAGAGTCTTTCATGACGATTTTAAACCGTCATCGTAAGGGTCTATTCGATGACAGTTTAAAACGGACATTAAAGGTCACAATAATTTTGAAGAGTTTTTAATGACGATTTTTAAACCGACATCGTTAGGGTATATTCGATGACGGTTTAAAACCGACATCAAAGGTCGCGATAATTTTGAAGAGTCTTTAATGTCGATTTGAAACTGATATCATAAGGGTATATTCGATGACGGTTTAAAACTGATATCAAATTTCGCGATAATTTTAAAGTGTCATTAATGACGATTTTTAACCGACATTGTAAAGGTATATTTGATGACGGTTTAAAATCGACATCAAAGATCGCGATAATTTTGAAGAGTCTTTAATGTCAGTTTTAAACCAACATCGTATGGCCACCCTTTGATGTCGGTTTAAAATCGACATTAAAGGGTACAATTCTGAGAACCGACATTGTTTACAATATGTCAAATTCTCAAACGACATTAAAGGTCGAATTTGTTGTAGTGAAGATGAGTCCTCAAAGGAAGTTAGGAATATATGTTGGATATGATTCCCCATCAATTATTAAATATCTTGAACCCCTGACGGGTGATGTATTTACTGCACGATTTGCTGATTGTCACATGGAATGCATCATTATTATCTCATTTAGATCCTCATAGAGATCAATGTGAACTTAAAGTTTAAAAGATAATTCATTTGCAAAATATAGCAAATCAATTACCAGATGCATTCACAGATGCTAAAAGAGCAACTAAATCATATATACCAACAGCAAATGCTCCATCAAAATTGATATTCCACAGGAACAAGTTGTCAATAATCAGTCTGGAACACGCCAGAAGCGTGGTAGACCAATGGGTTCCAAAGATAAAAATCCTCGGAAAAGAAAAGTAGTTGAGAATCAAAATGATTCAATGAAAGATATGGATGTTCCAGAAGAAATCCAGAATACAACTACTCAAAAGAGTATTGATGAAAATCAAACGCTTGAGGATAATAATGAAATTTCTATAAATTATGTTACAACATGAAAGAAATGGAACCGAAATGATATCATTGTTGACAACATTTTTTCTTATAATGTTGCTCACGATATTATTCATGAAAGTGACGATTTCGATCCAAAATCTATCAAAGAATGTCAACGAAGAAAGGATTGGCTGAAGTGGAAAGAAGCAATCCAAGCAGAATTGAACTCACTTTCAAAACGTGAGGTTTTTGGACCTGTAGTCCTAACGCCAGAAGGTGTCAAACCTGTGGGATATAAATGGGTATTTGTAAGGAAAAGAAATGAAAATAATGAAGTAACAAGATATAAAGCGAGACTTGTTGCACAAGGGTTCTCGCAAAGGCCTGATATTGATTATGAAGAGACATATTCTCCTGTGGTGGATGCAATAACGTTAAGATATTTGATTGGCATGACTGTATATGAAAAACTTGATATGCATTTAATGGATGTAGTCACGACGTATTTATATGGATCTCTGGATAATGACATTTATATGAAAATCCTGGAAGGATTTAAAATACCAGAAACATATAAATCAAGTTCTCGGGAATTATATTCAATCAAGTTATAGAGATCATTATATGGATTAAAACAATCAGGACGAATGTGGTATAATCGCCTGAGTGAATATCTGTTGAAAGAAGGATATCAAAATAATCCAATATGTCCGTGTGTTTTTATAAAGAAATCTCAGTCAGCTGGATTTGCTATTATAACTGTATATGTTTATGACTTAAATATAATTGGAACTCTGAAGAGTTATCCAAGGAAATAAAATATCTTAAGAAAGATTTTGAGATGAAAGATCTTGAAAAAACAAAATTTTGTCTTGGTTTGCAAATTGAACATTTAAGAGATGGGATATTTGTTCATCAATCAACCTATACAGAGAAAATCTTAAAAAGATTTTATATGAATAAAGCACATCCATTGAACATTCCAATGGAAGTTCGTTCACTGGATGTAAAGAAAGATATATTTCGACCTCGAGATAAAAATGAAAAACTACTTGCTCCTGAAGTACCATGTCTTAGTGCAATTGGTGCACTTATGTATCTGGCTAATAACACAAGACCAGATATTGCATTTTCAGTTAATTTATTAGCTAGATATAGTTTATGTCCTACAAAAAGACATTGGAACGGAGTTAAGCATGTACTCCGATATCTTCGAGGGACAATGGATATGAGTTTATTTTATTCTAACAAATCAAATTATGATATAGTTGGTTATGCAGATTCTGGTTATTTATCTGATCCACACAAAGCTAGATCTCAGACAGGTTATCTATTTACATGTGGAGGAACTGCTATATCATGGCGATCAGTGAAACAGACCATCACAACCACTTCTTCAAATCATGCTGAAATCCTTGCAATTCACGAGGCAAGTCGAGAATGTGTATGGTTAAGATCAATGACATAACACATTCGTGAGACATGTGGTTTGTCTTCGAGTAAACCTCTTCCAACAATATTATATGAAGACAACACAACATGTATAGCTCAAATCAAAGGAGGATACATTAAAGGAGATAGAACGAAACATATCTCTCCAAAACTTTTCTACACTCACGACCTTGAAGAAAATGGTGACGTCTCAGTACAACAGATTTGTTCGAAGGATAACTTGGCGGACATATTTACAAAGACATTACCAACTACAACATTTGAGAAATTGGTTCACAGTATTGGGATGCGACGACTCAGAGATCTCAAGTGATGTTTTCATGAGGGGGAGTATAATGTATTTCTTTATATAAAATATGTACTCTTTTTCCTTCACTAGGATTTTTTTCCCATTGGGTTATTTTTTCCTAGTAAGGTTTCGAGACATATATTATATAAAATCGACATCTAAAGGGGAGTATGATAAATACACAAAATAGATGCCCATTTTTCATTCTCCCATGTGTCATCCTCCCATTTATCCATGTGCCTTCCATGTGTCATAAAACTACTCATGCTTCGTGTCCAAAATAGCCCACTTGCTTCATGCCAAATAGCCTATATAAATAGTGGCTTTTGGTGGATAATGTAAAAAACACCATTGGAAAATAAACTCTCCAATCTTCTCTCTTTTCTCCCACTTTCTCTCTATTTTCTCTTTATTTAATTTCTCCAAAATTTTTCACTCTCATTTTATTATATTTTATTCTATTTTATAGCCAATATTTGCATATTTATTAAATATATGTATTTCATATTTCTTTAAATATACTTAGCATTTATTTAATAGTATTTATTTATTTATTTATTTATTTATTTATTATTATTATTATATTATATTATATTAGTATCCTAATATTGGTAAAATTATACCCGGTTTTCATCCTATTTTCACAACACATTTCAATATGTTTTAATGATATTATAGTTTCAAATCTTTTATTTGGTGTTAAAAATAATTCTTGAGATTTTGATTTTTAAAAATTATTAACAACGTCTTTTAATCCCAAATATTTGGCTTGGTCTTAGGAAAATTTAATTATTAAATTAAATTCACATAAAGTAATTACACAAATAGAAAAACACAAAATTGTTATTGTGAATATAACTACAAATTATAATAAAAGCACAAATATGATACATACAAAATTTTAATCAATTTACAAAATTAAACATCATATTGATAAATACAAAACAAATTCTTATTTGAGCATGAAACTTAACACTAATTAAACAAAAAAAAAAAAACCATCACACTCAACAACACCTAAAAGATATATGAAAATTTTTAAAAAGTAAATTAGAGAAAAACACAGCATTTTCTTTTTTTAATAAAAAAAATAATAGTGATTGTTTACACGTGATTTCAGCGAAGAAATATAAACGAGACACGTGTAATTGAACGTTGTGTTTGTATTAATTTGAATGTTGTGAGTTACAATCTCTAATGTTTATCCTCTGATTCTTTCTCTCTCTCGAGTGTAATTTGTCTGAGGGATTTACTGACTTGTTCTCTGACGTGAGACTTGATTCGAGGGCTTCGCAAATTTGTTCACGAACATAGACTTGTCTTGAGGGCTCTGCAGGCTTGTTCCCAAGTGTAGACTTGTCTTGAGAGTTTGCGCGGCTTGTTGAAGGTCTTCGGCTCGTAGCTTGTTGAAGGCGCCTTCTCTTGCGAAGTTGTTGTTGAGGTCTTCGACTTGTTGCGTGTTGAATGACTTCGGCTTGTAGCTTGTTGAAGGACTTCGGATTGTAGCTTGTTGAAGGTCTTCGGCTTATTGCTTGTTGAAGGGCTTCGACTTGTAGCTTGTTGAAGGTCTTCGGCTTATAGCATGTTGAAGGACTTCAACGCTTGTTGCTTGTTGAAGGTCTTCGGCTTGTAGCGTGTTGAAGGTCTTCGGCTTGTTGCTTATTGAAGGACTTCGGCTGCTTGTAGCGTGTTGAAGGTCTTCGGCTTGTAGCTTGTTGAAGGACTTCGACTTGTTGCTTGTTGAATGCCTTCGGCTTGTAGCGTGTCGAAGTCTTCAACTTGTAACTTGTTGAAGGACTTCGGCTTGTTGCTTGTTGAAGGACTTCGGCGCTTGTTGCTTGTTGAAGGCCTTCGACTTGTAGCGTGTTGAAGTCCTTCAGCATGTAGGTTATTGAAGTCCTTTAACTTGTAACTTGTAAAAGTCCTTCGCGGAACATTTAAGGACTTGTCTTACAGCATTCCACCCTTAAAGACTCGTCTTACAGTGCTCCGCACTTAAAGATTCGTGTCTCAACGTTCCGCACCTGGAGACTCGTCCTGCAGCGTTCCGCACTTGGAGACTCATCTTGTAGCGTTCCGCACTTGGAGACTCGTCTTCCGCACTTGGAGACTCGTCTTCCGCACTTGGAGACTCGTCTTCTGCGCTCGGAGACTCGTCTTTCGTGCTTGTCGACTCATCTCCCGCACTTGGAGACTTGTCTTCCGTGCTCCGCACTTGGAGACTCGTCTTCCGCGCTTGGAGAGACTCGCCTTGCAAATGCTCAACACTAAGAACTTGAGAGTGTTCAAAGACCTAAGTACTTTGATATGAATCCTCTCTGAGTTCTCTTGAGAGTGAAATTTCTGAACCTTTGGAATGAAGGGGAAACTCTTTATTTATAGAGCTTTCCAAGACATGTGGGCTTGGGCTTCAGTGGCCTTTGGCCTAACCACCTGAACCTGGGCTTGGTTGGCTTTGGGCCTAACCATTTGGACTTGGATTTTATTTAAATTACCCAATTCCATATAATCTAATTTGACCAAAATTAAATTTAATTATTTTGGCAAATTGCATGTTGACCCTTAACTTTTAAAATTTGTCAATTCTTATTTTCAAACTAAATTTAGGGCACGTGTCAACTTATCATCGGTCCCAAATTTAATCATTTACAACTTGTCATTAATTTGGAATAACGACGTGGCAACTGGGGATTGGTCGAAATTTCTATGTCAACAAATGCCCATTTTCAAGATTTAGCCACAATTATGTGTGAGTGAATCTCGAAAAAAAAAGATAATTTGGAATCGAAACTCATAACATCTGTTCTTAATTTGAACTCCAGTTGATGTGTCGACTTAATCGGGATATAAGTTTGGTTTATCACTTTTTCATGAGACACATCTTTCATGTTGACTTATCAAAATGCAAATTTAGGTCGACATTTTGGTTTTTTTTTTTTTTTTTTTTGTATGAGATGAAATTTTGGCGTGTCAAGATAGGGTTTTGAGTTTACCCAATTTTCCGGTTTGAATTTGGAGGAGAATTTGAAATTTGATACAATTTTAATTTGAGATTAAATCTGAGGGTAAAATTGAAACATTACCATGGATGAGACTTATTTTATCAAACTTTGATTCGGGACAAAATTTAGAGTATGCCAAAATTTTAACTTTAAAGATAAAATTAAAACTCTATCCTGATTTTGATTTGGATAGAATTAATTCCATCCCACATGATTTGAGGATAAAACTTAAAATATGCCCAAATTTTGACATGTAAATCAATCCAAAAGAGTCAAACTCTAAACTAATCCAACTTTTTTTTGTTTAGATTTGAACCAATTTGAATTTGATTCACTGATACTTGACCACACTCCAGATTGATTTTTTTTAAGTGAATTATGATATCGAGATAATCTGGACCAAATTAAATCTTAAAATCGATTTGGACTAGAATTTCGTTCCAATTAAAGATTCAATTTGATCCAAAGTTAAATAGGAATGGTAATTGATTTTTTTTTCTTTTGAACAACCCAACTTTTTTTTAAATCTCCTCCCTTTTTTTCTTTTTTTTTTTTTTACGCAACCTTTTTTTTCACACAATTTTTTTTTTCACAAGATTCTGAACCACTGCAAATCTTTTTTTTTTAAAAAAAAACAAAATCTAATTCTCGAAATCTATCGATAAACCGAGAAATTTGAATAGATCACAATTTTTTTGGCTTAAGATTCAGGAAAACTCCAAAAGAAAACTCAAATTACGATTTGTTGCAGAAGCTTCAAACCGAACCTTCAAAACTGAAATCATTAGACTCCCATTGCACTACATCTAGCCTTGGATCTTTGAAGCAACTACAACGTCGCCACCGGATCTTCAAGCTTTGGGTGTCACTACGTGGTAGCGAAACAGGAGAGGTGAGAGATTGACTATTTTTTGGCTTAAGATTCTGAACCAATGGGGTTTTACGCAGCTTTTTTTTTCACACAATTTTTTTTTCTTTTTTTTTTTGTATCACAAGATTCTAAACCACTACAAATCTTTTTTTTAAAAAAATAACAAAATCTAATTCTCGAAATCTATCGATAAACTGAGAAATTTGAATAGATCACAATTTTTTGGCTTAAGATTTAGGAAAACTCCAAAAGAAAACTCAAATTACGATTTGTTGCAGAAGCTTCAAACCGAACCTTCAAAACTGAAATCATTAGACTCCCATTGTCGTTACGCACTACATCTAGCCTTGGATCTTTGAAGCAACTACAACGTCGCTGCCGGATCTTCAAGCTTTGGGTGTCACTACGTGGTAGCGAAACAGGAGAGGTGAGAGATTGACTATTTTGTTATACAAACAGAAGATTTTTTATGGGTTCCTACTTCTTCTTTTTTTTTTGCACAAATAAAGAAGTCATATTGTGTTGTGATTTTCAAGTGGATTCAAAGTCAAAATGACGAATCAGATTTGTTGACTAAATCTTTAAGTTTATCCACATCTTGTCATAATCATAATTCGAAGTGAATCAAAATTTGAGACTCAGACTAATTTTTTTCTTTTTTATTTATTTTTTATTTAGGAAAACTTTATTTGGTCTTATTCTTTCTTGAAAACTATCCCATCTCTCTCTTCAACCACCAGAGAGTGTAGGTTACCTCTTTTTTTTCTTTTTTTTTTTAATTTTCATAACTTTCCCTTTTTTTTTTTGCAGCTATAGTGTTCTACTATTTTTTTTTTATTTTTATTTTTTGGGAAAACTTTATTTGGTCTCATTATTTCTTGAAGACTATCTGATCTCTCTCTTCAACCACCAGGGAGTGTAGGTTACCTCTTTTTTTTCTTTTTTTAATTTTCATAACTTTTCCTTTTTTTTTTTGCAGCTATAGTGTTCTCTTAGCACGAGTACACTTGTGGGACCCTCCTCGGTTCCGGGTGTACTTGTAGCTACGAGACTCTTTGATTCTTGCCTCTTGTACGCTTTTGGGACCCTTGTCGGTTTCGGGGTACTTGCAACGATGAGGCTCTCTGGTTCCTGGCTCATGTACGCTTGTGGGACCCTTGTCGGTTCCGGGCGTACTTGCAGCGATGGAACTCTCTGGTTCCTGGCTCATGTACGCATGTGGGAACCTTGTCGGTTCCGGGCGTACTTGCAGCGATGAGACTTTCTGGTTCCTGGCTCATGTACGCTTGTGGGACCCTTGCTCTGCCCGGCGTTTTGCAAAGAATGGGACTCTCTCTTTCCTAGCTCATGTACGCGCTTATGGGACCCTTGCCGATTCGGGCGCATTTGCAGGCCATGAGACTTTCTCGTTTCTGGCTCATGTATCGCTTGTGGACCCCAGCCGATTCCGGCGCGTTGCTTGCAAATGGGACTCTCTCGTTCCCGACTTATGTACGCTTGTGGGACCCTTGTTTGCCGATTCACGCGCGTACTTGCGCAGAATGGGACTCGTTCCTCGCTCATGTACGCTTGTGGGACCCTGCTTCGCCTGGGCGTACTTGCGGTGATGAGACTTTCTCGTTCCCGGCTCATGTACGCCAGGGACCCTTGCTCGCCTTACGGGCGTACTTGCAAAGAATGAGACTCTCTCGTTCCCGGCTCATGTACGCTTGTGGGACCCTTGTCGGCCTGGGCGACTTGCGGCAAAGAATGGGACTCTCTGCTTTCTCGCTCATGTACGCTTGGGGACCCTTGTTGGTTCCGGCGTACTTGCAAAGAATGAGACTCTCTGGTTCCTGGCTCATGTACACTTGTGGGACCCTTGTCGGTTCAGGGCGTACTTGCAGCGATGAGACTTTCTTGTTCCGAGCGCATATACACTTGTGGGACCCTTGTCGGTGCCGGGTGTACTTGCAACTCTGAGGACTTTTTCAATTACTGCGCATATACACTTGTGGCACCCTTTGTCGGTTTCTGTGTACTTGCAGCTACATGACTTCCTTGTTTCGAGTGCAAATACACTTGTGGGACCCTTGTCGGTGTCGGGTGTACTTGCAGCTACAGGACTTTCTCGTTCCGAGTGCATATACACTTGTGAGACCCTTGTCGGTGTCGGGTTTACTTGCAGCTACAGGACATCCTTGTTCCGAGCCCATATACACTTGTGGGATCCTTGTCGGTGTCGGGTGTACTTACAGCTACAGGACTTCCTTGTTCCGAGCGCATATACACTTGTGGGACCCTTGTCGGTTTCGGGTGTACTTGCAGCTACAGGACTTCCTTGTTCCGAGCGCATATACACTTGTGGGACTCTTGTCGGTGTCGGGTGTACTTTCAGCTACAGGACTTCCTGACTCTTTTTTTTTGTTGACTGCAACCTCTCATTTTTTATAGCACTATTTTCGATGTTTGTTTAGCAACACTCGACCTTAACGAGGCCTATGGTGTTCCTGCAGCTTCACTGCTCTTCAATGTTAAGTCAGAGACAACTTTTAAGGCATGTCATGTCTCACATCTACTTTTTCTTTTTCTTTTTTTATTTTATATTTTTTTTCTTTTTTTGTATTTGTATTTTTTTCTACTGGGTTTATTAGTATTTTCTCCATGATGTTACTGTTGGCATGAAACCTCCTAAGTTAGTGAAAGGTGAGTAATGGTGGGTGAAACCTTAATCTTGATATAACGAATGAGCAAACACCAACAAGTGAGATCTCTTAGCATGACAAATGAGCCAATGTCGACTGACGAAACTTCCTGATTTGACGAAGGAACGAGTGTCGAAGGATGAAACATCCTAGCTCATGAAGGAGTGATAAGTCGAACTTAAAATGAATGAATCACTTATCGTGAAGTAAGCAACGCTTGCCTTTGAAAAGTAAGCTCGAAACAAGTGGAACACCAATCTTGAAGCGCTACACTAGTTCTTGAACTGTGGTATTTTGAGGTAGAAACTTGTAAGCGATCAACACTCAAACTTAAACTTTAAAAGAGCGAAGTGTAGACTTGAACTCCAAGTGAGAAATGTTTGAATCTAAGCTTGAGGTGGGCCAAACTCGACCTCAAAGTGAATGAGCAACGAACCAAATTTGAGGAGAACGAAGCTCGAACTAGGGTAAGCGATGAACCATACTTGAGGGGGTTCAAGCTCAAATTTTAGGAGAGTCAACGATGATCCATAATTGAGGGGTACGTAACTTGGACTTTAGGGAAGTGACATACCAAACTTGAGGAGAATGAAGCTTGAATTTTGGGAGAATGAACGACGAACCGAATTTGAGTAGAACGAAGCTCAACTTTAGGAGAGAACGACAAACCAAACTTGAAGGGATCAAAGCTCAAAGTTTAGAGGGGTGAGCAACAAACCAAACTTGAGAGGAACGAAGCCGATACTTTGGGGGTGAGCGACGAACCAAACTTGAGAGGAACGAAGTCGGTACTTTGGGGAGAGCCACGAACCAAACTTGAGAGGAACAAAGCTCAAATTCTAGGGGAGAGCGACAAACAAAGCTTGAAGCTCAAAGTTTAGAAGGGTGAGCGACGAACCAAACTTGAAAGGAACGAACCCGATACTTTGGGGGTGAGCGACGAACCAAACTTGAGAGGAACGAAGCCAGTACTTTAGGGGTGAGCGACAAACCAAATTTGAGGGGAACGAAGCTCGAACTTAGAAGAGAGCCACGAACCAAACTTCAGAGGAACAAAGCTCAAATTCTAAGGGAGAGCGACAAACAAAGCTTGAAGCTCAAAGTTTAGAGGGGTGAGCGACGAACCAAACTTGAGAGGAACGAAATCAGTACTTTAGGAGTGAGCGACGAATCAAACTTGAGGAGAACGAAGCTCGAACTTTAGGAGAATGAGCTATGAACCGAACTTGAAGAGGTTGAAGCTCAAAGTTTAGAGGGGTGAGCGACGAACCGAACTTGAAGTGGTTGAAGCTCAAAGTTTAGAGAGGTGAGCGACGAACCAAACTTGAGAGGAACGAAGCAAGTACTTTAGGGGTGAGCGACGAACCAAACTTTAGAGGAACGAAGCTCGAACTTAGGAGAGAGCCACAAACAAAACTTGAGAGGAACAAAGCTCAAATTCTAAGGGAGAGCGACAAATAAAGCTTGAAGCTCAAAGTTTAGAGAGGTGAGCGACGAACCGAACTTGAAGTGGTTGAAGCTCAAAGTTTAGAGAGGTGAGCGACGAACCAAACTTGAGAGGAACGAAGCCAATACTTTAGGGGTGAGCGACGAACCAAACTTTAGAGGAACGAAGCTCGAACTTAGGAGAGAGTCACAAACCAAACTTGAGAGGAACAAAGCTCAAATTCTAAGGGAGAGCGACAAATAAAGCTTGAAGCTCAAAGTTTAGAGGGGTGAGCGACGAATCGAACTTGAAGTGGTTGAAGCTCAAAGTTTAGAGAGGTGAACGACGAACAGAACTTAAGGGGAAGGAAGCTTGAACTTTAGAAGAATGGGCGACAAACCAAACTTGAGGAGAACGAAGCTTGAACTTTAGGGGTGAGCGACGAACCAAACTTGAGAGGAACGAAGCCGACACTTTAGGGGTGAGAGACAAACCAAATTTGAGAGGAACGAAGCTAGTACTTTAGGAGTGAGCGACGAACCAAACTTGAGAGGAACGAAGCCAGTACTTTAGGGGTGAGCGACGAACCAAACTTGAGAGGAACGAAGCCAGTACTTTAGGGGTGAGCGACGAACCAAACTTGAAAGGGAACGAAGCTCGAACTTAGGAGAGAGCCAGGAACCAAACTTGAGAGGAACAGAGCTCGAATTCTAAGGGAGAACAACAAACAAAGCTTGAAGCTTAAAGTTTAGAGGGGTGAGCGACGAATCGAACTTGAAGTGGTTGAAGCTCAAAGTTTAGAGAGTGAGCAACGAACCAAATTTGAGAGGATCGAAGCTCGAACTTAGAGCGAGGGAGCGACAAACCACACTTGAAGGAAATGAAACTCGAACTTTAGGAGAATGAGAGACGAACTGAACTTGAGGAGAACGAAGCTCAAACTTTAGGAGAATGAGCAATGAATCGAACTTGAGGAGAACGAAGCTCAAACTTTAGGAGAATGAGCAACGAATCGAACTTGAGGGGAATGAAGCTCAAAGTTTACCGGAGAGCAAATGAGCAACAAATCGAACTTGAGAAGAATGAAGTTGGCATGTATGCATCCAACTTGCAATGTCTTATTTTCACGAGGATGGATTTTTTTTAGGGACTGAACTTAAAAGTTTTTTTTAAGTTGCCTACGTACCCTTTGAACAAAAGGGATCAAGTCATAATGTAGTTCATTTTTTTTTTTTGCCATTCACCTTTTAAGCTCATGCGGGTCAAGAGCATCATGCAGTTTAGGCTCTTGCAACAAGGAGTTTTCTTTACATCTTAGATGTTGTTTTCATCATCATGGTCTTGATCATGTCCTTCATTTGTACGGTTTGTTAAGATGATGAGATTTTTCTTCACTTCCAATGATCTCTCTACGTTTATGAGAACAAAGAGCTTCCTTTTCATATGCGAAAAAAAACAAGACTGTGAATCTTTTGGTCGTTGTTCACTTCATCGAACAGTTCTACTTTTAAGAAGTTCATCTTTCTTTCATGTTGATCGCTTGTTACTTTGAGGCGATCAAAATAGATGTTGAAGGTCGAACGTTCTTTGGTGTGGAGACACTTAACCTTTGGAAGGTTGAAGGTCGAGGTGAGGCAGAAGTTGGACCTTGGTTTCTTCTTCTGTCACGACCATACTCATCCTTTGGAAGACTGAAGGTTGAGTAGTTGAAGTCTTGATGCGATCAAATACGAAAGTCATTTGCTTGACTTCTTTTGTGTCGTCAGCTTCATTTATCTCAATGTAGTATGAACTTGCAGAGTTTTCTTCCTCTCTTTCGCTAGAAAGAAAATCTCTTAAGAAGAATTCTTTCAAGGTCACCAATTGGCAAGGTTGAGGATGATTTTTTTTCTCTTCCTTTCAGACTTAGGTTTCCTTGGATTCTTCTTTCTTCGATGTTTGTCCTTGCATTTGAGGCTTCTAAATTGACAAGAATTGTTTGAAGCTAAACTTTGTATTTGCTTCTTCAAATGAGTCATCAGAACCCGACCTTTGCCTTTATCATTGGTAGGTTTGATCGCATATTGAGGTTCATCTCTTGGCACCTCATGTTGAAACCAAACAACTACAGGTTCCATAGTCCTAAACTGGACTAGGCACACTTCTTGATGTTGAAGGAACTAGAGTGTGTTTGACTGCATGTACTTGTTGTTACTGCAACATGATTTGATTGAGCTACTTCATTAAGGTCTAGCTCAATTTTTCCTTCTTTAGTTGACCTTAGGATTAACTCCTTTAGGATGAAACATTTCTCCACCGAGTGACTGACGACTCGATGATACTTGCAATAGTTGGAATCATCGACTTTGTCCATCTCTTCCGTCTGCTTACACTTTGGAAGTTCGATCAGTCTTATGGCCAGTAGTTGTTCAAACATGTTAGGAATGTAAGAATCCGAAAAGGGATAGACTTTATTCTTTCTTTCCTTTAGACTTAAGCGACGCCTTTCATTTTCTCGTTGTTTTTCGATCTTCTTGTATTTTTGCTTTGAAGACAACTTGAGAGGGTTTGTACTGACAACCATAGACTCTTCTAGAGTTGCCTCAATGTCACTTCCTTCTTCCTTTATGCTAGGAGTTAGAAGGTTTTTTGTCTCCTCGACTAACAATACTCAATTCCATATCGTGGGCGCGAGTTGCTAGCTCTTCAAAGGTGCGAGGCTTTATACCTTGGAAGATGTAAAGCAACCCCCAATGCATGCCTTGAATGCACATTTCGACAGCTGACATTTCAACAAGACGATCTTTGCAATCGAGACTCATGGCTTTCCAACGATTTATGTAGTCGACAACAGGTTCACCTTTTCGTTGTCTAATGTTGGTGAGCTCGAACATGCTGACGGTACGTCTTGTGCTGTAAAATCGGTTGAGAAACTCTTTTTCAAGTTATTCCCAACCGTCTCATCGATTCGGCTTGATCAATATACCATCAAAAGCATTCCCCTTAAATGTTCGAATGTTGTGTTTGACTAGTAGATCTCCTTGCGTACCAACATTTTCACATGTCTCGATGAAATGCGTAACATGTTGCTTAGGGTTTCCTTTTCCATCGAGTTATTGGAACTTTGGTGGTTTGTATCCAATTGACATCCTCAAATTATCAATTCTCTTAGTATATGATTTAGAATACAAGAGAGAACTTTGAGAACTCCCATCATATTGAGTTCTGATGGAGTTAGTTATCATGTCCTGCAGTTGTTGAACTGATAGTGAAGTGATCGAAGTAGAGGGCTGTGGTTGATCTTCTTGCACAACAACCTTCTTTTTGTTTCGATCTTCGACGACAGGAGTATGACTTGATTTAGCGGCATTTTGATTCTCAATCTGATTCTTTAAGTATGTGATTTGAGAATCTCTTTCCTCAATCGCTTTCATCAAGTTGTTGATTCGCTCCTATATCTTTGTCAATCTCTCTTCCTTAGTGCTTGTTTGATCATCATGATGATGACACTACGCGCTTAATAAAAATCAAACAAAGGGTTATACTTGACCATGAACTTCTTGTTAGTTGATGCTCCCGACAGTGTTGTTACTTCATTGTCTTCCAACCTTAGTTCATTAGAGCAACTATGGGCAGTAGAACCCATGTACAAGTTGCTCATGACAACGATCATCAAAGAAGTCTTGAATGACATTACTTTACTTCTGCTTTGAGGTGAGAGAAAGACATGAGAGGTAGAGATTGTCCCACTGGGCGTGCCAATTTGTTTACACGTGATTTCAGCGAAGAAATATAAACGAGACACGTGTAATTGAACGTTGTGTTTGTATTAATTTGAATGTTGTGAGTTACAATCTCTAATGTTTATCCTCTGATTCTTTCTCTCTCTCAAGTGTAATTTGTCTGAGGGCTTTACAGCTTGTCCTCGGACGTAGACTTGATTCGAGGGCTTCGCAGCTTGTTCTCGAACGTAGACTTGTCTTGAGGGCTCTGCAGCTTGTTCCCAAGTGTAGACTTGTCTTGAGGAGTTTGCAGCTTGTTGAAGGTCTTCGGCTCGTAGCTTGTTGAAGGCCTTCGGCTTGCAGGTTGTTGAAGGTCTTCGACTTGTTGCGTGTTGAATGACTTTAGCTTGCAGCTTGTTGAAGGACTTCGGATTGTAGCTTGTTGAAGGTTTTCGGCTTATTACTTGTTGAAGGTTTCGACTTGTAAATTGTTGAAGGTCTTCGGCTTGTAGCATGTTGAAGGACTTCGGCTTGTTGCTTGTTGAAGGACTTCAGCGCTTGTTGCTTGTTGAAGGTCTTCGGCTTGTAGCGTGTTGAAGGTCTTCGGCTTGTTGCTTATTGAAGGACTTCGGCTGCTTGTAGCGTGTTGAAGGTCTTCGACTTGTAGCTTGTTGAAGGACTTCAACTTGTTGCTTGTTGAATGCCTTCGGCTTGTAGCGTGTCGAAGTCTTCAGCTTGTAGCTTGTTGAAGGACTTCGGCTTGTTGCTTGTTGAAGGACTTCGGCGCTTATTGCTTGTTGAAGGCCTTCGGCTTGTAGCGTGTTGAAGTCCTTCAGCATGTAGGTTATTGAAGTTCTTTAACTTGTAACTTGTAAAAGTCCTTCGCGGAACATTTAAGGACTTGTCTTACAGCATTCCGCCCTTAAAGACTCGTCTTACAGTGCTCCGCACTTAAAGATTCGTGTCTCAACGTTCCGCACCTGGAGACTCGTCCTGCAGCGTTCTGCACTTGGAGACTCATCTTGCAACGTTCCGCACTTGGAGACTCGTCTTCCGCACTTGGAGACTCGTCTTCTGCGCTCGGAGATTCGTCTTCCATGCTTCGCACTTAGAGACTCGTCTTATGCGCTCGGAGACTCGTCTTCCGTGCTTAGAGACTCATCTTCCGCACTTGGAGACTTGTCTTCCGCGCTCCGCACTTGAAGACTCGTCTTTCGCGCTCCGCACTTGGAGACTCGTCTTCCGCGCTTGGAGACTCGTCTTGCAGCGTTCAGCACTAAGGACTTCAGAGAGTGTTCAACACCTAAGTACTTTGATATGAATCCTCTTTGAGTTCTCTTGAGAGTGAAATTTCTGAACCTTTGGAATGAAGGGGAAGCTCTCTATTTATAGAGCTTTCCAGGACATGTGGGCTTGGGCTTTAGTGGTCTTTGGACCTAACCACCTGAACATGGGCTTGGTTGGCTTTGGGCCTAACCATTTGGACTTGGATTTTATTTAAATTACCCAATTCCATATAATCCAATTTGACCAAAATTAAATTTAATTATTTTGGCAAATTGCATGTTGACCCTTAACTTTTAAAATTTGTCAATTCTTATTTTCAAACTAAATTTAGGACACGTGTCAACTTATCATCGATCCCAAATTTAATCATTTACAACTTCGTCATTAATTTGGAATAACGACGTGGCAACTGGGGATTGGTCGAAATTTCTATGTCAACAGTGATCTATCTTCTTCTCACTTATTCAAGACATCCTATGCATTTTTCCATTGCTATAGAAAAAAATTGTATAAGAAGAGCGAGTAAAATGAATAAAAACTAACAAAATATAACAAAAAAAATAAAAAAAATATTTATAATAAATGAAAACAAATATTGATATCCCCTCATTTCTCTTCACCCAGTTGATGTTTGGCTACAATTTTGTGATACCCGAGTTAATTCAGATACTATGGAGTTAATTTTTGAGCTAATTGGATTTAATTCTTGGTTTAAATTGGGATTTTTGGTGGTTCGGACCAGAATTTCTAATTTTGAGTCTTTGGGGGCATGTGGACAACTTCTCGTTCTTTTAAGTTAGGGACTTGAATTAAGCGCTAAACGCTTTAATTCAGGCCATTCAAGTCCAGGAAGCTTCAATCTCAATCTCTCTATCTCACTTTCGTGTAGGGAGTTGGTTGAGAGAGGATTGTTGGTGAGCTCCTCTTTTCCTTTTCTCTTTTCCTTTAGGTTGTTTTTGCTTTAAGTAATTAAAAAAAAAAAGAAAAATAAGGAATCAGGAAGCAAAGGTCGATGGACCACCTCTCGCCGCAACCACACCCTCCCCCACCGTCTCCCATTTTTCCCTTCGTGTAGGGAGTTGGTTCAGAGAGGATAAGTTTAAGAATAAATAAAAAAAAAGAAAAATAAGGAATCAGGAAGCAAAGGTCGATGAACGACGTGTCTTAAATAACACCCTATTTTCCCCAAAATTTAGGGTCGTTACAAATTTTTTCGGATGAAGCTTTACTCTAGATTTTCCATTTGCCAGTTGATGCTTGAATGAAGCTATTCCCGAGTGTATATTTATAGGTTACAAACGCAATCTATGATGATACACTAAGTTATCAATTTTTTAAATATGCATTAAGAAATCTTTAAATATTAGTTATTTTAAGAAAAAACTTTCATAATAATTTTATAGACTCTCGAAAATACATGTATTCAAAAATATTTATTCTTAAATTTTAAAATATATTAAAAATGTTTATACAAACGCAATCTATGAAGATATAATAAGTTATCAATTTCTTAAATATGCATTAGGAAATCTTTAAATATTGTTTATTTTAAGAAAAATCTTTCATAATAATTTTATAAATTCTCGAAAATAAATATATTTAAAAATATTTGTTCATACAATTTTAAATATATATTAAAAATCTTTAAATATTAATTTATTTTCATAATAATTTAATAGATTCTTGAAAATACATATATTAAAAAATATTTGATCTTAAATTTTTAAATATACATTAAAAATATTTATATATTAGTTTATTTTAAGAAAAAAATTTCATAATAATTTTATAGATTCTCAAAAATACATATATTCAAAAATATTATTTTTCGTTTTTGTTATTTATTCTTAAACTTATCATTAAAAATTTTAAATATTAGTTAGTTGGAAGATTGGAGATCATATAGATTTTAAAATATATATTCAAATTATAGATTGCATGCAAGGAAATTGTAGGATCTTTATTCTCATTGAGGCCAGAAGGGAAAATCTTTCAATTCAATTGAGAATGTCACCATAAAAAGTCTTCAAATTAAGAAAGGGCAAAAAATAAATCAAAAAATTTCCCCTCAGAGTGTCATTTATATAATATAGATTAGAGGTTTTAAAACACGTGTGTTTTTTTTCTTACACATTGTCTCTCTCCAATCCATTTATTCCTTTTTATGTTTTCTGAATTGTAGCTAATGTACTTCCTCACATTGCAAAAACCTAATAACACCAAAGAACTAAATCAAATCGATCCAAACTAACTTGTTTAGTTAGATCATAAAGGATTATTTGGACATCTCAATTCTAAATTTAAAAAATGGTACGGTTTGATTTTTTAATAAAAGAAACTCTAGTGTTTTCTCCACTAGTAGATTTAATCGGCCTCTTTTCGCATACAACCCCAACATTCTCTAGCACACCCTTTGATTTGGCGACATTACCTAACTTTTTTGGAATAGCTTACAAGAGTGAAGACCATTCCTACAAACCAACCTGAGTTCTTTTAGTATGTTTTGTCTTCTCTCCACGTGCTTTCTAAGAAAGATTTCAGGAGACCACTTAACACATATGTTTGATTCAAGTCAAGTATGCTTGAGTTTGGAGTTCATATGATTAAGTTACTTAAAAGAAAGGTTTGCTTTGTTGGTCCAACAAATAGTAACTATCAATTTTTTTAAGTCTTTCTTAACTATGCTTTCATATTTTTAGGATCTCTCATCTAAATATGGTCTCAGTTCATTCATATACATTTCCTCTACTCGAGCATCACATGTTAAAGTTGGTCGTTGACCTTTAGAGTAAGTTGGATGGATACCCTACTTTTAGTATAGAAATTTGCGATTGACCCAACTCACTTTCCTTAATAAGGTCTTGGGTTTGATTGGGTTGACGAAGGACACTTTTTTTGCTACAACAATATGTATAATTTAGCTTTGAATATTGTCTATGCGCAAGTATACACATATATTTGTAGCTAGCAACAAGTAAATTATCGTATCTACAGAGACTAGTATTCCTATTTTACCCAACTTAACTCTTAGAAAACTCAAATAGTAATCAAACAGATTATCAAGGGAACATAACATAAATGACAATTGTTGAAACAAAAATAAATGCAATAACAAACCAAAAACAAGGGATTTAATAGAAAACGAATAAGAACTAGATTAAAAGTAATAATGCAAAGATTTGGATTAAAAGCAAATCATGCATTTGATTACACTATAGTTTGAGTATACATTCAATTCAATCAATTCTCACTACAATGATTACGACATTCTCTCGGATCATCTAAGATTTGTAGTTTCATTCACATTACTCCAGTGATACTTAACCCACTGTAGCATAAGTGTTGGGATATATGTCCAAATCTCATTTTGTTTGTAATTTTCCATTTGAAATTAATAAGATTTATTCGTTTCATCATTTTGTGTCTCACAAATTTTACAAACTTTGTCCAATAAACTAAGCTCTAGGGTCATTGAATTTATGAGAGAACTAGAACTTGAACGGTGTGTAGTGGACACACAGGGAGGATCACTTTCGAGTTAATGACCCGAACGGTCTACAGTATATGGATAGGGTTGGAGATCTAATCCTGGATACGTTGTGGATGCGACCTGCTTTGTATTAGATACAAACGAGGTGATCTGACTCGTTCATGTGGTTGACATGCGAGTGAGGGCATCCTGTGCAATGAGATTGTACAAGACCGGACCGTGAATTATTAGACCTATTGATGTAACACCGTTAACAGTATAAGACTAATAATTTCGTAGATTACCAATAGTGACTCAACCTTAATCCTGAGCGTGTTACGGACTCCCGCATGCTGCGAGTGTCCGCCCTTTGGCTAAATGCGGGTGAGGGTGGTCACAGTTACTTGCTCAATATGCCTATCTTCTCAGAAACAGGACCAAGTAGGGAGCTGAGAACTTAACTACGCGAGATGGAATTCACTCGTTCCCGACTTTAGGGAAACTAGAGTGGTTGTTCCTTTAAGTGTTGTCTCAGGGCTTGGGCAACAGGCGCCCACCCTCTCACTGGCCCGAGAGGGGTGTTGTGTATGGTTGGGTCATTACAACGTTATTGTTCATTAGAGGAGAAGTGTGGACTTAAGGAGTAAGAAGTAGATACAGGGGTAAAATGGTAATTTGACCCAGCAGTGTCTACGAACAACATGTGAAGGGTCGACTTATGGGCATTGTTTATATCAGTGTACACAACTTGTCTTACACTGACGGAAGTGCAGCTACGGGCTTTAGTGGAGTGTTACCATAGCTAATGAATGTTGATTAACCGGGTCAAAGAGTTTGACAAGTTACTCTTGGATCATTGGAGCTCGTCACTATAGGTCCATAAGATCCCTCGGTTGGCTCAAACTGGATTAATAGAAGATATACAGTTTTGGTGTGAATTTGAAGTGTTCAAGTTCACTGCAAGGGTAATTATGTCATTTATATGAGATATGTATGACATATTGTATAGTTTAATGTCAATGAGATTCATAATAAACTATAGATTAACCTAATTGTTGAATTAGGGCTAATTTGGAGAAATTATATTAAGAGAAATTAAATTGAATAGGATTCAATTTAAAAATCCACAATTATACAAATGTGATTTTTTAATGAGATATGAGATATCTTATTATATGTGGTTATGCAAATATGATTTGCATAACCTATGATTGTGGTAAAATGATAAATAGGTGGAGATTTCAACTCCATCTATCACCATTATATAAACCCTTTTACAAGAAGAGATGGTAAGACTATTGATCATTTTTGGATTTCTTACCAAAGGTAATTGACAAATTCTCTCTCAAACTCTTCTCCCTACACCAAAGAAGAGAATCCCATCATTCTCCTTCTACCAAAAGTAGAACAACCACTACTACAAATTAGGTTTTAATTGACGCGTTCCTTTCTCAAATTGTTAACGTTTTGGTAAAAAAAACGGTCAACAAAAGACTCAAATTCACTTTAAAATTAATTATTTATTTTGAAATATATATTGATGGTTATGAACTGTCATTAAAGGTATTTATTCAATTAACCGTCAATAAATATAGCTTTATCGACGTTAATTACGAAAAATTACGCCAAAATTGTCAAATCACGTGTTTTTTGTTTTCATGACGGTTATTAACTGTCATGTAATCTCGTATATATTGACGCGTGTAGTTTCTCTCTAGTTGACGGTTTAAACCCGTTAACATAGTCCTTTTTCATTGACTGTTATTACCCGTCAACTTAAGCCTTTAAATTATTAACCAAAGATGTCGTTTTGAAAATTTTATTATTAAAAAAAAT
Source organism: Trichosanthes cucumerina (assembly GCA_036507285.1). Classification (NCBI taxonomy): domain Eukaryota; kingdom Viridiplantae; phylum Streptophyta; class Magnoliopsida; order Cucurbitales; family Cucurbitaceae; genus Trichosanthes; species Trichosanthes cucumerina. Next base: position 20,133,563 of record CM071841.1, read on the forward strand.
TATCAAAAATAAACCCTCAGCTCCCTCACTATCCCCGTCGTCTCCTTCTCGATTTCGGAATTCATCAAATTAAAAACCCTCAGCATGATTTCAATTTCCCTGTCACTCGATTCACAGAGCTCACGATTTAAACCCCCCACCCTCACATCCGATTTTTCATCTTACCCTATTATCGCTGCCTTCTTTGCCCATTGTTGAAGTTTGCTTCAATCGTCTATTGTTGCGTTTTCGTCCATCAGTCACCGGTAGCCTATTCATTGTCGTTCACCTATTCGCCCCGTCACTACCTATTTGTCGCTATTTTTTGTCTACATCTTTGCCCATCTACAATTTTGGGCCCACAAAAGTAAGGTTTTCTCTCTCTTTTTTTTTTTTTTTTTTTCATCTGCATAATCTTAGTTCGGTATACTAGTTGGTAAAACTTGAAAGTTGATCCAATTTTCTTACTTACAACAATATTATTAATAAATTTTCAATGAAAACCAACATAGATAGTAATTTGTTAACAAACACTAACCTTTGAACCAAACAGTCCAAATACCTAGGCATGTTCTTTACTTTCAGTTTGTTAACAAACACTTCCAATTTGTTAACAAACAATAATTTGTTAACAGATCCTGATGTTATACAATAACACAGACAATAATACAAATACGTTGGCATGTTCTTTACTTCCAACTTTGCATTGAATATAACAAAATTAAGTTAAAGGCATTCACTTTGTCTTAACTTTTGAAATTTCATGAAATTTATTTGAGAATTTGCCGAGGAAAATTTTTAGGTTCTTTTTGTTACTAGTATTGATTTATAAGAACTCAATTGTGCAACTCAACTGGACATGGTCGATTCCATATCCAATTTTAATTAGTGTTCTTTTTTTTCCTTATGTTAATAATGCAAGGTAATCGAGCCTTTGGCATTTGGGCTTTTAAGTCTTGTAGTTGGCTTGTGTTGGTAAGTTTCAAAAGTCTTGTAGTGCATTTAATAGTTAGTTACGTTATACCTTCTTCTTTAGAACATCTGAAGCTCCTCCAAAAGATTAGTTTGAGCTCCAACATGCTTCAAGGGAAGATATCTCCAATTTTTTAAGCATGTTGAAGAAATTGGTCTCGCTTGATTTGTGCAAAAATTATAGATAAGTCTTTTTAAAAAAATGCTAATAATTAGGTTATTGAAAAGAGCTTTAGATTTTCAATATGAACGTTTGGAGTGCTTAATTTTAAATATGTCAGTGATGGTTCATTTCAAAAACTATTGGAGGATGTATTTTTAAGTCGAAAAACTTTTCTATGATGGAGCCTACAAAGATATCTACTCCAAATTTTGGTTTTGGCTACCAAAGTATTTCCACTTTAATGTTGCATTGATACTAATAAGATGTCTACTTTGATTACCTATTTGGCTATTTACATAAAGACTTATATATCTAACCTTTCAATTTCCATGAAAACTTGGATAAATTTAAAAGGTGAGGATCTAGTCAATATTCAAACGGAGTTAACGTTTTATTGAAGCTGCTAAGAATTATGTAGATCGAGAAGGAAGAACAAGATGCCCTTGTTCAAACTATTTATGGATATCAATCGGAGAAGATGCATCATCTAATATAGAAAGTAATCCAAAATAGTCATATGACAATTATAAGGTAATATTCATTAGACGCTCTTCTTAAAACTCTAATTTGTTATGAGGTGTTGATTAGACTATATGTTGGAGTGCTATGACTATTCTACAACTATGGTAGTTATAGCTTAAAATTAGATTGAATGTAGAAAGTATAAAAGTCAATTTTTTTATAAGCTTAGTTGAACGAGATGAGAGTTGAGTTATGTGAATTTGTATCTTGGTACTTGTGAAAAACTTTGTTATCATACTTCAGTTATGTGATTTCTAGGAGTTAACGTTATGTTTTTGAATAGTTTGGTTGGAATGATATGTAAATTTAACTTATTAGTTAGTTAATGGAAGTCTACTTAGTTAATTTGCAATTATGTTTTCCTTTGATAAAATTTGTACTTAGTTTGGTAATCGTTGAGTTTTCAATTAGAATGTTACCTAGTTTTATATGAATTAAATGTTGATAATGACTACCTTAATGACAAAAATGTGAATTTGATAGATTTGTTCTTATAGATGCATGTGGTAGAGGATGGGTGAACAATATCCATTTTTTTTTATTTTTTATACATAATTATAGTTGACGGCTAAAAAACGACATTAAAATCGATATTATTGACGGTTTAAAACTGTCAATATATATATATCATATTCAACAAAGCAAAACGTCAAGTATAGTTACATGACAGCTAAAATACGTCAAGAAACATTTATATTGACAGATAATAAGTGTCAATAAAAAAGGTATTATTGACGGTTGGCTAAAAATATTGACGGTTAAAAATATCAACTATACATAATGTTGACGGCTCGTAGATGTCAATAAAGTATTTATTGTTGATGCTTTGACATAAATAATGATGGATAATAACCATCAACTATACCCTATGTTGATGGTGCATAAGTGTTAATAAAAATGTCTTTGTTGACGGATTTACGTCATAATTGATGGTTAATAGGTGTCAACATTCATATTATTAACAGTTAAAATTCATCAATAAAGGCGTAATCGTTGACGTTTAACGACCATCAACTATCATCTTAAAGTTGACATTTAGATATGTTGACACCGCCTTCATTGACAACCAAAAAACGTCAACTCAAGTGAATAATAACAGTTTTTAGCTGTCAATAAAGACCAAATTTGTAGTAGTGAACCGAGAAACTGAGTGGAAGTGTTCGGTTCGTTGGTTCGGACTAGGAGTTCGAGATCATTAAGAACAACACGAAGAGTTCGTGATCGAAGGAAGGAATCGTGAAGAAAGGTTCTACAACAAGTAAGTGTTGCTTGCTGGTTTTTTCCTTCTTTACTAGCATGTTTAGCCTAATTCTATGTGATAGTTTAATTTTAAGAAAACGAATTTCACAATGATACCAGAACGATTCAATCATCTTCCACTGCGCGAGATTTTTATTCCCTTCAATTGGTATCAGAGTCAATCGTTGGTTTCTTGTTGTGCATTTGTTTTCTTAAAATTAGGTGGGTAAATGCTTCGATTTATGTGATAAGTTGTGGTTTGCGAAAATGGATGTTTTTAGGTTTTGACACTAGTTTTAGATTTACATTAATGTTGATGAGATCAATGTAAGGGCCCGATGTTTTGGGCATTTTTTAAAGTAAATCGAGTCTGTAAGTCTGTGTCGTTTGTGGCATGAGGCTCTGAAGAAATAGGAGCGAAAACAGGCGAGAAAAGACGAAGAACAGCAAGAGGAGTTTGCTGTTCTGTCGACGACGTTGAGACGCTGTTTTTCGGTGTCTCAACGCTGTCATCGCGGGAGCAAGGCGTGTTGTAGGACAGCGTTGCGACGCAAGGTGTTGCGTTGCAACGCTCCTAGCGTTGAGAACGCTGGCGTGACGCTGAGCGCTGCAGTGTTGCAACGCTGCGCGCGTTAGTAGGCAGTTCACCAGGCTGAAGCGCTTGATCGTGGGCAGTCGGACGAATTTCAATTCGTGGGGCTTATTTTCTTTTTTTTATTTAATTATTTTTATGTAAAATGTATTATTTATTTTAATTTTAATTAAATTAATTAATTAATATTAATATTAATGTTATATTAATGTTAATTAATTTATTTAATGCCCCTAAGTGCCAAAACCGGTCCAATTTTTTCTATTTAATTATTTTATGCATGAGATGTATGATTTAATTATTTCTATGTGCATAATGTATGTCATATAGATTTCAAATCCCACTTTAGGTTAAATATTTCATGCATCATTTTATATTATAAGTGTTATAATATATAGTATGCATGATAGGTTATATTATAAGTGTTATAATATAATTAAAAGCATGTTTTAATTTATTTTAGTTATATTTTTTATATTAAAAGCATGCTCATGCATTTAATTCATGTGATTAATATATGTTATAGTATAGTTATTCATGTGATGAATGATCAAGCACTATAACATAGAAATGCATGTAACCTAAGTTAATTATTAGTTTTAAAATGTTTAGAACTTTAATTATTAGACTTAGGTTTTCTAGTTCTAAAAAGATTAGAATTAGGAAATCAAAATATGACATTTGAATGGTGACTGATAAGTAACTCTGTCTAAGGAAGGTTTTGTCTAAGGTTAGGGTATTTAAGCTGACGCTTTGCGGAACACCCTACCTTGAAACTGACCTGGGAGTGAATTCGGTCCGGAGATTCTTAGGTTATATTATCGTGGGTAGCGTTAATTAAAAGTTGATTAATTTACTCACATAAACCTAAGTTAATAATGTGATTATAAACTTAGCTTAATTCAATATAAGAGTTATATTGGTAGACTTAGGTAAATTTTAGTCGGGTTATCTAGGTCAATCTCGAATAATATAAAGTGTTGAGTGCGAGGAAATAAAGTGTATAAGATACATTTAATTTTCCGACCACAAATCTCCATAAAGTCTGCACTGTGAGATCCATACTCGGCCTCGTGGCGCAAATGGGAGTGTCTCCCTTCGGATGGTATTTGTATGGATCAATATCATAGTGGATGGAGAGAGTAATTATAGTGAGTGGGAGTGAGACCTATTAAAACGGGACCTACGGTCTTTTCTTTCGATTCACACCATGAGACCCCTATGATCCGCCTGCTAGTTTGGTCTGGACCAGACAATCCCTTCGGAGGATCTTGATCATGGGAGTCGAAACACCGTGAATTTTCGAAAGGGGTACAGTTTCTTTGTTGGTTTTCCTTCTTGGTTCACCCTTCGGTGGCTATTGTTTGGATGAATACTTGGAAACTTAAAGATTGAGAGTGACGCTCACGGATTAAGAGTTAATGAATTCGACTAAAAAATGGTAAGTGGACGCCTAATGAAATAAAAGTTATTCTGGGATTAGGATCTGGTCGAGCTAAAGGAGTAGTGTTTTTGTTCACCCTTCGGTAGCGGTCATTCTAAACCTTTAGGATATCATTGCAAATTTTTAAATGACCTAGGGATCATAGGATTAAATTTTTCTAAAACTTGATTGGATTTCAAAAAAAATTTGCGAGTGTGACAAAAATTTTATTTGATTTTTCAGGAAAATATGTCTAGCTCAATCATAGCATTACTGCTTCGGATAAATTAGTGGGAGATAACTTCCAAACGTGGAAGAACAATATTAACACGATACTTGTAACCGACGACCTTAAGTTCGTACTTACTGAGGAGTGTCCTCAGTTGTCGACCTCAACTGCATCACGAAGTGTTGGTGATGCATACGATCGGTGGATCGGGGCCAATGAAAAGGCCAAGGTCTACATTATTGCCAGCTTATTTGAAGTATTGGCAAAGAAGCATGAGTTGATGATCACCGCTAAGGAGATCATGGAGTCTCTGCAGGACATGTTTGGACAACAGTCCTTTAAGGTGAGGCATGACTCGCTCAAACACATCTTCAACGCCCGGATGAAATAAGGGACGTCAGTCCGAGAACACGCTCTAGACATTATGACCACTTTAATATGGCGGAGATGAACGGGACTTCGATCACTAAGTCGAGCCAGGTCAACTTCATCTTGGAGACTCTTCCGAAGAGTTTCCTTCTATCGTAGCAACGCTGTTATGAACAAGATTAGCTACACTCTGACCACCATTCTGAATGAGCTACAGAACTTCCAGTCCCTGATGAGGATCAGGACATTGGAAGCTAAGGCAAATGTTGCCTACAGGTCCTATCACAGGGGTTCGACCTCTGGGACTAAATCTATGGCTCCTTCTCGCCCGAAAATGAAGAAGAAGATGAAGAAGGGTAAAGTTGACTGAGTTGCCGCACAAAAGGGCAAGAAGGTCAAGGAAGTTGCAGAGAAAGGAAAGTGTTTCCACTGCAATGGGGGCGACCACTAGAAGAAAAAATGTCCCAAGTTCCTTGTCGACAGGAAGAATACAGGTAAATATGATTTACTAGTAACTGAAACTTGTTTAGTGGAGAGTAGTGACTCTGCCTGGATATTGGATTCGGGCGCCACTAACCACGTTTGTTATTCTTTTCAGGGAATTAGTTCCTGGCAGCAGCTGCGAGAGGGGGAGGAGACTCTACGAGTTGGATCCGGGGAGATTGTCTCTGTTGGAGCGATCGACAAAGTGAAGTTCTATTTCGGTAGGAATTACATTTTATTAGATAACTTGTATATAGTTCCAGGGTTTACTAGAAACCTCGTTTCTATTTTCTGCCTTCTTGAACACTCTATTTCTGTAATGTTTTCTAGTAATTAAGCGTTTATTTCTACAAATGGAAATTTCTTGTGTTGTTCTTCACTTAAGTCTAATTTTTATGTTTTGAAACCAAATTCGGTCAAAAGCGTATTGAACACTGAATTATTTAAAACAACAGAAACACGAACTAAAAGAGTAAAAGTTTCTCCAAAAGAAAATGCCCATCTTTGGCATCTAAGGTTAGGCCACATTAATCTCAATAGGATTGAGAGACTAGTGAAGAGTGGACTTCTAAGCAAGTTGGAAGAAAACTCTTTATCGGTATGTGAGTCATGTCTCGAAGGCAAAATGACCAAACGTCCTTTTAGTGGAAAAGGATATAGAGCCAAAGAGCCCCTTGAGCTTATACATTCTGACCACTGTGGTCTGAAGAGTGTTAAAGCACGAGGAGTTACGAATACTTTGTATCTTTTATAGATGACTATTCAAGGTATGGGTATATTTACTTAATGCATAGGAAGTCTGAAACTCTTGAAAAGTTCAAGTAGTACAAGACTGAGGTTGAGAATTTGTTAGGTAAAACGATAAAGACACTTCGATCGGATTGAGGTGGAGAGTATATGGACACAAAATTCCAAGACTAAATGATAGAACACAGAATTACGTCTCAACTCTCAAAGACTGGTATGCCACAATGAGAATGGTGTATCGAGATCGTAAAGAACCACTGCTGGACATGGTTCCGTCGATGATGAGCTATGCTCGTCTCCATGATTCTTTTTGGGGTTACATAGTGGAGACTGCGGTGTATATTTTGAACAATGTTCCGTTGAATAGTATTGGTGAAACACCTTTCGAACTCTGGAATGGACGTAAAGGCAGTTTACACCATTTCAGAATTTGGGAATGCCCGACCCACGTATTGGTGTCAAACCCGAAATAGTTGGAACCCCGTTCAAAATTGTGCCTATTTGTAGGTTACCCAAAAGAGACTAGGGGTGGTCTATTTTTCGATCCTAAGGAAAATAGGGTGCTTGTGTGGGCAAACGCCACTTTCCTTGACGAAAACCACGTCAGGATCATTTGCCTAGGAGCAAAATCGTGTTAAACGAAATGGACAGTACATCAGCAAGAGTTGCTAACGGGGCTAGTACGTAAACAAGTGTTGCTGATCCTAGCACGTCTAGTCAAGTTCGTTCTCAAGAGTTGGGAATGCCTCGACGTAGTGGGACGGCTATGAGACAACCTGAACGATACATGGGTTTAGCTAAAACCCAAGTCGTCACCCCTGATGATGACTGTGCGGATCCATTGACCTATGATCAGGCAATGGCAGACGTTGACAAGGACAAATGGATTAAAGCTATGGACCAAGAAATGGAGTCAATGTACTTCAATTCTGTCTGGGAGCTTGTGGATCAACCGGATAGGGTAAAACTTATAGGTTGCAAATGGATCTACAAGCGTAAACGTGGCGTAGATGGGAAGGTGCAGACATTTAAAGCACGACTAGTGGCAAAGGGTTTTACCCAGGTTGAAGGGGTTGACTATGAGGAAACATTTTCACATGTTATCATGGTAAAGTCGATCAAGATCCTTCTAGTCATTGTCGCATATTATGACTATGAGGTATGGCAGATGGATGTCAAGACCACCTTTCTGAATGGCAACCTTGACGAAACCATCTACATGGACCAACCCAATGGGTTCATAACCCAAGGCCAATAACAAAAGGTTTGTCGGCTTTATAGGTCTATTTATGCACTGAAACAAGCCTCAAGGTCTTTGAATATAAGGTTTGATGAGACAATCAAATATTATGACTTTGATCAGAATGTTGACGAGCCTTGTGTCTACAAGAAAATCGTCGCATTTCGGGTATTGTACGTGGATGATATCCTACTCCTTGGGAATGAGGAAGGATTTCTTACTGACGTAAAGAAATGGTTGGCTTCGTAATTCCAAATGAAAGATTTAGGAGAAGCACAATACATTTTAGGTATCCAGATAGTCCGAAACCAGAAGAACAGAACGCTAGCCACGTCTCAAGCGTCTTATAATTACAAGATGTTGTCTAGATATAAGATGCAGAACTCCAAAAAGAGTTGTTGCCTTTCAGGCACGGGATTCACCGATCTAAGGATCAATGTCCTAAGACTCCTCAAGATGTTGAGGATATGAGACAGATCCCATATGCTTCAGCTGTAAGGAGCCTGATGTATGCCATGTTGTGTACTAGGCCCCACAACTGTTATGCAGTAGGGATTGTCAGCAGGTATCAATCCAATCCAGGATTAGATCACTAAACAGTCGTAAAGGCAATCCTCAAGTATCTTAGGAGAACGAGGAACTACAACTTAGTGTATGACAGTGGGGATTTGATCCTTACAGGATACACGAACTCTGACTTTCAGACCGATAAAGATTCTAGGAAATCAACTCCGGGGTTAGCCTTCATTCTGAATGGAGGAGTTGTAGTATGGCGAAGCATGAAGAAGGGATGCATTGTTGGAAGTTGAGTATGTTGCATCTTGTGAAGCTGCAAAGGAAGCTGTTTGGCTTAGGAAGTTCATGACGGATTTGGAAGTTGTTCCAAATACGAACTTGTCGATCACGCTGTTTTGTGTCAACAGTGGTGCTGTAGCCAACTCAAGAGAGCCTTGGAGCCATAAGAGAGGCAAACACATTGAGCGTAAGTATCACCGGATACGGGAGATTGTGCCTTGCGGCGACGTGACAGTCAAGCCGATAGCGTCGGAGCAGAACGTTGTTGATCCATTTACAAAGCCCTCACAGCTAAGGTGTTTGAGGGTCACCTAGAGAGAACAGGTTTTCGACTGCTTCCTGACTAGGGCAAGTGGGAGTATTGTAGACGGGTATTCAATGCCCTAGTTTATTGTATTACTTTATTGTAATTCTTGTACATTTGAGAAATGTATGTTTTCTCCACTAGCTTAGTCCTAGTGGGAGTTTGTTAGGATATATGTCCTAATCTCGTTTTGTTTGTAATTTTCCATTTGAAATTAATAAAAGTTATTTATGTCATCCTTTTGTCTCTCGCAAATTTTACAAACTTTGTCCAATAAACTAAGTCTAGGGTCATTGAATTTATGAGAGAACTAGAACTTGAACGTTGTGAGGATCACGTTTGAGTTAATGACCCGAACATTCTACAGTATATGGATAGGGTTGGAGACCTAATCATGGATACGCTGTGGATGCGACCCGGTTTGTATTAGATACAAATGAGGTGATCTGACTCGTTCATGTGATTGACATGCGAGTGGGGGCATCATGTGCAATGAGATTGTACAAGACTTGACCGTGAATTATTAAATCTATTGATGTAACACCGTTAACAGTATGAGACTAATAACTTCATAGATGACCATTAGTGACTTAACCTGAATCCTGAGCGTGTTACGGACTCCTGTCTGCGGGGGTTTATCCTTTGACTAGTACGGGTGAGGGCGGTCACAGTTACTCGCCCAATATGCCTATTTTCTCAGGGACAGGACCAAGTAGGAAGTTGGAAACTTAACTATGCGAGATGGAATTCACTCGTTCCCGACTTTAGGGAAACTAGAGGGGTTGTTCCCTTAAGTGTTGTCTCCATGGCTTGGACAACGGGCGCCCACCCTCTCACTAGCCCGAGAGGGGTGTTGTGTATGGTTGGACCATTACAAGGTTGTTGTTCATTAGAGGAGAAGTGTGGACTTAAGGAGCAAGAAGTAGACACAGGGGTAAAACGGTAATTTGATCCAGTAGTGTCTACGAACAACCTGTGAAAGGTCGACTCATGGGCATTGGTTATATCAATGGACACAACTTATCTTACATTGACGGAAGTGCAACTACGGGCTTTAGTGGAGTGTTACCGTAGCTAATGAATGTTGATTAACCGGGTCAAAGAGTTTGACAAGTTAGTCTTGGATCATTGAAGCTCGTCACTGTTGGTCCATAAGATCCCTCGGTTGGCTCAAACTGGATTAATAGAAGGTATATAGTTTTGGTATGAATTTGAAGTGTTCAAGTTCACTGTAAAGGTAATTATGTCATTTATATGAGATATGTATGACATATTGTATAGTTTAATGTGAATGAGATTCATAATAAACTATAGGTTAGCCTAATTGTTGAATTAGGGCTAATTTGGAGAAATTAGATTGGGAGAAATTAAATTGAACGTGTGATTCAATTTAAAAAACCACAATTATACAAATGTGATTTGTATAATGAGATATGAGATATCTTATTATATGTGGTTATGCAAATATGATTTGCATAACCTATGGTTGTGGTAAAATGGTAAATAGGTGAAGATTTCAATTCCATCTATCATCATTATATAAACCCCTTTGCAAGAAGGGGTGGTAAGGCTATTGCTCATTTTTTGATTTCCTACCAAAGGCAATTGGCAAATTCTCTCTCAAACATCTCTCTCTTTCAAACTCTACTCCCTACACCAAAGAAGAGAATCCCACCATTCTCCTTCTACCAAAAGTAGAACAACCGAGAAACTGAGTGGAAGTGTCTGGTTCGTTGGTTCGTACAAGGAGTTCAAGATCGTTGAGAACAACACGAAGAGTTCGTGATCGAAGGAAGGAATCATGAAAAAAGGTTCTACAACAAGTAAGTGTTGCTTGCTGGCTTTTTCCTTCTTTATTAGCATGTTTAGTCTAATTCTATGTGATAGTTTAATTTTAAGAAAATGAATTTCACAACGATACCACGATAATTCGACCGTCTTCCGCTGCGCGAGATTTTCATTCCCTTCAATAAGTGCATTAAGTGAGTGATTATCCTTAATCTACTCACTTAGTTAACAACTAACTCTAACTTGAGGCTAATGTGATTTTTAAGAAATCGATTCTCCCTATTCTCCTAGAAAGCAAAAGAACAAAGCTACGAAATGGTTGGCCAAACGAAATCGAGCTTGGATTAACACATTTAAAATCCAAATCGATTAAAAAGAACTTTACTAAACTATAATATAAATCAAAGTACATTCATCCTCTAATCCCCACCTTAAGTAAGTTAGTTCATAATTGAAAATACATAAAACCAGAGAAATCAACCAATGTCATAGATAAAACAGTGCTTATATCTAAACAAGTAAAAGAGAAATAGAAGAACAAGAAGATGGCTCCGAGTTGTTGTTCCAAAAGCTCCGATGCAACTCCAGCGGGTTCCTTCAGTGGAAGAGCTTCCTCTTTTGACAAAAATCATTGCTCTAGCCCCTTGAGAATCGAAATTCTCCTCCTCTCTTTTCTTTCTCTTTTTCAGACTACAACTTGTCTCTTTAGAATGATTCTCCTCTCCCCAAAAATGGATGCCCTTCTTTAACCTATATCTTTTTGGAAAATTATGGTTGATTAGATAGTTTTAGCCATGTGGGCGCATCCTCTTGGTCCGAACAACTGAGTCAACTGACAATTGGCCAGCTCATGTAATGAAAGATTTCTCATGTGCAAATTTCTATTTGGCTTGAATTACTAACTTTGTCCCAGCAAACTATTGTAAAACTGTTGTTTTCATCTTCGATAATCTTCCTCTGATCAAACCCTAATTAAAATACATTAAGCTCATTAATTATGGTAAGTATGTTCAAATAATAATTTCATTATCTCATAAGAAATATTAGAGCAAAATAAGCTAAAGCTAGGGAATTTCAAAGATAAAGTAAGATAATTCATGATAAACCATTCCAAATTTAATAGTTAATAACTTTTAATTTTAATAGTTATCAACCAACTTCATACCATATGAGCCTTAAATAAGGCATTTATGTGACACTCGAGATAAGGAGGGGTATATGAATGAACCCGGACCACATCTGAATGAGAGAGATCCTGAGGATATGAAAGTACGGTTGAGAAAGATGAAAGTATGGTTGAGAAATGCTTAAAAGAATTGATAGCTACTACCTATACTAACAGGGTGCATCTTCCTTTTCGGTGGCTCAATCATAGGAACTCTAAAGTTAAGCATGTTTGGCTTTGAGCAATCCTATGTTGGGTGACCTCTTGAGACTTTTCTTAGGGAACATGCGAGTGAGGACAAAGCATGATGAAATGACCCATGTTGGTTTGTAGGGAGAATCTTCACTCTCACAAGCGGCTCAAGGATGATATGGTGACGTGACCAGGTCGTAGAGGATTCTAGGTCTGGTGCGTTACAAATGGTATCAAAGCGGAACCAATCCTCCTATTGGGTGGCCTCTTGATAATTTTTTAGGAGCATGCGAGTGAAGACACTGCATGCTAAAAGGACCCATGTTGGTTTGTGAAGAAAGTCTTCACTCTCGCAAGCGGCTCAATGATAATATAGATGATATGGTGACGTGGTTAGGTCATAGGGGATCTTGGGCATGGGACGTTACTGTTTAAATTATTTTATTACGAAAATATTTCTCTCTGTCTTTTCTTAAGGATTTTTCAAATGTCAGTAGCATCCATACAATAACATTCCCCAAGCATAGGGATGAGCAAACCAAGCCGATCTATCGAAACTGAGTTCAATCAATCGACTTTATGTTATATTCGATCAGAGGTCAATTTTTCACATAGTAAATTGATCATTGATCGGTCGACAAGTTCAATAATTTGGAGTTCTGGTTTGGGTTGTGGGCCACTTCAAAGTCAGATTAGTGGCTAGATAAAATAAACAATGAATAATAAATCTCAAATTTATGGTATTTATTGTAGACAAAAAGTTTTGGATCAAAACAGACAAAGAATATAAGTAGACATCTCAACATTTGAGCCTTGATGTCTAAAAGTTGATTTGGATAAGAGGATAAAGAGATACAATATCGAAAAGTCAAGACAGGCATCAGGTGGTACACTTGTCAGTTTATCAATGCACTATTTGTTGTCAACAAGGATTTTTCAGCAATTTTTTACTCGAAATTAAATTTAAAGGTTTGATATTAACCCTAAAAGAAGGAAATATGGATGACACGAATAAAATGAAGGAAATAGTTGGATTTGGTAGCAGAATTTTAGAACAATTAATGTTTAGTATTGTTTTCTTTTCACTCTAGAGTCTTCTGCTTCCCTTTTTTTTATTATTTTTTTTGCCTTAATAAACTCCAAATTAGATAAAACGTTTTAATTACAAAGTATACTCAAATAGCATCACAATGGTCATTAATTTGAAAGAAATTAAGTGCAATAGGATGTTGGGCTTTCTAGAGCGAAAAAAGACAAATAAAAAAAAAAAAAGGAATGTGTCAAGGTCCATCTTTTCTTTTAGGTTTCTTTTTTCATTAAACATATATATACACACATATTCCTCCTTGCCGTAAAAAAAAACCACAAAGAGAAGAAGAAAAATTTGAGAGTGATTTTCTTTGTGTGGTAGTAGGCTTTGAGAGAAAAAAAAAAGAGTTTTTCTTTTGTAGTTTTGTGGGTCTTTCTTTGTTGTTTATCACAAGCTATCGGGTTGTGATACTTGGAAGTCAATAGTCATTGTTGGGCTATTGAGGGTTAGTTTGTGGCGCCATTTTGAGAGCTCATTTGTAATCTCCTATTATAGTAGAACCTGCAGTTACAGAACACTGGACGTAGTCCCAAGTTTGGGGCGAACTAGTATAAATTTCGGTGTTGTTCTCTTTTCTTTATCTCTTTATATTTAATATTTTGTGACTCTATTTGTTGGTTGGCTTATCCTATGGAAGGGGAGATTTAATATTATAATAATTTTATTGTGATTATTATTATTGTAATTTTTCTCCCAACAAGTGGTATCAGAGCTTTTGGTTCAGGAATCATGGGATACGTGGAGCCAACAAGTTTTGATGGAGTCATGAAGTTTAATGGGGACAATTTTGAATATTGGAAGACGATGGTCAAAGACTACTTGACTGTTAAAAAGAGACCGGAAGGAATGAAAGATGGAGATTGGGAGACTCTTGATGAAGAAGCAGTTGCTGCAATCAGAATGTGTTTGTCGATGGACGTGACCAGTCAGGTAGCGAATGAGACAACTGCGATTGAGTTAATGAAAGCGCTTGAAAACAGATATGAAAAACCCTGCGCAAATAATAAGATCTATCTGCTTAGGAAGTTTTTCAATATGTGTATGGTTGAGGATACTTCTGTGAATTCCTATATAAATGAGGTAACCACTTTGATAAATCAGTTGAAATCAGTTAAAATAGAGTTCACTGATGAACTAAATGTTATTCTGTTATTAACCTTTTTGCCTGATAGTTGAGAAACAATGAAGACAACAGTGTGTAATTTAGTAGGTGAAAATACTCTACACTTTTCTGGTGTTTGTAATTTAGCCCTAGCTGAGAAAATTCGTAGAAAAGATAGTAGTAAGGAGTCTACTATACGATCTGCTCTGGTTATAACTAAAGGAAAATAGAAGATTAATGAGGAAAATACATCGAGTAGCAGCAGGAAGAAGTTGAATAATAGGAATAAAGAGATAGAATGCTTTTACTGTCACGAGAAATGTCACTTTAAGAGTCAGTGTAGAAAATTTAAAGAGGATCTAGAGATGAGATAAAATCAAGAGGCAAATGTAGTACTAGATGCATGTGATTGTGTTGGGAGTGACACAGAGAGTATTAGTAATTCATCTGAGTGGATTTTAGACAACACAACTACTGTTCACATAGCTTCATATAGGAGTTTGTTCACATCATTCACAGGAGGTCGTCATGGCTTAGTGAGGATGGGGAATGGTGAAATATCCAAGACCAATGAGATTGGAGAGATTAGTTTAGAGACAGAATGTGAGAATAATTATGTCAGGTTTATGCCCAATGTCAAGATGAATCTTATCTTCACTGGCAAGTTGGCAGATGATGGCTACATTTGTGAGTTTGGCAAAAGCCAATGTAAACTCAGGTCAGGATCTCAGGTAGTGGCAGTTGGCCACAGAAAATCTACATTGTATAGATATCGGTTGGATGTTGCCAACAAAGGGTTGAAGAGACAGTGGATGTCAATTAAAGTTGTAGATAGTTGTAGTAGAGGTACAGTTGAGCCAACAACAATGATAGTCAAGTTTGATCAGTCAAATCAAGATCTTTCAGTTCACGAACAATTTGGAAGTCCAGTAGAGAAAATTGATGGCTATCGTGAACCCCCAATTGTCAGACGGACAGTTGAATTGAAGAAGTCGCTTAGGCGAGTGGAGGCATCGAAGTGGAAGGCCAGAGCAGTTGCTAAGGTCAAGGGTAAAGTCTCTAAATTGGCAGCTAACTTGAATAGAGGATTCAAGCCCTTCTCAGAGTGTATCTTCTTCAGGAACAATGGTCCAGGGTTGAAGAAGATGTCAGTTTGTACCACTTAGCTGAAGTGGGAGTACGTGTCTGTCTTTTTTTTAAATGCAGGAGGCGAGATCCACGTAGCGAGCCCATATCTCGGGCAAACACAGATGCACTATAGTTATATTCTGATGGTTACCTGTTTTTGTGAGTTTGTTGTGTTTTCATGTATTTTTTAGCCTTGGAGTTTGCCAAGAAGATCAGAAATAACAGTTGTAGTGAGAGTTGTGCTTTGGTGTTTACCAAGGTGTTTAGAGCTTTGTTGCAGTGGGAGGCAAGATCGTCGTTTTATCTCCAAGTGAAGATTATTGGGTTTTCTAGAGCCAAAAAGACAAATAAAAAAAAAGAAGGAATGGGCCAAAGACCATCTTTTGTTTTAGGTTTCTTTTTTCATTAAACATATATATACACACATGATTCCTCCTTGCCAAAAAAAAAAAAACCACAGAGAAAAAGAAAAATTTGAGAGTGATTTTCTTTGTGTGGTAATAGGCTTTGAGAGAAAAAAAAAAGAGTTTTTCTTTTGTAGTTTCGTGGGTCTTTCTTTGTTGTTTATCCCAAGCTATCAGATTGTGATACTTGGAAGTCAATAGCCATTGTTGGGCTATTGAGAGTTAGTTTGTGGCACCAGTTTTGAGAGCTCATTTGTAATCTCCCATTATAGTAGAACCTACAGTTGCAGAATACTGAACGTAGTCCCAAGTTTTGGTGAACCAGTATAAATTTCGATGTCGTTCTCTTTTCTTTATCTCTTTATATTTAATCTTTTGTGACTCTATTTATTGGTTGGCTTATCTTTTGTAAGGGGAGATTTAATATTATAATAATTTTATTGTGATTATTATTATTGTAATTTTTCTCTCAACAAGCAATTGTTAAGGATAAAAGACCTCGACATATCTCCACAATGGTATGATATTGTTGTTGGGATGTTTGTCCTAATCTCGTTTCTGTTTGTAAATATATATTTGAAATTAATAAATAGTTATTCATTTCACAATTTTGTGTCTCGCATTTTATAAAAACTTTGACCAATAAACTAAGCTCCAGGGTCATTGAATATATGAAAGAACTAGAACTTGAACGATGTGTAATGGACACACAGGGAGGATCACGTTCGAGTAAATGACTCAAACAGTCTACTGTATATGGATGGGGTTGGAGACCTAATCCTAGATACATTGTGGATGCGACCTGCTTTGTATTAAGATACAAACGAGTTGATCTGACTCGTTCATGTGGTTGACATGCGAGTGGGGGCATCCTCTACAATGAGATTGTATAAGACCGGACCGTGAATTATTAGACCTACTAATGTAACACCATTGACAGTAAGGACTAATAACTTCGTAGATGACCATTAGTGACTCGACCTGAATCCTAAGCATGTTACGGACTTCTGTCTGCGGGGGTCTGTCCTTTGACTAGTACAGGTGAGGGTGGTCACAGTTACTCGTCCAATATGTCTATCTTCTCAGGGGCAGGACCAAGTAGGGAGCTGGAAACTTAACTACGCGAGATGGAATTCACTCGTTCCCGCTTTTAGGGAAACTAGAGAGGTTGTTCCCTTAAGTGTTGTCTCTAGGGCTTGGACGGGTGCCCACTCTCTCACTGGCATGAGAGAGATGTTGTGTATGGTTGGACCATTACAACGTTGTTGTTCATTAGAGGAGAAGTGGGGACTTAAGGAACAAGAAGTAGACACAGGGGTAAAACGGTAATTTGACCCAGCAGTGTCTACGAACAACCTGTGAAGGGTCGACTCATGGGCATTGGTTATATCATTGGACACGTAATATTCTGCACTGACGGGAGTGCAACTACGGGATATAGTGGAGTGTTACCGTAGCTAATGAAGGTTGATTAACCGGATCAAAGAGTTTAATAGGTTAATCTCGGATCATTGGAGCTCGTCACTGTAGGTTCATTAGGTCACTCGGTTGGCTCAAACTAGGTTAAAAGAAGGGTTACTATTTTGGTATGAATTTAAGTGTTCAATTTCACTAAAGGGCATTTATGTCATTTATTTGAGATACGAATGATATAATATATAGTTTAATGTGAATGAGATTCATAATAAACTATAGGTTAGCCTAATTATTGAATTAGGGCTAATTGGAGAAATTAGATTGAGAGATATTAAATTGGAAGTGATTCAATTTATTAAATCCACAATTTTACAAATGTGATTTGTAAAATGAGATATGAGATATCTTATAATATATGGTTATGCAAATATGATTTGTATAACCTATAGTTGTGGTAAAATGGTAAATAGGTGGAGATTTCAACTCCACCTATCTCCATTATTTAAACCACTTTGCAAGAAGGGGAACTCACTCATTTGCTCATTTTTGGATTTTTCACCAAAAGAAGCAAAAATTCTCTTTCAAGTTCTCTCTCAACTTTTCTCCTCTCAATACCAAAACAAAAAAAGTTTTCACCAACTACCTTCTTCTAAAAGAAGAACAACCGAGAAGCCGAAGGGTTGTGTTTGGTTTTCGTTCGTGAGAAGAATTCGAGATCACTGAGTTCGAGAAAGCACAAATAGTTCGTGAATCTGGAAAGGAATCCTTGAAGAAGGTATTCAACAAGTAAGTAACTTGAACTTCATGTAATTTCTTTCCAATTTATGCATGTTTAGCCTATAATCTAAGTATTAGATTAATTTAACGTACAATAGTTGCATAACTTCACCATGACGATTCAATCGTCTTCCGCTGCGTGGGAGTTTCATTCCCTTCAATTGTATCAGAGTCAGGTTGGTTCGATGTTGTGCACTGTTTTTCGTTAAAATTAAGTGGGTATAGCCTTAATTTATGAGATAAATTGTTGGTTTGCATTATGGATGTTTACGGTTTTGGCACTAGTTTAGATTTACAATTTATTTTTATTTGATCAATGTAAGCGCCCGTTGTTTTTGGGCATTTTGTTGTAAATCGAGTCTGTAAGTCCGAGTTGTTCGTGGTAAGAGTTGCTAGGAAGAAATTGGAGCGTAAACGGGCGAGAATCGATGAAGAACAGCAAGAGAAGCTTGTTGTTCTGTCGACAGCGTTGAGACGTTGTTCATCGGCGTCTCAACGCGTTGCGCATCTTTTGGAATGTCGCGCCGCAGATTGCGGCATTGCGTTACTACCGGCGCTTGGGAATGCCGGGCTGTATTTGACGCGCTGCAAATGCTGGCGTTCAAAGAGCGTAGAGGAGCGTGAGAGGAAGCGATTCGCGCGATTTGCATGCAACGTCGGCGTGAAGTGTTCATGGGGCAGTTTTTTGCACATTTTTTTTATTGTAAAAATGTATTTTTATTTTATATTTAATTTATTTATTAAATAATATTAATATAAAAGTTATATTAATGTTATTTAATTAAATAAATGCCCCTAGGTGCGAAAACCGGTCCATTTTTGCTATTTAATTATTTTATGCATGAGATGTATGATTTAATTAATTTCTATGTGCATAATGTATGTCATATAGATTTAAAATCCCACCTTAGGTTAAACATTTCATGCATCATTTATATTATAAGAGTTATAATATATAGTTTGCATGATAGGTTATATTATAAGAGTTATGATATAATTAAATGCATATTTTAATTTAATTAATATAAGTGTTATATTTTTTAAATTAAAGTTTGCTCATGCATTTATATTCATGTGATGAATTATTTTGTTATAGTATATAATTATTCATGTGATGAATGATCAAGCATTATAACATAGAAATGCATGCAACCTAAGTTAATTATTAGTTTTAAAGTGTTTAAAACTTGAATAATTAGACTAGGTTTTCTAGTTCTAATAAGATTAGAATTAGGAAATCAAACTATAGTTTTTGAATGGTGACTGATTAGTAACTTTGTCTAAGGAAGGTTTTGTCTAAAAGGTCAGTGTTTAAGTTGACGCTTGTGGAACACCCTACCTGGAAACCGACCTGAGAGTGAATTCGGTCCAGAGATTCTTAGATTATACTTATCGTGAGTGTCGTTAATTAAAAGTTGGTTAATATACTCACATAAACCTAAGTAATAATGTGATTATAAACTTAGGCTAAATACCATATAAGAGTTATATTGGTACACTTATGTAAATTTTAGCCGGTTTATCTAGGTCAATTCCGATAAATATAAAGTGTTGAGTGGGAGGGAATATAGTGTATAAGATACATTTAATTTCCAACCACAAATCTCCGTTAAGTCCGCACCGTGAGATCCATACTCGGCCTCGTGGCGCAAATAGGAGCACCCCTTTCGGATGGTATTTGTATGGGTCAATATCAACGTGGATGGAGAGAGTACTTATAGTGAGTGGGAGCGGGACCTGTGAAAATGGGACCCACGGTCTCTTTTTTCGATTCACAAAGTGAGACCCCTATGATCCGCCTGCTAGTTTGGCATGGACCAGACAATCCCTTCGGAAGGCCTTGATCATGGGAGTCGGAACACCGTGAATTTCTGAAAGGGATATAGTTTCCTTGTTGGTTTTCCTTCGTGGTTCACCCTTCGGTGGCTATTGTTTGGACATATACTTGGAAACTTAAAGATTGGGGGTGACACTTACAGAATTCGTTAAGTGTTAATGAATTCGACCAAATAATGTTAACTGGACGCCTAATGGAATAAGAGTTATTCTGGGATTAGGGTCTGGTCGAGAAAGTCTCGTCCTAAAGGAGTAATGTTTCTGTTTACCCTTCGGTGGCGGTCATTCTAAACCTTTAGGATATCATTGCAATTTTAAAATGACCTAGGGATCATAGAATTAAATTTTGCTAAAACTTGATTGATTTTTCAAAAGTTTATGCGAGACTGACACAAAATTTATTTAATTTTTTCAGCTAAAAATATGTCTAGCTCAATAATCGCTTTACTTTCTTCCGACAAACTAGTGGGAGATAACTTCCAAACGTGGAAGAATAATATTAACACGATTCTAGTAACTAACGACCTAAAGTTCGTGCTTACTGAGGAATGTCCTTTGTTGTCGACCTCGACTGCATCACAAAGTGTTCGTGATGCTTACTATCGATGGATCAGGGTCAATGAAAAGGCCAAGGTCTATATCATTCCAGTTTGTCTGAAGTTTTGGCAAAAAAGTATGAGTTGATGGTCACTGCTAAGGAGATCATGGATTCATTGCAGGACATGTTTGGACAACAGTCTTTTCAAGTCAGGCACGATTCACTCACATACGTCTTCAACGCCTTGATGAAAGAAGGGTCATCTGTCCGTGAACTATTCTAGACATGATGACCCACTTTAATCTAGCGGAGATGTACGGGGCTTCGATCAACGAGTCGAGCCAGGTTAGCTTTATCTTTGAGACTCTTCCAAAGAGTTTCCTTCAGTTTCGTAGCAACGTTGTTATGAACAAGATTAGCTACACTTTAACTACCCTCCTCAATGAGCTACAGAATTTTTAGTCCTTGAGGCAAATGTTTCTTATAGGTCTTATCACAAGGGTTCGACCTCTGGGACTAAACATGTTGCTCCTTCTCGCCCGAAAGGGAAGAAGAAGATGAAGAGGGGTAAAGTTGACCGAGTTGCCGCCCAAAAGGACAAAAAGGTCAAGGAAGTTGCAGAGAAAGTAAAGTGTTTCCACTGCAATGGGGACAACAACTTGAAGAGAAACTACCCCAAGTTCCATGACGAGAAGAAGAATCAAGGTAAATATGATTTACTAGTAACTGAAACTTGTTTAGTGGAGAGTAGTGACTCTGCCTGGATTTTGGATTCGGTCGCCACTAACCACGTTTGTTCTTCTTTTCAAGGAATTGATTCCTGGCAGTCGCTGCGAGAGGGTGAGATGACTCTACGGGTTAGATCCGGGGAGATAGTCTCTGCTGCAGCGATCGTCAAATTGAAGCTTTATTTTGGCACGAATTACTTATTGTTTGACAATATGTATATAGTTCCAGGGTTTACTAGAAACCTTGTTTCCATTTCCTGTCTTATTGAACACTGTATTTCAATTTCCTTTGATTCTAATAAAGCGTTTATTTCTTTCAAACGCAATTTGATTTGTTCAGCTTCACTTGAGTCTAATTTGTATGTTTTGAAACTAAATTCAATCAAAAGCGTTTTGAACACTGAATTATTTAAAACTACAGAAACACGAACTAAGAGAGTTAAATTTTCTCCAAAAGAAAATGTCCATCTTTGGCATCTAAGGTTATGCCACATTAATCTCAATCGAATTGAGAGACTAGTGAAGAGTAGACTTCTAAGTGAGTTGGAATAAAACTCTTTACCGATGTGTGAGTCATGCCTTGAAGGCAAACGTCATTTTAGTGGAAAAGGATATAGAGACAAGGAGTCCCTTGAGCTTATACATTCTGACCTCTATGGTTCGATGAGTGTTAAAGCACGAGGTGGTTACGAATACTTCATTTCTTTTATTGATGATTATTCGAGGTATGGGTATCTTTACCTAATGCATAAGAAGTCTGAAACTCTTGAAAAGTTCAAGGAGTATAAGACTGAGGTTGAGAACTTGTTAGGTAAAACGATAAAAACACTTCGATCGGATCGAGGTGGAGAGTATATGGACCCTGAATTCTAGGACTATATGATAGAACACAGAATTACATCTCAACTCTCAGCACCTGGTATGCCACAACAAAATGGTGTATTGAAGAGGAGAAACAGAACCATGTTGGGCATGGTTCGGTCGATGATGAGTTATGCTCGTCTCCCTGATTCTTTTTGGGGTTATGTAGTGGTGACTGCGGTTTACATTTTAAACAATGTTCCGTCGAAGAGTGTTTGTGAAATACCTTTCGAACTCTGGACAAGGCGTAAAGGTAGTTTACACCATTTTAGAATTTGGGGATGCCCGGCCTGTTGGGATTTATGCCCTAAACTTGTGTAATTTTGATCAATTAAATAAAGTGTTATTTGTTTTGATAAGATTACAGTCTTGCTTTTATAAATCCAATAAACTAAGTTCCAAGGTTATAACATTTATCTTGAAATCAGTGTAGTGGACACTATTTGGGTTGAGTTCAAGATTATAACCTAAATAGTCTATGGTATAAGAATAAGGTTGGAAACCTCATTCAAAACACCATGGATGCGACCCACTTTGTAATTAGTACAAATGAGGTAATTCAACTCATTCATGTAGTTGACATGCGAGTGGGGGCATCCTGTATGAAGAGTTCATACAAGATTGGATCGCAAATTATTAGTCTAATCAGTATAACACCGTTAACAGGATAAGAATAGTAATTTATAGATGGTCATTAGTGACTCGACCTGAATCCTGAGCAAGTTAAAAACTCCTGCTTATAGGGGTTTGTCCTTAGACTAGTATGGGTGAGAGTGGCACATGTGGACTCAATAAGCCTACCTTCTCGGGACGAGAACCTCGTAGAGTAGTGGGGAACTTAATCATGCAAGATGGAATTCACTCATTCCTCTACTAAGGAATTAGATAAGTTGTTCCCTTAAGAACTGACTCCTGGTCTTGAACAACGGGGCCCCACCCTCTATGAGGGTATGAGTCTAAGGTAGGACTTTAGACTTATTGTTCATTAGAGGATCAGTGGTGCTTAAGGAGCAAAGAGGTAATCACAGGGGTAAAACGGTAATTTGACCCACCGTGATTACTGAACAACCCGTGAAGGGTCGACTCATGGGTAATGACTATATCGGTGGACACAATAATATCTACAATGAGAGGGGGTGCGGCTACAAGTCTATAGTGGAGTGACTTGTAGTTAATGAATACTGATTAACTGGATCAAAGAGTTTGATCAGTTAATCTCACATCATTGGAGCTCATGATCTGTAGGTCCATTAGATCCCTCCGTTGGCTCAACATGGTAATATTGAGGGTATAAAGTTAGGAGTGAAATTGAAGTGTTCAATTTCATACATGAGGAGTTATATCAATTATATATGATATAATTGATATAATATATAGTTTTAATGTGAATTAGATTCATATATAAACTATATACTAAAGAGAGATTAAAGGAGGGGTAGGATGGTCATTTCCATTCCATTCCCCTATATATATGGTTGCATGAGATGCAACTAGGTTAAGGTTTTACAAGCTCCATTTTTGTTGTTGTTGGAAAGGTTCCAAGACAACAAACATCTCTCTAAAAAATACCTCACATCTCCTAAAGGGAACCCACCTTCCTCCCTCACCTAGAGAACAACAGAGAAGATCCGGTGGTCGTGTCTTCGCACGTTGGAGTTCTTGTTGCTGAGATCGTGACCGTGGAGAGAGGAGCACTCGAAGAAAGGTTCTTCAAAGGTAAATTCTTGTTGTCCATTCTAATTTTATGCTTAATCTAGTTTTTCATGTTCTTGAATTTACCGTTATAACTAAATCAAGAACGCGCGATTCGCAATCGCTTCCGCTGCGGGGACTTCGATTCCTTTCACGGCCCATGTGTTGGTGTCAAACCCGAAGAAATTGGAACCCCGTTCAAAATTGTGACTATTCGTAGGTTACCCAAAAGAGACCAGAGGTGGTCTGTTTTACGATCCTAAGGATAAAAGGGTGTTTATGTCGACAAACGCCACTTTCCTTGAGAAAAACCACATGAGGGATCATTTACCTAGAAGAAAAATCGTGTTGAACGAAATGGACAGTATGTCAACAAGAGTTGCTGATGGGGCTAGTACATCAGCAAGTGTTGTTGATCCTAGAACGTCAAGTCAAATCCGTTCCCAAGAGTTGAGAATGTTTCGACATAGTGGGAGAGTTTTGAGACAGCCTGAACGTTACATGGATTTAGCTGAAACCCAAGTCGTCAATCCTGATAATGACTGCGAGGATCCATTGACCTATGATCAGGCTAGGGCTGATGTTGACAAGGACGAATGGATTAAAGCTATGGACCAGGAAATGGAGTCATTGTACTTCAATTTTGTCTGGGAGCTTGTGGATCAACCGGATGGGGTAAAACCTATAGGTTGTAAATGGATCTACAAGCGTAAATGTGGCGTAGATGGGAAGGTGCATGATAACTCACCATAAGTGAGTTATTTTACTAGAATTTTAGTGTTTAATCCACTTGAATTGCATTTAATTTAGTGATCTTCATGTTATTTTATCCCTAAATTATTTGCGTTAGCTTTAAAATCTTGAATTCAAGCATTAGGTGCAAAAAGAATTAATTTTGATGTTTTTGTGTTTTAATTCAAGAAATTTAGAAAAATAAGCTAACGGTTAATTAAAGACCGAATTTGAGATTTTTCTTAACTCCAAAAATTCTTGCGTATTTAGTTTGATTTATAATTGACTTCATAAATTTATTGGGATTTTTCTGTGTGCAGGAGATGTTTAAAAATTACAAGAAGTCCCTAAGGGCATTTTAGACATTTTACCCGAAGGGTAATATGGTCTTTTTACCCTTAAGGGTATTTTTATAATTTGTGGAGTTAGGGCAACATCATCTTGTATAAGGAGGCTAGGGTTTACAAGTGTAAAGGTTGAGAAGATGTTGCCACAACAAAGGTGTGTATTGAAGAGAAGAATCATGAAAGTGTCATTGTTGTAGCAATCGTGCGATTGAGGAAAAAATCGAAGCTTCAAGGTGCCATTGTTGTAGCAAAAATCGTGCAGTTCGGTTTTTCACAGACGACGCTCACAAAGTTATCGTTTACCAAAGTTTCCACCGTTGGATTGTGCTGCCATTTTGACAGATTGTTCGAGACTCATAAGGCTCTACTTTGAACGGTTGGATCGTCATTCTTAGCATTTCTGTGTCAGATATCGCTGTCACGTTGGGAGATCGCTGCGATTCGATTTTTCACGTGGCGCGCCACAGTTATCGATTTACGAGTTTCAACCGTTGGATTGTGCTGAAATTTTGACAAATTGTTCGAGACTCACAAGCTTTCGTTTTGAAACAGTTGGATTGTTGTTTCGAGCTTGTGTTGATGAGATATCACCGTCGAATCCGAACTTGAAAAATAAGGCCACTGTTTGTATAACGTTTTCCCTATCTCTAAGTGTTATTGCTTGTTGTCAACCACCAATTTAATACTCGAAATTTTTGGGTTGTTTACGTCTCGATTTAGACTACTTTTTCTCACTTTGTTTTAGGCATAACTCGTGGATCGCTTTTAGGCTAGAATTGTGGTTGATTTAGGCTAATTTAGTGAACATTGTTGGTTGTTTTTCATGAACTCCTCAATCAATCAAAACATGCTTAAACTAGAGATATGTGACTCGATTTTAATCATGAACTAAATTTTCTTAGGCAAGGGTTAGGTCGTTTTCAATGTAAACTTTGGAACGAATTTATGATTAATGTCATTGATTGAATTTGTGAAATTTTATTGAATTTAACGTTGCATGAGAATTAAAATTGGCCTTTTTAACTTCTCTATAATTCATAAACTTGGGAAAGCTAATGAATTAGAAAACTAAAATTTTGATTATAGGATTATTGAGTTGATTAGGGATAATTAACCCACTTAGAACCTAAAATCATGAGCATAATTTAGATCACAATTGGGAAATTGTAGGTTTTAAAACTTAGTGATTTTGGAAAGAATCATTTGAATGCATGTGTAGGTAAATTCAATGCATCACTCAAAATTTATTCCAATTGAACATTAGAACTCTAACCCGAGCCTATTTTTCATTAAAAATCTCATCTCTTGCATCTCCCCTCTTGTTTGCATTCTCCTCTCCCCTCATTTAAATTTAGTTATTTTCTTGAGTCTAGTCTTGTCTTTGCACACTTATCACATCAATTTATTTATTTACAATAGTAATTTGCACACTCATACATTGCACTAAAATAAGGAAAAATTGCTAGGACACTCATTCATTTAGGTTTAGCTAGTCCTCGTGGGATCGATACTTTAACTTATCACTTGCTGCTCTCGACCGTGTATACTTGCATGTCGTAGAAGTGTCGGAGTCTTATTCTAATTTACATTAGTTTAGGGCACTCGATATTTTTGCATCAGTGCAGACCTTCAAAGCACGACTAGTGGCAAAGGGTTTTACCCAGGTCGAAGGGGTTGACTATGAGGAAACCTTTTCACCTGTTGCCATGGTAAAGTCGATCAGGATCCTTCTGGCCATTGTCGTGTATTATGACTACGAGGTATGGCAGATGGATGTTAAGACCGCCTTTCTGAATGGCAACCTTGACGACCATCTACATGGACCAACCCAAAGGGTTCATTGCCCAAGGCCAAGAGCAAAAGGTTTACCGGCTTCATATATCTATTTATGGACTGAAACAAGCCTCGAGGTCTTGGAATATAAGGTTTGATGAGGCAATCAAATCTTATGACTTTGATCAGAATGTTGACAAACCTTGTGTTTACAAGAAAATCGTTGACAAAACTGTCGCATTTCTGATATTATACGTGGATGATATACTTCTCATTGGGAATGAGGTAGGATTTCTTACTGACGTAAATAAATGGCTAGCTTCGCAGTTCTAAATGAAAGATTTGGGAGAAGCTCAGTATGTTTAGGTATCCAGATTGTCCGGAACCGAAAGAACAGAACGCTAGCTATGTCTCAAGCGTCTTATATTGACAAGATGTTGTCGAGAAATAAGATGCAGAACTCCAAGAAGGGCTTAGTTCTTTTCAGGCACGAGGTTCACTTGTCTAAGGATCAAAGCCCTAAGACTCCTCAAGAGGTTGAGGATATGAGACGAATCTCCTATGCTTCAGTTGTAGGGAGCCTGATGTATGTCATGTTGTGTACTAGGCCCGACATCTGTTATGCAGTAGGGATAGTCAGTAGGTATCAATTCAATCCAGGATTAGATCACTGGACAGCCGTAAAGGCAATCCTCAAGTATCTTAGGAGAACGAGAAACTACAGCTTAGTGTATGGCGGTGGGAATTTGATCCTTACAGGATACAAAGATTCTGACTTTCAGACCAATAAGGATTCTAGGAATCCACTTCGGGGTCAGCCTTCATTCTGAATGGAGGAGCTATAGTATGGCGAAACATCAAGTAGGGAGGCATCGTCGATTCCACTGTGGAAGCGGAGTACGTTGCGGCTTGTGAAGCTGCAAAGGAAGTTGTTTGGCTAAGGAAGTTCATGACAGATTTGGAAGTTGTTTCAAATATGAACTTGTCGATCACTCTGTTTTGTGACAACAGTGGTGCAGTAGCCAACTCAAGAGAGCCTCGGAGCCATAAGAGAGGCAAACACATAGAGCACAAGTATCACCTAATACGGGAGATTGTGCACTGCGCCGACGTGACATTCACGGAGATAGCTTCCGAGCACAACGTAGCTGATCCATTTACAAAGCCCCTCACGGCTAAGGTGTTTGAAGGTCACCTAGAGAGTCTAGGTCTTCGAGTACTTTCTGACTAGGGCAAGTGGGAGATGTGTAAACGGGTATTCAATGCCCTAGTTTATTGTATTACTTCATTGTAATTTATGTGTTTTCAGAAATGTATTTCCTCCACTAGCATAGTCCAAATGGGAGTTTGTTGGGATGTTTGTCCTAATCTCGTTTCTATTTGTAAATATATATTTGAAATTAATAAAGAGTTATTCATTTCACAATTTTGTGTCTCGCATTTTATACAAACTTTGATCAATAAACTAAGCTCAAGGGTCATTGAATATATGAGAGAACTAGAACTTCAACAGTGTGTAGTGGACACACAGGGAGGATCACGTTCGAGTAAATGACCCGAACGGTCTACAGTATATGGATGGGGTTGGAGACCTAATCCTAGATACACTGTGGATGTGGCCCGCTTTGTATTAAGATACAAACGAGGTAATCTGGCTCGTTCATGTGGTTAACATGCGAGTGAGGGCATCCTGTACAATGAGATTGTACAAGAACGGATCGTGAATTATTATACCTACTGATGTAACACCGTTGACAGTAAGGACTAATATCTTCGTAGATGACCATTAGTGACTCGACCTGAATCCTAAGCGTGTTACGTACTCCTGTCTGCGGGGGTTTATCCTTTGACTAGTACGGGTGAGGGTGGTCACAGTTACTCGCCCAATATGCCTATGTTCTCAGGGACAGGACCAAGTAGGAAGCTGGGAACTTAACTACGCGAGATGGAATTCACTCGTTCCCGCCTTTAGGGAAACTACAGAGCTTGTTCCCTTAAGTGTTGTCTCCATGGCTTGGACAACGGGCGCCCACTCTCTCACTGGCACAAGAGAGATGTTGTGTATGGTTGGACCATTACAATGTTGTTGTTCATTAGAGGAGAAGTGGGGACTTAAGGAACAATAAGTAGACACAGGGGTAAAATGGTAATTTGACCCAGCAGTGCCTACAAACAACCTGTGAAGGGTCAACTCATGGGCATTGGTTATATCAGTGGACACGTAATATTCTGCACTGACGAGAGTGCAGCTACGGGCTTTAGTGGAGTGTTACCGTAGCTAATGAAGGTTGATTAACCGGGTCAAAGAGTTTGATAGGTTAATCTCGGATCATTGGAGCTCGTCACTGTAGGTCAATTAGGTCACTCGGTTGGCTCAAACTGGGTTAAAAGAAGGGTTAATGTTTTGGTATGAATTGAAGTGTTAAATTTCACTAAAGGGCATTTATGTCATTTATATGAGATATGAATGATATAATATATAGTTTAATATGAATGAGATTCATAATAAACTATAGGTTAGCCTAATTGTTGAATTAGGATTAATTGGAGAAATTAGATTGAGAGATATTAAATTGGATGTGATTCAATTTATTAAATCCACAATTTTACAAATGTGATTTGTAAAATGAGATATGAGATATCTTATCATATATGGTTATGCAAATATGATTTGTATAACCTATAGTTGTGGTAAAATGGTAAATAGGTGGAGATTTCAACTCCACCTATCTCCATTATTTAAACCCCTTTGCAAGAAGGGGAACTCACTCATTTGCTCATTTTTTGATTTTTCACCAAAATAAGCAAAAGTTCTCTCTCAACTTTTCTCCTTTCAATACCAAAACAAAAGAAGTTTCCACCAACTTCCTTCTTCCAAAAGAAGAACAACCGAGAAGTCGAAAGGTTGTGTTTGGTTTTCGTTCGTGAGAAGAATTCGAGATCACTGAGTTCGAGAAAGCACGAAGAGTTCGTGAATCTGGAAAGGAATCCTTGAAGAAGGTATTCAACAAGTAAGTAACTTGAACTTGTTGTATTTTCTTTCCAATTTATGCATTCTTAGCCTATAATCTAAGTGTTAGATTTATTTAACGTACAATAGTTGCATAACTTCACCATGACGATTCAATCGTCTTCCGCTGGGTGGGAACTTCATTCCCTTCAATCGTCCACTTTGGGCATCAACCCTCATGGCTTTGTTTTTTGTTCCCCCAAAAAGTCTCATAAGGCTCATTAATATTTGTTCCACTTTGAGGATTTATCCGGCACACAACTAGGTTTTATCATGGCTCTGATGCCAATTGTTAAGTACAACGAACCTCCACATATTTCCACAATGGTATGATATTGTCCACTTTGGGCATCAACCCTCATGGTTTTGCTTGGCCTCATACCAATGGAGATAATTGTCCTCACTTATATACCCATGATCAATCTCTTCCCTAGCTAATGTGTGACTTTTGTTTGCATACTAACATAGGAATAAGATAGAAGCAAAGAAAAATGACTTATGTTGGATGTTTTAGTATAATAGAGTATGAATTAGCTTGATTCCTCACCACTTTTTCTTAATCAAATGAACAATAAAATCTTGAAAACTTTCATATCATAAGTAGACTTGAAGAGCATCATTTTAGACGTAAGTAAGAGGTTATTTGAGCCTCAGAGTATAAAGTTATAAGCAATACAAATTGAAACAGAAAAATTCTCAATTCTGTAAAAAAAAATTAAATTGTTTTTTTAAACAAAATCCTTTCTTTCTTTCTTTCTCCTTTTTTTAACAACAAAAAGCTTAAGTAAAGATAAAAGATAAGAAAGCAAGTAACATAAAATTTTCAACAATCACCTTTCGGTTATGAGCCTGAAGGAGTCCATATTAAGAAAGCGGAAGAAATTTAGGATCATGAACACTCTAATTTGATCAATTTTACAAAATAAAAAACATGCTCAAAACTGGAAAAGCAGAGAGTTAGGAAACTCAACTTTCAAGATCAAATTCTCTTCACCCGGTGGATGATTTGCAACACGAACACTTCGTGGACCACGTTAGTGTCTTCCATAATATCCTCAAGCCTTGGAACGGATTTTGGGATCCTAGATTGATAGAATTTAGAATAAGAGTGCTCCAAGGTCAAAAATAAAAAATTTAAACAATTTCTGTAAAATTCTATCAAATCTCCTCAAATCTCCTTTCAATAAAACTTCATTAAGCTTTGAAGAGGTGCCAACACATGATTGATGAGTATGGTTTGAGAAAAAGATGGCCAATTTTGGCTAATTTTGAGTGTGATGAGGATGGACAAGTTGGCCACTTGAAATTCAAGATAGAACTTGAATTTTCTTTTTAATTTTAATTCAAAAATAATTTAATATCGAATATTAAATGGGACAATTGAGTAAATAGAAAAATGAGCCTAAAATATTAAAAATATAGCAAATTATTAAACTATTTGCATATATGGCAAATTTTCATTTAAATTACTAAAAAGTCCATGCACATGTCTTTAGCCCAAATGAAAATTGTTATTCATCTTCCTTCATTTCTTTCTCAAATTATCTTTAATTTTTTTTGTATTTTTTTGTGATTTCTTCTTCCTTTTCCAACGTTTAGTTGATCAACTAAAGTCTAAATATCGTATGTTCAATCGATGTTCAACGTTCAACTTTTTTTGTAGTGATTGGAGTCTATCACTAATAGACTTCATTCATTGTCTTGTGATAGAAGTCTATCAGTGATATAAGTTTATCACTATCACTAATAGACTTCGGTTTCTCTTATTTTATTGAAATTTATTACTAATAGATTCTTATCGCTTTCAATGGGAGTAATGCGTGATTGAAGTCTATCACTGATAGGAACATATATGTCAATTGCCACAATTATCTGAATTATTAGAATTTTGAATATTGAAACAACTAAGTTTAATATAGTTTAATTTTAAATCCTTGAATAAGAGCTAGGGCGTGTAATTAAAGTCTATCACTAAGATGTTTATTTCATATATCACTATGATAAGATGATAACTAATAGAAGTCTATCATTGATAGACTCCTAACTATGATAAAAGTCTATTAGCATACTATTTCAAGTCTTACTTCAGTTGTACAGTCTATTAGAATGTATCACTAATAGATTTCAAATTGTGATAAGAGTCTATTAGAGGATAGAATAACCTTGATAAAAATCTATAAATATACTTCATGTATTGTATTCTATCACGGTCTATCACTAGTAGACTTCTAACTGTGATGAGAGTCTATCAGTGATTGAAGTTTATCACTGATAGAATCCTAACTATGATAAAAAAGTCTATTAGTGATACAAGTCTATCACCGATAAAATACTAACTATGATAGAAATCTATCAACCTATTCCAAGTAATGCTTCAAAATTGCATGATGTCACATTCAACCACTCATAAACTTCTAATTGTGATAAGAATCTATTAGTGATAAAAGTTTATCACTTAGAGATTCTGAACTGCGATAATTGTCTATTGTGATGTTTCAATTCTTCTGATATAGTCCTAAATATGATAAGAGTTTATCATGGATAGAAGTCTATCACCGATAGATTTTGAACAGTGATAAAAGCCTATCAGAGATAGAAGTCTATCACTGATAAATTCTGAGAACAGTGATAAAAGTTTATTAGGCTTCAATAAAGGGTTAAATGGAAATTAAAAAACGTTATTTAAAAATTTTGCTATATTTGCAAAAATTTTTAAAAACTTGCTATATTTGCAAATAAGATCTCATATTTTGCTATCCATTACAATTTTCAATATTAAATTAAACAAATTGCCCAATCTCGATCTCAAAATCGATTTTTCGAACATGAATCCCTATTCATGTTATAAACCGATCCAATATTTAAATCTTATTTAAATATGTCCACCTCTTCTTAATCATAGTTTAATTTATAATTAAGCTATGACACATTAAATATTGCATATAATTAACGTTTTCTCCCATAATCGAATTTAAAAAATTCAATTTTTTTTCTCTCAAATTGTTACAAGGCTTAGTCCGAGCTAGAAAAGGGGGCGTAATGGACCTACAGATCATGAGCTTCAACGATACGTGATTAACTGGCCAAACTCTCTAACCTGGCTCATCAACATTCGTTAACCACTGAGATACTCCACTAAAGTCCAGTGGTTGCACTCTCCTCACTGTAGATATATTTTTGTCCACTCGATATAACCATAATTAGTAAGGCAATCCTTCACAGGCGTTCTTAATTACAGTAGAGTCAAATAAATTGTTTTATCCCTATAATTACTTCTTGTTCCTTAAGTCTCACTGAACCTCTAATAAACAATTGGTTTGTGGTCCAACCAACGAACCGAATCCCTCTTGGGCCAATGAGAGGGATGGGCCCTTTGTTCAAGATCTAGAGTCAGCACTTAAGGGAACAACCTCTCTACTAATCCCTAAAGCGGGTAGGAGTGAATTACATCTTGCAAAACTATGTTCCCAGCTATCTACCCTGTCTTAACCCTGAAATGGGAAGCTTCTTGAGTCGGCGATCTCGGGTCTCTCTCACCCATGCAAATTTAAGGATAATACTGAATAAACAGGAGTTCATAGCATGCACATGATTAAGATCGAGTTACCTAGGTCATCATATAAATATAGTCAGTTAAGACAGTAAACGGAGTTATAAAGTCTAAGTGACTATTTCGCGATCCAGTCTTATGCAAACTTATTGCATAGACACCCCCACTCGCATGTCTCCACATGAACGATTCAGGATCACATCGTTTGTACTTTACAAAGTGGATTGTGTCCATAGTGTCTCCAGAATAAGGTACCCTAGCCTTATCCCTATACTATTGATCGTTATGGCTATAACTTGAACCTAATCCACTTTTATCTCACACATAAAGTTCAAGTATACATCCTATAGCTAAGGGTTCTTATTGGATTAGGGTTTATATAATTCACATTATTCAATAACATTTTTACTGAATAAACATCAACAATAACTTTATTGCAAAATAGAATGTACATTCAGTTTACAAACCACGAGTTTTAGGACATAAAACCCAACAAAGTCATGGTTGGAGCTTGAAAGAAACAAGAGGGAAAACAAGCAACATAGATTGATAACTAATCGAACTTGAATGTTTCTAAGGAAGATGTAAACCTAAGCTAGGATGCAATATGCTCTCGATTTGGAGAAAGAAAGAACTCTCCTTGTTGTTGTCAAATTTTGGAAAAAAGAACGCACATAACCTCCACATGACCAACCATAGTAAATTTGTATTTTTTGGGGAAGAACGCGGCCTGGAAGATAAGGAAAAACCTAGGCACCCCAGCTCTGATACTTAAGTCGAAGAAGGAAGAAAGGTGTAGCCAATCATAATTTAGGAAGAAAAATGTAACAAACTATAATTTAGAGAATGAGGGTTAAGTTGAACTTCTTGTCTTTGAGACATAATGATCTATTTATAGGATTTTTGACTTTCCTATTCCTTTTCATATCAGGATTTAAATAGGTTTCCCTTTCTATCTAGGAATGAGATTTAAAAAGGTTAATCTTATCTGGCAAGATTTCCTTATAATTCGAATTTATCTTCTTGGTCCAGTTTCACCCACAATATTAACCCTCATTCTCTACTTAGGATTCATGGTTTAGCTTAGTTGTCATGGGTTATTAGCATGAAAACTGATTTAGGAGTAAGTTATTAAGTTTTTGGGGTCATTGTTGACATTTTCAGATTTGCCTCGAATTTTCTCTAGTTATTACTATCCATCCTTGTGAGGATATTCAATCTTCTAGAGTGTCAATTTCCCCAGTTTCTAATAGGAATTTTAGGTTTACCCTGCATTTCGATTCTCATGATTCCTCTATCAAATTTTTTCGAGTTATTTTAGACACTTCGAGGGTTGCCTCGAATTCTCTCTAGTTATTGTTGTCCATTCTTACGAGGATATTTCGTCTTCTAGAGTGTCAATTTCTCTAGTTTCTGATAGGAATTTTTTGTTTTCGTCACCCTTATCTTGCGTTTCGATTTTCCTAATTCCACAATCAAATTTCTTCGGAGTCTTTTTAGACATTTCGAGGGTTGCCTCGAATTCTCTCTAGTTATTATTGTCCACCCTTATGATGATATTCAGTCTTCTAGAGTGTCAATTTCCTTGGTTTCTAATGGGAATTTCAGGTCTCCGTCATGCTTATCATTTCATATGCTCTTTTTTTCCTTGGAAATTATTTTGATGCACTTATTTTGTACCTCAGATCATCTCTCGATGGGAATTTAGAGCTCTAACGTATTCCTTGGATCATCCCAAAATTGTCTTTCTTGTGGTTTATGTTCTCATTCGGATTCACGATTTATGTCACTCTCCTGGAGAGATTATGTGGTTTTGAGGTCATCCTCAATTACGTAGATTCAGATCCTTTTGTAAGAGAAGCTTTCCAGGCATCAACTAGTCTTGTAACTTCACGCTTTTCGTAAGCGTATTTTTGGAAAGATGGAATCTGGAATGTTTCGTCAATTATCCTGCATTCAAAATATAATTTTCATGGATATGATATCTTCTCATATAATATGAAGTTGCCTTCTAATTTAAGAGCTAGGCAATTCAATGCTAATGAAATATTGATTTAGTTGGATAACATATATTCGATCACTTATGTGAAAAATAAGAGATGGAATTTTATGAAGTGATCTACTTTTAAATAACTTGTTATATCATACAAGAAATTGCAAGACCTTTATACTTCCACATAATAAACTTCTCTATAGATACTTCATGACACTTTGATTTCTTAATTCTCTATTAGAGCACATAAATTGTCATTTTGATGTTATCATGCTAATGACATTCAAATAATTCAAAAAAATGTACAAAATATGTGTAGAGTGCCTGAAAATGTTATAAAATATACAAAAGATCATAACAAAATAATTATGGCATGCATCATGATATGAACCAAGATGCACTTGTTTTACCTCCAAGGTCAATCACACGCGCAAAGGCCAAGCAACTACAATTTATTTTCAACTCTCACATACAAGCAATGAGGAATTCAATTAATGAAGGCCAATGCAGGGAAAAGAAACAACAACTCTATATGTGTTGTCAGATGATGTTAGAATAACAAATAGAGCTTTTATGTTAGGAAAATTTATTAGTTTCTAATTTTTATATAATTCTATCATTGTTCCAATTTTATCCATTTTATGACATTTTAAGTAGGGGCTTTTTTGTCATTTGTCATGATATGGCATTTAGGGTTTTGGGAAGCTATTTAAAACTTGACCATTAGGTTGTACATGATAGTTTTTTAGATGAATGAAATTTGTGTGATTTGTTGTTGAGTCACATCATCATCCTCTTTACAATTCTTGAGTACAGAGTTGCAAGCAAGGAACATTCAGGTAGGTTTGATCAACTTGTTTGTGGAGTGTTCCAACCTTGAGTGAGCAACTAGTTTCCTTACCTCTTGGTCTTTGATCATAAGGTAATCCACATCTAGTTTTTTTCTTTGGGATTGAATCAAATCGACTTGGGGTTTTTAGTGTTTGAGAACTAGGGGTTCACATAACCACAGGGTTCCTAATTCTAATTTGCTAGAGTTTTCATATCATTTGGTATCAGAGCTTAGGCTCTAGATCGAATATATCAGTCTTTTTTTTTTTTAGTCTCGGATTTGCAGGTTAGGTTTTTGGATTTTCTTTTCTTATCCTTGTTAAATCTAACTCCATATTAGGTTTAAGATTTTAGATCTTAGTTGTTGAATTTCTTAATTGAATTCTTCTGAGTTTTCTGAAAATTTGACTTTTAATCTTGTGGGGATTTATTTGACCCAGTTTGAGTTTCAATTCGTTGATTTGTTGAAAAAAAAGTGTGAAGACGGAGGGAAAAAAAGAATTTCAGAAGGTGAAAAAAGAATCGAATAGAAAAAAAATATTTCTGGCGAAGTAAGTTTGGAAAAAGAGAAAAAAATAAAATAAAATTGGTACAGAATGATGACTTGGAGAATCAAAGGGAGAATCTTTTTCATACTCGTTGCCTTGTGCAAACCTTACCCTATAGCGTAGTGATTGATAGTGGCAGTTGTACAAATGTTGTGAGCTCTAATTTGGTCTCACGATTGAGTTTAGAGACTATGCCTCATCCACGACCCTACAAACTGCAGTGGCTTAATGATTGTGGGGAACTCAAGGTGACTAAGCAGGTGAAGATTCCTTTTACAATTGGGAGGTACAGGAATGAAGTGTTATGTGATTTAGTACCAATGCATGCGGGTGATGTACTTCTTGGGAGGTCTTGGCAGTTTGATAGAAAGGTTCTTTTCGATAGTTTTCTTAACCGTTACACCTTCACATATAATGGTAAGAAAACTATACTTGTACCTCTTTCACCTAAAGAAGTACTTATTGATCAAGAAAAATTATAAAAAAGAAAAGAAGAGGTTGCAGCAAAAGTAAAAGTAGAGAATACAAAATCAAAAGGAAAAGAAAAAGGGAGTTTGGGAGAAAATGATGGTGAAAGAGAAAAGCAAGAGAGTAGCTTGCAACCTAGAGAGAAAAGAGAGAGAAAATTAGCAGGTTCGAGTGCTAGATCTTGTGAGGTTCGGAAAGCTATGTTTTCAAAAAGAATCATACTCATAGTTAAATTTAAAGAAGCTTACCAACAAACTGAGAATCTTGAATCCTCATTGCTTAGTGTTTTGTGTCTCTTTTGCAAGAGTTTCAAGAAATATTTCCTGAGGAATTACCTAAGGAATTACCACCTTTGAGAGCCATAAAACACAAGATTGACTTCATCCCAGGCGCACAAATTCCAAATCGACCAACCTATTGGACCAATCCACAAGAGGCCAAAGAGATTCAAAAGCAGGTCGATGAGTTGCTTGCCCAAGGGTAGGTACGTGAGAGTTTAAGTCCTTGTAGTGTTCATGTATTACTTGTCCCTAAGAAAGATGGGTCTTGGAAAATGTGTGTAGATTGTAGGGTTATAAATAAAATTACAATTAAGTATAGACATCTTATACCTAGGTTGGATGACATGCTTGATGAATTATATGGATGTAGCTTATTTACAAAAATAGATTTAAAATCTGGTTACCATCAAATTAGGATGAATGTTGGGGATGAATCGAAAACCGCTTTCAAAACTAAACATGGTTTATATGAATGGCTAGTTATGCCCTTTGGCTTGACTAATACCCCTAGTACTTTTATAAGACTCATGAACCATGTGTTGTGTGACTTTGTAGGAAAGTTTGTAGTGATTTATTTTTATGACATCCTAATATATTCTAGGACACTGAAGGATCATGTATGCATGTTAGGTGTGTTTTGGTTGCACTTAGAAAAGAAAATCTTTATGCCAATCTTAAAAAATGTAGTTTTTGCATGGAAAAGATAAACTTCCTAGGATTTGTAGTGTCTAAACAAGGAGTGAAAATTGATACTGAAAAGGTTAGAGCTATTAGGGAGTGACCAACACCTAAAAATACTAATGAGATTAGGAGTTTTCATGGACTAGTTGGTTTCTATAGAAGGTTCATTAGAGACTTTAGTTCTATTGTTGCACCACTTAATGAACTCATAAAAAACAATGTGAAATTTGAGTGGGGAAAAGCTTAAGAACGTTCCTTCAGCGATTTGAAGGATAAGTTATGTAATGCACCTTTACTTGTTTTGCCTAATTTTGAGCTAACATTTGAAATTGAGTGTGATGCTAGTGGAATATGTTGGGATGTATGTCCTAATCTCGTCTTGTTTGTAATATTACCATTTGAAATAAATAAGAGTTATTTCTTTCATCACTTTGTGTCTCGCATTTTTACAAATTTTGTCCAATAAACTAAGCTTCAGGGTCATTGAATTATCAGAGAACTAGAACTTGAACGGTGTGTAGTGGACACACAGGGAGGATCACGCTCGAGTTAATTACTCGAACGGTCTACAGTATACGGATAGAGTTGGAGACCTAATCCTTGATACGCTGTGGATGCGACCCGCTTTGTATTATATACAAACGAGGTGATCTGACTCGTTCATGTGGTTGACATGCGAGTGGGGGCATCCTGTGCAATGAGATTGTACAAGACCGGACCGTGAATTATTAGACCTACTGATGTAATACTGTTGACAGTATGAGACTAATAATTTCGTAGATGACCCATTAGTGACTCGACCTTAATCTTGAGCGTGTTACAGACTCCTGTCTGTGGGGGTTTGTCCTTTGACTAGTACGGGTGAGGGTGGTCACAGTTACTCGCCTGATATGCCTATCTTCTCAAGGACAGGACCACGTGAGGAGCTGGAAACTTAACTACGCGAGATGGAATTCACTCGTTTCCGACTTTAGGGAAACTAAAGGGGTTGTTCCCTTAAGTGTTGTTTTCAGGGCTTGGACAACAGGCACCTACCCTCTCACTGGCCCGAGAGCGGTGTTGTGTATGGTTGGACCATTACAACGTTGTTGTTCATTAGAGGAGTAGTGGGGACTTAAGGAGCAAGAAGTAGACACATGGGTAAAACGGTAATTTGACCCAGTAGTGTCTACGAACAACCTGTGAAGGGTCGACTCACGGACATTGGTTATATCAGTGGACACAACTAGTCTTACAGTGTCGTGAGTGCAGCTACGGGGTTTAGTGGAGTGTTACCGTAGCTAATGAATGTTGATTAACCAGATCAAAGAGTTTGACAGGTTAGTCTCGGATCATTTGAGCTCGTCACATGTAGGTCCATTAGGTCCCTTGGTTGGCTCAAACTAGATAAATAGATTGTTTAAAGTTTTGGTGTGAATTTGAAGTATTCAAATTCATTAAAGGGTAAATATGTCATTTATATGAGATATGATTGACATATTATATAGTTTAATGTGAATGTGATTCATAATAAACTATAGGTTAGCCTAATTGTCTAGAATTGAGAGAAATTAAATTAAATGTGATTCAATTTAAAATCCACAATTATACAAATGTGATTTGTATAATGAGATATGAGATATCTTATTATATGTGGTTATGCAAATATGATTTGCATAACCTATGGTTGTGGTTAAATGGTAAATAGGTGGAGATTTCAACTCCACCTATCACCATTATATAAACCCTTTGCAAGAAGGATTTCATATTTTTTTGTTCATTTTTTGGAATCTCACCAAAAACAACAATCACTTTTCTCTCAACTTTCTTCTCTCAATTCTCTCCTCACCTTTCACCAAAAACGAGTCCCACATACTCTCCTTCTAGCTAAAGGAGAACAACCGAGAAACCTATCGGAGGTGTCCGATTCATTGGTTCGTTCGAGGAGAACGAGTCTGTTGAGATCGTGTTTGCGAATAGTTCGTGACCGGAGGAGGAAAAACGTGAAGATCGGTTCTTCAACAAGTAAGTGCTCTTACTATTTTTTCTTCCTAAATGCATGTTTAACCTAGTTGCTATTAGAAAGTTTCAATTTTAAAAAAATATTTTCACAACGATACCACGACGATTCGATCGCCTTTCCACTGTGTTGGATTTTCATTCCTTCAGAATAGGGATTGGAGTTGTTTTAATGCAGGATCGAAAGCCATTAATGTACTTTAGTGAGAAGCTAAATGGTGCAACCTTGAGATATCCTACATATGACAAGGAGCTTTATGCCTTGGTGAGGACACTACAGGTATGGCAGCACTATTTATGGCCAAAGAAATTTGTTATTCACATAGATCATCAGAGCTTACAACATTTTAGAGGCCAAAACAAGCTGAATAGGAGTCATGCTAAATGGTTGGAATTCATTGAAACCTTCCTTTATGTGATAAGGTACAAAAAAGGTAAATAAAATGTGATGGTTGATGCACTATCTAGGAGGTATGTTTTGCTAAATTCTTTTCACATTAAATTACTTAGCTTTGAACACATTAAGACTTTGTATTCACATGACATTTTTTTTGCACCTATTGTTGA
This sequence comes from Trichosanthes cucumerina, assembly GCA_036507285.1. Taxonomy (NCBI): domain Eukaryota; kingdom Viridiplantae; phylum Streptophyta; class Magnoliopsida; order Cucurbitales; family Cucurbitaceae; genus Trichosanthes; species Trichosanthes cucumerina. Next base: position 20,174,116 of record CM071841.1, read on the forward strand.
ATCTCTTATGCAAAAACGTGTGGTTCCTAATTATATGTTGTTTGATGGGTTCTTGTATAGAAAGAATAAGTTTTGCATTCTCATTTGTTCTATTCGTGAGTTAATAGTTAAGGAAGCACATGGTGGAGGTCTAATGAGACATTTTGGGATTGCTAAGACATATGACATGTTAGACGAACACTTCTATTGGCCGAAAATGCGGTATGATGTACGTAAAGAGTGTGAGAGATGCATTGCATGTAGGGGGCTAAATCTAGGACAAAACCACATGGACTTGCCTTTTCCTACTCCTAGCGGTTTGTGGCTAGATATTTCAATAGATTTTAGGCTTAGTTTGCCTCGAACAAAAACAGGAAGGGATAGCATTTTTGTGGTAGTTGACAGGTTTAGCAAAATAGCTCATTTTATTGCATGTAATAAAATTAATGATGCTAAACATGTGGTTGACTTATTTTTCAAGAATGTGGTTAAATTGAATGGAATTCCTACGAGTATTGTTAGTGATAAAGATGTGAAATTCCTAAGTCATTTTTTGGAGAGTACTTTGGGGAAAACTTGGTACTAAGTTAGTTTACTCTACTACTTGTCATCCCCAAACTGATGGACAAACCGAAGTAGTCAATAGAACAATGGTGACTATGCTTAGGACTATAGAGAAGAATACCAAAACATGGGAGGAATGTCAACCATTTATAGAATTTACATATAATAGGGTTGTCCATAGTGTCACTAAATGTACTCCATTTGAGATTGTTTATGGGTTTAACCCTTTATCACCCATTGATTTATTACCTTTACCTTCTAACGAGGTTGTAAATCTTCAAGCTGACAACAATGTGGTTGCCATTCGGGAGTTATATAAGGAGGTTAAAGAAACAATTGAGAAGCAAAACACTAAGGTAGCTGCAAAAATCAACCAACATCGAAAGCCTATGATCTTTAAAGAGGGAGATTGGGTTTGGGTCTGATGGAGATCGGATCCCCTTGAGCAGCAGAAACGTGTTTTGAAATCGTAATTGTAAGTTTATTTTGGTTGAACACAATGCCAGTACATTGGTGTAAAAATAGAGATAAGCATACATTCTAATCTAATTAGGCAGGGATATAATCATGCAAAAACATGTTTTGTAGAATATATCTAAACTAAAAGGGAATTTGCAATTACCTTTGTAGATTCCCAACAACAACTCCTTACAGACAGCAACCAAGAGAAAATCATCTGTACTTCCTTTCCAACAGGACAACACCACTTAGAAAACCTTCTATCCTCTGAGTTTTACTTAGATCTATTCTTTTGGCGGGAAGGAATCCAACTTTTGGAAGTAAAAAAAATGAGAAGGGAATTAGTGAGAGAATTTTGAGAAAAGGCAATTCACAATTCACTAATCGATCAACCAATTCTTCTCCATTGGAGAAGAATTAAACGAGGGATCACTTCCCCCATTCCCTATCGATAGGGAGTTGGAGGGAAATGGGGAACGTGTCCTCGTGACACGTTCCCATTTATTTAATATTAAATTAAATTAATTAATCTAATTAATTATATTAATTAAATCATATTTAATCATATTTGTCCCTCTAACCTATAGTTTTAATATACATCTTATGCACATTAAATTATAACCTATAGTTTTCAAATATGAATCACATTTAACATTTAACATTTGAACTCTTTCACATTAAATTTATAATATAAAGTTTCAAAACTTTATATTATATCGTATCTATATACATTAAATTTATTCTCTAATGAATTTGAACATTTCAAATTCAAAACAATCTAAGAACCCTTTACGAGCTAGAAGGTGGACCTAATGGACCTACAGATCAGAAGCTCCAGCGATACGAGATTACTCGGTTAATCTCATTAACCTCCTAATCATCATTCGTTAACTGCAGGAACACTCTACTAAAGTCCCGCAGTTGCACTCTTCTCACTGCAGATATATTTCTGTGTCCACAGATATTGACCAATAATAGCAAGTCAATCCTTCACAAATGTTCGTAACACCAGTTGGGTCAAATTACCGTTTTACCCCTGGGTTACATCTTGTACCTTAAGTACAAGTGCTCCTCTAATGAACAATTTGTTTGTGGTCCTACCAACAAACATAAGTCCCTCTTGGGCCCTTTGTTCAAGTCCCGAAGACACCACTTAAGGGAACATTCATCTATTTACCCTAATAGGCGGGAAGGAGTGAATTCCATCTTGCTAGGCTAAGTCCCTAGCTGCTCACTCAGTCTTGTCCCCAAGAAGGTAGACATATTGAGTCGGCGAATCTAGCCACTCTCACAAATACTAGTCAAAGGACAATCCTCATGAATGTGAGTTCAGTAACCCGCTCAGGATTGAGATCAAGTTGTCTAGGTCATCCTAGTGAAATAGAAACCTAACTAGTCAACGGAGTTACATCTAGTGGTTACTATTTCGCGGTCTGGTCTTATGTAATCTCATAACATAGGATATCCTCATTCACATGTCATCTACACGAACACGTTAGGATCACAGTGTTTGTATCATATACAAAGTGGGCCACATCCATAGTTTTACCAGGGCAAGGTACCCAAACCTTATCCCCTTACTATAGACCCTTTAGGTTGTATCTCGAACCGAGATTCTTTATATGTACACTACATTCAGTTAAAGAAAATTTTACAACCTTAGATGTTTAGTTTATTGGATTTAGGGTTAAAACAATGGCAATATCGAAAATAACGAACAATAACTTTTTATTGAAATAGTAACATTTTATTACAATAATTAGAACATAATTACAAACTACGAGTTTTAGAACACAAACCCCAACAGGGTCCACCTGCGAAAGGAAAGATTTCCACACCAACGTGATTCAAAATTAAACCCAAGGGGAGATGGACCTTTTCAAGTCTTGAAGAAAATCAATGGCAATGTCTACCAAATAGATCTAAAAGGTAAGTATGGTGTGAGTGAAACTTTTAATGTTTCTGACTTAACTCCTTTTGATGTAGGTGACGACTTTGATTCGAGGACAAATGCTTCAAAAGGGGGAGAAGATGATATGAACCAATATGTACTTGTTTTATCTCCAGGGCCAATCACACGCGCAAGAGCCAAGCAACTACAATTTGTTTTCAACTCTCACATACAAGCAATGGGGAATTCAATTAATGAAGGTCGAGGTAGGGAAAATGAACAACAACTCTATATGTGTTGTCAAATGATGTTACAATAACAAATAGAGCTTTTATGTTAGGAAAATTTATTAGTTTTTAGTTTTTATATAATTCTATCATTGTTTCAATTTTATGCATTTTATGACATTTTAAGTATGGGCATTTTTGTCATTTGTCATGATATGGCATTTAGGGTTTTGGGAAGCTATTTAAAGTTTGACCATTAGGTTGTACAGGATAGTTTTTTAGACGAATGAAATTTGTGTGATTTGTTGTTGTGCCACATCATCATTGAGACGAATGAAATTTGTGTGATTTGTTGTTGTGCCACATCATCACCCTCTTTGCACTTCTTGAGTACAGAGTTGCAAGCCAAGAACATTCAAGTAGGTTTGATCAACTTAGTTGTGGAGTGTTCCAACCTTGAGTGAGGAACTAGTTTCCTTACCTCTTGGTCTTTGATCATAAGGTAATCCACATCTAGTTATTTTCCTTGGGATTGAATCAAATCGACTTGGGGGTTTTAGTGTTTGAGAATTAGGGGTTCACATAACCAAAGGGTTCCTAATTCCAACTCGCTAGGATTTTCATACCATTCGGGATATGAAATACTCTTAGGAATTCCATGCAATTTAACCACATCCTAGGAATTCCAATCCATATTCCCGACATCATTTGATTATTGAATTTAAATATTGCATCACAGAGTTACAAGTTTGAAGTAAACTTATCTGTGATTTTGCATCTGGGTAAAAAGCCTTCAAAGTTGATTCCTCCAAATTTTCTTCATAGTCTTATTTTTGTGATTCTGGAATTTTCTCAGTGAATCAGCTTGATCCTTGTTTCTCTGTTTTTCTGCTTCTCATTTCATTTTATAAAACTCATTGCGAGACTTAGCTCGGATTTTTAGGCTTCTAAAATTAATTAATCAAATCTCTTTTATGGACCTAACTAACTTGTTGGGTGTGCGTCCTCCACACCTAAGTAGAGTTTTGCATTTATCACGCTCTGTTTGGCTTTATATAGCCTACTTCGTCCTGCTCAATAGAGACCCATCGTGAGATTTTTCTCAGATTTTTGGGTTGCCCAAATCAGTCTATCGAACCCTTTTATGGTCCAATCAACTTTTTAGGTTGCTTCCTCTACACCTAAGTGTTCAGGAGTTTTGTGTGTTTCATGCTTTGTTTACATGACATAATTTGTCATATCTGGAGTAAGCTCCATATTTTGGCTCTAATTCTGATGATCGATTTTGTGTTCCTCGTTTCTTCTTGTGATTGATTGCTTGGAAAAAGCTCGGCTATAACCATGAAAACGTGTTTCAACCAACATGGTCGACCTCAGCTACGTTTTCCATGGTCAGACCCTCTTTTTCAGCCCCCTGCATTGTGTGTTTTCTCTAATTCACGATTATGTTGCTTCTATCTTTCAGATATTTCTAATGGGAGTGGAGCAGCATATGAATGAGAGTTTCTTGTATTTTGCTCACCTCTTTTTATCTTTTTAATCTTAATACAAGACTTTTCTTTCTCTATTTATCGTCCCTATTTCTCTTTAATGAATTGTACTTCAAAAAGATCAACTCTGAAAAATATAATTATCAAGTCTTACTAAGAAAGATAAATCGATAAAAAGGTGCAAGTTTTATCAAAGAAGAAAAATTGACAAATGGGTCTCTCATTCATGAACTCAAACCACAAAACTAAAAGGTATAATTTACTTGCAGTGTGGTTGGCCTCGGCCTATGGTGGTCAGCCAAGCCTCGACCTACTATGGTTGGCCTCGGCCTCTCCTCATCAATCTCGACTATAGGTTGAAATCCGTCTTTTGGGTTTGTTTTGTATAGCTTTTGCTTTTTGTTCGATAGAGAGGCATATCTCCAATGTAGCTTCGGTTGTTTGTTTAATAGAGACACATGTCTCCTATGTAGCTTCTATTTTTTGTTCAACAGCGAAGCATATCTCATGTGTAGCTTCTGCTTTTTGATCAACAGAGAAGCATATCTACTGTGTAGCTTCTGTTTTTTGTTTAATAGGGAAGCATATTCCCCTCAATAGCCCCCTACTCAAGTAGGAGTTTTGGTTCAACTCATGCTTAAGTGACACAACTTGTAGTTTGAATTTATGAAATCAAATAAATCTATCTAGAAAATAAAATAAATAAAACATGGCTCCCTAATGATCCATGAGGGTGGGGTCGGCCTCGGTCTTCATATGGGTTGTATGTCCATGACCTCTATGAAAGAGATAATATTTATCTTTGTCCCTTTTTCCATGGAGTTTAAATTTCCATCAAGATCTTCACAGAAGGGGGAATTGTGGATGTATGCCTCTCAAACTGTTAGCCATGGTCGACCTTAAGGTATGGTCGTCCTGGGTCTCTATCCGTGGTTCTCCTCCTATTTGAACTGAAAAAAGTGTTACCTCAAGTTTTGTCTTGTTTTGCATGTTTGTTGCTTCTTTCCCAATCATGTGTAACTTTATATACTTTTGTACTCTGACTATGAACTCAACATCAGAAGTTGGTTCTTTCTTGCCAATCGATCTGAGCATGCCTTTATCTTGCAAACTTGCAACAATGGTAATTAATGTTGTAATATCTGTGAAGCCTTCGACCTATAACGTCTTCTTGTTAAAATGAGAGACATAACCCTGTAAGCTCTCCTTTGGCCTTTGCTTTATGGTGAGTAAGTGCATTTGGAGTTTACGTTGGTCTTGGCCTCCTAGAAACTGTGATACAAATGCTCTGTCGCACTCTTTGATAGAGCATATAGACTTTATCTTCATCTTCTTGTACCAATCTCGTGTCGGTTCAATCAGTATAGAAGAAAAAGGCCTTGTATTTGATTGTCTCCAATGCACTATGGAGTTCCATTCTTGATCTGTAGATGTCTAAGTGCTCAACTGGATCAGAATTACCATCATATGGGGGGATGGTCAGTACCTTGAACTTCTCAGAAACCTTCTTTTTCATGATCTCGTTAGTGAAATGGGGGATCGATTTGCTCAATGAGAGCCTTGAGATCTCACATCTCGATCTCATGAGTTTTCAAGATGTCAGCTTTCCAAGGAGGAGTTCAGGTTTGTGCATCACACTTGGGTTTCAACTCATTGTCCTGTGTTTGGATCACCTTAGCCTTACCCAACCTCTAGTTAATCAGACTCCACAAGTCCAATGTTGCTTTAGAACTCTTCTCGATCATCACTTCAAGGGTGTCTAGTCGGCCTCGGTCATCAGCATGTGAGGTTATCTGCACAAGATATTTCAACTTATCTACCTTACTACCTTACTCTTGACCAAGGGTCGACGGAGTTTGTCGCTTCCTCCAACGATCAGCTTATCAGTATATTTTTGGGTATGGAATTTTGATTCTATCATCCTCTCAACAACCTTGGTTTTTCCTTTTCTTAGGTCTCGCACGAGAGATGGCTCCTCTTTGATCAACCTTAGTCTCCTCAGAAGCGAGGAGTTGGTCGACAGTCTTCTTTGTCGATTCCTCTTGTAATCCTTCTGGTCTGCACTACCACATAGCTTGAAGGATCAGGCCGGCCTTGACCTTCTTTGAGTCGCCTCGACCTTCTAATGTCGATCTTAGCCTTTTCGTGGACGGCCTCGGCCAACAAGCACGGGTCACCATTTTCACACGATCCTTCTTGTCCATGTCTCCATGTAGCTTGAACAATGTGGTCGGCCTCGACCTCCTTATGGCCAGCCTTGACCTTCTTCTTGTCAGCCCCGACCTTGGTATAAGGTTGGAGGCATGCTCTCCTGCGTTCTTCACAGACGACGATCTTGATCGAAAATGTGTTTTTTCTCGTTTCAACACTTGTTTCTTTGCATTCTTCTCATCTCTCTTGGAAGATTGACTCAAGCATTGTGTTCTCTAAGTAAGCGTTGTCGTTCTCCACAGTCGGTACCAACTATTGTTGTCAAATTTGGATAGGAGAATACATCTGACCTTCACGTGACAACCACGGTAAATTTGTATTGTTTGGAGAAGAACGCGACCTGCAAGACAAGGAAAAACCTGGGCAATGGTGTGGCATTTGGCACACCAATTTCGATGCCTAAGCAAGAGAAGGAAGAAAAGGTTAGGCAACCATAATTTAGGAAGAAAAGTGTAACAAACTATAATTTAGAAAATGAGAGTTAAGTTGAACTCCCTGTCTTTGAGTCATAATAATCTATTTATAGGATTTTTGACTTTCTCATCCCTTTTCAGATAAGAATTTAAATAGATTTCTCTTTCTATCTAGGAATGAGATTTAAAAAGATTAATCTTATCTGGCAAGATTCCTTGTAATTCGGATTTATATTTTTGGTCTAATTTCACCTATAACACTCCTCATTTTTTATCTCACCAAAATATCTAAAATCTTCACATTTATAAATGAAGGACTTAACATAGCCTCATATGGTTGGTCAACTAAATGAACTAAGTTTAACTAAAGTAACGCCTAAACTAATCTACCTATAATAACTGTTGAGTCACAAATTGGGAGTTTCTCAAATGGGTCAACTAAAAAAACTAGGCTCCACTATTGGCCTAATAACTATTAAATAAAAGAATTTTTACATAAATGTATAGGTTTGTGATACATATTTACATAAATGTACATAATATACCATTTATTTTACTTGTATACTTTTATAGTGATTTTGGTCCAATATACCCTTTATCTCTCTTTCATAAATTTCTATGCAGATTTTTTATTCTATATATATTTTTATTTTTATTAAATACTTGTTGGGATGTATGTCCTCATCTCGTATAGTTTGTAATCTTCCATGTTGTAAATGAATAAGAGTTATTTATTTCAACATTGTGTAATAAATAAGAGATATTTATTTAAACTTTGTGTCTCGCATTTTTTCATAAACTTAATCCAATAAACGAAGCTCCAGGGTCATTGCATTATGAGAGAAGTAAGAACTTGAACGGTGTGTAGTGGACACACAAGGAAGATCACGTTCGAGTTAATGACCCGAACGGTCTACAGTATATGGATAGGGTTGGAGACCTAATCCTGGATACACTGTGGATGCGGCCCGCTTTGTATTAGATACAAACGAGGTGATCTGACTCGTTCATGTGGTTGACATGTGAGTGGGGGCATCCTGTGCAATGAGACCGCATAAGATCGGACCGTGAATTATTAGACTTACATCGATGTAACACCGCTAATGATATAGAGCTAATAATTTCGTAGATGACCATTAGTGACTCGACCTTAATCCTGAGCGTGTTACGGACTCCTGTCTGCGGGGTTCTGTCCTTTGACTAGTACAGGTGAGGGTGACCACTATTGCTCGCCCAATATGCCTATCTTCTCAGGGGCAGGACCACGTGGGGAGCTGGGAACTTGACTACGCAAGAAGGAATTCACTCGTTCTCGATTTAGGGAAAGTAGAGGGGTTGTTCCCTTAAGTGTTGTCTCCAGGGCTTGAACAACGGGGCCCCACTCTCTCATTGGCCTAAGAGGGTTGTTGTTTATGGTTGGACCATGCAACGTACTTGTTCATTAGAGGAGTAGTGGGACTTAAGGAGCAAGAGGTAGACACAGGAGTAAAACGGTAATTTGACCCAGGTGTGACTACGAACAATCTGTGAAGGGTTGACTCATGGGTATTGGTTATATCGATGGACACAACTTGTCCTACGGTGATGAGAGTGCATTTACACAGGCTTTAGTGGAGTGTTACCATAGCTAATGAATGTTGAATAATCGGGTCAAAGAGTTTGTGAGTTAGTCTCGAGATCATTGGAGCTCAAATCACGTATAGGTCCATTAGGTCCCTCGGTTGGCTCAAATTGGACAAATTGAGGGTTTACAGTTTGGTGTGAATTTGAAGTGTTCAAATTCATTATTTTGGTATTTATGTCGTTTATATGAGATATAGATGACATAATATATAGTTTGATGTGAATGAGATTCATAATAAACTATATTATAACCTAATTGATTAATTAGTGCTATTTGGAGAAATTGAATTGAGAGAAATTAAATTGAATGTGATTCAATTTATAATTCCATATTCATGCAAATGAGATTTGTATAATAAGGTATGAGATACCTTATATTATATAATATGCAAAAGTGGTTTGTATATTATATGGTTGTGGTAAAATTGTGATTTGGTGGAGGTTTTAACTCCATCACACAATAGTATTTAAAGGCTTTGCAAGAAGCCTTTGGTATGCCATTTGCCATTTTTTAGATTTTCATCCAAAGAGAGCAAAAAGACTTTCTCTCATTCTTCTCTCTAAAACTTCTCCTCACCCAAAACCAAAGGGAGTCTCACCTACTCTCCCTCAACCTCCCGAGAACAACCGAGAAGACCCTTTGGAGGTGTCTCCGTATTCGGATCGAGGTTCGTGTTCGAGGAGATCGTTGGATCGAGAGAGATCGTGACCGGAGGAGAAAAGCGTTGAAGAAGAGTTCTTCAACAAGTAAGTATCTTATAATTCCTTACTGTTTTCTTCTCTTATTTGCATGTTTAGCCTTGGATCTATGAGATAGATTCAATTTTAAGACACGTTTTACACAATGGATCAACGACGTTTCACAACGTCTTCCGCTACGGGAATTCAAAATCCCTTTAATTGGTATCAGAGCCAATCGTTGCTCTTCGTTGTGTATTCTGGGTGTTAATTGCATTTCATTTCCATATGTGATAAGAATATATTCGAATATATTTTCCATAAACATTTACATCAAAATCGCCCGATTAATTAACGCCCGATTTATTTATGTTATATTACTCAAAATCGTAATTATTTACATACAATACATCAAACATGTGTTTCTTTATTCATTGCAATGAATATGTTATTTATTGTGTATTGTGTAGTACTTTGTTTAACTCTATTCGAGTTACATACTTTGTTTAACTTTTGTATTCCATATTTATTTATATATGTATAACTAATAAATGACATATATTAATGTTTCGTTATATTTAACTTCTTATACATTTCATTGTAATATTTACTTTTATAATATATACACAATTGTATATATTATATTGTTGCGTATAATTATGGATATGCAATACTGCAGTGTACGGGTCAAGTTTTAGTATAGTGATTTATGAGTCCAAGTATCGTCCTCGAAAATGGGTTTCTAGATTAATTAATTACTAAGATACTAATTCTCAATTTTAGCTAAAGAAACATAACATGGATAGTTGATGACTCAATTAATGACTCAATAACTCAATTAACACATAACATGTGGAAATACGAATTGATAGATTGAGGGAAGCGATTATACAAGTTAATGACTCAATTAACACATGCAATGAACCAATGAGATGAATTTATAAACAAGAAGTAAAATACTCAAGAAAACCTCTCGATTCTTAATGAGCCTCACACATGCAATAAACTCCATAGTCTCCATATGAACCTACGACATGCATGACATTAAGCAACTTCTTTATGTGTTTCCCTGAGATTTCTAAGTCATTCTCATGCTAGATTTCTAAGGGTTTTGACAATTTTGCTCTAATTCAAGCTTTATCTCTCGAGTCCACTAAAACTAACAAATTAAAAAATAAAGAACGAATTGCCAAAAATAAGGACAAACCATGCTTTATTACCTAGTAAGAAAGTCATAACAAGTAAATCAAATCCTAACTACAATGTTTAGCTACTCTAAATCACATGAAAATCAAACTAAACAAGTAGAAAACGTCTTAGAACGCTATTACAAATTGAAAGAAAATGAAATTAAACTTATGTGTCGATGTCGGTCCTTCGTCTCCGAGCTCCCGTCTTCGATCTCGAACCTTCACGAATGCTTTGGCTCCCAAAAACAATCTTTTCTCTCTTCTTACAAAGTGTATTTCGAAATTAGGGTGAAAAATCTATCAAATTCGGCTCCTTTTGCAAGAAGAATTAAGGTTATATTTATAGGCATAATCGGCACAGCGTTGCAACACTAGGGACAGCGTTGCAATGTTGTACCCTAGGCGGCTGGTAAATAAGGAAACTCTCGATGGTGTTGCAACGCTGAGGCCAGTGTTGCAACACCGCTACACTAACGCGCGCGCCCCTTATCAATCTGACGTTGCAATGCTGCAAGGCAGCGTTGCAACGCCCGTTGTGCGGTCCTTCATGTGTGCTTCCTTATCGAGATAGCGTTGCAACGCTATCGCCTGGAGTTTTCAAAGCCTCTAAACAGCAATCACGGCGTTGCAACGCCATCACCTCGGGTCTACTAGCTTGGATTGATCTTTTTACTTTCAATTGATGTTATTTTTAGCTCCAAAAGGCCTCGTTTCGATCCCGAGTGATCCAAAATGTCTCCAAATGTCCTGTTTAAGCTCTTAACCTGAAATTGAGTGATTAAACCAAATAAAAGCTCTGAAATTATCATAAAACTAGCAATTATTAAGCATAAGGATAGCACATTTTGTGTGTTATCAAACACCCCCAAACTTAGACTTTTACTAGTCCCGAGCAAAAACAGAATTAAACATTAGATTTTTCTTATACATACATTTGATTCAAGCCTAAAAAATTTAAGAGAAAATCTGGTAATCACAGGAAACACTCAAACATAACAATTCAGCAAGCAATTTAAAACTTTTCCTAAGTGTTCCTACGTGTGTGTGTTTGTGATTAACCTATGTTCCCTTCATTTTTACTAAGCCCGGATCAACTTTATTAGGCTCTCCATTCAACTTCCCCCTACACTGGTCATAATTACTAATCTTTGAGTCTCCCCACATTCAAGAACTAAATAACTCTACTAAGTACTTACTCACTTTTTTTTAATCAAATTTTTCTATTTTCTTCTTCTTTTTTTTTTTTTTGTGCAAGGACACTAGGTTTCACACATCCACTGCAGGGACCCTTACCCAGAGCACTCGTTCAATGAGTGGCCTAACTGATCACAGTGAAGGTAGCTCTTTTTTCCCTCACAATTTTTTCTTTAGCAAACAAACAACAAAAACAAACTATTTCACATATTCTACAGATCATGCACTTCATGTTGTCATTTACCCTATCCTGCAATTTAACTCTCAAATAAGTTCTTAGACCTATCGAGGTGACATCAAACTTCTGAACCTAATAACTTTGTTCTAAGCATTTCAAAACTACAGGAACACAGACTATGTGCATAATTGTGCAGGAAAAACTCAAGAAAATTTTTAAATTAACTCGAATTCATGTCATGCTCTCAAGTTTCAGCAGAATCACAAGAATTTCCAATTAAATCTCATCCTAGGCTATCATGATCATACATATGTAAAAAAATCAATCAACAGTTCTAGCACATACTCGGAGATGACCATAACAATTAAACAACATCCCACCCCCAAACTTAAACTAAACATTGTCCCCAATGTTTGCAGAAATAAGCACAAATTAAGTATAAGGGTAAGAGTGAACAATATTGTCCTGAGTTATGGAGATCTTTCTGAGTTCCTTGGATAGCTAAAGCATGTGTGTTGGAGTTCTTCAGAATGGGAGCATGGATTTCAACGAAGAAAGGCATCGTCACAATCTTCAAAGCAAACAACAACTAGTAAATAAACTAAGAATTGAAAAACAAAGAAACTAAAGATGTAAAAATAGAAAAAATGAAAAAGCTAGGGTTGCCTCCCAAGAAGCGCTTTCTTTAACGTCTTTAGCTAGACTGTACTCCCTCAAGGTGTTTCTTTCCTTGCTTGCAGTGCCTGGAGTGATGTGTTCATTTGGCCAATCTGGGTCTCTATGTTCTTTATTGCAGCTCTATGACTTGTCACTATACCAAATAGACTAGTGACTGCATTTTCCAGCTGGTTGGACTGACTTCTGGATTCAGCTATGAAGGAGTGCAATGTGTCTTCCAGAGAGGGTTTCCTTTCTGATGTAGAAGCATTCCCTGTAGGAGAATTCAACACATTTTTGTTGTTAGCATAAGAGAAATTCTCATGATACCTCAAACCTGGATTGTAATGTGTTGGTAGGTTATTCTGATTTTGGTTTCCTCCATAGTTGTTACTTCTGTTGCTCAGGTAGTGTAATTGCTCCATAGTGGATTCTCCATTAGGCTGGGAGCATTGAGAGAACATCCCTGTCTGTGGTGATCCTGCAAAATTATTCAGCGCATGAGTGAGAGATGCCAATGAGATCTAAGAGAAGTTACCTCATCAAGTTGATACAGTCCAGCTACTGGCTTAGATCTGTCATTGTCTGTAGGCCACTGGTAGCTGGCAATTGACACTTCCTCTAGGAGGGCACGTGCTTTTGGCATAGTCTTCGCCATGAAATCTCCTCCAGCAATGGCATCCAGAATGGTCTTGGTCTTACCTTCCAATCCATTATAGAACAATTGTACTTAGAGCCATTCTGGGTAGCCATGCTGTGGGCACCTCCTGAGCATGTCCTTGTACCTTTCCCATGCCTCAAATAGCTGCTCTCCCTCTTGCTGCCTGAATGTTCCTATCTCAGTCCTTAACTTTGCAGCCTTCACAGGTGGAAAGAATTTGGTCATGAAGGTTTGGGTCAACTCCTCCCAAGAAGTGATACTACCTGAGGGAAGGGATCCTAGCCATTCTTTGGCTCTGCCCTGCAAAGAGAAAGGAAAGAGACGTAAGCGAATACTATCAGTAGAGATACCATTCATTTTAAATGTACCACAGATTTCTAAGAAATTTTTAAGATGTGAGTTGGGATCTTCTGTGGCTAAGCCTCTGAAAGCACCTTCCCTAACCATCTGTATTAGCTTTGTCTTAAGTTCAAAATTATTAGCATTGATAGGGGCATGGACTATTCCAGCCTGCTCAGAATTAAACACAGGTTGGAAATACTCCCTGATATGTTTAGGGTTATTGATGAGTTCCTGATCAGCCATAGTATGAGTTTCTGCTTTTCCTTCCCTTAGGAGTCTCCTATAGGTCCTCTCGATCTCAGGGTCAAAATGGTGCAAGTCTGCAGCTCTCCCCTTGGGCATACATCTGGAGGAACAAAAAGAAAGAAATTAGACAAAAAAAAACACAAACAACTAGAAAATAAAACAAAAAATAAAGACATGAAACATAAAACTTGGGTTGCCTCCCAAGAAGCGCTTTCTTTAACGTCTTTAGCTAGACAGTGACTTATCAGGGCACATAAAACTGCTCATATTTCTTTAGGCTCTTCTTGCTCGAATCGATATAGCCTTCTAAGTCTAAAAGGTTATCTTGTTTTTCTTGAGCCCCAGACAGAGAATTATTTTTGGTATTTTTGTTTATTAAAATAAAAGAACAAAAATCAAAACAAGACTCTTGAGTGCAAGACAATTGGTTATCAAAAATAAAGGAATTTTCTGGGGATAAAAGGAAAGAAGACCTTTCAGCCTCTAACTCTCTCACATGGGATTCCTCTGTGGAAGTGACTATATCACCAATATCTACCTCACTAACCTGGTTATGGTGTGCCTCAGTCTCCCCCAAACTACCCTCACTAACATATGAACAAATCCTCCTAGGTGGCACCTCCTGAGTGGTAAGGATAAGAAATTGTTCATGTAAGGCCTTAAGGGAAATTACTAGCTAGTTAAGATACTGAGTTCTATCCTGCACTATTTTCCAAAGTCCTACCACCTCAGTTTCTAACCTATCCAACCTCTCTAATTCACTATGAACCAAATTTTTAAATTTTAATTCTAAGGTATATTCTGCCAATTGGTCCATAAGAGAAGATTTTTCTAGGGGTTGGTTAAGGTACGAAAAACTATAGTTCCAAGTGCCTAAATAACTACCCTCATGTGAATTTTCATATATGTCAGGTACAGAATGGTAAAAATTAGACACATGGTATTCAGAAAAATTATGATGCACAAAACTAGGGTTCTGAGAGGCACAATAGAATGGTGGCAACTCAAAATCATGCAAAGTCATACTTGAAAAATCAGTAATTCAAATCAAGACTTTTACACAATAGCAACACAACCAAAACAAGGTATACAGACTCAAAAACACACAAACTCAAATAGAACAAATACGAAAACAAACAAACGCTCAAAAACGGAAAACAAATAAAAAAAACACACAAACACACTTTAGTCTAAAATTTCAAATTTTCTCCTAATATTAATTAATCTAAATAATTGTCATTCCCCGATAACGGCGCCAAAAACTTGTTGCGTATAATTATGGATATCCAATACCGCAGTGTACGGGTCAAGTTTTAGTATAGTGATTTATGAGTCCAAGTATCGTCCTCGAGAATGGGTTTCTAGATATAATTAATTACTAAGATACTAATTCTCAATTTTAGCTAAAGAAACATAACATAGATAGTTGATTGGAAGTAAAGACAAGCAAATAAACAAACATGTGGAGACACGAATTGATAGATTGAGGGAAGCGATTATACAAGTTAATGACTCAATTAGAACCAATTAGATGAATTTATAAACAAGAAGTAAAATACTCAAGAAAACCTCTTGATTCTTAGTGAGACTCACACATGCAATAAACTCCATAGTCTCCATATGAACCTACGACATGCATGCCATTAAGCAACTTCTTTATGTGTTTCCCTAAAATTTCTAAGTCATTCTCATGCTAGATTTCTAAGGGTTTTGAAAAATTTTCTCTAATTCAAGCTTTATCCCTCGAGTCCACTAAAACTAACAAATTAAAAAGTAAAGAACGAATTGCCAAAAATAAGGACAAAACATGCTTCATTACCTACCAAGAAAGTCATAATAAGTAAATCAAATCCTAACTACAATGTTTAGCTACTCAAAATCACATGAAAATCAAACTAAACAAATCGAAAACGTCTTAGAACGATATTACAAATTGAAAGAAAAAGAAATTAAACTTATGTGTCGATGTCGGTCCTTCGTCTCCGAGCTCCCGTCTTCGATCTCGAACCTCCACGAATGCTTTGGCTCCCAAAAACACTCTTTTCTCTCTTCTTACAAAGTGTATTTCAAAATTAAGGTGGAAAATCTACCAAATTCGGCTCCCTTTGCAAGAAGAATTAAGGTTGTATTTATAGGCATAATCGGCACAGCGTTGCAACGCTAGGGACAGCGTTACAGGTAACGCTGCACCTAGGCGGCCGTAAATAAGGAAACTCTCGATGGCGTTGCAACGCCGAGGCGCTACGGTAACGCCGCTACTACCTAACGCGCCCGCTTTTCTCGGCGTTGCGACGCTGCAAGGCAGCGTTGCAACGCCCGTTGTGCGGTCCTTCATGTGTGCTTCCTTATCGAGATAACGTTGCGACGCTGCTAGGCAGCGTTTCAACGCTATCGTTTGGAGTCTTAAAAGCCTCTAAACAGCAATCACGGCGTTGCAACGCTATGCTGGGCGTTGCAACACCATCACCTCGGGTCTACTAGCTTGGATTGATCTTTCTACTTCCAATTGATGTTGTTTTTAGCTCCAAAAGGCCTCGTTTCGATCCCGAGTGATCCAAAATGTCTCCAAATGTCCTGTTTAAGCTCTTAACCTGAAATTGAGTGATTAAACCAAATAAAAGCTCTGGAATTATCATAAAACTAGCAATTATTAAGCATAAGGATAGCACATTTTGTGTGCTATCATATATACTCAACTGTACACAGTTCGTTCGAAACAATATCCGTAAGGAACTATTTGGGAGCACACTGTATCTGAGTCTTATAATTGTGTTGGTATAACTTGAGTTTCTGGAGATGTATTTCACTATCTATATCACCTCGATTTTCTGTTCTAGTATTATTTGTGTTTGTACTTCCTTCCTACAATAACACATAGATCATATCATATAAACTTATCAAT
The DNA here is from genome assembly GCA_036507285.1 of Trichosanthes cucumerina. Lineage (NCBI taxonomy): Eukaryota > Viridiplantae > Streptophyta > Magnoliopsida > Cucurbitales > Cucurbitaceae > Trichosanthes > Trichosanthes cucumerina. The sequence goes on from CM071841.1 coordinate 20,191,021, forward strand.
ATGAAAAATAAGCTTGAATTTATATTTCTATACCTCAGATTCTATCTAGATAATCTCATTTTTATTCCCTTATTTTGGTTTTCTTCTATAACTAACTACTAATCTTGCAGTTCTACTTAGTTTTTTCATTGTTTTTCGTGTATCTATCTTTAGCCATTACCTATTATATATCATTTATGCAGATGGATATTAGTTATAAACTTCGTCAAATATTATAATATATATACACAATGTTATATAATAAAATCTCTAAAATCATCTAACATATACATGGTCATATTTCATAAATTCCTATATTTAAATCGTTAAATACATTTAAACTTCACATATTACTCTGTTTAACTATATTGTTGTTCAAATTAACATAATCCAGTGTGCAAATAATTTTTCAGTTTAGTATCTCAACATACACCCATTATAAACATCAGTTTTCTCAAAAAATATGCAAATATATTGGGTTATATTTCATAAATTCCTATATTTAAAGCGTTAAATATATTTAAACTTCACATATTACTCTGTGTAACTATATTCTTATTCATGTTTAACATACAACCAACATAAACATTAGTTTTCTCAACTAATATGACATGCACAACTATTTATCACAATAAACTTCAATTTATCAGTACATGAAACCCTAAAACATCAAAACTGCAAAAAAATTAAGAAATCCTAGAAAACATATTAGATATACCCATAACAAACAATGTTTTCGTTGTATAACCCATAAGAAATACCGCATTAACTCCCAAACCCTATAATTTAAAACAATATACTGTAATTCAACTTACTGCAACGATAAAATACGAAAAATGTGCGTCTTCTTCTTCTCTATCCTTCACAGTTCAATCGTCTCCATCTTCATCTACCCTGTCGTTTACAGTCAACAGAGAGGAAGTTGGTTTCCACTACCAAAAGTTTAAGCAAAAATTTCTCCCCTAATTTCCATTTTTCCTATTTTTACTCCTTTCCAAATATACAACCGTTTGAATGCCTCAATTTTAAAAAAAAAAAAACGGTCATATCGCATAAAAAGGTCATTTCGTAAAAGGCCTTTAACTTTAATGTAAAAAAATGGGTCAAAATGACCATTTATGTAAAAAATGGTGAATTATATACAGATTTATAATATAGGACTCTAATTTGGGTTATTTATGTATAAAACCCTTAAATAAATTACATGCATAAGTACAAAAGAAGATTGCATGAAAAATACATGGAAAACATTGGGTTTTAAACCCTTAATAATCCTAATTGTCCGTTAAATATTGAATTGGATCTTGAGTTGGTGTCTTCATGTTGTCTTAAAGTTCTTTTCTCCATTTGTTCTCCTTCATGAAACTTGATACTTAGAGATCACCATCTTTTTTATTGACTCATGTGGCGTGATGTATTTTGCTTCAAGCATATCATAAGCACTTTTGTGGACGTTTGGGTTACGTTAAGATATTTGGGTGAATTTATTCACCTTTTGAAGAGTTTGAGGTGAGCTTGGGATGAGTAGTTAATTACCTAAAATTTGCTTCTTTGATACTTTGAAGTAAATTAGGCACTAAACTTGCTTTAAATTCACGAGTTGTGTGTTGATATTGTGCATGGATTCCTTATCTCCCATTTCATTTTTCATCCCCGTAGGTGGTACCAAAAGGCCTCATACCAATGGAGATAATTGTCCTTCCTTATATACCCATGATCAATCTATTCCCTAACTAATGTGAGACTTTTGTTTGCATCCTAACAAATTATACCAGAATTTTGATCTACAAATTTAATATAAAATTTTTAAAAAAAATGTCAAATATGGCACGGACCTATTAGATACAAATTTGAAAGTTCAGAAACTTATCTCATATTTTTAATTTCAAGAATCAATTAGATACAAAATTAAACCTTTAGGGATCTCATGAATATTTTTTAAATTTCGACACGACTTTAAAATTTTAGGGACTACATCTTTTAATTTAATTTCATCAAAAACCAATATAATTTGTTAAAAGAAAAAATGTCAGGAAAACCTAATTTACATGTTAACTGCCAAATCAAAATTAGGTTAAGCCAACTGATACCAACTTCCTACACAATTGAAAAATGTCTCCCGTTAATCTCCCAAGCATGGATCAGTTGCTCAATTTGAGACCAATCCTATTAAGATCAAAAGCTTTTGAAATGAAGACAAATTTTTTAAACTGAAGAGTCAAACATCCCAAAAGATAAAATGATGAATTTTTCTTGAATATATATAGAATTGTAAATGGGTAGAGGCTCTTGACTCTCATGAGATCTACAGTGCATAAGATGGTCCACCAAACTTTAGAGAGAAAAGAAAACAAAATCTCAAGAGGATTAAGCTTACAAGCCCATGTGTAAAAACTCTTAAAGAGGGTTCTTGGCGTAAAAGTCAATTTAGATATGAAAAATTAAGAACACTATGTTTGAGATACATAGTTACGTTGTATAGCTTGCTTTTAGAATGGGAGTTTATGCACCCTAGTTCATGTTGTTTCATTATTTTTTTAAACCCATTTTCTCAGTGTTATTTTAATGAGCCACTCAAATTTGACTCAATTTTAATTATTTTTAATATTTGTTAAAGGAATATTTATTTTTCATTAATTCTAAAATTGAGATCTGACTAAAATTTAAAAAAAAAAAAAAGATCTTTCATAATTTGTAATTTTACTAGCTAAACAATTGAAGAAATTAATTTATTTTGTTTATAGATAACTAAGTTAAAATAAAAGTATCCACAGGTTCACTCTAATGTAAATAAATTCGTGTTTAATTATTCGTCTTGTATAGTTGAATTCAACAAAGGAAGAGAGAGGAAGAGTATTTAAAAAACTTTTTAAAAAAATTTAAAAAATAATATTAACCTCAAGAGGAGAGCAAAAGAGTATTTTAAAATTTTAAAATTTTTAATTTAAAAAAGAAATATTCTTATTAAAAAAAGAGAGAAAAAAAGTAACTTGTTGCTCAACACATGGGTTTTGGTTCAAGAAACCCAAGCTTTTCAAACAAAGAGTGTGCTTGTGAAAATTTCTAGTTCTACGACAGCATGGAAAATTTTCATATTACTTATGTAGAGTCTATCATAAATTAGGTGGGATTCACTAGTATTAAAACATAGTGTGAACATAGAGAATATGATACTTCTGTAGTATTAGAAATTTTTTCGATAGGCTTAGAGAGACTATTCCACCCAAAGCCCATATCCCACGATCAAACACCCATCCTTTAGAGTATTAAATAGATCCAACTAAAAGACATAAATACACATTTAGCTTGATACACTACAAGAAAATTATGTTTTACCGACGTCGTAACTCCTGACGCCTAATATCGCATCGACATTGATAGCTTCTCCCGACGCGATAATAGTGGCATCTGGATAGACAATTTTGAAATTGTCTTTGTGAGTGCGTCGGCATAGGTCGCCTATCCCGACGCACGCTTATGTACGTGTCGGGATAGACCCATTTAAGCCATGCCTTTGTTGACGCGCGTATGACGGCGTCGGCATAGGCGGTCTATCCTGACGCGTCTTTTACCACGTCGGGATAGACCCAGTTAATTAACTCCTTCCCGAAACCCTTTTCCCCTTCCTTTCTTTCTGATTCTCGCGAAGTCTGCCGCCTGCTCCCCTTCATTTTTTTTTCCTTCGTCGCGAACTCCGCCACCTGAAACCCATTTTCCCCCTTTATTTTCTTTCTCATTTTTGCGACTTCCGCCGACTGAAACTCTTCGTTTTCACAACCTCTGCCGCTTGAAACCCCTCGTTTTCGCGACCTCCGCCGCCTGAAATCTGCCATCGTCGAAATCGCAACTGTCGTGAGTCCCGTCGTCGTCTGCGTCCAACCTCGCTACCGTCAGTCCAGCCGTCGTCAATCCCGCCGGTAATGAAGTTTTTTTTAAAAAAATATTTTAGATATTTAATTTTATGTTAGATTATAACTAGTTGATTAGCTGCATTAGTACATTAGAAGTTTTTTTAGAAAAATATTTTAGATATTTAATATTTTAAAAATGTTTAGCTCCATTAGTAGTTGGGTATTTAATTTTAAAAATGTTTAGCTCCATTAGTACATTTAAGAACTAGTTGATATTTATTCGCGTTCATATTGTGAGAACTTGTGCAATAATTTAATAGGGTTGTTAATGAACTTGAATTGAATATGAATGCTATTAAATGGTTGTTGGGAAGTATAGGGATTCTTCCATTATTTTCATTATGGGATCCAATCTCACCTTCTTATTATTTAGTCTAATTATATGAATCCAACATAATAATATATGAACATAATAACATATAAACTTTTATAGTCATTTGCATTATTCACAAGCCATGCAAATGTAGAAGCCAATTTAACATTCAGATAAAACATAGAAACAATGCAATATATTAGGATAAAACATAACTAATCCATATTCAAATATTCTATATGTTAACGCATCTTTTGAGTAGCTTAAATAGCTGTCAAATTTCATAATTAAACAATAAAGAATTAGCAACCACAAAATTGCAGTGGATGCACAAGCAAGAATCAAAAGCATAACTTTAGTTTAACTCATAAAGGCAAGAACTACTCTTTTGTAAGAGCAATTGTAATCCACTCCTCTCCTTTGCTCTTAACTTTATTTTAGGAGCAACAATAAAAATAGCTAAATGTAACTAACATAGCTAAAAAATAACTAATGTACTATTTTTTTGCTTACTAATGGATTTTTTATCGATCTAATTATACAGATCTAACCTCCTACGAATTAGTTGTTGGTTTGAGTATGGTATACAATTAATAATGAACAGAGAGTGGATTAAAGTAAGGGATAGGTCTCAACTGAGTACAAGGAACGAGTAGCCCAATTCTTAGAAATAGCAAAGTTTCATGTAAATAATTTAGGAGAAACTAGATGCCCATGTAAGAGGTGTATGAATTTGATGTGGCATTCATTAGATGGAGTGGAACGATATCTAATCATCAATGGAATGTCTCCTACCTATAGTAGTTGGGTATATCATGGAGAACTAGTTGACTTATCTAGAGGGTTTGAAGGTCACACAAGTCAATCAAGTACTATAGAGCGTAGTGTAGTTAATGAAAAAAATGATATATTGAATCTTCTATATGATCTACAAGTCCCTATTGATGATCCAAACGTAAATCATGAGATATATGAAGAGGAAGAGGACATTGGGATTGAGTTGCCTACTAATGGTCACGATAGAGACACTTCACACATATTTGAGGATTTAATAGTCGAAGCACGAAATGAATTGTACCCTGGTTGTACACAATTTTCTTCATTACAATTTTTGGTGAAGTTGATGCATATTAAGGTCCTTAACAGTTGGAGTAATAAATCATTCGATATGTTACTAGAATTATTAAAGGAAGCCTTTCCAACTGGGACATCCATGCCTAGTTCATTTTATGAAGCCAAGAGAAAGTTGTGTGACTTAGGGTTAGGTTATGACTCTATCCACGTTTACAAGTTCGATTGCATATTATTTTGGAAAGAATATGCCAATTTTCAACAATGCCCAATATGTGGCGAGACTCGATATAAAATTAACGATGGAAATGGTAAAAAGATACCACATAAAGTTTTACGTCATTTTCCATTAATACCGAGGTTGAAGCGATTGTTTTCATCAAAACATATTGCTCCTAAAATGCGTTGGCACAAATAGAAGCGTGTTGAAACGGAAGATGTGTTGCGACATCCAGTTGATGCTGAAGGTTGGAAACATTTTGATCGTGAGTTTCCACAGTTTGCTTCGGACCCGTGAAATGTTCGTTTGAGGTTAGCATCAGATGGATTTAATCCATTTGAAAATATGAGTACTCGTTACAGTATATGGGTTATGATGTTAGTTCCTTACAATTTACCACCGTGGAAATGCATGAAGGAGACAAATTTTTCATGTCTTTACTTATTCCGGGCCCGAAATCTCCTGGAAAAAAAATAGACGTTTACTTACAACCGTTGATAGAAGAGCTAAAAGAGTTGTGGACTAATGGTGTGTACACTTACGATTGTATAAGCGAGGAGTTCTTTCAACTACACTCAAGTTTGTTGTGGACTATTAATGACTTTCCTGCATATGGAGATTTGTCAGGGTGGAGTACAAAAGGATACCAAGCATGCCCTATTTGTAAAGAACACACATCATCGTTCAGGATAAAAGAAAGATTTTTTTATATGGGACATCAACGTTATCTTCCAGAGAATCATACTTGGCGGCGGAGTAAGCTACATGACGGGAAGGTGGAGCACAGACTTCCTCCGAAAATGATGGACGGAGAAGAGATTTTACAATAAACTTTCCCATTTTTAGTAAGCAGGAATCAAAAAAGGATAAGAAAATGAAGTGAAGTGTAAATAGGATAAAGAAAAGTATTTTCCAGCTTCCATACTGGTCAAAATTTTTGCTAAGACACAAACTGGATGTAATGCACATTGAAAAAAACATTTGCGAGAACTTGATTGGGGCATTGTTAAATATTGAAGGAAATCAAAGGACATGATAAACGTTTGATTGGATCTAAAAGATCTAAAGATACGAAAGGATTTACACTTGTAAGAGGTTGGGACCAGAGTTGTAAAACCGCATGTTGCATACACATTAACTACCAGTGAACGGACAGAGTTTTGCAAGTTCTTGAAATCAGTGAAATTTCCAGATGGATTTGTATCGAACATATCACGATGTGTGAGCGAGAAAGATGGAAAACTATGGGGGATGAAAACCCATGACTATCACGTTCTTTTTCAAAGATTCTTCCCATTAGTATTAGAGCATACTTACAAAAGGACATGTCCACTGCCATTGTTGAGTTATGTTCATTCTTTTATGATTTATGCGCAAAAACGATACGTATAAGTGATTTGGATCGATTGCAAACAGATAATGTAATCATTGTTTGCAAGTTAGAGAGAATATTTCTCCTAGCATTCTTTGATGTAATGGTTCACTTAGCAGTTCACTTACCATATGAAACGAAAGTAGTAGGACCCGTTACTTATAGTTTGATGTATCCTATTGAAAGAAGTTTGCGAACATTGAAACAATATGTACGAAACAGGGTATGGCCTGAGGGTTCTATAGTAGAGGCTTTTATAATAAATGAATCATTGAATTTTTGTTCATTATATCTAACTGGAATTGAAACAATGTTCAAAAAGACGAACGAAATGATGGTAAAATTCTCGAGAATGAGATATGCAGTGAATTTGAATTATTTAGACAGAGTGCACAACCATTAGGGAGATCAACCTTGAGGACCCCATCAGTGGATGAGAGAAGAATTGCACATTGGTATATGTTGAATAATTGTGTTAAGATACAATCTAATCGAATGTATGTTTTAGACTAAGTATTACTCAATTAAGATCCAACATTTAAATTCAAAATCTGAATCACATTCAAAGACTTCAATTTATAAATAGGCAACATTTTAGGATACTTCGCCCTGAAGCACATAGCTCTAAAGACTTGTATAAGAGACATCAACAAACATTTCTTACTTGGTTTAAAGCATATGTGAGTATTTGTTTAAAAGTTGACACAAACTTTCATTTTATGATGAAATTTTATTTAATAACTTATAATGAACACACAAGTTTCTTTCATTATGTGAGCAAGGAAATACGTCTAATGATTTGTACTCACTAGCAATGGGGTTGGCTTCCGAGGCGTGTTCCTATAGTGGGTGCATTGTTAATGGGGTACGTTTTCATAACACAAAGCGCGATAATCGTCGAACTACTCAAAACAGTGGAATCATGGTATCTAGAGAAAGTGAAAGTTGAGTTGATGAGGGTAACTTCTATGGTATTTTGGACGAAGTTTTGGACTTCGAATTTGCCCATAGAAGACGTGTTGTTATGTTTAAGTGTAGGTGATTCGATACATGACCGAAAAAGAATAGATCACACATGGATTTAGGGTTTAGGTCGATTAATACATCTTGATTCTGGTATGTTGATGACTCTTTCATTTTTGCTAATCAAGCACAACAAGTTTTTTATATCAACAATCCGAAATATGGTGTTAACTGGAAGGTAGTTCAAGTAGTTCAAAATAAACGTATATGGGATGTGTCGGAAGTAGACGATCTTCAGAATGACCAACTTGAGTTACTAGAAGTTGTTGGTAGAACTAGAGTTGAAGAGTCCATTGAGGATAACGTATTATATAGAAATGACGTTGATTCGATAATTGTAGATGAACAACTTCTTCAGCACAATAATGTCGATGATTTCATCAATGACGAAGAAGATGATATGGATCTATCTCTTGAAGATGATGAATAAGAGGATATTGAACACTTTCATGATAGTGAATAACGATGTAATTGTATTAAGCATTTTTGTATCTTACAGCTATATATATCACTCTTTGAGCTTCATCACTTTTGTGTCTGTAGATAGACAACAAGTACTCTTGCAGAGCAGATGAATGATGTTGATGATGAATTCTTCGATAGCGACCCGATTGGTGGAGGATCATCCACGGGCGTCACTTCAGGTTTATAATTCTATTTGTTTCACTATTTAATATTATCTTATATATGTATTAATTCAATTACATTTTTCTTCAGATGGTCCTTCTACGAATAGAAATCGACGTGGGTATATGCCTAAGCTTGAGCTTGATCGATATGTTAATGCACATGGTCGGATTCGAATAGAGATCAACTCAGAGTTTAAGAAGTCGGTTGGGTCACATGCTACGACGTTGAGCTTGCCTATTGGTTCGACGGTGAGTGACTCTTTTCCTGTTCGTTGCGCAACGATCGAGCACGTACCAAGAAATGTAATAGAAATGGGTAAAGCAACTTTATTGGTAAGTTGAGATTTTTGTTTGTTGTGAGTATTATGATGATAAAATAGACATTGTAATAAATGTCTTTTTTTTCTAGAATCATTTCACTTTTGATTTCTCCAAACCAGAAGTCGTTAAATTTATCGAACGACAAATGCAAACGACGTTCAAGGAGTATGGGGTTGAGTTATATAGACACTACAAGACTTTTGACACTCCTGAGCAGGCACGTGCTAATCCACCTAAGCGGTTGAAGAATGTCATTGAAGACTGGCGTGCTTTATGCACTAGGTTCGAGGACCCTGAATTTTAGGTATGTATGTGTTCACAATAGTATTATTTTATATTACCTACAGTTGGTTACTAATCATTTATTTTATTAGGAAAAATCAAAAAGTAATCAAAAGAGTTGGGTGGCGCTAACGTTCAACCACACATGTGGGTCGAGGACTTTCATCGTTGTGCAACAAGTTGCGGTAAGTTGAATAACCTAAACTATCGTTCTTTCATATTAGTTATGTTATCTTTATATATTTCCTTTTGACTTGAGTTGTAGAAAGAGAAATAAGGTCGAGATATAGGACCTGTTGACCTATTCCAGCTAACACATTCAAGACATGAAAAGTGGGTCAATCTAGCTGCAGAGGATGCACATGTAACTCTGTTTTCAGTAAAGGTTATTAGTATTTATCGATTGAAGCATTTGGAAATCATATATATACTTATTTCAATTATAATTGCAGAATAAAATAATTCAGTTGCAAGATCTTCCAGTCAAGAAGAGGTCGAACCACGTTCGGAAGCAGAAATATGTGAGTCAGTGTTAGGGACACGACCAGGCCACGTTAAAGGCTTTGGTTAGGGATCGAAGCCTGCTAAATCAAGTAGGAGCAACTGGTAGTTCATCAGGTGGGTCCTCAAGTCGAGAAGTTGACGAGTTAAAGGCGCAGCTGGCAGAAGCAAATGAAAAATTGGTCAGGGTTGAAGAAAGGATAGAGCAGCGGATAAAGCAACATCGAGCAGAAATGCAAGAAATGATTAAGAAGATGATGGAGTCACGATGAGCACCATGAACATAAGTATAACTTTCTTTCTCACGTTGTAGTTGTTGTTGGAATTTTTGTCCTAATCTCGTGTTTGTAAATTACTATTTGAAATTAATAAGAGTTATTTTATTTCATTACTTTGTGTCTCGCAATATTTACAAACTTTTCCAATAAACTAAGCTCTAGGGTCATTGAATTTATAAGAGAACTAGAACTTGAACGGTGTGTAGTGGACACACAGGGAGGATCACGTTCGAGTTAATGACCCGAACGGTCTACAGTATATGGATAGGGTTGGAGACCTAATCCTGGATACGCTGTGGATGTGGCCCGCTTTGTATTAGATACAAGCGAGATGATCTGACTCGTTCATGTGGTTGACATGCGAGTGGGAGCATCCTGTGCAATGAGATTATACAAGACCGGACCGTGAATTATTAGACCTCACCGATATAACACCGCTGATGTGAAGAGACTAATAAATTCGTAGATGACCATTAGTGACTCGACCTGAATCCTGAGCGTGTTACGAACTCCTGTCTCCGGGGGTCTGTCCTTTGACTAGTACGGGTGAGGGTGGTCACAGTTACTCGCCCAATATGCCTATCTTCTCAGGGTCAGGACCAAGCAGGGAGCTGGGAACTCGCGAGATGGAATTCACTCGTTCCCGCCTTTAGGGAAACTAGATGGGTTGTTCCCTTAAGTGTTGTTTCCAGGGCTTGGATAACGAGCGCCCACCTTCTCACTGGCCCGAGAAGGGTGTTGTGTATGGTTGGACCATCACGATATGTTGTTCATGAGAGGAGCAGTGGGGACTTAAGGAACAAGAGGTAGACAAAGGGGTAAAACGATATTTTGACCCAACCGTGTCTACGAACAACCTGTGAAGGGTCGACTCATGGGCATTGGTTATATCAGTGGACACGTAATATTCTCAGATCGACGGAGCGCAAATACGGGCTATAGTGGAGTGTTACCGTAGCTAATGAATGTTGATTAACCAGTCAAAGAGTTTGATAGGTTAATTTGGATCATTGGAGCCCGCCACCAGAGGTCCATTAGGTCCCCGCTTGGCTCCATCCGGGTTAAAAGAAGGGTTAGAGTTTTGGTATTAAATTGAAGTGTTCAATTTCACTTAGAGGCATTTATGTCATTTATATGAGATATGAATGATATAATATATAGTTTAATGTGAATGAGATTCATAATAAACTATAGGTTAGCCTAATTGTTGAATTAGGGCTAATTAGATAAATTAATTGAGAGAAATTAAATTGGATGTGATTCAATTTAATTAATCCACAATTATTGCAAATGTGATTTGTAATATGAGATATGAGATATCTTATATTATATGGTTATGCAAATATGATTTGTATAACCTATGGTTGTGGTAAAATGGTGATAATATGGAGATTTTAACTCCATTATTTAATCCTTTCTTGCAAGAAGGAAAATACTCTCACACTCTCATTTTTTGGATTTCACCAAAGATAAGAGTCTCAAATTCTCTCAATTCTCCTCACTCTCCAAAACCAAAAAGTCTCACCACTTTCCTTCTTCCAAAGGAAAAACAACCGAGAAGGCCGTTGGTGGTGTTTAGTTTTCGTTCGAGAGAAGCGTTCGTTGAGATCGAGAAGCACGAAGTGTTCATGACCAAGGAAGAAACTTTGAAGAACTGTCTACAACAAGTAAGTACGTTCTTCTCGATGTAATTTCCTTCTTTTTTTTGTATGTTTAACTTAGATCTAAGTGTTAGATCATTTTAATAAATTTCAAGTAGTGTAACGATACCTTGACGATTCGATTGTTTTATTTCATTCCCTTCAGTTGTGACTGTGACCTTAGCTTTTTTTAGAAATTTGTTGTGTACGTGGATTTGTTCTGGTAACTTTGAGGATATGAAGCCCAACCTGTTTGTAATTGAAGTATGGAGGAGGTTGGGCATCCTTTTATAAACTTAAGAAGTGTATTTTCTTATTCTGGTTATATAAATCTTTGGTTTTTTCCTAGTTATGTCATTATGCTGCCGAAATTTCGAGCATTGTTGGGTGCAATCTCAAATTGTTTTTGTTGAAGCTTAAGATTGTTTGAGTTTAGTCTTTTCTTGGAGTTTGAGATTGTTTGACAAGTTAGATTTTAATTTCTTTGTTGAGGGTAGGTGTTGGAACTTGGAGATGTGTTGTTTATTGAAGGTTTGAATTTGAATTTAACTACTTATAGGTTTGAGGTTAGTTGTTTGTTGGATTTTGTTATGATTGTTTGAATGTGTTATGTTTAGTTGTTATTAAATGTTAGGTTGAGTTTATTTTAATAGGTTTTTGGTTTATTACTGATGAACGCTTTATTTAGTTCATTTTGAATACCAAATGTTCCATTAATGACATTTTGAACTTTATAATTCATTAATATATATATATATATATATGTTGTTGTTTATGAATTATTGTAACTAAAGTATTAATAAGAATTTCTTTTATTTTTAGGTACTCCGAGGACTTGTTATTACGTAGGTGAAATTTGAAGATATATCTACGAGTGCTTTTTTGTTTAGTTTATGTAAATTTATCATCTATCTCTAATTTCGAATTATGATACTTTAGTATTATTTCAACTATGACAGCCACTTTGTAAGGATTAAAGTTTGACTTTTTATTTAATGCATATTATGTTTCAAAATAGTGTTTAGATTCTATTTTATTTTATTTCTGTTCAACAGGTTTGAAATTAGTCTTTTAGATTTGAGAAATTAAAAGAAAATAATAAAATAATAATAATAATAATAAATGTCTATGTCGACGCTAAATGTTGAGCGTCGACATAGACCATGTAATGAACCTATGTCGACGCGGTGTGAAGGTAGGCATCGGCATAGGTGGTCTTTTCCAACGTGGTTATTCACGCGTCGGCAAATAGTACACGAAATTGGCACTGTCGACGTGGATAATTACGAGTCGGCATAGACGGCCTATGTCGACGCCATTATAATGGTGCGTCGGCAATGCCTTTGCCGACGCAGATATGCTGACGCTAATGCCGACAATACGGTGGCATCGGCAAAGCCTATGCCGACGCGATTTGTAAACTATCCAGACGTGATACCGCATCGGGAAAGACCCATTTTCTTGCCGTGATATAGAGGGGTAAATTGAAAATACAGAAAATATCATAAAAATTTGAAAAGATGTAAAAAATAGTGTAGATCAAAGTTTTGTTGTCAATCTCATAGGCTCGTTGATCGTGGATCATTAAGAAATGATAAAAATATAATTTATATGGCTCTTTCAAGCTCCTAAGAGCGTTTTTTCATTTCCACGAGGTGTCTCAATTACAAGCTTTGGAAATCTTCCCATTCATTGGCACAACCAATTGTAGATACTTTCTGATCTTGGTCTCGCTAGATCATATGCTATTAATTCGACTTGGATGAATGTTGGATACTTAGGGGTTGTTTGGAGTGTTGAGTGGGTTATAATAACAGAGAGTTATAATAGTCTGTGAGTTAATATAATCTATGAAATCATATTATATTATTTAAAATGCAGAATAATATAGTCTGGGGTTATAATAGTCTGTGTTTCGGGTGTAGAGTATTCCACAAGTTATAATAGCATAGGTTATTATAACTTGTGCCCTAAACAACCCTACGAGTTATTTTGGGTACTGAATGGGTTATAATAATAGGAGTTATAATAATTTGTGAGTTATTATAATCTATGGAATCATATAATATTATTTAAAATGTAGAGTAGTATAGTCTGGAGTTATAATAGTTTGTATTTGGGGTGCAGAGTATTCCACAGGTTATAATAACACAGGTTATTATAACTTGTGCCCCAAACAGACCCTTAAATTTTGATAGAGATCCCTTGGGCTTATATCTTGAGGATAAATTATAGAAAATAATTGTGAATTTTGTATCTTGTTTCAATAATATCCATGAAGTTTAAAAAGTTTCATGAATACCCTCGATCTTTTAAAAAATCTCAAAAATACCATTGCTAGAAAACATTTCTTCTCCTTCTCGCGGCAAATCTTTCCTCTCTGAAAACTAATGAGAAGTTTTGCTTATTTGTCATGTATTCATTGACCAAGTAGTTTTTCTTATTCTTCAACACAGCAATGCCAAGAGTTTTACCAGATTCTTATGTTCAAATTTCAAGATAACTTTTGTTTCATTCTTGAATTCTTCATGTATTTGACTTGATTTTGTTAGTTTTTTCACTGCATCTTTTCACCAACCTCTACCCATAAGCTTTTACTAAACTCATTTTAGGCACAATAAATGAAAAAATTGTCATATAGTGGTTTTCTTCTAACAATTTTAAATATTTCTTTAAAAAAGTCACATATCAAACTTTTGATAACTTTTGTAAACCTATCTTCTTTTAAGTTTATTAGCATTGTTTGAAAAGTCATCTGTAGCAATCTTAGAGTACATAAACGAAAGTAATGCATATCTCTATCACTGTCTTAATTTGTTGGATTCAAATATTGCCTCCTCAAATTCAATTTAGTAGAATATAGAAAACACAACATTCAAGATGAATGGTAAAAGAGATAATATGAAAACAATATATCTTATTTAAAAAGAAGACTAGGAAAGGAAGAGAAAAAAAAAAAATCAAGGTCGCCAAACATCTAAAAACTCAAAATTCATAAGCCTAACCCTCTCTTGTAACACTTAAAAAAAACTAACATCTATCTTTCTTCCTCACTCATTCATTAAAATTGAAAAATCACATTAATATCTGGCTTGTCCCTAACACACACAAATAGAGAGGAAAATAAATTATTGTTTTTCTCTCCCAGTTTTTTTTTTTTTTACACACTTTTAAAAAGAGAAAACTTTATTTTAAACTATGCTTTCATTTGGTGTTCTGTTGCATATAGTTTTTATAAGTATAATGTTTTCAGTAAAGGTATTTTTTTTTCGTAAGATTTTGTTTTCTTAACATTTTGTAAGATTAAGGGTATTAATTTAACTTTTTAAAATTCAAAGTATTACTTAAATTAAGTACAAATGTAAGGAATATTTTCTATAATTTAGCTTTATTTTTATAGACTAATAGGACTTTTAAAGAGGTGAGATAACTATTTTGCCATTTAAAGTAAAACCCCTCGTTATATTCAAAGCCCCCATTTTTTTCATTTCACTCTCCCTCAACTTCTGTCTATTTTTTTCTCAACGTCTCTTAAACTCAAGTGTTACTCTCCATTTTCCAAATTTTCTAACATCTTTAGGTCTTCCCAACCTCATTCTGTCTCTCTCTTCTCTCCTCTCAACATTTTTGTTATAGTTTATGGTTGGACTTTTTTTTTTCTTGCAATGTTTTTGCAACTTACATAGTGGATTTTTTTTCTTGATGGGAGAAGTGCAAGAAAAATTAAATCGAGCAATTTTAAAGGTGCTAGATTTTTTTCTTGCACCTTCTCGATTAATCAATTTCATGTAGAGGATATGAAGGTCTTGTTAGGAGTGCTAACAAAAAGTTCACACTGACTAACGAAGGAAAAGATCCATGGTATATAAGTAAAGACAATTATCTCTTGGTATGAGGTATTTTGGGGAATCAAAAACAAAGTTTTTATACCCAAAGTAGACAATATCATATTATTGTGAAGATATGTGGAGGGTTTGTTGTCCTTATCCATTGATTTCAGAGTCATGGTAAGAACCTAGTTGTGTGCTAAAAAAAATCTTCAAAGTAGTGGACCAAAAATTAGTGAGTCTAATGTTGACATTGTGGATGAATCTCGTAGTCAAACAAAAAGTGCTTAGAGTGGCAAGCAAATAATAACTCTATCAAGCTGCATGGTAGATGAGTAGATCTTTATTCGAGGGGAAGAAGGGGATGGTGTGATAAGTGATCGATGCCCTACAATGTGAGTGATCTGTTGGAGTAAACAGGTTTGTACTTTGTTCAAGGGGAGGATTGTTAGAAGTGCTAACAAAGTCCCATACTAGCTAGGGAAGTAAGAGATATATGGTTGATATATAAGTAAGGACAATTATCTATCTTGGTATGTGGCATTTTGGAAAATTACCAAAAGTAAAGCCATGAGAGATTTGTGTCCGAAGTGGACAATATCATACTATCGTGAAAATATTTAGAAGCTCATTGTCTTTATCAGGTCTTACCTCCAGAGTAGTGGCAAAGATTGGTCAGCGCCAAAGAAAGAGAATCTCATTAATTGGTGAAATTTTCACATTGCATAAATATCGAAGAGGTGACAAAGAAGGTCATAATATAGGTTAGCATCCTATTGCATACATCGAGAAGTCAATTGTACGAGATTAATGGAAACATTTGGTGTTTGTTATATTGAACACTAGTTATTTTAATTATTATTTGAGACATCGAATGTTATTTTAACTCTTGTTCAAAACTCACCTCTCAATTCATTTTCTTTAAAATTCCAGCATCTTAAAAATATAGGTGGTTGTAGTTTATTCACACTTTCTCACAGTGAGAAGGTGCAAGAAAAATTTCAGGCCTTTAAAAATTGGTTGATGTAATTGTTAGGGACAATGAGCCTCCACATTAGTATGATATTGTCCAATTTGGACATAAACTCTCATGGTTTTACTTTTGATTTCACCCAAAAGACCTCATATGAATGGAGATACTATCCCTCACTTATATACCTATGATCTTCCCGTTCTCTAATCGATGTGGGACTTTGGTCGCACTCCCAACATTAATTTCTCTCTCACTTTTTCACTCACAGTGAGAAGGTACAAGAAAAGTTCCAGCCCCTTCAAAATTGGTTGTTGAAACTTTTTCTTGTGCCTCGATCATGGGTACTGATATTCTCTGTAAAATTGTCCCTATCTTTGGATGCATTTTTGGTACAATAACTCAATGCATGTGGACACCAAACTCTAGCATGGGTGAAAACTAATTTAAAATTGAAAAGGTAAAATGTTGGTGTAATTGTTTGGGTTTTTCTAGGTATTATTATTTGTGTCGAGGATAATAGAATTGTCACAAGCGTTGAGAGTTTCAAATTTGAGTAAATTCAATCTCCCGTTTGATAACTATTTGATTTTTAGTTTTTTAAATTTAAGCCTAAAAATACTAGTTCTACCCATGAGTTTATATGTTTTTTTATCTATTTTGTACCTATGTTTTCAATAACCAAGATAACTTTTGAAAACTAAAAAAAATAACTTTCAAAAACTTGATTTGATTTTGTTTTTAGAATTTGGTTAAGAATGCGAGTGTTTTCTTAAGGGAGATGATCTCTATTCTAGAGAAATTAGGTGGAAATAAGCTTAATTTTCAAAAACCAAAATAAAATGGGTTATCAACGGGGCTACGATTTTCTTGGAGGACGATATATTTTTAAAGGTTAAATGAGCAAATCAGTTAGCTTAGATTTATATGGAAACACATTATATATATTTTAGGAAAACAAAATATTTCACAATTTTATTTTCTGTTGAGATTTGAACATATGATTGGATATAAGGTTGTTTTTGTGAACCAAGGTTTTTTTGGGTGAAGACCAAGACAGAGACAAAAACATGGTTTTAGAGACGTCTTTTTTGGAAGCACGAGTGGCATGCAGTTGGCATGTGTGTTTTATGCCTAGAGTTTATTTTGTGGGTTTGAGCAATTCTCCTACAAGGAATTTACAAAGATGGAGTTTTCTTGTAAGTGAGATTGAGAAAAGAAAATGTTTAGATAAAACATAATCAAGGCACTACTACAAATTAGGCCTTTATTGACGCGTTCCTTTTTCAAATTGTTGACGCTTGACTAAAAAAAGTGTCAACAAAAGGCCAAAATTCATTTTAAAAATCATTATTAATTTTAAAACATTTATATTGATGGTTATAAAGCGTCATTAAATGTATAAATTTAAAATTTTGCAATTAACTGTCAATAAATATAGTTTTATTGACGCTAATTACGAAAATTTTGCGTCAAAATTAATAAAATCCCGTGTTTTAGCTTTCTTGACGGTTAAAATCCGTCAATAAATGGTCGTTTTATTGACGCATCGTGGAAGCTTTCATTGACGGTTAGAAACCGTCATTATATGTATGTTTCATTGACGGGTAATGCCCGTCAACGAAACCTTCAAAACGACGTCGTTTTCAAGCTAAACGATGTCGTTTAGCTTTCATAATTTTTAAAAAAAAAACGCACCTTTCATTGACGGTTAGAAACCGTCATTATATGTATGTTTCATTGACGGGTAATGCCCGTCAACGAAACCTTCAAAACGACGTCGTTTTCAAGCTAAACGACGCCGCTTAGCTTTCATAATTTTAAAAAAACGCACCTTTCATTGACGGTTAGAAACCGTCATTATATGTATGTTTCATTGACGGGTAATGCCCGTCAACGAAACCTTCAAAACGACGTCGTTTTCAAGCTAAACGACGTCGTTTAGCTTTCATAATTTTAAAAAAAAAACGCACCTTTCATTGACGGTTAAAAAGCATCAATATAACGCTCTTTCATTGACGGGTAATGCCCGTCAATGAAACGTGCTAAACGACGTCGTGTTGAAGCTAAACGACGTCGTTTAGCTTTTTTAAAATTAAAAAAAAAATAACGAAAATTAGGAAAGATAAAACGACGTCGTTTTACCTTTCCTATTATTAAAAGAAAAAAGAACCCTAAACCCTTTTCCCATTCACCCTCTCTGTCGAACCTTCTCCTTTCCGTCGAGCTCTCTCTCTCACATCTCCCTCGTCTCCGTCGAACTCTCTCTCTCAAAGTTGTCGCCGCCGTCTGAATCACTTGGAAGGCAGTAGGTTTTGACCCTCGTCTCCCTTTCCGTCGAGCTCTCTCCCTCGTCTCCGTCGAAGTCGCCTGAAGGTTCTGACCTGTGAAGTCGCTACCGTTGGAAGGTCGAGTTGTCGCCGTCCGATTCACCTGAAGGTCGAGCTGTCGCCGCCGTTCGAAGTCGCCTGAAGTTGCTGACCGTTGGAAGGTCGAGCTTTATTTAGTCTTCAATTTTTGCTTGTATTGCACTCATTAATTTTCATCGGTTGCAACTTTCCTTCTCTTTTATGCCTTACGTGTATGCATATCTTATTGTTTAATTAACAATTATTTTTGTTACCAAACTTGAGTTTTTGTTGCATCACTTCTGTCATTGAGTTTGTGGGTTATTTTCTGAGAAAGACAGACATAGAGAGTCTCTAAGCCAAGAAAATGTGAATGTAGGCTTTCATAGTTTCTGGTTACATGTTTTTCTATTATTTGGTTTCTTAAAAAAAGACCAAGTTTCTCAATAGTGTAAGGAAGAATAGATGTTTGAGGCTATTTGAGAGATAACAATGAGGAAGCAAGGGGCTCCCCGAGTCTTAGAGTGATGGAATGCCATTAGGAATGAAAGATTATAAGATTAGATCTTTTGAAAATTTTTATGAATAATCCTTCTATTGGAAGAAGGCTTTTAGGAGAATATGTAAACTCAAGTTCGGAAACTATAACAGTTCACACTTGGAACATGATTTTTCCAAAATTAGTGCTTCTAAGGGCTCCTATGGGGGTAAGAGGAATTTTTGGCTTCATAAGCATGTGAAATTCATATATGGGCATCTTTTCTACTTTTATTATTATGTAGATGAGCATCTCTTTCTATTTAAATTTCGTAAGTGGATATCCATTAATGTTGAAACCAATTATGTTAAGAAGAAACATTAACAATAGCTCTAAATTTGTAAACGAGCATCTCTTTGTTTTGGGTATTGGCTGAAACAATTATCTGATTTTCACACACTGCGCATAAGATATGATTGGATTGATTAAAATGTCAAGTTATGAATTAAAATTTTCTTGTAGGAATGTTCTTCTAGAATATGGTTCTAGTGCTTGTAATGAGTTCATGAGGTAGTGTAACTTACAAATTTTCTGTCTATTTGCAAGTGTAAAGCATGTTGAGTTTCTGTTTTTTTGAAGCGCAACCTAATGTTTGTTGAATTCTGTTGGAGGTTGGGCATTTATTGTACCTTAAGGAGTGATTGTTGGGATTTACAGGTTTTGGAGAAATTTTGGTTATCTCCTAGTTATGTCGTTATCTCACGAAACTTCAAATGAGAGACTGCATGGTGAGTAACCTTTCTTAATTAGGTTCATCCTAAGTTTTAGGGTCCTTTGTAGTTGGTTATGGTTAACATGAAATCGAATCTCTCACCGTAATCAATGCAGTGAAGTCGAATCTCTATTTTCAGTTGCTCGTCAATATCCTTAAATCAATACTTTAAGTATGATAGATTAATAATATGCAAAATTTAACAAAAATGTGTAATTCATGTGAAATTCATATATGAGCATCTTTTCTACTTTTAGTATTGTGTAAATGAGCATCTCTTTCTATTTAAATTTCGTAAGTGGATATCCATTAGTGTTGAAACCAAATATCTTAGGAAGAAACATTAACAATTGCTCTAAATTTGTAAACGAGCATCTCTTTGTTTTTGGTATTGGCTGAAACAATTATCTGATTTTCACATACTGCTCATAAAATACGATTGAGTTATTTGGATGCTGAGTTTAGAAGTGTGTTTTTGTTTTAGAAAGGTACATTGTATCATATATTATTAATTTTTATTGTAATGTTTTAAACTTTAATATTTTTTTATTTATTGTTAGGTACTTGTGCCAATCTCAACCTATCATATTAGAACAATATGCATTCCTTCAACCATCCTTGATTTCATATGCCTCTGGACCTGAAGAGCAACGTTGTCGATTCCTATGTAATAGGTTACGAGAGACCAAGAATAAACTATTGATCTGTCCTTGTAATTCAGGGTACGTAAACCATGTGCTTATTAATTTACTTGTATTTTGTATATATTCCTAACTCTTATTGTTGGTAATTCGTATTTAGACATCATTGGTTGTTGGTGGTTATATCATTGAAAACATCTACAATTTGGTCTGGTTGACTCCATAGGACATGGCATTCGAGATTACGTGAAAAATATAGTTAATACGTAAGTAATATGAAACTTCTACCATTGATATTTTATTGACATGGGTAGCGTTATTCACATACTTTTATGTATTTGTACTTGTATAGGGCTATTAGGATGTTATATGCTCAAGCAACGCTAGAAGTCCAATTTTTAATTGGATAGTCGTTTCGTAATCGTTTCAAATCTACCATTTTTTCCATCATTTTGTTTATTTATTCGAGTTTTTCTTATTTGTTTGTTTTAATTTATTTATACAAAGTGCTAAGCAACCGGGAGTACAGAGTGTGGGTACTATACAATGAAGTTTATTCGAGATATAGTAACACGTAGAAGTCAACCGATAATGACGTGGTAATACTTTGATCTTATTCTATGTGTTTCACGGCTTCTTCATTTATTCAATTTTTTAATGCATGTACATTTTTTGTGTTTCATTGGACGAAAAACGATAAGTACACCCAAGATGAGTTGGACGAGATACGAGTTGAGTTATGTGAATTTGTAAATCAAGATTTATGAACATTTTTGTTATCAAACTTCATTTATTTGATTTTCAAGAGTTAGTGTTATGTTCTTTAACAGAGTTTGCTTAGAAAGATATTTAGTAATTTTAACTTATTAGTTAGTCAATGAAATTTTGTTTTAGTTCATTTGCAATTATTGTTTATTTTGATAAAATTTATTTTATATAGTTTGACAAATCGTTGAGTCTCTGATAGACTTGTTCATACAGATGCAGGTGGTAGAGAATGGGTGAATAATATCCATTTTTTTTTTTTTTTTATAAATAGTTATAGTTGACGGCTAAAAAACGACATTAAAACCGACAGTATTGACGGTTTAAAACTGTCAACATATATGTCATAGTCAACAATGTCAAACGTCAAGTATAGTTATAGATGACAACTAAAAAGTGTCAAGATATATTTATATTGACAGCAACAAGTGTCAATAAAAGGGTTATTATTGACGGTTCGCACTAAAAATGTTGACTGTTAAAAATATCAACTATACTTAATGTTGACGGCTCATGAGATGTCAATAAAGTGGTTATTATTGACGCTTTGACCTAAATATTGACGGCTAAGAACCATCAACTATACTATATGTTGACGTCACATACGTGTCAATAAAAAGGGTTTTATTGACGCTTTTACCTAAATATTGACGGCTAAAAACTATCAATTATACCCTTTGTTGACAGCAAATAAGTGTCAATAAATAGGTCTTTGTTGACAGATTTCCGTCATAGTTGACGGCTAATAAGTGTCAACATTAATATTATTGACAGTTAAAATCCGTCAATAAAGACATAATCGTTGACGTTTAAAGACCGTCAACTATCAACTTTTTATTGACGCTTAGATTTATTGACACCGCTTTCAATGACGGTCAAAAAATGTCAACTAAAGTGAATGTTGACAGTTTTTAGCTGTCAATAAAAGCCAAATTTGTAGTAGTGAGGGGTGCTTGGGCTCGATCGGATTTCGAGTAGTAGTTCACTAGGAACAAAGGAAAACAGTGACAATCACGGGAGTCGAGTTGTGTGGGACCACATGTACCCGTTCGTTGATATAATGAAGTTCTTTGGGATATTTGTACGGAAAACACCTTTTTATTATCATTAATGTTGAATGACCTGGCGCTCGAAAATAATGAAAACTGACCTATTCTGACGTGGCAACACGCGCAAAATTACGCCGAAGCGGTAGTTTCTTCGCCTCGCAGAACGCGCGCGCGCTTCTCGAAAGGAACGCGCACGCCACGCCTTCTCGAGCGAACGCGCACGCCTTACTCGTAGGAACGCTCACGGTTACTCGTAGGAACGCTCGTGAGGAACGCTCCCGCTTACTCGTAGGGCGCTCGTCAGAACGCTCCGCTTACTCGTAGAGCGCTCCGCATTACTCGTAACGCTCATCCTTACTCGAAGCGGTGATTCGCTCATGCATACATACATGCATCGCTCATGCATGCTTACTCGTAGGAACCCTCACGCTTAAACTTCGCTCTCGCTTTGGAAATAATGAAAGCAGAAGATGCAAATATCTAAACAACCATAATATATTCATTCATTCACATGTCACAAAAAAGTACATTAAGAAAAATAAAAAACGCATTATAAGGAAGGGGAAAGGAAGCCTGCATCTCCTAATCTGACTCACTAGAGGAGTCGATTACGACCAAGGGGGCCGACCGTCTGGCCCTCTTCTTGGGGCGCTCTTCTATAGGAATGTTAACGTAATCGACTCCTCCAGTGAGTCAGATTAGGAGATGCAGGCTTCCTTTCCCCTTCCTTATAATGTGTTTTTTATTTTTCTTAATGTACTTTTTTTGTGACATGTGAATGAATGAATATATTATGGTTGTTTAGATATTTGCATCTTCTATTTTCATTATTTCCAAAGCGAGAGCGAGTTTAAGCGTGAGGGTTCCTACGAGTAAGCATGCATGAGCGCGCTGCATCAGATGTATGCATGAGCGAGTCACCGCTTCGAGTAAAGGATGAGCGCCCACGAGTAAGCGGGAGCGTTCCTACGAGTAACCGTGAGCGTTCCTACGAGTAAGGCGTGTGCGTTCCTTTGAGAAGGCGTGCGCGTTCCTGCGAGGCGAGAAGCTACCCATCGGCGTAATTTTGCGCGTGTTGCCCGCCGAAATATATGCGATGCCGGGCCATTATTTTCGAGCGCCAGGTCATTCAACATTAATGATAATAAAATGGGGTCTTCCGTATAAATATCCCAAGTTCTTTCTATTGGGTTGTACCCCCAGACATAGGTGTACATCGAACTGTGTTGTCTCATTTTACTTTCTCAATTATTTACTTTATTGTTTTCATTGGTTTAATTCGTTAATTCATAATTGAGAAATCTATCACAAAAATTGTTATAGCATAATGTATGACATACGGATTAGTAAATTTCATAAAAGATTATACATAAATCTTTGCAAAAGAGGCAAAGAAAAAAAAGTAAGCAACATGTTAATCTTCAAAGCATGAAATGGAAAATGTGGCATTGCCACCATTCGCAGTCATCCATCAAACTATTGCCGCCAAACTCATCGTTGCAAAGGCAGTCGACTTGCGGATGGAGGGGAAGAAAAAAAGACGGTATTTTATTTAAAAGAGAATAAAATACTCATTTAACTCTTTAGACATGTTTGGAGTACATGTTATAATAGTTTATGGAATATTTTTGTACCTCAAACACAAATTATTATAATCCAGATTCAATAATTCTACAAAGACTATCATAACTTACATTATTATAACTCATTCAACACCCTAAACAACTCCTAAAAATTTTAGCCTTAAAAAAAATAAACTTAACTCAAATGGTTTTGGCCTCTTTATTCTTGACCTATCTTTGGCAGTTGTTCAATAACTCTAGGATGGAGTATAATAATGGAAAAATCCAATATCTGCCCACAACTACATGTTGAGCTCCATAATGTATGTATGCATGCATGCGATATATGTATATATTAATACACCTATAACAACCCTCCATCGATGCCTAGAAACAGAATTAATTGATTTATTATTTTATTTGATAGATTCATCTTATTTTTAAATGCTACTAAGATCAAAAGAAATATTATGCTAAAAAATTTTCACACACCATTTATTTGTTAAACAATTGACAACAGAGAAGAGTAATGATAAAAACGAAAGTAGTTACTTTGTTAGAACTAAAGGATTAAAAGAAAAACTCTTCTAATCTCTAAATTTTGTCTCGAGTTCATATGGATTCTTAGATTTTAAAAATGTTATACTTTTCCTCTTTAGCTGAGTTTAATTTCTATTTAATTCCTAAATTTCAAATTTTACTTTTACCCCTCTAAAACTCACTTTAATAGTGACGTGGCAATATGATTACTTTAAAATTATTATTTTGGAATTTGTCTCCCTCACAATTCTCTCGGATGGTCTAACCTCCTTCCACCTCCCTACTTCCCCTCCCTTGCTGCCTTCAACCTCTCCTTCACTCTCAAATAGTGTGAAAGAATTTTTTTTTTTTAATTCCACATCACCGGAGAAAATAATTTATAAGTAATTATTTTACCACATCCATAATTCTGTTAAATTAACTAATGAAAAATTAACTAATGAAAAGTTAACAAGGACTAAAAGTGAGCCTCTTACACGGGAGTTTTGATGACAATTTTGAAATTTAAGGGTCTGTTTGAAGCACAGCTTATAATAAGATTATAAGCTGTGGAATACTCTGCACTCCAAACATAAATTATTATAACTTCAGATTATATTACTCTGTATTTTAAATAATATTATATGATTCCACAACTATTACAACCCATGTTATTATGCTCGCCAAACAAAAAGATCCAACGAAAACTAAACTCTTTCCTCAAAACTCGGAAGTTAAAAGCCCAAAAGAGTATTTCCTCCCGAGATTAAAGGTGAGTTCAAAGCTCAACAGATCATATTTAGACCAAAAGTTATATTATCCAAACTGTTCTAAAAAGGGTAGCAGTTATTAAGACGAGAGAAAAATTAAAATTAAGGCAGTATAACAGAGCAGTTCCAGCCAGTTGAAAAATGGAAGCATCCAACAAAATAATCCCAAACACAGAAAGAACTGAACAATCACTTACACACCAAGATGGTTGAAATGCAAAAGGCATACGCCTAAACTGGATAAAATGGAAGCTTAATGTAGCAAACATAATCTAAGAATTTAAACTACTCGAGGCGATTTAATGCCGAAGCTACAAAAATAAGAAAAGGGCATTGAGGTTGGTTCCGATTTCTAGTCGGTATTATACAACAATCTTTACTTCCAATTCCAATAAGAAACACATCAAAGTTCTGTTCTTTACCACCAAAACAATCTGACTCAGAAAAACGGGACAAATTCTTGATAGCTCTGTTAGGCACAACAGCCAATCATGCCGAATTCTGGGTGACCTGCACCAAAACATTCGTAAAGATAAACATCGTAAAAAGTGTGTGATATAGCTGGGTAAAAAACTACATTTGGTCCTTACACTCCTATTCAAGGATTTAGAACTCACTTATTTGTCTGTTACAATTTAGTCTTTTAGTTTAAAAGTTGTATCAATTTAATCCTTAAACTTTAGTATGTGACCATTAAATCAATTTAGTCCCTACCGTTTAAAAATCGTATTATGATGTAATAGGGGCTAAACGACAACCACTAGAAATCCCACGCATAAAAGAATAAAGGCTACGTGCACAAAAAAAAAAAGGAATGAGATGTCAAGTGAGATTAGGTGGCTACCATGTCAAATCCACATTACACTTCAACGGGATTAAATCATTACAAATTTAAAACCACAATAACTAAATCGTTATAAACTAAAATTCATGGACTAAATTGCTTCTTCAATGAAAGTATAGGATTAATTTTAACCTAAATTATTCTTTTTTTATGACTTATGAGAAGTGTAAATATGAGAGGAGTGAGAAGTATACCTGACACATGGCTCGTAATCATCCTTCTCAAACTTTTAGAGCAGCTTTGTGAACCATGGTCTCCTTGTGTATTTGGTGACAGCTCTTTTCAACAAGATCAAGCAGTTTCTCCAAATTCATTGCCCATGAATTTAGAATGTCATTACTGTCCTTCGATGTCTGGAAGCTGACAATGCCCATCGGCCTGTCGATCTTTGCCACTAAAGCCTTGGACACAACCATTTCAGAAAGATGCTTCTCTGCTTCCTGAATGAAGAAAGGACACAGTATTAACAAAAAAGATCAAGAGAGAGAGGACTAGAAGAGAGGAAATTTTAGCATGTTTGTAGCATATCTACAAACCTGGAGGTTGAGACACAGCAGCTCTGCAAGTCTCTTCAATGCAATCCTTGAGTAATACTTCGACACGACAAGAATATTCTAGAAAGAGAAAAATATGTTGAATTACAACGACCATACAGTACATGGCTAAACAAAGTAAAGAGATGCAGCGAAGGGAACATATTAATACATGTTCGATTATCCTTTGTTTAAGATCTTCCGCAGCCTTCTCAACCAAAGAGCCTCCTAACAAGTTCTTTTCATTCTCGAACTCGTCCTTGTAATCATTCCATAAAGCTGTCCATTGGATGACCTCCATAGTAACTAGCTGTTTCAACAACAATCTAGCAGCACAACAACAATATGAAATAAGTAACCTATGCTAAATAGTAACAATCTGAAATTTCAATTCACTAGACATGAAATTTGAACAATGAACTCAAATAGTTCAATGTTTATACATCCTTGTAAATGAAAATAAGCACCAAAAAAATGAACGACATACCTGAAATTTGGGATCTCTGAAAGATTCTTATCTTCCAAGATGGAATTAAGAAGGCTTGACTGCATGGGATCGTGTGGTGATAGAACTAGGTACCAACAGATTTTCCTCAGGACCTACAGTGATTTAATTAGACAAGCAAAACATAAACTGGGACTACATAAAGGGGGAAAGAGCTATACTGGTATCCACTGAGCTGAGTTTTCCTTGACAGATGGAATATCATATATTGACTTGTAGCAGCGACAAATTTCAAGGTAATCCTTGTGATGGGAATAATACCTACAGTGGATGAACAGATCTGTAAAAGATTTCATTGCAAAAGAAAACCAAATATGCAAAGACTGTTATAGTGTATAGATAATTAAATTTACCCTAACCCATCAACTTTAAACTTTTGGGTTGATTGGTGATTTAATTGAGTATCAGAGCAAGAGGTGTTATGTTCAACCCTATCCTTGTGAAGTCATTTCTTCCCCAATTAATATTGATTTCCACTTGTTGGGTCTTCTTTAAATTTCTAAGTCCACAAACCAGGGAGAGTGTCCATATAATTAAATTTACTCTGACCTATCAACTTAAGCTTTTGGATTGATTGGTTATTTAATATGGTATCAGAACTAGAGATCTTGTGTTCAAACTCCAATAATATCAATTTTCTCCCTCAATTATATTGATTTCCACTTGTTGGGCATATCTACACATTTCTAAGTCCACAAGTGAAGGGGAGTGTTGGAGTGTTGATATCATTGAATTTATCATAACTCATTAGCTTAAGTTCATTAGCTTAAGTTTTTGGGTTGATTGGTGATTTAACAAAGCCTTCAACATCCATGTCTAAGACATTTCCCTGTTGCTCATGCTTGTTTTCAGAAATATTCATGCATACTAGTGTTGGAACTCCTTTTGTGGATTTGCACTCTTCCATTTTCTCGATGAAAGCTTGATTTCTTGCCAAAAAGGAGATATTTATACATACTTGGCTTAAATTCAGTCATTATAAGGACAAACCACTACTGTATTGATGGAACAAAATGAATTCTCTACATCCAACAGAAAATGCTTCTCATTTCATCTAGTAAGAAACTGTCATCTCTTCTTGGTTCTAGGCAGCTAAGAACAAACTCCATTGTTTGCATAAATTTTCAAATAAGTGAAAATGTAAGATAACTACAAATTTTTTTAATGGAAAATTGAGTTTCATTGTGAAAAATTGAAAGAATACAGAAGGGTATGAATAAAGACAACCCAAAAAGGAGCCAAACAATAATTTGAACTAACTATACAAAAAAGAGCTCCAATCTAGAAGAATAAGACCTAATTACAAAAATCCTTCGAGAATCACACCCAAAGAGATGTATTAAATCTGGCAAGAAAACATCATCTTCTCAAGACCTCTCAACCCCTCTAAATGTCTTACTACTCTCAAGCTACAAGCCTACAGAACAAAGAGAAGAAAAATATGAATTTTATTAGTAATTAAGTGCTTACTGTCTCTATTAGAGAATAACTATCTTCATCATTCTCATGAATATAAACTTTGATCTGAAGTCTTATCAACTTATTCTCAGATCAAAGAGATTAAGTCTTCAGCTTTTTGGCTCGGGAAGAAATCAATCAGTTTGTTAGAGTCTTGGAGAACACTAGAATCCTCTAGAATTTTGAGACTTCCGTCCTTTATGCTTTGAATCTTCAATTCATCTTCAGAGATATTCAAAAGTATTTAGAAACTTCAAACTCTTATCTTCCTTCTAAATATTCAAAATGTCACCTGAATGCTTAATGACCTCTTTCGATGAGCTCAACTAGGCTTGGGTTTATTTAGCTTTAGAGCTAATTGTGATGAAGGCCTAATCTGATAGGGTTAATTCATGATATCAAAATAACACCATAGGAAAGACGTGACGATATTTAATTTACCAATTTTATGTTTTTCAATTAAATTTCACACTTGTTAAATTTTAACCGGTCCTCATTTCAATGGCCTGATTTTGTTAATGGTTTGAAATTATTATGTAGTATGTTGTAGTTGGGTAAACATTTTCCTTCTGCAATTGTAGTATAAAAAACGGTAATAGTTTTATGGGGAGTTTAAATCTAATAGAATTAAAGTGTAATAACATTAATATTTTTGTGTAACAGCACAACAGCTGAGCTTATGGGTAATGCAGAGTTGGAAATGATGGATGGTGAAAATAAACGCCCAAGCAAGATGCTTGTTGATAACTTCTTTAAAAACTGATAAATAAAAATATGAAAATAGAAGCATTTCATAAAACATTTTATGCATAGGATTACGGACATTGTAAATTTGATGATGAGATGCTTGATATTTTGATTCAAACTACTGCTTTATTCGAGTGAAGCTTCAGTTTGAAGGTGAATTAAGAAAAAACAGCAATCTGTGGTTTAAATGTGGAAGATTATAAGCTTCCTCCGGAGGCTTCGGGTCTGAGGTTTAAGTTGGGATCATCTACTTTTAACTATCTTGATCTCCCTCTTGGTGCTTATCCCAAGGGTTCTCCCTTGTGGAAACCAGTGGTGGATAAAATTCTAAAGAAATTAGATCGTTGGAAACATTATAATCTTTCTCGAGGTGGGAGGCTTACTCTTTGGAATTTGATGCTTTCTAGTATTCTGCTATGTTATTTTGCTGGATTTTCTATAGAATGTCGCACAACTTCTTTCGGGAAGGGAGTGAAGGTGGTAAATCCACACGTTTGGTTCAGTGGAACCAAGTCTCTACGTCTCAATCAGATGAGGACTTGGCATTGGGGCTTTGAAGCATAGAAATGAAGTTCTTTTAGCTAAATGGGGTGAAGATTTATGATGGAACCCCATGCTTTTCGGAGGAAGGTGGTTGAAAGCATTCGTTGTCATTCTCCTTTTGATTGGTACACAGTTGGCAAGCACGATAAGAGTCTTAGAAGTCCCTGGATTAGCATCTCGAAAATTTGGCAGTGGATAGACTCTATTGCTCCTTTCAAATTGGGAATGGGAAATTGGATTTCATTCTGGAATGATATTTGGGTTTGTGGCTCTCCTTTGAAGGATCTTTTTCCGCAACTTTTCACCATTTCTTCTTCTCCTAATGAGACAGGTGGCAGACTTGTGGGATCAGAATACTTTATGATGGATCTTGGTCTTCAAGAGACTTATAAAAGAGGAGTTTGATGCTTTTAATTTCCTCTTGGGTTTTCTTTTTTTGAACAAGATAAGAAAAAAATGAAAAGAGACTAATACTCAAAAGACACAAGGGAGTGAAGAAAACAAAACATATAATAGAAAGTTCCCTCTTGAGTCTTCTTTCTTCTAAGAAGGTCAGCTCCTCGGCTGATTCTAGATTATGATCTTTGGAGCGATCAGGTTCGTTTACAGTAATTCTAGATTATGATCTTTGGAGCCATCAGGTTCGTTTACAGTAAAGTCCGTGTCAAGAAAGCTAGCTTCCTCTTCATCTTTGCAAAAGGAGGCTTTCCGAGTTTTGGAAATCTAAAAGTCCAAAGAGAATTAATATTTTGCTTTGGATTTCATTAAAGGGTAGTTTTAACACTTCAGAGGTCTTGCAACGAAAATTGCCTCATTTCGCTCTCATGTCATCGTTTGCTCTCTTTGTTTTGAGGATGGGGAGATTTTCTCAACCATCTTTTCTTTGGCTGTTCATATTAGTTGAATTGCTGGTTCAAATTGTTTGCAGTATTCCAAGTTTCTGGGGTGTTTTCCTCCTCTTTGAAGGGTAATTTGTCTAAGCAGCTTCTTGGGCTTTCCTTGCCGTCAAAGCCTCATCTTTTATGGACTAATGCAATTAAATCTCTTATCTCGGAACTATGGACTGGGAGAAATATGAGAATCTTTGAGAGCAAGCATTTTCCTTTGATCGGTTTGATTCAGCTTGTTTCAGTGCTTCTCCTTGGTGTGCTCTTTTCAAATCTTTTAATATTTTTTTTCTTTATATTAGATATCTATTTACATTGGTATGCTTTTATTAATCTTTTGTAATTTTTGTATTACATTGGGATGCTTTTAATATTCCTAAAACTACAAAAGTCAAATAAGAAATCACTAAATGCCAGCTGTATCCCAATTATTGATGATCAAGGATGAGGGAAAATTGAGAGAAACCTGGAGTTAAACATTACAGTAAATAAAGCTTTAAACCTCTCAAAACTTTGTCCTCAAAATTCATCTTGTTAATTGTTACCGTCAAATCAAATGCCCCGAAACAAGATACCCTAGATTGGCAAAGCATCTTTCTCTTCCCGGAGTATGAAAAATAGGTCCTCACTTGCCAAGAAATAATCTTGCTACTCTGAGCCTCTCTCACCCCACACACACACAAAAACAAAAAAAAAAACATAAGCACTGTAGTTGCAACTTGCAAGTACCCCCTCCTCCGAACTAGATCTAAAGACTTCACAATCCCAAACCCCAAGCAAATCAGTCAATTTAACTTTTTTATGGAAAGCCAAGAAGAAGACGACTTGTCCAAAAGAAATTCATATTAAATTGTCTAAAAGCTTCCCTTTGTATAGCAAAAAAAAAGAAAAGAAAAGAAAAGAGACTCCTATTAAGAATAATTGTCTAAAAACTAAAAATAACAAACAAAACAAGAAGAAATGTTAACTAATAAATGATTAAACTGTTCTATATTACATTATTAGATATCGCATTCTAGATCCTCAAACAAGGAGAAAGCCATCTAAAAGGCTCAAGGAGGACAAAGGCCCCGAGTAGGACTTAGAAGGAACCCAAGCAATCAAGTCTCTGTACATTCTCCTACCACCCTACCCAAGCTAACTTCATAATTTATAAACAAAACACTACATAGTTGCTTGAAGTTGAAGGGTCAATTAGGGACGGGGCATTGCAAATAGTGCACTGCACAAACATAAAACAAATTCAAAGGTACTCTCTCATAGCATTGACTCTCCTGAAATCCACTACAAGATTATAAGAGCTATTACAAAAGTTTAGAAGAGAAGTACATAAAAAAGAGGAAGCTACCATTTACCTTATCATCAATTCATAGTAAATACGCTTCAACTCCATTAATGATGGAATATCAGCTGGAGCCTCCTCAACAATATTATCACCTTCTTTAGGTTTTTTCTTCTCTTTCGCAGAATCCGCATCAAAAACTCTTGGACTGATTTTCCTTGATAGGATCTGAGCACGAACATAATCCTGACGGTCTAAACACAGACGAACCTGCAATTAATATTCAAGATATGGTCTTGTCACAAAATTTTGAATCAACAATCAACACAAAAATTTCTAGACACAGATGAGTGCAAGAATAACCTACAACCAGCTAAAAAGGAGCATACTTGTTCAAGAATGAACGCGATTTTCTCAGTTTTAGCCATGGCACCAAAAGTCTCCACCTGTGATCTTAATTATCAGAAACAAAAAAATGGGAAGATTGAAATGCAAACATTCTGATTGTCGCCAAACTATATAACACATACAGCAATTTCTTGCATCAAATCAGCAGCTTCAGCAATAAGCCCCTGTTCTTCTTTAATTTTTGCTAATTTCTTGATTAACCGAGCTCTCTCAATCTCCACGTATATCTACAAACCAATAGGTTGAAATATAAAATACAACTGGGTACGGTGAATGAAAAATTTTCCTTCTTCAAGAAAAAATTGAAGCTAATACAACAAATTTACCTTTCCTGCAGACACATTGTTAAGCGTCTTGATAAGCTCTATTTTGGTCTCAATATCTGGTGTTTCATCAATGTACTGCATAGCTTGTTGGACCATTGCAGTTACAGCCTAAATGAAAATTAAACAGCCAGATGTAGGAAGTTCAAATTCAAAGAATCAAGAGTACCTGACTAAGAGGCCCCTTTGATGTGAATTTCAATACACGACTTAACTAATTACTTAGAACGATGCTTGGATGCAAATAATCAAGTTATTAAATATAAGGGCAACAAAAAATATGAGAGTGCAGAATGGTTCAAATCGAAAAGTAAAGCTGAAGACGGTTGAAGCTGAGACGCCAAGAGTTAAAACAAACATAGCTGCTCTGACGCGAAATGGTTGAAAGTGGAAAGCAAAGAAACACAATTTCTTATCTGCACACCTGCTTGAGTTGTCCACGGCGTTTGGATAAGAGCACAATCTGGTCATTAAGAGTCCTCCATGCTTTCGCTTCAAAGCAGAGCTGTAAAATGTCAGTGGCGGCCTTCTTGGTGCCGGCCACATCTCCGGCGAGCCGCATCTGCTTCTCGACATTGAGCAGCTGCTCTATGGACGCCTCTAAGTTACGTTCACCTTCCTGAAATTCCACAAGATCCAACATCGAATGTGTATCATAATCGGAAGTCATGGCAACAGAAGACCCAAACATTCAGATCTGAAAATGAATTTAAAACCGCAACAACGAAAAAGTACCATTTGTTGAATTGGATTTGGAAATGAGTCAATTGATCTTCAGGTTTAAACTCTGTTAGAGACAGATTAGAGAGAACTGTGAAGATTCAGAGCAAGCCCTCCGAGTTAAACCCTAATTGAAGAAAGACAGATTCCGATGAGTTTTGCTCCCATCAAACAAAACTTGCCCATCAAGAATTTCTCTTACTGCACCAAGTCCCCAAAATTACCATTATACCCACTATTTCTAAAAAGAATATTTCTTTTGCTTATGGAATTTTTCAAATAAAGATGAATAGGTTAAATTACATTAGTGGTCATATATTGATTCATTTTGCTTTTGAGGTATATTTTAATGTTATTTTCAATTCCTTTCAAAAAAAAATGTTATTTTCGATTTAGTTTTTATATTTATCTCTGTTATTTATGATCGTGTGAGTTGAATTTTTTAAAAAAACTATTAATATATAATATTATATTATTAATATATCTATATCTATATTTATATTTATATTTATATCTATATCTGTTATTGCCAAATTTTGGACAGGAGAATACATACGACTCACACGTGACAACGACGGTAAAATTGTAATTCTTAGGGAAGAACGCACTGCAAAGACAAGTAAAACACCGACACCGGTGTGGTGTAGTAGCCACACAAGCTCCGGATGCTAAGTCGGTGAGGAATTTTAGAGAGGATTATAGAGAAGTTTTTGTATAATGGTCACCGAGACTAATCTTACTTCTCTCCCCCTCACAGGAGAGATTAAATAGTTTCCCCTGCGTTCTTCCGTGGCCTCTTGGGTAAAGGAGATATCGTGGGAAAGTTGAATATGGGCTTTCGCCTTTTAAGTCATTGCGCGGTGTCCGAGATTAAACTTGTAGGCTGGTCGGCCTCGGCCTTGCCGAGGTGACCATTGGTTCGAGCTAAAACCCAAACCCAAGCCTATGCTTTGTGTCATAGGGCTTGGATAGAGCACAAACGGAAGTGCTTTACTGCTCGGCCTCGGCCCATGCCGAGCGCCGACCACGCTGTTGGGCTAAAGCCCAGCCGCGTCTCCTCGCTCCGCCCCTTCTTGGTTCCGGGGTCCTCTGTGGAGTTTCTTGGCCTATTGAGAAAAGGAAAAGTCGGGAGAGGGTGGAAACAAGCCTATGGGCGCGTGGGATTGAAGCGAGGCTGAGATATGACCTTGGATCCGCTCGGCCTCGGCCTCGTCCGAGGCTGACCACGGGCTTGGGCTTAAGCTTAAGCCTTGACTTCTTTCTTGGGGTGTTGGGCGAGGGTAGAGCCCAAATGGGAGGGTTTTACCGTCGTGGCCTCGGCCATCTCAGAGGCCGACCACGCGCTTGGGTCGAAGCCCGAGCACGCCCTCTCGTCTTGTTTCGCCTTGGTTCGGTCCCTCTTCGATTTCAGCCTGTTTTGACCTCGTATTGGACTTCTTATTCTGTCTGATTCTATGTCTTGCTCATTTGACTGTCCATTCTCGTTGGTCCAATTTTACCCCATAACATTAGCCCCCACTCCCTAGTTAGGATTTGAGATTTGGAGCTTGCGAATTAATAACATGAAGCCTGACTTGGGAGTAGCCTACTGAACTTCATATTCAATCTCATAGAATGTCAATTTCCCTGTTATTCAATTTGGAATTTTAGGTTCTCGTCACGCTTATTCTACGTTTCGATTTTCCTAGTTCCTTAGTCTAATTTCCTCGGAGTCATTTCAAACATTTCGAGGGTTGCCTCGAATTCTCTCTAGTTATTGATGTCCATCCTTATGAGGATATTCAGTCTCCTAGAGTGCCAATTTCTCCGGTATTCAATTTTGAATTTTAGGTTCTCGTCACGCTTATTCTACGTTTGCCTAGTTTCTTAGTCAAATTGCCTCGGAGTCATTTCAAACATTTCGAGGGTTGCCTCGAATTCTCTCTAGTTATTGTTGTCCATCCTTATGAGGATATTCAGTCTCCAAGAGTGTCAATTTCTCCGGTATTTAATATAAATGTCAGGATCTCGTCACACTTAATTTGCGTTTTCGATTCTCCTAGTAAAGTTTATTCAGAGTCATTTTAGACATTTCGAGGGTTGCCTCGAATTTTCCCCAGTTTCTGTTGTCCATCCTTATGAGGATATTCAGTCTACTAGGGGGTCAATTTCTCCGTTATCCAATGGTATTCTAGGTCAGTCGTCATGCTTATTCTGCATTTCGGATGTTCCCTTTTCCCTTAGATCATCCCAAGATTACTCCTCTTGGGGGTTTATGCTCTCATCCGGATTCACGACTTGTGTCGTACTCCAGTGATTTTGTATACTTGAGGTTGTTCTCAGGTTTAAGCGGGATTGTCGCTAACCCCTACGAGGATTATTTTGGACTTCTTGTCCTCTCGTAGGAGGAAAATTTTGTCATCCAACAATCGTGTTGCTTCACATCGAGCTTGCCTCAGACCATGAGAGAAGAAAAATAGAAATTGAAGAATTGAAGTGGGAGGTTGGGGTCTACTCGGCCTCGGCCAGGTTGGCCTCGGCTTCGGTCGGGTCGGCTCGGGTTCGACCAAGTTGCCCTCGGCCTCGGTCAGGTCGGCTCGGCCTCGGCTTATTCTAGTCGTCCTCGGCTTCGGTTAGGTCAACCTTGAGTTCGGCCAGGTTGACCTCGGCCTCGGCTTATTCTTGTCGTCCTCAGCTTCGGCCAGGTTGACCTCGACTTCGGTCAGGTCGGCTCGAGCTCGGCCAGGTTGACCTCGACTTCGGTCAGGTCGGCTCGAGCTCGGCCAGGTTGACCTCGACCTCGATCAGGTCGGCTCAGACTCGGCTTATTCTAGTCATCCTCGGCTTCGGCCAGGTTGACCTCGGCTTCGGTCAGGTCGGCTCGAGTTCAGCCAGGCTGACCTCAACCTCGGTCAGGTCAACTCGGTTTCGCGTAGCTTCTGCTTTTTTGTTCAATATGGAAGCATATCCCTTTAGTAGCCCCCTTACTTAAGTAAGAGTTTCAGTTTTGAAAATTGTGCTTGAGTGATACAATTATAGATTGAGAAAGATGATTCATTCATAATAGAATATCATGTATGATTGAAATTCTAAATGCTGGCAAGAATTGTCCTAACCGAACGAGAGAATAAAATAAAGAAAAAATCTATTGATAATAGATTCTAAGGTGTTCTGCATTCCAAGGATGGGAAAGAACTTTTCCCTTGTGATTAATTAGAGTGTATGTGTCAGGCCTGACGATTTTAGCGATTTGGTATGGTCCTTCCCACGTTGGGCCTAGCGCACCCGATGATGGATCCTTGGTGTTTTGCATGACTCTTCTTAGCACGAGATCTTCTTCTTTAAAACTTCGTTTCTTGACTATTGTATTGTAGTACCTTGTAATTTTGTTCTTATACTCTGCTGCTCGAAGGTGAGCTTTTTCTCTGTGTTCTTCTAGTAGATCTAAGCTTAGTCTCATTGACTCCTCATTCTGTTTGAGGATCAAATTCTTCTACTCTTGGCGAGGGTAAACCAATCTCAACAGGGATGACTGCCTCAGCACCATAAGTGAGTGAGAAAGGGGTCTCGCCTGTGGTAGATCTTGCAGTGGTCCTATATGCCCATAACACATTATGCAACTCTTCTGCCCATGCTCCCTTTAGATTTTCCAGCTTTGTCTTAAGATTTAGTTTGATAATCTTGTTCACTGCTTCCACTTGTCCATTGGCTTGAGGGTGTGCTGGAGATGAACATCGATGATCAATATTGAGATCTTCACAAAATTTTACGAAGGTTTGCATTATCGAATTGTTTTCCATTATGCCAAATAATGACATTAGGAATTCCAAAACGACATACTATATTTCTCCAAACAAAGTTAGTTATTTTCTTTTCTGTGATTGTTGCCAATACTTCTGCGTCAACCCACTTTGTGAAGTAGTCCATTGCCACAACTGCGAATTTAGTTTGTCCTTTACCTAGGGGAAGGGGTCCAATAAGGTCTATTCCCCATTGTGCAAAAGGCCAAGGGCTCACTACACTTGTCAATGCTTCTGGCGGTTGCCTTGGAATTGGGGCGAATCGTTGACATCGGTCATAGGATCTTGCAAAATTTCTTGCATCCTGAAGCATTGTCGGCCAATAATATCCTTGCCTTGTGATCTTGTGACATAAGGATCTTCCGCTTGAGTGGTTGCCACATATTTCTTCATGGATCTCTCTCATCACATATTCCGCTTCATTTGGTGTAAGACATCTCAAGAGTGGCATTGAATAGCCCCTCTTGTAGAGTTTACCTTCTCTCGAGTAGGTAATGAGTTGATCGCCTCTGTCACTCGT
The DNA here is from genome assembly GCA_036507285.1 of Trichosanthes cucumerina. Classification (NCBI taxonomy): domain Eukaryota; kingdom Viridiplantae; phylum Streptophyta; class Magnoliopsida; order Cucurbitales; family Cucurbitaceae; genus Trichosanthes; species Trichosanthes cucumerina. The sequence goes on from CM071841.1 coordinate 20,228,811, forward strand.
TTGGCTTCGCTTCTTTCTAAGGGCAATTTTCCTCTTTCAAGTATTCCAATATAGGATCCATCCAGGAAGAGATCTTCTCGGCCTCGGCTGAAATCTCCTCGGCCTCGGCCAAATTCTCCTCGGCCTCGGCCCAAATCTCCTCGACTTCGCTCGAGTCTTTCTCGATTTTGGTCGAGTTGTCTTTGACCTTTGCCTCATCTGGCTTGCTTCCTGATTCCATTATCTCCTCTTTGCCTATGGATGGTTCAGATGAGATTCCAACCGGAACTATTCGACTCGATTCGATTTCATAAGTTCTTTAATCGGGCTAAAGAATCGGCATTGGCATTTTGTGATCTTGGGATTTTCTTGAACTCGTGTTTGGAGAACGAGGCAAGTAGTTCCTTGACCTTTGACAAATATTTTGCCATTCTTCTTTCTTTAGCTTGATATTTATTGGTTACTTGTTTTACTATTAGCTGAGAATCACTCAGAATTAATAGATTAGAGATTCATATCTCCTTGGCGATTCTCAATCCTGCTAAGAGCGCCTCATATTCCGCCTCATTATTTGACGTCTTAAACTTGAATCTGAGAGCATATTCATACCTTTCTCCTTCAGGGGATTCAAGTAGGATTCCTGCTTCGCATCCTTTGACGTTAGAGGACCCATCAACGAACAGTTTCCAGGGCAGATTAGGGGTTTCTGAATGAGATGTCTCAATCTCCATTGCATATTGGAGATGATCGATCCTTCCCCTCTTATGGTCGGCCTCGGCTTTCACGTGGTCGGCCTCGGCCTCGGCTTCCGTGTGGTCGGCATCGGCTTCGGCCTCTATGTGGTCGGCCTCGACCTCTATGTGGTTGGCCTCGGCTTCTATGTGGTCGACCTCGACTTTGGCCTTCATACAATCGGTCTTGGCCTTAGCCCCCATGTGGTCGGCCTCGGCCTTAGTTCCCACGTGGTCGGCCTCGGCCTTAGTTTCCACGTGGTCGGCCTCGCCTTTCGCATGGTCGGTTTGACCAGTGAGGGGTGAGCTCTGCAACGAAATCGCCAAGATTTTGTCCTTTGATTGATGTCCTCGGTTTGTAGTGAATATCATATTCACTAAGTTCTACTGCCCACTTCATTAGACGTCCCGAAGCTTCTGGCTTCTGCAACACTTGCTTGAGAGGGAAATTCGTGAGAATAGTTATCTTATGCGCCTGGAAGTAAGGACGCAATCTTCTGGCCGAGGTAACTAGAGCTGAGTGCAAGCTTTTCTACTTGAGGATATCTAGTTTCACCACCTACCATTGCTCTCTTTGGTATAGTAGATTGGTCTTTGATGACCTTTCTCTTCTTTAATTAATGCGAACTTATATCGGTGTTAGAAGCGACTTACATAAAGTAGCAACTCATCTCCTTTAACTGGTTTGGCTAGGAGGGGAGCTGAACTTAGATAAACTTTTAGTTCTTGAAAAGTTTGTTCACACTCTTTAGACCATTCAAATGGGAGACCCTTCTTCAGAATTCTAAAGAAGGGTTGGCACTTGTCGATAGCTCTCTCGTGAACACCTGCTCAATGTTGCAATTCTTCCATTGAGACTTTGAAGTTGTTTGAGATTGGTTGGGAAGACATTTCTAAGATAGCTTTTATCTTGTCTGGATTTGCTTCGATTCCTCTTTGATGTACCATGAATCCCAGGAATTTTCCTGATGTTACTCCGAAAGCACACTTACTTGGGTTCAATTTCATCTTATATTTTCAAAGTATCTGGAAAGTTTCATGGAGGTCAGTTTCATGTTGATATGCTTTAATGCTTTTTACTAGCATATCATCTACATACACCTCCATATTCTTCCCCAGCAAGGGAGCAAACATTCGATTTATCATTCTTTGGTAAGTGGCTCCTGCGTTCTTGAGACCAAATGGCATGACTTTGTAGCAGTAAAGCCCCCTGTCAGTGATAAAAGAGGTCTTCTCTTGATCAGGTCCATACATCTTGATTTGATTATATCCAGAGTAAGCATCCATGAAACTCAATAATTGATGGCCCGTTGTTGCATCGACTAACTGATCTATCATAGGCAAAGGGTAACTGTCCTTAGGACAAGCCTTATTTAGATTAGTGAAGTCGATACACATTCGTCATTTGCCATTAGATTTCTTTACTAAAACCACATTAGATAACCATTGGGGATAATGGACTTCCCTAATGAAATTGGCTCTTAGTAAATCATCTACCTGGTTGGCTATGATCTCGTTTCGCTCCTGATTGAATACACGTCGCTTCTATTTCACTGGCTTGAAATCTCTGTCTACGTTCAACTGGTGCACCATGACATCAGGATCTATCCCTTGCATATCCTCATGAGACCATGCGAATAAATCTGCATTGTCCCTCAAGAAACTAATCAGTTTTTCTTTCTGCTTAGCCCCTAGGTTTGCTCCAATATTTATTCGTCTCATCTTCCCGAGTGTGAGCGAGATTGATTCTAATTCCTCGGCAGTTGCCTCTTTGGTCGGTTTCATCCTCCCTAGGAGTGAGAGAGGTCAAGCGGTCACCTTCTTTATTGTCTCATCTTGTAACCCTTCTGGTCTGCACTGCCACGTAGCTTGAACGAACAAGTCGGCGTTGGCTTTATCCTGGCGCTGGTCGGCCTCGGCCTTGGTATGAGGCCGAGGAGATATGTTTCCTCGCGTTTGCCACACACGACGATCCTGATTAGAATCGCGTTGTTCTTCGTTCAAAAACGTGTTTCTTTGCATTCTTCTCATCACTCTGGATAGATTTACTTGGGCACTAGGTTCTCCAAGCAAACGTTTGTTCGTTCCCCACAGACGGCGCCAACTGTTGTTGCCAAATTTTGGACAGGAGAATACATCTGACCTTCACGTGACAACGACGGTAATTTGTAATTCTTAGGGGAAGAACGCAGCCTGCAAGACAAGTAAAACCTGGACACCGGTGTAGTGTAGACCACACAAGCTCCGATGCCTAAGTCAGTGAGGAATTTTAGAGAGGATTATAGAGAAGTTTTTGTATAACGGTCACCAGAATTAACTTACTTCTCTCTCCCCTCCTGGGAGAGATTAAATAGTTTCCCCCTGGCGTTCTTCCGTGGCCTATTGGGTAAAGGAGATATCGTAGAGAAGTTGAATATGGGCTTTCGGGCCTTTTCGAGTCGCTGTGAGGTCTAGAGATTAAACTTGTAGCTGGTCGGCCTCGGCCTTGACCGAGGTTGACCATTGGTTTGGGCCAAAACCCAAACTCAAGCCTATGCTTTGTGTCATAGGGCTTGGATAGAGCACAAACGAAAGTGCTTTACCCTGGCGCTTGGGCTAAAGCCTAAGCGCGTCTCCTCGTTCCGTCTCTTCTTGGTTCTGGGGTCCTCTGTGGAGTTTCTTGGCCTATTGAGAAAAGGAAAAGTCGGGAGAGGGCTGGAAACAAGCCTATGGGCCACGTGGGATTGAAGCAAGGCCCAGGATATGACCTTGGATCTGGTCGGCCTCGGCCTCGTCCGAGGCTGACCACGGGCTTGGGCTTAAGCTTAAGCCTTGACTTCTTTCTTGGGGTGTTGGGCGAGGGTAGAGCCCAAATGAGAGGGTTCTACCCTGGTCGCCGAGGCCGACCACGCGCTTGGGTCGAAGCCCGAGTACGCCCTCTCGTCTTGTTTCGTCTTGGTTCGGTCCCTCTTCGATTTCAGCCTGTTTTGACCTCGTATTGGGCTTCTTATTCTGTCTGACTCTATTCCTTGCTCATTTGACTGCCCATTCTCGTTGGTCCAATTTTACCCCATAACAATATCTATAATCTATAATATATTAAAAAGCCACCATTTTTTTAAAACATTTTTAGACTATATTGCTCTTTAATAAATCTTTAATTAACAAAGTATACCACACAAAATTAATTACCAACTACTATTACATTATATATTAAATTTAATTCACATTATATTTAATTAGTTGTAAAAGGGTTTTTCTTTATTTACATAAATACTACCTCTTATTATATATATTTTAATTACAAAATCTTTCAAAATTTAAAGGTCTTACAAATTTAACAATATTAACTTCAAATCATAAAATATCACGTAAATATGCTTTACTCTTAATAATTAATAACTTATTTAAAATAACCTTCAAATTAACAAATTCAATGTATTTGTAACATATATATTAATTGCCTAAATAGCCATTGTATTAAAGAGTTAGTGTTACAAATTTACTCCTATTTCATTATTATTAAAATTGAAAATGGCTTTTAGAATTCCACCTAAATTATATAAATATAACCATAAACACTCTCAAAATCCAATTAGCTAAAAACCTAATTAGTCTAGAAGCTACGGTCTAGGTATGCATTGCAATCCACCTTTTCTTTCTTTCTTTTCTCATTTTATTTTTATTTCTATTTATATTTGTTTGGGATATGAGATGATAATGGTTTTGATTTTAGTTCATGCAGTCAGAATTTTTTTCCTTTATAATAGACCACTCTCTTCTTTCATTTCATTTTTATGAATTGTCACTACTCAAGAGTTTTTTCTCTCTTAGTACATTATTCACATTTCTCAACCAAAGGAAAAATATCTATATTTTAACAATGTGGGACAGATGATTTTGAAAGACATGTTTGAGTAGAAGCAAGTAAAAATTAACGTGATGAATGAATATTTATATCTATAATCTATAATATATTAAAAAGCCACCATCTTTGAAAAACATGTTTAGACTATATTGCCCTTTAATAAATCTTGAATTAACAAAGTATGCCACACCAAATTAATTACCAACCACTATTACATTATGTATTAAATTTAATTCACATGATATTTAATTAGTTGAAATATAAAAGATTTTTTTTTTATTTCCATAAATACTTCCTCTTATTATATATATTTTAATTACAAAATCTTTCAAAATTTAAAAGTCTTACAAATTTAACAATATTAACTTCAAATCATAAAATATCACATAAATATGTTTTACTCTTAATAATTAATAACTTATTTAAAATAACCTTCAAATTAACAAATTCAATGTATTTGTAACATATATATTAATTGCCTAAACAATAAAGTCATTGTATTAAAGAGTTAGTGTTACAAATTTACTCTTATTTCATTATTATTAAAATTTAAAATGGCTTTTAGAATTCCACCTAAATTATATAAATATAACCATAAACACTCTCAAAATCCAATTAGCTAAAAACCTAATTAGTCCATAAGCTATGGTCTAGGTATGCATTGCAATCCACCTTTTCTTTCTTTCTTTTCTTATTTCTTTTTCTATTTGTTTGGGATATGAGATGATAATGGTTTTGATTTTAGTTCATGTAGTCGGAATTTTTTTCCTTTATAATAGTCCACTTTCTTCTTTCATTTCATTTTTATGAATTGTCACTACTCAAGAGTTTTTTCTCTCTTAGTACATTATTCACATTTCTCAACCAAAGGAAAAATATCTATATTTTAACAGCGTGCAGGTGATAGAAAGAATGATGGGGACAGATGATTTTGAAAGACATGTTTGAGTAGAAACAAGTAAAAATTAACGTGATGAATGAATAGAGAGAAAAATTAGGGGGAGAAAGTTAAGCAAGAGATAGAAAACTTGAGCAATAACTAACCAAGGGCAAATGTAGTTGACCAATACAAACATTAACGATGATGAATAAACAATATAAGAGACCGATGAGAGAAATGATGATTATCTATCTAGAGATAGACGAATGAAAAAAGCAAAAGAGGTGAGTGTTGTCTAGCAAAAAAATAAGAGGTGGGTGTTTCTCCATTGATAGTAGAAGTAAGATAGTAGAGGAAAGGTAAAAGTAAAACGAGTTAAAAGAAGGAAAGTTGAGTCATTAAGGTTATGAAAACATATAAGCCATGGTTTAGAAAATACTATAGAATGTAGCTGTAGTTTTTATTATTTATTTTTTATACTTTTATTCTTCACAATATTATTAAAAATTTTATCAACATTTAAATTATATACATGTGGAACAATTATTAGCTACAATAATAACTATTAAATTATGTATTTAATTTAATTCACATTATATTTAATTAGTTGAAATATAAAATGAGTTGGAATATAAAAAAAAAAATCTCTATATTTCATAATTACTAACTTTAATTATATATATTTTAATTACAAAATCTTTTCAAATTTAAAAGTCTTACGATTTTAACAAATTATGATATTAAATTTAAATCATAAAATATCACATAAAATATGAATATGAAATTTTTCCAGAAATTTACATAGCTTTTAAAACCATTTTAACCTTCTTTATTCTTAATCATTATTAATTTATTAAAAATACCTTTAAATTAACCAACAAAATGAAAAATTCAATTTATATTTGTAACATATATATTAATTGCCTAAACAACAAAGTCATTCGATTAAGTAATTACTCTTACAAATTTACTCTTATTTCATTATTATTAAAATTGAAAATGCCTATTAGAATTCCACCTAAATTATATAAATATAACCATAGAACCGCTCTCAAAATCCAATTATCTTAAAACCTAATTAATAAGCTAAGATTTAGGTATGCATTTCACTCAACCTTTTTCTTTCTTTCTTCTCTCATTTTATTTGTATATTTGTATAGGAAATGAGATTAGATAAAGTTTTAATTTTAGTTCATGCACTCATGATTTTTTTCCTATATAATAGACTACTTTCTTCTTTCATTTGATTATTATGAATTGTCACTACTCAAGCGTTTTTCTCTCTCAGTATATTATTCATACTTCTCGGCCAAAGGAAAAATATCATGAAATAACATATAGTTTTGATTTTAATCCAATTAAGTTGACTAACATAGAAAATCAAACTGATTCAATTTGGTTACTACTAAATAAGTCTATCTATATTTAGCAGAGTGTTGGTGATAGGAAGATTAGCTAGATGATTTGACAATATCAAGTAAAAATTAACATGATGAATAAATAAGTGGAAGAGTCTAGATTAAGAAAACGCAAGCAATTTTGGATCTTGAACACTCTAAGTTGATCAATTTTGTAAAATAAAATGCATGCTCAAAGTTTGGAAAAAGCAGAGGATAGAAAACTCAACTTTGAAGATCAAATTCTCTTCACCCGGTTGATGGTTTTCAGTACGAACACTTCGTGGACGACCGTTAGAGTCTTCCCTACTATCCTCGGGCCTTAGAACGGATTGTGGGATCCTAGGTTGAGAGAATTTTGAAGAAAAGTCCTCAAAAGTCACTAATTCGGGAATATTGAATTTTCTGAAAAAAATATCTCAAAACACCTCAAATCACCATTATATAAAGCTTCGAAAAGCTTCAATGGAGTGACAACTCAAGTGTGATGAGGATGGTTTGAGATGGAGGTGGCTAATTTTGGTGAATTTTGAAAATGAGGAGGATTGGGCAAGTTATAACTTGATTTTCATGAAAATCATGAAAATCCCTCATTTTGCATTTAATTTTAATTCTAAAATCAATATTAAATTGATTTTTAATTAAAATTAATATAATTAATTAAATAATTCAAAATTAATTTAATTAATTAATTTTTAAATTTAATTTAATATCAAATATTAAATTAAATAAATAACCCGATCCCGATCGATTTTCCAACATGAATCCTTATTCATGCTATAATTCGATCCAATATTTAAATCAAATTTAAATATATCCACCTCTTATTAATCATAGTTTAATTCATAATTAAGCTATGATTAGATTAAATATATCATATATAATTAACGCTTTCTCCCAAACTCGAATTTGAACAATTCAAATTTTTTCTCTCAAAATGTTATAAGGCTAAGTCAGAGGCTAGTAAGGAGGACCTAATGGACCTCTGAGATCATGAGCTCCAACGATACGAGATTAACCGACCAAACTCTTTAGCCTAGCTAATCAACATTCGCTAACCACCGGACACTCCACTAAAGCCCAGTGGTTTTGCATTCTCCTCACTTGTAGATATATTTACGTCCACTCGATATAACCATGATTAGTAAGTCGATCCTTCACAGTCGTTCAGAATTACAAATTGGGTCAAAATTACCGCTTTACCCACTGTAATTACCTCTTTGTTCCTTAAGTCCCACCGATCCTCTAATGAACAATTGGTTTGTGGTCCAACCAAAAACCGAATCCTCTCGGGCCAATGAGAGAGGTGAGCCCATTGTTCAAGACCCGAGTCGATGCTTAAGGGAACAACCTCTCTACTAATCCCTAAAGCGGGTAGGAATGAATTCCATCTTGCGAATTATGTTCCCAACTATCTACTCGCTTTATCCTCGAAATGGGAGGCTTATTGAGTCGGCGGTCTCGAGCCACTCTCACCCATGTAAATCTAAGGATAATCCGAATAAATAGGAGTCCATTGAACGCTCAGGATTAAGATCGAGTTACCTAGGTCTCGTATGAATATAGTCAGTTAAGACAGTAAACGGAGTTAAAAAATCTAAGTGACTATTGCGCGGTCCAGTCTTATGCAAACTCATTGCATAGGCGCCCCACTCACATGTCTCCACATGAACGATTTAGGATCACATCGTTTGTTCTCTCTCAAAGTGGGTCGCGCCCATAGTGTCCCCGGGATAAGGTCCCCAACCCTATCCTTATACTATAGACTGCTCCAAGCTATAACTTGAACTTGATTCACTTTTATGTCACACATAAAGTTCAAGTATTCATCCTATAGCCAAGGGTTCTTTATTGGATTAAGGTTACACAATACACAATAGTCAATAACACCTTTACTGAATAAATTTCAATAACAACTTTATTGTGATATAGAATATACATTCAGTTTACAAAACCACGAGTTTTAGGACATAAAACCCAACAATAAGGAGGTAAATCAGGGGTACGATGAAAAAAAATATGAGGGAAATAGTGACTATTTATCTAGAGATAGACAAATGGAAAAAGAAAAAGAGAGGTGTTTGTATAGTAAGAGATAAGAGGTGGTTGTTTTTCGCAGAGTTAAGGTAAAAGTGAAATGAGTTAAAAGAAAAAAATTAAGGTTTTGAAGACATATAAACAACAATTTAGAAAATACCATTGAATGTTGTTGTAGCTTTTATTCTTTATTTTTTATACTTTTATTCTTAATATATGGACAATTTATCTACTTTTATTCTTTATATATGGACAATTTATCTATCTATCTCTATATAATTAAAATATTATTAAAAACTATATGGGTCGTTAAGTTATATACATGTTGAACACAGTGAATTTCATTTGAATGACTAACAACTCTTAAAACAAATATGGTAACCTATTTTAACTTTAATGTCAATAAGGTGTTTTAAAATTCTAGCTAATGTTTAAATAAAAATTGAATGAGAACCAAGTCCGCTCACTTTCTGCCAGGTAAGTCAACCTATACAGTTGAGAAGTGGGCACATCTGTTCATGGAAGAGATTGTGAGGCTGCATGGAGTCCTAGTGAAGATCGTGTCTGACAGAGACCCACGGTTCACCTCGAACTTTTGGGTGAGTTTTCAGAGAGCCCTAGGGGCTTAGAGTAACTTTAGTACATCATTTCACCCGCAGACCGATGGCCAGACGGAAAGGGTGAATCAGATTCTGGAGGATATGCTCCGGGCATGCACGTTAGACTTCACAGGTAGTTGGGACTCACACCTTCACCTGATGGAGTTTGCTTATAACAATAGTTACTAGACAACTATTGGTATGGCCCCCTTCGAAGCCCTTTATGGGAGAAAGTGCAGGACCCCAGTGTGTTGGGGAGAGGTTGGCGAACGGAAGTTGTTGGGACCCGAGTTGGTCCAAGTGACAAACGAGGCCATCTGTAAGATCGGGACAAGGATGTTAACTTGCACAGAGTAGGCGTGCGAGAGAGTTATCTTGATGTCGGCGTCCGAGAGTTGGAGTTTGTCGTTGGGGACCTTGTGTTCTTGAAAGTTGCACCTATGAGGGGTGTTTTGAGGTTCGGTAAGAAAGGAAAGCTAAGCCCGAGGTTTGTTGGTCCTTTCGAGATTCTCGGCGCGCATTGGACCGGTGGCTTATCGGTTGGCCTCTACCGCCGCCCACGCGTCGGTCCATGACGTGTTCCATGTGTCGATCTTTGCGGCGTATGTGCGGATGCCTCGCACGCCGCCATCGACTTTGAGCCGCTGAAGTTAGACAAGGATCCGAGTTATGAGGAAAAGCTCAGGCAAATTCTTGCTCGTGATAGTAAAGTCTTGAGGAACAGGAAATCCGTTTTGTGAAGGTCCTTTGGCAGAACCACCATCTCAAGGAAACCACCTGGAAACGCGAGGAGGAGATGCGAGCAAGCTATCCAGAGTTGTTCGAGAGCTAGCTACTTTCGAGGACGAAAGTTCCTAAGGTGGGCAGACTGTAACAGACCGCCGTTTTAAAAAAAAAAAATTAAAGAAGAAGGAGAAGAAGTCGCGAACGACCCCTCCCTCCTCATTCCGCTTTCAGCGCAGTGCAGCGCAGCGATGGCACGCCGTTTCTGGCGGCGACCCCAACCTGCTCTTTTCTCTCCTCTAAGTCTCTCCCCGAGCCCTCCCTCTCTCGGTCCCTTTCTCAGTCTCTCTCTCCCGCTCGAAGCCCTCTCCCTCTCCCTCACCGTCTCTCTCTCTCACGGTTCACTCTCTCTCTCTCACGATTTTTTCTCTCTCTCGCCCGCTCTCTCTTTCGTCGCTCACTGTCGCTCTCTCTCTTTTCGGCTCTCGAGCGCGCCACGGAACCCACTCGCCGGAGGAGTGCAGCCATCGTGGGAGCCGTGAGATTCACGTTTTGGTTCGGCCAGTTCGAGCTCTTTTCGGCCGGTTTTCGAGGAACGGAGATCGGTTCTGGTTAGATCGGGCCGTGAAGATTCCAGATCTGCCACTCACGCGCCGCCGCCGTCACTTTCACGCGCCGCCGCCGCGCCTGCAGAGCCGCCAGTTGTTCCTTCCGTCCGGTCGCCTCGGTCCGTTCCTTAGTCTGTTTTGGCACTCCGTGGGTGAGTTTCGTTCCTCTTAATTAGATTCGTTGTGTTAGGTTCATTGTGTTTCGTTTTATTAATATTGTGCATGTTCTTCGTTAGGAGCGTTATCTTGGAAGTAGAAGTACGTTTGGAGCCTGCCGCATAACCCAAGTCCTCGTTGTATTCGGTTTTCCTATAACTAGTCGTTTGGACTAAACTACCCCTAAGTGTAGGGCTTGGGGGCGTATTGCATGCAATTTATGATTGAAACTAAAGTCTTGATAGTAGCATGATATGATGAGATGCTCGGTTGTGCCTGAATCATGTTCTTTGTGGTTGTTACGTTTATCTGTACTGGAACTCGAACTCGTTAGTTCTTTCTGGTTTCTGGTTGTCTGTTAGTGCTATGTGTTCATAACTAGTAGGGGTGATGTAACCTTGTGTTGAGTTCCTAAATGTTCATCGTGCTATGACTGTTTGTCCCGAGCCTGGTTGTCCCGTGCTTAGTCTGAAGTGACTCGGAAAGTGTCGTTGAGCCTTAGGATTGTAGTTAGCACAACTAGCCCTAGTGCATGCCCAAGTCCTAGGTATCTGTGTAACCCTTAGTAGGCTGAGACTCGAGGTTGGCGAGATGACGATGACCTTGTGGGATGCGAAGGTCTGCCCTCCATCCAGTTGTGCGACTCGGGATATGATCCCTGGAGTCAGAGGGGTTGGATAGAGTCCTTCGCCCTAGTGCAGGCCCGGGAATGAGCCCGTGGTCGATTGTGCGCGGTAGTACCGCTTTGATGTTGTGGGATGTGATGGTCCGCCCTCCATCCAGTTGTGCGACTCGGGGTGTGATCCTTAGAGTCAGAGGGGTTGGATAGAGTCCTTCGCCCTAGTGCAGGCCCGGGGATGAGTCTCGTGGCCACGTGCTGCCAACCCAGTCCAGGAGCCAAGGGTAGGACAGAACCAGGAAACCTGAGTGAGAAATAGAGCCATGATGCTTGTTGAGGTTGTTTGGCGGGCTAGGTGTCGTGTTTAGCTAAGTCTAAGGTCGTTCTTTGAGTTCTTTATTTATTGGACGAAGTGGGCTGCTTACTGAGTATATTTTTATACTCATTTCTTCTTTTTTTTTCTTCTTTTGTTGCAGGTAAGGCAAACCAGTGAGATGACCACCGACGGCGAGACCCCTGCGAGGCTATGGAAGACTTGTAGGACTTAGTTAGGAGTTTTCGATTAGGAGTTGTTGTTTCTTTTTCTTTCTTCTGTTGTGTTCTACTGTTTCCATTCATGTTTTAAACTTTAATCTATCTGTGGTTCATTTCTCGAATCGATGTATGTTCAGTTATGTTTTCTTTCGTATTCAAAGCATGCTTCTGCTGTTTGAGCTTTCTGTTAACTCCGAGGGACTGGAGCCCAGCCTATTGTTTTCTGTGTAGTTTGGTGGAGGCTGGGTACCCTCGTGAGTCTTTTCAAGTGTTTTGTCCAGGTTCAGGTTCATTTAAAATTTATGGTTTGTCCAGGTTGTGACGTTATGCTGCCGGATTTTCGGCGCGAGCGGTGCAACTTGGGAGTAATGCCTCGGGTAGTTTATGTTCGATTACGGGGCGTTACAGGGGGGAGGTTAAAAGAATATTATATTGAAGAGTAAGCAAAGAATAATGAGAATATATAAATTAAGTTATTAAAGCATGATTAAACAAATTTAGTACTACTAAAAAGGTTATTGATGGTTTAATCAATTGAGTTATGTTTAATTTGGCTAATATGATCTTACATTTAAATCAAAATTAATCTTCTATAAATTCTCTAATACGTCCATTACCACTTGCATATAAGACTAAAAAAACATCCATTAGGTCCTCTTTCATATAAGTTTGTATATACTAAACAAACATAAGTTATAATAATAATAATAATTTATTATATAGAACTATTTAATTGATTTATTTGTATAAAAATAGGTTTATTTCTAGGGATTATAATTAATTATAAAAATTTAAAAATTCAGTGAAGGCCTAAAATTAAGTATTTATGCTAAACATTAATAAAATCAATCCTAAAAAAATAATAAAAATAACTAGTATAAATATCTAATTCTTCATTTTCAATCTCATTATTATAATGTTATATTTTTAAAAGAAAAGTTTAAAAATAATACTTAAATAATTACATCATTATTAAATATATAAAAATACAATATTTAAAATAAAATTGTTTGACCAAATAAATAAAATAAATATAATATAAGAAGTATGAAAATGAAACTTAATTTTTTTTACTATAATTAAATCTTTCACAAAAATATCATTTATCATTTTAAAAAATAATTTAGTTTAAAATTTTAAAATACACGTGCATTGCACGTGGTAATACACTAGTATATATATATATATATATATATATATACGTGTGTGTATACTAGTTGTACTACGTCGTTGCATGTGATTTATCAAGTTAACTATTAAATCATATGTTTTTCTCTTTTCTTTCTTTTTTAACTCAATTTCGTGAATACTATTGAAAAGAAGGAGATGATAGATGGTTTTGGAATGAAATATAGTATATATAGTTTATAATAAATGAAAATGTATTGAAGTGTAATATATAATAAAAATAATCATTATCTCATAATCCAAATATCATTAATTATCAAACTTTTATAAAGCTTATATTTTCTTTTTCAACCTAGTGTTGATTCTTTCTAGAGTGTTAAAGATAAGGATGTGATACTCATAAGACATTAAGAAACTTAAACGAATAAATGTTGAATACAATGTACCACTCTTATTATTATTATTTTAATATTATAATATATAAGTTTTTATGTTAAATATTTTTTAATTTTTAATTATTTAATAAAAGAATAATAATACTTAAGTTATTTATGATTTTAATATTTTTTTGTTAATTTTTAATAAAAATAATTAAGAAAACAAGAAGAAAAATAAAAAGAAGAATGGAGATTTTTCCTTACGGGTACCAATCCTCGACCCTGACCCCGATTTCAAAATAGGGAATATGATGAAGACGATGATGAAAAGTGGACAGGAAATACATCTCAATCCTGCCCTATTGTCATCCCTAGGCATAATGTCTTCCTTCGAAGCCAAAGTTAAAAATGTTAAGTCATTCACCGGAGAGTTAGTACTATATCAACTCTAATTAAGAGCCCAAATATAAAAACAATAGTTGGGACTCGAGATGTCCACGGGGCGGGGCGAGGTCGGAGAATGACTCTGTGTCCCCAATTTTTGCCCCCATTTCATTTTCCGTCCCCGCGAAATTCCCCATTTAATTTCGTGGGGAACGGAGCAGGGATTCTCCGCGGGGAATTTGCGGGGATCGGGTTCCCCACGGGGAATAATTTCCCGTTTAGAATTTTATTTTTCTAAATTTTATTAACTAATTTCTTTTTTTTTTTGAAAAATTGTATTTAAATGGTTAATTATTTTTTTTTAGAGATTTCTAATTAAGAGACATTTTTTCAATTTCCTTAGAAAAATTTTAGACTTATGGTTTATTACATGTATACAAATATAAATATTTAAAAATAAATAAATTAATTAGGGCGGGGACGGGGAGTGAGGAATGTATTTCCCGTCCCTGTTTAGCCAACGGAGAAAATTTTATCCCCCGCTCTCTCTCCTATTCCCCGTTATTAAAAGTATTTCATTACCTTTATTGATGATTTTTCACGTTATGGTTATATCTTTTTGTTGCATGAAAAATCTCAATCGATAGATGCTCTAAAGGTTTTTATCAATGAAGTTGAAAGACAATTAGATAAAAAGGTGAAAATCATAAGGTCTGATAGAGGTGGTGAGTATTATGGAAAGTATGATGAAAATGGGCAATGTCCTGGCCCATTTGCTAAATTCCTAGAAAATCATGGCATATGTGCTCAATACACAATGCCAGGAACACCACAACAAAATGGTGTTGCAGAAAGACGTAATCGTACTTTAATGAATATGGTTAGGAGCATGTTAATTAATTCATTGATATGAACCAAGAACCACCTATTGTCATGTCTGAAGGTCCAATTACAAGGTCGAGAGCCAAGAAGCTACAACAAACTTTAATCACTTATATTCAAGCTATGGTGAGCTCAAAAGAGGAGGTTCTAGAAGATGTTGGAGTCTTTCCCTACATGTTGTGCAAAGTTGAACTTCAAGATGGAGATGCATTAAATACATTCTAACTTGCATTTAATGAACCCGACTGAATTTATGGAACTTAAGTTTAACTTGGGTTTCACTTAAAAGAACTAAGTTGAACTAAAATTACATTTAATATGGTGATGTTTGAACTCAAGTTGCATTCAATAAGGTGGAGATGGATACAATGAAGTCAAGTATCATTACAAGCTTCATTCAAGATAAGCTAAACTTCAATTATGGAACACAAGTTCAAGCCACTTGAAGTTATGGATTATTATTAAAATAATGGTTACAAGACAACACCTTTATTAGTTTTAAATGTAATTTCAGTTTTGTTTATCATTTAAGTTTGTTTTCAATATGAGAGTTGTGGTTGAATTGTAACTCATATAGGTTACTCTTTTTCCCCCACTAACTAGTCCATAAAGTTAGTGTCTATTTGTCCCCTTTATCAATTAGGTTACAGGTCTCAAAGGCTATATAAAGCCCTCTCTTCTTCCATTGTAGACAAAATTTTCAAGTGGATGAATTGAGTTTTTCTTTTAGCTTTGTTGAGTGCTAAATTTTCCTTATTGCAATTTCTTGTGTTTATAATTTACATGTTAAAGTCATTCAAGTGGTGTTGATCGTATCTCTTATGGAGTGATTCGAATCACGAGTTTAGAAACGAGTTTTCTTTACTCTTGATCTTGATCATCAAGGTAATCCGTTTCAAACTTTTCCTTGGGTTGATTCCATGTCGTTTTGGGGTTTTTGAGTTTTAGATCTAAAGGTCTTGTTTCTCAACAAGGTTGTTAGCTCTAATTCTTGGGAGTTACTTAACATTCATCTTTACCCATATCGTTGTGGATGTATGCTTTAAGAACTGCTCAATATTTATTATACAGGGTTCCTAGCAAGTCAGTCTCAAAGATACTTTTTTGAGTTGTGGACAGGAAGGAAACTCAGTTTAAGGCACCTGCATGTTTGGGGTGGGGTTGCCAAGCAGAAGTAAGAATTTATAATTCACACGAAAAGAAACTGGACTCAAGAACAATCAATGATTTTTTCATTAGTTATCCAGAAAAATCTAAATGGTATAGATTTTATTGTCTTAGCCATAGCACGAAAAATAGTTGAAACTGGAAATGTTAGGTTCATTGAGAATGGTGAAGTTAGTGGGAGTTTGGAACCACGTAAAATGGAAATTCAAGAAGTTAAGAAGCAAATTACTTCATCTATGACTTTTTCTCAAGTTGTTGACTCTCTTAATAACTCACAAGAATAACAAATTAATGATCAAACACACCATAATGATATTATAGTTAATGAATCTACAATAGAAGAACCAATACAAACATAATTAAGAAGATTTATAAGGCAAAGAAGATCTATTATTTCTGATAATTATATGGTTTATTTGCATGAGTCAGAATTTGACTTAGGCATTGATAATGATCCAGTTTCTTTTTCACAAGTCATTGAAAGTGGCAGTTCTATTAAATGGTTAAATGCCATGAAATAAGAGTTAAAATCAATGGACCACAATGAGGTATGGGACCTTGTAAAATTGTCTGAAGGAAGTAAAAGAGTCAGATGTAAATGAGTTTTTAAAACCAAACGTGACTCAAATGACAATATTGAACGACACAAGGCTAGACTTGTTGCCAAAGATTTTACTCAGAAAGATGGTATTGACTATAAATAAACTTTTTCTCCCGTCTCTAAAAAAGATTCATTAAGAATTGTTATGGCTTTAGTAGCTCATTATGACTTAGAGCTTCATCAAATGGATGTGAAATCTGCTTTCTTAACTGAGAATTTGGATGAAGAAGTGTTCATGGATCAACGAGAAAGCTTTGTGGTTGAAGGAAAGGAACATATGGTGTGTAAATTAAAGAGGTCAATATACGGACTTAAACAAGCTTCCCGACAATGCTATCTTAAGTTTAATGATACCATCACATCTTTTGGATTTAAGAAAATATCGTTGATCTATGTATATATCTAAAGATCAGTGGGAGTAAGTTTATAATTCTTGTTTTGTATGTTGATCACATCTTATTGGCTACTAATGACCTCGGTTTATTATGTCAAACTAAGGAATTTCTCTTTAAAAACTTTGAAATGAAAGATATGGGTGAGGCATCATATGTAATTGGAATAGAAATATTCTGTGAACGAGAATATGGATTATTAGGATTGTCTCAAAAAGCATATATTAATAAAGTTTTAGAGAGATTTAAGATGGATAAATGCTCTTCAAGTATTGTTCCAATTCAGAAGGGAGATAAGTTTAGTCTCATGTAATGTCCAAAGAATGAATTGGAATGCAATCAAATGGAAACTATTTCTTATGCATTTATTGTTGGAAGCTTAATATATGCACAAACTTGTACCAAACAAGACATCAGTTTTGTTGTCGGCATGTTGGGCAGGTATCAAAGTAATCCAGGAACGGATCATTGGAAAACTGCAAAGAAAGTTTTAAGGTATCTGCAAGGAACGAAGGATTATATGCTTACCTATAAAAGATCTGATTATCTTGAAATAATTAGATATTTAGATTCAGATTTCGTTGGATGTGTGGATACAAGAAAATCCACATTTGGTTATTTGTTCCTATTAGCTGGAGGAGCAATTTCATGGAAAAGTGTGAAGCAGCCCATCATCGCCTGCCTCCACTATGGAAGCTGAATTTGTAGCATGCTTTGAGGCTACAGTTCATGGTTTATGGTTGCAGAACTTTATTTCAGGACTTAGAATTGTCTACAATATTGCCAAGCTGCTGAAAATTTATTGTGATAATTCTGTAACAGTTTTCTTCTAAAAAATGACAAATATTCGAAAGGTGCTAAACATATGGAATTGAAATATTTTGTCGTTAAAGAAAAGTTCAGAAACAAAGAGTGTCAATTGAATACATTAACACTAACCTTATGATTGCAGATCCACTAACGAAAGGATTGCCACGTAAGACATTCAACGAGCATGTCGAACGTATGGGCATCAGTGGATACCATTATTGATATTATGATTATGTTGTTTGACATTTTGAGCTCATTTATTTATTGTTTCTAATCTTTATTTAATGACTTCTATTTCTTATGATTGTATATACATGAATGAATTACGTAAATAAAACAGAATTTTGTCTTTTACAAAGACGATTAATGTTGGACCATTATTAAATACCTTTATTATAGATCATGTTAGGTGAAAAACTAATTTTGTGATACATGAAAGGGGATTATGTCGATAAAATGATGTATGACTACCATGATCCTTATTAGTTTTTTGGCTTGATATTGATACCATGATATGAAGATAAAATTTATCTTCTATGCACATTATATTTATTAACGTACATATAACAAATAATGTCAAATGGGCCAAGTGGGAGAATGTTAGATTTTATTTAATATTATCATTAATGTGACCCATATACATTTATTTCTATCTTAATCATTGGACCCAGTACATTAATGGGCCAGTTAACTAAAAGGTAATTTCCAAATTTAAAACCCTGATGGAAGGTGTATATATAAGGATAAAACCCTAGGGATTGGTTCTCTCTCTGCCTAAAAAAGTAGAAGTTTCTCTCCATCAAGAAACCCTATTAAGAAACCTAATCAGCTCTAAAGGAAGGCTAAGAGGGAGAAACACAATCCTTCTCTACAAGAAGATTATCATGAATCCAGATATGTTACTCTAACTCATGTTATTGTGAAAATCATCTAGTTCAAAGATCTTGGTTTTATTGGATTATACAATATTAGAGTTTTATTGTATAATCATGTAATTAAAGTTTACATCACCACCAACTAAATATATATTATCCATAATATAAACCATCTAAAATCTGCAAAATGCTCCATCTTACCACGAATGAAGGTCCAAGTCGAAACCAATTAAAAAATGGAGTGGTTGGAGGAATTCTGGCAAACTTTGTGTTTATGGATCTGCAGAAGCATGGACGCAGTATTGTAGGGAGGACGACGACATGGAGCTATGGTGTGTGGCAGTGCAGATTGACCTGAGGTCGTGTGACTGGTTGCAGATCTGGTTTGGTGGAACGACTTCTTGGGTCGGCATGGGTTGCAGTGCGGGTTGACTAGCGATGAACGACTTGACAGATGACAGCGAGGCGACGCAATAGTCGTTGTCGGTAGACAGACAACGATACGACAGTTGAAAGCTGATCGGTAGACTCCCGTTTGTGAAGATGAGGAAGAAAAGTGGGGAAGAAGATGATTGAGATGCGTGTTGCTAAAAAGTAAAAAGGAAAAAAAAAGCATTTAATACTACAAAATCCTATTCTTGTTTTTCTTTTTTAGATTTGCTCCTTCTCTTTCCCAGGCTACACCCATCTATGGTGCAACCCATTTTCCAACCACAAAAATTTCTTTTTATAAAAAATTAAAAAAAAAATATTTTTTATGGCTCTCCATTGGGCTGAGGCTGCACCCAAATATTTTTCATAAACCACCACACCCTTATAAGTTTTAATTTATTTTTCAAATACTAACATAACCTAAGCATAATAATTAACTAAAATATGAGACGTTACAAATCCATTACATTGATTAGTTAGAAAAATAAAATCTTAAATTATACAAAGAAAAATTATTTTATTAAGCTTGAAAAAAAATTAATTAAAATTTTAAAATTGACGAAAACAAGTGTTTAACAAAATTGTAAAATATTCATAAAACAATATAATTTAAAACATTGATTTTAGGATTGATGAAAACAAATCTATATTAATTATAGAATTGAGAGAATAAAAACAAAAAAAAAAAACCTTGAAGTATATTTGAATTCTTTTAAATTAATAGATTAAAATATTTTTGAATGATATGTAATATTTAAAAAAGTATGGTAATACTTTCTTTTATTTAAAAACTATCAAAGAAAATGAATAATTAATGTGAGAGATATTGAAAATTTGAGAAATTGTAGAAAAATTATATAAACAAAAACTAAAATCAACTAAGACTTCAGAACTCTAGGTTTAATAAATCTACACTCAAAACATAGACTTTAGAATTCCTAATCCCTGCATCTCCTTACCCCAAACACATACTTCTCTAAACAATTGTGCACTCCAAACACAAACTTTTTAACTTTCCAGACTTACTAACTCCTACTTCATAAAGTCCTTGTCCCAAACTACCCATAAGGGGTCGTTTGGTTTAAGGTTTTATCGGATGCCCATGAATAATAGATGCCTAAGAATAAGATGTCTGAGAATAATAAATGTCTGGGAATAAGATGACTGTATTTGGTTCTACATGGGAATGCTACCAGATTTTTATGTAAATAAGTGATATTAATATTTGTTTGATAAAATTAATATATAAATCTTATTTAATTGTAATACATCAAACAATGAATTAATATTCCAATATAGTTTAATTATAATGACATCCTTATCATAAATTAATAACATTTGTGATTCATTGATTAAATATAATATTAATTAGTGACTTATTATTTTCATAATGGATTTTTAAGGGATGTTTAGGCCTATTTTATGAAATTAATCCTACAATATTATTTTGGTATGTTATTTTATGAACTAATCAAAATTAATTTCAACTAATAAAAATAATTAATTAACAGTAAAAATTTTCAATTTAACAATTAATTATGATTATTGAAAATGAATATATATATATACACACTTAAACTATTAGTAAATAAGAGAGAGAAAGAGAGAGAGGTGAGTATAAAGAGAACCTATCATTCTTGAAGGGTATAAAAAAAAATCCATCATTTTTGAAGGGTATAAAAATCCATCCATCATGAGAATAAGTGATGCTTTTGCTCATGCTTACAAACCTTGTTCCAAATAAGGAGATCTAAAACTCTTACTCATTATATCTTCGAAATCTTACACCAAACGACCAGATGGGTGTTTAGATTGGGAAGTTGGGAGGAGTTAATAACGCCCTCAACTCCTTGTTTGCCCTAAGAGTTTGTTAACTCCTTCTTGTGGGCCCTACAAACTTATTAACTCATTGTCTAACTCCTTGTGGGTCACACAAACTTATTAACTCCTACTCCAACTCCCAATAACTGTTAGAAGTGCTCACAATGTCCCACATTGGGTAGGAAAGAAAAAGATCCATAGTATATACTGAGGACAATTATCTTCATTGTATGAGGCTGTTTGGTGGGAACCAAAAACAAAGTCATGAGGGCTTATGTCCAAAGTGGATAATATCATACCATTGTGGAGATCTGTTATCTACATTGGTATATTTTAAAATTGATGAAAATAAGTAAATCTCAAATTTAGGGTTGACGGAAACAAATTTATATTATTTATAGAATTGAGAGAATAAAAACATATAAACCTTAAAATTTATTTGAATTTTTTAAATTAATAAAAAAAATTATATGGGGTAATTTTTATTATAAATACACGCATTATTTTTACATTGGAACAATGAAGTTGACCCTTTTGTGCATTCACTACTTGTCTTGAATTGAAATTCTTAAGGTAAATTAGATTGATTAATTACTCATAGTTGGATAATCAATTACATTGATTGGCTAGAAATATAAAATATTAAATTTTACAAAAGAAAATATATTTTACTAAGGTTGAGAAACAATAATTAAAATCTTAAATTGATGTAAATATTTTACTAAACTTGAAAAATAAATCTATTACATTGAGTTGCAATCAATTAATGGATTGAAATCTAACCTCATTTAATATTTTAAAAAGTATCACAACATTTTATTTTATTTGAAAATTAATTCAAGAAAAATCAATAATTAATATGATATTAAAATAAAAATGTGAGGTATTTTTTTCAATTTTTTTTCTTTAGGTAAAATTTTAAAATATAAATAAATTAATAGAAATAAAAAATATAAATCTTAGGATTTATGAGAACAATTTCATAATAATGAAAAATTGAGAAATTGTAGTAAAACAATATAAAAAACAGAAATCAACTTGGACATTAGAACTCCTATTGCTTGCAACTTCTCTCTCTATCCACAGGCTTCAGAACTCCTACATCATACAACTCCACCCTAGACTAACACTCCAAAGACAGAGTTCCTAACTCCTACTCTCTCAACTCCAACTAAACACAACTCCCTCAATAGGCATCAATTCAAAATCTCATAAATATTAAGAATTATTTGGGCACTATGTTCGTTAGTTTATATAATTATATAATATAGAATTATTTAGTGGGAGACTATTAATAGTTTGTATTTGATACATAGAGTTATTATCCTATCTGTTATTATAGTTCACGATCCAACCCTCTAATATAATTTGATTTTGACATCTTATTTAGTTTGGACACAGCCGAGAGTTTCTTCTCTAGCCGTCTTACCTAATGAGGCGATTCCAACCAGCGGGGTTTTACGTGTATGTCGCTGGGCTTCTGGGTGCCACAGCTCTTTTTTTCGCCATTAAAGTTGGTAAACTGAATAATCTTGGCCTCTTATCCTGGACGGTGGGAGCAAGATCGTCGGAGAATCTTCGCCTAGTTCCTGGATTACAAAATCTTGGCAACAATTGCTTTTTTAATGTGATTTTACAGGTATTATTACTTTCAGCTAATGGGTTTTCTTTTTTATTCGAAGATGGAAAATATGAAATTGGAAATCTCTACGAATGTCTTCGTCAAGGGAGTTGTACTTATGATATTGCACTCATTTTCTTCTGAATGTGGAATTTTCAACAGGCTTTGGCTAGCTGTGTGTTTTTTCAACCTTTTCTTCAAAAGCTGGTGGAGGAATTTGAACTTCATGAGGGAATGGGTGAGGCCTTACCTCTTACGGTTTCTTTGGCTGCATTATTAGAAGGTACCGTCAATTTTTTCTCATTTGTTTTGAAGTGTGTTTAGGCTGGCGGGACTTTATACTCATGTAACATGTTATCCTGCTCAATTTGATATCTATAGAAGCAATTCAGTTTCCGCAGCTAGTGTTTCAAAGTAGTTTTTGAAATTGATGTTTTCTTTTGGGAATCTTTGATACCACGTCTATCTTGAGTAGCGATTGTATTTCCATATAGTTTTCTAATCGTTGAGTATGCTTCTAACGACCATGGATTTGCGCCAATAAGGGCAAATGTAAGTAATAAGTAATAAAGACTTATGATTTAATATTCTACGAGTTTCTTTTGGAAATCAAATGAGGTAGAGTTAGCCAGGATAATAGTCGTAGTCCACGCAAATGGGCCTGGACACTCACACACACACACACATATAACAAATGGAATTGGTAAGCATGTTATATGAACTATTCATAAAAAATAGTGTTACAATTAACATATTTTTCAATGATTGAATTTGTGACAGTTATATTTCAATAAATTTTGGTGAAGTTTTTTGTTCGTCATCCAATTATATAACGAAAATAATTTCTACAGAGCTAAGTGCAATTTCCATGGAAAGAGTTGTGTTGAGCCCACGGAAAGTAATGCTTGCAATGGCTTATTACACTCCAAATTTCAGTCTAACAAGCCAGCAGGTGTGGCAGTTATATCTTTTAATTGTTTCCAGAGTTCAACTATGTGTTTCATGTCTTATTGTTTTACTGTTGGTTTATAGGATGCAGCAGAAGCATTCCTTCATCTTCTTTCTTCATTAAAAGAAGAGATTTCAGAGTATAATCATCCACATCCGTGTTCGATAGTCGATGTATTGGCTTCAAATGATAGGATTATTACTTCCAGGAGTAAGAGCCACATTGAACTTGAAAGATGGCAAGGTCACTTCCTTGTACCATTTGATGGTATTCTTGGTAGCATCTTAACTTGTCAAAGTTGTTCTTCTCAGGTTTATTCTGACTTCATAACATTAAATTCCTAGGGTCTTCTGGGTTATACTTTTTGTTGTTTCTTTATACAGGCAATCTTGAAACCATTGTTTGACTCCCTTGGCTCTAAATTTATAAGGGGTGAATTTTTCTGTATGTTACTGGATTTGAAACATCTTATTAAGTTGGAATCCTTTCCTTTACACTCTCAATTTATTTTACTGTCCAGTAATTCATCTCTCTATATTTCTTATTTAGGCATTTCATTTCTTTGTACATTAACTGGCTCATTTTCCTTCTGTAGATCTCACTGAGTTTTGAATCCTTTCACAATTTGCCTCTTTCACCAGTGCTTAGGGGTGATTCTACTATTGTATGTCTGTTGTTCATTTTACTCTTTGGCATTGGAACCTGTAACTTAGATATCATGCCCCGTTTATCTTATATATGTATAATATAGGTACAAAATGTTTTTCCTGTACTTATTGGCATTTTCAAATGCAATAGTAGGTTTTTGGCTGTACGTTGCTGGATTGCATAAAGCAGTTCTTTGCTGCTGAAAAGGTTGAGAATTATCGTTGCAGCTACTGTTGGCATAATGCTGGTGTGAAGTATCTGTCCTCAATGGGAGCTTCTGAAGTAATTCTTTTATCTGAATTTTCATTTCTCTTTCTCTAGTTCGGGTTTTACCCTTCTTCCCATTTTATCTTCCATGCTGTTTTTCCCTATTTGTTGCAGGTTCCCTATTAACAGTAGCCTTTCCTCATTTATTTAGTTTATGTGAGAATACTTGCTTACTAATTGGTGTATTATGCTTTTGAAATTCTTTAGATGGAGATTGAAGAACTTATGAGGTGTGATGGGCAAGAGTCTTGTGGTTGTGACAGGCTTCTTCATTTATATAAAGTTCCATGGTCAAATACGTTTTCATTCACTCTAAAGCAACTCAGTGTTGCTCACTGTCCAAAGGTATGCGTGCCAAACTTTTGTTTCACCATAAAACCTATACAGCTATACTATAAACGCTGGGACTTTAGTAGTCACGTGGAAGCTGTTAAACCTTCCAGAAACTCTTGTAAGGTTGATTCCATCAAATTTCAAGTCTTGTGCTAGATGTCATGTCAACACCTTTTGTGTTCATAACTTGGACAAAACATTGAAAGGGAGTTAAAATTGAGTGTCATTATTCTTAGCGTTTTATTCAGTATTTGAAACGAAGAATTAAATCAGATCACTTCCTGGATCTGGCATGATACTATCACACTGACCAAGGGAGTGGTACTTCCAGTGTTTTGGTGTCAAATTGTTATTTAAGTAGTGTAACTGTGCTGTGTTATTTTATGCATTATTCTTTTATGAAATTGCAAATTTGGTCTTTGAACTTTGTTACCACGTCTATTTAGTCTTTGAACCTTAAAAAGTTTCAATTATATTATTGAATTTTCAATTTTTATTATGATTAGTTATGGGAGCTAATGCCATTACTTAAATATTGTCTTGACATGTTGATTGAATTAGTAAGTGATGATTTGACATGTCAAAACGTAAGAGAATTGGTTGGTTGGATAAAATAAGAATAGATGTCAACCCGAGCACAACTCAATTAATTGAGGCATTGTAACATTGAACAAAAAGTCAAAGATTTAAATCTCTCACTATAAAGGACAGATAGGCCCAATATTTGACAAGACAGGCAGATGGAATGGTTTTTTTTTTTTTTTTTTTGCATGGATGCCAACTTTAGGCTACTCTGTTGTGCCACTTTTATCTCCTCATGTCAAATCACTAAAAACCAAAATTTTCTAAAATTAGGGACAAATTTTAATTTAACCGTTCTTTTTTACCCATTGCTAATTGTACTCACAGATATTTGTTATACTTTCAGATTCTATGCATCCATCTAAAACGTGTTTCAATGAACGTGTTTGGTGACACCGTCAAACTTCAGGTATCAATTTCTTCATTGCTGTCTTTTGACGCTAAATTAACAAATTTGTTGTAGAATGTGAACGACTTCATCTTCTAAGCATTCTTTTCCTCGTATGATTTTTCTGGTGTGAACTGTGAGCTCCATGGTGTTAGGTCACAGTTATTTCCTTCTTTATGAAAATGATGCGTAGGCTTTTAATAACGTTTTGCATTCTTGTTCCTTAGGGCCATATTTCTTTCTCCCTGGTTTTGGACATGTCTCCGTTCATGTTGACGGGAGTGGAAATAAAAGATTTAGGAGGACAACTTGGAAGGCAACATTCATCAAATAAAAAACCGAGCCACGGTCTCGATTTCTTCAGAATGCAGTTCGACACCGGAATGCTGAAGTACATAAATGGGCTAACAGGCGAGGATGACTACCCTAGGTATCTAAACTCAAGTGAATCCATTTGCTCAGAACAATTAAAGGCTTCTACTGAAGAAGAGAGCACTTCTCAAACTGGAGGCTACTCCGAAACCTCGGATACAAACTTTAACTTGCACTCCAGTTCCCTGGTAGGTCTAAAGATTCAATTTCTGCAATCAACTCAGTTCACGCTCATAAACCAATGTGATTTCTCCCTTAGTAATTTTGAATGTTGGTCTATTCTGAATTACCCTTATTTGGTGTTTTTGTATTCACTTATCATACAGGAGACTACTAGGACTTGCCAAATAGAACCTTCAGAAACTTGTTTGTACCGACTTGTTTCAGTTGTTGAGCACTTTGGTAGAGCTGGGGGTGGCCATTACATCGTTTACAGAAGAGTTCAAGATTACCCACTCGAACGAGATTGCGATGTGCATTTGCAGGCTGTCTCTACGGAGTGGTTTTATGTATCAGATTCTGAAGTTCATCTTGTTTCTGAGGAGGATGTTCTTGCAGCTGAGGCTACCTTGCTTTTCTATGAAAAAATTTAGAATTCTTGGAGCAAAATATTCCATTTCGAGTCCTAAAGACGAAATTCGTGATATCTAGCCCATAATTATTGTTCAAATACAACAAGGGATCTGCAAATCGTCGTCCACAGAATTGACAGACAAATGTGTAGATTTGAATTAGTAATGTATCTTAAAGGGTAGGAAGCCATCGTAAAGAGTTTCAGTGTTTTTGGAAACCTTATAGGGTCTGTTTGTGTTATTATAACCTGTGGAATACTCTATACCTCAAATATAAACTATTATAATTTCAGAGTATACTATTATGCATTTTATATAATATTAAATGATTTCACAGTTTATAATAACCCTTATTATAACTCACTCAACCTCCCAAACAACCTCATACTAAGTTATAATGCATCATGATGTAGTAACCTATATGTCTACTACATTCAGTTCAAGAGACATGGAATAACCTTGAATGTTAGTTTATTGGATTTAGGGTTAACTTAAAACAATATAGAAAATAATGATAAACAATAACTCTTTACTGACAACAATAACGCTTTATTGATTTAATTAGAACATTATTTACAAACTATGAGTTTTAAGGCATAAAACCCAACAGCTCCTAGATCGCAAAGTGCTCTTCCCACATCTGTGCTCCCAATCATGCAAGGTATTGTAAAACTTCTCGGATCCTGCAGTTTAGGTGGTATTTTGCTGGTTATGTGTGCACTGCAGTTTTTCGTTAATGTTACTGTTTCAAATTCTCCTAGCCTGCGTTTCTAGGTCAAGATATCTTTCAGGAACTTAACATAGTTAGACATCTGCTCAAGTGCCTCCACCAGTGGAATAATGATGTGGAGTTGCTTGAGTATGTCTAAGAACTTGTTAAATTGTGCATCCTGAGTTGTTTTCTTGAATCATGTGGGAAATGGAGGAGGTGGTCTGTATTTCTTGGTTGATGTAGGCTATTTTGTTGTTGCATTTTTCTTCTCTTGATCTTGGTGCTTAACGATTCTTTCTTTTGTCGCTTCACCTGCATTATCCTTGCCTTACTTTTTTTCTCCTGCGCCATCCTTCCTCCCTTCTTCATCTTTCTCAATTGCCTTTGAACCTTCTTGTTCCTTGGACATCTCTAGACCTGCATAATTTGTTCCACTCCTCAAGGTTATTGCCTTATAATGTTTATTTCCTTCTCGTTGTGGGCTTTCGGTGGTGCTAGGTAACATTCTTTGCAGCTTGTTTTTCATCTCATTTGCTAGCTAGCCCACTTGGATTTCCAAATTACGCAAAGATGCTGCTTGGCTTTGGATAATTGCGTCGCTTTTCGCGATGAATTCTTTCATTTCCTCTAACGATGAACCTTGTCCTCCTTATTGCTGCTTGTTACGTCAAATAATATTGCAATACCGCAAGTGTACGTGTCAAGTTTTAATATAGTGAATTGAGTTTAGAGTATCGTCTTCAGGAATAGTTTTCTAGATTGAGTAACTACCAAGATACTAATTCTTAATTTTATCTAAAGCAACAAGAATTAGAAATAAGGTGAAAATAAAGATAAAAAGATAGAAATACACGTGGAGACACGAATAAGATAAAATTGTTAGGGGGATTGATTTCACAAGTTAAGTTCTTAATTAGCACATGCAATTGACTATGGTTGTGAGATTATGAACAAGAAGTAGAGATATTCAAAAGACTCTCTCGAGAACTAATGGTTCTCATGCATAGCAATAAATCCTAAAGTTACCTTATGAATTTTAAAAACATGCATGGCATTAAGCAACTTCTTAAAACATTTCCGAAAGAACTCAAGTCACTTTCATGCCCAGATTTACAAGGGGTCTTGGCAATTATGCTCTAATCTAAGTCTATTCTTTCGAAATCAACTTAAACCAACAAATCATGCTAAACTTGGCTAAAGAAAAGAAAGCATTTAAAGAAGAATTGCCAAAAATAAAGCAACACAAAAATAAGTTCAATACATAACTAAAATAAGTTCATAACAAGCTACATCAATTCCCTACCGTGGAATTTAACTACTCATAATCACCATAAAAACATGCCAATCCCATAAAAGAGTCTATAATAACTAGGCTACAAACTAAAGAAAGAGAAATAAAACTTGTATGTGTCGATGTCGGTCCCTCGTTTTCGAGCTCCCGTCACGATCTCGGGCCTCCACTCACGTGCTTGGCTCCCAAGGAATGCTCTTCTGCTCCTTTTAAAGTGTGTATTTCGAAATTACGTCTAAAATCTATCAAATTTGGCTCCCCCTTGCAATGGATAAATCATATTGTATTAATAGGTTTAATCGACACGATGTTGCAACCCTATGGGCGGCGTTGCAACGCCGTGCCCTAGGCGGAAAATATTTAAGGAAATAGTCTGCGACGTTGCAACGCTGAGGGCAACGTTGAAATGTCGCTACCCTAATGCGTGCCTTCTTATCGATTCGGCATTGCGACGCTGCAAAGCAGTGTTGCAACACTGTCTTCACAGCTTCACTATGCCAATTATCCACAACATCGGCGTTGCGACACCCAGAATGGAGTTGCAACGCTGTCACCTCGGGTCAACATGCTTGGTTTGGTCCTTCTCCTTCCACTTGGTGTCATTTTTAGCTCCAAAAGTCTTTAATTGAACCCGAGTACTCCAAAATATCTCCAAATAACGTGTAAATTCTCTTAACCTGAAATTCAATGATTTAAACACGTGAAAGCCCTGAAATTATCATAAGAACTAGCAAAATACAAACCTAAGGATAACACATTTTGTGTGCTATCAAATACCCCCAAACTTAACTTTTGCTAGTCCCGAGCAAAAACAGAACTAAACCATAAAAGATCTTTCTTATGCATACATCCAGCTCAAGCCTCAAAGATATAAAAGGAAAATTTCAGCAATCGCGGAAAACAATCAAACACGATACTTCAACAAGCAATTTAAAACTTTTCCTAAGTGTTCCTACGTGTGTGTGTGATTAGCCTCCGATTCCTTCATCTTTACTAGCCCAGAACAACTTTACCAAGTTCTCCTTCAACTTCCTTCTACACTGGCCATAAGTCCTAATCTTTAAGTCTCCCCACAATCAAGAAACAAACAACTCTTTTCAACACTATATATTTTTTTTCAACACACTTTTCTTTTTTTATATAAGCAAGGACACTAGCTTTCACACATCTATTGCAGGGACTCTTACCCAGAGCACTCGCTCAATTAGCGGCCTAACTGATCACAATCAAGGTAGCTCTTTTTGTCATCGACTCTTTTAAGCACAAATCATGAACACAAATAACCAAGACATATTATTTTCATTAAGCACAACATTTCAGATCATATAAATCATATTGTCATTCATCTTATCATGCAGTTTAACTCTCAAATCAGTCCTTACTCCTATCGAGGTGACATCAAACTTATAAACCTGATAACTCTATTCTAAGCATTCAAAACTACAGGAATAAAGGCTACGTGCATAAACATTGCAGGAAAAACTCAGGAAAATTTTAAATTTACTCAGATTCATATCATGCTCTCAAGTTTCAACAGAATCACAAATTTTTCAATTAAATCTCATCCTAGGCCATCTTAATCATACTTATGCATAAGATCAATCAACAATTCAACACATACTCAGGACTACTACAACAAGTAAACAACACATCCCACCCCCAAACTTAAACTAAACATTGTCCTGCAAAAGGGTAAGAGTGAACAATACTGTCCTGAGTAATGGAGATCTTCATATTCTTTTTGAATTCTTAGACGACCAAGTCACGAGAGATAAGGTACTGCAGAACGAGAGCATGGATTTAACGAGGGGCGACATCAATGCCAACCTAACAAACAAAACAAAGCAAACTAAGAACTAAACAAACAAATAAAACAAACTGAAGATAAAACAAAAGTAAATGAATGGAAATAAAAGCATGGGTTGCCTCCCAAGAAGCGTTTTCTTTAATGTCTTTAGCTAGACTGGACCCATGGTTGGCATCAAGGCATGTAAAATTGCTCATATTTCTTCGGGCCCTTCTTTCTTGCGTCAATATAGCCTTCTAAGTCTAAAAGGCTCTCTTGTTTTTCTTGAGCACCTAAAAGATAAATATTTTTGTTATTTTTGTTTACTGAAATAAAAGAACAAAATTCAAAACAAGACTCGTGAGTATAGGAAAAAGGTTTATCAAGATTAAAAGAAACTTTTGGAGATAAAGGGGGAGGGGGGGGGGGGAGATTGTTCAACCTCGAACCCTATCACCTGAATTTGTTTTCGGAAGTGATTGCATTACCATTCTCTACCTTACAAACCTGTGTTTGGTGTGTTTCAATCTCCTCCAACTCATCCTCACTATTATATGCATAAGTCCTTCTAGGATGCTCTTTCTCAGTGGCAATGATAAGAATTTGTTCATATAGGGTCTTAAGGGATTCAACCATTTGATTAAGATGATAAGTCATTCCATGTACTGTTGCCCCAAGTTCTTCCACTTGAGCTTCTAACCTATCCCGCCTTTCTAATTCAACATTACACAAATTTTTAATCCTTAACTCTAAAGAGTACTCATTCAATAAATCCACAAAAGAAGAATTTTCTATAGATTGGTTGGGGTAGGAAAAATTTTGGGTCCAAGTGCCTATATGATTACAATAAAAAGAATTTTCATAAATCATAGATTCTGAATGGTAAGGATTAGACATTTGACATCCAGAGAAATCACGATTCATAATCATAGGGTCGTGAGAGGAATAGTACATTGGCAAAAAATTAAAATTATGAAAAGTCATACTTTAAATCACAACAATTCAAATCTAGACTTTTACACAAAAAAATCAACACAACCAAAAAAGTAGACAAAGACTCGAAAAACAAAATAAAAGAAAACACTCAAAACTAAATTACGAACAAATAAGGAAAAAAAATCACAAAAATAATTAAGGAAAGAAAACATAAAAGGAAAGAAACAAATAAAGAAAACGACAAATAAGGAAAAACAAAATAAGAAAAAAACACAAAAGGAAAGAAAACAAATAAGGAAAAAACACAAAAGGAAAAAAAATTTTAGTCTAAAATCTCGAATTTTCTCCTAATATTAATCAATCTAAATAATCGCCATTCCCCGACAACGACACCAAAAACTTGTTGCGTTAAAATAATATTGCAATACCGCAAGTGTACGAGTCAAGTTTTAATATAGTGAATTGAGTTTAGAGTATCGTCCTCAGGAATGGTTTTCTAGATTGAGTAACTATCAAGATACTAATTCTTAATTTTATCTAAAGCAACAGAAATTAGAAATAAGGTGAAAAAAAAGGATAGAAATACAAGTGGAGACACAAATAAGATAGAATTGTTAGGGGGATTGATTTCACAAGTTAATTCCTTAATTAGCACATGCAATTGACTATGGTTGTGAGATTATAAACAAGAAGTAGAGATATTCAAAAGACTCTCTCGAGAACTAATGATTCTCATGCATAACAATAAATCCTAAAGTTACCTTATGAATTTTAAAAGCATGCATGACATTAAGCAACTTCTTAAAACGTTTCCTAAAGAACCCAAGTCACTTTCGTGCCCAGATTTACTAAGGGTCTTGGCAACTATGCTCTAGTCTAAGTCTATTCTTTCGAAATCAACTTAAACCAACAAATCATGTTAAACTTGGCTAAAGAAAAACAAGCATTTAAGGAAGAATTGCCAACAATAAAGCAACACAAACATAAGTTCAATACATAACTAAAATAAGTTCATAACAAGCTACATCAATCTCCTATTATGGAATTTAGCTACTTATAATCACCATAAAAAATGCCAATCCCATAAAAGAGTCTATAATAACTAGGCTACAAACTAAAAGAAAGAGAAATAAAACTCGTATGTGTCGATGCTGGACCCTCGTTTTCGAACTCCCATCACGATCTCGGGCCTCCACTCACGTGCTTGGCCCCCAAGGAATGCTCTTCTGCTCCTTTTAAAGTGTGTATTTCGAAAATAGGTCTAAAATCTATCAAATTCAGCCCCCTTGCAATGGGTACATCATATTGTATTAATAGGTTTAATCGGCACGACGTTGCAACCCTATGGATGGCGTTTCAACGTCGTGCCCTAGGCGAAAAAATATTTAAGGAAATAGTCTGCAGCGTTGCAACGCCGCTACTCTAACGCGCACCTTCTTATCGATTCGACGTTGCGACGATGCAAAGCAGCGTTGCAACATCGTCTTCACAGCTTCACTATGCCAATTATCCACAACATTGACATTGCGACACCCAGAATGGCATTGCAACGCCGCCCCCTCGGGTCAACATGCTTGGTTTGGTCCTTCTCCTTCCACTTGGTGTCATTTTTAGCTCCAAAAGCCATGAATTGAATCCGAGTACTCCAAAATATTTTTAAATGACCTGTAAATGCTCTTAACCTGAAATTCAACGATTTAAACACGTGAAAACCCTTAAATTATCATAAAAACTAGAAAAATACGAACTTAAGGATAACACATTTTGTGTCCTATCACGCATTGGGGCTGCATTCTTCTGTGTATAATGTTGTTGCTGCTAATTACTGAACCCTGGTGGCATTCCCTGTTTTGGATATTGATTCTGATTGGAAGTTCCTGCCCCTTGTCCACTCCATGTGAAATTTGGATGTTGTCGCCATCCTAGATTGCATGTGTTGGAGTAAGGATTCGGTCGGTTTTGTCCTACATAATACATAGAAACAAGGTTGTAAGGACAATTTTCAAAGAGGTGGTTATCATTACAATAAACACAAGTGGGATTAGGATTAGGAGTGGATTGTATAGCAACAATTGTGGCTTGATTTCCCATCGCCATATTCTTTAGAGTGTTGTTCATTGCTGAAATCTGGGCACTCAACGCAGCTATTGCATCCACTTCGTGTACTCCTGCAATATTCCTCATGTTATGTGATTCATCCTCTCCCCATTGGCTATTGTTTGAAACTATAACATCCAAAATTTCATTAGTCTCGTTCACTGTTTTGCTCAGTAGTGATCTATTGGTTGAGGCGTTCACTAATGTCTTTGATGCATGCGTTAAACCATTGTAGAAGTGCTCGATCAACAAACTTGCTGGCAATCCATGGTGTGGGCACTTTCTGACTAATTTCTTGAAGCGCTCCCATGCAGTGCCAAGTCCTTCATTCATCCCTTGCTTGAATGTGATTATTTCTCCCCTGATCTGTGCATTCTTCGTGGGCGAAAAATACTTTGTGAGAATTTTTTCTGCTAGTTTGTCCTACGTTCTTATGGATTCTGGAGGAAAAGAATTTAACCACGCTTCAACATTTCTCTGCAAAGAAAAGGGAAATAATTTTAGGCGTAATGTTTCATTAGATACACCATTCATTTTGAATGATCTGCATATCTACAAAGACATCTTGATGTGCTTATGAGGATCTTCATTAGGGAGTCCTGCAGATTGCCACATGGTTTGCAACATCTGAAACATCAATGGTTTAAGCTCGAATTGATTCACCTCAATGTTAGGTTCTACAATTCCTGCATTTAAATTTTGGAATGTGGTGGCCGCATAATCTCTGATCGCTCTATCCCTCTCTTCTTCAATGAAGATGAGATTTTGTGGAGGTATGCCATTGCCATGACATTGATTTCCTCCATTAGCTAGATTTGCTTAAGGGTCCATGATAGGTGGATCCATGTGTACTTCCTGCAGAGTAATCTTTTCATGAATCTCCTGTTCAATCTTCTCCTGCAATTCCTTTTTCTTCCTCCTCTGTTGTCTACAACGTTGGTGGAAGGTTCTTTCGATCTCTGGGTCTAGCTCCAAGAGGATAAGCACCTTTTGCATGCACCAAACTTTACCTGCAATTGTACCTGCAATTTAGGCTTGGGTCCCAAAGATAGTAAAAATTGCTACTGCAAATGCAACAACAATTTGTCCTGCAATTTCGTTCACAATTCCTTATAACCGAAATAACTTGTTAAAATGTTGTTCCCCGACAACGACACCAAAAACTTGATCGGCGTAGACACGCAAGTTGACGTGATCGAAGTAATAATAACTAGAGTATTTTAGAGTATCGAACCCTACAAGTCAAATCGAAAAACAAAGAAATGCTAGTGAAAATCCAAGTAAGGTGACCAAAGCTATAAGAGGTTGAATTTTGGGGTTTTAAGTTGTTGTAGATGAAGAGAAAAATCAATGAATTAAAAAAAGGGAATTCAAGTGCTTTTGCCCCTTCGGAGAAAATGCTGCTGAAAATGCTGCAGTAATTGTGTCAACAAATTCGAATCTAAGTAAATCGGGTTCAATTCCTATTCGGTTTTACTCCCAAATCATTTAGGAAACTAAGTAATTAAACCTACATGTCGTAGCTAATTGAGCTTAGATGGTATTTGCACACAACCCTCTTGATTTCGAAGTCTCGCCTTATGTCTAGGGTCGAAGTTTCAAATTTTATGTCTAAGTCCTTTCCTCCGTTGTTTTTAGGAGATCCACTGTTCCTCGACCCTCTCGGTATCAAGTTCGAGCTTGTTGAATATGACCTTGTAGTTATCTAAGGTTGTCAAAATTAATTCACTAAAAACAAACTTCGATTCGGTTGCCAACACAACTACTTTGGTACTTTAAGCTAGACATCCCTTTTGTAGGGCATTCACACTTGAACGCCTAAAGAGGAAAATTAAATCATGATTAAAACTAAAGAAATCATCATTTTAGTTACTGTAATGCAAAAGGAAAGAAATGAAAACGAAAGAAAGGGAAAGTAGATGAAACCGAAAAGAAAATAAAGTCTATTATTATTGCATGCAAGGGCTCTCGGGTTTCTTCCTCTTTATTTACGAAAAAACAAGGAAACCAAGCTTGATGTTAAACTGAATGAATGAGAAGAAAACGAAGAAAAGAACAGAAAACACAAGAAAATGAAAGCAGTAACTTAAAAGAAGTAATGCTCTAGGTTTCCCCTTGCTTTATTCCAAGAAACGAATTTTAAACTAAGTACAAGGTTTACTGAATTAAAATGTAAAACAAAAACTTAAGTGACGGTAAGGAAAAACATAAAGAACAACGACTCTAAACTCGCCTTGTTAATCGATTCTACCCACACTTGGGTTAGAAATTTTCACCTCCAATGCTTTCGCAAGGAGGGATTAACTTAGGATTATTACAACTATTAAAAGAGTGCAAAGCTGCTGGAAAAAGATGAATCTAACTATTGTAAAGAGTACAAAAACTTAGAAGAAAACAAAAAAGAAAAACTGAAAAGAAAAATGGAGAGAATCCGAGCTTGTGTCTTCTCTTCGCCTCCTTTCAAACCCTCGATTTGTAGCTTTTTATAAATGATGCAAGTAAGGGTTTTTTCTCCAAGAATCCTTCCTTAAATAGTGGGTGATCGATTGAGTATAAATTTGGGCCATATTCTTTTCTAAAAGTGAGTGAAAATCTCCAAAAAATTGCAATCCCGAGAATTTTGAGGCGTGTTTCTTCATCTGGAACATTGCCAACATTGTGTCCAACATTTTGTCTAGCCTTTTTTTGGCTCGTTCAACTTTGCTGGTGAAAATGCAACTGCAATTTCTCTAACATTTTTTCTGTTCTTCTTTTCCTACAAAAACACATCAAATTAGTTTGATTTCACTCATGTTTCACTCATGTTTCCCTCATTTCTTATTTTTCTCATATTTTAGCAAGATTTAGGAATTTTACTGTAAATGATAATTTTAGCTTGCCATACCATGAAAATTGAATAAATTAGACAAAAAATAACTAAGTGTAGAGATAGATAATCCACATAAATGAGGATATCAATAATGCATAATTTGTGCATTTAGTGGGATAATGGGTGGAGGAAGTTATCTCTACCCCACTCCCTATATAAGAATACATCTAGATGCATTTTGGGTTTGATTGCTCATTTTGTGGAAACTGTGGATTTCGAAAAGGAAAACTCTCTAAATTCTCTCTACACTTAATTCTCTCCCAATTCCAAAAGGAAACTCCCACCTTTCTCCTTCTCCTAAAGAACAACGGAGAAGGCTTGCGAGAGGTGTTCGTATTGATCGTTGAGAACAAGGATCAAGTACGAGATTGAAGAAGGATAACAAGAAGAGGTTTCTTCAAAGGTAAACTCCTCTTCTCCTTTATGCTTAACCTTACTTTTATGTTCTTGTGCATAATTCAACAACGTAATTGTAAGAAAAAGTGATTCCAATGCTTTTGCTACGAGATACGACCCCTTAAATGTCGACTCAATATACCTACCTTCTTGGGAATAAAACCTAGTAGGGAGCTGAGAATTTAACTTAGCAAGATGGAATTTACTCATTCCCGTGCTTAGAGAATTTAGATAAGGTGTTCCCTTAAGTGTTGATTCAAGACTTCAACAGTGGGGCCTCACCTTCTCACTGACACGAGAGAGATTTTGTTTATGATGGGACCATAAACAAGTTGTTCATTAAGGAGGTGTTTGGATCGCAGAGTTGAATTGAGTTGGGTTGAGTTGTGCAGAGTTGTTTTGTCAGTGAGTTCTGGAAATCAATGTTTGGTTTGCAGAGTTGAGTTGAGTTGAGTCAGAAAATCAGTGTTTGGTTTGCAGAGTTGAGTTATTATGTCAGGGGTATCTGATACAGTTTTTTGTAAAGTGAATAAGTCTGATTTTTTGCTGCTTTTTTCTTTACTTTTTTTGTTTCCACCAAATTAATTGCAAACATATTTGTCTATAATTTCAAAACTCCATTATGAGATCAATTACAAATTTACAATATATATTACCATTTGCAAGATATATGGGATATTTAGAACAATACTAAATATTGAGATTGATATCAATTTTTCTTCTCCCCTAAAAATCATTTTTATCTTATGTAAAGTGAAAGGTCTGATTTTTTTTGTGATTTTTTTTCTTACTTTGTTTTCACAACAAATCAAATACAAACACATTTGTCTACAATTTCAAAACTCAATTATGTGATCAATTATAAAATTACACATATTACCATTTGCCAAATGTATGTTAGGGGTATTTGCAAAAGTAATGGATATTGGGTTTGATATCAATATTTCTTTTCCAATAAAATTCATTATTTAGAACTTTTACTCTTCAATATGAACTTTATTCCCTTTTTTATGCACATGTTCACCACTACTTTTTTATTTTAATTTAGGTAGGTCTTAATTTAGTATTAATACTTTGCATATGAAAAGTGTTTATTTAAATTTGTCTAAACACATGCATTGTCTATGGACATCTTTAGAATGAAATTATTAGTTTACCTTGTGAAGATGTTAAAAATATGTCAACATACTTAAATATTTTATGTCATATTGAAGTTGCATATCTACAAAATATTATATATGTCATCAAGGTCCTAGTAGCGTCGTTATGCTACCGAAATTTTCGGTGTAGGCAATGTTGCTTAGTAACGTCTCTAGGAAATTTTGAGTTTGAAAAATTAGGGTTGTTACAGTTGGTATCGAGCATGGGTCTTAGATTCGCATACTACCTACATCGTGAGGCAACGATCCTTATAGTCTCTCGCAGGAAGTCTAGTTAAAGTCATTTGAGTTACTTGTGTGTTGACACTTGTTATGCTATGCTTTTGACTTCTTTGTTCTTGTGCAAATGTAGTTTGGAGTTTAAGTTTAGATTATGACTCGAAGATGTGACCGTTGTAAAGTTCTAGCAACTTTCGAGGACGAAAGTTTTTCTTAGATGGGTATATTGTGGCGCCCCGTAAAATTAGATGCTTTAATTGTATTTGTTTTAAATTTGAATCTTTGGATAATCAGAACGGGATTAGAAAATGGTGTTTCAAAGTTTAAAAAAGGATTAGGATTTCTGTTTGTTTAGGATTTCTTTTTCTAAAAGGATTAGAATTCCTTGTTCTAAAAGGATTAAGACTTTTTGGTGTCCATTTAAACTAGAGTATTCGCAACTTAAAGACACACTTCAAAACTCTCCTCATCTTCTTCTTTTATCCACTTTCTTCATCTCGTCGGACAGTCGTCAGGGAAGTGGTCGGAGAGTCACCGGACCGTCGTCGGAGACTCGCCGGACTGTCATCGGAGACTCGTCGGACCGTCGTCTGAAAGTTGCCGGATCGCGACCGGAAAGTACCGTACGGTTGAGTTAATAACTCAACTCCATGGGGTTGGGTTATTAAGTCACCGGTTATAATTGTTGGTGAAACAAACAAGGAGTTGGGTTATTAACCCAACTCAACTCAACCCAACCCCATAAACCAAACAAGTGGTACTTAAGGAGCAAGATGTAGTCACACCTCAGCAGAACGGTGTATTAGAAAGGAGGAATAGAACCCTGTTAGGTATGGTTTGTTCTATGATGAGATATGCTCAATTGCCTGATTTGGCTTGGGGACATGCAACAGAGATTGCAATATATATTTTGAACATGATTCCCTCTAAAAGTGTTTTTGAAACACCTTATGAGTGATGGAGAGGGCGTAAAGGTAGTTTACGTCACTTCAAGATTTGAGGATGTCTTGCACTTGTTTAGGTGGCAAATCAAAATAAATTGGAACACTGTTTGAAATTATGCCTATTCGTAGGATACCCCAAGGAAACGAAAAGTGGTATGTTTTACGATTCTCAAGAAAATAAAGTGTTTGTATCGACAAATATTACATGCTTAGAAAAAACCACATGAGAGATCATCGACCACACAATAAATTAGTATCGAGTGAAATTTTTAGAGAAGCTATAGATGAATCAACAAGAGTTGTTGATCTGGCTGGTTCTTCAACAAGAGGTCTCAGGACAATCACATCCTTCTCATGAGTTGTATATATTATAGAGAGAGTTGGAAATATATAAATATGATTTTAATATTCCTAATATGTATATGATACATATTTTGGTTCAAACATTTATTTTTTGACTAAGGTTGGAATTTATTATTAATTTTTTTTAATTTGATATAAGATGTCTGTTGGGGTTTATGCCCTAAAATTCGTAGTTTTTATTTTTGTAATTTGTTCCAATTCATTTCAATAAAATGTTATTATCATTGTTCATTCAAATGTTGTTGAATTTCATGTAGTTTGCTTTAAATTAACCATAAATCGATCCAATAAACTAACTTCATAGGTTGTATTATGTATCTTGAACTTTGTGTTGAGACATATGGGGATCAAGGTTCAAGAAACAGTCCAAAGAGTCTATAGTATATGGATGATGTTGGGTACCTTATCCTGGTGACACTATGGATACGACCCACTTTGTATTTGATACAAACTCAGTGAACCAATGCGTTTGTGTAGGTGACATGCGAGTGGAGGTATCCTACGCACCGCGAAATAGTAACCGATAGGTGTAACTCCATTAACTAATTATGTTTCTATTTCAATAGGATGACTTAGACAACTTGATCTAAATCCTGGGTAGGTTATGAACTCCTGTCTGCGAGGGATTGTCCTTTGACTAGTATGAGTGAGAGTGACCCGAGACGCCGACTCAATAAGCATATCTTCTTGGGGACAATACATCATGGACAGCTGGAGACTTAACCTAGGAAGATGAAATTCACTTCTTACCAACTTAGGGTTAGTAGATGAGTGTTCCCTTAAGTGGTGCCTTCGGGACTTGAACAAAAGGCCTTACCTTCTCATTGGCTGGAGAGGAGTTTCTGTTTATTAGTTGGACCATAAACAGGTTGTTCATTAGAAGAGCACTGGTACTTATGGCCATAAATGTAACCCAGAGGTAAAACAGTAATTTGACCAAGCTGGAGCTACGAACACTTGTGAAAGATTGACTTGCTGTTATTAGTGTTCATCCTTGGGCACATAAAAATATCTGTAATGAGAAGAGTGCAGTTGCGGGTCTTTAGTGGAGTGTACCCGCAATGAACGAATGTCGATTGAGCGATTAACGAGATTAGCCAATTAATCTTGTATCGTTGGAGTTTCTGATCTATATGTCCATTAGGTCTACTTCCTAGCTCGTAAAGGGTTCTGAGATTGCTAGATCTTAATTAGAATTTGAAATGTTCAAATTCACTTGGAGAATTAATTTAATGTATGAAGATATATTTTAATATAAAGTTTTTATGTTGATTAAAAAATGATGGAACACGAGACATACGCAGCGGAATAAGGATCTAAAGACACTCTAATTGCATCTAACTTAATAGAATTAACATGCAAAAATACAAAAATAATAAACTAAAAAAAAGGAAGAAAATACAACCTTTGTAACTTGATTTCTTCTCTCCTCCTTGCCAAAGCAAAAACCGAACACAATCGAACCACCACTAGAGCTTTCCCACTATCCTCTGGACTAAGAACCGAGTTGTAGGACCCGATGAATGAAGGATTGAAAAGGAAGAATAGGAGGTTCAAAGTATTTAGTGAGGAAAAGAGAAGAAATGTTTTGGTGAGACTTCTTTTGGAAAAATTCAAAATTCAGCAAAAAGACCTCTTTGTTTTGAAAAAAAACATATTTATAAAGAAATTACATGCATCAAATGCATGCCACGGCTCACCAAAATGTAACACCTCACAAAACACTAACTAAAGTGGGCAATGTGTCATTCTATAATGTTTACACATAGTCCACTTAAGTTAGTGGGATTGTCCAAGAAAAACTTGGATAATTCCACTAACTCTAGTCAAGGGTAAAATGGTCTTTTCCATTTGGTCAAAGTCAAACTTTGACTTTTCTCGAGCTAAAAAAGTCAACCATTTGACTTTTTACGGTTTTTACCCTCTTGACTAATTTTGACCTCCCGAACATGAATCCGCATTCATATTTTTGAAATTCAAATCACATTTGAATATATTGTGTCATAAAAAACCGATAGCTATATCACATATACTTGTCGGTTTAAAACTCCTTTCCTAATTCGAACAATTCGAATTAATCAATCATACTGTTCTAAGTTTAATCCATATGAGCTAGCAGGGGGACCTAATGGACCTACAGATCATGGACTCCAACAATCCGAGATTAACCGGTCAAACTCTTTAACCTAATTAATCAACTTTTGTTAACTAACGGGTCATTCCACTAAAGTCCCGTAGTTGCACTCCCCTCACTGTAGATATATTTCTGTCCACCTGATATAACCGTAACCAGTAAGTCAATCCTTCACAGGTTGTTCGTGGTCTCGACTGGGTCAAAAAATCGTTTTATCCCCGAGAACACTTCTTGTTCCTTAAGTCCCACTAAACCTCTATAGAATAATTCATTTGTAGTCCAACCAACAAATCTAGTCCCTCTCAGCCTAGTGAGATGGTGGGGCCCCTTGTTCTAGTTCCGAAGTCAGCACTTAAGGGAACAACCTATCTACTATCCCTAGAGTCTGGTAGGAGTGAATTCCGTCTTGCACCCAATGTCCCCAGCTATCTACCCCTCTTACCCACCCTAAATGGGAGGCTTATTGAGCCAGTATTTGTTGAAATTGCTCTCACCCATGCAGATCAAAGGAAAATCCCGAATAAACAGAGGAGTTCATAGTTAGCTCGAGATTGAGATCGAGTTACCTAGGTCATCAAAATTGAATTAGTCGATTTATACGATGCAACGGTGTTATAAAGTAAAAGTGACTAAGTCGTGGTCTAGTCTTATACAAACTCATTGCATAGGATGCCCCCACTTACATATCTCTATATGAACGATTCAGGATCACATTGTTTGTACTAACTACAAAGTAGGTCGCATCCATAGTGTCTCCAGAATAAGGCACCCAACCTTATCCCTATACTATAGACCATTTTAGGCTATATACTCGAACTTGATCCATGTTTTATGTCATCACATAAAGTTCAAGTCTACATTAAATAGCCTCGGGACCTTAGTTTATTGGATTCAAGATTATTGTTTACTAATTCAATAACAATTTTATCGAAGAAGAAACAGGAAAAAATGTTTATCAATTACAAACTACGAGTTTTAGGACATAAAATCCAACAATCTCCCACTTGGACTAAAACTCCTAGTGGAATAACCCAATGTTGAATTTAAGTGAGAAACATATGAGTACAATAAACATATGAATACAATAAACTAGGGCACATGCCCAAATGTTCTCCCACTTGTCCTAGTTTACTAGCTTCATAGACCTAGAGACTGTAGGTGACCTTCAAACACTTTAGCCGTGAGGGTCTTTATAAAAGGATCAACAATGTTTTGCTCAGAAAATATGTGGGTTACTATAACGTCTCCACGATGTACAATCTCCCGGATGAGATGATATTTGCGCTCAATATGCTTGCTGCGCTTATGGCTTCTCGGTTCTCTTGAGTTTGCAACTGCACCACTGTTATCACAATATAGGGCGATAGGCAGATGCATATTTGGAACAGCTTCCAAATCTTTCAAGAATTTGCTCAACCATACTGCTTCCTTTCCTGCTTCACATGCAGCTACGTACTCAGCTTCCATTGTGGAGTCTGCAATATAGTTTTGCTTCACACTTCTCCATACTACTGCTCCTCCATTCAAAATGAACACTGATCCCGATGTGGATTTTCTTGCATCTTTATCGGTCTGGAAATCAGAGTCAGTGTATCTAGTAAGGATCAAATCCTTAGCACCATACACGAGCATGTAGTTCCTCGTTCTCCTAAGATACTTGAGGATGTTTTTTACGGCAGTCCAATGATCATATCCAGGATTGGACTAATACCTACTGACTATCCCTACTGCGTAGCATATGTCAGGTCTAGTACATAACATTGCATACATCAGACTCCCAACTGCGGAAGCATAGGGAATGCGTCTCATGCCCTCAACCTCTTGAGGTGTCTTAGGGCATTGTTCCTTTGACAAATGAATTCCATATCTGTAAGGTAACAAACCTCTTTTGGAATTCTGCATCTTATACCTAGACAACATTTTGTCTATATAAGTTGCTTGAGACATGGCTAGTGTTCTGTTCTTGCGGTTACGAACAATTTGAATCCCTAGAACATTTTGTGCATCTCCCAAATCTTTCATTTGGAATTGTGTAGCTAGCCATTTCTTGATGTCAGTCAAGTAACCTACATCATTCCCAATGAGTAGAATGTCATCAACATATAAAACTAAGAACTCTATAGTAGAATTGACGATCTTCTTGTACACACAAGGCTCGTCAACATTCTGTTCAAAACCATAAGATTTGATCGCAGTATCAAATCTCATATTCCAAGATCTAGAAGCTTGTTTCAACCCATAAATGGATTTCTGAAGCCGACAAACTTTTTGTTCTTGACCCTGTGCAATAAACCCCTCTGGTTGAGCCATATAGATAATCTCCTCAAGATCGCCGTTTAGAAAGGCTGTCTTGACATCTATCTTCCAAATTTCATAGTCATAAAAAGAGGCGATGGTCAAGAGTATTCTAATCGACTTAAGCATGGCAACAGGAGAAAAAGTTTCTTCATAGTCTACTCCTTCTCTCTGGGAATAACCCTTTGCCACAAGCCGAGCCTTAAAAGTCTGTACTTTACCGACTTGGTCTCGTTTTCTATTTATAGGTCGATGGGTCCTCTATGCCATCATCAGGTATGACGACTTGAGTTTCAGTTAAACCCAAGTAACGGTCAGGCTGATGGACAACCCTCCCACTACGTCGAGGTATTCTCAACTCTTGAGAAGAATGTGACTGACCAGATGTACTAGTTTTATCAACTACTTTAGTAGATGAACTAGCTTTATCTGTAGTGTCTTTGGAAAGTTCATTTAATACTAGTCTACTGCGAGGTTGATGACTTCTGATGTGGTATTCCTCTAAGATATGTTGCGTTTGTCGACACAAAAACCTTATTCTCTTGAGGATCATAAAACATACCACCTTTTGTTTCTTTTGGATAACCTACAAATAGACATAACTTTGAACGACGTTCTAATTTTTTTAGATTTTGACACTACACACGTGTCTTTGGGCATCCCCAGATCCTAATGTGACGTAAACTACCTTTACGCCCTTTCCATAACTCATAAGGTGTGTCTAAAACACTTTTAGAGGGAACGTTATTCAAAATATAGACAGCAGTTTCTAATGCATGTCCCTAAAAGGAATCAGGTAACTTAGC
This sequence comes from Trichosanthes cucumerina, assembly GCA_036507285.1. NCBI lineage: Eukaryota > Viridiplantae > Streptophyta > Magnoliopsida > Cucurbitales > Cucurbitaceae > Trichosanthes > Trichosanthes cucumerina. Next base: position 20,273,530 of record CM071841.1, read on the forward strand.
AAAACTCATCATTGAGCGAACCATGTCCAAACAAGTTCTGCTTTCTTCTTCGGATACACCGCTTCACTGAGGAGGCATATTAGGTGCAGAGAGTTGTGACTTGATTTCATGTTCTATCATATAGTCTTGGAATCTTAAGTCCATGTACTCCCTCGATCTGATCGAGGTGTCTTAATCGTTTTACCTAACTGGTTCTCAACCTCAGTCTTATATTCTTTGAACTTTTCAAAAGAATCAAACTTGTGATGCATTAAGTAAATATGACCATACCTTGAATAATCATCAATGAAACTGATGAAATATTCATACCCACCTCGAGCTTTGGCATTCATCGGTCCACAGAGGTCCGAATGTACGAGCTCTAAGGGTATTTTTGCTTTGAGACCTTTTCCAGTAAAAGATCTCTTAGTCATTTTTCCCTCAAGACAAGACTCACATGGAGGTAAAGAATTGTTTTCTAACTGATTTAGGAGTCCATTCTTAACCAATCTCCCGATCCTATTGAGATTTATGTGACCAAGTCTTAAGTGCCATAAATAGGCATTGGAAGAAACTTTTTGTCTTTTATTCTGAGTTTCAACTGTTCTAAACATCTCAGTATTTAAGACAAATTTTGCTTTAGTTCGTCTTAACTTATATAAGTTGTTTTCTAGTATAACAGAACAAATTTGAATACCTTTTCTGAAAATGAACGCTTCATTGGTTTCAAAGGATATTTTATACATTTGTTCTAATATACACGTGATAGATATTAAGTTCCGTTTCATTTTAGAAGCATACAAAACATCTTTAAGTATGATATATCTATCATCGAAATACAACTTCAAGTCTCCCACTGCATCGACACTACAACAAAAACTAGTTTTCTTGACGCTTATAAAATGTCGAATATTGCTTTACTTGACGTTTTTCAAACCGTCAAGGAATCCACCATCAAGAATAATACACAATACTTGACACTTATAAAGTGTTATGTATACTCTTTTTTGACGTTTATAATGTGTCATTTTGAACATAAATTCTTGACACTTTTTATTCGTCAAATATAGTTTTATCTTGACTCTGAAAAAATGTCAAATTTATTTTAATACTTGACGTTTTCTATGTGTCAAACATATGTTTATCTTGACATCGTGGAAATGTCAAATAAAAGTTACTTGACGCTTGAAATATGTCAAATATGAGTTTATCCTTGACAGTCCTAAAACGTCAAATTGAAGGTAAACCTTGACAATTTTAAAGTGTCAAATGTAATGTTCTTTTTTGACGTTTGAAAAGTGTCAATTTGAATTAGATCTTGACACATTGTGATTTTATTTTTCAATTAATTATTCCCTAAAATCTGGAATTTTCTGCATTGCATTCCAATAAATTATATATTCAAGATCTATGAAAATAAAATTCCATCAATAATACCCAAAAAAATTCAAATCTTCTTCCCAAATGAACAATTCTAAAATGACAAGTTCAAACCTTTAACAATTCCAACATTAGTAACTCCCCATCATAGTTATACATTCAAAATGTCAAACTACACTTATCTCCACCATATATGTTCAAACACTAATCATCCAAAAAAAATTGACTATCAATCCTATCTCAAGCAAACATCTATATAAAATATTTGGCACCTTCATGTAGCCATCCAAAAAAATGTCACTATCTATCCTATGTCAAACCATATTTACACAAAAAGAATATTTGGCACCTTCATATGTAGCCACCCAAAAAATTGTCATGAACAATCCAAAGTAGTATCCACCCAAAAATTCATCATTATGTATCCACCCAAAAATTCAACCCACTCCACTCGCACATCATCTAACTCCGGTTGCGAGTATACGTTTCTTGTATCAATCTACAAACATTAAGAGTCAAATATTATAATAAATAATGTTTTGTCAAGTGTAACAATTGGAATGCAAAATAAATAACATACTGAATCTGTGACTACGATGCTTCCTTTTGTCATGATATCTCTCATATATCTCATGACGTAATACCCACATTCAATACTTCCCACTGTGAAAAAAATGGCTAAAACGAGTTTAAGTGTTCGTTTGAAACTTAGAAAGTGCATAAAGTGATCACACAGCTAACCCCCATTGCAACAAATGTGTATTAAAGATGCTTAAGCATTTTTTGATGCCAAAAACTAACTCAAAACAAAATAAGAATTTCTACTTTGCCTCTTGTAACCTAAAAAGTTTCTTCATCCTGATTTCTTGAGAAATGGCATGTGGTCATGTACGTCTACATGCTAGTTCATGCTTTTAGTGAAGATTTAATGGTTTTGAACAAGGTAAATATGAATTAAAGGGTTGATGAGAGAAAACAAGCATTTCATTTTAATTTAGTTTACACCAACCACTACAGACTATTAGTTATCATTCTCTTGATAAGCATCAATTCCAATTATCTCCTACATAAATAACCACAAAAGTGATAATACCTTGACTGATATATTGACTTCTTCCAGCTTCTGAAGCAACAATTCCTGAGACAATACACTTCTACGCTCCTTTGACACATAATGCAGTGTTCTAGTAGTCTGCAGGATTGGAACAAAAGCTATAAGAATGGCAAGAACTCAGCAGAAGAACACATAGCTAAATTGAAGCTTGTCATCCAACATATATAAATGACTCCTAGATGATATGGCAAAGCACTAAGCAGACAGGAATCCAAATATGCACAAGCACACAAAGAAATCATAATGTTGATGTCTGTTTCATCAGGTAACCATCTAGAATTCATCTAGATCACAGACTACCAAATTTTTCGTCTTGGTTTGCATATTAATAATCTTCCCCTCCCCCCCAAAAAAAAAGAATTGCCCTAAATGAAAGGATGTGTACTTCACATTTTAATTTTATATTTGTTGTCCAAATTATGAGTGCCTAAAAAATGGGAAGATGAGTATTTATCTTAAAAAATGGGAAGAGGAGTATTTATCTTCATAAAGCCTTCAGATGACAAAAAATAAAGGAATTGAATGTCTGAAACAAGTAGCACCAGAGAGATTTTTCTAATGATGACCAATGGCATCAACACAACTTGGAAACAACCCCTTTAAAAGCCCATAAAACTTTCGTTCTACTTTCTATCTACCATACCAATCGACAGACTTTTGGTCAAGCCAAAATCTTGAATAACTTTTGAAGCTTCTCTTACAATGATCTGGTTGAAATGCAAGAAGTGAGCATCTCTTCTAACACTAATATAAAGTCTCACAAAAAAAATTGACACTTAAGAAACAAAAGTCAACAGATGAATACAAACCAACCTTTCTCAGGAGACCAGGATTAGAAATCCCTTGAACCTGCAGATCATCAACAGAAGAATCGAAGCTTTTCCACGTGCTATGCTTTCAACTCTAAAGGTATGGATTCCGTACACTGACTGTAAGCAACCTACAAAGAAGAAAAAACTATGTTTCTTCAACCCATGCAGTTTCATAAGGTCACTCACATTAACTATTGAGCACATTCGAGAATGAAAATGAAAAATTAGAGTGGAAATATCATGTTTAAAGAGCAAGAGAGTTGATCACATGGATCTTTATGTCGAGAGATCACATAATGTAGTCATCATATGTTCATAAAAAATGGTGTAATATTATCAGTTTAGTTAGAACAAGACATCCGTCATCATATAAAATAGCAGTTTTTTAATAACAAATAAGCGCTTCCATTCCAATAGAAGTACTTGAACTCTCTTTGCTTCTTTTCATGCCTGGGGTGGGATCACAAGCGTGTGATTCCAAATTGAACAATCCTATGTATATCAAACAATGATTTAAATAACCACGTTGCTCCCGTGGTCACTGGGGACACTGGGGACATGTTGATAATATACATACATACATACATACATACATATATATATATATATACATACACATATATATGCCTAAGGAATTTTAATTACAAGAACCAATAATAGTAAGTAAGATGATTCACTTAATGCTCTTTCTTTTGTGTGATAAGGATGAAAAATCCATGCCTATAAATACATAAGTCCACATTTGATAACCATAATCACTCTTAGTTAAAAATACAAACTATCATAAAAGACCATTTGACTGTAGGTACAACAACAAGAGACTCGAATAAATTCGCCAAGTAAATTATATAAATAAGCAAATGAAAAATTGAAAAGGCCTAATGCATATTAGTTGGTTAGAAAGATCATTTACTTAGGCAACAATGAATTCATAAAAAAACCTAAAGTACTATGAATTCATTCACAGAGGAACCAAACACTTGTATCTAACATTGTTGAAGCTTGAACAAAATTTAGCTTGTAACAGAGAAGAAAAGGAACTTATCAGTCGGTTAGAAAGATCAACTATGTAAACAACCAAAAATAGAATAAAGGTTCCCTCTTTCCTTAAGATATCCTTCAAGGTTAGAGAGCATAATAAATTAAAGGATCATATTGGAGACATGAACAATTTCAACATGTATGTTAACGGAGATGCCTTTTGATAATTGCATCTCCAAAAGTAAAAGGATATCAACTCATCCTTAGGTGTTCACAATGTTATTTAAATTTCAATACACATTCGAAACAAATTGCTTCTTAAATTGCTTATTATTTCTTTTCATATTTAGTCATATGCCTAACAGATTGATGAATTTCATATTTAGTCATTTCATGTTTAGTCATATATCTAACAAATCATAACAGGGGGAAGGCGTCAAATAAAAGATGAGTACCAATAAGGAAATTTGGTATCAAAACAAGCTTTAATTTTGAGCCACCAGAGCAAAACTTGACAGACAAAACTTCCAAGCGACTCAACCATCCATGTATCCTTCAAAAGAAATAGTGGACTCTCTAAAGCATTATCACCAACATCCAACATATAACACTCAATAGAAATAGTGGACTCTACGTATCCTCCTGAAACCATACTCTATTATAATCTCTACAAAAAGGTAATGAAAAAATAAAGGCTCGAAAGGCAGAAGGAAATCACTTTTTACGAGTTGCTAAAGGTGCCCCTCAAAGAATGAACTGGAGTTCTACCCATTTCAATGAAACTCATACTTGCTCCCATTACAACTGAAATACAACCCTTAGCCAAGTAAAAACATGCAATTTGAAACTCAAATTGTAAATTGACCAACAGTGTAACAAGTGTTCTACACAACGTAGGACAATATCACAACCTAACATCAAGACCCAAAAATGAATATAGCAACAAATAAAAGTGGCTAGAAAGAGTTAAAGTGTCATTTGACTCTTAAAGAAATTTAGAAAGTACCTAAACTTAAACTTAAGAACATAATCAATCCCCGATACTACGTAAGTGTCTCACAAATGCTTAAGCATACTTTGAGGCCAAAAGTAACTCAAACAACCTAATAATGTGTACTTCGCCCCTTGGAACATACAAAGTAGCCAAAAAGTGGCTTCACAAGGTTTAAGTCTCATTTTCATTTTCATACAGTTCTATGAATTAGAAACATTAAAGGACACTACAAAGTATACCCTATGGACAAACTTGGCGAATTTTCAACCAAGGACTAAGGCAATGGAAGTAAAAAAGGCGAGAACAAATTTACAGTTTAACCATGAATCCAAAGGACTTAGAGAGAGTAATAGCCACAATGTGGCGGACACAAGAGATCAAATAGCTTACATGAACCACATGAAACAAAGAAAAGAAAGGTCCATTCAACGAGAGCATTGGTATTATTGGGTAGTTCAATCAAGAAAAATTAGTAGCTTAAGATGATTTTTCAGTCAATGGGATATCTCAAGACTGCTATAATTAGAAAATTGTACAAACATAAAAAGACAAAGTGAGCACAGTAAAAGAAAGATAAGCCAAGGAAACAAGAACAAAAAATTAGAGTTTCAGAAAAGAGGCGTAATAGCATACCCCAGGCGACAGTACATTCCTCATTAGTGGCGCTCGCCTCATTCTCATGACATTCAATGCCTAAACACCAAACCAATCGTAAGCGCACAACAGTGAGAAGAATCAAATTAACATCCAAAATCACTTTTACAATTAAAGAACACATAGAATTCAAAAAACTCTTTAAACTTCCAGAGATCCATTATGCGATTCCTTCAAATTGCACAATTATCGACAACAATATCTACACAAGAAAATCACAAATTACGTTACAATAACGACAATAATCATTAAGAAACATCCAAACCAACCGCAACATATCTCTACAAGAAATCGAAAAAGTTGAAATTAGGGTTTGAAACTAGCGCTTCAAGACTCCTCGGTCCATTTATGGTACTGCTCCAACGAGATATAGGGCTTCTTCGAGGTTGGTTTCGATGGTTTGGCGCGCGAAATCTTCTGCATCCCTTGGTACTGGTCAGTGCAGGGATTCTTTGCGTCGATGTCGATGTTGGTGTGAGGTTGAGAGGATGTGCGAAAAAGAAGAAGAAGGCGTGAGGTTGAAGAAGATTTTCGAAGAAGAAGAATGGTGTGAGGATGAAGACAAAATGGCGAAAGTTAATTTGCTTCTTCAGTGATGTGTGTGTGCGAAAGAGAATGAGGTTAAGCGGCAAAATGAAATAAAAAATTCCCTCTTTTCTATTTTGTTTGAGCGCCTTTTCCATTTTGTTTTACTTGACGTTTAAAAACCGTCAAGTAAAGTGTAAGCGAGAAAAAATCTGAAATCTTTGTCATCCTCCGTATTTTTTAATTTTTCTTGACGTTTTTCTTTAAAAACTTCGTCCTACTTGACGTCATAAAAACGTCAAGTATTTAAAACTTGCAAGTGTCAAGAAATATATAATTTGTAGTAGTGCGACCGAGACAACCTCTCCTGTTCCAACCTTGAGGGTGATCTCGCCTTCTTTTAGCTTTTTCCAGGAATTAGTTTCTTGAAAAGAGAAGCAAATATGATTAGTGGCCCCTGAATCCAATATCCAGGTTGAGGTATCATACTCCACTAAACATGTTTCAACAACTAGTAAATCATATTTACCTTGTGCTTCTTTATCTGCTTTTTTCTCAGCAAGGTACTCCGGGCAGTTTCTCTTCCAGTGCTCGTTTTTGTCGCAGTGAAAACATTTTCCTTTTTTTGCAACTTTCTTTCCCTTGTTTGTCATGGGAGCCTTCCCCTTGCCCTTCTTTTTCATTTGAACATTCTTGTTCTTTGAAGGTCCAAATTTAGTTTTAGAGGACGATCCTCTTAAAACTTTCCTTGTGGTGACAACATTTGCCTCCACCTCTTTCGCCTTAGCTTTTGTAAGAGTTTGAAAATGTTGGAGCTCGTTAAGAATGGTTGTCAGATTAAACTCTATTTTATTCGAGAGAGCATTAAATGCGAAAATGGTATGAAGCTCTTGAAAGAGACTCCATAATAAAGCTAACCTGATTTGCCTCGCCGATGGCGCCACCATTTACTTCAGCAATATTGAAGTGGACCATCATGTCCAGGACATGTTCTCTAACAGAGGTCCCTTCCTTCATACGCTTGTTGTAAATGTACTTAATAGCCTCGTGTCTTAGAATCGATGACAGTTGCCCGAACATCTCTTTTAACGAATCCATGATAGCCTTAGCTGTGCCTAAGGATTCGTATTTCTTAGCCAATACATCAGTCATGCTGGCAAGAATATAGACACGGGCTTTATCGTTAGCTTTAACCCATCGATCATAAGCTTCCCGACTAGTTTGGTTAGCATTTGAGGCAGGGGCCTGAGGACATTCCTCAGTTAAGACAAATCTCAAGTCATCTATTACTAGTATTGTATTCAGATTTGTTTTCCATGTTGTGTAGTTGTCGCCGTTAAGTTTTTCGGAAGCTAATAGTTGAACTAAAGAGCTAATCATGCTGAAAAAAAAACATATCATTTTTAGTAAAAAAATATTAACCTTTATAATCCAATCAAGTTTAGCAAAAAATAATGTACCCATCATTATTATGTTTGCAACGATATTTCAACGGTTTAGAATAACCTTCACCGAGGGGTGACCGACCATTCCTCTGTTGAACCAAGACTATCTTGACTAAATACTATCACCAGAATAACTCTTATTCCTATAGTAACTTAGTTATCGCTCCTTTGATCGAGAATTTGCTAACACTTAGTGATTCTTGTAAGTGTAACCTTCCATTTTCAGACCTCAAAGATCAGAATCATTATGCTCCCGAAATTGGAAAGACAAGAATGAAAACGGACTTTAGAGACCCTATCTATTTTTGGAGTTCGCAGTGTTCCAAATCCTATAATACAACCCTCCGATTGGTAAGGTCGCTCCAGGGCAGACATGCAGGTGCATTATAGGAATCTCACGGTGCGACCTAATGGAAGAGACTGTAGGATGCGTTGACACACTTCCTTCTCCCACTTACTATGAACGATTTCCCCTATTCACCTTGATATTGACTCATGCAAACACTTTCCGAATGGAGTCCGCTCCCAGGGCGGCCCAAAGCCAAGCATGAATCTCACGCACGTGAACTCTTAGGGACGCTAGAGTTAAAAGTACATTACTTCTCTCCAGCTAAAGTGTTCTAGACGGTTAGGGTATAAATTACTTAGCAATATATTTCGTCTAACTAAAACATATCCTAAGTCTAGGCGAAACATCCGAGTATAACATTTATCTTTGGATTTTAACCTCACGATGTCTAGGTGATAAACAAATTTTTACCTCCTCACACTGCTCACGCATGCTCATAAAACCGATTTAACCTAACTCGGGCCGCGACTCGATCTCCGGTGTAAGGTGTTAGTGAGCCGTCAACTTAAAAACCTTTCAACCTTAGTCATCTTATCTGACTTTTTGCCAAGATCTTGTCGGGTGAGTTTTCTTGTAACTTCGATTTTACAAGATATCGACCTAATTTCTATGAAAAAAAAAAGATTGTCGATGGTTAACCTAAGTGAGCATGCATCTTATCTTTGTTATAGATTTAAAAAGTCTATTTGATTTTATAACACTTATAAAAATAATTGACAAATCTATAACATACATTCCACATTCATTACATAACAATTATATAATGAAAATTTAATATGGAGTTAATTTACTTAATTTAATCAAATTAAATTAAACAAATTAAATTAATTAATTAAAAGATTTAATTAATCAATTACCATATTAAATTACTTAAAGAAATCATGAATTATACATAACTTTTACATTAATTCATGAAATCCAACCTGCATACTATATATTTTATAACTATTATAACATACTTTCAATGCATGTGCATGCTAACCTATGGTGGGAATTTAAATCTACATGACATACTTTATGCACAATAAAAATTTAAACAATTAAACACATTCATAATGCATAAAGGAAATAAAACATAAAATTGGACCCGTTTTGGCATCCTAAACAAGCAATTAACTAAATTATTACAATAATAATTTGAAAACAAGCTCCGAACCAATCTCGAACAATTCGAACCGGCCCGAATCAGCTTGAAAACAACAGCAACAACACACGGACAACGACTGAAAAATCACTCCAAAAAAATAGCACAGTGCAGTTTTTTTCGGCAGTGCGCAACGCTCGTTGTATCTCCAATTACAACCTAATTTCAACTCTATTGACTTCCAAATTTTACAGACTCATTGAGCACACATTAAGGCTCAAAACCCTTGAGCAAATTACAAATTATAACAAGAAATTAAAGGCTAAACGATGCCAAAACAGTGAGCCAATTTTAGCTTTCAACAATTTCATCACATGAAAAATAACAACCCACCATATGCAATTGAGTGAAAATTAAAGCATGCTCTGATACCACATGATGGAACACGAGACATACGCAACGGAATAAGGATCTAAAGACACTCTAATTGCATCCGAGACATACGCAGCGAAATAAGGATCTAAAGACACTCTAATTGCATCTAACCTAATAGAAATTAACATGCAAAAATACAAAAACAGTAAACTAAAAAAAAAGGTAGAAAATACAACCTTTGTAGCTTGATTTCTTCTCTCCTCCTTGCCAAAGCAAAAACCGAACACAACCGGACCACCACTAGAGCTTCTCCACTATCCTCTGGACTCAGAACCGAGTTGTGGGACCCGGTGAATGAAGGATTGAAAAGGAAGAATGGGAGGTTCAAAGTATTTAGTGAGGAAATGAGAAGAAATGTTTTGGTGAGACTTCTTTTGGAAAAATTCAAAATTCAGCAAAAAGACCTCTTTGTTTTGAAAACAAACATATTTATAAAGAAATTACATGCATCAAATGCATGCCAAGGCTCACCAAAATGCAACACCTCACAAAACACTAACTAAAGTGGTCTATGTGCCATTCTATAATGTTTACACATAGTCCACTTAAGTTAGTGGGATTGTCCAAGAAAAACTTGGATAATTCCACTAACTCTAGTCAAGGGTAAAATGGTCTTTTCCATTTGGTCAAAGTCAAACTTGGACTTTTCTCGAGCCGAAAAAGTCAACCATTTGACTTTTTATGGTTTTTACCCTCTTGACTAATTTTGACCTCCCGAACATGAATCCGCATTCATATTTTTGAAATTCAAATCACATTTGAATATATTGTGTCATAAAAAATCGATAGCTATATCACATATACTTGTCGGTTTAAAACTCCTTTCCTAATTCGAACAATTCGAATTAATCCATCATACTGTTCTAAGTTTAATCCATATGAGCTAGCAGGGGGACCTAATGGACCTACAAATCATGGGCTCCAACAATTCGAGATTAACCGATCAAACTCTTTAACCTAATTAATCAACTTTTGTTAACTAACTTGGTCATTCCACTAAAGTCCCGTAGTTGCACTCCCTCACTTTGTAGATATATTTACATCCACCGATATAACCGTAACGATGAAGTCAATCCTTCACGGGTTGTTCGTGGTCTCAAATTTGGGTCAAAAATCGTTTTACCCCCGAGAACACTTCTTGTTCCTTAAGTCCCACTAAACCTCTATAGAATAATTCATTTGTGGTCCAACCAACAAATCTAGTCCCTCTCAGCCTAGTGAGAGGGTGGGGCCCCTTGTTCTAGTTCCGAAGTCAGCACTTAAGGGAACAACCTATCTACTATCCCTAGAGTCGGGTAGGAGTGAATTTCGTTTTGCACCCTATGCCCCCAGCTATCTACCCGGTCTTACCCCTGAAATGGGAGGCTTATTGAGCCAGCGCTGTTGAGCTGCTCTCACCCATGCAAATCAAAAGATAATCCCGAATAAACAGGAGTTCATAGTTAGCTCAGGATTGAGATCGAGTTACCTAGGTCATCAAAATTGAATTAGTCGGTTTTTATACGATGAAACGGTGTTATAAAGCAAAAGTGACTAAGTCGTGGTCCAGTCTTATACAAACTCATTGCATAGGATGCCCCCACGTACATATCTCTATATGAACGATTCAGGATCACATCGTTTGTACTAACTACAAAGTAGGCCGCATCCATAATGTCCCCAGAATAAGGCACCCAACCTTATCCCTATACTATAAACCATTTTAGGCTATATACTCGAACTTGATCCATGTTTTATGTCATCACATAAAGTTCAAGTCTACATTAAATAGCCTCGAGACCTTAGTTTATTGGATTCAAGATTATGGTTTACTAATTCAATAACAATTTTATCGAAGAAGAAACACGAAAAAATGTTTATCAATTACAAACTACGAGTTTTAGGACATAAAATCCAACAAAACTTTATTATATAAATTTAATTTTAGATATGATTCAAAATTAAAGTTTGAGAGAATTAAATATTTGAAAGAGTTCAAGTATTATTTTAATGTGAATAAGATTCATGTTCAAAACTATAGATTAAATTTTAATGCACATATGATGTACATTAAAACTATAGGTTAAGGGAGAATGATTAAATGTAATTTAATCATAATAACCTAAATTAAAATTATAGGTTATGATAGATATGCATTTAAATATGATTTAGATGTAAATTAATTTAATTAATGGTTAATTAAATTAATTAATTAATGGAAACATGCATTATGCACGTTCCTCGATACTCTCTCCCTCACTCCTTCTTTCTTCATCCTCCTCTATCGATAAAATATAGGAGGTTGAAGGATTGTGAGTTGGTTGGTTGTAGGGATGTGCAAAAAATCGAAAAAACTGAAGAACCGAACTAAACCGATCCAAACCGACTGATTTGGTTTGGTTATTTTTAGAAAACCAGTTTTTTTCAGTTTGAAATTTTAGAAAACCACAATATTCGATTTGATTCATGGTTCATATTATTTCAAAAATAGTAAAACCGAACCGAATCGAAATAATTAAAAATTCCACAAGCTCACTTTAAAGCCCACATAGAAACCCTCTTTTATTTTTTTTATTCCAAACCACTCATTTCTCTTTACAGCTCACTCACGTATTTTCATGTTTGTTTTTGTCTTTTCATAACTTTTCACTCTCTTTCTCTTTCATTCTTTTCATAACTTTTCACTCTCTCTCTTCCAGTCTTTTCATCTTCTTTTCCTTTCAATTGTCAAATCCACTTTTCTTCGTTTTTTCATCCTCTTCTATCTACTCTTTCTAATTTCTAATTCTCCAATTCTCTAGCCTTATCTGAATCTACCTCTCCCTCTCACTTCTCACTCACCCTCTTCTCTCCACAGCCCATGGCGACATACCGATGGTTGCAGCGATGAGACGACGACATGTAAGTCTCCTCAATCTCTCTTTTCGTTCTCTTCCACGCGGTGGCCACACTTTCTCTTATATCTCTCGTTGGTGGTCGTTTTCCTTTTGAGGCTCGATTTGCAGCTCGCCCACTATAGATACTTTTTTTAAGCAAACGGTTAAAAACCGAAACCGAACCAAATAAACAAGAATTAATTGGTTCGATTTTGAACCGAAATCGAAGAATATTTTGGTTTACTCGGTTCAGCTACCTCACGAGCCGAGAGGTTCGGTTTGGTCTTCGGTTTCGATCAAAATCGGACCAAACCGAACCGTGTACACCCCTAGTTGGTTGTTTTTCCTGTTGAAAATTCAGAAGTAATTTTACTCTCAAAATTCCTAAAAAAATATTAAGAAAGGTTCCCACAAACCTCAATCTTAGAGATTTAGAGAATAGGAAGTTCTCCTAAAAGGTAGTGTCCTGTAGTTTCTCCGTACAGAAATTCTTGAAGTTGGTATTGCTGTCTTCACTGAGGACCATTACTGTGTAATTCCAGAAACCAAAAAGGTAAAAATTCTAACACTTTTAGTTTAGAATTAATTTTAGAATGGTTATGGTTTTTCTTTTAAAATCAATGCTTTACTGCTTATCGATAGTCTTTTTTCCAATGTACTGGTATTTCAGAAATCAATATCAATACGATAGATCTAATTGGCTTTCGTTGCAACTGGTTTATCGGAACGAGACAATATCAAATTAATTAAATAAATAAAATTTATTAAAGTTTTTTTTTACTATTTATTTCCTAATTTTTTTTGTTTAATTTAAATTTTATGAAAATTAGTTTCATTTGAGTGGATTATTTCATGTCAAAATGAGGTTCATTTTTGCATGTTTTTTTATATAAGCTTGTTTGCATGTTTTTTTTTTTTTTTTGAAGAGGATGGAAGAACTTGATGAAATTTTCCATAAAAAAACAGTAACTTGCTCTCTCTCTTTTCCCTTCATTTTATATCACAATTGGTTCTCACAAACCATTCTAAGGCTAGAGAATAACAAGGGAAGATACTAACAGTGGTCCACGACGTGTTCGTGATTCAATCAAGCTAACGGTTTCTGATTATAGATCTTCAAAGGTTAGTTTTCCTAGTTTTGTTAACATGCTTTGTTCATGAAATTTGTGTAAACTAAGAGGCTTGAGATCTAAATTGCTTCCTAAGTAGTTGAAGTCATCATCTCCAATTAATTTATTTGTTGTTTTTTTTAATATGTTTTGTTAGACTTAGGAAGTTCCATATTTGAGGTTGTCTGTTGTGATAGATCTGGTATCATTGATCTCTGTGACTTATCTTTTGCACTTGCAAAAACAATTACACCAGTAAACTCTTGTCTACTGTAAGTGATATTTTTAAACAAAAAAATTTCTTCATCAAACACAACATGCCTAAAGATGTAAACTCGATTGGTTATAGGGCCAAGAGATCTAAAACCTTTGTGACTATTGTTATATCTTATGAAAACACAAGGATAGGTCTGCTTTAATAATTTGTTTTGGTTGTAATTTCTAAGGTAAGGATATCAATTCCAACCAAGAATTCGAATGTGACTATACACGGGTTCCTTTTTGTATAGTTTTGAAAAAGGAGGTTCCATTCCAATAGACTTAGAGGGCATGATATTGATTAGATAAACAATCGTTATGAAACTATCTACTCAATATTTAAGGAAAACTTTGGATTGAAAAAGGAGCCTAAAGCCGTTTCAACAATATGTCTATGTTTTCTCTCTGCCACTCTGCTTTGTCGAGGAATATAAGAAAAAAATATTATCGTATGCCATAAGTTTCAAGGTGATCTTTTTAGAGCAAGAGAAGTAAACTCTCCTCCTCCATCACTCTGTAGTATTTTTTTATCTTTCCTTTCGAATTCATTTTCTACTTGTTTTTGAAAATTTAGAAAACAAGCTAGAAAGTCGGATTTTTCGTTTTAAAGGGAATAACCAAGTGAGTTGTGAGTGATTTTCTATGAAACTAGTGTAGTACTTGAATTCTTGACAAGAGGGTGTAGGAGACGAGAAATTATTCAATGAGCCCGCCACAATGTGGTGGGCTTGTAATAACCCTTAGATCTAGATCCAATAATTTTCATGCCCCTTAATATCCCTTAGATATAAATTCGAAACACTTCTCTCTCTCCATCCGATGGTGAAAAACTATCGGTCATATTATGGCGGCCTCACTGAATAATTTCTCGTAGGAGACGGTCCCCAAAGGTCACAATGTATTTCATCACGAAGGTTGAGAGAGAATTTGTAATTTTAACAAAAAGAGAGCTTACAACTTTCACTTAATTGACAACTTTCATATGAAGTTTTCATTAGTCTAACAAAGCACTTAAACATTGCTCTTATCACATAATAATTTTAGAAATCTATCATTAAGATGTTTCATTCTTTGATGCCACATAGAGTGAGGCACCTTATTAGAGGTGGCCATGGCAGTGAAAGCACTAAATGGTGGTTCTTCAAGAGCATAGAGACCACCTTTTTCATATCTCTTGGCTAGCATCCATCCCTGTGCATCCTTAGAAATAAAATTATTAGCAGAAAATTCAATAATGCAGTCATTATCACGAGTTAATTTGTTGATTACAATTTACAACAAAGTTTTCTTAATGTTCGACACTACCAATATTTTCTTTAAGGAGAGTTCTCCTGTGTTAGTTTTGAGAGTTATATTTCCACGGAGTGATATTTAAGCTCTCTCTATTATCCACATAGATTTAGCTCGAGAGAGTAAATTTAACCATAGAACAAAAGATGTATAGCTAGATTTAATTTATTGCATGAGAGTGAATCGTTTAAATCTATAAGCCTTAAGAGAATTGCCTAGTGTCGTGTTTATGAATAAAAATAGACCAAGAGGTTGATTTTACTGTTAAGAACGAGATCAATTGAGCTCGAGAGAGAATATTGATTATTTAGTAATTCTTGGCTTAAGATTAATTACATGAAATCACTTATTTATCTACAAGATTGTACTTATTTAATCAAGCATCATGTTTCTCAAGAATAGGACTCAACCCTTGTTAATAATAATTTAGATTTCATTTTTTGTTTTCAAATCCAAATCTAAAGTTATATCTAAATAAAATTAGGCATAAGTAATTATAGTGCATAATTAATATTAAGAACTCCAATACTTGTGGATGACTCTAGCTACAAATCACTACAAATCTTTAGATGGTCTGAGATTATAAATTTCACTTTGATAGAGCCTTCTGAAGGGAATGAGAATCCCAGCGCAGCGGAAGACAATCAAATCGTCGTGGTATTGTTGTGCATTTCTATTTCGTTAAAATTAACTATCACATAGAATAGGCTAAACATGCAATCTAAGAAGGAAAACAACAAGTATAAAGTGGTACTTGTTGAAGACCGTCTTCAAGATTCCTTCCTCCGTTCACGAACTCTTCGTGCTTTGCCCGTAGTTGCACTCCCGTCAGTGTAAGACAAGATGTGTCCACTGATATAACCAATACCCATGAGTCGACCCTTCACAAGTTGTTCGTAGACACTGCTGGGTAAAATTACCATTTTACCCCTGTGTCTACTTCTTGTTCCTTAAGTCCCCACTGCTCCTCTAATGAACAACAACGTTGTAATGGTCCAACCATACACAACAATCCTCTCGTGCCAGTGAGAGGGTGGGCACCCGTTGGCTAAGCCCTGGACACAACACTTAAGGGAACAACCCCTCTAGTTTCCCTAAAGGCGGGAACGAGTGAATTCCATCTCGCGTAGTTAAGTTCCCAGCTCCCTACTTGGTCATGTCCCTGAGAAGATAGGCATATTGGACGAGTAACTGTGACCACCCTCACCCGTACTAGTCAAAGGGACGGACCCTGCGATGCGGAGTCCGTAACACGCTCAGGATTCAGGTCGAGTCACTAATGGTCATGTACGAAGTTATTAGTCCATATTGTTAACGGTGTTACATTAGTAGGTCTAATATCACGGTCTGGTCTTGTATAATCTCATTGTACAGGATGTCCCCACTCGCATGTCAACCACATGAACGAGTCAGATCACCTCGTTTGTATCTTAATACAAAGCGAGCCGCATCCACAACGTATCCAGGATTAGGTCTCCAACCCTATCCTTATACTGTAGACCATTCGGGTCATTAACTCAAACGTGATCCTCCCTGTGTGTCCACTACACACTATTCAAGTTCTAATTCTCTCATATATTTAATGACCCTAGAGCTTTGTTTGTTGGACAAAGTTTGTAAAAATCGTGAGACACAAAATTATGAAATGAATAACTTTTATTAATTTCAAATGTTAATTTACAAACAGAACGAGATTAGGACAAACATCCCAACACCTTGAACAAGCTTGATTAATTTCACACTATCACTATACAAAAATGATCAAGGAAAAAAAGAATTGCTTCTTCAAAACACTCATTTATGAGTGTTTTTTGGCTCTAAAAACTAAGCTATTTACTAAAAAGGTGACTGTTGTTATAATTCATATCGTTTAGAGCGAATTTAGGTAAAAACAAGATTTGCTTGTGTTTAAAGTCTAGGTTTTGTAAAAATAATTTTTTAGGTATATTTAGTCATTTTTATTAAGAAAGTGTTACTTTTTGTTGGTTTTTTGTAGAAGCTGAAAAAAGAGTTGGTTTTTTTGTAGAAGCTGAAAAAAGATCCAAATGCACCAACATTCTGGTGGCAACTGTGACAAGAGAAAGAAGATCCAAGAGATATGCAACCTGGATGCACCAGAAATTGAGAGCAAAAGCCAAATTCTAACTGTTGCAAGAAGAACTCAAAATGCGCCTAACTATGTGACTACATTTAGGCCATTTCGACAACAACACAATTGCACTCATTATGCGACCACATCTGGACCTTTTCGATAATTTTTTCCAGATGCATGAGATTGGCAGATAAAATCAATTATTCTCCATCAAACTCTGAAGATCAAGGGATATGGTTAGCCAAACCTCTCCACACTTATCTCGACAGCAAACCCTAGACCTTGAGGTCTATAAAAGGCGTCTCAAGCTTCAGTTTCAAGAGAGCTCGGATTACTACTTTCTTCACCAACATTTTGTAGTTTTCTTTTTTTTCCTATCGAGTCTCCTCCAAGCTCTGTTTAGACTTCATTTGGAGACAAACTTCAAAAGAATTGAGTGTAAGCACTTGTTCTCCTCGAAAGAGGTTGAACAAAGTCAGAAAGAATGAACAAAGTCAGAAAGAATGAACAACTTCAAGTTTTTCGTAGATTTCCTTTGATTTCTTTACTTTTTGTTTTCTCAATAGTTAATTTCTATTTTTTATTCTCTAATTCAGTTGTAAGTTTTTGTTCACGTCATACAAGTTGTAGTTTCAAGTTTGTCATTTCGATTCTGAACTTTCAATTTAATTTCATTTCTTTATTTCAATGAAATTTATCTTGTCTCACATTTTCTTTCTATCTTCTAAACTTTAGTTTTCTTTTCAATGAGTAGCTAAACTCCTTGTAGGGGATTTATTGAAGTGGATACCCTAACAAGGAGAAACTCCCTACCATGTAATTTCTAGCAACTTTGCTTAATATTTAGTACCATGTATTTTTATTGAGTTTTAAGTCTCATTGTTAGCTTAAACTGATCATTTTAGTTAGCATAGCTTTTGTGAGATTCAATACTGAAAGGGTTGGATCAAGCACGCGTTTTCATAAAAGCAATCCAGGAGAAAAATCTAGACATATAACTTCATTTTTTTTTTGTACCTAGATATAGGACAAATACCTTTAGAATCATTGAGTTGTGTTCTTTATTTATTAAAATTAAAATTAGCCATAGACATATGTGTTTAATTGCTTAGACTCCTAAAAATACTTAGAAAAGAGTTGAATAAGTGTTGAACTCGATTCATGGTATTAAGTGTTGGTTAGGGTAGGTTGCAAGCGTATTTCAGTAACATTTCGTCGGAATCACACAGAACTCGAAAGAGTTAGTATGCGGCCACAAGAGGCAAAATCTCTGAAATAGTTGGATCTAGTTAAGTAAGTTTGTTGATATATGGTGGGTGCATTTCCTCATGGTTTAAACATATTTGAATTCCCTACTTCTCATTATTGTTTTCTTATTTTTTTTCTTTTAGTTTCCTTTGCATACTTTGCACAAAAACTCCCAAAATCACATTATTTTACTTGGTTACCTTCGATTGCAACTTGAAAGTAGTTGTGTCGTTAACTAGAGAACTTTGTAACTGTTCCCTTGAGTTCGATACTTGGAATACTTCCATATATTACTTGTTTGGATAAACGTGCACTTGTGCTCTGCTAATCCACAAGGGATTGGAGAGGAAACAATTTTGAGAAAATTTTGTAATTCTCTATTGTGAAGATGTAGTTTCTTGTGAATCAAAATCATTAAATGGTACACCCCTAGGGTCCTATTTATAGTGACCTAGAGAAAATAATTAAATAATATAGTTTAATATCTAATATATTAAATTATATTTATTTAACCAATTTGAATCTTATTCAAATCTTTCCAAATTCTCCTACGACATTTATTTCCTAATTTGAATCTAATTCAAATTAATAAATATCTTTTCTTTGATGTATCTCAATACATTAAAGATTTTAATATTTGATGTATCGAATATAATAAATATATTTTCTTCTTTTATATTTAATGTAACGCCCGTGAAATAAATCAGGTATTGCACTTTGGATTTTAAGTTATCTTCTCTATTTTTTGTGGTAGCTTAAAATATATTTGTATAGTTAGATTTGAGGTTTGACTTGGTCTTGGGGTTTGTTGTGATTTTTCTAAAAAGGGCGAGGGGTATTTTAGTAATAGAGGACCATTAGGGTTTTGAATAGAGAGCCTTTTTGTCTTTAAGTGCATGCTTCCCGAGGCAAGTCTACCAATTCACTCTCCTTCCCTCTCTCTTCTCGATTAACCAACCCTCCATCTGCCTCTTGCCGCCGCCGGAGACGCCTCTTTCGCCGCCACACAGACGCCGCGCCGGTAGGTTCGCGTCAGATCCGTGCCGTCAGCCGTCGTCGCACGATGCCTGAGGTCAGCCGTCGTTTGAAGTTGCTCGCCCAGACGCCGCCGGAAGTCGCGTCGCTGCAAGCTCGCCAGAAGCCGCTCGCCGTAGCCGTTCGGGTCGGGAAGGATCAGACGGATCCGCGCCGCTGCAGCCCTGTCGCATCGCAGTAGCTCGTCGCTGCCGCTATAGTCCCGACGCCGCCGCCGCCACAACTCCTCAGTTGCCCCCGGTTACTGACTTGCGAGTCGTGTCGCCTGTGACGTTTTGGTCCTCGTCGGATTCACTGTGAGTAAGTTCGTTTTATCGATGGTGGAAACTAATTTTGGTTGAGACACGGTTGTGCTAGGAGTTCTTCAGGGTTGTGAAAAAGGTCAGTGGAGCCTAAACGAGTTAGTCACTATCTCGTTTTTCTGTTTGGCGAAGGCTCGGGTCAGGGTCACGTAAGATGACTTAAAGACCGATTTGTTAATCAAGGTTAAGGTAAGGGAACCCACACCCAATTTCAACCAAGAATTTAAGGATTTATTAATAAATGCTATGTTTGGTTTGAAAGATATGAATTTAATGTCACGTCGGAACCGAAAAAGAAACTTTTTCTATGCCATGAAAGGTTCTGTATAAAATGTTGAGATCTGCTGAGGGATTTGTCTTGAATGCCATGATTGGTTGGGTTGGATTCTAGTTCAAAGTGAAAGAGTCTAGATTAAGAAAGCGGAAGTAATTTTGGATCTTGAACACTCTAAGTTGATCAATTTTGTAAAATAAAAGGCATGCTCAAAGTTGGAAAAAAAGAGGGATAGAAAACTCAACTTTGAAGATCAAATTCTCTTCACCCGGTGGATGGTTTTCAACACGGACAACCGTTAGAGTCTTCCCTACTATCCTCAGGCCTTGGAACGGATTGTGGGATCCTAGGTTGAGAGAATTTGGAAGAAAAGACCTCAAAGGTCACTAATTTGGGAATTTAGAATTTTCTGCAAAATTCTCTCAAATCACCATTATACAAAGCTTCATTAAGCTTTATTAGAGTGACAACTCAAGTGTGATGAGGATGGTTTGAGATGGAGGTGACTAATTTTGGTGAATTTTGAAAAGGGCAAGTTGGCAACTTGATTTTCATGAAAATCATGAAAATCCCTCATTTTACAATTAATTTTAATTCTAAAATCATTATTAAATTGATTTTTAATTAAAATTAATATAATTAATTAAATAATTTAAAATTAATTTAATTAATTAATTTTTAATTTAATTTAATATCAAATATTAAATTAAATAAATTGTTCGATCCCGATCAATGAATCTTTATTCATGCTATAAACCGATCCAATATTTAAATCATATTTAAATATATCCACCTCCTATTAATCATAGTTTAATTCATAATTAAGCTATGATTTGTTAAATATATCACATATAATTAACGCTTTCTTTCAAACTCTAATTTGAACAATTCAAATTCTTTTCTCTCAAAATGTTACAAGGCTAAGTCCGAGCTAGTAAGGGGAACCTAATGGACCTATAGATCATGAGCTCCAACGATACGAGATTAACCGGTTAAACTCTTTAGCCTAGCTAATCAACATTCGTTAACCATCGGAACACTCCACTAAAGTCCAGTGGTTGCACTCTCCTCACTGTAGATATATTTCTGTCCACTCGATATAACCATGATTAGTAAGTCGATCCTTCACAGGTCGTTCATGATTACAACTGGGTCAAAATTACCGTTTTACCCCTGTAATTACCTCTTGTTCCTTAAGTTCCACTGATCCTCTAATGAACAATTTATTTATGGTCCAACCAGCAAACCGAATCCCTCTCGGGCCAATGAGAGGGGTGGACCCTTTGTTCAAGACCCGGAGTCAACACTTAAGGGAACAACCTCTCTACTAATCCCTAAAGCGGGTAGGAGTGAATTCCATCTTGCAGAACTATGTTCCCAGCTATCTACCCGGACTTATCCACGAAATGGGAGGCTTATTGAGTCGCGATCTCGGGTCACTCTCACCTATGCAAATCTAAGGATAATCTGAATAAACAGGAGTTCATAGAACGCTCAGGATTAAGATCGAGTTACCTAGGTCATCGTATGAATATAGTTAGTTAAGACAGTAAACGGAGTTATAAAGTCTAAGTGACTATTTCGCGGTCCAGTCTTACGCAAACTCATTGCATAGGACACCCCCACTCGCATGTCTCCACATGAACGATTTAGGATCACATCATTTGTAAACAAAGTAGGCCGCGTCCATAGTGTCCCCAGGATAAGGTACCCAACCCTATCCTTATACTATAGACTATTCTGGCTATAACTTGAAATTGATCCACTTTTATGTCACACATAAAGTTCAAGTATTCATCCTATAGACAAGGGTTCTTTATTGGATTAAGGTTACACAATACACAATTTACTTTATTCAATAACACTTTTACTGAATAAATTTCAATAACAACTTTATTGCAAAATAGAATATACATTCAGTTTACAAAACCACGAGTTTTAGGACATAAAACCCAACACAAAGGCCATAAATATTATGTTGCACTCATATGAATTTAAGTGTTTTGCCTTGGTGTTTGTTTATGCCATGAAACTCTTGTATTATTATGTAGCCATGTCATTTGGGACCCTAGCATGTGTGTCTTGAAAATATTTGCGAAGGTTGTGGTGAAATTTTCCTAATAGAATAAATATTATATCTTATGAATGAGCTGAGTCGACTCAAACCAGAGGCCATGTTCTAGGGGGTTTGTAAGTCTACTAAAGACCGAAGAGAAATTTCACAAAATAGAAAAAAAAAGGGTTTTACGAAGGTCGTGGCAATTAAACTCCCAAGATATATATATGTATGTACCTAAAAGCTATGTAAGCCATGAAAGGCTTAGAGTCACTTCAGACTAAGAGGCCATGGATCAGGAAGTTTCAATTTCCCACAAAAAGCCGAAGGGAGAGGCCATGAAAAATATTTTGTTATGTATGGGTCTCACTTAAGGCTCTGATGTATTTGCAAAATTTGTTTTCCAACCCCACCAGTGGGGTCTCTTACTGGGTATTATGTATGTAATATTCACCCTTTTCTTTTAAAATAAAATGTTTTCAGGTAAGGGCAAAGGCAAGCTGGTGGAATGACGCGAGGTGCTACAAGAGCCATGGGATGAGCAACTACTTCCGCGCTTCATGTTTTCTTCGTATTTTTATTTCTAGTATTTCATTATTGGAACATAAACTCAGTCGTTTTCTTCTGGAGGCCGGGTTTAAACTATTTGTTCATAGCTACAGTTTGGTTTTAATTGCTTTTGTTTTTGGGATCCCAATAAAGGAAAACTGTTTTTGTTATCTTCTGTCGATACGTGGTTTTAAATTTATCTTTTAAATAGAGGCCTCGAGTCATGCATGTTAAGTAAAGACCTTAATAAAAGAGTTCTAAAGTTATTGGGTCCTTACATTTAATATATCTATAATATATTAAATATTAATTGAACACTTCAAATTAAATATTAATTTGAATATTTCAAAATTTTCTTTCAATTAAATTGATCTCTATTTGTTCATATGAGCTAGTAAGGAGATCTTATGGACCTACAGATTATAAACTTCAACAATTAATTAAAACTCTTTGACTAATTAATTTTTATTCATTAACTATAGGTTACTCCACTATAGACCTAGAGTTGCACTCTTTTGTACTCTAGAACAAGTTGCATCAATGGATAGAACCACTACATGTAAATCAATCCTTCACGAGTTTTTCGTAATTACAGTTGGGTCAAAAGTTGGTTTTACCCCTATAATTAAATCTTGAACCTTAAGTAACATTGATCTTCTAATGAACAATTTGTTTATGATCCAACCATAAACTAAATCTCCTCTCGGACCAATGAGAGGGTAAGACCCATTGTTCAAATCCCAAAAAAATCAACACACATAAGAGAACTACTCATCTACTTATCCTATATGGGAAATAGTAAATTACATCTTGTGAGATTATGTTCTTAACTCTCTATTTGGTCAAGTCTCCAAAATGACAGGCTTATTGAATTGGCTACAAAATTTACTCTCACTTATGCAAATCAAAGGACAAGCCCTCACAGGCAGAAGTTCATAACTCACTCAAGTGATTGGGTCGTATATGATCATCCTGATGAAATATTAATCTTTTAAATTAACAGATTTATAATGAAATATTTCGTAGTCCAGTCTTATACAAGCTCATTGTATAAGATACCCCACTCACATATCTCCAATCAACAGTATTACCAAGGCACCCAACCCTTATCCATATACTATGACCCTTTAGGTTATTTTTTGTACATGATCTCCCGTATACTAACCATATACTGTTTAAGATTATATTAATAATCTTGAAATTTTCATATAATGGATAATATAATATTGCAAATAAAATAATAAAAAATATGATTAATTTTTACTATTATAAATAACTACGAGGCTTTAGGGCATAAATCCCAATAGAAAGGCTTCTCAAATGGCATTGCAATGCTACAATGAGTATTGCAATACTATGCCCTTGGGTCCAAATGTCTTGACCTTCCTCTTAAACACTTGAATCCTTAAATATAGCCTTAAATTATTTGCTCAAATTTATCTAAATATCTCACAATTCTCCAACTTTTCTCCAAATGCTCGATTTCTGAGAAATATACATAAAAATAAATCAAAGCACACATAATTATAGCAAAACTCTCATAAAACTAAGTCAAGAAATAGTACTATTTTGCATACTATCAATTAGTATAACTTTAGGTATCATTTCTTTTTTCTATCTTTTATTGTTATTTTTCGTGACTTTAATTTGTTTGGCTTAACTTGTTAGAGAAGATTAATATTGTAGTTTGTTGCTTCCAAATATTATTTTTCTCCCAACAAATCCATTAGACAAGGACGATTATTGGTGAACTAATGTAATCTGACTTGATGTTTGTTCAAAAAAAAATTTCTTTATTGTGCTTGAACATTGTGATTTTTCACTTAATCTCTAGTTAGGAAAAGAAGTTCATCATTGAATTTGGAAAAATGGAGTGGGAATTGGAATCAATTGATCAATGATAGAGTCAGTATCTGTTTATTGAATTACTGAGTAAAGTTAAGAATAATACACTAGCTAGCAATAGCTTAATAACTTTGAGCTTAAGCTTCAACTGACTGATATTAGTTAATAGCAAATTTCATGTTGCAGCAAACACAACAGACCACACATAGATAATCCATAATCCAAGCCTTGATACTATATCTCAGAAAAGTTTTTCATTATTAGATCACCTCCCTTGATTTAAATAAAATATGATTCCATTATTAAATAGTTACATGTGTGACCCCATGTTATTAAAATTTCCAACATCAAACACTGGAGATCAAATTATGCATTTAGCCAAAAAAAAAGGAAAAAAAAAATAGGTTTTTTTAGTTCAACAATGGCACGAATGGTAATTGATGTCTTTATCCACTTAGTTATTGGCGAAGAAAACTAAGTTTGAAAGCCTGTTTTGGATTTAAATTCGTAATAATTATGTATATGTTGTTCGATAGAACAAAAAAGACTAGGAAATAGGTTTCTAGAGTTCATTCCATATCGAGATGAATTTTCTATTCACAATTATTCAATTTAACCTTAAAAAAAAAAAAGAAGACAAGATAAGATGATTGAAACACTAGCACGTGTATGAAACCCATTGTTTCATGTTTTGCTCATATATATATTCCATTTCTGTATAATACATTACTCGAAGCTTCATTTTAACCAAAAATAAAAAAGAAAAATACAGATGTAAAACATATAATACAAATTAATAATAAAAATAAAACTCTGTTGGAATTGAGTTTTGTACAGATTAAATCTGATCAGTTGTGGATTGGAGGCTTCTTGGAGGCTGGAGTATAATCCATAGCCACCAAATCATCAGTGTTTGTAAAATGTTCTTCATCATGAATTTTAAGATCATCATCTGCTTTCTGATTGTGATCATCATTCTTTATCTGAGGCACTCCCAAACTTCTTGCTGCTGCAAAACCACAAATCAATAGCGAAATTCCTATCAGCGATTTGATTTAATTCGATTTGAACTTTGTATATATAATTCAAATTTTCAAAGAGAAGGAAGAGAACTTCGTAGAGTGAGGTTCTTTATGAGATTTGATAAAGAATTAAAAGTGTTTCTGTAGTTTTTTCTTTAAAAAAAATAATCTTTTGAATATAGGTTAATCTTTTTCGTTTGTTTTCTTACTTGTTAGATATCTTTCTTTTTGAAGTAGGATTCTAGAAAGTAGAGTATAAAATTAAGTCAACTGATAACAAATTTAATCGTTTTAAAAAATATAAAAAATCATACATTTTTTTTTTAGTTCACATAGTCGTCTCAGGAAAGTTTTAAAACATATATGTAGTAAATATATGTTGTCATAGATATATCTATGTATGGTACACTCGTTTCAATTTTTTTCAAATAATAAATATATGCATCTAGTTTATATGCGTACCATTCAAGATATTGCACCAGAGAAAATTATATATATATATATAGATAATTAACATGTATTTC
Source organism: Trichosanthes cucumerina (assembly GCA_036507285.1). Lineage (NCBI taxonomy): Eukaryota > Viridiplantae > Streptophyta > Magnoliopsida > Cucurbitales > Cucurbitaceae > Trichosanthes > Trichosanthes cucumerina. The sequence goes on from CM071841.1 coordinate 20,299,741, forward strand.
ATAATTAAAAAGAACATAATGGGATATTGATAAAAGAAAAAGGAAAATTGTAAGACTTAATTCATATTTTAAAACTCGAAGAAAATGAAAGGTGAGAGCAAACCACAAAACTTATTCCAATTTATCATAACCTTCCATTAATATCGTTAGAGTTAACCTGAAGTTCAAAATACAAAATTCAATCTAATCTCTTGAAATCATTTTAATTAATATGTTGATTAAACCAAGACTCAAAAACACACACACACACAAAAAAATTATAGATAAAGAAATATACCAAAAGTCGTGTTTGAGAAACAACAAAGAAGGACGAGAATGAGGATGAGGATACGTTTGCATGGAAGCACAGCCATTGGAGACTTTGGTGTGATTTTGCCTTTTGATTTTTGTTATTGTGATGATACAAAAAAGAAGGGTTGTTTTTGTGTGAAGAAGGTGTTGAAGTTGAGGAGTTTATTTTATAGAGAGTTGAAAAGAGGAGAAATTGATAATTTGGAGCTGAGAGTATACAAAGGCACATGTGGAGCAGCAGCCTGAAATTTGTATCATTCAAAAGAGAACAAAAGTTATGGTGTTAAGAGTCCATGTCAGTGTTTTGTGAGTGTCTTGTGATGAAAGTGATGGGTTTTTGTGATTGGAGACATTGCCTTTTGTAATTCAAATTGAATTTTGGGTTTTCATCCTTTTTAGCTTTTCAGAATGTGGAGTGTTTAAGAACAGCCAAATTAGGCTATTAATTTTGATAAAAACCCACTTCTAGCATCTTATGATTAATGACAAAAACAAAACTGAACAAACCCATTAATGCTTTTTTTTTAATTATGTTGGAGTTTTCAAGTTTATTTTAGTTCTTAAAAAGAAAAAGTGTTGAGGCATGTTTTTTTTTAAACAAAAATATGTACTCAAATGAACTCAAAAACTATATTGGCTACAAAATTACGTCTTATTTTTTAGAATGTGTCCAATCCAATCTGAAAAACTATTAATCCACAAAGTAAATTATTTCCTAATTAATGAGCTAGTACATTAAAATCTCTCTGAACATGAGAAAATAAAATATTTTGAAACTTAATAGAAGTATAGTGTGCATAAGAATATGAATTTATTATTTCAAGCGAACATATCCCTCCAATGACCCAAAATCTTGCCGACGTCAGATAATAAATGACAAGTAAAAATTTGGCCCACACTACATAGAATGATAATAAAAAATTGTGAAGTGCAACATATTTAATCCATGCATGTGAACCAAATTTCTTATTTCTTACTTGATCATTATACAAGAAATATGAAAAATAATAATGATTATGAGAGATTAATGTAGTGAGAAAGATGAAGGAAAAAATTAAAGAGCAGAGTAATGAAAGAGAGCTTAGAGAGTAAGTGATGAAGATATCGAGCCGAATAATTAAGGTCTTTTTTTTTGAATTCGAATAATTAAGGGTATGTTTAGTAGGAAATCCAAAAACAAAAACAGAAATTTGAAAACAAGAGATTCAATTCATATATATGTTTGGTAGGAGATTTAGAAATTTAATTCCATTTTAAACTGTAGTTTAAAGTGTGTTCTATAATATATTTATAAATCATAAAACTAGTTGTAGTTGCAAAACTAAATATTAGGTTGAATATAAGACATTATTAATTAATTTTTGAACAGGTGTTTTTTTTAATAAATTTTATATAATTATTATTTTATAATATTATATTTTATATTTTATAATATATTATATTATACATATTTTAATTTAACAAAAGTAAATTAAGTTTATAAACATGAAATACTATATTTATTAAGATTTTATCTTTGTTTAATACAATTCTACATTTTAAAATTTTAAATTCAGAATCTGGGTACAATGAAAACAAAAAAAATGTAGTTTTCAAAATTTCTACTATTTTAATCACAGAATCCGAAAACAGTTTTCAAAAATACATCTGACAAACATGTACTCACTGAATTCAGTGAATCCGAAAACATAAAACAGAATCCGGATTGTCTACCAAACAGACCCCGGTTAAGCTTGTTTAGAATAGAAGGAAGGCTAATTTCTCTCAAGAAGCTAGAGGTGGACCCACTAGTTGTGTGAAGAAAGCAAATCAATTATAAATAGAAATATGAAGAGAATACCTCACTCTCACTACGTGGATTCATAACTTAAGGCTGGTTAGGTTTCAAAATTGAATAGTAGTAGGTTGATATTTAACATTAAAAAAATGTTTACTCATATAAAAATAACTTTCTAATTATCATTATTGACTTTGAAATTTTTTTAAAACATATTGGATAAAATTAAAAGTCCTAAAAATCAAAAAGAAAAAAATTTGAAATAAGATGCAAATGTTTTTTTTTTTTTTCAAAACTTGACTGAGATTAAAACACAAAAAGAAGTCAACAAACCACACTTATCTTTTAACATGTACAATATTAAAAGCAAAATAGTTATCCAAAGCAACTATCAGATGAGTTTGAAATCTTAACAAACAAATAATTGCTAGATTTAAATGTAGATAGATATATATGTGGCTATGCTGAATTTTGAAATCATATTACTAATTAATTAAGGCCAATCAAAATGATTTAATATTTCATGTTTAATCAAACATTTAAAATATTTACTCATCAACCTCTCCATCTATTGGATAGTCACAAGAAAATTGATGAAAACCCAAATGCAATTGTTTGTTGTTCTCTAAGACACACACATGTTTTGGAAGAGTTCTTTATGGTTCAATATATATCACATAAACCTAACCCTAACTTCAATGAGTTAATTAATGATGGAAAAAGAAAAGAGAAAAATAAAATATATAGGGTTTTGTAATAATAATAAATATGATTGGTTTTTTATTTAAATGTTTTCATGTGCAATGGCCTGAGGTGTGTGGGAAAGAAGGGAACAGCTTAGAGGCATACAAGATTTGTAGGCCAAACCAAAACACCCATTTCAAAGACTTAGCATCAACAGCAAATGCCAAGTTTTCCCACTCAAGTGGCCAAAATTCATGGATCTAGAACATCAACTTGAGAAGCATATGTGTGGAGAGTTTTTATCCATCAACTTCTCTTAACCCTAAAAATAATATTCATTGTGGATATTTAATTTTCCTTAAATGGTATCTTTTGAAAAAAAAAATTGATTTTAGAGATATGTGTATTCTAAAAAGGTAATTACAAATTTATCAATTTTTTTAAGTATCATTGATGAATTAAGTTTTTGTTTAATAATGGTTTTGATTTTGGTTTTCTATTTCAAACTTATAAAAACTACACATATTTATATTTTTTTTAATTTTTTTTTTCAACTTTTAAAATAAAAAGAAGTTTAAAGGGACAATTGGGCTGGTAGCAAAAAGGTCCAATATAATTGCCCATAGCAAATGGCTCAATGTATTTGCAAAAATAGCAAAATTTTGAAAAGAGGAATTGAAATTACTAAAACACCCCCAAGTTATTACCACGTTATTACCATTTGCAACGCCAGTCGATCACTACTATCAGTGATATCACTGATACGATGCTATCAGTGATATTACTGATAGAAGCCCACGTTATTACCGTTCGCAACGCCAGTCACTGCTATCAGTGATATCATGGATAGAAATCTGTTTATTTAATAACTAATTTTTTTGTTTGTTTATTTTATAACTATTTTTTTTCTTATAATTTTAGTTTTCCATCACCCCATTGATAGCAAACGAAGAAGAAATCACTGATAGTAGTTTTCCATCACCCCATTGATAGCAAACGAAGAAGAAATCACTGATAGGATTATATCAGTTATATCACTGATAGAAGTATGTTTATTTAATAACTAATTTTTTTGTCTGTTTATTTAATAACTAATTTTTTTCTTATAATTTTAGTTTTCCATCACCCCATTGATAGCAAACGAAGAAGAAATCACTGATAGGATGCTATCAGTGATATCACTAATATTTGGTGATAAGAACTGATATCAGTTATAGAAGTCTATAACTCTATTAGACTTCTTGTTCTTCATGAATATTATTCTATCAGGCTTGTGATAAATTTCTATCACTGATAGTTGTCTATCAATCATTAACTTCTTTCCAGTGACTTCTATCAGTGATAGATGTCTAATAGAAGTGATAGACTTCTACCACAGTTGTCTATCTATTACCTATTACTCATAACTTTTCTATTATATATTAGACTTCTTGTTCCTATCCGACTTCTATCACTGTCTATCACTGATATTATCTATTAGACTTTTTGTTCCTATCCGACTTCTATCACTGATAGAAGTGATAGACTACTATCACCAAGTAATGATTGATGAAGTTAATGAAAAGAAGTGATAGACTACTATCATCGATGATGTAAGTGATAGGCTTCTATCGATGATAGTTATCCGATAGACTTCTACCTATCTATTACCTATTACTCATAACTTTTATATTAGACTTCTTGTTATTCATGATTATTAACTTTTTTTTTTCTATCCGACTTCTATCAGTGATAGATGTCTATCACTGATAGTTGTCTATCAATCATTAACTTCTTTCAAGTGATAGATGTTTATCACTGATAGAAGTGATAGAATTCTATCAGTGGTAGTTGTCTATCACTATCACTGATAGTTGTCTATCTATTAGTTATTATTGTTTGTTGTGTGGTCTTCAAATTTTCTGATCAGATGCCAAAGTTTTTGTGTTCATAGTATTGATATTAAACTTTTGAAACAATCACAAACCTTGTATTGATAGTATGAATAGTATGATAACAACAATATTGAGTTTTATCTTAAAAAAAATATATCTAAAACCAATTGTCAAAAATTACATCATGATAAAAATGGTGGAAATTTACGTGTCCTATGATTGTGACCAACACGATGACAATGACTACATTTTGTGTGACTTCTTGCCTCACCAATCGACGGAATCCTTTGCTTTCGGGGTCTTCCTGCTTGACGTTTAACCATTGGAGGTAATGCATTCATGCCAACATCTATCGAACTCCATTCAGAATGATTCCCACTGAGCGGATTACGCCTCCATAAGTTGTCACTCCCATCACTAATTGCACAAGAGGAGCCATCAAAACAAGCATCATTAATATGAGCAACTAAAGGATATCTTGTTGTTTCAAAAAAAAAAAAAAAACTAAACGATATCTTGTATTTTGATCTTTCACTAAAGTTAAAAACCAAGCAACATTTGTATCTTCTTGTATTTTAACCACATCCTGAGCACCATTCATCCCATAACCTAATAACATCGACAATTCTATAGAAGAAATAGAACTATTCATTCAACCATCTTTCGCAATCAGATTAATAAAATCATCCAAAACACATCATCTCATCAACCAAAATTCCAATGGTCTTGTAATTCTCATAGAAATTTTTCTCATTCCATTGTCCACTATAAAAAATAACTATTGGAAGCTTCATCATAGTTCCTGCGAAAAGTAATAACAACATTAACAACATTAAGTAATATAGAAACCGATCACCACAATAGTCACTCGTATATCATTGATCAATGATATCACTGATAGTATTGATATCTATTGATCACCGATATCACCGATATCATTGATATCTAGAAAACAGTGATAGATATCACTGATATCATTGATATCTACTGATCACTGATATGATATCATATATATTGATTAATGATATCACTGATATCACTGATATCTAGAAAACAATGATAGATATCACTGATATCACTGATGTCATGTGTATATCGTTGATGATCACTAGCATATCTAGAAAACAGAAGAATCACCAAAATCAGACTTGCGACCCAAAACATTGCAGAAAAACAGTGATATAACCAAATGAACATAATAAACACCCACGAAAAAAGCTCCGGTTGATTGAAAAACTCAAATGCCCACGAAAAGAGCTCCAACAGAAGATCGAATTGGAAGATACTCCAGAGGCTTGCGACTCCGATCAAATAGGAAGATACTACAATCAAGGCTTGCGACTCCGATCGAATTGAAGAAGATAATCATAGTTCCAAAATAACTGCAACAGAAGAGTAATAAAAACATTAAGTAATTGTATTTCATACCGTATATTATTGTGATAAAGGTATATCACTGATAGATATCAATCACCACACAAAGAAATGTAACATTGTCTAATGATTTGTAGGAAGTCATTGATAGATATCGATCACCAACACAAGCCACATAAATAAAAACTTTTAGCAATATAACATTAATAGATATCAATCATCAAAATATCTTTATGATTAAAATCTATCACTGAAAAATATCAAACACCACACACACAAGCCACATTGATAGACTTCTTGCAAAGAAATCATTGATAGTCTACTTGTAAAGAAATCACTGGTAAATTTCTTGCAAATAAATCTCTTATAGAAACAAAAAATCACTGATAGTCTGGTTGCAAAGTCATTGATAGTCACTGATAGTTTGGCAAAGAAATCACTGATAGGCTGCTTACAGAGAAATCACTGATAGAAAAGAAATCACAGATAGTCTGGTTGCAAAGAAATTACTTATAGAAATCATTGATAAAATAAAATTCAGAAAATCACAGATTGTTTGCAAAGAAATTATGAAATGCAAGGAAGATAAGAAAGTAATACTTGGATTTGATTAGAGAATGTAGATCTCGACTCTTTGTGACGCTCCTTGCTTGAAATCTATCAATGATAGAAAGATTTCACTATCACTATCACTGATAGACTTCTTGTCTGTTGTTATTTATCTGTATTAATTGAAATCTATCAGTGATAGAAGTCTATCACTTTCACTGATAGACTTTTTGTTTGGTATTGTTTATCTGTGATGATTGAAGTCTTTCAGTGATAGAAGTCTATCACTATAACAACTGATAAACTTCTTGTTTGGTGTTGTTTTCAGTGTTGATTAAGTCTATCAATGATAGAAGTTTATCACTATCATTGATAGACCTCTTGCTTGATGTTGTTTATTAGTATTGATTAAAGTCTATTACTGATAGACCTCTTGCTTGGTATTATTTATCAATGTTGATTGAATCTATCAGTGATAGAAGTCTATTACTATCACTAGTAGATTTCTTATTTGTTGTTGTTTATCTTGTAATAATGATGTCTACAATAATTGACATTGATATCATCCATAAACTATACGTTGTTTTTATTTGATTCTTCCTTTAATATAATAACACATGAAATTTTCCTTCTATGATGAACGAGAGAGATAGAGACATACAAGGCATAATAATAAGTCACAAACAATGATGGGAACAAGAGTTCCTAATCTTTGTATAACCTTACATTCCCGCAAATGTTTCCCAACACACTTCACAAAAAATTAAAGAAATTTTCAAATCAGTTATATTGGAAAATGGAGTCCTTCTTCTAATTTCCACAACCGCAGTAGTAAAATCACTCCACCCAAAGTCTTTACACCCTTCATCCCAGAACTCCTTCTCCATCAGAGACTCTTCCATTATGTTTCGCAACAAAAATAGCGTCATCAGAGTTTTAAACCCATCTTGAGTTCGAGGTCGTGGATGTCGAAGACTGGAGCGTAATGACGACGACAACGTGTCATTGCTAGTCAACATTCTGGATTGATTGAAGATCTTCAGGGATGAGTAAGAGTGAAAGATAGTAACTCTAGGGTAAAATGGGAATTAAATTTTTTTAAAAAAATATTTTCCAAATTTACAATTGTTTTAAAAAATTTGTTATATCTGCAAATAACAAACTTAATTTTGCCACCCATTATAAATTCTCAAGTTTAAAATTAAACCTATATTCTCGAAAACTACTTTTTTTTTTTTTTTCATTTTGAAATAGATTATAAAATAAAGACAAGTATTAAAAAATAAACATGATCTTAAAAACGAAAAAAAAAAGTTATCGAATAGGCTTTAAATAATTGTAATTGGATTGTTTTTATAAATTAAAGTTTGATGGGTAAGTGTTTATATATTTATACCAACTTATAGTTTTGCAAAGACCACATAAACCCGTATTTCTCTCTTTTCCTAAGTTTGGCATACCCACCGACAAAACACGACTATAGAGATACTAGACTTATATGACCTATATTTTAGTACGATCTAAACATTACATGTTATACACATTTATATATACAAAATTAGACTCGTTAGCCTGATGAGTACACATTCCCGTGATAATCATAGTTTTCACTAATCGATATAAGTTATATGTTTTGTAAACATCCCAAACAAAAATAATTACAAAAACAATCTTTTTTTAAAAAAATATATATACATTCAGAATATTTTTTTATATAAGAAAATCTTTTATTAACCTATGCAATGGGTATTTTTATTATATGGGATAATCATTTATTTATCTAAGTAACGATTAATTTAGATATTGATTAATTATTAAGGCTAAATGTATGTATGAGTATTTTTTTTCTAAGTTAAAAAATACTGCAGGCCATGAACTTTCTATGGAAGTAACAATCATAGTTTGGTTACAATTTAGTCCTTGGTACTTTCAATTTTATAACAATTTGGTTCTTGAAAACTTTAATATTGTAATAACTTAATTCTTGTACTTTAAACTTTGTAAAATTTAGTCCCTAATCATGAAAAATATTAAGATTTAATGAGATTTTTTACATGTGTAGATTGATTAATTTATTAGGGACCAAATGTGTTTACACACTATAATTACTAAGTCGATAAAAAAAGATAGTCTTGATTTTAATGGGTTTTTTCATGATATCTGAATTGTTAAAAATTTTAAAAGTATATTAGCTAAGTTGTTGCCTATTAAAATTTAGTGACCAAATTATATAAACTTGAAAGTACAGGCTAAATTGTTATTTTTCATGGAAGTTCAGGACTAAAAGTTAAAAGTTTCAATTTAGTCTCTAATGTATCAATATTTTTCAATTTAATCCCTCGCCATGGAAAAAATGATAAAGTTAGTTGATAAACTTGCATGACATCTTAGTTAGTGAATTGGGAGGAAATTTAAAAGTGAAAAAAAATGTCATCTAAGAGAAGACGACTAGAAATTACTATTAATTTCTTAGAATTTTGGATGAGGAATTAGAAATATACTCTTCTCTTAAAATGTCTTTTTTCATCTAAATTTTTTTCAATTCATAATATATAATGTAAGTTTAATTTATCATCAACTAATTTTTGAGTCAGAATGATCTATTTATAGGATGTTTGATTTTCCTATTCCTTGTCAGATAAGGATTTAAAATCGATTTCCCTTTCTATCTACGAATGAGATTTAAAAAGGTTAATTTATAATTTGGATTTATCTTCTTTGTCCAATTTCACCCACAACATTAGCTCTCACTCCCTAATTAGGATTCATGGTTTAGCTTTGTTGTCATGGGCTATTGACATGGAGACTTATTTGGGAGTAATCTATCAAATTTTTGGAGTCATTCTTGACATTTCGAGGTTTGCCTCGAATTCTCTCTAGTTATTGTTGTTCATCCTTATGAGGATATTCAGTCTCTTAAAGTGTCAATTTCTCCATTTTTTGATTGATTACACTGTGTTCGATGTCGCTTCAATGCTTTTCGTGATCGTCTTTTCAACAAAGCATGGTCGGCTTCGGGCATCAATATTGCGAGATAACCTGCACAACAAATTTAAGTTACCTACCTTGCTCACCTTATTTTTGACCGATGGATGGCGTGACTTGTTGTTTCCTCCAAGGATCAACTTATTGTTGGTTTTTAGGTATAAGATTTTGATTTTCTCATCCTCTCAACCACATTCGCTTTTTTCCTTTTCTTGGATCTCGTATGAGAGATGGTTACTCTTCGGATTGTTCTTCTCTTTGAAGTCTTGTTGGTCGGGTTTTTCGAGGATTTTCAACAGGTACTTGTCCATGTTTTCAACCTTTTCTTCAACTTGGTCATCCCCTCTTCTAGTTGGCATACGAGGCCGAGGAGGAGTGACCTCTCTCGTTCGTCATGGATGTTGATCTTGATTGGAATCGTCTTCATCCTCATTTTGATGTTTGTTTCCACAAATTCTGCTCATCTTTTCATAGAATGATTGACTCAAGCACCAGGTTTTCCAAGTAAGCGTTGTCATTCTCCACAGATGACGCCAATTGTTGTTGCCAAATTTTGGACAGGAGAACACACCTGACCTCCACGTAACAACGGCGGTAAATTTATATCTCTAGAGGGAAGAACGCGACTTGCAAGACAAGGAAAAACCTGGACGCCAGTGTGGTGCTTGCCACACCGATTCTTATGCTTGAGTCAGAGAAGGAAGAAAAGTGTAGTCAACCATAATCTAGGAAGAAAAGTGTAACAAACTATAATTTAGAGAATAAAGGTTAAGTTGAGCTCCCTTGTCTTTGAGTCAGAATGATCTATTTATAGGATTTTTTATTTTCCTATTACTTTTCAGATAAGGATTTAAATAGATTTCCCTTTTCTATCTAGGAATGAAATTTAAAAAAGGTTAATATTACCTGATTTCTCTTGTAATTCGGATTTATCTTTTTGGTCCAATTTCACCCACAACACGTACAATAAAAAAATGTTATCAAAATTAAATGTTAATTTTTATTACTTAATGATTTAGACTTTATAACTTATAAACATATTGGGTTGTTAATTAATTTATTGATCAACCTATGTAAGAAGTCCAATTAAATCCTAATAACATTTTTTGCAATAACGACTAAATTATTACATATTTTAAATTATAGAGACTAAATTGTTGCAACATTAAAAGTACAGAAAACTGTAACACCCCAAAAAAAACACAACTATGCTACTAGGGGTGATACTCCAAGTTACGCCGCTCGCGCCGAAATTTCGGCAGTATAATGGCGTAACTAGGACTATTCCAAAAGTTTTCCTGTCACCTGAGTAAGATAAACACTTCCAAAGCACGACCTCACGGGGGTACCCAGCCTCCACCAAACTACAATAATCACACAGGCTGGGTTCCAGTCCCCTGGAGTTCACATTCAACCACACTTGCCTAAAACATGCTTTCTAGTTTAGTTGGCAAAAATAGAGCAGATCATTCTCAAATATGGCATACTTACAAGTACGCAATGTGAACAACACACATGCAAGTTTATCTCAACATTTAAAACGATTCAACAAAGTACAACATAGCATAAAGGAACGGTCAACCCTCTAAACAAGAGAACAACCCTAACTAAGCCTAACACATCCTTCCATAGTCTTGCAAAGTCTCGCCAACACCCTGGTCATCTCAGTGTTTCGCCTTACCTGCAATCAAAATACACAAAACGAGGGGGTGAGTATAAAATACTCAGTAAGTAGCTCGCTTCGTCCAACGTGAAACAGTACAAAGAAAAAACAAGATCGAGTCCTTGACTCAGCTAGCACACAACTCGTTCCGTCCTACAGATTTTCACTTTCTCTCTAACCCTGGCTTACTCAAGTTCTAACTCTGCCTCACCCTTGGCTTCTGGACTAAGTTGGCAACAATAGCGGTGCTCCCACCCACAAACTCACGACCACAGACTTTCCCGGGCCTCATCTAGGGTGAAGGAACATGTCCAACCCCTCTGCAACTCCGAGAATCACTCCCTGAGCCTCAATCCAGGACGAGAAACGTGTCCAGCATCCCCTACATCTCGGGAATCACTCCCTGAACCACGAAGTAGGGCAAGGAACGTATCCACTACCCTCTACACTCTGGGAATCACTCCCCGAGCCTCTCTATTAGATGGAGGGCGAACCCCGCATCCCATATCAACTTGCCAACCTAGAGTCACAACATGCTAAGGGTTATACAGAGAATTCGACCTGTAACACGACTGGGTGTGTTAACGTAATCTAGGCTACACAATGCCTCCTCGGCCATCACGGAACTAAACATAGCTCTACACACGCCCATACTTGAGGGTACGTACAATCACATTCATCATGCTTAATAATTTGCCACGAGGTCTACATCAAGCATAATAGGATATTTCAAGTTCCGACACGTGAGAATAAGCAAGCAAGACATATATTTCTCTGGGGGCCTAGAACAAACCACCTCTACGATCCGGACATTCAATTACCATGGTCACAATCATACACAAACTACAAAAAACCGTAGCATACACATACAGTGTGATCCCTAAGCCCTACACTTATGGGTGGGATAGTCCAATGACTACTTACAGGAAATCCAACGATAACGAGCAAATTGAGGGACGCGGCGTGTGCTCCAAGGTACTTTCTCTTCCAATTAATCCCTAACGCAGAACACACATAATTTAGTAAATCGAAATATAAACGAGGCCTTAAACGCTTTCGAGGAGCAAAACTTACCCAACGGAGATCCGAAACGAACTAAGGAACGAACCGAGGCGCATCGCACGGAAGGGCATGCGCCAGCGCTCTGCGCGCGGCGCGGCGCGGGGGGCGGCGGGCGGGCTGCAGAAGAACCAGATCGCCGACGGCTTCACTGTTTTCGCTCGGAGTAGGCTGAGAGAGAGAGAGAGAGAGATGATCGTGAGAGAGAGGAAGAAGCAGAGGAGAAGAAGAAAAAGAAAAACCGAGAGGTAGAGTGTGTGGTGTGCTGCGAGAGGGGAGAAAGAGACGCGAGAGAGGGAGGGAATGCGTGGCCGGCGGCCGTTTCGCCTGCAGGCGCGCGAGGAAGAAGAAGAAGAAGCCCTCGATTTTTTTTTTTTTTAAAAACAAGCACCAACCGTTACACTAAATTGTTAATTCTATAAAAGTTCAAGAACCAAAAGTGATTTGTAAAGTCCCTATTTGGTAATCATTTGATTTTTGTTTTTAGTTTTTTAAAGTTAAGCCTATAAATACTACTTCTACCTATGAGTTTCTATGTTTTTTTATCCACTTTTCACCCATAATTAAAAAAACTAATTTTTAAAAACTAAAAAAATAGTTTTCAAAAACTTGTTTTTGTTTTTTGAATTTGGCTAGAAACTAAAATGTTTTCTCAAAAAAAAAAAAAGAAAAGAAAATATGGTAGAGAAATTGTGAGAAAACAACTCTAGTTTCTAAAAATCAAAAACTAAAAATTAAGGCTCCATTTGATAACTATTTGATTTTTTATTTTTGGTTTTTGAAAATTAAGTTTGTTTTTTTTCAATTTCTCTACAAATGGTTTTCGCCTCACATTTTAATTCTTAGCCAAATTCTAAAACAAAAACTACTTTTTTTAAAACAACTTTTTTTGGTATTCAAAATATGGTTAGGTTTTCGAAATTATAGGTAAAAAATAGATAACAAACAAGTAAATTCATAAATGAGAGTTAGATTATGTCATTCAAATTAGATGAAATTTAGTTTAGATTTGCAATTTGAATTAGGTTTGTTCTAGATTATGTATTTGGTTTAGATCTGATTCTACTTTTGATTATTATAAATAGATCTTTTATGTTTGTGCCTCATCAACACAATTTATATCAATGAAAGTCTAAAGTTTTGCATTCATTTATAATGGTATCAGAGCTCTAGTATCCTAAGAATTTTTTGTTTGCACTTCCATTAATATGGCAAAGGGAGAAAATGAAGAAGATCATAGAGAAGATGAAGAAAATGATGAAGATCCATGGAAATTTGGCACTAGAATTTACATGGATTGACATTTAGAATTTAAACTGGCATATGCTTTGGTATTAGCATTCGGAGTTTGCAATTGTTAAATTTGGCAATCGCTTCTAACTGATATCGCTTGATCAAGCAAACTCATGATATAGTATCAGGAGTTTGAGGAGTTTGAGGGAGAATGTTAGATTATGTTATTGAAATTACATTCGATTTAGTTTAGATTTGCAATTTGAATTAGGTTTGTTCTAGATTATCTATTTGGTTTATATTTAATTTACTTTTGATGGTTATAAATAAATCTTTTCAGTTTGTATCTCATCAACACAATTTATATTAATGAAAGTCTAAAGTTTTGAATTCCGAGTCTAAATAATTATCAAACAGCTACGCTTTTATTTTATTGTTGTGGGTGAATTATGTTAGATCATATTTGTGGGATTTATGTTAAGAATGAAAGGAGAAATAAGGGCATTAAATGAAGGATGGGCAAAAGGCAACACAAGGGGACTACCATCATCTACACATAAAAGAAGGAATAGAGAAATAACTAAAAAGTGTATTAAAATCACGTGGTTGAGATGGTGATGTTCATATGGGTGGGCCTTATTGGTCTCTTTCCAAACCTAATGTAAACGTGATCTACACACAAATTCATCCCAAAACAAAACACACCAACACCAAACTATTTTAATTTTAAACTTAAATTATAAATTTGGTATAGTTAAAATTTAGCCACTATAGTTTTAAAAGTAGCATTTTGTCTCTATAATTTGATGAAATTTCATAAATAGTTTCTAGGGTCTAATAAAACTCTCATAAATAGTCCCTACCAAATTATATAGACCGAATTCTAACTTTTTCAAGACCATAGGAACTAAATTTATAATTTAACCTTAATTTAATTAGGGACTAAATTTAATATATATATATATATATGACTATGGAGAATTGTAATGGGTAACACAAAATATTAGTATATTTGCAAACTTAGCTATGATTTTTTAGATTTGCAAATCTAGCAAAATTTTTTAAATCTAATTTCCGTTTTTTATTATTCCAGATTTATGTAGCAGCAGGTATATGTATATCAGTAGTATATCTAACATACTTTATATTGGTATATCAGAAGCATATATCTGATATACTTTATTTTTATATATCAATATATACTTCGTTTATACTACAAATACCCTTCTTTTAGGCATATCATTTAGAATGATGTACTTCCTATATATACTAACGTACTTCATTTTAGATATGTTTATTTTACTAATATATATATCATATGCGAGTTACTGATATACTCTTAATTAACTTCATATACATATATCAGTAGTATATTAGTGATATACTTTTTATACAATAACACAACTCACATAATAAGATATAACAATCCAATTTGGTTTTAAATTATGAATTCTACCTAAAATTTACTCTACCTGAGATGTCGAACATTGCATATTGCCTTTGAGATCCCGTTGATATACTTAATATTACTGAATAAAGTATATCATCATAAATCACTATTTGTGATATATCGTTGATATACTGAATAAAGTATTTTGGTAGTATATCACACCGATATATATTTAATATTAGTGAAATCAACGACTATTAGTTATTTTTTTGTTAGATATATCATTGGTATATTTGATCTATTGTTAATAAACTACTAAGTTTTTCGATATTGAAAAACACGGGAGGGCATTTCCAAATCTAGCAATAATTTTTGAGATCCCATTGATATACTTAATATTACTGAATAAAATATATCACATAAATCATTGTCAAGCATAAATCACTATTTGTGATATACCGTTGATATATTAAATAAAGTATATCGTTAGTATATCACACTGATATATACTTAATATTAGTGAAATCAAAAGATTTCATATCATTCATTACTTTTCGGTTGATATTTTCGGTTGGATATATCATTGGTATATCAGATCTATTATTGATAAACTACTAATTTTCTCGATATTGAAAAAATACAAGGAGGACATTTGTAAATATAGCAATAGATTTTGAGATTCCATTGATATACCTAATATTACTGAATAAAGTATGTCAACATAAATCACTATCAAGCATAAATCCTTATTTGTGATATAATGTTGATATACGAAATAAAGTATATCAGTAGTATATCACATTGATATATACTTAATATTAGTGAAATCTAGTATATCACTTGTGCAGTTATTTTTTGGTTACATATATCGTTGTTATATTAGATCTATTATTGATAGACTACTGATTTTCTCGATATTGAACAATACGGAAAAAGTATTTGTAAATCTAGCAATAGTTTTTTAGATACAGTAGTATATCAACAGTATATCTGATATAATTTATATTTGGTATATCAGTAGTATATCAATAGTATATTTTATATCATTAGTATATCAATAGTATATCATAAGTATATCATAAGTACATCATCAGTATGTTTTTGATAAACTATTGATAAATATGTTTTTGATAGACAATTGATAGGCTATTAATATACTTCAGATTGAAAAATGCGCGCGAAAAATATAAGGGTATTTTTTACTTTGCACGTCATCTGTTTGGGTTGGGTCTTTTTTTTTTTGTTGCTATTTTTGCAAATTGAATTAAGGAGTGACATGTGTGCAATATTTATATATTTTTTTGCTATTCATGCAAGTGCCCATGACTATGGGGAAGGCTAATTTTCTATAGGACTTTTTTTACAAGGATATTTTTTCTGTTATGTATTTTTTTAATAGTTTAGTCGTGGTTTTAATGAGTATATTTTAATCTAGATTTATTAAGTTTGGGGTTGGAAATTCTGAGTTTAATAGTGATTGCACGAAAAGAAGATTGAATTATAAAAATTGAAGTTTTTATAAAATAGTAATTTTAGCATAAGTATTTTGATTATAAGTACTTTAAAGTCAACAGTGTTAAGTACTTCCCTAATCACTACTCCACCCTAAACTACTTTGCAAGTGCTTTTTCACTACCATTTTTAAGGGGTTGTTTGGGACGCTGAGAGTTATAATAACAGGGGTTATAATAGTTTGTGGAGTATTATACTCTGTGAAACATATAATATTATTTAAAATGCAGAGTAGTATAGTCTAGGGTTATAATAGTGTGTGTTTGAGATGTAGAGTATTTGACAGGTTATTATAACACGGGTTATAATAACCAGTGGGCCAAACAGACCCTAAGTGTTTGTTCAAAACAACTTTTAAATCAATCCCAACCCTTGGATAATTTTGAGTTAGCAGTAAAGTCATGGTAAAAATAACTCTAATCATATTAAAAATGCTTCCATAAACATAGGTTTGATTTCAAGAATTTGCAATGAAAAGAATTAATCTATATTCAACGAAAAGAGTTAACATATATTCAATGGGGAGTTTCAGAAGCATAGACTTATGTAGCTCCTATATGCGGGATAGCAACACTAAGCACGCTCAAGTTCGTCATGCCACTTTAATAAATTCAAGTTTCAATGCCAGTTCTACACTAACATTAAACTCATAGGATGTCAGTTTGGCAAACTGACATCTTTTCGAATTTTATCATAGATACAATTTCAGTTAGGTTTGATGTTCCTTACCGTTATTATATGGAGACGATAATGGTTGGCTATGATGTTTGTTGAACTGACATCGAACTCAGTGTCATTGTACTAGTACAATGACAGTTTTCTACAATGTCGATTTTACTCATACGATGTCATTTAAGTTTTTGTAGGGGCATACATACGATGACAGTTTAGTACGGATGTCAGTTAGACACTGACATCAAAGGGAATATTGATGATAGTCTAAAACTAACATCGTACCTACACCTAAATACAAATGCTACGATATCAGTTTGTTTTAATGTCATTTTATAACCATCATTATTAGAATATATGATAACATATTTAAATCGACATTATTTCTTATATCACCAACAATATATTTATTAGCATAATTGAAACCCAAAACCTACAAAAAAAAAAATTGTAGCAATGCTTTTACAATAATTCTCAACTCCCAATACAATTAATTTAAGTTCTATCACATAAATACGTTTCAGCAAAACACAATTCCAAAACAAATTTAAATAAAAATGGTTCAAAACACAATACTAATTCCGTTTAATTGAAAATGAAAACACCAATCAAAGAAACATATTCAAAACAAGCTATATATATTCCATTTCATTCAATTCAGTCGAAAATAACACAATGCTCTCACAAAAATCAAATCTAATAATTTAAGCCCATATTTCTAAGTATAACTAAAACTCCCCTAACATAATTGTTTAGTTAAACAATTGTCGTAAAAGAACAACAGAACTTTGTATTTACAAAATTGGCTAAAACTTATCAAAGTTTGAAAAAGTCACATATGATAAGTACTAACAAGCATACGACACTCAACCAATGAAATTTGAACCATAATTAATTTTCTCATTCCGCTTTTAACTTGTCTAATTGTACTTCTGTAAAATCCTTCTTAGTATTGAACTACATGAAAACAAAAAATAAATAAATAAATGATTGTAATTATATGTGAAAAATTACACTGCATATATCAAAATTTAAAAGTGAGGGGTATTACATACGAGAGTTTTAATAGGACGTCTAGATTATGAAAAATCTTGGCATGAATTTATACTTGGTTTTCTAATCTTAAGTTACACAAAGCTAGCTCATTTTGTCAAACATTTAGATTGTTCTAAAACTCCTTTTTCTTAAGTCTAACACCATCAAAAGAAATTTATATAAGCATGAAATGACATGCGTGGTTTTGGACATGTGTGAAAAATCATTCTAACGGTGATTAAAACGAAAACTTGATCGTGGGTGTATAAATTGATACACTTATTCAAGTTTGAGGTTTAAATTGATGAAATAAAAATTTAAGATTAAAATTGATACAATTTGTCAAGTTTGACGTTTAAATTGATTAAATTCAAAGTTTAGGGTTAAAATTGATACAATTTGCTAAATTTATGATTAAACATGCCCCTTGCTTTTACTATTCTCCTTTTATTCTTTTTTAGGTCAAATCACTCTCTACCTATTCATTTGATTTAGATATCCACTAAATTTAGAACTCATTTTTTTCTCACCAGGTCAAAATAATATAAAATCGTAAAAGAAAAACATTTAGTAAATATCCAAATTAAATAAAATGGGTGGTGAGGTGGTTTTTTAGGAAAGGTGTTGAGGTGATTTATGATTTAGAAATATTTAGTATATAATTTAAAATAAAAACCATGTTCATTAAGACAATCAAAATATTACCTGTTGTTGTCAAATTTTAGACAAAAGAAATCGCACCTGACTTTCACGTGACAACGATGGTAAATTTGTATTCTAAGGGAAAGAATGCAATTTGCAAGACAGGAAAAACCTAGACACTAGTGTGATGTAGGCCACACAAGCATCGATGCTCAAGTCAGAGAGGGTTTCAGAGAGAATTTGGGAGTTCTAGAGAGTTTAGGTGGTCGGAATGACCTTACCTTGCTCTTCTTTGAAAAGATGGCTTAAATACCTCATTTCTAGGATTTTCTATGAGTTTCCATCGTCAACTGGGAACGAAAGGACCGAATTAGGTTAGTGATAGCACACAAAATGTGCTATCCTTAAGCTTAATTATTGTTAGTTTTGTAATGATTCCATAGCTTTTATGTGTTTAAATCACTCAATTTCAGGTTAAGAGCTTAAACGGAGCTATTGGAGATAATTTGAATCACTCGAGATCAAAACGGGGCTATTTGGAGCTAAAGATAACATCAATTGGAAGAAAAAGAACCAATCCAAGCATGATGACCCGAGGTGATGGCGTTGCAACGCCATGCAGAGCGTTTAAAGGCTTTGAAGACTCCAGGCGATAGCGTTGCAACGCTGCCTTAGGGCGTTGCAACGCTATCTCGATAAGAAGCCACGCGCGAGAAGTCGCACATAGGGGCGTTGCAACGCCGCCTTGCGCGTCGCAACGCCATTTCGGCTGCGGAGCGCGCGCGTTAGGGTAGCGGCGTTGCAACGTTGCCCTCGGCGTTACCAACGCCATCGATTATTTCCTTAATTGCCGCCGCTTAGGTGCGCAGCGTTACAACGCGCGCCCCCATTGATGCCTATAAATACAACCTTATGATTCTTGCAAAAGGAGCACAATTTGGTAGAGTTTTGCCCTAATTTGAAACACACCTTGTAAGAAGAGAGAAAAGAGTGATTTTGGGAGCCAAAGCATTCGTGGAGGTTCGAGATCGAAGACGGGAGCTCTCGGAGACGAAGGACCTGCATCGACACTCTAAGTTTATTTCTCTTTCTTTCAATTTGTAATAGCGTTTCTAAGACGTTTTCTACTTGTTTAGTTTGTTTTTCATGTGATTTAGAGTAGCTAAACATTGTAGTAGGATTTGATTTATTTGTTATGACTTTATTACAATATATTGAAGCATGTTTTGTTCTTATTTTTGGCCATCGCTCTGCACTCCTTAATTCGTTGATTCAAGTGGACTCGAGAGATAAAGCTTGAATTAGAGCAAAATTGTCAAAACCCTTAGTAGTCTGGCACGAGAGTGACCTAGAATTCTTAGGGAAACACTTAAAGAAGTTATTTAATGCCATGCATGTTGTAGGTTCGTATGGAGACTATGAATTCTATTGCATGTGTGAGGCTCACTAAGAACCGAGAGGTTTTCTTGAGTAATTTACTTCTTGTTTATAAATTCATCTCATGAGGTCAATGCATGTGTAGTTAGGTTATTAACTTGTAAAATCACTTCCTTTAATTCTATCAATTCGTGTCTCCACATGTTTGTTTGTTTGGTTGTCTTATTCGTCAAACACCTATCCATGTTTTGTTGCTTTAGCTAAATTTGAGAATTAGTATCTTAATACTTAATTAATCTAGAAACCCATTCCCGAGGACGATACTTGGACTCATAAATCACTATACTAAAACTTGACCCGTACACTGCGGTATTGCAATATCATAAATATCACGCAACAAGTTTTTGGCGCCATTTCCGAGGAATGATGATTATTTAGATTAATTAATATTAGGAGAAAATTTAAAATTTTAGGCTAAAGCTTGTTTGTTTGTCTTTTCTTAATTATTTTGTGTGATTGTTTGTTTCCTTAATTGTGTTATTTTAGTTTTGTGTGTTTTTGAGTCTTTGTTTCCTGTTTTGGTTGTGTTGATATTGTGTGAAGTCTGGTTGTGAAATTACTGATTTTTTCAAGTATGACTTTGCATAATTTTGAGTTTCCACCATTCTATTGTCCCTCTCAGGACCCTGGTTTTGTGCATCATGATTTTTCTGAATACCATATGTCTAATTTTTACCATTTTGTACCTAACATATATGAAAATTCACATGAGGGTAGTTATTTAGGCACTTGGAACTAGAATGTTTCGTACCTTAACCAACCCTTAGAAAAATCTTCGTTGATGGACCAATTGGCTGAATACACATTAGAATTGAAATTGAAAAATTGGATCCATAGTGAATTAGAGAGGTTGGATAGGTTAGAGACTGAGGTGGTAGGACTTTGAGAAATAGTACAAGATAGAGCTCAATACCTTGACCAGTTAGTAATTTCCCTTAATACCTTACAGGAACAATTTCTTATCCTTACCACTCAGGAGATGCTACCTAGGAGGATTTGTTTAGATGTTAGTGAGGATAGTTTGGGGGAGATTGAGGCACACCATGATCAGGTTAGTGAGGAGGACACTGGTGATACACTAGGTTCCACAGGAGAGATCCAGGTGATAGAGTTAGAGGCTGAGAAGTCTTCTTTTATTTTATCCCCAGAAATTTCCTTTATTTTTTATAACCATTTGTCTTACACTCATGAGTCTTGCTTTGATTTCAGTTCTTTTCTTTTGATAAATAAAAATCCCAAAAATAATTTTCTGACCGGGGCTGAAGAAAAGCAGGATAGCCTTTTATACTTAGAAGGCTACATCGATTCGAGCAAGAAGGGCCCGAAGAAATATGAGCAATTTTATGTGCCCTGATAAGTCACCGTCTAGCTAAAGACGTTAAAGAAAGTGCTTCTTGGGAGGCAACCCAAGTTTTATGTTTTATGTCTTTATTTTTTTATTTTCTAGTTGTTGGTGTTTTTCTTTTTTTCTTATCTAATTTTTTTCTTTTTTGTTCCTCCAGGTGTATGCCCAAGGGGAGAGCTGTAGATTTGCACCCTCTTGATCCTGCGATCGAGAGGACCTGTAGGAGACTCCTAAGGGAAGGAAGAGTAGAACCTAAAGAAATGGTTGATCAGGAGCTCATCAATAACCCTAAACCTATAAGGGAGTATTTCCAACCTGTGTTTAATTCTGAGCAGGCTGGAATAGTCCATGCCCCTATCAATGCTAATAACTTTGAACTGAAAACAGGGCTGATACAAATGGTTAGCGAAGGTGTTTTCAGAGGCCTGGCCACAGAAAATCCTAACTCTCATCTTCAAAATTTTTTGAAAATCTGTGGTACGTTTAAAATGAATGGTATCTCTACTAATAGTATTCACTTACATCTCTTTCCTTTTTCTTTGCAGGGTAGAGCCAAAGAATAGCTAGGATCCCTTCCCTCATGCAGTATCACTTCCTGGGAGGAGTTGGCCCAAGCCTTCATGACAAAATTCTTTCCACCTGTCAAAGCTGCAAGGTTAAGGAGTGAGATAGGAACATTCAGGCAGCAATCTCAGTCAGCAGGAGGGAGAGCAACTATTCGAGGCATGGGAAAGGTACAAAGACATGCTCAGAAGGTGCCCACAGCATGGCTACCCAGAATGGCTCCAGGTACAATTGTTCTATAATGGACTGGAAGGTAAGACCAGGACCATCCTGGATGCCACTGCTGGAGGGACTTTCATAGAAAAGATGCTGTAAGCACGTGCCCTCTCGGAGGAAGTGTCAATCGCCCGGTACCGGTGGCCTCAGACACATGATGGAGATCTAAGCCGTGAGTTGGATTGTATCAACCTGGATGAGGTAACTTCTCTTAGATCTCATATGGCATCTCTCACTCATGCCCCGAATAATTTTGCAGGATCACCACAAACAGGGGATGTCCTCTCAATGCTCCCAACCCAATGGAGAATCCACTATGGAGCAATTGCACTACTGAACAACGATGTAAGCAACACCTATGGAGGCAATCGGACTCAGAACAACCTCCCAACACATTACATTCCGTGTTTGAGGTATCATGAAAATTTTTCCTATTCTAACAACAAAAATGTGTTGAATCCCCCTACAGGGCATGCTTCTACATCGTAGAGAGAAACCATCTCTCGAAGACACATTGCACTCCTTCATAATCGAATCCGTAAGTCGGTCCAACCACCGAGAGAATGCGATCACCGATCTATCTCGGTATATTGTGACCATCATGGAGCCGCAATAAAGAATATAGAGACCAGTTGGCCAAATGAACACATCACTCCAGGCACTGCAAGCAAGGAAGGAAATACCTTGAGGGAGTACAGTCTAGCTAAAATACATTAAACAAAGCGCTTCTTGGGAGGCAACCCAAGCTTTACTTACTTTTGTTTTCCTGTCTTTAGCTTGCTTTAGTTTGTTTTTGTTATTTTTCAATTCTTAGTTAATTGTTGTTTTGCTTTGTAGGCTGTGGAGATGCCCTTCTTTGTTGAAATCCATGCTCCCATTCTGAGGAACTCCAACACACATGCTTTGGCTATCCAAGAATCTCAGAAATATCTCCATTACCCAGGACAGTATTGTTCACTCCTACCCTTATACTTAATTTATGCTTAATTCTGCAAACATTGGGGACAATGTTTAGTTTAAGTTTGGGGGTGGGATGCGTTTATTTTGTTTATTTGTTGTGATTGTCCTGAGTATGTGCTGAATTGTTGGTTGATCTTTTACATAAGTATGAGTATGATAGCCTAGGATGAGATATAATTGGAAATCTTTGTGATTCGGCTGAAACCTGAGAGCATGACATGAATTTGAGTTAATTTAAAAAATTTTCTTGAGTTTTTCTTGCACTATTATGCACATAGCATGTGTTCCTGTAGTTTTGAAATGCTTAGAACAAAGTTATTAGGCTTAGAAGTTTGATGTCACCTCGATAGGTATGAGAACTGATCTGAGAGTTAAACTGCAGGATAGGGTAAATGACAATATGAAGTGCATGATATGTATAATATGTGAAATAGATTGTTTTTGTTTTTTGTTTGCTAAAGAAAAAAATCGTGAGGGCAAAAAGAGCTACCTTCACTTGTGATCGCCAGGGCCACTCATTGAGGGAGTGCTCAGGTAAGGGTCCTGCAGGTGGATGTGTGAAAGCTAGTGTCCTTGCACAAAAAAAAAAAAAAAAAAAAAAAAAGTGGCATCAAAAGAGTGATTAAGTCTTTGAGTAAAGTTGTTTATTTCTTGAATGTGGAGAGACTCAAAGATTAATAATTAAGACCAGTGTAGGGGGAAGTTGAATGGAGAACCTAATAAAGTTGATCCGGGCTTAGTAAAAATGAAGGGAACATAGGCTAATCACACACACACGTAGGAACACTTAGGAAAAGTTTTAAATTACTTGTTGAAGTGTTATGTTTAAGTGTTTCCTATGATTGCAAAATTTTCTCTTAAATCTCTGAGGCTTGAATCAAATGTATGGTTAAGAACAATCTAATGTTTAACTCTGTTTTTGCTCGGGACTAGCAAAAATTTAAGTTTGGGGGTGTTTGATAGCACACAAAATGTGCTATCCTTAAGCTTAATTATTGTTAGTTTTGTAATGATTTCATAGCTCTTATGTGTTTAAATCACTCAATTTCAGGTTAAGAGCTTAAACGGAGCTATTGGAGATAATTTGAATCACTCGGGATCAAAATGGGGCTATTTGGAGCTAAAGATAACATCAATTGGAAGAAAAAGAACCAATCCAAGCATGATGACCCAAGGTGATGGCGTTGCAACGCCATGCAGAGCGTTGCAACGCCATGCTTGCTGTTTAAAGGCTTTGAAGACTCCAGGCGATAGCGTTGCAACGCTGCCTTAGGGCGTTGCAACGCTATCTCGATAAGAAGCCACCCGTGAGAAGCGCACATAGGCGCGCAACGCCGCCCTGCAGCGGCGTCGCAACGCCATTTCGACAAGGAGCGCGCGCGTTAGGGTAGCGGCGTTGCAACGCTTCCCTCAGCGTTGCAACGCCATCGATTATTTCCTTAATTGCCAGCCGCCTAGGGTGTAGCGTTGCAACGCTGCCCCATTGATGCCTATAAATACAACCTTATGATTCTTGCAAAAGGGAGCACAATTTGGTAGAGTTTTGCCCTAATTTTGAAACACACCTTGTAAGAAGAGAGAAAAGAGTGATTTTGGGAGCCAAAGCATTCGTGGAGGTTCGAGATCGAAGACGGGAGCTCAGAGACGAAGGACCGACATCGACACCTAAGTTTATTTCTCTTTCTTTCAATTTGTAATTGCGTTCTAAGACGTTTTCTACTTGTTTAGTTTGTTTTTCATGTGATTTAGAGTAGCTAAACATTGTAGTAGGATTTGATTTATTTGTTATGACTTTATTACAATATATTGAAGCATGTTTTGTTCTTATTTTTGGCCATTCGCTCTGCACTCCTTAATTCGTTGATTCAAGTGGACTCGAGAGATAAAGCTTGAATTAGAGCAAAATTGTCAAAACCCTTAGTAGTCTGGCACGAGAGTGACCTAGAATTCTTAGGGAAACACTTAAAGAAGTTACTTAATGCCATGCATGTTGTAGGTTCGTATGGAGACTATGAATTCTATTGCATGTGTGAGGCTCACTAAGAATCGAGAGGTTTTCTTGAGTAATTTACTTCTTGTTTATAAATTCATCTCATGAGGTCAATGCATGTGTAGTTAGGTTATTAACTTGTAAAATCACTTCCTTTAATTCTATCAATTCGTGTCTCCACATGTTTGTTTGTTTGGTTGTCTTATTCGTCAAACACCTATCCATGTTTTGTTGCTTTAGCTAAATTTGAGAATTAGTATCTTAATACTTAATTAATCTAGAAACCCATTCCCGAGGACGATACTTGGACTCATAAATCACTATACTAAAACTTGACCCGTACACTGCGGTATTGCAATATCATAAATATCACGCAACAGTTAGACCGAGAGTCTACGAGCCCTGAGGGATCAAGGTAAGGCCCAAAAGTGGGTCTTGCAATCTAGTCAGCCTGAGCCTCGATCGAAGCCGAAGCCCAAAGCCCGAGCCTTTATTTCTTTGCCCTCACTAAGGTAAAGCCCAAAATTGGGCTCTACCACGTGGTCGATCGAGGTCGACCACGACCTTGGGCTTTAGTCCATGCTCGTTTCTTCGTCCCTTCTCGTCTTGGGTCGGTCCTCTATCAATTTCGGTTTGTTTTAACGTCGTGTTAGGCTTCTTTCCTTGTTTGACTCTTCGTTACAACCCTTTAGCCAACTCATTCTTGCTGGTCTAATTTTACCCATAACATTAGCCCTCACTCCCTAGTTAGAATTCAAGGTTAGAAGCGTATGAAGTAATTGCATGGAGCCTGACTTAGGAGTAGCCTATTAAGTTTTTTGGATCATTGTTGACATTTCGAGGTTTGCCTCAAATTCTCTCTAGTTATTATTATCAATCCTTACGGGGATATCCAGCCTCTTAGAGTGTCAGTTTCTCTGATTTCTAGTAGGAATTCTAGGTTTCCGTCATGCTTATCTTGCATTTCAGTTTTTCCTTTTTCCTCTATTAAGTTTTTGGAGTCATTGTTAACATTTCGAGGTTTGCCTCGAATTCTCTCTAGTTATTGTTGCCCATCCTTACGAGAATTTTTCAGTCTCCTAGAGTGTCAGTTTCTCCAATTTTGAGTAGGAATTTAGGGCTCCAAGGTTATCCAGCTGGGGTGTATGCCCTAATCTCGTGTCGTTTGTAACAGTTCATGAATTAATGAATAAAGGTTATTTATTATTCAAACTTTGTATCTCACATTTTATAAACTTAATCCAATAAACTAAGCTACAGGGTCATACTTATGAGAACTTGAACGGTGTGTATTGGACACACAGGGAGGATCACATTCGAGTTATTAACCCAAACGGTCTACAATATATAGATAGGATTGGAACCTCATCTTGGCAACACTGTGGATGCGGCCCATTTTGTATTAGATACAAACGAGGTGATCTAGCTCGTTCATGTGGTTGACATGCGAGTAGGGGCATCCTGTGCAATGAGATTGTACAAGACCGGACCGTGAATTATTAGACCTACTGATTTAACACTGTCAACAGTATAAGACTATAAATTCGTAGATGATCATTAGTGACTCGTCCTTAATCATGAGCATGTTACGGACTTTTGTCTGTGAGGGTCTGTCCTTTGACTAGTACTGGTGAGGGTGGCCTTTGTTGCTCAACCAATATGCCTACCTTCTCAGGGGCAGAACCACGTGGGGAGTTGGGAACTTGACTACGCAAGATGGAATTCACTCGTTCCCGAGCTAGGAAAACTAGAGGAGGTTTTCCCTTAAGTGTTGTCTCCAAGACTTGAACAACGGGGCCCCACCCTCTCATTGGCCCGAAAGGGATGTTGTTTATGGTAGGACCATGCAACAAAATTGTTCATTGGAGGAGCAGTGGGACTTAAGTAGCAAGAGGTAGACATAAGGGTAAAACGGTAATTTGACCCAGCTGTGACTACGAACAACCTGTGAAGGGTCTACTCACGGGTATTAGTTATATCGATGGACACAACTTGTCCTACAGTGAGAAGAGTGAAACTATGGGGCTATAGTGGAGTGCCCCTGTAGTTAATAAATGTTGATTAACCGGATCAAAGAGTTTGGCCAGTTAATCTCGGATCATTGTAGCTCATGATCTGTAGGTCCATTAGGTCTCTCGGTTGGCTCAATTTTGACTTAATAAGGGTATACAGTTTAGACTGAATCTGAAGTGTTCAAATTCATGAAAATGGTATTTATGTCATTTAAATGAGATATGATTGACATAATATATAGTTTAATGTGAATGAGATTCATAATAAACTATAGTATAGCCTAATTATTTAATTCAGGCTTAATTGGAGAAATTGATTTTGAGAGAAATTAAATTGTGAAGGGAATGAAACTCTCACGCAGAGGAAGACGATTGAATCGTCGTGGTGAAGTTGTGCAACTAAGATTCGTTAAAACAATATAACTCTTAGAACTAGGTTAAACATGCACAATATGGAAAGAAAACAACAAGATCTCGTTACTTATTTGTTGAAGACAGTCTTCAAGCTTTCCTTTTCGTTCACGAACTCTTCGTGTTCTCCCAACGATCTCAAACTACTCGAACTCTTCTCACGATCAAGAACGAACACAACCACTTGGCTACTCGGTTGTTCTTCTTTTGGAAGAAGGAAGATGGTGGGATCTTGAGTTTTGGTAATTGGGAGGAGAAAACTTGAGAGAGATTTGAGAAAGAGTGATCTCTTCTTTTGGTGAGATTTCCAAAAATGAGAGAATGTCTTACAACCCTTCTTGCAAAAGGGGTTTAAATAATGGAGATAGGTAGAGTTGAAATCTCCACCTATTTACCATTTTACACAACCATAGGTTATGAAAATCATATTTGCA
Source organism: Trichosanthes cucumerina (assembly GCA_036507285.1). Classification (NCBI taxonomy): domain Eukaryota; kingdom Viridiplantae; phylum Streptophyta; class Magnoliopsida; order Cucurbitales; family Cucurbitaceae; genus Trichosanthes; species Trichosanthes cucumerina. The sequence continues at coordinate 20,327,850 of CM071841.1, forward strand.
TAACCACATATTATAAGATATCTCATATCTCATATTACAAATCACATTTTCAATATTGTGGATTTTTAAATTGAATCACATCCAATTTAATATCTCTCAATCTAATTTCTCCTAATTAGCCCTAATACAACAATTAGGCTAACATATAGTTTATTATGAATCTCATTCACATTAAACTATATATTTATCATTCGTATCTCATATAAATGACATAAATGCCCTTTAGTGAACTTGAACACTTCAATTCACACCAAAACATTAAACCTTCTTTTAACCCAGTTTGACGACCTTATGGACCTATAGTGACGAGCTCCAATGATCCGAGATTAACCTATCAAACTCTTTGACCCGGTTAATCACCATTCATTAGAGACCGTAGCTGCACTCCCGTCAGTGCAAGATATTACGTGTCCACTGATATAACCAATGCCCATGAGTCGACCCTTCACAGGTTGTTCGTAGACACTATTGGGTCAAATTAGCGTTTTATCCCTGTGTCTACTTCTTTCTCCTTAAGTCCGCACTGCTCCTCTAATGAACAACAACGTTGTAATGGTCCGTGAAGGGAATGAAACTCACACGCAGCGAAAGACGATCAAATCGTCATGGTGAAGTTGTGCAACTATTATTCGTTAAAACAATCTAACTCTTAGAACTAGGTTAAACATGCATAAAATGGAAAGAAAACAACAAGTACTTACTTGTTGAAGACGGTGTTCAAGCTTTCCTTTCCGTTCACGAACTCTTCGTGTTCTCCCAACGATCTCGAACTACTCGAACTCTTCTCACGAACGAAGACCGAACACCACCACTTGGCTACTCGGTTGTTCTTCTTTTCGAAGAAGGAAGATAGTGGGATCTCTAGTTTTTGTATTGGGAGGAGAAAAGTATAGAGAATTTGTGAGAGAGAGAGATCTCTTCTTTTGGTGAGATTTCCAAAAATGAGAGAATGATTAATTAACCCTTCTTACAAAGGAGTTTAAATAATGGAGATAGGTGGAGTTGAAATCTCCACCTATTTACCATTTTACCACAACTATAGGTTATGCAAATCATATTTGCATAACCATATATTATAAGATATCTCATATCTCATTTTACAAATCACATTTGTATAATTGTGGATTTATTAAATTGAATCACATCCAATTTAATATCTCTCAACCTAATTGAATGGAATGAGAATCCCTGCGCAGCGGAAGACGATTGAATCGTCATGGTATCATTACGCAACTCGATTTTGTTAAAACGATCTACTAAATATCTAGGCTAAACATGCTGGAAAAGGAAGAAAAAAACAGCAAGTTCAAAGTACTTACTTGTTGAAGACACTCTTCAAGATTTCTTCCTCAGATCACGAACTCTTCGTGCTTCTCGATCTCAACGAACGCTTTCCACGAACGGAACTCGAACACCACCACTTGTAGTCTCGGTTGTTCTCTTTTGGAAAAGGGAAGTTTGTGGAAACTTTGGTGTTTTGGAGAGGGAGGAGAATTGAGAGAGAGTAGAGAGAATTCTTCTTCTTCTCTTTGATGAAAATCAAAAAAATGAGAGAATGGTTACAATTCTTCTTGCAAGAAGGGATTATATAGTGGAATGATGGAGTTAAAATCTCCACATTATTACCACTTTACCACAACCATAGGCTATGCAAATCTAATTTGCATAACCACATAATATAAGATATCTCATATCTCATATTGCAAATCTCATTTGCAATAATTGTGAATTAATTAAATTGAATCACATCCAATTTAATTTCTCTCAATTAAATTCTCCAATTAGCCCTAATTCAACAATTAGGCTAACCTATAGTTTATTATGAATCTCATTCACATTAAACTATATATTATATCATTCATATCTCATGTAAATGACATAGATGCCCTTAAAGTGAAATTGAACACTTCCATTTCATACCAAAACATTAACCCTTCTTTTAACCTGTGATTGAGCCAACCAAGGGACCTAATGGACCTACAAAGTGATTTGAGCTCCAATGATCCGAGATTAACTCACAAACTCTTTGACCCGTTAACCAACATTCATTAGCTACACGGTAACACTCCACTATAGCGTGAGCCGCACTTCCGTCGGTCACGAGAATATTACGTGTCCACCGATATAACCAATGCCCATGAGTCGACCCTTCACAAAGTTGTTCGTAGACACACGGTTGGGTCAAATTACCGCTTTTATCTCTCGTGTACACTCTCTTGTTCCTTAAGTCCCCACCGCTCCTCTAATGAACAACATATTGTGATGGTCCAACCATACACAACACCCTTCTCGGGCGGTGAGAAGGTGGGCACCCGTTGTCCAAGCCACGGATACAAAGACTTATGGAACAACCCTCTCTAGTTTCCCTAAAGGCGGAACGAGGACTTCTCTCACTGGTAAAGACCGCTCTCTACGTGTTGAGCGAGTATAACAGAGGCACAACCAGAAGATGGAGCCTATTCGAGGGCCTTCAACGGCGAAAGCGCTTTTGGGTGCGTGAGCAGAGAAGATTCACACCTAGAGTAAATGTTTCAAGTCGTCGGACTTTAAGAATCGAGCCAAGCGGCGGCATCGAGGCGAGATGAAGGTTAGTGGTGCCTATCGAGGCGAGTCGAGAGAGCACCTAGTCGATGCGAGTCCACAAAGAAGACCACGCATAATGCGAGTCATTGCTAGTGTAGCAAGGAGAACACAGGTGCGATGTGGCAAGAATCATCGAGGCCAATGTCTTGTGGGTGTCGATGTGTGTTGCCAGTGTGGACAGCCAGGGCATTGGTATCAGAGAGGGACCAGGGATTGCCCACAGCTTAGAGTAGCCACACAGAGGGACCAGGGAGTTGGGTCCCAGACAGTTGAGCAACTGAGAGTTCCAGTAGCTGCAAGAGAGGGCACCAGTGGTGCTAAATAGAAAGGAAGTTATTTTCAAGAAATCAGGATTAGCTGAAGTGGTTTTCAGGGGTGAAAGGAAGATTATCCCTACGAGCTTGATTTCAGCTTTAAAAGTTGAAAAGTTGTTGAGGAAAGGTTGCATGGCATTTCTTGCACACGTAGTGGAGGTGCATGAAGAAAAGCTAAAACGAGAAGATGTTCTTGTGGTGAACGAATTTCTTGATGTTTTTCCAGCAGATTTGTCAGGGTTGCCACCTGATAGGGAAGTTGAGTTCACTATTGAATTGCTACCAGGAACAACATCGATTTCGCAAGCGTCGTATGGAATGGCTCCAAGCGAGCTCAAAGAGCTGAAGACGCAGTTACAAGAACTAGTTGATAAAGGATACATCAGACCTAGTGTATCACCCTAGGGAGCTCCAGTGTTATTTGTAAAGAAGAGAGATGGTACCCTTAGATTATGCATTGATTATAAACAGTTAAACAAGTCACGATACGTAACAAGTATCCTTTATCCCGTATAGATGACTTGTTTGACCAGTTAAGAGGAGCATCACTGTTTTCCAAGATTGATTTAAGATTAGGATACCATCAGTTAAAGGTAAGGTAATCAGACATTCCTAAGACAACATTCAGAACGAGGTATGGGCATTATGAGTTTTTAGTAATGCCATTCGGTTTGACGAATGCACCAGCAGTTTTCATGGATCTCATGAACAAGAATTTCCATCGGTATTTGGATCAATTTGTGATAGTATTCATTGATGATATACTAGTTTACTCGGTTGACAGGAAAGCCCATGAGGAACATCTGAGGATTATTCTGCAAACACTACGTGATAAACAGTTGTACGCTAAATTCACCAAATGTGAGTTTTTGTTGAATCAGGTAGTGTTTTTGGGGGCATGTTGTGTCAAGAAATGGTGTTAGTGTGGATCCAAATAAAGTGAAAGTTGTGGTCAACTTGAAGAGACTAGTTAGTGCGACAGAGGTACGTAGTTTTCTAGGCTTGGCAGGATACTACAGACGGTTTGTTGAGGATTTCTCACGAATAGTATTACCATTAACAATTTTGACAAGGAAGAATGCTAAGTTTGAATGGTTAGATAAGTGTGAACAGAGTTTTCAAGAGCTGAAAAGAGGTTAGTTACAACACCTATTCTGACACTTCCTGTAACGGGAATAGAGTATGTAATTTATTGTGACGCCTCGAGGCAAGGTTTAGGGTGTGTGCTCATGCAAGAAGGAAAAGTAATAGCTTATGCGTCAAGACAATTGAAAAAGCACAGATGTAATTACCCTACCCATGATCTCGAGCTAGTAGCAGTTGTTTTAGCACTGAAGATCTGGAGACATTATTTCTTTGGTGAGAGGTGTCACATTTTTACAGATCATAAGAGTCTGAAATATATCTTTGATCAGAGGGAGTTGAATATGAGAAAGCGAAGATGGTTAGAATTGATTAAAGATTGTGATTGTACTATAGAATACCATCCAAATAAGGCGAATATGGTAGTAGATGCATTGAGTAGGAAGTTAAGACTTCCTAAGGACGCCTTGTATGGTGTTCGAGCGACATTTTTAAGTACTCTATGGGATTCTAAGGCAGTTGTGAATGCAGAGAGTTCAGGGAGTCTTTTAGCTCAATTCCAGGTAAGGTCTTCACTCATAGCAAAGGTTGTGAGAAGACAACCAGAGGATAGTAACTTGTAGAAAATGTTTGGGAAGTCCAAACAAGGTCCAGAAGTAGAATTTAAAATGAGATCAGACGGAGCCATAGAGAGGCAGAGAAGACTGTGTGTTCCATGATTTAGTGAGCTTAAAGATGCTATTCTAGAGGAAGCTCACAGTTCAGCTTACGCTATGCATCCAGGAAGCACCAAGATGTATAAGACATTGAAAGGGAACGTATTGGTGGCCTGGGATGAAGCAGGAGGTAGCTGAATATGTTAATAATGTTTGATCTGCCAACAGGTTAAACCAGTTAGACAGAGACCAGGAGGACTCCTTAATCCATTGTCAGTGCCAGAATGGAAATGGGAGCATATCACTATGGATTTTCTATTCGAATTACCACGTACTTCATGTGGACATGATGGTATTTGGGTTATAGTGGATAGACTCACTAAGACAGCACATTTTATACCGATTAAAGCGACATCTACGCTTGATCAGCTTGCTAAACTATACGTCGAAAGAATTGTGAGTCAATACGGAGTGCCAGTGTCCATAGTTTCAGATAGGGATCCAAGATTTACTTCTAAGTTTTGGCCTAGTTTACAGAAGGCTATGGGACAAAGTTGAATTTTAGTACAGCGTTCCATCCTCAGACAGATGGTCAGTCAGAGAGGACCATCCAGACCCTAGAGGATATGTTGAGAGCATGTGTCATTCAATTCAAGGGTAGTTGTGATACACACCTATCACTTATGGAGTTCGCTTACAATAATAGTTATCAGTCAAGTATTGGCATGGCACCACTTGAGCCTCTGTATGGAAGGTCGTGTAGAACACCCATATGTTGGAATGAAGTAGGAAAGCGAAAGCTTATCGGTCCTGAGTTTGTACAAGTTACGACAGATAATATTAAGGTAATCAGGGAGAATTTGAAGGTTGCTCAAGACCGTCAGAAGAGTTATGCAGATAAGCGACGAAAGGACTTAGAATTCCAGGTCAGAGATCAAGTTTTCTTAAAGTTATCTCCGTGGAGAGGTGTCCTTCGTTTTGACAAGAAAGGTAAGTTAAGTCCTAGATATATTGGTCCTTATCCAGTAACGGGACGAGTTGGGCCAGTAACCTACAGACTGGAGTTGCCAGCAGAACTATTAAGAGTACATGGTGTTTTTCATATGTGCATGTTGAGGAAGTATTTTCCGAGATCCGACACATGTGTTGCAAAGCACAACCAGTTGAGTTGAAAGAAGACATGAGTTACATAGAGGATGCAGCTTCAAATCCTCGACAGGGAAAAGAACAAGTTTTGAGAAACAAGACGATCTCACTCGTGAAGGTTCGTTGGAGACATCACGGGGTGGAGGAGGCAACACAGGAATTAGAGGACCAAATGAGGAGGAGGAAGTGCATGATTTTCACTTAAACACTACTCAATTTCGAGGACGAAATTTCTTAAGGGGAGGTAAGTTGTAAACCCAATCTCTTTGGAACTTCCTTATTAACAAACAACAAAAAGAAAGAAGAAATGAATGTTTAAAACTTGGTTTTTCGTGTTTTAAAAAGAAAAGAAATGAAGTGAAAGACAAAAGGAAAACAAGGAAGGAAAGTTTAAACCATTTTTGTTTGGATTGCTTTAAAGACAAAAGAAGAAAAGGAAATGAAACAAATGTTTAATATATTAAGTTTTGTTTTGTTAAGAAAAGAAAAGAAAAGAAAAGAAAAGAAAAGAAAAGAAAGAAAGGGATAAAGGAAAGGAAAAAGAAAAGGAAAAAGAAAAGGAAAAGTAAAAAAGCAAAAAGGGAAAAAGACAAAATGTTACCTTTTCCACCGTTTGCTTTATCTTCTCTCCATTTTCTTCTCTATCCTTACAAACCAAAGCTGAAGCTTCGTGGGAGAAGGAGAAAGGAAGAAGAAGAAATCTATTTTCGTGATTTTGGAGCTGGAGTTGCGAAAGAAAGGAGGAGAACTCAAAACTTGATTGTATAGCGAAGAAGGTGATCAACTCAACCACTGCTCGGTTTTCTATTCATCTCGAGCTCCAAAAGAAGAGGTAAGAGTTGAGGTTTAGTTTTCTTGAAAGCTAATTCATTTTTTAACAAAGTTCATGAAGGAAGCTCGAGAAAATTTTTATGTTAAGTTACTATTTTGTTAAGAGGAAGACAGAAGACAGAATTTGCTGTCAAATCTGAGAAGTCTCTGATATTTTTGTTGTTCTGATCTGTCTACTTGGAGTTAGAAGCTCTAATTGGTATGGTTCGAAAGATTATTGAATTTCCTACAATTTTCGTGAAGAAATCGTGAGTAGAAAATGTCTATACGATGTTTTAAATATCAGGTTAAATTTGTTGTGCAAAGAGAAATCCGAATCTGAAACAACAGAAAGTCTGTTTTGAGGAAAGTAGCTTTCGAGGTATTTCTGAACAAATCCGTTTGGAATTTCAATTCCATGTCTTCATATGATTTCTAGAGGGTTCAAAAAGGAAGAGTTTGGTATAAATGACATTATTTTAGGATAAGTAATGAAGAAGTTATGGCTGTCTGAAAACATGGCAGAAAATCTGAAAATGCTGGAAATTTGAAAGTGTGTTTTCTTGCAGTTTTAAGGTCAAAAATCATGAGCTCGAGGTTCTAATGGTTGATTTGGTTTGTTTGACAGGCCAAGAGCAAATAGGTCAAGTTTACAAGCCAAGGTTCTAATTCTAATACTGTGAGTGACTCTATTTTAGAACTATGCTTGACCTATGTTTTTCTTCAAGAACATAAGTGTTGATAATTACATCCTGTTTGAACTAATTATGTATAGCTTCATGGAGTTTTCTAACATAAGTTCAAGATGGAACATAAGCATGTTTTGAATTAATTTGTAACCATAAATCCAAGTATGGAACCTAAATTATGAAAGTATGTATTATAAAGACATGATTTCCATGGTAAGCAAATTATGCTCTTGTTTGTGGTTAACCCCTAATACTGAAGGACATTTGAGAAGGTACTTAGGGGGGAATGAATCATGATATCCCAATACTGAAGGACAATGAGAAGGTATTCGGGTAGTAAATGGTTTTACCTTAATACTGAAAGACAATGAGAAGGTATTCGGGTAGTAAATGGTTTTTCCTTAATACTGAAGGACATAGAGAAGGTATTAGGGAAAACCAAACGACCAAAGGTATTCCACGTGCACGTGAGAGAGAGAGGTATGAACCTTATTGGTATAAATGTAACTCTACCACCTCTATGGTTTGATGTGGTATCATGTCATGTGTTTTATTGTTATGAGTTTCTATATTATTGATCTATATACCCTCGATATGATAGTACATTTCGAGTTGTGTGCTATGCACAAGTGGTGACTTAAACCTGTAAATTGGAAGCATGGTTTGTTTATGTTTACAAACAGATGTTAAGCTATTTTCTACTTATAATCTGCCATTATTATGAATTACCTGTGAGCTTATAATGTTTTAAAGATAGACACTCACTGAGCTTCATAGCTCATTCTTTCAATGTTTTCAAAGTTTTCAGGTAGAGATCGAGCTCCTGGTACCTGAGTTACTGCCATAGTCTGCTAAAGCTCCATAAGTTGTAATACTTTGTACGTGGTTGGTTTTGTATAGCAAGTCCCTATGTTTTGTAAATTATTTTGAGAGGACTATGATGTTATAGAAGTTTTGTACATTAGTGGTTGTATAAACAATGAGTTGTCTTGTGTTGTTTTGATGCTCTTGAGTTTTAGTTTCCAAGATAGACTTATGAAGGGTTTCTCCTTGTATATGTGTAATAGTTGTCCAGTTTCTGCCGTGTTATGTTAAAATGTTCCATATGCGAACATAGTATGTTTATCAGGAGAGCAGGGTCAGCAGGTATTGTTAAGAGGTAAACAATGTCTGTTGGCTTCACGCCGCCTTTCGGGCTAAGTAGCAGGTAGTTCGGGAGGGGTGTGACATGTCGGGCCTAGTACACAGCATGGCATACATTAGGCTCCCTACAGCTGAAGCATATGGAATCCGTCTCATATCCTCAACATCTTGAGGAGTCTTAGGACACTGATCCTTAGACAAGTAAACCTCATGCCTGAAAGGCAGCAAGCCTTTCTTAGAGTTCTGCATCTTATATCTAGACAACATCTTGTCAATATAAGACGCTTGAGACAAGGCTAGCGTTCTGTTCTTCCGGTTTCGGACTATCTGGATACCTAGAACATACTGAGCTATCTTTCATTTGGAATTGCGAAGCTAGCCACTTCTTAACGTCAGTAAGAAATTCTACCTCATTCCCGATGAGAAGAATATCGTCCACACACAACACCAAAAATGCGACAGTTTTGTCAACGATTTTCCTGTAGACACAAGGCTCGTCGACATTTTGATCAAAGCCATAAGATTTGATCGCCTCATCAAACCTTATATTCCAAGACCTCGAAGCTTGTTTCACCCCAAATGGACCTATGAAGCCGCAAACCTTTTTGCTCTTAGCCTTGGGCAATGAACCCTTTAATGGGTCCATGTAGATGGTCTCATCAAGTTTGCCATTCGAGAAGGTCGTCTTGACGTCCATCCGCCATACCTCGTAGTCATAATACGCGCAATGGCGGAAGGATCTGATCGACTTTACCATGGCAACAGGTGAAAAGGTCTCCTCATAGTAAACCCCTTCAACCTGGGTAAACCCCTTTGCCACTAGTCGGGCTTTGAAGGTTTGCACCTTCCCATCTACGCCACGTTTACGCTTGTAGATCCATTTACAACCAATAGGTTTTACCCCATCCGGTTGATCCACAAGCTCCCCATACACGAAATTGATGTACATAGACTCCATTTCCTAGTCCATAGCTTTAATCCACTCGTCTTTGTCAACATCAACCATTGCACGATCATAGGTCAATGGATCCTCACGATCATCATCGGGAGCGACAAGCGAGGTTTCAAATTAAACCCATGTAGCGATCAGTGTCTCTCACAACCCTCCCACTACGTCGAGGCATTCCCAACTCTTGGGAATGGATTTGACTAGACGTGCTAGGGTCAACAACACTTGTTGACGTACTAGCCCCATCAGCAACTCTTGCTGATGTACTGTCCATTTCATTTAACACAATTTTACTCCTTGGTAAATGATCCCTGACGTGGTCTTCCTCTAGGAAAGTGGCGTTTGTCGACACAAGCACCCTAATTTTCCTTAGGATCGTAAAACAGACCACCCCTAGTCTATTTAGAGTAACCTACGAATAGGCACAATTTCGAACGGGGTTCCAACTTTTTCGGGTTTGACACCAACACGTGGGTCGGGCATCCCCAAATCCTGAAGTGATGTAAATTGCCTTTACGTCCACTCCAGAGCTCGAAAGGTGTTTCACAAACACTCTTCGACGGAACATTGTTCAAAATATAAACCGCAATCTCCACTGCGTACCCCCAAAAAGAATCAGGGAGACGAGCATAGCTCATCATCACCAGAACCATGTCCAACAAGGTTCTGCTTTCTCCTCTCCGATACACCATTCATTTTGTGGCATACCAGTACCGAGAGTTGGGACGTAATTCCGCGTTTTATCATATAGTCTTGGAATTCAGTGTCCATGTACTCTCCACCTCGATCCGATCGAAGTGTTTTAAGCGATTTACCTAAGAGGTTCTCAACCTCAGTCTTGTACTCCTAGAACTTTTCAAGAGTTTCAGACTTCTTGTGCAAATATGCCCATATCAGGAGTAATCGTCTATGAAAGACACGAAGTACTCATAACCGCCCCGAGCTTTAACATTCATCGGACCACAGAGGTCAGAATGTACTAACTCAAGAGGCTCTTTGGCTCTATATCCTTTTCCACTAAAAGGACGTTTGGTCATCTTGCCCTCAAGGCATGACTCACACACCGGCAAAGAGTTTTCTTCCAACTTGTTTAGAAGTCCACTCTTCACTAGTTTCTCAATCCTATTGAGATTAATGTGGCCTAACCGTAGATGCCAAAGATGGGCATTTTCTTTTGGAGAAACTTTTGCTTTCTTAGTTCGTGTTTCTGCAATTTTAAACAATTCAGTATTCAAGACACTTTTGACCGAATTAGGTTTCAAAACATACAGATTATGTTCGAGTGAAGCTGAACAAATAAGATTGCCTTTGAAAGAAATAAACGCTTTACTTGATTCAAAGGAAACAGATATACAATGTTCAATTAGGCAGAAAATGGAAACAAGGTTTCTAGTAAGCCCTGGAACTATGTACAAATTGTCCAACAATAAGTACTTCCCGCCAAAGTGTAGCTTCCCCGTGCCGATCGATGCAGCAGAGACAAGATCCCCGGATCCAACCCTTAAAGTCACCTCACCCTCTCGCAGCGGCTGCTAGGAATCAATCCCCCTGAAAAGAAGAACAAACGTGGTTAGTGGCGCCCGAATCCAATATCCAGGCAGAGTCACTACTCTCCACTAAACATGTTTCTGTCACAAGTAAATCACATTTACCTTGATTCTTCCTCTCGACCAGGAATTTGAGACAGTTCCTCTTCCAGTGTCCACCCCCATTGCAGTGGAAACACTTTCCTTTCTCTGCAACGTCCTTGACCTTCTTGCCCTTCTGGGCGGCAGCTCGGTCAGTTTTATCCCTCTTCATCCTCTTCTTCCCTTTCGGGCGTGAGGAGCAACAGGTTTCGTCCCAGAGATCGAACCCCTGTGATAAGACACAGAGGGCAACATTTGCCTCAGATTCCTTGACCCTGTTCAAGGATTGGAAATTTTGTAGCTCATTAAGGAGGGTAGTCAGAGTGTAGCTAATTTTGTTCATAACAACATTGATACGAAACTGAAGGAAACTCTTCGGAAGAGTCTCCAAAATAAAACAGACTTGGCTCGACTCGTCGATCGAAGTCCTGTTCATCTCGGCCAGATTAAAGTGGGTCATCATGTCAAGAACATGTTCACGGACAGACGACCCCTCCTTCATCCGTGCGTTGAAGACGTATTTAAGCGAGTCATGTCGGACTTGAAAGGACTGTTGTCCAAACATTTCCTGCAAGGACTCCATGATCTCCTTGGCAAAGACCATCAGCTCATGCTTCTTAGCCAAGACATTAGACATGCTGGCAATTATGTAGACCTTGGCCTTTTCATTGGCTCTGATCCACCGATCGTATGCATCGCGAACACTTCGCGACGCGGCGCGAGCTTGAGATCTCGAGGACACTCCTCGATAAAGACGAACTTTATGTCGCCAGTTACCAAAATCGTGTTAATGTTGTTTTTCCAACTTTGGTAATTATCTCCCACTAACTTATCGGATGCGAGTAATGCTATTATTGCGCTAGACATTTTTAGCTGAAAAATAAGAAAAAACTTTGTATTAGTCTCGCAAAAAACTTTTTGAAATCCAATCAAGTTTTAGCAAAATTGTTTCATGATCCCTAGGTCATTCAAAATTTTTGTAATGATACTCTAAAGGTTTAGAATGACCGCCACTAAAGGGTGAACAGAACACTCCTCCTCTAGGACGAGACTTTCTCGATCAGACCCTAATCCCAGAATAACTCTTATTCCATTAGGCGTCCAATTATCATTGTTCGGTCGAATTCATTAACACTTAACGAATTCTGTGAGTGTCACCCTCAGTCTTTAAGTTTCCAAGCATCCGTCCAAACAATAGGCACCGAAGGGTGAACCAAGAAGGAAAACCAACCTGGAAACTGTATCCCTTTCGGGAATTCACGGTGTTCCGACTCCCATGATCATGCCCTCCGAAGGGATTGTCAGGTCCAGGCCAAACTAGCAGGCGGATCATAGGCGTCTCACGGTGTGAATCGAAAGAAGAGACCGTGGGTCTCGTTTTCACAAGTCCCGCTCCCACTCACTATAAGTACTCTCTCCCATCCACGATGATATTGACCTATACAAATGCCACCCGAAGGGGAACGCTCTCATTTGCGCCACGAGGCCGAGTATAGATCTCACGGTGCGGACTTAACAGAGATTTGTGGTTGGAAATTCAAATGTATCTCATACACTTTATTTCCTCCCACTCAGCACTTTAATTTTAATAGGGATTGACCTAGATAAACCGGCTAAAATTTACCTAAGTCTACCAATATAACTCTTATATGGTATTTAGCCTAAGTTTATAATCACATTATTAACTTAGATCTATGTGAGTAAATTAATTAACTCTTAATTAACTAAGCTCTCACGAGAATATAACCTAAGAATCTCCTGACCGAATTCACACCTGTGTCGGTTTCGGTGTAGGGTGTTCATGAAGCGTCAACTTAAATACCCCAGCCTTAGACAAAATCTTCCTTAGACAGAGTTACTTATCAGTCTCCATTCAAAGGTTATATTTGATTTCCTAATTTCTAATCTCATTAGAAAATAGAAAACCTAAGTCTAATTATTCAAGTTCTAAACTCTTTAAAACTAATAATTAACTTAGGTTGCATGCATTTCTATGTTATCTTGTTTGATCATTCATCACATGAATAACTATATACTATAACATAATATAATTCATCACATGAATAAAATGCATGAGCATGCTTTTAATTTAAAAATATAACACTTATATTTAAATAAATTAAAACATGCAAACATTATATTATAACTCTTATAATATAATCCTATCATGCATACTATATATTATAACTCTTATAATATAAATATGATGAATGAAATGTTTAACCTAAAGTGGGATTTTAAATCTATATGACATACAATATGCACATAGAAATTAATTAAAATATACATCTCATGCATAAAATAATTAAATAGCAAAAATGGACCAGTTTTTGACACCTAGGGGCAATTATTTAATTAAATAACATTAATATAACACTTATATTAACATTATTTAATAAAATAATTAAATACATAAATTAATTACATTTTACAAATAATAAAATAATTAAAAAACGAAAAAAAACTGTCCACTAAAGGAAAATCACGCCCACGTCTTCGCGAAAATGAAGCTGCAACCGCTCCTCAACGCGTGCAGCGTTGCAACGTCGTAGGCAGCGTTGCAACGCTGTCGCCTCCAACATCGACCTGCGTTCTCAACGCCAGCGGCGTTGCAACGCTGCTCTGCTGTAGGGCCTCCGTCCGCAAGGACAACGTTGAGACGCCAAAAGGCAGCGTTGAGACGCCATCGACAGAACAACAAACTCTTTGCTGTTCTTCACCAATTTTCGCCTGTTTCCACTCCGATTTCTTCACAGCAACTCTTGCCACGAACGACCCGGACTTACAGACTCGATTTATTTTCTAAAATGCCCAAAAACACGGGCCCTTTACATTTGATCTCATCAAACAGAAAATAAATCTAAAATGCCAAAAACCGAAACATCCATTTAAGCAAACCAACATTCATCTCATGAAATTTAAGGCAATTTATCCACCTTATTTTAACAAAAACAGTGCATAAATGAAGAACCATCGAAATGGCTCTGATACCAATTGAAGGGAATGAGAATCCCCACGCAGCGGAAGACGATCGAATCGTCATGGTATCATTACGCAACTCGGTTTTATTAAAACGATCTACTAAAGATCTAGGCTAAACATGCTGGAAAAGGAAGAAAAAAAAACAGCAAGTTCAAAGTACTTACTTGTTGAAGACACTCTTCAAGATTACTTCCTCAGATCACAAACTCTACGTGCTTCTCGATCTCAACGAACGCTTCCCACGAATGGAACTCGAACACCACCACTTGAAGTCTCGGTTGTTCTCTTTTGGAAAAGGGAAGTTTTTGGGAACTTTCGTGTTTTAGAGAGGGAGGAGAATTGACAGAGACTAGAGAGAATTCTTCTTCTTCTCTTTGATGAAAATCAAAAAAATGAGAGAATGGTTACAATCCTTCTTACAAGAAGGGATTATATGGTGGAATGATGGAGTTAAAATCTCCACATTATTACCACTTTACCACAACCATAGGTTATGCAAATCTCATTTGCATAACCACATAATATAAGATATCTCATATCTCATATTGCAAATCTCATTTGCAATAATTTTGGATTAAATAAATTGAATCACATCCAATTTAATTTCTCTCAATTAAATTCTCCAATTAGCCCTAATTCAACAATTAAGCTAACCTATAGTTTATTATGAATCTCATTCACATTAAACTATATATTATATCATTCATATCTCATATAAATGATATAAATGCCCTTAAAGTGAAATTGAACACTTCAATTTCATATCAAAACATTAACCCTTCTTTTAACCTAGATTGAGCCAACCGAGGACCTAATGGACCTACGGATTTGCGAGCTTCAATGATCCGAGATTAACCTGTCAAACTTTTTGACCCGGTTAACCAACATTCATTAGCTACGGTAACACTCCACTATAGCCCGTAGCTGCACTCCCGTCAGTGCATAATATTACGTGCCCACTGATATAACCAATGCCCATGAGTCGACCCTTCACAGGTTGTTCGTAGGCACGGCTGTGTCAAATTACCGTTTTACCCCTGTGTCTACCTCTTGTTCCTTAAGTCCCCACTTTGCTCCTCTAATGAACAACATATTGTGATGGTCCAACCATACACAACACCCTTCTCGGGCGGTGAGAAGGTGGGTGCCCGTTGTCCAAGCCACAGAGACACAGCTTAAAGGAACAACCCCTCTAGTTTCCCTAAAGGCAAAAACGAGTGAATTCCATCTCGCGTAGTTAAGTTCCCAGCTCCCTACTTGGTTCTGTCCCTGAGAAGATAGACATATTGGGCGAGTAACCGTGACCACCCTCACCCGTACTAGTCAAAGGGCGGACCGCATGAGCGAGGAGTCCATAACACGCTCGAGATTCGTGTCGAGTCACTAATGGTCATTTACGAGTTATTAGTCCCTCATCACAACGGTGTTACATCGTGAGGTCTAATAATTCACGGTCCGGTCTTGTACAATCTCATTGCACAGATGCCCCACTCGCATGTCAACCACATGAACGAGTCGATCACCTCGTTTGTATCTAATACAAAGCGGGTCGCATCCACAATGTATCCGAGATTAGGTCTCCAACCCTATCCATATCACAGATCGTTCGGGTCATTAACTCGAACGTGATCCTCCATGTGTGTCCACTACACACCGCCGCTCAAGTTTTAGTTCTCTCATAAATTCAATGACCCTGGAGCTTAGTTTATTGGAAAAGTTTAAAAATATTGCGAGACACAAAGTGATGAAATGAAAAACTCTTATTAATTTCAAACAATATATTACAAACACGAGATTAGGACAAAATCCCAACACTAATTTCTCCAAATTAGCCCTAATTCAACAATTATGCTAATCTACAGTTTATTATGAATCTCATTCACATTAAACTATATATTATATCATTCATATCTCATATAAATAACATAAATGCCCTTTTAGTAAACTTGATCACTTCAATTCACACTAAAACATTAAACCTTCTTTTAACCCAGTTTGAGCCAACCGAGTGACCTTATGGACCTACAGTGACGAGCTCCAATGATCCGAGATTAACCTATCAAACTCTTTGACCCAGTTAATCAACATTCATTAGTTACGGTAACACTCCACTAAAGTCCGTAGCTGCACTCCCGTTAGTGCAAGATATTACGTGTCCACTGATATAACCAATGCCCATGAGTCGACCCTTCACAGGTTGTTCGTAGACACTGCTGGGTCAAATTACCGCTTTACCCCTGTGTCTACTTCTTGCTCCTTAAGTCCCCACTGCTCCTATAATGAACAACAACGTTGTAATGGTCCAACCATATACAACAACCCTCTCGTGCCTGTGAGAGGGTGGGCGCCCGTTGTCCAAGCCCTAGAGACAGCACTTAAGGGAACAACCCCTCTAGTTTCCCTAAAAGCGGGAACGAGTAAATTCCATCTCGCGTAGTTAAGTTCCCAGCTCCTTACTTGGTCTTGTCCCCGAGAAGATAGGCATATTGAGCGAGTAACTGTGACCACCCTCACCCGTACTAGTCAAAGGACGGACGCACTCATGGACGAGAGTCCGTAACACGCCTGTGGGATTCGTGTCGAGTCACTAATGGTCATCTACGAAGTTATTAGTCCTTACTTGCAACAGTGTTACATCAGTAGGTCAAATAATTCATGGTCTCGTCTTGTACAATCTCATTGTACAGGATGCCCCCACCGCATGTCAACCACATAAACGAGTCAGATCACCTCGTTTGTATCTCAATACAAAGCAGGTTGCATCCACAGCGTATCCAGGATTAGGTCTCTAACCCCATCCATATACTGTAGACCGTTCGGGTCATTTACTCGAATATGATCCTTCCTGTGTGTCCACTACACACCATTCAAGTTCTTGTTCTCTCATATATTCAATGACCCTGGAGCTTAGTTTATTGGTCAAAGTTTTTATTAAATGTGAGACAAAAAATGAAGAAATAAAAAACTTTTTATTAATTTCAAATAGTAATTTACAAACTATACGAGATTAGGACAAACATCCCAATAGTCTGACCATACTACCCTCTCATGCCAATGAGAGGGTGGGCGCCCGTTGTCCAAGCCCTGGAGACAGCACTTAAGGGAACAACCCCTCTAGTTTTCCTAAAAGCGGGAACGAGTGATTCCATCTCGCGTTGTTAAGTTCTCAGCTCCCTACTTCGTCATGTCCCTGAGAAGATAGGCATATTGGGCGAGTAACGTTGACCACCCTCACCCGTACTAGTCAAAGGACAGACCCCCGTAGACAAGTGTCCGTAACTCGCTCAGGATTCAGGTCGGGTTACTAATGGTCATCTACGAAGTTATTAGTCCATACTTTTAACGGTGTTACATCAGTAGGTCTAATAATTCACAGTCCGGTCTTGTACAATCTCATTGTACAGGATGCCCCCACTCGCATGTCAACCACATGAACGAGTCAGATCACCTCGTTTGTATCTTAATACAAAGCGGGCCACATTCACAGCGTATCCAGGATTAGGTCTCCAACCCCATCCATATACTGTAGACCGTTCGGATCATTTACTCGAACGTGATCCTCCCTATGTGTCCACTACACACCGTTCAAATTCTAGTTCTCTCATGTATTCAATGACCCTGGAGCTTAATTTATTGGTCAAAGTTTGTATTAAATGTGAGACACAAATGATGAAATGAATAACTCTTTATTAATTTCAAATAGTAATTTACAAACTGAACGAGATTAGGACAAACATCCAACAAATTGAATATGATTCAATTTTTAATTCCACAATTATTCAAATGGGATTTGTATAATAAGGTATGTGATACCTTATATTATATGATACACAAATATGATTTGTATATTATATAGTTGTGGTAAAGTGGTAAATTGGTGGAGGTCTTACCTCCACCACATACTACTATATAATGGTGGATTGTGAAGTATTCTTCACTTCATTATCTCATTTTTTGGAATTCCACCAAAAGAGGAAAGGCAAATTCTCTCTAACTCTCTCATTCTCTCCATAACCCAAATCCAAAGGGAGTCCCACCTACTCTCCCTCATCCGCCGGAGAACAACCGAGAAGATCAAGTGGAGGTGTCTGCTAGATCGAGATCCAGTTCGTGGTTCGTACGAGAGATCGTTGAGATCGAGACCGGAAGAGGAAAAATACAAAGAACGGTTCTTCAAGAGGTTGGTACTATCTTTGCTGTATTTTTCCTTCTTTAAAGCATGCTTAGCCTAGAATTGTATGAGATACATGTTTGATTTTAAGAAAATCAGTAACACAACGAAAACAACCTGATTCGTGTCGCTTCCATTGCGGGATTCAATCCCTTCATATCCTTGGATCATCCTAAGATTATCTTTCTTAGGGCTAAGACTCTCTTGTGGATTCACGATCTGTGTCATTTTCCAGGAGAGAAAGTGTAAATTCGAGGCCATTCTCAAATTTAAGCGAGATTTCCATCAATTCCCATAAGGACTATTCTGGGCTTTTTGTTGTCCGTAGGAGGAAATTATTGTCATCGAGTAGTTGTGTAGCTTCAGGACCTCCTGTAAGAGGAGTCTCTTGGCCATCTAGTAGCCTTATAATTTCTCTTGTTTCATAAGCATTTCCTGGATAAACGTAGTTTCATCTAAAGTCGATTTCAAGAGAGAGGAGGATAAGAGAAAATAGGTTGTGAAGTGAGAGTCAGGAGAAGGTGTTGTCCCATTGTTCAAGTCCCGAAATTAGCACTTAAGAGAACTACTTATCTACTTACCCTATATGTGAATGAGTCAATTTCACATTGTGAAACTTATATTCTTCGAATCTAATAGAAAATAAGTCATGTGCTCATGTGTTATAAGGAAATCCCAGATAAGATTCAAATAGACTCAATTCAGGACATACTTCAAGATCATTCTATTACAAAAAAAAAAAAACATTTAGATTACTTTCTAGTCTTTTCTTGTAAGACCATTAAAGAAAATGTAGACATGTCACTACAATAATCATATATGCGCAATGGCACTCGGTGAAGAGGGGTACATGAATGAACTGAATCCACATCCGAATGAGAGGGATCCTTAGGTTATGAAATATGGATGAGAAAGGATTAAAAGAATTGATAGTTACTACTTATACGAACAGGTTGTGCCTTCCTTTTTGGTGGCTCAATCATAGAAACTCCAAAGTTAAGCGTGCTTGACTTGGAGCAATTGTATGTTAGGTGACTTCCTGTAAATTTTCCTAGGGAGCATGTGAGTGAGGGCAAAGCATATTGAAAGGGCTCGTGTTGGTTTGTGGGGAAACTCTTCCCTCTCGCATTTGGCTCAATGATGGTATGAGGGCGTGGTCAGGTTGTAGGAGATGCGGAGGAATGCTAGGGCTAGCAGAGGCCAAATTCGAATTTCAAATTCTGATCCAAATTAATCTTGGGTCTGGGGCGTTACATATGGTATCAGAGTGGAACCTCTCCTAGTAAAATGTTATTCAGGGACAAACCAAGGCGGAAACTGGTGGGCATGTGACACCCGAGGAAAAGGGGTACATGAATGAATTGAATCCACATCCGAAAGAGAGGGATCATGAGGTTATAAAAGTATGGGTGAGAAGGGTTTAAAAGAATTGATAGCTACTACCTATACTCATGGTATTAAATTTCCATCGACATGCCAACATTTCTATCGATATTTTCACATGTCCAAGGATTTGACATCGACACCAAGGGTGAATCGACATTTCCATTATATCGTACAAAATTGATGAAATATTAAAGAAAATAGTAACAAAATGTAATACAATGTGAATATAATATTATAACAAGTATTTTAATAGATTTAAAAAGTGTAGAAGGTTTAATTTAAATGTATTTTTTAAATTTTTTATTTTTAAAACGTTTTGAATCCACAACCGAAAGAGAGGGATCATGAGGTTATAAAAGTATGGGTGAGAAGGGCTTAAAAGAATTAGCTACTCCCTATACTCATGGTATTAAATTTCCATCGACATGTCAACATTTCTATCGATATTTTCTCATGTCCATGGATTTGACATCGACACCAAGGGTGAATCGACATTTTCCATTATATTGTACAAAATTGATGAAATATTAAAGAAAATAGTAACAAAATGTAATACAATGTGTATATAATATTATAACAAGTATTTTAATAGATTTAAAAAGTGTAGAATGTTTAATTTAAATGTATTTTTTAAAATTTTTTATTTTTAAAAGGTTTCCAGAAATATCCATCGACATCGACATTTTATCGATATTTCCATCGACATTTCCATGAAATTGAGACCTCGATATTTCCATCGGCATCGATATTTTAAACTTTGCTTATACCAACAAGTTGCACCTTCCTTTTTGGTGGTTGAATTACAGGAACTTCAAAGTTAAACGTGTTTGATTTGGAGCAATTATATTTTGGGTGAATTCCTGGAAATTTTCTTAGTGAACATGTGAATGAGGACAAAGCATGTTGAAAAGACCTGTGTTGATTTGTGGGGAAGGTCTTCACTCTCGCAAGCGGGCTCAAGGATGGTATGGAGACGTGGCTAGGTCGCAAGGGATGCAGGGAATATCGGGGCCAGTAGGGGCCAAATTCGAATTCCGAATTCTGATCCAAATCCTGGGTCAGGGGCATTACATGCACTCATTTGATCTTAGTTCTAAGTGTGTTATGAACTCTTACCAACCCTATCAGAGCAATTAATTTCAATATTAATATTCTAGCAATAATTGTCACAGATAATAATAGAAAATTGATTGCTAACCCAAAACGATGTTGTTTTGGGTTATATTTTGAAAACAATGTTAGTAAACCACGTCGTTTTTATGCAAGACTGTATTTACATTCACTTATTTTTCCAAAGAAAATACCCCAGTTTTTAGTTTATAGTTTTTAATTTTTTGTTTTTTGTTTTTTATTTTTTTAAAAAGCTAATATTGTAGTTTTTTTTTAACTTTTCTAAGCAAATTATATTAGATGGAAAATTTTTGCACAAGTGCAAGCAAGCAATCAAACAAACAACATCAATGCATGTATTGGTTGCGAAAAAAGTCATACTTTTGACTTTTGTCGGCTAAATCCAGCCTCCGTTTGTGATGAACACGTCTCTCCCTTAGCTACTACCATAGAGCCTTTAGTAAGCTTCCATTTACCACCATAAAAAGTATTGCAGAAACTTTCATTATCAAGCTTACTTGTAGAGATTAAATTCATGCAAATATCAAAAATTTTGCTCGGATGTCTAAATGACCTCAATTTGATGCATAGAAACTGTGATTGAACATAGAATCTCTTGAAATATGCTTAATTTCCTACAAAATAATCTTAACAAAGTACAGATTGATTGATCAAGTTAAAAATTCATATATATGATTACAACACTTAATATAAGTACAAAAATTAATTGACCAAATTAAAAATTCAAAAGTGTGATTGTAACAAACTTTATAATTTAGAGGTAGTGTATGAATTTTTACTTATGTTTATTTATATATTTATTAATTGGTTTCTGAAATTACCTCCACTAAAATCGTCAATTAAAATTATTAAACCAATCTAATTGATTAGACACCACTAATTGAAGGTAAAACTTCGAAAGAAAGCAATTGAAATAGTATGTTATACTACAAATTTAGTTCTTTGAACTTTGATAATTATATTCATTTTGTCCTTAAATTTTATATATAAAACAAATAACCAATTACATCATTGAACTTTTGAGTTTAACTCTAATAAGTTATTGTTGTTAACATTTTTACTTTAATATGCATTTTTTTAGTTCAACAATTGGAAAGCCAAACATGCTAATTAGACTAATAAATGATAATTAAATATAATTTAGCACAAAAGGCAAGAACAACTAAAAAAATTATGAGCAAGCTAGCCAAATATTTCAATTTAAAAATTGTATATTTTTTTTCCGTCTATTCTTAATGTTATCCACCTGACCTACTCCTTTATATCATCTCATACCAAATCATAATCATTAGTCCGATCAACATTTAAACTGTACATTAAGTTATAATGCTAACAAGAACTAAGAATCAAAAAAAAAAATTAAAGATTAAGAATGCAATTTAAATTCAAGTTTATGGATGGAATAAACGCAACAATAAAAATTTCGATTTAACCTATGATATAATATAATAACATAACCCAACAAAATTTGATTGTTGAGCTACTTGGTGTAATGGACCACGAAACTTATTTCTCATACAAAGTTCAAAAAGATAATAAAATTTTGAACAAATCATTATTCCAAACAGAAGTTTATTCGAAATAAACAGAACTTGTAATTTCATAAAATTACAACAAAATAAATAATTTGTGGAAATGCAAAGTAACATCAATATTGTTTACCATATCAAAGTTCAAAAAGGAAATGCATGCATTTTTGCCCACATTAAAAACAACATTATTTCCTCTCTTATTGAAACAGATACTAAAAAAAAAAAAAAAAGAAACTCAACCACATCACACATCGGCCTAAATTTTGGACTCGATGTTCATTATCTTCCTGAAGAGCTCCTTGGGTGCTGCAATTTAAAAAAGTTACAAGGAAATGTAAATATATTGGAGAACTAAGATGAATAAGAATAGATAATAAAGTTTAAATCTCGTTTCAGTTTATGAACTTCAGTTTCATTTTAATCTTTCAACTTTCAACTTTCAACTTTCAACCTTTTATTTTAGTCTCTAAACTTGTAAAAACAAAATAACTATTTTTGCTTTCTAAAGTTTCAAAATGTATACTTAGTCCTTCAACCTTCAAAAGAGTAACCACCTAATATTTGCTTACTAATACTCACCTCAACACACTTATGTGACTTCCATACAGGTTCAAGTTAACACATTAATACAGATACTCAAAGTCATACTATCAATTTGTTAAAAACGCAATAAAAGTGAACTAGAATGGCTATTTTTTAAAGTTCAAAGACGTATTAAATAGGGTATTTTGAAAGTTTAGAAAAAATGTGAAAGTTAAGGCCCCGTTTGGTAACCATTTGGTTTTTTATTTTTAGTTTTTGAAAATTAAGTCTATAAATACTACTTTCATCCATGGTTTTCCATGTTTCTTATCTACTTTTTAGATATGTTTTCAAAAAACCAAGCAAAGTTTTGAAAATTAGAAAAAGTAGTTTCCAAAAACTTGTTTTTGTTTTTGGAACCATTGTAGGGAAGATGAAAACCATTGTAGAGAAATAATGAGAACATGTACAATTTTCAAAAACCAAAAACAAAATGGTATCAAACTGGGCCTAAGTGTTGAGTTCTGAGTTTTTTCTTTTTTAATTACATTCAGTTTTTCAATTTAATATTTAAGATCAAACACATTTCAGTTTTTTGTTCTTTAAGTTCTGAGTTTCTATTTTTTTAATGTTGTAAGTTACTTAGTGATATTAATTAGGTTCAATTTTTGTACCTATATAAGGATGAACTTCATGTGAAGATCGTATCACCAATATTTTCTACTTCAATGGAAATCTATTCATCTATTGAGTTCACTCACTCATTTTCAATTTTCTCTATTCGTTCAACCATGATTGAGACTTTGATTTGATTATTGCTTCCACAATATATTTTTATCTTTCGTTTTTTTTTTCTCAACATAAAGGACTAAAATAAATGTTTCGAAACTCGAGGAAGCAGAATAAAATAATTTTAAGCATTAATAACCAATACGTGATTTAAACTCAAAAAAGAAATCGCAGTTTAATAGAAAAATATATAAGACCAAAAACAAGTAAACTTACCAGGCAACCCAGTAAACCTCTCGTATTGTTCATATGCCTGTCCAACAAACATCTCCACACCTGTAACGATCTTGGCTCCAGATTCTTCAGCTTCCTTCAAGAGTCTCGTCATCACCGGAGTGTAAACAGCATCGAACACCAGTGAATAATATCTTAGAGCGTGCTGCAAAACAACCAGCAAGAATTTAAGTGAAGCTGAGATTGTTAATCAATGCAATTTATAAAGTAACCATCTTTTATCAAAGCTTCGCCGAATATTGCACACTCAACATGTCCAGGAGTAACGTTGAAGTGTTCAGAATATGTCAAAAACACTAGAAAGGACTACGCAAGAAAACACTTGTGGAGTACTTTTGATCCCAACCGGTTTGACTAGAAAATAAATTTGAAGCATTTTTAAGAGTACAAGTTAAAGATCAAAGTGATTTGTTATTAAGTACTTTTTACGCACATCATTGATAGGCACAAACCTTAGAAATCGGCGTTTCATCAACTTTTGGTTGCATTCCAATAGATGTTGTGTTAGCGAGAATCATATTCTCCTCTGGATGGAAATTATCCAAATCAGCAAGAGTAACAGCATCAGCTCCAATGGTTGCCGCAAGTTCTTTTGCTCGTTCTATAAGCACAATGCAGGAAAATGTCAAAATTTGTAACAGAGTGAACTCGAAATGGTACAAAAAGAATACGTGCAATTAGCACCATAGACATCATAAATTGCTAAACTAAACGTGATAGCTCTAAAACTACCAGTCTACCAGCCACGAAGAGGTCATCAAACGATGGAATGTGAAAATTAATCAAAATCTCAAAATTACACAAAGGGGACAATGTGTGTGTTGGCGTGCCTTTAAAACTACTTGGAGAGGACTCAAAGGATTCTTTTAAAAATTGGTAGTGTTTGATTAAAATTTAAAGAATAGTAAAAAATGTTTTTAACAAATTAAAAGTGCTTTTGCAAAAATAATCCAAGGTTTTTCGAAAAATGAAAAATATGAATCCGAAGCACTTGCTCTTTTAAACGAAGCATTTAATTAATTTTCTTTAAAAAATGCTCAAGGAAAAAGTTCCTCACTTGAAAAAACTTTTTTCGAAAGGCATCCTAAAGTCACTTGGGAAAGATGACTTTTACACTAGTAAAAAGTTCATTAATCTATTAAAAACACTTATCAATATTTTCATAGTATATGGTTAGATAATTGTTAGGAACCCAAATACTAAGAACACGAGAATGGAAATATATTGAAATATAAAGGATAAAACGTAACAAGATAAACCAAGTATAAGACACTTGGAACCTCCCTCTTGAGTATTCTAACCCAAGCCCTAAAACCACTCAACAATTGCCTACCTTCACTCAATCCTACTCTCTCTATTTATAACCAAAAGCACTAACTAACTCTCTAACTAATCCCCTTTATGCCCTTATTAACCCCATAATACTCCTATTAATACCCTTACATTACCGGGCCCTTCAAAACACCTTGTCCTCAAGGTGTGCTTACAAGACTCAACATAACATAAAAAAAATAAAAAAAAAATCAGAAACTAACCCCAACAAACGAAAATAACCCTCTTTTTAAAACAAAAAGCAAATGGTTGACGCTTCACCTGCCCTGTGTGGTGGGCAGTGGCTGGAATTGATGGTTGGCAGTGGCAATGGCAGCATCGAACCAGTATGAAAACGAAGTTGTGAGGCGAAGGAACAATGAGGCTTGTGGCGGTGGCGGCTGATTGAATGGACGTCGATGGAAGGTAGCAATAATCGTTACCGTTGACAGCAGCAAGTGATGACGATGGGTGGTGTTGGCCAGTGGCGGTGACGAATCATAATGATGATCAGTGGTTTGAATATATAAGATGACCAAGTTTAGTTTCGTCACATTGGGTAGGGTATTGCCATGTTGGGTCAAGTTTTGGGTTCACAACCCAAGACAACCTAGTCCAAATTCCCTCTGCTTCCTTTACCTCCTCCTTTGAAAGATGATGGGCCTCATTCAAGTTTTTTAAAAACAACCCATTAAAAGGTAGCTTATTCCCTGCCCAATAAGTCTATAATCACATCTTCTAGACCCATCTAATTTCCCATTAGGGTTAGGGTCTTTTACCCCTTCTTCTTCCATTTTCCTTCCGTTACTGCCCATCTTCATTGCCTTCTTTATTACTGTTGGAAGGAAATGGGCCTCCGCCCCTTCATATAAAACCCACCCATTAAAAAGTGTCTGGCCCACGTGATTAATTAAATCTGCCCTAATTTCTTTCTTTTCTTTTTGACCGGCCTCCTTCAACCTTTTCGCTATCTCTTTCCAGCTTTTGCACCAGTGAGGACACCACTTTTTCATCTCCAACCACGCCTTCCTTCGACGTTTCTTCTTTCACCTACCACCTCCCTTTTGCCGCCATTTGACTGCAAGTAAATTCTTCCATCGCTTCTTTGTCACTCGACCATCTTCTGCAATTTTACACATACGGATCGTACTCACATGCTGCAAAATTCTTCTTTGTTGATTCTTCAACCATGGGTTTGACGATATGTTCTTCTTCATCTCACATCGTTGCTTTTTCAATACGGTCCTCGTCGTTGATTTCTCCTTTCTCCTTTCTTTCTCACCTTGTCCCTCTATTTTTCCTTGCATTTTCGGAGGTTTCCTACTGTAAGACCGATGCCTCCCTGCTTCTTTTCGGTCTTGTTTACAACATGGTAATTTCTGAACAATTTTGTTGCTGATTTTTTATCTAAACAGATTTCGCCAGTTCTCTATTTCTTTCGATGCTTCTTCAACTCCCTTCTTTCTCTTCTGTTCTCTCTCTATCTTTCGGCGCTCGATTTCTTCACATCTTTCTCGTATTTCCTTTGCAATTTGATGTGTTTCCTTAATCTTTTGCTGAGCTTCTAACGCCAATTCTAGAAGACGCTCCAAACGATAGGGGTCCAATAGTTCCATGGCCAGAATCGATGCTCTGATACCAAATGTTAGGAACCCAAATACTAAGAACACGAGAATGGAAATATATTGAAATATAAAGGATAAAACGTAACAAGATAAACCAAGTATAAGGCACTTGGAACCTCCCTCTTGAGTATTCTAACCCAAACCCTAAAACCACTCAACAATTGCCTACCTTCCCTCAATCCTATTCCCTCTATTTATAACCAAAAGCACTAACTAACTCTCTAACTAATTTCCTTTATGCCCTTACTAACTCCATACTACTCCTATTAGTACCCTTACAATAATCAAAAGTGATTTTGAAAATTCTAAAACTATAAATAAATACTAAAGTGCTTTCAAGAGCTAATCACTTCATTAGTGTTCCCTCCAAATGTGCTCATAGAAAAATTGTGTACGTCTATCATAAATCGTCCCAATCTCACACTAACAAGAGTTGTAATACTTCCTTTGACTGGGTAGTTAAGGAAGAGCTTGGAAAAACAGCTCTTCATTTATGCCCATACTTTAGTGAAAGTCTCTCAGGAGATCCATGAGATGGTTTTATATCATCAATAGCAAAATATTTATCGAAAGTTTTTACAAGAACTGACGCTAAAAAAGGTAACAGCCAAGGAACAAGTGATTATCAGGAGTAAGATTTTCAACAGTAGAAAGAAAATCATGTGAAAGATATAAGCTAACCATATGTACGATTGGCAATCACAACTTTAGCTCCTTTCTCTTTCGCACCATACGCAAGTGCCTTGCCTGCTCCACCAGCACCAATGACAACGAATAGCCTGCCAGATAAGGGCGAGCCGGACTGAGTGTTACTACTATAGGGACCTGTAAAATGAAGAATGGATCAAAAGAGGGAGAAAAATGAACAATAAATGAAACTGGAAAAGATGCTGAAACAAACCATACACACCTCGTAGTTTATCCTCAATAGCAGAAATAGCACCAACATAATCCGTGTTACAACCGGATAATTTTCCATCATGTCTTCTTACAATGCAATTAACAGCACCAATTGACTAATGTATTGAACAAAACGCACACCAGTCACAAACATAACCAGATAAAGTAGACAACCAGCCGGACTTTGATTTCACCAGCAAAAGCAATGAAGCAAGATAACTTGCATCATCATAACAACTCAATTACCTTTGCCACTGGATCAACCTCATCACAGAACTTTGCTGCAGCCTCTTTATGGGGAATTGTACAGCTGCATTTCAAATATATTTACTAGGATCACTGTTGTCCACTCAAAATATTATAAATTAACCCAGAAAAAACATTTGATCTTTTTCTTCTCTTTTCACAAGCCGACTAAATTAGAAAAGATATGACAATCGTTACTAGAAAACTTTTTTTTGTGTGTGTAAGAAACCAAACTTTTATTGAGAAAGACAAAAAAACAACAGCATAAAAAAAACAAGTCCAACAAAAAGGGAGTCCAAGAACTAGCTGTAGAAAGAGACTCCAGTCCAACAAAAGAAAACCAATGTCATAATTACAAAAAGGCTTTGAATTAGGCATTAAACCTCACCACCTCCTAAACCTCACTACAAGACCTCTTCACGTTCCTAACGATCCTACTATTACGCTCAAGCCAAATACCCCACAAAATGGCAAAAAAGCTAGCGTGCCACAAGACTTTTCCCTTCTCACGAAAGGGCGAGCTCAGAAGCACCTCCTCCACCACCACATAACAATCCCTATTCCAAGACAAGCAAAACCTAAACGACTACAGTCAACAATCCCTATTCCAAGACAAGCAAACTAACAACCCTAAAGTAAGTGATAAGATCCTCAAGCTAGCTCCTACAAAGAACGCACCACTGCGGGAACAACACCAAAGAGGAATGACATTGAACCCGGTCCAAAGTGTCGATTATCCCATGAAAAACCCAAAAACTTAACTTGCTAGTGATTTTAACCTTCCAGAGGGAGGAGAAAGCAGAGGGCTAAGGGGGAGGAGAAGGGATAACCAACAAATGAAAGTAAGACTAACATGAAAAACGCCTCGGCCTATCAGGGTACCAAAACCTAAGGTCCCTCCTACAAGTCACGACGACCATATCACGAATAATAGAAAGAAGATCTACCACCTCTCCTGCTTCTCTATCGGTAAGAGCACGACAAAACCCCAAAGATAAAGACGAGGAAGGGTCAGATGAAGGTTATACAACAGAAGCCACAAAATGCAACTTTTTACTCGAAATATGATATAACCGCAGGGGAAAAAAAACAAAGGGATCTATTACCTACCCAACAATCCTCCTAGAAGTAAACACTCGACCCATCCCCCACCAAACATCTAACGACAGAAGAAAAAGAGGGGAGACCGGAGGCAATAGCTTTCCAGAGATGTAGGCATATTAGCACCACGGCTGTATATGCTCACAATACTCACAATAAATTATTAGAAAACAATTTCAAACTGGATAGATTCCTAGTAACTATATTGATTTGAATAAACTACTACCACCAGATGAGAAACTCTATAAATTGTAATCTCAGTGAAAGAGGAGAGGCAAGAAAGATTTAATTCAAAATATACATATCACAATGACCTTTCATTAGTATGTAATTTGATAAAGCATTGAACCTGAATCCAACGAAGTCTGAGGATGAGTAAGTTTGGAGAAAGTTTACAATGTCATCCACCAAGAAATGTACATAAACCCCATTGAAACCTATTGACTTGAATGCCTCATTGAATAACATGGGTGATTTGCTGTGGCTCACTGGCTTTCCAATGATTCCAAATACTTTTGTATCAGGCCCTATCTGTCTGAAATTGTATAAAGTTAAAAGGTCTTCAATTGTTGGTTGTCCAGGAGCTGAAACAATTCCGGCCTCGAGGGTAGCAAAAGTAAGATACCCACCAAATTTAGCGCAGAGAATCCGTGAAATCAAGCCTCTTTCTCCCATTACAAGCCCTATTACTGGAACCTGAATTCAAACCGGCTATATTGAAAATATTACCTTAATAACACACAAGGAACTTACCCTATAAATATGCTTCTAAAGATGTAAAGCTTGAGTGTAAGTCCTCGGTAACATTCAAAAATAAATGATGGAATAAATGCAGTTTTAACTCTTGGCATTCAAAATATCACGACATTCCAAAGTCAGTTTCATTGTATAACACTGGCTAGTTTGTTTTTCTAATAAAAACATATAGTTCACCATCTAAAGCTAAATAACACCAAAAGCTTCCAATGTCTGCATAGTGAAACATTCCTGGTCTAAGATATAAGAACTATGAAGTAACTGACAGGAATTCAACTACAAATGAAGCAGTCAAAAAAAAAAAAAAAAGAACTTTCCAACTTAGGTTCTTAAACTGCTCCATTACTTCATTTTGAAAAATATGGCCACATAATTTGCAAACTTTGACTTCCAGCTCCAGCTGATAGGATATAAGAATAGCTACCAATATAATGTAACTTTCAGCATGTAAACCAATAGGGATGACATGATTGGCATTCAATGCATTAAACTCAAGCCTGTGGTGCTTACTTGTGAATGCACAATTATATGAACAATGCGTGATACATCAGTGATATCCAAGGCAGTCGTTGCAATCTTCACAATATCAGCTCCACTTTCTTGAATTCTTGCGACAAGCTTACCAAGATCATCTAAAGATGGAGTTTCTTGATAATTGTGAGAAGAAACAATAACTTTGAACTTTTCTGGCTTCTTTCCATGAATGGAGTCATTGAACTCACGAGCAACCTACAATAAGTGAGTGGATAAGAAAACTATTTACTTTTTATCTTCTCAATAATTTGTTTTGGAAAGGAAACACTATCAATGGAGAAAAAAGCAATGTACAAAACTCAGAGAAGGAAAGATAAGAGATATTCTCAACAATGTATAAAACTATTTACATTTTATTATCCAAATAGCTTGTTTTGGAAAGGAAACACTAGCAATGGAGAAAAAAGCAATGTGTAAGACTCAGAGAAGGAAATAAGAGAGATATTTCCAACATAAGGGCCAAGAAAGAATTAAATGAAAGAAAAAAGGTAAAGATTTCAAAGTTACCTTAGAATCAGCTGAGTGGTCAAATTTCCTCCTTTAAGTTTTAATTTCATAAAACAGAACCCAAAAATTAAATAAGGGGTGAAATTAATGCCCCGTGTCAGTTGAGTTTCTATTTGTCTTGGAGATTTGTAGTTAGTTTCAAGCACTGTTGTAGTCCTCCCCTCCCCCAACATAAGGAAATGGTAGAGAAATGGTAAGAAAACAAGCATAAGTTTCAAAAACCAAAAACAAAAAACTAAAGCCCCGTTTGATAACCATTTAGTTTTTGGTTTTTTGTTTTTGAAAATTAAGCCTAAAAATATTATTTCTACCAATGAGTTTCTATGTTTTATTATCTAATTTGTATCTATGTTTTCAAAAACCAAGCAAAGTTTTGAAAACTAAAAAAAGTAGTTTTCAAAAACTTGTTTTTGATTTTGAAATTTGGCTAGAAACTTAAATGATACTTCAAGAAAAATGGAAATTATTGTAGAGAAGATGAAGAGAAATTATGAAAAACAAGCATAATTTTCTTTCTTTTTTTTTATAGGAAACAATAGGACATTTCATTAATCATATGAAATTGATACCAAAAATCCTATCAAGGATGTTTACAAAAAAGAGGTCCAGTGAGCTATGAGAGTAGTTAGTCCATAATTACAAAAGGGAGGAGACAAAATACTCCATGACAAAGCAAGATAGGATGTAGTCTCAATAAACAATTGGAAGTTCTTTGTCTTTTCTTTGAAAATCCGTGCATTTCGCTCGAGCCAAAGGTTCCAAATGAAGCATAGATGAAATTAAGCCAAAGTGTTTTCTTCTCCTCCTTAAAGGGGTGTCCCCTTAGAGCCGCATTTAAAAGGGTGTAGATATCACCCGGTCTGGTGAAATTCCCATCGAAAGATTACATCGAGTAGGATCACACGAAAGATGCGAAGGCACAATTGCTAAACAAATGCAGAGGCGATTCATTTTTTGCATAGCACATAATACAACAACTAGGAGAGATGGATAACCAAGGGGATTTCCTCTATAAGTTGCCAAATGTGTTTATACACGAATGGCTAAGTTCCCATAAGAAAATTTTAACTTTTTTGGGAGGGGGACCAGACCATAACTGTTTATAGAATGCTGATTTTGTCAAACCTGTGGATGCAAGCTTTCGAGTTAGGGAACTAGTAGAGAAATCCCCATCTTTTTCAAGATTCCACACCCATTTATCCTCTTGGTCTTTTGGAGAAAAGGTTGATAAAATATGGGAAAGGGAAGCCCAATCTTCAATTTCAACCTCAGTCAGATTTCTACGTAAAAAGAGATTCTAAGTTCCAGCCTTTGCACTCCAAAGATCTGTTGGGGTGTATGCCCTAATCTCGTGTCGTTTGTAACACTTCTTGAATTAATGAATAAAAATTATTTGTTATTCAAACTTTGTATCTCGCATTTTATAAACTTAATCCAATAAACTAAGCTCCAGGGTCATACTTATGAGAACTTGAACGGTGTGTAGTGGACACACAGGTAGGATCACGTTCGAGTTAGTGACCCAAACGGTCTACAGCATATGGATAGGGTTGGGAACCTCATCCTGGCAACACTGTGGATGCGACCCACTATGTATTAGATACAAACGAGGCGATCCAGCTTGTTCATGTAGTTGACATGCGAGTGGGGGCATTTTGTGCAATGAGATTGTACAAGATCGGGCCATGAATTATTAGACCAACTGATGTAACACCATTGAAAGCTTAGGACTAATAAATTCGTAGATGACCATTAGTAACTCGATCTTAATCCTGAGCGTGTTACGGACTCCTGTCTGTGGGGGTCTGTCCTTTGACTAGTACGGGTGAGGGTGGCCTGTGTTGCTCGCCCAATAAGCCTACCTTCTCAAGGGCAAAACCATGTGGAGAGCTGGGAACTTGACTACGCAAGATGGAATTCACTTGTTCCCGAGCTAGGAAAACTAGAGGGGTCGTTCCCTTAAGTGTTGACTCCAGGGCTTGAACAACGAGGCCCCACCCTCTCACTGGACCGAAAGGGACATTGTTTATGGTAGGACCATACAACAAAATTGTTCATTAGAAGAGTAGTGGGACTTAAGGAGCAAGAGGTATGCATAGGGGTAAAACGGTAATTTAACCCAACTGTGACTACGAACAACCTGTGAAGGATCGACTCCTGAACATTGGTTATATCGATGGACACAACTTGTCCTACCATGAGGAGAGTGCAGTTACGGGGCTATAGTGGAGTGACCACGTAGTTAATGAAGGTTGATTAACGGGATCAAAGAGTTTGGTCAGTTAACCTCAGATCATTGGAGCTCATGATCTGTAGGTCCATCGGTTGGCTCAATTATAGATTCAATGAGGGTATACAATTTGGAGTGAATTTGAAGTGTTGAAATTCATGTAAAGGATATTTATGTCATATTGACATAATATATAGTTTAATGTGAATGAGATTCATAATAAACTATAGTATAGCCTAATTATCAAATTAAGGCTTATGTTGGAGAAATTGATTTGAGAGAAATAAAATTAAATGTGATTCAATTTTAAATTCCACAATTATGCAAATGATATTTGTATAATAAGGTATGCGATACGTTATACTATATGGTATGCAAATATGATTTGCATATTATATAGTTGTGGTAAAGTGGTAAATAGGTGGAGATTTCACCTCCACCATATTCCACTATTTAAAGGTGGATTGTTCAAGCATTCACGGAGAATTCATTCTCATTTTTCGAAATGCACCAAAAAGAGAACACCAAAGCTCTCTCAAATACTCCCTCCTCTTCTCCAAACCCAAAATCCAAAGGGAGTCCCACAACTCTCCCTCATCCGTCGGAGAACAACCGAGAAGATCAAGTGGAGGTGTCCCAAGATCGGTGTTCAGTTCGTGGTTCGTAGTGGAGATCTAGAGAGATCGTGATCGGGAGAAGGAATCCGTGAAGAATAGTTCTTCAAGAGGTTAGTACCTTGCTGCCATTTCCTTCTCAATTTCATGCTTAGCCTAGATATATCATGAGATGTATGTCAATTTTAAGAAAAACGGTAACACAACGAAAAGCAACGCGATTCACATCGCTTCCTCTGCGGGATTCAATCCCATCAAGATCAGCAATCGAAGCGCCCTTTCTGGTCGAGAGATTATAAAGAGAAGGATAACGAAGCTGCAGGTTTTGTTCTCCCAACCTTGTGTCTGCCCAAAACAGAGTGCCATCACCTTTACCAACACTGACTTTGATATGCTTATAAACCAAATTTTGCAATTTTGAATAGATTTCCATGGCCCCTTGGCTTTTTTCAAAGTGAACTCACCAGATTTGTTGTTGAAATGGGTGTTTCCATATATTGCATCAATGATTCTCCTCCACAGGGCAGATTTTTCACGATAGAAACACCAGTGCCATTTTGCTAATGGGAAATAATGCAAATGTGCATATCAAAAATCCCTAAACCTCCTTCCTCAATAGGTGATTGGATGGTGGACCAATTTAGGAGGTGGCAGCCTTGTTTCCCCATGGCCCCTTTCCATAAGAAAGTCCTGAATAACTCCGTAATCTTTGTAGGAGCAAGATGGATGGAGAAGTAATAAATAGGCAAGTTTGAGAGAGTTGCTTGGATGAGAGCATGCTTATCTCCTTTGGAAATATGTGATGCTCCCCAATTGTGCAAGCGTTTTTCAATTTTCTCAATAACCAGGGTCAAAAAATCCAAGGTTCGAGGGTTACCATTCAATGGAAGTCCCAAATATGTAGAAGGCCAACTACCAATCCGACATCTCAAAGAAGATGCTAAGGAAATCGTCAGTTGAGCATCCAGCCCAATTCCCAAAAAATCAGATTTCGAACAATTAATGTTCAAGCCCGATGCGGCTTCAAACTCATGGATGATATGGAAGAGATTTTGTAGATGTTCTTTCTCTAGAGAGGAGAAAATGATATTGTCATCAGCAAATTGTAGGTGAGTGATGGAGAGTTTATAAGTATTCTTGCCCACATAAAAACCTTCCATTAATCCCCTATGTTCGGTCTTTAGAAGCATTTGACTAAGACAATCAACCACGATTATGAATAAAAAGGGAGAGAGGAGGTCACCTTGTCTAAGGCCTCGTGAGGCCTTAATTTTGCCTCTCGGTTTGCCATTGATAACATTGGAGAAATTAGTTGATGAAATACATCCACGAATTCATTTCCTCCAAGTTTGTCCAAAGCCTTTGGCCTTGAGAATGTCCTCTAAAAAGTCCCAATTCACCATATCAAAAACCTTTTCTATGTCAAGCTTGATAGCCACACCTTTGTTTCATTCTAATCCATTCATCAATGACCTCATTTGCAATAAGGGAGCCATCCAAGATTTGACGGTTTGCTACAAAAGAAGATTGGTGATCAGTAATTGTAAAAAGAATGACCCTTTTTAATCTTTCTGAGAGAACACGAGCGATAATCTTGTATAGACAAGTTGTTAAGCTGATAGGCCTATAATCACCCACTGACTTTGCAACCACTTTTTTGGGAATAAGACAAACATAAGTTTCATCGAAGCTTGCATTTATGATTCCATTCTGAAAAAAGTCATTGAACACTCTCTTTATGTCATTTTTAAGGGTGTTCCATGACTTTTTAAAGAATTCAGCTGTGAAACCATCCGACCCGGTGTTTTATTGGATCCCAAATCTGAAATAGCTTTGTGGATTTCTTCTTCAGTAAAAGGAGTCTCCAACATCTCTCAGTTCAGTGGATAATAGGCTCCAATCTTCCATATTTGGGGCGAACCTCTTTCCTTGTTTTTTGGTATATAATTTCTGATAGAAATCGAGAAAAAGACCCTCAATCTCACTGCCCGAAACCACATTGTTGCCGCCTGAAGAGAGAATTTCGACAATTGTATTTTTCCTTCGATTTGCAGCCATCAATCTATGGAAAAATGTTGTATCACCATCACCCTGCTCCAGCCAATTGGATTTACAGCTTTGTCTCCACATGGATTCTTCCTTGGCTGCAATTGAGATCAATTCACCTTTAACATCAAAACTGCATTGCAAATCCACAGCATTTAAATGGGCATTTTTTTCCTTTTTGTCAATGAAAGAAAGATCATTTTGAAGGATGGCTTTGAGCTCCTTTTGTTGACCAAAGGTATTCTGGTTCCAAATCTTCAACTCTTTTTTTAGGCCTTTCAATTTCTGAATAAAGCCATGTCTTGGCCACCCACCAAAGGAAAACTCGACCACAAAGAGTCCATGAAATTGGTGAAAGAGTGATGAGTCAACCAAGCATTCATAAATCTGAACGGAGTGGGATCCCAAACTTCCTTGCCTAACGTAAGACAGATGGGGTAATGATAAGAAGTAATTCTCTCCAGCCGGCGGGCAGAAACATGAATAAACTTTTTTTGAATACCTTCCATAATAAGAAATCTATCAATGAGAGATAGTACAACATCAAAACGCATGTTGGACCAAGAATAATTCTTATTCGTGAGAGGTATGTCAATAAGGTCAGCAGCAATGATGAAACTATTGAATTGACGCATACCACGGGTAGGAGGAGAAGCCATTGATTTCTCCCAAATCCAGGGAGTAATGTTAAAATCACCCCCAAGATCTAATTAAGACAGCAAAGGGCCTGTCAGTCAATCATCTCCTTCCAAAAAAACTTCCTTTCTTTCGAACAATTGGGACCATAGACCCCTGTGACCCAGAAATTAAAGCCATCAGCCAAAACAAGGTTAATGGAAAGGGAATAGATACCTTCAACAACTTCTATGACACTGGAAGAGGATTTTTTCCACATGATGATAATTCCCCTAGAGGCAACAATGGCATCTAAAGATGCCCAAGCAAGGTCACGGGAGCTCCAAATGGATTTGATAAATCTTTGATCAATGGTGTGGGATTTGGTTTCCTGCAGAATAATGAGTGAAGGATTATGTATCATGAGGAAGTCTTTGATAAGGGCTCTTTTATTCCATGAGCCAAGACCTCGCACATTCCATGAGATGAAAATCATTTAGAAGTATGCGACCCTTCAGTCTTGGAACAAGGCTTGTTGTAGTTGATCGAAGACTATAAGTTCTGAAGTTCTCTCACCCATTTGATTTTCTTTTTTGCTGTTGTGGAGGGCTTTTTCTTTGTGGGCAGAGGCATAATACACATCCCATTTTCAACTAGCCAAGGGAAAATGATGGGAAGATATTGAGAAGGGTCATCCATGTGAATGTCTAGCTCATTACCTTGATAGAATTCCAAATCTACATAGGGATTGTCTCGAGAATCATCAGTTGTGTAAAGGAGATGTGTCGGCTCCATATGGTCACTAGATAGTTTTTTTCTTTTTGAAAAGATAACAATAATTTCATTGATGTAATGAAAAGAGTCTAGTGCTCAAAATACAGTAATGAGAAATAATGAAATGAGACTAAAGCTCAAAGTAGAAAATAAAGAGACTCAACGAAAAAGAAACAGCAAAAGACAAGCCAAAATACAACCATTAGGAAACCCAGAAACAATGCCCCCTAAACCTTGCAATCAAACAGAAAATAACCAAAATGACAACCAGTGGCAAGCAGGTAACAAGAATCCCCCTGCCCAGAGGATAGAACAACCAGAAACTTCGAACAATTAGCCTGATAGCACATTAAGCATTATGCAAGAAGGGGACAAAAAAGCACAGGTCAGAGATCAAAAATCCAGAAAACTCCCTTGATAAAGTACACCATGTGGAAGCTTTAAGGATTATGATATCAAATCTTCTGGTCCACTCCATCTGTTTGCCCTCGAACAACCTCTGATTTCGCTCTAACCATAGTTCTGAAATGAGAGCTTTGACTCCATTCAACCATAAAGACATTACCTTAGGACTTCCCCTCACACCCACAAGAAGTTGCGATACATTTTCCGGAACCGAATTCGAAAAGACCCAACTGATGTTGAAGATACCAAACAAATTTGCCCAACAATTCACCGCATAGTCACAGTTGAAAAATAAATGGAGTGATGAATCCTCAGCCTTGGAGCATAAAACACATATTGACGGTTGAAGCATGTAAGAGGGTTCCTTTCTTTGGAGAACCTCCGTAGTATTTACCTTTCCTACTATTAGAATCCACATCAAGATATGGTCACTAGATAGTTGAGCAGTCAAATCAGTTTGGAGGGGCAAAAGATTGATGGGGTGGTCTAGAAGTCGAGGGTTGTGTCAAAAAGACTAGAAAGGTTTGGTGGAGATTGAGGGATGGGAGGAGGATTTGGTATGGTTAACAGAGGGGAGTCAGGCTTGGATTGGGAGCAGGGAGAGGAAAGAAAACAATCAGATTAAGAAAGAATGGGTTTGAGATTAGTGGAGAATTTGTTTCCAGTGAGCAGAGAGGTTTTTTTGTTGTTAATGGTAACGGGTACTATGATGGAGTTGAGAATGGACTAAGGAGGTACGGGAAAAGGTGAGGATAAAATGGGCTTAGAGAGAAGATTATTGGGGGTTGGTAAAGATAAAGGATGAGTACTAGGGTGGGGCCAGATGAGTTGTCTGATAAGGAGGGTGAAATTAAAGACGTATGCAAAAAGGGTTTAGTCCATGGTGGGCCAGGATTAGGTACAGATAAAGGTAGGAAAGGTACAGGGATAGGGTCAACGAATCGTACCTGGGGAAGAGAGTGATGGGGCATCTCTTGTTTGTCATCAGAGGTTGCCTCGATCGAAGGAAGGGAGGCGCGTGGAGCAATGTTCGCCGCCGATAAAGAGGGGATTTTTCCATGAATTCTGACCAAATAATCGATAAAATTTTCTTCCACAAAGAAAGGGTCAATTTTTATGATCAAAGGAGAGCTTGAGGTTGAAGGAATATAGTAAAACCATTGGAATTGTTCTTTACCTTAATACTAGCCTCCATCATGTCCATCCGAGAGAGGGTTTTGGTTGTCGTTTCCAGATAGCCTCCGCACTCTTCGCCAATGAACTTCATGGTCTCCGGCGTCCATTTATCAAGGGGAAGGTTCCTAATTTTGATCCATCCACCATAGGAAGGAACCTTTGGATGACCCAGCATGTTCTCGGCAGTCCAAGGATAAAACCTAACCTTGGATGTCCCCACCTTGTACCACCCTCTAATCTTTGCAGTGATTTGGGCTTGCTCTGCAACTTCACAAGATAGAAGGGCCTTGTCGGGTTGTAAAGACTGATTGAAGAGAAAGTCGAGTGATGTTTTTGAAGGGCTCTCATAATGTCATGCCAGTTATCGTGAAAGTTTTCCTTTTGGATGATGACCGTGGAGGAAAGGTCAAGGGTAGCAAAAGGTGAGATGGAATGTTCCTTACCCGACCGCATCCGTGGGGTTTGTTTTTCCTGGGGTTCATTAATGCTCTTCTTTAAGATTTCCTTGTACGAGGGAGCTTCTTTAATGGCTACTGATTTGGCGTTTTTGAAGGAGTTGATGAGAGATTTAAAGTTGTACCATCCCTTTCTATTTTCGCTCCAGGGACAATGATCTTGTTGAGGCCCCCATTTGCTCCCAGTCTAACAACTTCAATGCAGTGACCTTTTTTGTTGCTATCCAAATAACAGTTTCCCCCACTCTTGTTTCATTGAAGAACTTTTGGGTTAAAGGTTAACTCACAAACTCTGTCAATGCATTCAAGCATCCATGAGAGAGAAACGCGATCAAAGGATAGAGAGAAACTTCTGTTATTTGTTGCTTCAGTAAGACTAAAACAACTAGGATTCCTACCATCAGGAGCTATAGAGAAACGTTTCCTTTCAATGTTTGCAGAGAAGGAAATCGTCATGGTCGGAAAAGCAGTCAATACATCGGAAAAACATGCTTAGAGACAGGAAGGGAGGGCAAAGACGGAAAGGAGAAAAGGGAGATGGGGGCAGGATTGGGAAAGCGGAGGAGAGACATGGAGAGAGAATTATGGATTATATGTATGTATAATTTTCAAAAATCAAAAACCAAAAATCAAGTGGTTATCAAACGGGGTTGTAACTACATCCTAGAAAATTTCATGACATAATCAATCCCTTGGAAAACTCTTTGGTTTCTTCCAAATTAACGGTCTCTAAAAGCCAACAAGAGCATAGCTCAACTGGCATCAAGTAATACTTATGACCAAGTGGTCATGAGTTCGAATCCCTCCACTCCCGAATGTTGATGTACTCAAAAAAAAAACGGTCTCTAAAGGAGTGGCATCACTGTTTATACTGCTGATAGACTACTGATAGACTTCAAAAACGGATGCCTTATATTAGTCTCTCTCCTTCCTGGTGTCCCATGTGTCAGTTGGGATCAAAATCTACAAGCCATCTGTTTGTTCACTGTTTTTTTGCTCAGCATTTCTGGTGGTGTTTGTTGGATGCTTTCGGTTGGGTACTGCCATCCTCCAATAATATTCTTGATTTTCTTTCCTCCATTTTGGTAGGCCATCCGTTCAAAGGCTCGAAGAAGTTCCTTTGGTTGACTTTTGTTCGCGCTTTCTTGTGGCAACTTTGGTTAGAAAGAAATTGTCGTTTATTCAGGGATACTTCCTCTTCTTTTAATCGTTTTATGGATCATGTTCTTTCCATTATTTATTCGTGGTGCAAGCACTTGCAACCTTTTAGTCTTTATAATTTGTCGTTTTTTATGTCAAACTGGCGTTTTTTCTTGTAATTCACCTTGGTGATTGGAGTTTTCTCCATTTCATTTATCAATGAAATTGTTTCTTATTCCAAAAAAAAAGGAGTGGCATTACTGCATTAGATCAGATAAATATCAAAGATTTCAAAAAGCTTATTCCAGTAAGGCCTATGATTCAGTTCTCTCTTTTTTTTCCTTTAGAACCCCACAACCATTTGATGTTTCTAAGATCAAGATATTGAATGAGCTATTTTCAACCTAGTTGCTCAATAAAACAATTTATAGTTGAGAAGACTCCTTGAATAACCATTCACCCATAACACATTTGTCAACTTGGGGTCACACAGCTCAAACTAGACAAGGCACACCCTGCTTGCTGCTTGGCATACCCAATTTGAGGTATCCCTCAAGCTCGGCATATGATGCCATGTCCATCCTTATCCAGCTACAAGCTAAGTGTCGAAGATCTCCAAGCACCTACTTGGCTCCAGACATCTCTAAAATCACTTCCTTTGGATTCAAAGATGAAATATATTCTACAACTACAATAATTGATCTCGATACAAGTTTATAATTTTCATGTTGCAATAATTGATCTCGGTAAAGGTTTATAATTGCTAAATCACTGATCAACCCTAAAGCTTAAGTTGATGGGTTCTAGTAAATTTAATTATATCAAGACACTAACACTCACCCTCACTTGTGAGCTTAAAAATTTGTAGAAAAGTCCACAAGTGAAAATCAATATTAATTGGGGAGTAAACAATTTTACAGGGGTTCGGACACAGGACCTCCTGCTCTGATACAATGTTAAATCACTAATCAACCCAAAAGTTTAAGCTGATGGGTTATGGTAAATTTAATTATATCAACCCACTAGATTAAGGGAAGGGGATCCTCTTTTTCCTTTCCTTTTTCTTTTGGTTTCAGAAGTTTTATCTACTATGATGAGAAAAATGCATGAGCAAGGTTTATTTGAGGGTTTTGTTGTGGAAAGGGATCGGATTCATGTATCAATTTTGCAGTTTGCAGATGACACGTTGTTTTGTAAGGATGATGATGATATGATGGAGGTTTTGGTTAACACTATTGCTCTCTTTGAATCTTGCTCGGGTTTGCATGTGAATTGGCAAAAATTATATCAATACACTAACAATAATATCCATGTTCCTTTATTAAAGAAACAAAATTGAGCACAAATGTTATTATGCGTCACCTTATGCAGTATTTCATGAGCAATTGGTATGAAAATCCTTGTTAGCAGATAATTAGTCAAAGTTTCCAGTAAGAATACAAATCTAGTAGAAACAAGATCTATTTTGTCAGAGTTCTTTGAAAGAAATCAAAAATAATGCTCAACAAGAAGTTAAAGGATATTGATGGCTTGAACTGCTTAAACTACTTTCAGTTAGAACACATGCATAATTTAGCCAAAGAAGAATGAACCACGTTGCAATTGCATTACAAAAATGATATTTAAGTAATAGGAAAGTAACCTGAAGTTCTATATCGACATAATCAGCTCCCAACTCCATGGCTAATCGAAGTACCTCAAGCCGTTGGTTTTCATCACCATCATATTGACCACCTTCCCACTTCGGTCTAGAAAAAATTAATTAATTAAACTACATACCTTGTGCTGAATAACTTTTAAAATTTGAAGACTAGCATTACACTTTGAAATTAATTGACTGCATTCATTTGATAAATAAAGAGAGAAAGCAACTTTAATTTACCAAATAAATATTAAACTTAATTTATCACGTACAATACATAAAGGATCCACTTAATTTATCTATGTAGAATCTTCAATCCTATGCTTTAGCTAATATGATATTTTTTTCCTTTTAAAAGAAATCTAATATGGTTTTTTAAAAAAAAATAAATTACGCAAATCAACTAAGCAAATGTTTGGTACTAATCTTATAGAAAAATCAGATCTGGATTACTATGTAAGCTTTTAAAAGAATCACTATATTGTCTTTTTCTTTTTTCGTTTTCTTTTTCTTTTTTTTTTTCCGAAACATTTCACTGATGTTATGAAATTACAAAAAAATGGAGAATAGCCCCTATCCAAAGGAAACACAAAAAAAACACTTCCATTGGCCCACATTTTGTAATTTCATATCATCAGTAACCTGTTTCTTATGCAAATGTTTAGCATTTATTTTTGTACTTCATTCATATATGCAAGGAGAAGGTTTTCCTGTATCAGATCCTAAAGACTGTATCATTAGCAATCAAAGATAGCATACTAATGAAAAGTAACTCCATCCAATGTTTATTCAAGATACACTAATTCCAAATCCAAATTCAATTTTTAGATTTTCTTTTCATGGATTAGGAAACAATTCCATTGATGATATGAATCAATTTTGAAATATTAATTAGTACTTTTCCAATTCTCTTTCATTAACTAGATCTTCAGTAACTGAACTCCAAGAAACGGAACTGATTCTATCAATAAAATCTCATTTACGTATGGAGAAAGTGTGATTAGCAAGTATAGTTTGATTAAAGATAGATTCCAGGGGAAAACCTGTAAGTAAATAAAGTAGGTAATGGACATTCTTTTATGAGAGTCTTGAGATCTTCTTGAGGATTGAAAACCTTCAAACTATCCAATCGTATCTCCACGAGATCAGCACCACTAGTCTTTGCCTTATGTGTATCGGCAATCATCAAATGTGCTGAATCAGCCATTATGGGAACACATACTAGTGATGAATTTCTCTTTATTTCTTTGTTTCCCAAGTCCGAGAGGGCAGTTGATGAATCGAGCTGGAAAAGGGACCAAGGATTAAAGAGGTAAAGGAAAATGAAATGAAAGAGATTCTTACATCTGCAATTAAATAGCTACAACCATAATCAAACTGAATAATAACGACCCCATTTGAGAAATTGCAAGGAAAATAATAATAATAAAGAACAGCCATTATGGGAACACATACTAGTGATGGATTTCTCTTCATTTCTTTCCCGTCCATGACTGAGAGGGTAGTTGATAAATCAAGCTGGACAAAAGGAACAAAGATTAAAAAGGAAAAGAAAAATGAAAGAGCTCCTTACAAATGCAGTTAAGTTAGCTACAAGCATAATCAAACTGCATTAGAACGACCACATCTAAGAAAATACAGACATTAACGTCGAATTTATAACGAACTAAGAAAATCCAAGCAAAAAAAGGGGGAAAAAATCTTTGTATTCGTTTGCTTTTTGTCTACGATTCCTTGAGTTAGACAGTCAAATTGTCAACTATTCCGACTTCCAAAAGCTTTCCTACTTTACCAACTTTTTCTCAGTATGGGAATATCTCTTAACCAACAATACTGCTAAAATTACTCCCAATAACCATGAATTTAAACGCTGAATGGTAGTTTGCAGTTGGAAAAAAATGGTACAACACAGAAAAGAAAAGCATTAAAACAACCCTAGAGTCTCAAGCTCCCGCCGCAAGAATCGCAAGGCTCGCTTCACAGCGCGGTCGAGCGTACGGCGGATTCTGATGAGTGCGCCGCCCCTCTCCGGCGACCTGCGCTCCAAGTACAATGTCCGGTCGATGCCGATTCGCAAGGACAACGAAGTTCAGATCTTGAGAGGAACCTACAAAGGCTGTAAAGGGAAGGTCGTTGAGGTCTACTGTCGCAAGTGGGTCATTCACATCTAGCGCAGCTCCAGACAGAAGGTGAACGGCTCCACCGTCAACGTCGGAATCAACCCCGGACAAGGGACAGGAAGTCGCTGCCCGATCGTAAGCGTAAGCGCCCTGCTACTGGTGGAACGCTTGAAAATAAAATAACCCCACTCCATATTTTAAATTTATTGTTACATTTTTGGCAATGGCCGTTCGGTAGAGTTAGATGTATGGGGTAATTTTATTTTAAAATTGGATAAATAGTTAATAAATTTGAAGACGAGAAAAAAAAAATTATTTACATTGTCTATGATAAGAGTTTTGGGAGGATATACTCAATTCAAATAGACAAACACTCCCGTGCAAAACTAAAATAATAAGAGTATCAATACTATTTTTGCTCTTAAGAGCTATTTGAGACTTTGAATGAATTATAATTATAATAGTGTGTAGAGTTATGTGGAGTTATATAATATATATTTAGAATGTATCTTATCTAATCTAAGTTATATAGTCTGTGTTTAAAATGTAAAATTATTTATATATTATTATAATACAGATTTAATATGCACTCGAAACAGATCATATAAGGAAAAAGTTAGCATGAAGATAGTAGATTCATAAAACGGAACGGAAGGAAAATAGAGGGGAAAAAAGCAGATAGAGATGCAAAGAAAGAAAGTTAGATGAAGAGCCACGGACGGGACAGTGTTGAAAGTGGGGTCCACTTTGCCAAACGGCGAACTACGTTTGGTCATATTTGGAATCTTTGTACTCTTTGTGCTTAAACATGTCACGATTTGTTTGAAAGACTTTTCAAAACACTTTT
This sequence comes from Trichosanthes cucumerina, assembly GCA_036507285.1. Lineage (NCBI taxonomy): Eukaryota > Viridiplantae > Streptophyta > Magnoliopsida > Cucurbitales > Cucurbitaceae > Trichosanthes > Trichosanthes cucumerina. The sequence continues at coordinate 20,372,642 of CM071841.1, forward strand.
CTTCTTTTCCAAAAGTTGAAATGATCTTTTTTTTTTCTTCTTCGTACATTATATTATGCATCAATCCTAAAAAATTCTCACTACCATTATTGACCCCAAAAAATAAAAACAAAAGGAAAATATAGGTTTTTATTGTAAACAAATACATGTAAATGCTTATTCCACATGTCTTTTAATACTCATGTCAAATGGCAAACCTTCCATAGTCATAGTGTCCTCCATGTGTCCATTTCGTATCCAAATGTACCAACTCATTCTTGCGAAATTCCCTATAAATAGTGGCATCTGGTGGATCATTAATATATATCAATTTGTGAATTCTCTCACTTTTCTATTTTAGTCTTTATTTAATTTGTCATAAATTTTCACTATCTTATTTAAATATTATATATATTATATTTTCCAAACACTTGTATTATTATTATTATTATTGTTCTTGTTGTTGTTGTTGTTCTTATTATTAGTATTAGTATTATATTGGTAAAATTATACCCGATTTTCATTCTATTTTTACAACATGTTATCAAAGACGAACCTCACGTCGATTTTTCATCAAGATAGGTCCTCCGGGTAAGTCATTTTTTTTAATAAAATGTTATTTTGCATGCTTAATTAATTTTCTAATGTAAATGCAATTTCTTTTTATATAGTATTACTATGGCAAATCTTGCAAAATTAGAATTTGCGGCCTTGGATATTAATGGAAATAACTACTTGTCATGAGTCCTTTACGCTGAGATTCATTTAGATTCCATGAATCTTGGAGAAACAATTAAAGAAGAAAATGATGCATCAAATCAAGAAAAAGCAAAAGTCATGATCTTCCTTCGCCATCATCTTCACGGTGGATTGAAAATGGAGTATCTTACAATAAAAGATCCCTACATTCTATGACAAAATTTGAAAGAAAGGTACGATCATAAAAAAACAGTTGTTCTTCCAAAAGCTCGTTATGATTGGATGCACCTGAGGTTGCAGGACTTCAAATCAATAAGTGAATATAATTCTACATTATTCATAATTAGTTCAAAATTAAAATTATGCGGAGAAAGGATTATTGATATTGATATGTTAGAGAAGACATTTTCCACTTTTCATGCCTCGAATATGCTCTTGCAGCAGCAATATCGGGAGAAATGCTTTAAAAAATGTTCAGAACTGATTTCATGTCTTCTCGTGGTTGAACAAAATAACGAGTTATTAATAAAAAATCATGAATCTTGACCAACTGGAGCAACACCATTCCCTGAAATGAATGCTGTGAATTTCAATAATCGTGGTCGAGGTCGTGGTCGTGGTCATGGTCGAGGTCGGGACCGCGGTAGAGAAAGAAATACTTATTTTCGTGGTGGGCATTATAATTTTAAGAAATCCACACGAAGTGATGATCATAAAGGCAAGCCTCCACAAGATAAGAGTTCAAAAGGTGATAAACATAAATGTTTCCGGTGCGGAATGACTAGGCACTGGTCACGTACCTGTCGTACGTCAAAACACCTTGTTGATCTCTATCAAGCTTCCCGGAAGAAAAAAGGAAAAGGGAAGAATGTATAGGCAAATCTTGACATTGAAGAAGATGATGTGTTTGACCCTTCCAATATGATGCATCTTGATATGGCTGATTATTTTAAATCTCCTAGAGAAAGAATTGATGCAATCAAACAAGTAGAGGATGCTCTGTATGAAAATATATAATTAAGTACTTTTTGTAATTATTGTATGTTTTTCTTGTTTTTTGTATATATTTAGGACTTTTTGTAATCGCTTTTTTTTCTTATCAATGAAGAAATATGGACAATTTCAATATGTTGAGTAACCCGAAAATGAGCAATGAGAATTTATGTCCTAGAGAGATCTGCGACTACGCATTAACACGATACTCATAAATGTAAAAATATTTTTCTAAATTGACAATGTTGGAAGCAAAAATCAATACTATATCAGGTTCTGCAGGCTTGATTGAAGGTTTTGGAAAAACTAGTTTTATCTTGCCTAGAGGAACAAATTTTTCAATTAATAATGTTTTGCTCTCTAGTAAATCAAAGAGAAATTTATTGAGTTTTAAATATATACGTAATAATGGTTATCATGTTGAAACTGGTCGTAAAATTAACATAGAGTGTCTCTATATCACATCTATTGTTTCGCATGAAAAACGTATATTAGAAACACTGCCTGCTTTTTCTTCTGGATTATATTATACTCATATACGAGTAACCGAAAGATATGCAACAATGAACCAGAAGTTCATGAATCCAGAAATATTCAGTGTTTGGCATGATCGATTGGGTCATCCAGGATCGATAATGATGAGGAAAATTATTGAGAATTCACATGGGCATCCTTTAAATAAGCAGAAGATTCTTCAATCAAATGAGATGTCATGTGATGCTTGCTCTCAAGGGAAATTAATTGTTAGACCATCACAAGCTAAAGTGGGAATTGAATCACCAGCATTTTTAAAGCGAATTCAATGTGATATTTATGGACCTATTGATCCACCAAGTGGTCCATTTAAATATTTTATGGTATTAATTGACGCATCCAGCAGATGGTCACATGTATGCTTATCAAGTCGAAATCTTGCATTTGCAAGATTACTTGCTCAAATAATTAAGTTAAGAGCTCAATTTCCTGATTATACAATTAACACAATTTGACTTGATAATGCTGGTGAATTTACATCCCAAACTTTTAATAATTATTGTATGTCAATTGGGATAAGTGTTGAACATCCTATAGCTCATGTTCATACACAAAATGATCTAGCATAATCATTTATAAAACGTCTGCAATTAATTGCAAAACCATTGCTTATGAGAGCTAAACTTCCTATATCAGTATAGGGTCATGCTATCTTACACGCTGCATCATTATTACATATTAGGCCAGTAGCCTATAATAAATAAGAAAATGTTCCATCAAAAATTGATATCCCAAAAGAATAAGTTGTCAATAATGAGTCTGGAGCACGCCAGAAGCGTGGTAGACCTATAGGTTCCAAAGATAAAAATCCTCGATAAATAAAAGTAGTTGAGAATCAAAATAATTCAATAAAAGGTATGGATATTCCAGAAGAAATCCAGAGTACAACTCAAAAGAGTATTGGTGAAAATCAAACGCTTGAGGATAATAATGAAATTTCTATAAATTAAGTTACAACAAGAAAGAGATGGAACCGAAATGATATCATTGTTGACAACATTTTTGCTTATAATGTTGCTCACGATATTATTTATGAAAGTGGCGATTTTGATCCAAAATCTATCGAAGAATGTCAACAAAGAAAAGATTGGCTGAAGTGGAAAGAAGCAATCCAAGCAAAGTTGAACTCACTTTCAAAACGTGAGGTTTTTGGACCAGTAGTCCTAACACCAGAAAGTGTCAAACTTGTGGGATACAAATGGGTATTTGTAAGGAAAAGAAATGAAAAAAAATGAAGTCACAAGATATAAAGCGAGATTTGTTGCACAAGAATTCTCGCAAAGGTCTGGTATTGATTATGAGGAGATATATTCTCCTGTAGTGGATAACTTGATATCCATCTAATGGATGTAGTCACGACGTATTTATATGAATCTCTAGATAATGACATTTATATGAAAATCCCGGAAGGATTTAAAATACCAAAAACATATAAATCCAGTTCTCGTGAATTATATTCAATCAAGTTACAGAGATCATTATATGGATTAAAACAATCAGGACGAATGTGGTATAATCGCCTGAGTGAATATCTGTTGAAAGAATGATATCAAAATAATCCAATATGTCCGTGTGTTTTTTTAAAGAAATCTCAGTCAGGATTTGCTATTATAACTGTATATGTTGATAACTTAAATATAATTGGAACTCCTGAAGAGTTATCCAAGGCGATAGAAATATTTTTAAAAAGAATTTGAGATGAAAGATCTTGGAAAAACAAAATTTTTCCTTGGGTTGCAAATTGAACATTTAAGCAGATGAGATATTTGTTCATCAATCAACTTATATACAGAAAATCTTAAAAAGATTCTATATGGATAAAACACATCCATTGAACATTCCAATGGAGGTTCGTTCACTGGATGTAAAGACAGATATATTTCGACCTCGAGATGACAATGAAGAACTACTTGGTCCTGAAGTACCATATCTTAGTGCAATTGGTACACTTATGTATCTGGCTAATAACACAAGACCAGATATTGCATTTTCAGTAAATTTATTAGCTAGATATAGTTCATGTCCTACAAAAAGACATTGGAACGAAGTTAAAACATGTACTCCGATATCTTTGGGTGACGATTGATATGGGTTTATTTTATTCTAACAAATCCAGTTTTGATCTAGTTGGTTATGCAGATTCTGGTTATCTATCTGATCCACACAAAGCTAGATCTCAGACATGTTATCTATTTACATGTGGAGGAACTGCTATATCATGGCGATCAGTGAAACATACCATCACGACCACTTATTCGAATCATGCTGAAATCCTCGCAATTCACGAGGCAAGTCGAGAATGTGTATGGCTAAGATCGATGACACAACACATTTGTGAGGCATGTGGCTTGTCTTCGAGTAAACCTCTTCCAACAATATTATACGAAGACAACACAACATGTATAACTCAAATCAAATGAGGATATATTAAAGGAGATAGAACGAAACATATCTCTCCAAAGCTTTTCTACACTCATGACCTTGAAGAAAATGACGACATCTCAGTACAATAGATTTGTTCAAAGGATAACTTGGCGGACATATTTACAAATGCATTACCAACTACAACATTTGAGAAATTGGTTCATAGTATTGGGATGCGACGACTCAAAGATCTCAAGTGATGTCGTCATGAGGGGGGAGTAAATGTATTATATATATATAATATGTACTCTTTTTCTTTCACTAGTGTTTTTATCCCAGAGGGTTTTTCCCCAGTAAGGTTTTAACGAGACATATTTTATATAAAAATGAGCATTTAAGGGGGAGTATTGTAAACAAACACATGTAAATGCTCATTCCACATGCCTTTTAATACTCATGCCAAATGGTAAACTCTTCATAGTCATAGTGTCCTCCATGTGTCCATTTCTTATCAATGCTTAGTGTCCAAATGTACCAACTCATTCTTGCCAAATTGTCTATAAATAATGGCATTTGGTGGATCATTAATATATATCAATTGGTGAATTCTCCCACTTTCCTATTTTAGTTTTTATTTAATTTGCCATAAATTTCCACTATCTCATTTAAATATTATATATATTATATTTCCAAACACTTGTATTATTATTATTATTATTATATTAGTATTTAAATATTGGTAAAATTATACCCGATTTTCATCCTATTTTTACAACAGTTTAAATATTTTACAATTATGTTGACACGTGATACTTAGTGAATTAAGCAAATTTAAAAAATTAAGGGTCTGTTTGGTAAGCAATCTGAAAACAAAAATTTGAAAACAAGGGATTCAATGAAAATAGTTGTATTTCATGTTTTCAGATATGTGTTTGGTACTAGATTTAAAAATTTGATTTCATTCTAAACAGTTGTTTAAAGTGTGTCCTATAACATGTTTATAGATCATGAAATTAGGTGTAGTTGCAAAACTAATTATTAGATTGAATATAAGTCATTATTAATTAATTTATGAAATGATTTTGTAAATTTTATAAAATTATCATTTTATAATATAATAGTATATAATTTATAATATATTATATTATACATATTTTAATTTAACAAAAGTAAATTGAGTTCATAACCTGAAATATTGTATTTATTAAGATGTTTATCTTTGTTTAATATAATTCTGCATTTTAAAATTTTAAATTCAGAATCTGCATACAATGAAATCATAAAAATATTGTTTTCAAAACTTTTCCTATTTGGATCTCAGAATCCGAAAACAGTTTTCGAAAACACATCTGCCAAACACATATTCACTGAATTCAGTGAATCCAAAAACATAAAACAGAATTCGGATTGCATGCCAAACAAACCCTAATTGGTTTAAATTTTATTTTGGCACTTAAACTCTTAAGTTTGTTTCATTTTGGTTATTAGACTTATTGTTGGAAAATATTGCTATTTTGTTGTGTATAAAATTGAGTAACACTAGCAAATAGATTACAACTAAACTAGCTACAAACAATTACAATGTATTATATATAACAACTTAAAACTCAAGAACAAAGTATTAAAAATAGTCGAGGCACGCTAAATAAGCGTTGTCATGAAGACAATTATTCAGCTGTTGAGATTTGTGCCCTAAACTTATGTAATTTTGATCAAATAAATAAAGAGTTATTTGTTTTGATAAAATTATATTCTTGCTTTATAAATCCAATAAACTAAGCTCCAAGGTTATAATGTATCTTGAACATCAGTGTAGTAGACACTATTTGGATTGTGTTCAAGAATATAACCTAAATGGTCTATGGTATAAGTTTCTGGTAATATCATGGATGCGACCCACTTTGTAATTAGTACAAATGAGGTAATTCAACTCATTCATGTGGTTGACATGCGAGTGGGGGCATCCTGTATGAAGAGTTAATACAAGACCGGACTGCAAATTATTAGTCTAACTAGTATAACACCGTTAATAGGATAAGACTTATAATTTATAGATAGTCATTAGTGACTCGACCTGAATCCTGAGTAAGTTAAGAACTCCTGCTTATAGGGGTTTGTCCTTAGACTAGTATGGGTGAGAGTGGCCTGTAACCGACTCAATAAGCCTATTTTCTCAAGGACAGAACCTCGTAGGTAGCTGAGGACTTAACTATACAAGATGTAATTCACTCATTCCTACACTTAGGAATTAGATAGGTTTTCCCTTAAGAACTGACTCCAAGTCTTGAACAACGGGGTCTCACCCTCTAAACTGATTAAGAGGGTACGAGTCTATGGTAGGACCTTAGACTTGTTGTTCATTAGAGGATCAGTGGTGTTTAAGGAACAAAGAGGTAATCACAGGGGTAAAACGGTAATTTGACCCAACAGTGATTACGAACAACCTGTGAAGGGTCAACTCATGGGTAATGATTATATCAGTGGACACAATATAATCTACAGTGAGGAAAGTGCAACTACAAGTCTATAGTGGAATGACTTGTAGTTAATGAATATTGATTAACTAGATCAAAGAGTTTGATCAGTTAATCTCACATCATTGGAGCTCATGAACTGTAGGTCCATTAGGTCTCTCCGTTGGCTCATCATGGTAATATTGAGGGTATAAAGTTAGGAATAAAATTCAAGTGTTCAATTTCACATATGAGGTGTTATATCAATTATATATGATATAATTATATACTAATGAGAGAATGAAGGAAGGATAGGATGGTATTTTCCATCCTATTTCCTTATAAAAGGTTGCATGAGATGCAATTTGACAGTAAGAAAAATCTTGGAAAACCCTAGATTATCAAGTGTTTTGTCTTGTTGGAAAAGTTCCACAAAACAAAAACACCTCTCTCACAACCATTTTACCTCAACCTAAAGGAACCCACATTCCTCCCTCACCTAGACAACAACGGAGAACATTCGGTGGTGGTGTCTTCATCCGTTTGGGTTCAAGTTGCTGAGATCGTGATCGTGGGAGAAGGAGCACTTGAAGAAAGAGTTCTTCAAAGGTAATTACTTGTTGTCCATCTTGTAGAAGCATGCTTAATTGTAGATCTAGTTCTTGTTTATGAGATGCATGTAACAATATTAAGAACATGTGATCAACAATCGCTTCCGCTGCGGGATTCAATCCCTTCAATTGGTATCAGAGCCCAATTGTATTCTTCATTTTTGTTATGGAATTATCAAAATCATAGGTGGGATTTATTATTTTTTTTTCATGTGATGAATGAATGGTTTGCAAATTAGATGGTTTCAATTTTGGCACTTAGATTTACATAATTTCGTTGAATTGTTCAATGAAAAAGCCTATTGTTTTGGGATTTTATTATGTAAATCGAGTCTGAAAGTCCGTGTTGATCGAGGCAAAATGGCAGCTGAGAAGAACGAAACAAAACGAGCAAGAAAAATGAAGTGGAATTGTTGTTCTGTGAATGGCGTTGCATCGCTGTTCATTGGCGTTGAAATGCCACTGCGGCAGGCGCACGACTGAGGAGACGACAACGTTGCAACGCTGAGGCGTTCTTGTGCTGAAGCACGCTTCAATGGGAAGAAGAGGACAAGCTGCAGCGTTGCAACGCTGGTATCAGCGTTGCGACGCCACACACGTTTCACGCAAAGGAGCAACGGACAAAAATGTTTTTATTTATATATAATAAATATAAAAGCGTTTTATATTTATTTATATTTAATTTATTTAATTTTAATTAATATAATTAGATTATATTAATTAAAATTGTTAATTAAAATTGAATTTATGGTGCCAAAATTGGTCTAATTTTGCTATTTAAATTATGCAATTGTTGTGTAATCATTGTCATGCATAATCTATACCTTTAATTTAGATATCCCACTTTGGATTAAACATTTCCATGCATCATTTATAATATAAACTGTTATATTATATAGTTTGCATGAATAATTAATATAAAGTAATATATTAATTTTTGGACAGCATTGTCATGCATTATAATTCATGAGATGATTATACTATGTATGTTTTATTATTCATGAGATGAATGATCAAACACTATAACATAGTATGCATGTCACCTAAGGTTAATTATTAGTTTTAAAAATTTTAGAACTTGGAATTAATAGACCTTAGGTTATCTAGTTCTAATTAGATTAGAATTAGGAACCGAGTAATTTATAAACAATGATTAAAAGAGGAACTCTGTCTAAGGAAGGTTTTGCCTAGGTCAGGTATTTAAACCGATTTAAAACTAACACCCCTACCGGGAACCGACTGCGAGTGAATTTTAATCAGAGAGTTTATAAATTATAGTAGCGTCAGCGAGTTTATTAAAAGGTTAATAAACTAGAAATCCTAGGCTTAATATAAAAAGTTATATTAGCAAACTTAGGATAAAGTCAATATAAAAGTTATATTGATTATCAATATAAGAGTTATATTGATAAGTCTAGGTAAAACCATTAGCCGAGTTTAACCTAAGTAAATTTTCCATAGATTTAAAGTATCCAGTGGGAGAAAAAGTGTATATGATACATAGTTTTCTACCTACGTATCTCCGGGAAGTTCACACCGTGAGACTCATACTTGGCCTCGTGGCGCAAACGGGAGCGTCCCCCTTAGGATGGTGTTTGTATGAATCAATATCAAGGTGAATGGAGAGGGCTTGGTCATAGGGGATTGAACACAGTAGACACCCGAAAGGGATAAAGATTTCCTTAGTCTGTTTTTCAATCTAGTACTCCCTTCGGTGGATTTTATTGGATGGGGACTCTGGGTCTAAAGACAGAGGGTTACACTCACAAGATACATAAGAAGTGTATGTATCCTGACAGAATAATGGTAACTAAAGCCTATAGGAATAAGAGTTATTCTGGCATTAGGTTTTGGTCAAGAATGTCTTGATCCAAAGAAGGAGTGTTTTTTATTACCCTTCGGTGTCATACATTCTAAACCTTTGGAGTTTCATTGCAAATTATAAATGACCTAGGAATCATTTAATAATTAGCTAAAACATGATTAGATTAGTCAATTATAGCAAGAAGCCTATACAAGTTTTATTTTATTTTTCAGCAAAATGTCTAGCTCTATAATTTCCTTATTGAGTGTGGAAAAATTAACCAGAGAGAACATGATGACGTGGAAAAACAAACTCAACACTATATTGGTAGTGGATGATCTGAAGTTTGTGCTAACTGAGGGGTGTCCTCAAGTACAAGTCTCGAATGCTACAGGAAATGTTCGTGATGCATATGATCGATAGATCAAGGCTAATGATAAGGCCAAGGTCTATATGCTGGCAAGTATGTCTAACATATTAGCCAAGAAACACGAGGGCATAATGACCGCTAAGGAAATCATGGATTCAGTGAAGGGTATGTTTGGACAACAGTCTACACAGGCCCGACACAATGCCCTCAAGTATATATTCAACTCGAGGATGCCAGAGGGTACATCTGTTCGGGATCATGTCTTGGATATGATGGTACACTTTAACATCGTTGAGTCAAATGGGGCTTCCATCGATGAATCAAGCCAAGTCAGTTTCATTCTGGAAACTCTTCCAGATAGTTTCCTACAGTTTAGAAGTAATGTTGTTATGAACAAGCTTACTTTTAATCTTACCTCCCTTCTGAATGAACTCCAAATCTTTCAATCTTTTATGAAAATTCAGGGATCGAAAGGTGAGACAAATGTTGCCGATAGGAGTTATCATAGAGGTTCGACCTCAGGATAAAAAACAATGGTTTCATCTTCTTCTAACATGAAAGGGAAGAAGAAGAACATGAAGAAGGTTGGTAAAGGGAAACGAGCTGACAAAGCTGCCACTCAGAACGGAAAGAAAGTCAAAGAAGTTGCAGATAAAGGAAAGTGTTTCCACTACAGCGAAGACGAGCATTGGAAAAGGAACTGTCCGAAGTAAATTACAGAAAAGAAGAAGGAAGGTAAATATGATTTACTTTGCTTTGAAGCTTGTTTAGTGGATAATTATAAAACTGCTTGGATACTTGATTTAGGCGCCATTAATCATGTTTGATTTTCTTTTCAGGTAATTGATTCCTGGCAGCAGCTACAGAAAGGAGAGATAACGCTCCGGGTTGGAAATGGAGAAGTTGTCTCAGCTGTAGCCATAGGCACGATGAAGTTTTATTTTGGCAAGAAATATATGTTGTTAGACAATATATTAGTGATACTAGGGTTTACTAGAAACCTTATTTCAATTTCTTGCCTTATACAACAATGTATTTCTGTTTCTTTCTCAATGAATAAAATGTTTATTTTGAAGAAAAGTGTGGAAATATGTTCAACTTCATTAGAAAATGGGTTGTATGTTTTAAGGCCAAATTCAGTTAAAATGGTTTTGAACACTGAATTATTTAAAACTGCAAACACACAAACTAAGAAACGTAAAATTTCTCTTAAAGAAAGTGCTCATCTTTGGCATCTTAGATTGAGTCACATTAATCTCAATAAGATTGAGAGATTGGTAAAGAATGGACTTCTAAATGAGTTAGAAGAAAATGCTTTACCAGTATGTGAATCCTGCCTAGGAGGCAAAATGACTAAAAGACCTTTTAGTGGAAAAGGTTATAGAGCCAGAGAACCTCTTGAGCTTATATATTTAGACCTTTGTGGTTCGATGAGTGTTAAAGCAAGAGGAGGTTATGAATATTTCATCTCCTTTATAGATGATTATTCTAGATTTGGGCATATTTACCTGATGCATCATAAGTCTGAAGCACTTGAAAAGTTCAAGGAATTCAAGACTGAAGTTGAAAACCAATTAGGTAAAATAATTAAAACACTTTGATCTTAATCCTGAGCGTGTTACGGACTCCTATCTGCGGGAGTTTGTCCTTTGACTAGTACGAGTGAGGGTGGCCACAGTTGCTCGCCCAATATGCCTATCTTCTCAGGGACAGAACCACATGGGGAGTTTGGAACTTGACTACGCGAGATGAAATTCACTCGTTCCCGATTTAGGGAAACTAGAGGGGTTGTTCCCTTAAATGTTGTCTCCAGGGCTTGAACAACGGGGCCCCACCCTCTCACTGGCCCGAGAAGGTTGTTATTTATGGTAGGACCATGCAACGTAGTTGTTCATTAGAGGAGCAGTGGGACTTAAAGAGCAAGAGGTAGACACAGGGGTAAAACGATAATTTGACTCAACAGTGTCTACGAACAACCTGTGAAGGGTCGACTCACTGGCATTGGTTATATCGATGGACAAAACTTGTCCTAAAGTGATGAGAGTGCAACTACGGGCTATAGTGGAGTGTTACCGTAGCTAATGGATATTGAATAACCGGGTCAAAGAGTTTGACAGGTTAGTCTCGGATCATTGGAGCTCGTCATCTGTAGGTCCATTAGGTCCCTCGATTGGCTCAAATTGGACAAATTGAGGGTTTACAGTTTGGTGTGAATTTGAAGTGTTTAAATTCATTATTTGGGTATTTATGTCATTTATATGTGATATAGATGACATAATATATAGTTTGATGTGAATGAGATTCATAATAAACTATAGTATAGCCTAATTGATTAATTAGTGCTAATTGGATAAATTGAATTGAGAGAAATTAAATTGAATGTGATTTAATTTAAAATTCCACAATTATGCAAATGAGATTTGTATAATAAGGTATGAGATACCTTATATTATGGGATATGCAAATATGATTTGCATATCATATAGTTGTGGTAATATTGTGATTTGATGGAGGTTTTAACTCCACCACACACTAGTATTTAAAGGCTTTGTAAGAAGCTTTTGGTAAGCCTTTTTTTGGATTTTCATCCAAAGAGAGCAAGGTAATTCTCTCTCAAACTCTCTCAATTCTTTCTCAAACTCTCTCAATTCTTTCTCAAACTCTCCTCACCTAAAATCCCAAGGGAGTCCCACATACTCTCCCTCAACCTCCCGAGAACAACCGAGAAGATATTTTAGAAGTGTCCCACTGTTTGGTTCGAGGATCGAGTTCGTAGAGATCGTTGGTTCGAGAGGGATCGAGATCGTGACCGGAGGAGGAAATTAGCGGTGAAGAATAGTTCTTCAACAAGGAAGTAATGTGTTACTTTCTATTTTTCTTCTCTATTTGCATGTTTAGCCTAGGAATCTATGAGATAGGTTCTGTTTTTTAAGATATGTTTTACACAACGAAACAACGACGTTTCACAACGTCTTCCGTTGCGGGAATTCCTAATCCTTTCACATACCACCTCTTGTAGGGGTACTTTTCATGTCACATACATCACTGTGAATCAAATCAAGAACCTCATTACTTCTAATTTCCATAGAAGAAAATGATTTTCTAGAAAATTTCGATTCAACATAAACTTGCATTTGTGTCTATTATCAATGTTAAAATTAGGCAATAGTCCTAAATTTATCATTCTTCTTAAAGAATGATAATTGACATGCCCCAACCTAGAATGTCATACATCACACAACTCAACGATATAAGCAGAAGAGTTGTTATTATTATTATTATTCTTGGGCATTTGTGCCAATAAATTCAATTTGAACATGTCATCATTTAGATAGCCTTCCCCCACATACATACCCCCGTTTGTCAGAATAAATTTATCTCACTCAAATACAAGCTTAAACTCATTCTTATTAAGTAGAGTTCCCGACACTAGATTCTTTCGAATCTCTGGCACATGTCACACATCATTGAGGGTAAGTATCTTTCCAGAAGTCCATTTCAGCAGAATCTTCCCTTTGCCTTCCCAGAGGTAGTCGAAGCATTTCTCATGTATAGCTTATCGCTACCATCTAGCTTCTCATACGAGGTGAACAATGACTTGTCCTTACAAATGTGCCTAGTAGCACTAGTATCAATCTACCAACCTTAGGTGTCAGAAGCCATATTTACCTCAGAAGTGACAACAACTAGATCATCATTTTCTTCAACATTAGCTTGATGATTGGAGCTTTGTCCCTTTTTGTGTCGACAAGCTGCAACTATTGTTGGGATTTATGCCCTAAAACTTGTGTAATTTTGATCAAAGAAATAAAAAGTTATTTTTTTTATAGAATTACATTCTTGCTCTATAAATCCAATAAACTAAGCTCCAAGGTTATAACATATATATCTTGATACATCAGTGTAGTGGACACTATTTGGATTGTGTTCAAGAATATAACCCTAAATGGTCTATGGTATAAGAATAAGGTTAGAAACCTCATTCTGGTAACACCATGGATGCGACCCACTTTGTAATTAGTACAAATGAGGTAATCCAACTCATTCATGTAGTTGACATGCGAGTGGGGGCATCCTGTATGAAGAGTTCATACAAGACCGGACTGCAAATTGTTAATCTAACAAGTGTAACACCGTTAACAGGATAAGACTAGTAATTTATAGATGGTCATTAGTGACTCGACCTGAATCCTGAGCAAGTTAAGCATTGCTGCTTATGGGGGTTTGTCCTTAGACTAGTATGGGTGAGAATGACCTATAACAGACTCAATAAGCCTACCTTCTCAGGGACAAAACCTTGTAGGTAGCTGAAAACTTAACTGTGCAAGATGGAATTCACTCATTCCTACACTAAGGAATCAGATGGGTTGTTCCCTTAAGAACTGACTCCAGGTCTTGAACGACGGGGCCCCGCCCTCTATGAGGGTATGAGTCTATGGTAGAACCGTAAACTTGTTGTCCATTAGAGGATCGGTGGTGCTTAAGGAACAAAAAGGTAATCATAGGGGTAAAACGGTAATTTGACCCAGCTGTGATTACGAACAACCTGTGAAGGGTCGACTCATGGGTAATGACTATATCAGTGGACACAATATAATCTACAGTGAGAAAAGTGCATCTACAAGTCTATAGTGGAGTGACTTGTAGTTAATGAATATTGATTAACTGGATCAAAGAGTTTGATCAGTTAATTTCACATAATTGGAGCTCATGAACTGTAGGTCCATTAGGTCCCTCCGTTGGCTCAACATGGAAATATTGAGGGTATAAAGTTAGGAATGAAATTGAAGTGTTCAATTTCATATGTCAGGTGTTATATCAATTATATATGATATGATTGATATAATATATAGTTTTAATGTGAATTAGATTCACATATAAACCATATACTAATGAGAGAATATAGGAGGGGTAGGATGAACATTTCCACCCTATTTTCCAATATATATAGTTGCATGAGATGCAACTAGGTTAAGCAAGTGAAGCTAAGCACTTGGTGAAACCCTAGCCTCTCTCACATTGTGTTGGAAAGAGTTCCAATCACAATCTCAGAGAACACCTCACCTCTCCTAAAGGGAACCCACCTTCCTCCCACACCTGGAGAACAACGGAGAAGATCCGGTGGTAGTGTCGGTGATCGATCGGGTTCGTGTTGCTGAGATTGTAGCAGTGGGAGAAGGAGCACTTGAAGAAAGGTTCTTCAAAGGTAATATTTCATGTTGTCCATATTATGTTTACATGCTTAATCTAGTTGTTTTAGTTCTTGAATGTAATCGCTGTAACGTAATTGAGAACGTGCAATTCACAATCGCTTCCGCTGTGGGACTCGATTCCCTTTAATTGGTATCAGAGCTCAATTGCGTTCTTGATTTACGTTCTGAATTTTTCAAGAACGAGGTGAGATTTACTGTTTTGCATGAGATGAATAAACGGTTTGCAAATTAGATGTGTTCGATTTTGGCACTTAGATTTACAATTTTTCCATTGAATCGTTCAATATAAGGGCCCGGTGTTTTGGGCAATTTTAATTGTAAATCGAGTCTATAAGTCCGTGTCGATCGAGGCATGGTGGTTGTAAAAAAGAACGGAGCAAATACGAGCCAAAACAATGAAGATTGTTGTTGTTCTGTGAATGGCGTTGCAATGCTGTTCATTGACGTTGCAACGCCACTATGACAGGCGTGCGACTGTAGAAGACGACAGCGTTGCAACGCTGAGGCGTTGCACAATGCTTGACGAGAGGCGCGTTTTCAACCGACAGAAAAGGACAAACCGCAGCGTTGCAACGCGACAGGCGTTTCACGTGGAGGAGCAACGGGCAAAATTTTGTAATTATTATATAATAAATATAAAAAGGTTTTATATTTATTTATATTTAATTTATTTAATTTTAATTAATATAATTAGATTATATTAATTAAAATTAATTTTAGGGTGCTAAAATTGGTCTAATTTTGCTATTTAAATTATGCAATTATTGTGTAATTATTGTCATGCATAGAGTATGCTTTTATTTTAGAAATCCCACCTCAGGTTAAGCATTTTCATGCATCATTTATAATATAAAGAGTTATATTATATAGTTTGCATGATTAATTAATATAAAGTTGTTATATTAATTTATGGACACCATTGACATGCGTTATACATCATGAGATGATTATGCTATGAATGTCTTATTATTCATGTGATGAATGATCAAGCACCATAACATAGAATGCATGTCACCTAAGGTTAATTATTAGTTTTAAAATGTTTAAAACTTGGAAATAATAGACCTTAGGTTATCTAGTTCTAATTAGATTAGAATTAGGAACCAAGTGATTTATAAGATATGATTAAAAGAGGAACTCTGTTTAAGGAAGGTTCTGTCTAGATTGGGGTATTTAAGCTGACGGAAACGGAACACCCCTACCTGGGAATTGACCTGGGAGTGAAATTTAATCAGAGAGTTTATAAATCAAAGTAGCGTCAGCGGGTTTATTAAGGGGTTAATAAACTAGAAATCCTAGGTTTAATATAAAGAGTTATATTAACAAACTTAGGATACAATCAATATAAGAGTTATATTGATTATCGATATAAGTGTAATATTGATAGAGTTAGGTAAAACCATTAGCCGGGTTTTAGCCTAAGTAAGGTTCCTATAACTTTAAAGTATTCAGTGGGAGGAAAAATGTATATGATACATATTTTTCTACCTATGTTATCTCTGGGAAGTTCACACCGTGAGACTCATACTTGGCCTCATGGCGCAAACGGGAGCGTCCACCTTCGGATGGTGTTTGTATAAGTCAATATCAAGGTGAATGGAGCGGGTACTTATAGTGAGTGGGAGCAGGTTTAGTGAAAACAAAACCTGCGATCTCTTTTGTCGGTTTACACCGTTAGACCACTATAGTTAGCCTGCTAGTTTGGCTCGGACTGGACAAATCCCTTCTGGAGGAGCTTGATCATAGGAGATCGAACACAGTAGACACTCGAAAGGGATAAAGATTTCCATAGACTGTTTTTCAATCTAGTCCTCCCTTCGGCGAATTTTATTGGATGGAGACTCTGGGATCTAAAGATAGAGGGTTACACTCACGGGGTACATAAGTTGTGTATGTGTCCTGACCGAAAAATGGTAACTAAAGCCTATAGGAATAAGACTTATTCTGGCAATAGGTTTTGGTCAAGAGTGTCTTGATCTAGAGGAGGAGTGCTTTTTATTACCTTTTAGTGTCATACATTCTAAACCTTTGGAGTATCATTGAAAATTATAAATGGCCTAGGAATCATTTGATAATTAGCTAAAACATGATTGGATTAGAGTTATAGCAAGAAACTCATACAAGTTCGTTTGTAAATTTTTCAGCAAAAATGTCTCGCTCTAATATTTCCTTATTGGATGCGGAAAAGTTGACCGGAGAGAATATAATGACTAGGAAAAACAAACTTAACACTATATTGGTAGTGGATGATCTGAAGTTTGTGCTCACTAAGTAGTGTCCTAAGGTGCCAGGCTCAAATGCATCACGAAATGTTCGTGATGCATATGATCGATGGATCAAGGCCAATGATAAGCCCAAGGTCAACATGCTGACAAGTATGTCTGACATATTAGCCAAGAAGCATGAGGGCATGATAACCGACAAGGAAATCATGGATTTTGTGCAAGGTATGTTTGGCCAACAATCCACACAAGCTCGACACAATGCCCTAAAGTACATATTTAACTCAAGAATGCCAGAGGGTACATCTGTTCGGGATCATGTCCTAGATATGATGGTACACTTTAACATCGCGAAGTCGAATGGTGCTTCCATCGATGAGTCGAGCTAGGTCAGCTTCATTCTGGAAACCCTTCCAGATAGTTTCCTACAATTTAGAAGTAATGTTGTTATTATTGGGATTTCT
Organism: Trichosanthes cucumerina; assembly: GCA_036507285.1. Lineage (NCBI taxonomy): Eukaryota > Viridiplantae > Streptophyta > Magnoliopsida > Cucurbitales > Cucurbitaceae > Trichosanthes > Trichosanthes cucumerina. Next base: position 20,390,348 of record CM071841.1, read on the forward strand.
GTCCTAATCTCGTCTTTGTAAAATATTGTTTTGAAATTAATAAAAGTTATTCATTTCCTTACTTTGTGTCTCGCAATATTTTAAACCTTTCCAATAAACTAAGCTCCAGGGTCATTGAATTTATGAGAGAACTAGAACTTGAATGGTGTGTAGTTGACACACAAGGAGGATGACGTTCGAGTTAATGACCCGAACGGTCTACAATATAAGGATGGGGTTGGAGACCTAATCCTAGATACACTGTGGATGCGACCCACTTTGTATTAGATACAAACGAGGTGATCTGACTCGTTCATGTGGTTGACATGCGAGTGGGGGCATCCTGTACAATGAGATTGTACAAGACCGGACCGTGAATTATTAGGCTTATCGACATAACACCGCTGACAAGAAAGACTAATAAATTCGTGATGACCATTAGTGACTCGATCCGAATCCACGAGCGTATTACACGACTCCGTGCAGCGGGGTCCGTCCTTTGACTAACTAGTACTGGTGAGAGGGGTGGTCTCGCCACTCACCCAATATGCCTATCTTCTCGTGGACAGAACCAAGTAGAGAGTCGGGAACCTAACTACGCGAGATGGAATTCACTCTCCCCGCCTATAGGGAATATAGAGGGGTTGTTCCTTAAGTGTTGTCTCCGGGCTTGGACAACAGCGCGCCTTTCTCACACGGCCCGAGAAGGGTGTTGTGTATGGTTGGACCATCACAATATGTTGTTCATTAGAGGAGCAGTGAGGACTTAAGGAACAAGAAGTAGACATAGGGGTAAAACGGTAATTTGACCCAACCGTGTCTACGAACAACCTGTGAAGGGTCGACTCATGGGCATTGGTTATATCAGTGGACATGTAATATTCTACACTGATGGGAGTACAACTACAGGCTATAATGGAGTGTTACTGTAGCTAATGAACATTGGTTGACCGGGTCAAAGAGTTTGACTGGTTAGCCTCAGATCATTGGAGCCCGTCCCTGTAGGTCCATTAGGTCCTTTGGTTGGCTTAATCTGGAAAAAAAGAAGGGTTAATGTTTTGGCATGAAATTGAAGTGTTCAATTTCACTTTAAGAGTATTTATATTATTTATATGAGATATAGGTGATATAATATATAGTTTAATATAAATGAGATTCATAATAAACTATATGTTAGCCTAATTGTTGAATCAATGGCTAAATGGAGAAATTAATTGAGAGAAATTAAATTAGATGTGATTCAATTTAGTTAATACACAATTATTGAGATATGAGATATCTTATATTATGTGATTATGTAAATAAGATTTACATAACCTATAGTTGTGGTAAAGTGGTAATAATGTGAAGTTTTTAACTCCATCATTCCACTATTTAAACCCCTTTGCAAAAGGGGTTTGGTAAGCTAAGCTTAGTGAAGCCAAGTTGTCATTTTTGAATTTTGCCCTAAGAATCCAAAAGTCATATTCTCTCTACTCTCTCAATTCTCTTCACCTTCCAAAACACAAAAGTTCCCACCAACTTCCCTTCTCCAAAAGAGAACAACCAAGAAGATCTATTTTGGTAGTGATTGGGATCCGATCGTGGGAAGAGTTCGTTTAGATCGAGGAGCACGAAGAATTGTGATTTGCAGGAGAGATTGCTGAATTGGTCTACAACAAGTAAGTATGTTATTCTTGCTGTACAATTTAGCATGTTTAGCCTAGATCTAATAGTTAGATCATTTTAATAAACACATGTTGCATGATGATACCATGGCGATTCGATTGGCTTCCGCTGCGCGGGGATTCTCATTCCCTTCAATTGGTATCAGAGCCATTTCGATGGTTCTTCATCTATGCACTGTTTTATTAAGATTTAGGTGGGTATTTTGCTATATTTTCATGAGATAAATGTTTGGTTTGCAAAATGGATGTTTTCGGTTTTTGGCACTAGATTAGATTTACAATTATGTTGATGAGATCAATGTAAGGGCCCGATGTTTTGGACAATTTTATTGTAAATCGAGTCTGTAAGCCGGGTCGTTCGTGGCAAGAGTTGCTGTGAAGAAATCAGAGCGGAAACAGGCAAAAAACTGGGGGAAAACAGCAAAGGGCATGCTGTTCTGTCGATGGCGTTGAGACGCTGCCCAACGACGTCTCAACGCCGTCCTTGCGGTCGAAGGCCCTGCAGCACGATGGCGTTGCAACGCCGCTGGCGTTGAGAATGCGCCTCAACGCTATAGGCGACAACGTTGCAACGCTGTATACAACGTTGCAACGCTGTGTACGTTGAAGATTTAATGCGGGCGACGTGGGCGTTTTCTGTCCATTTGTTTTTAATGTTTTTTCAGTTTTTTTTTTAAATAAAACGTTTTTTTATTTATTTATTTAATTATTTTATTAAATATTATTAATATAAATGTTATATTAATTTTATTTAATTAAATAATTGCCCCTAGGTGCCAAAATCGGTCTATTTTTGCTATTTAATTATTTTATACATTAGATGTATAATTTTTAATTAATTTCTATGTGCATAATGTATGTCATATAGTTTTAAAATCCCACCTTAGGTTAAACATATTCATGCATCATGTATATTATAAGAGTTATAATATAGTTTGCATGATAGGTTATATTATAAGAGTTATAATGTAATTAAATGCATATTTAATTTAATTAATATAAGTGTTATATTTTTATATTAAAGTATGCTCATGCATTTCTATTCATGTGATGAATGATTATTATGTTATAGTATATAGTTATTCATGTGATGAATGATCAAGCACTATAACATAGAAATGCATGCAACCTAAGTTAATTATTAGTTTTAAAGTGTTTAGAACTTGAATAATTAGACTTAGGTTTTCTATTTTTCTAATTAGATTAGAAATTTAGGAAATCAAATATAATCTTTGAATGGAGACTGATTAGTAACTCTGTCTAAGGAAGGTTTTGTCTAAGGCTGGGGTATTTAAGTTGACGCTTGTGGAACACCCCTACCTGGAAACCGACTTGGGAGTGAATTCGGTCCGGAGATTCTTAGGTTATATTTTCGTGAGCGCCGTTAATTAAGTGTTAATTATTTTTCTCACATAGACCTAAGTTAATAATGTGATTATAGACTTAGGCTAAATACCATATAAGAGTTATATTGGTAGACTTAGGTAATTTTTAGCCGATTATCTAGGTCAATCCCTATTAAAATTAAAGTGCTGAGTGGGAGGAAATATAGTGTATGAGATACATTTAAATTTCCAACCACAAATCTCTTTTAAGTCTGCACCGTGAGATCTATACTCGGCCTCGTGGCGCAAATGGGAGCGTCCCCCTTCGGGTGGCAAGGTCAATATCATCGTGGATGGAGAGGATACTTATAGTAAGTGGGAGCGGGACTTGTGAAAACGAGACCCACGGTCTCTTCTATCGATTCACACCGTGAGACACCTGTGATCTGCCTGCTAGTTTGGCCTGGACCAGACAATCCCTTCGGAGGGCTTGATCATGGGAGTCGGAACACCGTGAATTCTCGAAAGGGATACAGTTTCCTGGTTGGTTTTCCTTCTTAGTTCACCTTTCGGTGGCTATTGTTAGAACGGATACTTGAAAACTTAAAGATTGAGGGTGACACTCACAGAATTCGTTAAGTGTTAATGAATTCGACCGAACAATGGTAATTGGATGCCTAATGGAATAAGAGTTATTTTGGGATTAGGGTCTGATCGAGAAAGTCTCGTCCTAGAGGAGGAGTGTTCTGTTTACCCTTCGGTGGCAGTCATTCTAAACCTTTAGGGTATCATTGCAAAATTTGAATGACCTAGGGATCATGAAACATTTTTGCTAAAACTAGATTGGTTTTCAAAAGGTTTTTTGCGAGACTAATACAAAGTTTTTCTTAAATTTTCAGCTAAATATGTCTAGCGCTATTATAACTTTACTTGCTTCCGATAAGTTAGTGGGAGATAATTACCAGAGCTGGAAAAACAACATCAATACAATATTGGTAACTGACGACATAAAGTTCGTGTTGTCTGAGGAGTGTCCTCGATGCCGGGCTCGATCGCGTCGCGAGTTGTTCGCGATACGCATCGATCGATGGATCGGGAGCAATGATGAAAAGGCCAAGGTCTACATAATTGCCAAAGATGTCCGATGTCTTGGCAAAGAAGCATGAGTGATGGTTTCGCTAAGGAGATCATGGAGTCTTTGCAGGAAATGTTTGGACAACAGTCCTTTCAGGTCCGGCATGACTCGCTTAAATACATTTTCAACGCTCAGATGAAAGAGGGGTTGTCTGTCCGTGAACATGTTCTAGACATGATGACCCACTTTAATCTGGCCAAGATGAATGGGGCTTCGATCGACGAGTCGAGGCAGGTCAGTTTTATTATGGAGACTCTTCCGAAGAGTTTCCTTGATTTAGAGCAATGTCTTTTTATGAACAAAATTAGCTACAATCTGACTACCCTCCTCAATGAGCTACAGAATTTCCAGTCCCTGAATAGGGTCAAGGAATCTGAGGCAAATGTTGCCTACAGATCTTATCATAGGGGTTCGACCTCTGGGATGAAACCTGTTGCTCCTTCACGCCCGAAAGGGAAGAAGAGGATGAAGAGGGGTAAAACTGACTGAGCTGCCACCCAGAAGGGCAAGAAGGTCAAGGAGGTTGCAGAGAAAGGAAAGTGTTTCCACTGCAATGGCCGGACACTGGAAGAGAAACTGTCCCAAATTCCTGGCTGAGAGGAAGAACCAAGGTAAATGTGATTTACTTGTGATAGAAACTTGTTTAGTGGAGAGTAATGACTCTGCCTGGATATTGGATTCAGGCGCCACTAACCACGTTTGTTCTTCTTTTCAGGAGATTGATTCCTGGCAGCCGCTGCGAGAGGGTGAGGTGACTCTACTGGTTGGATCCGGAGAGCTTGTCTCGGCTGCAACAATCGACACTGTGAAGCTGCATTTTGGCGGTAAGTACTTATTGTTAGACAATTTGTACATAGTTCCAGGGTTTACTAGAAACCTTGTTTCTATTTCCTGCTAATTGAACATCAGTATTTGATTTCATTTGAATTAAATAAAGCGTTTATTTCTTTCAAAGGAAATGTTATTTGTTCACTTCACTCGAAAATAATCTGTACGTTTTGAAACCCAATTCGGTCAAAAGTGTTTTGAATACTGAATTGTTTAAAACTGCGGAAACACAAACTAAGAAAGCGAAAGTTTCTCCAAAAGAAAATGCCCATCTTTGGCATCTATGGTTAGGCCACATTAATCTTAATAGGATTGAGAAACTAGTGAAGAGTTGACTTCTGAACAAGCTAGAAGAAAACTCTTTGCCGGTGTGTGAGTCCTGCCTTGAAGGCAAAATGACCAAACGTCCTTTTAGTGGAAAAGGATATAGAGCCAAAGAGCCTCTTGAGTTAGTACATTCTGACCTCTGTGGTCCGATGAATGTTAAAGCTCGGGGCGGTTATGAGTACTTCGTATCTTTCATAGACGATTACTCCAGATATGGGTACATTTACCTAATGCACAAGAAGTCTGAAACCCTTGAAAAGTTCAAGGAGTACAAGACTGAGGTTGAAAACCTCTTACGCTTAAAACACTTCGATCAGATCGAGGTGGAGAGTACATGGACACTGAATTCCAGGACTATATGATAGAACACGAAATTACATCCCAACTCTCAGCACCTGGTATGCCACAGGATAATGGTGTATCGGAGAGGAGAAACGGGACCTTGTTGGACATGGTTTGGTCGATGATGAGCTATGCTCGTCTCCCTGATTCTTTTTGGGGGTACGCAGTGGAGACTGCAGTTTACATTTTGAACAATGTTCCATCGAAGAGTGTTTGTGAAACACCTTTCGAGCTCTCGGGAGTGGGCGTAAAGGCGCTTTACATCACTTGACTTTGGGAATGCCCTACCCATGTGTTGGTGTCAAACTCAAAAAAGTTGGAACCCCGCTCAAATTGTGCCTATTCGTAGGTTACCCTAAAGAGACTAGGGGTGGTCTGTTTTACGATCCCAAAGAAAATAGGATGCTTGTGTCGACAAACGCCATTTTCCTAAAGGAAGACCACATCAGGAATCATTTACCAAGGAGTAAAATTGTATTGAATGAAATAGACAGTTCATCAGCAAAAGTTGCTGATGATGGGGCTAGTACGTCGCCAGCGTTGTTGACCCTAACACGCCTAGTCAAATCCGCTCCCAAGAGTTGGGAATGCCTCGACGTAGTGGGAGGACCGTGAGACGGCCGATCGCTATATGGGTTTAGTTGAAACCTCGCTTGTCGCTTATGGCGATGATCGTGAGATCCGATTGACCCATGATCAGGCAATGGCTGATGTTGATAAAGACGAATGGATTAAAGTTATGGACCAAGAAATGGAGTCTATGTACTTCAATTCTGTCTGGGAGCTTGTGGATCAACTGGATGGGGTAAAACCTATTGGTTGTAAATGGATCTACAAGCGTAAACGTGGCGTAGATGGGAAGGTGCAAACCTTCAAAGCCCGACTAGTGGCAAAGGGTTTTACCCAGGTTGAAGGGGTTGACTATGAGGAGACCTTTTCACCTGTTGCCATGGTAAAGTCAATCAGGATCCTTCTAGCCATTGCCGCGTATTATGACTACGAGATATGGCAGATGGATGTCAAGACAGCCTTTCTGAATGACAAACTTGATGAGACCATCTACATGGACCAGCTCAAAGGGTTCATTGCCCAAGGCCAAGAGCAAGAGGTTTGCCGGCTTCATAGTTCCATCTATGGACTGAAACAAGCTTCGAGATCTTGGAATATAAGGTTTGATGAAGCAATCAAATCTTATGGCTTTAATCAAAATACCGACGAACCTTGTGTCTACAAGAAAATCGTTGACAAAACTGTTGCATTTTTGGTGTTGTATGTGGACGATATTCTTCTCATTGGGAATGAGGTAGAATTTCTTACTGACGTTAAGAAATGGCTAGCTTCACAATTCCAAATGAAAGATTTGGGAGAAGCTCAGTAAGTTCTAGGTATCCAATAGTCCGGAACCGGAAAAACAGAATGCTAGCCTTGTCTCAGGCGTCTTATATTGACAAGATGTTGTTTAGATATAAGATGCAGAACTCCAAGAAGGGCTTGCTGCCTTTCCGGCATGGGGTTCACTTGTCTAAGGATCAGTGTCCTAAGACTCCTCAAGAAGTTGAGGATATGAGACGCATTCCATATGCTTCAACTGTGGGGAGCCTGATGTATGCAATCCTGTGTACTAGGCCCGACATCTGTTATGCAGTAGGATTAGATCACTGGATAGCCGTAAAAGCAATCCTCAAGTATCTTAGGAGAACAAGGAACTACAACTTAGTGTATAGCGGTGGGGATTTGATCCTTACAGGATACACAGATTCTGATTTTCAGACCGATAAGGATTCTAGGAAATCTACTTCGGGGTCAACCTTCATTTTGAATGGCGGAGCTGTAGTATGGCGAAGCGTCAAGCAGGGATGCATCGCTGATTCCACTATGGAAGCGAGTATGTTGCGCTTGTGAAGCTGCAGCGAAAGTTTGCTTTGGCTTAGGAAGTTCATGACGGATTTGGAAGTTGTTCCAAATATGAACTTGCCAATCACACTTTGCTCGTGATAACAAAGGTGCGATAGCCAACTCACGTGAGCCTCGAAGCCATAAGAGAGAGTAAACACATTGGCGCAAGTATCATCGATACGGGAAATTGTGCACCGCGAGACGTGATGATCACGCGAGATAGCATCGAGCACAATGTAGCCGATCCATTTACAAAGCCCCTCACGGCTAAAGTGTTTGAGGTCACCTAGAGAGTCTAGGTATTCGAGAGCTTCCTGACTAGGGCAAGTGGGAGATGTGTAAACGGATATTCAATGCCCTAGTTTATTGTATTTTTCATTGTAACTCAAATACATTTTGGAAATGTATCTTCTCCACTAGCTTAGTCCAAGTGGGAGTTTGTTGGGATTTCTATCCTAATCTCGTGTTTGTAAAAAATTGTTTTGAAATTAATAAGAGTTATTCATTTCTTTACTTTGTGTCTCACAATATTTTAAACCTTTCCAATAAACTAAGCTCCAGGGTCATTGAATTTATGAGAGAACTAGAACTTGAGCGGTGTGTAGTTGACACACAAGGGGGATCACGTTCGAGTTAATGACTCGAACGGTCTACAGTATAAGGATGGGGTTGGAGACCTAATCCTGGATACACTGTGGATGCGGCCCGCTTTGTATTAGATACAAACGAGGTGATCTGACTCGTTCATGTGGTTGACATGCGAGTGGGGGCATCCTGTACAATGAGATTGTACAAGACCGGACCGTGAATTATTAGACTTACTGACATAACATCGTTGACAGTAAAGACTAATAAATTCGTAGATGACCATTAGTGACTTGACCTGAATCCTGAGCGTATTACGGACTCCACATGCGTGGGAGTCCGTCCTTTGACTAGTACGGGTGAGGGTAGTCTCGCCATCACCCAATATGCCTATCTTCTCGTGGGATGAAACCAAGTAGAGAGTTGGGAACCTAACTACGCGAGATGGAATTCACTCGTTCCCGCCTATAGGGAATATAGAGGGGTTGTTCCCTTAAGTGCTGTCTCCAGGGCTTGGACAACGTGCGCCACCTTCTCACTGGCCCGAGAAGGGTGTTGTGTATGGTTGGACCATCACAATATGTTGTTCATTAGAGGAGCAGTGGGGACTTAAGGAACAAGAAGTAGACATAGGGGTAAAACGGTAATTTGACCCAGCCGTGTCTACGAATAATCTGTGAAGGGTCGACTCATGGGCATTGGTTATATCAGTGGACACGTAATATTCTACATTGATGGGAGTACAACTACAGGCTATAGTGGAGTGTTACTGTAGCTAATGAACATTGGTTGACCGGGTCAAAGAGTTTGACTAGTTAACCTCAGATCATTGGAGCCCGTCACTGTAGGTCCATTAGATCCTTTGGTTGGCTCAATCTGGAATAAAAGAAGGATTAATGTTTTGACATGAAATTGAAGTGTTCAATTTCACTTTAAGAGTATTTATATGATTTATATGAGATATAGGTGATATAATATATAGTTTAATATGAATGAGATTCATAATAAACTATATGTTAGCCTAATTGTTGAATCAATGGCTAAATGGAGAAATTAATTGAGAGAAATTAAATTGGATGTGATTCAATTTAATTAATACACAATTATTGAGATATGAGATATCTTATATTATGTGATTATGTAAATAAGATTTACATAACCTATAGTTGTGGTAAAGTGGTAATAATGTGAAGTTTTGAACTCCATCATTCCACTATTTAAACCCCTTTGCAAAAGGGGTTTGGTAAGCTAAGCTTAGTGAAGCCAAGTTGTCATTTTTGGATTTTGCCCTAAGAATCCAAAAGTCATATTCTCTCTACTCTCTCAATTCTCTTCACCTTCCAAAACACAAAAGTTCCCACCAACTTCCCTTCTCCAAAAGAGAACAACCAAGAAGATCTATTTTGGTAGTGTTTGGGATCCGATCGTGGGAAGAGTTCGTTGAGATCGAGGAGCACGAAGAATTGTGATCTACAGGAGAGATTGCTGAATTGGTCTACAACAAGTAAGTATGTTCTTCTTGCTGTACAATTTAGCATGTTTAGCTTAGATCTAATAGTTAGATCATTTTAATAAACATATGTTGCATGATGATACCATGACGATTCGATCGTCTTTCGCTGCGCGGGGATTCTCATTCCCTTCAGTTATGAACAAGCTTACTTTTAACCTTACCTCCATTCTGAATGAACTCCAGACCTTTCAATCTTTGATGAAAATTCAGGGATCGAAAGGTGAGGCAAATGATGCCAGTAGGAGTTATCACAGAGGTTCGACCTCTGGGTCTGGGACAAAAACAGTGGCTTCATCTTCTTCTTACCTGAAAATGAAGAAGAAGAACATGAAGAAGGTTGGTAAAGGAAAACAATCTGACAGAGGTACCGCGCAGATGGGCAAGAAAGTCAAAGAAGTTGCTGATAAAGGAAAGTGTTTCCACTATAACGAAGATGGGCATTAGAAACGAAACTGTCCGAAGTACATTGCAGAAATGAAAAAGGAAGGTAAATATGATTTAATTTGCCTAGAAGCTTGTTTAGTGGATAATGATAAAACTGCTTGGATACTTGATTCAGGTGCCACTAATCATGTTTGCTCTTCTTTTCAGGGAATTAATTCCTGGCAGCAGCTACAGAAAGGTGAGATAATACTCCGAGTTTAAAATGGAGAAGTCGTCTCAGCTGTAACAGTAGGCACAATGAAGTTTTATTTTGGCAAGAAATATATGTTGTTGGACAATATATTAGTGATACCAGGGTTTACTAGAAACCTTATTTCAATTTCTTGCCTCATAGAACAATGTATTTCTGTTTCTTTCTCAATAAATAAAGTGTTTATTTTGAAAAAAGGTGTGGAAATATGTTCAACTTCATTAGAAAATGGATTGTATGTTTTAAGGCCTAATTCAGTCAAAATGGTTTTGAACACTGAATTATTTAAAACTGCAAACACACAAACTAAGAAACGTAAAATTTCTCCTAAAGAAAATGCTCATCTTTGGAATCTAAGATTGGGTCACATTAATCTCAATAGGATTGAGAGATTGGTAAAGAATGGACTTCTAAATGAGTTAGAAGAAAATACTTTACTTGTATGTGAATACTGCCTAGAAGGCAAAATGACTAAAAGACCTTTCTAGTGTTGTATGCGGATGAAATCCTACTCATTGTGAATGATGTAGGATTCCTCACTGACATTAAAAACTTGCTAGCTACGCAATTCAAAATGAACGATTTTGGAGAAGCACAGTATATTCTCAGTATCCAGATTGTTCGGAACCGCAAGAATAAGATGCTAGCCTTATCTCATACGTCTTACATCGATAAGATGTTGCTACGGTATAAGATGCAGAACTCCAAGAAAGGCTTGTTGCCTTTCAGGCATGGGGTTCATCTATCTAAGGAGCAATGTCTTAAGAACCTCAAGAGGTTGAGGATATGAGACAGATCTCTTATGCATCAGTTGTAGGTAGCCTGATGTACCTTATGTTGTGTACTAGGACCGACATCTGTTATGCAGTTGGGATAGTTAGTAGGTACCAATCAAACCCAAGATTTGACTACTGGACAACCGTTAATGCAATCCTCAATAATCTTAGGAGAACGAGGGATTACATGCTTGTGTATGGAACTAAGGATTTGATCCTTACGGGATACACAAACTCTGACTTTTAGACTGATAAGGATTCTAGGAAATCCACATCGGGGTTAGTGTTTACTCTTAATGGAGGGGTTGTAGTTTGGTGAAACTTCAAGCATGGATGCATCACGGACTCGAGGAAATCTAGAAGTCACAAAAGAGGAAAACATATCGAATGGAAGTATCACCTTATACGGTAAATTATGCATCGAGGGGGCGTGATCGTCACGAAGATAGCTTCGGAGCACAACGTTGTTGATCCATTTACAAAGGCTCTCACCGCTAAGGTGTTTAAGGGTCACCTAGAGAGTCTAGGTCTACGAGTTATTTCCTGACTCGGGAAAGTGGGAGTATGTTGTACAAGGGTATTCAATGCCCTAGTTAATTGTATTTACATTTATGAAATGTTGTTGTACTCCACTAGCTTTAGTTCAAGTGGGAGTTTGTTGGGGTGTATACCCTAAACTCATGTAGTTCGTAACTATTTGATGTTCATGGATAAAATGTTATTTTTTCCATCAAATATTGTATTCTTGCATTTTAAATTTAATCCAATAAATTAAGCTTTAGGGTCATATATATGAGATCTTGAATAGTGTGTAGTGGACACAAGGTAGGATCACGTTAAAGTAAGTGACCCGAATGGTCTATAGTACATGGATAAGGTTGAGAACCTCTTCCTAGTAACACGGTGGCTGCGACCCACTTTGTATTTGATACAAACGAGGCGATCCAGCTAGTTCATGTAGTTGACATGCTTGTGGGTTCATCTTGTGCAATGGGATTGTACAAGACCGGACCGAGAATTATTAAACTACTGGAATAACACCGTTGACAGATTAGAACTAATAATTCGTAGATCACCATTAGTGACTCGACCTTAATCCTGAGCGAGTTATGGACTCTTGTCTTCAAGGATTTGTCCTTAGACTAGTACGGGTGAGAGTGGCCTGAGTTGCCAACTCAATATGCCTACCTTCTCAGGTACAAAACCTCGTAGGTAGCTGGGAACTGTTGGGATTTTTGTCCTAATCTCGTGTTTGTAAAATATTGTTTTTGAAATTAATAAGAGTTATTCATTTCTTCACTTTGTGTCTCGCAAATATTTTAAACCTTTCCAATAAATTAAGCTCCAGGGTCATTGAATATATGAGAAAACTAGAACTTGAACGGTGTGTAGTTGACACACAAGGAGGATCACGTTCGAGTTAATGACCCGAATCTGCGGTCTCATGATATAAGGATGGGGTTGGAGACCTAATCCTCGGATACACTCGTGGATGCGCCCACTTTGTATTAGATACAAACGAGGTGATCCGACTCGTTCATGTGGTTGACATGCGAGTGGGGGCATCCTGTACAATGAGATTGTACAAGACTGCACCGTGAATTATTAGACTTCATCGATATAACACCGCTAATGAAAAGACTAATAAATTCATAGATGACCATTAGTGACTCGACACAAATCTCGAGCGTATTACGGACTCCTGTTTTTTTGGGTCCGTCCTTTGATTAGTACGGGTGAGGTGGTCCCGATCCACTCGCCCAATATGCCTATCTTCTCGTGACGTAACCAAGTAGAGAGTCGGGAACCTAATTATGCGAGATGAAATTCACTCGCTCCCGCCTATAGGAAAACTATAAGGGTTGTTCCCTTAAGTCTTTGTCTCTCGGACTTGGACAACGGGCACCCACCTTCTCACCGCCCGAGAAGGGTGTTGTGTATGATTGGACCATCACAATATGTTGTTCATTAGAGGAGCGGTGGGGACTTAAGGAACAAGATATGAACACGAGAGTAAAGCGGTAATTTGACCAGTAGTGTCTATGAACAACTTTGTGAAGGGTCGACTCATGAGAATTGGTTATATCGGTGGACACGTAATATTCTACACTCGATGGGAGTGCAATTCACAGGCTTTAGTGGAGTGTTACATGTAGCTAATGAATATTGGTTGACCAAGGTCAAAGAGTTTGACTGATTAACCTCGGATCATTGGAGCCCGCCACTTTGTAGGTCCATTAGGTCCCTTGGTTGGCTCAATCTGGGATAAAAGAAGGATTAAAGTTTTGGTATGAAATTGAAGTGTTCAATTTCACTTTAAGAGTGATTATATCATATAGATGATATAATATATAGTTTAATATGAATGAGATTCATAATAAACTATATGTTAGCCTAATTGTTGAATTAAAGGCTAATTGGAGAAATTGATAGAGAGAAAATAAATTGAATGTGATTCAATTTGATTAAATCCACAATTATTGCAAATGAGATTTGCAACATAAGATATGAGATATCTTATATTATATAATTATGTAAATAAGATTTACATAACATATGGTTGTGGTAAAGTGGTAATTATCTGAAGTTGTGAACCTCATCATTCCACTATTTAAACCCTTTGATAGATGGGTTTTAGGGTGAACCTAATCTACACTAAGCTTGGGAGGCTAAGTGAGATTCTCTCTATTCTCTCATTTCTCCATCTCTTCCAAAACACAAAAGAAGTTCCCACCAACTTCCCTTCTCCTAAAGAGAACAACCAAGAAGATCTATTCTGGTAGTGTTCGAGATCCGTTCGTGGGAAGAATTCGTGGAGATCGAGGAGCGCGAAGAGTTCGTGATCTGCAAGGAGAGGTTGCTGAATCGATCTACAACAAGTAAGTTATTCTAACCATTGTAATCTTTTCAGCATGTTTAGCCTAGATCTAATAGGTAGATCAATTTTAGTAAACACATTGCATGATGATACCATGAGGATTCAATCGTCTTCCGCTGCGCGGGGATTCTAATTCCCTTCAGGAACGTAACTTCGCGAGAAGGAATTCACTCATTCCTGAGCTAGGGAATTTAGATAGGTTTTTCCCTTAAGGACTAAATTTAAGTATTGAACAACACGGCTCCACCATCTCACTAACCCGTGAGGGACATTGTTTATGGTAGGACCATAAACATGTTCATGTTGGGGTGTATGCACTAAGCTCGTGTCGTTTGTAACAATTCTTATTTTAATAAATAAAAGTTAATTATAATTCAAACTTTGTATCTCGCATTTATAAACTTAATCTAATAAACTAACCTCCAAGGTCATACTTATGAGAACTTGAACGGTGTGTAATGGACAAACAGGTAGGATCACGTTCAAGTATTTGATCCAAATGGTCTATAGTATATGGATAGGGTTGAGAACCTTATCCTGGCAACACTGTGGATGCGACCCACTTTGTAATAGATACAAACGAGGGGATCCAACTCGTTCATGTAGTTGACATGCGAGTGGGGGCATCCTGTAGAATGAGATTGTATAAGACTGGATCGTGAATTATTAGACCTACTGATGTAACACTGTTAACAGTTTAGGACCAATAAATTCGTAGATGAGCATCGGTGACTCGTCCTTAATCCTGAGTGTGTTACGGACTTCAGTGTGCTGGGGTCTGTCCTTTGACTAGGTGAGGGTGGCTTGTGTTGCTCGCTCAATATGCCTACCTTCTCAGGAGCAGAACCACGTGGGGAGCTGGGAACTTGACTATGCAAGATGGAATTCACTCATTCCCGAGCTAGGGAAACTAGAGAGGTTGTTCCCTTAAGTGCTGACTCTAGGGATGTTGTTTATGGTAGGACCATGCAACAAAGTTGTTCCTTAGAGGAGCAATAGGACTTAAGGGGCAACACGTAGACACAGGGGTAAAACGATAATTTGACCCAACTATGACTACAAAAAACATGTGAAGGGTCATGTCACGGGTATTGGTTATATCGATGGACACTGTGTCCTACAATGAGAAGAGTGCAGCTATGGGGCTATAGTGGAGGGTCCCCGTAGTTAATGAATTAATTAACCGGATCAAAGAGTTTGGCCAGTTAATCTCGGATCATTGGAGCTCATGATCTATAGCTCCATTAGGTCCCTCAGTTGGCTCGATTATGGATTTAATGAGGGTATACAGTTTGGAGTGAATTTGATGTGTTCACTAAAGTCATTAAAGGGTAATAATGTCATTTAACGAATACCCTCATTAAAAATTTTTTGCGAGATTGACACAAAGCTTTTATTTGATTTTTTTCAGCAGAAATGTGTAGCTCAATAATAGCGTTACTAGCATCCGACAAACTAATGAGAGGTAATTTCCAAACATGGAAAAACAATATAAACACGATTGTAGTAACTAACGACCTTAAGTTCGTGCTTACACTAGTAGAAACTAGGGATACAATGACGGACGAAAAAAACAAGGGGCGAGAAACAATGACGGACGGGAAAAACACGCGCTGGAAATTTTGGTCGGACATACAATGACGGGCATTGCCTGTCATCATAGGGTATTTTAAAAAAAAATCGACACCCCCCAACTCATGTTCTCTCTCTTCCCACTTTACCATTTCGACACCCCAACTCATTTTCTCTCTCTCACAACAGCTCACCCCTCTCTCTCTCTCACTCTCCCTCTTCGCCATTTGTCGCCGCCGATCTCACTCTCCCTCTTCTCTGTTTGTCGCCGCCGATCTCACTCTCCCTCTTCGCCGTTTGTCACCGTTGGCCCCTTTTCCCCCGTTTGCCACCGTCTGCCGTCTGTCTGAGCTTCCATCGAGCTTCCTTCGTCTGAGTTTCCTTCCCCTATGCTTCTCTCGGCCAGATCTCCTAGCTTCCCTCCGACCAGATCTGTTTCCCTCGACCAGATCTCCGAGCTTCCTTCGCCTGAGTCCATGCTTTGCCGTTGGTGATTTTTCTTTTCTTTTTTTCTTTTATTATTTTAGATTGATTTTTTTGTGGATCTGGGTTTTTTTTGTGTAGATCTAAATGTTTTTGTGTAGAATAGAAAATTATTTTGGGTATCTTTGATTTTTATAAAATTGATTCGGTATCTTTGATTTTTTTTTGTGGATCTAAGTTTTTTTTTGTGTAGATTTAAATATTTTTGTGTATCTTTAACGTTTTTTGGCATCTTTGATCTTGTGGGCATTGATTATTTTTGTGAATAATCTAAAAATTATACCCTAAGTTTTGAATATGAGATGTTGTATTGAGTGGAGTTGAAGCAAAAAAACATGTATTTAGTTTTTTCTTACCTTAAAGTTTCCAAACGAAAGCATCCCATAAAATATTATTGATCTATGTTTAAAACAACTTTTAACATATTTGGTTACATGTTGATATTGAAAATTCTAAAAAAAAAATATTTGCAAAGTTCTTTTTAGAGAAAAACACTTACTGAATGCTTCTAAAACTGCTTATAATTAAAAAAGTGTCGGACTTAAGAGCATTACACTCAAAAGTTGTTTAATTTTCTTTTATTTTACGCGCAGATGAACAATGGTTTGATGGTAATAGAAAAAGCTAGGGTAGTCCGGATTTCATGCCATTGAGTGATCTCAATGATCCAACGAATGACTTTCTGAGTAACAATAATACTATAATTTTAGAAGTAAAAATTAATGTCATGTCTACCTTGAAAAAGTTTTGTAGTAAGAGAAATGCTGCTGCTTATTATGATATTAACTTATATGGTTGTGATTTGATGGTGGTTCTATTAGTTTATATGAATGAGTACTTTCACAAAGTAGAATTAGATTCGTGGATCGTTTCTGCTAACAAAAAATAACTCGTGAAGTTGGATTCCGATGAATGAAGAACCTAAAGCTCTGGTTTTTATCAGTCATGGTATTGCCATGGAATGTAGCATCACCATGAACAGTAAATTTTCTTAGAATTTTAATTTTACTTTTTTTGGGAAATTATCATTTTAAGTTTTTAATTTGAAAAAGAAGAAAATGGGTTTTGTTTTTGATTGATTAGGTACTGCAAGGAGATTGACAAATGAAGGATATGGAGTTTATGGAGTTTATGCTTTTGTTGGCTGTGAAATTGAATTATGGGAGAGCTTATGGAGTTTATGCTTTTGTTAGCACTCTTCTTTACTTTGATATGTGTTCAATTTGTTCATCTTCCGTTTTTGTTTAACCCTGTTCTAATGTACTATTATTTAATTTGTTTGTTATGTCTTTTTTTGGGAATGCTTCTCTATTAGACTTGATTTTGTTTTAATTTCCTAAAATTTGTGTATATTGGTGGAAATATCAAATGTAGTTACAGGTTGATGACACAAGTTAATCTAGGTGCATAAAACTTTTTTGTTTATTTTGGATGTAGTTAATGTGCTTTTCAATTTAAATGTAGTTCTTGTATACTTATGTTATTTGTTCTTGAAATCTTATGTGTATTTTGTTCTTGAAATCTTATGTTATTTGTTCTTGAAATCTTATGTAGAGTCTAATGGAGAGTGTTTTTTTTCAAAAGTGGAAGTTCAAAAAGGGGAAGGTATGTTGGTCTTGTCTATGCCTCGTGAATATTTCATCAGTAATTTTAAATTCTAAAAAAGAAGGGACTTGTTTATAGGTCTTAAGAAGTGTTTTAGGTTAATTAAGTTTGAATATTGTTCAATTTGATTTGTTGAAGGGTAGTTCTTTTACTTCTCATGCTACTGCATTTTTCCATAGCCTATATCCTTACGCATAGTTTATCATAAGACACTTGTATATTCCAAATATTTACTTAGGTCAGTTTTGTTTTCTATTTGATTTCTTCAATAGCATTTTGTAGCTAGAGGATTGTGAAATTGATGATATTATTAGCTATATTGTTTGGGTATATTACCAACTGTTTGCTCTTTTTTGTGGTTCATTTGGAGTCTAGGGGTTTGAAAGATTCATGATCACTGTTTTTTAGTTTTTTATTATTGAATTGTACCAAAAGGTTTGATTGTAGAAGAACTTTGTTGCAAATTAATTTTATTTGAAAGTCTTGGAGAGAAAAATTGAAAACTAGTTTACATTTTTTCTATTTACAAACTTCTACCATTTAAGGTTAATGGTGACAATCTTAGTTGATTTTTATGTTAATATCGTAGCTATTGCGATATGAAAAGTTTCAGGCATGAAGATCAATCGGTTGATGATAAGAAGAAGAAGAGCATGAATTAGAAGTTGGGTTCTTTATTTTGTTTAGCAATTTTTCTTATCTTTGTAAAGTAAATGTAGTTTGTATATGAAGGGACTGAAAATCCCCGCGCAGCGGAAGACGATCGAATCGTCATGGTATCATTATGCTACTCGAGTTTTGTTAAAACGATCTAACAACTAGATCTAGGCTAAACATGAAAAGAAGGAAGAAATTTACAGCAAGAAGAACATACTTACTTGTTGTATACGGTTCTTCTAAAATCCTTCCTTGATCACGAACGCTTCGTGCTTCTCGAACTCAATAAAGTCTTCTCTCGAACGAAACCCGAACACAACCACTTGGAGTCTCGGTTGTTCTTCCTTTGGAAAGAAGGAAAGTTGTGGGACTCTTTGTCTTTTGGAGAGGGAGGAGAGTTTGAGAGAATAGTTGAGAAAATTCTCTTCTTCTCTTTGATGAAAATCAAAAAATGAGAGAGTGAGCCTACAATCCCTTCTTGCAAAGGGTTTAAATAGTGGAATTGATGGAGTTAAAATCTCCACATAATTACCACTTTACCACAACCATAGGTTATGCAAATCTCATTTGCATAACCACATAATATAAGATATCTCATATCTCATATTGCAAATCTCATTTGCAATAAATGTGGATTAATTAAATTGAATCACATTCAATTTAATTTCTCTCAATTAATTTCTCCAATTAGCCCTAATTCAACAATTAGGCTAACCTATAGTTTATTATGGATCTCATTCACATTAAACTATATATTATATCATTCATATCTCATATAAATGACATAAACGCCCTTTAAGTGAAATTGAACGCTTCAATTTCATACCAAAACATAAACCCTTCTTTTAACCCAGATTGAGCCAACCGAAGGACCTCATGGACCTACAGTGACGGGCTCCAATGATCCGAGATTAACCTGTCAAACTCTTTGACTAGGTTAATCAACATTCATTAGCTACGGTAACACTCCACTATAGCCCGTGAGTCGCACTCCTCGATCACGAGAATATTACGTGTCCACCGATATAACCAATGCCCATGAGTCAACCCTTCACAAAGTTGTTCGTAAACGATCGGGTCAAATTACCGCTTTACCCTCAGTCTCTACCTCTTGTTCCTTAAGTCCCCACCGCTCCTCTAATGAACAACATATTCGATGGTCCAACCATACACAACACCCTTCTCGGGTCAGTGAGAAGGTGAGTGCCCGTTGTCCAATCCACGGAGACAACACTTAAGGGAACAACCCCTCTAGTTTCCCTAAAGGCGGGAACGAGTGAATTCCATCTCGCGTAGTTAAGTTCCCACTCCTACTTGGTCCTCGTCCTGAGAAAATAGGTATATTGGGCGAGTAATCGTGACCACCCTCACCCGTACTAGCCAAAGGGATGGACCCCTGCGGCATGCGAGTCCGTAACACGCTCGTGATTTAGGTCGAGTCACTAATGGTCATCTCACGAAGTTATTAGTCCTTCTTCACAATCGGTGTTACATCGGTGGGTCTAATAATTCACGGTCCGATCTTGTACAATCTCATTGCACAGGATGCCCCCACTCGCATGTCAACCACATGAACGAGTCAGATCACCTCGTTTGTATCTAATACAAAGCGTGCCACATCCACAGTGTATCCAGGATTAGGTCTCCAACCCTATCCATATACTGTAGACCGTTCGGGTCATTAAGTCGAACATGATCCTCCCTGTGTGTCCACTACACACCGTTCAAGTTCTAGTTCTCTCATAAATTCAATGACCCTGAAGCTTAGTTTATTGAAAATGTTTATAAATATTGCGAGACACAAAGTGATGAAATAAATAACTCTTATTAATTTCAAACAGTAATTTACAAACACGAGATTAGGACAAAAATCCCAACAGTATATATATTTTTCTGATATGTAATACACTTCTTTTAATACATACTTTATATTTTATTAATTAAAGTTAAGTTGGTAAGATTACTTGTGTAAAAATATATTAGTATTGAGATTTTTTTGTACAAAATTTGCGAAGTATTAATATTTTTTGTTAAAGCCATTGAGGCAAACAACAATTGTTTTTCTTAAATTACGAACAAAACAATGACGGGCAATGCCCGTCAATAAAAGTGTTTGTCATTATAGGCTATAATGACAGACACTTTTAATGACGGTCAAAGACCTTTAGTGATGGGTATTGCCCGTCATTAAAAATGTCTGTCATTATATGTTACAATGACACTTACTTTTTAATGACGGGCAATGCTCGTCATTAAAAATCGCCCGTCATTGTAACATACAATGACACTCGCATAGATGACGGGCGCGCGCCCGTCATCAAAACCCTTTTGTCTTCTAGTGTTACTATGGAGTGTCCTCAGTTGTGGAGCTCGACCGCGTCACGAAGTGTTCGTGATACGTACGATGGATTAGGGCCAATGAAAAGGCCAAGGTTTACATCATTGCCAACTTATTTGAAGTATTGGCAAAGAAGCATGAGCTGATGATCACCGTCAAGGAGATCATGGAGTCCTTGCAGGAAATGTTTGGACAACAGTCCTTTCAGGTTTGGCATGACTCGCTCAAACACATCTTCAACGCCAGGATGAAAGAAGGGACGTCTGTCCGAGAACACGTTCTAGACATGATGATCCACTTTAATCTGGCGGAGATGAACAGGGTTTCGATCGATGAGTTGGGCCATGTCAGTTTCATATTGGAGACTCTTCCGAAGAGTTTCCTTCTGTTTCGTAGCAATGTTGTTTTGAACAAAATGAGCTACACACTGACCACTCTTCTGAACAAGTTACAGAACTTCCAGTCCTTGATGAGGATCAAGACACCGGAAGCTGAGGCAAATGTTGCCTTCAAGTTCTATCACAGGGGTTTGACCTCTAGGACAAAACCTGTAGCTCCTTCTCACCCGAAAGGGAAGAAGAAGAAGATGAAGAAGAAGCAAAAGGCGACCACGCTACGCCCAAAAGAGCAAAAAGGTCAAGGAAGTTGCAGAGAAAGGAAAGTGTTTCCACTGCAATGGGAACGACCACTGGAAGTGAAACTGTCCCAAGTTCCTTGCCGACAGGAAGAATACAGGTAAATGTGATTTACTAGTAACTGAAACCTGTTTAGTGGAGAGTAATGACTGCCTGGATATTGGATTCGGGCGCCACTAACCACGTTTGTTCTTCTTTTCAAGGAATTAGTTCCTAGCAACACGTGCGAGAGGGTGAGGTGACTCTACGGGTTGGATTCGGGAAGATTGTCTCTGCTGCAACAATCGACAAAGTGAAGCTCTTTTTTCGGCAGGAATTACATTTTATTAGATAATTTGTATATAGTGTCAGGGTTTACTAGAAACCTTGTTTCTATTTCCTTCTTAATTGAACAATGTATTTCAATTTCCTTTGAACTTAATAAAACATTTATTTCTTTCAAAGGCAATTTACTTTGTTCTGCTTCACTTGAGTCTAATCTGTATGTTTTGAAATCAAATTCGGTCAAAAGCGTTTTGAACATTGAATTATTTAAAACAGCAAAAACACGAACTAAAAGAGTAAAAGTTTCTCCAAAAGAAAATGCCAATCTTTGGCATCTAAGGTTAGGCCACATCAATCTCAATAGGATTGAGAGACTGGTGAAGAGTGGACTTCTAAGTGAGTTGGAGAAAACTCTTTACCGGTACGTGAGTCATGCCTCAAAGGCAAAATGACCAAACGTCCTTTTAGTGGAAAAGGATATAGAGCCAAAGAGCCCTTTGAGCTTATACATTCTAACCTCTGTGGTCCGATGAGTGTTAAAGAACGAGGTCGTTACGAATACCTTTTATCCTTTATAGATGACTATTCAAGGTATGAGTATGTTTACCTAATGCATAGGAAGTCTGAAACTCTTGAAAAGTTCAAGGAGTACAAGACTGAGGTTGAGAACCTGTTAGGTAAAACGATAAAAACACATCGATGGGATCGAGGTGGAGAGTATATGGACACAAAATTCAAGGACTATATGATAGAACACGGAATTACGTCCCAACTCTCAGCACCTGGTATGCCACAACAAAATGGTGTATCAGAGAGGAGAAACAGAATCCTGTTGGACAAGGTTCGGTCGATGATGAGCTATGCTCGTCTCCCTGATTCTTTTTGGGGTTACGCAGTGGAGACTGCGATGAATATTTTAAACAACGTTCCGTTGAAAAGTGTTTGTGAAACACCTTTCGAACTCTGGAATGGACGTAAAGGCAGTTTACACCATTTCAGAATTTAGGGATGTCCGACCCATGTGTTGGTGTCAAACCCGAAAAAATTGGAACCCTATTTAAAATTGTGCCTATTTGTAGGTTACCCAAAAAAGACTAGGAGTGGTCTATTTTACGATCCTAAGAAAAATAGGGTGATTGTGTCGACAAATGCCATTTTCCTTGAGGAATACCACGTTAGGGATCATTTGCTTAGAAGCAAAATCGTGTTGAACGAAATGTACAGTACATCAGGAAGAGTTGCTGATGGGGCTAGTACATCAACAAGTGTTGTTGATCCTAACACGTTTAGTCAAGTCTGTTTCCAAGAGTTTGGAATGCCTCGACGTAGTGGGAGGGTTGTGAGACAGCCCAAACGTTACATGGGTTTAGCTGAAACCCAAGTCGGCACCCCTGATGATGACTGTGATGATCCATTGACCTATGATCAGGCAATGGCAGATGTTGATGATAGCACACAAATGTGCTATCCTTAGGCTTAATAATTGCTAGTTTTATAATGATTTCAGGGCTTTTACATGTTTAAATCACTCAATTTCAGGTTAAGAGCTTAAATAGAGCTATTGGAGACAATTTGGATCACTCGGGATCAAAACGAGGCTATTTGGAGCTAAAAATAATACCTATTGGAAGAAAAATGATCAATCCAAGCATGATGACCCGAGGTGATGGCGTTGCAACGCCATGCAGAGCCTTGCAACGCCATGCTTGCTGTTTGGAAGCGTTGAAGACCACTGTCAATAGCGTTGCAACGCTACCTTGCGGCGTCGCAACGCTATCTCGATAGAAAATCACGCGTGAGAAGCCGCATAGAGGGCGTTGCAACGCTGCCTTGTAGCGTCGCAACGCCAGATCGATAAGGGGCGCGCGCTTAGGGTAGCGGCGGCGTTGCAAAGGTCGCCTCGCGTTACAACGCCATCGATCGCTTCCTTATTTACCACGCGCGTATAGGGCACAACGTTGCAACGCTGTCCCTAGCGTTGCAACGCTGTGTCAATCATGCCTATAAATACAATATTATGCAATTGAGAAAAGGGAGCCGAATTTGGTAGAGTTTTGCCCTAATTTCGAAATACACTTTGTAAGAAGGGAGAAAAAAGTGATTTTGGGAGCCAAAGAATTCGTGGAGGTTTGAGATCGAAGACGGGAGCTCGCAGACGAAGGCCCGACATCGACACCTAAGTTTAATTTCCTTTTCTTTGAATTTGTAGTAGCGTTCTAAGACGTTTTCTACTTGTTTAGTTTGATTTTCATGGGATTTAGAGTAGCTAAACATTGTAGTTAGGATTTGATTTACTTGTTATGACTTTATTACAATGTATTGAAGCATGTTTTGTTCTTATTTTTGGCAATTCGTTCTTTACTTCTTAATTTGTTGGTTTAAGTGGACTCGAGAGATAAAGCTTAAATTAGAGTAAAATTGTCAAAACCCTTAGAAATCTGGCATGAGAATGACTTAGAAATCTTAGGGAAACACATAAAGAAGTTGCTTAATGCCATGCATGTTATAGGTTCATATGGAGACTATGAAGTTATTGCATGTGTGAGGCTCACTAAGAATCGAGAGATTTTCTTGAGTATTTTACTTCTTGTTTATAATTTCATCTCATTGGTTTAATGCATGTGTTAATTGAGTCATTAACTTGTATAATCACTTCCCACCATTCTATCAATTCGTGTCTCCACATGTTTGTTTGTTTGCTTGTTTTTACTTTCAAATCAACTATCCATGTTATGTTTCTTTAGCTAAAATTGAGAATTAGTACCTTAGTAATTAATTAATCTAGAAACCCATTCCCGAGGACGATACTTGGACTCATAAATCACTATACTAAAACTTGACCCGTACACTTTGGTATTGCAATATCATAAATATCACGCAACAGTTGACAAAGATGAATGGATTAAAGCTATGGACAAGGAAATGGAGTCGATGTACTTCAATTCTGTCTTAGAGCTTGCGGATCAACCGGATGGGGTAAAACCTATAGGTTGCAAATGGATCTACAAGCGTAAATGTGGCATAGATGGGAAGGTGCAAACCTTCAAAGCACGACTAGTGGCAAAGAGTTTTACCCAGGTTGAAGGGGTTGACTATGAGAAACCTTTTCTTATGTTTCCATGGTAAAGTCATTAGGATCCTTCAGGCCATTGCCGCATATTATGACTATGAGGTATGGCAGATGGATGTCAAGACTGCCTTTCTTAATGGCAAGCTTGACGAGACCATCTACGTGGACCACCCCAAGGGGTTCATTACCAAAAGGTCAAGAGCAAAAGGTATGTCGGCTTAAAAGGTCTATTTATGGACTAAAATAAGCCTAAAGGTCTTGGATTAAAAGGTTTGATGAGACAATCAAATCTTATGGCTTTAATCAAAATGTTGACGATGTTGGGGTTGGGGTTTGTGCCCTAAAACTCGTAGTTTGTAATTATGTTCTAATTAATGTAATATAGTTATTATTTCAATAAAGAGATATTGTTCGTTATCTACGTGTTTGCCTTTATTTAAACCCTAAATTCAATAAACTAAGCATCCAAGGTTGTTAAATGAATTTTTAATTGAATGTAGTGTACATATAAAGGATCTCGGGTCGAGATACAACCTAAAGGGTCTATAGTTAGGGGATAAGGTTTGGGTACCTTACCCTGGTAAATCTATGGATGTGGCCCACTTTGTATTTGATACAAACACTGTGATCCTAACGTGTTCATGTAGATGACATGTGAGTGGGGATATCCTAAGACCGGACCACGAAATAGCAACCTCTAGCTGTAACTCCATTGACTAGTTAGGTTTCATTTCACTAGGATGACCTAGACAACTTGATCTCAATCCTCAGCAGGTTACGAACTCCTGTTCGCGAGGGATTGTCCTTTGACTAGTATGGGTGAGAGTGGCCAGATTCGCCGACTCAATATGCCTACCTTCTTGGGGACAAGACCGAGTGAGTGGCTGGGAACTTAACTTGGCAAGATGGAATTCACTCATTCCCGCCTTCTAGGGTAAGTAGGACCACAAACAAATTGTTCATTAGAGGAGCACTTGTACTTAAGGCACAAGATGTAACCTAGGGGTAAAACGGTAATTTGACCCAACTGGTGTTACAAACATTCGTGAAGGATTGATTTGTTGTTATTGGTCAATATCCGTGGACACAGAAATATATCTGTAGTGAGAAGAGTGCAGCTGTGGGACTTTAGTGGAGTGTTTCCATAGTTAACGAATGTTGATTGGGAGGTTAATGAGATTAACCGCACAATCTCGTATCGTTGGAGCTTCTGATCTGTAGGTCCATTAGGTCCACCTTCTAGCTCGTAAAGGGTTCTTAGATCATTTGAATTTGAAACGTTTAAATTCATAAGGGAATATACCTAATGTATATTGATACGATATAAGATATAGTTTTGGAACTATATATTATAAATTTAATGTAGATATGATTCATATTAAATTATATGAGAGAATTAAATATTTGAAAGAGTTCAAATATTAAATTTAAATGTGAATGTGATTCATATTTAAAACTATAGTTAAATTTAATGTGCATTAAAACTATAGGATCGAGGGATAATTGGATAAATGTGATTTAATCTAAATTAAATATAAGATATTTAATTTTAATTAATTAAATAAGATTTAATTAATTATTAAATAATATATATTTTTTTTAATAAAAATAGGGAACGTGTCAGGAGGACACGTTCCCCCTATCTCCCAACTCCCTATTCAATAGGGAGTGGGAGATGCCCTCAACTGAGTTCTTCTTCTCCTTGAGAGAAGAACTTGTATGATTGATCAATTTTCACTGATTGATTGAACAGTAAAAAGAATTCTCTCTCTCACTCTCTAGAATTCCCAATTCTTCCAATTGTTGGATCCTTCCCACCAAGGAAGATATAAGCACTCAGAGACATAGAGGGGTTTCCTCGTGGTAGTGTTCCTGCTAGAAGAAAACAAAGAAGTTTCTTGGGTGTTGTTGTGTTGCTGAACATTGGAGCAAGGAGTTGTTGTTCTACAAAACTACAAAGGTATTCTTCTTCTTTATTTTAATGGTTAAACTTTAGCATGTTTGTATGCATTAATCCATGTCTAATAGGATTAGAATTTTCATGCTTGTTCTGTTTCATCAATGTATGGGTTTTTGCATATCAAGCAAAACAAAACTTGCAAATTACGATTCCAAATTCGTTTCCTCTGCTAAAGGAGATCCAATCTCCATCAATTGGTATCCGGGAAATGCTTGTATTATTTTTTTTTGAAGCAAAATTGCATTGATTTGGTGGGAATTTACATTTGGTTTGTTGTAAAACTGTTTAGGAGTATTTGACCATAATTTACTCTCTTGATTTGATCAATTTAAGTGTAAAGGCCCCTGTGTTTTTGGGCACAAAGTGCATTATCGAGTCTGTATTCGAGTTATGAGTCGTTCTGGACCAGTTTCATGCATTTCGGTTGAGAATTGAACGAGATTTTGAAGATGGATGCTGCTATGTTCGAAGAAGAGAGCCACTGTCGAAGCAGCAACGTTGCAAGGCAGCCAACAACATTGCAACGCTAAGGAACGGCGTTGCAACAACCATCATCCCTATCGACGCGGGGGCTCCGAGGGTCATCAGCGTTGCAACGCCATCCCGATAGTAAGCGCGCGCGCGGACGAAGCGGGCGTTGCATTCCAGCAGTTGCAGACCGGTTCTGCGGTTTTGGTTCAATTTCGGTCCGGTTCGAGCGGTTCAAGGCGTTTTGGACCGGTTTTATGTAATAAATTAATGTAATTTTATTATTTTGCACTTTAGAGGCCAAATTATTCCGGTTTTACAGCTTTATGTCGTTGTGAATGTGATTTAGATTTTTCCCACCTTAGGATAAACATGTTCATGCATTTTATTTGTATAATTGTTATATGAATATGTTTAAGATGCATGATTAAGTAATTTTTTATTATTCAATTAGTTGAATATTTTATAACTCCAATTTGAAAAATAATTGTTGGATTTATAATATAGTTTCTTTATCATAGGTTAATTATTAAATTTATAAAAGTTATAAATTAAAGAGGTTTTAGAAACCATAACCTATAATAAAGAAATGCATGCAAACATAAGATCTTGGGTTAAAATTTGAATTAGTTTTAAATTGTTTAAAATTAATTTAGACCTAAGTTTTAATTTCTAATAGGATTAGAAATTAGTCTTACGTAGTATTTTAAATAGTTTAAAATATAGTAGGACACTAGGACTTTGGTTATAAGAGAACTCTACTGGTGAAGTTCTGTCTAAGGTTGGGGGTACTTAAGCTGACGGTTAATGGAACACCTCATACCTGGGAACTGATCCAGAACGTGAGTTGAATTAACCTTAGTTCTATTTTATCTCTAGGTAATTAAAATGTTTATTCACATAGACATAAGGTTAAAAGACCTATTTATACTAGTTATAATAGGGATAAACTTAGATAGAATTTTTTAGCTAGAATCCGACTAAGTTAAACTTATACCCTAATCTTAGGAGCTTCAGTGGGAGAAAACGAGATGTTCACATCGAGTTTACTCTCACGTCCTCAAGAGTTCACACCGTGAGTTCCATGCTCGGCTACGTGGTGTCAATAGGGCGCCCCCTACGGTATGTGTTTGCATGGTTCAATACCAAGGTGAATGAGGGAAGTATCCATAGTAAATGGGAGCAGGACGCGTGTCAACTATCCTACGGTCTCCTCTATTAGGTCGCACCGTGAGATTTCTATAGTCCGCCTGCTAGGTTGTCCTGGAACAACAAAACCCTACGGAGGGCCTAACTATAGGGATCGGAACACCACAAACTCTAGAAATGGATAGGGTCTCTTAGGTTATTTGCCAACAGTTGTCTTTCTTAAGAGTAGCCTGTTGGCTCGGGCCTATTGGATCTGAAAATGGTAGGGTCACATTTACGGGATGAGTTAAGCTAGTTAACAAGTCATGCACCAAACAAACGGTAGCTAATGACCTTTGGGACATGAGATGTTCTGGTAGTGAGAATTGGATGAGAAAGTCTCAATTTAAGGGAGTAATGACTGACCGCCCGATGAAGGCTTTTGTTCTAAACTCTTGAAACATCGTTGCAAAATTAAATGTTTAATTTAAACACTAGGTTTAGTTTAAACACTAGGGTTCTTTAATAATTTTGCTAAATATGATTGGTTTTATAATGGGTTCAAATGCATAACTAATTAGAACTATTTTGGATTTTCAGCATGTCGTTCTCAATAATAGCCTTACTTAAAAGCGATCGTTTAACTGGTGAGAACTTTACTACATGGAAGTCCAACTTG
This sequence comes from Trichosanthes cucumerina, assembly GCA_036507285.1. Classification (NCBI taxonomy): domain Eukaryota; kingdom Viridiplantae; phylum Streptophyta; class Magnoliopsida; order Cucurbitales; family Cucurbitaceae; genus Trichosanthes; species Trichosanthes cucumerina. The sequence goes on from CM071841.1 coordinate 20,419,092, forward strand.
AATACGATTCTCGTTGTTGACTACCTACGGTTTGTACTAACTAAGGAATGTCCTCATGTCCCTGCTCATAATGCTCCTCGATCTGTTAAGGAGGCGTACGACCGCTGGTCAATGCCAATGATAAGGCCAAGGTCACCATTTTGGCTAGTGTTTCTGAAGTTCTGGCCAAAAAGCACGAGAGCATGGTCACACCTTGTGAGATCATGAGTTTGCAGCAGGATATGTTCGGACAACCGTCTAGACAAATTCGACACGAATCCCTCAAATACGTTTATAACTCCCGTATGAAGGAGAGGTCATCGGTGAGAGAACACGTTCTCGATCTGATGGTCCATTTCAACGTGGCTGAGATGAACGGAGCGGTCATTAACGAGCAAAGTCAGGTCTCGTTCATCCTAGAATCTCTTCCAAAGAGTTTCCTGCAATTCCGCAGCAATGCGGTGATGAACAAGATAGAGTATAACCTGACTACTCTCCTTAATGAACTACAAACTTTCTACTCTCTTATGAAAAATAAGGGACAGGCTGATGGAGAGGCAAATTTGTTTGCCCATTCAAGAAGGTTCCAGAAGGGTTATCCTCTGGGACTAAGTCCTGTGGTTCATCTATGGGCTTAAGAAGACCCAAAAGAAGAAGATAGGAGGGTAAGGGAAGGCACCTGCTGCTGATAAAGGCAAGGAAAATGCCAAGGTTGCAGACAAAGGAAAATGTTTCCACTGCAACGTGGATGAGCACTAGAAGCGAAACTGCCCAAAATACCTTGTTGAGCTCAAAGAGAAGAAAGGTAAATTAGATTTACTTGTTCTTGAAACTTGTTTAGTAGAAAATGATGATTTTACCTAGATACTTGATTCAGGAGCCACTAATCACGTTTGCTCTTCGTTTCAGGAAACTAGTTCCTTCAAGGAGATCGAAGAGGGTGAGATGACGCTCAGGGTCGGAACGGAAGACTTGTCTCAGCTCGTGCAGTGGGAGATGCCAAGCTGTTTTTCAGAGATAGATTTATTTTATTAAAAAATCTGTATATAGTTCCTAAGATTAAGAGGAACTTAATTTCTATCTCTTGTTTAATAGAACTTGGATATTGTATTTTTTTTTATTAAATGAAGCGTTCATTTTTAAAAACGGTGTCAATATTTGTTCTGCTAAATTGAAAAACGGATTGTATGTACTTAAACCGAATAGAACTAAAGCAATTTTGAATCATGAGATGTTTAAAAATGCTAATACTCAAAATGAAACGCAAAGAATTTCTCCAAATAATAATACCTATCTATGACATCTTAGACTTGTACACATTAATCTCAACCGGATTGAGAGACTATCTCAGAATCGACTACTAAATAAGTTAGATGATGATTCTTTACCTCCTTGTGAATCTTTCTTGGAAGGTAAAATGACCAAGCGACCTTTTACTGGAAAAGGTTACAGAGCCATAAAGCCCTTAGAACTTGTACATTCAGATATTTGTGGTCCGGTGAATGTTAAAACTCGAGGAGGGTATGAATATTTTATCTCTTTCATAGATGACTATTCATGGTATGATTATTTATACCTAATGCATCATAAATCTGAAGCTCTTAAAAAATTAAGAGAGTATAAGGCTGAAGTGGAGAATGCATCAGGGAAAACCATTAAAACACTTCGATCCGATCGAGGTGGAGAGTATATGGATTTAAGATTCCAGGACTATATGATAGAACATGGAATTAAATCTCAACTCTCAGTACCTAATACACCACAACAAAATGGTGTGTGAGAAATAAGAAATAGAACCTTGTTGGACATGGTTCGTTCCATGATGAGCTATGCTCAATTGCCTGCCTCGTTTTGGGGATACGCAGTAGAGACTACAGTTCAAATCTTGAACACTGTTCCATCAAAAAGTGTTTCAGAAACACCTTTTGAATTATGGAAGGGGCGTAAACCTAGTTTACAACACTTCAAAATTTGGGGTTGTCCGACACACGTGCTAGCGACAAATCCAAAGAAACTGGAACCTCGTTCGAGATTGTGCCAATTTGTTGGCTATCCTAAAGAAACGAGAGGTGGTCTTTTCTTCGACCCACAAGAGAACAAGGTGATTGTATCGACAAACGCCACTTTCTTGGAGAAAGATCACATGAGAAACCATAAACCACGTAGTAAATTAGTGCTAGATGAAGCTACTGCTGAACCAACAAGAGTTGTTGATCAAGCTGGACCTTCATCAAGAGTTGATGGAGGAGCCAACACCTCAAGTCAGTCTCGTCCTTCTCAATCGTTGGGAATGCCTTCACGCAGTGGGAGGGTGTTTGCTTAAAAGGGGTGTGTGAAATTATCAAGAAAACACTCCTAAACTGTGCAAGCATACACAATCTAAGCAGCAAGTGATAAGTATTTTAATTGTCTCCTCAGGGATTAGTTGTAGGAAATTTACAAAGTTGAGTTGAATTTAATGAGTAAGGGTAACCAACAATAAGGAATGAATATTGAAATTAGGAATTAAGGGTAACAATTGAATTGCTAAAGTAATGCAGAAGAGGATTAGAAACCGTAAGGCAGCAGCAACACAAGTTTAACCAATAGTAAAAAGGGGATAGGATTAGGGACGAATTATGCTTCAACAATCTTTATGCTAGAGCTCAAAACTGCACCAGAGCTCAAAACAGTATATCTCACGGAATCTTTCCAGATTTCCTCGCGAATTAGGCACTTAATTTCCATTAAACACCCTTAATTTTAGTTCCTACTGTTAACACTAGGTGAGTGACTATTCCTAGACTCCTCAATCACCTGAGAGAAGTGAATCTCTTAATCAGAACTAGTGTCATGCCTTGAAATCGGTTTACTCTTCCCTTTTCCAAGTTGGAATAAACAATACTAAGATGAGATGGCCAAACAAACCTTAGTTAAGCAGTAAATTCACAAGGCACAAGAGAGAGGTTGCAGCAAATTACTCTTTCATTAAAATTACATCCACATAAAGTCTCCTAACCCTCACCCCAAGGGTGATTAGTTCATAATACTAAGGAATGACAATAATGAAACAATAAAACTAGTGCTAAGCATACTGAAAATAGTCTTAGTTACAAAATAGCAGAGTAAAAGTAAGGGAGAATGAAGAATGAACAGATGGTGAAGTTCCCAAGCCTTTCTCGGTCCACCCCAGCCTCTTTCCAGAAGGAGAAAGCTTCCCCAAAAACGGCTTGCTACCAATTCGTCCTTTGTCTTTTTCCCAATCGGGTTCTTCTTCTTCCTCCCTCCTCCTCTTCTAACACAGCCAAAACGAGACATTTATATCGTTTCCACCTCGAATTAAGGGCTGAATAGACAAAAAAGGGTAATGACAAGAATGCCTCTCATTGGCTCACAGCAGCTGATAGGGTAGATTCTATCCAGCTCAATTAATGAATTCTGTCCACGTGTGCATTCTGCATCTGATATCAGCATTGAGCTCCAGCAATCTTTATCCTTTAGCAATTTCACACCATGACTCGAAGGCGGACCTTCCACACTTCATAGCATCCATCTACCCAAAACTCCTGAAAATATGGCCAAAAGATAGCATTCAACAATGAAAAGTACTTTAATGACTTTATGGTACTTTAAAAGTAATATGTAGGTATTAACGCACAACAGTATTTACTCAAGGGGTTAAAATAGTCAAGAAGTCTCGAAATACCAAGGAATAATCACAATAAAAGCTCAATCTTACCTCTCATTCTAAGAGCTAACAAACCCCCAAACTTAAATCATTACTCGTCCCTGAGTAATGCTTAAACATTCTAATCCCACCAAGAAGTAACAATCACCACTAGCTCAAAAGAGAATGATTCAGCAGTCCAATGATACAAATGGTTACTGATATAGCAATCCCATTTCTTTTTCTTTCAAAAAATCATCAAAACTTAGCCTTCACAAGATTGCCATAATCCATTTGTTTTTCTTTCAAATCAAAAGTAGCAAGCTTCACAAAACAACCCCACAACTCAACTAGCACTTAATCCATCTTCGAATTCACTATGCACCCCATAAACTCACAAAAATAAGAATGAGTTCTACTGCCCTTAGTTTTTCTTTCAGCAAAGCACATTTTTTTTTTCCAGCAACAAGAGCTATCACTCCTAAGAATCCTACAAAGCTAACCTTATGCTTAAGCAGACAAACATTCATTCCCTTAGGCATTCTTGGCCACTCACCCTTGCATAAACATCTCCTTAGTTCTTAGAATGGTCACATTGATGATGCAACTCACCTAAGCAACGAGAGCTTTATACTAGGCTTTCTTTTCTTGTTTTGTTTTGTTTTTTTTTTTTTTTTTTGCAGAACTTATTTCACTAAGGAAGTTAGAGAGAACCCTTCTTGTAAACAGAACCTTCGATTTAAGCACCAACATTTGTGATGAAGGCTACCTAACAACGAGCCCTGCTACTAAATTGGGTTGCCAAGACATATTCATATCCCTTTATTACTGTTCAACTCAAAGGTGAGCATGGGTGTCATGCCCAACTCTGGTTTAATAGGCAACTTGGGTAGAGGAATAACTCTTAAACTTCACTTTTCTTTTCTTTTCTTTTTTTTTTTTAAGAGGGCTCACACGAGTCATAAGAGAAGAGGAATGCTCCTAGGAGTGATAACTTTTATTACTAGGGTGCCTTACCCCCAAACTTAAATTGCTCATTGTCCCCAATGAGTAAAGAAGCAAGGGAAGGTCCCCCCAACTTAGTTATTTTGCAGTAAAACAAAGAAAAACTAAAGGTAATGAGCATCCAAACTGTGTTAATCTAAGTTAAAGGAGAAAATTCTCAAGATTTGGCGGTTAGCAAGCTAGGGGCACCATAAGGTTGCTACAAGCATTGTGTTAAATTAAAGGGATTATGGCAAACAGTGTAAGCACAGTTAAATGGATCAGAAGCAAGAAAAAGAAGAGGGACACACTAGTCAAACCATATGTTTCATTTCACTATGGTGGATAACCTAACAGAAGGCACAACAACCAGCCACCTAACTAGCACAAAAGAAGTCATAAAATGGAAGGGACGAACAAAGCACATTGCCTAGACTAAAAATTGACAAAGCAACAACAAGCAGGTACACATAGGGCAGACAGAATCATGAAAACACCACACACGAACTACTAAAGAGACAACTACCAGCTGAACAAAAAGGGCAGAACTTCCCTGTTGGATCAGTCTTCATCTCCAGGGATACGATCTTGAGTGTCTACTTCCTCATCCACCACAGACGATGAGGGTGCCCAAGGATTTAAGAGAGTCTCGGGGAAGGTAGGGAAATCAGTATGGTGAGCAGAGAAGTTAGCTGTCAGTGCGTCCCTGAAAGCATTGCCTTTGTCCTTAGCATAATGCCAATATGCTAATTGGTGTGCACTGGAGTATTCCATTTGCTTCAGCATGATTTCCTGTTGTTCAAGAAGTTTCGTGAGCCCCACAGCTAAACCACCCTTTCCCTTGTGATCTCTTCGACGCAGTTTCTCAATAGCAGCATTATCAAATATAGAGGAATCAGTCAGCCTGTTCTCAGAAGGATCAACATCGACACCTGCAATCAGACAAAGCTTAGTGATAGTGTTAGGGAAAAAGAGTTTGCCAGCAGTTTTCTTGGCGTGAGTTCGAATTTCCTCCGCAATGATTCGTCCCACATCAATGCTCAGAACCTTCAAAATCGCATAGGTCAGCAACATTCGCTCACTGGAGACAGTGGAATCATGGGTTGTTGGAAGTAGTCTGTTCTTGAGGAAGAAAAGCCACACATTTGCCTCATCCTTCAGGTAAGCTACTTGAAAAGACCTCGAACCGGTGGCAGAGACCATCCATCGAGCACCTTTCAATCCTATCAGCCGCAGAGCTGCATTTAGATGAGCGGTTGAAGGATTCAACACCATCTCATTGTAGTTGGCCCGAGGGATGTCGGGCAGCTCAAACATCTTATTGATGTCTTCAGGAGACCAATCCATCGATTTTCCACGAACGAGGACACAAAATTCACCCGTATCTTCAAAGTTGGCGTAAAACTCCCGTACCAAAGAGCCAACGGCTGGTTCCGGTGGTTGACAGAAAAAGGACCACCCATGATTAATGATGTTTGCCTTAACAAAATGAGGAAGATCGGCGAATGAAGCAGCAAAACCTCTTTCTAAGAAGAGCTCTTTGGATTGTAATATGGCAAACCGCTCTTGAGCCTGCTCAGTGATGAAACGTGGTGGAGACGGGGTGGAACGGACATGGGAAGGTTGCTCCTTCCTCTTTGAGGACTTCCGATGAGGGGTGGAAGGTTCGGGCGATTCGACGGGTGGTTCCTCAGCAATGTCCCCTCCTGCCAACTGAGGGATAGGCTCCTCAGATGGTTCGGCGACTGGCTCTGTAGCTTTAGCACTCTTCTTTTTGCCCTTTGCCTTGGGTTGCTTAGACGCCTTAGGTGGAGGAGGGGGGAGGCGGGAATCGGGAGCAGCTCATCCATGCGTGGTGGTCGCCGATCTTTGCAACAGAGCTACCGCTTTAACCTTCTTAATCTTAGCCTTCTTCGGAGCCATGGGAATGGAATGCTTGCAGCAACTTCGAGTACAGAAGCTAAAGCATGCACGGTGCTTCTTGGGCAGATGAAGAATGCTTAATGAGCTGGGCAATTTAAAGACTCCAATCCTCGAACAAGGGTCTACGTGTCGCAATCGTGGAGAGTTCAACCAAACCACTCCAAATCTCTTAATTTGTATTGTAGCCAACTGCCGGCAGGCTTCATTTATTACCGAGGAGACAGGTCTGATACAATTCAGATTCCTTTCCCTTTTCGCCAGTGCTGTCAACGTCACAGTAAAAGCTCCAGCAAAGAGGATGCATTTCAGTAATGGCCTGCAGCTGTCGAGCATTGAGACCTGACGCCAGAGGTGGTATGAAATAACTCTTAATTAATCTGCTGAAAGGAAGCTGAAAAAGGAAAGAACAAATCAACTAAAAAAAATTAATGAAATGAACGTAAACAAAGAAAAACTATTCGAAAGAAGGATAAGGAAATGAGAGGAAGACAGAGCTTGGAAGTGCACTCCCAATTATTAACACTTGCTGAAAAACATGATTAAGTATCAGTTAGCTGAAAGGAATGAGAATCCCACGCAGCGGAAGAAGATTGAATCGTCGAGGTATCAATATGCAACATAGTTTTGTTAAAAATGATCTAACACTTAGATCTAGGCTAAACATGCTTAAAGAAGAAGAAATTTACAGCAAGAATATATTTTACTTACTTGCTGTAGACAAACACTGCAAATTCTTCCTCGGGCCACGAACTCTTCGGGCTACTCGATCTCAACAAAAACTTCCACCAAAATGATCTTGAACACCACCAAGTGATCTTCTCGGTTGTTCTTTTTTGGAGAAAGGAAGTTGGTGGGAAATTCTTTGTGTTTTGGAGAGGGAGGAGAAATGAGAGAGTAGAGAGAATTCTCTTTTCTTCTCTTTGGTGAAAAACAAAAAATGAGAAGTGAGATCACCAAACCCTTCTTGCAAAGGGTTTAAATAGTGGAATGAGGGAGTTAAAATCTCCTCATTATTACCACTTTACCACAACCATAGGTTATGCAAATCACATTTGCATAACCACATAATATAAGATATCTCATATCTCATATTGCAAATCTCATTTGCAACAATTGTGGATTAATTAAATTGAATCACATCTAATTTAATTTCTCTCAATTAAATTCTCCAATTAGTCCTAATTCAACAATTAGACTAACCTATAGTTTATTATGAATCTCATTCATATTAAACTATATATTATATCATTCATATCTCATATAAATGACATAAATGCCCTTAAAGCGAAATTGAACACTTCAATTCCATACCAAAACAATAACCCTTCTTTTAACCCAGGTGGAGCCAACCGAGGGACCTAATGGACCTACAATGATGAGCTCCAATGATCCGAGATTAACTCACAAACTCTTTGACCTTGGTTAATCAACATTCATTAGCTACGGTAACACTCCACTATAGCCCGTAGTTGCACTCCCGTCGGTCTGAGAATATTACGTGTCCACCGATATAACCAATGCCCATGAGTCGATCATTCACAGGTTGTTCGTAGACACGACTGGGTCAAATTACCGTTTTACCCCTGTGTCTACCTCTTGATCCTTAAGTCCCCACTGCTCCTCTAATGAACAACATATTGTGATGGTCCAACCATACACAACACCCTTCTCGGGCCAGTGAGAAGGTGGGCGCCGTTGTCGGCCGTGGAGACAATACTTAAGGGAACAACCCTAGTTTCCTAAAGGCGGAACGAGTGAATTCCATCTCGCGTAGTTAAGTTCCCGACTCCTACTTGGTTCTCACACGAGAAGATAGGCATAGTGGGCGAGTAACTATGACCACCCTCACCCGTACTAGTCAAAGGACAGACCCCCGCAGACAGGAGTCCGTAATACGCTCAGGATTCAAGTCGAGTCACTAATGGTCATCTACGAAGTTATTAGTCCCTTCATGTCAGCGGTGTTACATCGATGAGGTCTAATAATTCACGGTCCGGTCTTGTACAATCTCATTGCACAGGATGCCCCCACTCGCATGTCAACCACATGAACGAGTCAGATCACCTTTTCTTTATCTAATACAAAGCGGGCCGCATCCACAGTGTATCCATGATTAGGTCTCCAACCATCCATATACTGTAGACCGTTCGGGTCATTAACTCGAACGTGATCCTCCTTGTGTGTCCACTACACACCGTTCAAGTTCTAGTTCTCTCATAAATTCAATGACCCTGGAGCTTAGTTTATTGGAAAAGTTTATAAATATTGCGAGACACAAAGTGATGAAATGAATAACTCTTATTAATTTCAAACAATATCTTACAAACACGAGATTAGGACAAAAATCCCAACAAACTCCCACTTGGACTAAGCTAGTTGAGAAAATACATTTCAGAAATGTACATAAATTACAATGAAGTAATACAATAAACTAGGGCATTGAATACCCGTTTACACATCTCCCACTTGTCCTAGTCAGGAAGCTCTCGAAGACCTAGACTCTCTAGGTGACCCTCAAACACCTTAGCCGTGAGGGGCTTTGTAAATGGATCAGCTACGTTGTGCTCGACGCTATCTCTGCGTGGCCCGCCACGCCTCTCGCGATGCACAATCTCCGTGTCGGATGATACTTGTGCTCAATGTGTTTGCCTCTCTTATGGCTCCGAGGCTCACGTGAGTTGGCTCTCTTGCACCACTTTATTATTACGAGCGGTGTGATCGGCAAGTTCATGTTTGGAACAACTTCCAAATCATCATGAACTTCCCGAGCCAAAAGCTTCCTTCTGCGACTTCACAAGCCGCAACATACTCGCTTTCCATAGTGGAATCGTGATGCATCCTCGCTTGATGCTTCGCGATACTACAACTCCTCCATTCGAATGAAGGTGACCCCAAGTAGATTTCCTAGAATCCTTATCGGTCGAAAATCGAAATCCGTGTATCCCGTGAGGATCAAATCCCCACTACCATACACTAAGCTGTAGTTCCTCGTTCTCCTAAGATACTTGAGGATTGCCTTTACCGCTGTCCAGTGATCTAATCCTAGATTGGGCTGATATCTACTTACAATTCCTACTGCATAACAAACGTCGGGCCTAGTACACACATGGCATACATGAGGCTCCCTACAAATGAAGCATATGGAATCAGTCTCACATCCTCAACATCTTGAGAGTCTTAGGACACTTGATCCTTAGACAAGTGAACCCCATGCCCGAAAGGCGACAAGCCCTTCTTGGAGTTCTCGCATCTTATATCTAGACAACATCTTGTCAATATAAGGCGCCTTGAGACAAGGCTAGCGTTACATTCTTCCGTTTGACTGTGTGCTGGATACCTAGAACATCTTGAGCTTCTCTAAATCTTTTATTTGGAATTGCGAAGCTAGCCACTTTTTAACGTCAGTAAGAAATTCTACCTCATTCCCAATGAGAAGAATATCGTCCACGTACAATACCAAAAATGCGACAGTTTTGTCAACGATTTTCTTGTAGACACAAGGCTCGTCGACATTTTGATCAAAGCCATAAGATTTGATCGCCTCATCAAATCTTATATTCCAAGACCTCGAAGCCTGTTTCAGTCCATAAATAGACCTATGAAGCCGACAAACTTTTTGCTTTTGGCCTTGGGCAATGAACCCTTTGGGCTGGTCCATGTAGATGGTCTCATCAAGTTTTCCATTCAGAAAGGCTGTCTTGACGTCCATCTACCATACCACGTAGTCATAATACGCGGCAATGACCAGAAGGATCCTGATCGACTTTACCATGGCAACAGGTGAAAAAGTCTCCTCATAGTCAACCCCTTCAACCTGGGTAAAACCCTTTGCCACTAGTCGGACTTTGAAGGTTTGCACCTTCCCATCTACGCCACGTTTACGCTTGTAGATCCATTTGCAACCAATAGGTTTTACCCCATCCGGTTGATCCACAAGCTCCCATACAGAATTGAAGTACATGGACTCCATTTCCTGGTTCATAGCTTTAATCTACTCGTCTTTGTCAACATCATCCATTGCCTGATCATAGGTCAATGGATTCTCACCGTCATCATCATCGGGAGCGACAACCGAGGTTTCAATTAAACCCATGTATGATCGATCAGTGCATCTCACGACCCTCCCACTACGTCGAGGCATTCCCAACTCTTGGGAATGGATTTGACTAGACGTCTTAGGATCAACAACACTTGTTGACGTACTAGCCCCATCGTGAACTCTTCTTTGATGAACCGCCCATTTCATTCAATACAATTTTACTCCTTGGTAAATGATCCTCACGTGATCTTCCTCTAGGAAAGTGGCGTTTGTCGACACAAGCACCCTATTTTCCTTAGGATCATAAAATGCCACCACCCTTAGTCTCTTTAGGGTAATCTCACGAATAGGCACAATTTTGAGCGGGGTTCCAACTTTTTGGGTTTGACACCAACACGTGGTGGGCATCCCCAAATCCACGAAGTGATGTAAAGCGCCTTTACGTCCACTCTAGAGCTCGAAAGGTGTTTCACAAACACTCTTCGATAGAACGTTGTTCAAAATATAAATCGCGATCTCCACTGCGTACTTCCAAAAAGAATCAGGGAGACGAGCATAGCTCATCATCGACCAACCATGTCCAACAAGGTTCTGTTTCTCCTCTCCGATACACCATTCTGGCTATGGCATACTAGGTGCGGAGAGTTGGGACGTAATTCGTGTTCTATCATATAGTCCTGGAATTCAGTGTCCATATACTCTCCACCTCGATCCGATCGAAGTGTTTTAAGCGATTTACCTAAGAGGTTCTCAACCTCGATCTTGTACTCCTTGAACTTTTCAAGAGTTTCGGACTTCTTGTGCATTAGGTAAATATACCCATCTCTGAGTAATCGTCATGAAAGACACGAAGTACTCATAATCGCCCGAGCTTTAACATTCATCGGACCACGAGAGGTCGAATGTACTAACTCAAGAGGCTCTTTGGCTCTGTATCCTTTTCCACTAAAAGGACGTTTGGTCATCTTGCCTCAAGGCATGACTCACACACCTGCAAAGAGTTTTCTTCCAACCCGATTTAGAAGTCCACTCTTCACTAGTTTCTCAATCCTATTGAGATTAATGTAGCCTAACCGAAGATGCCAAAGATGAGCATTTTCTTTTGGAGAAACTTTTGCTTTCTTAGTTCGTGTTTAGCTGTGATTTTAAACAACTCGATATTCAAAACACTTTTGACCGAATTGGGTTTCAAAACATACATATTATGTTCGAGTGAAGCTGAACATATAACATTCCCTTTGAAAGAAATAAACGCTTTATTAAATTCAAAAGAAACTGAAATACAATGTTCTATTAGGCGGGAAATTGAAACAAGGTTTCTAGTAAACCTCGGAACTATGTATGCAGATTGTCCAACAATAAGTACTTCCCACCAAAATGCACGACTTCACTGCGCCGATCGCAAAGCGAGACAAGCTCCCCGGATCCAACTCGTAGAGTCACCTCACCCTCTCGCAGCGGCTGCCAGGAATCAATTCCCTGAAAAGAAGAACAAACGTGGTTAGTGGCGCCCGAATCCAATATCCAGGCAGAGTCACTACTCTCCACTAAACATGTTTCTGTCACAAGTAAATCACATTTACCTTGATTCTTCCTCTCGGCCAGGAATTTGAGACAGTTTCTCTTCCATTGTCCGCCCCCATTGCAGTGGAAACACTTTCCTTTCTCTCTGCAACCTCCTTGACCTTCTTGCCCTTATGGGCGCTCATCGATTTTACCTCTCTTCATCCTCTTCTTCCTTTTCGGGCGTGTGAAGGAGCAACAGTTTCGTCCCCCGCAGGTCGAACCCCGTGTTAAGACACAGAGGCAACATTTGCCTCAGATTCCTTGACCTTGTTCAAGGATTGGAAATTCTGTAGCACATTGAGGAGGGTAGTCAGAGTGTAGCTTATTTTGTTCATAACAGCATTGCTACGAAACTGAAGGAAACTCTTCGGAAGAGTTTCCAAAATAAAACTTACCTGGTTCGACTCGTCGATCGAAGCCCCGTTCATCTCGGCCAGATGGAAGTGGGTCATCATGTCTAGAACGTGTTCACGGACAGACGACCCTTCTTTCATCCGTGCGCGAAAAAAGCGTATTTGAGCGAGTCATGTCGGACACAGAAGGATCATTGTCCAAACATTTCTGCAGGACTCCATGATCTCCTTAGCGGAAACCATCAGCTCATGCTTCTTTGCCAAGACATCAGACATGCTGGCAATTATGTAGACCTTAGCCTTTTCATTGGCCCTGATCCACTGATCATACGCATCGCGAACACTTCGCGACGCGATCGAGCCCGACATCTGAGGACACTCCTCAGAAAGCACGAACTTTATGTCGTCCTGTACCAAAATTGTATTGATGTTGTTTTTCCAACTTTGGTAATTATCTCTCACTAATTTATCTGAAGCGAGTAAAGGTATTATAGCGCTAGACATTTTTTTAGCTGAAATATAAGAAAATACTTTGTATTAGTCTCGCAAAAAACTTTTTGAAATCCAATCAAGTTTTAGCAAAAAATGTTTCATGATCCCTAGGTCATTCAAAATTTTGCAATGATACCCTAAAGGTTTAGAATGACCGCCACCAAGGTTGAATGTAACACTCCTCCTCTGGGGCGATACTTTCTCGATCGGACCCTAATCCCGAATAACTCTTATTCCATTAGGTGTCCAATTACCATTGTTCGGTCGAATTCATTAACACTTAACGAATTCATGAGTGTCACCCTCAATCTTTAAGTTTCCAAGTATCCGTCCAAACAATAGCCACCGGAAGGGTGAACCAAGAAGGAAAACCAACCAGAAATCAGATCCCTTTCGAATTCACGGTGTTCCGACTCCCATGATCAAGCCCTCCAGAGGGGATTGTCCGGTCCAGCCAAACTAGCGAGCGCGATCATAGGCGTCTCACGGTGTGAATCGAAAGAAGAGACCGTGGGTCTCGTTTTCACAAGTCCCGCTCCCACTCACTATAAGTACTCTCTCCATCCACGATGATATTGACCTATACAAATGCCATCCGAGAGGCGCTCCCATTTGCGCCACGAGGCCGAGTATAGATCTCACGGTGCGGACTTAAAGGAGATTTGTAGTTGGAAATTCAAATGTATCTCATACACTTTATTTCCTCCCACTCAACACTTTAATTTTTATTAGGGATTGACCTAGATAAACCAACTAAAATTTACCTAAGTCTACCAATATAACTCTTATATGGTATTAACCTAAGTTTATAATCACATTATTAACTTAGGTCTATGTGAGTAAATTAATTAACACTTAATTAACAACACTCACGAGAATATAACCTAAGAATCTCCGGACCGAATTCACTCCCAGCCTTCGGTTCAGGGTGTTCAAGTGTTATGGCGTCAACTTAAATACCCCAGCCTTAAACAAAACCTTCCTTAGACAGAGTTACTTATCAGTCTCAATTCAAAAGTTATATTTGATTTCCTAAATTTCTAATCTTATTAGAAAATTAGAAAACCTAAGTCTAATTATTCAAGTTCTAAACACTTTAAAACTAATAATTAACTTAGGTTACATGCATTTTTATGTTATAGTCATTGATCATCCATCACATGAATAATACTATACTATAACATACATTTATCACATGAATTAAATGCATGAGCATGCTCTTAATAAAAAAAAATATAACACTTATATTTAATTAAATTAAAACATGCATACATTATATTATAACTCTTATAATATAATCCTATCATGCATACTATATATTATAACTCTTATAAGATAAATATAATACATGAAATGTTTAACCTAAGGTGGGATTTTAAATCTATATGACATACATTATGCACATAGAATTTAATTAAAATATACATCTCATGCATAAAATAATTAAATAGCAAAAATGGACCGGTTTTTGGCACCTATGGGCAATTATCTAATTAAATAACATTAATATAACATTTATACTAATATTATTTAATAAAATAATTAAATTAAATAAATAATTAAATTTTATAAAAAAATAAAATTACGAAAATAACCGCCCAGGATGTGAAAAACCTCCCACTTCTCGCGAAAAAACCGCCAAAGAATCGCCTCAACGCGTGTGCGGCGTTGCAACAACATCGCCGCCTACGGCGTTGGCGCGTTCTCAATGCCATCGGCATTGCAACGCTACGCCCAGCGTTGCAACGCTGATCTGCTGCAGGGCCTCCGTCCGCAAGAACAGCGTTGTGACGCCGTTGGGCAGCGTCTCAACGCTATCGACAGAATAACAAACACTTTGTTGTTCTTCCATCGATTTACGCTGTTTTCCGCTCCGATTTCTTCACAAAGAACTCTTGCCACGAACGACCGGACTTACGGACTCGATTTACAACAAAATGCCAAAAACAACGGGCCCTTACATTGATCTCATCAACATAATTGTAAATCTAATCTAGTGCCAAAAACCGAAAACATCCATAATGCAAACCAAGCAATCATCTTATGAAATTATGGCAAAATACCCACCTAATTTTAACAAAACAGTGCATAAAAGAAGAACCATCGAAATGGCTCTGATACCATTTAAAAGGAATGAGAATCCCACGCAGCGGAAGACGATTGATTCGTCGAGGTATCAATATGCAACATAGTTTTGTTAAAAATGATCTAACACTTAGATCTAGGCTAAACATGCTTAAAGAAGAAGAAATTTACAGCAAGAATATATTTTACTTACTTGTTGTAGACAAATACTGCAAATTCTTCCTCGGGCCACGAACTCTTCGGGCTACTCGATCTCAACAAAAACTTCCACCAAAATGATCTTGAACACCACCAAGTGATCTTCTCGGTTGTTCTTTTTTGGAGAAAGGAAGTTGGTGGGAACTTCTTTGTGTTTTGGAGAGGGAGGAGAAATGAGAGAGTAGAGAGAATTCTCTTTTCTTCTCTTTGGTGAAAAACAAAAAATGAGAAGTGAGATCACCAAACCCTTCTTGCAAAGGGTTTAAATAGTGGAATGAGGGAGTTAAAATCTCCTCATTATTACCACTTTACCACAACCATAGGTTATGCAAATCACATTTGCATAACCACATAATATAAGATATCTCATATCTCATATTGCAAATCTCATTTGCAACAATTGTGGATTAATTAAATTGAATCACATCCAATTTAATTTCTCTCAATTAAATTCTCCAATTAGTCCTAATTCAACAATTAGACTAACCTATAGTTTATTATGAATCTCATTCATATTAAACTATATATTATATCATTCATATCTCATATAAATGACATAAATGCCCTTAAAGTGAAATTGAACACTTCAATTCCATACCAAAACAATAACCCTTCTTTTAACCCAGGTGGAGCCAACCGAGGGACCTAATGGACCTACGGTGGATTCGCTCTAATGATCCGAGATTAACCTGTCAAACTCTTTGACCCGGTTAATCAACATTCATTAGCTACGGTAACACTCCACTATAGCCCGTAGCTGCACTCCCGTCAGTGCAGAATATTACGTGTCCACTGATATAACCAATGCCCATGAGTCGATCCTTCACAGGTTGTTCGTAGACACGGCTGGGTCAAATTACCGTTTTACCTCTGTGTCTACCTCTTGATCCTTAAGTCCCCACTGCTCCTCTAATGAACAACATATTGTGATGGTCCAACCATACACAACACCCTTCTCGGGCCAGTGAGAAGGTGGGCGCCCGTTGTCGAAGCCCCGGAGACAAGACTTAAGGGGAACAACCCCTCTAGTTTCCCTAAAGGCGAGAACGAGTGAATTCCATCTCGCGTAGTTAAGTTCCCACTCCTACTTGGTTCTCGTCCTCCCGAAGATAGGCATATTGTCACACCTCCTCCCGAACTACTCGCTACTTAGCCCGAAGGCGGCGTGAAACCAACGAGACATTGTTTAACTCTTAACAATACCTGCTGACCCTGTTCTCTGATAAACATACTATGTTCGCATATGAAACATTTTAACATAACACAACAGAAACTGGACAACTATTAAACATACACAAGGAGAAACCCTTCATAAGTCTCTCTTGGAAACTAAAAGTCAAGTGCATCAAAACAACACAAGACAACTCATTGTTTATACAACCACTGATGTACAAAACTTCTATAACTACATAACGACTTGCTATACAACACCAGCCACGTGCACAAACTAACAACTTATGAAACTTCCAGTGGACTATGGCGGGATGTCAGTACCAGGAGCTCGATCTCTACACGAAAAGGTTTGAAAACATTGAAAGAATGAGCTAAAAAGCTCGGTGAGTGTCTATCTTTAAAACATTATAAGCTCACAGTGAATCATAATAATGATGATTATAAGTAGAAAATAGCTTAACATCTGTTTGTAAACATAAACAAACCATGCTTCCAATTTACAGGTTTAAGTCACCACTTGTGCATAGCACACAACTCGAAATGTACTAACATATCGAGGGTAGATAGATCAATAATATAGAAGCTCATAACAATAAAACACATGACATGATACCACATCAAACCATAGAGGTGGTAGAGTTACATTTATACCAATAAGGTTCGTACCTCTCTCTCTCTCACGTGCACGTGGAATACCTTTGGTCGTTAGGTTTTCCCTAATACCTTCTCTATGTCCTTCAGTATTAAGGTAAAACCATTTACTACCCGAATACCTTCTCATTGTCCTTCAAAGATTTAGGTAAAACCATTTACTACCCTGGATACCTTCTCATTGTCCTTCAGTATCGGGATAACATGATTCATTTCCCCCCTAAGTACCTTCTCGAATGTTCTTCAGTATTAGGGGTTAACCCCAAACAAGGGCATAATTTGTGTACCATGGAAATCATGTCTTTATAACACATACAACAATTTCTTGACATTTTCACATTATCATCTAAACATGTTCCCATGTGGATTTACACAAAACATTCTCTAAAGGAAAGCATACTTTCACAATTTAGTTTCCATACTTGGATTTATAGTTACAACTAACTTCAAGCATGCTTAGGTTCCATCATGAACTTTATGTTAGAAAACTCTATGAAGCCATTCATAACTAGGTCAAACAGGATGTAATTATCAACACTTATGTTCATGAAGAAAAACATAGGTCAAGCATAATTCTAAGATAGAGTCACTCACAGTATTAGAATTGGAACCTTGGCTTGTAAACTTGACCTATTTGCTCTTGGCCTGTCAAACAAACCAAATCAACCATTAGAACCTCAAGCTCATGATTTTTGACCTTAAAACTTGCAAGAAAACACACTTTCAAATTTCCAGCATTTTCAGATTTTCTGTCCTATTTTCAGACAGCCATAACTTCTTCATTACTTATCCAAAAATAATGTAATTTATACCAAACTCTTCGTTTTTGAACCCTCTAAAAATCATATGAAGACATGAAATCGAAATTCCAAACAGATTTGTTCAGAAATACCTCAAAAGCGACTTTCCTCAAAATGGACTTATGCTTTGTTTCCAGTTCGGATTTCTGTTTGCACAACAAATTTAACTTTGATATTTAAAATATCTTCTAGACATTTTCTACTCACGATTTCTTCACAAAAGTTGTAGGAAATTCAATAAGCTTTCGAACCATACCAAGTATACAGATCAGGACAACCAAAACATCGAGACTTCCCATTTGTGACAAATTAAATCTTACATCTTCCTCTTAACAAAACAAGTAAGTTAACTTCGATGATTAGCTCGAGCTTCCTTCACGAAATTTGTTCCAAATTGAGTTAACTTTCATGTATAAAAACGCAACTCTTACCTCTTCTTGTTGAGCTCGAAAAGACTAAAACATCGAACTGGTCCGAGTTGATCACCTTCTTTCGCTATACAATTAAGCTTTGAGTTCTCCTCCTTTCTTCCTCGCAATTCCACTCCAAAATCACGAAAATGGCTTCCATTTTCTTCCTTTCTCCTTCTCCCACGAAGCTTCAGCTTTGGTTTTGATAAATGAAGAAGAAAATGGAGAAGATAAAGTTATTTTAAAAAAACAAACGGTGGAGGTGGTATTTTGTCTTTTTCCCTTTTTGCTTTTTGCTTTTCTTTTCTTTTCCTTTTCTTTTTTCTTTCCTTTATCCCTTTCTTTCTTTTCTTTTCTTTTCTTTTCTTTTCTTAACAAAACAAAACTTAATATATTAAACATTTGTTTCATTTCCTTTTCTTCTTTTGTCTTTAAAGCAATCCAAACCAAAATGGTTTAAACTTTCCTTCCTTGTTTTCCTTTTGTCTTTCACTTCATTTCTTTTCTTTTTAAAACATGGAAAACCAAGTTTTAAACATTCATTTCTTCTTTCTTTTTGTTGTTTGTTAATAAGGATGTTCCAAAGAGATTGGGTTTACACATATTGGGCGAGTAATTGTGACCACCCTCACCCGTACTAGTCAAAGGACGGACCCCGCATGCGAGTCCATGTACGCTCGAGATTCGTGTCGAGTCACTAATGGTCATCTACGGTTATTAGTCCTTCATGTCAATCGGTGTTACATCGATAGGTCTAATAATTCACGGTGCGGTCTTGTATAATCTCATTGCACGGATGCCCCCACTCGCATGTCAACCACATGAACGAGTCAGATCACCTCGTCTGTATTTAATACAAAGCGGGCCACATCCACAGTGTATCCAGGATTTGGTCTCCAACCCTATCCATATACTGTAGACCGTTCGGGTCATTAACTCGAACGTGATCCTCCTTGTGTGTCCACTACACACCGTTCAAGTTCTAGTTCTCTCATAAATTCAATGACCCTGGAGCTTAGTTTATTGGAAAAGTTTATAAATATTGCGAGACACAAAGTGATGAAATGAATAACTCTTATTAATTTCAAACAATATATTACAAACACGAGATTAGGACAAAAATCCCAACATTAGCCTCTAGGAGGCTATACTTCTTTGGAATTCTTCACCCCAATAATGTTTCAATCTCTGACCATTAACCTTGAAGTCTCGTCCGTTCCTCTCATCCCTAAGCATAACAACAACATGGGGGAACACCTCCATGATGGTAAAGGGACCGGACCACTTGGATTTTAATTTACCAGGAAACAATTTCAACCGGGAGTTAAACAACAACACCTTCTGTCCTTTTTCAAAATGTTTGTGCACAATTTTCTATCGTGCCACAACTTAACTTTCTCCTTGTAAAACTTAGCATTTTCATAGGAGAATAATCTGAGCTCTTCCAATTCATTAAGCTGGAGCAACCTGAAAGCTCCAGCTGCGGATTGATCCAGATTAAGCTCCTTCAGGGCCCAAAATGCCTTGTGCTCAAGCTCAAGAGGTAAGTGGCAGGCCTTTCCATAAACTAGCCTATAAGGAGACATGCCCAAGGGAGTTTGAAAAGTTGTCCTATAGGCCCACAAAGAGTCTTCGAGCTGAAAGGACCAATCCTTCCTGCTAGGATTTACTACTTTTTCCAGAATCTTCTTGATTTCCCTATTACAGATTTCGGCTTGTCCATTGGCCTGCGGGTGATATGGAGTTGAGATCTTGTGTTCGACATTATATTTACCTAGGAGTACAGTCATGGCTTTATTCACAAAATGAGAGCCTTCATCACTAATTAAGGCTCGAGGAGTACCAAACCTAGTGAAGATATGCTTATGCAAGAACCGCATGACTGTCTTGGCATCATTCACGTGGCAGGCTATTGCTTCAATCCATTTGGAGACATAGTCCACAACCACCAAAATATATATATTTCCATTAGAAGGGGGAAAGGGGTCCATGAAATCAATGCCCCAAACATCGAATAGCTCAACTTCCAAAATGTAGGAGAGGGGTAACTCATCCCTCCTTCCTATGTTTCCTCTTCTTTGACACCTATCACAAGCCTTACTAAACAAATGTGCATCCTTAAAAATGGAAGGCCAATAGTAACCAGATTGAAAAACCTTGGCAGCTGTCTGTTGGCCACCAAAGTGTCCTCCATAGGGTGAAGTGTGGCAATGCTGTAAAATGGAAGTAAATTCAGCTTCAGTGACACATCTTCTCAATAATCCATCAGCACATTGTTTATAAAGGTAAGGCTCATCCCAAAAATAAGTTCTAGCATCATGAATGAACCGTTTCAATGATTGCCCCGACATGTCTAAAGGTAGGATGCCATTGGCTGCATAATTGGCAAAATCTGCAAACCAAGGGGTTCCAATTTCGTGCACTTGAGCTACGGTCAGCAGTTGTTCATCAGGAAACTCATCCCTAATTGCAGATTGTGATGGCAGTGATGGTGCTAGTGTCAATCTAGAGAGATGGTCTGCTACCTGGTTTTCAGAGCCTTTCCTATCAATTATGACAATATCAAATTCTTGAAGCAGCAACACCAATCGCACCAACCTTGGCTTGGCCTCTTTCTTTGCCAATAAATATTTTATGGCTGCATGATCTGTAAAAATAGTGACACTAGAACCCACCAAATAAGCTCAAAATTTTTTCAATTAAAAAACTACAGCCAACAATTCTTTCTCTGTGGTGGTGTAGTTTAGTTGGGCTTCATTGAGAGTTCTGCTAGCATAATACACAGGGTGAAGAAGCTTCTCGTACTTTTGCTCTAACATGGCTCCTCTTGCATAGTCACTTGCATCACCATCATCAACTGCAAAGGTAAGTCCCAATTAGGTCCTCTCATAATGGGGGCTGTAACCAAAGCTCTTTTCAAAGTTACAAATGCAGCCAAACATGCAGAATTAAACTCAAAAGGTCTATTGGCTTCCAAAAGAGCACACAGAGGCTTGGATATCTTGGAGAAATCCTTGATAAACCTCCTATAAAAACCAGCATGTCCTAAAAAACTCCTAATTCCCTTCACTGGTGTTGGAGGCTCCAGCTTTTCAATGATTTCCACTTTTGCTCTATCCACCTCAATACCCTTTCTTGAAATCTTGTGGCCTAAAACAATGCCTTCCTTCACCATAAATTGACACTTTTCCCAATTCAAAACCCAATTAGCCTCTTCACACCTTGTCAACACCTTCCCTAGATTGTCCAAGCAACTCTCGAATGATTCACCAAAAACTGAAAAATCATCCATGAATACCTCCATGACATTCTCCACTAAATCAGCAAAAATGGCCATCATACACCTCTGAAAGGTTGCAGGGGCATTGCAAAGGCCAAAGGGAATTCTCCTGAAGGCAAAGGTTCCATAAGGACAGGTAAAAGTGGTTTTTTCTTGATCTTGAGGAGCTATTGTGATTTGATTGTAACCACTGTAACCATCCAAAAAGCAGTAGTAGGCTTTGCCAGCTAACCTATCGAGCAATTGATCAATGAAGGATAGAGGGAAATGATCCTTATGGGTGGCCTTATTAAGTCTCCTATAGTCCATGCAGACCTCTCCATCCGATCCAACATCCGAGTAGGGATCAGTTCATTTGCCTCATTAGTCACAACTGTCATCCCACCTTTTTCTACACACATTGCACAGTATCGACCCAAACTACTATCAGCTATAGGGTATATGATTCCTGCATCTAACCACTTAATCACTTCTTTCTTGACAACTTCTTTCATGGCTGGATTAAGCCTTCTCTGTTGCTCAATAGATTTGAAGTTTCCATCCTCCAAATTTATTTTGTGCATGCAGAAAGAGGGACTTATACCTTTAATATCAGCTAACGTCCACTCAATAGCCTTCTTATGCTTTCTTAACAGTTTAAGCAGCAGTTCCTCATCCTTAGGCGTTAAACCGGCTGAAACAATTATGGGAAGAGTTTGACATTCTCCAATGAAGGCATATTTTAAGTGCATTGGCAACGACTTTAAATCCAAAGTAGGTGGTATATCAATGGACGGTTGCATAGGCGGTGTTTTTCGTTCACTCAGTTCTAGGGACTCAAAAACCCTTTTGCAATTACTTAATTCTGCAACAGCCTCACGCTCTTCACTTAGCTCACAAGCATTCAATTCCTCACCTGTAATCTGCCCCAAACCCTGAATGTGATGCTCCAGCAATTCATGTTCAATGGATTCATCAACAATCTCCTCCAAAGATGTTAAGAACAAAAGCAGCTTTTCCACGTCCTCAGTAGGATGTTTCATTGTGTCATAGATGCCGAACTCAATCTTTTGGTCATTCATTTTTAGAGTGATTGTTCCTTCATAGACATCCACAATCGTCCTTCCAGTCTTAAGAAAAGGTCTTCCTAGAATGATAGGTACCTCACTATCTCGCCTCATAGTCCGAATAATGAAATCAAAGAGGGAATATGAATTTACCCACTTGAACCAAAATATCCTCAATCTTACCTTCAGGGTGAGTAATGGATCTATCCGCGAGCTGCAATGTGACAGTAGTGGGCCTAGCTTCGCCTATGCCAAATTTCTTGTAAATCGATAATGGCATTAGGTTTATGCTTGCGCCTAAGTCACAAAGGGCCCTTCCCAACTGTTGTCCTCCTATGGACACCGGTATAGTGAAGGTACCTGGGTCCTTCTCCTTACTAGGAATCCTTCTTCTTAGCATGACACTACATTCTTCATTCAGAGACACTACTTTGAACTCCTCAAATCTCTCCCTTTCAGATAGGATGTCCTTAAGAAACTTCATATAGTTAGGCATTTGTTTTAGAGCATCTACCAAAGAGATGTTTATATGAATTTCCTTGAGAATATCCATGAATTTCTCAAAATGGATTTCATTTTTTTTCTTTTTCTTCAATCTCTGCGGAAAAGGTGGAGGAGGTGGTACGAACTCAGGGGTGGTAGGAGGTATACATCCAGATGGATTTGAAGGCTGTGCTCTTGGTAGTTCTTCACCTTCCTCACCCTTTACTTCATTAGGTTCCATCTGTGCTTCCTTTCTTTCTTCTTCGAATTGCACTGCAAAGTCCTTCCCCTTATGGTTCTTCTTACTATTCTCTTCCGGCTTAGCTAAAGGTTTCCCACTCCTTAGCTCTATAGCTTGCACTTGTTCCTTCCCTTCCCTTTTTGGGAGCTCAGTATCTGCAGGAAGCTTACCTTGAGGCCTAGATCTTATCTCATTAGCAAGTTTTCCCAATTGCACTTCAAAGTTTCTCATCGAAGCTTGCTGACTTTGAATAACAGCTTGTTGTCCTTGAATAACAACATCATTCTTAGCCATGTACTCCTTCAACAAACTTTCAAGAGAAGTACCGAATATGTCTTTGTGGGTCACATAACCCTCCGATCTTTGGAGCATTGGTTCTTTGATTTCCATAGGCTCATTGATTCTCACGCCCAAAACACAGTGGATAATTCACCTTTTCTTTGCACTTGAGGGGCTTGAGAATTGCTTCTTTGACCTCCCAAGCAAAGTTAGGGTGATTTCTCGGCTGGTTATAGGTATTAGAATAAGGATTGTTCCTTTGAGTACCTTGGTTCCCAACATAGTAGGCGAGGTTGGATTACTAGGACAACATTCAAATGTATGTCCTTCGCCACAATAAACACATGACTCAGAACTTACTACTTGGTTTACCAAGGCTGCATTCTGAACATTAAGGGAAATCTGGGCTGCGTTTCCCACGGTTAGGTTTTTCAGAATATTGGCCATTGATGCCATTTGTGCATTTAGAGCGGTTAAAGCATTTAACTCCAACATGCCCTTGATCTTTTTAACTTGGGAGCTCCTTGAATCAGCCCACTGACAGTTGTTTGAAGATATTCTTTCCAGTATCTCAAATGCTTCATTATAGGTCCTTGACAAAAGAGCCACATTTGCCAAAGCATCAACAACTTGTTTAGTGGCTGAATTAAACCCATTGTAAAATATCTCCATTTGAATACAATGAGGGAGTCCATGATGAGGACACTTCCTGAGCAAATCCTTAAATCTCTCCCAGGCTTCGCTCAAGGATTCATCATCCAACTGCTGAAAAGCCACAATTTCATTTCTAAATTTAGCATTTCTAGTTGGTGGGAAATACTTAATGAGATTTTTTTCAGCAAGGGTGTTCCAAGAGTCAACTGCCCCAGGAGGAAGTGTATTCAACCATGTCTTGGCTGCATCTCTAAGGGAGTAAGGGAACAAACTCAACCTTAGGGCATCCTTGGGCACTCCTGACAGTTTAAAAGAATCACTAACCCCTAGGAAGGATTTTAAATGCAAGTGAGGATCTTCAGATGATAGTCCATGAAACTGTCCTATGGTTTGGAGCATTTGGAACATGACAGGTTTAAGCTCAAACGTTGGGGCTTGGATTTCTGGCCTAATGATCCCAGGATTTAGCTCTTCAACCAAGGGATTGGCATAGGTTCTAATGGCTCTCTCCTTGTCATCTGCTAAAACAATAACATTGGCAGGGACCATAGCTTGGGGTTCAGCTAGAGGTGGTCTAAAGCCTTCTTGGTCGTGTGGTTGGTTTCCAGGGTTATTCTGAGGATTATTAGGATCTGCAGGACCTCCACGAAAATCTTCCATTCTTTCCTTTTGAATCCTCCCTCTTCTATGAAATGTTCTCTCTGGTTCAGGATCTAGGAAAAATTCTAAACCTGGGAAATCATTCATGCACAATTACAACACTTGAAAAACAAGGAAACACCTTAGTTAGATCTTTCTTTCAGCTCAAAAATCACTAAAGACAACTCAAACAAAGTAAAAATCAAACTAATCGCCGGCAACGGCGTCAAAAACTTGTTTGCTTAAAAGGGGTGTGTGAAATTATCAAGAAAATACTCCTAAACTGTGCAAGCATACACAATCTAAGCAGCAAGTGATAAGTATTTTAATCGTCTCCTCAGGGATTAGTTGTAGGAAATTTACAAGATTGAGTTGAATTTAATGAGTAAGGGTAACCAACAATAAGGAATGAATATTGAAATTAGGAATTAAGGGTAACAATTGAATTGCTAAAGTAATGCAGAAGAGGATTAGAAACCGTAAGGCAGCAACAACACAAGTTTAACCAATAGTAAAAAGGGGATAGGATTAGGGACGAAATTATGCTTCAGCAATCTTTATGCTAGAGCTCAAAACTGCACCAGAGCTCAAAACAGTATATCTCACAAAATCTTTCCAGATTTCCTCGCGAATTAGGCACTTAATTTCCATTAAACACCCTTAATTTTAGTTCCTACTGTTAACACTAGGTGAGTGACTATTCCTAGACTCCTCAATCACCTGAGAGAAGTGAATCTCTTAATCAGAACTAGTGTCATGCCTTGAAATCGGTTTACTCTTCCCTTTTCCAAGTTGGAATAAACAATACTAAGATGATATGGCCAAACAAACGTTAGTTAAACAGTAAATTCACAAGGCACAAGAGAGAGGTTGCAGCAAATTACTCTTTCATTAAAATTACATCCACATAAAGTCTCCTAATCCTCACCCCAAGGGTGATTAGTTCATAATACTAAGGAATGACAATAATGAAACAGTAAAACTAGTGCTAAGCATACTGAACATAGTCTTAGTTACAAAATAGCAGAGTAAAAGTAAGGGAGAATGAAGAATGAACAGATGGTGAAGTTCCCAAGCCTTTCTCGGTTCACCCCAGCCTCTTTCCAGAAGGAGAAAGCTTCCCCAAATACGGCTTGCTACCAATTCGTCCTTTGTCTTTTTCCCAATCGGGTTCTTCTTCTTCCTCCCTCCTCCTTTTCTAACACAGCCAAAACGAGACATTTATATCGTATCCACCTCGAATTAAGGGTTGAATAGACCAAAAAGGGTAATGACAAGAAGGCCTCTCATTGGCTCACAATAGGCGATGATAGGCGCGATTCTATCCACTTCAATTAATGAATTACGTCCCACGTGCATTCTCGCATCCGATATCGACATTGAGCTCCAAAGATTCTTTATCCTTCAAAGAATTCCACAACTCACAATGACTCGAAGCAGACCTTCCACACTTCATACCATCCATCTACCCAAAACTCCTGAAAATATGGCCAAAAGATAGCATTCAACAATGAAAAGTACTTTAATGACTTTATGGTACTTCAAAAGTAATCTGTAGGTATTAACGCACAACAGTATTTAATCAAGGGGTTAAAATAGTCAAGAAGTCTCGAAATACCAAGGAATAATCACAATAAAAGCTCAATCTTAGCTCTCATTCTAAGAGCTAACAGAGGGTTATTTCCCAACCTGACCGCTACTTGGGTTTACCAGAAACTCAAGTCGTTATACTTGATGACGGTGTAGAAGATCTATTGTCTTATAAACAAACAATGAATAACGTAGACAAGAACCAATGGATCAAAGTCATGGACCTTGAAATGGAGTCAATGGACTTCAATTGAGTATGGGAGCTTGTAGACCAACCTGAGGGGTTAGACCCATAAGGTGTAAATGGATCTATAAGAGAAAAAAAGATGCAGCCGGAAAGGTACAAACCTTTAAGGCTAGACTGGTAGCAAAGGGTTTTACCCAAAGGGAAGGAATTGATTAAGAAGAAACTTTTTCCCCTGTTGCTATGCTAAAGTCTATAAGGATACTCTTGTCCATAACCGCATTTTATGATTATGAAATTTAGCAAATGGACATCAAGACTGCCTTTTTGAATGGTAATCTTGACGAGAGCATCTGTATGTCTCAACTCGAAGGGTTTATAACCAAAGGTCAGGAGCAAAAAGTTTGCAGACTCAATCGATCCATTTATGGGTTGAAACAAGCATCTAGATATTGGAATATAAGATTTGATACTATGATCAAGTCTTTGTTGGGATTTATGCCCTAAACTTGTGTAATTTTGATCAATTAAATAAAGTGTTATTTGTTTTGATAAGATTACAGTCTTGCTTTTATAAATCCAATAAACTAAGCTCCAAGGTTATAACATTTATCTTGAAATCAGTATAGTGGACACTATTTGGGTTGAGTTCAAGAATATAACCTAAATGGTCTATGGTATAAGAATAAGGTTGGAAACCTCATTCTGGTAACACCATGGATGCGACCCACTTTGTAATTAGTACAAATGAGGTAATCCAACTCATTCATGTAGTTGACATGCGAGTGGGGGCATCCCGTATGAACAGTTCATACAAGATCGGATCGCAAATTATTAGTCTAACCAGGGTAACACCGCTAATGAGGATAAGACTAGTAATTTATAGATGGTCATTAGTGACTCGACTGAATCTGAGCAAGTTAAGAACTCCTGCTTATAGGAATTTGTCCTTAGACTAGTATGGGTGAGAGTGGCTCATGGCCGACTCAATAAGCCTACCTTCTCGGGACGAGAACCTCGTAGGTAGTGGGAACTTAATCAGGCAAGATGGAATTCACTCATTCGCTCATCGAGGAATTAGATAGGTTGTTCCCTTAAGAACCGACTCGTGTCTTGAACAATGGGGCCCCGCCTCTATGAGGGTATGAGTCTAAGGTAGGACCTTAGACTTGTTGTTCATTAGAGGATCGGTGGTGCTTAAGGAGCAAAGAGGTAATCACGGGGGTAAAAAGCGGTAATTTGACCACACCGTGATTACGAACAACTGTGAAGGGTCGACTCATGGGTAATGACTATATCGATGGACACAATAATATCTACGAGTGAGGAGAGTGCAACTACAAGTCTATAGTGGAGTGACTTGTAGTTAATGAATATTGATTAAGCTGGATCAAAGAGTTTGATCGCTTAATCTCACATCATTGAGCTCATGAACTGTGGGGTCCATTAGATCACTCCGTTGGCCCAACATGGTAATATTGAGGGTATAAAGTTAGGAGTGAAATATAAGTGTTCAATTTCATACATGAGGAGTTATATCAATTATATATGATATAATTGATATAATATATAGTTTTAATGTGAATTAGATTCATATATAAACTATATACTAAAGAGAGACTAAAGGAGGGGTAGGATGGTCATTTCCATCCTATTTCTCTATATATATGGTTGCATGAGATGCAACAAGGTGAAGGAATTCTAAGGAATTACAAGCTCTTTGTTGTGTTGTTGGAAAGGTTCCAAGACACACACATCTCTCTCAAAATACCTGACCTCTCCTAAAGGGAACCCACCTTCCTCCCTCACCTAGAGAACAACGGAGATGATCCGGTGGTCGTGTCTTCGCACGTTGGAGTTCCTGTTGCTGAGATCGTGATCGTGGGAGAGAGGAACACGTGAAGAAAGGTTCTTCAAAGGTAATTTCTTGTTGTCCATTCTGTTTTACTTGCTTAATCTATGTTTTATGTTCTTGAATTAATCGTTGTAACTAAATCAAGAGCGCACGATTCGCAATCGCTTCCGCTGCGGGGACTTCGATTCCCTTCAATTGGTATCAGAGCCCAATTGTGTTCTTGATTTATGTTCTGGATTTTTCAAGAACAAGGTGGGATTTACTATTTTTTGCATGAGATGTATGAACGGTTTTTGCAAAAATTAGATGTGAAAATTTTGGCACTTAGATTTACAATTTCCATTGAAATGTTCAATGTAAGGGCCCGATGTTTTGGGCAAATTTAATTGTAAATCGAGTCTGTAAGTCTGTGTCGATCGAGGCAAGGCGGTTGCTGAGAAGATCGGAGAAAAAACGAGCAAGATTTGGAGACATCTAAGTGTTGTCTGTGTGCAGCCTTACAACGCTGTTCATCGGCGTTGCAACGCTGCGCTTGCGGGAGAAGGCGCGCACAGGAAGCAACGTTGCAACGCATCGTCTAGCGTTTCAACGCTCGACAGAAGACGACAAAAAGCAGCGTTGCAACGCCAGTGGCGTTTCGCAGAATTCAGCAACGGGCAGAAACGTTTTTTTAAATTATATATTAAATATAAAAACGTTTTATATTTAATTTATTTTTAATTAATTAATTTTAATTAATATAATTAGATTATATTAATTAAAATTAAAATTAGGGTGCCAAAATTGGTCTAATTTTTGCTATTTTAATTATGCAATTGTTGTGTAATTATTGCCATGCATAGTGTGTGCTTTTATTTTAGAAATCCCACCTTAGGTTAAGCATTATCATGCGTCATTTATAATATAAGGAGTTATATTATATAGTTTGCATGATTAATTAATATAAGGTTGTTATATTAATTTTTGGACAACATTGACATGCATTATTTTTCATGAGATAAATATGCTATGAACGTCTTATTATTCATGTGATGAATGATCAAGCACTATAACATAGTATGCATGTCACCTAAGGTTAATTATTAGTTTTAAAGTGTTTAGAACTTGGAAATAATAGACCTTAGGTTATCTAGTTCTAATTAGATTAGAATTAGGAACCAAGTAATTTATAAACTATGATTAAAAGAGGAACTCTGTCTAAGGAAAGTTCTGTCTAGGTGGG
Organism: Trichosanthes cucumerina; assembly: GCA_036507285.1. Taxonomy (NCBI): domain Eukaryota; kingdom Viridiplantae; phylum Streptophyta; class Magnoliopsida; order Cucurbitales; family Cucurbitaceae; genus Trichosanthes; species Trichosanthes cucumerina. Next base: position 20,448,864 of record CM071841.1, read on the forward strand.
TATTTAAGTCGACTTTAAACTAACACCCTACACTGAACTCGACTGGGAGCGAAATTTAATCAGAGAGTCTTATAAATTACAGTAGCATCAGCGGGTTTATTAAGGGGTTAATAAACTAGAAATCCTAGGTTTAATATAAGGAGTTATATTAACAAACTTAGGATAAAATCAATATAAGAGTTATATTGATTATCAATATAAGAGTTATGTTGATAGAGTTAGGTAAAACCATTAGTCGGGTTTTAGCCTAAGAAAGATTCCCATAAACTTAAAGTATTCAGTGGGAGGAAAAAGTGTATGAGATACATATTTTTCCACCTACGCTATCTCTGGGAAGTTCACACCGTGAGACTCATACTTGGCCTCGTGGCGCAAACGGGAGCGTCCCCCTTCGGATGGTGTTTCTATGAGTCAATATCAAGGTGAATGGAGAGGGTACTTAGTGAGTGGGAGCAGGTTTAGTGAAAACAAAAACCTACGGTCTCTTTTGTCGGTTTACACCGTTAGACCACTATGGTCAGCCTGCTAGTTTGGCCTTGACCAGACAATCCCTTCGGAGGGCTTGATCATAGGGGATCAAACACAGTAGACACCCGAAAGGGATAAAGATTTGCTTAGTCTATTTTCCAATCTAGTCCTCCCTTCGGCGAATTTTATTGGATCGAGACTCTGGGATCTAAAGACAAAGGGTTACACTCACGGGGTACATAAGTTGTGTATGTATCCAGACCGAAAAATGGTAACTAAAACCTATAGGAATAAGAGTTATTCTGGTATTAGGTTTTGGTCAAGAGTGTCTTGATCTAGAGGAGGATTGTTTTTTATTACCCTTCGGTGTCATACATTCTAAACCTTTGGAGTATAATTGCAAATTATAAATGGCCTAGGAATCATTTGATAATTAGCTAAAACATGATTGGATTAGAGTTATAGCAAGAAATTCATACAAGTTGGTTTGTAAATTTTCAGCAAAAATGTCTAGCTATATAATTTCCTTATTGGGTGCGAAAAAGTTAACCGGAGAGAATATGATGACATGGAAAAACAAACTCAACACTATTTTGGTAGTGGATGATCTGAAGTCTGTGCTAACTGAGGAGTGTCCTCAGGTGCGAGGCTCGAATGCGTCACGAAATGTTCGTGATGCATATGGTCGATGGATCAAGGCCAATGATAAGGCCAAGGTCTACATGTTGGCAAGTATGTCTGACATATTAGCCAAGAAGCATGAGGGCATGATTACCACTAAGGAAATCATGGATTCTGTGTAGGGTATGTTTGGACAAAAGTCCACACAAGCCCGACATAATGCCCTAAAGTACATATTCAACTCGAGGATGCCAGGGGGTACATTTGTTTGGGATCATGTCCTGGATATGATGGTGAACTTTAACATCGCGGAGTCGAATGGTGCTTCCATCGATGAGTCGAGCCAGGTCAGCTTCATTCTGGAAACCCTTCCAGATAGTTTCCTGCAGTTTAGAAGTAATTCTGTTATGAACAAGCTTACTTTTAATCTTACCTCCCTTCTGAATGAACTCCAGATCTTTCAACGTTTGATGAAAATTCAGGGATCGAAAGGTGAGGCAAATGTTGCCAGTAGGAGTTATCACAGAAGTTTGACCTCTGGGACAAAAACAGTGGCTTCATCTTCTTCTAACCTGAGAGGTAAGAAGAAGAACATGAAGAAGATTGGTAAAGGGAAACAGGCTGACAAAGCTGCCGCCAAGAAAGGCAAGAAAGTCAAAGACGTTGCTGACAAAGGAAAGTGCTTCCACTGCAACGAAGATGGGCATTGGAAACGAAACTTTTCGAAGTACATTGCAGAAAAGAAGAGGGAAGGTGAATATGATTTTCTTTGCCTAGAAGCTTGTTTAGTGGATAATGATAAAACAGCTTGGATACTTGATTCAGGCGCTACTAATCATGTTTGCTCTTCTTTTCAGGGAATTGATTCCTGGCAGCAGCTACAACAAAGAGAGATAACGCTCCGGGTTGGAAATGGAGAGGTCGTCTCACCAGAATGCTGCATGAGCACAATGAAGCTTTATTTTGGCAAGAAATATGTATTGTTGAACAATATATTAGTGATACCAGGGTTTACTAGAAACCTTATTTCCATTTCTTGCCTTATTGAACAATGTATTTCTGTTTCCTTTTCTATGAATAAAGTGTTTATTTTGAAGAAAGGTTTAGAAATATGTTCAGCTTCATTAGAAAATGGATTGTATGTTTTAAGGCCTAATTCAGTCAAAATGATTTTGAACACTGAATTATTTAAAACTGCAAACACACAAACTAAGAAACGTAAAATTTCTCCTAAAGAAAATGCTCATCTTTGGCATCTAAGATTGGGTCACATTAATCTCAATAGGATTGAGAGATTGATAAAGAAATGACTTCTAAACGAGTTAGAAGAAAATTCTTTGCCAGTATGTGAATCATGCCTAGAAGGCAAGATGACTAAAAGACCTTTTAGTGGAAAAGGTTATAGAGCCAAAGACCCTCTAGAGCTTATGCATTCAGACCTTTGTGGTCCGATGAATGTTAAAGCTAGGGGAGGATATGAATATTTCATCTCCTTTATAGATGATTATTCTAGATATGGGCATATTTACCTAATGCACCACAAGTCTGAAGCACTTGAAAAGTTCAACGAATTCAAGACCGAGGTTGAAAATCAATTAGGTAAAACTGTTAAAACACTTCGATCGGATCGAGGTGGAGAGTACATGGATTTAAAATTCCAGAACTATATGATAGAACATGAAATTACATCCCAACTCTCAGCTCCCGGCACACCACAACAAAATGGTGTATCGGAAAGGAGAAATAGAACCTTGTTGGACATGGTTCGATCAATGATGAGTTATGCTCATCTCTCTAGTTCCTTTTGGGGTTACGCAGTGGAGACTGCAGTATACATTTTGAATAATGTGCCCTCCAAAAGTGTTTCTGAAACACCTTTGAACTCTGGAAAGGACGTAAAGGTAGTTTATGTCACTTCAGAATATGGGGCTATCCGGCACATGTGCTTGTGACAAATCCAAAAAAGTTGGATTCGCGTTCAAAATTATGCCTATTCTAGGATACCCAAAAGAAACAAGAGGTGGTTTATTCTATGATCCTAAGGAAGATAAGGTCTTTGTGTCGACAAATGCCACTTTCTTGGAGGAGGACCACATAAGGGACCACAAACCAAAAAGTAAGGTAGTGTTGAGTGAGTTAGACAGAACTTTAGCAAAGGTTACTAATAAGAACACTAGTACGTCAACAAGAGTTGTTGATACTAGTTTGTCTAGTCAAGAGAGTCCATCTCAAGAGTTGAGTATGCCTCGACGTAGTGGGAGGGTTGTGATACAGCCTGATCGTTACATGGGTTTAACTTAAACCCAAGTTGTTATACCAGATGACAACTGCGAGGTTCCATTGACTTATAATCAAACAATGGTTGACAAAGACAAAGACAAATGAGTCATAACCATGGACGCAGGAATGGAGTCTATGTACTTCAATTCTGTTTGGGATCTTCTAGATAAGCCTGATGGGGTAAAACCTATAGGTTGTAAGTGGATCTACAAGAGAAAACGTGATGTAGATGGGAAGGTGCAAACCTTTAAAGCTAAACTAGTAGCAAAGGGTTATACCCATGTTGAAGGGGTTGACTATGAGGAGACCTTTTCACCTGTTGCTATGGTAAAGTCTATCCGTATCCTTATTGCCATTGCCACATATTATGACTATGAGGTATGAAAAATGGATGTCAAGACAGTCTTTTTGAATGACAATCTTGAGGAAACCATCTACATGGACCAACCCAAAGGGTTCATTAAACTAGGACAAGAGCAAAAGGTTTGCAGGCTTAAAAGGTCGATTTATGGACTGAAACAAACCTCTAGGTCCTGGAATATAAGATTTGATGAGGCTATCAGATCTTATGGTTTTGACCAGAATGATGATGAACCTTGTGTCTACAAGCAAATCATCAATAGTTCTGTCGCATTCCTAATTCTCTATGTGGATGATATCCTACTCATTGGGAATGATGTAGTTTATCTTACTGACATCAAGGAATGGCTAGCTATGCAGTTCCAAATGAAAGATTTGGGTGATGCACAGTTTGTTCTTGGGATCCAGATTGTCCGTAACCGCAAGAATAAAACACTAGCCTTGTCTCAAGCATCATACATAGACAAAGTGTTGTCAAGGTTTAAGATGCAAGATTCCAAAAAGGGCTTGTTGCCTTTTAGACATGGAATCCATTTGTCTAAGGAACAGTGTCCTAAGACACCTCAAGGAGTTGAGGATATGAGATGGATTCCTTATGCATCGGCTGTTGGGAGCCTGATGTACGCCATGTTGTGTACTAGGCCCGACATCTGTTTTGCAGTTGGGATGATCAGTAGGTAACAATCCAATCCAGGACATGAACACTGGACAACGGTTAAAACAAACCTTAAGTATCTTCGGAGAACAAGGAACTACATGCTTGTGTATGGAGTTAAGGATTTGATCCTTACAGGATACACAGATTCTGACTTTCAGACTGATAAAGATTTTCGAAAATCTACATCAAGGTCAGTTTTCACTCTTAACGGAGGAGTTGTAGTATGGCGAAGCGTCAAGCAAGGATGCATCGTTGATTCCACCATGGAGGCCGAATATGTAGCAGCTTGTGAAGGAGCTAAGGAGGCCGTTTGGTTAAGGAAATTCATGCTAAATTTGGAAGTTGTTCCAAATATGACTTTGCCCATCACGCTGTATTGCGATAACAGTGGTGCAATGGCAAATTCGAGGGAACCCCGAAGTCACAAGAGGGGAAAACACATAGAGCGGAAGTATCATCTCATCCGGGAGATCGTGCATAGAGGAGACGTGATTGTCACGAAGATAGCCTCAGAGCACAACATTGTTGATCCTTTTACAAAGGCTCTCACGGCTAAAGTATTTGAGAGTCACCTAGAAGGTCTAGGTTTACAAGTCTTCCCCAACCAGGGCAAGTGGGAGTATTTTGTACAAAGGGGTTTAAATGCCCTAGTTTATTGTATTTACATTACTGTAATGTTTAGTACTCCACAAGCTTTAGGTCAAGTGGGAGATTGTTGGGATTTATGCCCTAAACTTGTATAATTTTGATCAATTAAATAAAGTGTTATTTGTTTTGATAAGATTAGAGTCTTGCTTTTATAAATCCAATAAACTAAGCTCCAAGGTTATAACATTTATCTTGAAATCAGTATAGTGGGCACTATTTGGGTTGACAAGATTATAACCTAAATAGTCTATGGTATAAGAATAAGGTTGGAAACCTTATTCTGGTAGCACCATGGATGCGGCCCACTTTGTAATTAGTACAAATGAGGTAATTCAACTCATTCATGTAGTTGACATGCGAGTGAGGGCATCATGTATGAAGAGTTCATACAAGACTAGATCGCAAATTATTAGTCTAACCAGTATAACACCGTTAACAAGATAAGACTAGTAATTTATAGATGGTCATTAGTGACTCGACCTGAATCCTGAGAAAGTTAAGAACTCCTGCTTATAGGGGTTTGTCCTTAGACTAGTATGAGTGAGAGTGGCCTGTAGCCGACTCAATAAGCCTACCTTCTCAGGGACAAAACCTCGTAGGTAGGTCGGAACTTAACTGTGCAAGATGGAATTCACTCATTCCTCTACTGAGGAATGAGATAGGTTGTTCCCTTAGAACTGACTCCAGGTCTTGAACAACAGGGCCCCGCGCTCTATGAGGATATGAGTCTAAGGTAGGACCTTAGACTTATTGTTCATTAGAGGATCAGTGGTACTTAAGGAGCAAAGAGGTAATCACAGGGGTAAAACGATAATTTGACCTAGCTGTGATTACGAACAACCTGTGAAGGGTCGACTCATGGATAATGACTATATCAGTCGACACAATATTATATACAGTGAGGAGAGTGCAGCTACAAGTCTATAGTGGAGTGACTTGTAGTTAGTGAATATTGATTAGTTAGATCAAAGAGTTTGATTAGTTAATCCCACATCATTGGAGCTCATGATCTGTAGGTCCATTAGATCCCTCCGTTGGCTCAATATGGTAATATTGAGGGTATAAAGTTAGGAGTGAAATTGAAGTGTTCAATTTCATACATGAGGTGTTATATCTATTATATATGATATAATTGATATAATTTATAGTTTTAATGTGAATTAGATTCATATATAAACTATATACTTAAGAGAGAATAAAGGTAGGATGGCCATTTCCATCCCATTTCCCTATATATATAGTTGCATGAGATGCAACTAGGTTAAGTTATTCAAAGTCATTCTAAGTGATTCCTAGCATTTTGTTGTTGTTGGAAAAGTTCCAAGACAACAAACATCTGTCTCACAAAACACCTCACTATTCCTAAAGGGAACCCACCTCCCTCCCTCACCTAGAGAACAATGGAGAAGATCCGGTGGTAGTGTCGGTGTTCGTACGAGTTCGTGTTGCGTTGATCTTGATCGTGAAGAGAGGAGGAGCACTTGAAGAACGGTTCTTCAAAGGTAATTTCTTTCTGTCCATTCTATTATGTATGCTTAATCTTGTTATTTGTGTTCTTGAATAAATCGTTGTAACTAAATCAAGAGCGCGCGATTCGCAATCGCTTCCGCTGCAGGGACTTCGATTCCCTTAAATATATAGGGGAATGAGATGGAAATGACCATCCTACCCCTCCTTTAGTCTCTCTTTAGTATATAGTTTATATATGAATCTAATTCACATTAAAACTATATATTATACCAATTATATCATATATAATTGATATAACTCCTCATGTATGAAATTGAACACTTATATTTCACTCCTAACTTTATACCCTCAATATTACCATGTTGGGCCAACGGAGTGATCTAATGGACCTACAGTTCATGAGCTCCAATGATGTGAGATTAACTGATCAAACTCTTTGATCCAGTTAATCAATATTCATTAACTACAAGTCACTCCACTATAGACTTGTAGTTGCACTCTCCTCACTTCAGAGATATTATTGTGTCCACCGATATAGTCATTACCCATGAGTCGACTCTTCACAGTTGTTCGTAATCACAAACCGGGTCAAATTACCGTTTTACCCCTGTGATTACCTCTTTGCTCCTTAAGCACCACTGATCCTCTAATGAACAACAAGTCTAAGGTCCTACCTTAGACTTATACCCTCATAGAGGGCGGGGTCCCGTTGTTCAAGACCTGGAGTCAGTTCTTAAGGGAACAACCTATCTAATTCCTTAGTAGAGGAATGAGTGAATTCCATATTGCACAGTTAAGTTCCCAGCTACCTACGAGGTTCTCTCCCTGAGAAGGTAGGCTTATTGAGTCGGCTACAGGCCACTCTCATCCATACTAGTCTAAGGACAAACCCATATAAGCAAGAGTTCTTAACTTGCTCAGGATTCAGGTCGAGTCACTAATGACCATCTATAAATTACTAGTCTTATCCTGTTAACGGTGTTACACCGGTTAGACTAATAATTTGCGATCCAGTCTTGTATGAACTCTTCAAACAGGATGCCCCCACTCGCATGTCAACTACATGAATGCGTTGGATTACCTCATTTGTACTAATTACAAAGTGAGTCGCATCCATGGTGTTACCAGAATGAGGTTTACAACCTTATTCTTATACCATAGACTATTTAGGTTATATTCTTGAACTCAACCCAAATAATGTCCACTACACTGATGTTCAAGATAAAAGTTATAACCTTGGAGCTTAGTTTATTGAATTTATAAAGCAAGACTATAATTCTATCAAAAAAAATAACACTTTATTTAATTAATCAAAATTACACAAGTTTAGGGCATAAATCCCAACATTTTAGACTTAGAAGACTATATCGATTCAAGCAAGAAGGGCCCGAAGAAACATGAGCAGTTTTATGTGCCCTAATAAAGTCACCGTCTAGCTAAAAACGTTAAAGAAAGCGCTTCTTGAAAGGCAACCCAAGTTTTATGTGTTATGTTATCTGTTTTTATGTTTGCTTTCTTTTTATGTTTTCTTTCCTTCATAGTTGATTTTCTATTTTTTTTTTTGGTACCTCCAGGTGTATGCCCAAGAGAAGAGCGGTAGACTTGCACCTTTTTGATCCTAAGATCGAGAGAACCTGTAGGAGACTCCTAAGGGAAGGAAGAGCAGAACCTCAGACTATGGCTGATCAGGAGTTAATCAATAACCCGAAACGCATCAGGGAGTATTTCCAACTTGTGTTTAATTTTGAGCAGGCTGGAAAAGTTTGTGCCCCTATAAATGCTAACAATTTTGAACATAAAACAGGGCTTATACAGATCGTTAGGGAAGGTGCTTTCAGAGGATTAGCAACAGAAGATCCTAATTCACACTTGCAAAATTTTTTAGAAATCTATGGTACACTTAAAATGAATGGTATCGCTGCTGATAGTATTCGCTTATGTCTCTTTCCATTTTCTTTGCAGGGTAGGGCTAAAGAATGGCTAGGATCTCTCCCACAAGCAGTGTCACCTCTTGGGAGGAGCTGGCCCAAGCCTTCACAAGCCGTAACATACTCTACTTCCATCGTGGAATCAACGATGCATCCCTGCTTAATGTTTCGCCATGCTACAACTCCTCTATTCAAAATAAAGGCGGGCCCCGAAGTGGATTTCCTAGAATACTTATCGGTCTGAAAGTCAGAGTCTGTGTATCCTGTAACGATAAAATCCCCACTCTCATACACAAGGTTGTAGTTCCTAGTTCTCCTAAGATACTTGAGGATTGGATTGATACCAATTAACAATCCCGACTGCATAACAAATGTCGGGTCTAGTAGACAACATGGCATACATGAGGCTCCCTACAGTTGAAGCATAGGGGATTCGTCTCATATCCTCAACCTCGTGAGGTGTTTTAGGACATTGATCCTTAGACAAGTGAACCCCATGCCTGAAAGGCAACAAGCCATTCTTGAAGTTATGCATCTTATATGTAGACAACATCTTGTCAATATGTGATGCCTGAGACATGGCTAGCGTTTGTTCTTTCGATTCCAGACTATCTGGATACCTAGAACATATTGGGCCTCTCCAAAATCTTTCATTTGTAATTGTGAAGCCAACCATTCCTTAATGTCAGTAAGAAACCCTACCTCATTACCAATGAGCAGGATATCATCCATATATAATATTAGAAATGCGACAATGTTGTTGACGATTTTCTTATAGACACAAGTCTCGTCAACAATCTTATCAAAGCCATAAGATTTGATCGCCCCATCATGATTGAGATCGGATCTCCTTAAGCAGCGGAAACGTGTTTTGGAATCGTAATTGCTTGTTTATTTTGGTTAAACACAAATACCAGTACATTGGAAAAAATAAAGAGAATAAGCATACATTTCCTAATCTAATTAGACATGTTTAATCATGCAAACATGTTCTGTACAATAATTAAACAAAAGGAAAAAACTAGATTACCTTTGTAGATTAAGTCAATTCAGCAACTTCTTGCTTTATCATTGCACAGCAACACAACAACAACTAAAACTCCTCTGTTCTTCTCTAGCAGGACAACAATACTCAGTAAACCTCCTATCCTTCGAGATCTACTTAGATCTATCATTTGGTGTGAAGGAATCCAAAATTTTGGAAGTGAGAAAGAGGGAATTTGAGAGAGAAAGAATTTCTAAGAGCAATTCACAAATTGATCAATCAACCGATTCTTCCCCATTGGAGAAGAATTAAACGAGAAATCACTTCCCCCACTCCCTATCGATAGGGAGTTGGAGGGAAATGGAGAACGTGTCCTCCTGACACGTTCCCATTTATTTAATATTAAATTAAATTAATTAATCTAATTAATTATATTAATTAAATCATATTTAATTAACAAATTAAATATCTTTAATTTAATTAAGATTAAATCATATTTAATCATATTTATCCCTCTAACCTATAGTTTTAATGTACATCTTATGCACATTAAATTATAACCTATAGTTTTCAAATATGAATCACACTCACATTTAAATTTAATATTTGAACTCTTTCAAATATATAATTCTCTCATATGATTTAATATGAATCATATTCACATTAAATTTATAATATAAAGTTCCAAAACTTTATATTATATCGTATCTATATATATTAAGTTTATTCCTCAATGAATTTGAACATTTCAAATTCAAAACGATCTAAAAACCCTTACGAGTTAGAAGGTGGACCTAATGGACCTACAGATAAGAAGCTCCAACGATACAAGATTACTCGGTTAATCTCATTAACCTCCTAATCAACATTCGTTAACTGCGGGAACACTCCACTAAAGTCTCGCAACTGCACTTTTCTCACTGCAGATATATTTCTGTGTTCACGGATATTGACCAATAACAAGAAGTCAATCCTTCACGAATGTTCGTAACACCAGCTGGATCAAATTACCAATTACATCTTGTACCTTAAGTACTAGTGCTCCTCTAATGAACAATTTGTTTGTGGTCCTACCAACAAACAAAAGTCTCTCTCGGGCCAATGAGAGACTTTTGTTCATGTCCCGGAGACACCACTTAAGAGAACATTCATCTACTTACCCTAGTGGGCGGGAAGAAGTGAATTCCATCTTGTTAAGTTAAGTCCCCAGCCGCTCACTCGGTCTTATCCCCAAGAAGGTAGACATATTGAGTCGGCGAATCTGGCCACTCTAACCCATACTAGTCAAAGAACAATCCCTCGCAAAGAAGAGTTCGAAACCTGCTCACGATTGAGATCAAGATGCCTAGGTCATCCTAGTGAAATAGAAACCTAACTAGTCAATGGAGTTACATCTAGTGGTTACTATTTTGCGGTCCAGTCTTGTGTAATCTCATTACATAGGATATCCCCACTCACATGTCATCTACACGAACACGTTAGGATCACAGTGTTTGTATCATATACAAAGTGGGTCACATCCATAGTTTTACTAGGGTAAGGTACCCAAACCTTATCCCCTTACTATAGACCCTTTAGTTTGTATCTCGAACCGAGATCCTTTATATGTTCACTACATTCAGTTCAAGATACATTTTACAGCCTTGGATGTTTAGTTTATTGGATTTAAGGTTAAAATAATGGCAATATCTAACAATAACTTTTTATTGAAATAATAACACTTTATTACAAGAATGAGAACATAATTACAAACTATGAGTTTTAGGGCACACACCCAACAAACTCACACTTGAACTAAAACTCTAGTGGGGTACATCAAAATCTAAAACAATGGTTTCATAGATACAAATACAATAAACTAGGGAATCCATATACCCATTACATATCTCCCACTTGCCCTAGATTAGCCTATCTACATATCTCGTAGACCTAGACTTTCCAGATGACCCTCGAACACTTTAGCCGTGAGAGTGTTTGTAAACGGATCAACAATGGTGTGCTCTGAAGCGATTTTTGGACTGTCACATCTCCTCATTGCACTATTTCTCATATTAGGTGATACTTTCTCTCTATGTGCTTGCCTCGCTTATGGTTGTGAGGTTCCTTCGAATTTGCTACCGCACCACTGTTGTCACAGTATAAGGTGATGGGAAATTCCATATTTGGAATACCTTCCAAATCAGTAAGGAATTTCATTAGCCAAACAACCTCTTTAGCTGCTTCACACGCAACAACAAACTCAACCTCCATCGTGGAGTCAGCGATGCATCTCTGTTTGATACTTCGCCATACTATAGCTCCCCTGTTAAGGGTGAAAACTGATCCCGATGTGCATTTCCTAGAATCCTAATCGGTCTAAAAATCAGAATCAGTGTATCCAGTAAGGATGAAATCCTTAGTGCCATACACAAGCGTATAGTCCCTCGTTCTCATAAGATACTTGAGGATATTTTTAACTGTGGTCCAGTGGTCTAACCCTGGATTGGATTGATACCTACTGACTATTCCCACTACATAACAAATGTCTGGCCTCGTGCACAACATAGTATACATTAAACTACCTACTGTAGAGGCATAGGAAATACTCTCATATCCTCAACTTCTTGAGGTGTCTTAGGACACTGTTCCTTAGACAGATGAACTCCATGCCTGAAGGGTAATAAGCCTCTCTTGGAATTCTACATCGAATATCGGGCCAACATTTTGTCGATATAAGATGCTTGAAACAGAGCTAGCGTTCTGTTCTTGTGATTCCTGAAAATCTGAATCCAAAGAACATATTGCGCCTCCCAAATCTTTCATTTGGAATTGGGTCACCAACCAATTTTTTATGTTAGTAAGGTCTCCTACATCATTCCCAATGAGTAGGATATCATCCACATAAAGCACTAAGAAATCTACTTTGTTGTTGATGATCCTCTTGTAAACACAAGGCTCATCAACGTTTTGGTCAAAGCCATAAGACTTGATCACAGTATCAAATATTATGTTCCAAGATCTGGATGCTTGTTTCAACCCATAAATGAATCGATTGAGTTTGCAAACTTTTTGCTCCTAACCTTGGGTTATGAACCCTTCGTGCTGAGACATATAGATACTCTCGTCAAGATTACCTTTCAAAAAGGCATTCTTGATGTCCATTTGCCAAATTTCATAATCATAAAATGTTGCTATGAACAAAAGTATCCTAATAGACTTAAGCATAGCAACAGGGGAAAAAGTTTCCTCATAGTCAACTCCTTCCCTTTGGGTAAAAAACTTTGTTACATGTGTAGCCTTAAAGGTCTGTACTTTTCCGGATGTATCTCTCTTTCTCTTGTAGATCCATTTGCACTCTATGGGTCTTACCCCTTCAAATTGGTCTACAAGTTCCCATACTGAATTGAAGTACATTGACTCCATTTCAAAGTCCATGACTTTGATCCATTGGTCCTTGTCTACGTCATTCATTGTCTGTCTATAAGACAATGGATCTTCTACACCGTCATCAGGTATGACGACTTGAATTTCAGCTAAACTCAAGTAGCGGTCAGGTTGGGTAACAACCCTCCCATTGTGTTGAGGCATTCCCAATGATTGAGAAGGACGAGACTGACTTCATGTGCTGGCTTCTTCATCAACTCTTGATGAAGGTCCAACTTGATCAACAACTCTTGTTGGTTAAGTTGTAGCTTCATTTAGTACTAGTTTACTACGTGGTTTATGGTTCCTCATGTGATCTTACTCCAAGAAAGTGGCCTTTGTCGATACAATCACCTTGTTTTCTTGTGGGTCATAGAAAAGACCACCTCTCGTTTCTTTGAGATAACCAACAAATTGACATAATCTTGAACGAGGTTCTAGTTTCTTTGGGTTTTTCACCAGAACGTGCACCGGACAACCCCAAATCCTGAAGTGTTGTAAAATAGGTTTACGCCCCTTCCACAATTCAAAAGGTGTTTCTGAAACACTCTTTGATGGAACAGTGTTGAAGATTTGAACTGTCGTCTGTTAGGATGTTTGTCCTAAACTCGTATAGTTTGTAAATTACTATTTGAAATTAATAAATAGTTATTTATTTCATCATTTTTTGTCTCGCATTTTATACAAACTATGACCAATAAACCAAGCTACAGGGTCATTGAATATATGAGAGAACTAGAACTTGAACGGTGTATAGTGGACACATAGGAAGGATCACGTTCGAGTAAATGACCCGAACGGTCTACAGTATATGGATGGGGTTGGAGATCTAATCCTGGATACACTGTGGATGCGACCCCCTTTGTATTAACATACAAACGAGGTGATCTGACTCGTTCATGTGGCTGACATGCGAGTTGGGGCATCATGTACAATGAGATTGTACAAGACTGGACCGTGAATTATTAGATCTATTGATGTGACACCGTTGACAGTAAGGACTAATAACTTCGTAGATGACCATTAGTGACTTGACCCGAATCCTGAGCGTGTTACGGACTCATATCTGCGGGGGTCTGTCCTTTGACTAGTACGGGTGAGAGTGGTCACAGTTACTCGCCCAATATGCCTATCTTCTAAGGGACAGAACCAAGTAGGGAGTTGAAAACTCAACTACGCGAGATGGAATTCACTCGTTCCCGCCATTAGGGAAACTAGAGGGGTTGTTCCCTTAAGTGCTGTCTCCAAGGCTTGGACAACGGGCGCCCACCCTCTCACTGGCACGAGAGAGTTGTTGTGTATGGTCGGACCATAACAACGTTGTTGTTCATTAGAGGAGCGGTGGGGACTTAAGGAGCAAGAAGTAGACACAGGGGTAAAACGATAATTTGACCCAGTAGTGTCTACGAACAACCTGTGAAGGGTCGACTCATGGGCATTGGTTATATCAGTGGACACGTAATATCTTGCACTGACGGGAGTGCAGCTACGGGCTTTAATGGAGTGTTACCTTAGCTAATGAATGTTGATTAACCAGGTCAAAGAGTTTGATAGGTTAATCTCGGATCATTGGAGCTCGTCACTGTAGGTCTATAAGGTCACTCGGTCGGCTCAAATGGGGTTAAAAGAAGAGTTTAATGTTTTGGTTTAAATTGAAGTGTTCATTTTCACTAATTGGCATTTATGTCATTTATATGAGGTATGAATGATATAATATATAGTTTAATGTGAATGAGATTCATAATATACTATAAGTTAGCCTAATTGTTGAATTAGGGCTAATTAGAGAAATTAGATTGAGAGGTATTAAATTGGATGTGATTCAATTTAATAAATCCACAATATTGCAAATGTGATTTGTAATATGAGATATGAGATATCTTATACTATGTGGTTATGCAAATATGATTTGCATAACCTATAGTTGTGGTAAAATGGTAAATAGGTGGAGATTTCAACTCCACCTATCTCCATTATTTAAACCCCTTTGCAAGAAGGGGAAGACACTCTTTTGCTCATTTTTGGATTTCTCACCAAAAGAAGCAATAGCTCTCTCAAGTTTTCTCTCTACTTTTCTCATCTCAAAACCAAAACACATAGATCCCACTATCTTCCTTCTTCCAAAAAAAGAACAACCGAGAAGCCAAGTGGTGGTGTTTGGTTTTCGTTTGAGTGAAGAGTTAGAGTAGTTCGAGATCGTTGGGAGAACACGAAGAGTTCGTGATCGAAAAGGAAAATTCGAAGCACGTCTTCAACAAGTAAGTACTTGTTGTCTTTTATTTCCAATTTATGCATGTTTAACCTAGATCTAAATGTTAGATTAATTTTAACAAATAACGGTTACACAACTTCACCGCGACAATTCGATCGTCTTCTGCTGCGTGAGAGTTTCATTCCTTCACAATCTCTACTGCGTATCCCCAAAACGAGGCAGGCAATTGAGCATAACTCATCATATGACCCCGAGGCTCTCTGTAGTTGGCTACAACACCACTGTTGTCACAAAACAACGTGATCGACAAGTTCATATTCTGAACAACTTCTAAATTCGTCAAGAACTTCCTATGCCAAACAACTTCCTTTGTAGCTGCACAAGCCACAACGTACTCAGCTTCCATAGTGGAATCAACGATGCATCCCTGCTTGATGCTTCGCAATACTACAGCTCCTACATTAAGAATGAAGGTTGACCCCGAAGTGGATTTCCTAGAATTCTTATCGATCTGAAAGTCAGAGTCTGTGTATACCGTATGGATCAATTCCCCACTCCCATACACTAGGCAGTAGTTCCTCGTTCTCCTAAGATACTTGAGGATTGCCTTTACGACTGTCCAGTGAAAAATCCTACCTCATTCCCAATGAGAAGGATATCATCCACATACAATGTTAGAAATGCGATAGTACTGTTAACGATTTTCTTGTAGACACAAGGCTCGTCTGATGGAGATGGGATCTCCTTGAGCAGAAAAAACGAATTTGGAATCGTAATTTGCAAGTTTTGTTTTGCTTGATATGCAAAAACCCATACATTGATGAAACAGAACAAGCATGAAAATTCCAATCCTATTGACATGGATTAATGCATACAAACATGCTAAAGTTTAACCACTAAACTAAAGAAAAAGAATACCTTTGTAGTTTTGCAGAACAACATCTCCTTGCTCTAATGTTCAGCAACACAGCAACACCCAAGAAACTTCTCTGTTTTTTCAAGCAGTAACACTACCACGAGGAAAACGTTCCCTATTTTTATTAAAAAAAATTATTTAATAATTAATTAAATCTTTTTTAATTAATTAAAATTAAATATCTTATATTTAATTTAGATTAAATCACATTTAACCAATTATCCCTCTATACTATAGTTTTAATGCACATTAAATTTAACCTATAGTTTTAAATATGAATCACATTCACATTTAAATTTAATATTTGAACTCTTTCAAATATTTAATTCTCTCATATAATTTAATATGAATCATATCCACATTAAGATTATAATATATAGTTCCAAAACTACATATTATATCGTATCAATATACATTAGGTTTATTCCCTTATGAATTTGAACGTTTCAAATTCAAATGATCTAAGAACCCTTTATGAGCTAGAAAGTGGACCTAATGAACCTACAGATCAGAAGCTCCAAGGATACCAGATTGTTCGGTTAATCTCATTAACCTCCCAATCAACATTCGTTAACTGTGGGAACACTCCACTAAAGTCGCGCAGCTGCACTCTTCTCATTGAAGATATATTTCTGTGTCCATGGATATTGACCAATAACAGCAAGTCAATACTTCACGAATGTTCGTAATACCAGCTGGGTCAAATTACCGTTTTATCCCTGGGTTACATCTTGTGCCTTAAGTACCAGTGCTCCTCTAATGAATAATTTGTTTGTGGTCCTACCAACAAACAAAGTCCCTCTCGGGCCAATGGGTGGGTCAGGGCTTTTGTTTAAGTCCCAGAGACACCACTTAAGGGAACATTCCTCTACTTACCCTAGTAGGCGGGAAGGAGTGACTTCCACCTTGCCAAGTTAAGTTCCCAGCCGCTCACTCGGTCTTGTCCCCAAGAAGGTAGGCATATTGAGTCGGCGAATCTGGCCACTCTCATCCATACTAGTCAAAGGACAATCCCTCGCGAACAGGAGTTCGTAACCCACTCAGGATTGAGATCAAGTTGCCTAGATCATCATAGTGAAATAGAAACCTAACTAGTCAACGGAGTTACAGCTAGAGGTTGCTATTTCGTGGTCCGGTCTTATGTAATCTTATTACATAGGATATCCCCACTCACATATCATCTACACGAACACGTTAGGATCACAGTGTTTGAATCAAATACAAAGTCGGCCACATCCATAGTTTTACTAGGGTAAGGTACCCAAACCTTATCCCCTAACTATAGACCCTTTAGGCTGTATCTCCAACCGAGATCCTTTATATGTACACTACATTCAGTTAAAGATTCATTTAACAACCTTGGATGTTTAGTTTATTGGATTTAGGGTTTAAATAAAGGCAAACTCATAGATAGCGAATAATAACTCTTTATTGAAATAATAACACTTTATTACATTAATTAGAACATAATTACAAACTACGAGTTTTAGGGCACAAACCCCAACAAACTCCCACTTGAACTAAAACTCTAGTGGGGTACATCATAATCTAAAACAGTGGTTACAAGAGATAGAAATACAATAAACTAGGGCATCCATATACCCCATTACATATCTCCCACTTGCCCTAGAATAGCTTATGTACATATCTCTTAGACCCAGACTTTCCAGATGACCCTCGAACACTTTAGCAGTGAGAGTCTTTATAAATGGATCAACAATATTGTGCTCCGAAGCGATTTTCGTGGCTGTCACATCTCCTCGTTGCACTATTTCTCGTGTCAGGTGATACTTCCTATCGATGTGCTTGCCTCGCTTATGGCTGCGGGGTTCCTTCGAATTGTCTACCGCACCACTGTTGCCACAGTATAAGATGATGGAAAATTCAATATTTGGAACGACTCCCAAATTAGTAAGGAATTTCCTTAGCCAAACAACCTCCTTAGCTGCTTCATAAGCAGCGACATACTCAAACTCCATAAGGGTGAAAACTATAGCTCCCCCGTTAAGGGTGAAAACTGATCCCAATATGCATTTCCTAGAATCCTAATCTGTCTAAAAATCAGAATCAGTGTATCCAGTAAGGATGAAATCCTTAGTGCCATACACAAGCGTATAGTCCCTCGTTCTCCTAAGTTACTTGAGGATATTTTTAACTGTTGTCCAGTGGTCAAACCCTGGATTGGACTGGTACCTACTGACTATTCCCACTACATAACAAATGTTTAGCCTCGTGCATAGCATAACATACATTAAGCTACCTACTGCCGAGGCATTGGGAATGCGTCTCATATCCTCAACTTCTTGAGGTGTCTTAGGACACTGTTCCTTAGACAGATGAACTCAATGCCTGAAGGGTAATAAGCCCCTCTTGGAATTCTGCATCGAATATCGGGACAACATTTTGTCGATATAAGACGCTTAAGACAGAGCTATCGTTCTGTTCTTGCGATTCCTG
Organism: Trichosanthes cucumerina; assembly: GCA_036507285.1. Taxonomy (NCBI): domain Eukaryota; kingdom Viridiplantae; phylum Streptophyta; class Magnoliopsida; order Cucurbitales; family Cucurbitaceae; genus Trichosanthes; species Trichosanthes cucumerina. Next base: position 20,467,269 of record CM071841.1, read on the forward strand.
AAGATCTGAATCCCAAGAACATATTGCGCCCCTCCCAAATCTTTCATTTGGAATTGGGTCGCCAACCAATTCTTTATGTCAATAAGGTATTCTACATCATTCCCAATGAGTAGGATATCATCCACATAAAGTACTAATAAATCTAATTTGTTGTTGATGATCCTCTTGTAAACACAAGGCTCATCAACGTTTTGTTCAAAGCCATAGACTGAAGGGAATCGAAGTCTCCGCAGCGGAAGCGATTGCGAATCGCGCGCTCTTGATTTAGTTACAACGATTAATTCAAGAACATAAAACATAGATTAAGCAAGTAAAACAGAATGGACAGCAAGAAATTACCTATGAAAAACCTTTCTTCACGTGTTCCTCTGTCCCACGATCACGATCTCAGCAACAGGAACTCTAAGGTTCGAAGACACGACCACCGGATCTTCTCCGTTGTTCTCTAGGTGAGGAAGGAAGGTGGGTTCCCTTTAGGAGAGGTGAGGTATTTTGAGAGAGATGTGTGTGTCTTGGAACCTTTCCAACAACACAACAAAGAGCTTGTAATTCCTTAAAACTCCTTCACCTTGTTGCATCTCATGCGACCATATATTTAGAGAAATAGGATGGAAATGACCATCCTACCCCTTCTTTAGTCTCTCTTTAGTATATAGTTTATATATGAATCTAATTCACATTAAAACTATATATTATATCAATTATATCATATATAATTGATATAACTCCTCATGTATGAAATTGAACACTTCAATTTCACTCCTAACTTTATACCCTCAATATTACCATGTTGGGCCAACGGAGTGATCTAACGAACCTACAGTTCATGAGCTCCAATGATGTGAGATTAACTGATCAAACTCTTTGATCCAGTTAATCAATATTCATTAACTACAAGTCACTCCACTATAGACTTGTAGCTGCACTCTCCTCACTGTAGATATTATTGTGTCCACTGATATAGTCATTACCCATGAGTCGACCCTTCACAGGTTGTTCGAAATCACAGCTGGGTCAAATTACCATTTTACCGTTGTTATTACCTCTTTGCTCCTTAAGCACCACTGATCCTCTAATGAACAACAAGTCTAAGGTCCTACCTTAGACTCATACCCTCATAGAGGGCGGGGCCCCGTTGTTCAAGACCTGGAGTCAGTTCTTAAGGGAACAACCTATCGAATTTCTCAGTAGAGGAATGAGTGAATTCCATCTTGCACAGTTAAGTTCCCAGCTACCTACGAGGTTCTGTCCCTGAGAAGGTAGGCTTATTGAGTCGGCTACAGGCCACTCTCACCCATACTAGTCTAAGGACAAACCCCTATAAGCAGGACTTCTTAACTTGCTCCGGATTCAGGTCGAGTCACTAATGACCATCTATAAATTACTAGTCTTATCCTGTTAACGGTGTTACACTTGTTAGACTAATAATTTGCGATCCAGTCTTGTATGAACTGTTCATACAGGATGCTCCAACTCGCATGTCAACTACATGAATGAGTTGGATTACCTCATTTGTACTAATTACAAAGTGGGCCGCATCCATGGTGTTATAAGAATGAGGTTTCCAACCTTATTCTTATACCATAGACCATTTAGGTTATATTCTTGAACTCAACCCAAATAGTGTCCACTACACTGATTTCAAGATAAATGTTATAACCTTGGAGCTTAGTTTATTGGATTTATAAAAGCAAGACTGTAATCTTATCAAAACAAATAACACTTTATTTAATTGATCAAAATTACACAAGTTTAGAGCATAAATCCCAACAATCTCCCACTTGACCTAAAGCTTGTGGAGTACTATACATTACAGTAATGTAACTACAATAAACTAGGGCATTTAAACCTCTTTGTACAAAATATTGTACAAAATACTCCCACTTGCCCTAGTTGGGGAAGAGTTTTAAACCTAGATCTTCTAGGTGACTCTCAAATACTTTTGCCGTGAGAGCCTTTGTAAAAGGATCAACAATGTTGTGCTCTGAGGCTATCTTCGTGACAATCACGTCTCCTCTATGAACGATCTCCCGGATGAGATGATACTTCCCCTCTATGTGCTTTCCCCTCTTGTGACTGTTGCGTAAAATTAATATTGCAATACCGCAGTATACGGGTCAAGTTTTAGTATAGTGATTTATGAGTCCAAGTATCGTCTTCGGGAATGGGTTTCTAGATTAATTAAGTACTAAGATACTAATTCTCAAATTTAGCTAAAGCAACAAAACATGGATAGGTGTTTGACAAACAAGACAATCAGACAAACAAACATGTGGAGACACAAATTGATAGAATTAAAGGAAGTGATTTTACAAGTTAATAACCTAACTACACATGCATTGACCTCATGAGATGAATTTATAAACAAGAAGTAAATTACTCAAGAAAACCTCTCGGTTCTTAATGAGCCTCACACATGCAATAGAATTCATAGTCTCCATACGAACCTACAACATGCATGGCATTAAGCAACTTCTTTAAGTGTTTCCCTAAGAATTCTAAGTCACTCTCGTGCCAGACTACTAAGGGTTTTGACAATTTTGCTCTAATTCAAGCTTTATCTCTCGAGTTCACTTGAATCAACGAATTAAAGAGTGCAGAGCGAATGGCCAAAAATAAGAACAAAACATGCTTCAATATATTGTAATAAAGTCCTAACAAATAAATCAAATCCTACTACAATGTTTAGCTACTCTAAATCACATGAAAAACAAACTAAACAAGTAGAAAACGTCTTAGAACGCTATTACAAATTGAAAGAAAGAGAAATAAACTTAGGTGTCGATGTCGATCCTTCGTCTCCGAGCTCCCGTCTTCGATCTCGAACCTCCACGAATGTTTTGGCTCCCAAAATCACTCTTTTCTCTCTTCTTACAAGGTGTATTTCGAAATTAGGGCAAAACTCTACCAAATTGTGCTCACCTTTTGCAAGAATCATAAGGTTGTATTTATAGGCATCAATGGGACAGCGTTGCAACGCTGTACCCTAGGCGTGTATCAAATATGGAAACTATCGACAACGTTGCAACGCCGAGGACAACGTTGCAACGCTGCTGCCTTAACGCGCGCGCTCCTTATCGAAGTAGCGTTGCGACGCTGCAAGGCAGCGTTGCAACGCTACCTTCACGGTCTTAATAAGCGCGTTTCTTATCGAGATGGCGTTGCAATGCCAAAAGCGCGCGCAGCAACGCCATCGCTCAGAGCCTACAAAGCCTCTTGGCGCACCTTCGGCGTTACCAACGCTCTATATGGCGTTGCAACGCCATCACCTCGGGTCTTAAAGCTTGGTTTGATCCTTTCACTTCCATTTGATGTCATATTAAGCTCCAAATAGCCTTGTTTTGATCCCGAGTGATCCAGATTGTCTCCAATAGCTCCGTTTATGCTCTGAACCTGAAATTGAATAAATTAACCACGTAAAAGCCCTAAAATCATCATAAAACTAGCAATAATTAAGCCTAAGGATAGCACATTTTGTGTGCTATCAAACACCCCCAAACTTAGACTTTTGCTAGTCCCGAGCAAAAATAGAGTTAAACATTAGATTGTTCTTAAACATACATTTGATTCAAGCCTAAAAAATTTAAGAGAAAATCTGGTAATCACGGGAAACACTCAAACATGACACTTCAGCAAGCAATTTAAAACTTTCCCTAAGTGTTCCTACTTGTATGTGTGATTAGTCTATGTTCCTTTCATTTTTACTAAGCCCGGATCAACTTTATTAGGCTCTCCATTCAACTTCCCCCTACACTGGTCTTAATTACTAATCCTTGAGTGTCCTCACATTCAAGAACTAAATAACTCTACTCAGCACTTAATCACTCTTTTGATGCTACTTTATTCTATTTTTTTTTTTTTTGTGCAAGGACACTAGCTTTCACACATCCACTGCAGGGACCCGTACCCAGAGCACTCGCTCAATGAGTGGCCTAACTGATCACAGTGAAGGTAGCTCTTTTTGTCCTCACAATATTTTTTATAACAACAAAAAACAGACGACAACCCTTTCACATAATGCACATATTATACAGATTATGCACTTCATATTGTCGTTCACCCTATCCTGCAGTTTAACTCTCAAATTAGTTCTCAGACCTATCGAGGTGACATCAAACTTCTAAACTCAATAACTTTGTTCTAAGCATTTCAAAACTACAGGAACAAAGGCTATGTGCATATAATGCAGGAAAAACTCAAGAAATTTTTTTAAATTAACTCAAATTCATGTCATGCTTTCAGGTTTCAGCAGAATCACAAATATTTTCAAATAAATCTCATCCTAGGCTATCATGATCATACTCATGTAAAGGAACAATCACCAAATCAGCACATACTAGGGACGGTTATAATAAATAGACAACATCCTACCCCCAAACTTAAACTAAACATTGTCCCCAATGTTTGTAGAAATAAGCATGAGGTAAGTATAAGGTAGTAGTGAAGTGAGCGATCTTGTCTCGGGTGATGGAGATCTTTCTGAGTTCCTTGGATAGCCAAAGCATGTGTGTTGGAGTTCCTCTGAATGGGAGCATGGATTTTAACGAAGAAGGGCATCTCCACAACCTACGATGTAAAACAACAACTAACTAAGAATTGAAAAACAACAAAAGCAAGCTAAAGACAAGAAAAAAAAAGTAAGGAAAGCTTGGGTTGCCTCCCAAGAAGCGCTTTGTTTAACGTCTTTAGCTAGACTATACTCCCTCAAGGTGTTTCTTTCCTTGCTTGCAGTGCCTGGAGTGATGTGTTCATTTGACCAATCTGGGTCTCTATATTCTTTATTGCGGCTCCATGACTTGTCACAATACCGAGATAGGCGGTGGTACGTGCATTCTCCACCGGTTGGACCGACTTACGGATTCAAATTATGAAGGAGTGCAATGTGTCTTCCGAGATGGTTTTCTCTCGATGTAGAAGCATGCCCTGTAGGAGGATTCAACACATTCTTGCTGTTAGCATAGGAGAAATTCTTATGATACCTCAAACCTGGATTGTAATGTGTTGGTAGGTTATTCTGAGTCTGATTGCCTCCATAGTGATTGCTTCTGTTGTTCAGGTAGTGCAATTGCTCCATAGTGGATTCTCCATTGGGCTGGGAGCATTGAGAGGTCATCCCTGTTTGTGGTTATCTTGCAAAATTATTCAGGGCGTGAGTGAGAGATGCCATATGAGATCTAAGAGAAGTTACCTCTTCCAGTTGATACAATCCAGCTACTGGCTTAGATCTGTCATGGTCTGTAGGCCACTGGTAGCTGGCAGTTGACACTTCCTCCGGGAGGGCACGTGCTTCAGCACGATTTTATGCAAGCCCCTCCAGCAAGCGGCATCGAGAATGGTCCCGGTCTTGCCTTCCATCAGTTATAAAACAGTTGTACCTGGAGCGAGTCTGGGTAGCCATGTTATGGGCACCTCCTGAGCATGTCCTTGTACCTTTCCCAGGCCTCAAATAACTGCTCTCCCTCTTGCTGCGCTGAATGTTCCTATCTCGGTCCTTAACTTTGCGGCTTTGACGGTGGAAAGAATTTGGTCATGAAGGCTTGGGCCAACTCCTCCCGGGAAGTGATCTTGCTGAGGAAGGGATCCTAGCCATTCTTTGGCTCTCCCCGCAAAAGAAAAAGGAAAGAGACGTGGCGAATACTATCACAGAGATACTGTTCATTTTAAATGTACCACAGATTTCCAAAAATTTTTGAAGATGAGAGTTAGGATCTTCTGTGGCTAGGCCTCAAAAGCACCTTCCTAACCATTTGTATCACTCACATTTTTCGGTTCAAAGTTATTAGCATTGATAGGGGCATGGACTATTCCAGCCTGCTCATAATTAATCACAGGTTGGAAATACTCCCTGTTAGGTTTAGGGTTATTGATGAGCTCCTGATCAGCCATTTCTTGAAGTTCTACTCTTCCTTCCCTTAGGAGTCTCCTATAGGTCCTCTCGATCTCAGGATCAAAAGTGTGCAAGTCTGCAGCTCTCCCTTTGGGCATACACCTGGAGGAACAAAAAGAAAGAAATTAGATAAAAAGAAGAAAAACACCAATAACTAGAAAATAAGACAAAAAATAAAGACATAACACATAAAACTTGGGTTGCCTCCCAAGAAGCGCTTTCTTTAACGTCTTTAGCTAGACGGTGACTTATCAGGGCACATAAAATTGCTCATATTGCTTCGGGCCCTTCTTGCTCGAATCGATGTAGCCTTCTAAGTCTAAAAGGCTATCCTGCTTTTCTTGAGCCCCAGATAGAAAATTATTTTTGGTATTTTTGTTTATCAAAATAAAAGAATTGAAATCAAAGCAAGACTCGTGAGTGAAAGACCAATGGTTATCAAAAATAAAGGAAATCTCTAGGAATAAAAGAAAAGAAGACTTCTCAGCCTCTAACTCTATCACTTGGATTTCCCCTGTGGAACTAAGTGTATCACCAGTATCTTCCTCACTAACCTGATCATGGTGTGCCTCAATCTCCCCCAAACTATCCGCACTAACATCTAAACAAATCCTCCTAGGTGGCATCTCCTGAGTGGTAAGGATAAAAAATTGTTCTTGTAAGGCCTTAAGGGAAACTACTAACTGGTCAAGATATTGAGCTTTATCTTTTACTATTTTCCAAAGTCCTACCACCTCAGTTTCTAACCTATCCAACCTTTCTAATTCACTATGAACCAAATTTTTCAATTTCAACTCTAAGGTATATTCTCGCTTGGTTGGTCCATAAGAGAAGATTTTTCCGGTGGTTGGTTAAGGTACGAAAAAAACTATGGTTCCAAGTGCCTAAATATCTACCCTCATGTGAATTTTCATATATGTCAGGTACAGAATGGTAAAAATTAGACACATGGTAATCAGAAAAATCATGATGCACAAAACTAAATCATGATGCACAAAACTAGGATCCTGAGAGGGACAGTAGAATGGTGGAAACTCAAAATTATGCAAAGTCATACTTGAAAAATCAGTAATTTCACAACAGGACTTCACACAATATCAACACAACCAAAACAGGAAACAAAGACTCAAAAACACACAAAACTAAAATAACACAAATAAGGAAATAAACAATCACACAAAACAATTAAGGAAAGACAAACAAACAAGCTTTAGTCTAAAATTTCAAAATTTCTCCTAATATTAATTAATCTAAATAATCGCCATTCCCCGACAACGGCGCCAAAAACTTGTTGCGTAAAATTAATATTGCAATACCGCAGTGTACGGGTCAAGTTTTAGTATAGTGATTTATGAGTCCAAGTATCGTCCTCGGGAATGGGTTTCTAGATTAATTAAGTACTAAGATACTAATTCTCAAATTTAGCTAAAGCAACAAAACATGGATAGGTGTTTGACGAACAAGACAATCAAACAAACAAACATGTGGAGACACGAATTGATAGAATTAAAGGAAGTGATTTTACAAGTTAATAACCTAACTACACATGCATTGACCTCATGAGATGAATTTATAAACAAGAAGTAAATTACTCAAGAAAACCTCTCGGTTCTTAATGAGCCTCACACATGCAATAAAATTCATAGTCTCCATACAAACCTACAACATGCATGGCATTAAGCAACTTCTTTAAGTGTTTCCCTAAGAATTCTAAGTCACTCTCGTGCCAGACTACTAAGGATTTTGACAATTTTTCTCTAATTCAAGCTTTATCTCTCGAGTCCACTTGAATCAACGAATAAAAGAGTGCAGAGCGAATGGACAAAAATAAGAACAAAACATGCTTCAATATATTGTAATAAAGTCCTAACAAATAAATCAAATCCTACTACAATGTTTAGCTACTCTAAATCACATGAAAAACAAACTAAACAAGTAGAAAACGTCTTAGAACGCTATTACAAATTGAAAGAAAGAGAAATAAACTTAGGTGTCGATGTCGATCCTTCGTCTCCGAGCTCCCGTCTTCTATCTCGAACCTCCACGAATGCTTTGGCTCCCAAAATCACTCTTTTCTCTCTTCTTACAAGGTGTATTTCGAAATTAGGGCAAAACTCTACCAAATTGTGCTCACCTTTGCAAGAATCATAAGGTTGTATTTATAGGCATCAATGGGACAATGTTGCAACGCTAGGGACAAATACGTGCAACGCTGCACTAAGCGTGTATCAAATATGGAAACTATCGGCGCCGTTGTAACGCCAGGGGACAGCGTTACTGCAACGCCGCCGCTTTAACGCTGCGCGCTCCTTATCGGCAGTAGCGTTGCGACGCTTGCAAGCGGCGTTGCAACGCTACCTGCACGGTCTTCATAAGCGTCTTCTTATCGAGATGGGGTTGCAAGGCCAAAAGGCAGCGTTGCAACGCCATCGCCTGTAGCCTACAAAGCCTCTTGGCTGCACCTTCGGCGTTACAACGCTCTATATGGCGTTACCGCGCCATCACCTCGGTCTTAAAGCTTGGTTTGATCCTTTCACTTCCATTTGATGTCATATTTAGCTCCAAATAGCCTTTTTGATCCCGAGTGATCCAGTTGTCTCCAATAGCTCCGTTTAAGCTCTCAACCTGAAATTGAATAAATTAACCACGTAAAAGCCCTGAAATCATCATAAAACTAGCAATAATTAAGCCTAAGGATAGCACATTTTGTGTGCTATCAGTGACTTTGGCGTTCCCTCGAATTTGCCACTGCACCACTGTTATCACAATACAGTGTGATGGGCAAAGTCATATTTGGAACAACTTCCAAATTTAGCATGAATTTCCTTAACCAAACGACCTTCTTAGCTGCTTCACAAGCTGCTACATATTCGACCTCCATGGTTGAATCAACGATGCATCCTTGCTTGACGCTTACGCCATACTACGACTCTTCCGTTAAGAGTAATAGTGAATCACGATACGATGTAGATTTTCGAGAATCTTTATCAGTCTGAAAGTCAGAATCCATGTATCCTGTAAAGATCAAATCCTTCGCCCCATACACAAACATGTAGTTCCTTGTTCTCCGAAGATACTTAAGGATTTTTTTCACCGTTGTCCAGTGTTCAAGTCCTGGATTTGGTTGATATCTACTGACCATTCCAACTACAAAACAGAAGTCAGGCCTAGTACACAACATAGCGTACATCAGGCTCCCAACAGCTGATGCGTAAGGAATTCGTCTCATATCCTCAACTCCTTGAGGTGTCTTAGGACACTGTTCCTTAGACAAATGGATTCCATGTCTAAAAGGCAACAAACCCTTTTTGGAATCTTGCATCTTAAAGCTTGACAACACTTTGTCTATGTAAGATGCTTGAGACAAGGCTATTGTTTTATTCTTGCGGTTCCGGACAATCTGGATTCCAAGAACAAACCGCGCATCACCCAAATCTTTCATTTGGAACTGTGTAGCTAACCATTCCTTGATGTCAGTAAGATAACCTACATCATTCCCAATGAGTAGGATATCATCCACATAGAGAATTAGGAAAGCGACAAAACTATTGATGATTTTCTTGTAGACACAAGGTTCATCATCATTCTGGTCAAAACCATAAGATCTGATAGCCTCATCAAATCTTATATTCCAGGACCTAGAGGCTTGTTTCAGTCCATAAATCGACCTTTTAAGCCTGCAAACCTTTTGCTCCTGTCCTAGTTTAATGAACCATTTGGGTTAGTCCATGTAGATGGTTTCCCCAAGATTGGCATTCAAAAATGTTGTCTTGACATCCATTTGCCATACCTCATAGTCATAATATGCGGCAATGGTAAGAAGGATATGAATAGACTTTACCATAGCAACAGGTGAAAAAGTCTCCTTATAGTCAACCCCTTCAACCTAGGTATAACCCTTTGCTACTAGTCTAGCTTTAAAGGTTTGCACCTTCCCATCTACACCACGCTTTCTCTTGTAGATCCACTTACAACCTATGAGTTTTACCCCATCAGGCTTATCTACAAGATCCCAAACAGAATTGAAGTGCATAGACTCCATTTCTTGGTCCATGGCTATGACCCATTTGTCTTTGTTTTTGTCAACCATTGCTTGATATAAGTCAATGGATCCTCGCAGTTGTCATCCGGTATAACAACTTGGGTTTCAGCTAAACCCATGTAACGGTCAGGCTGTATCACAACCCTCCTGTTGCGTGATATTTATGATATTGCAATACCGCAGTGTACGGGTCAAGTTTTAATATAGTGATTTGAGTACAGAGTATCGTCCTCAGGAATGGGTTTTCTTGATTAATTAATTACTAAGGTACTAATTCTCAATTTTAGCTAAAGAAACATAACATGGATAGTTGATTTGAAAGTAAAAACAAGCAAACAAACAAACATGTGGAGACACGAATTGATAGAATTGTGGGAAGTGATTATACAAGTTAATGACTCAATTAACACATGCAATGAACCAATGAGATGAAATTATAAACAAGAAGTAAAATACTCAAGAAAATCTCTCGATTCTTAGTGAGCCTCACACATGCAATAAACTTCATAGTCTCCATATGAACCTACGACATGTATGGCATTAAGCGACTTCTTTATGTGTTTCCCTAAGATTTCTAGGTCATTCTCATGCCAGATTTCTAAGGGTTTTGACAACTTTGCTCTAATTCAAGTTTTATCTCTCGAGTCCACTTAAACCAACAAATTAAGAGTTAAGAACGAATTGTCAAAAATAAGAACAAAACATGAATCAATTCATAGTAATAAAGTCATAACAAGCAAATCAAATCCTAACTACAATGTTTAGCTACTCTAAATCACATGAAAATCAAACTAAACAAGTAGAAAACGTCTTAGAACGCTATTACAAATTGAAAGAAAAGGAAATTAAACTTAGGTGTCGATGCCGGTCCTTCGTCTCTGAGCTCCCGTCTTCGATCTCGAACCTCCACGGATGCTTTGGCTCCCAAAAACACTCTTTTTCTCTCTTCTGACAAGGTGTATTTCGAAAATAGGGCAAAACTCTACCAAATTCGGCTCCCTTTACAAGAATGCATAATGTTGTATATATAGGCTAAATCGGTGCAACATTGCAACGCTAGGGACAACGTTGCAACGCTGTACCCTATGCGGCTGGTAAATAAGGAAATAAACGGCAGTGTTGCAACACTGAGGGCAGCGTTGCAACACCGCTACCTTAACGCGCGCGTTCCTTATCGATCAGGTGTTGCGACGCTGCAAGGCAGCGTTGTAACGCCATCTGTGCGGCTTCTCACGCATGCTATCGCCTGTAGTCTTCAATACAGCTTCACAACACGCTCGGCGTTGCAACACTATGAACAGCGTTGCAACGCCATCACTTCGGGTCATCATGCTTGGATTGATCCTTTCTCTTCCAATTGGTATTATTTTTAGCTCCAAATAGCCTCGTTTTGATCCCGAGTGATCCAATTTGTCTCCAATAGCTTTGTTTGAGCTCTTAACCTGAAATTGAATGAATTAAACATGTAAAAGCCCTGAAATCATCATAAAACTAGCAATGATTAAGCCTAAGGATAACACATTTTGTGTGCTATCAAACACCCCTAAACTTAAACTTTTGCTAGTCCCGAGCAAAAACAGAATTTAACATCAGATTGTTCTTAAACATACATTTGATTCAAGCCTAAAAAATTTAAGAGAAAATCTAGCAATCACAGGAAACATTCAAACATAACACTTTAGCGCGCAATTTAAAACTTTTCCTAAGTGTTCCTACTTGTGTGTGTGATTAGCCTATGTTCCCTTCATTTTTACTAAGCTCGGATCAACTTTATTAGGCTCTCCATTCAACTTCCCCCTACACTGGTCTTAATTACTAATCTTTGAGCCTCCCCACATTCAAGAACTAAATAACTTTACTCAGCACGTAATCACTTTTTTATCACTTTTTCTATTTTCTTCTTTTTTTGTGTAAGGACACTAGCTTTCACATATCCAGTGAAGGGACCCTTACCAAGAGCACTCGCTCAATGAGTGGCCTAACTGATCACAGTGAAGGTAACGCTTTTTTCCCTCACGATCTTTTTGTTTTTTAAACACACAAACAACAAAAACAAACAAATAAACTCTTTCACATAATGCACATAATACACAGATCATGCACTTCATATTTTTCATTCACCCTATCCTGCAGTTTAACTCTCAAATCAGTTTTCAGACCTATCGAGGTGACATCAAACTTCTAAGACTAATAACTTTGTTCTAAGCATTTCAAAACTACAGGAACACATGTTATGTGCATAATAGTGCAAGAAAAACTCAAGAAAATTTTAAATTAACTCGAATTCATGTCATGCTCTCAGGTTTCAGCAGAATCACAAAGATTTCCAATTATATCTCATCCTAGGCTATCATACTCATAATTATGTAAAAGATCAATCAACAATTCAACACATACTCAGGACAGTTACAACAAATGAACACATCCCACCCCCAAACTTAAACTAAACATTGTCCCCAATGTTTGTCGAATTAAGCAGAAATTAAGTATAAGGGTAAGAGTGAACAATACTGTCCTGGTTGATGAAGATCTTTCTGAGTTTCTTGGATAGGCAAAGCATGTGTGTTGGAGTTCCTCAGAACGGGAGCATGGATTTCAACGAAGAAATGCATCGTCACAACCTACAAAGCAAAACAAAAACTAACTAAGAATTGAAAAACAACAAACTAAAGCAAGCTAAAGACGGGAAAACAGAAGTAAGTAAAGCTTGGGTTGCCTCCCAAGAAGCGCTTTGTTTAATGTCTTTAGCTAGACTGTACTCCCTCAAGGTGTTTCCTTCCTTGCTTGCAGTGCCTAGAGTGATGTGTTCATTTGGCTAATCTGGGTCTCTATATTCTTTATTGCAGCTCCATGACTAGTCACTATACCAGATAAACTGATGACTGCATTCTCCAGCTGGTTGGACCGACTTCTGGATTCAACTATAAAGGAGTGCAATGTGTCTTCCAGAGATGGTTTCCTCTCTGATGTAGAAGCATGCCTTGTAGGAGGATTCAACACATTTTTGTTGTTAGCATAAGAGAAATTCTCATGATACCTCAAACCTAGATTGTAATATGTTGGTAGGTTATTCTGAGCCTGATTTCCCCTATAGGTGTTGCTTCTGTTGTTCAGGTAGTGCAATTGCTCCATAGTGGATTCTCCATTAGGCTGGGAGCATTGAGAGGACATTTCTGTTTGTGGTGATCCTGCAAAATTATTCAGGACATGAGTGAGAGATGTCATATGAGATCTAAGAGAAGTTACCTCATCCAGTTGATACAATCCAGCTACTGGCTTAGATCTGTCATTGTCCGTAGACCACTGGTAGCTGGCAGTTGACACTTCCTCGAGGAGGGCACGTGCTTATGGCACAGTCTTCGCCATGAAAGCCCCTCCAGCAGTTGCATCCAGAATGGTCCTGGTCTTACCTTCCAGTCCATTATAAAACAATTGTACCTGAAGCCAATCTGGGTAGCCATGCTGTGGGCACCTCCTGATCATGTCCTTGTACCTTTCCCATGTCTCGAATAGCTACTCTCCCTCCTGCTGCCTGAACGTTCCAATCTCAGTCCTTAACTTTGCACCCTTTACAGGTGGAAAGAATTTGGTCATGAAGGCTTGGGCCAATTCCTTCCAGGAAGTGATACTCCCTGAGGGAAGTGACCCTACCCATTCTTTGGCTCTACCCTGCAAAGAGAAAGGAAAAAGGCGTAAGCGAATACTATCAGCAGAGATACCATTCATTTTAAATGTACCACAGATTTCTAAGAAATTTTGAAAATGAGAGTTAGGATCTTTTGTGGCTAAGCCTCTGAAAGCACCTTCCCTAACCATTTGTATCAGCCCTGTCTTAAGTTCAAAATTATTAGCATTTATAGGGGCATGGACTATTCCAACCTGCTCAGAATTAAACACAGGTTGGAAATATTCCCTGATAGGTTTAGGGTTATTGATGAGCTCCTGATCAACCATAGTCTGTGTTTCTGCTTTTCCTTCCCTTAGGAGTCTTCTACAGGTCCTTTCGATCTAAGGATCAAAAGGGTGCAGGTCTGCAGCTCTCCCCTTGGGAATACACCTGGAAGTACAAAAGGAAAGAAATTAGACAAAAACAAAAAAGAAACAGAAAATAAAGATACGAAACATAAAACTTTGGTTGCCTCCCAAGAAACGCTTTCTTTAACGTCTTTAGCTAGACGGTCACTTATCAGGGCACATAAAATTGCTCATATTTTTTCGGGCCATTCTTGCTCGAATCGATATAGCCTTCTAAGTCTAGAAGGCTATCCTGTTTTTCATGAGCCCCAAACAGATAATTATTTTTGGTATTTTTGTTTATCAAAATATAAGAACAAAAACCAAAACAAGACTCCTCAGTGTAAGACAATTGGTTATAAAAAATAAAGCAATTTTCTGGGGATAAAAGAAAAGAAGACCTCTCAGTCTCTAACTCTATCACCTGTGATTCCTCTGTGGAACTAAGTGTATCACCAGTGTCCTCCTCACTAACCTGATCATGGTGTACATCAGTCTCCCCCAAACTATTCTCATTATCATCTAAACAAATCCTCCTAGGTGGCACCTCCTGAGTGGTAAGGATAAGAAATTGTTCCTGTAAAGCCTTAAGGGAAACTACTAAATGGTTAAGGTACTGAGCTCTATCTTGTACTATTTCCCAAAGTCTTATCACCTCAGTTTCTAACCTATCCAACCTCTCTAATTCACTATGAACCAAATTTTTAAATTTCAACTCTAAGGTATATTCTGCCAATTGGTCCATAAGAGAAGATTTTTCTAGGGGTTGGTTAAGGTACGAAAAACTATGGTTCCAAGTGCCTAAATAACTACCCTCATGTTAATTTTCATATATGTCAGGTACAGAATGGTAAAATTTAGACACATGGTATTTAGAAAAATCATGATGCACAAAACTAGGGTCCTGAGAGGGACAATAGAATGGTGGAAACTCAAAATCATGCGAAGTCATACTTGAAAAATCAGTAATTTCACAAAAAGACTTCAACACAATATCAACACAACCAAAACAGGAAACAAAGACTCGAAAACACACAAAACTAAAATAACACAAATAAAGAAACTCACAAAACAAATAAGGAAAAAAAAATAAACAAACACACTTTAGTCTAAAATTTCAAATTTTCTCCTAATATTAATTAATCTAAATAATCGCTATTTCTCCGGCAACGACGCCAAAAACATGTTGCGTGATATTTATGATATTGCAATACCGCAATGTACGGGTCAAGTTTTAATATAGTGATTTGAGTACAGAGTATCATCCTCAGGAATGAGTTTTCTAGATTAATTAGTTACTAAGGTACTAATTCTCAATTTTAGCTAAAGAAACATAACATGGATAGTTGATTTGAAAGTAAAAACAAGCAAACAAACAAACATGTGGAGACACGAATTGATAGAATTGTGGGAAGTGATTATACAAGTTAATGACTCAATTAACACATGCAATGAACCAATAAGATGAATTTATAAACAAGAAGTAAAATACTCAAGAAAATCTCTCGATTCTTAGTGAACCTCACACATGCAATAAACTTCATAGTCTCCATATGAACCTACGACATGCATGACATTAAGCAACTTCGTTATGTGTTTCCCTAAGATTTCTAGGTCATTCTCATACCAGATTTCTAAGAGTTTTCACAACTTTGCTCTAATTCAAGTTTTATCTCTCGAGTCCAGTTAAACTAACAAATTAAGAGTTAAGAACGAATTGCCAAATATAAGAACAAAACATGCTTCAATTCATAGTAATAAAGTCATAACAAGCAAATCAAATCCTAACTACAATGTTTAGTTACTCTAAATCACATGAAAATCAAACTAAACAAGTAGAAAACTTCTTTGAACACTATTACAAATTGAAAGAAAAGAAAATTAAACTTAGGTGTTGATGTCGGTTCTTTATCTCCAAGCTCCCGTCTTCGATCTCGGACCTCCACGGATGCTTTGGCTCCCAAAAACGCTCTTTTTCTTTCTTCTTACAAGGTGTATTTCGAAAATAGGGCAAAACTCTACCGAATTCGGCTCCCTTTACAAGAATGCATAATGTTCTATATATAGGCTAAATCGGTGCAGCGTTGCAACGCTAGGGATAGCGTTACAGCGCGCTGCACTATATGCGATTGGTAAATAAGGAAATAAACGGCGTTACAGCGATGAGGGCGTTACGTTGCAACGCCGCTTACCTTAACGCGCACGCGTTCTTATCGATCGAGCGTTGCGACGCCGCAAGGCGGCGTTGCAACGCCTCTATACTTCTTCTCACACATGCTTTCTTATCGAGATAGCGTTGCAACGCTATCGCCTGTAGTCTTCAATACAGCTTCACAGCACGCTCGGCGTTGCAACGCTATGAACAGCGTTGCAACGCCATCACTTGGGGTCATCATACTTGGATTGATCTTTTCTCTTCTAATTGGTATTATTTTTAGCTCCAAATAGCCTCGTTTTGATCCCGAGTGATCCAATTTGTCTCCAATAGCTCTGTCTGAGATCTTAACTTGAAATTGAATGAATTAAACATGTAAAAGCCCTGAAATCATCATCAAACTAGCAATAATTAAGCCTAAGGATAGCACATTTTGTGTGCTATCACCTCCCATTACGTCGAGGCATACTCAACTCTTGAGATGGACTCTCTTGACTAGACAAACTAGTATCAACAACTCTTGTTGACGTACTAGTGTTCTTATTAGCAACCTTGCTAAAGTTCTGTCTAACTCACTCAACACTACCTTACTTTTTGGTTTTTGGTCCCTTATGTGGTCCTCCTCCAAGAAAGTGGCATTTGTCGACACAATGACCTTATCTTCTTTAGGATCATAGAATAAACCACCTCTTGTTTCTTTTGGGTATCCTACGAATAGGCATAATTTTGAACGCGAATCCAACTTCTTTGGATTTGTCACAAGCACATGTGTCGGAAATCCCCATATTCTGAAGTGACATAAACTACCTTTACGTTCTTTCAAGAGTTCAAAAGGTGTTTCAGAAACACTTTTGGAGGGCACATTATTCAAAATGTATACTACAGTCTCTACTGCGTAACCCCAAAAGGAACTAGGGAGATGAACATAACTCATCATTGATCGAACCATGTCCAACAAGGTTCTATTTCTCCTTTCCGATACACCGCTTTCTTTGTGGTGTCGGGAGTGAGAGTTGGGATGTAATTCCATGTTCTATCATATAGTTCTGGAATTTTAAATCCATGTACTCTCCACCTCGATCCGATCGAAGTGTTTTAATCGTTTTACCTAATTGATTTTCAACCTCAGTCATGAATTCCTTGAATTTTTCAAGTGCTTCAGACTTGTGGTGCATTAGGTAAATATGCCCATATCTTGAATAATCATCTATAAAAGAGATACAATTTTCATATCCTCCCCTGGCTTTAACATTCATCGGACCACAAAGGTCTGAATGTATAAGCTCTAGAGGGTCTTTGGCTCTATAACCTTTTCCACTAAAAAAGTCTTTTAGTCATCTTGCTTTCTAGGCAGGATTCACATACTGGCAAAGAATTTTCTTCTAACTCGTTTAGAAGTCCTTTCTTTACCAATCTCTCAATCCTATTGAGATTAATGTGACCCAATCTTAGATGCCAAAGTTGAGCATTTTCTTTAGGAGAAATTTTACGTTTCTTAGTTTGTGTGTTTGCAGTTTTAAATAATTCAGTGTTCAAAACCATTTTGACTTAATTAGGCCTTAAAACATACAATCCATGTTCTAATGAAGCTGAACATATTTCTAAACCTTTCTTTGAAATAAACACTTTATTCATAGAAAAGGAAACAGAAATACATTGTTCAATAAGGCAAAAAATGGAAATAAGGTTTCTAGTAAACCCTGGTATCACTAATATATTGTCCAACAATACATATTTCTTGCCAAAATAAAGTTTCATTGTACCTACTGCTACAGCTGAGACGACCTCTCCATTTCCAACCCGGAGCGTTATCTCTCCTTGCTGTAGCTGCTACTAGGAATCAATTCTCTGAAAAGAAGAACAAACATGATTAGTGGCGCCTGAATCAAGTATCCAAGCTGTTTTATCATTATCCACTAAACAAGCTTCCAGGCAAAGTAAAACATATTTACCTTCCGTCTTCTTTTCTACAATGCACTTCGAACAGTTTCGTTTTCAACGCCCGTCTTTGTTGCAGTGGAAACACTTTCCTTTGTCAGCAACGTCTTTGACTTTCTTGCACTTCTGGGCGGCAACTTTGTCAGCCTGTTTCCCTTTACCAACCTTCTTCATGTTCTTCTTCTTACCTCTCAGGTTAGAAGAAGATGAAGCCATTGTTTTTGTCTTAGAGGTCGAACTTCTGTAATAACTCCTACTGGCAACATTTGCCTCACCTTTCGATCCCTGAATTTTCATCAAAGATTGAAAAGTCTGGAGTTCATTCAGAAGGGAGGTAAGATTAAAAGTAAGCTTGTTGTTGCGTAAAATTATGTTGCAATACTGCAAGTGTACGGGTCAAATTTTAGTATAGTGATTTATGAGTCCAAGTATCGTCCTCGGGAATGGGTTTCTAGATTAATTAATTATTAAGGTGCTAATTCTCGATTTTAGCTAAAGAAACATAACATGGATAGTTGGTTGAAGTAAATACAAACAAACAAACAAACATGTGGAGACACGAATTGATAGAATTAAAGGAAGTGATTTTACAAGTTAAAGACCTAACTAGCACATGCATTGAATCAATGAGATTAAATTATAAACAAGAAGTGAAATACTCAAGAAAATCTCTCGATTCTTAGTGAGCCTCACACATGCAATAAACTCATAGTCTCCATATGAACCTACAACATGCATGGCATTAAGCAACTTCTTTATGTGTTTCCCTAAGAGTTCTAGGTCACTCTCGTGCCAGACTTCTAAGGGTTCTGACAACTTTGCTCAAATTCAAGGTTTATCTCTCGAGTCCACTTAAATCAACAAATTAAAAAGTAAAGAACGAATTGCCAAAAATAATGACATGACATGCTTCAATACATCACAAGAAAGTCATAACAAGTAAATCAAGTCCTATTACAATGTTTAGCTACTCTAAATCACATGAAAAACAAACTAAACAAGTAGAAAACGTCTTAGAACGTTTTTACAAATTGAAAGAAAGAGAAATAAACTTAGGTGTTGATGCCGGTCCTTCGTCTCCCAGCTCCCATCTTCGATCTCGAACCTCCACGAATGCTTTGGCTCCCAAAATCACTCTTTTCTCTCTTCTTACAAGGTGTATTTCGAATTTAGGGCAAAACTCTACCAAATTGTGCTCCCCTTTTCTCAATTGCATAATGTTGTATTTATAGGCCTCAATGGGACAGCGTTGCAACGCTGTACCTTAAACGCGTGGTAAATATGGAAACTATCGGCAGCGTTGCAACGCTAAGAACAGCATTGCAATGCTGCTACCTTAACGCGCGTGCGCCTATCGATCTGGCGTTGCGACGCTGCAAGGCAGCGTTGCAACGCCCTGTGTGCGGCTTCTTATGCGTGCGACCTTATTGATATAGCGTTGCGACGCTGCAAAGCAGCGTTGCAACGCTATCGGCAGTGATCTTCAGAGTTGTTTGGCTGCACGTTCGGCGTTGCAACGCTCTGTATGGCGTTACAACGCCATCACCTCGGTCTTGACTTGGTTTGGTCTTTTCTCTTTCATTTGATGTTATTTTTGGCTCCAAATAGCCTCGTTTTGATCGCGAGTGATCCAATTTGTCTCTAATAATTCCGTTTAAGCTCTGAACCTGAAATTGAATGAATTAAACACGTAAAAGCCTTGAAATCATTATAAAACTAACAATTATTAAGCCTAAGGATAGCACATTTTGTGTGCTATCAAACACCCCCAAATTTAACCTTTTGCTAGTCCCGAGCAAAAACAGAATTAAACATCAGATTGTTCTTAAACATACATTTGATTCAAGCCTCAAAGATTTAAGAGAAAATTTTGCAATCACAGGAAACACTTAAACAAAGTACTTCAACAAGTAATTTAAAACTTTTCCTAAGTGTTCCTACGTCTGTGTGTGATTAGCCTATGTTCCCTTCATTTTTACTAAGCCCGGATCAACTTTATTAGGCTCTCCATTCAACTTCCCCCTACACTGGTCATAATTACTAATCCTTGAGTCTTCTACATTCAAGAAATAAATAACTCTATTTAGCACTTAATCATTATTATATATATATATTTTTTTTGCATGCAAGAGCACTAGCTTTCACACATCCACCGCAGGGGACCCTTACCCGAGCAGCACTCGCTCAATGAGTGGCCTAACTGATCACAAGTGGAGGTAGCTCTTTTTGCCCTCACGATTTTTTTCTTTAGCAAACAAACAACAGAAACAACATAGTTCACATATTATACAGATCATGCGCTTCATATTGTCATTCACCCTATCCTGCAGTTTTAACTCTCAAATCAGTTCTTAGACCTATCGAGGTGACATCAAACTTCTAAGCCTAATAACTTTGTTCTAAGCATTTCAAAACTACAGGAACACATGCTATGTGCATAATGGTGCAGGAAAAACTCAAGAAAATTTTAAATTAACTCAAATTCATGTCATGCTCTCAAGTTTCAGCAGAATCACAAGGATTTCCAATTAAATCTCATCCTAGGCTATCATGATCATACTTATGCAACAGATTAATCAACAATTCAACACATACTAAGGACAGTCTCATCAGATGAACAACATCCCACCCCCAAACTTAAACTAAACATTGTCCCCAATGTTTGCAGAATTAAGCACAAATTAAGTGTCAGGGTAAGAGTGAACAATACTGTCCTGGTTTATAGAGCTCTTTCTGGTAATCTAGGATAGCCAAAGCATGTGTGTTGGAGTTCCTCGAATGGGAGCATGGATTTCAACGAAGAGGACATCTCCACCACCTACGAGTAAAAACAACAAACTAATAAGGAAACTAAGAATGGAAGAACAACTAAAAAAACAAACTAACGCAAGCTAAAGGCAGAAAAGAAAAAGTAAGTAAAGCTTGGGTTGCCTCCCAAGAAGCGCTTTGTTTAACGTCTTTAGCTAGACTGTATTCCCTCAAGATTGGCGTCAAGGCACGTGAAATCGCTCATATTTCTTCTGGCCCTTCTTGCTTGAATCGATATAGCCTTCTAAGTCTAAAAGGCTATCTTCCTTCTCTTAGGCTTTGTGAGAAAATTATTTTTGGTATTTTTGTTTAATAACATCAAGAATGTAAATCAAAACAAGACTCGTGAGTGTAGGACAAATGGTTATCAAAACTAAAGGGATTTTCTGGGATAAAAGGAAAGAAGACTTCTCGACCTCTAACTCTATCACCCGATTTCCCACTGTGGAACTAAATGTATCACCACCGCCTTCCTCACTAACTTTGATCATGGTGTGCCTCGGTCTCCCCCCAAACTATCCTCATTATCATCCGAATAAATCCTCCTAGGTGGCATCTCTTGAGTGGTAAGGAGTAGAAATTGTTCTTGTAAGGTCTTAAGGGAAACTATTAATTGATTAAGATATCGGGATCTCTCCCCGCACTATTTCCCAAAGCCTTACCACCTCAGCTTCTAACCTATCCAATCTTTCGAATTCATCATGAACCAAATTTTTAATTTTCAATTCTAAGGTATATTCCATCAATTGGTCCACAAGAGAAGATTTTTCAAGGGGTTGGTTAAGGTATGAAAAACTATGGTTCCAAGTGCCTAAAGAACTACCTTCATGTGAATTTTCATATATGTCAGGTACAGAATGGTAAAAATTAGACGCATGGTATTCTAAAAATCATGATGCACAAAA
Source organism: Trichosanthes cucumerina (assembly GCA_036507285.1). NCBI lineage: Eukaryota > Viridiplantae > Streptophyta > Magnoliopsida > Cucurbitales > Cucurbitaceae > Trichosanthes > Trichosanthes cucumerina. The sequence goes on from CM071841.1 coordinate 20,489,018, forward strand.
CTAGGGTCCCGAGAGGAGTAATAGAATGATGGAGAAAAATCATGCAAAGTCATGCTTGAAAAATTACTAATTCAGGCAAGACTTCTACACAATAGCAACACAACCAAACAAACAGGAGACAAAGACTCAAAAACACACAAAACTAAAATAACACAAATAAGGAAATAAACAATCACACAAAACAATTAAGGAAAGACAAACAAACAAGCTTTAGTCTAAAATTTCAAATTTTCTCCTAATATTAATTAATCTAAATAATTGCCATTCCCTAAGAACAGCGCGCAAAAAACTTGTTGCGTAAAATTATGTTGCAATACCGCAAGTGTACGGGTCAAGTTTTAGTATAGTGATTTATGAGTCCAAGTATCGTCCTCGGGAATGGGTTTCTAGATTAATTAATTATTAAGGTACTAATTCTCGATTTTAGCTAAACAAACATAACATGGATAGTTGGTTGAAGTAAATACAAACAAACAAACAAACATGTGGAGACACGAATTGATAGAATTAAAGGAAGTGATTTTACAAGTTAAAGACCTAACTAGCACATGCATTGAATCAATGAGATGAAATTATAAACAAGAAGTGAAATACTCACGAAAATCTCTCGATTCTTAGTGAGCCTCACACATGCAATAAACTCATAGTCTCCATATGAACCTACAACATGCATGGCATTAAGCAACTTCTTTATGTGTTTCCCTAAGAGTTCTAGGTCACTCTCGTGCCAGACTTCCAAGGGTTCTGACAACTTTGCTCAAATTCAAGGTTTATCTCTCGAGTCCACTTAAATCAACAAATTAAAAAGTAAAGAACGAATTGCCAAAAATAATGACATGACATGCTTCAATACATCACAAGAAAGTCATAACAAGTAAATCAAGTCCTACTACAATGTTTAGCTACTCTAAATCACATGAAAAACAAACTAAACAAGTAGAAAACGTCTTAGAATGCTTTTACAAATTGAAAGAAAGAGAAATAAACTTAGGTGTCGATGCTGGGTCCTTCGTCTCCGAGCTCCCGTCTTCAATCTCGAACCTCCACGAATGCTTTGGCTCCCAAAATCACTATTTTCTCTCTTCTTACAAGGTGTATTTCGAATTTAGGGCAAAACTCTACCAAATTGTGCTCCCCTTTTCTCAATTGCATAATGTTGTATTTATAGGCCTCAATGGGACGGCGTTGCAACGCTAGGGGGACAGCGTTACAACGCTGTGACTTTAAACGCGCGTGTAAATATGGAAACTATCGGCGGCGTTAACGCCGCTAGCTTAACGCGCGCGGCGTGCGCTTATCGATCTGGCGTTGCGACGCCGCAAGCGCGCTGCAACGCCTGTGTGCGCTTCTTATGCGTCGACCTTATTGATATAGCGTTGCGGCCGCTTGCAGCAGCGCGCGCGTTACGCCATCGGCAGTGATCTTCATAGTTGTTTGGCTGCACGTTCGTCGTTGCAACGCTCTGTATGGCGTTGCAATGCCATCACCTCGGGTCTTCAGCTTGGTTTGGTCTTTTCTCTTCCATTTGATGTTATTTTTGGCTCCAAATAGCCTCGTTTTGATCCCGAGTGATCCAATTTGTCTCTAATAATTCCGTTTAAGCTCTGAACCTGAAATTGAATGAATTAAACACGTAAAATCCTTGAAATCATTATAAAACTAGCAATTATTAAGCCTAAGGATAGCACATTTTGTGTGCTATCACTTGTTCATAACAACATTACTTCTAAACTGCAGGAAACTATCTGACCTGGCCACTTCTAAACTGAAGGGTTTCCAGAATGAAGCTGACCTGGCTCGACTCATCGATGGATGCACCATTCGACTCCGCGATGTTAAAGTTCACCATCATATCCAGGACATGATCTCAAACAGATGTACCCTCTTGCATCCTCGAGTTGAATATGTACTTTAGGGCATTATGTCGGGCTTGTGTGGACTGTTGTCCAAACATACCCTGCACAGAATCCATGATTTCCTTAGTGGTAATCATGCTCTCATTCTTCTTGGCTAATATGTCAGACATACTTGCCAGCATGTAGACCTTGGCCTTATCATTGGCCTTGATCCATCGATCATATGAATCACGAACATTTCGTGACCCATTCGAGCCTGGCACCTGAGGACACTCCTCAGTTACCACAGACTTCAGATCATCCACTACAAAAATAGTGTTGAGTTTGTTTTTCCATGTCATCATATTTTCTCCGGTTAACTCCTTAGTTAGCATAGACTTCAGATCATCCACTACCAAAATAGTGTTGAGTTTTTTTTTCCATGTCATCATATTCTCTCCGGTTAACTTTTCCGCACCCAATAAGGAAATTTAGAGCTAGACATTTTTGTTGAAAATTTACAAACAAACTTGTATGAGTTTCTTGCTATAACTCTAATCCAATCATGTTTTAGCTAATTACCAAATGATTCCTATTCCATTTATAATTTGTAATTATACTCCAAAGCTTTAGAATGTCTGACACCAAAGGGTAATAAAAAACACTCATCCTCTAGATCAAGACACTCTTGACCAAAACCTAATACCATAATAACTCTTATTCCTATAGGTTTTAGTTACCATTTTTCGATCTGGATACATACACAACTTATGTACCCCGTGAGTGTAACGCTTTGTCTTTAGATCCCAGAGTCTCGATCCAATAAAATCTGCCGAAGGGAGGACTAGATTGGAAAATAGTCTAAGGAAATCTTTATCCCTTTCGGGTGTCTACTGTGTTTGATCCCCTATGATCAAGCCCTTCGAAGGGATTGTCTGGTCCAGGCCAAACTAGCAGGCTTACCATAGTGGTCTAACGGTGTAAACCGACAAAAGAGACCGTAGGTTTTTGTTTTCACTAAACCTGCTCCCACTCACTAAGTACCCTCTCCATTCACCTTAATATTGACTCATACAAACACCATCCAAAGGGGACGCTCCCGTTTGCGCCACGAGGCCAAGTATGAGTCTCACAGTGTGAACTTCCCGGAGATAGCATAGGTGGAAAAATATGTATCCCATACACTTTTTCCTCCCACTGAATACTTTAAGTTTATAGAAATCTTTCTTAGGCTAAAACCCAACTAATGGTTTTACCTAACTCTATCAACATAACTCTGATATTGATAATCAATATAACTCTTATATTGATTTTATCCTAAGTTTGTTAATATAACTCCTTATATTAAACCTAGGATTTCTAGTTTATTAACCCCTTAATAAACCCGCTGACGCTACTGTAATTTATAAGACTCTCTGATTAAATTTCACTTTCGGAGTTAGTTCTCGTAGTAGGTGTTCTTACTTCCACAAAACAAATACACGACCTAAGACAGAACTTTCCTTAGACAGAGTTCCTCTTTTAATCATAGCTTATAAATTACTTGGTTCCTAATTCTAATCTAATTAGAACTAGATAACCTAAAGTCTATTATTTCAAAGTTCTAAATATTTTAAAACTAATAATTAACCTTAGGTGACATGCATACTATGTTATAGTGCTTGATCATTCATCACATGAATAATAAGACATTCATAGCATATTCATCTCATGAAAAAAAATGCATGTCAATGCTGTCCACAAATTAATATAACAACCTTATATTAATTAATCATGCAAACTATATAATATAACTCCTTATATTATAAATGATGCATGAAAATGCTTAACCTAAGGTGGGATTTCTAAAATACAAGCATACACTATGCATGACAATAATTACACAACAATTGCATAATTAAAATAGAAAAAATTAGACCAATTTTGGCACCCTAATTTTAATTTTAATTAATATAATCTAATTATATTAATTAAAATAAATTAAATATAAAACATTTTTATATTTAATATATAATTTAAAAAATGTTTCTGCCCGTTGCTGAATTCTACGAAACGCCTTTGGCGTTGCAACGCTGATAGTAGCGTTGCAACACTGCTTTTGTCGTCTTCTGTCGAGCGTTGCGCAACGCCACAACGTTGCAATGCCGCCTCCTGTGCGCGCCTTCTCCTGCAAGCGCAGCGTTGCAACGCCGATGAACAGCGTTGCAACGTTGCACACAGACAACACCTTGATTTCTCCAAATCTAGCTCGTTTTCGCTCCGATCTTCTCAGCAACCGCCTTGCCTCGATCGACACGAACTTACATACTCAATTTACAATTAAATTTGCCCAAAACACCGGACCCTTACATTGAACATTTCAATGGAAATTATAAATCTAAGTGCCAAAATTGAAAACATCTAATTTTGCAAAACCATTCATACATCTCATGCAAAAATAGTAAATCCCACCTTTGTTCTTGAAAAATCCAGAACATAAATCAAGAATGCAATTGGGCTCCGATACAAATTGAAGGGGCCCCGCAGCGGAAGCGATTGCGAATCGCGCGCTCTTGATTTAGTTACAACGATTTATTCAAGAACACAAATAACAAGATTAAGCATACATAATAGAATGGACAACAAGAAATTACCTTTGAAGAACCTTTCTTCAAGTGTTGCTCCTCTCTTCACGATCAAGATCAACGCAACACGAATTCGTACGAACACCGACACTACCACCGGATCTTCTCTGTCGTTCTCTAGGTGAGGGAGGAAGGTGGGTTCCCTTTAGGAATAGTGAGGTGTTTTGTGAGAGAGATGTTTGTTGTCTTGAAACTTTTCCAACAACAACAAAATGCTAGGAATCACTTAGAATGACTTTGAATAACTTAACCTAGTTGCATCTCATTCAACTATATATATAGGAAAATGGGATGGAAATGACCATCCTACCCCTTCTTTATTCTCACTTTAGTTTATAGTTTATATATGAATCTAATTCACATTAAAACTATATATTATATCAATTATATCATATATAATAGATATAACACCTCAGGTATGAAATTGAACACTTCAATTTCACTCCTAACTTTATACCCTCAATATTACCATATTGAACCAACAAAGGGATCTAATGGACCTACAGATCATGAGCTCCAATGATGTGAGATTAACTGATCAAACTCTTTGATCCAGTTAATCAATATTCATTAACTACAAGTCACTCCACTATAGACTTGTAGCTGCACTCTCCTCACTGTATATAATATTGTGTCCACTGATATAGTTATTACCCATGAGTCGACCCTCCACAGGTTGTTCGTAATCACAACTGGGTCAAATTATCGTTTTACCCCTGTGATTACCTCTTTGCTCCTTAAGCACCACTGATCCTCTAATGAACAACAAGTCTAAGGTCCTACCATAGACTCATACCCTCATAGAGGGCGGGGCCTCGTTGTTCAAGACCTGAAGTCAGTTCTAAGGGAACAACCTATCTAATTCATCAGTAGAGGAATGAGTGAATTCCATCTAGCACAGTTAAGTTCCCAGCTAGCTACGAGGTTCTGTCCCTGAGAAGGTAGGCTTATTGAGAGTCGGCTGAGTGCCACTCTCACTCATACTAGTCTAAGGACAAACCCCTATAAGCAGGAGTTCTTAACTTGCTCAGGATTCAGGTCGAGTCACTAATGACCATCTATAAATTACTAGTCTTATCCTGTTAACGATGTTATACTGGATAGACTAATAATTTACGATCCAGTCTTGTATGAACTCTTCATACAGGATGCCCCAACTCGCATGTCAACTACATGAATGAGTTGGATTACCTCATTTATACTAATTACAAAGTGGGCCGCATCCATGGTGTTACCAGAATAAGGTTTCCAACCTTATTCTTATACCATAGACTATTTAGGTTATAATCTTGAACTCAACCCAAATAGTGTCCATTACACTAATTTCAAGATAAATGTTATAACCTTGGAGCTTAGTTTATTGGATTTATAAAAGAAAGACTGTAATCTTATCAAAACAAATAACACTTTATTTAATTGATCAAAATTACACAAGTTTAGGGCATAAATCCCAACATATATTTGGTTGCATGAGATGCAACTAGGAAAAGCTTTTCTAAGGAATTACAAGTTCTCTCTTGTTGTGTTGTTGGAATAGTTCCAAAGCACACATCTCTCTCAAAAAGCTCACCTCTTCTAAAGAGAACCCACCTTCCTCCCTCACCTAGATAACAACGGAGAAGATCCGGTGGTCGTGTCTTCGTACGCTGGAGTTCCTATTGCTGAGATCGTGATCGTGGGAGAGTGGAGCACTTGAAGAAAGGTTCTTCAAAGGTAATTATCTTGTTGCCCATTATGTTTTACATGCTTAATCTAATTATATTTGTTCTTGAATTTATCGTTGTAACTAAATCAAGAGCGCGCGATTCGCAATCGCTTCCGCTGCGGGGAATTCGATTCACTTCATAAAAGGCTATCCTGTTTCTCCTGGGCACCAGAGAAATAACTATTTTTGGTATAAATTTGTTTAATGAAATGAAAGAGCAAAAATAAAAACAAGACTCGTGAGTGTAGGACAAATAGCTATTAAGATTTAAGAAATTTTCTGGAGATAAAATGGGGAGGGACTTCTCAGTCTCCAACTCTATAACCTGAATTCCTTTCGTGGAAGTGAGTGTCTCACCATTGTCTACCTCACAAACCTGATTATTGTGTGTCTCAGTCTCCTCCAACCCATCCTCACTATAGTATGAATAAGTTCTCCTAGGTGGCACCTCCTCAGTGGTAAGGATAAGAATTGTTCCTGTAAGGCCTTAAGGGAAATTACTAGTTGATTAAGATAATGATCTCTTTCTTATACTATTTCCTAGAGTCCTACCACCTTAGCCTCTAACCTATCCAACTTTTCTAATTCATCATGAACCAAATTTTTAATTTTCAACTCTAACGTATATTCCATTAATTGGTCCACAAGAGATGGTTTTTCTATAGGTTAGTCAGGGTACGAGAAATTAAGGTTCCAAGTGCCTAAATAACTACCACCACGTGAATTTTCATTAATTTCAGGTACAGAATGATAAAAAATAGACAAATGGTATTCAGAGATATGATGCACATACCTAGGATCCTGAGAGGGACAATAGAATAGTGGAGAATAAAAATCATGCAAAGTCATACTTGAAAAATTAGTAATGCGAATTAAGACTTTTACACAATAGCAACACAACCAAAACAGGGGACGAAGACTCAAAAGCACACAAAAATAAAATAGAACAAATAAGAAAACAAACAAACACACAAAAATAAATAAGAAAAGACACACAAACAAACTTTAGTCTAAAACCTCAAATTTTCTCATAATATTAATTAATCTAAATAATTGCCATTCCCCGATAGCGGTGCCAAAAACTTGTTGCGTATAATTTTGATAATGCAATACCGCAAGTATACGGGTCAAGTTTTAGTATAGTGATTTAAGAGTCCAAGTATCGTCCTCGAGAATGGGTTTCTAAATTAATTAATTACCAAGATAGTAATTCTCAATTTTAGCTAAAGCAACAAAACTTTGATGGATAGTGAAAACAGAGATAGAAAATGAATGTACAATTAGAGACACGAATATGATAGAATTAGGAAGATGATTTCACAAGTTAATTCCTTATTTAACACATGCAATGAACTAATATTATGAATTTATAAACAAGAAGTGAAAATACTCAAGAGAATCTTTCGATCCACAGTGAGCCTCGCACACACGATAAATTCTAAAGTTCCTTATGAATTTTAAGAGCATGCACGACTTTAAGCAACTTCTTTATGTGTTTCCCTTAGACTTCTAGGTCATTCTCATGCCAGACTCCTAAGGGTTTGGACAACTTTGCTCTAATCTAAGTTTTATCTCTCGAGTCCACTTAAACCGACAATATCAAGAGTTAAAGATTGAATTGCCAAAAATAATGAACAAAACATACTTCAATACATAGCAAATATGTAAACCCGAGATCTTTCTTTGGAACTTCCTTATTAAAAAAAAACAACAAAAGGAAAGAAGAAATGAAGTGAAAGACAAAAGGAAAACAAGGAAGCAAAGTTTAAACCATTTTGGTTTGGTTTGCTTTAAAAGATAAAAGAAGAAAAGAAAATGATAGAAAAGTTAAATATATTAAGTTTTGTTTTGTTTTGTAAAGAAAAGAAAAGAAAAGAAAGAAAGAGATAAAGGAGAAATTAAAAAGGAAAAAGAAAAGAAAAAGCAAAAGGGAAAAAGACAAATTTGTCTTTTCCTCCACCGTTTGCTTTTTATACCCTTATCTTCTCTCCATTTTCTTCTCTATCTTTACAAACCAAAGCTGAAGCTTCGTGGGAGAAGGAGAAAGGAAGTAGAAGAAAGCCATTTTCGTGATTTTGGAGCTGGAGTTGCAGAAGAAAGGAGAAGAACTCAAGGGAATTATTATTGCAGCAAGGTGATCAACTCAGACCAGTTCTGCTGTTTTGATCTTCTCGAGCTCTACAAGAAGAGGTAAGTGTTGAAGTTTACTTTTCCTGAAAGCTAACTCATTTTTAAACAATGTTCATGAAGGAAGCTTGAGCAAATTCTTATGTTAAGTTACTGGTTTGTTAAGAGGAAGGCAGAAGACAGAAGTTTGCAGTCAAATCCGAGAAGTCTCTGGTTTTTGGGTTGTCCCGATCTATATACTTGGAGTTAGAAGCTCTAATTGGTATGGTTCGAAATCTTATTGAATTTTCTACAACTTTCGTGAAGAAATCGTGAGTTGAAAATGTCTAGAAGATGTTTTAAATATCATGTTAATTTTGTTGTGCAGCAGGAAATCCGAATATGGAAACAACAGAAGTCTATTTTGAGAAGAGTAGCTTTCGAGGTATTTCTGAACAAATCCGTTTGGAATTTCCATTTCATGTCTTCATATGATTGTTAGAGGGTTCAAAAAGGAAGAGTTTTGTATAAATTACATTATTTTTGGATAAGTAATGAAGAAGTTATGGCTGTCTGAAAACAGGGCAGAAAATCTAAAAATGCTGGAAATTTGAAAGTGTGTTTTCTTGCAGTTTTAAGGTAAAAAATCATGAGCTCGAGGTTCTAATGGTTGAGTTAGTTTGTTTGACAGGCCAAGAGCAAATAGGTCAAGTTTACAAGCCAAGTGTCTAATTCTAATACTGTGAGTGACTCTATTTTAGAACTATGCTTGACCTATGTTTTTCTTAATAAACACAAGTGTTGATCATTACATCCTGTTTGAACTAATTATGTATAGCTTCATGGAGTTTTCTAACATAAGATCATGATGGAACATAAGCATGTTTTGAATTAATTTGTAACCATAAATCCAAGTATGGAACCTAAATTATGAAAGTATGTGTTATGAAGACATGATTTCCATGGTAAACAAATTATGCTCTTGTTTGTGGTTAACCCCTAATACTGAAGGACATTCGAGAAGGTACTTAGGAGGGGGGAAATGAATCATGATATCCCGATACTGAAGGAAAATGAGAAGGTATTCGGGTAGTAAATGGTTTTACCTTAATACTGAAGGACAATGAGAAGGTATTCGGGTAGTAAATGGTTTTACCTTAATACTGAAGGACATAGAGAATGTATTAGGGAAAACCAAACGACCAAAGGTATTCCACGTGCACGTGAGAGAGAGAGGTATGAACCTTATAGGTATAAATGTAACTCTACCACCTCTATGGTTTGAATGTAGTATCATGTCATGTGTTTTATTGTTAGGAGCTTCTATATTATTGATCTATCTACCCTCAATATGATAGTACATTTCGAGTTGTGTGCTATGCATAGGTGGTGACTTAAACCAGTAAATTGGAAGCATGGTTTGTTTGTGCTAACAAACAGATGTTAAGCTATTTACTACTTATAATCTGCCATTATTATGATTCACCTAAGAGCTTGTAATGTTTTAAAAATAGACACTCACTGAGCTTTTAGGCTCATTCTTTCAATGTTTTCAAACCTTTTCAGGTAGAGATCGAGCTCCTGGTACCTGACATCCTGCCATAGTCTGCTGGAAGTTTCATAAGTTTGATATTTTGTACGTGGCTGGTGTTGTATAGCAAGTCGTTATGTAGTTATAGTTGTTTGTACATAAGAGGTTGTATAAACAGTGGGTTGGCATGTTCTGGGTTGTGATGCTATTGCTCGTTTAAGTTTTCAAATGGGAGACTTAAGAAATGTTTCTCCCTATGTATGTTTAGTAGTTATCAAGTTTCAGCTGTGTGATGTTAAAGTTTACCATATACGAGCATAGTATGTTTATCAGGTAGAACAGGGTCATCAGATATTGTTAAGAGGTAAACAATGTCTGTTGGCTTCATGCCTCTTTCCGGGCTAAGTTAGTAGGAGGTTCGGGAGGGGGTGTGACAACTTGGTATCAGAGCAGTTAGCTCCATGGGAATGAGACAGGGCAAGTTAGCTCTGAGAATAAAGTAAAAGTCATAACAAGTTATTGAGTTAGTTCAGATCAAACTAGTAGAGTATGGTCCAAGACATGATAAGACTAAGTCCAGTTAGGGCTAAAATGTGAATAGATGTTTAGTATTGTATATTTGAGTTAAGTATCGATAGCATGTCTTATATGTTGATATGTTATAGGAGTCATGCCACCACGTACTAGCAGACGACGCAGGCAGGATCAGGGCAGGACGCAGGATCCTACCCAAGGCCAATCTGAGAGGCGATCTAGTGCCCCGAGAGTCCAAACTGAGGCCAGAGAAGAGCAACATGTTAGTTCCTCACAGGAGGCAGGTAGGCCAGAGAGAGCAGGGTCAAGTTATCCAAAAAAAAAAGGCGTATAGAATAGAACGTCTGAAGAAATTAGGAGTCATAGTATTTGAGGGTTCCATAGATCCAACTGATGCCGAGGTTTGGCTGAATATGCTACAAAATGTTTTGATGTAATGATTTGCCCTGAGGAGCAAAGTCAAGCTAGCCACATTCCTACTAGAGAAAGAAGCAGAGGGATGGTGGAAGTTAATACAAGCTAGGCGCAATGATGCACGCACTTTAGATTGGCAAACTTTCAGAGGCATATTGGAAGATAAATATTATCCTGGCACATACCGCGAGGCGATGAGGGATGAATTTTTAGAATTGAAGCAAGGGTCACTATCAGTGGCTGAGTACGAGAGAAGGTATACCGAGCTATCACGGTATGCTGATGTTATAGTGGCATCTGAGAGTGACAAGTGTCGACGATTTGAAAGGGGATTACGTCCTGAGATACGTACCCCAGTCACAGCCATTGCTAAGTGGACTGACTTTTCTCAGCTGGTAAAGACTGCTCTACGTGTTGAGCAGAGTATAACAGAGGCACAACCAGTAGTGGAGCCTATTCGAGGGCCTTCAACGGCGAACAGTTTTCGGGGTCGTGAATGCAGAGAAGATTCACACACGAGTAAATGTTTCAAGTCGCCGGGACTTTAAGAATTGAGTGGCGGCCGTGCATCGAGGCGATGAAGGTTAGTGGTGCCTAGCGAGGCGTAGTCGAGAGCACCTAGTCGATGCGGATCCACGGCAAGACCACGCACAATGCAGAGTCTCTGCTGCTAGTGTAGCAAGGAGAACACCTTGTGCGAATTGTGGCAAGAATCATCGAGGCCAATGTCTTGTGGGTGTCGATGTGTGTTGCCAGTGTGGACAGCCAGGGCATTTTAAGAGGATTGCCCACGCCTTAGAGCAAATGGCACACAGGGACCAGGAGTTGGGTCCCAGATACGGTTGAAGCAAATGAGAGTTCCAATGAGTCGCAAGAGAGACTGCACCGATGGTGCTAAATAGAAGGGAAGTTGTTTTCAAGAAACCAGGATTAACTGAAGTGGTTTTCAGGGGTGAAAGGAAGATTATCCCTACGAGCTTGATTTTAGCATTAAAAGCTGAAAAGTTGTTGAGGAAATGTTGCATGGCATTTCTTGCACACGTAGTGGAGGTGCAGGAAGAAAAGCTAAAACCAGAAGATGTTCTTGTTGTGAACGAATTTCTTGATGTTTTTCCAGCAGATCTGTCAGGGTTGCCACCTGATAGGGAAGTTGAGTTCACTATTGAATTGCTACCAGGAACATCACCTATTTCGTAAGCGTCGTATAGAATTGCTCCAAGTGAGCTCAAGGAGTTGAAGATGCAGTTACAAGAACTAGTTGATAAAGGATACATCAGACCTAGTGTATCACCCTGGGGAGCTCCAGTGTTATTTGTAAAGAAGAAAGATGGTACCCTTAGATTATGCATTGATTATAGACAGTTAAACAAGTCACGATATGTAACAAGTATCCTTTAGCCCGAATAGATGACTTGTTTGACCAGTTACCAGGAGCATCAGTGTTTTCTAAGATTGATTTAAGATCAGGATACCATCAGTTAAAGGTAAGGGAATCAGACATTCCTAAACCAACATTTAGAACGAGGTATGGGCATTATGAGTTTTTAGTAATGTCGTTCGGTTTGACGAATGCACCAGCAGTTTTCATGGACCTCATGAACAAGATATTCCACCAGTATTTGGATCAGTTCGTGATAGTATTTATTGATGATATACTAGTTTACTCAATTGATAGGAAAGCTCATGAGGAACATTTGAGGATTATTCTACAAACACTACGAGATAAACAGTTGTATGCTAAATTCACCAAATGTGAGTTTTGGTTGAATCAGGTAGTGTTTCTGGGGCATGTTGTTTCATCAAATGGAGTTAGTGTGGATCCGCATAAAGTGAAAGTTGTGGTCAACTGGGAGAGACCAGCCAGTATGACAGAGGTACGTAGTTTCCTAGGCTTGGCAGGATACTACAGACGGTTTATTGAGGATTTCTCACGATTAGCATTACCATTAACAACTTTGACAAGGAAGAATGCTAAGTTTGAATGGTTAGATAAGTGTGAACAGAGTTTTCAAGAACTGAAAAAGAGGTTAGTTACAACACCTATTCTGACACATCCTGTAACGGGAATAGAGTATGTAATTTATTGTGACGCCTCGAGGCAAGGTTTAGGGTGTGTGCTCATGCAAGAAGAAAAGTAATAGCTTATTTATCAAGGCTATTGAAAAAAGCACGAGTGTAATTACCCTACACATGATCTTGAGTTAGCAGCAGTTGTTTTAGCATTGAAGATTTGGAGACATTATTTGTTTGGTGAGAGGTGTCACATTTTTACAGATCATAAGAGTCTGAAATATATCTTTGATCAGAAGGAGTTGAATATGAGACAGAGAAGATGGTTAGAACTGATTAAAGATTATGATTGTACCATAGAATACCTTCCAAGTTAGGCGAATGTGGTAGCAGATGCACTAAGTAGAAAGTCAAGACTTCCTAGGAACGCCTTGTGTGGTATTCGAGCGATATTTTTAAGTACTCTAAGGGATTCTAAGGCAGTTGTGATTGCAGAGAATTCAGGGAGTCTTTTAGCTCAATTCCAAGTCAAGTCTTCGCTCGTAGCAGAGATTGTAAAAAGACAACCAGATGATAGTAACTTGTAGAAAATGTTTGGAAAGTCCAAACAGGGCCCAGAGGCAGAATTTAAAATGAGATTAGATGGAGCCATAGAGAGGCAAGGAAGACTATGTGTTTCGAGTGTTAGTGAGCTTAAAGATGCTATTCTAGAAGAACTCACAGGCTCACCGACCTACGCTATGCATCCGAAGCACCAAGATGTATAAGACATTGAAAGGAAACGTATTGGTGGCACAGGATGAAGCGGGAGGTAGGTAGCTAATATGTTGATAATATTTGATATGCCAACAGTTAAACCAATAGACAGAGACCAGGGAGGACTCCTTAATCCATTGTCGATCTTTTAATGGAAATGGGAGCATGTCACTATGGATTTTCTATTTGGATTACCACGTACTTCATGTGAACATGATGGTATTTGGGTTATAGTGGATAGACTCACTAAGACAGCACAGTTTATACCGATTAAAGCGACATCTACACTCGATCAGCTTGTTGAGCTATATGTCGAAAGAATTGTGAGTCAATACGGAGTGCCAGTGTTCATAGTTTCAGATAGGGATCCAAGATTTACTTCTAAGTTTTGGCTTAGTTTACAGAAGGCTATGGGGACAAAGTTGAATTTTAGTACAACGTTCCATCCTCAGACAGATGGTCAGTCAGAGAGGACCATCCAGACCCTAGAGGATATGTTGAGAGCATGTGTCCTTCAATTTAAGGGTAGTTGTGATACACACCTATCACTTATGGAATTCGCTTATAATAACAGTTACCAGTCAAGTATTGGCATGGCACCATTTGAGGCTCTGTATGGAAGACGATGTAGAACGCCCGTATGTTGGAATGAAGTAGAAGAGCGGAAGCTAATCGGTCCTGAGTTGGTACAAATTACGACAGACGATATTAAGGTAATCAGAGAGAATCTGAAGGTAGCACAAGACCGTCAGAAGAGTTATGCAGATAAGCGACGAAAGGACTTAGTATTCCAGGTCGGAGATCAAGTTTTCTTGAAGTTATCTCCGTGGAGAGGTGTCCTTCGTTTTGGAAAGAAAGGTAAACTAAGCCCTAGATATATTGCTCCTTATCCAGTAACGGGACGAGTTGGGCCAGCAGCGTACAGACTGGAGTTGCCAGCAGGACTATCTCGAGTACATGATGTTTTTCATGTGTCCATGTTGAGGAAGTATTTTCCAGATCCGACACATGTGTTGCAAGCACAACCAGTTGAGTTGAAAGAAGACATGAGTTACATAGAGGATGCAGTTCAAATCCTCGACAGGAAAGAACAAGTTTTGAGAAACAAGACGATCTCACTCGTGAAGGTTCGTTGGAGACATCACGGGGTGGAGGAGGCAACCTGGGAAGTAGAGGACCTAATGAGGAGGAAGTACCCGATGATTTTCACCTAAAGACTACTCAATTTCGAGGAAGAAATTTATTAAGGGGAGGTAAGTTGTAAACCCGAGATCTTTCTTTGGAACTTCCTTATTAAAAAAAACAACAAAAGGAAAGAAGAAATGAAGTGAAAGACAAAAGGAAAACAAGGAAGAAAAGTTTAAACCATTTTGGTTTGGTTTGCTTTAAAAGATAAAAGAAGAAAAGAAAATGAAAGAAAAGTTAAATATATTAAGTTTTGTTTTGTTTTATAAAGAAAAGAAAAGATAAGAAAGAAAGAGATAAAGGAGAAATTAAAAAGGAAAAAGAAAAGAAAAAGCAAAAGGGAAAAAGACAAATTTGTCTTTTCCTCCACCGTTTGCTTTTTATACCCTTATCTTCTCTCCATTTTCTTCTCTATCTTTACAAACCAAAGTTGAAGCTTCGTGGGAGAAGGAGAAAGGAAGTAGAAGAAAGCCATTTTCGTGATTTTAGAGCTGGAGTTGCAGAAGAAAGGAGAAGAACTCAAGGGAATTATTATTGCAGCAAGGTGATCAACTCAGACCAGCTCTGCTGTTTCGATCTTCTCGAGCTCTACAAGAAGAGGTAAGTGTTTAAGTTTACTTTTCCTGAAAGCTAACTCATTTTTAAACAATGTTCATGAAGGAAGCTCGAGCAAATTCTTATATTAAGTTACTGTTTTGTTAAGAGGAAGACAGAAGACCGAAGTTTGCTGTCAAATCCGAGAAGTCTCTGGTTTTTGGGTTGTCCCGATCTGTATACTTGGAGTTAGAAGCTCTAATTGGTATGATTCGAAAGCTTATTGAATTTCCTACAACTTTCATGAAGATATCGTGAGTAGAAAATGTCTAGAAGATGTTTTAAATATTAGGTTAAAGTTGTTGTGCAGCAGGAAATCCGAATCTGGAAACAGAAGAAGTCTGTTTTGAGAAGAGTAGCTTTCGAGGTATTTCTGAACAAATCCATTTAGAATTTCAATTTCATGTCTTCATATGATTTTTAGAGGGTTGAAAAAATAAGAGTTTGGTATAAATTACATTATTTTTGGATAAGTAATGAAGAAGTTATGGCTATCTGAAAACAGGGCAGAAAATCTAAAAATGCTGGAAATTTGAAAGTGTGTTTTCTTGCAGTTTTAAGGTAAAAAATCATGAGCTCGAGGTTCTAATGGTTGAATTGGTTTGTTTGACAGGCCAAGAGCAAATAGGTCAAGTTTACAAGCCAAGTGTCTAATTCTAATACTGTGAGTGACTCTATTTTAGAACTATGCTTGACCTATGTTTTTCTTCAAAAACATAAGTGTTGATCATTACATCCTGTTTGAACTAATTATGTATAGCTTCATGGAGTTTTCTAACATAAGTTCATGATGGAACATAAGCATGTTTTGAATTAATTTGTAACCATAAATCCAAGTATGGAACCTAAATTATGAAAGTATGTGTTATAAAGACATGATTTCCATGGTAAACAAATTATGCTCTTGTTTGTGGTTAACCCCTAATACTCACTGTTTATTACATTCGAGAAGGTACTTAGGGGAAATGAATCATGATATCCCGACATCAAGGAAAAAATGAGAAGGTATTCGGGTAGTAAATGGTTTTACCTTAATACTGAAGGACAATGAGAAGGTATTCGGGTAGTAAATGGTTTTACCTTAATACTTGATGCAGAAAATGTCAGGTGTCCTAAACTAATGCAACTAGGATGAGACTCTGACTCTCCTTTGACGTGCAAGTATACAAGGTCAGTGCAGCGAGTGATAAGAAAAGTATCGATCCCACGAGGACTAGTAGAATCTAAATCAATGAGTGTCCTAGAAATTTGTCTCATTATTTTTTTGGTGCAATGCAATGGGCATGAAAATTTGTGTTAAAAAAAATCAGTGAATGCAATAATAGAATTTGATTTTTTTTTATCTTGTTATTTGGATGAGTTAAGTATAACGAAGACTAATGCAATAATTCAAAGTACGTGAAAACGTTAAGAACATAAACTAGACGAGAGAAAACTAGGGCTTTTAGATTGAGAGATAGGCTAGGGTTAAGTTGAGGTTTCATGTATAATTAGAATAACAAGTATGTGGTTGATGCCTTGAATTTACCTACACATGTGATCAAGTGAATTTTTCCAAAATCACTAAATTTTAAGACCAACAATTTTCCAATTGAGACCTAAATTACGCTCATGATTTCAAGGTTCCAGGTGGGTTAATTATCCCTAATTAACTCAAGATCCTAGAATGAAATTTTAATTTCCTAATTCACTAGCTTTTCCAAGTTCATGAATTTAAAGAGAAGTTAAAGTGGCCAAATTTTAACCCTCATGCATCGTTGTAAACATTAAAATCTCATAAATTCAACTATGACATCAACCATTAATTTATTACAATTTATACATTGAAGAACAACTTAACCCGTGCCTAGGAGAATTTAGCTCATGATTGGAGTCAAATTACACAACTTAAGGTTAAACATGCTTTTCACTAATCGATGGAATCGTAAAAAAATGTCAATCAAAACTGCCACACAATTAGGCTAAAACAGTGAGCAAATTGACTCCAAATTAATGAAAAGCATCAAGCAAAAACCGTGCAATTAACACAAATTATAACGAGAGCAAATTCAAGATTGGAATGGTTACACGGTGGCAAAAGAAAGTATTTTTGCTTCAAAGAAAGGGGGAGTCTCGGATTAAGCCCTTCAAGTCACTCGCCCACGATTGCTTCAAAGAA
Source organism: Trichosanthes cucumerina (assembly GCA_036507285.1). NCBI lineage: Eukaryota > Viridiplantae > Streptophyta > Magnoliopsida > Cucurbitales > Cucurbitaceae > Trichosanthes > Trichosanthes cucumerina. The sequence goes on from CM071841.1 coordinate 20,506,470, forward strand.
ATGGGGCGTCTCGACATCACACACACAAAAGCACGCAATTGCTTCAAAGAATGCTCACCGACACTCACCACGCAGCGCGCGATCTCGCAAAGAATAATGCGGCGTGGCGATCCTCGCACCTCACGCGCCGCACAAAGAAGCTCCTCGGTCCTCTTTGCGATTGCTTCAGCAATCGATGGGCCAAGCTCAACGGCGCCTTCTTCCGATTGCTTCAGCAAAGTAGGGTGGATGACTCTCCCGATACCTTCCTGTTTTTCTCCCCTCATCCTTGTTGTAGCAAAACGTCGAACCTCACGATTGCTTCAGCAATCGACGGCAACCACCGTGTTCTCACTGCTCCTCTCGTTCCTGTCTCTCGGCCTTGCTGTAGCAACGCCCTACCAATTTTTTCTTTCGCGATTGCTTCAGCAAAAATAAGGACTCTCTCTCGCAAAAAACACACACCTGCAGCTCCTCTCTTCTTTTTCCTTTTATCACAAGAAGATGTTGCCCTAGTTTGATAATTACAAACACGCCATTTAGGGTATAAAGACCATTTTGCCCTTCGGATAAAATGTCTAAAATGCCGTTGTGGGTTTTTGTAATTTTTTTCTTTTACACATCTCCTACACACAGAAAAATCCTCATACATCATTATCAATCATAAATCAAACTAAATATGTAAAAGTTAAGAAAAATCTCAAATTGCGGTCTTTAATTACTTGTTAGCTAATTTCTCCAAATTAAAGCACAAAATCATCAAAATTAATTTCTTTAGAACCTAATTCTTAAATTCAAGATTTTCAACTAACATTCATAATTTTAGGGATAAAATAACATGAAGCTCAATGAATTCTATGCAATTCAAGTTGATTAAGCACTGAAATTCTAGTAAAATAACTCTCCTATCGTGAGTTATCAAACCCCCAAACTTGAACTACTCATTGTCCTCAATGAGTTATATTCCCTAAAAATTTTAAAGACCTTCCAAGACTCAAATCAATTGCGTTAACTGAACAAGAGTTAAAGACTTATGCTCTAAGTTGCAAGTTACTATTCATTCAATGCTTTCTAAGTGGTTCATCCAGAGTTTCCTACATAACACTTATTTCTTAGTACCAAGAGCAAACCAACTAGGGTCTGGCACCTATCCTCAAGCTCAATCACTATAGTCCTAATCATTCAAATCAGGCAACCCATAGTTAAAGATAAGTCACAATCCAAAACTCGCATGTCTTCAAATTCATGATCATTCCTTTTTATTTTATTTTATATATATATATATATATATATTTTAAAACAAATATGTACATTACCCCTCCATTTCCTTAAACACAACGTAGGGCTATTTTTATTTTTTATTTTTATTTTTTTATTTATTTTTTTTTCGACTCTCCCGTAGTTCTCAGAATGGCACACGTGGTTAGCGCATCGCACCTAAGCAATGGGGTTCTCCCGTAGTTCTTAGAATGGCACACGTGGTTAGCGTAGCACACCTAAGCAATGGGTACAGGTTACTTGCTTGATACCTTCGCTCCAAGAGGCCAGCATGGTTAGTGCCCAGACCCCCTGACATCGAGTACCAAGTTACTTGAACTGACTCTAAATAACAAAATAAATAATATCTCTTTTTTTTCTAGCCCAATAAAGTTTTAGGGAAATGGAAAGTTTGCACACTCTTTCTTTCTTTCTCTTTTTTTTTTCTTTAAAAATAAACACGAAGAATTTACCTTTCCCCCAAACTTAGAGTACTCAATGTCCTCATTGAGTTAGGGAGGCCTGTAACTCCCCAAACTTGAAATGATCACAAATTTGAAGTTTACTCATTTTGGAACATTCTAAACGATGTATGAGTTACCTAACTTGTCATGGCTTCTAGCTTTCAAACTTTTTGGCCTAGGAGTTGAATCCTAACTACTTTGATTGACACACCAACCATAAGCGCACTAAAGAACCCTAATGACAAGCTTCACATTGAGAAACACCAAACAAGATAGCATACTCTTGCCTCAAACACAAGCAACAACTCTTATTTTCATTAACCATAAGATTTTTTTAACTTTTCAGTTCTAACCAGTTTCTCACCAAGTTTCTACAGAAGACAACATACTTTTTACCATTAAAGACATGCAGAAACTTAGTTTTTATAAAAGGGACAACAACCATCCTTTTTTTTTTTTTATTTCTACTTGCTTAAACATGGTAGATCAACTACCTACATCATGCATAACCAATCAACACGAAATATGGATTTCAGTAGTCAAAACAGAATATTTAGAAGTCTTAAAGCAAGTAAATAACAAAGAATTCTCAGCAGAAACCATTACACCCAACAAAACCTACATATGCTTATAAAAAGGGAATTAAAGCAACAAATTGCAAAAAAGGCAGCAACAAATTATAAAGGAAAAGACAACAAGCAAAACAATTCATAATACTAAAGAGAAAAGGGAACAGGGCTTCCCTCTTTTGCTCTAGTAGTCATCCTCCTCGTTTTCCTCTTCTTGGGCTTCCTCCTCCTCCACGTTGTTCATCTCATCTTCTTCATCATCACCCGACTGCATCCAAGGCTGCAAAATAGAGTGGAGAAATTCGGGGAAATTTGGGTAGGGGTTTAGAAAATTGGCTTGCATAGCGGCTCGGTGGGCTAAGTCTCTCTCTTGGGCATACTCCCAATAACAATGTGATTGATCTTGCATATGGTGCATCATGCTCATCATCACATTGTTTTGGTGTATGAGTTGGTCCATACCTACCATTAACCCCATTCCTTTATTTGAACCAACTTGGGTGTGATGGTCCATAATGGTGTCTAAAGGTCCGCTAGCTAAGATTTTATCCTCCCAAATATAATAAGGAACCTCGACCCTAATGCAAAGAGAGGTTACTAAACTAGGGAAGAAGATTTTTTCACTCTTTTTCTTTGCACACCCTTCTATTTCTCTAGCTACTAGGTTTCCTACATCGATTTGCAATTCTGAGAGGATGGCATAAAGAAGCATGATTCAACTCCTCGAGACCGTTGAATCATGCGAAGTGGGCATGAGATTCAACTTCACGAAAGGAAGCCACATGTGTGCTTCAGGAGCTAAATAGGAAGTTAACATAGTCCTCGCTCCCGTTGAGCTTACCATCCATTTCGCCCCATTGATCCCTACCGTTCTTAGGGCGGCATTTATTTGAGTGTCGGATGGGACCATCAACAACTCGTTTGTCCTACCGTAAAGTTGGCAAGGCAATTCGAGCATGGAGTTAATGGTATCCGTATCCCAATGAACATATCTACCCCTTACTATGGATACCGTTTCTTCTAGATAGATATTCGCATAGAACTCCCTAACTATGGTGGGGATGGCGGCCTCAGGTTCTTTACAAAACTTTTACCAACCTAGATTTACTATATTTTGGGATAGGAAAGGAGGAATCTCTCTTGAGCATAGGTTGAAACCTCTCTCTAGCAAAAGAGCTCTTTTCTTTAACTTCTCATATTTTGTTCTTGCTCTTTCACTGATAAATCTCTCAGGGATATCTTCCTCACACAATACCTCCTTCATCACTTTGAGATTGTCTTCCCTAGTGTACCATTTCTTCTTCTTTTCTTTCTTCTCTTTAGACTTAGGTGCCGGTGGTTCAGGGGCCTCAAAAGGATATGCATCCTCTAAGGGCCATTCACTAAACACCTGCTTTCCTTTACTCCGCGAGGAAGAGGAGGAACGGGTGGACGATCTAGGATTGGATTGGCTCACTTCTACCATTGCACTCTTCAATTTTTCGGCCTCTTTCTTGCTTTTGCTTCTTCGTAGCCACATGATTAAATATGAAGCAAAAGAGAGAAAGGTACTAGAAAAATTCTAAGGAATGGATAGCAAGCTTCCTAAGCTAAAAACGACTCTTCCTAAGCTAGATTTGGATCTCGATTGGTTTCTCCTAGCTCAAGTTTCATTAGGTTCCAAGACTAGGATTTCCTTTTACCCAAAAAAAAAAAATGACTAATCCCCAAAGCAACTTTTTTTTTTCTTTCTATTTCCTTTTTCCACTAACTCCTATCCTTTATCCAACTTCCTAACCTAAAGTGCAAAAACATCTACCTAAAATAGGTCAACCTGCAAAACAAAAAAAAGAAAGCATAAAGTCAACATTTACTCATTCTTTTAAAAACATGCAATTAAAAATTAAAGGGAAGCATCAAACTAGGAATTTTATTATCCTAAAACAATAGAGAAGATTGTACCCTAGCTTTTCACATGCTTCCATTCATCCTAGATTACATGCTGCAATGAAAATTCACATGCTTTAGATTTTTATTCTACTAAAAACACAAGTTAACCTATACTAGTATGTTGGAAAATTTTCAATAGGGAGAAAGAAAAAAAATTGTACTTAATTCAGCCATACGAAATGAACAATCATGCTTGGTGATCGAGCAAGGGGAGAAAGAATTCTTACCTCTAACCTTTTGTATGCTTCAATTCTACATCCTAATGACACTTAATCAAAGATTAACTATATATGATAAAACAAAGAGCAAAACATGAAACAACTGGATCAAGAATCATATGAACAACTAAATCTCCTATCATGCATAGTCAACGAATAAAAAGGAAAAAGAAAACAACCTAGCTAAGCTTTTTTTTTTTTTTTTTTTTTTTTTTTTATAAGGATTCACTACACTTCATCATCACTCAACTTCCATGTGGACATGTTCCTTTGGAAGTCTTCACCCCAATAGTGTTTCAAACGTTGCCCATTAACAAGAAACTCTCTTCCATCCTACTCACATCGAAGCTTAATAGCCCCAGAGAGAGAGTTTCGATCACCAGTAAAGGGGCCCACCATCTAGACCTAAGCTTACCAGAAAAAGTTTGAGGCGGGAATTGAATAATAAAACTCTTTGGCCTGCTTCAAAAGTCTTTGGAATGAGTCTCCTATCATGCCAAGCTTTAGTTCTTTCTTTGTAAAGCTTTGCATTCTCATAAGAAAATCTTCTAAACTCATCCAAATCATTCAATTGAAGTAGCCTCAGATCTCCTGCAGCAATTAGATTTAGATTGAGTTCCTTTAAGGCCCAGAATGCCTTATGCTCTAATTCTAAGGGTAGGTGACAAGCCTTACCAAACACAAGTCTATAAGGGGACATTCCAATGGGGGTTTTAAAGGCGGTCCTATAAGCCCACAAGGCTTCATCCAGCCTGACGGACCAATCCTTTCTTTGAGGTTTTACAACCTTCTCAAGGATTCCTTTAATCTCCCTATTGGACACTTCAGCTTGTCCATTAGCTTGTGGATGGTACGGGGTGGAGATTCTATGCTTTACATTATACTTGGCTAGGAGGGTATTCATTGCCTTATTGGCAAAATGAGAGCCCTCATCACTGATTAAGACTCTAGGGGTCCCAAATCTCGTGAATATGTGTCTATGCAAGAATCTGACCACTGTTTTGGCGTCATTATTCGGCACGCCATGACTTCTACCCACTTAGAGACATAATCTACGCCACTAAGATATACAAATTCCCTTGAGGGAGGAAAAGGGCCCATGAAGTCAATCCCCAAACATCAAAGAGCTTCACCTCTAAGATGTATGTCAAGGGCATTTCTCTCTCTTTCTTATATTACCTCTCCTCCTGGCATGTATCACATGTCTTGCTAAAAACATAGGCATCCTTAAAGACAGATGGCCAATAATAGCTGATGGAACACCTTTGTTGCAGCCTTTGGCCACAAAATGGCCTCCATAAGGGACGAATGACAATGCTCGAGAATAGATGGTATCTCGCTTTCAGTCACACATCTCCTAATCATACCATCTACACACCGCCTATATAAACATGGATCGTCCCACGTAAAAATTTAGAGTCATGCAAGAATCTCTTTTTCTCATTGTCTTTGACAAATCGTGGGGAAGGATATTGCAAGCCAAGTAATTGGCATAGTCCGCGAACCAAGGGGGGGTTGGTATTTTGGACCTCACCAACTAACAAGAGTTGCTCATCGTGAAGTCATCCCTTATGTGGGAGTGTGAGGGTAAAGGCTCGAGTTCTCAATCCTAGACAAATGGTCCGCCACCACATTCTCTCAACCCTTTTTATCTTTGATTTCCACTTCAAACTCCTGCAGTAAGTAATACCCATCTAATCAATCTTGGTTTGGCATCTTTCTTTGCCAACAAATACCTAATGGCAACATGATCTCATAGTAGACCACCACCTTAGTACCAACCGGATATGGTCTAAACTTTTCAAAAGCAAAGACTCATCGCTAACAACTCCTTTTCAATGTTGTGTAGTTCATCCGAGCTTCACTTAAAGTTTTACTCGCATAATAAATTTGATGTATTACCTTCTCTTGCCTTTGTCCTAGCATAACACCCACAACATAGTCACTTGCATCACACATCAACTCGAATGGCGCTTTCCAATCAGTGAAGACATAATAGGTGCATGACTAGGGTCATTTTGAGAGACATTAAAGCCATGGAGACACTCCTCACTAAAAATATAAAGGGCTTGTTGACTTCGGGAGAGAGAGCACAACGACTTTGAGATTTTTGAGAAATCTTTGATGAATCCTCTATAGAACCCCGCATGTCCAAGGAAACTTCTCACTCCTTGACATTTGTGGGCGGTTCCAATTCTCAATAATCTCAATCTTCGCCCTATCTACTTCTATCCCCTTGCATGATATCTTATGCCCTAACACAATCCCCTCTCTAACCATGAAGTGACACTTTTCCCCAAATTCTCTAAGCAAACCTCAAATGAGTTTCCAAAGACCGAGAAGTCATCCATGAAAACCTCCATGATGTCCTCTACATAGTCAGAGAAAATCGCCATCATGCACCTTTGAAAGGTCGCAGGAGCATTACATAGTCCAAATGGCATCCTTCGAAAAGCAAAGGTACCATATGGACATGTAAATGTTGTTTTCTCTTGGTCTTGTGGTGCAATGGTTATTTGGTTATAACCACTGTAACCATCAAGGAAACAATAAAAGGCTTGACTTGCCAATTTGTCCAACATTTGATCTATGAACGGGAGAGGAAAATGGTCTTTCCTTGTGGCCTTGTTTAGCCTCCTATAGTCCATACTGGACTCTCCAACCGCTCACTACCCTAGAAGGAATGATTTCATTGGCTTCATTAATAATTCTTGTCATCCCTCCCTTTTTGGGAACACATTGGATCGGATCGACCCAATTGCTATCCGCTATGGGGTAGATAATTCCAAAGATCCAACCATTTAATGACTTCTTTCTTCACCACTTCTTTCATGGTCAAGGTTAAGTCTTCTCAGGGGCTCTATGGATCTGAAAGTCCCTTCCTTTAAGGTAATCTTGTGCATGCAATAAGAAGGACTAATCCCTTGAATGTCAGCAAGAGTCCATCCAATGGCCTTCTTGTGTTGCTTAAGGACATTAAGCAACAAATCGCTTAGCCTTAGGGGGTAGACTTGCTGATATGATAATGGGAAGAGTTTCCTTATCACCCAAGAATGCATACTTTAAGTCTTTGGGTAAAGGTTTCACTTTCTAGTGTTGGGGTTCTTGAATCAAGGTATCATAGAAGGTCTCTCTCCTTCCTTCAAATCTAATGACTCAAAGATTTTTCTCGAACTTTGCTATTTCTCGCTAGTTCTTCCAAACCCCAGGTCAACTCTTCTATTCTTGACTTCTCTAACTCACTTTCTCTCGGATCTCCAAATCTCATCTCATGGATTCCTTTCAATTCTTCATTTGGCGGTTTGAAATAACTCCATCTAAGACATGAATTACATAACAACTTTCTGTCCCATTTGGATACCTCATCAGTATCATAGATGCTAAAGCTGGACCTTTTGATCATTCATTCTCGACTTAATGGTCCTCGCATGAACATCTATCACATTTCTACTGCTTTGTGAAAGGTCGCCTAGGATAATAGGAACATCCTTGTCGACTTCATAATCCGTGGATGATAAAATCTACTGGGAATATGAATTTATCCACTGGACCGGATGTCCTCTATTTTTCCTTCGAGGGTAGGCTATGGATCTATCTCGCTAGCCGCAGGTCACCGTGGTGGGCCTCGCCTCCCCAATGCCTAATCCCTTATAAATGAGAGAGGCATCAAGTAGATGCTAGCTCCTAAATCACATAGCGCCCTCCCTAACCGCCTTCCACCAATAGATACAGTATGGTAAAAGATCCGTGATCCTTCTCCTTATGGGGTATCCTATTTCTCGAACACCGCACTACACTCCTCACTCAACGATACCACTTTGAACTCTTGGAACTTCTCTTTTTGAGCAATGTATGTCCTTGAGAAACTTCAAGTAGTTGGGCATTTGCTTCAACGCATCAATCGCTGGTATGTTGATATGGACCTCCTTTAGCATATCCAAGAATTTTTCAAAATGGGCTTCCTTCTTCTCGCTTCCTCTTGACTTTTGAGGATAGGGTGGTGGGGTGGTTTTAACTCGAGCACTCACCATCGTTTGTTTCCTTGGAAGTTGAGGCTTGTTGAGATTCTGGTTTATCCTCAATCCCACTCGGCCCCGATGTTTTGGATCTACCATTTCCTCATCTTGCCCTTCCTCATCAATGTGAGTCGGTTCGCTCATCTCTCCGGGTTTTCTCACAGCTACCCTCTCCTAAAAATTCTCCCACTCCTTAATTCTACTGCTAGAACATGTTCCTTCCCATCTCTCTTTGGGATTTACGTATGTCCAGGAGCGTGCCCAGTGGCCTTGCCTTTAGCTCATTTGCTAATTGGCCAACTTGCATTTCAAGATTTCTTATAGAAGCTTGTTGACTCTGAATAATAGCATCATTGCGAGTTAAAATAGCATCATTGCGAGCTATGTATTCTTTGAACAAACTTTCTAGAGAATCACCTGAAACTTGCTGGGAGGGTGTAGCCTTCGTTGTGGTTGAAGGCGAGTTCGATTCCCATAATTATGATACCCTTGATTCCTAAAACCAGGTGGTTGATTCACTCTATTTTGCATTTGAGGGGCTTGGGCATTGCTGCTTTGGCCTCCCCAAGATAGATTTGGGTGATTCCTCCATCCTTGGTTATAGGTGCTCGAATATGGGTTATTCCTAGATTGACTCTGGTTTGAGTTTCCTACATAATGCATCGATGCAGGTTACTAGGCGAACTCAAAAGTGTGTCCTTCACCACTGTAGACACAGGATTCTAAACTCTCTTGAGGTGCAAAAGATGGGGTTGGAGCATTGGAAGAGATTTGGTTCACGTTTCCCATAGTCAAATTCTTCAACATGGAAGCCATGGAAGAGATTTGAGCATTTATTGAGTTCAACGTGTCCAACTCAAGGACTCCTTTTGCTTTTCCTACCGAAGTTCTCCTCACATCTGCCCACTGGCAATTGTTGGATGAGATCCTCTCTAATATCTCGTAGGCCTCATTGTAAGTTTTGGCCAACAAAGCTCCATTAGCAGAGGCATCCACTACTTGCTTAGTGGAGGTGTTCAAACCATGGTAGAATGTTTCCATTTGGATGCAGTGAGGCAATCCATGGTGGGGACATTTACGCAAAAGATCCTTAAACCTCTCCCAGGCCTCACTCAGGGTTTCATCATCAAACTGTTGGAAAGCTTCAATTTCATTCCTAAATCTTGCATTCCTAGTGGGTGGGAAATATTTTATTAGGAATTTCTCTGCCAAGGAGTTCCTGGAATCTCACGCACTGGCGAGCGAATTCAACCAGTTCTTTGCAGCATCCCTGAGTGAATAAGGGAATAAGCTCAATCTAATGGCATCACTAGAGACTCTTGGCATGATGAAGGAATCGCTTACTCCCAGGAATGATTTCAAATGGAGATGGGGATCCTCGGCTGGTAAGCCATGGAATTGCCCAATCGTTTGGAGCATTTGAAACATAACTGGTTTTAGCTCAAAAGAAGTAGCTTGTATAACAGGTCTGATTATCCCTGGATTCAATTCATCCACTAAGGGGTTGGCATAGGTCCTAATGGCTCGCTCTCGGTCATTGGGTAGCTATATCACATTGGTAGGACCCCCTGCTGGAAGGTTAAAGAGTGGATTGTCTCTAACATCTTGGGGTGCTCTAGGGTTATGGTGTTGGGCTAGAGGATCTATAGGGTCTCTAGGATTATTCTGGTTAGCCATGGCTAATTTTTGCTCTCTCAACCGCTTCCTAAAGGTTCTATCTATTTCGGGGTCAAAATCAAACTCTAACTGGCGACGCACATTCATAAACTATCCTCAAGTACCTGAAATGCAGAAAAACCCACCTCAAGCAATATTATGAAAAAGAAACTAATCCTAAAAAAAAAACTCAAAAGTAAAGAAAATTTCACAGAACTCACAGATAAGATTCAAAGCTAATCCCCGGCAACGGCGCCAAAAACTTGATGCAGAAAATGTCAGGTGTCCTAAACTAATGCAACTAGGATGAGACTCTGACTCTCCTTTGACGTGCAAGTATACACGGTCAGTGCAATAAGTGATAAGAAAAGTATCGATCCCACGAGGACTAGTAGAATCTAAATCAATGAGTGTCCTAGAAATTTGTCTCCTTATTATTTTTTTGGTGCAATGCAATGGGCATGAAAATTTGTGTTAAAAAAAAATCAGTGAATGCAATAATAGAATTTGATTTTTTTTTATCTTGTTATTTGGATGAGTTAAGTATAACGAAGACTAATGCAATAATTCAAAGTACGTGAAAACGTGAAGAACATAAACTAGACGAGAGAAAACTAGGGCTTTTAGATTGAGAGATAGGCTAGGGTTAAGTTGAGGTTTCATGTATAATTAGATTAACAAATATGTGGTTGATGCATTGAATTTACCTACACATGTGATCAAGTGAATTTTTCCAAAATCACTAAATTTTAAGACCAACAATTTCCCAATTGAGACCTAAATTACGCTCATGATTTCAAGGTTCCAGGTGGGTTAATTATCCCTAATTAACTCAAGATCCTAGAATGAAATTTTAATTTCCTAATTCACTAGCTTTTCCAAGTTCATGAACTTAAAGAGAAGTTAAAGTGGCCAAATTTTAACCCTCATGCATCGTTGTAAACATTAAAATCTCATAAATTCAACTATGACATCAACCATTAATTTATTACAATTTATACATTGAAGAACAACTTAACCCGTACCTAGGAGAATTTAGCTCATGATTGGAGTCAAATTACACAACTTAAGTTAAACATGCTTTTCACTAATCGATGGAATCGTAAAAAAATGTCAATCAAAACAACCACACAATTAGGCTAAAACAGTGAGCAAATTGACTCCTAATTAATGAAAAGCATCAAGCAAAAACCGTGCAGTTCACACAAATTATAACGAGAGCAAATTCAAGATTGGAATGGTTACACAGTGGACAAAGAAAGTATTTTTGCTTCAAAGAAAGGGGAGTCTCGGATTAAGCCCTTCAAGTCATCGCCCACGATTGCTTCAAAGAAATGGGGCGTCTGACACACTACTACACACAAAGCCACGCAATTGCTTCAAAGAATGCTCACGACACTCACCACGCGCGAATGCTGCGAAGAATAATGGGCGATCCTCGCACCTACGCGCATAGCAAGCTCCTCGGTCCTCCTTGGCGATTGCTTCAGCAATCGATGGGCCAAGCACAACGGCGCCTTCTTCCGATTGCTTCAGCAAAGTAGGGTGGATGGCTCTCCTCATACCTTCTCGTTTTTCTCCCCTCGGCCTTGCTGTAGCAAAACGTCGAACCTCACGATTGCTTCAAAGAATCGACGACAACCACCACCGTGTTCTCACCGCTCCTCTCGCTCTCGTCTCTCTACCTTTGCTGCTGTAGCAACGCCCTACCAATTTTTCTTTCGCGATTGCCTCAAAGCAAAACAAGGACTCTCTTCTCGCAAAAAACGCACACCTGCAGCTCCTCTCTTCTTTTTCCTTTTATCACCAGAAGATGTTGCCCTAGTTTGATAATTACAAACACGCCATTTAGGGTATAAAGACCATTTTGCCCTTCTGATAAAATGTCTAAAATGCCCTTATGGGTTTTTGTAATTTTTTCTTTACACATCTCCCGCATACGTAAAAATCCTCATACATCATTATCAATCATAAATCAAACTAAATATGTAAAAGTTAAGAAAAATCTCAAATTGCGGTTTTTAATTACTTGTTAGCTAATTTCTCCAAATTAAATCACAAAATCATCAAAATTAATTCTTTTAGAACCTAATGCTTAAATTCAAGATTTTCAACTAACATTTATAATTTTAGGGATAAAATAACATGAAGCTCAATGAATTCTATGCAATTCAAGTTGATTAAGCACTGAAATTCTAGTAAAATAACTCTCCTATGGCGAGTTATCAATACTGATGGACATAAAGAAGGTATTAGGGAAAACCAAACGACCAAAGGTATTCCACGTGCACGTGAGAGAGAGAGGTATGAACCTTATAGGTATAAATGTAACTCTACCACCTCTATGGTTTGAATGTGATATCATGTCATGTGTTTTATTGTTATGAGCTTCTATATTATTGATCTATCTACCCTCAATATGATAGTACATTTCGAGTTATGTGCTATGCATAAGTGGTGACTTAAACCTGTAAATTGGAAGCATGGTTTGTTTGTGTTTACAAACAGATGTTAAGCTATTTACTACTTATAATCTGCCATTATTATGATTCACCTGTGAGCTTGTAATGTTTTAAAAATAGACACTCACTGAGCTTTTAGGCTCATTCTTTCAATGTTTTCAAACCTTTTCAGGTAGAGATCGAGCTCCTGGTACCTGACATCCTGCCATAGTCTGCTGGAAGTTTCATAAGTTTGATATTTGTATGTGGTCGTGTGTTGTATAGCAAGTCGTTATGTAGTTATAGTTGTTTGTACATAAGAGGTTGTATAAACAAAGTGGGTTGGCATGTTCAGGTTGTGATGCTATTGCTCGTTTAAGTTTTCAAATGGGAGACTTAAGAAATGTTTCTCCCTATGTATGTTTAGTAGTTATCAAGTTTCATTGTGTGTGATGTTAAAGTTTACCATATAATGAGCATAGTATGTTTATCGTAAGAACAAGGTCATCGAGATATTGTTAAGAGGTAAACAATGTCTGTTGGCTTCATGCCTCTTTCTCGGGCTAAGTTAGCGGGAGGTTCGGGAGGGGGTGTGACAACTTGGTATCGTGAGCGAGCTTAGCTCCATGGGAATGAGACAGGGCAAGTTAGCTCACGAGAATAAAGTAAAAGTCATAGCAAGTTATTCATTAGATCGAGATCAAACTAGTAGAGTATGGTCCAAGACAGGATAAGACTAAGTCCAGTTAGGGCTAAAATGTGAATAGATGTTTAATATTGTGTATTTGAGTTAAGTATCCATAGCATGTCTAATATGTTGATATGTTATAGGAGTCATGCCACCACGTACTAGCGGCGCACGACGCGCGGGATCGGGGCGGGGACGCAGGATCCTACCCAAGGCCAATCTGAGAGGGGATCTAGTGCCCCGAGAGTCCTGACTGAGGCCAGAGAAGAGCAACATGTTAGTTCCTCACAGGAGGCAGGTAGTCGTTCACGCCACGAGAGTTCTTTCTTCGTTCTCTTTACTTTGATTGTTAAACTATGGTTTTGTATTTGAGTTTAGTAGGATTTATAGTGGACATGAGTAGCTAAACTTGTTATCTTAGGGATAGATGTAGCCTTTTAATTATGACATTTTGTTGAATTGATTGTTTTTGGTTTATTGTAATACTTTTATTCATGCAATTGCATCCTTAATGCTTATAGACTCTTGATCACGGTTTATTTGTTCTTAGGTCTGAATTTATTCTTGTGAAAGATATTTTAAATCTGATCTCAATTGCATGACTAATAGTTACTTTGACATGAGAATGATTGAAGTGCTATTAGAAACCCCATAAGAATTGAACTTAGTGTCATGTTTGATTTTTTAGGTTGAACAAAGATGTTTAATTCTATGTCTTGCATGAGATTCACTTGCCTCGAGAGAGGTTATTTGTTATATTAGTTTCTTGGTTTATAAAAGCAGTTGAATAACCCATTAGCATGATTTCAATAAAATAGTTAATTAATTGGTGAAATCTAGTCCTTAAGATATTTGTCTCCCTAATTGTTTTCAACTTTCATTCTTGATTTTGTGTTTTTCACCTCACCTTAAGTCTAATTTTCTAGATAAAATTGAGTGATGTTATTAATAGGAATTAATTGAATAAAATAACCCAATCGAGTGGACGATACTCGTACTCAAATTCACTATATTAAAACTTGACCCGTACACTTGCGGTCTTGCAAAATTTACGCAACAAGTTTTTGGCGCCGTTGCCGGAGATTTGCATTTATTTAATTCTTTTGATACTATTAAGAAGTCACTTGGTCTTAATTTAGAGTTTGTTTTCCTTTTGTGTTTGTAGTTTTTGTGTTTTTTTGTTTCTTTTGATTTTGTGTTCCTTTTAGTATTGTGATTTTTTTTAGTTTTAAATTTTCTATTTTCTGTGTTGTGTGTTGCATGCGAAGTAACTCAAAAACTTATCTAGTTCCTTTTGATCCTGAAATTGACAGAACTTTCAGAAGGAAGCTTAAGGAGACTAAGGGCAAGATCAGAATCATGAAGGGGCAACAGGGAGAGTATAAGCCTATTAGGGAGCACTTCCAGCCCACTTTTGCTGGATACCGATTTGGAATCATTTATGCTCCTATTCAAGCTAATAATTTTGAGATAAAGAGTGGTCTCATTTAGATGGTTAGAGAAAATGCTTTCAGAGGACATGCCACTGAGGATCCCAATCTGCATCTAAGATCATTTGTTGAAATCTTGGGCACGGTAAAAATTAATGTTGTATCTCCAAATGCTATTCTCTTACGATTGTTTCTTTTTTCTCTGCAGGATAAGGAAAAATTCTGGTTGGAGTCCTTACCCCCTGGTAGTATTAGCACTTGGGAGGAATTAGCTCAAGCATTCTTAGCTAAATACTTCCCACCTGCCAAGACTACGAGGTTGCGCACTGAGATTGGCACTTTTAGACAACAAGATGGAGAACAAATGTTCGAAGCCTGGGAAATATACAAGGATTTACTTAGAAAATGCCCACAACATGGTTATCCTGACTAGTTGCAAATTCAATTATTTTATAATGGATTATCTGGTAATAATAAATCTCTTTTGGATGCAGCCGCTGGAGGGTTAATATTTTCCAAATCTGTAGAAGATGCTCGTACTTTGCTAGAAGAGATGGCTGCCACTAGTTGTTACTGACATTCTGAAAGATCAACTGCCAAACCTTTGGCAGGGATGTACGAGATAGATGATGTAAGTTCTATCAAGTTCCATATGGCCTCCCTAACTAGTGCTTTAAATAAACTTGCAGGTACAAGTAACAGTGAATATATAGCCACAGTTGCAGCTACTAACAAACTTGCAGGTGTTGAAGATCTGGAACCTGAGCAGGCTCAATATGTGAACAACAGAGGTTATGGGTACCGTGAAAATCAGAATCAAAATCAGTTGCCCACTCATTATCATCCAGGTTTGCGTAATCATGAAATTTTTTCTTAGTCTAATAAGAAGAATGTTTTGCAGCCTCCACCAGGTTATGCATCTACATCTACAGCTGAGGGTAAACCATCTCTGGAAGACATGATGAGTTCATTCATCACTGAATCCAGGAATCAAACCAATCAGTTGGAAAATGTAGTGCTAAGTTAGAGTAGCACAGTGAATTCACATGGAGCAGCCATTAAGAACATAGAAGTACAAATCAGTCAGATGGCAACCACCCTAAACACGCTGCAAAAAGGTAAGTTTCCTAGTGACACTGAGGTGAATCTTAGGGAACAGTGCAAGGCTGTGACCTTAAGGAGTGGTAAGGAGCTTGCTGAGACTGAAAAGGTAATTTCTGAAGAGCAACTCAATTCTGAAGCCAAGGGGGATACAGAGGAAGTGGTAGAGGAAACAAGCACCTCGAAACAAACAGAGAAGTATTATGATTTCTCTATTCCTATATTCCTAACTCTATTCCTTATCCTTAGCACTTTCAAAAGAAAAAGACTGATTCTGACTTTGCTAAATTTCTTGATATGTTTAAGAAACTGCACATTAACATTCCTTTTACAGATGCCTTGGAACAAATGCCCAAATATGCTATGTTCATGAAGGAAGTCCTGTCCAGAAAGAAAAAGTTTGACAAATATGAGACAGTCAATCTCACTGAAGAATGCAGTGTTGTACTCCAGAGGAAACTACCACAAAAATTGAAAGATCCAGGGAGTTTTACTATTCCTTGCAATATTGGTAGTATTTTTGTTGATAGAGCTTTATGTGATCTAGGGGCTAGTATTAATTTAATGCCTTTTATCTGTTTACAGGAAACTAGGTCTTGGGAAGGTGCAACCTACAACCATCTCACTGCAGTTGGCAGACCGTTCTATCAAATACCCTAGAGGTATTGTAGAGGATGTGTTGGTAAAGGTTGAACAATTCTTTTTCCCTGCAGATTTTGTGGTCCTGGACATGGATGAAGATTCCGAGGTCCAAATTATTTTGGGACGACCTTTCCTGGCCACTGGAAGAGCATTGATAGATGTGCAGGATGGTAAGTTAACTCTGAGGGTTGGTGAGGACAAGGTTTTATTTGACATATTTCGATCCTTGAAGTACCTTAATGAGGTAAGTACCTGTCACATGATTGATATTTTAGATGTTGCTGTTGATTCATTTAGGGAGTTAGTTTTATCTGTTGATCCCTTAGAAACTTGCATGATAAATTCAATGTTAGATCAGTTAGGGAAATTGGACCATGAAGTTACTTACTGTAATAAATCACTAAATCAATTGCCTGAACTCCAATATGAAAAATTCTCAAAATTGCATGTCAATAATGTAGAAGAAACAAAACCTCCTGTTCTAGAATTAAAACAATTACCTGCACACCTTCGTTATGCTTTCTTAGGAGATTCATCTACATATCCTGTGATTATTTCTGCTGATCTGAATAAAGAACAAGAAGAAAAGTTGTTGAGAATTTTGCGAAGTCATAAGTCTGCGTTAGGGTGGTCAATTAGTAATATTAAAGGTATCAGGCCATCTATAGTCATGCATAAAATCTTAATGGAAGATACCTTTAATCCATCAGTTGAACACCAAAGGCGTTTAACCCAACAATGAAGGAGGTAGTTAAGGCTGAGGTACTCAAACTGTTGAATGTAGGAATTATTTATGCTATATCTGACAGTTCTTGGGTAAGCCATGTGCAGGTTGTTCCAAAGAAAGGGGGGATGACTGTCATAAAAAATGACAAGAATGAGTTCATATCCACCGGATGATCCATCGGATGACGTGTTCAGTATCGATTACGAGAGTGGTGAATAAGGCTACACGAAAAGATCACTTTCCTCTTCCTTTTATTGATCAGATGCTTGATAGACTTGCTGACTATCCTTACTATTATTTTCTTGATGGATATTCAAGTTATAACTAGATTGCTATTGCTCCTGAGAACCAAGAGAAGACTACTTTCACATGCCCTTATGGAACATATGCTTTCAGGAGAATGCCATTTGGATTGTGCAATGCACCTGCCACTTTCCAGCGTTGCATGATGGCAATATTCCATGACATGATTGAGGAAGTAATGGAGGATTTTATGGATGATTTTTCTGTCTTTGGTAGTTTATTTGATCTTTGTTTGCATAATCTTGCTCGTGTTTTGCAGAGGTGCCAGGAAACTAACCTTGTTTTGAATTGAAAAAAATGCCACTTTATGGTCAAGGAAGGTATAGTCCTAGGGCACAAAGTTTCTGAAAAGGGACTAGAGGTGGATAGAGCTAAGATTTCAGTCATTCAACAACTACCACCTCCAGTTAATGACAAGGGAGTACGCAGTTTCTTAGGACATGCAGGGTTTTATACACGTTTCATACAAGATTTTTCAAAAATTGTGAAACTCCTGTGTAACTTGCAAGAAAAAGATTCTTTTTTTGTATTCAATGATGACTGTTTAGCTGCTTTTAATCTTTTGAAGAAAAAGCTAACTTCTGCTCCTATTATTGTGGTGCAAGATTGGATTCAACCCTTTGAGATTATGTGTGATGCTAGTGACTATGTTGTAGGAGCTGTGCTGAGCCAACGTCAGGAAAAGATTTTTAGGGCCATTTATTATGCAAGCAAAACTTTAGATAGTGCACAACAAAAATACATTACCACTAAAAAGAGATTCTTGTTGTTGTGTTTTCTTTTGATAAATTTAGGCCTTATCTGTTAGGGACTAGAGTAATTGAATACACTAATCATGCTACACTTAGATATTTATTTGATAAGAAAGATGCTAAACCTCGCCTGATTAGATGGATTCTTCTGTTGCAACAGTTTGACCTTTGATATCAGAGATAGGAAAGAATGTGAAAATGTGGTAGCTGACCACCTATCCAGCATAGAAAAGGAGGACAACTCACCTTCTCTCCCTATCACAGAAGATTTCCTGATGAAAGACTTTATCAGGTACAAAATAATTTACCATGTTTTGCTGATTATGTGAATTATCTTGCAGGAGGAGTAATGCCACCAGATCTGACTTCTCAGCAAAAGAAGAAATTCTTACATGATGTGAAGTCATATCTATGGGATGATCCACTACTATTCAAGGTTTGTGCAAATCAACTTATCAGAAGGTGTGTGCATCGAGAGGAAGTGGGCAAAATCATACATGACTGTCATGCCTCCCCTTATGGAGGACATTTTGGGCCCACTCGAACAGCTGCTAAAGTATTACAATCAGGTTTTTATTGGCCTACTCTGTTTAAAGATTGTTATACTTTTGTACGAACTTATGATCGATGCAAACGCACAGGTAATATTTCACGTCAGCATGAACTTCCTCTTACCCCTATTCTTGAAGTTGAATTATTTGATGTGTGCGGAATAAATTTTATGGTGCCTTTTCCATCTTCACATGGTTATCTGTATATCCTGGTTGCAGTAGATTATGTTTCAAAGTGGGTAGAGGCCATTGCCACTAAGAAAAACAATGCTCGTGTTGTCATTAAGTTTTTACACAAAAATATTTTCACGAGATTTGGCACCCCTCGAGCTATTATAAGTGATGAGGGCACTCACTTTTGCAATAAACTGTTTGATTATATGTTAGCCAGGTATGGAGTTAGGCATAAGGCCTCCTTAGCATATCATCCTCAGACAAATGGCCAAGCTGAGATCTCAAATAGGGAGATTAAACTTATTCTGGAGAAAACAATCAAGACCAACAGGAAAGATTGGGTCCACAAATTGGATGAGGTACTATGGGCATATCGCACGGCCTTCCAAACACCGATAGGTGCATCACCGTACCAATAGGTGTTTGGCAAGGCGTGCCACCTACCTGTGGAGCTGGAACATAAAGCCTACTAGGCCATTAGAACTCTTAACTTTGACCTTCAGAAGGCGGGTGAGCAAAGACTGTTGCAAATCGATAAGATGGATGAGTTCAGAAATCAAGCCTACGAGAACGCAAAGTTATATAAAGAGAGAACAACTCGTTGGCATGATGAACAAATAAAAAATAGAACATTTTCTCCTGGTCAGCAGGTTCTCCTTTTTAACTCCCGTTTACGTTTGTTTCCAGGGAAATTGAAATCAAGGTGGTCGGGTCCATTCACTATGAAGAAAGTATTTCCTTATGGGGCAATTGTGTTGCAAGGCAAGGATGGAGCATTGTTCAAAGTCAATAGGTAACGTGTGAAACATTATTGCGGTGACGAGGAGCGACATCTGGAGAACATTGTCCTCAATGATGGAAATGCCACGTAACCCAACTATAGGTGGTCTAGCTGAAAGACGTTAAAGAAAGCACTGAACGGGAGGCAACCCGTTGTATTTTAATTCAGTTATTTATATTTTATTTTATTTTATTATGTTATTTTATATTATGTTATTTTACTTTATTTATTTATTATTTTATTATTTATTAGTTGGTTGACATTTTTTGTTTTTTGTTTTAAGTTTTTTTTTTAAAAAAAGGGAAGTCTCGAAACGGCGTTGCAACGCTTAACCAAGCGTTGCAACCCTTGCGCTGGCGTTGCAACGCCGCGCACTTTATCAGTCAAGCGACCCGTGAGGACAGTGTTGCAACGCTGTCGCAAAGTCTGGAATTTTAAATTTCCAGATTTCGCCGAACATCCCATATTTCTTTCTCTTCTCTCTTTTCTCTTTTCTTTCCCTCAATCTCTCTCACTATTTCCTCATGAGTGTTCACTCTAACCTTACCCCACTCACTTTTCTTCCTATTTTGTGCTAGATTGGACATTTTGGGGCAACTTTCATACCCATTTGAAGACAAATCGTGGGTAACTATTTCTCTACCATTTTCTTTCTGATTTATTTGATGTTTCTGTGATTAGGCCTAAGATTTGTTGTTTGTTTTGCTGTATTATTGTTTAGGGTGATGAATCTTGGCCTTAGATGAACTTTCATAGCCTATTGTTGATATTAGAGGATTTAGGTAGTTTAATGGAAGTGCCCTAGATGTGTTTTTACGGTAAATTGATGTTAGTTTTTAATTTTTTTCCATCTTTGGGCATTATTACTCTTTAAGGCTTGAATATGGAGTTTGGGGTATTAAAATCATTGATTTTGGTAAGACAAGTCCTTGCTCATTAGGTGCATTTTGATTTTGGTAAGACACGTCCTTGCTCTTTAGTTGTGTTTGTGCTTTCTCTTTGGACTACTCTTCCTACATGAGCATGAGATGAGTTGATTGACCTTGTAGTTGAATTAGTATGTCAATTTGGTCCTTTGGATGTCTTCACTTGCTAATTGGTAACTTATTCTTATTGTTGGATGGGGCATGTATAATTGTTTTGCTTGAATTATCTTTGGGTTTATGCCTATTTTTCCCTTGCTCCTAGTATGACTATGATGAAATGGTCCACTTTTATATATGACCCTCTTGTGTTGTATTTCCATTTCTTGTTCATGATTGATAGGTGGCGAGAGTCATTGGGTTCTTATTTTTCTCCCCATTTACATCATCCTTGGGTAGAGAACTTCAAAGTTTATTTTCATTTATACTTCATGCACCATCCATAGAGCATCTCCTTGTTTTCCCTTTTACTTTACACTAACTTTGTTACTTGCCCTTGTCTAGTTCTTTCTTTTACACTGATCCCATATGGCACCAAAAAAGGCAAAGACAACAGCCGACTCTAGTTCTGAATATGTTGGACAACGGTTCGTGGATGCTGAAGCTGTGAGTCGCTACCAGAGCTATGTAGTGCATCGCGCTCTGATTCCTGAGCGGGGCATTGTATGATTTTTAATCATCTGTATTTGCACATTGAGGACAATGTTGTTCTCAAGTTTGGGGTGATTGTATGATTTTTAATCACTGTTTACTGCATGCGGATTATCTGACTCCATTCCATATTCTATTATATTCATTCCTGTTGTGTGTTTTTTTGGTGCATTTGTGTGATTTCAGGTTAATGGAATGGGTTACTCATTGTAAGTCTCTCCTACTTGAACTATGATAACCAATGATGAAATTAAATTTAATTGGGAATTGTGAATAACGGTCATCAACTAAGAAAACATGATCAAACTCTAATTTTAGGATGTTTAAAATTGATTAAAGAATTCCTTGAAGCTATTTGCACTTAGCCAATACCGAAAAGATCATGAATGCTTAGGGCAAGTTTATTTTGTCCAGAAGATCATTGTCAACTCGATAGGCTTAGGAGCTAATGAAGGAGCAAATTTGCTTAATTGAAAATTATACCTTTTTAAAGTTTTTCCACTAAAAAAAAAATAATAAATAAGAGGGTACTCCAACATCCTAAGTATTGTGACCAATAGTTGTCTTTTGAAGGATTAAACTTAGGATGCGAGTTGTGTTTGACAATCTGTATGGTATCTGTGCTCGTAGTCAGCTATTTTCACCATAAAGTGTTAATATGTTGGAACAAAGGCATAGACGACTGAAAGATTTCCTCCAAAAAATAATAATAATAATAATAATAATAAATATGTTGTTAGTAAAATAAAGTTTAAGTTTGAGGGTGGAAGAAAAACAACAATAAAAGGTTAAAATTTTCTGATTACGTAAATGAGCTGAAAATTTAGAGCCTAGGGCCAGTGTAGAGGGAAAATGAACAGAGGACTCAATAAGGTTATCTTGGGCTTATAAGGACTAAACGGGAAAAGGCTTGCACACACCCACTCAAGGAATCATTTGATTCAATTTTAAAATCTTATTATGTAGATTTTAGTCAATGTTGCCTTTGTTATGAGTTTATTCTTCAATTTATACAATTCCAGAGGTTTGAGTCTATAGTATGAAACCTACTCTGATATGATCCTTCTTTTTCTTGTTTTTGCTCGAGGACTAGCAATTATTTAAGTTTGGGGGTGCTTGATAGCACACAAAATGTGTTATCCTTAGGCTTAAATTGTGTTACTTTTATGATAATCTCAGGGCTTTCACGTAATTAATTTGTTGAATTTCAGGTTAAAGAGCAATATGAGGATGGATAGAGAATTATGGGTGAAAAAGGAGCCAAAGATTGCCTAGGGGAACCAAAATTGACATTAAATAGAAGAAAGAAAGGTCAAACCAAGCCATCAAATCTGTGGAGATGGCGTTGCAACGCCATTCAAGGCGTTGCAACGCTCTGTGTGCAGCTGTTCTATTATAAAAGATCATATCGATAGCGTTGCAACGCTGCTTTGCAGCGTTGCAACGCTCCACACGCAGCGAAGACGCCATGAAGATCCGTAACGAGGCAGCGTTGCAACACCACTTCGATAGCTAAAGGCACGTGAGGGTAGCACTACTTCGATAAGCAAAGGCTCGCGAGAGTAGCAGCGTTGCAACGCTGTCTGCCGCTAAATATTTTTCTTTTTTGATTTAATCGCTAGGGCACGACGTTGCAATGCCATGCCCGGCGTTGCAACGCCGTGACATTAATATAAAAAGGAAAGAATGCTTCTTGCAAAAGGGGAGATCTTTTTGGGAGAGATTTTCACACCATTGTCTAAACATCATTGTGAGATGTTGTAAGAACACTTTGGGGTGATTTCTAGGAGAAGATTTTCTGGAGCTCGGGGTTCGTGATAGGTGTTGGAATCGTTGTCCTTCACGCCACGAGAGTTCTTTCTTCGTTCTCTTTACTTTGATTGTTAAACTATGGTTTTGTACTTGAGTTTAGTATGATTTATAGTGGACATGAGTAGCTAAACTTGTTATCTTAGGGATAGATGTAGCCTTTTAATTATGATATTTTGTTGAATTGATTGCTTCTGGTTTATTATAATGTTTTTATTCATGCAATTGCATCCTTAATGCATATAGACTCTTGATCACGATTTATTTGTTCTTAGGCCTGAATTTATTCTTGTGAAAGATATTTTAGATATGATCTCAATTTCATGACTGATAGTTACTTTGACATGAGAATGATTGAAGTGATATTAGACACCCATAAGAATTGAACATAGTGCCATGTTTGATTTTTAGGTTGAACAGAGATGTTTAATTCTATGTCTTGCATGAGATTCATTTGCCTCGAGAGAGGTTATTTGTTATAATAGTTTCTTGGTTTATAAAAACAGTGCAACAACCCATTAGCATGATTTCAATAAAATAGTTAATTAATTGGTGAAATCTAGTCCCTAAGATATTTGTCTCCCCTAATTGTTTTCAACTTTCATTCTTGATTTTGTGTTTTTCACCTCACCTTAAGTCTAATTTTCTAGATAAAATTGAGTGATGTTATTAATAGGAATTAATTGAATAAAATAACCCAATCCACTGGACGATACTCGTACTCAAATTCACTATATTAAAACTTTACCCGTACACTTGGGGTCTTGCAAAATTTATGCAACATTGGACAGTACAACATTGTTGTTCATTAGAGGAGTAGTGGGACTTAAGGAGGAAGAGGAAGACATAGGGGTAAAACGGTAATTTGGCCTAGTAGTGTCTATGAACAACCTGTGAGGGGTCGACTCACGGCCATTGGTTATATCGATGGACACAACTTGTCCTACAGTGATGAGAGTGCGGCTACAGGCTTTAATGGAGAGTTATCGTAGCTAATGAATGTTGAATAGTCGGGTCAAAAAGTTTGTCAGTTTAATCTTGGATCATTGGAGCTCGTCATCTGTACGTCTATTAGGTCCCTCGATTTGCTCAAACTGGATAAATTTTGGGTTTACAGTTTGGTGTGGATTTGAAAATTTAAATTCATTAAAAGGGTATTTATGTCATTTATTTGAGATATGATTAGCATAATATATAGTTTAATGTGAATGAGATTCATAATAAACTATAGGTTAGCCTAATTGATTAATTAGTGCTAATTTGGAGAAATTGAATTAAGAGAAATTAAAATGAATATGATTCAATTTAAGAATTCCACAATTATACAAATAAGATTTGTTTAATAAGGTATGAGATACCTTATTGTATATGATATGCAAATATGATTTGCATATTATATGGTTGTGGTAATATGGTGAATTGGTGGAGATTTCAACTCCACCTCTCACCATTATATAAAGACCTTTGCAAGAAGGTTTTGATAACTCACTTCTCATTTTTTGGATTTCCATCCAATGAGCTCTCTCTCATCTCTCAAATTCTCTCTAGAAAAATCTTTCAACCCAAACCAAAGAGAGTTCCACCACTCTCCCTCAACCGATCGAGAACAACCGAGAAGATCGATATGGAGGTGTACAAACTTTCTGGTTCGTAAGATCGTTGGAACGAAAGAGATCGAGATCGGAGAATGAATCGACGAAGAAGTGTTCTTCAACAAGTAAGTATTTTACTTTAAAGTTTTTTTCCTTCTTCTAATTGCAAGTTTAGCCTAGGATTAAAGAGTTTAGTTCAATTTTAAGAAACTATTTTCACAACGAACACCACGACATTCAAAGTTGTTTCCGCTGTGGGAATTTCAATACCTTCAGTTTTATGTGAATGAGATTCATAATAAACTATAGGTTAGCCTAATTAATTAATTAATGTTAATTTTGAGAAATTGAATTGAGAGATATTAAATTGAATATGATTCAATTTAAATTCCACAATTATACAAATTAGATTTGTATAATAAGGTATGAGATACCTTATTATATGTAATATGCAAATATGATTTGCATATTATATGGTTGTCGTAAAATGGTGATTTGGTGGAGACTTCAACTCCACCACTCACCATTATATAAAGGCTTGGTGAGAAGCTTTTTGTGAGGTGAATCCTCATCTTTTGGAAATCACATTCCAAGAGCTCTCTCTTTTCTATCTACTCTCTCTAAATTCTCTCCAACCCAAAAACCAAAGGGAGTCCCACAACTCTCCCTCAACCTACTGAGAACACCCGAGAAAATCTTTCGGAGGTATCCTTGTTGCACGGTTCGAGAGATCGTGTTGTAGAGATCATTGGTACGAAAGAGTTCGTGATCGGAGAAGAAAGCATTGAAGAAGAGTTCTTCAACAAGTAAGTACCTTTTACTTTCTGTTTTCTTCTTGAAAATCAACATGTTTAGCCTAGGATATAAGTGTTAAATTCAATTTTAAGAAATAAGTTCCATAACGAAAACCACGACGTTTCATGTCGTTTTCCGCTGCGGGATTTCCATTCCCTTCAATTTGTATCAAAGCCAATCTTTAGCTCTTTCGTTGTGCATTCTATATTTCTTAAAAATAGGTGGGTATGCTTTAAAGCATGAGATGAATTTTTGGTTTGCATGTTGGATGTTTTGGTATTTGGCACTTTAAATTTAGATTTACATTTTCGTTGATGAGATCAATGTAAGGGCCCGTTGTTTTTTTGGCAAATTGGACATAAATTAAGTTTGTAAGTTTGTGGCGTTCGTGGCACGAGTTGTCATGAAGAAATTAAAGCAGAAATGGGCGAAAAGCGATGAATAACAACAAATGAGTTTATTGTGTAATCGATGGCATTGAGACGTTGTTCTTCGGCGTCGCAACGCCATCCGTCTTGAAACTGCGCGCGCGCAGCAGCAACGTTGCGCGCGCGTGCCAAGGCGATTGGCGATGCGTTGTGTTGCAACGCTGGCCACGACGTTGCAACGCTGCATCGATAATGGGCAGTTCAAGCGAGCAGTTCGCGCGAAAGTGGCTTATGAGGACGATTTATTTCGGTTTATTATTATTTTTAATTAATATATTTTTTAAAATGTATTTATTAATTAATTTTATTAATTAATATTAATATAAGAATTATATTAATTCTAATTAATTAAATTAATGTCCCTCGGGTGCCAAAATCGGTCCAATATTGCAATTTAATTAAATTTTATGCATGTGATGTATGAAATTTTATTTTTCTATGTGCATATTGTATGTCATATAGATTAAATTCCCACCTTAGGTTAAACATTTCCTGCATCATTTTTATATTATAAGAGTTATAATATATAGTATGCATGATAGGATTATATTATAAGTGTTATAATATAATGTATGTTTTTAATTTAATTAATATAAGTGTCATATTTCTTAGATTAAAAGCATTGACATGCATTTATACATGTCATGTATGCATATTATATAGTTTATTATTCATGTGATGAATGATCAACCATTATAAAATAGCAATGCATGTAACCTAAGTTAATTATTAGTTTTAAATGGTTTAGAACTTGAATAATTAGAATTAGGTTTTCTACTTCTAATAAGATTAGAATTAGGAAATCAAATATGACTTATGAATGGTGGCTAATTAGTAACTCTGTCTAAGGAAAGTTCTTTCTAGAGCGGAAGTATTTAAGCTGACGCTTTGCGGAACACCCCTACCTAGGAACCGACCTAGGAGTGAATGTGGTCCGGAGATTCATAGGTTATATTCTCGTGAGTGGCGTTTAATTAATAGTTGATTAAATTACTCACTTAGACCTAAGTTAATAATGTGATTATTGACTTAGCCTAATCCAATATAAGTGTTATATTGGTAGACTTAGGTAAAAATTAGTCTATTTATCTAGGTCAATCCCGATTAACTTAAAGTGTTGAGTGGGAGGAACTAAAGTGTATAAGATACATTTAATTTTTCGACTACAAATCTCCATTAAGTTCACACCGTGAGATTCATACTTGTCCTCATGGCGGAAATGGGAGCGTCTCCCGTTGGATGGTATTTGTAAGGGTAATATCAACGTGAATGGAGAGATTACTTATTGTGAGTGGCAGCGGGATCTGTGAAAACGAGACCCACGATCTTTTTTATTGATTCACACCGTGAGACGCCTATGATCCACCTGCTAGATTGGGTTGGACCAGACAATCCCTTCGGAGGGCCTGATCATAGGAGTCTGAACATCGTGAATTCCCGAAAGGGATACAATTTCCTTGTTGGTTTTCCTTCATAGTCCTCCCTTCGGTGGCTATTGTTTGCACAGTGGAAATTTAAAGATAAAGGGTGACACTCACAAGATTTATTAAGAGTTAATGGATTCAAACTGAATAATAGTCACTAGATACCTAATGGAATAAGAGTTATTCAGGTATTAGGTTCTGGTCGAGAAAGTCTCGTCCCAGAGGAGGAGTGTTTCTGTCTACCTTTCAGTGGCGGTCATTCTAAACCTTTGGGGTATCATTGCAATTTTTTAATGACCTAGGGATCATAGGATAAAAATTTGCTAAAACCTGATTGGATTTTCAAAGTTTTTGCGACACTAATATAAAGTTTTTCCTATTTCAGCAAACATCATATCTAGTTCAATAATCACCCTATTAGCTTCTGACAAATTAGTTGGCGAAACCTTTCAAACGTGGGAAAACAATATTTGTTGGGGTTTGTGCCCTAAAAGTCGTACTTTGTAAATTTTGTTCTAATTAATGTAATATAGAGTTATTATTTTCAATAAAAAGTTATTGTTCATTAATTACAATATTACCCTTTTATTAACCCTAAATCCAATAAACTAACATCTAAGGCTGTAAAATGCCTCTTGAACTGAATGTAGTGATCATATAAAGGATCTCAGTTCGAGAAAAAGCATAAAGGGTCTATAGTAATGGGATAAGGTTTGGGTACGTTACCCTGGTAATATTATAGATATAGCCCAGTTTGTATATGATGCAAACACTGTGATCCTAACGTGTTTGTGTAGACCACATGTGAATGGGGATATCCTACATAATGGATTGCATAAGAACAAACCATAAAATAGTAACCAGTAGGTGTAACTCCGTTGACTAGTTAGGTTTCTATTCCACTAGGATGACCTAGGCAACTTGATCTCAATTCTGAGCAGGATACAAACTCCTGTTTGCAATGATTGTCCTTGGACTATTATGTGTGAGAGTTATCAGTTTCGCCGACTCAATATGTCTACCTTCTTGGGGACAAGATCGAGTGAGCAGCTAGGGACTTACTTAGGAAGATGGAATTCACTCATTACCGCCTATTAGGGTAAGTAGAGGAATGTTCCCTTAAGTGATGTCTCCTGGACTTGAACAAAGGGCCCGACCCTCTCATTGGCCTGAAAGGGACTTCTGTTTGTTGGTAGGACAACAAACAAATTGTTCATTAGAGGAGCACTGGTACTTAAGGTAAAAGATGTAACCTAGGAGTAAAACGGTAATTTGACCCAGCTGGTGTTACGAACATTCGTGAAGGATTGACTTGCTGTTATTGGTCAATATTCGTGGACACAGAAATATATATGTAGTGAGAAGAGTGCAGCTGCGAGACTTTAGTCGAGTGTTCCCGCAGTTAACGAATGGTGATTAGGAGGTTAATGAGATTAACTAAATAATTTTGTATCGTTGGAGCTTCTGATTTGTAGGTCAATTAGGTCCACCTTCTAGCTCGTAAAGGGTTCTCAGATCGTTTGAATTTGAAATGTTCAAATTCAATTAGGGAATAAACGTTAATGTATATAGATACATTATAATATAAAGTTTTGGAACTTTATATTATAAATTTAATGTGAATATGATTCATATTAAATTATATGAGAGAATTCAATATTTGAAAGAGTTCAAGCATTAATTTAAATGTGAATGAGATTCATATTTAAAAACCGTAGGTTAAAATTCAATGTGCAGAAGATGCACATTAAAACTATAGGTTAGAGGAGAAATTGATTAAATATGATTTAATCTTAATTAAATATATGATATTTAATAAATAATTTATTAAATTTGATTTAATTAATTTATTTAATAATTAATAATTAAAATGATGGGAACGTGTCAGGAGGACACGTTCCCAGCTTCCCCATTAACTCTCTATAGACAGGGAATGGGAAAGTGTTCCTCTGGCATTTTAACTTCTCGATGGAGAGAAGTTTTGGGGTTAATCGATGAACTCTGCAATTGCGAATTGCTGAATGTTTTCTCTCAACAAAATTTCCTTCTTTTTCTCTCCAATTGTTGGATTTCTTCCCAATAAGGAATTGATCTAAGTAGATACTCAGAGCATAGAACGTTTTCAATTTTTGTTGTGTCCTGTTGGAAAAGAAGAACAAAGGAACTCTGGGTTGCTGTGCATTTGGAGCAAGAAAGTTGTTTTATTGAAAACTACAAAGGTAATAATTTTATCCTTTTAGTTTAGAACTTTTATCTATACGTTTGTATGCTTAAATCCATGCCTAATTAGATTAGATTATACTGCTTATTCTCTGTATTTTTGCCAATGTAATGGTATTTGAAGTAAACAAAAATAATCAAGCAAATCGATCTCTAAATCATGTTTTTGCTGCTCACTGGGATTCGATTCCCTTCAATATTAACATTATACTGGTAACTTACGATCTTAAGTTTGTGCTCACTGAGGAGTGTGCTCAGGTGTCGGGCTCGACCGCATCGCGAAGTGTTCATGATGCGTACGATTCGTGGATCAGGACCAATGAAAAGGCCAAGGTCTACACAATTTCCAGCTTGTATGAAGTATTGAAAAAGAGCATGAGGTGATGATCACCGCTAAAGAGATCATGGAATCACTGCAGGACATGTTTGGAATACAGTCCTTTCAAGTCCGCCGCGATTCCCTCAAACACGTCTTGAACGCAAGGATGAAGAGAGGGGGACATCTATCCGTGAACATGTTCTGGACATGATAACCCACTTTAACATGGCAGAGATGAATGGGACTTCAATCGATGAGTTGAGCCAGGTTAGCTTTATAATGGAGACTCTTCCGAAGAGTTTCCTACATTTTCGTAGCAACGTTGTTATGAATTAATTAAGCTACACTCTTACCTCCTTACTCAATGAACAACAGAACTTCCAGTCTTTTATGCGAGTCAGGGGATCGAAAGTTGAGGCAAATGTTGCCTACAGGTTCTATCAAAGAGGTTCGACCTCTCGGACTAAGTCCACAGGTTCTTGAGGCCCAAAAGGGAAGAAGAAGAAATTGAAAAGGGTAAAGTTGACTGTGCTACCACCCAGAAAGGAAAAAAGGTGAAGGAAGTTGCGGAGAAAGGAAAGTGTTTCCATTGCAACGAGGATGGTCACTAGAAGATGAAGGAATAAAAATCCTACGCAGCGGAAGGACGATGGAATTGTCGTGGTATCGTTGTGAAAAACGCTTTCTTTAAAATGAATCTATCACATAAATCCTAGGTTAAACATGAAATTATAAGGAAAAACAGTAAAAGTAACTTACTTGTTGAAGAACCGTTCTTCACGTAATCCTTCTCTGGTCACGAACTCTTCGTGTGCACGATCTCAACAATCATGATCTTCTCGAACAAGCGAACTACCCGGACACCTCCGAAAAGAGCTTCTCGATTGTTCTCTTTTAGGTAGAAGGAGAGTAGGTGGGACTCCTTTGGAGAAAGGGGAGGAGAGAATTGAGAGAAAAATTGAGAGAGGATTGTTTGTCGTTTTTGGTGAGATTCCAAAAAATGAACAACAAGCATACCACTCCTTCTTGCAAAGGAGTTTAAATAATGGTGATAGGTGGAGTTGAAATCTTTACCTATTTACCATTTAACCACAACCATAGGTTATGCAAATCATATTTGCATAACCACATATAATAAGATATCTCATATCTCATTTTACAAATCACATTTGTATAATTGTGAATTTTAAATTGAACCACATTCAATTTAATTTCTCTCAATCCAATTTCTCCAAATTAGCCCTAATTAAATAATTAGGCTAATTCATAGTTTATTATGAATCTAATTCACATTAAACTATATAATATGTCAATCATATCTCATATAAATAACATAAATACCCTTATAATGAATTTGAACACTTCAAATCCACACCAAACTGTAAACACCTATTAATCCAAATCGAGGGACCTAATAGACCTACAGGTGACTAGCTCCAATGATCCGAGACTAACCTATCAAATTCTTTGACCCGGTTAATCAATGGTAACACTCCACTAATGCCCGTAGCTGCACTCTAGTCACTGTAAGACAAGTTGTGTCCACTGATATAACTAATGTCCATGAGTCGACCCTTCACAGTGAAGGGATTTGGAATTCCCGAAGCGGAAGAGGTTGTCAAACGTCGTTGATTTGTTGGGTAATTCTTATGTTAAAATCAAACTAAACTACTTTAATTCTAGGTTAAACATGCAAATAAGAAGAGAAAACAGTAAGTAATAGATACTAACATCTTGAAGAACTCTTCTTCAACGTTTTCTCCTTCTCGATCATGATCTCGATCCCTCTCAAACAAATGATCTCCTCGAACTCGATCCTCGAACCGTGTTGCTAGACACTTCCCAAATGTCTTCTCGGTTGTTCTCGGGAGGTTGAGGGAGAGTAGGTGGGATTTTGTTTAGCTTTTGGTGAGAAGAGATTTATAGGGAATTGAGAGAGAATGGAGAGAATGCTTTGCTCTCTTTGGATCAACATCCAAAAAATGGCAAGAACTCTCTCAAAGGCTTCTTGCAAATCCTTTAAATACTATTGTGTGGTGCAGTTAAAACCTCTACCAAATCACAATTTTACCACAACCATAAGATATACAAATCATATTTGCATATCACATAATATAAGGTACCTCATATCTTCTTATACAAATCTCATTTGCATAATTCTGGATTTTTAAATTGAATCACATGCAATTTAATTTCTCTCAATTCAATTTCTCCATTTAGCACTAATTAATGAATTAGGCTATGCTATAATTTATTATGAATCTCATTCACATCAAACTCTATATTTTTTCATCCATATCCATATAAATGACATAAATACCTAAAATAATGAATATCAACACTTCAAATTCAGTCCAAACTGTAAACCCTCAATTTATCCAATTTGAGCCAACTGAGGGACCTAATGGACCTACACGTGACGAGCTCCAATGATCCGAGACTAACCTTTCAAACTCTTTGACCCAGTTATTCAACATTCATTAGTTACGGTAACACTCCACTAAATACCGTAGCTGCACTCTCATCACTATAGGACAAGTTGTGTCCATCGATATAAGTAATACCCATGAGTCGACCCATCATAGGTTGTTCGTAGAACTGCTGGGTCAAATTACCGTTTTATCCTTTTGTCTACCTCTAGCTCCTTAAGTCCAACTGCTCCTCTAATGAACAACTACGTTGCATGGCCCAACCATAAACAACAACTCTCCCGGGCCAGCGAGAGGGTGGGGCCCCATTGTTCAAGCACTGGAGACAACACTTAAGGGAACAACCCCTCTAGTTTCCCTAAGTCGAAAACGAGTGAATTCCTTCTTGCGTAGTCAAGTTCCCAGCTCTCCACATGGTACTTTCCGTGAGAAAATAGGCATATTGGGTGAGCAACACTGGCCACCCTTTCCCGTACTAGTCAAAGGACAGACTCCCATAGACAGGAGTTCGTAGCACGCTCATGATTAAGGTCGAGTCACTAATGGTCATCAACGAAATTATTAGCCCTATATTGTTAACGGTGTTACATGAGTAAGTCTAATAATCCACGGTCCTGTCTTGTACAATCTCATTACACAAGATGCCTCCACTCGCATGTCAACAAATGAACGAGTCAGATCACCTCGTTTGTATCTAATACAAAGCGGGCCACATCCATAGTATATTCAAGATTAGGTCTCCAACCTTATCCATATACTGTAGGTCGTTCGGGTCATTAACTCGAACGTGATCCTCCCGGTGTGTCCACTACACACCGTTCAAGTTCTAGTTCTGTCATAATACAATGAGCCTGGAGCTTAGTTTATTGGATTAAGTTTATGAAATATGCGAGACACAAAATTTAAATAAATAACTCTTATTTATGTCACAAAGTTCAAATAAATAACTCTTATTTATTTACAACTTGAAATATTACAAACTACACGAGATGAGGACATACATCCGAACACACAAGTTGTTCGTAGACACTGCTGGGTCAAATTACCGTTTTACCTCTGTGTCTACTTCATGCTCCTTAAGTCCCCACTGCTCCTCTAATGAACAACAACATTGTAATGGTCCAACCATATACAACAACCCACTCGAGCCAGTGAGAGGGTGGGCGCCCGTTGTCCAAGCCCTGGAGACAAACTTAAGGAACGACTGAATTCCATCTCGCATAGTTAAGTTCCCAGCTCCCATGTGGTTCTGTCCCTGAGAAGATAGGCATATTGGGCGAGTAACTGTGACCACCCTCACCCATACTAGTCTTAGGACAGACCCCCGCAGACAGGAATCCGTAACACGCTTAGGATTAAGGTCAAGTAACTATTGGTCTTCTACGAAGTTATTAGTGCCATACTGTTAACGGTGTTACATCAGTAGGTCTAATAATTCACGGTTCGGTCTTGTACAATCTCATTGCATTGATGCTCTCACTTGCATGTCAACCACATGAACGAGTCAGATCACCTCGTTTGTATCTAATACAAAGCGGGCCGCATCCCCAGCCTATCCAGGATTAGGTCTCTAACCTTATCCATATACTGTAGACCGTTCGAGTCATTAACTCGAAGGTGATCATCCATGTGTGTCTACTTCACACCATTCAAGTTCTAGTTCTCTCATAAATTCAATGACCTTGGAGCTTAGTTTATTTGAAAAAGTTTGTAAAAATGTGAGTCACAAAGTGATGAAAGAAATAACTCTTATTTATTTCAATTGGTAATATTACAAGCAAAACAAGATTAGGACATACATCCCAACAGAAGAGAAACTGTCTCAAGTTCCTTGTCGACAGGAAGAAAGAAGGTAAATGTGATTTACTGGTTACAGAAACTTGTTTAGTGGAGAGTAATGACTCTTTGTAGATACTGGATTTAGGCACCACTAACCATGTTTGTTCTTCTTTTTATGGAATTAGTTCTTGGCAGCGGCTGCGAGAGGATGAGATAACGCTACGGGTTGGATCCGGGGAGGTTATCTCTGCTGCAGTAATCGACACGGTGAAGCTATTTTCGGTAGGAAATATATTTTATTAGATAAGTTGTATATAGTACCAAGGCTTACTAGAAACCTTGTTTCTATTTTCTGTCTTCTAGAACATTGTATTTCTGTCACATTTTTTGGTAATAAAGCGTTTATTTCCCGAAATAGAAATTTGTTGTGTTTTGTTTCACTTGAGAGTAATCTTAATGTTTTAAAGCCTATCGGTCAAAAGTGTTTTGAATATTGAATTATTTAAAATTGTTGAAACACAAACTAAAAGAATAAAAGTTTCTCCAAAAGAAAATGCCCAACTTTATCATTTAAGGTTCGACCACATAAATCTCAATAGAATTGAGAGACTAGTGAAGAGTGGACTTCTAAACGAGTTGGAAGAAAACTCTTTACCGATTTATGAGTCATGCCTTGAAGGCAAAATGACCAAACGTTCTTTTAGTGGAAAAGGATATAGAGCCAAAGAGCCTTTTGAGCTTATACATTCTGACCTCTATGGTCCAATGAGTGTTAAAGCACGAGGAGGTTAGGAATACTTTGTATCTTTCATAGATGACTATTCGAGGTATGGGTACATTTACCTTATGCATAGGAAGTCTGAAACTCTTGTAAAGTTCAAGGAGTACAAGATTGAGGTTGAGAACCTGTTAAATAAAACAATTAAAACACTTCAATCGGATCGATGTGGAGAGTATATGGACACTTAATTAAAGCACTATATGATAGAACATGGAATTACGCCCCAACTCTCAGCACCTGGTATGCCACAGCAGAATGGTGTATCGGAGAGGAGAAACAGAACCCTATTGGACATGGTTCGGTCGATAATGAGTTATGCTCGTCTCCCTGATTCCTTTTGGGGTTATGCAGTGGAGACTACGTTTACATTTTGAACAACTTTCCATCGAAGAGTGTTTCAGAAACACCTTGCGAATGGACGTAAAGGCAGTTTACACCATTTTAAAATTTGGGGTTGTCCGACCCATGTGTTGGTGTAAAACTCGAAAAAGTTGGAACCCCGTTCAAAGTTGTGCCTTTTTGTAGGACCCAAAAGAGACTATGGGTGGTTTGTTTTACGATCCTAATGAAAATAGGGTTCTTGTGTCGACAAACGCTACTTTCCTTGAGGAAGACCACGTCAGGGATCACTTACCAAGGAGTAAGATTGTGTTAAACGAAATGGACAATACATCAACAAAAGGTTCTGATAGGGCTACTACGTCAACAAGAGTTGTTGATCCTAGCTCGTTTAGTCAAGTCCGTTCTCAAGAGTTGAGAATGCCTCGACGTAGTGGGAGGGCTGTGAGACAGCCTGAACGTTACATGGGTTTAGCTGAAACCCAAGTCGTCACCCCTGATGATGACTGCAAGGATTCATTGACCTATGATCAGGCAATAGTCGACGTTGACCAAGACGAATGGATTAAATCTATGGACCAGGAAATGGAATTGATGTACTTCAATTCCGACTGGGAGCTTGTGGACCAACCTGATGGGGTCAAACCTATTGGTTGCAAGTGGATCTACAAGCGTGAACGTTGCGTAGATGGGAAGGTGCAGACCTTCAAAGCCAAACTAGTGGCAAAGGGGTTTACCAAGGTTGAAGGGGTTGACTATGAGAAAACCTTTTCTCCTGTTGCCATCGTAAAGTCTATCAGGATCCTTCTGGCCATTGTCGTATATTATGACATTGAGGTGTGGCAGATGGATGGCAAGACAACCTTTCTGAATGGCAATCTTAATGACACCATCTATATGAACCAACCGAAGGGGTTCATTGCCCAAGGCAAAGTGAAAAAGATTTACCGGCTTCAAAGGTCTATTTATGGATTGAAACAAGCCTCAAGGTCTTGGAATATAAGGTTTGATAAGGTGATCAAATCTTATGGCTATGATCAGAATATTGATGAGACTTGTGTTTACAAGAAAATCGTCAACAATACTGTCACATTTCTAATATTGTATGTGGTTGATATCCTACTCATTGGAAATGAGGTAGGATTTCTTACTGACATTAAGGAATGGTTCGCTTCGCAATTCCAAATGTAAGATTTGGGAGAGGTTCAGTATGTTCTAGGTATCCAGATAGTCCAGAACCGGAAGAACAAAACGCTAGCCATGTCTTAGGCATTGTATATTGAGAAGATGTTGTCTAGATATAAGATGCAAAACTAAAAGAAGGGCTTGCTGCCTTTCAGGCATAGGTTCACCTGTCTAAGGATCAATGTCCTAAGACGCTTCAAGAAGTTGAGGATATGAGACGAATCCCTTATGCTTAAGCTGTAGGGAGCCTTATGTATGCCATGTTGTGTACTAGGCCTGACATCTGTTATGGAGTTGAGATTGTCAGTAGGTACCAATCTAATCAAGGATTAGATCACTGGAGAGTCGTAAAGGCAATCCTCAAGTATCTTAGAGGAAGGAGGAACTACAAACTTGTGTATAAAAGTGGAGATTTGATCCTTACGAGATACACAGACTCTAACTTTCAGACTTATAAGAATTCTAGAAAATCCACTTCGGGGTCGACGTTCATTCTTAACGGAGGAGCTGTAGTGTGGCGAAAAATCAAGCAGGGATGCATCGCTGATTCCACGATGGAAGTCAAATAAGTTGCGGCTTGTGAAGCTACAAAGGAAATTGTTTGGCTAAGGAAGTTTATGCTTGATTTGGAAGTTGTTCCAAATATGAACTTGCCAATCACCCTGTTTTGTGACAACAATGGTGCAGAAGCCAACTCGAGAGAACCTCGGAGTCATAAGAGGGGCAAGCATATTGAGCGGAAGTATCACCTGATACGGGAGATTGTGCACCGCAGAGACGTGACAGTCACGCAAATAGTGTCAAAGCACAACGTTGTTGATCCATTTACAAAGTCCCTCACAGCTAAGGTGTTTGAGGGTAACCTAGAGAGTCTAGGTCTTCGAGTGCTTCCTGACTAGGGCAAGTGGGAGTATTGTAAAATGGTATTCAATGCCCTAGTTTATTGTATTATTGTTGTACATTTGAGAAATGTATTTTGTACTCCATTATCTTAGTTCAAGTGGGAGTTTGTTGGGATGTATGTCCTAATCCGTGTAAGTTTGTAATATTCCTTATTGAAATAAATAAGAGTTATTTTTTCATCACTTTGTGTCTCGCATATTTATAAACTTAATCTAATAAAGTAAGCTCCAAGGTCATTGAATTACGAGAGAACCAGAACTTGAACGGTGTGTAGTTGACACACAGGTAGGATCACGTTCGAGTTAATAACCCAATGGTCTACAGTATACGGATAGGGTTGGAGACCTAATCCTGTATACGCTATGGATGCGCACCTGCTTTGTATTAGATACAAAGGAGGTGATCCATCTCGTTTATGTGGTTAACATGCGAGTGGTGGCATCTTGTGCAATGAGATTATACAAGATCGGACCGTGAATTATTAGACTTACTAATGTAACACCATTATCAGTATAGGACTAATAACTTCGTATATGACAATTAGTGACTCGACCTTAATCCTGAGCGTGTTACGGACTCCTTTCAGCGGGGGTCTGTCTTTTGACTAGTACGGGTGAGGGTGGTCACAATTACTCATCCAATATGCCTATCTTCTCAGGGACAGAACCACGTAGGGAGTTGGGAACTTGACTACGCGAGACGGAATTCACTCGTTCCTGACTTTAGGGAAACTAGAGGGGTAGTTCCCTTAAGTGTTGTCTCTAGGGCTTGGACAACGGGCGCCCACCCTCTCACTGGCCCGAGAGAGATGTTGTTTATGGTTGGACCATGCAACGTAGTTTTTAATTAGAGTAGTGGGACTTAAGGAGCAAGAGGTAGACACAGGGGTAAAACGGTAATTTGACCCAGTTGTGACTACGAACAACCTGTGAAGGGGTGACTCACGGACATTGGTTATATCAATAGACACAACTTGCCCTACAGTTATGGGAGTGCAACAACAAGCTTTAGTGGAGTAATACCGTAGCTAATGAATGTTGAATAACTAAGTCAAAGAGTTTGATAAGTTAATCTCGAATCATTAGAGCTCGTCATCTGTAGGTCCATTAGGTCCCTCGGTTGGATCAAACTGGATAAATAGAGGATTTACAGTTTGGTGTGAATTTGAAGTGTTCAAATTCATTATTTGGGTATTTATGTCATTTATATGTGATATAGTTGACATAGCATATAGTTTTATGTGAATGAGATTCATAATAAACTATAGGTTATCCTGATTTATTAATTAGTGCTAATTTGGAGAAATTGAATTGAGAGAAATTAAATTGAATGTGATTCAATTTAAATTCCACAATTATACAAATGAGATTTGTATCCTAAGGTATGGGATACCTTATTATATGTAATATGAAAATATGATTTGCATATTATATGGTTGTAGTAAAATGGTGATTTGGTGGTGATTTCAACTCCACCACTCACCATTATATAAAGGCTTGGTGAGATGTTTTTTATGTGGTGAATGCTCATTTTTTTTAAATCACATTCCAAGAGCTCTCTCTTTTCTTTCTACTCTCTCTAAATTCTCTCAAACCCAAAAACTAAAGGGTGTCCCACAACTCTCCCTCAACCTATTGAGAACAACCGAGAAGATCTTTTGGGGTGTCCTTGTTGCTCGGTTCGAGAGATCGTGTTGTAGAGAACGTTGGTACGATGGAGTTCGTGACTGGAGAAGAAAGCACTAAAGAAAATCTCTTCAACAAGTTCATACCCTTTACTTTTTGTTTTCTTTTTGAAAATCAACAAGTTTAGCCTAGGATTTAAGTGTTAAATTCGATTTTAAGAAATCAGTTCCATAACGAAAACCACAACGTTTCATGTCGATTTCCGCTGCGGGATTTTCATTCCCTTCACATACATCTTACATCGACAAATTGTTGTCAATATTTAAGATGCAAGACTCCAAGAAAGGTTCATTACCTTTCAGGCATGAGGTTCATTTGTCTAAGGAACAATGTCCTAAGACACCTCAAGAAGTTTATGACATGAGACGAATTCGTTATGCATTAGTTGTTGGGAGCCTGATGTACGCTATGTTGTGTACTAGGTCGAACATTTTCTTTACAGTAGGAATGGTTTGTATATATCAATCCAACCAAGGACCAGAACACTTGTCGACGGTTAAAACAATCCTCAAGTATCTTCGGAGAACGAGGGACTACATGCTTGTGTATGGAGCTAAGAATTTGATCCTTACAGGATATATAGATTCTGATTTTCAAATCGACAAAGATTCTAGGAAATCTACTTCAGGATCAATTTTCACTCTTAACGGAGGAGCTATAGTTTGGTGAAGCATCAAGCAAGAACGTATCGCGGATTCAACTATGGAAGTCGAATATGTAGCAGCTTGTGAAGCAACTAAAGAGGTCGTTTGGCTAAGCAAATTCATGATGGATTTGGAAGTTGTTCCAGATATGAGTTTGCTAATCAAACTTTATTGTGATAACAGTTGTGTTGTGGCAAATTCGAGTGAGCATCGAAGTCATAAGAGCGGTAAACACATTGAGCGAAAGTATCACCTAATCCGGGAGATAGTGCATCGATGAGATGTGATTGTCACGAAGATAGCTTTGGAGCACAATACTGTCGATCCCTTTACAAAGGCTCTGGCGGCTAAAGTGTTTGAGAGTCACCTAAAAAGTCTAGGTCTACGAGTCTTTCCCTAGCTAGGGAAAGTGGGAGTATATTGTACAAAGGGTATTCCAGTGCCCTACTTTATTGAATTTACATAACTATAATGTTTATTATGTACTCCACTAGCTTTAAGTCAAGTGGGAGATTGTTGGGGTTTATGCCCCAAGCAAGTGTAGTTTTGTAACATGTTATTCAAATAAATAAAGAGTTATTTATTATATTCTCGCACATAAATTTAAATCCAATAAACTAAGTTCCAAGGTTATAATGATAAATCTTGAACAAATGTGTAGTGGACACAAGTTGGATAATGTTCAAGTATATAGCCTAAATGGTCTATGGCATACGCATGAGGTTGGGAACCTTATACTATAACACCATGAATGCGACGCGCTTTGTATTTAGTACAAACGAGGTAATCCAACTCGTTTATGTGGTAGACATGCGAGTGGGAGCATCCTGTATATATGATGAGATCATACAAGACTGTAACACGGTTAACAAGATAGGTCTAATAATTTATAGATGATCATTAGTGACTTGACCTGAATCCTGAGCAAGTTACGAACTCCTACTTATGGGGGGTTGTCCTTAGATTAGTATGGGTGAGAGTGGCTTGTAGCCGACTCAATATGCCTACTTTCTCAGGAGTAGAACCTTGTAGGTAGCTGGGGACTTAACTCTGCAAGATGAAATTCACTCATTTTTCAATGAGGGAATCAGATAGTTGATCATTGGTGACTTAACATGAATCCTGAGCAAGTTACGAACTCCTGCTTAGGGGGGTTTGTCCTTAGATTAGTAACGGTGAGAGTGGTCTATAGCCGACTTAATATGCCTACTTTCTAAGGGACAGAACCATGTAGGTAGCTGGGGACTTAACTCTACAAGATGAAATTCACTCATTCCTAAATTAGATAATCAGATAGGTTGTTCTTGTTGGGGGGTATGCCCTAATCTCGTGTAGTTTGTAATATTCGAAGTTGAAATAAATAAGAGTTTTTTTTTCCAATGTTTTGTGTCTCGCATATTTCATAAACTTAATCCAATAAACTAAGCTCCAGGGTCATTGTATTTGAAGGGAATTAGAATCCCCGCGCAACGGAAGACGATTAAATCGTCATGGTATCATCATGCAATGTGTTTACTAAAATTGATCTACCTATTAGATCTAGGCTAAACATGCTGAAAAGATTACAACGGTTAGAATAACTTACTTGTTGTAGATCGATTCAGCAACCTCTCCTTGCAGATCACGAACTCTTCGCGCTCCTCGATCTCCACGAGTTCTTCCCACGAACGGATCTCAAACACTACCAAAATAGATCTTCTTGGTTGTTCTCTCTAGGAGAAGGGAAGTTGGTGGGAACATCCTTTTGTGTTTTGGAAGAGATGGAGAAATGAGAGAATAGAGAGAATCTCACTTAGCCTCCCAAGCTTAGTGTAGATTAGGTTCACCCTAAAACCCATCTATCAAAGGGTTTAAATAGTGGAATGATGACGTTCACAACTTCACATAATTACCACTTTACCACAACCATATGTTATGTAAATCTTATTTACATAATTATATAATACAAGATATCTCATATCTTATGTTGCAAATCTCATTTGCAATAATTGTGGATTTAATCAAATTGAATCACATTCAATTTATTTTCTCTCTATCAATTTCTCCAATTAGCCTTTAATTCAACAATTAGGCTAACATATAGTTTATTATGAATCTCATTCATATTAAACTATATATTATATCATCTATATGATATAATCACTCTTAAAGTGAAATTGAACACTTCAATTTCATACCAAAACTTTAACCCTTCTTTTATCCCAGATTGAGCCAACCAAGGGACCTAATGGACCTAAAGTGACGGGCTCCAATGATCTGAGGTTAATCAGTCAAACTCTTTGACCCGGTCAACCAATATTCATTAGCTACAATAACACTCCACTAAAGCCTTTAGTTTGTACTCCCATCGATTGTAGAATATTACGTGTCCATCGATATAACCAATTCTCATGAGTCGACCCTTCACGGGTTGTTCATAGACACATACAGTCAAATTACCGCTTTACCCCGTGTGTATATATCTTGTTCCTTAAGTCCCCACTCGCTTCTCTAATGAACAACATATTGTGATGGTCCAACCATACACAACACCCTTCTCGGGCTAGTGAGAAGGTGGGCGCCATTGTCCATGCCCGAGAGACAAGACTTAAGGGAACAACCCCTCTAGTTTCCCTATAGGCGAACGAGTGAATTCCATCTCGCGTAATTAGGTTCCCACTCTCTACTTGGTTCGTCACCCGAGAAGATAGGCATATTGGGCGAGTGGACTGGGACCACCCTCACTGTACTAATCAAATGACGGACCCGTGTAGACAGAGAGTTCAGTCACGCCGAGATTCGGTCGAAAGTCACTAATGGTCATCTACGAATTTATTAGTCTTTTCTTCGCTAATCGGTGTTATATCAAGAAGTCTAATAATTCACGGTCGGTCTTGTACAATCTCATTATACAGATGCTTTCACTCGCATGTCAACCACATGAACGAGTCGATCACCTCGTTTGTATCTAATACAAAGCGGGCGCATCCACAGTGTATCGAGATTAGGTCTCCAACCCCATCCTTATATCAGATCGTTCGGGTCATTAACTCGAACGTGATCCTCCTTGTTCATCAACTACACACCGCTCAAGTTCTAGTTTTCTCATATATTCAATGACCCTGGAGCTTAGTTTATTGGAAAGGTTTAAAATATTTGCAAGACACAAAGTGAAGAAAATAATAACTCTTATTAATTTCAAAACAATATTTTACAAACACGAGATTAGGACAAAAATCCCAACAGTATTAGGAGAGAACTAGAACTTGAACGGTGTGTAATGGACACACAGGGAGGATCACGTCCGAGTGAATGACCCGAACGCTTTTCAGTATATGGATAGGGTTGGAGACCTAATCCTGGATACGATGTGGATGCGACCCAGTTTGTATTAGATACAAACGAGGTGATTCAACTTATTCATGTGGTTGACATGCGAATGAGGGCATCATGTGCATTGAGATTGTACAAGACCGAACCGTGAATTATTAGACTTACTGTTGTAACACCGTTAACAATATAGGACTAATAACTTCATAGATGACCATTAGTGACTCAAACTTAATCCTGAGCGTGTTACAGACTCTTGTATGCGGGGGTCTGTCCTTTGAGTAGTAAGGGTGGGGGTGGTCAACGTTACTCGCCCAATATGTCCATCTTCTCATGGACAAGACCACGTGCAGAGCTGGGAACTTGAATACGCGAGATGGAATTCACTCGTTCTCGAATTATGGAAACTAGAGGGGATGTTCCCTTAAAAATGTTGTCTCCAGCGCTTGCACAACGGGCACCCACCCTCTCACTGGCCCAAGAGGGATGTTGTCTATGGACGAACCATACAACGTAGTTGTTCACTAAAGGAGCAGTGGGATTTAAGGAGCAAGAAGTAGACACAGGGGTAAAACGATAATTTGACCCAGCTGTGACTACGAACAACTTGTGAAGGGTTGACTCACGGGTATTGGTTATATCGATGGACACAACTTGTCCTACAGTGATGGGAGTGCAGCTACGGGCTTTAGTGGAGTGTTACCGTAGCTAATGAATGTTGAATAACTGGGTCAAAAAGTTTGACAGGTTAATCTCGTATCATTGGAGCTCGTCATTTGTTGGTCCATTAGGTCCCTCGGTTGTTGGATAAATTGAGGGTTTACATTTTCGTGTGAATTTGAAGTGTTTTAATTCATTACTTGGATATTTATGTCATTTATATGTGATATAGTTGACATAATATATAGTTTGATGTGAATGAGATTCATAATAAACTATAGGTTAGCCTAAATTGATTAATTAGTGCTAATTGGAGAAATTGAATTGAGAGAAATTTAATTGAATGTGAATCAATTTAATATTCCACAATTATACAAATGTGATTTGTATAATAAGGTTTGAGATACCTTATTATATGTAATATGCAAATATGATTTGCATATTATAAGTTTTTGGTAAAATAGTGAATTGGTGGAGATTTCAACACCTCTCACCATTATTTGAACGCTTTGCAAGAAGCATTTGGTGAGAATTCATTCATGTTTTGGAAATCCAATTCCAAGAACTCTTTCCTTCTCTCAAACTCTCTCAAGCTTATCTCTACCAAATTCTCTCCAACCCAAAACTAAAGGGAGTCCCACAACTCTCCCTTTACCTATCGAGAACAACCGAGAAACGCTTTTGGAGGTGTCGAATAGTTCGATTCGAGAGATCGTTGGTATGAAGTGTTCGTGACCGGAGAATAAAACGTTGAAGAAGTTTTCTTCAACAAGTAAGTAGTTTCACTCACTATTTTCTTCTCTTTTACAACATGTTTAGCCTAGGATTTGAGTGTTGTATTTAATTTTAAGAAATCAGTTGCACAACGAAATGCACGACGTTTCATGTTCTTTTTCGCTGCAGTATTTTCATTCCCTTCTATTAGTATCAGAGCCAATCGTTGGCTAATACGTTGTGCATTTTGAATTTCTTGAAATTAGGTGGGTTTGCCTTAATTTCATGAGATGATTTTGTGGTATTTCATGTTGGAAGTTTCGATTTTTGCACTAGTTAGGTTTACATTAATTTTGTTGTTATGATCAATGTAAGGGCCCGTTGTTTTAGGCAATTTTAATGTAAATCGAGTCTGTAAGTCTATGTCGATCGTGGCAAGAGTTATTGTGAAGAAATTGGAGCAGAAACGGGCGAATTCGATGAAAAACAGCAAGAGGAGCTTGCTTGAATTTCATCGGCGTTGCGACGTTGTTCAATG
This sequence comes from Trichosanthes cucumerina, assembly GCA_036507285.1. Classification (NCBI taxonomy): domain Eukaryota; kingdom Viridiplantae; phylum Streptophyta; class Magnoliopsida; order Cucurbitales; family Cucurbitaceae; genus Trichosanthes; species Trichosanthes cucumerina. The sequence goes on from CM071841.1 coordinate 20,551,275, forward strand.
GTATTGCAACGCCAACCGCACAGAATGAGGCCTTGCTGCAGTGTAGCGTTGCGACGCAAGTGGTTGCGTTGCAACGCTGCTTGCGTTGAGGACGCAACCTTGACGCTAGACTCTGCAGCATTGCAACGCTGACCACGACGTTGCAACGCTGAAGCGTAGTGGAGCATTTTCGCGAGGAATCCACGTAGGAGTGGCGACGTGGGACATGCTAGGGCAGCGGTTCGAGCCTTCGGTCGTGCAACTGTTTTATTTAATTTATTTTAATTTGTAAAATTAATGTCCCTAGGGTGCTGATGCGAAAATATCGGGTGCCCTAAACTAATGCAAATTAGAATGAGATTCAGATACTTCTACTACGTGCAAGTATGCACGGTCGAGTGCAGCAAGTGATAAGTTAAAGTATCGATCCCACGAGGACTAGCTAGACCCTAAATGAATGAGTGTCCTAGCAAATTTTCCTTATTTTAGTGCAATGCATGAGTGAGCAAATTATTCTTGTAAATAAATAAATTTATAAGTAAAAAAGATAAGATAAGACAAAAGAAAATAACTGAATTTAAATGCGGGAAGAGGACAATGCAAACAAGAGGGCAGATTCAAGAGATGAGATTTGTAATGAAAAAGTAGGCTTGGGTTAGGTTAGAGTTCTAATGTTCAATTGGAATACATTTTTAAGTGATGCCTTGAATTTACCTACACATGCATTCAAATGATTCTTTCCAAAATCACTAAGTTTTAAAACCTATAATTTCCCAATTGTGATCTAAATTATGCTCATGATTTTAGGTTCTAGGTGGGTTAATTATCCCTAATCAACTCAATAATCCTAGAATGAAATTTTAGTTTTCTAATTCATTAGCTTTCCCAAGTTTATATGAATTATAGAGAAGTTAAAAAGGCCAATTTTAATTCTCATGCAACATTAAATTCAATAAAATTTCATAAATTCAATCAATGGCATCACCCATAAATTTAATCAAAAATTACATTAAAACAACCTAACCCTTGCCTAAGATAATTTAGTCCATGATAGGAATCAAATCACACATCTTTAAATTGAACATGTTTTCACTAATCAAGAAGTTCACATATAAAAATAACCCAAAACAACCAAACAAACCGCTTAGAAACGAAAGGAGCAAATTAACCTCTAATTAGTGTATAAACAACCCAACAAAAGCAGTGATAATTGACAAAAATAATCGGCAAAAGCATTAAAATAAAGGGAACAATTTACACACCAAGTGGCCTTATTTTGCTACAACAATTGCCTAGATGCAGGCCTCTGTCGATGGTCTGCAGCAGGGCACTTTGCTTCAGCAAAGCCCTTGGGTTGGCTTCAAAGAATAAGGTCAAACCAATTGCTTCAAAGAAAGGCAAGCAACAAAGGCGGCAACAACCCCTTGGATCCACCGGTTGCTTCAAAGAAACAATGGGCAACACAATCGCAAAGAAATTTCACGTGATTGCTTCAATCGCCGACAACTCCCAATGTCGGTAACCTCACGTGATTGCTTGGCAGAATCCTTGACAAATTCCCAACGACAAATCCTTCACACGATTGCTTTCAAAGAAACCTCTCGGCAAATCATTTTTCTTCCAATGATTGCTTCAAAGAACTCTTGGCAATCAAGAACCTCTCAAAGAACCTCGGGCATATTGCTTCAAAGAAATCGCTCCTTTGACCTTCCTTCACAATTGCTTCAAAGAAATTGATGGGTCGACTCTCTCGATGCCGCCTCAAAATTGCTACAAACAAATCGAAGTGCCTCTGTCCTCCAAATGCTTCAAAAATCGAAGCCCTTCACGAATCCTCTCTTGGCTTTGTTGTGTAGCAATTCTCACCACACCAACCACAATTGCTTCAAAGAATGGATGGACCACACGATTGCTACAACAAATACACCTTCATGATTTGTCTCTCCAATGCACACATTTGCTGTAGCAATTGCTCAGTTCTCTTTCTCTCCTTGGTCTCTTTCTCTTGTCGCCAATCCTCTGCCCTCTTTCACCTGTAAACCCTAGCCTCCTTATACAAGATAGTGTTGCCCTAATTCCATACATTACAAAAATACCCTTAAGGGTAAAAGACCATCTTACCCTTCTGTAAAATGTCTAAAATGCCCTTAAGGACTCTTGTAATTTTTAAACATCTCCTGCATTACGTAAAAATCCCAAATAAATTTATTAAGTCAATTATAAAAGAAACTAAATACGCGAGGATTTTTGGAGTTAAGAAAAATCTCAAATTTCGGTCTTTAATCAACCGTTAGCTTATTTTCCTAAATTTCTTAAATTAAAGCACAAAAATATCAAAATTAATTCTTTTTAACCTAATGCTTAAATTCAAGATTTTAGAGCTAACACACATAATTTAGGGATAAAATAACATGAGGATCACTAAATTAAATGCAATTCAAGTGGATTAAACACTAAAATTCTAGTAAAATAACTCACTTATGGTGAGTTATCAGGTGCCAAAACCGATTCAATATTGTTATTTAATTATTTGTTATGCATGCGATGTATGAAAATTTCTATGTGCATAATGTATGTCAAATGGATTAAAATCCCACCTTAGGTTAAACATTTTATGAATCATTTTTTATATTATAAAATTTATAGTATATAGTATGCATGATAGGATTATATTATAAGAGTTATAATATAATGTATGTTTTTAATTTAATTAACATAAGTGTTATATTTCTTAGATTAAAAGCATTGACATGCATTGATACATGTGATGTATGTGTATTATATAGTTTAATTATTCATGTGATGAATGATCAAGCATTATAATATAGCAATGCATGTAACTTAAGTTAATTATTAGTCTTAAATGGTTTAGAACTTGAATAATTAAACTTAGGTTTTCTAGTTCTAATAAGATTATAATTAGGAAATCATATGACTTATGAATGGTGACTAATTAGTAACTCTGTCTAAGGAAGGATCTGTCTAAGCTTAGGGTATTTAAGCTGACGCTTTGCGGAACACCCCTACCTAGGAACCGATCTTGGAGTGAATTTGGTATGAAGATTCATAGATTATTTTCTCGTGAGTGGCGTTTAATTAAAAGTCGATTAAATTACTCACATAGACCTAAGGGAATAATCAATGTGATTATAGACTTAGGCTAATCCAATATAAGTGTTATATTGGTAGACTTAGGTAAATAATAGCTGGTTTATCTAGGTCAATCCCGATTAACTTAAAGTGTTGAGTAGGAGGCAATAAAGTGTATGAGATACATTTAATTTTTCATCCACAAATCTCCGTCAAGTTCACACCGTGAGATCCATACTCGGCCTCGTGGTGCAAATGGGAGCGTCCCTCTTAGGATGGTATTTGTATGGGTCAATATTAAACATGAATGGAGAGAGTACTTAGTGTGAGTGGAAGTGAGACCTGTGAAAATGGAAACCACGGTCTCTTTTATCGATTCACACCGTGAGACACCCGTGATCAGCCTGCTAGTTTGGCTTGGACCAGACAATCCCTTCGGAGCGCCTTAATCGTGGGAGTCGGAACACCGTGAATTCTCGAAAGCGATACAATTTTCTTGTTGATTTTCCTTCGTAGTCCTCCCTTCGGTGGCTATTGTTTGGATGGATACTTGGAAATTTAAAGATAGAGGGTGACACTCATTGGGTTCATTAAGAGTTAATAGATTCAGACCGAATAATGATAACTGGATCCCTAATGGAATAAGAGTTATTCTGACATAAGGGTATGGTAAAAAAAAAGTCTCGTCCCAGAGGAGGAGTTTTCTGTCTACCCTTTGAAGGGAATCGAAGTCCCCGCAGCGGAAGCGATTGTAAATCGCGTGTTCTTGATTTAGTTACAATGGAAAATTCATGAACGTAAAACATGAATTAAGCATAAAATACAGAAATGGACAACAAGAAGTTTACCTTTGAAGAACCTTTCTTCAAGTGCTCCTCTCTCCACGGTCACGATCTCAGCAACAAGAACTCCAACGCACGAAGACACGACCACCGAATCTTCTCCGTTGTTCTCTAGGTGAGGGAGGAAGGTGGGTTCCCTTTAATTAGGAGATGTGAGGTATTTTTTTGTGAGAGAGAGTTGTGTTTTGGAACTCTTCCAAAAACGCAACAAGGAGGCTAGGTATACTTTCTCAAAGTCTTACCAAAGTCTTGACCAAGTCTTGACCTAGTCATCTCATGCTACTATATATGTAGGTGAATGGGACGGAAATGACCATCCTACCCCTCCTTTAATCTCTCATTAGTATATAGTTTATATATGAATCTAATTCACATTAAAACTATATATTATATCAATTACATCATATATAATTGATATAACTCCTCATGTATGAAAATGAGCACTTCAATTTCACTCCTAACTTTATACCCTCAATATTACCATGTTGAGCCAACGAAGGGATCTAATAGACCTACAGATCATGAGGTCCAATGATGTGAGATTAACTGATCAAACTCTTTGATCCAGTTAATCAATATTCATTAACTGCAAGTCACTCCACTATAGACCTGTAGTTGCACTCTCCTCACTGTAGATATTATTGTGTCCACTGATATAGTCATTGCATATGAGTCGACCCTTCACAGATTGTTCGTAATCACAGCTGGGTCAAATTATCGTTTTACCCCTGTGATTACCTCTTTCCTCCTTAAGCACCACTGATCCGATAATGAACAACAAGTCTAAGGTCCTACCTTAAACTCATACCCTCATAGAGGGCAGGGCCCCGTTGTTCAAGACCTGGAGTCAATTCTTAAGGGAACAACCTATCTGATTCCTCAGTAGAGGAATGATTGAATTCCATCTTGCACAGTTAAGTTCCCATCTACCTACGAGGTTCTGCCCCTGAGAAGGTAGGCTTATTGAGTCGGCTACAGGTCACTCTCACCCATACTAGTCTAAGGACAAACCCCTATAAGCAGGAGTTCTTAATTTGCTCAGGTTTCAGGTCAAGTCATTAATGACCATCTATAAATTACTAGTCTTATCCTCATTAGCGATTGTTATCTTTGGTTAGACTAATAATTTGCAATCCAATCTTGTATGAACTCTTCATACAGGATGCCCCCACTCGCATGTCAACTACATGAATGAGTTGGATTACCTCATTTGTACTAATTACAAAGTGGGTCGCATCCATGGTGTTACCAGAATGAGATTTCCAACCTTATTCTTATACCATAGACTATTTAGATTATAATCTTGAACTCAACCCAAATAGTGTCCACTACACTGATTTCAAGATAAACGTTATAACCTTGGAGCTTAGTTTATTGGATTTATAAAAGAAAGACTGTAATCTTATCAAAACAAATAACACTTTATTTAATTGATCAAAATTACACAAGTTTAGGGCATAAATCTCAACAATCTCCCCCTTGACCTAAAGCTTGTGGAGTACTAAACATTACAATAATGTAAATACAATATACTAGGTCATTTAAACCCCTTTGTACAAAATACTCCCACTTGCCCTAGTTGGGGAAGACTTGTAAACCTAGACCTTCTAGGCGACTCTCAAATACTTTAGCCATGAGAGCCTTTGTAAAAGGATCAGCAATGTTGTGCTCTGAGGTTATCTTCGTGACTATCACGTCTCCTCTATGCACGATCTCCCGGATGAGATGATATTTCCGCTCTATGTGCTTTCCCCTCTTGTGACTTCGGGGTTCCCTCGAATTTGCCACTGCACCACTGTTGTCGCAATACAGTGTGACGGACAAAGTCATTTTTGGAACAACTTCCAAATTTAGCATAAATTTCCTCAACCAAACGACCTCCTTAGCTGCTTCACAAGCTGTTACATATTCGGCCTCCATGGTGGAATCAACCATGCATCCTTGCTTGACGCTTCGCCATACTACAACTCCTCCGTTAAGAGTGAAAACTGACCTGATGTAGTCTTCCGAGAATCTTTATCAGTGTGAAAGTCAGAATCCGTGTATCATGTAAGGATCAAATCCTTAGCCCCCTAAACAAGCATGAAGTTCCTTGTTCTCCGAAGATACTTAAGGATCGTTTTAACCATTGCACAGTGTTCAAGTCCTGGATTGGATTGATACCTCACCACCATCCCAACCGCAAAAAATGGATGTCGGGCCTAGTACACAACATGGCTTACATCGGGCTCCCAACGGTGATGCGTAAGAATCCGTCTCATATCCTCAACTCCTTGAGGTGTCTTGAGAACATTTGTTCCTTAGACAAATGGATTCCATGTCTAAAAGGCAACAAGCCCTTTTTTGGAATCTTGCATCTTAAACCTTGACAACACTTTGTCTATGTATGATGCTTGAGACAAGGCTAGTGTTTTATTCTTGCGGTTCCGGACAATGCGGATCCCAAGAACAAACTACAGCATCACCCAAATCTTTCATTTGGAATTGCATAGCTAGCCATTCCTTGATGTCAGTAAGATATCCTACATCATTCCCAATGAGTAGGATATCATCCACATAGAGAATTAGGAAAGCGACAGAACTATTGATGATTTTCTCGTAGACACAAGGTTCATCATCATTCTGGTCAAAACCATAAGATTTGATAGCCTCATCAAATCTTATATTCCAGGACCTAGAGGCTTGTTTTAGTCCGAAAATCGACCTTTTAATCCTGCAAACCTTTTGCTCTTATCCTGGTTTAATGAACCCTTTGCGTTGGTCCATGTAGATGGTTTCCTCAAGATTGTCATTCAAAAAGGCTGTCTTGACGTCCATTTCCCATACTTCATAGTTATAATATGCGGTAATGGCAAAAAGGATACGGATAGACTTTACCATAGCAACAGATGAAACAGTTTCCTTAAAGTCAACCCCTTCAACCTGGGTATAACCCTTTGCTAGTAGTCTAGCTTTAAAGGTTTGCACCTTCCCATCTACACCACATTTTCTCTTGTAGATCCACTTACAACCTATAGGTTTTACCCCATCAGGCTTATCTACAAGATCCCAAATAGAATTGAAGTGCATAGACTCCATTTCTTGGTCCATGGCTATGACCCTTTTGTCTTTGTCTTTGTCAACCATGTCTTGATTATAAGTCAATGGATCCTCGCAGTTGTCATTTGGTATAACAAATTGGGTTTCAGGTAAACCCATGTAACAGTCAGGTTGTATCACAACCCTCCCACTACGTCGAGGCATACTCAACTCTTGAGATGGACCCTCTTGACCTGACAAATTAGTATCAACAACTCTAGTTGACGTACTAGTATTCTTATTAGCAACCTTTGCTATTGTTCCGTCTAACTCATTCAACACTACCTTGCTTTTTGGTTTGTGGTCCCTTATGTGGTCCTCCTCCAAGAAAGTGGCATTTGTCGACACAAATACCTTATCTTCCTTAGGATCATAGAATAAACCACCTTTTTATTTCTTTTGGGTATCCTACGAATAGGCACAACTTTGAACGTGAATCCAACTTCTTTAGATTTGTCACAAGCACATGTGCTGGACAACCCCATATTCTGAAGTGACATAAACTACCTTTACGTCCTTTCCAGAGTTCAAAAGGTGTTTCAGAAACACTATTGGAGGGCACACTATTCAAAATGTATACTGTAGTCTCCACTGCATAACCCCAAACGGAACTAGGGAGATGAGCATAACTCATCATTGATCCAACCATGTCCAACAAGCTTCTATTTCTCCTTTCCGATACACCGTTTTGTTGTGGTGTTCCGAGAGCTGAGAGTTGGGATGTAATTCCATGTTCTATCATATAGTTCTGGAATTTTAAATCCATGTACTCTCCACCTCGATCCGATCGAAGTGTTTTAACTCTTTTACCTAATTGATTTTCAACACCAGTCTTGAATTCCTTGAAGTTTTCAAGTGTTTCAGACTTGTGGTGCATTAGGTAAATATGCCCATATCTGGAATAATCATCTATAAAAGAGATGAAATATTCATATCCTCCACTGACTTCAACATTCATCGGACAACAAAGGTCTGAATGTATAAGCTCTAGAGTACCTTTGGCTCTATAACCTTTTCCACTAAAAGGTCTTTTAGTCATCTTGCCTTCTAGGCAGGATTCACATACTGGCAAGGAATTTTCTTCTAACTCGTTTAGAAGTCCGTTCTTTACCAATCTCTCAATCTTATTGAGATTAATGTGACCCAATCTTAGATGCCAAAGATGAGCATTTTCTTTAGGAGAAATTTTTCGTTTCTTAGATTGTGCGGTTGCAGTTTTAAATAATTCAGTGTTCAAAACCATTTTGACTGAATTAGGCCTTAAAACATACAATCCATTTTCTAATGAAGAAGAACATATTTCTAAACTTTTCTTCAAAATAAACACTTTATTCATAGAAAAGGAAACAGAAATACATTGTTCAATAAGGCAAGAAATGAAAATAAGGTTTCTAGTAAACCCTGGTATCACTAATATATTGTCCAACAATACATATTTCTTGCCAAAATAAAGCTTCATTGTGCCTCTTTGCTCACAAACCGAGACGACTTCTCCATTTCCAACGCGGAGTGTTATCTCTCCTTGTTTTAGCTGCTGCCAGGAATCAATTCCCTAAAAAGAAGAATAAACATGATTAGTGGCGCCTGAATCAAGTATCCAAGCTGTTTTATCATTATCCACTAAACAAGCTTCTAGGCAAAGTAAATCATATTTACCTTCCTTCTTCTTTTCTGCAATGTACTTCGGACAGTTCCGTTCCCAATGCCCGTCTTTGTTGCAGTGAAAACACTTTCCTTTGTCAGCAACGTCATTAACTTTCTTACCCTTCTTGGCGGCAACTTTATCAACCTATTTCCCTTTACCAACCTTCTTCATGTTCTTCTTCTTACCTCTCAGGTTAGAAGAAGATGAAGCCACTGTTTTTGTCCCAGAGGTCGAACCTCTGTGATAACTCTTACTGGCAACATTTGCCTCTCTTTCGATCCCTGAATTTTCATCAAAGATTGAAAGGTCTGGAGTTCATTCAGAAGGGAGGTAAGATTAAAAGTAAGCTTGTTCATAACAACATTACTTCTAAACTGCAGGAAACTATCTGGAAGGGTTTCCAGAATGAAGCTGACCTGGCTCGACTCATCGATGAAAGCACCATTCGACTCCGCGATGTTAAAGTGTACCATCATTTCTAGGACATGATCCTGAATAGATGTACCCTCTGGCATCCTCAAGTTGAATATGTACTTTAGGGCATTATGTCGGGCTTGTGTGGACTGTTGTCCAAACATATCCTGCACAGAATCCATGATTTCCTTGGCGGTAATCATGCCCTCATGCTTCTTGGCTAATATGGCAGACATACTTGCCAGCATGTAGACCTTGGTCTTATCATTGGCCTTGATCCATCGATCATATGCATCAAAAACATTTCGTGACGCATTCGAACATGGCACCTGAGGGCACTCCTCAGTTAGCACAAACATCAGATCATCCACTACAAAAATAGTGTTGAGTTTGTTTTTCCATTTCATCATATTCTCTCCGGTTAACTTTTTCGCACCCAATAAGGAAATTATAGAGCTAGACATTTTTGTTGAAAATTTACAAATAAACTTGTATGAGTTTCTTGCTATAACTCTAATCCAATCATGTTTTAGCTAATTATCAAATGATTCCTAGGCATTTATAATTTGCAATGATATTCCAGAGGTTTAGAATGTATGACACCGAAGGGTAATAAAAAACACTCCTCCTCTGGATCAAGACATTCTTGACCAAAACCTAACACCATAATAACTCTTATTCATATAGGTTTTAGTTACCATTTTTTGGTCTGAATACATACACAACTTATGTATCCCGTGAGTGTAACCCTTTGTCTTTAGATCCCAGAGTCTCGATCCAATAAAATCCGCCGAAGGGAGGACTAGATTGGAAAATAGTCTAAGGAAATCTTTATCCCTTTCGGGTGTCTACTGTGTTAGATCCCCTATGATCAAGCCCTCCAAAGGGATTGTCTGGTCCAGGCCAAACTAGCAGGCTGACAATAGTGGTCTAACGGTCTAAACCGACAAAAGAGACCGTAGGTTTTGTGTTCACTAAACCTGCTCCCACTCACTATAAGTACCCTCTCCATTCACCTTGGTATTGACTCATACAAACACCATCTGAAGGGGGACGCTCCCGTTTGCGCCACGAGGCCAAGTATGAGTCTTACGGTGTGAACTTTTCGGAGATAGCGTAGGTGGAAAAATATGTATCTCATACACTTTTTCCTCTCACTGAATACTTTAAGTCTATAGGAATCTTTCTTAGGCTAAAATCCGGCTAATGGTTTTACCTATATCTATCAACATAACTCTTATATTGATAATCAATATAACTCTTATATTGATTTTATCCTAAGTTTGTTAATGTAACTCCTTATATTAAACCTAGGATTTCTAGTTTATTAACCCCTTAATAAACCCGCTGACGCTACTGTAATTTATAAGACTCTCTGATTAAATTTCACTCCCGTGTCGATTCCTGTAGGGTGTTCCATTTCCGTCAGCTTAAATACCCCAACCTAGACAGAACCTTCCTTAGACATAATTCCTCTTTTAATCATAGCTTATAAATTACTTGGTTCCTAATTCTAATCTAATTAGAACTAGATAACCTATGGTCTATTATTTCCAAGTTCTAAACACTTTAAAACTAATAATTAACCTTAGGTGACATGCATACTATGTTATAGTGCTGGATCATTCATCACATGAATAATAAAACATACATAGCATATTCATCTTATGAAATATAATGCATGTCAATGGTGTCCAAAAATTAATATAACAACCTTATATTAATTAATCATGCAAACTATATAATATAACTCCTTATATTATAAATGATGCATGAAAATGCTTAACCTAAGGTGGGATTTCTAAAATACAAGCATACACTATGCATGGCAATAATTACACAACAATTGGATAGTTAAAATAGACAAAATTAGACCATTTTTTGCACCCTAAAATTAATTTTTAAATAATATAATCTAATTATATTAATTAAAATTAATTAATTATATATAAATTAAATACAAAACGTTTTTATATTTAATATATATTAAAATTAACGTTTCTGCCCGTTGCTGCCTTCCGTGAAACGTCTTCGGCGTTGCAACGCTGCCTTTGTCGTTTTCTGCCGAGCATTGCCAACGCTACCTCCTGCGCGCGCTTCTCCCGCAAGCGGGGCGTTGCAACGCCGAAGAACAGCGTTGCAACGCTACACACAGACAGCAACAATCTCCATTGTTTTCAGCTCGATTTCGCTCCGATCTTTTCAGCAACCGCCTTGCCTCGATCGACACGGACTTACAGACTCGATTTACAATTAAAATTGCCCAAAATACCGGGTCCTTACATTGAACATTTCAATGAAAAATTGTAAATCTAAGTGCCAAAATCGAAAACATCTAATTTTGCAAAACCGTTCATACATCTCATGCACAAAACAGTAAATCCCACCATGTTCTTGAAATTCCAGAACATAAATCAAGAACACAATTGGGCTCAGATACCAATTGAAGGGAATCGAAGTCCCCGCAGCAGAAGCGATTGTGAATCGTGTGTTCTTGATTTAGTTACAATGGAAAATTCATGAACGTAAAACATGAATTAAGCATAAAATACAGAAATGGACAACAAGAAGTTTACCTTTGAAGAACCTTTCTTCAAGTGCTCCTCTCTCCACGGTCACGATCTCAGCAAAAAGAACTCCAACGCACGAAGACACGACCACCGGGTCTTCTCCTATGTTCTCTAGGTGAGGGAGGAAGGTGGGTTCCCTTTAGGAGATGTAAGGTATTTTTTTGTGAGAGGGAGTTGTGTTTTGGAACTCTTCCAACAACACAACAAGGAGGCTAGGTATACTTCCTCAAAGTCTTACCGAAGTCTTGACCAAGTCTTGACCTAGTTGCATCTCATGCAACTATATATATAGGTGAATGGGATGGAAATGACCATCATATCCCTCCTTTAATCTCTCATCAGTATATAGTTTATATATGAATCTAATTCACATTAAAACTATATATTATATCAATTACATCATATATAATTGATATAACTCCTCATGTATGAAATTGAACACTTCAATTTCACTCCTAACTTTATACCATCAATATTACCATGTTGAGCCAACGGAAGGATCTAATAGACCTACAGATCATGAGCTCCAATGATGTGAGATTAACTGATCAAACTCTTTGATCCAGTTAATCAATATTCATTAACTGCAAGTCACTCCACTATAGACCTGTAGCTGCACTCTCCTCACTGTAGATATTATTGTGTCCACTGATATAGTCATTGCCCATGAGTCGACCCTTCACAGGTTGTTCGTAATCACAACTAGGTCAAATTACCGTTTTACCCCTGTGATTACCTCTTCCCTCCTTAAGCACCACTGATCCTCTAATGAAAAATAAGTCTAAGGTCCTACCTAAAACTCATACCCTCATCGAGGGCAGGGCCCCGTTGTTCAAGACCTGGAGTCAGTTCTTAAGGGAACAACCTATCTGATTCCTAAGTAGAGGAATGAGTGAATTCAATCTTCCACAGTTAAGTTCCCAGCTAGCTACGAGGTTCTGTCCCTGAGAAGGTAGGCTTATTGAGTCGGCTACAGGCCACTCTCACCCATACTAGTCTAAGGACAAACCCCTATAAGCAGGAGTTCTTAATTTGCTTAGGATTCAGGTTAAGTCATTAATGACCATCTATAAATTACTAGTCTTATCCTGTTAACGGTGTTATACTGGTTAGACTAATAATTTGCGATCCAGTCTTGAATGAACTCTTCATACAAGATGCCCCCACTCGCATGTCAACTACATGAATGAGTTGGATTACCTCATTTGTACTAATTACAAAGTGGGTCGCATCCATGGTGTTACCAGAATGAGGTTTCCAACCTTATTCTTATACCATAGACTATTTAGGTTATAATCTTGAACTCAACCCAAATAGTGTCCACTACACTGATTTCAAGATAAACATTATAACCTTGGAGCTTAGTTTATTGGATTTATAAAAGAAAGACTGTAATTTTATCAAAACAAATAACACTTAAGTTTAGGGCATAAATCTCAACAATCTCCCACTTGACCTAAAGCTTGTGGAATACTAAACATTACAATAATGTAAATACAATAAACTAGGTCATTTAAACCCCATTGTACAAAATACTCCCACTTGCCCTAGTTGGGGAAGACTTGTAAACCTAGACCTTCTAGGTGACTCTCAAATACTTTAGCCGTGAGAGCCTTTGTAAAAGGATAAACAATGTTGTGCTCTGAGGCTATCTTCGTGACAATCACGTCTCCTCTATGCACGATCTCCCGGATGAGATGATATTTCCGCTCTATGTGCTTTCCCCTCTTGTGACTTCGGGGTTCGCTTGAATTTGCCACTGCACCACTGTTGTCGCAATACAGTGTGACAGGCAAAGTCATATTTGGAAGAACTTCCAAATTTAGCATAAATTTCCTCAACCAAACAACCTTCTTAGCCGCTTCACAAGCTGTTACATATTCGGCCTCCATGGTGAAATCAGAACTAGGAAAGCGACAGAACTATTGATGATTTTCTTGTAGACACAAGGTTCATCATCATTCTGGTCAAAACCATAAGATTTGATAGCCTCATCAAATCTTATATTCCAGGACCTAGACGCTTGTTTTAGTCCATAAATCGATCTTTTAAGCCTGCAAACCTTTTGCTCTTGTTCTTGTTTAATGAACCCTTTGGGTTGGTCCATGTAGATGGTTTCCTCAAGATTGCCATTCAAAAAGGCTGTCTTGACATCCATTTGCCATACCTCATAGTTATAATATGCAACAATGGCAAAAAGGATACATATAGAATTTACCATAGCAACAGGTGAAAAAGTTTCCTCAAAGTCAACCCGTTTAACCTGGGTATAACCCTTTGCTAGTAGTCTAGCTTTAAAGGTTTGCACCTTCCCATCTACACCACGTTTTCTCTTGTAGATTCACTTACAACCTATAGGTTTTACCCCATTAGGCTTATCTACAAGATCCCAAACACAATTGAAGTGCATAGACTCCATTTCTTGGTCCATGGCTATGACCCATTTGTCTTTGTCTTTGTCAACCATTGCTTGATTATAAGTCAATGGATCCTCGAAGTTGTCATTTGGTATAACAACTTGGGTTTCAGCTAAACCCTTGTAACGGTCAGGCTGTATCACAACCCTCCCACTACATCGAGGCATACTCAACTCTTGAGATGGACCCTATTGACATGACAAACTAGTATCAACAACTTTTGTTGACGTACTAGTGTTCTTATTAGCAACCTTTCCTATTGTTCCATATAACTCATTCAACACTACCTTGCTTTTTGGTTTGTGGTCCCTTATGTGGTCCTCCTCCAAGAAAGTGGAATTTGTCGACACAAAGACCTTATCTTCCTTAGGATCATAGAATAAACCACCTCTTGTTTCTTTTAGGTATCCTACGAATAGGCACAACTTTGAACGTGAATCCAACTTCTTTGGATTTGTCACAAGCACATGTGTTGTACAGCCCCATATTCTGAAGTGACATAAACTACCCTTACGTCCTTTCCATAGTTCAAAAGGTGTTTCAGAAACACTTTTGGAGGGCACACTATTCAAAATATATACTGTAGTCTCCACTGCATAACCCCAAAATGAACTAGGGAGATGAGCATAACTCATCATTGATCGAACCATGTCTAACAAGGTTTTATTTCTCCTTTCCGATACACCGTTTTGTTGTGGTGTGCCGGGAGCTGAGAGTTGGGATGTAATTCCATGTTCTATCATATAGTTCTGAAATTTTAAATCCATGTACTCTCCACCTCGATCCGATCGAAGTGTTTTAACTCTTTTACCTAATTGATTTTCAACCTCAGTCTTGAATTCTTTGAAGTTTTCAAGTGCTTCAGACTTGTGGTGCATTAGGTAAATATGCCCATATCTGGAATAATCATCTATAAAAGAGATGAAATATTCATATCCTCCCCTGGCTTTAACATTCATCTGACCACAAACGTCTGAATGTATAAGCTCTAGAGTATCTTTGGCTCTATAACCTTTTCCACTAAAAGGTCTTTTAGTCATCTTGCCTTCTAGGCAGGATTCACATACTGGCAAGGAATTTTCTTCTAACTCGTTTAGAAGTCCGTTCTTTACCAATCTCTCAATCCTATTGAGATTAATGCGACCCAATCTTAGATGCTAAAGATGAGCATTTTCTTTAGGAGAAATTTTTCATTTCTTAGTTTGTGCGGTTGCAGTTTTAAATAATTCAGTGTTCAAAACCATTTTGACTGAATTAGGCCTTAAAACATACAATCCATTTTCTAATGAAGAAGAACATATTTGTAAACCTTTCTTCAAAATAAACACTTTATTCATAGAAAAGGAAACAGAAATACATTGTTCAATAAGGCAAGAAATAGAAATAAGGTTTCTAGTAAACCCTGGTATCACTAATATATTATCCAACAATACATATTTCTTGCCAAAATAAAGCTTCATTGTGCCTACTGCTACAACTGAGACGACTTCTCCATTTCCAACCCGGAGTGTTATCTCTCCTTGTTGTAGCTGCTGCCAGGAATCAATTCCCTGAATAGAAGAACAAACATGATTAGTGGCGCCTGAATCAAGTATCCAAGCTGTTTTATCATTATCCACTAAACAAGCTTCTAGGCAAAGTAAATCATATTTACCTTCCTTCTTCTTTTTTGCAATGTACTTTGGACAGTTCCGTTTCCAATGCCCGTCTTCGTTGCAGTGGAAACACTTTCCTTTGTCAGCAACGTCTTTGACTTTCTTGCCCTTCTGGGTGGCAGCTTTATCAGCCTGTTTCCCTTTACCAACCTTCTTCATGTTCTTCTTCTTACCCCTCAGATTAGAAGAAGATGAAGCCACTGTTTTTGTCCTAGAGGTCGAACCTCTGTGATAACTTCTACTTGCAACATTTGCCTCTCTTTTCGATCCCTGAATTTCCATCAAAGATTGAAATGTTTGGAGTTCATTCAGAAGGGAGGTAACATTGAAAGTAAGCTTGTTCATAACAACATTACTTCTAAACTGCAGGAAACTATCTGGAAGGGTTTCCAGAATGAATTTGACCTGGCTCGACTCATCGATGGAAGCATCATTCGACTCCGCGATATTAAAGTGTACCTCATATCCAGGACATGATCCCGAACAGATGTACCCTCTGGCATCCTCGAGTTGAATATGTACTTTAGGGCATTATGTCGGGCTTGTGTGGACTGTTGTCCAAACATACCCTGCACAGAATCCATGATTTCCTTGGCGGTAATCATGCCCTCATGCTTCTTGGCTAATATGTCAGACATACTTGCAAGCATGTAGACCATGGCCTTATCATTGGCCTTGATCCATCGATCATATGCATCACGAACATTTCGTGACGCATTCGAACCTGGCACCTGAGGGCACTCCTCAGTTAGGACAAACTTCTGATCATCCACTACCAAAATAGTGTTGAGTTTGTTTTTCCATGTCATCATATTCTCTCCGGTTAACTTTTCCGCACCCAATAAGAAAATTATAGAGCTAGACATTTTTGCTGAAAATTTACAAATAAACTTGTATGAGTTTCTTGCGATAACTCTAATCCAATCATGTTTTAACTAATTATCAAATGATTCCTAGGAATTTATAATTTGCAATGATACTCCAGAGGTTTAGAATGTATGACACCAAGGGTAATCAAAACACTCCTCCTCCGGATCAAGACATTCTTGACCAAAACCTAACACCGAAATAACTCTTATTCCTATAGGTTTTAGTTACCATTTTTCTGTCTCAATACATACACAACTTATGTATCCCGTGAGTGTAACCCTTTGTCTTTAGATACCAAAGTCTCGATCCAATAAAATTCGCCAAGGAGGACTAGATTGGAAAATAGTCTAAGGAAATCTTTATCCCTTTCGGTGTCTCATCATGTTAGATCCCCATGATCAAGCCCTCAGAAGGGATTGTCCGGTCCAGCCAAACTAGCAGGCTGACCATAGTGGTCTAACGGTGTAAACTGACAAAAGAGACCGTAGGTTTTGTTTTCACTAAACCTGCTCCCACTCACTATAAGTACCCTCTCCATTCACCTTGGTATTGACTCATACAAACACCATCCGAGAGGGCGCTCCGCTTTCGCCACGAGGCCAAGTATGAGTCTCACGGTGTGAACTTCCTGAGATAGCGTAGGTGGAAAAATATGTATCTCATACACTTTTTCCTCCCACTGAATACTTTAAGACTATAAGAATCTTTCTTAGGCTAAAATCCGGCTAATGGTTTTACCTATATCTATCAACATAACTCTTATATTGATAATCAATATAACTCTTATATTGATTTTATCCTAAGTTTGTTAATATAACTCCTTATATTAAGCCTAGGATTTCTAGTTTATTAACCCCTTAATAAACCCGCTGACGCTACTGTAATTTATAAGACTCTCTGATTAAATTTCACTCCCAGGTCAGTTCCCAGGTAGGGGTGTTCCGTTTCCGTCAGCTTAAATACCTCAGCCTAGACAGAACCTTCCTTAGACAGAGTTCCTCTTTTAATCATAGCTTATAAATTGCTTGGTTCCTAATTCTAATCTAATTAGAACTAGATAACCTAAGGTCTATTATTTCCAAGTTCTAAACATTTGAAAACTAATAATTAACCTTAGGTGACATGCATACTATGTTATAGTGCTTCATCATTCATCACATGAATAATAAAACATGCATAGCATATTCATCTCATGAAATATAATGCATGTCAATGCTGTCCAAAAATTAATATAACAACCTTATATTAATTAATCATCCAAACTATATAATATAACTCCTTATATTATAAATGATGCACGAAAATGCTTAACCTAAGGTGGGATTTCTAAAATACAAGCATACACTATGCATGACAATAATTACACAACAATTGCATAATTAAAATAGCAAAAATTAGACCAATTTTGGCACTCTAAAATTAATTTTAAATAATATAATCTAATTATATTAATTAAAATTAATTAATTAAATATAAATTAAATACAAAACGTTTTTATATTTATTATATATTAAAACCAACGTTTACGCCCGTTCTTTCCTTAAAGTGAAACGTCTTGGCGTTACAACGCGATAAGCGATGTTGCAACGCGCTTTTTGTCTTTGTTTTTCGTCGAGCGTTCCAACGCTGAGAACAGCGTTGCACCGCTACCTCCTGCGCGCGCTTTCTCCCGCAAGCGCGGCATTACAACGCTGCACACAGACAGCAACAATCTCTATTGTTTTCAGCTCGATTTCGCTCTGATCTTTTCAGCAACCGCCTTGCCTCGATGGACACGGACTTACAGACTCGATTTACAATTAAAATTGCCCAAAACACCGGGCCCTTACATTGAACATTTCAATGAAAAATTGTAAATCTAAGTGTCAAAATCGAAAACATCTAATTTCGCAAAATCGTTCATACATCTCATGCACAAAACAGTAAATCCCACCTTGTTCTTCAAAATTCCAAAACATAAATCAAGAACACAATTGGGCTCTGATACCAATTGAAGGGAATCGAAGTCCCCGCAGCGGAAGCGATTGTGAATCGCGTGTTCTTGATTTAGTTACAATGGAAAATTCATGAATGTAAAACATGAATTAAGCATAAAATACAGAAATGAACAGCAAGAAGTTTACCTTTGAAGAACCTTTCTTCAAGTCTTTGCTCTCTCCACGATCCACGATCTCAAAGAATAAGAACTCCAACGCACGAAGACACGACCACCAGATCTTCTTCGTTGTTCTCTAGGTGAGGGAGGAAGGTGAGTTCCCTTTAGGAGATGTGAGGTATTTTTTTGTGAGAGAGAGTTGTGTTTTGGAACACTTCCAACAACACAACAAGGAGGCCAGGTATACTTTCTCAAAGTCATACCAAAGTCTTGACCAAGTTTTGACCTAGTTGCATCTCATGCAACTATATATATAGGTGAATGGGATGGAAATGACCATCCTACCCCTCATTTAATCTCTCATTAGTATATAGTTTATATATGAATCTAATTCACATTAAAACTATATATTATATCAATTACATCATATATAATTGATATAACTCCTCATGTATGAAATTGAACACTTAATTTCACTCCTAACTTTATACCTCAATATTACCATGTTGAGCCAACGAAGGATCTAATGGACCTACGGATCATGAGCTCCAATGATGTGAGATTAATCGATCAAACTCTTTGATCCAGCTTAATCAATATTCATTAACCGCAAGTCACTCCACTATAGACTCAGTAGTTGCACTCTCCTCATCAGAGATATTATTGTGTCCACTGATATAGTCATTGCCCATGAGTCGACCCTTCACAGGTTGTTTGTAATCACAGTTGGGTCAAATTACCGTTTTACCCCTGTGATTACCTCTTTCCTCCTTAAGCACCACTGATCCTCTAATGAACAACAAGTCTAAGGTCCTACCTTAAACTCATACTCTCATAGAGGGCGGGGCCCGTTGTTCAAGACACGAGTCGGTTCTTGGGGAACAACCTATCTGATTCCTCAGTAGAGGAATGAGTGAATTCCATCTTGCATAGTTAAGTTCCCAGCTACCTACGAGGTTCTGTCCCTGAGAAGGTAGGCTTATTGAGTCGGCTACAGGCCACTCTCACCCATACTAGTCTAAGGACAAACCCTATAAGCAAGAGTTCTTAATTTGGTCAGGATTCAGGTCAAGTCATTAATGACCATCTATAAATTACTAGTCTTATCATGTTAACGGTGTTATACTGGTTAGACTAATAATTTGCGATCCAGTCTTGTATGAACTCTTCATATAGGATGCCCCCACTCGCATGTCAACTACATGAATGAGTTGGATTACCTCATTTGTACTAATTACAGAATGCGTCGCATCCATGGTGTTACCAGAATGAGGTTTTCAACCTTATTCTTATACCATAGACTATTTAGGTTATAATCTTGAACTCAACCCAAATAATGTCCACTACACTGATTTCAAGATAAACGTTATAACCTTGGAGCTTAGTTTATTGAATTTATAAAAGCAAGACTATAATATTATCAAAACAAATAACACTTTATTTAATTGATCAAAATTAAACAAGTTTAGGGCATAAATCCCAACACCCTTCGGTGGTGGTCATTCTAAACCTTTGGGGTATCATTCCATTTTTTGATGACTTAGGAATCATAGGATAAAAATTTGCTAAAACCTGATTGGATTTTCAAAGTTTTTCTTATTTCAGCAAACATGGCTAGTTCAATTATCGCTCTCTTAGCTTCTGACAAATTAGTCGGCGACAATTTTCAAACATGGGAAAATAATATCAACACAATTTTGGTAATTAACGACCTCAAGTTCGTGCTCACTAAGGAGTATCCTCAAGTGCCAAGCTCGACCGCATCACGAAGTGTTCGTGATGTGTAAGATCGATGGATCAGGGCTAATGAAAAAGCCAAGGTCTATATCATTGTTAGCTTGTCTGATGTCATGGCAAAGAAACATAAGGTTATGGTTATCGCGAATGAGATCATGCAGTCGTTGCAGGACATGTTTGGACAACAGTCCTTTCAGGTCCGACACGATGCCCTCAAACACGTCTTCAATGCAAGGGTAAAGCTGATCGTCGCTGCCAAGAAGGGCAAAAAGGTCAAGCAAGTTGCGGAGAAAGGAAAGTGCTTCCACTGCAACGAGGATGGTCACTGGAAGAGAAACTATCCCAAGTTTCTTGCCGATAGGAAGAAAGAAGGTAAATGTTATTTATTGGTTACAAAAACTTGTTTAGTAGAGAGTAATGACTCTGTCTGGATACTGGATTGAGGCACCACTAACCATATTTGTTCTTTTTTTCAAGGAATTAGTTCCTAGCAACGGCTGCGAGAGGGTGAGATAACCCTACGGGTTGGATTCGGGGAGGTTGTCTCTGCTGTAGCGGTCGACACGGTGAAGCTTTATTTCGACAGGAAGTATTTATTATTAGATAATTTGTACATAGTACAAGGGTTTACAAGAAACCTAGTTTCCATTTCCTGCCTTATTGAACATTGTATCTCTATTACTTTTGAATTGAATAAAGCGTTTATTTCTTTCAAAGGAAACTTGTTATGTTCTTCTTCACTTGAGAGTAATCTTTATGTTTTAATGCCTAATTCGGTCAAACGTCTTTTGAATAATGAATTTTAAAACGACTAAAACACGAACTAAAAAAATAAAAGATTCTCCAAAAGAAAATTCCTATCTTCGGCATCTAAGGTTAGGCCACATAAAACTCAATAGGATTGAGAGACTAGTGAAGAGCGGACTTCTAAGCGAGTTGGAAGAAAACTATTGACCAGTTTGTGAGTCATGCCTTGAAGGAAAAATGACAAAACATCCTTTTAGTGGAAAAGGATATAGAGCCAAAGAGGCTCTTGAGCTTATACATTCTGACCACTATGGTTCGATGAGTGTTAAAGGAGGAGGAGGTTATGAATACTTTGTATATTTCATAGATGATTATTCGAGGTATGGGTACATTTACCTAATGCATAAGAAGTCTAAAACTCTTGAAAAGTTCAAGCAGTACAAGACTGAGGTTGAGAACCTATTAGGTAAAACGATTAAAACACTTCGATCGGATCGAGGTGGAGAGTATATGGACACTGAATTCAAGGACTATAAGATAGAACATGGAATTACGTCCTAACTCTCAACACCTAGTATGCCACAACAGAATGGTGTATCGGAGAGGAGAAACAGAACCCTATTGGACATGGTTTGGTCGATGATGAGTTATGCTCGTATCCCTGATTCCTTTTGGGGTTACGCAGTGGAGATTACGATATACATTTTGAACACAGTTCTGTCGAAGGGTGTTTATGAAACACCTTTCGAACTCTGGCATGGTCGTAAAACCAATTTACGGCATTTCAGAATTGTGAGATGCCCGACCCATGTGTTGGTGTCAAACCCAAGAAAGTTGAAACCCCGTTCAAAGTATGCCTCTTTGTAGGTTACCCAAAAGAGACAAGTGGTGGTTTGTTTTACGATCCTAAAGATAATAGGTGTTTGTGTCGACAAACGCCACTTTCCTTGAGGAAGACCACATCAGGGATCACTTACCGAGGAGTAAGATTGTGTTAAATGAAATGGGCAATTCATCAGCAAGAGTTGTTGATGGGGCTAGTACGTCAACAAGTGTTGTTGATCCAAGCTCGTCTGGTCAAGTCCGTTCTCAAGAGTTGAGAATGCCTCGATGTAGTGGGAGGGTTGTGAGACAGCTTGAACCTCACAGCCTGAACGTTACATGGTTTAGTTAAAATCTAAGTCGTCACCCCTGATGATGGTTGCGTGGATCCATTGACCTGTGATCAAACAATGGTCGACGTTGACAAAAATGAATGGATTAAAGCTATGGACAATGAAATGGAGTCGATGTACTTCAATTCCATTTGGGATCTTGTTGACCAACCAGATGGAGTCAAACCTATTGGTTGCAACTTCATCTACAAGCGTAAACGTGGTGCAAATGGGAAGGTACAGACCTTTAAAGCCAGACTAGTAGCACAAGGTTTTACCCAGGTTGAAGTGGTTGACTATGAGGAAACCTTTTCTCATGTTACCATGGTAAAGTCTATTAGGATCCTTCTGTCTATCGCCGCATATTATGACTATGAGGTATAGCAGATGGATGTCAAGACCGCCTTTCTAAATGACAATCTTGACGAGACCATCTACATGGACGAACCCAAGGGGTTCATTGCCCAAGGCAAAGAACAAAAGGTTTGTCAGATTCAAATGTCTATTTATGGACTTAAACAAGCCTCGATGTCTTGGAATATAAGGTTTGATGAGGCTATCAAATCTTATGGCTTTAATCAAAATGTTGATGAGCCTTGTGTTTACAAGAAAATCATCAACAACACTGTCGCATTCCTGATATTGTATGTGGATGATATCCTGGTCATTGGGAATGAGGTAGGATTTCTTACTAACATTAAGGAATGGTTGGCTTCGCAATTGTAAATGAAAGATTTGGGAGAGGCCCAATATGTTCTAGGTA
Organism: Trichosanthes cucumerina; assembly: GCA_036507285.1. NCBI lineage: Eukaryota > Viridiplantae > Streptophyta > Magnoliopsida > Cucurbitales > Cucurbitaceae > Trichosanthes > Trichosanthes cucumerina. The sequence goes on from CM071841.1 coordinate 20,574,331, forward strand.
TCCAGATAGTCTTGAACCGGAAGAACAGAACACTAGCCATGTCACAAGCATCGTATATTGACAAAATGTTGTCTCGGTATAAGATGTAGAACTCCAAGAAGGGTTTGCTGCCTTTCAGGCATGGGGTTCACTTGTCTAATTATCAATGTCCTAAGACGCCTCGAGAGTTGAGGATATGAGACGAATCCCCTATGCTTCAGTTGTAGGGAGCCTCATATATGTTGTGTATTATGCTCGACATATGTTATGCAGTTGAGATTGTAAGTAGGTATCAATCAAATCCATGATTAGATCACTGAACGGTTGTAAAGGCAATCCTCAAGTATCTTAGGAGAACGAGGAACAACAACCTTGTGTATGGAAGTGGGGATCTGATTCTTATGTGATACATAGACTCTGACTTTCAGACCGATAAGGATTCTATGAAATCCACTTCGAGGTCAGCGTTCATTCTGAACAGAGGAGCTGTAGTATGGCGAAACATCAAACAGGGATGCATCGCTAATTCCGCGATGGAAGTCGAGTATGTTGTGGCTTGTGAATCTGCAAAGGAAGTTGTTTGGCTAAGGAAGTTCATGCTTGATTTGGAAGTTGTTCCAAATATGAACTTGTCAATTAGCCTGTTTTGTGACAATAGTGGTGCAGTAGCCAACGAGAGAACCTCGGAGCTATAAGAGTGGCAAGCATATTGAGTGGAAGTATCACCTGATACGGGAGATTGTGCACCGTGGAGACGTGACAGTCGCACAGATAGTGTCGGAGCACAAAGTTGCTGATCCATTTACGAAGGCCCTCACAGCTAAGGTGTTTGAGGGTTACCTAGAGAGTCTAGGTTTTCGAGTTCTTCCTAACTAGGGAAAGTGTTATTATTGTAAAGGGGTATTCAATGCCCTAGTTTATTGTATTACTTTATTATATTACTCTACATTTGAGAAATGTATTTTGTACTCCACTAGTTTAGTTCAAGTGGGAGTTCGTTGGGGTGTATGCCCTAATCTCTTGTAGTTTGTAATATTCCTAGTTGAAATAAATAAGAGTTATTTTTTTCAATGATTTGTGTCTCGCATATTTCATAAACTTAATCTAATAAACTAAGCTCCAAAGTTATTGTATTATGAGAGAACTAGAACTTGAACGGTGTGTAGTGGACACAAAGGGAGGATCACGTTCGAGTGAATGACCCGAACGGTCTTCAGTATACAGATAGGATTGAAAACCTAATCCTTGATACGCTGTGGATGCGACCCGATTTGTATTAGATACAAACGATGTGATCAAGCTCATTCATGTGGTTTGACATGCGAGTTGGGGCATCTTGTGCTATAAGATTGTACATGACCGGACCGTGAATTTTTAGACTTACTGATGTAACACCGTTAACAGTATAGGAGTAATAACTTCTTAGATGCCATTAGTGACTCGGCATTAATCCTGAGCGTGTTACGGACTCCTGTCTGCGGGGGCCTGTTCTTTGACTAGTACGGGTGAGGGTGATCACAATTACTCGCTCAATATGCCTATCCTCTCAAGGACAGGACCACGTGGGGAGCTGAGAATTTGACAACGCGAGATGAAATTCAGTCGTTCTCGAATTAGGGAAACTAGAGAGGTTGTTCCCTTAAGTGTTGTCTCCAAGGCTTGATGGTCGGACCATACAACGTAGTTCTTCATTAGAGGAGCAGTGGGACTTAAGGAGCAAGAAGTTGACACAGGGGTAAAATGGTAATTTGACCCAACTGTGACTACGAACAACCTGTGAAGTTGACTCACGGGCATTGGTTATATCGATGGTCACAACTTGTCCTACAGTGATGAGATTGCAGCTACTTGATTTAGTGGAGTGTTACCGTAACTAATGAATGTTGAATACCGCGTCAAAGAGTTTTAAAGGTTAATATCGTATCATTGGAGCTCGTCATCTGTAGGTCCATTAGGTCGCTCTGTTGGCTCAAACTGGATAAATTGAGGATTTGCAGTTTGGTGTGAATTTGAAGTGTTCAAATTCATTAATTGGGTATTTATGTCATTTATATGTGATATAGTTGACATAATATATAGTTTGATGTGAATGAGATTCATAATAAACTATAGGTTAGCCTAATTGATCAATTAGTGCTAATTGGAGAATTTGAATTGAGAGAAACTAAATTCAATGTGGTTCAATTTAATATTCCACAATTATACAAATCTGATTTGTATAATAAGATATGAGATACCTTATTATATATATGCAAATATGATTTGCATATTATAAGGTTGTGGTAAAATGGTGAATTTTTTGAGATTTCAACTCCACCTTTCACAATTATTTAAAGGCTTTGCAAGAATCTTTTGGTGATAATTCATTCATTTTTTAGAAATCCAATTCCAAAAACTCTCTCCTTCTCTCAAACTCTTTCACGTTTCTCTCTACCAAATTCTCTCCAACCCAAAACCAGAGGGAGTCCCCCAACTCTCGCCCTACCTATCGAGAACCATTGAGAAACGCTTTTTGAGGTGTCCAATAGTTGGATTCGAGAGATCGTCTTGTAGAGATCGTTGGTACGAAGTGTTCGTGACCAGAGAAGAAAACGTCGAAGAAGTTTTCTTCAACAAGTAAGTAGTTTCACTCATTGTTTTCTTCTCTTTTACAACATGTTTAGCCTAGGATAAGTGTTAAATTCAATTTTAAGTAATTAGTTGCACAACGAAATCTAGGACGTTTCATGTCGTTTTCCACTGTGGGATTTTCATTCCCTTCAGTTCTCTTAAGAACTGAATTCAGGTATTGAACAATGGGGCCCCGCCCTCTTACTAGCCTAAGAGGGATTAAGTTTATGGTAGGACAATAGACTAGTTATTCATTAGAGGATCAGTCGTGCTTAAGGAGCAAGAGGTAATCATAGGGGTAAAACGATAATTTGACAAAACTATGATTACGAACAACCTGTGAAGGGTCAACTCACAGGTACTGATTATATCAATGGACACAACACAATCTACAGTGAGAATAGTGCAACTACGAGTCTACAGTTGAGTGACTCATAGTTAAATGAATGTTGGTTAATTAGATCAAAAAGTTTGATCGATTAATCTCGTAACATTTGAGCTCATGATATGTAGGTCCATTACGTCCCTCCGTTGGCTCAACATGGAAATATTGAGGGTATAAAGATTGGAGTGAAATTGAAGTGTTCAATTTCAAATATGAGCAGATATATCAATTATATGTAATATAATTGATATATTATAATTTAATCAGAATTTGATTCACAATAAATTATATACTAAAATGGGAGATACCTTATAATTATGTAAATATGCAAATGTGATTTGGAACTACATAATAAGCGCACTATGGGGATCAGATGATAATTTGCATCATACTTCCCTATAAATATATACATGAGATGCACATTTTGACTAAGCATTCCAAGAGAAACCCTAATGTTCATACCTTGTGGAAAATTTTCATTCCCTCTCTCAAAAGTCTCTTCTAATTCTAAGAGGAATCCCACCATCCTCCCTCTCCTGGAGATACAAGGGAGAAGATCTAGCAAGTCGTGTCGAGTTTGTTTGAAGTTTGTGGAGAACGCAAGATCGTTGAGATCGTGGAGAACAAGGAGCACAAGAAGGTTTAAATCTACAAAGTTAATATGTTGTCCATATTCTTATTTTACGCTTAATCGTTGTAGTTTCATGTTTTTTATTTGATCTACTTACCAAAGTTCAAGAACACGCGATTAAACTCGCTTTCGTTGTGAGATTTAAGCCTATCAAGTTTAATATGGATCATATTCACATCAAACTATATATTATATCAATTATATCACATATAATTGACATGAAATCCATTTATATGAATTTGAACATTTCAAATTCATTCCAAAACTTTATACTCATTAATTATATATTGAGCAAACCGAGGGACCTAATGGACCTACAGGTCATGAGCTCTAATGATATGAGATTAACTGATCAAACTTTTTGATTCCATGATTCCCTTAATCAACATTTATTAACTACGAGTCACTCACTATAGACTTGTAGTTACACTCTCCTCACTATAGGACAAGTTGTGTCTATCGATATAACCAATGCCCGTGAGTCTACACTTCACAAGTCGTTCGTAGTCACAGCTGGATCAAATTACCATTTTACCCCTATGACTACTTCTTGCACCTTAAGTACCACTCATCCTCTAATGAACAACATGTTTATGATTCTACCATAAACAACATCCCTCCCGAGCTAGTGAGAGGGCGGGGTCCCATTGTTCAAGATTTAGATTCAATCCTTAAGTTAACAACCTATCTAAATTCTCTAGCTCGGGAATGAGTGAATTCTTTCTCGCAAAGTTAAGTTCCCAGCTACCTATGAGGTTCTATCCTTGAGAAGGTAGGCATAGTGAGTCGGCAACTCAGGCCACTCTCACCCGTACTAGTCTCATGACAAACCCCCACAGACAGGAGTCCATAACTCGCTCAGGATTAAGGTCGAGTCACTAATGGTAATCTACGGATTATTAGTCCTAATCTGTCAACGGTGTTATTACGTAGTCTTATAATTCTGGGTCTAGTCTTGTACAATCTCATTGCAAACGATTCCGCCACTTGCATGTCAACTACATGAACAAGCTAGATCGCTTCGTTAGAATTTGTCAAAATATGAGGAAAGGAAGTCCTTAAGCATTGAGATGTTAACCGAGCCTTATTAACTTTTTCTTGATTATGTTAAAAAAAGATGCAACAATGAGCTATAGAAAAGGGAATTCGAATATGGAAATGCAGCAACTCGCTCCAGCATTCTATCCAAGCAAAAATACAGCAACCTACACAAGGAATATAATTTTTTAATCAACAAAGAGTCTTTATCTCCAAGTTACCCGACAACTTGTTCAAGAAACCTCGATTACATGTTGACCAAGGGCTTCAAACAAGAGCAAATAGAGGGGATTTTGACAAGCATAGAGGGAAGGGAGGAGTTTTTCGATAGGGAGTTTTACTTGAATGAAAAACTAAGAGTGTGAAGGATTTTCAAATAATCAAAGGAAGAGGATTGAGGCTATTTTGTTGGGACAAACTTGGTCGACTGGTGGAGCTCTTGGCAAAGGGACTACCTCTTTCCTTCCTTCAATTTGTCCGTATTCTCTTAGACTTTCTAGTTAGGTTATGTCTTGTAATTGCATATTTAGTTTATGTTTTCATTTTGTAAGCCTGAACTAATTTTCCTTAGGCTAGGATTTGAGAGCGAACTTAGTAAAACGATTTTTGAATGTTCAGGTGTATGCTTAATTTGTTATTGATTATGGCTGTAATTAATATATTAATGGATTTACGAATGGCTACCCTAAGTCCATAGCATTTTCTTTACTTTGAGAGACAGAGAGGAAATTGATTGCCATAATCACCCAAAGGTTGTGTTAGGGACTATTCCCGTAATTAAAATGGGTAGGTTAGAGATAATCATCGTATTAGAGTACTAAAACATTGAGCTTCACGAGGTAATTGAATGAGAATTTGTTACAAGAAAATATTGGAAAGTATGAGAACAACTCCAAGTTACAATATTGTCACACAAATGGGTATTACACATGCTTTAGCATTAAGAACCCGATTGCATAAGCAAACCCTCAAATCCAAGCCTAGCTTTGTCATAACATTCTCCTCAATCGTGTGACATTTGCATGTTCTAAATATAGCATATTAGTGTATCAAATTTGCTCGTGTATTCTGGTTTATGTTTTAGCATAGGTTAAATTCTTAAACTCATATTTAACTTGACTCTTATTTTAGTAGTTGTATAATTCACTATAGTTACCGTAAGCTAGATAGTTCATGGTTCGGAAACGATACTTTTTTACATATTACTTGTTAAAAATAGACTATGTATACTTGCACATTAGAGGTGTTGTTTGTATCCCACATTGACACTTATTAGTATGTTTGCTTCATAGTAATTTTGTTTTTAGTTCTAAATAAAATAAAATTCGATTCTAATTCTTCCACTATAGTTTAATTCAATCATTCCTTTCCATTATTATTAGAGAGAATTTTGATTTTTTTTTTAGAATTAAAATTTTGAAATGACGGGTATTTTAAATTTGTTCATATATATGATATGTGGTTGCAAAATTTATTATAAGAGAATATTTGACATTAGTTTTACACTGATTACATCAAGTGTAAAATCCTTCGATATTTTTTTTTTAATTTAAAAATAAACATTCATGGTGGATTTCCCAATTAGCGACCAATTGATTTCAATCCAAATTCAAATTGGAATTGGAATTAGAATTCAATTCAAATTCAAATTCAAATTGAGATTAGTTGGATTCAAATTGAGATAAGATTTCAATTTAAATCAAAATAAAGTTTTTTTTCCCTAAAAAAAAGGTCAACTTCACCGTAAAATTTAAAGTGTTTCGTTAATGATTCCTCAAATTTTAGTTGATGGATTCAAAATTTTGGATTTTTGCGGCTATTTTTTGTTATCCTAAATTTGGAATTTCCGAACTAGGAAAGACTTTGCTGCTATTTTTTGTTATCCTAAATTTGGAATTTTGTTATCCTAAATTTTGCTGCTGTCTTGAATTTTAATTATGGTAATTTAAATTATTTTAAATTTCTTAGAATATGCCAACTATGCTAGTCAATTTTGGTAGTAATTTAATTATGCATATGATATGTTTTAAATTATTTGATTGTTGCATAAACTACGTTATTTAGTTTAAAATCTCACTCTAAGTTAATTATGAACATGCATCTTATCTTAATTAATTTTTAATATAATTGTTATATTTGAAATTTTTTATTAGGTTGTTTGCTAACGGGATTAAAATATTTTCCTAATAAATTTATTATTTTCCATATCTTTAAATATTGTTATATTTGAAAAGTTAAATTAGAAAATTTCTTAATGAAATGTTGCTTAGATTACCCAATTTATCTATTCAAGTTTAGATTTTGTTTTTTTTAAATTAAATATAATTATCGGATAATTAGGAAATATTAGTCATGGAAGTGGTTACGGGTAGTCTTATCATTCAATAATTACTAATTAAAATTATGAATAATGATACCATTTTAAAAAAATTAAGATTGCTCGACTATTTTTTAAAACGTGAAATAAAAAATGGGCATTTGCTTAACATTTTTCGTATTAACATTATTTTTCAGCTTAGTCTCTCACCATCAAAAGAATTGGTAAAATTTGTTGACACACTTACCTCACATTATTGCTTAGTGAATTGCCAGAAAATTTAGAAGAAAAACCATGTCATATTTTAAGAAAGTAAAATTTGAAATTTCTACTAATTTCAAAGAATTTTGGATGAGGAATTAAAAACTTCTCATTTAAATGACTGGTTTCCTCTAAATTTTCATCTATTCACTAACTACTATATCATGTTAATTTATCATCACATAATTTGAACATTTATCAATGGTGAGAAACCATATAAAAAAAATGCTCAATCATAAGAGACTTAATTGAAACATTTTAAACAATATGAACTAACTTTTTTTAAAAAGAATATAAACATTAGAGACTAACCATATATTTAATCCTAACCAAGACTATAGTAATGATTTTTTTTTTTTTTTGTCGATTAGAATTAAAAAATATATAAAAGTGAGTAAAGTCAAACATTCGATCTATTGGTCGAAAATATATGTTTTAACTAGTTGAGTTATTGGTTAGATGGACAATAATAGTTAATTTATTTACGGTTTTACAAATGTTTACCATCAATTTCACAAAAGATTATTGTTGTGTAGATGATATTTATGGGATTGATGTTGAGGAAGAATGAAAGGAGAAATAAGGGCATTAAATGAAGGATGGGCAAAAGGCAACACAAGGGGCTGCCATCATCTACGCATAAAAGAAGGAATAGAGAAACAACTAAAATTGTCTATTAAAATCACGTGGCTGAGATGGTGATGTTCACATGGTGGACCTTATTGGTCTCTTTCCAAACCTAATATAGACGTGATCTATGCTCTCGCCAATCAAACAAGTTCATTAAGCTACACACAATTTCATCCCAAAACAAAACACGCCAAACAATTTTAATTTTAATTAGTGCTATGCAATATATTTGGGAAATCTTATTGTACATATACTTGATTTTTTAAATTTAAGTTACAAAGCTAAACTCATTTTGTTAAAGCTTTAGATTGTTCTATGTTGTTGTAAGAATTCGGATAGTGTAATGCGCCTCACCTTCACATGACAATAATGCTAAATTTGAAGTTCACATGACAATAATGCTAAATTTGAAGTTCAGAGGAAAAGAGCGTCAACTACAAGACAAGAGTAACATATAGTTCAGGAGAGAGAATAAATCTTTAGTAGTATGTTCGGTTCACCAAGTTGTACTAAGTAGAGTCGAATCATACTCAAGAGAAGAGTTTTAATTTCGCTCAGAAGGAACGCTAGCTATATATGCTTAACACGTATGTCGAACGTTGTTTGACAAAACTTGCGCCAACACCACTGATGATGCAAAAAGTTTTTTTTTTATAGAGAGTCGTGGGGCTTCTGCAAGGGATTTTGTAACTGCAGGCAGTTCATACATAAAAATATTTTGGTCGCTCACGAGACCACTTGGAAGTAGAGTTGAGAGATGTGAACAAGGCCCTGAGAGACCTTCTGCACTATCTTAAGAAAGATTCAACAGTTAAGCCTCATGGATTTACTCGGTCTTCCATAGGTCCAACATTCTTCTCTGGACCAATGAAGATCGATTCTTTAGAGAAAAAGTAAGAGCTCCAAAGTTGTGCTTCAGATTATCCTTAGGATTTGTCCGTTAATCCTTACATGATTCAGATTATCCTTAGGATTGACTCAATATTTCATAGGTTCAGAATTCTCCTCTGGAAAGATGAAGATCGATTTCTTGGAGAAAATGTCAGGACTCCAAAATGTTTCTTTGGATTCTCCTTAGGATTTTTCTGTTGATCTCAGTGGAATTAACTCTATCTTCCATAGGTCTAAGATTCTCATCGAAAAGATGAAAATCAATTTCATAGGCAAATGGCAATGGCTCCAAGTCTTTGCTTTAGATTATCTTGAGGATTTTCAGTTAATCCTTCAGGATTGACTCGATATTAGGTTATTTTCCTGTGAAAAGATGAAGATCGATTTCCTGGAGAAAAAGTCAAGTTAGAGTCATCTTTAAGAAAGATGAGAGTCAATTTTTTGTGAGACCATTTTTTTTATTAATAACTATTTTCTTAGAAATATGAAAATCAATTTCTAGAAATGTCATTTCTGCTTGTGACCCTCCTCTTAGAAAGATGGAAATAAATTCCTATAGAGCTCATTGCTAACAATATAGTTGTGTGTTTTTTATAATGAATTCTTCCAAATGTGTGTTTCTTTATTAGGTGACATCTTCTAATTGGTCGAGAGGTGAAGACATGGTTTTGGACATGTGGCAGTTTATCGTGGGTTGAGAAATGAAGACACAAATCATGACATATGGCGGGAGGAGATTTGAAATGGGAGTATTGGGTAGGTGGTTCCATATGCGGGGCCGATAACGCAACACGCAAGTGCACGTGATCGAAGTAATATAAAACTGGAATACTCTAGACTATCGAACCCACAAGGAACGAGTTTACAAGTTAAATCGGGAAATCAAGAAATGTTAGTGAAGACGCAAGTAGGTAACCAAAGTGATAAAAGGATTGAATTAGGGTGTTTTAAGCTGTGGTAAATTAAAGGAAAAATCAATAAGTTAGAAGGGAATTCAAGTTCTTTTGCCTATTCGGAGAAAATGCAGTCGAAAATGTTGCAGCAATCGTGTCAACAATTCTGAATCCAAGTAAATCGGGTTCAAGTCCTATTAGGTTTTGCTCCCAAATCCATTAGGAAACTAAGCAATTAAACCTACCTGTCTATGGCAAATTAAGCTTAGATGGTTCTCGCACACAACCCTCTTGATTTTTTAGTCTCGCCTTATGTCTAGGGTCGAAGTTTCAGAGCTTATGTCTAAGTCTTTTCCTCCATTGATTTTATGAGATTCGTTTTTCCTTGACTCTTTCAGTATCACGTTCCAGCTTGTTGAACATGTCCAAGTGATCAGCTAGGGTTGCCCAAATTATATTCAATGAAATCAAACTTAGGGTTCGATGCCGACACAATTACCTTACTACTTTAAGCTTGACATCTCTTTTCTAGGGCATTCACAACTTCAACCCCTAAAGAGAATTTAGCTCATGATAAAAACTAAGAAAAGCATAAACTTTATTAATGAAAATTGCATGGTAAATGAAAACTACAAAGAACAACTCAAGAGATGTAAACTATGGAGCTCTCTACTTTTAGTTGTAAACCCTACTTGTGAAAAAAAAAATATGGCCCACGACCTTTTTATTCAAATGAGAAGAAAATGAGCAATGCATAAACTTTAACAAGAAACACAAGTAACGAAATAAAGTAAACAAAATAATCAAACTACAGTAGCGTTCATAATAGTAAGTAAAGAGAAAGAAAACCCTAGAAAACTCCATTGTTAATCGATTACAAAACGCACAAATGAGTTATGAATCTTTACCTCCAATATTTGTGTAGATCCATTTGCAACCAATAGTTTTACCCCATCCGGTTGATCCACAAGCTCCGAGACAAAATTGAAGTACATCGACTCCATTTCCTGTCCATAGCTTTAATCCATTCGTCTTTGTCAACGTCTGTCATTGCCTGATCATAGGTCAATGGATCCTCGCAATCATCATCAGAGGTGACGACTTGGGTTTCAGCTAAACACATGTAACGTTCAGGCTGTCTCACAGCCCTCCCACTACGTCGAGGCATTCTCAACTCTTGAGAATTGACTTGACTAGACGTGTTAGGATCAACAACACTTGTTGACGTACTAGCCCCATCAGCAACTCTTGCTGATGAATTGTCCATTTCGTTTAACACGATTTTACTTCTTGGTAAATGATCCATGACGTGGTCTTCCTCAAGGAAAGTGGCGTTTGTCGATACAACCACCCTATTTTTCTTAGGATCGTAAAATAGACCATCCCTAGACTCTTTTGGGTAACCTACAAATAGGCACAATTTTGAACGGGGTTCCAACTTTTTTGGGTTTGACACCAACACGTGGGTCCGGCATCCCCAAATTCTGAATTGTGTAAACTGCCTTTACGTCTATTCCAGAGTTCGAAAGGTGTTTCACAAACACTATTCGACGGAACGTTGTTAAAAATATACACCGCGCAGTCTCCACTATGTAACCCCAAAAAGAATCAGGGAGATGAACATAGCTCATCATTGACCGAACCATGTCCAACAGGGTTCTGTTTCTCCTTTCCGATACACCATTCTACTGTGGCATGCTAGGTGCTGAGAGTTAGGACGTAATTCCTTGTTCTATCATATAGTCCTTAAATTCAGTGTCCATATACTCTCCACCTCGATCCGATTGAAGTGTTTTAATAGTTTTATCTAACAGGCTCTCAACCTCAGTCTTGTACTCCTTGAACTTTCAAGAGTTTCAGACTTCCAATGCATTAGGTAAATATACCCATACCTTGAATAGTCATCTATAAAAGATGCAAAGTATTCGTAACCACCTCGCGCTTTAACACTCATTGGACCACAGAGGTCAGAATGTATAAGCTCAAGGGGTTTTTTGGCTCTATATCCTTTTCCACTAAAAGGACGTTTGGTCATTTTGCCTTCAAGGCATAACTCACACACCGGTAAAGAGTCTTCTTCCAACTCACTTAGAAGTCCACTCTTCACTAGTCTCTCAATCCTATTGAGATTGATGTGGCCTAACCATAGATGCCAAAGATGGGAATTTTCTTTAGGAGAAACTTTCACTTTCTTAGTTCGTGTTTCTGCCGTTTTAAACAATTCAGCATTCATAACACTTTTGACCGAATTAGGTTTCAAAACGTATAGATTAGACTCAAGTGAAGCAGAACAAAGTAAATTACCTTTGAAATAAATAAATGCTTTATTAGATTCAAAGGAAACAGTAATACATTGTTCAATAAGGCAGGAAATGGAAATAAGGTTTCAAGTAAACCCTGGCGCTATGTACAAATTATCTAATAATAAGTACTTTCCGCCAAAATAAAGTTTCATCGTGTCGACCACTGCAGCAGAGACAACCTCCCCGGATCCAACCCGTAGCGTTATCTCACCCTCTCGCAGCTGTTTCTAGGAACTAATTCCCTGAAAAGAAGAACAAACAAGGTTAGTGGCGCCCGAATCCAATATCCAGGCAGAGTCATTACTCTCCACTAAACAAGTTTCAGTTACCAGTAAATCACATTTACCTTGATTCTTCATGTCGGCAAGGAACTTGGGACAGTTACGCTTTCAGTGGTCGTCCCTATTGCAGTGGAAAAACTTTCATTTCTCTACAACTTCCTTAACCTTTTTTCCCTTTTTGGCAGCAGCACGGTCAGTTTTGCCCTTCTTCATCTTCTTCTTCTTCCCTTTCGGGTGAGAAGGAGCTACAGGTTTAGTCCAAGAGGTCGAACCCCCTGAAGGAAACGTTTGCCTCAGCTTCCGGTGTCCTGATCCTTATCAAGGACTGGAAGTTCTGTAGCTCGTTTAGAAGGGTGGTCAGAGTGTAGCTAATTTTTTTCATAACAACATAGCTACTGGCCCAAGGAAACTCTTCGAAGAGTCTCGAATAAAGTCGACTGCTCGACTCATCGATCGAAGCCCCGTTCATCTCTGCCAGATTAAAGTAGGTAATCATGTCCATAACATGTTCACGGACAGACGCCCCTTCTTTCATCCGAGCGTTGAAGACGTGTTTGAGTGAATCATGTCGAACCTGAAAGGACTGTTTCTTGCAAGGATTCCATGATCTCCTTGGTGGTGACCATCAACTCATGCTTCTTTGCCAAGACTTCTAACAAGCTGGCAATAATATAGACCTTGGCCTTTTCATTGAACCTGATCCATCGATCGTCCGCATCACGAACGCTTCGTGACGCGATCGAGCTCGGCACCTGAGGACACTCCTCAGTGAGCACGAACTTAAGGTCGTCAGTTACTAGAATCGTGTTTATATTATTTTTCCATGTTTGGAAATTATCTCCCATTAATTTGTCATAAGCAAGTAAAACTATTATTGAGCTAGATATTTTGCTGAAAAACAGGTAAAAAACTTTGTTTCAGCCTCGCAAAAAACTTTTTGAAATCCAATCAAGTTTTAGCAAAAATTATCCTATGATCCTAGGTCATTTAAAAATTTGTAATGATATCCTAAAGGTTTAGAATGACCGCCACCGAAGGGTGAACAGAAACACTCCTCCTCTAGAACGAGACTATCTCGACCAGACCCTAATACCAGAAAAACTCTTATTCCATTAGGCGTCCAGTTACGATTTTTTGGTCTGAATCCATTAAATCTTAATGGATCCCGTGAGTGTCACCTTCAATCTTTAAGTTTCCAAGTATCCGTCCAAACAATAGCCACCGAAGGGTGAACCAAGAAAGAAAACTAACAAGGAAACTGTATCCCTTTTTGGAATTCACGGTGTTCTGACTCCCATGATCAAGGCCCTCCGAAGGGATTGTTTGGTCAAGACCAAACTAGCAGGCGGATCATAGATGTCTCACGGTGTGAATCGAAAAAAGAGACCGTGGGTCCCGTTTTTATAGGTCCCACTCCCACTCACTATAAGTACACTCTCTATCCACTTTGATATTGACCCATACAAATACCATCCGAAGGGGGACGCTCCCATTTGCGCCATGAGGCCGAGTATGGATCTTGTTGGGATTTTTGTCCTAATCTCGTGTTTGTAAATTACTATTTGAAATTAATAAAGTGTTATTCATTTCATTATGTTGTGTCTCGCATTTTATACAACTTTTCCAATAAACTAAGCTCCAGGGTCATTGAATTTATTAGAGAACTGAACTTGAACGGTTTGTAGTGTACACACAGGGAGGATCACGTTCGAGTTAATGACCCGAACGGTCTACAATATAGGGATAGGGTTGGAGACCTAATCCTGGATACGCTGTGGATGCGGCTCGGTTTGTATTAAGATACAAACGAGGTGATCTGACTCGTTCATGTGGTTGACATGCGAGTGGGGGCATCCTGTGCAATGAGATTGTACAAGACCGTACCGTGAATTATTAGACCTACTGATGTAACTGTTGGGATTTATGCCCTAAACTTGTGTAATTTTGATCAATTAAATAAAGTGTCATTTGTTTTGATAAGATTACAGTCTTGCTTTTATAAATCCAATAAACTAAGCTCCAAGGTTATAACTTTTATCTTGAAATCAATGTAGTGGACACTATTTGGGTTGAGTTCAAGAATATAACCTAAATGGTCTATGGTATAAGAATAAGGTTGGAAACCTTATTCTTCTAACACAATGGATGCGATCCATTTTGTAATTAGTACAAATGAGGTAATCCAACTCATTTATATAGTTGACATGCGAGTGGGGGCATCCTGTATGAAGAGTTCATACAAGACTAGATCGAAAATTGTTAGTCTTGATGGAGATCTGATCTCCTTGAGCAGCGGAAACGTGTTTGGGATCTTAATTACTTGATTGTTTTGCTTAAAACAAAAACCAGTACATTGACCAAAAATACAGAACAAGCATGGTATTTCTAATCCTATTAGACATGGATAAATTGCATACATGCAAACATATTTTTAACAATTAAACTAAAGAGAAGATAAAGAATACCTTTGTAGTTTCTCCAGCAACTTGTTGCTCCAAAGGTTGTACAGCAAATCAATTGTACATGGACTTCTCTGTTTTCTTCCAGCAAGAACACAACCACCAGAGATCACCTTCTATATCTCTGAGTGCTTAGATCCTCCTTTGTGGGAAGGATTCCAACTTTTGGAATAATTGAGAATTTAGAGAGTGAGAGAATTCTAGAGCAACAGCAATTCTAAAAAATGCTTGAATGATCAATCGATCACCTGCTTCTTCCAACTCCCTACACTTAACGATAGGGAGTAGAGAAGAAACTGGTGAATGAGGAACGTGTCATCTACACGTTCCCCTATTTTAATTAGTTGAATAATTAAAAATAAATATAATCTATTTAAATAATTAATTAATTCTTAATTAATTAATTTGAATATCTTATATTTCAAATAGATTATATGTATATGATTAAATCACATTTAATCATTAACCTATAGTTTTAATGTACATCCAGTGCACATTAAATTTTAACCTATAGTTTTTAAATATGAATCACATTCATATTTATATTTAATATTTGAACTCTTTCAAATATTTAACTCTCTAATACTATTCAATATGAATCATATTCACATTAAATTTATAATATATAGTTCCAAAACCATATATTATATCGTATCATTATACATTGAATATATTCCCTAATGAATTTGAACATTTCAAATTCAAATTATCTAAGAACCCTTTACGAGCTAGAAGGTGGACCTAATGGACCTACAGATCAGAAGCTCCAACGATACGAGATTGCTCGATTAATCTCATTAACCTCCCAATCAACATTCGTTAACTGTGGGAACACTCCACTAAAGTCCCACAACTGCACTCTTCTCACTGCAGATATATTTCTGTGTCCATGGATATTGACCAATAACAGCAAGTCAATCCTTCACGAATGTTCGTAACACCAGCTGGGTCAAATTACCGTTTTACCCTTGGGTTACATCTTGTACCTTAAGTATCAGTGCTCCTCTAATGAACAATTTGTTTGTGGTCCTACCAACAAACAGAGTCCCTCTCGGGCCAATGAGAGGGTTGGGCCCTTTGTTCAAGTCCTGGAGACACCACTTAAGAGAACATTCCTCTACTTACCCTAATAGGCGGGAAGGAGTGAATTTCATCTTGCTAAGTTAAGTCTCCAGCCGCTCACTCGGTCTTGTCCCCAAGAAGGTAGGCATATTGAGTCGGCGAATCTGGCCACTCTCACCCGTACTAGTCAAAGGACAATTCCTCGCGAACAGGAGTTCGTAACCTACTCAGGATTGAGATCAAGTTGCCTAGGTCATCCTAGTGAAATAGAAACCTAACTAGTCAACGGAGTTACAGCTAGAGGTTACTATTTCGTGGTTCGGTCTTATGTAATCTCATTACATAGGATATCCCCACTCACATGTCATCTAAACGAACACGTTAGGATCAAAGTGTTTGTATCAAATACAAAGTGGGCCACATCCATAGTTTAACCAGGGTAAGGTACCCAAACCTTATCCCCTAACTATAGACCATTTAGCTTGTATCTCGAACCGAGATCCTTTTTATGTACATTACATTCAGTTAAAGATTCATTTAACAACCTTGGATGTTTAGTTTATTGGATTTAGGGTTTTAAATAAAGGCAAATTGTAGATAACGAACAATAACACTTTATTGAAATAATAACTCTTTGTTACAATAATTAGAACATAATTACAAACTACGAGTTTTAGGGCACAAATCCCAACTAGTCTAACCAGTGTAACACCGTTAACAGGATAAGACTAGTAATTTATAGATGGTCATTAGTGACTCGACCTGAATCCTGAGCAAGTTAAGAACTCCTGCTTATAGGGGTTTGTCCTTAGACTAGTATGAGTGAGAGTAGCCTGTAACCGACACAATAAGCCTACCTTCTCAGGGACAGAACCTCGTAGGTAGTTGAGAACTTAACTGTGCAAGATGGAATTCACTCATTCATACACTAAGGAATTAGATAGGTTGTTCCCTTAAGAACTGACTTCAGGTCTTAAACAACCGGGCCCCGCCCTCTATGAGGGTATGAGTCTAAGGTAGGACCTTAGACTTGTTGTTCATTAGAGGATCAGTGGTGCTTAAGGAGCAAAGAGGTAATCATAGGGGTAAAACGGTAATTTGACCCAGCTGTAATTACGAACAACTTGTGAAGGGTCGATTCATGGGTAATGACTATATTAGTGGACACAATAATATCTACAGTGAGGAGAGTGCAGCTACAAGTCTATAGTGGAGTGACTTGTAGTTAATGAATATTGATTAACTGGATCAAAGAGTTTGATCAGTTAATCTCACATCATTGTGAAGGGATTTTGAATTCCCGCAGCGGAAGACGTTGTGAAACGTCTATGATCTGTTGTGTCATTCTTATCTTAAAATTGAATATATCTCATAGATCCTAGGCTAAACATGGAAAGAAGAAGAAGAAAACAATAAGTAAAAAGTACTAACCTCTTGAAGAACTCTTCTTCAAAGTTTTCTCCTTCTCCGGTCACGATCTCTCTAGATCCAACGTCCTCCTCGAACACGAACCACGATCCGAACAGGGAGACACCTCCAAAGGGTCTTCTCAGTTGTTCTCGGGACGTTGAGGGAGAATAGGTGGGACTCCCTTTGATTTTGGGTGAGGAGAAGTTTTTGAGAGAATTGAGAGAATTCTAGAGAGAATTGTCTTGCTCTCTTTGGATGGAAATCCAAATATGGCAAGAAGTCTCATGAGATGCCTTTGAATGCATCCTTTTATAATGGTGTGTGGTGGAGTTAAAATCTCCACCAATTCACCATTTTACCACAACTATATAATATACAAATCATATTTGCATATGATATAATATAAGGTATCTCATACCTTATTATACAAATCTCATTTGCATAAATGTGGAATTATGAATTGAATCACATTCAATTTAATTTGTCTCAATTCTATTTCTCCAAATAGCACTAATTAATCAATTAGGCTATACTATAGTTTATTATGAATCTCATTCACATCAAACTATATATTATGTCATCTATATCTCATATAAATGACATAAATACCCAAATAATGAATTTGAACACTTCAAATTCACACCAAACTGTAAACCCTCAATTTGTCCAATTTTAGCCAACCGAGGGACCTCATGGACCTACACGTGACGAGCTCCAATGATCCGAGAATAACTTGTCAAACTCTTTTACCCAGTTATTCAACATTCATTAGCTACGGTAACACTCCACTAAAGCCCGTAGCTGCACTCTCATCACTGTAGGACAAGTTGTGTCCATCGATATAACGAATACCCATGAGTCGACCTTCTTCACAGTTGTTCAAGTCACGGCTAGGTCAAATTACCGCTTTACCCCCGTGTCTACCTCTTGCTCCTTAAGTCCCACTGCTCCTCTAATGAACAACTACGTTGCATGGTCCAACCATAAACAACAACCCTCTCAGGCCAATGAGGGAGTGGGGCCCCGTTGTTCAAGCCTTGGAGACAACACTTAAGGGAACAACCTCTCTAGTTTCCCTAAGTCGGGAACGAGTGAATTCCTTCTTGCGTAGTCAAATTCCCAGCTCCCTACGTGGTCCTGCCCCTGAGAAGGTAGGCATATTAGGCGAGCAACAGTGGCCACCCTCACCCGTACTAATCAAAGGACAGACTCCGCAGACAGGAGTCCGTAACACGCCTTCGAGGATTAAGGTCGAGTCACTAATGGTCATCTACGAATTTATTAGCTCTATATCATTAATCGTGTTACATCGATGAAGTCTAATAATTCACGGTCAGGTCTTGTACAATCTCATTGCACAGGATGCCCCCACTCGCATGTCAACCACATGAACGAGTCAGATCACCTCGTTTGTATCTAATAGAAAGCGGGTCGCATCCACATTGTATCTAGGATTAGGTCTCTAACCCTATCCATATACTGTAGACCGATTGGGTCATTAACTCGAACGCGATCTTTCCTGTGTGTCCACTACACACCGTCAAGTTCTTAGTTCTCTCATAATACAATGACCCTGGAGCTTAGTTTATTGGATTAAGTTTATGAAAAATGCGAGACACAAAGTTTAAATAAATAACTCTTATTTATTACACAATGTTGAAATAAATAACTCTTATTCATTTACAACTTGGAATATTACAAACTACACGAGATGAGGACAGACATCCCAACACATTGGAGCTCATGAACTGTAGGTCCATTAGATCCCTCCGTTAACTCAACATGGTAATATTGAGGGTATAAAGTTAGGAGTGAAATTGAAGTGTTCAATTTCATACATGAGGTGTTATATCTATTATATATGATATAATTGATATAATATATAGTTTTAATATGAATTAGATTCATATATAAACTATATACTAAAGAGAGAATAAAGGAGGGGTATGATGGTCATTTCCATCCCATTCCCCTTTATATATGGTTGCATGAGATGCAACTAGGTTAAGGAATTCTAAGGAATTACAAGCTCTCTTGTTGTGTTGTTGGAAAGGTTCCAAGATATACACATCTCTCTCAAAATACCTCACCTCTCCTAAAGGGAACCCACCTTCCTCCCTCACCTAGAGAACAACGGAGAAGATCAGGTGGCCGTGTCTTCGCACATTGGAGTTCCTGTTGCTGAGATCGTGATCGTGGGAGAGAGGAGCACTCGAAGAAAGGTTCTTCAAAGGTAATTTCTTGTTGTCCATTCTGATTTTATGCTTAATCTTGTTGTGTATGTTGTTGAATTTATCGTTGTAACTAAATCAAGAGCGCGTGATTCGCAATCGCTTCCGCTCCGGGGACTACGATTCCCTTCAATTGGTATCAGAGCCCAATTGCGTTCTTGATTTATGTTCTGGATTTTTCAAGAACAAGGTGGGATTTACTGTTTTTGCATGAGATGTATGAACGGTTTTGCAAAATTAGATGTTTTCAATTTTGGCACATAGATTTACAATTTCCATTGAATCGTTCAATGTAAGGGCCCGGTGTTTTTGGCATTTTTAATTGTAAATCGAGTCTGTAAGTCCGTGTCGATCGAGGCAAAGCGGTTACTGAGAAGATTTGAGCAAAAACGAGCAAGGAATGGTGATTCCATGTGTTGTCTGTGTGCAGCGTTGCAACGCTGTTCATCGGCGTTGCAACGCTGCGCTTGCGGGAGAAGGCGCGCACAGGAGGCAGCGTTGCAACGGAGCCTCCGGCGTTGCGCAACGCTCGGCTGAAAACGACAAGAAGCAGCGTTGCAACGCTAGAGGCATTTCGCAGAATTCAGCAACGGGCAGAAAACGGGTTTTTTTTATATATTAATTATAAAATGTTTATATTTAATATATTTAATCTATTTAATTTTAATTAATATAATTAAATTATATTAATTAAAATTATTTCTATGGTGTCAAAATTGGTCTAATATTTGCTATTTTAATTATGCAATTGTTGTGTAATTATTGTCATGCATAGTGTATGCTTATATTTTAGAAATCCCACCTTAGGTTAAGCATTTACATGCATCATTTATAATATAAGGAGTTATATTATATAGTTTTCATGATTAATTAATATAAGGTTGTTATATTAATTTTTGGACAGCATTGACATGCATTATTTTTCATGAGATGAATATGCTATGAATGTCTTATTATTCATGTGATGAATGATCAAGCACTATAACATAGTATGCATGTCACATAAGGTTAATTATTAGTTTTAAAGTGTTTAGAACTTGGAAATAATAGACCTTAGGTTATCTAGTTCTAATTAGATTAGAATTAGGAACCAAGTAATTTATAATCTATGATTAAAAGAAGAACTCTGTCTAAGGAAAGTTTTGTCTAGGCTGGGGTATTTAAGCTGACGGAAACGGAACACCCCTACCTGGAAACTATCCTAGGAGTGAAATTTAATCAGAGAGTTTTATAAATTACAGTAGCATCAGCGGGTTTATTAAGGGGTTAATAAACTAGAAATCTTAGGTTTAATATAAGGAGTTATATTAACAAACTTAGGATAAAATCAATATAAGAGTTATATTGATTATCAATATAAGAGTTATGTTGATTATCAATATAAGAGTTATGTTGATAGAGTTAGGTAAAACCATTAGCCGGGGTTTAGCCTAAGTAAGATTCCTATAAACTTAAAGTATTCAGTGGGAGGAAAAAGTGCATGAGATACATATTTTTCCACCTACGCTATCTCTGGGAAGTTCACACCGTGAGACGCATACTTGGCCTCGTGGCGCAAATGGGAGCGTCCCCCTTCGGATTGTATTTGCATGAGTCAATATCAAGGTGAATGGAGAGGGTACTTATAGTGAGTGGGAGCAGGTTTAGTGAAAACAAAACCTACGATCTCTTTTGTCGGTTTACACCGTTAGACCACTATGGTCAGCCTGCTAGTTTGGCCTAGACCAGACAATCCCTTCGGAGGGCTTGATCATAGGGGATCAAACACAGTAGACACCCGAAATGGATAAAGATTTCCTTAGACTATTTTCCAATCTAGTCCTCCCTTCGGCGAATTTTATTGGATCTCGACTCTGGGATCTAAAGACAAAAGGTTACACTCACGGGGTACATAAGTTGTGTATGTATCCAGACCGAAAAATGGTAACTAAAATTTATAGGAATAAGAGTTATTCTGGTATTAGGTTTTGGTCAAGAGTGTCTTGATCTAGAGGAGGAGTGTTTTTTATTACCCTTCGGTGTCATACATTCTAAACCTTTGGAGTATTATTGCAAATTATAAATGGCCTAGGAATCATTTGATAATTACCTAAAACATGATTGGATTAGAGTTATAGCAAGAAACTCATTCAAGTTTGTTTGTAAAATTTTCAGCAAAATGTCTAGCTCTATTATTTCCTTATTGGGTGCGAAAAAGTTAACCGGAGAGAATATAATGACTTTGAGGGATGGACTCAACATAATATTGGTTACACATGATCTTAAGTTCGTTCTCAATGAGGAGTGTCCTCAATTTCCTGCTCAAAATGCATCTCAAGTTGTTGAGGATGCGTATGACTGCTGGATTAATGCCAACGAATAGGCAAAAACCTATATCCTGGCTAGCATACCTGATGTTTTAGCCAGGAGGCTGGAGGGCAAGGTCTCAGCTCGAGAGATCATGGATTTTGTGCTAAATTTGTCTAGACAACCGTATAAACAAATTCGACATGAAGCCCTAAAATACGTTTATAACGCACGTATGAAGGAAGGAACATCGGTGAGAGAACATGTTCTCAATCTAATTGCCCACTTCAATATAGCGGAATTAAACAGAGCGGTCATAGATGAGAAATGTCAGATATTGTTCATCCTAGAATCTCTTCCGAAGAGTTTTCTGCAATTCCGTAACAATGCAACGATGAACAACATAGAGTATGATCTGATTTCTCTGCTACATGAGCTACAGAATTATCAGTTTCTTATGGATGATAAGAGAAAACAAAAAGGAGAGGCAAATTTGTTTGCCCATTCCAAAAGTTCTCAGGAGGATTCATCCTCTGGGACTAAGAACTGCAACCATGCTTCTGAACTTAAGAAGATACAGAAGAATAGGAAAAGGAGCAGATAAAGAGCAATCGTCTGGCAAAGAAAAGTTGTTATTTGATAACATGTAGCTTAAGGGTTTATTAGAAACCTTATTTCAATTTCTTGCCTTAGCGAACATTGTACTTCTTTTTCTTTTCAATTGAATAAAGTATTTATTTCATTTGAAAAGTATTGTACTATGTGTTGCTCTTCTTGAGAATTATTTGCAAATGGTTTAATTCAGTTAAAATAGTTTTAACAGTGAATTCTACAAAATTGCAAGTACACGAACTAATTTCTCCTAAAGAAAATGCTCATCTTTGGCATCTAAGATTGGGTCACATTAATCTCAATAGGATTGAGAGATTGGTAAAGAACGGACTTTTAAACGAGTTAAAGAAAATTCTTTGCCAGTATGTGAATCCTGCCTAGAAGGCAAAATGACTAAAAGACCTTTTAGTGGAAAATGTTATAGAGCCAAAGACCCTCTAGAGCTGATACATTCAGACCTTTGTGGTCCGATGAATGTTAAAGCCATGGGAGGATATGAATATTTCATCTCTTTTATAGATGATTATTCTAGATATGGGCATATTTACCTAATGCACCACAAGTCTGAAGCACTTGAAAAGTTCAAGGAATTCAAGACGAGGTTGAAAATCAATTAGGTAAAATAGCTAAAAACACTTCGATCGGATCGAGGTGGAGAGTACATGGATTTAAAATTCAAGAACTATATGATAGAACATGGAATTACATCCCAACTCTCAGCTCCCGGCACACCACAACAAAACGGTGTATCGAAAAGGAGAAATAGAACCTTGTTGGACATGGTTCGATCAATGATGAGTTATGCTCATCTCCTAGTTCCATTTGGGGTTATGTAGTGGAGACTACAAAGATACATTTTGAATAGTGTGCCTCCAAAAGTGTTTCAAACACCTTTTGAACTCTGGAAAGGACGTAAAGGTAGTTTATGTCACTGAGAATATGGGGTTGTCCAAAGACATGTACTTGTGACAAATCCAAAGAAGTTGGATTCACGTTCAAAGTTATGCCTATTCGTAGGATACCCAAAAGAAACAAGAGGTGGTTTATTCTATGATCCTAAGGAAGATAAGGTCTTTGTGTCGACAAATGCCACTTTCTTGGAGGAGGACCACATAAGGGACCACAAACCAAAAAGTAAGGTAGTGTTGAGTGAGTTAGACGGAACAATAGCAAAGGTTGCTAATAAGAACACTAGTACATCAACAAGAGTTGTTGATACTAGTTTGTCTAGTCAAGAGAGTCCATCTCAAGAGTTGAGTATGCCTCAACGTAGTGGGAGGGTTGTGATACAGCCTGACCATTATATGGGTTTAGCTGAAACCCAAGTTGTTATACCAGATGACAATTGCGAGGATCCATTGACTTATAATCAAGCAATGGTTGACACAGACAAAGACAAATGGGTCATAGCCATGAACTAAGAAATGGAGTCTATGTACTTCAATTCTGTTTGGGATCTTGTAGATAAGCCTGATGAGGTAAAACCTATAGGTTGTAAGTGGATCTACAAGAGAAAACGTGGTGTAGATGGGAAGGTGCAAACCTTTAAAGCTAGACTAGTAGCAAAGAGTTATACCCAGGTTGAAGAGGTTGACTATGAGGAGACCTTTTCACCTGTTGCTATGGTAAAGTCTATCCGTATCCTTCTTGCCATTGTCGCATATTATGACTATGAGGTATGGCAAATGGATGTCAAGACAACCTTTTTGAATGGCAATCTTGAGGAAAACATCTACATGGACCAACCCAAAGGGTTCATTGAACTAGGACAAGAGAAAAAGGTTTGCAGGCTTAAAAGGTCAATTTATGGACTAAAACAAGCCACTAGGTCCTGGAATATAAGATTTGATGAGGCAATCAGATCTTATGGTTTTGACCAGAATGATGATGAACCTTGTGTCTACAAGAAAATCATCAATAGTTCTGTCGCATTCCTAATTCTCCATGTGGATGATATCCTACTCATTGGGAATGATGTAGGTTATCTTACTGACATCAAGGAATGGCTAGCTACGCAGTTCAAAATGAAAGATTTGGGTGATGCGCAGTTTGTTCTTGGGATCTAGATTGTCCTAACCATAAGAATAAAACACTAGCCTTGTCTCAAGCATCTTACATAGACAAAGTGTTGTCAAGGTTTAAGATGCAAGATTCCAAAAAGGGTTTGTTGCCTTTTAGACATGGAATCCATTTGTCTAAGAAACATTGTCCTAAGACACCTCAAGGAGTTGAGGATATGAGACGGATTCCTTACGCATCAGCTGTTGGGAGCCTGATGTACGCCATGTTGTGTACTAGGCCCGACATCTGTTTTGCAGTTGGGATGGTCAGTAGATATCAATCCAATCCAGGACTTGAACACTAGACAGCGGTTAAAACAATCCTTAAGTATCTTTAGAAAACAAGGAACTACATGCTTGTGTATGGGGCTAAGGATTTGATCCTTACAGGATACACGGATTATGACTTTCAGACTGATAAAGATTCTCGGAAATCTACATCAGGGTCAGTATTCACTCTTAACGGATGAGCTTTAGTATGGCGAAGCGTCAAGCAAGGATGCATCGCTGATTCCACGATGGAGGTCGAATATGTAGCAGCTTGTGAAGCAGCTAAAGAGACTGTTTGGTCAAGGAAATTCATGCTAAATTTGGAAGTTGTTCCAAATATGACTTTGTCTATCACACTATATTGCGATAACAGTGGTGCAGTGACAAATTCGAGGGAACCCCGAAGTCACAAGAGGGGAAAGCACATAGAGCGGAAGTATCATCTCATCCGGGAGATCGTGCATAGAGGAGACGTGATTGTCACGAAGATAGCCTCAGAGCACAACATTGTTGATCCTTTTACAAAGACTCTCACGGCTAAAGTATTTGAGAGTCACCTAGAAGGTCTAGGTTTACAAGTCTTCCCCAACTAGGGCAAGTGGGAGTATTTTGTACAAAGGGTTTAAATGCCCTAGTTTATTGTATTTACATTACAGTAATGTTTAGTACTCCAAAAGTTTTAGGTCAAGTGGGAGATTGTTGGGATTGATGCCCTAAACTTGTGTAATTTTGATCAATTAAATAAAGTGTCATTTGTTTTGATAAGATTACAAACTTGCTTTTATAAATCCAATAAACTAAGCTCCAAGGTTATAACTTTTATCTTGAAATCAGTGTAGTGGACACTATTTGGGTTAAGTTCAAGAATATAACCTAAATGGTCTACGGTATAAGAATAAGGTTGGAAACCTTATTCTGGTAACACCATGGATGCGGCCCACTTTGTAATTAGTACAAATGAGGTAATCCAACTCATTCATGTAGTTGACATGCGAGTGGGGGCATCCTGTATGAAGAGTTCATACAAGACTAGATCGAAAATTGTTAGTCTAACCAGTGTAACACCGTTAATAGGATAAGACTAGTAATTTATAGATGGTCATTAGTGACTCGACTTGAATCCTGAGCAAGTTAAGAACTCCTGCTTATAGGGATTTGTCCTTAGACTAGTATGGGTGAGAGTGGCCTGTAGCCGACTTAATAAGCCTACCTTCTCAGGGATAGAACCTCATAGGTAGTTGGGAACTTAACTGTGCAAGATGGAATTCACTCATTCCTACACTAAGGAATTAGATAGGTTGTTCCCTTAAGAACTGACTCCAGGTCTTGAACAACGGGGCCCCGCCCTCTCTGAGGGTATGAGTCTAAGGTAGGACCTTAGACTTGTTGTTCATTAGAGGATCGGTGGTGCTTAAGGAGCAAAGAGGTAATCGCAGGAGTAAAACGGTAATTTGACCCAGCTGTAATTACGAACAACCTGTGAAAGGTCGACTTATGGGTAATGACTATATCAGTGGACACAATAATGTCTACAGTGAGGAGAGTGCAACTACAAGTCTATAGTGGAGTGACTTGTAGTTAATGAATATTGATTAACTGGATCAAAGACTTTGATCAGTTAATCTCACATCATTGGAGCTAATGAACTGTAGGTCCATTAGATTCCTCCGTTGGCTTAACATGGTAATATTGAGGGTATAAAGTTAGGAGTGAAATTGAAGTGTTCAATTTCATACATGGGGTGTTATATCTATTATATATGATATAATTGATATAATATATAGTTTTAATATGAATTAGATTCATATATAAACTATATACTAAAGAGAGAATAAAGGAGGGGTAAGATGGTCATTTCCATCCCATTCCTCTATATATATGGTTGCATGAGATGCAACTAGGTTAAGGAATTCTAAGGAATTACAAGCTCTCTTGTTGTGTTGTTGGAAAGGTTCCAAGATATACACATCTCTCTCAAAATACCTCACCTCTCCTAAAGGGAACCCACCTTCCTCCCTCACCTAGGGAACAACGGAGAAGATCCAGTGGTCGTGTCTTCGCACGTTGGAGTTCCTGTTGCTGAGATCGTGATCGTGGGAGAGAGAAGCAGTCGAAGAAAGGTTCTTCAAATGTAATTTCTTGTTGACCATTCTGATTTTATGCTTAATCTTGTTATGTATGTTCTTGAATTTATCATTGTAACTAAATCAAGAGCGCGCGATTCGTAATCGCTTCCGCTGCGGGGACTACGATTCCCTTCAGTAACACCGTAGACAGTAAGGACTAATAACTTCGTAGTTGACCATTAGTTACTCGACCTAAATCCTGATCGTGTTACGGACTCCTGTCTGTGGGGGTCTGCCCTTTCACTAGTACGGGAGAGGGTGGTCACAGTTACTTGCCCAATATGCCTATCTTCTCAGGGACAGGACCAAGTAGGGAGCTGGGAACTTAACTACGCGAGAAGGAATTCACTCCTCCCGCCTTTAGGGAAACTAGAGGGGTTGTTCCCTTAAGTGCAGTCTCCAGGGCTTGGACAACGAGCGCCCACCTTCTCACTTGCCTGAGTAGGGTGTTGTGTATGGTTGGACCATCACGATATGTTGTTCATTAGAGGAGCAGTGGGGAGTTAAGGAACAAGAAGTAGACACAGGGGTAAAACGGTAATTTGACCCAGTCGTGTCTAAGAACAACCTGTGAAGGGTCGTCTCATGGTTATTTGTTATATCAGTGGACACGTAATATTCTGCACTGACGGGAGTGCAGCTACGGGCTTTAGTGGAGTGTTACCTTAGCTAATGAAGGTTGATTAACCGGGTCAAAGAGTTTGATAGGTTAATCTCGGATCATTGGTGCTGGTCACTGTAGGTCCATTAGGTCTCTCGGTTGGCTCAATCTGGGTTAAAACAAGGATTAATGTTTTGGTATGAAATTAAAGTGTTTAATTTCACTTAAAGGGCATTTATGTCATTTATATGAGATATGAATGATATAATATATAGTTTAATGTGAATGAGATTCATAATAAACTATAGGTTAGCCTAATTTTTGAATTTGAAGGGAATGAAATCCCCGCGCAGCGGAACACGATTGAATCTTCATGGTATCATTATGCAACATGTGTTTATTAAAATTGATCTAACACTTAGATCTAGACCAAACATGCTTAAAGAAGAAGAAATTTACAGCAAGAATATATTTTACTTACTTGTTGTAGACAAACACTGTAAATTCTTCCTCGTGCCACGAACTCTTCGGGCTACTCGATCTCAACAAAAACTTCCACCAAAAAGATCTTGAAAACCACCAAGTGATCTTCTCGGTTGTTCTCTTTTGGAGAAGGGAAGATGGTGGGATCTTGTAAGAGTTTTGGGGAGGGAGGAGAATTGAGAGAGAATTGAGAGAGTTCTTCTTCTCTTCTTTGATGAAAAATAAGAAAATGAGAGAATGGTCACCAAACCCTTCTTGCAAAGGGTTTAAATAGTGGAATGAGGGAGTTAATTTCTCCTCATTATTACCACTATACCACAACCATAGGTTATGCAAATCTCATTTGCATAATCACATAATATAAGATATCTCATATCTCATATTGCAAATCTCATTTGCAATAATTGTGGATTAATTAAATTGAATCACATCCAATTTAATTTCTCTCAATCAAATTCTCCAATTAGTCCTAATTCAACAATTACACTAACCTATAGTTTATTATGAATCTCATTCACATTAAACTATATATTATATCATTCATATCTCATATAAATGACATAAATGCCCTTAAAGTGAAATTGAACACGTCAATTCCATACCAAAACAATAACCCTTCTTTTAACCTGTGGGAGCCAACCGAGGGACCTAATGGACCTACAAATGGCGGGCTCCAATGATCCGAGATTAACTCACAAACTCTTTCACCCTGTTAATCAACATTCATTAGCTACTGGTAACACTCCACTATAGCCCGTGTTGCACTCCCGTCGATCAGAATATTACGTGTCCACCGATAAAACCAATGCCCATGAGTCGATCCTTCACGGTGTTGTTCGTGAGACACTACCGGGTCAAATTACCGCTTTATCCTGTGTCTACCTCTTGATCCTTAAGTCCCCACCGCTCCTCTAATGAACAACATATTGTGATGGTCCAACCATACACAACACCCTTCTCGGCCAATGAGAAGGTGGGTGCTGTTGTCCAAGCCCCAGAGCGACACTTAAGGGAACAACCCTCTAGTTTCCCTAAAGGCGAACGAGTGAATTCCATCTCGCGTAGTTAAGTTCCCAGCTCCCTACTTGGTTCTCATCCATGAGAAGATAGGCATATTGGGCGATAATCGTGACCATCCTCACCGTAATAGTCAAAGGCGGGCGCGCCATGAGCATGAGGAGTCCATAATACGCTCAGGATTTAGGTCGAGTCACTAATGGTCATCTACGAAGTTATTAGTTCTTCTTCACAACGCGTGTTACATCGATGAGGTCTAATAATTCACGGGCCGATCTTGTACAATCTCATTGCACAGGATGCCCCCACTCGCATGTCAACCACATGAACGAGTCAGATCACCTCATTTGTATCTAATACAAAGTGGATCGCATCCACAGTGTATCCAGGATTAGGTCTCCAACCCTATCCATATACTGTAGACCGTTTGGGTCACTAACTCGAACGTGATCCTCCCTGTGTGTCCACTACACACCGTTCAAGTTCTAGTTCTCTCATAAATTCAATGACCCTGGAGCTTAGTTTATTGGAAAAGTTTATAAATATTGCGAGATACAAAGTGATGAAATGAATAACTCTTATTAATTTCAAACAATATATTACAAACACGAGATTAGGACAAAAATCCCAACAAACTCCCACTTGGACTAAGCTAGTAGAGAAAATACATTTCAGAAATGTACATAAATCACAATGAAGTAATGCAATAAACTAGGGCATTGAATACCCGTTTACACATCTCCCACTTGCCCTAGTCAGGAAGCTCTCGAAGACCTAGACTCTCTAAGTGACCCTCAAACACCTTAGCCGTGAGGGGCTTTGTA
This sequence comes from Trichosanthes cucumerina, assembly GCA_036507285.1. Lineage (NCBI taxonomy): Eukaryota > Viridiplantae > Streptophyta > Magnoliopsida > Cucurbitales > Cucurbitaceae > Trichosanthes > Trichosanthes cucumerina. The sequence continues at coordinate 20,603,991 of CM071841.1, forward strand.
AATGGATCACTCACGTTGTGCTCGACGCTATCTCTGCGTGGCCGCCACGTCTCCGCGGTGCACAATCTCCCGTGTCGATGATGATACTTGCGCTCAATGTGTTTGTCTCTCTTATGGCTCTGAGGCTCACGTGAGTTGGCTACTGCACCATTGTTATCACAGAACAATGTTATCGGCAAGTTCATGTTTGGAACAACTTCCAAATCTGTCATGAACTTCCTGAGCCAAACAGCTTCCTTTGCAGCTTCACAAGCCGCAACATACTCCGCTTCCATAGTGGAATCGATGCATCATCCTCGCTGATGCTTCGCCATACTACGCCTCCTCCATTCGAAATGAAGGTGACCAGTAGATTTCCTAGAATCCTTATCGGTCTGAAAATCAAAATCCGTGTATCCCGTAAGGATCAAATCCCCACTACCATACACTAAACTGTAGTTCCTCGTTCTCCTATGATACTTGAGGATTGCCTTTACCGCTTTCCACTGATCTAATCCTGGATTGGACTGATATCTACTGACAAATCCTACTGCATAACAGACGTCGGGCCTAGTACACAGCATGGCATACATGAGGCTCCCTACAGCTGAAGCATATGGAATCCATCTCATATCCTCAAACTCTTGAGGAGTCTTAGGACACTGATCCTTAGACAAGTGAACCCCATGCCTGAAAGGCAGCAAGCCCTTCTTGGAGTTCTACATCTTATATCTAGACAACATCTTGTCAATATAAGGCGCTTTGAGACAAGGCTAGCGTTACGCTTCTTCCGGTTCCGGACTATCTGGATACCTAGAACATACTGAGCTTCTCCTAAGTCTTTCATTTGGAATCGCGAAGCTAGCCACTTTTTAACGTCAGTAAGAAATTCTACCTCATTTCCAATGAGAAGAATATCGTCCACGTACAATACTAAAAATGCGACAGTTTTGTCAACGATTTTCTTGTAGACACAAGGCTCGTCGACATTTTGATCAAAGCCATAAGATTTTATCGCCTCATCAAATCTTATATTCCAAGACCTTGAAGCCTGTTTCAGTCCATAAATAGACCTATGAAGCCGGCAAACTTTTTGCTCTTGGCCTTGGGCAATGAACCCTTTGGGCTGGTTCATGTAGATGGTCTCATCAAGTTTGCCATTCAGAAAGGTTGTCTTGACGTCCATCTGCCATACCTCGTAGTCATAATACGCGGCAATGGCCAGAAGGATCCTGATCGACTTTACCATGGCAAAAGGTGAAAAGGTCTCCTCATAGTCAACCCCTTCAACCTGGGTAAAACCCTTTGCCACTAGTCGGGCTTTGAAGGTCTGCACCTTCCCATCTACGCCACGTTTACGCTTGTAGATCCATTTGCAACCAATAGGTTTTATCCCATCCGGTTGATCCACAAGCTCCCATACGGCTGCACTGAAGTACATGGACTCCATTTCTGGTTCATAGCTTTAATTCACTCGTCTTTTGTCAACATCAACCATTGCCTGATCATAGGTCAATGGATCCCCACTGTCATCATCAGGAGCGACAACTGAGGTTTCAGCTAAACCCATGTAGCGATCAGGCTGTCTCACAGCCCTCCCACTACGTCGGGGCATTCCCAACTCTTGGGAACGTATTTGACTAGACGTGCTAGGATCAACAACACTTGTTGACGTGCTAGCCCCATCGTGAACTCTTCACGATGAACTCATCCATTTCATTCAATACAATTTTACTCCTTGGTAAATGATCCCCGACGTGATCTTCCTCTAGGAAAGTGGCGTTTGTCGACACAAGCACCCTATTTTCCTTAGGATCGTAAAACAGACCACCCCTAGTCTCTTTAGGGTAACCTACGATTAGGCACAATTTTGAACGGGGTTCCAACTTTTTCGGGTTTGACAGACACACGTGGGTCGGGCATCCCCAAATCCTGAAGTGATGTAAACTGCCTTTACGTCCACTCCAGAGCTCGAAAGGTGTTTCACAAACACTCTTTGATGGAATGTTGTTCAAAATATAAACCGCAGTCTCTACTGCGTAACCCCAAAAAGAATTAGGGAGACGAGCATAGCTCATCATCGACCGAACCATGTCCAACAAGGTTCTGCTTCTCCTCTCCGATACACCATTCTCATTGTGGCATACCAGTCTTGAGAGTTGGGACGTAATTCCGTGTTCTATCATATAGTCCTGGAATTCAGTGTCCATGTACTCTCCACCTTGATCCGATCGAAGTGTTTTAAGTGATTTACCTAAGAGGTTCTCAACCTCAGTCTTGTACTCCTTGAACTTTTCAAGAGTATCAGACTTCTTGTGCATTAGGTAAATATACCCATATCTGGAGTAATCGTCTATGAAAGACACGAAGTACTCATAACCGCCCGAGCTTTAACATTCATCTGACCACGAGAGGTCGAATGTACTAACTCAAGAGGCTCTTTGGCTTTGTATCTTTTTCCACTAAAAGGACGTTTGGTCATCTTGCCCTCAAGGCATGACTCACACACTGGCAAAGAGTTTTCTTCCAACTGATTTAGAAGTCCACTCTTCACTAGTTTCTCAATCCTATTGAGATTAATGTGGCCTAACAGAAGATGCCAAAGATGGGCATTTTCTTTTGGAGAAACTTTTGCTTTCTTAATTCGTGTTTCTGCAGTTTTAAACAACTCAGTATTCAAAACACTTTTGACCGAATTGGGTTTCAAAACATACAGATTATTTTCGAGTGAAGCTGAACATATAACATTCCCTTTGAAAGAAATAAACGCTTTATTAAATTGAAAAGAAACTTAAATACAATGTTCTATTAGGCAGGAAATTGAAACAAGGTTTCTAGTAAACCCTGGAACTATGTACAGATTGTCCAACAATAAGTACTTCCCGCCAAAGTTTAGCTTCACCGTGTCGATCACTGCAGCAGAGACAAGCTCCCCGGATCCAACCCGTAGAGTCACCTCACCCTCTCGCAGCGGCTGCCAGGAACCAATTTCCTGAAAAGAAGAACAAACGTGGTTAGTGGCGCCCGAATCCAATATCCAGGCAGAGTCACTACTCTCCACTAAACATGTTTCTGTCACAAGTAAATCACATTTACCTTGATTCTTCCTTTCGACCGAGAATTTGGGACGCTTTCTCTTCCAATGTCCGCCCCATTGCGGTGGGAAACACTTTCCTTTCTCTGCAACCTCCTTGACCTTCTTGCCCTTATGGGCGCAATTTCGGTCGGTTTACCCTCTTCTTCATCCTCTTCTTCCCTTTCGGGCGTGAAGGAGCAACGAGTTTCGTCCCGGAGGTCCAACCCATGTGATAAGACACAGAGGCAACATTTGCCTCGATTCCTTGACCTGCTCAAGGATTGGAAATTCAGTAGCTCATTGAGGAGGGTAGTCGAGTGTAGCTTATTTTGTTCATAACAAAGACATTACTCTGGCCCAGGAAACTCTTCTAAGAGTCTCCAAAATAAAATCGACTGGCTCGACTCGTCGATCGAAGCCCCGCTTCAACTCGGCCGGATGGAAGTGGGTCATCATGTCTAGAACGTGTTCACGGACGCATTTACCCTTCTTTCATCCGTGCGTTGAAAACGTATTTGAGCGAGTCATGTCGGACTGAAAAGGATCGCTGTCCAAACATTTCCTACAAGGACTCCATGATCTCCTTAGCGGAAACCATCAGCTCATGCTTCTTTGCCAAGACATCAGACATGCTGGCAATTATGTAGAACTTGGCCTTTTCATTGACCCTGATCCACCGATCATACGCATCGCGAAAACTTCGCGACGCGGTCGAGCCCGACATTTGAGGACACTCCTCAGAAAGCACGAACTTTATGTCGTCCTGTACCAAAATTGTATTGATGTTGTTTTTTCAACTTTGGTAATTATCTCCCACTAATTTATCTGAAGCGAGTAAAGCTATTATAGCGCTAGACATTTTTAGCTGAAATATAAGAAAAAACTTTGTATTAGTCTCGCAAAAAACTTTTTGAAATCTAATCAAGTTTTAGCAAAAATGTTTCATGATCCCTAGGTCATTCAAAATTTTGCAATGATACCCTAAAGGTTTAGAATGACCGCCACCGAAGGGTGAACAGAACACTCCTCCTCTAGGACGAGACTTTCTCGATCAGACCCTAATTCCAGAATAACTCTTATTTCATTAGGCGTCCAATTACCATTGTTCGATCGAATTCATTAACACTTAACGAATCCTGTGAGTGTCACCCTCAATCTTTAAGTTTCCAAGTATCCGTCCAAACAATAGCCACCGAAGGGTGAACCAAGAAAGAAAACCAACTAGGAAACTGTATCCCTTTCGGGAATTCACGGTGTTTTGACTCCTATGATCAAGCCCTCCGAAGGGATTGTCTGGTCCAGGCCAAACTCGCAGGCAGATCATAGGCGTCTCACGGTGTGAATCGAAAGAAGAGACCGTGGGTCTCGTTTTCACAAGTCTCGCTCCCACTCACTATAAGTACTCTCTCAATCCACGATGATATTGATCTATACAAATGTCATCCGAAGGGGGACGCTCCCATTTGCGCCACGAGGCCAAGTATAGATCTCACGGTGCGGACTTAAAGGAGATTTGTGGTTGGAAATTCAAATGTATCTCATACACTATATTTCCTCCCACTCAACACTTTAATTTTATTAGGGATTGACCTAGATAAACCGACTAAAATTTACCTAAGTCTACCAATATAACTCTTATATGGTATTAACCTAAGTTTATAATCACATTATTAACTTAGGTCTATGTGTGTAAATTAATTAACACTTAATTAATTAAGATCGACGAGAATATAACCTAAGAATCTCCTGATCGAATTCACTCCCGTGTCGGTTTCGGTAGGGGTGTTCCGCAAGCGTCAACTTAAATACCCCAGCCTTAGACAAAACCTTCCTTAGACAGAGTTACTTATCAGTATCCATTCAAAGGTTATATTTGATTTCCTAAATTTCTAATCTCATTAGAAAATTAGAAAACCTAAGTCTAATTATTCAAGTTCTAAACACTTTAAAACTAATAATTAACTTAGGTTGCATGCATTTCTATGTTATAGTGCTTGATCATCCATCACATGAATAATACTATATACTATAACATAATATAATTCATCACATAAATTAAATGCATGAGCATGCTTTTAATTTAAAAATATAACACTTGTATTTAAATAAATTAAAACATGCATACATTATATTATAACTCTTATAATATAATCCTATCATGCATACTATATATTATAACTCTTATAATATAAATATGATGCATGAAATGTTTAACCTAAGGTGGGATTTTAAATCTATATGACATACATTATGCACATAGAATTTAATTAAAATATACATCTCATGCATAAAATAATTAAATAGCAAAAATGGACCGGTTTTTGGCACCTATGGGCAATTATTTAATTAAATAACATTAATATAACATTTATATTAATATTATTTAATAAAATAATTAAATTAAATAAATAATTACATTTTTAAAAAAAATAAAAATACGAAAATAACCGCCCATGATGTGAAAAACCTCCAACTTCTCGCGAAAAAACCGCTAGCAACTGCTAACCGCCCATGATGTTAAAAAACTTCCACTTCTCACGAAAAAATCGCCAGCAACTGCTAACTGCCCATGAGGTGAAAAACCTCCCACTTCTCGCGAAAAACCTGCCAGCAACTGCTAACCGCCCATGATGTGAAAAAACTTCCCACTTCTTGCAAAACCGCCAAAGAATCGCCTCAACGCGTGCGCGTTACGCGTCGTGGGCGCGTTACCGTAACGCCATCGCCTATAGCGTTGAGCCGCGTTCGCAACGCCATCGACGCGTTACGTAACGCTTACGCCCAGCGTTGCAATCTTGTCGACCGCCGCAGGCCTCCGTCGCAAGAAGAACAGCGTTGCTCGGCGCCGCTGGGCGTCGTCTCAACGCAATCGACAGAACAACAAACACTTTGCTGTTCTTCCATCGATTTCTACCTGTTTCCGCTCCGATTTCTTCACAGCAACTCTTGCCACGAATGACCCGGACTTACAGACTCGATTTACAACAAAATGCCCAAAAACAACGGGCCCTTACATTGATCTCATCAACATAATTGTAAATCTAATCTAGTGCCAAAAACCGAAAACATCCATAATGCAACCAAGCAATCATCTCATGAAATTATGGCAAAATACCCATCTAATTTTAACAAAATAATGCATAAAAGAAGAACCATCGAAATGGCTCTGATACCAATTGAAGGGAATGAAATCCCCGCGCAGCGGAAGACGATTGAATCGTCGTGGTATCATTATGCAACATGTGTTTATTAAAATTGATCTAACACTTAGATGTAGGCTAAACATGCTTAAAGAAGAAGAAATTTACAGCAAGAATATATTTTACTTACTTGTTGTAGACAAACACTGCAAATTCTTCCTCGAGCCATGAACTCTTCGGGCTACTCGATCTCAACAAAAACTTCCACCAAAAAGATCTTGAACACCACCAAGTGATCTTCTCGGTTGTTCTCTTTTGGAGAAGGGAAGATGGTGAGATCTTGTAAGAGTTTTGGGGAGGGAGGAGAATTGAGAGAGTTCTTCTTCTCTTCTTTGATGAAAAACAAGAAAATGAGAGAATGATCACCAAACCCTTCTTGCAAAGGGTTTAAATTAGTGGAATGAGGAGTTAATTTCTCCTCATTATTACCACTATACCACAACCATAGGTTATGCAAATCTCATTTGCATAACCACATAATATAAGATATCTCATATCTCATATTGCAAATCTCATTTGCAATAATTGTGGATTAATTAAATTGAATCACATCCAATTTAATTTCTCTCAATCAAAGTCTACAATTAGTCCTAATTCAACAATTAGACTAACCTATAGTTTATTATGAATCTCATTCACATTAAACTATATATTATATCATTCATATCTCATATAAATGACATAAATGCCCTTAAAGTGAAATTGAACACTTCAATTCCATACCAAAACAATAATCCTTCTTTTAACCCAGGTGGAGCCAACCGAGGGACCTAATGGACCTAAAGTGACGGGCTCCAATGATCTGAGATTAACCTGTCAAACTCTTTGACCCGGTCAATCAACATTCATTAGTTACGATAACACTCTACTATAGCCCGTAGCTGCACTCCCGTCAGTGCAAAATATTACGTGTCCACTGATATAACCAATGCCCATGAGTCGATCCTTCACAGGTTGTTCGTAGACACGGCTGGGTCAAATTACCGTTTTACCCCTGTGTCTACCTCTTGATCCTTAAGTCCCCACTGCTCCTCTAATGAACAACATATTGAGATGGTCCAACCATACACAACACCCTTTCTCGGGCCAGTGAGAAGGTGGGCGCCCGTTGTCCAAGCCTTGGAGACAGCACTTAAGGGAACAACCCCTCTAGTTTCCCTAAAGGCGGGAACGAGTGAATTCCATCTCGCGTAGTTAAGTTCACAGCTCCCTACTTGGTTCTGTCCCTGAGAAGATAGGCATATTGGGCGAGTAACTGTGACCACCCTCACCCGTACTAGTCGAAGGACAGACCCCCGCAGACAAGAGTTCGTAATACGCTCAGGATTCAGGTTGAGTCACTAATGGTCATCTACGAAGTTATTAGTCCTCATCACATCAGCGGTGTTACATCGGTATGTCTAATAATTCACGGTCCGGTCTTGTACAATCTCATTGCACAGATGCCCCACTCGCATGTCAACCACATGAACGAGTCGAGATCACCTCGTCTCGTATCTAATACAAAGTGGGCCACATCCACAAGTGTATCCGAGATTAGGTCTCCAACCCTATCTATATCACGTGAGACCGCTCTCTAGTCATTAACTCGAACGTGATCCTCCTGTGTGTCCACTACACACCGTTCAAGTTCTAGTTCTCTCATAAATTCAATGACCCTGGAGCTTAGTTTATTGAAAAAGTTTATAAATATTGCGAGACACAAAGTGATGAAATGAATAACTCTTATTAATTTCAAACAATATATTACAAACACGAGATTAGGACAAAAATCCCAACAGAATTAGGGCTAATTGGAGAAATTAATTAAAAGAAATTAAATTGAATGTGATTCAATTTAATAAATCCACAATTATGAAAATGTGATTTGTATAATGAGATATGAGATATCTTATATTATATGGTTATTCAAATATGATTTGCATAACCTATAGTAGTTGTAAAGTGGTAATAATGTGGAGATTTTAACTCCATCCATTTCCACTATTTAAACCCTTTGCAAGAAGGATTTCATAAGCTCTTCTTTCATAAGCTCCGTCACGATATGTTGTGTCTCGTGTTCTTGTTCGAGAGGAGAATTCGAGTTCGTTGAGTTTGGGATTTCGCGAAGAGTTCGGTATTCGGTGGAAAGGAGTTCTTGAAGAAGGTCTTCAACAAGTAAGTATCTTCTACTTGCTCTAATTTCTTTCCTTTGAGCATGTTTAGCCTAGATTATTTGATAATTGATTTTAGTGAAATTCGAGTAGCATAACGATACCTCGACGATTCGATCGTCTTCCACTGCGCGAGGATTCTCATTCCCTTTAGATCTCACGGTGCGGACTTTAACGGAGATTTGTGGTCAAAAAATCAAATGTATATTATACACTTTATTTTCTCCCACTCAACACTTTAAATTATTCGGGATTGACCTAGATAAATCGGCTAATATTTACCTAAGTCTACCAATATAACTCTTATATTGATTTAACATAAGTTTATAATCATATTATTATCTTAGGTCTATGTGAGTAAATTAATCAACTTTTAATTAACGACACCCACGATAATATAATCTAAGAATCTCCGGACCAAATTCATTCTCAGGTCGGTTCCAAGGTAGGGTGTTCCGCAAAATGTCAGCTTAAATACCCCAGCCTTAGACAGAACCTTCCTTAGACATAGCTACTAATTAGTCTCCATTCAAAGGTTATATTTGATTTCCTAATTCTTATCTTATTAGAACTAGAAAACCTAAGTCTAATTATTCAAGTTCTAAACATTTTAAAACTAATAAGTAACTTAGGTTACATGCATTTCTATGTTATAGTGCTTGATTATTCATCACATGAATAATACTATACTATAACATACATTCATCACATGAATTAAATGCATGAGCATGCTTTTAATCTAAAAATATAACACTTATATTTAAATAAATTAAAACATGCATACTTTATATTATAACACTTATAATATAACCTATCATGCATACTATATATTATAACACTTATAATATAAATATGATGCATGAAATGTTTAACCTAAGGTGGGATATTAAATTTATATGACATACATTATGCACGTAGAATTAAATACTTCATACATCTCATGCATAAAATAAATAAATAGCAAAAATTGGACCGATTTTGGCACTTAGGGGACATTAATTGAATTAATTAACATTAATATTACTTTTATATTAATATTAATTAATTTAAAAAATAAAATTACATTTTTCAAAAAAATAATTAAATAAAAAATAAATAAAAACTGCCTCTCGTTTGACACTTTTGCAACCGCCCACGTCTTGCGCGAAAAAGCCTCACGAACTGCTCCACAACGCACGCAGCGTTTCATCGCTGCAACGTCCAGCATTGTCCCTCGCGTGCTTCACGCCTCAGCGTTGCAACGCTACGCCTAGCATTGAAATGCTGCTCTGCAGCACAACCTTCTGTTGGGATGGATGTCCTAATCTCGTTTAGTTTGTAAATTTAATATTTGAAATTAATAAAAGTTATTTATTTCATTATTTTGTGTCTCGCAAATTTTACAAACTTTGTTCAATAGACTAAGCTCCAGGGTCATTGAATATATGAGAGAACTAGAACTTGAATGATGTGTAGTGAACACACAGAGAGGATCACGTTCGAGTTAATGACCCGAACAGTCTACAGTATATGGATAGGGTTGGAGACCTAATCCTGGATACGCTGTGGATGCGGCCTGCTTTGTATTAAGATACAAACAAGGTGATCTGACTCGTTCATGTGGTTGACATGCAAGTGGGGGCATCATGTACAATGAGATTGTACAAGACCGGATCGTGAATTATTAGACCTACTGATGTAACACCGTTAACAATATGGACTAATAACTTCGTAGATGACCATTAGTGACTCGACCTGAATCCTGAGCGTGTTACGGACTCTTGTCTGCGAGGTCTGTCCTTTGACTAGTACGGGTGAGGGTGGTCATAGTTACTCGCCCAATATATCGATCTTCTCAGGAACAGGACCAAGTAGGGAGCTGGGAACTTAACTACGCGAGATGGAATTCACTCGTTCCCGCGTTTAGAGAAGCTAGAGGGGTTGTTCCTTTAAGTGATGTCTCCAGGCTTGGACAACGGGCGCCCACTATCTCACTGGCACGAGAGGGTTGTTGTATATGATTGGACCATTACAACGTTGTTGTTCATTAGAGGAACAGTGAGGACTTAAGGAGCAAGAAGTAGACATAGGGGTAAAACGGTAATTTGACCCAACAGTGTCTACGAACAACCTGTGAATGATCGACTCATGGGCATTGGTTATATCAGTGGACACATCTTGTCTTAAAATGACGGGAGTGCAGCTACGGGTTTTAGTGGAGTGTTACCGTAGCTAATGAATGTTGATTAACCGGGTCAAAGAGCTTGATAGGTTAGTCTTGGATCATTGGAGCTCGTCACTGTAGGTCCATAAGGTCCCTCGGTTAGCTCAAACTGGATTAATAGAAGGTTTACATTTTTTGTGTGAATTTGAAGTGTTCAAGTTCACTAAAGGGTAGTTATGTCATTTATATGAGATATGAATGATATATTATATAGTTTAATGTGAATGAGATTCATAATAAACTATAGGTTAGCCTAATTCTTGAATTAAGGCTAATTTTGAGAAATTAGATTGAGAGAAATTAAATTGAATGTGATTTAATTTAAAAATCCTCAATAATACAAATGTGATTTGTAAAATGAGATATGAGATATCTTATTATATGTGGCTATGCAAATATGATTTGCATAACCTATGGTTGTGGTAAAATGGTAAATAGGTGGAGATGTCAACTCCACCTATCACCATTATATAAACTCATTTGCAAGAAGGGGAAGGTAAGCAATTGCTCATTTTTGGAATTTTCACCAAAAGAAGCAAATTGAAATTCTCCCAAAGCTCTCTCTCAAATTCTCCTCCCAAAACCAAAGGATCCCACCATCCTCCTTCTACCTAAGGAAGAACAACCCTGTAACCAAGTGGAGGTGTTCGATTCATTGTTCGTGTGAGGAGATCGAGATCGTTGAGAACGAGTACACGAAGAGTTTGTGATCACCGGAGGAAGGAAAGTTTGTGATCACCGGAGGAAGTAACTTTAACTTGCTGTTTTTCCTTTCTAGCAAGAATGTTTAACCTATACTATTAGATAGTTTAATTTTAACATAATGGAATTGCAAAACAATACCACGACGATCTAATCGTCTTCCGCTGCGTGAAGATTCTCATTCCCTTCACCTTCGCCCACGAGGACAACGTTGAGACGCCGAAAAACAGCGTCTCAACGTCGTCGACAGAACAACGAGCTCCTTTGCAGTTCTTCGTCGTTTCTCGCCCGTTTCCGCTCTGATTTCTTCACAACAACTTTTGCCGACAAAGATCCAAACTTACAAACTCGATTTATTTTCTAAATGCCCCAAAAACATGGGCGTTTACATTGATCTAACCAACGAAAATAAATCTAAAACTAAAGTGCCAAAACCGAAACCATCCAATTATGCAAACCACAATTACATCTCATAAATTGAAGTAATACCCACATAATTTTAAGAATAAACATTTGCATAATGAAGAAGCCAACGATTGGCTCGGTTACCAATTGAAGGGAATGAAAATCCCACGCAGTGGAAAAGCGATTGAATCGTCGTGGTATCGTTGTGAAAAAACGTTTTCTTAAAACTATTTCTATCCTATAGAAACTAGGTTACACATGCTTTTAGAAAGAAAAACAACAAGAGAGACTTACATGTTGAAGAACCGTTCTTCGTATTTTCTTTCTCTGGTCACGAACTTTTCGCGATCACGATCTCAACGAACTCGATCTCATTGAACAAACGAACTATCCGGACACTTCCGAAAAGGGCTTCTCAGTTGTTCTCTTTCGGTAGAAGGAGAGTAGGTGGGACTCTTTTTGGTGAAAGGGATGAGAGAATTGAGAGAAGAGTTGAGAGAGACTTAGAGATGTCTTTGGTGAGAAATCCAAAAAAATGACACTCTTGCTTACCAAATCCTTCTTGCAAAGGGTTAATATAATAGTGATAGGTGTAGTTGAAATCTCCACCTATTTACCATTTAACCACAATCATAGGTTATGCAAATCATATTTGCATAACCATATATAATAAGATATCTCATATCTCAATATACAAATCATATTTGTATAATTGTGGATTTTAAATTGAATCACATTCAATTAAATTTCTCTCAATCCAATTTCTCCAAATTAGTCGTAATTCAACAATTAGGCTAACCTATAGTTTATTATGAATCTCATTCACATTAAACTATATATTATGTCAATCATATCTCATATAAATGACATAAATACCCTTATAATGAATTTGAACACTTCAAATCCACACCAAACTGTAAACCCTCTATTAATCCAGTTTGAGCCAACCGAGTGACCTAATGGACCTACAAGTAATGAGCTCCAATGATCCGAGACTAACCTGTCAAACTCTTTGACCCGGTTAATCAACATTCATTAGCTACGATAACACTCCACTATCGCCCGTAGTTGCACTCCCATCACTGTAGGACAAGTTGTGTCCACTGATATAACCAAAGCCCATGAGTCGACCCTTCACAGGTTGTTCGTAGACACTACTGGGTCAAATTACCGTTTTACCCCTGTGTCTACTTCTTGCTCCTTAAGTCCCCACTGCTCCTCTAATGAACAACAACGTTGTAATGGTCCAACCATATACAACACCCATTTCGGACCAGTAAGAGGGTGGGCACCTGTTTTCCAAGCCCTGGAGACAACACTTAAGGGAACTACCCCTCTAGTTTCCCTAAAGTCGAGAACGAGTGAATTCCCTCAGCGTAGTTACGTTCCCAGCTCCCCACGTGGTCATGTCCCTTAGAAGATAGGCTTATTGGGAGAGTAACTCTCCACCCTCACCCGTACTAGTCTAAGGAAAGACTCCCGCAGACAAGAGTCCATAACACGCTCAGGATTAACGTCGAGTCACTAATGGTCATCTACGAAGTTATTAGTCCTACTGTCAACGGTGTTACATCAGTAGGTCTAATAATTCACGATCCGGTCTTGTACAATCTCATTGCACAGGATGCCCCCACTCGCATGTCAACCAAATGAACAAGTCAGATCACCTCGTTTGTATCTAATACAAAGTGGGTCGCATCCACAACGTATCCAGGATTAAGTCTCCAACCCTATCCATATACTTTAGACCGTTCGGGTCATTAACTCGAACGTGATCCTCCCTGTGTGTCCACTACACACTGTTCATGTTCTTGTTCTCTCATAAATTCAATGACCCTGGAGCTTAGTTTATTGGACAAACTTTGTAAAAATGCGAGACACAAAGTGATGAAAGAAATAACTCTTATTTATTCAATTGGTAATATTAAAAACAAAATGAGATTAGGACATACATCCCAACAGGGCAAACACCCCAACAAGGACAATCATCATCTTCTTCAGGTATATCCTTAAAAGATAAAGTTATGAGTTTGGCCAAAAATTCTTTGAAATTTTAGAAAACTAGGTCAAGAATTCAGAACCTAGGGACCCATATTGCTAAATTAGGAAATTTAGTCAGAAAGCCCGAGAGCCAGAGCTCAGGTAAGCTTCCAGCTCAACCTAGAAATCCACAAGAGAATGTAAGTGCCCTGATGATGAGGAGTGGAGGCTACCTAACGTCAAATCTTTTATTGTTTTCTTGTTTTGTCTAGTTAGTTTATTTTATTAGTTTTGTAGTCGGTTGATTTGCTTTTGGTTGTTTTTTAAGGATCTCTACTTTTTGCTTGAATTTGGAAAGAAGAAAAATTGAGGAAGAAACCACACCCTATGGTGGAGTAAATGGTGGGGTGAATAATTTTGCAATTAAGACCTTGAATTGTGCAAGTATACATAACCGTTCGCAACAAATGATAAGTATATTTATATTGTATCCGCAGGACTAGACCACGAAATTTATAAAGTTATAATTATTATAGTGAATTCAATGGTAACAAAAAAAAAGGCAATTGGATGTGCAAGAGATTAAAAGTAAATGGTTCACTTAAGTAAGTTGACACAATGAGTAAAAATATATAAAAACAAAGGTTGCTAAAGGTGTTTAAACAAAGCAAAAAGGATAGACTCAGATTAGGAGTTTCTTATGCAATTTGAGGTATGGTGTTTGCTTAAACAATTGCAATGCTAGTTGATGATACAACATGGGTTCGGTGTTCTTTCCGAAATTTTCCTAAAATTGCTAGTAATCAAATTCTCATTCAATTACTTACTTATGCTCATTGCTTTTGTACTCTAGGTGGATAATTATCCCTAACCTATCCATTTCATTGTAAGAGTTAACTTATCATCAATCTTAAAGTGGAATTAGCAATCAATTTTCTCACTTATCCCAAAAGCAAAGAAAACGTTTAAGGAAAGAAGTTTCCCAAACTTAGTTCTACATTAACATTAAACATAACAAACTCCAACAATAATTCATGCATAGAAAGGCTTAAGAATCATTTCCAAATTACATAAGTTTCTCTAATCATTTCCTAAGCACAAATTAGTTCATAACTATAATAATAAAAAAAGCAAAAAATCTAATTTAAGATATATTTAGCAATAAGGTACTTAGAAGCAAGAAAAGAAGATACAAATTCAATAGGGGAGAAGAAAAGCTTATGGTAAGAAGCTAGAACGAAAATCCCACCTTGCTTTTGTTCCACCTTGTGTTAGGGTTGCTTGATTCTTTAGCATCTCCTTCTCCTTTTCGAATAAGACAACAACTACTTGTTAAAGTACCTGCCTTCCTTTTTCTCTACGCCCCCTTCAAACAACCTTAATAAAGCTTAAATATCTTTCCCAAGTAATGAAAAAGGTTTAGAGAATACCCATTCATTTAGGACACTCTTCTTGGATAGATTGATCAATAAGAAAACAATTCACATGTTTTGACTTGAGTTCCCACGTGCATACTGCTACAGTACCGAAAGGATTGTTGAGGCAAACCACACGAGAGTAGGTCGTTCAGGCAAGATAGCACATAATGGCTTTATTCTCTTCTTTTGATCTTTTCTCTAACTTCAACCTTCATAACCAAGTAAAAAAAGCCAAATGAGTCCCAAATATTAATATTTCACTCATAAACTAAGTTATCTTCAAGACTTGGCTAAATTGGAAACAAAATGCACAATTAAGAGGCGAAAGAGTTGAAAACTAGCATATTAAGCACACATTTGCAAAGTTTTAATGCAAAGATTAGAGGAAAATAACTATTTGATGAAGAGTTGTCAAACCCCACACTTAAACCTTTTGTAGTCTCGAGCAAAGTAAAACTAAAATATCAACATAAAGATAAATTTTTTCTAGAAAGATGCATGCACAAATTACCCCATTCTCAAATCATTCAAAAAGTTGATAAGGAAACTTGAAGAATGGAATAAGAGCACGCTTACTAACGAGTAATTTAAAAGAAACTTAGAATTCTTTACGTGCGTGTGTGTGGAGCCTAAAAATGACTCATTTACTAATCCTGAGTTACTTTATGCGCTCTTTCATTCATCTTCCCCCTACACTGGCTCGAAAGACTCAATTCAGTTACCTCACCATCAAGCAGGCATTAAAAAGCAAGGTGCCTTTACACTCGGGGTACCCCCACGCTTGTTTTTTACCATAATCAAGGACACTTGCTTTCACACATTTACTATAGGAACCCTTATCAAGAGCACTCACTCAATGGATGACTTAACAGGCCAAAGTAGAGGTAGCTCTTTCTACCCCCAAATATTTAAACACATATAGTTTCTGATAACTCGCCATAGGAGAGTTATTTTACTAGAATTTTAGTACTTAATCCGCTTGAATTCAATGTAATTTATTGAGCCTCATGTTAATTTATCCCAAAATTGTGTGTGTTAGCTTTAAAATCTTGAATTTAAGCATTGGGTTCGAAAAGAATTAATTTTGATGTATTTGTGCTTCAATTTGAAAAATAAACTAACGATTAATTAAATACTGAAAAACGAGATTTTTAACTTTAAAAAATCATTTCATATTCAGTTTGATTGATAATTGAATTTGTGATTTATTGGGATTTTCTGTGTGCAAGAGATGTATAAAAAAAATACAGGAGTCCCTAAGGGCATTTTAGACATTTTACCCGAAGAGTAAGATGGTCCCTCTACCCCTAAGGGCATTTTTGTAATTGTTAAAGTTAGAGCATCATAATCTTATGAGGCTAGGTTTTTATAAAGAGAATAAAGGTAGAAAAACCAAGAAGAGGAGGTGTGCATTAGAGGAAAATCAAGAACCACCCTTGTTGTAGCATTTGGGCGAGAAGAGTTGCAATCTAGAAGGCTTATTTTGATGAAGCAAGGTTGTTGCTTTCGGGAGGAAGGGTGTGCCTTTACTGGAGCAATCAAGAAGCGGTGAGATTGTTGGAGGTGTTTTGCTAAAGCAAAAGTGAGAGCATCATCTTGCTGAAGCAAAACTGTGCAACTGTAGAAATCGAGAGTTGCATCTTGTTGAAGCGAAAACCGAGAGCTTCCTGACCACCTGCTGCAATCGTCTGCCTTTGCCGAAGCAAACTGTGGAGTCTTTTGGCGTTTTGCTGAAGCAAACACGTGTCATTTGCCCTACGTAAACCGCTCATATTCTCTAATTATTTTTGTTTGTTGTCACTGCAATTTTGAACATTGATTGGTTGTTTTTACTCACTATTTTAGGCTAAATTCATGACTATTTTTGGGTTGAATATGTGATTAATTTAGGTTGTCTTTTTGATACCGGTACAACACGTTTATTTAATTTGTTGAACATGTTGTGGTGTATGCCCTAATCTCGTGTAGTTTGTAATATTCATTGTTGTAAATAAATAAAAGTTATTTATTCAAACTTTGTCTCTCAATTTTTTTTTATAAACTTAATCTAATAAACTAAGCTCTAGGGTCATATCTTTTGAGAGATACAGAACTTGAACGGTGTGTAGTGGACACACGGGAAGGATCACGTTCGAGTTAATGACCCGAACGGTCTACAATATATGGATAGGGTTGGCAACCTCATCCTGGTTACAATGTGGATGTGGCCCGCTTTGTATTAGATACAAACGAGCTGATCCAGCTCGTTCATGTAATTGACATGCGAGTGGGGGCATCCTGTGCAATGAGATTGTACAAGACCGGACCGTGAATTATTAGACCTACTGATGTAACACCGTTAACAGTATAGGACTAATAACTTCGTAAATGACCATTAGTGACTCGTCCTTAATCCTGAGCGTGTTACAGACTCCTGTCTGCGAGGGTCTATCCTTTGACTAGTATGGGTGAGGGTGGCCACAGTTTGCTCGCCCAATATGTTACCTTATTGGGGACAGGACCACGTGAGGAGCTGGAAACTTAACTACGTAAGATGGAATTCACTCGTTCTCGAATTAGAGAAACTAGAGGGTGTGTTCCCTTAAGTGGTGTCTCCAGGGCTTAGACAACGAGCATCCACCCTCTCACTGACACGAAAGGGATGTTTTTTATAATTGGACCATGCAACGTAGTTGTTCATTAGAGGAGTAGTGGGACTTAAGGAGCAAGAGGAAGACATAGGGGTAAAATGGTAATTTGACCCACCTGTGACTACGAACAACTTGTGAAGGGACGACTCACGGGTATTGGCTATATCGATAGACACAAGTTGTCCTGCAGTGATGGGAATGTAGCTACGGGTTTTAGTGGAGTGTTACCGTAGCTATGAATGTTGATTAACCGAGTCAAAGATTTTTACAAGTTAATCTTGAATCATTGGAGCTCGTCATCTGTAGGTCCATTAGGTCCCTCAGTTGGCTCAAATTGGACAAATTGAGGGTTTACAGTTTGGTGCGGATTTGAAGTGTTCAAATTCATTAATTGGGTAATTATTTCATTTATATGTGATATAGTTGACATAATAGTTTGATGTGAATGTGATTCATAATAAACTATAGTATAGCCTAATTGATTAATTAGTGCTAAATTGGAGAAATTGAATGGAGAGAAATTAAATTGAATGTGATTCAATTTAAAATTCTACAATTTTGCAAATGAGGTTTGTATAATAAAGTATGAGATACCTTATATTATGTGATATACAAATATGATTTGCATATCATATGGTTGCGGTAAAATGGTGAATTGATGGAGATTTTAACTCCACCACACACCATTATAAATAGATGCATTCAAAGGCATCTTACAACTTGACTTCTCATTTTTTGGAAAATCACATCCAAAAGAAAGAACTCTCTCTCAAAAGCTCTCTCTCAATTCTCACATTTGCTCCTCAAAACCCAAAACCAAAGGGAGTCCCACAACTCTCCCTCAACCTCCCGAGATTAACCGAGATGACTCTTTGGAAGTGTCTTGTCGTTTGATTTGAGGAACGAGTTCGTTGGATCGAGAGAGATCGTGACCGGAGGAGAAAACGCTGAAGAAGTGTTCTTCAAGAGGTTAGTAACAATTACCTACTATTTTCTTCTCAATTTTTAAGCATGTTTAACCTAGGATGTAAGAGATATGTTCAGTTTTAAGAAAATCGAAACACAACGAAACAACGACGTTTCACAACGTCTTCCGTTACGGAAAATCCATTCCCTTCAATTGGTATCAGAGTCATTCGTTGCACTTCGTTGTGTATTCTGTAATTTCTTAAAATTAGGTGGGTAGAATAATTTTCATGTGATGAAATTGGGGTTTGCATAATGGATGTTCTGTTTTGGCACTTAAATTTAGATTTACATTATTCGTTGATGAGATCAATGTAAGGGTCCGGTGTTTTGGGCATTTTTTAATGTAACCCGAGTTTGTAAGCGTGGGTCATTCGTGGCAAGGGTTGTTGTGAAGAAACGGAGCGGAAACAGGCAAAATCGTACTTTAATATATTGTAATGTTTTTACTTTAATATATTGTAATATTTTCTCTTCTCTCTCTTTGTTGCAGAATGCATGCTTAACTTATTATACTTTAATATATTGTAATGTTTTTACCTTAATCATCAAAGAACATAGCAATTCACCAAAATCGTGTTGCAATTCAAACGCTTTCGCTGTGGGAATTTGATTCCCTTCAGTTAAGTCCCAAGCTATCCACACAGTTTTGTCCCCTAGAAGGTAGGCTTTTTGAGTCGGTGTCTCGAGCCACTCTCACCCATACTAGTCAAAGGATAATTTCTCGCGGACAGGAATTTGTAACTTTTTCAAGATTAAGATCAAGTTGCATGGGAAATAGAAATCTAATTAGTCAATGGAGTTTTATATCTATCGGTTACTATTTTGCAGTCTGGTCGTATATGAACTCATCACATAGGATACCCCCACTCGCATGTCACCTACACGAACGTTCTGGATCATTGTGTTTGTATCAAATATAGAGTGGGTCGTATCCATTGTGTTACCAACATATAGTACCTAACTTCATCCCTATACTATAGACCCTTTAGGTTGTATCTTGAACTTTTGATCCCCGTATGTGTTCACATATAATTCAAGACACATAATACAACGTAGGATGTTTGTTTATTGGATTTAGGATTATTTTAAGGCAAACTAACAAAAATCAACAACACCTTATTGAATAAATGCAATAACACTTTATTGATAAAATTGGAACAAATTACAAATATACAAACTACGAGTTTTATGGCATAAAATCCAATGGGTACAAGTGACAAATAGACTCTTTCAAGGAAAAGAAAAGCGAGAAAATGAAAATAAGGCCTAGTAGTGGTTTTGAATAAGTTTTGGAGGAAATGAGTGAGAAGAAGAATGCTTGGTAATATGAGTGGGCTCAGCTTGTTGAACAAAGAAGATTATCCTAGACTTTAATGACTAAGACTTAGATCGGATAAGCATAATAGGTGAGTTTACATAAGAATGTTTTATCTTGAAAAATAAAAGAAAAAATTTTATTTGAGAAAATCGTGGAGTTGTGTAAAGTACTAAATAGTTTGAGACATCTCTGGAAAGGCAACATTTTTTTTTTCAAAACACCATTTGAAAAGAATTTTGTAAATTATTGGTTGTTGGTTTTGTTTGAAATTGCTTGAAGACAAGCAGTAACTCATGTGTTGGAGGATGTGATAATTCTCATTTCTGAAAATTATTTAGATCACAAATAAATGTTATTTGGGTAACTTTATCGTTTGTGAACTTAAGAATTTATTGAATTTTAGCGAGTTGGAAAAGAAATCTTTGCGTGTGTAAGGAATTCTTAAAAATATTAGAAAAGAGCCAAACATGTAGGGAGCTGATTCAATTATGTGTTATTCGTGCAATTTTAGCTAGAGGGGGAAATTGAAAGTTAGATTGCAATTGCAATTGCAAATTTGCAATCGCCACCTGAAACCAAAAGAGAAAAACATAATTTCTTAAGTTCGTTTCTCCAAATAATTAGAAGATTTTAGCATCAATTCCTCCTTCAGCTTCCTTGATATAGAAAATGAAAGCCTCGTTTGATACCGTTTCTGTTTCCTGTTTCTTGTTTCTCATTTTCTGTTTCTTGTTTCTTGTTTCCCATTTTCTAAGAATAAGAAACAAGAATGTGTTTGATAACTATTTATGTTTCTTGTTTCTTGAAAATAAGAAATAGAAACAAAAACTTGTTTGATAACTATTTCTTGTTTCTTATTCTTTAATATTTTTTCTCATTTTTTATAGTTTAAAAAAAAATAATTATAATTAATAAATAGATAACATGCATTAGGGATGAGCAAAAAAACACAAAAAATTGACACGACCGATCAAAACCGACCAAATTGATTTTAAGGGAGGTTGTCAGTCAGAGTCAATTTATCCATTTATCCTTGGTCTTAAATGTAGTCGAATCAGATCAAACTCAATTATATTGTTAAATGTTGTGGTTGTAAAATATCAAAGTGAGGTTAAATGCATGTGTTTCTTTTAGTGAGCAGGTTCTATTTATTATAGAATCTAATGGGTTCTTACTATACTAAAATTAAAAAAAAAATATTACAAAAATAAAAATTAAAAATTAAAACAATATATAAATATAAATATTAAAAATCTAAAATTCAAAATTAAAATAATATATATATATATATATATATGTGGCAAAAAAATCGAAATTAAAGGAAAAAATCAACACAGTTGGTGTAAATGGGACTTGTACACAAGACCTGTCAAATGATAATGGGATGTGTAAGCATGCACTTCAGAGGATTTGAAATGTTTTAGAAACGTTTAAATATACGAAGAAACAGAATTGAGAGAAACTACTATTTGTAGTTTCCAAAATTTAGTTCAAATTTTAGAAACGTTTCTCAAATTTTGGGAACAAGAAACGGGATGAATTATCAAACAAGTCTATTTCTTAAAAAATGAGAAACAGAAACAAGAAACGAGAACGTTATCAAACGAGCCTGAAGAAACTCTAGAGGTTGGAAGGCTAAAAGAAGAGAACTATAGGGAAAGAAAATGGATTTTCTTTATGAAAGACAAACTCTTTTTTTTATGCATTTGGTTTTATTCTTTTTATCTCTAGTTCTTCATATCTAAAATTCATCAAACGTAATCCAACTTAGAAGACATTTTGGATTGTAAAGATTCGACACAAGTCGAAATAGATGAAGGAGAATTGATTAAACAGGACGAAGTATAGATTGGAAGAATTTTTTTTTTTTACATTTTTAGAAGTATGTTCATTCTCTGTTTTGATTTATGAATTTTCCTTTAGGTTTACTTTCTGTAATTTATATTGAACATGTTCTGGTTGAGGGCCTTGCAATGAAAATTTTAGTTTTAATTCATTTGGGTTTACTTTCTGTTTTTTATTTTCGCAAGCGAAAGGAACTTATTGAATCAATTTTAATTTATGCAGCAAGTTTTCTTATAATTCACTTATGGTTATCGATGGTTTTGTACTATTAATTTTTTGTTTTAAATTCTTTCATAATCTTCTTTTAGGAATTGAAGTGTATGAATGTCTTAGGAGTGAGAATGTGACGCTTATAAGCAAAGGCAATTTGATTTAACGCATAGTTTGTTTGCTTTTACAGATTTAAGTGTTTTTAAGAATCTTTGATTGATCAACTAGGGTTGTTTTGAAATCTGAATCTAATACGGAACGGTTAGAGGAAGAAGGATTTCGTAGAGCAATGAGATAAAATGCTTAGGGCATAAGCAAAACTCCTAGACATAGGATGAGAATGCGATCTAAAGTTATCTAAGTACGATTGGTCATACACATATAGGTCGAATGACTTAGTCTCCCAAGGATTTTGAATCAAAATTGAATAGGAGTTTGATTTGGTTTACAATTATTTTGCTTTAAGGCACAATTTCAATTGCAATATTGAGTAGCAATTCTCATCAAAGGGTATGAATATACTTGATCCCTCTTTTCATTATTTTGATTTTTTTATGGTACTTTCTAGCAACGCAACCCTCACAAACTTTATTCACTTTGCCCGTTACTCTAATTGCAATATTTGAACATCTTTGTGCTATTCTTAATTTTTATTAAAATTTGTTCGGCGGAGGATGGATACTTTAGAATGCTTCCTATTTTATATTACTTGCATCAATAGTGTACACTGGGCACTAAGCTGAATTCTTTCTTTTATTTTTAACGTTCAAGTTACACTCTATCAACATGTGTTAGAGAAATTAGTAGTTAGTGTAGTTACACCATTATGCACATTACATTTTGTAAGTTCAGTAATATTCCCTAAATAATTTGGCTATATTTTAGGGCATTACATTTGTTCTTGAGATCTAAATTAAGAATTCCAATTCTTGAATTATATTAATAAGAAAATACCATACTGGAACTAATTTGTTTTTTGTTTATCAAACTTTTTAGTATACTAAAACATTAGTTTTAATATTGGGTCAAATCATCCTGATTGAATGGATTAGATACCAAACTCCAAACTAAATCGAATTTTAAGTAAACATTTGACAACTTAAACATAACTCAATTGGTAAATACATTATACTAATTTTAAAGAACAATTCAGTGATTGGAATCGTTTTCACATGTGTACATATTGTTTTAACAAAAACAGGTGTTAATAAAATAAAAAAAAAAAAGGTAGGGAATTGGTCCAAACTCGAATTGGCGATTGGGCCAGAAGTTATTTCATAAGATTGAACTAAACGTAAGAGCTCCTTGAAATAATTATCTCTTTCTTTCGCTTTTGGGAAAAATATGAATTATACAATCATGGTTACATGACCATTATAGCTTTTATTTTAGTTACTTTTACATATGGTTAAATATATCAGAAAATCATATTCTAAAAACTAGATTTATATTAATTATAGTTAATAAAAAAAATGAAATCACTAGTATATCTTTATAAAAGAAAAGAAAAGAAAAATCACTGATACATAATGCTTTTATTTCTTGAAACTTATGTTTGATTACCAAGGATTTTTGCGGAATTTTGTAAGAAAGAACTATTATTCTATTTTTTTAATGTTCTGGCTATAATCTTAAAGATATCATTCTACTTTAAACTAACCCTAATTTATGAAGTTATTGGTCCTTTTTATTTTTATTTTCTTTTTCATTGTAGCCAGCATATAAGTTCAACTCATATGCCTAAATTTGGGCAAATAAAACCCTACTAAAAAACATACATGTCAATTATATTATTTGATTCTCTTCTCCAAATTATGAATATTTTTTTAAAAAAACCATATGAATATTATTCTGAATATGAAGAGAAGCATCAACTTTCTCATTTCCTATTTTCAAAATGTATCTTCAAATAATAAGAGAGAGAAAGATTAAAACTACATAATGGTAGAAAATATCATATCATTTGAAAAACATATCATAGCTATATATATATATTTAGCTACTGGAGCTGAGCTTTTTTTTTTTTTTTTTTTGTTTTCAGTCTCTCTATATAGGTCTTCATCAAACCTTCCTCATATATATATATATATAAGTGAAGATATATATAATTTCTCTGTAATCAAATTCCAAACATACTCTCAAAATATTTTACCAATTATTTCAATTTTCGCACATCTTAGTTAGCTAATTATGGATCGGGCGATTTTTCGTCGCTGGAGTATAATCCATGGTCGCCAAGTCATTGGCGTTTTCCAATGCTCCTCCATGGTTTTCAACAAGCGGATCCTCCTCGCTCTGACTTGTCTTTTCTATCAAACTCCGTCCAGCCGAAGATCCTAAAACACCATAAAATAATAGGGTTTTTTTTTTTTTTTTTTTTATGAAATTGAGTTTAAAAGCTAAGAATTTTAAGCTGTAGTATTAGTTACCCGTGGTTGTGATGAGGAGAAAGAAAAGGAAGAGGAAGGCCAGCAGCCGAAGGAGGCGATGGCATGAAAGTGTTGATGCATTCAAAACCATATTTTTGCAATGTGAAATTACGAAGCTCTTCTTTTAGCTACTTTGAGAGGATTTTTCTCTGTGTAATTTGACCACCTATTTCTCAAGAATTTGCCTTATATAGACTTTGGATTTTGTCTTCATATATAATTATTTTTTTAAGTTATTATTGAAACTAATAATTCTTATGATCCTGTTACGTTTAAGTGGCCAGTATTCTGTTATGTGTTACAGGTTTTTCTTTTCTATATATGTTGTACCTTTTTCTTCGAAAAATTAAATTAATAATACATTTTCAGTTGTCAATATTCTTGGAAGTTAGTAACCAATCAGTACAGCTCTCTCTATTTGAAACCACAAAAAGTACGGTTGTTGTCTTTCTCTCTTTCTCGCTCCACTATTGATATTTTCCAATCTATATATAATTCTATTTAAAGTTTATGCCTAATAACTCTTTTAGACTTCAGATAAAATATTTAACACATCTCTCAAATCTCAATCTTATATCTAGTTGGTTTTCGGAGTTTGAAAATGAATTAAAACTTGTTTTCAGTTTATCTATGACTTGTTAGATATTTTTTCAAAATAAATGGTCCTATCAGACACAAATTTTAAAATTTAGAGTGTTAATTAGAGACAAATTCAATTTTATATCAAATAAGTAGTTTGCAATTTCTTAAGAATATCGAACAGGTGAGAGACATATTAAATCTGAACTTATTAGACATAAAATTAAAAATTTAGAAATTTAATTATTAGAATTTTTTTTTTAAAAAAGAATTAAGTACCTATTATACACAACCTTTAAAATTTAAGAATCAATTTTCGTTTGATAAACATTTAGATTTTGAAAATTAAGCCTATAAATCCTACTTCCACCCATGAGTTTTGTTAGACTATGTGATATAATTATATTTACCCCAAATTTTTACCTTAAACTTTTAGTTCGATTGATGATTTAAGATGGTATTAGAGGGCGTGGTCCAGGAGGCCCTGGGATCAAACTCCTGTGAAGTTAGTTTCCTCCCTAATTTAATATTAATTTCACTTGTTTGGCTTTTGGTGATTTAAGAAGTTTTCTTTTTTGTTATCTTCTTTCTTCCTATGTTCTCAAAACTGAAGTCATGTTTTGAAAACTAAAAAATAGTTTTTAAATTTTTATTTTTTTTATAGAATTTGGCTAAAAATTTAAATGTTTTCTGAAAAAATATGAAACCTATATATTGTAAAGAGAAGTTATAAGAAAAAGTAAAAATCAAATGATTATCATACGGTCTAAAAATTGGTAAATTTAACATAAAAATATGATAGAGAGAGATTATACAGTAACTTAGAAGTGGTAGGCCACAGACTATGATATTACTCTCTCTAACTGTTAGAAGTACAATAACTTAGAAGTGGTATCGACAAGTCAGTATAATTCTCTAAGAAAGAAAAAGTTTTTCAACTTAGTAAGGTCTCTTATTTTTTTTATGGTTTGTTTTTAGCTGTTTAAAAATATTAGTAGGATTATAAATATAAATATAGATGAATAAATAAACTACGTATACTCATAAAAAAGAGTTAGTAGGAACTTTCACCCTACCAATAAGTTGAAAAGTTTTTTCCTGTCTCACAATATTAGAATTAATATAAACCAATGTGTAACATAATCGAATTTACAGTAATAATTTTTTTTCTTTCACATGCACGAAAATTGTAGAAAACTAAAGGAAGTGCATCTCAGTCCCAACTTGATTCTACTGTTATATAAGTTGTCATGTTTTTAGTGTCTTGTAATAATTAATATCATTATGGTTGTTTTTCTTTTTCTTTTTAATTTGAAACGAAAATAGCTATAATGTTCCCTTCCTCTTTGGTTTTGGGGAAAACAATAAAAGAAAAAAGAGACAGTGTGACCTTCAACTTCAGATTTGGAGGTTTTAATGTGTTGTAAGAATCGACAAGTAGAGACAACTAGGGAACAACTTCAAGCATTTAGGATTTTTTAGGGCACAAGAAGAATCTATATTTCATCGACAGAATATTTTTTACATCTTTATGTAACAATTTTTAAAATCTCAACATTCAAATCCTAGTTCAGCCTCTTAAAATTTGTAATCTTATCCAAATTTTAGGCAAACTCAATAAATTTTTGGTCCCTCAATTTTGTGTTTGGTTTCTTTTTGATCCATGAGTTTTCAAACTCAATAAATTTGCTTTGTATTTGGTAGCACTTTTGGTGCTTCCTCCATCTGTTCGTTAATTTCTATCGGGAAGCTGAGGTGACACCTATTTTTATTTAAAAAATATATTTTTTTTTGTATTTTTTCATTATTAAAACTTGTTTTATAATTTGCTAATACTTGTATTCTTACTTTGAAAAAAAAATTATTATTTTATTATTATTTAATTAAAAAACAATTTTAATTTCTTTTTTTTTTTCCTTTTTCTCTCTCTTCCTTCTCCCTTCTCCATTTTCCCTCTTTCCTCTTCTTTCTTCCTCTTCCTTTAATCTTCTCCCTTCTCCCATGGGTGTCTGCTGCCCACCCACTCCGCCATCTCCGTCGTCGTCCACTAACACCATCGTTGTGACCAACATTGCCCTTTTTCTTCCTTCTCTTTTCTTTTTTCCGCTCATTCTCTTTCTCTTCTCTTTTCCCTTCTCATTTTGTTAGGAATGCAAACAAATGTCCCACATTGGCTAAGGAAGGGATTGATCATGGGTGTATAAGTGAGGACAGTTATCTCCATTAGTATGAAGCCTTTTGGGTGAAACAAAAAGCAAAGTCATGAGATATCATATAAATGTGGAGACTTGTCGGGGTCCGTTGTCATTTTTCATGTTGTGTGCCAGAGAAATCCTCAAAGTGGAACAAAGATTAGTGAGTCTCGATTATGATCTATCAATGTGTTATACCACTCGCGTTGTTAAGAGCAAGTGTGGTGCCTCGAGATGAAAAACAAGCTCTCAGTTGGGAGTGTACAGATTTATTCGAGGGGGATGTCCCACATTAATATTATATCAATGTGGAGACTTGTCGGGGTTTGTCGTTGTTCTTATCACATTTCTCCATTCCCTCATTATAAAAAAAATTGAAACTAGCAGCTGATGGGTCTGTTGTTAGTTACTATAACGAAAAATTGAGAGACCAAAAAGGTATTTTATCCATATTTTAAATCTTTAAATGTCATATTTTAGTCTCTAAATTTATTTAAGAACTACAAAACTAACCTACAGTGTATCATCTTCAAAAACATGATCTCTATTAGTAATTATATCAAATTTGTGTTAAATAATTTATTTAAAGTTGAAAGTTTAGAATCTAAAATGAAAGTTAAACAAAAATTGTATTATTGGTTTCCTTTATGTAGTCTTATATGAATTATTTTGTGAAAAAAAAATGGAGACGCTAGAAGAAAAATGGCATTTAGTGTATGTAAGGCCTATGAAAAGGCTAGCTAGGGCAATGGTGCAGAGACATTACAACAACTTGGTAAATGCCATTAATTATACAAACCAAGGGGATCTCGAAAAAAAAAGGTGGGGTAATGTGAATAATATTGCAGGTACTCTTAAAAAGATTAGAGATTTAATCTATGTGTTGATCCAAAAGTGTTTATTAACAACGTATTTCATTTAAAGAATCACATTAAAAAATCATTTCAAACTTACCATTAGAAGAATGGACCAAATTCCAGGAATGATTTTTCCTTAGCTTTTCCTTTGTCTTGTCTTTAACTTCATGGATTCTATGAATGATTTTACTACACTTAAAAAGATGAGAGATATAAGGGAGGAAAAAACTAACACGGTTCTCTTTTTTTTTTTTTTTTTCATGTAGGGAAATTAGAATTGAAGTTTAGGGTTATTATAACCTAATTTGTAAATACATCTAGACAGGAGCGGAAGTGGTTAATAGGTTGTAAGCCCCTCCTCAAGTCACAGGTTCAATTTACTGTTTGTACAGTTTTAAATTGATATGATACATTGATTTATCACGGTCCTTTTTGTGGTGGTAAGGTTTTGGGTTTTGATTTTGGTTTTATTCTAGATTAGAATGAAAAGATTCTTGAAAATCTGTTGCCCCTAGAAAGTTTTTGGGTTTTATTATTGGTTCATTTTCATCAAAGTTTTTTCTCTTAGGGCTTTTAGTTTTAATAATGGAGAATTTTTTAGCTTCAAAAGTCTTTAATTTTTTTTTTGACGGGTTTTAGCGTTTTTTGGGCTCATTTTGCACAAAAAGTTTGCCAAACGATTTCTACTTTAAAGTATAATGTAATTATTCATTTCTACGTGAAAATGGTATGTTTTTATGGTTTTTACAACAGTTTATTGAAGTTTTTTCAAATCTGGTTTTTGTTTTTAAAAAAGTGGCAAATTTTGATTTCTTTTAGTGTTAAAATCTTGAAGGGTTGTGTTGTATGAAACATAAATTTTTTTGGTATTGATTGTTTGTAATTTATGATAAGTTTGAAGGTTTTAAAAGTTGTAGAATTAAGAAAATTGTTTTGTATTTTATTATATATTGAAAACATTGATTTTTATCAATTTTAGTAATTTTTTAATTGAATCTTAAAGTGTCTTCCATCCAATTTATTAATGCTAATTTTTTAGTCAAAGAATCCTAATTTTCTTAACTTTTTATGCATGGAATGGAAAAAATTGTGTAGATAAGTTTTTAGACCTTTAACATAGAATTTTTGTTTCTGATCAGTAAAGAATTGGATATGTTTGAGCTTCTAGGAAAAGTTGATGATTGCTCAAGAAAGTGAAATGAGATTTGGAATTGAGATTTTAATTGAAAATTGTTAGACATCTCGATATAATTAAATTTACTCCAAACTCGCAGCTTAACCTTTTAGTCTGATTGGTGATTTAAGATGCTCTCAAAGCAGGTGGTCCAGGAGTTCCTGTGTTCAAGCCCTGTTCCACTTGTTTGGCTTTTCATCAAATTTCCAAGAGAGTTTTGAAGACCCACATTTTAGATTTAACTACGAATGACCCTTTGATGTCGTAGGTACAATGTTGGTTATTTTGGCATCATAAATGACTACCAGTCTTGTTCTCCCGTCAACTCCCAAAGTATGTTAACGGGACGCTTGATGACGCCGTAACTAGAGCTAGAGTGTCACAAGTAAATTGTAGGTGTCACTCTCGTTCTAGTTACCTATAGCACTCTCTCGCTCTAGTTACTTGTGACACGTCTTTAAAAGAATGTGTTGTTATTTAGGAACACACGTCCCGGAAGAAGTGTTACGAAGGAAATCGTGTCACTCTCACTCTAGTTACCTGTGGCACTCTCGCTCCATTTACCTATGACACTCTCACTCTAGTTACTTGTAGCACTCTCACCCTAGTTACATGTGCCACTCTCGCTCTAGTTACCTGTGACACTCTCGCTCTAGTTACCTATGACACTCTCACTCTAGTTACCTGTGGCACTCTCACTCTAGTTACCTGTGGCACGTCTTTAAAAGAATGCGTTGTTCTTTAGGAACACACGTCCCGGAAGAAGTCTTCCGAAGGAAATCGTGTCACTCTCACTCTAGTTACCTGTGGCACTCTCGCTCCATTTACCTATGACACTCTCACTCTAGTTACTTGTAGCACTCTCACCCTAGTTACATGTGCCACTCTCGCTCTAGTTACCTGTGACACTCTCGCTCTAGTTACCTATGACACCCTCACTCTAGTTACCTGTGGCACTCTCACTCTAGTTACCTGTGGCACGTCTTTAAAAGAATGCGTTGTTCTTTAGGAACACACGTCCCGGAAGAAGTGTTCCGAAGGAAATCGTGTCACTCTCACTCTAGTTACGTGTGGCACTCTCGCTCTAGTTACCTATGACACTCTCACTCTAGTTACTTGTAGCACTCTCACTCTAGTTACCTGTGCCATTCTCGCTCTAGTTACCTGTGACACTTTCGCTCTAGTTACCTATGACACTCTCACTCTAGTTACCTGTGGCACTCTCACTCTAGTTACCTGTGGCACATCTTTAAAAGAATGTGTTGTTCTTTAGGAACACACGTCCCGGAAGAAGTGTTCCGAAGGAAATCGTATTGACTTATCATCATGTGATTTCGAGACTCTCGTTCTCGGATGAACACAACAAATTGTAGGTGTCACTCTCGCTCTAGTTACCTCATTTGTAGATGACGCACAAAATACAACCTTTTACATACGACCCTACATTCGACCTCCACCTCAACCAGACAATAGATTGATTAAAAAATCCAACAAACTGAAGACGGTTAGCTTTTCTTTTATTAAAGAATTAGACTTTTGTTGAATTTATAGGTTGAACTTCTTTTAAATCTATTCTTGATTTATGAATCTTATAATATTTTGGAATTATTGATAATTTAGTTTATAATATGAACTGATGTTGAAATATTATTACAAATTAGTTTTGTGTGAGAGTAAATTATATATTCTTAAAATTTTCAACTTGATAAATTTTGTATCTTTAACTTATTTTGCTAGTTAATGTTTTGATCTAAAATAAACTTTAAAAAAATTTCAACTTATGAATCGTACAATTTAAATATGTGATATATGTTGACCTAAAGTATTTAGAAAATACAAAGAACATAAATTAAAGAGCTTATGTTAATATAATTATATAAAAATTATAAAGTGTTTTGCACAAATTTGAAATTTCAACATATATAATAATAGTACACCATAAAAAATATAAACTACACAATACCTAGATCATGTATATAAAAATAAAAACTAAATTGAGTTAAGAAAAAAACGTAAAAATATAGTGTATTTGAATTATATAAAAATTATAAAATACTTCCTACAAATTTAAAATTTCAACCATATAATATTAATACACAATAAAAAAATATAAATTACATAGTAACTAGATAATTCATGCATAGAAAAACAGAAATTAAATTGAGTTAAAAAAAACAACTAGAAAATACCATGTATTTGTGAAAAATAAATTAAAATTTTAAAAAAATTAAGATAACTGTAATTGAACCTTCATGATTGAAAATAATATGAAACGTATATAATGTAATTCTATAAGTTAAACTTATGATTCCACCCTAAAAAGAACACGATATTTAGAGAGGAAACAAAATCGATTAAAATATACGAGTAATCAAACTTGTAAAAAAATGTAATTCTTTTAAAGACGTGCCACAAGTAACTATAGTGAGAGTGCCACAGGTAACTAGAGCGAGAGTGTCACAGGCAACTAGAGCGAGAGTGGCACCTACAATTTGTTGTGTTCATCCGAGACCGAGAGTCTCGAAATCCCGTGATCAATACGATTTCTTTCGGAACACTTCTTCCGGGACGTGTGTTCCTAAAAAACAACACATTCTTTTAAAGACGTACCACAAGTAACTAGAGCGAGAGTGACACCTACAATTTACTTTTGTCACTCTTGCTCTAGTTACGACATCATCAAGCGTCCCGTTAACATAGTTTGGGAGTTGACGGGAGAACAAGACCGGTAGTCATTTATGAGGCCAAAATAACCAACATTGTACCTAGATCGAGAGTGGCTGACAACATCAAAAGGTCATTCGTAGTTAAATCTAAAATGTGGGTCTTCTATCGATAATCCAGTCGAAAGGAGGTTATCCGTACAAAAACTCCAATTTCCAAGCCCACAAGTGAGGGAGGGTGTTAGACATCTTGATATAATTAAATTTACCCCAAACTCTCAGTTTAAGCTTTTAGTTTGATTGGTGATTTAAGAAAAATTATAGGATTATCGATAGAGGTAAGTACTAGTCTCGACATCCCTTCCAAAATAGAAAATTTAGAATAATTCCATTTTGATTATTGTTATTTGACAAAATATGTGAAGGCACGTTTTTTAATGTGATTTAAAATTGAATGAAATAGTTTGGTATGTTTTGATTTATTTTGCTAAATGAAAGTATATGTTTATCATTTTGAAAAGTATTTGATTGATTCAATAGAGTTATCATGGTATGCCAATTTTCTATTTTAGAAATGTTTTACTTGCATGTGGTAATAGCCTAAATTGGAATCAATAGAATTGTTCTGGTTTATTTGTGAGAAAACAAATTTGTGGTTTAACATTCCTTCTGAATGAAGATTCATGTGTGTGTTATTCACTTATGTGGTCTCACACTT
The DNA here is from genome assembly GCA_036507285.1 of Trichosanthes cucumerina. NCBI lineage: Eukaryota > Viridiplantae > Streptophyta > Magnoliopsida > Cucurbitales > Cucurbitaceae > Trichosanthes > Trichosanthes cucumerina. The sequence continues at coordinate 20,636,691 of CM071841.1, forward strand.
AAGTAAATATATTGATTGTTCTAGTCGATTTTATCGACTTTTGTGATTGAAAACTCTGACTAATTGAAGTTTATTTATGGGAAAAGGTGCAAACTGTGGTTTGACATTCCTTCGGAATAAAGATTCATGATGTGTTCCATCCACATGGCCTCACACTTAAGTAATTATATGGAATGTTTTGTTCAATTTTTATTGAGAACTTGATTAAATGTTCTGATTGATTGATTGATCAATGTTACCAATAGGGTAACCATCATATACGTTCTAAAGGCTACACAAATACTACATCTTCCCATTTCGATATTTGAAAGTATTGATAGATTGAAAGTATTGTTTGAGTTGAAAATATTAATTAATTTGAAAAGTACCGTTTGAATTGAAAGTTTCAATATTTGAAAGTGTTAGTTTGAAAGTTTTGTTCAATTGAAAAGTTTGGTTTTAAAAGTTTGTCGGATTGAAAGATTTGTTTTTTAAATCACTGATTGTCTGAAAATTTTAACGGAGAGTTTTGATAGTTGTATTAAAAAGTTTGAAGGATATTTATATTTTGTTTACTATTGTTTTGAAAGAAATGACCGAAGTAATATTTGACTTTTAATTCAACTATTAAAATGATTTGTTGAATTGAATTTCTATATTTTATTTTGAAGGAAAAGAAATTTATCAACTTGACGTGGAAGTTGCTTATTGAGTATTTATGTACTCATATTTCTTTTTTCTAAAATATTTTCAAACGAAAGATCAAGTTATAGTCCCAAAAGAAGTGAAGTTTAGCGTTTTGCACAAAACTTTGGAAGCCGTTATTAAGGATTCAATAGTTTATGTTATAATTTTTTTTGTAAGAAATTGCTTCCATTGAATTTGTTTAAGTTTGTAATTGTTACACTTTTGCATTATTGTTAGAATAACTGCATTGGAAAATATGAGCTATTTAAAATTTTGATACTTAAACTTGTCAAGTTGTATCAATTTTAACCTTAAACTTTCTGTTGTTGCCAAATTTCGGACAGGAGAATACACCTGACCTCCACGTGACAACGACGGTAAATTTGTAATTCTTAGGGGAAGAACGCAGCCTGCAAGACAAGGAAAACCTGGACACCGGTGTGGTGTAGGCCACACAAGCTCCGATGCCTAAGTCAGTGAGGATCTTCGAGAGAATAATAGAGAAGTTTTTGTATAATGGTCACCAGAATTAACTTACCTCTCTCTCCCCTCCTGGGAGAGATTAAATAGTTTCCCCCTGGCGTTCTTCCGTGGCCTCTTGGGTAAAGGAGAGATCGTGGGGAAGTTGAATATGGGCTTTCAGGCCTTTTTGAGTCGCTGAGAGGCCTGGAGATCAAACTTGTGGTCGGCCTCGGCCTCGGCCTTGGCGGTCGACCAACCGGTTTGGGCCAAAACCCAAACCCAAGTCCATGGTTTGTGTCATAGGGCTTGGATAGAGCTCAAACGGAGGAGGTTTATCTCGGTCGGCCTCGGCCCATGCCGAGAGCCGACCACGCTGCTGGGCCAAAGCCCAGCCGCGTCTTCTCGCCCGCCTCTTCTCGGTTCGGGGTCCTCTCGGGGTTTCTTGGTCTATTGAGAAAAGGAAAGGTCGGGAAGGGTGGAAACAAGCCTATGGGCCGCGTGAGATTGAAGCAAGGCCCGTGATATGACCTTGATCCGTCGGCCTCGGCCTCGCTCGTTCGGTGACCGACGACTGCTTGGGCTTAAGCCCAAGCCTTGACTTCTTTCTTGGGGTGTTGGGCGGTGTAGCCCAAATGGGAGGGTTCTACTGCAGTGGCCTCGGCCTCGGCCTATGCCGAGGCCGACCACGCGCTGGGTCGGCTCGAGCACGCCCGCTGCCTTTGTTTCGCCTTGGTTCACTCCTCTTCGATTTCACCTTTTTGACCTCGTATTGGGCTTCTTATTCATCGACTCTATGCCTTGGTCATTTGATCGCCCATTCTCGTTGGTCCAATTTTAACCCATAACATTAGCCCCCACACCCTAGTTAGGATTTGAGATTTGGAGCTTGCGAATTAATAGCATGAAGCCTGACTTGGGAGTAGCCTACTGAACTTCATATTCAATCTCATAGAATGTCAATTTCCCTGTTATTCAATTTGGAATTTTAGGTTCTCGTCACGCTTATTCTGCATTTCGATTTGCCTAGTTCCTTAGTCAAATTTCCTCGAGTCATTTCAAACATTTTGAGGTTGCCTCGAATTCTCTCTAGTTATTGTTGTCCATCCTTATGAGGATATTCAGTCTCCTAGAGTGTCAATTTCTCCGGCATTCAATTTGGAATTTTAGGTTCTCGTCACGCTTATTCTGCGTTTCGATTTGCCTAGTTCCTTAGTCAAATTTCCTCGGAGTCATTTAAAACATTTCGAGGGTTGCCTCGAATTCTCTCTAGTTATTGTTGTCCATCCTTATGAGGATATTCACTCTCCTAGAGTGTCAATTTCTCCCAGTATTTAATACAAATGTCGAGGATCTCGCAGCTTAATTTGCGTTTTCGATTCTCCTAATAAGGTTTATTTAGAGTCATTTTAGACATTTCGAGGGTTGCCTCGAATTTTTCCCAGTTTCTGCTGTCCATCCTTATGAGGATATTCATTCTACTAAGGGGTCAATTTCTCCGTTATCCAATGGGATTCTAGGTCAGTCATCATGCTTATTTTGCATTTCGGATGTTCCCTTTTCCCTTAGATCATCCCAAGATTGCTTCTCTTGGGGGTTTATGCTCTCATCCGGATTCACGACTTGTGTCGTACTCCAGTGACTTTACATACTTGAGGTTGTTCTCAGGTTTAAGCGGGATTGTCGCTAACCCTTACGAGGATTATTTTGGACTTCTTGTCCCCTCGTAGGAGGAAAATTTTGTCATCCAACAATCGTGTTGCTTCACATCGAGCTTGGCTCAGACCATGAGAGAAGAAAAATAGAAATTAAAGAATTGAAGTGGGAGGTTGGGGTCTGCTCGGCCTCGACCAGGTTGGCCTCGGCTTCAGTCGGGTCGGCTCGGGTTCGACCAAGTTGCCTTCGACCTCGGTCAGGTCGGCTCGGCCTCGGCTTATTCTAGTCGTCCTCGGCTTCGGTTAGGTCAGCTCGAGCTCGGCCAGGTTGACCTCGACCTCGGTCAGGTCGGCTCGGCCTCGACTTATTCTGGTCGTCCTCGACTTCGGCCAGGTTGACCTCGGCTTCGATCAGGTCGGCTCGAGCTCAGCTAGGTTGACCTCGACCTCGGTCAGGTCGGCTCGGCCTCGACTTTTTCTGGTTGTCCTTGGCTTCGACCAGGTTGATCTCGACTTCGGTCAGGTCGGCTCGAGCTCGGCCAGGTTGACCTCGACCTCGGTCAGGTCGGCTCGGTTTCGACCTCGGCCTATTCGGGTCGTCCTCGGCTTAATCTGTAGAATTTATTTTTTTGGTTATGTTTCGCGTAGCTTCTGCTTTTTTGTTCAATATGGAAGCATATCCCTTTAGTAGCCCCCTTACTTAAGTAAGAGTTTCAGTTTTGAAAACTGTGCTTGAGTGATACAATTATAGTTTGAGAAAGATGATTCATTCATAATAGAATATCATGTATGATTGAAACTCTAAATGCTGGCAAGAACTGTCCTAACCGAACAAAGAAAAAATCTATTAATAATAGATTCTAAGGTGTTCTGCATTCCAAGGGTGGGAAAGAACTTTTCCCTTGTGATCAATTAGAGTGTATGTGTCAGGCCTGACGATTTTAGCGATTTGGTATGGTCCTTCCCACGTTGGGCCTTGCGCACCAGATGATGGATCCTTGGTGTTTTGCATAACTCTTCTTAGCACGAGATCTCCTTCTTTAAAACTTCGTTTCTTGATTGTTGTATTGTAGTACCTTGTAATTCTGTTCTTGTACTCTGCTGCTCGAAGGTGAGCTTTTTCTCTGTGCTCTTCTAGTAGGTCTAAGGTTAGTCTCATGGACTCCTCATTCTGTTGAGGGTCAAATTCTTCTACTCTTGGCGAGGATAAACCAATCTCAACAGGGATGACTGCCTCAACACCATAAGTGAGTGAGAAAGGGGTCTCGCCTGTGGTAGATCTTGCAGTCGTCCTGTATGCCCATAACACATTATGCAACTCTTCTGCCCATGCTCCCTTTAGATTTTCCAGCTTTGTCTTAAGATTTAGTTTGATAATCTTGTTCACTGCTTCCACTTGTCCATTGGCTTGAGGGTGTGCTGGAGATGAACATCGATGATCAATATTGAGATCTTCACAAAATTTTCTGAAGGCTGCATTATCGAATTGTTTTCCATTGTCTGAAATAATTACATTAGGAATTCCAAAACGACATACTATTGTTGCGTAAAATTAATATTGCAATACCACAGTGTACGGGTCAAGTTTTAGTATAGTGATTTATGAGTCCAAGTATCGTCCTCGGGAATGAGTTTCTAGATTAATTAAGTACTAAGATACTAATTCTCAAATTTAGCTAAAGCAACAAAACATGGATAGGTGTTTGACGAACAAGACAACCAAACAAATAAACATATGGAGACACGAATTGATAGAATTAAAGGAAGTGATTTTACAAGTTAATAACCTAACTACACATGCATTGACCTCATGAGATGAATTTATAAACAAGAAGTAAATTACTCAAGAAAACCTCTCGGTTCTTAATGAGCCTCACACATGCAATAGAATTCATAGTCTCCATACGAACCTACAACATGCATGACATTAAGCAACTTCTTTAAGTGTTTCCCTAAGAATTCTAAGTCACTCTCGTGCCAGACTACTAAGGGTTTTGACAATTTTGCTCTAATTCAAGCTTTATCTCTCGAGTCCACTTGAATCAACGAATTAAAGAGTGCAGAGTGAATGGCAAAAAATAAGAACAAAACATGCTTCAATATATTGTAATAAAGTCCTAACAAATAAATCAAATCCTACTACAATGTTTACCTACTCTAAATCACATGAAAAACAAACTAAACAAGTAGAAAACGTCTTAGAACGCTATTACAAATTGAAAGAAAGAGAAATAAACTTAGGTGTCGATGTCGGTCCTTCGTCTCCGAGCTCCCGTCTTCGATCTCGAACCTCCACGAATGCTTTGGCTCCCAAAATCACTATTTTCTCCCTTCTTACAAGGTGTATTTCGAATTTAGGGCAAAACTCTACCAAATTGTGCTCCCCTTTTGCAAGAATCATAAGGTTGTATTTATAGGCATCAATGTGGCAGCGTTGCAACGCTAGGGACAGCGTTGCAACGTTGTACCCTAGGCGTGTATCAAATATGGAAACTATCGACAGCGTTGCAACGCCGTGGACAAATTAGCAACGCCGCTACCTTAACGCCGCGCGCTCCTTATCGGTGTAGCGTTGCGGCCTTTGCAAGGCGGCGTTGCAACGCTACCCACACGGCTTCATAAGCGTCTTCTTATCGAGATGGCGTTGCAACGCCAAAAGGCGATGTTGCAACGCCATCGCTCAGAGCCTACAAAGCCTCTTGCCGCGCTTCTTCGGCGTTACGCGCTTCTATATGGCGTTACCAACGCCATCACCTCGGTCTTAAAACTTGGTTTGATCCTTTCACTTCCATTTGATGTCATATTTAGCTCCAAATAGCCTTGTTTTGATCCCGAGTGATCCAGATTGTCTCCAATAGCTCCGCTTAAGCTCTCAACTCGAAATTGAATAAATTAACCACGTAAAAGCCCCGAAATCATCATAAAACTAGCAATAATTAAGCCTAAGGATAGCACATTTTGTGTGCTATCAAACACCCCAAACTTAGACTTTTGCTAATCCTGAGCAAAAACAGAGTTAAACATTAGATTGTTCTTAAACATACATTTGATTCAATTCTCGAAAATTTAAGAGAAAATCTGGTAATCACGGGAAACACTCAAACATGACACTTTAGCAAGCAATTTAAAACTTTCCCTAAGTGTTCCTACTTGTGTGTGTGATTAGTCTATGTTCCTTCATTTTTACTAAGCCCTCGATCAACTTTATTAGGCTCTCCATTCAACTTCCCCTACACTGGTCTTAATTACTAATCCTTGAGTGTCCCCACATTCAAGAAATAAATAACTCTACTCAAAGACTTAATCACTCTTTTGATGCTACTTTTTCTATTTTCTTCTTTTTTTTTTTTTTTTTGTGCAAGGACACTAGCTTTCACACATCCACCGCAGGGACCTGTACCTGCAGCACTCGCTCAATGAGTGGCCTAACTGATCACGAAGAAGGTAGCTCTTTTTGTCCTCACAATTTTTTTATAACAACAAAAACAGATTTACAACCCTTTCACATAATGCACATATTATACAGATTATGCACTTCATATTGTCGCTCACCCTATATCCTGCAGCTTTAACTCTCAAATCGGTTCTCGAGACCTATCGAGGTGACATCAAACTTCTAAACCCAATAACTTTGTTCTAAGCATTTCAAAACTACACGAACAAAGGCTATGTGCATATAATGCAGGAAAAACTCAAGAAATTTTTTTAAATTAACTCAAATTCATGTCATGCTTTCAGGTTTCAGTAGAATCACAAAGATTTTCAAATAAATCTCATCCTAGTCTATCATGATCACACTCATGTAAAGGAACAATCACCAATTCAAAGACATACTCGGGGATTTGTTATAATAAATAAACAACATCCTACCCCCAAACTTAAACTAAACATTGTCCCCAATGTTTGTAGAAATAAGCATGAGGTAAGTATAAGGGTAGAAGTGAACGATACTGTCCTGGTTGATGGAGATCTTTCTGAGTTCCTTGGATAGCCAAAGCATGTGTGTTGGAGTTCCTCTGAATGGGAGCATGGATTTCAACGAAGAAGGAATCTCCACAACCTACGAGTAAAAAACAACAACTAACTAAGAATTGAAAAACATCAAAAACAACTAAAGCAAGCTAAAGACAGGAAAACAAAAATAAGTAAAGCTTGGGTTGCCTCCCAAGAAGCGCTTTGTTTAACGTCTTTAGCTAGACTATACTCCCTCAAGGTGTTTCTTTCCTTGCTTGTAGTGCCTGGAGTGATGTGTTCATTTGGCCAACTGGTCTCTATATTCTTTATTGCACCTCCATGACTTGTCACAATACCGATAGATCGGTGATCGCATTCTCCAACTAGTTCGACCGACTGATTCAAATATGAAGGAGTGCAATGTGTCTTCCAGAGAGATGGTTTCTTCTCTGCGATGTAGAAGCATGCCTCGTAGGAGGATTCAACACATTCTTCTTTGTTAGCATAGGAGAAATTCTCATGATACCTCAAACCTGGATTGTAATGTGTTGGTAGGTTATTATGAGTCTGATTGCCTCCATAGTGATTGCTTCTGTTGTTCAGGTAGTGCAATTGCTCCATAGTGGATTCTCCATTGGGCTGGGAGCATTGAGAGGACATCCCTGTTTGTGGTGATCCTGCAAAATTATTCAGTGTGTGAGTGAGAGATGCCATATGAGATCTAAGAGAAGTTACCTCATCTAGTTGATACAATCCAACTCATCGGCTTAGATCTGTCATTGTCTCAGAGGCCACCGTAGTCGGGCAGCTTGACACTTCCTCCGTGAGGGCACGTGCTTTGACACAGTTTTCGCCATGAAAGCCCTTCCAGCAGTGGCATCCAGAATGGTCCTGGTCTTGCCTTCCAGTCCGTTATAAAACAGCTTGTACTTGGAGCCATGCAGGTAGCCATGTTGTGGGCACCTCCCGAGCATGTCCTTGTACCTTTCCCGTGCCTCAAATAATCGCTCTCCCCTCTTGCTTTGCTGAATGTTCCTATCTCGGTCCTTAACCTTGCAGCTTTGACAGTGGGAAAGAATTTGGTCATGAAGGCTTGGGCCAACTCTCCTCCCGAAGTGATACTTTGCTGAGGAAGGGATCCTAGCCATTCTTTGGCTCTACCCTGCAAAGAAAAAGGAGAGAGCGTGTGAATACTATCGTGAGAGATACTGCTTCATTATAAATGTACCACAGATTTCCAAAAATTTTGAAGATGAGAGTTAGGATCTTCTCGTGGCTAGGCCTCTGAAAGCACCTTCCCTAACCAATTGTATCACCCGCTTTTTGGTTCAAAGTTATTAGCATTGAAAGGGCATGGACTATTCCACTGCTGCTTCGAAATTAAACACAGTTGGAAATACTCCTTATAGGTTTAGGGTTATTGATGAGCTCCTGATCAACCATTTCTTGAGGTTCTGCTCTTCCTTCCCTTAGGAGTCTCTTACAGGTCCTCTCGATCTCAGGATCAAAAGGGTGCAAGTCTGCAGCTCTCCCTTTGGGCATACACCTGGAGAAACAAAAAGAAAGAAGTTAGATTAAAAAAAAGAAAAACACCAACAACTAGAAAATAAAACATAAAATAAAGACATAAAACATAAAACTTGGGTTGCCTCCCAAGAAGCGCTTTCTTTAACATCTTTAGCTAGAAGGTGACTTATCAGGGCACATAAAATTGCTCATATTTCTTCGGGCCCTTCTTGCTCGAATCGATGTAGCCTTCTAAGTCTAAAAGGTTATCCTGCTTTTCTTCAGCCCTGATCAGAAAATTATTTTTGGGATTTTTATTTATCAAAATAAAAGAACTGAAATCAAAGCAAGACTCGTGAGTGTAAGACAAATGGTTATCAAAAATAAAGGAAATTTCTGGGGATAAAATAAAAGAAGACTTCTCAGCCTCTAACTTTATCACCTGGATCTCTCCTGTGGCACTAAGTGTATCACCAGTGTCCTCCTCACTAACCTGATCATGGTGTGCCTCAGTCTCCCCCAAACTATCCTCACTAACATCTAAACAAATCCTCCTAGGTGGCATCTCCTGAGTGGTAAGGATAAGAAATTGTTCCTGTAAGACCTTAAGGGAAACTACTAGCTGGTTAAGATATTGAGCTCTATCCTGTACTATTTTCCAAAGTCCTACCACCTCAGTTTCTAACCTATCCAACCTTTCTAATTCACTATGAACCAAAATTTTCAATTTTAACTCTAATGTATATTATGCCAATTGGTCCATAAGAGAAGATTTTTCTGGTGGTTGGTTAAGCTACGAAAAACTATGGTTCCAAGTGCTTAAATAACTACCCTCATGTGAATTTTCATATATGTCAGGTACAGAATGGTAAAAATTAGACACATGGTAATCAGAAAAATCATGATGCACAAAACTTGGATCCTGAGAGGGACAGTAGAATGGTGGAAACTCAAAATTATGCAAAGTCATACTTGAAAAATCAGTAATTTCACAACAAGACTTCACACAATATCAACACAACCAAAACAGAAAACAAAGACTCAAAAACACACAAAACTAAAATAACACAAATAAGGAAATAAACAATCACACAAAACAATTAAGGAAAGACAAACAAACAAGCTTTAGTCTAAAATTTTAAATTTTCTCCTAATATTAATTAATCTAAATAATCGCCATTCCCTAAGAATCGCATACAAAAAACTTGTTGCGTAAAATTAATATTGCAATACCGCAGTGTACGGGTCAAGTTTTAGTATAGTGATTTATGAGTCCAAGTATCGTCCTCGGGAATGGGTTTCTAGATTAATTAAGTACTAAGATACTAATTCTCAAATTTAGCTAAAGCAACAAACACATGGATAGGTGTTTGACGAACAAGACAACCAAACAAATAAACATGTGGAGACACGAATTGATAGAATTAAAGGAAGTGATTTTACAAGTTAATAACCTAACTAAGCATGCATTGACCTCATGAGGTGAATTTATAAACAAGAAGTAAATTACTCAAGAAAACCTCTCGGTTCTTAATGAGCCTCACACATGCAATAGAATTCATAGTCTCCATACGAACCTACAACATGCATGGCATTAAGCAACTTCTTTAAGTGTTTCCTAAGAATTCTAAGTCACTCTCGTGCTGCATTACTAAGGGTTTTGACAATTTTGCTCTAATTCAAGCATTATCTCTCGAGTCCACTTGAATCAACGAATTAAAGAGTGCAGAGCGAATGGCCAAAAATAAGAACAAAACATGCTTCAATATATTGTAATAGAGTCCTACAAATAAATCAAATCCTACTACAATGTTTAGCTACTCTAAATCACATGAAAAACAAACTAAACAAGTAGAAAACGCCTTAGAACGCTATTACAAATTGAAAGAAAGAGAAATAAACTTAGGTGTCGATGTCTTCTTCCTTCGTCTCTCGAGCTCCCGCCTTCGATCTCGAACCTCCACGAATGCTTTGGCTCCCAAAATCACTATTTTCTCCCTTCTTACAAGGTGTATTTCGAATTTAGGGCAAAACTCTACCAAATTGTGCTCCTCTTTTGCAAGAATCATAAGGTTGTATTTATAGGCATCAATGGGGCGTTATTGTTAGAACGCTTAGGACACAGCGCAACGCTGCACCCTAGGCGTGTATCAAATATGAAAACTATCGACGGCGCTGCAACGCCAGGGACAGCGGTGTTGCAACGCCGCTACCTTAACGCACGCGCTCCCTTATCGGCAGTAGCGTTGCGACGCGCAAGGCGGCGTTACAACGCTACCGCATCGGCCTTCATAAGCGTCTTCTTATCGAGATGGCGCGTTAACGCCAGCGCCAAAAGGCGCGTTGCAACGCCATCGCCGTAGCCTACAAAGCCTCTTGGCTGCACCTTGGCGTTGCAACGCTTCTATATGGCGTTGCAACGCCATCACCTCGGGTCTTAAAACTTGGTTTGATCCTTTCACTTCCATTTGATGTCATATTTAGCTCCAAATAGCCTTACTTTGATCCCGAGTGATCCAGATTGTCTCCAATAGCTCCGTTTAAACTCTCAACCTGAAATTGAATAAATTGACCACGTAAAAGCCCTGAAATCATCATAAAACTAGCAATAATTAAGCCTAAGGATAACACATTTTGTGTGCTATCAACTATATTTCTCCAAACAAAGTTAGTTATCTTTTTTTCTATGATTGTTGCCAATGCTTCTGCTTCAGCCCACTTTGTGAAGTAGTCTACTGCCACAACTGCGAATTTAGTCTGTCCTTTACCTAGGGGAAGGGGTCCAATAAGGTTTATTCCCCATTGTGCAAAAGGCTAAGGGCTCACTACACTTGTCAATGGTTCTAGCGGTTGCCTTGGAATTGGGGTGAATCGTTGACATTGGTCACATGATCTTGCAAAATTTCTTGCATCCTGAAGCATTGTCGGCCAATAATATCCTTGCCTTGTGATCTTGTGACATAAGGATCTTCCGCCTGAGTGGTTGCCACATATTCCTTCATGGATCTCTCTCATCACATATTCTGCTTCATTTGGTGTAAGACATCTCAAGAGTGGCATTGAATAGCCCCTCTTGTAGAGTTTACCTTCTCTGAGTAAGTAATGAGCTGATCGCCTCTGTACTCGTTTGGCTTCTGCTTTTTCTAAGGGCAATTTTCCCTCTTTCAAGTATTCCAATATAGGATCCATCCAGGAAGAGGTCTTCTCGGCCTCGGCTGAAATCTCCTCGGCCTCAGCCAAAATCTCCTCGACTTCGCTTGAGTCTTTCTCAGTTTTCGCCGAGTTGTCTTCGACCTTTGTCTCATCTGGCTTGCTTCCTGATTCCATTATCTCCTCTTTACGTATGGATGGTTCATACAGGATTCCAACTGGAACTATTCGACTCAGTTCAGTTTCATAAGCTGCTGCTAATCGGGCTAAAGAATCAGCATTGGCATTTTGTGATCTTGGGATTTGCTTGAACTCGTGTTTGGAGAACGAGACAAGTAGTTCCTTGACCTTTGACAAATATTTTGCCATTCTTCTTTCTTTAGCTTGATATTTATTTGTTACTTGTTTTACTATCAGCTGAGAATCACTCAGAACTAATAGATTAGAGATTCCTATCTCCTTGGCGATTCTCAATCCTGCTACGAGCGCCTCATATTCCGCCTCATTATTTGATGTCTTAAACTTGAATCTGAGAGCATATTCATACCTTTCTCCTTCAGGGGATTCAAGTAGGATTCCTGCTCTGCATCCTTTGACGTTGGAGGACTCATCAACGAACAGTTTCCAGGGCAGATTAGGGGTTTCTGAATGAGATGTCTCCATCTCCATTGCATATTGGAGATGATCGATCATTTTCCTCTTATGGTCGATCTCGGCTTTCACGTGGTTGGCCTCAGCCTCGGCTTCCATGTGGCCGGCATCGGCTTCGGCATCTATGTGGTCGGCCTCGGCCTCGGCCTCTATGTGGTTGACCTCGACCTTGGCCTTCATACGATCGGTCTTGGCCTTAGCCCCCACGTGGTCGGCCTTGGCCTTAGTTCCCATGTGGTCGGCCTCGGCCTTCGCGTGGTCGGTTTCAGCTTGTGATGGGGTGAGCTCTGCTACGAAATCTGCCAGTACTTGTCCTTTGATTGATGTCCTCGGTTTGTAGTGAATATCGTATTCACTAAGTTCTACTGCCCACTTCATTAGACGTCCCGAAGCTTTTGGCTTCTGCAACACTTGCTTGAGAGGGAAATTCGTGAGAACAATTATCTTATGCGCCTGGAAGTAAGGACGCAATCTTCTGGCTGAGGAAACTAGAGCTAGTGCAAGTTTTTCTACTTGGGGATATCTAGTTTCAGCCCCTACCATTGCTCTGCTGGTATAGTAGATTGGTCTTTGATGACCTTTCTCTTCATTGATTAACGCAGAACTTATAGCAGTGTTAGAAGCAGCTACATAAAGTAGCAACTCATCTCCTTTAGCTGGTTTGGCTAGGAGGGGAGCTGAACTTAGATAAACTTTTAGTTCTTGAAAAGCTTGTTCACACTCTTTAGACCATTCAAATGGGAGATCCTTCTTCAGAATTTTAAAGAAGGGTTGGCACTTGTCAGTAGCTCTACTGACGAACCTGTTCAATGCTGCAATTCTTCCATTGAGACTTTGAAGTTGCTTGAGATTGGTTGGGGATGACATCTCTAAGATAGCTTTTATCTTGTCTGGATTTGCTTCGATTCCTCTTTGATGTACCATGAATCCCAGGAATTTTCCTGATGTTACTCTGAAAGCACACTTACTTGGGTTCAACTTCATCTTGTATTTTCGAAGTATCTGGAAAGCTTCATGGAGGTCAGTTTCATGTTGATATGCTTTAATGCTTTTTACTAGTATATCATCTACATACACCTCCATAATCTTTCCTAGCAAGGGAGCAAACATTCGATTTACCATTCATTGGTAGGTGGCTCCTGCGTTCTTGAGACCAAATGGCATGACTTTGTAGCAGTAAAGCCCCCTGTCAGTGATAAAAGAGGTCTTCTCTTGATCAGATCCATACATCTTGATTTGATTATATCCAGAGTAAGCATCCATGAAACTCAATAATTCATGGCCCATTTGCATCTACTAACCGATCTATCATAGGCAAAGGGTAACTGTCCTTAGGACAAGCCTTATTTAGATTAGTGAAGTCGATACACATTCGCCATTTGCCATTAGATTTCTTTACTAAAACCACATTAGATAGCCATTGGGGATAATGGACTTTCCTAATGAAATTGGCTCTTAATAAATCATCTACCTGGTTGGCTATGATCTCGTTTCGCTCCTGATTGAATGCGCGTCGCTTCTGTTTCACGGACTTGAAATCTCTGTCTACGTTCAACCGGTGCACCATGATATCAGGATCTATTCCTGGCATATCCTCATGAGACCATGCGAATAAATCTGCATTGTCCCTCAAGAAACTAATCAGTTTTTCTTTCTGCTTAGCCCCTAGGTTTGCTCCAATATTTACTCTTCTGTCTTCCGATGTGAGCGGGATTGATTCTAATTCCTCGGCAGGTTGCCCTCTTTGGTTGGTTTCATCCTCCCTAGGAGTGAGAGGCTGGGCGGTCACCTTCTTTATCGTCTCATCTTGTAACCCTTCTGGTATGCACTGCCACGTAGCTTGAACGAACAAGTCGGCGTTGGCTTTATCCTGGCGCTGGTCGACCTCGGCCAACGAGCGGAGGTCACCGTCTTCACGCGATCCTTCTTGCTTGTGTCGCCATGTAGCTTGAACGGTCTGGTAGACCTTGTCTTTCTAGTGTTGGTCGGCCTCGACCTCGGTATGAGGTCGAGGAGATATGTTTCCTCGCGTTCGCCGCACACGACGATCCTGATCACAATCGCGTCATTCCTCGTTCAAAAACGTGTTTCTTTGCATTATTTTCATCACTCTAGACAGATTGACTTGGGCACTAGGTTCTCCAAGCAAGCGTTTGTTCGTCCCCACAGACGGCGCCAACTGTTGTTACCAAATTTCAGACAAGAGAATACACCTGACCTCCACGTGACAACGATGGTAAATTTGTAATTCTTAGGGGAAGAACGTAGCCTGCAAGACAAGGAAAATCTGGACACCGGTGTGGTGTAGGCCGCACAAGCTCTGATGCCTAAGTCAGTGAGGATCTTCGAGAGAATTATTGAAAAGTTTTTGTATAATGGTCACCAGAATTAACTTACCTCTCTCCCCCCTCCTGGGAGAGATTAAATAGTTTCCCCCTGGCGTTCTTCCGTGGCCTCTTGGGTAAAGGAGAGATCGTGGGGAAGTTGAATATGGACTTTCGGGCCTTTTTGAGTCGTTGCAAGGCCTAGAGATCAAACTTGTAGCTGGTCGGCCTCGGCCTTGGCCGAGGTTGACCACTGGTTTGGGCCAAAACCCAAACCGAAGCCCATGGTTTGTGTCATAGGGCTTGGATAGAGCTCAAACGGAGGAGGTTTATCCTGGTCGGCCTCGGCCTCGTCCGACCACGCGGCTCGGGGTCCTCTGCGGGACCACGCGAATGCCACGCGCGCTGGGCCAAAGCCCAAGCCGCTTCTCGCTCTGCTCTTCTCGCCTCAGGGTCCTCTCGCGGGATTTCTTGGCCTATTCGTAAAAGGAAAGGTCGGGAGAGGTCCGAAACAAGCCTATGGGTCGCGTGAGATTGAAGCAAGGCCCGTGATATGACCTTGATCTGCAGTCGGCCTCGGCCTCGAGAGTCGACCACGGGCTTGGGCTTAAGCCCAAGCCTTGACTTCTTTCTTGGGGTGTTGGGCGAGGTAGAGCCCAAATGGGAGGGATTACCTGCTGTCGGCCTCTGCTGCCGAGGCCCGACCACGCACTGGTCGGCTTGAGCACGCCCGCTTCGTCTTGTTTCGCCTTGGTTCGGTCCCTCTTCGATTTCAACCTGTTTTGACCTCGTATTGGGCTTCTTATTCTGTCTGACTCTATGCCTTGGTCATTTGATCGCCCATTCTCGTTGGTCCAATTTTAACCCATAACACTTTCAATTTCATAAAAATTGCACATCAAATTTAGATAAGTATTGCAATATTAACCTCAAACTTTAAAAAGTATTGCAATTTTAACTCTCTAATACATTCTTGCTTCAAATATCGTTAAAAAAAGTTTTCCTTTATGCATTCAATGAATTATAAAACATATATACGATATGAAATTGATAAAGTTTTAGAGAAAACAATGTTAGAGCTAACTCTTTTTTGTTGAAATTTATGAATTTTTAAAAAGTTATTCAATGGTTAATTTGTGCATTGGTCAAACTGACTTTTGTGTAAAACTTTATTTTAATGAATTTAATGAGTTTATGAAGATTTTTACACTGTGTTTTTGTTAAAATTAATAGGCGAGTAGGGAAATTTAAATTGAGTGGGTAAAGATTGCCACACATATTTAAGTTTAGGGTCTAATTTGATAAAATTGAAAGTTTAGAATTTAAATTGGTACAACCACACAAGTTTAAGGTCGAAATTGATTTTTTTTCTCAAAATAATAATTGCATTATTGATCACATTATAGTTTTTATTTTCTTCTTAGTCAATAGGAGGAATTGAGCCTCATACCTTTAGGAAGTAAGTAATATCTTAATTAATTGAGTTATATTTATGTTGACGATTATTTGAGATATTTATGGGTAAAAGAACTATAATTCTTCTTGTTTTTATTATTACGCTCTTATGTTTAAGCTTATGAAGTTCCTTTAGCTTTGTTATCTAGATTTAACCTACTTAACAAAATTTACTCGGCCAATCTCATAAGAAAACCATGAATCTGATTGTTCATACTAAAACCATTTGTTGTTTTAAGTTCAACAAAGATGGGGTATGTGATAAGACTTTCAACCATAGAGATAGTAATAGGTGCTTTATCTTTTGAGTCAGGGTTGATGGAAAAAATGTTCCTCGAGTGAGACAAAATATTACCTTCTAACTTTCAAATTTAAACTTTTCTACATAATATTTTTTTCATAAAAAATGGGTTGGACAATTGCTCTCCCCTCGTCTCTTTGCTTCAGTTATGTTCCAAACTATGTTTGAAGTGACATAATACTAAAACATGACATTAAAACTTCAATTGTATGTATTTTGTAATGTGAACTAAATTAGATGTGATAGAAAAAACTAGTTACAAAAAAAAAAAGGAAAAAGGAAAAATATGAGGATGATAAATAGAGAGCGTCATATGTCATATGATAAATGATTCTATAATTAATGGAGGGAGGAAGAACAAAAGCATTAATGCCATCTCGAGAAAAAAATAAAAAATAATAAAAAATAAAAATAAAAAATAAAAAAAGAATTAATGAATTGAGAAAGACAGCCGACAGGAATGGGACTACATGTCGTTTTCATTATAGGCAGTGCATGGAATTATGTGAGAGTACGGAAACAAATGTGGGACGCACCGTTTAAGACATTGCCAACATCGGACCCCTTGCATTCGTCCCTCTTTCTATTCTCTAACCCCAATTAATTTCCTTCACTCCTTAAATCTTTTTTTTTCCTCTTAATGTTTATTAGTTAAATTCATTTAAAGACAAACACTATTAAATACCCATGGGATAAATTGCCTTAAGACCACTTGTTCACCAATTAGGTTGTTAATTAAGACAACTTTTCAATGTTTTAGTGTTTCAATCAGATTTAACTAGGTTCATTTATTTCAATTGCCAAAATTTTTTTATGTCGGCTTCGATTTTTTTTAAATATGTCGTCTTGTAATTTATTATGATTTATATTTTTCCCTCTTTTATTTAAAATTATATTCCATAGTATGGAGCTTTATTAATAATAATTATTATTATTTGAAAAATAAAGGTTAAAAATATCCTAATTAGTTCATAAGCTACATGCTTAAATCAGATTTCTATTCGAAAAGTATATATTCTTTTTCTGTATAGGGTTTTCCTTTTCTTAAAAAGAAAAGATTATTGATGTCTTGACTGGTTCATAATTTTTTCTCAAATCTTATATATATTAACTTTTATAATTTTACAGGTTCAAAACAATACTTTTTTTTTGTTCTCAATAAAAAAAAAAAACCTTGTTTTCAACCACTCCCGAATTTCTTTTTGAGACTCTTTTAGTAAATCAGAATATATAAGGAAGATTAACTCTATGTTGTTTCATTGTCCAAAAAATATAAAATTGTATTTGTTGTGTGTTTTTTCTTAATGGAATTGATTGTTTTAAAAATTTAGAAGTTTTACATAGAATGTATAGTTTTAGTTGATATTGTGTTTATAAATTTAACATTAATGTTTTGATTAAGAATCCTTGAGGTAATACCTTGAACATTTATCGAGAAGGGATAAAGTTGAGAAAGAAATGGAGTTTCTAAAATTATTTCATCTAAGTCTTTTACCAGGATAAAAGTATTTTTAAAGAGGGAAACTAGAAAAATTGCTAGATTTTCTACTCCCTACCTAACTAAAAAAAACCTTAAAAAAAAAAAAATCTAAGAGGAGAGAAAAAAATATAGTTAACAAAATATAAAAATAGCAAGATTCTAAGGGGAGAGAAATTGTAGTTAACAAAATATAACAACCTTGAGTCAAATCTAAACTATTGAGTTAACATCGTTTAAAGAAAAGAAAACAATGCATAAGGTACATAGATGTACCCTACGATTTAAATGACGAGCTATTGAATACTACATCTAACTTATTATATGTATGGGACCGTTCTATATTGATTTAATGAAATGGGAATATGTGTAATTACCCATTAAGTGTGCAAAAATTAAATTGAAAATATAAAAATTAATACCTCATACACATTGTTAACTGATGTAAAAAGGTCATCATTAATCACTTGCAATAATTAAATACTCCACTTGAAACTCTCACATCTCCCCATCATTTATACCACTGTATAGCTTCTTGTTGGATCATTAGATATTTACTTTTATTTCCTAGTTCCTCTTGACGACTCATAGCATACACGAGGAGTACCTCTCTTGTCAGTATTTCCTTTAGGCTTGCCTCGTCCCTGTGTATATTAGTATCTACCATACAAAATGTCAATTTCGAAATATATATTTTTATCTACTATCTTTTTATGCTTTCGAAAATCAAATGTGTTTGATTGATTTCTTCATTCCTACAACTTCTTCTTTGGGTGCGACACATGGTATACACAGGGACCTCTGTTGTTGGTATTTCTTGTTGCTTATTGGTTCCTTTAGGCTTGTCTTGTCCCTGTGTATATTATTATCAATAACGCAAATGTCAATCTTGAGGTATATATATTTCTATCTAACGTTGTTTCTGCTCTCGGAAATCGAATTTGCTCGATCGATTTCTTCATTCCTGTAGTTTCTTTTTTGGATTTCTTTTCTTTCCATTTCCTCAACAACAATTTTTATTTGTTGACCTTGCATCTCATGAAATTAAAGAAACGATGATTTCATTTGAAACTTTCATATCCATTCAATTTTCTTCAATATTCAACATTGTTTCATCTCCCTTTGGCCTCTATCATCGTCATTTCTACTTCCAAAAATCAAATGATTCTACACCTTCTTCTCTGGATTTTTTCCTTCCATTTACTTTGACACATTTGCAAATTTTTCATTTGTTAATGTTGCATCTTGAAAAATTAAAAAATCTAAAAAAAGGAGAAATTCTAAAAAAATAAGATTATTTTAAAATGCATAAATGGAGGAGGCAAGTTAGTTATGGTGAGATACTATGAGAGAATATTCAGAATATTTATTTTAAAAAAAAATTGTGAGACATGACTGTGAATACGAGTATTTACCAAGGATATGGATGGAACAAAAAGTATTAACTAGTCATAATTCTAAATATGAAACATTTTTATCATTTTTTCATTAAAGATGTTTATTTGTAGACATTACTTAAAATTTTCTTTTTAAAATGGATAAAGCTTAGGTGCTAGCTGGGTTGCACCCATATTTTTCAACCCAACCACATGAAACATTTTAGGGGCAATTAGAAAATTTAGATATTCTGAATATAATTTTTAATGTCTCAACTTAATTTTTAATTATTTTGTTAATTATTTTTAATGTCTCAACTACAAATCTTTTTTTCCCAAAATGTCTCAACTTAATTTTTAATGTCTCAACTACAAATCTTTTTTCCCAACTTAATTTAGATATTCTGAATATAATTTTTAATGTCTCAACTACAAATCTTTTTTCCCAAAAATATCTCAACTTAATTTTAATTATTTTGTTAATTATTAATTGACGTAAATACCCTTACCTACATTTTCTCAACTAAATGAAAACCTTAAAAAAAATAACAAATCTACAATTTCTACTTATGACAAAGAAATGGAATCTAAACAAACAAATTTATATTTTATCTTTTATAACAACCAAATAAAATCTTAAAACAAATAAAATACTAAAAATCAAGCAAAACAGGGGAAAATACTAGAGAGGTAATGTTTTTTTTGTTAGATGCAATTTAATAACTTTGATTTTCCTTCAACATTTCGAATTAACTTCAGTTAAAAACAAGTAAAATGCACAAATTAGAGATGTCCGGAAATAAAAACGATGACTTTAGTTATGTAAGTATGGATAATTATAAATGTATCTATATTCTTGTATCTACCCTATATATCTACCTCCCATGGATTCCAAAAAAATATTTATTTCTACGAGCCTACAACTTCTTTTGATGGTATTTCTTCGTGATTACTATTTACTTTGAACTTACCTTGTTATTGTATATATTAGTATCTACAACACAATATCGACAATACCTGATCCATAATATACAAAGACTTCTTTTGATGATATTTCCTTATGCTTACTAGTTCATTTAGAAAGTAGCAATCCTTGTACATCCATTTCGATGCTCCGACCTACAACTTCTTTTGATGATATTTCCTTGTGCTTACTAGTTCCTTTAATTTAGACTTACGTCGTTCTTGTATATATTAGTATATACAACACAATATTAACGACAAAACAACAATCTTTATACATCTTTTCGATACCCCCGACAAGAAGGTCTCTATCCTCAGAAAGTATCAACTAAACATGGGTATAAAGAAAAGATTTAGAATCCCTAAATCACAACCATTGCCTAACCAAATGTTGATTATGGCTAAATAGGAATAATTATCCTGCTCTCCCCCATTAATGATGAGTTTGAAAATCTCATCGTCTCTCCCAATTAACATTATTTTTGTTTAAACATTCGAGCCCCAAAAAATTGTATTTGATTTAAATTTGAATATTTGGATAATCGGATCAGGATTAGGAATCTAGAGATTTTTAGGGAAAAGTGTTTCTAATCCTAAAAAGGATTAGGATTTCTATTTTTTTAAAAAAAATTAAGATTTCTTTTTTTAAAAAAAAGATTAGTATTTCTTGTTCTAAAAAGGATTAGGACTTTTTGGTGCCTATTTAAACTAGAGTAATTGCAACTTAAGAGAAACACTTCAAAACTTTCATCTTCTTCTCTCCTTCTTCTTCTTTTCTCTCATTCTTCATCCTGTCGGACCACCAACGGGCCACAACTGGAGTTTCACCGGAACACGGTCGGAAACTCACCAAGCCACCCCTGAAGTTTCGCCTGAAAGGCACCGGACCACCACCGGACATCCGTCGGACCGCCACCGGACATTCACCTGAGGGTCACTGAACCACCGCGGAGAGTCGTTGGAACACCGACGGAGTTTCACCGGAACACCGTCCGATCGCCGTTACTTGTCGTAGTTGATCTAACCCGCTCAGTTTCGGCTTCTTAAGTTTATTTTAGAGCCCGTTGTGATTGTTTAGGGGCACCCACTCTTTTTCTGAATCTTCAAACATAAGGTAAGTAGTCTTTTGGATTTAAGCCAAGTTCCTAAGTGGAAGGGGTAAGGAAATCGACATTTATTTGTTTGTGTGATCTTGAGATGTTCCTATCACTAGTTTAGTTATCTAAGTGTTTATGAAACTTGTGTAACATGTTTTTATGAGCTTTATACTTGGAATGATTATGTGAATGTTACCTCGAGTTTGTAAATCATGTTGTGATCATCATGTACCTTTGGACTATGCGTCTTATTTTGTGAAATGGGGGTTGATTGTTTGGGTTGTACCTAGCATTCCTAATAGGTGTTTAGAGATGTCCATTTTCTCCGCGGGGGCGGAAAATCCCCGTTTAGGCAGGAAACGAGGGAGGGAGCGCGGATAAAATTTTTCTCGTTGACTAAACGGGGACGGGGAGTCCCCATCCCTGACCTCGTCTCCACCCCTCCTCGTCCCCACCCCGATTAATTAATTTAATTTTAAATATATATATATTTGTATACCTCTAATAAACCATAAGTCTAAAATTTTATTAAATATCATTTTATTTTTCTATGAAAATGGAAAAAATGCCTCTTAACAAGATATCTATAAAGAATAATTAACCATTTAAATACAAATTTTCAAAAAAAAAAAGAAATTAGTTAATAAAACTTAAAAAAATAAAATTCTAAACGGAAAATTATTCCCTGCGGGGAACCCGATCCCCGCGAATTCCCCGGGAGAATCCCTGCCCCGTTCCCTGCGAAATTAAATGAGGAATTTTGCGAGGACGAGGAATGAAAAGAGACGCGGGGACGGGGACGGGGAGCCATTCCTCGACCCCGCCCCGCCCCGTGGACATCTATTTAGGTGTTTGATTTGAGTTAAAACTTTGTTAGATTGAGAACCTAGCTGGATTTGAGGCCCTTAGAATGGGTCGAGGACTTTAGGGATGCCTAGATAGAACCCCTAGTTACCTTTTTAAATAAAACCCGAGACCCAACACTTACTAAACCCTGAGTTACGCCTGAGTGAGTCGGAACCTCTAGATTGATGATATTTCGGTAGTGATCCTGGGGTACGCCCCCTATTCAGGGAGTGGTTGTTCTCCATTGTCCCGTGCTAGCTTAGGGGTGGATCTCCATAGAGCGTCTTGAGTACACGACTCTATGCTAGCGTTGAGGTGAGCCTGGGGTATATCCCCTTTAGGGAGTGGTTACATTCCATTATCATGTGTTGGCCTTGTTGGGATTTATGCCTTAAAACTCGTAGTTTATAAATAATGTTCTAATTAAATCAATAAAGAGTTATTATTGTCAATTAAGAGTTATTGTTGTCAATAAAGAGTTATTGGTTATCATTATTTTGTATTGCCTTAAATTAACCCTAAATCCAATAAACTAACATCCAAGGTTGTTACATGTCTCTTGAACTGAATGTAGTAGACATATAAGGATCTTAGTTCAAGATACAACCTAAAGGGTCTATAGTAAGGGGATAAGGCTTGGGTACCTCACCCTGGTAATACAATGGATATGGCCCACTTTGTATTTGATACAAACACAGTGATCCTAACGTGTTCATGTAGACGACATGTGAGTAGAGATATCCTACGCAATGAGATTGCAGAAGATCGGACCACGAAATAGTAACCACTAGATGTAACTCCATCGACTAGTTAAGTTTCTATTTCAATAGGATGACATAGGCGACTTGATCTCAATCCTGAGCAGGTTATGAAGTCCTATTTGCGAGAGATTGTCCTTTGACTAGTATGGGTGAGAGTGGATAGATTCGTCGACTCAATATGCCTACCTTCTTGGGGACAAGACCGAGCAGGCAACTGGGAACTTAACCAAGCAAGATTGAATTCGCTCATTCCCGCCTATTAGGGTGAGTAGATGAATGTTCCCTTAAGTGGTGTCTTCGAAACTTGAACAATGGACCCAACCCTCTCATTGGCCTGAGAGAGACTTCTGTTTATTAGTAGGACCATAAATAGGTTGTTCATTAGAGGAGCACTGAGACTTAAGGTAAAAGATGTAACCAAGGGGTAAAACGGCAATTTGACCCAACTGGTGTTACGAACATTCGTGAAGGATTGACTTGTTGTTATTGGTCGATATCCGTGTGAAACTCCTGCAGCGGAAACAACTTTGAATCGTCATGGTGTTCGTTATGAAAAAAGTTTTCTTAAAATCGAATTTATCAAATAAATCCTAGGCTAAACATGCTCAAAAGGAAGGAAAAAACAGTGAGTAATAATTACTTCCTTGTTGAAGAATACTTCTTCGTCAATTCCTTCTCCGATCACGAACTCTTCGTGCCTTCGATCTCTACAATCACGATCTCTCGAACTGAACAGTTTGGACACTTCCAAAACGATCTTCTCGGTTGTTTTTGGTCGGTTGAGGGAGAGTGGTGGAACTCTCTTTGGCTTGGGGTAGAGAGAAATTTGAGAGAGATTGAGAGAATGAGAGAGAGCTTTTTGGTGAGATTCCAAAAAATGAGAAATCACTTAAGTAATCCTTTTTACAAAGGTGCTTTTATAATGGTGATAGGTGGAGTTGAAATCTCCACCTATTTACCATTTTACCACAACATTAGGTTATGCAAATCATATTTGCATAACACATATAATAAGATATCTCATACCTTATTATACAAATCACATTTGTATAATTGTGGATTTTAAATTGAATCACATTCAATTTAATTTCTCTCAATCCAATTTCTCCAAATTAGCATTAATTAATCAATTAGGTTAACCTATAGTTTAATATGAATCTCATTCACATTAAAACTATATATTATGCCTATCATATCTCATATAAATGGCATAAATACCTTTTTAATGAATTTGAACACTTCAAATCCACACCAAACTGTAAACCCTCAATTTATCCAGTTTGAGCCAATCGAGAGACCTAATGGATCTACAGATGATGAGCTCCAATGATCCGAGACTAACCTGTCAAACTCTTTGACCCGACTATTCAACATTCATTAGCTACGGTAACACTCCACTAAAGCCCATAGCTGCACTCCCATCACTGTAGGACAAGTTGTGTCCATTGATATAACCAATGCCCGTGAGTCGACCCTTCACAGGCTGTTCGTAGACACTGCTGGATCAAATTACCATTTTATCCCTGTGTCTACCTCTTGCTCCTTAAGTTCCATTGCTCCTCTAATGAACAACAACGTTGCATGGTCAAACCATAAACAACATCCCTCTCAGGGCAGTGAAAGGGTGGGCGCCCGTTGTCCAAGCCCTGGAGACAACACTTAAGAGAACAACCCCTCTAGTTTTCCTGATTCGGGAACGAGTGAATTCCATCTCGCGTAGTCAAGTTTCCAACTCCCCATGTAGTCCTGTCCCTGAGAAGATAGGCATATTGGGTGAGTAACTGTGACCACCCTCACTCGTACTAGTCAAAGGATAGACCCCTGCAGACAGAAGTCCGTAACACGCTCAGGATTAAGGTCGAGTCAATATTGGTCATCTACGAAGTTATTAGACCTATACGGTTAACGGTGTTACATCAGTAGGTCTAATAATTCACGGTCCGGTCTTGTACAATCTCATTGCACAGGATGCCCCCACTCGCATGTCAACCACATGAACGAGTTGGATCACATCGTTTGTATCTAATACAAATCGAGTCGCATCCACAACGTATCCAAGATTAGGTGTCCAACCCTATCCGTATACTGTAGACCGTTCGTGTCATAAACTCGAACATGATCCTCCCTGTGTGTCCACTACACACCGTTCAAGTTCTAGTTCTCTTATAATTGAATGACCTTAGAGCTTAGTTTATTGGATAAAGTTTGTAAATATGCGAGACATAAAGTGATGAAATAAAATAACTCTTAATTTATTTCAATAAGGAATATTACAAACATATACGAGATTAGGATATACATCCCAACAAACTCCCACTTGGACTAAGCTAGTAGAGTACAAGATACATTTCTCAAATGTACAGCAAAAATACAATAAACTAGGGCATTGAATACCTTTTACAATACTCCCACTTACCCTAGTTAGGAAGCACTCGAAAACCTAAACTCTCTAGGTGACCCTCAAACACCTTAGCCAAGAGGGCCTTTGTAAATGGATCAACAACGTTGTGCTCCGATGTTATCTGTGGATCATCCACGTCTCATGGTGCACAATCTCCCGTGTCGTGATACTTCCGCTCAATGTGCTTGCCCCTCTTATGACTCTGAGGTTCTCTCGAGTTGGCTACTGCACCACTGTTGTTACAAAAAAGGGTAATCGACAGGTTCATATGTGGAACAACTTCTAAATCCATCCTGAAGTTCCTAAGCGAAACAACTTCCTTTGCAGCTTCACAAGTCGCAACATACTCGGCTTCCATCGTGGAATCAACGATGCATCCCTGCTTGATGCTTCGACATACTACAACTCCTCCATTCAGAATGAAGGCTGACCCTGGAGTGGATTTCCTAGAATCCTTATCGGTCTGAAAGTCAGAGTTTATGTATCCCGTAAGGATCAAATCCCCACTTCCATACACAAAGCTATAGTTCCTTGTTCTCCTAAGATACTTGAGGATTTCCTTTACGGTTGTCTAGTAATCTAATCTTGGATTGGATTGATACCTACTAACAATCCCTACTGCATAACAGATGTCGGGCCTAGTACACAACATGACATACATAAGGCTTCCTACAACTGAAGCATAGGGGATTCGTCTCATATCCTTAACCTCTTGAGGTGTCTTAGGACATTGATCCTTAGACAAGTGAACCCCATGCCTGAAAGGCAACAATCCCTTCTTGGAGTTCTGCATCTTATATCTAGACAACATCTTGTTAATATAAGACGCCTGAGACATGGCTAGCGTTTTGTTCTTCCGGTTTCGGACTATCTGGATACCTAGAACATATTGGGCCTCTCCCAAATCTTTCATTTGGAATTGCGAAGCCAACCCTTTCTTAATGTCAGTAAGAAATCCTACCTCATTCCCAATGAGAAGGATATCTGTTGGGTTTTATGTCCTAAAACTCGTCGGTTTGTAAACTGAATGTATATTCTATTTTGCAATAAAAATGTTGTTGAGATTCATTCAAATAAAGGTGTTATTGAATAAAGTGAATTGTATGTTTTGAAACCTTAATCCAATAAAGAACCCATGGCTATAGAATGTATACTTGAACTTTATGTGTGACATAAAAGTGGATCAGATTCAAGCTATAGCCAGAACGGTCTATAGTATAAGGATAGGGCTGGGTACCTTATCCTGGGGACACTATGGACGCGACTCACTTTGTAAAGTACAAACGATGTGATCCTGAATCATTCATGTGGAGACATGCGAGTGGGGGGCGTCCAATACAATGAGTTTGCATAAGACTGGACCGAGAAATAGTCACTTAGACTTTATAACTCCTTTTACTGTCTTAACTGACTATATTCATACGATGACCTAGGTAACTTGATCTTAATCCTGAGCGTGCCATAAACTCCTGTTTATTCAGATTATCCTTAGATTTGCATGGGTGAGAGTGGCCTGACATTGCCAACTCAATAAGCCTCCCATTTTAGGGATAAGACCGGGTAGATAGCTGGGAACATAATTCTGCAAGATGTAATTCACTCCTACCCGTTTAAGGGATTAGTAGAGAGGTTGTTCCTTTAAGTGTTGACTCTGGGTCTTGAACAAAGGGCCCACCCCTCTCATTGGCCCGAAAGGGATTCGGTTTGTTTGTTGGACCACAAACCAATTGTTCATTAGAGGATCAGTGAGACCTAAGGAACAAGAAGTAATTATAGGGGTAAAACGGTAATTTTTGACCCAACTGTAATTACGAACGACCTGTGAAGGATCGACTTACTAATCATGGTTATATCGAGTGGACAGAAATATATCTACTGTGAGGAGAGTGCAACCACTAGGCTTTAGTAGAGTGTCCCGATGGTTAACGAATGTTGATTAGCTAGGCTAAAGAGTTTGGTTGGTTAATCTCGTATCGTTGGAACTCATGATCTGTAGGTCCATTAGGTCCCCCTTACTAGCTCGGACTAAGCCTTGTAACATTTTAGAGAAAAGAATTTGAATTGTTCAAATTCGGTTTTGGGAGAAAACGTTAATTATATGTGATATACTTAACGTGTGAATTAAACTATGATAAAGAAGAGGTGGAAATATTTAAATATGATTTAAATATTTTTTCGATTTATAACATGAATAGGGATTCATGTTCGAACGGTCGATTTAAGAAATCGGGATTGGTCCAATTATTTAATTTGATATTTGATATTAAATTAAATAAATTATTTAAAATTAATTAATTAAATTAATAAATTGATTTTAATTTAAAATTAATTTTGAATTAAGAAATAAATGAAAATTCAAAATTGAATTTGGGTTTTCAATTGGACCAAAATCAAAAGTATGCTTCACCACTTTTTTTTCAATTCACACAAATTGAGCACCTCCTTCTTGCTAAATCTTCATCATCTTCATGTTGTCATCTTCTCCTAGCTTGAAGAAGCTTTTGGTTTGCTTTAATTGAAGATGAAACACATGGATTTTTAAGGATTTATCAGAATTTTTCTGATTCACGTTTTCCTGACCTTTCTCCCATCTATCTTCAAATTCTCTCTATCAAAGATCCCACAATCTGTTTCAAGGCCTGAGGATAGTAGGGAAGATACTAGAGGTTGTCCACAAAATGTTTGTGACAAGAAATTGCCCACGGATTAGGAGAATTTTGAACAACAAAGGTATATGTTCATACTCTCTGTTTTTCCAGATTTGAGCATGCTTTTTATGTTGTAAAATTGATCAACTTAGAGTGTTCAAGATCCAAAATTACTTCCGCATTCTTAATCTACACTCTTTCAATATCATCCACATATAATATCAAAAAAACGACAGTATTGTTGACGATTTTCTTGTAGACACAAGGCTCGTCAACATTCTGATTAGAGGCATAAGATTTGATTACCTCATCAAACCTTATATTCCAAGACCTCGAGGCTTGTTTTAGTCCATAAATAGACCTATGAAGCCGACAAACCTTTTGCTCTTGGCCTTGGGCAATGAACCCTTTGGGTTGGTCTATGTAGATGGTTTCATCAAGATTTCCATTCAGAAAGGTTGTCTTGACATCCATCTGCCACACCTCATAGTCATAATATGCGTCAATGGCCATAAGGATACTGATCGACTTTACCATGGCAAAAAAAGAAAAGGTTTCCTCATAGTCAACCCCTTCAACCTGGGTAAACCCCTTTGCCACTACTCGGGCTTTGAAGGTTTGCACCTTCCCATCTACGCCACGTTTACGCTTGTAGATCCATTTACAACCAATAGGTTTAACCCCATCTGGTTCGTCCACAAGCTCCCAGACAGAATTGAAGTACATCTACTCCATTTCCTGGTCCATAGCTTTAATCCATTCGTCTTTGTCAACGTTTGCTATATTGCCTGATCATAGGTCAATGGATCCTCATAGTCATCATCAGGGGTGACGACTTGAGTTTTAGCTAAACCCATGTAACGTTTAGACTGTCTCACAACCCTCCCACTACGTCAAGACATTCTCAACTCTTGAGAACGGACTTGACTAGACGAGCTAGGATCAACAACACTTGTTCACGTACTAGCCCCATCAGCAACTCTTGCTGATGTACTGTCCATTTCATTTAACACAATCTTACTCCTTGGTAAGTGATCACTGATGTAGTCTTCCTCAAGGAAAGTGGTGTTTGTCGACACAAGCACCCTATTTTCCTTAGGATCGTAAAACAGACCACCCCCTAGTCTCTTTTGGGTACACTACAAAGAGGCACAATTTTGAACGGGGTTCCAACTTTTTCGAGTTTGAAACCAACACATGGGTTGGGCATCCCCAAATTCTGAAATGGTGTAAACTGCCTTTACGTCCATTCCAGAGTTTGAAAGGTGTTTCACAAACACTTTTCGACGGAACGTTGTTCAAAATATAAACCGCAGTCTCCACTGTGTAACTCCAAAAAGAATCAGGGAGACGAGCATAGCTCATCATCGACAAAACCACGTCCAACATGGTTTTGTTTCTCCTCTCTGATACTCCATTCTGCTGTGGCATACTAGGTGCTGAGAGTTGGGGCGTAATTTCATGTTCTATCATATAGACCTGGAATTCAGTGTCCATATACTCTCCACCTCGATTCGATCAAAGTGTTTTTTTTTGTTTTACCTAATAGGTTCTCAACCTCAGTCTTGCACTCCTTGAACTTTTCAAGAGTTTCAGACTTCCTATGCATTAGGTAAATATACCCATACATTGAATAGTCATCTACAAAAGATACAAAGTATTCGTAACCTCCTCATGCTTTAACATTCATCGGACCAGAAAGATTAGAATGTATAAGCTCAAGAGGCTCTTTGGCTCTATATCCTTTTCCACTAAAAGGGCGTTTGGTCATTTATCCTTCAAGGCACCACTCACATACCGGTAAAGAGTTTTCTTCCAACTCACTTAGAAGTCCACTCTTCATTAGTCTCTCAATCCTATTGAGATTAATGTGGCCTAATCTTAGATGCCAAAGATGGGCATTTTCTTTAGGAGAAACCTTTATTCTTTTAGTTCGTGTTTCTTCCGTTTTAAACAATTCAGTATTCAAAACAATTTTGACTGAATTAGGTTTCAAAACGTATAAACTATTCTCAAGTGAAGCAGAACATATCAAGTTTCCTTTGAAACAAATAAATGCTTTATTTAATTGAAAGTTAACAGAAATACAATGTTTAATAAGGCAAGAAATGGAAACAAAGTTTCTAGTAAACCCTTGCACTATGTACAAATTATCTAATAATAAGTACTTCCCGCCAAAAAAGAGTTTCACCGTGCCGACCGCTGCACCAGAGATAACCTCCCCGGATCCAACCCGTAATGTTATCTCACCATCTCGCAGCTGCTGCCAGGAACTAATTCCCTGAAAAGAAGAACAAACATGGTTAGTAGCGTCTAATTCCAGTATTCAAGCAGAGTCATTACTCTCCACTAAACAAGTTTCAGTTACAAGTAAATCACATTACCTTCTTTCCTCCTGTTGGCAAGGAACTTGGGACAATTTCTCTTACAGTGACTATCCTCGTTGCAGTCGAAACACTTTCCTTTCTCCGCAACTTCCTTGACCTTTTTGCCCTTCTAGGCGGCAACACGGTCAATTTTGCCTTTTCTCAACTTTTTCTTCTTCCCTTTCGGGCCTGAAGAGCCTATAGATTTTGTCCTAGAGGTCGAAGCTCGATGAAAGGACGTGAAGGCAACGTTTACCTCAGCTTCCGGTATCTTGATCCTCATCAAGGACTGGAAGTTCTGTAGTTCGTTGAGAAGGGTGGTCAGAGTGGAGCTAATTTTGTTCATAACAACATTGCTACAAAACTGAAGGAAACTCTTCGGAAGGGTCTCCAAGATAAGCTGACCTTGCTCGACTCGTCGATAGAAACCCCATTCATCTCTGCCAGATTAAAGTGGGTCATCATGTCTAGAATGTGTTCAAAGACAAACGCCCTCTCTTTCATCCTAGCATTAAAGACGTGTTTGAGGGAATCGTGCCAGACTTGAAAGGACTGTTGTCCAAACATTTCCTGCAGAGGCTCCATGATCTCCTTAATGGTGATCATCACCTCATGCTTCTTTGCCAAAACTTCAGATAAACTGGTAATGATGTAGACCTTGGCCTTTTCATTGGCCCTGATTCACCGATCGTACGCATCACGAACACTTCGCGATGCGGTCGAGCCTGTCACCTGAGGACACTCGTTAATGAGCACGAACTTTAGGTTTGTCTGAAGCTAAGAGTGCAACTATTAAACTAGACATTTTGTTTGCTGAAAATGAGAAAAACTTTGTATTAGTCTCGCAAAAACTTTGAAAAACCAATCAGGTTTTAGCAAATTTTTATCCTATGATCCCTAGGTCATTAAAAATTGCAATGATACCCCAAAGGTTTAGAATGACCACCACCGAAGGGTGAACATAAACACTCCTCCTCTGGGACGAGACTTTCTCGACCAGACCCTAATACCAGAATAACTCTTATTTCATTAGGCACCCAGTTATTATTATTCGGTCAGAATCCATTAACTCTTAACGAATTCCGTGAGTGTCACCCTCTATCTTTAAATTTCCAAGTATCCGTCCAAACAATAGCCACCAAAGGGTGAACCACGAAAGAAAACCAACAAGGAAATTGTATCCATTTCGGAAATTTATGGTGTTCCGACTCCCATGATCAAGGCCCTCCGAAGGGATTGTCTGGTCCAGGCCAAACTAGCAGGCAGATCATAGGCGTCTCACGATGTGAATCGAAAGAAGAGACCGTGGGTCCCGTTTTCACAGGTCCTACTCCCACTCACTATAAGTACTCTCTCCATTAACTTTGATATTGACCCAATCAAATACAATCTGAAGGGGGACGCTACCATTTGCGCCACGAGGCCGAGTATGGATCTCACGGTGTGAACTTAACGGAGATTTGTGGTCGAAAAATTAAATGTATCTTATACACTTTATTTCCTCCCACTCAGCACTTTAAATTAATCTGGATTGACCTAGATAAATCAGCTAATATTTACCTAAGTCTACCAATATAACTTTTATATTGGATTAGCCTAAGTCAATAATCACATTATTAACTTAGGTCTATGTGAGTTATTTAATTAACCATTAATTAACGACACTCACGAGAATATAACCTATGAATCTCCAGACCAAATTCACTCCCAGTTCGGTTCCCAGGTAGGGGTGTTCCGCAAAGCGTCAGCTTAAATACCCCAACCTTAGAAAGAACCTTCCTTAGACAGAGTTACTAATTAGTCACCATTCATAAGTTATATTGATTTCCTAATTCTAATCTTATTATGACTAGAAAACCTAAGTCTAATTATTCAAGTTCTAAACAATTTAAAACTAATAATTAACTTAGATTACATGCATTTTTATGTTATAGTGCTTGATCATTCATCACATGAATAATAAACTATATAACATACATTCATCACATGAATAAATGCATGCCCATGCTTTTAATTTTAAAAATATAACACTTATATTAATTAAATTAAAACGTGCATTATATTATAACACTTATAATATAATCCTATCATGCATACTATATATTATAACTCTTATAATATAAAAATGATGCATGAAATGTTTAACCTAAGGTGAGATTTTAATCTATATGACATACATTATGCACATAGAATAATAAATTTCATACATCACATGCATAAAATAAATTAAATAGCAAAATTGGACCGGTTTTGGCACCCTAGGGACTTTAATTCAATTAATTAACATCAATATAACTCTTATATCAATATTAATTAATTAAATTAATATATAAAATCATGTTGCAAAATAAATAATTAATAAAATAATAGAAAAAATCGTCGACGATTGTAAACTGCCTCTTAATGCCACTATTGCGCGTTTTCCTCGCGAACTGCTGCCCAACGCTGCTGCAGCGCCCAACGTCATGTCTGCGTTCTCAACGCCCACAACGTTGCAATGTCGCGCTTGGCGATGCAACGTTGTGCCTGCAGCGCACCTGGATCCGCACGAAGAGCGTTGAAACGCCGAAGAACAGCGTCTCAATGCTGTCGACAGAACAACAAACTCCTTTGTTGTTTTCGTCGTTTTTCGCCCAATTCCGCTCCGATTTCTTCACAGCAACTCTTGTCACGAACGACACGGACTTACAGACTCGATTTACATAATAATTCCCAAAACAACGGGCTCTTACATTGATGTCATCAACGAAAATGTAAATCTAAAATTCAAGTGCCAAACACCGAAAACATCCAATATGCATGAAAATTCAAATTGATTTTGAAGTTTCAATTGGACCAACTTCATAATGGTGAACAAGCTTCTTTAAATTTGAAATTTACCATAATTGAGCACCTCCTTCTTGTTTAATCCTCATCATCTTCATGTTATCATCTTCTCCTAGCTTGAATAAGCTTTTGGTTTGCTTTAATTGAAGAAGAAACCAATGGATTAAATAGGATTTATCATAATTTTTCTGATTTACGTTGTTCAGACCTTTCTCTCATCTCTCTTCAAATTCTCTCTATCAAAGATGTCACAATCTGTTCCAAGGCCTGAGGATAGTAAGGAAGACATTAGAGGTTGTCCACAAAGTGTTTGTGATACGAAATTGCCCACGAATTAGGAGAATTTTGAGCTACAAATGTATGAGTTCTTATTCTCCGTTTTTCCCGATTGGAACATATTTTTTGTTTTGTAAAATAGATCAATTTAGAGTGTTCAAGATCCGAAATTGCTTCCGCTTTATTAATATAGACTCTTTTAGGATTATCCTTTAACTAGTATGGGTGAGAGTGGTCAGATTCGCCGACTCGGTCTCTATGCGGTACTGGGGCGCTGTGAGTCGGAATTGGGCCGGTCCCACTTCCTCTTATGATTCGCTATGGGTCGCCCCAGTTAACTACACACTGCCAGGCGATCAGTGCTCGCACCCAAATCGCCTCCGCCACTCTCACCGCGCGAGGCGTAATCGAGGTGCTAATGCTCAATAAAGCCTCGAACATTCTCATCCACCCCATAATGAAGCGCTCGGTCTTCTTTTGCCTCAGATCCACCACTTTCGGGGCAAAAGCGGACAAACGGGTAAATTCCCTCTCATATATCTCCACCGCCCCTCCGGCTTACAGCACACACCAGTAAGAATTCGCCGCTTCTCCAACGAAAGTGCGGCAGCAGATAGAATTTCCGCCGAATGCTTCTTTGAATAGATTCCAAGTAATCGCTTTCTCCACTGGCAACAATGGTTCCTTGGCGGACTCCCACCACAAGTACGCGTCATCCTCGGCATGAAGGTCGCACAGACACCCTCTGGTCCTCGGGCGCTTCATCGATCGAAGATGGTCTCAATGGAGGACAACCACAACTCCGCCACAATGGGGGGTCACCGGAAGACCCATTGAAAGATCTCGGATCATACTTCACGAAGTCCTTCAGGTAACGAGACTCGAGTTGCATCGTTTCGCCGATTTGCTTGGGCCACCGGGTGGCTACAGTAGCTCGCACTAGACTCTGCATAGCCTCCACCATCATAGTCATAACATTGGCGTTCCCCTGGTCTGCCACAGGGGCAACTGCAGGTACATTCTCCTGACGGTCAGGCGGGTCCTGGGGGAGGTCTCGAACGGGTGGAGTGACCTCTTCCTGATCTAGGGGTAATTCCGGTTGGGCGTCAACGTTTTCCTGCTCCTCCGGCCCCTACCACGTCCCCTACCTCTCCCTCGGCCTCTAGGTGGCATTATGTCAAAACTACAATATAGAGAGTTTCTAACTCGGTTTCCTTTACTTTCAAATCATAAGATAGGATCACCCCTTGGGGCTTTTAAGGTTAAGTATATGCATAAAACGGTATTATATCATAATCATTTACTTTCTTAATAAAATATCGTAACGTGCTGGCGGTGGATCGAAAGCGTTGTTAAACCATGGAACTACTCAGGCTTACTCAGAAGCAAGTCTACGTAACCCTTAAACCTAGGGCTCGATACCAACCGTAACGCCCTACTTTTCTATGACCAAATCCCTAGGGACATTACTACACATGCATGCATTTATAGGCCGAGAATTAAAAGAACTTAAAAGAAATTTCCATTTCACGTAAATAGTTCCAGGATCCCAAAACAAAACATTAAAATCAGTTAAAAACATCAAATCAACTTGGCCTATTAAAATCTGTAAATGAGTTCAACTTCAATTAAAAACATAGAGACAACAATAAATAGCTCAAAATAAGAATATGCGAAATCATGTTTGGTTCCCATGGTCTTAGTAACGCTCCCGCCACACGCCCGCACGCCCTTCCTCCTTTACCCGAAAAACATTTTTAAAAGAAAGGGTGAGTATTGCAAAACAATACCAGTAAGTAACCTCGCTACTGAGGTTTGGGATATGCATACACATACAATCATGATCTCTAAACTCAATCGTAACATACATAGATGGGATCTAAAACTTTCTAGAGTTGCCAGGTCTTTAATCCATGGCTGCATATTTAATTGTCAGGCCTTTAATCCATGATCGCTTATTCAGCTGCGTGTCTTTAATCCATGGTCGCTCATTCAATTGTCGTGTCTTTAATCCATGATCGTTTTATTTAATTGCCGTGTCTTTAATCCATGGCTATTCATTTAATTGTGAGGCCGATCGTCATCCCGAGTCATTTCATTTCGAGTCCTCACGCACTTCACATACTTTGACCCATAGGTCTCTATTGCATGTTTGACCATGCACATAGCGATCTCTCGTGATAACCAATGTCCACACTATTCGCTAATTCATTTCGTGGCATACAAAACATGCATGAGGTCCCATCACCACATAATAATAGAGTACATATCACAAACATCATCATCATGATATCACCATACTTTCTCATGGACGGTTTGAAGATCATACTTTTATAAGAAACATGAAACATTCTCATACAAACTCATCATTCTATTCTCACATGAAATAATGGAATCCTTATACATAACATACGAGAATACTTTCACATAAAATAATGGTTCATTTTCATATGATACATCGAAGTATTTGCACATAAAATATCACGTATTCTCACAATAATATCTGTGTATTTTCATATGAAAAATATAAACTATTTCGCATAAAATCATGAAAATCATTTTCATTTACTCCCAATAAAAGTTCGGCACAAGGTCCCTTACCTCGAGCTTCGATTTTTTTCCAAAACCTAATCGAACTCCCTGCCTATTCTCCTTTTAGTGAAACCTGATTCACAACATAATTTCCGAATTCAAACTCCGAGTACTCACTAAAACCCTAATCATGCGATACTCTAAATACTGCATTAAGATGTCGTGTCCCGCTTACCTCGGTTTCAACGCGAGAACTCAATATTCTCTAGTTTGCTTGGCAATCGACCTCCAATTCCGTTCCGAGTTCGGTTCCTATAAAGACGTGTTCGAACCTGTAACTTAAATTCTCAATCGAACGCTTAATCTAATCGATAGGTCGCAATATTTCTAATTAGGTATGAAACTCGAATCAAACGCTCACCGAAAGGAAATCTCCGCTGCTGTAAACGTGTTGGCCGGTGCTGTGGAGCTCGACGGCGGTGAAGGAGGAGAGTCCGCGAGTGGTCGCCTGTGGACTCTCGCCAGCAACTGCCGCGGCGCGCGGCGGTGGACGTGATTGTGGAGGCTCTCGGCTGCAGGCGTGAGTGGCGGCTGGAGGTGGGAGCTTGCGGACGGCTGAGCTCGCGAGAGGGCCGGCGCTGCAGGACTTCGACGGCGGCGCGGACACGAGCAGCAGCTGCGACTGGCGCTTCGACGGGAGGTTCCTTCGCTCGCGATCTCCGGCGTGGCTGCTGCAGTGCGAACCGCCGCCGAGGTACTTCGAGCTTAGACTTCGCGCAGCGCAGCGTGGGTGCCGGAGTGGCGGGTCGCGAGGTCGAGGCTTCCGACTTGCGGACGATGGAACGGCCGGCGTGACTCGTGGCGCCGGATCTGTCCGAACAAGGTCGCCGCGGTAGGAGCAACTGCGAGGAAGATTGTCCGCCGGTGGACTTCGTGGCGGTGGTCAAGGCGTGCAACTCTTCTTCGTGCGCAAGCCGGAAGGAAGAGTAACGTGAAGGGGCGCCGGCTAGGGTTGAGTGAAAGAGGAGGAGATTGAACCTTTAGGGTTAGGGTTTGCACATCAAGGAGAAGGAGAGGTGATGAGGATTAGGGTTAGGGTTTTGGTTCCATCCTTCTTCTCTTGTAAATATATATATATATATATATGAATATAGGGTTGAACAATGAGGTCTAGGTTATTGTTAAAAGTCCCAATTAACCCTTACCTAGGCATTATTTACTAAGTGTCCTTGTCATTTCCTTTCCCTTTAATTTCATAAGTAATCTTATTCTGTAAGGAACCATTCACTTAAACTAAACCAAAATTAAGGTTTCACTCTCACCGAGCTTGATTAAAACACCAATCCAACTAAATACAGCGGCTAATAGAGTGTTAATTAAAATAACTAATAGTACCTGAGATGGCGGTCGTCACATGAGATGTGCATTAAAACTAAAGGTTAAAGGAAAAATGATTAAATGTGATTTAATCATAATTAAATATATGATATTTAATTTAATTTTGGTTAAAAGTGATTTAATTAAATATATGCCTAGGCAACAAATTTAATTATATATTAATATTAATTTCAATTAAATAATATTTAACCAAAATTAATTTAAATATCATATATTTAATTATGATTAAATCACATTTAATCATTTTTCCTTTAACCTATAGTTTTAATGCACATCTCATGTACATTAGATTTTAACCTATAGATTTAAATATGAATCTCATTCACATTTAAATAATATTTGAACTCTTTCAAATTTTTAATTCTCTCAATTAATTTAATAAGAATCATATTAATTTAATTTATAATATAAAGTTTTAATGCACATAAAAACTTTATATTATAATGTATCTCCATACGTCATGTTTATTCCCTAATAGAATTTGAACATTTCAAATTCTAATGATCTTAGAACCCTTTACGAGCTAGGAAGTGGATCTAATGGATCAACACATCTGAAGCTCCAATGATTCAAGATTATTCAGTTAATCTCATTAACCTCCTAATCAACATTCGTTAACTGCGGGAACACTCTACTAAAGTCTCGTAGTTGCACTCTTCTTACTGAAAATATATTTATGTGTCCACGGATATCGACCAATAACAACAAGTCAATCTTTCACGAATGTTCGTAACACCAACTGGGTCAAATTACCGTTTTACCCCTGGGTTAAATCTTTTACCTTAAGTCCCAATGCTTCTCTAATGAACAACCTGTTTATGGTCCTACCAACAAACAGAAGTCACTCTCAGGCCAATGAGAGGGTTGGGTCCATTATTCAAGTCCCGGAGACACCGCTTAAGAGAACATTCATCTACTTACCCTAATAGGCGAGAAGGAGTGAATTCCTTCTTGCTACGTTAAGTCCCCAGCTGCCTACTCGGTCTTATCTCCAAGAAGATAGGCTTATTGAGTTGGCGAATCTGGCCACTCTCACCCATACTAGTCAAAGGACAATCCCTCGCAAACAGGACTTCGTAACCTGCTCAGGATTGAGATCAAGTTGCCTAGGTCATTCTATTGAAATAGAAACCTAACTAGTCAACAGAGTTACATCTAGTGGTTACTATTTCATGGTTCGGTCTTATACAATCTCATTACATAGGATATCCCCACTCGCATGTCGTCTACACGAACACGTTAGGATCACTGTGTTTGTATTAAATACAAAGTGGGCCATTACCATAGTATTACTACGGTAAGGTACCCAAACCTTATCCCCTTACTATAGACCCTTTAGGTTGTATCTCAAACTGAGATCCTTATATGTTCACTACATTCAGTTCAAGAGACATATAACAATCTTGGATGTTAGTTTATTGGATTTAGGGTTAAGATAAGGCAATATAGTAAATAATGATAAACAATAACTCTTTATTGACAACAATAACTATTTATTGATTTAATTAGAACATTATTTACAAACTACGAGTTTTAGGGCATAAATCCCAACAGTGCTAAGGTAGTTTAGAGTTTAAGTTTAGATTATGGCTCGAGGACATGGTCATGGTAAAGTACTAGCCACTTTCGAGGACGAAAGCTTTTCTTAGATGGGTATATTGTGGCACCCCGTAAAATCAAAAGTATTAAATTGTATTTGATTTAAATTTGAATTTTTGGATAATCGGATTAGGATTAGGAATCTAGAGATTTTTTAGGGAAGATGTTTCTAATCCTAAAAAGGATTAGGATTTCTGTTTTAAAAAAGATTAGGATTTCTGTGCGTTTTTTTTTAAAAGATTAAGATTCTTTTTTTAAAAAAAAAGATTAGCATTTCTTGTTCTAAATTTTTTTAAAAAAAGATTAGCATTCCTTGTTCTAAAAGGAATTAGGACTTTTTGGTGCCTATTTAAACTAGAGTAATTACAACTTAAGATGTGCACTTCAAAACTCTCATCTTCTTCTCCTTCTTCTTCTTTTCTCTCATTCTTTATCCCACCGGACCAGCACCGGAGTTTCACCAGACCACCGTCGGAAAGTCATCGGGTTGCCGCCGGAGAGTCACCGAACAACTGCGAAGAGTCGATGGAACCCGCGGCGGCCATTGGACAACCGCTAGAGTTCCACAGGAACACCGCGCGGACCGCCGCCGTCGCCACTGCGCGGACCGTCGTTGCTCGCTGGAGTTGAT
Organism: Trichosanthes cucumerina; assembly: GCA_036507285.1. Lineage (NCBI taxonomy): Eukaryota > Viridiplantae > Streptophyta > Magnoliopsida > Cucurbitales > Cucurbitaceae > Trichosanthes > Trichosanthes cucumerina. Next base: position 20,676,009 of record CM071841.1, read on the forward strand.
CTGGCCCACTCAGTTTCGACTTCTTAAGTTTATTTAGACCCCATTGTTGTTGTTTATGGGCACACACTCTTTTTCTGAATCTTCAAACATAAGGTAAGTAGTCTTTTGGATTTAAGCCAAGCTCCTAAGTGAAGGAGTAAGACGATCAACATTTACTTGTTTGTGTATTCTTGAGTTTCTACTAGCTTTAGACCCTAGATTTGATATCTAAGTGTTTATGGAACTTGTGTAGCATGTTTTATGAGCTTTTGGTTTGATTATGTGGATGTTACCATGAGTTTTTGATTCAGGTTATGATTGTATCTTTGGTTTATGTGAGGTCGGGGTTGATTGTTCGTGTTACAACTAGCATTCCTAATAGGTGATTGATTTGAGTTAAAGCTTGGTTAGAGTGAGAACCTAGCTCGTTTTGGGACCCTTGAGAATGGGTTCAGGATATTAGAAATGCCTAGTTATAACCCCTAGTAACCTTATAAAGGTCGGAACCCAACACTTACTAAATCATGAGTTACGCCTGAGGGAGTCAGAACCTCTAGATTGACGATATCGCTAATGATCCTGGGATACGCCCCCATTCAGGAAGTGGTGGATTCCATTGTCCCATGCTAGCTTAGGGGCAGATCTCCATAGAGCGTGTTGATTACACGACTCTATGCTAGCGATGAGGTGAGCGTGAGGTATGTCCCTGTCAGGGAGTGGTTGCTTTCCATTATCCCATGCTGGCTTAGGGGCGATTCCCCATAGAGTGTGTGGGTTACGTACCTTCACGACTCTATAGCAGCGTGTAATGGCGTGAGAGGTGCTTTCTGTCATTTCATCATCAATCAAAGTTCTAGGACCGAAGGTAGAGCTCTAGTTATTACCATAGGGGGCTCAGGGTGAGCTGTGCTAAATGTGAGACCTGTTTGAGATTGAGTGTAATTTGGAAGAGGCTGGGTGTTTAGTAATCCTTTTGGAGTGCTTTTACGCTTTAAACAGGTTAGGAAAAATGTAGGTTTTGTCTTAGCAACGCCGTTATGTTGCCGAAGTTTTGGCATAAACGGTGGTGCTTAGTAACACCCCTAAGAGTTTTGGGTTTGAAAAATTAGGGTCGTTACATTTACGCTTGAGATCGAGGGTTTCCGACTGCCTTGCTAAATGCTAAATGATCTTTGGGTAAACTTCGTAGTCCTAGCTACCTCCAATTGTTCATCAAGTACTAGTTTACCTTCTTTGATTAATCGTTTTTTTCCTTGATTGCTCACTTTCTTCTACTTCTATGTCTTCCACTAAAATGATATTTTACGCATTGATATATATATAAAAATAGTTGAACAACGTGTTTTTTTTTTTTGCAAAAGTGTTTTTTTTCAAAATAAATATAAGAGTTAGTTAAAGATGAATGCATGACTGTATATACAAATGTCCACCAAGGACATTTTGAGAAATTAACATTATATTAACTTCTCCCTAAAATTAGGGTAGCCATAAACGCAATATTAAAATTATTTTAGTCATATTTCATTAATCTCTTTTATTTGTAGACATTCCTAACAATTGGCCAACATCTTAATTGGATATTATATATATATATACACACACAAAAATAACTAACTCTTTTCATGTCGTTTGCTTATGTTTATTTATTTATTTTTCAAGTTCAAAACTTATCGATTTGGTGCATTGCAATGTTTAAACGTGATTAAGGGAAAAACATATAGTATTCTAAAATACAGAAAGTTCTAGGTTAATCATGCCTTCTTCAACAAAATTGTAGAGAAAATGGAAGAGAAATTTATACATTTGTAGACAATTTTCTCTTTTCCAAGCTCCAAAAATTCAAGTAAATTTCACGAACCCATCTGGAGCTCCACTAGAACTTCTCTATTGTTCTTTTGGTGAGGGAGAATGGTGGAATTCCTCTTGAAATTGGGATTTTGGAAAGTCAAGAACACTTATTAATTGTTGTTTGTGAGAGAGAGAGTTTTTTTTTTTGGAGAATGTGAACCAACCCCAAATGGCAAAAGCCATTTGCATTTAAAAGGAATGAGGGAGTTGTTGCCTCATTCCCACTCTCCCACTCCCTTGCAAAAATGTAGGGAAATTTTCACCATAAGAAAAAATATATTTTTTCTTTTTTAATTTTTTTATTTTATTTTATAATTAGTTAATTTAATATAAATCGATTAATTAATAAAAATAAAATAAAATAATTTTATTTAATTATATTAATATTTAATAAATCATATTTATTAAATAAAACTATATTAAGTTTAATATCAATGGAATCATATTCAATAACACATATCTCACATAAACTAAAGTTTTAATACGAATCTCATTCAAATTAATTTTCAACCTATAGTTTGAATATTCATTTACTTCATACCAATTTAATTTTAAAAATTAATCTAAATATAATATATAATTTAATTAGAATCATATTCACATCAAACTATATATTATCGATTATATCACATGTAATTGATATAAAAATCTATTTACAAATTTGAACGTTTCAAATTTGCTCCAAAACGTTATACCCTAATTTCATACTGAGGCAACAGAGGGACCTAATGGGCCTACAAATCTTGAGCTCTAATGATACGAGGTCAACCGATCAAACTCTTTGACCTAATTAACCAACATTCATTACCTACGAGTCAGTCCACTGTAGACTCGTAGTTGCACTCTCCTCATTGTAGGACAAGTTTTATCCATCGATATAACAAATGCTCGTAAGTCGACCATTCACGAGTTGTTCGTAGTCACAGTTGGGTAAAATTCCATTTTACCCCTGTGAGTACTTCTTGCTCCTTAAATACCATTGATTCTCTAATGAACAACCTGTTTATGATCCTAACATAGACAAAGTCCCTCTCAAGCCAGTGAGAGGGTAGGGTCCCTGTTGTTCAAGTCTTGGAGTCAACACTTAAGAGAACAACTCATCTAATTTTCCTATGCTCAAGAATGAGTGAATTCCATCTCACAAATGAAGTTCCCAGTTCTCCATGCGGTTTTGTCCCTAAAAAGGTAGGCATGTTGAGTCGACAACCTGGACAACTCTCACCATACTAATCAAAGGACAATCCTTCGTAGACAAGAGTCCGTAACCCACTAAGGATTCAGGTCGAGTTACTATTAGTCATATATTAATTATTAGACCTAATCTATTAACGGTGTTATATTAGTTGGTTAATAATTCACGGTTCAGTCTTGTACGAACTCATCACACAGGATGCTCCCACTCGCATGTCTACTACATAAATATGTTGGAATGACTTGTTTGTATCAAATACAAAGTGGGTCTCTTTCATAGTGTCACAAGGATAAAGTTGTTGGGTTTTATACCCTAAAACTCGTAGTTTGTAATTCTATCATTTGTTCCAATTCTTTCAATAAAATGTTATTATCTCCCTTCATTCAAATGTTCTTGAATTTCATCTAATTTGCCTTAAATTAATCATAAATTCAATAAACTAACATCCTAGGTTGTATTATGTGTCTTGAACTGTGTGTAGAGACATACGAGGATCATGGTTCAAGAAACAGTCTAAAAGGTCTATAATATAGGGATGAGGTTGGGTACCTAATTATCCTAATGACACTATGGATACGACCCACTTTGTATTTGATACAAACACAGTGATCCAACGCATTCGTGTAGGTGACATGCGAGTGAGGGTATCCAGTTATGAGTTCACATAAGACCAGACTGCGAAATAGTAACCGATGAGTATAACTCCTTTAACTAATTAGGTTTCTATTTCAATAGGATGACCTAGGTGACTTGATCTTAATCATGGGCAGGTTACGAACTCCTATTTGCGAGAAATTATCCTTTGACTAGTATGGGTGAGAGTGGCTCGAGACACCGACTCAATAAGCCTACCTTCTTGGAGAAAAAACCGCGTGGGCAGCTGGGGACTTAACCAAGCAAGATGGAATTCACTCCTTCCCAACTTAGGGTAAGTAGATGAGTATTCCCTTAAGTGGTTTGTGTTTATTGGGACCATAAACATGTTATTCATTAGAGGTGCACTGGTACTTAAGACCATAGATGTAACCTAAGGGTAAAATGATAAGTTGACCCGGTTGGTGTTACGAACACTCGTGAAGGATTGACATGCTGTTATTCGTCTTTATCTATGGACACAGAAAAATATCTGCAGCCAGAAGAGTGCAGCTGCAGGTCTTTAATGGAGTGTACCCGCAGTTAACGAATGTCGATTAAGCGGTTACTGATATTAGCCAATTAATCTTATATCGTTGGAGCTTCTGATCTATAGGTCCATTGATCCACTTCCTAGCTCATAAAGGGTTCTAAGATTACTAGATCTTAATTAGAATTTGAAATGTTCAAATTCACTTTGGGAATTAATTTAATGTATGAAGATACATTATAATATAAAGTTTTTATGTTGATTAAAACTTTATTATATAAATTTAATTTTAGATATTTGAGAGAATTAAATATTTGAAAGAGTTCAAATAATGTTTTATGTGAATTGGATTCATATTAAAAACTATAGATTAAATGCACATAAGATGTACATTAAAACTATAAGTTAAGGGAGAATGATTAAATGTGATTTAATCATAATAACCTAAGTTAAATATATGATATTTGATTTATAAATTAAGTAATTAAAGAATTAATTAATTTGAGTTTAATTAACTTAATTAAATTTGATTTAAGTAAATTAATTAAAACTATAGGTTATATGAAATATGCATTTAATATGATTTAAATGATAATTAATTTGATTAAAGGTCAATTAAATTAATTAATTATTTTTATTTTATTTTATTTTATTAAAATTAAGGGAAAGTGCATTACGCATGTTCCCACTCTCCCACTATCCTAATGTTCTCTCCCCTTATTCTATCGATCAAACAAAGAGGAGTTGAGAGAGAACCAGTTGAAGGTTACTAGAAAAATCAAGTTGTTCACTTTTTTTTTAAAAAAAAATTCTCTCTGTGAAGCTCCAAAAATTTTTTAGATAAGTTTCGCACAAAACCATAATCTCAAAAAGGAACTCAGAGAATAGGAAATTTTCTTTTTTGGTGGTGTCATTCTGTTTTTTTAAGAAGGAAGTTTCTGTTTGGAGTTGTAGTTCCACTGTGTAGATTTCCAGAAGCCAAAAAGGTAAGGGTTTTAATCCCTTTCTAGTTTAGAATTAACTCTAGTATGTTTTTGCATAGGTTACCATGCTTTAGTGCTTATCGATATGTTTTAGTCCAATGTATTGGTATTTCTACTTGTCAAATGAAAAAACGAGTTTAATCGATCAATTGGCTTCCGCTGTGCAATTGATTTTTCAAAACCATCAATTGGTATCAGAGCCAACTTGAATTTTCATTTGCTAATCGAAAATTGCATTGGAATGGTGGCATTTTACATTATGGTTTGTCGTAGATTGTTTGGGAATTTTTTAGCCATAGATTTTCCAGCTTTTGAGTTGTTCAAAAATTTGTAAGGGTCCCTGTGTTTTTGGGCAATTAAAGTGCAAATCGAGTATGTATTTACTATTTTGAATCATTCGTGGATTGATTTGGATACATTATGGACAAAATTTGTGAGGATGACCACTGTTCTGACGATTTGCGATAAGCTGGGGTGTTCTGTAATCGAGACGGCGTCGAGACGTTGCTCATCACCGTCGAGAAGCTAAAAAATAGCGTCGCAACCGCAATCGGGGAGAGGTGCCGGATGCTTGCAGCGTTGAGACGCTGCCCACAACATCTTAACGTTGTGACACATTTTCCAGATTATGGGTTGATTCGAGCTGGTTCGTGATGGTAGACTCGATTTTTGTTCGATTGAAGCGATTTAAGCTCGGTTCAAGGTAGTTTTGGACCGGTTCACTCATAAAATTAATGTAATTTTATTATTTTTACACTTTAGGGGCCAAATTTTCCGGTCTATTGGCTGTTTATAGCTTTATGAATGTTATTTAGTTAAATCCCACGTTAGGATAAGTATGTACATGCATTTTAATTAATATAATAGTTATATTGATTGTGAAAATGCATGTTATATATTTTTCATGAGTATTTAGTATAAGTGTTCTATTAATTATATGAAAAAGAAAAAGCATGGAACATGAAATTACTTAGATCAATATAATAGTTATGTTAGTTGTTTTGTAATTTTTTGCTGGAAAGTTCATGTTGTTAATGAATTAGATTTTATTAAAGCATGAACTACTTGTATTGTAAATAAATTAATTGGAATGTGATTATTGATTTATTCACCATAAGTGCATGTTATAGGTTAATTATTAAAATTTATAAAAGTTATAAATGGTTTAGAAACCTTAACCTATAACAAAGAGTTGCATGCAAACATAGGGTCTTAGGTTTAATAGGATTAATTTTAAATTGTTTAAAATTAATTAGACCTAAGTTTATAATTTCTAATAGAATTAGAAATTAGTCTTACTTAGTGTTTTAAACCGTTTAAAATAAAGTAAGTAAGATAAATAGGATAATGATTATTAGGAAACTCTACCAGTGTTGTTATGTCTAAGGTTGAGGGTACTTAAGTTGGCTGTTTACAGAACGCCTCCTACCTGGAAACTAACCCAAAACTTAAGTTGAATTAACCTAAGTCCTATAAGCATGCAAAGTCATCAGGTAATTAAATGGTTTAATGCACCTAGACATTAAGGTTAAAAATCTTATTATAAGAGTTATAATAAAAACAGACATAGATAAATTCATTTAGTCGAAATCCACCTAAGTTAAAAATTAACCCTAAAATCTTAGGATACTTTAGTGGGAGAAAATGAGATGTTCACATCGATTTTTAGCTCACACGTCTTCAAGAGTTTACACCACGAGCTCCTTGCTCGACCTTCTGGCGTCAATAGGGCGTCCCCCTATGGATGGTGTTTGCATGGTTCCATACCACACTGAATGAGAAAACTATCTATAGTAAATGGGAGAAGGACACGTGTCAATGTATCCTACGGTCTCCTCCATTAGGTTGCACCGTGAGATTTCTATGGTCCGCGTGCGTGTTGCCCTAGGAGCAACCACCTCTACGAAGGGCCTGACCATAGGGATTAGAACACCGCTGTGACGACCACAACCACAGGTACTAATTATTTATTTTATTTAACGTCCTATCAGCCTGTGTGTCAAGTCGGATTAGTAAATTTTCATCAGGCTCGGTGAGAGTGAGTCTTTGATTTTATTTAGTTAAAGCGAAATGTTCTCCTTTAGTTATTTAGACTCATAATTTAATGAAAGATGAGAAAGTGGCAATGGCATTTTTAGAGATTTTATGCTCAAAGCAAGGGCTGGTTGGGCTTGTGAAAAGAAAAAGACCTAGGGTTTAAGACCTATATTATTGTGAGGATAATTGGACAAGAGAAACCCTAGCCACCTCTCATATTACTCCTTTTTGTGCCCTAGCTGAAACCCTACAATCACCACCTCTTCTCTTTCATTAGCTATTCGCCCTAGCCGTCCCTCCTTGTTTTGTTCTTTGTCGCCGGCGAGCCACGAACGGAGACGTCCACCGCGCACGACGTGATTTCACCGCCACGCGCGCAAGTCCACAAGCAGAGGCTACTCCAACCGCCTCGTCTGCAGCCCACGTACGAAGAGGCGTCGTACAAGCCGCTCCCAGCCGCCTACGCCTGCAGCACGCCGGAGTCCACGCTCGAAGTAGCTTCGACGGCAGGTTCGCACGGAGCTTCGATCACGCCCCCAACCACGTCCAAGTCTGCTGCTGCCGCCGTCCCCTGGTCGTTGAGTCTTCACCGCCGGAGCCTAGCACGCACATTCCAGCCGTCCGACGCCTACTGTTGCGGCTGCTGCTGCAACGCCCGAACTCGTGGGACGCATTCCATCACTGCAGCGACCGCCGTTGAAAGTCGACAACAACCACGAGCCACCAGCGTTCTTCACACGTCCGCCGTCGAGGGCATCCAACCAGTTGCAGCGCCGGAATTCGTCCCTGTTGCTCAGCCCAATCTTCGATCGCCTACTCCTCGCCGCCCCACCATCCGACCAGCGACCTTGGTTTCGTTGTTACGCTGAAATCAAGAACTATTCGAGGTCAAGGTTGTGGATTAGGTGAGCCACGCAAAACCCTCTTCGATTTTGGAGTATAGGATTATTTAGATCTGATTCGCGTGAAAATATTGTAGGAACGAGCCAAATTTTTGGTATAAAGACTTCCAAGTTTTGGAGCAAACAAATTTACGTTCGGTTTATTCTTCGGAGTCGAGGTAATTGGAGCAAAGTAAGAATTATAGACGCTTTTGTACTTAGACTCTTTATATTGGATGAGTTGTGTAGTAGGATGACGAAATAGAAGAATTCTTGGTTTACAGGTTAATTGGAAGGGACCGTTAACTTAAGAATTAGAAGAAGGTGTGAGATCAAAGCTCGAGGTAAGGGATCTTGTGCCGAATCTTTTTAAATGGGATTAACGAAAACGAATTCCATTATTTTATGTGAAATTAGTTCGTCATTTTACTTAAAAAGATTTAATGATTTTACGCGAGAATAATTCAATATTTTATGTAAGAATACTGAAATATTCTATGTGAAGATATCTCAATATTTTATGTGAGTATAATTCAGTATTTTATGTGAGAATATCTTTGTATTTTAAGTAAGAATATTCCAAAGATTTGTGTAGTTATTACAATTATATATATGAGGATATTTCATGATTACATACATGAGTGTTATTTCCAAACTGTTGTGAAAAGTCATAACTTGCATATCGATGATAATGTTTTGTGACATGTGCACTATAGTCATGTTGATAATGTTTTGGCATCTAAGACTTGGTCACATTAATCTCAATTGGATTTAGAGACTACTTAAGAATGAACTTCTAAGTCAGTTAGAAGACGATTCTTTACCTCCATGTGAATCTTGTCTATAAGATAAGATGATAAAAAGACCTTTTTATGGAAAAGGTTAAAGAGCCAAAGAGCCCTTGGAGCTGATACATTTGGATCTTTGTGGTCCAATGAATGTAAAGGCTAGAGGAGGGTACAAATATTTTATCTCATTTATAGATGATTATTCGAGGTATGGTCACTTATATCTAATGAAATATAAGTCAGAAGCTCTTGAAAAGTTCAAAGAGAATAAGAGTGAAGTTGAGAATGCATTAGGAAAGAATATTAAAACACTTCGATCTGATCGAGGTGGAGAGTACATGGACTTAAGATTCCAAGACTGTTTGATAGAACATGGAATGCAACCCCAACTCTCAGCACCTGGTACACCACAATAGAATGATGGATCAGAAATGAGAAATAGAACCTTGTTAGACATGGTTCGTTCCATGATGAGCTATGCTCAATGGCCTGACTCGTTTTTGGGTCATGCAATAGAGATTTCAATTCAAATCTTGAAGCGTGTTCCATCAAATAGTGTTTCTGAAACACAACTTGAGTTATAGAAAGGGCGTAAGCCTAGTTTGCGTCACTTTAGAATTTGAGGTTGTAATGCACACGTGCTAGTGACAAGCCCAAAGAAACTGTAGCCCCGTTAAAGATTATGCCTATTTGTAGGATATCCCAAATAAATAAAAGGTGTTCTTTTCTATGACCCACAAGAAAATAAGGTACTTGTATCGATAAATGTCACTTTTTTGGAGGAGGATCACACGAGGAACCATAAACCACGCAACAGACTGTTATTAAATGAAGCTACTGAAGAGTCAACAAGAGTTGCTGACCAAACTGGCCTTCATCAAGAGTTGATGAAGGAGCCAACACATCTAGTCAATCTCATCCTTCTCAATCGTTGGAAATGTCTCAATGCAGTGGGAGGGTTGTCTCACAACCTGAGCGCTACTTGGGTTTAAAAGAAACTCAGGTTGTCATACCTGATGATGGCATAAAGGACCTATTGTCTTATAAACGGATAATGAATGACGTAGATAAGGACCATAGGTCATAATAATTTGTAATGATACCCAAAGGCTTAGAATAACTTGCCACTAAAGGGTAATCAAATCATTCATCCTCTGGGACGAGAATATCTCGACCAAACCCTATTACTAGAATAACACTTATTCCTATAAGTTTTAGTTACCATCTTTTGGTCTGGATTCATTAACTCTTAATGTATCCCATAAGTGTGACCCTCTTATTTTAGATTTCAGAGTCCCCATCCAACAAAATCCACCGAAAGGAGGACCAAGTTAGAAAACAAACTAAGGCAACCCAAGGACCAAGTTAGAAAACAAACTAAGGCAACTCTATCCCTTTCGGGAGTTTACGTTGTTCAGACTCCTATGATCAGGCCCTCCGAGGGTTCGTCTGCTACAGGGCAAACATGTAGGTAGATCATAAGAATCTCACGGTGTAAACTAACAGAGGAGACCGTAGGTCTTGTTGACACAAGTCCCGCTCTCACTTTCTATAAGTACTCTCTCCATTCACCTTGATTTTGACTCATACAAACACCATCCAAAAAGGGGACGCTTCTGTTTGCACCACGGGAGTATGGATCTCACAGTGTGAATTTAATGGTGATTTGTGGGTAAAATAATGATGTAACATATATACCTATTTCCTCCTACTCAGTAGTTTATAACTAGAGATTTGACTTAGATAGATCCGACTATAATTTACCAAAGTCTACCAATATAACATTTATACTGGAATTACCTAAGTCTATTAACCTTTTAATAAACCAAGGTCTATGAGTTTAATTCATTAACCCTTTAATAAACGCCACTCACGAAAAATAATTTATAAACCTCCAGATTAAATTTATTCCTAGGTTGATTCCCAGGTAGGGTTGTTCCGTTTCCATCACCTTATATATCCCAGCCTTAGAAAGAATCTTCCTTAGACAGAGTTCCTCCTTAATTATAGTTTATAAATTATTAGTTGCCTAATTCTAATCTTATTATAACTAGATAACATAAGGTCTAATTAAAACCATGTTCTAAAACAATTTTAAAACTAATTAATTAACCTTAGGTTACAAGCATTTCTATGTTATAAGTGTTTGATCATTCATCACATGAATAATCATGCATTCATAACATATTCATCACATGAAAAAATGAATGACAATGCTTTCATAAAATTAATATAACATTTATATTAATTAAACATGCATACTATATAATATAACACATTATATTATAAAATGATGCATGATTATGTTTAACCTAAGGTGAAATTCTAATATAAGTGGCATACATTATGCACATTAAATTTCATACAACAATTGCACAAATTAAATAGCAAAAATAAGCCACACTTTGGCACCCTAAAACTAATTCAACTTAATATAATCTAATTATATTAATCATAATTAATAATAATTAATTAAAACAAAATTAAAAAATAAATAAATAAAATAAAATCATTTTTGCGCGCACATCTCCACTCCCGCGAGCCTCACGCGTCATGTGCACAGCGTCGAGACGATGTGTCGCCTGCAACCCGCCAACCATACACATAACGTCTCGAAGTTGTCCTCTGGATAGAACAGAGAACCTTCTATTCTTGCTCGTTTTTCCTCCGTTCTTCATAACAACTACTTTGCCACGAAGGACACGGACTTAGAGACTCGTTTTACATTAAAATTTGCCCAAAATAATGGGTCCTTACATTGAATGATTCAATGAAAAATATAAATCTAAGTGCCAAAATGTGTAAACATCTATTATGCAAACCAACATTCATCTCATGGAAATTGAAAATAACCCACCTAATTTTTTGTGAAATTCACAACGTAATTGGGAGCAACAAAGGCTCTAATACCAATTAAAGGGATCACTTCCCATAGCGGAAGTATTGGAATTACTTTTGCTCGCAATTATATTATGAAATCATATACTAAACAGAAAGTTAAGCATAAATAAGAATAAGAACTTCCAATGCTTCCAACAAGCCTTCTCCGACTGCTCTTGATCTCAAAGATCAATCCGAACACTTGCAGCAAGTCTTCTCCGTTGTTCTCTAGGAAAGGGAGAATGATGGAATTCCTTTTTGGATTTTTGGGAGAGTATGCAATGTACAGAGAATTTGAGAGAATTTGCGTGATTTGGAAATCCCTATTTCCAAAATTGTGACTATCAAATTGCAAAATGCATCTAGATGCATTCTTATATAGGGAGTGAGGGTGAAGATAACTTCCTCCACCCATTTTCCAACTAAATGCATAAATTATGCACAATGCAAATCACATTTGCATAAATGCATAATATAAGATATCCCATACCTTATTAGGCAAATCATATTTGCATAATTATATTATTGAATCATATTCAGTTTTGCTCTCAAATTAATTATTTCCTCAAGAGTTTAATATGAAATAGTTTCATACCAAAATAGTATTTGGAAATTAATCCAAATATAGTATATAGTTTACTATGAATCATAGTCACATTAAACTATATAATATATCGATTATATGACATATAATCGATATAACTCCCATTTACGAAATTAAACACTTCAAGTTCGCTCCAAAACTTTTTACCCTCGATATTTCCATGATGAGCCAACGGAGGGACCTAATGGACCTACAGTTCATGAGCTCCAATGATACCAGGTGAACCGATCAAACTCTTTGACCCGGTTGACCAACATTCATTAACTATGAGTCCCTTCATTATAGACTCGTAGCTGCACTATCCTCACTGTAGGACAAGTTGTGTCCATTGATTTAACCAATGCTCATGAGTCAACCCTTCATAGGTTGTTCGTAGTCACATCTGGGTTAAATTACTAGTTTACCCCTGTGATTACCTCTTGCTCCTTAAGTACCACTAATCCTCTAATGAACAACTAGTTTATGGTCCTACCATAAATAATGTCCCTCTCGGGCCAGTGAGAGGGTGGGGCCCCGTTGTTCGAGACTTGGATTCAACCCTTAAGGGAACAATCAATCTATTTTTCCTAGCTTGGGAATGAGTGAATTCCATCTCGCGGAGTTAAGTTCCCAACTCCCTACATGGTTTCAACCCTGATAAAGTAGGCATATTGAGTCGACAACTTTGACAACTCTCACCCATACCAGTCTAAGGACAAACCCCCCGCAGACAGGAGTTAATAAACTACTCAGGATTCAGGTCGAGTAACTAATGGTCATCTATGAATTATTAGACCTAATCTGTTAACGGTGTTACATCAGTTGGCTAATAATTCGGAGTCCGGTCTTGTACAATCTTATCGCACAGGATGCCCCCACTCGCATGTGAACTACATGTACGAGTTGGATCGTCTCGTTTGTATCAAATAAAAAGTTGGTCGCATCCATAGTGTTACCAAGATGAAGTTCCCAACCTTATCCATATACTATAGAAAATTTGGGTTACACACTTGAACATGATCCTACTTATGTGTCTACTACACATTGTTCATGTTCTCATAATCATAACCTTGGAGCTTAGTTTATTGGATTTAAGTTTTAAATGCGAGAACAAATAAATAATGAAAAGTAACTCTTTATTGATTTCATCGGATATTTACAAACTACACGAGTTTAAGGCATAAAACCCCAATACCTTTTTCATACGTTTCTTTTGAGTTGGTTAACTCTCAAAGGTCAATGAAGAAATCACCTTCTTCTTCTTGCCAACTATCTCTCACTTCTCTTCTTATTCCCTGCTCTTCTCGAGTTACTTCTACACAAAAATGAAGTCCAACTTCCTATGAAGAAAAAGTGAACATGCACAACAAAGTAAGAGATCCGTCCAATAAAAGGAATCCAAATTAAACAAGGAAATATAAAAAATACACAATTGACTCCTCAGAAACGACACCAATTTTTATGCATGCTTGTTAAACACTCGTAAAATTATTGGGATGGATGTCCTAATCTCGTATAGTTTGTAAATTACTATTTGAAATTAATAAAGAGTTATTTATTTCATCTTTTTGTGTCCCGCATTTCTTACGAACTTTGTCTAATAAACTAAGCTCAAGGGTCATTGAATATATGAGAGAACTAGAACTTGAGCGGTGTATAGTGGACACACAGGGAGGATCACATTTGAGTAAATCACCCGAATAGTCTATAGTATATGGATGGGGTTGGAGACCTAATCCGGGATACACTGTGCATGTGACCCGCTTTGTATTAGATACAAACGAGGTGATCTGGCTCGTTCATGTGGTTGACATGCGAGTGGGGGCATCCTGTACAATGAGATTGTACAAGACCGGATCGTGATTTATTAGACCTACTGATGTAACACCGTTGATAGTATGGACTAATAACTTCGTAGATGACCATTAGTGACTCGACCTGAATCCTGAGCGTGTTACGGACTCCTGTCTGCAGGGTCTTCCCTTTGACTAGTACGGGTGAGAGTGGTCACAGTTACTCGCCCAATATGCCTATCTTCTCAAGGACAGGACAAAATAGGGAGTTGGGAACTTAACTACGCGAGATGGAATTCACTCGTTCCCGCCTTTAGGGAAACTAGAGGGGTTGTTGTGTATGGTTAGACCATTACAACGGTGTTGTTCATTAGAGGAGCTGTGGAGACTTAAGGAGCAAGAAGTAGACACAGGGGTAAAACGATAATTTGACCTAGCATTGTCTACGAACAACCTGTGAAGGGTCGACTCATGGGCATTGGTTATGTCAGTGGACACATCTTGTCTTACACTGACAGGAGTGCAACTACGGGCTTTAGTGGAGTGTTACTGTAGCTAATGAATGTTGATTAATCGGGTCAAAGAGTTTGATAGGTTAGTCTCGGATCATTGGAGCTCGTCACTGTAGGTCCATAAGGTCCCTCGGTTGGCTCAAATTGGATTAAAAGAAGGTTTACTATTTTGGTGTGAATTGAAGTGTTTAAGTTCACTAAAGGGTATTTATGTCATTTATATGAGATATGAATGATATATTATATAGTTTATTGTGAATGAGATTCATAATAAACTATAGCTTAGCCTAATTATTGAATTAGGGCTAATTTGGAGAAATTAGAATGAGAGATGTTAAATTGGATGTGATTCAATTTAAAAATCCACAATAATGCAAATGTGATTTGTAAAATGAGATATGAGATATCTTATAATATGTAGTTATGCAAATATGATTTGCATAACCTATGGTTGTGATAAAATGGTAAATAGGTGGAGATTTTAGCTCCACCTATCTCCATTATTTAAACCCCTTTGCAAGAAGGGTTCATTAAGTAAATCCTCATTTTTGGAAATCTCACCAAAAGAAGGATTCTCTTTTCTCTCTAAAAACTCTCTCTCACAAATTCTCCTCCCTAACCATAGAAGGATCCCACAATCCTCCTTCTTCCTAAAGTAGAACAATCGTGTAACCAAGTGGAGGTGTTCGATTGGTGTTCGAGTGAAGAGTTCGAGATCGTTGAAATCGAGGAGAGCACGAAGAGTTCGTGAACGAAAAGGAAACTTTGAAGATCGTCTTCAACAAGTAGGTACCATGAACTTGCTATTTTTCCTTTCTTAGAATGCACGTTTAGGCTTAACTATGTGATATTTTGTTTTAACAAAATTGAGTTGCACAACAACACCACGACGATTCTATTGTCTTCCCCTGTGTTGGGACTCTAATTTCCTTCAATTGGTATTAGAGCCAATCGTTGGCTTCTTGTTGTGCACTTGAATTTATTAAAATTAGGTGGGTTTAAGCTTTGATTCATGAGAGGAATGTTGTTTTGCAAAATGGGTGTTTTCGGTTTTGACATTGTTCTTTAGATTTACATTAAAGTTGATTTGATCAATGTAAGGGCCCGTGTTTTGGGTATTTTTTAATGTCAATCGAGTCTGTAAGTCTGTGTCGTTCGTGGCATCAGATGCTGTGAAGAAATCGGAGCAAAAACGAGCGAGAATCGATGAAGAACAGCAAGAGGTGCTTGTTGTTCTGTCGACAACGTTGAGACGTTGTTCATCGTCGTCTCAACACTGCGCATGCGGACGGAGGCTTAGCTGCAGAGAAACGTTGCAACGCTAGGCAAAACGTTGCAACGCCGAGGCATGGAGCACGCGGGGCGTGACGCTGGACGTTGCAGCGTTGCAATGCTGCCCACGACGTTGCAACGCTGCAAGCGTAGTGGGCAGTTTCGCGAGGCGCGCGCGCGAAGAACGTGGGGATTTCAAGCTTAAGGCTTCAGGCGGTTTTTCAATTATTTTTTTATTTATTTTAAATGTAAAATGTATTTTTTTCATTTATTTAATTTATTTTATTAAATAATATTAATATAAAAGTTATATTAATGTTATTTAATTAAATAAATGTCCCTAAGTGCCAAAATCGATCCATTTTTCCTATTTAATTATTTTATGCATGAGGTGTATGATTTAATTAAATTCTATGTGCATAATGTATGTCATATAGATTTAAAATCCCACCTTAGGCTAAACATTTCATGCATCATTATATTATAAGTGTTATAATATATAGTTTGCATGATATGTTATATTATAAATGTTATAATATAATTAAATGCATGCTTTAATTTAATTAAATATAAGTTTTATATTATAGATTAAAGTATGCTCATGCATTTTATTTCATGTGATGAATTTTGTTATAGTCTATAGTTATTCATGTGATGAATGATCAAGCACTATAACATAGAAATGCATGCAACCTAAGTTAATTATTAGTTTTAAAGTGTTTAGAACTTGAATAATTAGACTAAGGTTTTATAGTTCTAATAAGATTAGAATCAGGAACTCGAATGGTGACTGATTAGTAACTCTATCTAAGGAAGGTTTTGTGTAAGGCTGGAGTATTTAAGTTGACGCTTGCGGAATACCCCTACCTTGAAACCGACCTGGGAGTGAATTCGGTCCAGAGATTCTTAGGTTACATTTTTTCGTGAGTGCCGTTAATTAAAAGTTGGTTAATATACTCACATAGACCTAAGTAATAATGTGATTATAAACATAGGCTAAATACCATATAAGAGTTATATTTGTAGACTTAGGTAAATTTTAGCCGGTTTATCTAGGTCAATCCCGAAAATTATAAAGTGTTGAGTGGGAGGAAATAAAGTGTATAAGATACATTTGATTTTCCGACCACAAATCTCCTTAAAGTCCGTACTATGAGATCCATACTCGGCCTCGTGGCGCAAATGGGAGCGTCCCCCTTTGGATGGTATTTGTATGGATCAATATCAACGTGGATGGAGAGAGTACTTATAGTGAGTGGGAGCGGGACCTGTTAAAACGGGACCCACGGTTTCTTCTTTCGATTCACACCGTGAGATCCCTATGATCCTTTTGCGAGTTTGGCCTGGACCAGACAATCCCTTCGGAGGGCCTTGATCATGGGAGTCGGAACACCGTGAATTCTCGAAAGGGATACAGTTTTCTTGTTGGTTTTCCTTTGTGGTTCACACTTAGGTGGCTATTGTATGGACGGATACTTGGAAACTTAAAGATAGAGGGTGACACTCACGGGATTCGTTAAGTGTTAATGAATTCGACCAAATAATGGTAACTTGACGCCTAATGGAATAAGAGTTATTCTAAGATTAGGGTCTGGTCAAGAAAGTCTCGTCCTAGAGGAGGAGTGTTTCTGTTCACCCTTCGGTGGCGATCATTCTAAACCTTTAGGATATCATTGCAAATTTTAAATGAACTAGGGATCATAGGATTAATTTTTGCTAAAACTTGATTGGACTCAAAAGTTTTTTGCGAGACTGACACAAAATTTTAATTTTTTTTTTCAGCAAAAATGTCTAGCTCGATTATCGCTTTACTCGCTTTTGATAAGTTAGTGGGAGATAACTTCCAAACGTGGAAGAACAATATTAACACGATACTCTTAACGGACGACCTTAAGTTCATGCTTACTAAGGAGTGTCCTCAGTTACCGAGCTCGACTGCATCACGAAGTGTTCGTGATGCATACGATCGATGGATCAGGGCTAATGAAAAGGCCAAGATCTACATCATTATCAGCTTATCTGAAGTCTTGACAAAAAAGCACGAGTTGATCATCATCGCTAAGGAGATCATGGAGTCGTTGCAGGACATGTTTGGACAACAGTCCTTTCAGGTCAGGCACGACTCGCTCAAACACGTCTTCAACGTCCGAATGAAAGAACGGACGTCTGTCCGTGAACATGTTCTGCCACTTTAATTTGGCGGAGATGAATGAGACTTTGATTTAGAAGTCGAGTTAGGTCAGCTTTATCTTGGAGACTCTTCCGAAGAGTTTCCTTCAATTTCGTAGCAATGCTGTTATGAACAAAATTAGCTACACTCTGACTACCCTCCTCAATGAGCTACAGAACTTCTAGTCCTTGATAAGGATCAGGACACCGGAAGTTGAGGCAAATGTTGCCTACAGATCATATCACAGAGATTTGACTTCTGGGACGAAATCTGTTACTCCTTCTCACCCGAAAGTAAAGAAGAAGAAGATGAAGATGGGTAAAGCTGACCGAGCTGCCGCCCAAAAGGGGAAAAAGGTCAAGGAAGTTGTAGAGAAAGGAAAGTGTTTCCACTGCAATGGGGATGGCCACTGGAAGAGAAACTGTCCCAAGTTCCTTGCCGAGAGGAAGAATCAAGGTAAATGTGATTTACTTGTAACAGAAACATGTTTAGTGGAGAGTAGTGACTCTGTCTGGATATTGGATTCGGGCGCCACTAACCATGTTTGTTCTTCTTTTTAGGGAATTGAATCCGAGCAGCAGCTGCGAAAGGGTGAGGTGACTCTACGGGTTGGATTCGAGGAGTGAAAGAGTCTAGATTAAGAAAGCGGAAGCAATTTTGGATCTTGAACACTTTAAGTTGATCAATTTTGTAAAATAAAATGCATGCTCAAAGCTGGAAAAATAGAGGGATAGAAAACTCAACTTTGAAGATCAAATTCTCTTCACCCGGTGGATGGTTTTCAACATGAACACTTCGTAGACAACCTTTAGAGTCTTCCCTACTATCCTCAGGCCTTAGAACGGATTGTGGGATCCTAGGTTGAGAGAATTTGGAAGAAAATACCTCGAAGGTCACTAATTCGGGAATACCTTTTTTTCTGCAAAATTCTATCAACATACCTCAAATCACCATTATATAAAGCTTCAATAAGCTTCATTAGAGTGACATCTCAACACTGATGAGGATGGATTGAGGTGGAGAGGGATTGGACAAGTTGCAATTTGGATTTTAATGAAAATCAACTAATTTTTATTTAATTGTAATTCAAAAATCAATATTAAATTGATTTTAAATTAAAATTAATTTAATTAATTAAATAATTCAAAAATTATTTTAATTAATTAATTTTTAATTTAATTTAATATCAAATATTAAATTAAATAAATTTCTCGATCCTGATCAATTTTTCGAACATGAATCCTTATTCATGCTATAAATCGATCCAATATTTAAATCATATTTAAATATATCCACCTCCTATTAATCATAATTTAATTCATAATTAAGCTATGACTCGTTAAATATATCACATATAATTAACGATTTCTCCCAAAATCGAATTTGAAAAATTCAAATTCATTTATCTCAAAATGTTACAAGGCTTAATCTGAGATAGTAAGGAGGACCTAATGGACCTACAGATCATGAGCTCCAATAATACGAGATTAACCGACCAAACTCTTTTGCCTAACTAATCAACATTCGTTAACCACCAGGACACTCCACTAAAGCCTAGTGGTTGCACTCTCCTCACTATAGATATATTTCTTTCCACTCGATATAACCATGATTAATAAGTCGATCCTTCACAGGTCGTTCGTAATTACAGCTGGGTCAAAAATACCGTTTTACCCCTGTAATTACCTCTTGTTCCTTAAGTCCACTGATCCTCTAATGAACAATTGGTTTGTGGTCCAACCAGCAAACCGAATCCCTCTCGGGCCAATGAGAGGGGTGGGCCCTTTGTTCAAGACCCAGAGTCAGCACTTAAGGGAACAACCTCTCTACTAAACCCTAAAGTGGGTAGGAGTGAACTCCATCTTGTAGAACTATGTTCCCAGCTATCTACCCGATTTTATCCCTGAAATGGGAGGCTTATTGAGTCGTCAATATCGAGCCACTCTCACCCATGCGAATCTAAAGATAATCCGAATAAACAGGAGCCCATAGAACGCTCAGGATTAAGATCGAGTTACCTAGGTCTTCGTATGAATATAGTCAGTTAAGATAGTAAACGGAGTTATAAAGTCTGAGTGACTATTTCGCGGTTCAGTCTTATGCAAACTCATTGCATAGGGCGCACCCACTCACATGTCTCCACATGAACGATTCAGGATCACATCGTTTGTACTCTACAAAGTGGGTCGCGTCCATTGTGTCCCCAGGATAAGGTACCCAACCCCATCCTTATACTATAGAGCGTTCTGGCTATAACTTGAACTTGATCCACTTTTATGTGCAAGTATTCATCCTAAAGGCTTATTTATTGGATTAGGGTTACCCAATACACAATATTCAATAACACCTTTACTGAATAAATTTCAATAACAACTTTATTGCGAAATAGAAAGTACATTCAGTTTATAAAACCACGAGTTTTAGGACATAAAACACAACAAACTCCCACTTGGACTAAAACCTCTGTGGGGTAAAACATGGTGAGCAAAGAAAAACTGCCCTACTGTACAACCCGTAGTCCTAGACTCTCTAGGTGTCCCTCAAACAATCTAGCCGTGAGGGGCTTTGTAAACGAATCAACAATGTTGTGCTCCGAAGGGATCTGCGTGACGATCACGTCTCCTCGTTGCACAATCTCCCAGATGAGATGATATTTGCGCTCTATGTGCTTTCCACGCTTATGGCTTTTAGGTTCTTTAGAATTTGTCACTGCACCACTATTATCACAATAAAGGGTGATAGGCAAATTCATATTTAAAACAACTTCCAAATCAGTAAAGAACTTCCTAAGCCATACAGCCTCTTTCGCTGCTTCGCAAGCTGCGACATACCCTAAGGAAAATAGGGTGCTTGTGTCGACAAACGCCACTTTCCTTAAGGAAGACCACGCCAGAGATCATTTGCCTAGAAGCAAAATTGTGTTAAATGAAATGGGCAGTACATCAAAAAGAGTTGCTGATGGAGCTAGTATGTCAACAAGTGTTGTTGATTCTATCACGTCAAGTCAAGTCTGTTCCCAAGAGTTGGGAATGCCTCGACGTAGTGGGAGGGCTGTTAGACAGCCTGAACGTTACATGGGTTTAGCTGAAACCCAAGTCGTCAATCCTGATGATGACTATGAGGATCCATTGACCTATGATCAGGCAATGGCTGATGTTGACAAGGACGAATAGATTGAAGCTATGGACCAGGAAATGGAGTCGATGTACTTTAATTATGTCTGGGAGCTTGTGGATCAATCAGATGAGGTAAAACCTATTGGTTGCAAATGGATCTACAAGCGTAAACGTGGCGTAGATGGGAAGGTGCACACCTTCAAATCACGACTAGTGGCAAAGGGTTTTACCCAAGTCGAAGGGGGTTGACTATGAGGAAACCTTTTCACCTGTTGCCATGGAATAGTAGATCAGGATCCTTCTGGCCATTACCGCGTATTATGACTACAAGGTATGACAGATGGATGTCAAGACCGCCTTTCTGAATGACAACCTTGACGAAACAATCTACATGGACCAACCCAAAGGGTTCATAACCCAAGGCCAAGAGCAAAAGGTTTGTCGGCTTCATAGGTCTATTTATGGACTGAAACAAGCCTCGAGGTCTTGGAATATAAGGTTTGATGAGGCGATCAAATCTTATGGCTTTGATCAAAATGTTGACGAGCCTTGTGTATACAAGAAAATCATCGACAAAACTGTCGCATTTCTTATATTGTACGTGGATGATATCATTCTCATTGGCAATGAGGTAGGATTTCTTACTGACGTAAAGAAATGGCTAGTGTCCCAATTCCAAATGAAGGATTTGGGAGAAGCTCAATATGTTCTAGATACCAAGATAGTCCGGAACCGGAAGAATAGAATGTTGGCCATGTCTCAAGCGTCTTATATTGACAAGATGTTGTCTAGATATAAGATGCAGAACTCCAAGAAGGGCTTGCTGCCTTTCAGGCACGGGGTTCACTTGTCTAAGGATCAGTGTCCTAAGACTTCTCAAGATGTTGAGGATATGAGACGCATCCACTATGCTTCAGCTGTAGGGAGCCTGATATATGCCATGCATGTACCCGGGCCCAACATCCATTATGCACGAGGGGATTGTCGGTGAGTATCAATCCAATCCGAGTTAGATCACCGGAAAGCCGTAAAGGAAATCCTCAAGTATCTAAAGGGAACGAGGAACTACAGCTTAGTGTATGGCAGTGGGGATTTGATCCTTGAGGATACACGGATTATGACTTTCAGACCGATAAGGATTCCAAGAAATCCAGTTCGGGGTCAACCTTCATTATGAATGGAGAAGCTGTAGTATGGCGAAGCATCAAGCAGGGATGCATCGCTGATTCCACTATGGAAGAGGAGTACGTTGCGGCTTGTGAAGCTACAAAGGAAGTTGTTTGGCTTCGGAGGTTCATGGCAGATTTGGAAGTTGTTCCAAATATGAACTTGCCGATCACACTATTTTGTGACAACAGTGGTGCTGTAGCCAACTCCAGAGAGCCTCGGAGCCATAAGAGAGGCAAACACATTGAGCGGAAGTATCACTTGATACGGGAGATTGTGGACCGCGACGATATGACAGTCACGCAGATAGCGTTAGAGCACAACGTAGCTGATCCATTTACAAAATCCCTCACGGCTAAGGTGTTTGAAGGTCACCTAGAGAGTCTAGGTCTTCGAGTACTTCCAGACTAGGACAAGTGGGAGATGTGTAAACGGGTATTCAATGCCCTAGTTTATTGTATTACTTCATTGTAATTTATGTACATTTCAGAAATGTATTTGCTCCACTAGCTTAGTCCAAGTGGGAGTTTGTTGGGATGGATGTCCTAATCTCGTATAGTTTTTAAATTACTATTTGAAATTAATAAAGAGTTATTTATTTCATAATTTTGTGTCTCGCATTTCTTACAAACTTTGTCCAATAAACTAAGCTCTAGGGTCATTGAATATATGAGAGAACTAGAACTTGAACAGTGTGTAGTGGACACACAGGGAGGTTCACGTTCGATTAAATCACCCGAACGGTCTACAGTATATGGATGGGGTTGGAGACCTAATCCTAGAGACATTGTGGATTGACCCGCTTTGTATTAGATACAAACGAGGTGATCTGACTCGTTTATGTGGTTGACATGCGAGTGGGGGCATATTGTACAATGAAATTGTACAAGACCGCACCGTGAATTATTATACCTATGATGTAACACCGTTGACAGTATGGACTAATAATTTCGTAAATGACCATTAGTGACTCGACCTGAATCTTGAGTGTGTTACGGACTCCTATCTGCAGGGGTCTGTCCTTTGACTAGTACGGGTGAGGGTGGTCACAGTTACTCGCAAAATATGCCTATCTTCTCAGGAACAAGACCAAGTAAGCTGGAAACTTAACCACATGAGATGGAATTCACTCGTTCCCAAATTTAGGAAAACTAGATGGGTTGTTCCCTTAAGTGTTGTCTCCAGTCTTGGACAACGGGCGCCCACCCTCTTATTGGCACAAGAGGGTTGTGTATGGTTGGACCATTACAACGTCGTTGTTCATTAGAGGAGCAGTGGAGACTTAAGGAGGAAGAAGTAGACACATGGGTAAAACGGTAATTTGACCCAGCAGTGTCTACGAACAACCTGTGAAGGGTCGACTCATGGGCATTGGTTATATCAGTGGACACATCTTGTCTTACACTGACGAGAGTGTAGCTACGGGCTTTAGTGGAGTGTTACCGTAGCCAATGAATGTTGATTAACCGGGTTAAAGAGTTTGATAGGTTAATCTCGGATCATTGGAGCTCGTCACTGTAGGTCGATAAGGTCCCTCGGTTGGCTCAAACTGGATTAAAAGAAGGTTTACTATTTTGGTGTGAATTGAAGTGTTGAAGTTCACTAAAGGGTATTTATGTCATTTATATGAGATATGAATGATATATTATATAGTTTAATGTGAATGAGATTCATAATAAACTATAGCTTAGCCTAATTATCTAATTAGGGCTAATTTGGAGAAATTAGAATGAGAGATTTTAAATTGGACGTGATTCAATTTAAAAATCCACAATAATGCAAATGTGATTTGTAAAATGAGATATGAGATATCTTATAATATGTGGTTATGCAAATATGATTTGCATAACCTATGGTTGTGGTAAAATGGTAAATAAGTGGAGATTTTAGCTCCACCTATCTCCATTATTTAAACCTCTTTGCAAGAAGGATTCATTAGACAAATCCTCTTTTTTGGAAATCTCACCAAAAGAAGGATTCTCTTTTCTCTCTAAAAACTCTCTCTCACAAATTTTCCTCCCTAACCATAGAAGGATCCCACAATCCTCCTTCTTCCTAAAGTAGAACAACCGTGTAACCTAGTGGAGGTGTTCGATCGGTGTTCGAGTGAAGAGTTCGAGATTGTTGAGATTGAGGAGAACACGAAGAGTTCATGAACAGAAAGGAAACTTTGAAGATCGTCTTCAAAAAGTAAGTACCATGAACTTGTTGTTTTTCCTTTCTTAGAATGCATGTTTAGCCATAACTATATGATAGTTTGTTTTAACAAAATTGAGTTGCACAACAACACCATGAGGATTCTATCGTCTTCCGCTGCGTTGGGACTCTAATTCCCTTAAAAAATAATATTTATAAGCTGACAAACTGTAAATTTAGAAAGAGGGATTCAATTGCGAGGCGTGAGAGTATTTTCGGTATTGAATTGCTCAATTGGGAGTCAATGCAACAAGGGGGTTTTAACGATTAAAAGTAAAGACTAGGAAAATTAAATGCTAAAGTAAATTCAGAAATTAAGCTAACAGATTAATCAGTGAACCGAGCGGCAGGAAATAGAGCCAATCTTTGGCCTAATCCTTTAAGGAAAAAGGAAAAACCCTAAGATTGATATGTTCCTCCGTCACACCGTGGGGTTTCATACCTGAACATATGATGTGGAACTCTTTTAGATGCCTTTGCGGGTCACCTACAGAGCCATGAAACAAAGGGAGTAAGTGAATAAGACAAGGTTTAAGCTCAAACTCACCTTGTGTCTCCAGGTAAGTGATGCATAGGGGTTGTTCATTCAAATTCGGAGCAACCAACTACTTCAGTGTTTGCTCCACCATTTCTTCTTCAGACGATTCTTCTATTTCGGACAACTCTCCAAGATCGATGAAGAATTTGCATTCTCTCCAGCTCTCTCTTGCTTCTCTTCTAATTCTCCATTCTTCTTTGGTAATTTCTACAGAGAATTGTAATCCCACTTCCCTTGAAGAACGAATGTACATGCACAACAGAGCAAGAGGTCAAAAAAAATTAATAAAAAAATAAAAAATAAAAAAAGAACTAAAACAAAAATAAGAAAATACAAAAGAAATATTAATTTGCCTGCTCGACAACGACACCAATTTTGATAGAGAGCTTGTCGAGGGCTCCTGCAAAATAAATTTATGGCTAACCTACTATATTTGTAGTTTAGTGGGCCAAGTAATGAAGGGTTTGTCGAATGCCCCATCAAATAAAATTTATAATACCTAACCTCTTAAATTTGCAGTATAAGGGTTTTCTTAGATTCAATTAAGTACCACAACTACTTGTACTCGATTTTAATTAGAGAACCAAAACTCAAGGAAAGAATAATTAACGATCCTAAAGTACTATTTACAATGACTGGAGTCCAATTTTGGAAAATAACATAGTTGTGTACATTAATGCATATTGTAAAAATTCATTAATTAATTAAATACTAACAACTTAACTACAAATTACTAGGGAACCAACTGACTCTCTCAAGCTCAATTGAACTCATGCATATCATAAATCAATCTCTCAGTCTATTTTTATCGCTAAACATGGAATCATGTTATTCACTAAAGGTTCTAAGATTAATTTATTCACTCTCATGCAATTAAATCAAACCCAGTCATGCATCTAATGTTCTCTAACTGAACTTACTTTCTCAAGCTAAGCTCATTTAAACATACAAAATCTTGGCCAAAGATTAAGACATTCAAGCAAGATGCATAAAAGCAAGTTGTTGGGTTTTATGCCCTAAAACTTGTAGTTTGTAAATTTGTAATTTGTTCCAATTCTATCAATTAAGTGTTATTGCATTTATTCAATAAAGTGTGGTTGTATATATTAGTTTGCCTTAAAATAACCATAAATCTAATAAACAAACATTCTAGATTGTATTATGTGTCTTGAACTATATGTAGAGACATACAAGATCAAAAGTTCAAGAAACAACCTAAAAGGTCTATAGTATAGGGACAAGGTTGGCTACCTTATCTTGGTGACATTATGGTTATGACCCAGTTTGTATTTGATACACACACAATGATCCAACGCGTTCGTGTAGTTGACATGCGAGTAGAGGCATCCTATGTGATGAGTTCATAGAAGAGCGGATCGCGAAATAGTAATCGATAGATGTAACTCTATCGACTAATTAGGTTTCAATAGGGTGACCTAGGCAACTTGATATTAAACCTGAGTAGGTTACGAGCACCTATTTGCGAGGGATTGAAACAGCGACTCAATAAGCCTACTTTCTCGGGAACAAAACCGCATGGGTAATTGGGAACTTAACCTTTCAAGATGAAATTCACTCGTTCTCAACTTAGGGTAAGTAGATGAGTGTTCCTGTAACGCCCCTACTTTTCTATAACTAAACTCTTAGGGACATCACTACACATGCATGCATTTATAGGCCAAAAGATGTAAAATGATCTTTAAATTTCCAGTGAAAGTAAATTGTCTTTAGGGATCCCAAAACAAAACATTCAAAACAGGTAAAAGGAGCAGTTTAAACATGGCCTGTTTAAAATCCTGAAAGTTAAACTTAACTTTAAAACCATAAAACGACGACATTAGTTATCAAAGAAAATATGCGGAAAACATGACTATTCCCATGGTTCTGGCAACGTGTCTCCGTCACTCGCCCTGCACGTCCTTGGCCTTACCTGAAAAACATTTTTAAAATAAAGGGTGAGTATTGCAAAACAATACCCAGTAAGTGACCTCGCTACCGAGGTTTGGGATATGCAAACACATACAATCATGACTTTTAAACCTGTTCGAATTGTACATATGCGGGACCTAAAACTTTCTCATATCATCATGACTATAGTCCGTTACTTTCTTTTTCTTTAAGTGGTCAATTGGTCATCCTGAGTCATTTCATTTTGAGTCCCTCACAGACCCCTGTAATTATTTGAGTCCCTCACAGACCCCTGTATGGTTTGAGTCCCTCACAGACCCCTGTATGGATTGAGTCCCTCACGGACTCAGAAACTTGACCCATAGGGTCTCTAATGCATGTTTGACCATGCACACAATGCACTCAGAGACCAATTTCCACATTTTACATCAAATCATTTTATGGCATACATACATGCATGAGGTCCCATCATTCAACATAATCAGAGTATACATGCCACAAACATTATCATTGGTATGCAAATCATGACTTTTCACAACAACTTAAGGAAAATACTCTTAAGCATGATAAATTTCTGCACTTCTCAATAACAGAGAATCTCACATGAAACGATGAAATATTTTCGCATAAAATAATAGCTATTTTCGCATAAATCAAGAAATACAATAACATAAAATAATGAAGTATTCTCACATAAAATAATAGCTATTTTTGTATAAATCAAGAAATACTCTCACATAAAATAATGAAGTATTTTCATATAAAATTATAACCATTTTCACATAGGATGATAAAATCCGTTTTCTTTAATCCCATTTAAAAGGTTCGCACAAGATCCCTTACCTTAGTTCGAATTCTACTCCGAAACCTAACCCGAGCTCCTTGAGCACTCTTCTTTAGTGTAACTTTGATTCCCACCACAAATCCAAGTTCATTCTCCAAGCATTCACCAAATCCATAATCGTAAGGGTACTTAAATTACGTTCTTAAGATTTCATGCCCCGCTTACCTCGAGTTCAATGCGAATACCTAATCCTCCTTAGTTCGCCTTGACGTTTGACCTCAATTCCGCTCCAAACTTGGTCCCTACAATTAGCGTTCAAAAGCAAAGAGCTTAAGCTCTCAATTATACGCTTAGATAATCAATAGGTCATGAATAATCCTCATTCAAAATCCATACTCAACAAGATCGCTCACCGGTTATAACCCAATATTGTAAAGTGGTGTCGATCGGCGCCGCAGAGTTCGGACGGCGGCAGAGGGATGGCGCGGCAAACGTGGATCGAGGGACTCGTGGCGGCTGGCGTGCGTGAAGTCCGGCGAGGTCTGCTGCTGTGCTCGTGAACGGACGAACGGCTGAAGTTTCGACGTTGCTGCAGGTGCTCGTGGATCGATGGTGGCTCGGTGAAGACTCGCGGATGGCTGGCGTTGCAGGTGTTCGCGGTGAGAGCTTTCCGCAGACGCGAGCCGCGGCTTCTGCGGCGGCGTGGGGTCGCTAACGTGTGCGGCGGCGGCAACGTGAATCCGGCAGAAGTGATTTGGAGTCGTCTCTGCCCGAGGTTTCGAACGTGGTTCGGCGGGGGCTGCTGAACGGCCTTCGTCCGAGGCTTGCTGGCGCGCGCGGCTGCAACACTTACCTTCGCTCGAGGATCCGCCGGCGTGAGCACTGAAATGTTCGTGGGTAGCTAGAGTCTCCGATCAGCTCGTCGGCGGCAGCAATAGCACTAGGAGATGGCTGTCGGCTAGGGCAAGGAGGAGAAGAAGGAGATACTTGGCATTCTAGGGCTAGGGTTTTTTTTTTTCTTTTGGATTAAATACTAAGGAGACTAAATGCTAGGGTTTAGGTCAAATTCCAAAGGCTACATCTAACCCTCAATTATGCATTAATCACTAAAGTGCCATTGCCCCTTCCTCTTTCTCTAATTCTATGAGAAATTTCCTTTCAAGGAGAATAATTTACATAGGTCCACGTGAAATGAAGGGTTCACTCACAACGAGTTCGATAATATTCACTAAACCGACTAAACACAAAGGTTGATAGAACGTTAAATAAAGTAAATAACTAGTACCTGTGGTTGTGGTCATCACAATCTTCCCTCCTTAAGAACTTTCGTCCTCGAAAGTTCCTATTCTTGGAATAGTTCTGGGTATTTAGCTCAGATTTCCTCTTCTCGCTCCCGTGTAGCTTCTTCCGTGCGTGGTTTTTGCCATAGCACTTTAACTAAGTTGATTTCACGCATTCACGGAGGGTCTTTTGATCTCTTGCAATAATCAGCATGCCGCTGCTCGCCATAACTCAAATCTTCTCGCTAATCAGAATGGTTCAAGTCCACGACATGAGTCGGTCCGGACGTATTTTCTCAACATGGAGACATGAAATACGTTGTGAACCACCGACAGGAAGAAGCGACAAATGCACGTCAGTAGGCCACCACACCAACCCTCTCTAAAATCTCGAATGGCCCTATGAAGCGCGGACTCAACTTCCCTTTTCGACCAAACCTTAGAATCCCTTTCATTGGGGCCACCTTAAGGAATACGTGGTCCCCAACTTCGAATTCTAGGTCCCTTCGTCTTGTATCGACATAACTCTTTTTGTCCGCTTTGGGCGGTGCGCATCCGTCCCCTAATCTCTCTCAGACGCACTATTAGTGATCTGTACTAGTTACGGACCCGAATCGCGGCGTTCACCCACCTCCTCCCAGAAGACGGGAGTTCTGCAACGTTTTCCATAGAGAGCTTCAAATGGAGCCATTCCAATGGTCGACTGATAACTGTTATTGTAAGCAAATTCCATCAAATGCAAATGTGTGTCCCAACTACCTGGGAAGTCTAAAGTGCAAGCTCGTAACATGTCTTCTAAGATCTGGTTCAAACGCCCGCCCGCCCATCCGTCTGCATGTGGATGAAAAGTCAGACTAAAGTTCAACTGTGAACCTAACGCTTTCTGTAGGCTCCTCCAAAAGTTGGAGGTGAAACGTGGATCCCTGTCTGAAATGATCTTGGCTGGGATCCCATGTAAACGGACTATCTCTTCCGTGTAAGCGCGCGCACTTATCCGTAGAATAGGTGGGTTTCCACGTATGAAATGTGCCGACTTGGTTAATCTGTCACAATGACCCAAATTGCCGAGTAACCTCGTAAAGTCCTCGGCAATCCAACTATGAAGTCCGAGAGATCTCTCTCCCATTTCCACCGAGGTACATGTAAAGGTTGTAGTAATCCTGCGGGTCTCTGCCGGGTGCCTTCACCGTTGACAAGTCGACACTTGCTAACAAATTCCCGCCACGCCGCGCTTCATGTTACACCACCGTAACGATCAAGCTTGCATCCCAATACATCTTGGTACTACCAGATGCATAGAAAATGGTGAGTTATGGGCTTCGCTCAAGATTTCCGCCTTCGCTTTGTCATCGTTCGGCACACATAATCGCCCCCGAAATAGTAATCCTCCATCTGTGGATAGGGAAAACTCGCCAACTCACCTGTAGTTACTGCAGTAAGCTTTTCTACTAACTGAGGGTCCCCCTGTTGAGACTCAACGATGCGCTGCCTCAAAGTCGGTTGTCTGCTTAATCGAGCTAATTGTGCCGTGGTCTTCCCTATTAGTACCGCAATTTCACTCGTGCAAACTCTCTCGCTCGTAGCTCTGCTCTCTCACGAACTCGTCTTTGCATGAACTGGCTTTCTCTCGAGGGCATCGGCCACGACATTAGCCTTACAGGGTGGTATTGAATGTCTATATCGTAATCCTTCACTAATTCCAACCATCTGCGTTGCCTCATGTTCACTTCTTTCTGGGTGAACAGTATTTCGAACTTTTATGATCTCAAAAATCAATTTTTCGCCATAAAGGTAATGTCTCCGGATCTTTAGTGCAAAGACTACGCCGCTAGTTCTAAGTCATGAGTTGGATAATTCCTCTCGTGCGCCTTTAATTGCTCGGGATGCATAGGCTATTACTTTACCATGCTACATTAGCACACACACCCAAACCTTTCTTAGAAGCATCATCAGAAACCACGAAGCTCCCTCGTTCCTCTGGACTGTAAGAATCTGAGCCGACACCAACCTACACTTGAGTTCCCGAAACTCGCCTCACAATTATCATCCCAAACAAATGAGTTACCCTTGCGCACACCGAGTCATGGGCATGGCTATCTTGGCGAAGTCCCGCACGAAAACGCCTATAGTATCCCCGCAAGACCCGAAAAACTACGTACGCACTGCGGACGGTGGTCGGACGAGGCCACCGTGTGACGGCCTCCACTTTACCGGGTCACGAATGACTCCTCGGCTTCGGATACCACATTTCCTAAGAAGGATACCTGTCTGAGCTAGAATTCGCACTTGGAGAATTTTGCATACAACTTATTCTCTCTCAGCGTGTTTAAAACTTTTCTCGTGTGCCTCTCATGATCTTCATCACATCCGAGTATATCGGGATATCGCCAATAAACACAATCACGAAACGTATCTAGAAACTCCTTGAATAAACGGTTCATCAAGTCCATGAAAGCGGCGGGAGCATTGGTTAAACCAAACGGCATCACTCGTGAACTCGTAATGCCCATAACGTGATCTCAATCTTTGTCTTAGGAATATCCTCTTCACTGATTCTCAACTGAATGTAGCCTGATCTCAGATCAATTTTGGAAAACACTGTTGCTCCCTGCAACTGATCAAACAAATCATCAATTCTAGGAAGAGGGTATTTATTCTTGATCGTAACTTTATTCAACTCCTCGTAATCTATACACAGCGCATGGACCCGCCCTTCTTTTTCACGAACAACACCGGGCTCCCAAGGCGCTAGCGAAACGCCGCGTATAAATCCCTTGTCCAAAGAAGTCCTCAGTGAATCGTAGTTTCAGCTTCTTTCAACTCTGCCGGTGCCATTCTCAGACGGTGCCTTGGATATCGGAGTCGTCCCTAACTCCAATCCTATGTTAAAATCCACCTCTCTAACCGGAGGTACTCCGGGGAGGTCCTCGGGGAAGACGTCTGGAAATTCATTCACCACTGGTACCGATGACACGGAAATCTCCGTACACCTTGCATCTAATATGCAAGCTAAGACGCCCAAGCTCCCCGATGTAATAATTTCCTCGGCCTTAAGGCGGCGTGAATCACCTTAGGCCTACTTCCCGCTAGGGTGCCTCTCGAACTTGTAACCAAAGTTGGCTAGGGGAGTGAACACTACCTCCTTCCCCGAACAATCAATGCAAGCATGGTTCTGCGCTAACTAACCATCCATACCCAATATCACATCAAAGTCAATCATGTCTAAGACTACTAGATTTATCATTAACTCATGGTCTCATGATAGTCACACTACCATCCTTGACTTTCATAGTGGCTAACAAGTTTATCCTCAGAGAGTGGAGACAGACAAAGCATACTCAGAATCGTTTCTAATTCTAACTCACTTGACTTACGAAGGATGCAGAAATAAAAGAGTGTGTAGAACTGAATCAAATAATACAAAGGCAAGGTGCCCAAGTAATGGGAGTGTACCAGTAACCACACAGAGTCCATGCCATGAATGCTCTTACTTGTGCTCGCATAAGCTCTCCTTGGTGTAATACTGGGCTTGACAAAGACCCCACTATTGATAACCCGAGGTTGGCTAGTATCGCGCTTGACTCGGACAAATATTAGCTCTGTGCCCTTCTTTCCCACATCCAAGCACACTCGGACCGGCCAAACACTTACCCCAATGATGCTTACCACGCGCTCTTTTGCATTGTGGCTTGTCTCCACCGTTAGTCCCCTCTGTTGACTGACTGCGGGCTTCGACTGAACTCGCACGAAAGTTTCTGGTCTATGCGGTGTACTCTGGGGACGCTGTGAGCTTGAATTTGACTGTTCCCATTTCCTCTTCTGATTTGCCATGGGCTGCCCCGTTAACTCACTGATGTGCGATCTGCAACAGTACCCAAATCAATTGCCCTCGCCACTCTCACCGCGGAGGCATAGTCGAGGTGCTAGTGCTCGTATGAAGCCTCGGACATTTTCATCTAGTCCCATAATGAAACGCTCTGTTTTCTTCGTCTCTGTGTCTACTAGCTCGGGGGCAAAGCGTGACAAACGAGTGAATTCTCTCTCATATACCTCCACTGCCCTCCTGTTCTGGCTAAGTTGTAAGAATTCTGCTTGCTTCCTGTAACGAGCTGCAGCAGGGTAAAATTTCCGCCAGAATGCTTCCTTAAACAGATTCCATGTAATCGTTTCTCCGCTGGCGACTATGGTTCCCTGGGCGGACTCCTACCATAAATAGGCGTCGTCTCTCGGCATGAAGGTAGCACAGGACACCCTCTGGTCCTCAGGACAATTCATCAATCTGAAGATGGTCTCAATGGAGGACAACCATAATTCAGCCACAGTGGGGTCACTAGAAGACCCATCAAAAGATCTGGGATCATACTTCCTGAAGTCCTTCAGATATCGAGATTCCAGAGTTGCATCATTCCGCCCCTGACTTGCTTGGGCCAGCTGAGTGGCTACTGTAGCTCGCACAAGAGTCTGCATAGCCTCTACCATCATAGTCATGACATTAGGGTTCCCTTGATCCGCCACCGGAGCGACTGCAGGTGCATCCTCCTGGCGACCAGGCTGGTCCTGGGGGAGATCTGGTACGGGTGGAGTAATCTCTTCCTGTTCCAGTGGTAATTCTTGTTGTGTGTTAACGTTTTCTCTTGCCCTCCGACCCCTACCACGTCCTCTACCTCTCCCTCGACCTGTAGGTGGCATTTTTGTCAGTACTACAATGTAGAGAATTTCCAGCTTAGTTTTCATCACTTTCTCATTGTACGGTAGGATCACTCTTAAGGTTTAAATTCATTTACATTCACAATACAGATTTACATCATAATCATTTTCTTAATTTATAAAATACCAGAACGTACCTGGCGGTGACCGGAACGCGTTGTTCAACCATGGGAACTATTCTGTGCTTACTCTGTAAGCAAGTCTACAGAACCCTTAAACCTAGGGCTCTGATACCAACTATAACGCCCCTACTTTTCTATAACTAAACTCTTAGGGACATCACTACACATGCATGCATTTATAGGCCAAAAGATGTAAAACGATCTTTAAATTTCCAGTGAAAGTAAATTGTCTTTAGGGATCCCAAAACAAAACATTCAAAACAGGTAAAAGGAGCAGTTTAAACATGGCCTGTTTAAAATCCTGAAAGTTAAACTTAACTTTAAAACCATAAAACGACGACATTAGTTATCAAAGAAAATATGCGGAAAACATGACTATTCCCATGGTTCTGGCAACGTGTCTCCGTCACTCGCCCTGCACGTCCTTGGCCTTACCTGAAAAACATTTTTAAAATAAAGGGTGAGTATTGCAAAACAATACCCAGTAAGTGACCTCGCTACCGAGGTTTAGGATATGCAAACACATACAATCATGACTTTTAAACCTGTTCGAATTGTACATATGCGGGACCTAAAACTTTCTCATATCATCATGACTATAGTCCGTTACTTTCTTTTTCTTTAAGTGGTCAATTGGTCATCCCGAGTCATTTCATTTTGAGTCCTCACGCACTCTCGTAATTATTTGAGTCCTCACAGCACTCTCGTATGGTTTGAGTCCCTCACAGCACTCCTGTATGGATTGAGTCCCTCACAGGACCTCAGTAAACTTGACCCATAGGGTCTCTAATGCATGTTTGACCATGCACACAATGCACTCAGAGACCAATTTCCACATTTTACATCAAATCATTTTATGGCATACATACATGCATGAGGTCCCATCATTCAACATAATCAGAGTGTACATGCCACAAACATTATCATTGGTATGCAAATCATGACTTTTCGAACAACTTAAGGAAAAAACTCTTAAGCATGATAAATTTCTGCACCTTCAATAACAGAGGAATCTCACATGAAACGATGAAATATTTTCGCATAAAATAATAGCTATTTTCGCATAAACCTCAAGAAATACAATAACATAAAATAATGAAGTATTCTCACATAAAATAATAGCTATTTTTGTATAAATCAAGAAATACTCTCACATAAAATAATGAAGTATTTTCATATAAAATTATAACCATTTTCACATAGGATGATAAAATCCGCTTTCTTTAATCCCATTTAAAAGGTTCGCACAAGATCCCTTACCTTAGTTCGAATTCTACTCCAAAACCTAACCCGAGCTCCTTGAGCACTCTTCTTTAGTGTAACCCGATTCCCACCACAAATCCAAGTTCATTCTCCAAGCATTCACCAAATCCATAATCGTAAGGGTACTTAAATTACGCTCTTAAGATTTCATGCCCCGCTTACCTCGAGTTCAATGCGAATACCTAATCCTCCTTAGTTCGCCTTGACGCTTGACCCTCAATTCCGCTCCAAACTTGGTCCCTACAATTAGCGTTCAAATAAGAGAGCTTAAGCTCTCAATTATACGCTTAGATAATCAATAGGTCATGAATAATCCTCATTCAAAATCCATACTCAACAAGATCGCTCACCGGTTATAACTTCAATGCATCAGAAAGTGGTGTCGATCGGCGCCGCAGAGTTCGACGGGCGCAGAGAGAGACGCGCGGCCGTGGATCGGAGGGAGTCGTGGCGGTGGCGTGCGTGAAGTCCGGCGAGGTCTCGCTGCGCGTGCTCGTGAACATGACGAACGGCCGAAGTTTCGACGTTGCCGCAGTGCTCGTGGATCGATGGTGGCTCGGTGAAGACTCGCGGATGGTCGGGCGCTGCGGTGTTCGCGGTTGGAGAGCTTCGCCGCAGACGCGCGAGCCGCGCTTGCGACGCGCGTGGGTCTCGCATAATGTGTCGGCGGCGGCAACGTGAATCCGGCAGGCGATTTGGAGTCGTCGCGCGCCGGGTTTCAACGTGGTTCGGCGGGCTGCCGCCAACGGCCTTCGTCCGAGGCTTCACCGATGCGCGCGCCGCAACACTTACCTTCGCCGAGGATCCGCCGCGTGAGCACTCGAAATGTTCGTGGGTAGCCGAGTCTCCGATCGGCTCGTCGTGGCAAAAGAATAGCACTAGGAGATGGGTCATCGGCTAGGGCAAGGAGGAGAAGAAGGAGATACTTGGCATTCTAGGGCTAGGGTTTTTTTTTTTTGGATTAAATACTAAGGAGACTAAATGCTAGGGTTTAGGTCAAATTCCAAAGGCTACATCTAACCCTCAATTATGCATTAATCACTAAAATGCCATTACCCCTTCCTCTTTCTCTAATTCTATGAGAAATTTCCTTTCAAGGAGAATAATTTACATAGGTCCACGTGAAATGAAGGGTTCACTCACAACGAGTTCGATAATATTCACTAAACCGACTAAACACAAAGGTTGATAGAACGTTAAATAAAGTAAATAACTAGTACCTGTGGTTGTGGTCGTCACAGTTCCCTTAAGTGGTGCCTCCGGGACTTGAACAAAGGGCGCTACCCTCTCACTAGCCTTAGAGAGGTTTCTATTTATTAGTTGGACCATAAATATGTTATTTTTTAGAGGAGCACTGGTAATTAAGGCCATAGATATAACCTAGGGTTAAAACAATAATTTGACTCAGCTGGTGTTATGACCACTCGTGAAGGATTGACTTGCTGCTACTGGTCTATATCCATGGACACAGAAAAATATCTGCAGTGAGAAGAGTGCAGTTGCGGGTCTATAGTAGAGTGCTCACAGTTAACGAATGTTGATTAACTGGTTAATGAGATTAGCTAATTAAGCTTGTATCGTTGGAACTTCTAATTTGTAGGTCCATTAGGTCAACTTCCTAGCTCGTAAAGGGTTCTAAGATTTCTAGATCTTGATTTTAGTTTGAAATTTTCAAATTCGAATTGAGAATTAACATGTTGTATGGGGATACATTATAATATAAAGTTTTTATGTTGATTGGAACTTTATAATATAAATCTAATTTTGGATATGATTAAAAATTTATAAGAGAATTATTTGAAAAAGTTCAAATATTATTTGAATGTGAATAAGATTCGTATTGAAAAACTGTAGGTTAAGATTTAAGGCACATAAGATGTACATTAAAACTATAGGTTATGGAAGAATGATTAAATATGATTTAATCAGGATAACCTAAATTAAATATAATATTTAGTATAAATTAATGAATTAATTAATTTGTGAGTTTAATTAAATTAATTAAATTTTATTTAATTAAGTTATTTAAAACTATAGGTTATGGGAGATGTATATTTAAATGTTATTTAAATGGAATTAAAATTAATTTAATTAATTAATTAATTTTTATGAATTTTTATTTTTATTAATTAATTAAAAGGAATGTGTGTTACGCACGCTCCCTATCTCTCCCTCCCTCTCACCATTCTCTCTTCTTCCTATCGATAAAAAAGAAGAAGTTGAGAGATCAAATGGTTATTGGCTAAATTTTTTTATCACTCTCTCTATGTGTGTGCGCTTCCAAAAAATTGAAATAGCTTTCCACCTACCTGAGTCTCTCTAAGAAATCAGAGAATAAGGAGTTTATTGTTTGGTTTTGTCAAACTTGAGGCATTTGTTCGTGATTCACAAAACATAACTGTGTTGTTGTACATATTCCAGATAACCACAAGGTATTTGTTTTGTCTCTGGAATAATTCCTTTTTTTTATTATTGCTTTTCTGGCTTATCGTTAGCTTTATTGCCAATGTACTGGTATTTTGGTTTCAAAAGAAAATCGAGTTTTACGATCCAATTGGCTTCCGTTAGGTATTGAAAATTTCGATTCCATCACAAGTTATATTTGAAGGGATCGAATCCCGCAGCAGAAGCGATTGTGAATCGCGTGTTCTTATTTTGTCCCATAGATTTCAATCAAGAACAAAAACAACTAAGATTAAGCATGCTATAAGACATAGGACAATAAGATGATTACCTTTGAAGAACTCTTTCTTCACGTGCTCCTTCTCCCACGATCACGATCTCAACAACTCTAACCCAAACGAATGTAGATACCACCACCGGATCTTCTCTGTTATTCTCTAGGTGAGGGAGGAGAGTGGGTACCTTTAGGATAAGGTGTAGATTTACTTCTAAGTTTTGGCCTAGTTTACAGAAGGCAATGGGAACGAAGTTGAATTTAAGTACAACGTTCCACCCACAGATAGATGGTCAGTCAGAGAGGACCATCCAGACCTTAGAGGACATGTTGAGAGCATGTGTCCTTCAATTTAAGGGGAGTTGGGATACACACCTATCACTCATGGAATTCGCTTACAATAACAGCTATCAGTCGAGTATTGGTATGACACCATTTGAGGCTCTGTATGGAAGGCCATGTAGAACGCCCATATGTTGGAATGAAAAAGGAGAGCGGAAGCTTATCGGTCCTGAGTTGGTGCAAGTTACGACAAATAATCTTAAGGTAATCAGGGAGAATTTGAAGGTAGCTCAAGACCGTCAGAAGAGTTATGCAGATAAGCGATGAAAGGACTTAGAATTCCAGGTCGGAGATCAAGTTTTCTTGAAGTTATCTCCGTGGAGAGGTGTCCTTCGATTTGGCAAGAAAGGTAAGCTAAGTCCTAGATATATTGGTCCTTATCATGTAACGGGACGAGGTTAGCCAGCAGCCTACAGACTAGAGTTGCCAACAGAATTATCTCGAGTACATGATGTTTTTCATGTGTCCATGTTGAGGAAGTATATCCCGATCCGACACATGTGCCGCAAGCACAACCAAATGAGTGAAAAAGAAGACATGAGTTACGTAGAGGATGCAGTTCAAATCCTCGACAGGAAAGAACAAATCTTGAGAAACAAGACGATCTCACTCGTGAAGGTTCGTTGGAGACATCACGGAGTGGAGGAGGCAACCTGGGAATTAAAGGACCAAATGAGGAGGAAGTATCCGATGATCTTCACCTAAGCACTACTAAATTTCGAGGATGAAATTTCTTAAGGGGGAGGTAAGTTGTAAACCCGAGATCTTTCTTTGGAATTTCCTAAAAAAAAATAAAAAAACAAAACAAAAGAAATAAAGAAAATGAAGGAAATGTTTGGTTTTGGTTTTGTTTTAAAAATAAAAGAAAAAGAAAAAGGGAAAAAGACAAAGAAGAATTAAAAAAAAAAAGAAAGTGGTGGTGGGAACTCCACCACCGTTTGGAGTTTTTTTAAACCAATTTTAATCCATTTACATACCATTTTTCTTTCATTTTCATCAAAGAGAAGAGGACTTGAGGAGGAAATGTAGAAGGAAGAAGAAGAGGGGGAAGCATTCGTGTTTTGAGGTTGAAGAAGAAGGGAGAAGGGTTACACAAGTTCCATGGCAGCAAGTGATCAACTCAACCCTATTCTGATATTCTGATCATTTCGAGCTCAACTAAAAGAGGTAAGAGTTAAGATTTTGTTTCTCGAAATTTAATTCATTTTCATGAAGGAAACTCGACTCAATTCTTATCTTAAGCTACTGTTTTGTGAAGAGGAAGGCAGAAGACAGAATTTGCTGTCAAATCCGTGAAGCCTCTAGTGTTTTGGTTGTACTGATCTGTAGGGTTGGAATCAGATTAGGTATGGTTGGAAAGCTTATTGAATTTCCTACAACTTTCGTGAAGAAATCGTGAGTAGAAAATATCAGGTCACGTTTCAGGTTGCAGCAGGAAATCAAATCTGGAACAACAGGAAGTTGTTTTTAGGGAATAAGCTTTCGAGGTATTTTCGAGACAATCTGTTGGGAATTTCAATTTTATGTCTTCAAATGATTTTTATAGAGTTCAAAAAGAAAGAATTTGGTATAAAGTACATTCTTTTTGGATTAGTAATGAAGAAGTTATGACTGTTTGAAGACAGGGTGTAAAATATGTAAAATGCTGGAAAATTTAATGGTGTGTTTTCTTGTAGTTTTAAGGTTAAAAACCATGAGCTCGAGGTTCTAATACATGGATTTGGTTTGTTTGAAGGCCAAGAGGAGACAGGCCGAGTGTACGGACCAAGGTTCAAGTTTAACACTGTGAGTGACAAAACGAACTTCGAAAATGTCCTATATGCTTGAAATATGCTTTAAGAAATGCAAGTTTTGCTAGAATAAAAGATTTCAATGCTTTATGTTTTATTGTTGAACACATGTTTATGAGTATAAATATTTTCCTAGATATGGTTTCAAGTATTCATTGTGACCCTAAATGTCTTGAAGAAATTTATACATGAGCATATGTCTAATGATTGCCGAAATTTATGGAAATGTTATGATTTCGAGCAAGTATGTACTAGCAAGTATGTTTTAAAGTTTTATGAACAACCTGAGTAAGCTTGAGTTTTATGAAAGAAAAGATAAGCAGGCATGTTCAAATGTTTTTATGATGTTTTCTGAGATATTGAGCCCGAGGCTTTATGGTACCGTGTGCACACAGGTCTTATTCTATTGTCGACGTTGAGTGTACTCCGTGACAACAATGCTGTCGTGAGTGCTGGGCGGGCCCCACTACATCGTAGAGTAAACGTTGGTTGTACTGGGCGTGCCCTACACAACGTGGAATGTGACAGGTTTTTAAAAGTGTTTATATCACTTATAAGCCTTACGAGATTTTAATGACATACTTGTTGGTTTTCTGAAAATCTAATATGATTCCACGTTTACTTTGAACGCTTGAATACAAATGCATATACTCATAGTTTTCAGGTGACATGTTTTACAAGTTATAGATTTTGATCACAGTCACTCACTGAGCTTCATAGCTCATTCTTTCAATGTTTTCAAACTTTTCAGGTAGAGATCGAGCTCCTGGTACCTGATATCCTGCCATAGCCTACTTGAAGGTCCTTAAGTCTTGATACTTTGTACGTGGCTGGTGTTGTATAGCAAGTACTTATGTGTTATAGTTTATTCTTAGAGGACTATGTAGTTATAGTTGTTTGTACATTAAGGGTTGTATAAACAATGGTTTGTCTTGTTTGGTTTCTAATGCACTTGTCGGTTTAGTTTTCAAGAGAGACTTAGGAAGAGTTTCTCCTTATGTATGATTAGTAGTTGTCAAGTTTCCGTTGTGTTATGTTAAAGTGTTTTATATGCGAACATAGTATGTTTATCAGGTAAAACAGGGTCAGCAGGTATTGTTAAGAGGTAAACAATGTCTGTTGGCTTCACGTCGCCTTTCGGGCTAAGTTAGCAGGTAGCTCGGGAGGGGGTGTGACATTTGTTCTTTAAGCACCACTAATCCTCTAATGAACAACAAGTCTAAGGTCCTACCATAGACTTGTACCCTCTTAGATCAGTTTAGAGGGTGGGGCCCCGTTGTTCAAGACCTGGACTCAGTTCTTAAGGGAACAACCTATCTAATTCCTTAGTGTAGGAATGAGTGAATTCCATCTTGTATAGTTAAGTCCCCAGCTACCTACGAGGTTCTGTCCCTGAGAAGGTAGGCTTATTACCACTCTCATCCATACTAGTCTAAAGACAAACCCCTATAAGCAGGAGTTCTTAATTTAATCAGGATTCAGGTCGAGTCACTAATGACTATCTATAAATTATCAGTCTTATCCTATGAACGTTGTTATACTGGTTAGACTAATAATTTGCAGTCCGGACTTGTATGACCTCTTCATACAGGATGCCCCACTCGCATGTCAACCACATGAATGAGTTGGATTACCTCATTTGTACTAATTACAAAATGGATCGCATCCATGGTGTTAGAAGAATAAGGTCAACCTTATTCTTATACCATATACCATTTAGGTTATACTCTTGAACACAATCTAAATAGTGTCTACTACACTGATGTTCAAGATACATTATAACCTTGGAGCTTAGTTTCTTGGATTTATAAAGCAAGAATATAATTTTATCAAAACAAATAACTCTTTATTTATTTGATCAAAATTACATAAGTTTAGGGCACAAATCCCAACAATATTCAATTAATTACAAATACACAAAATTCAAAAATATGTACAACCATGAAAAGTGTCTATCTCACAAATATACAATGTAAATCAAATAACCAAGAACTCCTAAGTTTGAGAAAAAAATGAAGGAAATAGAATAAAACTTAGGTCGCTCGCTGACATTCATCTTTGACACGTAGTTAACGATCCTGAGCCTTGAGTCTCCTCCTCGACTTTCCAAAGCCCTCTTCTAACCCCTTGGACAGCGTTCCAATCGTAATTAGTGTTGATGGCATCCCAACACAGCTCCCCCAATTCTACCCTTAATGTTGCATTTATAACTCTGAAATAGCGTTGCAACGCTAGGGATAGTGTTGCAACGCTACAATGGCAGTGTTACAACGTTGCCCAAATTTTAACCGTAGCGCATCCTTTTGATTGGCATTGCAACACCACCTCCACAATTTCAATGGCTTTTCCTCTGGTTCTTTTCTTGTCCAATTATGAAATTATGCCTTCAAATTGACTCTTTTGCCCTAGTTTTTTCTCGGTTGGCTTATTTATCCTAAAATGCTCAATACTCGCAAAATAAACACTGAGATGCATGAAAATATTCAATAAGATCTCTAATATTGCAATAAAATAACCTTTAAAACACCTTAGAAATTATTC
The DNA here is from genome assembly GCA_036507285.1 of Trichosanthes cucumerina. Taxonomy (NCBI): domain Eukaryota; kingdom Viridiplantae; phylum Streptophyta; class Magnoliopsida; order Cucurbitales; family Cucurbitaceae; genus Trichosanthes; species Trichosanthes cucumerina. The sequence continues at coordinate 20,718,481 of CM071841.1, forward strand.
TTATCTCGTGATCGATCCACAGGGAGACGATATTAATATTTTAATGTATTTTTATCGTCTTGTTTAGGTTCGAGCACCTAGGGCTTGTCATATAGAAATTTAAAATAATGCGAGAAATTAAAATGCATAGAATAAAAGCACACGAGAAATTTAAAGACAGAGAAAGAAAATTGATCAGATATCGATTCGCTGAGTTGTATCAGGGTGTCAATTGTAATGCCAATCATGGGAACTAGTGATTAATTCAGAGTTGCCTTGTTGATTTATACTCCCCCATCTACCGAAAAGACCCATGAACTCTTAGTTATGTCTAAGACAATTTAATTATCTAGTAATTAGACCCGTAACTAGTCTAATGCTGGGGATGAGGCTAGCTCTTGCCAAAGACTGACATGTGCCATACACGGGATCAGTTGTTTAAGTCCTAAACCGAACTAGGACTAACAAATTACTCAAACTAAACTAGGTGGCAAGCCTAATTTAACCTTTATACCAATTTTATCCTCTTGTTAGCAGATGGCACATTAAGTCATTCATGACCGCTCATTAGATCACAAACTCACCGTCTCTAATACTAATTCCTCTTAATTGCATGCTAATTAACGAAGCTAACATATAAAGCAAGCTTAAGCAAGTTCGACCCTCATAGACTGTCAATCTACATACGAGCATGCTTCAGAATTCAAACTTAAGAGAATAATGGATAAAGTCAACAAGATAACAATGAATTCATTAAAAATAAGTCCTCAAATCATTACAAAACCCGATACTCACCTCTGAATCGACGTTTCTGCTTAGTTAGAGTCGATAGACTTGAGCAAGACATCCATTATTACATTAACAAGCATCTAATCTTCCTTTATCCTAAGCTAAAACAGAAGCAAAATAGAAAAGAAAAAGGGGCGATGTCTACAAAATGGCTGCTAAATTCCACACAATTTTTGCCTAAAATGAAAAATACATATAAATAGGAATCATCACAGCGTCGAGACGTTATCGCTAATTATCCCAGCGTCAAAAGATGCTTGAACGCAGCGTTTTGACGCTTGCTCATCAAATGCTTGTGTCTTCAAAGTAGCATCAAGACGCTACAAGCAGCGTCTCGATGTTGCCCTGCTCAACATTATGCGTTTCAGCATCACGGAAGATTCTATTTGAGTGTCTAGACGCTTCTATCTTCTCCAAAATGACCATTCTGCCGTCCAAAGCTCCAATATCTGCCCAATTTGCTTCCGATTAACCCCGAATACTCCAAATAAGCTCAAAAAGTGGCATTTTAGCTCCAATTACTCTTTGGACTTAAATGCCTACAAATTATACATTAAAACTGTTGGAATTTGTGCCCTAAACTTATGTAATTTTGATCAAATAAATAAAGAGTTATTTGTTTTGATAAAATTATATTCTTGCTTTATAAATCCAATAAACTAAGATCCAAGGTTATAATGTATCTAGAACATCAGTGTAGTAGACACTATTTGGATTGTGTTCAAGAGTATAACCTAAATGGTCTATGGTATAAGAATAAGGTTGGAAATCTTATTCTGGTAACACAATGGATGCGACCCACTTTGTAATTAGTACAAATGAGTTAATCCAACTCATTCACGTGGTTGACATGTGAGTGAGGGCATCCTGTATGAAGAGTTCATACAAGACCGGACTGCAAATTATTAGCCTAACCAATATAACACTGTTAACAGGATAAGACTGATAATTTATGGATAGTCATTAGTGACTCGACCTGAATCCTGAGTAAGTTAAGAACTCCTGCTTATAGGGGTTTGTCCTTAAACTAGTATGGGTGAGAATGGCCTGTAGCCGACTCAATAAGCCTACCTTCTCAGGGGCAGAACCTCGTAGGTAGCTGGGGACTTAACTATACAAGATGGAATTCACTCATTCCGATACTAAGGAATTAGATAGGTTGTTCCCTTAAGAACTGAGTCTAGGTCTTGAACAACGAGGCCCCGCCCTCTAAACTGACTTAAGAGAGTACGAGTCTATGGAAGGACCTTAGACTTGTTGTTCATTAAAGGATTAGTGGTGCTTAAGGAACAAAGAGGTAATCACAGTGGTAAAACGGTAATTTGGCCCAACTGTGATTACGAACAACCTGTGAAGGGTCAACTCATGGGTAATGATTATATCAATGGACACAATATAATCTACAGTGAGGAGAGTGTAGCTACAAGTCTATAGGGGAGTGACTTGTACTTAATGAATATTGATTAACTGGATCAAAGAGTTTGATCAATTAATCTCATATCATTGGAGCTCATGAACTGTAGGTCCATTAGGTCCCTCCGTTGGCTCAACATGGTAAAATTGAGGGTATAAAATTAGGAATGAAATTGAAGTGTTCAATTTTATATATGAGGTGTTTTATCTGTTATATGTGATATAATTGATATAATATATGGTTTTAATGTGAATTAGATTCACATATAAACTATATACTAATGAGAGAATGAAGGAGGGATAGGATGGTAATTTCCATCCTATTTCCCTATAAATAGTTGCATGAGATGCAACTTTGTGGCTAAGCAAAGCTAAAGCTTTTGAAACCCTAAAGTTCCAAACTATTGTGTTGTTGGAAAGGTTCCAAACACATCTTCTCTCAAAACCTCCACATCTCATCCTAAAGGAACTCACCTTCCTCCCTCACCTAGAGAACAACAGAGAAGATCTAGTGGTAGTGTCTTCATTCGTTCGGGTTCGAGTTGCTGAGATCGTGATCATGGGAGAAGGAGCACGTGAAGAAAGAGTTCTTCAAAGGTAATCATCTTGTTGTCCAATGTCTTATAGCATGCTTAATCTACGTTATTTTTGTTCTTGATTGAAATCCATGAGACAAAATAAGAACACACAATTCACAATCGCTTCCGCTGCGGGATTCAATCCCTTCAATTGGTATTAGAGCCCAATTGTGTTCTTGATTTTGTTCTGGATTTATTAAGATCAAAGGTGGGATTTACTGTTTTCATGTGATGAATGAACGATTTGCAAATTAGATGTTTTCAATTTTGGCACTTAGATTTAAAATTTTTTCATTGAATTGTTCAATGTGAGGGCCTGGTGTTTTGGGCAATTTTAATTGTAAATTGAGTATGTAAGTTCGTATCGATCGAGGCAAAGTGGTTGTTGAGAAGAACGAAACGAAAACGAGGCAAAACTATGAAGGATGGCTTGCTGTCTGCGTGTAGCGTTGCAACGCTGTTCATTGGCATTGCAACGCGACGGTTGCGTGTTGGGATTTCTGTCCTAATCTCGTGTTTGTAAATTACTATTTGAAATTAATAAGAGTTATTTATTTCATTACTTTGTGTCTCGCAATATTTACAAACTTTTCCAATAAACTATGCTCCAGGGTCATTGAATTTATGAGAGAACTAGAACTTGAACGGTATGTAGTGGACACACAGGGAGGATCACTTTCAAGTTAATGACCCGAACAATCTATTGTATATCAATAGGGTTGGAGACCTAGTCCTGGATACGCTGTGGATGCGACCTGCTTTGTATTAGATACAAACGAGGTGATCTGACTCGTTCATGTGGTTGACATGCGAGTGGGGGCATCCTGTGCAATGAGATTGTACAACACCGTACCGTGAATTATTAGACCTACTGATGTAACACCGTTGAAAGTAAGGACTAATAAATACGTAGATGACCATTAGTGACTCGACCTGAATCTTGAGCGTGTTACGGACTCCTGTCTTCGGGGGTCTGTCCTTTTACTAGTACGGGTGAGGGTGGTCACACTTACTCGCCCAATATGCCTATCTTCTTAAGGACAGGACCAAGTAGGGAGTTGGGAACTTAACTACCCGAGATGGAATTCACTCGTTCCCGGCTTTAGGGAAACTAGAGGGGTTGTTCCCTTAAGTGCTGTCTCCAGGGCTTGGACAACGGGCGCCCACCTTCTCACTGGTCCGAGAAGGGTGTTTTGTATGATTGGACCATCACAATATGTTGTTCATTAAAGGAGCAGTGAGGACTTAAGGAACAAGAGGTAGACATAGGGGTAAAACGATAATTTGACCCAGCCGTGTCTACGAACAACCTGTGAAAGATCGACTCATGGGCATTGGTTATAGCAGTGGACACGCAATATTCTGCACTGACGGGAGTGCAGCTACGGGCTATAGTGGAGTGTTACCGTAGCAAATGAATGTTGATTAACTGGGTCAAAGAGTTTGATAGGTTAATCTCGGATCATTGGAGCCCGTCACTGTAGGTCCATTAGGTCCCTCGGTTGGCTCCATCTTGGTTAAAAGAAGAGTTAGAGTTTTGGTATGAAATTGAAGTGTTCAATTTCACTTAGAGGCATTTACGTTATTTATATGAGATATGAATGATATAATATATAGTTTAATGTGAATGAGATTCATAATCAACTATAGGTTAGCCTAATTTTTGAATTAGGGCTAATTGGTGAAATTAATTGAGAGAAATTAAATTGGATGTGATTCAATTTAATTAATCAACAATTATTGCAAATGTGATTTGCATTATGAGATATGAGATATCTTATATTATATGGTTATGCAAATATGATTTGCATAACCTATGGTTGTGGTAAAATGGTAATAATGTGGAGATTTTAACTCTATGATTATTCCACTATTTAAACCCTTCTTGCAAGAAGGATTGTAAAAACAATCTCTCATTTTTTGGATTCTTACCCGAAACGAAGAGAATACTCTCTCATTTTCTCTCAACTCTCCTCCCTTCTCCAAAACTAAGATCCCACCATGTTCCTTCTTTCCAAAAGAAGAACAACCGATTTTCCAAGTGGTTGTGATCGGATCTTGTTCGTGAAGTTCGAGTTCGTTGAGATCGAGTAGCACGAAGTGTTTGTGACCAAGGAAGGAATCTTGAAGAATTGTCTACAACAAGTAAGTGTGTTCTTCTTGTTGTAATTTCTTCATTCTTATGTATGTTTAACTTATATCTAAGTGTTAGATCATTTTAAAAAATTCCAAGTAGCGTAATGATACCTTGACGATTCTATTGTCTTCTGCTGCACGGGGATTTTCATTCCCTTCATTGCGCATTTAAGGCGCGATGATCACGATAAATACAGTAACGCCAAGGCGCTTTCGCAGCAACCAAACGACAAGAAACGGACAAATTGCAGCGTTTTAGCAATTCCAAACGAGCGGAAAAAACATTTTTTTGATTTATATATTCAATATAAAAACGTTTTAAATTTAATTATATTTATTTTATATAATTTTAATTAATATAATTAAATTATATTAATTAAAATTAATTTTAGGGTGCCAAAATTGGTCTAATTTTGCTATTTAAATTATGCAATTCATGTATAATTATTGCCATGCATAATGTATGCTTTTATTTTAGATATCCCATCTTAGGTTAAGCATTTTCATGCATCATTTATAATATAAAGAGTTATATTATATAGTTTGCATGTATAATTAATATAAGGTGTTATATTAATTTATGGATAGCATTGACATGGATTATAATTCATGAGATGATTATGCTATATATGTTTTATTATTCATGAGATGAATGATCAAGCACTATGACATAGTATGCATGTCACCTAAGGTTAATTATTAGTTTTAAAATGTTTAGAACTTAGAATTAATAGGCCTTAGGTTATCTAGTTCTAATTAGATTAGAATTAGGAACCATGTAATTTATAAACAATGATTAAAAGAGGAACTCTCGTCTAAGGAAGGTTCTGCTCTAGGTCAGGGTATTTAAGTCGACTTTAAATGTAACACCCCTACCTGGGAACTTACCTGGGAGTGAATTTTAATCAAAGAGTTTATAAATTATAGTAGCGTTAGCGGGTTTATTAAGGGGTTAATAAACTAGAAATCTTATGCTTAATATAAAGAGTTATATTAGCAAACTTAGAATAAAATCAATATAAGAGTTATATTGATTATCAATATAAGAGTTATATTGATAACTTTAGGTAAAACCATTAGCCGGGTTTTAGCCTAAGTAAATTTCCTATGGAGTTAAAGTATCCAGCGGGAGGAAAAGTGTATATGATACATATTTTTCCACCTACGTGATGGAGATCCGATCTCCTTGAGCAGCGGAAACGTGTTTAAAATCGTAATTGCAAGTTTTGTTTTGGTTGAAAATCAAATACCCATACATTGGTCAAAGATATAGAGAATAAACATACAAAATCTAATCTAATTACGCATGAAAATTTACATGCAAACATGATGTGTTTAACAATTAAACTAAAAGGAAGAAAGAGGTTACCTTTGTAGTTTCTATTCAACAACTCCTTGCCAATCGTACTGCAACACAACAACATAGGAACTTCTCTGTTTTCTCCAGCAAGACACTACCATAAGAAAACCTCCTATGACTCTGAGTTTCTACATAGATCTTCCTTAGGTGGGAAGGATCCAACAATTGGAGAGTTAGGGAATAATGAGAGAGAATTTTACAGAGAAACAATTTCACCAAATTGATCGAACCACCTCACAAACTCTCGTTTGAGAAGTTTTAATGAAGAGAAGCTCTTCTCCCACTCCCTATCGATAGGGAGTGAGTGGAGAAAAGGGGAACGTGTCCTCCTGACACGTTACCATTAATTAATTATTGAATTAATTAAATCAAATTTAATTAATCATTTAATTAAATATCATATATTTAATTAACCCTAAAATATCATATCTTTAATTAAGATCAAATCACATTTAATCTAATTCTTTTCTAACCTATAGTTTTAATGTACATCTTATGCACATTAAATTATAACCTATTGTTTTCAAATATGAATCACATTCACATTTGAATTTAATATTTGAACTCTCACATAATTTAATATGAATCATATTCACATTAAATTTATAATATATAGTTCAAAAACTATATATTATATCGTATCTGAATACACTAAATTTATTCCCTTATGAATTTGAACATTTCAAATTCAAACGATCTAAGAACCCTTTACGAGCTAGAAGGTGGACCTAATGGACCTCTGGATCGTAAGCTCTAACGATACGAGATTACTCCTGCTAATCTCATTAACCTCCTAATCAACATTCGTTAATCTGAGAACCTCCACTAAAGTCCCGCAGCCTACACTCTTCTCACTCACAGATATATTTCGTGTCCACTGATATTGACCAATAACAACAAGTCAATCCTTCACGAATGTTCAAACACCACCGGTCAAATTATCGCTTTATCCCTAGGTTACATCTTGTACCTTAAGTACCAGTGCTCCTCTAATAAACAATTTGTTTGTGGCCCTACCAACAAACAGAGTCCCTCTCGGGCCAATGAGAGTGTCTGGCCCTTTGTTCAAGTCCCAGAGACACAAGTTAAGGGAACATTCCTCTACTTACCCTAGTAGGCGGGAAAGAGTGAATTCCATCTTACTAAGTGAAGTTCCCAGCCGCTCACTCGGTCTTGTCCCCAAGAAGGTTGGCATATTGAGTCGGCGAATCTTGCCACTCTCATCCATACTAGTCAAAGGACAATCCCTCGCGAACAGAAGTTCGTAACCTGCTCAGGATTGAGATCAAGTTGCCTAGGTCATCCTAGTGAAATAGAAACCTAACTAGTCAACGGAGTTACATATAGAGGTTACTATTTCGTGGTCCGGTCTTATGTAATCTCATTCCATAGGATATCCCTACTCACATGTCATCTACATGAACACGTTAGGATCACAGTGTTTGCATCATATACAAAGTGGGTCACATCCATAGTTTTACCAGGGTAAGGTACCCAAACCTTATCCCCTAACTATAGACCCTTTAGGCTGTATCTCCAACCGAGATCCTTTATATGTACACTACATTCAGTTAAAGATCCATTTTACACCCTTGGATGTCGAGTTTATTGGATTTAAGGTTAAAACAAAAGGCAATATCGCAAATAACGAACATTAACTCTTTATTGAAATAATAACACTTTATTACATTAATTAGAACATAATTACAAACTACGAGTTTTAGGGCACAAACCCCAACACTACGTATCTCCGGGAAGTTCACACCTTGAGACTCATACTTGGCCTCATGACGCAAATGGGAGCGCCCCCCTTTCGGATGGTGTTTGTATGAATCAATATCAAGGTTAATGAAAAGGGTACTTATAGTGAGTGGGAGCAGGTTTAGTGAAAACAAAACCTATGGTCTCTTCCATCTTGGCCACAGTAAGATCACTATGGTCACCTGCTAGTTTGGCTCGACCGCATAATCCTTTCAGAGGGCTTGATCATAGGGGATCGAACACAGTAGACACCTGAAAGGGATAAAGATTTCCTTAGTCTGTTTTTCAATCTTGTCCTCCCTTCGGCGGATTTTATGGGATGGGGACTCTGGGGGTCTAAAGATAAAGGGTTACACTCACAAGTACATAAGAAGTGTATGTATCCTGACCGAATAATGGTATCTAAAGCCTATAGGAATAGGAGTTATTCTAGCATTAGGTTTTGGTCAAGAGTGTCTTGATCCAGAGAAGGAGTGTTTTTTATTACCCTTCGTTGTCATACATTCTAAACCTTTAGAGTATCATTGCAAATTATGAATAACCTAGGAATCATTTAATAATTAGCTAAAACATGATTGGATTAGATAATTATAGCAAGAAACTTATACAATTTTTTTTTTGTAAAAATTTTCAGCAAAATGTCTAGCTCTATAATTTCCTTATTGGGTGCGAAAAAATTAACCGGAGAGAACATGATGACTTGGAAAAACAAACTCAACACTATATTGGTAGTGGATGATCTGAAGTTTGTGCTGACTGAGGAGTGTCCTCAGGTGCTAGGCTGGAATGCTACACGAAATGTTTGTGATGCATATGATCGATGGATCGAGGCCAATGATAAGGCCAAGGTTTACATGCTGGCAAGTATGTCTGACATATTAGCCAAGAAGCACAAGGGCATGATGACTGCCACAGAAATCATGGATTCACTTGCAGGGTATGTTTGGACAACAGTCTACACAAGCCCGACACAATGCCCTCAAGTATATGTTCAACTGGAGGATGTCAGAGGGTTCATCTGTTCGGGATCATGTCCTGGATATGATGGTACACTTTAACATCGCGGAGTCGAATGGTGCTTCCATCGATGAATCGAGCCAAGTCAGCTTTATTCTGGAAACTCTTCCAAATAGTTTCCTACAGTTTAGAAGTAATGCTGTTATGAGCAAGCTTACTTTTAATCTTACCTCCCTTCTGAATGAACTCCAGGCCTTTCAATCTTTGATGAAAATTCAAGGATCGAAAGGTGAGGCAAATATTGCCAGTAAGAGTTATCATAGAGGTCCCACCTCTGGATCAAAAATAGTGGCTTCATCTTCTTCTAACCTGAAAGGGAAGAAAAAGAACATGAAGAAGGTTGGTAAAGGGAAAGGAGCTGACAAAGCTGTCGCTCAGAAAGCAAGAAGGTCAAAGAAGTTGCAGACAAAGGAAAGTGTTTTCACTGCAATGAAGACGAGCATTGGAAACGGAACTGTCCGAAGTACATAACAGAAAAGAAGAAGGAAGGTAAATATGATTTACTTTGCTTAGAAGCTTGTTTAGTGGATAATGATAAAACTGCTTGGATACTTGATTCAGGCGCCACTAATCATGTTTGCTTTTCTTTTCGTGAATTTATTCTGATGATACAGCCTACAAAGAAGAGAGATAACGTTCTGGGTTGGAAATGGAGAAGTCGTCTCAGCTGTAGCAATAGGCACGATGAAGCTTAATTTTGGCAAGAAATATATGTTGTTAGACAATATATTAGTGACACTAGGGTTTACTAGAAACCTTATTTCAATTTCTTGCCTCATAGAATAATGTATTTCTATTTCTTTTTCTTTGAATAAAGTGTTTATTTTAAAAAAAAGTTGTGGAAATATGTTCGACTTCATTAGAAAATGGGTTGTATGTTTTAAAGCCTAATTTAGTCAAAATGGTGTTGAACACTGAATTATTTAAAACTACAAACACACAAACTAAGAAATGTAAATTTTCTCCTAAAGAAAATGCTCATCTTTGGCATCTTAGATTGAGTCACATTAACCTCAATAGGATTGAGAGATTGGTAAAGAATGAACTTCTAAATGAGTTAGAAGGAAATGCTTTACCTGTATGTGAATCCTGCCTAGAAGGCAAAATGACTAAAAGACCTTTTAGTGGAAAAGGTTATAGAGCCAAAGAACCTCTTGAGCTTATACATTCAGACCTTTGTGGTATGATGAATGTTAAAGCCAGAGGAGGTTATGAATATTTCATCTCTTTTATAGATGATTATTCTAGATTTGGGCATATTTACCTAATGCATCATAAGTCTGAAGCACTTGAAAAGTTCAAGGAATTCAAGACTGAAGTTGAAAATCAATTAGGTAAAACAATTAAAACACTTCGATCAGATCGAGGTGGAGAGTACATGGATTTAAAATTCCAGAACTATATGATAGAACATGGAATTACATCCTAACTCTCAGCTCCCGGTACGCCACAACAAAATGGTGTATCGAAAAGGAGAAATAGAACCATGTTGGACATGGTTCGAGCAATGATGAGTTATGCTCATCTCCCTAATTCCTTTTGGGGTTATGCAGTAGAGACTGCGGGATACATTTTGAACAATGTTCCATCAAAGAGTGTTTCTGAAACACCTTTTGAAATTTAGAAAGGACGTAAAGGTAATTTATGTCATTTCAGAATTTGGGGTTGTCCAACACGTGCTTGTGACAAATCCAAAGAAGTTGGATTCACGTTCAAAATTGTGCCAATTTGTAGGCTACCCAAAAGAGACAAGAGGTGGATTATTCTATGATCCTAAGGAAGACAAGGTACTTGTGTAAACAAATGCCACTTTCTTAGAGGAGGACCACATCAGGGACCACAAACCAAGAAGTAAAGTTGTGTTAAGTGAGTTAGACGGAACAATAACAAAGGTTGCTAATAAAGCTAGTACGTCAACAAAAGTTGTTGATACTAACTTTTCTAGTCATGAGAGTCCATCTCAAGAGTTGAGTATGCCTCGACGTAGTGAGAGGGTTATTACACAACCTGACTGTTACATGGGTTTATTTGAAACCCAAGTTGTTATACCAGATGACGACTGTGAGGATCCATTGACTTAATATCAAGCGATGGTTGACAAAGACAAAGACAAATGGGTCATAGCCATGGACCAAGAAACGAAGTCTATGTACTTCAATTCTGTTTGGGATCTTGCAGATAAACCTGATGGGGTAAAACCTATAGGTTGTAAGTGGATCTACAAGAGAAAGCGTGCTGTAGATGGAAATGTGCAAACCTTTAAAGCTAGACTAGTAGCAAAGGGTTATACCCAGGTTGAAGGGGTTGACTATGGGGAAACCTTTTCACCTGTTGCTATGGTAAAGTCTATCCGTATCCTACTTGCCATTGCCGCATATTATGACTATGAGATATGGAAAATGGATGTCAAGACAACATTTTTGATTGACAACCTTGACGAGAACATCTACATGGACCAACCCAACGAGTTCATTGAACAAGGACAAGAGCAAAAGGTTTGCAGGCTTAAAAAGTCAATCTATGGACTGAAACAAGCCTCTAGGTCCTGGAATATAAGATTTGATGAGGCAATCAAATCTTTTGGCTTTGACCAGAATGACGATGAACCTTGTGTCTACAAGAAAATCATCAATAGTTCTGTCGCATTCCTAGTTCTATATGTGGATGATATCCTACTCATTGGGAATGATGTAGGATATCTTACTGACATTAAGAATTGGTTAGCTACGCAATTCCAAATGAAAGATTTGGGTGAAGTGCAGTTTGTTCTTGGGATCCAGATTGTCCGGAACCGCAAGAATAAAACACTAGTCCTGTCTCAGACATCTTACATCGACAATGTGTTGTTGAGGTTTAAGATGCAAGACTCCAAAAAGGGTTTATTGCCTTTTAGATATGGAGTTCATTTGTCTAAGGAACAGTGTCCTAAGACACCTCAAGGAGTTGAGGATATGAGACGGATTCCTTATGCATCAGCTGTTGGGAGCCTGATGTACGCCATGTTGTGTACTAGGCTTGACATCTATTTTGCAGTTGGAATGGTCAGTAGGTATCAATCCAACCCAGGACCTGAACAGTAGACGGTTAAAACAATCCTTAAGTATCTATGGAGAATAAGGAACTACATGCTTGTGTATGGAGCTAAGGATTTGATCCTTACAAGTTACACGGATTCTGACTTTCAGACTGATAAAGATTCTCGAAAATATACATCAGGGTCAGTATTCACTCTTAACAGAGGAGTTGTAGTATGGCGAAGCGTCAAGCAGGGATGCATCGTTGATTCCACCATCGAGGCCGAATATGTAGCAGCTTGTTAAGCAGCTAAAGAGGTCGTTTGGTTAAAGAAATTCATGTTAAATTTGGAAGTTGTTCCAAATATGAGTTTGCCTATCACTCAGTATTGTGATAGCAGTGGTGTCGTGACAAATTGAAGGGAACCCCAAAGTCACATGAGGGGAAAGCATATTGAGCGGAAATATCATTTGTATTGTGATAGCAGTGGTGCCGTGACAAATTCAAGGAAACCCCAAAGTCACATCGAGGAGACGTGATCGTCACGAAGATAGCCTCAGAGCACAAAATTGTTGATCCTTTTACAAAGGCTCTCACGACTAAAGTATTTGAGAGTCACCTAGAAGGTCTAGGTTTACAAGTCTTCGCCAACTAGGGCAAGTGGGAGTATATTGTACAAAGGGTTTAAATGCCCTAGTTTATTGTATTTACATTATTGTAATGTTTTAGTACTCCACAAACTTTAGGTCAAGTGGGAGATTGTTTGGATTTGTGCCCTAAACTTATGTAATTTTAATCAAATAAATAAAGAGTTATTTATTTTGATAAAATTATATTATTGCTTTATAAATCCAATAAACTAAGCTCTAAGGTTATAATGTATCTTGAACATCAGTGTAATAGACACTATTTAGATTGTGTTCAAGAGTATAACCTAAATGGTCTATGGTATAAGAATAAGGTTGGAAACCTTATTCTGGTAACACCATGGATGCGACCCACTTTGTAATTAGTACAAATGAGGTAATCCAACTCATTCACGTGGTTGACATGCGAGTGGGGGCATCCTATATGAAGAGTTCATACAAGATCGGACTTCAAATTATTAGTCTAAACAGTATAACACCGTTAATAGGATAAGACTGATAATTTATAGATGGTCTGATGGAGATCTGATCTCCTTGAGCAGCGGAAACGTGTTTGAGATCGTTAATTGCTTGATTGTTTTAATTGAAACATAAATCAGTACATTGATAAATAATACAAAACAAGCATGAAATTCTAATCCTATTAGACATGGAATAAAGCAAACATGCAAACATATGTTTAACAATTAAACTAAAGGGAAGAAGAAGAAATTACCTTTGTAGTTTCCAATTCTCCAGCACAACAACTCCTTGCTCCAAAAGAAATCAGCAACATAGAAACTTCAAAAGTTCTCTGTTTTTCTCTGTGTAACAACACCACCACTTGGATCACTTCCTATATCTCTGAGTTCTACTTAGATCCTCCTTCGTGGGAAGGATTCCAACTTTTGGAAGTGTTTTGGGAATGAGAGCGAGAGAGAGATAGACTTTTCTTGCAGCAATTCACCAAAACAGAAAAGATCGATCACCTGCTTCTTCCAACTCCCTACACTTAACGATAGGGAGTGAAGAAGAAACTGGTGAGTGGGAAACGTGTCATCTACACGTTCCCCTCTTTTAATTAATTAAACAATTAATTAAAACATATATAACCTATTAAATAATTAATTAACTCTCAATTAATTAATTTGAATATCTTATATATCAAATAGATTATATGTATATGATTAAATCACATTTAATAATAACCTATAGTTTTAATGTACATCCAATGCACATTAAATTTTATCCTATAGTTTGCAAATGTGAATCATATTCACATTTAATATAATATTTGAACTCTTTCAAATATTCAATTCTCTCATATAATTTAATATGAATCATATTCACATCAAATTTATAATATATAGTTCCAAAACTATATATTATATCGTATCTAAATACATTAAATATATTCCCTAATGAATTTGAACATTTCAAATTTAAATGATTTAAGAACCCTTTACGAGCTAGAAGGTAGACCTAATGGACCTCTGCATCGTAAGCTCTAACGATACGAGATTGCTCGGTTAATCTCATTAACCTCCCAATCAACATTCGTCAATCATGGAACACTCCACTAAAGTCCCACAAATTGCACTCTTCTCACCGCAGATATATTTCTGTATCCATGGATATTGACCAATAACAACAAGTCAATCCTTCACGAATGTTCGTAACACCACCGGGTCAAATTACCGCTTTACCCACAGGTTACATCTTATGCCTTAAGTACCGCTTCTCCTCTAATGAACAATTTGTTTGTGGTTCTACCAACAAACAGAGTCCCTCTCGGCCAATGACGATGTCGGGCCGTTGTTCAAGTCTCGAGACAAGACTTAAGGGAACATTCCTTTACTTACCCTAGTAGGCGGGAAAGAGTGAATTCCATCTTGCTAAGTTAAGTTCCCACCGCTCACTCGCTTGTCCCCAAGAAGGTAGGCATATTGAGTCGGCGAATCGCCACTCTCACCCATACTAGTCAAAAGACAATCCCTCGCGAACAGGAGTTCGTAACCTGCTCAGGATTGAGATCAAGTTGCCTAGGTCATCCTAGTGACATAGAAACCTAACTAGTCAATGGAGTTACAGCTAGAGGTTACTATTTCGTGGTCCGGTCTTATGTAATCTCATTACATAGGATATCCCCACTCACATGTCATCTACACGAACACGTTAGGATCACAAAGGTTTGTATCAAATACAAAGTGGGCCACATCCATAGTTTTACCAGGTAAGGTACCCAAACCTTATCCCCAACTATAGACCCTTTAGGTCAGTATCTCTAACTGAGATCCTTTTTATGTACATTACATTCAAATTAGAGATTCATTTAACAACCTTGGATGTTTAGTTTATTGGATTTAGGGTTTAAATAAAGGCAAACTCGTAAATAACGAACAATAACACTTTATTGAAATAATAACACTTTATTACATTAATTAGAACATAATTACAAACTACGAGTTTTAGGGCACAAATCCCAACATTGTCATTAGTGACTTGACCTGAATCCTGAGTAAGTTAAGAACTCCTGCTTAAAGGGGTTTGTCCCTAGACTAGTATGGGTGAGAGTGGCTTGTAGCCGACTCAATAAGCCTACCTTTTCAGGGACAGGACCTCGTAGGTAGCTGAGGACTTAATTATACAAGATGGAATTCACTCATTCCTATACTAAGGAATTAGATAGGTTGTTCCCTTAAGAACTGAGTCCAGGTCTTGAACAACGGGGCCCCGGCCTCCAAACTGACTCAAGAGGGTACGGGTCTATGGTAGGACCTTAGACTTGTTGTTCATTAGAGGATCAGTGGTGCTTAAAGAACAAAGAGGTAATCACAGGGGTAAAACGATAATTTTACCCAGTTTTGATTACGAACAACCTGTGAAAGGTCGACTCATGGGTATTGATTATATCAATGGACACAATATAATCTACAGTGAGGAGAGTGCCATCTACAGTGAGGAGAGTGCCGCTAGAAGTCTATGGTGAAGTGATTTGTAGTTAATGAATATTGATTAACTGGATCAAAGAGTTTGATCAATTAATCTCATATCATTGGAGCTCATGAACTGTAGGTCCATTAGGTCCCTCTGTTGGCTCAACATGGTAATATTGAGGGTATAAAATTAGGAATGAAATTGAAGTGTTCAATTTTATATATGAGGTGTTATATCAGTTATATGTGATATAATTGATATAATATATGGTTTTAATGTGAATTAGATTCACATATAAACTATATACTAATGAGAGAATGAAGGAGGGATAGGATGGTAATTTCCATCCTATTTCCCTATAAATAGTTGCATGAGATGCAACTTTGTGGCTAAGCAAAGCTAAAACTTTTGAAACCCTAAAGTTCCAAACTATTGTGTTGTCGGAAATGTTCCAAACACATCTTCTCTCAAAACCTCCACATCTCATCCTAAAGGAACCCACATTCCTGCCTCACCTAGAGAACAACGGAGATGATCTGGTGGTAGTGTCTTCATTCGTTCGGGTTCGAGTTGCTGAGATCGTGATCGTGGGAGAAGAAGCACGTGAAGAAAGAGTTCTTCAAAGGTAATCATCTTGCTGTCCAATGTCTTATAGCATGCTTAATCTAAGTTATTTTTGTTCTTGATTGAAATCCATGAGACAAAATAAGAACACGTGATTCACAATCGCTTCCGCTACGAGATTCAATCCCTTAAAAAACACATTAAAACATTCAAAAGGACAAGGAATAGGCTAGTAAAATAGGACTATTTCGAGTCCTATCACTCCTCTTGGGGCATGCTTGACTTGTTGTATATGTGATGTGATAGCTAGCAGGTTGCATAC
Organism: Trichosanthes cucumerina; assembly: GCA_036507285.1. Classification (NCBI taxonomy): domain Eukaryota; kingdom Viridiplantae; phylum Streptophyta; class Magnoliopsida; order Cucurbitales; family Cucurbitaceae; genus Trichosanthes; species Trichosanthes cucumerina. The sequence continues at coordinate 20,734,978 of CM071841.1, forward strand.
CCCTTTGTGTGATGACATGGAGGATGTGTCCTTTAATGTAAGAGTTAACCAGTTTAGCTCGAGTGTTGCAAACCTTTTTGTTGTATGCTAGCTATGGGGATGGATCCCACTATCTAATATTTGCTAGCCAGTGTGGGATGAGGGTTGCAAACCTTCTTCTTGTATACAAGGTGTAACGACCCTAAATTTTCAAACTCACAACTCTTAGGGACATTACTAAGCATCACTGTCTGTGCCAAAACTTTTGCAACATAACGGCGTTGCTAAGACAAAACCCACATAACACACTCCAAAGGTCTATTAAAACACCCAACCTCTTCAAACTACAATCAACAATAGGCTGGATTTCCAATAGATCAAGAGTTTACAATAGTTATGCAACAACATAAGTAAACTTCTATTCTATTAAGAAGGTACAACGTAAATGTAAAGTACTAGAATAACTACTATGAGCTAAAAGACACCAAAGAACATCCTCATAGCCTCGCCACGTTGCCACCATCGTCATCCACCCACAGTTTAACTTTCATCTGCAAACAAAAACAACAAAAGAAAGGAGTGGGTATAAAAATACCCAGTAAGTAGCACACTTACGCCCAACCCTATTTCAGCATGAAGAAACAACGAAACTCATCTACTAAACTCCACTCAATCCCAAACAGGTCTCACATTTAGCACACTTCACCCTGAGCCCCCTGGGGTAATAACTCAGCTTTACTGTTGGGATTTTTGTCCTAATCTCGTGTTTGTAAATTACTGTTTGAAAATAATAAGAGTTATTTATTTCATTACTTTGTGTCTCGCAATATTTACAAACTTTTCCAATAAACTAAGCTCCGTGGTCATTGAATTTATGAGAGAACTAGAACTTGAACGGTGTGTAGTGGACACACAGGAGAGATCACGCTCGAGTTAATGACCCGAATGGTCTCATGATATATGGATTGGGTTGGAGACCTAATCTCGGATACGTTAGGATGCAACCCGCTTTGTATTAGATACAAACGAGGTGATCCGACTCGCTCATGTGGTTGACATGCGAGTGGGGGCATCCTGCAAATGAGATTGTACAAGACCGACCGTGAATTATTAGACCTCGATTTAACACCATTGACACTAAGGACTAATAACTTCGTAGATGACCATTAGTGACTCGACCGAATCTTGAGCGTGTTACGGACTCGCATGCGAAGTCCGTCCTTTGACTAGTATGGGTGAGGGTGGTCACGCTTACTCGCCCAATATGCCTATCTTCTCGTGGACAAGACCAAGTAGGGAGCTGGGAACTTAACTACGCGAGATGGAATTCACTCGTTCCCGTCCTATAGGGAAACTAGAGGGGTTGTTCCCTTAATTCTTGTCTCCGGGGCTTGGACAACGGCGCCCACCTTCTCACCGGCCCGAGAAGGGTGTTGTGTATGGTTGGACCATCACAATGTGTTGTTCATTAGAGGAGTAGTGGGGACTTAAGGAACAAGAGGTAGACACAAGGGTAAAACGGTAATTTGACCCAGCCGTGTCTACGAACAACTTGTGAAGGATCGACTCATGGGCATTGGTTATATCAGTGGACACGTAATATTCTGCACTGACGGGAGTGCAACTACGGGCTATAGTGGAGTGTTACCGTAGCTAATGAATGTTGATTAACCGGATCAAAAAGTTTGACAGGTTAATCTCGGATCATTGGAGCCCGTCACTGTAGGTCCATTAGGTCCCTCGGTTGGCTCAACCTGGGTTAAAAGAAGGGTTAATGTTTTGGTATGAAGTTGAAGTGTTCAATTTCACTTAAAGGGGCATTTATGTCATTTATATGAGATATGAATGATATAATATATAGTTTAATGTGAATGAGATTCATAATAAACTATAGGTTATCCTAATTGTTGAATTAGGTGTAATTGGAGAAATTAATTGAGAGAAATTAAATTGGATGCGATTCAATTTAATTAATCCATAATTATAGCAAATGTTATTTGCAATATGAGATATTAGATATCTTATATTATGTGGTTATGCAAATAAGATTTGAATAACCTATGGTTGTGGTAAAATGGTAATAATGTGGAGATTTTAACTCCATAATTATTCCACTATATAATCCCTTCTTGCAAGAAGGAATTCATGCCAATCTCTCATTTTTTGGATTCTCACCCAAAAAGAAGAGAATTCTCTCACATTTTCTCTCAACTCTCCTCCCTCTCCAAAACACCAAAAGTCCCACCACTTTCCTTTTTCCAAAGGAAGAACAACCGAGAAGGTCGTTGGTGGTGTTCGGGTTTTGTTCGAGAAAGATTTCGTTGAGATCGAGAAGCACGAAGTGTTCGTGACCGAGGAAGGAACTTTTAAGAGAGTCTTCAACAGGTAAGTACTTTTTCTTACTATATTTTCTTCCTTCTTTGCATGTTTAACTTAGATCTAAGAGTTAGATCGTTTTAACAAAAATCAAGTAGCGTAATGATACCTTGACGATTCGATCATCTTCCGCTGCGCGGGGATTCTCATTCCCTTTAATTGGTATCAGAGGCATTTCAATGGTTCTTCGTTATGTACTATTTTTTGTTAAAATAGGTGGGTAAATTGCCTTATTTCATGAGATGAATGTTGGTTTTGCTTAATGGATGTTTCGATTTTTGGCACTAGAATAGATTTATAATTTATGTTGATGAGATCAATGTATGGGCGCGTTGTTTTTTGGCATTTTGTTGTAAATCGAGTCTGTAAGTCTGAGTCGTTCGTGGCAAGAGTTATTGTGAATAAATCGGAGCGGAAGCGTCGCGAATCGAATGAAGAACAAAGAAAAGAGTTTCGTTTCGCCGATGGCGTTGAGACGCTGTTCTTGGGCGTCTCAACGCCATTCTTGCGGACGAAGGCCCTGCTGCAGAGCAGTGTTGCAACGCCACGACGTTGAACACGCTGATCTTGACGCCGGCGCTTGGCGAAATACATGCGCCGCCTGCAAATAAGCAATGCGCGCACGCGTAGTGGGAGCGATTGCAGAGGCAGTTTTGCGTAGTGGTAGCGGTTTATTTCATTTAGTGGGCAGTTATTTTTGGTTTTTCTTATTTATTTAAATGTAAAATGTAATTTTCTTTTATTTATTCAATTATTTCATTAATAATATTAATATAAGTGTTATATTAATGGTATTTAATTAAATAATTACCCCTAGGTGCCAAAAATCGGTCTATTTTTGCTATTTAATTATTTTATGCATGAGATGTATATTTTAATTAATTTCTATGTGCATAATGTATATCATATAGATTTTAAATTCCACCTTAGGTTAAACATTTTCATGCATCATTTATATTATAGGAGTTATAATATATAGTTTGCATGATAGGTTATATTATAAGAGTTATAATATAATTAAATGCATGTTTAATTTAATTAATATAAGTGCTGTATTTTTTAGATTAAAGTATGCTCATGCATTTATATTCATGTGATGAATAATATTATGTTATTCATGTAATGAATGATCAAGCACTATAACATAGAAATGCATGCAACCTAAGTTAATGATTAGTTTTAAAGAGTTTAGAACTTGAATAATTAGACTTAGGTTTTCTTTTTTCTAATGAGATTAGAAATTAGGAAATCAAAGTTTAGTCTATGAATGGAAACTGATTAGTAACTCTATCTAAGGAAGGTTTTGTCTCGAGGTCAGTATTTAAGTTGACGCTATGCAAACACTCCTACTGAAAAACCGACACGGGAGTGAATTCGGTCCGGAGATTCTTAGATTATACTTACCGTGAGTGCCGCTAATTAAAAGTGTTTTAATTTACTCACATAGACCTAAGTTATAATGTGATTATAGACTTAGGTTAATACCATATAAGAGTTATATTGGTAGACTTAGGTAAATTTTAGTCGGTTTATCTAGGTCAATCTCTATTAAAATTAAAGTGCTAAGTGGGAGGAAATAAAGTGTATGAGATACATTTGAATTTTCAACCACAAATCTCCGTTAAGTTCGTACTGTGAGATCTATACTCGGCCTCGTGGCGCAAATGGGAGCGTCCCCCTTCGGGTGGCATTTGTATAGGTCAATATCATTGTGGATGGAGAGAGTACTTATAGTGAGTGGGAGCGGGACTTGTGAAAACGAGACCCACGGTCTTGTCTTTCGATTCACACCGTGAGACGCCTATGATCCGCCTCCTAGTTTGGCTTGGACCAGACAATCCCGAAAGGGATATAGTTTCCTGGTTGGTTTTCCTACTTGGTTCACCCTTCGGTGGCTATTGTTTGGACGGATGCTTGGAAACTTAAAGATTGAGGGTGACACTCACAGAATTCGGTAAGTGTTAATGAATTCGACCGAACAATGGTAATTGGACGCCTAATGGAATAAGAGTTATTCTTGGATTAGGGTCTGATCGAGAAAGTCTCGTCCTAGAGGAGGAGTGTTCTGTTCACCCTTCGGTGACGGTCATTCTAAACCTTTAGGATATCATTGCAAAATTTTGAATAACCTACGGATCATGAAACAATTTTGCTTAAGCTTGATTGGATTTCAAAAGTTTTTTGCAAGACTGACACAAATATTTCTAATTTTTCAGCTAAAAATGTCTAGCGCAATCATAGCTCTACTCGCGTCCGATAAATTAGTGAGAGATAATTACCAAACTTGGAAAAACAACATAAACACAATTTTGGTAACGGACGACATTAAGTTCGTGCTCTCTGAGGAGTGTCCTCAGATGCCGGGCTCGACTGCGTCACGAAGTATTCGCGATGCATACAATCGATGAATCAGGGCCAATGAAAAGGCCAAGGTCTATATCATTGCCAACATGTCTGATGTATTGGCAAAGAAGCTTGAGATGATGGTCACCGCTAAGGAGATCATGGAGTCTTTGCAGGAAATGTTTGGACAACAGTCCTTTTAGGTCCGACATGACTCGCTCAAATACGTCTTCAACGCACGGATGAAAGAAGGGTTGTCTGTCCGTGAACATGTTCTAGACATGATGACCCACTTTAATCTGGCTGAGATGAACGGGGCTTCGATCGACGAGTCGAGCCAAGTCAGTTTTATTCTGGAGACTCTTCCGAAGAGTTTCCTTGCCAGAGCAATGTCATTATGAACAAAATTAGCTACACTCGACTACCCTCCTCAATGAGATACAGAATTTCCAGTCCTTGAACAGGGTCAGGGCACCGGAATCTGAGGCAAATGTTGCCTACAGGTCTTATCACAAGGGTTCGACCTCTGGGACGAAACTTGTTGCTTCTTCACGCTCGAAAGGGAAGAAGAGGATCAAGAGGGGTAAAACTGACCGAGCTACCGCCTAGAAGGGCAAGAAGGTCAAGGACATTGCAGAGAAAGGAAAGTGTTTCCACTACAATGGGGGCAGACACTGGAAGAGGAACAGTCCCAAATTCCTGGCCGAGAGGAAGAATCAAGGTAAATGTGATTTACTTGTGACAGAAACATGTTTAGTGGAGAGTAGTGACTCTGCCTGGATATTGGATTCGGGCGCCACTAACCACGTTTGTTTTTCTTTTCATGGGGTTGATTCCTGGCAGCAGCTGCGATAGGGTGAGGTGACTCTACGGATTGGATCCGGGGAGCTTGTCTCTGCTGCACTGATCGACATGGTGAAGCTACATTTTGGCAGGAATTACATTTTGTTGGACAATATGTATATAGTTCTAGGGTTTACTAGAAACCTAGTTTCTATTTCCTGCCTTTTTAGAATAGTGTATTTCCGTTTCATTCCATGGTAATAAAGCGCTTATTTCCAGAAATGGTAATCTTATTTGTTCTGCTTCACTTGAGCATAATATGTATGTTTTGAATCCTAATGCGGTCAAAACTGTTTTTAATACTGATTTGTTTAAAACTGCAGAAACACGAACTAAAAGAGCGAAAGTTTCTCCTAAGGAAAATGCCCATCTTTGGCATCTACGGTTAGGCTATATTAATCTCAATAGGATTGAGAATTTAGTGAAGAGTGGACTTCTAAACGAGTTGGAAGAAAACTCTTTACCGGTGTGTGAGTCATGCCTTGAGGGCAAGATGACCAAACGTCTTTTTAGTGGAAAAGGATATAGAGCCAAGGAGCCTCTTGAGTTAGTACATTCTGACCTCTGTGGTTCGATGAATGTTAAAGCTCGAGGCGATTATGAATACTTCGTGTCTTTCATAGACGATTACTCGAGGTATGGGTATATTTACCTAATGCACAAGAAGTCTAAAACTCTTGAAAAGTTCAAGGAGTACAAGGCTGAGGTTGAGAACCTCTTAGGTAAATCGCTTAAAACACTTCGATCGGATCGAGGTGGAGAGTACATGGACACTGAATTCCAGGACTATATGATAGAACATGGAATTACGTCCCAACACTCAAAGACCGGGTATGCCACAAATGTAATGGTGTATCGGAGAGGAGAAACAGAACCTTGTTGGACATGGTTCAGTCGATGATGAGCTATGCTCGTCTCCGTGATTCTTTTTGGGGTTACGTAGTGGAGACTGCGATTTATATTTTGAACAACGTTCCGTCGAAGAGTGTTTGTGAAACACCTTTCGAATTCTAGACTGGACGTAAAAGCAGTTTACATCACTTCAGAATTTGGGGATGCCCGACGAACGTGTTGGTGTCAAACCCAAAAAAGTTGGAACCCCGTTCGAAATTGTGCCTATTCGTAGGTTACCCTAAAGAGACTAGGGGTGGTCTATTTTACGATCCTAAGGATAATAGGGTGCTTGTGTCGACAAACGCCACTTTTCTAGAGGAAAACCATGTCAGGGATCATTTAGCAAGGAGTAAAATTGTGTTAAATGAAATGGACAGTACATCAGCAAGAGTTGCTGATGGGGCTAGTACATCAACAAGTGTTGTTGATCCTAGCTCGTCTAGTCAAATCCGTTCCCAAGAGTTGGGAATGCCTCGACGTAGTGGGAGGGCTGTGAGACAGCCTGATCGTTACATGGGTTTAGCTGAAACCTCAAATGTCGCTCATGATGATGACTGTGAGGATCCATTGACTTATGATCAGACAATGGTTGATGTTGACAAAGACGAGTGGATTAAAGCTATGGACCAGGAAATGGAGTCTATGTACTTCAATTCTGTCTGGGAGCTTGTGGATCAACCGGATGGGGTAAAACCTATTGCTTGCAAATGGATCTACAAGCGTAAACGTGGCGTATATGGGAAGGTGTAGACCTTCAAAGCCCGACTAGTGGCAAAGGGTTTTACCCAGGTTGAAGGGGTTGACTATGAGGAGACCTTTTAACCTGTTGCCATGGTAAAGTCGATCAGGATCCTTCTGGTCATTGTCGTGTATTATGACTACGAGGTATGGCAGATAGATGTCAAGACAACCTTTCTGAATGGCAAACTTGATGAGACCATCTACATGGACCAACCCAAAGGGTTCATTGCCCAAGGCCAAGAGCAAAAGATTTGCCGGCTTCATAGGTCCATTTATGGGATGAAACAAGCTTCGAGGTCTTGGAATATAAGGTTTGATGAGGCGATCAAATCTTATGGCTTTGATCAAAATGTCGACGAGCCTTGTGTCTAGAAGAAAATTGTTGACAAAACTGTCGCATTTTTAGTGTTGTATGTGGATGATATTCTTCTCATTGGGAATGAGGTAGAATTTCTTACTGACGTTAAGAAGTGGCTAGTTTCGCAATTCCAAATGAAAGATTTAGGAGAAGCTCAGTATGTTCTAGGTATCTAGATAGTCCTAATCGAAGAAGAAACGAACGCTAGCCTTGTCTCAAAGCGCCTTATATTGACAAGATGTTGTCTAGATATAAGATGCAGAACTCCAAGAAGGGTTTGCTGCCTTTCAGGCATGGGGTTCAGTTGTCTAAGGATCAGTGTCCTAAGACACCTCAAGAGGTTGAGGATATGAGACGGATCCCATATGCTTCAGCTGTAGGGAGCCTGATGTATGCCATGCCGTGTACTAGGCCCGACATCCGCATATGCGCGGAGGGATTGTCGGTGAGGTATCACCCAATCCAGATTAGATCACTAGACAGCCGTAAAGGCAATCCTCAAGTATCTTAGGAGAACGAGGAACTACAGCTTAGTGTATGGTAGTGGGGATTTGATCCTTACGGGATACACGGATTCTGAATTTCAGACTGATAAGGATTCTAAGAAATCCACTTCGGGGTCAACCTTTATTATGAATGGATGAGCTGTAGTATGGCGAAGCATCAAACAGGGATGCATCGCCGATTCCACTATGGAAGCGGAGTATGTTGCGACTTGTGAAGCTGCAAAGGAAGCGGTTTGGCTTAGGAAGTTCATGACGGATTTGGAAGTTGTTCCAAATATGAACTTGCCAATCACACTGTTCTGTGATAACAGTGGTGCAGTAGCCAACTCTTGAGAGCCTCGGAGCCATAAGAGAGGCAAGCACATTGAGCGCAAGTATCATCTGATACGGGAGATTGTGCACCTGGAGGCGTGACAGTCACGTAGATAGAGTCGAAGCACAACGTAGCTGATCCATTTACAAAGCCCCTCACGGCTAAGGTGTTTGAGGGTCACCTAGAGAGTCTAGGTCTTCGAGAGCTTTCTGACTAGGGCAAGTGGGAGATGTGTAAACGGGTATTCAATGCCCTAGTTTATTGTATTACTTCATTGTAATTTATGTACATTTCAGAAATGTATTTTCTCCACTAGCTTAGTCCAAATGGAAGTTTGTTGGGATTTTTGTCCTAATCTCGTGTTTGTAAATTACTGTTTGAAATTAATAAGAGTTCTTTTTTTCATTACTTTGTGTCTCGCAATATTTACAAACTTTTCCAATAAACTAAGCTCCTGGGTTATTGAATTTATGAGAGAACTAGAACTTGAACGGTGTGTAGTGGACACACAGGGAGGATCACGTTCGAGTTAATGACCCAAACGGTCTATAGTATATGGATAGGGTTGGAGACCTAATCCTGGATACGCTATGGATGCGACCCGATTTGTATTAGATACAAACGAGGTGATTTGACTCGTTCATGTGGTTGACATGCGAGTGGGGGCATCCTATGCAATTAGATTGTACAAGACCGAACCGTGAATTATTAGACCTACTGATGTAACACCGTTGACAGTAAGGACTAATAACTTCGTAGATGACCATTAGTGACTCAACCTGAATCCTAAGCGTGTTACGGACTCCCTCTGCAGTCCGCCTTTGACTAGTACGGGTGAGGGTGGTCACGCTTACTCGCCCAATATGCCTCGCTTCTCTCGTGGACAGACCAAGTAGGGAGCCGGGAACTTAACTACGCGACATGGAATTCACTCGTTCCCACCTTTAGGGAAACTAGAGGGGTTGTTCCCTTAAGTGCTGTCTCAAGGGCTTGGACAACGAGCGCCCACCTTCTCACTGGCCCGAGAAGGGTGTTGTGTATGGTTAGACCATCACAATGTGTTGTTCATTAGAGGAGCAGTGGGGACTTAAGGAGCAAGAGATAGACATAGGGGTAAATCGGTAATTTGACCCAGAAGTGTCTACGAAAAACCTTTGAAAGGTCGACTCATGGGCATTGGTTAAATCAGTGGACACGTAATATTCTGCACTGACGAGAGTGCAGCTACGGGCTATAGTGAAGTGTTAACGTAGCTAATGAATGTTGATTAACCGGGTCAAAGAGTTTGACAGGTTAATCTCGGATCATTGGAGCCTGTCACTGTAGGTCCATTAGGTCCCTCGGTTGGCTCAATCTGGGTTAAAAGAAGGGTTAATGTTTTGGTATGAAGTTGAAGTGTTCAATTTCACTTAAAGGGGCATTTATGTCATTTATATGAGATATGAATGATATTATATATAGTTTAATGTGAATGAGATTCATAATAAACTATAGGTTAACCTAATTGTTGAATTAGGGCTAATTGGAGAAATTAATTGAGAGAAATTAAATTGGATGTGATTTAATTTAATTAATCCATAATTATAGCAAATGTGATTTGCAATATGAGATATGAGATATCTTATATTATGTGGTCATGCAAATGAGATTTGCATAACCTATGGTTGTGGTAATATGGTAATAATGTGGAGATTTTAACTCCATAATTATTCCACTATATAATCCCTTCTTGCAAGAAGGAATTCCTGCTAATCTCTCAGTTTTTGGATTCTCACCCAAAAAGAAGAGAATTCTCTCTCATTTTCTCTCAACTCTCCTCCCTCTCCAAAACACCAAAAGTCTCACCGCTTTTCTTCTTCCAAAGGAAGAACAACCGAGAAGGCCGTTGGTGGTGTTCGGGTTTTGTTCGAGAAAGATTTTGTTGTGATCGAGAAGCACGAAGTGTTCGTGACCGAGGAAGGAACTTTGAAGATAGTCTTCAACAAGTAAGTACTTTTTCTTACTATAATTTCTTCCTTCTTTGCATTTTTAACTTAGATCTAAGAGTTAGATCGTTTTAACAAAAATCAAGTAGCGTAATGATACCTTGACGATTCGATCGTCTTCCGCTGCGCGGGGATTCTCATTCCCTTCAGAGCTCCCTAGGGTAATAACTCAGCTTTACCTTCAGTCCTGGAACTTAATTGATGATGTTATGAGAGAAAACAACTCTCACACCACAGCACGTTGGCATAGAGTAGTGAAGGTCCGAACCAACACACCCTATGGGGAATCGCCGCTAGGCCAACACGGGATAATGGAACATAACCACTCCCTAATGGGGATGAACCTCAAGCTCACCTTAATGCTAGCATAGAGTCGTATATCCAACACGTTCTATGGAGATCCACCCCTAAGCTAACACGGGACAATGGAAAACGACCACTCCCTTAAAGTTGACATATCCCAGGGTCACTACCAAAATATCTTCAATCAAGAGGTTCCGACTCAATCAGGCGGATCTTAGGGTTTAGTAAGTGTTGGGTTTAGCGCTTTATAAGGTTAGTAGGGGTTCTAACTACACATTCCTAATATCCTCGACCCATTCTCAAGGGTCCGAAATCCAGCTAGGTTCTCACTGTTAACCAAAGCTTTAACTCAAACTACCCAAATTCCACTTTTAGACCACACTCAGCTAGAAGTCCAACCTAGCCTTACCCTAGGCCCACAAAGGATTTCACAACTCCTTGTTGAACGTCAGTATACGCCTCCCTAACTAGCACGCTGACATGGCCCAAACCCGCCCCCGCAGGACGCTCGTAAGCTATGTCTCACTCTGAGTCTGTTGTCACCCTCATTGTGACTCACCTCGAAGCACTCTCATCTTTGGGCTGTTACCATGACTACCATAACTCACAACAAGACATTATTGCCCCGGGATTGTTGTCACACACACTGTGACTCACCACGAAACATCATCAATACACATACTCCATGCTATTTTCTCGTCACACAAGGCTGCAGGACAACGTTTCCTAAATAAGGAGTAAGGTAGGGACTACTAGCCTGAGTGGTCCTTATGACACAACTCTCTTGACTTGGTACCAAAGTCATACTCGGAGATACATACTAACAATCAAGTTACATAACATTTATGGTCCACTTACACATGCATCAAACAACACTCAAGTCAACCCAAAGTTGACTAACAACCAAGATTCACATTCATGCTTACTTTACTCATTACCTCATATCTAGTGTGCTAGAAATAATCCAAATGGCTACTTACCTTTGCGAATCTAAAACACATAAAACATGCTATCAAGCACCTAGTTTATTAAACTAAAGCATAACAATACAAAAAATTCAACCCCTACCTCACATAATAAGACACATAGTATATGATAAATACGATCAACCATGATTCATAGGCTCGGGATAACATACACATAATCATGCTAAGTCCAAAAGCTCATAAAAATATAATAAGGCACATAATCCATAGATGCATGATAAATATGATCAAACATGATTCATAGGTTCAAGATAACATACACATAATCATGCTAAGTCCAGAAGCTCATAAAAACATAATAAGACACATAATCCATAGATGCATGATAAATATGATCAAACATGATTCATAGGTTCGAGATAACATACACATAATCATGCTAAGTCCAAAAGCTCATAAAAATATGCTACACAAGTTTCACAAACACTTAGATAACTAATCTAAGGTTTAATTCTAGCAACATCATAGGAATACACAAACAAGCAATGCTGATAGCCTTGTTCCTTCACTTAGGAGCTTGACTTTAATCCAAATGACTACTTACCTTATGTTTGAAGATTCACAAAAAGAATGGGTGCTTCTTAAACGACCAAAACGGGGTCTAAAAAAACTTAAGAAGTTGAAACTGAGTGGGATAAATCAACTTCAACGAGCGGCGGTGGTCCAACAGTGGCGATGGTCCGGTGAAACTCCGACGGTAGGCCGACAAGATGAAGAGTGTGGAGAAAAGAAGAAGAAGGAGAAGAAGAGAGGAGTTTTGAGGTACACACATTAAGTTGCAATTACTCTAGTTTAAATAAGTAGCAAAAAGTCATAATATTTTTTAGAACAAGAAATCCTATTTTTGGAAAAAGAAATCCTAATTCTCTTTTAAAAAGAGATCTTAATATTTTTTTTTTTAAACACATAAACCTAATCATTTTTAGACTTTGAAACACTTTTTCCTAAAAATCTCTAGGTTCCTAATCTTTATCCAAATATCCAAAACTTTAAATTTAAAACAAATACAAATTAAAACATCTAATTTTACGGGATGTTACACAAGCTGTGGGGATGAAGCCCACGGATCAGAAGCATGGCTCTAAAGCTTAGTTAATGAGACTATACCCTAGGTAGAGGTGAGTTAGGTTGTCACTTAGCCAAGAGAGTGTGGAACTCAAGTGAGAGCAAAAACCATTATTATTTGTAATTTGTAGGTTCATATTTGTTTGTTGGCCTTGGGGTGGTTCTGTGAACCTTTTGTATTTAAGTGGGATATTTACTGCGTATTTAATATTCATAGATGATGCTCTTTTGGTTATTTTGCAAATGGAGTTTGGACTTACGAGGTGAGGCGAGAACGTCAGCTTGGCAAATCTATGAAGATGGCGTAGATATCCTAGGGTCTTAGCTTGAGCCGTATGTTAGGTTGTATACTTTTGTGTGCCTTTATTTAAATATGAGAAGTCTTGCTATTGTATTCTTTTCATTACTTTCTAGTCAAGCTCTTTCATTCTTGTAATTGTATTATTGGTTTAAACTTCATCATGTTTGTAGTTTGGAAAGTGTTGAAATGATTCTGAGTTTTGGAAGTGTATTTTCCTGCTTTTCATGTTCTTAGAATTTTAGGGTTTTTTGTAATAGCTTCGTTATGCTACCAAAATTTTGTTAGGATGTTAGTTTATGATGAATGCAAGGGTTTGGGTTGTTGGGGTTTGTGCCCTAAACCTCGTAGTTTGTAATTTTGTTCTAATTTTTGTAATAAAGTGTTATTATTTACAATAAAGAGATATTGTTCGATATTTACGATATTGCCCTTGTATTAACCCTAAATCAAATAAACTAAACATCCAAGGCTGTAAGATGTCTATTGAACTGAATGTAGTGTACATAAAAAGAATTTCGGTTTGAGATACAACCTAAAGGGTCTATAGTAAGGGGATAAGGCTTGGGTACCTTACCCTGGTAACACTATGGATTTGATCCATTTTGTATATGATACAAACACTGTGATCCTAACGTATTCGTGTAGATGACATGTGAGTGGGGATATCCTATGTAATGTGATTACATAAGACTGAGCCGCGAAATAGTAACCACTAGATTTAACTCCGTTGACTAGCTAGGTTTCTATTTCACTAGGATGACCTAGGCAACTTGATCCCAATCTTGAGCAGGTTACAAACTCCTGTTTGCGAAAGATTGTCCTTTGACTAGTATGGGTGAGAGTGGCCAGATTTGCAGACTCAATATGCCTACCTTCTTGGGGACAAGACCGAGTGAGCAGCTAGGGACTTAGCCTAGCAAGATGGAATTCACTCCTTCCCGACTACTAGGGTAAGAAGATGAATGTTCCCTTAAGTGGTGTCTCTGGGACTTGAACAAAGGGTCGGACCCTCTCATTGGCCCGAGTGGGACTTCTGTTTGTTGGTAGGACCACAAACAAATTGTTCATTAGAGGAGCACTGGTACTTAAGGTACAAGATGTAACCCAGGGGTAAAACAGTAATTTGACCCAGTTGGTGTTACGAACATTCGTGAAGGATTGACTTGCTCTTATTGGTCAATATCCGTGGACAAAGAAATATATCTGCAGTGAGAAGAGTGCAGCTGCGGGACTTTAGTGGAGTGTTCCCGTCGTTAACGAATGTTGATTCGGAGGTTAATGAGATTAACCGAGTAATCTCGTATCGTTGGAGCTTCTGATCCGTAAGTCCATTAGGTCCACCTTCTAGCTCGTAAAGGGTTCTTAGATCGTTTGAATTTGAAATGTTCAAATTCATTAGGGAATAAATTTAATGTATATAGATACGTTATAATATATAGTTTTGGAACTTTATGTTGTAAATTTAATGTGAGTATGATTCATATTAAATTATATGAGAGAATTAAATATTTGAAAGAGTTCAAATGTTAATTTAAATGTGAATGTGATTCATATTTAAAAACTAAAAGTTAAAATTGAATGTGCATGAGATGTGCATTTAAACTATAGGTTATAGAGAATATTGATTATGATTTAATCATAATTAAATATATGATATTTAATTTAATTTTGGTTAAATGTGATTTAATTAAAATTAATATTAATTTATAATTAAATATGATTTAATTATTAATTAAATTAATTAATTAATTTATTAAATTAATTAAGGGATCGTGTGAGGATGACACGTTTCCACTTTCCCTCTTCCTCACCCTATCGACAGTTAAATAGGGAGAGGAGATCTGTGAATTAGCTGATCGATTGATCATTCCAGACTGTGCAATTTTGTGAATTGTTCTCTCAAAATTCTCTCTCTCAATTTCCCTCACCTTCCAACTGTTGGAACACTTCCCCACCAAGGGAGATCTAAGTGGTACTCAGAGACGTAGGAGGTTTTCCTGTTGGTGTTGTCCTGTTGGAGAAAACAGAGAAGTTCATTTGGTGTTTCTATGTTGCTGTGAAAAAGTGAGCAAGGAGTTGCTGGAAATTCGTAACTACAAAGGTAAATTTCCCATTCCCTTTTAGTTTAGTTTAATTTATAACATGTTTGCATGTTTAATTTCCATGCCTTATTAGATTAGGAATTGTATGGTTATCTCTGTTTTATTTCCAATGTACTGGTATTTGTTTTCAACCAAAAACAATCAAGCAGTTTCGATCTTTTAATCAACTTTCCGCTGCTCAAGGGGATCGGATCCCCATCAATTGGTATCAGAGCAATGCTTGTTTTGAATTGGTTGAAACAAATTTGCATTGGTTAGGTGGGAATTGCATTATGGTTTGCTGTAAAACTGTTTAGGAAAATTTTGGCATTAGTTTTTACTTTGATTTGATCAATTTAAATGTAAAGGCCCCCGTTTTTAGGAAAATTAAGTGCATAATCGAGTCTGTAATTGAGTTGTGAGTCGTTCGGAACTAGTTTCGTGCAATTTAGATCAGTATGGAGGGAGAAATTGGCAATTGAAGCTACTGTGTTAGAAGGAAAATGTTGTTGCAGAAGCAACAGCGTTGCAACGCTACAAGCAGCATTGCAACACCATTATCAGCGTTGCAATGCTGAGAAACGACGTCCCAATGCCGAATCCCCTATCGATGCAGAAAATCGAGGGGTCAGCAGCGTTGCAACGCTGCTCCGATGCTAGGCACGCGCGCGAGATGAGGCGGCGTTGCAACGTTCCCCTCATCGTTGCAACGCCATGATGCCAACTTGAGGAGCATACCTTTTTTGGGCAGTTAGGGTCGTTTTTGGTTCGGTTGGAGCGGTCTGTGCCCGGTTCAAGGAGTTTTAGACCGATTTTGTAATAAGATTAGTGTAATTTTATTATTTTTGCACTTTAGGGCCCAAATTTTTCTGGTTTTTCAACTATTTTTCTTTATGAATGTCATTTAGAATTTTTCTCACCTTAGGATAAGCATGTTCATGCATTTTTATTTGTATAAATGTTATATAAATATGGTAGAAATGCATGATTAATTTATTTTTCATAAGTAATTATTTATAATTGTTATAATTAGATTATATGAAAAACAAATTGCATGGAGGATGAAATTACTTAGTTTAAAATAAATGTTATTTTATTTAAGTAATTTGCATTTATTTAAGTAATTTGCGTTATTCAATTAGTTCAATATTATATAATTCTAATTTGAAATTGTTTGTTGGTTTTATAACATAGTTCCTTGTCATAGGTTAATTATTAAAATTTATAAAAGTTATAAATAAAGAGGTTTTAGAAACCATAACCTATAACAAAGAATTCCATGCAAACGTAGGAACTTGGGTTAAATTGAATTAGTTTTAAATTGTTTAAAATTAATTTAGACTTAAGTTTAATTTCTAATAAGGTTAGAAGTTAGTCTCACATAGTATTTTAAATAGTTTAAAATATTGTAGGACAATAGGACATTGGTTATACGGGAACTCTACCGGTGAAGTTTTATCTAAGGTTGGGGATACTTAAGTTGACAGTTAACGGAACACCTCCTACCTGCGAACTGACCTGGAACTTGAGTTGAATTAACCATAGTTCTATTTTATATCAAGGTAATTAAAATGTTTATTCACCTACACATAAGGTTAAAAGACCTAGTTATAATAGTTATAATAGGCATAAACTTAGATAGATTCTTTTAGCCAGAATCCAACTATGTTAAACCTACACCTTAACCTTAGGAGCTTTAGTAGGAGAAAACGAAAAATTACTCTCACGTCCTTAAGAGTTCACACCGCGAGTTCCGTGCTCGGCTACGCGGCGTCAATAGGGCGTCCCCCTACGGTAAGTGTTTGCATGGTTCAATAACAAGGTGAATGACGGAAGTATCCATAGTAAATGGGAGCAGGACGTGTGTCAACGTATCCTACGGTCTCCTCCATTAGGTCGCACCGTGAGATTTCTGTAGTCCGCCTGCTAGGTTGTCCTAGAACAGCCAATCCCTACGGAGGGCCTGACTATAGGGATCGGAACACCACGAACTCCAGAAATGGATAGGGTCTCTTAGGTAATTTGCCAACAGTTGTCTTTCTTAATAGTAGCCTGTTGGCTCGGACCTATTGGATCTGAAAATGGTAGGGTCACATTTACGCGATAAGTTAAGCTAGTTAACAAGTCCTTGACAAAACAAACGGTAACTAAGGATCATTGGGACATGAGATGTTCTTGTAGTGAGAATTGGCTAAGATAATCTCAATTCAGGGGAGGAGTGACTGACCACCCGACGGTGGCTTTTGTTCTAAACCCTTGAAGTATCGTTGCAAAATTAAAGGTTTAATTTAAACACTAGAGTTCTTTAATCTTTTTGCTATAATTGATTGGTTTATAATGGGTTAAAAGCATAACTAATTAGAACTATTTTTGAAATTTCAACATGTCGTCATCAATTATATCCTTACTCAAAAGTGAACGTTTAACTGGCGAAAATTATATTACGTGTAAGTCCAACCTGGATGCGATTCTGGTTATGGATGACCTTTTGTTTGTAATAACTGAGGAATGTCCTCATATCCCTGCTCAAAACACACATCAATCAGTTAAGGATGTGTGTTGACCACGAGTCCAAGCCCAATGAAAGCCCAAGGCCTATATCCTGGCTGGCATATCTGATGTTTCGGCCAAGAAATTGGAGGGAATGGTCTCAGCTCGTGAGATCATGGGTTATCTGTAGAGTTTGTCTGGACAACCATCTTAACAAATTCGACACGAATCCCTCAAGTACGTTTTTAACGCGCGCATGAAGGAGGGAACTTCAGTGAGAGAACTTGTTCTCGATCTAATAGTTCACTTCTATGTGGCCGAAATGAACGGAGCGGTCTTGGATTAGCAAAGTCAGGTGTTCTTTATCCTGGAATCTCTTTCGAAGAGTTTCCTGCCATTCCGCAGCATTACAGAGATGAACAAAAGAGAGTATAACCTGATTTCCGTCCTAAATGAACTACAAACTTACCAGTCTCTTATGGATAATAAGGGACAGGTTGATGGAGAGGCAAATCAGTTTGCCCATTCCAAAAGGGTCCAGATGGGTTCATCCTATGGAACCAAGCCCTGCGATTCTTCTTCTGGGATTAAGAAGACTCGGAAGAAGAGGAAAGGAGGAAAAGGGAAAGCTTCTGCTACTGCAGACATTGAGCTCAAAGAGAAGAAAGGTAAATTCGATTTACTTGTTCTTGAAACTTGTTTAGTGGAAAATGATGATTTTACCTGGATACTTGATTCAGGAGTCACTAATCACGTTTGCTCTTCTTTATAGGAAACTAGTTCCTTCAAGGAGCTCGAAGAGGGTGAGATGACGCTCGTGGTCTGGAACGGAGACGCTGCCTCACTGTGCAGTGGGAGATGCCAAGCTTTTTTTTAGAGATAGATTTTTATATTTGAAAAATTTGTACATAGTTCCTATGATTAAGAGAAACTTAATTTCTATCTCTTGTCTGATTGAACATGGATATTGTATTACTTTTTCTATTAATGAAGCGTTCACATTTCGAAAAAGGGT
The DNA here is from genome assembly GCA_036507285.1 of Trichosanthes cucumerina. Taxonomy (NCBI): domain Eukaryota; kingdom Viridiplantae; phylum Streptophyta; class Magnoliopsida; order Cucurbitales; family Cucurbitaceae; genus Trichosanthes; species Trichosanthes cucumerina. The sequence goes on from CM071841.1 coordinate 20,753,557, forward strand.
GTCAATATTTGTTCTCCTAAGTTAGAAAACGGCTTGTATGTACTTAAACCGAAACAAACTAACGCAATTTTAAATCATGAGATGTTTAAAACTGCTAATACTCAAAGTAAAAGGCAAAGAATTTCTCATAATAATACCTATCTTTGGCATCTTAGACTTGGTCATATAAATCTTAACCGGATTGAGAGACTATCCAAGAATAGACTTCTAAACAAGTTAGAAGATGATTCTTTACCTCTTTGTGAATCTTACTTGGAAGACAAAATGACTAAGCAACCTTTTACTGGAAAAGGTTATGTAAAAGGTTATAGAGCCATAGAGCCATTAGAGGTTATACATTCGGATCTTTGTGGTCCGGTGAATGTTAAAACTCGTGGAGGGTACGCATATTTCATCTCTTTCATAGATAGTTATTTGAGGTATGGTTATCTATACCTAAAGCATCATAAGTCTGAGGCTCTTGAAAAGTTCAAAGAGTATAAGGCTGAAGTAGAGAATGCATTAGGGAAAACCATTAAAACACTTCGATCCGATCGAGGTAGAGAGTATATGGATTTGAGATTCCATGACTATTTGATAGAACATGGATTTAAATCTTAACTCTCAACACCTAATACACCACAACAAAATGGTGGGTCAGAAAGGAGAAATAGAACCTTGTTAGACATGGTTCGGTCTATGATGAGCTATGCTTAATTGCCTGCCTCGTTTTGGGGTTACGTAGTAGAGACTGCGGTTAAAATCTTGAACATTGTTCCATCAAAAAGTGTTTCAAAAACACCTTTTTAATTATGGAAGGGGCGTACACCTAGTTTACAACACTTCAGGATTTGGGGTTGTCCGACACACGTGCTGGTGACAAACCGAAAGAAACTGGAACCTCGTTTAAGATTATGCCAATTTGTTGGCAATCCCAAAGAAACGAGAGGTGGTCTTTTCTACGATCCACAAGAAAACAAGGTGATTGTATCGACAAACGCCAGTTTCTTGGAGGAAGATCACATGAGAAACCATAAACTACGTCTAAATGAAGCTACAGATGAACCAACAAGAGTTGTTGATCAAGCTGGACCTTCATCAAGATTTGATGAAGAAGTCAGCACATCGAGTCAATCTCGTCCTTCTCAATCGTTAGTGATGGTACACGAGAATATGCAGCGAAAAAAGGATCTATGACACTCTAATTGCATCTAACTTAATAGAAATTAAGATGCAAACATACAAAAACAGTAAACTAAAAAAAGGAAGAAGATACAACCTTTGTAGCTTGATTTCTTCACGATCTCCTTGCCAAAGCACAAACCGAACACAACCGGACAACCACTAGAGCTTCCCCGCTATCCTCTGGACTCAAAACCGAGTTATGGGACCCGGTGAATGAAGGATTGAAAAGGAAGAATGGGAGGTTGAAGGCTTTGTGTGAGGAAAGGAAAAGAAATACCTTTTCGTGAGACTTCTTTTTTTTAAAAAGACTAAAATTCAGCAAAAATAACCTTTGATTTGAAAACAAACCTATTTACAAAGAAGTTACATGCATAAAATGCTTGTCAAGGCTCACCAAAATGCAACACCTCACAAAACACTAAGTAAAGTGGGCTATTTCTTTTCCTTTCCTCACACAAAGCCTTCAACCTTAGATAATTCTTTACACATAATCCACTTAAGTTAGTGGGATTGTCCAACAAAAACTTAGATAATTCCACTAACTCTAGTCAAGGGTAAAATAGTCTTTTCCATTTGGTCAAAGTCAAACTTTGACGTTTCTCGAGCCAAAAAGTCAACCCTTTAACTTTTTACGATTTTGACCCTCTTGACTAAATTTGACCTCCCGAACATGAATCCGCATTCATATCTTTGAAATTCAAATCATATTTGAATATATTGTGTCATAAAAAATCGATACCTATATCACATAACTTGTCGGCTTAAAACTTCTTTCCTAATTCGACCAATTCGAATTAATCCATCATACTGTTTGAAGTTTAATCCATATGAGCTAGCAGGGGGACCTAATGGACCTACAGATCATGAGCTCCAACAATCCGAGATTAATCGATCAAACTCTTTAACCTAATTAATCAACATTTGTTAACTAACGGGTCATTCCACAGGCTATGAATGACGTAGATAACGACCAATGGATCAAAGCCATGGACCTTGAAATGGAGTAAATGTACTTCAATTCATTATGGGAACTTGTAGACCAACCTGAAGGGGTAAGACCCATAGGGTGTAAATGGATCTATAAGAGAACGAGTGATGCAACCGGAAAGGTACAAACCTTTAAGGCTAGACTTGTAGCAAAGGGTTTTACCCTAAGGGAAGGAGTTGACTATGAGGAAACTTTTTCCCCTGTTGCTATACTTAAGTCTATTAGGATACTCTTGTCCATAGCCGCATTTTATGATTATGAGATTTGGCAAATGGACGTCAAGACTGCCTTTTTGAATGGTAATCTTGACGAGAGCATCTATATGTTTCAACCCGAAGGGTTCATAACCCAAGGCCAAAAGCAAAAAGTTTGCAAGCTCAATCGATCCATTTATGGGTTGAAACAAGCTTCCAAATATTGGAACATAAGATTTGATACTGCGATCAAGTTTTATGGTTTTGACCAAAACGTTGATCAACCTTGTGTTTAGAAGAGGATCATCAACGACAAAGTAGCTTTCTTAGTGTTTTATGTGGATGATATCCTACTCATTGGGAATGATGTAGGATACCTAACTGACATAAAGAATTGGCTGGCGACCCAATTCCAAATGAAAGATTTCAGAGAGGCGCAATATGTTCTTGGGATTAAGATTTTCAGGAATCGCAAGAACAGAACGTCCGATATTCGACAAAATGGTGGTCCAATATTCGATGCAGAATTCCAAGAGGGGCTTATTACCCTTCAGGCATGGAGTTCATCTATCTAAGGAACAATGTCCTAAGAAACCTCAAGATGTTGAGAATATGAGACGTATTCCCTATGCCTCTATAGTACGTAGCTTGATGTATGTTATGTTGTGCACGAGGCCAGACATTTGTTATGAAGTGAGAATAGTCAGTAGGTACCAATCCAATTTAGGGTTAGACCACTGGACCGCAGTTAAAATTATCCGCAAGTGTCTTAGGAGAAGGAGAGACTATACGCTTCTATATGCGACTAAGGATTTGATCCTTACTAGATACATTGATTCTGATTTTCAGACCGATAAGGATTCTAGGAAATCCACATCGCGATCCATTTTCACCCTTAACGGTGGAGTTGTAGTATGAAGAAGCATCAAGCAGGGATGCATCATCGACTCCACGATGAAGGCTGAGTATGTCGCTGCTTGTGAAACAGCTAAAAAGAGGCTGTTTGGCTAAAGAAATTCTTTACTGATTTGAAAGTCATTCCAAATATGGAATTTTCCATCACCTTATACTGTGACAACAGTGGTATGGTAGCCAATTCAAAGGAACCTCGCAGCCATAAGTGAGACAAGCACATCGAGAGGAAGTATCACCTGATACGAGAAATAGTGCAACGAGGAGATGTGACAGTCACGAAGATCGCTTTGGAGCACAACATTGTTTATCCGTTTACAAAGACTCTCACGGCTAAAGTGTTCGAGGGTCATCTAGAAAGTGTAGGTCTATGAGATATGTACATAGGTTAATCTAGGGCAAGTGGGAGATATGTAATGGGTATATGGATGCCCTAGTTTATTGTATTTGTGTCTTTGTAACCACTGTTTTAGATTATGATGTACCCCACTAAAGATTTAGTTCAAGTAGGAGTTTGTTGGAGTTTGTGCCCTAAAACTCGTAGTTTGTAATTTTGTTCTAATTTTTGTAATAAAGTGTCATTATTAACAATAAAGAGTTATTGTTCGATATTTACAATATTTCCCTTATATTAACCCTAAATCCATTAAACTAAACATCCAATGTTGTAAGATGTCTCTTGAACTAAATGTAATGTACATGAAAAGGATCTCAGTTCGAGATAAAGCCTAAAGGGTCTATAGTAAGGGGGATAAGGTTTGGGTACCTTACCTTGGTAACACTATGGATGTGGCCAACTTTGTATATGATACAAACACTGTGATCCTAACGTGTTCGTGTAGATGACATGTGAGTGGGGATATCCTATGTAATGAGATTACATAAGACCATACCGGGAAATAGTAACCACTAGATGTAACTCCGTTGATTAGCTAGGTTTTTATTTCAATAGGATGACCTAGGCAACTTGATCTCAATCATGAGCAGGTTACGAACTCCTGTTTGCGATGGATTGTCCTTTGACTAGTATGGGTGAGAGTGGCCAGATTCGCCTACTCAATATGCCTATCTTCGTGGGAACAAGATCTAGTGAGCAGCTGGAGACTCAACCTAGCAAGATGTAATTCACTCCTTCCCGACTACTAGGGTAAGTAGATGAATGTTCCCTTAAGTGGCGTCTCCGGGACTTGAACAAAGGGCCCGACCCTCTCATTGGCCCAAGATGGACGTCTGTTTGTTGGTAGGACCACAAACAAATTGTTCATTAGAGGAGCACTGGTACTTAAGGTACAAGATATAACCTAGAGGTAAAACGGTAATTTGACCCTGCTGGTGTTACGAACATTCGTGAAGGATTGACTTGCTTTTATTGGTCAATATTCGTAGACACAGAAATATATCTGCGGTGAGAAGAGTGCAGCTGCGAGACTTTAGTGGAGTGTTCCCGTAGTTAACGAATGTTGATTAGGAGGTTAATGAGATTAACCGAGTAATCACGTATCGTTGGAGCTTCTGATCTATAAGTCCATTAAGTCCACCTTCTAGCTTGTAAAGGATTCTTAGATCGTTTGAATTTGAAATGTTCAAATTCATTAGGGAATAAATTTAATATATATAGATACGTTATAATATAAAGTTTTGGAACTTTATATTATAAATTTAATGTGAATATGATTCATATTAAATTATGTGAGAGAATTAAATATTTGAAAGAGTTCAAATGTTAATTTAAATGTGAATGTGATTCATATTTAAGAACTATAGGTTAAGATTTAATGTGCATGAGATGTGCATTAAAACTATAGGTTAGAGCAATATTGATTAAATATGATTTAATCATCATTAAATATATGATATTTAATTTAATTTTGGTTAAATGAGATTTAATTAAAATAAATATTAATTTATAATTAAATATGATTTAATTATTAATTAAATTAATTTATTTATTTATTAAATTAATTAAGGGAACGTGTCAGGATGACTCGTTCCCACTTTTCCTCTTCTTCACCCTATCGACAGTTAAACAGGTAGAGGGGATCTGTGAATTAGCTGATCGATTGATCATTCCAGACTGTGAAATTTTGTGAATTTCCCTCACCTTCCAACTGTTGGAACCCTTTCCCACCAAGGGAGTTCTAAGTGGTACTCAGAGACATAGGAGGTTTTCCTGTTCGTGTTGTCCTGTTGGAGAAAACAGAGAACTTCATTTGGTGTTCCTGTGTTGCTGTGAAAAAGGGAGCAAGGAGTTGCTGGAAATTCGTAACTACAAAGGTAAATTTCGAATTCCCTTTTAGTTTAGTTTAATTTACATCTGTTTGCATGTTTAATTTCCATGCCTAATTAGATTAGGAATTGTATGCTTATGTCTGTTTTATTTCTAATGTACTGGTATTTTTTTTTCAACCAAAAACAATCAAGCAATTTCGATATTTTAATCACGTTTCCGCTGCTCAAGGGGATCAGATCCCCATCATGGTTGTTGTGAATATTGTGCTTGATTTGAATGTTATTGTTGGTTAACTTTTTGTTAATCTAGTTTTTTAATAACTTAGATTAGGTTGTTAAATTTTGAATTGTGGTGAGATTTTTTTGTAGATTATGAATTGTGTTTGTGGAAGGGAGAATTTTTTCATTATGTTGAGGAATTTGAGCATGTGTAGAGAAGTGTAGAATGTTGAAATTGTGATTCTAAAAGAAGTTTGGAGTATGGATGTTGGAATTGTTGGGAGTTTATCCCCTAAACTCGTGTAGTTTGTAAATATTTGATGAGATTAATAAAGAGTTATTTTTCATAGTTTATCGTGTTCTCGCATTTAAAACTTAAAATCCAATAAACTAAGCTCCAGGGTTATGGTTATGAGAACTTGAACAGTGTGTAGTAGAAGCATAAGTAGGATCGTGTTCACGTGTGTAACCTAAATGGTCTATAGTACATGGATAAATTTAGGAACCTCATCCTAGTAACACAATGGATGTGCCCCACTTTGTATTTGATACAAACGAGGCGATCCAACTTGTTCATCTAGTTGACATGTGAGTGGGGACATCTTGTGCGATGAGATTGTACAAAAACTGGACCACAAATTATTAGTCAATTGATGTTACACCGTTAAAAGATTGGGTCTAATAATTCATAGATGTCCATTAGTAACTCGACCTGAATCCTAAACGAGTTACAAACTCCTGTCTGCTGGGTTTTGTCCTTAGACTAGTATGGGTGAGAATGGCCAGAGCAGCTGACTTAATATGCATACCTTTTAAGGGACGAAACCTCGTGGGGAGCTGAGAACTTAACTTTTCGAGATGGAATTTGCTTGTTCCCGTGCTATGGAAATTAGATCGGTTGTTCCCTTAATGGCTGAATCCAGGTCTTGAACAATGGGGCCCTACCCTCTCACTAGCCCGAGAGGGACATTGTTTATGGTAGGACCTTAAACTAGTTGTTTATTAGAGGATCAGTTGTACTTAAGGAGCAAGAGGTAGTCATAGGGGTAAAACGGTAATTTGACCCAGATGTGACTACAAACAACCTGTGAAGGGTCGACTCACAGGCATTGGTTAAATCAATGGACACAACTTTTCCTACATTGAGGAGAGTGCAGCTACGAGTCTATAATGGAGTTACTCACAGTCAATGAGCGTTGGTTAACTGGGTCAAAGAGTTTGATCTTATTATTGGAGCTCATGAACTATAGGTCCATTAAGTCTCTACGTTGGCTCAACATGGAAATATCGAGGGTATAAAGTTTTGGAGCGAACTTGAAGTGTTCAATTTCTTAAATGATATCGATTATCTGTGATATAATCGATATAATATATAGGTTAATGTGAATATGATTCATAACAAACAATACAATATATTTGGATTAATTTTAAAATACTATTTTAGTATGAAATTGTTTCATATTAAATTCTAGAAGAAATAATTAATTTGAGAGCAAAATTGAATATGATTCAATAATGTAATTATGCAATTTTGATTTCATACTAAGGTATACGATACCTTATATTATGCAATTATGCAAATGTGATTTGCATAATGCATAATTTATGAATTTAATGGGATAATGGGTGGATGAAATCTCCACCCTCACTCCATATATAAAAATGCATCTTGATGCATTTTGTGAACTGGATTGCTCATTTTTGGAAATTGAGATTTCCATATCTCATAATGTTCTAAAAAATTCTTTCTAGAAAATCCACTCCCTTTCTTCAAAAGGAATTCCACCATTCTCCCTCTCCAAGAGAACCACGAAGAAGATCTTGTGGAAAGTGTTCGAGAGTTCTTGTTGGTGATGGTCGTTGAGAACGAATGCTCGAGATTGGAGAAGGATCACTTGAAAAGGTGTCTTCAAAGGTAAATTCATCTTTTCCCTTTTGTTATACTAAACATTTTGTTTTGGGTATGTTTTCATAACGTAATTGTGGGTAAAAGCGATTCCAACGCTTCGGCTACGAGATTCGATCCCTTCAGAAATCTTAGAATTGTTGTGATTTTTCTGCATGTTAAAGAAGTTTGTTGAAAACAAGAATCATGAGTTCAAAGAGATCCAAAGCATCTTCATCATCAAATGGATCATTCCATGTCTAAAGATTTGTAAGTAGGGAAGTTGTTGAACGATATCAAGGATACGTTGTTGCAATGGTGTTAGTGCCAGAAAGAGGCATAACCCATAATGATTCACACAATCACCAACTATACTAGAGGCGGGGGTACTACCGGTGGTTACGTAGTTTTACGCGAACATGGAAGCTGATGAACCTCACTCTTGAGTGAGAAAAAAAAGAATAAATTTTGACTCCGCCACCATCAACAGGCACTATGGGCTACCTGATTATAATAGAGATGATTATTGTCATTATGCAAACACGAAGGTAGACCAAGATCATATCATTGCAGTGTTGGCACTGTTGAGATTTTTGTCCTAAACTCGTGTTTGTAAATTACTATTTTAAATTAATAAGAGTTATTTATTTCATTACTTTGTGTTTCGCAAATTTTACAAACTTTTCCAATAAACTAAGCTCCAGTGTCATTGAACTTATGAGAAAACTAGAACTTGAACGGTGTGTAGTGGACACACATGGAGGATCACGTTCGAGTTAATGACCCGAACGGTCTACAGTATATGGATAGGGTTGGAGACCTAATCTTGGATACACTGTGGATGTGACCCGCTTTGTATTAGATACAAACGAGGTGATCTAACTCGTTCATGTGGTTGACATGCTAGTGGGGGCATCCTGTGCAATGAGATTGTACAAGATCGGACCGTGAATTATTAGACCACTGATGTAACACCGTTGACAGTAAGGACTAACAAATTCGTAGATGACATTTAGTGACTCGACCTGAATCCTAAGCGTGTTACGGACTCCTATCTACGGGGGTTTGTCCTTTGACTAGTACGGGTGAGGGTGGTCACAGTTACTCGCCCAATATGCCTATCTTCTGAGGGACAGGACCAAGTAGAGAGGTGGGAACTTCACTACGCGAGATGGAATTCACTCGTTCCCGCCTTTAGGAAAACTACAGGGGTTGTTCTCTTAAGTGTTGTCTCCAGGGCTTGGACAACGAGCGCCATCTTCTCACTGGCCTGAGAAGGGTATTGTGAATGGTTGGACCATCACAATATGTTGTTCATTAGAGGAGCAGTTGGGTTTTAAGGAACAAGAAGTAGACACAGGGGTAAAACGATAATTTGACCCAACCATGTCTACGAACAACCTGTGAATGGTCGACTCATGGACATTGGTTATATCAGTGGACACGTAACATTCTGTACTGACGAGAGTGCAGCTACGGGCTATAGTGGAGTGTTACCGTAGCTAATGAATGTTGATTAACCGGGTCAAAGAGTTTGATAGGTTAATCTCGTACATTGGAGCTCGTCACTGTAGGTCCATTATGTCCCTCGGTTGGCTCAAACTGGGTTAAAAGAAGGGTAATGTTTTGGTGTGAAATTAAAGTGTTTAATTTCACTTAGAATCGTTTATGTCATTTATATGAGATATGAATGATATAATATATAGTTTAATGTGAATGAGATTCATAATAAACTATAAGTTAGCCTAATTGTTGAATTAGGGCTAATTGGGGAAATTAATTGAGAGAAATTAAATTGGATGTGATTCAATTTAATAATCCACATTATTACAATGTGATTTGTAATTTGAGATATGAGATATCTTATAATATAGTGTTATGCAAATATGATTTGCATGACTTATAGTTGTGGTAAAGTGGTAATAATGTGGAGATTTTAACTTCATCCATTTCCACTATTTAAACCCTTATTACAAGAAGGAACTTATGTCATTCTCTCATTTTTTGGATTTCACCATAGAGAAGAGACTTTACTTTCTCTTAAATTCTCTCTCATTTTCTCTTCCTTCACAAAAACTCAAAGTCCCACAACTTTTCTTCTTCCAAAAGAAGAACAACCGAGACTCTGGTTGATTGTGTTCGTTATTGATGGAGATCTGATCTCCTTGAGCAGCGGAAACGTGTTTGGGATCGTTAAAGTGCTTGATTGTTTTAATTGAAACAAAAACCAGTACATTGATAAATACAAAACAAGCATGAAATTCTAATCCTATTAGACATGGATTAATTACATACAAACAAACTATGTTTAACTATTAAACTAAAGGGAAGAAGGAATTACCTTTGTAGTTTAGCAGAACAACAACTCCTTGCTCCAATGTTCAGCAACTCAAGAACTTCAAAAGTTCTCTGTTTTTCACCAACAGAACACCACCAAATTGGAAAACCCCCTATCCTCTGAGATTCAACTTAGAACAAAATCCGTTGTGGGAAGGATTCCAACTTTTGGATAGTTTTGGGAATGAGAGTGAGAGAGAGAGAATTTCTCTGTCAAAATGAAAATGATCGATCAATCATAATCTTCACTTCTCTCCAGGAGAAGTTAAAACCCAGTAGAGGGCATCTCCCACTTCCTATCGAATAGGGAGTTGGGAGAGAGAGGGGGAACATGTCCTCTTGACACGTTCCTTATTTAATTAATTAATCATATTAATCAAATAATCAAAATAAATTAAATATCTTATATTTAATTTATATTAAACACATTTAATGAATTATCCATCTATCCTATAGTTTTAATGCACATCCAATGTACATTAAATTTAACCTATAATTTTTAAATATGAATCACATTTACATTTAAATTTAATATTTGAACTCTTTCAAATATTTAATTCTCTCACATAATTTAATATGAATCATATTCACATTAAATTTATAATATATAGTTCCAAAACTATATATTATATTGTATCAATATACATTAAGTTTATTCCCTAATGAATTTGAACATTTCAAATTCAAATGATCTAAGAACCCTTTACAAGCTAGAAGGTGGACCTAATGGACCTATAGATCAGAAGCTCCAACGATACAAGATTGCTCGGTTGATCTCATTAACCTCCCAATCAACATTCGTTAACTGCGGGAACACTCCACTAAAGTCCCAGAGCTGCACTCTTCTCACTGCAGATATATTTTTGTGTCCATGGATATTGACCAATAACAACAAGTCAATCCTTCACGAATGTTCGTAACACCAGGTGGGTCAAATTACCGTTTTACCCTACATCTTGTGCCTTAAGTAGCAGTGCTCCTCTAATGAACAATTTGTTTATGGTCCTACCAACAAACAGAGTCCCTCTCGGGCCAATGAGAGGGTTGGGCCATTGGTTCAAGTCTCGGAGACACCACTTAAGGGAACATTCCTCTACTTACCCTAGTAGGCGGGAAGGAGTGAATTCTATCTTGCTAAGTTAAGTCCCCAGCCGCTCACTCGGTCTTGTCCCCAAGAAGGTAGGCATATTGAGCCGGCGAATCTGGCCACTCTCACCCATACTAGTCAAAGGACAATCCCTCGCGAACAGGAGTTCGTAACACCTTTCGAGATTGAGATCAAGTTGCCTAGGTCATCCTAGTGAAATAGAAACGTAACTAGTCAACGGAGTTACAGCTAGAGGTTAGTATTTCGTGGTCCAGTCTTATGTAATCTCATTACATAGGATATCCCACTCACATGTCATCTACACGAACACGTTAGGATCACAGTGTTTGTATCAAATACAAAGTGGGACACATCCATAATTTAACCAGGGTAAGGTACCCAAACCTTATCCCCTAACTATAGACCCTTTAGGCTGTATCTCGAATCGAGATCCTTTTGATGTACATTACATTCAGTTAAAGATTCATTTAACAGCCTTGGATGTTTAGTTTATTGGATTTAGGATTTTAAATAAAGGCAAACTCGTAGATAACGAACAATAACACTTTATTGAAATAATAACACTTTATTACATTAATTAGAACATAATTACAAACTACGAGTTTTAGGGCACAAATCCCAACAGTCATTAATCGGGAGAAGAGTTCAAGAAATTCAAGATCGTTGGAAGAACACGAAGAGTTCGTGACCGGAAAGGAAAAGTCGAAGCACGTCTACAACAAGTAAGTGTTCTACTTGCTGTTTTTCTTTCCATCTTTAGATGTTTAGCCGAAAACTATTAGATAGTTAATTTTAGTGAAATCGAATAACATAACGATACCACGACAATTCGATCGTCTTCCGCAGCGCGGGGATTCTCATTCCCTTCAATTGGTATAAGAGACACTCGTTGGTTCTTCGTTGTTCATTGTTTTTTCATTAAAATTTGGTGGGTAATGCCTTAATTTATGAGATAAATGTTGGGTTTGCATGATGGATGTTTTTCAGTTTTGGCACTTTAGTTTAGATTTACAATTTATGTAGATTTGATCAATGTAATGGCCTGTTATTTTTTGCATTTTTATTGTAAATCGAGCCTGTAAGTCCGAGTCTTTAGTAGCAAGAGTTGCTGTGAAGAAATCACAGTGGAAACGGGCGAAATTCGAAGAAAAACAGCAAAGGTGTTTGCTGTACAGGCGACGACGTTGAGACGCTGTGCCCGCGGGAACAAGGCGCGCTGCAGAACAGCGTTGCAACGGTAGGCGTAGCATTGCAACATCGCTGGCGTTGAGGACGCTGGAGCAACGCTGCCCACGGCGTTGCAACGCTGCGTGCGATATTGGGATGTTCGCGAGGCTGATTCGCAAAACGTGGGCAGTTTTTCCCAATGAGCTTCGTGGGGTAGTTATTTGGACGTTTTTTATTTATTTTTATTATGTAAAAGTGTAATTTTTGTTTTATTTAATTTATTTTATTAAATAATATTAATATAAAAGTTATATTAATATTATTTAATTAAATAAATTGCCCCTAGGTGCCAAAACCGGTCCATTATTGCTATTTAATTATTTTATGCATGTGATGTATGATTTAATTAAATTTCTATGTGCATAATGTATGTCATATAGATTTAAAATCCCACCTTAGGTTAAACATATTCATGTATTATTTATATTATAAGAGTTATAATATATAGTTTGCATGATAGGTTATATTATAAGAGTTATAATATAATTAAATGCATGTTAATTTAAATAATATAAGTGTTATATTTTTTAGATTAAAGTATGCTCATGCATTTATATTCATGTGATGAATTATTTTTGTTATAGTATATAGTTATTTATGTGATGAATGATCAAACACTATAACATAGAAATGCATGTAACCTAAGTTAATTATTAGTTTTAAATTGTTTAGAACTTGAACAATTAGATTTAGGTTTTCTAGTTCTAATAAGATTAGAATTAGGAAATCAAAGTATAGTCTTTGAATGGTGACTGATTAGTAACTCTATCTAAGGAAGGTTTTGTCTAAGGCTGGGGTATTTAAGTTGTCGCTTGCGGAACACCCCTACCTTGAAACCGACCTGGGAGTGAATTCGGTCCGGAGATTCTTAGATTATACTTATCGTGAGTGTCATTAATTAAAAGTTGATTAATTTACTCACATAGACCTAAGTTTTAATTTGATTATAAACTTAGGATAAACACCATATAAACGTTATCTTGGTAGACTTAGGTAAATTTTAGCCAGGTTATCTAGGTTAATCCCTAATAAAATAAAGTGCTGAGTGGGAGGAAATAAAGTGTATAAGATATATTTGATTTTCTAACCACAAATCTCCGTTAAGTCCGCACCGTGAGATCTATACTCGGCCTCGTGGTACAAATGGGAGCGTCCCCCTTCAGGTGACATTTATATGGGTCAATATCATCGTGGATGGAGAGAGTACTTATAGTGAGTGGGAGCGGGACCTGTGAAAACAGGACCCATGGTCTCTTCTTTCGATTCACACCGTGAGACGCGTATGATCCTCCTGCTAGTTTGGCCTGGACCAGACAATCCCTTCGGAGGGCCTGATCATGGGAGTCAAAACACCGTGAACTCTCGAAAGAGATACAGTTTCCTAGTTGGTTTTCCTTCTTGGTTCACCCTTCGGTGGCTTTTGCTTGGACGGATACTTGGAAACTTAAAGATTGAGGGTGACACTCACAGAATTTGTTAAGAGTTAATGAATTCGACCAAACAATGGTAATTGGATGGCTAATGGAATAAGAGTGATTTTGGGATTAGGGTCTGATCGAGAAAGTCTCGTCCTAGAGGAGGAGTGTTTCTGTGTCACTCTTCGGTGGCGGTCATTCTAAACCTTTAGGATATCATTGCAAATTTTGAATGACCTAGGGATCATGAAACAATTTTCGCTAAAACTTGATTGGATTTCAAAAGTTTTTTGCGAGACTAACACAAAGTTTTTTTTATTTTTCAGCAAAATGTCTAGCTCAATATTTTCTCGCGTCTGACAAATTAGTGGGAGATAATTATCAAACGTGGAAAAACAACTTAAACTCGATTTTGGTAACTGACGACATAAAATTCGTGCCCACTGAGGAGTGTCCTCAGGTACCGGGCTCAACTGCATCGCGAAGTGTTCGTGATGCATACAATCGATGGATCAGGGCCAATGAAAAGGCCAAGGTCTATATCATTGCCAACATGTCTAATGTTTTGGCAAAGAAGCATGAGTTGATGGTCACCGCTAAGGAGATCATGGAGTCCTTGCATGAAATGTTTGGACAACAGTCCTTTCAAGTCCGGCATGACTCGCTCAAATACGTCTTTAACGCACGGATCAAAGAGGGGTCGTCTGTTCGTGAACATGTTCTAGAAATGATGACCTACTTTAATCTAGCGGAGATGAACGGGGCTTCGATCGACGAGTCGAGCCAGGTCAGTTTTATCTTGGATACTCTTCCGAAGAGTTTCCTTCAGTTTCGTAGCAACGCTATTATGAACAAGATAAAGTACACACTAACTACTCTTCTTAACGAGCTGCAAACCTTCCAGTCCTTGATCAGGATTAAGACGTCGGAGGTTGAGGCAAATGTTGCCTTAAGGTCTTATCACAAGGGTTCGACCTCTAGGACTAAGCCAGTAGCTCCTTCTCACCAGAAAGGGAACAAGAAGAAGATGAAGAAGGGTAAAACTGATCGAGCTGCCGCCCAGAAGGGCAAGAAGGTCAAGAAAGTTGCAGAAAAAGGAAAGTGTTTCCACTGCAATGGAGACGACTACTGGATGAGAAACTGTCCCAAGTTTCTAGCCGAGAGGAAGAATCAAGGTAAATGTGATTTCCTTGTGACTGAAACTTGTTTAGTTGAGAGTAGTGACTCTGCCTGAATATTGGATTTGGGCGCCACTAACTATGTTTGTTCTTCTTTTCAGGGAATTGATTCCTGGCAGCAGCTGCAAGAGGGTGAGGTGACTCTACGGGTTGGATCCGGGGAGCTTGTCTCTGCTGCAGCTGTCGACACGGTGAAGCTACATTTTGGCAGGAATTACATTTTGTTGGACAATATGTATATAGTTCTAGGGTTTACTAGAAACCTCGTTTCAATTTCCTGCCTGTTAGAACAATGTATTTCTGTTTCTTTTCAAGGCAATAAAGCGTTTATTTCCCGAAATGGAAACTTAATTTGTTCAGCTTCACTTGAGAATAATCTGTTTGTTTTGAAACCTAATTCGGTCAAAAGTGTTTTGAATACTGAATTGTTTAAAAGAGCAGAAACACGAACTAAGAGAGCGAAAGTTTCTCCTAAAGAAAATGCTCATCTTTGCCATCTAAGGTTAGGCCACATTAATCTCAATAGGATTGAGAGACTAGTGAAGAGTGGACTTCTAAACGAGTTGGAAGAAAACTCTTTATTGGTGTGTGAGTCATGCCTCGACGGCAAAATGACCAAACGTCCTTTTATTGGAAAAGGATATAGAGCCAAAGAGCCCCTTGAGCTGGTACATTCTGACCTCTGTGGTCCGATGAATGTTAAAGCACGAGGTGGTTATGAATACTTCGTGTCTTTCATAAATGATTACTCGAGGTATGGGTATATTTACCTAATAAATAAGAAGTCTGAAACTCTTGAAAAGTTCAAGGAGTAAAAGACTGAGATTGAGAACCTGTTAGGTAAATCGCTTAAAACACTTCAATCGGATCGAGGAGAGTATATGGACACAAAATTCTAGGACTATATGATAGAACACGGAATTACGTCCCAACTATCAGCACCTGATATGCCAAAGCAGAATGGTGTATCGGAGAGGAGAAACAAAACCTTGTTGGACATGGTTCAGTCGATGATGAGCTATGCTCGTCTCCCTGATTCATTTTGGGGTTACGCAGTGGAGACCGCGGTCTATATTTTTAACAACGTTCAGTCGAAAAGTGTTTCTGAAACACCTTTCGAATTCTAGAGTGGACGTAAAGGTGGTTTACATCACTTCAGAATTTGGAGATGCCCGACCCACGTGTTGGTGTCAAACCCAAAAAAGTTGGAACCACGTTCGAAATTGTGCCTATTCGTACGTTACCCTAAAGAGACTAGGGGTGGTCTATTTTACGATCCTAAGGAAAATAGAGTGCTTGTGTCGACAAACGCCACTTACCTAGAGGAGGACCACGTCAGGGATCATTTACCAAGGAGTAAAATTGTGTTAAACGAAATGGGCAGTACATCAGCAAGAGTTGCTGATCGGGCTAGTTCATCAACAAGTGTAGTTGATCCTAACTCGCCTAGTCAAATCCGTTCCCAAAAGTTGGGAATGCCTCGACGTAGTGGGAGGGTTGTGAGACAACTTGATTGTTACATGGGTTTAGCTGAAACTTTAGTCGTCACTCCTGATGATGACTGCGAGGATCCATTGACCTATGATCAAACAATGGTTGATATTGACAAAGACGAATGGATTAAAACTATGGACCAGGAAATGGAATCGATGTACTTCAATTCTGTCTGGGAGCTTGTGGATCAACCGGACGGGGTAAAGCCTATTGGTTGTAAATGGATCTACAAGCGTAAACGTGGCATAGATAGGAAGGTGTAGAGCTTCAAAGCATGACTTGTGGCAAAGGGTTTTACCCAGGTTGAAGGGGTTGACTATGAGGAAACCTTTTCACCTGTTGCCATGGTAAAGTCGATCAGGATCCTTCTGGCCATTGTCGCGTATTATGACTACGAGGTATGGCAGACGGACGTCAAAACAACCTTTGTGAATGGCAAACTTGGTGAAACCATCTACATTGACCAGCCTAAAGGGTTCATTGCCTATGGCCAAGAGCAAAAGGTTTGCCGGCTTCATAGGTCTATTTATGGACTGAAACAAGCTTCGAGGTCTTGGAATATAAGGTTTGATGAGGAGATCAAATCTTATGGCTTTGATCAAAATGTCGACGAGCCTTGTGTCTACAAGAAAATCGTTGACAAAACTGTCGCATTTTTAGTGTTGTACAAGAAAATCGTTGACAAAACTGACGTGAAGAAATGGCTAGCTTCGCAATTCCAAATGAAAGATTTAGGAGAAACTCAGTATGTTCTAGGTATCCAGATAGTCTGAAACCAGAAGAATAGAACGCTAACCTTGTCTTAGGCGTCTTATATTGACAAGATGTTGTCTAGATATAAGATGTAGAACTCCAAGAAGGGCTTGCTGCCTTTGAGGCATGAGGTTCACTTGTCTAAGGATCAGTGTCCTAAGACTCCTCAAGAGGTTGAGGATATGAGACGGATCCCATATGCTTCAGCTGTAGGGAGCCTGATGTATGCCATGTTGTGTACTAGGCCCGACATTTGTTATGTAGTAGAGATTGTCAGTAGGTATCAATCCAATCCAGGATTAGATCACTGGACAGCCGTAAAGGCAATCCTCAAGTATCTTAGGAGAACGAGGAACTACAGCTTAGTGTATGGCAGTGGGGATTTGATCCTTACGGGATACACGGATTCTGACTTTCAGACCGATAAGGATTCTAGAAAATCCACTTCGGGGTCAGCCTTCATTCTGAATGGAGGAGTTGTAGTATGGCGAAGCATCAAGCAGGGATGAATCACTGATTCCACTATGGAAGCAGAGTACATTGCGACTTGTGAAGCTGCAAAGGAAACTGTTTGGCTAAGGAAGTTCATGTCGGATTTGGAAGTTGTTCCAAATATGAACTTGTCGATCACACTGTTTTGTGATAACAGTGGTGCAGTAGCCAACTCTAGAGAGCCTCGAAGCCATGAGAGAGGCAAAAACATTGAGCGAAAGTATCACTTGATACAGGAGATTGTGCACCGCGGCGACGTGACAGTCACGCAGATAGCGTCAAAGCACAACGTAGTTGATCCATTTACAAAGTCGCTCACGCCTAAGGTGTTTGAGGGTCACCTAGTGAGTCTAGGTCTTCAAGTGCTTCCTGACTAGGGCAAGTGGGAGATATGTAAACGGGTATTCAATGCCCTAGTTTATTGTATTACTTCATTGTAATTTATGTACATTTTAGAAATGTATTTTCTCCACTAGCTTAGTCCAAGTGGGAGTTTGTTGAGATTTTTTTCTTAAACTCGTGTTTGTAAATTACTATTTGAAATTAATAAGAGTTATTTATTTCATTACTTTGTATCTCGCAAATTTTACAAACTTTTCCAATAAACTAAGCTCCAGGGTCATTGAATTTATGAGATAACTAGAACTGGAACGGTGTGTAGTGGACACACAGGGAGGATCACGTTCGAGTTAATGACCCGAACGGTCTACAGTATATGAATAGGGTTGGAGACCTAATCCTGGATACACTGTGGATGCGGCCCGCTTTGTATTAGATACAAACGAGGTGATCTGACTCGTTCATGTGGTTGACATGCGAATGGGGGCATCCTATGCAATGAGATTGTACAAGACCGGACCGTGAATTATTAGACCTACTGATGTAACACCGTTGACAGTAAGGACTAATAAATTCGTAGATGACCATTAGTGACTCGACCTGAATCCTGAGCGTGTTACAGACTCCTATCTGCGAGGGTCTGTCCTTTGACTAGTACGGGTGAGGGTGGCAACAATTACTCGCCCAATATGCCTATCTTCTCAGGGACAGGACCAAGTAGGGAGCTGGAAACTTAACTACGCGAGATGGAATTCACTCGTTCCCGCCTTTAGAGAAACTAGAGGGGTTGTTCCCTTAAGTATTGTCTTCATGGCTTGGACAACGGGCGCCCACCTTCTCACTGGCCCGGGAGGGGTGTTGTATATGGTTGGACCATCACAATGTTATGATCATTAGAGGAGCAGTGGGGACTTAAGGAACAAGAAGTAGACACAGGGGTAAAATGATAATTTAACCCAGCCGTGTCTACGAACAACCTGTGAAGGGTCGACTCATTGGCATTGGTTATATCAGTGGACACGTAATATTCGGCACTGACGGGAGTGTAGCTACAGGCTATAGTGGAGTGCTACCGTAGCTAATGAATGTTGAATAACCGGGTCAAAGAGTTTGATAGTTTAATCTCGTATCATTGGAGCTCGTCACTGTAGGTCCATTAGGTCCCTTGGTTGGCTCAAACTGGGTTAAAAGAAGGGTTAATGTTTTGGTGTGAAATTAAAGTGTTTAATTTCACTTAGAGGCATTTATGTCATTTATATGAGATATGAATGATATAATATATAGTTTAATGTGAATGAGATTCATAATAAACTATAGGTTAGCCTAATTGTTGAATTAGGGCTAATTGGAGAAATTAATTGGATGTGATTCAATTTAATAAATCCACATTATTGCAAATGTGATTTGTAATTTGAGATATGAGATATCTTATAATATATGGTTATGCAAATATGATTTGCATAACCTATAGTTGTGGTAAAGTGGTAATAATGTGGAGATTTTAACTCCATCCATTTCCACTATTTAAACCCTTCTTGCACGAAGGAACTTATGCCATTCTCTCATTTTTTGGATTTCACCAAAGAGAAGAGACTTGACTTTCTCTCAAATCCTCTCTCATTTTCTCTTCCTTCACAAAAACTCAAAGTCCCACAACTTTCCTTCTTCCAAAAGAAGAACAACCGAGACTCCGGTTGGTTGTGTTCGTTATTGATTGGGAGAAGAGTTTGAGAAATTTGAGATCGTTGGAAAAACACGAAGAGTTCGTGACCGGAAAGGAAAAGTCGAAGCACGTCTACAACAAGTAAGTGTTCTACTTGCTGTTTTTCTTTCCATCTTTAGATGTTTAGCCTAAAAATATTAGATAGTTAATTTTAGTTAAATCGAGTAGCATAACGATACCACGGCGATTCGATCGTCTTCTGCTGCGCGGGGATTCTCATTCCCTTCAATTGGTATCAGAGACACTCGTTGGTTCTTGGTTGTACACTGTTTTTTCATTAAAATTTGGTGGGCAATGCCTTAATTTATGAGATAAATGTTGGGTCTGCATGATGGACGTTTTCGGTTTTGGCAGTTTAGTTTAGATTTACAATTTATGTTGATTTGATCAATGTAAGGGTCCGTTATTTTTTGGCATTTTTGTTGTGCTATGAGGCTATCCTCGTAACGATCACGTCTCCTCAATGCTCGATCTCTCGGATGAGATGATATTTTCGTTCAATATGCTTTCCCCTTTTGTGACTTTAGGATTTCCTTGAATTTGCCACGACACCACTGTTATCGCAATACAGCGTGATGGACAAACTCATATTTGGAACAACTTCCAAATCTAACATGAATTTCCTTAACCAAACGACCTCTTTAGCTGCTTCACAAGCTGTTACATATTCGACCTCCATGGTGGAATGAGCGATGCATCCTCGCTGACGCCATGCCATACTCTGACTCCTCAGTTAAGAGTAAATCATCGACCACGATGTGGATTTCCGAGAATTTGTGTATCCTGTAAGGATAAAATCCTTAGCCCCATACACAAGCGTGTAGTTCCTCGTTCTCCGTAGATACTTAAGGATCGTTTTAACTGTTATCCATTGTTCAGGTCCTGGATTGGATTGATACCTATTGACAATTCCAACTATAAAACAGATGTCTGGCCTAGTACACAACATAACGTACATCAGGTTCCCAACAGCTGATGCATAAGGAATGCGTCTCATATCCTCACCTCCTTGAGGTGTCTTAGGACACTGTTCGTTAGACAAATGAACTCAATATCTAAAAGGCAATAAACCCTTTTTGGAGTCTTGCATCTTAAACCTCAACAACACTTTGTCGATGTAAAATGTCTGAGACAGGGCTAGTATTTTATTCTTGCGGTTCCAGACAATTTGGATCACAAGAACAAACTACCCTTAATCCAAATCTTTCAATTGGAATTGCGTAGCTAGCCAATTCTTAATGTTAGGATATCATCCACATATAGAACTAGGAATGCGACAGAACTATTGATGATTTTCTTGTAGACACAAGGTTCATCATCATTCTGATCAAAGCCAAAAGATTTGATTGTCACATCAAATCTTATATTCCAGGACCTAGAGGCTTGTTTTAGTCCATAGATTGACCTTTTAAGCCTGCAAATGTTTTGCTCTTGTCCTGGTTAAATGAACCCTTTGGGTTGGTCCATGTAGATGCTCTCGTCAAGATTGCCATTCAAGAATGTTGTCTTGACATCCATTTGGCATACCTCATAGTCGTAATATGTGGCAATGACAAGTAGGATACGGATAGACTTTGCCATAGCAACAGGTGAAAAGGTTTCCTCATAGTCAACCCCTTCAACCTTGGTAAAACCCTTTGCTACTAGTCTAGCTTTAAAGGTTTGCACCTTTCCATCAACACCACGCTTTCTTTTGTAGATCCACTCACAGCCTATAGGTTTTATCCCATCAGGTTTATCTCAAGATCCCAAACAGAATTGAAGTACATAGACTCCATTTCTTGGTCCATGGCTATGACCCATTTGTCTTTGTCTTTGTCAACCATTGCTTGATTATAAGTCAATGGATCCTCGCAGTTGCCATCTTGTATAACAACTTGGGTTTCAGCTAAACCCATGTAACGGTCAGGCTGTATTACAACCCTCCCACTATGTCGAGGCATACTCAACTCTTGAGATGGACTCTCTTGACTAGAGAAACTAGTATCAACAACTCTTGTTGACGTACTAGTGTTCTTAGCAACCTTTGCTATTGTTCCGTCTAATTCACTCAACACTACTTTACTTTTTGGTTTGTGGTCCCTTATGTGGTCCTCCTCTAAGAAAGTGGCGTTTGTCGACACAAATAACTTATCTTCCTTAAGATCATAGAATAATCCACCTCTTGTTTCTTTTGGGTAGCCTACAAATAGGCACAATTTTGAAAGTGAATCCAACTTCTTTGGATTTGTCACAAGCACATGTGTTGGACAACCCCAAATTCTGAAATTACATAAACTACCTTTACGTCATTTCCAGAGTTCAAAAGGTGTTTCAGAAACACTCTTTGATGGCACATTGTTCAAAATGTATCTTGCAGTCTTTATTGCGTAACCACAAAAGGAATTAGGGATATGAGCATAACTCATCATTGATCGAACCATGTCCAACAAGGTTCTATTTCTCCTTTCCGATACACCATTTTGTTGTGACTTACCGGGAGCTGAGAGTTGGGATGCAATTCCATGTACTATCATATAGTTCTGAAATTTTAAATCCATGTACTCTTTACCTCGATCTGATCGAAGTGTTTTAATTATTTTATCTAATTGATTTTCAACTTCAGTCTTGAATTCCTTGAACTTTTCAAGTGCTTCAGACTTATGATGCATTAGGTAAATATGCCCAAATCTAGAATAATCATCTACAAAAGATATGAAATATTCATAACCTCCTCTAGCTTTAACATTCATTGGACCACAAAGGTCTGAATGTATAAGCTCAAGAGGTTATTTGGCTCTACAACCTTTTCCACTAAAAGGTCTTTTAGTCATTTTGCCTTCTAGGCATGATTCACATATAGGTAAAGTATTTTCTTCTAACTCATTTAGAAGTCCATTCTTTACCAATCCCTCAATCCTATTGAGGTTAATGTGACCCAATTTAAGACGCCAAAGATGAGCATTTTCTTTAGGAGAAATCAGTTCGCGTACTTGCTATTTTGAATAATTCAGTGTTTAAAACTACTTTAATTGAATTAAACCATTGCAAATAATTCTCAAGAAGAGCAACACATAGTTCAATACTTTTCCAAAGAAATAAATACTTTATTCAATTGAAAAGAAATTGAAGTACAATGTTCGGTAAGGCAAGAAATAGAAATAAGGTTTCTAATAAACCCTGAAATTACATACATGTTATCAAATAACAACATTTTCTTGTCAGACAATTGCTCTTTATTTGCTCCTTTTCTTTTTCTTCTGTATCTTCTTAAGTTCAGAAGAATAACTGTAGTACTTAGTTCCAGAGGGTGAACCGTTCTGAGAACTTTTGGATTGGGCAAACAGATTTACCTCTCCATTCTGTTGTCTCTTATCATCCATAAGAAAGTAATAATTCGGCAGCTCATTTAGCAGAGAAGTCAGATCATACTCTATATTGTTCATCGCTGCATTGCGGCGGAATTGCAGAAAACTCTTCGAAAGAGATTATAGGATGAACGATACCTGACTTTTCTCATCTATCATCGCCCCGTTTAATTCCGCTATGTTGAAGTGAGCCATAAGATTGAGAACATGTTCTCTTGCTGATGTTCCCTCCTCCATGTGCGTGTTGTAAACGTACTTTAGGGCTTCATGCCGAATTTGTTTGGACGGTTGTCTAGACAAATTTAGCACAAAATCCACGATCTCACGAGCTGAGACCTTGCCCTCCAGCCTCCTGGCTAAAACATCAGGTATGCTAGCAAGGATATAGGCTTTTGCCTTTTCATTGGCATTGATCCAGCAGTCATATGCATCCTCAACAGATTGAGGTGTGTTTTGAGTAGGGAATTAAGGACACTCATGATTGAGAACGAACATAAGTTCATGTGCAACCAAGATTATGTTGAGTCTATTCTTCCAAGTCATTATGTTCTCTCCGATTAATTTTTCCGCACCCAGTAAGGAAATAATTGAGCTAGACATTTTGCTTAAAATTTACAAAAAAAACTTGCATAAGCTTCTTGCTACAATTTTCTAATTCAATCATGTTTTAGCTAATTATCAAATGATTCCTAAGTCATTAATAATTTGCAATGATACTCCAAAGGTTTAGAATGTATGACACTAAAGGGTAATAAAAAACACTTTTCCTCTTGATCAAGAGACTCTTGACAAAAACATAATGTCAAAATAACTCTTATTCCTATAGGCTTTAGATACCATTTTTCGGTCAGAATACATACACTTCTTATGTACCTTGTGAGTGTAACCCTCTATCTCTAAACCCAAGAGTCCCCATCCAATAAAATCTGCCGAAGGGTGGACTAGATTGAAAAATAGACTAAGAAAATCTTTATCCCTTTCGGGTGTCCACTGTGTTCGATCCCCTATGATCAAGCCCTCCGAAGGGATTGTCTGGTCCAGGCCAAACTAGCAGGCTGACCATAGTGATCTTACGGTGTGAACCGACATGAGAGACCATACGTTTTGTTTTACACTAAACCTGCCCCCACTCACTATAAGTATCATCTATACCTTGATATTGACTCATACAAACACCATCCGAAGGGGGACGCTCCCGTTTGCGCCACGAGGCCAAGTATGAGTCTCACGGTGTGAACTTCCCAGAGAAACGTAGGTGAAAAAATATGTATCATATACACTTTTCCTTCCACTAGATACTTTAACTCTATAGAAAATTTACTTAGGCTAAACCCGACTAATGGTTTTACCTAAACTTATCAATATAACTCTTATATTGATTTTATCCTAAGTTTGCTAATATAACTCTTTATATTTAGCCTAGTATTTCTAGTTTATTAACCTCTTAATAAACCCGTTGTCGCTACTATAATTTATAAACCCTCTGATTAAAATTCACTCCTAGGTCAGTTCTCAGGTAGGGGTGTTCCGTTTCAGTCAGCTTAAATACCCCAACCTAGATAGAACCTTCCTTAGACAGAGTTCCTCTTTTAATCATTGTTTATAAATTACTAGGTTCCTAATTCTAATTTAGTTAGAACTAGATAACCTAAGGTCTATTAATTCCAAGTTCTAAACATTTTAAAACTAATAATTAACCTTAGGTGACATGCATACTATATTATAGTGCTTGATCATTCATCTCATGAATAATAAAACAACATAGCATAATCATCTCATGAATTATAATGCATGTCAATGTTGTCCATAATTTAATATAATACCTTATATTAATTATATATGCAAACTATATAATATAACACTTTATATTATAAATGATGCATGGAAATCCTTAACCTAAGGTGGGATTTCTAAAATAAAAGCATACATTATGCATGGCAATAGTTATACAACTTTTGCATAATTTAAATAGCAAAATTAGACCATTTTTGGCACCCTAAAATTAATTTTAATTAATATAATCTAATTTTATTAATTAAAATAAAATAAAATAAATATAATTAAATATAAAACGTTTTCATATTTAATATATATATTAATAAAAATATTTTTTCACCCGTTGTAAAATTCCAGAAACGCCTTCGGCGTTGCAACGCTGATGGCAGCTTTGCAACGCTGCACCTTGTGCGTTTCTGCCCGTTGAAGCGTTACTCCAGCAGCGTTGCAACGCTGACTCTTTCATGTCACGTGCCCAGCTGCTTCGGCGTTGCGACGCTAAGTGGAGCGTTGCAACGTTTCACCTCCTGCAGCTTGAAGACCGCATCAATGGCGTTGCAACGCTGAAGAACAGCGTTGCAACGCTACACACAGTACATCAAACAGTCTCCATTGTTTTTGCTCGTTTTCACTCCGTTCTTCTTTGCGACAACATTGTCTCGATCGACACAGACTTAGAGACTCGATTTACATAATAAAATGCCCAAAACAATAGGCCCTTACATTGAATAATTCAACGAAATTATGTAAATCTATGTGTCAAAAATGAAAACATCTAATTTTGCAAACCGTTCATTCATCACATGAAAAAAGTAAATCCCACCTTTGTTCTTGATAAATCAAGAACAAAATCAAGAACACAATTGGGCTCTGATACCAATTGAAGGGATCGAATCCCGCAGCGGAAGCGATTGTGAATCGCGTGTTCTTTATTTTGTTACACAAATTTCAATCAAGAACGATATATCTAAGATTAAGCATGCATACAACAAGGTCATCAAGAAAAGTACCTTTGAAGAACACTTTCTTCTCGAGCTCCTTCTCCCACGATCACGATCTCAGCAACTCGAAGCCGAAAGTATGAAGATTCCTCCACTAGATCTTCTCCGTTGTTCTATAGGTGAGGGAGGAAGGTGGATTCCTTTAGAGTGAGATGTGGAGATTATGAGAGAAGTTGTGTTTGGAACTTTTCCAACAACACAATAATATGGTACTTTAGGGTTACCAAACATTAGTCTGAAAGTTGCATCTCATGCAACTATTTATAGGGAAATAGGATAAAAATTATCATCCTATCCCTCATTCATTCTCTCACTCATTCATTCTCTCATTAGTATATAGTTAATATGAGAATCTAATTCACATTAAAACCATATATTATATCAATTATATCACATATAATTGATATAACACCTCATATAAGAAATTGAACACTTCAATTTCATTCCTAACTTTATACCCTCAATATTACCATGTTTACCCAACGGAGGGACCTAATGGACCTACAGTTCATGTGCTCCAATGATGTGAGATTAACTGATCAAACTCTTTGATCCAGTTAATTAGTATTCATTAACTACAAGTTAGCCCACTATAGACTTGTAGCTGCACTCTCCTCACTCTAGATTATATTGTGTCCATTGATATAATCATTACCCATGAGTCGACCCTTCACAAGTTGTTCATAATCACAGCTTGGTCAAATTACCGTTTTACCCATGTGATTACCTATTTGTTCTTCAAGCACCACTGATCCTCTAATGAACAACAAGTCTATGGTCCTACCATAGACTCATACCATCTTAAGCCAGTTTAGAGGGCAGGGCCCCGTTGTTCTAGACCTAGTCTCAGTTCTTAAGGGAACAACCTATCTAATTCCTTAGTGTAAGAATGAGTGAATTCCATCTTGCATTGTTAAGTCCCCAGCTACCTACGAGGTTCTGTCCTTGAGAAGGTAGATTTATTGAGTCGGCAAGGCCACTCTCACCCATACTAGTCTAAGAACAAACCCCTATAAACAGGAGTTCTTAACCTGCCCAGGATTCAAGTCGAGTCACTAATGACCATCTATAAATTATAAGTCTTATCCTGCTAACAACGTTATACTGGTTAGACTAATAATTTGCAGTCCGATCTTGTACGAACTCTTCATACAGGATGTCCTCACTCGCATGTCAACCACATGAATGAGTTGGATTACCTCATTTGTACTAATTACAAAGTGGGCCTAAGGTTTCCAACCTTATTCTTATACCATAGACCATTTAGATTATACTCTTGAACACAATCCAAATAGTGTCTACTACATTGATGTTCAAGATACATTATAATCTTTGTTTAGTTTATTGGATTTATAAACCAAGAATATAATTTACCAAAACAAATAACTCTATATTTATTTGATCAAAATTTCATAAGTTTAGGGCACAAATCCCAACATGAATATGGAACTCTCTCCACCACCTGAACCCTATGTATCATCGGAAAAGGAATGAGAGCATTGCATGATTGCCAAGACAGTACCGCTCTCTTCCTTTTTCCTTTTGTTATTCATTTTTTATTTTTTCTTCACCCCTATCTACTATAATTGTATTAATTATTCTCACATTTCAGAATTGTTTTGAATACATCGAAGAGAATGTAAACTTTAAGCTTGGGGTGGGATCTATATGGTTTATTTGCAACTGAGTATTAATTGTTATCTGATGATGATGGAAAATTTGGAAATTGTCTGGTTATCCTATTATTACTAAGCAGAAATTGAAATTTATGAAAACTTGAACATTTTGAAAATTTGAATTTTTTTTTTGGATTGTTGAATTTATTTGAAATGTTTTGACTGTGATAATCCTTTATGATACTTTGTTTTGAAATAGAGATAATTACATTATTAGAATTAATGATTAGGGAATGGATGCAAGATAGAGATAAATTGGATCATGTAGTTCCTTGAAATTTGTATGCATTTAGCTTATGATGGGATGGTTTTGAATACTTGAATTAGAGTTATTTTTGTCTAGAAGTTCGTTTACACTCCGAGAGCTTTAAGATTTGATTGGGAGAGAGTCTTGCATAATTAGGAGAATGGGCTAAACCTAGGAAGTCACAAAAATAAAAAATAAAAAAAAATAAGTGAAGGGTCCTTACTTCTAAAAGTGGATTGAATAATCAGGGAAAGTCATGACACCAATGATTTCCACTGCATGAAAAATGTACCTAAGATGTGGATATGCGTAGGCAATCTGTAGGTGACTTTCACCATAAAGTGTTAGTATGTTGGAGCGAAGGTACATGTGACTGAAGGATTCTTTCGAGATCAGAAGTTGTAAATAGAATAAAAGCCAAGTTTGAGGGCGCTATAAATGAGTAACGACCTAGGTGGCCGTGAATCTTTTTAAACATGAAAGTAAACTGAAATTTTGAATCTTAGAGCTAGTGTATGTGGAAAATGAAGGGATGACTTAACAAAACTAGTTCAAGAATTGTGAAGACTATTCCAAGAAAATCTATCACACACACTCAAGGAATGATTAAATTCAATTTTTAGTTTCTTGAGAATATTTTCTTATCATGAATCTTGATTTTGTAATTTCTTGATTGTTTAGAATTTCTGAGATTGAAGTCAATAACATTATCTTTTGAATTGAAGTTCATCTTAGGATTTGCTTGGGACTAGCAAATATTTAAGTTTTGGGGTATTGAGGGTAATTTATGTCGTGTTTCTATGGTTATTTTATTGCAGTTTTAGAGACGTTATTGAATACTTTCATTCAATTCAATGTTTAATTTGTAGGAATCGAGGATTTTAGGATAAACGAGATGAATGAGAAGATTTAAGGATAAAAGGGTCATTTTGAAGGCATTAATTGATAAGTGGCCATGAGAATAATGAAGAGAAGACAAGTTGACCCGTGAGGGTGGCTTTGCAATGCCATTGGTAGCATTGCAACACCACCTCATTAAAATATAAATAAGGAAATTTGAATAGCGTTACAACGTCGTCCCTGTAGCGTTGCAACGTTATCCCTAATGTTGCAACGCTACCTCATGGCTATAAAAAGCAAGCTTTGTGTACGAATTGAGAGAGCCATTTTGGGATACCATTAACCCTAATTTTGAATGGAGCACTGTCTAAGAAGCATGGGGATAATTTTGGAGAGCCAAGGAGGAGACTCAAGGCTCGAGATTATGAACTACGTGTCGGAGACGAGCATTGGCGAGCAACATAAGTTTTCTTCTACTTCCTTTATCTTTTTCTAGATTTTAGGAGTTTTTGGTTGTTTGTTCTACATTGTAAATTTGTGTTAGAGACATGATTCATGTTTGTGTATCTTGTATATTTGTAATTTATTGAATATAATTGCTTTTATGCATCTTGTACTTGAATTTCATAACATTGGGTTGAAGTTTTGTATGTTTAACTGAACTTCGCTTGAGAGAGTGAATTTAGTTAGAGAACATTAGATGCATGACTAGGTTTGATTTATTGCGTGAGAATGAATAAATTAATCCTAGAACTTTAAGCGAGCAATTTAATGTCATGTTTAGCAATAAAAATAGACTGAAAAGTTGATTTATTGTAAAACAAGAGTTCCATTGAGCTTGAGAGAGCCAATTGATATTTTAGTAATTCATAGTTAAGTTTTAAATATTTAATTAAATTATAAATTATTTCAAGTTGCATGTGATGTAAACAACCATGTAATTTTCTAAAATTGGACTCCACCCTCTAAATAGTAGTTTAGGATCTTAATTACTCTTTTCGCTTAGTTCGGTTCTCTAAATAAAATTTGGTATAAGAAATTGTGATACTTAATTAATCTAAGAAAACTAATTCCTGAGATCAACCCTGACCACTTATACTGCAAATTTAAGAGGTTTTGTTTAATAAAAAAATTTATTTTATGGGGCCTTCGACAAGCGCTTCATTATAGGGGCAGTGTTGCAATGTTAGACCTGCAAATTTTTTTTAAAAGAAAAAAATTATTTTTATAGCGTTGCAATGCTATAGACAACATTGCAATGATAGCATGCAAATATGCTACGACATTTCCTATATTTTAGTTAGTTTTTAGTCTTAAATTGTGTGGTTTTATGCCATTTTATTGATAATTTCAGGATACCGAGCATTGAATGTGAAAAGATGAAATTTGGAGCAAAATGGTTAATTTAGAGGCTTAATTTGAGCATTGGATGGGAAAGGGGCTTTTGTAGACCATGGCCCAGCTGCAACCCGAAAAACCAGCATCTAACGCCGACCCATGCATTTCAATGTTGGCCAAGAAGGCGTGCGACTCATTTCGATCCGTATCATTGAGACACTACCCTCAACATCTCAACGCTACCTATTTGCGCGGAATGCTAAACCGTGTGTTTTGCACAACGTCAAGACTTAATTCCTTTAGGTTGTATTCGTTAACTAATTGAGGTAGAATTAGGATCAGCTCGACAGAGGATTCCTAATTAGCTTAATGCATGATTGGTTAATTACTCTAGTAACATGGGATAAACGATTAATCAATTATAGTTCACGCTGAAGATTAATTAATTGGATGACTGATGTGGCGGGTGCATGGGCAAAAATATGAAACAATCAATTACAAATGCACCTCAAAAATGCAAGTATACATAGTCTTGTTGCAGCAAGTAATAAGTATAAGAGTATCATTTTCACAAGGACTAGATGTGATTTTTAACAAGTTTGCATCTTTTATAGTGATAAAGTTGGATAATTGAAAGTAAAGATGATGAATTTAAACAACGAAAAAAATAAATGCAAGGTAAACTAAAGGAAAGCAAGTAAAGGAAAACGATAAATGAAAATAAGTAAATGACAAGATAAGTAAAGGAAAACAAGTAAATGGAAGAAATAAATATTCACAAGGTGGGGTTGCTTTGGTCCATTTATATGAGAAGTAGGCGTGAACTAAGATCTCTTATGCTCCTAAATGCTTCCTATTAAGCTTTTGCAAAACTCTTGATGTTATTCAAACTTATCTAAATTTTCAATAAGTGAACTTCCATTCAAAATGCCTAATAAAGTGCTTGCTAGTATTCTAGGTTAGAGATTATCCCTAATCTTCCCTTTTTGAATACAAAATTGCTCTTAGTACTTTATCCTAGAATGAAGTTGGTAAATCGGTTTCCCCTTTTCTCAAAAGCAAGAAACGAGATGGAAATAAAATTGGCCAAATTAATACCAACATTAGTGAATTAAAACAACCAAATCTCCAACATCAAGAAGCAAACATACACTTAACATTGAACAAATAACACTACAAGGTCTCATAGTCTTAACCATAAGCATTAGAGTGCATAATAGATACAACAAAGTGATAGATAAATGAAGCTCAAATCCCCAGGTCCTTTCGGGTACAAGAAATCACACAATAAGGGAAATCTAACAAGATGGAAAGTGTAATCTAATGTAAAAGGAAGTGAAACAAAGATTCTTCTAAATTTAATCTAAGCTAAAAGGAAGTGAAACAAAGATTCTTTTAAGTGTAATCTAAGGTAAAAGGAAGTGAAACAAAGATTTTCTAAGTTAAAACTCCCTTTGTATAAAAGCTTCTAACCCACACATCTCCTTCTTGATCTCCTTCTTGATCTCCTTCTTTGATCTTGAAACTGTAGTTGAAAATGATACCCAAATGTAACTCCCCTTTTAATTGATGTAATACAATGCTTCTATAGGCCCCAAATTAACCCTAACTAAGATTAAGTTAACCCTAAACAATGCCCACACACTTTTGACTTGAGTTAAGTGTCAGAAGTAAATCAATCATGTGCTTTAGATCTAAAAATGTCGTGCATGTGCTACAGTAACTGCCAAATATCGCATTCCAAATTGTTGAAGCAAAGTCAATTTCCATATTGCTGAAGTAAAGTTTCATAGAATGACCTTTATTTTTTCCAATGCTTCTCATTTCAACTTTCTTCTTCCTAAACATTTAAAATAGCTCAATTAAGACACAAATATCATAATTTCACTCATTGCTAATGCTAAGCTCAAAGATTGATTAAAACATAAGCAAAGTGCATGATTTAGGAATAGGAAATACTACAAGGCGACACATTGAGCACAACAATGCAAAGTTTATAACATCATGATTAGGGATAAATAATTCTTTATTGAAGAGTCATCAGTCACTAAACTAAGTCTCGATAAAGATATGTTTAGACTAGGACTTGTTGCATGATTGTAGATTAATTATCTTAGTAACAGTAGGAGTAATAATTAGTCTATATAGGTCGATGATGAAGGGTTTTAATTGATCTTTTCGAAAAACTAGTTGAACAACGGAAGCCAATTAGATCGTTTCATCGTTTATCATTTGTCAAATCGAAATGCCAGTACATTGGTAAGATTTTATCGATAAGCAATTTAGCATGGTTATAAAAGAATAGTCGTTCTAAAGATCAATCCTAAACTAGAAGGATTTGGAAACTTTACGTTTTGGCTTCTGGAACGTGTACTGCAACAAAACTCTTTCTGTGATGATAGGTACTCGAACTCCAAAACGCCTTTTGGAAAAAACGACAAAACACAACAAAAAAAGCAAACTTCCTATTCTCTGAATTCTTTGAACTAAAGGTTTTGTGGGAAACCTATCTCAATTCTATTTAAGAATTCTTTTTTAGAGAGTTCATGTTTTTACTTTTTTCAACAACAAAAAATTCATCAATGCATCCTTCAACCTCGTCTTTTTTAACGATAGAGGAAGGTGAAGATAGAGGGTGTGAGGGAGAAAATGGAGGAACGTGCGTAGATCACGTTCCCCATTAATTAATTAAAATTATAATTAATATTAATTAATTAATTTAATTAACCATTAATTAAATCAATTTATATTTAAACAATATTTAAATGCACATCTCTCATAACCTATAGTTTTAATCAATTTAATTAAATCAAATTTAATTAACCTAATTAAACTTACAAATTAATTAATTATCTAAGTAATTAGTTTATAAATTAAATATCATATATTTAATTTAGGTTATTATAATTAAATCAC
This sequence comes from Trichosanthes cucumerina, assembly GCA_036507285.1. Lineage (NCBI taxonomy): Eukaryota > Viridiplantae > Streptophyta > Magnoliopsida > Cucurbitales > Cucurbitaceae > Trichosanthes > Trichosanthes cucumerina. The sequence continues at coordinate 20,786,355 of CM071841.1, forward strand.
ATTTAGTTATTCTCATGTACATTCAAGTACACCTTATATGCGTTAAAATTGAATCTATAGTTTTTAATATGAATCCTATTCACATTGATTTCTTTAATTTTGAATCATATCCAAAATTAAATTTGTGTAATAAAGTTTTAATCAACATAAAAACTTTATATTGTAATGTATCTTTATACATTAAATTAATTTCTAAAGTGAATTTGAACATTTCAAATTCTAATTAAGATCTAGCAATCTCATAATCCTTTACGAGCTAGGAAGTGGACCTAATAGACCAAAAAATCAGAAGCTCCAATGATACAAGATTAATTGGTTAATCCCATCAACCGCTTAATCGATATTCGTTTACTACGGATACACTCCACTAAAGACTCGTAGCTGCACTCTTCTCACTGTAGATATTTTTTTGTGACCATGCATAAACACCAATAATAGCAAGTCAATTCTTCACGAATGTTCGTAACACCGGCTGGGTCAAATTACCATTTTATCCTCAGGTTACATCTATGGCCTTAAGTACTAGTGCTCCTCTAATGAACAAACTGTTTATGGTCCAACCAATAAAAAGAAACCCCTCTCGGGCAAGTGAGAGGTTAGGGCTCTTTCTTCAAGTCTCGGAGGCACCACTTAAGTGAACACTCATCTTCTTACCCTAAGTTGGGAAAGAGTGAATTCCATCTTGCTAGGTCAAGTCCCCAGCTGTCTGCGTGGTTTTGTCCCTAAGAAGGTAGGTTTATTGAGTCTGTGTCTCGGGCCACTCTCACCCTTACTAGTCAAAGGGAAACCCTCGCAAACAGGAGTTCGTAACCTGCCCAAGATTAAAATCAAGTTTCCGAGGTCATCCTATTGAAATAGAAACCTAATTAGTTAACGGAGTTATATCTATCGGTTACTATTTCGCGATCAAGTCTTATGTGAACTCATCACATAACACACCCCCACTCGCATGTCACTTACACAAACGTGTTGGATCATTGCGTTTATATCAAATACAAAGTGGGGCATATCCATAGTGTCACCAGGATAAGGTACCTGAATGGAATCGAATCCTGCAGCGGAAGTGAATCGCGTGCTCTTGATTTAGTTACAACGATTTCATTCAAGAACAAAAACATCTAGATTAAGCGTATAAAATTAGATGGACAACAAGAAAATATTACCTTTGAAGAACCTTTCTTCAAGTGCTCCTCCTTTCTCACGATCAGGATCTCAGCAACACGAACCACGAATGGACTAAGACACGACCACAGGATCTTCTCCGTTGTTCTCTAGGTGAAGGAGGAATGTGGGTTCCCCTTAGGTAAGATGAGATGTTTTGGAACATTTCCAACAACACAACAAAGCCTTAGGTTAACGTTTTTCTAGTTGCATCTTATGCAACTATATATAAGGAGATAGGGATGGAAATTACCATCCAATCCCTCTTTCATTCTCTCTTTAATATATAGTTAATATGTGAATCCAATTCACATAAAAACTATATATTATATCAATTATATCACATATAATTGATATGACATCTCATATATGAAATTGAACACTTCAATTTCATTCCTAAATTTATACCCTCAATATTACCATGTTGAGCCAACGGAGGGACCTAATGGACCTACAGTTCATGAGCTCCAATGATATGAGATTAACTGATCAAACTCTTTGATCCAGTTAATCAATATTCATTAACTACAAGTCACTCCACTATAGACTTGTAGTTGCACTCTCCTCACTGTAGATAATATTGTGCCCACTGATATAGTCATTACCCATGAGTCGACCCTTCACAGGTTGTTGGTAATTACAGCTGGGTTAAATTACCGTTTTACCCCTGTGATTACCTCTTTGTTCCTTAAGCACCACTGATCCTCTAATGAACAAGAAGTCTAAGGTCCTATCTTAGACTCATACCCTCATAGAGGGCGGAGCCCTATTGTTTAAGACTTGGAGTCAGTTCTTAAGGGAACAACCTATCTAATTCCTTAGTGTAGGAATAAGTGAATTCCATCTTGCACAATTAAGTTCCCAGCTGCCTACGAGGTTCTGTCCCTGAGAAGGTACGTTTATTCAGTTGGCTACAGGATACTCTCACCCATACTAGTCTAAGGACAAACCCCTATAAGCAAGAGTTCTTATCTTGCTCAGGATTCAGGTCGAATCACTAATGACCATTTATAAATTACTAGTCTTATCCTGTTAACGGTGTTACACTTGTTAGACTAATAATTTACGGTCCGGTCTTGTATGAACTCTTCATACAGGATGCCCCCACTCGCATGTCAACTACATGAATGAGTTAGATTACCTCATTTGTACTAATTACAAAATGGGTCGCACCCATGGCGTTTCCAGAATGAGGTTTCCAACCTTATTCTTATACCATAGACCATTTAGGTTATATTCTTGAACACAATTCAAATAGTGTCCACTACACTGATGTTCAAGATATATGTTATAACCTTGGAGCTTACTTTATTGGATTTATAAGGCAAAACTGTAATTCTATCAAAACAAATAACCCTTTATTTAATTGATCAAAATTACACAAGTTTAGGGCATAAATCCCAACAATCTCCCACTTGACCTAAAGGATGTGAAGTACTAAAACATTACAGTAATGTAAATACAATAAACTAGGGCCTTTAAACCCCTTTGTACAAAATACTCCCACTTGCCCTAGTTGGGGAAGACTTGTAAACCTAGACCTTCTAGGTGACTCTAAAAAACTTTAGCCATGAGAGCCTTTGTAAAAGGATCAGAAATGTTATGCTCTGAGGCTATCATCATGACAATCACGTCTCCTCTATGCATGATCTCCCGGATGAGATGATATTTTCGCTCAATGTGCTTTCCCCTCTTGTGACTTCGGGGTTCCCTCAAATTTGCCACTGCACCACTATTATCGCAATACAGCGTGATGGGTAAAGTCATAGTTGGAACAACTTTCAAATTTAGCATGAATTTCCTTAACCAAACGTCCTCTTTAGCTGCTTCACAAGCTGCTACATATTCGACCTCCATGGTGAAATCAGCGATGCATCCTTGCTTGATGCTTTGCCATACTACAGCTCCTCTGTTAAGAGTGAATACTGACCCTGATGTAGATTTTCGAGAATCTTTATCAGTCTGAAAGTCAGAATTCGTGTATCTTGTAAGGATCAGATCCTTAGCGCCATGCACGAGCATGTAGTTCCTTGTTCTCCGAAGATACTTAAGGATAGTCTTAAACGTTGTCCAGTGTTCAAGTCCTTGATTGGATTGATACCTACTGATCATCCCAACTGCAAAACAGATGTCAGGCCTAGTACACAACATGATGTACATCAGGCTCCTAACAACCGATGCATAAGGAATCCGTCTCATATCCTCAACTCCTTGAGGTGTCTTAGGACACTGTTCCTTAGACAAATGGATTCCATGTCTAAAAGGTAACAAGCCCTTTTTGGAATCTTGCATCTTAAACCTTGACAACACTTTGTCAATGTAAGATGTTTGAGACAAAACTAGTGTTTTATTCTTGCGGTTTCGGACAATCTGGATCCCAAGAACAAACTGTGCATCACCCAAATCTTTCATTTGGAAGTGCGTAGCTAGCCATTCCTTGATGTTAGTAAGATAACCTACATCATTCCCAATGAGTAGGATATCATCCACATAGAGAATTAAGAATGCAACAGAACTATTGATGATTTTCTTGTAGACACAAGGTTTATCATCATTCTGGTCAAAACCATAAGATTTGATTGTCTCATCAAATCTTATATTTCAGGACCTAGAGGCTTGTTTCAGTCCATAAATTAACCTTTTAAGCCGGCAAACCTTTTGCTCTTGTCCTGGTTCAAAAAGGCTGTCTTGACATCCATTTTCCATACCTCATAGTCATAATATGCGGCAATTGCAAGTAAGATACGTATAGACTTTAACATAGCAACAGGTGAAAAGGTCTTCTCATAGTCAACCCCTTCAACCTGGGTACAACCCTTTGCTACTAGTCTAGCTTTAAAGGTTTGCACCTTTCCATCTACACCACGCTTTCTCTTGTGGATCAACTTACAACCTATAGGTTTTACCCCATCAGGTTTATGTACAAGATCCCAAACAGAATTGAAGTACATAAACTCCATTTCTTGGTGCATGGCTATGACCCATTTGTCTTTGTCTTTGTCACCCATTGCTTGATTATAAGTCAATGGATCCTCGCAGTGGTCATCTGATATTACAACTTGGGTTTCAGATAAACCCATGTAATGGTCAGGTTGTATTATAACCCTCCCACTACGTCGAGGCATACTCAACTCTTGAGATGGACTCTATTGACTAGACAAACTAGTATGAACAACTGTTGTTGACGTACTAGTTTTATTTGCAACATTTGCTATTGTTCCGTCTAACTCACTCAATCCAACTTTACTTTTTGGTTTGTGGTCCCTTATGTGGTCCTCCTCTAAGAAAATAGCATTTGTCGACACAAAAACCTTATCTTCCTTAGGATCATAGAATAAACCACCTCTTGTTTCTTTTGGGTATCCTACGAATAGGCATAACTTTGAACGTGAATCCAACTTCTTTGGATTTGTCACAAGCACATGCGTTCGACAACCTCATATTCTGAAGTGACATAAACTACCTTTACGTCCTTTCCAGAGTTCAAAAGGTGTTTCAGAAACACTTTTTGAGGGCACATTATTCAAAATGTATACTGCAGTCTCCACTACGTAACCCCAAAAGGAACTAAGGAGATGAGCATAACTCATCATTGATCGAACCATGTCCAACAAGGTTCTATTTCTCCTTTTCGATACACCGTTTTACTGTGGTGTGCCGGGAGTTGAGAGTTGGGATGTAATTCCATGTTCTATCATATAGTTCTGGAATTTTAAATCCATGTACTCTCCACCTCGATCTGATCGAAGTGTTTTAACAGTTTTACCTAATTGATTTTCAACCTCCATCTTGAATTCCTTTAACTTTTCAAGTGCTTCAAACTTGTGGTGCATTAGATAAATATACCGAAATCTAGAATAATAATCTATAAAAGAGATGAAATATTCATATCCTCCCCTGGCTTTAACATTCATCGGACCACAAAGGTCTGAATGTATAAGCTCTAGAGGGTCTTTGGCTCTATAACCTTTTCCACTAAAAGGTCTTTTAGTCATTTTACCTTCTAGGTAGGATTCACATACCGGCAAAGAGTTTTCTTCTAACTCGTTTTGAAGTTCCTTCTTTACCAATCTCTTAATCCTATTGAGATTAATGTGACCCAACCTAAGATGCCAAAGGTGAGCATTTTCTTTAGGAGAAATTAGTTCGTGTGCTTGCAATTTTGTATAATTCACTGTTAAAACTATTTTAACTGAATTAAACCGTTTGCAAATAATTCTCAAGAAGAGCAACACATAGTACAATACTTTTTCAATGAAACAAACACTTTATTCAATTGAAAAGAAAATGAAATACAATGTTCGCTAAGGCAAGAAATAAAAATAAGGTTTCTAATAAACCCTTAAGCTACATGTTATCAAATAACAATTTTTCTTTGCCAGACAATTGCTCTTTATTTACTCCTTTTCCTCTTCTTCTGTATCTTCTTAAGTTCAGAAGTCTGGCTGCAGTTCTTAGTCCCAGAGGATGAATCCTTCTGAGAACTTTGGGAATAGGCAAACAAATTTTCCTCTTCATTTTGTTTTCTCTTATCATCCATAAGAAACTGATAATTCTGCAGCTCATTTAGCAGAGAAGTCAGATCATACTCTATGTTATTCATCAGTGCACTGCTACGAAATTGCAGAAAACTCTTCGGAAGAGATTCTAGGATGAACAAAACCTGACATTTCTCATCTATGATCGCTTCGTTTAATTCCGCTATGTTGAAGTGGGCAATCAGATTGAGAATATGTTCTCTCACTGACGTTCCTTCCTTCATGCGTGCGTTGTAAACAAATTTTAGGGCTTCATGCCGAATTTGTTTGAACGGTTGTCTAGAAAAATTTAGCACAAAATTCATGATCTCACGAGCTGAGACCTTGCCCTCCAGCCTCCTGGCTAAAACATCAAGTATGCTAGCTAGGATATAGGCTTTTGCCTTTTCGTTGGCATTGATCCAGCGGTCATACGCATCCTCAACAGCTTGAGATGCATTTTGAGTAGCAAATTGAGGACACTCCTCATTGAGAACGAACTTAAGATCATGTGCAACCAAGATTATGTTGAGTCAATTCCTCCAAGTCATTATGTTCTCTCCAGTTAACTTTTTCGCACCCAATAAGGAAATAATAGAGCTAGACATTTTTGCTGAAAAATTTACAAACGAACTTGTATGAGTTTCTTGCTATAACTCTAATCCAATCATGTTTTAGCTAATTATCAAAATGATTCCTAGGTCATTTATAATTCACAATGATACTCCAAAGGTTTAGAATGTATGACACTGAAGGGTAATAAAAAACACTCCTCCTCTGGATCAAGACACTCTTGACCAAAACCTAATACAAGAATAACTCTTATTCCTATAGGTTTTAGTTACCATTTTTCGGTCAGTATACATACACAACTTATGTACCCGTGAGTGTAACCCTCTGTCTTTAGATCCCAGAGTCTCCATCCAGTAAAATTTGTCGAAGGGAGGACTAGATTGAAAAATAGCCTAAGGAAATCGTTACCCCTTTCGGGTGTCTACTGTGTTCGATCCCCTATGATCAAGCCCTCCGAAGGGATTGTCTGGTCCAGGCAAAACTAGCAGGTTGACCATAGTGGTCTAACGGTGTAAACCGACAAAAGAGACCGTAGGTTTTTGTTTTCACTAAACCTGCTCCTACTCACTATAAGTACCCTCTCCATTCACCTTGATATTGACTCATACTAACACCATCCGAAGGGGGACGCTCCCGTTTGCTCCACAAGGCTAAGTATGAGTCTCACGGTGTGGACTTCCCGGAGATAGCGTAGGTGGGAAAATATGTATCTCATACACTTTTCCTCCCACTGAATACTTTAAAGTTATAGGAATCTTATTTAAGCTAAAACCCGACTAATAGTTTTACCTAACTCTATCAATATAACTCTTATATCGATAATCAATATAACTCTTATATTGATTTTATCCTAAGTTTGTTAATATAACTCTTTATATTAAACCTAGGATTTCTAGTTTATTAACCCCTTAATAAACCCTCTGACGCTACTGTAATTTATAAACTCTCTGATTAAATTTCACTCCCAGGTAAGTTCCCAGGTAGAGGTGTTCCGTTTCCGTCATCTTAAATACCCCAGCCTAGACAAAATTTTCCTTACACAGATTTCCTCTTTTAATCATAGCTTATAAATTACTTGGTTCCTAATTCTAATCTAATTAGAACTAGATAACCTAAGGTCTATTATTTCCAAGTTCTAAACATTTTAAAACTAATAATTAACCTTAGGTGACATGCATACTATATATAGTGCTTGATCATTCATCACATGAATAATAAGACATTCATAGCATAATCATCTCATGATATATAATGCATGTCAATGCTGTCCATAAATTAATATAACAACTTTATATTAATTAATCATGCAAACTATATAAGATAACTCCTTATATTATAAATGATGCATGAAAATGCTTAACCTAAGGTGGGATTTCTAAAATAAAAGCATACATTATGCATGGCAATAATTACACAACAATTGCATAATTTAAATAGCAAAATTAGACCAATTTTGACACCCTAAATTAATTTTAATTAATATAATCTAATTATATTCATTAAAATTAATTAATTAAATATAAATTAAATATAAAATATTTTTATATTTAATATATAATAAAAAAACTGTTTCTGCCCGTTGCTGCTTTGCGTGAAATGTCTCTGGCATTGCAACGCTGATAGCAGCGTTGCAATGCTGCTTCTTGTCTTCTTCTGCCAGTTGAAACGCGCCTCTCGTCAAGCATTGCAACGCCGATGAGAGCGTTGCAACGCTGTCGTCTCCTGCGCGCTCCTTCCACAAGCGCAACGTTGCAACGCCAATGAACAGCGTTGCAACGATGCAGACAGACTGCACATGGAATTTGCTATTCCTTGCTCGTTTTCGCTCCGATCTTCTCAGCAATCACTTTGTCTCGATCGACACGAACTTACAGACTCGATTTACAATTAAAATTTCCCAAAACACCGGGTCCTTACATTGAACGATTCAATAGAAATTGTAAATCAAAGTGCCAAAATTGAAACCATCTAATTTGTAAAATCGTTCATACATCTCATGCAAAAACAGTAAATCCCACCTCGTTTTTGAAAAATCCAGAACGTAAATCAAGAACGCAATTGGTCTCCGATACCAATTGAAGGGAATCGAATCCCGCAGCGGAAGCGATTGTGAATCGCGCGCTCTTGATTTAGTTACAACGATTTCATTCAAGAACAAAGACATCTAGATTAAGCATATAAAATTAGATGAACAACAAGAAAATATTACCTTTGAATAACCTTTCTTCAAGTGCTCCTCCTCTCTCATGATCAGGATCTCAGCAACACGAACCACGACCGGACTAACACACGACCACAGGATCTTCTCCGTTGTTCTCTAGGTGAGGGAGGAATGTGGGTTCCCCTTAGGTAAGATGAGATGTTGTGGAGAGAGAGATTGTGTTTTGGAACCTTTCCAACAACACAACAAAGCCTTAGGTTAACGTTTTTCTAGTTGCATCTTATGCAACTATATATAAGGAGATAGGGATGGAAATTACCATCCTATCCCTCTTTCATTCTCTCTTTAATATATTGTTAATATGTGAATCCAATTCACATTAAGACTATATATTATATTAATTATATCACATATAATTGATATGACATCTCATAAATGAAATTGAACACTTCAATTTCATTCCTAACTTTATACCCTCAATATTACCATATTGAGCAAACAGAGGGACCTAATGGACCTACAGTTCATGAGCTCCAATGATATGAGATTAACTAACCAAACTCTTTGATCCAGTTAATCAATATTCATTAACTACAAGTCACTCCACTATAGACTTGTAGTTGCACTCTTCTCACTGTAGATAATATTGTGCCCACTGATATAGTCATTACCCATGAGTCGACCCTTCACAGGTTGTTCGTAATTACAGCTGGGTCAAATTATCGTTTTACCCCTGTGATTACCTCTTTGTTCCTTAAGCACCACTAATCCTCTAATGAACAACAAGTCTAAGGTCCTACCTTAGACTCATATCCTCATGGACGGCGGGGCCCCGTTGTTCAATACCTGGAGTCAGTTCTTAAGGGAACAACCTATCTAATTCCTTAGTGTAGGAATGAGTGAATTCCATCTTGCACAGTTATGTTTCCAGCTACCTACGAGGTTCTGTCCCTGAGAAGGTAGTCTTATTGAGTCGAGTACAGGCCACTCTCACCCATACTAGTCTAAGGACAAACCCTTATAAGTAGAAGTTCATAACTTGCTCAGGATTCAGGTCGAGTCACTAATGACCATCTATAAATTACTAGTCTTATCCTGTTAACGGTGTTACACTGGTTAGACTAATAATTTGTGGTCCGATCTTGTATGAACTCTTCATATAGGATGCCCCTACTCGCATGTCAACTACATGAATGAGTGGGATTACCTCATTTGTACTAATTACAAAATGGGACGCATCCATGGCGTTTCCAGAATGAGGTTTCCAACCTTATTCTTATACCATAGACTATTTATGTTATATTCTTCAACACAATCCAAATAGTGTCCACTACACTGATGTTAAAGATATATGTTATAACCTTGGAGCTTAGTTTATTGGATTTATAAAGCAAGACTGTAATTCTATCAAAACAAATAACTCTTTATTTAATTGATCAAACTTACACAAGTTTAGGGCATAAATCCCAATATAAGAGTTATGTTGATAGAGTTAGGTAAAACCATTAGTCGGGTTTTAGCCTAAGAAAGATTCCTATAGGCTTAAAGTTTTCAATGGGAGGAAAAAGTGTATGAGATACATATTTTTCCACCTACGCTATCTCCGGGAAGTTCACACCGTGAGACTCATACTTGGCCTCGTGGCGCAAACGGGAGCATCCCCCTTCGGATGGTGTTTGTATGGGTCAATATCAAGGTGAATGGAGAGGGTACCTTATAGTGAGTGGGAGCAGGTTTAGTGAAAACAAAACCTACGGTCTCCTTTGTCGGTTTACACCGTTAGACCACTATGGTCAGCCTGCTAGTTTGGGCTGGACAAGACAATCGCTTCGGAGGGCTTGATCATAAGGGATCTAACACAGTAGATACCCGAAAGGGATAAAGATTTCCTTAGACTATTTTCCAATCTAGTCTTCCCTTCAGCAGATTTTATTGGACCTAGACTCTGGGATCTGAAGACAAAGGGTTACACTCACGGGGTACATAAGTTGTGTATGTATCCAGACCGAAAAATGGTAACTAAAACCTATAGGAATAAGAGTTATTCTGGTGTTAGGTTTTGGTCAAGAGTGTCTTGATCCAGAGGAGGAGTGTTTTTTATTACCCTTCGGTGTCATACATTCTAAACCTTTGGAGTATCATTGCAAATTATAAATGGCCTAGGAATCATTTGATAATTAGCTAAAACATGATTGGATTAGAGTCATAGCAAGAAACTCATACAAGTTTGTTTATAAATTTTCAGCAAAAATGTCTAGCTCTATAATTTCCTTATTGGGTGCAGAAAAGTTAACCGGAGAGAATATGATGACATGGAAAAACAAACTCAACACTATTTTGGTAGTGGATGATCTGAAGTTTGTGTTAACTGAGGAGTGTCTTCAGGTGTCAGGCTCGAATGCGTCACAAAATGTTCGTGATGCATATGATCGATGGATCAAGGCCAATGATAAGGCCAAGGTCTACATGTTGGCAAGTATGTCTGACATATTAGCCAAGAAGCATGAGGGCATGATTACCGCTAAGGAAATCATGAATTCTTTGCAGGGTATGTTTGGACAACAGTCCACACAAGCCCGACATAATGCCCTAAAGTACATATTCAACTCAAGGATGCCAGAGGGTACATCTGTTCGGGATCATGTCCTAGATATGATGGTACATTTTAACATCGCGGAGTCGAATGATGCTTCCATCGATGAGTCGAGCCAGGTCAACTTCATTCTGGAAACCCTTCTAGATAGTTTCCTGCAGTTTAGAAGTAATGTTGTTATGAACAAGCTTACTTTTAATCTTACCTCCCTTCTGAATGAACTCCAGACCTTTCAATCTTTGATGAAAATTCAGGGATCAAAAGGTGAGGAAAATGTTGCCAGTAGGACTTATCACAGAGGTTCGACCTCTAGGACAAAAACAGTGGTTTCATCTTCTTCTAACCTGAGAGGTAAGAAGAAGAACATGAAGAAGGTTGGTAAAGGGAAACAGGCTGACAAAGCTACCGCCCAGAAGGGCAAGAAAGTCAATGACGTTGCTGACAAAGGAAAGTGTTTCCACTACAACGAAGACGGGCATTGAAAACGGGACTGTTCGAAGTACATTGCAGAAAAGAAGAAGGAAGGTAAATATGATTTACTTTGCCTAGAAGTTTGTTTAGTGGATAATGATAAAACAGCTTGGATACTTGATTAAGGTGCCACTAATCATGTTTGCTTTTCTTTTCAGGGAATTGATTCCTGGCAGCAGCTACAACAAGGAGAGATAACGCTCCGAGTTGGAAATGGAGAAGTCGTCTCAGCTGTAGCAGTAGGCACAATGAAGTTTTATTTTGGCAAGAAATATGTATTGTTGGACAATATATTCGTGATGCCAGGGTTTACTAGAAACCTCATTTCCATTTCTTGCCTTATTGAACAATGTATTTCTGTTTCCTTTTCTATGAATAAAGTGTTTATTTAAAGAAAGGTTTAGAAATATGTTCAGCTTCATTAGAAAATGGATTGTATGTTTTAAGGCCTAATTCAGTCAAAATGGTTTTGAACACTGAATTATTTAAAACTGTAAACGCATAAACTAAGAAACGTAAAATTTATCGTAAACAAAATGCTCATCTTTGGCATCTAAGATTGGGTCACATTAATCTCAATAGGATTGAGAGATTGGTAAAGAACAGACTTCTAAACGAGTTAGAAGAAAAATCCTTGCCAGTATGTGAATCCTGCCTGGAAGGCAAGATGACTAAAAGACCTTTTAGTGGAAAAGGTTATAGAGCCAAAGATACTCTAGAGCTTATACATTCAGACCTTTGTGGTCCGATGAATGTTAAAGCCAGGGGAGGATATAAATATTTCATCTCTTTTATAGATGATTATTCCAGATATGGGCATATTTACCTAATGCACCACAAGTCTGAAGCACTTGAAAAGTTCAAGGAATTCAAGGCTGAGGTTGAAAATCAATTAGGTAAAAGAGTTAAAACACTTCGATCGGATCGAGGTGGAGAGTACATGGATTTAAAATTCCAGAACTATATGATAGAACATGGAATTACATCCCAACTCTTTGCTCCCGACACACCACAGCACAATGGTGTATCGGAAAGGAGAAATAGAACCTTGTTGGACATGATTCGATCAATGATGAGTTATGCTCATCTCCCTAGTTCCTTTTGGGGTTATGCAGTGGAGACTGCAGTATACATTTTGAATAGTGTGCCCTCCAAAAGTGTTTCAAACACCTTTTGAACTCGGAAAAGACGTAAAGGTAGTTTATGTCACTTCAGAATATGGGGCTGTCCAGCACATGTGCTTGTGACAAATCCAAAGAAGCTGGATTCACGTTTAAAGTTGTGCCTATTCGTAGGATACCCAAAAAAAAAAAGAGGTGGTTTATTCTATGATCCTAAGGAAGATAAGGTCTTTGTGTCGACAAATGTCACTTTCTTGGAGGAGGATAACATAAGGGACCACAAACCAAAAAGTAAGATAGTGTTGAGTGAATTAGACGGAACAATAGCAAAGGTTGCTAATAAGAAAAATAGTACGCCAACAAGAGTTGTTGATACTAGTTTGTCTAGTCAAGAGGGTTCATCTCAAGAGTTAAGTATGCCTCGACGTAGTGGGAGGGTTGTGATACGGCCTGACCGTTACATGGGTTTAGCTGAAACCCAAGTTGTTATACCAGATGACAACTGCGAGGATCCATTGACTTATAATCAAGCAATGGTTGACATTGACAAAGACAAATGGGTCATAGCCATGGACCAAGAAATGAAGTCTATGCACTTCAATTCTGTTTGGGATCTTGTAGATAAGCCTGATGGGGTAAAACCTATAGGTTATAAGTGGATCTAAAAGAGAAAACGTGGTGTAGATGGGAAGGTGCAAACCTTTAAAGCTAGACTAGTGGCAAAGGGTTATACCCAGGTTGAAGGGGTTGACTATGAGGAGACCTTTTCACCTGTTGCTATGGTAAAGTCTATCTGTATCCTTCTTTCCATTGCCGCATATTATGACTATGAGGTATGGCAAATGGATGTCAAGACAACCTTTTTGAATGACAATCTCGAAGAAACCATCTACATGGACCAACCCAAAGGGTTCATTAAACCAGGACAAGAGCAAAAGGTTTGCAGGCTTAAAAGGTCGATTTGTGGACTGAAACAAGCCTCTAGGTCCTAGAACATAAGATTTGATGAGGCTATCAGATCTTATGATTTTGACCAGAATGATGATGAACCTTGTGTCTACAAGAAAATCATCAATAGTTCTGTCGCTTTCCTAATTCTCTATGTGGATGATCTCCTACTCATTGGGAATGATGTAGGTTATCTTACTAACATCAAGGAATGGCTAGCTACACAATTCCAAATGAAAGATTTGGGTGATGCGCAGTTTGTTCTTGGGATCCAGATTGTCCGGAACTGCAAGAATAAGACACTAGCCTTGTCTCAAGCATCATACATAGACAAAGTGTTGTCAAGGTTTAAGATGCAAGATTCCAAAAAGGGATTGTTGTCTTTGAGACATGGAATCCATTTTTCTAAAGAACAGTGTCCTAAGACACCTCAAGGAGTTGAGGATATGAGACGGATTCCTTACGCATCAGCTGTTGGAAGCCTGATATACGCCATGTTGTGTACTAGGCCTGACATCTGTTTTGCAGTTGGGATGGTCAGTAGGTATCAATCCAATCCAGGACTTGAACACTGGAGAGCGGTTAAAACAATCCTTAAGTATCTTCGAAGAACAAGGAACTACATGCTTGTGTATGGGGCTAAGGATTTGATCCTTACAGGATACACGGTTTCTGGCTTTCAGACTGATAAAGATTCTCGGAAATCTACATCAGGGTCAGTTTTCACTCTTAATGGAGGAGTTGTAGTATGGAGAAGCGTCAAGCAAGGATGCATCGCTGATTCCACCATGGAGGTCGAATATGTAGCAGCTTGTGAAGCAGCTAAGGAGGCCGTTTGGTTAAGGAAATTTATGCTAAATTTGGAAATTGTTCCAAATATGACTTTGCCCGTCACACTGTATTGCGATAATAGTGGTGCAGTGGCAAATTCGAGGGAACCCCGAAGTCACAAGAGGGGAAAGCACATAGAGCGGAAGTATCATCTCATCTGGGACATCGTGCATAGAGAAGACGTGATTGTCACGAAGATAGCCTCAGAGCACAACATTGCTGATCCTTTTACAAAGGCTCTCACGGCTAAAGTATTTGAGAGTCACCTAGAAGGTCTAGGTTTACAAGTCTTCCCCAACTAGGGCAAGTGGGAGTATTTTGTACAAATGGGTTTAAATGCCCTAGTTTATTGTATTTACATTAATGTAATGTTTAGTACTCCAAAAGCTTTAAGTCAAGTGGGAGATTGTTGGGATTTATGCCCCAACTTGTGTAATTTTGATCAATTAAATAAAGTGTTATTTGTTTTGAAAAGATTACAGTCTTGCTTTTATAAATCCAATAAACTAAGCTCCAAGGTTATAACGTTTATCTTGAAATCAGTGTAGTGGACACTATTTGGGTTGAATTTAAGATTATAACCTAAATAGTCTATGGTATAAGAATAAGGTTGGAAACCTCATTCTGGTAACACCATGGATGCAACCCACTTTGTAATTAGTACAAATGAGGTAATCCAACTCATTCATGTAGTTAACATGCGAGTGGGGGCATCCTATATGAAGAGTTCATACAAGATCGGATCATAAATTATTAGTCTAACCAAAGATAACACCGCTTAATGTGATAAGACTAGTAATTTATAGATGGTCATTAGTGACTCGACTGAATCCTTAGCAAGTTAAGAACTCCCGCTTATAAGGGGTTTTCCTTAGACTAGTATGGGTGAGAGTGGCACATGGCGACGACTCAATAAGCCTACCTTCTCGAGAGACGTAAACCTTGTGGGTAGCTGGGAACTTAACTGTGCAAGATGGATTTCACTCATTCCTCTACTGAGGAATTAGATAGGTTGTTCCCTTAAGAACTGACTCCAGGTCTTGAACAACGGGGTCCCGCCCTCTATGAGGGTATGAGTCTATGGTAGGACCTTAGGCTTGTTGTTCATTAGAGGATCAGTGGTGCTTAAGGAGCAAAGAGGTAATCACACGGGTGAAACGGTAATTTGACTCAACTGTGATTACGAACAACCTGTGAAGGATCGACTCATGGGTAATGACTATATCAGTGGACACAATAATATCTACAGTGAGGAGAGTGCAACTACAAGTCTATAGTGGAGTGACTTGTAGTTAATGAATATCGATTAACTGGATCAAAGAGTTTGATCAGTTAATCTCACATCATTGGAGCTCATGATCTGTAGGTCCATTAGATCCCTCCGTTGGCTCAATATGGTAATATTGAGTGTATAAAGTTAGGAGTGAAATTGAAGTGTTCAATTTCATACATGAGGAGTTATATCAATTATATATGATATAATTGATATAATACATAGTTTTAATGTGAATTAGATTCATATATAAACTATTTACTAAAGAGAGATTAAATGAGGGGTAGGATGGTCATTTCCATCCCATTTCTCTATATATATGGTTGCAGGAGATGCAACTAGGTTAAGGTTTTTGATAAGCTCTTTTGTTGTTGTTGGAAGAGTTCCAAGACAACAAAAACATCCCTCTCTCAAAAATACCTCACATCTCCTAAAGGGAACCCACCTTCCTCCCTCACCGAGAGAAAAACGGAGAAGATCCGGTGGTCGTGTCTTTGCACGTTGGAGTTCTTGTTGCTGAGATCGTGATCGTGGAGAGAGGAGCATTTGAAGAAAGGTTCTTCAAAGGTATATACTTGCTGTCCAAACTCTTATTTTATGCTTAATCTTTGTTATATATTCTTGAATTAATCGTTGTAACTAAATCAACAGCGCGCGATTCGCAATCGCTTCCACTGCGGGAACTTCGATTCCCTTCATATGATACTCGATACTCACAGACTGTTTATTATTACTTTGATCACGTGTGCTTGCTTGTACACCGATCAAGTTTTTGACATCGTTTGGGATTGGTGCATTTTAATTTAGTTAATATTGTGGATATCGTTGTTAGCTTTAGTTTAGAGAATTTTGATAGCACACAAAATGTGCTATCCTTAGGCTTATTTATTGTTAGTTTTATGTTAATTTCAGAGTTTTGATGTGTTTAAATCTCTTCATTTTAGGTAAAGAGCTTAAACAAGATATTTGGAGACATTATGAATATCTTGAGATCGAATCGAGGCTTTTTGGAGCTTAAAATAATATCAATTGGAAGTAGAAGGACCATTCCAAGCTAGTAGACCTGAGGTGATGACGTTGCAACACCATAAAAAGAGTTGCAATGTGGTGCTTGCAGCTTTTGTGCATAGAAGAATCATGTCGATAGTGTTGCAACGCTGCCTTGCAACATCACAATGCTCTCTCGATAAGAAATCTATCTTGAAGGACCCTGGCGAGCGTGTTGCAATGTAGCTTATTAGCGTTGCAACGTCATATAGATAGGTTGGGCGTGCGCTTAAGGTATCGGTGTTGCAACGCTGCCCTTAGCATTGCAACGCCGCCGAGTATTTCAATATATGTTACCCGCCTAGGGCACAACGTTGCAACGCTATCCCTAGCGTTGCAATGTTGTGCCGATTGCACTATAAATACAACACTTTGTTAATCTTTGAAGGGGAGCCGAATTTGATAGTTTTTGCACCCTAACTTCGAAATACGCTCTCTAAGAGGAGAAAGAAGAGCATTCCTTGGGAACCAAAGCATTCGTGGAGGTTTGAGATCGTGACGGGAGCTCGGAGACGAGGGACCGACACGTAAGTTTATTTTCTCTTTCTTTTAGATTGTAATATTGTTTAAAGACGTTTCTATAACTTTAGCTTGGTTTTATTGTGATTTAGAGTGGCTAAACGTTGTAGTTAGGATTTGGTTTGCATGTTTAAGACTTATTTGCCTATGTATTGAACTATGTTTTGTTATTTATTTTTGGCAATTCGTTCTTCAATTGTTTGATCTTGTTGGTTTAAGTGGAATCGTGAGAAAGAAACTTAGATTAGAGCAAAGTTGTCAAAACTCTTAGAAGTCTGGCATGAGAATGACCTAGAAGTCTAAGGGAAACACATAAAAAAGTTGCTTAATGTCGTGCATGCTTTTAAATATCATATGGAAACTTTAGAATTTATCGTGTGTGCGAGGCTCACTACGGATCGAAAGATTCTCTTCAGTATTTTCACTTCTTGTTTATAAATTCATAATATTAGTTCATTGCATGTGTTAAATAAGGAATTAACTTGTGAAATCATCTTCCTTCAATTCTATCATATTCGTGTCTCCAATTGTACATTTATTTTCTATCTTTGTTTTCACTATCCATCAAAGTTTTGTTGTTTTAGTTAAAATTAAGAATAAGTATCTTGGTAATTAATTAATCTAGAAACTCATTTCCGAGGACGATACTTGGAACTCTAAAATCACCATACTAAAACTTGATTCGTACACTTGCAGTATTGCAATATCATTTCACGCAACAAGTTTTTGGCGCCGTTGTCGGGGAATGGCGATTATTTAGATTAATTGATATTAGGAGATAATTCAAAATTTTAGACTAAAGTGTTTGCGTGTTTTTCCCTTTTTGTGTTTTTCCTTATTTGTTTTCTTTTTATGTTTTCTTTCCTTTTCTATTTTTCTGTCTAGTTCTTGGTTATTTTTGGTACCTTAAGGTGTATGCCCAAGGATATAGCTGAAGGGATCTAATCCCGCAGCGGAAGTGATTGTTAATTGCGTGTTCTTTATTTTGTTACATAGATTCCAATCAAGAACAATACATATACAAATAAGCATGTAATACAAAGTAGGACAACAAGAAAATTACCTTTGAAGATTACTTTGTTCCCGAGCTCCTTCTCTCATGATCACGATCTCAGCAACTCCAACCTGAACGTATGAGATTCACCACTAGATCTTCTCCGTAGTTCTTTAGGTGAGGGAGGAAGGTGGGGTCATTTAGGGTGAGATGTGGAGATTTTGAGAGAAGTTGTGTTTGAAACTTTTCCAACAACACAATGATATGGAACTCTAGGGTTACCAAAAGATTAGTCTCAAAGTTGCATCTCAAGCAACTATTTATAGGGAAATAGGATAGAAATTACCATCCTATCCCTCCTTCATTCTCTCATTAGTATATAGTTAATATGTGAATCTAATTCACATTAAAACCATATATTATATCAATTATATCACATATAATTGATATAACACCTCATATATGAAATTGAACACTTCAATTTCATTCCTAACTTTATACCCTCAATATTACCATGTTGACCCAACGGAGGGACCTAATAGACCTACAGTTCATGAGCTCCAATGATGTGATATTAACTTATCAAACTCTTTGATCCAGTTAATTAATATTCATTAACTACAAGTCACTCCACTATAGATTTGTAGCTGCACTCTCCTCACTGTAGATTATATTGTGTCCATTGATATAATCATTACCCATGAGTTGACCCTTCACAGGTTGTTTGTAATCACAGTTGGGTCAAATTATCGTTTTACCCCTATGATTACCTATTTGTTCCTTAAGCACCACTGATCCTCTAATGAACAACAAGTCTATGGTCCTACCATAGACTCATACCCTCTTAAGTTAGTTTAGAGGGTGGGGCCCTGTTGTTCAAGTTTTGGACTCAGTTCTTAAGGGAACAACCCATCTAATTCCTTAGTGGAGGAATGAGTGAATTTCATCTTGCATGGTTAAGTTCCCAGCTACCTACAAGGTTCTGTCCCTGAGAAGGTAGGCTTATTGAGTCGGCTACAGGCCACTCTCACCCATACTAGTTTATGGACAAACCCCTATAAGCAGGAGTTCTAAACTTGCTTTGGATCCTGGTCGAGTCACTAATGACCATCTATAAATTATTAGTCTTATCCTACTAACGACGTTATAGTGGTTAGACTAATAATTTGTAGTCTGGTCTTGGATGAACTCTTCATACAGGATGTCCCCACTTGCATGTCAACCACATGAATGAGTTGGATTACCTCATTTGTACTAATTACAAAGTGGGTCGCATCCATGGTGTTACGAGAATAAGGTTTCCCACCTTATTCTTATACCATAGACCATTTAGGTTATACTCTTGAACATAATCCAAATAGTGTCTACTACAGTGATGTTCAAGATATATTATAACCTTGGAGCTTAGTTTATTCGATTTAAAAAGCAAGAATATGATTTTACCAAAATAAATAACTCTTTATTTATTTGATCAAAATTACATAAGTTTAGGGCATAAATCCCAACAGGAGCTGCAGACTTGCATCCTTTTGATTCTGAGATTGAGAGGACCTGTAGGAGACTTCTAAGGCAAGGGAGAGCTGAAATTCAGACAATGGCAAATCAGGAGCTAAGCGACAATCCTAAACCCATCAGGGAGTATTTTCAACCTGTGTTTAATTCTGAATAGGTTCGAATTGTCGATGCCCCTATAAATGCTAATAATTTTCAATTGAAAACAGGGCTTATCCAAATGGTTAGGGAAAATGCCTTTAGAGGGCAAGCCCAGAGGATCCAAATTCACATTTGCAAAACTTTCTAGAAATCCGTGGTGCAGTTAAATTGAATGTGATTTCTGCTGAAAGTATTCACTTACGTCTCTTTCCTTTTTCTTTGTAGGGTAGGGCTAAGAAATGACTAGGGTCCCTCCCACCAGGAAGTATCACTTCTTGGGAGGAGTTGGCTCAAGCCTTTATGACCAAATTCTTTCCACCTGTGAAGGCTTAAAAATTAAGGACTGAGATAGAAACTTTTAGGCAGCAAGAGGGAGAACAGTTATTTGAGGCATGGGATCGTTATAAAAACATGCTTAGGAGATGCCCATTGCATGAGTATCCGAATTGGCTCCTGGTACAATTAGGCTATAATGGACTTGCAGGTCAGACTAGGACCATTCTTGATGCCACTACTGGAGAAGCCTTCATGGCAAAGACTGTGCCTGAAGCACGGGCCCTCCTAGAGGAAGTGTCAACTGCCAGCTACCAGTGGCCCATAGACAATGACAGATCCAAACCAGTAGCTGGACTTTATCAACCTAGGTGAGGTAACTGTTCTTAAGTCTCATATGGCATCTATCACTCACGCCTTAAATAAATTTGCAGGAACATCCCAAGCAGTGGTACCCTCTCTGATGGGGATCTGATCCCCTTGAGCAGCGGAAATAGGATTTTATGGATCAATTGCTCGATTGTTTTGGTTTAACACAAATACCAATACATTGAAAAAAAATACAGAATAAGCAATTCTAATCTAATTAGAGCATGTAAATAAAAACATGCAAACACATGTTGTATAATATATTAAACTAAAAGGAAAAGGTAATTACCATTGTAGTTTTCACACCAGCAACTCCTTGCTCCAAGTGAACAACACAGCACCACAAAAAACTTCTTCTTTGTTTTACAGAACATTACCACTTGGAAAACCTCATATTTTCTAAGAAACTTAGATCTGCCCTTTGTGGGAAGGGATCCAACAATTGGAAGAGGTGAAGGGAATTTGGTGTGTGTGAGAGAGAATTTCCAGTAGTGAGCTTGATCGATCCTTCAAGCTTCTGTCCAACCAGAAGTCGAATAGGAGAGGAGAGCTTCCCCACTCCCTATCGATAGGGAGTGAGGTTTGGAACGTGTCCTCCTGACACGTTTCCCAATAATTAAATAATTATTAAATAATTAAATCAAATTTAATTAATTAAATAAATATCATATATTTAAGTAATATTTAAATATAATATATTAAGATCAAATAATATTTAATCTATTTCTCCTCTAACCTATAGTTTTAATGCACATCTCATGCACATTAAATTTTAACCTATAGTTTTTAAATATGAATCACATTCAAATTTAAATTAATATTTGAACTCTTTCAAATATTTAATTCTCACATATAATTTAATATGAATCATATTCACATTAAATTTATAATATAAAGTTCCAAAACTTTATATTATAACGTATCTATATACATTAAATTTATTCCATAATGAATTTGAACATTTCGAATTCAAACGATCTAAGAACCCTTTACGAGCTAGAAGGTGTACCTAATGGACCTACAGATCAGAATCTCCAACGATACGAAATTATTCGGTTAATCTCACTAACATCCTAATCACCATTCGTTAACTACAGGAACACTCCACTAAAGTCCCGCAGTTGCACTCTTCTCACTGCAGATATTTTTCTGTGTCCACGGATATTGACCAATAACAGCAAGTCAATCTTTCACGAATGTCCGTAACACCAGCTGGGTCAAATTACTATTTTACCCCTGGGTTATATCTTGTACCTTAAGTACCAGTGCTCCTCTAATGAACAATTTGTTTGTGGTCTACCAACAAAGAAAAGTCTCTCTCGAGCCAATGAGAGGATCGAACCCTTTGTTCAAGTCCCGGAGACACCACTTAAGGGAACATTCATCTACTTACCCTAGTACGCAGGAAGGAGTGAATTCCATATTGCTAAGTTAAGTCCCCAACCGCTCATTCGGTCTTGTCCCCAAGAAGGTAGGCATATTGAGTCGGCGAATCTGGCCACTCTCACCCATACTAGTCAAAGGACAATCCCTTGCAAATAGGAGTTCGTAACCTGCTCAGTATTGAGATCAAGTTGGATAGGTCATCTTAGTGAAATAGAAACCTAGCTAGTCAACGGAGTTACATCTAGTGGTTATTATCTTGCGGTCCGGTCTTATGTAATCTCATTACATAGGATATTCCCACTCACAGGTCATCTACACGAACACATTAGGATCACAGTATTTGTATCATATACAAAGTGGGCCACATACATAGTGTTACCAGGGTAAGGTACCCAAACCTTTTCACCTGACTATAGACCAATTAGGCTGTATCTCGAATCGAGATCCTTTATATGTACACTACATTCAGTTCAAGAGACATTTTACAGCCTTGGATGTTTAGTTTATTTTATTTAGGGTTAAAATAAAGGGCAATATTGCAAATAACGAACAATAACTCTTTGTTGAAAATAATAACTCTTTATTATAATAATTAGAATAAAATTACAAACTACATGTTTTAGGGCACAAACCCCAACACTCTCAATGTTCCCAGCTTGACGGAGAATCTACTATGGAGCAAGCACATTATCTGAACAATAGAAGCAATAGCTATGGACAGAATCAGATTCAGAATACTATTCCAACACATTACACTCCAGGTTTGAGGTATCATGAAAATTTTTCCTATGCTAATAATAAAAATGTGTTGAATCCTTCTAGAGGTTATGCTTCTACATCTGAGAGGAAGCCATCTCTGGAAGAAACAGTACACTCCTATATTGTTGAATCCAGAAATAGGTCTAACCAGCCGGAGAATGTAGTCACCAGTCTAACTGGTGTTGTGACAAGTCATGGAGATGCCCTGAAGAATATAGAGACTCAGATCAGCTAAATGAGTGTGACAATTCATACATTACAGAAAGGTAAGTTCCCTAGTGACACAGAGGTAAATCCAAGGGAAACCTGCAATGCCATCACATTGAGAAGTGGAAGGAACATAATAAAGGAAGAGGCTGAAAAGGAAGAGGCTCTTGAGATAGAAAAGGATAAGTCACAAGTTGCAAGTGAGAACAAACAGGAGAAACAGACTAAGGCTTTCATCCCTTCTAATTTTAATCTTATTCCTTATCCACAACGCTTTGCAAAGAAAAATGATGATCTGCAGTATCAAAAATTCTTAGATGTTTTAAGAAAGCTGAATGTAAGTATTCATTTTTCTGATGTTTTGGAATAGGTACCCAACTATGCAAAGTTCATGAAGCAGATCTTTTCCAAGAAGGAAAAGTTGTAGGAGTACGAAACCATAAATCTATCTGAGGAATGTAGTGCCATCATACAACAAAAGTTGCCACGAAAGCTTAAGGACCTAGGGAGTTTTACTGTTCCCTACTCTATAGGCAACTTTAGTTTTAATTTTTATCTGATTTGGGTGCTAGTATAAACTTAATGCCTTACTCTGTGTTTAAAAGATTAAGTTTGGGGAGGTAAAACTCACCACAATATCTTTGCAGCTAGCTAATAGGTCTATCACATACCCACGGGGAATAGTGGAGGACATCTTAGTCAAGTTAGATAAATTTGTATTCCCTGTGGACTTCCTTGTCCTGGACATGGAAGAGGATGCAAAGATTCCCATCATCCTGGGGAGACTATTTCTAGCTACAAGTAAGGCGGACATAAGCTTTCATGAGGGCACCCTCAAGCTGCATGTAGGGCAAGAGGAGGTTAAATTTCAAATTTTTACCCCTCAAAAAGATGAATCAGAAATAAACTCCTGTTTAAAGATTGAATTGACTAATGTCTTACCTTTTGACTTAGGGATTGACATTCTTTTGAGTGGTTCTTTAGATAGGGTAGCAAAGGAAACAGGAAATGAGCTGCACGTAGGAAAGAGACACCTTGAGAGAGTACAGACTAGCTAAAGACGTTAAAAAACGCTTCTTGGGAGGCAACCCAAGCTTTAAGTTTTAGTTTTTTTTGTTATTTTTTATTTTAGTCATTTATTTACTCATTAGTTTGTTTGTTTTGCTTTATTAGGTTGGTGTTGATGTCACCCCTCGCTGAAACTCATGCTCTCGTCAGTGGAACTTCAACTCACGTGTCTTCGCTATCCAAGGAACTCAGAAAATAATAATGATCTCCATCACTCAGGACAGTATCGTTCACTCTTACTCTTATATTTGCTTTGAGCTTAGTGTGCTAACATTAGGGACAATGTTTAGTTTAAGTTTGGGGGTGAGACGTTGTTTATCTGTTGTGACTGTCCTGAGTATATACTGAATTGTTGATTGATCTTATACATAAGTATGATTATGATAACCTAGGATGAGATTTAATTGAAATTTTTTGTGATTCTGCTGAAACTTGAGAGCATGATATGAATTCGAGTTAATTTAAAAATTTTCTTGAGTTTTTCCTGCACTTATTATGCACATAGCCTGTGTTCATGTAGTTTTTAAATGCTTAGAACAAAGTTATTAGGTTTAGAAATTTGATGTCACCTCGATAGGTCTAAGAACTGATTTGAGAGTTAAACTGCCGGATAGGGTGAATGACAATATGAAGTGCATGATCTGTATAAAATGTGCTTTATGTGAAATAGTTTTTTTTTGTTGGTTGTTTGTAGAAGAAAAAAAATCGTGAGGACAAAAAGAGCTACCTTCACTGTGATCAGTTAGGCCACTCATTGAGCGAGTGCTCTGGCCAAGGGTCCCTGCAGTGGATATGTGAAAGCTAGTGTCCTTGCACAAAAAAAAAATAGAAAAAAGTGATAAAGAGTGATTAAGTGTTGAGTAGAGTTATTTATTTCTTGAATGTGGGGAGACTCAACGATTAGTAATCATGACCAGTGTTGGGGGAAGTTGAATGGAGAGCCTAAAGTTGATCCGGGCTTAGTAAAAATGAAGGGAACATAGGCTAATCACACACATGTAGGAACACTTAGGAAGAGTTTTAAATTGCTCATTGAAGTACTATGTTTGAGTGCTTCCTGTGATTGCCGAAATTTACTTTTAAATCATTAAGGCTTGAATCAAATGTATGCATAAGAACAATCTCATGTTTAATTATGTTTTTATCCGGACTAGCAAGAGTTTAAGTTTGAGGGTATTTGATAGCACACAAAATGTGTTATCCTTAGGCTTATTTATTGCTAGTTTTATGTTAATTTCAGAGTTTTGATGCGTTCAAATCATTTAATTTCAGGTAAAGAGCTTAAAGAATACATTTGGAGACATTATGAATCACTCGGGATCGAATCGAGACTTTTTGGAGCTTAAAATAATATCAATTGAAAGTAGAAAAACCATTCCAAGCTAGTAGACTCGAGGTGATGGCGTTGCAACGCCGTGCTTGCTACTTTTGTGCATAGAAGAACCATGCTGATAGCATTGCAACGCTGCCTTGCAGCGTCGCAACGCTATCTCGATAAGAAATCTATCTTGAAGGACCCTGGCGAGGATGTTGCTACGCCAGATCGATAGGTTGGGCGCGCGCTTAAGGTAGCAACGTTGCAACGCTGCCCTTAGCGTTGCAACACCACCGAGTATTTCAATATATGCTACCCGCCTAGTGCAACGTTATGACGATTGCACTATAAATACAACACTTTGCCAATCTTTGAAGGAGAGCCGAATTTGATAGTTTTTGCACCCTAATTTCGAAATACACTCTCTAAGAGGAGAAAGAAGAGCATTCCTTGGGAACCAAAGCATTCGTTGAGGTTCGAGATTGCGACGAGAGCTCGGAGATGAGGGACTGGCATCGACACATAAGTTTATTTTCTCTTTCTTTTAGATTGTAACTCCGTTTAAGGACGTTTCTATAACTTTAGCTTGATTTTATTGTGATTTAGAGTGGCTAAACATTGTAATTAGGATTTGATTTGCATGTTTAAGACTTATTTGCCTATGTATTGAACATGTTTTGTTATTTATTTTTGGCAATTCGTTCTTCAATTGTTTGATCTTGTTGGTTTAAGTGGACTCGAGAGAAAGAAACTTAGATTAGAGCAAAGTTGTCAAAACTCTTAGAAGTCTGGCATGAGAATGACCTAGAAATCTAAGGGAAACACATAAAGAAGTTGCTTAATGTCGTGCATGCTTTTAAATATCATAAGGAAACTTTAGAATTTATCGTGTGTGCGAAGCTCACTACGGATCGAGAGATTCTCTTCAGTATTTTCACTTCTTGTTTATAAATTCATAATATTAGTTCATTGCATGTGTTAAATAAGGAATTAACTTGTGAAATCATCTTCCTTCAATTCTATCATATTCGTGTCTCCAATTGTACATTTATTTTTTATCTTTGTTTTCACTATCCATCAAAGTTTTGTTGCTTTAGCTAAAATTAAGAATAAGTATCTTGGTAATTAATTAATCTAGGAACCCATTCCCGAGGATGATACTTGGAACTCTAAAATCACTATACTAAAACTTGACTCGTACACTTGCGGTATTGCAATATCATTTCACGCAACAAATTTTCTTTGTGTTGTCTTTGTTTTTCTTGTGTGTGTGTGTGTTTTTTTCTTTTGAGTCATGTTTGTTTTTTTATGGTTGTACTGTTCCATTGTGTTTGTGAGCCTATTTTTATTTGCTTTATTATTTTACTATGGCATCTGATAGATTTGGGTAGCCCTTTAGGGAATCTAAGCCCAATGAGCAAACACCGTCTAGTTCTTACACTTTTAATTATCCCTCTATTAGTTTTGAGTCTTTTTAGCAAGGGTATGGGTTTCATGATTATCACATGTCTAATCATTATCATACCTAATCTATGAGTTATGGAAATCTCACCTATTATAATAGTTAGTGCTCTTGGACCTATTTACCATATCCTAATTATGTTCGGGATGCCCAAGTAGTAGACGAATCTTCCATAGATAAGTTGATGAGTTAACAGAAAAATAATTCAGTGGAGTTGCATGTTTGAATATTAGAATTGGATGATGAAATAAATAAGCTTCAAAAGTCTAGGGAAGATAGTAAGGTAAAATTCCCCTTTGATGAAACAATGAAATAAATTGTGGAGTTTAATGACCAAAATGAGAGAGAAAGGATATTCCAGAGTTTAAGGGAGGTTAGTGAAGAAGGATCCACTACTTTAGAATGTTCAGTGAGTCACTTAATCACTGACCCACTAATAGCTTTTGAGGATCCTAGTCCTTCATTTTCTTCTGAGATTGGGTTGTTGAGGGAGTGTACTTTAGATTTAGGAGAATTAGAGATTTTTAGCACACCCTAAGATCGAGTCTGTGAGGATGAGAGAGGAGATGAACCTTATATTATTGAGTTAGTTCAGGAGGTGGAGCTTGAGGTTTTTAGGCCTCTGTTTGTTCTATCTTCTGACTCTTCTCTTATTTGTGAGTGTTCTTGTTCTTATTCTTACGAGTCTTTGTGTGAGTGAGTTTATTTTGATATTTCTCCTTTTATATTTTTAATATTTAAAAAAATAAAAAAATATTTCTTTTTCGAACTCTCATGAGAAGCTAGTATTTTTGTTAGTTTTAATCTGTGATAGCATCATAAAAGTGTTATTTTATCTACTCATTTTACACTATTTATGCTACACTCACATGCTTATTTATCTATTTTACAGGAGATTTGTATTTTGGAGCATTTCAAGAGGCTTAGAAAGGATCAAGGGTTAAAATGGCGAAATCGAGCCAAGAAACGCATCAAATCATGAGAAGATGAGCTAGACAAGCCAAATGAGTAGCCTGTAGAGTGTCTAGACACCAAAATAAAGTGTTTAGATGCCACTCACTCTCATGCAAAAAGACCCATACATAGAGTGTCTAGATGCTTCTACAAGCGTCTAGACGCTAGCGCATTCCAATCGATGAGGGCTCGCTCAACGCCGCGGGGAGGCAATGCTCGACGTTGTTCCAAGCGTCTCGACGCCAACTATATTTTTGCAGATTTTTTCCTTATGTAGATGGGGAAGCACCTAGACTCTCTCATTGGCATCTAGATGCTTCCCACTATTATAAAAACAACTTGTTCATTTAGGTTTTAGAGACACTTGTAGACTTTTGTTACCACGTTCGAGATTTGCTAGTTTTTTAAGAGTTTTAAGAGTTGTTGGGTTGTATTGATGAAGACCATGGAGGTCGTTAGAGTGTTCATGACTATGCTCTGCTAAACTTCCTCTTCTGGTTCATAGGTCGGTCGAACCCAATTGTAATGTAGTGAGGCTTGTTTGTAATTCTTAGCTTTATTGACAATTAATTATTGAATTCTCTACTTTAATGTTATGAGTATGCATCTTTGATTGAATTGACGCCTCAATTGTTTATGCATATCTACCATTATTCATGATCATGATGAGTGATAATTATGTTGATTGACTGCGTAACACTAGAGTTGTAACTGTGTGTGATTCTGTGGGGAACCTTGGATTCATAGCTGACATGTTAGACTCTACGAAATTTAAGAAGTATGTTAATTGGATTCATCTAATTAAGGTGTCTTGGTCTTCCATATTGTTTAATGATTTTATCTTAATCGTTCTAGAACATTCATACCAGGTTATTAGCATAATTGAAATTAACTTATGCATTCATAAAGTTAATGAATTTAGGGAAATGGATTTTTAGGGAAAGCCTACCAAGTTATTGCTAATTAGTTAAAATCTATTTGTGAGTGTTTGTGATCTATATTACAATTAGGATCACCATGCCTATGAACTAGAACTTGGTAAGATTTGATATTTCTCAAACTTTCTCTCTCTTATTTAATTTTTTGTTGTTTTCTTTAATTCAACCAAATATCTCCTTGTTTTCTTTTGGAATTTAATTTTGGAAAGTTTAAATTCATTGCTCCCTGTGGAATTCGACTTGGTCCATTATTTCTACAAGTTAAAGTAGAAAGCCAGTTTTTAGTCAGGCTTTGACAACTCATTGCTCATGGTAGCATAACCTCAAATCTGTTTTGTAGATTCAAGGAAGAGAGGACCGAAGAAATCAGAGAATTTCTATGTGCCTTGAGAGCCTATATGAGATACATCGAGCTAATAACACTAAACAAGCGTTTCTGGGGAGGAAACCCAAACTACTTTCCCTTTTTGTTTTCTTCTTTTTTTTTGTTGTTTCTCTTTCCTTTTTTTTTTTGTGTTGGTCGCATGTTCGTTTGGTTGATTACTTTTAGGAGTTCGATAGAAATAAACTCACATTGCACCCAATTGATCAGGAGAATCGAGGTTGTTCTTGCACTTCAGAGTAATATCTTTCTTCCCTTATTCTCTTATTGTCCTTAAACATACTTAGATAGTTGGGTAGTTTTTACATTGATGACAATGTATCCTTTAAGTGGGGGAGGATGTGTTCCATTCCGATCTAATATTGTGAATTTTGAGCTTAATTTGAATTTTTTTTATGTAAAGAATGTGTGCTATGAGTTGTTTTAGGATCTGTATGCATTTTGTGATTATGAAGTTTGATGATTAGTGTTCATGAAGTGGACTTGTTGGGATGTATGCCTTAAACTCGTGGATGTTGTAAATGATGGAGATCTGATCTCCTTGAGCAGCGGAAACGTGGTTTGGAATCGTAATTGCTTGATTGTTTAGGTTGAAGCAAAAACCAGTACATTGACAAAATATAGAACAAGCATACATCATTTAATCTAATTAAAGCATGGACTAGTACATGCAAACATGATAGAAGTTTAACGATTAAACTATGAAGAGAGGTGAATAAATTACCTTTGTAGCTTTTTCGCAGCAACTTGTTGCTCCAAAGGTTGTACAACAAATCAATTGTACATGGACTTCTCTGTTTTCTTCCAGCAAGAACACAACCACCAGAGATCACCTTCTATATCTCTGAGTGCTTAGATCCTCCTTGGTGGGAAGGATTCCAACTTTTGGAATAATTGGGAATTTTGAGAGTGAGAGAATTCTAGAGCAACAACAATTCTCAAAATTGCTTGAATGATCAAATCCATCACCTGCTTCTTCCAACCCCCTACACTTAACGATAGGGAGTAGAGAAGAAACTGGTGAGTGGGGAACGTGTCATCTACATGTTCCCCTCTTTTAATTAATTAAATAATTAATTAAAACATATATAACATATTAAATAATTAATTAATTGTCAATTAATTAATTTGAATATCTTATATATCAAATAGATTATATGTATATGATTAAATCATATTTAATCATTAACTTATAGTTTTAATGTACATCCAGTGCACATTAAATTTTATCCTATAGTTTGCAAATGTGAATCACATTCACATTTAATATAATATTTAAACTCTTTCAAATATTCAATTCACTCAAATAATTTAATATGAATCATATTCACATTAAATTTATAATATATAGTTCCAAAACTATATATTATATCGTATCTAAATACATTAAATATATTCCTTAATGAATTTGAACATTTCAAATTCAAATGATCTAAGAACCCTTTACTGAGCTAGAAGGTGGACCTAATGGACCTACTGGATCGAAAGCTCCAATGATACGAGATTGCTCTTGGTTAATCTCATTAACCTCCCAATCAACATTCGTTAACAATGGAACACTCCACTAAAGTCCCACAGCTGCACTCTTCTCACTACAGATATATTTCTGTGTCCATGGATATTGACCGTTAACAGCAAGTCAATCCTTCATGAATGTTCATAACACCAGCTGGGTCAAATTACCGTTTTACCCCTGGGTTACATCTTGTGCCTTAAGTACCAGTGCTCCTTTAATGAATAATTTGTTTCTGATCCTACCAACAAACAGAGTCCCTCTCGGGCCAATGAGAGGGTCGGGCCCTTTGTTCAAGTCCCGGAGACACCACTTAAAGGAACATTCCTCTACTTACCCTAGTAGGCGAGAAGGAGTGAATTCCATCTTGCTAAGTTAAGTTCCCAGCCGCTCACTCGGTTTTGTCCCCAAGAAGGTAGGCATATTGAGTCGGCGAATTTGGCCACTCTCACCCTTACTAGTCAAAGGACAATCCCTCGCGAACAGGAGTTCGTAACCTGCTCAGGATTGAGATCAAGTTGCCTAGGTCATCCTAGTGAAATAGAAACCTACCTAGTCAACGGAGTTACAGCTAGAGGTTACTATTTCGTGGTCCGGTCTTATGTAATCTCATTACATAGGATATCCCCACTCACATGTCATCTACACAAACACGTTAGGATCACAGTTTTTGTATCAAATACAAAGTGGGCCACATCCATAGTTTTACCAGGGTAAGGTACCCAAACCTTATCCCCTAACTATAGACCCTTTAGGCTTTATCTCGAACCGAGATCCTTTTTATGTACATTACATTCAGTTAAAGATTCATTTAACAACCTTGGATGTTTAGTTTATTGGATTTAGGGTTTAAATGAAGGCAAACTCGTATATAACGAACAATAACACTTTATTGAAATAATCACACTTTATTACATTAATTAGAACATAATTACAAACTACGAGTTTTAGGGCAGAAATCCTAACAAACTCCCACTTGAACTAAAACTCTAATGGGGTACATCATAATCGAAAACAGTGGTTACAAGAGATAGAAATACAATAAACTAGGGCATCCATATACCCCATTACATATCTCCCACTTGCCCTAGATTAGCCTATGTACATATCTCGTATACCTGCATTTTTCCGGATGACCTCAAACACTTTAGCCGTGAGAGTCTTTGTAAACGGATCAGCAATATTGTGCTCCGAAGCAATCTTCGTGACTGTCACTTCTCCTCGTTGCTCTATCTTCTCGTATCAGGTGATACTTCCTCTCGATGTGCTTACCTCGCTTATGGCTGCGAGGTTCATTTGAATTGGCTACCGCACCATTGTTGTCACAAAGATAACGTGATGGGAGATTCCATATTTGGAACAACTTCCAAATCGATGAGGAATTTCCTTAGCCAAACAAATTTCCTTAGTTGTTTCACAAGCAGCGACATACTCAGCCTCCATTGTGGAGTCAGCGATGCATCCTTGCTTGATTCTTCGCCATACTATAGCTCCCCCATTAAGGGTGAAAACTGATCCCGATGTTGATTTCCAAGAATCCTTATCGGTCCAAAATCGTAATCGCATCCCATGAAGGATCGAGATCCTTAGACCCATACAAAAGCGTATAGTTCCTCGTTTTCCTTAGATACTTGAGGATATTTTTAACTGTTGTCCAGTGGTCTAACCCTGGATTGGACTGGTACCTACTGACTATTCCCACTGCATAGCAAATGTCCGACCTAGTGCATAGCATAACATACATTAAGCTACCTACTGCAGAGGCATAGGAAATATGTCTCATATCCTCAACTCTTTGAGGTGTCTTGGGACACTGTTCCCCAGACAGATGAACTCCATGCCTGAAGGGTAATGAGCCCCTCTTGGAATTCTGCATCGAATATCTGGACAACATTTTATCGATATAAGACGCTTGAGACAGTGCTAGCGTTTTGTTCTTGCGATTTCGGAAGATCTGAATCCTAAGAACATATTGCGCCTCTCCCAAATCTTTCATTTGGAATTGGGTCGCCAACCAATTCTTTATGTCAGTAAGGTCCTACATCATTCCCAATGAGTAGGATATCATCCACATAAAGTACTAACAAAGCTACTTTGTCGTTGATGATCTTCTTGTAAACACAAGGCTCATCAACGTTTTGTTCAAAGCCGTAAGACTTGATCGCAGTACCAAATCTTATATTCCAAGATCTTAACGCTTGTTTCAATCCATAAATGGA
The DNA here is from genome assembly GCA_036507285.1 of Trichosanthes cucumerina. Lineage (NCBI taxonomy): Eukaryota > Viridiplantae > Streptophyta > Magnoliopsida > Cucurbitales > Cucurbitaceae > Trichosanthes > Trichosanthes cucumerina. Next base: position 20,819,062 of record CM071841.1, read on the forward strand.
CCGATTGAGCTTGCAAACTTTTTGCTCCTAACCTTGGGCTATGAACCCTTCGGGCTGAGACATGTAGATGCTCTCGTCAAGATTACCATTCAAAAAGGCAGTCTTGACGTCCATTTGTCAAATTTTATAATCATAAAAGGCGGTTATGGACAAGAGTATCTTTATAGACTTCAGCATAGCAACAGGGGAAAAAGTTTCTTCATAGTCAACTCCTTCCCTTTAGGTAAAATCCTTTGCTACAAGTCTAGCCTTAAAGGTCTGTACCTTTCCGACTGCATCTCTCTCTCTTATAGATCCATTTACACCCTATGGGTCTAACCCCTTCAGGTTGGTCTACAAGTTTCCATACTGAATTGAAGTCCATTGACTCCATTTCAAGGTCCATGGCTTTGATCCATTGGTCCTTGTCTACGTCATTCATTGCCTGTTTATAAGACAATGGATCTTCTACGCCGTCATCAGGTATGACAACTTGAGTTTTAGCTAAACCCAAGTAGCAGTCTGGTTAGGAAACAACCCTCCCACTGCGTCGAGGCATTCCCAACGATTGAGAAGGACGAGACTGACTTAAAGTGTTGGCTCTTCCATCAACTCTTGATGATGGTCCAGCTTGATCAACAACTCTTGTTGGTTCATGTGTAGCTTCATTTAGTACTAATTTACTACGCGGTTTGTGGTTCCTCATGTGATCTTCCTCCAAGAATGTGGCATTTGTCGATACAATCACCTTGTTTTCTTGTGGGTCGTAGAAAAGACCACCTCTCGTTTCTTTAGGATAGCCAACAAATTGGCACAATCTTGAAAGAGGTTCCAGTTTCTTTGGGTTTGTCACGAGCATGTGTGCCGGACAACCCCAAATCCTGAAGTGTTGTAAACTAGGTTTACGCCCCTTCCAAATTTCAAAAGGTGTTTCTGAAACACTTTTTGATGGAACATTGTTCAAGATTTGAACTGCAGTCTCTACTGCGTATCCCCAAAACGAGGAAGGCAACTGAGCATAGCTCATCATAGAACGAACCATGTCTAACAAGGTTCTATTTCTCCTTTCTGACACACCATTTTGTTGTGGTGTATTAGGTGCAGAGAGTTGAGATTTAATTCCATGTTCTATCATATAGTCCTGGAATCTCAAATCCATATACTATCCACCTCGATCGGATCGAAGCGTTTTAATGGTTTTCCTAATGCATTCTCTACTTCTGCCTTATACTCTTTTAACTTTTCAAGTGCTTCAGACTTGTGATGCATTAGGTATAGATAACCATACCTCGAATAATCATCTATGAAAGAGATGAAATATTCGTACCCTCCTCGATCTTTGACATTCACTGGACCATAAAGATCCGAATGCACAAGTTCTAGGGGCTCTACCGCTCTGTAACCTTTTTCAGTAAAAGGTCGCTTGGTCATTTTACCTTCCAAGCAAGACTCGCAAGGCGGTAAAGAATCATCTTCTAACTTATTTAGAAGTCCATTCTTAGAAAGTCTCTCAATCCGGTTGAGATTAATATGACCAAGTCTAAGATGCCATAGATAGGTATTATTATTTGGAGAAATTCTTTGTCTTTTATTTTGAGTGTTAGCATTTTTAAACATCTCATGATTTAAAATTGCTTTGCTTTTGTTCGGTTTCAGTACATACAAGCCATTTTTCAATTTAGCAGAACAAATATTGACACCTTCTTTCAAAATGAACGCTTCATTAATTGAAAAAGAAATACAATATCCAAGTTCTATTAAACAAGAGATAGAGATTAAGTTCCTTTTAAGCTTAGGAACTATATACAGATTTTTTAATAAAAGAAATCTATCTCCGAAAAATAGCTTAGCATCTCCCACTGCACGAGCTGAGACGACGTCTCCCGTTCCGACCCTGAGCGTCATCTCACCCTCTTCGAGCTCCCTAAAGGAACTAGTTTCCTGAAATGAAGAGCAAACGTGATTAGTGGCTCCTGAATCAAGTATCAAGGTTTAATCATCATTTTCTACTAAACATGTTTCAAGAACAAGTAAATCTGATTTACCTTTCTTCTCTTTGAGCTCAACAAGGTATTTTGGGCAGTTTCGCTTCCAGTGCCCATCCACGTTGCAGTGGAAACATTTTCCTTTATCTGCAACTTTGGCTTTTCCCTTGTCTTTGTCAGCAGCAGGCGTCTTCCCTTTCCCTCCTATTTTCTTCTTTTGGGTCTTCTTAAGCCTAGAAGATGAGCTACAAGACTTAGTCCCAGAGGATGAACCCTTCTGGAACCTTCTGGAATGGGCAAACAGATTTGCCTCTCCATCATCATGTCCCTTATTCTTCATAAGAGACTGGAAAGTCTGTAGTTCATTAAGGAGAGTAGTCAGGTTATACTCTATCTTGTTCATCACCACATTGTTGCGGAATTGCAGGAAACTCTTCGAAAGAGACTCCAGGATGAACGATACCTGACTTTGCTCGTCAATGACCGCTCCGTTCATTTCAACGACGTTGAAGTGGACCATCAGATCAAGAACGTGTTCTCTCACAGATGACCCCTCCTTCACACTGTAGTTATAAACGTATTTAAGGGATTCATGTCGAATCTGTCCAGACGGTTGTCCAAACATTTCCTGCAGCGAACTCATGATCTCACAAGCTGAGACCATGCCCTCGTGCTTTTTGGCCAGAACTTCAGAAACACTAGCCAAAATGTAGACCTTGGCCTTATCATTGGCCTTGATCCAATGGATCGTGCGCTGCTAATGATTGAGGAGCGTTACGGCGGGGATCGAGGACATTCCTCGAGCAAGACAAACCGTAGGTCGTCAACAACGAGAATCATATTCAAGTTGGACTTCCACGTAGTAAAATTCTCACTAGTTAAACGGTCGCTTTTGAGTAAGGCTATTATAGAGGACGACATGCTGAAAATCTAAAATAGTTCTAATTAGTTATGCCTTTTAAACCCATTGTAAAAACCAATCAAATTTAGCAAAATTATTAAAGAACCCTAGTGTTTAAACTAAACTCACTGTTTAAATTAAACCTTTAATTTTGCAACAATACTTCAAGGGTTTAGAACAAAAGCCTCCGTCAGGCAGTCAGTCATTCCTCCCTTGAATTGAGACTTTCTCAGCCAATTCTCACTACCAGAACATCTTATGTCCCAATGGTCCTTAGCTACCGTTTGTTTGGTCAAGGATTTGTTAACTAACTTAACTCATCCCGTAAATGTGACCCTATCATTTTCAGATCCAATAGGCCCGAGCCAACAGGCTACTATTAAGAAAGACAAATGTTGGTAAACAACCTAAGAGACCCTATCCATTTCTAGAGTTCGCGGTGTTCCGATCCCTATAGTCAGGCCCTCCGTAGGGTTTGGTTGTTCCAGGACAACCTAGCAGGCGGACTATAGAAATCTCACGGTGCGACCTAATGGAGGAGACCGTAGGATACGTTGACACGCGTCCTGCTCTCATTTACTATGAATACTTCCCTCATTCACCATGGTATTGAACCATGCAAACACATACCGTAGGGGGACACCCTATTGACGCCACGTAGCCGAGCATGGAACTCACGGTGTGAACTCTTGAGGACGTGAGAGTAAACTCGATGCGAACATCTCGTTTTCTCCCACTGAAGTTCCTAAAATTAGGGTATAGGTTTAACTTAGTTGGATTCTGGCTAAAAGAATCTATCTAAGTCTATGTCTATTATAACTATTATAACTAGGTCTTAAAACCTTATGTCTAGGTGAATAAACATTTTAATTACCTAGAGATAAAAATAGAACTAAGGTTAATTCAACTCAGTTTCCAGGTCAGTTCTCAGGTAGGAGGTGTTCCATTAACCGTCAGCTTAAGTACCCCCAGCCTTAGACAGAACTTCGCCAGTAGAGTTCCCTTATAACCAAAGTCCTAACGTCATACTATATTTGAAACTATTTAAAATACTACGTAAGACTAATTTCTAATCCTATTAGAAATTGAAACTTAGGTCTAAATTAATTTTAAACGATTTAAAACTAATTTAAAAAATAGCCCAAGTTCCTATATTTGCATGCATTTCTTTATTATAGGTCATGGTTTCTAAAACCCCTTTGGTTTATAACTTTTATAAATTTTAATAATTAACCTATGAAAGAAACTATATTATAAATCCAACAATCTATATTCAAATTGGAATTATAAAAAGAATTCAACTATTTAAATTATAAAATTACTTAAACAAAATAACATTTATTTTAAACTAAGAAATTTCATGTTCCATGCAATTTATTTTCCATATAATCTAATTATAACACTTATAATTAATTACTCATGAAAAAATAAATTAATCATGCATTCAACCATATTCATATGACATTTATATAAATAAAATGCATGAACATGCTTATCCTATGGTGGGAATAATCTAAATGACATTCATAAAGACATAAAACTGTAAAACCGGAACAATTTGGCCCCTAAAGTGCAAAAAAAAATAAATTACATTAATTTATTTCATGAAACCGGTCCAAAAATATATTGAACCGGCCTTGAACCGCTCGAACTGGATCAAAACCAATGAAACAGCCGAACCGGTCTGCAGCTGCTAGAATGCCCCACGGCGTTGCAACGTTGATGCCAGCGTTGCAACGCCCGCTTTGTCGTATGCACGCCTGCTATCGGGATGGCATTGCAACGCTGAGGGGCAGCGTTGCAACGCCGCTGACTCCTTGAGCGCCCGCGTCGATAGGGAGCGGTGGCGTTGCGACGCCGTTCTTCAACATTGCAACGCTGATGCTTCGGCAGTGGCAGAAAATCACGAACACAACAGTTTCGTTCTTCAATTCCTCCTTCGATTCTCAACCGAATTGAATGAAACTGGTCCCGAACGACTCGTAACTCAATTACAGACTCAATTATGCACTTTTTACCCAAAAACGCAAGGGCCTTTACATACAAATTGATCATAATCAAAGTAAACTAAGGCCAAAACATTCCTAAAAAAGTTTTACAGCAAACCAAATGCATTTCCCACCAAATCAATGCAATTTTGTTTCAAAACAAAACAAATCAAGCATTGCTCTAATACCAATTGATGGAGATCTGATCTCCTTCAATAGCGGAAACATGGTTTGGAATCGTAATTGCTTGATTGTTTAGGTTGAGGCAAAAACCAGTACATTGACAAAATACAGAACAAGCATACATCATTTAATCTAATTAAAGCATGGACTAGTACATGCAAACATGATGGAAGTTTAACGATTAAACTATGAAGAGAGGTGAATAAATTACCTTTGTAGCTTTTTCGCAACAACTTGTTGCTGCAAAGGTTGTACAACAAATCAATTGTACAGGGACTTCTCTGTTTTCTTCCAGCAAGAACACAACCACCAGAGATCACCTTTTATATCTCTGTGTGCTTAGATCCTCCTTGGTGGGAAGGATTCCAACTTTTTTGGAATAATTGGAAATTTTGAGAGTGAGAGAATTCTAGAGCAACAACAATTCTCAAAATTGCTTGAATGATCAAATCCATCACCTGCTTCTTCCAACCCCCTACACTTAACGATAGGGAGTGGAGAAGAAACTGATGAGTGGGGAACGTGTCATCTACACGTTCCCCTCTTTTAATTATTTAAATAATTAATTAAAACATATATAACCTATTAAATAATTAATTAATTCTCAATTTTTGAATATCTTATATATCAAATAGATTATATGTATATCATTAAATCATATTTAATCATTAACCTATAGTTTTAATGTACATCCAGTGCACATTAAATTTTATCCTATAGTTTGCAAATGTGAATCACATTCACATTTAATATAATATTTGAACTCTTTCAAATAGTCAATTCTCTCCTATAATTTAATATGAATCATATTCACAATAAATTTATAATATATAGTTCCAAAACTATATATTATATTGTATCTAAATACATTAAATATATTCCCTAATGAATTTGAAGCTCCAACGATACGAGATTGCTCAGTTAATCTCATTAACCTCCCAATCAACATTCGTTAACTACGGGAACACTCCACTAAAGTCCCACAGCTGCACTCTTCTCACTGCAGATATATTTCTGTGTCCATGGATATTGACCAATAACAGCAAGTCAATCCTTCATGAATGTTCGTAACACCAGCTAGGTCAAATTACCGTTTTACCCCTGGGTTACATCTTGTGCCTTAAGTACCAGTGCTCCTCTAATGAACAATTTGTTTGTGGTCCTACCAACAAACAGAGTCCCTCTCGGGCCAATGAGAGGGTCAGGCTCTTTGTTCAAGCCCCGGAGACACCACTTAAGGGAACATTCCTCTACTTACCCTAGTAGGCGGGAAGGAGTGAATTCCATCTTGCTAAGTTAAGTTCCCAGCCGCTCACTCGGTCTTGTCCCCAAGAAGGTAGGCATATTGAGTCGGCGAATCTGACCACTCTCACCCATACTAGTCAATGGACAATCCCTCGCGAACAGGAGTTCGTAACCTGCTCAGGATTGAGATCAAGTTGCCTAGGTCATCCTAGTGAAATTGAAACCTACCTAGTCAACGGAGTTACAGCTAAAGGTTACTATTTCGTGGTTCGGTCTTATGTAATCTTATTACATAGGATATCCCCACTCACATGTCATCTACACAAACACGTTAGGATCACAGTGTTTGTATCAAATACAAAGTGGGCCACATCCATAGTTTTACCAGGGTAAGGTACCCAAACCTTATCCCCTAACTATAGACCCTTTAGGCTTTATCTCGAACCGAGATCCTTTTTATGTACATTACATTCAGTTAAAGATTCATTTAACAGCCTTGGATGTTTAGTTTATTGGATTTAGGGTTTAAATAATGGCAAACTCGTAGATAACGAACAATAACACTTTATTGAAATAATAACACTTTATTACATTAATTAGAACATAATTACAAACTACGAGTTTTAGGGCACAAATCCAACAGTAAATGCTTGATGAATTAATAAAGTGTTATTTTCATCTTTTCTTGTATACTTAATTTAAACTTAAATCCAATAAACTAAGTTCTAGGGTTATATACATGTTTATGAGAACTTGAACAGTATGTTGCCATACATAGGATCATGTTTGAGTAAATAACCTAAACGATCCATAGTATATGGATGAGGTTGGGAACATTATCCTGGTCACACAACGGATGTGACCCAGTTTGTATTTGATACAAACGAGGCGATCGAACTCATTCATGTAGTAGACATGTAAGTGGGAGCATATTGTGTGATGAGTTCATATAAGATCGGACTGTGAATTATTAACCAACTGATGTAACACCGTTAACAGATTGGGTTTTATAATTCATAGATGACAAAGAGTAACTTGACCTAAATCTTGAGTGAGTTAAGGACACCTGTCTATGAGGGATTGTCCTTTAACTAGTATGGGTGAGAGTGGTCGAGTCGCCGACTCAATAAGCCTACCTTCTTGGGGACAAAACCAAGTAGAGAGCTGAAAAAACTTAACTCCACGAGATGAAATTCACCCGTTCTCGAGCTAGGAAACTTAGATAGGTTGTTCCCTTAAGTGTTGACTCTTGGTCTTGAACAATAGGGCCCCACTCTTTCATTGGCCCGAGAGGGACTTTATTTATAGTAGGACCATAAACATGTCGTTGATTAGAGGACCAGTGGAACTTAAGGAGTAAGAAGTAATCACATGTGTAAAACGGTAACTTGACCAAGATTTGATTACAAACAACCTGTGAAGGGTTGACATACGGACTTTGGTTACATCAACGTGTTGGGATTTGTGCCCTAAACCTCGTACTTTGTAATTATGTTCTAATTATTGTAATAAAGTGTTATTGTTCGTTATCTACGAGTTTGCCTTTATTTAAACCCTAGATCCAATAAACTAAACATCCAAGGCTTTTAAATGAATCTCTAACTGAATTAATGTACATAAAAAGGATCTCGGTTCGAGATACAGCCTAAAGGGTTTATAGTTAGGGGATAAGGTTTGGGTACCTTACCTTGGTTAAACTATGGATGTGACCCACTTTGTATTTGATACAAACACTGTGATCCTAACGTGTTCGTGTAGAAGACATGTGAGTGGGGATATCCTATGTAATGAGATTGCATAAGACCGGACCACGAAATAGTAATCTCTAGCTGTAACTCCGTTAACTAGTTAGGTTTCTATTTCACTACGATGACCTAGGCAACTTGATCTCAATCCTGAGCAGGTTACGAACTCCTGTTCGCGAGGGATTGTCCTTTGACTAGTATGGGTGAGAGTGGCCAGATTCACCGACTCAATATGCCTACCTTCTTAGAGACAAGACCGAGTCAGCGGCTGGGAACTTAACTTAGCAAGATGGAATTCACTCATTCCCGCCTACTAGGGTAAGTAGAGGAATGTTCCCTTAAGTGGTTTCTCTGGGACTTGAACAAAGGGCCCGACCCTCTCATTGGCCCGAGAGGGACCCTGTTTGTTGGTAAGACCACAAACAAAATGTTCATTAGAGGAGCACTGGTACTTAAGGCACAAGATGTAACCCAGGGGTAAAACGGTAATTTGACCCAGCTGGTGTTACGAACATTTGTGAAGGATTGACTTGCTGTTATTAGTCAATATCCATAGACACAAAAATATATCTGCAGTGAGAAGAGTGCAGCTGTGGGACTTTAGTGGAGTGTTCCCGCAGTTAACGAATGTTGATTGGGAGGTTAATGAGATTAACCGAGCAATCTTGTATCGTTGGAGCTTCTGATCTGTAGGTCCATTAGGTCTACCTTCTAGCTCATAAAGGGTTCTTAGATCATTTGAATTTGAAATGTTCAAATTCATTAGGGAATAAACTTAATGTATATTGATACAATATAATATATAGTTTTGGAACTATATATTATAAATTTAATGTGTATATGATTCATATTTAATTTTGTGAGAGAATTAAATATTTGAAAGAGTTCAAATATTGAACTCAAGTGTGAATGTGATTCATATTTGAAAACTATAGGTTAAAATTTAATGTGCAGTGGATGTACATTAAAACTATAGGTTAAAGGGGTAATATGATTAAATGAGATTTAATCCAAATTAAATATATGATATTTAATTTGTATTATTTAAATATGATTTAAATTAATAATTAAATTTGATTTAATTCTATTATTATTATTATTATTATTATTTTAATAATAAAAATAAGGGAAAGTGTCATCCAGACACGTTCCCCACTACCCCTCCCCTTCTCCCTATTGACAGTTTAACAGGGAGAAGGGGTTGTTCATTTGATGATCAATTGATCAATTGGTGCAAGAAGGCAAAAAATCTCTCTCTCTCTCTCAATCTCTAGAATTCCCTAATTCTTCCAAATTGTTTGAATCCTTCCCACAAAGGAGAGATCTAAACACTCAGAGACATAGAGGGTTTTCCAAATTGGTGGTGTTCTGTTGGTGAAAAACAGAGAACTTTTGAAGTTCTTGAGTTGCTGAACATTAGAGCAAGGAGTTGATGTTCTGCTAAACTACAAAGGTAATTCCTTCTTCCATTTAGTTTAATTGTTAAACTTAATATGTTTGCATGTATGCTATTATCCATATCTAATAGGATTAGAATTTTCATGCTTGTTCTGTTTTTGTCAATGTATGGGTTTTTATTTTAAGCAAAACAATCTTGCATATTACGATTCCTAATTCGTTTCCGCTGCTCAAGGAGATCTGATCTCCATCACAATGGACACAACTTGTCCTACAGTGAGGAGAGTGCAACTACGAGACTATAGTGGAGTCACTCGTAGTTAATGAATGTTGATTAACGGGATCTGAATGTTGGATCAGTTAATCTTGTACCATTAGAGCTCTTGATCTGTAAGTCCATTACACCCCTACGTTGGCTTAATATGGATATAAACGAGGGTATAAAGTTTTGGAACGAATTTGAAATGGTCAAATTCATAAAAGGGAGTTATATCAATTATATGTGATACAATTGATCTAATATATAGTTTGATGTGAATATGATTCATAATAAACTATATGCTATATTTGAATTAATTTCCAAATATTTATTTAGTATGAAAGAGTTTCATATTAAATACTAAGGGAATAATTGAATTGAGAAATATACAATTGAATATGATTCAATTGATATTTAATAAAGTATGTGATACTTTATAATATGCAATATGCAAATATGATTTGTATAGCGCATATGTTAGGGAGAAAATGAGTGAGTGGATGGAGGAAATTACCTCCATCGTCACTCATTATAAATAAGTGCATTTGGATGCACTTTGTAGATTGATTGCTCTTTTTTTTTTTTGGAATTGAGAATTCCATAACTCCAAGAACTCTATCTCAACTTCTCCCTATCTAAAATTCTCTCTAGAGAATGCATCTCCCATTCCAAAAAGAGATCCCACCATCTTCCCTCTTCTACAGAACAACAGAAAAACTCTTTTGGAGATGTTTGGTGGTTCGTTGAGACCGAGATCGAGATCAAGGAGAATCGTAGAGCAAGGATTACAAGATGAAGGTATTCTTCAAAGATAATTTTCTGGTTTCTCCCTTTAACTCTTCACTGTAGAATGCTTAGTCTTAGTTTTTGTTAAACTTTTATAATGAAATTGCAAGCAAAGTGATTCAAACCGCTTCTGCTTCGGGATATGATCCATTCAACACTGCTTTTGCAAACTCTCATGGAATTTAAAGCACGCTAAAATCTTGAGTCAATTTAAAATTTTTTCTTTGAAGTCTTATTTGCAAATGTTGAGCACAAAGCCTAATTTTTATTAGTTGAACTTTTAGAGGATCTTTAAGTTTTCTAGAAGTTTGTTGTCACTCTGATAGGCTTAAAGCTTAGTTTGTAAGTGATCTTGCTTTTGAGTGTGTATTACTAAGCCTAGAAGAAACGAAAATGAAAATATGATTATGCCTTTGAAAAAAAAATAGTGAAATAAAAGAAAAGAAAAAAAAAGAACTTTGCATGTATTTATTTGTTCAGGAGTAAAAAGAGCTACCTCTACTGTGATGAGTTAGGTCATCCATGTTGGGATTTTTGTCCTAATCTCGTGTTTGTAAATGACTATTTAAAATTAATAAAGTGTTATTCATTTAATCATTTTTGTGTCACACATTTTATTCAAACTTTGACCAATAAACTAAGCTCCAGGGTCAATGAATATATGAGAGAACTAGAACTTGAACGGTGTGTAGTGGACCCATAGGGAGGATCACGTTCGAGTTAATGACCCGAACGGTCTACACTATATGGATTGGGTTGGAAACCTAATCCTAGATACACTGTGGGTGCGACCCGCTTTGTATTAAGATACAAACGAGGTGATCTGACTCGTTCATGTGGTTGACATGCGAGTGGGGGCATCTTGTACAATGAGATTGTACAAGATCGGACCGTGAATTATTAGACCAACTGATGTAACACGGTTGACAGTAAGGACTAATAACTTCGCAGATGATCATTAGTGACTCGACCTGAATCCTGAGCGTCTTACGGACTCCTGTCTGCGGGGGTTTGTCCTTTGACTAGTACGGGTGAGGGTGGTCACAGTTACTCGCCCAATATGCCTATCTTCTCAAGGACAGGACCAAGTAGGGAGCTTGGAACTTAACTACGCGAGATGGAATTCACTCGTTCCTGCCTTTAGGGAAATTAGAGGGGTTGTTCCCTTAAGTGTTGCCTCCAGGGCTTGGACAACGAGCGCCCACTCTCTTACTGGCACGAGAGAGTTGTTGTGTATGGTTGAACCATCATAATGTTGTTGTTCATTAGAGGAGCAATGGGGACTTAAGGAGCAAGAAGTAGACATAGGGGTAAAACGGTAATTTGACCCAGCAGTGTCTACAAACAACTTGTGAAGGGTCGACTCATGGGCATTGATTATATCAGTGGATACGTAATATTCTACACTGACGGGAGTGCAGCTACGGACTTTAGTGGAGTGTTACCGTAGCTAATGAATGTTAATTAACCGGGTCAAAGAGTTTGATAGGTTAATCTCGGATCACTGGAGCTCGTCAATGTAGGTCCATTAGGCCCCTCGGTTGGCTCAATCTTGCTTAAAAGAAGGGTTAATGTTTTAGTGTGAATTGAAGTGTTCAATTTCACTTAAGGGCATTTATGTCATTTATATGAGATATGAATGATATAATATATAGTTTAATGTGAATGAGATTCATAATAAACTGTAGGTTAGCCTAATTGTTGAATTAGGGCTAATTAGAGAAATTAGGTTGAGAGATATTAAATTGCATGTGATTCAATTTAATAAATCCACAATATTGCAAATGTGATTTGTGATATGAGATATGAGATATCTTATAATATATGGTTATGCAAATATGATTTGCATAACCTATTGTTGTGGTAAAATGGTAAATAGGTGGAGATTTCAACTCCACCTATGTCCATTATTTAAACCCCTTTGCAAGAAGGGGAACAAACTCGTTCTCTCATTTTTGGAATTCTCACCAAAAGAAGAGAACACTCTCTCTCAATTCTCTCTCAATTCCTCTCCTCCCTAACCAAAACACCAAGTTCCCTCCAACTTCCTTCTTCCAAAAGAAGAACAACCGAGAAGAAATTTTGGTGGTGTTCTTGTTCGTGAGAAGAGTTCGAGTTCGTAGAGATCAAGGAGCACACGAAGAGTTCGTGAATCTGGAAAGGAATCCTTGAAGAAGGTCTTCAACATGTAAGTAACAAGAACTTGCTGTAATTTCTTTCCTCTTATGCATGTTTAACCTAGATCTAATTGTTAGATTAATTTTAACGAAACAATAGTTGCACAACTTCACCACGACGATTCAATCGTCTTCCGCTGCGTGGGATTTTTATTCCCTTCAATCCATTGAGCGAGTGCTCTAGATAAGGGTCCCTACGGTAGATGTGTGAAAGCTAGTGCCCCTAATTTTGATAAAAACAAGTGTGGGGAAACACCACCCTAAGTATAAGGCACCTAGCTTTTTAATTTCTGCTTGATGAGAAGAGAGCTAAAAAAATAGGTCTTTCGAGACAATGTAGGAAGAAGATGAATGGAGGAGAGCATAAAGTAACTCTACAGTAGTAAACGAGTCATTTTAGGCTTTCACACTTTCATGTGAAGAATTTGGAGTTTCTTTAAATTGTTCTTCGAATTCTAATGTTCTTGTTTCCTCATCCACTTTTTGAACTTTGAGAATGGAGTCAGTTATGCATGCATCTTCCTTAAACATTTATCTTTTTAATAAAGTCTAGTTTTGCTTTGCACGAGACTAGAAGGAGCTTAACTATGAGGGTATTTGATAACATGCAAATATATGTTGTCTTATTTTCTATATTTTAGCTAGTTTTTATGCTTAAATTGTGTGGTTGTATGCCATTTTATCGATAATTTCAAGAAATCGAGCATTAAATGTGAAAAGATAAAATTTGGAGCAAAGGGGTGAATTTAGAGACTTAATTTAAGCATAGGATGGAGAAAAGGGCTTTTGTAGACCATCGCCCAACTGCAGGACTCGAGAGGCAAACGTCTCAATGTTGGCCAAGAATGCGCACACCTGATTTTCGTCTGTAAAGCCTCAACGCGACCCATTTGCGTGCAGTGCTAAATGGTGCATTTTGCACAACATCTCGACACTGTGTCGATAAAAGGGTATAAATTTATTCTTTCATTTGAAAATGAGGAGGCCAATTCAAGGGTTTATGCCCTAATAGCTCGATTCCAGATTGCTTTAAGAGTGTTATGGGAAAATTTGTGAGCATTTGGTGCTGATTTGAAGATTTGGAGGCTCGAGTTTGGGATTGATCACCTCGAAAATGCGAGATCGACACTTGTTTGCAATTTCCTTCCCTTTTCTTTTCAATTTAGTTAACTTTTGTGGTTGTAATTAAGGGGCTTAGACTATATTTACTGATTATGTTTAACTATACCCTTAAATTCTATGAGTTGTTGTAATTCTTGAACTAATGCAATTAATATTACTTAATTTATTTGTTAATTGTGGTTTAATTAGTGTTTATATTCATTTGTACACCGTATACTTAATGCCTTTAAGTTGTCTTCGTTAATTAATTGAGGTAGAATTAGGATGAGCTCGATAGAGGATTCCTAATTAGCTTAATGCATATCGGTTAATTGCTCGAGTGACACGATATAAATGATTAATTAATTATAGTTCGCGTTGAAAATTAGTTAATTGGATATTGTCTTTTCGCGTTGAAGATTAGTTAATTGGATACTATCTAAGTGATAAGTCACTAAACTAAGTCTCGTCAGAGATAGGTTTAGACTAGGACCGATTGCATGATTGTAGATTAATTACCCGAGTGACAACAGGAGTAATAATTGGTCTATAGAGGTGAATGACAAAGAGTTTTAATGTCGCTTGTTAATTAATTAATGAGATGCACACGTAATTTAATTAATTGCAATCAAGATTAGGATGAGACCGACAAGAGAGTTCTAAACACCAGACTTCTAGGCTTATGAATTGACATTTAATTATGCCTAAATTAAATAGGTCAATTAAGTTAATTAAGGTCCAAGAATGCATCAACCCCTATAGAATTACCTTTTGATTGTGTTTCTCATTTATCTTTTATGCTTTCTAGTTAGAATTTATCTCTCTTTGTTATCTCCTCTAAATAAAGCAAAGTATCTATTATTCTCAATAATTAATTAAATTAAAAACTAATCCCTGTGGATACGATACTCGATATTCACATACCTTTTTATTATTAAATCGATCACGTGCGCTTGTGTGTGCACCGATCATGCAACGCTATGTTTGCAGATTCCGAATGTGAGAATGGTTTTCCTATGGTGTTGCAACGCTATAAGCAGCATTATAATGCTATGCTTTCGAGTCCACTTACTTGATTCCTTCTCTTCAATACTTAGATCCTCAAATATGATCTAAAGTTGCTCAATTTTTTGTCTATATATCGCATCATTTCTTAGTTTTGCTTCAATTGCTCGATTTCTAAGAAATCAACATACAAATACATAAAATCACACAAAATTATTGTAAAACCAGCATAAAAGTAAGTCAGATAATAGTACTAATTTGCCTACTATTAGACCATTGTCGACTACCACCCCACTGACCACCGACAACGATAACTCCAGTGACAACGACCAACGACCCCATTAGGTAGTAGTTAGTCGGTCATAGTGTTTCAAATATAAATTTGAACTTGTTCATAGTGTTTCACAGCTAGCAACCACCCCTGCTACCCTCTTTGGGGACCACGATTGGTGACAACTCTACAACCACTTCGTTGACAACTTCTACAACAACTACCAACAACAACCACTCTGGTGACAACTCCAACAACCACCTCCATTGACTTTTGCGATGCGACCACTGTCGATGACCCCCTCCTGTTGTAATCGACAAGTCATGGTGTTTTGAATACAAATGAGAACTTGTTCATAGTATTTGATAGTCGTCCTTTATAATATATGACATCAATAGAAGCATTTTGAGTGTAGAGCAAATCAAATAAATTTGTGTATTAATACAATTTTAAAAAAATGTAACCAATATATGAGTATTTAATTCTAAATGGATTTATTAAAAAAATATTTAAAAATGTATTTTCGAAAGATACTTAAATTAGAAGTTAATCTAAAGAACCCTAACTCTCGGTTTTCAAAGGGAGAGTTAATGTGCATAATGCATTTGTTGCAGAGGGGTTTAAGAACATGCTAAAGGGTATCTAAAGGATAATTTTTCTAATGAAAAATTTAAATTACATAGCATTTTGTACACATACTAGATATTTGTGTGTATAAAACTTCAAGGTTTTAATTTGTGATTTTTAGAAACTTTCTTTTTAAAAATTTTTATTTTGAAAAAACCACAAAAGTGTATTTTTTATTTTCCAAATCTTATATTTAGTCTTAATTTTAAGGGTCACTTGCAAGAATGATAAAAAAAGAAAGTTGAATTGCAGCCGTGTCTTTACTTTTTAGCATTTTGTAGATATAGCAAAAAGATTAACTCCAGCTCAAATGTAACCTACAAAAAGTCTAAAATAACCTTTTGTTTATTTTTGAGTATATCAGATATACTATTGATATACTAATAATATACCTAAAATGAAATATACTACTAATATACCAAATATAAAATAGATCAGATACACTACTAATATACTACCGCATCTCAAAAACTATTGCTAGATTTATAAATGTCCTCCTCATGTTTTTCAATATCGAAAAAATCAGTAGTCTATCAACAATAGATCTGATATAGCAACGATATATCTAACCAAAAATTAACTACATGAGATATACTACTATATCCATTGGTTTCACTAATATTAAGTATATATCACTGTGATATACTACCAATATACTTTATTCAGTATATCAACGGTATATCATAAATAGTGATATATATGCTGATAAATTCAATAATCTAGAAAAATCCATAATGTACCTAATATCCATGGTATCTGCTAATATATAAACTATTATCAATAACAGACATTCTGATAATATTTTTCAACAAAAATAGCAAATGTTATGGCCAAAAATAGGATCCGGTCCGACAGCGTCGAAGAGAGGTGAATGAGTAGTCGACCGGTTGAAATCGGAGAGTCGAAGCCGACCCCTTGGGTGCAACTCTGACCGGTTCAAAACCGGGAGGCCAACCCCCCGGTCGAAGAGGGATTGACCCCAAGGGGTCGGCCCGGCTCAGGGAGACGACCTAAGGTCGGCTCCGGGCCAGAGGGAGCCGACTTTGGGGTCGCTCCGCGGATTCAAAATCGGGGCCACGACCCAAAGGGGTCGGCTCACTGGGTTCAAGACCGGGAGGCTAACCCAAACGGGTCGGTCCCGGTCGAAGGTGGGCCGACCCCTTGGGGTCGGCTCCGATCGGGAGGTCGACCCCGGGGTCGGCCCGGCCGAAGGTGGGCCGACCCCTTAGGGTCGGCCGGCTCAAGGCCGATCCCATGGGGTCGGCTCGAGCGAGGCGAGCCGACCCCAAGGGTCCGGCTCGACGGGTTCAAGACCGGAAGGCCGACCCCAAGGGGTCGACCCCGGTCGAAGGTGGGTCGATCCCTTGGGATCGACCCGGCTCGAGGAGCCAACCGGTTCAAGACCGGGAGGCCAACCCCCCAAGGGGGTCAGCCCCGGTCGAAGATGGGCCGACCTTTATCAGACCCGAGAGGCGGCTCGGCCGCTTCAGACCGTGGCTAACCCTCGAGGTCGGCCCGGTCGTAGAGGGTTTGCTGTCGCGAACGTTGTTATAACAGATAGGAAGAGAAACAAGGGCACCGTGAAACGGTTCCTTTCCCGTAACCGCCGTCATTAAGCACGCTCAATTATGGAGAGTTAATAGACAATAAAACCTTGAAAGACCGTTACAAATGTGAGGTCTATATTAACTCGTTGGAAAGCCCAACAAAGGTAAGCAATCATTTGGCCTGTGTTCTAGCTTGAGATTTACTTCTGTGCGAAATTATCCTCTCTAACTTGAGCGTCGGAGTGCGTGTGGCAGAGCACCACACCGGTGTTAGTTTTCTTTCTTGCAGGAGGTCGTTGTCCCCAACGATACAAATTCACCGTTGATCCGTCTAACCAAATTCTGGCATCAACAGTTGGCGCCATCTGTGGGGACAATTTCATCTTCCAAAGTGCCACGTGTTTTGAAACCCTAACACCGTTCACCATGAGTAACCATCTGAATCAAGTCAACCCGATGAACGATGGAGAAGAGTCGGATAATGACCGACATCCTCACCGGATTCCGGCAAGGACGCAGAATGCCCAACCTGAAGAAGTTAACCAACGTGTTGTGCGCGCAGGGCGATCGATGCGTGGCACCGAGCAATGGTTCGAGCTTGGGCGAAAACATCGCGAGTGCGAGATACTGAATCGTCCAAACCCAATCGTGGAGGCTCTAAAAGATGGACTGGAGCAGAATCTCAACGACGTCCGGAACGAAGAACAGGTTAATGCTCCGGCACCACGTAAGTCCTTGCCTTCAGGCCGAGACCAGGCCAAAGGTAAGGGCCCGACGGAAGAGGGGCAGGGCGAATCTCGAGTCCCACCGCGTAAGTCTGATGACAAGCTACGGTTGGAAGGCAGCAAAGGGCGATCTCATCATGCGGAGAAGCAGAAGGCCGCATCTCGAGTGGGAGAGTCCCAAGTCAGGACTCAGGTGATCCACGGGAACCGAGGATACAGCAACCACCATGCGTCTGAAATCAAGCGAAAGCATGACCGGAGGGACGACCGATCAAGGAGACCTAGCACGGGGTCAGATCTTAGAGAATTGATCAACCAGAAGAGAAAAGAAGTGGAGGTCGAAAGTCAACCTTGGGCGTCAGAACTATGGAGGATCCAGAATGAGCTTGGAGATATGAATAAGGCTCAAGACCACGGCGGATTGGACTTGGAGAATCTTGTTGACCAGGTAGACCCTCCTTTTACTGACGAAATAATGCAGGAGGAAGTCCCCCCAAAGTTCAAACTACCGACAATCAAGGCCTACGATGGATCGAAAGACCCAGTGGAGCACCTTGACACATTTCGGTCATGGATGGAACTCCATGGAGTCCGAGATACGATCAAGTGCAAGGCATTCTCGTTTACGTTGACGGGACCAGCCCGAAAGTAGTTCAGACAGCTAAAGAGGAAGTCGATTGCTTCCTTCCGGGAGTTGGACCGAGATTTTGTGACTCAATTCCTCGGAGGAAGGGATCAGCGACGTCCTGCGACACACCTCCTGACCATCAAACAAGGCAATAACGAAACGTTGAGGGAGTATGTGTCTCGTTTCAACAGCGAGGACCTACAGATTGAAGGATATACCGATGGGGCAACCCTAACAGCCATCGTAGCCGATTTGCAAGACGAAAGGTTCTTGTGGTCACTAGGTAAGAAAGCTCCTACGAGTTATGTTGAGTTACTAACTAGAGCTAAAAAATACATGAGTGAAGGAGAATTGCTTCGCTCGAGACGTGCGCCAGACGACAAGCAAAACAGGGACCGCGAGAAAAATAAGGGTCGGTCGGAGGAAAATCGAAGCGACTCTCGAAAGCGAAAGCACGAGGAGCGGTCCGACGTCAGCGAGAAACCCGTAAGGAAGGGTTTGCCACCGAGCAGATTTGAGCGGTACACCCCGACAAGCGTACCTATCGAGCAAATCCTAATGGAAGTACGCGACAAGAATATTCTAAAATGGCCAGCTAAGTTGAAGGCAGGATCTCATAGGAGGAATAAGGACAAATACTGTCTATTCCACCGCGACCATGGACATTCAACTTCAAATTGCTACGACCTGAAGGAGGTCATAGAAGCACTGATCCAGACCGAACAGCTGAAAGAATACGTCGGTGGAAGTGGGCGACGTGAGACCAGGTCGGATCAGTAGGAGCCAAGCAATAAGGGAGGAGGGTCACCCCCTCCTCGAGAAATTCAGACTATTCTTGGGGGATCAGCCGGAGGTGACTCAAATAGAAAGAGGAAGGCGAAGGCCCGGGCCGCCCGGTCCCCGCCGGCCGACTGGGACGTTTGTTCAACTTCTTTATCTAACGAGATTGTTAGTTTTTCAGAAGGGGAAGCAGTCAAATTGCACCAACCTCATAACGACGCGTTGGTGATCTCTCTACTGATCGCCAACATCAAAGTCCGTCGTATCCTGGTCGACGGGGGCAATTCCGCTGACGTGCTATCCTTAAGTGCCTATGATGCCATGAAGATAGGACGATATCGGCTCAAGGTTAGCATATCTCCCTTAGTGGGATTTGGGGGAAGTAAGGTGTATCCCGAGGGGAGCATCGAACTGCCGATGACGTTTGGCGGCGGATCGACGTGTGTAACGACTATGGTAGAGTTCTTGGTGGTAAATCACGACTCAGCCTATAATGCCATCTTGGGACGTCCCACGATACATGCTATGAAGGCAGTAGCTTCGACTTACCACCAGATGCTAAAATTCCCAACTTCCAGCGGAGTCGGGGTGGTATATGGAGAACAACAAATGTCTCGGAAATGCTACCACAATGCTATGAGAGAATCAAATGGGGAGGTAGAAGAGGTGGCAGCCATAGAAGGGCATCCAGAAAAGTTTGGCAGTGCAGGAGAGGCCGAGATGGACATTGACATCTCGGCACCGGCATCGGCTGAACCAGGAGTCGTAGAGGATGACACGGAGGAACTGCCCGCATTCGAGGGAGGCGAACCTGCCGAAGCGCTGGAGTCTGTACAACTGCTATCCTCGGAGCAATGTGTGAACATTGGAACCAAGCTGTCACCTGACCAGAGAGCGAATCTTATCGAGTTTCTCCAAAGGAATGTCGACGTATTCGCATGGAAGACATGTGATATGCCAGGCATAGATCCAAAGGTGATCACACACCGACTGAATGTTGACAGAGAGTACAAGCCTGTTCGACAGAAACGACGGGCCTTCAACCACGCTCGAAATGAGATTGTAGCTGAGCAAGTCAAGGATCTCTTAGAGACCGAGTTCATCCGGGAAGTTAATTATCCCCAGTGGCTCTCCAACGTGGTACTGGTGAAAAAGGCTAACGGGAAGTGGCGGATGTGCGTAGATTTCACCGACCTGAACAAAGCGTGTCCAAAGGACAACTTCCCGCTACCAAGGATCGATCAGCTGGTGGATGCGACGGCAGGCCACGAAATGCTCAGTTTCATGGACGCGTACTCCGGGTATAATCAAATACGGATGTACACTCCAGATCAGGAGAAGACGTCCTTCATTACTAGTAAAGGATTGTATTGCTACAATGTTATGCCCTTCGGGTTAAAAAACGCAGGAGCAACATATCAACGGCTAGTTAACAAGATGTTTTCTCATCTTATTGGCAGGAGCATGGAGGTCTACGTCGATGACATGCTCGTAAAGAGCAGACGTGCTGATCTACACCAGATCGACCTGGCAGATGCCTTCGCAACATTACGGAAGCACCAGATGAAGTTGAATCCTAGCAAATGCGCTTTCGGAGTAACTTCTGGTAAGTTCTTAGGGTTCATGATCAACCAAAGAGGAATCGAGGCGAACCCCGACAAAATCCGAGCAATCTTGGAGATGGAGTCTCCAAAAACTATGAAGCAGCTGCAGAGTCTGAATGGAAAGATCGCAGCGCTAAATCGCTTCGTAAGTAGAGCGACAGATAAATGTCTTCCATTTTTTAAACTCTTACGCAAGAAAACTAATTTTGAATGGACGGACGAATGCGAACAGGCA
Source organism: Trichosanthes cucumerina (assembly GCA_036507285.1). Classification (NCBI taxonomy): domain Eukaryota; kingdom Viridiplantae; phylum Streptophyta; class Magnoliopsida; order Cucurbitales; family Cucurbitaceae; genus Trichosanthes; species Trichosanthes cucumerina. Next base: position 20,840,231 of record CM071841.1, read on the forward strand.
TTTGAGTCACTAAAAAAATACTTTAGTTCAACTCCGTTGCTGTCCAAACCAACGCCAGGGGAGGAGCTCGTCTTGTACCTAGCCACCTCCGACACTGCTGTAAGTTCCGTCCTGATAAAGGAGGTAGACGGTCGACAGTCCCCTGTCTACTACACGAGCAAGTCCATGATGGGGGCGGAGTCCAGATATCCGCAGGTAGAGAAGTTGGCCTTGGCCTTAGTAATTTCTGTACGGAGACTTCGCCCTTATTTTCAAGCTCATAAGATTGCAGTACTGGCCAACTATCCATTGAGACAAGTTCTACAAAAGCCAGAGGCTTCCGGACGACTGATGAAATGGGCGGTGGAACTCAGCGAGTATGACATCTCGTTTCGACCTCGAACTGCCATGAAAGGGCAAGCCGTGAGCGATTTTGTAGCCGATGACCCGCCGCGGGAGATAAATTTAGTCCAACTACTGAAGGACGCCGATCTACCTTAGCGATGCGACGATGGATCATCAAACGATCGTGGATGCGGGCGAGATTGCTTATGTTATCTCCTGGACGGGGAAAGGTTCGAGTATGCCTTAAGGTTCAAGTTTCGGCGTCGAACAACGAAGCGAGTATGAGGCATTCTTTGGCGGGTGAGAATCGCCAAACCTTTCGAGGTAAAAAACTTGATCATTCTAAGCGACTCTCAACTTGTCGTGAACCAGGTAGCGGAAGCGTATAAGGCAAAAGAACAGCGCATGGTCGCCTACCTAACCAAGGCAAAACAGTACCTGGGGACGTTCGATAAGTTCGAAATCAGACGGATCCCAAGATCTGAGAATGTCAACGCCGACTCGCTCGCAAGATTGGTCGCGCGATATGACGACATCGAGCTACGGAGAACCGTCCCGTTGAGATCTTGGATGAACCATGTGTCGAAGAGAGTGAAGTCATGGAGTTGGATGGTACGCGTCCACCGAGCAAATAACTCGATATCCCCTTTGGTCGAGTTCCTTGGGGCGGAGACTCCTTCCGACAAACTTGAAGCACGTCGGCTAAAATATAAGGTGGCGCGATATGTCCTACAAGCAATAAGTTATATCGGAGAAGCTACTCTATGCCGCTCCTCAGATGTCTTGAGCCTGACGAAGCGACATATGTCTTACGGGAGATACACGAAGGAATATGCGGTAATCACTCTGGCGCTCGGTCTCTTGCGCAGAAGGAAATGCGACAGGGCTACTACTGGCCCACTATGCATAACGATGCACGAACGTTCGTCAAGTCGTGTGACCAATGCCAACGATTTGCGGTAATACAGAACAACCTCCTCAACCGCTCACCAGTGTGATGAGTCCCTGGCCCTTCGCTCAGTGGGGGGTAGACCTCATTGGACCTCTCCCGCAGGGTAAGGGACAAACAAAGTTTGCAGTGGTCGCAGTAGACTACTTTACGAAGTGGGCAGAGGCAGAAGCACTCGCAACTATTACCGAGAAAAAGGTGACTAATTTCATATGGCGAGACATCATATGCCGATTCGGAATACCTTATGCCTTAGTGACAGATAACGGACGCCAGTTTGACAATGAAGCATTCCGAAAGTTTTGCTCGGAGTTGAATATCAAGCATTTCTTCTCTTCTCTAGCCCACCCACAAGCCAATGGTCAAATGGAAGTAGTGAATAAGATCCTCAAGAGAAACCTTAAGACCAAGTTGGAAGGGTTGAAGGGCTCATGGGCGGAGGAATTGCCTAACGTATTATGGGCTTACAGAACGACGTCTCGAAATTCGACTGGGGAGACTCCTTTTTCACTCTCGTTCGGTACCGAAGCTGTTATCCCAGTGGAGATTGGACTCTCGTCTCCCCGGGTAGAACATTTTGACCCCAGTATGAATCCTGATTTCCTGAGTCTGCACCTAGATCTATTGGAAGAATGGAGGGAAAAAGCCCGGTTGCGGACAGAAGAGTACAAGTGTAGGGTCGCTCGGTACTACAACTCCCGTGTGAAGCAGCGTAGCTTCTACGAAGGTGACCACGTACTCCGCCGTGTTATGCAGAACACCAGAGATCCGACCTCGGGCGCTTTGGGTCCCAATTGGGAAGGCCCATACAAAATTACAAGGATAGTTCGTCCTGGAACTTACGAGATTGTTGACATGAGCGGAAAACGGATGCCACACCCGTGGAATGCAGAGCATCTAAAAATTTATTATTAGTAGTTCTATATTTCTTTTCTTTGTTTTGTTTTGTATTCGGATTTGTTTGTTATCATTAATGTAAAACGTTCTACTCAAGCAATTTTCTTTGAATCAAAACTTCGTGAGTGGGGGGTAGGTACGTTGCAATAAAGATAGAGCTCCATTAAGATACAATAAGAGTACAAACAAGATACATGAAAATTGAAAGAGATAAAAAAAAAAAGACAATCAAAGACAACGTTAATTCGACCGAAGTACTCAGATGCATCTAGGGGTCAGACAGTTGGTCCATGGAGATGTCATCGAGGAAGTTCTCGTCTAGAACCACATTCTCCAGAGCAGAAGCTGGACCCCTAGATCCAGAGGTTTGGCCGATGTCAAATCCAGGGGGATTACAAGCCTCAATGCACTCCAAGAAGGAAGATTTCACCCATGCCAAATCAGTCTTAGGATGCCGCTCTCGAACCTTCCGGATCGACCAATTTACGCCGCAAAGCATAGCTCTATTCGAGAAGTCATTGTACGCATCAGAGCGCTTGAAGGCTTCGGTCAGGTAGCCAATGTCGTTGAGCTTATCTTCGATCCCTTTCAGTTGAGATCGGAGCGAGGATAGCTCAGACCGAAGAGAGGACAACTCACCTTCAGTACGCGTATGATAGTCCTGATGCTCAGCCTGTAGAGAGTCGAATCTCGCTTGTAAAGGTTGAAGAGACTGCGCTGCTTGGGCATGAAGGAATTGGGCTTGCTCCAGCTCAACCCGTGAGACGCGGTTCTGACGGAGGTGAACGAGTTCGCTCGACATACGACGAGAAGCCAAGGTTGTGAGAATGAAAGCCTGCACATAGAAGGCAAAATTAGCAGAAAGTGAAGAAGAGAAGGGAGGTGATGAAAAAAGGCGCTCACCTCGCGAGTGTAATGTATTGCGGCGTTCAGAGTAGACTCTTGGCAGTGATTGACATCAAAGCGCTCGGAAGAACCACGGGAGGAGCCACTGTCAGAAAGGCCACCCCATAGAGCGAAGGCTCGCTCCACTTCGACAGTCGTATCAAAAGGAGAATCATAAGGTCCAGCGTAGGTGAGGCGGAGAGCGCCCCTATTGCCGATATCCCTGAGAGGATCAGGTTGGTCAGACCTACTCCCCAAATTGGTAGGAGGAGGGACAGGATCAGGTAAGATCTCCGGGAAAGAGGAGCGTGCGGAGGACGATCGCCTGCAAGGACGCCTGGTGGCACGATTATCGATGTTTGAAACGTGACTGGCTCGAGGGACGCCCCCAGTTACCACAAGCTCCTGTTTGGTCAGAAGCTCCTGCTCTTGTTCCACCAAGTTCGACGTCATCTCTGGTAGAAAGAGAGTATCGTGAGAGAATGTAATAAGAAGATGTCGTGCAAAAGCATTGTAGAGAGAGAGAGACTAACCTTCTGGTGTGTCAATTAGAGGAGGAATAAGATTGCACGTTGAAAGGAGTTCGTTCGTAACTAACTCAGGACCCCACCGTCGAGACTCGGCAATCCTCCAAGCGCGAAGCTCGAAAGCAAGCGCGATGAGAGTCGGCTCGGCCGGCGTCACCGCCGAGGAAAAAGAAAGTCAGTTAGCATAGTGTCAAAGAACGAGAAAAATAAAACCATAAAGCAGAGTCGTAAACGGCAGGGTAACGGTCTCGTTCGCGCATCAAAAGCGGACTCGCCTAACGTTTCGAAGCTGGTTGGAACTCGGAGGGTAGACCACGCCTGCGTCGTCGGACACGACCAAAGCCCACCCACAAAGAACCATGGTTTCTTCCAGTCTTTGACTGATTTGGGTTCCTTGACGATAGCCTCGACGTAGGACGGGGGGCAGGTATAGTAGAAGGGCTTGGATCTGTCTTTCTGTTTGAAGATATGAAGGGAAAGGAAGTCAATGGCCGACATGGGAGTCGGGTTCCCAGTCTGATGCCAAAGGACACAACATCCCATGAGTGAGCACCAGGAGTTCGGTAGTATCTGAAAAGGTGCCAGTCTTGTGAGAGTAAGGAAATTCTGAACTATGGGAATAAGGGGCAACCTAACTCCACTAGCCAACATGTCAGGATAAAAGCAACCTCTCCCGGAGAGGAGCCAGTTCCTCTCTCTCTCCCGGAACCCTCATGGTGACATAGTTTGGGATGCCGTAAAAAGAACGGAGCTCTCCTAAAGCGGAGTCGGTGGTGTTCTAACTCTACTAGGAGCTCTGCAGGCGGACTCCTGAGACTCGAGGGTTTCGGACTCTGGGGGTGGGTTAGGACTGAAATCTACGTCTTCCGGATCAGAAGAACTGGCGTGGACAGCGAGAGGTACACTACTAGCCATTGCTCGAAAACGTAAGTGTGGTTACAGAAAGGCGCCTTGCCAAAGCGCCAAAGAAGTCGGGAGAGTATGATCTTGAAACTAAGGTTTTGGAATGGATTGAAGGTGTGAGAAAAATGAAGGCGAGATGAGCTTTTAAAGCCTTACTGCATACACGCCTATCGAGGTGGAAGGAGGATCGTCAGGGGTATGTCCACTTACTTCAAGTCTAAACTATAAGAGGAGAACAAGTTAGACTAGAAGTGGGGGCAAATCATTATGGCCAAAAATAGGATCCGGTCAAGCGGCCGTCGAAGAGAGGTGAATGAGTAGTTGACCGGTTGAAATCGGAGTCGGCGGGCCCCCTTTGGGTGCGACTCAGACCGATTCAGAGATCGGAGGCCGACCCGCGGGTCGGCCCCGATCGAAGAGGGACCGACCCAAAGGGGTCAGCCCGGCTCAGGGAGCCGACCTAAGGTCAGCTCCGGTCGGTTCAAAATCGAGAGGCCGACCCCGTTAGTTCGGCCCGGCTCAAGGAGCTGACCCAAAGGGGTCGGCTCCAGCCAGTTCAAGACCGGGAGGCCGACCCATCGGTCGAAGGTGGGCCGACCCCAGGGTCGGCGGCGCTCAAGGAGCCGATCCCATGGGGTCGACTCAGAGCGGAAGAGCCGACCCAGAGGGGTGGCCCGGTCGAAGGTGGGTCGATCCCTTGGGCTCGGCCCGGCTCGAGGAGCCAACCGGTTCAAGACTGGGAGGCCAACCCCCCAAGGGGGTCAGCCCCGGTCGAATATGGGCTGACCTTTATCAGACCCCGAGGGGCTGGCTCCGGCCGGTTCAGGACCAGGAGGCCGACATCTTGAGGTCGGCCCGGTCATAGAGGGTCCGCTGTCGCGAACGTTGTTATAACGGATAGGAAGAGAAACAAGGGCGCCGTGAAACGGTTCCTTTCCCGTAACCGTCGTTATTAAGCACGCTCAATTATGGAGAGTTAATAGACAATAAAACCTTGAAAGACCGTTACAAATGTGAGGTCTATATTAACTCGTTGGAAAGCCCAACAAAGGTAAGCAATCATTTGACCTGTGTTCTAGCTTGAGATTTACTTCTGTGCGAAATTATCCTCTTTAACTTGAGCGTCGGAGTGCGTGTGGCAGAGCACCACACCGGTGTTAGTTTTCTTTCTTGCAGGAGGTCGTTGTCCTCAAAGATACAAATTCACCGTTGATCCGGCTAACCAAATTCCGGCATCAACAACAAAATAACATCTTTGGTCTCAGAACTAGTTCTGTCAAACTTAAAATAGCAACCCAAAATATTAACTTCCAATATAATTCCAAAACATTCATAAAAAGAAAAGTTCAGTAGCCTTGCGCAATGAATTCTTCACCTTCACTCATTTGGTGAGTTTTTAAGATTAAAACTAAGTTGATTAAATTCGATAGTCTTTTTTCTTGGAGATTGTCCTTGTTTTCTTAGGGGATACTTCATATGATTTTGGATCCGCATACAAACTTAGGACTTTTGCTGTTGGTTTTCTTTGTCTTTTTCGGACGTACAATGCCTAAATTTTGAACATTATTTGAATTTTTTGAACTTTCCTTTATTTGCCTCCGATTTTGATCCTGAAAAATTAATTTCTCATACTTTTATTGATACATATATATTACAATATAGTAAGAAATACAATTTTACTACCTTGCTTTTGCCGTGATGTTTTTTTTTTCCTTTTCGTGCATCAATCTATATCAATATGTCAATTATAATAAATATCATACATAAAAATACATTAAACAAACTATATCAGAAGTAAATTGCAGGTTCATCATCAATAATTCCATAATGTAAAGTAGAAATATAACATTATGGAAATCTAACTTGATATCACCAAAAAAACTCAAATGGAATGTCCAACTATAAAAACACAAAATATTATTAACACACAAGTAAAAAAAATTATTGTTTAACCCTAAAAGGAAAACTCAATATCCAACTATGCCCCCTCCCCCTCCCTACTTACAATGTCCTAACCATCTTCTTCACATTTATTTCTCATTTTTTCTTCAACATGTTGGTCTTCCTTTTCTTTATCTTCTTCGGTGTTCTCTTCCTCTTCATGTCCTCCTTCAAACTATTATTAACACACAAGAAAGTGTAATAGTGAATAAAAAGTAATACAATATATCATAAAGTATCATTTTATCTAATAAATATTTATCAAGTACCAAAACATATATATCAAAATTTTCCATCAACCAGAAGTTTATCTTACAACAATCAACAAGATAGATAAGATTGGATGTTCATCATAGATCTATCAAAGAGAAATCGACAAACATTAGTATAATATCAAAAGTTTATCATAAATCAATCAATAAGATAAATAAAATTGGATGTGCATCATAGATATACCAAAAAGGCAATCAACAAACATTTGCATAAGATCATATGTTTATCATACATCTATCAAGGAAATAGAAAAAAACTGAGCGTTCATCATAGATCTATCAAAAAGCAGTCTGCAAAAAGTCTAACATAGTCTTTTGTTTATTTTCAAATATATCATACTATTGATATACTAATGATATACCTAAAATGAAATATACTACTGATATACTATTGATATACCAAATATAAAGTACATTAGATATATTGTTGATATACCAAACATTAGTATAATATCCAAAATGGGCACTCAAGATAATAACAATAATACCATACAGGTGTTGCATTATTACAACGATGGTCCCTTCGAAAGAGAATTGGATTCATTTTACATTAAATAATAATAATAATAATGGATAGTAAAGAAAAAGGAAAAAAAGAGGTAAGAATTCCTGCCTCTGATTTTTTTGTAGGCATTCCTCATTATCTCATCTCAAAGAAGAAAGGAAACACGCAGGAATTTTGGAATGAGGGTAAAATGGGAATATTAAAAAAAGAAAAAAGGAAAAATCAAATTTTTTTGCTATATTTGCAAAAGTTATAAATAGATGATAAAGTTATAATTTACTTAATTATTTTTGCCACCCATTACAATTTCCCTAATTTTAAATTAACACATTTTTTTTATTATTTAGTTGTATTGATTCTTTTTTTTATTTCGTCCAAATTACTCCAAATTCTAGGAATTTTTTATGCAGTTGTATTTTAGGTAATTATATTATTTAAAATAACCTATCGTTTAATCTTTTAGGAATTTATTTAATAAAGAAAATTAGTTGATCATTGTTTAAAATGGTTATTTAAATTTAGTCATTGACGAGTATGAATTAATTATATTTATTATATCTAATTTTCTTACACTTTAAGTAAATAATATGTTTAATTGTTGAAATTGTGTTCAATTTAGTTTAGGTGACAAAATAATCGATTATTTAGTGGATCTAGTCTAAAAGGCATATTTTAGTTCAAATTCGAAAATTAAAATAAAAATTGAAAAAAATTAGAAAACAAAAGAATTAAAGAAATTAAAAAAAAAAAAGAACATGCAAAAAAGAAAAGGAAAAAAAGAGGGAAAGCTTAATATCTAATTTCTTTGTTGTTTTTTTTTCTTTCTTTGTGTAGGTGACATATATGCATGGAATCTTCCATGAGAAATGCAAGGGAGAAATTGTCTTGTGGTTTGGCACACATTGTGGAGCAAAAAATGGCACATATAAGGGACTTATTTTTGGTTATTTTCAAGTATAAAAGGAGAGCAATGCATTAAGCAAATGGACTGTACAGTTTTAGTATTCTCTACAAAAGAAAAAAGTCTAGAGAGTGTTCTAGTTCTTTGTTGCCTTTTTATTTTATGTTTTCTCCTCTTTACAGTTATTCTTGCTTTTCCACCATGTGTGCCTAAGCTTTAATTTCTGATTCAAGGGTCATTTCATTTCCAATTGTAATTTTGTGAGGCTTTAGACCTAAAAGAAGCCCTCCAAAATATTTACTAGTTTTCTAGATCTAACTTGTAGAAATAGTGGAACAGGTCGAATCCCAAGGGAACCAATCGAATTAATTTCTCAAAGTTAAAAATAATAATGATAACAAAATAAAGGGGGGGGGGGGGGTTTGAATTGTCGAACAAAAAATGAAATTAAACAATAAATAAAAAATAAAAGATAATTTTATGCAACTTCAAATTCAAGGATATAAATTTCATCCAACTGTAGGTATCTTGATCATAAGCTTAAAAAGAAAAAAATAAATCAGTTTCAATTTTGCTAATTCAAGAACTCAGTCAATTTACTCAGAAAAGCCGCAATAAATATAAACTCACCTAATTTAATTGATTTTAACTCAACATCAAAACCAAAACTTATAACTTAATCAATTGGGTACGATAACATTCTATATTGACTAAATAATAGCATTAAAAGTAATGAGAGGACTAAACAAAAATTAACTAATTGAGGTAACTACAAGTTAATTAATTTTTTTCTTTGTTTCCTTAGAGTCTATATGCTAGCTATGTAAAATGGAAAAGTCATTAATTATACACACATAAGTCAACCCCTTGCTACATTTATTTTCAATCATTTTTTACAATTACGGATCACAAAATCATGGATAACAATAAATTAATTTGAACTAAATTAAGGCGTCAATTTAATGAGTAACGATCAATCATAAAAATAAAACAAAAAACAAAAAATTCTTAAATTAGAAACAAAATTTCAATTAGGTCTAAAGTCTCACAAAATTACAATTGGAAATGAAATGACCCTTGAATAAGAAATTAAAGCTTTGGCACATATGGTGGAAAAGTAAGAATAACTGTAAAGGGGAGAAAACATAAAATAAAAAGGCTAAAAACAAAGAATTATAACACTCTCTAATTTTTTTTTTTTTTGTAGAGAACACTAAAACTCTGCACTCCATTTGCTCAATGCATTGCCCTCCCTTTTATACTTGAAATAACCAAAAATAGGTCCCTTATATGTGTCAATTTTTGCTCCACAATGTGTGCCAAGCCACGACAATTTCTCACTTGCATTTCTCATGGAAGACTCCATGCATGTATGCCACCTACACAAAGAAAAAAAAAACAAACAAAGAAAGAAATTAGATATTAAGCTTTCCCTCTTTTTCCCTTTTTCATTTTTTTATGTTCTTTTTTTAATTTTTTTAATTATTTTATTTTCTAATTTTTTTCAATTTTTATTTCAATTTACGAATTTGAACTAAAATATACTTTTTAGACTAGTTCCACTAAATAATCTATCATTTGTCACCTAAACTAAATTGGACACAATTTCAACAATTAAACATATATTCACTTAAATTGTAAGGAAATTAGATATAATAAATATAATTAATTCATACTCATGAAATTCCCCCACACCTAATCCATGTTTGTACTCAAGCATGCTTTAACTCAACATATGAACCCCCTCTTTACTCCCTTTTCATATTTTTAAATATCCATAAATATCAATAAAGCAATTTACACATCAATGTTGAATTGTAGTGACAATCAAGAGAATGAGCACTCATAGGAAATATTTTATAAAAAACGTAAGAATCTCATCAATTCACCAAAATCACATGCAACAAGACTTAACACTGTTGTGTGGTTTCACTCAATATTCTTCAAGTATTTAGGGTGATTTTACTCTTAAAATCAAAACCTAGATTGTTATTACCATATGCTTGCAATTGAATCAAATCTCCACCACTATAAATGAATTGAATGCAAAAAATCAAAGGGACTTAATAAGGGTTGTAATGGGGCTTAGGTAAAGGTATGACATGGGGAAAATTTTAGGTGTTTCACAATCAAGACCAAGAGTTATATACTTTTAATGATATCAATGCCACCTAACAATCACACATTACCCAAGATATTGATTTTTATTCCTACATCTCATTTCAAACACTAAGAATGTTGGAGAAGTAGCATTTTAATAATTCAAATGCTTTTGCCATATTTTTCTCCACAAACTTTTCTTCTTTTTTTTTTTTCCTTTTCCTTTTCTTCTTTTTCTTCTTCTTTTTGTTTCCTTTTTTTTTATGCTAAGACCTTTTTTATTTATTTTTTTTTTAGTTTTGCCTTACTTTTTTTAACAACTTTTTTTTTTCATTATTATTTTTTTCACTCGAACATAACTATCATGCAATATTTTCTCTTGTGATCCTACAAAAGGTACAAATGTTGAGGCTAACAAACAAAATTGTCCTAGGCTAACACATAATGTGTTTAAAGCAAGAAAAAAAAAAAGAGAAATAGGCTCAAAATGGCTAACTAAAGAAAAAAACGTAAAGGTGGGGATTTTGAGAGGTCCAAAAACTGGTTAATCATATTTTTTCTTTATCATATTAAAGCATCAATCCAAAAAATGTAGTCTCAAAATGCATTCACAAGCAAGTTCTAGAATAAGCATACTAATTTGATAACATTCAACAAGAAATAAATGGAGCAAAATATAATGAATTGCTCTTAGGGCTCAACAACTCACTGGGTTGTGTAATTTGCCTCAAGTCTTATGCACTTTTTAATCAATAAATCAATGAGACACTATCATATAATTTTTAAAGAAAAAAACACTAATCATGCTCATCTCTCTCATGCATTGAAATTCAAACTAAACATGCATCCTTAACTTAAGAAGCATTAAAAGATATTAATAAACATTCCAAGTTTGAAAAGAAAAAGTAACATTTATGAATTAAGACATGCTAAATTAAAAATAAAACAAATTCTTTTTAGAAACGAAATTGTATAACAAAAATCTCCACCACACCTAAACTACATATTGTCCTCAATGTATAAATAGAATATTGCTTACAAAAGAAAAGAAAGAAAATTAAACTCCCCTGATTTGTGAACAACTTGAACTGGTATAGTTTGGGGTATTGAAAGAATGGGTGACCATGTTTTATTAAAAATTAATACCCTGCAAAAAAAATATAATTAGGAAAAATTGAAAGAAGAAAGAAAAAAAAACTAACAACAAAGAAAGAAAAAGTAAAGAAAACATTGGGTTGCCTCCCAATATAGCAATTATTTAACGTCGTTTTACCCGACGAGATTCTTGTGCATATCAGGGCACATAAAGTTCTTCAATTTTCTTTGCTCCCTTCTTGCTCGAATCAATATAGCCTTCGAAGTCTAAAAGACTCACATGTATTTCTAGGGTACCTGAAAAATCATTATTTTTTAAATTTTTATATAAGGAATGAAGGACATAAAATAAGACTTAACTGACTTGAAAGAAATAAGAGACTCTACAAACTTATGAGAATAAAGAAAGGACAATTCAAAATCAAGAAAAATGAAAGGGAATAGAATAAACGAAGGTTTTTCACCCTCAAACTCTATCACTTGAATCTCCTTTTCGTGGTAAGGCTCATATTCTTTCTTTGTCTCACAAACCTGGACCTCACATGACACAGAATTCTCAAACTCAACATCGCCGTCATCCATGTACATCGCCACTTCAACCTCATTGGTCACGATATATTGATGCTCTCGTTGACTCTCCAATCTTCTCACTGAATTAGCCACTTGGGTAATTTGGTCATCCATGCTCTGCATTCCAGCTCGAGTCTCCTCTTGAAATTCAAGAGTACTATATTGGCAAGTTCATATACTATATCATCTAGAGACATACCTGAGTCTGAAGTCTGATGACATCCACTTGGTATCCACATCCATAGTTGGATTGATCCCATTCAGAATAGTAGCGATTCAAATACTCGTACTTTACTTGATGGCCATGAAATTCCCTCAAGATGCAGGAGTTAGGAATAAAGTTTCGCTGCAGCCGAGGGCATGCTTCTATGGGGTGTCCTTGAAGCGAGCATAATTTGCATGCCTCGCGTGCTTGTAGCTTCCTTACAACTACTTGAAGAATAACAGAAGTTAATTTAAAAATTTGAGTTTTGAGCTCACTAACCTAATCAACGTACAATACAACTCTACAAAATGCATAATATTGATGAAAGTTTTCCGCCATGTAAGAACATGTATAGAGGAAAAAAATAATAAAATAATAAAATTCTTTTTTGTTATAACAAATCTAATATTGAGAAACTAACAATAGTTCTTCAGCAACAACGCAGGTCATCCATCCTCATTTACCCCTAATATCCATGAATAGACATACATAGAAAGAGCAATTGGGTTTAGGCTAATGACCCATTGGCCTATGGATAGCTCATGTTGGATTTGGACCTTGATAGGCCTAAGTTTAGCATAGGATCCATGAAATATGGTTCATGGATAGTTCAATTTAGATCTAGGTTTGAGAATGCGACACATGAACTTTGGATAGCCCGATCCATATTAGTCATTTTATAGATAGTTCATATTGTATAATAATATAGGTAGTCTATAGATAGTCTATGATATAAGCATTTGACATATAGTTCAACATCATTTTAAAGGCTAAGGTGAGCAAAGCTCAACAATAATTGACATATACTTCTCTTCTCAAAGTTCAAAAAAAAAAAAAACAATATGAAGCCCTAAAAATTTTGAACTCTACTATTGCCCTTTATTCATTAAGTTCTAGAAAAATTCCTCTACTGACATCCTCCGCTCAGGTTTGAAGAAATAGTGTAATTTTCTCTCTTAGTTGAGGTACTTAAAAACAGCTCGATCTAGTGATTGACATACTGTAATGAGAACCATGTGGAAACCTACCTAACTTCTCATCTTCTAGAAATTCGTCCCTTGGTTGATTCTTGAGGAACTCTACTCAAGATGTTTTTTAATTAGAAGAAATCATAAATAAAATTAATTTTGATCTAGTGGTTGATTTATAAAAAGCTCAAAAACTTTTATTTTTGCTATTGAAGAATAGTTCAAACCTACCAATACTGAGACAAAAAAAAGTTTGGAAAAAACCATCCACTACTAGGAATAAACAGAAATAACTGAGAAATTTAATGACAACAACAAAATAAGAGACACAAGAATTTATGTAGAAAAACTCCAAATCTGGAGAAAAAAACCACGAACAGAAAGAAATTCCACTATGTGAAAAATTGTTAAATCACATAGAATTCTCTCCCGACCCCAATTACAAAACACTCTCCCAAAGCTTTATACCACTCACACTCTTTAAGGAATTTAACTAGAGCTAGTACACCAAACTTAAAGTGTTTCTAACTGGGATGCTTTGAAACCAAAGCCATAGACTCCTTTTATAGTGTCAGGAGCCCATCACTTTATTGTACCTTTCAGATGTGGGACAATTTCACTTCCAATATATTACCAAAAACCTAACAATTTCCACCTTGGCAAGATATTTGAAGATTTCACATCTCTTGTTGCATCATTGTCTTTACCGACAATCATAATCCTCAACAGAGAACTATAAACTACTCCACCATAAAAGTAGACCACTTGGAATGCCATCTTCCAAGACTTTCTTTTTTCTTCACATGCCGATATACCTAGCTGAAATTTATGGTGAAACTTCCACCTACTTGGCTCACCTGGAATTTCTTCAACAATCGACATAACTTCCACCACACACCTTGCATAACCGCCAAGTCAATGCTCGTGTGCAAACTTGTGGAACCACTAACATCACGTGTTCTATCATGGCAAAGTGGACATACCATAAGAATGAATTTTGTCTTTATTCAGAAGAAGTCACCATCTCCTCTAACGAGAGAGACCGCGTTAGCATCTAACCTAGAGCCTTTTGACGAACTTTCTCTGTTAGGACAATTCCTTTTCATGTGTCCAGACCGTCCGCATTTCTAACAACCTTTCTTTTGCACGAAGTCTTTCTTCTTCTTCTTACAATTACAGACTGTCATGTTGGACTTCTTAGAACCTTTGCTAGAACCACCACTGAACTCCGTTGGACCACCATCACCGCTTAACCTTTCAGGAACACCATAGCTCGGTCTTCCCTTCAAATCCTTGTGTAACCCAGATTGTATCAGCACATATTTGACTTGCACTTGGCACGAGCCAAAGTTTATATTTTCATCAAATTTCTCCACGTCAATCTTTACTGGACTCATAAACCTTGACATATCTGCTTCCCTCCTAGCGAATCTGCAAATAGTGAACAACTATAGCCCGTTTTAAGAAATCTTTTCTGATGTGGAAGCTCAGACAATGCTGCAACCACAGAGCATACTCAGAAACTCAAGAAACTATAAACCTAAAGCTCTGATACCATTCACACCCTTTTTCCCACTCTCAAACCAGAGAATATAAACAGTGAATTTAACTAGAGCTAATACACCAAGCTTAAAGTATTTCTAACTGTGATACTTTGAAACCAAAGCCATAGACTCTTTTTATAGTGTCAAGAGCCCATCACTTTCTTGCACCTTTCCGATGTGAGACAATTTCACTTCCAATATATTACCAAAAACCCAACAAAAAAGGGCAATGAAGTTGTTATACAACAACTTCATTATATAAAGATTTAAGACAAAATTATTGTGAGATGTTTTTCAAATAAAAGACATTTTAAATGCAAATGAATATTTTCATATTTTCATATTTTCTTATTTTCTTATTAACATTTTTAGTTAAAGTAGCATGAAAGAGAACTATACATTCATCATGGTTAGAAAGTGTTACAAATAGCTTCACCAATAATTTTAAATCGCGTTAGTGACTCAGTTCGTCATTTTCATTTACTACATACATCTAATGAATAAATAATAGTTCAACTCATTCAAAAGCCATCCTTTTTTTCTTGCATTTTTAGCAATCTAGTGATTAAATAATGACCCAATAAAATGAAGCAAACAAGCAAATCAATATGGTCCCTTTCCCATCCCCCTCCTAAAATAATAGAAATTAGATTTGGGTCACATTGGACTCCAAGAGAGAAAAATGGGAAGAAGCTGCCCTTAGCTTCAAGGACAATGTAACTCAACTTGTTGATGGCTGCCAAATACTTCCTATCTAATCCAATCTCATTGTCCATTTCATGTAAACAACATAGTGAAAGCATAATCACATGATGTTGTGCCCTTTTGGGTCTCACAAAGGCAGCTTCCTTGTGACCCTTTTTCATACACTTTTTTCTTTTCTTTTTTTTTTTCTTTTTTTTTTTTTTTTTCAAACATGACACTTGAACAAAAGGACACCATAACCCAATTTACAAATGGACCACTCAAGGAAGGCCACATCTCTCTAGTTTTAGTGTTTTGCTAGGCTACTATTTAGTTAGTCCCTAAATTTGAAAACAACCTAACAACTTAAGTGACAGCTCATGATCAAGTTGGAAAAATATCGACATCTTTACTTCTAGGTTTGGATTTGAGTTTTTTCAATTTTGTATTTGTAAAGATGCCTTGAATCTGTTATGTGCCGGTTCGAATGACCTAAATCAATTTATATTTTTCGTATTTTGGGCCTATTGGGTTGTTTCTGTATTAGGGTTTAGGAGGGGTGTCATATATAAACCCTCTAAACACCTATCTGTTGTTTAATCTGTTTTGTGTAATTTTATTCTCTCAGTCAATAAAATTACTCTCTCCCTCTGCCTGTGGATGTAGCTAACACAACGTTAGTGAACCACGTAAATACTGTGTGTGATTTTCTTCTGTGATACTCTTCGATTATCTGCTGCTTTAGTTTTAACCGTATTTATAGTCGACATAGATACATATACACTATTATACAATTTATTTGTGTGGATGCTTGCAAATAAACAAACTTTTACTTTATTCACAAGATTTGAGTGTAAAATTTGTACGATGCTTTAAAAATTTGTTAAAATTAGAGATCGAACTATTGAAGTGAACTTACAATCATCTTTCTATAAATATTCATAAAGAATAATTATTAAATTTTAATAATATTTGTGTAATATTCTCTGCTTTTTACTAAGATTGGCAAAAAGTACACATGAAATAAACTTAAATTACTATGGTCTAAATTAGAGGTTGCAATAGGGGTTTAAATTTTCTTTCAAGCTTGAAATGGATAAAGAACTAATTCAAGTTTTGTTTATGACAACTACCTTAGGATAAGTAGTTACGAGAGCTTAATTAATTCATGTATTTTAATATATGTTCATTCATGAATCGCCCTGTATTATATATGTAATCCCAACATAACATAGATTACCTATGAGTTATGTCATGTGGACACAATATATCTAATGTAGGATTACATTTAGTAATAGAAATTTTTAATAATTTGAATCATTATTAGAGATAAGAGATATATGACTTATTAAAATCGTCGAATAACTTATATTTCACATTCTTGAAACATCAAGATAAACATATATTTGACTCATTCCAAATGTCTAACTGTTAACCAGAATTTGACATTTTTTTTTTAAAGTCAAGATAAAACTACATTTGACTACTAAAAAATGTCAAGGTTTCATGTTAAAAATGATAGATTATACGCGTCAAGAAGTGATATATATGACACTTTATAAGTGTCAAAGATTTATACTATTTTTAACGGTGAATTTCTTGACGGTTTGAGAAAAACGTCAAACAAATCAAACTTCGACATTTTATAAACGTCAAGAAGTATAGCTTTTCATTCTTAAGAAAATGGAATTTAATAAATTGAATAGTTGAGTCACAGTACTAGCATTAGTTAAACTTCTCAAGCAATTTTTCTCATCATACGAGCAACATCAATAAATTGACCTCTCAAAATAATACACTCAAAATTTTCTTCCTAAAAGATAATTGATTGGTAATTTTAGAATAATTTTGAACTAATCTTTTTGAAAGGAATACAAAGGAAATTTTTTTTTTTATAATTTATAATTTTTAAATAATTTATAATTTATAATTTTAAATAATTGTTTAAAATGTTATATGTTTTAAATTATATATACTTTTTGCTATAAATTATTTGTTAAGTATTAATAGAAATATCGGTAATTTTTTAAAAAAAGTATACTGGTATTTAATTATTTTAATAAAACTTTGCATTCATCTAATAAATTTTAAAAATTAGAAAACAAAATTTGATTGTGTGCGAAAAATATTAGATACATAAAATCAAATGATAAAATTTAAAATTGTTAAAGAAAGATGCATATCATGATTTTATGAAAATATATTTTTATAAGCTAATAGGAACAGATTTTGTGAAGATATGTGTTCTACAAAAGTGATGTTAAAAGTGATGTTAGTAGATTCTTTTACAATCAGTTTCATCGCAATTTTAAAATTTTTCTTTAATCACTCGTAATGCTCTCAAAATCAATCTCATACATAGTCTTAGTGAATGTTTGGGAATTGATGTTAGAAATAGTAATTTTAGCATAACTGGTTACTTTGTAATTGATTTATCAAAATTGATTTTCATACCATCATTGATGTTTGGTTCCAAACGTTCAGAATTGATTTTTCTATATTTAAAAGTGAATTTTAATTAATACGTTTGGTTTCAAAAGTGATTTTAAAATTACCAAATTATCTAAAAATGATATTTTATATTTAATAAATTGTTTAAGAAAATAATTATGATAAATATTTATTTTTTTTATTCTTTTTTCATTTATTTTATTGTTAATTCATGACTAGTATGTTAAGTAAAAACACATTATAAATATCAAAACAAAATTCGAAAGACATATATTTCATTCGATCTAGAATAATCATAATAAATAACCATTGTACATTCAATTTCTATTAAATAGTCGATTCTCCAGTGTCACTATCGTCTAAAG
The DNA here is from genome assembly GCA_036507285.1 of Trichosanthes cucumerina. Lineage (NCBI taxonomy): Eukaryota > Viridiplantae > Streptophyta > Magnoliopsida > Cucurbitales > Cucurbitaceae > Trichosanthes > Trichosanthes cucumerina. The sequence goes on from CM071841.1 coordinate 20,858,317, forward strand.
AGCTATTAGTTGCCAACATGAACATGTCTCAACTGACATAAAATATATACTCTCGACCAAGAGATTAGACGTTTGAATCTCATGTCCCATATGTTGTAAAAAAACTATTAATATTATAATTATGAATTATATAAGATGACATTTCTGTTAACAAAATAATCATCTACAAATTAATCTATTCCTTTTACTTGTAGAAACAAAAACAAATAATCTTAAGGAAAAAAAAAAAGAAAAAGAAAGTTGTAGCATCAAAAGTAGGCTTTGACAAATCTAATCGATTTGGAGAGTGAGACTTTTTTACTTTTTAAATTTTTTTAAGAGAAAAAGTAAAAAAAAAGAATGGCAACAACTTGACCATAAATATTAAAAAAAAAATAAAAATCACCTTGTTGAATCACCCAACTAACCAGATGGTATGTTGATAAGATGTTGTCTAGATATAAGATGCAGAACTCCAAGAAGGGCTTGTTGCCTTTCAGGCATGGAGTTCACCTATCTAAGGATCAATGTCCTAAGACTCCTCAAGAGATTGAGGATATGAGACGGATCCCCTATGCTTCAACTGTAGGGAGCCTGATGTATGTCATGTTGTGTACTAGGCCCGACATCTGTTATGCAGTAGGGATCGTCAGTAGGTATCAATCCAATCTAGGATTAGATCACTAGACAACCGTAAAGACAATCCTCAAGTATCTTAGGAGAACGAGGAACTACAGCCTAGTGTATTGGAGCGGGGATTTGATCCTTACGGGATACACAGATTCTGACTTTCAGACCGATAAGGATTCTAGGAAATCCACTTCGGGGTCAGCCTTCATTTTGAATGGAGGAGTTGTAATTTGCTGAAGCATCAAGCAGGGATGCATCGCTGATTCCACTATGGAAGTTGAGTATGTTGCGGCTTGTGAAGCTCCTAAGGAAGCTGTTTGGCTTAGGAAGTTCATGACGGATTTGGAAGATGTTCCAAATATGAACTTGCCGATCATGCTATTTTGTGATAACAGTGGTGCTGTAGCCAACTCCAGAGAGCCTCGGAGTCATAAGAGGGGCAAATACATTGAGCGGAAGTATCACCTGATACGGGAGATTGTGCACCGCGGCGATGTGACAGTCACACAGATAATGTCGGAGCACAATGTTGCTGATCCATTTACAAATGCATTCACGGCTAAGGGGTTTGAGAGTCACCTAGAGAGTCTAGGTCTTCGAGTGCTTCCTCACTAGAGCAACTGGGAGTTCTGTAAAGGGTATTCAATGCCCTAGTTTATTGTATTACTTTATTGTAATCTTTTGTACATTTGAGAAATGTATGTTTGCTCCACTAGCTTAGTCCAAGTGGGAGTTCGTTGGGATATATGTCCTAATCTCGTTTTGTTTGTAATTTTACCATTTGAAATTAATAAGAGTTATTCATTTCATCACTTTGTGTCTCGCAAATTTTACAAACTTTGTTAAATAAACTAAGCTCCAGGGTCATTGAATATATGAGAGAACTAGAACTTGAACGGTGTGTAGTGGACACACAGGAAGGATCACGTTCGAGTCAATCACCCGAACGGTCTACAGTATATGGATGGGGTTGGAGACCTAATCCTGGATACGTTGTGGATGCGACCCATTTTGTATTACAACGAGGTGATCTGACTCGTTCATGTGGTTGACATGCGAGTGGGGGCATCATGTGCAATGAGATTGTACAAGACCGGACCGTGAATTATTAGACCTACTGATGCAACACCGTTAATAGTATGGGACTAATAACTTCGTAGATGACCATTAGTGACTTTACCTGAATCCTAAGCGTGTTACGGACTCCTGTCTGTGGGGCTCTGCTCTTTGACTAGTACGGGTGATGGTTGTCACAGTTATTCGCCCAATATGCCTATCTTCTCTGGGGCAGGACCACGTGGGGAGCTGGAAACTTAACTACGCGAGATGGAATTCACTCGTTCCCGCCTTTAAGAAAACTAGAGGGGTTGTTCCCTTAAGTGTTGTCTCCAGGGCTTGGACAACGGGCATTCACCCTCTCACTGGCCCGAGAGGGGTGTTGTGTATGGTTGGACCATTACAACGTTGTTGTTCATTTGAGTAATAGTGGAGACTTAAGGAGTAAGAAGTAGACACAGGGGTAAAACGGTAATTTAACCCAGTAGTGTCTACGAACAACCTGTGAAGGATTGACTCATAGGTATTGGTTATATTAGTGGACACAACTTGTTTTTTATTGACGGGAGTGCAGCTACGAGTTTTAGTGGAGTGTTACCGTAGCTAATGAATGTTGATTAACCGGGTCAAAGAGTTTGACAGGTTAATCTCGGATCATTGGAGCTCATCACTGTAGGTTCATTAGGTCCCTCGGTTGGCTCAAACTTGATTACTAGAGGGTTTACAGTTTTGGTGTGAATTTGAAGTGTTCAAGTTCACTAAAGGGTAATTATGTCATTTATATGAGATATGTATGACAAATTATATAGTTTAATGTGAATGAGATTCATAATAAACTATAGGTTAGCGTAATTATCTAATTAGGGCTAATTTGGAGAAATTGGATTGAGAGAAATTAAATTGGATGTGATTCAATTTAAAAATCCACAATTATACAAATGTGATTTGTATAATGAGATATGAGATATCTTATTATATGTGGTTATGCAAATATGATTTGCATAACCTATGGTTGTGGTAAAATGGTAAATAGGTGGAGATTTCAACTCTATCTGTCACCATTATATAAACTCCTTTGCAAGAAGGAGTTGTAAGGTTGAATGCTCATTTTTTGGATTCTCACCAAAAGGCATTTTACAAATTCTCTCAAATCTCTTCTCTCAATCTCTCCTTCCCTCACCGAAAAAGGAGCTCCACCACTCTCCTTCTACCAAAGGAAGAACAACCGAGAAACTGTGTGGAAGTGTTCGGTTACTCACTGTTCGAGGAGATCAAGTTTGTTGAGATCGTGATCACGAAAGGTTCGAGAACAGGAGAAGAAAAACTTGAAGACATTTCTTCAACAAGTAAGTGTTCTTACTAGTTTTTCTTCTATTTTGCATGTTTAGCCTTGTTTTTATGAGATAGAAACTGTTTTAAGAAAACGAATTTCGCAAAGATACCACGACGATTCAATCGTCCTTCCGTTGCACGGGATTTCATTCCCTTCAAGACCCATACACTAGCATATAGTCCCTCGTTCTCCTTAGACACTTGAGGATATATTTTTACTACGGTCCAGTGGTCTAACCCTTGATTGGGATGGTACATAATGACTATTCCCACGGCATAACAAATGTCTGACCTCATGCATAGCATAACATACATTAGTATACCTACAACCGAGGCATAGGGAATACGTCTCATATCCTCAACTTCTTGAGGTGTCTTAGGACAATGTTCCTTAGACAAATGAATTTCATGCCTCCCTAATAAACCCTTTTTGGAATTCTGCATTGAATACCGTATCAAAATTTTGTCAATATAGGATGCTTGAGACAGAGCTAGCGTTCTGTTCTTGCGATTGCTTAGAATTTGAATGATGGAGATCGAATCTCTTTGAGCAGCGAAAACGTGTTTGGGATCGTTAATGTGCTTGATTGTTTTGCTTAAAACAAAAACCAGTACATTGACCAAAAATACAGAACAAGCATGGAAATTCTAATCATATTAGATATGGATTAATTGCATACATGCAAACATATTAAGTTTAACAATTAAACTAACAATGGAAAGGAAATTATTACCTTTGTAGTTTTCCTCAGCAGCAATTCTTTGCTCCAATGTTCAACAACTCAACAATCAGTACAGCAAAACAAGAAGGTTTAGTTTCTCTGTTTTTACAGAACACCACCAATAGTGTAAACCCTCTATCCTCTGAATGCTTATACCTAATCCTTTGTGGGAAGGATTCCAACTCTTGAAAAGTTTTTGGGAATTCTAGAATTGAGAGAGAGAGAGAATTCTTGCAGTCTATAAACAAATTGATCGATTGATCATCCAAAATGAGCAACCCCTTCCTCCCTGTTAAACTGTCGATAGGTAAAAGGAGAGGGGTAGTGGGGAACGTGTCTGGATGTTACGTTCCCTTATTTATTATTAAAATAATAATAATAATAATATAATTAAATCAAATTTAATTATTCATTTAAATAATATTTAAATAATACAAATTAAATATCATATATTTAATTTAGATTAAATTTCATTTAATCACATTACCCCTTTAACCTATAGTTTTAATGTACAACTAGTGCACATTAAATTTTATCTTATAGTTTGCAAATGTGAATCACATTCACATTTAATATAATATTTGAACTCTTTCAAATATTCAATTCTCTCATATAATTTAATATGAATCATATTCACATTAAATTTATAATATATAGTTCCAAAACTATATATTATATCGTATCTAAATATATTAAATATATTCCCTAATGAATTTGAATATTTCAAATTCAAATGATCTAAGAACCCTTTACGAGCTAGAAGGTGGACCTAATGGACCTACAGATCAGAAGCTCCAACGATACGAGATTGTTCGGTTAATCGATTAACCTCCCAATCAACATTCGTTAATCATGGAACACTCCACTAAAGTCCCACACCGCACTCTTCTCACTGCGCAGATATATTTACGTGTCCATGGATATTGACCAATAACAACAAGTCAATCCTTCACAAATGTTCTTAACACCACCGGGTCAAATTACCGCTTTTACCCTCGGGATACATCTTGTGCCTTAAGTACCAAAGTGTTCTCAGAATGAACAATTTGTTTGTGGTCCTACCAACAAACAGAGTCCCTCTCGGGCCAATGAGAGGGTCGGGCCCTTTGTTCAAGTCTCGGAGACACCACTTAAGGGAACATTCCTTTACTTACCCTAGTAGGCGGGAAGGAGTGAATTCCATCTTTCTAAGCTAAGTTCCCAGCCGCTCACTCGGTCTTGTACCCAAGAAGGTAGGCATATTGAGTCGGCAAATCTGGCCACTCTCACCCATACTAGTCAAAGGACAATCCCTCGCGAACAGGAGTTCGTAACCTCCTCGTGATTGAGATCAAGTTGCCTAGGTCATCCTAGTGTAATAGAAACCTAACTAGTCAACGGAGTTACAGCTAGAGATTACTATTTCGTGGTCCGGTCTTATGTAATCTCATTACATAGGATATCCCCACTCATATGTCATCTACACGAACACGTTAGGATCACAGTGTTTGTAGCAAATACAAAGTGGGCCACATCCATAGTTTAACCAGGGTAAGGTACCCAAACCTTATCCCCTAACTATAGACCCTTTCGGCTGTATCTCGAACCGAGATCCCTTTTATGTACATTACATTCAGTTAGAGATTCATTTAACAGCCTTGGATGTTTAGTTTATTGGATTTAGGGTTTAAATAAAGGCAAACTCGTAGATAACGAACTATAACACTTTATTGAAATAATAACACTTTATTACAATAATTAGAACATAATTACAAACTACGAGTTTTAGGGCACAAATACCAACAAACTCCTACTTGAACTAAAACTCTAGTGGGGTACATCATAATCTAAAACAGTGATTACAAGAGATAGAAATACAATAAACTAGGGCATCCATATACCCCATTACATATCTCTCACTTTTCCTAGATTAGCCTATGTACATATCTCGTAGACCCAGACTTTCCAGATGACCCTCGAACACTTTAGCCGTGAGAGTCTTTGTAAACGAATCAACAATATTGTGCTCCAAAGCGATCTTCGTGAATGCCACATCTCCTCGTTGCACTATTTCTCGTATCAGGTGATACTTCATCTCGATGTGCTTACCTCGCTTATGGTCATGAGGTTCCTTCAATTGGCTACCGCACCACCGTTGTCACAAAGATAAGGTGATGGGAGATTCCATATTTGCAACAACTTCCAAATCGAAGGGAATTTCCTTAGCCAAACAGCCTTTTTAATTGCTTCACAAGCAAATGACATACTCAACCTCCATTGTGGAGTCAGCGATGCATCCTTGCTTGATGCTTCGCCATACTATAGCTCTCCCGTTAAGGGTGAAAACTGATCCCGATGTGGATTTCTGAGAATCCTTATCGGTCTGAAAATCAGAATCAGTGTATCCAGTAAGGATCAAATCCTTAGACCCATACACAAGCATATAGTCCCTCGTTCTCCTTAGATACTTGAGGATATTTTTAATCGTTGTCCAAAGGGTCTAACCTCGATTGGATCGGTACCTACCGACTATTCCCACCGCATAACAAATGCCCGACTGCACACAAAGATAGCATACATTAAGCTATCTACTGCAGAGGCATAGGGAATATGTCTCATATCCTCAACTTTTTGAGGTGTCTTTGGACACTGTTCCCTAGACAGATGAACTCCGTGCCTGAAGGGTAATAAGCCCCACTTGAAATTTTGCATCCAATATCTGGACAACATTTTGTCCATATAAGACGCTTGAGACAGTGCTAGCGTTCTGTTCTTGCGATTCCTAAAGTTCTGAATCCCAAGAACATACTACGCCACTCCCAAATCTTTCATTTCGAATTGGGACGACAACCAATTCTTTATGTCAGTGAGGTATCCTACATCATTCCCAATAAGTAGGATATCATCCACATAAAGTACTAACAAAGCTACTTTATCGTTGATGATCCTCTTGTAAACACAAGACTCATCAACGTTTTGGTCAAAGCCGTAAGACTTGATCGCAGTATCAAATCTTATATTCCAAGATCTTAACGCTTGTTTCAATCCATAAATTGATCGATTAACCTCGCAAACTTTTTGCTCCTGAGCTTGGGCTATGAACCCTTCGGGTTGAGACGTATAGATGCTCTCGTCAAGATTACCATTCAAAAAGGCAGTCTTGACGCCCATTTTCCAAATTTCATAATCGAAAACGCGCTATGGACAAGAGTATCCTTATAGACTTCAAGAGATAAAACAGGGAAAAAGTTTCTTCATAGTCAACTCCTTCCCTTTGGGTAAAACCCTTTGCTACAAGTCTAGCCTTAAAGGTCCATGCACTTTTCCTACGCATCTCTCTTTCTCTTACTGATCCATTTACACCCTATGGGTCTAACCCCTTCAGGTTGGTCTACAAGCTCCCATACTGAATTGAAGTCCTTTGACTCCATTTCAAGGCCATGGCCTTGATCCATTGGTCCTTGTCTACGTCATTCATTGTCTTTTTATAAGACTATGGATCTTCTACGCCGTCATCAGGTATGACAACTTGAGTTTCAGCTAAACCCAAGAAGGGGTCAGGTTGGAAACAACCCTCCTACTGCGTCGAGGCATTCCCAACGATTTAGAAGGACGAGACTGACTTGAGGTGCTAGCTCTTCCATCAACTCTTGATGAAGGTCCAACTTGATCAATAACTCTTGTTGGTTCATGTGTAGCTTCATTTATACTAATTTACTACGCGGTTTGTGGTTCCTCATGTGATCTTCCTCCAAGAACGTGGCGTTTGTCGATACAATCACCTTGTTTTCTTGTGGGTCGTAGAAAAGACCACCTCTCGTTTCATTGGGATAGCCAACAAATTGACACAATCTTGAACGAGGTTCCAGTTTCTTTGGGTTTGTCACGAGCACGTGTGCCGGACAACCCCAAATCCTGAAGTGTTGTAAACTAGGTTTACACCCCTTCCAAAGCTCAAAAGGTTTTTCTGAAACACTTTTTGATGGAACACTGTTCAAGATTTGAACTGCAATCTCTACTGCGTATCCCCAAAACGAGGCAGGCAACTGAGCATAGCTCATCATAGAATGAACCGTGTCTAACAAGGTTCTATTTCTCCTTTCTGACACACCATTTTGTTGTGGTGCATTAGGTGCAAAGAGTTGAGATTTAATTCCATGTTCTATCATATAGTCCTGGAATCTTAAATCCATATACTTTCCACCTCGATCGAATCGAAGTGTTTTAATGGTTTTTCCTAATGCATTCTCTACTTCAGCCTTATACTCTTTGAACTTTTCAAGAGCTTTAAACTTGTGATGCATTAGGTATAGATAACCATACCTCGAATAATCATCTACGAAAGAGATGAAATATTCGTACTCTCCTCGAGCTTTGACATTCACTGGACCACAAAGATCCGAATGCACAAGTTCTAGGGGGCTCTACGACTCTGTATCCTTTTCCAGTAAAAGATCGCTTGGTCATTTTACCTTCCAAGCAAGACTCGCAAGGCGGTAAAGAATCATCTTCTAAGTTATTTTGAAGTTCATTCTTAGAAAGTCTCTCAATCCGGTTGAGATTAATATGACAAAGTCTAAGATGCCATAGATAGGTATTATTATCTGGAGAAATTCTTTGCCTTTTATTTTGAGTGTTAGCATTTTTAAACATCTCATGATTTAAAATTGCTTTCATTTTGTTCGGTTTCAGTACGTATAAACCATTTTTCAATTTAGCAGAACAAATATTGACACCCTCTTTCAAAATGAACGCTTCATTAATTGAAAAAGAAATACAATAACCAAGTTCTATTAAACAAGAGATAGAAATTAAGTTCCTTTTAAGCTTAGGAACTATATATAGGTTTTTTAATAAAAGAAATCTATCTCCGAAAAATAACTTGGCATCTCCCACTGCACGAGCTGAGACGACGTCTCCCGTTCTGACCCGGAGCGTCATCTCACCCTCTTCGAGCTCTTTGAAGGAACTAGTTTCCTAAAATGAAGAGCAAACGTGATTAGTGGCTCCTGAATCAATTATCTAGGTCAAATCATTATTTTCCACTAAACAAGTTTCAAGAACATGTAAATCTGATTTACCTTTCTTTTCTTTCAGCTCAGCAAGGTATTTTGGGCAGTTTCGCTTCCAGTGCCCATCCACGTTGCACTTGAAACATTTTCCTTTATCTGCAACCTTGGCTTTTCCCTTGCCTTTGTCGTGAGCAGTGTGTGTCTCCCTTTCCTCCTATTTTCTTCTTTTGGGTCTTCTTAAGCCCAGAAGATGAGCTACAGGACTTAGTCCCAGAGGATGAACCCTTCTGGAACCTTCTGGAATGGGCAAAAAGATTTGCCTCTCCATCTGCCTTTCCTTATTCTTCATAAGAGACTGGAAAGTTTGTAGTTCATTAAGGAGAGTAGTAAGGTTATACTCTATCTTGTTCATCACCGCATTGCTGCGGAATTGCAGGAAACTCTTCGGAAGAGACTCCAGGATGAACGATACCTGACTTTGCTCGTCAATGACCGCCTGCTCATCTCAATGCACGTTGAAGTGGACCATCGATCAAGAACGTGTTCTCTCACGGATGACCCCTCCTTCATACGGGAGTTATAAACGTATTTGAGGGATTCGTGCCGAATCTGTCCAAACGGTTGTCCAAACATTTCCTGCAGCGAACTCATGATCTCACAAGCTAAGACCATGCCCCCGTGCTTTTTGGCTAGAACTTCAGAAACACAAGCCAAAATGTAGACCTTGGCCTTGTCATTGGCCTAGATCCAGCGGTCGTACGCCTCCTTAACAGATTGAGGAGCGTTACGAGCAGGGATCTGAGGACATTCCTCAGACAGTACAAACCGTAGATCATCAACAACCAGAATCGTATTCAGGTTGGATTTTCACGTAGTAAAATTCTCACCAATTAAACGGTCACTTTTAAGTAAGGCTATTATAGAGGACGACATGCTGAAAATCCAAAATAGTTCTAATTAGTTATGTCTTTTAACCCATTGTAAAAACCAATCAAATTTAGCAAAATTATTAAAGAACCCTAGTGTTTAAACTAAACCCAATGTTTAAATTAAACCTTTAATTTTGCAACGATACTTCAAGGGTTTAGAACAAAAGCCTCCGTCAAGCAAGGTCACCATTCCTCCTTTGAATTGAGACTTTCTCACCCAATTCTCACTACCAGAACATCTCATGTCCCAATGGTCCTTAGCTACCGTTCGTTTGGTCAAAGATTTGTTAACTAACTTAACTCATCTCGTAAATATGACCCTACCATTTTCAGATCCAATAGGCCCGAGCCAACAGGCTACTATTAAGAAAGACAACTGTTGGCAAACAACCTAAGAGACCCTATCCATTTCTGGAGTTCGCGGTGTTCCGATCCCTATAGTCAGGCTCTCTGTAGGGTTTGGCTGTTCCAGGACAACCTAGCAAAGGACTATGGAAATCTCACTATGCGACCTAATGGGGAGACCGTAGATGATACGTTGACACGCGTCCCCGCTCCCATTTACTATGGATACTTCCCTCATTCACCTTGGTATTGAACCATGCAAACACATACCGTAGGGGGACGCCCTATTAACGCCACGTAGCCGAGCATGGAACTCACGGTGTGAACTCTTGAGAACGTGAGAGTAAACTCGATGTGAAAATCTCGTTTTCTCCCACTGAAGTTCCTAAAATTAGGGTATAGGTTTAACTTAGCTGGATTCTGGCTAAAAGAATCTATCTAAGTCTATGCCTATTATAACTATTATAACTAGGTCTTAAAACCTTATGTCTAGGTGAATAAACATTTTATTTACCTAGAGATAAAACAGAACTAAGGTTAATTCAACTCAGGTTCCAGGTCAGTTCCCAAGTATGAGGTGTTCCTTAACTGTCGACTTAAGTACTTTCACCTTAGACGAACTTCACCCTAGAGAGTTCCCTTATAACCAAAGTTCTAATGTTCTACTAGATTTTAAACTATTTAAAATACTACGTAAGACAAATTTCTAATCCTATTAGAAATTTAAACTTAGGTCTAAATTAATTTTAAACGATTTAAAACTAATTTAAATTTTAACCCAAGTTCCCATGTTTGCATGCATTTCTTTATTATAGGTTATGGTTTCTAAAACCCCTTTAATTTATAACTTTTATAAATTTTAATAATTAACCTATGATAAAGAAACTGTATTATAAATCCAACAATCATTATTCAAATTGGAATTATAAAAGAAATTCAACTAATTGAATTATAAAATTACTTAAACAAAATAACATTTATTTTAAACTAAGTAATTTCATGCTCCATGCAATTTATTCTCCATATAATCTAATTATAACACTTATAATTAATTACTCATGAAAAAAATAAATTAATCATGCATTCAACCATATTCATATAACATTGATATAAATAAAATGCATGAACATGCTTATCCTAAGGTGGGAATAATCTAAATGACATTCATAAAGACATAAAACTGTAAATGGGAATAATTTGGCCCCAAAAGTGCAAAAAAAAAAATATAAAATTACATTAATTTATTTCATGAAACCGGTCCAAAAATACCCTGAACCAACCTTGAACCGCTGGAACCGGACCAAAACCACTGAACCAATCGAACCGGTCTACAGCTGCTGGAATGCACCACGGCGTTGCAATGTTGATGCCAGCGTTGCAATGCCCGCTTCGTCGTCTTGCGCGCTTGGTATCGGGGTAGCGTTGTAACGCTGAAGGGCAGCGTTGCAACGCCGCTGACCCCTTGAACGCCCGCGTCGATAGGGAATGTTGGCGTTGCGATGTCTTTCGTCAGCGTTGCAACGCTGATGAACGGCGTTGTAACAACACCGCTTTCTTTCAGCAAAATTGAAACTCACGAACACAGCACCTTCGTTCTTCAATTTCTCCTTCGATTCTCAACTGAATTGCATAAAACTGGTCCCAAACGACTCGTAACTCAATGATAGACTCAATTTTGCACTTTATGTCCAAAAACGCAGGGGCCTTTACATACTAATTGATCAAAATCAAAGTAAACTAAGGCCAAAAAATTCCTAAACAAGTTTTATAGCAAACCAAATGCATTTCCCACCAAATCAATGCAATTTTGTTTCAAAACAAAACAAATCAAGCATTGCTTTGATACCAATAGATGGAGATCGGATCTCCTTGAGTAGCGGAAACGTATTTGGGATCGTTAATGTGCTTGATTGTTTTGCTTAAAACAAAAAACCTGTACATTGACCAAAAATACAGAACAAGCATGAAAATTCTAATCCTATTAGATATGGATTAATTGCATACATGCAAACATATTAAGTTTAATAATTAAACTAACATTGGAAAGGAAATGATTACCTTTGTAGTTTTCCTCAGCAGCAACTCCTTGCTCCAATGTTCAAAGAACTCAAAGAATCAAGACAAAGAAAACAAGAAGCTTTAGTTTCTCTGTTTTTACAGAACACCACCAATAGTGTAAACCCTTTATCCTCTGAATGCTTATACCTAATCCTTTGTGGGAAGGATTCCAACTCTTGGAAAGTTTTTGGGAATTCTAGAATTGAGAGAGAGAGAGAATTCCTGCAGTCTATCAACAAATTGATCGATTGATCATCCAAAATGAGAAACCCCCTTCTCCCTGTTAAACTGTCGATAAGGAGAAGGAGATGGGTAGTGGGGAACGTGTCTGGATGACACGCTCCCTTATTTATTATTAAAATAATAATAATAATAATATAATTAAATCAAATTTAATTATTCATTTAAATCATATTTATATAATACAAATTAAATATCATGTATTTAATTTGGATTAAATCTCATTTAATCACATTACCCCTTTAACCTATAGTTTTAATGTACAACCAGTGCACATTAAATTTTATCCTATAGTTTGCAAATGTGAATCACATTCACATTTAATATAATATTTGAACTCTTTCAAATTTTCAATTCTCTCATATAATTTAATATGAATCATATTCACATTAAATTTATAATATATAGTTCCAAAACTATATATTATATCGTCTCTAAATACATTAAATATATTCCCTAATGAACTTGAACATTTCACATTCAAATGATCTAAGAACCCTTTACGAGCTAGAAGGTGGACCTAATGGACCTACTGGATCGTAAGCTCCAACGATACGAGATTGTTGTCTTGCTTAATCTCATTAACCTCCCAATCAACATTCGTTAACTGCGGGAACACTCCACTAAAGTCTCACAGCTGCAGTCTTCTCACTGCAGATATAGTTCTGTGTCCATAGATATTGACCAATAACAGCAAGTCAATCCTTCACAAATGTTCTTAACACCAGCTGGGTCAAATTATCGTTTTACCCCTAGGTTATATCTTGTGCCTTAAGTACTAGTGCTCCTCTAATGAACAATTTGTTTGTGGTCCTACCAACAAACAGAGTCCCTCTCGGGCCAATGAGAGAGTCGGGCCCTTTGTTCAAGTCCCGTAGACACCACTTAAGGGAACATTCCTCCACTTACCCTAGTAGGCGGGAAGGAGTGAATTCCATCTTGCTAAGTTAAGTTCCCAGCCGCTCACTCGGTCTTGTCCCCAAGAAGGTAGGCATATTGAGTTGGCGAATCTGGCCACTCTCACCCATACTAGTCAAAGGACAATCCCTCGCGAACAGGAGTTCGTAACCTGCTCAGGATTGAGATCAAGTTGCCTAGGTCATCCTAGTTTAATAGAAACCTATCTAGTCAACGGAGTTACAGCTAGAGATTACTATTTCGTGGTCCGGTCTTATGTAATCTCATTACATAGGATATCCCCACTCACATGTCATCTACACGAACACGTTAGGATCACAGTGTTTGTATCAAATACAAAGTCGGCCGCATCCATAGTTTAACCAGGGTAAGGTACCCAAACCTTATCCCCTAACTATAGACCCTTTAGGCTGTATCTCGAACCGAGATCCCTTTTATGTACATTACATTCAGTTAGAGATTCATTTAACAGCCTTGGACGTTTAGTTTACTGGATTTAGGATTTAAATAAAGGCAAACTCGTAGATAACGAACAATAACACTTTATTGAAATAATAACACTTCATCACCGCATTGCTGCAAAATTGCAGGAAGCTCTTTGGAAGAGATTCCAGGATGAACGACATCTGACTTTGCTCGTTGATGACCACCCCGTTCATTTCAGCCACATTGAAGTGGACTATCAGATCGAGAACATGTTCTCTCACTGAAGTTTCCTCCTTCATGCGGAAGTGATAAACGTGCTTTCTGATGGATTCGTGGCATCCGCATTTACCGTCCAACACATATTCTGAAAGTGAACTCATGATGTCACGAGCTGAGACCATACCCTCGTGTTTCTTGACTAAAATCTCAGGTAGGCTAGCCAGAATGTAGACCTTGACCTCGTCATTGGACTTCGTCCAACGGTCATATGCGTCCTTAACAACGTGAGGCGCGTTACGAGCAGGGATCTGAGGACATTACTTAGTTAAAAAACTGAAGCTCGTCAACAACCAGAATCATATTCAGGCTGGACTTCCACGTCGTATAATTTTCCCCAGTTAATTTTTCACTCTTAAGCGATGCAATTATACAGGACGACATGCTGAGAAAAAAATAGTTCTAATTAATTATGTCTTAAACCCATTACAAAATGAATCTAATTCAGCAAAATTATTATAAAGAACCTGTTGCGTATAATTATGGATATGCAATACTGCAGTGTACGGGTCAAGTTTTAGTATAGTGATTTATGAGTCCAAGTATCGTCCTCGGGAATGGGTTTCTAGATTAAAATGACTAAATTAACACATGCAATGAACAAATGAGATGAATTTATAAACAAGAAGTAAAATACTCAAGAAAATCTCTCGATTCTTAGTGAGCCTCACACATGCAATAAACTTCATAGTCTCCATATGAACCTACGACATGCATGGCATTAAGCAACTTCTTTATGTATTTCCCTAAGATTTCTAAGTCATTCTCATGCAAGATTTCTAAGGGTTTTGACAATTTTGCTCTAATTCAAGCTTTATCTCTCGAGTCCACTTAAACCAACAAATTAAGAGTTAAGAACGAATTGCCAAAAATAAGGACAAAGCATGCTTCAATACATAGCAAGAAAGTCATAACAAGTAAATCAAATCCTAACTACAATGTTTAGCTACTCTAAATCACATGAAAATCAAACTAAACAAGTAGAAAACGTCATAGAACGCTATTACAAATTGAAAGAAAATGAAGTTAAACTTAGGTGTCGATGCCGGTCCTTCGTCTCCGTTCTCCCGTCTTCGATCTCGAACCTCCACGAATACTTTGGCTCCCAAAAACACTCTTTTCTCTCTTCTTACAAGGTGTATTTCAAAAATAGGGTAAAAATCTACCAAATTCGGCTCCTTTGTAATGAAATCATAAGGATATATTTATAGATGGAATCGGTGCAGCGTTGCAACACTAGGGACAGCGTTGCAACGCTGTATCCTAGGCGGTTGGTAAATAAGGAAACTCTCGATGGCGTTGCAACGTTGAGGGCAGCGTTGCAACGCCGCTACCCTAACGCGCGCGCTCCTTATCGAAATGGAGTTGCGACGCTGCAAAGCAGCGTTGCAACGCCCATTGTGCGGTCTTTCATGTGCATCTTCTTATCGAGATAGCGTTGCGATGCTGCAAAGCAGCGTTGCAACGCTATCGCCTGGGGTCTTCAACGCATCTTGGTTGCACGTTTGGCGTTGCAACGCTCTACATGGTGTTGCAACGCCACCACCTCGGGTCTTCAAGCTTGGTTTGGTCCTTTCACTTCCAATTGATGTTATTTTGAGCTCTAAATAGCCTCGTTTCGATCCCGAGTGATCCAATTTGTCTCCAAATATTCTGTTTACGCTCTTAACCTAAAATTGAGTAATTTAAACGCGTAAAAGCTTTAAAATCATTATAAAACTAGCAATAATTAAGCCTAAGGATAACACATTTTGTGTGCTATCAAACACCCCCAAACTTAAACTCTTACTAGTCCCGAGTAAAAACAGAGTTGAACATTAGATTCTTCTTAAACATACATTTGATTCAAGTCTCAAAGATTTAAGAGAAAATCTGGCAATCAAAAGAAACAATCAAACATAACACTTCAACAATCAATTTAAAACTTTTCCTAAGTGTTCCTACGTGTGTGTGTGATTAGCCTATGTTCCCTTCATTCTTACTAAGCCTGGGTCAACTTTATTAGGCTCTCCATTCAACTTCCCCCTACACTTGTCTTAATTACTAATCTTTGAGTCTCCCCACATTCAAGAACTAAATAACTCTACTCAGCACTTAATCCCCTTTTATCATTTTTTTCTATTTTCTTATTTTTTTGTGCAAGGACACTAGCTTTCACACATCCACTGCAGGGATCCTTACCCAGAGCACTCACTCAATGAGTGGCCTAACTGATCATAGTGAAGATAGTTATTTTTGCCCTCTCGATTTTTTTTTTTAAACAAACAAACAACAAAAACAAAAAAACTCTTTCATATAATGCACACAATATACAGATCATGCACTTCATATTGTCATTCACCCTATCATGTAGTTTAACTCTCAAATCAGTTCTCAGACCTATCGAGGTGACATCAAACTTCTAAGCCTAATAACTTTGTTCTAAGCATTTCAAAACTACAGGAACACATGCTATGTGCATAATAGTGCAGGAAAAACTCAAGAAAATTTTTAAATTAACTCAATTTCATGTCATGCTCTCAGGTTTCAGCAGAATTACAAGAATTTCTAATTAAATCTCATCCTAGGCTATCATGATCATACTTATGTAAAGGATCAATCAACAATTCAAAGACATACTCAGGATGATTCTGACAATTAATTAAACAACATCCCACCCCCAAACTTAAACTAAACATTATCCCCAATGTTTGCAGAAATAGGCACAAATTAAGTATAAGGGTAAGAGTGAATAATACTGTCTTGAGTTATGGAGATCATTCTGAGTTCCTTGGATAGCCAAAGCATGTGTGTTGGAGTTCCTCAGAATGGGAGCATGGATTTCAACGAAGAAAGGCATCTTCACAACCTACAAAGCAAAACAACAAACTAGTAAAGAAACTAAGAACTGAAAAACAGCTAAAACAAACTAAAGACAGAAAATAAAAATAGGTAAAGCTTGGGTTTGTTGGGATTTTTGTCCTAATCTCGTGTTTGTAATATATTGTGTGAAGGGAATGAGAATCCCACGCAGCGGAAGACGATTGAATCGTAGAGGTATCAATATGCAACATGCTTTTATTAAAATCGATCTAACACTAGATCTAGGCTAAACATGCTTCAAAGAAGAAGAAAAAGCAACAAGATGAGTTTTTACTTACTTGTTGTAGACTTTCTTCAAAACTTCTTCTTCAAAATCACGAACTCTTCGTGTTCCTCGAACTCAACGAACTTTTCCCACGAAAAAGAACTCGAACACAACCAAAGGATCTTCTCGGTTGTTCTCTTTTGGAGAAGAGAGGTTTGTGGGAACCTTTTGTGTTTTGGAGAGGGAGGAGATTTGAGAGAGAATTTGAGAGAATTCCTCTTCTCTTCTTTGATGCAAAATCAAAAAATGAGAGATCAAGTTACAATCCTTCTTGCAAGAAGGGTTTATATAGTGGAATTGGTGGAGTTAAAATGTCCACATAATTACCACTTTACCACAACCATAGGTTATGCAAATCTCATTTGCATAACCACATAATATAAGATATCTCATATCTCATATTGCAAATCTCATTTGCATTAATTGTGTATTAATTAAATTGAATAACATCCAATTTAATTTCTCTCAATCAAATTCTCCAATTAGCCTTAATTCAACAATTAGGCTAACCTATAGTTTATTATGAATCTCATTCACATTAAACTATATATTATATCATTCATATCTCATATAAATGACATAAATGCCCTTAAATTGAAATTGAACACTTCAATTTCATACCAAAATATTAGCCCTTCTTTTAATCCAGGTGGAGCCAACCGAGGGACCTAATGGACCTATAGTGACGGGCTCCAATGATCCGAGATTAACTCGCCAAACTCTTTAACCGGCAACCAACATTCATTAGCTACGGTAACACTCCACTATAGCTCGTGTGCGCACTCCGTCGCCAGCTGAGAATATTACGTGTCCACTAATATAATCAATACCCATGAGTTGACCCTTCACAGGTTGTTCGTAGACACGGCTGGGTCAAATTACCGTTTTACCCCTGTGTCTACCTCTTGTTCTTTAAGTCCCCACTGCTCCTCTAATGAACAACATATTGTGATGGTCCGAGCATACACAACACCCCCTTCTCGAGCCGGTGAGAAGGTGGGCGCCGTTGTCCAAGCCCCGAGAGACGAAGATTTCAACAACCCCCCTAGTTTCCCTAAAGGTGGGAACGAGTGAATTCCATCTCGCGTAGTTAAGTTCCCAGCTCCTACTTGGTTCGTCCCTTAGAAGATAGGCATATTGGGCGAGTAATCGTGACCACCCTCACCGTACTAGTCAAAGAACAGGACCTGCAGAGCAGAGTCCGTAACTCGCCGGGATTGGTCGAGTCACTAATGGTCATCTCACGAAGTTATTAGTCCCTTCTTGTCAGCGGTGTTACATCGCAGGGTCTAATAAATCACGGTCGGTCTTGTACAATCTCATTGCACAGATGCCCCCACTCGCATGTCAACCACATGAACGAAGTCGAGATCACCTCGTTTGTATCTAATACAAAGCGGTCGCATCCACGATGTATCCGAGATTAGGTCTCAACCCTATCCATATCATCGTAGACCGTTTGGGTCATTAACTTCGAGCGTGATCCTCTCCTGTGTGTCGAGTACACACCGTTCAAGTTCCGCTTCTCTCGTAAATTCAATGACCCTAGAGAGCTTAGTTTATTGGAAAAGTTTATAAATATTACGAGGCACAAAGTGATGAAATGAATAACTCTTATTAATTTCAAACAATATATTACAAACACGAGATTAGGACAAAAATCCCAACATTGTGTAATCAATAAGAGTTATTCAATTCATCACTTTGTGCCTCGCAATATTTATAAACTTTTCCAATAAACTAAGCTCCAGGGTCATTTAATTTATGAGAGAACTGGAACTTGAACGGTGTGTAGTGGACACAGGGAGGATCACATTCAAGTTAATGACCCGAACGGTCTACAGTTTATGGATAGGGTTGGAGACCTAATCCTGGATACATTGTGGATGCGGCCCGCATTATATTAGATACAAACGAGGTGATGTGACTCGTTCATGTAGTTGACATACGAGTGGGGGCATCCTGTGCAATGAGATTGTACAAGACCGGACCGTGATTTATTAGACCTACTGATGTAACACCGTTGACAGTAAGGACTAATAACATCGTAGATGACCATTAGTGAGTCGACCTGAATCCTGAGCGTGTTACGGACTCCTGTCTGCGAGGGTCTATTCTTTGATTAGTACGGGTGAGGGTGGTCACAGTTACTCACCCAATATGCCTATCTTCTCGTGGACGTAACCAAGTAGGGAGTCGGGTACTTAACTACGCGAGATGGAATTCACTGCGTTCTCGCTTTAGGGAAACTAGAGGGGTTGTTCCTTTGACTACCCTCTCCGTGGCTTGGACAATGGCGCCCACCTTCTCACCGCCCGAGAAGGGTGTCTTGTATATGGTAGGACCATCACAATATGTTGTTCATTAGAGGAGCAAAGGGGACTTAAGGAACAAGAGGTAGACACAGTGGGTAAAACGGTATTTTGACCCACCGTGTCTCTAACAACCCGTGAAGGGTCGACTTATGGGTATTGGTTAAATCAAGGACACGTAATATTCTACAATCGACGGGAGTGCAAATGCACGCTATAGTGGAGTGTTACCGTAGCTAATGAATGTTGGTTAACCGTGTCAATGAGTTTGGCGGTTTAATCTCGATCATCGGAGCCCGCCACTATAGATCCATTAGTCCCTCGCTTGGCTCCACCGGTTAAAAGAAGGGTTAATGTTTTGGTATGAAGTTGAAGTGTTCAATTTCACTTTAAGGGCATTTATGTCATTTATATGAGATATGAATGATATAATATATAGTTTAATGTGAATGAGATTCATAATAAACTATAGGTTAGCTTAATTGTTGAATTAGGGCTAAGTGGAGAAATTGATTGAGAGAAATTAAATTGGATATGATTCAATTTAATTAATCCACAATTATTGAAAATGAGATTTGCAATATGAGATATGAGATATCTTATATTATGTGGTTATGCAAATGAGATTTGCATAACCTATGGTTGTGGTAAAGTGGTAATTATGTGGACATTTTAACTCCACCAATTCCACTATATAAACCCTTCTTGCAGGAAGGATTTGAACAACGTTCCCTCGAAAAGTGTTTATGAAACACCTCCCTCTCCAAAACAAAGAAGAGAAGAGGAATTCTCTCTCAAATTGAGAAGAAAAATTCTCTCAATTCTCTCTCAAATTCTCCTCCATCTCCAAAACACAAAAGGTTCCCACAAACCTCTCTTCTCCAAAAGAGAACAACCGAGAACGTCTTTTGGTTGTGTTCGAGTTCTTTTCTGTGGGAAGAGTTCGTTGAGTTCGAGGAACACGAAGAGTTCGTGATTTTGAAGAAAAAGTTATGAAGAAAGTCTACAACATGTAAGTAAGAATTCTTCTTGCTGTATTTTTCTTCTCCTTTGAAGCATGTTTAGCCTAGATCTAGAGTTAGATCGATTTTAATAAAATCATGTTGCATATTTAAACCACGATGATTCAATCGTCTTCCGCTGCGAGGGATTCTCATTCCCTTCAATTGGTATCAGAGCCATCTCGATGGTTCTTCAATTTATGCACTGTTTTATTAAAATTTTGTGGGTATTTTTCCATAATTCATGAGATGAATGTTTTGGTTTGCTTAAATGGATGTTTACGGTTTTTGGCATTTTAGATTTACAATTATGTTGATGAGATCAATGTAAAGGCCCTTTGTTTTTGGGCAATTTAGTTGTAAATCGAGTCTGTAAGTCCGGGTCGTTCGTGGCAAGAGTTGCTGTGAAGAAATCGGAGCGGAAACAGGCGAAAAATCGATGAAGAACAACAAAGGTGTTTGTTGTTGTGTCGATGGCGTTGAGACGCTGCCCAACGGCGTCTCAACGCCGTTTCTCGCGATGGAGGCCTGCGCAGCAGGTATCAAAGATTGCAACGGCCATACCGGGCGTTGAGAACGCAGCTTGACGCTGTAGGCGACAGCGTTGCAACGCTGCACGCGTTGAGGAGCAGTTCGCGGCAGTTCGCGAGGTTGTGGGTTCAAGCCACATTATGGGCAGTTATTTTTCGGTTTTACATTTTATTTAATTATTTTTAATTTGTAAAATGTATTTTATTTATTTATTTTATTATTTTATTAAATAATATTAATATAAATGTTATATTAATATTATTTAATTAAATAATTGCCCCTAGGTGCCAAAAATCGGTCCATTTTTGCTTATTAATTATTTTATGCATGAGATGTATATTTTAATTAATTTCTATGTGCATATTGTATGTCATATAGATTTAAAATCCCAACTTAGGTTAAACATTTCATGCATCATATTTATATTATAAGAGTTATAATATATGGTATGCATGATATGATTATATTATAAGAGTTATAATACAATGTTTGCATGTTTTAATTTATTTAATATAAGTATTATATTTTTAAAATTAAAAGCATGCTCATGCATTTAATTCATGTGATGAATTATATTATGTTATAGTATATAGTATTATTCATGTGATGGATGATCAAGCACTATAACATAGAAATGCATGCAACCTAAGTTAATTATTAGTTTTAAAGTGTTTAGAACTTGAATAATTAGACTTAGGTTTTCTATTTTTCTAATAAGATTAGAAATTTAGGAAATCAAATATTACCTTTGAATGGAGACTGATAAGTAACTCTGTCTAAGGAAGGTTTTGTCTAAGGCTGGGGTATTTAAGTTGACGCTTGCAGAACACCCCTACCTGAAAACCGACCTGGGAGTGAATTCGGTCCGGAGATTCTTAAGTTATATTCTCGTGAGTGTCGTTAATTAAGTGTTAATTAATTTACTCACTTAGACCTAAGTTAATAATGTGATTATAAACTTAGGCTAAATTCCATATAAGAGTTATATTGGTAGACTTAGGTAAATTTTAGTCGGTTTATCTAGGTCAATCCCTAATAAAATTAAAGTGTTGAGTGTGAGGAAATAAAGTGTATGAGATACATTTGAATTTCCAACCACAAATCTCCTTTAAGTCCTCACCGTGAGATCTATACTCGGCCTCGTGGCGCAAATGAGAGCGTCCCCCTTCGGATGGCATTTGTATAGATCAATATCATCGTGGATGGAGAGAGTACTTATAGTGAATGGGAGCGGGACTTGTGAAAGACGAGACCCACGATCTCTTCTTTCGATTCACACCGTGAGATGCCTATGATATGGCTGCTAGTTTGGCTTGGACCAGACGATCCCTTCGGAGGGCTCGATCATGGGAGTCGGAACACCGTGAATTCTTGAAAGGGATACAGTTTCCTGGTTGGTTTTCCTTCTTCGTTCACCCTTCGGTGGCTATTGTTTGGACGGATACTTGGAAACTTAAAGATTGAGGGTGACACTCACAGAATTCGTTAAGTGTTAATGAATTCGACCAAACAATGGTAATTGGACGCCTAATGGAATAAGAGTTATTCTGGGATTAGGGTCTAATCGAGAAAGTCTCGTCCTAGAGGAGGAGTGTTCTGTTCACCCTTCGGTGGCGGTCATTCTAAACCTTTAGGGTATCATTGGAAAATTTTGAATGACCTAGGGATCATGAAACATTTTTGCTAAAACTTGATTGGATTTCAAAAGTTATTTGCGAGACTAATACAAAAGTTTTTCTTATTTTTTCAGCTAAAAATGTCTAGCGCAATAATAGCTTTACTCGCTTCAGATAAATTAGTGGGAGATAATTACCAAAGTTGGAAAAACAACATTAATACTATTTTGGTACAAGACGACATAAAGTTCGTGCTATCTAAGGAGTGTCCTCAGATGCCGGACTCGACCGCGTCGCGAAGTGTTCGCGACACGTACGATCGCTGGATCAGGGCCAATGAAGAGGCCAAGGTCTACATAATTGCCAGCATGTCTGATGTCTTGGCAAAGAAGCATGAGCTCATGGTTTCTGCTAAGGAGATCATGGAGTCCTTGTAGGAAATGTTTGGACAACAGTCCTTTCAAGTCTGGCATGACTCGCTCAAATACGTTTTCAACGCACGGATGAAAGAAGGGTCGTCTGTCCGTGAACATGTTCTAGACATGATGACCCACTTCCATCTGGCCGAGATGAACGGGGCTTCGATCAATGAGTCGAGCCAGGTCAGTTTTATTTTGGAGACTCTTCCGAAGAGTTTCCTTCAGTTTCGTAGCAATGTTGTCATGAACAAAATTAGCTACACTATGACTACCCTCCTCAATGAGCTACAAAATT
The DNA here is from genome assembly GCA_036507285.1 of Trichosanthes cucumerina. Classification (NCBI taxonomy): domain Eukaryota; kingdom Viridiplantae; phylum Streptophyta; class Magnoliopsida; order Cucurbitales; family Cucurbitaceae; genus Trichosanthes; species Trichosanthes cucumerina. Next base: position 20,881,520 of record CM071841.1, read on the forward strand.
TCCAATCCTTGCATAGGGTCAAGGAATCTGAGGCAAATGTTGCCTACAGGTCTTATCACAGGGGTTCGACCTCCGGGGCCGAAACTCGCTTGCTCCTTCACGCGCCCGAAAGAGAAGAAGAGGATGAAGAGGGGTAAATCGACCGTCTTTGCCGCCCACAAGGACAAGAAGGTCAAGGAGGTTGCAGAGAAAGGAAAGTGTTTCCACTGCAATAGGGGCAGCCACTGGAAGAGAAACTGTCCCAAATTCCTGGCCGAGAGGAAGAATCAACGTAAATGTGATTTACTTGTGACTGAAACATGTTTAGTGGAGAGCAGTGACTTTGCCTGGATATTGGATTCGGGCGCCACTAACCACGCTTTTCTTCTTCTTTTCGTGGATTGATTCCCGCAAACCATCGCGATAGGGTGAGGTGACTCTACGGGTTGGATCAGGGGAGCTTGTCTCTGCTGCAGCGATCGGCACGGTGAAGCTAAACTTTGGCGGGAAGTACTTATTGTTGGACAATCTGTACATAGTTACAGGGTTTACTAGAAACCTTGTTTCAATTTCCTGCTTAATAGAACATTGTATTTCAGTTTCTTTTGAATTGAATAAAGCGTTTATTTCTTTCAAAGGGAATGTTATTTGTTCAGCTTCACTTGAAAATAATCTGTATGTTTTGAAACACAATTCGGTCAAAAGTATTTTGAATACTGAATAGTTTAAAACTGCAGAAACACGAACTAAGAAATCATAAGTTTCTCCAAAAGAAAATGCTCATCTTTGGCATCTTCGGTTAGGCCACATTAATCTCAATAGGATTGAGAAACTAGAGAAGAGTGGACTTCTAAACGAGTTGGAAGAAAACTCTTTGCCGGTGTGTGAGTCATGCCTTGAGGGCAAAATGACCAAACGTTCTTTTAGTGGGAAAGGATATAGAGCCAAAGAGCCTCTTGAGTTAGTGCATTCTGACCTCTGTGGTTCGATGAATGTTAAAGCTCGAGGCGGTTATGAGTACTTTGTGTCTTTCATAGACGACTACTCCAGATATGGGTATATTTACCTAATGTAGAAGAAGTCTGAAACTCTTGAAAAGTTCAAGGAGTACAAGACTGAGGTTGAGAACCTCTTAGGTAAATCGCTTAAAACACTTCGATCGGATCGAGGTGGAGAGTACATGGACACTGCATTCCAGGACTATATGATAGAACACGAAATTACGTCCCAACTCAAATACCGGTATGCCACAGCGAGAATGGTGTATCGGAGAGGAAAAACAGAACCTTGTTGGACATGGTTCGGTCGATGATGAGCTATGCTCGTCTCCCTTATTCTTTTTGGGGGTACGCAGTGGAGACCGCGGTTTATATTTTGAACAACGTTCCCTCGAAAAGTGTTTATGAAACACCTTTCGAGCTCTGGAGTGGACGTAAAGGCAGTTTACATCACTTCAAGATTTGGGGATGCTCGACCCATGTGTTGGTGTCTAATCCGAAAAAGTTGGAACCCCGTTCGAAATTGTGCCTATTCGTAGGTTACCCTAAAGAGACTAGGGGTGGTCTGTTTTACGATCCTAAGGAAAATAGGGTGCTTGTGTCGACAAACGCCACTTTCCTGGAGGAAGACCACGTCAGGGATCATTTACCAAGGACTAAAATTGTATTAAATGAAATGGACAGTACATCAGCAAGAGTTGCTGATGGGGCTAGTACGTCAACAAGTGTTGTTGATCCTAACACGTCTAGTCAAATGCATTCCCAAGAGTTGGGAATGCCTCGACGTAGTGGGAGGGTTGTGAGACAGCCTGATCGCTACATGGGTTTAGTTGAAACCTCGCTTGTCGCTTTCCGATGATGATCAGTGAGGATCCATTGACCTATGATCGCAATGGTTGATGTTGACAAAGATGAGTGGATTAAAGCTATGGACCAGGAAATGGAGTCTATGTACTTCAATTCTGTATGGGAGCTTGTGGATCAACCGGATGGGGTAAAACCTATTGGTTGCAAATGGATCTACAAGCGTAAACATGGCGTAGATGGGAAGGTGCGCACCTTCAAAGCCCGACTAGTGGCAAAGGGTTTTACCCAGTTGAAGGGTTGACTATGAGGAGACCTTTTCACCTTGCCATGGTAAAGTCGATCAAGATCCTTCTGGCCATTGCCGCGTATTATGACTACGAAGTATGGCAGATGGACGTCAAGACAACCTTTCTGAATGGCAAACTTGATGAGACCATCTACATGGACCACCAAAGGGTTCATTGCCCAAGGCCAAGAGCAAAAAGTTTGTTCGGCCATAGGTCCATTTATGGACTTAAACAGAGCTTCGAGGTCTTGGAATATAAGGTTTGATGAGGCAATCAAATCTTATGTATTTGATCAAAATGTCGACGAGCCTTGTGTCTACAAGAAAATCGTTGACAAAATCACTCACATTTTTGGTGTTGTACGTGGATCGATATTCTTCTCATTGGGAATGAGGTAGAATTTCTTCGACGTTAAAAGTGGCTCGCTTCGCAATTCCAAATGAAAGATTTGGGAGAAGCTCGATATGTTTTAGGTATCCAAATAGTCCTAATCGGAAGAACAGAACGCTAGCCTTGTCTCAGCGCGTCTTATATTGACAAGATGTTGTCTAGATATAAGATGCAAAACTCCAAGAAGGGGCTTGTCGCCTTTCGTGCATGGGGTTCACTTGTCTAAGGATCGGTGTCCTAAGACTCTCAAGATGTTGAGGATATGAGACGGATTCCATATGCTTCAAACTTGTAGGGAGCCTCATGTATGCCATGCCGTGTGTACTAGGCCCGACATCCATTTATGCAAGAGGGGATTGTCGAGAGATATCACCCAATCCAGATTAGATCACCGGACAAATGGTAAAGGCAATCCTCAAGTATCTTAGGAGAACGAGAAACTACAGCTTAGTGTATGGGAGTGGGGATTTGATCCTTACGGGATACACAAATTCTCGATTTTCGGACCGATAAGGATTCTAGAAAATCCACCTCGGGGTCACCTTCATTCGAATGGAGGAGTCAGTAGTATGGCGAAGCATCAAGCGAGGATGCATCGCTTATTCCACTATGGAAGCAGAGTATGTTGCGCGCTTGTGAAGTCAGAAGGAAGTCGCTTTGGCTTAGGAAGTTCATGATGATTTGGAAGTTGTTCCAAATATGAACTTGCCGATCCCACTGTTCTATGATAATAGTGGTGCAGTAGCCAACTCACGTGAGCCTCGGAGCCATAAGAGAGGCAAACACATTGAGCGCAAGTATCATCTCGATACGGGAGATTGTGCACCGCGAGACGTGATTTGGTCCACGCAGATAAGCGTCGAGCACAACATAGCTGATCCATTTACAAAGCCCCTCACGGCTAAGGTGTTTAAGGGTCACCTAGAGAGTCTAGGTCTTCGAGAGCTTCCTGACTAGGGCAAGAGGGAGATGTGTAAACGGGTATTCAATGCCCTAGTTTATTGTATTATTACTGTTGTAATTTATGTACATTTCTCTGAATGTATTTTCTCCACTAGCTTAGTCCAAGTGGGAGTTTGTTGGGATTTTTGTCCTAATCTCGTATTTGTAATATATTGTGAAATCAATAAGAGTTATTCATTTTATCACTTTGTGTCTCGCAATATTTATAAACTTTTCCAATAAACTAAGCGCGGTGGTCATTGAATTTATGAGAGAACTGGAACTTGAACGGTGTGTAGTGGACACACAGGGGAGGATCACGCTCAAGTTAATGACCCGAACGGTCTACGATATATGGATAGGGTTGGAGACCTAATCTCGGATACACTGTGGATGCGCCCGCTTTGTATTAGATACAAACAAGGTGATCTGACTCGTTCATGTAGTTGACATGCGAGTGGGGGCATCCTGTGCAATGAGATTGTACAAGACCGGATCGTGATTTATTAGACCTGCTGATGTAACACCATTAACAGTAAGGACTAATAACTTCGTAGATGACCATTAGTGAGTCGACTCAAATCACGAGCGTGTTACGGACTCGCATCGCGAGGGTCCGCTTCTTTGACTAGTACGTGAGGGTGGTCACGCTTACTCGCCCAATATGCCTATCTTCTTAGGGACAGAACCAAGTAGGGAGTCGGGAACTTAACTACGCGAGATGGAATTCACTCGTTCCCGCCTTTAGGGAAACTAGAGGGGTTGTTCCCTTGAGTGCTTTCTCCAGGGCTTTGACAACGGGCGCCCACCTTCTCACTGGCCCGAGAAGGGTGTTGTGTATGGTTGGACCATCACAATATGTTGTTCATTAGAGGAGCAGTGGGGACTTAAGGAACAAGAGGTAGGCACAGGGGTAAAATGGTATTTTGACCCAGCCGTGTCTACGAACAACCTGTGAAGGGTCGACTCATGGGTATTGGTTAAATCAGTGGACACGTAATATTCTGCACTGACGGGAGTGTAGCTACGGGCTATAGTGGAGTGTTACCGTGGCTAATGAATGTTGGTTAACCGTGTCAAAGAGTTTGGCAGGTTAATCTCGGATCATTGGAGCTCACATCAGTAGGTCCATTAGGTCCTCTGCTGGCTCCACAGGTTAAAAGAAGGGTTAATGTTTTGGTATGAAATTGAAGTGTTCAATTTCACTTTAAGGGCATTTATGTCATTTATATGAGATATGAATGATATAATATATAGTTTAATGTGAATGAGATTCATAATAAACTATAGGTTAGCCTAATTGTTGAATTAGGGCTAATTGGAGAAATTGATTGAGAGAAATTAAATTGGATATGATTCAATTTAATTAATCCACAATTATTGCAAATGAGATTTGCAATATGAGATATGAGATATCTTATATTATATGGTTATGCAAATGAGATTTGCATAACCTATGGTTGTGGTAAAGTGGTAATTATGTGGACATTTTAACTCCACCAATTCCACTATATAAACCCTTCTTGCAAGAAGGATTTGCACAAAATCACTCATTTTTTGATTTTGCATCGAAGAAGAGAAGAGGAATTCTCTCAATTCTCTCTCAAATTCTCCTCCCTCTCCAAAACACAAAAGGTTCCCACAAACCTCTCTTCTCCAAAAGAGAACAACCGAGAAGGTCTTTTGGTTGTGTTCGAGTTCTTTTCCGTGGGAAGAGTTCGTTGAGTTCGAGGAACACGAAGAGTTTGTGATTTTGAAGAAGAAGTTTTGAAGAAAGTCTACAACAAGTAAGTAAGAATTCTTCTTGCTGTATTTTTCTTCTCCTTTGAAGCATGTTTAGCCTAGATCTAGAGTTAGATCGATTTTAATAAAATCATGTTGCATATTGAAACCACGACGATTCAATCGTCTTCCGCTGCGAGGGTTTCTCATTCCCTTCAGGGTTGCCTCCCAAGAAGCGCTTTGTTTATTGTCTTTAGCTAGACTGTACTCCCTCAAGGTATTTCTTTCCTTGCTTGCAATGCCTGGAGTGATGTGTTCATTTGGCCAATTTGGTTCTCTATATTCTTTATTGCAGCTCCATGACTAGTCACTATACCAGATAAACTGGTGGCTGCATTCTTCAGCTGGTTGGACCGACTTCTGGATTCAGCTATGAAGGAGTGCAATGTGTCTTCCAGAAATGGTTTCCTCTGTGATGTAGAAGCATGCCCTGTAGGAGGATTCAACACATTTTTGTTGTTAGCATAAGAGAAATTCTCGTGATACCTCAAACCTGGATTATAATGTGTTGGGAGGTTATTCTGATTCAGGTTTCCTCCATAGTTGTTGCTTCTATTGTTCAGGTAGTGTAGTTGCTCCATAGTGGATTCTCCATTGGGTTGAGAGAAGTGAGATGACATCCCTGTTTGTGGTGATCATGCAAAATGATTCAGAGCATGAGTGAGAGATACCATATGAGATCTAAGAGAGGTTACCTAATCAAGTTGATATAGTCCAACTCATCGGCTTAGATCCATCATTGTCATGAGGCCATCGGCACCGGCGATTGACACTTCCTCCGAGAGGCACGTGCTTCACAGCACACGCCTTCGCCATGAAAGCCCCTACAGCAGTGGCATCTAGAATGATCCTGGTCTTACCTTCCAGTCCATTATAAAACAAATGTACCTGGAGCCAATCTGGGTAGCCATGCTGTGGGCACCTCCTGAGCATGTCTTTGTACCGTTCCCAGGCCTCAAATAGTTGCTCTCCCTCCACCTGCCTGAATGTTCCTTTCTCAGTCCTTAACTTTGCAGCTTTCACAGGTGGAAAGAATTTGGTCTTGAAGGCTTGGGCCAACTCCTCCCAAGAAGTGATACTCCCTGAAGAAAGAGACCCTAGCCATTCTTTAGCTCTACCTTACAAAGAGGAAGGAAAGAGACGTAAGCGAATTTTATCAGCAGAAATACCGTTCCTTTTAACTGTACCACTAAGAAATTTTGAAGGTGTGAATTAGGATCTTCTGTGGCTAAGCCTCTGAAAGCACCTTCCCTAACCATTTGTATAAGCCCTGTCTTAAGTTCAAAATTATTAGCATTTATAGGGGCATGGACTATTCCAGCCTGCTCAGAATTAAACACAGGTTGGAAATACTCCCTGATAGGTTTAGGGTTATTAATGACCTCCTGATCAGCCATAGTATGGGTTTCTGCTTTTCCTTCCATTAGGAGTCTCCTACAGGTCCTCTCGATCTCAGGACCAAAAGGGTGCAAGTCTGCAGCTCTCCCCTTGGGCATACACCTGGAGGAACAAAAAGAAAGAAATTAGACAACAAACACAAACAACTAGAAAATAATGGAAAAAATAAAGACATGAAACATAAAACTTGGGTTACCTCCCAAGAAGCGCTTTCTTTAACGTCTTTAGCTAGACGGTGACTTATCAGGGCACATAAAATTGCTCATATTTTTTCGGGCCCTTCTTGCTCGAATTGATATACCCTTCTAAGTCTAAAAGGCTATCCTACTTTTCATGGACACCAGAGATAGAATTATTTTTGGTATTTTTGTTTGGTGAAATGAATGAACTGAAATTAAAGCAAGACTCGTGAGTACAAGACAAATGGTTATAGAAAATAAAGGAAATTTCTGGGGATAAAAGGAAAAAAAACTTCTCAGTCTCTAACTCTATCACCTGGATCTCCCTTGTGAAACTAAGTGTATCACCACTACCTTCCTCACTAACCTGATCATGGTGTGCCTCAGTCTCCCCCAAACTATCCTCACTAACATATGAACAAATCCTCCTAGGTGGCATCTCCTGAGTGGTAAGGATAAGAAATTGCTCTTGTAAGGCCTTAAGGGAAACTACTAGTTGGTTAAGGTACTGAGCTCTATCTTGTACTATTTCCCAAAGTCCTACCACCTCAGTTTCTAACCTATCCAATCTCTCTAATTCATTATGAACCAAATTTTTAAATTTCAATTCTATGGTATATTCTGCCAATTGATCCATAAGAGAAGATTTTTCTAGGGGTTGGTTAAGGTGCGAAAAACTATGGTTCCAAGTGCCTAAATAACTACCCTCATGTGAATTTTCATATATGTCAGGTACAGAATGGTAAAAATTAGACACATGGTATTCAGAAAAATCATGATGGACAAAACTAGGGTCGTGAGAGGGACAATAGAATGGTGAAAACTCAAAATCATGCAAAGTCATACTTGAAAAATCAGTAATTTCACAACAAGACTTTAACACAATATTAACACAACCAAAACAAGGGACAAAGACTAAAAAACATACAAAACTAAAATATGACAGAAAAGGAAACAAACAAACACACAAAAACAAATAAGGAAAGACACACAAACAAGCTTTAATCTAAAATTTCAAATTTTTTCCTAATATTAATTAATCTAACTAATCGTCATTTCCCCGACAACGGCGCCAAAAACTTGTTGCGTATAATTATGGATATGCAATACCGTAGTGTACGGGTCAAGTTTTAGTATAGTAATTTATGAGTCCAAGTATCGTCCTCGGGAATGGGTTTCTAGATTAATTAATTACTAAGATACAAATTCTCGATTTTAGCTAAAGAAACATAACATGGATAGTTGGTTGAAAGTAAAGACAAGCAAACAAGCAAACACCTGGAGACACGAATTGATAGATTTGAGGGAAGTGATTATACAAGTTAATGACTCAATTAACACATGCAATGAACTTCATAGTCTCCATATGAACCTACGACATGCATGACATTAAGCAACTTCTTTATGTGTTTCCCTAAAATTTCTAAGTCATTCTCATGCCAAATTTCTAAGGGTTTTGACAATTTTGCTCTTATTCAAGCTTTATCTCTCGAGTCCACTTAAACCAACAAATTAAGAGTTAAGAACAAATTGCCAAAAATAAGGAGAAAACATGCTTCAATACATAGCAAGAAAGTCATAACAAGTAAATCAAATCCTAACTACAATGTTTAGCTACTCTAAATCACATGAAAATCAAACTAAACAAGTAGAAAATGTCTTAGAACACTATTACAAATTGAAAGAAAAGGAAATTAAACTTAGGTGTCGATGTCGGTCCTTCGTCTCCAAGCTCCCGTCTTCGATCTCGAACCTCCACGAATGTTTTGGCTCCCAAAAATAGTATTTTCTCTCTTCTTATAAGGTGTATTTAGAAAATAGGGCAAACATCTACCAAATTCGACTCCTCTGTAATGTAATCATAAGGATATATTTATAGATGGAATCGGTGCAACGTTGCAATGCTAGGGACAGTGTTGCAATGCTGTACGCTAGGCGGCTGGTAAATAAGGAAACTCTCGATGGCATTGCAACGCTGAGGGCAGCGTTGCAACGCCGCTACCCTAACGCGCGCTCCTTATCGAAATGGCGTTGCGACGCTGCAAAGCAGCGTTCCAATGCCCATTGTGCGGTCCTTCATGCGCATCTTCTTATCGAGATAGTGTTGCGACGTTGCAAAGCAGCGTTGCAACGCTATCGCCTAGGGTCTTCAACGCATCTTGGTTGCACGTTTGTCGTTGAAACGCTCTACATGGCATTGCAACGCCACCACCTCGGGTGTTCAAGTTTTGTTTGGTCCTTTCACTTCCAATTGATGTTATTTTGAGCTCTAAATAGCCTCGTTTGGATCCCGAATGATCCAATTTGTCTCTAAATGTTCTGTTTACGCTCTTAACCTGAAATTGAGTAATTTAAACGCGTAAAACCTCTGAAATCATATAAAACTAGCAATAATTAAGCCTAAGGATAACACATTTTGTGTGCTATCAGAACTCCAGTGTTTAAACTTAAACCTTATAATTTTGCAACGATACTTCAAAGGTTTAGAATAAAAGTCACTGTCGGGTGGTCAGTCACTCCTCCCCTCAATTGAGACAATCTCAGTTAACTATCACTCCTAGAACATCTCATGCCCTAATGATCTTTAGCTACCGTTATTTGGTCAAAGATTTGTTAACTAGCTTAACTCATCCCGTAAATGTAGCCTTACTATTTTCAAATCCAATAGGTCCGAGCCAACAGGCTACCGTTAGGAAAGATAAATATTGGCAAATTACCTAGGAGACCCTATCCATTTATGGTGTTCGCGGTGTTCTGATCCGTATAGTCAGACCCTCCTTAGGGGTGGTTGCTCCCAGGGCAACACGCCGACGAACTATAGAAATCTCACGGTCTAACCTAATTGAGGAGACCGTAGGATACATTGACACGCATCCTTCTCCCATTTACTATAGACACATCCCTCATTCACCTTGGTATTGAACCATGCAAACACCATCCGTTGGGAGACGCCTTATTGACGCCACGAGACCGAGCATGGAACTCACAGTGTGAACTCTTGAGGACGTGAGAGTAAACTTTATGCGAACATCTCGTTTTCTCCAACTAAAGTGTCCTAAAAGTTAGTGTTAAGTTTTAACTTAGGTGGATTCTGGCTAAACGAATCTATCTAAGTCTATGCCTATTATAACTCTTATAACTAGGTCTTTAGCTTAATGTCAAGGTGAATAAACATATTAATTACCCAGATATAATGCATGCAAACATGACTATAGTTAAATCAACTCATGTGTTAGGTCAGTTCCCAGGTAGGAGGTGTTCCGTTAACCGTCAGCTTAAGTACCCCCAACCTTAGACAGACCATTACCGGTATAGTTCCCTTATAACCAATATCTTAGTTGTTTCACCGGTAGAGTTCCCTTTTAACCAATATCTTTATTTTTCATTTTGTAAATTAAGTTTTAATTAATTTAATTTAATTAATATTAATATAAATCTTATATTAATGTTAATTAATTAAATTAATGTCCCTAGGGTGACAAAACCGGTCCAATATTGCTATTTATTTTATGCATGAGTTGTATGATTATTCTAAGAGTTCATATAGAATTAAAATCTCACTTTAGGTTAAACATTTCATGCATCATTTTATATTATAAGAGTTATAATATATAGTATGCATGATAGGATTATATTATAAGTGTTATAATATAATGTATGCGTTTTAATTTAATTAATATTAGAGTTATATTTCTTAGATTAAAAGCACTGACATGCATTTATACATGTGATGTATGTATATTATATAGTTTAATTATACCTGTGATGAATGATCAAGCACTATAATATAGAAATGCATGTAAACTAGGTTAATTATTAGTTTTAAATTGTTTAGAACTTGAATAATTAGACTTAGGTTTTCTAGTTCTAATAAGATTAGAATTAGGGAATCAATATTCCTTATGAGTGGTGACTAATTATTAACTCTGTCTAATTAAGGAAGGTTTTGTCTAAGGCTGGGGTATTTAAGCTGACGCTTTGCGGAACACCCCTACCTAGGAACCGACCTGGGAGTGAATTTGGTCTGGAGATTCATAGGTTATATTCTCGTGAGTGTCGTTAATTAAAAGTTAATGAAATTACTCATATAAACCTAAGTTAATAATATGATTATAGACTTAGGTTAATCCAATATAAGTGTTATATTGGTAGACCTAGGTAAATTATAGCCAGTTTATCTAGGTCAATCCGGATTAATTAAAAGTTTTGAGTGGGAGGAAATAAAGTGTATAAGATACATTTAATTTTTCATCCACAAATCTGCCTTAAGTTCACATCGTGAGATCCATACTCGGCCTCGGTGCAAATTGGAGCGTCCCCCTTCGGATGGCATTTGTATGGGTCAATATCAACGTGAATGGAGAGAGTACTTATAGTGAGTGGGAGCGAGTCCTGTGAAAACGGGACCCACGGTATCTTCTATCGATTCACACTGTGAGATGCCTATCATCCACCTGCTAGTTTGGTCTGGACCAAACAATCCCTTTGGAGGGCCTTGATCATGAGAGTCGGAACACCGTGAAATCTCGAAAGGGATACGATTTTCTTGTTGGTTTTTCTTCGTTGTCCTCCCTTCGGTGACTATTATTTGGACGGATACTTGGAAATTTAAAGATAGAGGGTGATACTCACAAGATTCATTAAGAGCTAATGGATTCAGACCCAAAAATGGTAACTAGATGCCTAATGGAATAAAAGTTATTCTGTTATTAGAGTCTGATCGAGAAAGTCTCATCCTAGAGGAGGAGTGATTTTGTCTACCCTTCGGTGGCGACCATTCTAAACCTTTAGGGAATCATTGCAATTTTTAATGACCTAGGGATCATAGAATAAAATTTTCTAAAACATGATTGAATTTTCAAAGTTTTGGGAGACTAATACAAAGTTTTTTCTATTTTAGAAAACAAAATGTCGAGTTCAATTATAGCCCTGTTAGCTTCTGATAAATTAGTAGGCAACCATTTTCAAATGTGGAAAAACAATATCAACACAATCTTAGTTACTGACGACCTACGCGCTCACTGAGGAGTGCCCTCAGGTGCTAAGCTCGACCGCATCGCGAAGTGGTCGTGATGCGTATGATCGATGGATCATGGCTAACAAAAAAGCCAAGGTCTATATCATTTCCAGCTTGTCTGAAGTCTTGGCAAAGAAGCATGAGGTTATGGTCACCGCAAAAGAGATCATGGAATCGCTGCAGAACATATTTAGACAACAGTCCTTTCAGGTTCGACATGATTCCCTCAAACACCTTTTCAATGCAAGGATGAAGGAGGGGACGTCTATCCGTGAACATGTTCTGGATATGATGACCCCACACTTTAACATGGCAGAGATGAACGATGCTTCAATCGACGAGTCGAGCCAGGTTAGCTTTATCATGGAGACTCTTCCGAAGAGTTTAGTTTCGCAGGAACGTTGTTATGAACAATATTAGCTACACTCTGACTTCCTTACTCAACGAACTACAGAACTTCCAGTCCTTGGTGCGAGTCAGGGGACTGGAAGCTGAGGTGCTTTCAGGTCCTATCACAGGGGTTCAACCTCTAAGACTAAGTCTGTAGGTTCTTTAGGCCCGAAAGGGAAGAAGAAGAAGTTGAGAAAGGGTAAAGTTGACCGCGCTGCCAACTAGAAGGGCAAAAAGGTCAAGGAGGTTGCGGAGAAAGGAAAGTGCTTCCACTGCAACGGGGACGGTCACTGGAAAAGGAATTGTCCCAAGTTCCTTGCCGAGAAGAAGAAAGAAGGTAAATGTGATTTACTTGTTACAGAAACCTGTTTAGTGGAGAGTATTGACTCTGTCTGGATACTGGATTCAGGCGCTACTAACCATGTTTGTTCTTCTTTTCAGAGAATTAGTTTCTGGCAGCGGCTGCAAAAGGGTGAGATAACGCTCAGGGTTGGATACGGAAAAGTTGTCTCGACTGCAGCGATCGACACAGTGAAGTTGTTTTTTGGTAGGAAGTACTTATTATTAGATAATTTGCACATAGTTCCAGGGTTTACTAGAAACCTAGTTTTTATTTCCTGCTTAATAGAACAATATATTTCCATTTCTTTTATGGGCAATAAAACGTTTATTTCTCGAAATAGAATTTGGTTGTGTTCTGCTTCACTTGAGAGTAATTTATGTTGGGATTTTTGTCCTAATCTCGTGTTTGTAATATATTTATTGAAATTAATAAGTGTTATTTATTTCATCACTTTGTGTCTCGCAATATTTATAAACTTTTCCAATAAACTAAGCTCCGGTGTTCATTGTATACATGAGAGAACTAGAACTTGAACGGTGTGTAGTGGACACACAGGAAGATCCTGCTCGAGTTAATGACCGAATGGTCTCATATATGGATAGGGTTGGAGACCTAATCTCGGATACACCGTGGATGCGCCCGCTTTGTATTAGATACGAGACGAGGTGATCCGACTCGTTCATGTAGTTGACATGCGAGTGGGGTCATCCTGCAATGAGATTGTACAAGATCGGATCGTGAATTATTAGACCTACCGATGTAACACCGCTGACAAAGAAGGACTAATAATTTCGTAGATGACCATTAGTGACTCGACACAATCCCGAGCGTGTTACGGACTCGCCCCATGCGGGTCCGTTCTTTGACTAGTACGGGTGAGGGTGGGCACGATTACTCGCCCAATATGCCTATCTTCTCGTGGACGAGAACCAAGTAGGGAGCTGGGAACTTAACTCACGCGAGATGGAATTCACTCGCTCGCCTTTTAGGAAACTAGAGGGGTTGTTCCCTTAAGTCTTGTCTCCGTGGCTTGGACAACGGCGCCCACCTTCTCACCGGTCTGAGAAGGGTGTTGTGTATGGTTGGACCATCACAATATGTTGTTCATTAGAGGAGCAGTGGGGGACTTAAGGAACAAGAGGTAGACACAGTGGGTAAAACGGTACTTTCACCCACCCGTGTATGAACAACCCGTGAAGGGTCGACTCATGGGCATTGGTTATATCGGTGGACACGTAATATTCTCGTGACCGACGGGAGTGCAGCTACGGGCTATAGTAGAGTGTTACCGTAGCTAATTAATGTTGGTTAACCGGGTCAAAGAGTTTGGCAGGTTAATCTCGGATCATTTGAGCCCATCACTGTAGGTCCAATAGGTCCCTCGGTTGGCTCCATCTGGATTTAAGAAGGGATAAAGTTTTGGTATGAAATTGAAGTTTTCAATTTCACCTTAAGAAACATTTATGTCATTTATATGAGATATGAATGATATAATATATAGTTTAATGTGAATGAGATTCATAATAAACTATAGGTTAGCCTAATTGTTGAATTAGGGCTAATTGGAGAATTTGATTGAGAGAAATTAAATTGGATGTGATTCAATTTAATAAATCCACAATTATTGCAAATGAGATTTGCAATATGAGATATGAGATATCTTATATTATGTGGTTATGCAAATGAGATTTGCATAACCTATGGTTGTGGTAAAGTGGTAAGAATGTGGACATTTTAACTCCACTAATCCCACTATATATACCCTTCTTACAAGAAGAACTTAACTTGATTCTCTCATTTTTTAGTTTTACACAAAAAGGAGAAGAGAAACTCTCTCTATTCTCTCTCAAATTCTCCTCCCTCTCCAAAACCAAAAAGGTTCCCACAAGCCTCCTTTCTCCAAAAGAGAACAACCGAGAAGGCATTTTGGTTGTGTTCAGTTCATAACTGTTGGAGGTGTTCGTTGTGTACGAGGAGCACGAAGAGTTCGTGGATTTGTAGAAGAAATCTTGAAGAAAGTCTTCAACAAGTAAGTAAATTCATTTCTTACTGTTTTTCTTCTTCTTAGAAGCATGTTTAGCCTAGATCTATGTTTTAGATCAATTTTAACAAAGACGGTTTGTATAATTGATACATCGACGATTCAATCGTCTTCCGCTGCACGAGACTTTCATTCCCTTCAATTTATACATTTTAAAGCCTAATTCAGTCAAAAGTGTTTTGAATACTGAATTGTTTAAAATGGTTGAAACGCAAACTAAGAGATTAAAATATTCTTCAAAAGAAAACACTCATCTTTGGCATCTAAGGTTAGGCCACATAAATCTTAATAGGATTGAGAGACTAGTGAAGAGCGGACTTCTAAGCTAGTTAGAGGAAACTCTTTACCGGTTTGTGAGTCATGCCTTGAAGGCAAAATGACCAAACGTCCTTTTAGTGGAAAAAGATATAGAGCCAAAGAGCCTCTTGAGCTTATACATTCTAATCTCTATGGTCCGATGAATGTTAAAGCACGAGGAAGATACAAATACTTTGTATCTTTTATAGATGACTATTCGAGACATGAGTATGTTTACCTAATGCATAGAAAGTCTTAAACTCTTGAAAAGTTCAAGGAGTACAAGACTGAGGTTGAAAACCTGTTTGGTAAAACAAATAAACCAGTTCGATCGGATCGAGGTTGAGAGAATATGGACACTGAATTCTAGGACTATATGATAGAACATGGAATTACGTCCCAACTCTAAAAATCCGTATGCCAGAGAAGAATTGTGTATCGGAGAGGAGAAACAGAACCCTGTTGGGCATGGTTCGATCGATGATGAGCTATGCTCGTCTCTCTGATTTTTTTTGGGGTTATGCGGTGGAGACTGTGATTTACATTTTGAACAAAGTTTCGCCGAAGAGTGTTTCTGAAACACCTTTCGAACTCTGAAATGGTGGTAAAGGTAGTTTACATCATTTCAGAATTTAGAGATGCCCGACCCATGTGTTGGTATCAAATCCGAAGAAGTTAGAACCCCGTTCAAAGTTTTGTCTCTTTATAGGTTACCCAAAAGAAACAAGAGGTGGTATGTTTTACGATCCTAAGGATAATAATGATGGAGATCGGATCTCCTTGAGCAGCGGAAACGTGTTTTAGAATCGTAATTGCAAGTTTATTATGGTTGAACACAAATACCAGTACATTGGTGTAAAAATAGAGAGAAGCATACATTTCTAATCTAATTAGACATGGATATTAGTCATGCAAACATGCTATTTAGAAATTAAACTAAAAGGACAGAGATGGTTACCTTTGTAGTTTCAATTATGCAACTCCATGCCAATCGTTCAGCAACACAGAAACACTGTGAAACTCTTTTGTTCTTTCTTCACCACAGGGATACAACCAGTAGTGAGAACCTCCTATCCTCTAAGTATCTACTAAGATCACCCAAGGTGGGAAGGGATTAACCAATGGGAGAGTGAGAGAATTTTTGAGAGAGAATTCTTTCACTGAGTTTGATCGATCAATCATTTTCTTCTCCCCATTGGAGAAGAAGAAACACTCCAGAGGGCAATTCCTCACTCCCTATCGATTAGGGAGTTGGGAGACATGGGGAACGTGTCCTCCTGACACGTTCTCCCTTTTTTATTTAATATTTAATTAATAATTAATCATATTAATTATTAATAAATCGATTAAATCTCATTTAATTAAATTAAATTAAATATCATATATTTAATTTAGATTAAATAACATTTAATCAATTTACCCTCTAACATATAGTTTTAATGCACATCTAATGCACATTAAATTTTAACCTATAGTTTTAAATATGAATCAAATTCACATTTAAATTAAACATTTAAACTCTTCCAAATATTTATTTCTCTCGCATAGTTTAATATGAATCATATTCAATTTAAATTTATAAATATAGTTCCAAAACTATATATTATATCGTATCTATATACATTAAATTTATTCCCTAATGAATTTGAACATTTCAAATTCAAACGATCTAAGAACCCTTTACGAGCTAGAAGGTGGACCTAATGGACCTACACATCAGAAACTCCAATGATATTAGATTACTCGGTTAATCTCATTAACCTCCTAATCAACATTCGTTAACTGCGGGAACACTCCACTAAAGTCCCGCAGCTGCACTCTTCTCACTGCAGATATATTTCTGTCCACGAATATTGACCAATAACAACAAGTCAATCCTTCACGAATGTTCCTAAGACCAGCTGGGTCAAATTACCATTTTACCCCTTGGTGATATCTTGTACCTTAAGTTCTAGTGCTCCTCTAATGAACAATTTGTTTGTGGTCCTACCAAGAAACAGAAGTCCCTCTCGGGCCAATGAGAGGGTCGGGCCCTTTGTTCAAGTCCCAAAGACACCAGTTAAGGGAACATTCATCTACTTACCCTAGTAGGTGGGAAGGAGTGAATTCCATCTTGCTAGGAAAAGTCTCCAACTGCTCACTCGATCTTATCCCCATGAAGGTAGGCATATTGAGTCGGTGAATCTTGCCACTCTCACGCATACTAGTCAAAGGACAATCCCTTGCGAACAGGAGTTCGTAACCTGCTCAGGATTGAGATCAAGTTGTCTAGGTCATCCTAGTGAAATAGAAACCTAACTAGTCAACGGAGTTACACCTAGCGGTTACTATTTCGTGGTCCGTTCTTATGTAATCTCATTACATAGGATATCCCCACTCACATGTCATCTACATGAACACGTTAGGATCTCAGTGTTTGTATCATATACAAAGTGGGCTACATCCATAGTTTTACCAGGGTAAGGTACCCAAACCTTATCATCCCTTTACTATAGACCATTTAGGTTGTATCTCGAACCGAGATCCTTTATATGTAAACTACATTCAGTTCAAGATACATTGAACAACCTTGGATGTTTAGTTTATTGGATTTAGTGTTAAAAAAATGGCAATATCGAACAATAACTCTTTATTAAATTAATAACACTTTATTACAATAATTAGAACATAATTACAAACTACGAGTTTTAGGGCACAAACCCCAACAAACTCCCACTTGAACTAAAACTCTAGTGGGGTTCATCATAATCTAAAACAACGGTTACAGAGATACAAATACAATAAACTAGGGCATCCATATACCCCATTACATATCTCCCACTTGTTATAGATTAGCCTATGTACATATCTCGTAGACCTAGACTTTCCAGATGACCCTCGAACACTTTAGCCGTGAGAGTCTTTGTAAACGGATCAACAATGTTGTGCTCCGAAGCGATCTTCGTGACTGTCACATCTCCTCGTTGCACTATTTCTCGTATCAAGTGATACTTCCTCTCGATGTGCTTGCCTCGTTTATGGCTGCAAGGTTCCTTTGAATTGGCTACCGCACCACTGTTGTCACAGTATAAGGTGATGGGAAATTCCATATTTGCAACAACTTCCAAATCAGTAAGAAATTTCCTTAGCCAAACAACCTCTTTAGCTGCTTCACAAGCAGCGACATACTCAACCTCCATCGTGGAGTCAAGATGCATCCCTTTTTGATGCTTTGCCATACTATAGCTCCCCCGTTAAGGGTGAAAACTTATCCCGATGTGGATTTCCTTGAATCCTTATCGGTTTGAAATTTAGAATCAGTATATCCAGTAAGGATCAAATCTTTAGTCCCATACACAAGCGTATAGTCCCTCATTCTCCTAAGATACTTGAGGATATTTTTAACTGCGTGTTGGGATTTTTGTCCAAATCTTTAGACCTACTGATGTAACACTGTTGATAGTAGGTACTAATAACTTCGTAGATGACCATTAGTGACTCGACCTGAATCATGAGCGTGTTACGGACTCCTGTCTGCGGGGGTCTGTCCTTTAACTAGTACGGGTGAGGGTGGTCACAGTTACTCGCCCAATATGCCTATCTTCTCGTGACGTAACCAAGTAGGGAGTCGGGTACTTAACTACGCGAATGGAATTCACTCGTTCCCGCTTTAGGAAACTAGAGGGTTGTTCCCTTAAGTCTTTGTCTCCGTGGCTTGACAACGGCGCCCACCTTCTCACCGGCCTGGAAGGGTGTTGTGTATGGTTGGACCATCACAATATGTTGTTCATTAGAGAAGCAGTGGGGACTTAAGGAATAAGAGGTAGACATAGGGGTAAAACGGTAATTTGACCCAGCCGTGTCTACGAACAACCTGTGAAGGGTCGACTCATGGGCATTAGTTATATCAGTGTACACGTAATATTCTTCACTGACAGGAGTGCAGCTACGGGCTATAGTGGAGTGTTACCGTAGCTAATGAATGTTCGTTAACCGGGTCAAAGAGTTTGACAGGTTAATCTAGGATCATTGGAGTTCGTCACTGTAGGTCCATTAGGTCCCTCGGTTGGCTCAATCTGGGTTAAAAGAAGGGTTAATGTTTTGGTATGAAATTGAAGTGTTCAATTTCACTTTAAGGGCATTTATGTCATTTATATGAGATATGAATGATATAATATATAGTTTAATGTGAATGAGATTCATAATAAACTATAGGTTAGCATAATTGTTGAATTAGGGCTAATTGGAGAATTTAATTGAGAGCAATTAAATTGGATGTGATTTAATTTAATTAATCCACAATTAATGAAAATGAGATTTGCAATATGAGATATGAGATATCTTATATTATGTGGTTATGCAAATGAGATTTGCATAACCTATGGTTGTGGTAATGTGATAATAATGTGGAGATTTTAACTCCATGATTCCACTATATAACCCCTTCTTGGAAGAAGGAATGTAACCATTCTCTCATTTTTTTTTATTTTCATCAAAGAAGAGAAGAAGAATTCTCTCTACTCTCTCTCAATTCTCCTCCCTCTCCAAAACACTAAAGTTCTCACATAACTTCCCTTTTCCAAAAGAGAACAACCGAGACTCCAAGTGGTGGTGTTCGGGTTCCGTTCGTGGGTAGACTTCGTTGAGATCGAGAAGCACGAAGAGTTCGTGATCTGAGGAAGAAACATTGAGGAAAGTCTTCAATAAGTAAGTACCTCTAAACTTGTTGTTTTTCTTCCTTTTCCAGCATGTTTAGCCTAGATCTTTTGTAGATCATTTTAACAAAATCGAGTTGCGTAATGATACCACGACGATTCGATCGTCTTCCGCTGCGTGGGGATTCTCATTCCCTTCAATTGGTATCAGAGCCATTTCGATGGTTCTTCATTTATGCACATTTTTTTGTTAAAATTAGATGGGTAATTGCCTTAATTTCATGAGATGAATGTTGGTTTGCTTAAATGGATGTTTTCGATTTTTGGCATTTTAGATTTATTTTTTGTTTGATGAGATCAAATGTAAAGGGCTCGTGTTTTTTGGGCATTTTAGAAAATAAATCGAGTCTGTAAGTCCGTGTCGTTCGTGACAAGAGTTGTTGTGAAAAAATTAGAGCGGAAACAAGCGGAATTCGGTGAAGAACAACAAAGAGTTTGTTGTTCTGTCGATGGCATTGAGACGCTGCCCTTTGGCGTCTCAACGCTGTCCTTGCGAACAGAGGCCCTGCAGTAGAGCAGCGTTGCAACGCCGCTGGCGTTGAGAACGCAGCTCGACGTTGGAGGCGAGAGTGTTACAATGCTGCCCACGGCGTTGCAACGCTGCACATGTTGAGGAGCAGTTGCTGGAGGTAGTTTCGCAAGACGTGGGAAGCACAAGGGAAAATGGGGCGTTTTTATTGTATTTTTTAATTTATTTTATAATTTTAAAAATGTAATTATTTTATGTATTTAATTATTTTATTAAATAATGTTAATATAAGTGTTATATTAATGTTATTTAATTAAATAATTGCCCCTAGGTGCCAAAAACCCTTCTATTTTTGCTGTTTAATTATTTTATGCATGAGATGTATATTTTAATTAATTTCTATGTGCCTAATGTATGTCATATATATTTAAAATCCCACCTTAGGTTAAACATTTCATGCATCATATTTATATTATAAGAGTTATAATATATAGTATGCATGATAGGATTATATTATAAGAGTTATAATATAATGTTTGCATGTTTTAATTTATTTAAATATAAGTGTTATATTTTTAAATTAAAAGCATGCTCATGCATTTTATTCATGTGATGAATTATATTTTGTTATAGTATATAGTTATTCATGTGATGAATGATCAAGCACTATAACATAGAAATGCATGCAACCTAAGTTAATTATTAGTTTTAAAGAGTTTAGAACTTGAATAATTAAACTTAGGTTTTCTATTTTCTAATGAGATTAGAAATTAGGAAAGCAAATATAATCTTTGAATGGAGACTGATTAGTAACTCTGTCTAAGGAAGGTTTTGTCTAAGGCTGGGGTATTTAAGTTGATGTTTGCGGAACACCCCTACCTGGAAACCGACTTGGGAGTGAATTCGGTTCGGAGATTCTTAGGTTATATTCTCGTGAGTGTCGTTAATTAAGAGTTAGTTAATTTACTCACATAGACCTAAGTTAATAATGTGATTATAAACTTAGGCTAAATACCATATAAGAGTTATATTGGTAGACTTAGGTAAATTTTAGCCGGTTTATCTAGGTCAATCCCTATTAAAATTAAAGTGCTGAGTGGGAGGAAATAAAGTGTATGAGATACATTTAAATTTTCAACCACAAATCTCTTTTAAGTCCGCACCGTGAGATCTATACTCGGTCTCGTGGCGCAAATGGGAGCGTCCCCCTTCGGGTGACATTTGTATAGGTCAATATCATCGTGGATGGAGAGAGTACTTATAGTGAGTAGGAGCGGGACTTGTGAAAACGAGACCCACGGTCTCTTCTTTCGATTCACACCGTGAGACCCCTATGATCCGCCTGCTAGTTTTGACTGGACCAGACAATCCCTTCGGAGGGCCTGATCATGGGAGTCGGAACACCGTGAATTCTCGAAAGGGATACAGTTTCCTGGTTGGTTTTCCTTCTTGGTTCACCCTTCGGTGGCTATTGTTTAGACGGATGCTTGGAAACTTAAAGATTGAGGGTGACACTCACCGAATTCGTTAAGTGTTAATGAATTCGACCAAACAATGGTAATTGGGCGCCTAATGGAATAAGAGTTATTCTGGTATTAGGGTCTGATCGAGAAAGTCTCGTCCTAGAGGAGGAGTGTTCTGTTCACCCTTCGGTGGCGGTCATTCTAAACCTTTAGGGTATCATTGCAAAATTTTGAATGACCTAGGGATCATGAAACATTTTTTTGCTAAAACTTGATTGGATTTCAAAAAGTTTTTTTTTGCGAGACTAATACAAAGTTTTTCTTATTTTTCAGCTAAAAATGTCTAGCGCAATAATACCATTACTTGCATCCGATAAGTTAGTGGGAGATAATTACCAAAGTTGGAAAAACAACATTAACGCAATTTTGGTAACTGACGACATAAAGTTCGTGATGTCTGAGGAGTGTCCTCAGATGTCAAGCTTGACCGCGTCGCGAAGTGTACGATCAATGGATCACGGCCAATGAAAAGGCCAAGGTCTACATAATTTCCAGCATGTCTGATGTCTTGGCAAAGAAGCATGAGCTGATGGTTTCCGCTAAGGAGATCATGGAGTCTTTGCAGGAAATGTTTG
Source organism: Trichosanthes cucumerina (assembly GCA_036507285.1). Lineage (NCBI taxonomy): Eukaryota > Viridiplantae > Streptophyta > Magnoliopsida > Cucurbitales > Cucurbitaceae > Trichosanthes > Trichosanthes cucumerina. Next base: position 20,903,631 of record CM071841.1, read on the forward strand.
GACAACAGTCCTTTCAGGTCTGGCATGACTCGCTCAAATACGTCTTCAACGCACGGATGAAAGAGGGGTCGTCTATCCGTGAACATGTTCTAGACATGATGACCCACTTTAATCTGGCAGAGATGAACGGGGCTTCGATCAACGAGTCGAGCCAGGTCAGTTTTATTTTGGAGACTCTTCCGAAGAGTTTCCTTCAGTTTCGTAGCAATGTTGTTATGAACAAAATTAGCTACACTCCGACTACCCTCCTCAATGAGCAACATAATTTCCAATCCTTGAATAGGGTCAAGGAATCTGAGGAAAATGTTGCCTACAGGTCTTATCACAGGGGTTCAACCTCTGGGACGAAACCTGTTGCTCCTTCACGCCCGAAAGGAAAGAAGAGGACGAAGAAGGGTAAAACTGACCGAGCTGCCGCCCACAAAGGCAAGAAGGTCAAGGACGTTGCAGAGAAAGGAAAGTGTTTCCACTGCAATGGGGGCGGACACTGGAAGAGGAACTGTCCCAAATTCCTGGCCGAGAGGAAGAATCAAGGTAAATGTGATTTACTTGTGATAGAAACATGGTTAGTGGAGAGTAGTGACTCTGCCTGGATATTGGATTCGGACGCCACTAACCATGTTTGTTCTTCTTTTCAGGGGATTGATTCTTGGCAGCCGCTGCGAGAGGGTGAGGAGACTCTACGGGTTGGATCCGAGGAGCTTGTCTCTACTGCAGCGATCGACACGGTGAAGCTCCACTTTGGCGGGAAGTACTTATTGTTGGACAATTTGTACATAGTTCCAGGGTTTACTAGAAACCTTGTTTCCATTTCCTGCTTAATTTAACATTGTATATCTGTTTCCTTTGAATCAAGTAAAGCATTTATTTCTTTCAAAGGCAATCTTATTTGTTCAACTTCACTTGAACATAATCTGTATGTTTTGAAACCTAATTCGGTCAAAAGTGTTTTGAATACTGAATTGTTTAAAATCATGAAAACACGAACTAAGAAAGCAAAAGTTTCTCCAAAAGAAAATGCCCACCTTTGGCATCTACGGTTAGGCCACATTAATCTCAATAGGATTGAGAAACTAGTGAAGAGTGGACTTCTATACGAGTTGGAAGAAAACTCTTTGTCGGTGTGTGAGTCATGCCTTGAGGGCAAAATGACCAAACATCCTTTTAGTGGAAAAGGATATAGAGCCAAAGAGCCTCTTGAGTTAGTACATTCTGACCTCTGTGGTCCGATGAATGTTAAAGCTCGGGGCGGTTATGAGTATTTCGTGTCTTTCATAGATGATTACTCCAGATATGGGTATATTTACCTAATGCACAAGAAGTCTGAAACTCTTAAAAAGTTCAAGGAGTACAAGACTGAGGTTGAGAACCTCTTAAGTAAATCACTTAAAACACTTCGATCGGATCGAGGTGGAGAGTACATGGACACTAAATTCCAAGACTATATGATAAACACGGAATTACGTCCCAACTCTCAGCACCTGGTATGTCACAGAAGAATGGTGTATCGGAGAGGAGAAACAGAACCTTGTTGGACATGGTTCGGTCGATGATGAGCTATGGTCGTCTCCCTGATTCTTTTTGGCGACGCAGCGGGAGATCATGGTTTATATTTTGAACAACGTTCCATCGAAGAGTGTTTGTGAAACACATTTCGAGCTCTGGAATGGACGTAAAGGCAGTTTACATCACTTCAGAATTTGGGGATGCCCGACCCACGTGTTGGTGTCAAACCCAAAAAAGTTAGAACCCCGTTCGAAATTGTGTCTATTCGTAGGTTACCCTAAAGAGACTAGGGTGGTATATTTTACGATCCTAAGGAAAATAGGGTGCTTGTGTCGACAAAACGCCACTTTCCTAGAGGAAGACCATGTCGGGATCATTTACCAAGGAGTAAAATTGTGTTAAATGAAATGGATGCGATTACATCGCCAAGAGTTGCCGATGGGGCTAGTACGTCAACACGTGTTGTTGATCCTAGCACGTCTAGTCAAATCCGTTCCCAAGAGTTGGGAATGCCTCGACGTAGTGCGAGGGTTGTGAGACAACTTTGATCGCTACATGGGTTTAGCTGAAACCTCGCTTGTCGCCTCTCCGATGATGATCAGAGGATCCATTGACCTATGATCGTGCAATGGTTGATGTTGACAAAGATGAATGGATGAAAGCTATGGACCGGAAATGGAGTCTATGTACTTCAATTATGTCCGGAGCTTGTGGATCAACCGGATGGGTCAAACCTATTGGTTGCAAATGGATCTACAAGCGTAAACTTGGCGTAGATGGGAAGGTGCAGACCTTCAAAGCCCGACTAGTGGCAAAGGGTTTTACCCAGGTTGAAGGGGTTGACTATGAGGAGACCTTTTCACCTGTTGCCATGGTAAAGTCAATCAGGATCCTTCTGGCCATTGTCGTGTATTATGACTACGAGGTATGGCAGATGGACGTCAAGACAGCCTTTCTCAATAGCAAACTTGATGAGACCATCTACATGGACCAACCCAAAGGGTTCATTGCCCAAGGCCAAGAGCAAAAGGATTGCCAGCTTCATAGGTCCATTTATGGGCTGAAACAAGATTCGAGGTCTTGGAATATAAGGTTTGATGTGGCGATCAAATCTTATGGCTTTGAGCAAAATGTCGACGAGCCTTGTGTCTACAAGAAAATCGTTGACAAAACTGTCGCAATTTTGGTATTGTATGTGGACGATATTCTTCTCATTGGGAATGAGGTAGAATTTCTTACTGACATTAAGAAGTGGCTAGATTCGCAATTCCAAATGAAATATTTGGGAGAAGCTCAGTATGTTCTAGGTATCCAGATAGTCCGGAACCGGAAGAACAGAACGCTAGCCTTGTCTCAAGCGTCTTATATAGACAAGATGTTGTCTAGATATAAGATGCAGAACTCCAAGAAGGGTTTGTTGCCTTTCAGGTATGGGGTTCACTTGTCTAAGGATGAGTGTCCTAAGACTCCTCAAGATGTTGAGGATATGAGACAGATTCCATATGCTTCAGCTGTAGGGAGCCTGATGTATGCCATGTTGTGTACTAGGCCCGACATCCGTTATGCAAAGAGGAATTGTCGGTGAATATCACCCAATCTAGGATTAGATCACCGACACGGTAGTAAAGGCAATCCTCAAGTATCTTAGGAGAACGAGGAACTACGACTTAGTGTATGGCGGTGGGGATTTGGTCCTTACGGGATACACAGATTCGATTTTCGAATCGATAAGGATTCTAGGAAATCTACTTCGGGGTCAGCCTTCATTCTGAATGGAGAAGCTGTAGTATGGCGAAGGACCAAACACGAATGCATCGTTGATTCCACTATGGAAGCGGAGTATGTTGTGGCTTGTGAAGCCGCAAAGCGAAGTCGTTTGGCTCGGGACGCGTTCATGACGGATTTGGAAGTTGTTCCGGATATGAACTTGCCAATCACATCTGATACTCGTGATAACAGCCAGTTGTGCGAGCCAACTCACGTGAGCCTCGGAGCCATAAGAGAGGCAAACACATTGGCGCAAGTATCATCGTCGACACGAGATTGTGCACCGTAGAGACGTGACGGTCATGCAGATAGCGTCGGAACACAACGTAGCTGATCCATTTACAAAACCCCTCACGACTAAGGTGTTTGAGGGTCACCTAGAGAGTCTAGGTCTTCGAGTGCTTCCTTACTAGGGCAAGTAGGAGATGTGTAAACGGGTATTCAATGCCCTAGTTTATTGTATTACTTCATTGTAATTTATGTACATTTCAGAAATGTATTTTCTCCACTAGCTTTGTCCAAGTGGGAGTTTGTTGGAATTTTTGTCCTAATCTCGTGTTTGTAATATATTGTTTGAAATTAATAAGAGTTATTCATTTCATCACTTTGTGTCTCACAATATTTATAATTTGAAAGGCTCGGTCGATTGTAAATGAAACTATTGCCGACCGTTTTTATAAATGGTCGGCCTTTACAATATAATTGTCGACCGTTTTTAAAAACTATTCGGCCTTTCCTTCTATATGCCGATCGCTTTTAAAAGCGGTCGGCCTTTTTTATCGCCTATATGCCGACTGTTTTTCAAATAGTCGACCTATCACTATATAAATCTCGACCGTTTTTACAATGGTCGGTCTTAAGATATCTAAATGCCGACTGTTTATAAAATGGTCGGCCTATCGATACCCATATCCCGACCAGTTTTTGAAATGGTCGGTCTATGGCTAAATAAAGGCCGACTGTGTTTAAAATGGTCGGCCTTTAGCTCTGTAAGGCCGACCGTTCTGAAAATTGTCGGCCTTTCTTTAACTATAAGCCGACGATTTACTAAACGGTCGGGGATTCCCGATATTTACCGACGCTTTCCAAAAACGGTCGGGGTTGAGAATAGTTATGCCGACCGTTTTTAATGGGCGTCGCCTTTTATTAACTTTCGTCGACGGTATTGGAAACCGTCGGCAGTATCTATCTATCCCAACCATTTTTCGAGCGTCGGGAGAAAAAGCGTCGGAAAAGGCTACAATTCTTGTAGTGGAAAATTAAGAACACAATTGGGCTCTGATACCAATTGAAGGGATACGATTCCTGCAGCGAAAGCGATTGTTAATCGCGTGTTCTTAATTTAGTTACATGGATTAAAATGAAGAACAAATCTAACTAGATTAAGCATGCTTCTATAAGATGGACAACAAGAATTATACCTTTGAAGAATTTTTCTTCAAGTGCTCCTTCTCCCACGATCACAATCTCAGCAACACGAACCCGAGCGATCACGGACACTACCACCGGATCTTCTCAATTGTTCTCTAGGTGAAAGAGGAAGGTGGGTTCATTTTAGGGTGAGATGTGGAGGTTGTGAGATAATGTGTTTGTGGAACCTTTCCAACACAACAAAATGTCAATCTAGGTTTCCCTAAGATTAGGTCAAAGTTGCATCTCATGCAACTATATATATAGGGAAATAAGGTAGAAATTACCATCTTATCCCTCTTTCATTCACTCATTATTATATAGTTAATATGTGAATCTAATTCACATTAAAACTATATCACATATAATTGATATAACACCTCATATATAAAATTGAACACTTCAATTCATTCCTAACTTTATACCCTCAATATAACCATGTTGAGCCAACGGAGGGACCTAATGGACCTACAGTTCATGAGCTCCAATGATGTGAAATTCATTGATCAAACTCTTTGATCCAGTTAATCAACATTCATTAACTACAAGTCACTCCACTATAGACTTGTAGTTACACTCTCCTCACTGTAGATTATATTGTGTCCACTGATATAATCATTACCCATGAGTCGACCCTTCACAGGTTGCTCGTAATCACGATTGGGTCAAATTACCGTTTTACCCCTGTGATACCTGTTTGTTCCTTAAGCACCACTAATCCTCTAATGAAAAACAAGTCTAAGGTCTTACCATAGACTCATGCCCTCATAGAGGGCGGGGCCCCGTTGTTCAAGACCTGGAGTCAGTTCTTAAGGGAACAACCTATCCAATTCCTTAGTGTAGGAATGAGTGAATTTCATCTTGCACAGTTAAGTCTCCAGCTACCTACGAGGTTCTGTCCCTGAGAAGGTAGGTTTATTGAGTCGGCTACAGGTCACTCTCACCCATACTAGTCTAAGGACAAACCCCTATAAGCAGGAATTCTTAACTTGCTCAGGATTCAGGTCGAGTCACTAATGACCATCTATAAATTATCAGTCTTATCCTGTTAACGGTGTTATACTGATTGGACTTAATAACATGCGAGTGGGGTCTTGTATGAACTCTTCATACATGATGCCCCCACTCGCATGTTAACCATATGAATGAGTTAGATTACCTCATTTGTACTAATTACAAAGTGGGTTACATCCATGGTGTTACCACAATAAGGTTTCCAATCTTATTCTTATATCATAGACCATTTGGGTTATACTATTGAATACAATCCAAATAGTGTCTACTACACTAATGTTCAAGATACATTATCACCTTGGAGCTTAGTTTATTTGATTTATAAAGCAAGAATACGATTTTATCAAAACAAATAACTCTTTATTTATTTGAACAAAATTACACAAGTTTAGGGCATAAATCCCAACAATCTGTAGGTCCATTAGGTTCCTCGGTTGGCTCAAACTGGATAAATTGAGGGTTTACAGTTTGGTGTGAATTTGAAGTGTTCAAATTCATTATTTGGGTATTTATGTCATTTATATGAGATATGATTGACATAATATATAGTTTAATGTGAATGAGAATCACAATAAACTATAGGTTAGCCTAATTGATTAATTAGTGATAATTTTGAGAAATTGGATTGAGAAAAATTAAATTGAATATGATTCAATTTAAAATTACACAATTATACAAATGAGATTTGTATAATAAGGTATGAGATACCTTATAATATGTAATATGAAAATATGATTTGCATATTATAAGGTTGTGGTAAAATGGTGATTTGGTTGCTCCACCACTCACCATTATATAAAGGCTTGATGAGAAGCCTTTTGCAAGTGAATTGATCATTTTTTGGATTTGGCATCCAAGAGAAGAAGAATTCTCTCTCAAACTCTCTCTAATGTCACTATACTTCTCCACCCATAATCCAAATTGAGTCCCACCACTCTCCCTCAACTGATCGAGAACAACCAAGAAGATCATTTTGGAGGCGTCCAATTTGACCGGTTCGAGAGATTGCGTGAAGAGATCGTTGGCACGAAGAGTTCGTCATCGGAGAAGAAATTGTCCAAGAAAGGTTATTCAACAAGTAAGTATACCATCTACTTTTTGTTTTCTTCTTCAATATTGCATGTTTAACCTAGAATTTATGAGATAGGTTCAATTTTAAGAAATGAGTAGCATAACGTAAAACCACGACGTTTTATGTCGTTTCCGCTGCGGGATTTCCATTCCTTTCATCATGTTCAAACAATCGATCGGGATTAAGTAATTTATTTAATTTAATATTTGATATTAAATTAAATTAAAAATTAATTAATTAAATTATTTATTTAATTAAATTTATTTTAATTTAAAATCAATTTTATATTGATTTTTGAATTAAATTAAAAAGAAAAAGAAGAAGAAATTCAAGTTCTATCTTGAATTCAAGTGGCCAACTTGCCAAAAATGAGTCATTTTCAAAATTCACCAAGATTCGCTACCTTCTTCTCAAACCATCCTCATCACTCATGTGTTGGCATCTTCTCAAAGCGTAATGACACTTTATTTAAAAGAGATTTGAGAGAATTTTGCAGAAATTTTGTCTGATCTCGATTTTTGACTTTTGAGCATTCTTCTTATAAATTCTCTCAATCTAGGATCCCATAATCCGTTACAAGGCCTGAGTATAGTAGAGAAGACAATAGAGGTGGTCCATGAAATATTCATGTGGCAAAATCGTCCACCAGGTGAGGAGAAGTTGATCTTCAAGGGCGAGTTTCCTATCTCTGTTTTTCCAGTTTTGAGCATGCATTTTATTTTGCAAAATTGATCGAATTAGAGTGTTCATGATCCTAATTTGTTTCCACATTCTTAATATGGACTCCTTCACTTGGCCCATTATAAATTTATAAGAAAAGGTAGATAAGTTATCTCACATGGAAAGATTTTGAAGTGGGAAGATTTATATATGTGAGCATGTTGAGGGGCTTGCAAAGTGTGTATGGAGTGGGAATAAGATCTCTCCCCACATGCAGACCACCGCCGCTGTTGTCCGTCTGATCGGTCGGGCAGACGGATTCAGGTAAATACACTTGTGCGAGAAAAAAAAGATTATTTTTTACTTCTCCGTCTGTTGATTTCAAAAACGTTTTTCAGATCCAGATCTAGATCTGGTACGATTTGATTTCTTCATCTCTTCTCTTCATCTTTTATATTTCTTCATCTTCACAGATCCAACAACATATTTCTTCATTTCTTCATCATTCTTCTTCTTCTTTGATTCTAAGCAAGGGTTAAAAATTGATTCCAAATCCTCTTCTAACGAGTGCACGTTCAAGGTGGATGTTGTGTTAACCTTGGAGAGAAACAAGAAGAACACGATCCATACCGAGATTGTGCTGAATTTGCTTTCAAGGCCCTAGTTTCATGACACAATCATTTAATTGCAGATTTCTTCAAACAACACACTATAAATTATATAAAATTCCTCATATTAATCTCAAAAAATAAAGGTTGATATCACTTAATATTATAAAAATTAATAGCATTTCCTTGTAGAATAAAAATACACATTCATCTTTGATTTCTAAATATCATATTCATAGAAATATTTTATCCAACCAACGAATCCTTAAACCGTACCAAGCAACCCTTTGATGATACAAGAGTCAAACTAAAAATGGTTACACAACGGACAATAATTAACTATAAGAAATTAACCTAATTATGATGTATTATAAAATATTAAGTCTAATAGTTTTTGTCATTAGTTTTTCATAAATCATTTACTAAAAAGGGTTTTATCTGACATGTTTTGTTTTGTTTTTGAGTTTTTTTTTTTTCATTTACTTGATAACAAGATAGTTTCCCTAAAAAAATTTGGCTATCAAGCTGAAGAAAGGTTTAAAGTCACTTATAAGCAATAAAAATAATGTCTGGTTTTCAAATTAATCAAACTCTTCAATAAAATTTTACTAAAAGATTAATATTGTTCTTTTAATGAAAAAATTAGGTACTATAAAGTAGAATATTTGAAAATGAAAACAAAATGCTAAAGGAATTAAAGACTAAAGAGTAACCCAAAATAAATGTTTAAAGTCTACTTATGTTATTGAATCTTCACGTGTTTGGTTTGGGGTCTTAAATTTTCAAATAGTTTTTTTTTTTTAATTTTTAAAATTTAAATTCGATTCCTTAATCCCTAAACTTTGCATAAAAGCTATTTTAACAAAAATTCCTAATTTGTTTAAGCCCTAACATTTATAGCTTTCAAATATTTATCCGAGTAAACATATGCTCATCAACCGATTACCGCTATGCTTAGATTAGATTTTCATTAAATAATTTATTTTAATAAAACGGCGAGACCTAAAATGTTTAAAGACTAAAAATTAAAACATAATTTTTGAAAGTTTAGAGTTGGACTAAAAAAGGTTTCAAATCAATAACGAATATAAAATTACGCCTAGGGTAGGTTTCAATTATGCTGGGTTTAGTTTGGGTTGATGGTTTTTTTTTTAAACAAATCAATGTAGATTAGTGTTGGGTTAATTTCAATTTTAAAAATAAAAACATTGAATAAAATGAAAAATTTGAAAATGTTTTTTTGGTAGTGTTTTAAATTTAAAAACACTAAGGGGTCGCCTCTATCTTGAAATCAAAAGCTTAGGAGTCAAAACTTTGGAGTTCTGAAGCTTGAGAATTAGAAAATTGTGTTTGTGGTGCAGTGTTTTGATGCCTGTGCATAAGAAAACAGTGTGTTGAGTTGGGTGTTTTGAATCATGGATTTATGTTGTTTATTTCCCCCTTTTCGTTTAGTTGTTTTGTTATCTTATTTTATATGATTTTTAGTGGATGTTTTGTCAATTGTAGAAACTCTTGTATAACATAAATGTGCTACAAAATTGAAACTCAATTTTAGAAATTAAAAAAATGGAAGTCTAGGTAAGAAATTAGGGAATTTAAGAGTACTCTATTTCACAGAGTATTTAAAAAAATATTTTGGAACTCTATTTTATAAATTAAAAAATTTAAAATCTATTTCAGAATTTAGGGATTAAAACTCCATTTCAAACAATATTTAGAAAAGTATTTTGGAACTCTATTTTAAAAATTTTAAAAATAGAATTCTATTTAAGAAATTAGAGAAGTTAAAACTCTATTTCAAATCACAAAATATTTTGAAAACTATTTTTTAGAACTCTACTTTAAAATTTTAAAAATAGAAATCTATTTAATAAATTAGGAAATTTGTAACACTATTTTATAAAGTGTTAAAAAACTTATTTTTGGAATTCTATTTTAGAAATTAAATAATTGGAAGTCTATTTAAGTAATTAGAGAATTTAAAATTTTATTTCACAAAGTATCTAAATATCTATTTTTTAAACTCTATTTTAGAAATTAAGAAATTAGAGATTTATTTAAGAAATTTAAAAATTTAAAATTATGTTTCACAAATTATTTAGAAAACTATTTTTAGAACAATATTTTAGAAATTAAAAATTAGAAATCTATCTAATAAATTAGAAAATCTAAAATTCTATTTCAAAGTATTAACCTATTTTTGGAACTCTAATTTAGAAATTAAAAAAAAAAAGTCCATTTAAGATATTAAGAAATTTAAGACTCTATTTCACAAAGTATTCAAAGCCCTATTTTTAAAAGTCTATTTTAGAAATTAAAATTTTTGTTTAGTATCCATTTTTAGTTTAATTTTAACCTTTTACAAAAATTAACTACGTGATCAAATCATCGGGGTGGTTGGGTCACTAAGGTAGTCGTTGGCAATGGGTGTCGAGTGGTTAAGTCCCTAAAGTAGTTGCAGGATGTTCGTTAGAGTGGTCATCAAGGTAGTTGGGGTGTTAGGTGGTCGGGTCACATCATCGCTAGAGTGGCCAATAGTTGGTCGTTGGTGGTGGTTGCTAGGGTGGTAAGGTTGTCGGGGTGGTTGGTGATAGTGGTTGTCGGGTGGTCGGGCCACCAAGGTTGTTGTTGGATGGTTGAGTTCGTGAGGTGTTCGTCGAAGTAATTATCGGAGTGGTCGGATCGCTGGGGTGTGGTCATCAGGTACTCGTCGACAGTGACTGTTGGGTGGTCGAGTTGTCAGGGTTGTCGTCAGTGGTTGTTGTCGAGTTGTTGAGTTGCTAGAAGGGTCGGGTTGCCGAAGTGATTTGTCGAGTGGTCGTTGATGGTGGTTGCGGGCAAGTTAGGTCATTGGGTAGTTGAGTACTTGAGTGATCGGGTTGTTGGAGTAGATGTATACAAATCTCTTGAGTGGTCGTCGAAAGTAGTCCTTAGCGGTGATCGAGTCACCAGTGTGGTCATCAGAGGTAGTCATCAACAGTGGTCGGGGTCGTCGGATGTAGTCGCCAGTGGTGGTGGGGGTCGTCAGTGTGGTCGTCGGAGTTGTCGCTAGAGGTAGTTGTCAGCAGTGGTCGTGTTGCCGAAATTGTCCCTGAAATTGTTGTTGAAGTAGTCGCCAAAAATGGAAGATGACAGATAAAATAAGAAAATATGGCACAAATCCATGGGATTGCACTATTGTAACCCACCAGATTGTGTTTCAAAATCAAAAGTATTAAACACATTGAGTCAAACATGATTTTGGATCCAAATCCGAAACAGGCCAAACGACCTCTAAATATTTAAAGAAACTAATTTCAAAAGCTGTTGTAAACAAACTTTAACAAATAGGCAACCTTAATGGAATTTAGAAAGATAATTTTATTTAAATTAATATGTCTTTAGTTTTAATAAAGAGAGTGGTGCTCAACTAATATATTAAATGTGTTAATGATTATGAGATATGTGATTTGGATCCCCCAACTCTTATTGTACTCAAAACTGCTTGTGTTCACACGAGATTTGAAAAGAGAAATTTGACATGTAAAAATAAACTTAATTTGTATTTATTTTATGTGTTTAGTACAATTTTTAAAATTTATCATTTGATTCTTTTTCTTGAGTATGTAAATTACTTTGGGCTCTAGCTTGTTGATTTTATTTGATTGTCCAATTGGTCTATTGGCTTGTCGATTTCGAATTCGACCAACTCACTTGTTGATTTAGATCCACATGTTGGTTTGTTGATTTACTTGGATTGGCTTGTTGATCTTCTTGGTATTTGATCATTTTCAACCTCATGATTTGTTGATCTTCTTTGATGATCGACCTCTTGGCTTGTTGATTTTCTTGAATGATAAGACTCTGGCTTAATCTTGAAATCTTTTGATCTTCAAAGTATCTTTAACCTTTAGAGTCTCTAGTCTTCTAGTAGTCGTTTATGAATTCTCCATATCTTTGAATAAAGGGTGAACTCTTCTATTTATAGGTTGTCACATAGGATTGAGTCTATCTAATTATTAACTTGTTGTAACACAACACCATCTGATTGGATCAATTAATGTCATCAAATACATATGACATAGTTTAATTAGTTATGTCTATCCACGCAGATATGATAAATTTTGATTGGACTGATTTATGGCAAAGTCAATCTCATTGAACTAAATTTAAATGACCATAAGATAGACGTGTGTCATTATATATATTTTAAATTTAATATAATTTAATTTAATATTGGGATAAATGGTAATTTATAATTAGTTTAAAAATTAATAATATGCAACTTTTTCATTAATTTAAAAAGTTTTTTTTAAAAAACAGAAATAGTATTTCTAAGTTTAAATCTTAAAAAAAATATATATATTATAAAAGAGAACCTTTAAGAATGTGGATTAATATTTTAAGGGTGGGTGAATGAAAGACAGCAAATTAAATAAATTAACGAGGGGGGAAGGAAAAACAAAAAGAAAGGGTAATTGTGCAGGCAAACAATGGGAGGGACAGATATCTGTAGGATTTGAAACAACGGTCGCATGTGAAGCCATTTTCATCTTTCTTTGTGTTTGTATCATGTCGGGTCGGTATCGGTTACTGGTTTTGGATAACGCATTTGAGAGCGACATTGCGTTTCGTGGCAAAACCCAGCTGAGACTTTTCTGCCCAATTATTCCCAATATACTACGCCTTAAATCATTCTTCTCTCTTTTATTGGAAAAAAAATATATTATAGTTACCGTCGTGCGAAAAACACGATGTCAATCCTAGCATACTTACTGAATAACACATGTATTGCTATTTTTAAAGTCACTAATTTCAGGTTAACTTAAACATATAATTCAACTAATTAAGGTCTTGATAATCGTTTTTTTTTTTTTTGGTTTTGTAAAAATATAATTTAGAAATACTGACAACTAAAAGAAACTCGTTTTCAAAAACTTTTTGTTTTTTAAATTAGGCTACAAACTTAAATTGTAACTCGAAAAAGATGAAAAGAAATTTTGAAAAAACAAGTATGATATTCAAAAACAAAATACCAAATGGTTATCAAACGCCAAAACAAGGGGTCCAAGATATAGTTCGAAACTCTTTCACCCCATTCGTCCAACTAGAAAAAATAGATAGTTTCATTTCTCATTATGCAATGGTTGAAGTAAAAATAAAAAATAGTGTCAAACCCCATTCTTTGTTAAAATTGACATGTCTTTGAGAGCAGTTGAAATTATACTATCAGTTTATCATCACCAAAATTGTTAGATTCCGACAAATCTCTACAATGGTATGATATTACCGTTTGTTTTTTGTTCTCACCAAAAGGTCTCATACCAATGGAGATAGTGACCCCACTTATAAATTCATGATTTTCTCCTTATCTAGCTAATGTAGGACTTTGGTTGCACTCCAACAATCCCAACAAAGATTATTATGAACACTGAGGTTGGTAAGGTTTATTTGCAACAACTTTAGAAGTAATTGCTTCAATTGAAAGTTTGATTGCAATAATCCCTAGTTTGTAGATGGTTTTTGCAAGTTTTCCTAATTTGATATTGTAACACCCCGAAAAACGAACACAACAACTCGAGGCATTACTTCCAAGTTGTACCGTTCGTGCCGAAAATCCGGCAGCATAACGGCGCAACCTGGACAAACCGAAAAATTTTACAAGTGCCTGAACCCAAACGAGAACACTTCAAAGACTCACGAGGGTACCCAACCTCCACCAAACTACACAGAACAACAATAGGTCGGGCTCATTCCTGAGTTTAACGAGAAAACTCAAACAAAGAAACATACTTTGAGTACGAAAGATAAAAACAGAACATGCTTTGATTCGAGAAATAAACTTAACTGAACATGCTTTAAATTTAAAAGAAACAGGAACGATACAATCTAAAATTAACATAACAAATAGTTAAAACGCAACGAAAGGAAAGAAGACGAAAGAACTACTCCTAACGCAACCCCTAAATCCTACAAGTCTTCCATAGCCTCGCAGGGGTCTCGTCGTCGGTGGTCATCTCACTGGTTTGCCTTACCTGCAACGAAAAAGAAATAAAGAAGGGGTGAGTATAAAAATACTCGATGCAAACCCACTTCGTCCAAGAATAAAGAACGTAAAATGTCACGACCCTAGAGTTAGCTAACACGACACCTAGCCCGCCAAACAACCTCAACACGCATCCTGACCCTACTCTTGCTCACTTTTCTCAGTTCTGTCCTACCCTTAGCTCCTAGACTGGGTTGGCAGCACGTGGCCACGAGACTCATCCTCGGGCCTGCACTAGGGCGAAGGACTCTATCCAACCCCTCTGACTCTAAGGAACACACCCCGAGTCGCACAACTGGATGGGGGCGGACCACCACATCCCATAAGCATCAAGCGGTATTACCAGCACACAATCGACTCTCGGCTCATTCCCGGCTGCACTAGGGCGAAGGACTCTATCCAACCCCTCTGACTCTAAGGATCGTATCCCCGAGTCGCACAACTGGATGGAGGGCGGACCATCACATCCCATACATCATCTCGCCAACCTCGAGTCTCAGTCTACTAAGGGTTACACAGATACTTAGGACTTGGGCTCGCACTAGGCTAGTTGTGCTAACTACAATCCTAAGGCTCAACGGAACTTCCCGAGTCACTACAGACTAAGCACGGGGCAACTAAGGCACGGGACAAACAGTCATAGCAACTGACACAATCAGAGTTCTCAGCACAAACTACGAGTTCTCAGCACAAACTACGAGTTCTCTATAAACTACCATTCACATAGGACTAACAGACAAATAATCCCCTGAACCAACAGGTTCGGGTTTCAAGATCTGAAATGCAACGAGCATCAACGAACATCAAAAGAGCGTGAGTTAGGCACAACTACACTCCTCATATCCTAACATGCTACTACGACCCAAAACAACCTTCAAACAGTGAGTACATGCAACGTGCCCCTAAGCCCTACACTTAGGGGTAGATTTGTCCAAACGACTACTTACCCGAAAGCCAACGACAACGGCGACTTTGAGTATCGTGGCGTGCTCCAAACGTATTTACTTTTTCAAGGCTCCCACGGAGTGCCAAACGGACTTATGAACGAACCGAGGCGGCCGGGCGGAAGGGACGGTCGCGGCTCAGAGGGCGCGGCGGCGCGTGTCGCCGCGGGCGCGCGCGCGGCGGCGGCGCGCGCGGACCGGCGGACGGCGGCGGCGGCGGCGGCGCGTGGGTGACGGCGGCGGGCGAGTGGGTGACAGATCTGGAATCCTCACGACCCGATCTACACCGAACCGGACTCGCTTTGTCAAAACCGCAGAAAAAAGGCTGAACCAATGAACCGAACGAAGACTTTGCGATCCTTGCACGCGGCGCGCTTCCGGTTAAATCTTCCGGCATGCGTCAAGGCGAGGACTCGCGACGGCAAATGCCAACTGGGAAGCAGAGAGGTTCGCGTGAGAGAGAGAGAGAGGAAAACGGAGAGGATGAGTGAGAGAGAGAGAGAGAGAGAGAGAGGCGGAGAGAGACGGCGAGAGAGAGGAGGAGAGGGAGAGGGATCATGAGAGAGAGAGGAGAGAGAGAGAGAGAGAGTGGGAGAGAGCTTCTGAGAGGGAGAGGGAAGAAGAAGAAGAGAAGAAGAAGAGAGAGAGAGAGAGAGGGGGCGGCGGCACAGTCACGCCTGCAGAGAGGAGGGGCGAGTCGTTCGCCCCGATTTCTTTGCACTACTTTTTTTTTTTTTTTTTTTTTTTTTAAAAAACAGAAAAAGGGTTGTAACAGTCTACCCACCTTAGGAACTTTCGTCCTCGAAAGTAGCTAGCTCTCGAACAACTCTGGATAGCTTGCTCGCATCTCATCCTCGCGTTCCCAGGTGACTTCCTTGAGATGGTGGTTCTGCCAAAGGACCTTCACAAAACTGATTTCCCTGTTCCTCAAGACTTTGCTATCACGAGCAAGAATCTGCACAGGCTTCTCCTCATAACTCAGATCCTTGTCTAACTTCAACGGCTCAAAGTCGATGACGTGCGAGGCATCCGCACATACGCCGCAAAGATCGACACATGGGAACACGCCATGGACCGACGCGAGGGACGGCGGTAGGGCCAACCGATAAGCTCTTTGGTCCAATGCGCTCCGAGAATCTCGAAAGGACCAACAAACCTCGGACTTAGCTTTCCTTTCTTACCGACCTCGTAACACCCCTCATAGGTGCAACTTTCAAGAACACAAGGTCCCCAACGGCAAACTCCAACTCTCGACGTCTGACATCAGCATAACTCTTCTGCCTACACTGAGCCGTTAACATCCTTGCCCTTATCTTCTGTATGGCCTCGTTTGTCACTTGGACCAACTCGGGTCCCAGCAACTTCCGTTCACCAACCTCGCCCCAACACACCGGGGTCCTGCACCTTCTCCCATAAAGGGCTTCAAAAGGGGCCATACCAATAGTCGTCTGATAACTATTGTTGTACGCGAACTCCATCAGGTGAAGGTGTGAGTCCCAACTACCTGTGAAGTCTAACGCACACGCCCGAAGCATATCCTCCAGAATCTGGTTCACCCTTTCCATCCGCCATCGGTCTCATGGGTGAAATGTTTGTGCTAAAGTTACTCTGAGCCCCTAGGGCTCTCTGAAAACTCACCCAGAAGTTCGAGGTGAACCGCGGGTCTCTGTCGGACACAATCTTCACTGGGACTCCGTGCAACCTTACTATCTCTTCCATGAACAGATGTGCCCACTTCTCAACTGAATAAGTAGGCTTACCAGGCAGAAAGTGAGCGGACTTGGTTAGTCTATCCACAATTACCTGGATCATCACAGTGAATCCTTTTCATTGTTCGGGGCAATCCCGAAATAAAGTCCATGGAGATCTCTTCCCACTTCCACTGGGGTACTTCCAGCGGTTGCAACAATCCAGCCGGTTTTTGTCTCGGTGCTTTAACTTGCTGACACACCAAGCATCTGCTGACAAACTCTGCCACATCTCTTTTCATTCCGCGCCACCAGTAGAATGATTTCAAGTCCTGATACATCTTAGTGCTTCCAGGATGCACTGAAAAAGGAGAGTTATGCGCATCAACCAAAATCTCCTCCTTGAGACCACTCTCAGCAGGAACACACAGGCGTCCCCTGAACAGTAGTCCACCGTCTGCATTACGAGAGAATTCACTTTCTCGCCACTTCTTGCCCGCCGCCATCCTCGAGACTAGAGTCTCCTGTTGCGCCTCAATAACTTCATTTGCCTCAATGTCGGTCGTGCTCGACACCGATTCACCGAGTGTGACTCGACTCAACACAATCGCTATCCCCGCACGCTCCATCTCCGAACGCAAGGGAACTTGTCTCGTGACGTGGCCCGAGGTGTGAGCCACCTTTCGCTAAGGGGCATCGGCAAACAACGTTTGCCTTGCCTGGATGGTATAGTATCTCAACCTCATAATCTTTTACTAACTCCAGCCATCTGCGCTGTCTCATGTTCAACTCCTTCTGAGTAAAAAGATACTTGAGGCTCTTGTGGTCCGTGTAGATTTGAATCTTTTCCCCATATAAGTAGTGACGCCATATCTTCAGAGCGAAGACCACGGCAGCCAACTCTAAATCATGGGTTGGGTAATTCCGCTCGTAATCTTTCAATTGACGAGAGGCATAGGCTATCACCTTTCCATTCTGCATCAACACACAACCCAAACCTTTCTTGGAAGCATCACTGTAGACCACAAAACTTCCCGAGCCATCAGGTACTGCAAGCACAGGTGCAGAGACTAACCTATGCTTGAGGTCCTGAAAACTCGCTTCACAAGCTTCACACCACACGAACTGATTTCCTTTACGAGTTAACTGAGTCAAAGGTGTGGCTATCTTGGAGAAATCCTTAACGAACCTTCTGTAATAACCGCCTGCACTCCAAGAAGCTTCGCACTTCGTAAAGCAGCTTTTAGGGCGAGGCCAATCGCCATCGCCTCAATCTTAGCAGATCCATCATCACACCTTCTTTAGACACCACGTGTCCTAGGAAGGCAACTCGCTGCAACCAGAACTCACACTTGGAGAACTTTGCATACAATTGGTTGGTCCTCAAGACTGTCAACACTTCCCTCAAATGTACTTCATGTTCCGCCTCTGACCTGGAGTACACCAAAATATCGTCGATGAAGACGATCACAAAGGTGTCTAGGAACTCCTTGAATACCCTGTTCATTAGCTCCATAAACGCTGTTGGGGCATTCGTCAGGCTAAAGGACATCACCGTGAACTCATAGTGTCCGTACTGACTCAAAGCGCTTTTGGAATGTCCTCATCCTTGATTCTCAACTGATGGTACCCTGACCGTAGGTCGATTTTAGAAAACACTGCCGCTCCTTGCAGTTGATCAAACAAGTCATCGATCCTGGGTAAAGGGTATTTGTTCTTCACGGTCACCTTGTTCAGCTCTCGGTAGTCAATGCATAACCGCATCGACCCATCTTTCTTCTTTACAAACAGCACGGGCGCGCCCCAAGGTGAAACACTTGGACGGATGAACCCCTTGTCTAGAAGTTCTCGTGAATCGAGTCTTAAGCTCCTTCACCGCTGCTCGCGCCCATTGTAGGGGAGCTTTAGACAACGAGTCGCTCGGTGCTCACGCTCAATCTTGAAGTCTACCTCACGAACCGGGGTAGACCAGTGCAACTCTTCAGGGAAAACATCCGCAAACTCTTGGACAATGAGAAACCGAGCTCAACTCTGGCCCTTTGTTCTTTGTATCAGTAACACTTGCCAAGAGAGCCCAAGCTCCTTCACTTAACAACTTCTTTGCCTTAAGAGCTGAAATCATCTTCGGAAACTCTCCAGTCTCAATTCCCTTGAACTTGAAACTGGATTCTGCCGGAGGTCGAAACACCACCTCCCGACAATGACAGTCGATGTTGGCATGGTTCGCAGACAACCAATCCATGCCCAGAATTACATCGAAGTCGCTCATATCCAGGACAACCAACGTCACATCTAGCACGCGACCTGTTACCTCTACCTGACCAGACTTAACTCTTTCCCGAGCTACTAACTCTCTACCCACCGGGGTAGCTACTGCCAGGTCAACATCTAAAGGTTCTACTTCTAACTGAGCTTGCCTCACAAATATAGCAGAAATAAAAGAGTGCGAGGAACCAGAATCAAACAGAACAAGGGCCAAGTGGCCAAGAACGGGTAGTGTACCTGTCACCACGGCACCGGAACCTCCTGCGTTCCTATTTGCACTCGCATAAACTCCACCCCTCGGGCGGTTTCCAGACTCGTCTTTCTTCGCTGTGCAGGCTTTGGCCAGGTGCCCAGGCTTTCCACAGTTATAACAGACTTCGGCGATCTCGACGACTCTGCTGCGCACACATGACAAGTGTCCCAACTTTCCGCAGTTATTGCAGATCTTGTTAGCTGCATGACAGGTTCCGTTGTGCTGAACTCCACACCTGAGACAGGAACCCCTGTTTGGTGCCTGCTGGGGCTGATGTCCCTGAGTTCCAGGTCTGTTTGGCCTAGCAAAGGCCTGCTCAAACTTCCTCTTACGGCCGATTCCGAACTCGACCGCCACGAACTCGGACTCGCCCGAGCTCTCGAAAAAACGAACCCATGCGGTCTCAGTGCAGATCAATCGTGGATGCCACTCGGATCAACGCAGCAGACGTCTTGGGATCGTGAGCAACTGTCGACCCACGTACGCCTCCTCGCAAACCTGTGAGGAAACACTCAACCTTCTTCTTTTCTGTGTCTACCATATCAGGGGCGAACCGAGATAATGAGGTAAACTCATGCTCGTACTCTTCAACTGTCTGGTTCGGCCCTTGCTTTAGCTGTACAAACTCGGCTTTCTTGTCAATTCTAAGCACAGCCGGGTAATACTTCTCGTAGAACACTTCTTGGAACTGCGCCCAAGTTATCGGTCCTGCACTGACATCTATGGACCGTCATGCTCGCCACCCACCACAGAGAGAGCACTTCCTTAACGCATAGGGTCATGCAGACCGAACTTTCTGGTGCTCGGGGCAACCCATTCGACTTAGGATGTCATCCACTGCTGCAAACCATGCTTCGGCAGCTACATGGTCTACCGGCCCATCAAAGAAAGGCGGGTCATACTTCTTGAAATCCTTCAGTACCCCTTCCTCCGCTGCGTTGCCACTCGAACGTAAAGGTCGGTGCAACCCCGATTCTCGCATGTGTGCGGCTCGACCGGGGATGCCAGGGCCTCCATGGCCCGAGTGAACATAGCCGTCTGATTAGCTTGACTTGCTATGCTCGCTGCTCGATCGATTCTTTGAATGCTCCGCCACGAAGTTCAACAATCGCGACGGTCCTCGCACGCTTTGGTACTTGGACATTTGCCCTTTCTTGGGCTCCTACGTTACGCCGGTGATTCTTCTCGACCACTCGACATCCCGATTGAGCCCTCCCGATGCTCGGAGTGCTCAACCTCAGTGCATCGGCGGTCGGTTCCTCGGTCTCGGCCCTTCGACCTCGACCCCTACGACCACCCCGACCTCGACCACCAACACCGCTTGCTCTTGCGACCTCTACCACGGGCCATAATCTAAAACGAGAAACAGAGTACAACATCAACAACGATGCAAGAAGTACGGCCTGAAAGGAAAGCACCTCAATTTTAACAACGAACCTCTTACCAACTAAGTAAAGCAAACCAACTGTAAACACCTACGATGTAGGCGTTATACAAGATCTAAAACTACGCTCGATACCAACCAGAACACCAAAAACGAACACAACAACTCGAGGCATTACTTCCAAGTTGTACCGTTCGTGCCGAAAATCCGGCAGCATAACGGCGCAACCTGGACAAACCGAAAAATTTTACAAGTGCCTGAACCCAAACGAGAACACTTCAAAGACTCACGAGGGTACCCAGCCTCCACCAAACTACACAGAACAACAATAGGCTGGGCTCCAGTCCCTCGGAGTTTAACAGAAAACTCAAACAGCAAAACATACTTTGAGTACGAAAGATAAAAACAGAACATGCTTTGATTCGAGAAATAAACTTAACTGAACATGCTTTAAATTTAAAAGAAACAGGAACGATACAATCTAAAATTAACATAACAAATAGTTAAAACGCAACGAAAGGAAAGAAGACGAAAGAACTACTCCTAACGCAACCCCTAAATCCTACAAGTCTTCCATAGCCTCTCATGAAGTCTCGTCGTCGGTGGTCATCTCACCGGGTTTGCCTTACCCGCAACGAAAAAGAAATAAAGAAGGGGTGAGTATAAAAATACTCAAGATGTGCGATTACTTCACTCCCAAGAATAAAGAACGTAAAATACGACCCTAGAGTTAGCTAACACGACACCTAGCCCGCCAAACAACCTCAACACGCATCCCGACCCTACTCTTGCTCACTTTTCTCGCCTGTCCCTACCCTTAGCTCCTAGATCTGGTTGGCGAAGACGTGGCCACGAGACTCATCCTCGGGCTGCACTAGGCGAAGGACTCTATCCAACCCTCTCGACTCTAAGGAACACACCCCGAGTCGCACAACCGGATGGGGCGGACCACCACATCCCATAAGCATCAAGCGGTATTACACAAGCAAATCGACCTCGGGCTCATTCCCGGCCTGCACTAGGGCGAAGGACTCTATCCAACCCTCTCGACTCTAAGGATCGTATCCCAGAGTCGCACAACTGGATGGAGGGCGGACCATCACATCCCATACATCATCTCGCCAACCTCGAGTCTCAGTCTACTAAGGGTTACACAGATACTTAGGACTTGGGCCTGCACTAGGGCTAGTTGTGCTAACTACAATCCTAAGGCTCAACGGAACTTCCCGAGTCACTACAGACTAAGCACGGGACAGCTAAGGCACGGGACAAACAGTCATAGCAACTGACACAATCAGAGTTCTCAGCACAAACTACGAGTTCTCAGCACAAACTACGAGTTCTCTATAAACTACCATTCACATAGGACTAACAGACAAATAATCCCCGAACCAACGAGTTTCGGGTTTGATCTGAGATATGCAACGAGCATCAACGAACATCAAAAGAGCGTGAGTTAGGCACAACTACACTCCTCATATCCTAACATGCTACTACGACCCAAAACAACTTTCAAACAGGTGAGTACATTTCAAACAGTGAGTACATGCAACGTGCCCCTAAGCCCTACACTTAGGGGTAGATTTGTCCAAACGACTACTTACCTGAAAGCCAACGACAACGAGCGACTTTGAGTATCGTGGCGTGCTCCAAACGTACTTCTACTTTCAAGGCTCCCACGGAGTGCCAAAACGGACTTATGAACGAACCGAGGCGACCGGGCGGAAGGGACGGTCGCGGCTCTGCGCAGCGGCGCGCGTGTCGCGCGGCGCGGCGGCGGCGGCGGCAGCGCGGACCGCGGGCGGCGCGGCGGCGGCGACGGTGCGTGGGTGACGGCGGCGGCGAGTGGGTGATAGATCTGGAATCCTCACGACCCGATCTATACCGAACCGGACTCCGTTTGTCGAAAACCGGCAGAAAAAGGCCTGAACCAGCTGAACCGAACGAAGACTTTGCAGTCCTTGGCACGCCGGCGGCTTCCGGTTCGTCTTCCGGTGGCGTCAGCGCGAGGACTCACGACGGCGCGCCAAGCCCAGGAAGCGAGAGGTTCGCGTGAGAGAGAGAGAGGAAAAACGGAGAGGATGAGAGAGAGAGAGAGAGAGAGAGAGAGAGAGGCGAGAGAGAGAGAGAGAGAGAGAGAGAGAGAGAGAGAGAGAGGACTGAGAGAGAGAGGAGAGAGAGAGAGAGAGAGAGTGGGAGAGAGCTTGGAGAGGAGAGGGGAGAAGAAGAAGAAGAAGAAGAGGAGAGAGAGAGAGAGAGGGCCGCCGCGCAAAACAACGTGGCGTGGCTCCTTCCACCAAGACGCAGAGAGGGAAGTGAGTCGTTCGCCCCGATTTCACCTTGCACTATATATTTTTTTTTTTTTTTTTTTTTTTAATGAGAAAAAGGGTCATAATGATATGTTTTTACATTTAAATTTTAGGTTAAAATACCATTTTAACCCTATATTTTAGGACTCATTCCATTCTAGTCCCTATACTTTCAGATTTTTAAATTTAGTCTTTGTATTTTCTATAAATCTTAAAATTAGTCTTTATTTTTAATTTGAAGTTAATTTTTTGAACCAAACTGGTAAAATAATAATAATTATTTAATACAGAATGTGAATTTATTTTCAAATTTATTAGCAAGAAGGCTAATAGTGACTATTTTTTTAAATGAAAAAAACTAACCCTAAACTAGTTGTAATTTTAAGATTTATTCACGGTACAAAAGAGTAAAAATGTCAACATTTGAAAGTAAAATAGAACAAACCCGAAACTACAGGGACTAGCCTAAATTTTTTATTTGGTTCCTAAACATTCAAACATTCTAGTTTAGTCATTTTCATGAGCATTTATTTTATAATTCTCTATAATATATTCAAAAAATAATATGAAAAACGTTTTTAGCCAGATTTTGACCCTTGCCTAATTTTACATTTATAAACATGCTCTATATAATTGATTATTAATAATTGATGAACTAGATATTCAATTGAAATCGAGTGTCATTTAAAATAGCTAGAATGAGAAAATATTTTTCTTTATTTACCTGTATTAATTTAAGATTTATTACTATTAGATTTAATTCTAGAACGTACAATTAAAAGTCTAGGATTCTAGAATTCTATACAATTCCGTCTCTCACATATTACAACTATAAAATCACTCCTTCACTCATTCTCTACAACAAATACTAAAATATTTCAAATACACTACAACTATAAAATAATGTAACTTTATGTTCCACATTTTTTGGGCGAAGGTAGGTATATATTCACAACAAAAAGGCGAGTTCAAGACACGACAAACTAGACCACACAATAAAATAACAAGATCTCACCACCCAAGTAGAAGGAAACATATAAGCGAAACACAAAACAAACCAACCCAAGAAATCTAAAAAATCAAGAGAACCAAAGCTAAGAAGAATTAGGTGCAATAGACAATTGCCCCCTCTCCCCCAACCAAAGTGAGTAATAAGCAACCACATCCAACTGAATCGCAGGACAAACTGAGGAAATGAGCAGTTGACCTGTGAAACCGAAAATTACACTCTCTCAAAATATGACAAAAGGAAATATACCAAGGATGCCTCCAAACACGCAACAGGTGATGTCTGCCCCTACTCACAAAGAAAATCCGCACTTATTCAATGACCCAAGAAGAAATCCAATTAGTAGATCCTCCCCAAGATATCACACTACTCTAAATTAATTGACTAAAGGGCCCGTCAAAGACTAAATAATTCTAAGTTTCCACAAAAGACAAATAAAATAAGTAATTAGTCGGTATAGAAACATCCCATATGTGAAGATGGTCCCTCTTGAACAACTTATCACGTATTACCAAACACTAGATAAAAGAATGCTTGAAAATATTCACTCCAAATAAGAGAAGTCTATCTCATGGCACTTTAGGTTGATGAGGTCTATTAGCCTCTAAATCTTTAGCTACAAAAAAATTGACTAGATCAATCTAGACACCATACTGGTCTATCCTCCTGAGTCATTAATGAATGTAATTCATGTCATCCTGAGTCATTAATGAATGTAATTCATGTCATATTTACAGGATTATATTATTGCACTTTTATAGACCTTGTTGAGTGCTTTCATGCATTTTAATGTCAAATTTATAGGAATCGAGCATTATGGGATAAACGAGCTAAAAGAGAAGAATTAGGGGCAAAAGAGTCATTTTGAAGGCACAAATAGGCATTTGAGCATTATGAAAATAAAAAGAAGTGATTTGACCCTTGAGCGTAGTGTTGCAACGCCATTGGTAGCGTTGCAATACCACCTCGAAGTCGCACCAAATTTGGAAATGGGATAGCAGACAGAGTGATGTAATGCTGCTTATGGGTTACAATGTTGTCGACGGATTATAAATAGGAACTCTTGTGTTCAAGCAGAGGGAGTCGTTTTAGGATGCCATCAACCATAATTTCGATTGGAGCACTATCTAGGGAGTTAAAAGAGAGTTTTGTATATCCAAGAAGGGAACTCAAGGCTCGAGATCGTGAATTAAATGCTGGGGACGAATGTTGGCAAGCGATCTAAGTTCTTTTCTACTTCTTTTATCTTTTCCTCGAATTTAGGAGTTTGTGGTTGGTTGTTTTGTATTTTTTTTATATGTGTTTAAGACACTTCCATGACTGTACATTCTATGAACTTTGTATATTTGTAATTACATTGAATATAAACTTTTTTTATGTATCTCTTTTTGAATGTCTTAATCTTTTTGGTCAAAGTTTAGTACACATGAGTAGGTTTAATTTATTGCGTAGAAATGAAAATTAATTCTAGAACCTTAATCGAATAACTTAAAGTCATGTTGAGCAATAAAATAGACTGGAAGGTTGATTTATTATTATACATGAGTTCAATTGAACTTGAAAAAGTTAATTGCTATTTTAGTAATATGTGGTTAAGTTGTATGTATTTAATTAAAGTAGAAATTAATATAAGTTATATGTAATGTGCACAACCATGCTATTTCTCAAAATTTGACTCCATCATTGTAAATAGTAATTTATGGTTTTAATTATACTTTTTTCGGAGTTTGGTTTTATAAATAAAATTGGAAATAAGTAATCGTGGTACGTAAGGGATCAAATTCCACAGCAGAAGCGATTGATCGCTTTTCTTTCAAGATTGGTGAGAAAACTTGTACAAAAGTTAAAACTATGATTAAGCATACATAACAAAAATAAAAAGAAATCAGAAATTACCAAGACATTGAGAGAGTCGAGACGGTGTAAAGATTTCCCACCTGTATTTTCCCTTATTTAAATACCAAGTTTGACTGATCATATCGTGACATTGGAAGATTAAAATATATTCAAATTTATATCAAGTCGAAGTTTATTGAATTATCTTTCTAACAGTATAGGATTCACTGCATTCCACCAAGTATTTTGAAAGTTATGACATTTTGAGTGCTCACTGCTCTGGCTAGAAAACTGCTATACTTGAGAATAATTTGTGTTGAATTTCGTCTCCATTATTTTGCTGATTACATTTGATAATATATCCAAAGTGAATACCAATTTAAAGTTGGAGAGCTTTCATCAATATAAAGATCACACAATTCTGAGAGTTGGAGAAGAAGTTATTGACAAAATACTAAAAATTGTGCAATCTAGAAACTTTCCTTATTTACAACCTTCTATGCTTGTTTTTGGAACTTAGGAGAGGATTTTCGAATTTTAATTGTATTTTCCAGCATTTTGCAAGATAGAAAAGTATTTACTTTACTTTATTTTATCTTGAATATTATTTCTTAATTGTTTTGGAAAAACAACTTTCTATAATTTAGGGTTTCTTGCTTGCAATGCTATTTAAGCCTTCTTTTACATAAATCCAAGAGGGGGCCTCCAAGTGTAATTTTTTAGACAATAGTGTTTAGTTTTTCTCCCTTCTACTTTACTTTTCTTTTGGTATTATATCAAACCAATGACAAACTTGGCTACGTCATCATGAGGACCGACTAAGGTAAGTATTTCAATTAATAGGTCGGTTTTAACCAATTACAATTTTGTGTGGCTTAGACTTTAATTCTTAACTTTGCTAGCAACTAATTCTTCAATTCTCTATTCTAATTTTATGAGCATATATCTTGATTGAATTGATGCCTCAATTGTTTATGCATGTTCTACTCTTATTCAAGATCGTGATAGGTAATAGTCATGTTGATTGATCGTGTAACAATAGAGTTTTAACTGTGTGCGATTTTATGGGAACCATGAATAAATAGTTGGCATGTTTGACTCTAAGGAATTTAGGAATTATGTTTGATAAGAAAATCCTAGAGAATTGGAATTAGGAACCCTTTGGTTATGTGAACCCCTAATTCTTAAACACTAAAACCCCCAAATCGATTCGATTCAATCCCAAGGAAAAGGACTAGATGTGGATTACCTTATGATCGAAGACCAAGAGGTAAGGAAACTAGTTCCTCACTCAAGGATGGAACACTCCACAAGCAAGTTGATCAAACCTACCTTAATGTTCCTTGCTTGCAACCCTGTACTCAAGAATTGCAAAGAGTGATGATGTGGCTCTTCAACAAATCACATGAAATTGTATTCATCCAAAAACTGTCTTGTACAACCTAATGGTCAAGGTTTAAATAGCTTCCCAAAACCCTAAATGCCATATCATGACAAATGACAAAAATACCCCTACTTAAAATGTCATAAAAAGGATAAAACTAGAAAAATAATAGAATTATATAAAAATTAGAAACTAACAATTTGATGCTCTGGTGTAACGCCCGATAATTTTAGGAGCCCAATTAATTTTTTATTTATATTTTTATTTTTTCAATTTGAGCTTTTGGAGGAGAGAAACTAAGATACTTTCCTTTTCCTTTCTTTTCATTTAGGGTTTTGGATGCACTTTTGTTTTTAAATAGAAAAGTTAAAAGGAAAAAAAAAAAGGGATTTCGGAGGGTTGCATGTGCAGCCCCCCTCCCCTCATTCTTCTTCATCTTCTTCGTGCAGCCACTCTCGCCGGACAGCTTGAACCGCCATGCGCGGGCCTCGCAAGACCCACGCCAGCCGCCGCCGTCCTTCCTCTTTCGATCGCCGTCTCTCCGTGTGATTCCTCCTTCGATTTGGCGCCGGCACACGCAATAGAACCGTGGCCTCCTTCGTTCGAGTTCGTCGGCCCGGCTTGACATTCAACGCCGGCTCTCATCGGTTCTTCCCCTCTTCTGCGCCCCTCTCCTCATCGCCTCTCTCTCTTGTGCGCCGCTCGCCATAGCCTCGTCGCCGGTAAAGTTTTCTCCAAACCTTTCAAGTTTTGGTTCAACCGGATTCGCTAACTTTTAGTTCGGTTCTTGTGTTTTAGTGTTTGGTTTCGGATAGATCGCCAACGGGCATCCTCAGATCTCGTGATTCACTACCGCCACTCATCGGAAGCGCCACCGCCTACATCGCCTGATGCACAACCGGTTGGTCGTGTTTTCTCGAGCTCTTTTAGGCCTCCAATTTGGTAGTTCGATAATGTATGTCGAGTTAGTTCATTTAATGATTATAGAAGTGTAATTCTAAGTCCTTTGATTGCTAAATAGGGACTCAATCGTGTTAAGAGAGTTGCTTGGAGCACGGGACCGGACTCTCGAACCTTCGAATGTCCAAGTAAGTAGTCATTTGGAATAAGCCCCTTAAAGTTGCTTTTGACTGATTGTTGTGTGGTAACCTCTGAATTGTACATTTATGTGTTGAGATTATTTTCATGGAGTATGGAATGGATGGCGCAGTTGTTTTAGAGTTTGCAGGACTAGAGATGGTCTAAGCCTGTGACTAGTGTGAGGTTAAGGGCTCGAATCTCTGCATTAAGTGTGGGCCTTGACGTTGTCGGTCGTGATAACTTGAGTGTTACGTACTGGGCTTCGACCCCTTGAGGTTGTTCTCGAACTCTGTCGAAGGAGCGAAGTTGAGACGACTGGTATAGTCACCTAGCCAATAACGAGTACCTGGTTGAAGTTTTGCTTGAGGTTTTGCTTAGTGTTTTTCAAATGTCGAGGAAACTTGGGTATAGTAGGAGTTCAGGGCTTGTTTTCGACTTTCAGTGTTTCTCTCGAGCATGAATGCTTGACTGATTGGTCTGTGTCGATTAAGGTTATCGTTGGGATTATCTAGGAGGGTTGGTTGGCAGTGGAAGGCAGACTACTCAAGTTTTAGGGAGAATGGTTATGTGGGTCCCCTAAAGGTGCGGGGATGGTTGCTCGAACTAAGAATGTCTAGACGCTCGAGTGGTCAGGTGAGAATTTGGTGCTCTTGGCACGTCATCCTAGACAAGTTTGCATGGGTTGGAAAGAAAGGATTGACTTATTGGATTCTTGAACCGATGTATATAGCCAACTGGATTCGGTAAGCGAACTCATAAGTGAGAGAGCTTGCTTGCATAGCTTGTGGATTGAAACCTTGGGTTGTTGTGTATGTTAAAGGTGTTGGTTTCGACCTTGAGTGAGTTCCCGCATGTGATTGTTTGATTGTCCCTATTGGCTCTAGGAACATATTCGTGACCGGTTTAGTATGGTTACCTCTTGGACTAATTGTGTACTTGTGGATCAGGGTATGTAATCTTACTTTTGTGCGTCCTGTTGGGTCGTGTGCGTTGGTTGTGATACTTGGGTGATGTAATCTTCGTGGTGATGAGTTAAGTAGTCCTTTGGTTAGGCACCAAACTCTTAAGCGATAGAGGTTTATGCACGAGGTCGCTTATGGTTTGCTTTGTACCTTGCTATGGTTTACTTTGTATCTTGTTGTGTTGATTTCTAGTTGTTGTTTTGGTAGGAGACGAGTTCTTGAGACCCTAAATATCTTATACATTGTCGTTGTGTGTTGTGGTTTGTATTCCCTGCATGACGTTGATGTGACGCATTATGACTTTTGACTAATTGTTGTCATGAGACCTAAGTGGGAGTTCCTATGTGGTCGTTTGAGAAGTGTTGGACCCCTAGAAGTCGAATGGCCAAAGCTGTGTGGTTGGTTAGGCCAAGGGTGCTTAGTCGTGTTGTGTGGTTGGTTAGGCCAAGGGTGCTTGGTCGTGCTGTGTTGTTGATTAGGTCAAGGGTGCTTGGTCATGCTGTGTGGTTGGTTAGGCCAAGGGAGCTTGGTCATGTTGTGTGGTTGGTTAGGCCAAGGGTGCTTGGTCGTGCTGTGTTGTTGATTAGGCCAAGGGTGCTTGGTCGTGTTGTGTGGTAGCTTGGCTTAAGTCGTGTGGTCGGCTAGGTCGGAATAAAGGCTAGGGACTCTTAGGAAAGGGCACCTAAAGGGGTATCTAGTCTGACTTAGAAGATTTCGGTTGTTACAAGAAAGTTCCTCTTGCTAGGCTAGCAACACCAATCCCTTGAGTGACTCCGGACGAGTCCGAACCTTTAGGCTGGCGATTCTGTGTAGGCATTAGGGTCGAGCATCCTAATGCGAGCTGTGTAGGCGGTAGGGTCGAGCATCCTACTGTGAGCTGTGTGGGCGGTAGAGTCGAGCATCCTACTGCGAGCTGTGTGGGCGATAGGGTCGAGCATCCTATTGCGAGCTGTGTGGGCAGTACGGTCGAGCATCCTACTGTGAGCTGTGTGGCATAGGGTCGAGCGACCTTTGTGATCTTTGTGTGGGCATTAGGGTCGAGCGCACCCTTTTGCGAGCTGTGTGGGCACTTGGGTGGGTCGCCCTCGTGCGATCTGTGTGGGCTTTAGAGTCGATGCTCTATTGCATCTATGTGTGGGCGTTAGAGTGATCACTCTTTCGCATTGGGGGTGCATCCCCGTTTGTGGCCGCCTAGGTTCCTGGATCGCCGGTGAGTCTCGGGGTGAGGTATGCACGAGGGTGCCTAGTCATGAGTCCTTAAGATGCGTTTGGTTGAAAACTTGACCTATTTTTGTACGTGTGGTTGTAACTTGGACGTGAGTGTGCTACTTACTGAGTATTCTTATACTCACCCGTCTACTTAAATGTCTTTGGTTGCAGGTTAGGGAAAGCAGTGAGCTGGAGAGCGACGATGGCGACATGACGAGGCTATGGGACCACTTCTTTGTCTTAGAGGAACTTTCTTTTTGAGCTTAGGCTATTCTTTGTAACTTTAGTTTGAACAATGGGTTTTAGTTGTTATTTGTTGGATACCTATTTTGGGTGTTGGCCGCTTTAATTGATTTGTTTTGGCTTTTGGTTTAGCATGTTCAGTTTACTGCTGTGTGGGGGTGTTGTGCTGCCCTGTTGTGTTTCTGTTCTGTTGGAGCCCGATCTCGCTTTGCTTGTAGTTTAGAGAAGGTCGGGCATTGGGAGGATCCTTAGAAGTGCTTCTTGCTTATAACAGGTTAAGTAAAAATTTTGGAAATGTCCGGATAGCGTCGTTATGCTGCCGAATTTTCGGCGCAGAGGGTGTTATCCAGTGGCATCCCCAGTTGGAGTTGGGTTGGAAACTAGGGTCGTTACACCTGGTGATTCATATCAATGTTAATCAGATTAATCTAATTAAGGTGTCTTGGTATTTCCATAGTTCTTAATGCCTTTATCATATTCATTTGGGAACGTTTGTACTAAATTATTAGGATAATTGAAATTGACTTATAAGTTTGTAAGGTTAATGATTGCAGGGAACCAAGAATTCATAGCTGACATGTTTGACTCTAAGGAATTTAGGAATCATGTTAATCAGATTAATCTAATTAAGGTGTCTTAGTCTTTCCATAGTTCTTAATGCCTTCTAGGGTCTTTCCATAGTTCTTAATAACTCTAAGGGTATGTTTGGGAGTGGTTTTGATATGACCAAAATCACTTTTGTTATTACCAAAATCATTTCCATTTGAAAATAATGATGTTTGGCACTGTGCACAAGTGATTTTTCAAAACTACAAAATCATTATGTAGTAATTCCCGGTCAATCACTTGAAAGGTGATTATTGTACAAGGGATGAGTTGAAAATCACTAAAAAAAATAACAATTAACTTTTATTTATAAAATATCCAAAATTAGAAATCCTATATATTTAAATTTCACCCTAAAAGAAACATATATAGGAAATCGGCACAGCGTTGCGACGCTAGGGAACAACGTCGCAACTGCGCTTGCTGCCAAACAACCCATTGCAACCTTTTTTGTGATATCTTTTCGCTCGGGTGTCCGAATGACCTCCGATTTTATGCGTTAGAATCGTGATTCGATGTATAATCTTCTAGAATATTTCTTATACTCAAAATACATATATATTTCTCTTGGATCTTCAATTAAGAAAACACATGCTCCAAATTACACCAAAATAGTCTTGAACACTCTATTTTTGCTTCTCAAGCTCAATTTCCTGAAATTAACCATAAAATTCAATGAAACCCATGTTTTAAGTATAAAAACTAGCTAAAATATAAGAAATAAGATAACATATTTGAATGCTATCAAATACCCCCACACTTAAGCTTTTGCTAGTCCCGAGCAAAACAGAATTAAACTATAAAATCTTTCTTATGCATATATCAGACTCAAGTCTCAAAGATTTAAAAGAAAATTTCAGCAATCACAGAAAACAATCAAACATGATACTTCAACAAGTAATTTAAAACTTTTCCTGAGTGTTCCTACATGTGTGTGTGAGTAGCCTCCATTCCTTTCATCTCTACTAAGCCCGGAAAACCTTTATTATGTTCTCCATTCAACTTCTCCCTACACTAGTCATAATTTCTAATCCTTGAGTTTTCTCACATTCAAGAAATAAACAACTTTACTCAACACTTAATCACTTTTTTATGTCACTTTTTCTATTTTCTTCTTTTTCTTTTGTGCAAGGACACTAGCTTTCACACATCCACTGCAGGGACCCTTACCCAGAGCACTCATTCAATGAGTGGACTAACTGATCACAGTGAAGGTAACTCTTTTTGTCCTCACGATTTTTTTTCTTTAGCAAACAAAACAACAGAAACAAAACAAACAAACTTTTTTACATAATGCACATATTTTACAGATCATGCACTTTTATATTGTCATCACCCCATCCTGCTGTTTAACTCTCAAATCAGTCCCTATACCTATCAGAGTGACATCAAACTTATAAACTTAATAACTTTGTTATGAGCATTCAAAACTACAGGAGCATAGGCTATGTGCATAATAGTGAAGGAAAACTTAAGAAAATTTTTAAATTACTCAAGTTCATATCATGCTCTTAAGTTTCAGCAGAATCACAAAAAAATTCAATTAAATCTCATCCTAGGCCATCCTAATTATACTTATGCATAAGATCAATCAACAATTTAGCACATACTCAGAACTGTTACAACAAATAAACAACACATCTCATCGCCAAACTTAAACTAAAAATTGTCCCCAATGTTTGCAAAGAAGCTCAAAGAAAGTAAGAAAGGTAATAGTGAACAATATTGTCCTGAGTAATGGAGATCTTCATTTTTCTTTTGAATTCCTTGGACGACCAAGTCACGAGAGTTAAAGGATTGCAAAACGGGAGCATGAATGTACGAAGGAAGATATCAACAACCACCTTACAAAATAAAACAACGAAAACTAAGAACTAAACAAAACAGACAAAACAAATAAAGATAAAATAGAATTAAATGAATGTACAGCTTAGGTTGCCTCCCAAGAAACGCTTTCTTTAACGTCTTTAGCTAGACTGGACCCATGGTTGACATCAAGGCACGTAAAATTGCTCATATTTCTTCGGACCCTTCTTGCTTGAGTCGATATAGTCTTCTAAGTCTAAAAGGCTATATTATTTTTCTTGGGCACCTGAAAGATAAATATTTTTTTTATTTTTGTTTACTGAAATAAAATAACAAAATTTAAAACAAGACTCGTGAGTATAGGAAAAATGGTTATCAAGATTAAAACAAACTTTTGGAGATAAAGGGAGGGGAGACTTTTCAACCTCGAACTCTATCATCTGAATTTCTTCTGCCGAAATGATTGCATTACCATTCTCTACGTCACAAACCTGTGTTTGGTGTGTTTCAATCTTCTATAACTCATCCTCACTATCATTCGCATAAGTCCTCCTAGGATGCTTTTTCTCAGTGACAATGATAAGAATTTGCTCATGTAGGGTTTTAAGGGATTCAACCATATGATTAAGTGTTGCCCCAAGTTCTACCACTTTAGCTTCTAACCTATCCCACCTTTCTAATTTAGCATGACACAAATTTTTAATCCTTAACTCTAAAGTGTACTCATTCAATAAATCCACAAGAGAAAAGTTTTCTATAGATTGGTTGGGTAGGAAAAATTTTGGGTCCAAGTGCCTATATAATTACCATAAAAAGAATTTTCATAAATCATAGATTCAAAATGGTAAGGATTAAACATTTTGTATCTAGAGAAATCATGATTCATAATCCTAGGGTCGTGAGAGGAATAGTAAATTGGCGAAAAATTAAAATTATGAAAAGTCATACTTTAAATTACAACAATTCAAATCTAGACGTTTACATAAAAAATCAACACAACCAAAACAGGAGACAAAGACTCGAAAAACAAACGAAACAATATTAAGAACAAATAAGGAAAAAACATAAAAACAAATAAGGAAGAAAATCTAAAAAAATGAAAAAAACTAATAACGAAAAAAACACAAAAGTAAAAAAAACTTTAGTCTAAAATCTCGAATTTTCTCCTAATATTAATCAATCTAAATAATCATCATTCCCCGACAACGACGCCAAAAACTTATTGCGTAAAATATATTTGCAATACCGCAAGTGTACGAGTCAAGTTTTAATATAGTGATTTAAGTTACGAGTATCGTCCTCAGGAATGTTTTTCTAGATTGATTAACTACCAAGATACTAATTCTTAATTTTATCTAAAGTAACAATACTTTGATAAAAGGTGAAACAAAGATAGAAAAGTAAATATATAAGTGGAGACACGAATATGCAAGAATTGTTAGGGGAATTGATTTCACAAGTTATTTCCTTATTTAGCACATGCAATTGACTATGGTTGTGAGATTATAAACAAGAAGTAAAGATATTTAAAAGAGTACCTCGATATGATTCTCATGCATAACAATAAACCCTAACGCTTCCTTATGAATTTTAAAAGCATGCACGACATTAAACAACTTCTTAAAACGTTTCCCAAAGAACTCAAGTCACTCTCGTGCCCGATTTACTAAGGGTTTTGGCAACTTTGCTCTAATCTAAGTCTATTCTATCGAATCAACTTAAACAAACAAATCATGTTAAACTTGGCCAAAGAAAAACATTTAATTTATGAAAGAATTGCCAAAAATAAAGCAACACAAGCATAAGTTCAATACAAACTTAAATAAGTTCAAAACATGCTAATCAATTCCCTAACTACGACAATTAGCTACTCATAATCACTATAAAAACATTGTAAATTCATTTTAGAGTCTATAATAAAACTACAGACGGAAAGGAAAAAGAGAGAAAACTCGTTCGTGAAGATGTTGGTCCCTCGTTCTCGAGCTCCCGTCATGATCTCGAGCCTCCTCTCGCGTGCTTGGCTTCCGATGAATACTATTCTTCTCCTTTTTTAGTGTAAGAGTCAAAAATAGGTCTACAATTCTATACAATTCGACTGCCTTTCGAATGGGCTCATAAGGATGTATATATAGGAAATCGGCACAACGTTGCAACTCAATGGGCGGCGTTACAACGTTGCGCTTGCTGCCAGACAACCCACTGCAACCATTTTTGTCATATCTTTTTGCTTGGGTTTCTGATTGACCTCCAGTTTGATGCGTTGGAATTATGATTCGATGTAGAATCTCCTAGAATATTTCTTATACTCAAAATACATCTATATTTTTCTTGGGTCTTCAATTAAGAAAACACATGCTTCAAATTGCACAAAAATAATCTCGAACACTTTATTTTTGCTTTTCAAGCTCAATTTCCTGAAATTAACCATAAAATGCCATGAAAGCCCATGTTTTAAGTATAAAACCTAGCAAAACTATAAGAAATAAGATAACATATTTGCATGCTATCAGTTATGCATGAGAATCATTAGAGCTCGAGAGAGTTCTTTTGAATGTCTTTAACTTCTTGTTTATAATCTCACAACCATAGTCAATTGAATGTGCTAATTAAGGTATTAACTTGTGAAATCAATTCCCTTAACAATTCATGCATATTCGTGTATCCACTTGTATATTTACTTTTCTATCTTTGTTTCACCTTTTACCAAAGTTTTGTTGTTTTAGATAAAATTAAGAATTAGTATCTTAGTAGTTAATCAATCTAGAAAACCATTCCTGAGAATGATACTCTGAACTCAAAATCACTATATTAGAACTTGACCCGTAGACTTGCGATATTGCAATATAAATACTACGCAACAAGTTTTTGGCGCCGTTGTCGGGGAATGACGATTATTTAGATTGATTAATTTTAGGAGAAAATTCGAGATTTTGGACTAAAGTTTTTTCCTTTTTTGTTTTTTCCTTATTTGTTTTTTTTCCTTATTTGTTTTCTTTCCTTATTTTTGTTTTGTTTTGTTTTCTATTTTATTGTTCCTTTTTGTTCTTTCATTTTTGTAATTATTTGTGTTTTCCTTCTTGTTTTAGTCTTTTGTTTTTGTATCTAATCTTTTTATTTTTCCTTTCCTTTTGTTGTCTGAAGGTTTATGCGAAAGGATAAAATTGTAGACCTTCAACCTTTTGATCCAAAAATAGAAAGAACCTGCAGGAGACTTCTAAAGAAAAAAGAGTTGAAAATTTACACATGGCAGACCAGGAGATAATTAATAACCCTAAACCCATCAGGCAGTATTTTCAACCTGTATTTAATTCTTAGCAGGCTGGAATAGTCCATGCCCCTATAAATGCTAATAATTTTAAATTAAAAACACGACTAATCCAGATGGTTAGCGAGAATGCCTTCAGGGGGCAAGCCATAGAGGACCCTAATTCTCACTTACAAAATTTTCTGGAAATCTCTGGTACTGTTAAATTAAACGGTATTTATGCAGATTGTATTCGCTTACGTCTCTTTCTTTTTTCTTTGCAGGGTAGCGCCAAAGAATGGTTGGGGTCCCTTCCACCAGGAAATATCACTTCTTGGGAGGAATTAGCCCAAGCCTTCATGACTAAAGTTTTCCCACCTGTGAAAGCTACAAAGCTGAGGACAAAGATAGAGATTTTTAGGCAACATGAGGGCGAGAAGTTGTTCGAGGATAAGTGTCAACAACCAGCTACCAGTGACCCATAGAAAGCGAAAAATCTAGACCAGTAGCTGGTCTTTACCAACTGGATGAGGAATCTGCTCTTAAATCTCAAATGACATCTCTAACTCATGCCCTGAATAAACTTGCAGGAACACCACAGTCCATGGCTACTTCTCATTGCTCCCAGCCTAATGGAGAATCCAACATGGAACGGGTACATTATCTAAACAATAGGAGCAACAACCAAGGGGGAAATCAGTTCCAGAATAACTTACCAACACATTATCACCCAGGTTTGAGGTCTCATGAAAATTTTTCCTATGCTAACAATAAAAATGTGTTGAATCCTCCGTCAGGTTTTGCTTCTACATCATACCAATCTGAGAAGAAGCCATCTCTTGAGAACTCAGTAAACTCCTTTATTACTGAATCCAGAAACAAGTCAAACCAGCTGGAAAACGCAGTCATCAGTTTGACTGGTGTGGTGAGCAGTCAGGGAGCTGCCATAAAAAATATTGAGACTCGGGTCAACCAGATTGGTACAATAATTCATACACTATAGAAAGGTAAGTCCCTTATGGACACAGATCTAAATTCAAGGGATACTTGTAAGGTTGTTACCTTGAGAAGTGGAAAAGAGCTCACATGGAAGGAAGCTGGCAAGGAAGAAGCTCCTGAGGTGGCAACTGGAAAGTCACAACTTACTTGTGACACCAAGCAGGAGAAACAGACTAAGCCTTCTATCCCTTCTAATCTTAATTCTATTCCCTATCCACAACGTTTTGTAAAGAAAAATAATGAACTGCAGTTTCAAAAATTTCATAATGTGTTGAAAAAGCTTAGTGACAATATTCTTTTTTCTGATGGTTTGGAACAGGTACCTAATTATGCGAAGTTTATGAAACAGATCCTGCCTAAGAAGCAGAAGTTGAAGGAATATGCAACAATCAACTTGTCTAAAGAATGCTGTGTTATCTTGCAACACAAGTTGCCACAAAAACTGAAGGATCCAGGGAGTTTTACTATTCCCTACTCTATAGGCAACTTTAACTTTACAACTTTATCTGATTTGGGTGCTAGTATAAATTTGATGCCTTATTCTGTATTTAAGAGACTAAGTTTGGGGGAGGTACAACCCACCAAAGTGTCCCTACAGCTGGCAGACAGGTCTATCACTTACCCACGAGGAATAGTGGAGGATGTCCTGGTCAAAGTGGACAAATTTGTGTTCCCTGTGGACTCGCTTGTCTTGGACATGGAAGAGGATGCAAAGATTCCAATTATCTTGGGAAGACCATTCCTGGCTATCAGTAAGACATATATTTATATAAGCATGCATGAGGGCACCCTGAAGCTGCATGAAGGACAGGAGGAGGTCAAATTTCAAATCTTCACTCCTCAAAATGATGAATTTGGGATGAACTCTTGTTTAAAAATTGAATTAGCTAATGTTGTGCCTTTTGATTTATGAAATAATATTCTTTTGGTGAT
The DNA here is from genome assembly GCA_036507285.1 of Trichosanthes cucumerina. Taxonomy (NCBI): domain Eukaryota; kingdom Viridiplantae; phylum Streptophyta; class Magnoliopsida; order Cucurbitales; family Cucurbitaceae; genus Trichosanthes; species Trichosanthes cucumerina. The sequence goes on from CM071841.1 coordinate 20,941,850, forward strand.
TCTCTAGACAGGGTAGCAGAAGGAAGGATGAAGGGTCCGAAGGAAAAGAAGCTGCAAGAACTGAAGAAATCAACTTGAGTAGACAAAAGAAGTTTCAGTCTAGCTAAAGACGTTAAAGAAAACGCTTCTTGGAAAGCAACCCATGCTTTTCTTTCCCTTTATCTCTGTTTATCTTCAATTATTTTGTTTGTTTGTTTAATTTTTAGTTTGCTTTGTTTTGTTTTGTTAGGTTGTTGTTGATGCCGTCCCTCGTGAAATCCATGCTCCCGTTCTGCAATACTTTATCTCACGTGACTTGGCCGTCCAAGGAATTCAAAAGAAAAATAAAGATCTTCAGTACTCATGATAATATTGTTCACTCTTACCCTTCTTACTTTCTTTGAGCTTATTTACAAACATTGGGGACAACGTTTAGTTTAAGTTTGGGGGTGGGATGTTCCTTTTATTTGTTGTGACTGTTCTAAGTATGTGGTGAATTGCTGATTGATCTTATGCATAAGTATGATTAGGATGGCTTAGGATGAGATTTAATAGAAAATTTTTGTGATTCTGCTGAAACTTGAGAGCATCATATGAATCTGAATTAATTTAAAAATTTTCTTGAGTTTTTCCAACAATATTGTGCACATAGCCTGTGTTTCTGTAGTTTTGAATGCTTAGAACAAAGTTATTAGGTTTAGAAGTTTGATGTCACCTCGATAGGTCTAAGGACTGATTTTAGAGTTAAACTGTAGGATAGGGTGAATGACAATATGAAGTGCATGATCTGTAACATTTGTGCATTATGTAAAAAAGCTTGTCTGTTTTGTTTATGTTGTTTTGGTTACTAAAGAAAAAAATAGTGAGGACAAAAAGAGCTACTTTCACTGTGATCAGTTAGGCCACTCATTGAGCGAGTGCTCTGGGTAAGGGTCCCTGCAGTGGATGTGTGAAAGCTAGTGTCCTTGCACAAAAAATGTAAACCCGAGATCTTTCGTTGGAACCTCCTTAATATCAAACAACAAAAGAAAGGAAGAAATGAATGCTTAAAACTTGGTTTTCCTTGTTTTAAAAAGAAAAGTAATGAAGTCAAAGGCAAAAGGAAAACAAGGAAGGAAAAACATAAACCATTTTGGTTTGGTTGCTCTAAGAATAATGAAGGAAAGAAAATGAAAGCTATGGTTATTATATTATGTTATGTTTTAAAAAAAAAAAGAAAACAAGAAAGGAATAGTTTGGTTTGGTTTTTCTTTGAAAACAAAAGCAAAGGAAAGAAAAGTAAAATGAAGAGATAAAGGAAAAGAGAAAAGGAAAAAGAAAAAAAAAGAAAAAGACAAAAACAACCGTTTGGGGTTTATTAAACCATTTCCAATTAATTTCCAACTCATTTTGTTATCATTTTCAACCAAGAAAGTGCAGAGCATCGTGGGAGAGGTTTGAGAGAAGATGAGGGGAGAAAGTTTCTGGTTGAGGTTGAAGAAGAAAGGAGAAGAATCATTCAACTTCCATGGAAATTCTTTGATCAACTCAGACCAGTTCTGCTATTTTGTTCATCTCGAGCTCCACAGAAAGAGGTAAAAGTTGAGATTTTGTTTCGTGCAAGTTAACTCATATTGGAACAAAATTCGTGAAGGAAGCTCGAGCAAATTCGGATCTTAAGCTACTGATTTGTGAAGAGGAAGACAGATGACAGATTTTGCTGTCAAATCCGGGAAGCCTCTGATTTTGTTGAATTGTTCAATGTTAGGGCCTATTGTTTTGAGCATTTTATTATGTAAATCGAGTCTGTAAGTCCGTGTCGATCGAGGCAAAGTGGTTGTCAAGAAGAACAGAGCAAAAACGAGCAAAAAATACAAAGGGAGCTTACTGTTCAGTGTGCAGCGTTGCAATGCCATTGAGGCGGAATTCAGGCTGCAAGGAGACGCAGTGTTGCAACGCTCCTCCCAGCGTCTCAACGCTTGGACGATGAGGCAATGGTGTTGCAACGCCAGCACGAGCGTCACAACGCTGAAGGCAGAAGCGTTTTTTCAAGCGGTCCAACGGGCAGAAACGGACGAATATCAGCGTTGCAATGTTGGTATAAGCGTTTCAAGAGGGATCCAACGGACGAAAAACATATTTTTTATTATATATTAAATATAAAAAATGTTTTATATTTAATTATATTTATTATATTTAATTTTAATTAATATAATTAGATTATATTAATTAAAATTAATTTTAGGGTGCCAAAAAGGTCTAAGTTTGCTATTTAAATTATGCAATTGTTGTATAATTATTGTCATGCATAATGTATGCTTTTATTTTAGTTATCCCACCTTAGGTAAAACATTTCCATGCATCATTTATAATAGAAAGTGTTATATTATATAGTTTGCATGTATAATTAATATAAGATGTTATATTAGTTTAAAATGTTTAGAACTTGGAATTAATAGACTTTAGGTTATCTAGTTCTAATTAGATTAGAATTAGGAACCAAGTAATTTATAAATAATGATTAAAAGAGGAACTCTGTCTAAGGAAGGTTTTGTCTAGGTTTTGATATTTGTTAAGTTTGTGGAAACGAAACACCTCTACACAGGAACCGACACAGGGTGAATTTTAATCAGAGGGTTTATAAATTATAGTAGCGTCAGCGGATTTATTAAGGGGTTAATAAACTAGAAATCCTAGGCTTAATATAAAGAGTTATTAATATAAGAGTTATTTTGATAACTTTAGGTAAAATAATTAGCTGAGTTTAGCCTAAGTAAATTTCCTATAAAGTTAAAGTATCCAGTGGGAGGAAAAGTATATATGATACATATTTTTCCACCTACGTTTCTCCGGGAAGTTCACACCATGAGACTCATACTTTACCTCGTGGTGTAAAGGAGAGCGTCTCCCTTCGGATTGTGTTTGTATGAGTCAATATCAAGGTGAATGGAGAGGGTACTTATAGTTAGTGGGGGTAGGTTTAGTGAAAACAAAACCTATGGTCTCTTCTGTCGGTTTACACCGTAAGATCACTATGGTCAACCTGCTAGTTTGGTCTGAACCAGACAATGTCTTCGCAGGGCTTGATCATAAGGGATCGAACACAGTAGACACCCGAAAAAGATAAAGATTTCCTTAGTCTGTTTTTCAATCTAGTCCTTCCTTCAGCGGATTTTATTGGATGGGGACTCTGGGGTCTAAAGACAGATGGTTACACTCACAAGGTACATAAGAAGTGTATGTATCCTGACCGAAAAATTGTAACTAAAGCCTATAGGAATAAGAGTTATTCTGACATTAGGTTTTGGTCAAGAGTGTCATGATCCAGAGGAGTGTTTTTGATTACCCTTCGGTGTCATACATTCTAAACCTTTGGAGTATCATTGCAAATTATAAATGACCTAGGAATCATTTAATAATTAGCTAAAACATGATTGGATTAGACAATTATAGCAAGAAACTTATACAAGTTTTTTTTATAAATTTTAAGCAAAATGTTTGATCTATAATATCCTTATTGAGTGCAGAAAAATTAACCGGAGAGAACATGATGACATGGAAAAACAAACTCAACACTATATTGGTAGTGGATGATCTGAAGTTTGTGTTGACTGAGGAATGTCCTTAGGTGTCAGGCTCGAATGCTACACGAAATGTTCGTGATGGATATGATCGATAGATCAAGGCCAATGATAAGGCCAAGGTCTACACGTTGGCAAGTATGTCTGACATATTAGCCAAGAAGCATGAGGGCATGATAACCGCTAAGGAAATCATGGATCCAATGCAGGGTATGTTTGGACAACAGTCTACACAGGGCCGACACAATGCCCTCAAGTATATATTCAACTCGAGGATGGCAGAGGGTTCATTTGTTCGGGATCATGTCCTGGATATGATGGTACACTTTAATATCGTGGAGTCGAATGGTGCTTCCATCGATGAATCGAGTAAGGTCAACTTCATTCTGGAATCTCTTCCAGATAGTTTCCTACAGTTTAGAAGTAATGCGCTGTTATGAACAAGCTTACTTTTAATCTTACCCCCTTTCTGAATGAACTCCAGACTTTTCAATCTTTGATGAAAATTCAGGGATCGAAAGGTGAGGCAAATGTTGCCAGTAGGAGTTATCATAGAGGTTCGACCTCTGGATCAAAAACAGTGGCTTCATCTTCTTCTAACCTGAAAGGGAAGAAGAAGAACATGAAGAAGGTTGGTAAAGGAAAACGAGCTGACAAAACTGCTGCCCAGAAGGGCAAGAAGGTAAAAGAAGTTGGAGACAAAAGAAAGTGTTTCCACTGCAATGAAGACGGGCATTAGAAACAGAAATGTCTGAAGTACATTGGAGAAAAGAAAAAGGAAGGTAAATATGACTTACTTTGCTTAGAAGCTTGTTTAGTGGATAATGATAAGACTGCTTGGATACTTGATTCAGGCGCCACTAATCATGTTTGCTATTCTTTTCAGGAAATTGATTCCTCGCAGCAGCTACAGAAAGGAAAGATAAAGCTCCGGGTTGGAAATGGAGAAGTCTTCTCAGCTATAGCAATAGGCACGATGAAGCTTAATTTTGGCAAGAAATATATGTTGTTAGACAATACATTAGTGATACCAGGGTTTACTAGAAACTTTATTTCAATTTCTTGCCTTATAGAACAATGTATTTCTATTTCTTTTTCTTTGAATAAAGTGTTTATTTTAAAAGGTGTGGGAATATGTTCAGTTTCATTAGAAAATGGGTTGTATTTTTTAAGGCCTAATTCAGTGAAAATGGTTTTGAACACTGAATTATTTAAAACTGCAAACACAAAAACTAAGAAACGTAAAATTTTCCCTAAAGAAAATGCTCATCTTGGCATCTTAGATTGAGTCACATTAACCTCAATAGGATTGAGAGATTGATAAACAATGGACTTCTAAATGAGTTAGAAGAAAATACTTTACCTGTATGTGAATCCTGCCTAGAAGGCAAAATGACTAAAAGACCTTTTAGTGGAAAAGGTTACAGAGCCAAAGAACCTCTTAAACTTATACATTCAAACCTTTGCGGTCCGATGAATGTTAAAGCCAAAGGAGGTTATGAATATTTCATCTCTTTTATAGATGATTATTCTAGATTTGGGCATATTTACCTAATGCATCATAAGTCTGAAGAACTTAAAAAGTTCAAGGAATTAAAGACTAAAGTTGAAAATCAATTAGGTAAAATAATTAAAACACTTCGATCAGATCGAGGTGGAGGGTACATGGATTTAAAATTCCAGAACTATATGATAGAACATGGAATCCTATCCCAACTCTCAGCTCCCGGTACGCAACAACAAAATGGTGTATCGGAAAGGATAAATAGAACCTTGTCAGACATGGTTCGATCATGGTTCGTAGAGACTGCGGGATACATTTTGAACAATGTGCCATCAAATAGTGTTTCTGAAACACCTTTTGAACTCTGGAAACGACGTAAAAGTAGTTTATGTCATTTTAGAATTTGGGGTTGTCCAGCACATGTGCTTGTGACAAATCCAAAGAAGTTGGATTAACGTTCAAAATTGTGCCTATTCGTAAGCTACCCAAAAGAAACAATAGATGGATTATTCTATGATCCTAAGGAAGATAAGGTTTTTGTGTCGACAAATGCCACTTTCTTAGAGGAGGACCACATAAGGGACAACAAACCAAGAAGTAAAGTGTTAAGTGAGTTAGACGGAACAATAGCAAATGTTGCTAATAAAACTAGTACGTCAACAATGTTGATACTAGCTTTGTTGGGGTTTGTGCCATAAAACTCGTAGTTTGTAATTATGTTCTAATTTATGTAATAAAGTGTTATTATCAATAAAGAGTTATTGTTCGTTATCTACGAGTTTGCCTTTATCTAAATCCTAAATCCAATAAACTGAATATCCAAGCCTGTTAAATGAATCTTTAAATGAATGTAATGTACATATAAAGGATCTCAGTTCGAGATACAACCTAAAGGATCTATAGTTAGGGGGTAAGGTTTGGGTACCTTACCCTGGTAAAACTATGGATGTGACCCACTTTGTATTTGATACAAACACTATGATCCTAACGTGTTCGTGCAGATGACATCTGAGTGGGGATATCCTATGTAATGAGATTACATAAGACCGGACCACGAAATAGTAACCTCTAGCTGAAACTCCGTAGACTAGTTAGGTTTCTATTTCACTAGGATGACTTAGGCAACTTGATCTCAATCCTGAGCAGGTTACGAACTCCCGTTCACGAGGGATTGTCCTTTGACTAGTATGGGTGAGAGTGGCCAGATTCGCCGACTCAATATGCCTACCTTCTTGGGGACAAGATCGAGTGAGCGGTTGGGAACTTAACTTAGCAAGATGGAATTCACTCCTTCCCGCCTACTAGGGTAAGTAGAGGAATGTTCCCTTAAGTGGTGTATCTGGGACTTGAACAAAGGGCCCGACCCTCTCATTGGCCCGAGAGGGACTCTATTTGCTGGTAGGACCACAAACAAATTGTTCATTAGAGGAGCACTGGTACTTAAGGTATAAGATCTAACCTAGGGGTAAAACGGTAATTTGACCCAACTGGTGTTACGAACATTGATTAACTTGTTGTTATTAGTCAATATCCGAGGACACAGAAATATATCTGCAGTGAGAAAAGTGCAGTTGTGGGACTTTAGTGGAGTGTTCCTGCAGTTAACAAATGTTGATTGGGAGATTAATGAGATTAACCGAGAAATCTCGTATCGTTGGAGCTTCTGATCTGTAGGTCCATTAGGTCCACCTTCTAGCTCGTAAAGGGTTCTTAGATCGTTTGAATTTGAAGTGTTCAAATTCATAAAGGAATAAACTTAATGTATATTGATACGGTATAATATATAGTTTTGGAACTATATATTATAAATTTAATGTGGATATGATTCATATTAAAATTATGTGAGAGAATTAAATATTTGAAAGAGTTCAAATGTTAAATTCAAATGTGAATGTGATTCATATTTGAAAACTATAGGTTAAAATTTAATGTGCATTAGATGTGCATTAAAACTATAGAATAGAGGGACATATTGATTAAATATGATTTAATTATTATTTTATTATTTTAGTAATAAAATGAGGGAACGTGTCATCCAGACACGTTCGCACTAACCTTCTCCTTCTCCCTATCGATAGCTTAACAGGGAGAAGGGGGTTGATGATCAAATGATGGTTATTCACGCATTGAGTGAATTGCAAAGACACTGAAGAAAAATTCTCTCTCACTTTTCTTAGAATTCTCCATCTTCCAATTGTTGGAACTCCTTCCCACAAAGGAGAGGTCTAAGTAGAACTCAGAAGATAGAGGGTTATCCAAGTGGTAGTGTCTTGCTGGAGAAAGCAGAGAAGTCCCTGTTGCTGAGTTGCTGACTTCTTTTGGAGTAAGGAGTTGCTGTTCTGCGAAACTACAAAGGTACTTTGAATCACTTTTTCTAGTTTGTTCTATTTTTCTAAAGCATGTTTGCATGTATATCTCCATCTCTAATTAGGATTAGATAAGCATGTTTGTTCTGTTTTGTCAATGTACTGGTTTTTGTTTCTAACTAAAACAATCAAGCAATTACAATTAAAAACACGTTTTCGCTGCTTAAGGGGTTCATATCCCCACCAATTGGTATCAGAGACAGGCTTGATTTGGTTTGGTTGAAACAAAATTGCATTGATTTGGTGGGAAATGCATTTGATTTGCTGTAAAACTAGTTTAGGAATATTTGGCCATAGTTTACTTTTGATTTGATCAATTTGTAGGTAAAGGGCCCTGTGTTTTGGGGCATAAAGTGTATTATCGAGTCTGTATTCGAGTTATGAGTCGTTCGGGACCAGTTTCATGCAATTCGTGAAGGGATTTTGAATTCCCGCAGCGGAAGACATTGTGAAACGTCGTTGATCCGTTGTGTAAAACGTGTCTTAAAATTGAATCTATCTCATAGATCCTAGGCTAAATATGCAAATAAGAGAAGAAAACAGTAAGGAATTATAAAATACTTACTTGTTGAAGATCTCTTCTTCAACGCTTTTCTCCTTCGGTCACGATCTATCTCGATCCAACGATCCCTCAAACACGAACCTCGATCCGAACAGGGAGACACCTCCAAAGGGTCTTCTCGGTTGTTCTCGGGAGGTAGAGGGAGAGTAGGTAGGACTCCCTTTGGTTTTGGGTGAGGAGAAGTTTTAGAGAGAATTGAGAGAGAATGAGAGAAAGTCTTTTTGCTCTCTTTAGATGAAAATCCAAAAAATGGCAAATGGCACACCAAAGGCTTTGGTCGGGTTGTCGAATCCCTCCAAAATATTTACTGGTTTTCTAGATCTAACTTGTAGAAATAGTGGACCAGGTCGAATCCCAATGGAACCAATCGAATTAATTTCTCAGAGTTAAAAATAATAAAGATAACAAAAATAAAGGGGGGTTTGAATTGTTGAACAAAAAAATGAAACTAAAAAAAAAATAAAAAGATAATTTTATGCAACTTCCAATTCAAGGATGTAAATTTCATCCAATTGTAATCTTGATCAAAGACTTCAAAAGGGAAAAAAAAATATATCAATTTTAATTTTGCTAATTCAAGAACTCAGTCAATTTACTCGGAAAAGCCGCAATAAATATAAACTCTCATAATTTAATTGATCTTAACCAAGCATCAAAATCAAAACTTATAATTTAATCAATTGGGTACGATAGCGCGTGCCCATATTGATTAAATAATAGCATTAAAAGTAATGAGAGGACTAAACCAAAATTTACTAATAGAGACAACTACAAATTAATTAATTTTGTTTCTTTGTTTCCCTAGAGTCTATTATGCAAGCTATGTAAAATGGAAAAGCCATTAATTACACACACATAAGCCAACCCCTTGCTACATTTTTTTCCAATCATTTGTGATAATTACGGATCACTAAATCATGGATAGCAATAAATTGATTGAAACTAAATTAAGGCGTCAATTTAATTAGTAACGATCAATCATAAAAATAAAACAAAAAACAAAAATTCTTAAATTAGAAACAAAATTTCAATTAGGTCTAAAGCCTCACAAAATTAGAATTGGAAATGAAATGACCCTTGAATAAGAAATTAAAAGTTAGTCACACATAGTGGAAAAGCAAGAATAACTGTAAAGGGGAGAAAACATAAAATAAAAATTATAAAAACAAACAACTAGAACACTCTCTAAACTTTTGTTTTTCTAGAGAACACTCAAACTCTGCACTCCCTTTGCTCAATGCATTGTCCTCCTTTTATACTTGAAAATGACCAAAAATAAATCCCTTATATGTGCCATTTCTTGCTCCACAATGTGTGTCAAGCCACAAGATAATTTCTCCCTTGCATTTCTCAAGGAAGACTCCATGCATGTATGCCACCTACACAAGAAAGAAAAAACAAAAACAAAAGAAAATATTAGATAATAAGCTTTTCTTTTTTTTTTCCTTTTCATTCTTTTTTATATTTTTTTTCCAATTTCTTTAATTCTTTTTTTTATTTTTAATTGTCTCATTCTTTTGTTTTCTAATTTTTCAATTTTTATTCCAATTTACGGATTTAAACTAAAATATGCATTTTAGACTAAATTTATTAAATAATCGATAATTTAACACCTAAACTAAATTGGGTGCAATTTCAACCATTAAACATATTATTTAATTAAAATGGAAGGAAATTAGACACAATAATTACGATTAATTAAGACTTATCAAATTCCCCCAGACCTAATCCATGCTTGTCCTCAAGCATGCCTTAACTCAACATATGAACATCCTCTTTACTCCCTTTTCATATTTCTCAATATCCAAAAATACCAATAAAGCCAATTACACATCAATGTTGAATTGTAGTGACAATCAAGAGAATGAGCACTCATAGGAAATATTTTATAAAAAACTTAAGCATCTCATCAGTTCACCAAAATCACATGCAACAAGACTTAACACCCTCGTGTGGTTTCACTCAATACTCTCGAAGTATTTAGGGTGCTTTTACTCTCAAAATCAAAACCTAGCTTGTTATTACCATAGGCTTGCAAATGAATCAAATCTCTACCACTTAGATGAATTGAATGCAAAAATCAAAGGGACTTAATAAGGGTTGTAATGGGGCTTAGGTAAAGGTATGGTAGGAGAAAAATTTTAGGTGTTTCACAATCAAGACCAAGAGTTGTATACTTTTCATGATATCAATGCCACATAACAATCACACATTACCCAAGATATTGAACCTCATTCTTACATCTCATTTCAAGCACTAAGAATGTTGGAGAAGTAGCATTTTAATAATTCAAATGCTTTTGACAAATTTTTCTCCAAAAAGCTTTTTTTTCTTTTTCTTTTCTTCTTTTTCTTTTTGGATGCTAAGGACTTTTTTTGTTTTTTTTTTTTTTGTATTTGCCTTACTTTTTCACAACTTTTCTTTCATTATTATTTTTTTCACTCGAACATTAATTACCATGCAATATTTTCTCTTGTCTTGAGAAAAGGTACAAATGTTGAGGCTAACAAACAAAATGGTCTTAGGCTGAATATAATGTGTTTGAAGCAAGAAAAAAAAAGGAAAATAGGCTCAAAATGGCTAACTAAATGAAAAAACATAAAGGTGAGTATTTTGAGAGATCCAAAAATTGGTTAATCCTAATTTTCCCTTATCATATTAAAGCATCAATCCAAAAAATGTAGTCTCAAAATGCATTCACAAGCAAGTTCTAGAATAAGCATACTAAGTTTGATAACACTCAACGAGAAATAAATTGAGAAAAATATAATGAAATGCTCATAGGCTCAAAAACTCACTGGGTGTGTAATTTGTATCAAGTCTTGTACACTTTTCAATCAATAAATCAATGAGACACTATCATATACTTTTTAAAGAAAAACACTATTCATGCTCATCTCTCTCATGTATTGAAAATTCAAACTAAAAATGCATCCTTAACTTACAAAGCATTAAAAGATATTAATAAACATTCAAGGTTTCAAAAGAAAAATTAACATGTACGAATTAGGACATGCTAAATTCAAAGTAAAACCTATTTTTTTTAGATACGAAATTGTATAACAAAATCCTCCCCCACACCTAAACTATACATTGTCCTCCATGTATAAATAGAATATTGCTCAGAAAAGAAAAGAAAGAAAATTAAACTCCCCTGATTTGTGAACAACTTGAACTGGTATAGTTTAGGGTGTTGAATGAATGAGTGGTCATGCTTTATTAAAAATTCATGCCCTGCAAAACAAAAATTAGGAAAAATTGAAAGAAAAAAGAAAGAAAAAAAACTAACAATAAAGAGAAGAAAAAGTAAAGAAAACATTGGGTTGCCTCCCAATAGCGCAATTATTTAACGTCGTTTGCCCGACGAGATTCTTATGCATGTTAGGCACATAAAATTCTTCAATTTTCTTTGGTCCCTTCTTGCTCGAATCAATATAGCCTTCGATGTCTAAAAGGCTCATATGTTTTTCTAGGGTACCTGAAAGATCATTATTTTTTAGATTTTTTATATAAGGAATGAAAGACATAAAATAAGACTCAACTGACTTGAAAGAAATAAGAGACTCTACAAACTCATGAGAATAAAGAAAAGACAATTCAGAATTAAGAGAAATGTAAGGAAATAAAACAGATGAAAGTTTTCCAGCCTCAAACTCTATCACTTGGATCTCTTTTTCGTGGTAAGGCTCATATTCTTACTGTTTCTCACAAACTTGGACCTCGCATGGCACAAAATTCTCGAGCTCAACATCGTCGTCATCCATGTACATCGCCACTTCAACCTCATTGGTCTCAATATATTGGTGCTCTTGTTGACTCTCAAATCTTCTCACTGAATTAGCCACCTGGGTAATTTGGTCATCCAAGCTCTGCATTCTAGCTCGAGTCTCCTCTTGAAATTGAAGAGTACTATTTGCAAGTTCATATACTATAGCCTCTAGAGACATACCTGAGTCTGAAGTCAGATGGCATGGGTTTTTCTGCTCCACCTGGTATCCACATCCATAGCTGGATTGATCCCATTCAGAATAGTAGTGATCCAAAGACTCGTACTTTACTAGATGGCCATGAAATTCTCTCAAGATGCAGGAGTTAGGAATAATGTTACGCCAGCTGCCCAGAGGGCATGCTTCGTGGGGTGTCCTTGAAGCGAGCATAATTTGCATGCCTCCAATGCTTGTAGCTCCCTACAACTACTTGAAGAATAACAGAAGTCAATTCAGAAATTTGAGTTTTGAGCTCACTAACCTCATCAGCAAACGATGCAGCTCTACCAAATGCATAACAATGATGAAGGTTTTCCGCCATGTAAGAATAGGTATAGGGAAAAAATAGAAAAAATTCTTTTTTTATAACAAATTTAACATTGAGAAACTAACAATGGTTCCTCGGCAACGGCGCCAAATTTTGGTCGGGTTGTCGAAGCCCTCCAAAATATTTACTGGTTTTCTAGATCTAACTTGTAGAAATAGTGGACCAGGTCGAATCCCAAGGGAACCAATCGAATTAATTTCTCAGAGTTAAAAATAATAAAGATAACAAAAATAAAGGGGGGTTTGAATTGTTGAACAAAAAAATGAAACTAAAAAAAAAATAAAAAGATAATTTTATGCAACTTCAAATTCAAGGATGTAAATTTCATCCAATTGTAATCTTGATCAAAGGCTTCAAAAGGAAAAAAAAAAGATATCAATTTTAATTTTGCTAATTCAAGAACTCAGTCAATCTACTCGGAAAAGCCGCAATAAATATAAACTCTCCTAATTTAATTGATCTGAACCAAGCATCAAAATCAAAACTTATAATTTAATCAATTGGGTACGATAACGTTCCATATTGATTAAATAATAGCATTAAAAGTAATGAGAGGACTAAACCAAAATTAACTAATAGAGACAACTACAAATTAATTAATTTTGTTTCTTTGTTTCTCTAGAGTCTATTATGCAAGCTATGTAAAATGAAAAAGCCATTAATTACACACACATAAACTAACCCCTTGCTACATTTTTTTCCAATCATTTGTGACAATTACGGATCACTAAATCATGGATAGCAATAAATTGATTGAAACTAAATTAAAGCGTCAATTTAATTAGTAACGATCAATCATAAAAATAAAACAAGAAACAAAAAGTTCTTAAATTAGGATCAAAATTTCAATTAGGTCTAAAGCCTCACAAAATTACAATTGGAAATGAAATGACCCTTGAATAAGAAATTAAAGCTTAGTCACACATAGTGGAAAAGCAAGAATAACTATAAAGGGGAGAAAATATAAAATAAAAATTATAAAAACAAACAACTAGAACACTCTCTAAACTTTTGTTTTTCTAGAGAACACTCAAACTCTGCACTCCTTTTGCTCAATGCATTGCTCTCCTTTTATACTTGAAAATGACCAAAAATAGGTCCCTTATATGTGCCATTTCTTGCTCCACAATGTGTGCCAAGCCACAAGATAATTTCTCCCTTGCATTTCTCAAGGAAGACTCCATGCATGTATGCCACCTACACAAGGAAGAAAAAACAAAAACAAAAGAAAATATTAGATAATAAGCTTTTTTTTTTCCTTTTCATTCTTTTTTATATTTTTTTTCCAATTTCTTTAATTCTTTTTTTTATTTTCAATTGTCTCATTCTTTTGTTTTCTAATTTTTTAATTTTTATTCCAATTTATGGATTTAAACTAAAATATGCATTTTAGACTAAATTTATTAAATAATCGATAATTTAACACCTAAACTAAATTGGGTGCAATTTCAACCATTAAACATATTATTTAATTAAAATAGAAGGAAATTAGACACAATAATTACGATTAATTAAGACTTATCAGGCTTCTTGCAAAGCCTTTAAATACTATTGTGTAATGGTGTTAAAACCTCCACCAAATCACAATTTTACCACAACCATATAATATATAAATCACATTTGCATATTATATAATATAAGGTATCTCATACCTTATTATACAAATCTCATTTGCATAATTGTGGAATTATAAATTGAATCACATTCATTTAATTTCTCTCAATTCTATTTCTCCAAATAGCACTAATTAATCAATTAGGTTATACTATAGTTTATTATGAATCTCATTCACATCAAACTATATATTATGTCATCTATATCTCATATAAACGACATAAATACCTAAATAATGAATTTGAACACTTCAAATTCACACCAAACTATAAATCCTCAATTTGCCCAATTTGAGCCAACCGAGGGACCTAATGGACCTACACGTGACGAGCTCCAATGATCCGAGAATAACCTGTCAAACTCTTTGACCCGATTATTCAACATTCATTAGCTACGGTAATGATAGCACACAAAATGTGCTATCCTTAAGCTTAAATTGTGTTAGTTTTATGATAATTTCAGGGGTTTAACGTATTCTATTTGTTGAAATTCAGGTTAAAGAGCAATATGAGAATGGATGGAGAATTATGGGTGAAAAAGGAGCCAAAATTGACATTTAATGGAAGAAGAAGGCCAAAACAAGTCATCAAATCCGAGGAGATAGCGTTGCAACGCTCTGTGTGCAGCTATTCAACCATAGGAATCCATGTCGATAGTGTTGCAACGCTGTTCTCAGCGTTGCAACGCTACTTCGATTAGCAAACGCGCGCGAGGGTAGCAGCGTTGCAACGCTTCCCTCAGCTTTGCAACGCTGCCTGATATTTTCCATTTATGAATTATTCGCTAGGGCACGGCGTTGCAACGCCATGCCCAGCGTTGCAATGCCGTCCTATTGATATAAAAAGGAAAAGATGCTTCTTGGATAAGGGGGCTTTTTTGGAGAGATTTTGACACCATTGTTTAAACACTATTGTGAGAGATTGTAAGAGGATTTTTTGGGAGATTTCAAGAAGGAGACTTTTTGGAGCTCAGGGTTCGTGATAGGTGCCGGGATCGTTGTCGTTCACGCCACGAGAGTTCTTTCTTCGTTCTTTTCACTTTTATTGTTGAACTATGGTTTTGTACTTGAGTTTAGTAGGATTTATAGTGGACATGAGTAGCTAAACTTGTTATCTTAGGGATAGATGTAGCCTTTTAATTATGTTATTTTGTTGAATTGATCATTTTAGTTTATTGTAATGCTTTTATTCATGCAATTGCATCCTTAATGCTTATAGACTCTTGATCACGGTTTATTTGTTCTTAGGTCTGAATTTATTCTTGAGAAAGATACTTTAGATCTGATCTCTTTTGCATGACTGATAGTTACTTTGACATGAGAATGATTGAAGTGCTATTAGAAACCCATAAGAATTGAACTTAGTGCCATGTTTGATTTTTAGGGTGAACAGAGATGTTTAATTCTATGTCTTGCATGAGATTCACTTGCCTCGAGAGAGGTTATTTGTTATCTTAGTTTCTTGGTTTATAAAAGCAGTGCAATAACCCATTAGCATGATTGCAATAAAATAGTTAATTAATTGGTGAAATCTAGTCCCTAAGATATTCGTCTCTCCTGATTGTTCTCAACTTTCACTCTTTGATTTTGTGTTTTCACCTCACTTTAAAGTCTAATTTTCTAGATAAAATTGAGTGGTGTTATTGATAGGAATTAATTGAATTAAATACCCAATCCTGTGGACGATACTCGTACTCAAATTTACTATACTAAAACTTGACCCGTACACTTGCGGTATTGCATAATATTAATTGTACGCAACAAGTAACACTCCACTAAAGTCCGTAGCTGCATTCTCATCACTGTAGGACAAGTTGTGTCCATTGATATAACCAATACCCATGAGTCAACCCTCCACAGGTTGTTCGTAGTCAAAGCTTGATCAAATTACCGTTTTACCCCTGTGTCTACCTCTTGCTCCTTAAGTCCCACTGCTCCTCTAATGAACAACTACGTTGCATGGTCCAACCATAAACAACAACCCTCTCAGGCCAATGAGAGAGTGGGACCCCGTTGTTCAAGCCCTGGAGACAGCACTTAAGGGAACAACCCCTCTACTTTTCCTAAATCGGGAACGAGTGAATTCCTTCATGCGTAGTCAAGTTCCCAGCTCCCCACGTGGTCCTGCCCCTAAGAAGATAGGCATATTGGGCGAGCAATAGTGGCCACCCTCACCCGTACTAGTCAAAGGACAAACCCCCGCAGACAGGAGTCCGTAACACACTCAGCATTAAGGTTGAGTCACTAATGGACTGTTAACGGTGTTACATCAGTAAGTCTAATAATTCACGGTCCAGTCTTGTACAATCTCATTGCACAGGATGCCCCCACTCGCATGTCAACCACATGAACGAGTCAGATCACCTCGTTTGTATCTAATACAAAGCGGGTCGCATCCAAGTGTATCCAGGATTAGGTCTCCAACCCTATCCATATACTGTAGACCGTTCGGGTCATTAACTCGAACGTGATCCTCTCTCTATGTCCACTACACACCGTTCAAGTTCTTAGTTCTCTCATAATACAATGACCCTGGAGCTTAGTTTATTGGATTAAGTTTATGAAAAATGCGAGACACAAAGTTTAAATAAATAACTCTTATTTATTACACAATGTAGAAATAAATAACTCTTATTCATTTACAACTTGGAATATTACAAACTACACGAGATGAGGACATACATCCCAATAATTCGGTTGAGAATCGAACGAGAATTTGGTGATTAAAGTTGTTGTGTTCGAAGAGAGAAGCCATCGTCGGCGAAGAACATTGCAACGCACGCGGCGACGTTACTGGTAACGCCGCTCATCGGCGTTGTAACGCTGAGGAACGTGCGCGCAACGCCAACATTGCCTATCGACGAGATTTCCGTGGTCACGCGTTACAACAACGCCGCCTCACCCAGCGTTAAGCCACCCCAATAGAAGCGCGCGCGCGACGAAGCGGGCGTTGCAACGCCGTGATGGCATTCCAGCAGCTACAGACCGGTTCAGCGGTTTGATTTTTTTCGGTCCGGTTCGAGCGATTCAAGCCTGGTTCAAGGCATTTTGGACCGATTTTATGTAATAAAATTAGTGTAATTTTATTATTTTGAACTTTAGGGGCCAAATTATTCCGGTTTTACAGTTGTATGTCTTTATGAATGTCATTTAGATTATTCCCACCTTAGGATAAGCATGTTCATGAATTCTTTTATTTGTATAAATGTTATATGAATAAGGTTAGATGCATGATCAATTTAGTTTTCATGAGTAATGAATTATAATTGTTATAACTAGATTATATGGAAAATAAATTGCATGGAGGATGAAATTACTTAGTTTAAAATAAATGTTATTTTATTTTAAGTAATTTAATTATTCAATTAGTTGAATATTTATTTATATAATTCTATTTATTGTTTTATAATATAGTTTCTTTATCATAGGTTAATTATTGAATTTATAAAAGTTATAAATTAAAGGGGTTTTAGAAACCATAACCTATAATAAAGAAATGCATGCAAACATAAGAACTTGGGTTAAAATTTGAATTAGTTTTAAATTGTTTAAAATTAATTTAGACCTAAGTTTTAATTTCTAATAGGATTAGAAATTAGTCTTACATAGTATTTTAAATAGTTTAAAATATAGTAGGACATTAGGACTTTGGTTATAAAGGAACTCTACTGGTGAAGTTCTGTCTAAGGTTGAGGGTACTTAAGCTGACGGTTAACGGAATACCTCCTACCTAGGAACTGATCCAAAACTTGAGTTGAATTAACCTTAGTTCTATTTTATATCTAGGTAATTAAAATGTTTATTCACCTAGACATAAGGTTAAAAGACCTTGTTATAATAGTTATAATAGGCATAGACTTAGATAGATTCTTTTAGCCAGAATCCGACTAAGTTAAACCTATACCCAAAATCTTAGGAGCTTCAGTGGGAGAAAACGAGATGTTCGCATCGAGTCTACTCTCACGTCCTCAAGAGTTCACACCGTGAGTTCCATGCTCGGCTACGTGGCGTCAATAGGGTGTCCCCCTACGGTATGTGTTTGCATGGTTCAATACCAAGGTGAATGAGGGAAGTATCTATAGTAAATGGGAGCACGACGCGTGTCAACGTATCCTACGGTCTCCTCCATTAGGTCACACCGTGAGATTTCTATAGTCCGCCTGCTAGGTTGTCCTGGAAGAGCCAAACCCTACGGAGGGCCTGACTACAGGGATCGGAACACCGCAAACTCCAGAAATGGATAGAGTCTCTTAGGTAATTTGCCAACAGTTGTCTTTCTTAATAGTAGCCTGTTGGCTCGGACCTATTGGATCTGAAAATGGTAGGGTCACATTTACGAGATGAGTTAAGCTAGTTAACAAGTCCTTGACCAAACAAACGTTAGCTAAGGACCATTGGGACATGAGATGTTCTGGTAGTGAGAATTGGCTGAGAAAGTCTCAATTCAGGGGAGGTATGACTGACCGCCCGACGGAGGCTGTTGTTCTAAACCCTTGAAATATCGTTGCAAAGGTTTAATTTAAACATTGGGTTTAGTTTAAACACTAGGGTTCTTTAATAAATTTGCTAAATATGATTAGTTTTATAATGGGTAAAAGACTTAACTAATTAGAACTATTTTGGATTTTCAGCATGTCGTCCTCAATAATAGCCTTACTTAAAAGCGATCGTTTAACTGGTGAGAACATTACTACGTGGAAGTCCAACTTGAATACAATTTTTGTTGTTGACGACCTACGATTTGTACTGACTGAGGAATGTCCTCAGGTCCCTGCTCAAAACGCTTCTCAATCTGTTAAGAAGGTATACAACCGCTGGATCAAGGCCAATGATAAGGCCAAGGTCTACATTTTGGCTAGTGTTTTTGAAGTTCTAGCCAAAACACACGAGGGCATGGTCTCAGCTCGCGAGATCATGAGTTCGTTGCAGGATATGTTTGGACAACCGTTTGGACAGCTTAGGCATGAATCCCTCAAATACATTTATAACTCCCGTATGAAGGAGGGGTCATCGGTGAGAGAACAAGTTCTCGATCTGATGGCCCACTTCAACATGGCTGAGATGAACGGAGCAGTCATTGACGAGCAAATTCAGGTCTCGTTCATCCTGAAATCTCTTCCGAAGAGTTTCCTGCAATTTCGCAGCAATGCGGTGATGAATAAGATAGAGTATAACCTGACTACTCTCCTCAATGAACTACAAACTTTCCATTCTCTTATGAAGAATAAGGGACAGGCTGATAGAGAGGCAAATTTGTTTGCTCAATCAAGAATGTTCCAGAAGGGTTCATCCTTTAGGACTATGTCCTGTGGTTCTACTTCTGGGCTTAAGAAGACCCAAAAGAAGAAGATAGGAGGGAAAGGGAAGGCACCTGCTGCTGATAAAGGCAAGGGAAAGGCCAAGGTTGCAGATAAATGAAAGTGTTTCCACTGCAACGTGGATGAGCACTGGAAACTGCCCAAAATACCTTGTTGAGCTCAAAGAGAAGAAAGGTAAATTAGATTTACTTATTCTTGAAACTTGTTTAGTGGAAAATGATGATTTTACCTGGATACTTGATTCAGGAGCCACTAATCATGTTTGCTCTTCGTTTCAGGAAACTAGTTCCTTCAAGGAGCTCGAAGAGGTGAGATGACGCTGTGGCCTGGAACGGAGACGTCGCCTCACTGCGTGCGATGGGAGATGCAGAGCTGTTTTTCGGAGATAGATTTATTTTATTAAAAAATCTGTATATAGTTCCTAGAATTAAGAGGAACTTAATTTCTATCTCTTGTTTAATAGAACTTGGTTATTGTATTTTCTTTTCTTTGAATGAAGCGTTCATTTTAAAAGAAGGTGTCAATATTTGTTCTGCTAAATTGAAAAACGGCTTGTATGTACTTAAACCGAATCAAACTAAAGCAATTTTAAATCACGAGATGTTTAAAAATGCTAATACTCAAAGTAAAAGGCAAAGAATTTCTCTAAATAATAATACATATCTAGGGCATCTTAGACTTGGTCATATTTATCTCAACCGGATTGAAAGACTTTCTAAGAATGGACTTCTAAATAAGTTAGAAGATGATTCTTTACCTCCTTGCCAATCTTGCTTGGAAGGTAAAATGACCAAGCGACCTTTTACTGGAAAAGGTTACAGAGCCATAGAGCCTTTAGAACTTGTACATTCAGATCTTTGTGGTCTGGTGAATGTTAAAGCTCGAGGAGGGTACAAATGTTTCATCTCTTTCATAGATGATTATTCGAGGTATGGCTATCTATATCTAATGCATCACAAGTCTGAGGCTCTTGAAAAGTTCAAAGAGTATAAGGCTGAAGTAGAGAATGCATTAGGGAAAACATTTAAAACACTTCAATCCGATCGAGGTGGAGAGTATATGGATTTTAGATTCCAGGATTATATGATATAACATGGAATTAAATCTCAACTCTCGGCACCTAATACACCACAGCAAAATGGTGTGTCAGAAAGGAGAAATAGAACCTTGTTGGACATGGTTCGTTCTATGATGAGCTATGCTCAATTGCCTGCCTCGTTTTGGGGATACGCAGTAGAGACTACAGTTCAAATCTTGAACTCTGTTCCATTAAAGAGTGTTTCAGAAACACCTTTTGAGTTGTGGAAGGGGCGTAAACCTAGTTTACAACACTTCAGGATTTGGGGTTGTCCGGCACACGTACTAGTGACAAACCTAAAGAAACTGGAACCTCGTTCAAGATTGTGCCAATTTGTTGGCTATCCCAAAGAAACGAGAGGTGGTCTTTTCTACGACTTAAAAGAAAACAAGGTGATTGTATCGACAAAGGCCACTTTCTTGGAGGAAGATCACATGAGAAACCATAAACCGTGTAGTAAATTAGTGCTAGATCAAGCTACAGATAAACCAACAAGAGTTGTTGATCAAGCTGGACCTTCATCAAGAGTTGATGGAGGAGCCAACACCTCAAGTCAGTCTCGTCCTTCTAAATCGTTGGGAATTCCTCGACGCAATGGGAGGGTTGTTTCCCAACCTGACCGCTACTAGGGTTTAGCTGAAACTCAAGTCGTCATACCTGATGATGGCGTAGAAGATCCATTGTCTTATAAACAGGCAATGAATGACGTAGACAAGGACCAATGGATCACAACCATGGACCTTGAAATGGAGTCAATGGACTTCAATTCAGTATGGAAACTTGTAGACCAACCTGAAGGGGTTAGACCCATAGGGTGTAAATGAATCTATAAGAGAAAGAGAGATGCAGCTGGAAAGGTACAGACCTTTAAGTCTAGACTTGTAGCAAAGGGTTTTACCCAAAGGGAAGGAGTTGATTATGAAGAAACTTTTCCCCTGTTGTTATGCTGAAGTCTATAAGGATACTCTTGTCCATAACCGCGTTTTATGATTATGAAATTTGACAAATGGACGTCAAGACTGCCTTTTTGAATGGTAATCTTGACGAGAGCATCTATATGTCTCAACCCGAAGGGTTCATAACCCAAGGTCAGGAGCAAAAAGTTTGCAACCTCAATCGATCCATTTATGGGTTGAAACAAGCATCCAGATCTTGGAA
The DNA here is from genome assembly GCA_036507285.1 of Trichosanthes cucumerina. Taxonomy (NCBI): domain Eukaryota; kingdom Viridiplantae; phylum Streptophyta; class Magnoliopsida; order Cucurbitales; family Cucurbitaceae; genus Trichosanthes; species Trichosanthes cucumerina. Next base: position 20,963,301 of record CM071841.1, read on the forward strand.
TATAAGATTTGATACTGCGATCAAGTCTTATGGATTTGACCAAAACGTTGATGAGCCTTGTGTTTACAAGAGGATCATCAACGACAGAGTAACTTTATTAGTACTTTATGTGGATGATATCCTACTCATTGGGAATGATGTAGGATACCTAACTGACATAAAGAATTAGTTGGCGACCCAATTATAAAAGAAAGATTTGGGAGAGGCGTAATATGTTATTGGGATTCAGATCTTCAGGAATCGCAAGAACAGAACGCTAGCACTATCTCAAGCGGCTTATATCGACAAAATGTTGTCCCCATATTCGATGCAGAATTCCAAGAGGGGCTTCTTGCCCTTCAGGCATGGAGTTCATCTGTCTAAGGAACAGTGTCCTAAGACACCTCAAGAAGTTGAGGATATGAGACGCATTCCCTATGCCTCTACAGTAGCTAGCTTAATGTATGTTATGTTGTGCACAAGGCCAGACATTTGTTATGCAAAGGGGAATAATCGGTGAGGTACCACCAATCCGAGTTTAGACCATCGGGGCAAAGCAGCTTAAAAATATCCTCAAGTATCTTAGGAGAACGAGGGACTATACGCTTGTGTATGGGTCTAAGGATTTGATCCTTACTGGATACACTGATTCTGATTTTCAGACCGATAAGGATTCTCGGAAATCCACATCAGGATCAGTTTTCACCCTTAAAGGGGGAGCTATAGTATGGCGAAGCATCAAGCAATGATGCATCGTTGACTCCACGATGGAGGCTGAGTATGTCGTTGCTTGTGAAACAGCTAAGGAGGCTGTTTGGCTAAAGAAGTTCCTTACTGATTTGGAAGTTGTTCTAAATATTTGGCTAAGGAAATTCCTTATTGAAGTATTTTTTGTTCTTATTTTTGGCAATTCATTCTTTAACTCTTAATTCTGTTGGTTTAAGTGGACTCGAGAGATAAAACTTGAATTAGAGCAAAATTGTCAAAACCCTTAAAAATCTGGCATGAGAATGACCTAGAAACCTAAGGAAAACACATAAAGAGGTTGCTTAATGTCGTGCATGTCGTAGGTTCATATGGAGACTATGGAGTTTATTGCATGTGCGAGGCTCACTAAGAATCAAGAGGTTTTCTTTAGTATTTTACTTTTTGTTTATAAATTCATCTCATTGGTTCATTGCATGTGTTAGTGATGCGAAAATATCGGGTGCCCTGAACTAATGCGAATTAGAATGAGACTCCGACACTTCTACGACGTGCAAGTATACACGGTCGAGTGCAACAAGTGATAAGTTAAGTATCGATCCCAATAGGACTAGCTGAATCTAAATGATTGAGTGTCCTAACAAATTTTCCTTATTTTAGTGCAATGCATGAGTGTGCAAATTATTGTTGTAAATAAATAAATTGATAAGTAAGAAAGATAAGATAAGACAAAAGAAAATAACTTATTTAAATAAGGGGAGAGGAGAATCCAAACAAGAAGATAGAAACAAGAGATGAGATTTGTAATGAAAAATAAGCTCAGGTTAGGTTAGAGTTCTAATGTTCAATTGGAATAAATTTTGAGTGATGCCTTGAATTTACCTACACATGCATTCAACTGATTCTTTCCAAAATCACTAAGTCTTAAAACCTACAATTTCCCAATTGTGATCTAAATTATGCCCATGATTTTAGGTTCTAGGTGGGTTAATTATCCCTAATCAACTCAATAATCCTAGAATGAAATTTTAGTTTTCTAATTCATTAGCTTTCCCAAGTTTATGAATTATAGAGAAGTTAAAAAGGCCAATTTTAATTCTCATGCAACGTTAAATTCAATAAAATTTCATAAATTCAATCAATGGCACCAACCATAAATTTAATCCAAAATTACATTAAAACAACTTAACCTTCGCCTAAAGAAATTTAGTTCATGATGGAAATTAACTCATAAACTTCTAATTGATGCATACTTTTATCGATCAAAGAATTCATAAAAACAACCCAACGATGTTCACAAATCTAGCCTAAATCAGTCACAATTCTAGCCTAAAAACGGTCACGAATTCGGTCTAAAACAGCGATCAAAATAGTCTAAAATATGTGTCCAATGACAAAAAAATAGCATTAACAATTAGAGATTAGGAGCGGGTTACGCGAGGTAAGTGACATGTGTTTAGCTTCCAAAAACACCAAGAAACTCCACAAGGCAAGAAATGATTGGCAACCCTATCCTCGACTTTGCTTCAAAGAATTGCAAGTCAATCCCGATAGGTTATCTCCACATTGCTGCTTCAAAGAAGATGGGCGGAGTTGCAAAGAGTCGGTCCTTCGATTTTGCTACAAAGAATTGCCATGCAACACCTCATCAATTGGTCAAGACAAAGTTGCACTTTGCTTCAAAGAAAGTGCCACGAGAAACTTAAGCAAATGGGCTATCGATTGCTTCAAAGAAAGTGAGCTCTTGCTTCCTCTATCGATTGCTTCAACAAAGAAAACACAATAGCTCCTACTCACGATTTTGGTTCAAAGAATGCTAAGCCAATCGCATCGTGTGCGCGATCCCCTATTCACAACTTTGCTTCAAAGAAGGTAGGTCAAACGCAGCGACTCCACGGTTTGCTACAAAGAAAGTAGCTATCGATTTTGCAAAGTGGTGGTCGAGAACTTCTCGTGAGTTTTTCTCTCCCAATTGCTTCAAAGAAAGCCGATTGACTCGACCTTACATCCTCGTTTTCCTCCTCGATTGCTACAACAATGGCACACTGAAGCTTGTCAATTTCTTCCTCACTCATCCAATTGCTACATCAATGTCACCTTCACGATTTTTCTCTTCAATGCACACCTTTGATGTAGCAATTGCACGATTTTCCTTCTCTCTCTCGGTCTTTTTTACTTTTTGCGGTAACTCTTCTCCCCCTTCACACTTGTAAACCCTAGCCTCCTTATACAAGATGGTGTTGCCCTATCTTCACAAATTACAAAAATACCCTTAAGAGTAAAAAAACCATATAACCCTTCGGGTAAAATGTCTAAAATGCCCTTAGGGACTCTTGTAACTTTTAAACATCTCCTGCACACAGAAAAATCCCAAATAAATTTATTAAGTAAATTATAAATCAAACTAAATACACGAGGATTTTTGGAGTTAAGAAAAATCTCAAATTTCGATCTTTAATTAACCGTTAGCTTATTTTCCTAAATTTCTTGAATTAAACCACAAAAACATCAAAATTAATTCTTTTTTAACCTAATGCTTAAATTCAAGATTTTAAAGCTAAAACACATAATTTAGGGATAAAATAACATGAGGATCACTAAATTAAATGCAATTCAAGTGGATTAAACACTAAAATTCTGGTAAAATAACTCCCTTATGGTGAGTTATCAGTTAGTTAAGTCATTAATTTGTATAATCACTTTCCTCAAATCTATCAATTCGTGTCTCCACATGTTTGTTTATTTGTTTGTCTTTACTTTCAACCACCTATCCATATTATGTTTCTATAGCTAAAATCGAGAATTAGTATCTTAGTAATTAATTAATCTAGAAACTCATTCCCGAGTACGATACTTTGACTCATAAATCACTAAACTAAAACTTGACCCGTACATTGCGGTATTGCATTAATATAATTTTACGCAACACCTTCTAAAAGCGAATGTACCATACGAACAAGTAAAGGTGGTCTTCTCTTGGTCTTGAGGGGCAATGGTTATTTGATTATAACCACTATAACCATCTAAAAAGCAATAGAAAGCTTGACTGACTAATTTGTCCAACATTTGATCAATGAATGGCAGAGGGAAATGATCTTTTCTGGTGGCTTTGTTTAGCCTCCTATAACCCATACATACCCTTCATCCACTGGTTATCCTGGTGGGGATTTTTTTATTAGCTTCGTTGGTTATCATTGTCGTTACTCCTTTTTTAGGAACACATTGAACTAGACTAACTCAACTGCTATAAGAAATATGGTAAATAATTCCTGCATCTAACCACTTGATGATCTTTTTTTTCACCACTTCTTTTATTGTACGATTCAATCTTCTTTACTGCTCAACTAACTTGAAGTTAACTTCCTCTAAAATGATCTTATGTATGAAATAGGAGGGACTAATTCCTCTTATATCAGCTAATGTCCAACCTATGGCTCTCTTGTGCTGCTTAAGCATGCCAAGCAACAACTCTTCTGCCTTAGGTGGCAAGTCTGCTTCTATAATGATGGGAAGAGTCTCTTTGTCTCCCAAAAAAGCATATTTCAGATGTTGAGGTCAGGAGGTTCTTGTACTGATGGTAACATCGGGGAATTACTTCCTTCTCTTGACTCCAAAGGTTCAAAGATCTGTCTAAACTTAGCTATTTCAACTAGTTCTTCCAACTCTTGGATAGAGTCTTCTAGATCTAAATCTTCTTCTCTAACTCCTCCAAATTTCTGAATATGTTTTTCTTCAAACTCCTCAGTGAAAGTTTCAGAAATGACATCCTCTAACACATGGTTGTGATTACCTATATAGCATACCGAAGCTGGATTATTAGGACAGAACTCGAAAGTATGTCCTTCACCACAATAAACAAATGAGTTTATGCTTACTTGGGTTACCATTGACACATTAGGTACACTCGAAGACAAATGATTCACATTTTCTACTACCAAACCTTTCAACATTGTGGACATAGATGCAATTTGTGCATTAATAGCATTGAGAGCATCTAATTCCAACATTTCTTTGTTCTTTTTACCAGGGTTGCTCCTAGCATCAGCCCATTGACAGTTGTTGGACGATATTCTTTTGAGTATCTCATGGGCCTCATTATAGGTTTTTGACAATTAGACACCATTAGCAGATGCATCCACAACTTGCTTGGTGGCTATGTTCAACCCGTGATAGAAAGTTTCCATCTGAATACAGTGGGGTAGACCATGGTGAGAGCATTTCCTAAGTAATTCTTTGAATATTTCCCATGGCTCACTCAAAGTATCATCATTAAACTGCTAGAACGCTACAATCTCGTTCCTAAATTTCGCATTCCTAGTAGGTGGAAAATATTTAATCGGAAATCTTTTTACTAGAGAGTTCCAAGAATCTACTGCTCTTGGCGGAAGCGAATTCAACCAAGTCTTAGCAACATCTCTAAAAGAGTAAGGGAACAATCTCAACCTAAAGGAATCCATAGGTACTCCTGTCATGATAAACGAATCATTAACTCCCAGAAATGATTTCAGATGCAAACGAGGACCTTCGGCAGGTAAACCCTGAAATTTCCCTATTGTCTGAAGCATCTAAAACATAACTGGCTTCAACTCAAAAGTTGGTGAATGAATAATAGATCTGATAATCCCTGGGTTTATCTCATCGACCAGAGAATTAACATAAGTTCTAATGGCTCTTTCTCTGTCATCTGCTAACTCAATGACATTAGCAGGTGCTACAACCTGATGGGCTCCTAGAGGTGGTCTATTTTCAGGTATGGGTTGTTGTCTATTCGCCTGATTTGGTCCAAGTAGATCTAGAGGTTCCCTAGGGGGTTGTTGATCTGCCATAATTGTTTTTTGCTCTCTTAACCTCCTCCTATAGGTTCTCTCAATTTCAGGATCCAAGATGAACTCTAAAGGTTGACGCTCATTCATACACAACTCAAGTGCCTGAAAAATAGAAAATCCTACTCTAACGAGTCTAAATAAAGCTTAAAAGAAAAATTCACTACAACAAACTCAAATAAGAAAAAAAATCAAACAAACCTAGTCCCCAATAATGACGCCAAAAACTTGATTGCAAGATGTGGATGTTCAAAAAATGGTTACAAATTAATTACAACACATCGCAAAATATGCAAGTATACATAGTCAATTGCAACAAGTAATAAAATAAACGGTGTTTGAGTACCAAGTATCGTCTCCATAGGGACTAAATGAGATTCTTTGGTCAAGTTCAAATCTTTTGCAGTGAACTTTAGGGTATGAAGAAAGTAAAAATAAATGATAAATGTTGTGTTTTGAACAAGAAAATAAATGACAGGAAAGTAAAGAGAGCGAGTAAAAGAAAGAAATAAAAGAAAGCGATAAACAAAAGCATGTAAAGGAAAACAAGTAAATGAAAGCAAGTAAATAACAAAGAAAGTAAAAGAAAGCAAGTAAATAAGAAGAAAAGTAATATTCACACGGTGGGGTTGCTTGGGTTCATTTTTAGACAAGTAGGTTCCAATTAAAAAGAGCTTATCCAACCAATTACTTCCTATTAAGCATATAATATCTTCTTGATATCATAGCAAGTGTTCATGGTAGTTTTTCCCAAAACTTGCCTTGTATGCTCTTGCTACTATTCTAGGTGAGTGATCATTCCTAATCCTCCCCTTTTTGACACAAGATTGTTCTTAATGCTTTATCCTAGAATGAAAATGGGAATTCGGCTCCCTCTTTTTCCCAAAAGTAAGAAACACGATGGAAATCAAAATGGTCAATTTTAATCCCAACATTAATCAATTAACACAACCATTTTCCAACATCAAGAATCAAACATACATCCAACAACAAGTCAAACAACTCAACAAGGTCTTTAATCATAACCATTCAGCATAAAAGTGCATAATCTTTATACATTAGATGATAAAAATGAGGTACAACACAACTAGGAGGTCTAGACCACAAGAAAGCATACAAGAAAAAGTGGATCCAAGAGAGAAAGTGAAATCTAAGACAATGGAAGTAATACAAAGATAGATCTAAGTAAAATTTCCCTCTTTAAGGAAAGCTTCAAATCCTAATAACTTTCTTCTTGAAGATCTCTTCTTGTGCACTTCTTCTTGGATAAACCCTAATCGTGAATGATACCCAAAAAAAATCCCACACTTCAATCAATGTAATACAATGCTTAAATAGGTCCCAACTAAACCCTAACTTAACCCAAGTTGACCCTAACCAAAGCCCAAGGGTTTCCAGCCATAGTTAAGTGAGATGGGTTTGCAAATCACGTACTCTTTTTAGAAAAATCCCATGTAGGTGCGACAGTAACTTTCAATTGTCAAACACAACATTGCAATATTGCTGAAGCAGGGGCCACTTCCAGATTGCTGAAGCAAAGTTTTCCTGAATTAGTTGATCAGCTTCTCCAAAGTTTCTCTTTTTCAACTTTGTCCTTCCTAAACAAGCAAAATGTCTCCAAAGACACAAATATCATAAAATCACTCATTGCTAATGCTAAGATCAATATATAATCAAAATACAAGCAATCAAGCATAATTTTGGAAGATAAGAAGCTAAAAAGCACACATCAATCATAATAATGCAATGTTAAGTAGCAAGAATAGAGCTAAATAACTCTCAATTGGAGAGTTATCACCGTTATAACTTGTTGGAACTGAATTTTCTCTGGATTTTTGTTCAACTACATCCGTCATTTTTTATTTCTACAATACATACTATTTTTTTTTAATTTCCAAACTGACCATTTAATCAGTGTTGTGTTATGTAATTTTACATGATCTGTAATGAGCTTTGTAATTTTTATACAAATATTTTGAGCTCAATCTATTCCTGAGGTAAATACTTATACATTAATATAATTATCATTTTGATTCATATCCATTGATTCATTGTTGGTATAATTTATTGTGATATGCACTTGAAATTATTTGTCATTTTTTTATGCATTCTTTTGTATTATGGCAGAAGAAAATGAATCCAATCTGCCACTACTGCCATATTCATTAAAACATATTGGTATATTTAATTTTCATAATTATTGACCAGTTGTACTTTGTTCCTTCTACAACAAAACTACCAATAATATAACATTAATGAAACTAAAGGTAGGTTCCACTAACCCAACCCATATTCCTGTAAATTGAACCAACCTTATTCGTTTCTCTTGATCAACTTTCTCCACTTCCTATAAGGGGTCTCCTATCTGGTATGTCCCATTCTCAGTTTTGTCCCTTTTCTTTGATGTTTTTCCTTATGTTTGTTTTAATTTGTACATAAATAGATACTATACATGATTTCTGTTCGATGTTTTGCATCATCTTCTTCATAATTCCTACTTCGTCCTATTTGATTATTTTATACTGATTTCTTGCTGAAATTACATTTTCCTCTCTCATATTGTTTATTTCCTACATTGTTATATTTCTTTGTTGTGCACACTGTCGATTATGTGTATGTTTTTATTAGGATCTGTTCATGTCTAAGTCTTTACTATATTCATGAATGTTATTTGACCATTTCATCTTTTGATTAGTGTATACTAATTTGTTGCTGAAATTTTATTTTTCTTCCTCATATTGTTTTACTTCCTACATTGTTATGTTCATTTTTTGTGCATACTGCCTGTTTTGTGTATGTTCTTATTAAGTTTTGTCCATGTCTAAGTCTTTACTATATTCATGAATGTTATTTGACTATATCAGTGAAGTTTTTTCCTGAGGTCGGTTTTAATTCTTACGTACTTTTTTTTACCTTGTGATTTATCTTTTTGTATATTGGATTTGTTTGATCTACCTCATTTATAATGGATTTTGGCATTTTTAATACAACTTACCTACCATTTCCTCCGTAAGTACCTCTTAGACTGTATTTACTTTATAAATATTCTGCCTTACTAGTTAATAATAGGCCTAATTGATATTGTTTGAATGTTCAAGTTCTCCACATCTTTGCGTGCACTTCAAGTCGAAATCGACACCACACGACTCATTTCGGATCTAACCAAATGTAGATCATTCAACCCTCAACTTTATATATCATTGGTTTAGCCTTTTTTTATGATTTATATTTCGCGTCTAACTTACTTTTCTTTCTTTTTTTTTAAATATATGCATGCCCAAACTAATACAATACAACAAATTAGTTTGAGGTTTGGGATGCTTTATTTTTATCTTAATGTACATTTTCCTTAGCTTATATGTATACAATTTTTGGCTTGTATAATATTGGTCTTATTGTTACAACATTTGTTCTTTTTTCGTACTTATTTGTATCCATTGGACATTATTGTTGGTTCCAATTGTACGTAAAGTTAAATACCTACTCTCTTGTATTTATTGTGACAAACTTTTGACGTTCTAATTTTTGTCAATAATCAATTCAAGGTGTTTCATCCAATTTTTCTTTCAATTGAACTTAACAATTTTTAAATTGAATGGTTGAATAATTGAAGTTTATTCATAAGCAATCTCTTCATCGTGCATCTAAAAACAATATTTGGAGTTTCTAATGACTTGATTGTTAAACTTGCAATACTTAAATTGTATAATAAATTTGTAAATTGTGAAGAAGTTCGATTGTAATTTTTAATCTATATTATTATGTTAATTAATATTTAATTTCTATTGGTTTGAAAGTTCTTATTATGAACACAATAATAATAATTTTTCATGGTTAATGTAATTTGGCATTCTTTGTATAATTCCAAAAAAAGACATTTTCCAATGTTTAAGTTCTATTTGTAATTTCTACACGTTAACCAAAGGGTTGCGTGATCAATTCGAACTATTTGAACATAAATATAGATTTCAGGTACACCAAAAAAAATAAGTTAATAACAAAGAAGAGTATTGATAATTTAACATTTTTAATATGCAGTTCTAATGTTTTCAAACTTCACTTGAACTTGAATTTTGAATTTCGATTTTCAATTGGTGTTGTTACAATTTAAAAAATCATTTTGAATTGATTTCTTAGGTTATAATTTCGAGTGGCATACCAAACTTAACAATTTCAATAAAATATTCCATAATATAGAACTTGGTTAAAATGTTTAATTTACTATAAACCCTAAACCTTAAAGTCCTACATCCTTCAAATCCATTAACCCTAAAAATCTCTAAACCCTAAACCCAAAAAGCCCTTAATTTTGAAACCCTAAAATACCATAAACCATAAAAATATCTAAATCGTAAAATCACCTAAATCCTAAACCCTAAAATTACATAAACCATCAAAGCCTATAATCCACTAAACTATAAAACTATTTAAACCCTAAAATACCCTAAATCCTAAAACTCTAAAGCTCCCTAAACCCTAAACCACACAAACCCTAAACCCTAAACCATAAAACCATAAAATACCCTAAACCCCACAAACACTCAAACTCTAAATCCTAAAACCATAAAATACCCTATGTAACGCCCCAGAACTCCAAGTACCCTTTATTCTGAATTATGGGCTAATTTAATGCAAATTAAATTAATCGAACCTTTGAGTTTCTTGTTTTATTTTCTTAGTTTTGAAAATTTAGGAGAATACATATGGGTGTTACTAAATATAAGTTAAATTGGATTATTTAGTTATGGCTAAGGGCATTTAGAAGCATTTAAATATGATTAAGGGCATTTTTGTAGTTAGAAGTTAAAAGAAGGGCATTTTGGTAATTTTAGTTTGAAAGAGGAATTTAGAGTTTTCTCTAATAAGAGGCACGATTTTCGAGGACCACCTTCAACCTTCTCTTCTCCATCCTCCAGCCGCACGCCTTCCTTCTCACGCATGCAGGATCCCGGGCCGCACGTCGAAGCTCGCCGGTCGAGAGTCCACCACGGAGAGACCTCTCTGGCCCGCCAACCTCATTTCGTGTAAATCGCTCACCTAGTCAAGCCGCGCTCTTTCTCGCTCGAGACGAACGGTTGTCCGCAGCCGCTGCAAGCCGAGTTCGAGCTCTTCACCGCCGGTCGCCGAGCCTCGTCGCAACCATCGCCAGATGCAAGCCGCCGGAATTGCGAGGCGCTGCTGAACGTCTGCAGTCACCGGAAGCCCAAAGATCCAGCTGCCGATTGGTGGTTGGTTCGAGTTTTTGACGAGCTTTCTGACCGGTTTTGACTGAGTTAAGGTTGGTTTCATGTAGATCGACAAGTGGGCTTTCTGAATTTGACCTCCACGCGCCACCAGCACGCCGCCGCCGACCGCCACGCGCCGCAGCCCGCCCTGGAAGAGAAGCGCCACGGCTCGGCTGTTTGGTTCGAGCGATTCGTCCAGATTTCGATCGGTTTTTGAAGTTTCAGGACCGGTTTTGGATAGATCGGCTCACGACGTTCACAGATCTAACGTTCACGAGCCGGTACGCGCAGTATCTGACACCACACGCGCGCCACCACACGCCACCGCCACGGAGTCGCTTCGCCCGGCCCACCTGCTTTGTTTCCCCAGTTCGCTTTCACCCTCGGTTGGGTAATTTCGCTTGATTATTACTTGATGTTCCAACTAATTGCTATGTAGACTCTAAGTTGTGCTTATGTTAATTAATTAAGGAATTGATGAAATGGAATTGGGGATCCGGCGTATTAAACACGATTGTGATGAACACTGAGTTAGGAGCGAAGCTTGAGGAGTTTTAAGTTAAGGCTGAGTTAAGGGATCTTTTCTACAAATGATCTTGAAAAGAGGAGTAAACACGGTTTCTGAAAGATCTATTTTAAAAAGTTGAAATTCAAGGATTTATCTCAAAGGGTGCATTCCCAAGACTCATGCTTAGGGCTTGAATTTGGAAAACGAATATTTCAAAGGGTTTTTCGAGGACCTTGAGTGAATGATTTTCAAAAGGTTTAGAAAGGAACTTGATGATTTAAGGGTTTGAGAGGACCCGAGCTGAAATGATTTCAAAGTATTTAAAAATGAGTCTTGACACAGTTATGTATAGTTCTGCATATTGAGATTTTCAGTTATGTCATTGTGCTAGTTATGCACCTTAAATCATAAAAGTACTTATTACTGATGATTGATTGACTCTAGTTAAAGTTATGAAAGTTATGTCATGATCTTATGTTTTATGTGATTGTTGCATCATTTCTGAATGTATATGTATATGTGTTTAAAGAATGGGACCTCATGCATATTGTATGTATATGAACATGTCATGTAGGTTGTGGCAATTGGTCTCCTGAGAATTTATGCATGGTAAAACATGCATCAGAGACCCTATGGGTCAAACTTATAGGAGTCTGTGAGGGACTCAAACTTATAGGGTCCTGTGAGGGATTCAAATCTTATAGGGTCCAGAGGGACTCAAATCTTGTAGGGTCTCATGAGGGACTCAAACCTATAGGGTCCAGAGAGGACTCAACATGAAAAGACTCGTGTAGACTCAATTGACCACGCATAGCCAAAGAGAAAAAGTCATGATTTTATGAAAGAAAGTTTTAGGTCCCACTACGTAAAGCTTTATGATTTTAAAAGTCACGAATAATAGTCATGTTTAAAAGTCAGTCAAGGAAAGTCACATGCATGTGTTTGCATTTCCCCGACCCCACTTACTGGTATTTTATAATACTCATCCTCTACCTTTGTTGTGTTTTCCCTGTTTTAAAATGATTTTAGGTAAAGGCGAGAGCATACCAGGCAAGTGGCAGGGATGCGCTACAGAAGTCATGGGAACCGAGTCATGAATTCCGCATCCATGATTAAGAAAGAATTTTTAAATGATTATTGTCTTCCGCTTATGTAACATAGAGTTTTGAAACTAGAGGCCGAACTTAGTTATGTTTCTTGTAAACGTTTTGTATTTCTATGGGATCCCAAATTAAATTGATTTTTATTTTTCAACTTTTACTTAAATAAAGTCAGTTAGGGCCTCGAATGCATGCATGAGTAGTAATGTCCCTAGGAATTTATGTTATAATAGTAGGGGCGTTACACCCTAAACCCCACAAACCATAAAACCATAAAATACCTTAAAGCCTAATACCCTAAACCCTTTTTAACCCTAAAACCCTAAAGCTATAAATCCTAAACCCTAAAACCATAAAATACCCTAAACATCACAAACCCTAAAATCCTAAACCCTAAAATACCCTAAAGTACATAAGCCCTAAACTACATAAACCCTAAAACCCTTATAATCCAATAAACCCTAAACCCTAAAACAACATAAACCATAAAACCCTCAACTACATAAAACCCTAAAATACCCTACATTTGTATTTCAGGAACAACTGGATCCCCATCCCGTGATTCAGACAATATGGATAACATTGAAGAATAATTTCATATAATCACCATCATAACGACCTCCCAAAGACAGATGTTGATGAGTTTAGGATTCATTCTCAATGATTGTCGAAGGGTAGGATACCAATATGCGTTCGATAGACATCGCATTAGGCAACTGAATTTCTTTCGTCTCATATACGTGAGTGACTTGTGTTGCCGTGAAAGCAAGAGTATGGATAGAAAGACCTTCACGATGCTTTGCAATATGATACAAAGGATCGGTGAATTGCAGTGAACCCAATATGTTGATGTCCAGGAAATGGTTGCCATGTTTCTTCATATAATAGCGCACAACGTAAAAAATAGAGTAGTCCGCAGACACTTTGCAAGATCTGGAGAGACAATGTCCAGACACTTAAATTCTGTTTATACATCAGTAAGTAAAACTTTTACTTACGGTTTTCCTTCTCAAAACAACATGTTTAACATAGTTTTTATGTGATAACTTCTATTTTTTAAGAAATTACGCACACAACGAATATACGACGTTTCACGACGTCTTCCGCTGCAGAAAATCGATTCCCTTCAATTGGTATCAGAGCCTAACGTTGCTCTTCGTTGTGCATTCTGTAATTTCTTAAAATTAAGGTGGGTAGCATTAATTTCATGAGATGAATGTTAATGGTTTGCGAAATGGATGTTTTCGGTTTTGGCACTTAGACTAGATTTACATTTTTTTCATTGATGAGATCGATGTAAGGGCCCGTTGTTTTGGGCATTATTGTATGTAAATCGAGTCTGTAAGTTCGGGTCGTTCGTGACGTGAGTTTCTGTGAAGAAACGGAGCAAAAACAGGCGAAAAACTCAAAGTAGAGCTGCTGGACAGAGGACAACATTGCAACGTTATCCATGCGGATGGACGACTTGAAGCATGCAAGCGTTGCAACGTTGAAGAGCATGGAGGCGCGCGCAGCACGCTCAGTGTTGTGACGCCAGTGGTGGCGTTGCAACGCTACATGCGAAGCACGCGCATGAGATGTGCATTATGCACAACGTTGCACCGCTGCCCACGACGTTGCAACGCTGCTCCGATAGTGGGTAGTTCCAGCATTCTTTTCGCGCGAAAGAGGGATGATGGGGAGTTCATTTGGCGGTTTTGAAGGCCACTTTCTCCATTTTTCTATTTTAATTCAATATATATTTATGTAATTTGAGTTTTAATTAATTTAATTTAATTAATGTTAATATAAGTGTTATATTAATGTTAATTAATTAAATTAATGTCCCTAGGGTGCAAAAATTGGTCCATTTTTGCTATTTTATTTAATTATGCAAGTGTTGTATGATTTAAGTATATGTATAATGTATGTCATATAGTTTTAAAATCCCACCTTAGGTTAAGCATTTCATGCATCATATTTAAATTATAAATGTTATAATATATAGAATGCATGATAGGGTTTTATTATAAGAGTTATAATAAAATCCCTATTTTAATTTAGTTAATATAAGAGTTATATTACTTAGATTAAAAGCATTGACATGCATTTATACATGTGATGTATGCTTGTTATAGTTTAATTATTCATGTGATGAATGATCAAGCACAATAACATAGAAATGCATGTAACCTAAGTTAATTATTAGTTTTAAATGGTTTAGAACTTGAAAAATTAGACTTAGGTTTTCTTTTTCTAATAAGATTAGAATTCGGAAATAAAAATATAATTAATGGATGGTGACTAATTAGTAACTCTGTCTAAGGAAGGTTCTGTCTACGGCTGGGGTATTTAAGCTGACGCTTTGCAGAACACCCCTACCTGGGAACCAACTTGGGAGTGAATTTGGTCCGGAGATCCATATATTATATTACGCGTGACTGTCGTTAATTAATCGTTAATTGAATATACTCACATAGACCTAAGTTAATAATATGATTATAGACTTAGGCTAATCCAATATAAAATTTATATTGGTAGACTTAGGTAAATATTAGCCAATTTATCTAGGTCAATCCCGTTAATATAAAGTGTTGAGTGGGAGGAAATTAAGTGTATAAGATACATTTAAGTTTCCATCCACAAATCTCCGTGAAATTCACACTGTGAGATCCATACTCGGCCTCGTGGCGCAAATGGGAGTGTCCCCCTACAGGTGGCATTTGTATGGGTCAACATTCAAGGTGAATGGACAGAGTACTTATAGTGAGTGGGAGCGGGACCTGTGAAAGCGGGACCAATGGTCTCTTTTTTCGATTCACACCGTGAGACGCCCATGATCTGCCTGCTAGTTTGGCCTGGCCCAGACAATCCTTATGGAGGGCTTTGGTCATGAGAGTCGGAACACCGTGAATTCTCGAAACGAATACGATTTTCTTGTTGGATAGCCTTCATAATCCTCCCTACGGCGGCTATTGTTTGGACGATACTTGGAAATTTAAAGATTGAGGATGATAGTCACGGGATTCATTAAGAGTTAATGAATTTAGACCAAATAATGGTAACTAGATGCCTAATGGAATAAGAGTTATTCTGGAATTAGGATGTGGTCGGGAAAGTCTCAACTCAGAAGAGGAGTGATTCTGTTTATCCTACGGTGGCGGTCATTCTAAACCTTTGAGGTATCATTGCAATTTTAAATGTCCTAGGAATCATAGGAAAAATTCGCTAAAACATGATTGGATTTTTTTTGAAAAGTTTTTGCGAGAACTTATACAAAGTTTTTTTTTTCAGCAAAATGTCGAGTTCAATTATAGCCCTTTTAGCTTCAGATAAGCTCGTTGGTGACAATTACCAATCATAGAAAAATAATGTGAACACAATCTTAGTAACAGACGACCTTAAGTTCGCGCTCACTGAGGAGTGCCCTCAGGTACCGAGCTCGACCGCATCACGAAGTGTTCGTGATGTGTACGATCGGTGGATCTGGGCCAATGAAAACGCCAAGGTCTACATTATAGGCAGCTTATCTGAAGTTTTGGCTAAGAAGCATGAGGTCATGGTCACTGCCAAGGAGATGATGGAATCGTTGCAAAACATGTTTGGACAACAGTCCTTCCAGGTTAGGTATGATTCACTCAAACATATTTTCAACGCTAGGATAGGGAACATGTTCTCGACATATGACCCACTTCAACTTGGCAGAGATGAATGAAGCTTCGATCGATGAGTCGAGCCAAGTCAGTTTTATAATGGAGACTCTTCCAAAGAGTTTCCTTCAGTTGCGTAGCAACGCTGTTATGAGCAAGATAAGCTACACTCTGACCACCCTTCTTAACGCGTCACATACCTTTCAGTCCTTGATGAAAGTCAGGGGACAAGAAGCTAAGGCAAATGTTGCCTTCAGGTCCTATCAAAGGGCTTCGACCTATGAGACAAAGTCTATAACTCCTTCTGGAACAAAAGGGAAAAAGAAGAAGAAGGTGGGTAAAACTGACCGCGCTGCCGCCCTCAAAGGCAAAAAGGTCAAGGTTGTTGCAGAGAAAGGAAAGTATTTCCACTGCAACGGGGACAGTCAGTGGAAGAGGAATTGTCCTAAGTATCTTGCCGAGAAGAAGAAGGAAGGTAAATATGATTTACTTGTTATAGAAACTTGTTTAGTGGACAGTAGTGACTTTGTCTAGATACTTGATTCAAGCGCCACTAACCATGTTTGTTCTTCTTTCGTGGAATTAGTTCTGTATGCGATCGCAAGAAGGGAGATAACGCTCGGGTTGGAATCAAGAGATTGTCTCACTGCAAACAGGTAGGCACAAATGAAACTTTACTTCAAGTGGAAGTACATTTTATTAGATAACATGTTCATAGTACCAGGGATTACTAGAAACCTTGTTAGAACAATCAATTTCTGTTTCTTTTATGACCAATAAAGCGTTTAATTCTCGAAATGGAAATGTGTTATGTTCAGCTTCACTTGAGAATAATTTGTATGTTTTAAAACCAAACTCAATCAAAAGTGTTTCGAATACTGAACTGTTAAAAACAGTCGAAACTCGAACTAAGAAATTAAAAGTTTCTCCAAAATAAAACGCCCACTTTTGGCATCTAAGGTTGGGTCACATAAATCTCAATAGGATTGATAGACTTGTGAAGAGTAAACTTCTAATCGAGTTAGAAGAAAACTCATTACCAGTCTGTGAGTCATGCCTTGAAGGCAAAATGACCAAAAGACCATTTAGTGGAAAAGGTTATAGAGCCAAGGAGCCTCTTGAGCTTGTACATTCTAATCTCTTTGGTCCGATGAATGTTAAAGCACGTGGAGGCTACAAGTACTTTGTATCTTTTATAGATGACTACTCTGAAAGGAATAAGAATCCCACACAGTGGAAGACGATTGAATCGTCATGGTGAAGTTGTGCAATTGAATTTCATTAAATTGATCTAACAATTAGACCTAGGCTAAACATGCATAAAATGGAAAGAAAGACACAAACAGTAAGTTCAAGTTACTTACTTGTTGAAGACCTTATTCAAGAATTCCTTTGCAACGATCCACAAACTCCTCGTGTGCTACTCGATCTCTTCGATCCCGAACTCTTCTCACGAACAAGAACGAACACCACCCTTCGATTTCTCGGTTGTTCTTCTTTTTGGAAGAAGGAAGTTGGTTGGAACTTGGTGTTTTGGAGAAGAGAGGAGAAATGTTGAGAGAGAGTTGAAAGAGAATTATTCTCTTCTTTTTGGTGAGAATTCCAAAAAATGAGAGAATGGCTTACCTTCCTTCTTGCAAGAAGGGTTTAAATAATGGAGATAGGTGGAGTTGAAATCTCGACCTACTTACCATTTTACCACAACTATAGGTTATGGAAATCATATTTGCATAACCATATATTATAAGATATCTCATATCTCGTATTAAAAATCACATTTGCAATATTGTGGATTTATTAAATTGAATCATATCCAATTTAATATCTCTCAATCTAATTTCTCCAACTAGCCCTAATTCAACAATTAGGCTAACCTATTGTTTATTATGAATCTCATTCACATTAAACTATATATTATATCATTCATATCTCATATAAATGACATAAATGCCCTTTAGTGATATTGAACACTTCAATTCCCACCAAAACATTAACCCTTCTTTTAACCCAGTTTGAGCCAACCGAGTGACCTAT
Organism: Trichosanthes cucumerina; assembly: GCA_036507285.1. NCBI lineage: Eukaryota > Viridiplantae > Streptophyta > Magnoliopsida > Cucurbitales > Cucurbitaceae > Trichosanthes > Trichosanthes cucumerina. Next base: position 20,981,304 of record CM071841.1, read on the forward strand.
TGGACCTACAGTGACGAGCTCCAATGATCCGAGATTAACCTATCAAACTCTTTGACCCGATTAATCAACATTCATTAGCTATGGTAACACTCCACTAAAACCCGTAGTTGCACTCCCGTCAATGCAGAATATTACGTGTCAATTATATAACCAATGCCTATGAGTCCACCCTTCACATGTTGTTCGTAGACACTGATGGGTCAAATTATCGTTTTACCCCTGTATCTACTTCTTGCTCCTTAAGTCCCCACCGCTCCTCTAATGAACAACAACGTTGTAATGGTCCAACCATACACAACAACCCTCTCGTGCTAGTTAGAGGGTGGGCGCCCGTTGTCCAAGCCCTAGAGACATCACTTAAGGGAACAACCCCTCTAGTTTCCCTAAAGGCGAGAACGAGTTAATTCCTTCTCGCGTAGTTAAGTTCCTAGCTCTCTACTTGGTTCTGTTCCTGAGAAGATAGGCATATTGGGCGAGTAACTATGATCACCCTCACCCGTACTAGTCAAAGGACAGACCCCCGCAGACAGGAGTCCGTAACACGCTCAGGATTCAGGTCGAGTCACTAATGGTCATCTACGAAGTTATTAGTACCTACTGTCAACAGTGTTACATCAGTAGTTCTAATAATTCACGGTCCGATCTTGTACAGTCTCATTGTATAGGATGTCTTCACTCGCATGTCAACCACATGAACGAGTTAGATCACCTCGTTTGCATCTTAATACAAAGCGGGTCGCATTCACAGTGTATCCAGGATTAGGTCTTGAATCCCATCCATATACTGTAGAACGTTCGGGTCATTTACTCGAACGTGATCCTCCCTGTGTGTCCACTACACACCGTTCAAGTTCTGGTTCTCTCATGTATTCAATGACCCTGGAGCTTAGTTTATGGGTCAAAGTTTGTATAAAATGCAAGACACAAAATGATGAAATGAATAACACTTTATTAATTTCAAATATATTTACAAACTGTACGAGATTAGGACAAACATCCCAACAAACTCCCACTTGGACTAAGCTAGTGGAGGAAATAAATTTCTGAAATGTACATAAATTACAATGAAATAATGCAATAAACTAGGGCATTGAATACCCGTTTACATATCTCCCACTTGCCCTAGTCAAGAAGTACTCGAAAACCTAGACTCTCTACGTGACCCTCAAACACCTTTGTCGTGAGGGCTTTTGTAAATGGATCAGCTACGTTGTGCTCCGACGTTATCTGCGTGATTGTCACGTCTCCGCGGTGGACAATCTCCCGTATCAGATGATACTTCCGCTCAATGTGTTTGCCTCTCTTATGGCTCTGAGGCTCCCTCGAGTTGGCTCTTTGCACCACCGTTGTCACGAGCGATTGTGATTGGTAAGTTCATATTTGGAACAACTTCCAAATCTGTCATGAACTTCATAAGCTAAACAGCTTCCTTTGCAGCATCACAAGCCGCAACGTATTCTGCTTCCATAGTGGAATCGACGATGCATCCCTGCTTGATGCTTCGCCATACTACAGCTCCTCCATTCAGAATGAAGGCTAACCCCGAAGTCAGAATCTGTGAATCTCGTGAGGATCAAATCCCCATCGCCATACACTAAGTTGTAGTTCCTCGTTCTCCTAAGGTACTTGAGGATTGCCTTTACGGCTGTCCAGTGATCTAATCCTGGATTGGATTGATACCTACTAACAATCCCTGCAGCATAACAGATGTCGAGCCTAGTACACAACATGACATACATCAGGCTTCCTACAGCTGAAGCATAGGGGATCCGTCTCATATCCTCAACCTCTTGAGGAGTCTTAGGACACTGATCCTTAGACAAGTGAACCTCGTGCCTGAAAGGCAGCAAGCCCTTCTTGGAGTTCTGCATCTTATATCTAGATAACATCTTGTCAATATAAGACGCTTGAGATATGGCCAACGTTCTGTTCTTCCGGTTCCGAACTATCTGGATACCTAGAACATACTGAGCTTCTCCCAAATCTTTCATTTGGAATTGTGAAGCTAGCCATTTCTTTACGTCAGTAAGAAATTCTACCTCATTCCCAATGAGAAGAATATCATCCACGTATAATATCTGAAATGCGACTGTTTTGTCAATGATTTTCTTGTAAACACAAGGCTCGTCAACATTCTGATCAAAGCCATAAGATTTGATTGCCTCATCAAACCTTATATTCCAAGACCTCGAGGCTTGTTTCAGTCCATAAATAGACCTATGAAGCCGACAAACCTTTTGTTGTTGGCCTTGGGCAATAAACCCTTTGGGCTGGTCCATGTAGATGGTTTCGTCAAGGTTGCCATTCAGAAAGGCGATCTTGATATCCATCTGCCATACCTCGTAGTCATAATACGCAGCAATGGCCAGAAGGATCATGATCGACTTTACCATGGCAACAGGTGAAAAGGTTTCCTCATAGTCAACTCCTTCGACCTGGATAAAACCCTTTGCCACTAGTCGTGCTTTGAAGGTATGCACCTTCCCATCTACGCCACGTTTACGCTTGTAGATCCCTTTACAACCTATATGTTTTACCCCATCAGGTTGATCCACAAGCTCCCAGAAAGAATTGAAGTACATCGACTCCATTTTCTGGTCCATAGCTTTAATCCATTTGTCCTTATCAACATCAACCATTGTCTGATCATAGGTCAATGGATCCTCACAGTCATCATCAGGACTGACGATTTGGGTTTCAGCTAAACCCATGTAACGTTCAGGCTGTTTCACAACCCTCCCACTACGTCGAGGCATTCGCAATTCTTGGGAACGGATTTGACTTGACGTGCTAGGATCAACAACACTTGTTGACGTACTAGCCCCATCAGCAACTCTTGTTGATGTACTGTCCATTTCGTTCAACGCGATTTTGCTTCTAGGCACATGATCCCTAATATGGTCTTCCTGAAAGAAAGTGGCGTTTGTCGATACAAGCACCCTATTTTCCTTAGGATCGAAAAATAGACCACCTCTGGTCTCTTTTGGGTAACCTACGAATAGGCACAATTTTCATAGGATTCCAATTTCTTTGGGTTTGACACCAACACGTGGATCGAGCAACCCCAAATTCTGAAATGGTGTAAACTACCTTTACGGCCATTGCAGAGTTCGAAAGGTGTTTCACAAACACTATTCGACGGAACGTTGTTCAAAATATACACTGCAGTATCCACTTTGTAACCCCAAAAAGAATCAGGGAGACGAGCATAGCTCATCATCGATCGAACCATGTCCAACAGGGTTCTGTTTCTCCTCTCCGATACACCATTCTGCTGTGGTATGCCAGGTGCTGAGAGTTCGGACGTAATTCCGTGTTCTATCATATAGTCCTGGAATTCAGTGTCCATATACTCTCCACCTTGATTCGATCGAAGTATTTTTATAGTTTTACCTAAGAGGTTCTCAACCTCAGTCTTATACTCCTTGAACTTTTCAAGGGTTTCCCAAACCTTGAATAATCATCAATGAAAGAAACGAAGTATTCGTAACCACCTCGTGTTTTAACACTCATCGGACCACAGAGGTCAGAATGTTAAGCTCAAGGGACTCCTTGGCTCTATATCCTTTTCCACTAAAAGGACGTTTGATCATTTTTCCTTCGAAGCATGACTCACATACCGGTAAAGAGTTTTCTTCTAACTGACTTAGAAGTCCACTCTTCACTAGTCTCTCAATTCGATTGAGATCAATGTGGCCTAACCTTAGATGCCAAAGATGGGCATTTTCTTTCGGAGAAACCTTAACTCTCTTAGTTCGCGTTTCTGCAGTTTTAAATAACTCAGTGTTCAAAACGCTTTTGACTGAATTTGGCTTTAAAACATACAAGTTAGATTCAAGTGAAGCTGAACAAATCAAATTGCCTTTAAAAGAAATAAACGCTTTATTATATTCAAAGGAAATTGAAATACAACGTTCAATGAGACAGGAAATAGAAACAAGGTTTCTAGTAAACCTTGGGACTATATACATATTGTCCAACAATAAATAATTCCTTCCAAAATAAAGGTTCACTTTGTCGATCGCTGCAGCAGAGACTATCTCCCCGGTTCCAACCCGTAGAGTCACCTCACCGTCTCGCAGCGGCTGCCAGGAATCAATTCCCTAAAAAGTAGAACAAACATGGCTAGTGGCGCCCGAATCTAAAATCCAAGCAGAGTCACTACTCTCCACTAAGCAAGTTTAAGTTACCAGTAAATCGCATTTACCTTGATTCTTCCTCTCGACAAGGAACTTGGGGCAGTTTCTCTTCCAGTGGTCGTCCCCATTGCAGTGGAAACACTTTCCTTTCTCTCCAACTTCCTTGACCTTCTTGCCCTTTTGGGCGGCAGCTCAGTCAGCTTTACCCCTCTTCATCTTCTTCTTCTTCCCTTTCGGGTGAGAAGGAGCAACAGGTTTAGTCCTAGAGGTTGAACCCCTTTGATAAGACCTGTAGGAAACATTTGCCTCAGCTTCCGGTGCCCTGATCCTAATCAAGGACTAGAAATTCTTTAGCTCATTGAGAAGGGTAGTCAATGTGTACCTTATATTGTTCATAACAGCGTTGCTACGAAATTGAAGGAAACTCTTCGGAAGAGTCTCCAGAATAAAGCTGACCTGGCTCGACTCGTTGATCGAAGCCTCGTTCATCTCTGCCAGATTAAAGTGGGTCATCATGTCTAGAACGTGTTCTCAGACAGACGTCCCTTCTTTCATCCGGGCGTTGAAGACGTGTTTGAGCGAATCGTGCCTGACTTGAAAGGACTGTTGTCCAAACATGTCTTGCAACGACTCCATGATATCCTTGGCGGTGATCATCAACTCGAGCTTCTTTGCCAAAACTTCAGATAAGCTGGCAATGATGTAGAACTTGGCCTTTTCATTGGCCCTGATCCATCAATCGTATGCATCACAAACACTTCGCGATGCAGTCGAGCTCGACAACTGAGGACACTTATCAGTAAGCACGAACTTCAGGTCGTCAGTTACTAGAATCGTGTTTATATTATTCTTCCATGTTTGGAAGTTATCTCCCACTAGTTTATTAGAAGTAAGTAAAACTATAATTGAGCTAGACATATTTTTAGCTGAAAAAATCAAATAAATTTTGTGTTAGTCTCGCATAAACTTTTGAAAACTAATCAAGTTTTAGCAAAATTTAATCCTATGATCCCTAGGTCATTTAAAAATTGCAATGATATCCTAAAGGTTTAGAATGACCGCCACCGAAGGGTGAATGAAACACTCTCCTCCTCTGGGCGAGTCTTTCTCGACCAGACCCTAATCCCAGAATAACTCTTATTCCATTCGGCGTCCAGTTACCATTATTTGGTCAAATTCATTAACACTTAACGAATTTTGTGAGTGTCACCCTCAATCTTTAAGTTTTCAAGTATCCGTCCAAACAATAGCCACCGAAGGGTGAACCACGAAGGAAAACCAACAAGGAAACTATATCCCTTTCGGGAATTCACGGTGTTCCGACTCCCATGATCAAGGCCCTCCGAAGGGATTGTCTGGTCCAGGTCAAACTAGCAGGCAGATCATAGGGGTCTCACGGTGTGAATCGAAAGAAGAGACCGTGGGTCCCGTTTTCACAGGTCCCGCTCTCACTCACTATAAGTACTCTCTCCATCCACGTTGATATTGATCCATACAAATACCATCCGAATGGGAAAGCTCACATTTGCACCACGAGGCCGAGTATGGATCTCACGGTGCGGACTTAACGAAGATTTGTGGTTGGAAAATTAAATGTATCTTTTACACTTTATTTCCTCTCACTCAACACTTTATTATTTTCGGGATTGACCTAGATAAACCGGCTAAAATTTACCTAAGTCTACCAATATAACTCTTATATGGTATTTAACCTATGTTTATAATCACATTATTACTTAGCTCTATGTGAGTAAATTAAAACACTTTTAATTAACGACACTCACGAAAATATATAATCTAAGAATCTCAGGACCAAATTCACTCCCAGGTCGATTTCCAGGTAGGGGTGTTCTGCAAGCGTCAACTTAAATACCCCAGCTTTAGACAAAACCTTCCTTAGATAGAGTTACTAATCAGTCACCATTCAAAGATTATACTTTGATTTACTAATTCTAATCTTATTAGAAGTAGAAAACCTAAGTCTAATTATTCAAGTTCTAAACACTTTAAAACTAATAATTAACTTAGGTTGCATGCATTTCTATGTTATAGTGCTTGATCATTCATCACATGAATAACTATATACTATAACAAAATAATTCATCACATGAATATAAATGCATGAGCATACTTTAATCTAAAAATTATAACACTTATATTAATTAAATTAAAACATGCATTTAATTATATCATAACTCTTATAATATAACCTATCATGCAAACTATATATTGTAACTCTTATAATATAAATGATGCATGAAATGTTTAACCTAAGGTGGGATTTTAAATCTATATGACATACATTATGCACAAAGAAATTAATTAAATCATACATCACATGCATAAAATAATTAAACAACACAAATGGACCGGTTTTGGCACCTAGGGGCATTTATTTTATTAAGTAATATTAATATAACTTTTATATTAATATTATTTAATAAAATAAATTAATTATAAAATAAAAATACATTTTTTACAAAAGAAATAATTAAAAAACTAATTTTTAAACTGCCCATGTCTTGAACTGCTGCTACACGCCACTAAGCTCGCGAACTTGGCACTGGAACCGCCCTCAACGCACGTAGCGTTGCAACGTCGTGGGCAGTGTTGCAACGCTGTCGTGCTCAGCATTGCACCCCTCGCGCTCCACGCCTCGACGTTGCAACTCTACGCCTAGCGTTGCAGCGCTGCTCTACAGCCAAGCCTCCGCCCGCAATTGCAGCGTTGAGACGTCGAAGAACAGCATCTCAACGCTTTTGATAGAACAACAAGCTTCTCTTTCTGTTCTTCGTCGTTTCTCGCCCGTTTTCGCTCTGATTTCTTCACAGCAACCCTTGCCACGAACGACTCAGACTTACAGACTCAATTTATAACAAAATGCCCAAATACAAAGGGCCCTTACATTGATCAAACCAACATTAATTTTAAATCTAAACTAGTGCCAAAAAATCGTAAACATCCATTATGCAAACCAAACATTTATCTCATAAATTAAGGCTATACCCACCTAATTTAACGAAAAATAGTGCACAACATCGAACCAACATATGGCTCTGATACCAATTGAAGGGAATAAGAATCCCACGCAGCGGAAGACGATTGAATCGTCATGGTGAAGTTGTGCAATTGAATTTCATTAAATTGATCTAACAATTAGACATAGGCTAAACATGCATAAAATGGGAAGAAAAAAACAGCAAGTTCAAGTTACTTACTTGTTGAAGACCTTCTTCAAGAATTCCTTTCCAACGATCCACGAACTCTTCGTGTGCTACACGATCTCTTCGATCCCAAACTCTTTTCACGAACAAGAACTAACACCACCCTTCAGTTTCTTGGTTGTTCTTCTTTTTGGAAGAAGGAAGTTGGTGGGAAATTGGTGTTTTGGAGAAGAGAGGAGAAATGTTGAGAGAGAGTTGAGAGAGAATTGTTCTCTTCTTTTCGGTGAGAATTCCTAAAAATAAGATAATGGCTTACCTTCCTTCTTGCAAGAAGGGTTTAAATAATGGAGATAGGTGGAGATTTCAACTCCACCTATTTACCATTTTACCACAACTATAGGTTATGCAAATCATATTTGCATAACCATATAATATAAGATATCTCATATCTCATATTACAAATCACATTTGCAATATTGTGGATTTATTAAATTGAATCCTATCCAATTTAATATCTCTCAATCTAATTTCTTCAATTAGCCCTAATTCAACAATTAGGCTAACCTATAGTTTATTATGAATCTCATTCACATTAAACTATATATTATATCATTCATATCTCATATAAATGACATAAATGCCCTTTAGTGAAATTGAACACTTCAATTCACACCAAAAACATTAACCCTTCTTTTAACCCAGTTTGAACCAACCGAGGGACCTAATGGACCTACAGTGACGAGCTCCAATGATCCGAGATTAACCTATCAAACTCTTTGACCCGGTTAATAAGCATGCATTAGCTACGGTAACACTCCACTAAAGCCCGTAGATGCACTCTCGTTAATGCAGAATATTACGTGTCAACTGATATAACCAATGCCTATGAGTCGACCCTTAACAGGTTGTTCGTAGACACTGCTGGGTCAAATTACCGTTTTACCCCTGTGTCTACTTCTTGCTCCTTAGGTCCCCACTGCTCCTCTAATGAACAACAACGTTGTAATGGTCCAACCATACACAACAACCCTCTCGTGCCAGTGAGAGGGTGGGTGGCCGATGTCCAAGCCCTAGAGACAGCACTTGAGGGAACAACCCCTCTAGTTTCCCTAAAAGCGGGAACGAGTGAGTTCCTTCTCGCGTAGTTAAGATCCCAACTCCCTACTTGGTTCTGTCCCTGAGAAGATAGGCATATTGGGCGAGTAACTGTGACCACCCTCACCTGTACTAGTCAAAGGACGGCCCCTGCAGATAGGAGTCCGTAACACGCTCAGGATTCAGGTCGAGTCCCTAATGTCATCTACGAAGTTATTAGTCCTTACTGTCAACAGTGTTACATCAGTAGGGCTAACAATTCACGGTTCGGTCTTGTACAATCTCATTGTATAGAATGCCCCCACTCGCATGTCAACCACATGAACGAGTTAGATCACCTCGTTTGCATCTTAATACAAAGAGGGGTGCATACACAGTGTATCCAGGATTAGGTCTCCAACCCCATCCATATACTGTAGACCGTTCGGGTCATTTACTCGAACGTGATCCTCCCTGTGTGTCCACTACACACCGTTCAAGTTCTAGTTCTCTCATGTATTCAATGACCCTGGAGCTTAGTTTATTGGTCAAAGTTTGTATAAAATGCGAGACACAAAATGATGAAATGAATAACACTTTATTAATTTCAAATATATTTACAAACAGTACGAGATTAGGACAAACATCCCAACATACTCGAGATATGGGTACGTTTACCTAATGCATCGAAAGTCTGAAACTCTTGAAAAGTTCAAGGAGTATAAGATTGAGGTTGAGAACTAATTAGGTAAAACAATTAAAACGCTTCGATCAGATCGAGGTTGAGAGTACATGGACAGTGAATTCCAAGACTATATGATAGAGCATTGAATTACGTCCCAATTCTCAGCACCTGGTATGCCACAACAGAATGGTGTGCCAGAAAGGAGAAACAGAACCTTGTTGGACATGTTCGATCGATGATGAGTTATGCTCATCTCCCTTATTCGTTTTGGGGTTATATAGTGGAGACTGTTGTATTTATTTTGAACACGGTTCCGTCGAAGAGTGTTTTCGAAACACCATTCGAACTATGGTTTGGTCGTAAAACAAGTTTACACCACTTCATGATTTGGGGATGCCCGACCTATGTGATGGTGTCAAACTTAAGAAATTGGAACCCCGTTCAAAATTATGTCTATTCGTAGGTTACCCAAAGGAAATAAGGGGTGGTTTCTTTTATGATCCTAAGGAGAATATGGTGTTTGTATCGAAAAACGCCAGGTTCCTTGAGGAGGATCACATTTTGGACCCTAAACCATGGAGTAAGATTGTGTTGAACGAAATCGACAATTCATCAACAAAAGTTGTTGATGAACCTAATACGTCAACAAATGTTGTAGATCCGAGCTCGTCTAGTGAAGTCCATTCTCAAGAGTTGAGAATGCCTCGACGTAGTGGAAGAGTTGTCAAACAGCCTCGACGTAGTGGAAGGGTTGTTAAACAACCTCAACGTTACATGGGTTTGGCTGAAACCCAAGTTGTCATACCTGATGATGACTGCGAGGATCCATTGACCTATGATCACGCAATGAATGATGTTGACAAAGACGAATGGATTAAAACCATGGACAAGGAAATGGAGTCTATGTACTTCAATTCCGTCTAGAAGCTTGTGGACCAACCGGATCGGGTCAAACCTATTGGTTGCAAGTGGATCTATAAACGTAAATGTGGTGTAGATGGGAAGGTACAAACCTTCAAAGCCAGACTAGTGGCAAAGGGTTTTACCCAGAGAGAAGGGGTTCACTATGAGGAAACCTTTTCTCCCGTTGCCACGGTGAAGTCTATTAGTATCCTTCTAGACATTGTTGCATATTACGACTATGAGGTATGACAGATGGATGTCAAGACGACCTTTCTGAATGATAATCTTGACGGGACCATCTACATGGACAAGCCCAAGGGGTTCATTGTCCAAGACCAAGAGCAAAAGGTTTGCAGGCTTCAAAGGTCTATTTATGGACTGAAACAAGCCTCAAGGTCTTGGAATATAAGATTTGATGAGGCAATTAAATCTTATGGTTTTAATCAAAATGTTGACGAGTATTGTGTCTACAAGAAAATCATCAACAACATTGTCACATTTTTTATATTGTATGTGGATGATATCCTACTCATTAGGAATGACGTAGGATTTCTAACTGACATTAAGAAATGCTTAGCATTGCGATTCCAAATGAAATATTTGGGAGAAGCACAATATGTTCTAGGTATCCAGATAGTTCGGAACCGGAAGAACAGAACGCTAGCCATGTCACAAGCATCCTATATCGACAAGATGTTGTCCCGATATTGTATGCAGAACCCCAAGAATGAATTATTGTCTTTCAGGCATGGGGTTCACATGTCTAAGGATCAATGTCCTAAGACACCTCAAGAAGTTGAGGATATGAGACACATCCCTTATGCTTCAGCTGTGGGGAGTCTTATGTATGCAATGTTGTGTACAAGGCCCGACATCTGTTATGCAGTCGGGATTGTCAGTGGATATCAATCCAATCCAGGATTAAATCACTAGACAGTCGTAAAGGCAATCTTCAAGTATCTTAGGAGAACGAGGGACTACATGCTAGTGTATGGAAGTAAAGATTTAATCCTTACAGGATACACAGACTCTGATTTTCAGACCTATAAGGATTCTAGGAAATCCACATCGGGGTCAGTGTTCATCCTCAACGGAGGACCTATAGTGTAGCAAAGCATCAAACAGGGATGCATCGCTGATTCCACGATGGAAGCCGAGTATGTAGCAGCTTGTGAAGCTGTAAAAGAAGTTGTTTGGCTCAGGAAGTTCATGCTAGATTTGGAACTTGTTACAAATATTAACTTGTCAGTGACCCTGTTTTGTGACAACAGTGGAGCAGTAGCCAACTCAAGAGAACCTCGAAGTCATAAGAGAGGCAAGCATATTGAACGCAAATATCACCTGATACGGGAGATTATGCACCGCGGAGACGTGACAGTCACTCAGGTAGCTTCGGAGCACAACGTTGCTGATCTGTTTACAAAGGCCCTCACGGCTAATGTGTTTGAGGGTCACTTAGAGAGTCTAGGTCTTCAAGTCTTTCTAGACTAGGACAAGTGGGAGTATTGTAAAGGGTATTCGTATACCCTAGTTTATTGTATTACATTCATGTATTACTTTACTTTGCATTTGAGAAATGTATATGTACTCCACTAGCTTAGTTCAAGTGGGAGTTTGTTGGGGTGTTTGCCCTAATCTCGTGTAGTTTGTAATATTGTTGTTATAAATGAATAAAAGTTATTATTTTGTCAAAACTTTGTATGTCGCATTTTATAAAACTTAATCCAATAAACTAAGCTCCAGGGTCATATTATTGTACTTGAACGGTGTGTAATTGACACACGGGCAGGATCGCGTTTGAGTTAGTAACCCGAACGGTTTACAGTATATGGATTGGGTTGGAAACCTCATCCTGGTAACACTGTGGATGTGACTCTCTTTGTATTGGATACAAACGAGTTGATTCAGGTCGTTCATGTGATTGACATGCGAGTGGGGGCATCCTATGCAATGAGATTGTACAAGACCAGACCGTGAATCATTAGACCTACTGTTGTAACACCGTTAACAGTAGGATTAATGTCTTCGTAGATGACAATTAGTGACTCGTTTTGAATCCTGAGCATGTCACGAACTCCTGTCTGCGGGGGTCTGTCCTTTGACTAGTACTAATGAGGGTAGTATGGATACACCCAATATGCCTATCTTCTTGGGGACAAAACCTCGTGGGGAGCTGGAAACTTGACTACGCAAAAAGGAATTCACTCATTCCCGACCTAGGAAATTTAGAGAGGTTGTTCCCTTAAGTGGTGTCTTCGAGACTTGAACAACGGGCGTCCACTCTCTCACTGGCTCGAGAGGGACATTGTTTATGGTTGTACCATACAACAAAATTGTTCATTAGTGGAGCAGTGGGACTTAAGGAACAAGAAGTTAACACAGGAGTAAAACGGTAATTTGACCCAACAGTGGCTATGAACGACCTGTGAAGGGACGACTCGCGGGCATTGGTTATATTGATGGACACAATTTATCCTCCAGTGGTGGGAGTTCAGCTACGGGCTTTAGTGGAGTGTTACCGTAGCTAATGAATAGTGATTAACTGGATCAAAGGGTCTGATCGGTTAATCTCATATCATTGGAGCTCATCAGGTGTAGGTCCATTAGGTCCCTCGGTTGGCTCAATTGGACAAATTGAGGGTTTATAGTTTGGAATTCATTTCATTAATCGGGTAGCTATGTGAATTATATGTGATATAGTTTACATAATATGTAGTTTGATGTGAATTAGATTCATAATAAACTATAGAATAACCTAATTGATTAATTAGTGCTAAATTGGAGAAATTGAATTGAGAGAAATTAAATTGAATGTGATTCAATTAATTATTCCACAATTATGCAAATACGATTTGTATAATAAGGTATGAGATACCTTACATTATGTGATATGCAAATATGATTTGCATATCATATGGTTGTGGTAAAATTGTAAATTGGTGGAGATTTTAACTCCACCACTCACCATTTATAAATAGGTGAAGCACTTGGTAAAAAAAAAAAGGATTATCATTTTTTGGAATTCCACCAAAAGAGAAAGAAAGCTTTCTCTCTAATCTCTTTCAATTCTCCTTTTCTCCATCACAAATTCCAAAGGGAGTTCCACAACTCTCCCTCTACCTTCCGAGAACAATCGAGAAGATTTTCTGGAGTTGTCGTTGTTCGTGAGGGTCGTTGGATCGTGAAAGATCGAGAAGGAATTGCTAGAAGTTGTCTACAAGAGGTTAGTGAAACTTTTACTTACTGTTTTCCTTCTCAAAACAACATGCTTAACATAGTTTTTATGTTATAAATTCTGTTTTTTAAGAAATTACACACACAACGAATCAAGGACGTTTCACGATGTCTTCTGCTACGGGAAATCGATTTCCTTCACCAACCTCTTTATGTCTTGTTCCATGTCCATATGCAAGGAAATCATTTATTTAACCAAGGTGGGACAATGAAAGAGTGTGGAAAGCGGTAAATGCTACATTATTCTAAATGATAATATTATTCTCAATTCAAGTGATAACATACTTGTCAATAATCCACATCTTTCAAATCTACTATACTAAATTATCCACAATTAAACAAATTTGTCATCTTAATTGAAGTTCTAAATAAATTACCTATCAAATTATCAATAAGCAAAATCCTTAGTTACCATCTCCTTTCAAATTTGTTTCTTCCTTTGAGGTTAAATTTTAGATTTGAGGAACCATGTCTTCCAGAGAGGTTAGAGGAAGAAAAAGAATTAGACATTAGAGGAAGAAAAAGAATTAGACACCAAAGCTTGACTTTGCTCTCAGATCCAGTGAGATTGGTGTGGTGGATTATTAAAATACAGTAGGTTCATTATATAGAAATGGATTAAAGCTTATTAGGTATTATCTATTGTCATGAGATCACATGTCTTCAATTTGGGCACTAGATTAGTATGTTTTTTGCATGTTACATTTTTTGCTTTCTTTTGAAAATTATGTTACTGTTTTCAGCATATACAGATTGCAAAAGTGTGTTATTGGAAGTTATCAATTTGTCCTAAAATTTTTAGCTATTTCACATCTGAATGTTCTTTCACGAATGAATTATCTCTATATTTGATTTTCCCGTTGAGATCAAGTAGAGAGAAAGGAGCTTTATAATAAGACATGAGTTTGTAGATATGAAAAGTTTGTAGGACTACTTATTTTTGCTCATGAACTAAAACCTTGGAATACTTTCTTGAAAGAATGTTAACATCTTTATTTGTTTTGCTCATGATTTTTCAATTAGTTGCCCTCTACAGGTTGCATTTTCTTCAACTCAAGATAGATGTGTGTCCTTTCAAAGTCATGTGAAAATAAATGTAACAGATGGGTTGTGATTTACCGCAATGCAACACACGATTGGATGGCGCCGAAGATGGTGGGAAGAAGACGATGGAGAGGTAGAAGATAGAGTTGCAGCTGGAACCTTATCAGACCAGTTCCTCTCATTATCTACCTCAGTTTGTAGCTTAGCTAGTGCATCACTTAGCCCCATTTCTGCCCATAAATCAAGCCAATCAGGTCTATCACAGAAAAAAAACTAATGAAGAAATTCTTTACATGTTTCCATTTTCATCACAAGAAAGAAAAAATCCCAACAGCTCAACCAATGATTTGATTCGTTTATCGAAAGATATCATCAAGTTGACTAGATGAACCCATGATATTCTAGCCTATGATTGAATACCAGTGTCAGTATCTTCATTGAGTTAACTAATACAATTTGGGAATATCTCCTTTGCCAAGTAAGTTGACAAGGAGACCATTGATGATATCCATTCTTCTCTGCAACTATACCCCACCAGCCTTGCTTCCTCAACAAGAGGTTGCAAAACTTCATCAATAGAATCAACTTAATCCCTGGTGATCTTATAAGTGAGAATAAAAATAAATTAATGACCTTGAGCTGCTAATGATATAGGATTTACAAGCTTTTCAATTGCCCAGAGGGGTTGTGGCAAAGCAACCTCTCTATTATAACCCTCAAGTTGTTGAAATTTTCTCGTCTCTATAGCTCTTGTCTCTCTGATTCATTCCATGATTTGGGGATCGACACGAAAACATAATACTTAGTCTTGTTCGGGCTAGTAAACCACCCATGAGGGCACCGTCCTAGCCACATAGAAAAGAATACAGTTTGAGGGTGCCATATTATAACCACAGTAGAACAATGACAAAACGAGTATCGAGGCAATTTGTCATATGGATGTAGTATGCTTGAATGCAAGGAAGAAAAGAGGGAAAAGAAAGTAAAACTCAAAAACTAAATAGGATATATCACATGATATGATTGAAGAGTTTAAACAAAGAAAAATCTTTCATATTCAGAAAAGGGGGATCCAATTTTCTCCACAGATTAAAGACAAATTGAAAAAAACTCAAGTTGTTTTCTTCTTCCTCTAATTTTCCAAACTATAGGAGGCAGAATAACAATTCAAGAAGTTAACTGTGTACCTTTTGGGTTTTCATTTCTGGAAACAACCGAATGCCCACTTACTGACTTGTTGAACATCATCTACATAGCCTAAGGAAACTTCATGACATAATTTCCCAAAACTTGGGGACTACATTTAATTGATTCCAATGGAAAAGCCAAAACAACAACATAATATCATCAATTAGCAAACAAGACAAAAAATCAGTAGTATTGAAGTTCCTTACAGTGTCTGAGGCGTCCATTTTGGACACCCAAATTGACACCAGAAGCGTAAGAAATTGCAAATAAATCGGTTTCGATTTCATCTCGGTCGAAGCCATTGCCCTAAACCCTAAGCACAAAAACGTACTCCAAAGGTTAGCTAGAAAGAGAAGTCGGATTGTAACGAGATCGCGAAAGAAAAAACACTTCCATCAGACTTAATTAGCTCAGAAAACACAGAAATCGAGACTCCACAGTGATTCGATCAGAAAATTTCACATACTACAGCTAAAATTGAAGTCTAATTTACATCCTCCGAGAAAAAAGAGGACGGAAAAACAATCAAGAACATCCACGAACAAGATTTAGACCAAAATGACAACATCGCGGAACGCATTCAAAAGCAATGAACATGAGAGATAGCGAGATTTCAATGATTCAATTGATGACGAAAACATTAAAAAGGCTTACCAGCCGATAAGGCGTAGACTATGAAAATTCGACTTGTTTAGGCATAGGGATCGATGATTTGCGATTACCTGAGGTCTTAAAATAGCTAAAGCAAGATCAACTCTATGGTCAACTGCTGACACAAAATGTGTCCACTGCGGTCGTGTCTTTGAAACTGATATCAAGATATCTTCAATAAGTTTAAGAGTTTTTATAGCGAGCAACCTCGCATCCTGTAATACATAACAATGTTGATAAATGGTAATTGAGACGATGATGGCTAATCAGGTCAATGAAGGTCGGATGGTTCAGAAGACGAAATCACAGACGACGACATTGGAGACGGTAGAGGTCGACGACAAATCGATGGAAGCTTGCGACAAATCGAAGGACGACGATGGCTAATCAGGTCGATGAAGGACAATGGTTCAGAAGATGAAACTCACAGACGCCACCGTCGGAGAAGGTAGAGGCCGACGACAAATTGATGGAAGCTTACGGCAAAATATAAGGAAGAAGAGGTTCAGAGACGATGGCTATCGATTTGAGCTGAGGGTTTTCCTTGGATATCTGAAAAGGATGATTAAGATTTTTTTATAATAATAAATAATCAAAACGTCTCATGTTGCTTAATATACCTTAATTAAAAAAAATCCTATGTTGATAGTTGGAGACCGTCAATAAAACTCTTAAAGTTGACGGTCATGGGTCGTCAATAAAGGGCTCTTTTCTACGCGTCAATATAAATACCATTCCTTGACACTTAATAACGGTCAAGGAGTATAAAACACGGAGCTTTCCAAATTTTCACGGGATTTTTTGGAAAGAACGTCAATATTACTACCAATTTTCACGGTTTATAGCATCAACTTAAATACAAACCTTTTTTGACGTTTAAAACCCGTTGATATATGCATTTCTAAATTAATTATTAATTTTAAAGTCAAAATTGACCTTTTATTGACGATTTTTTGTCTCAATTGTCGACAATTCGAATAAATCACGCGTCAATAAACGTCAAATTTGTAGTAGTTACACTATATTTCCTCTCACTCAACACTTTAGGTTAACGGGATTGGCCTAGATAAACCGACTATATTTATCTATGTCTACAAATATAATTCTTATATTGGATTAACATAAGTCTATAACAACTTATTAACTTAGGTCTAATGAGTTTAATTTATTAACTCTTAATAAGCGTCACTCACGTAAATATAATCTATGAATCTCCGGACCAAATTCACTCCCAGGTCGGTTCGCAGTTAGGGGTGTTCCATATAAAACGTCAGCTTAAATACCCCAACGTTAGACAAAATCTTCCTTAGACAGAGTTACTAATTAGTCACCATTCATAAATCATATCGATTTCCTAATTCTAATCTTATTAGAACTAGAAAAACTAAGTCTAATAAATTCAAATTCTAAACCATTTAAAACTAATTAATTAACTTAGGTTACATGCATTTCTATGCTATTGTGTTTGATCATTCATCACATGAATAATAAAATTATATAACATACATTCATCACATGGATAAAACGCATGTCAATGCTTTTAATTTAATTAATATAACACTTATATTAATTAATCATGCATACTATATATTATAACACTTATAATATAAAAATGAGGCATGAAATTCTTAACCTAAGTTGGGATTTTAAATCTATATGGCATACTATATGCATATAATTAATTATACAACATTTTCATAAATAAAATAGCAAATTGAACCAATTTTGGCACCCTTAAGGACATTAATTAAATTAATTAACATTAATATATGAAATATATTAATATTAATTACTATTAATTAAATAAAACGAAAATCAATAATAAAAATAAATAAAATTACAAAATATCTCGGAAAAAACTGCTCAATGATGTCCAATTGCACACTTCCACACCGAAAACGGCGCACCGGCAACCCACTTCGCACGACGTTGCAATGTCGTCGGTTGTATTGCAACATTGTGCCACTCCACGTCAGCCCCTGCATCTCAATGTGCATAACGTTGCAACTTTCCGCTATCACTCGCGTTGAAACGCCATGCCTTCAGCGCACCTAGGACTGCCTACACGGCGTTGTGACGCTGTCACATAGCATTGCAACGCCATGCTCTATACAGAACAGAACTCTTTTGTTCTTTGCTAAATTTCGCTCTGTTTCTTTATAGCACGCCTTGCCACGAACGACACGGAATTATAGACTCGATTTACAACATTAATGCCCAAAACAAACAGGTCTTTACATTGAACTTTTTAACTGAAATTGTAAATCTAATCTAGGTGCCAAAATTGAAACATTCAATTGCAAACCTCAAACATTCATCACATGAAATGTAAAGATTACCCACCTAATTTTAAGAAAAATTACAAAATAACAACAGAAGCAAAAGGATGGCTTTGATACCAATTGCTGGGATTGAATCCCACAGCGGAAGCGATGTGAATCACATTGTTTTTTGTTGTCTTACCATTTTTCTTAAAATTGACAAACATCTCATGATATATCAAGGCTAAGCATGAAATTGAGAAGGAAAGGGCAGTAAGTTACTAACCTCTTGAAGAAACTTTCTTCATGAATTTCTTCTCCGGTCTCGATCTCAACAATCTCACGTACTCACGTTCTCTCGAACAAGGTAGACAGCTGGCAAATGAGATGAAACATGAAGCAAGGAACTCTACCCGGATTCAACAATCAACCACCGCAGTTGTATACACAAAAAAAATGTCACATAATTGCAACCGTAATCGTCAGCACAAAATTATTCATTGAAAAATCTGATGAAAGAATTCATGGCTAAAAATGAGGCCACAATGAGCAAACATGATTCCATCATACAGAGCCAAGCCGCCATCATTTAGAGTCAAGTTGCATCACTGCGTAATCATGAAATGTAGGTTGGACAGCTGGCAAATGAGATGAAACATAGAACGTTAGGGGTATTACCAATAACAACAGAGATTCCCCAGCAAGAAGGCAAGGAACATTGCAATGTAATAACTTTGAGAAGTTGAACGAATTACGAAGGCCCTAAGATGCCTAAGGAACAAGGAAGTTGGAAGACAGGTAAGAAAGCTGAAGATGAAAGGAAAGGTTGTGTATAAGAGAAAAAGCAAGAGATAAGCAAAGATAATGCAGGTGAAGCGACCGAAGGAAGGATCGTTAAACACCAGGAATAGGAAAAGAAAAATGTGAGAGCAAAAGAACCTACATCAACTAAGGAATACATGCCACCACCCCCATTTCCTCAAAGATTCAAGAAAAAGTCTCAGGATGCACAATTTAACAAGTTCCTATACATCTTTAAACAACGCCACATCAATATCCTATTGGTGGAGGTGTTTGAGCAAATGTCTAACTACGTTAAATTCCTAAAGGATATTTTGGCAATGAAGCGTAGATTAGGAGAATTCGAAATGGTGGCACTAACGGAAAATTGCAGCGCACTTATCACGAGTAAATTGCCACCAAAGTTGCAAGATCAAGGAAGTTTCACGATCCCTTGCATGATTGGAAGCACAAATATGGGAAGATCACTATGCGATCAGGGAGCAAGCATTAATCTGATGCCCCTATCAATTTTCAAGAAGTTAGGAATTGGGGAAGCAAGATCTACAATAGTGACATTGCAACTAGCGGATAGGTCGGTAGCTCGTCCCATAGGGAAGATCAAAGATGGTTAAAGTAGACAAGTTTGTATTCCCTGTTGACGTCATCATCCTTGATTGTGAAGCTGATAAAGATGTCCCAATCATTCTTGAAAGGCCATTCCTAGCAACTGGCAGAACACTGATCGATGTGCAAAAGGGAGAACTCACAATGCGAGTAAATGATCAAGAGATCAAATTTAACGTGCTAAATGAATTGAGGTACCCAATGGAAATGGAGGAATGTTCAAAGATAGAGATTGAAGAATCTCTATATTTGCAGGAGTTTCGAGGCCAATTAGATGAGGAAGAAGATTATGAAGGAAAACATGAAGAAATGACACCCTTACAGAATCCTCATAACAAAGTTAACTATCAAATGCTAACGGAAGTTCCTCGATACAAAACTGAAGTTGAGATGGGTAGGGTATGTTGTGATGCAATATGGAGTTCTGGATTTACAAGATGGAACAGAACGCATTTCCAAAGCCATTGGTTAAAGGATCAAGCTCTATTGGGAAGAAAACCTGAGGATAAGGTCAATCACCCCAATACCTTTTGAGTAAGTTATGCAAAAAAAAAAAAAAAAAAACTTATTTCTATCAATTGAGAAATGATTGAGTAATTTCTGTCTAAGGATGGATCCTGTCTAGGTTGAGGTACTTTAGATAACCGTTTAGGGAACACCTCTACCTGTGGATCTACCTTGAAATTGCTTAAGAACTTCAAAAATTCGAAAGCAATAAGGCAAAAAAAAAAAAGAAAAAACAATAATAATTTACAGAACGGAGAATTGCAAATAGAAGATGATGACTCAGATGACTAGGGAAGTTGTTCTTTGCACTCGAAATTTTACCTCTTAAGCTTGCAGTACTGTAGATTTTTGCATGTCTTTATCCCTTGAAATTTATCATGTTTAACTTCCATATTTTCAGTATCAGTTGTATTTAATATTTTATTTTTTCATGTTTTTCAAATATGTTTAAAAAAAAAATCTTTGATTATGATCTTTGGAATAGGTTCGACTCATTAAACACTTCTTAGTTATCAATCTAATTTTATGACTTCCTTACTTTCCTTAGCACCTCACCACCCATCTAGCCTAGAATGTGTTTTTGTACTTTTGGGGTCATTAAGCTTGTAAATATGTATGCTCATCCCAACCACCCAAAAGTATAACGAGTCACTGAGGACATTTCCACATCTTAAGTTTTGGGGGATAGATACCTTATATTACATTTGTTGTGTTGGGGTGTATGCTCTAATCTCGTGTAGTTTGTAATATTCTATGTTTAAATAAATAAGAGTTATTTTTTCAATACTTTGTGTCTCGCATATTTATAAACTTAATAAAAAAAAACTAAGCTCCAAGGTCATATCCTTATGAGAGAACTAGAACTTGAACGGTGTGTAGTGGACACACGGGGGAGGATCACATTCGAGTAAATGACCCGAACAGTCTACAGTATATGGATAGGGTTGGAGACCTAATCCTTGTTACACTGTAGATGCGACTCGCTTTGTATTAGACACAAACGAGGTGATCCAACTCATTCTTGTGGTTGACATTCGATTGAGGGCATCCTGTGCAATGAGATTGTACAAGACCAGACCGTGAATTATTAGACTTACTGATGTAACACCGTTAGCAGTATAGGACTAATAACTTCGTAGATGACCATTAGTGACTCGTCCTTAATCCTGACTGTGTTACGAACTCTTGTTTGTGGGGATTTTTCCTTTGACTAATACGGGTGAGGGTGGTCACAGTTACTCGCCCAATATGCCTATCGTCTTAGGGACAGGACCACATGGGGAGCTGGGAACTTAAATACGCAAGATGGAATTCACTCGTTCCCGAATTACGGAAACTAGAGGGGTTGTTCCTTAAGTGTTCTCTCTCGGGCTTGGACAACGAGCGCCCACCCTCTCACTGGCCCCAGAGGGATGTTGTTTATGGTCGGACAATGCAACGTAGTTGTTCATAGAGGAGCAGTGGGACTTAAGGAGCAAGAGGTAGACACAGGGGTAAAATGGTAACTTGACCCAACTGTGACTACGAACAACCTGTGAAGGGTCGACTCACAGGCATTGGTTATATCGATGGACACAACTTGTCCTACGGTGATGAGAGTGCAGTTACGGGCTTTAGTGGAGAGTTACCATAGTTAATGAATGTTGGTTAACTGGGTCAAAGAGTTTGACAAGTTAATCTCGGATCATTGGAGCTCGTCAGCTATAGGTCCATTAGGTCCGAAGGTTGGCTCAAACCCGATAAATTGAGGGTTTACAGTTTGGTGTGGATTTTAAGTTTTCAAATTCATTAATTAGGTAATTATGTCTTTTATATGTGATATAGTTGACATAATATATAGTTTGATGTGAATGAGATTCATAATGAACTATAGTATAACCTAATTGATTAATTAGTTTTAATTGGAGAAATTTTATCGAGAGAGATTAAATTGAATGTGATTCAATTTAAAATTCCACAATGGTACAAATGAGATTTGTATAATAAGGTATGAGATACCTTATTGTATGCGATATGCAAATATGATTTGCATATTATAAGCTTGTGGTAAAATGGTGAATTGGTGGAGATTTTAACTCCACCACACACCATTATATAAAGGTTTGGTGAGAAGCCTTTGGTAAGCAGTCTTTCATTTTTTGGATTTTCACTCCAAGAGAAAAAATCCTTCTCTCAAACTCTCTCTAGAAATTCTCCTCACTCGAAACAAAAGGGAGTCCCACATACTCTCCCTCTGTTGGGATGTATGTCCTAATCTTGTACATGTTTGTAATATTCACTATTGAAATAAATAAGAGTTGTTTTTCATCACTTTGTGTCTCGCATATTTACAAACTTTGTCCAATAAGCTAAGCTCCAAGGTCATTGAATCATGAGAGAACTAGAACTTGAATGGTGTATAGTGGACACACAGGGAGGATCACGTTCGAGTTAGTGACCCGAACGGAATACAGTATACGGATAGCTAATGAATGTTGAATAACCTGGTCAAAGAGTTTGACATGTTAGTCTCGGATTAGTGGAGCTTTTCATCAGTAGGTCCATTAGGTTCCTCGGGTTGCTCAAACTGGATTAATAAAGGGTTTATAGTTTTGTGTTGATTTGAAGTGTTCAAATTCAGTAAAAGGGTATTTATGTCATTTATATGAGATATGATTGACATAATATATAGTTTAATGTGAATGAGATTCATAATAAACTATAGGTTAGCCTAATTGATTAATTAGTGCTAATTTTAGAGAAATTGAATTGAGAGAAATTTAATTAAATGTGATTCAATTTAAAATCCACAGTTATACAAATGTGATTTGTATAATGAGATATGAGATATCTTATTATATGTGGTTATGTAAATATGATTTGCATAACCTAAGGTTGTGGTAAAATGGTAAATAGTTGGAGATTTCAACTCCACCTATCACCATTATATAATGCCTTTGTGAGAAGGCATTGGGGAAGCTTTTGTCATTTTTTGGATTTTCCATCCAAGAACTCTCTCAAATTCTCTCTACTCCTAAATCAAAAGAGTCCCACCACTCTCACTCTACTGACTGAGAACAACCGAGAAGATCTTTCGGAGGTGTCACTGTTCGGTTCTGAGATCGTGAACGTAGAGATCGAGATCGGAGAAGGAATTTGTGAAGAAGTGTTCTTCAACAAGAAAGTAGCTTTTCTTACTGTTTTTCCTTCTTTTACAGCATGTTTAGCCTAGGAATTTTTGTGATAAATTTTGTTTTAATAAAAGGTGTTTCACAACGAACACCACGACATTCCAAGTCGTTTCCGCTGCGAGAGTTTTATTCCCTTCAATTGGTATCAGAGTCAATCGTTGGCTTTTCTTTGTCAAGAGTTAAGAATGCCTCGACGTAGTGGAAGGGTTGTGAGATAACCTGAACGTTTCATGGGTTTAGCTGAAACCCAAGTCGTCACCCCTGATGATGACTGCGAGGATCCATTGACCTATGATCAGGCAATGACAGACGTTGACAAAGACAAATGGATTAAAGCTATGGACTAGGAAATGGAGTCGATGTACTTCAATTCCGTATGGGAGCTTGTGGATCAACCGGATGGGGTAAAACCTATTGGTTGCAAATGGATCTACAAGTATAAACGTGGCGTAAATGGGAAGGTGCAGACCTTCAAAGCACGACTAGTGGCAAAGGGTTTTACCTAGGTTGAAGGGGTTGACTATGAGGAAACCTTTTCACCTGTTGCCATGGTAAAGTCGTTCAGGATCCTTTTGGACATTGTCGCATATTATGACTAAGAGATATGGCAGATGGATGTCAAGACAACCTCTCTTAATGGCAATCTTGATGAAACCATCTACATGGACCATCCCAAAGGGTTCATTGCCCAAGGCCAAGAGCAAAAAGTTTGTCGGCTTCATAGGTCTATTTATGAACTGAAACAAGCCTCGAGAACTTGGAATATAAGGTTTGATGTGGCAATCAAATCTTATGGCTTTAATCAGAATGTTGACGAGCCTTGTGTCTAAAAGAAAATCGTCAACAACACTGTCGCATTTCTGATATTATATGTGGATGATATCCTGCTCATTGGGAATGAGGTAGGATTTCTTACTCACGTTAAAAATGGTTGGCTTCGCAATTCTAAATGAAAGATTTGGGAGAGGCCCAGTACGTTCAAGGTATCTAGATCGTCCGGAACCGGAAGAACATAACGCTAGCCATGTCTTAGGCGTCTTATATTGACAAGATGTTGTCTAGATATAAGATGCAGAACTCCAAGAAGGGTTTGTTGCCTTTCAGGCATGGGGTTCACCTGCCTAAGGATCAATGTCCTAAGGCACCTCAAGAGGTTGAGGATATCAGACGAACCTCTTATGCTTCAGCTGTAGAGAGCCTCATGTATGCCATGTCGTGTAGTAGGCTCGACATCTGCTATGCAGTTGGGATTCTCAGTAGGTATCAATCCAATCAAGGATTAGATCACTGGATAGCCGTAAAGGCAATCCTCAAGTATCTTAGGAGAACGAAGAACTACAACCTTGTGTATGGGAGTCGGGATTTGATCCTTACGAGATACACAAACTCTGACTTTCAGACCGATAAGGATTCTAGGAAATCCTTTTGGGGTCAGCCTTCATTCTGAATGGAGGAGTTGTAGTGTGGCGAAGCATCAAGCAGGGATGCATCACTGATTCCACGATGGAAGCCGAGTATGTTGCGGCTTGTGAAACTGCAAGGGAAGTTGTTTGGTTTCAGAAGTTCATGATGGATTTGGAAGTTGTTCAAAATATGAACTTGTCGATTATCCTATTTTGTGACAACAGTGGTGCAGTAGCCAACTCGAGAGAATCTCGGAGTCATAAGAGGGGCAAGCACATTGAACGGAAGTATCACCTGATACGAGAGATTGTGTGACGACCACGACCACAGGTACTAATTATTTATTTTATTTAGCGTTCTATCAACCTGTGTGTGTCGAGTTGGATTAGTGAATCTCATCAAGCTCGGTGTTAGTGAGTCCTTGATTTTACTTAGCGTAAAGCGAAATATTCTACTAGATAATGATTTGTAAAAATTAAAGGAAAAAGAAGGAGCGATGGCACTTTGGTTATTAATCACTAAATGAGGGGTACATAGGACTTTTGATTATTGGCCTAATTTTTGTAGTATTTAAGCTCCTTAAAGTTCAAATTAAAGAAAACCCTAACCCTAAACTCATTGAGGCAAAACCCTAACCCTAAGCTCATTTTCTCTCCTCCACAACTTAACCTAGCCGCCACCTCCTCCTCGTGACTCATCGCCCTTCCGCCGCCACCACGACGAAGAAGAGCTCGCCGTCCAGCCACTCCAACGCCTTCGATCCGCAACCGAGATCATCACGCCGGGGATTGCCGATCGTGAGCCGCCGTCGCAAGCCTCGCCCCACCCGCTGACGAGCCCTCCTCGCAGCCGCGGCCGCCCATGGTCGGCTCCAAGCCGCAAGCTCGCCGATCGAGAGCTTTTTTTTCCACCGCCATCGCTGCTGCGAAGAAGCGCGCCGCGCCGAGCTCGCGAACGGAGAGGTCACGCGCGCCTCCCCGAGCCGAAACCCTCAGGCGATTGCTACTCATAACGCTGCCGCCACGCCGCCTCCCGAGGATCACCACCGCCGATCGCCTTTATACCTTGCCGTCGCCGTCCGGATCCACCCACGACCACAGTGCGGGCGGCAAGACATTCATTCTGCAAATTCTTTGGTTTTCTATTCGGTGAGCATCTTTTTGTTACGACCAAAATCGAATGAGTTATACAATGACCTTTGGATTATTAAGACGCTTCGTAAGGTACTGAAATTATTGTTCGAACATGACTTTTAGGGGCCAAGATTGGAGCGGAATTGAGGGTCAAACGTCGAGACGAACTAAGGAATATTAAGTCCTCGCGTTGAACTCGAGGTAAGCGGGGCATGAGATTGTAAGGACTTGAGTTAAGTACCTTTACAAGTATGGATTTAGTGAAGGCTCGGTGAATAATTTCGAATTGTTGTGTGAAT
The DNA here is from genome assembly GCA_036507285.1 of Trichosanthes cucumerina. Taxonomy (NCBI): domain Eukaryota; kingdom Viridiplantae; phylum Streptophyta; class Magnoliopsida; order Cucurbitales; family Cucurbitaceae; genus Trichosanthes; species Trichosanthes cucumerina. The sequence continues at coordinate 21,007,567 of CM071841.1, forward strand.
CGAGTCCCACTAAAGGAAGAGTAGTCAAGGAGTTCGATTAGGTTTTGGAGCGAAATCGGAACTAAGGTAAGGGACCTTGTGCCGAATCTTTTTAAATGGGATTAAAGAAAACGAACTTCAATATTTTATGTGAAATTAGTACGATATTTTACTTAAAAGGATTTAATGATTTTTATACGAGAATATCCCGAGATTTTATGTGAAAATACTTTGATATTCTATGAGAAGATATCTCAGTATTTTATGCGAGAATGTCTTTGTATTTTATGTAAGGATATTCCAGTATTTCATGTGAGGATAGTACAGTATTATCTATGAGAATATTGCATGATTTTGTACGCGAGTATTACGCCCTATCTGATGTGAAAAGTCATGATTTGCATATTAATGATAATGGTTGTGGCATGTACACCATAGGTATGATGAATGATGGGACCTCATGCATGTTATGTATGTCATGAAATGAATTAATGAAAAGCGTGGACATTGGTCTCCTGAGAGCACTATGTGCATGGTCAAACATGCAATAGAGACCCTATGGGTCAAATTATTACAGGGGTCTGTGAGGGACTCAAATTATTACAGGGGTCTGTGAGGGACTCAAAATGAAATGACTCAGGATGACCAGTCGGCCACACAAATAAAAAGGTAGTCATGGATTAAAGACCTGACAATATGAGAAAGTTTTAGGTCCCGCATATGTACATTTCGAATAAGTTTAAAAGTCATGATTGTATGTGTATGCATATCCCAAACCTCGGTAGCGAGGTCACTTACTGGGTATTGTTTTGCAATACTCACCCTTTCTTTTAAAAATGTTTTTCGTAAGGCCAAAGACGTGCGTGGCGAGTGTGACTGAGGCGCGTTGCTAGAAACCATGGGAATAGACATGTTTTCCGCACATTCCTTTTATAATCGATGTTGTTCCTTTATGTTTTGGAGTTTCAATTTACTTCACATTTTTAATAGGCCATGTTAACTCTCCTTTTATTTGTTTTAAATGATTTATTTGGGATCCCTAAAGACAAATTATTTTTAATTGGAGGTTTATTAAAGATCTTTTATCTCTTGGCCTATAAATGCATGCATGTGTGGTAATGTCCCTAAGAGTTTAGTCATAGAAAAGTAGGGGCGTTACAGTTGGTATCAGAGCCCTAGGTTTAAGGGTTCTGTAGACTTGCTTACAGAGTAAGCACAGAGTAGTTCCCATGGTTGAACAACGCGTTCCGGTCACCGCCAGGTACGTTCTGGTATTTATTTAAATAAGTAAATGACTACGATGTGATCCTGTTTTATGCATATAAATGAACTTAAAACCCTAAGGGGTGATCCTATCTTACTGTAGGAGGTAATGAAAACTGAGTTAGAAACTCTCTGTATTGTAGTACGGACAAAATGCCACCTAGAGGTCGTGGGAGAGGTAGAGAACGTGGTAGAGGCCGGAGGGCAAGAGAAAACGTTGACACACAGCCAGAATTACCACTGGAACAGGAAGAGATTGCTCCACCTCGCACGCACCTCCCCAGACCACCCGGCCGCCGCCGGAGAATGTACTGCAGCTGCTCGAGTGGCGGATCAAGGGAACACTAACGTTATGACTATGATGGTAGAGGCTATGCGACTCTGGTGGCGAGCTCTGATAGCCACTCACCGCCCAAGCAAATCGTGGCGCGCGATGCAACTCTCGAGTCTCGATATCCGGCGACTTCGTGAAGTATGATCCCGCATCTTTCGATGGGTCTTCCGGTGACCCCACGGTGGCGAGTTGTGGTTGTCCTCCATTGAGACCATTTTCAGGTGATGAATTGCCCCGAGGACCGAGGGTGTCCCGTGCTACCTTTATCTTTGAGGATGACGCCAGCGTATTTATGGTGGAGTCCGCCAGAGGAACCATTGTCGCCACGAGAAACGATTACCGAATCTGCTTAAGGAAGCGTTACGCGGAAATTTTACCTGCTTGCACTCGTTCACGAAGCGGCCGAATTCTTACAACTTGGCGAGCAGGAGGGCGATGGAGGTGTATGAGAGGAATTCACCCGTTTGTCTCGCTTTGCCCCGAGCCGGTAGACACACAGAGGCGAAGAAAACAGAGCGCCGTTATATGGGACTGGATGAGAATGTCGAGGCTTCATTCAAGCACTAGCACCTCCCGATTATGCCTCGCAGTGAGAGTGGCGGAATTGATTTGGGGTGCGGCGCAGATACATGATGAGTAGTGGTTAACCCGGCAGGCGACCATGGCAAATCATAAGAGGAAGTGGGACCAACCAAATTCAAGCTCACAGCGTCCCCAGCGTACACCGGATAGACCCGGACATTTTCGTGCAGGTTCAGGTCAGAAACCACAAGGCAACAGAACGGGAAATAACAGTGGAGATAAGCCACAGTGCAAAGATTGTAGTAGCGGCATTGGGGTAAGTGTTTGGCCGGTCCGAGTGTGCTTCAGTGTGGGAAAGAAGGGCACAGAGCTAATAATTGCCCGAGTCAAGCCAAAGACTAGCCAACCTCGGGTTATCAATAGTGGGGCTGCTTGTGAAGCCGTTATACATCAAGGAAGAGCTTATGCAAGCACCAAAGAAAAAGCAATATATGGCTCAGATTCAGTGGTTACAGGTACACTTCCATTAATTGGGCACCTTGCCTTTGTATTATTTGATTCTGGTTCTACACACTCTTTTATTTCTGCATCCTTCGTAAGTCAAGCTGAGTTAGAATTAGAACGATTCTGATGATGCTCTGTCTCTCTCCACTCTGCGAGGATAAATTTGTTAGCCATTATGAAAGTCAAGGATGGTAGTGTGACCATCGCAGACCATGAGTTAACAAAGAAATCTAGTAGTCTTAGACATGTCCGACTTTGATGTGATATTGGGCATGGATCAGTTAGCGCAGAACCATGCTTGCATTGATTGTTTCGGGAAGGAGGTAGTGTTTACTCCTCCGACCAACTCAGCTACTGAGTTCGGAGGCACGATAGCGGAAGTAGGCCTAAGGTAATTCACGCCCTTAAGGCGAGAAAGTTATTACATCGGGGAGCTTGGGCGTCTTAGCTTGCATACTAGATGCAAGGTGCAGAGATCTCTGTGTCATCGGTACCGATGGTGAATGAATTTACAGACGCGTTTTCCCGAGGACCTCCCGGAATACCTCCTACGAGAGGTAGATTTTAACATCGGATTGGAATTAGGGACGACCCGATATCCAAGGCACCGTCTGAGAATGGCACCGCCGTGAGTTGAAAGAACTAAAAGTGCGATTACAAGACTTACTAGACAAGGGGTTTATACGCCTGCCGTTTCGCTGGGGGAGCCCCCGTGTTGTTCGTGAAAAAGAAAGACGGATCCATGCGCTTTGTGTATAGATTACGGGAGTTGAATAAAGTTACGATCAAGAATAAATACCCTCTTCCCGAATAGATGATTTGTTCGATCGATTGCAAGCAGCAACAACATGTTCTCCAAGATTGATCCGAGATCGAGCTACCATCGATTGAGGATCGGTGAAGAGGATATTCCTAAAACGAAGATTCGGATCACGCTATGGGCATTACGAGTTCACAAAGTGATGCCGTTTGGTTTGACCAACGCTCCCGCCGCTTTCATGGACTTGATGAACCGTTTATTCAAAGAGTTTCTCGATCGTTCGTGATAGTATTTATCGACGATATCTTGATATACTCCGTGTGTGTGATGAAGATCATGAAAGGCACCTGAGAAAAGTTTTACTCACGCTGAGAGAGAATAAGTTATATGCAAAATTTTCCAAGTGTGAATTCTGGCTCAGACAGGTATCTTTCTTAGGGCACGTGGTGTCCGAAGCTGGAGTCTCTGTTGACCCAGCAAAAGTGGAGGTCGTCACACAGTGGCCTCGTCCGACCACCGTTACAGAGGTACGTAGTTTTCTGGGTCTTGCAGGTTATTATAGGCGTTTCGTGCAGGACTTCGCCAAGATAGCCATGCCCATGACTCAGCTGACGCGCAAGGGAAACTCATTTGTTTGGGATGATGCTTGCGAGGCGAGTTTCCAGGAACTCAAGTACAGATTAGTGTCAGCCCCGATTCTTACAGTCCCCGAGGGAACAGGAAGCTTTGTGGTTTACAGTGATGCTTCTAAGAAAGGTTTGGGTTGTGTTCTAATGCAGCACGGTAAAGTAATAGCCTATGCATCCCGACAATTGAAGACGCGACGGAGAACTATCCAACTCATGACTTGGAACTAGCGGCATGGGTCTTTGCATTAAAGATCCGGAGACACTACCAGTATGGCGAGAAAATTCTGATTTTTACGAGATCATAAAAGTCCAAGTATCTGCTCACTCGAAGGAATTGAACATGAGGCAACGCAGATGGTTGGAATTAGTGAAGGATTATGATATTGACATACAATACCACCCCTAGAAGGCTAATGTCGTGGCCGATGCCCTCGATGAGGAAGCCGATGTATACTTCGCACGAGTTCTTGACAGAGCAGAGTTACAGCGCGAAATTTGCTCGAGTGAAATTGCGTGACTTGTAGGAAAGACCACGACTCAGTTAGCTCAGTTAACGGTACAACCAACCTTGAGACAACGCATCGTTGAGTCTCAAAAGAAAGACCCTCAGTTAGTGGAAAAACTTACTGCAGTAGCTACAGGATGAGTTGGCAGAGTTTTCCCTATCCACAGATGGAGGATTACTATTCCAGGGACGATTATGTGTGCCAGATGATGACGAACTGAAAACGGAGATCTTGAGCGAAGCCCACAACTCACCATTCTCTATGCATCCTGGCAGTACCAAGATGTATCGAGATCTGAAACAGTCATTTTGGTGGTGTAACATGAAGCGCGACGTAGCGAGTTTGTCGACAAGTGTTTGACTTGTCGGCAGTGAAGGCACCTGGCGAGAGACCGCGCAGATTACCGCAAACTGCTACATGTACCTCGGTGGAAATGGGAGGAGATCTCTATGGATTTCATAGTCGGATCGCCTAGAACCTTACGAGGTTACTCGGTAATTTGGGTCATAGTGGGCCAGATTAACCAAGTCAAGACATTTCATACCGGAAAACCCACCTATTCTACGATAAGTGGGCGCAGCTTTACCGAAGAGATAGACCGTTTGCATGGGATTCCAATCAAGATTATTACGCATGTGATCCACGTTTCACCTCCAACTTCGGAGGAGTTTACGTAAAGCGTTAGGTTCACGGTTGAACTTTAGTACGCTTTTCATCCACGCATCGATGATGGGCGATGCGAACGCTTAAACCAGATATTAGAAGATATGTTGCGAGCTTGCACCTTAGACTTCCCGAGTTGGGACACTCATTTGCATTTGATGGAGTTTGCTTACAATAATGATTATCGATCGACCATCGGAATGACTCCATTTGAAGCTCTCTATGGAAAACGTTGCGAACTCCGTTTTTAGGGGAGGAGGTTGGCGAACGCCCGATGGTTGGGTCCGCACTAGTAGTGCAGTCACTAATGAGGCAATACAAAAGATTAGAGCGCGCGAATGCGCAGACCGCCCAAGTCGAACAAAAGAGTTATGCCGACACGAGACGAAGGGACCTAGAATTCGATGTTGGGGACCGGTATTTCTTAAGGTGGCCCCAATGAAGGGAATTCTAAAGTTTGGCCGAAAAGAGAAATTGAGTCCGCGATTCATCGGACCATTTGAGATTTTAGAGAGGATTGGTGCAGTGGCCTACAGATTAACACTGCCGCCCTCCCTTTCAGCGGTTCATAACGTGTTCCATGTCTCCATGTTGAGAAAGTACGTTCCAGACCCGACTCATGTCGTGAACTTGAACCATTGCGCTAGCGAAGATCCGAGTTATGGCGAGCGGCCAGAGTGCAGTGCATTATTGCAAGAGATCGAAAGACCCTCCGTGAACCGTGAGATCGGCTTAGTTAAAGTGTTGTGGCGTAACCACCGCACTAAGAAGCTACACCGGAGCGAGAAGAGGAGGTGCGAGCTAAATACCCGTAATTATTTCAAGAATAGGAACTTTCGAGGACGAAAGTTCTTAAGGAGGGAAGGTTGTGACGACCACGACCACAGGTACTAATTATTTATTTTATTTAGCGTTCTATCAACCTATGTGTGTCGAGTTGGATTAGTGAATCTCATCAAGCTCGGTGTTAGTGAGTCCTTGATTTTACTTAGCGTAAAGCGAAATATTCTACTAGATAATGATTTGTAAAAATTAAAGGAAAAAGAAGGAGCGATGGCACTTTGGTTATTAATCACTAAATGAGGGGTACATAGGACTTTTGATTATTGGCCTAATTTTTGTAGTATTTAAGCTCCTTAAAGTTCAAATTAAAGAAAACCCTAACCCTAAACTCATTGAGGCAAAACCCTAACCCTAAGCTCATTTTCTCTTCCTCCACAACTTAACCTAGCCGGCCACCTCCTCCTCGTGACTACTGCCCTTCCGCCGGCCACCACGAAGAAGAGCTCGCCGTCCAGCCACTCCAACGTCTTCAGTCGCAACCGGAGATCATCACGCGAAGGATTGCCGATCGTGAGCCGCCGTTCGCAAGCCTACGCCCCCAGCCGTTGACGAGCCCTCCCTGCAGCGCGCCGGTCGCCCATGGTCGAAGCTCCAAGCCGCAAGCCTGCCGATCGAGAGCTTCCTTTTTCCAGCCGCTACTGCTGCTGAAGAAGCGCGCCGCCGCCGGAGCTCGCGAACGGAGAGGTCACGCGCGCCTCCGGTAGAGCCGAAACCCTCGGCAGTTGCTGCTACTCATAAACGTTGCCGCCGCTGCCGCCGCTCCGAGGATCAGCCACCGCTGACTGCCCTTATACCTTGCCGTCGCCGTCCGGATCCACCCACGACCACAGCGCCGGGCAGCACCATTCTTGCAGCTGCTGGTTTTCTATTCGGTGAGCATCTTTTTGTTACGACCCGAAATCGGAATGAGTTATACAATGACCTTTGGATTATTAAGACGTTTACGTAAGGTACTGAAATTATTGTTCGAACATGACTTTTAGGGGCCAAGATTGGAGCGGAATTGAGGGTCAAACGTCGAGACGAACTAAGGAATATTAAGTCCTCGCGTTGAACTCGAGGTAAGCGGGGCATGAGATTGTAAGGACTTGAGTTAAGTACCTTTACAAGTATGGATTTAGTGAAGGCTCGGTGAATAATTTCGAATTGTTGTGTGAATCAGGTCCCACTAAAGGAAGAGTAGTCAAGGAGTTCGATTAGGTTTTGGAGCGAAATCTAACTAAGGTAAGGGACCTTGTGCCGAATCTTTTAAATGGGATTAAAGAAAACGAACTTCAATATTTTATGTGAAATTAGTACGATATTTTACTTAAAAGGATTTAATGATTTTTATACGAGAATATCCCGAGATTTTATGTGAAAATACTTTGATATTCTATGAGAAGATATCTCGATATTTTATGCGAGAATGTCTTTGTATTTTATGTAAGATATATTCGATTATTTCATGTGAGGATAGTACAAGATTATCTATGAGAATATTGCATGATTTTGTACGCTGTGAGTATTACGCCTACTATCGATGTGAAAAGTCATGATTTGCATATTAATGATAATGGTTGTGGCATGTACACCATAGGTATGATGAATGATGGGACCTCATGCATGTTATGTATGTCATGAAATGAATTAATGAAAAGCGTGGACATTGGTCTCCCGAGAGCACTATGTGCATGGTCAAACATGCAATAGAGACCACATGGGTCAAATTACAGGGTCCATGAGGACTCAAATTATTACAGGGTCCATGAGGACTCAAATTATTACAGAGTGGTCCGTGAGGACTCAAAATGAAATGACTCGGGATGACCATCGGCCACACAAATAAAAAGGTAGTCATGGATTAAAGACTGACAATATGAGAAAGTTTTAGGTCCCGCATATGTACATTTCAATAAGTTTAAAAGTCATGATTGTATGTGTATGCATATCCCAAACCTCGTGAGCGAGGTCACTTCTGGGTATTGTTTTGCAATACTCACCCTTTCTTTTAAAAATATTTTTCTGTAAGGCCAAAGACGTGCGGGTATAGTGACGGAGGCGCATTGCTGCTAGAACCATGGGAATAGACATGTTTTCCGCACATTCCTTTTATAACTGATGTTGTTCCTTTATGTTTTTGGAGTTTCAATTTACTTCACAGATTTTAATAGGCCATGTTAACCTGCTCCTTTTATTTGTTTTAAATGATTTATTTGGGATCCCTAAAGACAAATTATTTTTAATTGGAGGTTTATTAAAGATCTTTTATCTCTTGGCCTATAAATGCATGCATGTGTGGTAATGTCCCTAAGAGTTTAGTCATAGAAAAGTAGGGGCGTTACAGTTGGTATCAGAGCCCTAGGTTTAAGGGTTCTGTAGACTTGCTTACAGAGTAAGCACAGAGTAGTTCCCATGGTTGAACAACGCGTTCCGGTCACCGCCAGGTACGTTCTGGTATTTATTTAAATAAGTAAATGACTACGATGTGATCCTGTTTTATGCATATAAATGAACTTAAAACCCTAAGGGGTGATCCTATCTTACAGTAGGAGGTAATGAAAACTGAGTTAGAAACTCTCTGTATTGTAGTACGGACAAAATGCCACCTAGAGGTCGTGGGAGAGGTAGAGGACGTGGTAGAGGCCGGAGGGCAAGAGAAAACGTTGACACACGGCCCGGGACTACCACCGAAGCAGGAAGAGATTGCTCCACCGCATGCAGACCTCCCCAGACCACCGCGGCGCCGGGAAATGTACCCGCAATTGCTCCAGTGGCGGATCAAGGAACACTAACGTTATGACTATGATGGTAGAGGCTATGCGGACTCTGAGTGCGAGCTCTGATGTAGCCACTCACCGCCCCAAGCAAATCGAGCGAAACGATGCAACTCTGGAGTCTCGATATCTGAAGGACTTCAGGAAGTATGATCCCAGATCTTTCGATGGGTCTTCCAGTGACCCCACGGTGGCCGAGTTGTGGCTGTCCTCCATTGAGACCATTTTCAGTGATGAATGGCCCGAGGACCGGAGGGGTGTCCTGTGCTACCTTTATCTTTGAGGATGACGCGTATTTATGGTGGGAGTCCGCCAGAGGAACCATTGTCGCCAGTGAGAAACGATTACTTGAATCTGTTTAAGGAAGCGTTACGCGGAAATTTTACCCTGCTGCAGCTCGTTACGAGAAGCGGTGAATTCTTACACTTTGGCGAGCAGGAGAGGCGGTGGAGGTGTATGAGAGGAATTCACCCGTTTGTCTCGCTTTGCCCCCGAGCCGTAGTAGACACAGAGCGAAGAAAACAGGCGCCGTTATGGGACTGGATGAGAATGTCGAGGCTTCATTCAAGCACTAGCACCTCCTCGATTATGCCTCCGGTGAGAGTGGCGGAATTGATTTGGGTGCGGCGACCGCATGCGCGAGGTAGTGGTTAACCGCGGCACCCATGGCAAATCATAAGAGGAAGTGGGACCACCAAATTCAAGCTCACAGCGTCCCAGCGTACACACCGCATAGACCTGGACATTTTCGTGCGAGTTCAGTCGAAACCACAAGTCACAGAACGGAAATAACGGTGGAGATAAGCCACGATTGCAAAGATTGTGGTAAGCAGCATTGGGGTAAGTGTTTGGCCCGGTCCGGAGTGTGCTTCAGGTGTGGGAAAGAAGGGCACAGAGCTAATAGCTGCCCGAGTCAAGCCAGCACTAGCCAACCTCAGGTTATCAATAGTGGGACTGCTGTGAAGCCGGTTATACATCAAGGAAGAGCTTATGCAAGCACCGATGAAAACAATATATGGCTCGGTTCGGTGGTTTACAGTACACTTCCATTAATTGGGCACCTTGCCTTTGTATTATTTGATTCTGGTTCTACACACTCTTTTATTTCGCATCCTTCGTAAATCAAGTGAGTTAGAATTAGAAAAGAGTTACAGTATGCTCTGTCTGTCTCCACTCCTGCGGGGATAAATTTGTTAGCCACTATGAAAGTCAAGGATGGTAGTGTGACCATCGCAGACCATGAGTTAACAGTAAATCTAGTAGTCTTAGACATGTCTGACTTTGATGTGATATTGGGCATGGACTGGTTAGCGCAGAACCATGCTTGCATTGATTGTTTCAGGAAGGAGGTAGTGTTTACTCCTCCTGACCAACCTACTGAGTTGGAGGCACGATAGCGGGAAGTAGGCCTAAGGTAATTCACGCCCTTAAGGCGAGAGTTATTACATCGGGAGCTTGGGGCGTCTTTAGCTTGCATACTAGATGCAAGGTGCACGAGATCTCTGTGTCATCCAGTACCAGATGGTGAATGAATTTACGAGACGTTTTCCCGAGGACCTCCCAGGAATACCTCCGGTCGAGAGGTAGATTTTAACATCAGATTGGAATTAGGGGCGACCCCGATATCCAAGGCACCGCATGCAATGGCACCGCAGAGTTGAAAGAACTAAAAATATGCGATTACAAGACTTACTAGACAAGGGGTTTATACGCCCAAGCGTTTACGCCTTGGGAGCCCTGTGTGTTGTTCGTGAAAAGAAAGAAGCGGATCCATGCGCTGTGTATAGATTACGAGGAGTTGAATAAAGTTACGATCAAGAATAAATACCCTCTTCCCGAGAATAGATGATTTGTTCGATCGATTGCAAGGCAACAAGATGTTCTCCAAGATTGATCCGAGATCGAAGCTACCATCGATTGAGGATCGATGAAGAGGATATTCCTAAAACGGAGATTCGAGATCACGTTATGGGCATTACGAGTTCACGGTGATGCCGCTTTGGTTTGACCAACGCTCCCGCCGCTTTCATGGACTTGATGAACCGTTTATTCAAAGAGTTTCTCGATCGTTAAGTGATAGTATTTATCGACGATATCTTGATATACTCGGTGTGATGAAGATCATGAAAGGCACACGAGAAAAGTTTTACTCACGCCGAGAGAATATAGTTATATGCAAAATTTTCCAAGTGTGAATTACGCTCTCGACATGTATCTTTCTTAGGGCACGTGGTGTCCGGTGGAGTCTCTCTGTTGACCCGGCAAAAGTGGAGGTCGTCACCACGCTGGCCTCGTCCACCACCGCTATTCTGAGGCGTAGTTTTTCTGGTCTTGCGGAGTTATTATATAGGCGTTTACGTGCGGGACTTCGCCAAGATAGCCATGCCCATGACTCACCGACGCAGCAAGAAAACTCATTTGTTTGGGATGATGCTTGCGGCGAGTTTCGAGAACTCAAGTACAGATTAGTGTCACCCCAGATTCTTACAATCCCCGAGAGAACAGGAAGCTTTGTGGTTTCTGATGATGCTTCTAAGAAAGGTTTGGGTTGTGTTCTAATGCAAAGACGGTAAAGTAATAGCCTATGCATCCCGACAATTGAAGACGCACGAGAGGAACTATCCAACTCATGACTTGGAACTAGCGGCGATGGTCTTTGCATTAAAGATCCGGAGACACTACCAGATGGCGAGAAAATCAGATTTTTACAGATCATAAAAGTCCAAGTATCTGCTCACCTCGAAGGAATTGAACATGAGGCAACGCAGATGGTTGGAATTAGTGAAGGATTATGATATTGACATACAATACCACCCCGGTAAGGCTAATGTCGTGGCCGATGCCCTCAGTAGGAAGCCAGTGTATACTTCTGCACGAGTTACTGACAGAGCAGAGTTACAGGCAGAATTTGCTCGAGCTGAAATTGCAGTACTTGTAGGAAAGACCACGACTCAGTTAGCTCAGTTAACGGTACAACCAACCTTGAGACAACGCATCGTTGAGTCTCAAAAGAAAGACCCTCAGTTAGTGGAAAAACTTACTGCAGTAGCTACAGATGAGTTGGCAGAGTTTTCCCTATCCACAGATGGAGGATTACTATTCCAGGGACGATTATGTGTGCCAGATGATGACGAACTGAAAACGGAGGTCTTGAGCGAAGCCCACAACTCACCATTCTCTATGCATCCTGGCAGTACCAAGATGTATCGAGATCTGAAACAGTCATTTTGGTGGTGTAACATGAAGCGCGACGTAGCAGAGTTTGTCAGCAAGTGTTTGACTTGTCAGCAGGTGAAGGCACCTAGGCGAGACCGCAGGATTACCGCAACTGCTACATGTACCTCGGTGGAAATGGGAGGAGATCTCTATGGATTTCATAGTCGGATGCCTAGAACCTTACGAGGTTACTCGGTAATTTGGGTCATAGTGGGCCAGATTAACCAAGTCAGCACATTTCATACGAGGAAACCCACCTATTCTACAGATAAGTGGCGCGGCTTTACGGAAGAGATAGACCGTTTGCATGGGATTCCAATCAAGATTATTACGCAGCGAGGATCCACGTTTCACCTCCAACTTCGGAGGAGTTTACGAAAAGCGTTAGGTTCACGGTTGAACTTTAGTACAGCTTTTCATCCACGAGCGGATGATGGGCGTATGAGCGTTTAAACCGGATATTAGAAGATATGTTGCGAGCTTGCACCTTAGACTTCCCGGTGGTTGGGACACTCATTTGCATTTGATGGAGTTTGCTTACAATAACGCGATTATCGATCGACCATCATCGAATGACTCCATTTGAAGCTCTCTATGGAAAACGTTGCGAGAACTCCGTTTTTACGGGAGGAGGTTGGCGAACGCCGATTGTTGGGTCGAGTAATTAGTACAGTCACTAATGAGGCAATACAAAAGATTAGGCGCGAATGCGACGCATCCCAAGTCGAACAAAAGAGTTATGCCGACACGAGACGAGGCGAAAGGACCTAGAATTCGATGTTGGGGACCGTATTTCTTAAGGTGGCCCCAATGAAGGGAATTCTAAGTTTTGGCCGAAAAGGAAATTGAGTCGCGATTCATCTGACCATTTGAGATTTTAGAGAGGATTGGTGCAGTGGCCTACAGATTAGCACTGCCGCCCTCCCTTTCAGCGGTTCATAACGTCTTCCATGTCTCCATGTTGAGAAAGTACGTTCGAGACCCGACTCATGTCGTAGACTTCGAACCATTGCGATTAGCGTAAGATCCGAGTTATGGCGAGCAGCCAGGTATAGATTATTGCAAGAGATCGAAAGACCCTCCGTAACCGTGAGATCGGCTTAGTTAAAGTGTTGTGGCAGAACCACCGCACGGAAGAAGCTACCTGGGAGCGAGAAGAGGAGGTGCGAGCTAAATACCCAGAATTATTTCAAGAATAGGAACTTTCGAGGACGAAAGTTCTTAAGGAGGGAAGGTTGTGACGACCACGACCACAGGTACTAATTATTTATTTTATTTAGCGTTCTATCAACCTGTGTGTGTCGAGTTGGATTAGTGAATCTCATCAAGCTCGGTGTTAGTGAGTCCTTGATTTTACTTAGCGTAAAGCGAAATATTCTACTAGATAATGATTTGTAAAAATTAAAGGAAAAAGAAGGAGCGATGGCACTTTGGTTATTAATCACTAAATGAGGGGTACATAGGACTTTTGATTATTGGCCTAATTTTTGTAGTATTTAAGCTCCTTAAAGTTCAAATTAAAGAAAACCCTAACCCTAAACTCATTGAGGCAAAACCCTAACCCTAAGCTCATTTTCTCTTCCTCCACAACTTAACCTAGCCGGCCACCTCCTCCTCGTGACTACTGCCCTTCCGCCGGCCACCACGAAGAAGAGCTCGCCGTCCAGCCACTCCAACGTCGTCAGTCGCAACCGGAGATCATCACGCGAAGGATTGCCGATCGTGAGCCGCCGTTCGCAAGCCTACGCCCCGGCCGTTGAGCCCTCTCGCAGCGGCGCGCCGGCCGCCCATGGTCGGCTCCCAAGCCGCAAGCTTTGCCGATCGAGCTTCCTTTTCCGGCCGCTCATCGCTGCTGAAAGAAAGCGCAGCGCCGCGAGCTTCTCGCGAACGGAGAGGTCACGCGCGCCTCGTGAGCCGAAACCCTCGGCGATTCTTTGCTACTCATAAACGTTGCCGCCGCTGCCGCCGCTCCGAGGATTAGCCACCGCTGACTGCCCTTATACCTTACCGTCGCCGTCCGGATCCACCCACGACCACAGCGCCGGGCAGCACCATTCTTGCAGCTGCTGGTTTTCTATTCGGTGAGCATCTTTTTGTTACGACCCGAAATCGGAATGAGTTATACAATGACCTTTGGATTATTAAGACGTTTACGTAAGGTACTGAAATTATTGTTCGAACATGACTTTTAGGGGCCAAGATTGGAGCGGAATTGAGGGTCAAACGTCGAGACGAACTAAGGAATATTAAGTCCTCGCGTTGAACTCGAGGTAAGCGGGGCATGAGATTGTAAGGACTTGAGTTAAGTACCTTTACAAGTATGGATTTAGTGAAGGCTCGGTGAATAATTTCGAATTGTTGTGTGAATCGAGTCCCACTAAAGGAAGAGTAGTCAAGGAGTTCGATTAGGTTTTGGAGCGAAATCTAACTAAGGTAAGGGACCTTGTGCGAATCTTTTAAATGGGATTAAAGAAAACGAACTTCAATATTTTATGTGAAATTAGTACGATATTTTACTTAAAAGGATTTAATGATTTTTATACGAGAATATCCCGAGATTTTTTATGTGAAAATACTTTGATATTCTATGAGAAGATATCTCGATATTTTATGCGAGAATGTCTTTGTATTTTATGTAAGGATATTCCAAAGATTTCATGTGAGGATAGTACAAGATTATCTATGAGAATATTGCATGATTTTGTACGCGAGTATTACGCCTATCTCGATGTGAAAAGTCATGATTTGCATATTAATGATAATGGTTGTGGCATGTACACCATAGGTATGATGAATGATGGGACCTCATGCATGTTATGTATGTCATGAAATGAATTAATGAAAAGCGTGGACATTGGTCTCCTGAGAGCACTATGTGCATGGTCAAACATGCAATAGAGACCCTATGGGTCAAATTACAGTGGTGCATGAGGACTCAAATTATTACAGGGGTCTGTGAGGGACTCAAAATGAAATGACTCAGGATGACCAGTCGGCCACACAAATAAAAAGGTAGTCATGGATTAAAGACCTGACAATATGAGAAAGTTTTAGGTCCCGCATATGTACATTTCGAATAAGTTTAAAAGTCATGATTGTATGTGTATGCATATCCCAAACCTCGGTAGCGAGGTCACTTACTGGGTATTGTTTTGCAATACTCACCCTTTCTTTTAAAAATATTTTTCAGGTAAGGCCAAAGACGTGCAGGGCGAGTGACGGAGGCGCGTTGCTAGAACCATGGGAATAGACATGTTTTCCGCACATTCCTTTTATAACTGATGTTGTTCCTTTATGTTTTTGGAGTTTCAATTTACTTCACAGATTTTAATAGGCCATGTTAACCTGCTCCTTTTATTTGTTTTAAATGATTTATTTGGGATCCCTAAAGACAAATTATTTTTAATTGGAGGTTTATTAAAGATCTTTTATCTCTTGGCCTATAAATGCATGCATGTGTGGTAATGTCCCTAAGAGTTTAGTCATAGAAAAGTAGGGGCGTTACAGTTGGTATCAGAGCCCTAGGTTTAAGGGTTCTGTAGACTTGCTTACTGAGTAAGCACGAGTAGTTCCCATGGTTGAACAACGCGCGTTAGGCCACCGCCAGTGCGTTACGGTATTTATTTAAATAAGTAAATGACTACGATGTGATCCTCGCTTATGCATATAAATGAACTTAAAACCCTAAGGGGGTGATCCTATCTTACAGTAGGAGGTAATGAAAACCGAGTTAGAAACTCTCTGTATTGTAGTACGGACAAAATGCCACCTAGAGGTCGTGGGAGAGGTAGAGAACGTGGTAGAGGCCGGAGGCAAGAGAAAACGTTGACACACGGCCCAGATTACCACCTGAACAGGAAGAGATTGCTCCACCGCACTGCACCTCCCCCCGAGACCACCCTGCCGCCGGGAGAATGTACCGCAGCTGCTCCAGTGGCGGATCAAGGGAACACTAACGTTATGACTATGATGGTAGAGGCTATGCACGACTCTAGTGCGAGCTCACGATAGCCACTCACCGCCCCAAAGCAAATCGGGCGAAACGATGCAACTCGAGTCTCGATATCCGAAGGACTTGAAGTATGATCCCGATCTTTCGATGGGTCTTCCAGTGACCCCACGGTGGCCGAGTTGTGGTCGTCCTCCATTGAGACCATTTTCAGTGATGAATTGCCCCGAGGACCGCAGGGTGTCCCATGCTACCTTTATCTTTGAGGATGACGCGTATTTATGGTGGGAGTCCGCCCAGGAACCATTGTCGCCAATGAGAAACGACACAGAATCTGCTTTAGGGAAGCGTTACGCGCGGAAATTTTACCTGCTGCAGGCTCGTTACGGAAGCGGTGAATTCTTACAACTTGCGCGAGCAATGGAGGCGCGTGGAGGTGTATGAGAGGGAATTCACCCGTTTGTCTCGCTTTGCCCCGAGCCGGTAGACACAGAGGCGGCGAAAAGCAGGCGCCGTTATGGGACCGGGATGAGAATGTCGAGGCTTCATTCAAGCACTAGCACCTCCCGATTATGCCTCCGCAGTGAGAGTGGCGGAATTGATTTGGGTGCGGCGCGCAGATCCATGATGAGGTAAGTGGTTTAACCGGGCACCCATGGCAAATCATAAGAGGAAGTGGGACCAAACAAATTCAAGCTCACACGGCGTCCCAGCGTACACACACGCATAGACCAGGACATTTTCGTGCGGTGTTCAGTCGAAACCACAAGTCAACAGAACGGAAATAACGGTGGAGATAAGCCACGAGTGCAAAGATTGTAGGTAGCGACATTGGGGTAAGTGTTTGGCCCATCCGGAGTGTGCTTCTGTGTGGGAAAAGAAGGGCACAGAGTTAATAGCTTTGCCCGAGTCAAGCCAAAGACTAGCCAACCTCAGGTTATCAATAGTGGGGCTTCTTGTGAAGCGGTTATACATCAAGGAAGAGCTTATGCAAGCACCAGAAAAACGAATATGGCTCGGTTCGGTGGTTACAGGTACACTTCCATTAATTGGGCACCTTGCCTTTGTATTATTTGATTCTGGTTCTACACACTCTTTTATTTCTGCATCCTTCGTAAATCAAGCTGAGTTAGAATTAGAAACGATTCTGATGCTCTCATGCTGCCTCTCCACTCCTGCGGGGATAAATTTGTTAGCCACTATGAAAGTCAAGGAAGGTAGTGTGACCATCGCAGACCATGAGTTAACAGTAAATCTAGTAGTCTTAGACATGTCTGACTTTGATGTGATATTGGGCATGGACTGGTTAGCGCAGAACCATGCTTGCATTGATTGTTTCAGGAAGGAGGTAGTGTTTACTCCTCCTGACCAACCTCAAGCTACTGAGTTCAGAGGCACGATAGCGAGAAGTAGGCCTAAGGTAATTCATCGCCTATAAGGCGAAAGTTATTACATCGGGAGCTTGGGCGTCTTAGCTTGCATACTAGATGCAAGGTGCACGAGATCTCTCTGTGTCATCACCTGCACTGATGGTGAATGAATTTACGAGACGTTTTCCCGAGGACCTCCCTGAATACCTCCTACGAGAGAGGTAGATTTTAACATCTGATTGGAATTAGGGACGACCCGATATCCAAGGCACCGCATGAAATGGCACACCGGCAGAGTTGAAAGAACTAAAAGTACAGCGATTACAAGACTTACTAGACAAGGGGTTTATACGCCCAAGCGTTTCGCCTTGGGAGCCCCCTGTGTTGTTCGTGAAAAGAAAGACGGATCCATGCGCTGTGTATAGATTACGAGGAGTTGAATAAAGTTACGATCAAGAATAAATACCCTCTTCCCGAGAATAGATGATTTGTTCGATCGATTTGCAAGGCAACAATGTTCTCCAAGATTGATCCGAGATCGAAGCTACCATCGATTGAGGATCGGTGAAGAGGATATTCCTAAAACAAAGATTCGAGATCACGTTATGGGCATTACGAGTTCACAGTGATGCCGTTTGGTTTGACCAACGCTCCTGCCGCTTTCATGGACTTGATGAACCGTTTATTCAAAGAGTTTCTCGATACGTTCGTGATAGTATTTATCGACGATATACTGATATACTCCAGGTGTGATGAAGATCATGAAAGGCACACGAGAAAGTTTTACTCACGCCGAGAGAATATAAGTTATATGCAAAATTTTCCAAGTGTGAATTACGCTCGGACAGTATCTTTCTTAGGGCACGTGGTGTCCGGCCGAGTCTCTGTTGACCCGGCAAAAGTGGAGGCCGTCACACACGGTGCCTCGTCCGACCACCGTTACAGAGGTACGTAGTTTTCTGGGTCTTGCAGGTTATTATAGGCGTTTCGTGCAGGACTTCGCCAAGATAGCCATGCCCATGACTCACCGACGCGCAAGGAAACTCATTTGTTTGGGATGATGCTTGCGAGGCGAGTTTCGAGAACTCAAGTGCAGATTAGTGTCACCCGATTCTTACAAATCCAGGGAACAGGAAGCTTTGTGGTTTACAAAGATGATGCTTCTAAGAAAGGTTTGGGTTGTGTTCTAATGCAAACACGGTAAAGTAATAGCCTATGCATCCCGACAATTGAAGACGCACGAGAGGAACTATCCAACTCATGACTTGGAACTAGCAAAGATGGGTCTTTGCATTAAAGATCCGGAGACACTACCAGTATGGCGAGAAAATTCGATTTTTACAGATCATAAAAGTCTCAAGTATCTGCTCACTCGTAAGGAATTGAACATGAGGCAACGCAGATGGTTGGAATTAGTGAAGGATTATGATATTGACATACAATACCACCCCGGTAAGGGCTAATGTCGTGGCGATGATGCCCTCGATAGGGAAGCGGTGTATACTTACGCACGAGTTCTTGCGACGAGCAGCAGAGTTACTGAGAGAACTTGCTCGAGCCGAAATTGCGGTACTTGTAGGAAAGACCACGACTCGATTAGCTCGATTAATCGGTACAACCAACCTTGAGACAACGCGCATCGTTGAGTCTCAAAAGAAAGACCTCGATTAGTGGAAAAACTTCTGCAGTAGCTACGAGTGAGTTGGCGAGTTTTCCCTATCCACGGATGGAGGATTACTATTCCAGGGACGATTATGTGTGCGAGATGATGACGAACTGAAAACGAAGATCTTGAGCGAAGCCCACAACTCACCATTCTCTATGCATCCTAGCAGTACCAAGATGTATCGAGATCTGAAACAGTCATTTTGGTGGTGTAACATGAAGCGCGACGTAAGCGAGTTTGTCGCCAAGTGTTTGACTTGTCGCAGTGAAGGCACCTAGCGAGAGACCAGCAGGATTACTGCAACTGCTACATGTACCTCGGTGGAAATGGGAGAGATCTCTATGGATTTCATAGTCGGATCGCCTAGAACCTTACGAGGTTACTCGGTAATTTGGGTCATAGTGGGCCAGATTAACCAAGTCAAGACATTTCATACCGAAAACCCACCTATTCTACTGAGATAAGTGGCGCGCGACTTTACACCGGGAAGAGATAGACCGTTTGCATGGGATTCCAGTCAAGATTATTTCAGACAGGGATCCACGTTTCACCTCCAACTTCTGGAGGAGTTTACAGAAAGCGTTAGGTTCACAGTTGAACTTTAGTACCGCTTTTCATCCACAGACGGATGGGCGCATGAACGCTTAAACCGAGATATTAGAAGATATGTTGCGAGCTTGCACCTTAGACTTCCCCGGTAGTTGGGACACTCATTTGCATTTGATGGAGTTTGCTTACAATAACGATTATCGATCGACCATCTAATGACTCCATTTGAAGCTCTCTATGGAAAACGTTGCGTAACTCCCGTTTTTCGGGAGGAGGTTGGCGAACGCCGCTTGTTGGGTCCGACTAGTACAGTCACTAATGAGGCAATACAAAAGATTAGGGCGCGAATGCAGACCGCCCAAGTCAGACAAAAGAGTTATGCCGACACGAGACGAAGGGACCTAGAATTCGATGTTGGGGACCAGGTATTTCTTAAGGTGGCCCCAATGAAGGGAATTCTAAGGTTTGGCCGAAAAGGGAAATTGAGTCCGCGATTCATCGGACCATTTGAGATTTTAGAGAGGATTGGTGCAGTGGCCTACAGATTAGCACTGCCGCCCTCCCTTTCAGCGGTTCATAACGTGTTCCATGTCTCCATGTTGAGAAAGTACGTTCCAGACCCGACTCATGTCGTAGACTTTGAACCATTGCAGTTAGCAGAAGATCTGAGTTATGGCGAACGACCGGTATAGATTATTGCAAGAGATCGAAAGACCCTCCGTAACCGTGAGATCAGCTTAGTTAAAGTGTTGTGGCAGAACCACCGCACGGAAGAAGCTACCTGGGAGCGAGAAGAGGAGGTGCGAGCTAAATACCCAGAATTATTTCAAGAATAGGAACTTTCGAGGACGAAAGTTCTTAAGGAGGGAAGGTTGTGACGACCACGACCACAGGTACTAATTATTTATTTTATTTAGCGTTCTATCAACCTGTGTGTGTCGAGTTGGATTAGTGAATCTCATCAAGCTCGGTGTTAGTGAGTCCTTGATTTTACTTAGCGTAAAGCGAAATATTCTACTAGATAATGATTTGTAAAAATTAAAGGAAAAAGAAGGAGCGATGGCACTTTGGTTATTAATCACTAAATGAGGGGTACATAGGACTTTTGATTATTGGCCTAATTTTTGTAGTATTTAAGCTCCTTAAAGTTCAAATTAAAGAAAACCCTAACCCTAAACTCATTGAGGCAAAACCCTAACCCTAAGCTCATTTTCTCTTCCTCCACAACTTAACCTAGCCGGCCACCTCCTCCTCGTGACTCATCGCCCCGCCGCCCCACCACGAAGAAGAGCTCGCCGTCCGACCCACTCCAACGTCTTGATGCAACCGAGATCATCACGCGAAGGATTGCCGATCGTGAGCCGCCGTTCGCAAAGCCTACGCCCCGGCCGTTGACGAGCCTTCCTGCAGCTGCGCGGCCGCCCATGGTCGGCTCTCAAGCCGCAAGCTCGCCGATCGAGAGCTTCCTTTTTCCAGCCGCTACTGCTGCTGAAGAAGCGCGCCGCCGCCGGAGCTCGCGAACGGAGAGGTCACGCGCGCCTCCAGTAGAGCCGAAACCCTCGGCAGTTGCTGCTACTCATAAACGTTGCCGCCGCTGCCGCCGCTCCGAGGATCAGCCACCGCTAACTGCCCTTATACCTTGCCGTCGCCGTCCGGATCCACCCACGACCACGGCGGGCAAAGACTATTTCTTGCAATCGCGGTTTTCTATTCGGTGAGCATCTTTTTATTCGCCCAAATCGGAATGAGTTATACAATGACCTTTGGATTATTAAGACGTTTACGTAAGGTACTGAAATTATTGTTCGAACATGACTTTTAGGGGCCAAGATTGGAGCGGAATTGAGGGTCAAACGTCGAGACGAACTAAGGAATATTAAGTCCTCGCGTTGAACTCGAGGTAAGCGGGGCATGAGATTGTAAGGACTTGAGTTAAGTACCTTTACAAGTATGGATTTAGTGAAGGCTCGGTGAATAATTTCGAATTGTTGTGTGAATCAGGTCCCACTAAAGGAAGAGTAGTCAAGGAGTTCGATTAGGTTTTGGAGCGAAATCGGAACTAAGGTAAGGGACCTTGTGCCGAATCTTTTTAAATGGGATTAAAGAAAACGAACTTCAATATTTTATGTGAAATTAGTACGATATTTTACTTAAAAGGATTTAATGATTTTTATACGAGAATATCCCGAGATTTTATGTGAAAATACTTTGATATTCTATGAGAAGATATCTCAGTATTTTATGCGAGAATGTCTTTGTATTTTATGTAAGGATATTCCAGTATTTCATGTGAGGATAGTACAGTATTATCTATGAGAATATTGCATGATTTTGTACGCGAGTATTACGCCCTCTCGATGTGAAAAGTCATGATTTGCATATTAATGATAATGGTTGTGGCATGTACACCATAGGTATGATGAATGATGGGACCTCATGCATGTTATGTATGTCATGAAATGAATTAATGAAAAGCGTGGACATTGGTCTCCTGAGAGCACTATGTGCATGGTCAAACATGCAATAGAGACCCTATGGGTCAAATTACAGGGGTCTGTGAGGGACTCAAATTATTACAGGGGTCTGTGAGGGACTCAAAATGAAATGACTCAGGATGACCAGTCGGCCACACAAATAAAAAGGTAGTCATGGATTAAAGACCTGACAATATGAGAAAGTTTTAGGTCCCGCATATGTACATTTCGAATAAGTTTAAAAGTCATGATTGTATGTGTATGCATATCCCAAACCTCGTGAGCGGCGAGGTCACTTACTGGGTATTGTTTTGCAATACTCACCTTTCTTTAAAAATGTTTTTCGTGTAAGGCCAAAGACGTGCGGGGAGTGTGACGGAGGCGCGTTGCTAGAACCATGGGAATAGACATGTTTTCCGCACATTCCTTTTATAACTGATGTTGTTCCTTTATGTTTTTGGAGTTTCAATTTACTTCACAGATTTTAATAGGCCATGTTAACCTACTCCTTTTATTTGTTTTAAATGATTTATTTGGGATCCCTAAAGACAAATTATTTTTAATTGGAGGTTTATTAAAGATCTTTTATCTCTTGGCCTATAAATGCATGCATGTGTGGTAATGTCCCTAAGAGTTTAGTCATAGAAAAGTAGGGGCGTTACAGATTGTGCACCACGGGGACATGACAGTCACGCAAATAACGCCGGAGCACAACGTTGCTGATCCATTTACAAAGGCCCTCACAACGTCGGTGTTTGAGGGTCACGTAGAAAGTCTAGGTCTTCGAGTGCTTCCTGGCTAGGGCAAGTGGGAGTATTGTAAAGGGTATTCGATGCCCTAGTTTATTGTAATTTTATTGTACATTTGAGAAATGTATTTTGTACTCCATTAGCTTAGTCCAAGTGGGAGTTTGGTTGGATGTATGTCCTAATCTTGAACATGTTTGTAATATTCACTGTTGAAATAAATAAGAGTTATTTTTTTATCACTTTATGTCTCGCATATTTACAAACTTTGTCCTATAAACTAAGGTCTAGGGTCATTGAATCATGAGAGTACTAGAACTTGAACGGTGTGTATTGGACACACAAAGAGGATCATGTTCGAGTTAATTACCCGAACGGTCTACAGTATACGGATAGGGTTGGAGATCTAATCTTCGATACGCTGTCGATGCGACCCTCTTTTTATTATATCCAAATGAGGTGATCCAACTCGTTCATGTGGTTGACATGCGAGTGGGGGCATCATGTGCAATAAGATTGTACAAGACTAGACCGTGAATTATTAGACCTACTGATGTAACACCGTTAATAGTATAAGACTAATAATTTCGTAGATGACCATTAGTGACTCGACCTTAATCCTGAGCGTGTTACGGACTGCTGTTTGCGAGAGTTTTTCCTTTGACTAGTACGGGTGAGGGTGGTCACATTTACTCGCCCAATATGCCTATCTTCTCAGGGACAGGACCACGTGGGGAGCTGGAAACTTGACTACATGAGATGGAATTCACTCGTTCCCGACTTAGGGAAATTAGAGGGGTTGTTCCTTAAGTGTTGTCCCCAGGGCTTGGACAACGGGCACCCACCCTCTCACTGGCACGAGAGGGGTGTTGTTTATGGTTGGACCATACAACCTTGTTGTTCATTAGAGGAGCAGTGGGGACTTAAGGAGCAAGAGGTAGACATAGAGGTAAAACGGTAATTTGACCCAGCAGAGTCTACGAACAACCTGTGAAGGGTCGACTCACGGGCATTAGTTATATCAATGGACACAACTTGTCCTACAGTGATGAGAGTGCAACTACGGGCTTTAGTGGAGTGTTCCCGTAGCTAATGAATGTTGAATAATTGGGTCAAAGAGTTTGACAGGTTAGTCTTGGATCATTGGAGCTTGTCATCTGTAGATCCATTAGGTCCCTCGGTTGGCTCAAACTAGATTAATAGAGGGTTTACAGTTTTGTGTGGATTTGAAGTGTTCAAATTCATTAAAAGGGTATTTATGTCATTTATATGAGATGTGATTGACATAATATATAGTTTAATGTGAATGAGATTCATAATAAACTATAGGTTAGCCTAATTGATTAGTTAGTGCTAATTTTAGAAAAATTGAATTGAGAGAAATTTAATTGAATGTGATTCAATTTAAAACTCACAATTATACAAATGTAATTTGTATAATGAGATATGACATATTTTATTATATGTGGTTATGCAAATATGATTTGCATAATCTAAGGTTGTGGTAAAATGGTAAATAGGTGGAGATTTCAACTCCACCTATCACCATTATATAATGCCTTTGTGAGCAGGCATTGAGGAAGCTTTTGTCATTTTTTGGATTTTCCATCCAAGAACTCTCTCAAATTCTCTCTACTCCTAAACCAAAAGAGTCCCACCACTCTCTCTCTACTCTCTCTCTACCAATGGAGAACAACCGAGAAGATCTTTCGAAGGTATCACTGTTCGGTTCTGAGATTGTGAACGTAGAGATCGAGATCGGAGAAAGAATTCGTGAAGAAGTGTTCTTCAACAAGTAAGTAGCTTTTCTTACTATTTTCCTTCTTTTACAACATGTTTAGCCTAGGAATTTATGTGATAAATTCGGTTTTAAGAAAAGTTTTTTCACAACGAACACCACGACATTCCAAGTCGTTTCCGCTGCGGGAGTTTTATTGCCTTCACGCTCAACCTACTGACAACAACCGAGAAGACTCTTTGGAAGTGTCCCTGTTGCTCGGTTCGAGGTTCATGATCGTAGAGATCGTTGGAACGAGAGAAATCGTGACCGGAGGAGAAAACGTCGAAGAAGAGTTCTTTAACGAGTAAGTAGTTTTTATCTAATGTTTTCTTCTTGTTAATTAGCATGTTAGTCTAGAATTGATAAGATTAGTTCAATTTTAAGATATGTATTGCACAACGAATCAACGACGTTTCACAACGTCTTCCGCTGCGGGAAATCAATTCCCTTCAATTGGTATCAGAGCCAATCCTTGCTCTTCGTTGTGCATTTTGTACTTTATTAAAATTAGATGGGTTTCCTTAATTATCATGAGAGCTGATTATTTCGGTTTGCATGTTGGATGGTTTCGATTTTGGCACTCAACATAGATTTACTTTTATGTTGATTCGATCAATGTAAAGGCCTATTATTTTT
Source organism: Trichosanthes cucumerina (assembly GCA_036507285.1). Classification (NCBI taxonomy): domain Eukaryota; kingdom Viridiplantae; phylum Streptophyta; class Magnoliopsida; order Cucurbitales; family Cucurbitaceae; genus Trichosanthes; species Trichosanthes cucumerina. The sequence goes on from CM071841.1 coordinate 21,032,712, forward strand.
GGGCAATTTAGAAAGTAAATCGAGCTTGTAAGTCCGTGTCGTTCGTGGCATAAGATGTTGTGAAGAAAACGGAGCGAATACGGGCAATTTCCAGCAAGTGGTAATGTTGGACAGGCGATGGCGTTTAGACGTTGTTTTTAACCTAATGCTTATATTCAAGATTTTAGAGCTAACACACATAATTTAGGGATAAAATAACATGAGGATCACTAAATTAAATGCAATTCAAGTGGATTAAACACTAAAATTCTAGTAAAATAACTCACTTATGGTGAGTTATCAAACCCCCAAACTTGAACTACTCATTGTCCTCAATGAGTTCTATTCCCTAAACACATTAAAGTCCTTTAAAGACTGAAATCATTTGGGTTAACTAAACAAGGATTGGGAACTTATGCTCTAAGCTACAAGCCACCATTCAATCAATGATCTTTAAGTGGCCCACACAGGGTTCCTAGCTACACTTATGCATCAATATCCAAGAGCAAACCAACTAGGATTCGACACCTACCCTCAAGCTCAACCACTAGAATCCTAATCATTCAAATCAAGCAACTCATAGTTAAAGATAAGTCACACTCCAAAACTCGCATGACTACAATTTTATGATCATTCCTTTTATTTTATTTTATTTTTTATAAAAACAGATATTTACATTATTCTCCTCCACTTCCATAAAACTCACTACTTAGGGCTATGTTTTTTTATTATCTTTTTCTTTTTCTTTTACCATTTTTTTATCTTCTTGACTCTCCTGTAGTTCTTAGAATGGCACACGTGGTTAGCGTAGCACACCTAAGCAATGAGGCTCTCCCGTAGTTCTTAGAATGGCACACGTGGTTAACGCAGCTCATCTAAGCAATGGGTACAGGCTTCTCGCTTGATACCTTCGCTCCAAGAGGCCAACATGGTTAGTGCCAAGACCCCCTGACATCGAGTACCAAGTTGCCTAAACTGACTCTAAATAACAAAAGAAGTAGCACATTTTTTTTAGCCCAATGGAGTTTTAAGGAAATGAAAGGTTTGCACACTTTTTCTTTCTTTCCCTTTTTTTCATTTTTTTCTTAAAAATAAACACGAAGAATTTACCTTTCCCCCCAAACTTAGAGTACTCAATGTCCTCATTGAGTTAGGGAGGTCGGGTAACTCCCCCAAACTTGAAATGATCACAAATTTGGAGTTTACTCATTTTGGAACATTCTAAACGATGTATGAGTTACCTAACTTGTCATGGCTTCTAGCTTTCAACTTTTGGCCTAGGAGTTGAATCCTAACTAGTTTGATTAACACACTAACAATAAGTGAACTAAAAAAAACCTTAATGAAAAGCTTGACCTTGAGAAACACCAAACAAGATAGCATACTCTTGCCTCAAACACAAACAACAACTCTTATTTTCATTAACCCTAAGATTTGACCTTAACTTTGTATTTTCAATGATATGTGTAACAAGTTTCTACCAAAAACAACTAAGTTTTTACCATTAAAAACATGCAGAAACTTAATTTTTAAACAAGGGACAACAACCATCTTTCCTATTTTTACTTGCTTAAACATAATGAATCAACTACCTACATCATGCATATCATAGACCATGAAAACCAACAACTAAACATGGAATCCAGTAGTCAAATTAGATCATTTTAAAGTCCTAAAGCAAGTAAATAACTTTATAAACACAAAGGCATGCAACACCCTATAAACGCTAACAACACACACAGTCTCATCAACGAGAAAATTTTCAATCAAGCCCAAAATAAGATTCGAAACAACACATGTCTCCTCATGGTTAAGGCATACATTGCCCATAATGTAAAAATGCTCACTTAAGTATGCTTAAGGACAACTAACAAAGATGGAAGGGAGAACAATCACCTCGAATCGATGAGACCTCCACTAAAGCGCATATCAATCATCAAACCCTAAGGGAGCTGCAAAATAGGCAAGGGTTATTTATTTAAAAACAAAAACAACTAAAAACGAAACAAAACAAAAAAAATAAAAAAATTAAAGACGAAACAAACGAAATAAACTTTGGGTTGCCTCCCAAGAAGCGCTTATTAAACGTCATTAGCTTGACGTAGTATACGTGGGCTCGTCAAGTGCGTAAAAATTCTCCCACTTCTTCTTGGGCCTCCTTTCTTGAATCTACAAAACAAATTAATGCTAGCAAGAATACTAGCTTCTCATGAGAGCCCGATTCGGATATATTTTTGATTTTTATATAATAAAAGAAAAGGAAAAACAACAAAGTAAATATTTTTAGTTTTTATTTGATAATAGAAAAGAAGGAAAAATAGGAAAATGAACAGACTCACAAAAAGACACCGACTCGAGAGCATAGAAAGAAAAACATTCACCAATAAGAGAAAAATCAGAAGATAGAACTAACACAGACTCAAAAGCCTCACACTCTACCTCCTGGCTTGACTCAACAGGCTCGACTTCTTCCACACTCTCACTAACTCCATCCTGGTGTGTGCTAATAGGTTCTAGTTCTTTTACATCTAAAGCACAATTCTCTAAATGCCTATATTCAGAAAAATATGAAGGACTAGGATCCTGAGGATCGATCAGTGGGTCAGTGATCAAGTGACTCACCGAACTATCTAAGGGTGTGGGTCCTCCTTCACTATCTTCCCTAGGGTGTTCAACCTCAGATGAGTCTAAATACATTTGTTCTCTAAGGGAGACAAGTGTATCCGTTAGGCGTTGAATTGACTCCCCTATTTGAATATTCATCTCTTCTATTTGAATATTCATCTCTTCTACTTGCCTATTCCTCTCTTCTCGTGGTTCTCATATATTCTAATAACAATATTTTAAGGAAGATTAAATCTTCACCAGGGTTTCTTGAATATAGGAAGGATACGGCTCAAAACCCCTAGGATATGGTTCATAGGCCCAATTGCTATGATTATTATCATACATGTGGTTCCCATGAGTCATAGATTCAGTATTATAGTAATTAGGCATTTGGTAGCCATAAGCTCCATACCCCTCACTAGAAGACTCTAAATTGGCATAGGGATAATCATAAGAAAAGGAACTATATTGTGGTTGCTCATTGGACACAGAAGACCACCCAAAGTTATCATAACCCATAGTTAAATAATGAATCAATTATAACACGCTCAACAAACACAATAAGCACCAACACAACAAGAAAGAATAACCAAGACTCAACAAAGATAAAAATACGAAACAAAGATAACAAGACACACCCAACAAGAAAAACAAGAATAAAATGCTAAAATCAACTCAAACAAACTAAGAATCAAAACTAGTCCCCGGCAACGGCGCCAAAAACTTGATGCGAAAATATCGTGTACCCTAAACTAATGTAAATTAGAATGAGACACCAATACTTCTACGACGTGCAAGTATACACGGTCGAGAGCAGCAAGTGATAAGTAAGAGTATCGATCCCACGAGGACTAGCTAGACCTAAATGAATGAGTGTCCTAGAAAATTTTCTTTATTTTAGTGCAATGAATGAGTGTGCAAATTACTATTGGAAATAAAATAAATTAAAAGAAAGATAAGATACGACGCAAGAAAATAACTAAATTTAAATGCGGGGAGAGGAGAATGCAAACAAGAGGGGAGATGCAAGAGATGAGATTTTTAATGAAAAATAGGCTCGGGTTAGAGTTCTAATGTTCAATTGGAATAAATTTTGAGTGATGCCTTGAATTTACCTACACATGCATTCAAATGATTCTTTCCAAAATCACTAAGTTTTAAAACCTACAATTTCCCAATTGTAATCTAAATTATGTCCATGATTTTAGGTTCTAGGTGGGTTAATTATCCCTAATTAACTCAATAATCCTAGGATGAAATTTTAGTTTTCTAATTCATTAGCTTTCCCAAGCTTTGCTGCAGACCTGCGTTGCAATGCCGCTGGGCGTTGAGCCCCTGAGGCTTGCGCTGAGACGCACCATGTTGCAATGAAGCCCACGACGTTGCAACACCATGTGCATAGTGGGCGGTTTGCGAGAATTCTTTGCGCTTAGTGGGCAGATGGGACAGTTTTCCAGTGGTTTCTTTCGTTTTTATTTATTAATTATTTTATATTATTTTTAAAATAAGTTTATTAATTAATATTAATATTATTTTGATATTAATGTTAATTAATTAAAATAAAGTCCCTAGGGTGCCAAAACCGGTCGTATTATGCTATTTATTTTTATGCAGGTGTTGTATAATTATTCTATGTGCATAATGTATGTTATATAGATTAAAATCTCACCTTAGGTTAAACATTTCATGCATCATTTTTATATTATAAGAGTTATTATATATAGAATGCATGATAGGATTACATTATAAGAGTTATAATATAATGTATGTGTTTTAATTTAATTAATATAAGAGTTTTTAATTTAATTAATATAAGAGTTATATTTCTTAAATTAAAAGCATTGACATGCCTTTATACATGTTATGTATGTATATTATATAGTTTAATTATTCATGTGATGAATGATCAAGCATTATAATATAGAAATACATGTAACCTAAGTTAATTATTAGTTTTAAATTGTTTAGAACTTGAATAATTAGACTTAGGCTTTCTAGTTCTAATAAGATTAGAATTAGGAAATCCAATATGACTTATGAATGGTGACTGATTAGTAACTCAATCTCAGGAAGGTTCTGTCTAAGGCTAGGGTATTTAAGCTGACGTTATGCAGAACACCCCTACCTGGGAACCAACCTGGGAGTGAATTTTGTATGGAGATTCGTAGGTTATATTCTCGTGAGTGTCGTTAATTAAATTACTTCTTGGGGTGTATGCCCTAATCTCGTGTAAGTTTGTAATATTTCATGTTGAAATAAATAAGAGTTATTTTTTTAATACTTTGTGTCTCACATATTAATAAACTTAATCCAATAAACTAAGATCCAGGGTCATTGTATTTTGAGAGAACTAGAACTTGAACAGTGTGTAGGGACACACGGTAGGATCACATTCGAGTAAATGACCCGAACGGTCTACAGTATACGGATAGGGTTGGAGACCTAATCCTTGATACGCTGTGGATGCGGACCGCTTTGTATTAGATACAAACGAGGTGATCCAGCTCGTTCATGTGGTTGACATGCACGTGGGGGCACCCTGTGCAATGAGATTGTACAAGACTAGACCATGAATTATTAGACCTACTGATGTAACACCGTCAACAGTATAGGACTAATAACTTCGTAGATGACCATTAGTGACTCGTCCTTAATCCTGAGCGTGGTACGGACTCCTGTTTGCGGGAGTCTGTTGATGCGAAAATATCGAGTGCCCTAAACTAATGTAAATTAGAATAAGACTCCGACACTTCTACGACGTGCAAGTATACACGGTCGAGAGCAGCAAGTGATAAGTTAAAGTATCGATCCCACGAGGACTAGCTAAACCTAAATTAGTGAGTGTCCTAGCAATTTTTCCTTATTTTAGTGCAATGTATGAGTGTGCAAATTACTATTGTAAATAAATAAATTGATGTGATAAGTGTGCAAAGACAAGACTAGACTCAAGAAAATAACTAAATTTAAATGAGGGGAGAGGAGAATGCAAACAAGAGGGGAGATGCAAGAGATGAGATTTTTAATGAAAAATAGGCTCAGGTTAGAGTTCTAATGTTCAATTGGAATAAATTTTGAGTGATGCCTTGAATTTACCTACACATGCATTCAAATGATTCTTTCCAAAATCACTAAGTTTTAAAACCTACAATTTCCCAATTGTGATCTAAATTATGCTCATGATTTTAGGTTATAGGTGGGTTAATTATCCCTAATCAACTCAATAATCCTAGAATGAAATTTTAGTTTTCTAATTCATTAGCTTTCCCAAGTTTATGAATTATAGAGAAGTTAAAAAGGCCAAGTTAAATTCAATAAAATTTCATAAATTCAATCAATGACATTAATCATAAATTCGTTCCAAAGTTTACATTAAAAACGACCTAACCCTTGCCTAAAAAAATTTAGTTCATGATTAAAATCGAGTCACATATCTCTAGTTTAAGCATGCTTTTATTGATTGAGGAGTTCATGAAAAACAACCAACAATGTTCACTAAATTAGCCTAAATCAACCACAATTCTAGCCTAAAACAGTCACGAGTTATGCCTAAAACAGTGAGCAAAAGTATTCTAAATCAGTACGTAAGCAACCCAAAAATTCAGTATTAAATTGGTGGTTGACAACAAGCAATAACACTTAGAGATAGGGAAAACGTTACACAGCAGGTGGCCTTATTTTTTAAGTTTAGTTCGATAGAGATCTCTCATCAACGGAAGATCGAAACAACGATCCAATCGTTCAAAATGAAGCCTTGTGAGTCTCAAACAAGCTATCAAACTTTCAGCACAATCCAACGGTTGAAACTTCAGGAATCGACAACTTTGTGAGCGCCGCCGGTGAAAAACTGAACTGCACTGATCTCCCAATGTGACAGCGATATCTGACACAGCGAAGCTCAGAACGACGATCCAACCGTTCAAAGTAGAGCCCTATGAGTCTCGAACAAGATGTTAAAATTGCAGCACAATCCAACGGTGAAAACTTCGAAAAACGATAACTTTGTGAGCGTCGTCTGTGAAAAATCGAACTGCACGATTTTTGCTACAACAATGACACCTTGAAGTTTCGATTTTTTCCTCAATTGCACGATTGCTACAACAATGGCACTTTCATGATTCTTCTCTTCAAGACACACCTTTGTTGTAGCAATCGCCCCTTCTCTCTCTCGCTCTCTTCCCCTTTTGTGGCAACTTCTTCTCTACTTTTGCACTTGTGAACCCTAACCTCCTTATATAAGATGGTGTTTAACTCCACAAATTAAAAAAATACCTTAAGGGTAAAAAGACCATATTACCCTTCGGATAAAATGTCTAAAATGCCCTTAGGGACTCTTGTAATTTTTAAACATCTCCTACACACAGAAAAATTCTAAATAAATTTATGAAGTCAATTATAAATCAAACTAGATACGCAAGGATTTTTGGAGTTAAGAAAAATCTCAAATAATTAACCGTTAGCTTATTTTCCTAAATTTCTTAAATTAAAGCACAAAAACATCAAAATTAATTCTTTTTGAACCTAATGCTTAAATTCAAGATTTAAAGCTAATATACATAATTTAGGGATAAAATAACATGAGGCTCAACAAATTTTATGCAATTCAAGTAGATTAGGCACTAAAATTCTATTAAAATAACTCTCCTATAGCGAGTTATCATCTGTCCTTTGACTACTTCGAGTGAGGGTGGTCACAGTTACTCGTCCAATATTCCTATCTTCTCAGGGAAAGGATCACGTACGTGGGTGTTGGGATTTGTGCCCTAAAACTCGTAGTTTGTAATTATGTTCTAATTAATGCAATAAAGTGTTATTATTTCAATAAACTGTTATTGTTGTTATCTACGAGTTTGCCTTTATTTAAACCCTAAATCCAATAAACTAAACATCCAAGGCTGTTAAATGAATCTTTAACTGAATGTAATGTACATAAAAAGGATCTCGGTTCGAGATACAGCCTAAAGGGTCTATAGCTAGGGGATAAGGTTTGGGTACCTTACCCTGGTAAAACTATGGATGTAGCTCATTTTGTATTTGATACAAACACTGTGATTCTAACGTGTTCGTGTAGATGACATGTGAGTGGGGATATCCCATGTAATGAGATTACATAAGACCGAACCACGAAATAGTAACATCTAGCTGTAACTCCATTGACTAGTTAGGTTTCTATTTCACTAGGATGACCTAGGCAACTTGATCTCAATCCTGAGCAGGTTACGAACTCTTGTTCGCGAGGGATTGTCCTTTGACTAGTATGGATGAGAGTGGCCAGATTCGCCGACTCAATATGCCTACCTTCTTGGGGACAAGACCGAGTGAGCGGCTGGAAACTTAACTTAGCAAGATGGAATTCACTCCTTCCCGCCTACTAGGGTAAGTAGAGGAATGTTCCCTTAAGTGGTGTCTCTGGGACTTGAACAAAGGGTCCGACCCTCTCATTGGCCCGATAGGGACTATGTTTGTTGGTAGGACCACAAACAAATTGTTCATTAGAGGAGCACTGGTACTTAAGGCACAAGATGTAACCTAGGGGTAAAACGGTAATTTGACCCAGCTGGTGTTGCGAACATTCGTGAAGGATTGACTTGCTGTTATTGGTCAATATCCATGGACACAGAAATATATCTGTAGTGAGAAGAGTGCAGCTGTGGGACTTTAGTAGAGTGTTCCCGCAGTTAACGAATGTTGATTGGAAGGTTAATGAGATTAACCGAGCAATCTTGTATCGTTGGAGCTTCTGATCTGTAGGTCCATTATGTCCACCTTCTAGCTCGTAAAGGGTTCTTGGATCATTTGAATTTGAAATGTTCAAATTCATTAGGGAATAAATTTAATGTATATTGATACAATATAATATATAGTTTTGGAACTATATATTATAAACTTAATATGAATATGATTCATATAATGAGAGAATTGAATATTTGAAAGAGTTCAAATATTATATAAAATGTGAATGTGATTCACATTTGCAAACTATAAGATTAAATTTAATGTGCACTGGTTGTACATTAAAACTATAGGTTAAACGGGTGATATGATTAAATGAGATTTAATCCAAATTAAATATATGATATTTAATTTGTATTATTTAAATATGATTTAAATAAATAATTAAATTTGATTTAATTATATTATTATTATTATTATTATTATTATTATTTTAATAATAATAAATGAGGAAACGTGTCACTCAGACACGTTCCCCACTACCCCTCCCCTTCTCCCTATCGACAGTTTAACAGGGAGAAGGGGATTGCTCACTTCAGTTAATCGATTTTGATCATTTTCCATACTTACAGAAGAATTCTCTCTCTCAATCTGAATTAATCCCAAAATTCTTCTTCCAAGAGTTGAATTACCTTTCCACCAAGGTAGATCTAAGTAGAACTCAGAGATATAGAAGGTTCTCCTGTTGGTAGTGTTCTTCTTGGAGAAAAACAGAGAAGTTCTGTTGTTTTGCTGAAAAGCTAGGAGCAAGGCGTTGCTGGAGAATTAGAAACCACAAAGGTATTCTTCTTCTTCCCTTTAGTTTAATTGTTAAACTTTACATGTTTGCATGTATGCTATTATCCATGTCTAATAGGATTAGAAATTCATGCTTGTTCTGTATTATTTATCAATGTACTGATTTTTGTTTCAACTAAAACAATCAAGCACATTAACGATCCCAAACATGTTTCCGCTGCTCAAGGAGATCCGATCTCCATCAGTGGGGAGCTGGAAACTTGACTACGCGAGATGGAATTCACTCGTTTCCGAATTAGGGAAATTAGAGGGGTTGCTCCCTTAAGTGTTGTCTCCAGGACTTGGACAACGGGCGCCCACCCTCTCACTTCCCCGAGAGGGATGTTGTTTATGGTTGGACTATACAACATAGTTGTTCATTAGAGGAGTAGTGGGACTTAAGGAGCAAGAGGTAGACATAGGGATAAAACGCTAATTTGAACCATCAGTGTCTACGAACAACTTGTGAAGGGTCGACTCACGGGAATTAGTTATATCAATAGACACAACTTGTCCTACAGTTATGAGAGTGCAGCTACAGGCTTTAGTGGAGTGTTACCGTAGCTAATGAATGTTGAATAACCGGGTCAATGAGTTTGACAGATTAATCTCAGGTCATTGGAGCTCATCATCTGTAGGTCCATTAGGTCACTCGGTTGGCTCAAACTTGATAAATTGAGGGTTTAAAGTTTGGTGTGAATTTGAAGTGTTCAAATTCATTAATTAGGTATTTATGTCATTAATATGTGATATAGTTTACATAATATATAGTTTTATGTGAATGAGATTCATAATAAACTATAGTATAACCTAACTGATTAATTAGTGCTATTTGGAGAAATTGAATTGAGAGAAATTAAATTGGATGTGATTCAATTTAAAATTCCACAATTATACAAATGTAATTTGTATAATAAGGTATGAGATACCTTATTATATGTAATATGCAAATATGATTTGCATATTATAAGGTTGTGGTAAAATGGTGAATTGGTGGAGATTTCAACTCCAACTCTCACCATTATTTAAAGGATTTGCAAGAAGCTTTTGGTGAGAAATTGATTCATTTTTTTGGAAATAAGTTCCAAAGAGCTCTCTCCTTCTCTCAAACTCTCTCAATTCCTCTTAACTCTTCTCCTCACCAAAAACAAAAGGGAGTCCCACATACTCTCCCTAAACCTACCGAGAACAGCCGAGTAACACTTTTGGACGTGTCCAAATTGTTCGGTTTGAGAGTTCGTGGTTTTAGAGGTCGTTGGTGCGAAGGTGTTCGTGACCGAAGGAGAAAACAGTGAAGAAAGGTTCTTCAAGAGGTTCGTATATCTAATTCGTTACTGTTTTCTTAGTGTAAACAACATGTTTAGCCTAGAATTAAGTGTTTAATTCAATTTTAAAATATATGTTGCGCAACGAATCAACAACGTTTCACAACGTCTTCCGCTGCGGGAAATTTCAATTCCTTTCATTACTCACATAGACCTAAGTTAATAATGTGATTATAGATTTAGGCTAATCTAATATAAGTGTTGTATTGGTAGACTTAGGTAAATAATAGTTGGTTTATCTAAGTCAATCCCGATTAATTTAAAGTGTTGAGTGGGAGGAAATAAAGTGTATGAGTTACATTTATTTTTCCATCCACAAATCTTCATTAAGTTTGTTGGGATTTGTGCCCTAAACATATGTAATTTTGATCAAATAAATAAAGAGTTATTTGTTTTGATAAAATTATATTCTTGTTTTATAAATCCAATAAACTAAGCTCCAAGGTTATAATGTATCTTGAACATTAGTATAGTAGACACTATTTGGATTGTGTTCAAGAGTATAACCTAAATGGTCTATGGTATAAGAATAAGATTGGAAACCTTATTCTGGTAACACCATGGATGTGGCCCACTTTGTAATTAGTACAAGTGAGGTGATCCAACTCATTTATGTGGTTGACATGCGAGTGGGGGCATCCTGTATGAAGAGTTCATACAAGACTGGACTGCAAATTACTAGTCTATCCAGTATAACACCGTTAATAAGATAAGACTGATAATTTATAGATGGTCATTAGTGACTCGACATGAATCTTGAGTAAGTTAAGAACTCCTGCTTATAGCGGTTTGTCCTTAGACTAGTATGGGTGAGAGTGGCTTGTAGCCGACTCAATAAGCCTACCTTCTCAGGGACAGAACCTCGTAGGTAGCTGGCGACTTAACTATACAAGATGGAATTCACTCATTCCTACATTAAGGAATTAGATAGGTTGTTCCCTTATTAACTGAGTCCAGGTCTTGAACAACGGGACCCCGCCATCTAAACTGACTTAAGAGTGTATGAGTCTATGGTAGGACCTTAGACTTGTTGTTCATTAGAGGATCAGTGGTGCTTAAGGAACAAAGAGGTAGTCACAGGGGTAAAACGGTAATTTGGCCCAGTTGTGATTACGAACAACATGTGAAGGGTCGACTCATGGGTAATGATTATATCAATGGACACAATATAATCTACAGTGAGGAGAGTGCAGCTACAAGTCTATAGTGGAGTGACTTGTAGTTAATGAATATTGATTAAGCGGGTCAAAGAGTTTGATCGCTTAATCTCACATCATGGAGCTCATGAACCGTAGGTCCATTAGGTCCCTCTGTTGGCTCAACATGGTAATATTGAGGGTATAAAATTAGGAATGAAATTGAAGTGTTCAATTTCATATATGAGGTGTTATATCAGTTATATGTGATATAATTGATATAATATATGATTTTAATGTGAATTAGATTCACAAATAAACTATATACTAATGAGAGAATGAAAGAGGGATAAGATGGTAATTTCTATTCTATTTTCCTATAAATAGTTGCATGAGATGCAACTTTGTGGAAAAGAAAAAGATAATCTTTGGAAACCCTAGATTATTCTATTGTTGTGTAGTTGGAAATGTTCTACACACACATTCTCTCAAAACTCCACATCTCACCCTAAAAAGAACCCACCATCCTCCCTCACCTAGAGAACAACGAAGAAGATCTGGTGGTGGTGTCCATGATCGTTCAGGTTCGAGTTGCTGAGATCATGATCGTGGGAGAAGGAGCTCGTGAAGAAAGAGTTCTTCAAAGGGAGGAGCACTTGAAGAAAGAGTTCTTCAAAGGTATTTTCTTGTTGTACAATGTCTTATAGCATGCTTAATCTTAGCTTTATTTGATCTTGATTGAAATCCATGAGACTAAATAAGAACACGCAATTCGCAATCGTTTCCGCTGCGGGATCCGATCCCTTCAAAGTTCACACCGTGAGATCCATACTTGGCCTCGTGGCACAAATGGGAGTGTCCCCCTTCGGATGGAATTTGTATGGGTCAATATCAATGTGAATGCAGAGAGTACTTATAGTGAGTGGGAGTAGGACCTGTGAAAACGGGACCCACAGGCTCTTCTATCGATTCACATCGTGAGACGCCTATGATCCGCATGCTAGTTTGGCCTGGACTTGACAATCCCTTCGGAGTGAAGGGAATGAAAATCCCACGCAGTGGAAAAGCGATTGAATCGCCGTGGTATCGTTGTGAAAAACGGATTCTTGAAATTGTTTCTATCACATAAGAACTAGATTAAACATGCTTTTTAGAAGGAAACACAGTAAGAATTACTTACTTGTTAAATAACCGGTCTTCACGAAATCCTTCTCCGGTCACGAACTCTTCGTGTTCACGATCTCAACGAACTCGATCTTCTCGAACGACGAGTAACCCAGACACCACCGAAAGGCTTCTGGGTTGTTCTCTTTTAGGTAGAAGGAAAGTAGGTGGGACTCCTTTTTGGTGAAAGGGAGGAGAGAATTGAGAGAAGATTGAGAGAATTGCAAAGTTCTTTTGTTGAGAAATCGAAAAAATGAGCCAAATGCATATGAAATCCTTCTTGCAAAGGGTTTATATAATGGTGATAGGTGGAGTTGAAATCTCCACCTATTTACCATTTAACCACAACCATAGGTTATGCAAATCATATTTACATAACCATATATAATAAGATATCTCATATCTCATTATACAAATCACATTTGTATAATTGTGGATTTTTAAATTGAATCACATTCAATTTAATTTCTCTCAATCCAATTTCTCCAAATTAGCCCTAATTAGACGATTAGGCTAATCTATAGTTTATTATGAATCTCATTGACATTAAACTATATAATATGTCAATCATATCTCATATAAATGACATAATTACCCTTTAATGAATTTGAACACTTTAAATCCACACCAAAACTGTGAACCCTCTATTAATCTAGTTTGAGCCAACCGAGGGACCTAATGGGCCTACAGGTGATGAGCTTCAATGATTCGAGACTAACCTGTCAAACTTTTTGATCTGGTTAATCAACATTCATTAGCTAGGGTAACTCTCCATTAAAGCTCGTAGCTGCACTCCCGTCACTATAGGACAAGTTGTGTCCACTGATATAACCAATACCCATGAGTCGACCCTTCACAGGTTGTTCGTAGACACTGTTGTGTCAAATTACCGTTTTACCCCTGTGTCTACTTCTTGCTCCTTAAGTCCCCACTGCTCCTCTAATGAACAACAACGTTGTAAACGTCCAAGCATATACAACACCCCTCTCGGGCCAGTGAGAGGGTGGGCGCCCGTTGTCCAAGACATGGAGACAGCACTTAAGGGAACAACCCTTCTAGTTTCCCTAAGCTCGAGGACGAGTGAATTCCATCTCGCGTAGTCAAGTTTCCAGCTCCCCATGTGGTTCTATCCCTGAGAAGATAGGCATATTGGGCGAGTAACTATGACCACCCTCACTCGTACTAGTCAAAGGACAGACCCCCGCAGACAGGAGTCCGTAACACGCTCATGATTAAAGTTGATTCACTAATGGTCATCTACGAAGTTATTAGTCCTATACTGTTAATGATGTTACATCAGTAGGTCTAATAATTCACGGTCTGGTCTTGTACAATCTCATTGCATAGGGTGCCCCTACTCGCATGTCAACCACATGAACGAGTCAGATCACCTCGTTTGCATCTAATACAAAGCGGGTCGCATCCACAACGAATCCAGGATTAGGTCTCCAACCCCATCCATATACTGTAGACCGTTCGGGTCATTAACTCGAATGTGATCCTCCCTGTGTGTCCACTACACACCGTTCTAGTTCTAGTTCTCTGATAAATTCAATGACCCTGGAGCTTAGTTTATTGGACAAAGTTTGTAAATTTGCGAGTCACAAAGTGATGAAAGAAATAACTCTTATTTATTTCAATAGGTAATTACAAACAAGTACGAGATTAGGACATACATCCCAACACGGAGGGCTTTGATCATGGGAGTCGAAACACCGTGAACTCCCAAAAGGGATACAATTTCCTTGTTGGTTTTCCTTCGTAGTCCTCCCTTCGGCGGCTATTGTTTGGACATATATTTAGAAATTTAAGGATAGAGGGTGACACTCACAGGATTCATTAAGAGGTAATGGATTCATACCGAAAATGGTAATTGGATGCCTAATGGAATAAGAGTTATTCTGGTATTAGGGTCTGGTCGAGAAAGTCTTGTTCCGAAAAATGGTGGCAGTCATTCTAAAACTTTGGGGTATCATTGCAATTTTTAATGACCTAGGGATCATAAAATAAAAATTTTCTAAAACCTGATTGGATTTTCATAGTTTTTGCGATATTAATACAAAGTTTTTCCTATTTCAGCAAACAAAATGTCTAGTTCAATCATAGCCCTGTTAGCTTCTGACAAATTAGTTGGTGACAATTTTCAAACGTGGAAAAACAATATCAACAAAATTTTGGTAACTGACGACCTTAAGTTCGTGCTCTCTGAAGAGTGTCCTCATGTGCCAAGCTCGACCGCATCGCGAAGTGTTCGTGATGTGTACGATCGGTGGATCAGGGCTAACGAAAAAGCCAAGGTCTACATAATTGCCAGCATGTCTGAAGTCTTGGCAAAGAAGCATGAGGTTATGGTCACCGCGAAGGAGATCATGCAGTCGTTGAATGACATGTTTGGACAACAGTCCTTTTAGGTCCGGGACGATGCCTTCAAACACGTTTTCAATGCAAAGATGAATGAGGGAACGTCTGTCCGTGAACATGTTATGGATATGATGACCCACTTTAACCTGACAGAGATGAACGTGACTTCGATCGATGAGTCGAGCAGGGTCAGCTTTATCATGGAGACTCTTCCGAAGAGTTTCCTTCAGTTTCGTAGCAACGCTGTTATGAACAAGATTAGCTACACTCTTACCACCTTACTCAACGAACTACAGAACTTCCAGTCCTTGATGCGAGTCAGGAGACCGGAAGTTGACGCAAATGTTACTTTCAGGTCTTATCACAGGGGTTCGACCTCTTGGACTAAGTCTGTAGGTTCTTCAGGCCCGAATGGGAAGAAAAAGAAGTTGAAGAAGGGTAAAGTTGACCACGTTGCCGCCTAGAAGGGCAAAAAGGTCAAGAAAGTTGTGGAGAATGGAAAGTGTTTCCACTGCAAAGGGGACGCTCACTGGAAGAGGAATTGTCCCAAGTTCCTTACCGACAAGAAGAGAGAAGGTAAATGTGATTTACTTGTAACTGAAACTAGTGGAGAGTAATGACTCTGTTTGGATACTGGATTCAGGGGCCACTAACCATGTTTGTTCTTCTTTTCAGGGAATTAGTTCCTGGCAGCGGCTGCAAGAGGGTGAGATAACGCTACGGGTTGGATCTGGGGAGGTTGTCTCTGATGCAGCGATCGACACAGTGAAGTTATTTTTTGGCGGGAAGTACTTATTATTAGATAATTTGTACATAGTACCAGGGTTTACTAGAAACCTAGTTTCCATTTCCTGCCTGTTAGAACATTGTATTTTCGTTTTATTTTCTTGTAATAAAGCGTTTATTTCTAGATATGGGAATTTGTTGTGTTCTGCTTCACTTGAGAGTAATCTTTACGTTTTAAAACCTAATTCGGTCAAAAGTGTTTTGAATAATGAATTCTTTAAAACGGTTGAAACACGAACTAAAAGATTAAAAGTTTCTTCAAAAGAAAACACCCATCTTTGGCATCTAAGGTTAGACCACATAAATCTCAATAGGATTGAGAGACTAGTGAAGAGCGGACTTCTAAGTGAGTTGGAAGAAAACTCTTTACCGGGTTGTGAGTCATGCCTTGAAGGCAAAATGACCAAACGTCCTTTTAGTGGAAAAGGATGTAGAGCCAAAGAGCCTATTGAGCTTATACATTCTGACCTCTGTGGTTCGATGAGTGTTAAAGCACGAGGAGGTTACGAATACTTTGTATCTTTCATAGATGACTATTCGAGATATGGCTACCTTTACCTAATGCATATGAAGTCTGAAACTCTTGAAAAGTTCAAGGAGTACAAGACTGAGGTTGAGAACCTGTTAGGTAAAACGATTAAAATACTTCTATCGGATCGAGGTGGAGAGTACATGGACATTGAATTCAAGGACTATATGATAGAACATGGAATCACATCCCAACTCTCAGCACCTGATATGCCACAACAGAATGGTGTATCGGAGAAGAGATACAGAACCCTGTTGGACATGGTTTTGGTGATGATGAGCTATGCTCGTCTCTCTGATTCTTTTTAAGGTTACGCAATCGAGACTGCAATTTAAATTTTGAAGAACGTTCCGTCGAAGAGTGTTTCTGAAACACCTTTCGAACTCTGAAATTGACGTAAAGGCAGTTTACACCATTTCAGAATTTGGGCATGCGCCGCCCATGTGTTGGTGTCAAACCCGAAGAAGTTGGAACCCCGTTCAAAATTGTGTCTCTTTGTGTCAACAAACGCCACTTTTTTTGAGGAAGACCACATCAGGGATCACTTACTGAGGAGTAAGATAGTGTTGAATAAAATGGACAGTTCATCAGTAAGAGTTGTTGATGGGGCTAGTACGTCAACAAGTGTTGTTGATCCTAGCTCGTCTAGTCAAGTCTATTCTCAAGATTTGAGAATGGCTCGACGTAATGGGAGGGCTGTGAGACGGACTAAACGTTATATGGGTTTGGCTGAAATCCAAGTCGTCACCCTTGATGATGACTACGAGGATCAGTTGACCTATGCAGGCAATGACTGACATTGACAAAAACGAATGGATTAAAGCTATGGACCAGGAAATGGAGTCGATGAACTTCAATTCCATCTGGCAGCTTGTAGACAAACCGAATGGGGTTAAACCCGTTAGTTGCAAGTGGATCTACAAGCGTAAACGTGGCGTAGATGGGAAGGTACAGAGCTTCAAAGACAGGCTAGTGGCAAAGGGTTTTACCTAGGTTGAAGGGGTTGACTATGAGGAAACCTTTTCTCCTGTTTCCATGGTAAAGTCTATCAGGATCCTTTTGGCCATTGTTGCATATTATGACTATGAGGTATGGAGGATGGATGTCAAGACGACCTTTCTGAATGGCAATCTTGACGAGACCATCTACATGGACCAGCCCAAGGGGTTCATTGCCCAAGGTCAAGAGTAAAAGGGTTGTCGCCTTCACAGGTCTATTTGTAGACTGAAATAAGCCTCGAGGTCTTGGAATATAAGGTTTGATGAGGCTATCAAATCTTATGGTTTTGATCAAAATGTTGATGAGCCTTGTGTTTACAAGAAAATCATCAACAACACTGTCACATTTATGATATTGTATGTGGATGATATCCTGCTCATTGGGAATGACGTAGGATTTCATACTAACATTAAGAAATGCTTGGCTTCACAATTCCAAATGAAATATTTGGGAGAGGCCCAGTAATTTGACCCAGCTATTCATTATAGGAGTAGTGGGACTTAAGGAGCAAGAGGTAGACATAGGGGTAAAACGATAATTTGACTCAGCTGTGACTACGAACAACCTGTGAAGGGTCCTCGCGGGCATTGGTTATATCGATGGACACAACTTGTCCTACAATGATGAGAGTGCAGCTACGGGCTTTAGTGGAGTGTTACCGTAGCTTATGAATGTTGAATAACCAAGTCAAAGAGTTTAACAGGTTAGTCTCGAATCATTGGAGCTCGTCATCTGTAGGTCCATTAGGTCCCTCGGTTTGATCAAACTGGATAAATTGAGAGTTTTCAGTTTGGTGTGGATTTGAAGTGTTCAAATTTATTAATTGGGTATTTATGTCATTTATATGTGATATAGTTGACATAATATATAATTTTATGTGAATGAGATTCATAATAACTAATTGATTAATTAGGGCTAATTGGAGAAATTGAATTGAGAGAAATTAAATTGAATGTGATTCAATTTAAAATTACACAATTATACAAATGAGATTTGTATAATAAGGTATGAGATACTTTATTATAAGTAATATGCAAATATGATTTGCATATTATAATTTTGTGGTAAAATGGTGAATTGGTGGAGATTTTAACTCCATCACTCGCCATTATATAAAGGCTTGGTCAAAAGCCTTTGGTGATCAATCTCTCATTTTTTAGATTTTACTCCAAGAGAAAGAAATGCTCTCTCAAAGAAAAGCTCTCTCAATTCTCTAAATTCTCTCCAACCAAAAACCAAAGAGAGTCCCACACACTCTCCCTCTCCCTATCAAGAACAACCGAGAAACGCTTTTGGAGGTGTCTAATTGTTCGGTTCGAGAGATCATGTTGTAGAGATCGTTGGTACGAAGGAGTTCGTGACAGGAGAAGGAAACACTGAAGAAGGGTTCTTCAACAAGTAAGTACATCTCATACTTTCTTTTTTCTTCTTGTAAACAACATGTTTAGCCTATAATTAATTAGATTAGTTCAATTTTAAGATACGAATTACACAACGAAACAATGACATTTCACGACGTCTTCCGCTACAGAAAATTTCAATTCCCTTCAAATGAATGTTGGTTAACCGGGTCAAAGAGTTTGACAGGTTAATCTCGGATCATTGGAGCTCATCATCTGTAGGTCCATTAGGTCCCTCGGTTGGCTCAAACTGGATAAATTGAGAGTTTATAGTTTGGTGTGGATTTGAAGTGTTCAAATTCATTAATTGGGTAATTATGTCTTTTATATGTGATATAGTTGACATAATATATAGTTTGATGTGAGTGAGATTCATAATAAACTATAGTATAGCCTAATTGATTAATTAGTGTTAATTGGAGAAATTGAATTGAGAGAGATTAAATTGAATGTGATTCAATTTAAAATTCCACAATTACACAAATGAGATTTATATAATAAGGTATGAAATACCTTATTGTATGTGATATACAAATATGATTTGCATATTATAAAATTGTGGTAAAATTATGAATTCGTGGAGATTTTAACTCCACCACACACGATTATATAAAGGCTTGGTGAGAAGCCTTTGGTAAGCAATCTTTCATTTTTTGGATTTTCACTCCAAGAGAAAGAATCCTTCTCTCAAACTTTCTCAACTTTCTCTAGAAATTCTCCTCACCCAAAACAAAAGTGAGTCCCACATACTCTCCCTCAACCTATCGAGAACAACCGAGAAGACTCTTCGGAAGTGTCCCTATTGCTAAGTTCGAGGTCGTGATCGTAGAGATCGTTGGAACGAGAGAAATCGTGACTGGAGGAGAAAACGTCGAAGAAGAGTTCTTCAACAAGTAAGTAGTTTTATCTACTGTTTTCTTCTTGTTAATCAGCATGTTTAGCCTAGAATTAATAAGATTAGTTCAATTTTAAGATATGCCGGAGCATTGATTCCCCATAACGAATAGGCTAGCTCGAGATCACAACAAATCAACGACGTTTCACAACTTCTTCCGCTGTGGGAAACCAATTCCCTTCATGTTGACCCCACATCATTATTTTCATTTTTTGCAATTTATGAAAAGTAAAAATATTGTGAGTTGTTGCATGAACGTTGCCAAGTCTGGAAAAAAAAAAAAGAAAAAAGAAAAGAAAGGAGAAAAAAAAATACTCCTTTTTCCAAGAATTAACTAAGTAACCAAGGAACGTCATGACACCCATGATTGCTTCTATATGAAAAGTTGATTTTGGAAATGAGTATGTTAAAAATGGTTTAAAGTAGTGATGTGTACTCATAGTGAACTACCTTCTCCACAAAGTGTCAGTAGGTTGAAATGAAGGTGCAATTGACTAAGGAATCCTAAATTTTTTTTAAAAAAATTGAATAGCTTGGCAGTAAAAAGAAATAAGTTTGAGGGAGTCTTTCTTTTTGTTAAGTTAAGATTGTGTCTCAAGAGTTGGCCTATGAAGGAAGCAAGTAAGATGACACTAGAAGAGTAGGAATAGAATTTTTAGGAGAGTATGGGTGAAAAAGTGTTAAGGTTAAAGACTAAAGTAGGATTAAAGTTGGTTGTGATAAACATGTGTTATGAGTTTGAGATGTCGCCTGAGAAAATTTTTATTTTGTCAAGAATTTGGGATTAGCTGTTGAAATTCATTTTTGAATACACCGATTGTTTGATTGCTTGAGGACAAGCAATGACTTAAGTTTGGTGGTGTGATAATTCTCATTTATGTGGATCATTTATACCTAAACTTGGCAATGACTTAAGTTTTGTCTATTTTATTATGGTTATTTATTTTGTGGCAAGCTAAAAATATCATTCATGAGTAAAATTGTTCAAGCTTGCTAAACTTTGTGAAAAATAAGAAATGATTGGAAAATGATGGAAAACAAGCTAGTTTGGTGTGTTTTTGTGAGGGAAAAACAGAGCAGAAAAAATACCAAGGAAATTGCAGACGCACTTGAACCAACAAAGTGACAAGACAAGCAAGCAAGAATGCAAGACAAATTGCTGGACAAATTGCTGTCGAATTTTCAGATTTTGGGCACACACCACAAGTTTCAAAATTTTGAGATTTTGGGAGATTCTCATTCTTTTTTGGAAAGAATATAGCCTAGAATCATGCCCAATTGATTACTCATAGATTAAGGACAGATTTAGAAGGAAACCCTACTTGATGACTTATAAAATGAGGCATTTTATGAGTTTTCGACAAGAGACGGGCTACACTTTTCTTCCTCTATTTTCTGCTATTTTTGAAGCTTTAGCTAGAGTTTTTCTTAGGGTTTATATTCTTTTATTTACAACAACATTTTATTCTTCATTTAGCTTGTAAAACTTCTCGGTTGGTCCCTCTTTTACACAAATATTAGAGGTAAAGATTCATAACTCATTTTGTGTGTTTTGAAATCGACTAACAAGGGAGGATTCTAGGGTTTTCTTTCTCTTTATTTACTATCATTTTAGGGTTTGAACGCTATTGTACTTTGATCATTTTGTTTACTTTATTTCGTTATTTGTGTTTCTTGTTAAAGTTTATGCATTGCTATTTCTATTCTCATTCGAATAAACGGTCATAAGCCACACCATTAATTCTCATTTTGTATTTTTTTCCTTTTATTTACTATTCATTTTATTTATTTAAGATTTAAGATTTCATAAGTAGAGTTTTATAATTGTAAGTAGAGAACTCAACAATTTACATCTTTTTATTTGCTTTTGTAGTTTTCATTTACCATGCCATTTCAATCAATAAAGTTTCTGTTTTTCTTAATTTTTATCATGAGTTAAATCCTCTTTAGGGATTAAAGTTGTGAATGCCCTAGAAGAGAGATGCAAAGCTTAAATAAGCAAATTAATTGTGTCGGCAACCAACTCTAAGTTTGTTTTTATTGAATATTATTTGGGCAACCTTAGCATATCACTAGGATTTGTCCATCCAAGCTCGAACTTGATATTGAAAGGGTCAAGGGGCAACGGATCTCATAAAAACAACGGAGGAAAGGACTTAGATATAAGATCCGAAACTTCGACCCTAGACATAGGGCGACACTCCGAAATCAAGAGGGTTGGGGGCAAAACCATCTAAGCTCAATTAGCCACAGACATGTAGGTTTAATTACTTAGTTTCCTAAAGGTTTTGGGAGCAAAACCAATAAGAATTGAACCCGATTTACTTAGATTTGGAATTATTGGCACAATTGCTACCGCATTTTCAACAGCATTTTCTCCGAAGGGGCAAAAACAACTTGAATTCTCTTCTTTTATCTCATTGTTTTCCTTAAATATTACTATTACTTTTTTATCACCTAAAACACTTTTAAAACCCTTGTTACCATCCTTGCATCTTTATAGCAAATTTAGTTTTTCCGAAGTGACTTTGTGAAACCCGTTCCTTGTGGGAACAATACTCTGGAGTACTCCAGTTTTATTACTTCAATCACGTGTATTTGCGTGTTGCATAGCGATCAAACTGTATCCTGGTCTTGAACAATGGGCCCCACCCTCTTACTGGCCCAAGAGGGACATTGTTTATGGTAGGACCATAAGCTTTTTGTTCATTAGAGGATCAGTGATACTTAAGGAGCAAGAAGTAGTCACAGGGGTAAAACGGTTTTAACCCAGTTGTGACTAGAACGACCTGTGAAGGGTTGACTCATGGGCATTGGTTATATCGATGGACACAGCTTGTCCTACAGTGAGGAGAGTGCAGCTACGAGTCTAGAGTGGAGTGACTCATAGTTAATGAATGTTGATTAACGGGATCAAAGAGTTTGATCAGTTAATCTCGTATCATTAGAGCTCATGATCTACAGGTCCATTAGGTCCCTCTGTTGGCTCGATATGGAAATAAAAAGGGTATAAAGTTTTGGAATGAATTTGAAGTGTTCAAATTCATATAAGGGACTTATATCAATTATATGTGATATAATTGATATAATATATTGTTTAATGTGAAATAATTTCATAATTGATAAACTATGCTTAATTATGAAATAATTTCATAATTAGAGGCATTAAGTATGAGAGATAAGAAAATTGAATATGATTCAATTTATTATCAACATATGATTTGAATAATGAGGTATAAGATATCTTATATTATGCAATTATGCAAATGTGATTTGCATAATGCATAATATGTGGATTTAGTGGGTAAATGGGTGGAGAATTTATCTCCACCCTCACTCCCTATAAAAGCATGCACTTAGATGCATTTCAAAATCAAGCAAGTCACTTTTTAGAAATAGTGATTTCCATAACTCTCAAACTCTCTCTACTCCTCTCAAAAGTTCTCCCTTTTCTCCAAAAGAACTCCCACCATTCTCCATTTCCTAGAGAACAACCGAGAAAATCTTGTGTAAGTGTTTGGTTCGAGATTGGGTCGTGCTCGTAGAGATCAAGAGGCTCCAAAAGGAAGGATTACTAGAAGAAAATGTTCTTCAAAGGTAATTCACTTTCTACATTGTATGCTTAACTATTTTTCTGTTTTTGTGTAAATTCGTGTTACCGATATCGAGAGAAAAGTGATTCAATCGCTTCTGCTGTGGGATTCGATCCTTTCAAGACCTACCGCAGTGACCTTGCAGTTACCCTGCTGATTTTATCATCTTAGATTATGGACTAACAAGGATACCCCTATTATCCTAGGTTGACCCTTCCTAAAGACAGGTAGAGTAGTTGTGGATGTGTATGAAGGGACCATCAAGTTGAAAATGAATGATCAAAAGGTCCAATGCAGTATGCATGACGCAATGGAATATCCATATGAAGTTGAGGAGTGCTCAGTTATCCATGTGCTAGATGATGTTATTTTTGAAACCTTTAATGTTGAGTTTGAAGAACAACATATCCAAAAATTTCGAGGAGTAAGAGAAAAAGATCTATATCTATAAGACTCTATCCAAGAATTGGAAGAGCTAGCTTAAATAGCTAAGTTCAGGCAGATCTTTGAATCTTTGGAGTCAAGAGAAGAAAGTAATTCCCCAATGTTACCCTCGATACAAGAACCTCCTGATCTTGAATTGAAACCATTACCTCAACGTCTTAAATATGCTATTTTGAGAGACAAAGAGACTCTTCCCATCATTATAGTAGCAGACATGCCACCTAAGGAAGAACAATTGTTACTTGAAATGCTTAAGCAGCACAAGAGAGCCATAGGTTGGACGTTAGATCATATAAGAGGAATTAGTCTCTTCTACAACATGCATAAGATCATTTTAGAGGAAGGTAACTTCATGTCAGTGGAGCAACAAAGGAGATTGAATCCTGCCATGAAAAAAGTGGTGAAGAAAGTAATCATCAAGTGGTTGAATGGAGGAATTATTTACCGTATTTCTGATAGCAGTTGGGTTAGTCAAGTTCAGTGCATCCCTAAAAAGAGAGGAATGACAGTGATAACCAACGAAACTAATGAAATAATCCCCACCAGAACAATCAGTGGATGAATGGTGTGTATGGATTATAGGAGGTTAAACAAAACCATCAGAAAAGATCACTTCCATTTGCCATTCATTGATCAAATCTTGGACAAATTAGTCGATCAAGCTTTTTATTGGTTTTTAGATGATTATGTTGGGATGTATGTCCTAATCTCGTACTTGTTTGTAATTACTTATTGAAATAAATAAGAGTTATTTCTTTCATCATTTGTGTCTCACAAATTTACAAACTTTGTCCAATAAACTAAGCTCTTGGGTCATTGAATTTATGAGAGAACTAGAACTTGAACAGTGTGCAGTGGACACACAAGGAGGATCACGTTCGAGTTAATGACCTGAACGGTCTACAGTATATGGATAGGGTTGGAGACCTAATCCTGTTTACGTTGTGGATGCGACCCACTTTGTATTACATACAAACGAGGTGATCTGACTCGTTCATGTGGTTGACATGCGAGTGGGGGCAACCTGTGCAATGAGATTGTACAAGTCCAGACCGTGAATTATTAGACCTACTGATGTAACACCGTTGGCAGTATAAAACTAAAAACTTCGTAGATGACCATTAGTGACTCGACCTTAATCCTGAGTGTGTTACGGACTCCTGTCTGCAGGGGTATGTCCTTTGACTAGTACGAGTGAGGGTGGTCACAGTTACTCGTCCAATGTGCCTATCTACTCAGGGACAGGACCACGTGGGGAGCTGGGAACTTGACTACGCGCAATGGAATTCCCTCGTTCCTGACTTTTGGGAAACTAGAGGGGTTGTTCTCTTATGTGTTGTCTCCAGGGCTTGGACAACGGGCGCCCACCCTCTCACTGGCTCGAGAGGGGTGTTGTTTATTGTTGGACCATACAACGTTGTTGTTCATTAGAGAAGCAGTGGGGACTTAAGAAGCAAGAGGTAGACACAGGGATAAAACGGTAATTTGACCCAGCAGTGTCTACGAAAAACCTGTAAATGGTCTACTCACGGGCATTAGTTATATCAATGGACACAACTTGTCCTACAGTGATGAGAGTGCAGCTACGGGCTTTAGTGGAGTGTTACCGTAGCTAATGAATGTTGATTAACCGGGTCAAAGAGTTTGACAGGTTAGTCTCGTATCATTGGAGCTCGTCACCTGTAGGTCCATTAGGTCCCTCGGTTGGCTCAAACTGGATACATAGAGAGTTTACAGTTTTGATGTGGATTTGAAGTGTTCAAATTCATTAAAGGGTAATTATGTCATTTATATGAGATATGATTGACATATTATATAGTTTAATGTGAATGAGATTCATAATAAATTATAGGTTAGCCTAATTGTCTAATTAGGGCTAATTTGGAGAAATTGAATTGAGAGAAATTAAATTGAATGTGATTCAATTTAAAATCCACAATTATACAAATGTGATTTGTATAATGAGATATGGGATATCTTATTATATGTGGTTATGCAAATATGATTTGCATAACCTATGGTTGTGGTTAAATGGAAAATAGGTTGAGATTTCAACTCCACCTATCACCATTATATAAACCCTTTGCAAGAAGGATTTCATAGGCAATTGGCTCATTTTTTTGGATTTCTCACCAAAAGAGCGTTGCAATTCTCTCAACCTTCTCTGAATTCTCTCCTCCCTTTTCACCAAAAAGGAGTCCCACCTACTCTTCTTCTACCTAAAAGAGAACAACCAAGAAACCTTTTGGACGTGTCCGGGTTACTCGCCGTTCAAGGAGATCGAATTCGTTGAGATCGTGAACACAAAGAGTTCGTGACCGAAGAAGGATTTCGTGAAGACCGGTTCTTCAACAAGTAAGTATTCCTTACTGTTTTTTTCCTTCTAAAGCATGTTTAGCCTACTTTTTATGTGATAGAATCAATTTTAAGAATACATTTTTCACAACGATACCACGACGATTCAATCATTTTTCCGTTGCGTGGGATTTTCATTCCCTTCAAATTACAGTGGTTATAATCAAATAACCATAGCCCCTCAAGACCAAGAAAATACCACATTTACTTGCCCGTATGCTACTTTCGCTTTCATAAGGATGTCATTTGGTCTACGTAATGCCCCTGCTACTTTCAGAGGTGCATGATGGTAGTTTTCTCTAATCTTGTGGAGAACATCATGGAAGTTTTCATGGATGATTTCTCAATTTTTGGAAATTTGTTTGAAGCTTTTCTAGTGAACTTGGGTAAAGTGCTCCAATGCTATGAAGATAGTAACCTAGTTTTGAATGGGTAGAAATGTCACTTCATGGTTAAGGAAGAAATTGTGCTAGGACACAAACTGTCGAAAGAAGAAATTGGAGTTGATAAGGCAAAGATAGAGATAGTGGAGAGGTTAGAACCTCCAGGTATTGTTAAGGGAGTACGAAGCTTCCTAGGACATGTTGGGTTCTACCGACATTTCATTAAAGAATTCTCTTAGATCTCAAAACCTCTTTGTTCCTTATTTGAGATCAATAGACAGTTTGAATTCACAGAAAAGTGGCTCAATACTTTTAAAGTGTTGAAAGCCGCCCTGGTGAGTGCCCCTATCATGTCTTGACCAGATTGGCAGCTGCCATTCGAGTTGATGTGTGATGTCAGTGTTGGGGTGTATGCCCAAAACTCGTGTCGTTTGTACTGTTGTTGAATTAATAAATAAAAGTTATTTGTTATTCAAACATTGTATCTCGCATTTATAAACTTAAGCCAATAAACTAAGCTCCAGGGTCATACTTATGAGAACTTGAACGGTGTGTAGTGGACACACAGGTAGGATCATGTTCGAGTTAGTGACCCGAACAATCTACAGTATATGGATATGGTTGGGAACCTTATCCTGGTGACACTGTGGATGCGACCCACTTTGTATTGGATACAAATGAGGTGATCCAGCTCGTTCATGTAGTTGACATGCGTGTGGAGGGCATCATGTGCAATGAGATTGTACAAGACCAGACCGTAAATTATTAGACCAACTGATGTAACACCATTAACACTTTAGGACTAATAAATTCGTAGATGACCATTAGTGACTCGATCTTAATCCTGAGCGTGTTACGGACTCCTGTCTGTGGGGATCTGTCCTTTGACTAGTACGGGTGAGAGTGGCCAGTGTTGCTCGCTCAATATGCCTACCTTATCAGGGGCAGAACCACGTGGGGAGCTGAGAACTTGACTATGCAAGATGGAATTCACTCGTTTCCGAGCTAGGAAAACTAGAGGGGTTGTTCCCTTAAGTGTTGACTCTAGGGCTTGAACAACGAAGCCCCGCCCTCTCACTGGCCCGAGAGGGACGTTGTTTATGGTAGGATCATAGAACAAATTGTTCATTAGAGGAGCAGTGGGACTTAAGTAGCAAGAGGTAGACATAGGAGTAAAACGGTAATTTGACCCAGCTGTGACTATGAACAACCTGTGAAGGATCGACTCACGAACATTGGTTATATAAATGGACACAACTTGTCCTATCGTGAGGAGAGTGGAGCTACGGGGCTATAGTTGAGTGTCCCCTAGTTAATGAATGTTGATTAACACTAGTAAAAAACAGGGTTTTAATGACGGGCAATGCCCGTCATTAAAGGGTTTTGATGACGGGCGCGCGCCCGTCATCTATGTGAGTGTCATTGTATGTTACAATGACGGACGATTTTTAATGACGGGCATTACCCGTCATTAAAAACGCACCGTCATTGTAACATATAATGACGGTCGTTTTTAATGACGGGCAATGCCCGTCATTATAAGTTAATGCCCGTCATTAAAAATGTGACATTTTTCACTGCACTCAACTTTTAAGGACGGATAATGCCCGTCATCTTTTGTCAATAATTGAATAAAAAAAATTATTTCAAATGTGCCTAACCAACAATATTTCTCTCTCTTTATCTATGTACAAAATAAAATTTCAACAGTAATTACATTTTTATACAACAAGTAACTTCACAAAAACATAACTTTAATTAATATATTGTGCATGTACAAAATTCAAAGAAAACTACAATGAACGACAAAACAACATTTGACAAAAGATCAAACATATTAGAAAACATACAAGCAATTTACATACTCAAATATTGTTTAAGCTCCTTGAAGAAGTATTTGTAAGTCATGTAAACATAACTTTTAAAGTTCATTTACACACGTGAATTTTGATTTGAAGCAATAAGAACCCAAAGGTGTTCTCTCCACCATAAGTCGTAAAAAAAAACCCTTTTCATCCTTATTTTCTTCATAGATCGATGACATCAAAGCAATTGCAACAACAGAATACATATATTAAACAAATGCAAATGCATTTCTTCATGCTACCAGCCTGCGACAATAGAAATTCAGCTAACCAATTGGAGGTAGTGTGTTTTGGAAGAAGATGAAAATAGCCTTCTCGGGACTAAGCTTAATCCTTTTACGACAACATAAACAAAGCGGCTAATCGTCAGTCAAGTGATCTGAGGTACACAAATCATGGAAAATGGTAGAAATATAAGTGTATATATACACAATCATGAGATAATTACAATGCCCCACCCAATTATGTACAATCGAATGTACTACTTAAATCAAACTCCTTTCAAATAATATTTAATATTATTCCATCACCAACCAACAGAACTAGGTATTGTGCATTGTGTATGTTCTTCTTACCGACACTAGATCAAAAAATAAGCCACTACACTTTATATCAGACAATCAAGATTCCATCGTCATCTTGATTTGTAAATTTTATGGAAACGAAAGAATAAGCCAACACCAAATTATAGAAACCAAGTTCTGGAGTTATAAAAAGTAAAGCATTAATTTTTTTCATCAAGACCATTTAGTTCTCACTAATAAGTATACATAACAGTAAAATTTCAAAGTTAAGCAAATTGATGAAAGAGAGGTTTACAAGAAAATGAAATAAAGCAATTGCCAGAGATTGATGATGACAAAAAGATGAGATATCATTACCACGAAGCGAATGTTCTCCCTTTGTAATGTCAATAACCTTGTGTAAATGTTAGCCTTTAAAAGTAACAAAAGAAACCATTAATGAACAATAACAAGAACAAAAGAAGAAGAAACAATTAAAAAAAAAATTGTGTTAGATGTTTGATAAAAAATGAATCAACTGATCTTTGATGTGTGTCACTCTCAGTGCAAGAGGCAAAGCTTATTTGTCTCTCCTAACATTGAAAGTCATCCATGTCTAAAAAAATCTAAAGCAAATGACAAGTAATGTAAATATTAGATTCCAATTATAAACTAACAAAAAGAAAGAAAGAAAAAATAGAAATTACAAATAATTGCTTCAGTTTCTTGACTCTTGTTTGTACCATTTGCTACAGAAGGTTGGCTTTTCTGGGATAGTTTCATGGTTCTGTCTCCACTGATATTTGCTTCAGTTTTTTCTTGATTTTTTCCCTCTGTCGTTGATGTCTTTCCAATTCTAACATCAATATTTCCTTCTAACCCATTTGATGACATGATTGGTTGAACATTAGGAACTTTATTCTGATCCATAACGATGGAGCTTGTTTTCTTGGATCTTTGCAAAGACAAAAATATCTAGCTTGAAAAATTAGAACAAGACAAACAAGCTACGATCTCCAAACAAATTCCGATCGTGCATCCTGATGAAATATGCAGCATTCTAAATTAAGGTAGGTTTAAGATTGACGTTCAAAAAGATATCCGAGTATATAAGCCATACATATCAAACCTTTAAGAATAAGTTCATCATAGGCCATATGTCCACAAGAAGCAGGATCTCTTTCTTCCGACGATCACAATCCTTAGGCCAGGTGGTTCTAACCACATGGATGACACCTAAAGCTGCAATATCTCTTACTTCCCTTTTCTCCCTGCAATTTCAAAAAAATGGCAAAATCCATTTCAGATTGTGAGGATAGTTCATTCTGGTGAGATAAAAAAGCTCACTACACAACCAAGCTCACAAATTAAAGCAATACAGTTCACAGAAATTGTACTGTGATTGCATGTCACCATGAGCCACCACCTCTGCGAATCATATTCACAATCTTGCGCACCTTAGAAGCTTCAAACCCAACAACTTTTATTCTACATGAAACTATTATGTGTGTTAACTTGTCATTGAACAACATGAAACCCATAAATGTTAAAAGAACACAATTTTTATCGTCAAATGTCCCCCAAAGGACCAGAAATGCTAAAAGAATACAAGAAAACAATTTCCCATGAGCAAGAATAAGATATTGTGAAACTCATAACTCTTTGGAATTCTAGACAAAAATATTCAATCCAGAAAATGGAAGGACTCGATATTCCTCCTGAGGCACTACACGATGTTCAATCCAACGCTGTCGTAACCAAGCAGTTGTGACAATAGGTTTCTTTGAAGTGTTTAGTGCCCACTGCAAACAGAAATATTAACAGATAATAGTATCTGTTAAAATCTTAGCAATAACATTTCAGGGAGAATAAAATTAAAATCCATTATGATGTATGTTGCATATGTTGCACTTATAACTATTAAATTAAATATAAAATCATGCCAACCACCCAATATCCATGCATATCTAACAGAAGCACCACCTTCAATTCAAGACCATCTTTCTACCATCAACTAGAGAAGTTCAGCTTCCTTCAAAACTTGACATATAGGATATACATCATAAAAGATTGAATTGTTAATGTATCAGAAACTAAAACCTTGTCTTACTTAATAGAACAAACGCATAGGGTATCTCAATAAAATCTAGCATTGACTTCAGGGTATACAACAAGAGAAGAAATAGGAAATACAGATTAAAGAATACATAAACTTTGGTCAGTTAAATTTATCCATCATTATTGTTAACATATAGCCAACAACTAAACTTAATCAATGAATATAGAAAAACTCAGCTAATTTCTTAAATCAAAGGAAAAACAAGTCCTACAGTAAGTTAGAAGTGTGGTAAAGAAGATTTTTTAAATCTTGCTTATGCTACCGGACACCACCTAGTATTTGTATATTTACATTGTTTACTTCTCTTAGTTTGTACTCTTTCACACTTGGCTACGTCTCCCAGCACCAATAAACGAACAAAATCTAAAGAAAAACGACCTCTGTTTGGCAAAGCCACTCGCTTCCCTCCTCCGAATGCCACTCCACGCCATTGACTTCATCGACTACGGCAACCACATGACTCCCACGCTCTCCCCTCGCGACAACATCTCCGCCGTCTAGCGCCCGACCTCCACGGCGCCGCTGACTGGTCCGGCCTCCTCGATCCCCTCCACCCTTTCCTCCGCCGCGAACTCGTCAAATACGGCGAGTTCGCTCAAGCCACCTCTGGACGCCTTCGACTTGACCCATTATCTCGGATCTGCGGCAGCAATTGCAGATACAACCGCCATAAGCTCCTCCAAGAACTGGGTCTCTCTCAAAACAGGTACAAAGTCACCAAACAAAGAAGAATCCTTTTTGTCGCTAGGGTTTGAGAAAGAGATAGGTGATTGTGCCTTTTATATTTTAACTTTAATGACGGTCATTTAAAGAATTTTACGGTCAATTTTTCCAAAACTTACGATGACGGGCAATGCCCGTCCTTGTATGTCCATTTTAATTTTTTTCGCGTGTTTTCGACCGCCCGTCATTGTTTCTTGCCCCTTATTTTTTTCGTCCGTCATTGTATCCCATTTTTGGTCTAGTGTAACAAGATCAAAGAGTTTGGTCAGTTAATCTCAGATCATTGGAGTTCATGATATGTAGGTCCATTAGGTCTCTCGGTTGGCTCAATTTTGGATTTAATGAGGGTTTACAGTTTGGAGTGAATTTGAATGTTCAATTTCATATAAAGGGTATTTATGTCATTTATATGAGATATAATTGACATAATATATAGTTCAATGTGAATGAGATTCATAATAAACTATAGTATAGCCTAATTATGAAATTAAGGTTTAAATTGGAGAAATTGATTTGAGAGAAATAAAATTGAATGTGATTTAATTTAAAATTCCACAAATGGGATTTGTATAATAAGGTATGTGATACCTTACACTATATAATTATGCAAATATGATTTACATTTTATATAGTTGTGGTAAAGTGGTAAATATGTGGATTTACCTCCACCACATTCCACTATTTAAAGGTGCTTGTAGAAGCACTTGTAAGACAATCAATCTCATTTTTGGAAATCCACCAAAAGAGAAATCTCATTCTCTCTTAAATTCTCTCTAACTTTCTCCTCACGCATAATCCAAAGGGAGTCCCACAACTCTCCCTCATCCGCCAGAGAACAACCGAGAGGATCAAGTGGAGATGTCCCTAGATTAGTGTTCGGTTTGTGGTTCGTAGTGGAGATCTAGAGAGATCGTAGAGATCATGAACTGGAGGAGGAAAACACAAAGAATGGTTCTTCAAAGGTTAGTAATTTGCTGTCATTTCCTTCTCTTTGTCATGCTTAGCCTAGAACAACAATTGTTGTATGTTTAACTTTAAGAAAAACGATAACACAATGAAAGCAACGCGATTCACATCGTTTTCGCTGCGGGATTCAATCCCTTCAGCCAGCGATTATGTTGTGGGAGCAATGTTGGGCCAGAGGCATGAAAAAGTGATCCATCCTATTTACTATGCAAGTAAAACTTTAAATGAAGCACAAAAGAACTACACCACAACAGAAAATGAGTTGTAGTCTTTTCTTCTGAAAAGTTTAGACCTTACTTAGTTGGTACCAAAGTAGTTGTCTACACAGACCATGCTGCTATCAAGTACATTCTAGCCAAGAAAGATGTTAAACCAAGGTTAATAAGATGAGTGTTGCTTTTACAAGAATTCGAAGTGGAAATCGGGGATAAAAAAGACTCTGAGAATGTGGTTGTTGATCACCTCTCTAGGATTGAGAATTTCCAACCTTTAGCCTCTCAACCTGATATCAAAGATTGTTTTCCAAATGAGCAACTTCATCTAATTGCTAGTGTTCGGGAAATCATGCCACCTTGGTTTACAGACTACGCTAATTACTTAGCTAGCAATATCCTTCATTAGGACCTGTCTAAACAACAATTGAAAAAATTCTTGCATGATGTGAAGCACTGTGTGGATGGAATAAAAGGAGATGTGTGGATGGAATAAAAGGAGATGTGTGAAAGAGAGTGAGATACCCTTTATCCTAGAGCATTGTCATTTGTCCCCTTATGGAGACCATTTTGGAGGCTAAACGACGATTGCAAAAGTGTTCCAGTCAGTGTATTGTGATGCATGCCAAAGGAAAGGAAACATTACAAGAAGATGAAATGCCCTTGACATACATTTTAGAAGTCGAACTCTTTGATGTATGGGGTATTGACTTCATGGGACCATTTCCACCCTCCAAAGGAAGTTGATTATGTTTCCAAATGGGTTGAAGTCATGGCTTGTCAATCCAATGATGCCAAGGCAGTAATAAGATTTTTGCATAGGCATATATTCACTAGATTTGGGACTCCTAGAGTCTTAATCAGTGATGAAGGGTCTCACTTCTTAACAAAGCTATGAGTGCTCTTCTAGCGAAATATAATGTCAGGCACAAAATTTATATACCGTATCATCCTCAGACTAATGGACAGACCGAAATTTCGAATAGGGAAATAAAAGGCATCCTTGAAAAAGTAGTTAAGCCTCACATAATCCTATAATGATGGGCAATACCCATCATTAAACTCTAAATTTGTAGTAGTGTGAAGAGAAGGAACCAAGCAAGTGGACCCAAAGGCATAGCGTTGCAAAGCTCCAAATAGCATTGTAATGCTATATGAAGAGCTATTAACATTGAAAACCACAAACATAGTCAGCGTTGCAATGCTATGTAAATGAATTTTTTCCTTTTTTAAAAATTTGCAGGGATAGCATTGCAACACTGTCCCGACTCTATATAAGAGAATATTGTATGTTGGAATGAGAGAGTTGTTTTAGAGAGACCTAAGCCCTAATTTCGATAAGAGCACCGTTTGGAGGCTTAATAGACCAATTTGAGGAATTAAGGAGGATACTCGAGACTCGAAATCGTGGGACATCACAATGGAAACGAGGGTTGGCACGCGTGTCTAGTTCTCCTATAAACATTTTCTTTGTTTGTATTAATCTTAGGCATTTAGTTGTTGTTTAGAATGCTTAATGTACGGTAGACCTTTGGTTAACTATTTTTTTATATTGATATATGGTTGATTTATGGTTTTATGTAATTGTAAGTATCTTTTATGCATCTTTTATATTATTTTAACCTTTAGCCATGGTTTTCCATGTTTAATTAGACTTATCTTGAGAAAGTGAGTTTTATAGAACACTAGATCATAACTAAAATTGATCTATTGAATGAGAATGAGTAGATTGATTTTAGAAGGGTTTAAGAGAATTTCTTAATGTCATGTTTAGTTGTGAAAATAGACCGAAAGGCTGATTTGTGACTTTGCATGAGTTCAATTGGGCTTGAGAGAGTCAATTGAATACACTAGTAATTTTTGACTTACGATTATTGTACAATTCATATTTTCATATAATCAATTCCATGTTGTGCTTCATGTCTTTCATTAACCAAATCTTTCTCTAAAATTGGACTCCACTTGTAAATATTAGTTTAGGTTTTAATAGTTTTCACAAATCCAATCAAAGTTATGTTCCTTTAAATAAAATTATATATGAGTAACTATGGTACTTAATTATTACTTAGAACTCCAATTTCTGTAGATGATCCCAACCACTAATGATTGCAAATTCTAGAAAAAGTATTTATGTAGTCAGGTTTTATAAATTTATATTTGATAGAACTTTCGACAAGCTAGAATGAAAATTCTCACGCTATCACGAGTTTCGACCATCCTTCTATGCCACAATCAAGGCAAGTTTTTTGTACAATTGCACGATCCATAGAAAAGATCTGGTGAACCATTACAAATTTTTTTCCAGTGCACTTTTCTTGTTTCCTTGAGAGATATACATTCATTCGATAGTACATCCAACATATAGCATAACTAACAATTTAATGTATACCATGATATATATTATATTATTAATTATGGTACTATTACATTATATATTGTTTTATATACCATGATTACATATGTGAGTATTAAGTATATGGAGCCAAACATATGGCTCATTAAAAACGAAAAAGCAGAAACGGTAGGTTGTCCATGCCTTTTTTTAAGGTTGTTTTCTTTGGATTGTTTTTCTCTATTAAAGAGTTTTGATAGCTTCTTGTAGGTTGATTCGTTAGCTTTTTCCTATAGAGAAAAGTGAGATAAATCATTTTAGAGCGTTGTAAACTTTTGTATTTTCTCCTTAACGATTATAGTGAAACCTGCATGGTAGAAGAGAACTGGACGTAGCCATCATTGGGTGAACTAGTATAAATTTGGTATCAATTTCTCTTTCCTTAAACGTGATTTATTTATCGATTTTATTTCTTAAAGGCTTAGGTTGGTTTATTTATTCTTTTAGGTTTGCTAATTCCAAATTGTTTATTCGAATTTGAAATTATAACTTGATTTGGGATTTGAGATAAAATATATATTGTCTGAATATAAAATTTAGATGGATTATATTTTGTCGCACACACCCTGACAATGAGCTCACTTATTTTAATCTAAATGTATTGGGCATTCAAATATTTTATAATATATTCAATATATAGGATAACCAATTACTAAATGTATACAATGGTATATATTATATCATTAATTATGGTACCATTTGTCATTGTATATTATTTTATATGCTAGTGGTATATTCGTAAATGGGACTTGCACCAAAAAAAAAAAAAAAACTTCTAGACTCATGCATAGAACAAATGGGGTTATTTTGTTTTTGAAAACTCCCATTCAAAAAAAAGGAAAAAAAATCGTGCACATCCCATATGATATCTATATTTTCATATTTTTTTAATTTTTGTAATAATGGTAATATCATAAAAAATGTCTTAATTTTGACTTTTGTGTAAAAAAGTAAGACAAATTGACTAAACTTATAGAAAAAGGGTAGGGTTTTAGTCAAAATTAAAATATAAATCTCCTAATTGGGTTATCATGCAAAAACCCTTTATATTTTTTTAATGGGTTGACTATAGGAATAGCCAAATTTTAGTTTTCGCTTTCAGAAATAGTCATACGGTTTTAACTTTTTTAAAAATGGCCAATTTATCTTCGAAATTTTAAAAAATAAATTAATAAAAGACCAAACTGGCCCTGTCCTACGGGTAGTTATTTTTAATTTGATTTTAAATGTAAAATAAATCACATCAAATATATAATCTAAACAAATAAAATTTAAAAATAAAAATCGAAATAATTTAAATAAAAGAAATCACATCATACTAATGTAAACCAAATAAATACACAGGAATTAAAAATTAATTTTGAAACAAAAATTTAAAAAGAGAGAAGTTAATCAACCAATAGTTAAACATGCACATTAACTCTCTGCCCCGTAAAAGAGTAGAAACAGTTCAAAAAAAAAACTCAAAATATTTTTACCTTTTACCGAAGATTCGAAACTTTCGTTAGGGTTTCTTCTCTCCTTCCTTGCTCTGAGCAAGCGACGGGTTCAACGGAATCGTTGATCTAGGTTCGTTCTCACTTCGATTCTTTGAGCAAAAACCTAGAACATTCAGAAGGATTCTCCCTCTTTTGAAAGAGTTGAAATCCAGTTCAGGCTACTTCGATAAATAATGTAAGTAATACTCTTTCTTTCTTACTGTCGCTAGTAAAAGAATATGTAACATCTAAAAGAAAAGTTCAAAATTGATTGTTGACTACTATGAATGGTAGGAAAAACCCAGAAACGAAGGAAAAAAAGAAAAAGTAGGGCTTCCCCAAAAGACAAAATCACCAGGATTTCAAGGTAACTATATCGTTTTGTTTTCATATATAACCCGAGAATCTCAGGATATACAATGTAACAAAAATTTAAATATTGTGAAATAAGATTATTTCTTATATAGTTTAAATTATAAGTTTGATTTATATACGAAACTGAGATTTTCGAGATCTAAACAAACACTTGAAGGTATGGTCAAAGGCACGAGGTCAAGTAATCGTTTACGTGACTTAGGAACAACTGTTGGAAAGAAGAAAAAAGACTTGGGACCTATAACCGTAAATAGTGAGGTGGTAGTTAAATCTGATCGTTTTCTTTATAATAATAATTTAAAAATTACCCATATCTATTTTGTTCTTACAGGATACCGAAGCAACAATGACTGAACGGGATAAGACAACCTACAAGAACAAAAAGACTGATTGTTTTCCTCTTTTGTGACCCCTTCCCTAATTCTTTGAATTCTGAATATAGACATGTAAATTACAACGTAAATAAACACCTAAACAACTAACTAAAAAAATTACAGCCTACTTTTGTAACTACATTAAATGGAAATTACAAAGTAATTAGAACACTGACGAACTAATTACTATAAAAAATAATGTAAGAACAAGTTGAAAAGTAATGGGATAGACTAACACATAAAGTATATAAATATCATCTACATAAATTGGATATAAGTTCTAACGTACACAAACACAAGCGTTGAACTAATGCGACCAAAACTAGGACACGATAGACAATATAACTACACCATAACTATATAAAGCAAAAATAGATAGCTACGAGATAAAATTAATTGAGAATGACAAACGGTAGAAACATTATGTATTTGGTAGAGATAGAAGGGAATGTTTCTAAAAATAAATATATTGTACCTAAAAATAAACGATTGCACGGGATTCAAAAATATACTGTAGTTCTAAAATGATTATTGAAAATATATTCAATCATTAAAGTTAGGATCCAAACAACAAAAATATATAGATAAATGTGATTACAAAAAAAGAAAATGACTAGAAGTCAATCTAATATTGGATTATTGCATGTTCTCCGATTATGTCCACGTTGACCGCACTTCGTAGAAACCCTTTTCTCAAATCACGATACTATCCTATCTTTTCTAGGTCGACCAGCAGGGCGCTTGACATTGGGAGGAAGAATTTGATCATCAACAAAAGTGAATAAAGTTGAGAATTGATCGATATTACCAATCGGTCGTATATCTTTCCTATACACATCAATTAGGGTTGAAATGTGTGATAAACCTCATGAGAGTACGAGTGAAAATCAAGATTCCTCCGACATAGAGCTAGACATGCATGCGCACAAGGAATTAAATCAAGGTCCCAACGTCTACAAGTGCAACTCTTGATAAGAATATTAACCTCATACTGCTTACTGCGACTATGCACCTCAAATAAGAATTGATTGATGTGATACAATTGAAAGAAATAAAAAGAAAACAAAATTACGAACACATATGATATAATAATTATATGGTAAATAATTAAAACTAAAAAAGAGGAAGATAGAAGACAAACATCCATTGTACGACCATCTTTCAATGTTGACCGAATAACATTCTTTGCCCACGGAGAAAATTGAGTCCGCTGAAAACTTGAAAACGACATTCATAAAACCACTTTTGAATGCGGCTTCTAATGCCTTCAAGAAGAGGAATAACAAATAGCTCACGTAAATGTTTAACAATAATGAATTCATACTCTCGGAGATGTTAGTTGTCATCATTGAATATCTTCTCATCGAGCAAAATGCTGTTGCCCACCTAGCATACCCAAGTTCTTCCAACTCTGCCCTAATTGATGGCATTATATTTTCTAGTTTTCTCATATAATATTCAAAATCAATAATGGTGTATGCTCTTGCACAATTGTGGAAAACATCGTCAATTGGTCTGGACTTGTGTTTTTTTTTAAGATTTCTCAAAATATAAAATGAACATAATCCATGTTTTGTAGTATCATAAATTATGCTAATACATTTCGCGATGTTATTGTGCTGATCAGAAACAACAACTAAGTCCTTCGGCTCCCCTAAAACAACTTTCAAATTACGAAAAAACCAAGTCCAGGATCGATCATTTTCTGAATCTACTATTGCAAACACTAATGGAATAATTTAAGAATTCCCATCAAAAGTGACAATAGATAATAATGTGCCAAAAAATTTGTTTCTCAAAGAAACGCCATCAACTGATATAATAGGAAAACAATGTTTCCATGCATGAATAGAAGCTGATAGACACATAAAGAAATACCTAAACCTACCATCCTCGTCAACCTCTTAAGTCGTGTATGTACCTGAAATAAATACAGAGTAAAAATTAGAAACAAACTATTAGAACAAAAAATACATATAAAAAATACACTATATGTAAATATAAAAATAACCAAATTAATTACACACCTGGATTTTTATCAACAAGGGCAGCGGAAAATACAGGAATAAGCGAGTAGGAGGATGCAAGAGAACCATGAATACAATCCAATGCAAGTTCACAACTCCTCCATACCTTACCATAGCTAATGTTCACACCAAGTTTCCTTCTCATATATTTAATAATGTCTCGATGACGAATATGAATATTGTCATTAACCTCCATAATAGACTTAACACACTGTCCTATGATTAATGATGTGGCTTGACTATGACCATTCTTCACAACATTAATGGAGCAATCGTGAATGTCTATAAATTTACGAACAACCCACAAACCACCATCCCTAAAATGAGAGGATCTTAGATACCACTTACAACTTCCATTTTTGCAACGAAGAACAAGTGATTTATCTTTTGATTTGACGGTCCTAAATTCAAAACTATTTTTCAACGCAATGAAGTAAATAATTTTCTTCAAATCATCTTTACTTTCAATTACAGAATTTTTCTCAAAAGACAAATCAAACGAAAAATGATCAATGTCAGTAAATTCGATAAAATTAAAATCAACATCTTTCTTTTTGATATGACTCATATTTGTACCTCTACTGTAATTATATATAATAGAATTGGAACAATCAAATTCAGGCACTTCTGAATAGTCAACAATAACATGGACATTATTAGATGCACCATCAGCTATAGTAGAGAGTACCCACATAACATCCCTATCATCAGTAATTCTAATTACACTAGATTTATCAGAACGTAACAATCCCTGTACAGAGTCAACCGAGTAATAATTTGATTATTTGAAAAGTGCAGTTTGCTACGAATAGAATCGGAAAACTGGAAAAAAATTAGAATCCAAAGGAACGAGAACATACGACACTTTAAAATTGTTGTATCGGTTGGATTCATTCCAAATCTCATCGTGCAATACACTTAGAGATAATAACGACATTGTAACCTGTAAAAAAAAAACTTACAATCTACAAAATCAAAAAGAGGGAAAAGAAGACAAAATATCAATAAATAAGAGAGAAAATGAAAAACAAACCGATCGAGATATGAACTATGGAACTAATCACCGATAAAGAAGAGAAAATCAAGATGATGATAAAAAACCAACGAATAAAGAAATCGAAAATGCAGAAAGCAAACAAAAAAAAGAAGAGGGAAGAACATCAAAATCGATAATGATCGTGTTAGGAACATCATCGAAAGAATAAGTTAGAAAGGTAATCGAAAAAATAGGAAACAATGATTCAAACAATAGAATCAGAATTAAATCTAAATGATTTTAAAAGATAACTGCAAGGTAGATTTTTTTAAAAAGTAGGAGAGAAGGATAATATTTAAAAACAAAAACAAAATTGAAAGGACAAATCTGAAATTAATTGTGGGTGTTGGACCATGTGAGTGTCACGTTTGGCCAAAACTAAAAACCTACCAAATATGGTTATTTTTAACAATTATGAAATGTTTTTCGCTATTCCTAACATTTTCTTTTTTTAATTGAAACTTGGATTTGGCCCATCTATTATTTGAAGCCAACTTTGTACGTGTGACTGAAACCTTCATGAATTAAAAGCCAGCCCATTAGAGATAAAAAGATCTATATGGACTCAATTTTTTCCCTAACTCTATACAACCTTTCTATAGTTTAAATTTAATAATAAATATCCACTTCATTATTAATACTAACCTTTCCTAAAAAGTTTTAAGAGTTTTAAAATGCAACTTAAACGCTTTCAAATTAAACTAACTTCATTGGATGATGAACGATTTATAAATAAAACTCTTGGGCGCTATTCCAAATGGCCTAACAAATCCTCTAACATAGATGTGAAGATAGTAGCGCTAGCCAAAAATCTTTGAATGGTCTAAACAAACTCAACTTTCATCGGATCATTATTGAGCTATTTATCCCTTCATTATCCACTTCGAGTCGGATGATAATTTTTCTAGACCTCTAACAAGAAATTACCATTGATTTCTAGAGACGATAATTTAGGGATGAAATTTGATTAATCTCAAACTTATTGGGCATTTAATCTTGGGCATAGATTCATTCTTTAACACAAGAAAAGATTTGAAGAAAACTAGAGTTAAAATATTTTGGGTGTATGGGGAATTTGTTGAGTGCTTGAATGCTCTGTAATCCCATCTTTTGAACTTTAGTAGAAATATTCTCGTCGTCTTCGCCTGTGAATGTAGGCATAGTCCGAACCACTAAGTTCTGTGTGTTTTTCTTCTCTCTCTTTATCTATTTTGTTATTGTCATAATTAAAATCTAGTTTATTTTCGTTGCGCATTAGACTAAGGTTTTAACAAGTGGTATCAGAGCCTGATTTATTAGAACTTGATTTACATTTACTTGTGTTTCGTTGGTTGAGATTCTTTGAACATGACAACTGTGAAACACCATGTACCACTTTTGGATCGCAATACTAGATTTTTATTATGGCAAGCTAAAATGCGAGCAATGCTGGTCCAAATGGACTTAGAAGAAGCTTTACTAGGAATTACTAGACTGCCTGCGTCTTGGACACAAGAAGAAAAACAAAGCAAAGATCGAAAAGCTCTTACTTTAATATATCTTCATTTGTCAAATGAAATTTTGCAAGATGTTTTGAAAGAGAAAAGTGTTGCTAGTTTATGGTTAAGATTAGAGTAGTTGTGCATGACGAAAACTCTAACCACTAAATTACATTTGAAGCAGCAATTATTTTCTTATCGTATGAATGAAGGAGCATCTGTAGATGACCATTTAATTAGCTTTAAAGAAATAGCCTCTGATTTAGAATCTATGGAGATTAGTTATGATGAAGAAAATTTGGCTCTAATTCTATTGTGTTCTTTTCCTCCTTCATATGCAAATTTTAGAGATACGATATTACATAGTCATGATACTCTTACTTTGAATGAAGTATATGATAATTTGATCTCTAAGGAGAAAATAAAACATATTACTAGTGGTGATGAGAGTTCAGCGGGGTTATTAGCTCGAGGGAGAACACAACAGAAGAAAAATAATGGCGATTAGAGAGGTCGGTCAAAATCTAGAAATAAAGATAAAATATGTAATTATTGTAAGAAGAAGGGTCATGTTAAATCTGAATGCTACAAGTTACAGAATAATAACAAAAGAGCTGTTGAATTTCAAAAGGAAAAACAACCTGAAAGTTCAGGTCAAGCTGGTGTTGTTGAAGGTGATGATAGTGATGGTGATCTCTTTGTTGCTTCTGATAACAATTTAAATATTTCTTCTGAATGGATTCTTGATTCAGGATGTTCATTTCATATGTGTCCTAATAAGGACTGGTTTTCAACATTGATGGAGATCTGATCTCCTTGAGCAGCAAAAACGTGATAAAAATCGTAATTTTGCTAGTTTGTTTTGGTTGAAAATCAAATACACATACCTTGGTAAAAAATAAACATAATAAGCATACATTTCTAATCTAATTAGGCTATAAATCATGCAAACATGTTGTGTTTAACAATTAAACTAAAAGGAAGAAAGAGGTTACCTTTGTAGTTTCTATTCAGCAACTTCTTGTCAATCGTACTGCAACACAGCAACACAGGAACTTCTCTGTTTTCTCCAGCAAGACACTACTAGTAAGAAAACCTCTAAAGGCTCTGAGTTCCACTTAGATCTTCCTTAGGTAGGAAGAATCCAACAATTGGAGAATGTAGGGAATTTGACAGAGAGAATTCTAGAGTGAGCAATTCACAACTGCAAGAACATCCATCGATCAATCAACCATTGTCCATCGAGAGGTTGAATTGAAGAGGAGAACTTCTCCACTCTCTATCGATAGGGAGAAGTGGGAAGAGGGGAACGTGTCCTCCTGACACGTTCCCAACAATTAATTAACTAATTAATTAATCAATTAAATTAATTAATTAAATATCATATATTTAATTAATAATTAGGATTAAATCATATTTAATCTTTTTCTCCTCTAACCTATAGTTTTAATGTACATCTTATGCACATTAAATTTTAACCTATAGTTTTCAAATATGAATCATATTCACATTTGATTTTAACCTTTGAACTCTTTCAAATATTTAATTCTCTCATTTAATTTAATATGAATCATATTCAAATTAAGTTTATAATATATAGTTCCAAAACTATATATTATATCGTATCTATAAACATTAAAATTATTCTCTAATGAATTTAAACATTTCAAATTCAAACGATCTAAGAACCCTTTACGAGCTAGAAGGTGGACCTAATTGACCTGCAGATCAGAAGCTCCAACGATACGAGATTACTCGGTTAATCTCATTAACCTCCTAATCAACATTCGTTAACTGCGAGAACACTCCACTAAAGCCTCGCAGCTGCACTCTTCTTAGTTTAGATATATTTTTGTGTCCACGGATATTGACCAATAACAGCAAGTCAATCCTTCACGAATGTTCGTAACACCAGCTGGGTCAAATTACCGTTTTACCCCTAGGTTACATCTTCTACCTTAAGTACCAGTGTTCCTCTAATGAACAATTTGTTTGTGGTCCTACCAACAGACATAGTCCCTCTCGGGCCAATGAGAGGGTCGGGCCCTTTGTTCAAGTGCCGGAGACACCACTTAAGGGAATATTCCCCTACTTACTCTAGTAGGCGGGAAGTAGTGAATTCTATCTTGTTAAGTTAAGTTTCCAGTCGCTCACTCGGTCTTGTCCCCAAGAAGGTAGGCATATTGAGTCGGCGAATCTGGCCACTCTCACCCATACTAGTCAAAGGACAATCTATCGCGAACAGGAGTTCGTAACCTGCTTAGGATTGAGATCAAGTTGCCTAGGTCATCCTAGTGAAATAGAAACCTAACTAGTCAACGGAGTTACATCTAGTGGTTACTATTTCGCG
Source organism: Trichosanthes cucumerina (assembly GCA_036507285.1). Taxonomy (NCBI): domain Eukaryota; kingdom Viridiplantae; phylum Streptophyta; class Magnoliopsida; order Cucurbitales; family Cucurbitaceae; genus Trichosanthes; species Trichosanthes cucumerina. The sequence continues at coordinate 21,077,073 of CM071841.1, forward strand.
GTCCGGTCTTATGTAATCTCATTATATAGGATATCCCCACTCACATGTCATCTACATGAAGTTCTTAGGATCACAGTGTTTGTATCATATACAAAGTGGGCCACTTCATAGTTTACCTGGGCAAAATACCCAAACCTTATCCCTTTACTATAGACCATTTAGGTTGTATCTCGAACTGAGATCCTTTATATGTACACTACATTCAGTTAAAGATGCATTCTACAGCCTTGAATGTTTAGTTTATTAGATTTAGGGTTAAAACAATGGCAACTTCGTAAATAACGAACAATAACTCTTTATTGAAATAATAACACTTTATTACAATAATTAGAATAGAAATTACAAACTACGAGTTTTAGGGCACAAACCCCAACAAACATATGATACAATGTCCAAAGGTACAGTGTTGATGGGAAATAATACATCTTGTAAGATAGTTGGTATTGGAACAGTCAGAATCAAGATGTTTGATGGAGTTGTCAGAACACTTGCTGATGTGAGACACATTCCAGATTTGAAGAGAAATTTAATTTCTTTGAGTACTCTTGATTTAAGAGGGTACAAGTACACTGGTGAAGGTGGAGCTTTGAAGGTTAGTAAAGGTGCATTGACAGTTATGAAAGGACAGAAAAATTCTGCAAATCTTTATGCATTACAAGATTTTATAGTTCTGGGTGATGTAGCAGTTTCTACAACTTCTCTATCTGATGATGATATTACTCGTCTTTGGCATACGCGGCTTGGGCATATGAGTGAAAACGGGTTGGTTGAGTTAAGCAAGAGAGGACTTCTTGATGGACAAAAAGTTTGAAGCTAGAGTTTTGTGAGCATTGTGTGTTTGGAAAACATAAACGAGTCAAATTCTCGGAAGGTATTCATAATACAAGGGGAACACTTGATTATATACACTCTGATCTTTGGGGAGCAGCTAAAGTACCTTTTAAAGGTGGTGCATTCTATATGTTAACTATTATTAACAATTTCTCTAAAAAAGATTGGGTATTTTTCTTGAAGCAAAAGAGTGATGTATTCTCTACATTTAAGAATTGGAAGACCATGATTGAAAAACAAACAGGGAAACATATAAAATACCATCGTATAGATAATGGTTTGGAATTCTGTTCTGTGGAGTTTAATACCTTTTGCAAGTCCGAGGGAATTGTTAGACACTTAACAGTTCGTCATACTCTGCAGCAAAATGGAGTAGCAGAGTAAATGAATCAGACTTTGATTAGTAAGATGCGTTGTATGTTATCAAATGCAAGCTTATCTAAATATTTTTGGGTTGAAGCTGCTGCTTTAGCATGTCATCTTGTCAATTGCTCTCCTCATATATCTCTTCAGAAAAAGACACCACAAGAAATGTGGTATGGTTCTCCTGTCAATTATTCGAATCAAGACGATGCTTCTAGTACTTCTACTTCCTGTACTTTTTCAGAGATTCCTCACAGTGGTGATACTTTTTCACCCTTGCAGGTACCACCGCAATATAGTATTGCTAAAGATAGGCCTAGAAGATAAATTAGACTTCCACAGAGATTTGCGGAGGCTAATTTAGTTGCTTATACTTTGAATGTCGCTGAAGACATTGATTCTAGTGAGGAACCATCTACTTTTTCAGAGGTTGTAAAGTGTAACAACTCTGATAAATGAATGATTGCAATGCAAGAAGAAATTGAGTCTCTGCATAAGAATGATACATGGGATCTTGTGAAACTTCCTCAAGGGAAGAAACCAGTTCGTTGCAAATGGATTTTGAAAATAAAGGAAGGTATTCCAGGAATACAGTTGCATTATCTACTACTAAAGCTGAGTATATGGCCATTACAGAGGCTTGTAAAAAAGCTATATGGTTGAGGGGACTGTTTGGTGAACTTAGCGAAGATTTACAGATTACTACAGTTTTTTGTGACAGTCAAAGTGTTATCTTCCTTACAAAAGATCAGATGTTTCATGAAAAGACAAAGCACATTGATATTCGGTACCATTTTGTACGTGAGGTCATTGCTCGAGGTGATATTATCATGAGCAAGATAAACACCAACGATAATCCAGCTGATATGATGACTAAGTCTATTCCACTGAGCAAAGTCAAGCATTGCTTGAGTTTGGTCGGTGTTTGCAATTCTTAAACCACTTAACTATTTGGAGAAGGCGACTGAAGGTTTTCATTATGTGTCTTAGATAAATTAACGCCAAATTGGAGATTTGTTGTGTCGTTATTTTTTCTTTTGTCCCACATATATAAGAATGGTTGTGTAGTGGCTCCTTTGGCCTTATAAATAAGCCCATTTTCTCTTCTTTTGTGTATGTGAGAGTTTGAGAGTTTTTGAGAATTTTCTATTACTCTCTTTAGTTCAAATATTTTATAATTAATTTCTAATTCTATTTAGAAATTAATTTGGTGAGTAAAAATATTTTAGGTGTATGGGGAATTTTGTGGATGTAGGCATAGTCTGAACCACGTAGGTTCTGTGTGTTTTTCTTTTCTCTATTTATCTATTTTGTTATTGTCATAATTAAAATCTAGTTTATTTCCGCTGCGCATTAGAATAAGGTTTTAACAGTGTTGATAGATGCTAGAAATTCTCTTTAGGGATCAAGATGAATGGACTACTAATTATTATTGGTTGCATCAATTGCTTGTTCTTAATGAGGAATTACATAGAATAATTATATAAACTATTTAATGAGTTTCAAGGAGGATCGAACCATTTCTTAAATAGAAGTCAAAATATAACTTAATTAAAACATAGAAACTTCAGCCAAACCTTGTCAAATCTCCAAAGACCCAAAACCCTTTTTTTTAATCCTAAAAATTAATATTTATATATTAAAAAAATACATCTATTTATCCGATTAATGTTGAGGTTTTGAATTGTAATATAAAAGAAAAACTTGGTTTTCAATGGACAATTTTGAAAAATAAAAAGTGTTATGGGTAAAATTGGGCCACCAAGAATGGGCAGGTCGAATGGCCAAGGTAAAGGGTCAAACAGAATGAGAAGCCCAAATACTAGGTCAAAGCGGGTCGAACCAAAATGGAATGAGACCAGAGGGTTTGTCCGAGATCCGACCCAAGCCTGTGGTCGGCCTCGGCATGGGCCCAAGGCCAAACCCGTGGTCGGCCTCGGACGAGGCCGAAGCTGACCATATCCGAGGCCATACCTGGGCTTTGTTCCAATGGGACAGGACCCATAAGCCTGATTCCGGCCTTTCTCGACTTTTCCTTTTCCCAATAGGCGAAGGAAACCCATCAGGTACAAAGGGAAGACTATTTAAACTCTCCTAGGGGGAAGGAAAAAGGTAAGTGAATTCTGGTAACCAATATACAAATTCCTCTATAATTCTCTCACAAACCCTCACTGACTTAAGCATCGAGCTTGTGTGGCCTACACCACACCGGTGTCTAGGTTTTCCTTGTCTTGCAGGCTGCGTTCTTCTCCTTAGAACTACAAATTTACCGTTGTTGTCACGTGGAGGTCAGACGCATTCTCCTGTTCGAAATTTGGCAACAACAGTGGGCGTCGTCTGTGGGGATCGAACGACGCTTGTTAGAAGAACCGTGAGTTTAAGCCAAACAGCAAAGAGGACATGAGCCGATTCGCAGCAAACCAGAACTGGAATGAAGACGGAGAAGATTCTAGCCCCGACCATCACCCTCGAAGGATTAGAACAATATCCTCTCATCGACCTCATACTGACGTAGGCCGACCACACGAGGAGATGGCAGAATTACGAGAGAAGGTCGACAAGATGGACGAATGCCTATGGAAGATCTTAGAGAAACTCGACCAGAAAGACCAACACTAGGGAAAAGTGAAGGTGGCAGAAGGGATGGGAGAGTCAAAATCCCCAACCCAGGAGCACACCGATAAGCTGATCCTTGGAGGAAACGACAAGCCATGCCAGTCCTCAGCCAAGAGCAAAGCAAGCAAGGGCGCCCGCCGGATAAAATCTGTTGTGCAAGTAAGCTCACACACTCATCGCAGAAATCGCCCCGAAAACTCGAAACCAGCAGCTGGAAAAAGCTCCGGGACAACGTCAGATTTACGAGAGGTGATTAACCAAAGGCAAAAAGCACAGACCAAGGCCGACCAGGTGACGGCCGAGGCCGACCAGGTAGCCACCGAGGTCGACCCGACGAGAGTCGAAGATGACGCGGCTGAGACGACTCCACCTTGGAAGAATGACATCCACCAAATGCAAAAGGAATTTGGGGATCTTCAAGGGAACCTCCTAAAAATTCGAGAAGTCGAGAGGTGGGATCTTGATGTCCTTATCGAGTAGGTTGACCCGCCCTTCATCGACAAAATAATGAACGAAAAAATTTCAGAAAAGTTCAAAGTACCTGCCATCACCCCCTACGATGGGAGTTCAGACCCTGTAGAACACTTAGACACATACAGATCGCGCATGGAGCTGCACGGAGCATCAGAAGTACTTAAGTGCAGAGCTTTCTCTTGCACATTAAAAGGGCCAGCACAAGATTGGTACAGAAAACTGAAGAGAAAATCCATCAATTCCTTCAAAGCTGCCAGAGCATTTGCATCCCAGTTCCTAGGAGGTCGAGACCAGCGAAAACCCCAGATGCATTTGCTTACCATCAAGCAAGGACCTAAAGAAAGCTTACATGACTATGTTTCTCGTTTCAACAAAGAAACCCTACAGGTCGAAGGTTTCACAGACACTACAGCTTTAGTTGCCATCGTGGCAGGTCTGTAAGACAAAGGTCTGTTGAGGTCGATAGGAAAAAAAGAATCAACATCTTACGTTGAGTTCATAGCAAGGGCACAGAAGTACATGAGCGCAGAAGACTTACTACGATCAAAAGAGGTCCCTGGTCAAGAAAAGAATGACAAAAGCGTGGATCCAACTGGAACACGGAACTATTCCTCGATAGTCTCCAAAAGAAGAAGAGTCCAAGAAGGTGGCCGAGGCCGACCAGAGGAGTACCGAAGTAAACCAGATCATCGAGTGGTCCCAAATCAACCATTCGAAAGGTACACTTCCACGACTCTTCCCCTAGAAAAGATCTTGATGGAGATTCGACATTTGAATCTCGTGAAATTCCCTAAAAAGATGAGAGCTCCACCTGGAAGACGAGACCCAGCCAAGTACTGCATGTTCCATAGGGACCACGGGCACGCCACCTCCAATTGCTACCAACTCCGAGACGAAATAGAAACCCTAATCAGAGAAGGGTACCTGAAAGAATACGTCCAAGACGAAACTCAGCCCCGTCATCGAGAAACGGCCGAGGCCGACCAGAAGCAAGCCGAGGCCGAGCAACCGACGATCGAGGCAAGCCGAGGATGAGCCACCCCGGGAAATCTGAACGATTTTCGGAGGACCGGCTGGAGGCAAATCCAACAGAAAGAGGAAGGCAATCGCTCGTGAAGCTCGACAAGATCCTTACTATCAAGGTATCTTCTCAGTTCATCCAGGAATGGAAGACCAAATCCTCGGGTTCACAGAGGCTGAAGCTAGAGCGATTCATCAACCCCACAATGACGCATTGGTAGTGACACTTGCCATAGCCAATGTGAAAGTTCACAGAATACTCATAGATGGAGGAAGCTCAGCCGACGTCCTATCTTCAGCCGCTTTCACTGCCATGAAATTAGCAAGGGGGCTTCTAAAAGAAAATTTAACCCCCTAGTTGGTTTTGGTGGAGAAAGGGTTACCCCTGAAGGTAGCATAGAGCTTCCAGTCACCTTTGGCGAAGGGGCGAACTCCGTCACACAAATAATCAACCTTTTAGTAGTGGAGTGCACCTCAGCTTACAATGCAATCCTTGGGAGACCAACACTTCACCAATTAAAGGCAGTTGCTTCCACATACCATCAACTGTTGAAATTCCCAACCACCAATGGCGTCGGGATCGTTAAGGGACAACAGAAAGCATCGAGAGAATGTTACTTCGCGACATTAAGAGGGACAATGAAACGAAGCTTCGAAAGAGACCTCGGCCCCGACACGGTCGAGGCCGACACGGCTTAAAGCCAAGCTCCATGTTCATAGATAGGTTTATTTACATAGAAAACTCCATGTAAAGTTTGAAGTTTCTTTTCTTTTTACCATAAATAGAAGTTTTTCTTTTTCAAGTAAGAAAACGTGACTCAAGTACGACTATCAACATAAATCTCCTACTTGAGTAGGGGGCTACAGGGGAGATATACCTTGCACACTCCCTCACACACATCTTGTTCTTCTTACACACGAAAATATGAAAAACTGGAGGAACACATGGAAACTTCTAGTCGGTCAAGGCCGAGCACACCAAGTCGAGGCCGAGCACATGTGATGAAAAAACATGCGGAGACCGACCAAACTGGTCAAGGCCGAGCGTATTATAGCTGAGGCCGACCACACGAGATCCCAGAAGCAAAGAATCAATTCCTCTCCCGGTTAAGACACTCCGCTTATTTCGTCCAAATTCGATAAAAAATTGATCAAGCCCGAGCATATTATGGCCGAGGCCGACAACACGAGGTCCCAGAAGCAAAGAATCAATTTCTCTCTTGATTAAAACACCCCACTCATTTTTTATGAATTTAAAAGCGATTTTCATTTAACCCTATGACATCCCTTGTATGAAGAAAAAAGGACAGTGAATGGAAAGCGCACATTCATTCATTCAAGGAAAAGAAAACTACATGGCAGAATTACACCAAACTTAGAAGAAGCAAAAAAAGAAATACATAAAGTCTAAGACTCATCCACTCCAGCTCCATCACTACTGTTTGAGTCCTCAGAATCAGGAAAGGCAGTGGGGTCATTCTTGAAAGTAGCATAATCCTCCTCAAGAATCCCAAAGTCTATATCCTTGAATCGTTTGGAAGCGCGCTTGATAGCGCAATTGCATCCACCATAAAAAATGTTGTTTTGGAGGGTTGTAAACTCCTCCGTCTTCTTAAACCCTTCAGTCAAATACTCAACATTAGTCAAAAGGGCTTGTGCTTCACTCAGTTGACTACGAAGAGTCTGAATCTCAACATTGGCAGAGTTGAGTTTGATCTGACTCTCTGCAAGTAGACGATTAACCTTACTCAAATTGGTTTGAGCTTGAATTAGCTCAGATCTAGGAACAGAAGTGCGTTGGAAATTATTGATGGTCTCCGCCATAGCCATGGCAACCATGCTAATCTGGCAAAACTCAAAATAAGAGAAAAAAGAAAGCAGGGTCACCAAAAAGCACCAAAATAATAACAACACCCTCAATTGAAGAAAGCTTACATGACGGAGCTCAACAATTCCTTCGTTGAAGGCTCTCATGGGGTCAATGGCCAGGAACCCTGGGAGATGGTCTTAACTCACCCTTCTCCAAAGCTCGAAACTACGACCAAGCAGTTCAACCTCAGTAGCCGACGAGGTATAATTCTGGGGAAGAGTAAAGGCCCCGGAGAATGGAGGATTCTCTCCTTCTGATGAAGAAGGAACGTTCCTCCGGGTACGACGCGTGCTAACTCCAACAGGACGAGGTGGAAGATCACGAGTTTCGGGAGGTGGCACCTCACCCCTAGAGGGGCTGGAATCTTCAACCCTTGAAGGACCAGCCCCACCATGAGCTTTCTTCTTCTTTTTCTACTCCATGACCTCAAACAAAGAAGCACTTTGTGGAGGATTTCTAAAAAAAAAAAAAAAAAAAGACAATAGGATCACTGAATCAAGTTACAACAAATGAAAGCTAAATAAGAAAAAGACGACGAAGAGTAAAGTTCGGAGAACTGAGGCCGATCAACTCGATCAAAACTGGCAGCACGGTCGAGCCCGACCAGCACGGCCAAGGCCGACCAGCGTGGCCGAGGCCGACGACCAACACGGATGAGACCGGTAGGAACTCTTACCTTCGAAAAGGGGAGGAGGCGCGAAACCAATTCTTTCAAGATTCACTTGGCTCACAAGAGCAGGCCCGAGTCGGGAGGGAGCTCCTAAACTCTTCACGGCTCTAATGAAAGCTCGAGCCACAGCAGGACGACGAAATTCCAAAGGAGTTGAAGAAAAAAAGAAGAAACACAACCCAGTTAATCGAAATACACAGGTGCAGTTTCTAGAAAGAAAGAGAACAACTCACCATAATTCCCAAACTTAGTGAAAATTGCATATGTGGCATTTTGAGAGCCTCAAGACAATCAATTGCCACTCACTAAAAACTATTGATTTTTCCAGTTGTGAACGGAACTTGGGTTATTAATTAACTTTCCACAGGAAGAACTCAAGTAATAAAAGAAACGACCAAAAGACGGATTTCGACTCAAGATATAGAGAGACATAAAGACGTGCGGACTAAGCGGGCTCCCATCTCCATAAGTTGCCCATAATACATAACAACCAATGATGTGAATCCAGCTGTTTCGGACAATTTGAGCGGGTGCCAACCTAACCAACGCCAAAAAGCCTTGCAAAAATAAAGGAAGAGGAAGACGAAAGCCAAACTTAAACATTGCAGAATAAAGAGCTACTTCACCAAGAGGAGGATCATCAATCCGATCATTTGGTCCAGGAACCCTAATTTACACGTCTAAGGGAATATCATACTTGTACCATAATCGCTCGAGTTGATCTCCGGTCACCAAGGATGATATAACCTCATGACTTGCACCGGACCCCTCGAAAGAATGATCAGAGGGTTGGGAAGCCTCATAACAACTTGTGTCATAAGACTCCTCACCACAAGAAGATTCATCAACCTCAGGAGAAGTAGTAGACCAACCACCTTCCATCAAACACAAAATACAAAGAAAAGAATAAAAAGAAGAAGGATCAACTAAAAGACACAACAAAGAGAGAACTACCTTAAGAGAAAGGGAAAATGATAAGAATGGTGTGGAAAATGGGAAGGAGAATGTGCTCTATTTATAAGAGGAGGTGAAGACCAAATTGGAGGGAAAACGTTTTTGAAAATTCAAATAAAAAAAAAAAAAAGAAAGGTGCGCCTCGCCGGCCCGTGACCATGTCGGCGGCGAGCTCGCCGCGCCGTCGAGCACGCCAGGAAGAGCGGCGCACTGCGAGAAATCAGCTCCTGCAGGCACGCCTCGGCCTCGACCCCGGCGCTGGTCCGGTTGAGGCCGACCAGACCACCCCGTGACGAAGTCGGTGGCGGCGAACTGCCGCGCGTCGCGCGCGCGCGCTAGAAGCGGCGAGCGCGAAATCGACCACCGCAGCACGCCTCGGCCTCGGCCCTGGCGCCGGTCCGACCGAGGCCGACCAGACCTAAACCGGTCCAAGATCGACCAAACCGAACCGACCAAGTATAACAAGGCCAGTTTACGAAGGTTGAACCGGCCCTCGGGCTCGAATCTCCCTCCGAAGCTCCCCTTACTCTTGCGATAAAGGTTATCCAACTTTCACCTCCTACTAGCAGGACCAACTTTCAACGCTTTCAATCTCCGACAACGACACAGTTATCAGGCAACAACTCCTATTAAACACGCCCTATCCAAGAGAACGACGTGAGCCGTGGATCAGGATTAGAGCATGTTCTTGTTGGAAAACGAGAAACATAAAGCAACACGATTATAAAGCGACAAAAATTTTCCTCCAGCGAAGAAGCTGGGAGCCCAAAGTAATCCCCATGAAAATTAACGGCGATCCCACTCAAAACCTAAGAACGACAAGTACGCATAATCACCGGAGAGCGACGCTGGTCGTGAATCCGGATGAGTGTTTAAACCCCCCAATAGAATCGATCTGGGGATGACCCAGGGAAAAGGGGAACACCCGAAGTGCATAATAAACATGACGGTTGGCCATGAATCCCATTGGGTAACGGAGAAATTGACCCCTAGTAGACTGAATATCCTCATAAGGATGGACAACAGAAACTAGGAAAATTTCGAGGCAACCCTCGAAATGTCTAAAATGACTCCGAACAAACCTTACTAGGAGAATCGAAACGCAAGTTAAGCGCAACGAGATCCTAACACTTATAATAAATACCGGAGGAATTGGCACTCTAGGGGACTGAATATCCTCATAAGGATGGACAACAATAACTAGAGAAAATTCGAGGCAACCCTTGAAATGTTTAAAATGACTCCGAAGAGATTCAACTAAAAGAACCAGGCGGATAGAAACGCAAGATAAGCGTGACGAGAACCTTAAATTCCAAACCAGACAACAGGGAAGTTAACACTCTAATATATATATATATATATATAATAATAATAATAAGTTACTCCCAAGTCAGGCTCCACGTCATTAGTTCACAAACTCCCAAGTCTCGAATCCTAACTAAGGAGTGGGGGCTAATGTTATGGGTAAAATTGGGCCAACAAGAATGGGCAGGTCGAATGATCAAGGTAAAGGGTCAAACAGAATGAGAAGTCCAAATACTAGGTCAAAGTGGGTCGAACCAAAATGGAACGAGACCAGAGGGTTTGTCCGAGATCCGACCCAAGCGCGTGGTCGGCCTCGGCATGGGTCGAGGCCGACCAGGATAGAGCCCTCCCATTTGGGCTCTACCCTAGCCCCACATCCCAGGAAAAGGGTTCGGGCTTGGGCCCAAGGCCAAACCCGTGGTCGGCCTCGGACGAGGCCGAAGCTGACCATATCCGAGGCCATACCTGGGCTTTGTTCCAATGGGACAGGATCCATAAGCTTGATTCCGACCTTTCCCGACTTTTCCTTTTCTCAATAGGCGAAGGAAACCCATCAGGTACAAAGGAAAGACTATTTAAACTCTCCTAGGGGGGAGGAAAAAGGTAAGTGAATTCTGGTAACCAATATACAAACTCCTCTATAATTCTCTCACAAACCCTCACTGACTTAAGCATCGGAGCTTGTGTGGCCTACACCACACCGGTGTCTAGGTTTTCCTTGTCTTGCAGGCTGCGTTCTTCTCCTTAGAACTACAAATTTACCGTTGTTGTCACGTGGAGGTCAGGCGCATTCTCCTGTCCGAAATTTGGCAACAACAAAAAGTAAAGACTAAAGAAAAAAAAAACTTGATTCTATGACCATTTTCAAACTCGTATTCATAAATACTCCCTAGATTTTTCTTCAAACAGACAATCTAAGAATTAGGAGAAAGATTATGTCATAATACGCCTTAAAAATGGTTGCTTTCACAATTCACCCTAGTCATCTCTCTAAATTAACTTAGGTATATATAAATTTCAAAAGACAATATCCTCTGTAGATTGGTATATTGAAGGTCTCGTTTGAGAACCATTTAGGCCCCATTTGATAACTATTTAGTTTATATTTTTTTTAAAAAAATTATGTTTATTTTTCCACAATTTCCCTTCATCTTCTCTATAATAATTTTCATCTTTCTTGAGATAACATTTAAGTTTCTAGCCAAATTTCAAAAACAAAAATAAGCATTTGAAAATTACTTTTTTTGGTTTTCAAAACTTAGTTTGGTTTTTGAAAACATAGGTACAAAGTAGATAAAAAAACATAGGAACTCATTTCTAGAAGCAGTATTTTTAAGCTTAATTTTAAAAAACAAATGATTATCAAATGGGGCCTTAATTTTCAAAACTTAGTTTGGTTTTTGAAATCATAGGTACAAAGTAGATAATAAAATATAGAAACACATTGATACAAGTAGTATTTTTATACTTAATTTTCAAAAACCAAAAACCAAAACCTAAGGCCCAGTTTGATAACCATTTTGTTTTTGGTTTTTAGTTTTTGAAAGTTAAGCTTATTTTCACCTAATTTCTCTACAATAGTGATCATCTCTCTTAAGTAAGCATTTGAACTCTTAGTCAAATTCTAAAAACAAAGTCAAGTTTTTTAAAGTTACTTTTTTTAGTTTTCAAATTTGGCTTGATTTTTGAAAACATAGGTACAAAATAGATAAAAATAAATATAAACTTATTAGTAGAAGTAGTATTTTTAGGTTTAAATTTCAAAAACTAAAAATAAAAAACAAAATGGTTATCCAACAGAGCCTAATTTGTTATCAAACGAGGCCTAAATGATTATCAAACGGAGCTTAAGAGATGTATTTACTATATCCAGAAATGCATGAGAATAACCATTTTCGTTTTTTACATTACCAAGGAGAAGGTATTTGGACTTACCAACAATATAAGAATTAAAGGTCCTAGATACTATGCTCAAGTAGATGCGTTCGGAATAACATTCAATTTCCTTTGAAAAAACCAACCATATTATTTACGTTGAGTGAAGATACTAAAGTAAAAATCAATGATTGATCCAAACTCCAACGTACTCGACTTTGTTCTTTTCTTTTCTTTTCTTTTTTTCTCTCATTTGATAAGAAAAGAAACATATAATACCAAATGGAGAAGAAAAAAAAAAAAAAAAAAAGCACACACATAACTAAGGTTCATTTCCATCTCTTTTCCCTACATTACCAACACAAGAAGGGAAGAGAAGAGATGGGCAAAAGAACCAAAGCTGTTATAAGAAAATTACCCTAACAAAACCCAAACTAAAATATTAACCAAAAACACAAACAAATAATACAAATAATATTCATACATAGGCCCATCAACCTCTTTGTTTCTTCTTTTCCCTCTCTTTTGCTTCATTATTACCTGCAATAAAGCAACCATTGATTCATCTAAAACATGTAAAATTGACAAAAAAAAAAAAGAAGCAATTTTTCATCCCAACTTTCCACAAAAAGAGTTTAAAATAGTTTCAGATCCAATGATCAAATTCAAATTACCCCAAAACTTTATCAACTTCCCTCTACTCCATTGTTAGGCAAATCTAATTTCCAACACAATAAAATGGGATAAACTAGCATAATATAATGAAGGAAGACACATTTTTCTAATTCACCCAAAAAATAAAACACATTAATATGTTTTGTTGATCAAAATTCTCCCAATGCATTGATCATATTGGATGTGTTTTCACATTTAACCCTACCAAAAAAAAAATCTTTCGTGTAAATATATAATAATTTATGCATGCCTATATTTTGATGGGTCCTGATCTAACTCACATTTTAGAAAGTGAAAAAAAAAAAAAAAAAAAAGGGTACCAAAAGAAATTGTTGAGATGGGTTTGAGCTTCAGAGTCTTCAGAATCATGAGAAGGAGAATGAATGTGTCTTCCTTCATAAGTTGTAATCACCATTCTTGGATCCTCAGCTAATCTCTCTACTCGTTTCTTTACCCTACAATGATCTTGTGTACAACGATAATAGCTTCTGCATTGACAGGAAAAAAAAATTAAAATCTTGAGTTATTAAAATTATTAAATACATTTTGTTTATTATTAAAAGAAAAAAAAGGTTAAACATGAATCAGCTTTGATGTTTTTGAAACTTCATCATTGCTTGTTTAGTTTTGATATCCTTTCCCTTTTTGAAGGTTTTGAAGGCTTATAATTACTTCTTTCTGCCCCCCATCTCAGAAATAATGATGACAACATCAAAATTTGAATCTGATAGAAAGAGAGAGAGAGAGAGAGAATCAAATCTCAAACTAAACATTTACGCGTGAGAGAGAGAGAGAGATGTTCGTAGTAGTGAATCGAAATCGAAATTCAAATCCAAAGATGGAAATTTTTTGTAAAGAAAAATGATGTCTTTCTAAAGAAATTAGAAAAGAAAAACAAAATTGAAACATTGATTTACTTGGTTGGTTGTTTTGTTTTTTGTGTTACCTAGGATGCTGTGTGTTTTTGACCACTTTCTGTCCGTACTTTCGCCATTTGTAACCATCATCAAGAACATCAACATCGCTCATGGTCTTGAAAGAGAATCTTGGCTCTCTCACCTTTCTTCTTCCTTTCATCTTCTTCATCTTCATTGTTGATACTCCCAATTGATACTCATTTCTCTTCCCACTCATCAACTTCTCTCCAACCTCTCCCCATGGCCTTCAAACCAAATCTCAAATCAAATCATTCATAATCTCATCTACTAATTAATATTCAAATCAAATAATAATAATAATAATAATAATAATAGATCGAAGAAAACACGAGCGAGCGATCAATCGATAGAAGTAGAGAGTATTGTACTCACCATAGATTTGGAGTGGAAGTTTGCAAGGAAAGGAGGTGTTGAGGTGCAAAATCAGAGGAGGGGGAGTGTTTGAGGGGCAAAAAAGAAGAAGAAAGTAGGGTTTCAGAGAGGGTATTATTGGAAGTGGAGAAATTAGGAGTCTCAAATGGAGGAGAAGGAGAATGGGTTTGTTGTTGAGGATCAATTGAAGGGAGTTGAAAAAAAGTTAAGTTTGAAGGGAAAGAGAAGAATCCCATTTGAGAAGAATGAGCTGATTCTACTGATGCTTGTTGATGATCTTGATCTTCAAACAAACCTTGTGGGTTCAATAACACTTGGGATTTAGAACCCATTTTTTCTATGTGCTTTTTGTTTGGCTATGCCTCTTCTTTTCTTACCTTCTTTTTGCTTTTTATGTGAGAAAGGGGAAAGAGGGTGTATTTGAAGGATAGAGATTTCTTTCTTTTTTCTTTTTTTTTGATGGGTTGAAGTGTTGAAGAGAATAGGGTGACAAAAGGAATTTGGATTGCTAATTTATATATACGAGAATAGCTAGATCCTTCCTTTACGTATTCCCACACCAAAACTACTTTCCCTTTTTCTTTTTCCAATGTTTTTTACCCTTTTTATTTTCTTCTCTTTCTTTTTTCCCTTTTTAACTTGTTAGATTTTCGAGGTAGGGTAAAAAGTTGACTATTATAAATTTATTTTAATATCATTTACTTTACTTCACTTCATTCTCAGTACTCTTAAATGTCAAAATTTAGTTAACTATTTTCAATAAATTTTAGAATTAGTCTAGCTTTTTCAAATTAAATTGGGTCTCTATTAGCCTTCTCTCTATAAACTTTAAAAAGATATTTACATTGTGTATTTTTTTAAAGGTTTTTTTTTTAATTTTATAAAATTCAATAAAAATTAACTTCATACTTACAATAAACACTAAATTTAAGATTTTTTGAAAGTCTAAAGACTAAACTTAAACCTTTTAATGTACACGGGCCAAAATAAAAACTAAAAATGGTATTAAAATCTTTATTTTTTTTAATAGAGATTATTAATTTGGGTAATTTTAATTTAGTCCTTATGAATTTATACGTTTTATTGTAGTCTTTGGTGTAATTTTAGCTTAGTTTCAATTTAGTTCTTTTGGTTTTAAAAGTTTTAAATTTGTCTTTATTCTTCTTTAAATTTTCTTTCAATTTGATATATATTGTTGGATTAAACTTCACAAGTTGAGCCTAACTTATATTTTATTCGCTCATAGAATCTAGCTAGTCTATTTTCTTATATTTTTTTTTACTCAATTGTAAAGCACACATTGTAAACTATTTCTAGGGCTTAGCTAGTTATGATGATCAGTTGACCATTTTTATGTGCATAATTGATTATTTTGTAGAAGAGTGCCGCAACGTACGAAATAGAATATTTGCAACATGAGAGAGGAAAAAAAAGACGTCATGATTCTTTGAATTTTGTTTATAGCGTTGAGACGTTGTCCAACGAATGTAGGTAGCCAAATATAAAACTTCAACTCAGAGTGATCACATGAAAAGATGTTGATGTTAATGGTAACGGAAATGATTTATGATTTTCTTAACTAAATATGATTTTTTTTTTCAATGAGATTTTTCACTCGTTTTTTATTTTGAGACCTACCTAAAAACACAAGTGAAGTGAAAACGAGAAGAGGAAATATCCCAAGTAAGCTCAGAAGAAAACATTCGTCCATTCACTATTCAACAAAAACAAAAAAACAAAGAAAAACAGGAGACAAAAAGAGAGAAGAAAAAGTAAATAAAGTGAGAAAGAAAGGAATGAGAAGAGAATTTAAATGATCGTGATATGCATAGAGTTTTAACCATTAAAACCTAAGTGGATATTTGGAGCCTTAATTAGCTTATTGTCTTTTTAATTACGTACCTAATTTTTTTATTCTAAATCTAATAAATCTATGTCATTAACAATTTAAATGATCGTGACATTCTAATTACACTAAGAAAAGTATCACGTAATTAAAAATTTATCGAAGGACACTACACTTTCCAAACATGTTGTCAACAAACAAAACCTAGCCAAATTTCATTTCTCAGCCCACTTTTCATGATAAAAACAAAGTTTTCACTTACAATATATATATCAAGAATAACTAGATTTACACCATACTCTATAAACTTCTAACTTTTAAAGCTACAGGGATTCTAAAATTAAATATTTCATTTCCATTTCACAATTGATTTTTCAGTCAACTTGAGCATATATAACTCAACTGATTAAATTATATATTAACGATCAAGAAGTTAGATATTCAAATTCTTACTTCCACAAAGGGTAGAATTCAATATATTGATTTCTAGTGTTCATAAGCTTCCCTAAACAGATTAAAAAATGACTCAAATCACTACCAAATTCATTCAATTGTCTTTAGGTTTTAGATATATACCCATAAAAAGTCAAGGGAAATGGTGTACATGAGAGGAGAAATATGGAAAGAAAGATGAGAAGAAAACATTCTTTGATTCACTATTCAACAAAAACAAGAAAACAAAAACATAGTAACAATTTAGGAGACAAAAAGAAGTAAAGAAGTAAAGTGAAAGAAAAGAGAGAATTAAGAGAATGTAGTGAGAGGTGACTTGCTTGCATAGAGTTTTGTTTTGGGATTAAAACTGAAGTTGATGCTTTGGATATTTGGAGCCTCAACATTGTCACTGTTTTTCCCACACCTCAAAAGCATCAAAACTCTGTCTCATTCAGCTTAGTGGAAATTTCACTGTTGAATATTGAATGTCAACTATACACGACAATTCACTCTAAGACACGACACTAATACTCACTCTGTTTGTTTGTTTCTTTTTTTTTTTTTTTTTTTGTTTAATTTTTGTGTGAGATACAACTGTTTTTCTAACGATACTCAGCTCATTCGCCTATTTATTTAACAATTCTTATGTTTTATGGGTGCACCAAATTTCTGTGCCCCCAAATAATTCAACTTTTTTTTTCCTTTTTTACTTTTTGGAGCTTCAATTGCCCAACAGATAATGAAAAGAGCCAGTTATGAGAAGGTCCTACATGTGCTCGAATACTTAAAAAGTAGAAATAAATATGAGTTCATAATGGGTATGTGTATATCATAATCATTTGTGACGCCGGGTAATTTTCAAGTTATTTTTCTAAAATCTTTAGAATATAGTTATAGACTCGTTTCGTAATTTTTGATTGTTTCTAAGTTTTTTTAGAAGGAAATTATATTTCTTTAAGATTGTTTAAATAAAATAAGTAAATTAAGTTAAGAGAAACAAAAAAGAAGGGAGGCAGCGTGCGACCCCCCGTCTTCTTCTCCTTCTTCAAGTTCTTCGTGCAATCACCCATGCCTCCCTCTCCTTCGTCTCGCCTCCGTCCGACCGTCAGCCCCATCCTCAATCACCTCTCCATCAAGCCAACCCTTCGACTCCATCATCGCACAACATCTCACCGGCGAGCGCAACAACCGCAACTCCTTTTTTCATCGCTCGCGAGTCGCCAATCGGTTGCAGACGTTGCCGCGTCTCCTCGCCTCAAACCTCGCGATCGAACTCATGTCGTCGGAAACCCATACGCACGCCGTCGTTCACCCACGCTTCGTTGGAGAACTGCACGCTGCAAATCTTCAAATGGAGCCCTTTGAAGCTGCGAGGTTGGTTCGACTGATTTGGCTCATTTCTTGATGGTTCCTGACGGTTGGAGGTCGGTTCCGAATAGATCGGGCTACAGGCATCCCAGATTTGTGCTCTACTCATCAAACGTCGTCGCCGCCAGTGAGGTACATCCACCTATTTTTCATTTTCTCGATTCCGTTTTAAGTCTCCATGCGTGTGTTTGGTCGTTTAAGTCAAATTGTTTTGATTATGGATGTTAGAAGAGTGTTTTAAATCTTTGTTTGCTAATTAGGGGCTCAAATGGTTATCCAGGTAAGTAGTCATTTGGATTAAGCCCCTTAAAGTTATTGTTTGATTTGTTTGAATATGGCAGTCCGTGAATTGTGTTTAATGCACGAAAACTATGTTGTGATGCATATGTTTGAGTTTGGGTTTATACTAGTGTTGCATGTACCACTAATGGACTAAGAAAGTAGTTAATATGGGAATAGGAGCTTAAGGCTTCAAGTTGAGAGTGAAACTTAAGAGCCTATGATCGTAATAAGCTGGGAACGAACATTGTGGGTCTGGGAATGATGTAGTTGAAAAGCGGTTCTATGCTCGGGTTCCACCTTGAGGTTGGTAGTTGGAAGTCGTGAGTCACTAATAAGCCCTAGATGAGCGAGTGCGACAAAGTGTAGTTGACCAAACCAATTAGAGGATTACTGCGTTGGGCTTAAGGTCGCCTAAGCGTGATATTATTTTTGTAAAGGGTTCGAGGTTGCAAACTGATGTTTTGGTTACTGTGGTTTGGGCCAAATGTGACCGTTGGGTGCAACGCCTTAAGCTTGGGTTCGTGTTGGGTTCGTGTTTAAGTTTTTTGGATCGTTGTAACTAACTTGGTTGGGCGTTAAAGGTGAGCCCTAGGTCACGCTAGTGACCAACCATTTCCTTGGAATTGATTTAGGCGAGCTTGCGTTTGACTTTTGAAGGAAGTGGTTGTTTCATGGATCCTCGAATCGATGTATGTAGCCAACTTGATCCAGTAAGTGAGCTCATAAGTGAGAGAGCTGACTTACATAGCTTGTGGATCGAAACCTTGTGTTGTTGTGTATGTTGAAGGGGTTGGGTCCGATCGTGAGTGAGTTCGCACATGTATGGTTGAGGATCACCAACGATATGCAACTTGTATTGTTCGCATGATTGTTAGTATGTATGTTCGACTATGATTTTAGTGCCAAGTCAAGAGAGTTGTGTCATGGAACTGCTCAGGCTAGTAGTTCCTACCTTACTCTTTATTTAGGTGACGTTATCCTAAAGCCTTATGTGGCGAGAAACTTGCATGGAGTATGTGTATTGATGATGTCTCGTGGTGAGTCACAGTGTGTGTGACAACAGACTAGGAACAATGGTGTCTTGTGGTGAGCCATAGTAGTCATGGCAACAGACCAAAGACGAGAGTGCCTCGAGGTGAGTCACAATGAGTGTGGTAACAGACTCGGAGTGAGAAATAGTTTACAAGCGTCCTGCGGGGCGGGTCTGGGCTATGTCAAAATGTTAGTTAGGGAGGTGTATACCGATGTGAAGCAAGGAGCTGAGCAATCCTGTGTAGGCTTGGGGCAAGGCTAAGTCGGACGTCTAATTGAGTGTGGTCTGAAAGTGGAATTTAGGTAGTTTGAGGTGTTGGCTAAAAGTGAGAACATGGCTGAATTTGGGACCCTTGAGAATCGATCGAGGATATTAGGAATGTCTAGTTAGAACCCTAAATAACCTTATGAAGCGCAAAACCCAACACTTACTAAACCCTGAGTTACGCTTGAGCGACTCGAAACCTCTAGGTTGACGATATATGATAGGCTCGTGAGACTGGAGTACGTCCCCATTGAGATGAGGGAGTGGTTGTGTTTCCATTATCTCGTGCTAGCTTAGGGGTGATTCCCCATAGGGCGTGTTGGTTACGTACCCCACTGCGCTATGCTAGTGTGTTGTGTTGTGAGAGCCTGGGGTACGTCCCCGTTAGGGAGTGGTTGCTTTCCATTATCCCATGCTGGCTTAGGGGTGATTCCTCATAGGGCGTGTAGGATACGTATCTGTTTTTCCCCTTGCCATTGTGTAGTGGCGTGAGAGTTGCTTTCTCTCATTGCATCGTCAATCAAAGTTCCATGACCGAAGGTAGAGCTCGAGTTATTATCGCAGGGGGCTCAGGGTGAAGTGTGCTAAATGTGAGACGTGTTTGGGGTTGAGTGAGTTTAGAAGATGAGTTTTGTTTGGTTTGCATGTTAGCTTGTTTGGACGTGAGTGGGCTGCTTACTGAGTATTTTTATACTCACCCGTCTACTTTGTTGTTTTTGGTTGCAAGTAAGAAACCCGACAGTTAACGACGACGACGACCCGACGAGGTTGTAGGTCCCTGTTACCTTCTTGTTTTCTTTTGCTTAGAGTTCTCACTTGACATTGTCATGTTCTAGTTTCTGTTTTCATTGTCTGTTCGTGCAACCCTATGTTTTCTCTTGTACTTCTTAGCTAGTCAATTTTCATTCTGTTGAGTTCTCTTTCCGTTGCGTGTTCCTTTATCTAAGAGATTGTGCCTTAGAACTCTGGTTGTAGCTCAATCCATTCTCTAATTGTAGTTTGGTGGGGGTTGGGCATTCTTTGAGACTCTTAGAAGTGCTTTTTGCTCTTTAGCTTTCAGGAAAAATTTTGGTTTTCTCATTCCTATGTCGTTATGCTGCCGAAATTTTGGCGCGAACGGTGTGGAAAAGTAACTTCCCTAAAGTAGGTTCTTATGTCGTTACATCATTTGTCTAAAAACATAAAATTATAATATACGTAGCATTACTGATTTTGGTATTTTTAAAATTTGTTACACGAAAGAATAATTTATAAATACTATTTAGGTGATAAAAAGCCTCAAGAAATATTCTTAATATATATTCATGTTGGGAGTGCAAACTAAAGTCTCTCATCGGCTAGATAAAGGAAAGATCATGAGTAATATAAGTGAAGGACACTATCTCAATTGGTATAAGGCCTCTTGGATGAAACCAAAAGTAAAGTCATGAGGACATATGTCTACACTATCTCAATTGGTATAAGGCCTCTTGGATGAAACCAAAAGTAAAGTCATGAGGACATATGTCTATAGTCTATAGTGGATAATATCATGTGGAGGGTCGTTGTCCTAACCATTCATTATTATTTTCGATTGATATAATTTATCATTAATGTACTAATTATATATCATACATCACTAACACAGTGTATCATTTTTAATTTTAAAAAATAGTGTATCATATTTACATATTGGTAAAATATGAGTTTTTAATTATATTTTGTCATTTTTGTAAAATAAATTTCATGCGATAAGTTTGCTAATTGTATACAAAAAGATATTGCTTGAACCACTGACGTTTTTTTTTTAAAAAATAGTTTTTTTTGTTAATTAGAAAAGTTGTTGTATATTAGTGGCTTAATTTGAAGACTAATTTCTTTCTCCTTGGCAATGTACTATTATCAAACGAAAAAGAAATACATTTTTTTTTAAAGATTGCAATTGAGTATTTTATAAAAGTCATAATTATTATATCTTGTATGCTAGGAAATCACTTTTTACAAATTTAAAGATATATTTTATTATGGAAAACAAGTCAGCTAAAGACAAAACTAATAGAAGAAAAAGTCATAATTAACAACTTCTCATAAAAAAAATATATATATATATATATATATATATATATATATTTTTATTAAGAGAATTTGTAATGGGTAGCAATTATGTTTTAGTATTTGTAGATATAAAGCAACATTTTAAAAGAATTGCAAATATGGCAAAAGTCTTTAATTTTTTATATAATTCCAATTATACCCTTGGCTTAAACTATATTCCTTTTAATTGGTATTTGTTTTTCAATTGGTATTTGTTCTTCACTACATTTAAATATTCCTTGTTATTTTTATATTTTTATATTCAAAACAAACATGATTATGCCCGACATTTATATTTTTTATTATTTTACAATTTTAAGCATTTAAACATTTCAATTTTCTAGATTCTCAAACAGTAATACATATTTAACTACTTGTAAGGCTCTAAATTCACAATCAAATCAAATGAGATGTATTGTAATTTATTTAATATACCTATTTTTTAGAGAATTTGTAATGGGTAGTAATTATGGTTTTAGTATTTGTAGATATAGCAACTTTTTAAAAGAATTGCAAATATGGCAAATATCTTTAATTTTTTTTATAATTCCAATTATACTCTTGACTTAAACCTATTCCATTTTTAATTAGTATTTGTTTTTCAATTGGTATTTGTTCTTCACGGTATTTTTCTTCTTCGATTTTTGCGACAACATCTTCTTGATTCCAGGTCAATCTTCTCAAACTCTTCTCGATTCGGTCAATCTTACGCCGAGTCGCAAGTTTGAGTATCTTCTCAAATTCAATCTGAGTCGCAAACCTTCACCTATTCGATCGGGTATTTTCTAGTTTGATCTATTGAATTGCAACCCATGAATTTTCATCGAGTTTGTTTGATTATCTTCTCCAATTCGATCGAAGTCGCAAGTTTGTCCGATTATCTTCTCCAATTCGATCGCATTGTAGTATCTTCTTATTCGGTTGAAGTATCTTCCAATTCAATCTTTTCAAGTCCAACGGAGCTTTTTTCGTGGGTATTTGATTTTTCAATTAATATTTTTCGTGGGTATTTCTTATGTTCATTTTGTTACATCACTATTTTTCCGCTTTGGAGTCGCAAAGTTTTCTTCATTTTTGTTTTATCAAAGAATATCTTGCTTTCTAGATGATCGACGATATCACGTGACATCGATGATATCTATCATTGTTTTCTAGATATGATCAATAGATATCGATTATATCGATGATATCGAATCAATAGATATCAATGATATTAGTGATATTAGTGATATACGAGTGACTATTGTGCTTCCAATTAGTGATATACGATCTTCCGCTGAGAGCTCTTTTACGTGGGTATTTGAGTTTGTCAATCAACCGGATCTTTTTTTAAGTGGGTATTTTTTGTTCATTTTGTTATATCAACGTTTTTCTGCAATGTTTTGGAGTCGCAAGTCCGATTTTGGTGATTGTTTTGTTTTCTAGATATGCTAGAGAATACATATGACATCGATGATATCTATCATTGTTTTCTAGATACAATGATATCAGTAATATCATTGATCAATATATATGATATCAGTGATATCAATGATCGATGAGATATCAATGATATCAGTGATATCAGTGATACACTGTTTTCTAGATATCTTCAATAGATATGATATCAGTGATCAGTAGATATCAATGATATCACTGATATCAGTGATCAATAGATATCAATACTATCGGTGATATCATTAATCAATGATATACGAGTGACTATTGTGGTGATCGGTTTCTATATTACTTAATATTGTTAATGTTGTTATTACTTTTTTAGTAGGAACTATGATGAAGCTTCCAATAGTTATTTTTATAGTAGGCAATGGAATGAGAAACATTTCTATGAGAATTACAAGACCATTGGAATTTTTGTTGATGAGATGATGTGTTTTGATGATTTTATTAATCTGATTGTGAAAGAAGTTCGAATGGATAGTTCTATTTCTTTTATAGAATTGTCGATGTTATTAGGTTAGGGATAAATGATGCTCGTGGATGTGGTTAAAATTCAAGAAGATAAAAATGTTGCTTGGTTTTTAACTTTAGTGAAAGATTAAAATACAAGATATCCTTTAGTTTCTCATATTACAAGAAGTCTAATAGAAAAGTTATGAGTAATAGGTAATAGATAGGTAGAAGTTTATTAGACAACTATCATTGATAGAAACCTATGACTTCTATCGGTGATAGTAGTCTATCACTTCTTTTCATTAACTTTTATCAATCATTAACGGGATAGTAGTCTATCACTTCTATCGATGATGAGACAATGATAGAAGTCGAATAGGAACAAGATGTCTAATAGATAATAGAAAAGTTATGAGTAATAGGTAATAGATGACAATTGTGGTAGAAGTCTATCGCACAACTATCAATTGATATAAGTCTATCAAAATTAGAAGAAAAAATTAGTTATTAAATAAACAGACAAAAAAAATTAGTTATTAAATAAATAGACTTCTATCGGTGATATCATCGATAGAATCCCATCGATGATATCACCGATAGCGATGGATCAAGCGTGGGGTGTTTTAGTAATTTCAATTTCTCTTTTCAAATTTTTGCTATTTTTGCAAATAGATTGAGTCATTTGCTATATGGACAATTATATTGGTCCTTTTTGCTACCAACCCAATTGCCCCTTTTATTAAAGCATTAATCTTTTTCCAAAATACCCATTAATTAAAAGAATATTTACAATATATGAGTCATGAGTGATAGAAGTGCTTATTAAGTTCAAAATAACTTGTAAAAATTGTAGAAATTTCTTTTTCATAGAAAGAATTTCATTAAAATGAATATGTACAAGCAAATAATGTCTACATTTATAATAATTTTAGTTTTGTACCATTTTTTCTAGTGTTTCTTTTGGGCACTAGAAAGAAATATGAAATATAGGGGCAATGATGATGAATCTTGGGTGCAAATCTCTTCCCTCTGCATCACCAGTGAAGTTATATATCATTATGATTGATATTATAAAAAGATTGTCCCAATCCCCATTTGACTTTTATGTTTTTTCTTTTCTTTTTTTTGGAATTTCTTTTGCATAAAAAATAAAAAGTTCTTTACCTTTTGCCTGCCTAAATTCTTTTCTTTTCTTTTCTTTTCTTTTTTCTTTCACTTTTTTTTTTACACCCTTAAACCCACCCCCACATCCACCCACCACTTCTCAAATTTCAAACCAAACCCATAACATTATTATCAGTTTTGGTGCATTACTTTTTCATATGTTCATTTTGAATATTATTGCAGAAAGTATAATTGCCAAGGATTTAAATTATTTTCACATAATTCACACATAATTATGAAAATGATTATTCCCATTGATGGAACAAAAAGCTCTAATATAGTTGTAAAGGGTATCCCAAACATGATGCTTAAAAATCATTAGTAATAATTTCAAACCAAAAAAGGGGAGAAATTGATCTTCAAGCCTATGATCGATCCAATTAGCATGTAATGAAAGCTATACATTGTAACCGATAAATTAGACAAAAATTCATTAGGCTAGGAATGTTAACGAAGTCCCATATTGATTAAGATATAGAAAGATTTATGATATATAAGTGAAGACAATTATCTTTAATGGTATAAGATTTTTTTTCTGAACGAAAAATAAAGTCATGAAAATTTATGTCAAAAGCCCAGGTAACAATTATAAATTTTGAGGCCAACTTTAAAACATTTATTTCTTTTTTAAAGATTAAAATTAGTTCAAATTTTATCCTTTACATTTATTTTAAATATATTTTTTGTTTGTCTGTTTCAAACTTTTAATATTTAAAAATATGGTTTTGAAAATGAAATTTTATTTTTACAATTGTACTAAGATATCATATAGTTTCGAAATTTTTATTTTTATAAAAGAAAATTAGAGTTATAGTGTTTTTAAAACGTAAAGTATTTTCATTAAATAATTATTTCATTTTAACTTTTTAGAACAATACTTGATTTATACCATTGGTAATTTGCCTAATTGAGTAATTTATGAAGTTAATTATAATAATTTATAATTAACCTACGATATTAGTATTTCTTGGTATGAGTTTCTTTGTTATATTATCTACTATTTACAAATATTTTCAAAAATCAAGTCAAGTTTTGAAAATTAAAAAAAAAATAGTTTTTAAGAACTTGTAAAACAATGGTAGAGATCATATATGGAGAAAGCAAACACAATTTTCAAAAACAAAAAATCAAGACCCCCATTTGGTAACCATTTGGGCTTTAATTTTTATTTTATTTTTCTAAAAACTAAGCCTATAAATCATAGTCATACCAATAGCTTTTTCATGTTTTCTTATCTACTTTTTAGATGGATTTTAAAAAACGAAGCCATGTTTTGAAAACTAAAAAAAATAGTTTTTGAAAACTTTTTTTTTGTTTTTGAAATTTAGCTAAGAATTCAAATGTTTTCTTAGTAAAGATGGAAGTTATTGAAAGGAAGATGAAACTCATGATAAAGAAATTAGAAAAACAAGCTTAATTTTTAAAAACTAAATAGTTATCCAATGAGTCTGCCTAAATGATTATCAAATGGGTTGTATAATCATCTGATTTTTTTTTCCATAAAATATTACAACAAATAATATGAATCTACAAAGTACCAACATTTTTTTTTCAGAGAGTATGAGATGTCTTAAAACTTAATCACGTATAAAATAAAATAAGAACAAGTTAAATTACCATTATTCAAAGTCGTAGAATGCAAGCTTTAGGTTCAATTTGATCTTATAATTTAGTTAAATCTCAAAAAGCAGGTTTCCTACTGCTAGAATTTAAAAGTTTTCTTAGATCACACATATTTATATTCGTGTTTAGCTCGTCTTTTCTCTATCGTGTCAAAGAATTTTTATTATTATTATTATTTTTTTTATAACAACGTCAAAGAAAATTGTTGGTATTTAGTAACAACAAGAAATTTAACCAAACCATCATATGATATTGATATTTTTTACGAATTATATAGATGAACAAGATCACGAAAAATACTAACTACAAATAAAGACCTCACACTCGAAAATCAAGGTACATGCAATAAAAATAAAAGGATCCTACAAAACAAGATCACGACAAATAACAAAAATAAGAATAGAATACCAAAGGAAATAAATAGAAAATGTAATGAAATAGCTCATCAGTGGTATTAGAGCTGAGAGCCATGTTGGTGAGACGGGATGAGTAGGATCTTCAGGTGACGAATAAAAGAGGCGAGTCTTGAAAGTGTAGTGTTCTGAGTAAAAGAGTTGACTAGCTGGATAAGAATTATACAGATAGATGACTATTTGTGTTAGACTATATTGATATAATTCAATTTATCCTAAACTATTAGATTAAGCTTTTGCTTTGGCCTTTTGAGAGGGTCGTTGTCCCCAACATCAACCCGAGCAGGGCAAAAACAAATGAATGAAGCTAAAAAACATTAACAAATATATAGGCTTAAAATGAAGAAATAGAGTAATTAGGGTTTGAAGAGAAGGGAGGGGATGCTTGCGCTAAGCTCACGAGGCGATGATGTCATATGGTTTACGTACCATAAAGGCCATAGTAATAATAATGCCTAATACCAAAGTCCTTAAAACAGAAATCATTTCCCTTTTTGTCTTTCTTCATAGATGCCCATTATCTTATTTTATCACTTTTCTAACCATTCCCTCCCTTTTATTTTTATTTTTCCTTTTTTTTTTTGTGAAATTTCTCAATTAGGTAGCCAATCATAATTTAATCCTTCATCTCTCATTCATTTTCTTTCCCTTTTTTCTGGCGTTTTGGTTTATGTAATGTAGTAAGCAATTCCATGTTTTGTCAATTGATTAATTCTTTGATTTAGCAATTATAATATGGACAGAGAGAGGATGATTATTAGTCACAAATATGGATTATTTTACTGATGATCTATTTAGGCAATGTTGTGTTAATTTTTCCCCCCCTATTTTTAATTGGAGCAGCTACAAAAATAGTAACGAAAAAAAGTAATTTCAAATATAACAAAAATCAAGATGCCTAAATCAATGATTATAGTTAATCAATATGTAGTTTAATCAATAATAATTATTATGATTATGATTTGTCAACATTTATGTTACTTACTGATTTAATCAATGACATCACATAAAATAAGAATATATTGATTATCATTATTTAAAAGTTAATCAATTGATTTATATTTTGGAAAAGGTTGAATTTGTAATTATTTTAGAAATCTCAATTTTTTTAAAATAATCTAAAAATGAAGTTACCCATTAAATTTTCCTTTTTATTTTTTTTTAACTTTATATTAGATAATATTTTCTACTTCTTGTTTATTATTATTGTTTACATGCATAAACATTGTATACAAATTTAAGAATTATATATATTTTTTACTTTCTTTAATATCACTATTTTTATTTTGATTCTTCAGTGGAATGGTAGGACTCATAAATTGCATGTATAACAAATTTAAGTTTATTGTTTCTCATGTTTTTGATTTTTCGTTTATTTCAAAAATTAAATAAAAAGGATTATTTATCATTTTTTTCTTTATAAAATGTATAATAAATATTAAAAAAAATATTGGATATTTAATCTTAAAAAAGTTGATTTTTATATAATATTTCTACCCTTTTAATTTAAAATTTAAGAGAACAAGAAACAAAAAATAATTACTAGACATGTTCCTTTTTCTCTTTTTTTTTTTTTTCTATAAAAAAAGAAACAATTACAAAACACATTTCTACTTTTCTAAGAAACAATAAACAATTAAAAAAAAATTTAGCTTGATTGGTTATTTAAGATGATATCAGAGCAGGTGGTCCCATTTAATAATGTCACTTCACTCGTTCTTCATTGAGCAGGTGGTCCCATTTAATAATGTCACTTCACTCGTTCTTCATTTAAGTCATGAATACTTATCACACGTTGTTACATCTGTTTTACAAACAGAAAATAATAACAACTATACAATAACAATATTATTAACCTTCTAACAGACATAAATCCTAATAAACTGCAATTTGAGTGTTTTTCCTTAAACAAGAAATCAGAAATAGGAAACGAGAAATAATAACAGGAGTGTTATAATATGGGCCCTAACCTTTCAAATGGTCTTTGTTTAATTTTACTTGATGGACTTTGAACAAGAAAAGAAAAGTAAAGAAAAGAAAGAAAGAGACCATCCTTATTAGTTTGTCAAACCCAATATAATGTAATACGTACTATATAACTCCAAAGAAGACGGTACGAAAAGTTCAATTATTGGGAGTTTTGGATCATATTACACAAATGCAAATTTAAGATATAAATTTGTGGTTGGGCATATATTTCTAGTCCATAAAATGATGAAATTTATGACTATGTGAGAAGTCAAGTGAAGTGAAGGAATATTTTAGGTGATATCACATAAGGTTCATGTTGAGGAAATAGTAAAAGAATGGAGCATTCCAAGAAGTGGTGTCATTATATTGAAGCTATATCATGGTTGAAAAAACTTCAAAACTGCCAGAAGAATAAACGAAAAGAGACAAATATTGAGAAGCACGTTTGAGACTTTCGATAGAAGAAAACAACTAGAGAGCAATGATATATAAGAAAACTAAAAAAAAAAATTCTTCAATAACGGCCAACAAACATAGCTGAGTAGGGTAGAAATTCAAAGAACAAACGAACAAAACAAAACAACCAAGAAGAAAAGTCCAAGTTGGGGACCAAAAGAGAGAATTTCTAAGTATAGTTTTGAAGGTAACTCCTTCAACTATATAGGAAGAGACATGTAATATAATACATTACTACTATGGAAGAGACATGTAATACATTTTTAAACCCAATTTACATATCATTAAATTTTATCTCTCAAACATGGACTCAACCATGAGAATTTTGTGGAAGTTAATTATAGATTTAATAAATATAGTAATTTACATTTTTTTTAGTTTAATAACATGCAAAGTAGAGGATTCAAATCTCTGATATATTGATCGAGAATTTAATATCTGAGTTAGTTTAGCTATGCCTAGATTAACAATTTATGATTTAAAAGTCCGTGCATATTAGATATAGTGACAAGAGCTTGTCAAAGGCTCATCAAATATATTTATAATTATTGATCTCAAATTATCTACTTGTAGTAATTAACAGTAAACTGGGTCGAACCATATGGAACCAAATAATTGATTTCTATTAATTGAGTTTTTTATTGACACAAATTGGCATAGACTAATTGGAGTTTGGGATAAAGTATAAAAGAGATAGAAGGACTAAATTAGTAAAGAGAAAGATCTCACCCTCGACATCGATTTGGGGTAAAACTAGAAACAATGTAACTTTCGATTCAAGATGACCAACATAAAATCCAATCATCAATTTATCACCTAATTAATCGACTTTATCGGAATAATCGACAAAATCCCTAAGCAAACTTATGTCCCCTACACCAATTAACCTAACCTAACTAGCCCTAATTAGTTGGGTACGATAGTGTTCCATACTAAAGTTGCTAGCATCCTTATGCTCTATGGATTTATTAACACAAATCTATTAGACTAGAATTCCCTATCTAATTTAACTAGCATGCTTTCTTAATGATAATGGGCAAAATAGTATTATTTTTTGGCTTAGTTTTAAGATAGTTTTGCTATGATTTTGTGTAGTTTCATGTGTTTTCTTTTGTTAATTTTCCAGAAACCAATCATTTGGAGCAAAATTGGAGAATTGTGAGATATTTGGACAAATTTCAGAAAATTAGGCTATATTTGAGGATTCAAGTGTTGCAGATGAAGGACAAGGCAATTGGACCCGCAAGTATAACATTGCAACGCTCCTTATAATGTTGCAATACCATTTGATGAGCCCTTCAATATTGAAAATTTGAGAGCTAGCATTGCAACACTACAACAATATATTTTTCCTCTTTTAAAACATTAGCAGGGACAACGTTGCAACGTTTCCAAAACTCTATAAAAAATGAATGTTGTGTATTCGCAAGGGAGAATCATTTTAGAGAAACCAAAACTTATTTTTATAGAGATTGATAGCACACAGAATGTGTTATCCTTAGGCTTATACATTACTAGTTTTTATGATAATTTCAGAGCATTTACGTGTTTAAATCATTTAATTTCAGGTTTAGAGCTTAAACAGACCATTTGGAGATATCATAGATTACTCGGATTCAAATCAAGGTTTTTTTGGAGCTAAAAATAACATCAAGTGGAAGGAGAAAGATCAAATCAAGCTATTGGACCCGAGGTGATGACGTTGCAATGCTCTACTGAGCGTCGCAACGCCGTTGTTACAGATTTTGTGCTTGGAAGAACCGTGAAGGCAACGTTGCAACACTGCTTTGCAGCGTCACAACGTCGTATCGATAGGGCACGCACACGTTAAGGTAGCAACGTTGTAACGCCGCATACATATTTTCTTATTTACTACCACCTCAACGCTGCCGATTCTGTGTATAAATATAACACTTTGTACCCTTTTCAAGGGTAGCCGAATTTGATAATTTTTAGCCCTAATTTCGAAATACACTCTAAGGGGACAAAGAAGAGCATTCCTTGGGAGCTAAAGGATTTGTGGAGGCTCGAGATCGTGACGGGAGCTCGGGAACAAGAGACCGACATCAACACATAAGAGTTTTATTTCTCTTTCTTTTAGTTTGTAACTTAGTTTAAAGACTATTCTATGATTTTAGCTTGTTTTTATGGTGATTTTTGAGTATCTAAATTGTTGTAGTTAGGGATTGAATAACATGTTTTGAATTTATTTAATTATGTATTGAACTTTGATGTGTTATTTATTTTTGACAATTCGTTCTTAAATTCATCGGTCTGGTTGGTTTAAGTGGACTCGAGAGAATGAAACTTAGATTAGAGCAAAGTTGTCAAAATCCTTAGTAAATCTGGTACGAGAGTAACTTAGATTCTTTGGGAAACATATAAAGAATTTGTTTAATGTCGTGCATGCTTTTAAAATTTATAAGGAACCTTTAAGATTTATCGTTGTGTGCGAGGCTCACCACGGGTCGAGAGATTCTTTTGAGTATTTTTACTTCTTGTTTATAAATTCACAACCATAGTTCATTGCATGTGTTAAATAAGGAATTAATTTGTGAAATCAATTTCCCTACAAATCTATCATATTCGTGTCTCCACTTGTTTAGTTACTTTTCTATCTTTGTTTTCGCCTTTATTCCAAAGTTTTGTTACTTTAGATAAAATTTAGAATAATTATGTTGGTAATTAATCAATCTAGAAACTTATTCCTGAGGACAATACTCTGTACTTAAATCACTATATTAAAACTTGATTCGTACACTTGCAGTATTGCAATATTAATTATTATGTAACATAGACACTATTTTGAGGTCTAGAAATCATATTTGAGAGCTAAGGAGCGGACTCTAGGCTTGGAATCGTGGGACATCACATAGGGAACTAGTGTTCACACAAATATCCAGTTTTTCTCTATTCTCTTTGTTGGGGTGTATGCCCTAATCTCGTGTAGTTTGTAATATTTCATTGTTGTAAATAAATAAGAGTTATTTATTCGAACTTTGTGTCTTGAATATTTCATAAACTTAATCCAATAAACTAAGCTCCAGAGTCATTGTATTATGAGAGAACTAAGAACTTGAACGGTGTGTAGTGGACACACGTTGCAACGCCGTGGCATTGGTAGAATGTAGCTGATCGATTCAATTAGATTTCGTGCGATTTGGGTCGTTGTTGGTCTTGTTCGAGCGGTTTGACTCCGGTTCAATGTGTTTTGGACTTTTTTTTGAAATAAAATTAGTGTAATTTTATTATTTTTTGTACTTTAGGGGCCGAATTTTCCGATTTAACGACTATTTTCTTTATGAATATCATTTAGAATTATTTTCACCTTAGGTTAAGCATGTTCATGCATTTTATCTATATAATTATTATATGAGAATGATGAAAATGCATATTTATTTTTCATGAGTAATTAGTTATAAATGTTATAATTTAATTATATGAAAAATGAAAAGCATGAAACATGAAATTACTTAGCTCAATATAATTGTTATGTTATTTTAGAAATTAGAATGATTCAAATAGTTGAATAGCAATGTAATTCCAATTAGAATACAATTGTTGGGAATTTCATATAGTTCTTTGTCATAGGTTAATTATTAAAATTTATAAAAGTTATAAATTTGTTTTAGAAACTATAACCTATAACAAAGAAATGCATGCAAACATAGAAACTTGGGTAAGATGAAATTAGTTTTAAAATGTTTAAAATTAATTAGATCTAAGTTTAATTTCTAATAGGATTAAAAATTAGTCTTACATAGTATTTTAAATAGTTTAAAATATAGTAGGACAATAGGACATTGGTTATAAGGGAACTCTATCGGTGATGTTCTGTCTAAGGTTGGGGGTACTTAAGCTGACGGTTAAAGGAACACCTCCTCCTGGGAACTGACCTAAAGCCTTGGTTGAATTAACCATAGTCATGTTAGCATGCATTATATCTAGGTAATTAAAATGTTTATTCACCTATATATAAGTTTAGAAGACCTAGTTATAACAGTTATATAGGCATAGACTTAGATAGATTCTTTTAGCCAGAATCCGACTAAGTTCAACCTATAACCTAACTTTAGGAACTTCAGTGGGAGAAAACAAGATGTTCGCATCGAGTTTACTCTCACGTTTTCAAGAGTTCACACCGTGAGTTCCATGCTCGGCTACGTGGCGTCCATATGGCATCCCTCTACAGTAAGTGTTTGCATGGTTCAATACCAATGTGAATGAGGGAAGTATCCATAGTAAATGGGAGAAGGACGCGTGTCAACGTATCCTACGATCTCCTCCATTAGGTCGCACCATGAGATTTCTATAGTCTGCCTGCTAGGTTGCCTGGAGCAGCCAATCCCTACGGAGGGCCTGACTATAGGGATCGGAACACCGCGAACTCCAGAAATGGATAGGGCCTCTTAGGTTGTTTGCCAGCAGTTGTCTTTCTTAATAGTAGCCTGTTGGCTCGGACCTATTAGATCTGAAAATGATAGGGTCACATTTACGGGATAAGTTAAGTTAGTTAACAAGTCCTTGACCAAACAAGCGGTAGCTAAGAATCATTAGGACATGAGATATTATGGTAGTGGGAATTAGCTGAGATAGTCTCAATTGAGGGGAGGAGTGATTGACCACTCGACGGTGGCTTTTATTCTAAACCCTTGAAGTATTGTTGTTGATAGCACACAAAATGTGTTGCCCTTAGGCTTAATTATTGCTAGTTTTATAATGATTTCAGAGCCTTTACGCGTTTAAATTACTCAATTTCAGGTTATGAGCGTAAACAAAACATTTGGAGACAAATTGAATCACTCGGGATCGAAACAAGGCTATTTGGAGCTCAAAATAACATCAATTGGAAGTGAAAGGACCAAACCAAGCTTGAAGACCTGAGGTGATGGCGTTGCAACGCCATGAGGAGCGTTGCAATGCCAAATGTGCAGTCAAGATGCGTTGAAGACCCCAGGTGATAGAGTTACAACGCTGCTTTGCAGCGTCGCAATGCTATCTCGATAAGAAGATGCACAAGAAGGACCGCACAACGGGCGTTGCAACGCTGCCATGCAGCGTCGCAACGCCATTTCGATAAGGAGCGCACACGTTAGGGTAGCGGCGTTGCAACGCTGCCCTCAGCGTTGCAACGCTACCGACTGTTTCCTTATTTACCAGCCGCCTAGGGTACAGCGTTGCAACGTTGTCTCTAGCGTTGCAATGCTGCACCGAATTCCTCTATAAATACAACCTTAATTCTTCTTGCAAAGGGGGCCGAAATTGATAGTTTTTTACCCTAATTTCGAAATACACTTTGTAAGAAGAGAGAAAATAGCATTTTTGAGAGCTAAAGCACTCGTGGAGGTTCGAGATCGAAGACGGGAGCTCGGAGACGAAGGACCGGCATCAACACATAAGTTTAATTTCCTTTTCTTTCAAATTGTAATATCGTTCTAAGACGTTTTCTACATGTTTAGTCTGATTTTCATGTGATTTAGAGTAGCTAAACATTGTAGTTAGGAATTGATTTACTTGTTAAGACTTTCTTACCATGAATTGAAGCATGTTTTGTTCTTATTTTTGGCAATTCCTTCTTTACTTCTTAATCTGTTGGTTTAAGTGGACTCGAGAGATAAAACTTGAATTAGAGCAAAATTGTCGAAACCCTTAGAAATAGGGCATGAGAATGACCTAGAAATCTTAGGGAAACGCATAAAGAAGTTGCTTAATGCCATGCATGTAGTATGTTCATATGGAGACTATGGAGTTTATTGCATGTGTGAGGCTCACTAAGAATCGAGAGGTTTTCTTGAGTATTTTACTTCTTGTTTATAATTTCATCTCTTTGGTTCATTGCATGTGTTAATTGAGTCATTAAATTGTATAATTACTTCCCTCAATTCTATCAATTCGTGCCTCCACATGTTCGTTTGTTTGCTTGTCTTTAGTTTCAACCAAATATCCATGCTATGTTTCTTTAGCTAAAATTGAGAATTAGTATCTTAGGAATTAATTAATCTAGAAACCCATTCCCGAGGACGATACTTGGACTCATAAATCACTATACTAAAACTTGACCCGTACACTGCGGTATTGCATATCTATAATTTTACGCAACAAGTTTTTATGCCAGTTCTTAGGGAATGGCGATTATTTAGATTAATTAATATTAGGAGAAAATTTGAAATTTTAGACTAAAGTGTGTTTGTGTATTTTTCCTTATTTGTTTGTGTGATTGTTTATTTCCTTATTTGTTTTATTTCGGTTTTGTGTTGTTCTTGAGTATTTATCCCCTACTTTTGGTTATGCTGCTATTGTATAAGTCTTGGTGTGAACTTCTGATTTTTTTAGTATGACTTTGCATGATTTTGAGTTTCCACCATTCTATTGTCCCTCTCAGGACCTTAGGTATGTGCATCATGATTTATCTGAACACCATGTGTCTAATTTTCACTATTTTGTACCTAAATTTGATGAAAATGCTTATGATGGTAGTTATTTAGGCACTTGGAACCATAATTTTTCGTACCTTGACAAACCTAATGAAAAATCTTCTCTTGTGGACCAATTGATGGAATATACCTTAGAATTGAAAATTAAAAATTTGGTTCATAATGAATTCGAAAGGTTGAATAGGTTAGAAACTGAGGTGGTAGGATTTTGGGAAATAGTACAGGATAGAGCTCACAATGGGAGATGTAAAGCTGTTCTTTAGAGATAGATTTGTATTTTTGAAAAATCTGTATATAGTTCCTAAAATTAAGAGGAACTTAATTTTTATCTCTTGTCTAATTGAACATAATTATTGTATTTCCTTTTTTTGCAATGAAGCGTTCATTACAAAAGAAGGTGTCAATATCTATTCTGCTAAATTAGAAAGCTACGTATATGTACTTAAACCGAACCAAACCAAAGCAATTTTAAATCATGAGATGTTCAAAATTGTAAATACTCAAAGTAAAAGGTAAAAAGTTTCTCTGCAAAATAATATCTATCTTTGGCATCTAAGACTTGGTCAAATAAATCTCAACCGGATTGAGAGATTAACTAATAATGGACTTCTAAACAAGTTAGAAGATGGTTCTTTACCTCCTTGCGAATCATGCTTGGAAGAAAAAAATGACTAAGCGACCTTTTACTGGAAAAGGTTATAGAGCCAATGAACCCTTGGAGCTTATACATTCAGATCTTTGTGGTCCGGTGAATGTTAAAACTCGAGAAGGGTATGAATATTTCATCTCTTTTATAGATGATTATTCGAGGTATGGTTATCTGTACCTAATGCATCATAAGTCTAAGGCTCTTGAAAAGTTCAAAGAGTTTAAGGTTGAAGTTGAAAATACATTATTAGGGAATACCATTAAGACACTTCGATCTGATCGAGGTGGGGAGTATATGGACTTAAGATTCCACGACTATTTGATAGAACATGGAATCCAACCTCAACTCTCAGCACCTAATATACCACAACAGAATGGTGTATCTGAAAAGAGAAACAAAACCTTGTTAGACATGGTTCGATCTATGATGAGTTATGCTCAATTGTCGGGCTCGTTTTGGGGTTACGCAGTAGAGACTGCGGTTCAAATCTTGAACACAGTAACATCAAAAAGTGTTTCAGAAACCCCTTTTGAGTTATGAAAGGGGCGTAAACCTCGTTTACAGCACTTCAAGATTTGGGGTTATCCAGCACACGTGCTAGTCACAAACCCAAAGAAATTAGAACCTCATTCACAATTATGCCAATTTGTTGGCTTCCCAAAAGAAAGAGAGGTGGTCTTTCTATGACCCACAAGAAAACAAGGTGATTGTATCGACAAACACCCCTTTCTTGGAGGAAGATCACATGAGGAATCACAAACCACGTAGTAAATTAGTATTAAATGAAGCTACAGAAGAGCCAAAAGAGTTGTTGACTAGGCTGAACCTTCATCAAGAGTTGATGAAGAAGCTGACACATCAAGTGAGTCTCGTCCTTCTCAATCGTTGGGAATTCCTCGACACAATGGGAGAGTTGTTTCCCAACTTAACCGCTACTTGAGTTTAACTGAAACTCAAGTTTTCACACCAGATGACAGCGTAGAAGATGCGTTGTCTTATAAACAGGGAATGAATGACGTAGATAAGGACCAATAGATCAAAGCCATGACCTTGAAATGGATCAATGTACTTCAATTCAGTTTGAGAACTTTTCGACAAGCTTGAAGGGGTAAGTCGTGCAAATGGATGTATAAGAGAAAGAGAGATGCAACCGGAAAGGTGCAAACCTTTAAGGCTAGACTTGTAGCAAAAGGTTTTACCCAAAGGGAAGGACTTGACTATGAGGAAGCTTTTTCCCCTGTTGCTATGCTTAAGTCAATTAGGATACTCTTGTCCATAGCCGCATTTTATGACTATGAGATCTGGAAAATGGACATCAAAACTTCCTTTTTGAAGGGTAATCTTGATGAGAGTATCTATATGTCTCATCCCGAAGGGTTCATAGCTGAAGGTCAGGAGCAAAAAATTTGCAAGCTCAATCGATCCATTTATGGGTTGAAACAAGCATCCAGATCTTGAAATATAAGATTTGATACTGCAATCAAGTCTTATAGCTTTTACCAAAACGTTGATGAGCCATGTGTTTATAAGAGGATCATCAATGACAAAGTAACTTTCTTAGTACTTTATGTGGATGATATCCTACTCATTGGGAATGATGTAGGATACCTTACTAACATACATAATTGGCTACCGACCCAATTCCAAATGAAAGATTTGGGAGAGGCGCAGTATGCTCTTGAGATTCAAATTTTTAGGTATCGCAAGAACAGAATGCTAGCTCTGTCTCTAGCGTCCTATATCAAAAAAAATGTTGATCCGATATTCGATGCAGAATTTCAAGAGGGATTTATTACCTTTCAGGCATGGAGTTCATCTGTCTAAGGACTAGTGTAACGCTCGTCACTTATAGGTACATTTAAATTTTGTTTGTTTTCTTTTACTCTTCGTAATTAAGTAGTTAACTGCATGAGGGCATATTCGTAGAAATGTTAGAAGAAGAAGGGTATTTTAGGGAAAAGAAATTAGAATTAGGGTTTCTTTTGATTTAAGAGATCAAGGATTTAATATTTTAAATTTACATAAAATTTTCTCTCTCTCTCGACTCCAGCCGCACACGAGAAGTCACCCTGAAAGTTTTTTTTTTCCCTTCTTCTCTTTCGTGTTATTTGTGCCGCCCGAGACTCCAACCTACGTAGCTTCCGTCCATCCTCAATCGAAGGACTCTCACCGTCGACCTCGCCGCCAGCCTCGAGGGATCGTCGTTTTTCTGCCAGATTTCTAGAGTGCTAGCCGTCGTCCATTCGTGAACCTTTCCTGCACCGCCGCTCGAGCGTCGAGTTGACTGGTGACCAACCGTGAGCCGCCAGCGACTAGAGCGTGGAGCTCATCGTTCGAGCAGCCGAGTACTTGCCAGAAAAGAAAAACAACCGTCGCGTTTCTCCTCGCCGACGCGCCGTCCGACCAGCAACCCCTCAATGCCGCTCACCATCGTTACATTGTCGCCTCCAGAAGTAACTGAAACCGAGATTTTTCCTAGTGAGCTTACTGTGTTTGTATTTTACTTTCGAAATAAGTAAGAAGGACTTAAAATTCTTGTACTATTGAAGAGTAAGTAGAGATTTGGATTGAAAATGTGAAATATTTATTTTAGGAGCCAGACGTATTTCAGTGTCGAAATTTCAAGATTTGGAACAAGATGAGTGGTGTTGGGCTTATGCTTTAGAATTAAGGTATTTGGAGCGAGGTTGCAAATCATAGGCATTTATGTACGTAAACTTTTATATTTTTAGAAATGTCTTGTGAATGGGTGGTAATTTAGAAGATTTCTTAATTAAACGGTTATTTCAAAGAGACTCCTATCCTAAGAATTAGAAGTAAAGTTTTTGGAATCAAAGCTTGAGGTAAGGGACCTTGTGCTGAATTTTCTAAAATGGGAAAAAAGAAAATATATTTTATTATTTTATTTCAGAAGTATTTCATTATTTACCTTGTGAAATCGACTATTTTTTAAAGTATTATTTCAATCATGTTATGAAAGTCATGCCATGAATGTTAGTTATTACCTGTACATGATATATGCATTATAGTAATTATAGATAATGGGACCTCATGCATTGTATGTATGCCATGAAATGGTCGTAAAGGAAATTTGTGGCAATTGGTCTCCTGAGGTTTTTTTTATGCATCGTCAAACATGCATTAGAGACCCTATGGATCAACTTATAGGAGTCTGTGAGGGACTCAAAACATATAAGGGTCTGTGAGGGACTTAAGACTTATAGGGGTCTGTGAGGGACTCAAAATATAGGGGTCTGTGAGGGACTCAAAATGAATGGACTCAAGAGGACCAATTGACCACTTAAACCAAAAGAAAGTCATGTATTTCAGTTATGATTTATTACGAGAAAGTTTTAGGCCCCGCATATGAAATTTTTATGTAAAGTTTAAAAGTCATGATTGTATGTGATGCATGTCCCAAACCTCGATAGCGAGGTCACTTACTGGGTATTATTTTATAAACTCACTCTTTCGTTTTTAAAATGTTATCAGGTAAAGGCAAGAGCGTAATGGGCGAGTGACGTGGGCGCGTTACCAACAACTTGGGAAAAGTGATGATTTTTGCATTTTCTTTTACAGTTACAGTGGATGTTAATGAACGTTGATTTATGAAATTTGTTTCCAGGATTCTGAGTAGGCCAACTCAGACATATTATTTCAAATGTTTTGACATTTTTTGGGATCCCTAAAAATAGTTTTGAGAATGTTTTCCAATTTAAATTGTTTTTATTTTAATTGTTGGCCTAAAAGTGCATGCATGTTTAGTAATGTCTCTAGGAGTCGAGTCATAGAAAAGTAGGGGCGTTACAGTTGGTATCAGAGCCCTAGGTTAAGGGTTCTGTAGACTTGCTTACACTGTAAGCATAGAGTAGTCCCATGGTTGAGTAACACGTTCCGGTCACCACCAGGTACATTTCTATGATTTATGAGCAAAATAAATTATTATAATGCGATCATGTGTTGTACGTAAGAATGAACTCAAGATGTAAATGTGACCTTACCTTACGATTAGAAGATGATGAGACTTAATTAGAAATCCTCTGTGTTGTAGTGTTGACAAGGATGCCACCTAGAGGACGAGGAAGAGGTAGGGGCGTGGTAGGGGTCGGAGAACAGGGGGAAACGATAACCCACCACCGGAGTTGCCACTGGAAAAGGAAGAGATTACTCCACGCATGCCTGATCCCTCACAAGATGAGCCAAATCGCCAAGGGGATGCCCCTGCAGTAGCTCCAGCAAGGGATCAGGGTAACCCAAGTGTCACAACCATGATGGTAGAGGCGATGCTGACCCTAGTACGAACTACAGTAGCCACCCAGTTGGCCCAAGCAAGTAAGGTTCTGAATGATGCAACTCTAGAGTCCCGATATCTGAAAGATTTCAGGAAATATGACACCCGATCCTTTGATGGGTCTTCTAGTGACCCCATCGTGGCTAAGTTATGGTTATCCTCCATCAAGACCATTTTTCAGACTGATGAATTATCCGGAGGACTAGAGGGTGTCTTGCACAACTTTCATGTTGAGAGACGACGCTTACTTGTGGTGAGAGTCCGCTCAGAGAACCATAGACACCAGCAGAGGGTCGATCACCTGGAATTTATTTAAGAAGGCATTCTGGTGGAAATTTTACCCTGTCGTAACTCGTTATAGGAAGCAAGCAGAATTCCTACAGCTTTGTCAGAATAAGAGGGCAGTTGAGGTATATGAGAGAGAATTCACTCGACTGTTACGTTTTGCCCCCGAGTTAGTAGACACAGAGACGAAGAAAATAGAGCGTTTCGTTATTGGTCTGGATGAAAATATTTGAGGCTTCGTACAGGCACTATCACCCCCAGATTACACTTCTGCAGTAAGAATAGCTGAGTTGATTTGGGTTTAGGCACAAGCTGTTCAACAGGTGGTGGTTAACTCGGGGCAACCCCCGTCAAATTAGAAAAGGAAATTGGATCAGGAAAATTCAAGCTGTCAGCGCCCCCAGCGTACACCTCATGGTTCAGGGAATTTTCGTTCAGGTTTGGGACAGAGACCACAGTTCAGCAAGACAGGAACTAACAGTGGAGACAAGCCACAATGTAAGGACTGTGGTAGGCAACATTGGGGTAAGTGTTTGGCCCGGACTTGTGTTTGTTTTAGATGTGGAAAGGAAGGACATCGAGCTGATACTTGTCCAAATAAAGCCAGTGGTAGCCAACCGCAAGGTGTCAATAGTTGGGTTGCAGCTAAGCCCGTGGTTCAGCAGGGGAAAGCCTATGCAAGCACTAGTAAGAATGCCAGTAATACAGACTCCATGGTTACAGGTACACTTTCATTACTTGGACATCTTGCCTTCGTATTATTCGATTCTGGTTCTACCCACTCTTTTATCTCTGCACCCTTCGTGAGTCAGGCTGATTTAGAGTTAGAACCGTTACAGTACGTTTTGTCTGTTTCTACTCCTGCGAGGGTAAGTATGTTAGCCACGATGAAAGTTAAAGATGGTAGTCTAACTGTCTCAGGTCATGAATTAGAAGTGAATTTAGTGGTCTTAGACATGACAGATTTCGATGTGATATTAGGCATGGACTGGCTAGCTCAAAATCATGCTTGTATTGACTGTTTTAGTGAGGAAGTAGTATTCACTCCTCCTGACCAACCGAGTTACAAGTTTAGAGGCCTGTTAATGGGGAGTAGGCCTAAGGTAGTTTCTGCCTTTAAGGCCAGGAAATTATTACACCAGGGAGCTTGGGGTATCTTAGCTTGTGTAGTGGATGCGAGGTGTACTGAGATCTCGGTGTCGTTAGTACCAGTAGTGAACGAATTTCCAGACGTCTTCCCTGAGGACCTCCCCGGGATACCTCCTATAAGGGAAGTGGATTTCAAGATAGGACTAGAGTCAGGGACAACACCGATATCTAAGGCTCCTTATAGGATGGCACCAACAGGGTTGAAAGAACTTAAATTAAAGTTACAAGACTTACTAGATAAGTGATTCATACGCCCTAGTGTCTCACCTTGGGAAGCTCCTGTACTGTTTGTAAAGAAGAAGGATTGATCTATGCGCCTGTGCATAGATTACCGAGAACTGAATAAAGTTATAATCAAGAATAAGTATCCTCTACCTAGAATAGATGATTTGTTTGATCAGTTATAGGGGAGCAGCGGTGTTTTCAAAGATTGATCTAAGGTCAGGTTATAACCAGTTGAGAATCAGAGAGGAAGACATTCCTAAGACAACCTTTAGGTCGCGTTATGGACACTACGAATTCACAGTGATGCCATTTGGTTTGACCAACGCTCCTGCAGCTTTCATGGACTTGATGAACAGTATATTCAAGGAGTTTCTGGACACGTTTGTGATTGTGTTCATTGACGATACCCTGATATACTCCAGGTCAGATGAGGAACATGAAGGACGCCTAAGAAAAGTTTTGTTGATACTGAGGAGAAATGAGTTGTATGCAAAATTTTGCAAATGTGAATTCTAGCTCAGACAAGTATCCTTTCTGAGACATGTAGTGTCCAAAGCAGAAGTCTCTGTTGATCCTGCAAAAGTGGAAGCGATCCACGCGATGGCCTCGTCCACCACCACCGCTACTGCAGGTACGCGATTTTACGGTCTTGCGGGTTATTATAGATGCTTTGTGCAGGATTTTGCTAGGATAGCCATGCCTATGACTCAACTGACGCGCAAGGGTAACTCATTTATCTGGGATGACACATGTGAGGCGCGTTTTTCAGGAACTCAAGCAGAGATTGGTGTCAACCCCGATCCTTATAGTCCTTGAGGGAACAAGAAGTTTTGTGATCTATAGTGATGCTTCTAAGAAGGGTTTGGGTTGTGTGTTAATGCAACATGGTAAAGTAGTAGCCTATGCATCCAGACAATTGAAGACCCATGAACGAAACTATCCAACTCATGACTTGGAATTGACAACTGTAGTTTTTGCACTAAAGATTTTGAGACACTACTTGTATGGCAAAATGATTCAGATATTCATAAATCATAAAAGTCTGAAATACTTGTTCACCCAGAAAGAGTTAAATATGAGGCAACACAGATGGTTGGAACTGGTGAAAGACTATGATATCAATATTCAGTACCATCTCGGTAAGGCAAATGTCATTGCAGATGCTCTCAGTAGGAAGCCAGTTCATACTTCAGCTAAGATTACTGATCGAGCAGAGATACAGACATATTTTATTCGAGTTGAAATTGCAGTATTGGTGGGTGAAGCCACCGTTCAGTTAGCCCGGTTAATCGTTCAGCCAAATCTGAGACAACGCATTGTGGATTCCCAACAGGGGGACCCTAAGTTAGTAGAGAAGTTTAATGCAGTAACTACAGATCAGTCGATAGAGTTTTCGCTATCTGCGGACGAAAAACTACTATTTCAGGGACGACTATGTGTCCAGACGACGACAAACTGAAGACTGAGATCTTAAAAAAAACTCATAACTCACCATTTTCGATGCACCCTGGTAGTACCAAGATGTATTGAGACCTAAAACAAATATTCTGGTTGTGTAACATGAAGCGAGACGTGGCAGATTTTGTTAGTAGGTGCTTGACGTGTCAGCAGGTGAAGGCACCGAGGCAGAAAACAACAGGATTGTCGCAACCTCTGCATGTTCCACAGTGGAAATGGGATAAAATATCTATGGAATTCATAGTCGGTTTGCCCATAACCTTGCAGGGTTATTCAATAGTTTGTGTCATCGTCGACAGGTTAACAAAGTCAGCACACTTCGTGCTAGGGAAGCCCACCTATTCTACGGATAAATGGGTGCAGTTATATCTAGAGGAGATAGTTCGCTTGCATGGGATCCCAGCCAGGATTAAATCAGATAGAGACCCACGTTTCACCTCTAACTTTTGGAGGAGCTTACAGAAGGTGCTAGGTACACAATTGGACTTTAGCACGACATTCCACCCCCAAACTGATAGACAAACAGAACGTTTAAATCAGATTCTAGAAGACATGTTGCGATCTTGCGCTTTAGATTTTCTAGGTAGTTGAGACACTCATTTGCACTTGATGGAGTTTGCATACAATAACAGTTACCAGGCGACCATTGGAATGGCTCCCTTTGAATCCCTTTATGGGAAACGATGCAGAACTCCTATCTATTGGGAGGAGGTTGGGGAACGTCAACTGTTGGGTCCAAA
The DNA here is from genome assembly GCA_036507285.1 of Trichosanthes cucumerina. Classification (NCBI taxonomy): domain Eukaryota; kingdom Viridiplantae; phylum Streptophyta; class Magnoliopsida; order Cucurbitales; family Cucurbitaceae; genus Trichosanthes; species Trichosanthes cucumerina. The sequence continues at coordinate 21,121,088 of CM071841.1, forward strand.
ACTAGTGCAGATCACGAATGATGCAATTAAAAAAATTAGGGTGAGAATGCAAACTGCCCAGAACAGACAGAAGAGTTATGCTGATTCGAGACGAAGAGACCTAGTGTTCGAAATTGGGGACCATGTGTTCCCTAAAGTGGCCCCAATGAAGGGAATATTAAGATTTGGTCGGAAAAGAAAGTTGAGTCCGCGCTTTATAGGTCCGTTTGAAATTCTAGACAAGATTGGCTCCATGGCCTACAGATTGGTATTGCCACCATCCCTATCCGCAATTCATAATGTATTCCATGTCTCAATGTTGAGAAAATATGTAGCAGACCCAACTCACGTGATAGACTTTGAACCCTTACATTTGTCAGAGAAGTTAAGTTACGGTGAACGACCTGTGCAGATTATCGCGACAGATCGAAAGACTCTTCGTAATCGGGAGATTAGTTTGGTTTAGGTGTTGTGGCAGAACCACCATGAAGAGGAAGCTACTTGGGAGTGAGAAGAAGAAGTACGAGCTAAATATCCATAACTATTCTAGGAGTAGGAACTTTCGAGGACGAAATTTCTTAAGGAGGGAAGATTGTAACGCTCGTCACTTATAGGTACATCTAAATTTTGTTTGTTTTATTTTACTCTTCGTAATTAAGTAGTTAGCTACATGAGGGCATATTCGTAGAAGTGTTAGAAGAAGAAGGGTATTTTTGGGAAAAGAAATTGGAATTAGGGTTCCTTTTGATTTAAGAGATCAAGGATTTAATATTTTATATTTATATAAAATTTTCTATCTCTCTCTACTCCAGCCGCACGCGAGAAGTCACCCTGAAAGTTTTTTTTTTTATTTTTTTTTCTTTCTTTTCCCTTCTTCTCTTTCGTGTTCTTCGTGCCGCCAAAGACTCCAACCTACATAGCTTTCGTCCATCCTCAATCGAAGGACTCTCACTGTCGACCTCGCCGCCAACCTCGAGGGATCGTCGTTTTTCTGCCAGATTTCTGGAGTGTTAGCCGTCGTCTGTTCGTGAGCCTTGCCTGCACCGCCACTCGAGCGCCGAGTTGACTGGTGACCAACCGTGAGCCGCCGGCGACTAGAGCGTGGAGCTCATCCTTCGAGCAGCCGAGTACTCACCGAAAAAGAAAGACAACCACCATGTTTCTCCTCGCCGACGCGCCGTCCGACCAGCAACTCCTCAATGCCGCTCACCACCGTTACATTGTCGCCTCCGCAAGTAACTGAAACCGAGATTTTTCATTGTGAGCTTACTGTGTTTGTGTTTTACTTTCGAAATAACTAAGAATGACTTCAAATTCTTGTACTATTGAAGATTAAGTAGAGATTTGGATTGAAATTGTGAAATATTTATTTTAGGAGCCAGACATATTTCAGTGTCGAAATTTCAAGATTTGGAACAAGTTGAGTGGTGTTCAGCTTATACTTTAGAATTAAGGTATTTGGAGCGAGGTTGCGAATCATAGACATTTATGTACGTACACTTTTATATTTTTAGAAATGTCCTGTGAATGGGTGGTAATTTAGAAGATTTCTTGATTAACAGGTTATTTGAAAGAGATTCCTATCCTAAGAATTAGAAGTAAAGTTTTTGGAATCAAAGCTTGAGGTAAGGGACCAATTGAAACTTCAAAATTCATTTAAATTTTCATTTATTTTTAATTAAAAATTAATATAAAATTAATTTTAAATTAAAATCAATTTAATAATTTAATTAATTAAACAATTTAATTAATTAATTTTAAATAATTTTTTAATTTAATATCAAATATCAAATTAAATAATTGGACCAATCCCGATTTCTAAAATCGACCGTTCGAACATGAATCCCTATTCATGTTATAAGTCGAACCAATATTTAAATCATATTTAAATATTTTCACCTCTTCTTTATCATAGTTTAATTCATAATTAAACTGTGAAATGTAAAATATATCGCATATAATTAACGCTCTCTCCCAAAACCGAATTTGAACAATTCAAATTCTTTTCTCTCAAACGTTACAAGGCTTAGTCCGAGCTAGTAAGGGGACCAAATGGACCTACAGATCATGAGCTCCAACGATACGAGATTAACCAACCAAACTTTTTAGCCTAGCTAATCAACATTCGTTAACCACCGGGACACTCCACTTTGAAGCCCGGTGGCGCACTCTTCTCTCACTTTGTAGATATATTTACATCCCACTCGATATAACCATGATTAGTAAGTCGATTCTTCACAGTTCGTTCGTAATTGTTGCTAGGTAAAAAATTACCATTTTACCCCTATAATTACTTCTTGTTCCTTAAGTCCCACTGATCCTCTAATGAACAATTGGTTTGTGGTCCAAACAACAAACTGAATCCCTCTCGGGCCAATGAGAGGGGTGGGCCCTTTGTTCAAGACCTAGAGTCAGTACTTAAGGGAACAACCTCTCTACTAATCCGTAAAGCGGGTAGGAGTGAATTCTATCTTGCAGAACTATGTTCCCAAATATCTACTATCCCTGAAATCGGAGGCTTATTGAGTCGGAAATCTCAAGCCACTCTCACCCATGCAAATCTAAGGATAATTCGAATAAACAGGAGTTCATGGCATGCTCAGGATTAAGATCGAGTTACCTAGGTCATTGTATGTATATAGTCAATTAAGACAATAAATGGAGTTATAATGTCTAAGTGACTATTTCTCGGTCAAGTCTTATGGAAACTCATTGCATAGGACGCCCCCACTCGCATGTCTCCACATGAACGATTCAGGATCACATCGTTTGTACTTTACAAAGTGGGTCAATCCATAGTGTCCCCAGGATAAGGTACCCAACCCTATCCCTATACTATAGATCGTTCTGGCTATAACTTGAACCTGATCCACTTTTATGTGTCACACATAAAGTTCATGTATACATCCTATAACCATGGGTTCTTTATTGGATTAGGGGTTCAAAGTATACAATTCACTTTATTAAAAAAAATATTTACCGAATAAATCTCAATAACAACTTTATTGCAAAATAGAATATACATTCAGTTTACAAAACTACGAGTTTTAGGACATAAAACCCAAAAAATGGGTTGGACATACCCAGATTCTGAAATGACGTAAACTGCCTTTACGTCATGTCTAGAGTTCGAAAGGTATTTTTGAAACACTCTTCGACAAAATGCTGTTCAAAATGTAAACTGTAGTCTCCATTACATAACCCGAAAATGAGTCAAGGAGATGACAATACTCATCATCGACCGAACCATGTCCATCAAGATTCTATTTCTCCTTTTCGATACACCATTCTGTTGAGGCATACCGATTGCTAAGAGTTGGGACGTAATTCTGTTGGGATTTTTGTCCTAATCTCGTGTTTGTAAATTAATAAGAGTTATTTATTTCATTACTTTGTGTCTCGCAATATTCATAAACTTTTCTAATAAACTAAGCTTCAGGGTCATTGAATTTATGAGAGAACTAGAACTTGAACGGTGTGTAGTGGACACACAGGGAGGATCACGTTCGAGTTAATGACCCGAACGGTCTCTGATACATGGATAGGGTTGGAGACCTAATCCTCGGATACACTGTGGATGCGACCTGCTTTGTATTAGATACAAACGAGGTGATCTGACTCGTTCATGTGGTTGACATGCGAGTGGGGGCATCATGTGCAATGAGATTGTACAAGACCGGACCGTGAATTATTAGACCTACTGATGTACCACCGTTGACAGTAAGAACTAATAACTTCGTAGACGACCATTAGTGACTCGACACGAATCCCGAGCGCGTGTTACGGACTCCTATCTGCGAAGTCCGTCCTTTGACTAAATGCACGGTGAGGGTGGTCACGATTACTCGCCCAATATTCCTATCTTCTCGGGGACAGACCAAGTAGGGAGCTGGGAACTTAACTACGCGAGATGGAATTCACCCATTCCCGCCTTTAGGGAAACTAGAGGGGTTGTTTCCTTAAGTGCTGTCTCCAGGGCTTGGACAACGGGCGCCCACCTTCTCACTGGCCCGAGAAGGGTGTTGTGTATTATTGGACCATCACAATATGTTGTTCATTAGAGGAGTAGTGGGGACTTAAGGAACAAGAGGTAGACACAGGGGTAAAACGGTAATTTACCCAGTCGTGTCTATGAACAACCTGTGAACGGTCGACTCATAGGCATTGGTTATATCAGTGGACACGTAATATTCTGCACTGACGGGAGTGTAGCTACGGGCTATAGTGGAGTGTTACCGTAGCTAATGAATGTTGATTAACCGGGTCAAAGGGTTTGATAGGTTAATCTCGGATCATTGGAGCCCGTCACTGGAGGTCCATTAGGTCCCTCGGTGTGCTCAATCTGGGTTAAAAGAAGGGTTAATGTTTTGGTATGAAATTAAAGTGTTCAATTTCACTTTAAGGGTATTTATGCCATTTATATGATATATGAATGATATAATATATAGTTTAATGTGAATGAGATTCATAATAAACAATATGTTAGCCTAATTGTTGAATTAGGGCTAATTGTAGAAATTAAATTGGATGTGATTCAATATAATTAATCCACAATTATTGCAAATGAGATTTGCAATATGAGATATGAGATATCTTATATTATGTGGTTATGCAAATGAGATTTGCATAACCTATGATTGTGGTAAAGTGGTAATAATGTGGAGATTTTAACTCCATCATTCTCACTATTTAAACCCTTTGCAAGAAGGGATTGGTGAGCATTCTCTCATTTTCTTGATTTTGATCAAAGAGAAGAGATCAAAATTCTCTCTACTCTCTCAACTCTCCTCCCTCTCCAAAACTCTAGAGTCCCACAACTCTCCTCCTTTCCAAAGGAAGAACAACCGAGACTCCAAGTGGTAGTGTTTGGATTCCGTTCGTGGGAAGCGTTCGTTGAGATCGAGAAGCACGAAGCGTTCGTGATCTGAGGAAGAAACCTTGAAGAGAGTTTTCAACAAGTAAGTACTTTGATCTTGCTGTAATTTCTTCCTTCTTTTGCATGTTTAGCCTAGATCTAATAGTTAGATCATTTTGACAAAATCAAGTAGCGTAATGATACCATGACGATTCGATCGTCTTCCGCTGCGCATAGATTTTCATTCCCTTCAAATTAAATGTTCTATCGTATAGTCCTGGAATTTAAGATCCATATACTCTATACCTCAATCAGATCAAAGTGTTTTAATTGATTTATCTAAATGGTTCTCAACCTAAGTCTTAAACTCCTTGAACTTTTCAAGTGCTTCAGACTTGTGATGCATTAGGTAAATATACCCGTATCTCGAATAATCATCTATAAAATAGATGAAATATTCGTACCCTCCTCTAGTTTTAACACTCATCGGACCGCAAGGGTCTGAATATACAAGCTCCAAGGGATCTTTGGCTTTATAACCCTTTCTAGTAAAAGGCCTTTTTGTCATTTTGCCTTCAAGGCATGATTCACATACGAGCGAAGAATTTTCTGCTAACTCGTTTAGAAGTCCATTCATTACAAGTCTCTCGATCGTATTGAGATTTGTGCAGCCTAACCTTAGATGACAAAGTTGAGCATTTGCTTTAGGAGAAAGCTTTTGTTTCTTAGTTCGTGTATTCACAGTTCTAAATAATCCAGTGTTCAAAATCATTATGACTAAATTAGGTCTTAAAACATACAAATTATTCTCAAGTAAAGCTGTGCAAAGATCAACACCTTTCATGGCAATAAACTTATTCATTGAAAAAGAAATTGAAACATATTGTTTAATTAAGCAAGAAATTGAAATAAGGTTTCTAGTAAGCCCTGACACTATGTACAAGTTATCTAATAACAAGTGTTTCTAGCTAAACAGCAGCTCTATTGTGCCCACTGCTATGGCTGAGACAACCTCCCAAGTAGCAACTATGAGTGTTATCTCCCCTTCATGCAGCTGTTGCGAAGAACTAATTCCGTGAAAACAAGAACAAACATGGTTAATGGCGCTCGGATCCAGTATCGAGACAAAGTCATCACTCTCCACTAAATAAGTTTCAATGCATGGTAAATCATTTACCTTCTTTCTTCTTACCGGACAAGTACTTGTGGTAGTTTATCTTCCAGTGCCCATTAGTGTTGTAGTAGAAACACTTTCCTTTGTCTGCAACTTCCTTGATCTTTTTACCCTTTTGGGTAGTAGCTTGGTCAACTTATTTTCCCTTGCCAACCTCCATCATCTTCTTCTTCTTCCATTTCGGGTCTGAAGAAGACGAGGCTACAGGTTTGGTCCCCGAGGTTGCCTGTGGAAGGACCGGTATGCAACATTTACCTCACCTTCCTGTCCCTTGACTCTCATTAAGGACTGGTAGCTTTGTAGCTCGTTGAGAAGGTTGGTTAGGGTGTAGCTCAGCTTGTTCATAACAACATTACTACAAAATTGCAGGAAACTCTTTGAAAGAGTCTCCAGAATGAAGCGTACTTGGCTAGACTCATCGATAGTCTCACCATTCATCTCTGCCATGTTGAAGTGGACCATCATGTCGAGAACGTTTTCCCTGACAGATTTTCCCTCTTTCTTCCTAGCGTTGAAGACGTTCTTGAGAGTATCGTGTCAGACCTGAAAGGACTGTTATCCAAACATGTCCTGCAACATCCCATGTTCTCCTTTGCAGTGACCATGCTCTCGTGTTTCTTAGCCAAAATATAAGATAAATTGGCTAGGATGTAGACCTTGGCCTTGTATTGGTCTTGGTCTATCTATCATACGCGTCACAAACGTTTTGCGGTGTGGTTGAGCCCGACATCTGAGGACATTCCTCAGTGAGTACGAACTTCAGGTCACCCACTACCAAAATCGAGTTAATGTTTTTTTTCATGTTGGATAATTATCTCCAGTTATTTTTTTCGCGACTAGTAAGAAAATTATCGAGCTAGATATTTTTGCTGAAAAAATAATTTCATGTATAAGTTACTCGCAAAAACTATTATATCTAATCCAATTAATATTAGCAGAAGTAAATAATGATCCCTAGGTCAAAAAAATTTGCAATGATATCCCAAAGGTTTAGAATAACCTGCCACCGATGGGTAGTCAAATCATTCCTCCTATGGGACGAGATTATCTCGACTAAACCCCATTGCTAGAATAACTCTTATTCCTATAGGTTTTAGTTACGATGTTTCGGTTTGGATCCACTAACTCTTAATGTATCTTGTAAGTGTGACCCTCTTATTTTTTATACCAGAGATCCCATCCAACAAAATTCGCCGAAGGGAGGACTAAGTTGGAAAACAAACTAAGGCAACCCTATCCCTTTCATGAGTTTACGTTGTTCCTGTTGGGTTATATATCCTAAAACTCATGGTTTTGTAAACCGAATGTACATTCTATATTGCAATAAAGATGTTATTGAGGTTTATTCAGTAAAGGTGTTATTGAATAAAGTGAATTGTGTAACCTTAATCCAGTAAAGAACTCATGGCTATCAGATGAATACTTGAACTTTATGTGTGACATAAAAGTGGATCAAGTTCAAGTTATAGCCAGAACGGTCTATAATATAAGGATAGAGCTGGGTACCTTATCTTTAGGACACTATGGGAGCGACCCACTTTGTAAAGTACAAACGATGTGATCCTAAATCGTTCATGTGGAGACATGCGAGTGGGGGCGTCCTATGCAATGAGTTTGCATATGACTGGATCGCGAAATAGTCACTTAGACTTTATAACTCCGTATACTGTCTTAACTGACTATATTCATAGGATAACTTAGGTAACTCGATCTTAATCCTGAGCGTGCTATGAACTCCTATTTATTCGACTTATCCTTAGATTTGTATGGGTGAGAGTGGCCTAAGATTGTTGAGTCTCACATTTCAGGGATAAGATTGGGTAGATAGCTGGGAACATAGTTCTGGAAGATGAAATTCACTCCTACCAACTTTAGAGATTAGTAGAGAGGTTTTTCCCTTAAGTATTGACTACGGTTCTTGAACAAAGGGCCCATTCCTCTCATTGGCCCCAGAGGGATTCAGTTTGCTGTTTGGACCACAAACCAATTGTTCATTAGAGGATCAATGGGACTTAAGGAACAAGAAGTAATTACATGGGTAAAACGATATTTTTGACCCAGCTGTAATTACGAACGACCTGTGAATGATCGACTTACTAATTATGGTTATATCGAGTAGACAGAAATATATCTACAGTGAGGAGAGTGCAACCACTTGGATTTAGTGGAGTGTCTTGGTGGTTAACGAATGTTGATTAACAAGGTTAAAGAGTTTGGCCGATTAATCTCGTATCGTTGAAGCTCATGATCTGTAGGTCCATTAGGTCCCCATTACTAGCTCAGACTAAGCCTTGTAACATTTGAGAGAAAAGAATTTGAATTGTTCAAATTCGGTTTTGGGAGAAAACGTTAATTATATGTGATATACTTAACGTGTCATAGATTAATTATCAATTAAACTATGATAAAGATGAGATGGACATATTTAAATATGACTTAAATATTGGTTCAGTTTATAACATGAATAGGGATTCATGTTCGAACGATCAATTTAAGAAATCAGGATTGGTCCAATTATTTCATTTGATATTTGATATTAAATTAAATAATTATTTAAAATGAATTAATTAAATTATTTAATTAATTAAATTAAAATTGATATAAATTTAAAATTAATTTTATATTAATTTTGAATTAAAATTGAAAAACAAATTCAAATTCATTTTTTATTTCAAATTGGACCAAGTACATGATTTAGTGAGTATGCTACTTGCTTTGTCAAATTCACTAGAATTGTCCATCTCCTACCCAAATTATCCTAATAATTATTTTGTTGTTATCTTCCCAAAGCTTATTGAAGCTTTAAATGATGGAGATTTGAGGTAATTAAAGAGGATTCTGCAGAAAATTCCATTGCTCTCGCTTTTGAACCATTCTCTCTTTCTCTTCAAATTCTCTCAATCTAAGATCCCACAATTTGTTCCAAGGCCTGAGGATAGTAGGGAAGACACTAGAGGTGGTCCACAAAGTGTTTGTGACAAGAGATGCCCACGGATTTGAAGAATTTGGAGTTTGAAAGGTATGTGTTCTTACTCTCTGTTTTTCCAGCTTTGAGCATGCTTTTTATTTTGCAAAATTGATCAAATTAAAGTATTCAAGATCCTAAATTGCTTCCTCTTTCTTAATATATACTTTTTTAATTAGTATCAGGACAATTTTGAGCACTCAGATTGATCTATTTTGAGCTGTGGTGGGTGTTTTTTGAAATATAATTTTTTTAGGTGTCTAAAGTGATAATCTGGATTTGGCATTTAAATTAAGTATCAATTCGTGCTTTATTTTCAAATTGCTCAAGGGTGTTTGCGCATTAATATGTGTAGAAGAGTCTGTAAAAGTTTCAAGTCGATCGGAGTTGGGGAAGGTCTTTAATTTGAAGAATGAATCCTCGGAGGTCACTGAAAATCAAAACAGAGGCTGTTGTTTTTTTTTTTTTTTGCTACAGTAACCAATGTACAGGCAACCCGTGATTTTCAAAAGGAAAGAAAAAGTTGACTTTGATCGGTTCGATCTATTTTAGATCGGTTTGGCAAGAATTTTGGTCGGTTCGGTTGATTTTATACCGGTTCTGACTAATTTGAGCCCAGCTTTTCCGATTTGGAGGTCTATTTTCTCATTTGGAATCTCGGTTCAGCCTTTTATAGCTCGGTTCAACCTTTTGAAGGTCTGATTCACACATTTGCAAGTCGGTTTGACCCAAATTCGAAGTGTTCGAAGTGGTAGTTGTTTGCTTTTCTTGATGCCAAAACCAGTTCACTTTAGTGTGTTTAATTAATTATGCATTGTGAATATATGTTTTAATTAAAATCCCTGATTCCATGTGCATAAAGTATGTCATACAGATTTTAAAATCCCACCATAGGAAGCATGTTCCATGCATTGAAAGTATGTTATAAGTGTTATAATATATAGTATGCATGAATTGGGGTTTCATAGGAATTAATATAAGTGTTATATTAATTTATGAAACAAATATTATATGTTTTAATTATAATTAATATAAGGGTTATATTAATTAAAAATTAAACATATAATTGTTATGCATTTATTCATGTGATTGATTTATTATAAATGTATGTTTATTCATGTGATGAATGATCAAGCATTTTATAACATAGAAATGCATGTAACATAAGGTTAATTAATTAGTTTCAAAATGGTTTTAGAATTGGAATTAATTAGACCTTAGGTTATCTAGTTCTAATAAGATTAGAATTACTCAACCAATAATTTATAAATTATGATTAAAGAGGGACACTGTCTAAGGAAGGTTTTTAGTTCTAATAAGATTAGAATTAGGCAACCAATAATTTATAAACTAAAGAGAGACTATGTCTAAGGAAGGTTCTGGCTAGGCTGTGATACTTAAGGTGACAGAAACGTTACACCCCTACTTGGGAACTGACCTGGGAGTGAATTTAATCCAGAGGCTTATAAATTATCTTTCGTGAGTGGCGTTGATTAAAAGTTAATAAATTGAACTCATAGACCTAGGTTTATTAAAAGGTTAATGGACTTATGTAATTCCAGTATAATTGTTATATTGGTAGACTTAGGTCATATTGTTTTAGCCGAAATATGCCTAAGTAAAAGTATACCCAAACTATTTAAAATACTTAGTGGGAGTGAAAAGCTATATATGATATATCAATTTCTTCTTACGCTCTCAGCGAAATTGACACCGTGAGATTTATGCTCGACCTCGTGATGTCAATAGGGCATCCCCATTCGGATGGGGTTTGCATAAATCAAAAGCAAGGTGAATGGAGAAAGTATTTATAGTAAGTGGGAGAAGGAAGTGTGTCAACACATCCTATGGTCTCCTCCATTAGGTTGGATAGTGAGATTCTCATGTTCTGCCTGCAGGTTGCCGGAAGTAGCATCATCCAGAGATGTAACATGGGATTCGAAACAACTCAAACTCCAGAAATGGATAGGGTCTGTTAGGTCCATTCCAAGCTTTGACATTCCAATTTGGTAGCATTGTTGGAGACGACCTCTGATGTCTGAAAATGACGGGTCACGCTTACGAGAATTGATAAGTGTTAGTAAATTCTTGATCAAAGTAGCGATAACTAGAATACTATAGGAATAAGAGTTATTCCGGTATTAGCATTTAGTCAAGAATGTCTTTGTTCAGTGAAGAAGTGATTGACTGCCCCTCGGTAGCGGTTGCTCTTACTCACTAAAGTATCGTTGCAAAAACAATAATTGTCAGCAGGTATCAGTCCAATCCCAATGAAATTCAAAATGATTTAATTAAATAAAATATCAAATATCAAATTAAATAATTAGACGAATACTGATTTCTTAAATTGATCGTTCGAACATGAATCTCTATTCATGTTTTTAAACCGAATCAATATTTAAATCATATTTAAATATTTCCACCTCTTCTTTATCATAGTTGAATTCATAATTAAACTATGAAATGTTAAATATATCATGTATTGTTAACGCTTTCTCCCAAAACTGAATTTGAAAAATTCAAATTCTTTTCTCTCAAATTGTTATAAGGCTTAGTCCGAGCTAGTAAGAGAGACCTAGTGAACCCATAGATAATGAGCTCCAATGATACGAGATTAACCGACCAAACTCTTTAGTCTAACTAATCAACATTCATTAACCACCAGGACACTCCACTAAAGCCCAGTGGATGCACTCTCCTCACTATAGATATATTTCAATCCACTCGATATAACCATGATTAGTCGATCATTCACAAGTCACCCGTAATTACAGCTGGGTTAAATGAACCGTTTTACTTCTGTAATTACTTCTTGTTCCTTAAGTCCTACTGATCCTCAAATGAACAATTGGTTTGTGGTCCAACTAACAAACTGAATCCTTCCAGGGCCAATGAGAGGGGTGGTCACTTTGTTCAAGACCTGGAGTCAACACTTAATGGAACATCCTCTTTACTAATCCCTAAAGCGGGTAGGAGTGAATTTCATCATGCAGAACTATGTTCCCAGCTATCTACCTGGTCTTATCCCTGAAATGGGAGGCTTATTGAGTTGGCAATCTCAAGCCAGTCTCACCCATGTAAATCTAAGGATAATCCAAATAAACAGGAGTTCATAGCACACTCAGGATTAAGATCGAGTTACCTAGGTTATCGTATGAATATAGTTAGTTAAGACAGTAAACAGACTTATAAAGTCTAAGTGACTATTTCGCAGTCTAATCTTATGCAAACTCATTCCATAGGACACCCCCATTCGCATGTCTCTACATGAACGATTTAGATCAAATCATTTGTACTATACAATGTGGGTCGCATCCATAGTGTCCTCAGAATAAGGTACCCAACCTTATCCCTATACTATAGACCGTTTTGGCTATAACTTGAATTCGATCCACTTTTATGTCACACATAAAGTTCAAGTATACATCCTATAGGCAAGGGTTCTTTATTGGATTAGGGTTATAAAATACACAATTCACATTACTCAATAACACCTTTATTGAATAAACCTCCATAACATCTTTATTGCAAAGTAGAATGAATATTCAGTTTGCAAACCACGAATTTTAGGACATAAAATCAAACAGTTACAACGAGTGGCTTTTGTGGGACACGTGGTATCTAAGGATGGTGTGGTAGTGGATCATGCTAAGGTAGAGGTAGTTGTAGATTGGCCTTGTCCTAAGACTGACACAGAGGTGCGAAGGTTCTTGGGTTTAGCAGGATATTACCGACAATTTGTTCTCACCCGTCTACTTTGATATTTTTTTGTTGCATGTACAAAACCATGAGGCGATAGGTGCTGACAACGACCTGACGAGACTGTGGAGGCTCTCCTTTCCTGAACCTAGGTTTAAATTTGTTTTCGTGTTGGTTGTATCGTTGTTAGCTTCTGAACCTCAAGAATGACTACGAACTCTATTCTAAGTGTTATTCTCCGTGCTCGACTCTTAGCTTATTAGGATTTATTTTGTTGAACTCTTTTCTTTTTTGTAAGTTTTATTTATTATTCTTGTTGGATCTTTGCTGTTGACTGGAGCCTAGCCTAGACTTAGGATGAAGTTTGGTGGAGGTTGGACATGAAGGAATGAAAATCCCACGTAGCGGAAAAACGATTGAATCGTCGTGGTATCGTTGTGAAAAACGTATTCTTAAAATTGTTTCTATCACATAAAAACTAGATTAAACGTGCAATTAGAAGGAAAACCAGTAAGAGTAACTTATTTGTTGAAGAAGCGTTCTTCACGTTTTCCTCCTCCAGTCACGAACTCTTTGCGAACACGATCTCAACGAACTCGATCTCCTTGAACGACGAGTAACCCGGACACCTCTGAAAAGCTTCTCGGTTGTTCTCTATTAGGTAGAAGGAGAGTAGGTGGCGCTCGTTTTGGTGAAAGGGTGGAGAGATTGAGAGGAGAAAGTTGAGAGAATTCTTAGTGTTGTTTTGGTGAGAAAAAAAAAAAAAAAAGACAATCCACACCAAAAGCCTTCTTGCAATGGCTTTAAATAATGGTGATAAGTGGAGTTGAAATCTCCACCTATTTACCATTTAACCACAACCATAGGTTATGCAAATCATATTTTCATAACCACATATAATAAGATATCTCATATCTCATTTTACAAATGACATTTGTATAATTGTGGATTTTAAATTGACTCACGTTCAATTTAATTTCTCTCAATCCAATTTCTCCAAATTAGCCATAATTAAACAATTAGGCTAACCTATAGTTTATTATGAATCTCATTCACATTAAACTATATAATATGTCAATCATATCTCATATAAATGACATAATTACCCTTTAATGAATTTGAACGCTTCAAATCCACACCAAACTGTAAACCCTCTATTAATCCAGTTTGAGCCAATCGAGGGACCTAATGGACCTACATGTGATGAGCTCCAATGATCCGAGACTAACCTGTCAAACTCTTTGACCCGCTTAATCAACATTCATTAGCTACGGTAACACTCCACTAAAGCCCGTAGTTGCACTCCCGTCAATGTAGGATAAGTTGTGTCCATTGATATAACCAATGCCCAAGAGTCGACCCTTCACAGTTTGTTTGTATACATTGCTGGGTAAAATTATCGTTTTACCCTTGTGTCTACTTCTTGCTCCTTAAGTCCCCACTGCTTCTCTAATGAACAACAACATTGTAATGGTCCAACCATATACAACACCCCTCTCGGGCAAGTGAGAGGGTGGGCGCCCGTTGTCCAAGAGACAACACTTAAGGGAACAACCCCTCTAGTTTCCCTAATGTCGGGAACGAGTGAATTCCATCTAGTGTAGTTAAGTTCCCAGCTCCCCACGTGGTCCTGTCCATGAGAAGATAGGCATATTGGGCGAGTAACTGTGACCACCCTCACCTGTACTAGTCTAAGGACATACCCTGCAGACAGAAGTTCGTAACACGCCCAAGATTAAGGTCAAGTCACTATTGGTCATCTACGAAGTTATTAGTCCTATATTGTTAACGGTGTTACATAGTAGGTCTAATAGTTCACAGTTTAGTCTTGTACAATCTCATTGCACAAGATGCCCCCACTCGCATGTCAACCACATGAACGAGTTAGATCACCTCGTTCGTATCTTATACAAAGCAGGCCGCATCCACAGCGTATCCAGGATTAGGTGTCCAACCATATCCATATACTGTAGATCGTTCGGATCATTAACTCGAACGTGATCCTCCATGTGTGTCCACTACACACCATTCAAATTCTAGTTCTCTCATATATTCAATAACCCTGACGCTTAGTTTATTGGACAAAATTTGTAAAAATGCGAGATACAAAGTGATGAAAGAAATAACTCTTATTTATTTCAATTCGTAAAATTACAAACAAAACGAGATTAGGACGTACATCGCAACAAACTCCCACTTGGACTAAGCTAGTGGAGTAAACATACATTTCTAAAATGTACAATAAATTACAATAAAGTAATACAATAAACTAGGGCATTGAATACCATTTACAATACTCCCACTTGCCCTAGTCCGGAAGCACTCAAACACCTAGACTCTCTAGGTGACCCTCAAACACCTTAGCCGTGAGGGGCTTTGTAAATAGATCAGCAACGTTGTGCTCCGACGCTATCTGCGTGACTGTCACGTCACCGCGAGGCACAATCTCCCGTATCAGATGATACTTTCCCTCAATGTGCTTGCCCTTTTTATGACTCTGAGGCTCTCTCGAGTTGGCTACAACACCACTGTGGTCATTAAACAGCGTGATCGACAAGTTCATATTTGGAATAACTTCCAAATTCGTCATGAACTTCCTAAGCAAAATTGCTTCATTTGCAGCTTCACAAACTGCAACGTACTCAGCTTCCATTGTGGAATTAGCGATGCATCCCTGCTTGATGCTTCGCCATACTACAGCTCCTTCATTTAGAATGAAGGCTGGCCTCGAAGTGGATTTCCTAAAATCCTTATCGGTTTGAAGTCAGAGTCTGTGTATCCCGTAAGGATCAAATCCCCACTCCCATACACTAGGTTGTAGTTCCTCGTTCACCTAAGATACTTGAGGTTTGCCTTTACGGCTGTCTAGTGATCTAATCCTGGATTGGATTGATACCTACTGTCAATCCCAACTGCATAACAGATGTTGGGCCTAGTACACAACATGGCATAGATGAGGCTCCCAACAACTAAAGAGTAAGGGATTCGTCTCATATCCTCAACCTTTTGAGGAGTCTTAGGACATTGGTCCTTAGACAGGTGAACCCCATGCTTGAAAGGCAACAAGCCCTTCTTGGAGTTCTGCATCTTATATCTAGACACCATTCTGTCAATATAAGATGCCTGAGACATGACCAACATTCTATTTTTCCGGTTTCGGACTATCTGGATACCTAGAACATACGGAGCTTCTCCCAAATCTTTCATTTGGAATTGCAAAGCTAGCAATTTCTTTACGTCAGTAAGAAATCCTACCTCATTCCCAATAAGAAGGATATCATCCACATACAATACCAGAAATGCGACTGTGTTGTTGACGATTTTCTTGTAGACACAAGGCTCGTCAACATTCTAATCAAAGCCATAAGATTTGATCGCCTCATCAAACCTTATATTCCAATACCTCAATGCTTGTTTCAGTCCATAAATAGACCTATCAAGCCGATAAACCTTTTGCTCTTGGCCTTGGGTAATGAACCTCTTGGGCTGGTCCATGTAGATGGTCTCGTCAAAGTTGCCATTCAGCAAGGCGGCCTTGACATCCATCTGCCATACCTCATAGTCATAATATGCGGCAATTGCCAGAAGGATCCTGATTGACTTTACCATGGCAATAAGTGAAAAGGTTTCCTCATAGTCAACCCTTTCAATCTGGGTAAAACCCTTTGCCACTAGTCGTGCTTTGAAGGTTTGCACCTTCCCTTCTACGCCACGTTTTCGCTTGTAGATCCATTTGCAACCTATAGCTTTTACCCTATCAGGTTGATCGACTTCATTTCCTGATTCATATCTTTAATCAATTCGTCTTTGTCAACGTCTGTCATTTCCTGATCATAGGTCAATGGATCCTCCCAATCATCATTAGGGGTGACGACTTGGGTTTCAGGTAAACCCATGTAACGTTCAGGCTGTCTCTCAGCCGTCCCACTACGTCGAGGAATTCCCAACTCTTGGGAACAGGCTTGACTAGACGTTCTAGGATCAATATGTTGGGATTTTTGTCCTAATCTCGTGTTTGTAAATTACTGTTTGAAATTAATAAGAGTTATTTATTTCATTACTTTGTATCTCGCAATATTTATAAACTTTTCCAATAAACTAAGCTCCAGGGTCATTGAATTTATGAGAGAACTAGAACTTGAACGGTGTGTAGTGGACACACAGGGAGGATCACGTTCGAGTTAAAGATCCGAACGATCTACAGTATATGGATAGGGTTGGAGACCTAATCCTGGATACACTGTGGATGTGGCTCGCTTTGTATTAGATACAAACGAGGTGATCTGACTCGTTCATGTGGTTGACATGCGAGTGGGGGCATCCTGTGCAATGAGATTGTACAAGACCGAACCGTGAATTAATTATTAAACTCCTCACGATGTAACACCGCTGACAAGATGGACTAATAACCGTAGATGACCATTAGTGACTCGACACGAATCCCGAGCGTGTTACGGACTCCGTCTGCAGGGTCCGTCCTTTGACTAGTACGGGTGAGGGTGGTCACAGTTACTCGCCCAATATGCCTATCTTCTCAGGGACAGGACCAAGTAGGTAGTTGGGAACTTAACTACGCGAGATGAAATTCACTCGTTCCCGCCTTTAGGGAAACTAGATGGGTTGTTCCCTTAAGTGCTGTCTCTAGGGCTTGGACAACGGGCACCCACCTTCTCACTGGCCCGAGAAGGGTGTTGTGTATGGTTGGACCATCACGATATGTTGTTCATTAGAGGAGCAGTGGGGACTTAAAGAACAAGAGGTAGACACAGGGGTAAAACGGTAATTTGACCCAGCCGTGTCTACGAATAACCTGTGAAGGGTCGACTCATGGGCATTGGTTATATCAGTGGACACGTAATATTCTGCACTGACAGGAGTGCAGCTACGGGCTATAGTGGAGTGTTACCGTAGTTAATGAATGTTGATTAACCGGGTCAAAGATTTTGACAAGTTAATCTCGGATCATTGGAACCCGTCACTGTAGGTCCATTACGTCTCTCGGTTTGCTCAATCTGGGTTAAAAGAAAGGTTAATGTTTTTGTATGAAATTGAAGTGTTCAATTTCACTTAAAGGGCATTTATATCATTTATATGAGATATGAATGATATAATATATAGTTTAATGTGAATGAGATTCATAATAAACTATACGTTAGCCTAATTGATGAATTAAGGCTAATTGGAGAAATTAATTGAGAGAAATTAAATTGGATATGATTCAATTTAATTAATCCATTTGCAATATGAGATATGAGATATCTTATATTATGTGGTTATGCAAATGAGATTTGCATAACCTATGGTTGTGGTAAAGTGGTAATAATGTGGAGAATTTAACTCCATCATTCCCACTATTTAAACCCTTCTTTCTAGAAGGAAATCAAGTAACACTCTCATTTTTTGGATTCGCACCAAAAAAGAAGAGTTTCTCTCATTTTTTTCTCTCAAATCTCCTCCCTTCCAAAAACAAAAGAGTCCCACAACTCTCCTTCTTCCAAATGAAGAACAACCGAGAAGGCTTTTGGTAGTGTTCGAATTCTGTTCGAGGGAAGCGTTCGTTGAGATTGAGAAGCACGAAGTGTTCGTGATCAAGGAAGAATTTTGAAGAATTGTCTACAACAAGTAAGTACATTCTTCTCGCTGTAAATTCTTCCTCTGTTGCATATTTAGCCAAGATCTAAGAGTTAGATCCTTTTGACAAAATTCAAGTAGCGTAATGATACCATGACGATTCGATCGTCTTCCGCTGCGCGGGGATTTTCATTCCCTTCAATTGGTATCAGAGCCATTTCGATGGTTCTTCGTTATGCACTGTTTTTTGTTAAAATAGGTGGGTATTTTACCTTAAATTCATGAGATAAATGCTGGTTTGCGAATTTGGATGTTTTCGGTTTTGGCATTTTAGATTTACATTTTTTATGTTGATGAGATCAATGTAAGGGCCCGTTATTTTTGGGCATTTTGTTGTAAATCGAGTCTGTAAAGTCCGAGTCTTTAGTAGCAAGAGTTGTTGTGAAGAAATCGAAGCGGAAACAGGCAAATTTTGAAGCAAAAACGGCAAAGGAGTTTGCTGTACAGGCGACGGCGTTGAGACGCTGTTCATTGGCGTCTCAATGCTGTGTTAGCAGGAGCAAGGCGCGCTGCAGGAAAGCATTGCAACGCTAGGCGTAGCGCTGCAACACTGCTGGTGTTGAGAATGCTGGGTCGACGCTGGAAGCGGCAGCGTTGCAACGCTGCATGCGTTGAGGGGCAGTTCGCGAGGCAGTTTCGCAACGTGGGCAAGTTGCTTCTTAGAGTGGGCAGTTTTTTTTCGTTTTTTTAATTATATTTTTGTAAAATGTAATTTTTATTTATTTATTTAATTATTTTGTTAAATAATATTAATATAAGTATTATATTAATGTTATTTAATTAAATAATTTCCCTTAGGTGCCAAAACCGGTCCATTTTTGCTATTTAATTATTTTATGCATGAGATGTATGATTTAATTAAATTCTATGTGCATAATGTATGTCATGTAGATTTAAAATCCTACCTTAGGTTAAACATTTTCATGCATCATTTATATTATAAGAGTTATAATATATAGTTTGCATGATAGGTTATATTATAAGAGTTATAATATAATTAAATGCATGTTTAATTTAATTAATATAAGTATTATATTTTTAGATTAAAGTATGCTCATGCATTTATATTCATGTGATGAATTATATTATGTTATAGTATATAGATATTCATGTGATGAATGATCAAGCACTACAACATAGAAATGCATGCAACCTAAGTTAATTATTAGTTTTAAAGAGTTTAGAACTTGAATAATTAGACTTAGGTTTTCTATTTTCTAATGAGATTAGAAATTAGGAAATCAAAGTATAGTCTATGAATGGAGACTGATTAGTAACTCTGTCTAAGGAAGGTTTTGTCTAAGGCTGGAGTATTTAAGTTGACGCTTGCGGAACACCCCTACCTGGAAATCGACTTGGGAGTGAATTCGGTCCGGAGATTCTTAGATTATACTTATCGTGAGTGCCGTTAATTAAAAGTGTTTTAATTTGCTCACATAGACCTAAGTAATAATGTGATTATAAACTTAGGTTAATACCATATAAGAGTTATAATGGTAGACTAAGGTAAATTTTAGCCGGTTTATCTAGGTCAATCCCTATTAAAATTAAAGTGTTGAGTGGGAGGAAATAAAGTGTATGAGATACATTTGAATTTCCAACCACAAATCTCCGTTTAGTTCGCACCGTGAGATCTATACTCGGCCTCGTGGCGCAAATGGGAGCGTCCCCCTTCGGGTGGCATTTGTATAGATCAATATCATCGTGGATGGAGAGAGTACTTATAGTGAGTGGGAGCGGGACTTGTGAAAATGAGACCCACGGTCTCTTCTTTCGATTCACACCGTGAGACGCCTATGATCTGCCTGCTAGTTTGGCCTGGACCATACAATCCCTTCGGAGGGCCTGATCATGGGAGTCGGAACAACGTGAATTTCTGAAAGGGATCTGATTTCCTAGTTGGTTTTCCTTCTTGGTTCACCCTTCTTCGGTGGCTATTGTTTCGACGGATGCTTGGAAACTTAAAGATTGAGGTGACACTCACGAGTCGTTAAGTGTTAATGAATTGGACCGAACAATGGTAATTGGGCGCCTAATGGAATAAGAGTTATTCTGGGATTAGGGTCTGATCGAGAAAGTCTCGTCCTAGAGGAGGAGTGTTCTGTTCACCCTTCGGTGACGATCATTCTAAACCTTTAGGATATCATTGCAAAATTTTGAATGACCTAGGGATCATGAAACAATTTTGCTAAAACTTGATTGGATTACAAAAGTTTTTTTTTGCGAGACTAACACAAACTTTCCTTAATTTTTCAGCTTAAAACATGTCTAGCGGAATAATAGCTCTACTCGCGTCCGATAAATTAGTGGGAGATAATTACCAAAGTTGGAAAAACAACATAAAAACAATTTTTGTAACTGACGACATTAAGTTCGTGCTCTCTGAGGAGTGTCCTCAGATGTCGGGCTCGACTACGTCGCGAAGTGTTCGCGATGCATATGATCGATGGATCAGGGCCAATGAAAAGGCCAAGGTTTATATCATTGCCAGCATGTCTGATGTATTGGCAAAGAAGCATGAGTTGATGGTCACCGCCAAGGAGATCATGGAGACCTTGCAGGAAATGTTTGGACAACAGTCCTTTCAGGTCTGGCATGACTCGCTCAAATACGTCTTCAACGCACGGATGAAAGAGGGGTCGTCTGTCCGTGAACATGTTCTAGACATGATGACGCACTTTAATCTGGAAGAGATGAACGGGGCTTCGATCGACGAGTCGAGCCAAGTCAGTTTTATTCTGGAGACTCTTCCGAAGAGTTTCCTTGGTTTAGAGCAATGTCTTGTTATGAACAAAATTAGCTACACTCTGACTACCCTCCTCAATGAGCTACAGAATTTCCAGTCCTTGAACAGGATCAAGGCATCGGAATTTGAGGCAAATGTTGCCTATACGTCTTATCACAGGGGTTCGACCTCTGGGACGAAACCTGTTGCTCCTTCACGCCCGAAAGGGAAGAAGAGGATGAAGAGAGGTAAAAGCGACCGAGCCGCGCCCACAAGAGGCAAGAAGGTCAAGGACGTTGTAGAGAAAGGAAAGTGTTTCCACTGCAATGGTGGCGGACACTGGAAGAAGAACTGTCCCAAATTCCTGGTCGAAAGGAAGAATCAAGGTAAATGTGATTTACTTGTGACAGAAACCTGTTTAGTGGAGAGTAGTGACTCTGCTGGATATTGGATTCAGCGCGACTAACCACGTTTGTTCTTCTTTCGTGGATTAATTCTGGCGGCCATTGCGAGAGGTGCGTGACTCTACTGGGTTGGATCTGGGAGCTTGTCTCGCTGCTGCGATGATCGGCACGGTGAAGCTACACTTTGGCGGGAAGTACTTATTATTAGATAATTTGTACATTGTACCAGGGTTTACTAGAAACCTTGTTTCCATTTCCTGCCTAATTGAACAATCTATTTGTGCTTCTTTTGAATTAAATAAAGCGTTTATTTCTTTCAAAGGCAATGTTATTTGTTCAGCTTCACTTGAGCATAATCTGTATGTTTTGAAACCTAATTCGCTCAAAAGTGTTTTGAATACTGAATTGTTTAAAACTGCAGAAACACGAACTAAGAAAGCAAAAGTTTCTCCTAAGGAAAATGCCCATCTTTGGCATCTACGGTTAGGCCACATTAATCTCAATAGGATTGAGAAACTAGTGAAGAGTGGACTTCTAAACGAGTTAGAAGAAAGCTCTTTACCGGTGTGTAAGTCATGCCTTGAGGGAAAGATGACCAAACGTCCTTTTAGTGGAAAAGGATATAGAGCCAAAGAGCCTCTTGAGTTAGTACATTCTGACCTCTGTGGTCCGATGAATGTTAAAGCTCAAGGCGGTTATGAATACTTCGTGTCTTTCATAGACGATTACTCGAGGTATGGGTATATTTACCTAATGCACAAGAAGTCTGAAACTCTTGAAAAGTTCAAGGAGTACAAGACTGAGGTTGAGAACCTCTTAGGCAAATCGCTTAAAACACTTCGATCGGATCGAGGTGGAGAGTACTTGGACACCGAATTCGGGACTATATGATAGAACACGAATTACGTCCCAACTCTCAAGACTGGGTATGCCACAAAGATAATGGTGTATCGGAGACGAGAAACAGAACCTTGGTGGAGACTGCGGTCTATATTTTGAACAATGCTCCCTCGAAGTGTGTTTGTGAAACACCTTTCGAGCTCTGGAGTGGACGTAAAGGCAGTTTACATCACTTCAAAATTTGGGGATGCCCGACCCACGTGTTGGTGTCAAACCCGAAAAAGTTGGAAGCCCGTTCGAAATTGTGCCTATTCGTAGGTTACCCTAAAGAGATTAGGGGTGGTTTGTTTTACGATCTTAAGGAAAATAAGGTGCTTGTGTCGACAAACGCCACTTTCCTAGAAGAAGACCACGTCAGGGATCATTTACCAAGAAGTAAGATTGTGCTAAATGAAATGGATGCGATTACATCGCCAGAGTTCTTGATGGGGCTAAATCGTCAACAAGTGTTGTTGATCCTAGCACGTCTAGTCAAATCCATTCCCAAGAGTTGGGGATGCCTCGACGTAGTGGGAGGGTTGTGAGACAGCCTGATCGTTACATGGGTTTAGCTGAAATCTCAGTTGTCGCTCCTGATGATGACTGTGAGGATCCATTGACCTATGATCAAGCAATGGTTGATGTTGACAAAGACGAGTGGATTAAAGCTATGGACCAGGAAATGGAGTCTATGTACTTCAATTCTGTCTGGGAGCTTGTGGATCAATCGGATGGGGTAAAACCTATTGGTTGTAAATGGATCTGCAAGCGTAAACATGGCGTAGATGGGAAGGTGCAGACCTTCAAAGCCCGACTAGTGGCAAAGGGTTTTACCCAGGTTGAAGGGATTGACTATGAGGAGATCTTTTCACCTGTTGCCATGGTAAAGTCGATCAGGATCCTTCTGGCCATTGTCGCGTATTATGACTACGAGGTATGGCAGATGGACGTCAAGACGACCTTTACGAATGGCAAACTTGATGAGACCATCTACATGGACCAGCCCAAAGAGTTCATTGCCCAAGGCCAAGAGCAAAAGGTTTGCCGGCTTCATAGGTCCATTTATGGGCTGAAACAAGCTTCGAGGTCTTGGAATATAAGGTTTGATGAGGCGATCAAATCTCATGGCTTTGATCAAAATGTCGATGAGCCTTGTGTCTACGAGAAAATCGTTGACAAAACTGTCGCATTTTGGGTGTTGTATGTGGACGATATTCTTCTCATTGGGAATGAGGTAGAATTTCTTACTGACGTTAAGAAGTGGCTAGCTTCGCAATTCCAAATGAAAGATTTGGGAGAAGCTCAGTATGTTCTAGGTATCTAGATAGTCCGGAACCGGAAGAACAGAACGCTAGCCTTTTCTCAGGCGTCTTATATTGACAAGATGTTGTCTAGATATAAGATGCAGAACTCCAAGAAGGGCTTGCTGCCTTTCAGGTAAGGGGTTCATTTGTCTAAGAATCAGTGTCCTAAGACTCCTCAAGATGTTGAGGATATGAGACGAATTCCATATGCTTCAATTTGTAGGAGCTTTGATGTATGCCATGTTGTGTACTAGGCCCGACATCCATTATGCAAGAGGGAATTGTCGGTGAGATATCAGTCCAATCCCGGATTAGATCAATGGACAATCGTAAAGGCAATCCTCAAGTATCTTAGGAGAACGAGGAACTACAGCTTAGTGTATGGTAGTGGGGATTTGATCCTTACGGGATACACGGATTCTGACTTTCAGACTGATAAGAATTCTAGGAAGCAGAGTATGTTGCGGCTTGTAAAGCTGCAAAGGAAGCTGTTTGGCTTAGGAAGTTCATGACCGATTTGGAAGTTGTTCCAAATATGAACTTGCCGATCACACTGTTCTGTGACAAGAGTGGTGGAGTAGCCAACTCACGTGAGCCTCGGAGCCATAAGAGAGGCAAACACATTGAGCGCAAGTATCATCTGATACAGGAGATTGTGCACCGCGGAGACGTGACAGTCACGCAGATAGCGTTGGAGCACAACGTAGCTGATCCATTTACAAAGCCCCTCACGGCTAAGGTGTTTCAGGGTCACCTAGAGAGTCTAGGTCTTCGAGAGCTTCATGACTAGGGCAAGTGGGAGATGTGTAAACGGGTATTCAAATCTCGTGTTTATAATATATTGTTTGAAATTATTAACAGTTATTCATTTCATCACTCTGTGTCTCACAATATTTATAAACTTTTCCAATAAACTAAGCTCCAGGGTCATTGAATTTATGAGAGAACTAGAACTTGAACGGTGTGTAGTGGACACACAGGGAGGATCACGTTCGAGTTAATGACCCGAACGGTCTACAGTATATGGATAGGATTGGAGACCTAATCTTGGATACACTGTGGATGCGACCCGCTTTGTATTAGATATAGACGAGGTGATCTGACTCGTTCATGTGGTTGACATGCGAGTGGCGGCATCCTGTGCAATGAGATTGTACAAGACCGGACCGTGAATTATTAAACCTACGATGTAACACCGCTGTGATGAGACTAATAACTTCGTAGATGACCATTAGTGACTCGACACAGAATTACGAGCGCGTTTTAACTCCACATCATGCGGTCCGTCCTTTGACTAAATGCGGGTGAGGTGGTCACGCGATTACTCGCCCAATATGCTTATCTTCTCAGGGACAGAACCAAGTAGAGAGCTGGGAACTTAACTATGCGAGATGGAATTCCCCATTCCCGCCTTTAGGGAAACTAGAGGGGTTGTTCCCTTAAGTGCTGTCTCCAGGGCTTGGACAACGGGCGCCCACCTTCTCACTGGCCCGAGAAGGGTGTTGTGTATGGTTGGACCATCACGATATGTTGTTCATTAGAGGAGCAAAGGGGAACTTAAGGAACAAGAGGTAGAGACAGGGGTAAAACGGTAATTTGACTCAGTCGTGTCTACCATCAACCTGTGAAAGGTCGACTCATGAGCATTGGTTATATCAGTGGATACGTAATATTCTGCACTGACGGGAGTGCAGCTACAGGCTATAGTGGAGTGTTACCGTAGCTAATGAATGTTGATTAACCGGATCAAAGAGTTTGACAAGTTAATCTCGGATCATTGGAGCTCGTCACTATAGGTCCATTAGGTCCCTCGGTTCGCTCAATCTGGGTTAAAAGAAGGATTAATTTTTTGGTATGAAATTGAAGTCTTCAATTTCACTTAAAGAGCATTTATGTCATTTATATGAGATATGAATGATATAATATATAGTTTAATGTGAACGACATTCATAATAAACTATAGGTTAGCCTAATTGATGAATTAAGGCTAATTGGAGAAATTAATTGAGATAAATTAAATTGGATATGATTCAATTTAATTAATCCATTTGCAATAGGAGATATGAGATATCTTATATTATGTGGTTATGCAAATGAGATTTGCATAAGCTATGGTTGAGGTAAAGTGGTAATAATGTTGAGAATTTAACCCCATCATTCCCACTATTTAAACCCTTCTTGCAAGAAGGAAATCAAGTAACACTCTCATTTTTTCTCTCAAATCTCCTCCCTTCCAAAAACAAAAGAGTCCCACAACTCTCCTTCTTCCAAAGGAAGATCAACCGAGAAGGCTTTTGGTAGTGTTCGGATTCAGTTCGAGGCAAGCGTTCGTTGAGATTGAGAAGCACGAAGTGTTCGTGATCAAGGAAGAATTTTGAAGAATTGTCTACAACAAGTAAGTGCATTCTCCTCGCTGTAAAGTCTTCCTCTGTTGCATATTTAGCCTAGATCTAAGAGTTAGATCATTTTGACAAAATTCAAGTAGCGTAATGATACCATGATGATTCGATCGTCTTTCGCTGCGCGGGGATTTTCATTCCCTTCACAACAACACTTGTTGACGAATTACCCTCATCAACAACTCTTGTTGATGTACTGCCCATTTCGTTTAACACGATTTTGCTTCTAGGTAAATGATCCCTGACGTGGTCTTCCTCAAGGAAAG
Source organism: Trichosanthes cucumerina (assembly GCA_036507285.1). NCBI lineage: Eukaryota > Viridiplantae > Streptophyta > Magnoliopsida > Cucurbitales > Cucurbitaceae > Trichosanthes > Trichosanthes cucumerina. The sequence continues at coordinate 21,147,368 of CM071841.1, forward strand.
TGGCGTTTGTCGACACAAGCACCCTATTTTCCTTAGTATCGAAAAACATACCACCCCTAGTCTCTTTTAGGTAACCTACAAATAGGCACAATTTTGAATGGGGTTCCAACTTTTTCGGGTTTGTCACCAACACATGGGTCGGGCATCCCCAAATTCTGAAATGGTGTAAATTGTCTTTACGTCCATTCCAGAGATCGAAAGGTGTTTCACAAACATTTTTCGACGGAACGTTGTTCAAAATATACACCGCAGTCTCCACTTCGTAACCCCAAAAAGAATTAGGGAGACGAGCATAACTTATCATCGACCGAACCATGTCCAACAAGGTTCTGTTTCTCCTCTCTAATACACCATTCTGCTGTGGGATACAAGGTGCTGACTCTTGGGACGTAATTCCATGTTCTATCATATAGTCCTTGAATTCAGTGTCCATATACTCTCCACCTCGATACCATCGAAGTGTTTTTATTGTTTTACCTAGCAGGTTCTCAACCTCATTCTTGTACTCCTTGAACTGTTGAAGAGCTTCAGACTTCCTATGCATTAGGTAAATATACCCATACCTTGAATAGACATCTATAAAAGATACAAAGTATTCGTAACCACCTCTTGCTTTAACACTTATGGACCATAGAGGTCAGAATGTATAAGCTCAATGGGCTCTTTGGCTCTATATCCTTCTCCACTAAAACGACGTTTGGTCATTTTGCCTTCGAGGCATGACTCACACACCAATAAAGAGTTTTCTTCCAACTCGCTTAGAAGTTCACTCTTTACTAGCCTCTCAATCCTATTGAGATTGATGTGGCCTAATCTTAGATCCCAAAGATGAGCATTTTCTTTAGGAGAAAGTTTCACTCTCTTAGTTCGTGTTTCTGTCGTTTTAACAATTTAGTATTCAAAACACTTTTGACCGAATTAGATTTCAAAATGTATAGATTATTCTCAAGTGAAGCAGAACACAAGAAATTTCCATTTGTAGAAATAAACGCTTTATTACTACAAAAATTTATAGAAATAGAGTGTTTAAGTAGACAGGAAATAGAAACTAGATTTCTAGTAAACCCTGGAACGATATACATATGATCTAATAAAATGTAATTCCAGCCAAAATAGAGCTTCACCGTGTCGACCGCTGCAGCAAAGACAACCTCCCCGGATCCAACCCGTAGCGTTATCTCACCCTCTCGCAACTGCTGCCAGGAACTAATTCCTTGAAAAGAAGAACAAACATGGTTTGTGTCGCCCGAATCCAATATCCAGGCAGAGTCATTACTCTCCACTAAACATGTTTGTGTTACCAGTAAATCACATTTACCTTGATTCTTCCTATCGGCAAGGAACTTGGGACAGTTACGCTTCCAGTGGTCGTCCCCATTGCAGTGGAAACACTTTTCTTTCTCTGCAACTTCCTTGACCTTTTTGTCCTTTTGGGCGGTACCACGGTCAGCTTTACCCTTCTTCATCTTCTTCTTCTTCCCTTTCGGATGAGAAGGAGCCACAGATTTTGTCCCAGAGGTCGAACCCCTGTGAAAGGACCTGAAGACAACATTTGCCTCAGCTTCCGATGTCCTGATCCTCATCAAGGACTGAAAGTTCTGTAGCTCGTTGAGAAGGGTGGTCAGAGTGTAGCTAATTTTGTTCATAACAACATTGTTACGAAACTGAAGGAAACTCTTCGGAAGAGTCTCCAAGATAAAGCTGACTTGGCTCGACTCATCGATCGAAGCCCTGTTCATCTCTGCCAGATTAAAGTCATCATGTCTAGAAGGTGTTCATGGACAGACGTCCCTTCTTTCATCTGGGCGTTGAAAACGTGATTGAGCGAGTCATGTCGGACCTGAAAGGACTGTTGTCCAAACATTTCCTGCAACGAATCCATGATCTCCTTGGCGGTGATCATCGGCTCATGCTTCTTTGCCAATACTTCAGACAAGCTGGAAATGATGTAGACCTTGGCCTTTTCATTGGCCCTGATCCATCGATCGTACGCATCACGAACACTTCGTGACGCGGTCGAGCCCGACACATGAGGACACTCCTCAGTGAACACGAACATAAGGTTGTCAGTTACTAGAATCGTGTTTATATTATTTTTCCAAGTTTGGAAATTATCTCCCACTAATTTGTCGGATGCTAGTAAAGCTATTATTGAGCTAGACATTTGCTGAAAAACAAGTAAAAACTTTGTTTCGTTCTCGCAAAAAACTTTTTGAAATCCAATCAAGTTTTAGCAAAAATTTATCCTATGATGCCTAGGTCATTAAAAATTTGCAATGATATCCCAAAGATTTAGAATGACCGCCACCGAAGGATGAACATAAACATTCCTCCTCTGGGACGATACTTTCTCGACCAGACCCTAATACCAGAATAACTCTTATTCCATTAGGCGTTCAGTTACCATTTTTCGGTCTGAATCCATTAACTCTTAATGAATCCCGTGAGTGTCACCCTCAATCTTTAAGTTTTCAAGTATTCGTCCAAACAATAGCCACCGAAGGGTGAACCAAGAAGGAAAATAAACAAGGAAACTGTATCCCTTTCGGGAATTCACGGTGTTCCAACTCCTTTGATCAAGACCCTCCGAAGGAATTGTCTAGTCCAGGCTAAACTAGCAGGTGGGTCATAGGGGTCTCACAGTGTGAATCGAAAGAAGAGACCATGGGTCTTATTTTCACAGGTCTCGCTCCCACTCACTATAAGTACTCTTTCCATCCACTTTGATATTGACCCATACAAATACCATCCGAATGGAGACGCTCCCATTTACGCAACGAGGTCGAGTATGGATCTCACGGTGCGGACTTTAACGGAGATTTGTGGTCGGGAAACACTTTATTTCCTCCTATATTGATTTAACCTATGTTTATAATCATATTATTAACTTAGGTCTATGTGAGTAAATTAATCAACTTTTAATTAACGCCACTCACGATAATATAACCTAAAAATCTCTGGACCAAATTCGCTCCTAGGTCGACTTTTAGGTAGGGGTGTTCCGCAAAGCGTCAGCTTAAATACCCCAGCCTTAGACAGAACCTTCCTTAGACAAAGCTACTAATTAGTCTCCATTCAAAGGTCATATTAGATTTCCTAATTCTTGAAGGGATTTGGAATTCCCACAGCGGAAGACGTTGTGAAACGTCCTTGTTTCGTTGTATAATTCTTATCTTAAAATCGAACCTATCTCATAGATCCTAGGCTAAACATGCAAAAAAGAAGGAAAAACAGCAAGGATTACGCTACTTACTTGTTGAAGAACTCTTTTTCAACGCTTTCCTACTCCGGTCACGATCTCCCTCGAACCAACGAACTCCTCGAACTCGATCCTCGAATAGTGTTGCAAGACACTTCCAAAATGTCTTCTCGATTGTTCTCGGGAGGTTGAGGGAGAGTATGTGGGACTCCCTTTGGCTTTGGGTGAGGAGAATTCTTAGAGAATTGAGGGAGAGTTGAGAGAAAACCCTTTTGTTCTCTTTGGATGAAAATCCAAAAAATGGCAAAAACCTCTTCAGATGCCTTTGAATGCACCTACTTATAATGGTGTGTGGTGGAGTTAAAATCTCCACCAATTCACCATTTTACCACAACTATATGATATACAAATCATATTTGCATATCACATAATATAAGGTATCTCATACCTTATTATACAAATCTCATTTGCATAAATGTGGAATTTTAAATTGAATCACAATCAATTTAATTTCTCTCAATTCAATTTCTCAAATTAGCACTAATTAATCGATTAGGCTATACTATAGTTTATTATGAATCTCATTCATATCAAACTATATATTATGACATCTATATCTCATATAAATGACATAAATACCCAAATAATGAATTTGAACACTTCAAATTCACACAAAACTGTAAACCCTCAATTTTTCATATTTGAGTCAACCGAGGGACCTAATGAACCTACAGATGACGAGCTCTAATGATCCGACACTAACCTGTCAAACTCTTTGACTCGGTTATTCAACTTTCATTAGCTACGGTAACACTCTACTAAAGCCTGTAGCTGCACTCTCATCACTATAGGACAAGTTGTGTCCATTGATATAACCAATACTCATGAGTCGACCCTTCACTTGTTTTTCGTAGACATTACTAGGTCAAATTACTGTTTTACCCCTGTGTCTCCCTCTTGCTCCTTAAGTCCCACTGCTCCTCTAATGAACAACTACGTTGCATGGTCCAACCATAAACAACAACCCTCTCATGCCAGTAGGGGGTGAGGCCTTGTTGTTCAAGCCTTGGAGACAACACTTAATGGAACAACCCCTCTAGATTCACTAAGTTGGGAACGAGTGAATTCCTTCTTGCGTAGTCAAGTTTCCAGCTCCCCACGTGGTCCTGCCCCTTAGAAGATAGGAATATTGGGCGAGCATCAGTGACCACCCTCACCCGTACTAGTCAAAGGACAGACCTCCGCAGACAGGAGTCCGTAACACGCTCAGGATTAAGGTCGAGTCACTAATGGTCATCTACGAATCTATTAGCTCTATACTGTTAACGGTGTTACATCAGTAAGTCTAATAATTAACGGTCCGGTCTTGTACAATCTCATTGCATAGGATACCCCCACTCGCATGTCAACTACATGAACGAGTTGGATGACCTCGTTTGTATCTAATACAAAGCGGGTCGCATCCAAAGCGTATCCAGGATTAGGTCTCCAACCCTATCCATATACTGTAGACCGTTCGGGCTATTAACTCAAACGTGATCCTCCCTGTGTGTCCACTACACACCGTTCAAGTTCTCAGTTCTCTCATAATACAATGACCTTAGAGCTTAGTTTATTGGATTATGTTTATGAAATATGCGAGACACAAAGTTCAAATAAATAACTCTTATTTATTTACAACTTGGAATATTACAAACTACACGAGATGAGGACGTACAACCCAACAATTCTAATCTTATTAGGACTAGAAAACCTAAGTCTAATTATTCAAGTTCTAAACATTTTAAAACTAATAATTAACTTAGGTTACATGCATTTCTATGTCATAGTGCTTGAACATTCATCACATGAATAATACTAGACTATAACATACATTCATCACATGAATTAAATGCATGAGCATGCTTTTAATGAAAAAAATATAACATTCATATTTAAATAAATGAAAACATGCATAATTTATTATAACACTTTTAATATAACCTATCATGCATACTATATATTATAACACTTATGATATAAAAATGATGCATGAAATGTTTAACCTAAGGTGGGATTTTAAATCAATATGACATATATTATGCACATAGAATTAAATATTTCATATATCACAGGCATAAAATAAATAAATAGCAAAAATTAGACCGATTTTGGAACTTAGGGAACATTAATATAACATTTATATTAATATTAATTAATTTAATTAATTTAATAAAAGAAAGTTCATTTTACAATTAAAAAAATTAATGAAAATAATCAATTAACGCCCCACGTTTTATGAAACAACATCTCACCCACGTCTTCGCGCGAACTGCCACTAAAACCGCCCACTACACACGCAGCGTCGCACCCCGCGTGCTCCACGCCTCGGCATTGCAACGCTGCTCTACAGCTCAGCCTTCGCTCGCGCGGACAGCGTTGAGACGACGAAGAACAATGTCTCAACCCCGTCGACAGAACAACAAGCTCTTTTGCTGCTCTTCGTCGTTTTTCGCCCGTTTTCGCTCCGATTTCTTTACAGCAACTCTTGCTGACAAAGACCCGGACTTACAGACTTAATTTATTTTCTAAATGCCCAAAAACATGGGCCTTTACATTAATCTAATCAACAGAAAATAAACTAAACACTAGTGTCAAAACCGAAATCATCCAATTATGCAAAACCAACAATTTCATTTCATGAATTGAAGCAATACCCACCTAATTTTTTTAAAAAAATAGTGTATTGTTAAAATTGTTTCTATCACATAAAAATCCCACCTAATTTTAAAAAAAAAATACCGAAATCATCCAATTTGGCTCTTATACCAATTGAAGGAATGAAAATCCCACGCAGCGGAAAAGCGATTGAATCGCCGTGGTATCGTTGTTAAAAGTGTATTGTTAAAATTGTTTCTATCACATAAAAACTAGATTAAACATGCAATTAGAAAAAAAACAGTAAGAGTAACTTACTTGTTGAAGAACCGTTCTTCACGTTTTCCTCATCCGGTCTCGAATTCATCGCGAACACGATCTCAACGAACTCGATCTCCTCGAACGACGAGAAATCCAAACACCTCAGAAAGGCTTCTTGGTTGTTCTCTTTTAGGTAGAAGGAGAGTAGGTGGGACTCATTTTGGTGAAAGGGAGGAGAGATTTAGAGAAGAAAGTTGAGAGAATTCCTGGTGTTGTTTTGGTGAGAAAACAAAAAAAATGAGACAATCCACACCAAAAGCCTTCTTGCAAAGGCTTTAAATAATGGTGATAGGTGGAGTTGAAATCTCCACCGATTTACCATTAAACCACAACCATAGGTTAATAAGATATCTCATATCTCATTTTACAAATGACATTTGTATAACTGTGGATTTTAAATTGAGTCACATTAAATTTAATTTCTCTCAATCCAATTTCTCCAAATTAGCCCTAATTAAACAATTAGGCTAACTTATCATTTATTATGAATCTCATTCACATTAAACTATATAATATGTCAATCATATCTCATATAAATGACATAATTACCCTTTAATGAATTTGAACACTTGAAATCCACACCAAACTGTAAACCCTCTATTAATCCAGTTTGAGCTAACTGAGGGACCTAATGGACCTACATGTGACGAGCTCCAATGATTCGAGACTAACCTGTCAAACTCTTTGACCCAGTTAATCAACATTCATTAGCTACGGTAACACCCCACTAAAGCCCCCGTCATTGTAGGACTAGTTGTGTCCATTGATATAACCAATGCCCATGAGTAGACCTTTCACAGGTTATTCGTAGACACTGTTGGGTCAAATTATCGTTTTACCCCTATGTCTACATCTTGTTCCTTAAGTCCCCACCGCTCCTCTAATAAACAACAACATTGTAATGGTCCAACCATATACAACACCCCTCTTGGGAAAGTGAGAGGGTGGGCGCCCGTTGTCCAAACCCTAGAAACCGCACTTAAGGGAACAACCCCTCTAGTTTCCCTAAAGTCGGGAACGAGTGAATTTCATCTCGCATTGTTAAGTTCCCACCTCCCCACGTGGTCCTGTCCCTTAGAAGATAGGCATATTGGGCGAGTAACTGTGACCACCCTCACCCGTACTAGTTTAAGGACAAACACCCACGGAAAGGAGTTCGTAACATGCTCAGGATTAAGGTCAAGTCACTATTGGTCATCTACGAAGTTATTAGTCCCATACTGTTAACGGTGTTACATCAGTAGGTCTAATAATTCACGATCAGGTCTTGTACAATCTCATTACACAGGATGTATGTTCGGATTTTTGTCCTAATCTCGTGTTTATAATATATTGTTTGAAATTATTAACAGTTATTCATTTCATCACTTTGTGTCTCACAATATTTATAAACTTTTCGAATAAACTAAGCTCCAGGGTCATTGAATTTATGAGAGAACTAGAACTTGAACGGTGTGTAGTAGACACACAGGGAGGATCACGTTCGAGTTAATTACCCGAACGGTCTCGATGATGGATAGGATTGGAGACCTAATCACGGATACATTGTGGATGCGACCCGCTTTGTATTAGATACGAGACGAGGTGATCGACTGCGTTCATGTGGTTGACATGCGAGTGGCGGCATCTGTGCAATGAGATTGTACAAGACCGGACCGTGAATTATTAGACCTCACGATGTAACACCGCTGGGCAAGATGAGGACTAATAACCGTGATGACCATTAGTGACTCGACACAATCTGGCGTATTACGGACTCCCGCATGCTGCGAGTGTCCGTCGCTTTGACTAGTATGCGGGTGAGGGTGGTCACAGTTACTCGCCCAATATGCCTATCTTCTCAAAGACAGAACCAAGTAAGGAGCTGGGAACTTAACTATGCGAGATGGAATTCCCTCATTCCCGCCTTTAGGGAAACTAGAGGGGTTGTTCCCTTAAGTCTTGTCTCGGTGGCTTGGACAACGGCGCCCACCTTCCACCGGCCCGAAGAAGGTGTTGTGTATGGTTGGACCATCACAATATGTTGTTCATTAGAGGAGCAGTGGGGATTTAAGGATCAAGAGGTAGACACAGGGGTAAAATGGTAATTTGACCCAGTCGTGTCTACGAACAACCTGTGAAGGGTTGACTCATGGACATTGGTTATATCAGTGGACACGTAATATTCTGCACTAACGGGAGTGCAGCTACGGGCTATAGTGGAGTGTTACCGTAGCTAATGAATGTTGATTAACCGGGTCAAAGAGTTTGACAGTTAATCTCGGATCATTGGAGCCCGCCACCAGTGGTCCATTAGGTCCTCGGTTTAACTCCACTTGGGTTAAAAGAAGGGTTATTGTTTTGGTATGGAATTGAAGTGTTCAATTTCACTTTAAGGGCATTTATGTCATTTATATGAGATATGAATGATATAATATATAGTTTAATGTGAATGAGATTCATAATAAACTATAGGTTAGTCTAATTGTTGAATTAGGACTAATAGGAGAATTTGATTGAGAGAAATTAAATTGGATGTGTATCAATTTAATTAATCCACAATTATTGCAAATGAGATTTGCAATATGAGATATGAGATATCTTATATTATGTGGTTATGCAAATGAGATTTGCATAACCTATGGTTGTGGTATAGTGATAATAATGAGGAGAAATTAACTCTCTCATTCCACTATTTAAACCCTTTGCAAGAAGGATTTGGTGATCATTCTCTCATTTTCTTGTTTTTCATCAAAGAAGAGAAGAAGAACTCTCTCAATTCTCTCTCAATTCTCCTCCGTCCCCAAAACTCTTACAAGATCCCACCATCTTCCCTTCTCCAAAGAGAACAAACAAAGAAGATCACTTGGTGGTGTTCAAGATCATTTTGGTGGAAGTTTTTGTTGAGATCGAGTAGCAGAAGATTTCGTGACCAGGGAAGAATTTGCGGTGTTTGTCTACAACAAGTAAGTAAAATATATTCTTCTTTGTAAATTTCTTCTTCTTTAAGCATGTTTAGCCTAGATCTAAGTGTTAGATCATTTTTAACAAAACTATGTTGCATATTGATACCTCGACGATTCAATCGTCTTCCATGCGGATTTTCATTCCTTTCAATTGGTATCGAGCCATTTCGATGGTTCTTCTTTTATGCAATCGCTTTTGTTAAAATTAGGTGGGTATTTTGCCATAATTTCATGAGATGATTGCTTGGTTTGCATTATGGATATTTTTGGTTTTTTGCACTAGATTAGATTTACAATTATGTTGATGAGATCAATGTAAGGGCCCGTTATTTTTGGGCATTTTGTTGTAAATCGAGTCTGTAAGTCCGGGTCATTCGTGGCAAGAGTTGCTGTGAAGAAATCGGAGCGGAAACAGGCAGAAATCGATGGAAGAACAGCAAAGTGTTTGTTGTTCAGTCGATAGTGTTGAGACGCTGCCCAACGACGTCTCAACGTTGTTCTTGCGGGACGGAGGCCCTGCGGCGGTCGGCGTTCCAACGGCTGGGTGTAGCGTTACCAGCGCCGATGGCGTTGAGAACGCGGCGCTCAACGTTATGGCGGCAGCGTTACAACGCGCCCGCAGCGTTACAACGCCGCACGCGCTGAGAGGCGATTCTTTGGCGGTTTTTTCGCGAGAAGTGGGAGGTTTTTCACATCATGGGCGGTTAGCAGTTGCTGGCGGTTTTTTCGCAAGAAGTGGGAGGTTTTTCACATCATGGGCGGTTATTTTCGTAATTTTATTTTTTTATAAAATGTAATTATTTATTTAATTTAATTATTTTATTAAATAATATTAATATAAATGTTATATTAATAATATTTAATTAAATAATTGCCCATAAGTGCCAAAAACCAGTCCATTTTTGCTATTTAATTATTTTATGCATGAGATGTATATTTTAATTAAATTCTATGTGTATAATGTATGTCATATAGATTTAAAATCCCACCTTAGCTTAAACATTTCATGCATCATATTTATCTTATAAGTGTAGGGAATGAAAATCTCACGCAGTGGAAGACGATTGAATCGTCGAGGTATCAATATGCAACATAGTTTTGTTAAAATTGATCTAACACTTAGATCTAGGCTAAACATGCTTAAAGAAGAAGAAATTTACAGCAAGAATAGAGTTTTTACTTACTTGTTGTAGACAAAACCAACAATTTCTTCCTCGGGTCACAAACTCTTCGTGCTACTCAATCTCTACGAAATCTTCCAACAAAACGAACTCAAACACGACCAAAAGGCCTTCTCGGTTGTTCTCTTTTGGAGAAGGGAAGATGGTGGGATCTTGTAAGGGTTTTGGAGAGGGAGGAGAATTGAGAGAGAATTGAGAGAATTCCTCTTCTCTTCTTTGATGAAAAACAAGAAAATGAGAGAATGATCACCAAACCCTTCTTGCAAAGGGTTTAAATAGTGGAATGAGGTAGTTAATTTCTCCTCATTATTACCACTATACCACAACCATAGGTTATGCAAATCTCATTTGCATAACCACATAATATAAGATATCTCATATCTCATATTGGAAATCTCATTTGCAATAATTGTGGATTAATTAAATTGAATCACATCCAATTTAATTTCTCTCAATCAAATTCTCCAATTTGTCCTAATTCAACAATTAGACTAACCTGTAGTTTATTATGAATCTCATTCATATTAAACTATAGATTATATCATTCATATCTCATATAAATGATATAAATGCCCTTATAGTGAAATTGAACACTTCAATTTCATACCAAAACAATAACCCTTCTTTTAACCGAGATGGAGCCAACCGAGGGACCTAATGGACCTACAATGACGGGCTCCAATGATCCGAGATTAACCTGCCAATCTCTTTGACCCGGTTAACCAACATTCATTAGCTACGGTAACACTCCACTATAGCCCGTAGCTGCACTCCCGTAAGTGCAGAATATTACGTGTCCACTGATATATCCAATACCCATGAGTCGATCCTTCACAGGTTACTCGTAGACACGGCTGGGTCAAATTACCGTTTTACTCCTGTGTCTACCTCTTGATCCTTAAGTCCCCACTGCTCCTCTAATGAACAACATATTGTGATGGTCCGACCATACACAACACCCTTCTCGGGCCAGTGAGAAGGTGGGCGCCCGTTGTCCAAGCCCTGGAGAAAGCACTTAAGGGAACAACCCCTCTAGTTTCCCTAAAGGCGGGAACGAGTGAATTCCATCTCGCGTAGTTAAGTTCCTAGCTCCCTACTTGGTTCTGTCCCTGAGAAGATAGGCATATTGGGCGAGTAACTGTGACCACCCTCACCCGTACTAGTCAAAGGACAGACCCTCGAAGACATGAGTCCGTAACACGCTCAGGATTCAGGTCGAGTCACTAATGGTCATCTGCGAAATTATTAGTCCTTACTGTCAACGGTGTTACATCAGTAGGTCTAATAATTCACGGTCCGGTCTTGTACAATCTCATTGCACAGGATGCCCCCACTCGCATGTCAACCACATACTGTAGACCGTTCGGGTCATTAACTCGAACGTGATCCTCCCTGTGTGTCCACTACACACCGTTCAAGTTCCAGTTCTCTCATAAATTCAATGACCCTGGAGCTTAGTTTATTGGAAAAGTTTATAAATATTGCGAGACACAAAGTGATGAAATGAATAACTCTTATTAATTTCAAACAATATATTACAAACACGAGATTAGGACAAAAATCCCAACAAACTCCCACTTGGACTAAGCTAGTGGAGAAAATACATTTCACAAATGTACATAAATTACAACGAAGTAATACAATAAACTAGGGCATTGAATACCCGTTTACACATCTCCCACTTGCCCTAGTCAGGATGCTCTCGAAGATCTAGACTCTCTAGGTGACCCTCAAACACCTTAGCCGTGAGGGGCTTTGTAAATGGATCAGCTACGTTGTGCTCGACGCCTATCTCGCGTGGCCCGTCACGCGTCTCGCGGTGCACAATCTCTCGTGTCGATGATACTTGCGCTCAATGTGTTTGCCTCTCTTATGGCTCCGAGGCTCACGTGAGTTGGCTACTGCACCAATGTTATCAAAGAACAGTATGATCGGCATGTTCATGTTTGGAACAACTTCCAAATCCGTCATGAACTTCCTGAGCCAAACAGCTTCCTTTGCAGCTTCACAAGCCGCAACATACTCTGCTTCCATAGTGGAATCGATGATGCATCCTCGCTGATGCTTCGCCATACTCTGACTCCTCCATTCGGGATAAAGGTGACCCAGAAGTGGATTTCCTAGAATTCTTATCGGTCTGAAAATCAGAATCTGTGTATCCTGTAAGGATCAAATCCCCACTACCATACTCTAAGTTGTAGTTCCTCGTTCTCCTAAGATACTTGAGGATTGCCTTTACGGCTGCCTAGTTATCTAATCCTGGATTGGACTGATATCTACTGACAATTCCTACTGCATAACAGATGTCGGGCCTAGTACACAACATGGCATACATCAGGCTCCCTACAGCTGAAGCATATGGAATCCGTCTCATATCCTCAACATCTTGAGGAGTCTTAGGACATTGATCCTTAGACTAGTGAACCCCATGCCTGAAAGGCAGCAAGCCCTTCTTGGAGCTCTGCATCTTATATCTATAAAACATCTTGTCAATATAAGACATCTGAGACAAGGCTAACGTTCTGTTCTTCCAGTTCCAGACTATCTAGATTCCTAGAACATACTGAGCTTTTCCCAAATCTTTCATTTGGAATTGCGAAGCTAGCCACTTTTTAACGTCAGTAAGAAATTCTACTTCATTCCCAATGAGAAGAATATCGTCCACGTACAACACCAAAAATGCGACAGTTTTGTCAATGATTTTCTTGTAGACACAAGGCTCGTCGACATTTTGATCAAAGCCATAAGATTTGATCGCCTAATCAAATCTTATATTCCAAGACCTCGAAGCCTATTTCAGTCCATAAATGGACCTATGAAGCCGACAAACTTTTTGCTCTTGGCCTTGGGCAATGAACCCTTTGGGCTAGGCCATGTAGATGGTCTCATCAAGTTTGCCATTCTGATCGACTTTACCATGGCAACAGGTGAAAAGGTCTCCTCATAGTCAACCCCTTCAACCTGGGTAAAACCCTTTGCCACTAGTCGGGCTTTGAAGGTCTGCACTTTCCCATCTTTGCCACGTTTGCGCTTGTAGATCCATTTGCAACTAATAGGTTTTACCCCATCCGGTTGATCCACAAGCTCCCATACAGAATTGAAGTACATAGACTCCATTTCCTGGTCCATAGCTTTAATCCATTCGTCTTTGTCAACATCAACCATTGCCTGATCATAGGTCAAAAGATCCTCACAGTCATCATCGGGAACGACAACTGAGGTTTCAGTTAAACCCATGTAGCGATCAGGCTATCTCACAACCCTCCCACTACGTCGAGGCATTCCCAACTATTGGGAACGGATTTGACTAGATGTGCTAGGATCAACAACACTTGTTGACGTACTAGCCCCATCAGCAACTCTTGCTGATGAACTGTCCATTTCATTTAACACAATTTTACTTCTTGGTAAATGATCCTGACGTGGTCTTCCTCAAGCAAAATGGCGTTCGTCGACACAAGCACCCTATTTTTCTTAGGATCGTAAAACAGACCACCCCTAGTCTCTTTAGGGTAACCTACGAATAGGCACAATTTCGAACGGGTTTTTCGGGTTTGACACCAACACGTGGGTCGGGCATCCCCAAATCCTGAAGTGATGTAAACTGCCTTTACGTCCGCTCTATATGGAACGTTGTTCAAAATATAAACCGCAGTCTCCACCGCGTACCCCCAAAAGAATCAGGGAGACGAGCATAGCTCATCATCGACCGAACCATGTCCAACAAGGTTCTGTTTCTCCTCTCCGATACACCATTCTGCTGTTGCATACCAAGTGCTGAGAGTTGGGACGTGATTCCGTGTTCTATCATATAGTCCTGGAATTCAGTGTCCATGTACTCTCCACCTCGATCCGATCGAAGTGTTTTAAGCGATTTACCTAAGAGGTTCTCAACCTTAGTCTTGTACTCCTTGAACTTTTCAAGAGTTTCAGACTTCTTGTGCATTAGGTAAATATACCCATATCTGGAGTAATCGTCTATGAAAGACACGAAATACTCATAACCGCCCCAAGCTTTAATATTCATCGGACCACAGAGGTCAGAATGTACTAACTCAAGAGGCTCTTTTGCTCTATATCCTTTTCCACTAAAAGGACGTTTAGTCATTTTGCCCTCAAGGCATGACTCACACACCCGCAAAGAGTTTTCTTTCAACTCGTTTAGAAGTCCACTCTTCATTAGATTCTCAATCCTATTGAGATTAATGTGGCCTAACCGAAGATGCCAAAGATGGGCATTTTCTTTTGGAGAAACTTTTGCTTTCTTAGTTCGCGTTTCAGCTGTTTTAAACAATTCGGTGTTCAAAACACTTTTGACCGAATTTGGGTTCAAAACATATAAATTGCTCTCAAGCGAAGAAGAACAAATCAAATTTCCATTTCGAGAAATAAACGCTTTATTACTCTTAAATGAAACAAAATATTTTTGTTCTAATAGGCGGAAATAGAAACTAGGTTTCTCGTAAACCCGGGAACTATGTACATATTATCCAATAATAAGTACTTCCCGCCAAAGAAAACGACTTCACAGTGCCTATTCTTTTGTGGTGAGAAAACTTCTCCTGATCCAACCACGAGTGTTATCTCACCCTCTTGCAGCCGCTGCCAGGAACTTAATCCTTGAAAAGAAGAGCAAACATGGTTAATGGCGCCTGAATCCAATTTCCAAGCAGAGTCATTACTCTCCACTAAACAAGTTTTTGTGACTAGTAAATCACATTTACCTGTCATCTTCTTTTCATCAAGGAACTTGGGACAACTCCTTTTCAGGTGTCCGTCCCCGTTGCTGTAGAAACACTTTCTGGCAACATCCTTGATTTCTTTCCCTTTTAGGGTGGCAACGCGGTCAACGTTAACTTCCTTCAACTTCTCCTTCTTCCCCTTAGGGCCTGAAGAGTCTACAAACTTTATCCCAGAGGTCAAACCCCTGTGAAAAGATTTTAAGGCAACACTTGCCTCAACTTCCTGTCCCCTAGTTTGCACCAAGGACTGGAAGGTTTGTAGATCGTTTGATAGGACTGTTGAACCGTGCACCTGAGGACCCTCCTCAGTGAGCGCGAACTCTTGGTCGTCATTCACCAAAATTGTATTGATGTTGTTTTTCCAACTTTGGTAATTATCTCCCACTAATTTATCGGATGCGAGTAGAGCTCTAATTGCGCTAGACATTTTTAGCTGAAGAAAATAAGAAAACTTTGTTTTAGTCTCGCAAAAAACCTTTTGAAATCCAATCAAGTTTTAGCAAAATTGTTTGATGATCCCTAGGTCATTCAAAATTTTGCAATGATACCCTAAAGGTTTAGAATAACCGCCACCGAAGGGTGAACAGAACACTCCTCCTCTAGGACGAGACTTTCTCGATCAGACCCTAATCCCAAAATAACTCTTATTCCATTAGGCGTCCAACTACCATTGCTCGGTCGAATTCATTAACACTTAACGAATTCTGTGAGTATCACCCTCAATCTTTAAGTTTCCAAGTATCCGTCCAAACAATAGCCACCGAAGGGTGAACCAAGAAGGAAAACCAACCAGGAAACTGTATCTCTTTCGAGAATTCACGGTGTTCCGACTCCCATGATCAAGACCTCCGAAGGGACTATCTGGTCCAGGCCAAACTAGCAGGCAGATCATAGGCGTCTCACGGTGTGAATCGAAAGAAGAGACCGTGGGTCTCGTTTTCACAAGTCCCGCTCCCACTCACTATAAGTACTCTCTCCATCCACGATGATATTGACCTATACAAATGCCATCCGAAGGGGGACGCTCCCATTTGCGCCACGAGGCCGAGTATAGATCTCACGGTGCGGACTTAAAAGAGATTTGTGGTTGGAAATTCAAATGTATCTCATACACTTTATTTCCTCCCACTCAGCACTTTAATTTTTATTAGGGATTGACCTAGATAAACCTGCTAAAATTTACCTAAGTCTACCAATATAACTCTTATATGGTATTAACCTAAGTTTATAATCACATTATTAACTTAGGTCTATGTGAAATAAATTAATTAACACTTAATTAACGACACTCACGAGAATATAACCTAAGAATCTCGGACCGAATTCACTCCCGGTCGGTTTCGAGTCAGTAGGGTGTTCATGGCGTCAACTTAAATACTGACCTTAGACAAAACCTTCCTTAGACAGAGTTACTTATCAGTCTCCATTCAAAGGTTATATTTGATTTCCTAAATTTCTAATCTCATTTGAAAATTAGAACTAATAATTTACATAGGTTGCAAGCATTTCTATGTTATAGTACTTGATCATCCATCACATGAATAATACTATATACTATAACATAATATAATTCATCACATGAATTAAATTCATGAGCATGCTTTTAATTTAAAAATATAACACTTATATTTAAATAAATTAAAACATGCATACATTATATTATAACTCTTATAATATAATCCTATCATGCATACTATATATTATAACTCTTATAATATAAATATGATGCATGAAATGTTTAACCTAAGGTGAGATTTTAAATCTATATGACATACATTATGCACATAGAATTTAATTAAAATATACATCTCATGCATAAAATAATTAAATAGCAAAAATGGACTGGTTTTTGGCACCTATGGGCAATTATTTAATTAAATAACATTAATATAACATTTATATTAATATTATTTAATAAAACAATTAAATTAAATAAAAAATTACAAAATAACCGCCCATGATGTGAAAAACCTCCCACTTCTCGCGAAAAACCGCCAGCAACTACTAACCGCCCATGAAGTGAAAAACCTCCCACTCCTCGCAAAAAAACCGCCAGCAACTGCTAACCGCCCATGAAGTGAAAAACCTCCCACTTCTCGCGAAAAAACCGCCAGCAACTGCTAACCGCCCATGAAGTGAAAAACCTTCCACTTCTCGCGCGAAAAAAATCGTCGACATCGCTAACTTAGCCCATGAAGTGAAAAACCTCTCACTTCTCGCCAAAAAACCGCCAGCAACTGCTAACCGCCCATGAAGTGAAAAACCTCCCACTTCTCACGAAAAAATCGCCAGCAACCGCCCCTCAATGCGTGCAGCGTTGAGTCGCATTCTCAACGCCATCGGCGTTGCAACGCTGATCTACTGCAGGGCCTCCGTCTGCAAGAACAACGTTGAGACGCCGTTGGGCAACGTCTCAACGCTATCGACAGAACAACAAACACTTTGTTGTTCTTCCATCGATTTCTGCCTGTTTTCGCTCCGATTTCTTTACAGCAACTTTTGCCACGAACGACCCACACTTACAGACTCGATTTACAACAAACTGCCCAAAAACAACGGGCCCTTACATTGATCTCATCAACATAATTGTAAATCTAAAAGTGCAAAAAACCGAAACATCCATTATGCAAACCAACAATTTATCACATAAATCATGGCAAAAACCAACCAAATTTTAATAAAACAGTGCATAAATTGAAGAACCATCGAGAAGGCTCTAATACCAATTGTAGGGAATGAAAATTCCACGCAGCGGAAGACGATTGAATCTTCGAGGTATCAATATGCAACATAGTTTTGTTAAAATTGATCTAACACTTAGATCTAGGCTAAACATGCTTACAGAAGAAGAAATTTACAACAAGAATAGAGTTTTTACTTACTTGTTGTAGACAAAACCAGCAATTTCTTCCTCGGGTCACGAACTCTTCGTGCTACTCGATCTCTACAAAATCTTCCCACAAAACGAACTCAAACACGACCAAAAGGCCTTCTCGGTTGTTCTCTTTTGGAGAAGGGAAAATGGTGGGATCTTGTAAGAGTTTTGGAGAGGGAGGAGAATTGAGAGAGAATTGAGAGAATTCCTCTTCTCTTCTTTGATGAAAAACAAGAAAATGAGATAATGATCACCAAACCCTTATTGCAAAGGGTTTAAATAGTGGAATGAGGTAGTTAATTTCTCCTCATTATTACCACTATATACCACAACCATAGGTTATGCAAATCTCATTTGCATAACCACATAATATAAGATATCTCATATCTCATATTGCAAATCTCATTTGCAATAATTGTGATTTAATTAAATTGAATCACATCCAATTTAATTTCTCTCAATCAAATTCTCAATTAGTCTAATTCAACAATTAGACTAACCTATAGTTTATTATGAATCTCATTCATATTAAACTATATATTATATCATTCATATCTCATATAAATGACATAAATGCCCTTATAGTGAAATTGAACACTTCAATTTCATACCAAAATAATAACCCTTCTTTTAACCCAGATGGAGCCAACCGAGGGACCTAATGGACCTACAATGACGGGCTCCAATGATCAAGATTAACTTGCCAAACTCTTTGACCGGTTAACCACATTCATTAGCTACGGTAACACTCCACTATAGCAGTGTTTGCACTCCGTCGGTCACGAAATATTACGTGTCCATCGATATAACCAATACCCATGAGTCGATTCTTCACGGGTTGTTCGTGGACACGACTGGGTCAAATTACCGTTTTACCCCTGTGTCTACCTCTTGATCCTTAAGTCCCCACTGCTCCTCTAATGAACTACATATTGTAATGGTCAGACCATACACAACACCCTTCTCGAGGCGGTGAGAAGGTGGGCGCCGTTGTCCATGCATTGGAGAAAGCACTTAAGGGAACAACCCCTCTAGTTTCCTAAAGCGAGGAGCAGTGAATTCCATCTCGCGTAGTTAAGTTCCCGACTCCTACTTGTTACGTCCCACGAGAAGATAGGCACATTGGGCGAGTAATCGTGACCACCCTCACCGTACTAGTCAAAGGGCGGACCCTCGCGATGCGAGTGCAGTAACACAGCTTAGGATTCGGTCGAGTCACTAATGGTCATCTCACGAAATTATTAGTCCCTTCTTTGTCAGCGGTGTTACATCGATAAGTCTAATAATTCACGGTTCGATCTTGTACAATCTCATTGCAGGATGCCCCACTCTCGCATGTCAACCACATGAATGAGTCGGATCACCTCGTTTGTATCTAATACAAAGCGGGCGCATCCACAGTGTATCCGAGATTAGGTTTCCACCCTATCCATATCATCGATAGGCCGTTCGGGTCATTAACTTTCGAGCGTGATCTCTCCTGTGTGTCACACTACACACCGTTCAAGTTCGAGTTCTCTCATAAATTCAATGACCACGGAGCTTAGTTTATTGGAAAAGTTTATAAATATTGCGAGACACAAAGTGATGAAATGAATAACTCTTACTAATTTCAAACAATATATTACAAACACGAGATTAGGACAAAAAATCCCAACAAACTCCCACTTGGACTAAGCTAGTGGAGAAAATACATTTTTCGAAATGTACATAAATTACAACAGTAATACAATAAACTAGGGCATTGAATACCCGTTTACACATCTCCCACTTGCCTAGTCGGAGCTCTCTCGAAGACTTAGACTCTCTAAGTGACCCTCAAACACCTTAGGCGTGAAGGGCTTTGTAAATGGATCGACTCGTTGTGCTCGAGCGCTATCTGCGTGACCATCACGTCTCTGTAGTGCGAGATCTCTCGTGTCGGATGATACTTACGCTCAATGTGTTTGCCTCTCTTATGGCTCAGGGCTCACGTGAGTTGCCTCTTTGCACCATTGTTATCACGCAAGCGAGTATGATCGGCAAGTTCATGTTTGGAACAACTTCCAAATCCGTCATGAACTTCTCGAGCCAAACGACTTCCTTTGCGACTTCACAAGCGCAACATACTCTGCTTTCATAGTGGAATCAACGATGCATCCTGCTTGATGCTTCGCCATACTCTGACTCCTCCATTCGAATAAAGTGACCACGAGTGGATTTCTAATCCTTATCGGTGCAAAAATCGAAATCTGTGTATCCTGTGAGGATAATATCCCCACTACCATACACTAAGTTGTAGTTCCTCGTTCTCCTAAGATACTTGAGGATTGCCTTTACGGTGCTTGATGATCTAATCTGGATTGGGTGATATCTACTAACAATTCCTCTTGCATAACAGAAAGTCTCGTGAATGGTAGTGGGGATTTAATCTGAATTGTCGGTAGATATCGGTCAATCAAAGATTAGATCACTTGGATACGCGTAAAAGCAATCCTCAAGTATCTTAGGAGAACGAGGAACTACAAATTTTAGTGTATGGTAGTAGGGGATTTAATCTTACGGGATACACGAATTCTCGATTTTCGACCGATAAGGATTCTAGGAAATCTACTTCGGTCAACCTTCATTCGAATGGAGGAGTCAGAGTATGGCGAAGCATCAAGGATCTGCATCGTTGATTCCACTATGGAAGCGGAGTATGTTGCGACTTGTGAAGTGCAGCGAAGCTGTTTGGCTAAGGAAGTTCATGACGATTTAGAAGTTGTTCCAAACATGAACTTGCCAATCACACTGCTGCGTGATAACAATGATGCGATAGCTAACTCACGTGAGCCTGAGCTATAAGAGAGGCAAACACATTGAGTGCAAGTATCATCCGATGCGAGAGATTATGCAACGCGAGACGTGGCGGCCACGCAGATAATAGCGTCGAGCACAACGTAAACGATCCATTTACAAAGCCCCTCGCGGCTAAGGTGTTTGAGGGTCACCTGAGAGTCTGGGTCTTCGAAAGCTTCCCGACTGAGGCAAGTGGGAGATGTGTAAACGGATATTCAATGCCCTAGTTTATTGTATTATTTCATTGTAATTTATGTACATTTACGAAATGTATTTTCTCCACTAGCTTAGTCCAAGTGAGAGTTTGTTGGGATTTTCGTCTAATCTCGTGTTTATAATATATTGTTTGAAATTAATAAGAGTTATTAATTTCATCACTTTGTGTCTCACAATATTTATAAACCTTTCCAATAAACTAAGCTCCGAGGTCATTGAATTTATGAGAGAACTAGAACTTGAACGGTGTGTAGTGGACACACAGGAGGATCACGTTCGAGTTAATGACCCGAACGGCTCTACGATGATATGGATAGGGTTGAGACCTAATCCTAGATACACTGTGTGGATGCAAATTCCCGCTTAGTATTAGATACGATACGAGGAGATGATCTCACTTCGCTCATGTGGTTGACATGCGAGTGGGGGCATCTGTGCAATGAGATTGTACAAGACCGACCGTGAATTATTAGACCAACCAATGTAACACCGCTGGCGAAGAAGGACTAATAACTTCGTAGATGACCATTAGTGACTTTCGACCTGAATCTGGCGTATGCATTGACTCACTGCTGCGGAGTGTCATTCTTTGACTAGTACGGTGAGGGTGGTCACGCTTACTCGCCCAATATGCCTATCTTCTCGAGGGCAAACTAAGTAGGAGCGGGAACTTAACTACGCGAGATGGAATTCACTGCTTCCCGCTTTTAGGGAAACTAGAGGGGTTGTTTCCTGAAATCTTTGTCTCGAGGCTTGACAGCGGCGCCCACCTTCTCACCGAACCCGAGAAGGGTGTTGTGTATGGTTGAACCATCACAATATGTTGTTCATTAGAGGAGCGATGATGACTTAAGAATCAAGAGGTAGACACAGAGGTAAACGGTAATTTGACCCACCGTGTCTACGAACAACCCGTGAAGGGTCGACTCATGGGCATTGGTTATATGTCGATGGACACGTAATATTCTCGACCGACGGAGTGCAGACTGCGAGCTATAGTGGAGTGTTACCATAAGCTAATGAATGTTGATTAATCGGGTCAAAGAGTTTCACAAGTTAATCTCGGATCATCGAGCTTGATCATCAGAGGGTCCATTAGGTCCTCGATTGGTTCCACACGGTTAAAAGAAGGGTTATTATTTTGGTATGGAATTGAAGTGTTCAATTTCACTTTAAGGGCATTTATGTTATTTATATGAGATATGAATGATATAATATATAGTTTAATGTGAATGAGATTCATAATAAACTATAGGTTAGTCTAATTGTTGAATTAGGACTAATTGGAGAATTTGATTGAGAGAAATTAAATTGGATGTGATTCAATTTAATTAATCCACAATTATTGCAAATGAGATTTGCAATATGAGATATGAGATATCTTATATTATGTGGTTATGCAAATGAGATTTGCATAACCTATGGTTGTGGTATAGTAATAATAATGAGGAGAAATTAACTCCCTCATTCCACTATTTAAACCCTTTGCAAGAAGGGTTTGGTGATCATTCTCTCATTTTCTTGTTTTTCATCAAAGAAGAGAAGAAGAACTCTCTCAATTCTCTCTCAATTCTCCTCCCTCCCCAAAACTCTTACAAGATCCCACCATCTTCCCTTCTCCAAAAGAGAACAACCGAGAAGATCACTTGGTGGTGTTCAAGATCATTTTTGTGAAAGTTTTTGTTGAGATCGAGTAGCCCGAAGAGTTCGTGGCCCGAGGAAGAACTTGCAGTGTTTGTCTACAACAAGTAAGTAAAATATATTCTTGCTGTAAATTTCTTCTTCTTTAAGCATGTTTAGCCTAGATCTAAGTGTTAGATCATTTTTAACAAAACTATGTTGCATATTGATACCTCGACGATTCAATCGTCTTCCGCTGCGGGGGGATTTCATTCCTTTCAATGTCCCCACTCGCATGTCAACCACATGAACGAGTCAGATCACCTCGTTTGTATTTAATACAAAGCGGGTCGCATCCGATCCACAGGGTATCCAGGATTAGGTGTCCAACCTTATCCATTTACTGTAGACCGTTCGGGTCATTAACTCGAACGTGATCCTCCCTGTGTGTCCACTACACACCGTTCAAGTTCTAGTTCTCTCATATATTCAATGACCCTGGAGCTTACTTTATTGGACAAAGTTTTTAAAAATGCAAGACATAAAGTGATGAAAGAAATAACTCTTATTTATTTCCATTGGTAAAATTACAAACAAAACGAGATTAGGACATACATCCCAACAGGGCATCGTTATGTATAAGAAGTGCCTTCTTGTTACTTTACAGGTCTTAGATTTTTTTTTCTTTTGTTACATTGTTATGCTACCGAAATTTCGACCTAGGCGGCGTGACTAAGTAACCTCCCTAACTAAGTTCGTCTCAAGTTTTAGGGTCGTTAAAATATAGATCAACCAAATTCATCCAAATACTTCACAATGCTCTTATTTTGCTTCAAATTCTCAGTTTCTAAAAAATAAACATAAAAACACATACAAACACACAAAATCATAGCAAAACTAACCTAAAACTAGGCCAAGAAATAACACTATTTTGTCTAGTATCATTAATTCGTCATTATTTCAAGTTCTTGAGCAATCTCTCGATCGCAAGGTAGGAGGGTGAGAGGGCATAGTCATAGGATTGAGTTGGAACGATATGTCAACGTACAAGGTAAGATACGCATCATGATCGATAACAAAATCGACAAACTAGTGTGTGATAATACCAAAAAGTTTAGTGGAATTATTAGTATTATCACATGAGATATTGTTCCACTGGGTTACAAAAAAAGGAGTGAGGTCCTAAAGGAATCTTGAGACAACATAAAAGATCGATTCTCGATAAGTTTGCTTAGGTTAATATGCATTTCAATACTGTGAATTGAATTATTAATGGATGCTTATAGAGTTATTACTGACTATACATACGTACTTCATCGTGGACTTGCCCAAGAAGCATATCAATAGATACGTAGAATGATAGACGTCAAACACATTTATGGAATATAGGGTGGACTTGTGTAAATATTACTATGAGTTTGTTGACCCTACGGAGGCTCATGAATATCCACTAAAAAGAATTGATGATCTAGCTTATTAGAATATGTTATGGGATCAATGGGAGACCCTGAATGGAAGGTACATTTTTATGTTGTTCTTATATGAATACATATAACTCATTCACTTAATTCAATATACTAACTCTAAATTGTTTTAGACAAAAGGTAAAGACAAATAAATAAAGTCGAGCAAATCTCTCTTACAACCACCGAACTGGGTCCAAGTCGTTTGTGTCAAGTGCAAAACAAATTGGTATGTAAAGGACTCATTTTTTTTCTTTTTATATTAATATCAAAAGGTCAATGATTGGGAGTACACACAAGTGCAAGTGATTAAAGTAATTTAAAATGACACTAGAGTACCGAGTATCAAATCCCAAGGGAATTGTATTGGTTGAAATTAATTACAACTATTTATTATTGTTTAGGGAAATAGAAATGACAGACGATTGAATTGAACCAAAATTAAAATAACGACTGGGACTAATCACAGAAATAATAGGGTAAAGAGATGCTTAGGGAATTAATTTCATTAATTGGTCATGTGATTAATCAATTAGGTAATTAACTGTGGTTATCTCAATTAATTACTAAGTCTAAGTGTACGATCAAAGACCCTCTGCCGAGCTCATCCGATTCTCTTAAGTGTATTAGCTAAATTTCGTATATGGTTGTTTACATTACATGCAACTTGAATTAATTAATAACTTAAATAAATATCGACAAACTTAACCACAAATTTCTAAACAATCAATTGACTTTTTCAAACCCAATTGAACTCATGCATAACAACAAATCAACTTGTCAAACTATTTTCGTTGCTAAGCATGACATTAAGTTATTTGCTTAAGGTTGTAGGATTAATTTACTCATTCCCATGCACAATAAATCAAACATAGTCATGCATCTGATGTTCAATAACTAAACACATTTTCCCAAGTTACGTTCAGTCAAACAAACACAACTTTGTCCTAAGGTTAAGACATTCAAGAAAGATGCATAGAAGTTGTCTATATTCAAATTAATTACAATTAAACAAGATTCACATAATATACAATAATGAAAATGTTGGAGATCGGATCCCCTTGAGCAACGGAAACGTTTTTTGGTAATTGCAAGTTTATTTTGGTTGAACACAAATACTAGTACATTGGTGTAAAAACAGAGATAAGCATACATTCTAATCTAATTAGGCATGGAACTAATCATGCAAACATGCTGTAGAAATTGAACTAAAAGGATAACAATAACCTTTGTAGATACGAGCTTCCAGCAGCAACTCCTTGCTCCAATTAAGTTCTACAGCAACTCAACAACACAAAGAAAATCATCTGTTCTTTCTTCACCACAGGAACAACACCAAAAGTGAAAACCTCCTATGACTCTGAGTTCCAGTTAGATCTCCCTTGGTGGGAAGGGATCCAACAATTTGGAAAAGAAAGAGTAGGGAATTAGAGAAAGAGTTTTCCTTTTGGCAATTCACTGATCACTCCGTATCAATTGATCAATAATCCTCTTCTCACCAGGAGAATAAAACATTCTTTCGAGGGATAACTTCCCCCACTCCCTATTGATAGGGAGTTGGAGGGAAGTGGGAACGTATCCTCCTGACACGTTCCCATTAATTTAATAATAAAATGAAATTAATAATAATTAATTAATTATATATATATATATATATATATATCAATTAAATCATATTTAATTAATTTAAATTAAATATCTTATATTTAATTTAGATTAAATCACATTTAATCAACTTACCCTCTAACCTATAGTTTTAATGCACATCTAATGCACATTAAATTTTAACCTATAGTTTTCAAATATGAATCACATTCACATTTGAATTTAACATTTGAACTCTTTAAAATATTTAATTCTCTCATATAATTTAATATGAATCATATTCACATTAAATTTATAATATATAGTTCCAAAACTATCTCTTATATCGTATCTATATACATTAAATTTATTCTCTAATAAATTTGAACATTTCAAATTCAAACGATCTAAGAACCCTTTTCGAGCTAGAAGGTGAACCTAATAGACCTACAGATCAGAAGCTCCAATGGAGTTACATCTAGTGGTTACTATTTCGCGGTCATGTCTTATGTAATCTCATTACATAGGATATCCCCCTCACATGTCATCTACACGAACACGTTAGGATCACATTGTTTGTATCATATACAAAGTGGGCCCTATCCATAGTCTTACCAGGGTAACGTATCCAAACCTTATCCCTTTACCATAGACCCTTTAGGTTGTATCTCGAACCGAGATCCTTTATACGTACACTACATTCAGTTCAAGATACATTTTACACCCTTGGATGTTTAGTTTATTGGATTTAGGATTAAAACAATGGCAATATCGTAAATAATGAACAATAACTCTTTATTGAAATAATAACACTTTATTACAATATTTAAAACATAATTACAAACTACGAGTTTTAGGGCACAAACCTTACAAACTCCCACTTGAACTAAAACTCTAGTGGGGTACATTACAATCTAAAACAGTGGTTATAGAGATATAAATACAATTAACTAGGGCATCCATATACCCCATTACATATCTCTCACTTGTCCTAGATTAGCCTATGTACATATCTCGTAGACCTAGACTTTCCAGATGACCCTCGTTGTACTATTTCTCGTATCAGGTGATACTTCCTCTTGATGTGCTTGCCTTGCTTATGGCTGCGAGGTTCCTTCGAATTGGCTACCACACCACTGTTGTCACAAAATGAGGTGATGGGAAATTCCATATTTGGAACAACTTCCAAACTAGTAAGGAATTTCCTTAGCCAAACAGCCTCTTTAGCTGCTTCACAAGGAGCAACATACTCAGCCTCCATCGTAGAGTCACGATGCATCCTTGCTTGATGCTTCGCCATACTATAGCTCCCCCATTAAGGGTGAAAACTGATCCCAATGTGGATTTTCGAGAATCCTTAACGACCTGAAAATCAGAATCAGTGTATCCAGTAAGGATCAAATCCTTAGTCCCATACATAAGCGTATAGTCCCTCGTTCTCCTAAGATACTTGAGGATATTTTAACTGCGGTCCAGTGATCTAATCCTGGATTGGATTGGTACCTACTGACTATTCCCACTGCATAACAAGTGTCTGGCCTCGTGCACAATATATCATACATTAAGCTACCTACTGCGGAGACATAGGGAATCCGTCTCATATCCTCAACCTCTTGAGGTGTCTTAGGACACTGTTTCTTAGACAGATGAACTCCATGCCTGCAGGGTAATAAGCCCCTCTTGGAAATCTGCATCGAATATCGAGCCAATATTTTGTCGATATAAGATGTTTGAGAAAGAGCTAGCGTTCTGTTCTTGCGATTCCTGAAAATCTGAATCCCAAGAACATATTGCACCTCTCTCAAATCTTTCATTTGGAATTGGGTCGCCAGCCAATTCTTTATGTCAGTAAGGTATCCTACATCATTCCCAATGAGTAGGATATCATCTACATAAAATACTAAGAAAGCTACTTTGTCGTTGATGATCCTCTTGTAAACACAAGGCTAATCAACGTTTTGTTCAAAGCAATAAAACTTGATCGCAGTATCCAATCTTATGTTTCAAGATCTGGATGCTTGTTTTGTTGGGATTTATGCCCTAAACTTGTGTAATTTTAATCAAATAAATAAAGAGTTATTTGTTTTGATAAAATTATATTCTTGCTTTATAAATCCAATAAACTAAGCTCCAAGGTTATAATATATCTTGAACATTAGTGTAGTGGACACTATTTGGATTCTGTTCAAGAGTATAACCTAAATGGTCTATGGTATAAGAATAAGGTTGGAAATCTTATTCTGGTAACATCATGGATGCGACCCACATTGTAATTAGTACAAATGAGGTAATCCAACTCATTCATGTGGTTGACATGCGAGTGGGGGCATCCTTTATGAAGAGTCCATACAAGACAGGACTGCAAATTATTAGTCTAACCAGTGTAACATCGTTAACAGGATAAGACTAATAATTTATAGATGGTCATTAGTGACTCGACCTGAATCCTGAGCAAGTTAAGAACTCCTGCTTATAGGGTTTGTCCTTGGACTAGTATGGGTGAGAGTGACCAGCAGCCGACTCACTAAGCCTACCTTTTCAGGGACAGAACCTCGTAGGTAGCTGGGGACTTAACAATGCAAGATGAAATTCACTCATTCCTACACTAAGGAATTAGATAGGTTGTTCCCTTAAGAACTGACTCCAGGTCTTCAACAACAGGGCTCCGCCTTCTAAGAGGGTATGAATCTATAGTAGGACCTTAGACTTGTTGTTCATTAGAGAATCAGTGGTGCTTAAGGAACAAAGAGGTAATCACAGGAGTAAAATGGTAATTTG
Source organism: Trichosanthes cucumerina (assembly GCA_036507285.1). NCBI lineage: Eukaryota > Viridiplantae > Streptophyta > Magnoliopsida > Cucurbitales > Cucurbitaceae > Trichosanthes > Trichosanthes cucumerina. The sequence goes on from CM071841.1 coordinate 21,175,749, forward strand.
ACCCAGCTGTGTTTACGAACAACCTGTGAAGGGTCGACTCATGGGTAATGATTATATCAATGGCCATAACATAATCTACAGTGAGTAGAGTGCAACAACAAGTCTAATGTGGAGTGACTTGTAGTTAATGAATATTGATTAACTGGATCAAAGAGTTTGATCAGTTAATCTTAGATCATTGGAGCTCATGAACTGTAGGTCCATTAGGTCCCTCCGTTAGCTCAACATGGTTATATTGAGGGTATAAAGTTAGGAATGAAATTGAAGTGTTCAATTTTATACATGAGGTGTTATATCAATTATATATGATATAATTGATATAATATATGGTTCTAATGTGAATTAGATTCACATATAAACAATATAATAGTGGGAAAATAAAGGAGGGATAGGATGGTAATTTTCATCCTATTTCCCTATATATATAGTTGCATGAGATGCGATTGGGGGTGAAGGCTTTTGAACAAAACCCTAGCATTCTCTCACATTGTGTTGGAAAAAGTTCCAACTACAATTTCACAAACATCTCACCTAACCTAAAGGGAACCCACCTTCCTCCCTCACCTAGAGAACAACGGAGAAGATCCGGTGGTAGTGTCCGCAATCGTTCGAGTTCGAGTTGCTGAAATCGTAATCGTGGCAGAAGGAGCACTTGTAGAAAGAGTTCTTCAAAGGTAATATCTCGCTATCCATCTTGTAAGAAGCATGCTTAATTTAGATCGAGTTTTTGTTTATGATATCCATGTAACTAAATTAAGAACACACGATTAACATTCGCTTCCGCTGCGGGATTCGATCCCTTCATGTTTCAACCCATAAATGGATCGATTGAGCTTGCAAACTTTTTTCTCCTGTCCTTGGGTTATGAACCCTTCGGGCTGAGACATATAGATGCTCTCGTCAAGATTACCATTCAAAAACGCAGTCTTGACATCTATTTGCCAAATCTCATAATCATAAAATGCGGCTCTAGACAAGAGTATCCTGATAGACTTAAGCATAGCAACAGGGAAAAAAGTTTCCTCATAGTCAACTTCTTCCCTTTGGGTTAAAACCTTTGCTACAAGTCTAGCCTTAAAGGCATGTAACTTTCCGACTACATCTCTCTTTCTCTTCTAGATCCATTACTCTCTATAGGTCTTACCCCTTTAGGTTGGTCTACAAGTTCCCATACTGAATTGATGGACATTGACTCCATTTCAAGGTCCATGACTTTGATCCATTGGTCCTTGTCTACGTCATTCGTTGCCTGTTTATATGACAATGGATCTTCTACGCCGTCATCAGGTATGACGACTTGAGTTTCAGCTAAATCCAAGTAGCGGTCAGGTTGGGTAACAACCCTCCCACTGCGTCGATGCATTCCCAACGATTGAGAAGGACGAGACTGACTTGATGGGTTGGCTTCTTCATCAACTCTTGATGAAGGTCCAACTTGATCAACAACTTTTGTTGGTTCAGTTGTAGCTTCATTTAGTACTAGTTTACTATGTGGTTTATGGTTCCTCATGTGATCTTCCTCCAAGAAAGTGGCGTTTATCGATACAATCACCTTGTTTTCTTGTGTTTTGTAGAAAAGACCACTTCTTGTTTCTTTCGGATAGCCAACAAATTGACATAATCTTGAATGGAGTTCCAGTTTCTTGGGTTTGTCAGCAGCACGTGTGCCGGACAACCCCAATTCTTGAAGTGTTGTAAACTAGGTTTACGCCCCTTTCACAATTCAAAAGGTGTTTCTGAAACACTCTTTGATGGACCAGTGTTCAAGATTTGAACTGCAGTCTCTACTGCGTATCCCCAAAACAAGACAGGCAATTGAGCATAGCTGATCATAGATCGAACCATGTCCAACAAGGTTCTATTTCTCCTTTCTAACACACTATTTTGTTGTGGTGTATTAGGTGCTGAGAGTTGAGATTTATTTCCATGTTCTATCAAATAGTCCTGGAATCTCAAATCCATATACTCTCCACCTCGATCGGATCGAAGTGTTTTAATGGTTTTCCCTAATGCATTCTCTACTTCAGCCTTATACTTTTTGAACTTTTCAAGAGCCTCAGACTTATGATGCATTAGGTATAGATAACCATACCTTGAATAATCATCTATGAAAGAGATGAAATATTTGTACCCTCCTCGAGCTTTAACATTCACTGGACCACAAAGATCCAAATGTATAAGTTCTAAGGGCTCTATGGCTCTATAACCTTTTCTAGTAAAAGGTCGCTTAGTCATTTTACCTTCCAAGCAAGATTCACAAGGAGGTAAAGAATCATCTTCTAACTTGTTTAGAATTCCATTCTTAGATAGTCTCTCAATCCGGTTGAGATTTAATATGACCAAGTCTAAGATGCAAAAGATAGGTATTATGAGAAATTCTTTGCCTTTTACTTTGAGTATTAGCAGTTTTAAACATCTCATGATTCAAAATTGCTTTAATTTGATTTGGTTCAAATACATACAAGTCACTTTATAACTTAGCAGAACAAATATTGACACCTTTCTTTAAAATGAACGCTTCATTGAAAGAAAAAGTAATATAATTGCCAAGTTGAATTAAACAAGAGATAAAAATTAAGTTCCTCTTAATCTTGGGAACTATGTACAGATTTTCTAAAAAGATAAATCTATCTCTAAAAAACAGCTTGGCATCTCCCACTGCACAAACTGAGACGACGTCTCCTATTCCGACCCTGAGCGTCATCTCGCCCTCTTCGAGCTCCTTGAAGGAACTAGTTTCCTATAAAAAAGAGCAAACATGATTAGTTGCTCCTGAATCAAGTATCCTGGTAAAATCCTTATTTTTCACTAAACAAGTTTCAAGAACAAGTAAATCGAATTTACCTTTCTCTTTAAGCTCAGCAAGATACTTTGGGCAGTTTCGCTTCCAGTGCCCGTCCATGTTGTAGTGGAAACACTTTCCTTTATCTGCAACCTCTGTTTTTCCCTTGCCCTTATCAGCAGCAAGTGCCTTCTCTTTCCCTCCTATCTTCTTCTTTTAGGTCTTCTTAAGCCCAGAAGATGAACCACAAGACTTAGTCTTAGAGGATGAACCCTTCTGGAACCTTTTGGAATGAGCAAACAGATTTGCTTCTCCATCAGACTGTCCCTTATTCTTCATAAGAGACTGGAAAGTTTGTAGTTCATTAAGGAGAGTAGTCAGGTTATTCTCTATCTTGTTCATCACCGCATTGCTGTGGAATTGCAGGAAGCTCTTCGAAAGAGATTCTAGGATGAACGGGACGTGACTTTGCTTGCTATGATCGCGTCGTTCATTTCACCCACGTTGAAGTGGACCATCAGATCGAGAACGTGTTCTCTCACCAACGACCCCTCTTTCATACAGGAGTTATAAACGTACTTAAAGGATTCGTGCCGAAGTTGTCCAGACAGTTGTCCAAATATATTCTGCAACGAACTCATGATATCACGAGCTAAGATCATTCCCTCCAACTTCCTAGCCAAAACATCAGATATGTCAGCCAAGATATAGGCCTTGGCATTTTTATTGACCTTGATCCAACGATTATACACATCCTTAACAAATTGAGGTGCGTTTCGAGCAGGGAGCTAAGGACATTCCTCAGTTAGTACTAACTGAAGGTCGTCAACAACAAGAATCGTATTCAGCTTGGACTTCCACGTAGTATAGTTTTCACCAGTTAAACGTTTGCTTTTCAGTAAGGCTATAAATATGGACGACATCCTGAAATTTCAAAAGTAGTTCTTAATTAGTTATGCCTTTAACCCATTATAAACCAATCAATTTTAGCACAATTATTACAGAACCCTAGTGTTTAAATTAAACCTTTAATATTGCTACGATACTTCAAGGGTTTAGAACAAAAGCCACCATCGGCTGGTCAGTCACTTATCCCCTTAATTGAGACTATCTCAGCCAATTCTCACTACCAGAACATCTCATGTCCCAATGATCCTTAGCTACCGTTTATTTGGTCAAGGACTTGTTAACTAGCTTAACTTATCCCGTAAATGTGATCGTACCATTTTCAGATCCAATAGGTCCGAGCAAACATACTACTATTAAGAAAGACAACTGTTGGCAAATTACCGAATAGACCCTATCCATTTCTGGAGTTCGCGGTTTTCCGATTCCTATAGTCGGGCCCTCCGTGGGGATTGGCTGTTCCAGGACAACCTAGTAGGCAGACTATAGAAATCTCACAGTGCGACCTAATGGAGGAGACCATAGGATACGTTGACACATGTCCTGCTCCCATTTACTATGCATACTTCCCTCATTCACCTTGGTATTGAACCATGCAAACACTTACAGTTGGGGGACGCCCTATTGACGCCACGTAGCCGAGCATGGAACTCACGGTGTGAACTCTTTAGGACGTGAGAGTAGACTCGATGCAAACATCTCGTTTTCTCCCACCGAAGCTCCTAAGGTTAGGGTGTAGGTTTAACTTAGACGAATTCTGCCTAAAAGAATCTATCTAAGTTTATGCCTTTTATAACTATTATAACTAGGTCTTCTAACCTTATGTCTAGGTGAATAAACATTTTAATTATCTAGATATAAAACAGGACTAAGGTTAACTCAACTCAAGCTCCAGGTCAGTTCCCAAGTAGGAGTTGTTCCGTTAACCGTCAGCTTAAGTACCCCCAACCTTAGACAGAACTTCATCGGTAGAGTTCCCTTTAACAAAAGTTCTATTGCCCTACTATATTTTAGACTATTTAAAATACTATGTAAGACAAACTTCTAATCCTATTAGAAATTAAAACTTAGGTCTAAATTAATTTTAAACGATTTTAAACTAATTTAATTTAACCCAAGTTCCTATATTTGCATGCAATTCTTTGTTATAGGTTACGGTTTCTAAAACCCATTTAATTTATAACTCTCATAAATTTTATTAATTATCCTATGACAAGAAACTATATTATAAAACCAACAATTAATTTCAAATTGGAATTATAAAATTATTCAACTAATTGAATTACTAAATTACTTAAAAAAATAACATTTATTTTAAACTAAGTAATTCCATGTTCCATGCAATTTATTTTCTATATTATCTAATTATAACAATTATAAATAAATACTTATGAAAATAAATTGGATCATACATTTCTACCATATTTATATAACAATTAATACAAATAAAATGCATGAACATGCTTATCCTAAGGTGGGAAAAATTCTAAATGACATTCATAAAGAAAAATAGCTGTAAAACCAGAATAATTTGATCCGAAAGTAAAAAAATAATAAAATTACAATAATCTTATTACAAAACCAGTTCAAAACTCTTTGAACCGAGCTCAATACGCTCGAACTGGACCAAAATCGAATCGAACCGCCTAGACTGGCATGCAGATTCAGGTTAGCGTCACGCGTTGCCACGCTGATGGGAGCGTTGCAACGCCGCCTCATCTCGCGCGCGCGCCTGGCATCGGGGTAGCGTTGCAACGCTGCTGACCCCTGGAGATTCCGCATCGATAGGGAGACTCGGCGTTGCGACGTCGTTCCTCAGCGTTGCAACGCTGCTGCTTCGGCAGTAGCAATTTCCTTCGAACACAACAACTTCAATCGCCAATTACTCCTTCGATACTTATCCAAAACGTACGAAACTGGTCCCTAACGGCTCACAGCTCGATTACATACTCAATTATGCACTTAATTGCCCAAAAAACACAGGGGTTTACATTTAATTTGATCAAATCAAGAGAAACTAAGGCCAACAAATTCCTAAACAGTTTTACAACAAACCAAAATGAAATTCCAACCTATCCAATGCAAATGTGTTTCAATCAAAACAAAACAAGCATTGCTCTGATACCAATTGATGGAGATCGGATCCCCTTGAGCAGCAGAAACGTGTTTTGGAATCGTAATTGCAAGTTTATTTTGGTTGAACACAAATACCAGTACATTGGTGTAAAAACAGAGATAAGCATACATTCTAATCTAATTAGGCATAGAACTAATCATGCAAACATATTGTTGAAATTTAACTAAAAGAAAAGTAACAATTACCTTTGTAGATACGAGCTTCCAGCAACAACTCCTTGCTCCAGTTAAGTTCTACAGCAACTCAGCAACATAGAAAAAATTCTCTGTTCTTTCTTCACCACACGGACAACACCAAAAGTAAAAATCTCCTATGACTCTGAGTTCTACTTAGATCTCCTTTGGTGGGAAGGGATCCAACAATTAGGAAAAGAAAAAGTAGGGAATTAGAGAGAGAGATTTCCTTTTGGCAATTCACTAAGCACTCCGTATGAATCATCAATAATCCTCTTCTCACCAGGAGAAGAAAACATTCTTTCAAGGGATAACTTCCCCCACTCCTTATCGATAGGGAGTTGGAGGGAAGTGGGAACGTGTCGTTCCCATTAATTTAATAATAAAATTAAATTAATAATAATTAATTATTATATATATCAATTAAATCATATTTAATTAATTAAAATTAAATATCTTATATTTAATTTAAATTAAATCACATTTAATCAACTTACCCTCTAACTCATAGTTTTAATGCACATCTAATGCACATTAAATTTGAACCTAGTTTTCAAATATGAATCACAATGACATTTGAATCTAACATTTCAAATCTTTCAAATATTTAATTCTCTCATATAATTGAATATGAATCATATTAACATTAAATTTATAATATATAGTTCCAAAACTATATATTATATCGTATCTATATACATTAAATTTATTCCCTAATGAATTTGAACATTTCAAATTCAAACCATCTAAGAACCCTTTACGAGCTACAAGGTGGACCTAATGGACCTACAGATCAGATGCTCCAACGATACGAGATTACTCGGTTAATCTTATTAACCTCCTAATCAACATTAGTTAACTGTGGGAACACTCCACTAAAGTCTTGCAACTACACTCTTCTCACTGCAGATATATTTGTGTGTCCACGGATATTGACCCATAACAACAAGTCAATCTTTCACGAATGTTCGTAATACTAGCTGGGTCAAATTACCGTTTTTCCCTGAGTTACATCTTGTACCTTAAGTACCAGTGCTCCTCTAATGAACAATTTGATTGTGGTCCTACCAACAAACAGAAGTCCGTTTTGGGCCAATGAGAGGGTCGAACCCTTTTTTCAAGTCCCGGATACACCAATTAAGGAAACATTCATCTACTTACCCTAGTAGGCGGGAAGGAGTGAATTCCATCTTGCTATGATAAGTCCCTAGCTGCTCACTCGGTCTTGTCCCCAAGAAGGTAGACATATTGAGTCGGCGAATCTGGCCACTCTCACCCATACTAGTCAAAGGACAATCCCTCACAAACAGGAGTTCGTAACCCGCTCAGGATTAAGATCAAGTTGCCTAGGTCATCCTAGTGAAATAGAAACCTAACTAGTCAACGGAGTTACATCTAGTGGTTACTATTTCGCAATCCGGTCTTATGTAATCTCATTACATAGGATATTCTCACTCACATGTTTTGTATCATATACAAAGTGGGCCACATCCATATTGTTACCAGGGTAAGGTACCCAAACCTTATCCCCTTACTATAGACCCTTTAGGTTGTATCTCGAACCGAGATCCTTTATATGTACACTACATTCAATTCAAGATACATTTTACAGCCTTGCATGTTTAGTTTATTGGATTTAGGGTTAAAACAATGACAATATCACAAAATAACGAACAATAACTATTTCTTGAAATAATAACACTTTATTACAATAATTAGAACATAATTACGAACTACGAGTTTTAGGGCACAAGCCCCAACAGAAAATGTGTCTAAAAAACAAATGTACAAGACATAATAATCTGTCAATAACTCCTAAACTCAAGAAAAAGAGAAGGAAATACAAAAGAAACTTAGGTCACTTGTCAACACTCATGTTTGACGCGTTGTTCACAATCCCGAGTCTTGAGTTCCCTCTTTAGCTCTCCACAAATCCATTCTAGCTCCTTAGACAGTATAGCAATCGAATTTAAGATTTTTGGTATCTCAAAATGACCCCCTTTACATGAAGGGAAATGTTTCCTTTTATACACAAGTGACAACGTTACAACGCTAGGGACAACGTTGCTACGCTGTCCCAAATTTTTTATTTATAAAACATTGAGGTAGCATTGCAATGTTACCAATGGTGTTGAAATACTACCCTCACGGGTCAGCATGCTTGTTCTTTATTCTTCTCACGCCTAAATACCAAAGAATGCTTCCAAAATGAATCTTTTGCCCTTAATTCTTCTTCTTTGATACATTTATTCTCAAATGCTGATTCTTGCAAAACTGATAATTCTCATTTATGAGAATTATTTTGCTTTTAAACTTAGTTGTACTTGTATTTTTCTTCAATACTATTGGTCGAAAATTGAAATAAATTGTGTTATTCACATGAAGGTTAGAAAAAAAAATAAACGAAGTTGAAAGGAAAGAAAACAAAAGTATAAGAGATTTCTCACTTATTTCATGTTTTGTTGCAGATTTTGGGCCGATTGCAAATGTTATGCAATTGCATAACATGCCATTGCAATTCTAAACAAAATCAGAAAATCTGAAAAACGAAGAAAAAGTTTGAATTTCTGTGATTTTGGGGGATTTTATGCCAATTGTCTCCCTAAATACAGTAAGACAAGTTGACCCTTGAAGAAGAAAACCTTAGAACGTCATCCCTATATATTTTGGAGAAAGAAATCGTCCAGGAGAGCTTGATTCGGGAGGAAAAAAGTTCCAAAATTTGGGGTTTCTCTGTTTTTATGTCTGTAACTCCTTTTTATTTTTATTTTAGTTAGTTAATTTTTTGTATTTCTCTTCTACTTCTCAACCCGATTCTCTTCCTCAATCTCATCACAACAAAAGTTGGTGGTGGTTTTGAATTTAGAGATCGATTTTGGAAGCTTTTGTCGATTTCATTTTATGGGGTTTTCATATACGAAGATAGTAGCATTTTCTAGTTTTTTGGAGGGTTTCTTTGTTCATTGTTAAGCAAAATTTCTATACTCTATTCTCAATCCGACTCGAATGAAAATTGGTTTTGTAATGAGCAATCCATGTTTGATTGTTTAAGTTTTTTTAGATTCTGCTAATTAGCATTTGTACTGTTCTTTTAATGTTGAAAGGGTTTATTCTCAAAATGCGTTGTTAATGTTCATTTCTTTATAAAGAGTCTTCAGTACCTTATTGAGTTAACTTTCTGGTGTATATTTAAGTTTTTAATTCACTATTTTCTTTTGTTTCGTTTAATTTTTATGGGATTAATCCTCTTTCTCGTGATAAAGAACAAAATAATTCTGAGAAGTTCAAAGATTGATGTTGCATTCTTTTCTTTGGTTTTCATGATTTTCATGGGCTCAATTTTGTTGAATTTTATTATTTTCATTATGAAGAGAGCTAAATTTCCTTAGGGATTCCAGCTTGTGAATGCCCTAAAGGAAAGATGTAAGGCTCGATAGCAAAAAAAATCTAGCTAACACTTGAATGCAGTTTTCTTTTGGTGAGTTCAATGTTGGGTAAACCCTAGTTGGCCATCTAGTGTTGCTTGTCAACCATAAACTTAATGTCAAAAGGGTTAAAGCGGATATCGGAAAAGCAATGGAGGAAAAGGCTACACATAAGTCATGAAACTTCGTCTCTAGACATAGGGCGAGACTCCAAAACCACTCGAATTATGCCCCAAAATATCTGAGTTAGATTAGCCATAGACATATAGGTTTAACCACTCAACCTCCTAAAGATACTTCATAGAAGGTTGAATTCGGTTTACTTGTTCTTGTGTTAGTTACGATTGCAATTGCATTCTAGTTGCATTATCTTTCCAAAAGGGCATAAACATTCTTGAATCCCTTGTTTTCTCATTAACATTAACCTATATGTGTTGTTTCTCTCTTCTTATTGAAGTTTATTATGGACAGACTTCTATCACTATCATTGAGAGTAGTGCGTGATTGAAGTCTTATCACATGTTAATTACTAGAACCTCTCTCTTGTGAATTACTAGAATTTTGAACCTTGAATTTGCTAGGGTTAATATAGGTTAATTTTCATCTTTAATAAGCTAGGGTATGTGATTGAAGTCTATCACTATCCTATCATGTCTATCACTAAGATGTTTATTTCATATACCACTGTGAAATGAGTCTTTTAGTAATATAAGTCTATCAGTGATAGACTCCTGACTATGATAAAAGTCTACCAGCATATTACTCCAAGCCTTGCATACTACTTCAAATCCTACTTCAATTTTACAATCTATAAGAGTCTATCACTAATAGACTTCAAAATGTGATACGAGTCTATAAGGAAATAAGTTTATCACTAATTGACTCCTAACCTTGATAAAAATATATCAGTCTACTTCATGTATTGCATTCTACTACAATTTATCACTTATAGATGATCGGGTGAGCTTTGGATGAAGAGAAGTAAGAAATTACGTTCTACCCAGTAAAAGTGCACGTTGTCAATGCAAGTACTAAAACAGGAGTACTTCTGAATATCGATCCCTCAGGGAATGTGTTAAGAAAATTAATGCTTAGCAAAAATGGAAGAGAGTTGCAAGAAAAAAATAAAAATTACAAAATAAAGGTTGGAAGTGGTGTGTTGGAAAAACTGAATTGATTTCAAGTCAAATTGCAAAACTTGTGGTTTTGCAATCTGAATAACAAACAAACCAAAATCTACAAAAGCTAAAGACAGTGAAATTTGCAAAACTATATTGCAAAATTGGTAGTATTGCAAACTCAACAGCGAAGTACAGAATGCTAACAATGATGAAGTGAATATTTTCAAGAGGAAATATTAAAGGAGTTTTTCTACGAATGACCTCCTTTCGGCTGGATTATCGACAGAAGACCCGCTTTTTATATTTATCGATAGATAACCCTTTGATGTCGTCAGCCGCTCTAGATCCAGACATATTCTTGTGTTTTTTGCTGTCATGAATCACTACCGCTCTCGTTCTACCGTCAACTCTTAGACTATACGAACGCAACGTCATGTAACATCGTCATACCTATATCGTTGACGGTATTTTGCCATTTCTGATGTAAATACTACCGTTCTTGATCTCATTGTGGTTAACCCATATATACCGATCTCGATCAGGTCAACTCGACAGTAGACCGAGAGTCTAGTTAGGAAATTAAATCGATAATTGCTTTTCTCTCGCTCTCGTCGTTCATAAGTACTACCGAAACGAGAGTGTCGATTAGTGTGTGTCGAGATCTCTGCTTCTCCATTTATTTAACATCTTTTATTTCATAGTGACTTCAATTGACCCTCTCGTAAACAATATTAGTACCAGTCACCTCTGTCGTCCCAGTTACCAAAAGTGTTGCTCTCTCGGTCTCTTACATATCATGGAAGGAATAAAGAATTTAAAAAAGATCAGAGTAATAGTAGTTAAAATGAACAACTAAGTTATTAAAAAAATAAAATTAGTGAAATCAGAGAAAACATGTAAACTTCCATTGTTATATATAATAGTTTATACTATAAGATTACAATATATTTTATTCGGAATCAGAGTCGGATGAGTCGATGATCACCAACTGAAGTCGATTGCTCGTACCCGGACATGTGTCCAAACACTTCCTCACGTCGTCCATGCTTCGCCTAGGAGGCGGCATGTTGACGGAGGAGAAAGATTGCATGACAGGTGGTCGGGCATCTGGGTGATGAACAATAGGTGACAAAATTGATCGTGATCTACGGTGATGTTCACGATCATCTCTTGGTGATGACACCGACTGATTTATGGAATGATCTTCATCATTTCATTCCTCCTGTCCAGCCTTTCTTCCAACCATTGGGCATACTCCATATATGTCATTGGTTGTCTTTGACTTGATCTAGTGTCGCGTTGACCCGCTACACTGTTCGCTTCAACATCTCCCACTCTTGATCCGCTCGTCTCTTCCAGGTTTGATAAATTTGAAACGTCGCCGTTAGAAGGAATATCCACTATTCATACAATGTTGCGAGGTTAGGGTTTACATGTTAACATTAATAAATATCAATTACACCACCAACCTTTTATCAAATCTCGATCATACATTGAATTGTAAACTCCCTGAGATTCACATACTCCTCGAGATTCACATCATGCTTAACATCAGTGTTCCCCACCTCATTTATGATGGACGCCACATAATTTTGAAATGGATACTGATGTGACAAACATTGAATGTGAGTAGTATGGAAAATTCTCCATACTACCGTAGTACTTGAAATTCTCCTCCACGATACTATTATTCCATCACAAAAAGAGAAATAATATTAGTATAAATAAATAGTTGTTGGATTGTTTCAATGTGCGCATGATAATAATTGTGATTTTTTAACGTGTTAAATGCGGCCATTAAAATGAAATGGGAGTATCGTTGCCATTCCCTTTTGTGGGGAGGCGATATCGAGAGTCTAGGTTTACCGCTTCAATTTTGGGCACATCGAGTGGTTTTATGGTGTCGTTTGGAGTCACCGATGAGTTCATGCATCAAGTTCATTGGTTTTCTCCCTATCAAATTCATCGTAATCCTTCCCTCATTCCATACATTTCCTCTGAAGTGCCATTGCATTAAACATACCATACAGTTGACGCGTGAATACTCTACAAAAAAAAAAAATGTCTTCAGACGATAGTTTCTTCAACCTACCCGGTGAGCCACCATCACATTCGGCTGATGGTGATTCGTATGGTGTTGGGATGTATGTCCTCATCTCGTGTAGTTTGTAATATTCCAAGTTGTAAATGAATAAGAGTTATTTATTTCAACATTGTGTAATAAATAAGAGTTATATATTTAAACTTTGTGTCTCGCATTTTTCATAAACTTAATCCAATAAACTAAGCTCCAGGGTCATTGCATTATGAGAGAAGTAAGAACTTGAACGGTGTGTAGTGGACACACAGGGAGGATCGGGTTCGAGTTAATGACCCAAACGGTCTACAGTATATGGATAGGGTTGGAGACCTAATCCTGGATACACTGTGGATGCGGCCCGTTTTGTATTAGATACAACGAGATGATCTGATTCGTTCATGTGGTTGACATGTGAATGGGGGCATCCTGTGCAATGAGATTGTACAAGACCGGACCGTGAATTATTAGACTTACTGATGTAACACACGCTAATGATATAGAGCTAATAAATTCGTAGATGACCATTAGTGACTCGACCTTAATCCCGAGTGTGTTTTACGAACTTACATGCAGTGGGGTCTGCGTCTTTTGACTAGTACGGGTGAGGGTGGCCACTATTGCTCGCCCAATATGCCTATCTTCTCAGGGGCAGGACCATGTGGGGAGTTGGGAACTTGACTACGCAAGAAGGAATTCACTCGTTCCCGCTTTAGGGAAACTAGAGGGATTGTTCCCTTAAGTGTTGTCTCCAGGGCTTGAACAACGGGGCCCCACTCTCTCATTGGCCTGAGAGGGTTGTTGTTTATGGTTGGACCATGCAACATAGTTGTTCATTAGAGGAGCAGTGGGACTTAAGGAGCAAGAGGTAGACACAGGGGTAAAACGGTAATTTGACCCAGCTGTGACTATGAACAACCTGTTAAGGGTTGACTCATGGGTATTGGTTATATCGATGGGCACAACTTGTCCTACAGTGATGAGAGTGCAGCTACGGGCTTTAGTTGAGTGTTACCGTAGCTAATGAATGTTGGATAACCGGGTCAAAGAGTTTGATAGGTTATTCTCGGATCATTGGAGCTCGTCACGTGAAGGTCCATTAGGTCCCTCGGTTGGCTCAAATTGGACAAATCGAGGGTTTGCAGTTTGGTGTGAATTTGAAGTGTTCAAATTCATTATTTGGGTATTTATGTCGTTTATATGAGATATAGATGACATAATATATAGTTTGATGTGAATGAGATTCATAATTAGTCTTATTTGGAGAAATAGAATTGAGAGAAATTAAATTGAATGTGATTCAATTTATAATTCCACATTTATGCAAATGAGATTTGTATAAGGTATGAGATACCTTATATTATATAATATGCAAATGTGATTTGTATATATATGGTTGTGGTAAAATTGTGATTTGGTGGAGGTTTTAACTCCATCACACAATAGTATTTAAAGGCTTTGCAAGAAGCCTTTGGTATGCCATTTTCCATTTTTTGGATTTTCATCCAAAGAGAGAAAAAGACTTTATCTCATTCTCTCTCAATTCTTTCTAAAACTTCTCCTCACCCAAAACCAAACGGAGTCCCACTCACTCTCCCTCAACCTCCCGAGAACAACCGAGAAGACCCTTTGGAGGTGTCTCCCTGTTCGGATCGAAGTTTGGGTTCGAGGAGTTCGTTGTTTCGAGAGAGATCATGACCGGAGGAGAAGAGGATTGAAGAAGTGTTCTTCAACAGGTAAGTACGATTTTCCTTACTGTTTTCTTCTCCTATTTGCATGTTTAGCCTAAGATCTATGAGATAGGTTTGATTTTAAGATAGAATTACACAACGGATCAACGACGTTTCACAACGTCTTCCGCTGCGGGAATTCAAAATCCCTTCTAATGGGTACGGCGGGAACCCCTATCACTTGCCCTCCAACACTACCGAATACTCCAGTGACTTATCCAGTCGCGATGAACTGACCCCCACTTCAACCTACACCTCAATGGACGAAGATGAAGATGAGGATGATGACGAGGAGGAGGAGGATGATGAAGATGAAGATGAAGATGACGAGGACGAGGACTACGAGAAAGAAGAAGAAGACGACAACGACGATGATGAGGATGAGGATGATGAGGGAGATGAAGACGAAGATGAAGAAGACGATGAGATGTCCGACTCCCAACCAATAAGTCCTGATATGGGTGGTTTTCTCAAGCGTGGTAATGGAGATAAATGCTCCAATATGACGGTCAATGGACCGGAACGCCTCGGATCCGACGATGGCGTCGTGGGTCCTTACGCTAGAGAATCATCTATGTTGCCAATGGAAATATCGTCAGACTCAGACTGACGGTTCGGCTGGCGTAGCATCTAGGATTTATTTTTCTTTTTCAAAATTTTTTGTATTTTTGTATTTTTTTTTTGTTTTGTGTAACTATCATATTTTTTTAATGAATATATTTTTATATAATTTTTTTAATCCAAATGTGCCTTATCATATTTATACAGTATTTAAATTACATCGATTTACTAAGTCAACGAACTACTTTGATGCATACTAAATTAATTTAAGTTAATGCCTTACTAAACGGTAGATTTTAATACGAGAGTCTGTCGAACCAGTACGAGAGTCTTGATTTGACTGTTCAAATATGGGGTCCTGATTTTCCCGTTGACAAGAGTATCCTTTCTCGGATATTTAATTCCACAATTTTCGCATACGAGATTCTCGATCTCGATCCCCCATGTTATGTATACGTACGACAGTTGTTCAAATATGGTGTCCCGATTTCCCCATTGACGAGAGTCTCGTTTCCCGGATGTTCAATTCCACATTTATCGCATACGGGATTCTTGATCTTGATCCCCCATGTTATGTATACGTACGATAGTTGTTCAAATATGGTGTCCCGATTTCCTCGTTGACGAGAGTCTCGTTTTCCGGATGTTTAATTTCACATTTATCACATACGGGATTCTCGATCACGATCCCCCATTTTATGTATACGTACGACAACTGTTCTGATTTAAATACCTAGAGCGAGAGCCTGACTGAAATAGGTACGTGTATCGAGAACGAGATCGATACAAATCTTTACTTAAATCTAGAGCGAGAGAGCCTGACTAAAATCAAGAGCAAGATTCAGACTGATTTCCTATCGAACTGAGATTGAACGCAACGCTCAACTACGATATTTAAAATTCGTGAAACTTAAATTTAAATCCCTAAAAAGCTTATTAGGGTCGTTACTAAGCAGCACTGTCTGTGCTGAAACTTTGACAACATAATGACGTTGCTAAGACAAAACCCACATTTTTCTTGACCTATGTAAAGCATAAACACACTCCAAAAGGTTTACAAAACACCCTGCCTTTCCCAAACTACAATCAACAATAGGTTGAGTTACCAACATATCATAAAATCACAACAATTGTGCAACAACATGCATGAAGAAAAATGTATAAGAGACTAGCTTCACTTTAAGAAGAACAAGACCCTAAAACACCCTATGAGTCAATCAAAAAGGAAACTTAACAACATGAATAAAGTCTTAATCTATTAAGAAGGTACAACGAAAATATAAAGTACTAGAATAGCTACTATGAGCTAAAAGACACCAAAGATTATCCCCATAGCCTCATCAGGTTGCCACCATCGTCATCCCTCCCATAGTTCAACTTTTAACTACAAACTAAACAAGAAAAGAAAAGAGTGAGTATAAAAATACCCAGTAAGCAACCCACTTATGTCCAAACCTATTTCAACAAAACAACAAGGCTCATCTACTAAACTTAACTCCAACCCCAAAATAGGACTCACATTTAGCACATTTCACCTTAAGCCTCCTGTGGAAATAACTCGAGCTTTTCCTTCGATTTTGGAACTTTAATTGACGATGCAATGAGAGAAAGAAACTCTCACGCCACTACACACTTGCATAGAGCAGAGCAGATACGTATCCTACACGCCCTATGGGGAATCACCCCTAAGCCCGCACGGGATAATGGAAAGCAACCACTCCCTGACGGGGACGTACCCCAGGCTCTCACAACACAACTCGCTAGCATAGAGTAGTGAGGTACGTAACCAACACGCCCTATGGGGAATCACCCCTAAGCTAGCACGGGATAATGGAAAGCAATCACTCCTTGATCTCATCGGGGGCGCACCCCAGTCTCACTAGCCTATCATATATCGTCAACCTAGAGGTTCCGTCTCGCTCAGGCGTAACTCAGAGTTTAGTAAGTGTTGGGTACCGGGTTTTATAAGGTTACTAGGGGTTCTAACTAGGCATTCCTAATATCCTTGACTCATTCTCAAGGGTCCCAAATCCAGCTAGGTTCTCACTTTAACCAAGCTTTAACCCAAATCAATCACCTATTAGGAATGCTAGGTACAACATGAACAATCAACTTCCACCTCACATAATAAGACACATAGTCAATAGATACATGATAAATACGATCAAACTTGATTCATAGGCTCGGGATACACATGATCATGCCAATTATAAACCTCATAAAACATAATAAGACACATAGTCATAGATACACGATAAATACGATCAAACATGAATCATAGAGTCAGGATAACATACACATAATCATGCCAAGTATAAAACTCATAAAACATACTACACAAGTTTCCTAAGCACTTTAAATAGATAAACAAAAATCTAATGATGAAGATATCTTAAGATCATACAAACAACAATGTCGTTCACCTTGGTCCTTCACTTAAGAGTTAGGTGATAATCCAAATGACTACTTACCTTATGTTTGAAGATTAAAAAAAAAAGTGTGTGCTCCTAAACAACCAAAACGAGGTGTAAAACAAACTTAAGGTGTCACACCCCCTCCCGAACTACCTGCTAACTTAGCTCGAAAGGCGGCGTGAAGCCAACAGGTATTGTTAAGAGATAAACAATGTCTGTTGGCTTCACGCCGCCTTTCGAGCTAAGTTAGCAGGTAGTTCGGGAGGGGGTGTGACATAAGGCGTCCAAACTGATTGGACTAGATCAATTTTGACGGCGGCGGCGGTCTAGCGATGGTCCAACGGTGGCGGCAGTCCGACGGGATGAAGAAAGTGAAGAAAGAAGAAGAAAGAGAAGGAGATGAGAGTTTTGAAGTGTGCCTTTTAAGTTGCAATTACTAGTTTAAATAGGCACCAAAGAGTCTTAATCCTTTTAGAATAAAGAATCCTAAACTTTTTTAAAACATAAATCCTAATTCTTTTTAAACTTTGAAACACCCTTTCCTAAAAAAAACTCTAAATTCCTAATCCTGAGTCGATTATCCAAAAAAAATGAAATTTAAAACAAATACAAATTAAATTACCTAATTTTACGGGGTGTTACAATATACTCATCTGAATCTCCTGTCGCTCTTACAGTTGTTGCGTTAACTCTGCCCCGCTGGTGTCTTCCTTAAGTCCTTTGGTCTTGATTCTCTGGGCTAACCGATGCCACATGACCCATCTGCTTGCATGTAAAACATGTTCTCAAGTCTACTCTCTTCTTCTGTTTGCATATAGAGGATATATGGCCCACCTTGCTACAATTGTAACACGTCATGGTGGCCGCAGAACAAGTCCAAATGTGTTGCCTGCCACATCTAGAACACAGAATCTTTCCATCACCTTGAGCCAGTTTCTGTCCCTGGGCTATGAATCTATTCTGTCGGTCAGTAGTTTGGTCAAACTTTCTCTTTTTACCGAGTTACGGGTTCTGGCCAACTTCTGAGCTCCGACTTACATCTTAAGTTGCCTTTGAGTCCTAACCTACACTGACCTCCTTTGATCTCGAGGTACGGGCATCAAGCAATGATGTTGCTCAAACGACTGCAACATAAGTTTGTGGCTCTAGGACAACCACACCACTATACAAAGCGTCACACAACACGCTCACGAACCTACCCACCTTTTTCTTTTCTTTGTCTACCCAGTCGGCAGCAAAGCGAGACAATACAGTGAACTCGTGTACATAATCCTCTACCAACTTGCTCGAACCTTGCTTTAGTTGAATGAACTCAACCAGTTTCCTTGTTCTAACGATGGTTGGGGAATACTTCTCATAAAACTCCTCCTAAACTTTACTCACATCATTGGTCCTTCGCTCATACCTATAGATCATTCCGTAACTCCCCACTGATAATTCGCCATAGGTGAGTAATTTTACTGGAATTTTAGTGCTTAATCTACTTGAATTGCATAGAATTTATTGAGTCTCATGTTAATTTATCCAAATTGTGTATGTTAGCTAAAAAATCTAGAATTTAAGCATTAGGTTCGAAAAGAATTAATTTTGATGTTTTTGTGCTTCAATTTAAGAAATTGAGGAAAATAAGCTAACGGTTAATTAAAGATTGGAATTTGAGATTTTTTTTAACTCCAAAAATCCTTGCATATTTAATTTGATTTATAATTGACTTCATGAATTTATTTGGATTTTTTCTGTGTGCAGGAGATGTATAAAAATTATAGGAGTCCCCATGGACATTTTAGACATTTTATCCGAAGGGTAAGATGGTCTTTTTACCCATGAGGGCATTTTTGTAACTTGCGGATTAGGGCAACATCGTCTTATAAGGAGGCTAGGGTTTATAAGTGTCGCAGGAGGGAGAAAAAAATTGTAGAGAAAAAAAGAGGAGAAAATTGTGACCAAGTAGGCTGAGGCAATCGGCTTTGCTGAAGCAAAAAGGAGAGAAGAAATCGAGAGGGTCGTGGGGTTGCTGAAGCAATCAACATGCATTTAGAGAGGAGCCACCTAGCTTTGTTGAAGCAAACGTTGTTGCACACATTCGAGGGGGAGGCGTTGCTGAAGCAAAGTCGTGGGAATGCTTGGTGTTGTAGTTGTTGGTGCTTGTTGTTGCTGAAGCAAAGTCGTGGGAACACTTGGCCAGCTGCTGCAATCGAGCCCTTTGTTGAAGTCAATCGAGGAACTTTGTTGAATCAAAGGGGGTTGTTGCAGACGACCAACTAAGGTGTTTTGCTAGGCGTTTGCTGAAGCAAAACAAAGATCTTTTCTCATTCAACCCGTTCCCAATCTCTACTTGTATTTGTTTGTTGTCACTGCCAATTTTAACACTGATTTTTGGGTTGTTTCACACACTAATTTTCAGTTGATTTATTCACTTCTTAGGTTGAGTTCGTGGTTGATTTTAAGTTGTGTTGTGACTGTTTTGGGTTGTTTTGTTATACTGTTACAACACGTAGTTTGGATTTATTGAACGGTGAAAGCATGCTTAAATAAGGGATTTGTGATTAGATTTCCATCATGAACTAAATTGTTTTAGGAAAGGGTTAGGTTGTTTTCAATGTATTTTGGAACAAATTTATGATTGATGCCATTATTGAATTTATTAAATTTTATTGATCTTATGGTGCATGAGAATTAAAATTTGACCACTTTATTTCTCTAGAATTCATGAACTTGGGAAAACTAGTATATTAGGAAACTAAAATTTCATTCTAGGATTTTGAGTTAATTAGAAATAATTAACCCACCTAGGACCTAAAATCATGAGCATAATTTAGATCACAATTGGAAAATTGTTGGTTTAAAAACTTAGTGAGTTTGAAATATTCATTTGAACAGATGTGTAGGAAAATTCAAGGAATTCAATCATGTTTTCATTCTAAATTGAACATGAAAACTCCAACCTAACCCGACCCTATTTTTCATTATAAAATCTCATCTTTTGCTACTTGCCTCTCATTGCATTCTCCTATCAACTCGTTTAGTTTCCATTATTTTCTTTCATTCTTTAACTTATTGCATCAGTCGTAATTACCTTTAACTCATAAGAACAACAAAAGTCCAATTCATATTTGTTCATTTATTTATTTTCAATAAAAAAAATGCATGTCCATGCATTGCACAAAAATATAAAGGAAAATTTTTAGGACACTCACTCACTTAGATTCAGCTAGTCCTCGTGGGATCGATACTTAATATATCACTTGTTGCGCACGACCGTGTATACTTGCAAGTCATAGAAGTGACGGAGTCTCATTCTAATTTGCATTAGTTTAGGGCACTCGATATTTCGCATCAAGTTTTTGGTGTCGTTGTCGAGGACTAGTTTTCCATCTTGTTTGTGAGTTATGTGGAATTTTCTTTTCTTTTAAGCTGTGTAGGATTTAGTTTTTTTTAGAATAATGTTTAGATTGGGTTATTATGTGTTTCAGGTACCTTAAGGTAGTTTATGAATGCGTGTCGTCAGCTACAGTTTGACTTTCACTCAGAAATAGATAAGACCTTTAGGAGGCGGTTGAGAGAGCAAAAATTATCCATGGCTAACCAAAACCACTCTAGAAACCCTATAGATCCTCTAGCTCAACACAATGACCCTAGGGCACCCCAGGATATTAGAGATAATCTACTCTTTAACCCTCCGACAGGAGGTCCTACCAATGTGATAGAGCTAGCCAATGATCGAGAGCGAGCCATTAGGACCTATGTCAACCCCTTAGTGGATGAATTGAGCCTAGGGATAATCGGACCTATTATACAAGCTACCTCTTTCGAGCTAAAACCAGTTATGTTTCAAATGCTCTGAACGATTGAGTAGTTCCATGGCTTACCAGCTGAGGACCCCCATCTCCATTTGAAATCATTCCTGGGAGTAAGCGATTCTTTTTTCATCCCAGGAGTTTCTTGACGCCATTAGATTGAGTTTATTTCTTTATTCTCTTAGGGACGTTGCAAAGAACTAGTTGAATTCACTTTCGCCAATAAGTGCAGTAGATTCCTGGAACTCCTTGGCAGAAAAACTCTTAATAAAATACTTCCCACCCACTAGGAATGCGAGGTTAGGAATGAAATTGTAGCTTTCAAACAATATGATGAGGAAACCCTGAGCGAGGCCTGGGAGAGGTTTAAAGATCTTTTGCGAAAATATCCCCACCACGGATTGCCTCACTGCATCCAAATGGAGACATTCTACCACGGTTTGTTAGGCAAAACATACAACGAGGCCTATGAAATATTAGAGATGATCTCATAAAAAAATTGCAAAGGGGCGGATGTAAGGAGAACCTCTGTAGGGAAAGCGAAAGAAGTCCTTGAGTTGGACACGTTAAACTCCATAAATGCCCAAATTTCTTCATGGCTTCCATGTTGAAGAATTTGACTATGGATAACGTGAACCAAATCTCTTCTAGCATCCCAACCTCATCTTTTAAACCTCAAGGGAGTTTAGAATCTTATGTCTACTGTTGTGAGGGACACACTTTTGTGTTCTTTCCTAGTAACCCTGTGTCGGTCTGTTATGTAGGATAATCAAACCAGGGCCAACCTAGGAACAACCCATACTCGAACACCTATAACCAAGGATGGAGGAATCACCGAAATCTCTCTTGGGGAGGCCAAAGTAGCAATGCCCAAGCCCCTCAAATGCAGAATAGAGTGACTCAACCACCCGACTTTAGGAATCAAGGGTATCAAAATTATAGGAATCCAAACTCTACCCCTCAACCACAACAAAAGGCTATGCCCCCCCCCTCCAGCACGTTCCAAGTACTTCTCTAGAAAGTTTGCTCAAGGAATATATGGCTCGCAATGATGCCATGATTCAGAGTCAACAAGCTTCTCTAAGAAACCTTGAAATGCGTGTTGGCCAATTAGCAAATGAGCTAAAGGCAAGGCCACTAGGTAAGCTTCCTGCAGACATAGAGAACCCAAAGAGAGATGGGAAGGGACAGGTTCTAGCAGTAGAGTTAAGGAGTGAGAAGTCTTTAGGAGAGGGGAGATATGAGAAGGCCCAGAGATATGAGCGAACTAACTCTGTTGATGAGGAATGGCAAGTTAAGGAAATGGTGGACCCAAAACCTCGGGAAACTGATGGGATTAAGGATAAACCGGAACCTCAACGAGCCACGACATCCAAGAAAACAACAGTTGCATACCTAAGTTTAGACCACCCTCAACGCCTTATCCTCAAAGATTTAATAGGAAAAAGAAGAAAGAGGCCCATTTTGAAAAATTCCTGGATATGCTGAAGGAGATCCACATCAACATACCACTGATTGATGCTTTGAAGCAGATGTCGAACTACTTTAAGTTTTTCAAGGACATTTGTTCTGAAAAAGAGAAGCTCCAAGAGTTCAAAGTGGTATCATTGAGTGATGAGTGTAGTGCAGTGTTCAGAAATAGGATACCCCATATGGAGAAGGATCCTGGATCTTTCACCATACCTTTGTCTATTGGTGGAAGACAGTTAGAGAGGGTGTTATGTTATTTAGGAGCTAACATCAACCTGATGCCTCTCTCTATTTACAACAGATTAGGTATTAGGGAGGCGAGGCCCACCACGGTGACCTTACAGCTAGCTGATAGATCCATAGCCAACCCTGAAGGAAAAATAGAGGGCATCCTGGTCCAAGTGGACAAATTTATATTTCCAACTCATTTTATCATTCTAGATTATGAGGCCTGACAAGGATGTTCCTATTATCTTAGGGCGACCTTTCCTAAATATAGGTAAAATTATGATAGATGTTCACGTAGGGGCCATTAAGCTGAGAATGAATGATAAAGAGATCAAGTTTAGCATCTATGATACAGTGAGGTATCTTGATGGGATAGAGAGTTGTTCTGTCATCCATGTCCTAGAGGGAGTGATTTCTGAAACTGCCAGTGAGGAATTGAAGGGGATCCATGATGTGAGATTTGGAGATCTGAGAGAAAGTGAGTTAAAGAAGTTAGGGATGGAGGAGTTGACCCAAGGTTTGGAAGAACTGGTAGAAATAGCTATGTTCAGAAAAATCTTTGAATCACTAGATCTGGAGGAAAGAAAGAGACCCTCTATGTTACCCTCGGTTCAAGAACTCCCTACATTAGATCTGAAACCCTTACCTCAACACTAAAAGTATGCATTCTTGAGTGATAAGGAAACTCTTCCCATTATCATATCAACAAGCTTACCTCCTAAGGACGATCAGTTGTTGTTTAATGTCCTTAAGCAACACAAAAAGGCCATAGGATGGACTCTAGCTGATATTCGAGGGATTAGTCCTTCTTATTGCATGCACAAGATCACCTTAGAGGAAGGAAATTTCAAATCCATAGAGCCCCAAAGAAGATTTAACCCAACCATGAAAGAAGTGGTGAAGAAAGAAGTAATTAAATGGTTGGATGTTGGAATTATCTACCCCATAACGGATAGTAGTTGGGTCAGTCTGGTCCAATGTGTTCCGAAAAAGAGAGGGATGATGGTAATTACTAATGAAGCTAATGAAATCATCCCTTCTAGGGTAGTGAACGGTTGGAGAGTCTGCATGGACTATAGGAGGCTAAACAAAGCCACCAGAATTTTCCTCTCCTGTTCATAGTCCAAATGTTGGACAAACTGGCAGGTCAAGCCTTCTATTGTTTCCTTGATGGCTATAGTAGTTGTAACCAAATAACCATAGTGCCACAAGACCAAGAGAAAACGACATTTACATGTCCATATGGCACCTTTGCTTTTCCAAGGATGCCATTTGAATTATGTAATGCTCCTGCGACCTTTCAAAGGTGCATGATGGCGATTTTCTTTGACTATGTAGAGGACATCATGGAGGTTTTCATGGATGACTTCTCGGTCTTTTGAAACTCATTTGAGGCTTGCTTAGAGAATTTGGAGAAAGTACTCCAGCGTTGTGAAGAGACACACCTAGTTCTGAACTGGGAAAACTGTCATTCATGGTTAAAGAGGATATTGTGTTGGGGCACAAGATATCATGTAACGGTATAAAGGTGGAATTTTTGAGATTATTGAGGAATTGGAACCACCCACAAATGTCAAGGGAGTGAGAAGCTTCCTTGGACATGTGGGGTTTTATAGAAAATTCATCAAGGATTTCTCAAAAATCTCGAAACCATTGTGTTCCCTCCTAGAAGTCAACAAACCCTTTGTATTTAGTGAGGAGTGCCTCCATGCCTTTAATGTCCTCAAGCCAACTCTGGTCACTGCACCCATTATGTCTTCACCTGATTGGCAACTGTCATTCGAGTTGATGTGTGATGCAAGTGACTATGTTGTGGGAGTAATGTTAGGACAAAGGCAAGAGAAAGTAATACACTTTATTTATTATGTGAGCAAAACTTTGAATGAAGCTCAGATGAACTACACAACTACTAAAAAGGAGTTGTTAGCAGTAGTCTTTGCTTTTGAAAAGTTTCAGCCATATTTGGTTGGTACTAAGATGGTGGTCTACACAGATCATGCTACCATTAGGTACCTATTGGCTAAGAAGACGCCAAACCAAGATTGATTAGATGGGTATTACTTCTTCAGGAGTTTGAAGTGGAAATCAGGGATAAAAAGGGTTTAGAAAGTGTGGTGGCAGACCATTTGTCTAGGATTGAGAATTTTAAACCCTTACCCTCACACTCCCACATAAGGGATGACTTCCATGATGAGCAACTTTTGTTGGTTGGGGAGGTCCAAGAAACCAACCCCCCTTTGTTTGCGAACTACAATTACTTGGCTTGCAATATCCTTCCCCATGATTTTTCAGTACAATATAAGAAGAGGTTTTTACATGACTCCAAATCTTATCTGTGGGGCAATCCATGTTTATATAGACAGTTTGTAGATGGTATGATTAAGAGATGTGTGACTTAAAGTGAGATATCATCTATTCTAGAGCATTGCATTCGTCCTCTTATGGAGGTCATTTTGGTGGACAAAGGACTGCAATGAAAGTATTCCAGTCTGGCGATTATTGGCCATCTATCTTCAAAGATTGTCATATTTTTAGCAAGACTTGTGATGCATGCCAGAGGAGAGGCAATATAGGCAAGAGAGAGGAAATGTCCTTGACATATAGAGGTGGAGCTCTTTAATGTATGGGGGATTGATTTCATGGGCCCTTTTCCTCCCTCACAAGGGAATTTGTACATATTAGTAGCAGTAGATTACGTCTCTAAGTAGGTAGAAGTCATGGCATGTCAAAATAATGACGCCAAAATAGTGGTTAGATTCTTGCAAAGGCACATATTCACTAGATTTGGGACCCCAAGAGTCCTAATCAGTGATGCGGCTCTCATTTTGTCAACAAGGCAATGAATACCCTCTTGGACAAGTACAATGTAAAGCACAAAATCTCCACCCTATACCATCCACAAGTTAATGGACAAGATGGAGTGTCTAATAGGGAGATTAAAGGAATCCTTGAGAAGGTTGTAAAACCTCAATGAAAGGATTGGTCCTTCAAGCTGGATGAAGCCTTGTAGGCATATAGGATCGCCCTTAAAACTCCCATTGGAATGCCCCCATATAGACTTGTGTTTGGGAAGGTTTGTCACCTACCCTTAGAATTAGAGCGTAAAGCATTCTAGGTCTTGAAAGAGTTGAATCTGAATCTAACTACTGCAAGAGAATTGAGGCTACTTCAATTGAATGATTTGGATGAGCTTAGGAGATTTTCTTATGAGAATATAAAGCTTTACAAAGAACGAACTAAAGCTTGACATGATAGGAGACTCATTCCAAAGACTTTTGAAGCAGGTTAAAGAGTATTCCTATTCAATTCCTGCCTCAAGCTTTTTCCTAGTAAGCTCAGGTCTATATGGTCAGGCCCTTTCACAGTGATCAAAACTGTTGGGATTTGTGTCTTAAAACTCGTAGTTTGTAATTATGTTTTAATTAATGTAATAAAGTGTTATTGTTCGTTATCTACGAGTTTGCCTTTATTTAAAACCCTAAATCCAATAAACTAAACATCAAAGGTTTTTAAATGAATCTTTAACTGAATGTAATGTACATAAAAAGGATCTCAGTTCGAGATACAACCTAAAGGGTCTATAGTTAGGGGATAAGGTTTGGGTACCTTACCCTGGTTAAACTATGGATGTGGCCCACTTTGTATTTGATACAAACACTGTGATCCTAACGTGTTCGTGCAGATGACATGTGAGTGGGGATATCCTATGTAATGAGATTACATAAGACCGGACCACGAAATAGTAACCTCTAGCTGTAACTCCGTTGACTAGTTAGGTTTTTATTTCACTAGGATGACCTAGGCAACTTGATCTCAATCCTGAGCAGGTTACGAACTCCTGTTCGCGAGGGATTGTCCTTTGACTAGTATGGGTGAGAGTTGCCAGATTCGCCGACTCAATATGCCTACCTTCTTGGGGACAAGACCGAGTGAGCGGCTGGAAACTTAACTTAGCAAGATGGAATTCACTCTTTCCCGCCTACTAGGGTAAGTAGAGGAATGTTCCCTTAAGTGGTGTCTTCAGGACTTGAACAAAGGGCCTGACCCTCTCATTGGCCCGAGAGAGACTCTGTTTGTTGTTAGGACCACAAACAAATTGTTCATTAGAGGAGCACTGGTACTTAAGGCACAAGATGTAACCCAGGGGTAAAACGATAATTTGACCCAGCTGGTGTTACGAATATTCGTGAAGGATTGAGTTGTTGTTATTGGTCAATATCCATGGACACAGAAATATATCTGCAGTGAGAAGAGTGCAGCTGTGGGACTTTAGTGGAGTGTTCCCGCAGTTAACGAATGTTAATTGGGAGGTTAATGAGATTAACTTGAAAGCGATCTCGTATCGTTGGAGCTTCGATCCAGTAGGTCCATTAGGTCCACCTTCTAGCTCGTAAAGGGTTCTTAGATCATTTGAATTTGAAATGTTCAAATTCATTAGGGAATATATTTAATGTATTTAGATACGATATAATATATAGTTTTGGAACTATATATTATAAATTTAAGGTGAATATGATTCATATTAAATTTTATGAGAGAATTGAATATTTGAAAGAGTTCAAATATTATATTAAATGTGAATGTGATTCACATTTGAAAACTATAGGTTAAAATTTAATGTGCACTGGATGTACATTAAAACTATAGGTTAAAAGGGTGATATGATTAAATGAGATTTAATCCAAATTAAATATATGATATTTAATTTACATTATTTAAATTAATAATTAAATTTGATTTAATTATTATTATTTTTTATTATTATTATTATAATAATAAAATAAGGGAACGTGTCATCCAGACACGTTCCCACTATCCCCTTCCTTCTCCCTATCGATAGCTTAATAGGGAGAAGGGGTGTGCATTTTTGGATTGATCGATTGATTTTTTCTGCAATTGGTGAATTGCTGCAAGAAAAATTCTCTCTCTCTCACTCTCATTCCCAAAACTTCCAATTTTTGGAAACCTTCCCACTAAGGTTGATTTAAGCAGAACTCAGAGACATAGGAGGTTCTCCTATTGGTTGTGTTCTTGCTGGAAGAAAAACAGAGAAGTTCCACAGTTGGGCAGTACTGTTTGGAGCAAGGAGTTGCTGTTGGAGAAAGTCTACAAAGGTAATTCCTCTTCCTCTCCTTTAGTTTAATTGTTAAACTTTACATGTTTGCATGTATGCCATTAAATCCATGCCTAATTAGATTAGAGTTGATTTCTGTTTTTTTGGGTCAATGTACTGGTTTTTGTTTTTAGCAAAACAATTAAGCAAATTAACGATCCCAATCACGTTTCCGCTGCTCAAGGAGATCAGATATCCATCAAAAACTCTATCTCACCGTGCTATAAAGCTTCGTTGTGAGCAGGATGGAAGTTAATGGGCAACGTCTGAAACACTATTGGGGTGAAGACTTCCAAAGGAATATTTCTGCATGGAAGTTGAGTGATGATTAGGTGCAGAAAATCCTTCTAAAAAATTCTAAAAAAAAAACTCAAAAACTTAAAAATTTTGTAGGTAGGTTGTTTTTCCTTTTGCTCATTGTTTAAGCATGTTAAGAGATTTAGTTATTCATTTATTCTTTGGTTCATTTGTTCATTTCTTTTTATTCTTTGTTTTATCAGGTTAGTTGTCTTGTTACTTTTTAAGAGTTGTTAGGTTGTGGAAATGAAGCATGCATGGGGTGGAGGGACAAGTAAAGGATTTGAGAGAGAAGGAAGCCCAAAAGAGGAAGATGAGGAGGATGACTACTAGAACAAAAGAGGGAGACCTTGTTCCCTTTTCTCTTTAGTATTACATGTTGTTCTTGTTTGTTGTCTCTTGTTTTTCTTATGATTTGTTGTTGTCCTTTATGCAACTTGTTAGTATATTTCCTTTTAGTAGCATGTGTTGTTTTTATTGGATGTAATGGTTGTTTATTACATCTAGGAAAGAAAAAAAAATTCTGCTGAGATTTCTTTGATATTTACTTGCTTTAGGACTTCTAAATGATCTGTTTTGACTACCAAATTCCATGTTTAGTTGCTGGTTTTCATGGTCTTTGATATAAATGATGTAAGTAGTTAATTCTTTATGTTTAAGCAAGTAAAATAAGAGAGATGGTCACGGTCTCTTTCATAAAAATTAAGTTTCTGTCTTTTTCTAATGGTAAAAAGTGTGTTGTCTTCTGTAGAAACTTGGTTTAAATCTCCTTGAAAATGAAAATTTAATGCGAAATCTTAGGGTTAATGAAAATAGGAGTTGTTGCTTATGTTTGAGGCAAGAGTGTGTTATCTTGTTTAGTGTTTCTTGAGGTCGAACTTGTCATTAGGGTTCTTTAGTGAGCTTATAGTTAGTGTGTCAATCAAACTAGTTAGGATTCAACTCCTAGGCCAAAAAGTTCGAAAGCTAGAAGCCATGACAAGTTAGATAACCCATACATCTTTTAGAGCGCTCCAAAATTAGTAAACTTCAAATTCATGATCATTTCAAATTTGAGAGAGTTACCTGGCCTCCGTAACTCAATGAGGACATTGAGTACTCTAAGTTTGGGGGGAAAGGTAAATTCTCTTCGTGTTTTTTTTAGAAAGAAAAAGAGAAAGAAAGAAAGAGTGTGCAAACCTTTCATTTCCCTAAAACTCCATTGGGCTAAACCAAAAATGTGCTACTTATTTTGTTATTTAGAGTCAGTTCAGGCAACTTGGTGCTCGATGTCAGGGGTTTGGACACTAACCATGTAGGTCTCTTGGAGCGAAGGTATCAAGCAAGAAGCCTGTACCCATTGCTTAGGTGCGTTATGCTTACCACGTGTGTCATTCTAAGAACTATAGGATAGTCAAAAATACAAAAAAAAAATTGAAAAAGAAAAAGAAAAAAGAAAAAAAAAATCTAGCCCTAAGTAGTGAGTTTTATGGAAATGGAGGGGAATAATGTGCATATCTGTTTTAAAAAAATAATAAAATAAAAAGGAATGATCATAGAATTGTAGTCATGCGAGAGTTGGAGTGTGACTTATCTTTAACTATGGGATTGCTCGATTTGAATGATTAGGATTCTAGTGATTGAGCTTGAGGAAAGGTGTCGAGTCCTAGTTGGGTTGCTCTTCGTTATTGATGTATAAGCGTAGCCAAGAAACACCGGTTGAGCCACTTAGAGAGCATTGAATGAATGGTGACTTGTAGTTTAGAGCATAAGTATTCAATCCTTGTTTAATTAACCAAAATGATTTGAGTCTTGGAAGGGCTTTAAAATCTTTAGGAATGGAACTCATTGAGTACAATGAGTAGTTCAAGTTTGGGGGGTTCATAACTCGCCATAGGGGAGTTATGTTACTAGAATTTTAGTTCTTAATCTACTTGAATTGCATAGAATTTATTGAGCCTCATGTTAATTTATCCCGAAATTGTGTATGTTAGCTAAAAAAATTTGAATTTAAGCATTAGGTTCGAAAAAAATTAATTTTGATGTTCTTGTGCTTCAATTTACGAAATTGAGGAAAATAAACTAATGGTTAATTAAAGATTGGAACTTGAGATTTTTCTTAACTCCAAAAATCCTTGCATGTTTAGTTTGATTTATAATTGACTTCATGAATTTATTTGGGATTTTTCTGTGTGCAGGAGATGTATAAAAATTACAGGAGTCCCCAAGGGTATTTTAGACATTTTACCCGAAGGGTAAGATAGCCTTTTTACCCCTAATGACATTTTTGTAATTTGCAGGTTAGGACAACATCATCTTATAAGGAGGCTAGGGTTTATAAGTGGCACAAGAGGGAGAACAAAATCGTAGAGAAAAAAACAGGAGAAAATCGTGACCAAGTAGGCTGAGGCAATCGGCTTTGCTAAAGCACAAAAGAGAGAAGAAATCGAGAGGGTTGTGGGGTTGCTGAAGCATTCGGCGTGCATTTGGAGAGGATCCACCTAACTTTGTTGAAGCAAACGTTGTTGCACACATCCGAAGGGGAGGCGTTGCTGAAGCAAAGTCGTGGGAATGTTTGGCGCTGCTGCTGCTGCTTCTTGTTGTTGCTGAAGTAAAGTCGTGGGAACACTTGGCCAGCTGCTGCAATCGAGCCCTTTGTTGAAGCAATCGATGAGTCCTTTGCAGAAATCAATTAACGAATTTTGCTGAAGCAAAGGACGTTGCTGCAGACCATCAGCAAAACGAAGATCTTTTCTCGTGTAACTCGTTCCAAATCTCTACTTGTATTTGCTTGCTGTCACTGCCAATTTTAACACTGATTTTTGGGTTGTTTCATACACTAATTTTAGGTTGATTTGTTCACCTTTTAGGTTGAATTTGTGGCTAATTTTAGGCTGAATTGTGACTGTTTGGGGTAGTTTTCTAATATTGTTACAACACGTAGTTTGGATTTATTGAACGGTGAAAGCATGCTTAAATTAGAGATTTGTGATTCGATTTCCATCATGAACTAAATTGTCTTAGGAAAAGGTTAAGTTGTTTTCAATGTGAATTTTGGAACAAATTTATGATTGATTCCATTGTTGAATTTATGAAATTTTATTTATGGTGCATGAGAATTAAAATTTGGCCACTTTAATTTCTCTAGAATTCATGAACTTGGGAAAGCTAGTGAATTAGGAAACTAAAATTTCATTCTTGGATTTTTGTGTTGATTAGGAATAATTAACCCACCTAGGATCTAAAATCATGAGCATAATTAAGATCATAATTGCGAAATTGTAGGTTTTAAAACTTAGTGACTTGGAAAAATTCATTTGAACACATGTGTAGGTAAATTCAAGGAAATCAATCAAGTTTTCATTCCAAATTGAATATGAAAACTCTAACCTAACCTGAGCCTATTTTTCATTATAAAATCTCATCTTTTGCTACTTGCTTCACGTTGCATTCTCCTATTATCTCGTTTAGTTTCCGTTATTTTCTTTCATTCTTTAACTTATTGCATTAGTCGTAATTACTTTTAACTCATAAAAACAACAAAAGTCCAATTCCTATTTGTGTGTTTATTTATTTTCAATCAAAATGTATGCCCATGCATTGAACAAAAATATAAAGGAAAATTGCTAGGGCACTCACTCACTTAGATTCAACTAGTCCTCATGGGATCGATACTTAACTTATCACTTGCTGCACACGACCGTGTATACTTGCACGTCATAGAAGTGTCGGAGTCTCATTCTAATTTGCATTAATTTAGGGCACTCGATATTTTGCATCACCCACCAAAGGAGAGCTCGACCCCTTAGTGTATAGACGACACACTGGACCATTTGGCTCTCTAGACAACACATCCAACGAAATATTGACTCAATGACGGCAAGCCATGCCTCGACTGTCATGAGATCGACCTCCTGTCCTTCAAAGCTAGGCAGATTGAACTTCCTAAAGTCCTTCAAATATCTTGCTTCTTCTGTGGTCGACCCATTATCATTGGTAAGTAAAGTTGCAACAGCGACTCCCAGATTCTGAGTGAACACTGTCACTTGGCTTACTAGAGCCAACCTAATGATTTTCTAAAGACCTACAGGTGTCATGAGCATCGTGGTAGGCAATGGGGCATTCTTGTTCCTTTGGTTCTTTTGGGCTTCCAAATTTTGGTATGTCGACCCCCCATCAGCTGAAGGATCGACATTAACCTCCTCCAAGTTTTCGTGATGCTCTTCCACTAGTAGTTCTAGCTTGGAGTCTTGGTTACGGGCTCCTCGACCCCTACCCCCACGACCTCCACCACCTCGACCTGTAATTGTTCCTCTGCGCGACCACATGTTTGCTTAAAAGGGGTGAATGAAATTATCAATAAAACACTCTTAAACTGTGCAAGTCTACACAATCTAAGCAGCAAGTGATAAGTAAATTTAATAGTCTCCTCAGGGATTAGTTGTGGAAATTTCACTAAGTTAAGTTGAATTTAATGAGTAAAGGGTAACCAATATAAATGAAACGAGTAATGACTTTAGAAATTAAAAGTAACAACTAAAAACCTAAGGGAATGCAGAAGTGAATTAACAAAAATAAGACAACAGCAACACAAGCTTAACAAAAGCAAGAAAAAAGGGGATAGGATTAGGGATGAAATTATTCTTCAACAATCTTAATGCTAAAGCTCAAAACTGTACCAGAACCCAAAACAGTTTAATTCACGGAATCTTCCCAGATTTCCTCGCAATTTAGGCACTTAATTCCCATTAAAAACCTTAATTTTAGCTCCTAACTGTTAACACTAGGTGAGTGACTATCCCTAGACTCCTCAATCACCTGAGAAAAGTAAATCTCTTAATCATAACTAGTGTCACGCCTTGAAATCGGTTTACTCTTCCCTTTCCCAAGTTGGAATAAACAATGCTAAAATGAGATGGCCAACCAAATTCTAGCTAAACAGTAAATTCACAAGGCATAAGAGTAGGATTGCAGTAATTTACTCTTACATTAAGTTTGCATCCACATAAAATCTCCTAATCCTCACCCCAAGGGTGATTAGTTCATGGTGATAAGAAAAGACAACAATAAAACAGTAAACCTAATGTTAAACATGCTTAAATGGTCTTAGTTACAATATAAAAGAGTAGAGAGCAAGAAAACAATAGAATAAACAAGTGGGTGAAGTTCCAAGGCCTCTTTTTGTCCACTCCAGCCTTCTTCCGGCAGAGGAATGCTTCCCAAATTGGCCTCTCTTGATTCTCCACTGTTTTCCCCTTCTCCCAATTGACTTTTCCTCCTTTTCTTCTTGCCCACTCTCCTCCTTACTCTAAAAATGGCTAAGAAAACCTTTATATCACACCCATATGGAAAGGAGGGTTGAATAGACAAGGAAAAATGGTCTGGCGACTTCCCATTGGTTCTCAGCGGCTGATGTGGCGGTTTTTGTCAAGCTCAATTAATGAGATCTCTCCCACGTGCGTATTCTGCGAACTGGTACCAGAAATTTTTGCTCCAAAGAATCTTGATCCTTCAAAGAATTGCATAGCTACAAAGAAATTTCGAAGTAGACCTTCAACACTTCATAACATCCATTTTCTCAAAAACTCTTGTAAACATCGCCAAATGACAAAATTCAGCAATGAAAAGTACTTCAATGGCTTTAAGGTACTTCAAAAATACTTTGTAAACATTAACACACAAAAGTACCTAATCAAGGGGTTAAAATAGTCAAGAAAGCTCAAAATACCAAGAAATAATCACAATAAAAGCTCAATCTTACCTCTCATTCTAAGAGTTAACAAACCCCCAAACTTAAATCATTACTCGTCCCTGAGTAATGCTTAAGCATTCTAATCCCACCAAGAAGCAAAAACTACCACTATGCTCAAGAAAAAATGATTCAGCAGTCAAATGATACAAATAGTTACTGATATAGCAGTCTCATTTCTTTTTCTTACAAAAGGTCATCAAAACTTAGCCTTCACAAGATTTGCCATAATAAAAAAAAAAATCTTTCAAAACAAAAGTAGCAAGCTTTAGAAAACAACCCCACAACTCAACTATCACGTAGTCCATCTTTGAATTCAATATGCACCCTTTAAACTCACAAAAAAAAGAATGAGTTCTACTGCCTTCAGTTTTTCTTTCAACAAAGCATTCTTTTTTCTTTTTTTACAGCAACAAGAGCTATCACTCCTAAGAATCCTACAAAACTAACCTTATGCTTAAGTAGGCAAACATTCATTCCCATAGGCTCTCCTAGCCACTCACCTTTGCATAAACTTCTCCTTAGTTCTTAGAATGGCCACATTGATGATGCAACTCACCTAAGCAACGAGAACTTTATACTAGGTTTTAACTTTCCTCTTCTTTTCATTGTTTTTTTTTTAAGAACTTATTTCACTAAAGAAGTTAGAGAGAACCCTTTTTGTAAACAGAACCTTTGATTTAAGCACCAACATTTGTGATGAAGGCTACCTAACAACGAGCCCTGCTCCTAAATTGGGTTGCCAAAGCATATTCATATCCTTTATTACTGTTCAACTCAAAGGTAAAAATGGGTGTCATGTCCAACTCTGGTTTAATAGGCAACTTGGGTAGAGGAATAACTCTCAAATTTCACTTTTGTTTGTTTTTTAAGAGAGAAGGCATGAGTCCTAAAGAGAAGAGAAATGCTCCTAGGAGTGATAACTTTTTATTACTAAGGCTTACCCCCAAACTTAAATTGCTCATTGTCCCCAATGAGTAAAGCATCAAGGGAAGGAGGTAAGGAGTCCCCCAAACTTAATTATTTTTCTGTAAAAAACTAAAGGCAATGAGCATCCAAACTCATTAATATAAGTTTAAAGGAGAAAATTCTCAAGAGTTGGTGGTTAGAAAAGTAGGGGCACCATAAAGCTGCTACAAGCATTATATTACATTAAAAGGATTATGGAAAACAAATTAAGAACAGCTAAACTCATCAGAAGCAAGAAAGAATTGGAGCAAGCTAGGCAGGACTATTTATTTCATTTCAACTACGGTAGCAAGCTTACAACTTTTTTTTTTAGTTCAGACCAAGCAAAGACAAGATTTAACAACTAAAAGCAACCCAACAACAAACAAAACAAAGCTAAACAAGATAACATAACCACAACTACTGAACTTAAACTTAAAACAACAAAAAAAAAATAAAAAATAACATTTATTTCACAACCAACAACTCAAAAGTGATGGAAATCAGATCTCCTTGAGCAGCGGAAACGTGTTTGGAATCGTAATATGCAAGATTGTTTTTTTTTTAAACAAAAACTCATACATTGACAAAATATACCGAACAAGCATGCTAATCCTAATCTAATTAGAGCATGGAGTAGTACATACATGCAAACATACTACAAGTTTAACAATTAAACTAATAAAGAAAGAGGAATTACCTTTGTAGTTTTCCTCAGCAGCAACTCTTTGCTCCAATCAGTACAGCAACACAAGAAGATTTAGTTTCTCTGTTTTTATCCAAGAAAGACACTACCTACAGGAGAACCTCCTATATCTCTGAGTTCTACTTAGATCTACCTTGGTGGAAAGGTAATCCAACAATTGGAATTTGGGAATTGAGAGTGAGAGAGAATTTTTGTGCAACTGCAATTCTCCAATTGCAAAAACAGGTTGATCAATCCTTTGCAAGAGCAACCCCCTTCTCCCTGTTGTACTATCGATAGGGAGAAGTAGGGGGGTAGTGGGAACGTGTCTGGATGACACGTTCCCTTATTTTATTATTAAAATAATAATAATAATAATTAAATAATAATTAAATCAAATTTAATTATTAATTTAAATAATATTTAAATAATACAAATTAAATATCATATATTTAATTTGGATTAAATCTCATTTAATCATATTGCCCCTTTAACTTATAGTTTTAATGTACATCCAGTGCACATTAAATTTTAACCTATAGTTTTCAAATGTGAATCACATTCACATTTAATATAATATTTGAACTCTTTCAAATATTCAATTCTCTCATATAATATGAATCATATTCACATTAAATTTATAATATATAGTTCCAAAACTATATATTATATCTTATCCATATACATTAAATATATTCTAATGAATTTGAACATTTCAAATTCAAATGATCTAAGAACCCTTTACGAGCTAGAAGGTGGACCTAATGGACCTACGGATCGTAAGCTCCAACGATACGAGATTGCTCGGTTAATCTCATTAACCTCCCAATCAACATTCGTTAATCTGCGGAACACTCCACTAAAGTCCCACAAATGCACTCTTCTCACTGCAGATATTTTTCGTGTCCATGGATATTGATCAATAATAAAAGAAACTCAATCCTTCACGAATGTTCAGAATAACACCGGTGGGTTAAAATACCGCTTTTACCCCTGGGTTACATCTTGTACCTTAAGTACCAGTGCTCCTCTAATGAACAATTTGTTTGTGGTCCTACCAACAAACAGAGTCCCTCTCGGGCCAATGAGAGCGTCGGCCCTTTGTTCAAGTCCCGAAGAAACCACTTAAGGGAACATTCCTCTACTTACCCTAGTAGGCGGGAAGGAGTGAATTCCATCTTGCTAAGTTAAGTCCCCAACCGCTCACTCTGTTTTGTCCCCAATAAGGTAGGCATATTGAGTCGGCGAATCTGGCCACTCTCACCCATACTAGTCGAAGGGCAATCCCTCGCGAACTGAAGTTCGTAACCTGCTCAGGATTGAGATCAAGTTGCCTAGGTCATCCTAGTGAAATAGAAACCTAACTAGTCAACGGAGTTACAGCTAGAGGTTACTATTTCGTGGTCCGGTCTTATGTAATCTCATTACATAGGATATCCCCACTCACATGTCATCTACACGAACACGTTAGGATCACTGTGTTTGTATCATATACAAAGTGGGCCACATCCATAGTTTAACTAGGGTAAGGTACCCAAACCTTATCCCCTAACTATAGACCCTTTAGGCTGTATCTCGAATCGAGATCCTTTTTATGTACATTACATTCAATTAGAGATTCATTTAACAGCCTTGGATGCTTAGTTTATTGGATTTATGGTTTAAATAAAGGCAAACTCGTAGATAACGAACAATAATACTTTATTGAAATAATAACACTTTATTACATTAATTAGAACATAATTACAAACTACGAGTTTTATGGCACAAATCCCAACAAACTCCCACTTGAACTAAAACTCTAGTGGGGTACAACAAAATCTAAAACAGTGGTTACAGAGATATAAATATAATAAACTAGGGCATCCATATACCCCATTACATATCTCCCACTTGCCCTAGATTTAGCCTATGTACATATCTCGTAGACCCAGACTTTCCAGATGACCCTCAAACACTTTAACCATGAGAGTCTTTGTAAACGGATCAGCAATATTGTGCTCTGAAGCGATCTTCGTGACTGTCACATCTCTTCGTTGCACTATTTCTCGTATCAGGTGATACTTCCTCTCGATGTGCTTACCTCACTTATGGCTACGAGGTTCCTTTGAATTGGCTACCGCACCACTGTTGTCACAGTATAAGGTGATGGGAGATTCCATATTTGGAACAACTTCCAAATCAATAAGGAATTTCCTTAACCAAACAACCTCTTTAGCTGCTTCACAAGCAGCGATATACTCAACCTCCATCGTGGAGTCAGCAATGCATCCTTGCTTGATGCTTTGCCATACTATAGCTCCCCCGTTAAGGGTGAAAACTGATCCCGATGTGGATTTCCGAGAATCCTTATCATGCGAAAATCGAGAATCGATGTATCCATGAGGATCAAATCCTTAGGCCCATACACAAGCGTATATGAAAGAGTCTAGATCAAGAAAGCGGAAGCAATTTTGGATCTTGAACACTCTAAGTTGATCAATTTTGTAAAATAAAAAACATGCTCAAAGCTGGAAAAACAGAGGGATAGAAAACTCAACTTTGAAGATCAAATTCTCTTCACCCGGTGGATGGTTTTCAACACGAACACTTCGTGGACAACCGTTAGAGTCTTTCCTACTATCCTCAGGCCTTAGAACGGATTGTGGGATCCTAGGTTGAGAGAATTTGGAAGAAAAGACCTCAAAGGTCACTAATTCGGGATTATTGAATTTTTTGTAAAAATTCTCTCAACATCCCTCAAATCACCATTATATAAAGCTTCAAAAAGCTTCAATGGAGTGACAACTCAAGGGTGATGAGAATGCTTTGAAATGGAGGTGGCCAATTTTGATGAATTTTGAAGATGAGAGGGATTGGGCAAGTTGTACTTTGGATTTTATGGAAAATCCACAAATTTTACATATAATTTTAATTCTAAAAATCAATATTAAATTGATTTTTAATTAAAATTAATTTAGGATGCTTTGAAATGGAGGTGGCCAATTTTGATGAATTTTGAAGATGAGAGGAATTGGGCAAGTTGTACTTTGGATTTTATGGAAAATCCACAAATTTTACATATAATTTTAATTCTAAAAATCAATATTAAATTGATTTTTAATTAAAATTAATTTAATTAATTATTAAATAATTAATTTAATTAATTATTAAATAATTAATTTAATTAATTAATTTTTAATTTAATTTAATATCAAATATTAAATGAAATAAATTGCCCGATCCCGATCGATTTTCCGAACATGGATCTTTATTCATGCTATAAATCGATCCACTCGATAACCACCAGGACACTCCACTAAAGCCCAGTTGTTGCACTCTCCTCACTGTAGATATATTTTTGTCCACTCGATATAACCATGATCAGTAAGTCGATCCTTCACAGGTCGTTCGTAATTACAGCTGGGTCAAGATTACCGTTTTACCCCTATAATTAACTCTTGTTCCTTAAGTACCACTGATCCTCTAATGAACAATTGGTTTGTGGTCCAACCAGCAAACCGAATCCCTCTCGGGCAAATGAGAGGGGTGGGCCCTTTGTTCAAGACTCGGAGTCATCACTTAAGGGAACAACCTCTCTACTAATCCCTTAAGCGGGTAGGAGTGAATTCCATCTTATAGAACTATGTTCCCAGCTATCTACCCGATTTTATTCCTGAAATGGGAGGCTTATTGAGTCGGCAATCTCGAGCCACTCTCACCCATGCAAAACTAAGGATAATCCGAATAAACAGGAGTCCATAGAACGCTCAGGATTAAGATCGAGTTACCTAGGTCATCG
This sequence comes from Trichosanthes cucumerina, assembly GCA_036507285.1. Lineage (NCBI taxonomy): Eukaryota > Viridiplantae > Streptophyta > Magnoliopsida > Cucurbitales > Cucurbitaceae > Trichosanthes > Trichosanthes cucumerina. The sequence goes on from CM071841.1 coordinate 21,215,122, forward strand.
TATGAATATAGTCGATTAAGACGATGAAACGGAGTTATAAAGTCTAAGTGACTATTTCATGATCGATCTTATGCAAACTCATTGCATGTGGCGCCCCCACTCACATGTCTCCACATGAACGATTTAGGATCACATCGTTTGTTCTCTACAAAGTGGGTCGCGTCCATAGTGTCCCGAGGATAAGGTACCCAGCCCTATCCTTATACTATAGGTTGTTCTGGCTATAACTTGAACTTGATCCACTTTTATGTTACACATAAAGTTCAAGTATTCATCCAATAGCCAAGGGTTCTTTATTGGATTATGGTTACACAATACACAATAGTCAATAACACCTTTACTGAAAAAATTTTAATAACAACTTTATTGTGAAATAAAATATACATTCATTTACAAAACCACGAGTTTTAGGACATAAAACCCAACAATCTCCCACTTGGACTAAAACGCGTGCGTAGGGTAAAACATCTTTGAGCAAAGAAAAAGCGCCTCTTTGTACAACCCGTAGTCCTAGACTCTCTCCAAAGCGATCTGTGAGGGGCTTTGTAAACGAATCAGCAATGTTGTGCTCCGAAGCGATCTGCGTGACGATCACGTCTCCTCGTTGCACAATCTCCTGATGAGATTATATTTGCGCTCTATGTGCATTCCGCGCTTATGGCTTCTAGGTTCTTTGGAATTTTCCACTGCACCACTATTATCACAATAAAGGGTTATAGGCAAATTCATATTTGGAACAACTTCCAAATCGGTCAAGAACTTCCTAAGCCATACAACCTCCTTCATTGCTTAAGTCACGACATACTCACGGCGATGGTGGAGTCGACAATACAACCTTGCTTTATACTCCTCCATACTATAGCTCCTCCGTTAAGAGTGAACACCGATCCCGATGTGGATTTCCTCGAATCTACATCGATCAAAAAATCGTAGTCGGTGTATCCTGCAAGATCAAATCCTTTGCGTCATACACAAGCATATAGTCCCTCGTTCTCCTAAGATACTTGAGGATGTTCTTAACGGCGATCCGGTGATCATATCACGGATTAGAGGCGATATCTCGTTGACTATTCCCACTTTGCATAGCATATGTCGGGTCGAGTACATAACATGGCATACATCGACTACTCGACAGCGGCGGATGCATAGGGAATGCGTCTCATATCCTCAACTTCTTGAGGTGTCTTAGGACACTATTCCTTAGACAAATGAATTTCATGCCCGAAAGGTAATGAACCCTTCTCTGGAATTCTCGCATCTTATATCTAACCAACATCTTGTCAATATAAGATGCCCGAGAGAAAGATGCTAGCGTTTTGTTCTTGCGATTCCGAACGATTTGGATTCCAAGAACAAATTGAGCCTCTCCCAAATCTTTCATTTGGAATTGGGTCGCTAGCCATTGCTTAACGCCAGTCAGGAATCCTGCATCATTCCCAATGAGCAAGATATCGTCTACATATAGAACTAAGAAAGCTACAGTGGTATTGACTATCTTCTTGTAAACACAAGGCTCGTCAATATTCTGTTCAAAGCCATAAGATTTGATCGCAGTATCAAATCTTATATTCCAGGATCTAGAAGCTTGCTTCAATCCATAGATGGATCGTTTAAGCTTGCAAACCTTTTGCTCTTGACCTCTGACTATGAACCCCTCTGGTTGATCCATATAGATACTCTCTTCAAGATTGTCATTCAGAAAGGTCGTCTTGACATCCATTTGCCAAATTTCATAGTCATAAAACGTGGCAATGGACAAGAGTATTCTAATGGACTTGAGCATGGCAACAGGGGAGAAGGTTTCTTCATAGTCCACTCCTTCCCTTTGAGTATAACCCTTTGCCACAAGTCGAGCCTTAAAGGTTTGCACCTTCATCGGCTTGATCTCGTTCTCTCTTGTAGATCCACTTGCAACCGATAGGTCTTTCACCATCCGGTTGATCTACAAGTTTCCGATCGAATTGAAGTACATTTACTCCATTTCAAGGTCCATGGCTTTAATCCACTGGTCCCTATCTATATCATTCATTGCCTGTTTATAGGTCAATGGATCCTCAACGCCATCATCAGATATGACGACTTGGGTTTCAGTCAAACTCATGTAACGGTCAGGTTGTCTAACATCCCTCCCACTACGTCGAGGCATTCTCAACACTTGAGAAGGACCAACTTGATCAACAACTTTTGTTGATTTATCTGTAGCTTCCCTGGAAATTTCACTTAAGACAATCCTGCTACGAGGCTGATGATCTCTCATGTGGTCTTCCTCTAAGAACGTGGCATTTGTCGACACAAGCACCTTGTCCTCTTGAGGATCATAAAACAGACCACCTTTCGTTTCTTTGGAGTATTCTATGAATAGGCATAATTTTGAACGATGTTCCAATTTCTTTGGATTGGACACCAACACATGTGTCGGACATCCCCAAATCCTGAAGTGACGTAAACTCTCTTTACGCCCTTTCCATAACTCGTAGGGTGTTTCTGAAACACGCTTAGACGGAACCATGTTCAAAATATATACAACAACTTCTACTGCATATCCCTAAAACGAACTAGGCAGCTGAGCGTAGCCCATCATAGATCGAACCATGTCTAACAAGGTTCTATTTCTCCTCTCAGATACACCATTCTGCTGAGGTGTACCGGGCGCTGAGAGTTGGGATACGATTCCATGTTCTATCATATAGTCTTGGAATCTTAAATCCATATACTCTCCACCTCGATCTGATCAAAGTGTTTTAATTTTTTACCTAATGTGTTCTCAACTTCTGTCTTATATTCCTTGAACTTTTCAAGGGTTTCAGACTTATGATGCATTAGGTAAAGATAGTCATACCTAGAATAATCATCAATGAAACTGATGAAATATTCATACCCTACTCGTGCCTTGACATTCATAGGACCACAGAGATCCGAATGTACGAGTTCCAAGGGTTCTTTGACTCTATAACCTTTTTCAGAAAAAGGTCTTTTAGTCATTTTTCCTTCGATACATGACTCACATGGTGGTAAAGAGTTGTCCTCTAACTGACTTAGGAGACCACTCTTGACCAATCTCCCAATTCTATTGAGATTAATGTGGCCTAGTCTCAAGTGCCAAAGATAGGTACTAGGAGAAAACTTCTGCCTTTTATTTTGAGTATCAGCTGTTTTAAACATCTCGGTGTTCAAAATAGCTTTTACTTCTGTTGGTCTTAACACATATAAGTTGTTTTCTAGTTTAGCAGAACATAATCGTACACCTCTTTTGCAAATGAACGCTTCATTATGATCAAAAAATACTTTATACATATGTTCAAGCAAACAAGAGATAGATACAAATTTCTTTTGATTCTAGGAACCAAAAGTACATTTTCTAATAAAATAAATCTATCTCTAAACAACAACTTCACAGCCTCCCTTCGCTTTGGTGAGATAACCTCTCCGCTCCAACCACGAGAGATATCTCTCATCAAAGAAATCTTCTTTGCCAGAACTAGTTTCTGAAAAAAGAACAAACATGGTTAGTGGCTCCTGAATCTAATATCCAAAGCGGAATCATCATGTTCCACTAAACATGTTTCAACAACAAGTAAATCATATTTACCTTGTCTTTCTTTCTCTCGCCTTTCTTTTCAAAGAAGGTACTTGGGCGGTTCCTTTTCCAGGTGCTCGCCTACACCACAAAGGGAAACATTTTCCCGTGGCTTTGGCTCATGCGGCGGGAGCTGTCCCTTCCCTTTGTCCTTCTTCTTCTTTTTCTGAATACCCTTATTCTTAGTAAAAGAAGGACCAGACTTGGTCCCTGAGGACGATCCTTTTAGGAATTTCTTCGAAGTGACAACGTTTGCCTCCTTCTCTTTTCATTTTGATTTCATCAGGGACTCAAAAGTCTGAAGCTCGTTCAGGAGAGTAGTCAGGTTATACTCTATCTTATTCATCACCGCATTGGTGCGGAGTGGCAGGAAACTCTTCGGAAGAGATTCCATAATAAAGGTTACCTGACTTTTCTCATCTATGACAACCCCATTTACTTCAGCCACGTTGAAGTGGACCATCATGTCAAGGACATGTTCCCTAACAGAGGCTCCCTCCTTCATACAAGAGTTGTAAACGTATTTGAGAGCATCATAATGGACCGATGAGGACGGTTGTCCGAACATCGCCTGTAATGATCCCATGATCTCCTTTGCGGTGACCATGATCTCATGTTTCTTAGACAACACATCAGATATGTTGGCTAAGATATAGACTCGGGCCTTCTCATTAGCCCTAATCCATCTGTCATAAGCATCCCAAACAATTCGGTTTGCAGTCGAGCTGGGAAGGGGAGGACATTCCTCCGTTAAGACGAACCTCAGATCATCAAGAACAAGAATCGTATTCAAGTTTGATTTCTAGGTTCCATAATTATCGCCGCTAAGTTTATTGAAGGCGATTAACTGGATAAAAGAGTTCGACATGCTGAAAAAGAATGAATTCTATTAGTGAATTGTTAGTAACCTATCCAATTTAAGAATTTAGCAAAAGTAATAATGTACCCATAAACTCATTATTGTTTTTGCAACGATACTTCAGTGAGTCAGAGCAACCGCTACCGAGGGACAGTCAATCACTCCTTCACTGAACCAAGACATTCTTGACTAAATGCCAATACCGGAATAACTCTTATTCCTATAACATTCTAGTTATCGCTACTTTGGTCAAGAACTTACTAACACTTAGCAATCCTTGTAAGTGTGACCTGCCATTTTCAGACCTCAGAGGTCGGCCCCAACAATGCTACCGAATTGGAGAGACAAAGTTGGGAATGGACCTAAGAGACCCTATCCATTTCTGGAGTTTGAGTTGTTCCGAATCCCATGTTACATCCCTCCGAATGGATGGTGCTACTTCGGGCAACTTGCAGGCGCAACATGGGAATCTCACGGTCAAACCTAATGGAGGAGACCGTAGGATGTGTTGACACACCTCCTTCGCTCACTTACTATAAATACTTTTTCCATTCACCTTGCTCTTGATTTATGCAAACACCATCCGAATGGGGATGCCCTATTAACATCACGAGGCCGAGCATAAATCTCACGGTGTGAACATCGTGGAGAGCGTAAGAGGAAATTGATATATCATATATACCTTTTCGCTCCCACTAAGTATTTTAAACTGTTTGGGTATACTTTTACTTAGGCATATTCCGGCTAAAATAATATGACCTAAGTCTACCAATATAACAATTATACTGAAATTACCTAAGTCTATTAACCTTTTAATAAACCTAGGTCTATGAGTTTAATTTATTAACTTTTAATAAACGCCACTCACGAAAGATAATTTATAAACCTATAGATTAAATTCACTCTCAGGTCAGTTCCAAGGTAGGGGTGTTCCGTTTCCGTCAGCTTAAGTACCTCAACCTAGCCAGAACCTTCCTTAGTCAGAGTCCCTCTTTAATCAAAGTTTATAAATTATTGGTTTCCTAATTCTAATCTTATTAGAACTAGATAACCTAAGGTCTAATTAATTCCAGTTCTAAAACCATTTTAAAACTAATTAATTAACCTTAGGTTACATGCATTTCTATGTTATAAACAGATTGAACATTCATCACATGAATAAACATACATTTATAACAAATCCATCACATGAAAAATGCATAGCAATTATATGTTTAATTTTTTTTAATTAATATAACCCTTATATTAATTATAATTAAACATATAATATTTGTTTCATAAATTAATATAACTCTTATATTTATTCTTATGAAACCCAATTAACATGTATGGAGCATGCTTCCTATGGTGGGATTTCAAAACAAAACAATACAAGCATTGCTCTGATACCAATTGATGGAGATCAGATCTCCTTGAGCAGCGGAAACGTGTTTGGAATCGTAATATGCAAGATTGTTTTTTTTTTAAACAAAAACTCATACATTGACAAAATATACAGAACAAGCATGTTAATCCTAATCTAATTAGAGCATGGAGTAGTACATACATGCAAACATACTACAAGTTTAAAAATTAAACTAATAAAGAAAGAGGAATTGCCTTTGTAGTTTTCCTCAGCAGCAACTCTTTGCTCCAATCAGTACAGCAACACAAGAAGCTTTAGTTTCTTTGTTTTTCTCCAAGAAAGACACTACCTACAGGAGAACCTCCTATATCTCTGAGTTCTACTTAGATCTACCTTAGTGGAAAGATAATCCAACAATTGGAATTTGAGAATTGAGAGTGTGAGAGAATTTTTGAGCAACTGCAATTCTCCAATTGCAAAAACAGGTTGATCGATCCTTTGCAAGAGCAACCCCCTTCTCCCTGTTGTACTATCGATAGGGAGAAGTAGGGGGGGTAGTGGGAACGTGTCTGGATGACACGTTCCCTTATTTTATTATTAAAATAATAATAATAATAATTAAATAATAATTAAATCAAATTTAATTATTAATTTAAATAATATTTAAATAATACAAATTAAATATCATATATTTAATTTGGATTAAATCTCATTTAATCATATTACCCCTTTAACTTATAGTTTTAATGTACATCAAGTGCACATTAAATTTTAACCTATAGTTTTCAAATGTGAATCACATTCACATTTAATATAATATTTGAACTCTTTCAAATATTCAATTCTCTCATATAATATGAATCATATTCACATTAAATTTATAATATGTAGTTCCAAAACTATATATTATATCGTATCCATATACATTAAATATATTCCCTAATGAATTTGAACATTTCAAATTCAAATGATCTAAGAACCCTTTACGAGCTAGAAGGTGGACCTAATGGACCTACAGATAAGAAGGTCCAACTATACGAGATTGCTCGGTTAATCTCATTAACCTCCCAATCAACATTCGTTAACTGCGGGAACACTCCACTAAAGCCCCACAGCTGCACTCTTCTCACTGCAGATATATTTCTGTGTCCATGGATATTGACCAATAACAGCAACTCAATCCTTCACGAATGTTCATAACACCAGCTGGGTCAAATTACCGTTTTACCCCTGGGTTACATCTTGTACCTTAAGTACCAGTGCTCCTCTAATGAACAATTTGTTTGTGGTCCTACCAAAAAATAGAGTCCCTCTCGGGCCAATGAGAGGGTCGGGCTCTTTGTTCAAGTCCCGGACACACCACTTAAGGGAACATTCCTCTACTTACCCTAGTAGGCGGGAAGGAGTGAATTCCATCTTGCTAAGTTAAGTTCCCAGCCCCTCACTTGGTTTTGTCTCCAAGAAGGTAGGCATATTGAGTTGGCGAATCTGGCCACTCTCACCCATACTAGTCAAAGGACAATCTCTCGCGAACAGGAGTTCGTAACCTTCTCAGGATTGAGATCAAGTTGTCTAGGTCATCCCAGTGAAATAGAAACCTAACTAGTCAACAGAGTTACAGCTAGAGGTTACTATTTCGTGGTCCAATTTTATGTAGTCTCATTACATAGGATATCTCCACTCACATGTCATCTACACGAACACGTTAGGATCACTGTGTTTGTATCATATACAAAGTGCGCCACATCCATAGTTTAACCAGGGTAAGGTACCCAAATCTTATCCCCTAACTATAGACCTTTTAGGTTGTATCTCGAACCGAGATCCTTTTTATGTACATTACATTCAATTAGAGATTCATTTAACAGCCTTGGATGTTTAGTTTATTGGATTTAGGGTTTAAATAAAGGCAAACTCGTAGATAACGAACAATAACACTTTATTGAAATAATAACACTTTATTACATTAATTAGAACATAATTACAAACTACGAGTTTTAGGGCACAAATCCCAAGGACATAAACTCCCCTTTCTCTTTAACCTTCATATCCACAAAATTTTCAAATAAGTCCAAGAGATATCTACCCTAATCAAAGAGGACTCCTGATCGCTTATGGGTGAAGTGTTGATTGCACCTACAAAACTGAAAAGAAAAACAACTAGAAGAAAAGAAAATAAACTTAATTAAACCGATAAAGCAAAAACAAAACAAGTAAATCAACGAAATCAAATTAATTGCTTGGAGCATATAAGAATTATCAAGAATTATAGAAGCTCCCTGAAAATGTTCTTCTCAAGTATTTGTTGAACTGATAGAGGCTATGCCTCTTTGGAACTTCTCTTTCCAATAGTGTTTAGTTCTCATCCCATTTGCTTTAAATTCTCCCTCATCTTTACCAACACAATGTCTAAAAACAAATGGATCATTCAAGAAATAAAACTTCACCTCATGGAGAAAAGATTTCAGTTGTTGTTTTGATAAACCAGAAGGCAAAATTCCATAAGCAAGGTGGTTGGCAAGGTCATCATACCAAGGTTTTCTCACTTTCCTAATGTGATCTCATCAGAAATAATCGCTCATCAATGAAAGAATTCTTACGTTTTGGTTCTTTGGAGCAATTTCAACAGTGAAATATCATTTTCCAGTAGCAAACTTACTGATGTGATTATTGAAAAAATTTTCTTCTCACCTAGGTAGAAATACCTTGGATTTGTGGGCAAAGTCTTTAACTCATAGACTGGGAGTTCTTTGATAGATGGGTGCAATGGTGATGTTTTCTTTTCCCTTAATTTCAAATGTTCAAACACTTTCTTGGACTTAGAAATTTCAGCCAAATTCTCACCATCTTCTTCTAAACTGCTGCTTTCCAAACTCTCTGTTATTGTTCCTCCAACAGATTGAACATAATGCTCCAGCATTTCCAGCTCAGTGTACTCTTTAATCCCTTCTTCCAACACTTGAATCAAAGAACACTCCTCCACATCAGTTGGGCACTTCATTGCATCAAAAATATTGAACTTGATCTCTTGATCATGTACCCTCATTGTAAGTTTACCTTTTTGAACATCAATTAAAGTATTCCCTGTTGCCAAAAAGGGTCTTTCTAAGATAATAGGCACATCTTTATCAGTCTCATAATCCAAGATTATAAAATCTGCTGGAATATGAATTTATCCACTTGTACCAAGATGTCCTCTATCCTCCCTTCAGGATAAGTAATGGATTTGTTAGCTAACCGTAATGTAACTGTGGTGGGCCTAACTTCACCTATGCCTAATATTTTGCAAATGGACAATGACATAAAGTTAATGCTAGCTCCTAAGTCACACAAAGCTCGACCTAACTCCTTGCCTCCTATGGAAATGGGAATGGTGAATGATCCAGGGTCTTGGAGTTTAGGAGGAATTGAGTTTGTTACAATGGAGCTACACTCACCTGTCAAGGGACAACTTCATACTCAACTTGTTTCTTCTTCTTAGTCAACATATCTTTAAGAAACTTCACATAATTTGGCATTTGTTCCAAGGCTTCAACAAAAGGTATATTTATGTGAAGTTGTTTAAAGACATCGAAAAACTTCTTAAATTGAGCATCTTGAGTATTCTTTTTCTTCAACCTTTGAGGGAATAGTGGAGGAGGTGGTTTAAACTCAGGAATAGTAGTAGGAATGCACTCAGATGGTTTTGAAGGTTGTGCTCTAGGTATCTTTTCAATCTCCTCATTTCCTACTTCCCTAGGTTCCAACTGTTTCTCTTTTTTCTCTTCCTCAACTTGCATTGCAAAGTCCTCCTCTTTTTGTTTCTTTTTGCTGATTTCCTCAAGCTTAGTCAATGTTTTCCCACTTCTTAACTTTATGGCTAGCACTTGTTCTTTTCCTTCTCTTTTTGGAATTTCAGTGTCAGAAGGAAGTTTACCTTGAGGCCTTGATCTTATTTCATTGGCAAGCTGACCCAATTGCACTTCAAAGTTTCTCATTGAAGCTTGTTGACTTTGAATAACAACATCATTTTTAGCCATATATTCCTTCAACAAGCTTTCAAGAGAAGTACCTGGAACATGCTGTGGGGTTCTTCTTTGTCCTCTGATCTTTGGAGCATCGGTTCTTTGATTTCCATAAGCCTGCTGATTCTGATGCCCAAAACCTGGTGGGTAATTCACCTTTTGCTGCCCTTGGGGGGCTTGAGAATTGCTTCCTTGACCTCCCCAAGCAAAGTTAGGATGACTTCTCCAACCTGGGTTATAGGTATTAGAATAAGGATGGTTCCTTTAATTAACTTGGTTCCCAACATAGTAAACTAAGGCTGGATTACTAGGACAAAATTCAAATGTATGTCCTTCACCACAATAAACACATGACTCAGTACGTACCACTTGGTTCACCATGGCTGCATTTTGAACATTAGGGGAGATTTGAGCTACATTTCCAACAGTTAAGTTTTTCAACATGTTAGCCATGGACGTCATTTAGGCATTTATAGCAGTTAAGGCATCTAACTCTAACATCCCTTTGTTCTTTTTGCCTTGGGAGCTCCTTGAATCAACCCACTGACAGTTGTTTGAGGATATTCTTTCCAATATCTCAAAAGTTTCATTATAGGTCTTTGATAAAAGAGCCCCATTTGCAGAAGCATCGACAACTTGTTTAGTGGTTGTATTCAACCCATTGTAAAATATCTCCATTTGAATACAATGAGAGAGTCTATGATGAGGGCACTTCCTAAGCAAGTCCTTAAATCTCTCTCAGGCCTCACTCAAGGTTTCATCATCAAATTGTTGAAAAGCCACGATCTCATTTCTAAACTTAGAATTCCTAGTTGGTGGGAAATATTTAATAAAGAATTTTTCAGCAAGTGTGTTCCAAGAATCAACTGCCCCAGGAGGAAGTGTATTCAACCATGTCTTGGCTGCATCTCTAAGGGAGTAAGGAAACAAACTCAACCTTAGAGCATCCTTCGGCACTCCTGGCAGTATAAAAGAATCACTAACCCCTAGGAAGCATTTCAAATGCAGATGAGGATCTTCAGATGATAGTCCATGAAACTGTCCTATGGTTGGAAGCATTTGAAACATGACAGGTTTAAGCTCAAACGTAGGGGCTTGGATTTCTGGCCTAATGATCCCAGGATTTAGCTCTTCAACCAAGGGATTGGCATAAGTTATGATAGCTCTCTCCCTGTCATCTGCTAAAACAATAACATTGGCAGGGACCATAGCTTGGGGTTCAACTAAAGGTGGTCTAAAGCCTCCTTGACCTTGTGGCTGGTTTCTAGGATTATTCTGAGGATTATTAGGATCTACAAGACCTCCACAAAAATCTGTCATTTTTTCCTTTTGAATCCTTCTTCTTCTATGTAATGCTCTCTCAGGTTCAGGATCTAAGAAAAATTCTAAACCTGGGAAATTATTCATGCACAATTACAACACCTGAAAAACAAAGAAACACCTTAGTTAGACCTTTCTTTCAGCTAAAAAAAAATCACAAAAACAACTCAAACAAAGTAAAAATCAAACTAATCCCCGACAACGGCGCCAAAAACTTGTTTGCTTTAAAGGGGTGTATGAAATTATCAATAAAACACTCCTAAACTGTGCAAGTATATACAATCTAAGCAGCAAGTGATAAGTAAATTTAATCGTCTCCTCAGGGATTAGTTGTGGAAATTTCACTAAGTTAAGTTGAATTTAATGAGTAAAGGGTAACCAACATAAATGAAACGAGTAATGAGTTTAGAAATTAAAAGTAACAACTAAAAAGCTAAGGGATTGCGGAAGTGAATTAATAAAATAAGACAGCAACAACACAAGTTTAACCAAAGCAGTAAAAAGGAGATAGGATTAGGGATGAAATTATGCTTCAACAATCTTAATGCTAGAGCTCAAAACTGCACCAGAACCCAAAACAGTTTAATTCACGGAATCTTTCCAGATTTCCTCGCGATTTAGGCACTTAATTCCCATTAAACACCTTAATTTTAGCTCCTAACTGTTAACACTAGGTGAGTGACTATCCCTAGACTCCTCAATCACCTGAGAAAAGTAAATCTCTTAATTAGAACTAGTGGCATGCCTTGAAATGGTTTACTCTTCCCTTTCCCAAGTTGGAATAAACAATGCTAAAATGAGATGGCCAACCAAATTCTAGCTAAACAGTAAATTCACAAGGCATGAGAGTAGGATTGCAGTAATTTACTCTTACATTAAGTTTGCATCCACATAAAATCTCCCAATCCTCGCCCCAAGGATGATTTGTTCATGGTGATAAGAAAAGACAACAATAAAACAGTAAACCAAATGTTAAACATGCTTAAAATGGTTTTAGTTACAATGTAAAAGAGTAAATAGCAAGAAAACAATAGAATAAACAAGTGGGTGAAGTTCAAAGGCCTCTTTTGGTCCACTCCAGCCTTCTTCCAGCAGAGGAATGCTTCCCAAATTGGCCTCTCTTGATTCTCCACTGCTGTCTCCTTCTTCCACTTGACTTTTTCTCCTTTTCTTCTTGCCCACTCTCCTCCTTGCCCTAAAAATGGCTAAGAAAGTCTTTATATCACACCCATATAGAAATGAGGGTTGAATAGACAAGGAAAAACGGTCTGGCGACTTCCCATTGGTTCTCAGCGGCTGATGTGGCGGTTTTTATCAAGCTCAATTAATGAGATCTCTCCCACGTGCGTATTTTGCGAACTGGTACTAGAATTTTTTGCTCCAGCAATCTTGATCCTTCAAAGAAATTGCACAACTGACTGACTCAAGTAAACCTTCAACACTTCATAACATCCATTTTCCCAAGAACTCTTGTAAACATGGCCAAATGACAAAATTCAGCAATGAAAAGTACTTGAATGGCTTTATGGTACTTCAAAAATACTTTGTAAACATTAACACACAAAAGTACCTAATCAAGGTGTTAAAATAGTCAAGAAAGCTCAAAATACCAAGAAATAATCACAATAAAAGCTCAATCTTAGCTCTCATTCTAAGAGCTAACATCACACCCTCGAGCCATAATCTAAGCTACAGTTCTAAACTAACTTAGCGCAAGAACAAAGAAGTCAAAAGAATAGCATAACAAGTGCTAACACACAAGAAAATCAAATAGCCTTAACTACTTTACAAAATAAAAGCAAACCTGGAGATGACGAAGCGACTTCCTGCTAGAGGGTATGAGGATCGTTGCCTACGATGTAGGCGAGTATACAAAATCGAAAACCTATGCTTTGATACCAACTGTAACGACCCTAATTTTTCAAATCCAAAACTATTAGGTGCGTTACTAAGCACCACCGTCTGTGCCAAAACTTCGGCAGCATAACGGCGTTGCTAAGACAAAACACACATTTTTTCTGACCTGTGTAAAGCATAAACTGTAAAAGGGGTATTCAATGCCCTAGTTTAGTGTATTATTTGCATTTGAGAAATATATCTTGTACTCCACTAGCTTTAGTTCAAGTGGGAGTTTGTTGGGGTGTATGCCCTAAACTCGTGTCGTTTGCAATAGTTGTTGTATTGATAAATAAAAGTTATTTTATCATCAAACCTTGTATCTCGTATTTTAAACTTAATTCAATAAACTAAGCTCCAGGGGCATTCACATTTATGAAATCTTGAACGACGTGTAATGGACACACAAATAGGATCACGTTTGAGTAATTGACCCGAATGGTCTACAGTATATGGATAAGGTTGGGTACCTCATCCTGGTAACACTGTGGATGCGATCCACTTTGTATTGGATACAAACGAGACGATCCAACTCGTTCATGTAGTTGACATGCGAGTGGGTGCATCCTGTGCAATGAGATTGTACAAGAACGAATCATGAATTATTAGACCAACTGATGCAATACTATTAACAGTTTAGGACTAATAAATTCGTAGATGATCATTAGTGACTAAATTTTAATCATGAGCGTGCTACGAACTCCTGTATGCGGGGGGTCTGCCCTTTGACTAGTACGGGTGAGAGTGGCATGTGTTGCTCGCTCAATATTCCTATCTTCTCAAGTGCAGAACCATGTGGATAGTTGAGAACTTAACTATGCAAGATGAAATTCACTCGTTCCCGATCTAGGGAAACTAGAGGGGTTGTTCCCTTAACTGCTGACTCCAGAGCTTGAACAACGGGGCACCACCCTCTCACTGGCCCGAGAGGGACGTTGTTTATGGTAGGACCATAAACAAAGTTTTTCATTAGAGGATCACTGGTACTTAAGGAGCGAGAGGTAGGCATAGGGGTAAAACGATAATTTGACCCAGTTTTTACTACGAACGACCTGTGAAGGGTCGACTCATGATATTGATTATATCGATGGACACAAGGCTATAGTGGAGTGACACTGTAGTTAATGAATGTTGATTAATGGGATCAAAGAGTTTGGTTAGGTAATCTCGGATCGTTGGAGCTCATGATCTGTAAGTCCATTAGGTCCCTCGATTGGCTCAATTATGGATTTAATGAGGATATAAAGTTTGGAGTGAATTTGAAGTGTTCAAGTTCGCATAAAGGGTATTTATGTCAATTACATGACATATAATTGATATAATATATAGTTTGATGTGAATGAGATTCATATTAAACTAAACTATAAGCCAAATTATGGAATTAAGGCTTAGTGGAAGAAATTAATTTGAGAGAAGTAAAATTGAATGTGATTTAATTTTAATTCTACAATTATGTAAATGAGATTTGTATAATAAAGTATGTGCTACCTTATACTATATAATTATGCAAATATGATTTGCATATTATATGGTTGTTGTTAAAATGGTAAATAGGTGGAGAATTTCTCTCCACCACATACCATTATATAAGGATGCTTTGTGAAGCATTCTATAGATCATTCCATCATTTTTCGGATTTCACCAATAAGGAACTCTAGCAAATTCTCTCTAGTTCTCTCAATTCTCTCTACACCCATAACCAAAAAGGAACCCACCTTCCTCCCTTATCCGCAGGAGAACAACCGAGAAGATTAAGTGGAAGTGTCCAAAGATCGAGTTTGGTTCGGGGATCATTTAGGAGATCAAGAGAGATCGTGAACTCGGGAGGAGGAAAACGCAAAGAAAAGTTCTTCAAAAGGTTAGTAGTTGTTGTACTCTTTCCTTTTCCTTCTATGCTTAACCTGGATTTACATGTGATGTATATTAGTTTTTAAGAAAAACTGTAACATAACGAAAGCAACGTGATTCACATCGCTTCCGTTGTAGGATTCAATCCTTTCATAAACACACTCTAGAAGGTTTACAAAACACCCAACCTTTCCCAAACTACAATCAACAATAGGTTGAGTTCCCAACAGATCATAAAATCACAACAGTTGTGCAACAACATGAAGAAAAATGTGTAAGAGACTAGCTTCACTTTAAGAAGAACAAGACCCTAAAACACCCTATAAGTCAATCAACAAGGAAACTTCACAACATAAATAAAGTCTAAATCTATTAAGAAGGTACAACAGAAATATAAAGTACTATAATAGATACTATGAGCTAAAAAACACCAAAGATCATCCTCATAGCCTCGTCAGGTTGCCACCATCGTCATCCATCCCACAGTTCAACTTTTATATGCAAACAAAACAACAAAAGAAAAGAGTGAATATAAAAATACCCAATAAGCAACCCACTTACGTCCCAACCTATCTCAACAAAACAACAAGGCTCATCTACTAAATTTAACTCCAACCCCAAAATAGGACTCACATTTAACACATTTCACTCTGAGCCCCCTGTGGAAATAACTCGAGCTCTTCCTTCGGTTCTGGAACTTTAATTGACGATGCAATGAGAGAAAGAAACTCTCACGCCACTACACACTGGCATAAAGCAGAGCAAGTACGTATCTTACACGCCTTATGGGGAATCGCCCCTAAGCCCTCACGAGATAATGGAAAGCAACCACTCCCTGATCTCATCGGCGACGCACCCCAATCTCACGAGCCTATCATATATCGTTAACCTAGAGGTTCCGGCTTGCTCAGGCGTAACTCAGGGTTTAGTAAGTGCTGGGTCCCGGGTTTTATAAGCTTACTAGGGGTTCTAACTAGGCATTCATAATATCCTCAACCCATTCACAAGGGTCCTAAATCCAACTAGCTTCTCACTCTAACCAAGCTTTAACTCAAATCAAACACCTATTAGGAATGCTAAGTACAACCTGAACAATGAACCCCCACCTCACATAATAAGACACATAGTCAATAGATACATGATAAATACGATCAAACATGATTCATAGGCTCAGGATACACATAATCATGTCAAGTATGAACCTCATAAAACATAATAAGACACATAGTCCATAGATGCATGATAAATACGATCAAATATGATTCATAGGCTCAGGATAACATACACATAATCATGCTGAGTATAAAACTCATAAAACATGCTACACAAGTTTCATAAGCACTTTAAATAGCTAAACCAAAATCTAATGATGAAGACATCTTAAGATCATACAAACAACAATGTCGTTCACCTTGCTCCTTCACTTAAGAGTTAGGTGATAATTCACATGACTACTTACCTTATGTTTGAAGATTTAGAAAAAGAATGTGTGCTCCTAAACAACCAAAACGAGGTCTAAAACAAACTTAAGGCGTCCACACTGATCGAGCTAGATCAATTCCGCCGGCGGTGGCGACGGTCAGACGACTCCCGACGGCGGTCTGGCGGGATGAAGAAAGTGAAGAAAGAGAAGAAGAGAAGAGTTTTGAAGTGTGCCCTTTAAGTTGCAATTACTCTAGTTTAAATAGGCACCAAAGAATCCTAGTCCTTTTAGAACAAGGAATCGTAATTCTTTTTAGAAAAAGGAATCCTAAACCTTTTTAAAACAGAAATCCTAATCTTTTTTAAACTTTGAAACACTCTTTCCTTACACAAAAAAAAAAAAAAAAACTCTAGATTCGTAATCCTGATTCGATTATCCAAAAAAATAAAATTTAAAACAAATACAAATTAAAACACTTAATTTTACGGGGTCTTACAAAAAGTTAACCCTAAAGTCTAGATTTTCAAAGAGAACTAGATAAAAAATTAATGTTAAATAAAGATGACATTACATGTCAAATTATTTAATTTACTACCAGAACATCTCCAGACATGGTTATAAAAATATTGGGTTAAATTCTAAGTTTAATCTCTAAACTTGAAGGGTGTGTCTAAAATACCCAAAAATTTGAAAAAATATCAAACAAGTCCTTAGACTTTTAGTTTTGTATCTAATAGGTTCATGAAATTTGAAAACGTCGAATAAGTTCATAAATTTTCAATTCCTATCTAATAAGTCTTTGACATGTATATGCCAAATTTATAAAAATGAATTCATCCCTTAGATAAAAAATCAAATTTTTATGTCTAATAACAAGATAAACTTTCAATTTCGTACTTAATAAGTTTGTGTATTTCTTACAAATGTTGAATCAATCAGCTTATTAAAGACAAAATTAAAAATACGAGATTTATTGATACTTTTTAAACTTCTTGAATGTATTAAATACAATATTAGAAAATTTAAGGACTTAAAAGCTTATATTTAAAAAAAAAATGATGAGATTTATTTATAAAGTAAAAAAAGAAGAAAAGAAAAGGACGGGGGATCTTATACAAAGTATGAAATTGAGGTGTTGAATATTGAGTGAAATGATTGCGAGCAGGTTGCAAACTGACTGAGCAATATCCAGGCTTTGCAGAAACATCCCATGCCACTCTCCTTCCCATCTCATTATTGAACCTGTCATAAATTATATGATTTGACTTATTTAATTTAATACTATTTTATGCCCATCACACCAATGTCTATGTCAAAATCCCAACGCTTCTTTTTTTTTTCTTCATTAAATTACATTTTTGTTAAATTAGCTTTCTAAATGCTCTTGAACTTCAAAATAATGTTAAAAATATCCTTATAGTTAATTTTGAAGAGAAATTGTTTAAAAATTATTATTAAACTTTAAAAATTTTCATTAATATCCTCTAACTTTAGAAAAAATTCAAAAATCGGTAGTATATGAATAGAAATGGTTAATGTCTCGTCTTAAAATATCCATGAACTCTTAAAAATTCTTGTATTAATAACCTTCACCTTAAAAAAAATATTAAAAATGCCCTTACCGAAAGAAAAACAGTTGTACACCTCATTACCTCTCTCTTGATTTGCTTCAATTTGTGGCCTAACAATTCTCTATTTTTCCTTCTTTTTTCCCTTTCTTTTTTAATGCTCACTTTACTCTTTTCTTCCCTTTTTCAATCTCTAAAACTACCCCTTTCAATCAAGTTATATAAACTATAGCAAGAAGAAACTATAGCAAGAAGAAAATAGACTTCTATCACAGCTGATAGACTTCTATCAGACCTATATAGAAATGATAGACTTCTATCAGTGATAGATGTCTATCACTGATTGTTGTGGTCCTGTTTTAGTTCTTATCAACCAATTTTTATCAATTGTTGCTTCTATTAGTGGTCCTGTTTTCACAATGCAAATTTTCTCATCAGATGTCATAGGCTTTAGTTTCTTCATTTTGACAAATTTCTTATCTGCTTTAGTTTATGGTTTTAATTTAGCCAAAGTTCTTGTGTTCATAGTATTGATATTAAACTTTAGGAATAGAAGCAATCACAAACCTTGTATTGATAGTATGGATAGTATTGTTGGGATATGTGCCCTAAAACTTATGTAATTTTTGTCAAATAAATAAAGAGTTATTTGTTTTGATAAAATTATATTCTCGCTTTATAAATCCAATAAACTAAGCTCCAAGGTTATAATATATCTTGAACATCAGTGTAGTAGATACTATTTGGATTGTGTTCAACAGTATAACCTAAATGGTCTATGGTATAAGAATAAAGTTTGAAACCTTATTTTGGATGACATGCGAGTGGGGGCATCATGTATGAAGAGTTCATACAAGACGGGACTGCAACTTATTAGTCCGACCGATTAATAATAACGTTAATAGGATAAGGCCCGATAATTTATAGATGGTCATTAGTGACTCGACCTGAATCCTGAACAAGTTAAGAACTCCTGCTTATAGGGGGTTGTCCTTAGACAAGTATGGGTGAGAGTGGCCTGTAGCCGACTCAATAAGCCTACCTTCTCAGGGACAGAACCTCATAGGTAGCTGGGGACTTAACTATACAAGATGGAATTCACTCATTCCTACACTAAGAAATTAGATAGGTCGTTCTCTTAAGAACTGAGTCCAGGTCTTAAACAACGGGGCCCTGCCCTCTAAACTAACTTAAGAGGGTATGAGTCTATGGTAGGACCATAGACTTGTTGTTCATTAGAGGATCAGTGGTGCTTAAGGAACAAAGAGGTAATCACATGGGTAAAATGGTAATTTGACCCAGCTGTGATTACAAACAACCTGTGAAGGGTCGACT
This sequence comes from Trichosanthes cucumerina, assembly GCA_036507285.1. NCBI lineage: Eukaryota > Viridiplantae > Streptophyta > Magnoliopsida > Cucurbitales > Cucurbitaceae > Trichosanthes > Trichosanthes cucumerina. The sequence continues at coordinate 21,234,297 of CM071841.1, forward strand.
CATGGGTAATGACTATATCAATGGACACAATATAATCTACAGTGAGGAGAGTGCAGCTACAAGAAATATAATCTACAGTGAGGAGAGTGCATCTACAGTGATTAACTGGATCAAAGAATTTGATCAGTTAATCTCACATCATTGGAGCTCATGAACTGTAGGTCCATTAGGTCCCTCTGTTGGCTCAACATGGTAATATTGATGGTATAAAGTTAGGAATGAGATTGAAGTGTTCAATTTTCACATCTGAGGTGTTATATCAATTATATGTGATATAATTGATATAATATATAGTTTTAATGTGAATTAGATTCACACATTAACTATATACTAATGAGATAATGAATGAGGGATAAGATGGTAATTTCCATCCTATTTCCCTATAAATAGTTGCATAAGATGCAACTTTGAGACTAAGCTCTTGGTGCAACCCTAACGTTCTCTCACTCATTGTGTTGGAAAGTGTTCCAAACACATTTCTCTAACCTACACACCTCATCCTAAAGAAACCCACCTTCCTCCCTTACCTAGAGAACAACGGAGAAGATTTAGTGGAGAATCTTCACACGTGTCGGGTTCACATTGCTGAGATCATGATCGTTGGAGAAGGAGCTTGTGAAAAAAGTGTTCTTCAAAGGTAAAATTCTTGTTGTCCTAAGTTGTAATGCATGTTTAATCTTTAGTATTTAGTTCATGTTTTAGATCTAACAAAATCACGAACACGCGATTCACAATCGCTTCCGCTGCGGGATTCGATCCCTTCAAGTATGATAACAACAATATTGAGTTCTATCTTGAAAACATATATCTAAAACCAATTGTCAAAAATTACATCATGGTAAAAATAGTGGAAATTTACATGTCCTATGATTGTGATCAATATGATGACAACGACTACATTTTGTGTGACTTCTTGCTTCACCAGTCGATGAGATCCTTTGCTTTCGGAGCCTTCCTGCTTGACGTTTAACAGTTGGAGGTAATGCATTCATGCCAACATCTAAAGAACTCCATTCAGAATGATTCCTAAGCATCCACAAGTTACTATTCTTATAACGCGATGCTCGAACATACCATTGGCAACCCTCTTGGGCACATTGAAATTCAAGTGACTTTGAATTTGTTTTTAACGTCCTAAACTCAAAATTCTTCTTCACAACGAGGAATGAAAAATACTTTAACACAATTTCCTTACTTGCAAAAACATCATTTTCCTCCACATCAACATCTCTATAAATGTCTGTAATAACGTGAAAATCACCATCAATCCCTAGAAAAAGACGACGAAGAAGCAATTGATAACAACTTGTCACTTCTATCACTAAAGCACAAGAGGAGCCATCAAAACAAGCATTATTGATATGAGCAACTAAAGGATATCTTGTATTTTGATCTTTCACTAAAGTTAAAAACCAAGGAACATCTTTATCTTCTTGAATTTTAACCACATCCTGAGCACCATTCATCCCATAACCTAATAACATTGACAATTCTATAGAAGAAATAAAAGTATCCATTCGAATTTCTTTCGCAATCAGATTGATAAAATCATCAAAACATATCATAACATCAACCAAAATTCCAGTGGTCTTGTAATGCTCATAGAAATTTTTCTTACTCCATTGTCCATGTAAAAACACAACTATTGGAAGCTTAATCATAGTTCCAAAATAACTGCAACAGAAAGTAATAAGAACATTAAAAAATTATATCATTAATAGAAATCGATCACCACATACACAAATTATATTGATCACTAGCATATTCACTCATATATCATTGATAGAAGTATATCACTGATATCTATAGATCACTAGCATATTCACTCGTATATCATTGATAGAAGTATATCACTAACATCTATTGATCACTAGCATATTCACTGTATATCACTGATATCTATTGATTACTAACATATTCACAGATATCATTGATAAAAGTATATCACTGATATCTAGCATATTCACAAGTATACCACTGATATCTATTGATCACAAGCATAAAATGCATATCACTGATATCTATTGATCACAAGCATAAAATTAAGAAAAGAGAATAACTTGTATATCATCGATAGAAGTATATCACTAACATCTACTGATCACTAGCGTATTAACTCGTATATCACTGATATCTATTGATCACTAACATATTCATTGCATATCATTGATAGAAGTATATAACATATTCACATGTATATCACTGATATCTATTGATTACAAGTATAAAGCAAAGACCAAGAAAAACAGAATGAGCATAAAACAGAAAATATAAAACAAAGCTTCCATACAAACAAACAAAAAACCAACAAAAAATACAACAAAAAATTGTAAGAGAAACCTTCTCTAAGCATAATCGATTAACATATTTTGATAGATTGGAAGAATATTGGAATGTGAACTCAAGAATGTGGACTTATAAACCTAATCGATTGGAATGTGGACTCCATGCTTGCAAAAATATCGACAGATTGGAAGATGGAATTCAAGCAGCTTGCGAGAAGATTGGAAGATAGAATTGGAAAATCGAATTAACAATGCTTCCGAGAAGATCGAATTGGAGGATATACTCCTAGAGGTTTGCAAAATCGAATTAACAATCCTTGCAGAGGTTGTCGACGCTTGTGAATAGAAGATGGTTGAATCGAAGCTTGCTTGAAAAAATATCGAGAAATAGGCGCCAGTCAAAAAAATACCTGCGAAAATCTCAGTCCAGAATGAATTGGAAGATATACTCCAAGAGGTTTGCAAAATCGAATTAACAATGCTTGCAGAGGTTGTCGACGGTTGACGGCTAAATCGAAGCTTGCTTGATGAATCTCAGTCAAAAAAATACTCGCGAAAATCTCAGTCGAAAACGGAAGGGTAAATGAGTCTCTTAATGAAACCTAAATGAAGAAGACAATAGGGGTCAGGGGTATAAATGGAATTATTAAAAAAATTTAAATATTTTTTCTATATTTGCAATTCTTTTAAAAGGTTGCTATATCTACAAATAACAACCCTAAGTTTGCTACCCATTACAAATTCTCTATAATTTAGCCTATTTTTAAACTTTTATTCTATTTCATTTTTATTTCTGTATTTTAGTTTGATCCTTATGTTTAATGGATCAATTTTAACTTTTAATACCCTCCATTTGCTTTTTTTGAAATCCAAAGAAGGATTTATATTAATTAGATAAAGCAGATACAATTATTGACATCTCATAAGAATGTAAAGGTACAATCCAATCTGAAAACTTGTAGCATCCAACCTGATATGAACTATCAAGGGTTAATTTATTATTAGTATTTTAATTAATAATTTTGATGTTACTTTATTAATTTTTTATTTTATCCTTCTATGTCATATTAAGTAGGAGTATTCTTGTCATTTATTATGATGTGACATTGAGGGTTTGGGAAGCTATTGAAAACTTTGCTATTAGGTTGTACAAGATAGTTTTTTTATGAATGAAGATTTGAAGCATTGAGGAAGTTTAGTCAGGAGCTTCTTGATCCATTTGCAATTCATGTCTTGAGTTGTATGCTAAGAACATTCAAGTAGGATTGATCATTGTATCTTGTGGAGTGTTCGACTCTTGGGCCAATAACTTGTTCTTCTCTTAAGAGCTTTTATCTTAAGGTAATCTTGTATCTAATCTCATCCTTAGGGTTAAAATCGAATTGATTTGTGACCGGTTTTAGCGTTTGTGAATTAGGGGTTCACATAGCAAAAGGGTTCCTAATTCCAATTCACTAGGGTTTTCATATCATTTGGTATTAGTGATTTGGCTCTAGATTGGCCCTATCCTTCTTTTGTTTGTTTTTTTTTCTCTCATCTATATTCTGAACTTATTTTCTTCCAAAAGACTCATCTCTTTTATTAAAAAAGAATTACTTGCATTTGATCTATGCATTTCATCTTTCTGAACAAATAATTGTTTATGATCTTGTTCCTGCATAAACTTTTGAAATCAATTATATTTTACTGATCATATTTAGAGAAAACTTTAACTATAGGTCTTTTTATTCAAAATCAGAGAGTAGATTCCAAAAGCATACCTATTTTCTTAGAAATTTGTTCTTTGAAAATCTTTCTACTACACCTCTCCAAAATTTTGCTGATTTTGCCTATTTTTAGTTCAATGTTCAGAACTTCAAATTGATTGATTCCAGTACCTAAAGTAAATCAAATCGACTTAAGATTGATGAAAAAATATTGATTCTGAAAAAAATCGAAAGATGGATGAAGAAAAGTTCATTTCTATTCATACTATTCAAATCTAGAAAAATCTGTCAAAACTTATCTATCAGGTTTGAATAATTTTTAAAGTGATGAAACGACTATGTTTTAAGTCCAAATCTTAAACAAATATCCTTTTTATGAGTCATGGAGGATCTAAAGTTTTTTTTGCTCAAATCAGAAGACACTAAACCGGTCAAACCAATCCGGCATTACGGGAGCCAGTTTTCCTTTCTACAACAGTTTTTCTTTCTTAGCTTTTTATTATCTAACCTTATTCCTTTTAAGCCCAATTTTTTTTACGTAATATTAACGTACGTAACTTTGATGTATTAAATTTTACTTAATTTTAAGTACCCTAACTATTTTTACCAAATTTCTCAATATACCCCTGTCATAAACCATAGTCCTTATAGTTTTTGACATTATGATGAAAGAAGGTATTTTTGTTAATTAGAGTTATTTTGTAAATTTGTGCATAAACTTTTGCTTTTTTGCAACGCTTATCTTAATTCCAAACATTTGCAAGTAGTTTCAAAACTTACAAGAAATTGTCTAATTATTTTCTTTTTTATGTTCATCTCTCATGATTTCTTGAATTTTGAATATTAGATTCTTAATTCTAAATATATTATTCTTGTTGTTTCTTGTGCTAGTTTGTTGGACCTTGAATATTAGGTTCTTGATTCTTAATTTTCTAATTTTTGTTTGTTCTACTTATTTTTTTTTCTTGAGTGTCAATAATACTTCACGTTAATCTCGCTTTTGTGTTCAAAGCTTGCCTCTTAAGTACTTGATATTGCAAACCCTTGGCTACTTTTTTTTCTACTGCTTGAGAGAGCTTACATATTTATGAGAGAGTGCTACATCTTTGAGCGTAAACACGAGTGACCATTCATCTTTAGAGTGAAATACGTGAGGAAGTGAATGTGAGGTCCAATTTTCTTTATGCTAACATCTTTTTGCAGTCATGCATACACAAAAAAGAGCTCCAAGAAATGATCGTCATGTAGATTGAAACATGCCTCCATTGTTTTCTTTGGGAGTATTTCAAATCCTGAGGAGTATCTTCTTTGGGAAGAAGAAATAGATGACATATTTGATCACCACCATTATAGTGAAAAGGGAAAGATAAAACTGACTGTCTCTATATTTGAGGAATATGCATTAACATGTAGAATGTTTTGTTCTTAAAAAAGGAGTGAAAATCATGCAATTCCCTTATGGGAAGAAATCAAACTTTTAATGAGGAATCATTTTATTCCTATGTCTTTCCACAAATTACAAATTTTAAGACAAGGGAGCAAAAAGTGTTGAAAAATACTACGAAGAGATGCTTGCATTATTTGAGGAGATTAATTTGTATGAGGATGAAGATTGCCAAGATGATTGTCAAACGATAAGAAATTCAGAAGAGATGATGGACATTGTCATCAAAATCGAAAGGCAACTCCAACGGACATCTTCAAGGTACATTCAATCTAAGCTTAGCTCCAATTCCAATACATTTGTGTAAATGGTTAATTTACCTACCATGTATGAGCATTATGATAGGGTAAAAAGTAGAAAAGAAAAAATTATCAATGTTGTACCCTTGCATGATAATGATATTTTGCCTAGTAGGTTATTTGATAACAAAGAATCACATGATTGTAATCTTACTACTACTATTGTGTCACTTATTTCTGGAGAAGCATATTGCATTGATGGTCGTGGGGAGGGAAAGTAGATGGCAGTGAACTTGAAACTCGATTTTTGTAATGGCACTGTTAGTACATTCAATCACAAAGTAAGATGTGATCCCACTCTTGTATCAATACTTTGAAGAGAAGTAAAACTTGATTTGTCGAGTTGGAAAATAAAATGCATGAGACCGAGGGAAAATCAATAATTGAAATCTATGACGAAGAAAAATGTGAAAACACAAATGAGAGAGAAAAGCAAATGAGTAATACTCAGTCTAGAGATCAAAATGAGAGAAAAGCCAAGAATGTGTATTTAAGAACTTGTGAGGACAAAAGAAATTGTTTTGTGAAAGGTGAGCTTCAAACAAGTTTTCCTAGTTTTTCTTTTGAGTTTTTGTAGGTTGTTAAAGCATTAAACATGAAGCAAAACTCAAAGATTAGCCCAAATTCTTTCTATAGTTGCAAATTACTTGTGAATTGGAAGAGCCATCATTCTTTCCAAAATAAATGGAATCAAAGAGGAGATGAGTCATTGACATCTCAAGCTTATGATGTTAATTATTTTACCAGGGAGACGATCCAAGAGAAACCTAAGAAGAGTCACACCATTTTCTTCTTATGACTTTAACACTACTTTACAAGTAATTGGTTTGGATTCAAGGATAAATCCTTCAAAATACAGAGAGGATGATATGAACTTCCAAGGGGTTAATTTATTATTAATATTTTAATTAATAATTTTGGTGTTGCTTTATTGATTTTCTATTTCATCCTTCTATGTCATATTAAGTAGGGGTATTTTTTTGTCATTTATTATGATGTGACATTTAGGGTTTGAAAAACTATCTAAAACTTGGCCATTACTTTGTACATGATAGTTTTTTTAAAAAAAAAAATTAATGAATGAAGTTTGAAGCATTGAGAAGTTTAGGCAGGAGCTTCTTGATCCCTTTGCAATTCATGTCTTGAGTGGCATGCTGAGAACATTCAAGTAGAATTGATCATCCTATCTTGTGGAGTGTTCGACTCTTGGGCCAAGAATTTGTTCTTGTCTTAAGAGCTTTGATCTTAAGGTAATCATGTATCTAACCTCATCCTTAGGGTTGAAATCAAGTTGGTTTGTGGATTTTAGTGTGTGAATTAGGGGTTCACATAACTAAATGGTTCCTAATTCCAATTCACCAGAATTTTCATATTAATACCATCCAAAAAGACCAACTCGAGCAAGTCTGTCAGCTAAACAATTGTCATTTGTTCTCACATGAGAATATTTAACCTGCCGAAACTCCTTCTCTATCATCTCAACATCATGAAACGTATTCTGCAACTCTAAAGGGGTACTCCACCATCCATTTAACATGGAAATGATCGAGTAAGAATCTGAAATGATCTGTATTCGTTAAAATTCCATCCTTTGTGAGAGACTGAGAATTTTCGATGTGTAGTTTTAAATATAGCGAAAATTAGATGCACCAATTAATAACAAAAACTAAACAATAAAAATAATTTATAAACTTTGTCATTTGTGTAAAAAATACCCCTACTTTTTCTATATTACAATTTACATTTCACCAATATACTGTTCGAATTTCAGGCAAAAAGTTGACACATCTAAATGCCAATTTTTAGAATTAATTTAGGAAAAGTCTTAATTACCATCACATCATTCTAGATTACTATCACATCAATTTCCTATCAACAATCTAAGAAATTTTTACTTTAATCATATTTTTGAAACATTTATGAAACGCAAAAGATGATATAGTAACTTTAAAAAGAATAATGATATTTTTAAATAAAGGATAAAATTGAAGGGTTTTTTTTCATATTATTTAGTCTAATCCCATATACAGATTGACTTCATAGTTCATTCTATTATTTTTTTTTTAATTTTAAAATTAAACGCTAGTCAATTTTAGTTTTTATTTTTATTTTTTTAAAAAAATTCTGGCAAGTCTTAAAAGTTAAATATATACATATTTTTAAAATACTTTTTAGTTTTAAAGTTAATTGGGATTTTAAAATAATTTGCAAAACCAGATTGCAAAATAAATAAATAAAATTTTGCAAACAAAAATATGTTGTTGACATTTTTGAAAAATATTTTACTTTGGTTAAAGGTCTTACTTTTTAAATTTTGAATTTTCAAAAATATTTTACATATATATAAACTTCAAAAGAAAACATTGTTAGAAAATAAGTTTATGTTTAAAAATAGAAAAATTAGAATAAATATACTATCAAATAATTCCCAATTTATATAAGTAAATTATAAGTTGATACCCATATTTTAAAAATAGTGTGATTTTCACCCAAAAAAAAAAACATGGTGTGTATTCGGTCTTTATATTTTAAAAAATTATATTAAGTTCTCAAATTTTGAATGTTACATCAATGTCCTTGCACTCTAAAAAAAATTATAAATAATTATAAATAGGCCAAAATACTATTTTATTTTGTTTTTAAAGTCTCTATTAGCTAACATGCTTTTTGCTTATGCCAATAAGAGCATATCTCAACTGGCATAAAGTACTTATAACCAAGAGATCATGAGTTCAAATCTCCTATTCTCAAATGATGTTGTACTAAACAAAAAATATGTTTTATGCTTATATGACATATTGATTGATTTAAGGATTATATGGTAGTTTTTTTAAGGCCAGTTTAGGTATTAGATGACATTAGTGCTAAATTTATGGAATTAATATGGGCACAAATTGTCAACAAGAGCATAACTCAACTGACATATGACTTGGTCATAGATTTAAATATGGGCACAAATTTTAAAGTACGGAGAATAAATTTATATTACTCTAAAATTTCAAATACTGAATCGATTACAATTTCTTTTAAATATTTGACTAAACATAAAACTTCAATAGTTTAAGAAAGAAACTATTAATCTGTCCTAATTTTATACTTTATTTCATCAATTCATCATTTAGTAGTCTGTTTGATTTCAATTTGATTCTAGTTATTTTAAAATTTTGATTTTTTTAGTAGATATATTGTTTCTTAAACATTGCTAGGAATAGCGAGATAAAGCTATAATACATGGAAGATACATACGGAGGTTAAGTTGGATACTTGTATAAAGGTTTGAAGTTTAAAAAAAAAGATGAGTCTTGAGTGATATTTTGGTTAAAGTAGAAAATAGTGTGGGTAAGGGAAAAACTGGTTATGGAGCATACGAATAATAGAAAACGAGCCAAAATCAATGATTTTTTTTTTTTTTGCCCTTAGCGCAAGCGCTAAGTAAGCAAAGCGAGTAGCTAGCCGCTGCTATCTCTTCCTATACTTGCTATCTTCAAAAAAAAAAAGCGGACCCGCGCGAATCGCGTCTTCGATCTTGCGAAGCAGACCGACAATCAGATAAGGAGAGATTCAATCCGCTTCCTATTTTCTAGCTGGACACTTTGATAAGCACTTCACTTGATAGGGGATGGGATTCATTCACTTGCATTACTGCTAGCTCGTTGATTATTTGAAGGGGAGGACCCATTCCATTTCCAGCCCTCTTCTGGTTACTTTAATCGGGGTGTTATAATTTAGCAGCATGTATAAGAGCAGAAATGGGGGTAGCCTTTTCTTGCAGGATGCCAGGTGCGCAGGAACGCCCAACCGGGTCCCCTTTTTTACGTCCCAATGTCCCTAAGTTATTTCAGTCTCGTTTTGTAACTATTTGGTTTTTGTCTTTTTATTTTTGAGAATTGTGTTTGTTTTCTCATCATTTCACTACAACTAGTTTCATTTTTCTTAAAAAAACATTTGAATTCTTAGCCAAATTTCAAAAAAAAAAAAAAAACGAATTCTCCATTTGATAACTAGTTTTTAGTTTTAGGTTTTTGAAAATTAAACTTGTTTTCTCACAATTTCTCTACAATGATTTTCATCTCTTTTAAAGAAACATTTGAATTTTTAGCCAAATTCTAAAAATGAAAACAACTCTATGGAAACTAATTTTTTTTAGTTTTCAAAACATGACTTAGTTTTTTAAAATACATGTAAAAAATAGATAACAAATTTGGGAACCCATAGGCAATAAAAGTATTTATAGGTTTAATTTTTTAAAAACGAAAACAAAATAGTTATCAAATAGGGTCTGTAAATTACGTTTTAGTTTTCAAAATTTGGATTGATTTTTGAAAATATAGGTAAAAAGTAAATAACAAAACAAATAAATTCAGGAGGAAAGTAGTAATTATAAATTTAATTTTCAAAACAAAAACTAAAAAATCGAAACATTCCTTTTTACCTAAAATTGTACTATGCCAACAAGAGTATAGCTTAACTAAGATTATATAACTCATGACCAAGAGGTCATGGATTCGAATCTCCATATCTCCAATTATTGATGTACTAAAAAAAATGGGATTCATCTCTTTGTAACCTCTAATTCAAATTCTAATATTATAGCTAGGCTCTATTTAGGTTGGGGAAGATTGAAGTTTGTAGGACAGAATCTTATCATATTGATTATTGTGTTTGGTAAATTAATGGCGACTGTATTAATTTAAAATCACTTTTTAAACACACGTTCATAAATAAAATCCGTTCAATAATAGCTTTTTAATTTAAAGTAACTTCAATTGAGTCAGATGCGTGCAATACTAATATTTTTTAATGTGTTCAATTTTATCTTTCAACAAATTTAAGATTTATTATTCCATATTAGTATATATCTGTTCACACGTCCAAATTTTATCTCTAGCTTTACAAACTGATTCATTTAAAATGATAATAATTCCGAAATGTTTTTTTTTATAATACAATTTGGTATTACAATTCTATCTTCTTATATTTAACAAATAATTTAGAGTAAAAAAATATAAATTTAAATGGAAATCATAAAACATTTTAATTAGTTATCGTTAAAAAAATTATAAATTATACCTAAAAAGGTTTAAATATCATTTTGATCCTTGTAATTTGAATTTTATTCCATTTTAATTTATATAATTTCAAATGTCGAATACACTTTTAATAAACCTTAAAATTAATCCCTAAAGTTAGTTTATTGTGAAATTTTTTGAAAAATATATAGTTTCTATTAGTTCTCTTTATAAATTTTGGAAATCTATTCATATGGTATCTTTTGTTGCATGAAAATTATTATTAATATTTAACCAATTTCGAAAAAAATAAACTTTGAAGGACCCATTTTAAGATTTATTAAAAGTGTGAGAACTAATATTGGACATTTGAACGTACATGAACTAAAATGAAATGGAATCCAAAGGGGAGGAACAAAAATGATATTTGAACCCAAAAAAATTATGCAAATTCGAATATTATGTCTATTTTTATAATTATCACTCAATCCCAATAATTTCGTATTAATTTATAATCCATTAATTTATTTCATGGTACAGCTTATTCTTAGATAAAACATAGTTGATTACCGTTATTTTAATAGTAGTAGCAATCTCACAATCTGAGCCTTCATAAATTTAGAGCGATTTTGAGATACCACATTTTTTTCAAGTATTTTAAAATGAACTCCTTTTTTTATTTGCACTTTTTGGAAGAAAATTAATTGAACAGTTCATGTAAAAGCATTTTTAATACTTTTCTTTAATTTTTTTATATAATTTCTCAAACTATTGTGATTTACAAAGATTTTAAAAAAATATTTTTAATTAGTTAAAAGTATTATTTAAAATTTAACTAAACTCTATCCACGTCTTTATTCTTAAAAAAAAAAACTCTATCCACGTTTATAAAATGTTTTTAGTCCTTTATAAGTACTCTAAAAAGGAATTTCAATGGTCAAAACACTCGTAAAGTTTAGTTTGTTATTATTGTAACTTTTGAAATCAGTACAATCGACTTTGCTTTAAGATAAAAACAAATGACTGCTTACCTAAATTCAGCAATTGCGCGAATCCAGAAGAACAGACGTGTTCTAATTAGTGTCTCTGTCTCCATTTAAACTTTAACGACGACCACAAACACATATTAGCAAATTGGAAACTAAAAAAGGGCCTAAAAGACTTTCAGGAACTCAAACTTACCCACAGATGTCCAAAACGAGCTGAGGAACGAACAAAGGGGATTGCACGGACTTGGCGACCTACGGGTTGCAGACGACAACACGTCTCACCGGCGGCGGCAGCGGGTGAGACGGCAGCAACAACGCGTGAAGTCGGCGGTGGCAGCGCGTGGGTACCAGATCTGGACTCCTCGTGTCCCAATCTATCACAAACTAGTCTCTGCTTGCCAAAAAACGGTCGAAAAGTTCTTGAACCGGTTGAACCAAGTGGGTGGGTCTCGCGGCGGCGGCGACGACAAGGTTGCGATCTTCAAGCGGCGGTTGGCGTGGCTCGACTCGAGCGGCGGTGGACGGACGGGTGCAGGGTGACTACTGGGTCGAGGTGGCGACGACAAGGTGAGGGAGAGAGAGAGAAAGAGGAAGGAATCTGCAAGAGAGAGCGACGGTCAGAGAAAATGAGGGAGAGAGTGGAAGAAGAAGAAGAAAAAGCGAAGCGGCGTCGCTGGCTATGCGCGACGAGAGAGAGGGAGGGTGAAGCTCTCCTGATTCTTTCGTCCCACCTTTCTATTTTTTTTATTTAACGAAAAAAGTTACATAAATTAGTGTTTATGAAATTTTAAGTTTAAACATAGAAAATTAGGTTACTGTTTGATAAATTAATACTAAATTGTTGCGAAATATCTACAATGACCAAAAGAAATAAATATTTCAATTAAGCATGAATTTATATTAATATTTAACCTCAAATTTTTTATAAGATAATTATGTAAAATTTATATAATGTAAATTACAAATTATATTTCGTTTACTTTAAATAATTTGATTAAAATATCAAGAAAAGAAATTGTTTTAAACAAAATGCATTTATATTGTGAATAAAAAAGAAACAAAAGTAAATGAGAAGCAACCAATTAAATTTAAAAATAAAAATGATGAGATGAGATGAGATAAATTATAAAGAATAATTTTTATTAAAAAAGAAAAATGGTAAAACCACCTCTAAATTTTTAATTTGATAAATCATACGTTATACTTTGTTAAATGTTGCAATTACATACCTAGAAATTTTTAATTTGATCAATCAACCTTTGTATTTTTCTTCTCATACGTATCAATAACAAACGTGTTCTTCTCTACCAATGTGTAAGTCCTACATGTGAACTCCAATTAAATGGCAACTAATAGAAGATGGTTATCAAATGGAGTCCAAATTATTGTGAAATAGAACCTTAAAAATTCATTAATAAACATGTTTACCAATTCAGAAATCTATTAGACCTATTCTTAAAAATTGAAAAGATGTAGGACTAAATTTAAAATTTTGAACCTAAAAAGAATGAGATTATAAGGAGGTGTAGGTAAAATGCAATGGGTAAAAGAAAGAGAACATGATGGAGAATTTTTAGTTAGACAGTTTGAAAGGGACTGTTCAATGAAAAGGACACAGTGTGTGTTTCGGAACTGACATGCGTGCGCCCATTCTGACCAAATTGTCGGTCTTCCATTGACATTGGTCTTCCCAAATTCTACTGCGAGTGTGTTTCATGCCATCGCCGCCAGCTGCCACATTTTTGCTTCATTGCCTCAAAATATTTTCTTAACCCCACAAGAATTTCCACCAAGCCACTTACTACTAGGGTGTTTAGGTTTACAAACCCAATAAATTTCACCTAATTTCTTGTAACCATCCTAAAATGGATAGCTTAAATTAGGAATAGTCACAATTAAAGTTCTTTTATCTTTAAAAAATTTAGGTAGTATAACGACACTATTATTACAAGGAAACAAAAAATTTCACAAACTTTAAAAAGCAGGAAAACACACTTCCAAATCCCAAAATCATATCAGCACCTCATGACCTCATGAATATATTGAAGTTTAATCCAATAACATATTTACAAGAATACAACAAAAAGACTACTCAGAGCTAAATAAAGGTGCACAAGTACAAAACCTAAAGCACGACTCAAGTTAAGACCTGACAAATACTCTACAAAATCTCCATAGCCTCATCAAGGTATACCTATGTCGTGCCTTGTAAGTCTAAGCACCATCTGCAAAACAACTAAAAAATTAGTATGAGTGAGTATAAAAAAGTACTCAGTAAGTAACCCACTTAAATAAAAAAGGTTCACAGTACGACCACAAAAGGAAACCAACAAACTTGTGAACACAAACCCCCTGATCTCCCTCAAGTTCCACACTCTCTTGGCTAAGTGACCACCAAACCCACCCCCACATCTAGTATAGTCTCATTACTAAGCCCTAAATCCATGCTTCCAATCCTATAAGAAGGTTTGCAACCCTCAAGCCATACTAGCTAGTACCTGTCGTTCGTAGACTTCATCCCCAAAGCTAGCTACAACAAGCAACCCCCGAACCACACTGGCTAGCTCCTGCACTGAAGGACACATCCTCCATGCCATCTCACGCTAGAGTACTTATATTGAATATTTTATTAAGCTTGTTGAAGGCCTATGAAAGTTAAATTTATAATATTATATCATCTAAAGATTTGCAATGATTAGTAACAATGGTCATCCACAGGGATTGTAGTTCTTAGATTTAATTAAGTATCATAGTTATTTATGCTCAATTTTATCTAGAGAAATACTACTTTGATTTGAATTTTTTTTTAAACAATAAATAAACTTAAACTATTATTTACAAGAGTGGAATCCAATTTTTTGAGAAGTATAATGATTGATTAAGTAAGCACAATCTTTGTCGATAAATAATTAATTTCATGCAACTAATCTTAAGCTAAGAACTACTAAATAATCAATATCATCTCTCGAGCTCAATCGAACTCATGTTTAACAATAAATCAACCTCTCGGTTTATCTTCATTTTTAAACATGACATTATGTTATTCTCTTGAAGCTTCTAGATTCAATCGATTCACTCTCATGCAATAAACTAAATCTAGTTATGCATCTATTGTTCTATAGATAAATTTACTCTCTCGAGCTAAATCTAGCCTAACATGCAAAATCATGGCCAACAGTTTAAACAATGAAATCTATTGAGTTTTATGCCCTAAAACTCGTATATAATAAATACAAATACCTGATTATAATCAATAAAGTGTTATCGAGGTTATTTAATAAAAGTGTTTGTTGAATGTTGTTTTAGTTTTGCCTTAAAATAACTCTAAATCCAATAAACTAACATTCTAGGTTGTAGTATGTGTCTTGAATTGTATTTGGAGACATACGAGGATCAATGTTTAAGAAACAACCTAAAGGGTCTATAGTATAGGGATGAGGTTGGGTACCTTATCCTTGTGATACAACCCATTTTGTACTTAATACAAACATAATGATCCAACGTGTTCGTGTAGGATACATGCGAGTGGGGGTATCCTATGTAATAAGTTTGCATAAGATCGGACTACGGGATAATAACCAGTCGATATAACTCCGTTGACTATTTAGGTTTCTATTTTAATAGGATGACCTAGGCAACTTAGTCTTCATCCTGAGTGTATTATGAACTCATGTTCACGAGGGATTGTCCTTTGATCTGTATGGGTGAGAGTAGTTAGATTGTCGACTTAATATGCCTATCATTTTGAGGACGAGACCGAGTGGAGAGTTGGAAACACAATTACACGAGATGAAATTCACACCTTCCTTATTTTATGGGAAAGTATATGAGTGTTCCCTTAAGTGGTATCTCGGGACTTGGACAAAGAGTCATACCTTCTCATTGACATGAGAGGAGTTTTCTGTTTAATGGTTAGACCTTAAACATGTTGTTCATTAGAGGAGCACTAGAGGTAAAATGGTAATTTGACCTAGATGGAGTTACGAACACTCGTGAAGGATTAACTTGTTATTGGCCTATATCCATGGACACAAAGTTACTGGGGTGGTCGTGCCATTGGAGTGGTGACTAAGTAGTCATCGGGGTGATCGATTTGCTAGAGTGGTCGGGTCATTGGAGTGATGACTAAGTGATCGTCTGTGGTGGTTCAGACTAGACGAATCACGATGTTGGGTCATTGAAGTATCGAGTTATTAAGGAGTGTTGGTCATTGAAGTATCAAGTTATTGGATCAAACTAATCTATAGAGTTTTCATCGTAGTGGTCGCTGAAGGCAATTGTCAGAAGTGGCTGGGTCACCGGTGTGGTCGTCGGGTGGTCGCCAGAGTTTTCATCAGAGTTGTTGTCAAAGTAGTTGTCAGAAATGAAAAACCACAAATAAAATAGGAAAATGTGGCAGAAACCCCATGAGGTTGCATTGTTGTAACCAATGGGGTCGTGTTTCAAAACCAAGGGTTTTGAACACCTTGTACCAAATATATTTTGAGTTTGGAACCGAAAACCATCCCAATCCAAAACCATGGGCTAAATGCCCCTTAAAGGGGTTGTCATTGGGCATCCGAATGATACAAGTTTTTGGCTCAAAATTGTTTGTTGTAATAGGTGCATTGACTATCCCTAAGCTCTCTGCATGAAATATAGGTTTAAAATAGTCCCTAATCACCTTTTGCTCATCGATCTACTCTTCTGCCATTGGAAAGTTTGAATTTTCTTTTTTAGCTTGACGCAAATACAAGTGCTCACAATTTCAGGATCAAGAGGCGTAAGGGTATCTCTAATTATGCACATGCACTATGGAAACTTGAATAAAAGGAAATAAAAATACTAGTAAAGAGCAAAACTAAAGAAATAAACTAAAACCAACGAAAAAAAGAAACTACCATAGAGTACAAGAAACAAACTAACTATAAGAGCTACAATGCAAGAAAAACACAAGGAAGAACAAAAACAAAAACAACACTTACACTAGACTACAAGGATATACTACACAAGAAATATACATACTATACAACCAAACAAAAAATATAGTAATATGCAACATATACATACTTCACATAAAGAGGACGAAAAACTAATAATAAGAGAAAATAAAATAAAAAAATAAAAATTAATACAAATATACACTATTCACACTTAAATTAAGATTAAACACTTTCACCACCTTCAACAAGCTGCAAGCCGAAGACCTTCAACAAGCTACAACTTGAAGATTTCAACATGCTACAAGCCGAAGACCTTCAACAAGCAACAAACGTCGAAGTCCTTCAACAAGCAACAAACGCCGAAGTCCTTCAACAAACAACAAGTCGAAGTCCTTCAACAAGCTACAAGTCGAAGGCCTTCAAGAACCTGCAAGCCTAAGACCTTCAACAAGCTGCAAGTCGAAGTCCTTCAACACGCTACAAGCCGAAAGCCTTCAACAAGCTACAAGCCGAAGTCCTTCAACAAGCTGCAAGCCGAAAACCTTCAACAACCTGCAATGATATTATAAGATACATTTAAGTTTCCATCCACAAATCTCCGTGAAGTTCACATCGTGAAATCCATACTCGGCCTCGTGGCGCAAATGGGAGTGTCTCCCTATGGGTGGCATTTGTATAGGTCAACATTCAAGGTGAATGGAGAGAGTACTTATAGTGAGTGGGAGTGGGACCTATGAAAACGGGACCCACGGTCTCTTCTTTCGATTCACTGAGACTCCCGTGATTTGCCTGCTAGTTTGGTCTAGCCCAGACAATCCCTACGGAGGGCTTTGATCATGGGAGTCGGAACACCGTGAATTCTTGAAAGGGATACGATTTTCTTGTTGGTTAGCCTTCATAGTCCTCCCTACGGCGGCTATTGTTTGGACGATACATGGAAATTTAAAGATTGAGGGTGACACTCACGGGATTCATTAAGAGTTAATGAATTCAGACCAAATAACGGTAACTAGATGCCTAATGGAATAAGAGTTATTATGGAATTAGGGTTTGGTCGATAAAGTCTCATCCCAGAGGAGGAGTGATTCTGTCTACCCTACGGTGGCGGTCATTCTAAATCTTTGGGGTATCATTGCAATTTTAAATGACCTGAGAATCATAGGATAAATTCGCTAAAACATTATTTGATTTTTTTAAGAAAAGTTTTTGCGAGAACTTATACAAAGTTTTTTTTTTTAGCAAAATGTCGAGTTCAATCATAGCCCTTTTAGCTTCAGATAAACTCGTTGGTGAAAATTACCAATCGTGAAAAAATAATATAAACACAATCTTAGTAATAGACGACCTTAAGTTCGTGCTCACTCAGAAGTGTCCTCAGGTGTCGAGCTCGATCGCATCACAAAGTGTTCATGATGTGTACGATCGGTGGATCCGAGCCAATGAAAAGGCCAAGGTCTACATTATAGCGAGCTTATCTGAAGTTTTGGCTAAGAAGCATAAGGTCATGGTCACCGCCAAGGAGATCATGAATCGTTGCAAAACATGTTTGGACAATAGTCCTTCCAGGCTAGGCATGATTCACTCAAACATATATTCAACGCTAGGATGAAGGAGGGTACATCTGTTAGGGAACATGTTCTCGACATGATGACCCACTTCAACTTGGCAGAGATAAATGGAGCTTCGATCGATGAGTCGAGCTAAGTCAGTTTTATAATGGAGACTCTTCCGAAGAGTTTTCTTCAGTTTCATAGCAACGCTGTTATGAACAAGGTAAGCTACACTCTGACCACCCTTCTTAACGAGTTACAGACCTTTTAGTCCTTGATGAAAGTCAGGGGACAGGAAGCTGAAGCAAATGTTGCCTTCTGGTCCTATCAAAGGGGTTCGACCTCTTGGACAAAGCTTGTAGCTCCTTCTGGACAGAAAGGGTAAAAGAAGAAGAAGGTGGGTAAAGCTGGCCGCGATGCCGCCCTCAAAGGCAAAAAGGTCAAGGTTGTTGCGGAGAAAGGAAAGTGTTTCTACTGCAACGGGGACGGTCACTGGAAGAGGAATTGTCCCAAGTACCTTGCCGAGAAGAAGAAGAAAGGTAAATATGATTTACTTGTTGTAGAAACTTGTTTAGTGGAGAGTAGTGTCTCTGTCTGGATACTTGATTCAGGTGCCACTAACCATGTTTGTTCTTTTTTTCAGGGAATTAGTTCCTGGCGACGATTGTAGGAAGGTGAGATAACGCTCAGGGTTGGAACCGGAGAGGTTGTCTCAGCTGGAGCTGTAGGCACAGTGAAGCTTTACTTCGGTGGGAAGTACATTTTATTAGATAACATGTACATAGTACCCGGGTTTACTCGAAACCTTGTTTCAATTTCCTATCTGTTAGAACAATCAATTTTTATTTTTTTTATGAGCAATAAAGCGTTTATTTCTCGAAATGGAAATGTGTTATGCTCAGCTTCACTTGAAAATAATTTGTATGTTTTAAAACAAAATTCAGTCAAAAGTGTTTTGAATACTGAACTGTTTAAAACAGCCTAAACACGAACTAAGAAATTAAAAATTTCTCCAAAAGAAAACGCTCATCTTTAGCATCTAAGGTTAGGCTACATAAATCTCAATAGGATTGAGAGACTTATGAAAAGTGGACTTCTAAGCGAGTTAGAAGAAAACTCATTACCAGTCTGTGAGTCATGCCTTGAAGGACAAATGACCAAAAGACCTTTTAGTGGAAAAGGTTATAGAGCCAATGAGCCTCTTGAGCTTGTACATTCTGATCTCTGTGGTCTGATGAATGTTAAAGCACGTGGAGGTTACGAGTACTTTGTATCTTTTATAGATGATTACTCGAGATATGGGTACATTTACCTAATGCATCGAAAGTCTGAAACTCTTGAAAAGTTCAAGGAGTACAAGACCGAGGTTGAGATCCAATTAGGTAAAACAATTAAAACACTTCGATCGGATCGAGGTGGAGAGTACATGGACACTAAATTCCAAGACTATATGATAGAGCATGGAATTACGTCTCAGCTCTCAGCACCTAGTATGCCACAGCAGAATGGTGTATCAGAGAGGAGAAACAGAACCTTGTTGGATATGGTTCGGCCGATGATGAGTTATGCTCATCTCCCTAATTCGTTTTGGGGTTATGCAGTGGAGACTACTGTATATATTTTGAACATTGTTCCGTCGAAAAGTATTTCTGAAACACCATTCGAACTCTGGTTTGGTCGTAAAACAAGTTTACGACACTTCAGGATTTGGGGATGCCCGACCTATGTTGTTGGTGTCAGACCAAAAAAATTGGAAATTCGTTCAAAATTGTGCCTATTCGTAGGTTACCCAAAGGAAACAAGGGGTGGTTTCTTTTATGATCCTAAGGAGAATATGGTACTTGTATCGACAAACGCCACGTTCCTTGAGGAGGATCACATTAGGGACCGTAAACCAAAGAGTAAGATTGTGTTGAACGAAATGGACAATTCATCAGCAAAAGTTGTTGATGAAGCTAGTACGTCAACAAATGTTGTTGGTCCTAGCTCGTCTAGTCAAGTCCGTTCTCAAGAGTTGAGAATGCCTCGGCGTAGTGGGAGGGTTGTCAAATAGCCTGAATGTTACATGGGTTTGGCTGAAACCCAAGTTGTCATACCTGATGATGACTGCAAGGATCCATTGACCTATGATCAGGCAATGAATGATATTGACAAAGACGAATGAATTAAAGCCATGGACCAGGAAATGGAGTCTGTGTACTTCAATTCCGTCTGGGAGCTTGTGGACCAACCGGATGGAGTCAAACCTATTGGTTGTAAGTGGATCTACAAGCGTAAATGTCGCGTAGATGGGAAGGTACAGACCTTCAAAGCCAGACTAGTGGAAAAGGGTTAATCCAAAGAGAAGGGCTTGACTATGAGGAAACTTTTTCTCCTATTGCCATGGTAAAGTCTATAATGATCCTTCTAGCCATTGTCGCATATTATAACTATGAGGTATGGCAGATGGATGTCAAGACAGCCTTTCTCAATGGCAATCTTGACAAGACCATCTACATGGACCAACCCAAGGGGTTCATTGCCCAAGGCCAAGAGCAAAAAGTTTGCTAGCTTAAAAAATCTATTTATGGACTGAAACAAGCCTCAAGGTCTTGGAATATAAGATTTGATGAGGCAATTAAATCTTATGGCTTTAATCAAAATGTTGATGAGACTTGTGTCTATAAGAAAATTATCAACAACACTGTCACATTTCTTATATTGTATGTGGATGATATCCTACTCATTGGAAATGACGTAGGATTTCTAACTGACATTAAGAAATGGCTAGATTCGCAATTCCAAATGAAAGATTTGGGAGAAGCACAATATGTTCTAGGTATCCAGATAATTCGAACCGGAAGAACAAAATGCTAGCCATGTCTCAAGCATCCTATATCAACAAAATATTGACCCGATATAGTATACAGAACTCCAAGAAGGGATTATTTCCTTTCAGGAATGGGGTTCACCTGTCTAAGGATCAATGTCCTAAGACACCCTAAGAAGTTGAGGATATGGGACGCATCCCTTATGCTTCAACTGTGGGGAGCCTTATGTATGCAATGTTGTGTACTAGGCCCGACATCTGTTATGCATTCGGGATTGTCAGTAGATATCAATCCAATCCAGGACTAGATCACTGGGCAGCCGTAAAGGCAATACTCAAGTATCTTAGGAGAACGAGGGACTATATGCTGGTGTATGGAAGTAGGGATTTGATCCTCACGGGATACACAGACTCTGACTTTCAGACCGATAAGGATTCTAGGAAATCCACATCGGGATCAGTGTTCACCCTCAACGGAGGAGTTGTAGTGTAGCGAAGCATCAAACAGGGATGCATCGTTGATTCCACGATGGAAGCCGAGTATGTAAAACTTTGTGAAGCTGCAAAAGAAGTTGTTTGGCTTAGGAAGTTCTTGCTAGATTTGGAAGTTGTTTCAAATATGAACTTGCCAGTGACCCTGTTTTGTGACAATACTGCAGCAGTAGCCAACTCGAGAGAACCTCGAAGTCATTGTTGGGATGTATGTCCTAATCTCGTTTAGTTTGTAAATTTAACACTTGAAATCAATAAAAGTTATTTATTTCATCATTTTGTGTCTCGCAAATCTTACAAACTTTGTCCAATAAACTAAGCTCTAGGGTCATTTGAATATATGAGGGAACTAGAACTTGAACGGTGTGTAGTGGACACACAGGGAGGATCACGTTCGAGTTAATGACCCGAACGGTCTACAGTATATGGATGGAGTTGGAGACCTAATCCTAGATACACTGTGGATGCGACCCGCTTTATATTAAGATACAAACGAGGTGATCTGACTCGTTAATGTGGTTGACATGCGAGTGGGGGCA
Organism: Trichosanthes cucumerina; assembly: GCA_036507285.1. Classification (NCBI taxonomy): domain Eukaryota; kingdom Viridiplantae; phylum Streptophyta; class Magnoliopsida; order Cucurbitales; family Cucurbitaceae; genus Trichosanthes; species Trichosanthes cucumerina. The sequence continues at coordinate 21,256,341 of CM071841.1, forward strand.
TCCTGTACAATGAGATTGTACAAGATCGGACCGTGAATCATTAGACCTACTGATGTAACACCGTTAACAGTATGGACTAATAACTTCGTAGATGACCATTAGTGACTCGACATGAATCGTGAGCGTGTTACGTACTCCTGTCTGCAGGGGTTTGTCCTTTGACTAGTACGGGTGAGGGTGGTCACAGTTACTCGCCCAATATGTCTATCTTCTCAGGTACATGACCAAGTAGGGAGCTGGGAACTTAACTACGCGAGATGGAATTCACTCGTTCTCGCTTTTAGGAAAACTAGAGAGGTTGTTCCCTTAAGTGTTGTCTCCAGGGCTTGGATAACGGGCGCCCACCCTCTCACTGGCACGAGAGGAGTGTTGTGTATGGTTGGACCATTACAACGTTGTTATTCATTAGAGGAGTAGTGGGGACTTAAGGAGCAAGAAGTAGACATAGAGGTAACATGGTAATTTGACCCAGTAGTGTCTACGAACAACCTGTGAAGGGTCGACTCATGGGCATTGGTTATATCAGTGGACACAACTTGTCTTACACTGACGGGAGTGCAACTACGGGTTTTAGTGGAGTGTTACCGTAGCTAATGAATGTTGATTAACCGGGTCAAAGAGTTTGACAGGTTAGTCTCGGATCATTGGAACTCGTCACTGTAGGTCCATTAGGTCTCTCGGTTGGCTCAAACTGGAATAATAGAAGGTTTACATTTTTGGTGTAAATTTGAAGTGTTGAAGTTCACTAATGGGTAATTATGTCATTTATATGAGATATGAATGATATATTATATAGTTTAATGTGAATGAGATTCATGATAAACTATAGGTTAGCCTAATTGTTGAATTAGGGCTAATTTGAGAAATTAGATTGAGAGAAATTAAATTGACTGTGATTCAATTTATAAATCCACAATATTACAAATGTGATTTGTAAAATGAGATATGAGATATCTTATTATATTTGGTTATGCAAATATGATTTGCATAACCTATGGTTGTGGTAAAATGGTAAATAGGTGGAGATTTCAACTCCACCTATCACCATTATATAAACCCCTTTGCAAGAAGGGTTCATGAGGCATTTGCTCATTTTTGGAATTCTCACCAAAAGAAGCAAAACCAATTCTCTCTCAAATCTCTCTCTCTCAAAGTCTCCTCCCTAAACCAAACTAAGAATCCCACAATTCTCCTTCTATCTAAAGTAGAACAACCAAGTAACCAAGTGGAGGTGTTAGGTTCGTTGTTCGTGTCAGGCGATCGAGATCGTTGAGAACAAGTACACGAAGAGTTCGTGATCAACGGAAGGAAAACTTGAAGACGGCCTTCAACAAGTAAGTAACTCTAACTTGCTGGTTTTTCCTTCTAACTTGCATGTTTAACCTATACTATTAGATAGTTTAATTTTAAGAAATCAAATTGCATAACGATACCACGACGATTCGATCGTCTTCCGCTGCACGGGGATTCTCATTCCCTTCAGTCATAAGAGGGGCAAGTATATTGAATGCAAATATCACTTAATACGGGAGATTGTGCATTGCGGAGACGTGACAGTCACACAGATAGCTTCGGAGCATAACATTGTTGATCCGTTTACAAAGGCCCTCACGGGTGTTTGAGGGTCACCTAGAGAGTCTAGGTCTTCGAGTCCTTCTAGACTATGGCAAGTGGGAGTATTGTAAAGGGTATTCGTCTGCCCTAGTTTATTGTATTACATTCATGTATTACGTTACTTTGCATTTGAGAAATGTATATGTACTCCACTAGCTTAGTTCAAGAGGGAGTTTGTTGGGGTTTTTGCCATAATCTCGTGAAGTTTGTAATATAGTTATTTTAAATGAATAAAAGTTACTGATTTGTCAAAACTTTGTATTTCGTATTTCATAAAACTTAATCCAATAAACTAAGCTCCAGGGTCATATTATTGTACTTGAACGGTGTGTAGTTGATACACGGGCAGGATCGCGTTTGAGTTTGTGACCCGAACGGTCTACAATATATGGATAGGGTTGGAAACCTCATCCTGGTTACACTGTGGATACAGCCTGTTTTGTATTAGATGCAAACGAGTTGATCCAACTTGTTCATGTGATTGACATGCAAGTGGGGGCATCCTGTGCAATGAGATTGTACAAGATCGGACCGTGAATCATTAGACCTACTGATGTAACACCGTTAACAGTAGGACTAATGATTTCGTGGATGACCATTAGTGACTCGTCCTGAATCCTGAGCATGTCACGAACTCCTATCTTCGGGGGTCTATCCTTTGACTAGTACGGGTGAGGGTAGTCTGGATAGACCCAATATGCCTATCTTCTTGGGGACAGGACCTCGTGGGGAGTTGGGATCTTGACTACGCAAAAAGAAATTCACTCATTCCCGACCTAGGAAATCTAGAGAGGTTGTTCTCTTAAGTGCTGTCTCCGGTGCTTGAACAACAGGCGCCCGCCCTCTCACTGGCCCGAGAGGGGCATTGTTTATGGTTGGACCATACAACAAAGTTGTTTATTAGAGGAACAGTGGGACTTTAGGAACAAGAAGTAGACACAGCGGTAAAATGATAATTTGACCTAGCAGTGGCTACGAACGACCTGTGAAGAGACGACTCGCGGGTAATGGTTATATCGATGGACACAACTTGTCCTACAGTGGTAGGAATTCAGCTACGGGCTTTAGTGGAGTGTTACCATAGCTAATGAATAGTGATTAACCGGATCAAAGAGTTTGATCGGTTAATCTCATATCATTGGAGCTCATCAGGTGTAGGTTCATTAGGTCTCTCGGTTGGCTCAATTGGACAAATTGAGGGTTTATAGTTTGGAATGGATTTGAAGAGTTCAAATTCATTAATTGGGTAGCTATGTCAATTATATGTGATATAGTTGACATAATATATAGTTTGTTGTGAATTAGATTCATAATAAACTATAGAATAGTTTAATTGATTAATTAGTGTTAAATTGGAGAAATTGAATTGAATGTGATTCAATTAATTATTCCACAATTATGCAAATAGGATTTGTATAATAAGGTATGAGATACCTTACATTATGTGATATGCAAATATGATTTGCATATCATATGGTTGTGGTAAAATAGTCAATTGGTGGAGATTTTAACTCTACCACTCACCATTATAAATAGGTGCTTTGTGAAGCACTTGGTAAGACAAGGATTCTCATTTTTGGAATTCCGCCAAAAGAGAAAGAAAGTTCTCTCTCAAATCTCACTCAATTCTCCATACTTTCTTTCCATCCAAATTTCAAAGGGAGTTCCACAACTCTCACTCTACCTTCCGAGAACAACCGAGAAGATCTTTTGGAGGTGTCGTTGTTCATGAGAATCGTTGGATCGTGAGAGATCGAGAAGGAATTGTTAGAAGTTATATATAAGAGATTAGTAAAACATTTACTTACTGTTTTCCTTCTCAAATCAGCATACTTAACATAGTTTTTATTTGATAAATTCTATTTTTTAAGAAAATACACACAACGAATCAACGACGTTTCACGACGTCTTCCGCTGCGGAAAATCGATTCTCTTCATTATGAGCTAAACATCTTAGGAGTTCAAGGATTTGAATTTCCTAAGATGTAAATTGTAGCCTTAATTTCAATGGAACTCAAGCTTACATTTCAATTGTGATTGCTTGTGTGAATAAATATCATTGAGATTCTAAATTCATCGATAAGGATCACAATTTGAGCTTCGATCTAATACTGATAGAGTTAAAGACGAGCATATCTTGCACAAGTAATTGAGAAAAAGATTAGACATAAGTCTTTCTTTACCCTAGACATCGGGGTTGAGGACATTAGACTTAATACATTTTGAAGGGAATCGAAGTCCCCGCAGCGGAAGCGATTGCGAATCGCGCGCTCTTGATTTAGTTACAACGGTAAATTCAAGAACATGAAAAACTAGATTAAGCATAAAATAGAATGGACAGCAAGAAAGTTACCTTTGAAGAACCTTTCTTCAAGTGCTCCTCCTCTCTCACAATCAAGATCAACGTAGCACGAACACGTACGAACACCGACACTACCACTGGATCTTCTCCGTTGTTCTCTAGGTGAGGGAGGAAAGTGGGTTCCCTTTAGGAAAAGTGAGGTGTTTTGTGAGAGAGATGTTTGTTGTCTTGGAACCTTTCCAAGAACAACAAAAATGCTAGGAATCACTTAGAATGACCTTGAATAGTTTAACCTAGTTGCATCTCATGCAACCATATATATAGGGGAATGGGATGAAAATGACCATCTTACCCCTCCTTTATTCTCTCTTTAGTATATAGTTTATATATGAATCTAATTCACATTAAAACTATATATTATATCAATTATATGATATATAATAGATATAACACCTCATGTATGAAATTGAACACTTCAATTTCACTCCTAACTTTATGCCCTAAATATTACCATATTGAGCCAATGGAGGGATCTAATGGACCTACAGATCATGAGCTCCAATGATGTGAGATTAACTAATCAAACTCTTTGATCCAGTTAATCAATATTCATTAACTACAAGTCACTCCACTATAGATTTGTAGTTTGCACTCTCTCTCACTTGTAGATATTATTGTGTCCACCGATATAGTCATTACCCATGAGTTGACCCTTCACAGGTTGTTCGTAATCACAGCTGGGTCAAATTACCGTTTTACCCCTGTGATTACCTCTTTGTTCCTTAAGCACCACTGATCCTCTAATGAACAACAAGTCTAAGGTTCTACCTTAGACTCATACCCTCATAGAGGGCGAGGCCCCATTGTTCAAGACCTGGAGTCAGTTCTTAAGGGAACAACATATTTAATTCCTCAGTAGAGGAATGAGTGAATTCCATCTTTCACAGTTAAGTTCCCAGCTACCTACGAGGTTTTGTCCTCGAGAAGGTAAGCTTATTGAGTCCGCTACAGGCCACTCTCACCTATACTAGTCTAAGGGCAAACCCATAAGCGGGAGTTCTTAACTTGCTCGAGATTCGTGTCGAGTCACTAATGACCATCTATAAATTATTAGTCTTATCACATTAATCTGTTGTTACACTTGTTAGACTAATAATTTGCGATCGATCTTGTATGAACTCTTCATACAGGATGCCCCCACTCGCATGTCAACTACATGAATGAGTTGGATTACCTCATTTGTACTAATTATAGAATGGGTCGCATCCATGGTGTTACCAGAATGAGGTTTCCAACCTTATTCTTATACCATAGACTATTTAGGTTATAATCTTGAACTCAACCCAAATAGTGCCCACTACACTGATTTCAAGATAAACATTATAACCTTGGAGCTTAGTTTATTGGATTTATAAAAGCAAGACTTTAATCTTATCAAAACAAATAACACTTTATTTAATTGATCACAATTACACAAGTTTAGGGCATAAATTCCAACAATCTCCCACTTGACCTAAAGCTTGTGGAGTACTAAACATTACAGTAATGTAAATACAATAAACTAGGGCATTTAAACCCCTTTGTACAAAATACTCTCACTTGCCCTAGTTGGGGAAGACTCGTAAACCTAGACCTTCTAGGTGACTCTCAAATACTTTAGTCGTGAGAGCCTTTGTAAAAGGATCAGCAATGTTGTGCTCTGAGGCTATCTTCGTGACAATCTCGTCTCCTCTATGCACGATCTCCCGGATGAGATGATACTTTCGCTCTATGTGCTTTCCCCTCTTGTGACTTCGAGGTTCCCTCGAATTTGCCACTGCACCACTGTTATCGCAATACAGTGTGATGGGCAAAGTCATATTTGGAACAACTTCCAAATTTAGCATGAATTTCCTTAACCAAACGGCCTCCTTAGTTGCTTCACAAGTTGCTACATATTCGGCCTCCATGGTGGAATCAGCGATGCATCCTTGCTTGACGCTTTGCCATACTACAGCTCCTCCGTTAAGAGTGAATACTGATCCTAATGTAGATTTCCGAGAATCTTTATCAGTCTGAAAGTCAGAATCTATGTATCCTGTAAGGATCAAATCCTTAGCGCCATACACAAGCATGTAGTTCCTTGTTCTCCGAAGATACTTAAAGATTGTTTTAACCGTTGTCCAGTGTTCAAGTCCTGGATTGGATTGATATCTACTGACCATCCCAACTACAAAACAGATGTCGGGCCTAGTACACAACATGGCGTACATCAGGCTCCCAACAGCTGATGCGTAAGGAATCCATCTCATATCCTCAACTCCTTGAGGTGTCTTAGGACACTGTTCCTTAGACAATTGGATTCCATGTCTAAAAGGAAACAAGCCCTTTTTGGAATCTTGCATCTTAAACTTTGACAACACTTTGTCTATGTAAGATGCTTGAGACAAGGCTAGTGTTTTATTCTTGCGATTCCGGACAATGCTGATCCCAAGAACAAATCTGCGCATCACCCAAATCTTTCATTTGGAACTGCGTAGCTAGCCATTCCTTGATGTCAGTAAGATAACCTACATCATTCCTAATGAGTAGGATATCATTCACATAGAGAATTAGGAAAGCGACAGAACTATTGATGATTTTCTTGTAGACACAAGGTTCATCATCATTCTGGTCAAAACCATAAGATCTGATTGCCTCATCAAATCTTATATTCTAGGACCTAGAAGCTTGTTTCAGTCCATAAATTGACCTTTTAAGCCTGCAAACCTTTTGCTCTTGTCCTGGTTTAAAGAACCCTTTGGGTTGGTCTATGTAGATGTTTTCCTCAAGATGGCCATTCAAAAAGGTTGTCTTGACATCCATTTGCCATACCTCATAGTCATAATATGCGGCAATGGCAAGAAGGATACGGATAGACTTTACCATAGCAACAGGTGAAAAGGTCTCCTCATAGTCAACCCCTTCAACCTGGGTATAACCCTTTGCTACTAGTCTAGCTTTAAAGGTTTGCACCTTCCCATCTACACCACGTTTTCTCTTGTAGATCCATTTACAACCTGTAGGTTTTACCCCATCAGGCTTATCTACAATATCCCAAACAGAATTGAAGTGCATAGACTCCATTTCTTGGTCCATGGCTATGACCCATTTATCTTTGTCTTTGTCAACCATTGTTTGATTATAAGTCAATGGATCCTCGCAGTTGTCATCTGGTATAACAACTTGGGTTTCAGCTAAACCCATGTAACGGTCAGGTTGTATCACAACTCTCCCACTACGTCGAGGCATACTCAACTCTTGAGATGGACTCTCTTGACCAGACAAACTAGTATCAACAACTCTTGTTGACGTACTAGTGTTTTTATTAGCAACCTTTGCTATTGTTCTGTCTAACTCACTCAACACTACCTTACTTTTTAGTTTGTGGTCCTCCTCCAAGAAAGTGGCATTTGTCGACACAAAGACCTTATCTTCCTTAGGATCATAGAATAAACCACCTCTTGTTTCTTTTGGGTATCCTACGAATAGGCACAACTTTGAACGTGAATCCAACTTCTTTGGATTTGTCACAAGCACATGTCTTTGGGCTGACCCCATATTCAAGTGACATAAACTACCTTTACGTCCTTTCTAGAGTTCAAAAGGTGTTTCAGAAATACTTTTGGAGGGCACACTATTCAAAATGTATACTGCAGACTCCACTGCATAACCCCAAAAGGAACTAGGGAGATGAGCATAACTCATCATTGATCGAACCATGTCCAACAAGGTTCTATTTCTCCTTTCTGATACACTGTTTTGTTGTGGTGTGTCGGGAGCTGAGAGTTAGGATGTAATTCAATGTTCTATCATATAGTTTTGGAATTTTAAATCCATGTACTCTCCACCTCGATCCGATCGAAGTTTTTCAACTCTTTTACCTAATTGATTTTCAACCTTAATCTTGAATTCCTTGAACTTTTGAAGTGCTTCAGACTTGTGGTGCATTAGGTAAATATGCCCATATCTGGAATAATCATCTATAAAAGAGATGAAATATTCATATCCTCCCCTGGCTTTAACATTCATCGGACCACAAAGGTCTGAATGTATAAGCTCTAGAGGATCTTTGGCTCTATAACCTTTTCCACCAAAACATCTTTTAGTCATTTTGCCTTCTAGGCAGGATTCACATACTGGCAAAGAATTTTCTTCTAACTCGTTTAAAAGTCCATTCTTTATCAATCTCTCAATCCTATTGAGATTAATGTCACCCAATCTTAGATGCCAAAGATGAGCATTTTCTTTAGGAGAAATTAGTTCGTGTACTTGCAATTTTGTAGAATTCACTTGTTAAAACTATTTTAACTGAATTAAACCATTTGCAAATAATTCTCAAGAAGAGCAACACATAGTACAATACTTTTCCAATGAAATAAACACTTTATTTAATTGAAAAGTAAAAGAAGTACAATGTTCTCTAAGGCAAGAAATAAGGTTTCTAATAAACCCTTAAGCTACATGTTATCAAATAACAGCTTTTCTTTGCCAGACAATTGCTCTTTATCTACTCATTTTCCTCTTTTTCTGTATCTTCTTAAGTCCGTATATGGTCATAGATTCTTGGTCCCGGAGGATGAATCCTCCTGAGAACTTTTGGAATGAGCAAACAAATTTGCCTCTCCATTTTGTTGTCTCTTATCATCCATAAGAAACTGATAATTCTGCAGCTCATGTAGGAGAGAAGTCAGATCATACTCTATGTTGTCCATCGCGGCATTGCTACGGAATCGCTGAAAACTCTTCGGAAGAGATTCTAGGATGAACAAAATCTGACATTTCTCATCTATGACCGCTCCGTTTAATTCCGCTATGTTGAAGTGGGCAATCAGATTGAGAACATGTTCTCTCACTGATGTTCCTTCCTTCATACGTGCGTTATAAACGAATTTCAGGGCTTCATGCCGAATTTGTTTGGACGGTTGTCTAGAAAAACATAGCACGAAATTCATAATCTCTCGAGCTGAGACCTTGCCCTCTAGCCTCCTGGCTAAAACATCAGGTATGCTAGCCAGGATATAGGCTTTCGCCTTTTCGTTGGCATTAATCCAGCGGTCATACGCATCCTCAACAGCTTGAGATGCATTTTGAGCAGGAAATTGAGGACACTCCTCGTTGAGAACGAACTTAAGATCATGTGTAACCAAGATTATGTTGAGTCCATTCCTCCAAGTCACTATGTTCTCTCCGGTTAACTTTTTCGCACCCAATAAGGAAATCATAGAGCTAGACTTTTTTGCTGAATATTTACAAACAAACTTGTATGAGTTTCTTGCTATAACTCTAATCCAATCATGTTTTATCTAATTATCAAATGATTCCTAGGCCATTTATAATTTGCAATGATACTCCAAAGGTTTAGAATGTATGACACCGAAGGGTAATCAAAGACACTCCTCCTCTTGATCAAGACACTCTTGACCAAAAACTAATACCAGAATAACTCTTATTCCTATAGGTTTTAGTTACCATTTTTCGGTCTAGAGACATACACACCTTGTGTACCCCGTGAGTGTAACCTTCTATCTTTAGATCCTAGAGTCTAGATCCAATAAAATTCGTCGGAGGGAGGACTAGATTGGAAAATAGTCTAAGGAAATCTTTATCCCTTTTGGGTGTCTACTGTGTTAGATCCCCTATGATCAAGCCCTCCGAAGGAATTGTCTGGTCCAAGCCAAACTAGCAGGCTGACCATAGTGGTCTAACGGTGTAAACCGACAAAAGAGACCGTAGGTTTTGTTTTCACTAAACCTGCTCCCACTCACTATAAGTACCATCTCCATTCACCTTGATATTGACTCATACAAACACCATCCAAAGGGGGACGCTCCCGTTTGCGCCACGAGGCCAAGTATGAGTCTCACGCTGTGAACATTCCGGAGATAGAGTAGGCGGAAAAATATGTATCTCATACACTTTTTCCTCCCACTGAATACTTTAAGTTTATAGGAATCTTTCTTAGGCTAAAACCCGACTAATGGTTTTACCTAACTCTATCAACATAACTCTTGTATTGATAATCAATATAACTCTTATATTAATTTTATCCTAAGTTTGTTAATATAACTCCTTATATTAAACCTAGGATTTTTAGTTTATTAACCCCTTAATAAACCCGCTGACGCTACTGTAATTTATAAAACTCTCTGATTAAATTTCACTCCCAAGTCAGTTCCCAGGTAGGGGTGTTCCGTTTTCGTCAGCTTAAATACCCCAGCCTAGACAGAACTTTCCTTAAACAGAGTTCCACTTTTAATCATAGCTTATAAATTACTTGGTTCCTAATTCCAATCTAATTAGAACTAGATAACCTAAGGTCTATTATTTCCAAGTTCTAAACACTTTACAACTAATAATATTAACCTTAGGTGACATGCATACTATGTTATAGTGCTTGATCATTCATCACATGAATAATAAAACATTCATAGCATATTCATCTCATGAAAAATAATGCATGTCAATGTTGTCCAAAAAATTAATATAACAACCTTATATTAATTAATCATGCGAACTATATAATATAACTCCTTATATTATAAATGATGCATGAAAATGCTTAACCTAAGGTGGGATTTCTAAACTACAAGCATACACTATGCATGGCAATAATTACACAACAATTACATAATTAAATAGCAAAAATTAGACCAATTTTGGCACCCTAGAAATAATTTTAAATTAATATAATCTAATTATATTAATTAAAATTAAATATATTAAATATAAAACGTTTTTATAATTAATATATATATTAAAAATACATTTTCTGCCCGTTGCTCCTTGCGTGAAACGTATCTGGCATTGCAACGCTGAGAGCAGCGTTGCAATGCTGCTTTTGTCGTCTTCTGCCGAGTGTTGCAACGCTGCTTCCTGTGCGCGCCTTCTCCCGCAACCGCAACGTTGCAACGCCGAGGAACAGCGTTGCAACGCTGCACACAGACAACACATGGAATCACCATTCCTTGCTCGTTTTCGCTCCGATTGAACATTTCAATGGAAATTATAAATCTAAGTGCCAAAATTGAAAACATCTAATTTTGCAAAAACCGTTCATACATCTCATGCAAAAACAGTAAATCTCACCTTATTCTTGAAAAATCCAGAAATGAATCAAGAACGCAATTGGGCTCTGATACCAATTGAAGGGAATCGAAGTCCCTGCAGTAGAAGCGATTGCGAATCGCGCGCTCTTGATTTAGTTACAACGGTAAATTCAAGAACATGAAAAACTAGATTAAGCATAAAATAGAATGGACAGCAAGAAAGTTACCTTTGAAAAATCTTTCTTCAAGTGCTCCTCCTCTCTCACGATCAAGATCAACGTAGCACGAACACGTACAACACCGACACTACCACCGGATCTTCTCCGTTTTTCTCTAGGTGAGGGAGGAAAGTGGGTTCCCTTTAGGAAAAGTGAGGTGTTCTGTGAGAGAGATGTTTGTTGTCTTGGAACCTTTCCAACAACAACAAAAAGGCTAGCAATCACTTAGAATTACCTTGAATAGCTTAACCTAGTTGCATCTCATGCAACCATATATATAGGGGAATAGCTTAACCTAGTTATATCTTTAGTATATAGTTTATATATGAATCTAATTCACATTAAAACTGTATATTATATCAATTATATCATATATAATAGATATAACACCTCATGTATGAAATTGAACACTTCAATTTCATTCCTAACTTTATACCCTCAATATTACCATATTGAGCCAATGGAGGGATCTAATGGACCTACAGATCATGAGCTCCAATGATGTGAGATTAACTAATCAAACTCTTTGATCCAGTTAATCAATATTCATTAACTACAAGTCACTCCATTATAGACTTGTAGCTGCACTCTCCTCACTGTAGATATTATTGTGTCCACTGATATAGTCATTACCCATGAGTCGACCCTTCACAGGTTGTTCGTAATCACAACTGGATCAAATTACCGTTTTACCCCTGTGATTACCTCTTTGTTCCTTAAGCACCACTGATCCTCTAATGAACAACAAGTCTAAGGTCCTACCTTAGACTCATACCCTCATAGAGGGTGGGGCCCCGTTGTTCAAGACCTAGAGTCAGTTCTTAAGGGAACAACCTATCTAATTCCTCAGTAGAGGAATGAGTGAATTCCATCTTGCACGGTTAAGTTCCCAGCTACCTACGAGGTTCTGTCCCTGAGATAGGCTTATTGAGTCGGCTACAGGCCACTCCCACCCATACTAGTCTAAGGACAAACCCCTATAAGCAGGAGTTCTTAACTTGCTCAAGATTCAGTCGAGTCACTAATGACCATCTATAAATTACTAGTCTTATCCTCATTAATTGTTTACAATTTGGTTAGACTAATAATTTGCGATCCATCTTGTATGAACTCTTCATACAGGATGCCCTCACTCGCATGTCAACTACATGAATGAGTTGGATTACCTCATTTGTACTAATTACAAAGTGGGTCGCATCCATGGTGTTACCAAAATAAGGTTTCCAACCTTATTCTTATACCATAGACTATTTAGGTTATAATCTTGAACTCAACCCAAATAGTGTCCACTACACTGATTTCAAGATAAATGTTATAACCTTGGAGCTTAGTTTATTGGATTTATAAGAGCAAGACTGTAATCTTATCAAAACAAATAACACTTTATTTAATTGATCAAAATTACACAAGTTTAGGGCATAAATCCCAACACATTTACAATTAGACTTAATACATTTACTAAGCCAAGCTATCTAATTAAGGGGGACTATCGACATGTATGTCACTCACTTAGTCTCCTAACACCTAATTATTAGACAAATAGGAGTAGTAAATTTGGTCTCCAATTGAATGTAAAGAAGGGTGACATTGAATTTGTGGTTTGCAATTTACAAATTAGGGCAAGGATAATTTTTTAGCCCCATCCATCTTCATTTAGATTTTTCTTGAATTTTCCACACATTTTTACATGTTTTGCCAATTTCACATTCCAATGTTTGATTGTGCATTTGGATTCTGCAATTGAACTTAACATAGTCAACCTTTGAGTTATTTTGTTATTGTATACAAAAAAACCGCAACACAAAACTATTTTTGCATTTTTTAGTTTTTAAAATTGCAATTCTACTTACATTTTGCTTCTACAATAATTTATGTTACTCCGTTCCCTGTGGGATCGATACTCAAGAATACTCCTGTAACGCCCCATAAAATCAGATGCATTAAATTGTATTTGATTTAAAATTGAATCCTTGGATAATTAGATAAGGATTAGGAAAGATTGTTTCAAAGTTTTTTTAAAAAAAATGATTAGGATTTATGTTTTAGAAAGGTTTAGGATTCCTTTTTCTAAAAAGGATTAGGATTCCTTGTTCTAAAAGGATTAGGACTTTTTGGTGCCTATTTAAATTAGAGTAATTGCAACCTAAAGGGTGCAACTCAAAACTCTTCTCTTCTTCTCCTTCTTCTTCTTTTCTTCATCTCACTCTTCATCTCGCCAGAAATTCATCGGACCTCTGCCAGAAAAGTCGCCGAACCTCCACCGAAAAGTCGTCGGAGTTTCGTCCGACTGTTGCCGGAACGCCACCGCCGCCGCCGGAGTTGATTAAGCTTGCTTAGTTTCGCCATCTTAAGTTTTTTTAGACCCTGTTTTGGTTGTTTAGAAGCACCCACTCTTTTTCTGAATCTTCAAACATAAGGTAAGTAGTCATTTAGATTAAAGTCAAGCTCCTAAGTGAATGAACAAGGCTATCAGCATTGCTTGTTTGTGTATGTTGGGTTTTATGTCCTAAAACTCGTGGGTTTGCAAACTGAATATATATTCTATTTTGCAATAAAGATGTTATTGAGATTTATTCAGCAAAGGTGTTATTGAATAGAGTGAATTATATTGAAACCCTAATCCAATAAAGAACCCATAGCTATAGGATGTATACTTGAACTTTATGTGTGACATAAAAGTGGATCAAGTTCGAGTTATAGCCAGAACGGTCTATAGTATAAGGATAGGGATGGGTACCTTATCCTGGGGATACTATGGATGCGACCCACTTTGTAAAGTACAAACGATGTGATCCTAAATCGTCCATGTGGAGACATGCGAGTGGGAGCGTCCTATGCAATGAGTTTGCATAAGACTGGACCGAGAAATAATCACTTAGACTTTTTAACTTCGTTTACTGTCTTAACTGACTATATTAATACAATGACCTGGGTAACTCAATCTTAATTCTGAGTGTGCCATGAATTCCTGTTTATTCGAATTATCCTTAGATGTGCATGGGTGAGACTGGTCCGAGATTGTCGACTCAATAAGTCTCTCATTTCAGGGATAAGACTGGTAGATAGTTGGGAACATAGTTATGAAAGATGGAATTCACTCCTACCCCACTTTAGGGTTTAGTAGAGAGGTCGTTCCCTTAAGTGCTGACTCCGGGTCTTGAACAAAGGGTCCACCCCTCTCATTGGCCTGAGAGGGATTCGGTTTGTTGGTTGGGCCACAAACCAATTGTTTATTAGAGGATCAGTGGGACTTAAGGAACAAGAAGTAATTATAGGGGTAAAACTGTAACTTTAACCCAGCTGTAATTACAAACGAACTGTGAAGGATCGACTTACTAATCATGGTTATATCGAGTAGACAGAAATATATCTACAGAGAGGAGAGTGCAGCCACTGGGGTTTAGTGGAGTGTCCTAGTGGTTAACGAATGTTGATTAGCTAGGCTAAAGAGTTTGATCGGTTAATATCGTATCATTGGAGCTCATGATCTGTAGGTCCATTAGGTCGCCTTACTACCTCGGACTAAGCCTTGTAACATTTGAGAGAAAAGAATTTGAATTGTTCAAATTCGGTTTTGGGAGAGAGCGTTAATTATATGCGATATATTTAACGTTTCACAGTTTAATTATGAATTAAACTATGATAAAGAAGAGGTGAAAATATTTAAATATAATTTAAATATTGGTTCGATTCAAAACATGAATAGGGATTCATATTCGAATGGTCGATTTAAGAAATCGGGATTGATCCAATTATTTAGTTTGATATTTGATATTAAATTAAATAATTATTTAAAATTAATTAATTTGTTAATTAAATTAATTGATTAATTTTAATTTAAAATTAATTTTATATTAATTTTGAATTAAAATTAAATGGAAATTCAAATTGATTTTTGGGTTTTCAATTGGACCAAACACATAAAGGGTGAACAAGCTTCTTTGAATGTCAAATTCACCATAATTGAGCACTTCCTACTTCCTTAATCCTTTTCATCTTCTTGTTGTCATCTTCTCCAAGCTTGAGAAGCTTATGGTTTGGTTTGATTGAAGGAGAATGAAGAGGATTAAGAAAATGAGACAGAAAATTGGATTTTCTCATTTTTGAGACCTTTCTCCCTTCTCTATTCAAATTCTCTCAATCAAAGATCCCACAATTTGTTCCAAGGCCTGAGGAAAGTAGGCAAGACACTGGAGGTGGTCCACAAAGTGTTTGTGAATAGAAATTGCTCACAGATTAGGAGAATTTTGAGCTACAAAGGTATGAGTTCTTATTCTCTGTTTTTTCAGATTTAAGCATGTTTTTTATTTTGTAAAATTGATCAACTTATAGTGTTCAAGATCCGAAATTGTTTATGCTTTCTTAATATAGGCTCTTTTAGTGTATTCCTAGATGTTCCTAGAATAAAACCTTAGATTAGTTATCTAAGTGTTTATGAAACTTGTGTAGCATGTTTTTATGAGCTTTTGGACTTAGCATGATTATTTGTATGTTATCTCGAACCTATGAATCATGTTTGATCATATTTATCATGCATCTATGGATTATGTGCCTTATTATGTTTTTATGAGCTTTTGGACTTAGCATGATTATTTGTATGTTATCTCGAACCTATGAATTATGTTTGATCATATTTATCATGCATCTATGGATTATGTGTCTTATTATGTTTTTATTAGCTATTGGACTTAGCATGATTATGTGTATGTTATCTCGAACCAATGAATCATGTTTGATCATATTATCATGCATCTATGGATTATGTGTCTTATTATGTTTTATGAGTTTTATACTTGGTATGATTACGTGAGTGTTATCTCGAGCCTATGAATTATGTTTGATCGTATTTATCATGTATCTATGGACTATGTGTCTTGTTATGTTAGGTGGGGGTTGATTGTTCAGGTTGTACCTAGCATTCCTAATAGGTGGTTGTTTTGAGTTAAAGCTTTTAGAGTGAGAACCTAGCTTGATTTGGGACCCTTTTGAATGAGTCGAGGATATTAGAAATGCCTTGTTAGAATCCCTAGTAACCCTTATAAAACCCGGAACCCAATACTCAATACACCCTGAGTTACACATGAGCGAGTCGAAACCTCTAGATTGACGAGATTGAGTATAGGTTGTGAACTTGGGGTGTGTCCCAATTCGGGAAGTGGTGGATTCCATTGTCTCATGCTAGCTTAGGGGTCGATCTCCATAGAGCGTGTTGATGACACGACTTTATGCTAGCAGTGAGGTGAGCCTAGGGTGTGTCCCCATAGTGATTAAGCATAGGTTGTGAACCTGGCGTATGTCTTCGTTCGTGAGTGGTGGATTCCATTGTCCCATGCTAGCTTAGGGGGTGATCTCTATAGAGCGTGTTGATGATTGAAGAGAATCGAATCCCCATGAGCAGCGAAAACTTGAAATTAAGATCGTATTATGCTTGATTATTTTGCTTTACTCCAAAACCCCATTCATTGGAAAAATACAGAGATAAGCATATTAAACTAATTAAGCATGGATTAAAGCAATTAAAATGTTGTAAGTTTCTTAAACTAAGAGCAATTAGTTGATTACCTTTATAGTTTCAATTTTCCAGCAACAACTTGCTCCAAAAATGCACAACAACTTAGTTTTTCCTCTGTTCACAGCAAGACACAACCAAAAGTGTAAACCTCTTATCCTCTGAGTTCTTTTGATCTATCCTTTGTGGGAAGGATTCCAACTATTTGGAAGAAGGAAGGGAATTATGAGAGAGAGAGCTCTTGTGTGTTTTTTTACAATTCTCAATTGCAAATTCAATCAAGGATCAACCTTTCCTTCTCCCAATTGGAGAAGAAATAGCCACTGAGAGGGATAACTCTCCACTCCCTTTCGGGGAGTTGGGAGACGTAGAGAACGTGTCCTCCTAACACGTTCTCCTTTTTTTATTTTTTAATTAATTTAATAATTAATCAAATTAATTATCAATTAATATAATTAATTAATTAAATTACATTTAACTAATATTAAATTAAATATCTTATAGTTAATTAAGATTAAATCACATTTAATCAATTTCCCTCTAACCTATTATTTTAATGTACATCTTATGTACATTAAATTTTAACTTATAGTTTTAAATATGAATCTCATTCACATTCAATTAATATTTGAACTCTTTCAAATATTTTAAATCTCTCGTATAATTTAATATGAATCATATTCAAATTAAATTTTTAACATAAAGTTCTAAAACTTTATATTATAATGTATCTTTATACATTGATGTTTTTCCCTAATTGAATTTAACCATTTCAAATTCAAATGATTTAAGAATCCGTTACGACCTAGAAGGTGGACCTAATGGACCTACAGATCAGAAGCTCCAACGATACAAGATTGTTCAGTTAATCTCATTAACCTCCTAATCAACATTCGTTAACTGCGAGAACACTCCACTAAAGTCTCGCAGTTGCACTCTTCTCACTGCATATATATTTCTGCGTCCACGGATATTGACCAATAACAACAAGTCAATTCTTCACGAATGTTCGTAACACCAGCTGGGTCAAATTACCGTTTTACCCCTGGGTTACATCTTTTAACTTAAGTCTTAGTGCTCCTCAACTGAACAACCTGTTTGTGGTCCTACCAGCAAACAGAAGTCCCTCTCGGACCAATGAAAGGGTCGGGCCCTATGATCAAGTTCCAGAGACACCACTTAAGGGGACATTCATCTATTTACCCTAACAGGCGGGAAGGAGTGAATTCCTTCTTGTTAGGTTAAGTCCCCAACTGCTTGTTCGGTCTTGTCCCCAAGAAGGTAGGCATATTGAGTCGGCGAATCTGGCCACTCTCACCCATACTAGTCAAAGGACAATCTCTCGCAAACAGGCATTCGTAACCTTCTCATGATTGAGATCAAGTTGCCTAGGTCATCCTAATGAAATAGAAACCTAACTAGTCAACGGGGTTACATCTAGTGGTTATTATTTCGCGGTCCGGTCTTATGCAATCTTATTATATAGGATATCCCCACTCACATGTCATCTACACGAATACGTTAGGATCACTGTGTTTGTGTCACATACAAAGTGGGGCATATCCATAATATTACAAGGGTAAGGTACCCAAACCTTATCCCTTTACTATAGACCCTTTAGGTTGTATCTCGAACTGAGATCCTTATATGTACACTACATTAAATTCAAGAGACATATTACAACCTTGAATGTTAGTTTATTGGATTTAGGGTTATTTTAAGGCAATGTGGTAAATAATGATAAACAATAACTCTTTATTGAAAATAATAACTCTTTATTGATAATTAGAACATTATTTATAAACTACGAGTTTTAGGGCATAAAACCCAACAAACTCCCACTTGAACTAAAACTCTAGTATGGTACATTACAATCTATAACAGTGGTTACAGAGATACAAAATACAATAAAGTAGGGCATCCATATACCTATTTACATATCTCCCACTTGCCCTAGATTATCCTATGTACATGTCTCGTAGACCTAGACTCTCCAGATGACCCTCGAACACTTTAGTCGTGAGAGTCTTTGTAAACGAATCAACTATGTTGTGTTGTGAAGCGATCTTCATGGTCGTCACATCTCCTCGTTACACTATCTCCCGTATAAGGTGATACTTCCTCTCGATGTGCTTCCCTCGCTTGTGGCTGCGAGGTTCCTTTGAATTGGCTATCGCACCACTATTGTCACAGTATAAGATGATGGGAAATTCTATATTTGGAACAACTTCCAAATCAGTAAGGAATTTGTTTAGCCAAACAGCCTCTTTAGCTGCATCACAAGCAGCTACATATTTTGCCTCCATGGTGGAGTCGGCGATGCATCCTTGCTTCATGTTACGCCACACTATAGCTCCCCCGTTAAGGGTAAAAATTGATCCCGATGTGGATTTCCTAGAATCCTTATCAGTCTGAAAATCAGAATCAATGTATCCTGCAAGGATCATGATAGGATCTAATCCCTTAGCGGAAGCGATTTGAATTGCGTGTTCTTGTAATGTGTTACGTAGATCAAATCAAAACATACATAAAACGATTAAGCATGCATATTAAGTTATATGGACAGCAAGTATATTACCTTTGAAGACAAAAACAGCACGTGTTCCTTTTGATCCTCCCGTTCTCACGATCTCAACGATCTCACGTTCTCCACAAACTACGAAGTAGTTTTGATCCGCCCGCTAGATCTTCTCCGTTGTATCTCTAGGAGAGGGAAGGTGGTGGAACCTCTTTTGGAGTTGGGAGGGATTTTGAGAGAAGACAAGTGTTTTGGAACTCTTCCAACAAAACTCTTGTCAAAGAGAGCACTAGGGTTACCTTTTTTTGAATTAGGTTAACAAATGTACATCTCATGCACATATTTATAGAGAAATGGGATGGAAATGACCATCCTACCCCTATAGTGCTCTTATGATATATTTCTCATGGATTAAACCATATGTTATATCAATTATATCATATATAATCGATATATCGCTTTAAACATGAAATTGAACATTTCAATATCACTTCAAACTATTAAACCCTCCTTATTTCCATGTTGAGCCAACGGAGGGACCTAATGGATTCACAGATCATGAGCTCCAATGATACAAGATTAATCGATCAAACTCTTTGATTCAATTAACCAACATTCATTAACTAAGAGTCATTCCACTATAGACTCGTAGTTGCACTCTCCTCACTGTAGACTATGTTGTATCCACTGGTATAATTAATACTTGTGAGTCGACCCTTCACAGGTTGTTCGTAATCACAGTTGGGTCAAATTACCGTTTTACCCCTGTGAATACATCTTACTCCTTAAGCTCCACTAATCCTCTAATGAACAATCAGTCTATGGTCCTATCATAAACTTGATCCTTCTTAGTTCAGTAAGAAGACGGGGCCCCATTGTTCAAGACTCGAATTCAGTTCTTAAGAAAACAACCTATCTGATTCCCTAATTCAGGAATGAGTGAATTCCATCTTGCATAGCTAAGTTCCCAGTTACTTACAAAGTTATGTCCCTGAGAAGGTAGGCTTATTGAGTCAGCTTCAGGCCACTCTCACTCATACTAGTCTAAAGACAAACCTCACAAGCAGGAGTTTGTAGCATGCTCAGGATTCAGGTCAAATCACTAATGATCATCTATGAATTATTATACCTATCTTGATAACGGTGACACACTAGCAGGTTAATAATTCGCGGTCCAATCTTGTATAATCTTATTATACAGGATGCATCCACTCGCATGTCTACCACATGAACGAGTTGGATTGCCTCGTTTGTACCAAGTACAAAGCGGGTCGCATCCATGGTGTTACTAGTATAAGGTTCCCAACCCTATGCATATACCATAGACTTTTTAGGTTATACTTGAACAAATTAATCCAACTTATGTCTACTACACAAATGTTCAAGATCTATCATTATAACCTTGGAACTTAATTTATTGGATTTAGATTTATATGCGAGAATATAATAAATAACATTTTTATTTATTTGAAACAAAACTACACTTGTTTAGTGCATAAATCCCAACTGATCAAATCCTTAGACCCATGCACAAGCGTATAGTCCCTTGCTCTCCTGAGATACTTGAGGATATTTTTAACTACGGTCTAGTGGTCTAATCCTGGATTGGACTGGTACCTACTGACTATTCCAACTTCATAACAAATGTCTAGCCTCGTGCATAGCATAACATACATTAATCTACCTACTGTCGAGGCATAGGTAATATGTCTCATATCCTCAACTTCTTGAGGTGTCTTAGGACATTGATCCTTAAATAGATGAATTCCATGCCTGAAAGGTAATAAACCCCTCTTGGAATTCTGCATCGAATATCGGATCAACATTTTGTCGATATAGGACGCTCGAGACAGAGCTAGAGTTATGTTCTTGCGATTCCTGAAAATTTGAATCCCAAGAACATACTGCGCCTCTCCCAAATCTTTCATTTGGAATTGGGTTGCTAGCCATTTCTTTATGTCTATTAGGTATCCTACATTATTCCCAATGAGTAGGATATCATCCACATAAAGTACTAAGAACACTACTTTGTCGTTGATGATCCTCTTGTAAACACAAGGGTCATCAACGTTTTGGTCAAAGCCATAAGACTTGATCGCAGTATCAAATCTTATGTTCCAAGATTTGGATGCTTGTTTCAATCCATAAATGGATTGATTGAGCTTGCAAACTTTTAGCTCCTGACCTTGGGCTATGAACCCTTCGGGCTGAGACATCTAGATACTCTCGTCAAGATTACCATTCAAAAAGTCAGTCTTCACGTCCATTTGCCAAATCTCATAGTCATAAAATGCGACTATGGACAAGAGTATTCTTATAGACTTAAGCATAGCAACAGAGGAAAAAGTTTCTTCATAGTCAACTCTTTCCCTTTGGGTAAAACCCTTTGCTACAAGTCTAGCCTTAAAGTTCTGTACCTTTCCAGTTGTATCTCTCTTTTTCTTATAGATCCATTTGCATCCTATGGGTCTTACCCCTTCAGGCTGGTCTACAAGTTCCCAAACTGAATTTAAGTACATTGACTTCATTTCAAGGTCCATGACTTTTATCCATTAGTCTTTATCTATGTCATTCATTGCCTGTTTATAAGACAATGGATCCTCTACAACGTCATCCAGTATGACAACTTGAGTTTCAGTTAAACCGAAGTAGCGGTTAGGTTGGGAAACAACCCTCCCACTGCGTCGAGGCATTCCCAACGTTTGAGAAGCATGAGACTGACTCGATGTGTCGGTTTCTTCATCAACTGTTGATGAAGGTCAAACCTAGTCAACAACTCTTGTTGGCTCTTCTGTAGCTTCATTTAATACTAACTTACTACGTGGTTTATGGTTCTCATGTGATATTCCTCCAAGAACTAATTCTATGTGGGATTTGTGAGAGGAGAATTTGGGAGAGACTTTTTACAACAATTGTGCAACCACTCAAAATGCAAGAAATCTTGCATTTAAATGAGAGGTGAGGAAGATAACTTCCTCACACTCCATTATCCCACTTCCCTGCAAAATGCAGGGAAGTTTAATCGTGAAAATTCCACTTAATTAATTAATTAATTAATCAAATTTAGTTAAATAAAATAATTTTATTTAATTAATAAATCATATTTATAAAACCATATTAATTAAATAGCACATATTCAATTAATATTAATTAAATCCTATTCAATTGCATATCTCTCACATCATCTATATTTTTTTTAATGTGAATCTTATTCGAATTAATTTTTAACTTATAGTTTTAATATAAGCTCACTTCATGTTAAATTAATAATGAAAATTAATCCAATTTTATTATATACTTTAATTTGAATCATTATTCAAATTAAACTATATATTATATTGATTATATCGTATATAGCTAATATAAAATTTTCAAATGCAAATTGGAACACTTCAAATTTGTACCAAAATTTTATACCCTTTTTATTCTATATTGAGCTAATAGGAGGACCTAATGGACCTACAAATCATGAGCTCCATGATACAAGGTTAACCAGTCAAACTCATTGATCTAATTAACCAAAATTCATTAACTACGAGTTACCTCACTAAAGACCCGTATCTGCACTCTCCTCACTGTAGGGTAAGTTTTGTCCATCGATATAACCGATATGTTGGGATGTATGTCCTAATCTTGTATATGTTTGTAACATTCCAAGTTTAAATAAATAAGAGTTATTTTTTTCATCACTTTGTGTCTCGCATATTTATAAACTTAATCCAATAAACTAAGCTCCAAGGTCATTGCATTATGAGAGAAGTAGAACTTGAACGGTGTGTAGTGGACACACAAGGAGGATCACGTTCGAGTTAATGATTCGAACGGTCTACAGTATATGGATAGGATTGGAGACCTAATCCTGGATACGTTGTGGATGTGGGTCGCTTTGTATTAGATATAAATGAGGTGATCCAACTCGTTCATGTGGTTCACATGCGAGTGGGGGCATCCTGTGAAATGAGATTGTAAAAGACCGGACCGTGAATTATTAGACATATTGATGTAACATCGTTAACAGTATAGGGCTAATAACTTCGTAGATGACCAATACTGACTCGACCTTAATCCTGAGTGTGTTACGGACTCCTATCTGCGGGGGGTTGTCCTTTGACTAGTACGGGTGAGGGTGGTCAGAGTTACTCATCCAATATGCTTATCTTCTAAGGGACAGGACCACGTAGGGAGATGGGAACTTGACTACACGAGATGGAATTCACTCGTTCCCGAATTAGGAAAACTAGAGGGGTTGATCCCTTAAGTGTTGTCTCAAGGGCTTGGACAACGGGCGCCCACCTTCTCACTGGCCCGAAAGGGATGTTGTTTATGGTTGGACCATACAACGTTGTTGTTCATTAGAGGAGCAGTGAGACTAAAGGAGCAAGAGGTAGACACAGGCGTAAAACAGTAATTTGACCCACCTGTGACTACGAACAACCTGTGAAGGGTCGACTCACGGGCATTGGTTATATCGATGGACACAACTTGTCGTGATGCGGATGGGTGTGCAAACACGGGCTTTAGTGGAATGTTACCGTAGCTAATGAATGTTGAATAACTGGGTCAAAGAGTTTGACAGGTTAATCTCGAATCATTGGAGCTCGTCATCTGTAGGTCCATTAGGTCCCTCGGTTGGCTCAAACTTGATAAATTGAGGGTTTACAGTTTGGTGTGGATTTGAAGTGTTCAAATTCATTAAAAGGGTATTTATGTCATTTATATGAGATATGATTGACTTAATATATAGTTTAATGTGAATGAGATTCATAATAAACTATAGGTTAGCCTAATTGATTAATTAGTGCTAATTTGGAGAAATTGAATTTAGAGAAATTAAATTGAATGTGATTCAATTTAAAATCCACAATTATACAAATGAGATTTGTATAATAAGGTATGAGATACCTTATTATATATAATATGCAAATATGATTTGCATATTATAAGGTTGTGGTAAAATGGTAATTTGGTGGAAATTTCAACTCCACCACTCACCATTATATAAAGGCTTGGTGAGAAGCCTTTTACAAGACTACTTCTCATTTTTTGGAATTCTCAATCCAAAATAGAAAGGAATTCTCTCTTCTCTCAATTCTCTCTAGAAAAGTCTCTCCACCCAAACCATAGGGAGTTCCACCACTCTCCCTCAACCGATCGAGAACAACCGAAAAATCGTTTTGGAAGTGTCCAATTTGTTCGGTTCGAGAGATCTCGTGAAGAGATCGTTGGCACGAAAAGTTCGTGATCGGAGAAGAAATTGTCGAAGAAAGGTTCTTCAACAAGTAAGTACATGTATACTTTTTGTTTTTCTTCTTTGAAAAGCATGTTTAGCCTAGAATTAAATTGTTTAGTTCAATTTTAAGAAAAGATTTTCACAACGAACACCACGACATTTTATGTCGTTTCCGCTGCGGGAGTTTCATTCCCTTTAATTGATATCAGAGCCAATGGTATACTTATATATTACATTGTAATCTGCGGGAGTTTCATTGTGCAATCTGTTTTTCTTAAAATTAGGTGGGTAGCTTCAAATTCATGAGATGAAATTATGGTTTGCATATTGGATGGTTTCGGTTTTGGCACTTAATTTTAGATTTACATTTTCGTTGATATGATCAATGTAAGGGTCCGTTGTTTTGGGCAAATTGTATGTAAATCGAGTCTGTAAGTCCATGTCGATCGTGGCAAGAGTTACTGTAAAGAAATCGGAGTGAAAACAAGCGAAAAATGACGAAGAACGGCAAAGGTGTTTGTTGTTCTGTCGATGGCGTTGAGACGTTGTTCTTCAGCGTCTCAACACCTTCCGCGTGGATGGTAGCTATGCTGCAGGGCAGCGCTGCGACGCAAGATGTAGCGTTGCAATTCTGGGGCGTTGGGCACGCGAGGCTTGACGTATGCGGCGTTGCAATCTTTCTAATGCGCGTAGTGAAGCGGCGATTCAGCGCAGCAGCGCGCGCACGAGTGGCAAAGGGGCATCATGGGCGGTTTTTCCAGCCGTTTTTCATTTTTATTTAATTTTATTTTTGTAAAATGTATTATTTAATTATTTTTATTAATTAATATTAATATAAATATTATATAAATGTTAATTAATTTAATTAAAGTCCATAGGATGCCAAAACCGATCCAATATTGCTATTTATTTAATTTTACGCATGTAATGTATGAAATTTTATATTTTTCTATGTACATAATATATGTCATATAGATTAAGATCCCACCTTAGGTTAGACATTTCATGCATCATATTTATATTATAAGAGTTATAATATATAGTATGCATGATAGGATTATATTATAAGGGTTATAATATAATGCATGGTTTTAATTTAATTAATATAAGTTTTATATTTCTTAGATTAAAAACATTGACATGCATTAATACATGTGATGTATGTATATTATATAGTTTAATTATTCATGTGATGAATGATCAAGCACTATAATATAGCAATGCATGTAACCTAAGTTAAGTATTAGTTTTAAATGGTTTAGAACTTGAATAATTAGACTTAGGTTTTCTAGTTCTAATAAGATTAGAATTAGGAAATCAAATATGACTTATGAATGGTGACTAATTAGTAACTTTGTCTCAAGAAGGTTCTATCTAAGGCTGGGTATTTAAGTTGACTCTTTGCAGAACACCCCTACCTGGGAACCGACCTGGGAGTGAATTTTGTCTGGAGATTCATAGGTTATATTCTCGTGAGTGGCGTTTAATTAAAAGTTAATTAAATTACTCATATAGACCTAAGTTAATAATGTGATTATAGACTTAG
The DNA here is from genome assembly GCA_036507285.1 of Trichosanthes cucumerina. Lineage (NCBI taxonomy): Eukaryota > Viridiplantae > Streptophyta > Magnoliopsida > Cucurbitales > Cucurbitaceae > Trichosanthes > Trichosanthes cucumerina. The sequence continues at coordinate 21,282,345 of CM071841.1, forward strand.
GCTAATCCAATATAAATGTTATATTGGTAGACTTAGGTAAATATTAGTTGATTTATCTAGGTCAATCCCGATTAACTTAAAGTGTTGAGTGGGAGGAAATAAAGTGTATGAGATACATTTAATTTTCCAACCACAAATCTCCATTAAATTCACACCGTGAGATCCATTCTCGACCTCGTGGCGCAAATGGGAGTGTCCCCCTTCGGATGGTATTTGTATGGGTCAATATTCAACGTGAATGGAGAGAGTACTTATAGTGAGTGGGAGTGATACCTGTAAAAACAGAACCCACAGTCTCTTTTATCGATTCACACCGTGAGATGCCTATGATCCGCCTGCTAGTTTTGCTTGGACCAGACAATCCCTTCGAAGGGCCTTGATCATGGGAGTCGGAACACATTGAATTCCCGAAAGGGATACAATTTTCTTGTTGGTTTTCCTTCGTAGTTCACCCTTCGGTGGCTATTGTTTGGGCGGATACTCGAAAATATAAAGACAGAGGATGACACTCACGGGATTCATTAAAAGTTAATGGATTCAGACCGAATAATGGTAACTGGATGCCTAATGGAATAATTAAGAGTTATTCTGGTATTAGGGTCTGGTCGAGAAAGTCTCGTCCTAGAGGAGAAGTGTTTTTGTTCACCCTTCGGTGGCAGTCATTCTAAACCTTTGGGGTATCATTGCAATTTTTAATGACCTAGGGATCATAGGATAAAAATTTGCTAAAACCTGATTGGATTTTTTAAAGTTTTTGCGAGACTAATACAAAATTTTTCTTATTTTCAGCAAACAAAATGTCAAGTTCAATTATCGCCCTATTAGCTTCTGATAAACTCGTCGAAGATAATTTTCAAACGTGGAAGAATAATATCAACACAATACTGGTAACTGACGACCTAAAGTTCGTGCTCACTAAGGAGTGTCCTCAGGTGCCCGGCTCGACCACATCGCAAAGTGTTCATGATGTGTACGATCGGTGGATCAGGGCCAATGAAAAGGCCAAGGTCTACATTATTGCCAGCTTGTCTGAAGTATTGGCAAAGAAGCATGAGGTTATGGTCACCGCTAAGGAGATCATGGAATCGTTGCAGGAAATATTTGGACAACAGTCCTTTCAGGTCTGGCACGATGCCCTCAAACACGTCTTCAATGCTAGGATGAAGGAGGGGGCGTCTGTCTGTGAACACGTTCTGGACATGATGACCTACTTTAATCTGGCAGAGATGAACGGGGCTTCGATCGACGAGTCAAGCCAGGTCAGCTTTATTATGGAGACTCTTCCGAAGAGTTTCCTTCAGTTTCGTACCAATATTGTTATGAAAAAAATTAGCTACAATCTGATCATCCTACTCAACGAACTACGGAACTTCCAGTCCTTGATGAGGATCAGGGGACCGGAATCTGAGGCAAATGTTTCCTTCAGGTTCTATCACAGGGGTTCGACCTCTGGGACAAAATTTGTAGGTTCTTCAGGCCCGAAAGGAAAGAAGAAGAAGTTGAAGAAGGGTAAAATTGATCGTGCTGCCGTCCAGAAGGGCAAAAAGGTCAAGGAAGTTGCGGAGAAAGGAAAGTGTTTTCATTGCAACGGGGATGATCACTGGAAGAGAAATTGTCCCAAGTTCCTTGCCGACGGGAAGAAAGAAGGTAAATGTGATTTACTTGTAACTGAAATCTGTTTAGTGGAGAGTAATGACTCTGTCTGGATACTGGATTCATGCGTCACTAACCATGTTTGTTCTTCTTTTCAGGGAATTAGTTCCTGGCAGCAGCTGAGAGAGGGTGAGATAACACTACGGGTTGGATCCAGGGAGCTTGTCTCAGCTGCAGCGGTCGGCACGGTGAAGCTCTTTTTTGGCGGGAAGTACATTTTATTGGATAATATGTATGTAGTGTCAGGGTTTACTAGAAACCTTGTTTTCATTTCCTGCCTATTAGAACATTGTATTTTTGTTTCTTTTAGTGGTAATCAAACGTTTATTTCCCGAAATGGAAACTTATTATGTTCTGCTTCACTTGAGAATAATCTATACATTTTAAAGCCTAATTCGGTCAAAAGTGTTTTGAATACTGAATTGTTTAAAACGGTTGAAACAAAAACTAAAAGAATAAAAGTTTCTCCTAAAGAAAATGCTCATCTTTGGCATCTAAGGTTAGGCCACATAAATCTCAATAGGAATGAGAGACTAGTGAAGAGTAGACTTCTAAGCGAGTTGGAAGAAAACTCTTTACCGGTATGTGAGTCATGCCTTGAAGGCAAAATGACCAAATGTGTCCTTTTAGTGGAAAAGAATATAGAGGCAAAGAGCCTCTTGAGCTTATACATTCTGACCTATGTGGTCCGATGAGTGTCAAAGACGAGGAGGTTACGAATACTTTGTATCTTTCATAGATGACTATTCGAGATATGGGTACATTTACCTAATGCATAGAAAGTCTGAAACTCTTGAAAAGTTCAAGGAGTATAAGACTGAGGTTGAGAACCTGTTAGGTAAAATAATAAAAACACTTCGATCAGATCGAGGTGGAGAGTATGGACACTAAATTCCAGGACTATATGATAGAACATGGAATTACGTCCCAACTCTCAGTGCCTGGTATGCCACAACAGAATGGTGTATCGGAGAGGAGAAACAGAACCCTGTTGGACATGGTTCGGTCGATGATGAGCTATGTTCGTCTCTGATTCTTTTTGGGGTTACGCAGTGGAGACAGCGGTATATATCTTGAACAACGTTCCGTCGAACAGTGTTTGTGAAACACCTTTCAAACTTTTCAATGGATGTAAAGGCAGTTTACACCATTTCAGGATTTGGGTATGCCCGACCCATGTGTTGGTGTCAAATCCGAAGAAGTTGGAACCCCGTTCAAAGTTGTGCCTCTTTGTAGGTTACCCAAAAGAGACTAGGAGTGGTCTGTTTTACGATCCTAAGGAAAATAGGGTGCTTCTGTCGACAAACGTCACTTTCCTTGAGGAAGACCACATCAGGGATCACTTACCGAGGAGTAAGATAGTGTTGAATAAAATGGACAGTTCATCAGTAAGAGTTGTTGATGGGGCTAGTACGTCAACAAGTGTTGTTGATCCTACCTCGTCTAGTCAAGTCTGATCTCAAGATTTGAGAATGGTTCGACGTAGTGGGAGGGCTGTGAGACGTACTAAACGTTATATGGGTTTGGCTGAAACCCAAGTCGTCACCCCTGATGATGACTACGAGGATCAGTTGACCTATGCAGGCAATGACTGACATTGACAAAAACGAATGGATTAAAGTTATGGACCAGGAAATGGAGTCGATGAACTTCAATTTCGTCTGAGAGCTTGTAGACCAACTGAATGGGGTGAAACTCGTTAGTTGCAAGTGGATCTACAAGCGTAAAGGTGGCGTAGATGGGAAGGTACAGAGCTTCAAAGACAGGCTAGTGGCAAAGGGTTTTACCTAGGTTGAAGGGGTTGACTATGAGGAAACCTTTTCTCCTGTTGCCATGGTAAAGTCTATCAAGATCCTTCTGGCCATTGTCGCATATTATGACTATGAGGTATGGCAGATGGATGTCAAGACAGCCTTTCTGAATGGAAATCTTGATGAGACTATCTACATGGACCAACTCAAAGGGTTCATTGCCCAAGGCCAAGAGCAAAAGGTTTGTCGGTTTCAAAGGTCTATTTATGGACTGAAACAAGCCTCGAGGTCTTGGAATATAAGGTTTGATGAGGCGATCAAATCTTATGGCTTTAATCAGAATGTTGATGAGCCTTGTGTCTACAAGAAAATCGTCAACAATACTGTCGCATTTCTGATATTGTGGTGGATGATATCCTGCTCATTGGGAATGAGATAGGATTTCTTACTAACATTAAGGAATGGTTGGCTTCGCAATTCCAAATCAAAGATTTAGGAAAGTCCCATTATGTTCTAGGTATCCAAATAGTCCGAAACCGGAAGAACAGAACGCTGGCCATGTCGCAAGCATCATATATTGGCAAGATGTTGTCTAGATATAAGATGCAGAACTCCAAGAAGGGTTTGTTGCCTTTCAGGCATGGGGTTCACCTGTCTAAGGATCAATGTCCTAAGACACCTCAAGAGGTTGAGGATATGAGACGAATCCCCTATGCTCCAGCTGTAGGGAGCCTCATGTATGCCATGTTGTGTACTAGGCCCGACATCGTTATGCAGTTGGGATTGTCAGTAGGTATCAATCCAATCCAAGATTAGATCACTAGGCAGCCGTTAAGGCAATCCTCAAGTATCTTAGGAGAACGAGGAACTACAGCCTTGTGTATGGAAGTGGGGATTTGATCCTTACGGGATACACAGACACTGACTTTCAGACCGATAAGGATTCTAGGAAATCCACTTCGGGGTCAGCCTTCATTCTGAATGGAGGTGTTGTAGTGTGGCGAAGCATCAAGCAGGGATGCATCGTTGTTTCCACAATGGAAGTTGAGTATGTTGCGGCTTGTGAAGCTGCAAAGTAAGTTGTTTGGCTGAGGAAGTTCATGACAGATTTGGATGTTGTTCCAAATATGAACTTACCGATGACCCTGTTTTATGACAACAGTGGTGCAATAGCCAACTCGAGAGAACCTCGGAGTCATAAGAGTGGCGAGCATATTGAGCGGAACTATCACCTGATACGGGAGATTGTGCACTGCAGAGACGTGATAGTCACGGAGATAGCGTCGGAGCACAACGTTGCTGATCCATTTACAAATGCTCTCACGGCTAAGGTGTTTGAGGGTCACCAAGAAAGTCTAGTTCTTCGAGTGCTTCCTGACTAAGGCAAGTGGAAGTATTGTAAATGGTATTCAATGCCCTAGTTTATTGTTTTATTACTGTACATTTGAGAAATGTATTTTGTACTCCACTAGCTTAGTCCAAGTGGGAGTTTGTTTGGATGTATGTCCTAATCTCGTATATGTTTGTAACATTCCAAGTTGAAATAAATAAGAGTTATTTTTTTTCATCACTTTGTGTCTCGCATATTTATAAACTTAATCCAAGAAACTAAGCTCTAGGGTCATTGCATTATGAGAGAACTAGAACTTGAACAGTGTGTAGTGGACACATAGGGAGGATCACGTTCGAGTTAATGACCCGAACGGTGTACAGTATATGGATAGGGTTGGAGACCTAATCCTGGATACGTTGTGGATGCGGTCCGCTTTGTATTAGATACAAACGAGGTGATCCAACTCGTTCATGTGGTTCACATGCGAGTGGGGGCATCCTATGCAATGAGATTGTACAAAACCAGACCGTGAATTATTAGACTTACTAATGTAACACCATTAATAGTATATGGCTAATAACTTCGTAGATGACTAATAGTGACTCGACCTTAATCCTGAGCGTGTTACGGACTCCTGTCTGCGGGGGTCTATCCTTTGACTAGTACGGGTGAGGGTGGCCACAGTTACTCATCCAATATGCCTATCTTCTAAGGGACAGGACCACATAGGGAGCTGAAAACTTGACTACGCAAGATGGAATTCACTCGTTCCCGAATTAGGGAAACTAGAGGGGTTGTTCCCTTAAGTGTTGTCTCCAGAGCTTGGACAACGGACGCTCAGTTCTCACTGGCCCGAGAAGGATGTTGTTTACGGTTGGACCATACAACGTTGTTGTTCATTAGAGGAGCAGTGGGACTTAAGGAGCAAGAGGTAGACACAAGGGTGAAATGGTAATTTGACCCAGTTGTGACTACGAACAACCTGTGAAGGGTCGACTCACGGGCATTGGTTATATCGATGGACACAACTTGTCGTATAGTGATGGGTGTGCAGCTACGGGCTTTAGTGGAGTGTTACCGTAGCTAATGAATGTTGAATAACCGGGTCAAAGAGTTTGACAGGTTAATCTCGAATCATTGGAGCTCGTCATCTGTAGGTCCATTAGGTCCCTCGGTTGGCTCAAACTTGATAAATTGAGGGTTTACAATTTGGTGTGGATTTGAAGTGTTCAAATTAATTAAAAGGGTATTTATGTCATTTATATGAGATATGATTGACATAATATATAGTTTAATGTGAATGAGATTCATAATAAACTATAGGTTAGCCTAATTGATTAATTAGTGCTAATTTGGAGAAATTGAATTGAGAGAAATTAAATTGAATGTGATTCAATTTAAAAATCCACAATTATACAAATGAGATTTGCATAATAAGGTATAAGATACCTTATTATATATAATATGCAAATATGATTTGCATATTATAAGGTTGTAGTAAAAGGTGAGTTGGTGGAGATTTCAACTCCACCACTCACCATTATATAAAGGCTTGGTGAGAAGCTTTTTACAAGACTACTTCTCATTTTTTGGAATTCTCAATCTAAAAGAGAAAGGAATTCTCTCTTCTCTCAATTCTCTCTAGAAAAGTCTCTCCACTCAAACCAAAGGGAGTTCCACCACTCTCACTCAACCGATTGAGAACAACCGAGAAATCGTTTTGGAAGTTTCCAATTTGTTCGGTTCGAGAGATCGCGTGAAGAGATTGTTGGCACGAAGAGTTCGTGATCGGAGAAGAAATTGTCGAAGAAAGGTTCTTCAACAAGTAAGTACATGTATACTTTCTGTTTTTTTTTTCTTTTAAAAGCATGTTTAGCCTAGAATTAAATTGTTTAGTTCAATTTTAAGAAAAGATTTTCACAACGAACACCACGACGTTTTATGTCGTTTCTGCTGCGAGTGTTTCATTCCATTCACGATACCCGTAAGTCAACCCTTCACAAGTTATTCATAATTACAGATGGGTCAAATTATCGTTTTACCCCTCTAATTATATCTTGTTTCTTAAGTACCACTGGTCCTCTAATGAACAACCTATTTATAGTCTGATCATAAATAAAACTCCCTCTCGAACCAATGAGAGGGTGAGGCCCCGTTGTTCAAGTCCCGGAGTCAGCACTTTAAGAGAACAACTTATCTTCTTTCCCTAAGTTGGGAAAGAGTGAATTCCCTCTCACATAATTATGTTCCCAGCTCCCCACTTGATTTTGTCCCCCAAGGAGGTAGGCATATTGAGTCGGCAACTCGGACCACTTTCCCTCATACTAGTCAAAAGACAAACCCCATTGAACAAGAGCCTGTAATCAGCTAAGGATTCAAGTTGAGTTATTAACGGTCATCTACGAATTATTAACCTAAATAATTAACAGTGTTACTACAGTTGGTTAATAATTCTCAGTCTGGTCTTGTACGAACTCATCGCACAGGGTATCCTCACTCGCATGTCTACTACATAAACGAATCGGATCCCTTCGTTTGTATCAGATACAAAGTGGGTCGTATCCATAGTGTTACCAGGACTAGGTACTTAACCTTATCCATATACTATAGATCTTTAAGGTTCGACCTAAACACGATCCTCTTGTATGCCCTCACATACAGTTCAAGTTTCATCAAACGACCTAAGGATGTTACTTAGGTTTAATAACATCTTTATTACATTTGCAAAAACAAATATATTTACAAGCCATGAGTTTAGGGCATCAACAGTATTTAATTGCTTAGACTCCTAAAAGCACTTAGAAAAAGGTTGAATAGATGTTGAATTCAATTCATGGTGTGAAGAGTCGGTTATAGCAGTTTGCATGCGCGTTTTAGTACTATTTTATCTGAATTGCACAGAACTCGAAAGAGTCAGTATGCAGGCGCAAGAGGTAGAATCCCTGAAATAGCCTAAGCTTAGCAAGTTTGCGGGCGCCTGGTGGGTGAATTTCCTCAGGATTGAAACAGGTTTGAGTTCTCTATTTCTCATTTTTATTTCCCTATCTTTTCTTTTAGTTTCCTTTACTTTCTTTTCTCAAAAACCTCCCAAATAAATCTTATTTACTTGGTTACCTTCACTTGCAACTGTAAAATAGTTGTGTTGTTAACTATAGAACCTTGTTAACCATTTCATTGGGTTTGTACTTGAAATTCTTCCCTATATTACTTGTATCTCAAGGTTATGATTCGGAGGATTATGTATTGTTTTACTAGAATGTTTGGCTAAATTTAATTGTTTAGGGGTAAGAGAACATTTAGACTTGTAATTATGGGTTAATTTGATACTATTGTCATTCTTCGCCTTGTGTAATTTCATTTGGTTAAGTTATGTTTAATACTTCTTATTAACTAGCCATTAATGGCCAAAGAGAGTATAGCTCAATTGGCATAATGAATGTGTTAACAATCACGAGGTTTGTGGTTTGAATCCCCCCAACTCCAATTGTACTAAAAAATTTAGTAGAATCTAAAATAGGATTAATTAAATCAACACCTCTGTGAGGCTTAATATGAGCAAACTTAATTTTGCTTGTTTTTTTACTTTTTTGTTTTTGTTGCTATTTTTTTGTTTGGTTTTTCTTTGAGGAGGTCATTGGTTTATGCGTAGTGATTAAGGTGGTTAATCTTGTTCCTTTAGATTTAAAAATTGACAGGGTCTGTAAAAGGTTGAAGAAAGAGAAGAATTCCTGAATCACCCATTGTTAACAACACAATGAAGAAGAGAGGAAGTCGATCTGTGACTATTTCCAATCTGTATTCCCGATGGATCATTTTGGGATTGTGCATGTGCCTACCTAAGCAAATAATTTCAAGTTGAAAACTGGGTTGATTCAAATGGGTGGGACAACTCATTTAAAGGGCATCAATCGGAGGATCTGTATTCACATCTTAGATCTTTTCTTGAGATTTGTGGCATAGTAAAGTTAAATGGCTTCCTCCTTATGCAATTAGATTGAGGCGCTTTTCTTTTTTGTTGCAAAACAAAGCAAAGGATTGGCTTGAATCCTTGAAGCCGACTAGCATGCCTTCATGGGATAAGTTGGTCCAAGCCTTCCTGATGAAGTTTTTTCCTCCCGACAAGACAACGAAACTGAGAATGGAGGTAGAAAAATTTCGACAGCTTGATGGAGAGTAATTATATGAGAGATGGAAAAGATATAAGGAGATGTTGAGGGAGTGCCCTCAGCACGATTATCCAGACTAGTTGGACAATTATTTTATAATGGGGTATTTGCTAGTACTAAGACCATTCGTGATATTAGTGTAGGGGGAAGCTTCCTAGCAAAGACGGTTGATGAGGCACGTGCTCTGTTAGAGGAAATGGTTGCGTCGAGACGTTGAGGGTGCCCATGCTTAGGCAATGCAGTGTGTTTGCACAGCATCAAAACATTGCATCAATAACAACTTTAAATATATCATTTTGTGGTCGAATTAGGAGAGACACTTTTAGGGTTTAGCCTCGTTGTCGATTTCTTATCTCTTTGGGACCTTAGGGTGACGAATTGACCTGTCCAAAAGTGGAGTTTGAAGCTCGAGAGTGCAAGAATCGATGTGAGAGTCGAAATTATGGTGTTAAAAGAGTTTTTTTTTTCTGTTTTCCATCTCTTTTCTATGTATCTCAGGGTTGTGATTTAAAGGTTTATGTGTTGTTTTATTAGTATGTTAGGCTAAATTTAATTGCTTATTGGTAACAACACATTTAGACTTGTAATTATGGATTAATTTGATATTATTTTTATTAATTGCCTTGTATAAATTCATTTGGTTGAGTTATGCTTAATGCTTCTTATTAGCTAGTCATTAATGAGTTGATTTCAGTTTTGAATTGACCTTGAAAGAGAGAATTTAGGATAGAAGCAATTCAATCAACACATCGAATTTGTCTATATGACATAGGATTAACAAATGATAGGTGAGGTTTAATATGAGCAAACTTAATTTCAATTAATTAATCGACTAAACCAAGGACACTTGGATTAGTATTTAATTAAGCATGTTTGAACGAGACCGACAGGAGACTTGGATTAGCGTTTAATTAAGCTCTAGGCTAATGAAATTAGCAAGATTCAATTAATCGGCATGTTTGGTTATCCATAATTACGACCTAAATTGGGTTCAGTCACCTACTTCTCTAAAACCGTCGTCTCCATCTATTTTACTAGAATTTAAATTCAAGCATTCCCTTAGTTTATTTTTGTTCTCTAAATAACTCCAATCCTAAGTATTCTTAATAATTAATTCATTCGAGAGACTCTTTTTCCACTTCCTCGTGGGATATGATAATTGGTACTCTTGTGTCGTCTTATTATTATTTCGATCACATGTGCTTACGTGCTAGGACAAATAGCATTATACATCTGTTCTAAAATTCATATATTTAAATCTTCTATACTTAAAGAAATATTTCAATTCTACCCTCATATTGTTGAACTCGATTTTTAATTTTCAAGAAAAGAAGAGAATGTTTATAAAGGTGCTCTTTATACATAATGATTATAATAACATTGTGTGTTTCGTTTAGGTCCATTGTTTGGAGTCCATGTGACATTTTATTATAGCGACTTAACCCTTTTATCCTTACCCTATCATTTTCCAATTTGTTCATATGTCAAAATAGCAACCTAACAATTAGAGTTTAATTATTCATCAAGGGACCCACTGAAATGGCCTTATATAAAAAGTCTATGCCATTATTACCCTTGTTTGCCATTACAAGCTACCACATTGGCAAACATTTTTCTAACAAACTAATAATATTTTGATACAAAACCTATTAAAGAGCATATGATTCTGTGAGAAAAGTCACCTAAATCATTCCTTTTTTGATCCCATTGTATCATTGGATACTCTCTTTTTAAGGAATTGAGAACACAAAGATTGTATATGGCATTAGAATCATTTAGTCCTAGAATTTTTGTATTTGAAGATGGGTGAATCTACCTACTACTTTTGAAAGATACCCCACAAAGCACTGACTTCAACATTTCATCTTCAAACAATGCAAGTTCAAAAGGAATATGTATGAATGTTGTTTTCGTAAACAGTAGATATAATCGAGTGCCTCATAGGAGATCATTAATGGTGAAAATTTTAACCTATGGACTTCATAAAAGTTGTTAATACCTAATCACTTAAAATTATACTCAAATCAAATTTCCGTAGTATTATGCACTTATCACTATTTAAAAGACCTTGATTTTCAAAAGAATAACTCAGTGATGCTAGAAGAATTTGCTATTTGAGAGACTAAACTATACAAATAAATTAACAAAAATAATGTTTTAAAAGTAGTTTGAAACATATTTTTCTTAAAATATTTTAGGGAGAAAAAAACACAAACCTGTTTTAAAAGTCGTTTGAAACATTTTTCTTAAAATATTTGTTAGGGAAAAAAATGCATAACCCTGTTTTAAAAGTAGTCTGAAACATATTTTTCTTAAAATTTTTGTTAGGATAAAAAAAAGGCACAAACCCAACTCCAAATAGCTATTAGTTTCTTTTGCTCTTTTTTTGTTTTCTAGAACTCTTTTTGGACACAATAAGTCCTCCACTTCACAAATAGGCTGCAAGACAAAGGAAGAAACAAAAACAGCAAATTTAGGGGAAAACTGATTCATTATTTTTCAGTGTTCAGTCACTGTTCTACAAAGAATCAAGTAGTCTACATCTCTTTCTCATCTCATTGGTATCCTCATGATCTCATAAATTGAAGGAAGCACTAACCATGACTAATTCTAGATTTTGAAAGCTATTAAAACATACTAGTCTTGCTTCGGGTCTTCACGAGCAGTGGGACGCCTCTCTGCTAGTAATCGTTTTGTGCTTTCAAGGACGCCAAAGAAGATGGAACCACCAATGCCTATCCATAGCACCCGAGGTCCGATACCCTGCAACAACCAGATATATGAACCCGGCGTTTCAAGTAGAAGCCTTTGCCTCCTTAGGTCATCTAAACATCACAACTCGTATAAGCTAAAGTGGTAGATATTGCAAGGAAATGGCATTTTCACTTCACGTGGATCCCTAAATATCATTTTACTTGGTACAAGTTTTTAAAAGGTGAAAAGTGTTTTTAGCCAATTAAAAACACTTTTCAATATTTTCCAGAATATTTGTAATTTAAAACCGTTAGAAAAATTTAAAAAAAAAAACTTATAAATGGTTCTAACTATTTTTAGAGGGAGCACTTATTCTAAACTCACTCTAAAAGCCATACCTTCAAAAGAGCAGGAGGTCCTTCCTCCCTGACAATTGTTTGGACACAGTCGATAATTCCCTTATACTGGTTTGCAGATCCCTACAATAGAACCAGAAAGAAAAAACATAGAAAGAAAGAAAATAGTCCACTTTCAGATTGAAACTAAAATTAAAGGAATGAGAATGCAAAAAAGAAAAAGATTGTAATTCACACATCATATGTCAATAGCATTTCTAAACTAACTAAACTAACTGTCACAAAGCAAGTATAAACAAAATACAGCCAAGAAAATTATCTTACTTGAACCATTAATCTTGTCTTAATGACATCAAGGGGAGTGGTTATAGCTCCAGTTAATGCACCTATGTAATAATCAAAAGCACATGAATTTTTGTAATTTGTACAGCCAACAAATCATTCAAAACTTGGAAACTGGTACCGAGGTCAATATCAGTAAATGAATTATTCATATGCTAATGTAGTAGATCCCAAGTTGAAGAAATGCCAATCATTCATGTGCACCAGGAAAAAGTTACCTATGCTCGACAGTAAAAGCCTTTCAGTTTTATCAATTCTTGAGAATATTAAACTGAGAAGTAGAAGATCCTACCACCAGTAGTAGTAGTAGAATGCGAATATTTTTTCACATTCTTTCATTAGGTGGCTCTGTAGATAAATTTCAAACCCCAAAAAGATGTCTTCAAATCACAAGCTGTTGACAAGATTTTGACAAATCAAAGCAGATTTCTGAAACTTGAACAAAGAATATGCACGTTCAAAATCATTAATTTGGATTTTCAGCTTTATAAGGGAGCAACAATGAAGAACAACATCCAAGTGAGGAACCGACAAGAAGAGCTTTCAAGATGGAGGTGTTATAATGTATATTATTAAGTATATTTGTCCTTCATAGTAATTGTACATGTTTTAGAATTAGGGCTTCCTTGTATACCTATATATGTTAGTCACTCTCTAATATATAATACTGTTGAGTTATGAGTTTTTTTCTTTTTTAATTACGTTAAGTTTTTCAATTAATGTTTTATGTTTTTTTTTCTTTTAAAAGTTAGATTTAATTTAACACATTTCGGTTTTTTATCTTTTAAATTTTGTTTTTTAAGTTTGTAAGTTTCTAATGCTTTTAATGTTGAAAATTAAATGAGTGTCAATTCCTCGTACCTATAAAAGAACGAACTTTCATGTGAAAGATGTATCACCAATATTTTCTATTTTAATAGAAGACTATTCATTTATTGGATCCCACTCTCTCATTTTTCAATTTTCTCTCTTTATTCAACAAACATTGAGACTTTGATTTGATTATTGCTTCCGCAACACTTTTTTTATCCAACAGTGGTATCAGAGCCTTAGATTTAAAAGGCTGTGTTTTTATTTGAGAGTGAGAAGTTCAATTTTCGTATTTGAAAAATGTCTTCTAATTTTGGTGTAACATCTCCTCCACATTTTAATGGTGAAAACTACCAGTTTTTGGTTGTTAAAATGCAATCCTACCTCATGGTGCTTGGCCTTTGGGAATCTGTCTCAACTAATGTTGATCCTCAACCATTAGGAGAAAATCCAACGTTGAATCAGATAAGACTACACGAAAAGGAGAAATTAAAAAAGTCGAAGGCTTTATCCGTTATTCATGCCGCTTTATCAGATCTTATTTTTGCTAGGATCATTGATTGTAAAACAGCAAAACAAGCTTGGGATAAATTGCATGAGGAATTTGAAGGAAGCGCGAGGGTAAGGCTGTCAAATTATTGACTCTCGAGAGAGAGTTTGAGATGCTGAAAATGAAGGATTCAGATTCTGTGAGGGACTACACAACAAAAGTGATGACCATTATAAATCAGATAAGACTATCTGGTGAAAATTTTCCAGATCAAAGAGTTGTGGAAAAAATCATGGTTAGTGTTCCCAATAAATTTGAATCGAAGATCTCAATCATAAAGGAGTCTTCTGATTTGACTACTTTGTCTATAGTTGAGTTAATTAGCAAATTACAAGCTCAAGAACAAAGGGATACAATGTGCAATAAAGAGCATGCTGAGGGTGCATTTCATGCCAAGTCTAAAGGCAAGAAACCTATTGCAGAAGATGATAGACGAGAGACCAAAGATCAGGGGAGCAAGAGAAAAGGAGGAGCATCAAAGAAAGGTAAATTTTCTCCTTGTTGTTATTGTAAAAAGACCAATCATACTGAGAAAAATTGTTGGTTCAAAAACAAGCAAGTCTATCATTGTGAATATTGCAACAAGAATGGTCATACAGAGAAGTTTTGTTATGCCAAGAAAACCCAACATGCTCAGGAACAAGCGAATTGTGCCCACAATAATCATGAAACAATTTTTTTGTTTATGGCATCTCATACCAATGACAAGAAGTCAACCTCATGGCTTATTGATAGTGGATGCACTACTCACATGACTAAAGATATCAATCTTTTTAGCTAAATTGACAAATCCATACAGTCTAAGGTGATCCTTGGACATGGCGAGACGGTACTAGCTGAAGATAAAGGTACTGCCATTATGCATACTAAGTAAGGTGAAAAGAAAATATTCAATGTCTTATATGTTCCAAGATTATCTCAAAACTTGCTCAGTATTGCTCAATTGTTGCATAACAAATTTTCAATGGTTTTCAAGGACCAAGTTTGTGTTATTTATGACCCACAAGGAGTAGAGATTGCAAGGGTCAACATGGGTGGAAATACTTTCTTTTTGAATGGTGACTCTTTATGTCATCATGCACTAAATGTCAAAGTAGAAAATAGCAAGAAGTGGCATCATCGCTTTGGTCACTATAACAACAAAACTTTGAAAATTTTGCATTCTACTAATATGGTTGATGATTTTTCCAATTTTACCTCATTTGATCAGATTTGTGAAAGTTGTCAAGAAGGGAAGATGCACAAATTACTTTTTCCCAAAGGCGACAGCTTTAGAGCCAAAGACAAGCTTGAATTAGTGCACAGTGATGTTTGCGGTCCCATGCGAAATTCATCTATTGGGAATAATAAATATTTTATTCTTTTTATTGATGATCTTACCAGGATGACTTGGGTATATTTTTAGGTCGAGAGAACTCAAGTTTTCCAAATTTTCAAAATGTTTGTAAATTTGGTTAAAACTCAAAGTGGTTGTAAGCTCAAAACTTTTAGAACAGATAACGGGAAGGAATATACTTCCAAGCAATTTGACAAGT
Source organism: Trichosanthes cucumerina (assembly GCA_036507285.1). NCBI lineage: Eukaryota > Viridiplantae > Streptophyta > Magnoliopsida > Cucurbitales > Cucurbitaceae > Trichosanthes > Trichosanthes cucumerina. Next base: position 21,297,535 of record CM071841.1, read on the forward strand.
TTTGTGAAGATTTGGGAATCCAACACCAGTAGTCCATTGCCTATACACCACAACAAAATGGTGTATCGAAAAGAAAAAACAGAACTGTGATGGAGATGGCAAGATGTCTACTCTTCGAAAAAAAATTACCAAAGAAATTTTGGGTAGAAGCTGTATGTACTGTTGTTTACTTGCTCAATAGACTGCCTACAAGGCCAGTTGAGGACAAAACTCCTTATGAAGCTTGGTCAGGTAGAAAACCTTCATTTAAGAACTTGAAGATTTTTGGATCTATTTGTTACTCTTTTGATTCTTTTATTAAGAGATCTAAACTTGATGAGAAGGCAATTAAGGGAGTATTTATTGGCCATGTTGCTGATTCAAAAGGGTACGGAATTTTTGATTTGAACTCGGAAAAGATTATCTTGATTCGTGATGTCATTATTGATGAAGATTCTTATTGGGATTTTGAGGAGCAAACAATTGTGAGAGATTCATCCACCAATTTTGAAATCTTAGAACAAAATGAATCCTCCTTTGATTCAATTGATTCTAATGATCGAGATGGTCAATATCTTCTTTCAATGATGATGATCTTGTTGATGCAACTGGTGATAATCCAAATTACAAGGTAAGATCACTTGTTGATGTATATGAAAGTTGTAATCTTGTTATTGTTGAACCAAATAGTTATTATGAAGCTTGCTGCTATGAAAGAAGAATTGGAGATGATCAATAAAAATAATACATGGGAGCTTGTAGAGCAACCACGAGGAAAGAACGCCTTAGGTGTGAAATGGGTGTTCAGAGTGAAGTATAACTCTGATGGTTCGGTCAACAAATATAAAGCAAGGTTAGTGGTAAAAGGTTATGCACAACAACCTGGAGTTTATTATGGAGATACATTTGCTCCAGTTGCACGACATGACACAATACGATTAATTATTGCTTTAGTTGCACATTTGGGTTGGAAAATATTCCATAGATGTCAAATCAGCTTTTCTGAATGGTGATCTTGAGGAGGAGGTTTATGTGAACCAACCTGAAGGGTTCGTGGATGAAGACCAAGAAAACAAAGTATACCGTTTGAAGAAAGCTCTCTATGGATTGAAGCAGGCACCACGTGCTTGGTATAGTAAAATTGATTCCTACTTGCTTCTTCAAGGCTTCAGGAGGAGTATGAGCGAAACTACTCTCTATGTTAAGGTTGATGACAACTCTAATCAACTCATTCTTTCCCTTTATGTTGACGATATGCTTGTGACTGGAAATGATTATCAAATGCTACAAGATTTTAAAATCGAGATGAAAAAAATGTTTGAGATGTCAGATCTTGGTCACATGCATTATTTTCTAGGTATGGAAATTCTTCAAGAAGATAAGGGTATTTTTATTGCCCAAAGAAAGTACGCTCAAGGAATTTTGAAGAAATTGTTTCCACTCCTTTAGCGATAAACTTGAAAGTATCAAAGAATGATGATGAGAAGCTTTTTAATCCTACAAATTATAGAAGTTTAGTAGGAAGTCTCTTGTATTTGACAACATCCTGGCCAAACTTGATGTTTGCTGCAAGTTTGCTCTCAAGATATATGAATTCACCTAGTGAAATTCATTTTGGTATTGCTAAAAGAGTCCTCAGATACTTAAAGGGTACTCTTGATTTTGGAATTTGGTTCGAATTTACAGGTAATTTGAAATTAACTGGATATTCCGACAGTGATTGGGTTGGTTGTGTTGATGAGATTCTAAAAGCACTTCCAGTTATGTTTTTTCTCTTGGAAATGGAATTTTCTCTTGGAATTCAAGAAAACAAGAAGTAGTGGCTCAATCTCATCACTGAAGTTTAATATATTTCATTTGCATCATCACCATAAAATCAAGCAATATGGCTTCGCAAATTGCTTAGTGATTTGGGATTTGAACCTGAAGAACCTACCAATTTATTTTGTGATAACAAGTCTGCTATTGTTATTGCCTCCAATCCAATACAACATGGTAGAACAAAACACATCAAAGTCAAATTTCATTTGTTGAGAGAAGCAGAGAAAGAATGCGAAATAAAACTCCTTTTTTATAGTTCTGAAGAACAACTTGCCGACATTCTAACAAAAGCTCTACCACATAGGCAGATTGTATTTCTACGTCAAAAGTTGGGCGTCACAAAGAAAAACCTCAAGGAGGAGTGTTGAGTTATGAGTTTTTTCTTTTTTAATTACGTTAAGTTTTTCAATTAATGTTTTATGTTTTTTTTTCTTTTAAAAGTTAGATTTAACACATTTCGGTTTTTTATCTTTTAAATTTTGTTTTTTAAGTTTGTAAGTTTCTAATGCTTTTAATGTTGAAAATTAAATGAGTGTCAATTCCCCGTACCTATAAAAGAACGAACTTCCATGTGAAGGATGTATCACCAATATTTTCTATTTCAATAGAAGACTATTCATTTATTGGATCTCACTCTCATTTTTCAATTTTCTCTCTTTGTTCAACAAACATTGAGACTTTGATTTGATTATTGCTTCCGCAATACTTTTTTTATCCAACAAATACAATGAGTATTTTTCTCAATACTGGTCTAGAGTTTTAGTTTGGCAATTAGGATTTTTCTCTTCCAAGTAAGGCTAGAGTTTGAAGTTTGGATCATCACGTTTGTCAACACCACCTATCTCACTCTCATTTTTCAATTTTCTCTCTTTGTTCAACAAACATTGAGACTTTGATTTGATTATTGCTTCCGCAATACTTTTTTTATCCAACAAATACAATGAGTATTTTTCTCAATACTGGTCTAGAGTTTTAGTTTGGCAATTAGGATTTTTCTCTTCCAAGTAAGGCTAGAGTTTGAAGTTTGGATCATCACGTTTGTCAACACCACCTACCTCAGGAGGAGCGTTGCCATCAATAGAGCAGAATTGTCATCGTTGTTTGCCAGGAGTCACGCGTGGAGCACACGCGCCGCCAGAAGCTTCTGCATCCATCGCCACGCACTGACACGTGGGAGCTCCGTTTGAGATTTCATCACTTGGGTTCTTCTCAACTTGACTTTTCCGGCCAGTCTGTACATTTGGTTTCACCGATTCTGACTTCTTTGGCCTCAGGTTTTGTCATTTGTGTGCAATTTGGTTGTTTTTCCTTGTGGTTCAGATCTTCTTATTTCTCTTGAGTTTATCTGTTGGTTTTGTGTAACTAAGGGATGAAATGAAATCTGTGTTATATCTAATATGGCTTCTCTTTCGTCAAAGATCACAGAACACAAGCTAAATGATTCCAATTACTATGATGGGAGTCGGACAATTCTTCTACGAAGTAGAGATGGATGATCATATTGATAAGGATCCACCACAGGATGGCATAAAGAAGGCTTGGCTTCGTGATGATGTGAGATTATACATTAAAATCAAGATTTCAATTAAGACTGAGGTTGTCCGCTTGGTGAATCACTGCGATTCTGTGAAGGAACTGCTCCTACTCAGGAAAATGTATGAAGTTTGCACAACCATCTATCATGCAAAACAAAAAGAACAATTCATTATGAATTACTTTATGCAAGTTAAGAAGACATGTGCAAAACTTAATATATTACTCTCATTCAGTACTGATATAAAGGTTCAACAAGCACAGCGAGAGAAGATGAGTGTCATGAGCTTTCTCAATAGACTTCTGCCAAAATTTGAGATGGCTAAATTACAAATTCTATCTAGCTCTGAGATCCCCTCTTTAGACGAAGCCTTTAGTAGAGTTTTTTGTAGAGAAAACTATTCATCTGGTTTTGTCTGCTCTTCAATCCAATAGTGCTCTCATTAGTCAGAATGATCCTAAGGTTATAAAAGGGATGAGCATCAACACATAGAAACTTGGTTTTGATAATAGCTGACAAGATTCGCAGAATATTATATGTAACTATTGTCGTAAGTCTGGTCACAGAAAATGTGATTGTCGAAAATTGTTGAATAAAGGTCAAATTCCTCAAGTTGCTCACCTTGCTTCCACCAGTGATACATCTGAGGGGTCGGCTATTATTTCTACAGACGAACTTGCTAAATTCCATTGTACCAGGGATCATTGCAAGCATCTGTAAGACCACAAATTACACACACTTATCAGCGAAGGGGTAAAAAGGGAATTGGGGGTGGGGGACCAGTAAGCCCGTTAGAACCCCAAACATGAGGGTAGTGGGATCGTGGAGCAGGGTAGTACGGACTGCAGGGGAAGGGGTGTTTTGTAAGGGGCCTGAGGGGAGTTTTGGGTTATCGATCATTTTGGTAAAAGAGTGAATTGTGAGGAGAGTGAGACCCTCTCGAATGGTCTGGAAATTCTGGTTGTATTAGCTTGTTATTTTCCTTGAATGAATCACTATTGTTCATTGGAGAACTCCCAATGAAACAGTAGCTTTTCTATCCTTTCTGGTATCCTTTGGGTGTTGTTTGTAATATTGTGCAGGGAGGAAGAAGAGTCCTAACAAATTGGTATCAGAGCACGTCATCCTGGGGAGAACACGAAGAATGGCGCAAAAAGAAGTAGAAGATAGAATATCGACGGTAGAAAAGGAAATCGGGGAAGTGAAGGGCTCACTTCAGGGAATAGAGAAAAATATGGAACGGCTGACAATGTTAGTAATGGAGGCAGTGGCAGGGAAGGGAAAAACGGTTTCATCGCTTACAGAAGTTTCGGCCCAAAAGGCCAACGTGGAAGACATGATCGCGGAGTTCTCCGAAAAGGAAGGAACGGAGCTAGGAGAGACCTCTAACTCCAGTAAGGATTTCGGAGGAGTGGATCGAGGGAAGCTCAAAAGGCTCGAGATGCCGGTGTTCAACGGGGAAAATCCGGATTCCTGGCTGTTTCGCGCCGAGAACTACTTCGAGATAAATCAACTGACGGATAAGGAGAAAATTGTGGTATCAATTATCAGTTTCGAACCAGATATTGTAGAGTGGTTCCGGTGGGCCACAACAGGAGGAAGTTCAAATCCTGGTCAGATCTCAAAGCAAGGTTGTTCGATCGTTTTCGCCCATCTCAGGAGGGAAGTCTGTGTGCGCGATTCTTAACTCAAAGCAGATGGCTCTGGTCATGAGTTCGTGAAGAAGTTTGAAATTTACTCAGCGCCATTACCCCATTTGCAGGAAGAAGTGCTGGAGAACACCTTCTTAATCGGACTCAAACCTACAATTAGAGCCACCGTAATCAGCCGGCAGCCACGGGGGCTCGAAGAAATTATGAAACAAGCCCAGCTCATAGAAGATCGGCAGATGGCTGAGAATCTGGCCTTAGAAGAAGGTGGGCTTCCGGTTGACAAGGTTAGGCCCAATTCCACTAATGGGAGGCAAACGAGCCCAATTAAAACGGGTGGTGGAGCTGTCCGCACTAATGAAAATGGAGCAACCCGAATGATAACCCTACCCGGCCGAATTGTCAATCGCAAAGACCCTCCAATTAGGCGTTTATCCGACGCAGAATTTCTGGCGAAGAAAGCGAAGGGCCTCTGTTTTCGCTGTGATGAGAAGTACTCAGTCGACCATAAGTGCAAATTTCGGGAGAATCGCGAATTGAGAGTTCTGTTAGTCGAAGGGGAAGTCGAGGTGGAGGTGATCCAAGGGGGCTGTGGAGCAGAGGAAGAGGACACAACCGAGGGGGAAGTAAGGGACTTAGTCGAACTGGATTTAAAGTCCGTTATCGGGTTTTCTTCCCCAGGAACGATGAAACTGAAGGGAAGGTTGGGCGACAAGGAGGTGGTGGTTTTGATAGATTGCGGGGCGACTCACAACTTCCTCTCGCAGACCTTGGCGGAGGAACTGAAGTTGTCTCGAACGGACACCGCACACTATGGGATAGTTATGGGTAATGGTGTGGCCACTAAGGGTAAGGGAGTCTGTAAGGCTGTCACTATTTCGTTCCCAGACTTGACGGTATGCGAGGATTTCCTTCCTCTCGAATTGGGAAGTGTGGATGTAATACTTGGAATGCAATGGTTACGTTCCATGGGAACGATGAACGTCGATTGGTCGACGTTAACAATGACCTTTGAGTCGGGAGGTAATCAGATAACCATTCGTGGCGATCCTTCACTAACTAAGGCTGAAGTGTCTCTGAAAATGATGGCCAAGACATGGGATGAATCGGATCAAGGATACTTGATTGAGTTTTGTGGGGTTACTGGCGGAGAGGGACAAGGAAAAGACAGCTTAGGGGGTAACGAGGCTGTAAAACAGGGCCCCCTGCAATCTCCAAACTTTTGAAACAGTTCAATGATGTGTTCGAATTGCCTGAGGGCCTCCCACCAAACCGAGAGGTAGATCATACGATTGTTTTGAAGGAAGGTCAGCCGCCAGTCAATGTGCGCCCCTACCGATATGCTCATAGCCAAAAAAATGAAATAGAGAAGTTGATCGAACAGATGCTTACCTCGGGAATTATCAGACCAAGCAAAAGTCCTTTCTCAAGCCCAGTGTTGCTGGTTAAGAAAAAAGATGGTGGCTGGCGATTTTGTGTTGATTATAGAGCATTGAACAAGGTGACAATTCCGCATAAATTCCCTATCCCTGTAATCGATGAGTTGCTGGATGAACTTCACGGGTCAACGGTATTCTCCAAATTAGATCTGAAGTCGGGATACCACCAAATACGAATGAACGAAGGAGATGTTGAAAAAACCGCATTCAGAACTCACGAGGGGCACTACGAATTTATGGTGATGCCTTTCGGGTTGACCAATGCTCCAGCCACTTTTCAGTCGCTTATGAACCAGGTATTTAGACCATTCCTCAGAAGATTTATTCTGGTTTTCTTTGACGATATTCTCGTGTACAGCCCTGATATGAGCTCCCACATCGACCACTTGCACATAGTTTTGCAAATACTGAGGGAGAACGCACTGTTTGCTAATCTAAAGAAGTGTGAGTTCGCTCAAGAAAGGGTTGCTTATCTGGGACATTGGGTTTCATCGCAAGGTGTTGGGACAGATGAAGATAAAATCAAAGCAATGGTGCAATGGCCTACCCCGAGGAACATAAAGGAGTTGAGAGGATTCCTTGGTCTAACCGGATACTACTGCCGGTTTGTTAAGAACTATGGACAGTTGGCAACCCCACTCACAAACTTACTTAAGAAAGATGCTTTCAGGTGGCAAGAGGAAGCAACTAAAGCCTTTGAAGACTTAAAAAGGGCGATGGTGACCCTACCGGTTCTAGCACTCCCCGATTTCAGCAAGCCCTTTATTATCGAGACTGATGCTTCTGGCACAGGGATAGGAGCTGTGTTGTCACAGTCACAAAGGCCCATAGCCTATTTCAGCCAGGCCTTATCGATGCGAGCGAGAGGGAAACCCGTGTATGAGAGGGAGTTAATGGCTATTGTGTTGGCAGTCCAGAAATGGAGACATTACTTGTTGGGGCAAAGGTTTACTGTGTTAACAGATCAGAGGGCCCTTGGGAGTTTGCTCGATCAGAGGGAGATCCAGCCGGAGTATCAGAAATGGTTGACCAAGTTACTAGGCTACGATTTTGAGATAAGATATCACCCAGGGCAATTGAACAAGGCAGCGGATGCGTTGTCTCGAATCAATAGGGATGGGGAGTTGAATGCAATATCGGTGCCTCACTTGATTGATGTTGCCGTGATCAGAAAGGAAGTGGAGGAAGACCCTGAGTTGATGAAGGTTATGCAGGATCTACAATCCAAGCAGTCGGATCATCCTAATTACAGCATGGAGCAAGGAAGGTTGTTGTACAAGGGCAGAATTCCCACGATTCTGCATACTTATCACGATTCAGTGATGGGCGGGCATTCGGGTTTTCTTAGAACCTACAAACGGCTGACGGGAGAATTGTTTTGGAAAAATATGAAACAAGATGTCAAAAGTTATGTTGAACGATGCCAAGCTTGTCAAAGAAACAAGGCAGATTCCTTATCCCCATCCGGGTTATTACAACCGCTGTGTTGGCACTGTAAAAGAATATGGGAGGACATCACCATGGATTTCATTGAAGGGTTGCCTAATTTTGCAGGAAAGGACACTATCTTGGTGGTGGTGGATCGTTTGAGTAAGTATGGCCACTTCATATCGTTGAAGCATCCTTTTACTGCTAAGGATATTGCGCTGCTGTTTATAAAAGAAATTGTAAGACTCCATGGTTTTCCAAACTCCATTGTGTCGGACAGAGACAAGATCTTTGTTAGCCACTTCTGGAATGAGATGTTTAGGATGCAAAACACGCAACTCAAGCGAAGCACGGCGTTCCACCCCCAAACGGACGGGCAATCCGAGCGAGTTAATAGGTGTCTGGAGAATTACTTGCGTTGTTTTTGCGAGGAACATCCTAAGAAATGGACCCAATGGATTCCCTGGGCGGAATATTGGTATAACACCACGTTTCACGTGTCGATCAATACCACCCCGTTCAACGTAGTATATGGTCGACACCCACCTCCCTTGATCGCTTATGGGGAGAAGAAAACAACAAATGACACTTTAGAGCAACAATTGAAAGAGAGGGATGCGACATTGGTGGCCTTGAAGGAACATCTCAGGGTGGCGCAAGACAGAATGAAAAAATATGCAGATAAAAAACGGAGGGAGATATCTTTTGAAGTAGGAGACGTAGTTTATTTGAAGATCAGACCTTATCGACAGAAATCCTTGGCACGGAGAAGAAATGAGAAGTTAGCGCCAAGATACTTTGGGCCTTTTCCGATAACTGAGAGAATTGGGGCAGTGGCGTACAAACTTGAACTTCCAGCCGGGGCAAATATTAACAATGTCTTCCATGTCTCCCAGCTCAAAAAGATGATAGGAACTCAAGCAAGGGTAAACTCTCAGCTCCCAGCTTTGTCTGAACTGTATGAGTGGAAAGCCACGCCAACTGAAATTATTGGGGCTAGATGGAATCAAGAAAGTAACCTGGAAGAATGGCTTGTTCAATGGGAAACTGATGGGGATATCGAAACCATGTGGGAAGAGGCAGCGAAGATGAAGCACCTATTTCCGGAACTCAGCCTTGAGGACAAGGCTTTCTCGAACGGAGGGAGTATTGTAAGACCACAAATTACACACACTTATCAGCGAAGGGGTAAAAAGGGAATTGGGGGTGGGGGACCAGTAAACCCGTTAGAACCCCAGACATGAGGGTAGTGGGATCGTGGAGCAGGTAGTACTGATCATGCGGGGAGGGGAGTGTTTTGTAAGGGGCCTGAGGGGAGTTTTGGGTTATCGATCATTTTGGTAAAAGAGTGAATTGTGAGGAGAGTGAGACCCTCTCGAATGGTCTGGAAATTCTGGTTGTATTAGCTTGTTATTTTCCTTGAATGAATCACTATTGTTCATTGGAGAACTCCCAATGAAACAGTAGCTTTTCTATCCTTTCTGGTATCCTTTGGGTGTTGTTTGTAATATTGTGCAGGGAGGAAGAAGAGTCCTAACAGCATCTTCTTTAATCGAATCCTATTGCAACTCTTGTTGAATGAGATAATAAGAATCATTGTCTTCTTACATCTTCCACCAAATGGGTCATCGACTCTAGTGCCACAGCTCATATGACAGGTAATTCTAGGTTATTGTCTACCTCTTTGTCATATGCACATTTTCCAACTGTCACTTTGGCACTCAACATCCTCTGTTCTTGGATTTGACACCATTAAACTCACACTCTCGCTTCCTTTGTCTTCTATCATGCATTTCCCTCGACTCTCATTTAATTTGATTTCTATTAGTAAACTCACTCATGACCTTAATTGTTTTATCTCCTTTTTTCCTGGCTATTGCTTATTTCAGGATCGTATGACGAATAAGATTATTGGTAAAGGATTTGAGTCTGAAGGCCTTTACATTTCTAATCAGCAGATATCAAAAGTTATGGTCTGCTTTGGTGTTGCATCTCCATTTGAAATCCACTATCGTTTGGGTCTTAGTCCATCTTAAAGAAAATCCATCTAGAATTTCACTATTTGTCTGTGTTGAATTGTGAGTCTAATTAATTAGAAATTCCATCGTCTTAGTCTGAGTCTAGAGTCCATAAACGAGCTAGTGTTCCGTTTGAATTAGTTCACTTTAATGTTTAGGGTCCCTGTCCAGTGTGTCTAAAACTGGATTTCAATATTTTGTTACTTTTGTTGATGATTACTCTTGTCTGACTTGGTTATATTTAATGAAAAGTCGTTCTGAGCTACTCACTTTTGTACTTTCCATGCTGAGATTCAAAACCCCAATTTAATGTCTCTTAAAATTCTGCGAACTGATAATGTTGGTGAATATTTTTCTCACATGTTGGGATCTTACGTGTGTACAAATAAAATTCTTCATCAATTCTCTTGCGTTGGCACTCCATCCCAAAATGGGGTCGTTGAACAAATAACCGGCATTTACTTGAAACTGCTAGAGCATTATCCTTCCAAATGCATGTTCCAAAGCATTTTTGGGCCAATGTAGTTTCCACAGCTTGTTTTTTGGTAAACAGAATGTCTTCGAGATCCCTTATCATATTCTTAGTCCAACAAAATCTTTGTTATCTATTGCACCCAAAATATTTGGTTGCGCTTGTTTTCAAGATGTCAGTCTTCATCGTACCAAGTTAGATTGTGAGAGTACTAATAGGTATATGAGTATTTTATTAGTAAGGGCAAAATAGTAATTAGTTAGTAGTATCTTGTTATAAATAGGGAAATTAGGGTTCATAGAAAGGGGGATGATTTTGGGTATTGTCTCAGTGTAGAGACTTTGGGAGAGACATAGCCCTCTCGAAAGGCTATTGACTTTGTAATTTTTATTGATATTGCAATATTGTTCTATTTTGTGTTTTCTTGTTAGTGGTATCCTAACATAGATCCTACATCCTTAAAATGCATCTTTCTTGGTTATTATCGTGTTCAAAAAGGAAATCGTTGTTATTATTCTAGTCTTAACAAGTATCTTGTCTCTCTCGATGTTACACTTTTTGAAGACATACCCTTTTTTAGCCCATCACTGTCGGCCCCGTGTCAGGGGAGGATGACATACTTATCTATGAGATTGTCTCTCCATCATCCCTCCCTACTCAATCTCCTTCAGTATCTATCCCTCCTCATCCGCCTATTACTCAAGCTTACTCCAAACAGCCACCACAGCAACCTTTAGACACGTCCTATACCATAAGATTCTGATCCACAAACACGTCATGAGCTTCCCACCCTTCGTAAAAGTAAATGCACTTGTACTTACCCTATTCCTTCATTTGTTTCTTATCACTAGTTGTCACAATCTACCTATTTTCTCACATCCCTTAATTCTACCTTTATTCCAAACTTTGTTCATGAAGCTTTATCTCATTATGGTTGGCTTAAAGCAATGACCAAAGAGATGAATACTTTAGATGATAATGGTACTTGAGATTTAGTATCTCGTGCTGCATGAAAGAAGGCAATTGGGTGTAAATGGTTGTTTGCAATTAAGGTTAATCCTAACTGATCAATTGCTCGTTTGAAAGTCCACCTTGTTGCTAAAGGTCATGCTCAGACATATGGGATAGATTATTCTGACACATTTTCTCTGGTTGCTAGATTAACTTCTATTCAATTGTTTATTTCCATGATTGCTACTCACTGTTGGCCTTTGCATCAACTTGGTATTAAGAATGTTTTGCTCTATGTTGATCTTCAAGAAGAAGTATATATGGGGCAACCACCTGGATTTGTTGCTCAGAAGGAGAGTGATAAAGTTTGTCGTCTTAGAAAATCATTGTATGGATTGAAACAAAGCCCACGAGCATGGTTTGGTAAATTAGTCAAGCATTTCAGCAATTTGGAATGCAGGAAAATACGTTTGATCATTCTATTTTTTATCGACGATCTGAGAATGGTATTACTTTGCTTGTCGCGTACGTCGACGATATCGTTATCACTAGAAATTATACATCAGACATATCTTCTTTGAAAACTTTCCTTTAAGGTCAGTTTCATATTGAGGATATAGGAACAATAAAGTATTTTTTGGACATTTAAGTGATGAGAAGTAAGAAAGGTATCTTTTTGTCAAAACGGAAATATGTACTTGATTTATTATTTGAGACAAGAAAACTAGGAGTTTGTTAGGAATCTTCAATCTTTTCTTGAGAAAGTAACACAGAAAACAACCAAACAACCCTGGAAAATACTGTTCTATTGACTAACTCTGCAATAGACAATGGTTATCTCATTGATAGAAATATTTCCAGCTACGAACGACAAGGAAAAGAACACAGAAAGTAACACAGAAAGTAAGAAAGATACTCCCAGCTTTTTAGAGAGAGTTTGTTCTCTCTCAAGACAACAGTCTTACCACAAAATACAACTTACCCTTCCCTTCCAAATGCTCATCACAAGAAACCTCTCCTACCACCACCACAACCCGAGCCCGCAACAGCACAATCCTAACCGAGAGTTAATTTCCTCTCTTACCCTTTCTAGAGTAAGTATTTACTATCGGGGGCCTCATAATACCCTCTGGATTTTGAGGCACCTTGTCCTCAAGGTGAATATTTGGGAATTGCTCTTTGATTGTGGCAGTCATTTCCCACGCGGCGTCACAAGTCGATTCCCCTTGCCAAGTCAATAACCATCATTCCTCATTTGCCTCTTCATTCCATCTCACTCCCAATCTTTCCACTGGAACTGCAGACCATTCATACTCGGGGGTAAAAAGGGGGGTTGCGATTCCATTGTCATGTCTGGCTTTAAGGCCTTCTACAGCTGCGATATATCAAAACCATCGTGGATGGATGCTTCTGGTGGTAAGGCAAACTCATAAGCCACTGCTCCGATTCTTTCTTGAACTTCATAAGGCCCGTAGTATTTCAGTGCAAGCTTTTCACAGCCTCTCCGAGCCATCGATTTCTGTCTATAAGGACGTAATTTCAAGTATACCATATACGCAATATGAAATTCCATATCACTTCTTTTATCTGCCTGCTTCTTCATTCAGTCTTGGGCCAATCTCAAATTTTCCTTCAAGGCTAGCATAGCTCGATCTCTTTCAATAAGCAATTGATTGAGGGTGTTGTTGGTCTTTTTCTTATCTCCATAAGAAAATAAAGGTGGCAGTTGTCGACCATACACAATGTTAAATGGAGTAGTATTAATTGAAATGTGAAAAGTAGTGTTGTACCAGTATTTAGCCCAATGAAGCCATTGTTCCCACTGTGTTGGTCATTCACTGCAAAAACATCGGAGATAATTTTCCAGAAAGTGGTTGACTCGTTCGGTTTGCCCATCCATTTGAGGATGAAAAGCAGTGTTGCATTTGAGTTGTGTTCCTTGTAATTTGAATAATTCACCCCATAATCGATTCACAAATATTTTATCTCGGTCAGATATTATGGTTTTAGGGAAATCGTGCAGTCGTACAACCTCTCTAATGAAAGTTTCAGCCACTTCTTTTGTTGAGAAGGGATGATGTAAAGCTATAAAATGAGCATACTTGCTTAAACCGTCCATGACTACCAGTATAGAATTCTTGCCATGAGATTTTGGAAGACCCTCAACGAAATCCATGGTTAACTCTTCCCAAATTGCATTAGGGGCTAGTAAGGGTTGTAACAACCCTGCTGAGACAGTGAATCTGGCTTATTCCTCTTGCAAATGTCACACTTGTCTACATAACCCTTGACGCCTGCCTTCATCCCTCTCCAGTACAACTCTCCCGTGAGTCTTTTATATGTCCGTAAGAACCCGAGTGACCTCCCAAAACAGTCATGAAACATGGATAATATTGAAGGTAGGAGCAAGGACTAAACGTTCTTGTACCTTAATTGGCCCTGATGTATCGAGAACTTGGGATGAGCTGTAGAGTCATTTCAATCTCCCTTTGATCTTTTGCAACTCAGGATCTTGCTCTACTTCCTTTTGTATCACGTCATGATCTAAAATGGATGAGGTCGAAATCATCTTCAATTTATAGTTGGGTTTTCAGTTTCTCCTTCCAGCTTCCGGGATAAAGCATCAACTGCCTTATTCAACAATCTAGGGTGATATGGAATCTCAAAATCGTACCCCAAAAGTCTGTTGAGCCAATTTTGATACTCTGGTTGTACCTCCGTTTGTTCCAACAAATGTTTTCATGCTCGTTGATCCGTCAGGACGGTAAATTTTTGGCCTAACAAATAATGTCGCCATTTCTGGACAACTAAGACTATAGCCATTAACAACTAAGCCTATAGCCATTAACTACCTTTCACACAAACTTAAGATGGATTTAGCAGATAATGTCTGGCTAAAATAAGCTATCAATCGTTGTTTCTGAGACAGAACAGCTCCTAAACCCAAGCCCGAAGCATCCGTTTCTATCACAAAGGGCATCGAAAAGTCAGGTAAAGCCAAGACCGGTAAGGTAACCATGGCTTGTTTCAATCGGTTGAAAGCTTGAGTGGCTTCTTCATCCCATTGAAAGGCATTTTTCTTAAGAAGCTCGTTTAATGGCCCTACAATCAGATTGCTATTGGGCACAAATTTCCATTAATAGCTAGTAAGACCAAGGAATCACCTCAATTCTTTGACTGAACGAGGTTGTGGCCAATCCAATAACGCTTGCACTTTCCCCTGTCAGCCTCTACTCCCTTTGCCAACACCCAAGGCCCCAGATATTCTACTTGATCTTGAGCGAAAATGCATTTGTCACGATTGGCAAACAAAGCATCGTGAGTAAGACTTTCAAATACTATTTCCAAGTACTTCAAGTGTGCGTCGTAATCAAGACTATACACAAGTATATCATCAAAAAAGACTAGTATAAACCTTCTGAGAAAGGGTCGAACTACCTGGTTCATTAGTGATTGGAAAGTTGTTTGGGCGTTTGTCAATCTGAACGGCACGAGTTCATTAGTGATTGGAAAGTTGTTGGGGCGTTTGTCAATCCGAACGGCATGACCACGAACTCGTAATGCCCCTCATGCGTTCTGAAGGCTATTTTGGGTATATCCTGCTCAAACATTTTGATCTGGTGGTACCCTGACTTCAGGTCTAGTTTCGAATAGATTTGTGTGCCACGTAATTCATCCAATAACTCTTCAATGACTGGAATAGGAAATTTATTCAGGATTGTGGCCTGATTCAAAGCACGATAATCAACTCAAAATCTCTCGCCTCCATTTTTTTTTCTTGACTAATAAAACCAAACTAGAGAAAGGTTGTTACTGGCACGAATGATCCATGCCCCAACATCTCTCCTATCAATTCTTCAATTTCATTCTTCTGTGTGTGTGTGTATCTGTAGGAATCTTCAATCTTCTCCTGAGAAAATAGCACAGAAATCAGCCAAACAACCCTGGAAAACATTGTTCTATTGACTAGCCCTGCAATAGACAGTGGTTATCTCATTGATAGAAATATTTCTAGCTACAAACAACAAGGAAAAGAACACAGAAAGCAAGAAAGATACTCCCAGCTTTTTAGAGAGAGTTGGTTCTCCCAAGACAATAGTCTTACCACAAAATACAACCTACCCTTCCACTCCAAACGCTCGACACAAAAAACCTCTTCTACCACCACCACACCCCGGGCCTGCAACAGCATAATCCTAACCAATTGAGAGTTAGTTTCCTCTCTTCCCCTTCCTAGAGTAAGTATTTGCTATCGGGGGCCTCGCCTCACAATACCCTCCGAATTTTGAGGCACCTTGTCCTCAAGGTGAATATCTGGGAATTGCTCCTTGATTGTGGCAGTCGTTTCCCACGTGGCGTCACAAGTCGATCCCCTTTGCCAAGTCACTAACCATTGTTCCTCATTCGCCTCTTCATTCCATCTCACTCCCAATTTTTGAGAGTAAAAGTCCTCCTTGGATCGAACGTTTTGATTCAGCTTGTTTGAAGGCTTCTTCCTAGTGCATGCTTTCTAAATTTTTTGCAGTTACTCTCTCCATGATATCTATTTACATTGGGATGTTTTTATTTAGGTTTCTCTCTTGTATTTTTATTGAAGCTTGTTGCAACCTCGCACAGGTTGACAGCAACTTCATTTCGAGAACTACAAAGGGAGAAAACAGTAATAAAAGGAATTCATCCATTGTAGGAAAAGATGCCCAGTTAAGATACCTGCCCATTCTTTAAATGCCTGATAAAATGGGAGTAAATTAATGAGTGCTCTCCACTCTTTCACAAACAATTATTTTGATAAAGGCAGAAGCAGGGATGCCTCTTTTAGATCATATAATGATTTGATTCTCCCACACACCATAACTCCCAACGGTCATCAGAATTTATTGCGAAATTTTAAGCTTACAAACGCATGTAAGAACATAACTAGATATAGACATATAGTGCTTTGCCACTCATTTCAGGAAACCAAATAAGCACAACAGGAAACACTCCTGCCTTAGATTGACATTTAAATTATAGTGGCAAGTCTACAGAGTCTATTCACATTCAAAAGAATTTCAAGCATCTTAGTGCATTCATCGATCTCATGCCTCGTGTTTCTTCTGAAGAGAAGATGGAATATGAAGCAAATCATCTCGTCTTGATTGATAGCAAATAAAAGAGTAGTCCAACAAAAAATCTAAACTACAGAAATAAAAGAATATCATAACTATTATCTTGTTAAAGTATTAATATCTGAATAATGCATATTTTCTTCGAGTGTGGGTTTGCTAGAAAGTGGTGGTTCAAGATGTTTAAGGGTTTGTTTGGTATGCAATCCAGATTTTGTTTTATGTTTTCAGATTCACTGAATTCATTGAATATGTGTTTGGCAGATGTGTTTTCGAAAACTGTTTTCGGATTCTAGGATCCAAATAGTAGAAATTCTGAAAACAACATTTTTATGTTTTCATTGTATCTAGGTTCTGAATTTAAAATTTTAAAATGCAGAATTATATTAAACAAAGATAAAAATCTTAATAAATACAATATTTCATGTTATGAACTCAATTTACTTTTGTTAAATTAAAATATATATAATATATTATATTATAAACTATATAATATTATATTATAAAATGATAATTCTATCAAATTTACAAAACCATTTCATAAATTAATTAATAATGACTTATATTCAATCTAATAATTAGTTTTGCAACTACAACTAATTTCATGATCTATAAATATGTTATAAGACACACTTTAAACAACTGTTTAGAGCTACCAAACACATCTGAAATATGAAATACAACTTTGTTTTCATTGAATCCCTTGTTTTCAAATTTCTGTTTCCAGATTGCTTACCAAACAGGTCCTAAGATTTTCAGCATTGATTGGATGTTTTCAAGTAATTTGAAGGACAATGTTTTGCAGCTTCTCATTAGTCCTTTTCTGAACTCCAAAGCGGCACTTTCATGGGTTAATGGGGGTAAAGGCGACTCTTTCGAAAATCTAGTTCGAAAGAAGTCAGAGGATCTTTGAAGAAAAGTTTCGTTAGTGAAACGAGTGTTTTGATTCTATTCATTCTTTCCGGTGCACTCTTTCTGATGCTTTTGCAGATTTTTCGTTGTTTGATATTAATCTAAACTGGATTGCTTTGATTAGGTCTTGTTAAGTAGAGCTTTCTTGGCCTTTTTGTTCGGTCTTTTTTGTTCTTTCACCTCTTTTTGGGGTTTTGTATTTTGGAGCATTAGTCTCTTTTCATTTTTTAATGAAAAGTGTTTGTTTCTTGTCAAAAAAAATATCTGAACAATGCAGAACTATAGGGTCCTGACAGTAATTACCTGCAAAAGCTCCAATAATAGCATTTTCAGGACCATTCAAATCTCGCTTAGCCTGTTGGAAAATTGGTCAAATCAATTAGTAGCTCCCACCAAGTGAGTTTGGACATTTTCCATTTAGCTTTTTGGTCCTAATAATTAACCAAGAAAAAATATACTGCATCCAGAACATCTGTGACAATAATTTTCTTAAATTTCAAATTATTAAAAAAAGAGGGAAAAGAAAAGTGACAGATAAAAAGAATTAGCCCCCTGAGAGAAATGGAACATTTGCATTCAGTGAAATGGTGAGACTTTCAAACTCATGCACCATCAATACTCCCAAGGAAAAACTTGAATAAATGTTGTACAATGAATTTATAACATTAATTTCAACATAATGAGACAAAAGCTTACCGCCAGCTTATAACCTATCCGTAGCTGCTCATAAATGCAAAATTGAATTGCATCAAAAGGCAAATCTCTCAATAGAAAAGATCCATATCCCTACAATGAGATAACCAAGGGAAAAATAACAAGCAAAACTTTGTTAGCATTTTTAAGAACTTCACAAAACCAAAAAGAAAGGGTCATTACTAAGATCAACCAAAAAGGAGGTTTTTATAAAGTCATAGGCCTTCAAAAGCATTGCACTTATTCAAAAAGTCACTTATTACCTTGAAAATCTCAGTCTGTTCTTATGGGTTTCAAGAGTATCACACCTTTATAAAACAACTCACTTTGGAGTTGTTTGGTGCGCAGGTTTGCAATCTTAAGCCTGGGAATGTTAAACCGCAGGGTTAAGCTAGAGGTTTAAGTAGCCTGGGTTTAAGAATGTTGTGTTTGGAGTGCAGATGAAAGAAGTCAGGGTTTAGGAAGTCTAGGGTTTAGGAAGTCTATGTTTGGAGTGTAGGCTTAAGAAGCCTAGGTTTGTAATGCAGATTTTAAAATATTACATTTATGAAATTTTGATTGTATTTAATTAATGGTTAAATTTTATATTATTTTAAATTTTCATTCTAATTATTTATTTTTTATTTTAATATAGTTGAGTTAAAATTAATTAATTTTTTATGGTTTAAAGATAACTAAATTCAAATTAAAATTATTTTTGTTATTTTGACTAATTTAATTATATATCAATGACTAAACTCAAAATACTACATTGGGTAGATTTTTTTTTTTAAATTGACTATGTAAAAAATATATGACTAGGTTGAACTTAATTATCATACCTTTTTTTTACTTTGAATATGACTCATTGATAGGTAAAATACTTTTTAACTAAGAAGCACGGACACTTTAGTTTGGCTAGCATGTCTGTGTCCGACACGTATCGGACACTTGGACACTCCAACACTTGTTGGATACGTATTGGACACTTGTTATCACAATAGATATGTGTTATTAGTTGTACAAAGTCAATATAGGTCCAATATTTATTAGACACATAATGAACACTTGTCAAGTATACTAAATAGGTACATAATAATATAAGACAAAAATAATGAAATTTGAGAACGAAATACACCAAATCATTCTTTTATTAAGCATATAAATGCATAAACTTATTGACTGTAAATTTCTTTATGATATAAAAATGATATATATTTTTTAAAATGTATATTTTAATAAACGTGTCCTAGTCGTGTTCGTGTCCTAGATTTTTAAAAAATGATGTGTCACTGTGTCCATGTCATGTCGTATCTGTATTCGTGCTTCTTAGCTTTTTAATATGGATATTTTAAAATTAAATATTATTTATTTTGCTAATGTAAATTAATAAGTTTGTAATTCAAATTCAACTCAATTTTATTGTAATTCAAATTCAACTCAATTTTAATCATTCTTTCAACAAATTTTAAACCAATATTTGTTTCCATCAATTTTGACATTGAGATTGGACTAAAATTATATACATATATACAAAATTGATAATTGGACTAAAATAATATATACATATATATACACACACATATTGCATAATTTGAGATTTTAATTTTACTAAATAATAAGAAAACGAACTATTTAATTTGTTATTCATTTTGTTTTTAGATAACTAAATTAAAAATAAAATTTTATTTAGATGGTACATCTTTAATGCAAAATAATTGTTTTTTATTATTTGTCTTGTAGAGTTCACTCAAGAAATGAGAAAAAAGAGTAATTTTATTATTATTTGATGAGAAAAAAGAGTAATTTTATTATTATTTGCAAGTAGAAACATAAGAAAATAAGTATTTCTTAATAATTATCAATTATAAATGATCTATTTTACTAGGTTTCGAACAAAATATCATATACTTTTGTTATTTTAACTAATTTAAAAAATACTATTTTTTATTTTAATATTAGCAAGTTCAAAATAAAATAATGTTTTTATCTTAAACTCAATTATTAGAAATTATTTAAACTCAATTATTAGAAATTATATATTTTCAAGTAGATTACACTTTTAATCCTCAAGTTTTATTTTAATTTTTATTTGGCATCTGAGATTCCACAAACAACATTTTTTAGTCATCTAAGTTTTAAAAAATTAATTCTCTGTAAGTTAAGTTGACTAACAGAAAAAATCCAAAAGTTACAAACAACACTTTTGAAGTGAAGTTATTGATATTGGTGAAAAAGACGGATAAGATGGAGGGAGAAAGAAAGTGAAAAGGAAAAGATAAAATATTTAAAAAGATAAAATAATTATAATTATGATAATTTAAAGTTTGAAGGAAGAAGAGGAAGATAGATAAATAATGTTTTTAAAAAATAAAGATTATTTTTACCATTAAAATGAAAAAAAATTCCACAGGGGTTGAATGGTAACTATTCAACCCCATGGGTGTGGGCTTAGGAAACCAAGGTTCCTAAACAAGGGTTGGACTTAGGAATGTTAACCCACCCTAAGCCCAACCCTCCAAACAAACAACTCCTAATAGTCTGCAAAAAGAAATGGAAAGACCTTCATACACTACCTAGACTAAAATGCAATGCAATAGAACATAAATATCTATTAACTTATTCACTGCTTTAAACAAGTGCAAAAGACAATTAACAGAATTTTTCCTTTAGCAGAAACTAGTCCAAATTTATTTTTTCAGCTCCTTTACTTGGAATCCAATGGGAATCTTTTCTTTAGAAGGTTTTCCATTTAGAATTAAACTTCTTAGTTTTAATTTAGGATTAGAATTCTAGTATAAAGCTACTTAAAGTAGGAAATGATTCCTTGTCAATCCCAGCCTCCTAAAAATCTAACTGCCAGTAATCAGTCCTGGAATTACTTCCACTTCTTCTTCATGTCCTTTATTAGGTCCTGAAATAGAACAACCCTTACAAAGTCGTCCCTTCCCATTATAGCCCTGTAAAGGAAGAGACCTTAGTTTTCCTTGATCAATGATATGCGCAAATGCAACTTGAGTCGAATCTTTTTAGATTTTTATCTTTTTCACCTTCATTCTCAATTTGCTAAGGTTTGAGTTGTGGCTTCTTTTTCTTTGGTTCAGTGACAAAAAAATGTAGTCTTTTTCACTTATTTTCAGTACAAAAAAGGTTGAACAATAAATATAATTTCTTCTTTTGCTAGTTAACGAAGTTGATGAATTTTCTTCTAAGATTGTTTCTCCGTTTTGTATCTATTCTTCATCTACAAATAAATATCACTACAATAGAAACATCTAAAGTTGTTATAGAGGAAGGAGGGTTACACACTGCATAGAGTCCTTTAAAACCTTCTTTTGTTGCAATTAGGCGTACGGCATCTGGAGCTGATGCAAATTGTCCGGTTTGCATCCGTTGTTTAACAACCTAAGTTACATCAATTGGTCATTAAATAAAATTTTTGGAAAATATATGTGTGCGCGCACATATTTATTTACCTCTGTTGGAACACGAATGAGAGAAGCCGCAATACCTCCTATTGCACCAGCCATCTGCAATATGGACCAACCAAAGCCAAACTATTTATGAAACTATAAGCCTTATGATTATGTATCCAAGTAGAGTACGGAAATATATATCATCCTCATTTCAGTGGTGATGTATGACTGATTTAGGAGATCATCTATCAAAAAGTTGTTGAAATCCATCGTACTGGCAACATAAAGACGCCAACGTGAAATAATATCCTTACAAGACTATCTAGATGAATTCAAAAAAGGAGGGAGAAAAAGGACTATATAGACTTTTAATTGATTGGACGTGTTGCATAGTCCAATAAATCATGTTCTTAAAATTATAGTTTTTTTTTTTTCTTTTTTGAAAAGACAATTATATGATATTGTTTAGCACTTACAAAATGAGCTACTGCACTAAGGTTTTCAGGAAAAGTCCTTAGCAATTTCTGCTTGGTAGGTTCATACACGCCAACAAATAAGGCAGAAGCCCTGCACATAAAGTATAATTATTAAATAAGCAAGAACCAAGCACCAAGAATAAAAATACTAAAAATTTTTGTAGGGTGACATATGAAAATTGGTAAACAGTACACTCGTTCAAATGTATGCAGGAAGAAAATATATATGTATATATATCCGTCTGTTTCCAATATTATCCTGCCTGCAATTCTTTTCTTTCTTTTTTTTTTTTTTTGATGAGAAACATATGATCATTTCATTGATGGTATGAAATGTACAAAAGGGACCCGAGATAAGAACGGACCTAATTACAAAAGATTTTCTCAATTACTAATAAGGGAGACTATAGTCACCAAAAAAATTGAGAATTTACACCCAGAGAAAGCAAGGTAGAGAAGGTGTTCAAGAACAATGTGTGGTTCTCTCTCGATGTCGTTGAAGAGCCTGTTGTTTCGTTCAAGCCAGATGGACCACAGAAGAGTTTTTACAATGTTTTCCCAAATGCAAGCCTTTCCTTGGGTAAATGGATGACCCAACAGGGGGTCTCGAGAAAAGTAGTCATAGTGTGTGGGAAGACAAAATGCAATTTGGCAGCCATTAAGATTCTAGACCAAATGTTGAATGTGTAGGAGCAGGTGGAGAAGATATGGCCCATAGATTCACATTCGTTTTTGCAAAGAACACACCAATTAGGGGTAGAAACTAACCATCGTGTCTTTTTTTGAAGCGTATCTACAGTGTTAATTCCCTCATGGCTGATTTCCCATAGGAAGAACCGAATTTTTTTGGGGACATGACCTTTCCATATGTTTCGGTAAAGTTGTTTGGGTGTGAGGTTGTTTACGGAAGATAAACTATGAGTGAGGGACTTCGCTGTGAAAAAACCTTTATTGTCTAACCTCCACTTCCAGGAGTCTTCAGCCAAGGAGCTAATGGTGGATGGGAGAATGGTTGTAAGGGTTGCCCATTCCCCAACTTCTTCCTCATTCAAATTTCGTCGAAAGCCAAGGTCCCAAGAATGCTCATTGGTTAGATACAATTCATTAGCTGATGCAATCTTTTTCTGTGAGAGAGCATAAAGAAGGGGATATGTGTTCTTTAGAGGAGCATCACCAAGCCAACAATCATGCCAAAAGGATGTGTGTCTTCCGTTTCCTATAACACAAGAAATATTGTCGAAAATAAGTCGTTGCTCTCTAACAATGTATTTCCAAGGCCCACGGTGATATTTTGGTTTTTTGGAATCGGGATGCATATCGAAGTGAGAAGAGCCATACTTTGAGGCCACAACACGTCTCCACAGAAATTGCTTTTCTAAATGATATCTCCAAACCCATTTGGCTAAAAGGTTTTGATTTTTGGATTTGATATTGATTATACCAAGCACCCATCTTCAATAGGTCGGCAAACAATTTGCCAATTGATTGGATGAAAACCCATAGTCTCTTTGCAGCCATTCCAAAGGAACTTTCGAAAAAGTTTTTCAATAGCATTTGCAGTCTCTGCTGATATTTTGAAAAGGGAAAGGTAAAAAGTAGGGAGGTTGGACAAAGTAGCTTGCATGAGAGTGAGTCTACCACTACCACCTTTTGAGATATGAGAACCACTCCACCCTTTCAAACGCCTCTCAATCTTTTCGATAATGGGTCCCAGAATGATTTCTTGGTTGCTTCGTAGTGACCAACAGAGGAGGTATGAATGCTTCCTTATGGATCTCTTCAGGGAAGGACAACAGAAGAGAAGCACGTAGCTCATAAAACAACAAAACTTAAGGAACTTCATTTCTCTGTCTTGGCCCTAGCTATTTTCAATCTTAACCAAGAAAAGGATCTTAAGTTAGATTTTGAGTTAAAAAGCTTTAAGGAGATGGAAAGCTTTTGAAGCCCGAAGCCTTGGTACAATAGCTAGTCAGGGATTTTGGAAAACCATAACGGTATGACCTACTGAGTCCTGATATGCACAGTACATTTATTGGACTTGAGATTTGGATCATGAAAAATGACATGTGGTGATGAAAATCTATAGCCATGGAAATGAAACTCGCCAAAGCATAGAAGTGACTATTATTTGTTCCCAGATGAAGAATTATCATATAGCTTTCTGAATCAATAACATAAAATGGAAGTTATAACAATGACGTGAACCATAATAATAATTTGTTGCTAAAAATCTTAGAAGTTACTTGGAATTAATGCCCTTTAGAAGGTACTTACGGCAACACACCAGCAAGGTTTCCCCCCAAACCAGCATAAAGCCCCTTCAATACTATCTGTCCTCCTCCACGCACAGCCTGTAATGAACTTCAGAGGAAAAATTCAGCAGCCATTCTAAACGATAATTCAATTAGACCTAAATCTACATCCCCCAAGCAATCAATATCGTAGATTCAGCCATATCTTAACCATCTCTAAATAAATAAATAATAACAATAATACAGGGACAAACAAACAGAAAAGGGAAAATGAAAGGAAAACAAACAGTTTGATAGTTTTTGAAGAGGTTCAAAATTTACTGTGCCATGGGGAATTGATTCAGCACCAGCAACTATCTTAAAAGTGAGGATCTGTTAATTTATTCATTAGTTGTTTTAGCAGGAATCCTTGTAGCAAGCAGAATGGAAATGATTTTATAATCCCTAGTATACAGCCACTGAGACACTGCATATCAATTTCGTAAGGTTGCATGCCTGTAGCCTTGTCTTTATTGTATCAATGGGGTATAAAGCTGTCTCAACAACTACGCCCGCTGTACCTCCTGCTATGACACCCTCTGCAAAATTCACAAATTTAGTTTTTGAAACTTCTTCTGTGGAAGAAATAGACAAATGATAGACGAAAGATGAAGAAAGTAAGAAAACAAAACATCAGCTGTAATGTGCTCTGGATTAGCCTATATGCTATCCTTAATGTGTTACCACCAAGCATCATCCTCACAAAATCCAACGCCATCCCCAAACAACAACAACAACAAAAACAAAAACAAAAAGAAGAAGAAAAAACAAAAGGTAAATGAAAGAAAAGAACCAATCTACAGTTGCTATCCCTATTGTTCTACTTGGCAGGATCGTTTCAAGATTATCAAGATTAATGCTTCCCTTTGGTGTTCCTTATCAAAGCCTTTTTCGGGTTCCTCTTTCCAAGCTATTTGCAACTAGGAAACCTTCTTATAACTCTTTTTGGATTCTTGTACCTTTTATTGGCTCTTTGCATTTTTGTTCTTTAGTTAGCTCCTGCATTACTTTGATTTTTCTAATTTTCTATAATCTACTCTTCGTCAACTGAAACTTTTATTACTTTGTATTCTCCCTTTATTATTATTATTATTATTATTATCAATATTATTGTCTCCTTTGTTATAATATATATAATTATGTATATTTGTCCTTTATAGTAATTGTGCATCCTTTAGTATTAGGGTTTCCTTGTATACTTATATATATGTGTTAGCGACTCTAATATGAATACAATGAGTATTTTCTCTCAATACTGTGTTACATCCTTTACAAAAAAAAAGGAAAAAAAAAAAAGATCTCCCATCACTTGCATTTAAAATCCAATGGGCTACATTCCCTTCCAGCATATATTTGGTTTTCAGAAAATTACTTCTTTTAATACAGTTCAAGAGAAGTACTTTTTTTTTTGACAAAGTGACAATCAAGATTTCATTAAGATAATGAAAGAGACTAGCGCTCAAAGTACAAAAAAAGACAAAACTCAAAAGAGAAGGGTACAAGAAAAGATTCATAAACCACAAAGTCATGACCATAACCCACAATACCCCCAGGAAAACAACCTGTTTAGCAAACCAGGACCAACCACCAAGAACTATCCCTATAACAACACTACATTTTGAATAAGAAAGGCTGCCAGGAAACGGTTAGATCAGAAATAGAGTAGCCTATAAACTCTTTGCTTTGGGAGCTCCAAGAAGAGGCTTTGATAATAGCTGAGTCAAACCTTTGCGCCCACACCCAACTTTTTTCCTCAAACAATCTCCTATTTCTTTCGAACCACAATTCTGAAAGAAGTGCTTTCACCCCTGCCAACCACAGCACCTTTGCCTTCGAACCAAGGGCCGGCCCTACCAACAGCTGACACACGTTTCCGTCCATCGAGCAATCAAAGACCCAACTAACATTAAACACTCCAAAAAACTCTTCCCAACAATTACTAGCATACTGGCAATGAAAAAATAAATGCACCGCTGTTTCCTCATTCCCCCAACATAGCCCACAGATGGATGGCTGGAGCTTATAGTCAAGTTGTTTTCTTTGGAGAACCTCTGCCGTGTTCAACTTCCCTTTTATCAGAATCCACATAAGGATGTTTATCCTCTTAGGACAGAAGGAGGACCAGATTGCTTTGAACAACAAATTGTCCATCAACTCCCCATTGCCAAGATAAGCCACAAGAGATTTAACTGAAAAGACCCCCGAGGCCTCAATTGTCCACCTCCTCCCATCCACCCCATCTACTGGCGTTAAATGATGAATAAGCCCCAGCAATCCCATCAACTCTTCAGATTCTTCATCCTTCAAGTTTCTCCTAAAAGAGATACTCCATGACCTTGTGTCGCCATCCCAAAAATCAGAGACGCACCCCTGGGGATTACACGCAACCCGACTCAGCAGAGGGAATTGAGCCTTGAGAGGGAGATCCCCGGCCCACACATCATTCCAAAACAAAATTCTTCTACCAACCCCAAGCTGAAATCGGACTAAAGACTCTGCCATCCCCCACTGTTTTGCTATGCTCAGCCAGGGACTCCTCAAGCTTCTTCCTCTATTTACCAACGCCGCCCACCCTCCGAGGAGACACCATGTATGCTCGCCACAACCTCGACACCATAGGGCTTCCTGGATTAACGCCAAACTTCCAGCCCATTTGGCCAACAGAGCCCTGCTTTCTTCTTCTTAAATCACCCACCCCAGCCCTCCAAACCGCACGATCCCGCCTCACCTGATCCCATCTCACTAAATGATTAACCCTTGACCCCTGTCTCCCCTCCCAGAGAAAGTTCCTGATGAACTTTTCCAATTGAAGGCACACCCCTGCTGGGACCTCAAATAAGGAGAAGAAGTACAACGGAAGAGCAGTCAAAACCGACGAACATAAGGTCATCCTCCCTCCTCTAGATAGGTTGAACTTCTTCCATCTATCAATCTTTTTCCCAAAATTATCCACAATTGGTTGCCAGAATCCAATGTGCTTCGGATGGCCCCCCAAAGGCAGCCCTAAGTAGGCAAAGGGAAGAGTCCCCGCCACACAACCCAACTTGCTTGCCATTGACTGTACCTCTGCTTTAGCAATATTAATACCAACCACCGAGGACTTCATCCAATTAACCTTTAGGCCCGAACAAGACTCGAAGAGTGCTATTGTTTTTATCAACGCATCCATCATCCTATCATCAAACTTGCAAAAGAACAATGTGTCATCCGCATACTGCAATATTGATATATGAACCCTTTGCCTTCCAACCACAAATCCCTCTAACAGACCTTGCTCCCTCATCCGCCGAATGAGGTAATTTAGGACCTCTGAAACCAATAAAAACAGAAGGGGGGAGAGAGGGTCTCCCTGTCGCAACCCCCTAGAAGCCTTAATTCTCCCCTTCGGACTACCATTGATGTAAACCGAGAAGATAGGCTCTCTAATGCACCCCATAATCCATCGAATCCATTTTACATCAAACTTTTTTAGAACCATTACCTCCTGCAGAAAGTCCCAATCCACACTGTCAAAGGCCTTTTCCAAGTCAATCTTCAGAATCCATCCCTTCTGCTTCTTAACCCTGAATTCCTCCACCACCTCACTGGCAATCAACACCGGGTCTAAGATGTTTCTCCCACTGATGAAAGCACTTTGAGTATCCGCAATTATCGAGGGCATGACATCTTTCAATCTTTCGGCCAATACCTTTGCAAGGATCTTATATGAAGAATTAACCAGACTTATTGGCCGAAAGTCCTTTACAGACCTAGCTGCCTCCTTCTTATTGATTAAACAAACAAAGGTCTCCCTTTGCGCCGCATTAATTTGCCCATTAACATAGAATTCTTCAAAGAATCTCAGCAAGTCCCCTTTAAGGGAGCTCCAAAATTTACTATAGAACTCCATGGTGAACCCATCAGGCCCCGGAGCCTTATTCAAGAGAAGTACTTGCATCATCTTTTTTAAGATAGGAAGTTTATAATGTTTCTTGAATAAAATAAATAAGTAAGAAGGTTTGAGCATTAATTGATCCACATCAGGAAAAATTCCCCTTTGTCCCTTGAAATGATATTTTTCATGGAAAGAGTCCATTAGGTACATACCTATTACCCAAGGTGTTTTCATGTATTTTTTAATAAAAAGAAATACAGAAAAATGGATGGCATAGCAAATAATGTAAGTGATTTTTGGCATGTTGAATTCAAATTTAATTCTTGTATAAGGGAGTTTGATTAAAGTATCTAAGCAGAACATTTGAAAATCCTTTTAAGTTCCTTTCCTTTGTTCTTCAAGAATTTATTGTGAACCTTCAAGCCTGTGTGGTTTAAGCAAATTTCTGCAGGATGTTCTTGGCTGGCCAGGGGTTAAATATTATTGACATGTGGCAAAAAAGATGAGCATCTAATTCTCTTTCTCATCAGGGTGTATCTTCTATTAGAGGATTCTCAAGTAAATTGTTAGGTTTTAATTTTACTTTCTGAAAACTAATCTTAGAACTGAAATGCTTTTAGTGTGTTTAAAAATTACACAAAATGAATTATAACATTGATTAATGTCTCTGCTATGTTAGGGAACTAGCAAAAGGTAGACACGCCATCCATATTGATTGTCTCTGTTTCATGGCTCATTGCTCAAATAAGACTTACTTGAGTTTAGTCAAATACCTATGTAGACAAAGTAGTAGCGAGATGTAAGTGTAAATTAATAAATTTTCATATTCCACGAGTTTAATAAAGCACAATTCAGCAAGCAAGTGGGCTTTTATGAGAATCTCAATCAACACTTTCATCCGACTCCAAGGCAATTCAACATAACTTCTTCATGCTGTTTCATACTTTAAATCTTGTAAAATTGCATGCTTCAAGACTTGTATTAATTTTAAACAAAATCATCAAATTTTTTAGAATTAACTCAGCTTTTATTGAGAAAAAATGAAAGAATACAAGGGCATACAAAAAAGAAGAGTCCAAAAAAAAAAAAGAGGGAGGCGATCTACAAGAAAGGCCTCCAGTCAAGCAAAATAAGACCTAGCATATAATTACAAAAAGGTTCAGTCACCAAAACCCAAAGAGAAACATAGAACCTAATAAAGGACCACACATCACAAGGAGATCTCTCCAGCCCACGAAAGATTTTGTTGTTTCTCTCATCCCAAAGTCCACACAAAATAGCACACACCTCTGCTTGCCACAAAAGCTTTCCTCTCTCTCGAAAAGGAGGATAACAAATGAACTCCTCTATCATCTCACGACAATCCCTCATCTAACAATAACAAAGTCAAACTCTGCCAAGAAACGACTCCACACATCATAAGCCAACTCACAGCTACAAAGCACATGATCAATATCCTCGGCAGCCTTCCTACAAAGAATGCAACACCATGGCCCCACTAAAGAAGGCACCTTTCTCACGGTTAAATCACCAATCAACCCAAAAGTTTAAGCTGATAGGTTATGATAAGTTTAATTATATCAATACTACAACACTCTTTTCCACTTGTGGGTTTGGAAATTTGAACAAAGGCCCAACAAGTGGAAATCAACATTAATTTGGAGGAAATGGCTTTACAGGGTTCGACACAGGACCTCCTACTATGATACCATGTTAAATCACCAATCAACCCAAAAGCTTAAGTTGATAGGTTATGGTAAATTTAATTATATCAATACTCCAACACTCACCACCCTATCTAAGGTATTAATTCCTCCGTGCAAGGCATGCCAAACAAAAAACATGAGATTTTCACCTTCCATAATGAGGCAAAGATAGAATCCCCCGGGGAAGAGGGAAGAGAGGGATTAACAAGCCAAAGAAAAAAGGACCTACACGAAAAACCAGTAGACGGACTAGGGCTCCAATAACGAAAATCCCTGGAACTCACCCAACAAAGAAAGGAGGCCGCTAACATCCACCATTTCCCTATCAAATAAGGGACAGAGGAAACCCACTGAGGGTGAGGAACAAGGCCCAAAATGACACAGAACATCAGTCACCGAATGACTCTTCATTGAAGATAAATGATCAAGGCGAGGAAACACAAAGCAAAGGGGTCTATCCCCCAACCACTTATCTTCCAAGAAAAAAAGTATCCCTCTCATCCCCCAGGAAACATAAAGGTAGAAAAGAAGGGATATTCCTCAGAGATGCCTTTCCAAGGGTTCCTAGACGTGCCTCGACCTCCATTCTAAGTCCACTCGAAAGGGGGCGGGCCATACTTGCTCACAATAACCTTACGCCAACGTGGAGAAGAATCAAAGTCAAAATGCCACAACCACCTCGCCGAGAGGGCCTTGTTACAGGATCTCAAGTTACCTGTACCTAACCCCCCAAGATCCACAGTCTTAGTCACCTCCTCCCAATTAACAAGGTGAGCCTCTTTCCCCTCCTCAACAGTCAACACCCTCCCAAAGGAAATCTCTCATAAGTTTCTCCAAACCCTTACTCATTGACACAGGGACTTTGAAGAAAGAGAGGAAATAAGTGGGGATCCCACCCGAGACTAACTAAAAATCATCATATTAATAAATTCAAAATTTGAACTCAATGAAAACTCAAATCAAATCAAATAAAAATTTCAGGAGTGCTCTACTTGATAAAAAAAAAAGTTACAAAAGAATAGAAGGAATTGAGAGTGAGACCATGTTCAACCTACAATCAAATTTCTCACTCCAATTCCCTTTAGAAAGAGAAGTTTTAACTTACCAAATACAGTCCGTAGAAAATCAAATGGCTTTTCTTCCTTCATGCTGACAGATGCAAAGACTTTACTTGAATCAACTTGAGGTAATTTCAATTTCCTATCAGATGCATCTGGAAAAGTATATATATTTATATGTTCAAAAAATCAACATATCTTACAGCAGAAAATAATCACTGCAGTGGTGTAAAACTGAGTCAAAGGCATAAACCGAGAAACTCCTATGCATTATTTAATTCCTGATAAGACCCTATCACTGAGAAATATTAAGAATTAAACACTCTAATATCACCATAGAAAGAACATCAATGGTCTGAATAATAATAAGCTAGAATCCAAAGAGTGGTTACATTAAATGAACCATGTAGCAACAATAATCTAAAATTAAAGAAAAAATCATCCAAATACATTGAATAAACTATATATTAGAACAATGCAATTTGAAGATGCCAATGAAGACCCATTAAGTCCACAGTTGAAAAACTGAACGGGACTAAAAATGCACAACACCATATTCTCACCCCTCCTTAAGACCTCCGCTTTATACACGCGGGAGACCACGCTCTTTATGACCTCCACTCTCCTTTAGTACTCCACACTCTTTGTTCACTACCAATTTATAGCCTAAAATGATAGGTACTATTTTTACCTATTTATAGCACTGGTTGATAGATATGTTGGTACTCAACCATCAACAGTGGTTTGGTTCAGGACAAGTAAGATTAAACCAATGTTTCAAGTTAACTACACCCCAAAAAATTCTAATTGATGCAATGACCCAATTCAACCTCACCTTCTTACTATTGGATTGAGTTGTCCTGCTTTATTGAAAAAATAATGAATCAATTGAGTAAGCAAAGAGGAAACTAATATTCAGATTTCAAAATATAGTCACGTAAGAGGCAAAAAAACAAAGGAAAAAGAACACCTTCCATAGATTGTTTAACAAAAAAAAAAGTAATAATTGTAAAACAAAATATTTTAGCCAAAAAAATGTGACTTTTGTAGCTTTGCAACAAATGCCAACTCCGAAAGGAAGTAGTTAAAAAAATAATTAAAAAATAAAAACAACAATGTCAATTAAGTGCACATTAGAAGTAGATGTTAGGATAGTGACCCCATATTTCTACAATGGGATGATTTACTTCCGAACAAGAAACAAAAAACATATACTAATTGAGAAATTATACTTATTTATACACCCAGAATCTTCATATTTCTAACTGATGAGGGGCAATGTTTGCATCCCCAGCATTTGCAAACTCAAAAGCCTTACATCTCATATAAGAAACCATAAATTTACATGTTAAACAAATTTAAGGTAGCAAAAACTACGTTAACACATCTTCCAGTACTCAACCTGAAACAGAGACCTCCAACATTAGCCCAACATGAAATCAATTCTTGTGAACAAAACAAAGGCATTCAACAAGTTAAAGAACCGAGAACAAAATAGCAGTTCCAGAGCCAAAGGGGAAGAATAAATTGAAACAAGTGAAGCAAAATGCCAAAATCTGCGAGGAAAATCGGAAGTTGAAGAAGCGCGAGAATCTAACAGTAAATGAACTTGATCAAAATTCATTTACATGCAAAAATTATATCTTGGAAAGAAGAGAAATAACCTGAAGAGGCTAAGGAGGAGCTCTTCGCGTCCATGGCTACTGTAGTAGCCTTGCTGGTGTCCTGCAAAAGGTAGAAATCCAACCCCATCCGAAGATTACATATTTAACCCCCTTTTTTTTTCTCTTTTCGAATTTATGATATATCGATATTACTTTAGTCCTTCTTTTTGTGTATAATAATTAATAACTTTTACCACTTTAAAAAGTATTTAATAAATTATTACTTTTAATAAATAATTTTAAAAAATTTAAATAAGTTCTTGAACTCAATTTTACATCAATTAATTTTTTGTCATGTGTATATATATATATATTAAATTTTTAAATATTAAAATAATTTGAGTTACACACTATATATTGAAATTATTTATAACGAATAGTTTTATATATCTTTTATATAAGATTAGTTTTTAAAATTAATTATTTGTTGTATAGTGATGGAATATTATCATTTCATAATTAACTTCAGAATCTTTTTTCTTATTTTTATTATGATTTAGTTTTTCTTATTCTCACAAATTTTAATATAATAAAACTGTTGTGAAAATAGAATGAAAATCGGGTATAATTTTACCAATATTTAAATACTAATATAATATATTTATAATAATAATAAAATAATAATAATAAGAAGAAGAAAATGGAATTTAATATAAATACATATATAATATTAATAATGAGATAGTGGAAAATATATATAATATAAATATGTGATAGTGGAAAATGATGGCAAAAATTAAATAAATAAAAGAAAGTGGAAGAGGAGAAAGGAAATTGGTCTAAATTTCACCAAATGGATGTGTTTTATTTTTCCACCAAAAGCCACTATTTATAGGCAATTTGGCAAGGGTGTGTTGGTACAATTGGACACCAAGCATTGGTAAGAGATGGACACATGGAGGACACTATGGCTATGGAGGCTTTGCCATTTGGCATGAGTATTGAAGGGCACATTGCATTGGCATCTATTATGTGTAATATTTACAATACTCCCCTTAGATGCCATTTATATAAAATATGTCTCGTTAAAACCTTACTACTTTAAAAATCCAATGGGATAAAAACCCTAGTGAAGGAAAAAAAGAGTACATATTTTATATAATACTTTTACTCCCCTCATGACGACATCACTTGAGATCTCTCGAGTCTTTGCATCCCAATCACGTGAACCAATTTCTCAAATGTTGTAGTTGGTAATGCTTTTGTAAATATGTCCGTCAAGTTATCCTTCAACAAATCATTTATCGAGATGTCGCCATTTTCTTCAAGGTCATGAGTGTAGAAAAGCTTCGGAGAGATATGCTTCGTTTTATCTCATTTGATATATCCTCCTTTGATTTGAGCTATACATGCTGTGTTGTCTTCGTATAATATTGTTGGAGGATGTTTACTAGAAGACCATCCACATGTCTCACGAATGTGTTGTGTCATCGATCTTAGCCATACACATTCTCGACTTGCTTCATGAATAGCGGGGATTTCAGCATGATTTGAAGAAGTAGTTGTTATAGTCTGTTTCACTGATCGCCATTATATAGCAGTTCCTCCACATGTAAATAGATAACCTGTCTGTGATCTAGTTTTGTGTGGATCAGATAGATAACCAGAATCTGCATAACCAACTAAATCAAAACTGGATTTGTTAGAATAAAATAAACTCATATCAATCGTCCCTCGAAGATATCGGAGTACATGCTTAACTCCGTTCCAATGTCTTTTTGTAGAACATGAACTATATCTAGCTAATAAATTTACTGAAAATGCAATATCTGGTCTTGTGTTATTAGCTAGATACATAAGTGCTCCAATTGCACTAAGATATGGTACTTCAGGACCAAGTAGTTCTTCATTGTCATCTCGAGGTCGAAATATATCTTTCTTTACATCCAGTGAACGAACCTCCATTGGAATATTCAATGGATGTGCTTTATCCATATAGAATCTTTTTAAGATTTTCTCTGTATAAGTTGATTGATGAACAAATATCTCATCTGCTAAATGTTCAATTTGCAAACCAAGGCAAAATTTTGTTTTTCCAAGATCTTTCATCTCGAATTATTTCTTAAGATATTCTATTGCCTTGGAAAACTCTTCAGGAGTTCCAATTATATTTAAGTCATCAACATATACAGCTTATAATAGCAAATCTCGATCGAGATTTCTTTATAAAAACACACGGACATATTGGATTATTTTGATATCCTTCTTTCAATGAGATATTCACTCAAAGCGATTATACCACATTCGTCCCGATTGTTTTAATCCATATAATGATCTCTGTAAACTTTATTGAATATAATTCCGAGAACTTGATTCATATGTTTCGTATTTTAAATCCTTCCGGATTTTCATATAAATGTCATACTCCAGAGATCCATATAAATACGTTGTGACTACATCCATTAGATGCATATCAAGTTTTTCATATACAGTCAGGCCAATCAAATATCTTAATGTTATTGCATCCACCACAGGAGAATATGTCTCCTCATAATCTATACCAGGCCTTTGCGAAATCCTTGTGCAACAAGTCTCGCTTTATATCTTGTGACTTCATTATTTTCATTTTTTTTCCTTACAAATACCCATTTGTATCCCACAGGTTTAACACCTTTTGATGTTAGGACTACTGGTCCAAAAACCTCACGTTTTGAAAGTGAGTTCAACTCTGCTTGGATTGCTTCTTTCCAGTTTGGCCAATCCTTTCTACGTTTACATTCATCGATAGATTTTGGATCAAAATCGTCACTTTCATGAATAATATCGTGAGCAACATTATAAGCAAAAATGTTGTCAACAATGATATCATTTTGGTTCCATCTCTTTCCTGTTGTAACATAGTTTATGGAAATTTCATTATTATTCTCAAGCGTTTGATTTTCATCAATACTCTTTTGAGTAGTTGTATCTTGGATTTCTTCTGGAACATCCATACCTTTTATCGAATCATTTTGATTCTCAACTACTTTTCTTTTCCAAGGATTTTTATCTTTGGAACCCATAGGTCTACCACGCTTCTGGCGTGCTCCAGACTCATTATTGACAACTTGTTCCTTTGGGATATCAATTTTTGATGGAGCATTTGCTGCTGGTAATATATGATTTAGTCACCTTTTTAGCATCTGTGAATGCATCGGTAATTGATTTGTTATATTTTGCAAATGAATTATCTTTTGAACTTCAAGTTCACATTGATCTCTACGAGGATCTAAATGAGATAATAATGATGCATTCCATGTAATTTCTTTTTCCAACTTCTTAATTCCTCTCCCTAATGTTGGAAAATTTGTTTCATTAAAATGACAATCAACAAATCGTGCAGTAAATACATCACCCGTCAGAGGTTCAAGATATTTAATAATTGATGGGGAATCATATCCGACATATATTTCTAATCTCCTTTGAGGACCCATCTTAGTACGTTGTGGTGGAGCAATTGGAACATATACTGCACATCCAACAATTCTCGGATGGGATACATTTGGTCATCGATCATAAGCTAATTGCATGGGGAATATTTATTATAGGCTCACCGCCTAATACGTAATAATGATGCAAATGCAAAATAGCATGACCCCGCACCGATGTAGGAAGTTTAGCTCTCATAAGCAATGGTCTTGCAATTAATTGCAGACGTTTTATAAATGATTCTGCTAGACCATTTTGTGTATGAACATGAGCTACAGGATGTTCAACACTTATCCCAATTGACATACAATAATTATTAAAAGTTTGAGATGTAAATTCACCAGCATTATCAAGTCGAATTGTCTTAATTGTATAATCAGGAAATTGTGCTCTTAACTTAATTATTTGAGCAAGTAGTCTTGCAAATGCAAGATTTCGACTTGATAAATAAGCATACATGTGACCATCTGCTGGATGCGTCAATTAATACCATAAAATATCTAAATGGACCACTTGGTGGGTTAATAGGTCCACAAATATCACCTTGAATTCGCTCTAAAAACTGCAGGTGATTCAATGCCCACTTTAGCCGGTGATGGTTTAATAATTAATTTCCCTTGAGAGTAAGCATCACATGACAACTCATTGGATTGAAGAATCTTCTGGTTCTTTAAAGGATGTCCATGTGAATTCTCAATAATTTTCCTCGTCATTATCGATCCTGGATGACCCAGTCGATCATGCCAAACACTAAATATTTCTGGATTCATGAACTTCTGGTTCATTATTGCATAACTTTCAATTACTCGTATATGAGTATAATATAATCCAGAAGAAAAAGCTGGCAGTGTTTCCAATATACATTTTTCATGTGAAACAATAGATGTGATATAGAGATACTCTATATTATTTTTACGATCAATTTCAACATGATAACCATTATTACGTATATCTTTGAAACTCAATAGATTTCTTTTTGATTTGTTAGAGAACAAATCATTATTGATTGAAAATTATGTTCCTCTAGGCAAGATAAAACTTGCTTTTCCAAAACCTTCAACCAGTGCAGTAGAACTCGATATAGTATTGATTTTTGCTTCCAAAGATTGTCAATTTAGAAAAATATTTTCTGCTTATGAGTATCGTGTGCGTAGTTGCGCGATCTGCTGGATATAAATTCTCATTGCTCATTTTCTAAGTTACTCAACATATTGAAATTGTCCATATTTCTTCATTGATAAGAAAGGAAAACGATTACAAAAAGTTCTAAATATATATACAAAAACAAGAAAAAATATTATAATTACAAACAAATGATTTAATTATACATCTTCATACAAAACATCCTCTACTTATTTGATTGCATCAATTTTCTCTCCGTGAGATTCAAAATAATCACCACATCAAGATGCACCATATTGGAGGATCAAACACATCATCTTCTTGAATGACAAGATTCACCTCCACATTCTTCCCTTTTCCTTTTCCTTCAGTGGAAGCTTGATAGAGATCAACAAGGTGTTTTGACGCATTTACAGTGCACGTGACGATGTCCATCATTCCGCACCTAAACATTTATGTTCATCACCTTTTGAACTTCTATCTTGTGGAGCTTTTCCTTTATGATCATCGGTTCGTGTGGGTTTCTTAAAATTATAATGCCCACCACGAAAATAGGTATTTCTTCCTCTCCCGCGGTCCCGACCTCGACCACGACCACGACCTCGACCACGATTATTGAAATTCACGATTCACTTCGTGGAATGGTGTCGCTCAGATTGGTCGAGATTCATGATTTTTCATTAATAGCTCATTATTTTGTTCAGCCACGAGAAGACATGAAATTAGTTCTAAATATTTTTTAAAGCCTTTCTCTCGATATTGCTGCTGCAGGAGCATATTCGAGACATGAAAAGTGGAAAATGTCTTCTCTAACATATCAACATCAGTAATCTTTTCTCCGCATAATTTTAATTTTGAACTAATTCGAATAGTGCGAATTATATTCACTTCTTCGATTTAAAGTCTTGCATGAATTCATGTGCATCCAATCATAACGAGCTTTTGGAAGAATAACTGTTTTTTTGATGATCATACCTTTCTTTCAAGCCTTGCCATAGAATGTAGGGATCTTTTATTGTAAGATACTCCATTTTCAATCCCTCGTGAAGATGATGGCGAAGGAAGATCATAGCTTTGGCTTTTTCTTGATTTGATTCATCATTTCCTTCTTTAATTGTTTCTCCAAGATTCATGGAATCTAAATGGATTTCAGCATCAAAGACCCATGACAAGTAGTTATTTCCATTAATATCCAAGGCCGCAAATTCTAATTTTGCAAGATTTGTCATAGTAATACTATATAGATTTATAGGCAATTTGACAAGGGTGTGTTGGTACAATTGGACACCAAGCATTGGTAAGAGATGGACACATGGAGGACACTATGGCTATGGAGGCTTTGCCATTTGGCATGAGTATTGAAGGGCACATTGCATGGGCATCTATTATGTGTAATATTTACAATAAAAACTGTTTTTTTGGTATAATATATTTTTATATATAATATAACATAATTATAATATAATATAATTTTCTATTATTTTTTACTTTTTTTATTTTACTTTTTGAATTAAAAATCCAGGGAGATGTCGAACTTAGAGCGAGGAGTTGAATTCAAATACTAATTTTATTTTATTTTGAATCAAAACATCTCCCTTTGAATTATTATCAAATTAAGGATTTTAACTCAAATTCATTTTTAAAAATGATGTATCTCAATTTCATTTTAAACTTAATTCGAAAATGAGAGAGTTCTGAAGAAATGAGAAAAGATTGAAAAAACTAATTAGCAATGTGATGTGTAAAAGTTATGCAAACTTAATTTGAGGAAGAGATGGGGTATTCAAAGAAATATAACAGTGGCAACAAGAATAATGTCTAAATCTAACTCATTCTACTTGAAAAATGTCTAAAATTGTTTAAATTTAGAAAAATGTTTATTTTTTTTTACTTTATTTATATTATGATTTTATAATTATGTTGGGACTAAAATGCCCTTAGCTACATTTTTTACTTCTTAACTAACTAAATCAAGGCCTACAAAAAAAGCAAGATTATAAGGAGAGAGAGAAAGAAATTATATTTAACAAAATCTAAAAATAGAAGATCATAGGAGGAGAGAGAAATATTAGTTAACAAAATATAATAAACTTGAATCAAATCTTAAGATCATTTAAAGAGAATAAAATAATGCATAGGTTAAAACAAAACAATTTTAATGACGAGCAATTGGATTTATATCATATATTGGGCATACATCTAGATTGATTTAATAAAATGGAAATGTATAATTACCCATTAAGCATGCAAAAATTAAACTTAATATAAAAATCGATACCTCAAGGCAAAAATGTCATCATTAACCACTTGTCATAATTAATGCTCCACCTAAAACTCATCATGCCTCATTCGTTGTATATACCGTTAGGTATTTTCTTATTTACTGGTTCCTCTCGACGAGTCACAGTATACATAAGAACCTCTCCTTGGTATTTCCTTTTGTTTCTTGGTTTCTTTGGGCTTATCTTGTCTCTATGTATATTAATATCTACAACGTGTCCCACGTTTTTTATATTATTGAACATTAAGTATTTCCTTTTATTTACTAGTTCCTCTCGATGACCCACGGTACACAACCTCTCTTATTGTTATTTCCTTTTGTTTCACACACGGTATATACAAAAAAACTTCTCCGGTTGGTATTTCCTTTTATCTTTTAGGCTTGTCCCGTCTGAGGTATATATTTCTATCTACTGTCGTTCTGTCTTTGAGAATCAAATGTGTTCGATTGAATCCTTCATTTTGCAGCTTTTTTTGGGTATATACAACTTAATGCAAGAGTATATACAACTTTCTTGAGATCATACTTACACCAAAAAACACGACCCTCTGAAATTTGACCTCCTTGTATTAGATCGACAATACTTCTGGGGTTAATGAAAGTGAACTATTTGACCTAATTATTTGGACGTCCCACTGATGTTATGATTTCAACGTCCACAACTAAAGCCTAACCTAATTAGAGCGCATACCCTCTAATACCCCTGTAAGCATCCAAAATACATCTTTATCCTAAAAAATGGTTATGATCACTTTTTATCTTCATTTTTGACGAGTGAAAGTCGCAATGGATTGAGAGAGTTCTGAAAGGATGGAAACATGGTCGAGTACCACTGACATGGACTTGTAGTCCTTGTAACCATTCTCCCCATCCCAAACATCATCAAACAAGATGAGGATGTTATGAGAATCTATTAACAATCGATCTCAATCTGCAAGTATGCAAACTCAGGAAATAATCTAATTCAAGAACATTGAATGATAAGAAACCATTAATGAGAGATAATCTACCAAAATTGGGGGAATCAAATATTAAGAAAAATCGGTTGGAATAGATTTAGGAAGAATTTGATTTGATTGTAAATATAATTATATACTAGGGGCAAAATAGACATTCAATTTTCTTCACACTCCTCCCTAAAAATAGGTAGACAAAATTGCAATATGAAACTTTTTAAGATTTTTTTCATTATAGACTATTTATTTTAGACATTTGTCACAATTTCCCAATATGGTATGGCTATAGAAT
Organism: Trichosanthes cucumerina; assembly: GCA_036507285.1. Taxonomy (NCBI): domain Eukaryota; kingdom Viridiplantae; phylum Streptophyta; class Magnoliopsida; order Cucurbitales; family Cucurbitaceae; genus Trichosanthes; species Trichosanthes cucumerina. The sequence continues at coordinate 21,338,059 of CM071841.1, forward strand.
CAAACAAAAACTAAAAGGAAAAGGTTAGGAAAAAAATAAAAACAAAGAAGGGAATATACCGATGAAGTTGAAAATAGATGGCTACTTTTTAGAGTTAAACTAATCCTTTAGCATGTGTGTTTGCACGTGACATTTCCATTTTATTTTATCTTATATTAAATCTAAGTTTTTTTTAGAATTTGTCAATACAAGTTAAATAATATGATCATTTATATTTATAAAAAATAAATTATTCGTAAAGTATTAAGTCATTTTTTAGTACACTTTAATAATTATTATTCTTAAAGTAGTTTAGTATAATTATTATAACAAATAACTTACATTGAAACAATTAAATTATACAATGCAATACTAAGTATTAATTTATCTATATCGCTTTTTTAAGAAAAAAAAATATTAACTTGAAGAAACTAAATATAATGTGACCAAAGAGTTGAGCAATGTTAGCACACACTCATGTTGAATAATTTCGATTGCTAAGGAACAGTTGAGACCCAACTCAGAACATTTTGAAAAGAATGTAACAATAAACTCACATATATATAGATGTTTGGACTTGAAATAGAGATCTGAAACACAATCCAATACCTCTCAGTTATGTTGCTAGGCTGAAGATAAGGTTTGGTCTAATTCTGCCATAGATAAGAAAGCAGGAGCTAGAAGAGATATGTGAGCATAAAAATATGTAAGTCATTTTATGAAGAAGTTTCATAGAACGATGATCGGAAGCAAGTTTTTTTGTTTGCCATGAATTGTGTTATATAGGGTTTATAATAGGGAAGTATTCTTCTATTTTTTTTAATATATAATATAAATGAAAAAGTAAAGGGACTTGGTTAATCACTTAAAAAAAAGTCTTGGTTAATTTACACATAGGAGTTAGTAAAGTTTATATAACTTATAATTACCTTGGTGTTAAGTAGTATCTTTGAATTAGTTATATCTTTAACTACAAACTAACTCTAGCACAACAATGTTTTTTCTTCCATTTTTCCCCTCCGACCACCTTTTTAATTTCTTAATATTTCCATGCATTCGGGCTATCATCTCTCCAAGTCTAAGTAGATTTTTTTTTTGAAAATTGAAACAATTGTAAAAAAAAAAAAAAAAAAATTAAGATTATCAAATCTTTAATTTTCAAAGGAAAATCAAGGATCTCGCTTTCAAGAATTTTTAAACAAAAAATTATTAAAATGAGAAACATCATAAAGAGAATAATGAGAAAAAAAATGAAGAGAGAAAACTAAAAAGAGAAACAAAAAACCAAACAAATGAGAAAAATGTCAAAGTAAGCATAAGTCAATAGTAACTTGCATGTACATTTGACCAAGTGGTCAAAGATTCGAATCTCCCAAATGTGCTGAAGGCCTTTCTAGTATGTTTCACAAGGAAGAACTGTTACAAAATTTTAAGGAGTTGAAAATTAATCGGTATTGCCCTTGTATTAATCACATTTTTTATGAAGATGATAGTTTATTTTTCTTTTAGGCTTCTCAAAAAGATAGTACTACAATTAGAAGAATATTAGATACTTATGAAGTGACATCAGAACAAGCTGTCAATTACGAAAAATCTAGTATCATGGTAAGTAGGAATACACCTCAGAAAAAGATTGAAGAAGTTGGGAGAGTGCTACAGGTGTCGATCTCAGATTCGTTTGGAAGATATTTGGGTCTGCCGTCTCAAACTGTGAAAAATAAATCTTTAATGTTCAAATCCATAAAGGAGTCTGGAAGACCCTTCAAAGTTGGAAGATACAACTTTTTTCTGCTGGAGGAAAATAGGTTCTTATTAAAGTCGTTGCTCAAGCAATTCCTATATATGTGATGAGTTGTTTTCAACTCCCAATGTCGTTATGTAATGACATTAATTCAATGTGTGTTAAATGCTAGTGGGGATCTACATATATTGGACAAAAGATTCATTGACAAAGTTGGCAACGACTATGCAAGAATAAAGTGGATGGTGGTATGAGTTTCAGAGACATTTCCCTCTTTAATCAGGCAATGCTAGCAAAACAAAGTTGCTATCTACTTTGAGACCTAAATAGTCTCTTGTTTCGGGTTCTGTGAGGAAGATATTTTAAGAATGGTAATTTTCTACATGCCCCAGTGGGAACTAATCTTTCTTTGACGTGGAAAAGCATTTTGTGGGGACGAAACCTTTTTTTTAAAGGGATACCGATGGAAAATCGGTTGTGGTTTACAAATATCTATTAAACATGATCCCTGGTTCCCTTACAGAGATAGGAGTAAATCGCTTTGGGTGGGACAAGAATGTGTTGACAAACAGGTGGCTATGCTTATTAATAAAAATAGAACATGGAAAAGGGAGATCATAAGTGAAAACTTCTTGCCAGGGATGTTGAAATAATTCTTTCTATTCCGATTACTCGGGAGAGGACAATTGATGAGATATATGGAAACTTACACCGAATGGAATGTTATTGGTCAAAAGTGCATATAAATTAGCAGCTCAATGGAAAAATGTCAATGTACCATCTAATTCAACTCCAGATCTTCGTGAACAATTTTGGAAGAAACTCTGGCAGGCTTCGACTCCAACAAAGATAAAAATTTGTTATTGGAGAGTTATCCATGACATCCACCCTACAAGGAGTACCCTCATTCAGAAAGGATTGCCCAGCTCAATGCCCTCTTTGCCACAAACATACAGAAACATTTAACCATATTCTATGGGGATGTTAGGTAATGTTTAAATTTTGGAATATTTATTACCTTCTTATAGAAGTGTCTTTTATGCAAACATGGATAATTGGACAATTGTTGATTTCCTTGCTCGAAAAAAAGATTATGACGTTGAAATATGCAAAATGGTATTCATTGTGTGGAGAATCTGGAGCTATCGAAATGCAATTGTACATAATAAATATGACTCTGGTGATGCATTGGGATAACATAGTGGATAAGGTAGCAATCCAATTACAGGAAATCTTACAACGGGATGAACCTCTTCTACGGACTGTCATGGATAATCCCACACAAGGTTATCCAAAATGGAGATCGCCATAACAAGGGTGGTGCAAATTAAATACAGATGTTGCTTGGAATGACGACGAGGCAAAAGGAGGATTTGGATGGATCCTACGTGATTGCTCTGGACTCATAATTTGTGCGGGACATGAATTCCTATCACAAATATGGCAATCATTTGTGAACTGGAAGCTATTCTTCGTCGGTTGTTGCATATTAATGATTGTTATGTTTCTTTAGAGGTTGAGTCTGATTCAGTGAATGCGATTAAAATCATCAATGATGAGCTAGTGGATTTGACAGAGACACAAGATTATGTTCAGGCGGTGAAGAATATAGCGAAAAACTGGAGCCGGAGAAAATTTGTTTATGGTCATCGTCGTACTAATGTAAATGTACACAAGTTAGCAAAACAAGCACAAAACCTTCAGCTCGACCAAGCTTAGATGGGTGAAATATGTAATTCTCTTGCGAGTGTACTCTCTTCTTAATCTAATGAATTGTTTATGTTCTAAAAAAAACAATAAAATATATTAATTAAAAAAATTTAATAAATACAAAAATAAATTATTTCATTTCAAATTATTGAATCATTTCATCTATATTCTTTGTTGGCATTTCGAGTTTTATCTCCTTTTAAGTTTAGTGAAATTCTTTGAAAGAAAAATATTGAGAATTTAAAGTATATTTCATTTATATATTTTAAATCTAATTGTGACAAACTTCTAACACAATTGAGTAAATATTTCACAAGTTGCTAGATTGATCAATTTAATTGATTAATTAATACAATCTTGTAAGTAAGCTTAATTTTGGAAGGATATTGATAAAATCTTAAATTAAATCATCTAATTAAAGAGATACAATTATAAATTTTCACATCATGATTTCAAATATTAAAAAATATATATTTACATAGACCACACCACATTTGAGTTATCCATCAACTCAACTATATGTAACTATATATCTTCACAAAATTATTATATTATTAAAATTAATCTATGAATCAAAATCCTACATCTATTTTGATCAAAATAGATTATTAAAAAAAATCTTCCATTTAAAATATCTCTCATCTCTTATGTCATTTCTAATGAGTGCCTACACTATGGAGAATACTAATAAATCTAACTATGAATTTGATATGAAATCGAAAGGACACAACTAAATTAAAAGTGAATTTAATTAAATTATCATAATATTGAATAACTAAATTTGTGGAGAGAAAATTAGAGATGTATAAGTGGGAGAGTTGGGAAAGATGTATAAGTGGGAGAGTTGGGAAAGAATGGTAGAAACCGTATAATTATTTTTAAAATTATTCGAATTTTGAATAATGGAATATGTGGATTGAAAGCGACGGATCCAGAATTTGTATCGAGGGGGCTTGAATATGACATTGAAAAAATATTATGACATATTAACCACTATGCCATAAGACTTTTTTGTTATTTGATTTGATTTTTTCTAAGCATATTATTAAAGGTAAAAAATTTGAGGAGGGCTCGAGCCCCCCTAGGCCCATGGTAAATCCGCCCCTGACTGAAAGTTAGAAGAATGAGTGGGAAAGAAGTTTTTTGTTATTTTGTTTACATAGAGAAATTGATTTAAATAAAAATAAAAAGATAACAACAACGTTACATATAAACTCAATCTAAAATACTTATACATATAAAAAAATCAAACCAATACTTCATAAAATCAATCCCTTGGTGTAAGTTAGAATTTTAGAAATAAATATATAAAGAAAATATATTATTCAACTTTTTACCACGCATGAAATAAAAGTGAAATAAAAGAAACACATGACAAAAGAAATATACAAAATTTAGAAGTAAAAATTAAAAAATGATACAATTATTTAAATCTTCATCATGAATAAAAATAAAATAGCTCATTTAAAAGAATGAGAAAGAAGGAAGAGAAGAAGATACGAAAGGTAAGGGAAGAATTGATATTTATGCATAAATAGTACAATAGTAGAGAGATAAAAAAAAATCTTAGGTAGGTGGAGTGAGTTTGGAAAGTGGGCAGAGTAAGTTAGTGGAGAGAGAGAAAAACAAAAATTTTATGTGGATGAGGTAGTTAATAGATGAAGGATAATTTTAGTATTTTGTAAAATACCAAGGATAATATTGTCCGGAAAAAGTTTCTTCCACATTCGTACTTGTAAAACACGTGATCTTAGCAAAACAATAGAAAGAAGACACATGTAAATGAACATTGTATTTTATTAATTTGAATGTAATAGAGTACAATATCTAATTTGATCCTCTGATTCTCTCTCTTATGTACAACTACTTCGAGGGCTTCTCAGCTAGTCCCCAAACATAGAATTTGTATCGAGGGCTTTGTAGCTTGTTTTCGAACAGAGACTTGTCTCAAGGGCTTTTCAACTTGTTCTCGAGTGTAAATTTGTCTCGAGGGCTTTGCAACTTGTGTCTCGAATGTAAAGGTCTTGAGGGCTTTTGCAGTTTGTTCTCGAATGTGAATTTATTTCGAGTGTTTCGCAGCTTGTTCTCGAATGTGGATTTATATCGAGAGCCTTGCAGCTTGATCTCAAATGTAAATTTGTCTTGATGGCTTTTGCATCTTGTTCTCAAATGTGAATCTGTTTTGAAGGCTTCATAGCTTATTCTCGAATGTTAATTTGTTTTGAGAGCCTTGCAACTTGATCTTGAATGTAAATTTATCTCAAGGGCTTTGCAACTTTTTCTCGAATGTAAATTTGTCTCGAGGGTTTTGTAGCTTATTCTCGAGGGTGAAGTTACAATGAATCTCGAAGAGACATTCTTAATCTTCGAGACGATGTTCTTCGTTCATGAAATGTAGATCTCCAGAAGTGCATAATGTCTTCTAACTTTTGTTATAGAATTCTTTCTAGACTTTTTCTCTGGAGTTTCCAATTTCTGAACCCTTCAAATGAAGGGGGAGCTCCCTATTTATGGGTTTGACCATCAGACTGGAAATATAATTGTCTCTAGGCCCGATCCCGTTCAGATTGGTCCAATTGACTTGGACCTAACCATTTGGGTTAATACTTTGTTGGATCTGGATCTCCTATTTGGCTTTGTCTAGAGTTGGCCCAATTGTATATATGGATTTTTCTTAATTTTATGTAGGGATATTGCAAATTTAATTAATCTTTAATTAAATAAATAATTTTTCATTAATTTTAGGTATGAGATGACGACTTCTAATTAGCCAAAATTTATATTCCAACAAATTCTCATTTTCGAAATTTATGTTGAATGAATTTTGAAAAAGATAATTTGGAATCAAAATTTAGGATGTTTGTTCATAATTTGGATTTCATTTGATGTGTGTCTATTTAATCAAATTATGAATTTGGCTCATAATTTAGATTTTTTTGTTTGACATACTTTCATGTCAACAAACTCAAAATATGAATTTTCATCACCATTTTGATTTTCTTATTTGACAACGAACTTAGATTAGAATGTCGGTAAAGTTTATGCTCTACCTGACTTAAAATTCAACTGGGGAGAAAGTTAAAATTTTACTCAGATTTTTATTTGAAATTGGAATAGTATTTGGATTTTGCCCTTAAACTTGGAATAAATTCAAAATTTGATCCAATTTGTATTTGAGATGATAAAGTTAAAATTATACTACAATTTTGATTTGATAGAATTAATTTTATCTATTTTTTATTTAGGAATGAATTTGGATTATGCCAAAAATTTTATCTTTTGAGATAAAATTCTATTAAATTTCAACTTTGGATTTGGAATAAAATTTTAGTTTGGCTTGCACTCAATTTTTTAGATAAGATATGTCACATTTTGTTGAGTTGAAATCCTACCCAATTTCAGTTTGGATTTTTGAATAGAATTATATTTGAGTTGCAGTCAATTTTTAATTTGAGATAAGATATGCAAAATTTTGTTGGGATGAAATCCTATCCAAATTCAGTTTGGATTTTAGAATACAACTTGAATTTGAATTTGTTGCCAACTTATTCCAAAATTCAAACTTTAATATCTCAAAATTTGAATAATATAATCTTTGAATTCAAATTAGATGTGATTTTATCTTTTCCCTAACTATAAATGGAGGAGGTGGATCTTCCATCTATTCACAATTACGAAGAGTGAGTGAAGACAAGTTTGGTTACTGCTCTGATTTTCATATTGAGGAATGAGGCAAGTCCCAAACTTTGTGTAACACCCGAAAAATTAAAGCCATTCTACTTGGGATGTTACTCCAAGTTACACTGCTCGCGCCAAAATTTCGGCAGCATAACAACGCAACTAGGACTATTCCAAAAATTTTCTATCACCTAAACAATAAAGCACTTCCAAGGAAAGTTCTCACGAGGGTACCCAACCTTCCCCAAACTACAGAATTCAAACAGGTTGGGCTCCAGTCCCCCAGAGTTCACAGACAACCACACAAGTTACTCAAACATGCTTTCTACAAGAGTTGTCAAAATAGAACATGCTTTCTTAGTCAGAGATGCCACAACCAAACATACTTTCTTAACAAGAGATTATCATAACAGTACATGCGAAAGTTCAACTTCCAAGACTAACGCAACAACAAAAGATACAAGCTAGATAAAAAGCGCAGTAAAGCATAAAGAGCCAAACAATCCACTTAACAAAACAAAAACCCTAACTAAGTCCAACAAGTCCTTCCATAGCCTCGCAGGGTCCTCGCCGACTCCGGTCATCTCAGTGTTTCGCCTTACCTGCAATCAAAACACATAAAACGAGGGGTGAGTATAAAATAATCAGTAAGTAGCTCACTTCGTCCAAAGTAAAACAGTACAAAAGGGTCAAGCCTTAGATCTAGCTAAAACACAACACGCAGTCCGCAAGGCTGTGAATCGAAGTAATTTGGAAGAGTTGTGATCTGAGGCAACACGCTCGTTGGTTCCGAGAGGTTCACAATTGTTCTAGTAAGCCTTAACTCCTTAAACGTGTTCCTCTTAGGTACAGTGAAGTTGATAACCTTGGATGTGGATGTTAAGCTTGGGCTTAGTTAAGTTATGAATGTTGTTTTGTTTGGTCAAGACTGTAGCGTTGGCAAGGAGAATAATTCTAGCAGGATCGAGGTTGGGTGTAGTTTCGCCTCAATCGAAGGTAAGCGATTGATGAGGCGAAAACACGCAAGCGCACGCGATCAAAGTAATATAAAACTAGAAGTATTCCAGAGTATCGAGCCCAAGGGAACAGATAAATAAAACTGATCAATAGTAAACAAAATGTGGACTAATTGCAAAAGGTAACAAAAAATGTGATAAGTGGTGTGATGATTATGTCTAAGGATAAATGCAATAATGAAGGAAGGGATTCAAAATGTTAAGTCCACTAATGAAAGACAATGCAACTCGAGGCAATTGCCTCGCGTGACAGTTACATCTTGCAGTGCGGGGCGACAATGGCACGACAGTCGACATACAAAGCTAACGAAGGCAAAACAATGCAATTATCTTGCGCTGCTTAGCCGCATAGTTGTATTCTCCTACCGCCGCGACGCAATTGCCTTGTACTGCATCAAGATCAACCATTGACTTCCAAGCGATGTAATCTGGCTAAACTTTCTAAGCAAGTAAACCAAGCCCTACTCCCATTTGACCTTCTGTGAAGTATCGTTAGGAGGCCGAGTGCAACTTATATGTCTATGGTCAATCTATCTCAGGTACTTATGACCATGACTCTATGGTCTTGGAGTCTTGCCCTATGCCTAGGATCACGTTCGGGTTTTATGTCTAAGCCCCTTTACTCCATTACTTTTGGGAACTCCACTTTAGTTCAACCCTTTCGGTGTCGAACTCAAGCTTAGTAGGCCACCTTTAGATGGCCAACTAAGGTTTCCCACCATACAATCACCAAAAGTAAACTTACTTGGAGGTCTGACCAAATTGCTCTTGCTTTGGAGTCTTGTTGTCTTCCCCTAGAGCATTCACATTCCGAATCCCTAAGGGAAGTTAGCTCCTCATGGATGAAACAGTAAAACTAAATACAAACTGAATAGATAAAGACAACATCTTAAGTCACCCTTCTCGATCTACCACTTTTAAGCATGAACCGAGATGGTACCCAAGTTGTAAATGAAGAAAGCTTTCAAAGTAGGAATGAAATAGAATGACTAGTCTTTTATTGAAAGTAACATCAAGTTTGCGAAACAAGAACTACAGAATGGAATGAAATATAATACTGAACTGGAATAATAGAAGTGAAACAATCTAACGATGATTACCGTACTACAGAAGTGAAATAAACTTCAAGAACTGAACTGAACTAAGAATAAAGCAAAAACACAAAGTTATGAACTGAGAAGTTTTGAAAGCTAAATTACAACGGTAAGAAAAACAGCAAAACGAACGACAATGATTTTTATGCAGATTCCTCTCTCCCCCAGTGTGTTTTATCGAGCGCTTGTTCACCTATTTATAGGGTAGCTTGTCTTAGGGTTTTCGTTAATCAGCATAGATTCTTTCCCTTGAATTTCAGCTTGATTTTCGTGCTTTAATATTTTTCTTGATTCCCGCGTCTTTCCTTCTGCACTTAAGTGACTGCAGTGGCCAGATTTCGAAAGTTAGGCATTTGCATCGTGTTGCGCCTGTCGGCCAAGCAATTGCCTCATTTTGCCTTCCTGCAACCAAATAATGATATGTGAGTTTTCTTATTAGCTTTGGGAAAATGACGTAATTCTCGAACATCTACTTATATTTTCACCTACTTTTCGATCGATTTAAAAATAATAAGATATCATTAATGGTCTTAAATAACTCTCATAAATGAGAGTTATCACACCCCCGAACTTGAACCATTGCTTGGCCTCAAGCAATTCATGTGCTTTCTCAATCCGTTTATTCTTCCAGGGGTCCTGGTTACCTATTTTGCTTGATCTCTCAGACGGTATTCCTCCTCCTAACACCATATTGTTGCCACAATCTTTGACCATTTCATGTATATCAAGATCCCTTGCTTTCCATCTTATTTTTCCCACTTTGTCTCCTTTCGACTTAATCGTTTTCTTAGAAAACGTGTTTCTCTAGTCAATTGCACCTTCGCTCCAACTCACCAATACTTTGTGGTATCAATGTTTGGCTACGAGTGCACATCACTATGCAAAACTTGCTTTGCTTGCTCTTTTTCTCAGTCGATTTTTCATGCAAGGTTGATCGCGGGTGTCATAATCGTCCCTGGTTACTTAATCTTCCTTAATGGTAGAACTAGGGGTGTACATAAGCCGGGTTGGTCATTCCTTCAACCCAACCTACCCTATTCATGAGAGTAACCCAACCCAACCCAACCCAATATTTTCTAAGGTTGGGTTGGGTTAAAATCTGAGTTAACTTTTTATTTTTTAATTATTTTTAAATTATTTAAAATATATTTTTCTTGAATTAATAACTAAAATCACATAAAATTCAAATATCAAACTTCAAAATCCATAACATCTTAACATTTTGTTAGAAGCCTAGAAGAAAACTTAAGAAATTGACAAATAATTCATTTATAAGTATATATTTAATTAAAATAAAATTAAAAAATATAAACTTTGAGTTGGGTTGGGTTGGGTTGGGTCAACCCGAGCCTAAAAGGCCCAACCCGAGAACCGACCAGAACTTTTGGTTCTCCAAACTTCTAACCCAACCCAAACCGAAAAAATCTAACCTACCCAACCCTTACGGTTTGGGTTGGGTAGTCCGGTTGGTCGGCCATGGGTTACTTGTACACGCCTAGGTAGAACATGTTTTCCTCTTTTTTTTTTTTTTTTTTTTTGAAATAGACTTCTCCTTAAACCAAACTAGGTACTCCCCCCCCCCACACACACACACACACATACACTTGGAATGGACAATGTCCTCATTGTACACTTTTTTTGGGGCTATTGAGTTGCAATGTTACAAGGAATTTGATTCTACGGTTTAGGTGCGATAGTGGCGACAGAAAATTGGTGTTTAAGAAAATTGTGTTCCTAACATCATCACTGAGATCGTCCAAAATCTGTACGCCTGGATCCATGTTTGTTAAAACAGATTGGTCGAGCAACGATTTGCTAGTCCAACCGTGTTTCAAGAACTGATTGATATGTCTATTTTCCTTAAAATGCATAGTAAGCGACATACAATGAACTACCGAAGAACATACTGGATGAATTAAAATCAAAAGAAAGGATCAAAATAGAACAATAGAACAAACCATCAATTATATATTGAAGACAAAACTAAATCAGAACATAGTTAAATGAAGAGACAAAATTATAAAAGTAAAGCTAACAGTGTTTAAAAAGACAAATTTCAAAGAAATTCCTGCAGGGTCGAACGAGGCAAAGACTTCCCTAGGTTGTGGATGAAGCATCTCCATGCTGATTTGCCTCTTCTTGCCTCAGTTCATCAGGGAAATCTGGGATTGGTATCCCTTTTCCGTTTGATAACAGGTTGAGGTTCTGCCTCAACGCATCATCCCTATGTTGAACATAGGCCCAGTAGAGTTCATTCTTCTTCTCCATTTGTTCCAGAGCAGACTGTAGTTCTTGGAGTTGCGAGGCAATTGCCTTCTTTTCAGGTCTGCCGTCTGTTTACCTTCAGTTTTTCCTTGCTTTTTCATCTTCTTATTGTTATGCAGGATTAAGGAGTGGATCCTAGTGGCGTCCAAGGGTTTCGTGGTCATCTGATTGTTAGCTGCAACGACACCTGCCAATCTGCAAAGCTCAGTAATTAAAGAAGGGAAGAATAATTTTCCAATCGTCTTTTTAGCCCTCATTCTGATCTCGTTGGAGATCATATTTCCAATGTTGAGCTTCAACCCTTTCTGCATATAGTACAATCACTCTCTCTTGCACAATTTTGGCCCCGTGCATGGTTGGCAGAATGCGGTTGTGAATAAAGTTCAACCACACCACTGGTTCATTCTTAAGACCACCAGGCAACAGGTGTTTCTTACCACAATGGACGATCTGCCACTTAGTGCCCTCAAAAGTCAGCATTTGTAATGCTTCTTGCAGCTGTTCATCAAATGGATCTTCCACAACCTTGTTTCCCTTGACATTTTTATATAAGTGCAAGGCAAACAATTTGTTGATTCCTTAAAACTTTTTGTCATTATTCATTTTACATGTGAAAAAACAAGACTGCAAAACTTTTTGTCATTGTTCATTTTATCGAACAGTTTTTACCTTCAAGCATTTCATCTTTCTTTCATGTTGATCGCTTGTTCTTTGAAGTGATAAAAGATAGATGTTGAAGGTCGATCTTTCTTTGATGTGGAGATGTTCAACCTTTGGAAGACTGAAGGTCGAGGTGAGACATGAGTTGGACATTGGTTTTCTTCTTATGTCGCGACCATATTAATTCTTTGGAAGACCAAAGGTCAAGTAATTGAAGGCTCAATGCGATCGAAGACAAAAATCCTTTGCTCGACTTATCTTGCATCGTCAGCTTCTTCTGCGTTGATGTAACATGAACTTGCATGATTTTCTTCCTCTTTTTTGCTGGGAAGGAAATCTCTCAAGAAAAATTCTTTCAGGGTCACTAATTGGCGAAGTTGAGAATAATTTTTATTTCTCTTCCTTTCAAATTAGGTTTCCTTAGATCCTTCTTAATTTTACGTATGTCCTTGTATTTGTGGATTCTAGATTGAACTAGACGCCTTTGATTGTGAAGCAGATTATAGTGTATTTGATTATATGTGTTTGTTGTCACTACAACATGATTTGTTTGAGCTAGTTTTGAAGGGAATCGAAGTCCCCGCAGCGGAAGCGATTGTGAATCGCGCGCTCTTGATTTAGTTACAATGGAAATTTCAAGAATTTAAAACATAGATTAAGCATATAATAAGAGTTTGGACAGCAAGAAGTTACCTTTGAAGAACCTTTCTTCAAGTGCTCCTCTCTCCACGGTCACGATCTCAGCAACAAGAACTCCAACGTGCGAAGACACAACCACCGGATCTTCTCCGTTGTTCTCTAGGTGAGGGAGGAGGGTGGGTTCTCTTTGGGAGATGTGAGGTATTTTGAGAGAGATGTGTGTTTTGGAACTCTTCCAACAACACAACAAGGAGGCTAGTGATTCTATGAAAAACCCTTAACCTAGTTGCATCTCATGCAACCATATATATAGAGAATTGAGATGAAAATGACCATCCTACCCCTCCTTTAATCTCTCTTTAATATATGGTCTAAATCACATTAAAACTATATATTATATCAATTATATCATATATAATTGTTATAACTCCTCATGTATGAAATTGAACACTTCAATTTCACTCCTAACTTTATACCCTCTATATTACCATGTTGAGCCAATGGAGGGATCTATTGGACCTACAGATCATGAGCTCCAATGATGTGAAATTAACTGATCAAACTCTTTGATCCAGTTAATCAATATTCATTAACTACAAGTCACTCCACTATAGACTTGTAGCTGCACTCTCCTCACTGCAGATATGTTCACTGATATAGTCATTACCCATGAGTCGACCCTTCACAGGTTGTTCGTAATCACAGCTGGGTCAAATTACCATCTTACCCCTGTGATTACCTCTTTGCTCCTTAAGCACCACTGATCCTCTAATGAACAACAAGTCTAAGGTCCCACCTTAGACTCATACCCTCATAGAGGGCGGGGCCCCGTTGTTCAAGACCTGGAGTCAGTTCTTAAGGGAACAACCTATCTAATTCTTCAATAGAGGAATGAGTGAATTCCATTTTGCACAGTTAAGTTCCCAGCTACCTACGAGGTTCTGTCCCTGAGAAGGTAGGCTTATTGAGTCTCTCTGAGTGCCATTCTCACCCATACTAGTCTAAGGACAAACCCCTATAAACAGGAGTTCTTAACTTGCTCAGGATTCAGGTCGAGTCACTAATGACCATCTATAAATTACTAGTCTTAACCTGTTAACGGTGTTATACTGGTTAGACTAATAATTTGCGATCCAGTCTTGTATGAACTCTTCATACAGGATGCCCCCACTCGCATGTCAACTACATGAATGAGTTGGATTACCTCATTTGTACCAATTACAAAGTGGGCCGCATCCATGGTGTTACCAGAATGAGATTTCCAACCTTATTCTTATACCATAGACTATTTAGGTTATAATCTTGAATTCAACCCAATTAGTGTCCACTACACTGATTTCAAGATAAGCGTTGTAACCTTGGAGCTTAGTTTATTGGATTTATAAAAGCAAGACTGTAATCTTATAAAAAAAATAACACTTTATTTAATTGATCAAGATTACACAAGTTTAGGGCATAATTCCCAACAGGTTTATCATGGTCTAGCTCAATTTTCCCTTCTTTAGTAACCTTAAAACTAGCTCTTTTATGACAAAGCACTTCCCCACTGGATGACTGATAACTCGATGATATTTGCAATATTTGGGATCATTGACTTTTTTCATCTCTTCTGGGCGCTTACATTTTGGAAGTTCGATCAGTGTGTGTTAGTAGTTGTTCTAGCATGTCAGGCATGCCAGAATCAAGAAAATGATAGACTTTGTTTTGTCTTTCTTTAGATTTAAGAAACGTCTTTCATTTTCTTGTCACTTTTTTATCTTCTTGTATTTTTGCTTCAAAGACAACTTGAGAGGGGTTGTACTGACAACCATAGACTCTTCTGAAGTTTCCTCGATGTACTTTCCTTCGTTTCTTACGTTAGAGGCTAAAAGGTTTTTATCTTCTCGACTAACAATACTCAGCTCCATACCATGGGCACAAGTTTCTAATTGTTCAAAAGTGCGAGACTTTATACTTTGGAGGATGCAAAAAAGTCCCCAGTGCATGCCTTGAATGCACATTTCAACAACTGATAATTCAGTGAGACGATCTTTATAATCGAGACTCATGTCTTTCCAACAATTTATGTAGTCGACAACGAGTTCACCTTTTTGTTGTCTAGTGTTGGTAAGCTCGAACATACTGATACTGCGTCTCATGTAGTAGAATTGATTAAGAAACTCTTTTTCAAATTGTTCCCAATTGTCTACTGATTCAGGTTCCAGATCAGTGTACTAGTCAAAAGCATTCTTCTTCAATGTTCGAACGAATTGTTTAACCAGCAAATCTCCTCACGTACAAGCATTTTCACATGTCTTGATGAAATGAGCAACATGTTGTTTAAGGTTGCCTTTTTCCATCAACCTGGAACTTTGGTGGTTGGTATCCAAATTGGCATTCTCAAATTATCAATTCTCTTAGTATATGGTTTAGAATACAAGAGAGAACTTTGAGGAACCCCACCTTATTGAGCTTTAATTGAGTTTGTTATCATGTCCTGGAGTTGTTGGACGAATAATGTAGCAATTGAAGTGGAGAATTGTGGTTGATCTTCTTGTACAACAACCTTCTCTTTGTTGCGATCTTGGACGGAAGGAGTATGACTTTATCCAACAACATCTTGATTCTCAATCTGATTCTTTATATATGCAATTTGAGAATCTTTTTCTTCAATCGCCTTCATCAAAGTGTTGATTTGCTCCTACATCTTTGCCAATCTGTCTTCCTTAGTGCTTGTTTCAGTCATCATGACGGACACTACGTCAGAATCAAAATCGAAAAAGAATCACACTTAGTTGATGCCCCCGACAATGATGTTACTTCATCTTCTTTCAACCATAGTTCATTGGAGCAACTATGAGTAGTAGAACTCGTGTACAAGTTGCTCATGACAACGATCATCAAAGAATTTTTTTTGGACGCCATCACTTCACTTGTGCTTTGAGACGAGGAAAAGAAATGAGAGGCAGAGACGATCCCATTGAGCGTGCCAATTTGTAAACACGTGATTTCAGCAAAGCAATAAAAAGAAGACACGTGTAAATGAACATTGTATTTTTATTAATTTGAATGTAATGGAGTACAACCTCTAATTTGATCCTCTGATTCTTTCTCTCTTATGTACAACTATTTCGAGGGCTTTGCAACTTATTCTCGGACATAGATTTGATTCGAGGGATTCACAACTTGTTCCCGAATGTAGAATTTGTATCGAGGGCTTTGCAACTTGTTTTCGAACGTAGACTTATCTTGAGCGCTTTGTAAAGGGATTGATTCCCGTGCGGAAGCGAATGATCGTCGTTGTTCTTGATTATGTTCCATAAAAATAACTCAAAAACAAAAACTTCTAAGGATAAACATGAAATCATAACTGTGAAGGGAATCGAAGTCCCCGCAGCGGAAGCGATTGTGAATCGCGCGCTCTTGATTTAGTTACAATGGAAATTTCAAGAATGTAAAACATGGATTAAGCATAAAATAAGAGTTTGGACAAAGAAGAAGTTACCTTTGAAGAACCTTTCTTCAAGTGCTCCTCTCTCCACGGTCACGATCTCAAAGAATAAGAACTCCAACGTGCGAAGGCACGACCACCACCTGATCTTCTCCGTTGTTCTCTAGGTGAGGGAGGAAGGTGGGTTCCCTTTAGGAGATGTGAGGTATTTTGAGAGAGATGTATGTTTTTGGAACTCTTTCCAACAACACAACAAGGAGGCTAGTGATTCTATGAAAAACCCTTAACCTAGTTGCATCTCATGCAACCATATATATAGAGAATTGAGATGAAAATGACCATCCTACCCCTCCTTTAATCTCTCTTTAGTATATAGTCTAAATCACATTAAAACTATATATTATATCAATTATATCATATATAATTGTTATAACTCCTCATGTATGAAATTGAACACTTCAATTTCACTTCTAACTTTATACCCTCTATATTACCATGTTGAGCCAATGAAGGGATCTATTGGACCTACAGATCATGAGCTCCAATGATGTGAAATTAACTGATCAAACTCTTTGATCCAGTTAATCAATATTCATTAACTACAAGTCACTCCACTATAGACTTGTAGCTGCACTCTCCTCACTGTAGATATGTCCACTAATATAGTCATTACCCATGAGTCGACCCTTCACAGGTTGTTCGTAATCACAGCTGGGTCAAATTACCATCTTACCCCTGTGATTACCTCTTTGCTCCTTAAGCACCACTGATCCTCTAATGAACAACAAGTCTAAGGTCCCACCTT
The DNA here is from genome assembly GCA_036507285.1 of Trichosanthes cucumerina. Lineage (NCBI taxonomy): Eukaryota > Viridiplantae > Streptophyta > Magnoliopsida > Cucurbitales > Cucurbitaceae > Trichosanthes > Trichosanthes cucumerina. Next base: position 21,355,076 of record CM071841.1, read on the forward strand.
AGACTCATACCCTCATGTAGGCGCGGGCCCCGTTGTTCAAGACACGAGTCGGTTCTTGAAGGAACAACCTATCTAATTCTTCAATAGAGGAATGAGTGAATTCCATCTTGCATAGTTAAGTTCCCAGCTACCTACGAGGTTCTGTCCCTGAGAAGGTAGGCTTATTGAGTCGGCTGCCACAGCCACTCTCACCCATACTAGTCTAAGGACAAACCCTATAAGCGGGAGTTCTTAACTTGCTCAGATTCGTGTCGAGTCACTAATGACCATCTATAAATTACTAGTCTTAACTCATTAACGGTGTTATCTTGGTTAGACTAATAATTTATGATCGATCTTGTATGAACTCTTCATACAGGATGCCCCCACTCGCATGTCAACTACATGAATGAGTTGGATTACCTCATTTGTACTAATTACAAAGGGGGCCGCATCTATGGACTATTTAGGTTATAATCTTTAACTCAACCCAAATAGTGTCCAGTACACTGATTTCAAGATAAGCGTTATAACCTTGGAGCTTAGTTTATTGGATTTATAAAAGCAAGACTGTAATCTTATCAAAACAAATAACACTTTATTTAATTGATCAAGATTACATAAGTTTAGGGCATAAATCCCAACAAATTGCAATAAAGGATTACCTTTGAAGACCGAACTCTTCGAGTAATCCTTTTGTCGCCAACGATTTCTCCGTTCTCTACGTACTCAACGATTGAACACCTCCAAATGGCCTTCTCGGTTGTTCTCTTGGAGAGGGAGAGAGGTGGGATCTCCTTTTTTTTTAGATTAGGGAGAGTGGAGAGAATTTGAGAGAGTGATTTGTGTTTGCCCAATTACGAAACCACACAAATGATTCAAGTGTCCCAAAATACATCCAAAAGGACGTTTATATAGGCAATGTGGGTGGAGACAAATTCTCCACCCATTATGCCACTATTTCAACTAATTATGCATTATGCAAAATTAATTTGCATAATTGCATAATATAAGGTATCAAATACCTTATTATGTATATCATATTTGCATAATGTGGAAAATTAAATTGAATCAAATTCAATTTCATGTCTCTCAAATTAATTTCTCAAATGATGCCTCAATTCCATAATTAGGCAATAATTAGGTTCATCATGAATCATATTCACATTGAACTATATATTATATCAATTATATCATATATAATTGACATAATTCTCTAAATTGAATTGAACACTTCAAATTTATTCCAAAACTTTATACCCTCATACAATTCCATGTTGAGCCAACCGAGGGACCTAATGAACCCTACAGATCATGGGCTTCAACGATACGAGATTAACTAATCAAACTCTTTGATCCCGTTAACCAAAATTCATTAACTACGAGTCACTCCACTATAGACTCGTAGTTGCACTCTCCTCACTGTAGGACAAGTTGTGTCCATTGATTTAACCAATGCCCGTGAGTCAACCCTTCACAGGTTGTTCGTAGTCACAGCTTGGTCAAATTACCGTTTTACCCTTGTGACTACTTCTTGCTCCTTAAGCACCACCGATCCTCTAATGAACAACAAGTTTATGGTCCGACCATAAACAATGTCCCTCTCGGGCCAGCAAGAGGGAGGAACCCCATTGTTCAAGACATGGATTCAGTTCTTAAGGGAACAACCTATCAAGTTATCCTAGTTCGGGAACGAGTGAATTCCTTCTTGCGAAGTTACGTCTCCAGCTCCCTACGAGGTTTCATCCCTGAGAAAGTAGGCATATTGAGTCGACAGTTGTGGTCACTCTTACCCGTACTAGTCTAAGGATAAACCCCCGGAGACAGGAGTTCGTAACTCGCTCAGGATTCAGGTTGAGTCACTAATGGTCATCTTTGAATTATTAGCCCTAATCTATCAACGACGTTACTAGAGTGGTCTAAGAATTCTCGGTCCGGTCTCGTACAATCTCATTGCACAGGATGCCCCCACTCGCATGTCAACTACATGAACGAGCTGGATCGTCTCGTCCGTATCAAATACAAAGTGGGTCGCATCCATAGTGTTACCAGGATGAGGTTCCCAACCTAATCCATGTACTACAGACCATTCGGGTCATCCACTTGAACTTGATCCAAGCTATGTGTCAACTACACACAGTTCAAGATCTCCTAAATGTGACCCTGAAACTTAGTTTATTGGATTTAAGTTTGTAATAGCGAGAATACAAGATTTGAGGAAACAATAACACTTTTATTTATTTCCTTGAATAATTACAAATACACGAGTTTAGGGCATAAATCCCAATACTTTGTAGCATGTTCTCGAGTGTAAATTTGTCTCGAAGGCTTTGCAGCTTGTTCTCGAATGTAAATTTGTTTCAAGGGCTTTGCAGTTTGATCTCGATCTTCAAGTTGTTCGAGGGCTTTGTAGTTTGTATCTCGAATATAAAGTTGTCTCGAGGGCTTTTGCAACTTGTTCTCAAATGTGAATTTGTTTTGAGTGCTTCACAACTTCTCGAATGTGAATTTACTTCGAGGGCCTTGCAACTTGATCTCGAATGTAAATTTATTTTGAGTGATTTTGCAGCTTGTTCTCGAATGTGAATCTATTTCGAGGGCTTCATGTCTTATTCTCGAATGTGAATTTGTTTCGAGGACCTTGCAACTTGATCTTGAATGTAAATTTGTCTCGATGGATTTGCAACTCGTTCTCGAATGCAAATTTCTCTCAAGGGCTTTGCAGCTTATTCTCGAGTGTGACATTGCAATGAATCTTGAAAAAGCATTCTTAATCTTGGAGGCAACGTTCTTTGTTTAGGAAATGTTATAGAATTATCTCTGGATTTTCTCTCTAGAGTTTCCAGCTTATGAATCCTTCAAATGAAGGGGGAGCTCTCTATTTATACAACTCTTAAGTGAGCTTGGGCTTGACCATCGGACTGGCCCTATAGCTGTCTCTAGGTCTGACTCCCTTCAAATTCTAGCCCTCTGGGCTAGGACAAGTTGTAACCCCATGTTTTTAGGGATCTTCCATTTGGGCTTTGTCTAGAGTTGAGCCAAATTTCATATAATCTAATGGGGCAACTAGAAAAATGTCTAGATTTAACCTATCTTATATGAAAAATATCTAAATTAGTTTCAAATTGTATAAATGTCTAAACATTTTTTTCCTACGTTATATAAAAGCGTTTGGAAAAAAAAATACCCCTGATGTAATATTTAAAAGTTTTACCTATAAATATGGCTAAAGAAAAGGAGGCTAACAAATAGGAGTGAATCAAGGGAAAGTTTTTTTTAGATAAATAAAGGTAAATAAATATATTTTAAAGATTCAAATATAAAATATATTTTTTGATCGAAATAACGATGGAACTCAATAAAGAAATAAAAAAATGTAACACAAAACCCATACAAATGAAGAGAAAAATAGAATAGATAAATGAACATCATTGTGAACTCAATATACCGATTTGAGTAACACACCAAATAATTAATAACTCCAAACATGAGCATATAAACTTATCTACATCTACCAAATAAGATATTGAAATTACAAGGCTAGATAATTGATGGTAATTCACATGCATAAAAAAACAGTCTAGTGGTGCTCAATTAATACACCACCAAACTCACTGGAATGTGGCACGAATTCCACATAAACCGTGTTAAAAAATTCAAAAACTAATTAAAAAGTGTATTTGTGCACTTGAATTGTGGCTTATCTCCCCCCACCTATCTATTTGCATTCTTCCTACCCATTTCGTTCAAACCTTGGAACTTTGAATGCACCTACTCCACGGCTGAACGTTTTTGCCCCCCATGTCTGTATCCTTACTTCGCGTTCTCGCTACCCATAGAGTTCAGAAGTTCTACCCCAATGGTATGCATGTGTAGGTTTCTTGTGATTTTTTTTTTTGCCCAAATGTATCTCCTTTCTTGAATCTTCCATCGATTTTAGTTTAAAGGGGTGAAATCTGCATTTTGAAGCTTAAATAAGTAGTGAAATATGGAGAAAGTTGTTTTTGAAAAATAAATTTGTAATCCCATGTTTTTAGGGATTCTTTTATTCGTCATTCACCCTTCCTTGATTACATATGTACCCCTTTAATTTCAGAATTGTTCGTCTTGTTTACAATGGCAAAAGAAACTGTGGAATTAAGACAACGGGCTAGGTGATTGCAAGCAACAGGAGTAACTGAAGGAATGAAAATTTTACGCAGCGGAAAAACGATTGAATCGCCATGGTATCATTGTGAAAAATGCTTTCTCAAAATTGAATCTATCCTATAGATCCTAGATTAAACATGCAATTAGGAAGAAAAATAGTAAGAATTACTTACTTGTTGAAGAACCGATCTTCACGTTTTCCTCCTCCAGTCACGAACTCTTCGCGAACACGATCTTAACGAACTCGATCTCCTCGAACAAGCGAACGAACGGAACACCTCCGATAAATCTTCTCGGTTGTTCTCCTTAGGTAGAAGGAGAATGTGTGGGACTCATTTTTGGTGAAAGGGGAGGAGATGTTTGAGAGAAGGTTGAGAGAATTTTCAATGCTCTTTTGGTGAGAAATCCAAAAAATGAGCCAAATGCATATGAAATCCTTCTTGCAAAGGGTTTATATAATGGTGATAGGTGGAGTTGAAATCTCCACCTATTTGCCATTTAACCACAACCATAGGTTATGCAATTCAATAACCATATATAATAAGATATCTCATATCTCATTATACAAATCACATTTGTATAATGGTGGATTTTTAAGTTGAATCACATTCAATTTAATTTCTCTCAATCCAATTTCTCCAAATTAGCCTTAATAAGACAATTAGGCTAACCTATAGTTTATTATGAATCTCATTCACATTAAACTATATAATATGTCAATCATATCTCATATAAATGAAATAATTACCCTTTAATGAATTTGAACACTTCGAATCCACACCAAAACTGTAAACCATCTATTAATCTAGTTTGAGCCAACCGAGGGACCTAATGGATCTACACGTGACGAGCTCCAATGATCCGAGACTAACCTGTCAAACTCTTTGACCCGATTAATCAACATTCATTAGCTATGGTAACACTCCACTAAAGCCTGTAGCTGCACTCCCGTCACTGTAAGGCAAGTTGTGTCCACTGATATAACCAATACCCGTGAGTTGACCCTTCACAGGTTGTTCGTAGACACTGCTGGGTCAAATTACCGTTTTACCCCTGTGTCTACTTCTTGCTCCTTAAGTCCCCACTGCTTCTCTAATGAACAACAACGTTGTAATGGTCCAACCATATACAACACCCTCTCGGGCCAGTGAGAGGGTGGGCATCCGTTGTCCAAGCCCTGGAGACAACACTTAAGGGAACAACCCCTCTAGTTTTCCTAAAGTCGGGAACGAGTGAATTCCATCTCGCGTAGTTAAGTTCCCAGCTCCCCACTGGTCCTGTCCCTGAGAAGATCGGCATATTAGGCGAGTAACTGTGACCACCCTCACCCGCATAGTCAAAGGGATGGACCCGGATCGTGAGTCCGTAACACGCTCAGGATTAAGGTCGAGTCACTAATGGTTATCTACGAAGTTATTAGTCCTATACTATCAACGGTGTTACATCGATAGGTCTAATAATTCACGGTCCGGTCTTGTACAATCTCATTGCACAGGATGCCCCCACTCGCATGTCAACCACATGAACGAGTCAGATCACCTCGTTTGTATCTAATACAAAGCGGGTCACATCCACAATGTATCCAGGATTAGGTCTCCAACCCTATTCATATATTGTAGACCGTTTGGGTCATTAACTCGAACATGATCCTCCGTGTGTGTCCATTACACACCGTTCAAGTTCTTGTTCTCTCATAAATTCAATGACCATAGAGTTTAGTTTATTGAACAAAGTTTGTAAAATTGCGAGACACAAAGTGATGAAAGAAATAACTCTTATTTATTTCAAATGGTAATATTACAAACAAGACGAGATTAGGACATACATCCCAAGTAACCCTAAAAAAGAAATCAAAGAAGGATTCTACCTCAATCAGAAGAGGTAATTTCTGCCATGCCCATGCCTACAAGATTAAATCGATTTTTTTATGTTGAATGTACAGCAACCCTCGCAATATGCATGGAACTGTTGTTGGAACCTCGTATATGTAGACAGTGGAGTCTCGAAAAAAGGATATGAGTACTGGAAACTCGGTCCCGATAGACCTTAAGGGGTCGTTTGACCCCCTTTTTTGGATTTGGATGGTTTTGGATTCCAAATCCAAAACCATGTTTGGCCCAATGTTTTCAAAACCCTTGGTTTTGAAACACAACCCCATGGTTATAACAGTGCAACCCCATGGGTTTGTTTCATGTTTTCTTATTTTATTTGTTATCTTCCATTTTCGACGATTACTTCAACAACAATTTCAGTGACAACTCCAACAACTACACTGGTGACCTGACTACAGCTAATGGCTACCTTCTAACAACAACTCGGCGACCACCACTACATCGACAATTACCTCCGACGACAATTCCGACGACCACACTGGTTACCTCGCTCGCTCACGATTTACTACCTCCGATAATCCCCACCGTTGATTTACTACCTTTGATGGCAACTTCGACGACCACACCCGCGACCCTTGCCACCGTTGACGACTACCTTCGGTGAAAATTTCGACGACCATACCGATGACTCCCGACCACCGCTGACGACTACCTTCGACGACAACTCTGACGACCACACCGATGATCCCAACCACCGCTGATGACTACCTCCAACGACAACTCCGACGACCATACCGGTGACCCCAACCACCGCTGACGACTATCTCCAATGGCAACTCTGACGACCACACTGGCGACCCCTGCCACTGCTGACAACTACCTCCAGCGACAACTCCAAGGACCACACAGATGACCCCAACCACCACTGACGACTACCTCCGACGACCCCAACCACTGCTGACGACTATCTCCGACGACCAGACCGACGACCCCAACCACCGCTGACGACTACCTCCAACGGCAACTCCGACGACCACACTAGCCACGACTACCTCCGACAAAAACTCCAACGACCATACTGATGACCCCAACCACCATTGACGACTACCTCCGACGACAACTCTGACGACCACACCGACGACCCCAACCACCGCTGACGACTACCTCCGACGACAAATCAAACAACCACATCGGCGACCCCAACCACCACTGATGACTACCTCCGACGACAACTTTAATGACTACATCGACGACCTAACCACTACTAACGACTACTTTCGAGAACCAATCAAGAGACTTGTATACGCTTACCCCAACAACTCGATCACTAGAGCAATCAATTACCGTAACGACCTAACTTGTGTGCAATCACCACTTTCCTTATTAGAGTTCCAAAAATAGGTTTTTGGATACTTTGTGGAATAAAATTTTAAATTTTCTAATCACTTAAATAGACTTCCAATTTTTTAATTTCTAAAATAGATTTCCAAAAATAAGTTTTTGAATACTTTATAAAATATAGTTTCAAATTACATCATTTATTAAATAGACTTCTAATTTTTTAAATTTTAAAGTAGAATTCCAAAAAATAGTTTTCAGAATACTATGTGACGTGAAATAGAGTTTTTAATTCCCTAATTTCTTAAATAAACTTCTATTTTTTTAATTTCTAAAATAGAGTTCCAAAAATACTTTTCTAAATATTTTTTAAATAGAGCTTTAAATCCCTAATTTCTTAAATGGACTTTCAATTTTTAAATTTCTAAAATAGAGTTCCAAAAATACTTTTCTAAATACTTTGTGAAATGGAGTTTTAAATTCCCTAATTTCTTACATAGACTTCCAATTTCTTAATTTCTAAAATAAAATTTGACAAAACATCCACTAAAAAAATAGGAGAACAAAACAACAAAAGAAAAAAGGAAAAAAAAAAAAAACAGCATAAACCCAGGATTCAGAACACTGCACCCCAAACACTGTTTTCTTATTCGCAGGCTTTAGAACACTACACCCCAAACACAAGTTTCTGATTCCCAAGCTTCAGAACCCTCCATAACAAACCCCCAGGGTTTTGATTCCAAGACAGGGGGCCAAACAACCCCTAAATCAAAAGGGAAAGAGACAAAAAGAGAACGACTTGTAAAAAGTAGCAACCAAGAAGGCAAGGGGACCCCTAAAAAAGAGGTAGATTCTGAAGATAGTGAGGTATTTCACCATATTTACCTGATATGAAGACCTATAAAAATATCTTGTTTATGCTAATTAAACCTTTTTTTTGTAAGGGTGACAATGAGACAAGTGGAGATAATCTGAGAGATTTTAAGAACGAGTCAGGGGATAATAATGGAGATGACTTGTTGGCACAATTTACTTATAGCGCATATAATGACAAAGACGAACCACCCAGCAAAAAGGCGAAGAAGGGACCACATGTTGATAAAGTAGTTGTTTTCAATAAATTTATATACTCATGTTAAAGGTGTCTGTCACACATGTGGCCACACAGACAGGAAAGGGAAAAACTATAAAAAGTGGACAATCCAAGAAAGACCGCATTATTGATGATAAAACGGTACAATTTTATTTCTTATTATATACCCCCTTGATGTGTACTTGTGTTGTTAAGTGTTGTCAATATGTTATATACTCCTAAGTATATAATTTTGGCTTGTATTGCAGAATGATGACTACTTCCTGCAGTATAAAAAAGAAGTCGTCCCGTGAAAATAAATTTATGTTGCAAGAGCAACTTCATGGCAACAATCCGAATCTACTTTTGTACAACCACCCACAAGAAAATCGGCCAAGAATTGCCACAAATTGTGGAATCAAAATAACAAGAAAAATCGAATAAGAGAAAGTCAGTTGGAATAAGTTTAGGGTAGATTTAGTTTGACTATAAATATAATTATATACTAGGGGCAAAATGAGCATTTAATTTTCATCACACTCCTCCCTTAAAGATAGGTAGACAAAATTGCAATATGAAACATTTTTAGACATTTTTCAGTATAAACTATTTAATTTAGACATTACTCACAATTCCCCTAATCTAATTGCATATATGGATTTTCCTTAATTTAATGTAGGGATATTGCAAATTTAATTACTCCCTAAATAAATAAATAATTTTGTCATTACTTTTAGGTAATGACATTACGATTTCTAATTAGCCAAAATTTTTACTCCAACAGTACTTATATATATTATATTATAATAAAAGAAAGTACCTATATAATTCATGAGCTAAAGGAGTTGTTTGAGGCACAAGTTATAATAACATGTGTTATTATAACTTGTGGAATATTCTGTACCCAAACAGAGACTATTATAACCCCACACTATACTACTCTGCATTTTAAATAATATTATATGATTCCACAGATTATAATAACCAACAGACTATTATAACTCCTTTTTATTATAATCCACTCAGCGGCCCAAACAACCCCTAAATAAAATTAAAAAAAATTGAGGAGTTGCATATAAAATCTACTATATATATAAATTCAATAAAAAAAATACTAAGAACTAAATATAAACAAATTATCACCTGTCAACAAACCCAAGTGAAACCATATACCCACACATAATTAACAACACCACACCCACACATAACTCACGTATTTACTATCCCTGTTTTCCTTTCAATTTGAATTGTGTATAAACATAAAAAATTTGTGCATAAGACTAGAAAAAATAACGGAAGAATTGCCTATAAGACTTAAGAATTGCGTATAATTCCTTGAATTGCATATAAGAAGAGACTTAAAAAATACAAAAAAAAAAAAGGTTAAAAAATAAACAAATATTTGATGAAAAATATGAATTTTAGATGTGAAAAAAATGAGAGGAGGTGTATAATTTATAGAAACAATTTTATTCAAATTATAATTTGATTTTGAATCGAATTAGTTATAATATATATATATATTTAATTGAATCGATGTTTCTCTGCTCCGACGTTGTTCCCCCTCCGCTCCAACGTCGTTTGTTGCACGACTTGCAATGTTGTCAAGTCCCTCCAGTGTCGATCGTTCCCTCCATTCCGACATCGATCGTTCTCGCAACACGTCCATCCCTTCCTCTCACCGTCCCTCTTCCAGATCCGACGATTTCAATTTAGGTGCAGGTTTGTTTCGTTTCTTCTCTATAATTGTGATCAAAATAATATGAATTTTGCCTATTTCAATGTTGTTTTAGATATGATAATGTAGATGTAGCCCATTTTTAATGACGCTTTAGATAAAAGAATGTAGATTTAACCTATTTATAATGTTGTTTTGATAAAATAATGTAGATTTAGCCTATTTTTAATGTTGTTTTAGATAAAGTAATGTAGATTTGCCTATTTTTGCTGTTATTTTAGTTAATAAGCTAGATTTAACCTATTTTTATTGTTGTTTTTTAATAAAATAATATAGATTTAGCAAATTTTTAATTTTGTTTGAGATAAAATAATGTAGATTTAGCATATTTAGTTCCAACAAGAATCTATGTTTAGTATATTAATTTTAATATGAAATTTAAATGATATAATGTGCTAAATAAAATTAGTATATTAAGTTAAATATGAATTTTGAATGATATAATATTTATTGCATAAGTGTTACATAAAATAGTATATTAATTTTATAATTTATTTATTATTGTAGGTTGAAATGACTTTATCAACTAATAATGAGCCACAACAAGTTGATTCAACTCCAACTTCTAATAACTTTAGCGAACTAACACCGATAATCTCTACTGATAGTACACCTATTACCTTAGATAGTGATGACAACAATGATAATGAAGGAAAACGTAGGTTAACATCAATAGTGTGGAATAATTATAAAAGACAAAAAATAAATGATACCATGAAAGGTATTTGTAATTATTGTGGAAAAAGTTAGGAGGAGAATAAAAAAATGGGACAAGACATTTTACATGATCATTTCAAAATATGTCCTTTGAGGAAACAAAGAGACATTAAGCAATCGTGTTTGAGACGAAACAAAACAAATGATGGAAAGGTAACGCTAAATTCATACTCTTTTAATTATGAAGCTTCTAGATGAGAGTTTGCTTGTGCGATAATTTTACATGAGTATCCTATTTATTAGATTATATGGGGTTCCATCTCAAAACCAATTGGTTTTGAGATGAAACCCCATATAATATAATATGGTATCAGAGCGGAACCTCTCCCAGTAAGATGTGGTTCGGGGGCGAACCAAGGCAGAAGCTGGTGGGCATGTGACGCCCGAAGAAGAGGGGTACATGAATGAACCGAGTCCACATCTGAATGAGAGGGATCTTGAGGATATGAAAGCATGGTGCCCGAGGAAAAGAGGTACATGAGAAAGACCATGAGGATATGAAAGTACAGTTGAGAAAAAGCTTAAAAGAATTGATAGCTACTACCTATACCAACAAGGTGCACCTTTCTTTTCGGTGGCTCAATCATAGGAACTCCACAGTTAAGCGTGCTTGGCTTGGAGCAATTCTATGTTGGGTGACCTCCTGAGAATTATCCTAGGGAGCATGTGAGTGAGGACAAAACATGCTGAAAGGACCCCATATTGGTTTGTGGGGATAGTGTCTTCACTCTTACAAGCAGTCATGGATGATATAGTGATGCAGCCAGGTCGCAGAGGATCCTGGGCCTGGGGCGTTACAAATGGAACCCAAAGAGGCACCATCTTGAGGGGGCATGTTAAGGATCTCACATTGGAAAAGTGGAGAGAAACCTCACAATATATATGATATGTGGGCTACTCCTCTCATTGCCAATTGGTTTTGAGATGGAACCCCATATAATCTAATATGGTATCAGAGCCCATTAAACCCAAAACGAGTATTCGGTTGGTATCCGATCCAAGAATGGTGAACCCAAAGAGGCACCATCTTGAGGGGGCATGTTGAGGATCCCACGTTGGAAAAGTGGAGAGAAACCTCACAATATATATGATATGTGAGCTACTCCTTTCATAGCCAATTGGTTTTGAGATGGAACCCCATATAATCTAATATGGTATCAGAGCCCATTAAACCCAAACGGGTATTCGGTCCAAAAATTGAAATTGGGATCCGATCCAAGAATGGTGAACCCAAAGAGGCACCATCTTGAGGGGGCATGTTGAGGATCTCACATTGGAAAAGTGGAGAGAAACCTCACAATATATATGATATGTGGGCTACTCCTCTCATTGCCAATTGGTTTTGAGATGGAACCCCATAAACATGGTTGAACATAGAGAATTTAGAAAGTTTATGAGTGGTGTTCAACCTATGTTTAAGATGGATTCAAGAACCGCAATGAGGAGAGATATTCTAAAAATTTACGAGGAAGAGAGACTTAAAACTATGAAGTTTCTGGAAAACAATCAAAATAGAGTTTCCATTACTACTGATATGTGGACAACTAATAACCAGAAGAAGAGATACATCGCAAGCACTGCACATTTCATTGATGAATATTGGGTCCTACAGAGCAGACTTTTAAGGTAATTTAAATGCCCTATTTATGTGTTTCATTACAATTTAGTTGGCATATAGGTTCAATCTTAACATGTTATTATCATTGCTTAATATTAGGTTTGTATATCCGCCACATCCACACCATGGAAGATTACTTTCTAATGCATTATTTGAGGCTTATTGGATTGGAACGTAGTCGTAAATTATCCACTTTAATAGTAGATAATTGTTCGACGAATGATTCAATGGTTGAGATTTTGTTGGATAAGTTAGAGTTGAAGCCATTGTTGTTGCATGAAAGTTTATTTCACATGCATTGACATGCACATATTTTAAATTTGATAGTGAAGGATGGGTTGAATGTGATTGTTGATGGTATAGAGAGAATTAGAGATACTATACATTTTTAGACTTCGTCTATAAAAAGGAAGGAAATATTTGAAAAAGTTTCTCGTCAATTGCAAATTCCATGCAAGCTTGGTCTTGATTGTGTGACAAGATGGAATTCAACATTTTTATGCTCAAAACTGTTTTAGAGTACAAAAATATTTTTCCCCCTGTTTAAAGCAACGTGAACCACAATTTAAATGTCTTCCTTCAGATAGTGATTGGACTTTTGCAAAAGAAATGAGTGATAAATTAGAACCCTTCAACAATATGGCTGAGTTATTTTCTAGGTCTAGTTATCCAACTTCCAATGTGTTTTTTTTTTTCCAGAAATTTGTGATATTAGGCTAGAACTTTCTAAGTGGCTTGATCCTGAAATTGAGGAGATAAAAGTGATGGCTTCAAGAATGATTTCTAAGTTTGAAGAATATTGGAGTGTGATTCACGGTGTTTTGGCAATAACTATAGTATTTGATCCTAGATTTAAGATGAGATTGATCGAATTTTATTTTCCACAAATATATGGATTTAATCACTATGTTGCTGAAATGCAACGTGTTCGAGATATGTGTAGAGATTTAATGAAATATTATATGTCAACTTCAAGTCCAGAAGCAGACTCTTCATGTTCTACCATTATTTCAAGGCAAGTGAATAGTTTTAGTTCTCTTAGTCAGTAGAAAGATCGATTTCTCAAATTTGATGAGTTTATTAACAATGTTGCTAATGTTGATAATGTCAAATCAGAGTTAGATCTGTATTTAGAGGAAAACATTTTATCTAGATCTGACGACTTTGATATTTTGAGTTGGTGGAAGTTAAATGGGGTAAAGTACCCTATTTTATATCAAATTTCCAGAGATATTTTAGTTGTTCTTATTACTATTGTTGCTTCATAGTCTACATCAGTATTGGAAGTAGACACGTAGGTCCACATCGTTCTCCAATTCATGCTGTCTTACTAGAAGCTTTGATGTGTGCTCAAGATTGGCTATGGGTTGAAGGTATGATTAATTTATTTTTAAAAAAATGTTATTGTCATCTAAGATGTTTTGTTATTTTTATCATTTAAGAAGTGTTATGTATACTTAGAATAGATACAAATACTCCAATTGATGGAAAAATGTTGGAGACTATTCTCCAAGATCAAGATCCAGATGATGGCGTAAATAATTAGTTTGTGTCTCTAAATAACTTTTTTAATTATTGAATTTGCAATAACATTTTTCAATATTTGTTTTTCAAGAATCATGTGCTATAAACCTTAATGATTGAAAAACGGATATTGATAGCTATGTTGTTGTAATGTGGTTATTTTCATTATTGAGACTAAGTATATGTTAGGTGTGAATGAGACGAAATACAATCAATCTAAATTCTATCAGATTCAGACAATATATATTTTATCCCAAATCTCAGATCAGGTTATAATTCCAAATATTTTGCGGAATAATCAATTTGGAATTAGCAAGCCTAAAAGAATAGATAAACCAACCTAAACCTTTAAGCTACAAGAACGATAAATAAAAAAAGTTTAAGGGATAGAGAAATTGATACCAAATTTATACTGGTTCACCCAATGATGGCTACGTCCAGTTCTCTGCTATCGATGCAGGTTCCACTATAATCGTCAGGGAGTAAGTTACAAGAGTTTACAACGCTCAATGATGATTTCTCTCACTTTTCTCTCAAGGAAAAGGCTCACGAATCACTCTAGCTCACCAAACTCTTCAATGGAGAAAAACCCCGCTCTTGGAAAAACAACGCCAAAAAAAGGAGACGGCCGCAAAATCTCTTTTTTTTTCTCTACAGGTTTTTCTCCTCTCTCGGTGTGTCTTATTGCCGCAAACCACACACCCTATATTTTTCTTACACTGCGCAAACACACACACACACACACATATAACTAGTCAATGGATAGAGCCTCTACTTACCCTAGTAGGCGGGAAGAAGTGAATTCCATCTTGCTAAGTTAAGTCCTCAGCCGCTCACTCAGTCTTGTCCCCAAGAAGGTAGGCATATTGAGTCGGCGAATCTGGCCACTCTCACCCATACTAGTCAAAGGACAATCCCTCGCGAACAGGAGTTTGTAACCTACTCAGGATTGAGATCAAGTTGCCTAGGTCATCCTAGTGAAATAGAAACCTAAATAGTCAACGGAGTTACAGCTAGAGGTTACTATTTCGTGGTCCGGTCTTATGTAATCTCATTACATAGATATTCCCCCTCACATGTCATCTACACGAACATGTTAGGATCACAGTGTTTGTATCAAATACAAAGTGGGCCACATCCATAGTTTAACCAGGGTAAGGTACCCAAACCTTATCCCCTAACTATAGACCCTTTAGGTTGTATCTCGAACCGAGATCCTTTTTATGTACATTACATTCAGTTAAAGATTCATTTAACAAACTTGGATGTTTAGTTTATTGGATTTAGGGTTTTAAATAAAGACAAACTCGTAGATAACGAACAATAACACTTTATTGAAATAATAACATTTTATTACATTAATTAGAAAATAATTACAAACTACGAGTTTTAGGGCACAAATCCCAACACTAAAAACCTTTAGTTGAGAAAGGTTTACCTGTTTACCGCTCCAGACTTCTTCAGGCAACTTGAAGTCTAGTGATGTGGTCGGACTCCTATTGATCAGATAGGTCGCCGTGCTGATTGCCTCTGCCCAAAACATCTTAGGCAATCATGCATGTAATCTCATGCTCCTGGCACGCTCATTCAACGTCCTGTTCATTCTCTCAGCTACACCATTCTGCTGCGGTGTCCCTGGGATGGTCTTAACCATCACAATTCCATTGTCTGCACAGTATCTTTTGAATTCTCCATCAACATATTCACTACCGTTGTCTGATCTCAAGTTTTTAACTTTCAGACCTGTCTCATTCTCAACCATAGCCTTCCAAGTTTTGAAAACAGAAAATACATCGGATTTATGTTTGAGAAAATAAGTCCATACCTTCCTGCTTGAGTCATCAATGAAGGTTACATAGTATCTGGAACCACCAATGGAAGATACTTCAGAAGGCCCCCACACATCAGTGTGAACTAACTCTAACTTCATGGATTTTAGCTTTGCTTCTGTCTTTGAGAAACTGATACGCTTCTGTTTCCCAAATACACAGCCTTTACACAACTTGTGTTCAACTTCCTTTAGTCCCTGTAACTTCCCTGCAGAGTGAAGAATTTTCATACATTTTTCACTCATATGTCCCAACCTGTTATGCCATAAATCAGTCTGACTCGAATTATCCACAACAGCTACCATATCTTTATCATTGTTGTTGACATATAGAGTCCCTAGTTTGCTTCCTCGAGCAACTACCACGACACCTTTAGTAACCTTCTAGATTCCTTGGCCAAAACAGACCTCACATCTTTCACTATCTAACTACCCTACAGAAATCAAGGGCCTGTTTGGTTGGCAATCCAAAAATGCAAAATTTGAAAACAAGGATTCAATGAAAACAGAGTTGTATTTCATGTTTTCGGATATGTGTTTGGTAGCAGATTTAGAAATTTGTTTCCATTTTAAATGATAGTTTAAAATGTGTTCTATAATATATTTATATATCATAAAATTAGTTGTAATTCCAAAACTAAATATTAGGTTGAATATAAGACATTATTAATTAATTTATGAACATGTTATTTTTTTATAAATTTTATATTATTATTATTTTATAATATAATATAATATTTTATATTTTATAATATATTATATATTATATTATAGCTATTTTAATTTAACAAAATTAAATTAAGTTTATAAACATGAAATACTATATTTACTAAGATATTTATCTTTGTTTAATATAATTCACGCATTTTAAAATTTCAAATTCGAATCTGGATACAATGAAAACATAAAAATGTTGTTTTCGAAATTTCTACTATTTGGATCACGCGTAATCCGAAAATGCAGTTTTTGAAAACACGTCTGCCAAACGCGTATTCACTGAATTCAGTGAATCTGAAAACATAAAACAGAATTCGGATTGCTAACCAAACAGACCCCAAATTTTTCATCATATTCTGAACGTGACGTACCTTACGAATTTTCCAGACTGAACCATTCGCCATTTTCAATTTCACATCACCGATCCCAATGATGTCCAAAGGCTCTCCATCAGCTAGATACACCTTTCCATGATTTCCTGCAACATAATTTTCAAGAATATCACGTTGTCCTGTAGCATGAAATGACGCACCTGAATCTATCACCCATGGGTCATGGGCACTTTCCACTGCAAGAACCAGAGCATCTTGTGTCTCATTTGCAACCACATTTGCACTAGGTTCATTCCCCTCAGTTTTCTTTGGAGCCTTGCAGTTCCTTTTCAGATGTCCAGTCTTACCACAATTTCAACATTCTAATATGTCGTTTTAGAGACTTACTTCATTGTTTTTGATTTACCTCGATTCCCGTGACTTCTGTTATTACTCCTCCCTCTATCCACATTCAATGTTGAACCCGAAGTAGAAGTAACACCTGAGTCCTTTTTACGAATCTCTTCTGCAATTGCAAAATCTCTAACCTGTGAAAACTGTAATTTCTCTTTCCCACATGAATTAAAAAGTGCAGCTTTCATGGTTTCCCAACTATCAGGTAAAGATCTCAACAACAAAATCGCATTTAGTTCATCAGTAAATTCTAACTCAACAACAGCCAATTTGTTTATCAACAAATTAAATTCATTAATATGGGCAGTAACATATGCACCTTCCGCCATCTTCAAATTAAAGAATTTGGTTGCGAGATATACCTTGTTGTTTACAGAGGGTTTTTCATACATGTTAGACAAAACTTCCATTAGCTCTGCTGTGGTCGTTGCCTTCGCTACACTACTTTGCACATTCTTTGTCAGAGTTAAGCGAACAGTCCCCAACACCTTTCTGTCTAACTTTTTCCATTCAGCTTCTCCCATGTCTTCAGACTTTCCTTCTAATGGCAAGTCCAATTCCTTGAAATGCAAATAATCTAATATCTGACACTTCCAAAATGAAAAATCAGATCCATTAAAAGTAACCAATTTCTCATCTCCTCCTGACATCGTTCTACAACCCAATGCTCTGATACCACTTGTTAGGTGTGAATAAGACGAAATACAATCAATCTAAATTCTGCCAGATTCAGACAATATATATTTTATCCCAAATCCCAGATCAGGTTATATTTTCATATATTTTGTGGTATAATCAATTTGGAATTAGCAAGCCTAAAAGAGTAGATAAACCCACCTAAACCTTTAAGCTACAAGAACGATAAATAAAAAAAGTTTAAGGGATAGAGAAATTGATACCAAATTTATACTGGTTCACTAAATGATGGCTACGTCCAGTTCTCTGCTACATGCAAGTTCCACTATAATCGTCAGGGAGTAAGTTACAAGAGTTTACAACGCTCAATGGTGATTTCTCTCACTTCTCTCTCAAGGAAAAGGCTCACCAAACTCTTCAATGGAGAAAAAACCCGCTCTTGAAAAAACAACGCCAAAAAAAGGAGACGACTGCAAAATCTCTTTTTTTTCTCTACAGGGTTTTCTCCTTTCTCGGTGTGTCTTATTGCCGCAAACCACACACACACAGATATATATATATATATATATATATATATATATATATATGTTAATTAGGTTAAAACCGGTAATGGGCCATGGGCCCTTTTCCTTCTTTTATTTTAATTGTTTTGGCTCCAAAGCCTAACAAGTATAATATTTAAATTAAAGATTCTATCGAAGACTATGGTTGAAATTTGCTGAAGACTATTTTTCTTTTCTTTTTTAAGACTATGTTGTAATGTTTAATTATTTGGAATTATGCTAGTTGAATGTTTTATTTTTAGTACAATGTTGGTTGAACATTTTAACTATATGTATTTTTGCTTATGAGTTGGTTTTTATTAAGACATTAATTTTATACATAAGTACGTATGTATATTTTTGAAATTTTATAATATTTTCTTTAAATACAAATGTATTGGAAACCATCTATTTAGAATGTATTAAAAAAATAATATATTGATTTTTTTTAAAATAAAAACCTATTATTTGAAAAATTAAAACAAATGTAGAAATTTTCCCGCAGGGAATCCCCGCTCCGTCCCTTGTAAAAATAAATGGTGAATTTTGCAGGGTTGTGGATTGATATGGGTAATGGGGGATGGGAAAGATGAAGGCTTCCCCATCCCCGCCCCACTCCGTAGACATCTTTAAACCTAATCTGTTAATGGTGTTACATCAGTTGGTTAATAATTCGCGGTCCGGTCTTGTACGAACTCATTGCACAATATGTCCCCACTCGCATGTCTACTACACGAATGAGCTGGATAACCTTGTTCCTATCAAATACAAAGTGGGTCACATCAATGTGACTAGGACAAAGTTCCTAATCTCATATCTCATCCGTATATTATAGACCGTTTTAGTTATTTACTCGAACATGATCCTATATATGCCAACTGCATACTGTTCAAGTTTTTATAAACATGTATAACATTAGAACTTAGTTTATTGGATTTAAGTTTTAAATGCGAGTACACAAGAAAAGATGAAAATAACTCTTCATTAATTCATCAAACATTTACAACATCTCGAGTTTAGGGCATACACCCCAACACTTCCATCTTAATTGAATGTGTATATAAATGATCATAAAATGTTGAGACTTGGATAATAGGGTACTCACTTTCTTGTTACCACAATAAGGATTTTTCTATAGATGAGATCATAGAATGTTATTCATCATATAATTAATGGGACATAAGGGGTAAGAGTTGGCTCTAAACGAAAGATCAGTAATTTTTCCTAACTAGAATTATAAATCACTTTAGAAAGGATTAAAGGAGCAATTATGATTATGTATATTAGACATATATAACTCATATACAATGCATGAAATGCAATTTGTAGTCTATAATGGAGGAGGTTAATTAAAGGGTTTAATGAATCAACTCTTGACCATTGGAGCTCAAGCTAGCTCACCGACATTTTCGGTGAATATTTGGTTGAAAGAAAACTAAATAATATTCCTATTTAATTCACAAACAAATTGTTTAATTTAATTGTTAATAATTATTATTAATTGCAAAATGATTCAGCATAGAAAATGACTCAATGCACTTATAAGTCAAATGAATAGGGTAATGCTCCAAAATACAAACACGACGAGAGTAAAAAAACGAAAAAAGAAACAAGATAATGGAAAATTATAAAACTAAAAGTTTAAACATTAGAAAGAAACATTAAAAGCATTTTCGTTTAAACAAATATCCTAAAGGGAGAAGTCGAAGGATAATTTAGACAATGAACACTAAGAGAGTTTTTAGACGAGTCGACTCAAATCCCATAACAAATGGATTATTCGAAAAATTTCTTTGATTTTTCTCTAATCATAACTCGAAAGAAAGGCCTTGATCGCATTAATTCATAATAATCTTGCTTTTAGGATTCAGATGGGTTGGATCATAAAGAAGCTAAAGAACATTGCTACAACATTCGTTAGAAAAAACCCACTCAATGTTGAAGTAAGAGAACAAGTTATACCAAATTTGTCGAGCAAAAGAACATTTCATCTTGAAACAAAGAGCACAAATTGAGAGCACTAAATAAAGGCTTGGTGTCACACCCCTCCCGAGCTTCCTGCTAACTTAGCCCGGAAGACGGCGTGAAGCCAACAAACATTGTTTATCTCTTAACAATATCTGTTGACCCTGCTTTACCTGATAAACATACTATGCTCACATATGGAACATTTTAAACTTGCAACTATTAAACATACATAGGAAGAAACTTTTCTTAAGTCTCTCTTTAAAACTAAATCGACAAAAGCATCAGAAACAAAACATGTCAAACCACTGTTTATACAACCTCTAATGTACAAACAGCTATAACTACATAGTTCTCTATAAATAATCTACAACTCATATGGACTTGCTTTACAACACTAACCACGTACAATTATCAAACTTATGGAGCTTTCAACAGACTATGGCAGGATGTCAGGTACCAGGAGCTCGATCTCTACCTGAAAAGTTTTAAGAACATTGAACGAATTAGCTATGAAGCTCAGTGAGTGACTGAATTTAAAATTTATAACTTTTAATACATTTCACCTGAAAAACTTATGAGCATATGTATTTGTAGTCAAACGTTAAAAGTAAACATGGAATCATAATAGATTTTTAGAAAACCAGCAAGTATGTCGTAGAAATCTCGTAAGGCATATAAATGATATAAACTCTTTTAAAACATGTCACAATCCACGTTGTGTAGGGCACGCCCAGTACAACCAACGTTTACTCTACGATGTAGTGGGGCCCGCCCAACACTCCCATCGTCTTTGTCGTAGTGGGGCCCCCCAAAGACTCACGACGACAGATTGTTGTCACAGAGTACACCGAACGTCGACAAACATTATATGACCAGTATGCACACTGCGGTACTATAAAGCCTCGCACTCAATATCTCGCCATTTACACAATCGGGTCTCGAAAAACATCATAAAAATGTTTGAACGCACTCGCTTATCTTTTCTTTCATAAAACTCAAGCTGAACAATCGGGTCTCAGAAAACATCATAAAAATGTTTGAACGTACCTGCTTATCTTTTCTTTCATAAAACTCAAGCTTACTCAGCTTGTTCATAAAACTGGAAGTCTTTAAATCATACTTGCTAGTACATACTTACTCAAATCATAACATTTTCATACATTTTCAAAAACACTAAACATATGCTCATGTATAAATTTTATCAAGACATTTAGGCTCACAATGAATACTTGAAACCATTTCTAGGAAAACATGAATACTCATAATGCATGTGTTCAAAAAGGAAATATTAAGCATTGGACCTTTTCATTCTAGCAAAACTTGCATTTCTTAAAACATATTTAAGCATATAGATCGTTTTCGAAGTTCGTTTTGTCACTCACAGTTGTTAGAACTAGAACCTTGGCCCGCACACTCAACCTATCTCCTCTTGGCTTCATCAAACAAACCAAATCCATGTATTAGAACCTCGAGCTCATGGTTTTTAACCTTAAAACTACAAGAAAACACACCATTAAAATTTCCAGCATTTTACAGATTTTATACCCTGTCTTCAAACAGTCATAACTTCTTCACTACTAATCCAAAAAGGATGTATTTTATACCAAACTCTTCCTTTTTTGAACCCTATAAAAATCATATGAAGATATGAAGTTGAGATTCCCAACAGATTGGTTCAAAAATACCTCGAAAGCTTTTTCCCTAAAAACAACTTCCTGCTTTGTTCCAGTTTGATTTCCTTTCTCATGGCAACTTGAAACTTGACCTGATATTTACAACATCTTCCAATCATTTTCTACTCACGATTTCTTCAGGTAAGTTGTATGAAATTCAATAAGCTTTCGAACCATACCTATTAGAGCTTATGATTTCAACTCTACAAATCAGGACAACCAAAACACCAGAGATTTCTCAGATTTGACAGCTAATTCTGTCTTCTGCCTTCCTCTTCACAAAACAGTAGCTTAAGATCAGAATTGGCTCGAGGTTCCTTCATGAAGTTTGTTAAAAAATGAATTAACTTTCATGAAACAAAACCTTAACTCTTACCTCTTCTTGTTGAGCTCGAAATGATCAAAATATCAGAACATGGTTGTTGATCATAGAATTCCATAGAACTTGAGTAACCCTCTCTCTTCTTCTTCAACCTCAAAACCTGAATGTTTCCCTCTCTTCTTCTTCCTTTCTCCTTCTCCCTCGAAGCCCCTCTTCTCTTTGATGAAAATGAAAGCAAAATGAGATGTAAATGGATTAAAATTGATTTAAAAAAAACTCCAATCGGCGAGGCAAACTTTGTCTTTTTCTCTTTTTGTCTTTTTCCAATCGGCGAGGCAAAATGAGATCTCGGGTTTTCATTTCTTTTTGCTTTTTTTAATAAGCAAAAAGCAAAAAGGGAAAAAGACAAAGTTTGCCTCACCGATTTGGAGTTTTTTTTAAAATCAATTTTAATTCATTTACATCTCATTTTGCTTTCATTTTCATCAAAGAGAAGAGGGGCTTCGAGGGAGAAGGAGAAAGGAAGAAGAAGAGAGGGAAACATTCAGGTTTTGAGGTTGAAGAAGAAGAGAGAAGGGTTACTCAAGTTCTATGGAATTCTATGATCAATTCAACCATGTTCTGATGTTTTGATCATTTCGAGCTCAACAAGAAGAGGTAAGAGTTGAGGTTTTGTTTCATAAAATTTAATTCATTTTTTAACAAACTTCATGAAGGAAGCTCGAGCCAATTCTGATCTTAAGCTACTGCTTTGTGAAGAGGAAGACAGAAGACAGAATTAGCTGTCAAATCCGAGAAACCTCTGATTTTTGGTTGTTTTGATCTGTAGAGTTGAAATCAGAAGCTCTAATAGGTATGGTTCGAAAGCTTATTGAATTTACTACAACTTATCAGAAGAAATCGTGAGTAGAAAATGATTGGAAGATGTTATAAATATCAGGTCAAGTTTCGGGTTGCAACAGGAAATCAAATCTGGAACAACAGGAAGTTGTTTTTAGGGAAAAAACGTTCGAGGTATTTTCGAACCAATCTGTTGGGAATCTCAACTTCATGTCTTCCTATGATTTTTAGAGGGTTCAAAAACGAATATTTTGGTATAAAATACATCCTTTTTGGATTAGTAATGAAGAAGTTATGACTGTTTGAAGACAGGGTATAAAATCTGTAAAATGCTGAAAATTTTAATGGTGTGTTTTCTTGTAGTTTTAAGGTTAAAAACCATGAGCTCGAGGTTCTAATACATGGATTTGGTTTGTTTGACAGGCCAGAGGAGATAGGTTGAGTGTACGGACCAAGGTTCTATTTCTAACACTGTGAGTGACAAAACGAACTTCGAAAATGATCTATATGCTTAAATATGTTTTAAGAAATGCAAGTTTTGCTAGAATGAAAAGGTTCAATGCTTAATGTTTCCTTTTTGAACACATGCATTATGAGTATTCATGTTTTCCTAGAAATGGTTTCAAGTATTCATTGTGAGCCTATATGTCTTGATAAAATTTATACATGAGCATATGTTTAGTGTTTGCCGAAATGTATGAAAATGTTATGATTTCGAGTATGTACTAGCAAGTATGATTTAAGACTTCGATTTTATGAATGTCGGCCTGAGTAAGCTTGAGTTTTATGAAAGAAAAGATAAGAGTTATACGTGCGCTCAAACATTTTTATGATGTTTTCTGAGACCCGATTGTGTAAATGACTGAGATATTGAGTCTGAGGCTTTATAGTACCGTGTGCACACAAGTCATATACTGTTATCGACGTTCAGTGTACTCCGTGACAACAATGCTGTCGTGAGTGCTGGGCGGACCCCACTACGACAAGACGATGGGAGTGCTGGGCGGGCCCCACTACATCTTAGTGTAAACGTTGGTTGTACTGGGCGTGCCTACACAACGTGGATTGTGACATGTTTTAAAAGAGTTTATATCATTTATATGCATTACGAGATTTCTACGACATACTTGCTGGTTTTCTGAAAATCTATTATGATTCCATGTTTACTTTTAACGCTTGACTACAAATACATATGCTCATCAGTTTTTCAGGTGAAATGTATTACAAGTTATAGATTTTAAATTCAGTCACTCACTGAGCTTCATACCTCATTCGTTCAATGTTCTTAAAACTTTTCAGGTAGAGATCGAGCTCCTGGTACCTGACATCCTGTCATAGTCTGCTGAAAGCTCCATAAGTTTGATAATTGTACGTGGCTGATGTTGTATAGCAAGTCCATATGAGTTGTAGATTATTTATAGAGAATTATGTAGTTATAGCTGTTTGTACATTAGAGGTTGTATAAACAGTGGTTTGGCATGTTTTGTTTCTGATGCTTTTGTCAATTAGTTTTAGAGAGAGACTTAAGAAAAGTTTCTTCCTATGTATGTTTAATAGTTGTCCAGTTCCCACTGTGTTAAGTTTAAAATGTTCCATATGTGAGCATAGTATGTTTATCAGGTAAAACAGGGTCAACAGATATTGTTAAGAGATAAACAATGTCTGTTGGCTTCACGCCGTCTTCTGGGCTAAGTTAGCAGGTGGCTCGGGAGGGGGTGTGACACTTGGAGACTTTTTCTGTAAAAGACCCGATGTATTAGTTCTCTTTGAAATCTTAGGGATTGTTTGGAGCACTGAGTGAGTTATAATAATAGACTTATAATAATTTGTGGAATCATATTATATTATTTAAAATGTAGAGTAATATAATCTGAGGTTATAATTGTCACACTCCCTCCCGAACTACCTGCTAACTTAGCCCGACAGATGGTGTGAAGCCAATAGACATCGCTCATTTCTCTAACGATACCTGTTGACCCTGTTTTACCTGATATGCATACTATACTTGTATAAGAAACACTTTAAACATAACACAGCGGAATATTGACAATTACGTAACCTACATAAGGAGTAACCCTACTTAAGACTCTCTTGAAAACTGAAACGGATATGAACATCACAACCAAAAACATACCCAACCATGGTTTACACAGCCACAACCTAGAATGTACACATAAACATAACTTCATAGTCCTCCTACAATACATATAGACTTCCTATACAACTCCGCCCACTGCAAAATATCAAACTCGTGGAGCTTCCAGCAGACTATGACAGGTTATCAGGCATCGGGAGCTCGATCTCTACCTGAAAAGTTTGAAAACACTGAAAGAATGAGCTATGAAGCTCAGTGAGTGACTAAGTTAAAGATCTAATAACTCATAAATCATATCACCTAGAAACCTATGAGCATATGCATCTGTAATTAAGCGTTAGAAATACACGTGTAATCATAATAACTTTTCGTAAATCCAAAGAAGTACGTCATTAAAATCTCGCAAGGCATATCGATACTACTAACCATTTAAAAACGTATGACAATCTACGTTTACTCTACGATGTAGTGGGGCCCGCCCAACACTCCCATCGTCTTTGTCGTAGTGGGGCCCGCACAACACTCACGACAGCATTGTTGTCACATAGTACACTCAACGTCGACAACAGAAAATGACATGTGTGCACATGGTACTGTATAGCCTCGAGCTCAATGGCTCAGTCATTTACTCATTCAAGACTCAGAAAAATACATAAAAATATTTAAACATGCTTGCTGATCTTTTCTTTCGTAAAACTCAAGCTTACTCAACTTGTTCATTAAAACTGGAAATCTTTAAATCATACTTGCTAGTACATGCTCGAAATCATAACATTTTCATAAATTTGGACAATCAAGAATATATGCTCACATATAAATTTCATCAAGACATTTAGGCTCACAACGAGCACTTGAAATAATTTCTTAGAAAATATGAATACTCATAAACATGTGTTCAAAGGAAAACAATAAGCATTGAAACCATTTCGTTTAGCAAAACCTTGCATTTTCATAACCATAATACAAGCCTATAAACCATTTTTCGAGGTTCGTTTTGTCACCCACAGTGTTAAATTTAGAACCTTGGCCCTTACACTCGAACTATTTCCTCTTGGCCTGTCAAACAAACCCAAACCATGTTGGGTTTTATGTCCTAAAACTCGTGGTTTTGTAAACTGAATGTATATTCTAATATCACAATAAAGTTGTTATTGAAATTTATTCAGTAAAGGTGTTATTGATTATTGTGTATTGTGTAACCTTAATCTAATAAAGAACCCTTGGCTATAGGATGAATTCTTGAACTTTATGTGTGACATAAAAGTGGATCAAGTTCAAGTTATAGCCAAAACAGTCTATAGTATAAGGATAGGGTTGGGGACCTTATCCTGGGGACACTATGAACGCGGCCCACTTTGTAGAGAACAAACGATGTGATCCTAAATCGTTCATGTGGAGACATGTGTGAGTGGGGCGCCTATGCAATGAGTTTGCATAAGATCGATCAGCGTAATAGTCACTTAGACTTTATAACTCCGTTTACTGTCTTAACTGACTATATTCATCCGATGACCTAGGTAACTCGATCTTAATCCTGAGCGTTCTATGGACTCCTGTTTATTCGAATTATCCTTAGATTTGCATGGGTGAGAGTGGCTCGAGACTGCCGACTCAATAAGCCCCCATTTCGTGGATAAAATCGGGTAGATAGTTGGGAACATAGTTTTGCAAGATGGAATTCACTCCTACCCACTTTACGGATTAGTAGAGAGGTTGTTCCCTTAAGTACTAACTCCGGGTCTTGAACAATGGGCCCACCCTCTCATTGGCCCGAGAGGGATTCGGTTTCTCTGGTTGGACCACAAACCAATTGTTCATTAAAGGATCAGTGGGACTTAAGGAACAAGAGGTAATTACAGGGGTAAAACGGTAATCTTGACCGAGCTGTAATTACGAACGACCTGTGAAGGATTGACTTACTAATCATGGTTATATCAAGTGGGATGAAATATATCTACAATGTGAGGAGAATGCACCACACCGGGCTTTAGTGGAGTGTCCCGATGGTTAACGAATGTTGATTAGCTAGGCTAAAGAGTTTGGCCTGCTTATTCTCGTATCGTTGAACCTCATGATCTCAGTGAGGTCCATTAGGTCCTCCTTACTAGCTCGGACTAAGCCTTGTAACATTTTGAGAGAAAAGAATTTGAATTGTTCAAATTCGAGTTTGGAAGAAAGCGTTAATTATATGTGATATATTTAACGAATCATAGCTTAATTATGAATTAAACTATGATTAAAAAGAGGTGGATATATTTAAATTTGATTTAAATATTAGATCGGTTTATTGCATGAATAAAGATTCATGTTCGGAAAAACGATCGGGATTGACAATTTATTTAATTTAATATTTAATATTAAATTAAATTAAAAATTAATTAATTAAATTAATTTTTGAATTATTTAATTAATTAAATTAATTTTAATTTAAAATTAATTTAATATTGATCTTTGAATTAAAATTAAATGAAAATTAGAGTTTTTTCTTGGATTTTCATAAAATCCAAATTACAACTTGCCCAAATCCCTCTCATCATCAAATTCACCAAAATTGGCCACCTCCATCTCAAACCATCCTCATCACACTTGTGTTGTCACTCAAATGAAGCTTAATGAAGCTTTATTTAATGGTGATTTGAAGTGTTTTGAAAAAATTTTGCAGAAATTAAAAAGAATTCACGTTTTGTGACCTTTAAGGTTTTTTCTTCCAAATTCTCTCAACCTAGGATCCCACAATCCATTCTAAGGCCTGAGGATAGTAGGGAAGACTCTAACGGTTGTCCATGAAGTGTTCGTGTTGAAAACCATCCACCGGGTGAAGAGAATTTGATCTTCAAAGTTGAGTTTTCTATCCCTCTGTTTTTCCAGCTTTGAGCATGCATTTTATTTTACAAAATTGATCAACTTAGAGTGTTCAAGATCCAAAATTGCTTCCGCGTTCTTAATCTAGATTCTTTCAAACCAAGCATTAGAACCTCGAGCTCATGATTTTTAACCTTACAATTACAAAAAACACACCATCCAATTTTCCAGCATTTTACAAATTTTATACTCTGTCTTCAAACAGTCATAACTTCTTCATTACTTATCAAAAAAGGATTTACTTTATACCAAACTCTTCCTTTTTGAACCCCTAAAAATAATATGAAGAAATGAAATTGTGATTCCCAACGGATTGGTTCAAAAATACCTCGATAACTTCTTCTATAAAAACAACCAACTGCTGTTTCCAGATTCAATTTCCTGCTGCACAACAAACTTAACCTGAAATTTAAAACATCTTTCAGTCATTTTATACTCACAATTGCTTCATGAAAGTTGTAGAAAATTCAATAAGCTTTCCAACCATACCTATCAGAGCTTCGGATTCCAACTCTACAGATCAACACGACTCAAACACCATAGGCTTCTCGGATTTGACAGCAAATTCTGTCTTCTGCCTTCCTCTTCACAAAACAGTAACTTAACTTCAGAATTTGCTCGAGCTTCCTTCACGAGTTTTGTTTAAATTTGAGTTAACTTTCAAGAAAATCAAAGCTCAACTCTTACCTCTTCCTGTGGAGCTCGAGATGATCAAAATATCAGAACAGGGTTGAATGATTACCTTGCTGCTATACAAACAAACTTTGAGTTCTCCTCCCTTCTTCTGCAACTTTAACTCACGAAAATCACCTTCTTCCTCTTCCTTTCTCCTTCTCCCATGAAACCCTCAGCTTCTCTTTGTTGAAATGAGAAGAAAATCGAAGGAAAATGGGTTATTTTAAGAAAAACATAGGTGGGGGTCCCACCTTCCAGTTTCCTTTTTCATTTTCCCTTTTCATTTCCTTTCTTTTCTTTTTAAAACAAAACCAACCATAATATATTAACATTTTCTTTCTTGTTTTCTTTTGTTTTTTTCTTGAATTCCAAAGAAAGATCTCGGGTTTACAATAATAGTATGTGTTTGGGGTGCAGACTATTCCACAGGTTATTATAACTTGTATCCCAAACAACCCCTTAGACTTCCAAAGGGAAGAAAATAACTCACTAGAAATTAGAAGGACCATAGATGTTGATCAGTGGTTGATCCGAAATTTTTATCTAAGGGTAGCTTAAATATAAAATTGTCTATACTAGAGCTTAAACCTAGGTCTCGAGAAGGGCTGCAAACAAACTAACCACTAGATTTTTTTGTGTCTTATTTTGATTTTATCTATACATGTTATATAAAGTAAAAAATTTTGAGAGGGCTAACTAATTCACCCCTGATGTTGATGATCACTTTTCTCCAAAACAATTGTGATTCATGAGGAGTAAAAAAATTGTGATCCATGAGGAGTCGTTTGTTCTTAGAAAATTAGGATGTCTAACATCTTTAGATCCGCAAAATTTTAGATCAATATGTCAATTTATATAAATTTCATATGACAAACATGACTCATGAGACGTGGACTATGTAAATTGGAACTAATTTTTACCCATGGACTAATATTAATTAATTTATGAACGTGTTTTATGTTACAATTTTGTAGAATTGTTATTTTGTAATATCAAATAATTTGTAATATGTTATGTCATACATATTTTAGTTTAACAAAAATGAAATAATTCTATAATATGAAAAACGATATAGATTATAATCTTTACCTTTTCAAACATAATTCTGCATTTTAAAATTTCAAATTCAAAATCTCAATACACAAAAAAGAGAACCATATTAGTTTCAGAATTTTCACTAGATCACATAATTTTGCACCTCTCCTTCAATTATATAATATAAACAAAGTAAATTTTATTATATACATGAATATGTTTTTCAGTTCAAATATGATTATGTTTTATCGGTTAAATATCTTAGAGTTTTGAATCTCCATACTAACATATTTTTATATTATAAAAAATAAAAGGTCTTCGATTTTTTGATTGATTCATGAAAACATGCAAACTTTTTTTTGAGTACATCAAGAATTAGGGGTGAGAGATTCAAATCCATGACCTCTTGGTCATGAGTCATGCTTAATGCATGTTAAGCTATACTCTTGTTAGCAACATTGGATAGGTTCTAATTATATCTTCTGTAAGTAAAAAAATTAATATTTACCCTTAATTTGAAATTTTTTAAAAAATACTCTTAAATTTTGAAATTAATCCAAAAATATCTCTTCTATTAAAATAAAGGATAAAAAATTGATATAATGGCTTATATATAAAAAAAAATTTAAAAATATTATTTACAAGTTTAAAATCCATGTTACCATTTCTTTCATCTAAAAAATATCGTTAAAATCATTTATTTCATCAAATGACCTGAAAATGAGCACTAACTATGCTAAGTTTTTATTAATTTCCCAACCTTAAGAAACACTAAATAAGTTCATAAAATTTTCCTCCATCTCTGCATATCATTAAATCACATCTCTTCACAGTATCATTTTAACCAACTATACCAGATAGTTTTTTCAAGCACACAAGAATATTTGGTGTTTCCCTCTCTTATTTTCATTCAACCTGAATTACAGAATGCAATGTTGAACCATCTGGAATTCCAAGGGGAGGATCTGTACATGAGCAGTTATCAACTGCAAAGAGTTCCCACCCTTTAATTCCACATTTCTCCAAAGCAGCAATCACTCTCTCTTTTTGATGATCATTCTCAGGGTATGCACCATCTGGACTCACAAGAACTGCCCCCGTATACGACTGTCCCGCAGCTCGAGCAGCGCCATTATAGTGAAACAAACCCCAAGATAGATCATCACATACATCCACAATGCTCCAAAACTCATTTGAAACAACACCATTATCCAGCACACTGAACAAGAATGTCCCTGCAGTTTTTCCCCTCTTTACTCGATATCTTCGCCGCCTCCACACCATCTTCCCTTCCAATGTTTTCACCATGAAAACGGGCTCGTACCAAAACGAACCTCTCGCTTTCCCTCTGTAAAACAGTTGATATTGGCATGGAAATTGATCATAAGCAGGGTTTTGCCCAGCTACCACACGCCAACTCCACTTCAAATTCCCTAACCAACCGACGAAAAGATCCTCTGCTGTTTCGTGGCACAAGTCCTTCCCTCGAAATTTCGCCATTGGAGCCACATAAGGCTTTTCGGGAACTTTCGCATCCAACTCGAGACAATTGTTCTTTTGCAGCACACATAATGAAAATGCTTCAAGATTTGGACTTTCATAGGAAGCAATGCACCTGTAGTTGCACACTTGATCCACAGGGCTGCACTGATTCAAGCATTGAAGAGCTTTTCTACAATTAGGATCCATCAAGCAATTCAATATTTGCCTTCCACAATTCTTTACCATGCAGTTTAGAGTTGAAAAACCTTTTGATCTTAGATTTTTCAGTATGGGAACAGGCTTTATATATGCATTGATTATAACCAACAAACAGAACCTTATATCGTCCGAATTACGACGATCCCATGCCTCAAATACGGTCTGCACTACTTCCTCAGATTTCTTTCTTTTCTCCAACAGCTGAGAATTTCCAAAAATGTTTCCCAGTACATTTCCTTTGGTTTCACTGGGAAAGAATAACCCCCCTAACTTGTTAACTAACTCTGTCGCAGAGTCAAAGCAAATTATATTTTGGATGTTTTTGCAGTTTGCTTGTATCCATACGACTGAATCTTTAATCGTGACAGCAACAATGACCAAAATATCTGCATTGCATACGATTTGAATGTTTTCATCATGAATTGCATTACAGATACTATCAGCAAAAACGTGCATTTCGTAGCCTTCATCGATCCATTTTAGTCGTTTTGCCTGTTTATAAAGAGCATCATAGAAACAGGTAAAAGCCATTATGATAAGGCAAAGTTGATAAGGTTGCAAAATAAAGAGAGTGCTTTGCACATTAGCTCCTATAGCATTTATGGAGATAGGCACTGCAAAAGCACAACAATAGATTAAAAGAAAGAACATTTTTGTTTCTATTTGGTGCCTTGCCTTAGTGAAGAAAACGAAGCAATCTTTAAAAATATTTTTGAAGTACATTTGACTAAAAAATCTTCATGTCTTGAAAATAAAAAGATAAGAACAGAGTAGTTTATCATGCTTAATCATGAATATTTAGTGTAGTTGACCAAAATATTATCTTCTTTATTGTCAAGGCTTCTTGTCCTTCATTGTCTCCCCTTCCACTTTCTTTGTCAAACTCTAGAACTAGATTTTCCTCATTGGTTGGTAGCCTTGTGGAGGAACAACAAAACTGTGGATTTCCTTTGCTTTAGGCCCTCAATGCCAATGGTGTCTGTGGTTATCAGAAGAGTCTCAATCATACCTTGGGTAGAAATACTTTTCTATTATTTTTAATACAACAAATGTGGAGTGGAGATTCAAATCTTCAACCTCAAGGAAAAGAAGTAATGCTTTGAACGCTAGGCTATGTTCATGTTGGGCTATTTGAGCCAATTTTCTCGAAATCTTCAATGTTAGCTCGGCTCCTAAGTCGGGATTAAATAGAGGAGGTGTTTCTTCACCTTCCCTTCCAAAAAAGGAAGATGTTTCTTTTACTTTCATTTAGCTATATGGTTCCAACCGGATAAAAGAATCATCAAGGATGTTGAGAGTTTTTGGGAGAGATTTAAGGAATGTTTGGGAGTAATTTTAATGCCTCTGTTGGGTATTTTCTTGTAACAATGGTCTTTATCTTTGATTATGGACAATGAAATGGTTTGCACACAT
This sequence comes from Trichosanthes cucumerina, assembly GCA_036507285.1. Taxonomy (NCBI): domain Eukaryota; kingdom Viridiplantae; phylum Streptophyta; class Magnoliopsida; order Cucurbitales; family Cucurbitaceae; genus Trichosanthes; species Trichosanthes cucumerina. The sequence goes on from CM071841.1 coordinate 21,388,075, forward strand.
GAACATGGCAGCCAGAAGAAAACGATTATTTAAAAACAGAATGCTCTAACCGAGAATTTTAAAAAAAAGTTAGTGGAAATTGCAATAAAGAAAGAAGAATGAGTGATTGAAAATGAGGAGTACTCACAGTATGAAGCATAACTTCTTCCCAGGGAGTGGATTTCAAGGGGCTAATGCTTCCTTCACCAACAATCGCCACTATCCTCACCGAAGTTTCCGCCGGCACCGTAGTCTTGCTCGCCTCCGCAACCGCCGCCGCCGCCGAAACGGTGAGCCGCCGACAAGAAACAGTTTGCCGGCGGCTTGGCATCGACAGAGTAATGGAATGAGCGGCTTTCCGATTACTCTGGAAATGGCGGTTCAGAGGCCACCCACTTCCAATTCTAGTTCCTGAATCCAGAAACAACTGAGCTTCCATAGACATGGCCCTGATTTTATTGATCGCTTTTTGGGTTGTTTAATCCATCCCCGATTGTTTCTTTTTCAGAAATGATAAGATCTCGGTCTTTTTGTGCCATATATGCATGTATTAAATTTCAACATTTCCATTTATATTTTCATATTGGGATTGACATCGATACCAGGGTAATCAACATTTTCATGACGTCCTACAAAATTGTAATATTAAAAAAATAACAACAAAATCTAAAATATAATATTATAACCAGTATTTTAACTAATTTAAAAAGGATATAATATTTTATTTTCTAATTTTAATATATAATTTTTTAATTTTTTGTTTTTAAATTTTTTAGAAATATTCATCAATATCGACATTTTATTGATATTTCGGTCGACATTTTCATAAAATTGAAATCTCGATATTTCCATCAACATCAACATTTTAATCGTTGCATTGCATATATGTTATAATGACATTTTTTTCTTTCCATTTTCTTTCTTTTTGTTTAAAACAATATTTTAGTCCTATATTTCAAGACTTTGTTCTAATTTTTTTTTTAGAAAAAAAAAATTCATAAAGAGAAGAGAACATAAAAAACACCCAAACACTTCATTAAAGACGGAGGGCACCACGGAGGGATGAAGGAAATCCCAACAAAATTGTTCATCTTCCATAGAGGAAGAAAACCCCCAACGAACTATACAAGCCTTAATTCAAAAAGATTCGCGCCAGAGCGCTGTGGGGTTGATTTCTCGATGGCAACACAAGGTGCTCGGAATCAGAATCTAGGTAGTTTGTTATGAGGTTTGAAAGCTTCGAAATCAAAGACCGTATTTTCGACGCAGTGTTCTAAGGTGGCGTTTGAATTACAGAGTTGAATTGAGTTGAGTTCGTTTTGTCGTGAATTCAGGAAGTCTCTGTTTAGATGCAGAGTTGTGCAATTTTTTTTAACTATTTTTGTTACTTTTTTTCCTTACTTTTTTTCAAATAAATTAATTACAAATACATTTTTCTACCATTTAAAACTCAAATGAGATCAACTACAAAATTACCATATATATTATTATTTGTCAGATTTATGTTAGGGATATTTGCAAAACTAATGAATATTGAGATTGATATCAATTTTTCTTTTCCAATAAAATTCATCTAAAAATTCATATTTGCAACATTAGATGTCTACTACAAAATATATATATTTCAACATTGATATTTTTTTTAAAAAAAATATCTTTCTTTCTTTCTTTTAGAAATTGTTTTTTTTTTCAAAATATAGATAATGTAGCATTGTGTCCTCTTTTTGATATACATTAAACATTCTTTCAATTTATAGAAATCACATATTTTTAGTAAACACTGAACTTAATTCAATTTATAGAAATCAAATGTTGTATTCTTTATAACAACAAATAACAGTTGATGAATGGAAAAAAGACAATATACCAGTATTTTTTTTTCTTTAAACACAAATTAAACTTATTTTAAAATAGAGAAATCTAAGGTTTTATTATCTAAACATATATTGAACTTATTTGAAACTTACAAATAAGGAACTTATCATGACCTTTTTTAAGTACTAATAAGGTCGTTTGTTTTAAAATACAATGACAGTTACGTTTTTTTTAAAGGAACATTGTTTGTTCACATTTGTTAAATTACATGAAAATGACAATAAAACGATGACATATTTCAAAATTAATGTCATATAAAAGTGAAATATTCACAAAATATTAGTAGGTTATCAAGGGTCTATTTACATGATTCACAAACATAATTATGGTTCATAAAATATAAGCAATGACCAGCAATGGGTCGAGTTTGTATGTCCGAAGAAAGATTGTTGGAGAAGAGAATAAGACCAACTAAGTACATGTACATTTCATATTATTTTGAACCATTGGAATCTCGTTGGTCGTAGATAATTATTGTTGGTGATACTCGTCGGATAAGATACTGTTGGTTGGCCAGTAGTGGTCGACGGAGAAGGTCATCATAGGTGGTTGTCTGTTGTCGAACGCTGGAGATGGTTAACGATCGCCAAAGATGGTTGTCGGAAGTAGTTTTTGGTTGCCAGAGATGGTCAACATTGTCAGAGATGATCGTCGGAGGTAGTTTTCGGTCGCTGGAGAAGGTCATCAGAGGTGGTTGTCAGATGCCAAAGAAGGTTGTCAGTTCTAGAGGAGGTATTTGCTCGATGGAGATGGTCACCGATTGCCGAATATGGTCGCCAGAGGTAGTTTTCGATTGCCAAAGATGGTCACTGATCATCGAAAATGGTCGTCGGAGGTGGTTTTCGATCACTTGAGTGAAGGAAATAAAACTCCCCGCAGCGAAAAACGACTTTGAATCGTCGTGGTGATCGTTGTGAAAACGTTTCTTAAAATTATATTTGATCCTATAGAAATTAGGCTAAACATGCTGTAAAGAAAGAAAAACAGTAAGAAATTGTACTTACTTGTAGAAGAACGCTTCTCCAAGAATTCCTTCTTCGATCTCGATCTCTACGTGCTCTCGATCTCTACGATCATGAACTCTCCGAACAACGAACGATCGGACACCTCCGAAAGATCTTCTCGGTTGTTCTCCTTTGGTAAATGGAGAGTGGTGAGACTCTTTTGGTTTAGGGAAGAGAGAAACTTTGAGAGAGAGTTGAGAGAATGAGAGAAAACTCTTTTGATGAGAATCCAAAAAATGAGTCAAAACCTTGCAAATGCCTTCTCACAAAGGCATTATATAATGGTGGTAGGTGAAGTTGAAATTTCTACCTATTTACCATTTTACCACAACCTTAGGTTATGCAAATCATATTTGCATAACCACATATAATAAGATATCTCATACCTTATAATACAGATCACATTTGTATAATTGTGGATTTTAAATTGAATCACATTCAATTTAATTTCTCTCAATCCAATTTCTCTAAATTAGCACTAATTAATCAATTAGGCTAACCCATAGTTTATTATGAATCTCATTCACATTAAACTATATAATATGTCAATCATATCTCATATAAATGACATAAATACTCTTTTAATGAATTTGAACACTTCAAATCCACACCAAACTGTAAACCCTCTATGTATCCAGTTTAAGCCAATCGAGAGACCTAATAGACCTACAGATGACGAGGTCCAATGATCCGAGACTAACCTGTCAAACTCTTTGACCCGATTAATCAACATTCATTAGCTACGGTAACACTCCACTAAAGCTCGTAGCTGCACTTCCATCACTGTAGGACAAATTGTGTCCATTGATATAACCAATGCCCATGAGTCGACCCTTCACAAGTTGTTCGTAGACGCTGCTGGGTCAAATTACCGTTTTACCCCTGTGTCTACCTCTTGCTCCTTAAGTCCCCACTGATCCTCTAATGAACAATACCGTTGTATGGTCCAACCATAAACAACACCCCCTCGGGCCATTGAGAGGGTGAGTACCTGTTGTCCAAGCCCTGGAGACAACACTTAATGGAACAACCCCTCTAGTTTCCCTAAGTCGGGAACGAGTGAATTCCATCTCGCGTAGTCAAGTTTCTAACTCCCCACGTGGTCCTGTCCCTGAGAAGATAGGCATATTGGGCGAGTAACTATGACCACCCTCACCCGTACTAGTCAAAGGACAGACCCCCGCAGACAGGAGTCCGTAACACGCTTAGGATTAAGGTAAAGTCACTAATGGTCATCTACGAAGTTATTAGTCCTATACTTTCAGCGGTGTTACATCAGTAGGTCTAATAATTCACGGTCCGGTCTTGTACAATCTCATTCCTCAGGATGCCCCCACTCGCATGTCAACCACATGAACGAGTTGGATCACCTCGTTTGTATCTATTATAAAGAGGGTCGCATCCACAACGTATCCAGGATTAGGTCTCCAACCCTATCCATATACTGTAGACCGTTCAGGTCATTAACTCGAACGTGATCTTCCCTGTGTGTCCACTACACACCGTTCAAGTTCTAGTTCTCTCATAATTCAATGACCCTGGAGCTTAGTTTATTGGACAAAGTTTATAAATATGCAAGACGCAAAGTGATGAAAAAATAACTCTTATTTATTTCAATAGTAATATTACAAACATGTATGAGATTAGGACATACATCCCAACATTGAGATGGTCACCAATCGCCAAAGATGGTTACCAATCGTCGGGAGATGGTCATCAATCTCTGGAGATGGTCGTCGTCAGAGTTTTTCGATTGCCATTCGTTGGAGATGGTTACCGATCGCTGAAAATGGTTGGCGAAGGTGGTTTTCGATCGCTGGAGATGGTCGTCGTCGAAGGAGGTTTTCGGTCACCAGTCGTCGGAGATGGTTACCGATCGCCGGAAATGATCGTCATAGGTGGTTTTTAATCATTGGAGATGGTTGCAGAGAAGATTTTCGGTCGCTGGAGATGGTCACTGGTTGTCGGAGATGGTTGCCGGAGGTGGTTACCAAAAGGCGAGAGAGAAGGAACCAAAATAAAAAGATGAGATATTAATTGAAAAATAACATTTGATATAATGTCTAATTAAAACACGTTTTTACATTTGAACCAAGTTTTATATAAATGATTAACATATCTCCTATTCTCGCAATCCTAGTAGTCCACCCTAACAAGCAATATATCAAAAATTTTACTTCTCAAAATATTCTTATCACAAATTATCCTAATTATATCTTGTTCATTCTCAAATATTATTAATATATACATTCTTCTGCCAACATAAGTGTAAACGGTAATTGACATGTACAATTTTTATTATTTTCAATATGATAGATATTGAAAATTACAATAGTAATTATCTTCAAAATGTGCAGGAAAACTCTTTAGACTTAACATAACAAGTTTACAATATATAGAAAAACAAGTTTACTAAGAAGGTTGTGTTTGATTAAGTACATATGTGTTTGATTTAGAAGCTACATTACCGTGTTTGATTTAGTTCTTATTTTTTTTGTTTGCTAAACTTTTATTGATAGACTGATATATCTTTTTATTATCAATCTATCATTGATAAACTAACACTCATCTAAGATATCAGTTTATCATTGATAAACTCAAATCATTAAATTAAAGTCTATCATTGATAGACTGATATTTCTGTATACTACAAGAATGATATCAAAGATGAACACTAGTCTTAGTGATAGACTTTTAATATGAGATTGAAGTTGGAAAATGTCTCACTAGTATCAGTATCATTGACTTACGTAATCTTTTTTTTGTTCTTTTTGCAATAATTTAAAATTATGGTTAAGCTTACTATGAGAATTATAAGATTTGGTTGATGAAATGATAGTTTTTTTTAGACTTTTGTGGGTTTAATATTGAAGCAATTAAACATCAAACAAAACCAAATAGAAGGTTACATTTACCATGACTACTTCATTAGTGATAGAAGCCTATCATTGATAGACTTCGTTCACAATATATAGATTGTCTCTTATATAATTCTATCAAGGATAATAGTGTCTCATTACTATCACTGATAGACTCGTTGTAATTTGAGTCTATTAATGATAGATGAACAAAGCTTGTCGAGCCTCTATCAAATGAAATTTATAATACCGATCTAAAATTAACTACTTGTAGTACTTAATAGTGGACCAGGTCAAACCACAACGAACTAAAATTAGATTTCTTTTGTTTGGTTTTTTTATTGACTCGAACTGACACAGATTGAGGAGTGGAATAAACATAAAAATAAATGAAAGAAGGACATAAAAGCAATAAAGATAGGAATGATCTCACTTCAGACATCGATTCGGGGTTAAACCAGATAACAATGTAACTTTTGATCATAGAAACCAACAAAAACTTCCAATTAGCTATTTATCACCTAATGGAACTTGCCAGAACAACTAGACAAGTCCTTAAGCAAGCTTTGACCCTATAAAACCTAATTAACTCAACCTAGCATCAAGTTAAATAACCTAATTAACCTCAATTAGCTGGGCACGAAGCGTTCCATACTAGTGAAGCTAATTACACTAAGCTTTAAGAATTGACCTAGAGTAATTAATTAAACTAGACATGCATTCCTAATTTAAAATTAACTCTTTTGATTCTAGATCCTATCATACAATTTACACGAGAGACTAGCCTCTACGATGCAAACATGAGTTGACCATTTTGCTAGCTTAATCGCTAACTTACAAACACAGTTGATAATGATAGATTGTTAAGCTATCTACAAATATGCTCATAATACAGTATAAATCAAGAATAAAGAAACAATAAGTGTGCTAACGAAAATTTGAGCTATTCTCTACTTTAAACTAGCCTAACATGCATTCTCGACGCGAATAGGTCGCCAATCTATCCACGAGCATACAAACAATTAAACTAAGGAAAAAAAGAGAATAAATTACTGATTTGCATAAGAAATTAACAATAATGTCACAAAAATTACAAGGTACCATAGTTACAACTCAAAATCAGCGTCGAATGCTTAGTCAGACATCGAATCGGGCCTTTTAAATGCCAATGATCGATAAAAACACCTAAGCTATCCTAAATCTAATAAAAACAGTAAAGAATAGGGAGAAGGAATCTATGGAGGTTGGAGTTCGGACTAAACCTCCACAAGTTGACCTAAAATACAAAATTTTCTTTTTATACAAATCGTGGTAGCGTCGAGACGCTGTTCCTAACTATGTAATATCATGAAATGTAACGACTCAAATTCTAGGACACTTTTCCTTAAGGCCATTACTACTCATGCATGCAATTGAGACCATAAAATCTCATTAAAAGAAGTAAAATCCGACAAAAATATCAAATCTCTTCGATTGATATTCCAAAGAAAATCTATACATGTAACGCCGTAGATTCGATTAATTTCAAGGTTTTATTAAAATTTTGTGGAAAATAATTAAACTAGAACCAAGATGGATTTAGAATTTTTCATGTTGGTCCATTTTCTAACTTTGAAAATAGTATTGTTGTAGTTATTGAAAAGATTGAGGGTCATTATTGGGAAGAGAGAAAGAAGTGAAATTAAGGATGATGTAGACTGTTTTGTCGCATTAGGACACAAAACCCTAGAATTTTCACTATTCATTTTCTTCTTCATTCATTCTCACGATTTTAGGCCTCCATTGAAGGAGTCTTACTTTTTCAGTTAGCCAAACCACCAACCCTGCCACATCACGTCACAACTCTGTTAGAACGACGTCGCCGACTCGCCAGAAGACTCAACCATTGCAAGGCTTCTTCCGACTGCCTGAATTGCGTCTGCCAGTTGTCGTTGACGCCACGAGCAATAGCACACAGTACGTTCATGTAGTTAACATGCGAGTGGAGGCATCCTATGCAATGAGATTGTACAAGATCGAACCGTGAATTATTAGACCAACTGGTGTAACACCATTGACAGTTTAGGACTAATAAATTCGTAGATGACCATTAGTTATTCGATCTTAATCCTGAACATGTTACGGACTCCTGTCTGCGGGGGGGTCTGTCCTTTGACTAGTACGGGTGAGAGTGGCCTGTGTTGCTCACTCAATATACCTACCTTCTCAGGGGCAGAACCACGTGGGTAGCTGGCAACTTAAATTTGCAAGATGAAATTCACTCGTTCCCGACCTAGGGAAACTAGAGAGGTTGTTCCCTTAAGTGCTGACTCCAAGGCTTGAATAACGGGGCCCCACCCTCTCACTGGCTCGAGAGAGATATTGTTTATTATACGACCATAAACAAAGTTGTTCAATAGAGGATCAGTGGGACTTAAGGAGCAAGAAGTAGGCATAGGGGTAAAACGGTAATTTTGACCCAACTGTGACTACAAACAACCTGTGAAGGGTCAACTCATGGGCATTTGTTATATTGATGGACACAACTTGTCCTACAGTGAGGAGAGTGCAACTACGGATCTATAGTGGAGTGTCCCCGTAGTTAATGAATGCTCATTAACGAGATCAAAGAGTTTGGTCAGTTAATCTCGAATCATTGGAGCTCATGATCTGTAGGTCCATTAGGTCCCTCGTGAAGGGAATCGAATCCCCGTGAGCAGCGAAAACGTGTAATTAGATTGTGTTGCTTGATTGTTTTGGTTTATTCCAAAAACCCATACATTGGCAATTTAAACAGAATAAGCAAATTAAATACTTAAAGCATGAATTAAGACATCAAACATGTTGTAAAATACCTAAACTAAAGAGGAAAGACTTAATACCTTTGTAGTTTCGATTATCTGCAACTTCTTGCAAATCCAAGTTGTACAACACAACAACTAAAAATTTTTCCTCTGTTCCAACAGGACACAACCACTCAACAAACCTTCTATTCTTTGAGTATCTACTTAGATTAAACCTTGGTGGGAAGGTTTCCAACAATTGGAGAGAGGAAAGGGATTTTGGTTGAGAGAACAACAATTCTCTAATTGCTCAAAAAAACCATCGATCAATTCCACTGATCCCCCTTCTCCCTATTTATCTATCGATAGGGAGAAGAAGATGTTGGGATTGTTGGGATTTATGCCCTAAACTTGTGTAATTTTGATCAAATAAATAAAAGGTTATTTGTTTTGATAAAATTATAGTCTTGCTTTATAAATCCAATAAACTAAACTCCAAGGTTATTATATATATCTTGAACATCAGTGTAGTAGACACTATTTGGATTGTGTTCAAGAATATAACATAAATGGTCTATGGTATAAGAATAAGGTTGGAAACCTCATTCGGGTAACACCATGGATGCGACCCACTTTATAATTAGTACAAATGACGTAATCCAACTCATTCATGTAGTTGACATGCGAGTGGGGGCATCTTGTATGAAGAGTTCATACAAGACCGAACCGCAAATTATTAGTCTAACCAGTGTAACACCGTTAGCAGGATAAAACTAGTAATTTATAGATGGTCATTAGTGACTCGACCTGAATCCTGAGCGAGTTAAGAACTCCTACTTATAGGGGTTTGTCCTTAGACTAGTATGGGTGAGAGTGGCACATGCAGACTCAATAAGCCTACCTTCTCGGGGGCGTAAACCTCGTAGGTAGTGACAACCTAACTGCAAGAAGATGGAATTCACTCATTCCTACACTAAGGAATTAGATAGGTTGTTCCCTTAGAATCGACTCCGTGTCTTGAACAACGGGGCCCCACCTCTATGAGGGTATGAGTCTATGGTAGGACCTTAGACTTGTTGTTCATTAGAGGATCGGTGAGTGCTTAAGGAACAAAGAGGTAATCACGAGGGGGTAAAACGGTAATTTGACCCAATTGTGATTACTGAACAACCCGTGAAGGGTCGACTCATGGGTAATGACTATATCGGTGGACACAATATAATCTACAGATGAGAGAGTGCATTCTACAAGTCTATAGTGGAGTGACTTGTAGTTAATGAATATTGATTAGGCGGATCAAAGAGTTTGATCGCTTAATTTCACATCATTGGAGCTCTGAACCAGAGGGTCCAATAGATCCTCCGTTGGCTCAACATGGTAATATTGAGGGTATAAAGTTAGGAATGAAATTGTAGTGTTCAATTTCATACATGAGGTGTTATATCAATTATATATGATATAATTGATATAATATATAGTTTTAATGTGAATTAGATTCACATATAAACCATATACTAATGAGAGAATAAAGGAGGGGTAGTATGGTCATTTCCATCCTATTTCCCTATATATATGGTTGCATGAGATGCAACTAGGTTAAGGAATTTTAAGCCTTGGTTGTGTTGTTGGAAAAGTTCCAAAACAAAAACCTCTCTCTCACAACATCTCATCTCACCTAAAGGGAACCCACATTCCTCCCTCACCTAGAGAGCAACGGAGAAGATCCAGTGGTCGTGTCTTCATCCGTTCGTGTTCCAGTTGCTGAGATCGTGATCGTGGGAGAAAGGAGCACTTGAAGAAAAGTTCTTCAAAGGTATATTTCTTGTTGTCCATATTCTGTTTTTAATGCTTAATCTAGTTATTTTAGTTCTTGAATATAATCGTTGTAACGAAATTGAGAACGCGCGATTCACAATCGCTTCCGCTGCGGGATTCAATTCCCTACAATGGGTATCAGAATCCAATTACATTCTTAATTTTCGTTATGGATTTTTCAAGAACGAGGTGAGATTTACTGTTTTGCATGAGATCTATGAGCAGTTTGCAAATTAGATGTTTTCCATTTTGACACTTAGATTTACATAATTTCGTTGAATTGTTCAATGTAAGGGCCTATTATTTTGGGCATTTTATTATGTAAATCGAGTCTGTAAGTCCGTGTCGATCGAGACAAGGTGGTTGCTGAGAAGATCGGAGCGAAAATGAGCAAGTAATAGGAGATTCCACATACTGTCAGTCTGCAGTGCTGCAATGCTGTTCATTGGCGTTGCAACGCTGCGCTTGCGGAAGGAGCGCGCAGGAGACGACAATGTTGCAACGCTGCTGCTGAGGCGCGTTTCACCTGGCATAAAAGGACAAACTGCAGCATTGCAACGCTGGTATCGGCGTTGCAACGCCACAGGCATTTCACGCGAAGGAGCAATGGGCAGAATTTTGTATTTATTATATATAATAAATATAAAAATATTTTATATTTATTTATATTTAATTTTAATTAATATAATTAGATTATATTAATTAAAATTAATTTTAGGGTGTCAAAATTGGTCTAATTTTGCTATTTAAATTATGCAATTGTTGTGTAATTATTGTCATGCATAATGTAGGCTTCTATTTTAGAAATTCCCCTTAGGTTAAACATTTTCATGCATCATTTATAATATAAAGAGTTATATTATATAGTTTGCATGATTAATTAATATAAAGTTGTTATATTAATTTATGGACAACATTGACATGTATTATATATAATGAGATGATTATGCTATGATTGTCTTATTATTCATGTGATGAATGATCAAGCACTATAACATAGTATGCATGTCACATAAGGTTAATTATTAGTTTTAAAATGTTTAGAACTTGGAAATAATAGACCTTAGGTTATCTAGTTCTAATTAGATTAGAATTAGGAACCAAGTAATTTATAAGGTATGATTAGAAGAGGAACTCTGTCTAAGGAAGGTTCTGTCTAGGCTGGGGTATTTAAGCTGATGGAAACGGAACACCCCTACCTGGGAGCTGACCTGGGAGTGAAATTTAATCAGAGAGTTTATAAATTACAGTAGCGTCAGCGGGTTTATTAACGGGTTAATAAACTAGAAATCTAGGCTTAATATAAAGAGTTATATTAACAAACTTAGGATAAAATCAATATAAGAGTTATATTGATTATCGATATAAGAGTTATATTGATAGAGTTAGGTAAAACCATTAGCCGGGTTTTAGCCTAAGTAAGATTCCTATAACTTTAAAGTATCCAGCGGGAGGAAAAGTGTATGTGATACATATTTTTCCACCTACGTTATCTCCGGGAAGTTCACACCGTGAGACTCATACTTGGCCTTGTGGCGCAAACGGGAGCGTCCCCCTTCGGATAGTTTTTGTATGAGTCAATATCAAGGTGATGGAGAGGGTACTTATAGTGAGTGAGAGCAGGTTTAGTGAAAACAAAACCTACGGTCTCTTTTGTCGGTTTACACCGTTAGACCACTATGGTCAACCTGCTAGTTTGGCCTGGACCAGACAATCCCTTCGGAGGGCTTAATCATAGGGGATCAAACACAGTAGACACCCGAAAGGGATAAAGATTTCCTTAGTCTGTTTTTCAATCTAGTCCTCCCTTCGGCAAATTTTATTGGATGGAGATTCTGGGATCTATAGACAGAGGGTTACACTCACGAGGTACATAAGTTGTGTATGTATCCTGACTGAAAAATGGTAACTAAAGCCTATAGGAATAAGAGTTATTCTGGCATTAGGTTTTGGTCAAGAGTGTCTTGATCCAGAGGAGGAGTGTTTTTTATTACCCTTCAGTGTCATACATTCTAAACCTTTGGAGTATCATTGCAAATTATGAATGACCTAGGAATCATTTGATAATTAGCTAAAACATGATTGGATTAGAGTTATAGCAAGAAACTCATACAAGTTTGTTTGTAAAATTTCAGCAAAAATGTCTAGCTCTATAATTTCCTTATTGGGTGCGGAAAAGTTAACCAGAGAGAATATGATGACTTGGAAAAACAAACTCAACACTATATTGGTAGTTGATGATCTGAAGTTTGTGCTCACTGAGGAATGTCCTCAGGTGTCAGGCTCGAATGCGTCACGAAATCTTCGTGGTGCATATGATCGATGGATCAAGGCCAAAGATAAGGCTAAGGTCTACATGCTGGCAAGTATGTCTGACATATTAGCCAAGAAGCATGAGGGTATGATAACCGCCAAGGAAATCATGGATTCTGTGCAGGGCATGTTTGGACAACAGTCCACACAGGTCCGACACAATGCCCTAAAGTACATATTCAACTCGAGGATGCCAGAGGGTACATCTGTTCGGGATCATGTCTTGGATATGATGATGCACTTTAACATCGCGGAGTCGAATGGTGCTTCCATCGATGAATCGAGCCAGGTCAGCTTTATTCTGGAAACCCTTCTAGATAGTTTTCTACAGTTTAGAAGTAATGCTGTTATGAACAAGCTTACTTTTAATCTTACCTCCCTTACGAATGAACTCCGGACCTTTCAATATTTGATGAAAATTCGTGGATCGAAAGGTGAGGCAAATGTTGCCGAGGAGTTATCATAGAGGTTCAACCTGCGGGACAAAAGCATGGCTTCATCTTCTTCTAACTTTGAAAGGGAAGAAGAAGAACATGAAGAAGGTTGGTAAAGGGAAGCAAGCTGACAAAGCTGCCGCCCAGAAGGGCAAGAAATTCAAAGAAGTTGCTGACAAAGGAAAATGTTTCCACTGCTACAAAGACGGGCATTGGAAACGGAACTGTCCGAAGTACATTGCAGAAAAGAAGAAGAAAGGTAAATATGATTTACTTTGCCTAGAAGCTTGTTTAGTGGATAATGATAAAACGCTTGGATACTTGATTCAGCGCCACTAATCATGTTTGCTCTTCTTTTCGTGAATTGATTCTGACAGCGGCTGACAAAAAAGGAGAGATAACGCCGGGTTGGAAATGGAGAAGTCGTCTCACCAGAGTAGCGATGAGGCACGATGAAGCTTTATTTTGGCAAGAAATATATGTTGTTGGACAATATATTAGTGATACCAGGGTTTACTAGAAACCTTATTTCAATTTCTTTCCTCATAGAACAATGTATTTCTGTTTCTTTCTCAATGAATAAAGTGTTTATTTTGAAGGAAGGTGTGGAAATATGTTCAGCTTCATTAGAAAATGGATTGTATGTTTTAAGACCTAATTCAGTCAAAATGGTTTTGAATACTGAATTATTTAAAACTGCAAATGCACAAACTAAGAAACGTTGAATTTCTCCTAAAGAAAATGCTCACTTTTAGCATCTTAGGTTGGGTCACATTAATCTCAATAAGATTGAGAGATTGGTAAAAAACGGACTTCTAAACGAGTTAGAAGAAAACTCTTTGCCTGTATGTGAATCCTGCCTAGAAGGCAAAATGACTAAAAGAACTTTTAGTGGAAAAGGTTATAGAGCCAAAAACCCTCTAGAGCTTATACATTCAGACCTTTGTGGTCCGATAAATGTTAAAGCCAGGGGAGGATATGAATATTTCATCTCTTTTATAGATGATTATTCTAGATTTGGACATATTTACCTAATGCACCACAAGTCTGAAGCACTTGAAAAGTTCAAGGAATTCAAGACTGAGGTTGAAAATCAATTAGGTAAAACTATTAAAACACTTCGATCGGATCGAGGTGGAGAGTACATGAATTTAAAATTCCAGAACTAAATGATAGAACATGGAATTACATCTCAACTCTCAACTCCCGACACACCACAACAAAACGGTGTATCGGAAAGGAGAAATAGAACCTTGTTGGACATGATTCGATCAATGATGAGTTATGCTTATCTCCCTAGTTCATTTTGGGGTTACGCAGTAGAGACTGCGGTATACATTTTGAACAATGTGCCCTAAAAAAGTGTTTCTGAAACACCTTTTGAACTCTGGAAAGGACGTAAAGGTAGTTTATGTCATTTCAGAAATTTGAAATTTTCCCAAAGACATGTGCTTGTGACAAATCCAAAGAAGTTGGATTAACGTTCAAAATTGTGCATATTCGTAGGCTACCCAAAAGAAACAAGAGGTGGTTTATTCTATGATCCTAAGGAAGATAAGGTTTTTGTGTCGACAAATGCCATTTTCTTAGAGGAGTACCGCATAAGGGACCACAAACCAAAAAGTAAAGTTGTGTTGAGTGAATTAGACGGAACAATAACAAAGGTTGCTAATAAGTTGACGTACTAGTTTGTCTAGTCAAGAGAGTCCATCTCAAGAGTTGAGTATACCTCGACGTAGTGGGAGGGTTATAACATAACCTGACCGTTACATGGGTTTATCTGAAACCCAGGTTGTTATACCAGATAACAATTGCGAGGATCCATTGAGTTATAATCAAGCGATGGTTGACAAAGACAAAGACAAATGGGTCATAGCCATGGACCAAGAAATGGAGTCTATGTACTTCAATTCTGTTTGGGATCTTGTAGATAAACCTGATGGGGTAAAACCTATAGGTTGTAAGTGGATTTACAAGAGAAAGCGTGGTGTAGATGGAAAGGTGCAAACCTTTAAAGCTAGACTAGTAGTAAAGGGTTATACCCAGGTTGAATGGGTTGAATATGAGGAAACCTTTTCACCTGTTGCTATGGTAAAGTCTATACGTATCCTACTTGCAATTGCCGCATATTATGACTATAAGGTATGGCAAATGGATGTCAAGACAACCTTTTTGAATGACAATCTTGAGGAAAACATCTAGATGGACCAACCCAAAGGGTTCATTGAACCAGGACAAGAGCAAAAGGTTTGCAGGCTTAAAAGGTCAATTTATGGACTGAAACAAGCCTCTAGGTCCTGGAATATAAGATTTGATGAGGCAATCAAATCTTATGGTTTTGACCAGAATGATGATGAACCTTGTGTCTACAAGAAAATCATCAATAGTTCTGTCGCATTTTTAATTCTCTATGTGGATGATATCCTACTAATTGGGAATGATGCAGGTTATCTTACTGACATCAAGGATTGGCTAGCTACGCAGTTCCAAATGAAAGATTTGGGTGATGCGCAGTTTGCTCTTGGGATCCAGATTGTCTGGAACCGCAAGAATAAAACACTAGCCTTGTCTCAAACATCTTATATAGACAAAATGTTGTCAAGGTTTAAGATGCAAGACTCCAAAAAGAGCTTATTGCCTTTTAGACATGGAGTCCATTTGTCTAAGGAACAGAGTCCTAAGACACCTCAAGGAGTTGAGGATATGAGACAGATTCCTTATGCATCAGCTGTTGGGAGCTTGATGTTCGCCATGTTGTGTACAAGGCCTGATATCTGTTTTGCAGTTGGAATGGTAAGTAGGTATCAATCCAATCCAGGACTTGAACACTGGACAGCGGTTAAAACAATCCTTAAGTATCTTCGGAGAACATGGAACTACATGCTTGTGTATGGAGCTAAGGATTTGATCCTTACAGGATGAATTCTGACTTTCAGACTGATAAAGATTCTCAAAAATCTACATCAGGGTAAGTATTTACTCTTAACGGAGGAGTTGTAGTATGGCGAAGCGTCAAGCAAGGATGCATCGCAGATTCCACCATGGAGGGCGAATATGTAGCAGCTTGTGAAGCAGCTAAAGAGGCCGTTTGGTTAAGGAAATTCATGCTAAATTTGGAAGTTGTTCCAAATATCACTTTGCCCATCACGCTGTATTGCGATAACAGTGGTGCAGTGGCAAATTCGAGGGAACCCCGAAGTCACAAGAGGGAAAGCACATTGAGCGGAAGTATCATCTCATCCGGGAGATCGTGCATAGAGGAGACGTGAATGTCACGAAGATAGCCTCAGAGTACAACATTGCTGATCCTTTTACGAAGGCTCTCACGACTAAAGTATTTGAGAGTCACCTAGAAGGTCTAGGTTTACAAGTCTTCCCCAACTAGGGCAAGTGGGAGTATTTTGTACAAAGGGTTTAAATGCCCTAGTTTAGTATACATTACTGTAATGTTTTAGTACTCCACAAGCTTTAGGTCAAGTGGGAGATTGTTGGGATTAATACCCTAAACTTGTGTAATTTTGATCAAATAAATAAAGGGTTATTTGTTTTGATAAAATTACAGTATTACTTTATAAATCCAATAAACTAAGCTCCAAGGTTATTATATATATCTTGAACATCAGTGTAGTGGACACTATTTGGATTGTGTTCAAGAATATAACCTAAATGGTCTATGGTATAAGAATAAGGTTGGAAACCTCATTCTGGTAACACCATGGATGCGACCCACTTTATAATTAGTACAAATGAGGTAATCCAACTCATTCATGTAGTTGACATGCGAGTGGGGGCATCTTGTATGAAGAGTTCAGACAAGACCAGACCGCAAATTATTAGTCTAACCAGTGTAACACCGTTAGTAGGATAAAACTAGTAATTTATAGATGGTCATTAATGACTCGACCTGAATCCTGAGCGAGTTAAGAACTCCTGCTTATAGGGATTTGTCCTTAGACTAGTATGGGTGAGAGTGGCCTGTAGCCGACTCAATAAGCCTACCTTCTCAGGGACAGAACCTTGTAGGTAGCTGAGAACTTAACTGTGCAAAATGGAATTCACTCATTCCTACACTAAGGAGTTAGATAGGTTGTTCCCTTAAGAACTGACTCCAGGTCTTGAACAACGGAGCCCCGCCCTCTATGAGGGTATGAGTCTATGGTAGGACCTTAGACTTGTTGTTCATTAGAGGATCAGTGGTGCTTAAGGAAAAAAGAGGTAATCACAAGGGGTAAAATGGTAATTTTACCCAGCTGTGATTACGAACAACCTGTGAAGGGTCGACTCATGGGTAATGACTATATTAGTGGACACAATATAATCTACAGTGAGAAGAGTGCAGCTACAAGTCTATAATGGAGTGACTTGTAGTTAATGAATATTGATTAACTGGATCAAAAGGTTTGAACCGTTTAATTTCACATCATTGAGCTCATGAACTGTAGGTCCATTAGGTCCTTCCGTTGGCTCAACATGGTAATATTGAGGGTATAAAGTTAGGAATGAAATTGAAGTGTTCAATTTCATACATGAGGTGTTATATAAATTATATATGATATAATTGATATAATATATAGTTTTAATGTGAATTAGATTTACATATAAACCATATACTAATGAGAGAATAAAGAAGGGGTAGGATGGTCATTTCAATCCTATTTTCCTATATATGGTTGCATGTGATGCAACTAGGTTAAGAAATTTTAAGCCTTGGTTGTGTTGTTGGAAAAGTTCCAAAACACAAAGCTCTCTCTCACAACATCTCATCTCACCTAAAGGGAACCCACATTCCTCCCTCACTTAGAGAACAACGGAGAAGATCTAGTGGTTGTGTTTTCATCCGTTCATGTTCCAGTTACTGAGATCGTGATCGTGGGAGAAAGGAGCACTTGAAGAAAAGTTCTTCAAAGGTATATTTCTTGATGTCCCTATTCTGTTTTTAATGCTTAATGTAGTTATTTTAGTTCTTGAATGTAAACGTTGTAACGAAATTGAGAACGCGCGATTCAAAATCTCTTCCGTTGCGGGATTCGATTCCCTACAATTGGTACCAGAATCCAATTACATTCTTAATTTTCGTTCTGGATTTTTCAAGAACGAGGTGGGATTTACTGTTTTGCATGAGATGTATGAACGATTTGCGATGTTTTCAATTTTGGCACTTAGATTTACATAATTTCGTTGAATTGTTCAATGTTAGGGCCTATTGATTTGGGCATTTTATTATGTAAATCGAGTCTGTAAGTTCGTGTCGATCGAGGCAAGGTGGTTCCTGAGAAGATCGGAGTGAAAACGAGCAAGTAATAGGAGATTCCACCTGTTGTCTGTGTGCATCGTTGCAACGCTGTTCATTGGCGTTGCAACGCTGCGCTTGCGGAAGGAGCGCGCAGGAGACGACAACGTTGCAACGCTGTAACTGGCGAGTGCGTTTCAACCGCCGAGAAAAGGACAAATCTGCAGCGCGTAACGCCTTGGTATCGCCTTTACAGCGCCACGAGCGTTTCACGCGAAGGAGCAACGAGCAGAATTTTGTATTTATTATATATAATAAATATAAAAACGTTTTATATTTATTTATATTTAATTTATTTAATTTTAATTAATATAATTAGATTATATTAATTAAAATTAATTTTTGGGTGCCAAAATGGGTCTAATTTTGCTATTTAAATTATGCAATTGTTGTGTAATTATTGCCATGCATAATGTATGCTTTTATTTTAGAAATTCCACCTTAGGTTAAGCATTTTCATGCATCATTTATAATATAAAGAGTTATATTATATAGTTTGCATGATTAATTAATATAAAGTTGTTATATTTATTTATGGACATCATTAACATGCATTATATATCATGAGATGATCATGCTATGAATGTCTTATTATTCATGTGATGAATGATCAAACACTATAACATAGTATGCATGTCACCTAAGGTTAATTATTAGTTTTAAAATGTTTAGAACTTGGAAATAATAGAACTTTGGTTATCTAGTTCTAATTAGATTAGAATTAAGAACGAAGTAATTTATAAGCTATGATTAAAAGAGGAACTCTATCTAAGGAAGGTTCTGTCTAGGCTAGGTTATTTAAGCTGACGGAAACGAAACACCCCAACCTGGGAACTGACCTGTGAGTGAAATTTAATCAAAGAGTTTATAAATTACAGTAGCGTCAGCGGGTTTATTAAGGGGTTAATAAACTAGAAATCCTAGGCTTAATATAAAGAGTTATATTAACAAACTTAGGATAAAATCAGTATAAGAGTTATATTGATTATCGATATAAGAGTTATATTGATAGAGTTAGGTAAAACCATTAGCCGGGTTTTAGCCTAAGTAAAATTCCTATAACTTTAAAGTATCCAGTGGGAGGAAAATTGTATGTGATACATATTTTTCCACCTACATTATCTCCGGGAAGTTCACACCGTGAGACTCATACTTGGCCTCGTGGCGCAAACGAGAGCGTTCCCCTTCGGATGGTGTTTGTATGAGTCAATATCAAGGTGAATGGAGAGGGTACTTATAGTGAGTGGGAGCAGGTTTAATGAAAACAAAACCTACGGTCTCTTTTGTCGGTTTACACCGTTAGACCACTATGGTCGTCTGCTAGTTTGGCTGGACTGACAATCCCCGAGAGAGCTTGATCATAGGGGATCAAACACAGTGGACACCCGAAAGGGATAAAGATTTCCTTAGTCTGTTTTTCAATCTAGTCCTCCCTTCGACGGATTTTATTGGATGGAGAATCTGGGATCTAAAGACAGAGGGTTACACTCACGGGGTACATAAGTTGTGTATGTATCCTGACCGAAAAATGGTAACTAAAGCCTATAGGAATAAGAGTTATTCTGGCATTAGGTTTTGGTCAAGAGTGTCTTGATCCAGAGGAGGAGTGTTTTTTATTACCCTTCGGTGTCATACATTCTAAACCTTTGGAGTATCAATGTAAATTATTAATGACCTAGGAATCAATTGATAATTAGCTAAAACATGATTGGATTAGAGTTATAGCAAGAAACTCATACAAGTTTGTTTGTAATTTTTCAGCAAAAATGTCTAGCTCTATAATTTCCTTATTGGGTGCGGAAAAGTTAACCGGAGAGAATATGATGACTTGGAAAAACAAACTCAACACTATATTGGTAGTGGATGTTATGAAGTTTGTGCTCACTGAGGAGTGTCCTCAGGTGCCAGGCTCGAATGGTAATTTGACCCAACAGTGTCTACGAACAACCTGTGAAGGGTCGACTCACGGGCATTGGTTATATTAATGGACACAACTTGTCCTACAGTGATGGGAGTGCAGCTAAGAGCTTTAGTGGAGTGTTACCATAGCTAATGAATGTTGAATAGCTGGGTCAAAGAGTTTGACAAGTTAGTCTCGGATCGTTGGAGCTCGGCATCTGTCGGTCCATTAGGTCCCTCGGTTGGCTCAAACTGGATATATTGAAGGTTTACAGTTTGGTGTGGATTTGAAGCGTCAAATTCATTAAAAAGGGTATTTATGTCATTTATATGAGATATGATTGACATAATATATAATTTTATGTGAATGAGATTCATATTAAACTATAGGTTAGCCTAATTGATTAATTAGTGCTAATTTAGAGAAATTGGATTGAGAGAAATTAAATTGAATGTGATTCAATTTAAAATTCACAATTATACAAATGTGATTTGTATAATAAGATATGAGATATCTTATTATATGTGTTATGCACACAATTATACAAATGTGATTTGTATAATAAGATATGACATATCCAAGCCTTATCCCCTTACTATAGACCGTTTAGGTTGTATCTCGATTTGAGATCCTTATATGTACACTACATTCAGTTCAAGAGACATATTACAACCTTGGATGTTAGTTTATTGGATTTAGAGTTAATAAAAGGGCAATATCGTAAATAATGAACAATAACTCTTTATTGATAATAATAACTCTTTATTACATTAATTAGAATAATATCTACAATCTACGAGTTTTAGGGCACCAATCCCAACAAACTCCCACTTGAACTAAAACTTCAGTGGGGTACATTATAATCTAAAACAGTGGTTACAGAGATACAAAATACAATAAACTAGGGCATTCATATACCCATTACATATCTCCTACTTTCCCTAGATTATCCTATGTACATGTCTTGTAGACCTAGACTTTCCATATGACCCTCGAACATTTTAGCCGTGAGAGTCTTCGTAAATGGATCAACGATGTTGTGCTCCGAAGCAATCTTCGTGATTATCACGTCTCCTCGTTGCACTATCTCCCGAATGAGATGATACTTTCTCTCGATGTAGTTCCCTCGCTTGTGGCTACGAGGTTCCTTTGAGTAGGCTACCACACCACTTTTGTCACAGTATAAGGTGATGAGAAATTCCATATTTGGAACAACTTTCAAATCAGTAAAGAATTTCCTTAGCCAAACAACCTCTTTAGCTGCTTCACAAGCAGCTACATACTCTGCCTCCATGGTGTAGCCGATGATGCATCCTTGCTTGATGCTACGCCACACTATAGCTCCCCCATTAAGGGTGAAAACTGATCCCGATGTGGATTTCCTAGAATCCTTATCGGTCTGAAAATTAGAATCAGTGTATCCTGTAAGGATCAAATCCTTAGACCCATACATAAGCGTATAATCCCTCGTTCTCCTAAGATACTTGAGGATATTTTTAATTGCGGTCCAGTGGTCTAACCCTGGATTGGACTTGTACCTACTGACTATTCCCACTGCATAACAAATGTCTAGCCTCGTGCATAACATAACATACATTAAGCTACCTACAGCCGAGGCATATAGAACACGTCTCATATCCTCAACTTCTTGAGGTGTCTTAGGACACTGTTGCTTAGACATATGAATTCCATGCCTGAAAGGTAATAAATCTCTCTTGGAATTATACATCAAATATCAGATCAACATTTTGTCGATATAGGACGCTTGAGACAGAGTTAGCGTTCTGTTCTTGCGATTCTTGAAAATTTGAATCCCAAGAACATAATGCGCCTCTCCCAAATCTTTCATTTGGAATTGGGTGGCTAGCCAATTCTTTATGTCAGTTAGGTATCCTACATCATTCCCAATGAGTAGGATATCATCCACATAAAGTACTAAGAAAGCTACTTTGTCGTTGATGATCCTCTTGTAAACACAAGCCTCATCAACGTTTTGGCCAAAGCCATAAGACTTGATCGCAGTATCAAATCTTATGTTCCAAGATCTGGATGCTTGTTTCAACCCATAAATAGATCGATTGAGCTTACAAACTTTTTGCTCCTGACCTTGGGCTATGAACCATTCGGGTTGAGACATATAAATACTCTCATCAAGATTACCATTCAAAAAGGTTGTCTTGACGTCCATTTGCCAGATCTCATAGTCATAAAATGCGCCTATGGACAAGAGTATCCTAATAGACTTAAGCATAGCAACAGGAAAAAAAGTTTCCTCATAGCCAACTCCTTCCCTTTCAGTAAAACCCTTTGCTACAAGTCTAGCCTTAAAGGTTTGTACCTTTCCGACTGCATCTATCTTTCTCTTATAGATCCATTTGCACCCTATGGGTCTTACCCCTTCAGGCTGGTCTACAAGTTCCCAAACTAAATTGAAGTACATTGACTCCATTTCAAGGTCCATGGCTTTTATCCATTGGTCCTTATCTACGTCATTGATCGCCTGTTTATAAGACAATGGATCCTCTATACCGTTATCCGGTATGACAACTTGAGTTTCAACTAAACCCAAGTAGCGGTCAGGTTGGGAAACAACCCTCCCACTGCGTCGAGACATTCCCAACGATTGAGAAGGACAATACTGACCCGATGTGTCAGCTTCTTCATCAACTGTTGATGAAGGTCCAACATGGTCAACAACTCTTGTTGGCTCTTCTATAGATTTATTTAATACTAACTAACTACGTGGTTTATAGTTTCTCATGTGATCTTCCTCTAAGAAAGTGACATTTATTGATACAATTACCTTGTTTTCTTGTGGGCCATATCTTTGGGGTAGCCAACAAATTGACATAATCTTGAACGAGGTTCCAGTTTCTTTGGGTTTGTCACTAGCACGTGCGCCGGACATCCCCAACTCCTGAAGTGTTGTAAACTAGGTTTATGTCCCTTCCATTATTCAAAAGGTGTTTCTGAAACACTCTTTGATGGTGAATGGATCGAATTCCGCAGCGGAAGGGATTGTGAATCGCGTGTTCTTTATTTTGTTACATAGATTTCATTTAAGTACAAAACATATACGATTAAGCATGTAATTCTACATAGGACAACAAGAAATTTACCTTTGAGGATTCCTTTCTTCACGAATTCTTCCTCGATAGATCACGATCTCAGCAACAACTCGAACTTTGTGAAGTTCCACCACCAGATCTTCTCCGTTGTTCTCTAGGTGAGGGAGGAAGGTGGGTTCCTTTAAGATGAGGTGAGGTGATCTTATGAAATTGTGTTTAATTTGGAACTCTTTCCAACACAATTTGAGAGAATACTAGGGTTTTGTCAAAAGACCTTCAACCTTAAAGTTGCATCTCATGCAACTACTTATAGGGAGATAGGATGGAAATTACCATCCTATCCCTCATTCATTCTCTCATTAGTATATAGTTAATATGTGAATCTAATTCACATTGAAACTATATATGATATCAATTATATCACATATAATTGATATAACACTTCATATATGAAATTGAACACTTCAATTTCATTCCTAACTTTATACCCTCAATTTTACCATGTTGAGCCAACGGAGGGACCTAATGGACCTACAGTTCATGAGCTCCAATGATGTGAGATTAACTGATCAAACTCTTTGATCCAGTTAATCAATATTCATTAACTACAAGTCATTCCACTATAGACTTGTAGCTGCACTCTCCTCACTGTAGATTATATTGTGTCCATTGATATAATCATTATCCATGAGTCGACCCTTCACAAGTTGTTCGTAATCACAGTTGTGTCAAATTACTGTTTTACCCCTGTGATTACCTCTTTGTTCCTTAAGCACCACTGATCCTCTAATGAACAACAAGTCTATGGTCCTACCATAGACTCATACCCTCTTAAGTCAGTTTAGAGGGCGGGGCTCTATTGTTCAAGACCTGGACTCCGTTCTTAAGGGAACAACCTATTTAATTCCTTAATGTAGGAATGAGTGAATACCATCTTGCATAGTTAAGTCCCCAGCTACCTAGGAGGTTCTGTCCCTAAGAAGGTAGGCTTATTGAGTCGGCTACATGCCACTCTCACCCATACTAGTCTAAGGACAAACCCCTATAAGCAGGACTTCTTAACTTGCTCAGGATTCAGGTCGAGACACTAATCATCTATAAATTGTCAGTCTTATCCTGTTAATGGCGTTATACTGGTTAGACTAATAATTTGCAGTCCGGTCTTGTATGAACTCTTCATACAGGATGCCCCACTCGCATGTCAACCACATGAATGAGTTGGATTACTTCATTTGTACTAATTACAAAGTGAGCCGCAACCATGGTGTTACCAGAATAAGGTTTACAACCTTATTCTTATTCCATAGACCATTTAGGTTATACTCTCGAACACAATCCAAATAGTGTCTACTACACTGATGTTCAAGATACATTATAATCTTGGAGCTTAGTTTATTGGATTTATAAAGCAAGAATATAATTTTACCAACACAAATAACTCATTATTTATTTTATCAAAATTACATAAGCTTAGGGCACAAATCCAAACAATCTCCCACTTGACCTAAAGCTTGTGGAGTACTAAAACATTACAATAATGTAAATACAATAAACTAGGGCATTTAAACCATTTGTACAATATACTCCCACTTGCCCTAGTTGGGGAAGACTTGTAAACCTAGACCTTCTAGGTGACTCTCAAATACTTTAGCCGTGAGAGCCTTTGTAAAAAGATCAACAATGTTGTGCTCTGAGGCTATCTTCGTGACGATCACGTCTCCTCGATGCACGATCTCCCGGATGAGATGATATTTTCGCTCAATATGCTTTCCCCTCTTGTGACTTTGGGGTTTCCTTGAATTTGCCACGACACCACTGTTATTACAATACAACGTGATGGGCAAACTCATATTTGGAACAACTTCCAAATCTAACAAGAATTTTCTTAACCAAACGACCTCTTTAACTGCTTCACAAGCTGCTACATATTCGACCTCCATGGTGGAATCAGCGATGCATCCTTGCTTGACGCTTCGCCATACTACAACTCCTCCGTTAAGAGTAAATACTGACCCCGATGTAGATTTCCGAGAATCTTTATCAGTTTGAAAGTCTGAATCCGTGTATCCTGTAAGGATCAAATTCTTAGCCCCATACACAAGCATGTAGTTCCTTGTTCTCTGTAGATACTTAAGGATTGTTTTAACCGCTGTCCAGTGTATTGATCCTGGATTGGATTGATACCTACTGACCATTCCAATTGTAAAACAGATGTCTGGCCTAGTACAGAACATGACATACATCAGGCTCCCAACAACTGGTGCATAAGGAATCCGTCTCATATTCTCAACTCCTTGAGGTGTCTTAGGACACTGTTCCTTAGAAAAATGAACTCCATATCTAAACGGTAATAAACTCTTTTTGGAATCTTGCATCTTAAACCTCAACAACACTTTGTCGATGTAAGATGTCTAAGACAGGGCTAGTGTTTTATTCTTGCTGTTCCGGACAATCTGGAGCCCAAGAACAAATTGCGCTTCACCCAAATCTTTCATTTGGAATTGTGTAGCTAGCCAATTCTTAATGTCAGTAAGATAACCTACATCATTCCTAATGAGTAGGATATCATCCACATATAGAACTAGGAATGCGACAGAACTATTGATGATTTTCTTGTAGACACAAGGTTCATCATCATTCTGATCAAAGCCAAAAGATTTGATTGCCGCATCAAATCTTATATTCCAGGACCTAAAGGCTTGTTTCAATCCATAAATTGACCTTTTAAGCCTGCAAACTTTTTGCTCTTGTCCTGGTTCAATGAACCCTTTGGGTTGGTCCATGTAGATGCTCTCGTCAAGATTGCCATTCAAGAATGTTGTCCTGACATCCATTTTCCATACCTCATAGTCATAATATGCGGCAATGGCAAGTAGGATACAGATAGACTTTACCATAGCAACATGTGAAAAGGTTTCCTCATAGTCAACCCCTTCAACCTGGGTATAACCCTTTGCTATTAGTCTAGCTTTAAAGGTTTGCACCTTTCCATCTACACCACACTTTCTCTTGTAGATCCATTCACAACCTATAGGTTTTACCCCATCAGGTTTATCTACAAGATCCCAAACAGAATTGAAGTACATAGACTCCATTTCTTGGTCCATGGCTATGACCCATTTGTCTTTGTCTTTGTCAACCATCACTTGATTATAAGTCGATGGATCCTCACAGTCGTCATCTGGTATAACAACTTAGGTTTCAGATAAACCCATGTAACGGTCAGGTTGTGTTATAACCCTCCCATTACGTCGAGGCATACTCAACTCTTGAGATGAACTTTCTTGACTAGACAAGCTAGTATCAACAACTTTTGTTGACGTACCAGTTTTATTAGCAACCTTTGCTATTGTTCCGTCTAACTCACTCAACACAACTTTACTTCTTGGTTTGTGGTCACTTATGTGGTCCTCCTCTAAGAAAGTGGCATTTTTCGACATAAATACCTTATCTTCCTTAGGATCATAGAATAATCCACTTCTTGTTTCTTTTGGGTAGCCTATGAATAGGCACAATTTTGAACGTGAATCCAACTTCTTTGGATTTGTCACAAGCACATGTGCTGGACAACCCCAAATTTTGAAATGACATAAACTACCTTTACGTTCTTTCCAGAGTTCAAAAAGGTGTTTCAGAAACACTCTTTGATGGCAAATTGTTTAAAATGTATCCCGCAGTAGCCCCAAAAGGAATTAGGGAGATGAGCATAACTCATCATTGATCGAACCATGCCCAACAAGGTTCTATTAGCGTTGGGAGACCTCACCTCCTGGGTCGACGTGTGGTTTCTCCTTTCCGATACACCATTTTTCTGTGGCATACCGGGAGCTGAGAGTTGGGATATAATTCAATGTTCTATCATATAACTCTGGAATTTTAAATCTATGTACTCTCCATCTCGATCTGATCGAAGTGTTTTAATTGTTTTACCTAATTGATTTTCAACTTCAGTCTTGAAATCCTTGAACTTTTCAAGTGCTTCAGACTTATGATGCATTAGGTAAATATGCCCAAATCTAGAATAATCATCTATAAAAGAGATGAAATATTCATAACCTCCTCTGGCTTTAACATTCATCTGACCACAAAGGTCTGAATGTATAAGCTCAAGAGGTTCTTTGGCTCTATAACCTTTTCCACCAAAAGGTCTTTTAGTAATTTTGCCTTCTAGGCAGGATTCACATACAGGTAAAGTATTTTCTTCTAACTCATTTAGAAGTCCATTCTTTACCAATCTCTCAATCCTATTGAGGTTAATGTGACCCAATCTAAGATGCCAAAGATGAGCATTTTCTTTAGAAGAAATCAGTTCGTGTACTTGCTATTTTAAATAATTCAGTGTTTAAAACTATTTTAACTGAATTAAACCATTGCAAATAATTCTCAAGAAGAGCAACACATAGTTCAATACTTTTCCAAAGAAATACACACTTTATTCAATTGAAAAGAAATTGAAGTACAATGTTCGCTAAGGCAAGAAATAGAAATAAGGTTTCTAATAAATCCTGAAACTACATACATGTTATCAAATAACAACATTTTCTTGCCAGACGATTGCTCTTTATTTGCTCCTTTTCTTTTTCTTATGTATCTTCTTAAGTTCAGAAGAATGAGTGCAGTACTTAGTTCCAGAGGGTGAACCCTTATGAGAACTTTTGGAATGGGCAAACAGATTTGCCTCTCCATTCTGTTGTCTCTTATCATCCATAAGAAACTGATAATTCTGTAGCTCATTTAGCAGAGAAGTCAGATCATACTCTATGTTTTTCATCGCTGCATTGCAGTAGAATTGCAGAAAACTCTTCGGAAGAGATTCTAGGATGAACGATACCTGACTTTTCTCATCTATGACCGCCCCGTTTAATTTCGCTATGTTGAAGTGAGCCATCAGATTGAGAACATGTTCTATTACTGATGTTCCCTCCCCCATGTGCGCGTTGTAAACGTACTTTAGGGCTTCATGCCGAATTTGTTTGGACGGTTGTCTAGACAAATTTAGCACAAAATCCACGATCTCACGAGTTGAGACATTGCCCTCCAACCTCCTGGCTAAAACATCAGGTATGCTAGCCAGGATATAGGCTTTTGCCTTTTCATTAGCATTAATCCAACGGTCATACGCATCCTAAACAGATTGAAGTGTGTTTTGAGCAGGGAATTGAGGACACTCCTCATTGAGAACAAACTTAAGATCATGTGCAACCAAGATTATGTTGAGTCTATTCTTCCAAGTCATTATGTTCTCTCCGATTAATTTTTCCGCACCCAGTAAGGAAATAATTGAGCTTGACATTTTGCTGAAAATTTACAAAAAAAAAAATTTATAAGCTTCTTGCTACAATTTTCTAATCCAATCATGTTTTAGGTAATTATCAAATGATTCCTAAGTCATTAATAATTTGCAATGATACTCCAAAGGTTTAGAATGTATGACATCGAAGGGTAATAAAAAACACTCCTCCTCTCGATCAAGACACTCTTGACCAAAACCAAATGCCAGAATAACTCTTATTCCTATAGGCTTTAGTTACCATTATTCGGTCAGGATACATACACTTCTTATGTACCTTGTGAATGTAACCCTCTGTCTTTAGACCCTAGAGTCCCCATCTAATAAAATCCGTCGAAGGGAGGACTAGATTGAAAAACAGACTAAGAAAATCTTTATCCCTTTCGGGTGTCCACTGTGGTCGATCCCCTATGATCAAACCCTCCGAAGGGATTGTCTGGTCCAGGCCAAACTAGCAGGCTGACCATAGTGATCTTACGGTGTGAACCGACAGAAGAGAACATAGGTTTTGTTTTTCACTAAACCTGCTCCCACTCACTATAAGTACCCTCTCCATTCACCTTGATATTGACTCATACAAACACCATCCGAAGGGGGATGCTCCCGTTTGCACCATGATGCCAAGTATGAGTCTCACGGTGTGAACTTCCCGGAGAAACGTAGGTGGAAAAACACGTATCATATACAGTTTTCCTCCTACTGGATACTTTAACTCTATAGGAAATTTACTTAAGTTAAACCTGGCTAATGGTTTTACCTAAACTTATCAATATAACTCTTATATTGATTATCAATATAACTCTTATATTGATTTTATCCTAAGTTTGCTAATATAACTCTTTATATTTAGCCTAGGATTTCTAGTTTATTAACCCCTTAATAAACCCGCTGACGCTACTATAATTTATAAACCCTCTAATTAAAATTCACTGCCAGGTCAATTCCCAGATAGGGGTGTTCCGTTTTCGTTAACTTAAATACCCCAGCCTAGACAGAACCTTCCTTAGACAGAGTTCCTCTTTTAATCATTGTTTATAAATTACTTGGTTCCTAATTCTAATCTAATTAGAACTAGATAACCTAAGATCTATTAATTCCAAGTTCTAAACATTTTAAAACTAATAATTAACCTTAGGTGACATGCATACTATGTTATAGTGCTTGATCATTCATCTCATGAATAATAAAACATACATAGCACAATCATCTCATGAATTATAATGCATGTCAATGCTGCCCATAAATTAATATAACATCTTATATTAATTATACATGCAAACTATATAATATAACACTTTATATTATAAATGATGCATAGAAATGCTTAACCTAAGGTGAGATTTCTAAAATAAAAATATACATTATGCATGACAATAATTATACAACAATTGCATAATTTAAATAGCAAAAATTAGACCATTTTTGGCACCCTAAAATTAATTTTAATTAATATAATCTAATTATATTAATTAAAATTAAATATAATTAAATATAGAACATTTTTATATTTAATATATATATATTAATAAAAATGTTTTTTTCGCCCATTGTGAAACTCCTGAAACGCCTTCGGGGTTGCAACGCTGCACCTTGTTTGTTTCTGCCAATTGAAGCGTTACTCGGCGAAATACTGCAATGTCGAAGCGTTACTCAGCGAAATGCAATGCGAGGGAGGATCGCGTTGCAACGCTGACTCCTTCATGCCACGCGCCTCAGCTGCTTCGGCGTTGCGCTGGCATTGCAACGCCATCTTCCCCACGTCTTGGCGTTGCAACGCCATCGTCTCCACGTCCTGGCGTTGCGACACTAAGTGGAGCGTTGCAACGCTGCACCTCCTGCAGCTTAAAGACCGCCTCAATGGCGTTGCAACGCTGCACACAATACAGCAAACAGTCTCAACTGTTTTGGCTCGTTTTCGCTCCGTTCTTCTTAGCAACCACTTTGCCTCGATCGACACGGACTTACAGACTCGATTTATATAATAAAATGCCCAAAACAATAGGCCCTTACATTGAACAATTCAACGAAATTATGTAAATCTATGTGCCAAAAATGAAAACATCTAATTTTGCAAACCGTTCATTCATCACATGAAGACAGTAAATCCCACCTTCGTTCTTGATAAATCCAGAACAAAATCAAGAACACAATTGTGCTCTGATACCTATTGAAGGGATCGAATCCCGCAGTGGAAGCGATTGTGAATCGCGTGTTCTTTATTTTGTTACATAGATTTCATTCAAGTACAAAACATATAAGATTAAGCATGTAATTCTACATAGGACAACAAGAAAATTACCTTAGAAGATTGCTTTCTTCACGATCCCTCCTCAATAGATCATGATCTCAACAACAACTCGAACTTTGTGAAGTTCCACCACCAGATCTTCTCCGTTGTTCTCTAGGTGAGAGAGGAAGGTGGGTTCCTTTAGGATGAGGTGAGGTGATCTTATGGAATTGTGTTTGGAACTCTTTCCAACACAATTTGAGAGAGTACTAGGGTTTTGTCAAAAGGCCCGCAACCTTAAAGTCGCATCTCATGGAACTACTTATAGAGAAATAGGATGGAAATTACCATCCTATCCCTCCTTCATCATCTCATTAGTATATAGTTAATATGTGAATCTAATTCACATTAAAACTGTATATTATATCAATTATATCACATATAATTGATATAACACCTCATATATGAAATTAAACACTTCAATTTCATTCCTAACTTTATACCCTCAATTTTACCATGTTGAGCAAACGGAGGGACCTATTGGACCTACAGTTCATGAGCTCTAATGATATGAGATTAACTGATGAAACTTTTTGATCCAGTTAATCAATATTCATTAACTACAAGTCACTCCACAATAGACTTGTAGCTGCACTCTCCTCATTGTAGATTATATTGTGTCCATTGATATAATCGTTACCCATGAGTCGACCCTTCACAGGTTGTTCGTAATCACAGTTGGGTCAAATTACCGTTTTACCCCTGTGATTACCTCTTTGTTCCTTAAGCACCACTGATCCTCTAATGAACAACAAGTCTATGGTCCTACCATAGACTCATACCCTCTTAAGTCAGTTTAGAGGGCGAGGCCCCGTTGTTCAAGACCTGGACTCCGTTCTTAAGGGAACAACCTATCTAATTCCTTAGTGTAGGAATGAGTGAAGGTAGGCTTATTGAGTTGGCTACAGGCTACTCTCACCTATACTAGTCTAAGGACAAATCCCTATATAAGCAAGAGTTCTTAACTTGCTCACTAATGACCATCTATAAATTATCAGTCTTATCCTGTTAACGGTGTTATACTGGTTAGACTAGTAATTTGCAGTCCGGTCTTGTATGAACTTTTCATACATGATGCCCCAACTCGCATGTCAACCACATGAATGAGTTGGATTACCTCATTTGTACTAATTACAAAGTGGGTCGCATCCGTGGTGTTACCAGAATAAGGTTTCCAACCTTATTCTTATACCATAGACCATTTAGGTTATACTCTTGAACACAATCCAAATAGTGTCTACTACACTGATGTTCAAGATACATTATAACCTTGGAGCTTAGTTTATTGGATTTATAAAGCAAGAATATAATTTTACCAAAACAAATAACTCTTTATTTATTTGATCAAAATTACATAAGTTTAGGGCACAAATCCCAACAGATGGAACAGTGTTCAAGATTTGAACCGCAGTCTTTACTACATAACCCCAAAACGAGGCAGGCAATTGAACATAGTTCATCATAGATCGAACCATGTCTAACAAGGTTTTATTTCTCCTTTCTGATACACCATTCTGTTGTGGTGTATTAGGTGCTGAGAGTTGAGATTGGATTCCATGTTCTATCAAATAGTCTTGGAATCTTAGATCCATATACTTTCCACCTCGATCAGATCGAAGTGTCTTAATAGTTTTCCCTAATGCATTTTCAACTTTAGCCTAAAACTCTTTGAACTTTTCAAGAGCCTCAGAATTATGATGCATTAGGTATAGATAACCATACCTCGAATAATCATCTATAAAAGAGATGAAATATTCGTACCCTCCTCGAGCTTTTAACATTCACTAGACCACAAAGATCTGAATGTATAAGCTCTAAGGGTTCTTTGGCTCTATAACCTTTTCCAGTAAAAGTTTGCTTAGTCATTTTTTCTTCCAAGCATGATTCGCAAGGAGGTAAAGAATCATCTTCTAACTTGTTTAGAAATCCATTCTTAGTTAATCTCTGAATCCGGTTGAGATTTATGTGACCAAGTCTAAGATGCCAAAGATAGGCATTATTTTGCGGAGAAACTTTTTGCCTTTTACTTTGAGTATTTGAAGTTTTAAACATCTCATGATTTAAAATTACTTTGGTTTGGTTCGATTTAAGTATATATAAGCCGTTTTCTAATTTAGCTGAACAAACATTGACACCCTTTTTCGAAATGAACGCTTCATTAGATGAAAAAGAAATACAATAACCATGTTCAATTAAACAAGAGATGACAATAAGTTCCTCTTAAGTCTAGAAACTATGTACAAATTTTCTAAAAATAAAAATCTATCTCTGAAAAATAGCTTCGCATCTCCCACTGCACGAGCTGAGACGACGTCTCTCGTTCCAACCTTGAGCGTCATCTCACCCTTATCGAGCTCCCTGAAGGAACTAGTTTCCTATAAAGAAGAGCAAACGTGGTTAGTGGCTCCTAAATCAAGTATCTAGGTAAAGTCATCACTTTCCACTAAACAAGTTTCAAGAACAAGTAAATCACATTTACATTTCTTCTCTTTGAGCTCAACAAGGTACTTTGGGCAATTTTGCTTCCAGTGCCCGTCCATGTTGCAGTGGAAACACTTTCCTTTGTCTGCAACCTTGGTCTTTCCCTTGCCCTTATCAGCAATGACAGGTGCTTTCCCTTTCCCTCCATTCTTTTTCTTCTGGATTTTCTTAAGGCCAAAAGATGAGCTGCAGGACTTTGTTCCAGAGGATGAACCCTTATGGAACTTTCTGGAAGGGCAAACATATTTGCCTCTCCATCAACCTGTCCATAATGCTTCATAAGAGACTGGAAAGTTTGTGGCTCGTTTAGGAGAGTAGTCAAGTTGTACTCTATCTTGTTCATCACCACATTGTTGCGGAATTGCATGAAACTCTTCGGAAGAGATTCCAGGATGAACGACACCTGACTTTGCTTCTCTATGACTGTGCCGTTCATTTATGCCACGTTCAGATCGAGAACGTGTTCTCTCACCGAAAACCCCTAATTCATACGGGAGTTATAAATGTACTTGAGGGATTCATGCCGAAGCTGTCCAGACGGTTGTCCGAACATGTTCTGCAATGAACTCATGATCTCACGAGCTGAGACCATGCCCTTGTGATTTTTGGCCAGAACTTCAGAAACACTAGCCAAAATATAGACCTTGGCCTTGTCATTGGCCTTGATCCAGCGGTCATACACATCCTTAACAGCTTAAGGAGCGTTTTGAGCAGGGACCTGAGGACACTCCTCGGTCAGTACAAACCGAAGGTCATCAACAACCAAAATCGTATTCAGGTGGGACTTCAACGTAGTATAATTTTTGCCAGTTAAACGTTCACTTTTGAGTAAGGCTATAATGGAGGACGACATGTTGAAATTACAAAATAGTTCTAATTAGTTATGCCTTTTAAAACTCATTACAACCCAACCAATTTTAGCAAAATTATTAAAGAACCCTAATGTTTAAATTAAACCTTTTAATTTTGCAACGATACTTCAAGGGTTTAAAATAAAAGCCACCGTCGGTGGTCAGTCACTCCTCCCCTGAATTGAGACTTTCTCAGCAAATTATCACTACCCGAACATCTCATGCCCCAATGATTCTTAGCTACTGTTTGTTTGGTCAATGACTTGTTAACTAGTTTAACTTATCCCGTAAATGTGACTCTACCATTTTCAGATCCAATAAGTCAGAGCCAACATGCTACTATTAAGAAAGACAACTGTTGGCAAATTACCTAAGAGACCCTATCTATTTTTGGAGTTCGCGGTTTTCCGATCCCTATAGTCAGACCCTCCGTAGGGATTGGCTGCTCCAGGGCAACCTAGTAGGCGAACTATAGAAATCTCACGGTGCAACCTAATGGAGGAGACCGTAGGATACGTTGGCACACATCCTTCTCCCATTTACTATGGATACTTCCCTCATTCACCTTGGTATTGAACCATGCAAACACTTACCGTAGGGGGACACCCTAGACGCCACGTAGCTGAGCATGGAACTCACGGTGTGAACTCTTGAGGACGTGAGAGTAAACTCGATGCCAACATCTCATTTTCTCCCACTGAAGTTCCTAAAGTTAGGGTATAGGTTTAACTTAGTTGGATTCCGACTAAAAGAATCTCTCTAAGTCTATGCCTATTATAACTGTTATAACTAGGTCTTCTAAACTTATGTCTAGATGAATAAACATTTTAATTACCTAGATATAATGCATGCTAACGGGACTATAGTTAATTCAACTCAGGCTCTAGGTCAGTTCCCAGGTAGGAGGTGTTCCGTTAATCGTCAGCTTAAGTACCCCCAACCTTAGACAGAACATCACCAGTAGAGTTCCCTTATCCAATGTCCTATTGTCCTACTATATTTTAAGCTATGTAAAATACTACATAAGACTAATTTCTAATCCTATTAGAAATTAAACTTAGGTCTAATTAATTTTAAACAATTTAAAACTAATTTCATTTTACCCAAGTTGCTATGTTTGCATGCATTTCTTTGTTATAGGTTATAGTTTCTAAAACCCATTTATAACTTCTATAAATTTTAATAATCAATCTATGACACAAAAACTATATGAAAATTCCAACAATCGTATTCTAATTGGAAATACATTGCTATTCAACTCTTTGAATCATTCAAATTACTTAAATAATATAACAATTATATTAAGCTAAGTAATTTCATGCTCCATGCTTTTCATTTTTCATATAATTAAATTATAACATTTATAACTAATTACTCATGAAAAATAAACATGCATTTTCATCATTCTCATATAACAATTATATAGATAAAATGCATGAACATGCTTATCCTAAGGTGGGAATAATTCTAAATGACATTCATAAAGAAACTAGCCGTTAAACCGGAAAATTTGACCCCTAAAGTGCAAAAAATAATTAAATTACACTAATTTTATTAAAAAAACGGTCCAAAACTCATTGAACCAGAGTCAAATAGCTCGAACTAGACCAACAACGACCCAAATCACCAGAAATCTGATTGAACTTGTCAGCTACATTCTGCTAATGGCACGATGTTGCAACGCTGAGGACAGCGTTGCAGCGCCGCCTCCCTCGCGCTCACGTCCAGCATCGGGGCAGCGTTGCAACGCCATGAAACGGCGTTGCAACGCTGCTACTCCTCAGATCCCTTATCGATAGGGATCATCAGCGTTGCAACGCCATTCTCCAGCGTTGCAACGCTGATGAATGGCGTTGCAACGCTGCTGGTGCAACAACAAGCTTTGTCCTTCGAAAACAACAGCTTCCGTCAACAAATTGCTACCGAATCTCATCCGAATGGCTTCAAACTTGTAATGAATGACTCAATAACTTTATTACATACTCTATATTGCACTTTAATGCCAAAAAACACAAGGGCCTTTACATGAAGTTTATCAAATCAAATAGAAAACTAAGGCCAAACTTTTCCAAAACAATTTAACAGTAAACCATATGCAATTCCCACCTAACCAATGCAGTTTTGTTTCAACCAAAATAAAACAAGCATTGCTCTGATACCAACTGAAGGGAATCGAATCCCCATGAGCAGCAGAAACATGTAATTAGATCGTATTGCTTGATTGGTTTGGTTTATTCCAAAAACCTATACATTTACAATTTAAACAAAATAAAATTAAATACTTAAAGCATGGATTAAGGCATCAAGACATGCTGTAAAATACCTAAACTAAAAAGGAAAGAGTTAATACCTTTGTAGTTTCGATTATCTGCAACTTCTTGCAAATCCAAGTTGTACAACACAACAACTAAAAACTTCTCCTCTGTTCCAACAGGACACAACCACTCAGTAAGCCTTCTATTCTCTAAGTATCTACTTAGATCAAACCTTGGTGGGAAGGTTTCCAACATTTGGAGAGAGAAAAGAGATTTTGGTTGAGAGAACAACAATTCTCTAATTGCTAAAAAAAACCATCGATCAGTTCCACTGATCCCCTTCTCCCTGTTTATCTATCGATAGGGAGAAGAAGAGGGGTAGTGGGAACGTGTCTGGATGACACGTTCCCATAACTTAATTAATTAATTAATTAAAATAAATAAATTATTTAATTAATTTAATTAATAATTTAATTAAATCATATTTAATTATATATTAATATAATTTCAATTAAATCACATTTAATTAAAATAAATTAAATATCATATATTTAATTTGGATTAATCAATTTTCCCTCTAACCTATAGTTTTATTTTAAATATGAATCTCATTCACATTTAAATTAATATTTGAACTCTTTCAAATATTTAATTCTCTCATATAATTTAATATGAATCATATTCAAATTAAATTTATAATATAAAGTTCCAAAACTTTATATTATAATGTATCTTTTTACATTAATATTTATTCCCTAATTGAATTTGAACATTTCAAATTCAAACGATCTAAGAACCCTTTACGAGCTAGAAGGTGGACCTAATGGACCTATAGATCAGAAGCTCCAACGATACGAGATTATTCGGTTAATCTCATTAACCTCCTAATCAACATTCGTTAACTGCGAGAACACTCCACTAAAGTCCCGCAGTTGCACTCTTCTCACTGCAGATATATTTATGTGTCCACAGATATTGACCAATAACAACAAGTCAATCCTTCATGAATGTTCGTAACACCAGTTGAGTCAAATTACCGTTTTACCCCTGAGTTACATCTTTTACCTTAAGTCCCAGTGCTCCTCTAATGAACAATTTGTTCGTGGTCCTACCAAAAAATAGAAGTTCCTCTCGGGCAAATGAGAGGGTCGGACCCTTTGTTCAAGTCTCGAGACACCATTTAAGGGACCATTCATTTACTTACCCTAATAGTCGGGAAGGAGTGAATTCCATCTTGCTAGGTTAAGTCCCCAGCTGCCTGTTCGGTTTTTTCCCCAAGAAGGTAGGCTTATTGAGTCGGTGAATCTGACCACTCTCACCCATACTAGTCAAAGGACAATTCCTCATAAACGTGGAGTTCGTAACTCGCTTCAGATTGAGATCAAGTTGCCTAGGTCATCCTAATGAAATAGAAACCTAACTAGTCAACGGAGTTACACCTAGTGGTTACTATTTCGTGGTTCGGTCTTATGCAATCTCATCACATAGGATATCCCCACTCACATATCGTCTACACGAGCACATTAGGATTACTGTGTTTGTATCACATACAAAGTGGGTTGTACCCATAGTATTACCAGGGTAAGGTACCCAAACCTTATCCCCTTACTATAGACCCTTTAGGCTGTATCTCGAACTGAGATCCTTATATGTACACTACATTTAGTTCAAGAGACATATTACAACCTTGGATGTTAGTTTATTGGATTTAGAGTTAATAAAAGAGCAATATTGTAAATAATGAACAATAACTCTTTATTGATAATAATAACTCTTTATTACATTAATTAGAACATTATTTACAAACTAAGAGTTTTAGAGCACAAATCCCAACCCCTCGGTTGGCTCAATAATGGATTTAATGAGGGTATACAGTTTGGAGTGAATTTGAAGTGTTCAAATTCACTCTAAACTGTATATTCATATAAAAGGTATTTATGTCAATTATATGAGATATAATTGATATAATATATAGTTTAATGTGTATGAGATTCATATTAAACTATAGTATAGCCTAATTATGAAATTAAGGCTTAGATTGAAGAAATTGATTTGAGAGAAATAAAATTGAATATGATTCAATTTTAATTCTACATTATGCAAATGAGATTTGTATAATAAGGTATGTGATACCTTATACTATATAATTATGCAAATATGATTTGCATATTATATGGTTGTGGTTAAGTGGTAAGTATGTGGAGAATTTGTCTCCACCACATACCACTATATATTGATGCTTTTAGAAGCATCTCACAAGTTATTCCTTCATTTTTTGGAATTCGAACAAGAGAACTCTCTCAAATTCTCTCATTTTCTCTAAACTCTCTCCATACCCAATCCAAAGGGAATCCCACCTATTCTCCCTCATCCACTGGAGAACAACTGAGAAGATATTTTAGAAGTATTCCAACATCTAGTTCGTGTGGGAGATCGTGATTGCGGGAGGAGGAAAACGAGAAGAAAAAGTTTCTTCAAAGGTATGTACTTGCTGTCCTTTTTCTTTTCTCCATTTTCTTAACCTAGAATGCATGTGATGTAGTTCAATTTTAAGTAATTTTGTGTAACACAACAGGGCAATGCAATTTGCATTGCTTTCGCTGCGAGATTCAATCCCATCGAAAAATAAGTTTATATATGTGAACGAATTAGAAAGAAATTGGTTTTGATTTAGGGGGATTCAATTATTGAATGCGATTGAGAGGAATGTTGAAGTAAGGCCAAAATTTTAGGAACCTTCGGAGCCAATGCTAAGGTGAGGGATCTCACACCAAATTCTTTTAAAATCGGGAGAAAATGATTTTGAAAAGATTTATTTCCAAGAAGGATTTTCAAAGATTTATTCTAAAAAGATGGCATTCAAAGTTTGATCTAAAGATTCGTTTTAACATAGGATCTGAGAGGATCCAAAATGATCCCTATTGGTGTTTGAGAGGACTCCACATAGTTTTAGGTTTGAGAGGACCCACATGATTTAAGGGTTTGAGAGGACCCTAACAGAAATGACTTTGAAGGATTAGGAAAGGAATTTCGATGCAATTTATTATATTTTACCTATATAGAAATTTTCCTATGTTCTTGTCATGATATGTGCTTTTTAATTTTGAATGTGATTATGATCATATGGCTGCCATGATTTGCTGCATCATTATGAATATACATGTTTATGTGAAGGAAGGAATGGGATCTCATGCATATTGTTTGTTCATGAAAATGATTTCGAAGGCTGTGGCAATTAATTGGAGTTTGAGAGGACTCCATAGGATTTAGGATTTGAGAGGATCCTAAATGATTTTATTGGTGTTTGAGAGGACTCCACATGACGTTGGATTTGAGAGGACCCATACGAGTTAAACTTTCGAGAGGACCCTAATTGAATAAGAGGAATTAATTGTCCAGCCGAAGAGAAAAAGAGACGTGATTTATAAAAGGAGTTTTTAGGTCCCATTAAAGAAAGTTTTATGATTTTAAAAGCCATGTTGCATGTGATAGCATCTCCCAACCCCCTCACTTATTGGGTATTATTTTATAATACTCACCCATTTTCTTTGTTTCTTTTGTTTTAAAAATGTTTTTAGGAAAAGACAAGAGCATACATGGCGAATGACGAGAAATCGAGCTACTATGGCCATGAGAATAGAAAGTCATGTCTTCCACATCTTTAGAACTAGCATGTTTTCTTTTTATGATTTCCTCTGATGGATATCATTTGTTTGAGTATTATGTTTGTTTATTTTCGAAATTCGAGGCATAATTTAAATTATGATTATTCAAATGTTTTGCTTTTGTGAGATCCCAAATTAAAGTGATTTTCTTTATCGAAATTATACTTCTTAAGTGTTATTTTTATGGCCTCAAATGCATGTATTTTTATTAATAGTCCTAGAAAGAGAGTCCTAAAAGTAGGGTCGTTACAAGACATTTAAAATAACTAGTAAAATTCAAGCCTCAAATTTTCGAAGTAATTTAGTATCTAAACAATTAATACTCAACCGAGAAATCATTTAAAAGACCGTCTAATTCCTATAAATGCGGAAAACATGACTTTGTGATTCCCATGACCTTCGTAGCGCATCCCGTCATTCGCTCTGTATGTCATTTCCTCTACATGAAAACATTTTTAAAAAGGAATGGTTGAGTATTATTTTATAATACTCAATAAGTGATCCCACTATCGACGTTGGGAGATGCAATCACATACAACATGACTTTTAACTGTAACTTTAAAACTTTCATTTATGGGACCTAAAATTTCCTCTAATAAAATACTAGTTTTTCTCTTCGGCTTATTGTGGACAATTAATTCCTCTCATTCAGTTAGGATCCTCTCAAACCCTTAACTCATATGGGTCCTCTCAAACCCAACATCATGTGGAGTCCTCTCAAACCCCAATTAATTGCCACAACCTTCGAAATCATTTTCATGAACAAACAGTATGCATGAGGTCCTATTCATCAATCACATATATATACATATTCATATAACTTTAGTGATGCAACATATCATGACAATCATATAAGCATAATCACACTCAAAATTCAGACATATATTCATCCTAAGGACATAGGAAAATCTCTATATAAGTAAATAAAGTAAATTATATTGAAATTCTTTTTCTAAATCCTTCTAAAAATCATTTCAATTAGGGTTCTCTCAAACCCTTAAATCATGTGGGTCCTCTCAAACCCAAAACCATATGGAGTCCTCTCCAACTCCAATAAAGATCATTATGGATCCTCTCTGTGACACCCAGCAATTTTAGGTTTTTTTTCTAAACTTTTAGAATTGAGTTCTGGGCTTGTTTCGTAATTTTTAGAATTTGTGGGCCAGGTGAAGTATTTATTTGGACCTTTCAGGGGCCCAAATATTTAATCCTTGCCTTTAAACAAGGGTGGTCAACTCATTATACTTCATATCGAGCTTTTGGAGAAGAGAAGTCAAGGTATCTTCCCTTTTTCCTTTCTTTTCATTTAGGGTTTAAGTGCTCATTGGTTTTTTTAAATAGAAAAGGAATTAAGGTTGAAATAAAAAAAAAGGCATTTCGAAAAGGAGAAGTCGCCGCCCCCTCACTCCTTTCTTCTTCTTCAGGTTACCGCAACCGCCAACCCCCTTGTTTTCTGTTTTTCCTTCGCCGCCAGCAACACCAGCTTTTTCTCCTGCCGCCTCCCTCTCAGCCCAGCCGCTCCTCCCCATAACCGATAGCATGTCGGTCGCCTCCCTACGTTTTTCCCTTCGTGAAGCCGACGCACGCCAGCAACATGCAACCTCGATTTATTCGAGTTTTTCCGACCGGTCAGCGCCCAAACGCCAATCCTCTCACAGTTTCTTTCTCTCCTTCCACCGTCGTCCCTCTCCGATCGTCGTAGCCTCATCGCCGGTGAGTTTTCTCTAAAACCATTTAGTTTTGGTTCGATCAGTTCGCTAATTTTTATATCATTTTTAATGTTTTATCGTTTGGTTTCGGATAGATCGACCAAAGGGCATCCCAGATCTGTGATTCACTCACCGGAAGCCGCCGCTGTCGAGTTCGGTACTGCTGGTTAGTCTTATTTTCTCGAGCTCATTTTAGGCGTTCGTGTGTTGGATTGGTTATTTATGTCGAGTTAGTTCATTTAACGACTTTAGGAGCACTATTTTAAGCCCTTTGATTGTTAAATAGGAACTCGATCGTGTTAAGGGAGTTGCTTGGAGCATAGGATCGAATTCTCGAACCTTTGAACATCCAGGTAAGTAGCCAGTTGGATTTGCACGCAAGTAAATCTAGGGCACTTGCGTAATTTAATTGTAGCCTATTCTGGATTGTTGTTGAATCTAGTAGCACGTATGCTTGTTTAAAGACAAGTTCATGTATCGTGTTTAGTTGGCTTGGGTTATTCTAGGATTAGATTGATGGTTGTTGATGTATCTTGTACTCGGAATAATTGTCTGAATGCCTAACCTAAATAGTGTTGCTTATCTTATCGCGAGACTTGTTATTTATTAAACCTTGTGAATTACTGTATTACCTGGTCATCTCTACTTGAATCGTGCTTGTTATGTCGTGAGATGGTTAGTTCTAGGAGTGTCTAGGCCTTTGTCAGACCCAGGGACTTGTGAAGCCTAGGTTACCTTAGTATCGTGCTATAGGACCTGTGCCCCTTACTTACGAACCTCCTAGTTAGTCTCAGGCCTCGGGTTGGCGAGACTACGAGACGGATCGCTGGGAGAGAGACCCTTTATTCGACGAGCTTGCTAGACTGGTGGTTGGGAGATAAACCCTCCATTCGACAAGACTTTGAGACGGGTTGTTGGGAGAGAGACCCTCCATTCAACGTGATGGCTCTAGTGATGAGATTGAATTCCGTTGCGGAAGCGATTTGAATCGCGTGTTCTTGTAATGTGTAACATAGATCAAATAAAAATATACATAAAATGATTAAGCATGCATATTAGATCATATGAACAACAAGTGTATTACCTTTGTAGACAAAAAAGCACGTGCTCCTTTGATCCTCACTTTCTCATGATCTCAACGATCTTGCGTACTCCACAAACTACAAAGTAGTTTTCAATCCGTCCGCTAGATCTTCTCCGTTGTATCTCTAGGAAAGGGAAGGTGGTGGAACCTCTTTTGAAGTTAGGAGAGAATTTTAAGAAAACAAGTGCTTTTGAACTGTTCCAACAAAAGCACTTGTAAAAGAGCATTACGGTTGCCTATTGAAA
The DNA here is from genome assembly GCA_036507285.1 of Trichosanthes cucumerina. NCBI lineage: Eukaryota > Viridiplantae > Streptophyta > Magnoliopsida > Cucurbitales > Cucurbitaceae > Trichosanthes > Trichosanthes cucumerina. The sequence continues at coordinate 21,431,240 of CM071841.1, forward strand.
TTAGGTTAACAAAAGTGCATCTCATGCACATATTGAAGGGATCGAATCCCGTATTGGAAGCGATTGTGAATCGCGTGTTCTTTATTTAGTTACATAGATTTCAATCAAGAACAAAACATATACGATTAAGCATGCTAATTCTACATAGGGCAGCAAGAAAATTACCTTTAAAGATTACTTTCTTCACGAATCCCTCCTCAATAGATCACGATCTGAGCAACAAGTTGAACTTTATGAAGTTCCACCACCAGATCTTCTCCGTTGTTCTCTAGGTGGAGGGAGGAAGGTGAGTTCCTTTAGGATGAGGTGAGGTGATCTTATGGAATTGTGTTTGGAACTCTTTCCAACACAATTTGAGAGAATACTAGGGTTTTGTCAAAAAACCTTAACCTTAAAATTGCATCTCATGCAACTACTTATAGGAAAATAGGATGGAAATTACCATCATATCCCTCCTACATTCTCTCATTAGTATATAGTTAATATGTGAATCTAATTCACATTAAAACTATATATTATATCAATTATATCACATATAATTGATATAACACCTCATATATGAAATTGAACATTTCAATTTCATTACTAACTTGATACCCTCAATATTACCATGTTGAGTCAATGGAGGGACCTAATGGACCTACAGTTCATGAGCTCCAATGATGTGAGATTAACCGATCAAACTCTTTGATCCAGCTTAATCAATATTCATTAACTACAAGTCACTCCACTATAGACTTGTAGTGCACACTCTCCTCACTCAGAGATTATATTGTGTCCATTGATATAATCATTACCCATGAGTCGACCCTTAACAGGTTGTTCGTAATCACAACTGGGTTAAATTACCGTTTTACCTTTGTGATTACCTCTTTTTTGTTCCTTAAGCACCACTAATCCTCTAATGAACAACACGTCTATGGTTCTACCATAGACTCATACCCTCTTAAGTCAATTTAGAGGGCGGGACCCCATTGTTCAAGACCTGGACTCAGTTCTTAAGGGAACAACCTATCTAATTCCTTAGTGTTGGAATGAGTGAATTCCATCTTGTATAGTTAAGTCCCCAGCTACCTACGAGGTTTTGTCCCTAAGAAGGTAGGTTTATTGAGTCGGCTACTGGCCACTCTCACCCATACTACCTCTATAAGCAGAGTTCTTAACTAGCTCAGGATTTAGGTCGAGTCACTAATGACCATCTATAAATTATCAGTCTTATCCTATTAACGGCGTTATACTGGTTAGACTAATAATTTGCAGTCCGGTCTTGATGAACTCTTCATACAGGATGACCCCACTCGCATGTCAACCACATGAATGAGTTGGATTACCTCATTTGTACTAATTACAAAGTGGGTCGCATCCATGGTGTTACTAGAATAAAGTTTCCAACCTTATTCTTATACCATAGACCATTTAGGTTATACTCTTGAACACAATCCAAATAGTGTCTACTACACTGATGTTCAAGATATATTATAACCTTGGAGCTTAGTTTATTGGATTTATAAAGCAAGAACATAATTTTATCAAAACAAATAACTCTTTATTTATTTCATCAAAATTACATAAGTTTAGGGCACAAATCCCAACAATCTCCCACTTGACCTAAAGCTTGTGGAGTACTAAAACATTACTATAATGTAAATACAATAAACTAGGGCATTTAAACCCTTTGTACAATATACTCCCACTCGCCATAGTTGGGAAAGACTTGTAAACCTAGACCAACTAGGTGACTCTCAAATACTTTAGCCGTGAGAGCCTTTGTAAAAGGATCAACAATGTTGTGCTATGAGGCTATCTTCATGACGATCACGTCTCCTCGATGCACGATCTTCCTGATGAGATGATAGTTCCGCTCAATATGCTTTCCCCTCTTGTGACTTCTGGGTTCCCTTGAATTTGCCACGACACCACTGTTATCACAATACAACGTAATGGGCAAACTCATATTTGGAACAACTTTTAAATCTAACATGAATTTCCTTAACCAAATGACCTCTTTTGCTGTTTCACAAGCTGCTACATATTAGACCTCCATGGTGGAATCAGCGATGCATCCTTGCTTGACGCTTCGCCATACTACAACTCCTCCGTTAAGAGTAAATACTGACCCTGATGTAGATTTTCGAGAATCTTTATCAATTTGAAAGTAAGAATTTGTGTATCCTGTAAGGATCAAACGCTTAGCCCCATACATATGCATGTAGCTCCTTGTTCTCCTTAGATACTTAAGGATTGTTTTAACTGTTGTCCAGTGTGGTCCTAGATTAGATTTCTACCTACTGACCATTCCAACTGCAAAACAGATGTCTGGCCTAGTACACAACATGGCGTACATCAGGCTTCTAACAGCTGATGCATAAGGAATCCGTCTCATATCCTCAACTCCTTGAGGTGTCTTAATACACTGTTCCTTAGACAAATGAACTCCATATCTAAAAGGCAACAAACCCTTTTTGGAGTCTTGCATCTTAAACCTCAACAACACTTTGTCGATGTAAGATGTCTGAGACAGGGCTAGTATTTTATTCTTGCAGTTCCAGACAATCTGGATCCAAAAAATAAACTGCGCTTCTCCCAAATCTTTCATTTGGAATTGCGTAGCTAACCAATTCTTAATGTTAGTAAGATAACCTACATCATTCCCAATGAGTAGGATATCATCCACATATAAAACTAGGAATGTGACAGAACTTTTGATGATTTTCTTGTAGACACAAGGTTCATCATCATTCTGATCAAAGCCAAAAGATTTGATTGCCTCATCAAATCTTATATTCCAGAACCTAGAGGCTTCTTTCAGTCCTTAGATTGACCTTTTAAGCCTGCAAACCTTTTGCTCTTGTCCTGGTTCAATGAACCCTTTGGGTTGGTCCATCTAGATGTTCTCGTCAAGATTGTCATTCAAGAATGTTGTCTTGACATCCATTTGCCATACCTCATAGTCATAATATGCGGCAATGGCAAGTAGGATACGGATCGATTTTGCCATAGCAACAGGTGAAAAGGTTTCCTCATAGTCAACCCCTTCAACCTAGGTATAACCCTTTGCTACTAGTCTAGCTTTAAAGGTTTGCACCTTTCCATATACACCACGCTTTCTCTTGTAGATCCACTTACAACCTATAGGTTTTACCCTATCAAGTTTATCTACAAGATCCCAAACAGAATTGAAGTACATAGACTCCATTTCTTGGTCCATGGCTATGACCCATTTGTCTTTGTCTTTGTCAACCACTCGATGGATCCTCACAGTCGTCATTTGGTATAAAAACTTGGGTTTCAGATAAACCCATGTAGCGGTCAGGTTGTGTTATAACTCTCCCACTACGTCGAGACATACTCAACTCTTGAGATGGACTCTCGTGACTAGACAATCTAGTATCAACAACTTTTGTTGACGTACTAGCTTTATTAGCAACCTTTGCTATTGTTCCGTCTAACTCACTTAACACAACTTTACTTTTTGGTTTGTAGTCCCTGATGTGGTCCTCCTCTAAGAAAGTGATATTTGTCGACACAAATACCTTATCTTCCTTAGGATCATAGAATAATCCATTTCTTGTTTCTTTTGGGTAGCCTACGAATAGGCACAATTTTGAACGTGAATCCAACTTCTTTGGATTTGTCACAAGCACATGTGTTGGACAACACCAAATTCTGAAATGACATAAACTACCTTTACGTCCTTTCCAGAGTTTAAAAGGTGTTTCAGAAACACTATTTGATGCTACATTGTTCAAAATGTATCCCGCAGTCTCTACTGCGTAACTCCCAAAAGAATTTGGGAGATGAGCATAACTCATCATTGATCGAAACATATCCAACAAGGTTTTATTTCTTCTTTCTGATACCCCATTTTGTTGTGTTGTACCTGTTGGGGTTTGTGCCCTAAAACTCGTAGTTGTATTTATGTTCTAATTAATATAATAAAGTGTTATTATTTTAATAAAGAGTTATTGTTCGTTATCTACGAGTTTGCCTTTATTTAAACCCTAAATCCAATAAACAAAACATCCAAGGCTGTTAAATGTGTCTTTAACTGAATGTAGTGTACATATAGAGGATCTCAGTTCGAGATACAACCTAAAGGGTCTATAGTTAGGAGATAAGGTTTGGGTACCTTACCCTAGTAAGACTATGGATGTGGCCCACTTTGTATTTCATACAAATACTGTGATCCTTACGTGTTTGTGTAGATGACATGTGAGTGGGGATATCCTATGTAATGAGATTACATAAGACCGGACCACGAAATAATAACCTCTAGCTGTAACTCCGTTGACTAGTTAGGTTTCTATTTTACTAGGATGACCTAGGCAACTTGATCTCAATCTGAAAGGTTCTACTTAACTCCTGTTCGCGAGGGATTGTCCTTTGACTAGTATGGGTGAGAGTGGCCAGATTTGTCGACTCAATATGCCTATCTTCATGGGGACAAGACCGAGTGAGCGGCTGGGAACTTAACTTAGCAAGATGGAATTCACTCCTTCCCGCCTACTAGGGTAAGTAGAGGAATGTTCCCTTAAGTGGTGTCTCCGGGACTTGAACAAAGGGTCCGACCCTCTCATTGGCCCGAGAGAGACTCTGTTTGTTGGTAGGACCACAAACAAATTGTTCATTAGAGGAGCACTAGTACTTAAGGCACAAGATGTAACCAAGGGGTAAAACGGTAAGCATGCTAATTCTACATAGGACAACAAGAAAATTACCTTTGAAGGGATCGAATCCCGCAGCGGAACCGATTGTGAATCGCGTGTTCTTTATTTAGTTACATAGATTTAAATCAAGAACAAAACATATACGATTAAACATGCTAATTCTACATAGGACAACAAGAAAATTACCTTTGAAGATTACTTTCTTCACGAATCCCTCCTCAATAGATCACGATCTCAGCAACAAGTCGAACTTTGTGAAGTTCCACCACCAGATCTTCTTTGTTGTTCTCTTGGTGAGGGAGGAAGATGGGTTCCTTTAGGATGAGGTGAGGTGATCTCATGGAATTGTGTTTGGAACTCTTTCCAACACAATTTGAGAGAATGCTAGGGTTTTGTCAAAAAGCCTTAATCTTAAAATTGCATCTCATGCAACTACTTATAAGGAAATAGGATAGAAATTACCATCCTATCCCTCATACATTTTCTCATTAGTATATAGTTAATATGTGAATCTAATTCATATTAAAACTATATATTATATCAATTATATCACATATAACTGATATAACGTCTCATATATGAAATTGAACACTTCAATTTCATTCCTAACTTTATACTCTCAATATTACCATGTTGAGCCAACGGAGGGACCTGATGGACCTACAGTTCATGAGCTCCAATGATGTGAGATTAACTGATAAAACTCTTTAATCCAGTTAATCAATATTCATTAACTACAAGTCACTTCACTATAGACTTGTAGTTACACTCTCCTCACTGTAGATTATATTGTGTCCATTGATATAATCATTACCCATGAGTCGACCCTTCACAGGTTGTTCGTAATCATAGTTGGGTCAAATTACCATTTTACCCCTGTGATTACCTCTTTGTTTCTCAAGCACCACTGATCCTCTAATGAACAACAAGTCTATGGTCCTACCATAGACTCATACCCTCTTAGTCAGTTTAGAGGGCGTGGCCCCGTTGTTCAAGACTTGGACTCAGTTCTTAAGGGACAACCTATCTAATTCCTTAGTGTAGGAATGAGTGAATTCCATCTTGCATAGTTAAGTCCCCAGTTACCTATGAGGTTCTGTCCCTGAGAAGGTAGGCTTATTGAGTCGGCTACAGGTCACTCTCACCCATACTAGTCTAAGGACAAACCCCTATAAGCAGGAGTTCTTAACTTGCTCAGGATTCAGGTCGAGTCACTAATAACCATCTATAAATTATCAGTCGTATCCTGTTAACGGCGTTATACTGGTTAGACTAATACTTTGTTGTCCGGTCTTGTATGGACTCTTCATACATGATGCCCCCACTCGCATGTCAACCACATGAATGAGTTGGATTACCTCATTTGTACTAATTACAAAGTGGGTCGCATCCATGGTGTTACCAGACTAAGGTTTCCAACCTCATTCTTATACCATAGACCATTTAGATTATACTCTTGAACACAATCCAAATAGTGTCTACTACACTGATGTTCAAGATATATTATAACCTTGGAGCTTAGTTTATTGGATTTATAAACCAAGAACATAATTTTATCAAAACAAATAACTCTTTATTTATTTTATCAGAATTACATAAGTTTAGGGCACAAAACCCAACACATATTTATAGAGCAATGGGATGGAAATGACCATCCTACCCTTATAGTGCTCTTATGATATATTGCTCATGGATTTAACCATATGTTATATCAATTATATCATATATAATTGACATATCACTTTAAACATGAAATTGAACATTTCAGTCTCTTTCCAAACTATAAACCCTTCTTATTTCCATGTTGAGCCAACAGATGAACCTAATGGATCTACAGATCATGAGCTCCAATGATACAAGATTAATCGTTCAAACTCTTTGATTCAATTAATAAACATTCATTAACTATAAGTCATTCCACTATCGACTCATAGTTGCACTCTCCTCACTGTAGACTATGTTGTATCCACTGATATAATCAATACTTGTGAGTCGATCCTTCACAGGTTATTCGTAATCACAACTGGGTCAAATTACCGTTTTACCCTTGTGAATACATCTTGTTCCTTAAGCTCTACTGATCCTCAAATGAACAATCAGTCTATTGTCCTACCATAAAACTTGATCCTTCTTAAGCTAGTAAGAAGGCGGGACACCATTGTTCAATACCTGGATTCAGTTCTTAAGAGAACAACCTATATGATTCCCTAATTAAGGAATGAGTGAATTCCATCTTACATAGTTAAGTTCCCAGCTACTTACAAAGTTATGTCCCTGAGCAGGTAGGCTTATTGAGTCCGCTACAGGCCACTCTCACCCATACTAGTCTAAGGATGAACCTCATAAACAGGAGTTTATAGCTTGCTCAGGATTTAGGTCAAGTCACTAATGATCATCTATGAATTATTATACCTATCTTGATAACGGTGTTACTCTAGTAGGTTAATAACTCGCGGTCCAGTCTTGTATAATCTCATTATACAAGATGCCCCCACACGCATGTTTACCACATGAACGAGTTGGATTACCTCGTTTGTATCAAATACAAAGCGAGCCGCATCCATGGTGTTACAAGTATAAGGTTCCCAACCCTATGCATATACCATAGACCTTTTAGGTTATACTTGAACAACTTAATCCAACTTATGTCTACTACATAAATGTTCAAGATCTATCATTATAACCTTGGAACTTAGTTTATTGGATTTAGATTTATATGCGAGAATATAATAAATAACATTTTTATTTAATGTGCAATGATAATGACAAAACTACACTTGTTTAGGGCATAAATCCCAACAATCTCCCACTTATCCTAAAGCTAGTGGAGTACATAATGAACATTACAGTAATGTAAATAAAATAAACTAGGGCACTGAATACCCTTTGTACAACATACTCCCACTTGCCCTAGTTAGGGTAAGATACGTAGTCCTAGAACTTCTAGGTGACTCTCAAATACTTTAGCCGAGAGAGCCTTTGTAAATGGGTCAGCAGTATTGTGCTCCGAAGCTATCTTTGTGAGGATCACATCTACTCGATGCACTATCTCCCTGATTAGGTGATACTTTCGCTCAACGTTTTTACCCCTCTTGTGACTTCGGGGTTCTTTTGAATTTGCCACAGCACCACTGTTATCACAATAAAGTGTGATTGGCAAATTCATGTTTGGATCAATTTCCAAATCCATCATGAATTTTCTTAGCCATACGACTTCTTTAGCTGCTTCACAAGCTGCTACATATTCGACTTCCATAGTTTAATCTGCGATGCATCCTTGCTTGATGCTTCTCCAAACTATAGCCCATTCGTTAAGACTGAAAACTTACCCCGACGTAGATTTGCTTGAATCTTTGTCAGTTTGGAAGTCAGAATCTGTGTATCCTGTAAGGATCAAATCCTTAGCTCCATACACAAGCATGTAATTCCTCGTTCTCTGAAGATAGTTGAGGATTGTCTTAACCATTGTCCAGTGTTTTGAACCTGGATTAGATTGATATCTACTGACCATTCCTACTGCAAAGCATATGTCTGACCTAGTACACAACATTGCGTACATCAGGCTACCAATAGCTGATGCATAAGGAATTCGTCTCATATCCTCAACTTCTTGAGGTGTCTTAGGACATTGTTCCTTAGACAGATGAACTCCATGCCTGAAAGGTAATAAACCTTTCTTGGAATCTTGCATCTTAAATCTTTACAACACTTTGTCGATATAAGATGTTTGAGACAATCCTAGAGTTTTGTTCTTGCGATTCCGGACAATCTGGATTCGAAGAACAAACTGCGCCTCTCCCAAATCTTTCATTTGGAATTGCGTAGCTAGCCATTTCTTAATGTCAGTAAGATAGCCTACATCATTCCCAATGAGTAGGATATCATCTACATATAAGACTAGGAAAGCGACAGAACTATTAATGATTTTCTTGTAGACACAAGGTTCATCATTATTTTGATCAAAGCCGTAAGATTTGACTGTCTCATCAAATCTTATATTCCAGGACCTAGAAGCTTGTTTCAGTCCATAGATGGACCTTTTAAGCTTACAAACTTTTTGCTCTAGTCCTAGTTGAACGAACCCTTTGGGTTGCTCAATGTAGTTTCGTCAAGATTCCCATTTAAGAATGTTGTCTTGACATCCATTTGCCATACCTCATAGTCATAATATGCGGCAATGACAAGTAGAATATGGATAGACTTTACCTTAGGAACAGGTGAAAAGGTTTCCTCATAGTCCACCCCTTCTGCTTGGGTATAACCCTTTGCTACTAGTCTAGCCTTAAAAGTTTGCACTTTTCCATCTACACCACGTTTTCTCTTGTAGATCCACTTACAACCTATAGGTTTTACCCCATCAGGTATATCTACAAGATTCCAAACAGAATTGAAGTGCATAGACTCCATTTCTTGGTTCATGGCTATGACCCATTTATCTTTGTCTTTGTCAACCATTGCTTGATTATAAGTTAATGGATCTTCGCATTCATCATTTGATATGACAATTTTGGTTTCAATTAAACCCATGTAACGGTCAGGTTGTGTTGAAACCCTCCCACTACGTCGAGGCACTCTCAACTCTTGAGGTGGACTTGACATATTTGTATCAACAACCCTTGTTGATGTACCATCAACAACTTTTGTTGTTGTTTCGTTTAACTTACTTAACACAACTTTACTTCTTGGTTGGTGATCCCTTATGTGGTCCTCCTCTAAGAAAATGACATTTGTCGACACAAGTACCTTATCTTCCTTAGGATCATAGAATAACCCACCTCTCGTTTATTTTGGGTACCCTACAAAAAGGCATAATTTTGAACGTGATTCCAATTTCTTTGGATTTTCACGAGCACATGTGCTGGACATCCCCAAATTATGAAATGACGTAAACTACCTTTACGTCCTTTCCAAAGTTCAAATGGTGTTTTCAAAACACTTTTCGATGGAACAAAATGTATACAATAGTCTCTACTGCGTATCCCTAGAACGAGTTAGGGAGATGAGTATAACTCATCATTGATCGAACCATGTCCAACAAGGTTCTATTTCTCCTTTCTAATACACGGTTCTGTTGAGGCGTACCAGGTGCTAAGAGTTGGGATGTAATTCCATGTTCTATCATATAGTCTTGGAATTTTAAATCCATATACTTTCCACCTCGATCCGATCGAAGTATTTTTATTGTTTTACCTAATTGATTCTCAACTTCAGTCTTGAATTCCTTGAACTTTTCAAGTGCTTCAGACTTATGATGCATTAGGTAAATATGCCCAAATCTGGAATAATAATCTATAAAAGAGATGAAATATTCATAACCTCCTCTGGCTTTAACATTCATCAGACCACAAAGGTCTGAATGTATAAGCTTTAGAGGTTCTTTGGCCCTATAACCTTTTCCACTAAAAGGTCGTTTAGAAATTTTTCCTTCTAAGCATGACTCACATACTGGTAAGACATTTTCTTCTAACTCATTTAGAAGTTCAATTCTTACCAATCTTTCAATCCTATTGAGGTTAATGGACCTAACCGAAGGTGCCAAAGTTGAGCATTTTCTTTAGGAGAAATCTTACGTTTCTTAGTTTGTGTATTTGTAGTTTTAAATAATTTAGTGTTCAAAACCATTTTGGTTGAATTAGGCCTTAAAACATACAACCCATTTTCTAATGAAGCTACACATATTTCAATACCATTCTTAAAAATAAACACTTTATTAGAAGAAAAAGATATTGAAATACATTGTTCTATTAGGCAAGAAATTGAAATTAAGTTTCTAGTAAACCCTGGTATCACTTGTACATTGTTCAACAACATATGTTTCTTGCCAAAAAATAGCTTCATGGTGCCCAGTGCTACAGCTGAGACAACTTCTCCATTTCCAACACGAAGTGTTATCTCTCCTTCTTGTAGTTGCTGCTAAGAAATAATTCCCTGAAAAGAAGAACAGACATGATTAGTGGCTCCTGAATCCAATATCCAAGCAGAGTTATCATCATCCACTAAACAAGCTTCTAAGTAAAGTAAATCATATTTACCTTCTTTCTTCTTTTCTGCAATGTACTTCAGATAGTTCCATTTTCAATGCCTGTCTTCATTGCAGTGGAAACATTTTCCTTTGTCTGCAACTTCTTTGACCTTCTTGCCCTTCTGGGCGGCAGCTTTGTCAGCCCGTTTCTCCTTACCAACCTTCTTCATTTTCTTCTTCTTGCCTTTTAGGCTTGAGGAAGATGAAGCCACTGATTTTGTTCCAGAGGTGAACCTCCGTGATTACTCATACTGGCAACATTTGCCTCACCTTTTGATCCCTTGATTTTCATTAGAGATTGGAAGGTTTGGAGTTCATTCAGAAGAGAGGTAAGGTTAAAAGTAAGCTGGTTCATAACAACGTTACTTCGAAACTGTAGAAAACTCTTTGGTAGAGTTTCTAGTATATAAAGCTGACCTGACTCGATTCGTCGATAGAAGCACCATTCGACTCCGCCGTGTTGAAGTGAACCATCATATCGAGAACATGATCCCGAACAGATGATCCCTCCGCCATTCTGGCGTTGAAGATGTACTTGAGGGCATTGTGCCTGACCTGAACAAACTGTTGTCCGAACATGCTGCAGCGAATCCATGATTTCCTTGGCGGTCATCATGCCCTCGTGCTTCTTGGCTAGTATGTCTGACATACTTGCCAAGATGTAGACCTTGGCCTTGTCATTGGCCTTGATCCATCTATCGTATGCATCACGAACATTTCGTGACACATTCGAGCTTGGCACCTGATGACACTCCTCTGTAAGCACAAACTTTAGATCGTCCGCAACCAAGATGATATTAAGATTGTTTTTCCAAGTCATCATATTTTCTCCAGTTAATTTCTTAGTAGCCAATAAGGAAAGGATTGAGCTATTCATATTGCTGAAATACAAAAATGTTTGTATTAGTTTCTCGCTAAACCTTTTAATTAATCCAATCATTTTTAGCTAATTATCTAATGATTCCTAAGTCATTAATAAATCGCAATGATACTCCAAAGGTTTAGAATGTATGACACCGAAGGGTAATAAAAAACACTCCTCCTCTGGATCAAGATATTCTTGACCAAAACATAATGCCAGAATAACTCTTATTCCTATAGGTTTTAGTTACCATTATTTGGTCTAGACACAATTACAACTAATGTGCCCTGTGAGTGTAACCCTTTATCTTTGGATTCCAGAGTCTCGATCCAACAAAATCCACCGAAGGGAGGACTAGGTTGAAAAATAAACTAAGTTAATCTTTATCCTTGTTTAGGTGTTCTGATAGCACAGAAAATGTGCTATCCTTAGGCTTAATTATTGCTAGTTTTATAATGATTTCAGGGATTTTACGTGTTTAAATCACTAAATTTCAGGTTAAGAACTTAAACAGAACAATTGAAGACATTTTGGATCACTCGGGATCGAAACGAGCCTCTTTGGAGCTAAAAATAACATCAATTAGAAGTGAAAGGATCAATCCAAGCATGAAGACCCGAGGTGATGGCGTTGCAACACTGCCCTTAGCATTGCACCGCCGAGCGTGTTGCGTTGATGCGTTCAAAGCATATGTAGGTAGCGTTGCAACGCTATATCAATAAGGGAACAAGCATGAAGAACCGCACAGAAGGCGTTGCAACGCTACTTCGATAGAGAGGCGCGCACGTTAGGGTAGTGGCGTTGCAACGCTGCCCTCAGCGTTGCAACGCCATCGAGACATTCCATATATGCCAGCCGCCTAGGGCACAACGTTGCAACGCTGTACCGATTGAGCCTATAAATACAACCTTATGATTCCATTGCTGGGGAGCCGAATTTGATAGACTTTTGCTCCTAATTTTGAAATACCCTCTATAAAAAAGAGAAAAGAGAGCATTCTTGGGAGCCAAAGCGTTCGTGGAGGTTCGAGATCGAAGACGGGAGCTCAAAGACGAAGGACCGACATCGACACATAAGTTTAATTTTCTTTTCTTTCAGATTGTAATACCGTTTTAAAGACATTTTCTACACGTTTAACTTGGGTTTCCTGTGATTTTGAGTAGGTAAATATTGTAGTTAGGATTTAACTTGATTGTTAAGACTTATTTGCTATGTTTTGAAGCATGTTTTGTTCTTATTTTTGACAATTCGTTCTTGAACTCTTGATATTGTTGGTTTAAGTGGACTCGAGAGATAAAACTTAAATTAGAGCAAAGTTGTCAAAACTCTTAGAAGTCTGGCATGAGAATGACCTAGAAGTTTAAGGGAAACACATAAAGAAGTTACTTAATGTCGTGCAAGTTTTAGATTTCTTAAGGAGACTTAGAATTTATTGTATGTGCGTGGCTCACTAAGAATCGAGAGATTTTCTTGAGTATTCTACTTCTTGTTTATAAAATCATCACATTAGTTCATTGCATGTGTTAATTAAGTTATTAACTTGCGAAGTCAATTTCCTCTGAATCTATCAATTCGTGTCTCCACATGTTTGTTTGTCTTTACTTTCAATCACCTATCCATGTTATGTTACTTTAGCTAAAATTGAGAATTAGTAGCTTGATAATTAATTAATCTAGAAACACATTCCCGAGGACGATACTTAGACTCTTAAATCACTATACTAAAACTTGACCCGTACACTTGCAGTATCGCATCATCAAAATTTTACGCAACATGTTCATTGTGTTCCGATCTCTATGATCAAAGCCCTCCAAAGGGATTGTCTGGTCCAGGCCAAACTAGAAGGCTGATCATAGTAATCTCACGGTGTGAACCGATAAAAGAGACCATAGGTTTTGTTTTCACTAAACCTACTCCCACTCACTATAAGTATCCTATCCATTCACCTTGCTATTGATCCATACAAACACCATCCGAAGGGGGACACTCCCGTTTGCGCCACAAGGCCAAGTATGGATCTCACGGTGTGAATTTCTCGGAGATATGTAGGTGGAAATATATGTATCATATACACTTTTCCTCCCGCTGGATACTTTAACTCTATAGGAAATTTACCTGGGCTAAATCCGACTAATGGTTTTTACCTAAACTTATTAATATTACTTTTATATTAATAATCAAAATAACTCTTATATTGATTTTATCCTAAGTTTGCTAATATAACTCTTTATATTATACCTAGGATTTCTAGTTTATTAACCCTTTAATAAACTTGCTGACGCTACTATAATTTATAAACCCTCTAATTAAAATTCACTCCCGTGTCGGTTCCTGTAGGGGTGTTCTGCTTCCCGTCAACCTTAAATACCCAAAAAACCTAGATGCAGAACCTCTCTTAGACAGAGTTCCTCTTTTAATCATTGTTCATAAATTACATGGTTCCTAAGTCTAATCTAATTAGAACTAGATAACCTAAGGTCTATTAATTCAAAGTTCTAAACATTTTAAAATTAATAATTAACCTTAGGTGACATGCATACTATGTTATATTTGCTTGATCATCCATCACATGAATAATAAACATACATAGCATATTCATCTCATGAATTATAATGCATGTCAATGCTGTCCAAGAATTAATATAACTTGTTATATTAATTATACATGCAAACTATATAATATAACACTTTATATTATAAATGATGCATGAAAATGCTTAACCTAAGGTGGGATTTTCTAAATAACATACATTATGCATGGATATAATTATACAACAATTGCATAAAATTAAATAGCAAAAATTAGACCATTTTTGACACCCTAAAATAATTTTAATTAATATAATCTAATTATATTAATTAAAATAAATAAATTAATATTAATTAATATAAAAACATTTTATATAATAAATAATATTAAAATAAAAACGTTTTCGCTCTTTTTTGCTTTCAAAGTGAATGCCATGGCGTTGGTAATGTTGATACCAAACATTGCAACGCTGCATTTTTGTCCGTTCGACCGTTGAAGCGCGCCTCACCATTAGCTTTGCCTCGATCGACACGGACTTACAGACTCGATTTACAATTAAAATTGCCCAAAACACCGGGCCCTTACATTGAACAATTCAATGAAAAAAGTGCAAATCTAAGTGTAAAAAATGTAAACATCTAATTTTGCAATCCTTCATTCATCTCATGAACAAAAAGTAATCCTATCTATGTTTTTGACAGATCTAGAACAAAAAACAAGAATACAATTGTGCTCTTATAGCAATTGATGGGATTGAATCCCGTTGCAAAAGCGATTTGAATCGCGTGTTCTTGTAATGTGTTACATAGATCAAATCAAAATATACATAAAATGATTAAGCATGCATATTAGATCATATGGACAACAAGTGTATTACCTTTGTAGACAAAACAACACGTGCTTCTTTGATCCTCACGTTCTCACGATCTCAGCGATCTTGCGTACTCAACAAACTACGAAGTAGTTTTCAATCCGTCCGTTAGATCTTCTCCGTTGTATCTCTAGGAGAGTGAAGGTGGTGGAACCTCTTTTGGAGTTGGGAGAGAATTTTAAGAAAAAAAGTGTTTTTGAACTTTTCCAACAAAAGCACTTGTAAAAGAGCACTAGGGTTGCCTATTGAAATTAGGTTAACAAATGTGCATCTCATGCACATATTTATAGAGAAATGGGATGAAATGACCATCCTATCCTTATAGTGCTCTTATGATATATTTCTCATGGATTTAACCATATGTTATATCAATTATATCATATATAATTGACATATCCCTTTAAACATGAAATTGAACATTTCAATCTCACTCCAAACTATAAACCCTTCTTATTTCCATGTTGAGCCAACAGAGGGATCTAATGGATCTACAGATCATGAGCTACAATGATACAAGATTAATCGATCAAACTCTTTGATTCAATTAATCAACATTCATTAACTATAAGTCATTCCACTATAGACTCATAGTTGCACTCTCCTCACTGTAGACTATGTTGTATCCACTGATATAATCAATACTTGTGAGTCGATCCTTCACAGGTTGTTCGTAATCACAACTGGGTCAAATTACCGTTTTACCCCTGTGAATATATCTTGTTCCTTAAGCTCTACTGATCCTCTAATAAACAATCAGTCTATGGTCCTACCATAAAACTTGATTCTTCTTAAGCTAGTAAGAAGGCGGGACCCCATCGTTGAAGACCTGGATTCAGTTCTTAAGAGAACAACCTATCTAATTCCCTAATTCAGGAATGAGTGAATTCCATCTTTCATAATTAAGTTCCCAGCTACTTATAAAGTTATGTCACTGAGAAGGTAGGCTTATTGAGCCGGTTATAGGCCACTCTCACCCATACTAGTCTAAGGACGAACCTCATAAGCATGAGTTCGTACCTTGCTCAGGATTCAGGTCAAGTCACTAATGATCATCTATGAATTATTATACCTATCTTGATAACGGTGTTACTCTAGTAGGTTAATAACTTGCGATCCGGTCTTGTATAATCTCATTATACAGGATGCCCTTACTCGCATGTCTACCACATGAACGAGTTGGATTACCTCGTTTGTATTAAATACAAAGCGGGTTGCATCCATGGTGTTACCAGTATAAGGTTCCCAACCCTATGCATATACCATAGACCATTTAGGTTATACTTGAACAACTTAATCCAACTTATGTCTACTACATAAATGTTCAAGATCTATCATTATAACCTTGGAACTTAGTTTATTGGATTTAGATTTATATGCGAGAATATAATAAATAACAACTTTATTTATTGTGCAATGATAATTACAAAACTACTCTTGTTTAGGGCATAAATCCCAACATCTAGGGTGTTACCCCTATGAGCAGTAGTGGTGGCATGGTCTTTATGAAGGGAATGAGAATCCCCGCGTAGCGGAAGAATATCGAATCGTCGTGGTATCGTTATGCTACTCGATTTCATTAAAATTAACTATCTAATAGTTTTAGGCTAAACATGTAAAAATAGAAAGAAAAACAACAAGTAGAACACTTACTTGTTGTAGACGTGCTTCAACTTTTCCTTTCCGGTCACGAACTCTTCGAGTTCTCCCAACGATCTCGAATTTCTCGAACTCTTCTCCCGATCAATAACGAACACAACCAACCGGAGTCTCGGTTGTTCTTCTTTTGGAAGAAGGAAAGTAGTGGGACCTTGAGTTTTGGTGAAGGAGGAGAAAATGAAAGAGGATTTGAGAGAAAGTCAAGTCTCTTCTCTTTGGTAAAATCTAAAAAATGAGAGAATGCACTACCTTCCTTGTTGCAAGAAGGGTTTAAATAGTGGAAAATGATGGAGTTAAAATTTCCACATTATTACCACTTTACCACAACCATATATTATAAGATATCTCATATCTCATCTTACAAATCACATTTGTATAATTGTGGATTTATTAAATTGAATCATATTCAATTTAATCTCTCTCAATTAATTTCTCCAATTAGCCCTAATTCAACAATTAGGCTAACCTATAGTTTATTATGAATCTCATTCACATTAAACTATATATTATATCATTCATATCTTATATAAATGACATAAATGCCCTTTAAGTGAAATTGAACACTTCAATTCACACCAAAACACTAACCTTTCTTTTAACCCAGATTGAGTCAACCGAGGGACCTAATGGACCTATAGTGACGAGCTCCAATGATCCGAGATTAACCTATCAAACTCTTTGACCCGGTTAATCAACCTTCATTAGCTATGGTAACACTCCACTAAAGCCCGTAGCTGCACTCCCTTCAGTGCAGAATATTACGTGTCCACTGATATAACCAATGCCCATGAGTCGACCCTTCACAGGTTGTTCGTAGACACTACTGGGTCAAATTATCGTTTTACCCCTGTGTCTATTTCCTGCTCCTTAAGTCCCCACTGCTTCTCTAATGAACAACAACGTTGCTATGGTCCGACCATACACAATAACTCTCTCGTACCAGTGAGAGAGTGGGCGCCCGTTGTCCAAGCCCTAGAGACAACACTTAAGGGAACAACCCCTCTAGTTTTCCTAAGTTCCCAGCTCCCTACTTGGTCATGTCCCTGAGAAGGTAGGCATATTGGGCGAGTAACTGTGACCACCCTCACCCATACTAGTCAAAGGACAGACCCTCGCAGACTGGAGTCCGTAACACGCTCAAGATTCAGGTCGAGTCACTAATGGTCATCTACGAAGTTATTAGTCCTTACTGCATCAAGCGAAGTTACATCGATGGGTCTAATAATTCACGATCCGGTCTTGTACAATCTCATTGTACAGGATGCCCCACTCGCATGTCAACCACATGAACGAGTCAGATCACCTCGTTTGTATCTTAATACAAAGCGGGCCGCATCCACAGCGTATCAAGGATTAGGTCTCCAACCCTATCCATATACTGTAGACCGTTCGGGTCATTTACTCGAACGTGATCCTCCCTGTGTGCCCACTACACACCGTTCAAGTTCTAATTCTCTCATGTATTCAATGACCCTGGAGCTTAGTTTATTGATCAAAGTTTGTATAAAATGCGAGACACAAAATTTAGAAATGAATAACACTTTATTAATTTCAAATAGTAATTTACAAACACGAGATTAGGATAAAAATCTCAACAAACTCCCACTTGGACTAAGCTAGTGGAGAAAATATATTTCTGAAATGTACATAAATTACAACGAAGTAATACAAATAAACTAGGGCATTGAATACCCATTTACATATCTCCCACTTGCCCTAGTCTGGAAGTACTCGAAAACCTAGACTCTCTAGGTGACCCTCAAACACCTTAGTCGTGAGAGGCTTTGTAAATGGATCAGCTATGTTGTGCTCCGACGCTATCTGCGTGACTGTCACGTCTCCGCGGTGCACAATCTCCTATATCAGATGATACTTCCGCTCAATGTGTTTGCCTCTCTTATGGCTTCGAGGCTCCCCGGAGTTGGCTACTGCATCACTGTTGTCACAAAACAGTGTGATTGGCAAGTTCATATTTGGAACAACTTCCAAATCTGTCATGAACTTCCTAAGCCAAACAACTTCCTTTGCAGCTTCACAAGCCGCAACGTACTCCGCTTCCATAGTGGAATCGGCGATGCATCCCTGCTTGATGCTTCGCCATACTACAGCTCCTCCATTAAGAATGAAGGTTGACCCCGAAGTAGATTTCCTAGAATCCTTATCGGTATGAAAGTCAGAATCTGTATATCCTGTAAGGATCAAATCCCCACCGCCATACACTAAGCTGTAGTTCCTCGTTTTCCTAAGATACTTGAGGATTACCTTTACGGTTGCCCAGTGATCTAATCCTGGATTGGATTAATATCTACTGACAATCCCTACTGCATAACAGATGTCGGGCCTAGTACACAACATGACATACATCAGGCTCACTACAGCTGAAGCATAGGGGATCCGTCTCATATCCTCAACCTCTTGAGGAGTCTTAGGACACTGATCCTTAGATAGGTGAACCCCATGCCTGAAAGGCAACAAACCCTTCTTGGATATCTGCATCTTATATCTAGACAACATCTTGTCAACATAAGATGCTTGAGACATGGCTAGCGTTCTGTTCTTCCGGTTCCAGACTATCTAGATACCTAGAACATACTGAGCTTCTCCCAAATCTTTCATTTGGAATTGCGAAACTAGCCATTTCCTTACGTCAGTAAGAAATTCTACCTCATTCTCAATGAGAAGAATATCATCCACGTATAATATAAAAAATGTGACAGTTTTGTTAACGATTTTCTTGTAAACACAAGGCTCGTCAACATTCTGATCAAAGCCATAAGATTTGATTGCCTCATCAAATCTTATATTCCAAGACCTCGAGGCTTGTTTCAGTCCATAAATAGACCCATGAAGCCGGAAAACCTTTTGCTCTTGGCCTTGGGCAATGAACCCTTTGGGTTGGTCCATGTAGATGGTTTCGTCAAGGTTGCCATTCAGAAATGCGGTCTTGACATCCATCTTCCATACCTCGTAGTCATAATACGCGACAATGGCAAGAAGGATCCTGATCGACTTTACCATGGCAACAGGTGAAAAGGTTTTCTCATAGTCAACCCCTTCAACCTGGGTAAAACCCTTTGCCACTAGTCGTACTTTGAAGGTTTGCACATTCTCATCTACGCCACGTTTACGCTTGTAGATCCATTTGCAACCTATAGGTTTTACCCCATTAGGTTGATCCACAAGCTCCCAGACAGAATTGAAGTACATCGACTCCATTTCATGGTCCATAGCTTTGATCCATTCGTCCTTGTCAACATCAGCCATTGCCTGATCATAGGTCAATGGATCCTCGCAGTCATCATCGGGATTGACGACTTAGGTTTCAAATAAACCCATGTAACGCTCGTGTGTCTCACAACCCTCCCACTACGTCGAGGCATTCCCAACTCTTGGGAACGGACTTGACTTGACGTGCTAGGATCAACAACACTTGTTGACGTACTAGCCCCATCAGCAACTCTTGCTGATGAACTGTCCATTTCGTTCAACACGATTTTGCTCCTAGGTACATGATCCCTGATATGGTCTTCCACAAGAAAAGTGGTGTTTGTCGACACAAGCACCCTATTATCCTTAGGATCGTAAAGCGTACCACCTCTCGGTCTCTTTTGGGTAACCTACGAATAGGCAAGATTTTGAACAGGGTTCCAATTTCTTCTGGGTTTGACACCAACACGTGGGTCGGGCATCCCAAATTCAAAATGGTGTAAACTACCTTTACGACCATTCCGAGTTCGAAAGGTGTTTACAAACACTCTTCGACTTTAACGTTGTTCAAAAGGAATCGTGAGACGAGCATAGCTCATCATCGACCAAACCATGTCCAACAGGTTCTGCTTTCTCCTCTCGATACACCATTCTCACTTGTGGCATACCAGTCTTTGAGAGTTGGGACGTAATTCCATGTTCTATCATATAGTCCTGGAATTTAGTGTCCATATACTCTCCACCTCGATCCGATCGAAGTGTTTTTATCGTTTTACCTAACAGGTTCTCAACCTCAGTCTTATACTCCTTGAACTTTTCAAGAGTTTCAGACTTCTTATGCATTAGGTAAATATACCCATACCTCGAATAATCATCAATGAAAGAAACGAAGTATTCCTAACCACCTCGTGCTTTAACACTCATCGGACCACAGAGGTCAGAATGTATAAGCTCAAGGGGCTCCTTGGCTCTATATCCTTTCCACTAAAAGGACGTTTGGTCATTTTGCCTTCGAGGCGTGACTCACACACCGGTAAAGAGTTTGCTTCTAACTTACTTAGAAGTCCACTCTTCACTAGTCTCTCAATCCGATTGAGATTAATGTGGCCTAAACTTAGATGCCAAAGATGGACATTTTCTCTAGAAGAAACCTTAATTTCTTAGTTTTCATTTCTGCAGTTTTAAACAATTCAATATTCAAAACGCTTTTGACCGAATTTGGCTTTAAAACATACAAGTTAGACTTAAGTGAAGCAGAACACAAGAAATTTCTATTTCTTGAAATAAACGCTTTATTACTAGAAAAATTTACAGAATTTGAATGTTCTAATAAGCAGGAAATAAAAACAAGGTTTCTAGTAAACCCTGGAACTATGTACATATTGTCCAACAATAAAAAATTTCTGCCAAAATAGAGCTTCACTTTGTCGATCGCTACAACAGAGACTATCTCCCCGGATCCAACCCGTAGAGTCACCTCACCCTCTCTCAGCGGCTGTCAGGAATCAATTCCTTGAGAAGAAGAACAAACGTGGTTAGTGGCGCCCGAATCTAAAATCCAGGCAGAGTCACTACTCTCCACTAAGCAAGTTTCAGTCACCAGTAAATCGCATTTACCTTGATTCTTCCTCTCGGCAAGGAACTTGGGACAGTTTCTCTTCCAGTGACCATCCCCATTGCAGTGGAAACACTTTCCTTTCTCTACAACTTACTTGACCTTCTTGCCCTTTTAGGCGGCAGCTCGATCAGCTTTACCCCTGTTCATCTTCTTTTTCTTCCCTTTCGGGTGAGAAGGAGCAACAGGTTTAGTCCTAGAGGTCGAATCCCTGTGATAAGACCTGTAGGCAACGTTTGCCTCAGATTCCAGTGCCCTGATCCTCATCAAGGACTGAAAATTTTGTAGCTCATTGAGGAGGGTAGTCAGTGTGTAGCTAATTTTGTTCATAATAGCATTGTTACGAAACTGAAGGAAACTCTTCGGAAGAGTCTCCAGAATAAAGCTAACCTGACTCAACTCATCGATCGAAGCCCCGTTCATCTCCGCCAGATTAAAGTGGGTCATCATGTATAGAACATGTTCACGGACAGACTGATGGAGATCTAATCTCCTTGAGCAGCGGAAATGTGTTTGGGATCGTAATTTGCTTGATTGTTGTAGTTGAAACAAAAATCAATACATTGACAAAAACAAAACAGAATAAACATGCTTTTTAATCTAATTAAACATTGAGGTTTTAGATGCAAACATGCTTAAATTAATTTAACAATTAAACTAACAAAAGGATAATTGGATTACCTTTGTAGTTTCTAATTCTCCAGCAACACCTTGCTCCTAGCTTAGCAACACAGCAACACAGAAACTTCCAGAAGTTCTCTGTTTTACAGAACACCACCAATAGTGTAAACCTTCTATCCTCTGAATTCTACTTAGATCTAATCCTTTGTGGGAAGGATTCCAATGATTTGGAAGAATTGAGAATTTTAGAGTGAGAGAGAATTCTTGGAACAACCACTCAAAAAAACAATTGCCAGAAGAATCATCCATTTTCAAGAGCAACCCCCTTCTCCTTGTTAAACTGTCGATAGGGAGAAGAAGAGGGTAATGGGAACGTGTCTGGATGACACGTTCCCTTATTTTATTATTCAAATAATAATAATAATAAAATTAAATTAATTAAATCAAATTTAATTACTAATTTAAATAATATTTAAATAAAACAAATTAAATATCATATATTTAATTTGGATTAAATCTCATTTAATCATATTACCCCTTTAACCTATAGTTTTAATGTACATCATATGCACATTAAATTTTAACCATAGTTTTCAAATATGAATCACATTCATATTTGAATTTAACATTTGAACCCTTTCAAATATTTATTTCTCTCAAGTAATTTAATGTGAATCCTATTCACATTAAATTTATAATATATAGTTCCAAAACTATATATTATATCGTATCAATATACATTAAATATATTCCCTAATGAATTTGAACATTTCAAATTCAAATGATCTAAGAACCCTTTACGAGCTAGAAGGTGGACCTAATGGACCTACAGATCAGAAGCTCCAACGATACGAGATTGCTCGGTTAATCTCATTAACCTCTCAATCAACATCCGTTAACTGCGGGAACACTCCACTAAAGTCCCGCAGCTGCACTCTTCTCACTGCAGATATATTTATGTGTCCACGGATATTGACCAATAACAACAAGTCAATCCTTCACGAATGTTCGTAGAAACAGTTGGGTCAAATTATCGTTTTACCCCTGGGTTACATCTTGTGCCTTAAGTACCAGTGCTCCTCTAATGAACAATTTGTTTGTTGTCCTACCAACAAATAGAGTCCCTCTCGGGCCAATGAGAGAGTCGGGCTCTTTGTTCAAGTCCCGAAGACACAACTTAAGGAAACATTCCTCTGCTTACCCTATTAGCCGGGAAGGAGTGAATTCCATCTTACTAAGTTAAGTTCCCAGCCGCTCACTCGGTCTTGTCCCCAAGAAGGTAGGCATATTAAGTACGCGAATCTGGCCACACTCACCCGTACTAGTCAAAGGACAATCCCTCGCGAACAGGAGTTTGTAACCTGCTCAGGATTGAGATCAAGTTGCCTAGGTCATCCTAGTGAAATAGAAACCTAACTAGTCAATGGAGTTACAGCTAGAGGTTGCTATTTCGTGGTCCGGTCTTATGTAATCTCATTACATAGGATATCCCCACTCACATGTCATCTACACGAACACGTTAGGATCACAGTGTTTGCATCAAATACAAAGTGGGCCACATCCATAGTTTTACCAGGGTAAGTTACCCAAACCTTATCCCCAACTATAGACCCTTTTTAAATCAGATTCTCGAACCGAGATCCTTTATATGTACACTACATTCAGTTAAAGATTCATATAACAACCTTGGATGTTTAGTTTATTGGATTTAGGGTTTAAATAAAGGCAAACTCGTAGATAACGAACAATAACTCTTTATTGAAATAATAACACTTGATTACATTAATTAGAACATAATTACAAACTACCAGTTTCAGGGCACAAATCCCAACACAGACGACCCTTCTTTCATCCGAGCGTTGAAGACGTGTTTGAGTGAATCGTGCCTGACCTGAAAGGATTGTTGTCCAAACATGTCTTGCAACGAATCCATGATCTTCTTAGCGGTGACCATTAACTCATGCTTCTTTTCCAAGACTTCAGATAAGCTGGCAATTATATAGACCTTGGCCTTTTCATTGGCCCTGATCCATCGATCGTAAGCATCACGAACACTTCGTGATGCGATCGAGCTTTCGAGAATCGAGGACATTCCTCGCAAAGTACTGAACTTTAGGTCGCCGCCATTACTAAGATCGTGTTGATATTATTCTTTCAAGTTTGGAAGTTATCTCCCACTAATTTGTCGGAAGCTAGTAAAGCTATAATTGAGCTAGACATGTTTTTAGCTGAAAAATCAAATAAAATTTTGTGTCAGTCTCGCATAAACTTTTTGAAAACCAATCAAGTTTTAGCAAAATTTAATCCTATGATCCCTAGGTCATATAAAAATTGCAATGATATCCTAAAGGTTTAGAATGACCGCCACCGAAGGGTGAACAGAAACACTCCTCCTCTAGGACGAGACTTTCTCGACCAGATCCTAATTCCAGAATAACTCTTATTCCATTAGGCGTCCAGTTACCATTATTTGGCCAAATTCATTAACACTTAACGGATTTTGTGAGTGTCACCCTCAATCTTTAAGTTTCCAAGTATCTGTCCAGACAATAGCCACCGAAGGGTGAACTACGAAGGCAAACCAACAAGGAAACTGTATCCCTTTCGGGAATTCACGGTGTTCCGACTCCCATGATCAAGGCCCACCGAAGGGATTGTCTGGTCCAGGCCAAACTAGCAGGCGGATTATAGGGGTCTCACGGTGTGAATCGAAAGAAGAGACCGTGGGTCCTGTTTTCACAGGTCCCGCTCCCACTCACTATAAGTACTCTCTCCATCCACGTTGATATTGACCCATACAAATACCATCCGAAGGGGGACGCTCCCATTTGCGCCACGAAGCCGAGTATGGATCTCACGGTGCGGACTTAACGGAGATTTGTGGTTGGAAATTAAATGTATCTTATACACTATATTTCCTCCCACTCAACACTTTATAATATCGGGATTGACCTAGATAAACCGGCTAAAATTTACCTAAGTCTACCAATATAACTCTTATATGGTATTTAGCCTAAGTTTATAATCACATTATTACTTAGGTCTATGTGAGTAAATTAAAACACTTTTAATTAACGACACTCACGATAAGTATAATCTAAGAATCTCTGGACCGAATTCACTCCCAGGTCGGTTTCCAGGTAGGGTGTTCCGCAAGCGTCAACTTAAATACCCCAGCCTTAGACAAAACCTTCCTGAGACAGAGTTACTAATCAGGTCACCATTCATAGACTATACTTGATTTCCTAATTCTAATCTTATTAGAACTAGAAAACCTAAGTCTAATTATTCAAGTTCTAAACACTTTAAAACTAATAATTAACTTAGTGCTTGATCATTCATCACATGAATAACTATATACTATAACAAAAAAAAAATCATCACATGAATATAAATGCACGAGCATACTTTAATCTAAAAATATAACAATTATATTAATTAAATTAAAACATGCATTTAATTACACTATAACTCTTATAATATAATCTATCATGCAAACTATATATTATAACTTTATATGACATACATTATGCACATAGAAATTAATTAAATCATACATCTCATGCATAAAATAATTAAACAGCAAAAATGGACCGATTTCGGCACCTAGGGGCAATTTATTTAATTAAATAACATTAATATAATATTTATATTAATATTATTTAATAAAATAAATAAAATAATAATTAAATACATTTTACAAATTAATTTTAAATAAAACTCAAAGAAAACAACTGCCCACGAAGTCCAACTGCCCACGAACTGCGAATGCTCCTCGCGAACTGCCCACTATCGCACGCAGCGTTGCAACGCTGCAACGTTCAGCATCACTCCAGCGTCTTCAACGCTACGCCTAGCGTTGCAACGCTGTCCTGCAGCACGCAATACTCCCACGGGCATAGCGTTGAGACGCCGATGAACAGCGTCTCAACGTCGTCGCCTATACAACAAACACCTTTGTTGTTTTGCTTTGATTTCTGCCCGTTTCCGCTCTAATTTTTTCACAGCAACTCTTGCTACTAAAGACTCAGACTTACAGACTCGATTACAACAAAATGCCCAAAAACAATGGGCCCTTACATTGATCAAATCAACATAAATTGTAAATCTAAACAAGTGCCAAAACCAAAATCTCCATAATTGCAAACCAAAAATTTATCACATAAATTAAGGCATTACCCACCAAATTTTAATGAAAAACAGTGCAACGAAGAACCAACAAGTGGCTCTGATACCAATTGAAGGGAATGTGAATCCCCACGCAGCGGAAGACGATCAAATCGTCATGGTATCGTTATGCTACTCGATTTCATTAAAATTAACTATCTAATAGTTTTAGGCTAAACATGTAAAAATGGAAAGAAAAACAGCAAGTAGAACACTTATTGTAGACGTGCTTCGACTTTTCCTTTCCGGTCACGAACTCTTCGAGTTCTCCCAACGATCTCGAATTTCTCGAACTCTTCTCCCGATCAATAACGAACACAACCAACCGGAGTCTCGGTTGTTCTTCTTTTGGAAGAAGGAAAGTTGTGGGACTTTGAGTTTTGGTGAAGGAGGAGAAAATGAGAGAGGATTTGAGAGAAAGTCAAGTCTCTTCTCTTTGGTGAAATCCAAAAAATATTGGAAAATGATGGAGTTAAGATCTCAACATTATTACCACTTTACCACAACAATATATTATAAGATATCCCATATCTCATCTTACAAATCATATTTGTATAATTGTGAATTTATTAAATTGAATCACATTCAATTTAATCTCTCTCAATTAATTTTTCCAATTAACCATAATTCAACAATTAGGCTAACCTATAGTTTATTATGAATCTCATTGACATTAAACTATATATTATATCATTCATATCTCATATAAATGACATAAATGCCCTTTAAGTGAAATTGAACACTTCAATTCACACCAAAACACTAACCCTTCTTTTAACCCAGATTGAGCCAACCGAGTGACCTAATGGACCTACACTGACGAGCTACAATGCTCCGAGATTAACCTATCAAACACTTTGACGCGTTTAATCAACCTTCATTAGCTACGGTAACACTCCACTAAAGCCCGTAGTTGCACTCCTGTCAGTGCAGAATATTACGTGTCCACTGATATAACCAATGCCCATGAGTCGACCCTTCATAGGTTGTTCGTAGACACTGCTAGGTCAAAATA
The DNA here is from genome assembly GCA_036507285.1 of Trichosanthes cucumerina. NCBI lineage: Eukaryota > Viridiplantae > Streptophyta > Magnoliopsida > Cucurbitales > Cucurbitaceae > Trichosanthes > Trichosanthes cucumerina. The sequence continues at coordinate 21,458,472 of CM071841.1, forward strand.
CCGTTTTACCCCTGTGTCTACTTCTTGCTCCTTAAGTCTCCACTGCTCCTCTAATGAACAACAACGTTGCTATGGTCCGACCATACACAACAACTCTCTCGTACCAGTGAGAGAGTGGGCGCCTGTTGTCCAAGCCCTAGAGACAACACTTAAGGGAAGAACCTCTCTAGTTTCCCTAAAGGCGAGAACGAGTGAATTCCATCTCGCGTAGTTAAGTTCCCAGCTCCCTACTTGGTCCTGTCCCTGAGAAGGTAGGACATATTGGGCGAGTAATCTGTGACCACCTCACCGCAGTACTAGTCAAAGGACGGACCCAGAGAGGCGAGTCCGTAACACGCACGAGATTCGTGTCGAGTCACTAATGGTCATCTACGAAGTTATTAGTCCCATCACAACAGCGGTGTTACATCGAGGTCTAATAATTCACGGTCCGATCTTGTACAATCTCATTGTACAGGATGCCCCCACTCGCATGTCAACTACATGAACGAGTCAGATCACCTCGTTTGTATCATAATACAAAGCGGGCCGCATCCACAGCGTATCCAGGATTAGGTCTCCAACCCTATCCATATACTGTAGACCGTTCGGGTCATTTATTCGAACGTGATCCTCCCTGTGTGTCCACTACACACCGTTCAAGTTCTAATTCTCTCATGTATTCAATGACCCTGAAGCTTAGTTTATTGGTCAAAGTTTGTATAAAATGCGAGACACAAAATTAATAAATGAATAACACTTTATTAATTTCAAATAGTAATTTACAAACACGAGATTAGGACAAAAATCCCAACACTTTAGTTCGACGAGAGAGCTCAGGGGTAATTCCCAACGAGCTCAGGAGTCGTACGGACGTGTCCCTCCATCTAGTACTTCACGTGAGGGTGGATCCCCATTGTGAGGGTGTGAGTGAGTGTCACCTCTTTCCACTGCCATTCGTTAACCCTGGTTGTGGAACCAAGAACTTAGGTTAGGAGAGTCGGGCGCGAAAATGAGGTCCTATTTGTCTTGAGTTGAGACCTAGGTGTTTCTTTGGTTACTTGTTACATTGTTTAGACGTGAGTGGGATGCTTATTGAGTATGTTTATACTCACCCGTCTACTGTGATGTTTTTGGTTGCAGGTAAGAAACCATGAGGCAGTCGACGACTGTTGGGATTTATGCCCTAAACTTGTGTAATTTTGATCAATTAAATAAAGGGTTATTTGTTTTGATAGAATTACAGTCTTGCTTTATTAATCCAATAAACTAAGCTCCAAGGTTATAACATATATCTTGAACATCAGTGTAGTGGACACTATTTGGATTGTGTTCAAGAATATAACCAAAATGGTCTATGGTATAAGAATAAGGTTGGAAACCTCATTCTGGAAACACCATGGATGCGACACATTTTGTAATTAGTACAAATGAGGTAATCCAACTCGTTCATGTAGTTGACATGCGAGTGGGGGCATCCTGTATGAAGAGTTCATACAAGACCGGACATGCAAATTATTAGTCTAACCAAAGTAATACCGCTAATGTGATATAAGACTAGTAATTTATAGATGGTCATTAGTGACTCGACTGAATCATGAGCAAGTTAAGAACTCCCGCTTATAGGGGTTTGTCCTTAGACTAGTATGGGTGAGAGTGGCCTCATGGCCGACTCAATAAGCCTACCTTCTCGGGTGACGTAACCTCGTAGGTAGTGGGAACTTAATCTGGGCAAGATGGAATTCACTCATTCCTACACTAAGGAATTAGATAGGTTGTTCCCTTAAGAACCGACTCGTGTCTTGAACAACAGGGCCCCACCCTCTATGAGGGTATGAGTCTAAGGTAGGACCTTAGACTTGTTGTGCATTAGAGGATCAGTGGTGCTTAAGGAACAAAGAGGTAATCACAGGGGTAAAACGGTAATTTGACCCAGCTGTAATTACCAACAACCTGTGAAGGGTCGACTCATGGGTAATGACTATATCAGTGAACACAATATTATCTACAGTGAGTAGAGTGCAACTACAAATCTATAGTGGAGTGACTTGTAGTTAATGAATATTGATTAACTGGATCAAAGAGTTTGATCAGTTAATCTCATATCATTGGAGCTCATGAACTCTAGGTCCATAAGGTCCCTCCGTTGGCTCAACATGGTAATATTGAGGGTATAAAGTTAGGAATGAAATTGAAGTGTTCAATTTCATATATGAGATGTCATATCAATTATATGTGATATAATATATAGTTTTAATGTGAATTGGATTCACATATTAACTATATACTAAAGAGATAATGAAAGAGGGATATGATGGTAATTTTCAGCCCTATCTCTTTATATATATAGTTGCATAAGATGCAACTAAAAAAAAAGTTAACCTAAGCCTTTGTTGTGTTGTTGGAAAGGTTCCAAGGACACAATCTTCTCTCTCACAACATCTCATCTTACCTAAAGGGAACCCACATTCCTCCCTCACCTAGAGAACAACGGAGAAGATCTGGTGGTTGTGTCTTAGTCCGTTCGTGTTCCAGTTGCTGAGATCGTGATCGTGGGAGAAAGGAGCGCTAGAAGAAAGGTTCTTCAAAGGTACAATTTCTTGTTGTCCATCTAGTTTTATATGCTTAATCTAGTTGTTTTGTTTTTGAATGAAATCGTTGTAACTAAATCGAGAGCGCGTGATTCACAATCGTTTCCGCTGCAGGATTCGATTCCCTTCAATTGGTATCCGAGCCCAATTGCGTTCTTGATTTATGTTCTGGATTTTTCAAGAACGAGGTGGGATTTACTGTTTTGCATGAGATGTATGAACAGTTTTGCAAATTAGATGTTTTCGATTTTGACACTTAGATTTACAATTTTTTCCATTGAATCGTTCAATGTAAGGGGTCGGTGTTTTTGGGTAAATTTAATTGTAAATCGAGTCTATAAGTCCGTGTCGATCAAGGCAAGGTAGTTGCTAATAAGATCGGATCGAAAACGAGCAAGGAATAGCAGATTCCATGTGCTAACTGTGTGCAGCTTTGCAACGTTGCGCTTGCGGAAGGAGCGCGCAGGAGACGACAGCGTTGCAACGTTGTCATCAGCGTCGCAACGCTAAGGCGTTACACAACGCTGCTGATGAGATGCGTTTCAGCCGGCAGAAGAGGACAAACCGCAGCGTTGCAACGTTAGTATCGCAGCAAGGCGAGAGACGCCACAAGCGCAAAGAATCGCGTAAACAGATTTTTTTATTATATATTAAATATAAAAACATTTTATATTTAATTTATATTTTTAATTAATTAATTTTAATTAATAAAATTAGATTATATTAATTAAAATTAAATTTAGGGTGCCAAAATTGGTCTAATTTTGCTATTTAAATTATGCAATTGTTGTGTAATTATTGCCATGCATAATGTATGCTTTTATTTTAGAAATCCCACCTTAGGTTAAACATTTTCATGCATCATTTATAATATAAGGAATTATATTATATAGTTTGTATGATTAATTAATATAAAGTTGTTATATTAATTTATGGATAGCATTGACATGCATTATATATCATGAGATGATTATGCTATGAATGTCTTATTATTCATGTGATGAATGATCAAACACTATAACATAGTATGCATGTCACCTAAGGTTAATTATTAGTTTTAAAATGTTTAGAACTTGAAAATAATAGACCTTAGGTTATCTAGTTCTAATTAGATTAGAATTAGGAACCAAGTAATTTAGAGGAACTTTGTCTAAGGAAAGTTCTGTCTTCTAGGTCAGGGTATTTAAGTTGACTTTAAACGTAACATCCCTACAGAAAACCGACTGGGGAGTGAAATTTAATCGAAGAGTTTATAAATTACAGTAGCGTCAGCGGGTTTATTAAGGGGTTAATAAACTAGAAATCCTAGGTTTAATATAAAGAGTTATATTAAGAAACTTAGGATAAAATCAATATAAGAGTTATATTGATAGAGTTAGGTAAAACCATTAGTCGGGTTTTAGCCTAAGTAAGATTCCTATAACTTTAAAGTATTCAGTGGGAGGAAAAGTGTATGAGATACATATTTTTCCACCTACGCTATCTCCGGGAAGTTCACACCGTGAGACTCATACTTGGCCTCGTGGCGCAAACAGGAGCGTCGCCCTTCGGATGGTGTTTATATGAGTCAATATCAAGGTGAATGGAGAGGGTACTTATAGTGAGTGGGAGCAGGTTTAGTGAAAACAAAAACCTACGGTCTCTTTTGTCGGTTTACACCGTTAGACCACTATGGTCAGCCTGCTAGTTTGGCCTGGACCAGACAATCCCTTCGGAGGGCTTGATCATAGGGGATCGCACACAGAAGACACCCGAAAGGGATAAAGATTTCCATAGACTGTTTTTCAATCTAGTCCTCCCTTCGGCGGATTTTATTGGATGGAGACTCTTGGATCTAAAGACAGAGGGTTACACTCACGGGGTACATAACTTGTTTATGTATCCTGACCGAAAAATGATAACTAAAACCTATAGGAATAAGAGTTATTCTGGTATTAGGTTTTGGTCAAGAGTGTCTTGATTCAGAGGAGTGTTTTTGATTACCCTTCGGTGTCATACATTCTAAACCTTTGGAGTATCATTGCAAATTATAAATGACCTAGGAATCATTTTGATAATTAGCTAAAACATGATTGGATTAGAGTTATAGCAAGAAACTCATACAAGTTTGTTTGTAAATTTTCAGCAAAAATGTCTAGCTTTATAATTTCTTTATTGGGTGCGGAGAAGTTAACCGGAGAGAATATGATGACATGAAAAAACAAACTCAACACTATATTGGTAGTGGATGATCTGAAGTTTGTGCTAACTGAGGAGTGTCCTCAGGTGCCAGGCTCGAATGCGTCACGAAATGTTCGTGATGCATATGATCGATGGATCAAGACCAATGATAAGGCCAAAGTCTACATGCTGGCAAATATGTCTGACATATTAGTCAAGAAGCATGAGGGCATGAGTACCGCCAAGGAAATCATGGATTCCGTGCAGGGTATGTTTGGACAACAGTCCACACAGGCCCGACACAATGCCTTAAAGTACATATTCAACTCAAAGATGCCAGAGGGTACATCTGTTCGGGATCATGTCCTGGATATGATGGTGCACTTCAATATCGTAGAGTCAAATGGTGCTTCCATCGATGAATCGAGCCAGGTCAGCTTCATTCTGGAAACCCTTCCAGATAGTTTCCTGCAGTTTAGAAGTAATGTTGTTATGAACAAGCTTACTTTTAACCTTACCTCCCTTCTGAATGAACTCCAGACCTTTCAATCTTTGATGAAATTTCAGAGATCGAAAGGTGAGGCAAATGTTGCCAGTAGGAGTTATCACAGTGGTTCGACCTCTGAGACAAAAACAGTGGCTTCATCTTCTTCTAACCTAAAAAGGAAGAAGAAGAACATGAAGAAGGTTGGTAAAGGGAAACAGGCTGACAAAGCTGCCGCCTAGAAGGGCAAGAAAGTCAAAGAAATTACTAACAAAGGAAAGTGTTTCCACTGCAACGAAGACGGGCATTGGAAACGGAACTATCCGAAGTACATTACAGAAAAGAAGAAGGAAGGTAAATATGATTTACTTTGCCTAGAACCTTGTTTAGTGGATAATGATAAAACTGCTTGGATACTTGATTCAGGCGCCACTAATCATGTTTGCTCTTCTTTTTTCGTGAAATTGATTCTGGCAAAGAACTACGAAAGGAGAGATAACGCTTCGGGTTTGAAATGGAGAAGTCATCTCACCTGTAGCAGTAGGCACGATGAAGCTTTATTTCGGCAAGAAATATGTATTGTTGGACAATATATTAGTGATACCAGGGTTTACTAGAAACCTTATTTCCATTTCGTGCCTCATAGAACAGTGTATTTCTGTTTCCTTCTCAATGAATAAAGTGTTTATTTTGAAGAAAGGTATAGAAATATGTTCAACATCATTAGAAAATGGATTGTATGTTTTAAGGCCTAATTCAGTCAAAATGGTTTTGAACACTAAATTATTTAAAACTGCAAACGCACAAACTAAGAAACGTAAAATTTCTCCTAAAGAAAATGCTCACCTTTGGCATCTTAGGTTGGGTCACATTAATCTCAATAGGATTGAGAGATTGATAAAGAATGGACTTCTAAACGAGTTAGAAGAAAACTCTTTGTTGGTATGTGAATCCTGCCTAGAAGGCAAAATGACTAAAAGACCTTTTAGTGAAAAGGTTATAGAGCCAAAGACCCTCTATAGCTTATACATTCAGACCTTTGTGGTCCGATGAATGTTAAAGCCAGGGGAGGATATGAATATTTCATCTCTTTTATAGATGATTATTCTAGATTTGGGCATATTTACCTAATGCACCACAAGTCTGAAGCACTTGAAAGGTTCAAGGAATTCAAGACGGAGGTTGAAAATCAATTAGGTAAAACTGTTAAATCACTTCGATCAGATCGAGGTGGAGAGTATATGGATTTAAAATTCCAGACCTATATGATAGAACATGGAATTATATCCCAACTCTCAGCTCCTGACACACCACAACAAAACGGTGTATCGGAAAGGAGAAATAGAACCTTGTTGGACATGGTTCGATCAATGATGAGTTATGCTCATCTCCCTAGTTCCTTTTGGGGTTACACAGTGGAGACTGCAGTATACATTTTGAATAATGTGCCCTGAAAAAGTGTTTCTGAAACACATTTTCAACTCTGGAAAGGACGTAAAGGTAGTTTATGTCACTTCAGGATATGAGGTTGTCCAACACATGTGCTTGTGACAAATCCAAAGAAGTTGGATTCACGTTCAAAGTAATGCCTATTCGTAGAATACCCAAAAGAAACAAGAGGTGGTTTATTCTACGATCCCAAGGAAGATAAGGTTTTTGTGTCGACAAATGCCATTTTCTTAGAGGAGTACCACATAAAGGACCACAAACCAAAAAGTAAAGTTGTGTTGAGTGAGTTAGACGGAACAATAACAAAGGTTGCAAATAAAACTAGTACGTCAACAAGAGTTGTTGATACTGGTTTGTCTAGCCAAGAGAGTTCATCTCAAGAGTTGAGTATGCCTCGACGTAGTGGGAGAGTTATAATACAACCTGACCGTTACATGGGTTTAACTGAAACCCAAGTTGTTATACCAGATGACAACTACGAGGATCCATTGACTTATAATCAAGCAATGGGTGACAAAGACAAAGACAAATGGGTCATAGCCATGGACCAAGAAATGGAGTCTATGTACTTCAATTCTGTTTAGGATCTTGTAGATAAACTTGATGGGGTAAAACCTATAGGTTGTAAGTGGATCTACAAGAGAAAACGTGGTGTAGATGGAAAGGTGCAAACCTTTAAAGCTAGACTAGTAGCAAAGGGTTATACCCAGGTTGAAGGGGTTGACTATGAGGAAACCTTTTCACCTGTTGCTATGTTAAAGTCTATACGTATCCTACTTGCAATTGCCGCATATTATGACTATGAGGTATGACAAATAGATGTCAAGACAGCCTTTTTAAATGGCAATCTTGAGGAAAACATCTACATGAACCAACCCAAAGGGTTCATTGAACCAGGACAAGAGCAAAAGGTTTGCAGGCTTAAAAGGTCAATTTATGGACTGAAACAAGCCTCTAGGTCCTGGAATATAAGATTTGATGAAGCAATCAAATCTTATGGTTTTGACTGAATTATGATGAACCTTGTGTCTACAAGAAAATCATCAATAGTTACATCGCATTCCTAATTCTCTATGTGGATGATATCCTACTCATTGGGAATGATGTAGGTTATCTTCTTCGGCATCAAGGAATGGCTAGCTACGCGATTCCAAATGAAAGATTTGGGTGATGCACAGTTTGTTCTTGGGATCCAGATTGTTCGGAACCGCAAGAATAAAACACTAGCCTTGTCTCAAACATCTTACATAGACAAAGTGTTGTCAAGGTTTAAGATGCAAGATTCCAAAAAGGGTTTGTTGCCTTTTAGACATGGAATCCATTTGTCTAAGGAATAGTGTCCTAAGACACCTCAAGGAGTTGAGGATATGAGACGGATTTCTTATGCATCGGTATTGCTGGGAGCCCGATGTACGCCATGTTGTGTACTAGGCCCGACATCCATTTTGCGATTGGGATGGTCGGTAGGTATCAATCCAATCCAGGACTTGAACACTTTGGACAACGCGTTAAAACAATCCTTAAGTATCTTCTGAGAACAAGGAACTACATGCTTGTGTATGGGGCTAAGGATCCGATCCTTACAGATACACGCATTTCGACTTTCGATCGATAAAGATTCTCGAAAATCTACATCAGGGTCAGTATTCACTCTTAACGGAGGAGTTGTAGTATGGTGAAGCGTCAAACAAGGATGCATCGTTGATTCCACCATGGAGGCCGAATATGTAGCAACTTGTGAAGTAGCTAAAGAGGCCGTTTGGTTAAGGAAATTCATGCTAAATTTGGAAGTTGTTCAAAATATGACTTTGCCCATAACGTTGTATTGCGATAACAGTGGTGCAGTTGTAAATTCGAGAGAACCCCGAAGTCACAAGAGGGGAAAGCACATTGAGCGGAAATATCATCTCATCCGGGAGATCGTGCATAGAGGAGACATGATTGTCACGAAGATAGCCTCAGAGCACAACATTGCTGATCCTTTTACAAAGGCTCTCACGGCTAAAGTTTTTTAGAGTCACCTAGAAGGTCTAGGTTTACAAGTCTTCCCCAACTAGGGCAAGTGGGAGTATTTTGTACAAAGGGGTTTAAATTCCCTAGTTTATTGTATTTACATTACTATAATATTTTAGTACTCCACAATCCTTAGGTCAAGTGGGAGATTGTTGGGATTTATGCCCTAAACTTGTGTAATTTTGATCAATTAAATAAAGGGTTATTTGTTTTGATAGAATTACAGTCTTGCTTTATAAATCCAATAAACTAAGCTCCAAGGTTATAACATATATCTTGAACATCAGTGTAGTGGACACTATTTGGATTGTGTTCAAGAATATAACCTAAATGGTCTATGGTAAAAGAATAAGGTTCGAAACCTCATTCTGGAAACACCATGGATGCGACCCATTTTGTAGTTAGTACAAATGAGGTAATCCAACTCATTCATGTAGTTGACATGCGAGTGGGGGCATCCTGTATGAAGAGTTCATACAAGACCGAACCGCAAATTATTAGTCTAACCAGTGTAACACCGTTAAAAGGACAAGACTAGTAATTTATAGATGGTCATTAGTGACTCGACCTGAATCTTGAGCAAGTTAAGAACTCCTGCTTATAGGGGTTTGTCCTTAGACTAGTATGGGTGAGAGTGGCATGTAGCCGACTCAATAAGCCTACCTTCTCAGGGACAGAACCTCGTAGGTAGCTGGGAACTTAACTAGGCAAGATGGAATTCACTCATTCCTACACTAAGGAATTAGATAGGTTGTTCCCTTAAGAACTGACTCCATGTCTTGAACAACGGGGCCCCGCTCTCTATGAGGGTATGAGTCTAAGGTAGGACCTTAGACTTGTTGTTCATTAGAGGATCAGTGGTGCTTAAGGAACAAAGAGGTAATCACAGGGGTAAAACGATAATTTGACCCAGCTGTAATTACGAAAAACTTGGAAGGGTCGACTCATGGGTAATGACTATATCAGTGGACACAATATTATCTACAGTGAGGAGAGTGCAGTTACAAGTCTATAGTGGAGTGACTTGTAGTTAATGAATATTGATTAACTGGGATCAAAGAGTTTAATCGGTTCATCTCATATCATTAGAGCTCATGAACGGTAGGTCCATTAGGTCCTCCGTTGGCTCAACATGGTAATATTGAGGGTATAAAGTTAGGAATGAAATTGAAGTGTTCAATTTCATATATGAGATGTCATATCAATTATATGTGATATAATATATAGTTTTAATGTGAATTGGATTCACATATTAACTATATACTAAAGAGAGAATGAAAGAGGGATATGATGGTAATTTCCATCCCTATCTCCTTATATATATAGTTGCATAAGATGCAACTAAAAAAAAAGTTAACCTAAGCCTCTGTTGTATTGTTGGAAAGGTTCCAAGAACACAATCTTCTCTCTCACAACATCTCATCTTACCTAAAGGGAACCCACATTCCTCCCTCACCTAGAGAACAACAGAGAAGATCCAGTGGTCGTGTCTTAGTCCGTTTGTGTTCAAGTTGCTGAGATCGTGATCGTGGGAGAAAGGAGCGCTAGAAGAAAGATTCTTCAAAGGTACAATTTCTTGTTGTTCATCTAGTTTTATATGCTTAATCTAGTTGGTTTGTTCTTGAATGAAATCGTTGTAACTAAATCGAGAGCACGCGAGTCACAATCGTTTTCGCTGCGGGATTCGATTCCCTTCAACGACGACGATGACCTGTTGAGGTTTTGAACCCCCCTCTTTCTTGTCTTTAGGCTTAATTTTCCTTTCCTGAGATTGCCCTCGTTATTGCCTGTTTCACTTAGTTGCTCGACAGTTCTAATTCTCTTTTATGTGGTTGTTTCATAGCTTTCAGGCTCTTTTATTGTCTTTGTTAAACTCTGATGTATGTCTGTTTGGAAAAGTTTTGCATGTTAGAAATCTTGTTGGAGCCCAACCCATTTTCTGAATGAAGATTGGTGGAGGTTGGGCATTCTCTGAGATTTTATGGAGTGCATATCTGCTTGTTAGGTTCTAGAAAAATTTTGGTTTTCTCCTAGCTATGTCGTTATGCTGCCAAAATTTCGGCGCGAACGGTGTGGCAGAGTAACTTCCCTAACGTAGGTTTGTTCCAAGTTTTAGGGTCGTTATAGTTGGTATTAGAGTTTTAGGTTTTAGATTATGTAGACTCGCTCACATCGTGAGCTTTCTTGTCTTCCAAGTTGGGATTTATGCCCTAAAACTTGTAGTTTTTAAATAATGTTCTAATTAATGTAATAAAGAGTTATTATTATCAATAAAGAGTTATTGTTCATTATTTATGATATTGCCCTTTTATTAACTCTAAATCCAATAAACTAACATCCAAGGTTGTAATATGTCTCTTGAACTGAATGTAGTGTACATATAAGGATCTCAGTTCGAGATACAACTTAAAGGGTCTATAGTAAAGGGATAAGGCTTGGGTACCTTAACTTGGTAATACTATGGATATGGCCCACTTTGTATACGATATAAACATAGTGATCCTAATGTGTTCGTGTAGACGACATGTGAGTGGGGATATCCAATGTGATGAGATTGGATAAAACCGGACCACGAAATAGTAACCATTAGCTGTAACTCCGTTGACTAGTTAGGTTTCTATTTCACTAGGATGACCTAGGCAACTTGATCTCAATCTTGAGCAGGTTACGAACTCCTATGTGGGAGGGATTGTCCTTTGACTAGTATGGGTGAGAGTGACAAGATTCGGAGACTCAATAAGATGGAATTCACTCCTTCCCGCCTAATAGGGTAAGTAGATGAATGTTCCCTTAAGTGGTGTCTCTGGGACTTGAACAAAATGCCCGATCCTCCCATTGTCCCGAGAGGGACTTCTGTTTGTTGGTAGGACCACAAACAAATTGTTCATTAGAGGAGCACTGGGACTTAAGGTAAAACATGTAACCCAGGGGTAAAACGGTAATTTGATCCAGCTGGTGTTACGAACATTCGTGAAGGATTGACTTGTTGTTATTGGTCAATATCCGTGGACACAGAAATATATCTGTAGTGAGAATAGTGCAACTGCGGGACTTTAGTGGAGTGTTCCCACAGTTAACGAATGTTGATTAGGAGGTTAATGAGATTAGCCGAATAATTGATGCGAAAATATCGAGTGCCTTAAACTAATGTAAATTAGAACAACACTCCGACACTTATACGACGTGCAAGTATACACGGTCGAGAGCAGCAAGTGATAAGTTAAAGTATCGATCCCACGAGGACTAGCTAAACCTAAATGAATGAGTGTCCTAGCAAATTTTCCTTATTTTAATGCAATGCATGAGTGTGCAAATTACTATTGTAAATAAATAAATTAATGTGATAAGAAAAATAAGATAAGACAAAAGAAAATAACTGAATTTAAATGCGGGGAGAGGAGAATGCAAACAAGAGAGAAGATGCAAGAGATGAGATTTGTAATGAAAAATAGGCTCGGGTTAGGTTAGAGTTCAAATGTTCAATTGGAATAAATTTTGAGTGATGCCTTGAATTTACCTACACATGCATTCAAATGATTCTTTCCAAAATCACTAAGTTTTCCAATTGTGATCTAAATTATGCCCATGATTTTAGGTTCTAAGTGGGTTAATTATCCCTAATCAACTCAATAATCCTAGAATGAAATTTTAGTTTTCTAATTCATTAGCTTTCCCAAGTTTATGAATTATAGAGAAATTAAAAAGGCCAATTTTAATTCTCATGCCACGTTAAATTCAATAAAATTTCATAAATTCAATCAATGACATCAACCATAAATTTAATCCAAAATTACATTAAAACAACCTAAACCTTGCCTAAGACAATAGTTCAGGACAAAAATCAACTCACAAACTTCTAATTGATGCATGCTCTTATCGATCAAAGAATTCAAGAAAACAACGTTCACAAATTAAGCATAAATCAGTCACAATTCTAGCCTAAAAACAATCACGAATTCGGTCTAAAATAGTGAACAAAAATAGTATTAAATATGTGTCCAGTAGCAGAAAAACAGCATTAACAATTAGAGATTAGGAGAGGTAATGGCACGAAGCAAAACACTAAGAGATACCACCGAAGATAGCAGATCATAGCAGCAGATTTTAGTTTTTACAGGTTCCGTGCGACAGAAATATCTCATCAACCAAAGCTCGGAATGACGATCCAACCGTTCAAAAAGACGGCCTGTGAGTGTACAACAAGCTGTCAAACTTTCAGCACAATCCAACGGTTGAAACGCCGGGAAACAAAATCTTTGTGAGTGCCGCCGGTGAAAAACCGGACTGCACTGATCTCCCAATGTGACAGAAATATCTGATGCACCGAAGCTCAAAATGACAATCCGACCATTCAAAGTAAAGCCCTTTGAGTCTCAAACAAGCTGTCAAAATTGCAGCACAATCCAACGGTTGAAACTTCCGAAAACGATAACTTTGTGAGGGTCGTCTGTGAAAAACTAAACTGTACGATTTTTTGCTACATTAATGGCACCTTGAATCTTTGGATTTTTCTTCACTCGCACGATTGCTACAACAATGACACCTTCATGATTCTTCTCTTCAATGCACACCTTTGTTGTAGCAATCGCCCTTCTCTCTCTTGCTCTCTTCCCTTTTTGTGGCAACTCCTTCTCTCCCGGTCTTTTCTACTTTTTGTGGCAACTCTTCTCTCCACTTTGCACTTGTGAACCCTAGCCTCCTTATATAAGATGGTGTTGCCCTAATTCCATAAATTACAAAAATCTCCTTAGGGGTAGAAAGACCGGGTAAGATGTCTAAAATGCCCTTAGGGACTCTTGTAATTTTTATAATCTCCTGCACGCAAAAAAATCCCAAATAAATATATGAAGTCAATTATAAATCAAAATACGCAAGGATTTTTGGAGTTAAAGAAAAATCTCAAATTTTGGTACTTAATTAACTGTTAGCTTATTTTCCTAAATTTCTTAAATTAAAGCACAAAAACATCAAAATTAATTCTTTTTGCACCTAATGCTTAAATTCAAGATTTTAAAGCTAACGCACATAATTTAGGTATAAAATAACATGAGGATCACTAAATTAGATGCAATTCAAGTGGATTAAACACTAAAATTCTAGTAAAATAACTCACTTATGGTGAGTTATCAATAATCTCGTATCGTTGGAGCTTCTGATCTGTAGGTCCATTAGGTCCACCTTCTAGCTCGTAAAGGATTCTTAGATCATTTGAATTTGAAATGTTCAAATTCAATTAGGGAATAAACATTAATGTATAAAGATATATTATAATATAAAGTTTTGGAACTTTATATTATAAATTTAATTTGATTATGATTCATATTAAATTACATGAGAGAATTAAATATTTGAAAGAGTTCAAATATTATATTAAATGTGAATGAGATTCATATTTAAAAACTATAGATTAAAGTTAATGTACATAAGATGTGCATTAAAACTATAGGTCAAAGGAAAAAATGATTAAATGTGATTTAGTCCTAACTAAATATATGATATTTAATTTGTTTTTAATTAAATGTGATTTAATTAAAATTAATATAATTAAATAAGATTTAATTAATTATATATTAATTATATTAATTAATTAAAATTAAAATATTTAATTATTTTTTAATTTAATAATTAATGAGAGTGTGTCATGATGACACGTTCCCAAATCCTCTCAATTACCTCTCGATAAGGAGGGAGGAATTACCCTCTGTATGAATAAGTTTCTTCTGTATGGGGAGTTGATTGATCGAAAAAAAACTAGTGAGAAGAATTGGATTTTTCTCAGAAACTCTCTCAACACAATTCCCTTTTCTCTCTTCCAATTTGTTGGTTGTCTTCCCACTAAGGCTTGATCTAAGACACTCAGAGGATAGAAGGTCAACTTTGTGGTAGTGTCCTATTTGAAGAACATAACTGTTGTATTGAGGTTGTTGTGCATTTTTGGAGCAAGGTGTTGCAAGGACTTTGAAACTACAAAGGTAACAATTGTTCTTTCCTTTTAGTTTTAGAAATATACAACATGCTAATTAATTGTTAATCCATGCTTTAGTGTTTAATTTACTTATCTCTGTTTAAATTGCCAATGTATGGATTTTTGGAATAAACCAAAACAATCAAGCAATACGATCTGTATAATTACACATTTTCGCTGCTCACAGAGATTCAATTCCCTTCAATTGGTATCAGAGCAATTCTTGTTTTGTTTAGGTTGAAACAAAATTGCATTGGTTAGGTGGGAATTGCATATGGTTTGCTGTTAAACTGTTATGAAAAAGTTTGACCTTAGTTTTCTATTTGATTTGATCAAATTCATGTAAAGGCCCCTGTGTTTTTGGGCATTAAAGTGCAATATCGAGTCTGTAATGAAGTTATTGAGTCGTTCCTGACAAGTTTGAAGACATTCCGATGAGATTCGGGAGCAATTTGAAGCTTTGGAGTTGTTGTTTTCAAAGCACCGAGCATGTTGCTGCACCAGCAACGTTTCAACGCCACACCATTCCTCAGCGTTGCGACGTTGGACATAACGCTGATGATTCCTATCGATAAGGGATCTGAGGGGTAGCAGCGTTGCAACGCCGTTTCATGGTGTTGCAACGCTAGCCCGATGTTGGACGCGAGCACGAGGGAGGCTGCGTTGCAACGCTCGTGCCATTGGCAGAATGGAGCAGATGGGTTCAGCTTTGGTTCGAGCGGTTCGGGTCGTGGATGGTCCGGTTCGAGCGGGTTCAATAGTTTTGGACCGTTTTTGTAATAAAGTTAATGTAATTTTATTATTTCTTGCACTTTAGGGGCCAAATTTTTCGGTTTAATGGTTATTTTCTTTATGAATATCATTTAGAATTATTCTCACCTTAGGATAAGCATGTTCATGCATTTTATCTATATAATTGTTATATGAGAATGATGAAAATGCATGTTTATTTTTCATGAGTAATTAGTTATAATTGTTATAATTTAATTATATGAAAAATGAGAAGCATGGAGCATGAAATTACTTAGCTTAATATAATTGTTATATTTTTTAAGTAATTTGAATGATTCAAAGAGTTGAATAGCAATGTATTTCCAATTAGAATACGTTTGTTGAGAATTTCATATAGTTCTTTGTCATAACTTAATTATTAAAATTTATAAAAGTTATAAATGAGTTTTAGAAACTATAACCTAACAAAGAAATGCATGCAAACATAGGAACTTGGGTAAAATGAAATTAGTTTTAAATTGTTTCAAATTAATTTAGACCTAAGTTTAATTTCGAATAGGATTAGAAATGAGTCTTACATAGTATTTTAAATAATTTAAAATATAGTAGGACAATAGGACATTGATTATAAGGGAACTCTACCGGTGATGTTCTGTCTAAGGTTGGAAGTACTTAAGCTGACGGTTAACGGAACACCTCCTACCTGGGAACTGACCTAGTGCCTGAGTTGAATTAACCATAGTCTTGTAGCATGCTTTATATCTAAGTAATTAAAATGTTTATTTCACCTAGACATAAGTTTAAAAGACCTAGTTATAACAGTTATAATAGGCATAGACTTAGATAGATTCTTTTAGCTAGAATTCGACTAAGTTAAACCTATACCCTAACTTTAGGAACTTCAGTGGGAGAAAATGAGATGTTCGCATCGAGTTTACTCTCACGTCCTCAAGAGTTCACACCGTGAGTTCCATGCTTGGCTATGTGGCGTCAATAGGGTGTCCCCCTACGGTAAGTGTTTGCATGGTTCAATACCAAGGTGAATGAGGGAAGTACCTATGGTAAATGGGAGAAGGACGCGTGTCAACGTATCCTACGGTCTCCTCCATTAGGTCGCACTGTGAGATTTCTATAGTCTGCCTGCTAGGTTGCCTTGAAGCAACCAATCCCTACAGAGGGCCTGAGTATAGGGATCGGAATACCGCAAACTCCAGAAATGGATAGGGTCTCTTAGGTAATTTGTCAATAGTTTTCTTTCTTAATAGTAGCGTGTTGGCTCGGACCTATTGGATCTGAAAATGGTAGGGTCACATTTACAGGATAAGTTAAGCGAGTTAACAAGTCCTTGACCAAACAAACGGTAGCTAAGAATCATTGGGACATGAGATGTTCTGGTAGTGAGAATTAACTGAGATAATCTCAATTCAGGGGAGGAGTGATGGACCACCCGACGGTGGTTTTTATTCTAAACCCTTAAAGTATCGTTGCAAAATTAAAGGTTTAATTTAAACATTAGGGTTCTTGAATAATTTTGCTAAAATTGATTGGGTTGTAATGAGTTTTAAAAGGCATAACTAATTAGAACTATTTTGTAATTTCAGCATGTCGTCCTTTATTATAGCCTTACTCAAAATTAAACGTTTAACTGGCGAAAATTATACTACGTGGAAGTCCAACTTGAATACAATTCTGGTTGTTGACGACCTTCGGTTTGTACTGACTAAAGAGTGTCCTCAGGTCCCTGCTCGAAACGCTCCTCAAGCTGTTAAGAATGTGTATGACCGTTGGATCAAGGTCAATGATAAGGCCAAGGTCTATATTTTGGCTAGTGTTTCTGAAGTTCTGGCGAAAATGCACGAGGACATGGTCTCAGCTTGTGAGGTCATGAGTTCATTGCAGAATATGTTCGGACAACCGTCTGGACAGCTTCGACATGAATCCCTAAAAAACATTTATAACTCCCATATGAAGAGGGGTCTTCGGTGAGAGAACACGTTCTCGATCTGATGGTCCACTTCAACGTGGCAGAAATGAACGACGCGGTCATAGACGAGCAAAGTCAGGTGTCGTTCATCCTGGAATCTCTTCCGAAGAGTTTCCTGCAATTCCGCAGCAATGCGGTCATGAACAAGATAGAGTATAACCTGACTTCCCTCCTAAATGAGTTGCAGACTTACGAGTCTCTTATGAAAAATAAGGGACAAGTTGATGGAGAGACAAATCTGTTTGCCCATTCAAAAAGGGTCTAGATGGGTTCATCCTCTGGAACCAAGTCCTGCGGTTCTTCTTCTGGGATTAAGAAGACTCAGAAGAAGAGGAAAGGAGGAAAGGGGAAGGCTTCTGCTGCTGCAGACAGTGAGCTCAAAGCGAAGAAAGGTAAATGCGATTTACTTGTTCTTGAAACATGCTTAGTGAAAAGTGATGACTTTACCTGGATACATGATTCATGAGCCACTAACCATGTTTGCTCTTTTTTACAGGAAACTAGTTCCTTCAAGGAGCTCGATGAGGGTGAGATGATGCTCAGGGTCGGAATGGGAAACGTCGTCTCAACTCGTGCAGTGGGAGATGCGAAGTTGTTTTTCAGAGATATTTTTAATTTTAGAAAATATGTACATAGTTCCTAGACTTAAGAGGAACTTATTGTCTATCTCTTATTTAATTGAACATTGTTATTGTATTTCTTTTTCATCTAATGAAGTGTTCATTTCGAAAAAGGGTGTAAATGTTTGTTTAGCTAAATTAGAAAACGACTTATATATACTTAAACCGAACCAAACCAAAGCAATTTTAAATCATGAGATGTTTAAAACTACAAATACTCAAAGTAAAAGACAAAAGGTTTCTCCTAATAATAATACCTATCTTTGGCATCTTAGACTTGGTCACATAAATCTCAACCGGATTGAAAGATTAACTAAGAATGTACTTCTAAACAAGTTAGAAGATGATTCTTTACCTCCTTGTGAATCTGAAGGGATCGAATCCCGCAGTGGAAGCGATTGTGAATCGCGTGTTCTTATTTAGTCTCATGGATTTCAATCAAGATCAAATAAAACTAAGATTAAGCATGCTATAAGATATTGAAAAGCAAGTAATTACCTTTGAGGAACTCTTTCTTCAAGTGCTCATTCTCCCACGATCACGATCTCAGCAACTCGAACTCGAAAGAATGAAGACACCACCACCGGATCTTCACCGTTGTTCTCTAGGTGAGGGAGGAAGGTGGGTTCCTTTAGGGTGAGATGTGGAGTTTTGAGAGAAGGTGTGTGTGTGGAACTTTTCCAACTACACAACAATAGGATAATCTAGGGTTTCCAAAGATTAGATTCAAAATTGCAACTCATGCAACTATTTATAGGGAAATAGGGTAGAAATTACCATCTTATCCCTCCTTCATTCTCTCATTAGCATATAGTTTATATGTGAATCTAATTCACATTAAAACCATATATTATATCAATTATATCATATATAACTGACATAACATCTCATATATGAAATTGAACACTCAATTTCATTCCTAACTTTATACCCTCAATATTACCATGTTGAGCCAACGAAGGGACCTAATGGACCTACAGTTCATGAGCTCCAATGATGTCAGATTGACTGATCAAACTCTTTGATCCAGTTAATCAATATTCATTAACTACAAGTCACTCCATTATAGACTTGTAGCTGCACTCTCCTCACTGTACATTATATTGTGTCCATTGATATAATCATTACCCATGAGTCGACCCTTCACAGGTTGTTCGTAATCACAGCTGGGTCAAATTACCATTTTACCCCTGTGATTATCTCTTTGTTCCTTAAGCACCACTAATCCTCTAATGAACAACAAGTCTAAGGTCCTACCATAGACTCATACCCTCTTAAGTTAGTTTAGAGGGCGGGGCCCCGTTGTTCAAGATCTGGACTCAGTTCTTAAGGGAACAACCTATCTAATTCCTTAGTGTAGGAATGATTGATTTTCATCTTGTATAGTTAAGTCCCCAGCTACCTAGAGGTTCTGACCCTGAGAAGGTAGGCTAATTGAGTCGGCTACAGGCCACTCTCACCCATACTAGTCTATGGACAAACTCCTATAAGCAGAGTTCTTAACTTACTCAAGATTCAGGTCGAGTCACTAATGACCATCTATAAATTATCAGTCTTATCCTGTTAACGGTGTTATATTGGTTAGACTAATAATTTGCAGTCTAGTCTTGAATGAACTCTTCATACAGGATGCCCCCACTCGCATGTCAACCACATGAATGAGTTGGATTACCTCATTTGTACTAATTACAAAGTGGGTCGCATCCATGGTTACACTGTGGATGTGACCCGCTTTGTATTAGATACAAGCGAGGTGATCCAGCTCGCTCATGTGGTTGACATGCGAGTGGGGGCATCCTGTGAAATGAGATTGTACAAGACCGAACTGTGAATTATTAGACTTATTGATGTAACTCCGTTAACAGTATAGGACTAATAACTTCTTCGATGACCATTAGTGACTCGTCCTTAATCTTGAGTGTGTTACAGACTCCTGTCTGCAGGAGTTTGTCCTTTGACTAGTACGGGTGAGGGTGGTCACAGTTACTCGCTCAATATGCCTATCTTCTCAAGGACATGACCTCGTGGGGAGCTGGGAAGTTAACTACACAAGATGGAATTCACTCGTTCCCGAGCTAGGAAAATTAGAAGGGTTGTTCCCTTAAGTGTTGTCTCCAGGGCTTGGAAAACGGGCGCCCACCCTCTCACTGGCTCGAGAGGGATGTTGTTTATGGTTGGACCATGCAACGTAGTTGTTGTTGCGTAAAATTATATTGCAATACCGCAAGTGTACGAGTCAAGTTTTAGTATAGTGATTTCAGATTTTCGAGTATCATCCTCGGGAATGGGTTTCTTGATTAATTAATTACCAAGATACTAATTCTCAATTTTAGCTAAAGTAACATACCATGGATAGATGGTGAAAGTAAAGACAAACGATAGACAAACAAGTGGAGACACGAATATGATAGATTTAGAGGAAATTGACTTCACAAGTTAATAACTTATTTGACACATGCAATGAACTAATGTGATGAATTTATAAACAAGAAGTAAGATACTCAAGAAAATTTCTCGATTCATAGCGAGCCTCGCACACACAAGAAATTCTATAGTCTTCATATGAATCTAAAAGCATGCACGACATTAAGCAACTTCTTTATGTGTTTTCCTTAGACTTCTAGGTCATTTTCATGCCAGACTTCTAAGAGTTTTGACAACTTTGCTCTAATTTAAGCTTCTTTCTCTCGAGTCCACTTAAACCAACAAAATCAGATAATTGAAGAACGAATTGCCAAAAATAAGTAACAAAACATAATTCAATACAAAAGTAAATAAGTCTTAACATGCAAATCAAACCCTAGCTACAACAATTACTTCAAATCACAATAAAAACTAAGCTAAAGATATATAAAA
The DNA here is from genome assembly GCA_036507285.1 of Trichosanthes cucumerina. Lineage (NCBI taxonomy): Eukaryota > Viridiplantae > Streptophyta > Magnoliopsida > Cucurbitales > Cucurbitaceae > Trichosanthes > Trichosanthes cucumerina. The sequence goes on from CM071841.1 coordinate 21,479,305, forward strand.
CGTCTTAAAATGGTGTTACAATCTGAAAGAAAGAGAAAATAAACTTATGTGTGATGTCGGTCCTTCGTCCCCGAGCTCCCGCCTCGATCTCAAACCTCCACGAATGCTTTGGCTTCCCAGGAATGCTCACTTTTCTCTTCTTACAGAGTGTATTTCGAAATTAGGGTGCAATCTCTATCAAATTCGACTCCCTTTGAAAGAAGATACAATGTTGTATTTATAGTGGAAATCGGTACAGTGTTGCAATATTGTACCCTCAACGCGTAGCATATATAGAATGTGTCGGCGGCATTGCAACGCTGAGGGCAGCGTTGCAACGCTGCAACCTTAACGCGTGTGCCTCTCTATCGAACTAGCGTTGTGACGCTGCAAGGCAGCGTTGCAACGCCCTTGCCACGGTCATGTTTCTTGGCTTTTTATTGAGATAGTGTTGTGACGCTGCAAGGCAGCGTTGCAACGCTATCGACATGGCTTCTCTATGCATGAAAACAATAATCACGGCGTTGCAATGCTCTGCATGGCCTTGCAACGCCATTACCTCGAGTCCTCTAGCTGGATTCGTCCTTCTACTTCCAATTGATGTTATTTTAAACTCCAAAAAGCCTCAATTTGATCTCGAGTGATCCAAAATGTCTCCAATTGTCCTGTTTAAGCTCTTAACCTGAAATTGAGTGATTTAAACACATCAAAACCATGAAATTATCATAAATCTAGCAATAATTAAGCTTAAGGATAGCACATTTTGTGTGTTATCAAATACCCCAAAACTTAAACTTTTGCTAGTCCCGAGCAAAAACATAATTAAACATGAGATTGTTCTTATACATACATCTGACTCAAGCCTCACAGATTTAAGAGAAAATTTTTGCTATCACAGGAAACATTCAAACATAATACTTCAGCAAGCAATTTAAAAATTTTCCTAAGTGTTCCTACGTGTATGTGTGTGATTAGCCTATGTTTCCTTCATTTTTACTAAGCCCTGATCAACTTTATTTGACTCTCCATTCAACTTCCCCCTATACTGGTCATAATTACTAATCTTTGAGCCTCCCCACATTCAAGAAGTAAACAACTTTACTCAACACCTAATCACTTTTTATCACTTTTTCTATTTTCTTCTTTTTTTTGTGTAAGGACACTAGCTTTCACACATCCACTGCAGGGATCCTTGAGCACTCGCTGAATGAGTGGCCTAACTGATCACAGTGAAGGTACCTCTTTTGCCCTCACGAATTTTTTTCTTTTATAAACAAACCACAAAAACAAACTATTTCACAATAGGCAAATATTATATAGATCATGCACTTCATATTGTCATTCACCCTATCCTGCAGTTTAACTCTCAAATAAGCTCTTAGACCTATCAAGGTGACATTAAACTTCTAAGCCTAATAACTTTGTTCTAAGCATTTCAAAACTACAGGAATACAGGCTATGTGCATAGTAGTGCAGGAAAAACTTACGAAAATTTTTAAATTTACTCAAATTCATATCATGCTCTCAAGTTTCAGCAGAATCACAAAAAAATTTCAATTAATTCTTATCCTAGGCTATCATGATCATACTTATGCAAAAGATTAATCAGCAATTCAACATATTCTCAAGACAGTCACAACATATCAAAAACAACCCACCCTCAAACTTAAACTAAACATTGCCCCCAATGTTTGCAAAGTAAGCTCAAATCAAGTAAGAAGAGTAAGAGTGAACAATACTGTCCTGAGTTATGGAGATTTCTGAGTTCCTTGGATAGCCTAAACACGTGTGTTGGAGTTCCACAGAACGGGAGCATGGGTTTCAACGAGGGAAGACATCAACAACAACCTAATAAAGCAAAGCAAACAAACTAGTAAGAAAATAACAAACAACCAAAACAAACTAAAAACAGAAAACAGATATAACAGGAATGTAAAGCTTGGGTTGCCTCCAAAGAAGCGCTTTCTTTAATACTCCCTCAAGGTGTTTCTTTCCTATCCTGTAGCGCTCGGAGTGATGTATTCATGTGGTTGATCTGCGTCTCAATATTCTTTATGGCAGCTCCATGACTAGTCACTATGCCAGTTAGACTGGTGGCTGCATTCTCCAGTTTGTTGGACCTATTTCTGGATTCAGCTATAAAGGAGTGCACTATTTCTTTAAGAGATGGTTTCATCTCAGACGTAGAAGCATACCCTGTAGGAGGATTCAACACATTTTTATTGTTAGTGATGGAGATCAGATCCCCTTGAGCAGCGGAAACGTGATTTGGAATCGTAATTGCAAGTTTATTTTGGTTGAAAACAAATACCAATACATTGGAGAAAATACAGAGATAAGCATACATTTTTAATCTAATTAGACATGGATATAATCATGCAAACATGCTAATACAATGAACTAAACTAAAAGAAAGAGTTTAGTTACCTTTGTAGACACAAATTACCAGCAGCAACTCCTTGCTTCCTATTTCCTCAGCAACACAGGAACTGGAGAGTTTCTTCTTTGTTTTCTCCAACAGGACAGCACCAAAAGTGAAAACCTCCTATTCTCTAGATTCTACTTAGATCAAACCTTTGTGGGAAGGGATCCAACAATTGGAAAGCAGGGAATTTTCAGAGAGAGAGAGAATTTCCAAAAGCAATACCAAATTGAAGAAAAATGATCGAACTACCAAAATCCCTCTTCCTCGAGAGGTTATGCCAGAGGAGTTCTTCCCCCCACTCCCTATCGATAGGGAGTTAGTGGAGAAGAAGGGAACGTGTCCTCCTGACACGTTCCCATTAATTAATTTAATAATTAATTAATTATTAATTAAATCAAATTTAATTAAATATCATATATTTAATTAATCTTAAAATATCATATATTTAAATAAGATTAAATCATATTTAATCCATTTCTCCTCTAATCTATAGTTTTAATGGACATCACATGCACATTAAATTTTAACCATAGTTTTCAAATATGAATCACATTCACATTTGAATTTAATATTTGAACTCTTTGAAATATTCAAATATTAAATTCTCTCATATAATTTAATATGAATCATATTCACATTAAATTCATAATATATAGTTCCAAAACTATATATTATATCGTATCTATATACATTAAATTTATTCCCTAATGAATTTGAACATTTCAAATTCAAACGATCTAAGAACCCTTTACGAGCTAGAAGGTGGACCTAATGGACCTAAAGATCAGAAGCTCCAACGATACGAGATTACTCGGTTCATCTCATTAACCTCCTAATCAACATTCGTTAACTGCGGGAACACTCCACTAAAGTCCTGCAGCTGCACTCTTCTCACTGTAGATATATTTCTGTGTCCACGGATATTGACCAATAACAGCAAGTCAATCCTTTACGACTATTCGTAACACCAATTGGGGTCAAATTATCATTTACCCTGTGGTTACATCTTGTACCTTAAGTACCAAAGTGCTCTCTAATGAACAATTTGTTTGTGGTCCTACCAACAAACAGAGTCCCTCTCGGGCCAATGAGAGGGTCGGGCCCTTTGTTCAAATCCCGGAAACACCACTCAAGGGAACATTCCTCTACTTACCCTAGTAGGCGGGAAGGAGTGAATTCCATCTTGCTAGGCTAAGTCTCCAACTGCTCACTCGGTCTTGTCCCCAAGAAGGTAGGCTTATTCAGGCGGCGAATCTGGCCACTCTCACCCATACTAGTCAAAGGACAATCCTTCGCAAACAGGAGTTCGTAACCCGCTCAGGATTGAGATCAAGTTGCCTAGGTCATCCTAGTGAAATAGAAACCTAGCTAGTCAATGGAGTTACATCTACTGGTTACTATTTCGCGGTCCGGTCTTATGTAATCTCATTACATAGGATATACTCACATGTCATCTACACGAATCACGTTAGGATCACAGTGTTTGTATCATATACAAAGTGGGCCACATCCATAGTTTTACCAGGGTAAGGTACCCAAACCTTATCCCCTTACTATGGACCCTTTAGGATGTATCTCGAACCGAGATCCTTTATATGTACACTACATTCAGTTAAAAATACATTTTACAGCCTTGGATGTTTAGTTTATTGGATTTAGGGTTAAAATAATGACAATATCGTAAATAACGAACAATAACACTTTATTACAATAATTAAAACATAATTACAAACTACGAGTTTTAGGGCACAAACCCCAACAAACTCCCACTTGAACTAAAACTCTAGTGGGATACATTACAATCTAAAACAGTGGTTACAGAGATACAAATACAATAAACTAGGGCATCCATATACCCATTACATATCTCCCACTTGCCCTAGATTAGCCTATGTACATATCTCGTAGACCTAGACTTTCCAGATGACCCTCGAACACTTTAGTCGTGAGAGTCTTTGTAAACGGATCAGCAATGTTGTGCTCCAGAGCGATCTTTGTGACTGTCACATCTCCTCGTTGCACTATCTCTCGTAGCAGGTGATACTTCCTCTTGATGTGCTTGCCTCGCTTATGGCTGCGTGGTTCCTTCAAATTGGCTACTGCACCACTGCTGTCACAGTATAAGGTGATGGGAAATTCTATATTTGGAACAACTTCCAAATCAGTAAGGAATTTCCTTAGCCAAACAACCTCTTTAGCTGCTTCACAAGCAGCGACATACTCAGCCTTCATCGTGGAGTCAGCGATGCATCCTTGATTGATGCTTCGCCATACTAGCTCCCCCGTTAAGGGTGAAAACTGATCCCGATGTGAATATCCTATAATTCTTATCGGTCTGAAAATCAGAATCAGTGTATCTAGTAAGGATCAAATCCTTAGTCTCATACACAAGCGTATAGTCCCTCGTTCTCCTAAGATACTTGAGGATATTTTTAACTGCGGTCCAGTGGTCTAACCCTGGATTAGATTGGTACCTACTGAATATTCCCACTGCATAACAAATGTCTGGCCTTTTGCACAACATAGCATACATTAAGCTACCCACTGCAAAGGCATATATAGGGAATACGTCTCATATCCTCAACCTCTTGAGGTGTCTTAGGACATTGTTCCTTAGACAGATGAACCCCATGCCTGAAGGATAATAAGGCTCTCTTGGAATTCTGTATCGAATATTGGGCCAACATTTTGTCAATATAAGATGCTTGAGACAGAGCTAACATTCTGTTCTTGCGATTTTTGAAGATCTGAATCCCAAGAACATACTGCGCCTCTCCCAAATCTTTCATTTGGAATTAGGTCGCTAGCCAATTCTTTATGTCAGTAAGGTATCCTACATCATTCCCAATGAGTAGGATATCATCCACATAAAGCACTAAGAAAGCTAGTTTGTTGTTGATGATCCTCTTGTAAACACAAGGCTCATCATCGTTTTGGTCAAAGCCATAAGACTTGATCGCAGTATCAAATCTTATGTTCCAAGATCTGGATGCTTGTTTAAACCCTGGTAAAAAATTTCCAAGTACGAATTAGGGTCTTCTGTCGCTTGTCCTCTAAAAGCACCTTCCCTAATCATCTGGATAAGCCCTGTTTTAAATTCAAAATTATTATCATTTATGGGGGCATGGACAATTCCAGCCTGCTCAGAATTAAACACATGTTGGAAATACTCCTTGATGGGTTTAGGGTTGTTGATTAACTCCTGATCAACCATTGTCTGAGTTTCTACTCTTCCTTGCCTTAGAAATCTCCTACAGGTCCTCTCAATCTCAGGATCAAAAGGATGCAAATCTGCAGCTCTATCCTTGGGCATATACTTGGAGGTACAAAAAAAAACAGGAATTAGACAACAAAACTAGGAAAGGAAAGAAAACATAAAAAGAAAGAGAACACAAAAAAGAATAAAACAGAGACTAGAACATAAACTTGGGTTGCCTCCCAAGAAGCGCTTTCTTTAACGTTTTTAGCTAGACGGTGACTTATCAAGGCACGTAAAACTGCTCATATTTCTTTGGGCCCTTCTTGCTTGAATCGATATAGCCTTCTAAGTCTAAAAGGCTTTTATGTTTTTCCTGGGCACCAGAAATAAGATTATTTTTGGTATTTTTGTGTATTGAAATAAAAGAACAAAAATCAAAACAAGACTCGTGAGTGTAGGACAGATGTCTATCAAGATTAAAGGAAATTTCTGGAGATAAAAGGGGAAAGGACTTTTCAGCGTCGAACTCTATCACCTGAATCTCCCCTGTGGAAGTGATTGTATTACCACTGTCTACCTCACAAACCTGTTTCTGGTGTGTTTCAGTCCCCTCAAACCCATTCTCACTATCATATGAATAAGTCCTCCTAGAGGGCTCCTCCTCAGTGGCAAGAATAAGAAATTGCTCCTGTAAGGCCTTAAGGGAAATTACTAATTGATTAAGATAATGAGTTCTTTCATGTACTATTTCCCAAACTTCTACCACTTTAGCCTCTAACCTATCCAACCTTTCTAATTCATCATGAACAAAATTTTAAATTTTCAATTCTAACGTATATTCCATTAATAGGTCCACAAGAGAAGAGTTTTCTATAGGTTGGTCAGGGTACGAGAAATTTTGGTTCCAAATGCCTAAATAATTACCATCAAAAGAATTTTCATCCATCATAGAGTCAGAATGGTAAAGATTAGACAAATGGTATCTAGAAAAATCATGATGCACATACCTGGGGTCCTGAGAGGGACAGTACAATGGTGGAGAATCGAAATCATGCAAAGTCATACTTTAAAAATCAGTACTTCAAGTCAAGACTTTTACACACTAGCAACACAACCAAAAAACAGGAGACAAAGACTCAAAAACAAACAAATAAGAAAACAAATAAGGAAACAAACAACAAACACACAATGAAACAAATAAGGAAAGACAACACAAACACACTTTAGTCTAAAATCTCAAATTTTCTCCTAATATTAATTAATCTAAATAATCGTCATTCCCCAGCAACGGCACCAAAAACTTGTTGCGTAAAATTATATAGCAATACCGCAAGTGTACGGGTCAAGTTTTAGTATAGTGATTTTAGAGTTCTAAGTATCGTCTTCGGGAATGAGTTTCTAGATTAATTAATTACCAATATACTAATTCTTAATTTTAGCTAAAGTAACATAACATGGATAGATGGTGAAAGTAAAGACAAACGATAGACAAACAAGTGGAGACACGAATATGATAGATTTAGAGGAAATTGACTTCACAAGTTAATAATTTATTTGACACATGCAATGAACTAATGTGATGAATTTATAAACAAGAAGTAAGATACTCAAGAAAATCTCTCGATTCTTCGTGAGCATCGCATACAAAATAAATTCTATAGTCTCAATATGAATCTAAAAGCATGCATGACATTAAGCAACTTCTTTATGTGTTTCCCTTAGACTTCTAGGTCATTCTCTAAAGGGAATGAGAATCCCCGCGCAGCGGAAGACGATCGAATCGTCGTGGTATCGTTACTCTACTCGAATTTCACTAAAATTAACTATCTAATAGTTAAGGCTAAACATGTTCAAAAGGAAAGAAAAAAACAGCAAGTTAGTGTTACTTACTTGTTGAAGACTTTCTTCAAGAATTCCTTTCCAGCGGATCACGAACTCTTCGTGAAATTCCGATCTCAAACTCGAAATCTCCTCTCGAACAAGAACACCCCCAAAGTCTTCTCGGTTGCACTTCCTTTGGAAGAAGGAAAGTGGTGGGACTTTGTGTTTTGGAGAAGGGAGGAGTGTAGAGAGTGAAGGGAATCGAATCCCGCAGCGGAAGCGATTGTGAATCGCGCGCTCTTGATTTAGTTACAACGATTTCATTCAAGAACGAAAACAACTAGTTTAAGCATATAAAACTAGATGGAGAACAAGAAATTGTACCTTTGAAGAACCTTTCTTCAAGTGCTCTTCTTCTCTACAGATCAAGATCTCAGCAACACGAACCACGAACGTACTAAGACACGACCATTGGATCTTCTCCGTTGTTCTCTAGGTGAGGGAGGAATGTGGGTTCCCTTTAGGTAAGATGAGATGTTGTGAGAGAGAGAGATTGTGGTCTTTGGAACATTTCCAACAACACTACCAAATGGCATACAATGTTTCTTCACCTAGTTGCATCTCATGCAACCATATATATAAGGAAATAGGATGGACATGACCATCCTACCCTTCCTTTATTCTCACATTAGTATATGGTTTATATGTGAATCTAATTCACATTAAAACTATATATTATATCATATACAATTGATATAACACCTCATGTATGAAATTTGAACACTTCAATTTCATTCCTAACTTTATATCCTCAATATAACCATGTTGAGCCAACGAAGGGACCTAATGGACCTACAGTTCATGAGCTCCAATGATATGAGATTAACTGACAAAACTCTTTGATCCAGTTAATCAATATTCATTAACTACAAGTCACTCCACTATAGACTTGTAGTTGCACTCTCCTCACTGTAGATAATATTGTGTCCACTGATATAGTCATTACTCATGAGTCGACCCTTCACAGGTTGTTCGTAATTACAGTTGGGTTAAATTACCGTTTTACCACTGTGATTACCTCTTTGTTCCTTAAGCACCACTGATCCTCTAATGAACAACAAGTCTAAGGTCCTACCTTAGACTTATATCCTCATAGAGAGAGGGGCCCCGTTGTTCAAGACATGGAGTCAGTTCTTAAGGGAACAACCAATCTAATTCCTTAGTGTAGGAATGAGTTAATTCCATCTTGCACAGTTAAGTTCCCAGCTACCTACGAGGTTCTCATGTCCAGAGAATGTAGGCTTATTGAGTCACTCACAGCCACTCTCACCCATACTAGTCTAAGGACAAACCCCTATAAGCAGGAGTTCTTACCTTGCTCAGGATTCAGGTCGAGTCACTAATGACCATCTATAAATTACTAATCTTATCCTGTTAACGGTGTTACACTGGTTAGACTAATAATATGCGGTCCGGTCTTGTATGAACTCTTCATACAGAATGCCCCCACTCGCATGTCAACTACATGAATGAGTTGGATTGCCTCATTTGTACTAATTACAAAATGGGCCGCACCATGGTGTTTCCAGAATGAGGTTTCCAACCTTATTCTTATACCATAGACCATTTAGGTTATATTGTTGAACACAATCCCAATAGTGTCCGCTACACTGATGTTCAAGATATATGTTATAACCTTGGAGCTTAGTTTATTGGATTTATAAAGCAAGACTGTAATTCCATCAAAACAAATAACCCTTTATTTAATTGATCAAAATTACACAAGTTTAGGGCATAAATCCCAACAGAGAGAGTAGAGAGAAAATCTTCTCTTCTTTTTGGTTAAAATCCAAAAAAATGAAAGATTAGCTTAGGAAACCCATCTTGCAAAGGGTTTAAATAGTGGAAATTGATAGAGTTAAAATCTCCACATTATTACCACTTTACCACAACTATAGGTTATATATTATAAGATATCTCATATCTCATATTACAAATCACATTTGCAATAATGTGGATTTATTAAATTCAATCACATTCAATTTAATTTCTCTCAATTAATTTCTCCAATTAGCCCTAATTCAACAATTAAGCTAACCTATAATTTATTATGAATCTCATTCACATTAAACTATATATTATATCATTCATATCTCATATAAATGACATAAATGCCCTTTAAGTGAAATTGAACACTTCAATTCACACCAAAACATTAACCCTTCTTTTAACCGAGATTGAGCCAACCGAGGAGCCTAATGGACCTACAGTGACGAGCTTCAATGGTACGAGATTAAACTATCAAACTCTTTGACCCGGTTAGTCAACATTCATTAGCTACGGTAACACTTCACTATAGCCCGTAGTTGCACTCCCGTCAGTGCAGAATATTACGTGTCCACTGATATAACCAATGCCCATGAGTCGACCCTTCACAAGTTGTTCGTAGACACGGATGTGTCAAATTACCGTTTTACCCCTGTGTCTACCTCTTGTTCCTTAAGTCCCCACTGCTCCTCTAATGAACAACATATTGTGATGGTTCAACCATACACAACACCCTTCTCGGGCCAGTGAGAAGGTGGGTGCCCGTTGTCCAAACCCTGGAGACAACACTTAAGGGAACAACCCCTCTAGTTTCCCTAATGGCGGGAACGAGTGAATTCCATCTCGAGTAGTTAAGTTCCCAGCTCTCTACTTGGTCCTGTCCCTGAGAAGATAGGCATATTGGGTGAGTTACTGTGACAACCCTCACCCGTACTAGTCAAAGGACAAGCCCCCGCAGACAGGAGTCCGTAACACGCTCGAGATTCGTGTCGAGTCACTAATGGTCATCTACGGTTATTAGTCCTTCATCACAACGGTGTTACATCGGTGAGGTCTAATAATTCATGGTCCTGGTCTTGTACAATCTCATTGCACGGATGCCTCACTCGCATGTCAACCACATGAACGAGTCGATCACCTCGTTTGTATCTAATACAAAGCGGGTCGCATCCACAGCGTATCCAGGATTAGGTCTCCAACCCTATCCATATACTGTAGACAATTCAGGTCATTAACTCGAACGTGATCCTTCCTGTGTGTCCACTACACACCGTTCAAGTTCTAGTTCTCTCATAAATACAATTACCCAGGAGCTTAGTTTATTGGAAAAGTTTGTAAATATTGCGAGACACAAAGTAATGAAATAAATAAATCTTATTAATTTCAAACAGTAATTTTCAAACACGAGATTAGGACAAAAATCCCAACAAACTCCCATTTTGACTAAGCTAGTGGAGAAAATACATTTCTGAAATGTACATAAATTACAATGAAGTAATACAATAAACTAGGGCATTGAATACCCATTTACATATCTCCCACTTGTCCTAGTCAGGAAGCACTCGAAGACCTAGACTCTCTAGGTGACCCTCAAACACCTTAGCCGTGAGGGGCTTTGTAAATGGATCAGCTACGTTGTGCTCCAACGCTATCTGCGTTACTGTCACGTCTCCGCGGTGCACAATCTCCGGTATCAAGTGATACTTCCACTCAATGTGTTTGCCTCTCTTATGGCTCTGAGGCTCTCCGGAGTTGGCTACTGCACCACTGTTGTCACAGAACAGTGTGATTGGAAAGTTCATATTTGGAAAAACGTCCAAATCTGTCATGAACTTCCTAAGCCAAACAACTTCCTTTGTAGCTTCACAAGCTGCAACGTACTCCGCTTCCATAGTGGAATCGGCGATGCATCCCTGCTTGATGTTTCGCCATGCTACAGCTCCTCCATTTAGAATGAAGGTTGACCCCGAAGTGGATTTCCTAGAATCCTTATCGGTCTGAAAGTCCGGATCCGTGTATCACGTAAGGATCAAATCCCCACTGCCATACACTAAGTTGTAGTTCCTCATTCTCCTAAGATACTTGAGGATTGCCTTTACGGTTGTCCAGTGATCTAATCATGGATTTGATTGATACCTACTGACAATCCCTACTGCATAACAGATGACAGGCCTAGTACACAACATGACATACATCAGTCTCCCTACAGCTAGAGCATATGGGATCCGTCTCATATCCTCAACCTCTTGAGGAGTCTTAGGACATTGATCCTTAGACAAGTTAACCCCATGCCTGAAAGGCAACAAGCCCTTCTTAGAGTTTTGCATCTTATATCTAGACAACATCTTGTCAATATAAGACGTCTGAGACAAGGCTAGCGTTTTATTCTTCCAGTTCCGGACTATCTGGATACCTAGAACATATTGAGCCTCTCCCAAATCTTTCATTTGGAATTGCGAAGCTAGCCACTTCTTGACGTCAGTAAGAAATTCTACCTTATTCCCAATGAGAAGAATATCATCCACATACAATACTAAAAATGCGACCGTTTTGTCAACGATTTTCTTGTAGACACAAGGCTCGTCGACATTTTGATCAAAGCCATAAGATTTGATTGCCTCATCAAACCTTATATTCCAAGACCTCGAAGCTGGTTTCAGTCCATAAATGGACCTATGAAGCCGGCAAACCTTTTGCTCTTGGCCTTGGGCAATGTACCCTTTGGGCTGGTCCATGTAGATGGTTTCATCAAGTTTGCCATTCAGAAAGCCTATTTTGACGTCCATCTGCCATACCTCGTAGTCATAATACGCGACAATGGCCAGAAAGATCCTAATCAACTTTACCATGGCAATAGGTGAAAAGGTTTCCTCATAGTCAACCCCTTCGACCTGGGTAAAACCCTTTGCCACTAGTCGGGCTTTGAAGGTCTGCACCTTCCCATCTACGCCACGTTAACGCTTGTAGATCCATTTGCAACCAATAGGTTTTACCCCATCCGGTTGATCCACAAGCTCCCAGACGGAATTGAAATACATAAACTCCATTTCCTTGTCCATTGCTTTAATCCATTCGTCTTTGTCAACATCAGCCATTGCCTGATCATAGGATAATGGATCCCCGTAGTCATCATCATGAGTGACAACTGAGGTTTCAACTAAACCCATGTAACGATCAGGTTGTCTCACAGCCCTCCCACTACGTCGAGGCATTCCCAACTCTTGGGAACGGATTTGACTAGACGTACTAGGATCAACAACACTTGTTGACGTACTAGCCCCATCAGCAACTCTTGCTGATGTACTGTCCATTTCGTTTAACACAATTTTACTTCTTCGTAAATGATCCCTGACGTGGTCTTCCTCTAGGAAAGTGGCGTTTGTCGACACAAGCACCCTATTTTCAGGTTTGACACCAACACGTGGGTCGAGCATCCCTAAATTCTAAAGTGATGTAAACTATCTTTACGTCCACTCAAGAGTTCGAAAGGTGTTTCACAAACACTCTTCGACGTAACGTTGTTCAAAATATAGATTGTAGTCTCCACTGAGTAACCCCAAAAAGAATCAGGGAGACGAGCGTAGCTCATCATCGACCGAACCATGTCCAACAAGGTTCTGTTTCTCCTCTCCGATACACCATTCTGCTGTGGCATACCAGGTGCTGAGAGTTGGGACGTAATTCCGTGTTCTATCATATATGAAGGGAATGAAAATCCTCGCGCAGCAGAAGACGATCGAATCGTCAAGGTATCGTTACGCTACTTGATTTTTGTTAAAACGATCTAACTCTTAGATCTAAGTTAAACAAGTAAATAAGGAAGAAATTACAGCAAGAAGAACTCTACTTACTTGTTGTAGACTGTTCTTCAAAGTTCCTTCCTCGCTCATGAACACTTCGCGCTTCTCGATCTCAACGAAATCTTCTCTCGAACAAAACCCGAACACAACCACTCAGAGTCTCGGTTGTTCTTCTTTTAGAAAGAAGGAAAGTTGTGGGACTATTGGTTTTGGAGAGGGAGGAGAATTGAGAGAGTTGAGAGAATTTTAATCTTTTCTATTTGGTGAAAACCAAAAATGAGAGAATTAATCACTAATCCCTTCTTGCAAAGGGTTTAAATAGTGGAAATAATCATGGAGTTAAAACCTCCACATAATCACCATTTTATCACAACCATAGGTTATGCAAATCACATTTGCATAACCATATAATATAAGATATCTCATATCTCATATTGCAAATCACATTTGCAATAATTGTGGATTAATTAATTGAATCACATCCAATTTAATTTCTCTCAATTAGATTCTCCAATTAGCCCTAATTCAACAATTAGGCTAATCTATAGTTTATTATGAATCTCATTCACATTAAACTATATATTATCTCATTCATATCTCATATAAATGACATAAATGCCCTTTAAGTGAAATTGAACACTTCAATTTCATACAACAACATTAATCCTTCTCTTAACCTAGATTGAGCCAACCGAGGGACCTAATGGACCTATAGTGACGGGCTCCAATGATCTGAGATTAACCTATCAAACTCTTTGACCCGGTTAATCATCATTCATTAGCTACGGTAACACTCCACTATAGCCCGTAGCTGCACTCCCGTCAGTGCAGAATATCATGTGTCCACTGATATAACCAATGCCTATGAGTCGACCCTTCACATGTTGTTCGTAGACACGACTTGGTCAAATTACTGTTTTACCCCTGTGTCTACCTCTTGTTCCTTAAGTCCACACTGCTCCTCTAATGAACAACACATTGTGATGGTCCAACCATACACAACACCCTTCTCGGGCGGTGAGAAGGTGGGCGCCCGTTGTCCAAGCCACAGAGACAACGACTTAAGGAAACAACCCTCTACTTTCCCTAAAGGCGGAACGAGTGAATTTCATCTCACGTAGTTAAGTTCCCGCCTCCTACTTGGTCCCGTCCCCTGAGAAGATAGGCATATTGGGCGAGTAATTGTGACCACCCTCACCAGTACTAGTCAAAGGATGACCCGCATGACAAGAGTCCATAACACGCTCGAGATTCGTGTCGAGTCACTAATGGTCATCTCACGAAGTTATTAGTCTCATCACAATCTGCGGTGTTACATCATTAGGTCTAATAATTCACGGTCCAGATCTTGTACAATCTCATTGCACAGATGACCCCACTCGCATGTCAACCACATGAACGAGTAAGATCACCTCGTTTGTATCTAATACAAAGCGGGTGGCATCCACAAGATGTATCGAGTGGGTCTCCAACCCTATCCATATACGGTGAGACCGTTCGGGTCATTAACTCGAACGTGATCCTCCCCGTGTGTCCACTACACACCGCTCAAGTTCTAATTCTCTCATAAATTCAATGACCTGGAGCTTAGTTTATTGGAAAAGTTTGTAAATATTATGAGACACAAAGTAATGAAATAAATAACTCTTATTAATTTCAAACATTATTTACAAACACGAGATTAGGACAAAAATCAAACAAACTCCCACTTGGACTAAGCTAGTGGAGAAAATACATTTCTGAAATGTACATAAATTACAATGAAGTAATACAATAAACTAAGGCATTGAATACCCGTTTACACATTTCCAACTTGCCCTAGTCAGGAAGCTCTCGAAGACTTAGACTCTCTAGGTGACCCTCAAAAACCTTAACCGTGAGGGGCTTTGTAAATGGATCAGCTACGTTATGCTCCGACGCTATCTGTGTGACTGTCACGTCTCCGCGGTGCACAATCTCCCGTATCAAATGATACTCTCGCTCAATGTGTTTGCCTCTCTTATGGCTCCGAGGCTCTTTGGAGTTGGCTCTTTGCCACTTTGTTATCACGAGCGATTGTGATCGACAAGTTCATATTTGGAACAACTTCCAAATCTGTCATGAACTTCCTAAGCCAAAAAGCTTCCTTTGCAGCTTCACAAGCCGCAATATACTCCGCTTCCATAATGGAATCGGCAATTCATCCCAGCTTAATGCTTCGCCATACTACAGCTCCTCCATTAAGAATGAAGGCTGACCCCGAAGTGGATTTTCTAGAATCCTTATCGGTCTGAAAGTTAGAAACTGTGTATCCCGTAAGGATCAAATCCCCACTACCATACACTAAGCTGTAGTTCCTCGTTCTCCTAAGATACTTGAGGATTGGCTTTACGGCTGTCCAGCGATCTAATCCTTGATTGGACTGATACCTACTGACAATCCCTATTGCATAACAGATGTCGGGCCTAGTACACAACATGGCATACATCAGGCTCCCTACAGCTGAAGCATATGGAATCCGTCTCATATCCTCAACATCTTGAGGAGTCTTAGGACACTGATCCTCAGACAAGTGAACCCTATGCCTGAAAGGCAGCAAGCCCTTCTTGGAGTTCTGCATCTTATATCTAGACAACATCTTGTCAATATAAGACACCTGAGACAAGGCTAGCGTTACGTTCTTCCTGGTTCGGACAATGCGGATACCTAGAACATACCGAGCTTCTCCCAAATCTTTCATTTGGAATCATGAAGCTAGCCACTTCTTAACGTCGATGAAATTCTACCTCATTTCCAATGAAAAGAATATCATCCACATACAACACTAAAAATGCGATGCTTTGTCAACGATTTTCTTGTAGACACAAGGCTCGTCGACATTTTGATCAAAGCCATAAGATTTGATCGCCTCATCAAACTTTATATTCCAAGACCTCGAAGCTTGTTTCAGCCCATAAATGGACCTATGAAGCCGGTAAACCTTTGGCTCTTGGCCTTGGGTAATGAACCCTTTGGGTTGGTCCATGTAGATGGTTTCATCAAGTTTGCCATTTAGAAAGGCTGTCTTGACGTCCATCTGCCATACCTCGTAGTCATAATACGCGACAATGGCCAGAAGGATCCTGATCGACTTTACCATGGCAACAGTGAAAAGGTCTCCTCATAGTCAACCCTTCAACTGGGTAAAACCCTTTGCCACTAGTCGGGTTTTGAAGGTCTGCACCTTCTCATCTACGCCACGTTTACGCTTGTAGATCCATTTGCAACCAATAGGTTTGACCCCATCCGATTTATCCACAAGCTCCCAGACATAATTGAAGTACATAGACTTCATTTCCTTGTCCATAACTTTAATCCACTTGTCTTTGTCAAC
Source organism: Trichosanthes cucumerina (assembly GCA_036507285.1). Lineage (NCBI taxonomy): Eukaryota > Viridiplantae > Streptophyta > Magnoliopsida > Cucurbitales > Cucurbitaceae > Trichosanthes > Trichosanthes cucumerina. The sequence continues at coordinate 21,495,708 of CM071841.1, forward strand.
ATCAACCATTGCCTAATCATAGGTTAATGGATCCTCGCGGTCATCATCAGGAGCGACAACTGAGGTTTCAGCTAAACCCATGTAACGATCAGGCTGTCTCACAACCCTCCCACTACGTCGAGGCATTCCCAACTCTTGGGAACGGATTTGACTAGACGTGCTAGGATCAACAACACTTGTTGACGTACTAGCCCCCATCAAAGAACTCTTTGCGAGGTCTCGCCCATTTCATTTAGCACAATTTTACTCCTTGGTAAATGATCCCTGACGTGGTCTTCCTCTAGGAAAGTGGCATTTGTCGACACAAGCACCCTATTTTCCTTAGGATCGTAAAATAGACCACCCCTAGTCTCTTTAGGGTAACCTACGAATAGGCACAATTTCGAACGGGGTTTCAACTTTTTCGGGTTTGACACCAACACGTGGGTCGGGCATCCCCAAATTCTGAAGTGATGTAAACTGCTTTTACGTCCACTCCAGAGTTCGAAAGGTGTTTCACAAACACTCTTCGACGGAACGTTGTTCAAAATATAAACCGCATCCTCCACCAGCTGCGTACCTCAAAAAGAATCGAGAGAGACGAGCATAGCTCATCATCGACCAACCATGTCCAACAAGGTTCTGTTTCTCCTTTCCGATACACCATTCTGCTGTGGCATACCAGGTGCTGAGAGTTGGGACGTAATTCCGTGTTCTATCATATAGTCTTGGAATTTAGTGTCCATATACTCTCCACCTCGATCCGATCGAAGTGTTTTAAGTGATTTGCCTAAGAGGTTCTCAACCTCAGTCTTGTACTTCTTGAAGTTTTCAAGAGTTTCAGACTTCTTGTGCATTAAGTAAATATACCCATACCTCGAGTAATCGTCTATGAAAGACGCGAAGTATTCATAACCACCTCGAGCTTTAACATTCATCGGACCACAAAGGTCAGAATGTACTAACTCAAGGGGCTCTTTGGCTCTATATCCTTTTCCACTAAAAGGACGTTTGGTCATCTTGCCCTCAAGGCATGACTCACACATCGGTAAAGAGTTTTCTTCCAACTCGTTTAGAAGCCCACTCTTCACAAGTTTCTCAATCCTATTGAGATTAATGTGGCCTAATCGTAGATGCCAAAGATGGACATTTTCTTTAGGAGAAACGTTCGCTCTCTTAGTTCGCGTTTCTGTAGTTTTAAATAATTCAGTATTCAAAACACTTTTGACCGAATTAGGTTTCAAAACATACAGATTATGCTCAAGTGAAGCTGAACAAATAAGATTGTCTTTGAAAGAAATAAACGCTTTATTGGATTCAAAGGAAACAGATATACATTGTTCAATTAGGCAGGAAATGGAAACAAGGTTTCTAGTAAACCCTGGTACAATGTACAAATTATCTAATAATAAGTACTTCCCACCAAAATGTAGCTTCACTGTGCGATTGTTGCGCAGCGAGACAAGCTCCCTGATCCAACCCGTAGAGTCACCTCACCTCTCGCAATGGTAGTGCCAGAATCAATCCTCGAAAGAAGATCAAACATGGTTAGTGGCGCCCCGAATCCAATATCCAGCAGAGTCACTACTCTCCACTAAACAGGTTTCTGTCACAAGTAAATCACATTTACCTTGATTCTTCCTCTCGGCTAGGAATTTGGGACAGTTTCTCTTCCAGTGACCGCCCCCATTGCAGTGAAAACACTTTCCTTTTTCTGCAAGTTCCTTGACCTTCTTGCCCTTCTGGGCGGCAGCTCGGTCACTTTTACCCCTCTTCATCCTCTTCTTCCCTTTCGGGCGTGAAGGAGCAACATGTTTCGTCCCAGAGGTTGAACCCCTGTGATAAGACTCAGAGGGCAACATTTGCCTCGGTTCCGCGCCCTAACCTGCTCAAGGACCGAAATTCAGAGCTCATTGAGGAGGGTAGTCAGAGTGTAGCTAATTTTGTTCATAACAGCATTGCTACGAAAATGAAGAAAACTCTTCGGAAGAGTTTTCAGAATAAAACTGACTTGGCTCGACTCGTCGATCGAAGCCCCGTTCATCTCAGCTAGTTAAAGTGGGTCATCATGTCTAGAACATGTTCACGGACAGACGACTCCTCTTTCATCCGTGTATTGAAGACGTATTTGAGTGAGTCATGCCGGACCTGAAAGGTCTGTTGTCCAAACATTTCCTGCAAGGACTCCATGATCTCCTTAGCGGTGACCATCAGCTCATGCTTCTTTGCCAAGATATCAACATGCTGGCAATGATATAGACCTTTGCCTTTTCATTGGCCCTGATCCATCGATCGTATGCATCGCGAACACTTCGTGACGAAGTCGAGCCCGGTATCATAGGAAACTCCTCAGAGAGCATGAACTTAATATCGTCAGTTACCAAAATTGTGTTTATGTTGTTTTTCCAAGTTTGGTAATTATCTCCCACTAATTTATCGGACGTGAGTAGAGCTATAATTGCGCTAGACATGTTTTAAGCTGAAAAATTAAGAAAACTTTGTGTTAGTCTCGCAACAAACTTTTGAAATCCAATCAAGTTTTAGCAAAATTGTTTCATGATCCCTAGGTCATTCAAAATTTTGCAATGATATCCTAAAGGTTTAGAATGACCGCCACCGAAGGGTGAACAGAACACTCATCCTCTAGGACGAGACTTTCTCGATCGCACCCTAATCCTGAATAACTCTTATTCCATTAGGCGTCTAATTACCATTGTTCGGTCGAATTCATTAACACTTAACGAATTCTGTGAGAGTCACCCTCAATCTTTAAGTTTCCAAGCATCCGTCCAAACAATAGGCACTGAAGGGTGAACCAAGAAGGAAAACCAACTAGGAAACTGTATCCCTTTCGAGAATTCACGGTGTTCAGACTCCCATGATCGAGGCCCCTCCGGGGGATTGTGCAGTCGAGGCCAAACTAGCAGGCGGATCATAGGCGTCTCACGGTGTGAATGGAAAGAAGAGACTGTGGGTCCCGTTTTCACAAGTCACGCTCCCACTCACTATAAGTACTCTCTCCATCCACGATGATATTGATCTATACAAATGCCACCCGAAGGGGGACGCTCCCATTTGCGCCACGAGGCCGAGTATAGATCTCACGGTGTGGACTTAACGGAGATTTGTGGTTGGAAAATCAAATGTATCTCATACACTTTATTTCCTCCCACTCAGCACTTTAATTTTAATAGGGATTGACCTAGATAAACCGACTAGAATTTACCTAAGTCTAGAAATATAACTCTTATATGGCATTAACCTAAGTTTATAATCACATTATTACTTAGGTCTTTGTGCGTAAATTAAAATACTTTTAGTTAGCGGCACTCACGATAAGTATAATCTAAGAATCTCCAGACCGAATTCACTCCCAGATCGGTTTCCAGGTAGGGGTGTTCCGCAAGCGTCAACTTAAATACCTCAGCCTTAGACAAAACCTTCCTTAGACAGAGTTACTAATCAGTCTCCATTCATAGACTAAACTTTGATTTCCTAATTTCTAATCTCATTAGAAAATAGAAAACCTAAGTCTAATTATTCAAGTTCTAAACTCTTTAAAATTAATAATTAACTTAGGTTGCATGCATTTCTATGTTATAGTGCTTGATCATTCATCAAATGAATAACTATATACTATAACATAATATAATTCATCACATGAATATAAATGCATGAGCATACTTTAATCTAAAAAATATAACACTTATATTAATTAAATTAAACATGCATTTAATTACATTATAACTCTTATAATATAACCTATCATGCAAACTATATATTATAACTCTTATAATATAAATGATGCATGAAAATGTTTAACCTAAGGTGGGATTTAAAATCTATATGACATACAATATGCACATAGAATATAATTAAATCATACATCTCATGCATAAAATAATTAAATAGCAAAAATCGACCAGTTTTTGGCACCTAGGGGGCAATTATTTAATTAAATAACATTAATATAACTTTATATTAATATTATTTAATAAAAAAATTAAATAAAATAAATAAGTACATTTTACAAATAAAAATAATAAAAAATAGAAAAAACTGCCCCTCAAAAGAGAATAACCACCCACGTCTCGCGAATCGCAAGCGAATTACTCCCCCACTACGCTGCGTGCGGCGTTACGCGGCGTGTGCAGCGTTGCAATGCTGCCACGTCCAGCGTTGAGGCCAGCGTGCTCCACGTCGTGGCGTTGCAACGCTACGCCTAGCGTTGCAACGCTGCTCTGCAGCCAAGCCAGCGCCCGGAAGGATAGCGTTGAGACGCCGATGAACAGCGTCTCAACGCCATCGACAGAACAGCAAACTCCTTTGTCCCCGAGCTCCTGCCTCGATCTCGAACCTCAACGAATGCTTTGGCTTCCCAGGAATGCTCATTTTTCTCTTCTTACAGAGTGTATTTCGAAATTATGGTGCAATTTCTATCAAATTTGGCTCCCTTTGCAAGAAGATACAATGTTGTATTTATAGTGAAAATCGGTACAACGTTGCAACGCTAGCAACGCTATGGATAGCATTGCAACGCTGTACCCTAAACACGTAGCATATATAGAATGTGTCGGCAACGTTGCAACGCTGAGGGCAGCGTTGCAACGCCGCTACCTTAACGTGTGTGCCTCTCTATCGAACTGGCATTGCGACGCTACAAGCCAGCGTTGCAACGCCCTCGCCACGGTCATGTTGCTTGCCTTTTATCGAGATAGCGTTGCGACGTTGCAACGCTATCGGCATGGCTTCTCTATGCATGAAAACAACAATCACGACATTCCAACACCATCACATTGGGTCCTTTAGCTTGAATTGGTCATTCTACTTCCAATTAATGTTATTTTAAGCTCCAAAAAGCCTCGATTTGATCCCGAGTGATCCATAATGTCTCCAATTGTCATGTTTAAGCTCTTAACCTGAAATTGAGTGATTTAAGCTCATCAAAGCCTTGAAATTATCATAAAACTAGCAATAATTAAGCCTAAGGATAGCACATTTTGTGTGCTAGCAATTTTTCATTAGAGGAGCAGTGGGACTTAAGGAGCAAGAAGTAGACACAGGGGCAAAATAGTAATTTGACCTAGCTGTGACTACGAACAACCAGTGAAGGGTCAACTCACGGACATTGGTTATATCGATGGACATAACTTGTCCTACAGTGATGGGAGTGCAGCTACGGGTTTTAGTGGAGTGTTACCGTAGTTAATGAATGTTGGTTAACCGGGTCAAAGAGTTTGACAAATTAATATCGGATCATTGGAGCTCGTTATCTATAGGTCCATTAGGTCCCTCGGTTGGCTCAAACTGTATAAATTGAGGGTTTATAATTTTGTGTGGATTTGAAGTGTTCAAATTCATTAATTGGGTATTTATGTCATTTATATGTGATATAGTTGACATAATATATAGTTTTATGTGAATGAGATTCATAATAAACTATAGTATAGCCTAATTGATTAATTAGTGCTAATTGGGGAAATTGAATTGAGAGAAATTAAATTGAATGTGATTCAATTTAAAATTCCACAATTATACAAATGAGATTTCTATAATAAGGTATGAGATACCTTATTGTATGTGATATGCAAATATGATTTGCATATCATAAGGTTGTGGTAAAATGGTTAATTGGTGGAGATCTTAACTCCACCACACACCATTATTTAAAGGCTTGGTGGGAAGCCTTTTGCAAGGGATAGTCTCATTTTTTGGGTTTTGATCTAAGAACTCTCTTCTCTCTCAAAGAACTCTCTCTACACTCTCTTCTCACCCAAAACTAAAGGGAGTCCCACATACTCTCCCTCAACCTACCGAGAACAGCCGAGAAACTCTTTTGGAGGTGTCCAACTGTTCGGTTCGAGGATCGTTGTTGTAGAGGTTGTTGATACGAAGGAGTTCGTGATCGGAGAAGAAAGCAGTGAAGAATGGTTCTTCAAGAGGTTAGTATACCTAATTGTTTCTATTTTCTTCTAGTTCAAAAGTATGTTTAGCCTAAAATTTATGAGATAAGTTCGATTTTAAGTAATGTCGAATCAACGACGTTTCACGACGTCTTCCGCTGGGAGATTTTCATTCCCTTCAATTGGTATCAGAGTCAATCGTTGCTCTTCGTTGTGTATTCTGTCATTTCTTATAATTAGGTGGGTAACCTTTAATTTCATAAGATGATCTTGTTGGTTTGCGTATTGGATAATTTTATTTTTTGGCACTTAGATAGGTTTACATTAAAAGTTGATGAGATCAATGTAAGGGCCCGTTGTTTTAGGCATTTTTTTTAATGTTAATCAAGTCTGTAAGTCCGTGTCGATTGTGGCAAGAGTTGTTGTGAAGAAAACGGAGCGAAAACGGGTGATATCGATGAAAAAAAACAAAGGGAGTTTGCTGAAACTTCATCGGCGTTACGACGTTGTTCTTCGGCGTCGCAACGCCAACTGTGTGGATCAATGGCTGGTTGCAGTGCAGCGTTGCGACGCAAGCCGTTGCGTTGTAACATTGATGGCGTTGGGCACACGAGGCTTGACATTGGACGCTGCAGCGTTGCAACGCTGACCACGGCGTTACAACCCTGAAGCGTAGTGGGTAGTTACGCGAGAGAATCGAGCGGGAGTGGCGACGTGAAGGTTCTTTGAGCGCGCGTTCGAGGCGGGCTTCAAAGAACCGCTTTTTTAATTTATTTTCTTTTTAGTAAATTAAGTTTATTTAATTTATTTTAAATATTAATATAATTGTTATATTAATGTTAATTAATTAAATTAATGTCCCTAGTGTGCCAAAAATCGGTCCAATATTGCTATTTTTTTTTTTATGCAAGTGTATGAAAAATTCTATGTGCATAATGTATGTCATATAGATTAAAATCTCACCCTAAGTTAAACATTTCATGCATCATTTTATATTATAAGAGTTATAATATATAGTATACATGTTAGGATTATATTATAAGAGTTATAATATAATGTATGTGTTATAATTTAATTAATATAAGTGTTATATTACTTAGATTAAAAGCATTGACATGCATTTATACATGAGATGTATGTATGTTATATAGTTTAATTGTTCATGTGATGAATGATCAAGCACAATAACATAGAAATGCATGTAACCTAAGTTAATTATTAGTTTTAAATAGTTTAGAACTTGAATAATTAGACTTAGATTTTCTAGTTCTAATAAGATTAGAATTAGGAAATCAATATGACTTATGAATGGTGACTAATTAGTAACTATGTCTAAGGAAGGTTCTGCCTAAGGTTGGGGTATTTAAGCTGACGCTATGCGCAACACCCTTACTTGGGAACCGACCTGGGAGTGAATTTGGTCCAGAGATTCATAGGTTATATTCTCGTGAGTGCCGTGAATTAAGAGTTAATTAAATTACTCACATAGACCTAAGTTAATAATGTTATTATAGACTTAGGCTAATCCAATATAAGTGTTATATTGGTAGACTTAGGTAAATTATAGCCGGTTTATCTAGGTCAATCTCAATTAATTTAAAGTACAGAGTGGGAGGAAATAAAGTGTATGAGATACATTTAATTTTTCATCCACAAATCTCCGTAAAGTTCACACCGTGAGATCCATACTCGTACTCGTGGTGCAAATGGAAGCGTCCCCCTTCGGATGGTATTTGTATGGGTCAACATTCAACGTGAATGGAGAGAGTACTTATAGTGAGTGGGAGCGGGATCTGTGAAAACGGGACCCACGGTCTCTTTTATCGATTCACACCGTGAGACGCCTATGATCCGCCTACTAGTTTTACCTGGACCAGACAATCCCTTCGGAGGGCCTTGATCATGGGAGTCGAAACACCATGAATTCCCGAAAGGGATACAATTTCCTTGTTGGTTTTCCTTCATAGTCCTCCCATCGATGGCTATTATTTGGATGGATACTTGGAAATTTAAAGATAGAGGGTGACACTCACAGGATTCATTAAGAGTTAATGGATTCAGACAAAAAAAATGGTAACTGGATGCCTAGTGGAATAAGAGTTATTCTGGTATTAGGGTCTTGTCGAGAAAGTCTTGTCCTAGAGGATGAGTGATTTTTTCTACCCTCCAGTAGCGGTCATTCTAAACCTTTGGGGTATCATTGCAATTTTTTAATGACCTAGGGATCATAGAATAAAATTTGATAAAACTTGATTGGATTTTCAAAGTTTTCTCGAGACTAATACAAAGTTTTTCTTTTTCAGTAATAAAAATGTCAAACGTTATAATTGCTCTTTTAGCTTCGGATAAGTTAGTCGATGGCAATTACCAAACGTTGAAGAACAATATTAACATTATACTGGTAACTAACGACCTTAAGTTCGTGCTCACTGAGGAGTGTCCTCAGGTGCTGAGCTCGTCCGCATCATGAAGTGTTCGTGATGTGTAATATCGGTGATTCAGGGCTAACGAAAAAGTCAAGGTCTACATAATTGCCAGCTTGTCTGAAGCTTTGGCTAAGAAACATGAGGTTATGGTCACCGCAAAGGAGATCATGCAGTCATTGCAGGACATGTTTGGACAACAGCCCTTTCAGGTCCGGCACGATGCCCTCAAACACGTTTTCAATGCAAGGATGAAGGAGGGAACGTCTGTCCGTGAACATGTTCTGGATATGATGACCCACTTTAACCTGGCAGAGATGAACGGTGCTTCGTTCGACGAGTCGAGCTAGGTTAGTTTTATCATGGAGACTCTTTCGAAAAGTTTCCTTCAGTTTCGTAGCAACGTTGTTATGAACAGGATTAGCTACACACAAATATCCTTACTCAACGAACTACAGAACTTTCCGTCCTTGATGCGAGTCAGGGGACCGAAAGCTGAGACAAATGTTGCCTTCAGGTCTTTTCACAGGGGTTCGACCTTTGGGACTAAGTCTGTAGGTTCTTCAGACCCGAAAGGAAAGAAGAAGAAGTTGGGAAAGGGTAAAGTTGACCGCGCTGCCGCCCATAAGGGCAAAAAGGTCAAGGAAGTTGCAGAGAAAGGAAAGTATTTCCATTGCAATGGGGATGGTCATTGGAAGGGGAATTGTCCAAGTTTCTTGTCGATAAGAAGAAAGAAGGTAAATGTGATTTACTTGTTAGAGAAACCTGTTTAGTGGAGAGTGGTGACTTTCTCTAGATACTGGATTCAGGCGCCACTAACCATGTTTGTTCTTCTCTTCAGGGAATTAGTTCCTAGAAGCGGTTTTAAGAGGGTGAGATAACGCTACGGATTGGATCCGGGGAGGTTGTCTCTGTTGCAATGGACGACACAGTGAAGCTATATTTTGGCAGGAAGTACTTATTATTAGGTCATTTATACATAGTACCATGGTTTACTAGAAACATAGTTTCCATTTCCTTCCTGTTAGAACATTGTATTTCTGTTTCTTTCTCTGGTAATAAAGCGTTTATTTCCCAAAATGGAAACATGTTATGTTCTGCTTCACTTGAGATTAATCTTTACGTTTTAATACCTAATTCGGTCAAAAGTGTTTTGAATACTGAATTATTTAAAACGGCTGAAACACGAGCTAAAAGAATAAAAGTTTCTCCAAAACAAAATGCTCATCTTTGGCATCTAAGGTTAGGCCACATAAATCTCAATAGGATTGAGAGACTAGTGAAGAGCGGACTTCTAAGCGAGTTGGAAGAAAAATCTTTACCGGTTTGTGAGTCATGCCTTGAAGGCAAAATGACCAAACGTCCTTTTAGTGGAAAAGGATATAGAGCCACAGAGCCTCTTGAGCTTATACATTCTGACCTTTGTGGTCCTATGAATGTTAAGGCACGAGGAGGTTACGAATACTTTGTATCTTTTATAGATGATTATTCGAGATATGGGTACATTTACCTAATGCATCGGAAGTCTGAAACTCTTGAAAAGTTCAAGGAGTTCAAGACTGAGGTTGAGAACCTGTTAGGTAAAACCATTAAAACACTTCGATCGGATCGAGGTTGAGAGTATATGAATACTGAATTGTAGGGCTATATGATAGAACATGGAATTACGTCCCAACTCTCAGCATCTGGTATGCCACAGCAGAATGGTGTATTGGAGAGGAGAAAAAGAACCTTGTTGGACATAGTTCTGTCGATGATGAGCTATGCTCGTCTCCCTCATTCTTTTTGGGGTTACGCAGTGGAGACTGTGGTTTACATTTTGAACAACGTTCCATCGAAGAGTGTTTCTAAAACACCTTTCGAACTCTGGAGTGGTCGTAAAGGCAGTTTACACCATTTCAGGATTTGGAGATGCCAGACCCATGTGTTGGTGTCAAACCCGAAAAAGTTGGAACCCTGTTCAAAGTTGTGCCTCTTTGTAGGTTGCCCAAAAGAGACAAGAGGTGGTCTGTATTACGATCCTAAGGATGATGGGGTGCTTGTGTCGACAAACGCCACATTCCTTGAGGAAGACCACATCAAGGATCACTTACCAAGGAGTAAGATTGTGTTAAACGAAATGGGCAGTTCGTCAGCAAGAGTTGTTGATGGTGCTAGTACATCAACAAGTGTTGTTGATCCTAGCTCGTCTAGTCAAGTCCGTTCTAAAGAGTTGAGAATGCCTCGACGTAGTGGGAGGGCTGTGAGGCAGCCTTAACGTTACATGGGTTTGGCTAAAACCCAAGTCCTCACCCCTGATAATGACTGCGAGGATCCATTGACCTATGATCAGGAAATGGCAGACGTTGACAAAGACGAATGGATTAAAGTTATGGAACAGGAAATTGAGTCAATGTACTTTAATTCCATCTAGGAGCTTGTGGACCAACTGAATGGGGGTAAACCTATTGGTTACAAGTGGATCTACAAGTGTAAACGTGGTGTAGATGGGAAGGTGCAGACCTTGAAAGTCAGACTAGTGGCAAAGGCGTTTACCCAGGTTGAAGGGGTTGACTATGAGGAAACATTTTCTCTTGTTGCCATGGTAAAGTCTATCAGGATCCTTCTAGCTATCGCCGCATATTATGACTATGAGGTATGACAGATGGATGTCAAGACGACCTTTCTGAATGGCAATCTTGGCGAGACCATGTACTTGGACCAACCCAAGGGGTTCATTACCCAAGGCCAAGAGCAAAAGATTTGTCAGCTTCAAAGGTCTATTTATGGACTGAAACAAGTCTCGAGGTCTTGGAATATAAGGTTTGATGAGGCTTTAAATCTTATGGCTTTAATCAGAATGTTGATGAGCCTTGTGCTTACAAGAAAATCATCAACAACACTGTCGCATTTCTGATATTGTATGTGGATGATATCCTGCTCATTGGGAATGACGTAAAATTTCTTACTGACATTAAGGAATGGTTGGCTTCGCAATTCCAAATGAAAGATTTGGGAGAGGCCCAGTATGTTCTAGGTATCCAGATAGTCCGGAACCGGAAGAACAGAATGCTAGCCATGTCTCAAGCATCTTACATTGACAAGATGTCGTCTCGGTATAAGATGCAAAACTCCAAAAAGGGCTTGTTGCCTTTCAGGCATGGGGTTCACCTGTCTAAGGATCAATGTCCTAAGACGCCTCAAGAGGTTGAGGATATGAGACGGATCCCTTATGGTTCAGGTGTAGGGAGCCTGATGTACGCCATGTTGTGTACTAGGCCCAACATCTGTTATGCAATTGGGATTGTCAGTAGGTATCAATCCAGTCCAGGATTAGATCACTGGATGGTCGTAAAGGCAATCCTCAAGTATCTTAAGAGAACGAGGGACTACAGCCTTGTGTATGGAAGTGGGGATTTGATCCTTATGGGATACATAAACTCTGACTTTCAGACCGATAAGGATCCTAGGAAATCCACATCGGGGCCAATGTTCATTATGAACGGAGGAGTTGTAGTGTGGTGAAGTATCAAGCAGGGATGCATAGGCGATTCCCCGATGGAAGCCGAGTATGTTGTGGCTTGTGAAGCTGCAAAGGATGTTGTTTGGCTTAGGAAGTTCATGCAGAATTTGGAAGTTGTTCCAAATATGAACTTGCCAGTGACCCTGTTTTGTGACAACGGTGGTGCAGCAGCAAACTCGAGAAAACCTCGGAGTCATAAGAGGGGCAAGCATATTGAGCGCAAGTATCACCTGATACGGGAGATTGTGCACCGCGGAGACGTGACGATCATAGAGATAGCGTTGGAACACAACGTTGTTGATCAATTTATGAAGCCTCTCACGACTAAGGTGTTTAAGGGTCATCTAGAGAGTCTAGGTCTTCGAGTGCTTCTTGACGAGGGCAAGTGGGAGTATGCAACCCTCTTTTTATTAGATACAAACGAGGTGATCCAGCTCGTTCATGTGGTTGATATGCGAGTGGGGGCATCCTGTACAATGAGATTGTACAAGACCGGACCGTGAATTATTAGACTTCATCGATGTAACACCGCTTAATGATATAGGACTAATAACTTCGTAGATGACCATTAGTGACTCGTCCTTAATCCCGAGCGTGTTACGAACTTCTGTCTGCAGGGGTTTGTCTTTTGACTAGTACGGGTGAGGGTGGTCACAGTTACTTGCCCAATATGTCTATCTTCTCAGGGACAGGACCTCGTGGGGAGCTAGGAACTTAACTACGCAAGATGGAATTCACTCGTTCACGAGCTAGGAAAACTAAAGGGATTTTTCCCTTAAGTGTTGTCTTCAGGGCTTGGACAACGGGCACCCACCCTCTCACTGGCCTGAGAGGGATGTTGTTTATGGTTGGACCGTGCAACGTAGTTATTCATTAGAGGAGCAATGGGACTTAAGGAGCAAGAGGTAGCCACAGAGGTAAAACGGTAATTTGACTCAGTTGTGACTACGAACAACCAGTGAAGGGTCGACTCACGGGCTTTGGTTATATCGATGGACACAACTTGTCCTACAGTGATGGGAGTGCAGCTACGGGCTTTAGTGGAGTGTTACCGTAGTTAATGAATGTTGGTTAACCGGGTCAAAGAGTTTGACAAGTTAATCTCGGATCATTGGAGCTCGTCATCTGTAGGTCCATTACGTCCCTCGGTTGGCTCAAACTGGATAAATTGAGGGTTTACAGTTTTGTGTGGATTTGAAGTGTTCAAATTCATTAATTGGGTATTTATGATATTTATATGTGATATAGTTGACATAATATATAGTTTGATGTGAATGAGATTCATAATAAACTATAGTATAGCCTAATTGATTAATTAGTGCTAATTGGAGAAATTGAATTGAGAGAAATTAAATTGAATGTGATTCAATTTAAAATTCCACAATTATACAAATGAGATTTTTATAATAAGGTATGTGATACCTTATTGAATGTGATATGCAAATATGATTTGCATATCATAAGATTGTGGTAAAATGGTGTTGGAGATTTTAACTTCACCATACACCATTATTTAAAGGCTTGGTGAGAAGCCTTTTGCAAGGGATAGTCTCATTTTTTTTATTTTGATCCAAGAACTCTCTTCTCTCTCAAAGAACTCTCTCTACACATTATCCTCACCCAAAACCAAAAGGAGTCCCACATACTCTCGCTCAACCTACCGTGAGCAGCCGAGAAACTCTTTTGGAGGTGTCCAACTGTTCGGTTCGAGGATCGTTGTTGTAGTGGTCGTTGGTACTAAGGAGTTCGTGACTGGAGAAGAAAGCAGTGAAGAACGATTCTTCAAGAGGCTAGTATACCTAATTGTTTCTATTTTCTTCTAGTTTAAAAGCATGTTTAGCCTAGAATTTATGAGATAAGTTCGATTTTAAGAAATGCATTGCACAACGAATCAACGACGTTTCAGGACGTCTTTCGCTGCGGGATTTCCATTCCTTTCACTATACACATTATATGTTTTATTTTCGTTTTAGTAGTATTGTGATTTTTTTTAAATTGAGACCAGACTTTAATTCTTTTCATTTTAAGATTTTAACTATTTGGGACCCCAACAAAGATATTTTTTTTATTGATTTAAAGGAAATTTTGCTCTTTCTACAATATTTTATAGCCTGGAATGAATACATGAGTAGTAATGTTCCTAGGAAGTGAGTCTTGAAACTAGGGGTGTTACAAATGGTATCAGAGCGGGACCTCTCTAATGTGGTTCGGTGACGAACCAAAGCAGAAGCTGGTGGACATGTGACACTCGAGATAAGGAGGGTACATGAATGAATCGAAACCACATCTGAATGAGAGGGATCCTGAGCATATGAAAGTATAGTTGAAAAAGATGAAATTATGTTGAGAAAAGCTTAAAAGAATTGATAAATATTACCTATACTAACAATGTGCACCTTCCTTTTCTGTGGTTCAATCATAGGAATTCCAAAATTAATCGTGCTTGGGTTGGAGCAATCCTATGTTGGGTGACCTCACTACAGGAAAAAAGGTCTGCAGAGTCATGACAACACAAGCTATGAAAAGTTTGAGACTTTTTACAACATTTTATAAAAGCTGTAAAAGATTAGACTTTTCACAACATTTTATAAAAGCTATAAAAATTAGACTTTTTATACCATTTTATAAAAGTTATAAAAAATGTTATATCAAAAATATTTTAATAGCATAATTTTCTCTTTTTAAAATTAATGATAGCATTTTATAAATGCTATAATATTATAGTAATCTACGATAACATTTTAGTAATTATAGCATTTATTTGTAGCTATTTTTTAAAACTTAAATTAAAGCTATAATATACTTTTGAATTGTAAAATTTTTTTGCTATTGTTGTAACTTTGATGGCTTTTGAAATTATTCATAATGATATTATTCATGCTTCCTACCTTAGTTCAAATTAGAATAGACATAAATGAAAATGTGTCTTAATCCAAACAAACATTCATTCAATGTTTACATTATCCCACACTTAATGTTGATACAAAACATAACAATCTATTGTTCACAAAATAGATATAGTATTGAATATCAACTTTGGTATGTCACTAAATATGACTTTGTCAATTACTATTCATTAAATTACAAAATGTTTCATTCATCAAAATCAAAATATAGAACTCTCGAGCTAGTCGTTTTGGTGGCCAAGAAGTACTTCCAATGATATTCTTTCATCAACCTACAAAAAGTCATCAAGAAAGAAATGAAAAAGAATATTTACTTAAAGAAAATAATTATTACACAAATCAATAATTTTAAATAATAATACATAAATGTACATACTGATTAAAACTTTGTCGAGAGGCCATGCAATCGTATTTACCAATAGCATCTTCAATGTATGTCATTTCTGAGTTGGGTCTCCATAAAAATGCATCTGATTTCACTGGCAAGTCTACCCAAACTCTGACAGCTTTTGGACCAAGGGGAGCATGATGAACTAGAACTTTTGGATCATTTGATGGCCATCGACCTTCAGCAACTACCTCCCCTGTATCACACCAATCTAGCAACTTGCACTTCCGAAGAGCATTAGTATCGTTAATGCTCTTTATCGACCAAGTAATATAAAATGCAACATAAAACATAATGAGAAACTTATGAATATTTTCGTCCAAAATAATTGAATGAAATAATATAATAAAATTAGAATATAAGAATAGAGTAATAAGTACTTTACCGAAGGTGAAGACACAGTTGTATTAGTTGCATTGTTGTTAACCATGTGTTCATTTGTATCATTAGAATGTTGTTCGCTAGTACTATTACCCTAAAATTAGAAGAATTAAAAAAAAGTGTTAAATAATAAGTAAATATGAATATAAAGTTACATTAGTAGTACTTATTTCATACTTGGCATTTGAGTACGTGAGCCAACAAAGATCTCATTTCAGACATTTGCCCTTCCATCTTTTTATACTTTTCATCAAGCTTGGCATAGTTGTCATCTCTTTGAGTCAATGTAGATAACTTTGAAGAGGTCACTCCAAATCCAAGTCCTCTAATATGATCACGATCAGAACCAAGAACTTTACTTATTGCATCATTGGACACATTATTTGAACAAGTGTTTGTCTCTTGTTTTTCAATTTGTTGAATACGTTCCTAGAATGCATTACATCAATTAGCAAAACAAAAGTAGTCAATGATCTTAAAAATTTTAACCACTTCTTCCTCACTCCCCTCTCCCCCTCCCTACCCCCACCCCCAAGTATTTTCTATAACTTTCCCAAATTTTAACCTAATCTAGGGAAAGCCACTAAGTTCAACCTATATGCTCCAGAAAATTCGACAGCATAACAACGTAACTACAACAATACCAAAAATTTTACTTAGCACATGTTCGTAAAAAAAAATAACACTTCTATATCCAGAGTAACCAAACGTGACTTTCAACTCTAACTCATGAAATTATAGAAGATTCACAAATGAACCAACATTCTAAATACGCAAAGTATTAGACTAATTTATTAATTTCCAACAAACACAATCCACAAGGTAAAGTCTCTACTGCAGTCCAAGATATTAATTACTTGAAGGTTTAATTAAGTTTATAGGTTATGTAACCATACCAATGTTTCTGCAACTTGTGAGTTAACAGGATTCCCATCCTTTTTCCTATGTACTTTTGCCCATAACGCAACCCTTGTCACCGAAGATGAATCTGAACAACTCTTTTTCTTAAAAATAAAACATCCACATTCAGTTAGTAATAATTAAAATAATGTATATAATTTGGAGAAATTCACAATATCCAATACCATTTCTTCGGCCAATCGAGCATAACCTTTACGGCTACATGTATGTGGAAGTTGCTTATTCTTCATGGATTTGAATTTTTCACTTTTTGCCTAATCAAGTATACATGTGAAACAAAATTTGGATAATAGACACTTTAGTTATAATAGTATGTAGTTAAAGTGAATGACATGAGATTACCTTGAACCTTGCACTCTTCTTTTCTTTCACAAAGTCCATCCAATCATGCATAGATTGTATATTGGTTGGCTTCAATTTAACAAGCTCCTCATCATTGGAGGCATATTTTAATTTTCCATAATCTACCCATCTTTTGAAAAATATACTTTCTTTTCCAATCTTCCTTCATCTTATATCTTGACTACAATAATATTTCAAATAAATGAAAGTTTATACCAGAAGATATAAGGTTAAAAAAATATTATAATCAATCAAAATATGAAATACGTACTTGAATTGAAGTCCATAAAATTTCCTTCAATCGTGTAGACAATTTCCTCCAATCTTGTAAAGTCACAGACACTACCTCTCTCACGAGTGAACCCAAAAATGAAGACATCCCAACTGAATCCTCTCCAATTGGTTTTCCATACTCATTGAATGTTATATCTACTTTTCTATGTTCCTCAACTGCAATAGCTTTCATTTTTGTAGCTCCTCTACATTTTGTGGAGGGATGTTTTAAAATTTGTTCAGATGCATCAATATTGACTTCTACATCTTAAGATCTTTCTATGTTTAGGGGAGCTTGACCGATAGAATCTAACCTTTGAGTCATGTGTGTAGTATCACAATTATCTACATCATTCAATGACTCTTCTCCAACTGGTGAGTAATCTTGAGATTGGTCAACACACAACTTATCAGTAACGTGATCTCCTTCCTTATCACACATTGTTCCATCACCAACATCTTCTTTACTTGCTAGGCCCACTGATAAGTTTTTCAATCGCTTAGACCGTCGTTTTCGTGGAGCATTTGAATCGAAGCTAAGACATTTATTGGTATTAGTATCTTTCAGTTTCTTCTTCATTTCCTGTGAAATAAATTACCAACTAACTTTCTTTTAAGTCATCGTGAATATAAATGAATAAACTATGTAATGTAAGAGACATAAAAATGAAAGAAAGCCTATATTAATCTTACCAATGAAGCAACATGTACCAAAATTCTTAGACATTACGTGTAGATATAAAAATAAGCTAAATTGATGGTTTTCACCAAATTACTTACAAAATACAGTGACCGCCAACAAATGCATCCAAAACATGGTTCTAATTCAAAGTTATAAATTCAAACCGACATATAAATTTCAAATCCAGAGGCCTTCACAATCCTCTCTTGCATAGCTACATTCTTCGTGATCTTCATCTATGCTCTTGAATGGAGAGAATCTAGTTCACCAACAAATGCATCATATTCTCCATCATAAATCTCCAAATCATGAAATCTTCTGGGTGGTGCTTTTAGTACAATGTACCAATTGAATGTATCATTCTCCCTTGAATAAAATACTTGTTTCGCTTGTGATGCAAGAATAAACGGCTCCTTGATAAATTGATGTTGGCTTTGATGTAAATTCACAAGTGTAAAACCATCATCAACTTTTTTGCATTTGGAATACTCGTCCAATCACATCTAAATAGAGGAATTTGATGGACATAGTAGTCTAACATAATAATTTGAGTTAACACAACATAATAAGTAACCATGTCAATAACTTGAGTTTCATCTCTAGAACTTGATCTACATAGTGTATTTGCTTGCATAGAGACACCACTATTTTGAGTCGATCTTTCAATACTCTTTACATCGAATCTTTGACCATTAATAATAAAACCAGTGTGTGCCACTACATGTTTTCTAGGTCCATTTGCAAGTCATTTTACTAACTTTGAATCGCTAGTAATAGATGAATTAAGTTTAATTTGTCAAATTGAAATAAATGAATTAGTTTCTTTATAGTCTTACCAAGACTTTTGTAGTTTAACGCTAATCAAGATATAAAACTAATAACATACCTTTGATTTTAACCATGATGAAAATTGTTCAGAGTGTATTTTCCACAATAAGTTACTATCTTTGGCAAGCCTTCTATTTGAAACAATTAACTCATTCATATGCATCCTATATATAGTAAATTAGTTCAAAGTTTATTCAAGAATTATAAAAAAAAATTACACTTCAATTTGAAACCCTTACTCTACAAATGGTTGAATTTCAGCAGTGTTAAATAACACATATCGATGTGCATTAGCTAAATCATCATCACTGATCATAATTGGCGTCCTTGCTGATATTGGACGACCTTCAAGAATGACATCACTATCCAACTCTTCGTTGCGATGTTCTTTATGAAAACAATCTAATGGCTCTTTAAAAAATCTACTGCAAAAGTCGACACATTCATCTGCTAAATAACATTCAGCAATACACCCTTCTGGTCGTGTCCGATTCCTAACGTATGATTTGAGTACCTTCATGTATCTAAATTAATGAATTTATTATAATTAGATCATGAAGATATTTTGAAGTTGTGTCATAATCGAGCTTCACGTCCCAAATGAACAACCAAATAATCGAGCTTCACGTCCCAAATGAACAACCAAATGTATCATGATGTCAAAAAATGAAGGAGGAAAATACCTCTCAAGAAGGCATAAGGTTTCAACAATTTCATTCTCGATCTCTACTAATTGCACTCTATCAATCACTCGTTAACAAAGTCTATTGAACATAAAGCACAATCTCATTATTGTATTCCATGGACCTTTTGGTAGTAATTCTCTCAGTGCCACAGGTAAAAGTTGTTGTATTAACAAGTGACAGTCGTGAGACTTCAACCCTATGATTTTTGAGTCGTCAAGAGATATGCACTTTGAAATATTAGAACTATAACCATCAGGTAACTTTAAGTTGTACAATCTTTTACAAAAAAACATTTTTCTCTGATCTAGATAGTGTACACGGGGCTGCAAGAAGGTATATTTGATTCTCTCTCTGTTCTGGATGTAAATCGGCTCTTATACCCATTAACTCTAAATCTTTTCGTGCATTAACTCCATCTTTAGATTTCTTTTCAATGCTCAATAAAGTTCCCACAATGCTCTCACAGACGTTCTTTTCAACATGCATGACATCAATATTGTGGCGTAACACTAGATCCTAGGTCAAGATAAAAAAAAAAGGATAAATAGTTAGTCAAATAAAAGTTTATTTGCTCCATAACCCTAAAGACAAAATAGAGCACAAAGAAGTTACCTTCCAATATGGCAAGTCAAAGAAGATTGATGGCTTCTTCCACATATCTTTCACTTTTACTTGCCTCTTCCTTTTATTACATTTTCCCCAACGATTTTCAAACTTTGTAAGATGAAGATAAAGCTTATGTCCACTCATCAACTTAGGTTATAATCCCTCTTCTACTTTTCCATCAAACCATGTCTTCTTTCGTCTAAGTGAATGAGAAGATGGTAGAAATCGTCGATGACCCATGTATGAAAATTTTCTACTATTTTTTAACCAAATTGCATGGGTTTCATCTCCACATATAGGACATGCAGTCTTTCCTTTCGTGGTGCACCCAACAAGGTTTCCATATGCTGGAAAATCATTTATAGTCCACATGAGAATTGCTCTTAAATTAAAAGACGTTCTGGAAACTATATCATAACATGATACTCCTTTCCACAATTCTTGAAAATCTTCAATAAGAGGTTGCAAAAAAATATCAATATCATTACCAGGTTGCTTGGGACCTGGAATTAGCAACGACAACATTATGTAACAAGCATTACTGGCCAACAGTTGTAACTACTACTTAAGTTAGAAAATGGGTTAAAACAATCTGTAGCAACCCAAACTTTAAATTACGCGGGTCCATAGAAAAATCAGGCCATTTCATGTTGATTAATTTCCATGCTACTGAATCAACAAGATGATGCATTTTGCCATCGTTGCTCTTAGGGTTTGAATGCCATAGTAAGTTTTCAGCAACTTCGTAAGTATTAAACATTCGTTTCAACCTTGATATGATAGGAAAGTATCTTAAGACTTTAGTAGGAACACCTTGTCTAATTCGTTTAGTGCGAGCATCCATCAACCATCTAGACGAATCACAGTGTGGGCATGTTTCTAACTTCTCATATTCCTTTCGAAATAAACAACAGTCATTCACACATGCATGAATTTTTTGATATCCTAAATCAAATGTTTTAAATATTTTCCTAACATCATAAAGAGATCTTGGGATAACATTGTTTACCGGGAGCATATCATGCAATAATTCCAAAGTAGCAAAAAAATGTCTAAAAGGAGCTTAAGTGTCATTTTGAATCTAAGAGAAGCTTAGAAAGTACCTAAACTGAAGATTAACAAAACTACAAACCCTCGATGCTATGAAAGAGTCTTAAATGTACTTATGCATATACTTTGAGGACAAAAATAACTCAAAAGAATCTAAAAGTGTCAACTACGCCCTTGAAACCTACAAAGTAACAAAAAAGTGGCTAAAAGGAGCTGAAGTGTCATTTTGAATCTAAGAGAAGCTTAGAAAGTACCTAAACTGAAGATTAACAAAACTACAAACCCTCGATGCTATGAAAGTTATTAAATGTGCTTATGCATATACTTTGAGGACAAAAATAACTCAAAAGGATCTAAAAGTGTCAACTACGCCCTTGAAACCTACAAAGTAGCAAAAAAATTGCTAAGAGGAGCTTAAGTGACCTTTTGAATCTAAGAGAAGCTTAGAAAGTACCTAAACTGAAGAATAAGAAAACTACGAATCCCCGATGCTCTGAAAGTGTCTTAAATGTGCTTATGCATATACTTTGAGGAAAAAATAACTCAAAAGGACCTAAAAGTGTCAACTACGCCCTTGAAACCTACAAAGTAGCAGAAAAGTGGCTAAAAGGAGTTTAAGTGTCATTTTCACTCTTAACAAAACTTAAGAAGTACCTAAACTGAAAAATAAGAAAACTACGAACCCCCGATGTTATGAAAGTGTCTTAAATGTGTTTATGCATATACTTTGAGGACAAAAATACATCAAAAGAACCTAAAAGTGTCAACTACGGCCTTGAAACCTACAAAGTAGCAATAAAGTGACTAAAAGGAGTTTAAGTGTCATTTTCACTCTAAACAAAACTTAGAAACTACCTAAACTGAAGAATAAGAAAACTACGAACCCCCGATGCTATGAAATTGTCTTAAATGTGCTTATGCATATACTTTGAGGACAAAAATGACTCAAAATGACCTAAAAGTGTCAACTACGACCTTGTAACCTACAAAGTTGCATAAAAGTGGCTAAAAGGAGCTTAAGTGACATTTTGAATCTAAGCGAAGCTTAGAAAGTACCTAAACTGAAGAATAAGAAAACTACGAATCCCCGATGCTATGAAAGTGTCTTAAATGTGCTTATGGATATACTTTGAGGACAAAAATAACTCAAAATGATCTAAAAGTGTCAACTACACCCTTGAAAACTACAAAGTAGTACAGAAGTGGCTAAAAGGAGTTGAAGTGTCATTTTCACTCTAAACAAAACTTAAGAAGTACGTAAACTGAAGAACAAGAAAACTACGAACTCCCGATGCTATGAAATTGTCTTAAATTTGCTTATACATATACTTTGAGGACAAAATAAGTCAAAATGATCTAAAAGTGTCAACTACGCCCTTGAAACCTATAAAGGAGCAAAAAAGTGGCTAAAAGGAGCTGAAGTCTCATTTTTAATCTAAGAGAAGCCTAGAAAGTACCTAAACTAAAGATTAACAAAACTACAAATCCTCGATGCTATGACAGTGTCTTAAATGTGCTTATGCATATACTTTGAGTTCAAAAATAACTCAAAAGGATCTAAAATTGTCAACTACGCCCTTGAAACCTACAAAGTTGCAAAAAAGTGGTTGAAAGGAGCTTAAGTGACATTTTGAATCTAAGAGAAGCTTAGAAAGTACCTAAACTGAAGAATAAGAAAACTACGAATCCCCGATACTATGAAAGTGTCTTAAATGTGCTTATGCATATACTTTGAGGACAAAAATAACTCAAAAGGACCTCAAAGTGTCAACTACACCCTTGAAACCTACAAAGTAGCAAAGAAGTGGCTAAAAGGAGTTGAAGTGTCATTTTAACTCTTAACAAAACTTAAGAAGTACCTAAACTGAAGAACAAGAAAACTACGAACCCCCGATGCTATGAAATTGTCTTAAATGTGCTTATGGATATACTTTGAGGACAAAAATAACTTAAAAGGATCTAAGAGTGTCAACTACGCCCTTCAAACCTACAAAGTAGAAAAAAAGTGGCTAAAAGGAGCTGAAGTGTCATTTTGAATCTAAGAGAAGCTTAGAAAGTACCTAAACTTAAGATTAACAAAATTACAAACCCTCGATGCTATAAAAGTGTCTTAAATGTGCTTATGCATATACTTTGAGGACAAAAATAACTCAAAAGGATCAAAAAGTGTCAACTACGCCCTTGAAACCTACAAAGTAGCAAAAAAGTGGCTAAAAGGAGCTTAAGTGACATTTTGAATCTAAGAGAAGCTTAGAAAGTACCTAAACTGAAGAATAAGAAAACTACGAATCCCCGATGCTATGAAAGTGTCTTAAATGTGCTTTTGCAAATACTTTGAGGACAAAAATAACTCAAAAGAACCTAAAAGTGTCAACTACGCCTTTGAAACCTACAAAGTAGCAAAGAAGTGGCTAAAAGGAGTTGAAGTGTCATTTTCACTCTTAACAAAACTTAAGAAGTACCTAGAACAAGAAAACTACGAACCCCTTGTAAAATACAGAATTCATTTGAGCTCTATGACAAATATATATAAGTGTACAAAGAAACCCTAATACTAAAGGATGTACAATTACGATAAAGGACAACAATATATATATTATAACACTCCCCCTCAAGCTGGAGCAAATATGTCAAACATGCCCACTTTGTTACACGTGATAATTTATTCTTGCTCCATTTAAAGCTTTAGTAAGAATATCTCCCAATTGCTCTCCAGTCTTCACATATCCTGTGGACACCAAACCTCGTTGTATTTTCTCGCGAATAATGTGACAATCCACTTCAATATGTTTAGTTCTCTCATGAAACACTGGGTTAGAAGCAATGTGAAGTGCGGCTTGATTATCACACAAAAATTTAGCTGGCATAGACATACTAAATCCAATCTCAGACAGAAATTGATGTATCCATACTATTTCACACACCGACTGCGACATAGCTCTATATGTCGATTCAAAGACTTAACGTGATACCACATTTTGCTTCTTACTCTTCCACGATACCAAATTTCCTCCTACAAAAACACAATATCCGGATGTTGATCTTCTATCTTCTTTAGATCCCGCCATCGGCATCGTAAAAACATTCAATCTTTGTATGACCGTGATCTCTATATAAAATCCCACATCCAGGTGCAGCTTTTAAGTAGCAAAAAATTTGTTTAACTGCAACCCAATGATCCACGGTAGGTGAAGACATATATTGGCTCACAACACTCACTGAATAAGCTATGTCTGGTCGTGTTACTGTCAGATAATTCAACTTTCCAACCAATCTTCTATATCTCTCTGGATCTTTAAATGTTTCTCCTTCTTTGGTGAGTTGCAAATTTGGTATCATCGGTGTACTACATGGTTTAGCTCCTAGTTTTCTTGTCTCAGATAGCAAATCAAGTACATATTTCTGTTGCGACAGAAAGATACCTTTCTTGCTTCTCATCACTTCAATGCCCAAGAAATACTTTAATGTTCCTAGATCCTTAGTATGAAACTGACCCTAAAGGAAAGTTTTCAAAGAGGATATACCTGAAGTATCATCTCCAGTGATAACGATATCATCAGTGTAATACCCTTCTCAGATCGTTGATAAAAGACAGAATGATCAGATGTGCTTTTCTTCATTCCAAACTGCTCAAATGCTTAGCTAAATTTACCAAACCATGCGCGTGGGCTCTGTTTCAATCCATACAAAGATTTTCTAAGACGACAAACTTTATCACTCTCCCCCTGAGCAACAAAACCAGGTGGTTGCTCCATATATACTTCTTCTTGAAGATCACCATGGAGAAAGGCATTCTTAATATCAAGTTGATGCAAGGGCCAACCGTGAGTAGCAGCCATGGAAATAAATAATCGAATAGAAGTCAATTTAGCAACTGGAGAAAATGTGTCAGAATAATCTATCCCATAAGTATGAGCATAACCTTTAGCAACTAAGCGGGCTTTCAAGCGAGCAACAGATCCGTCGAGATTGACTTTAATGGCGAAAACCCATTTACATCCAATAGCCTTCTTTCCTGCAGGACGAGATACCAAATCCCAAGTACCATTATCATCTAAAGCATGCATCTCTTCGATCATTACATTACGCCAGCCAGGATGAGATAAAGCTTCATAAACAGAGTTAGGAAGACAGGTGGAATCAAGGGATGTAACAAAAGAATATGTAGGCTGTGACAATTGGTGATAAGAGACACAAGAAGCAATAGGGTAAGTGCAAGTGCGTTTACCTTTACGAAGGGCAATGGGAAGCTCATCACAAGTTCCTGGATCAGATGTCGAAGAATCTTCTGGCATAGGACATGTGTCTGAAGGTGGTTGTGGTATACGTCTGGTGTAAACTTGGGTAATAGGTGGACGCAGTGGGATAGGTGCTGAAGGAGGTGAAGTAGAGAGAGATGAAGGAAAGACGATCTCATAGATAAGTGTGTCGTCCTCCTCCTGACATGAACTCGACGATGATGGGGTAAAGGGTAAATCTTCAAAAAACGTAACATTAGGAGAGACAAGATACTTGTTAAGACTAGGACAATAACAACGATACCCTTTTTGAACCCGAGAATAACCCAAAAATATGCATTTTAAGGACTTAGGATCTAACTTCGTACGATGAGGACTGATATCTCGAACAAAACAAGTGCAACCAAATATTTTGGGTGCAATTGAGAACAAAGATTTTGTTGGACAAAGAACACGATAAGGGATCTCACCATGAAGAATCAAGAAGGCATTCTATTTATCAAAAGAAAGTCATGGAAACGTGATTCTGCCCAAAAATGTTTTGGTACATTCATTTGAAAGGACAAAGCTCTAGTTGTTTCAAGTAAGTGTCGATTTTTTTCGTTCAAAGAACCCCATTTTGGGATGGAGTATCAGTATGAAGAGGATTGATGAAGAATGTCATGTGTGTGTACATAAGTAAGAACCCAACATGTTAGAAAAATATTCACCCGCATTATCGGTTCGCAAAATTTTAACAGAGGCATTAAACTGATTCTGAATCTCAGCATGGAAATTGAAAAAATGAGTAAGTAACTCAGATCGACTTTTCATTAAATATAACCAAGTCAGACGTAGTCGACAAAAGTAACAAAATATCGAAATCCAGTTTTGGACATTACAGGACACGGACCCCAGACATCAGAATGGACTAATTCAAATGGAGCACTAGCTCGTTTATGGACCCTAGGACTCGAACTAAGAAGATGAAATTTTGCAAACTGACACGACTCACAATCCAATAAAGACAAAGAAAGAAACTCTGGATACATTTTCTTCAACACGGGTAAGGATGGATGACCTAAACGACAATGGACCTCAAATGGGCATGCAACACCAGAGCATGCCACAACTTTCGGGATCTGTTGATAAAAAATGTAAAGGCCTTCAGACTCATATCCTTTACCAATAATCTTCTTCGTCATACGATCCTGAAACAAACAATAACCAGGAAAGAATGAGATAAGGCAATTAAGGTCATGAGTGAGTTTACTAACAGAAATCAAATTAAATGAAAGTCGAGGCAAGTGTAAGACAGAAGATAAAGAGAGTGAAGGCGTGAGGTTAATGGTTCCAGATCCAAGAACAGAAGACGTCGAACCATCTGCTAAAGTAACAGATGGAAAAGGTGCAGAGGACAAAGAGGTACAAAATAGGCTAGAATTACCTGTCATATGAGTTGTGACACCAGAAGATGTAAGGAGACGGTGATTTTTACCTGAGTCAACAATAGTTGCAATAGGATTCGATGAAGAAGATGCTTGTAGTGAGTCCTGGTACAACTGGAATCTAGCAAAGTCATCTGCAGAAATAGTTACCGTTCTCTCAGGTGTATCATTTGTAAACGCAATCTGAGCCACTTCAGGTCTTTGCCCCCTATTCAACAACTTCCAACAGTCACATTTCAAGTGACCCGACTTACGACAATAGTTACATATAATCTCTTGTGGCTCTTGTCGTCGATGATGATCAAAACCAGGTCTCTGATGGTTCCCAAAGAATGACCCATGTCTCTCGATAATCGTAACTGTGTCTTTGATGACCGGCTTACCATTCATTCCTTTAGTGACCTTAGGATCATCATGCGACTAATTAAAGCACTCGTTGGATGAGAAAGCGAGAAGAGCCGGCGAAGAATTTTTTGCATGCGGAGAATTCTACTAAAAACTTCATCCAAAGAGGGGATCTCGGAACTTGAAAGAATTTGTGATTTGGCCATATCGAATTCAGAAGAAAGCAAAGAAAGCTCATGACACCCATCTTTTCTCTTTGAGCTTGTTGAACCTTTATGTCTGTACTAAATGGGAGTAAAGTGTTCAATTCGGCACATGTCTTCTTAACCCGCATAAAATAATTCGTGATGATCGGTCTCCCTGTTTACTTTGATAAAGAGATGTGCGACTTCATACATTCGGTTAACTTGCTCTTTTCCCGAGTATAAGAATTCTAAAAATTGCAGCGGTTCTTTTTGAGAGTCACGTGATTTCCAATCCAACTACCTCACCTCAATTGAATTCTTGATTTGAATATACAAACGAAGCGTCATCACGCAATCAAGTCCTCCTTGTATCATCCTCGGTGGATCCCGATCGATGTGATCATCTATCTCGATGATTAAGTAAATAGAGCCTAATTGTTCGACTCCAATCATAATAGTTTGAACCATTCAACTTATGCTCCGTGATCTTTGACGAGAGGGGAACCAAATTGGGTACAACTATAGGCTTCATCTCAAATGCATTGTTAAGACAAAACAAAGAGGTTAATCTTCAAGGAAACAGAAAATCGATCCGAATAGACTCAAAAAGTGCCCTAATCTCACCCAAATGAAGAAACTGAGACAAACCGAGGTTTGATGTCAAATCCGAGGTGACAGACAGGCCAAAAATCATGAACGGAGACAAACCCAGGCGGCGGCTCGCTGATCAGAGCTCCCACGCGGCGGCGCGTGGCGGCGGAGGCAGAATGCTTGGGCGGCGCGTGAGCCTCACTCGCGGCTGCTTCCGGCGAGTGAGGCTTAAGCTGATAGCTTATGGCAAATTTAATTATATCAACACCAACACTCCCCCTCACTTGTGGGTTTACAAATTTAAACAAAGGCCCAACAAGTGGAAATCAAACACTCCCCCTAACTTGTGGGCTTGGAAATTTGAACAAAGGCCCAACAAGTACAAATCAATATTAATTGGGAGAAAACGACTTCACCAGGGTTCGAACACAAGACCTCCTGCTTTGATACCATGTAAAATACAGAATTGAGAAAGAATAATATTCGTTCTATTCACATTTGAGCTCTATGACAAATATATATAGGTGTACAAAGAAACCCTAATACTAAAGGATGTACAATTACGATAAAGGACAATCAGCATCTGAGAAACATTCAATGTTCATATGCCCATAGCTCTTATATAATAAACCACGCCAAGGAGCTGCTTTCAAATAACACAAAATATGTTCCACTGCAGCCCAATGATCAATTGTAGGAGAAGACATGTACTGGCTCACAATACTCACTGAATAAGCTATGTCTGGTCGAGTTACTGTAAGATAATTGAGTTTTCCCACCAACCTCCTATATCGTTCAGGATCTTTCAATAATTCTCCCTCTTTTGTGAGTTGTACATTAGGCATCATCGGTACTACATGGCTTAGCCCCTAACTTCCTCGTTTGACAACAAGTCAATAACATACTTTCTCTGTGATAGCATGATTCCCTTCTTGCTTCTCATTACCTCAATTCCTAGAAAGTATTTCAACATTCCCAAATCTTTCGTGTTGAATTGACTATGGAGAAAGGTCTTGAGATATTGGATGCCCAATGTATCATCTCCTGTAATCACAATATCGTCAACATACACAACCAACGGGATGACACCACTCTCGGGCCAGCTTGTAAAACACGGAATGATCTCGATTTGCTCTTTCTCATTCCAAAGCTTTCAATCACACGAGTGAATTTCCCAAACCATGCTCGTGGACTCTGCTTTAATCCATACAAGAATTTACTGAAGGCGACATACCTTTCCCTTCTCCCCCTGAGCAACAAACCCTGGAGGTTGCTCCATATACACCTCTTCCCCAAGATCACCATGAAGAAAGGCATTTTTAATATCAAGTTGATGCAATGGCCAGTGATGTATCGATGCTAATGAAATGAATAACCTGACAGAAGTCATTTTAGCAATAGGAGAAAATGTATCAGAATAGTCAATCCCATAAGTTTGTGCGTAGCCTTTAGCAACAAGGCGAGCTTTCAATCGAGCAACCGATCCATCTGGATTGACTTTAACCGCAAAAACCCACTTACAACCAATAGATTTCTTTCCTGCAGGAAGAGACACTAAATCCCAAGTACAATTGTCATCTAAGGCAGTCATCTCCTCCACCATTGCAGCACACCAACCAGGATGAGACAAAGCTTCAGGAACAGTCTTAGGAACAAATATAGATTGGAGGGATGCAATGAATGAACAAGTAGAAGATGACAAATGGTTGTATGAAACAAAAGAGGAAATAGGATATGTGCATTGACGTTTACCTTTACGAAGTGCAATAGGAAGATCATCGTTTGTTCTTGAATCCAATGACGAAGAAGCCTCTGGTACAGGGCATGCATCTGAAGAAGGTCGTCGTCGAGAATAAACCTGAGTGATAGGTGAGTTAATACAAACGGATGGAGATGGAGAAGAAGCACCCGAAGACTCACAAGAGGAGAAAATTGTATAAACAAGAAAATCATCCTCGTCCTCTCGATGCTCCCCTGACACGTATTCGAAGATGAAGTAAATAAAGAAGAATCTTCAAAGAACGTGACATCAGGAGAGACAAAGTAACGATCAAGACTAGGAGAATAGCACCGATACCCTTTTTGGACACGAGAATAACCAAGGAAGACACATTTTAAAGATTTCGGATCGAGTTTGGTGAGAAGAGGGCGAACATCTCGAACAAAGCAAGTACAACCAAAGATTTTCGGTGGGAGAGGGAACGCAGGAGGCAGGGCACAAAATACGATAAGGTATCTCACCTTTAAGAACCGAAGCGAGGCATACGATTGATTAAGAAACAAGCCATCAATATAGCATCAGCCCAAAATTGTTTGGGGACATTCATCTGAAACATTAAGGCTCTTGTTGTTTCAAGGAGATGGCGATTCTTTCGTTCGACAACTCCATTTTGAGACGGAGTATCAACACATGAGGATTGATGTAGAATGCCATGTTCACTTAGATAAGAACTAAGAGCATGAGAAAAGTATTCCTTAGCATTATCACTTTGCGAACTTTAAGAGAACCATGATATTGAGTGCAATTTCAAAGATGAAAATTGCGAAAATGAGAAAGTAACTCGTAACGATTCTTCATTAAATATAACCACGTGACACGAGAAAAATCATCGACAAATGTAACAAAGTACCGAAACCCTCGCTTAGACTCAACAGGACAAGGACCCCAAACATCAGAATGAACTAACTCAAATGGAGCATTAGCTCGTTTATTGACTCTAGGATACATACTTAGACGATGAAATTTAGCAAACTGACATGACTCGCAATCTAACGAAGACAAGTGATTAAATTGAGGATGAAGACTCTTCAAGACAGAAAAAGATGGACAGTGCCCGACCCTAAAACATGAGAGGTGGTCCCATCAGCTATAGTAACATTAGGTGAAGATTTATACGGACAGATATGAGAGAATAAATTTGGATTACTCATCATATGATCGAGGCGCGAGTCTATGACCCATTTGGAAGAGGAGGAAAGAAGACACGTAGATGTATTACCTGTGTCAGCAATGATAGTAATAGGAGTGGAGGATGACGCCTTTAGCGACTCTTGATACTGGCGGAACTGAGCAAACTCCTCTGCAGAAATCGAGATAGATTTATCGGGATTATCGTGTGTAGAGGCAACATGCGAGATGGAAACCTCTCGGCCTCTATTCAACAATCGTCTGCAATCACGCTTCATATGACCGACTTCAAAGCTTATGGCGGTAGTGACAAACAATATCACCCGAGTTTGCTCTCTCTGAGTGTTCGAATTACCTTTATATGCGTTGGGTCCAACCCTCTGCTTTTCTTTGTACTCACTGTCTGTCCAACCAAGGCAATCGTTTGACTCACTCGTGTGGCAAGGTTACCTGCGACTTCTCGATCGGAAGTATGCGAGTATAAGCATCTTCCAATGAGGAGATATCAGAGCTAGATAGAACTTGATCTTTTGCCATATCATATTTAGAAGCGAGGCCAACTAAAAAACTCATGATGAACAGTTGTTCACGTTGTGCAGTTTGAACTTTCACATCATTACTAATAGGCAACAAGGCATTAAACTCGCATATGATGTTTTGCACTCCATAAAGTAACTAGTCGAGATTTCTCACCTTGATCGAAGTTGAAAGAGAGTTTTGCATACATCAAACACTCTACTAATATTCCCTTTTCCAGAGTAAAGGAATTCCAAATATTCCAAGAGCTCGTGAACAGATTCACAATGATTAACCAATCCTACGATGTTGCTCTCAATAGAGTTCTTTATTTGTAGAATAAGCCTAGAATCATCACAGTAACCAATTTTTTCTAGTATCATCGATCGGTGGTGAATTTCCAAAGTGACATGATCATCCATATCGAGACTCCGAATGTAGTGACGAATGTTTGCCCGCCATGCATAAAAATTAGACCCATTAAGCTTATGTTTTGTAATCTTTGACACCATAGGGATCATCTCCGTCATCACCATACCTTTCTTGTCACCCATAACTAAAGAAAAGAAAAAGGACCACAAAAAAATGATTGAAAGGCCCAAAACAGAATGTACCAAAAACCTAGATTGCCAAAGAGGGTGTCTCAAACCGACCCTAAACCGAGAGGGATATGACCCCAACAAGCACACCACTAGAAAAAGTATGCAAAACCGAGCGGCCCCCAAAAAAAAAAAAAAAGATTTTCTAAGTATGGCAAGCAGCTTTCCAAGAACAACAAAGAACGGATTTCTACATGGTGAAGAGAGTCCCGATAGTAGTGGCAAAGAAGCAAACCTCACACACAAAGGACTTAAACCTTCAAATCTCAAACCCTAATTAGTTCCAAATCCCTAAGGACAACAAAAACAAAGAACCCTAATTGCCCTAGAAAACCCTGAGGCTCACGATACCATGTTAATGCTAAAGTATGAGAGAATCAGTAGTTCTATTCCATTCACTCAAGATATATATATATATATATACAAGTATACTGTGGTTAACCTAAATAGAAGAGCGTAAAAAGACAATAAAGGACACCCTTAGAGTTATATTAACAAAATACAATTATACTAATATAAGGACTCTAACACTTTGAAAGTGTCTTAAATGTGCTTATGCATATACTTTGAGGACAAAAACAACTCAAAAGGACCTAAAAGTTTCAACTACGCCCTTGAAACCTACAAAGTAGCAAAAAAGTGGCTAAAAGGAGTTTCAGTGTCATTTTCACTCTTAACAAAACTTGAGAAGTACCTAAACTGAAGAATAAGAAAACTACGAACCCCCGATGTTATGAAAGTGTCTTAAATGTGCTTATGCATATATTTTGAGGACAAAAATACATCAAAAGGACCTAAAAGTGTCAACTACGACCTTGAAACCTACAAAGTAGCAAAAAAGTGGCTAAAAGGAGTTTAAGTGTCATTTTAACTCTAAACAAAACTTAGAAAGTACCTAACCTGAAGAATAAGAAAATTACGAATCCTCGATGCTATGAAAGTGTCTTAAATGTGCTTATGCATATACTTTGAGGACAAAAATAACTCAAAAGGATCTAAAAGTGTCAACTACGCCCTTGAAAACTACAAAGTAGCAAAGAAGTGGCTAAAAGGAGTTGAAGTGTCATTTTCACTCTTAACAAAACTTAAGAAGTACCTAAACTGAAGAACAAGAAAACTACGAACCCCCGATGCTATGAAATTGTCTTAAATTTGCTTATACATAGACTTTGAGGACAAAATAAGTCAAAACGATCTAAAAGTGTCAACTACGCCCTTGAAACCTACAAAGGAGCAAAAAAGTGGCTAAAAGGAGCCGAAGTGTCATTTTGAATCTAAGAGAAGCTTAGAAAGTACCTAAACTGAAGATTAACAAAACTACAAACCCTCGATGCTATGAAAGTGTCTTAAATGTGCTTATGCATATACTTTGAAGACAAAAATAACTCAAAAGGATCTAAAAGTGTCAACTACGGCCTTGAAAACTACAAAGTAGCAAAGAAGTGGCTAAAAGGAGTTGAAGTGTCATTTTCACTCTTAACAAAACTTAAGATGTACCTAAACTGAAGAACAAGAAAACTACGAACCCCCGATGCTATGAAATTGTCTTAAATTTGCTTATAACATATACTTTGAGGACAAAATAAGTCAAAATGATCTATAAGTGTCAACTACGCCCTTCAAAACTACAAAGTAGCAAAAAAGTGGCTAAAAGGAGCTGAAGTGTTATTTTGAATCTAAGAGAAGCTTAGAAAGTACCTAAACTGAAGATTAACAAAACTACAAACCCTCGATGCTATGAAAGTGTCTTAAATGTGCTTATGCATATACTTTGAGGACAAAAATAACTCAAAAGGATCTAAAAGTGTCAACTACGCCTTTGAAACCCTCAGTATCAAAAAGTGGTTGAAAGGAGCTTAAGTGACATTTTGAATCTAAGAGAAGCTTAGAAAGTACCTAAAGCTCAAGAATAAGAAAACTACGAATCCCGAT
The DNA here is from genome assembly GCA_036507285.1 of Trichosanthes cucumerina. Lineage (NCBI taxonomy): Eukaryota > Viridiplantae > Streptophyta > Magnoliopsida > Cucurbitales > Cucurbitaceae > Trichosanthes > Trichosanthes cucumerina. Next base: position 21,529,319 of record CM071841.1, read on the forward strand.
GCTATGAAAGTGTCTTAAATGTGCTTTTGCAAATACTTTGAGGACAAAAATAACTCAAAAGAACCTAAAAGTGTCAACTACGTCCTTGAAACCTACAAAGTAGCAAAGAAGTGGCTAAAAAGAGTTTAAGTGTCATTTTCACTCTTAACAAAACTTAAGAAGTACCTAAACCGAAGAACAAGAAAACTACGAACCCCCGATGCTATGAAATTGTCTTAAATTTGCTTATACATATACTTTGAGGACAAAATAAGTCAAAATGATCTATAAGTGTCAACTACGCCCTTCAAAACTACAAAGTAGCAAAAAGTGGCTAAAAGGAGTCAAAGTGTCATTTTGAATCTAAGAGAAGCTTAGAAAGTACCTAAACCGAAGATTAACAAAACTACAAACCCTCGATGCTATGAAAGTGTCTTAAATGTGGTTATGCATATACTTTGAGGACAAAAATAACTCAAAATGATCTAAAAGTGTCAACTACGCTCTTGAAAACTACAAAGTAGCAAAGAAGTGGCTAAAAGGAGTTGAAGTGTCATTTTCACTCTTAACAAAACTTAAGAAGTACCTAAACTGAAGAATAAGAAAACTACGAACCCCCGATGTTATGAAAGTGTCTTAAATGTGCTTATGCATATACTTTGAGGACAAAAATACATGAAAAGGACCTAGAAGTGTCAACTACGACTTTGAAACCTACAAAGTAGAAAAAAAGTGGCTAAAAGGAGTTTAAGTGTCATTTTCACTCTAAACAAAACTTAGAAAGTACCTAAACTGAAGAATAAGAAAACTACGAACCCCCGATGCTATGAAATTGTCTTAAATGTGCTTATGCATATCCTTTGAGGACAAAAATTACTCAAAATGACCTAAAAGTGCCAACTACGACCTTGTAATGTACAAAGTAGCAAAGAAGTGGCTAAAAGGAGCTTAAGTGTCATTTTCACTCTAAAAAAAATTTAGAAAGTACATAAACTGAAGAATAAGAAAACTACGAACCCCCGATGCTATGAAAGTGTCTTAAATTTGCTTATGCATATACTTTGAGGACAAAAATAGCTCAAAAAGACCTAAAAATTTCAACTACCACCTTGAAACCTACAAAGTAGCAAAAAAGTGGCTAAAAGGAGCTTAAGTGTCATTTTCACTCTAAACAAAACTTAGAAAGTACCTAAACTGAAGAACAAGAAAACTACGAACCCTTGATGTTATGAAAGTGTCTTAAATTTTCTTATGCATATACTTTGAGGACAAAAATACATCAAAAGGACCTAAAAGTGTCAACTACTACCTTGAAACCTACAAAATAGCAAAAAAGTGGCTAAAATAAGTTTAAGTGTCATTTTCACTCTAAACAAAACTTAGAAAGTACCTAAACTGAAGAATAATAAAACTACGAACCCCCGATGCTATGAAATTGTCTTAAATGTGCTTATGCAAATACTTTTGAGGACAAAAATTACTTAAAATTACCTAAAAGTGCCAACTACGACCTTGTAACCCACAAAGTAGCAAAGAAGTGGCTAAAAGGAGCTTAAGTGTCATTTTCACTCTAAACAAAACTTAGAAAGTACCTAAATCAAGAATAAGAAAACTACGAACCCACGATGCTATAAAAGTGTCATAAATTTGCTTATGCATATACTTTGAGGACAAAAATAACTCAAAAGGACCTAAAAATGTCAACTACGACCTTGAAACCAACAAAGTAGCAAAAAGTGGCTAAAAGGAGTCAAGTGGGATTTTCACTCTGAATGTAACTTAGAAAGTACCTAAACCAAGAATAAGAAAACTACAAACCCCGATGTTATGAAAGTGTCTTAAATGTGCTTATGCATATACTTTGAGGACAAAAACAAGTCAAAAGGACCTAAAAGTGCCAACTACGACCTAGAAACCTACAAAGTAGCAAAGAAGTGGCTAAAAGGAGTTTAAGTGTCATTTTCACTCCAAACAAAACTTAGAAAGTACCTAAACCGGAGAATAAGAAAACTACGAACCCCAGATGCAATGAAAGTGTCTTAAATGTCCTTATGCATATACTTTGAGGACAAAAATAACTCAAAATGACCTAAAAATGTCAACTACGACCTTCAAACCTACAGAGTAGCAAAAAAGTGGCTAAAATGAGCTTAAGTGTCATTTTCACTCTAAACAAAACATAGAAAGTACCTAAACTGAAGAATAAGAAAACTACGAACCCCCGATGCTATGAAAGTGTCTTAAATGTGCTTATGCATATATTTTGAGGACAAAAATGTCTCAAAATGACCTAAAAGTGTCAACTACGACCTTGAAACCTACAAAATAGCAAAAAAGTGGCTAAAAGGAGCTTAAGTGTCATTTTCACTCTAAACAAAACTTAGAAAGTACCTAAACTGAAGAATAAGAAAACTACGAACTCCTGATGCTATGAAATTATCTTAAATGTGCTTATGCATATACTTTGAGGACAAAAATAACTCAAAATGAGCTAAAAGTGCCAACTACGACCTTGTAACCTCCAAAGTAGCAAAGAAGTGGCTAAAAGGAGCTTAGGTGTCATTTTCACTCTAAACAAAACTTAGAAAGTACCTAAACTGAACAATAAGAAGACTACGAACCCCCGATGCTATGAAACTGTCTTAAATGTGCTTATGCATATACTTTGAGGACAAAAATAACTCAAAAGGACCTAAAAATGTCAACTACGACCTTGAAACCTACAAAGTAGCAAAAAAGATGCTAAAAGGAGCTTAAGTGTCATTTTCACTCTAAACAAAAGTTAGAAAGTACCTAAATTGAAGAATAAGAATACTACGAACCCCCGATGCTATGAAATTGTCTTAAATTTGCTTATACATATACTTTGAGGACAAAATAAGTCAAAATGATCTCAAAGTGTCAACTACGCCCTTGAAACCTACAAAGGAGCAAAAAATTGGCTAAAAGGAGCCGAAGTGTCATTTTGAATCTAAGAGAAGCTTAGAAAGTACCTAAACTGAAGATTAACAAAACTACAAACCCTCGATGCTATGAAAAGTGTCTTAAATGTGCTTATGCATATACTTTGAGGACAAAAATAACTCAAAAGGATCTAGAAGTGTCAACTACGCCCTTGAAAACTACAAAGTAGCAAAGAAGTGGCTAAAAGGAGTTGAAGTGTCATTTTCACTCTTAACAAAACTTAAGAAGTACCTAAACCGAAGAACAAGAAAACTACGAACCCCGATGCTATGAAATTGTCTTAAATTTGCTTTTACATATACTTTGAGGACAAAATAAGTCAAAATGATCTATAAGTGTCAACTACGCCCTTCAAAACTACAAAGTAGCAAAAAGTGGCTAAAAGGAGTCAAGTGTTATTTTGAATCTAAGATAAGCTTAGAAAGTACCTAAACCAAGATTAACAAAACTACAAACCCTCGATGCTATGAAAGTGTCTTAAATGTGCTTATGCATATACTTTGAGGACAAAAATAACTCAAAAGGATCTAAAAGTGTCAACTACGCCTTGAAACCTACAAGTATCAAAAAGTGGTTGAAAGGAGCTTAAGTGACATTTTGAATCTAAGAGAAGCTTAGAAAGTACCTAAACCAAGAATAAGAAAACTACGAATCCCCGATGCTATGAAAGTGTCTTAAATGTGCTTTTGCAAATACTTTGAGGACAAAAATAACTCAAAAGAACCTAAAAGTGTCAACTACGTCCTTGAAACCTACAAAGTAGCAAAGAAGTGGCTAAAAAGAGTTTAAGTGTCATTTTCACTCTTAACAAAACTTAAGAAGTACCTAAACTGAAGAACAAGAAAACTACGAACCCCCGATGCTATGAAATTGTCTTAAATTTGCTTATACATATACTTTGAGGACAAAATAAGTCAAAATGATCTATAAGTGTCAACTACGCCCTTCAAAACTACAAAGTAGCAAAAAAGTGGCTAAAAGGAGCTGAAGTGTCATTTTGAATCTAAGAGAAGCTTAGAAAGTACCTAAACTGAAGATTAACAAAACTACAAACCCTCGATGCTATGAAAGTGTCTTAAATGTGGTTATGCATATACTTTGAGGACAAAAATAACTCAAAATGATCTAAAAGTGTCAACTACGCTCTTGAAAACTACAAAGTAGCAAAGAAGTGGCTAAAAGGAGTTGAAGTGTCATTTTCACTCTTAACAAAACTTAAGAAGTACCTAAACTGAAGAATAAGAAAACTACGAACCCCCGATGTTATGAAAGTGTCTTAAATGTGCTTATGCATATACTTTGAGGACAAAAATACATGAAAAGGACCTAGAAGTGTCAACTACGACTTTGAAACCTACAAAGTAGAAACAAAGTGGCTAAAAGGAGTTTAAGTGTCATTTTCACTCTAAACAAAACTTAGAAAGTACCTAAACTGAAGAATAAGAAAACTACGAACCCCCGATGCTATGAAATTGTCTTAAATGTGCTTATGCATATCCTTTGAGGACAAAAATTACTCAAAATGACCTAAAAGTGCCAACTACGACCTTGTAATGTACAAAGTAGCAAAGAAGTGGCTAAAAGGAGCTTAAGTGTCATTTTCACTCTAAAAAAAATTTAGAAAGTACATAAACTGAAGAATAAGAAAACTACGAACCCCCGATGCTATGAAAGTGTCTTAAATTTGCTTATGCATATACTTTGAGGACAAAAATAGCTCAAAAAGACCTAAAAATTTCAACTACCACCTTGAAACCTACAAAGTAGCAAAAAGTGGCTAAAAGGAGCTTAAGTGTCATTTTCACTCTAAACAAAACTTAGAAAGTACCTAAACTGAAGAACAAGAAAACTACTTAACCCTTGATGTTATGAAAGTGTCTTAAATTTTCTTATGCATATACTTTGAGGACAAAAATACATCAAAAGGACCTAAAAGTGTCAACTACTACCTTGAAACCTACAAAATAGCAAAAAAGTGGCTAAAATAAGTTTAAGTGTCATTTTCACTCTAAACAAAACTTAGAAAGTACCTAAACTGAAGAATAATAAAACTACGAACCCCCGATGCTATGAAATTGTCTTAAATGTGCTTATGCAAATACTTTTGAGGACAAAAATTACTTAAAATTACCTAAAAGTGCCAACTACGACCTTGTAACCCACAAAGTAGCAAAGAAGTGGCTAAAAGGAGCTTAAGTGTCATTTTCACTCTAAACAAAACTTAGAAAGTACCTAAACTGAAGAATAAGAAAACTACGAACCCACGATGCTATAAAAGTGTCATAAATTTGCTTATGCATATACTTTGAGGACAAAAATAACTCAAAAGGACCTAAAAATGTCAACTACGACCTTGAAACCAACAAAGTAGCAAAAAAGTGGCTAAAAGGAGCTGAAGTGGGATTTTCACTCTGAATGTAACTTAGAAAGTACCTAAACCAAGAATAAGAAAACTACAAACCCCCGATGTTATGAAAGTGTCTTAAATGTGCTTATGCATATACTTTGAGGACAAAAACAAGTCAAAAGGACCTAAAAGTGCCAACTACGACCTAGAAACCTACAAAGTAGCAAAGAAGTGGCTAAAAGGAGTTTAAGTGTCATTTTCACTCCAAACAAAACTTAGAAAGTACCTAAACCGGAGAATAAGAAAACTACGAACCCCAGATGCAATGAAAGTGTCTTAAATGTCCTTATGCATATACTTTGAGGACAAAAATAACTCAAAATGACCTAAAAATGTCAACTACGACCTTCAAACCTACAGAGTAGCAAAAAAGTGGCTAAAATGAGCTTAAGTGTCATTTTCACTCTAAACAAAACATAGAAAGTACCTAAAGCTGAAGAATAAGAAAACTACGAACCCCGATGCTATGAAAGTGTCTTAAATGTGCTTATGCATATATTTTGAGGACAAAAATGTCTCAAAATGACCTAAAAGTGTCAACTACGACCTTGAAACCTACAAAATAGCAAAAAGTGGCTAAAAGGAGCTTAAGTGTCATTTTCACTCTAAACAAAACTTAGAAAGTACCTAAATCAAGAATAAGAAAACTACGAACTCCTGATGCTATGAAATTATCTTAAATGTGCTTATGCATATACTTTGAGGACAAAAATAACTCAAAATGAGCTAAAAGTGCCAACTACGACCTTGTAACCTCCAAAGTAGCAAAGAAGTGGCTAAAAGGAGCTTAGGTGTCATTTTCACTCTAAACAAAACTTAGAAAGTACCTAAACTGAACAATAAGAAGACTACGAACCCCCGATGCTATGAAACTGTCTTAAATGTGCTTATGCATATACTTTGAGGACAAAAATAACTCAAAAGGACCTAAAAATGTCAACTACGACCTTGAAACCTACAAAGTAGCAAAAAAGATGCTAAAAGGAGCTTAAGTGTCATTTTCACTCTAAACAAAAGTTAGAAAGTACCTAAATTGAAGAATAAGAATACTACGAACCCCCGATGCTATGAAATTGTCTTAAATTTGCTTATACATATACTTTGAGGACAAAATAAGTCAAAATGATCTCAAAGTGTCAACTACGCCCTTGAAACCTACAAAGGAGAAAAAAATTGGCTAAAAGGAGCCGAAGTGTCATTTTGAATCTAAGAGAAGCTTAGAAAGTACCTAAACTGAAGATTAACAAAACTACAAACCCTCGATGCTATGAAAGTGTCTTAAATGTGCTTATGCATATACTTTGAGGACAAAAATAACTCAAAAGGATCTAGAAGTGTCAACTACGCCCTTGAAAACTACAAAGTAGCAAAGAAGTGGCTAAAAGGAGTTGAAGTGTCATTTTCACTCTTAACAAAACTTAAGAAGTACCTAAACTGAAGAACAAGAAAACTACGAACCCCCGATGCTATGAAATTGTCTTAAATTTGCTTTTACATATACTTTGAGGACAAAATAAGTCAAAATGATCTATAAGTGTCAACTACGCCCTTCAAAACTACAAAGTAGCAAAAAAGTGGCTAAAAGGAGCTGAAGTGTTATTTTGAATCTAAGATAAGCTTAGAAAGTACCTAAACTGAAGATTAACAAAACTACAAACCCTCGATGCTATGAAAGTGTCTTAAATGTGCTTATGCATATACTTTGAGGACAAAAATAACTCAAAAGGATCTAAAAGTGTCAACTACGCCCTTGAAACCTACGAAGTATCAAAAAAGTGGTTGAAAGGAGCTTAAGTGACATTTTGAATCTAAGAGAAGCTTAGAAAGTACCTAAACTGAAGAATAAGAAAACTACGAATCCCCGATGCTATGAAAGTGTCTTAAATGTGCTTTTGCAAATACTTTGAGGACAAAAATAACTCAAAAGAACCTAAAAGTGTCAACTACGTCCTTGAAACCTACAAAGTAGCAAAGAAGTGGCTAAAAAGAGTTTAAGTGTCATTTTCACTCTTAACAAAACTTAAGAAGTACCTAAACTGAAGAACAAGAAAACTACGAACCCCCGATGCTATGAAATTGTCTTAAATTTGCTTATACATATACTTTGAGGACAAAATAAGTCAAAATGATCTATAAGTGTCAACTACGCCCTTCAAAACTACAAAGTAGCAAAAAGTGGCTAAAAGGAGTCAAAGTGTCATTTTGAATCTAAGAGAAGCTTAGAAAGTACCTAAACCGAAGATTAACAAAACTACAAACCCTCGATGCTATGAAAGTGTCTTAAATGTGGTTATGCATATACTTTGAGGACAAAAATAACTCAAAATGATCTAAAAGTGTCAACTACGCTCTTGAAAACTACAAAGTAGCAAAGAAGTGGCTAAAAGGAGTTGAAGTGTCATTTTCACTCTTAACAAAACTTAAGAAGTACCTAAACCAAGAATAAGAAAACTACGAACCCCGATGTTATGAAAGTGTCTTAAATGTGCTTATGCATATACTTTGAGGACAAAAATACATGAAAAGGACCTAGAAGTGTCAACTACGACTTTGAAACCTACAAAGTAGAAACAAAGTGGCTAAAAGGAGTTTAAGTGTCATTTTCACTCTAAACAAAACTTAGAAAGTACCTAAACCGAAGAATAAGAAAACTACGAACCCCCGATGCTATGAAATTGTCTTAAATGTGCTTATGCATATCCTTTGAGGACAAAAATTACTCAAAATGACCTAAAAGTGCCAACTACGACCTTGTAATGTACAAAGTAGCAAAGAAGTGGCTAAAAGGAGCTTAAGTGTCATTTTCACTCTAAAAAAATTTAGAAAGTACATAAATCAAGAATAAGAAAACTACTTAACCCCGATGCTATGAAAGTGTCTTAAATTTGCTTATGCATATACTTTGAGGACAAAAATAGCTCAAAAAGACCTAAAAATTTCAACTACCACCTTGAAACCTACAAAGTAGCAAAAAAGTGGCTAAAAGGAGCTTAAGTGTCATTTTCACTCTAAACAAAACTTAGAAAGTACCTAAACTGAAGAACAAGAAAACTACGAACCCTTGATGTTATGAAAGTGTCTTAAATTTTCTTATGCATATACTTTGAGGACAAAAATACATCAAAAGGACCTAAAAGTGTCAACTACTACCTTGAAACCTACAAAATAGCAAAAAAGTGGCTAAAATAAGTTTAAGTGTCATTTTCACTCTAAACAAAACTTAGAAAGTACCTAAACCGAAGAATAATAAAACTACGAACCCCCGATGCTATGAAATTGTCTTAAATGTGCTTATGCAAATACTTTTGAGGACAAAAATTACTTAAAATTACCTAAAAGTGCCAACTACGACCTTGTAACCCACAAAGTAGCAAAGAAGTGGCTAAAAGGAGCTTAAGTGTCATTTTCACTCTAAACAAAACTTAGAAAGTACCTAAACTGAAGAATAAGAAAACTACGAACCCCCGATGCTATGAAAGTGTCATAAATTTGCTTATGCATATACTTTGAGGACAAAAATAACTCAAAAGGACCTAAAAATGTCAACTACGACCTTAAAACCAACAAAGTAGCAAAAAGTGGCTAAAAGGAGTCAAGTGGGATTTTCACTCGAATGAACTTAGAAAGTACCTAAACTGAAGAATAAGAAAACTACAAACCCCCGATGTTATGAAAGTGTCTTAAATGTGCTTATGCATATACTTTGAGGACAAAAACAAGTCAAAAGGACCTAAAAGTGCCAACTACGACCTAGAAACCTACAAAGTAGCAAAGAAGTGGCTAAAAGGAGTTTAAGTGTCATTTTCACTCCAAACAAAACTTAGAAAGTACCTAAACCGGAGAATAAGAAAACTACGAACCCCAGATCCAATGAAAGTGTCTTAAATGTCCTTATGCATATACTTTGAGGACAAAAATAACTCAAAATGACCTAAAAATGTCAACTACGACCTTCAAACCTACAGAGTAGCAAAAAAGTGGCTAAAATGAGCTTAAGTGTCATTTTCACTCTAAACAAAACATAGAAAGTACCTAAACTGAAGAATAAGAAAACTACGAACCCCCGATGCTATGAAAGTGTCTTAAATGTGCTTATGCATATACTTTGAGGACAAAAATGTCTCAAAATGACCTAAAAGTGTCAACTACGACCTTGAAACCTACAAAATAGCAAAAAAGTGGCTAAAAGGAGCTTAAGTGTCATTTTCACTCTAAACAAAACTTAGAAAGTACCTAAACCGAAGAATAAGAAAACTACGAACTCCTGATGCTCTGAAATTATCTTAAATGTGCTTATGCATATACTTTGAGGACAAAAATAACTCAAAATGAGCTAAAAGTGCCAACTACGACCTTGTAACCTCCAAAGTAGCAAAGAAGTGGCTAAAAGGAGCTTAGGTGTCATTTTCACTCTAAACAAAACTTAGAAAGTACCTAAACTGAACAATAAGAAGACTACGAACCCCCGATGCTATGAAACTGTCTTAAATGTGCTTATGCATATACTTTGAGGACAAAAATAACTCAAAAGGACCTAAAAATGTCAACTACGACCTTGAAACCTACAAAGTAGCAAAAAAGATGCTAAAAGGAGCTTAAGTGTCATTTTCACTCTAAACAAAAGTTAGAAAGTACCTAAATTGAAGAATAAGAATACTACGAACCCCCGATGCTATGAAATTGTCTTAAATTTGCTTATACATATACTTTGAGGACAAAATAAGTCAAAATGATCTCAAAGTGTCAACTACGCCCTTGAAACCTACAAAGGAGCAAAAAATTGGCTAAAAGGAGCCGAAGTGTCATTTTGAATCTAAGAGAAGCTTAGAAAGTACCTCAACTGAAGATTAACAAAACTACAAACCCTCGATGCTATGAAAGTGTCTTAAATGTGCTTATGCATATACTTTGAGGACAAAAATAACTCAAAAGGATCTAGAAGTGTCAACTACGCCCTTGAAAACTACAAAGTAGCAAAGAAGTGGCTAAAAGGAGTTGAAGTGTCATTTTCACTCTTAACAAAACTTAAGAAGTACCTAAACTGAAGAACAAGAAAACTACGAACCGCCGATGCTATGAAATTGTCTTAAATTTGCTTTTACATATACTTTGAGGACAAAATAAGTCAAAATGATCTATAAGTGTCAACTACGCCCTTCAAAACTACAAAGTAGCAAAAAAGTGGCTAAAAGGAGCTGAAGTGTTATTTTGAATCTAAGATAAGCTTAGAAAGTACCTAAACTGAAGATTAACAAAACTACAAACCCTCGATGCTATGAAAGTGTCTTAAATGTGCTTATGCATATACTTTGAGGACAAAAATAACTCAAAAGGATCTAAAAGTGTCAACTACGCCTTGAAACCTACAAGTATCAAAAAGTGGTTGAAAGGAGCTTAAGTGACATTTTGAATCTAAGAGAAGCTTAGAAAGTACCTAAACTGAAGAATAAGAAAACTACGAATCCCCGATGCTATGAAAGTGTCTTAAATGTGCTTTTGCAAATACTTTGAGGACAAAAATAACTCAAAAGAACCTAAAAGTGTCAACTACGTCCTTGAAACCTACAAAGTAGCAAAGAAGTGGCTAAAAGAGTTTAAGTGTCATTTTCACTCTTAACAAAACTTAAGAAGTACCTAAACTGAAGAACAAGAAAACTACGAACCCCCGATGCTATGAAATTGTCTTAAATTTGCTTATACATATACTTTGAGGACAAAATAAGTCAAAATGATCTATAAGTGTCAACTACGCCCTTCAAAACTACAAAGTAGCAAAAAAGTGGCTAAAAGGAGCTGAAGTGTCATTTTGAATCTAAGAGAAGCTTAGAAAGTACCTAAACTGAAGATTAACAAAACTACAAACCCTCGATGCTATGAAAGTGTCTTAAATGTGGTTATGCATATACTTTGAGGACAAAAATAACTCAAAATGATCTAAAAGTGTCAACTACGCTCTTGAAAACTACAAAGTAGCAAAGAAGTGGCTAAAAGGAGTTGAAGTGTCATTTTCACTCTTAACAAAACTTAAGAAGTACCTAAAAACCAAGAATAAGAAAACTACGAACCTCCGATGTTATGAAAGTGTCTTAAATGTGCTTATGCATATACTTTGAGGACAAAAATACATGAAAAGGACCTAGAAGTGTCAACTACGACTTTGAAACCTACAAAGTAGAAAAAAAGTGGCTAAAAGGAGTTTAAGTGTCATTTTTACTCTAAACAAAACTTAGAAAGTACCTAAACTGAAGAATAAGAAAACTACGAACCCCCGATGCTATGAAATTGTCTTAAATGTGCTTATGCATATCCTTTGAGGACAAAAATTACTCAAAATGACCTAAAAGTGCCAACTACGACCTTGTAATGTACAAAGTAGCAAAGAAGTGGCTAAAAGGAGCTTAAGTGTCATTTTCACTCTAAAAAAAATTTAGAAAGTACATAAACTGAAGAATAAGAAAACTACGAACCCCTGATGCTATGAAAGTGTCTTAAATTTGCTTATGCATATACTTTGAGGACAAAAATAGCTCAAAAAGACCTAAAAATTTCAACTACCACCTTGAAACCTACAAAGTAGCAAAAAAGTGGCTAAAAGGAGCTTAAGTGTCATTTTCACTCTAAACAAAACTTAGAAAGTACCTAAATCAAGAACAAGAAAACTACAGAACCCTTGATGTTATGAAAGTGTCTTAAATTTTCTTATGCATATACTTTGAGGACAAAAATACATCAAAAGGACCTAAAAGTGTCAACTACTACCTTGAAACCTACAAAATAGCAAAAAAGTGGCTAAAATAAGTTTAAGTGTCATTTTCACTCTAAACAAAACTTAGAAAGTACCTAAACTGAAGAATAATAAAACTACGAACCCCCGATGCTATGAAATTGTCTTAAATGTGCTTATGCAAATACTTTTGAGGACAAAAATTACTTAAAATTACCTAAAAGTGCCAACTACGACCTTGTAACCCACAAAGTAGCAAAGAAGTGGCTAAAAGGAGCTTAAGTGTCATTTTCACTCTAAACAAAACTTAGAAAGTACCTAAACTGAAGAATAAGAAAACTACGAACCCCCGATGCTATGAAAGTGTCATAAATTTGCTTATGCATATACTTTGAGGACAAAAATAACTCAAAAGGACCTAAAAATGTCAACTACGACCTTGAAACCAACAAAGTAGCAAAAAAGTGGCTAAAAGGAGCTGAAGTGGGATTTTCACTCTGAACAGAACTTAGAAAGTACCTAAACTGAAGAATAAGAAAACTACAAACCCCCGATGTTATGAAAGTGTCTTAAATGTGCTTATGCATATACTTTGAGGACAAAAACAAGTCAAAAGGACCTAAAAGTGCCAACTACGACCTTGAAACCTACAAAGTAGCAAAGAAGTGGCTAAAAGGAGTTTAAGTGTCATTTTCACTCCAAACAAAACTTAGAAAGTACCTAAACCGGAGAATAAGAAAACTACGAACCCCAGATGCAATGAAAGTGTCTTAAATGTCCTTATGCATATACTTTGAGGACAAAAATAACTCAAAATGACCTAAAAATGTCAACTACGACCTTCAAACCTACAGAGTAGCAAAAAAGTGGCTAAAATGAGCTTAAGTGTCATTTTCACTCTAAACAAAACATAGAAAGTACCTAAACTGAAGAATAAGAAAACTACGAACCCCCGATGCTATGAAAGTGTCTTAAATGTGCTTATGCATATACTTTGAGGACAAAAATGCCTCAAAATGACCTAAAAGTGTCAACTACGACCTTGAAACCTACAAAGTAGCAAAAAAGTGGCTAAAAGGAGCTTAAGTGTCATTTTCACTCTAAACAAAACTTAGAAAGTACCTAAACTGAAGAATAAGAAAACTACGAACTCCTGATGCTCTGAAATTATCTTAAATGTGCTTATGCATATACTTTGAGGACAAAAATAACTCAAAATGAGCTAAAAGTACCAACTACGACCTTGTAACCTCCAAAGTAGCAAAGAAGTGGCTAAAAGGAGCTTAGGTGTCATTTTCACTCTAAACAAAACTTAGAAAGTACCTAAACTGAACAATAAGAAGACTACGAACCCCCGATGCTATGAAACTGTCTTAAATGTGCTTATGCATATACTTTGAGGACAAAAATAACTCAAAAGGACCTAAAAATGTCAACTACGACCTTGAAACCTACAAAGTAGCAAAAAAGTGGCTAAAAGGAGCTTAAGTGTCATTTTCACTCTAAACAAAAGTTAGAAAGTACCTAAATTGAAGAATAAGAAAACTACGAACCCACGATGTAATGAAAGTGTCTTAAATGTGCTTATGCATATACTTTGTGGACAAAAACAACTCAAAAGGACCTAAAACTGCCAACTACGACCTTGAAACCTACAAAGTAGCAAAGAAGTGGCTAAAAGAAGCTTAAGTGTCATTTTCACTTCAAACAAAACTTAGAAAGTACCTAAACTGAAGAATAAGAAAACTACGAACCCCCGATGCTATGAAAGTGTCTTAAAATTCCTCATGCATATACTTTGAGGACAAAAATAACTCAAAAGAACCTAAAAATGTCAACTACGACCTTGAAACCTACAGAGTAGCAAAAAAGTGGCTAAAAGGAGCTTAAACTTAAGTGTCATTTTCACTCTAAACAAAACTTATAAAGTACCTAAACTGAAGAATAAGAAAACTACGAACCCCCAATGTTATGAAAGTGTCTTAAACGTGCTTATGCATATACTTTGAGGACAAAAATAACTCAAAAGGACCTAAAAGTTTCAACTACGTCCTTGAAACCTACAAAGTAGCAAGAAAGTGGCTAAAAGGAGCTTAAGTGTAATTTTGACTCTAAGAGAAGCTTAGAAAGTACCTAAACTGAAGATTAAGAAACCAAGGAACCCTCGATGCTATGAAAGTGGTTTAAACGTGATTAAGCATATACTTTGATAACAAAAATAACTCAAAAGCACCTAAAACTGTCTAATACACCCTTGAAACCTACAAAGTAGCAAAATAGTGGCTAAAAGGAACTTAAGTGTCAGTTTGAATCTTAAAGAAACTTACAAAGTTCCTAAACTGAAGATTATGAAAACTAAGAACTCCTGTTGCTATGAAAGGGTCTTAAACGTGCTTAAGCATATACTTTGAGGATAAAAATAACTTAAATGAACCTAAAAGTGTGAACTTTACCCTTGAAACCTACAAAGTAGCAAAAAAGTTACTAAAAAGAGCTTAATTGTCATTTTGACTCCTAAAGAAACTTAGAAAATACCTAAAGTGAAGATTAAGAAAACAACGAATCCTCGATGATACAAAAGTGTTGTAAAGGTTCTTAAGCATATATTTTGAGGATCAGAATTACTCAAAATGACCTAAAAGTTTCAACATCGCCCTTGAAACCTAAAAAGTGATAAAAATGATCTAAAAGTGTCAAGTTTTCCGAGATTCATTTCCATGGCGGAATCGATTTTATTAACCATTTCTCAAATTCAACCACAACAAGCACTTACACTAAAAGCAGCATCAAAACATCAGAAACATTCTCAATAAAACACTATCTAAGAGTGGATCCTATAAGCCTTGCACCAATTCCATCAAGCTTCTTTAAAGATGCCACAACTTTCAAATTCCCCGAATGCCTTTTTTCAACTTTCACAAGGTAAATTTCATTGTTTTTTTAACAAGCAATCAGCGCATTCCAATTTCACAAGATAAATTTCAACGGATAAAAACCATGCTTCTGGAACAAAAAAGCACAAGATAATTTCGCATAAACAACAAGTTTTCTGAGATTCATTTCCATGGCGAAATCGATTTTAATAACTAATTCTCAAATGCTGCCACAACAAGCACTTACACTAAATGCAAGCATCAAACACATCAGAAACATTCTCAACAAAACACTATCTAGGAGTGGATCCTATAAGCCTTGCACTAACTACATCAAGCCTCTTTACAGATGCCACGACTTTCAACTTTCAAACACCATAACCATCCTCTCACCGAATGCCTTTTTTCATTGTTTCCTTACTTTTTTTTTTTTACATATTATCTAGTTTTTCCCAAAGAAACCAAATTTCAATTTGAGCAATTATAAGCTAGTAATGTGAGAAACTAACTACAAAGTCACAACAAACTCTATTGCCTAAACTACAGTAGTTTAATGTGTTTCTAAAAAAACAACAATTGGTTTGGGTGAGGATAAAACAAAACGAATGAAAAAAACATAAGATTTAGAGAATGCAACCTTTAATATCAGAGTTTAAAAAAACCAGCAATAAAATATATGGTGTGATTGAAAAAAGAAATAGAAAAGTGAGGAAAAAGAAACAGAGATACCTCCGATAGACATATGGAGGGATTGAAAAGCTTAGGTGTATGCGTCGGAGTGAAGCTGCGATCGATTGAAGCTGAGGTCGATTGAAGCTGAGATCGAGGTGTCTGCAGAGAGCAAATGGATTTGGGGGGATTATCGACAGAGAGAGTGCGCTGGAGTGAAGACCTGCAGGCTGGAGACGAGTGTGGAGGAATCGGGAAGAGAGTGTCGGAGCTGATTGAAAATGAACGTGTACTCGATCAATGGGAGGAAGACGAACTGGTGAAACGCGAACAGGGTGAAGACGAACTGATGAAACACGAACTGTTGTGTACTCGATCGATGGGAGAAAGATGAACAACACGAGCTGCTGTGTACTCGATTGAAGACGAACTGGTGAAACGATTGTACACGAACTGGTGAAACGCGCGAACTGGGAGGAAGACGAACTGGTGAAACGATTGGGTGAAAACGAATGGATGAATCACGTACGAGTGAAGATGAACGGATGAAACACGTACAAGTGAAGATGAACGGATGAAACACGATTGAAGACGAACTGAGAAGGATGACAATCGTCGATCAACGATGGGAGGAAGACGATTTGGGTGGAACGCGAATGGTGAAACAATCGAATGGGTGTAAAATTTTCTTTTATTTTTCGCAAATAATTGTAGTCGCGCCCAATTTCCCGCCGAAAATTTTAATGATTTTTATAGCTTTTTGTAAAAAGGTTATTATGAAAAGCTATATTTGGTATAATTTGTTGTAGTGCCTCCAGGGAATTTTCCTAACCAGGTCGCATAGGATTCCTGGGCTTGGGGCGTTACAGGTTCAATTTGAGTTAACTTTATTTTTAACCTGCGATCGAACTGAACCAGTCGGTTCTTGAAAAATTCAACCCAACTATTGTGATTCGAGTTCAGGTTTTTTGGTTGTTGAGTTTTTTTACACCTCTACAAATAATTATAGATATAAAAAAAAAGTTAGATATCACTCATATAGTACTTTAATTTTATTGCTAATGTATATCAATAATAAATCTAAAATAAAATGAACATGACCGATCACAATAAATGAATTCAAATAGCACTTATATATTATTTTATATTCTCTTGATATGGAAATGAATATAAGTAATAAACATACTAGAAAAGGAGCATGCAAAGAATCAATGATAGATACTTTTCAACCATAGATCTCAGTTAGTGATAGAATTGTTGTACGACATTGAGATATCTTGATTGACATTTTTTTACTTTTTACATGCTTTACTCGTTGAACTTAAAATTGATGGGGTGTATACCATAAACTCGTGTCGTTTGTAATAGTTATTGTTTTAATAAATAAAAGTTATTTGTTATTCAAATTTTGTATCTCGCATTTATAAACTTAATCTAATAAACTAAGCTCCAGGGTCATACTTATAAGAACTTGAACGGTGTGTAGTGGACACACAGATAGAATCACGTTTGAGTTAGTGACCCAAACAGTCTACAGTATATGGATAGGGTTGGGAACCTCATCCTGGAAACACTGTGGATGCAACCCACTTTGTATTAGATACAAACGAGACGATCCAGCTAGTTCATTTAGTTGACATGCGAGTGGGAGCATCCTGTGCAATGAGATTGTACAAGACCAGACCGTGAATTTTTAGAATAACTAATGTAACACTGTTAACAGTTTAGGACTAATAAATTCGTAGATGACCATTAGTGACTCGACCTTAATCCTGAGTGTGTTACGAACTCCTGTCTGCAGGAGTCTGTCCTTTGACTAGTACGGGTGAGAGTAGCATGTGTTGCTCGCTCAATATACCTACCTTCTCAAGGGCAGAACCACGTGGGGAGCTGGAAACTTGACCACGTAAGATGGAATTCACTCGTTCTTGAGCTAGGGAAACTAGAGGGGTTGTTCCCTTAAGTGTTGACTCCAGGGCTTGAACAACGAGGTCCCACCCTCTCACTGGCCCGAGAGGGACGTTGTTTATGGTAGGACCATATAACAAAGTTGTTCATTATAGGAGCAGTGGGACTTAAGAGTAAGAGGTAGACATAGGGGTAAAACGGTAATTTAACCCAGTTGTGACTACGAACAACCTGTGGAGGATCGACTCATGGGCATTGGTTATATCGATGGACACAACTTGTCCTACAGTGAGGAGAGTGCAACTACAGGGCTATAGTTGAGTGTTCCCGTAGTTAATGAATATTGATTAACAGGATCAAAGAGTTTGGTCAGTTAATCTCGGATCATTGGAGCTCATGATCTGTAGGTCCATTAAGTCCCTTGGTTGGCTCAATTATGGATTCAATGAGGCATACAGTTTGGAGTGAATTTGAAGTGTTCAAATTCATATAAAGGGTATTTATGTCATTTATACGAGATATAATTGACATAATATATAGTTTAATGTGAATGAGATTCATATTACCTATATTATGGCCTAATAATGGAATTAAGGCTTAGATTGGAGAAATTGATTTAAGAGAAATAAAATTGAATGTGATTCAATTTTAAATTCCACAATTATGCAAATGAGATTTGTATAATAAAGTATGTGATATCTTATACAATATAGTATGCAAATATGATTTACATATTATATGGTTGTGGTAAAGTGGTAAATAGGTGGAGATTTTACCTCCACCACATATCACTATTTAAAAGTGTTTATAGAAGCACTTGTTGGATGATCTTCTCATTTTTTAGATTTCCAAATTGAGAGCTTTCTCAATTCTCTCAAATTCTCTCCATCTTCTCCAAATCCACATTCCAAAGGGAGCCCCACGACTCTCTCTCATCCGTTGGAGAACAACCGAGAAGATCAAGTGGAAGTGTCCAAAGATCGTGTTCGATACGTGGTTCGTAGAGGAGATCTAGAGAGATCGTTGAGTTCGTGAGCGGGAGAAGGATTTCTTGAAGAAGAGTTCTTCAAGAGGTTAGTAATTTGTTGCCCTTTCCTTCTCATTTTCATGCTTAGCCTAGATATTACATGTGATGTATGTCAATTTTAAGAAAAATTGTACCACAACGAAAGCAACGCGATTCACATCGCTTCCACTGCGGGATTCAATCCTATAAAAAACTTTACCATACTTGTAAATACTATTTACTATTATTTTGAGTTAGGTTTCCATATAAATAAACCTAGCTGCCATAGACAGGGCTACAAGAGCTTCCAAATGAAATATTTCTAACAAAAGGGCTATAAGAGCTTCAAAAGCAATGCATTTTATTGGTCCTTTACAAATTTAAATCAATTGTTTTCAGAAGTTCACAAGATGAAAAGGGAAATGAAAAAGCACCTGATCAAACCAGGATAAATAATAATTTACATAAGATGGAATAAACACCTCAAGAATAACGAACGTATTTATTATTCTAGAAACCCTCAAATCAAACAAAGAGTTCATGTTAGATTGTTGATTTGTAGGAGATAAATATCAACAAGCACAGCCTCCTCCTCCTCTTGTCTCCACTTCTGAAACAGAGTCAGAGATACTTTCAAAGTAACTGCAAATGAAAAACATTTACTGTAAGCTCCAATTTCTGTAGCAATTCATGTTCCTCATCACTGCACTTTTTCGTTCTCTCTTTTTCTTGTTTCCCAAATGAAACTTCTACTACAGTGTTAAGAATATGGTTGGATGCTTTAATTATAAGAACTTTAGTTAAATATGATTTGTAACGAATCATTTGGATGCATAGTTCTACCCTCTTAAAAGTACTTTTGAGTAGTTTCTGTTAAAGTACTAAAGCCAAAAGCACTTACAACTGGTTTCTCATAAAGTACTTTAAGATACTTTTGACTTCTTACTGAAAAACTTTATAATACTTGTGTTTGTGTTTAAAAGATAAGTCTGGAACATGACAACCAAAATACTTTATCACACTTTTAACATGGGTATGAAAAGTGTTTTTAGCCATTGCAAAAGGGGTTTTTTAGCATAACGCATACACTCCCAAACATAGCTTAAGAGTTATTTGGGATAAATATTTTGAAGTACCTTTCCATGAGAACTCATATTAGTTAAGCATAATCATTTTAAGGTGCTTTTAAATGTTTATCAAATTTTAAACATCGTTTTAACCCTACAACAAAAATTAATGAGATTTTGAAAAGCTCCTTTTATTGGCCAAAAGCACTCATCACATTTCAAAAATCATACAAGATTTGCCCTTACTATGTCAAAATACGATCTAAAGAACTAATCTGCTGGCATCAGCTCAGGAGGTTTTTATGCTATAAAGATGTAATTATATAGGAAGTCAGATTTTCAAACTTACTGGTCCTGCTCTTCTTCATTGGTTAATGCAGCTTTTGCAATGCATAGAAATGCTTCATTGACATTATAATCCTCTTTTGCTGAGGTCTCAAAGTATGGCATGTTACCCCTGGAATCACACCATTGTCTTGCCCTTCTCTCTGAGACCTGCACTTAAGGAGGATCGATATAATTATTGGAGAATATTATTAATAGTTTCACAGAGAGATTTGAAAATCGTTACCGCTCGGCTGCGTCCATTGTCTACATCGATCTTGTTCCCAAGTAATAGGAAGGGGAATGCTTTTGGATCGGCTGGCCCTGCCTGTCCAATATTAAAATATCAATAATGAGAGGAAGATTTATTGAGTTGAAATCATTTAAAAGTATTTGATGGTTATTTGATCAAGCATATACACCTGATTCTCTTGTATGGTAACTGCGAAATTAATGAGTACAATTGAAACAAAAATGTATAGCATGTTGACTTCATTTTTGGTCTTTAAAATCTTCAAAACTCAAAACTTGTTCTTAATACTTTAGTAGAAGTTTCATTTGGGGAAACAAAAACTTGAGACTATGCTGTTTTTGTAAAGAACAGAATAGAAAAAGTCATGTTTCAGATAAGGAAGTATAGCATGTTGACTTTAGTTTCTCAATTTCTGTTTTTTCCAACAAGTACTATACACTCTTAACAAATTTCAAAACAACATAATTTCCACAGTAAGCAGAAAAATATAAAATTTTAACCATGAATGAGCAAGGCCAAAACCTGCTTGAGAAACTCCTCATGCCAACTGCTGAGTGATTCAAATGATTTGACCACATTCACATCATAGACAAAAACACAGCAATCTGCACCTCTGTAAAATGCAGCCCCTAGACTCTGGAACCTTTCCTGCCCTGCAGTGTCCCAAACCTGTTTCAACCGCATCCAAAATCATGAAATTTGCCTAACAAGATCATAGTGTTAAAAAGAAAATAGTAATAAACAATGGTGAACCCACTTGCAATGTGACTAGTTGGCCATCAATCTGTAGCTCCTTCGTCATAAAGTCAGCGCCAATAGTTGCTTTATACTGTAGATTGAACTTCTTATAAACATATCTAAATCAGTTAACAGTTCACAACACCAAAACCGAATAAAATTTCTCCACGCATTTCAACAAACAGTTAAGTACATATTTCATTCGACATTGACCGAAACTAAACATAAAATACTAGATTATAAATCATAAAATGTCGTGAAAGGATACCGATTCATCAAAGAGCTCTTCCCCACCCTGAAAATTTCAACAAAAAAGCAATGTATGTTCAACAGATTCAGAAAATTCGAACGAAATTCAAAGCTAAAACCCAACAAAATGAAGCTCACCCGCAGTCACCGAGGAAGATGACTTTGAGGAGCCTTCTTTTCGTAGCAGAAACTTCCATGGGTATAGAAAATTGAAACGAAAATCATAAGAGAAGTTGCAAATTACTGCAAATTTGAGCGTTTTGTTCAGAAAAGAGCAAAAAGAGGAAGAGGGTTTACGGGTGGAAAAGGGAATCGAAGATGGTGATAATTGGGAAAAAGTTTGAATTGAGCCAAATTTTTTTTCAGGTGGGCGTTGTTTCGTTGTGATCTTTTTCTCTTCGGGTTTCTACTTTTACATTTATTCGGTGTGTGGATTCAATGATGCAAAGGCAATGACATGTGAGGATTCGCCAAACCAAATCCCACACAAGGCGCCAGCGGAGCTTTTTTATTTAGTTTTTGTTTTTTCAAATTCAAATAAAATATTGATGTCTATCAACGTTCAATGACATGTTTGTCCCTCAAGATCTATTTTAATTTCTAGACTTCAAAAGATAATTACAAAAAATTACTAAAGACCTGTTTGGTTTTGGTTGGCGATCTGGAAAAAAAATTAAAGGAATGATTTAATAAAAATGGGTTGTATTTCATGAGATATGTGATTGATAACGAGTTGGATTCTAATTTAAATAATTGTTCAAAGTATATTCAATAATATATTTATAGATATGAAATTAGTTATAGTTGCAAAATTAAATATTAGGTTGAATACAAATCATTGTTAATTAATATATAAACATTTTTTTGTTATAAATTTTTGTATAATTATTACTCTATAATGTCATATAGTTTATAATATATTATATTATACATATTTTAATTTGATAAAAATAGATCGAGTTTATAACATGAAATATTATATTTGTTATTTTTATCTTTTTTTTAATATAATACTACAATTTCAAATTTCAAAATTTAAAATTTGGATACATTGAAAATATAAAAATGTTATTTTTAGAATTTTCATTTTCTAGATCATAGAATCTGAAAATAGTTTTTGAAAACACATATACCCCACGTATGAATATGAAAAGGTAAAACAGAATCAAGATTATCTACGAAATAGACCCTGAACAAAAACTAAATATGTCATAACAAAATGAGGAGGTCAAGTCTATTTTGGGGCGATGGATTTAATAGCCTATGAGGAAACGAAATCCTAATTTGGCTATTTTAGCTCAGGTTGTACGTAGCGTGTCAGTTTCTTAAAGACAGGAGCAAAGCTAAAATCCATGAAGTTGGAGCTAGTTCCACTGATGAGTGGGGGCCTTTTGAAGTATCTTTCATTAGTGGTTCCAAATATTCTACGACCTTCATTGATAACTTAAGCAGGAAGGTATGAACTTATTCTCTCAAATATAAATCTGATGTATTTTCTATTTTCAAAACTTGGAAGGCTATGGTTGAGAATGAGACAGGTCTAAAAGTTAAAAGGTTGAGATCAGACAACGACAGTGAATATGTTGATGGAGATTTCAAAAGGTACTATGTAGATAATGGAATTGTGATGGTAAAGACTATTATAGGGACACCGCAACAGAATGGTGTGGCTGAAAGAATGAACAGGACGCTAAATGAGCGTGCCAGGAGCATGAGATTACATGCAAGATCGCCTAAGATGTTCTGAGCAAAGGCAATCAACACGACGACCTATCTGATCAATAGGAGGTCGACCACATCACTAGAGTTCAAGTTGCCTGAAGAGTCTGGAGCGGTAAACAGGTAAACCTTTTTCATCTAAAGGTTTTTGGTTGTTTGTCTTACATTCACATTGATGTTGCAGACAGAAGTAAACTAGACGCCAAATCCAAGAAGTATTATTTCCTTGGGTATGGTGGAGTTGAGATTGGCTATAAATTTTGGGATGAACAAAATAAGAAGATGATCAGAAGCAAGGGATGTGATCTTCAATGAGGAAGTTTTATATAAAAACAGAACATCAGTTAATACAGAGACAGATGAAAGTACAGAAGAGAAGACTCAGTATAAGTCCTCCTAAAGTTGAGACCAGGACAGTGAGAATTGAAGATCAGAATGCAGTTACTCCTGATGAAACAATTGTGGAATTTGAGGAACCAATTGTATGACCAAATGAGTAGATTGTGGAGCCTAATGAAGTTCAAAAAAACACCGCCTATAACAGTCAGGAAGTCTATCAGGACTATCAGACGACCACAAAGATATTCCTCTACTTAGAATTATATATTATTGACTGACAGAGTGAACATGAATGTTATGATGAGGCGATTCAATTGAAAGATTATGTCAAGTGGGAGTTGGCCATGAAGGATGAGATGGATTCTCTTATGACGAATTAGACATGGCAACTAGTTGAGTTACCAAGAGGTAAGAAAGCTTTACAGAACAAATGGGTCTATAGAATCAAGCAAGAGTCTGATGGTATCAAAAGGTATAAAACAAGGCTTGTAGTCAAAGACTTTCAACAGAAAGAAGGTATTGACTTCAATGAGATATTTTCTCTTGTAGTTAAATTAACTACTATTAGAATTGTATTGTCTATAGCGGCAGAAAAGGATCTGTTTCTGGAACAGATTGATGTAAAGACAGCTTTTCTTCATGGTGATTTGGAGGAAGAAATTTACATGGTACAACCACAGGGTTTCACAGTATAGGGACAAGAGAAAATGGTTTGCAAACTTCAGAGAAGCCTGTATGGTCTCAAAAAGGCTCCCAGACAGTGGAATAAGAAGTTTGATAATTTTATGTGTAACAATCGATTTCAGAGATGTCAGGTAGATTACTGTTGCTATATAAGGTCCCAAGGTAACTCATGCATTATTTTACTGCTATATGTTGATGATATGTTGATAGCAGGTGCAAACAAACAGAAAATTTTGAAGATAAAGCTGAATTATCTAAAGAATTTGATATGAAAGATTTGGGGGTTGCCAAACAAATCTTAGGAATGAGGATTGAGAGAAAAGATTGTACATTGACATTGTCACAAGTAGAATATGTGAAAAAAGTTTTGAACAGATTTCACATGGAAGATGCAAAACCTGTGAGTACTCCTTTAGCTTGTCATTTTAAATTATCTAAGGAGCACTCACCCACTACTGAGCAGGAAAGAGATCATATGGCTAGAGTGTCATATGCTTCATCTATAAGTAGCCTAATGTACGTAATGGTTTGCACAAGACCAAACATTGCACATGCAGTGAGAGTTGCTAGTAGGTATATGACTAATTCAGGGAAGCAGCACTGGGAGGTTGTGAAGTGGATTTTCAGATATCTAAGAGGGACAACTGATTATGCTATGCATTTTAAGAAGCCAGATTTTAAACTGCATGGTTATGTAGATGCAAATATGACAAGTGATACAGATGGCAGGAAAAGTACTACCGAGTATGTTTTTACTTTGGGTGATACTACTATTAGCTGGGTTTCTAGACTACAGAAGATAGTAGCTCTGTCTACTACAAAGGCTAAGTATGTTGTTGTTACTGAGGAAAGTAAATAGATGATATGGCTTCAGTCTTTTTTAGAAGAACTTGGCTTGAAATTGGGAAAAGGGACTTTGCATTGTGACAGTCAAAGTGCTATTCATTTAGCAAGGAATCGAGTGTTTCATTCTATAACGAAACACATACAGGTGAGGTACCATTTTATCATATCAACTTTGGAAGATGGAGCGTTATGCTTGAAAAGATTCCAGGAACTCAGAATCCAGCCGATATGTTTACCAAGACCGTTCCTATTAACAACTTCAGTTGGACTTCTCCACGAGTAGAGAGGAGTCGCTACCGTTGCAGGGGAGACATGTTGATTGTTTTTTTTATTTTTGTCTCCAAGTGGGAGATTGTTAGAAATAATGGAGCAAAAAAAAAACCCATGACCCATTTATCTTTCTTAACCTAAATATATATATATATATATAGTTTGCGGCAATGTCTTTTTTTCGTGTGTGAAGATTTGGGGTTGTGGCTTGTTTTAGAATAAAGAAAAATGTGAGTTTGCGGCAGTGGATTAAAAAGAAGGAAAGTGTCATGAGACGTTTTTTTTTCTTTGGTGTTCTTTGCAAGAGCGTTTTTCTCTATTCAAGAGTTTTGAGAGCTTGTTGTAGAGTGATTCGTGAGCCTTTTCCTTGAGAGAAAAGTGAGAGAAACCACCATTGAGCGTTGTAAACTCTTGTAACTTTATCTCTGACGATTATAGTGAAACTCGCATCGGTAGCAGAGAACTGGACGTAGCCATCATTTGGTGAACCAGTATAGATTTGGTGTCAATTTCTCTTCCCTTAAACTTGATTTATTTATCGTTCTTGTAGCTTAAAGGTTTAGGTTGGTCTATCTACTCTTTTAGGCTTGCTAATTCCAAATTGATTATTCCACAAAATATTTGGAATTATAACCTGATCTGGGATTTGGGATAAAATATATATTGTTTGAATCTGGTAGAATTTTAGATTGATTATATTTTGTAGTCACATTCACCCTAACACCTGATGGAATCTAGATCCCTATGCACAACGGAAACGTAATTGGATCGAAAACTCGATTTGTTTTTGGCAAAAAGCAAATACCAGTACATTGGATAAAAAACAAATATCGATAAACAATTAGGCATGGATTTGGTATAATTAACATGTTGTTTAGTTTCTCTAAACTAAAGGAGAAAGTAAGTTACCTTTGTAGCTTTTGCTTTGCAACGCCTTGCAATCCTTTGTCCAGCAAAATCTTCTTCTGTAAAGCTTTTCTACAGAACACCACCAATAGTGAGCACTGCCTATTTTCTGAGTGCTTTGATTGCAACCTTGTGGGAGGTTTTCCAACGTTTGGAGAAAGAGAATTTTCCAGAGAGAAAAATTGAGAGAGAGATTGAATTACACTTCACACATCTGTCTCATACTGAATCAATCGATTAGTGAAGAAGAAACCCAAACTCTCCCCCACTCCCTCTATCCCTATTGAGAGGGAGTTGAGGGTAAGTGGAAACGTGTCATTGACACGTTTCCTAATTAACTAATTAAAAAAATAATTAACTATTTTAATTAATATAATTAAATCATATTAAATTATATATATTAATTTTAGTTTTAATTAAACCATATTTAACAAAACCAAAATAAATATCATATATTTAATTTAGTTTACCTATGATTAAATCATATTTAATCATTTTTCCTCTAACCTATAGTTGTAATGTACATCATATGCACATTAAATTTTAACCTATAATTTTAAATATGAATCTCATTCACATTTAAATAATATTTGAACTCTTTCAAATATTTAATTCTCTCAATTAATTTACGTTGAATCATATTTAAATTAAATTTATATTATAAAGTTTTAATATGCATAAAAACTTTATATTATAATGTATCTCCATACATCATGCTTATTCCCTAATCAAATTTGAACACTTCAAATTCTAATAATCTAAGAACCTTTTACGAGCTAGGAAGTGGACCTAATGAACCTACTGATCAGAAGCTCCAACGATACAAGATTATTAAGTTAATCTCATTAACCCCTAATCAACATTCGTTAACTGCGAGAACACTCCACTGTAGTCCTGCAATTTCACTCTTCTCACTGCAGATATATTTTTGTGTCCATGGATATTGACCAATAGCAACAAGTAGATCCTTCACGAATGTTCGTAACACCAGCTGGGCCAAATTACCGTTTTACCCCTAGGTCACATCTTTTACCTTAAGTATCAGCGCTCCTCTAATGAACAACCTGTTTATGGTCCTACTAATAAACAGAAGCCCTTCTCGGGCCAATGAAAGGGTAGAACCTTTTGTTCAAGTCCCGGAGACACCACTTAAGAGAACATTCATCTTCCATCTTGCTAGGTTAAGTCCCCAGCTGCCTGCTCGGTCTTGTCCTAAAAAAGGTAGGCATATTGAGTCGACGTCTTGAGCCACTCTCACCCATACTAGTCAAAGGAAACCCCCTAGCAAACAAGTGTTTGTAACCTGCTCAGGATTGAGATCAAGTTCCCTAGATCATCCTATTGAAATAGAAATTTGACTAGTCAACAGAGTTACATCTACTGGTTGTTATTTCGTGGTCCAGTCTTATGTGATCTCATCACATATGATATCTCCACTCACATGTCGTCTACATGAACACGTTGGATCACTGTGTTTGTATCAAATACAAAGTGGGCCATATGAAGGATCGAATCCCGCAGCAGAAGCGATTGTGAATCGCGTGTTCTTATTTTGTCTCATAGATTTCAATCAAGAACAAAAACAACTAAAGTTAAACATACTATAATAAATAGGACAACAAGATGATTACCTTTGAAGAACTTTTTCTTCACGTGCTCCTTCTCCCACCATCACGATCTTAGTAACTCGAACCCAAACGTATGAAGACACCACCACCAAATCTTCTCCGTTGTTCTCTAGGTGAGGGAGGAAAGTGGGTTCCTTTAGGATAAGGTGTAAGGGTTGTGAGAGAAGTTCTGTATGGAACTCTTCCAACAACTATGTGATCCTCTAGGGTTTCTCAAAGTTTTTGCTTAGCCTCCAAAGTTGCATCTCATGCAACTATTTATAGGGAAATAGGATGAAAATTACCATCTTATCCCTCCTTCATTCTCTCATTAGTATATAGTTTATATGTGAATCTAATTTACATTAAAACCATATATTATATCAATTATATCACATATAACTGATATAACACCTCATATATGAAATTGAACACTTCAATTTCATTCCTAATTTTATACCCTCAATATTACCATGTTGAGCCGGCGGAGGGATCTAATGGACCTACAGTTCATGAGCTCCAATGATGTGAGATTAACTGATCAGACTCTTTGATCCAGTTAATCAATATTCATTAACTACAAGTCACTCCACTATAGACTTGTAGTTGCACTCTCCTCACTGTAGATTATGTCGTGTCCATTGATATAATCATTACCCATGAGTCGACCCATAACAGGTTGTTCGTAATCACAACTGGGTCAAATTACCATTTTACCCTTGTGATTACCTCTTTGTTCCTTAAGCACCACTGATCCTCTAATGAACAACAAGTCTAAGGTCCTACCGTAGACTCGTACCCTATTGAGTCAGTTTAGAGGGCGGGGCCCCTGTTGTTCAAGACCTGGACTCAGTTCTTAAGGGAACAACCTATCTAATTCCTTAGTGTGGAATGAGTGAATTTCATCTTGTATAGTTAAGTCTCCAGCTACCTACGAGGTTCTGTCCCTGAGAAGGTAGGCTTATTGAGTCGACTACAGGCCACTCTCACCCATACTAGTCTAAGGACAAACCCTATGGCGAGAGTTCTTAACTTACTCGAGATTGTGTCGAGTCACTAATGACCATCTATAAATTATTAGTCTTATCCATTACTTGATGTTATATTGGTTAGACTAATAATTTGCGACCTCACTTCTTGTATGAACTCTTCATACAGGATGCCCCACTCGCGCATGTCAACTACATGAATGAGTTGGATTACCTCATTTGTACTAATTACAAAGTGGGTCGCATCCATGGTGTTACCAGAATAAGGTTTCCAACCTTATTCTTATACCATAGACCATTTAGGTTATACTCTTGAACACAATCCAAATAGTGTCTACTACACTGATGTTCAAGATACATTATAACCTTGGAGCTTAGTTTATTGGATTTATAAAGCAAGAATATAATTTTATCAAAATAAATAACTCTTTATTTATTTGATCAAAATTACATAAGTTTAGGGCACAAATCCCAACAATCTCCCACTTGACCTAAAGCTTGTGGAGTACTAAAACATTACAATAATGTAAATACAATAAACTAAGGCATTTAAACTCTTTGTACAATATACTCCAACTTGCCCTAGTTGGGGAAGACTTGTAAACCTAGACCTTCTAGGTGACTCTCAAATACTTTAGTCGTGAGAGCATTTGTAAAAGGATCAACAATGTTGTGCTCTGAGGCTATCTCCGTGACGATCACGTCTCCTCGATGCACGATCTCTCGGATGAGATGATATTTTCGCTCAATATGCTTTCCCCTTTTGTGACTTCGGGGTTCCCTTGAATTTGCCACGACACCACTGTTATCACAATACAGAGTGATGGGCAAACCATATTTGGAACAACTTCCAAATTTAACATGAATTTCCTTAACCAAACGACATCTTTAGTTGCTTCACAAGCTGCTACATATTCGGCCTCCATGGTGGAATCGATGCATGCATCCCGACTTGACGCGCGCCATACTACACTCATCCGTTAAGAGTAAATCACCGACCACGATGTAGATTTTCGAGAATCTTTATCAGTCTGAAAGTCAGAATTCGTGTATCATGTAAGGATCAAATCCTTAGGCCCATACACAAGCATGTAGTTCCTTGTTCTCCGTAGATACTTAAGGATTGTATTAACCGTTGTCCAGTGTTCAGGTCCTGGATTGGATTGATACCTATTGACCATTCCAACTTCAAACACAGATGTCAGGCCTAGTACACAACATGACGTACATCAGGCTCCCAACAACAGATGCATAAGGAATCTGTCTCATATCCTCAACTCCTTGAGGTTTCTTAGGACACTGTTCCTTAGACAAATAAACTCCATATCTAAAAGGCAATAAACCCTTTTTGGAGTCTTGCATCTTGAACTTCAACAACACTTTGTCGATGTAAGATGTCTGAGACAAGGCTAGTGCTTTATTCTTGCGGTTCCGGACAATCTGGATCCCAAGAACAAACTGCGCTTCACTCAAATCCTTCATTTGGAATTGCGTAGCTAGCCAATTCTTAATGTCAGTACGATATCCTACATTATTCCCAATGAGTAGGATATCATTCCTATATAGAACTAGGAATTCGACAGAACTATTGATGATTTTCTTGTAGACACAAGGTTCATCATCATTCTGATCAAAGCCATAAGATTTGATTGCCTCATCAAATCTTATATTCCAGGACCTAGAGGCTTCTTTCAGTCCATAGATTGACCTTTTAAGCCTGCAAACCTTTTGCTCTTGTCTTGGTTCAATGAACCCTTTGGGTTGGTCCATGTAGATGTTCTCGTCAAGGTTGTCATTCAAAAAGGTTGTCTTGACATCCATTTGTCATACCTCATAGTCATAATATGCGGCAATGGCAAGTAGGATACGGATAGACTTTACCATAGCAACAGGTGAAAAAGTTTCCTCATAGTCAACCCCTTTAACCTGGGTATAACCCTTTGCTACTAGTCTAGCTTTAAAGGTTTGCACTTTTCCATCTACACCACGCTTTCTCTTGTAGGTCCACTAGCAACCTATAGGTTTTACCCCATTAGGTTTATCTACAAGATCCCAAACAGAATTGAAGTACATAAACTCCATTTCTTGGTCCATGGATATGACCCATTTGTCTTTGTCTTTGTCTTTGTCAACCATCACTTGATTATAAGTCGATGGATCCTCACAGTCGTCATCAGGTATAACAACTTGGGTTTCAGATAAACCCATGTAATGGTCAGGTTGTGTTATAACCCTCCCACTACGTCGCGGCATACTCAACTCTTGATATGGACTTTCTTGACTAGACAAGCTAGTATCAACAACTTTTGTGGACGTATTAGTTTTATTAGCAACTTTTGTCATTGCTCTGTCTAACTCACTTAACACAACTTTACTTCTTGGTTTGTGGTTCCTTATGTGGTCGTCCTCTAAGAAGGTGGCATTTGTCGACACAAAAACCTTATCTTCCTTAGGATCATAGAATAAACCACCTATTGTTTCTTTTGGGTACCCTACGAATAGGCACAATTTTGAACGTGAATCCAACTTCTTTGGATTTGTCACTAGCACATGTGCTGGACAACCCCAAATTCTGAAATGACATAAACTACCTTTACGTCCTTTCCAGAGTTCAAAAGGTGTTTCAGAAACACTTTTTGATGGCACATTGTTCAAAATGTATCCCACAGTCTCTACTGCATAACCCCAAAAAGAATTAGAGAGATGAGCATAACTCATCATTGATCGAACCATGTCCAACAGGGTTCTATTTCTCCTTTTCGATGCACCATTTTGCTGTGGCGTACCGGGAGCTGAGAGTTGGGATGTAATTCCATGTACTCTCCACCTCGATCTGATCGAAGTGTTTTAATTGTTTTACCTAATTGATTTTCAACTTTAGTCTTGAATTCCTTGAACTTTTCAAGTGCTTCAGACTTATGATGCATTAGGTAAATATGCCCAAATCTAGAATAATCATCTATAAAAGAGATGAAATATTCATAACCTCCTATGGCTTTAACATTCATCGAACCACAAAGGTCTGAATGTATAAGCCCAAGTGGTTTTTTGGCTCTGTAACCTTTTCCACTAAAAGGTCTTTTAGTCATTTTGCCTTCTAGGCAGGATTCACATACAGGTAAAGTATTTTCTTCTAACTTATTTAGAAGTCCATTCTTTACCAATCTTTCAATCCCATTGAGGTTAATGTGACCCAATTTAAGACGCCAAAGATGAACATTTTCTTTAGGAGAAATCAGTTCGTGTATTTGTTATAATTCAGTGTTTAAAACTATTTTAACTGAATTAAACCATTGCAAATAATTCTCAAGAAGAGCAACACATAGTTCAATACTTTTCCAAAGAAATAAACACTTTATTCAATTGAAAAGAAATTGAAGTACAATATTCGCTAAGGCAATGTTGCGTAGAATTATATTGCAATACCGCAGTGTACGGGTCAAGTTTTAGTATAGTGATTTATGAGTCCAAGTATCGTCCTCGGGAATGAGTTTCTAGATTAATTAAGTATTAAGATACTAATTCTCAAATTTAGCTAAAGCAACAAAACATGGATAGGTGTTTGACGAATAAGACAACCAAACAAACAAACATGTGGAGACACGAATTGATAGAATTAAAGGAAGTGATTTTACAAGTTAATAACCTAACTACACATGCATTGACCTCATGAGATGAATTTATAAACAAGAAGTAAATTACTCAAGAAAACCTCTCGGTTCTTAGTGAGCCTCACACATGCAATAGAATTCATAGTCTCCATACGAACCTACAACATGCATGGCATTAAGTAACTTCTTTAAGTGTTTCCCTAAGAATTCTAGGTCACTCTCGTGCAAGACTACTAAGGGTTTTGACAATTTTGCTCTAATTCAAGCTTTATCTCTCGAGTCCACTTGAATCAACGAATTAAGGAGTGTAGAGCGAATGACCAAAAATAAGAACAAAACATGCTTCAATATATTGTAATAAAATCATAACAAATAAATCAAATCCTACTACAATGTTTAGCTACTCTAAATCACATGAAAAACAAACTAAACAAGTAGAAAAAGTCTTAGAACGCTATTACAAATTGAAAGAAAGAGAAATAAACTTAGGTGGTGATGCCGGTCCTTTGTCTCCGAGCTCCCGTCTTCGATCTCGAACCTCCACGAATGCTTTGGCTCCCAAAATCACCCTTTTCTCTCTTCTTACAAGGTGTGTTTCGAAATTAGGGCAAAACTCTACCAAATTGTGCTCACTTTTGCAAGAATCATAAGGTTGTATTTATAGGCATCAATGGGGCAGCGTTGCAACGCTAGGGACAACGTTGCAACGTTGTACCCTAGGCGCGTATCAAATATGGAAACTATCGACAACGTTGCAACGCCAGGGACAGCGTTGCAATGCTGCTACCTTAACGTGTGCGCTCCTTATCGAAGTAGCGTTGCGACGCTGAAAGGTAGCGTTGCAACGCTACCTGCACGGTCTTCATAAGCGTCTTCTTATCGAGATGGCGTTGCAACGCTAAAAGGCAGCGTTGCAACGCCATCGCCTGTAGCCTTCAAAGCCTCTTGGCTGCACGTTCGGTGTTGCAACGCTCTATATGGCGTTGCAACGCCATCACCTCGGGTCTTAAAGCTTGGTTTGATCCTTTCACTTCCATTTGATGTTCTATTTGGCTCCAAATAGCCTCGTTTTGATCCCGAGTGATCCAAATTGTCTCCAATATCTCTGTTTAAGCTCTTAACCTGAAATTGAGTGATTTAAACACATAAAAGCTATGAAATCATTACAAAACTAGCAATAATTAAGCTTAAGGATAACACATTTTGTGTGCTATCAGACAAGAAATAAGGTTTCTAATAAATCCTGAAACTACATACATGTTATCAAATAACAGCTTTTCTTGTCAGACGATTCCTCTTTATTTGCTCTTCTTTTTCTTATGTATCTTCTTAAGTTCAGAAGTATGACTGCAGTACTTAGTTCCAGAGGGTGAACCCTTCTAAGAACTTTTGGAATGGGCAAACAGATTTGCCTCTCCATTATGTTGTCTCTTATCATCCATAAGAAACTGATAATTCTGTAGCTCATTTAGCAGAGAAGTCAGATCATACTCTATGTTGTTCATCGTTGCATTGCGGTGGAATTGCAGAAAACTCTTCGGAAGAGATTCTAGGATAAACGAAACCTGACTTTTCTCATCTATGACCGCCCCGTTTAATTCTGCTATGTTAAGTGAGCTATCAGATTGAGAACATGTTCTCTTACTGACGTTCCCTCCTCCATGTGCGCGTTGTAAATGTACTTTAGGGCTTCATGCCGAATTTGTTTGGACGGTTGTCTAGACAAATTTAGCACAAATTCCACGATCTCACGACCTGAGACCTTGCCCTCAAGTCTCCTGGCTAAAACATCAGGTATGCTAGCCAGGATATAGGCTTTTGCCTTCTCATTGGCATTGATCTAGCGGTCATACACATCTTCAACAGATTGAGATGTGTTTTGAGTAGGGAATTGAGGACACTTCTCATTGAGAACGAACTTAAGATCATGTGCAACCAAGATTACGTTGAGTTTATTCCTCCAAGTTATTATGTTCTCTCCGGTTAATTTTTCGCACACAGTAAGGAAATAATTGAGCTAGACATATTGCTGAAAATTTACAAAAAATACTTGTATAAGCTTCTTGCTACAATTTTCTAATCCAATCATGTTTTAGCCAATTATCAAATGACTCCTAGGTCATTTATAATTTGCAATGATACTCCAAAGGTTTAGAATGTATGACACCGAAGGGTAATCAAAAACACTCATTCTCTGGATCAAGACACTCTTGACCAAAACCTAATACCAAAATAACTCTTATTCCTATAGGCTTTGGTTACCATTATTCGGTAAGGATACATACACTTCTTATGTACCTTGTGAGTGTGACCCTCTGTCTTTGGACCCTAGAGTCCCCATCCAATAAAATTCGCCGAAGGGAGGACTAGATTGAAAAACAGACTAAGGAAATCTTTATCCCTTTTGAGTGTCTACTGTGTTCGATCCCCTATGATCAAGCCCTCCGAAGGCATTGTCTGGTCCAGGCTAAACTAGCAGGCTGACCAAAGTGATCTTACGGTGTAAACCGATATAAGAGACCATAGGTTTTGTTTTCACTAAACCTGCTCCCACTCACTATAAGTACCCTCTCCATTCACCTTGTTATTGTCTCATACAAACATCATCCGAAGGGGGACGCTCCCGTTTGCACCACGAGGCCAAGTATGAGTCTCACGGTGTGAACTTTTCGGAGATACGTAGGTGGAAAATATGTATCATATACACTTTTCCTCCCACTGGATACTTTAACTCCATATAGGAAACTTAGGCTAAAACCCGGCTAATTGTTTTACCTAAACTTATTAATATAACTCTTATATTGATAATCAATATAACTCTTATATTGATTTTATCCTAAGTTTGCTAATATAACTCTTTATATTAAGCCTAGGATTTCTAGTTTATTAACCCTTTAATAAACCCGTTGACGCTACTATAATTTATAAACTCTCTAATTAAAATTCACTCCCGTGTCGGTTCCCGGCGGGGGTGTTAGCTTCACACTTAAATACCCCAAATTTAGACAGTAACTTTCCTTAGACAGAGTTTCTCTTTTAATCATTGTTTATAAATTACTTGGTTCCTAATTCTAATCTAATTAGAACTAGATAACCTAAGGTCTATTAATTTCAAGTTCTAAACATTTTAAAACTAATAATTAACCTTAGGTGACATGCATACTATGTCATAGTGCTTGATTATTCATCTCATGAATAATAAAACATACATAGCATAATCATCTCATGAATTATAATGCATGTCAATGTTGTCCATAAATTAATATAACACCTTATATTAATTATATATGCAAACTACATAATATAACACTTTATATTATAAATGATGCATGGAAATTCTTAACCTAAGGTGGGATATCTAAAATAAAAGCATACATTATGCATGGCAATAATTATACAACAATTGCATAATTTTAAATAGAAAAATTAGACCAATTTTTGTACCCTAAAAATAATTTTAATTAATATAATCTAATTATATTAATTAAAATTAAATAAATAAATATAATTAAATATAAAACGTTTTTTATTTAATATATATATAAAAAAATATTTTTCCACCCGTTGGGTACTGCTGAAACGCCTTCGGCGTTGCAACGCTGCACCTTGTCCGTTTCTACCCGTTGAAGCGTTACTCCAGTAGCGTTGCAACGCTGAGGATCGCGTTGCAACACTGACTCCTTCATGTCGCGCGCCTCAGCAGCTTCAGCGTTGCAACGCCCATGCAAGCGTTGCAACACCAAGGCCTAACGTCCAAACGTTGTGACGCAGGAAGGCGCGTTGCAACGCTGCATTTGTCTGCAGCCTAAATACCGCCCGATTGGCGTTGCAACGCTGTTACAACAAATGATCCTCCATCGTTTTGCCTCATTTTCGCTTCGTTCTTCTCAGCAACCACTTTGCCTCGATCGACACAAACTTACCGACTCGATTTACAATTAAAATTGCCCAAAACACCGGGCCATTACATTGAACGATTCAATGAAAAATTATAAATCTAAGTGCCAAAATTGAAAACATCTAATTTACAAATCGTTCATTCATCACATGAAAACAGTAAATCTCACATTTGATCTTGATAAATCCAGAACAAAATCAAGAACTCAACTTGGCTCTGATACCAGTTGAAGGGATTGAATCCCGCAGCGGAAGCGATTGTGAATCGCGTGTTCTTATTTTGTCTCATGGATTTCAATCAAGAACAAAAACAACTAAAGTTAAGCATACTATAAGACATAGGACAACAAGATGATTACCTTTGAAGAACTCTTTCTTCACGTGCTCCTTCTCCCACGATCACGATCTCAGCAACTCGAACAAGAACGTATGAAGACACCACCACCAAATCTTCTCCGTTGTTCTCTAGGTGAGGGAGGAAAGTGGGTTCCTTTAGGATAAGGTGTAGGGGTTGTGAGAGAAGTTGTGTATGGAACTCTTCCAACAACTATGTGATCTTCTAGGGTTTCTCAAAGCTTTTGCTTAGCCTCCAAAGTTGCATCTCATGCAACTATTTATAGGGAAATAGGATGGAAATTACCATCCTATTCCTCCTTCATTCTCTCATTAGTATATAGTTTATATGTGAATCTAATTCACATTAAAACCATATATTATATCAATTATATCACATATAACTGATATAACACCTCATATATGAAATTGAACACTTCAATTTCATTCCTAACTTTATACCCTCAATATTACCATGTTGAGCCAACGGAGGGACCTAATGGACCTACAATTCATGAGCTCCAATGATGTGAGATTAACTGATCAAACTCTTTGATCCAGTTAATCAATATTCATTAACTACAAGTCACTCCACTATAGACTTGTAGCTGCACTCTCATCACTGTAGATTATGTTGTGTCCATTGATATAATCATTACCCATGAGTCGACCCTTCACAGAGTGTTCGTAATCACAGCTGGGTCAAATTACCGTTTTACCTCTGTGATTACCTCTTTGTTCCTTAAGCACCACTTATCCTCTAATGAACAACAAGTCTAAGGTCCTACCATAGACTCGTACCCTTTTAAGTCAGTTTAGAGTGTAGGGCCCCTGTTGTTTAAGACCTGGACTGTGTTCTTAAGGGAACAACCTATCTAATTCCTTTGTGTAGGAATGGGTGAATTCCATCTTGTATAGTTAAGTCCCCAGCTACCTACGAGGTTCTGTCCCTGAGAAGGTAGGCTTATTGAGTCGGCTACAGGTCACTCTCACCCATACTAGTCTAAGGACAAACCCCTATAAGTAGGAGTTCTTAACTTACTCAGGATTCAGGTCGAGTCACTAATGACCATCTATAAATTATCAGTCTTATCATGTTAACAGTGTTATATTGGTTAGACTAATAATTTGCAGTCCGGTCTTGTATGAACTCTTCATACAGGATGCCCCCACTCGCATGTCAACCACATGAATGAGTTAGATTACCTCATTTGTACTAATTACAAAGTGGGCCGCATCTATGGTGTTACCAGAATAAGGTTCCAACCTTATTCTTATACCATAGACCATTTAGGTTATACTATTGAACACAATCTAAATAGTGTCTACTACACTGATGTTTAAGATACATTATAACCTTGGAGCTTAGTTTATTGAATTTATAAAGCAAGAATATAATTCTATTAAAACAAATAACTCTTTATTTATTTGATCAAAATTACATAAGTTTAGGGCACAAATCCCAACACCATATCCATAGTATCACCAGGATGAGGTACCCAACCTTATCCCTTTACTATAGACCCTTTAGACTATTTCTCGAACTAAGATCCTTATATGTCTACTACATTCAGTTTAAGAGACATATAACAACCTAGGATGTTCGTTTATTGGATTTAGGGTTAATATAAGGCAATATAGAGAAATCATGAAATCAATAACACTTTATTGAATTAATTAAGAACAATTGTTACAAACTACATGTTTTAGGGCATAAAACCCAACAACACCCTCTTTCCATTATGTTTTGCGTATAGCTAACCAAGGAGGGCAATATCA
The DNA here is from genome assembly GCA_036507285.1 of Trichosanthes cucumerina. Taxonomy (NCBI): domain Eukaryota; kingdom Viridiplantae; phylum Streptophyta; class Magnoliopsida; order Cucurbitales; family Cucurbitaceae; genus Trichosanthes; species Trichosanthes cucumerina. The sequence goes on from CM071841.1 coordinate 21,567,460, forward strand.
TTGGGAAATCGACGACATTCCAACAACGTGGTGGGTCGATCTCACTCCTCTCATTCTTCTTTTCCTTTTTTTTCTTTTTTTCTTCTGGTTCAAACCCTACCCAGAAACCCCCCTCGACCCTCTCTGTTCTCCTACTTCCTCGATCCCATCTCACCGCCCCACCCCCTTTCTCCTCTCCCCTTCTCTTATATGTTGCCCCTTCCCCCTCCCGTATCTCCTTCCCTACCCCCTCTCTCTTTCCCATTCGTTGTTATGTCTCTACACCTCTCTTCTCTCCTTCATCTCTCCTCCTCCTTCGTCCCTACCCCTTTCGTCTCTCTCTCGTTCTCCTTCTTTCTCTCTCTCACACTAAACTTTTGTGGTATTATTAAGCGATCCAATGAGCAGTGTGCCCACATTGCAAGTTGCAACAAGGGCCTATTTTAGAAGACTTTGCAAGTATCGACTAGGTATTAGCATGTAAAGTGACCTTTGGGCAACCTAAAGTTAAATTCGGCATGGTTGTGCACATTGGTTGTGGGTAAGATTCTTAACCTTGGAATTGTGATGTTTTGTATTTTCAAGTTTGATGTGGTTGCTATGAAAATGGATCGAAGGTGGTCATTTGGTGCAAGTATCTAATCTAATAGGTTTTGGTCAGTGTTGTGTGTTTTATGTGGATCATTGAAAGTTGGTTTAGGTTGACATTAAGGGCCTAACAACTTTTGTGATCTGTTTTTCGTACGTAAAATTGTCACCGATCTGGGAAATGAAAAGCTACTCGACTAGGAATTTGGCTTAAATGTAAGTAGCCAGTTGGATTTGTAAATAAGATTTTGTATGCAAAGAATGTGTGTCCATGGTGTGAATAACTAAGAAACAAAGTTGCATGTGTTATTGTAACTCGTTGTGTTATCTTTGTTTGGGTTGTTGTTTGTGTTATGTTGTTCTAATTCTATTATTGGATGTTGTTTTTGGTTGAACTTGTGACTTTGGGTCAGGTTATGGTTGAGGTCCTATTAGAACAGGGTAGTTAGGCGCAAGGTGAGTTACCTTAAAGATTTCAAAGTGTTACGAATAAGCAAAATTTGTTAGACTAGTGCCACCTACCCCCGTATCATCCCTAGGCGAGTCTTAAACTCTAGATTGATGAGATGTGAGTTGGCATGAAGATTGTTTTCCCTTTTGCTTGTACTAGTCTAGGGGGTGATTCCCCACCACATCCAGATTGAGGATTGTTTTCCTTTTTTGGTGTACTAGTTTAGGAGGCAATTCCCTCATTGTGTGTAGATTGAGAGTTGTTTTACTTCATCCAAGGTGCTAGCTTAGGGGTGATTCCCCATCATTCCGAGCATGAGGGTTGTTTTGCTTCATTGCTTTGTACTAACTAGAGGGGGTGATTCTCAAGAGTATAGCTTGAGAGTTGCTTTCTTTCACTACCATTGTTAACCTAAATTACGAGACTTGTAAGTAAAATTTGTAAAGTTTGATAGAGGTTGTGAATATTATGGAAAGTATGATACAAATCGACAATGCCCTAGTCCCTTTACTAAATTCCTAGAAAGTCATGGCATATGTGCTCAATACATAATGCCAAAAACACATCAACATATGGTATTGTAAAAATGCATAATCGTACTAACGAACATGGTTAGAAGTATTTTAACTAATTCATCTTTACACATATCATTTCAGATGTATGTTTTAAGAATCATTCAATACTTATTAATAGGATTCTTAGTAAGGCAATTCCGAAGACACCTTTTGAACTGTGGACATGAACGAAACTTAGTTTAAGGCATCTGCATGTTTGAGGTTGCCTAGTAGAAACAAGAATTTATAGTATACATGAAAAGAAACTAGATTCAAGAATAACTAGTGATTTTTTCATTAGTTATATAGAAAAATATAAAGGGTATAGATTTTATTGTTGATGGGGTTGTGAAAACGCAAAGTGCAAGTCTATGTTGTCCAAACAAGTAATATATGGAAGTACTCCAAGTATTGAACCCAAAGGAACAACTAACAAAAACTCTCCACTTAACAACACAATTGCTCATAAGTTGCAACCGAAGATAAAAGTAAATAAAAGTATTATTTATTCTTTTTTTTTTTTTTTTTTTTTGGGGGGGGTTGTGCAAGAAAAGTAAAGAAAACTAACAGAATAATGATTAAAACAAAGATGAGAAACAAAAGATAAGAAAACAAAGATGAGGAGTAGATGATTCAATTCTGGTTCAATCTTGAGGAAATACATGTTGAGGTTTGTGCCCTAAAACTCGTAGTTTGTAATTTTGTTCTAATTATTGTAATAAAGTGCTATTATTTCAATAAAGAGTTACTGTTCGGTATTTACGAGATTGCCCTTGTTTTAACCCTAAATCCAATAAACTAAACATCCAAGGTTGTAAAATGTATCTTGAACTGAATGTAGTGTACATATAAAGGATCTCGGTTCGAAATACAACCTAAAGGGTCTAAAGGGGAAAATGTTTGGGTACCTTACCCTGGTAACACTATGGATGTGGCCCACTTTGTATATGATACAAACACTGTGATCCTAAAGTGTTTGTGTAGATGACATGTGAGTGGGGATATCCTATGTAATGAGATTACATAAGACCGAACCGCGAAATAGTAACCACGTGATGTAACCACGTTGACTAGCTAGGTTTCTATTTCACTAGGATGACCTAGGCAACTTGATCTCAATCCTGAGCAGGTTACGAACTCCTATTTGTGAGGGATTGTCCTTTGACTAGTATGGGTGAGAGTGGCCAGATTCGCCGACTCAATATGTCTACCTTCTTGGGGACAAGACCAAGTGAGCAGCTGGAGACTTAGCCTAGCAAGATGAAATTCACTCCTTCCCCACTACTAGGGTAAACAGATGAATGTTCTCTTCAGTGGTGTCTCTGAGACTTGAACAAAGGGGTCGACCCTCTCATTGGCTTGAGAGGGACTTCTGTTTGTTGGTAGGACCACAAACAAATTGTTCATTAGAGGAGCACTGGTACTTAAGGTACAAGATGTAACCCAGGGGTAAAACGGTAATTTGACCCAGCTGGTGTTACAAACATTCGTGAAGGATTGACTTGCTGTTATTGGTCAATATCCGTGGACAGAGAAATATATCTGCAGTGAGAAGAGTGCAGCTGTGGGACTTTAGTGGAGTGTTCCCGCAGTTAACGAATGTTGATTAGGAGGTTAATGAGATTAACCGAGTAATCTCGTATCGTTGGAGCTTCTGATCTGTAGGTCCATTAGTTCCACATTCTAGCTAGTAAAGGGTTCTTAGATCGTTTGAATTTGAAATGTTCAAATTCATTAGGGAATAAATTTAATGTATATAGATACGATATAATATAATGTTTTGGAACTTTATATTATAAATTTAATGTGAATATGATTCATATTAAATTATATGAGAGAATTAAATATTTGAAAGAGTTCAAATGTTAAATTTAAATGTGAATGTGATTCATATTTGAAAACTATAGGTTATAATTTAATGTGCATAAGATGTACATTAGCTATAGGTTAGAGGGAAAAACATGATTAAATATTATTTAATCTTAATTAAATATAAGATATTTAATTTGATTAATTAAATACGATTTAATTAATATAATTAATTAGATTAATTATTTTTATTTCATTTTAATATTAAATAAATGAGAGCGTGTCAGGAGGACACATTCCCCACTTCCCTCCAACTCCCTATCGATAGGGAGTGGGGGAAGTTATCCTTCGTTTAATTCTTCTCCAATGGAGAAGAAAGTTGATCGAAAGATGATCAATTGAGCAATTAACGAATTGTTGTAAAATTCTCTCCTATCTCATTCCCTTACCATCCAAATTGTTGAAACCCTTTCCCACCAAGGGAGATCTAACTGATACTCAGAGACATAAGAGGTTTTCCTGTTGGTGTTGTCCTGTTGGAGAAAACAGAGAAGTTCTTTTGGTCTTTCTGTGTTGTTGTACGATCGGCAAGAAGTTGCTGTGAAAACTACAAAGGTAAATTTAGAATTTTCTTATTATTTATTTAATTTACAGCATGTTTGCATGATTAGTTTCATGCCTAATTAAATTAGAATTTATGCTTATCTCTGTTTTATTTCCAATGTACTAGTATTTTTTTTCAACAAAAAACAATCAAGCAATTTCGATCTTTTAATCACGTTTTCGCTGCTCAAGGGGATCAGATCCCCATCAATTGGTATAAGAGCAATGCTTGTTTTGTTTTGGATGAAACAAGTTTGCATTGGTTAGGTGGGAATTGCATTTTTGTTTGCTGTAAAACTGTTTATGAACTTTTTGGCCTTAGTTTGCTTTGATTTGATCAAATTAAATGTAAAGGCCCTTGCGTTTTGGGGCATTAAAGTGCATAATTGAGTCTGTAATTGAGTTGTGAGTCGTTCGGGACCAGTTTCGTGCAATTTGGATCAGTATCAAAGGAGAAATTGGCAAGTGAAGCTGTTGTGTTCAAAGGAAAATGTTGTTGCAGAAGCAACAACATTGCAATGCTACCTGCAGTGTTGCAACGTCGTTCATCAGCGTTGCAACGCTGAGGGGCGGCGTCGCAACGCCAAAGTGCCAATCGATGCGGAAGTTCAAGGGGTCAGCAGCGTTGCAACGCTGCCCCTTAGCATTGCAACGCTACCCCGATGCCAGGCGCGAGCGCGAGAATGAAGCCGGCGTTGCAACGCTCCCCTCATTGTTGCAATGCCATGACGCCAACCTGAAGATGCAGACCTCTTTTGGGCGGTTCAGGTCGGTTTTGGTTCGGTTCGAGCAGTTTGAGCCCGGTTCAAGGAGTTTTGGACCGGTTTTGTAATAAGATTAGTGTAATTTTATTATTTTTGCACTTTAGGGGCTAAATTTTTCCGATTTTACAGCTATTTTTCTTTAAAATGTCATTTAGAATTTTTCCCACCTTAGGATAAGCATGTTCATGCATTTTTATTTGTATAAATGTTATATAAATATGGTAGAAATGCATGATTTAATTTATTTTTCATAAGTAATTATTTATAATTGTTATAATTAGATTATATGAAAAATAAATTGCAGTGAGCATGAAATTACTTAGTTTAAAATAAATGTTATTTTATTTAAGTAATTTGCGTTATTCGATTAGTTGAATATTTTATAATTTCAATTTAAAATTGTTTGTTGGTTTTATAACATAGTTCCTTGTCATAGGTTAATTATTAAAATTTATAAAAGTTATAAATAAAGGGGGTTTAGAAACCATAACCTATAACAAAGAATTGCATGCAAACATAACAACTTGGGTTATTTAAATTAGTTTTAAATTGTTTAAAATTAATTTAGACCTAAGTTTAATTTCTAATAGGATTAGAAGTTAGTCTTACATAGTATTTTAAATAGTTTAAAATATAGTAGGACCATAGGAATTTGGTTATAAGGGAACCCTACCAAAGGATGTTCTCTTTAAATTGAGGGTACTTAAGTGACATGATTAGCTAACTTAACACCTCCTACCCTGAACCGACTGAAACTTGAGTTGAATTAACCATAGTTCTGTTTTATATCTAGGTAATTAAAATGTTTATTCACCTAGACATAAGGTTAAAAGACATAGTTATAAAAGTTATAATAGGCATAAACTTAGATAGATTCTTTTAGCCAGAATCCAACTAAGTTAAACCTATACCTTATCCTTAGGAGCTTCAGTGGGAGAAAACAAGGTGTTCGCATCAAGTTTACTCTCACGTCCTCAAGAGTTCACACCTTGAGTTCCATGCTCGGCTACGCGGCGTCAATAGGGTGTCTCCCTACGGTAAGTGTTTGCATGGTTCAATAACAAGGTGAATGAAGGAAGTATCCATAGTAAATGGGAGCAGGACGCTTGTCAACGTATCCTATGGTCTCCTCCATTAGGTCGCACCGTGAGATTTCTATAGTCCGCCTGCTAGGTTGTCCTGGAACAGCCAATTCCTACGGAGGGCCTGACTATAGGGATCAGAACACCGCGAACTCCAGAAATAGATAGGGTCTCTTAGGTAATTTGCCAACAGTTGTCTTTCTTAATAGTAGCATGTTGGCTCGGACCTATTAGATCTGAAAATGGTGGGGTCACATTTACGGGATAAGTTAAGCTAGTTAACAAGTCCTTGACCAAACAAACAGTAGCTAAGAATCATTGGGACATGAGATGTTCTAGTAGTGAGAATTAGCTGAGATAGTCTCAATTCAGGGGAGGAGTGACTGACCACCCGACAATGGCTTTTGTTCTAAACCCTTGAAGTGTCGTTGCAAAATTAAAGGTTTAATTTAAACACTAGGGATCTTTAATAATTTTGCTAAAATTGATTGGTTTATAATGGGTTAAAGGCATAACTAATTAGAACTACTTTTGGAATTTCAGCATGTCGTCCTCAATTATAGCCTTACTCAAAAGCAAACGTTTAACTGGGGAAAACTATACTACGTGGAAGTCCAACCTGAATACGATTCTTGTTGTTGACGACCTTCAGTTTGTACTGACTGAGGAATGTCCTCAGGTCCCTACTCGAAATGCTCCTCAATCTGTTAAGGATGCGTACGACCGCTGGATCAAGACTAATGATAAGGCCAAGGTCTACATTTTGGCTAGTGTTTCTGAAGTTCTGGCCAAAAAGCACGATGGCATGATCTCAGCTCGTGAGATCATGAGTTCGTTGCAGAACATGTTTGGACAATCATCTGGATAGCTTCGACACGAATCCCTCAAGTACGTTTATAACTCTCGTATGAAGGAGGGGTCGTCAGTGAGAGAACACGTTCTTGATCTAATGGTCCACTTCAACGTGGCTGAAAGAACAACGCGGTCATAGACGAGCAAAGTCAGGTCTCGTTCATCCTGCAATCTCTTTCGAAGAGTTTTCTGCAATTCCGCAGCAATGCGGTGATGAACAAGATAGAGTACAACCTGACTACTCTCATCAATGACCTGCAGACTTTCCAGTCTCTTATGAAAAATAAGGGACAGGCTGATGGAGAGGCAAATTTGTTTGCCCATTCCAGAAGGTTCCAGAAGGGTTCATCCTCCAGGACTAAGTCCTGTGGTCCATCTTCTGGGCTTAAGAAGACCCAAAATAAGAAGATAGGAGGGAAAGGGAAAGCAACTGCTGCTGATAAGGGCAAGAGAAATGCCAAGGTTGCAGACAAAGGAAAGTGTTTCCACTGCAACATGGACAGGCACTGGAAGCGAAATTGCCCAAAGTACCTTGCTAAGCTCAAAGAGAAGAAAGGTAAATTAGATTTACTTGTTCTTGAAACTTGCTTAGTGGAAAATGATGATTTTACTTGGATACTTAATTCAGGAGCCACTAATCACGTTTGCTCTTTTTTACAGGAAACTAGTTCCTTCAAGGAGCTAGAAGAGGGTGAGATGACGCTCAAGGTCGGAACGTGAGACGTCGTCTCAGCTCGTGCAGTGGAGATGCAAAGCTGTTTTTTAGAGATAGATTTTTATATTTAAAAAATTTGTTCATAGTTCCTAACATTAAGATGAACTTGATTTCTATCTCTTGTCTAATTGAACATGAATATTGTATTTCTTTTTCATTTAATGAAGCGTTCATTTCGAAAAAGGGTGTCAATATTTGTTCTGCTAAGTTAGAAAACGTCTTGTATGTACTTAAACCGAAACAAACTAAAGCAATTTTAAATCATGAGATGTTTAAAACTGCTAATACTCAAAGTAAAAGGCAAAGAATTTCTCATAGATGACCATTAGTGACTCGACTTGAATCCTGAGCGTGTTACGGACTCCTGTCTGCGGGAGTCTGTCCTTTGACTAGTACGGGTGAGGGTGGTCACAGTTACTTGCCCAATATGCCTATCTTCTCAGGGACAGGACCAAGTAGGGAGCTGGGAACTTAACTACGCGAGATGGAATTCACTCGTTCCCGCCTTTAGGGAAACTAGATAGGTTGTTCCCTTAAGTGCTGTCTCCAGGGCTTGGACAACGGGCACCCACCTTCTCACTGGCCCGAGAAGGGTGTTGTATGGTTGGACCATCACAATATGTTGTTCATTAGAGGAGCAGTAGGGACTTAAGAAACAAGAGGTCGACACAGGGGTAAAATGGCAATTTGACCCAACCGTGTCTACGAACAACCTGTGAAGGGTCGACTCATGGGCATTGGTAATAATGTGGAGATTATAACTCCATCATTCCACTATTTAAACCCTTTGCAAGAAGGGTTTGGTAAGCTTTCTCTCATTTTTTTATTTTGATCAAAGAGAAGAGATCAAAATTCTCTCTACTCTCTCAATTCTCCTCCCTCTCCAAAACCATAAGATCCCACAATCTTCCTTCTTTCCAAAGGAAGAACAACCGAGACTCCAAGTGGTAGTGTTCGGATTCCGTTCGTGGGAAGTGTTCGTTGAGATCGAGAAGCACGAAGTGTTCGTGACCGAGGAAGAAACCTTGAAGAGAGTCTTCAACAAGTAAGTACTTTTATCTTGCTGTAATTTCTTCCTTTCTTAGCATGTTTAGCCTAGATCTAATAGTTAGATCATTTTGACAAAATTTAAGTAGCATAATGATACCATGACGATTCGATTGTCTTCCGCTGCGCGGGGATTTTCATTCCCTTCATGGTTATCTATACCTAATGCATCATAAGTCTGAGGCTCTTGAAAAGTTCAAAGAGTATAAGGCTGAAGTAGAGAATGCATTAGGGAAAACCATTAAAACACTTCGATCCGATCGAGGTGGAGAGTATATGGATTTGAGATTCCAGGACTATTTGATAGAACATGGAATTAAATCTTAACTCTCAGCACCTAATACACCACATCAAAATGGTGTGTCAGAAATGAGAAATAGAACCTTGTTAGACATGGTTCGGTCTATTATGCTCAATTTCCTGCCTCGTTTTGGGGTTACGCAGTAGAGAATGCGGTTCAAATCTTGAACACTGTTCCATCAAAGAGTGTTTCCGAAATACCTTTTGAATTATGGAAGGGGCGTAAACCTAGTTTACAACACTTCAGAATTTGGAGTTTTCCGGCACACGTGCTGGTGACAAACCCAAAGAAATTGGAACCTCGTTCAAGATTATGTCAATTTGTTGGTTATCCCAAAGAAACGAGAGGTGGTATTTTCTACGACCCACAAGAAAACAAAGTGATTTTATCGATAAACGCCACTTTCTTGGAGGAAGATCACATGAGAAATCATAAACCACGTAGTAAACCAGTACTAAATGAAGCTACAGATGAACCAACAAGAGTTTTTGATTAAGTTGGACCTTCATCAAGAGTTGATGAAGAAGCCAGCACATCAAGTCAGTCTCGTCCTTCTCAATCGTTGAGAATGCCTCGACGCAGTGGGAAGGTTGTTTTCCAACCTGACCGCTACTTGGGTTTAGCTGAAACTCAAGTTGTCATACCTGATGACGGTGTAGAGGATCCATTGTCCTATAAACAGGCAATGAATGGCGTAGATAAGGACCAATGGATCAAAGCCATGGACCTTGAAATGGAGTCAATGTACTTCCATTCAATATGGGAACTTGTAGACCAACTTGAAGGGGTAAGACCCATAGGAATGGATCTATAAGAGAGAGAGATGCAGCCGGAAAGGTACAAACCTTTAAGGTTAGACTTGTAGCAAAGGGTTTTACCCAAAGGGAAGGAGTTGACTGTGAGGAAACTTTTACCCCAGTTGCTATGCTTAAGTCTATTAGGATACTTTTGTCCATAGGTGCATTTTATGATTATGAGATTTGGAAAATAGACGTCAAGACTGCCTTTTCGAATGGTAATCTTGACGAGAGCATCTATATGTCTCAACCTGAAGGGTTCATAACCCAAGGTCAGGAGAAAAAAGTTTGCAAGCTCAATCGATCCATTTATAGGTTGAAACAAGCTTTCAGATCTTGGAACATAAGATTTGATACTGCGATCAAATCTTATGGTTTTGACCGAAACGTTGATGAGCCTTGTGTTTACAAGAGGATCATCAACGAAAAAGTAGCTTTCTTAATACTTTAGGTGAATGATATCCTACTCATTGGGAATGATGTAGGATACCTAACTGACATAAAGAATTGGCTGGCACCCAATTCCAAATGAAAGATTTGGGAGAGGCGCAATATGTTCTTGGGATTCAGATTTTCAGGAATCGTAAGAATAGAACGCTAGCTCTGTCTCAAGTATCTCATATCGACAAAATGTTGGCCTGATATTCGATGCAGAATTCCAAGAGGGGGCTTATTAGCCTTCAGGCATGGAGTTCAAGAAGTTGAGGATATGAGGCGTATTCCCTATGCCACTATAGTAGGTAGCTTAATGTATGTTATGTTGTGCACGAGGTCATACATTTGTTATGTAGTGGGAATAGTCAGTCGGTACCAATCCAATCTAGGGTTAAACCACTGGACCGCAGTTAAAAATATCCTCAAGTATCATGGAGAACGAGGGACTATACGCTTGTGTATGGGACTAAGGATTTGATTCGTACTTGATACACTGATTCTGATTTTCAGACCGATAAGGGTTCTAGGAAATCCGCATCGGGATTAGTTTTTACCCTTAACGGGGGAGCTATAGTATGGTGAAACATCAAGCAGGGATGCATCACTGACTCCACGATGGAGGCTGAGTATGTTGCAGGTTGTGAAGCAACTAAAGAGGCTAGTTGGCTAAGGAAATTCCTTACTAATTTGAAAGTTGTTCCAAATATGGAGTTTTCCATCACCTTATACTATGACAACAGTGGTGCGGTAGCCAATTCGAAGGAACCTCGCAACTATAAGCGAGACATGCACATCGAAAGGAAGTATCACCTGATACGAGAAATAGTGCAACGAGGAGATGTGACAGTCACGAAGATCGTTTCGGAGCACAACATTGTTGATCCACTTATAAAGACTCTCACGGCTAAAGTGTTCGACGGTCATTTGGAAAGTCTAGGTCTACGAGATATGTACATAGGCTAATCTAGGGCAAGTGAGAGATATGTATTGGGTATATGGGTGCCCTAGTTTATTGTATTTGTATCTCTGTAACCACTGTTTTAGATTATGTTGTACCCCACTAGAGTTTTAGTTCAAGTGGCAGTTTGTTGGAGTTTGTGCCCTGAAACTCGTAGTTTGTAATTTTGTTCTAATTATTGTAATAAAGTGTTATTATTTCAATAAAGAGTTATTGTTCGTTATTTACGAGATTACCCTTGTTTTAACCATAAATCCAATAAACTAAACATCCAAAGTTGTAAAATGTATCTTGAACTGAATGTAGTGTACATATAAAGGATCTCAGTTCGAGATATAGCCTAAAGGGTCTATAGTAAGGGGATAAGATTTGGGTACCTTACCCTGGTAACATTATGGATGTGTCCCACTTTGTTTATGCTACAAACACTGTGATCCTAACTTGTTCGTGTAGATGACATGTGAGTGGGGATATCTTATGTAATGAGATTACATAAGACCGGACCGCGAAATAGTAACCACTAGATGTAACTCCGTTGACTAGCTAGGTTTCTATTTCACTAGGATGACCTAGGCAACTTCTCAATCTTGAGAAGGTTACGAACTCCTGTTTGCGAGGGATTGTCCTTGACTAGTATGGGTGAGAGTGACCAGATTCGCCGACTCAATATGCCTACCTTCTTGGGGACAAGACTGAGTGAGCAGCTGGCGACTTAGCCTAGCAAGATGGAATTCACTCTTTCCTGACTACTTGGGTAAGTAGATAATTGTTCCCTTAAGTGGTGTCTCCGGGACTTGAACAAAGGGCCCGACCCTCTCATAAGCCCGAGAGGGACTTCTATTTGTTGGTAGGACCATAAACAAATTATTCATTAGAGGAGCACTGGTACTTAAGGTACATGATGTAACCCAGGGGTAAAACGGTAATTTGACCCAACTGGTGTTACAAACATTCGTGAAGTATTGACTTGTTGTTATTGGTCAATATCCGTGGACACCGAAATATATCTGCAGTGAGAAGAGTGCAGCTGTGGGACTTTAGTGGAGTGTTCCCGCAGTTAACGAATGTTGATTAGGAGGTTAATGAGATTAATCGAGTAATCTCGTATCGTTGGAGCTTCTGATTTGTAGGTCCATTAGGTCCACCATCTAGTTCGTAAAGGGTTCTTAGATCGTTTGAATTTGAAATGTTCAAATTCATTAGGGAATAAATTTAATGTATATAGATACGATATAATATAATGTTTTGGAACTTTATATTATAAATTTAATGTGAATATGATTCATATTAAATTATATGAGAGAATTAAATATTTGAAAGATTTCAAATGTTAAATTTAAATGTGAATGTGATTCATATTTGAAAACTATAGGTTATAATTTAATGTGCATAAGATGTACATTAAAACTATAGGTTAGAGGGGAAAATATGATTAAATATGATTTAATCTTAATTAAATTTAATTTGATTAATTAAATATGATTTAATTAATATAATTAATTAGATTAATGATTTTTATTTAATTTTAATATTAAATAAATGGGAACGTGTCAGGAGGACACGTTCCCCACTCCCCTCCAACTCCCTATCGATAAGGAGTGGGGGAAGTTATCTCTCATTTAATTCTTCTCCAATGGAGAAGAAAGTTGATCGAAAGATGATCAATTGAGCAATTAACGAATTGTTGTAAAATTCTCTCCTCTCTCATTCCCTTACCATCCAAATTGTTGGAACCCTTTCCCACCACGGGAGATCTAAGTGGTACTTAGAGACATAGGAGGTTTTTCTGTTGGAGAAAACAGAGAAGTTCTTTTGGTCTTTCTGTGTTGTTGTACGATTGGCAAAGAGTTGTTGTGAAAACTAGAAAGGCAAATTTAGAATTTTCTTATTGTTTATTTAATTTACATCATGTTTGCATGATTAGTTCCATGCCTAATTAGATTAGAATTTATGTTTATCTCTATTTTATTTCCAATGTACTGGTATTTGTTTTCAACCAAAAACAATCAAGCAATTTAGATCTTTTAATCACGCTTCCGCTGCTCAAGGGGATCAGATCCCCATCAATGCACCCACCATATGCCTGCAAATTGCTTAACTAAGTTTTGATGTTCAAGAGATTCTGCCCCTTGTGCCCACATACTAATTGTTGGGATATGTGCCCTAAACTTGTGTAATTTTAGTCAAATGAATAAAGAGTTATTTGATTTGATAGAATTATCTTCTCGTTTTATAAATCCAATAAACTAAACACCAAGGTTATAATGAATCTTGAATATCAGTGTAGTAGACACTATTTGGATTGTGTTCAAGAGTATAACCTAAATGGTCTATGGTATAAGAATGAGGTTAGAAACCTTATTCTGGTAACACCATGGATGCGACCCACTTTGTAAGTAGTACAAATGAGGTAATCCAACTTATTCATGTGGATGACATGCGAATGGCGACATCTGTATGAAGAGTTCATACAAGACCGAACTACAAATTATTAGTCTAACCAGTATAACGTCGTTAACACGATACGATTGATAATTTATAGATGGTCATTAGTGACTCGACCTGAATCCTGAGCAAGTTAAGAACTCCTACTTCTAGGGGGGTTGTCCTTAGACTAGTATGGGTGAGAGTGGCGTGTAGCCAACTCAATAAGCCTACCTTCTCAGGGACAGAACCGCGTAGGTAGCTAGGGACTTAACTCTGCAAGACGAAATTCACTCATTCCTAGACTAAAGAATTAGATAGGTTGATCCATTAAGAACTGAGTCCAGGTCTTGAACAACGGGGCCCCACCCTCTAAACTAGCTTAAGAGGGTTTGAGTTTATGGTAGGACCATAGACTTGTTGTTCATTAGAGGATCAGTGGTGCTTAAGGAACAAAGAGGTAATCACAGGAGTAAAATGGTAATTTGACCCAACTGAGATTACGAACAACCTGTGAAGGGTCGATTCATGGGTAATGATTATATCAATGGACATATTATAATCTATAGTGAGGAGAGTGCAACTACAAGTATATAGTGGAGTGACTTGTAGTTAATGAATATTGATTAACTAGATCAAAGAGTTTGGTCAGTTAATCTCACATCATTGGAGCTCATGAACTGTAGGTCCATTAGGTCCCTCCGTTGGCTCAACATGATAATATTAAGGGTATAATGTTAGGAATGAAATTGAAGTGTTCAATTTCATATATGAGGTGTTATATCAATTATATGTGATTTAATATATAGTTTTAATGTGAATTAGATTCACAAATTAACTATAAACTAATGAGAGAATGAAGGAGGGATATGATGGTAATTTCTATCATATTTCTCTATAAATAGTTGCATAAGATGCAACTTTGAGTAAGGTTTTTTGAGACATAACCCTAAAGTTCTCTCTTTTGTGTTGGAAAGAGTTCCAAACACATTTAAAAAGATCACCTCATCTCATCCTAAAAAGAACCCACCTTCCTCCCTCACCTAGAGAACAACGGAGAAGATCTAGTGGTGGATCTTCACACGATTCGGGTCCGTTGCTGAGCTCATGATTGTTGGAGGAGGAAGTCGTGAAGAAAGTGTTCTTCAAAGGTAAATTCTTGTTGTCCTAAGTCGTAAAGCATGCTTAATCTTTGTTATTTAGTTTTTGTTTTAGATCCATGTAGCAAAATCATGAACACGCGATTCACAATCGCTTCCACTGCGGGATTCGATCCCTACAATAACTCTTTCGAGTTTTGTGCGGTTCAGATAGAATGTTGTTGAAATGTGCCTGCAACCTACCCTAATCGACACTTAACACAGTGAATCAAGTTCAACACCTATTCAACTCTTTTCCTAGTGCTTTTAGGAGTCCAAGCTGAAAGGATGAGGTGAGGTGATCTTATAGAATTGTGTTTGGAACTCTTTTCCAACACAATTTGAGAGAATTCTAGGGTTATGTCAAAAGCCTTCACCAAAGTTGCATCTCATGCAACTATTTATAGGAAAATATGATGGAAATTATCATCCTATCCCTCATTCATTCTCTCATTAGTATATAGTTAATATGTGAATCTAATTCACATTAAAACTATATAATATATCAATTATATCACATATAATTGATATAACACCTCATATATGAAATTGAACACTTCAATTTCATTCCTAACTTTATACCCTCAATGTTATCATGTTGAGCCAACGGAGGGACCTAACAGACTTACAGTTCATGAGCTCCAATGATGTGAGATTAACTGATCAAACTCTTTGATCCAATTAATCAATATTCATTAACTACAAGTCACTCAACTATAGACTTGTAGTTGCACTCTCCTCGCTGTAGATTATATTGTGTCCATTTATATAATCATTACCCATGAGTCGACCCTTCACTGGTTGTTCGTAATCACAGTTGGGTCAAATTACCGTTTTACCCCTGTGAATATCTCTTTGTTCCTTAAGCACCACTGATCCTCAAATGAATAACAAGTTTATGGTCCTACCATAAGCTCATACCCTCTTAAGCTAGTTTAGAGAGCGGGGCCCCGTTGTTCAAGACCTGGACTCAGTTCTTAAGGGAACAACCTATCTAATTCCTTAGAGTAGGAATGAGTGAATTCTATCTTGCATAGTTAAGTCCCCAGCTACCTACGAGGTTCTGCCCCTTAGAAGGTAGGTTTATTGAGTCTGCTACAGGCCACTTTCACAAGCTGCTACATATTCGGCCTTCATGATGGAATCAGCGATGCATCCCTGCTTGACGCTTCGCCATACTACAGCTCATCCGTTAAGAGTAAATACTGACCCTGATGTACATTTTCGAGAATCTATATCAGTCTGAAAGTCAGAATTCGTGTATCCTGGAAGGATCAAATCCTTAGGCCCATACACAAGCATGTAGTTCCTTGTTCTCCGTAGATACTTAAGGATTGTTTTAACCGTTGTCCAGTGTTCAGGTCCTGGATTGGACTGATACCTATTGACCATTCCAACTTCAAACACAGATGTCAGGCCTAGTACACAACATGGCGTACATCAGGCTCCCAACAGCTGATGCATAAGGAATCCGTCTCATATCCTCAACTCCTTGAGGTGTCTTAGAACACTGTTCCTTAAACAAATGAACTCCATATATAAAAGGCAATAAACCCTTTTTGGAGTCTTGCATCTTGAACCTCAACAACACTTTGTCGATGTAAGATGTCTGAGACAAGGCTAGTGTTTTATTCTTGCGGTTCCGGACAATCTGGATCCCAAGAACAAACTGCGTTTCACCAAAATCCTTCATTTGGAATTGCGTACCTAGCCAATTCTTAATGTCAGTAAGATAACCTACATCATTCCCAATGAGTAGGATATCATCCGCATATAGAATTAGGAATGCGACAGAACTATTGATGATTTTCTTGTAGACACAAGGTTCATCATCATTCTGATCAAAGCCAAAAGATTTGATTGCCTCATCAAATCTTATATTCCAGGACCTAGAGGCTTGTTTCAGTCCATAGATTAACCTTTTAAGCCTGCAAACCTTTTGCTGTTGTCCTGATTAAATGAACCCTTTGGGTTGATCCATGTAGATGTTCTCGTCAAGATTGCCATTCAAAAAGGTTGTCTTGACATCCATTTGTCATATCTCATAGTCATAATATGCGGCAATGGCAAGTAGGATACGGATAGACTTTACCATAGCAACAGGTGAAAAGGTTTCCTCATAGTCAACCCCTTCAACCTGGGTATAACCCTTTGCTACTAGTCTAGCTTTAAAGGTTTGCACCTTTCCATCTACACCACGCTTTCTCTTGTAGATCCACTTACAACCTATAGGTTTTACCCCATCAGGTTTATCTACAAGATCCCAAATAGAATTGAAGTACATAGACTCTATTTCTTAGTCCATGGCTATGACCCATTTGTCTTTGTGTTTGTCAATCATCGCTTGATTATAAGTCGATGGATCCTCACATTCATCATGTGGTATAACAACTTGGGTTTCAGATAAACCCATGTAACGGTCAGGTTGTGTTATAACCCTCCCACTACGTCGAGGCATACTCAACTCTTGAGATGGACTTTCTTGACTAGACAAGCTAGTATCAACAACTTTTGTTGACGTACTAGCTTTATTAGCAACCTTTGCTATTGTTCCGTCTAACTCACTTAACACAACTTTACTCCTTAGTTTGTGGTCCCTGATGTGGTCCTCCTCTAAGAAAGTGGCATTTGTCAACACAAGTACCTTATCTTCCTTAGGATCATAGAATAATCCACCTCTTGTCTCTTTTGGGTAGCCTACGAATAGGCACAATTTTGAACGTGAACCCAACTTTTTTGGATTTGTCACAAGCACATGTGTTAGACAGCCCCAAATTCTGAAATGACATAAACTACCTTTACATCCTTTCCAGTGTTCAAAAGGTGTTTCAGAAACACTCTTTGATAGCACAATGTTCAAAATGTATCCCGTAGTCTCTACTGCGTAACCCCAAAAGGAATTAGGGAGATGAGCATAACTCATCATTAATCGAACCATTCCAACAAGGTTCTATTTCTCCTTTCTGATACACCATTTTGCTGGAGTGTACCGGGTGCCGAGAGTTGTGATGTAATTCCATGTTCTATCATATAGTTCTGAAATTTTAAATCCATGTACTCTCCACCTCGATCTGATCGAAGTGTTTTAATTGTTTTACCTAATTGATTTTCAACTTCAGTCTTGAATTCCTTGAACTTTTCAAGTGCTTCAGACTTATGATGCATTAGATAAATATGCCCAAATCTGGAATAATCATCTATGAAAGAGATGAAATATTCATAACCTCATCTGGCTTTAACATTCATCGGACCACAAAGGTATGAATGTATAAGCTCAAGAAGTTCTTTTTCTCTATAACCTTTTCCACTAAAAGGTCTTTTAGTCATTTTGCCTTCTAGGAAGGATTCACATACATGTAAGGTATTTTCTTCTAACTCATTTAGAAGTCATTTCTTTGCCAATCTCTCAATCCTTTTGAGGTTAATGTGACCCAATCTAAGATGTCAAAGATGAGCATTTTCTTTAGGAGAAATTTTACGTTTCTTAGTTTGTGTGTTTACTGTTTTAAATAATTCAGTGTTCAAAACAGTTTTGACTGAATTTAGTCTTAAAACATACCAACCATTTTCTAATGAAGTTGAACATATTTCCACACTTTTCTTTAAAATAAACACTTTATTGAAAGAAAATGAAACAGAAATACATTGTTTTATAAGGCAAGAAATTGAAATAAGGTTTCTAGTAAACCCTGGTATCACTAATATATTGTCTAACAACATATATTTCTTGCCAAAAATAAGCTTCATTGTGCCAATTGCTACAACTAAGACGACTTCTTCATTTCCAACCCGGAGCGTTATCTCTCCTTTCTGTAGCTACTAACAGGAATCAATCCCCTGAAAAGAAGAGCAAACATGATTAGTGGCGCCTGAATCAAGTATCCAAGTAGTTTTATCATTATCCACTAAACAAACTTCTAAGCAAAGTAAATCATATTTACCTTCCTTCTTCTTTTTCTCGCAATGTACTTGATGGACAGATTCGTTTCAATGCCCGTCTTCATTCTGATTGGAAACACTTTTCTTTCTCTTCAACTTCTTTGGCCTTCTTTCCCTTCTGGGCGGCAACTTTGTCAGCACGTTTCCCTTTACCAACCTTCTTCACGTTCTTCTTCTTCCCATTCAGGTTAGAAGAAGATGAAGCCACTGTTTTTGATCCAGAGGTCGAACCTCTATGATAACTCCTACTGGCAACATTTCCCTCACCTTTCGATCCCTGAATTTTCATCAAAGATTGAAAGGTCTGGAGTTCATTCGAAGGGAGGTAAGATTAAAAGTAACCTTGTTCATAACAACATTACTTTCTAAACCTGCGAGGAAACTATATGGAAGAGTTTCCAGAATGAAGCTGACCTGGCTCGATTCATCGATAGAAGCACCATTCGACTCCACGATGTTAAAGTGTACCATCATATCTAGGACATGATCCCGAACAGATGAACCCTCTAGCATCCTCGAGTTGAATATATACTTGAGGGCATTGTGTCGGGCCTGTGTAGACTGTTGTTCAAACATACCCTGCACTGAATCCATGATTTCCTTAGCGGTCATCATGCCCTCGTGCTTCTTGGCTAATATGTCAGGCATACTTGCAAGCATATAGACCTTGTCCTTATCATTGGTCTTGATTCGTTGATCATATGCATCACGAACATTTCGTGTAGCATTCGAGCACGACACACGAGGACACTCTCTCGATCGACAAACTTTTTAGATCATCCACTACCAAAATAGTGTTAAGTTTATTTTTCCAAGTCATCATGTTCTCTCCGGTCAATTTTTTCGCACCCAGTAAGGAAATAATAGAGCTAGACATTTTGCTGAAATTTACAAAAAAACTTGTATAAGTTTCTCGCTAGAAATTTATCTAATCCAATCACATTTTAGCTAATTATCTAATGATTTCTAAGTCATTAATAATTTGCAATGATACTTCAAAGGTTTAGAATGTATGACACCGAAGGGTAATATAAAAACACTCCTCCTCTGGGTTAAGACATTCTTGACCAAAACCTAATGCCAGAATAACTCTTATTCCTATAGATTTTAGTTACCATTATTTGGTCAGGATACATACACTTCTTATGTACCTTGTGAGTGTAACCCTCTGTCTTTAGACCCCAAAGTCCCCATCCAACAAAATCTGCCGAAGGGAGGACTAGGTTGAAAAACAGACTAAGGAAATCTTTATCCCTTTCGGGTGTCCATTGTGTTCGATCCCCTATGATCAAGCCCTCTGAAGGGATTGTCTGGTCCAGGCCAAACTAGCAGGCTGACCATAGTGATCTTACGGTGTGAACCGACAGAAGAGACCATAGGTTTTGTTTTCACTAAACCTACTCCCACTCACTATAAGTACCCTCTCCATTCACCTTAATATTGACTCATACAAACACCATTCGAAGGGGGACGCTCCCGTTTGCGCCACGAGGCCAAGTATGAGTCTCACGGTGTGAACTTCCTGGAGAATCGTATGTGGAATTATATGTATCATATACACTTTTCCTCCCACTGGATACTTTAACTTTATAGGAAAATGACTTAGGCTACACCCGGATAATGATTTTACCTACACTTATAAATATAACTCTTATATTGATAATCAATATAACTCTTATATTGATTTTATCCTAAGTTTGCTAATATAACTCTTTATATTAAGCCTAGGATTTATAGTTTATTAACCCCTTAATAAACCCGTTGACGCTACAATAATTTATAAACCCTCTGATTAAAATTCAGTCCCAGGTAGGGGTGTTCCGTTTTCGTCAGCTTAAATACTCCATCCTAAACAGAACCTTCCTTAGACAGAGTTCCTCTTTTAATCATTGTTTATAAATTACATGGTTCCTAATTCTAATCTAATTAGAACTAGATAACCTAAGGTCTATTAATTCCAAGTTCTAAACATTTTAAAACTAATAATTAACCTTAGGTGACATGCAATTCTATGTTATTGTGCTTGATCATTCATCACATGAATAATAAAACATACCTAACATATTCATCTCATGAAATATAATGCATGTCAATGTTGTCCATAAATTAATATAACACCTTATATTAATTATACATGCAAACTATATAATATAACACTTTATATTATAAATGATGCATGTAAATGCTTAACTTAAGGTGGGATATCTAAAATAAAAGCATACATTATGCATGACAATAATTATACAACAATTGCATAATTTAAATAGCAAAATTAGACCATTTTTGGCACCCTAAAATTAATTTTAATAATATAATCTAATTATATTAATTAAAATTAAGAAAATTAAATATAATTAAATATAAAACGTTTTTATATTTAATATATATATTAATAAAAACATTTTTCGCTCGTTGTGAAACTCCTAAAACGCTACACCTTGTCTGTTTCTGCTCGTTAAAGCTTTACTCCAGCAGCGTTGCAACGCTAAGGATCGCGTTGCAACGCTAACTCCTTCATTTCGCGCGCCTCAACAGCTTCAGCGTTGTGACGCCCTTGATGGCGTTGCAATGCTATCATCTCCTCATCCTGGCGTTGTGACGCTAAGTGGAGCGTTGCAACGCTGCACCTCCTACGGCTTGAAGACCGCCTCAACGGCGTTTCAACAATGATAAACAACATTTCAACGCTGCACACAGAACAACAAGCAGTCTCCACTGTTTTTGCTCGTTTTCGCTTCGTTCTTCGTAGCAACTACTTTGCCTCGATCAACTTGGACTTACAGACTCGATTTACAATTAAAATTGTCCAAAACATCGGGCCCTTACATTGAACGATTTAATGAAATAAAATTGTAAATCTATGGTGCCAAAAACGAAACATCTAATTTGCAGACCGTTCATTCATCCTATGAAAACAGTAAATCCCACCTTTGTTCTTGATAAATCCATAACAAAATCAAGAACACAATTGGGCTCTGATACCAATTGTAGGGATCGAATCCCGCAGTGGAAGTGATTGTGAATCGCGTGTTCAAGATTTTGCTACGTGGATCTAATGTAAGAACTAAATCTAAGATTAAGCATGCTTTATAAAGTATAGGACAACAAGATATTACCTTTGAAGATTACTTTCTTCGCGAATTCCTCCTCTAAAAATCACGATCTCAGCAACAACTCGAACCCTTGTGAAGTTCCACCACTAGATCTTCTCCGTTTTTCTCTAGGTGAGGGAGGAAGGTAGGTTCCTTTAGGATGAGGTGGGGTGATCTTATGGAATTGTGTTTGGAACTCTTTCCCAACACAATTTGAGAGAATTCAAGGGTTTTGTCAAAATCCTTCACCAAAGTTGCATCTCATGCAAATATTTATAGGGAAATATGATGAAAATTATCATCCTATCCTTCCTTCATTCTCTCATTAGTATATAGTTTATATGTGAATCTAATTCACATTAAAGCTATATATTATATCAATTATATCACATATAATTGATATAACACCTCATATATGAAATTTAACACTTCAATCTCATTCCTAACTTTATACCCTTAATGTTACCATGTTGAGTCAACGGAGGGACCTAATGGACCTACAGTTCATGAGCTCCAATGATGTGAGATTAACTGATCAAACTCTTTGATCCAGTTAATCAATATTCATTAACTACAAGTCACTCCACTATAGACTTGTAGTGCACTCTCATCATCATTGTATTATATTGTGTCCATTGATATAATCATTACCCATGAGTCGACCCTTCACATGTTGTTCGTAATCACAGTTGGGTCAAATTACTGTTTTACCCCTGTGATTACCTCGTTGTTCCTTAAGCACCACTGATCCTCTAATAAACAACAAGTCTATGGTCCTACCATAAACTCATACCCTTTTAAGCTTGTTTAGAGACTGGGGCCCCGTTGTTCAAAACCTGGACTCAGTTCTTAAGGGAACAACCTATCTAATTCCTTAGTGTAGGAATGAGTGAATTCTATCTTGCATAGTTAAGTCCCCAGCTACCTACGAGGTTCTGCCACTGAGAAGGTAGGCTTATTGAGTCGGCTACAGGCCACTCTCACTCATACTAGTCTAAGGACAAACCCTATAAGCAGGAGTTCTTGACTTGCTCAGGATTCAGGTCGAGTCACTAATGACCATCTATAAATTATCAGTCTTATCCTGTTAACGGCGTTATACTGGTGAGACTAATAATTTGCAGTTCGGTCTTGTATGAACTCTTCATACAGGATGCCCCCACTCGCATATCATCCACATGAATGAGTTGGATTACCTCATTTGTACTAACTACAAAGTGGGTCGCATCCATGGTGTTACCAGAATAAGGTTTCCAACCTTATTCTTATACCATAGACCATTTAGGTTATTCCCTTGAACACAATCCAAATAGTGTCTACTACACTGATGTTCAAGATATGTTATAACCTTGGAGCTTAGTTTATTGGATTTATAAAGCGAGAATATAATTTTACCAAAACAAATAACTCTTTATTTATTTGATCAAAATTACATAAGTTTAAGGCACAAATCCCAACAAATTCACTATACATTCGTAGTTGCACTCTTCTCACTGTAGGACAAGTTATGTTCGTCAATATAGCCAATGCATGTAAGTCGACAATTCACTAGTTGTTCATAGTCATAGTTGGGGTCAAATTACAGTTTTACCATTGTGAGTACTTCTTGCTCCTTAAGCACCACTGATCCTTTAATGAACAACATGTTTATGGCCCTACCATAAACAAAGTCCCTTTTGGGCCAGTGAGAGGGTGGGGCCCCGTTGTTCAAGTCTTGGAGTCAATACTTAAGGGAACAACTTATCTACTTTCTCCAAGCTCAGGAATGAGTGAATTTCATCTCGCAGAGTTAAGTTACCAACTCCTCATGTAGTTTTGTCCCCAAGAAGGTAGGCATATTGAGTCGACAACTCAAGCCCTCTCACCCCATACTAGTTAAAGAACAATTCCTCACAGACAGGAGTCCATAATCCGCTCAGGATTCAGGTCGAGTTACTATTGGTCATCTATGAATTATTAAACCTAATTTTGTTAACAGTGTTACATCAGTTGGTTAATAATTCGTGGTCTGGTCTTGTACGAACATATCGCATAGGATGCCCCCACTCGCATGTATTTTACATGAACAAGTTGGATCGCCTTGTTTGTATCAAATACAAAGTAGACCATATCTATAGTGTCACTAGGATAAGGTTCCTAACCTCATCCATGTACTATAGACCGTTCAGGTTAACAACTTGAACACAATCCTACTTGTATGCCCTCTACATACTGTTCAAGTTTTCATAAAATTGTATAACATAGAGCTTAGTTTATTGGATTTAAGTTTAAATGCAAGTATACAAGAAAAGATGAAAATAACATGTTGTTAATTCATCAAGCATTTACAACATCCACGAGTTTAGGGCATACACTCCAGCACAAGCAATTAAACACGTATGTCTATGACTAATTTTAACTTAGATGAATAAGAACACAACTCAAGGATTCTAGAGATTTTTTTTTGGGAAAAAATACACTTTTGGTCTCTTAGTTTGTAGGTGGGTTTCTATTATGTCCCTCAGTTTCAAAATCGAACAATCAATCCCCTCAATTTGATAAAATGGTTCAATTAGGTCCCTATATGTTAACCACCGTTAATTATTTAACGGATTGCTGACGTGGTAATTTTTAATATTAAAATAATAGTGATTATCATAATAAAATAATAAAATTAAAAATTAAATACTAATCTTTTAAACTCTATTTTGTCTTATATGGATACAAAAATCGACACACTATTCATAATTAATTATTTTTTTAAAACAACCCTCTTCTTCTCCATTTCTTCTTTCCCTCATTTCCTTCTCTTTCTCCTTCCCCTCCCCTTTCTCTCATCCGTTTCTTCTCCCTCTTCTCCTTCTCCTTCCCCTCAATTTCTTCTTTTTCTCTCCTCTTTCTTGCACGAATTGGACTGCGGAAGGGACGTCTGTGACAACGAAAGAGACAGTGTTGCAGGTGGCGTCTTCATCCGGCAGAAGGGAAGCATTCAACGATGTGAACGGACTAAGCTTTAACCGCAGATCTGTCGTGCTGCAAGTGGAGGATGGATCAGACGTCTTCTGGAGATGGTAGCGTGAGGGTCCAACGAGAATGGTTGATGGCAAGGTTAGGCGGTCGGAGTTCAAAGAAATCGAGGAGAGGAAACAGAGGAGATGATGAATAGAGACCACTTTTGTGCCCATATAGACAAAATAGGGTTTAGAAGGAGATTTTTTTTTTTAATTTTTATTTTATTATAATAATTATTATTTTAATATTAAAAATTGCCAAGTCAACCACCCGTTAAATAATTAACGATGGTTAACATACAAGGACCCAATTGGACCATTTTATCAAATTAAGGGGCTTGATTGTTCGATTTTGAAACTGAACGACTTAATAGAAACTCACCTACAAACTGAGGGACCAAAAGTGTATTTTTTTCCTTTTTTTTCTATGTTTAGGTACAAAAGGCGAAATTGATTGTCTAGACTCTTCTCCTAGATTGCTTTTATAAAAACGCGTGCTCGTTCCAATACTTACAGTATTGAATCTCACACGAACTATGCTAACTTAAGTGATTAGCTTAAGCCAACAATGAAACTTAAACTCAATAAAAGCAAACGGTGTTAAATGTTAAGGAAAGTTGCTAGAATCACATGGTAGGGCTTATCTCCTTTTTAGGATATGCACTTCATTAAATCCCTTCAATGGAGTTTAGCTACTCATTCAAAAGAAAAATAAAATGCAGAAAACAAAAAGAAACACAATAATGAAAAGAGATCAACTTCATCAAATTAAAGAAGGTAGCAACAACTCAAGGGTTAAACTTGAAATAACAAAGCTTGGTGCCAAACTTGAACTTTATAGCCTAAAGAACTGAATCGTGAAACAGTAACTTACAACTCAATGAAAGAATGAAAAACAACAACTAACTCTAAGGAGAAACAGAAAATGCAAAACTTCAAATGAAACAGTATAGAATCTGAAGTTGTTCCTTCTTTCTAACTTTGTTCAACCATTTTCAAGGAGAACGAGTGTAACACTCCCTTCTTTCAAAGTTGTGTCCAAATGAAGTATGGATAGAACTTGGGAAAGACTCAGTATGATGGCTTAAAAAAAAGATAAAATTATAGCACTTTGGTAAAGAAAGTAAGAATTTGAGCTCCCTTGAAAATGAAGCTTGAGTCGCCTTTTAAAAACCTCAAGGTCCAGAGTTGTTGCCGAGATTACTAGGGAGAATCTTGGTCAATTGTATCCTTTAATTCATAGAGATTTGATTGAGAATATTTGATATTATTTAATATTATCTGCAAAATCTCGCATATTTGGGAGAATCTGTTGAAAAGATCTAGATGTGGTTGCATTTGTGGGTGCAATTATATTGTTATCGAAATAGCCTAAATGTGGTCGCATAGTTGGACGATTTTGGGGTCTTCCTGCAACAATTGGAATTTGGCTTCTGCTCTTAAATGTTGGCGCATCTTGGTCACATATCTTTTGGATCATTTTTCATTTTTCTTAGTTGCAGCCAGAATGTGGGCACATTTGGGTCCATTTTTAGCTTCTACACAAAATCAACAAAAATTAATACTTCTTAACAAAATTGACCCTAAATACACCTAAAAACTTATTTTTACAAAAATCAAGTCTTCAAACACATGTAAAACTTATTTTTACTTAAATTTGTTCTAATGACATGAAATATAACATTAACTCTTGTTTTCTAAGAAAATAAGCTAGTTTTTAGAATGGTGAAGTTAGTTGGAGTTTAGAACCATGTAAAGTGGAAATTCAAGAAGTTAGTGTGAAAATTTCTTCATTATGACATCTTCTCAAGTTGTTGTTTCTATAGTTGTTGACTTTGTTAATAGTTCACAACAACAATAAATTAATGATTAGATACCACATAATGATATTGTAATTAATGAACCCTATAATAAACAAACTACTAGAAACATAATTAAGAAGATTTGTAAGACAAAGAAGATTAACTCTTTTTTATAATTATGTGGTTTATTTACATGAGTTAGATTTTGACTTAAGTATTGATAATGATCCAATTTCGTTTTCATAAGCCATAGAAAATGATGGTTCTACTAAATTGTTAGATGTTAGGAAAGAAGAGTTAAAAATCAACTGACCATATGGAGTTTGAAACCTTGTAAAATTGCATGAAGGAAGGAAAAAAGTTCAATGTAAGTGGATCTTTAAGACCGAACGTGACTCAAATGACAATATTGAACGATACAAGACTATACTTATTGCCAAAAGTTTTACTTAGAAAAATGATATTAACTATAAGGAGATTGTTCTCCTGCCTCCAAAAAGGATTCATTAAAAATTATTATGACATTAGTAGCTCATTATGACTTAGAACTTCATCAAATGAATATGAAAACTGCTTTTCTAATGAGAATTTAGATGAAGTGTCCATGGTTCAACCGGAAGGTTTTGTGGTTGAAAGAAATGAACATATGGTGTGTAAGCTAAAGAGCATATACGAACTTAAACAAGCTTTTCGAGAATGTTATCTTAAGTTTAATGATATCGTCATGATAGGACTCAATTTGTGCCTATATTTTATACCTATTCCTAGTTAGTTTATTAGGTTTTATATGTTTTTATTATTTTGTAGATATTTTCAAGTAAGAAAGTTAAAGTGAAGAAATGCATTAGTTTGGGGTTAAAACAAACTTAGGAGCATTTGAGCAAACGAGCAACAAATAGGAGTGAAATGACCAAAATGCCCCTAGCGAGAGCGTTTGGACGATGGATGAAAGGCATAACGCTCGGATGCACAACAACGTTGAGACGCTGTTGTGATGATAGCGTACCGTGACCCTACGGTGAGCCTCAATTGATGCTGGAGCAATTGAGGACAGTGTCGAGACACTTCCTGTAGCATCTTGACGTTGGCGCGATTTATATGAAAAGTAAACTTTGCTCATTAGGTCATTTTATGGAGGATTTTTCCTAAGAGAAACCTCCATGGCTTGATTTTACCTCTCCTTTACTGTTTTCTTAGGTTTTTAGATAGTCTTAGGTTGTTTTGGTTGATCTTCCATGTTTAGGAGGCTCGATTCAATGTCCGACTAACCATTCGATGTCGTTTCGAGTTGTGAACCATGGTAAATTTGTATATTTTTGCGAGGTTATGTAAATTTCTAAATGAAAAACAATAGCTTAATCTCTATTTATTTTAGTTTAATATCTTGAATGCTTGTAGATTGATTGACAACTTATTCGCATCGTGGAATGCATGTTTAGGCTAGCGTTAAGTAGAGATTAGCTCGAATTTCCATTGGCACATTTATTATCTCATGATTCTTGTTTTATACTTAGTACAAGCATATTTGTTGATAACATGACAACCTACACTGCAAGAAAATGGGTCTTTCCCGACACGGTATCACGTCGGGATAGTTTACAAATCGCGTCGGCATACGCTTTGTCGACGCCACCGTCCGCGTCGGCAACCACGTAGGCATAGGCCATCGATGCCACGTCGGCAACCACGCACCATCTTAATGGCGTCGGCATCGACCATCGATGTCGACACGTAATTATCAGCGTTGGCGTGCAAATTTCGGTTACTATTTGCTGACGCACGAATAACCGCGTCGGGAAAGACCACCTATACTGACGCATACCTTCACCGCGCCGGCATAGGTTCAATATATGGACTATGCCGACGCTCAGCATCTGGCGTCGGCATAGACATATTTTTTTTATTTTTTCTTTTATTTAATTTTTGCGTTTTAATTTCTCAAATCTAGAAGACTAATATCAACCCTGTTGAACGAAAATAAAATAAAATAGAATCCAAACACTATTTTGAAACATAATATGCATTAAATTAAAAATCAACTTTAATCATTATAAAGTGGTTGCCATAGTAGAAATAATACTAAAGTATCATAATTCGAAATTAGAGATAGATAATAAAATTACATAAACTGAACAAAAAAGGCACTCATAGATCTTTCTTCAAATTTCCTCGGTCCTCAAAGTACCTAAAAATAAAAGAAATTCTTATTAATACTTTAGTTACAATAATTCATAAACAACATGTATATTAATGAATTATAAAGTTCAAAATGTCATTAATAGAACATTTGGTATTCAAAATGAACTAAATAATGTTCGAAAGTTCATTAGTAATAAACCAAAAACCAATTAAAATAAACTCAACCTAACATTTAATAACAACTAAACATAACACATTCAAACAATCATAACAAAATCCAACAAACAACTAACCTCAAACCTATAAGTAGTTAAATTCAAATTCAAACCTTCAACAAACAACATATCTCCAAGTTTCAACACCTCCTCAACAAAGAAATTAAAATCTAACTTGTCAAACAATCTCAAACTCCAAGAAAAAACTAAACTCAAACAATCTTAAGCTCCAACAAGAATTGAAATATATATATTGAATTTATATTTATATAAAAAAATGAATTCGTATTTAGAAAAAAAAAAAAGGAAATTTTTCTCACTGTGGCGACTACCGGCGATGAAGGTTCGAAGGCGGCGGCGGCGAAGAGTCCCTCGATCAACTGGCGGCGGCGAGGCGAAGAAGAGAGGAGCAAGCTGGCGGCGAACACCCTTACCGTCGAAGAGAGGAGCGAGTTGGGTGGCGGCAACGAAGAGGAACGGTCGGCTGAGCGGCGGCAACGAAGAGGAACGATCGGATGAGGGCGAACACGATCGACGGCGGCGGTGGAAGGCTGGCGACGAGACAAGCAAGGAGGGGTCGACGACGACACAATGAAGAAGAAGATAGGTTTTAGGCGTCGAGGGTCAAGGGTTTCAAATGAAGTCATACGTTTTTAAAGGGTCTATCCCGACGCGCATCTTTTACGCGTCGGGATAGATACCCTATACCGATGCGTTCCACGACCATGACAGCATAGCTTTCATTAAAGAACCTATGCCAACGCTCTAGATTTGAGGCGTCGGCATAGTGGAAAGTTTTTTGACGCGCGTCGAAGACATTCTTCTTTAACAAGTCTATGCCGACGTGGTCATATGAACGCGTCGACATAGAGGAGTTATGCCGACGCCGGATAGACCCGCGTCGGCATAGAGGACCTATGCCAAAGCGCCAATTCTTAGGTGTCGGCATAGGCCTTGTTTACCAACTATCCCGATGCGCATATATGCGCGTCGGCATAGAGCCTCTATGCCGACGCAAATGGCTGCATCGGGAGTTTCGGCGTCGACAAATCATGATTTTCTTGTAGTGCTATCTTTCCCAAATATGTTTGTCATAGCTAGATTAAGCTAGCAAGAGGCCCGATTCATGTTTGCAACGTAGAGGTTAGTCTCTTGTGTAGATTGTATGATAGGACCTAAAATCAAGAGAGCTAATTTAGTTTTTTTTTTGTTTTTGAAACAAAGCTAATTTAGTTCAATTAAGAGTGAACACCTAGTTTAATTAATTAGTCCAAAATCAATCCTTAGATCTTAATGCAATTAGCTCCTTTAGTATGGAACGCTATCGTGCTCAGCTAATTTGGAGTTAATTAGGTTAAATAACTTGATGTTAGGTTGAGTTAATTAGGCTAAAGAGGGTCTAAGCTTGCTTAGAGGCTTGTCTGGTAATTCCAACAAGTTCGATTAGGTAATAAACTGGAAATTAGAATTCTTGTAGATGTATGTGATAAAATTTTACTTGATTACCTGGTTTACCCCCGAATCAGTATCTGAGGTGAGATTCTATCTTTAATGCTTTCATGTCCTTCTGTCTCTAATTTTATATTTATCATCCCCCCTCAATCCATGTCAGTCTTAGTCAATACGAAAACAAAAATAAATTAAATTAAATTTTAGTTTGATTCCCTATGATTCGATTTGGTTCACTATTAAATACTATAAATATTAATTTTAGATTGGTACTATAAATTTCATTTGATGGAACCTTCGACAAGCTCATCATCACGTCACATCTTTGAATTTAAAGAAAACATCGTTGATCGATATTTATATCTAAATACCAGCGGGAGTAAGTTTATATTTCTTATTATGTATGTTGATAACAATTTATATTTCTTATTAGGTATGTTGATGACATTTTGCTGGCTACTAATGATTTTAGTTTTTTATGTCAAAGTAAGGAATTTCTCCTTAAAAACTTTAAAATGAAAGATATGAGTGAGACATTATCGTATGTGATTGGAATAGAAATATTCTGTAATCAAGCATATAAATTGTTAAGATTGTCTCAAGAATGATATATAAATAAAGTTCTAAAGAGGCTTAAGATATAACAAATACTCTTCAAGTGTTGTCCATTATTAAAGCAAATTTTGGACATCCTTTAAGGCTACAACTCTCATGGTTTATGGGTGCAAAATTTTATTTCAAGAACTTAGAATTGTTGACAGTATTGCTAAGCCATTAAAAACTTATTGTGATAATTTTATAACATTCAAGCATTTGAAAGGTGCTAAATATATAAAGTTGAAAATTTTTTGTCACTGAAGAAGTGTAAAAACAAACGAATACATTAGCACTAATTACCTTATGATTGCAGATTCGGGAACAAAAACATTTCCACTTAAGACATTCAAAGAACGACATGTCGAACGAATGACATTAGTAGATATCATTATTGATAGTATGATTATGTTATTTGGCACTCTAAGCTCAAATTATTTTTGTTTCTGACTTTATGTTCTAAGCCTTGTTTCTATGATTGGAATATATATATGTAAATGAATTACGTAACCAAATAGGACACTGTTTTCAATAAAGGCACTTATGTTGGACAATTATTAAATATTTTTATTACAGATCATACTAGGTGAAGAACTAGGTTCGTGATATATGGAAGGGATTATGCCGATGTAATGATGTATGAGCACTATGATCCTTATCAGTTTCTTGACTTCGCATTGATATCATGATATGAATATGAAAGTTATCTTCTATGCACATTATGTTTGACTGTATATAGTAAATAATGTCGAATGAGTTAAGTGGGAGACTGTTAGATTGTTTAGATATAAAAAGATCATTAATCATTAATGTGACCCATTAACATTTATTTATACTTTATATTTTAGGCACACTACTAAATTGACTCAATTAAGTAAAAGATGATTTTCCTAATTAAACTATAGTATAAAAAAAATCCTAATTAAACACCATTAAGAAAAAGTGTATATATTAAAGATAAAACATTAGGAATTTGTCAACTCTCTGTTTAATGAAATATAAGTTTCTCTTCATTAAGAAACTTAATCAAGCTCTAAAGGAAAGTTAAGAGAGAAACATAATCCTTCCCTACAACATCAATATTTTTATCAAAATAATTTACTTTAACTTATGTTATTGTGAAAATTATCTTAGTTCAAAGATCTTAGTTTTTATTAAATTATATAATGTTAGGGTTTTATTGTATAATCATGTAACCTAAAATTTATGTCTCTATAATTATCTTTTGACTTTTATCAATGAGCAAGATTATTAAACTTAAATTAAAATAATTTAAAATCAACATATATTTTTCACTCAATTATCAATGTAAATTTGCAGTGGTCTCTTTAGAATAGATGTAAAATAAATATATAAATCTTAATATTTTTAACTTAATTAAATAATAAATCTATCAAAAGCCATCAAATATTCCATACCCACTTTTTAAGTCTCACTCACATAATAAAATAATATATATTAAATTATTGTATAGGTTTTCATATGAAAAAATAAAGTAAGTTATTAGATTCAATTAATTAAAAGTTATTTTAATTAATTAGAATATTTATATTAGATAATCAATTAATTAATTGAAAGCAATTAAAATTAATTTTTACATTTAGGAAGAAATTAATGAGTAGTTTCTATCCATCTCCTACAAATAATTAAATAAATATAACTTAACAAAAATATTAGTAAAAGTTTATATTAAATAGTTAAGATAATATAAAATAATAGTTATAAATGTATTGGTTATAATTTTATTAAGTCTAAATAACATAGGGGTATTAATAATTAATAATGATTAATTAATATAAATAAATTAATTAATTAATATAAATTGTCTAATTAATTATGTTATATGTTTATTATTCATCTCTTTAACATAAAAATCTCACCTATATAGAGGAGAGGGTATAAGAAAACTCATATTTGATGGGTTTTAAAGTTCTCTAGATAATGCCAATAAGAGCATAGCTCGCATTAAGTATGACCTATGACTAAGAGGTCATGGGTTCGAATCCCCCACCCCCAATTGTTGATGTACTAAAAAAAATAAAAAATAAAAAGTTCTCTAGATAATAATATCTTGTGTGGGTTTTAAAAAGTGAAATAGTGAAACAAACACTGACACTAAGGGATTATGGCTACCATGATTTTAGGAGGAAAGAGTGAATAATGTATCAATTTTTATATTCAGTTTAATTTTTGCACGCTTAATGGGTAATTATCATCTGCATCATTGTGTTCATCTATGTAACATATGCATTGTTTTTTTTTTTCTTTAAATAATGTTAACTATTTTGGTCACTAATACATTCGATATGTCAGTTGAGTTATGCTCTCTTTGGCATTTACTATTGAAATTTTAACTATATTTATTTACTTATTCATTATAAAATAATCATTAATTAATCATTTTTATTTAACTGATATATTTTATTAAAAATTTAATGCATTTTAGAGGAGCGAATAAAGACCAAATTATTGTAAATATTACACATAATAGATGCCATGCAATGTGCCCTTCAATACTCATGCCAAATGGCAAAGCCTCCATAGCCATAGTGTCCTCCATGTGTCCATCTCTTACCAATGCTTGGTGTCCAATTGTACCAACACACCCTTGTCAAATTGCCTATAAATGTGGCTTTTGGTGGAAAAATAAAATACATCCATTTGGTGAAATTTAAACCAATTTCCTTTCTCCTCTCCCACTTTCTTTTATTTATTTAATTTTTGCCATCATTTTCCACTATCACATATTTATATTATATATATTTTCCACTATCTCATTATTAATATTATATATGTATTTATATTAAATTCCAATTTCATATTATTATTATTATTATTATTATTATTATTTTATTATTATTATAAATATATTATATTAGTATTTAAATATTGGTAAAATTATACCCGATTTTCATCCTATTTTCACAACACGTTATCGACATTTAAGCTCTGTGATTTTTCTCATCAAGGTAGGTCCTCCGATAAGCCATTTTTTTAATAATAAAATGTTATTTTGCATGTTTAATTAATTTCCTAATGTAAATGAAATTTCTTTTATATAGTATTACTATGGCAAATCTTGCAAAATTAGAATTTGCGTACTACGGATATTAATGGAAATAACTACTTGTCATGGGTTCTTGATCATCGAGATCCATTTAGATTCCATGAATCTTGGAGAAACAATTAAAGAAGAAAACGATGCATCAAATCAAGAAAAAGCGAAAGCCATGATCTTCCTTCGTCATCATCTTTCTGAGGGATTGAAAATGGAGTATCTTACAATAAAAGATCCCTACATTCTATGGCAAGGCTTAAAAGAAAGGTATGATCATCAAAAACAGCTTATTCTTCTAAAAGCTCGTTATGATTGGATGCACCGAGGTTGCGGACTTCAAATCGATAAGTGAATATAATTCGCACTCTTGAAATTAGTTCAAAACTAAAATTATGCGGAGAAAAAATTACTGATGTTGATATATTAGAGAAGACATTCTCCACTTTTCATGTCTCGAATATGCTCCTGCAGCAGCAATATCGAGAGAAAGGCTTTAAAAAATATTCGAAACTAATTTCATGTCTTCTCGTGGTTTGAACAAAATAACGAGCTATTAATGAAAAATCATGAATCTCGACCAATCGAGCAACACCATTCCACCAAAGTGAATGTTGTGAATTTCAATAATCGTGGTCGAGGTCGTGGTCGTGGTTGAAGTCGGGACCGCGGTAGAGGAAGAAATACCTATTTTCGTGGTGGACATTATAATTTTAAGAAACCCACACGAACTGATGATCATAAAGGAAAAGCTCCACAAGATAAAAGTTCAAAAGGTGATGAACATAAATGTTTCCGGTGCGGAATGACTGGCACTCGTCGTGCACTGTTGTACGTCAAAACACCTTGTTGATCTCTATCAAGCTTCCCTGAAGGAAAAAAGAAAAGGGAAGAATGTGGAGGTGAATCTTGCCATTCAAGAAGATGATGTGTTTGATCCCTCCAATATGGTGCATCTTGATGTGACTGATTATTTTGAATCTCCTAGAGAGAAAATTGATGCAATCAAACAAGTAGAGAATGCTTTGTATGAAGATATATAATTAAGTACTGTTTGTAATTATAGTATGTTTTTTTTCTTGTTTTTGTATATATATTTAGAACTTTTTGTAATCGTTTCTCCTTTCTTATCAATGAAGAAATATGGACAATTTCAATATGTTGAGTAACCTAAAAATGAGCAATGAGGATTTATGTCTAGCAGATCACAAGAACTACGCACACGATACTCATAAATGAAAATATTTTTCTAAATTGACAATGCTGGAAGCAAAAATCAATACTATATCAGGTTCTACAGACCTGATTGAAGGTTTTGGAAAAGCAAGTTTTATCTTGCCTAGAGGAACAAAATTTTCAATTAATAATGCTTTGTTCTCTAGCAAATCAAAGAGAAATCTATTGAGTTTTAAAGATATACGTAATAATGGTTATCATGTTGAAACTAATCGTAAAAATAATATAGAGTGTGTCTATATCACATATATTGTTTCACATGAAAAACGTATATTAGAAACACTGTCAGCTTTTTCTTCTGGATTATATTATACTCATATACGAGTAATCAAAAGTTATGCAACAATGAACCAGAAGTTCATGAATCCAGAAATATTTAGTGTTTGGCATGATCGACTGGGTCATCCAGGATCGATAATGATGATGAAAATTATTGAAAATTCACATGGACATCCTTTAAAGAACCAGAAGATTCTTCAATCAAATGAGTTGTCATGTGATGCTTGCTCTCAAGGGAAATTAATTATTAGACCATCACCAGCTAAAGTGGGCATTGAATCACCTGCATTTTTAGAGCGAATTCAAGGTGATATTTGTGGATCCATTAACCAACAAAGTGGTCCATTTAGATATTTTATGGTATTAATTGACACATCCAGCAGATGGTCACATGTATGCTTATTATCAAGTCGAAATCTTGCATTTGCAAGATTACTTGCTCAAATAATTAAGTTAAGAGCACAATTTCTGATTATACAATTAAGACAATTCGACTTGATAATCTTTGGTGAATTTACATCCCAAAATTTTAATAATTATTGTATGTCAATTGGGATAAGTGTTGAACATCCCTGTAGCTCATGTTCATACACAAAAATGGTCTAGCGAGAATCATTTATAAAACGCGTCTGCAATTAATTGCAAGACCATTGCTTATGAGAGCTAAACTCCTACATCGATGCCTGGGGTCATGCTATTTTACACGCTGCATCATTATTACGTATTAGGCGGTGAGCTTATAATAAATATTCTCCCATGCAATTAGTTTATGGCGTGACCAAATGTATCCCATCCGAGAATTTTTGGATGTGCGAAGATATGTTCCAATTGCTCCACCACAACGTACTAAGATGGGTCCTCAAAGGAGGTTAGGAATATATGTTGGATATGATTCCCCATCAATTATTAAATATCTTGAACCCCTGACGGGTGATGTATTTACTGCACGATTTGCTGATTGTCATTTTAATGAGACAAATTTTCCAACATTAGGGGGAGAAATTAAGAAGTTGGAAAAAGAAATTGCGTGGAATGCATCATTATTATCTCATTTAGATCCTCGAAGAGATCAATGTGAACTTGAAGTTCAAAAGATAATTTATTTGCAAAATATAGCAAATCAATTACCAGATGTATTCACAGATGCTAAAAGGGTGACTAAAACATATATACCAGCAGCAAATGCTCCATCAAAAATTGATATTCCACAGGAACAAGTTGTCAATAATGAGTCTGGAGCACGCCAGAAGCGTGGTAGACCTATGGGTTCCAAAGATAAAAATCCTCGAAAAAGAAAAGTAGTTGAGAATCAAAATGATTCGATAAAAGGTATGGATGTTCCAGAAGAAATCCAAGATACAACTACTCAAAAGAGTATTGATGAAAATCAAACGCTTGAGGATAATAATGAAATTTCCATAAACTATGTTACAACAGGAAAGAGATGGAACCGAAATGATATTATTGTTGACAACATTTTTGCTTATAATGTTGCTCACGATATTATTCATGAAAGTGACGATTTTGATCTAAAATCTATCGATGAATGTAAACGTAGAAGGGATTGGCTGAAGTGGAAAGAAGCAATCTAAGCAGAGTTGAACTCACTTTCAAAACGTGAGGTTTTGGACCAGATAGTCCTAACACCGTAAGGTGTTAAACCTGTGGGATACAAATGAGTATTTGTAAGGAAAAGAAATGAAAAGAATGAAGTCACAAGATATAAAGCGAGACTTGTTGCACAAGGATTCTCGCAAAGGCCTGGTATAGATTATGAGGAGACATATTCTCCTGTGGTGGATGCAATAACGTTAAGATATTTGATTGGCTTTGTTGTATATGAAAAACTTGATATGCATCTAATGGATGTAGTCACGGCGTATTTATATGGATCTCTGGATAATGACATTTATATGAAAATCCCGGAAGGATTTAAAATATCAGAAACATATGAATCAAGTTCTTGGGAATTATATTCAATAAAGTTACAAAGATCATTATATGGATTAAAACAATCAGGACGAATGTGGTATAATCGCCTGAGTGAATATCTGTTGAAAGAAGGATATCGAAATAATCCAATATGTCCGTGTGTTTTTATAAAGAAATCTCAGTCAGGATTTGCTATTATAACTGTATATGTTGATGATTTAAATATAATTGGAACTTCTGAAGAGTTATCCAAGGCGATAGAATATCTTAAGAAAGAATTCGAAATGAAAGATCTTGGAAAAACAAAATTTTGCCTTGGTTTGCAAATTGAACATTTAGCAGATGAGATATTTGTTCATCAATCAACTTATACAGAGAAAATCTTAAAAAGATTCTATATGGATAAAGCACATCCATTGAATATTCCAATGGAGGTTCGTTCACTGGATGTGAAGAAAGATATATTTCGACCTCGAGATGAAAATGAAGAACTACTTGGTCCTGAAGTACCATATCTTAGTGCAATTGGAGCACTTATGTAAC
The DNA here is from genome assembly GCA_036507285.1 of Trichosanthes cucumerina. Lineage (NCBI taxonomy): Eukaryota > Viridiplantae > Streptophyta > Magnoliopsida > Cucurbitales > Cucurbitaceae > Trichosanthes > Trichosanthes cucumerina. Next base: position 21,605,223 of record CM071841.1, read on the forward strand.
TAGCTAATAACACAAGACCAGATATCGCATTTTCAGTAAATTTATTAGCTAGATATAGTTCATGTCCTACAAAAAGACATTGGAACGGAGTTAAGTATGTACTCCGATATCTTCAAGGGACGATTGATATGAGTTTATTTTATTCTAACAAATTCAGTTTTGATCTAGTTGGTTATGCAGATTCTGGTTATCTATCTGATCCACACAAAGCTAGATCTCAGACAGGTTATCTATTTACATGTGGAGGAACTGCTATATCATGGCGATCAGTAAAACAGACTATAACAGCCACTTCTTCAAATCATGCTGAAATCCTCGCTATTCATGAAGCAAGTCGAGAATGTGTATGGCTAAGATCGATGACACAACACATTTGTGAGACATGTGGATGGTCTTCTAGTAAACATCCTCCAACAATATTATACGAAGACAACACAACATGTCATAGCTCAAATCAAAGGAGGATATATCAAAGGAGATAGAACGAAGCATATCTCTCCGAAACTTTTCTACACTCATGACCTTGAAGAAAATGACGACATCTCAGTACAACAGATTTGTTCGAAGGATAACTTGGCGGACATATTTACAAAAGCATTACCAACTACAACATTTGAGAAATTGGTTCACAGTATTGGGATGCGAAGACCCAGAGATCTCAAGTGATGTCGTCATGAGGGGGAGTAAATGTATTATATAAAATATGTACTATTTTTCCTTCACTAGGTTTTTATCCCATTGGGTTTTTCCCTAGTAAGGTTTTAATGAGACATATTTTATATAAATGGGCATCTAAGGGGGAGTATTGTAAATATTACACATAATAGATGCCCATGCAATGTGCCCTTCAATACTCATGTCAAATGGCAAAGCCTCCATAGCCATAGTGTCCTCCATGTGTCCATCTCTTACCAATGCTTGGTGTCCAATTGTACCAGCACACCCTTGCCAAATTGCCTATAAATAGTGGCTTTTGGTGGAAAAATAAAACACATCGATTTGGTGAAATTTAGACCAATTTCCTTTCTCCTCTTCCACTTTCTTTTATTTATTTAATTTTTGCCATCATTTTTCACTATCACATATTTATATTATATATATTTTCCACTATCTCATTATTAATATTATATATGTATTTATATTAAATTCCAATTTCATATTATTATTATTATTTTATTATTATTATAAATATATTATATTAGTATTTAAATATTGGTAAAATTATACCCGATTTTCATCTTATTTTCACAACACAAATATGTATTGTTGCCAAATAATTATTCAAAAAACCTTAACTCAATTACGAACAGTCACCTTTTCTATATCATATACATGATGGATCCTAAAAAGTAGTTGATAGTTGGAGAAAGTAAAATGATAGGTAGAACTACTTATGGCAAATAAACTTGGTAAGTAAGCTAAAGTAGTACAGAAGTGAATGGTATAATAGTATGGACTGCACGAAACAAGAGTTTGGCTAAGTTAACTTCAACTTAAATATTACAACAATCATAATCTCAAAAGTAAAAAGTCTTCGATTATAACTCATTATAATTTTTAGATACATATATATAGATAGATATATTAATCGAGGCGGAGTGGCTCCACACGTTCCCATCCCCATTTAGCCAATAGGGAGAAAATCTTGTATGTTCCCTCCCCATTCTTCGATACTCTTTCCCGTTCGAGGCGGGTCCCAACAAGGCATATGGAATCTCTAGTGCAAAATTTCATAAGTTTAATGGGTGGTTATACGAAATGAAAGTTTGAGAGTGTGATTGTAACAACTCTATATAGTTTTTGCAATTTCCTCACAAAATTTAATTACATCTCTAAATTGTATATATAGGTCTTTCTTGTTAACTTTATGAACTAAATAGCCATATATAAAATAATTAATGTTGATTTATTTGATATGAAGAATAGTAAAATAGCAAAATAATACAGTGACAAAAGTTTATAAAAGAGATTTGTCGAAACAAAGAGTATATGTTCTACCTATCATTTTACTTTCTCCAACTATCAACTACTTTTTAGGATCCATCATGTATATGATATAGAAAAGGTGACTGTTCATAATTGAGTTAATGACGTTGACAACACCGAACATGAACATAACTTAGTGATTAAGGTGTCTATATTTTTTGAGGTCAAAAGTTTAAATTCAAAAAATATGAGGAGGACAACAAAAAATTAAGATTAAAAATTACTTTTGATATCTGAATATTTAGCAATATAGTCTCTAAATTTTGATTTACAACAATTTAGTATATGAACTTTAGTAGGTAAAAACTTAGTCTTTGTACTTTTTCAAGTCTTGTAACAATTTAATTCCTGTCATAAAAAAATTCATCAAAATTAAATGCCAATTTTTATTATTTAATGATTTAGACTTTATAGCATATAAACATATTGGATTCCCAATTAGTTTATTGATCCGTCTTTGTAAAAAATTTTAAATCTTAACAATAATTTTTACACTAGGGACTGAATCGTTACAAATTTTAAGACACAAAAACTAAATTGTTACAAAATTAATAGGGGCTAAATCATTATAAAATAAAGTTTAGAAATTAAATTGTTATTTTCACGAAAGTTTAGAGACCAAGAATAATTTTTAACAAAAGAAATTAAAGTTATAATTCTAGGTATTAAATAAGGGGCAACGAGAACAATGTCTAAATTTAACCTCCCAACTTGAAAAATGTCTAAACAAGTTATAATTTGTAATATGACTAAAACCGTTTTAAACTAATTTCTACTAATTGCATTAGGACGAAAATATCTCTAAATATTTATGATTTTATTCTACCTAAAAGAGTGACTAACAAAAAAGTAGTGGAATGCATTAAGGAGAGAAAATTACAACTAAAAAACTTTTGATTTCAAAAAAATGTTACAAAGAGGGAGCGTTGTTAGAACAAAATTCTATAAGAAAGGTTTCAAAAGGGGAGTGCATCGAGGAAGATTAGTTTGATTCAAATAAAAATATATATGATGGGTAAAAATACATAATTTGTGATTCCAATTCAAAACAGTTGTTGATGTGGATGCTTGTGAAAATTACGACTAAAAAATGAATAAAACACTATAAAATCCCCTTTGGTTCAATATTGATTAAAAGATTGATAATTTATGAAATATTTATAACTATAGGAACCATTAAACACCATAAAACATGGTATATAATAAAAACATGATATATAATAGTAAATACATGTTGTATATTATAGATACTTTTTTAGATCAAACCTATTAGACACTTCTAAAAAATATGGGTTCCTAATAACGAATGTGGTATATAATGGACACTTCTTCAAAGACCTATTTAGACTCTTCCTAAGATATGGATTCATGTGATATATAATAGTAAATACATATTGTATATAATAGACACTTCTTCAAAAACCTATTAGGCACGTATTAAAGTATGAGTTTTTGACAATGAACATATATATGTTGTCTATACAATATATACACGTGTATGTGTGTGTATGTATATATATGTAAAATGTTCGAGGTGGACTTTACAAAAGTAAATACCTGCATTTTTTTTTCAACCAACCTAGATGCAAAACATAATTTATGCAAAATAGAAATACCACATTCTTCTAGTATTCTATCTCCCGACTGTCTTTTTCAATTGATTTTCTAGTTTCAGTGGTTAAGTCAACTCGTTATTTCACTTGGTTCTATGGTAAACCACGATTAATTTGCATTCTTTTTGGTGATTTTCCTTACTTTTTTCGTTTTCCGTTTTCATCAACACTACAAAAGAATAATTATTTTGTCAACAAAATCATTATATGACTTTTCTTTTTCCATCTTCCTTCTCATCACTCCATCACCAATATATTAAGTTCCCTAAGAACTAACACTCTTAGCAAGAAACTGATGAACTTGGTGAGAATTCGAGTACCTTAGGTGACAGAGGAAACTAATGAAAGAGAAGAAATATATTTAAAAGTAAATCTAATTTATATTTTGCAAACAACAATCTAAGGGAGATATGTTTGACATAAAAGATATATGGAAGAGTTTTTATTTCTTTTTATTTATTATTTTTTTTTATAAGCAACCCGTAGATATGTTTAGATTTTTTATTTGTTGTAACAAACATCTAGTTTTGAGTACATCAACAAAGTAAACCATTCAAAAATGATTTGAAATAAAAATTTAGGAAATTCAAAAATTAATACATTCCAAAGTTAGAAGAGAATCCAACCGATTTAAAAATCCATAATTTAGGAAAATATGAGCTAATTTTGGGTAGCATGGTTGAATTTTTTTTCAAAAATAATCTAACAGTTGTTGGAAAGTTGAAAATACGACAATGACATGACTATAAATACAAATATATATCAAGGATATATTAGAAAATCAATATTATTACCAACCACCAAAAAATGTAATAGGCATGCAATATTGAAACTATTTCATTATTTTTTTTAACTACTTTTCATTTCGATTAATTTTTTTTGGGCACTTGCATGAATGGTAAAAAAAATATAAATATTGTAGACATGTCACTCCTTAATTCAATTTGTAAAAATAGCAACAGAAAAAGACCCAACCCAAACGAATGCAGTGCATAGTTAAAAATACCCCTATATTTTTTGCACGCGTTTTTCAATCTGAAATATATCAATGGTCTATTAGTAGTTTATCAATAATATACTGATGATATACTATTGATATACCTTAAATGAAATATACTATTGATATACTACTGATATACCAAATCTAAAGTATATCAGATATACTACTAATATACAGATTTACAAATACTTCTCTGTATTTTTCAATATTGAGAAACTAATATAGCAACGATATATGTAACCAAAAAATAACTGCATGAGTGATATACTGTTGATTCTGTTGATTTCACTAATATTAACTATATATCAATGTGATGTACTATCGATATAAATAATGAGTTTATGCTTGATACTGATTTATGTTGATATACTTTATTCAGTAATATTGAGTATATCAATGAGATCTCAAAAACTATTGCAAGATTGACAAATGTCCTCCTTGTATTTTTCAATATCGAGAAAATAAGTAATTTATCAACCATAGACCAATGATATATCTCACCAAAAAGTAACTACATGAGTGATATACTACTGATATATGTTGATTTCACTAATATTAAGTATATATTAGTATGATATACTACCGATATACTTTATTTAGTATATATCAACGGTATATCATAAATGGTGATTTATGTTGATATATTTTATTCAGTAATATTAATTAGTATATCAACAGGATCTCAAAAACTATTTTTAGATTTCAAAATCCTGTGTTTTTCAATATCGAGAAGATCAATAGTGTATCAACAATAGATCAGATATACCAATGATATATCTAACAAAAAAATAACTAGTGATATACTACTAATATCCGTTGATTTCACTAATATTAAGTATATATCGGTGTGATATACTACCGATATACTTTATTCAGTACATCAACGATATATCACTATTTATTCAGTAATATTAAGTATATCAGAGATGTCAAATACTATTGCTAAATTTACAAATGTTGTAAAACCTGACTTTTCAGGTAGGGTTAATTTCAGGTTTCGCTTTTAAATTTCATGTATAATTCATAATTTAAAACCAAATTGGAATGTTATATCTTATTGTGTGCGAGATCTTGTAGGGGTTGTAACAACTAATCTAATTCATGGAAATATTTTACATAAACGTAGAATAATGAATTGATTTAAAATTATAGATTGCTACAGCTGCACAAACAAAGTGTCAAGGAGATTATTTTTTTTCCTTTTCATTAATTCCAAAACTGTCCCTGTAAATCGTTTTAAAAGTACGGTCAATAAGTAGAAGGGGTTCCGTTCCAAACTGGCTACGCTCGTAATTTTCATTTGGCGTGAATTTGAGATGCATTTGGTTTCGGCAAACTGCAGTGAACCCAACTCCAATTAGATTCTAACCCTACTTCTGACATGAGTTGGATTATTTAAAGTGAGAGAAAGTATTAGACTAACCGTAATCATCAGTCTTCACACTCTTCACCCTCGTCCTGGTCTGGGGTTGCTTCACAACAATGCATCACAAGAAAGAAGAAAAGAATACATGAGAAAAAAGAAAAAAGGGTAAAATAGGAATTCAAAAAAATGTAAAAGGGAAACCCTAAAATTTTCTACATTTGCAAAAAGAAAAAATAGATAATAAATTTATAATTAACCTAATCCTTTTTGCCACTCATCACAATTCTCCATTTTTTTTTAGATATACAATTTTGGTTAAAATAAACACAACTATACAAGTAGAGCCCAATTGGTAATTTAAGTTTATAAACTATAAAACTATAATTTGTTCTTTTATGAAAGGAAAAAAATGTATTTAAATTTGAATGGACGGGCTATCCAAAATAATAATAATAATAATAAAAGAAAATGGAATGGACGGTGATGGACATTTTAAAATTTAAACGGTTGACTGAAATAATTGGGGAAGTACCCGTGAGGGGTCGTGCTTGCCTCATCTAGAAACAGACAGGTGGCGTAAATATTTTTAATAATTTATTTTTAGTATTAAATATAAACGTTCGTAAAATACCTTTTTAGTCTCCGAATTTTGAGTAATAGGTGCCTTTGGTCCCGAGTTTTTAAAATACACTATTTGCTTCAGTTTTGAGAAATAGGTTTAGAAGATCTCTCATGTTATTTTTCTATTTTTCTAATTCTTTTTTTAATTAATTATATAAAATCAATATTTTTTTTAATATAGAATTATTTTTTAATTAGAAAAATAAAAAACAAATTCTCTCTTAATTCTCTCGTTACACTCTCATCTGTCCTCCCTCCGGCTCCATCTTCCTTCTCTTTCTTCTCTTCATTTTTTCCTCTCCCACAACATCATCTTCCACTCTCTCTTATGTATCTCACTTTTTTTCACTATCTCTAACCCTTCAAAAGGTGGATCTCAACTACCCACCCTTCAAAAGGGTGGATCTCAACTACCCACCCTTCAATTTACAAAACTGAAACAAATCAAAAAAATCTCTCTTAAGATTAGTTTTTTTCCTCAATCTTCTCAAATCACCCATCATCCATAATCAAAATTATGACCACTGTCTTTCAAATCCACTTAAGTTTTGAACCTCTAGATTAAACTTCATAGATTTTTATGTAAAGGTCCATATGTGATGTATTGAGGAGAGAGAGTGGGGTAGAAGATGTGAGAGAGGGAAAAAGAAAAGAAGAAGAGAAGAAGATGAAGGGAGGAGGGAGAGAGAGGAGAGAAGAGAGAATTGAGAGAGAAAATATATATATTTTTTAATTTAAAAAAATATTGATTTTATATAAAAAAATTGAAAAAAGAATTAAAAAATAGAAAAATAACATGAGGGACCTTTTAAATCTATTTAACAAAACTTAGGAACTAAAATGATCCATTTTCAAAACTTAAGGACCAAACACACCTATTGCTCAAAACTGGGGGACCAAAAATGTATTTTACCCTAAAAAATTTATGAAAACACTCCCTCTCGCTGCCATGTCCTCCTGCCACCGTGCATACGACAGAAAATGTTTTCCAAGTATTTATTACAGAATAAAATAAAGTTGTTTTTTTGGTTATTTTTTAGAAAAAAACTCTATTTTTAAGCCCTAATAAATTTATTAACTTGTATCAATTTTTTACTCTATACTTTCAATTTTATCACATTGCACCCTCAAACTTTAGTAAGTGTTGTAATCTTATCTTAAAATTGAAAAATATTAGCATTTAACCTTCTAATAAGTTTTCATTTGAAAAATCGTTAAAGAAACATCGACAATACTTTCATTGAATTATAAATATATGTATTATACAAAATTAATAAAATTTTTAAGGAAAAAAAACGGTGTTAAGGAAATTTTTTTGGTTAGAATTTTTGAGTTTTTGCAATGTAATTTAATGGTTAATTTCTGCATTATGTCAAACTTAAATTTATGCCAAACTTGATATTATTGAAATTAATGGAAGTTTTTTTCATTGCTTGAATGATTAAGCAAAAATTGAACAAATGGTATAAATTACAACACTTATCTAAGTTTGAGATGCAATTTGATGAAATTGAAAAGTTTTTGTGAAATTGATACAACTTGACAAGTTTAGGGATAAAAGTGAACTTTTTATTTCCTATTAAGTTCCACAACAAAGGAGGTGGAAATTTAAACCTCAATCTTCTTCGAGAATATACATACTAACCAGAATTATCAATATATGTTGAAGTTGATAATACAAATAAAGTTTAACCTACATTACTATTTTTATATAATAATAATAATGAAAATAATGTTTAATATAAACAATAATAAAAATAACGTTTAAGCTTATATTATATTAGGAAAAATTATACGTTTAGTTTATGAAATGTAACGCTCCACATTTTTAAATAAAATTATTAGTCATTTAGAGATTAATTTGAATTTTATCCTGCTTGATTAAATTGAAATTTGATTGAGCTAGTTGGAATTGAGATTGGAGCACAATTTGAAGAAAATTAGATTTAAGTGGATTAAATTAAGATAATTGATGCAACGCCTTACATTTTCAGGTTAGACCAATCTCAACATTTTGGAGGTAAACTTGGGTTTGATTGAGCTAAATGAAATTGCTTCTTAAAATTTAATTCGAGTAAATTGGATTTAAGTTGAATGAATTAAGATAAGTAAAATTTTGAATTTTTGACGAAAGTTTGTTAATTAAGTTTCAAATTTGTAATTTTGAGAATTTAATTTCTCCTAAGATTTTTGGTTAATTTTGGATTATTTAAATACTATCTCCTAAATTTCTGTAAGATTTTATCCAAATCTTCCTATAATTGCATTAGAATTTTAAGATTGTTTTTAAGTTAAGAGAAAGGAAGAAATTAAGGAACAAAAGCTCTTTTAATGAGGTCGTAATTGAAAAGGAAGGAAAAAAAAAAGAGAAGGAAAAAAAAAAGAAGAAGGAACTCTAAGAGGGTGTTTGGATTGGAGAGTTGGGGAGAGTGGAGTTGGAAGACGTTCAAGAACCTCAGAGTTTCTTATTCCAAAACAGCACGCCAAACAATCCCTAATTGTCCCAAAGTTTTTTTTAAATAGCTATTGTGGGTCCCACGAACATATTAACTGTAACAGTCAGTCTTTTTTTTCTTTTTTTTTAAAAAGAAAAGTCGTACGGCAGAATCGGGAGGACTTTCGCCCTCCCTCTTCCGCACGTCTCAACGAATCAGTCGTCTCCTGCTTCGCCTTCTTCTTCTCCTTCTTCCGTCTTCCTCTCTTAAACTCATTTTTTCTCTCCATTCGCTCCCCATCTCTCTCTCTCTCAGCTCTCCCCGTCTCTCTGCCTCTCGTTCGCAGTCTCTCTCTCTCTCGTCTCTCAGATCGTCGTCGCCACCTCCGGAAGCCGTCTGAAGCCAAGCGCCGCCGCCAGCACGTCGCCATCGTGAAGCACCGCCAGTTGATCCGCGAGACCCATCGCTTGGTTCAGCCGGTTCGAGCTCGTTTCGGCCGGTTTTCAAGGAACAAAGACTAGTTCTTGACAGATCGACTCGCGAGGATTCCAGATCTGCTACCCACACGCCCCCACCGCCGCCTTCACGCGCCGCGTCACGGCCACCACGCTACTGCAGAGTCGTTGTTCATCTCCTTCTGTGCGGTCGCCTCAGTCAGTTTCTTAGCTCGTTTCGGATCTTCGTTAGGTGAGTTTTGCGCCTCGTGAGTTTTCAGGCCTTAGTTACATTTCAGATTATTAATTCTTTTTCCGCATGTTCTTCGTTAGGGACGATTTGGAAGTAGAAGCACGTTTGGAGCACGTCGCGTTACTCAAGTTGCTCTTTGTTGCTGGAGTATATGTAAGTAGTCATTTTGACTATATCACCCCTAAGTGTAGGGCTTGCATGCTTTTACCTAATTGGAAGTAGACTGAACCTTTTGGTAGTAGTAGCATGTTAAGATGTGAGAATTACGGTTGTGCCTGATTCAAGTTCATTTGATCGTGTTTGATCTATATCTGTGTTAAAACCCGAACCTGTTGGTTCAGGGTCTAGTTGCATGTTAGTCCTACGTGAATTGTAACTAGTAGAGCTGATGTAAGCTTGTGCTGAGATTTCTGAATGTGTGAATGTGCTATGATTGTTTGTCCCGAGCCTTAAACTCTCATACTTAGTTTTGAAGTAGCTTGGGAAGTGTTGTTGAGCCTTAGGATGGTAGTTAGCACAACTAGCCCTAGTGTAGGCCAAAGTCTCTATGTAACCCTTAGTAGGTTGAGACTCGAGGTTGGCGAGAGAATGATGATGTTATGGATGTGGTGGTTCATCCCCCATCTAGATGTGCGACTCGGGAAATCATTCCTAGAGTCATAGAGGGGTTGGATAGAGTCCTTCGCCCTAGTACAGGCCCGGGAACGAGCCCGTGGTCGATTGTGCGCGGTAGTACCGCCTTCGATGCTTCATGGGATGTGGTGGTCCGTCTCCCATCCAATTGTGCGACTCGGGGTGTGATCCTTAGAGTCAGAGGGGTTGGATAGAGTCCTTCGTCCTAATGTAGGCCCGGGGATGAGTCTCGTGGTCAGTTGTTGCCAACCTGGTTCAGAAGCTAAGGGTAGGACAAGACTGAGAAATCTGAGTGAGAAATAAGGCCATGATGCTTGTTGAGGTTGTGTGGCGGGCTAAGTGTCGTGCTTAGCTAGGTCTAAGGTTGTTCTATTGTGTTCTTTATGCTTGGACGAAGTGGGTTGCTTACTGAGTATTTTTATACTCATCCCTCGTTTATTTCTTCTTTTGTTGCAGGTAACGCAAACCAGTGAGATGACCATCGACGACGAGACCCCTACGAGGCTATGGAAGACTTGTAGGAACTGTTAGGAGTTATCTTTTAGAAATTTCTTTTAATTCTTTTCTCGTGTTGCACTCTGTTCCTTTTAGTTCATGTTTAAACCTTAGTGTGGTCTATTTTGCTATCTTTCGTATTCGAAGCATGTGTTCTGGTCTTCTGGTTTTTTGTTAACTTCGAGGGACTTGAGCCCAGCCTGTCCTTTCTTTGTAGTTTGGTGGAAGTTGGGTGCCCTCGTGAGTTCTATTAAAGTGCTTTTGTTCAGGTTTAGGTCTTACAAATTTTTGGTTTGTCCAGGTTGCATCGTTATGCTGTCAAATTTTCGGCACGAGCAATACAACTTGGAAATAATGCCCCGAGTAGTAAGTGTTCAAATTACGGGGTGTTACAGTTGGTATCAGAGCATAGGTTTTAGATCTTGTATACTGCCTACATCGTAGGTATTTAGTCCTTCATAGCCTCTCACAAGGAGCTCGTCGGGTCATCAACTGGTTTGCTTTTACTTCGTAAGTGGTAGGAGGTTCGTTGTTAGTGTTGTTATGTTTACTTTTGTTCAGTACCTCTGGAAGCGTTGTTGATGTTTTGTTTTCTTTTGTAATTTAGATTATGGCATGTGGTATAGGTCGTGCAAGAGTAACTACTGGTGGTCGAGGTCGGGGTGGTCGCAGAGGTCGAGGTCGAAGGGTCTGAGACCAGGAACCAACCGTCAAAGCACCAGAGGTTGAGCACTCCGAGCATCGAGAGGAGCTCAACCAGGATGCCCCAGTTGACGAGGAATCAGCTGGGCAAAATGAAGGAGCCCAGGAAAGGGCAAATGTTCAAGTGTCGAACGTTCAAGCGCAATCGCTGGTTGCCGAACTCATGGCAGGCAGCAACGGATCCAGGCAAATATAGCTAGTCAGGCCAATCAGACAACTATGTTCACTCAAGCCATGGAGGCCCTGGTAGCCCGAAATCAGGAACCAGCGCCCGCGCAGAATCAAAGGGTTGCACCGGCTCAGACATTTGGGGCAACGACCGAAGAGGCGGGATATCTGATGTATTTCAAGAAGTATGACCCAGTTTTCTTCGATGGGTCGGTAGACCATGTAGCTGCTGAAGCATGGTTTACGGTTGTGGATGACATTCTTGGTCGAATGGGTTGCCTCGAGTATCAGAAGGTTCAATGCGCAGTTTATGCGTTAAGGAGAAGTGCTCTCCTATGGTGGCGAGCTGTTGTACGGTCCATCGATGTCAGTGTGGGACCGATAACCTGGACACAGTTCCAAGAGGTGTTCTACGAGAAATATTATCTGGATGTGCTTAGAATTGAGAAGAAAGTTGAGTTCGTACAACTAAAACAAAGGTCGAACCAGACGGTCGAGGAGTACGAGCACGAGTTTACTGCACTATCTCGGTTCGCCCTTATATGGTGGATACAGAGAAGAAGAAGGTGGAGTGTTTCCTCACAGGTTTGCGAGGAGGCGTACGTGGGTCGACAACTATATCTCTGAGTTCTACTTAGATCTTCCTTAGGTGGGAAGGGTTCCAACTATTGAAGTGTAGGGAATTTGAGAGAGAGAATTTTTCTTTACATAAGCAATTTCAAATTGCAATTCATTTTCATCGATCCCAACCTCATCTCTCTCCATCGGAGAAGAAGAAGAGGATAACAGGGGTAACTCCCCACTCCCTATCGATAAGGGAATGGGGAATGATGGGAACGTGTCATCGTGACACGTTCCCAATTAATTAATTAATTCAAAATTAACTAATTAATTTAATTAATTAAATTAATTAAATTAAATCATATTTAATCAAATAACATATTATAAATAATGATTAAATCTCATTTAATCATTTTACCTCTTAATCTATAGTTTAATGCACATTAGATTTTAACTTATAGTTTTCAAATATGAATCACATTCACATTTGAAATTAATATTTGAACTCTTTCAAATATTTATTATATATTAAATATAAAAATATTTTATATTTAATTTATATTTTTAATTAATTAATTTTAATTAATATAATTAGATTATATTAATTAAAATTAAATTTAGGGTGCCAAAATTGGTCTAATTCTGCTATTTAAGTTATGCAATTGTTGTGTAATTATTGCCATGCATAATGTATGCTTTTATTTTAGAAATCCCACCTTAGGTTAAGCATTTTCATGCATCATTTATAATATAAGGAGTTATATTATATAGTTTGCATGATTAATTAATATAAGGTTGTTATATTAATTTTGGACAACATTGACATGCATTATTTTTCATGAGATGAATATGCTATGAATGTCTTATTATTCATGTGATGAATGATCAAGCACTATAACATAGTATGCATGTCACCTAAGGTTAATTATTAGTTTTAAAGTGTTTAGAACTTGGAAATAATAGACCTTAGGTTATCTAGTTCTAATTAGATTAGAATTAGGAACTAAGTAATTTATAAGCTATGATTAAAAGAGGAACTCTGTGTAAGGAAAGTTCTGTCTAGGCTGGGGTATTTATTTAAATTGAAAACGGAACACCCCTACACTGGAACTAACTCGGGAGTGAAATTTAATCGAGAGAGTCTTATAAATTACAATGCAAATCAATGAGTTTATTAAGGGGTTAATAAACTAGAAATCCTAGGTTCAATATAAGGAGTTATATTAACAAACTTAGGATAAAATCAATATAAGAGTTATATTGAACATCAATATAAAAAGTTATGTTGATAGAGTTAGGTGAAACCATTAGCCGGGTTTTAGCCTAAGAAAGATTCCTATAGACTTGTGGGAGGAAAAGTGTATGAGATACATATTTTTTCACCTACGCTATCTCCGGGAAGTTCACACCGTGAGACTCATACTTGGCCTCGTAAGCAAACGGAGCGGAGCGTCCCTTCGGATGGTGTTTTGTATGAGTCAATACCAAGGTGAATGGAGAGGGTACTTATAGTGAGTGGGAGCAGGTTTAGTGAAAACAAAACCTACGGTCTCTTTTGTTGGTTTACACGTTAGACCACTATGGTCAGGCCTGCTAGTTTGGCCTGACCAGGACAATCCCTTCGAGAGGGCTTGATCATGGGGATCTAACACGATGGACACACTGAAAAGGGATAAAGATTTCCTTAGACTATTTTCCAATCTAGTCCTCCTTCCTGATTTTATTGGATCGAGACTCGCGGGATCTAAAGACAAAGGGTTACACTCACGGGGTACAAGTTGTGTATGTATCTAGACCGAAAAATGGTAACTAAAACCTATAGGAATAAGAGTTATTCTGGTGTTATGTTTTGGTCAAGAATGTCTTGATCCAGAGGAGGAGTATTTTTTATTACCCTCGGTGTCATACATTCTAAACCTTTGGAGTATCATTGCAAATTATAAATGGCCTAGGAATCATTTGATAATTAGCTAAAACATGATTGGATTAGAGTTATAGCAAGAAACTCATACAAGTTTGTTTGTAATTTTTCAAAGAAAAATGTCTAGCTCTATAATTTCCTTATTGGAGTGCGAAAAAGTTAACCGGAGAGAATATGATGACATGGAAAAACAAACTCAACACTATTTTGGTAGTGGATGATCTGAAGTTTGTGTTAACTGAGGAGTGTCCTCAGGTGCAAGGCTTGAATGCGTCACGAACTGTTCGTGATGCATATAATCGATGGATCAAGGCCAATGATAAGGCCAAGGTCTACATGCTGGCAAGTATGTCTGACATATTAGCCAAGAAGCATGAGGGCATGATTACCGCTAAGGAAATCATGGATTCTGTGCAGGGTATGTTTGGACAACAGTCCACACAAGCCTGACATAATGCCATAAAGTACATATTCAACTCGAGGATGCAAGAGGGTACATCTGTTCGGAATTATATCCTGGATACGATGGTGCACTTTAACATCGCGGAGTCGAATGGTGCTTCCATCGATGAGTCGAGCAGTCGACTTCATTACGAAACCCTTCCGGATAGTTTCCTCGCAGCTTTAGAAGTAATGTTGTTATGAAAAAGCTTACTTTTAATCTTACCTCCTTCGAATGAACTCCGGACCTTTCGGTCTTTGATGAAAATTCGTGGATCGAAAGGTGAGGCAAATGTTGCCGGTAGGAATTATCACGAGGTTCGACCTGCAGGGACAAAAACAGTGGCTTCATCTTCTTCTAACCTGAGAGGTAAGAAGAAGAACATGAAGAAGGTTGGTAAAGGGAAACAGGCTGACAAAGCTACCGCCCAGAAGGGCAAGAAAGTCAAAGACGTTGTTGATAAAGGAAAGTGTTTCTACTGCAACGAAGACGAACATTGGAAACGGAACTGTCCGAAGTACATTGCAGAAAAGAAGAAGGAAGGTAAATATGATTTCCTTTGCCTAGAAGCTTGTTTAGTGGATAATGATAAAACAACTTGGATACTTGATTCAGGCGCCACTAATCATGTTTGCTCTTCTTTTCAGGGAATTGATTCTGGCGGCAAAGACTACAACAAGGAGAGATAACGCTCAGGTTGGAAATGGAGAAGTCGTCTCAAATTGTAGCGATGAGGCACAATGAAGCTTTATTTTGGCAAGAAATATGTATTGTTGGACAATATATTAGTGATACCAGGGTTTACTAGAAACCTTATTTCCATTTCTTGCCTTATTGAACAATGTATTTCTGTTTCCTTTTCTATGAATAAAGTGTTTATTTTGAAGAAAGGTTTAGAAATATGTTCGGCTTCATTAGAAAATGGATTGTATGTTTTAAGGCCTAATTCAGTCAAAATGGTTTTGAACACTGAATTATTTAAAACTACAAACGCACAAACTAAGAAACGTAAAATTTCTCCTAAAGAAAATGCTCATCTTTGGCATCTAAGATTGAGTCACATTAATCTCAATAGGATTGAGAGATTGGTAAAGAACGGACTTCTAAACGAGTTAGAAGAAAATTCCTTGCCAGTATGTGAATCCTGCCTAGAAGGCAAAATGACTAAAAGACCTTTTAGTGGAAAAGGTTATAAAGCCAAAGATCCTCTAGAGCTTATACATTCAGACCTTTGTGGTCCGATGAATGTTAAAGCTAGGGGAGGATATGAATATTTCATCTCTTTTATAGATGATTATTCCAGATATGGGCATATTTACCTAATGCACCACAAGTCTGAAGCACTTGAAAAGTTCAAGGAATTCAAGACTGAGGTTGAAAATCAATTAGGTAAAAGAGTTAAAACACTTCGATCGGATCGAGGTGGAGAGTACATGGATTTAAAATTCCAGAACTATATGATAGAACATGGAATTACATCCCAAATCTCAGCTCCCGATACACCACAGCAAAACGGTGTATCGGAAAGGAGAAATAGAACCTTGTTGGACATGGTTCGATCAATGATGAGTTATGCTCATCTCCCTAGTTTCTTTTGGGGTTATGCAGTGGAGACTGTAGTATACATTTTGAATAGTGTGTCCTCCAAAAGTTTTTCTGAAACACCTTTTGAACTCTGGAAAGGACGTAAAGGTAGTTTATGTCACTTCAGAATATGGGGTTGTCCGACACATGTGCTTGTGACAAATCCAAAGAAGTTGGATTCACGTTCAAAGTTATGTCTATTCGTAGGATACCCAAAAGATACAAGAGGTGGCTTATTCTATGATCCTAAGGAAGATAAGGTTTTTGTGTCGACAAATGCCACTCTCTTGGAAGAGGACCACATAAGGGACCACAAACCAAAAAGTAAGGTAGTGTTGAGTGAGTTAGACGGAACAATAGCAAAGGTTGCTAATAAGAACACTAGTACGTCAACAAGAGTTGTTGATACTAGTTTGTCTAGTCAAGAGTGTCCATCTCAAGAGTTGAGTATGCCTCGACGTAGTGGGAGGGTTGTCATACAGCCTGACCGTTACATGAGTTTAGCTGAAACCCAAGTTGTTATACCAGATGACAACTGCGAGGATCCATTGACTTATAATCAAGCAATGGTTGACATTGACAAAGACAAATGGGTCATAGCCATGGACCAAGAAATGGAGTCTATGCACTTCAATTACATTTGGGATCTTGTAGATAAGCTTTGATGGGGTAAAACCTATAGGTTGTAAGTGGATCTACAAGACAAAACGTGGTGTAGATGGGAAGGTGCAAACCTTTAAAG
This sequence comes from Trichosanthes cucumerina, assembly GCA_036507285.1. Taxonomy (NCBI): domain Eukaryota; kingdom Viridiplantae; phylum Streptophyta; class Magnoliopsida; order Cucurbitales; family Cucurbitaceae; genus Trichosanthes; species Trichosanthes cucumerina. The sequence continues at coordinate 21,622,179 of CM071841.1, forward strand.
CTAGGCTAGTAGCAAAGGGTTATACCCGGAGTTGAAGGGGTTGACTATGAGAGACCTTTTCACTGTTGCTATATGGTAAAGTCTATCCAGTATCCTTCTTGCCATTGCCGCATATTATAACTATGAGGTATGGCAAATGGATGTCAAGACAACCTTTTTTGAATGGCAATCTTGAGGAAACCATCTACATGGACCAACCCAAAGGATTCATTAAACCAGGACAAGAGCAAAAGGTTTGCAGGCTTAAAAGGTCGATTTATGGACTGAAACAAGCCTCTAGGTCCTGGAATATAAGATTTGATGAAACTATCAGATCTTATGGGTGACTCTCAAATACTTTAGCCGTGAGAGCCTTTGTAAAAGGATCAGCAACGTTGTGCTCTGAGGCTATCTTCGTGACAATCACGTCTCTCTAAGCACGATCTCCCGGATGAGATGATACTTCCACTCAATGTGCTTTCCCCTCTTATGACTTCAGGGTTCCCTCGAATTTGCCACTGCACCACTGTTATCGCAATACAGCGTGATGGGCAAAGTCATATTTGGAACAACTTCCAAATTTATCATGAATTTCCTTAACCAAACGACCTCTTTAGCTGCTTCACAAGCTGCTACATATTCGACCTCCATGGTGGAATCTGTGATGCATCCTTGCTTGACGCTTCGCCATACTACAACTCTTCCGTTAAGAGTTAATACTGACCCTGATGTAGATTTCCGAGAATATTTATTAGCCTGAAAGTCAGAATTCGTGTATCATGTAATGATCAAATCCTTAGCCCCATACACAAGCATGTAGTTCCTTGTTCTCCAAAGATACTTAAGGATTGTTTTAACCGTTGTCCAGTGTTCAAGTCCTGGATTGGATTGATACCTACTGACCATTCCAACTGCAAAACATATGTCAGGCCTAGTACACAACATGACGTACATCAGGCTCTGAATAGCTGATGCATAAGGAATCCGTCTCATATCCTCAACTCCTTGAGGTGTCTTAGGACTCTGTTCCTTAGACAAATGGACTCCATGTCTAAAAGGCAATAAGCTCTTTTTGGAGTCTTGCATCTTAAACCTTGACAACACTTTGTCTATATAAGATGTTTGAGGCAAGGCTAGTGTTTTATTCTTGCGGTTTCGGACAATCTGGATCCCAAGAACAAACTGCGCATCACCCAAATCATTCATTTGGAATTGTGTAGCTAGTCATTCCTTGATGTCAGTAAGATAACCTACATCATTCCCAATGAGTAGGATATCATCCACATAGAGAATTAGGAATGCGACAGAACTATTAATGATTTTCTTGTAGACACAAGGTTCATCATCATTCTGGTCAAAACCATAAGATTGATGTCTCATCAAATCTTATATTCCAGGACCTAGAGGCTTGTTTCAGTCCATAAATTGACCTTTTAAGCTTGCAAACCTTTTGCTCTTGTCCTGGTTCAATGAACCCTTTGGGTTGGTCCATGTAGATGTTTTCCTCAAGATTGTCATTCAAAAAGGTTGTCTTGACATCCATTTGTCATACCTCATAGTCATAATATGCGGCAATTGCAAGTAGGATACGTATAGACTTTACCATAGCAACAGGTGAAAAGATTTCCTCATAGTCAATCCCTTCAACCTGGGTATAACCCTTTACTACTAGTCTAGCTTTAAAGGTTTGCACATTTCCATCTACACCACGCTTTCTCTTGTAGATCCACTTACAACCTATAGGTTTTACCCCATCAGGTTTATCTACAAGATCCCAAATAGAATTGAAGTACATAGACTCCATTTCTTGGTCCATGGTTATGACCTATTTGTCTTTGTCTTTGTCAACCATCGCTTGATTATAAGTCAATGGATCCTCGCAGTTGTCATCTGGTATAGCAACTTGGGTTTCAGATAGACCCATGTAACGGTTAGGTTGTGTTATAACCCTCCCACGTCGAGGCATACTCAACTCTTGAGATGTACTCTCTTGACTAGACAAACTAGTATCAACAACTCTTGTTGACGTACTAGTTTTATTAGCAACCTTTGCTATTGTTCCGTCTAACTCACACAACACAACTTTATTTTTTGGTTTGTGGTACTTTATGTGGTCCTCCTCTAAGAAAATAGCATTTGTCGACACAAAAACCTTATCTTCCTTAGGATCATAGAATAAACCACCTCTTGTTTCTTTTGGGTAGCCTACGAATAGGCACAATTTTGAACGTGAATCCAACTTCTTTGGATTTGTCACAAGCACATGTCTTTGATGACCCCAAATTCAAAATGACATAAACTACCTTTACGTACTTTCCAGAGTTCAAAAGGTGTTTCAGAAACACTTTTGAGGGCACATTATTCAAAATGTATACCACAGTCTCTACTGCGTAACCCCAAAATGAACTAGGGAGATGAGCATAACTCATCATTTATTGAACCATGTCCAACAAGGTTCTATTTCTCCTTTCCGATACACCGTTTTGTTGTGGTGTACCGGGAGCCGAGAGTTGGGATGTAATTCCATGTTCTATCATATAGTTTTGGAATTTTAAATCCATATACTCTCCACCTCGATCTGATCGAAGCGTTTAAATTGTTTTACCCAACTGATTTTCAACCTCAGTCTTGAATTCTTTGAACTTTTCAAGTGATTCAGACTTATGTTGTATTAGGTAAATATGCCCAAATCTAGAATAATCATCTACAAAGGAGATGAAATATTCATAACCTCCTCTGGTTTTAACACTCATCGGACCACAAAGGTCCGAATGTATAAGCTCAAGAGGTTCTTTGGCTCTATAACCTTTTCCACTAAAAGGTCTTTTAGTCATTTTACCTTCTAGGCAGGACTCACATACAGGTAAAGTATTTTCTTCTAACTCATTTAGAAGTCCATTCTTTACCAATCTCTCAATCCTATTGAGATTAATGTGACCCAATCTAAGATGCCAAAGATGAGCATTTTCTTTAGGAGAAATTTTACGTTTCTTAGTTTGTGCGTTTGCAGTTTTAAATAATTCAGTGTTCAAAACCATTTTGACTTAATTAGGCCTTAAAACATACAACCCATTTTTTAATGAAGCTGAACATATTTCTATACCTTTCTTCAAAATAAACACTTTATTCATAGAGAAGGAAACAAAAATACATTGTTCTATAAGGCAAGAAATTGAAATAAGGTTTCTAGTAAACCTTGGTATCACTAATATATTGTCCAACAACATATATTTCTTGCCAAAATAAAGCTTCATCGTGCCTACTGCTACAGCTAAGACGACTTTTCCATTTCCAACCCGGAGTGTTATCTCTCCTTTCTGTAGCTGCTGCAAGGAATCAATTCCCTGAAAATAAGAGCAAACATGATTAGTGGCGCTTGAATCAAGTATCCAAACAGTTTTACCATTATCCACTAAACAAGCTTCTAGGCAAAGTAAATCATATTTACCTTCTTTCTTCTTTTCTGCAATGTACTTCGGACAGTTCCGTTTCCAATGCCCGTCTTCGTTGCAGTGGAAACACTTTCCTTTGTCAGCAACTTCTTTGACTTTCTTGTCCTTCTGGGCGGCAACTTTGTCAGCTTGTTTCCCTTTACCAACCTTGTTCATGTTCTTCTTTTTCCTTTTTAGGTTAGAAGAAGATGAAACCACTATTTTTGTCCCAGAGGTCAAACCTCTGTTATAACTCGTACTGGCAACATTTAACTCACCTTTCGATCCCTAAATTTTCATCAAAGATTGAAAGGTCTGGAGTTCATTCAGAAGGGAGGTAAGGTTAAAAGTAAGCTTGTTAATAACATCATTACTTGTAAACTGCAGGAAACTATCTGGAAGGGTTTCCAGAATGAAGCTGATCTGCCTCGACTCATCAATGGAAGCACCATTTGACTCTGCGATGTTGAAGTGCACCATCATATCCAGGACATGATCCCGAACAAATGTACCCTCTGGCATCCTTGAGTTGAATATGTACTTTAGGGCATTGTGTTGGGTCTGTGTGGACTGTTGTCCAAACATACCCTGCACGAAATCCATGATTTCCTTGACGGTTATCATGCCCTCATGCTTCTTAGCTAATATGTCAAACATACTTGCCAGCATGTAGACCTTGGCCTTATCATTGGCCTTGATCCATCGATCATATGCATCACGAACATTTCGTGACGCATTCTTACCTGGCACCTGAGGACACTCCTCAGTTAGCACAAACTTCAGATCATCCACTACCAATACAGTGTTGAGTTTATTTTTTCAAGTCATCATATTCTCTCCGGTTAACTTTTCCGCACCCAGTAAGGAAATAATAGAGCTAGACATTTTGCTGAAAAATTTACAAACAAACTTGTATGAGTTTCTTGGTATCTAATCCAATCATGTTTTAGCTAATTATCAAATGATTCCTAGGTCATTTATAATTTGTAATGATACTCCAAAAGTTTAGAGTGTATGACACCGAAGGGTAATCAATAAACACTCCTCCTCTGGATCAAGACCATCTTGACCAAAACCTAATACCAGAATAACTCTTATTCCTATAGGCTTTAGTTACCATTATTCGGTCAGGATACATACACAACTTATGTACCTCGTGAGTGTGACTTTCAGTCTTTAGATCGCAGAGTCCCCATTCAATAAAATCCGCCGAAGGGAGGACTAGATTGAAAATCAGACTAAGGAGGTCTTTATCCCTTTCGGGTGTCTACTGTGTTCGATCCCCTATGATCAAGCCCTCCGAAGGGGATTGTCCAGTCCAGCCAAACTAGCGGTGACCATAGTGATCTTACAGTGTAAACCGACTGAAGAGACAATAGGTTTTGTTTTCACTAAACCTGCTCTCACTTACTATAAGTACCCTCTCTATTCACCTTGATATTGACTCATACAAACACCATCCGAAGGGGGACGCTCCCGTTTGCGCCACGAGGTCAAGTATGAGTCTCACGGTGTGAACTTCCCGGAGATGCGTAGGTGGAAAAATATATAGCATATATACTTTTTCCTCCAACTGGATACTTTAGAACTATAGGAATCTTACTTAGGCTAAACCCGGCTAATGGTTTTACCTAAAGTTATCAATATAACTCTTATATCGATAATCGATATAACTCTTATATTGATTTTATCCTAGGTTTGCTAATATAACTCTTATATTAAGCCTAGGATTTCTAGTTTATTAACCCCTTAATAAACCCGCTGACGCTGTTATGATTTATAAACCTTATGATTAAATTTCACTCCCGGGCGGCCTCCTGGTAGGAGTGTTCCGTTTAAAATCGACTTAAATACCCCAGCCTAGACAGAACTTTCCTTAGACAGAGTTCCTCTTTTAATCATTGTTTATAAATCACTTAGTTCCTAATTCTAATCTAATTAGAACTAGATAACCCAAGGTATATTATTTCCAAGTTCTAAACATTTTAAAACTAATAATTAACCTTTGGTGACATGCATACTATGTTATAGTGCTTGATCATTCATCTCATGAATAATAAGACATACATAGCACAATCATCTCATGAAAAATAATGCAGGTCAATATTGTCCATAAATTAATATAACACCTTATATTAATTAATCATGCAATCTATATAATATAACTCTTTATATTATAAATGATGCATGGAAATGCTTAACCTAAGGTGAGATTTCTAAAATAAAAGCATATATTATGCATGGCAATAATTACACAACAATTGCATAATTTAAATAGCAAAATTAGACCAATTTTGGCACCCTAAATTCAATTTTGATTAATATAATCTAATTATATTAATTAAAATTAAATTAAAATAAATATATTAAATATAAAATATTTTTATTATTAATGTATAAATTAATAAATTGAATTTCGCCCGTTGCTCCTTCGCGTGAAATGCATGTGGCGTTGCAACGCTGATGGCAGCGTTGCAACGCTACGCCTTGTCCATTTCTGCCCGTTGGAGCGCGTTGCGAAACGCATTCGGCGTTAACGTTGCGAAGGCTGCGTTACTGCAACGCTACCTCGATCTGCGCCTCCTTCCGCCGCAAGCGCGCGCGCTGCAACGCCGCATTACGCGAAAGAAAGTGAAATCTCCATTTCTTGCTCGTTTTCGCTCCGATCTTCTCAGCAACCATCTTGCCTCGAATGACACGGACTTACAGACTCGATTTACATAATAAAATGCCCAAAACAATAGGCCCTTACATTGAACAATTCAACGAAATTATGTAAATCTAAGTGCCAAAATTGAAAACGTCTAATTTGCAAACCGTTCATACATCTCATGCAAAACAGGAAATCCCACCTCGTTCTTGAAAAATCCAGAACGCAATTGGGCTCTGATACAAATTGAAGGGAATCGAATCCCGCAGCGGAAGTGATTGTGAATCGCGCGTTTTTAATTACATTACAAAGATAACATTCAAGAACAATTCTACCTAGATTAAGCACATATTAACAATATGGACAGCGAAAGATTACCTTTGAAGAACTTTTCTTCGAGTGCTCCTTTCTCCCACGATCACGATCTCAGCAACTGGAACACGAACGGATGAAGACAGGACCACTGGATCTTCTCCGTTGTTCTCTAGGTGAGTGAGGAATGTGGGTTCCCTTTAGGTGAGATGAGATATTTTTGTGTGAGAGAGATTGTGTTTTAGAATCTTTCCATCAACACAACCAAAAGGCACACTAAGGTTTGCAAAAGCTTAGGTTGCTTCACTTCACCTACTTGCATCTTATGCAACTATATATATAAGGAGATAGGGATGAAAATTACCATCATATCCCTCTTTCATTCTCTCTTTAGTATATAGTTAATGTGTGAATCTAATTCACATTAAAACTATATATTATATCAATTATATCACGTATAATTGATATGATATCTCCTATATGAAATTGAACACTTCAATTTCATCCCTAACTTTATACCCTCAACATAACCATGTTGAGCCAACGGAGGGACCTAATGGACCTACAGTTCATGAGCTCCAATGATGTGAGATTAACTGATCAAACTCTTTGATCCAGTTAATCAATATTAATTAACTACAAGTCACTCCACTATAGACTTGTAGCTGCACTCTCCTTACTGTAGATTATATTGTGTCCACTGATATAATCATTACCCATGAGTCGACCCTTCAAAGGTTGTTCGTAATCACGACTGGGTCAAATTACCGTTTTACACCTATGATTACCTCTTTGTTCCTTAAGCACCACTGGTCCTCTAATGAACAACAAGTCTAAGGTCCTACCATAGACTCATACCCTCATAGAGGGTGGGCCCCCGTTGTTCAAGACCTGGAGTCAGTTCTTAAGGAAACAACCTATCTAATTCCTTAGTGTAGGAATGAGTGAATTCCATCTTGCATAGTTAAGTTCCCAGCTACCTACGAGATTCTGTCCCTGAGAAGGTAGGCTTATTGAGTCGGCTACAGGCCACTCTCACTCATACTAGTCTAAGGACAAACCCCTATAAGCAGGAGTTCTTAACTTGCTCAGGATTCAGGTCGAGCCACTAATGACCATCTATAAATTAACAATCTTACTCTGTTAACGGTGTTATACTGGTTAGACTAATAATTTGCAGTCTAGTCTTGTATGAACTCTTCATACAGGATGCCCCCACTCGCATGTCAACTATATGAATGAGTTGGATTACCTCATTTGTACTAATTACAAAGTGGGTCGCATCCATGGTGTTACGTGATTAAGGTTTCCAACCTTATTCTTATACCATAGACCATTTAGGTTATATTCTTGAACACAATCCAAATAGTGTCCACTACACTGTAGTTCAAGATATATTATAACCTTGGAGCTTAGTTTATTGGATTTATAAAGCAAGCATTATAATTTCATCAAAACAAATAACTCTTTATTTATTTGATCAAAATTACACAAGTTTAGGGCATAAATCCCAACAAGTTAGGTATCCTACATCATTCCCAATGAGTAGGATATCAACCACATAAAGTACTAAGAAAGCTACTTTGTCGTTGATGATCCTCTTGTAAATACAATGCTCATCAACGTTTTAGTCAAAACCATAAGACTTGATCGCAATATCAAATCTTATATTCCAAGATCTGGATGCTTGTTTCAACCCATAAATGGATCGATTGAGCTTGCAAACATTTTGCTCCTGACCTTGGGTTATAAACCCTTCGGGTTGAGACATATAGATGCTCTCGTCAAGATTACCATTCAAAAATGTTGTCTTGACGTCCATTTGCCAGATTTCATAATCATAAAACGCGATTATGGACAAGAGTATCCTTATGGACTTCAACATAGCAACAAGGAAAAAAGTTTTTTCATAGTCAACTCCTTCCCTTTGGGTAAAACCCTTTGCTACAAGTCTAGCCTTAAAGGTCTGTACCTTTCCGGCTGCATCTCTCTTTCTCTTATAGATCCATTTACACCCTATGGATCTAACCCCTTCAGGTTGGTCTACAAGTTCCCATACTGAATTGAAGTCCATTGACTCCATTTCAAGGTCCATGGCTTTGATCCATTGTCATTGTCTACGTCATTCATTGCCTGTTTATAAGACAATGGATTTTCTACACCGTCATCAGGTATGACGACTTGAGTTTTAGCTAAACCCAAGTAGCGGTCAGGTTGGGAAACAACCCTCCCACTGCGTCGAGGAATTCCCAACGATTGAGAAGGACGAGGCTGACTTGAGGTGTTGGCTCCTCCATCAACTCTTGATGAAGGTTCAGCTTGATCAACAACTTTTGTTGGTTCATCTGTAGCTTCAATTAGCACTAATTTACTACGCGGTTTATGGTTCCTCATGTGATCTTCCTCCAAGAAAGTGACGTTTGTCGATACAATCACCTTGTTTTCTTGTGGGTCGTAGAAAAGACTATCTCTCGTTTCTTTGGGATAGCCAACAAATTGGCATAATCTGGAACGAGGTTCCAACTTCTTTGGGTTTGTCGCTAGCACGCGCGTCGGACAACCCCAAATCCTGAAGTGTTGTAAACTAGGTTTACGCCCCTTCCACAATTCAAAAGGTGTTTCTGAAACACTCTTTGATGGAATAGTGTTCAAGATTTGAACTGCAGTCTCTACTGCGTATCCCCAAAACGAGGCAGGCAATTGAACATAACTCATCATAGAACGAACCATGTCCAACAAGGTTTTATTTATTTATTTATTTTGCTAAACCAAGAAAAAGAGATAGAGGATCTGAGATTAACTCGATTTTTCCTTCTCCAAGGCGTTCAGTGAAAAGCTTGCCAACCCAATTTAAGGTGAAATTTGAGAATTACTTGGGTCCCTGCAAGATCCAGTAACTAACTTATTGGCCCAAACTGTTAAATGTTATGACCTGAGCCTCAAATTTAACTTGAAAAGAATTAATAACTTAATTGAAATTACCTGGCGTCACAGATCTGAATGCCTAGATGAGTTCCGTCGCTCTCCAACATGTTTTTTTTTTTATGGATTACTGACTTTTAGTTGTGACGCTCTAAACAACCATAGATTTGAGTACCCATGACTCGTCGAGCTCAGATATGCAAGATTGAACGAACACATTTGAACTGCAACAAGCAAAGGCCCGAGCCTTTTTAACGAGATTTAATGGATAATGTTGCCTCTAAACACTTTTCGTATTCGTTTTTTAATGTTATAAATTAGACTCCAATCCTTTGGAATTTATTATATTAGAGTTTTGGACTAGTTTTGATTAAAGGGTGACATTTGGTATGAACTAGTTTGTTTAAATTATTAATCCTTCAAATTTAGTTTCAAAATTAGATCGTTTAAGTTATTAACTCTGGAAGTACTACATCCAGGTTGACCCAAGGACCTTTGAATCAAGCCAAAGTAGTTTTTAGATTGCTCTTGTTTGTGGTTTGAAGTGATGGAGTGAGATTTTATAATACCCTTAACTCTAAAACTCACTTTCTAGAAACACTATTGTTCATGCATTTTCAGGCCATAAAATATTGCAGAAAAGAAGAATCTCATTTAAATATCTGAAAACATTTTTTTTGGGATCCCAAACCGTCAAAATCTTAATATTAAAAGAATCTCATTAGATGCACATATCATGAGAAAACAAATAAATCATAATTCGTGGCATGACTTTCATAGCTTTCTATTTTAAAATACTTCAGAACATAATAATTTCAAAATAGAAAATAATAAAATATATTGAAAATCTACAAATTTTTATCCCATTTTAAAAAGGTTCGACATGAAATCTCTTACCTTAACCTTAGCTCCAAAATTTTAAATTCGAAAATTTGACACACAACGTCCTTTACTACCTATTCAATGAGACTCCTAAATTTCAATTCGAATCACAATTAACCTTAATTATGAATCTTAAAGTCTCATATGTCCAAAAATTACCTTAACACTAAATTCCTGGTTGAGATTTGACCACGTCACCTCAATGTCGGATAAGGATGGGTCCCCTAAAATTCAAATCACCAACTAACTTTAAAAAAAATATCTATCAAAAGTGATTCCAAAAGATTCCAAATCTCAAAAGTCACTTACACCACAAAGTAGCCCGAAGCAACCGAAATCGATAGATCGGGTGAAGTTCAGTGGAGGGTCAGCGGATCTGACTGGAGCGGCGACGACGGCTGGGTTACAAGTCGCGCTGGTGAGCACACTCACCTGCAACGATAAAAGATGACCAGCGACAACGTACGAAGTCAGGCAGACGAACAACGATCAATCGGGGTCTGGTAAGACGCGACATTCGCGTGGCCTCGGGTCGACGTTCACCGAAACGAAGAAGGAGACTTCGACGGCAAGGACGAGTAGAGGCAGCTCGTGCACACGACAACGTGGCAAACGAAGACGGTGAGCAGGGCTGGAGGCGGTGGTTCGTTGGTCAGAGGTGGCTAACAATGTGTTGGCTGGTCGACGACTGAACACAGGGTAGTTGGGGGCACTTTGTCGTTAGATTGAGGGAAAAAGATGGTTTATCGAAAAATGTGCCCTAATAGGACAAAATTACCTTTCTCAAACCCTAAGGGGGGTGTTTGGTTTATGGGGTTGGGTTGGGTTGAGTTGGGTTAAAAACCCAACTTTTTGTTTGGTTCACCAACAATTATAACTGGTGACTTAATAACCCAACCCCATGGAGTTGAGTTATTAACTCAACCGTACGGTACTTTTCGGTGGCGGTCCGACAACTTTCCGACGAGATGAAGAAAGTTGAAAAAATAAGAAGATGAGTAGAGTTTTGAAGTGTGCCTTTAAGTTTCTAATACTCTAGTTTAAATAGGCACAAAAAAGTATTAATCTTTTTAGAACAAGGAATTCTAATCTTTTTAGAAAAAGAAATCATAAACCTTTTTAAAACAGAAATTCTAATCATTTTTTAAACTTTGAAACACCCTTTCCTAATCCTAATCTGATTATTCAAAAATTCAAATTTAAAACAAATACAATTAAAGCACCTAATTTTACGGGGCGTCACAATATACCCATCTAAGAAAAACTTTCGTTCTCGAAAGTTGCTAGAACTTTACAACGATCATGTCCTCGAGCCATAATCTAAACTTAAACTCTAAACTACCTTAGCACAAGAACAAAGAAGTCAAAAGCATAGCATAACAAGTGTCAACACACAAGCAACTCAAATAACTTTAACTACTTTACAAAATAAAAGCAAACCTAGAGATAACGAGGCGACTTCCTGCGAGAGGCTATAAGGATCGTTGCCTACGATGTAGGCGAGTATGCAGAATCTAAAACCCATGCTCTGGTACCAACTGTAACAACCCTAATTTTTCAAACTCAAAATTTCCTAGGGGCGTTACTAAGCAACACTGCCTGCATTGAAAATTTTGGTAGCATAATGGCGTTGCTAGGACCTTGATGACATATCTAATATTTTGTAGATATGCAACTTAAATATAAAATAAAATATTTAAGTATGTTGGCATATTTTTAACATTTTCACAAGGTAAACTATTTATTCCATTCTAATGATGTCCATAGACAATACATGTGTTTAGACAAATGTAACACCCCGTAATTTGCACACATCCTACTCGGGGCATTACTTCCAAGTTGCTCCGCTTGCGTCGAAAATCTGGCAGCATAACGGCGCAACCTGGACAAACCAGAAATTTTAAGTGAACCTGAACCTAAACAAGGCACTTCAAAAGGGCTCACGAGGGTACCCAGCCTCCACCAAACTACAAAGAAAACAATAGGCTGGGCTCCAACCCCTCGGAGTTAACAAAAACCTCAAGACAACAATACATGCTTTGAAGATAAAGGAACACATCAAAACATGCTTCGATTCAAACGAATAAAGAACGATACAAACTAAATTTAGAACGTGAACGGAAACAGCAGAACGCAACAGAAGAAAGAGAAATGAAAACAACTCCTAATCGAAAACTCTGAACTAAGTCCTACAAGTTTTCCATAGCCTCGCAGGGGTCTCGCCGTCGGTGGTCATCTCACTGGTTTGCCTTACCTGCAACAAAAGAAGAAATAAAGAAGGAATTAGTATAAAAATACTCAGTAAGCAGCCCACTTCGTCCAAGAAATAAAGAACTTAAAGAACGACCTTAGACTTAGCTAAACACGACACCTAGCCCGCCAAACAACCTCAACAAGCATCATGGCCCTATTTCTTACTCAGGTTTCCTAGTTCTGTCCTACCCTTAGCTCTGGGATCTGGGTTGGCGTGTGACGTGGCCACGAGACTCATCCCCGGGCCTGCACTAGGGCAAAGGACTCTATCCAACCCCTCTGACTCTAAGGATCACACCCCGAGTCGCACAACTGGATGAGGGCGGACCACCACATCCCACAAAGCATCAAAGCGGTACTACCGCGCACAATCGACCACGGACTCATTCCCCGATCTGTACTAGGGCGAAAGACTCTATCCAACCCCTCTGACTCCAAGGATCATACCCCGAGTCGTACAACTGGATGGAGGGTGGACCATCACATCCCATAACATCATCGTCATCTTGCCAACCTCGAGTCTCAGCCTACTAAGGGTTACACAGATACTAGGGACTTGGGCCTGCACTAGGGCTAGTTGTGCTAACTACAATCCTAAGGCTCAACGGCACCTCTCGAGTTACCTCAAAACTAAGCACGAGACTAACAGGCTCGGGACAGTCAAACATATAACTCTAGCATACTCGACATTCTCAGCACGTCATACAACTCTAGCATTTTCATCATTCTCAGCACGACATGTAACTCTAGCATATTCATCATTCTCAGCACAAGCTTAGGGAAGCTCTCCTCACAAGATCACATCTAAGCACGAAGAGATAACAGCCATAGCACGAAAGGATAACAACCATAACACATGAACATACATTTGACCTATCAGATATTTCATCGCATTCACAACAAACAGGGACAGACAACTTAGGACCAAGTACCACTGTGTCTACCACAACCTAGCATGCTACTACAAGTCCAGTACGCTACACATTCTAAAACGTTCAGTTTCGAAATAATATAGCATGCAATGATGCCCCTAAGCCCTACACTTAGGGGTGATTTAGTCCAAACGACTACTTACCAGAAAGCCAACGACAACGAGCGATTCGAGTAACGCGGCGTTCCAAACGTGCTTCAACTCCCAGGCTCCTAACGAAAACACGCACAAATTAATAAACTGAAACACAATGAACATAACACAACGAATCTAATTAAGAGGAGCGAAACTCACCCATGGAGTGCAAAAACGGACTAAGGAACGGATCGAGGCGACCGGACGGAAGGGAACAACCGGCGGCTCTGCAGGCGGTGGCGCGTGAAGGTGGCGGCAACGCGTGGGTGGCAGATCCGGGATCCTCGCGACTCGATCTATCCAGAACCGAACTCCGTTCCTCAAAAACCGACCGAAACGAGCTCGAACCGGCTGAGCCAAGCGACGAGTTTCAAGCTTCCACGGCGGCTGCAACTCCTCCTTGCGACTCCTTGCGACTGAGCGACGTGATGCGGTGGCTCGGCTGCAAAGGTGGGACGACGGCGAGGGCGGCCTGAGACGAGCGAGAGAACGACGACGATCTGAGGGAGAGAGAGAAGACAGCGTGAGAGAGAGAGAAAAAAAGAGAGCTCGGGGAAGAGGGAGAAACGACTGAGAGAGCGGGGGAAGAAGAAGAGGAAGAGAGAGACGGTAGGGAGAGGAAACCGGCGGGGCCGTTTCGCCTGCACGCGCGGGAGAAGGGGGGGAGGGCGAAGCCCTCCCCAATTTCCATTTCCTCTTTTTTTAAAAAAAAAACTTAAAAACCGACTGTTACAGTCTACCCATCTCGAACAACTCTGGATAGCTTGCTCGCATCTCCTCCTCGCGTTCCCAGGTGGCTTCCTTGAGATGGTGGTTCTGCCAAAGGACCTTCACAAAACTGATTTCTCTGTTCCTCAGGACTTTACTATCACGAGCAAGAATTTGCACAGGCTTTTCCTCATAGGTCAAATCCTTGTCTAACTTCAACGGCTCAAAGTCGACGACGTGCGAGGCATCTGGCACATAACCTCCCAGCATAGACACATGGAACACGTCATGAACCGACACGAGGGACGGCGGTAGGGCCAACCGATAAGCCACTGGCCCAATGCGCTCCAGGATCTCGAAAGGTCCAACGAACCTAGGGCTCAACTTCTCTTTCTTACCAAATCTCAGAACACCCCTCATAGGTGCAACTTTCAAGAACACAAGGTCTCCAACAGCAAACTCCAACTCTCGACGCCTGACATCAGCATAACTCTTCTGCCTACTCTGTGTCGTTAACATCCTTGCCCTGATCTTCTGTATGGCCTCATTTGTCACTTGGACCAACTCGGGTCCCAACAATTTCCGTTCACCAACCTCTCTCCAACACACTGGGGTCCTGCACCTTCTCCCATAAAGGGCTTCGAAAGGGGTCATACCAATAGTCGTTTGATAACTATTGTTATACGCAAACTCCATCAGGTGAAGGTGTGAGTTCCAACTACCTGTGAAGTCTAACGCACATGCCCGAAGCATATCCTCCAGAATCTGATTCACCCTTTCCGTCTGGCCATCGGTCTGCGGGTGAAACGTTGTACTAAAGTTACTCTAAGCCCCTAGGGCTCTCTGAAAACTCACCCAAAAGTTCGAGGTGAACCGTGGGTCTCTATCAGACACGATCCTCATTGGGACTCCATGCAACCTTACTATCTCTTCCATAAACAAATGTGCTCATTTCTCAACTGTATAGGTAGGCTTACCAGGCAGAAAGTGAGCGGACTTGGTCAGTCTATCCACAATCACCCAGATCACTGTGAATCCTTTCGTTGTTCGGGGCAATCCCGAAATAAAGTCCATGGAGATCTCCTCTCATTTCCACTGAGGTACTTCCAGTGATTTACACAACCCCGTTGGTTTTACGCCTCGGTGCTTTAATTTGCTGGCACACCAAACATCTGCTGACAAACTCTGCCACGTCTCTTTTCATTCCACGCCACCAATAGAATGATTTCAAGTCCTGGTACATCTTAGTGCTTCCTGGATGCACTGAAAAAGGAGAGTTATGAGCATCAACCAAAATCTCCTCCTTGAGACCACTCTCAGCAGGAACACACAAACGTCCCCTGAACAGTAGTCCACCGTCTGCTGTCACAGAGAACTCACTTTCCTCGCCACTTCTTGCCTGACACCAACAGTCCTCAAGACTAGAGTCTCCCTGCTGCGCCTCAATAACTCGTTGCCTCAAGGTCGGCCGTACCGACAACTGGTTCAGTTGTGTTGTGACCTGACTCACCACAACTGCTATCTCTGCACGTTCCAACTTTGAACGCAAAGGAACTTGCCTCGTGACCAGCTCTGAGGTGTGAGCCACCTTCCTACTAAGGGCATCAGCAACAACATTTGCTTTGCCTGGATGGTACAATATCTCCACCTCATAGTCTTTTACTAACTCCAGCCATCTGCGTTGTCTCATATTCAACTCTTTCTAGGTAAAAAGATACTTGAGGCTCTTGTGGTCCGTGTACATCTGAATCTTTTCCCCATATAAGTAACGTCGCCATATCTTCAGAGCGAAGACCACGACAGCCAACTCCAAATCATGGGTTGGGTAATTCCGCTCATAATCTTTCAACTGACGCGAGGCATAGGCGATCACCTTTCCATTCTGCATTAACACACACCCTAGACCTTTCTTGGAAGCATCATCAGAAACCACAAAGTCTCCCCGAGCCATCCGAATCGCAAGCACAGTCCTGAGACCAACCTGTGTTTGAGGTCCTGAAAGCTCGCCTCGCAGGCATCACTCCACAAGAAGGCATTGCCCTTCCGGGTCAACTGAGTCAAGGGTGCGGCTATTTTTGAGAAGTCCTTAACAAAACGTCTATAATAACCTGCCAGACCCAAGAAACTTTGCACCTCTGTGGATCGTCTTTTGGGCGAGGCCAATCCGTGGATCGCCTCTATCTTGGCGGGATCCACTGCTACACCGTCTTTGGACACCACGTGTCCTAGGAAGGCTACTTGCTGCAACCAGAACTCACACTTAGAGAATTTCGCATACAACTAGTTGGTCCTCAAAGCTGACAACACCTTCGTCAAATGGATCTCATGCTCCTCTTCCGTCTTAGAATACACCAAAATATCGTCGATGAAGACGATCACAAATGTGTCAAGGGACTCCTTGAACACCCTGTTCATTAAGTCCATAAAAGCGGCTGGAGCATTCGTCAAACCAAAAGACATTACCGTAAACTCATAGTGTTCATACCTGGACCTAAAAGCAGTCTTCGGAATGTCCTCATCCTTGATTCTCAACTGATGGTACCCTGACTGTAGGTCGATTTTAGAAAACACTGCCGCTCCTTGCAGTTGGTCAAACAAATCATCGATCCTAGGTAAAGGGTATTTGTTCTTCACTGTCACCTTGTTCAGCTCTCGATAGTCAATGCATAACCGCATCGACCCATCTTTCTTCTTTACAAACAACACGGGCGCACCCCAAGGTGAAACACTTGGACGGATGAACCCCTTTGTCTAGAAGTTCCTGGCGAGTCTTAAGCTCCTTCGATTCTGCTGGCGCCATTCGGTGGGGCTTTAGACAACGAGTCATTCCAGGCTCCACTCAATCATCAAATCTACCTCACGAATCGGGGTAGAGACGGGCAACTCTTCAGGGAACACATCTCGCAAAACTCTCGAACAACGAGAACCGAACTCAACTCGGTCCTTTGTTCTTTGTATCAACAACACTCGCCAAGAGAGCCCAAGCCCCTTCACTTATCAACTTCTTTGCCTTGAGTGCTGAAATCATCTTCGAAATTTCTCCAGTCTCAATTCCCTTGAACTTGAAACTGGACTCTGCTGGAGGCCGAAACACCACCTCTCGACAATGACAGTCGATGTTGGAATGGTTCGCAGACAACCAATCCATGTCCAGGATTACATCGAAGTCGCTCATATCTAACACAACCAACGTCACATCTAGCACGCGACCTGTTACCACTACCTGACCAGACTTAACTTTTTTTCGAGCTACTAACTCTCTACCCACCGTGGTAGCTACTGCCAGGTCAACATCTAAAGGCTCTACCTCTAACCGGGTTTGTCTCACAAAAACAGCAGAAATAAAAGAATGTGAGGAACCAGAATCAAACAGTACAAGAGCCAAGTGGCCAAGAACGGGTAGTGTACCTGTCACCACAACACCGGAACCTCCTGCATTCCTGTTCGCACTCGCATAGACTCCACCCTTCTGGCGGTTTCTAGACTCGTCTTTCTTTGCTGTACAGGCTTTGGCTAGGTGCCCAGGTTTCCCACAGTTATAACAAACCCTCTTGTCTCTAGCTCCTTGCTTGCACACAGATGACAAGTGCCCCAACTTCCCACAATTATTACAGATCTTGCTAACTGCATGATAGGCCCCGCTGTGCTGAACTCCACATCTATAACATGAACCCCTGCTCGGAGCCTGGTGGGGTTGATGTCCCTGAGTCCCAGATCTATTTGGCCTAGGAAAGGCCTGCTCAAACTTCCTCTTCTGACTGGTTCCAGAACTCGACTCGCCACGAACTCACGGTGACAACGAACTCATGCAGCCTCAGGTCTGTATCAATCAGGGATGCCACTCGGACTGCTGCGACATAAGTCTTGGGGTGTGAGCAACTGTCGACCCACGTACGCCTCCTCGTAAACCTGTGAGGAATCACTCCACCTTCTTCTTCTCTGTATCCACCATATCAGAGGCGAATCGAGACAGGGTCGTAAACTCGTGCTCGTACTCCTCGACCGTCTGGTTCGGTCCTTGCTTTAGCCGTCATTTAACTCGACTTTCTTGTCGATTCTAAGCACAAATGACAATTATTCTCGTAGAACACCTCTTGGAACTGCGTCCAAGTTATCGGTCCTGCACTGACATCTATGGATCGTACAACAGCTCGCCACCCTGATAGCATTTCCCCTTAACGCATAGACTGCGCATTGAACTTTCTAGTGCTCGGGGCAACCCATTCGACTCAGAATATCGTCCACTGCTGCAAACCATGCTTCGATAGCTTCATGGTCTACCGACCCATCGAAGAAAGGCGGGTCATACTTCTTGAAATCCTTCAGATATCCCGCTTCTTCTGTCGTTGCCCTAAACGTAAAAGTCGATGCATCCCTTGGATTCTGCGCAGGTGTTGGTTCCTGATTTCGGGCTGCTAGGGCCTCCATGGCCTGAGTGAACATAGTTGTCTGGTTAGCTTGACTTGCTATATTCGCCTGGATAAGTTGTTGAATGCCTGCCATGAGTTCAGCAACTGGCGACGGTCCTTGCACGTTCGATACTTGGACATTTGCCCTCTCTTGGGCTCCTACATTTTGCCCAGCTGATTCCTCGACCACTAGGACATCCTGGTTGAGCTCCCCTCGATGCTCGGAGTGCTCAACCTCTGGTGCATCGACGGTCGGTTCCTGGTCTCAGGCCCTTCGACCTCGACCCCTGCGACCACCCCGACCTCGACCACCAGCAGCTGCTCTTGCACGGCCTTTACCACGTGCCATAATCTAAAACGAAAGAAAACAAAACACATCAACAACAATTCAAGAAGTACAACACAGAAGAGAACACATCAACCTCAACAACGAACCTCCTACCACTTACTAAGTAAAAGCAAACCTGTTGATGACCCGACGAGCTCCTTGCGAGAGGCTATGAAAGACTATACACCTACGATGTAGGCAGTATACAAGATCTAAAACTACGCTCTGATACCAACTGTAACGCCCCAGGCCCAGGATCTCCTGTAACCTGGCTGCGTCACTATATCATTCATGACTACTTGTAAGAGTGAAGACACTATCCCCACAAACCAACACGGGGTCCTTTCAGCATGTTTTGTCCTCACTCACATGCTCCCTAGGAAAATTCCCAGGAGGTCACCCAACATAGAATTGCGGAACCTCTCCCAGTAAGATGTGGTTCGGGGACGAACCAAGGAGGAAGCTGGTGGGCATGTGACGCCCGAGGAAGAGGGGTACATGAATGAACCGAGCCCACATCTGAATGAGAGGGATTCTGAGGATATGAAAGTATGGTGCCCGAGGAAAAGGGGTACATGCGAGTGACCATAAGGATATGAAAGTATAATTGAGAAAGGCTTAAAAGAATTGACAGCTATTACCTATACCAACAAGGTGCACCTTCCTTTTCGGTGGCTCAATCATAGGAACTCCACAGTTAAGCGTGCTTGGCTTGGAGCAATTCTATGTTGGGTGACCTCCTGGAAATTTTCCTAGGGAGCATGTGAGTGAGGACAAAACATGCTGAAAGGACCCCGTGTTGGGGATAGTGCCTTCACTCTTACAAGCAGTCATGAATGATATAGTGACGCAGCGAGGTTGCAGGAGATCCTGGGCCTGGGGCGTTACAACAAATTTAAATAAACACTCTTCATAGGTAAAGTATTAATACTAAATTAATACCGCATAAAAAAAAAGAATAAAGTTTATATTGAAAAGTAAAATTTCTAAATAATGATTTTATTGGAAAAGAAATATTGATATCAAACCCAATATCCATTACTTTTACAAATATCCCTAACATACATTTGATAAATTGTAATATATATTGTACTTTTATAATTGATCACATAATTGAGTTTTGAAATTGTAGACAAATGTGTTTGTTTTTTATTTGATGTGAAAAAAAAGTTAGGAAAAAAGTCACAAAAAAATCAGAACTTTCACTTCACATAAGATAAAAATATTTTTTAGGGGATAAGAAAAATTGAGATCAATCTCAATATCCAGTACTGTTCTAAATATCTCATACATCTTGCAAATGGTAATATATATTGTAAAATTGTAATTGTTTTGAAATTGTAGACAAATATGTTTGCAATTGATTTGGTGGAAACAAAAAAAGTAAAGAAAAAAATTCACAAAAAATTAAACTTATTAACTGGACAAATATGTTTGCAATTGATTTGGTAAAACACAGCTTGCAAGACAAGGAAAACCTAGACACCAGTGTGTTGTAGACCACACAAGCTCCGATGCTTAAGTCAATAGGAGTTTTTGAGAGAATAATGAAGGAGTTTTGTATTTTGATGACTAGAATCCACTTACCTTGCTCTCCCCTCCTGAGAGAGCTTAAATAGCTTTCCCTGCCGTTCTTCCGTGGCCTCTTGGGCAAGAGAGAGATTGAGTGGAAGTTGAATATGGGCTTGCGGGCCTTCTAGAGTCGTTGCGAGGCCTGGAGATCAATCTTGTAGTTGGTCGGCCTTGGCCTTGGTCGGGGCTGACCACTGGTTTGGGCCAAAACTCAAGCCCAAGTCCATGCTTTGTGTCATAGGGCTTGGGTAGAGCTCAAATGGAGGAGCTCTACCCTGGTCGGCCTCGGCCCATGCCGAGGTTGACCACGCGCTTGGGCCAAAGCCCAAGCGCGTCTTCTCGTTCCGTCTTTTCTCGGTTCTGTCCCAGTCTGATTTCGGCCCGTGATGACTTCATATTGGTTTTTTACCTCGTTTGACCCTTCAATGTAGCTATTTCTCCAATCCATTCTTGTAGGTCCAATTTAACCCTTAACAACTTCTAATCTAAACTACCTCTTTGGAGCATAAGTTCATAATCTGACAATTAACTCGTGATCAAAAGAATAAAAATATTAAGCACAAAAAAGCATGAATGAAATAAATGCAATTAATCAAAGCATTCTATTAATTAATTCATAAAATTTAACAGGTTATATCAATCTCTACCATAATAAGTTTAGCTACTTAGGTTCAACCATTCAAATACAAAACTCAATAAAAATATCATAATGAAAATACAAGATTCAAAATAAGAGAAGAAAAATTGAAGACTACGTGCCAATCGTTCTTCCCCCTTTATGTTCATGATCACGAGCTTGAAATGCATTTCCTTAGCTCTACTGGTCTCTTCAGTTCTGTTGGTCTCTTCTTGCTCTCCAAATCAAGTTGGTTTCAAAATAGAGAGTTTCTATCTCCCCCAAGTGACTTCCTAAAACGAATTAAAATGATGTATTCAAATAAAATAAGACAGTGTCGAGACGTTGCACGCCCTAAATGCCGCAAATAAATATGAAAAATTTAGGTAGCGTCTCAACAATATAGATGAAAATGAAGGGAAAACGCATTCTCCTTAATGTTGAGTGGCGTTGGCTG
This sequence comes from Trichosanthes cucumerina, assembly GCA_036507285.1. Classification (NCBI taxonomy): domain Eukaryota; kingdom Viridiplantae; phylum Streptophyta; class Magnoliopsida; order Cucurbitales; family Cucurbitaceae; genus Trichosanthes; species Trichosanthes cucumerina. Next base: position 21,643,764 of record CM071841.1, read on the forward strand.
CGTCGAGTGATGCGTTGTCTCACTTTCGTGACGTTGAGACGCTTGAAGTAGCATCTCAATACAACTCATGACTATTGCTTGAATACTCGCAGTCGCAACGTCTTGATGTTGTCCCCTCGACCCTTATGGCTTCATTTTTTCTCTCTTTTTTTTTCAATTCCTCAATTCTGGCTCAATTTACACCTTTTTTCCAATATGTATTTCAAAATCTCTGATTCGCTCCAAAATGGTCGATTCTTATAAATTTAAAATATGTATATGAAAATAGCGAAAGAAACTTCAAAACAAATAAACCCTAAAAATAGACCACAACGTGCGCTATAAAAAACAAACGTGCAGTAAACACAAAAAACTAACACTTAGATTATTTTTAATCTTTTTTAAAAAAGTTTATGACTTAAAAATATTTACATTCTCATGTTCATGTATTTGAGTAATATAAAACCTAAATGAAGAAATTCTAGCTCAATGGATAAAACATCAATTATTATTGATGGTTCAATCTCTGCACTCCATAATTGTTGAACTAAAAATATATATATATATTGACAAAAAGTGTTTTGAAGCACTTAAAAAGTCATTTTCTCATCTATGTACCCTATTTTGCCTACTTTAGAAAATTATAAACTTATTTTGAATTTAACTAGTATTTTTTTTTCAAACATCATATTGAATTAGTATACTTTTAAAATTATCTTTAATTTTCCTCTAAAATTTAAATTTTGTAATTCTTTTTGTGAAAATTTATATGTTATTTAATCTATCTTTTATTTAGAAGGTAAACATTAATAAAAAGTTCAAAATAACCATTACAGCAGCAACAAAGTTTTGCTCACGTCATACATGGATTAACCGAAGTGGACGTCCCATGGATGCCAAATCTTGCACTTCCTTCTCAAATTGTTGAGTCTCAATGATATTGATATTCTCTCATCTTCATGGTTAAGAAGTCGCGTCAACAATTGGTTTTAAATCTATTGAAAACAATAGTTGACGGATTTGATATCTATTAGCCTTCTTAACCAGAATAGAATTAACCTTTGTCCGTCCAACATTGATAAAATTATATAACTTTTACCCTTTGTGCGTTACAACCGCATGATTAGGATAATTTCAAATCGGTTATGATTTGAAATCATTTCACGCATTTGGATGTCAAAAAAAAAGTGAAGGATTTGAAATCGTTTGTGATTTCAAATTGAAAAAAAATTTCATTCCAAATAGGTCGGATTCGGTAGGATTTTAAGTTTCAGAAATTATATTTCCAATTTTACCTCACGTGCTATTTTTTTTCTATTCAACTTCATACCATTAAAGCGTAAACGCTACGTTTCATCGTGTTTTGCTATTTTTTTTTAAAAAATGATAACAATAATTTCGATCTTTTCAATGGAATTTTTCATCTTCATAAACATTTTTTTTATTTATTGATTTGATTAAAAAAAATTATTTTGTTTTTCTTTGTTCTTTTTATATATTGATGCAATCAGTTTTTTCCCTGCATTTATAATTTTTCAATTTTATGTCGAAGAAGAAATCAACAAAAAAAAAAAATGTCTCATTTGATCTTTTTCTCTCTAATGGTTGAACAAAAAAAATCTAATCTCGTTTGATAGATTTTATTTAGATTTGTAGAGTTCAACCTCTTTATTTCATTTAAATTAAGACATTTGCAACTTTCTTTTTGTTGAGTTTTATGTCTTAAAACTCGTGGTTTGTAAATTGAATGTATATTCTATTTTGCAATAAAGATGTTGTTGAGGTGTATTCAGTAAAGTTCTTATTGAATAAAGTGAATTGCGTCTTTTTAACCTAAATTCAATAAATTAAGAACCTTTGGCTATAAGATGTATGTTTGAACTTTATGTGTGACATAAAAGTTGATCAAGTTCAAGTAATAGCCAGAATGGTCTATAGTATAGGAATATGGTTGGGTACCTTATTCTGGGGACACTATGGACGCAACTCGCTTTGTATAGTACAAACGATGTGATCTTGAATCATTCATGTGGAGACATGAGAGAGGTGGTGTCCTATGTAATGAGTTTGCATAAGAGCGCAAAATAGTCACTTAGACTTTATAATTCTATTTACTGTCATAACTGACTTTTTCATATGATGACCTAGGTAACTCGATATTAATCCTGAACACGTTATGAATTCCTATTTATTCGGGATTATTCTTTGATTTACATGGGTGAGAGTGACCCGAGATTGCCGACTCAATAAGCTTACCATTTTGGGAATAAGACCGGGTAGAGAGTTGGGAACATAGTCCTGCGAGAAGGGATTCACTTCTACCCGCTTTATGGATTAGTAGAGAGGTTGTTCCCTTAAGTGTTGAATCCAAGTCTTGAACAATGAGCCCATTGTAGGACCGTATGGCAATACTAGAGGGGGTGAATAGGGTTGTCTACCAACTTTTTGATTTATTAAAAAATTAATTTCAATACTTTTTAGGTACTTTTTCACACAATGAGAAATTTAAGAAATTTGCACTCAATCAATTTTAATACAACAAACTTTAAACAACAAGTAATTCAATGATAGAAAGATTGCAAACAAAACAATTAAGAGAACCAAACCCTAAATCATGTAATCTAACAAAAATGCTAGAGCAGAAAGTAAAGTGCAGAAATTAAAAAGTTAAGGAAAAGAGGACACCGAAAATTTTATAGTGGTTCGACAAATTGCTTACTCCACTCCCCAAGCTTCTCTTGGGTATTTCACTAAATTCGATCCTCTTGCGGGTGAGAACCAAACCGTCACGACCCTCTTTTTCCTAGGCTAAAGAGAAACCCAAATCTTTTTTCTGGTTCAGGATTAAACCAATTGAATTTTCACACAAACCAAGGTGTACCCACACCTTAATACAATATTCCCGAAAGAAAGAAAATTGAACAAAAGAAAAAATTGCTTCAAAAAAGCAAGATTACACAAATTTCAGATCACACTTCAATTCCAAAATTCTCACAACAATTGCAGGATTTGCCAGTTTAGAGGATGGTGAGAATTCTTGAAGAGACTTTTTTATGGCTTTTTGGTTGCTGGAATTTTTTCAAAAAGTTAGTGAAAGAGGATGTTTTTAAGGTTAAAAAGGATTTTGAACAAATGGAAGATAGGCCATTGGATTTAGGTTAAAAAGGATGGATGGTTGTGATTGAATGGTTGAATTTTGGAAAGATTAAAGTCCATAATTGGAGAGGAGAGAGGAGAAAATATTCTTCTCCAAAATGTCCATGTGTGACATTCTTTCCTCTTTTTTTTTTCGTTTTGTTTAATTCATTTGAATTTCAAAAACTTGAATTTTTGAAAGCTTATCGCCACATGTACGCTTTTTATTCGTCCACGTATGTCACGTCAATCACCATCGTCAGCTACCACGTCATCGCCACATCAGTCACCGCTACGTCAGCACAGTGCCACGTGTCACTGCCTTATTAGTTTCCTTTTTCAAAGTTCTTTTGCTCACATCTCCTTTGTTTGAGCTCCGATTTGAGCGATTCAAATTACCTTGTACTCGTCTCTTTGAGCTCTACAAGATAGCCCCTTTGAAATATTAAAAAGATTAGTACAAAAATTTGAGTTTGTTATCATCAAAATATTTAGTTTGTTGAAGCCTTAAAGCTAACAATCTCCCCTTTTTGATGATGACAAAACCTAAAAATAATGCATACATTTTTAAATACATTCTCCTCCTTTTGTTATCACCAAAAAGACATACCATGATGTTTTCCCCTTTTTCACTTAATAAAAGAGATAAAAAGCTCCCCATGAAATCAATATACAATTAAATATATGTTGCCTCTATCAATCACAGTGATGTCATTAAATGCGAAGGATACCAGGTGCAAGTATATTTTACAAAATGCTTCTTTATTAAGAGCTTTTGTAAAAATATCTGGTACTTGTTTTTCTGTGTGAACATAATTAATGACAATTTGACCTTTTTGCACATGTTCTCTAAGAAAGTGATGTCTTATATCTATATGTTTTGTCCTAGAGTGTTGAATAGGATTTTTAATTAAATTAATTGAACTAGTATTATCACAAAAGATAAGTACTTGTTCAAAATTTAAACCAAAATCACGCAAGGTTTGTTTCATCCATAAGACCTGAGAACAACAACTTGCAACAACAATATATTAAGACTCAGTAGTGGATAATGCAACAGAGTTTTGCTTTTTGCTATATCAAGAGACTAGTGAGCTACCTAAAAAGTGACATGTTCCACTAGTACTTTTCCTATCAGTTAAACTTCAAGCAAAATCAGCATCAGAATATGCAATTAAATCTAAAGATGCATTCTTAGGATACCACAAACCTAAATCTACAGTTCCAAGTAGATATTTAAAAATTCTTTTTACAGCATGCAAGTGTGATTCTTTAGGACATGATTGAAATCTAGCACACATGCAAACACTAAACATAATATCTAGCCTACTTGCAGTTAAGTAAAGTAGAGATCCGATCATACCTCGATAAGCTTTAATATCTACGTTTTTCCTTTTTCATCCTTATCAAGCTTTTTAGTTGTGCTCATTGGGGTCTTTGCTACTTTTGCATTATCGAACTTAACTCGCTTGAGTAGGTCCTTTGTATATTTTTCTTGATTTATGAAGATTCCTTCTTCGGGTTGTTTGATTTGAAGCCCGAGAAAGAACTTGAGTTCTCCCATCATGCTCATTTCAAACTCGTTATGCATACACTTAGAAAATTTTCACAAAGAGAAGGGTTAGTGGCACCAAAAATAATGTCATCAACATAAATTTGTACTAGCAAAATATCATTTTCTTTGGTTTTAATAAAAAGTTTAGTGAATAATTCCCATTTTAAAACCATTTTCAAGCAAGAATTTACTCAAACGGTCATACCAAGCTCGAGGAGCTTGTTTAAGACCGTAAAGAGCTTTATTTAGTTAAAAACATGATTTGGATTTTCAAAACCTTCAAAACCAGGAGGTTGTTCAACATAGACTTCCTCCATTATGAAACCATTTAAGAAAGCACTTTTCACATCCATTTGAAATAAGGTAAAATTCTTATTAGATGCAAAAGCAAGTAACATGCGAATTGACTCAAGTCTAGCAACAGGAGCGAATGTTTCCTCATATAGTCTATTCCTTCTTCCTAATTGTAACCCAGAGCAAATAACCTAGCTTTATTCCTAACAATATTACCAGATTCATACATTTTATTTCTAAATACCCATTTAGTTCCTATAACTGAATGATTAATAGGACGCACAACTAACTCCCACACATTATTTCTTTCAAATTAATTTAATTCTTCTTGCATGGCCATCAACCAGAACTCATCACATTCAACATCTTTAAAAGATTTCGGTTCAATTTAAGACACAAATGCAAGATTATTTAAGGCATTTAAAGAAGATCGAGTTCTTACTCCTTGAGATATATCACCTATAATTTGCTCCTGAGGATGGTGAGTGGAGAATCTCCAATCTTGAGGGAGGGTTTCCTCTTGCTCCTTTTGAGTTTCATTTTCAATTGCTTCTGTGTCCTTATCTTGAATATTCAACTCCTCAAACAATTTTTCTAAATCACCACTCACGGATGCTTTATTAAATGCAACATGTGTTTCATCAAATACGACATTCATTGACTTTTCAACAACAAGAGTTCTTTTATTAAAAACTCTATATGCTTTACTACATGCTAAATATCCTAAAAATATGCCAATGTCAGTTTTTGAATCAAACTTTCCAAGTTTCCCTTTGTCTTTCAAAATGAAACACTTGCAATCAATGAAATTGAAATAAATGATATTTGGGGTTTTATCATCAAAAAGCTCATAAGGAGTTTATTTAACACAGGCCTTATTAAAACTCTATTCATTATATATGATGTAGTATTAACAGCTTCAAGCCAAAAATACTTTGGCAAATTATATTCAGTTAGTATGGAGATGGTTAATTCTTGTAAAGATCTATTTTTCGTTTCTACAACTCCATTTTTTTTAGGTGTTCTTGGAGAGGAAAAATCATGAGAAATATCATTTTCTTCACAAAAAGTTTCGAAAGAAGCATTTTCAAATTCTCCTCCATGGTCACTTCTAATTTTTGAAATCATAAAACTTTTTTCATTTTGAATTCTTTTTTAAAAACTGATAAAAGATTTTAAAGCTTCATCCTTATGAGATAAAAAATAAAACCCAAGTGAATCTCGAAAAATCATCAACTATAACAAAACCATAATGTTTTCCACTTAGACTTGCAACTCTAGTAGGTCCAAAAAGATCCATATGTAATAGTTGCAAATGCCGAGGTAGAAACCATTTTCTTTGGTTTGAAAGAAGACTTAGTTTGTTTACCCATTGTCAAACTTTATCAAGGAATTTCTTAGAGATATTTGAAATTAAATGCATACTTGCATGTCCTAATCTTCTATGCCACAACCATGGATCATCATGCAAAGCAGACAGACATTTATTATATACTATAGGACAATTCATCAAATCAACAGTATAAACATTTCTATCTCTATTTCCAACAAACAGAATTTTTTCATCACATGCATTTTCAATTATGCAATTCTTATTATTAAAAACTACCTTATATCCCTTATTACATAATTGGCTAATGCTTAGTAAATCATGCTTTAATCCATCCACTAACAAAACATCTTCAATAAGAAAATTTGAACCATTACGTATGTTACCTTTGCCAATAATCTTACCCTTTTTGTCGTCGTCGAAGGTAACATATCCTCCATCTTTCTTTTCTAGGTATGCAAATTTTGTGTGGTCCCCAGTCATGTGTTTTGAACACCCACTGTCCAAGTACCACTTGTTCTTTATTGATCTCAAACATACCTGAAAGAAATTTATTCTCAAGATATAATCTTAGGTACCCAAATTTGTTTGGGTCCTTGGGGGTTAGTCAATAAAAACTTAGGAATCCATCTCTTTTTATCATTTATAACATTGGATTTCCTTAAATTACATGCATAGGCTTTGTGACCATGTTTTCCAAATGCATGACAAACAATAGATGACATGATACTTTCTTTCACAAAATAATTTTCAAATTTCTTTTGCTTTTGATGAGGTTTATAACCTATACCGCTTTTATAAAAAATTCCTTGTTGTTTACCCATCATAATGTCTAGATTTTTCTTCCCATTAGTAAATTTTAATAGGATAGAAGATAAATCTTCATTTTTAATTTCTAATATTTTATATTCTTCTTTTAAAGTATGCCAATTTGATTCAGACAAGTCAAGATCTTTTCTTAATTTCTCATTCTCTTCTTTTATATTTTCTAGTATTTTATATTCATCTTTTAACACATGCAAATCTGATTTAGACATATCAAGACCTTTTCTAAAGTCTTATTTTCTTCTTTTATATTTTCTAGCTCAATTGATAGGTCATTATTTTCGTGAGCTATTTTAGCATTTTTCTTTCTAAGAGACATGTATTTGTAGCCTAATTTTTCAAATTTATTTTTAATTTCATTAAAGGCTTCTACAAGTTCATCAAAGGAAAGATTTTCAGGAATTACCTCATCGTCATCGTCATCGTCTCCGAATGCCATAAAACAGAGGTTGGCTACTTCTCCTTCACTTTCAGATTCACTCTCGTCGCTTTCATCCCAAGTGGCTTTCATGGCCTTCTTGCTCTTCTTCAAAGATGACTTCCTTTGTGGGCAATCTCACTTCACGTGTCCAGACTTCTTACATTCAAAACATATAATTGAGTCCCTATTGCTCTTTTCTCCCTTTCCCTCTTGACTGTTACTTTTCTTGGATAAATTTTTCTTTTTAAGAAACCTCTTGAACTTTTTGGCCAGATACGCATATTCATCATCATTTAATTCATTCTCACTTTCAGAACCGTCTTGAGCTTGAGTAGACTTTAATGCTAGGTTCTTCTTCTTCTTTACATCATCCTCCATGTTGTCCTTCATGATTATCTCATGTGTCATGAGAGACCCAATGAGCTCCTCTAAAGGAAGTGTTGAGAGATCTTTGGCTTCTTGAATCGTCGTGACTTTAGCTTCCCAACTTTTGGGCAATGACCTGAGGATCTTCCTAAAATTCTCAGAGGTAGAGTAAGTTTTTCCTAATCCTTTCAAGGTATTTACGATATTAGTAAATCGAGTAAGCAATTCAGAAATATACTCATTTGCATCCTTTCAAGGCATTTATAGACTAACATGCTATTTTTTTATTCTTTTACTTGATTCGTTCCTTCATGAGTTACTTCGAGCATATCTCAAATTTCTTTAGCAGAGTTACATGCAGAGACTCGATTGAACTCATCAGGACATAAGGCACAAAACAGACAGTTCATAGCTCTAAAATTAATATACACTTTTTTTTTCATCTTCATTTAACTCATTTTCATTTTTGGGCACTTCTTGATTTGCAACAGATCTAGTTGGGACAACAGGACCCTTGGAAACTATTTCCCACAAATTATATTCAATAGATAGCAAGTAAATTCTCATCCTAGTCTTCCACCATGCATAATTATTTCCATCAAAGAAAGGTGGTCTAGTGGTAGATTGACCGTCTACAAATCCATTTATTCCAGTCTTTGCCATAAGATCGAATAATTAAGAGTTTTAGAAAAAAAAATTAAATCAAAAAAATTATTCAATTTTGAAAAAAAAAATTATTTATTTTCCTTTTTTTTAATTAAGATGAATTTTAGTGAAAAAAAAATTTCAATAAAATTTCAAAACTTATTTATAGTTTTAGAAACAATAAAAAATTGAATTTTAGGAGTCAATATTCAAGAGAAGAATTTTCTAGTGAAAAAACCCTTTTAAAAACTTAAAATTAACTTTTTTTTTTAATTTAAAAAAAATCTAGATTTAAAAAAATAAAAAATATAAAAAAATTAAAATACCCTTCCAGATAGAAAAAAAAACGAGTTACCCGGTCTGATACCAATTGCAGGACCGTATGGCAACACTAGAGGGGGGTGAATAGGGTTGTCTACCAACTTTTTGATTTATTAAAAAATTAATTTCAATACTTTTTAGGCACTTTTTCACACAATGAGAAATTTAAGAAATTTGCACTCAATCAATTTTAATACAACAAACTTTAAACAAAAAGTAATTCAATGATAGAAAGATTGCAGACAAAACAATTAAGAGAACCAAATCCTAAATCATGCAATCTAACAAAAATGCTAAAGCAGAAAGTAAAGTGCAGAAATTAAAAAGTTAAGCAAAAGATGACACTGGAAATTTTATAGTGGTTCGGCAAATTGCTTACTCCACTCCCCAAGCTCCTCTTGGGTATTTCACTAAATTCGATCCTCTTGCGGGTGAGAACCAAACCGTCACGACCCTCTTTTTCCTAGGCTAAAGAGAAACTCAAATCTTTTTTCTGGTTCAGGATTAAACCAAATGAATTTTCACACAACCCAAGGTGTACCCACACGGTCTTAATACAATATTCCCGAAAGAAAGAAAATTGAACAAAAGAAAAGATTGCTTCAAAAAAGAAAGATTACACAAATTTTGGATCACACTTCAATTCCAAAATTCTCACAACAATTGCAGGATTTGTCGGTTTAGAGGATGGTGAGAATTCTTGAAGATTAGAGCCTTTTTAGAGACTTTTTTATGGCTTTTTGGTTGCTGGAAATTTTTCAAAAAAAGTGAGTGAAAGATTATGTTTTTAGGGTTAAAAAGGATTTTGAACAAATGGAAGATAGGTCATTGGATTTAGGTCAAAAAGGATGGATGGTTGTGATTGAATGGTTGAATTTTGGAAAGATTAAAGTCCATAATTAGAGAGGAGAGAGGAGAAAATATTCTTCTCCAAAATGTCCATGTGTGACATTCTTTCCCTTTTTTTTTTTTTTTTTTTAATTCATTTGAATTTCAAAAACTTGAATTTTTTAAAGCTTCTCACCACATGTACGCTTTTTATTCGTCCACGTATGTCACATCAATCACCATCGTCAGCTACCACATCATCGCCACATCAGTCACTGCCACGTCAGCACAGTGCCATATGTCACTGTCTTATTAGTTTTTCTTTTCAAACTTTTTTTGCTCATATCTCCTTCGTTTGAGCTCCGATTTAAGCGATTCAAATTGCCTTGTACTCGCCTCTTCGAGCTCTACAAGATAGACCCTTTGAAATACTAAAAAGATTAGTACAAAAATTTGAGTTTGTTATCATCAAAATATTTAGTTTGATTGAAGCCTTAAAACTAACAACCCTCACATTAGTCCAAGAGGGATTTGGGTTTTTGGGTTGACCACAAACCAATTGTTCGTTAGAGGATCGACAGGACTTAAGGAACAAAAAGTAATTACAGGGGTAAAACAGATTATTTGACCCAGCTGTAATTACGAACAACCTGTGAATGATCGATGATAACGCTATACGCAAATGTACGTGTCGAAGTAATATAAAACTGGAAGTATTTCAGAGTATCGAACCCACAAGGGAACGAATTTTAACAAAGCTTATTTAGGAGCCAAAATATGCTGAAAAAACTGATTTTTTAAAGTTGTTTTGAATGTATCTAAGTTACTGAACATTAAGAGAAAAAAATGATTAAAAAGAAGAGAATTCAAGTGATTTTGCCCCTTTAGAGAAAATGTTGCCGAAAATGTTGTGGCAATTGTGTCAGCAATTCTAAATCTAAGTAAATCAGGTTTAATTCCTATTCGGTTTTTCTCCTAAATCCTTTAGGAAACTAAGCAATTAAACCTACATGTCTGTGGGTAATTGAGCTTAGATGGTTCTTGCACACAACCCTCTTGATTTCGGAGTCTCGCCCTATGTCTAGGGTCGAAGTTTCAGATCTAATGTCTAAGTCCTTTCCTCTGTTTTTTTTACGAGATCCATTATCTCTTAACCCTTTCAATATAAAGTTCGAGCTTGGAGGAACAAATCTAGTGATCGGCTAGGGTTGCCCAAATTTATTCAATAAAAACAAACTTAGAGTTGGTTGTCAACACAAGTACTTGCTAATTTAAGCTTGGTATCTCTCTTCTAGGGCATTCACACTTGAATCCCTAAAGAGAAAATTAGCTCATGATTAAAACAAGAGATAACATGATTTTAGTTGCTGAAAGTATAAAAGAAAAACAGAAACAGTAAAGGAAATACAGTGGGCCGAAAGAAATAACAGTAGGAATTAACTAGAAGATTGAACTCAGGTTCCCTTCTTTAGTCAAAACCAAGTTTAGTACTAAACTAAATGAAGGAGAATAAAAAGAAAAGAACAAAAAAGAAAAAAGAAAAGAAAAACAGTAACTTAATTGAAGAAATGCTTTCGGGTTTCCCCTTACTTTATTCAAAGAAAAGGCTTTTAAACTAAGTACAAGATTTTACTAGCTTGAAAGGTAAAATAGTAACTTAATTGAAATTTAAAGTGTGCAGACGGTTAAGAAAAACATAAGGAACAACAACTCTAAACCCCCTTTGTTAATTGATTTCTACCCACACTTGGGTTAGAAAATCTTAACCTCCAATACGTTCGCAATGAGGGATTAACCAAGGGCTATTACAACTAATAAAAAGAATATAAAGTTGCTGAGAAAAAAGAATGGAACTAGCTATTGTGATAAGTACAAAACTTGGAACAAAAACAGAAGATAAACTGAAGGGATTTGGAATTTCCACAGCAGAAGACGTTGTGAAACGTCGTTGATCCGTTGTGCAATTCTTATCTTAAAATTGAACTAAACAACTTTAATTCTAGGTTAAACATGCAAAGAAGAAGAAAAACAGTAAGGTTATGCTACTTACTTGTTGAAGAATCCTTCTTCAACGTTTTCCTCCTCCGGTCACGATCTCTCTCGAATCAACGATCTCCTCGAATCGAACCTCGAACAGTGTTGCAAGACACTTCACTACTACAAAATTGGCCTTTATTGGCAGCTAAAAACTGTCAACATTCACTTTAGTTGACGTTTTTTGACCGTCATTAAAAGCGGTGTCAATAAATCTAAGTGCCAACTTTAAGTTGATAGTTGACGGTCGTTAAACGTCAACGATTATGTCTTTATTGACCAGTTTTAAATCATCAATAATATGAATGTTGACACCTATTAGCCATCAACTATGACGTAAATCAGTCAACAAAAACTTCTTTATTGACACTTATTTACTGTCAACATAGGGTATAGTTGATAGTTTTTAGCCGTCAATATTTAGGTGAAAGCGTCAATAAAAACCTTTTTACTGACACTTAAGTGACGTCAATAAAAGGTATAGTTGATGGTTCTTAGTCGTCAATATTTAGATCAAAGCGTCAACAATAACCACTTTATTGACATCTGTGAGCCGTCAACATCAGGTATAGTTGATATTTTTTAACCGTCAACATTTTTAACCAACCGTCAATAATACCCCTTTTATTGACACTTATGGTCTATCAATATAAATATATCTTAACGTATTTTAGTTGTCATCTATAACTATACTTGACGTTTTGCATTGTTCACTATGACATATATGTTGACAGTTTTGAACCGTCAATACTGTTGGTTTTAATGTCATTTTTTAGTCGTCAACTATAACTATGTATAAAAAATAAAAATAAAAAATGGATATCATTCACCCATCCTCTACCACCTGCATTTGTATGAACAATTCTATCGATTCACATTTTTCTCATTAAGGTAGTCATTATCAACATGTAATTCACGTAAGACTGGGAAACAATATAATTGGAGACTCAACGATTTGTCAAACTATATAAGTACAAATTTTTATCAAAATAAACCTTAATTGCAAATGAACAAAAGCAAAGTTCCATTGACTAACTAATAAGTTAAAATTATTACATATCGTTCCAAGCAAACTGTTAAAAAACATAACACTAACTCCTGAAAATCATATAAATGAAGTATGATAACAAAAATGGTCATAGGTACCGATTTACAAATTCACATAACTCAACTCGTATCTCGTCCAACTCATCTTGGGTGTTCTTATCTTTTCTCGTCAACTGAAATAAATAAGTGTACATACATCAAAAAATTGAATAAATCAAGAAACTTTAAAACACACATAGAATAAGATCAAAGTATTACCACGTCCGTTATCACTCGACTTCTCTGTGTTACTATATCTCGAATAAACTTCATAGTATAGTACTCACACTTTGTACTCCTCGGATGCTTAGCACACTATAAAAATAGATTAAAACATATAATAAACAAGACTCGAATAAATAAACAAAATGGTAGTAAAAAATAGTAGATTTGAAACGATTGCCTGAACAGTTATCCAATTAAAATTTAGACTTCTAGCGTTTGCTTGAGCATAGAACATCCTAATAGCCCTATACAAGTACAAATACATAAAAATAAGTGAATAACGTTTTCCATCAGAAATATATCAATGGTAGAAGTTTCATAATACTTACGTATTAACTATATTTTTCACGTAATCGCGAACGTCATGTCCTATGGAGTCAATCGACCAAATTATTGTAGATGTTCTCAATGAGATAACCACCAACAACCAATGGTGTCTAAATATAGAATTACCAACAAATAAGAGTTAGGAATATATACAAAATACAAGTAAAATAATAAGTACATGGTTTACGTACCCTGAATTACAAGGACAAATCAATAGTTTATTCTTGGTCTCTCGTAGCCTATTACATAGGAATCGACAACGTTGCTCTTCAGGTCCAGAGGCATATGAAATCAAGGATGGTTGAAGGAATGCATATTGTTCTAATATGATGGGTTCAGATTGGCACAAATACCTAACAATAAATAAAAATATTAAAATTTAAAATGATAAAAATTAATAATATATGATACAATGTACCTTTCTAAAACAAAAACACACTTCTAAACTCAACATCCAAATAACTCAATCAAACTCCAATTCACTAATCATTTTAACGATTCAATAACGCTCGACCACCAGAAATGATACAAAACATACACTCAACAACTTCAAAACAAGTATAACTCACATGTCACAATTGCTAAGCAGAACTCAAAACTAACAAACTAGTTAATATGTCTATCCTAAAGTGGAGTTTACTCTAAATTAAGTCTCGAAAATTTCGGCAGCATAATAACATAATTACAACAATACCAAAATGTTACATGTACCTGTTTGAAACAAAAACATACTTCTAACCTCAACATCCAGATAACTCAATCAAACTCCAATTCACTAATCATTTTAACGATTCAAGAGCATCCGACTACTAGAAATGAAACAAAACATACACTCAACAACTTCAAATCAAGTATAACTCAAATGTCACAATTTTTAAGAACTCAAAACTAACAAATGAGTTAACATATCTATCCTAAATTTCAGCAGCATAACAACATAATTACAACAATACCAAAATTTTACATGTACCTGTGTTTAATAACAAAAACACACTTCTATACTCAACATCCAGATAACTCAAACAAACTTCAATTCACTTATCATTTTAACGATTCAGGAACACTCGACCACCATAAAAGAAACAAAACATACACTCAACAACTTCAAAAAAAGAATAACTCACATGTCACAATTTCTAAGCATAACTCAAAACTAACAAACCAGTTAATATGTATATCCTAAAGTGGTTAATACCAAGAATATCAAATTCTATATAATTAAATAATACTTACACGATATAAGCTGATATAACCGAGATTACAAGTTCCTCCATCATACAGAACTGTTGCATGTTGTATTGGGATGTCTATATACCGAGATTGATACAGAACTGTTCCTCCATCATGCAAGTTCCTCCATATAACCGAGATTGATATAATCGAGATTGCAAGTTCCTCCATCATACATAATTGATATCCGAACACATGATCAAGGTATTGGGATGTCTATATACTTAGTGCTTAGGCCTTCAAGAATTTTGATCATGTATTTCACTGCAACTGGCATATGCACTCGTGACACATCATTTCTAACTCTCTTCTCCCTTAATGTCGCTAGCTCACGGTGAGGTTTCTTACGTTCCTACACACACAATGTTATACATTAAAAATCATAGACATTAAATTAAACAACAACGAACGTTTTCAAATAAATTTACCTTTTCTTTTTTATCTACTATTACAAGATTCTTTGGCCATGGAACATGAGAACCAATCGCATTTGAAATTGTCTCAATACTCCCAACTATCGGTATAGGCAATGGAGCATTGAAGTCAGATACAAGAGTGATAAGTACTCTCACATCGTTTGATGTGAGAGGCACACCGTAAACAACTTCATGCGGACTTAACCTCTCATAAACCATTTCTGGTGCCACAATATTGTTTATATTTCCAACAGCTAAATCGCAAGATTTTCCCTACAAAGTATATTAAAAATTATGACTTAGTATTTATATACATTTTCTTAAAATTCAATTAACAAAGATTTAGAATAAGAGTTACCTCATCAAGATTTTCAATAGATGTCGAAGCAATGGGTGGTTGTAGTTGGCAACTACCCCTATCTGACAAGAGAGTGACATCACCACACCGTTTTTCCTCATCTTTTCCACGCGTGTGTTTTGTCGTCATTTGACTGTATCGAGTCATCAGTTATTTCTTTTCTTTCTTCCACCTCGTTTCTTCATCAGTCATGACGTTACTTTTCTGAGTTGAAGGTGTGGGTTTATGAAAGAACAAAGAGGGTGTGATTAAACCTCCCACGCCTCTTACACGTCCTAAGTGTTCAGGAGTGCCTAATGCCTCTGCCAGAATATCATCATGCGCATTCTCTGGATCTTTTGCTAGTTGGTCCTACAATTTAATAGAAATATAAATATATATTTACTACTCTAGTATAATGTCAATAAAGCATAAAAATATATGAACATTATTGCTTACAATTCTGACTCCAACAACTGCAATCTCTTCATTCAAGAATTTGCCATCCTTCCCTTGTCTAGCTTGTATACATAGCTTTGCTCGATCTGCATCCAAATCTACTTGTCCTTTCTTATTCTACAAAAGTAAGTAGTCATTTAATTAATAAATAAGCAGACATAACATACTAATGTATAAATTCACAAATCAAAACACACCAACTCTTCTACAAAATTTGTGTATCCTTTATGAGCAAGCCTATGATTGTATTTATTTTTGGAATGTTTGTCCTTTTGCAAACTGCTTAATTCCTACATCACACAATTATAGCACAACACAAGGTTAATTAGTATCTTCGTGTAAACATTTATAAACAAAAAACAAATAATTTTTCAATACTTACTTGAAACTCTTCAGATAGAACTTTACTAACGAATTCATCCCAATGAACTTGCTCGATGTGGTTATATGTCGGTGGCAGAGACTTCAAACATTCTGGCATGTCTTGAAATGGAATATTATATTTAGTCCTCAAAATGCTCTTGAATTGTCGGACTGAAATTCCAGCTTTCATCAATATGTCCTTCTTTGATTTATGATCTACTACGAAGGAATGCTGACAAAAATAATTTAATATATATAAGTATATTTCAATGAAACTAGTAGCATATGATATTTAATGAGTTAGTAAAATAATAGATTACCTCGATGCAAGAATAAATCTTTTTTTTTAATTCTCTTGGTACTTCAGGCCACGAGTCATATGTAATTGGAATGTGGTGTCGCACACACGTCCCAATATAGCTTATCATTTTCGTTGCATTCCTGTCAATCCACTGTCCATGAGCATTGTATTCGATCACTCTTCGATCAGCTTCATTTTTTATTCCTGTAAGCTCGAGCATGCAGTAGCGCCTCGAGTAGGTCGCACATTAGGAGGCTGCACCATATCATCATTCTCTGTTTCATCTTCACTACCAAGTGGCATGCGGTCATCATCACTAGAGTATTGATCCATTAGAGTATCTTGCTAAATACCTACTAAGTACCTACAGTACATTAGTTGAGTTAAATATAAATAATAAAGACATCAAATTGTATCAACATCTAAATTCAGCAGTGGAAAGTTATACCATATAATTTATGCTTCATTTTCATTTTTGATCCACATGCCATCACAGTCAGGGCGAACATATGTTGAACTATCATCATCTTCCAAAATGTCTTCTCGGTTGTTCTCGCGAGGTTGAGGGAGAGTAGGTGGGATTCATTTGGTTTTTGGGTAAAGAGAGAATGAGACTAGTGGAGGTCTCTTGGAACTTGAATTTCTAAAAAATGAGAACCAACCTTACCAAAGGCTTCTCACCAAGCCTTTAAATAATGGTGAAATGTGGAGTTAATATCTTCACAAAACTACCATTTTACCACAACTATATGATATGAAAATCATATTTGCATATCACATAATATAAGGTATCTCATACCTTATTATACAAATCTCATTTGTATAATTGCGGATTTTTAAATTGAATTTCAATTTAATTTCTCTCAATTGAATTTCTCCAATTAGCACTAATTAATCAATTAGGCTATATTATAGTTTATTCTGAATCTCATTCACATTAAACTATATATTATGTCATCTATATCTCATATAAATGACATAAATACCCAAATAATGAATTTGAACACTTCAAATTCACACCAAACTATAAACCCCTCAATTTGTCCAATTTGAGCCAACCGAGGGACCTAATGAACCTACACGTGGTGAGCTCCAATGATCCGAGACTAACTTGTCAAACTCTTTGACCCGATTATTCAACATTCATTAGATACGGTAACACTCCACTAAAGCCCGTAGCTGCACTCTCATCACTGTAGGACAAGTTGTGTCCATCGATTATAACCAATACCCATGAGTCAACCCTTCACAGGTTGTTCGTAGACAATGTTGGGTCAAATTATCGTTTTACCCCTGTGTCTACCACTTGCTCCTTAAGTCCCACTGCTCCTCTAATGAACAACTACGTTGCATGGTCCAACCATAAACAACAACCCTCTCAGGCCAATGAGAGAGTGGGGTCTCGTTGTTCAAGCCCTAGAGACAGCACTTAAGGGAATAACCCCTCTAGTTTCTCTAAGTCAGGAACGAGTGAATTCCTTCTTGTGTAGTCAAGTTCCCAGCTCCCCACATGGTCTTGTCCCTAAGAAGATAGGCATATTGGGTGAGCATCAGTGGCCACCCTCACCCGTACTAGTCAAAGGACAGACCCCCGCAGACAGGAGTTCGTAACACGCTCAGGATTAGGGTCGAGTCACTAATGGTCATCTACGAAATTATTAGCCCTATATTGTTAACGGTGTTACATCAATAAGTCTAATAATCCACGATCCGGTCTTGTACAATCTCATTGCACAGGATGCCCCCACTCGCATGTCAACCACATGAACGAGTCAAATCACCTCGTTTGTATCTAATACAAAGCGGGTCGCATCCACAATGTATCCAGGATTAGGTCTCCAACCTTATCCATATACTGTAGACCGTTCGGGTCATTAACTCGAACGTGATCCTCCTTGTGTGTCCACTACACACCGTTCAAGTTTTAGTTCTCTCATAATGCAATGACCCTGGAGCTTAGTTTATTGGATTAAGTTTAAGAAAAATGCGAGACACAAAGTTCAAATAAATAACTCTTATTTATTTACAACTTTGAATATTACAAACTACACAAGATGAGGACATACATCCCAACAAACTCCCACTTGGACTAAGCTAGTGGAGTACAAAATACATTTCTCAAATGTACAGTAAAGTAATACACTATAAACTAGGGCATTGAATACCCCTTTACAATACTCCCATTTGCCCTAGTCAAGAAGCACTCGAGAACCTAGACTCTCTAAGTGGCCCTCAAACACCTTAGTCGTGAGGGCCTTTGTAAATGGATCAACAATGTTGTGCTCCGAAGCTATCTATGTGACTGTCACGTCTCCATGGTGCATAATCTCCCGTATCAGGTGACGCTCTACGTGCTTGCCCTTTTATGACTCTGAGGTTCTCTCGAGTTGGCTACTGCACCATTGTTGTCATAAAACAGCGTGATCGACAAGTTCATATTTGGAACAACTTCCAAATCCATCATGAACTTCCTAAGCCAAACAACTTCCTTTGCAGCTTCACAAGCCGCTACATACTCGACTTCCATCGTGGACTCAGCGATGCATCCTTGCTTGATGCTTCGCCACACTACAGCTCCTCCATTCAGAATGAAGGTTGACCCCAAAGTGGATTTCCTAGAATTCTTATCGGTCTGAAAGTCAGAATCTGTGTATCCCATAAGGATCAAATCCCCACTCTCATACACAAGGTTGTAGTTCCTCGTTCTCCTATGATACTTGAGGATTGCCTTTACGGTTGTCCAGTGATCTAATCCTGGATTGGATTGATACTTATTGACAATCCAAACTGCATAACAGATGTCGGGCCTAGTACACAACATGGCATACATTAGGCTCCCTACAGCTGAAGCATAGGAGATCTGTCTCATATCCTCAACTTCTTGAGGTGTTTTAGGACATTGATCATTAGACAAGTGAACCCCATGTCTGAAAGACAGCAAGCCCTTCTTGGAGTTCTGCATCTTATACCTAGACAACATCTTGTCAATGTAAGATGCCTGAGACATGGCTAGCGTTCTGTTCTTCCAGTTCTGGACTATTTGGATACCTAGAACATACTGTGCCTCTTCCAAATCTTTCATTTGGAATTGCGAAGACAACCATTCCTTAATGTCAGTAAGAAATCCTACTTCATTCCCAATAAGAAGGATATCATCCACATACAATATTAGAAACACGACACTATTGTTAACGATTTTCTTGTGGACACAAAGCTCGTTAACATTTTGATCAAACCCATAAGATTCGATCGCCTCATCAAACCTTATATTCCAAGACCTCGAGGCTTGTTTCAGTCAATAAATAAACTTTGAAGCCGACAAACCTTTTGCTCTTGGCCTTGGACAATGAACCCCTTGGGCTGGTCCATGTAAATGGTCTCGTCAAGGTTGCCATTCAGAAAGGCGGTCTTGACATCCATTTGTCATACCTCATAGTCATAATATGCGGCAATGGCCAGAAGAATTATTATCGATTTTACCATGGCAACAGGTAAAAAAGTTTCCTCATAGTCAACCCCTTCCACCTGGGTAAAACCCTTTGCCACTAGTCGAGTTTTGAAGGTTTGTACCTTCCCATCTACGCCACGTTTACGCTTTTAGATCCATTTGCAACCAATAGGTTTTACCCCATCTGGTTGATCCACAAGCTCCCAGACGGAATTAAAGTACATCGACTCTATTTTCTGGTCCATAGCTTTAATCCATTCGTCTTTGTCAGTGTCAGTCATTGCCTGATCATAGGTCAATGGATCCTCACAGTCATCATCAGGAGTGACGACCTAGATTTCAGCTAAACCCATGTAACGTTCAGGTTGTCTCACAACCCTCCCACTACGTCAAGGCATTCCCAACTCTTGAGAACGGACTTGACTAGACGAGCTAGGATCAACAACACTTGTTGACGTACTAGCCCCATCAGCAACTCTTGTTGATGAACTGTCCATTTCATTTAACACAATCTTACTCCTTGGTAAGTGATCCCTGATGCGGTCCTCCTCAAGAAATGTGGCGTTTGTCGACACAAGCACCCGATTATCCTTAGGAACATAAAACAGACCACCCCTCGTCTCTTTTGGGTAACCTACAAAGAGGCACAACTTTGAACCGGGTTCCAACTTTTTCGAGTTTGACACCAACACATGGGTCGGGCATCCCCAAATTCTGAAATGACGTAAACTGGTTTTACGACCATACCAGAGTTCGAAAGGTGTTTCACAAACACTTTTCGACGGAACTGTGTTCAAAATGTAAATCGCAGTCTCCACTGCGTAACCCCAAAAAGAATCAGGGAGACGAGCATAGCTCATCATCGACCGAACCATGTCCAACAAGGTTTTGTTTCTCCTCTCCGATACACCATTCAGTTGTGGCATACCGGGTGCTGAGAGTTGGGACGTAATTCCATGTTCTATCATATAGTCCTGGAATTCAGTGTCCATATACTCTCCACCTCGATCCAATCGAAGTGTTTTTTATAGTTTTACCTAACAGGTTCTCAACCTCAGTCTTGAACTCCTTGAACTTTTCAAGTGTTTCAGACTTCCTATGCATTAGGTAAATGTACCCATACCTCGAATAGTCATCTATGAAAGATACGAAGTATTTGTAACCTCCTCGTGCTTTAACATTCATCGGACCACAGAGGCCATAATGTATAAGCTCAAGGGGCTCTATATCCTTTTCTACTAAAAGGACGTTTGGTCATTTTGCCTTCAAGGCATGACTCACACACCAGTAAAGAGTTTTCTTTCAACTCACTTAGAAGTTCACTATTCACTAGTCTCCCGATCCTATTAAGATTAATGTGGTCTAACCGTAGATGCCAAAGATGGACACTTTCTTTTAGAGAAACTTTTAATCTCTTAGTTCGCGTTTCTGCTGTTTTAAACAGTTCGGTATTCAAAACACTTTTGACCGAATTAGGGTTCAAAACATAAAAATTGCTCTCAAGCGAAGCAGAACAAATCAAATTTTCATTTCGAGAAATAAACGCTTTATTACTCTTGAAAGAAACGAAAATATTTTGTTCTAATAGGCAGGAAATAGAAACTAGGTTTCTAGTAAACCCAAAAACTATGTACAAATTATCCAATAATAAGTACTTCCCGCCAAAGAACAACTTCACCGTGCCTATTGCTGCAGCTGAGACAACTTCTCCGGATCCAACCCTGAGTGTTATCTCACCCTATTGCAGCCGCTGCCAGGAACTTAATCTTTGAAAAGAAAAGCAAACATGGTTAGTGACGTCTGAATCCAATATCCAGACAGAGTCATTACTCTCCGCTAAACAAGTTTCTGTGACAAGTAAATCACATTTACCTGTTAACTTCTATTCATCAAGGAACTTGGGACAACTCCTTTTCAGGTGTCCGTCCCGGTTGCAGTAGAAACACTTTCTGACAACATCCTTGATCTCTTTGCCCTTTAGGGCGGCAGCGCGGTCAACCTTAACCTCCTTCAACCTCTCCTTCTTCCCTTTCGGGCCTGAAGAATCTACAAACTTTGTCCTGCAGGTCATACCCACGTGAAAAGGTCTAAAGGCAACACTTGCCTCGACTTCCCCGTCCCTCGTTTGCACCAAGGATTTGGAAGGTTTGTAGATCGTTGAATAGAATCGTGAGCCAGTGCACACGAGGACCTCCTCCTCGAGTGAGCGCGAACTCTTGGTCGTCATTTACCAAAATCATGTTAATATTATTTTTCCACGAAAAATTATCGTCGACTAACTTATCGGAAGCTAAAGGAGCGTTAAAAGCGTTTGACATTTTGTTGCTGAAAAATGGAAAAAACTTTGTATTAGTCTCGCAAAAAAACTTTTGAAAAGCCAATCAGGTTTTAGCAAATTTTTATCCTATGATCCCTAGGTCATTTAAAAATTGCAATGATATCCTAAAGGTTTAGAATGGCCGCCACCGTAGGGTAGACAAACTCACTCTTGCTCTAGGACGAGACTTTCTCCACCAGACCCTAATACCAGAATAACTCTTATTCCATTAGGCGTCCAGTTACCATTTTTCGGCCTGAATCCATTAACTCTTAATGAATCCTGTGAGTGTCACCCTCAATCTTTAAATTTCCAAGTATCCGTCCAAATAATAGTCGTTGTATGAAGGACTAAGAAGAAAAACCAACAAGGAAATCCTATCCCTTTCGGGAATTCACGGTGTTCCAACTCCCATAATCAAGGCCCTTCGTAGGGATTGTCTTGTCCAGGCCAAACTAGCAGGCGAATCATAGGTGTCTCACGGTGTGAATCGAAAGAAGAGATTGTGGATCCCGTTTTCACAGGTCCCGCTCCAACTCACTATAAGTACTCTCTCCATTCACGTTGATATTGACCCATACAAATGCCACCCGTAGGGGGGGACGCTCCCATTTGCACCACGAGGCCGAGCATGGATCTCACGGTGCGAACTTAACGGAGATTTGTGGGTGAAAAATTAAATGTATGTCATACACTTTATTTCCTCCCACTCAGCACTTTAAAATATTCGGGATTGACCAAGATAAACCGGCTAAAATTGACCTAAGTCTACCAATATAACTTTTATATTGGATTAGCCTAAGTCTATAATCACAGTATTAACTTAGGTGTATGTGAGTAAATTAATTAACTCTTAATTAACAACACTCACGAGAATATAACCTAAGAATCTCCGGACGAATTCACTCTCAGGTCGGTTTCCAGGTAGGGGTATTCTGCAAGCGTCAACTTAAATACCCCAACCTTAGACAAAACCTTCCTTAGACAGAGTTACTTATCAGTCTCCATTCAAAGGTCATATATGATTTCCTAATTCTAATCTTATTAGAACTAGAAAACCTAAGTTTAATTATTCAAGTTCTAAACATTTTAAAACTAATAATTAACTTAGGTTACATGTATTTCTATGTTATAGTGTTTGATCATTCATCACATGAATAATACTATACTATAACATACATTCATCACATGAATTAAATGCATGAGCATGCTTTTAACTTAAAAAATACAACACTTATATTTAAATAAATTAAACCATGCTAACATTATATTATAACTCTTATAATATAATCCTATCATGCATACTATATATTATAACACTTATAATATAAATAGGATGCATGAAATGTTTAACCTAAGGTGAGATTTTAAATCTATATGACATACTCTATGCACATAGAATAAATATTTCATACATCTCATGCATAAAATAATAAATAGCATTATTGGACTGATTTTTGGCACCCTAGGGACATAAAATTAAATTAATTAACATTAATATAACAATTATATTAATATTAATTAAAATAATTAAATAATACATTTTAAAATTACATTTTATAAATAAATAAATAAATAAAACACGAACCGCCGACCGCATGCCCCTACTGCCACTCCACGCACGATCTCGCGCAACTGCTGGAAACCGTCCACTATGCGGCAGCGTTGCAACGCTGCTGCGTTCAGCGTTGTCTTAGTGTTCTCAACGCCCACAGCGCAACGTTGTGCCTGCAGTGCGCCTCCAACAGCATGGACAACGTTGAGACGCTGATGAACAGCGTCTCAACTCTGTCGACAGAACAACAAACACTTTGCTCGTTCTTCGTCATTTTTCGTCCGTTTCCTCTTCGATTTCTTCACAAAATCTCATGCCACGAACGACACGGACTTACAGACTTGATTTACATCAAAAAATGCCCAAAACACCGGGCCTTTATATTGATCTCATCAACTTTGAATGTAAATCTAAACTAGTGCCAAAAGCCGAAAACATCCAAAATTGCAAACCATTAACATTCATCTCATGAAAATTAATGCTACCCACATAATTTTAAGAATTCACATAATACACAACAAAGAGCAACAACTTGGCTCTGATACCAATTGAAAGGATTTAGAATTCCCGCAGCGGAAGACGTTATGAAACGTCGTTGATCCGTTGTGCAATTCTTATCTTAAAATTGAACTAAACAACTTTAATTCTAGGTTAAACATGCAAAGAAGAAGAAAAACAGTAAGGTTATGCTACTTACTTGTTGAAGAACCCTTCTTCAACGCTTTCCTCCTCCGATCACGATCTCTCTCGAATCAACGATCTCCTCGAATCGAACCTCGAACAGTGTTGCAAAGACACTTCCAAAATGTCTTCTCGGTTGTTCTCGCGAGGTTGAGGGAGAGTAGGTGGGACTCCGTTTGGCTTTTGGGTGAGAAGAGAATGAGAGAGAGTTGAGAGAGAATGGAGGTCTCTTGGAACTTGAATTTCCAAAAAATGAGAACCAACCTTACCAAAGGCTTCTCACCAACCCTTTAAATAATGGTGAGATGTGGAGTTAATATCTCCACAAAACTACCATTTTACCACAACTATATAATATGCAAATCATATTTGCATATCACATAATATAAGGTATCTCATACCTTATTATACAAATCTCATTTGCATAATTGTAGATTTTTGTAGATTTTTAAATTGAATCACATTCAATTTAATTTCTCTCAATTGAATTTCTCCAATTAGCACTAATTAATCAATTAGGCTATACTATAGTTTATTATGAATCTCATTCACATTAAACTATATATTATGTCATCTATATCTCATATAAATGACATAAATACCCAAATAATGAATTTGAACACTTCAAATTCACACCAAACTGTAAACCCTCAATTTTTCCAATTTGAGCCAACCGAGGGACCTAATGGACCTACACATGGTGAGCTCCAATGATCCGAGACTAACCTGTCAAATTGACCCGGTTATTCAACATTCATTAGCTATGGTAACACTCTACTAAAGCCCGTAGCTGCACTCCATCACTGTAGGACAAGTTGTGTCCATCGATATAACCGATACCCATGAGTCGACCCTTCACAGGTTGTTCGTAGACACTGTTGGGTCAAATTACCGTTTTACCCTTGTGTCTACCTCTTGCTCCTTAAGTCTCACTGCTCCTCTAATGAACAACTACGTTGCATGGTCCAACCATAAACAGGATTCAGGTCGAGTCACTAATGGTCATCTATGAAATTATTAGTCCCATACTGTTAATGGCGTTACATCAGTAAGTCTAATAATCCACGGTCCGGTCTTGTACAATCTCATTGCACAGGATGCCCTCACTCGCATGTCAACCACATGAACAAGTCAGATTACCTCGTTTGTATCTAATACAAAGCGGGTCGCATCCACAGAGTATTCAAGATTAGGTCTCCAACCCTATCCATATACTGTAGACCATTCGGGTCATTAACTCGAACGTGATCCTCCATGTGTGTCCACTACACACCGTTCAAGTTCTTAGTTCTCTCATAATGCAATGACCCTGGAGCTTAGTTTATTGGATTAAGTTTATGAAAATAACTCTTATTTATTTACAACTTAGAATATTACAAACTACACGAGATGAGGACATACATCCCAACAAAAACAAGAATAACAAATGGAGAGAATCCGAGCGTTTGGTCTCCTCTTCGCCTCCCTTCAAACCCTAAATTTGTAGTCTTTTATAGATGATTAAGTAGGATTTTTCTCCAAGAATACATCCTTAATTCGTGGGTAATTGATTGGGTGTGATTCTAGACCATATTCTTTCCAAAAGTGAGTGAGAATCCCCCAAAATATTGCAATCTAGAAAATTAAGGCGTGTTTCTAAAATCTGGAAGTTTGTCAGCATTTTGTTCAGTAATTTGTCTGGCATTTTGGCTTGTTTGTTCGGCTACTTTGCTGGTTAAAATGCAATTGCAATTTCCTTGGCATTTTTTCCTGTTTTTCTTTTCTTTCACAAAAACACACCAAATTAGCTTGTTTTCAATCATTTTTCCCTCATTTCTTATTTTTCTCACATTTTAGTAACCTTTAGAAATTTTACTCCCAAATAATAATTTTAGCTTGCCATATCATGAAAAATTGAATACATTAGACAAAAAAAATGACTAAGTATAGAGATAAATAATCCTCATAAATGAGGATTATCAATCGACTTACTGATTATGGTTATATCAAGTGGACAAAATATATCTACAGTGAGAAGAGTGCAGCTGGTGGGCTTTAGTGGAGTGTCCCGGCGGTTAACGAATGTTGATTAGCTAGGCTAAAGAGTTTGGTCGGTTAATCTTGTATTGTTGGAGTTCATGATTGTTGGTTTCGAAAAACCTTTACACAGCGGAAGCCAATTGGGAATCGAATCATATTTTAATTTTGTTTCTAAAATACCAGTACATTGGCGAATTAGATAAATACAACAGAACAAAATTCTACAATTAAGAAATTCAACATATAAGTTTAGGTATTAAATACTTACTTTTGTAAAATCAAATCTCCCTTTCTACAAAATCACACAAGGTTACGAACTTATAGCGAGTCCTGCCAATGCCAATTGGGACCAAGAACAGGATAACATCTGAGATTTCTAAGATCACGATGGTGGGATCGTATCTCAATTGGGAAGGGAATGGAATGTGTAGAGAGAATAAATTTTTGGGAGTAAGGTATGAGGAAGCATAAGCCAAAAAATATCGATCAACCTTCTGCCTTCTCATTTTATCATTGTGAGAGAGAGGGCTATCGTGGGATCATCCCACGTATCAGTAACTTCCTATAACTGCGGGAAGTTATTATATTTAATTACTCGTAATTAATTAAATTAATAAATATTTAATTAAATCCAATTTAATTAAATCTTCATTTAAATCATATTCAAATTAATATCTCTCACATAGTTTATAGTTTTAATTCAATTAATTTAATTAAATCAAATTTATGTTTAAATTGAATCATATCCAATTATAATTCTCTCATAACTCATAGTTTTAATGTACATTTAATGTGCATTAAATTTAATTTACAGTTTTAATATGAATACAATCCACATTAAAACAATATTTGAACTCTTTCAAATATTTATTTCTCTCATGAATTAATTATGAATCTCGTCCAAAATTAATTTATATTATAAAGTTTTAATAAAAATATAAATTTTATATTATAATGTGTCATTATACATCATAATGATTCCCTAAGTGAGTTTGAACATTTTAAATTTCAATCAGGATCAAATAACCTCAACACCCTTTTACGAGCTAGGAAGGGGACCTAATGGACCTACAGATCAGAAGCTCCAGCGATACAAGATTAAATAGGCTAATCTCATTAACCACATTAATCAACATTCGTTAACTGTGGGTACACTCCACTAAAAACCCACAGCTGCACTCTTCTCACTGTAGTCATATTTCTATGTCCACAGATATAAACCAATAACAGCAAGTTAATCCTTCACGAGTGTTTGTAACGCCAATTGGGTCAAATTACCATTTTATCTCTGGGTTACATCTATGAGCTTAAATAGCAATGCTCCTCTAATGAACAACCTGTTTATGGTCCAACCATTAAATAGAAACCCCTCTCGGACCAATGAGAGGGTAGGGTCCTTTGTTCAAATCTCGAAGACACCACTTAAGGGAACACTCATCTACTTACCCTTAATTGGGAAGGAGTGAATTTCATCTTGTGTGATTATGTTCCCAGCTTCCAACTCGGTCTCGCCCCCAAAATGATAGGATTATTAAGTCGGCGATCTGATCATTCTCATCTGTACACATCAAATGACAATCTCTCGCAAACAGGAGTTTATAATACACTCAGGATTAAGATTAAGTTGTCTAAGTCATCCTATTGAAATAGAAATCTAAATAGTTAACGGAGTTATATCTACTGGTTACTATTTCAAGGTCATGTTTTATGTAAACTCATTACATAGGATACTCCCACTCGCATGTCACCTACACGAATGCGTTGGATCATTGCGTTTGTATCAAATACAAAGTGGTCATATCCATTGTGTCACTAGGATAAGGTACTCAACCCCCCATCACTACATTATAGACCCCTTTAGGTTGTTTCTTGAACATTGATCTTCGTATGTCTCCACATACTGTTCAAGACACATAATACAACCTAAGATGCTAGTTTATTGGATTTAGGGTTATTTTAAAGTAAAACTAATATAAAATTCAGCAACACTTATTGAATAAATGCAATAACAATTAATTTGACAAAATTGGAACAAATTATGCATTTACAAACTACGAGTTTTAGGGCATAAAACCCAACAATGATATGTAGGTCCATTAGGTTCTCCTAATTGCTAGCTTGGACTAAGCCTTATAACAATTTGAGAGAAGAATTTTGATTGTTCAAATTCAGTTTTGAAAATAAGCATTAATTATATGCGATATACTTAGCGTTTCATAGCTTAATTATGAATTAAACTATGATAAATAAGAGATGGATATATTTAAATATGATTTAAATATGATTTTGGTTTAAAACATGAATAGGGATTCAGGTTCGAATTATCGATTTGAGAAATCGAGATTGATCCATTATTTAAATTAATATTTGATATTAAATTAAATAAATAAATAATTTTAATTTTGAATTAAAATTAATTAGAAATTCAAGTTCATCTTGAATTGCAAAAGGGACCAAGTTCATTTTTTGATGAATAACCTACTTTGGTTTCAAATTCACCAAAATTGGACACATATTTGGTGACCAATTCATCTCCTTTTGTGTTGTCTTCTTCACCAAACTTAATGAAGCTTGTAATTGCTTTTAATTGAAGAAGAAGCACTTGAATTAGATAGAATTTTACATAAAATTCTTCACTCTCGGGTTTACAGACCTTTACTCTCTCTCTAAAAATTCTCTCAATTTTGGATCCCACAATCCGTTCCAAGGCCTGAGGGTAGTAGGGAATACACTAGAGGTGGTCCACGAAGTGTTCGTATGCAGAAACATCCATCGTGTTTGGAGAATTTGATATACAAAAGTGAGTTTTCATGAAACTCTGGTTTTTCTAGTTTTAAGCATGTTTTTTGTATGGTAAAATTGAAGCAATTAGAGTGCTTATGATCCAAAATTGCTTTGGTTTTGTGATACAAACTTTCACTTTTTATTTTTCATTTTTAACAACAATGAAAACATTTGCAAATTTTAATTTAATAAATTAATTTGTTTTGATTAATGGTATGTTTTCATTATTATATGTATTTGATAATGTTATTTATATTAAAATATTTTGTTATTAATTAAAATAATCTTCTGCAAAATTCATAGAAGACATGACAGTAAAATATTATACTTTCTTTTCATTTCTCATATGCATCCAAACAAAAAAAATTTAATTTCAGTGATTTTGAATCAATTTGGTTCCAAACACAAATAAGAAATTTTTATTTTTTAAAATGGTAGAATTTAAAATCATTTCTTTTCAAATCCATCTGTGTATTAGGTTAACTTATATTATAATATAAGCATTAATCCTATTTAACTTTAGAATTATTCTATTAGATTTAATTTTCTAAAAGAAAAGCAAACACAAAATCTAGTAAAGAGGAAAAGTCTTGACAATCCTTACCATCTCTTAGTCTTATTTCATACGAGAACATTTGGAACATTTCAAAATTGTTGCATTTCAATTGAAATATTTTTAGTTACTAGATTTCCAAAAAAACAATCCACGCAAATAATCTTTTAAAAAAGTCCACGCACTTTTTTAAAAGATTATTTCAGTTATTAATATTATCCTCATTTTACTTTTATCAAATATATAGCTAACAAATTAGCTATGAGAAGCACTTGGTGAACTACATTTAAAGCATGTTTGGAAGTGGTTTTGGAATTACCTAAATCACTTTTGACATGTCTAAAATCACTTTTCTTCTAAACATGTGATATTTGACAATATTGAGTAAATAATTTTGGAAGTATCCAAAATCACTTGAAGTCATTCCCGGTCAATCACTTGAGAGGTGATTCCCAAGTGATTTTTGTCAAGTGATTGTAATTTTAAATGACTATTATTTCATTTTTGAAAATAATATACTTTTAATGACGGTATAAACCGTCATCTTTTTGTAAAAATTCATATATTTCCATAAAAAAGTGAATTTTCTCAAAAACGCCACCATTAAGTTCATCTGTCATTGTTTACAAAATGACAATTTTTCTCTCTCTAAAGTTTTTATTATATGTATCTTACTCTATTATCTTTTTTTTCTTTTTATTCATATTTTTCACTTTCCTTGGTTTTAACCATTTTTGAATTTTTTTTATTTCTATTTTTTTCTTTGTTCCTCCCTATAATTTTCGTATCTTTTTAAATTTTCTCTCTTGCTCTACTTGTTTCTAACTCTTAACTTTTTTCCTCATTTTAGTTTTTCTTCCTAAAATTTTGATCATCTTGCCCATTTTCTCTCTCTATCTTTGTTTCACTTTTTTTATTAAAATTCTCTCTCTTAATTACTACCTTTAAAATTTGTATCCCTTCATATTTCTATTTTTTTTCTCTTTAAAAAATTTCTCTAGCTTTATATTCTTTCTCTCTTAATTTTTAGTTAACTGTATAACTTTTGTCTACCACATTTTATTTTTTTAAATCTCTAATGCAATACCTTTTCTAGTAACTTGATGATTCTAAAATACATTTTAAAAACAAACATTAATCCATTTTTTTTAAAAAAATACTTTTAATTAAATTTAAATCACTTTTACAATGGTTGAATCAAATATTAGAATAATTTATAGCTAAATACTTTTTGAACACATTAATTATAATTACTTAGCTTAAAACACTTTATGTTAAAGTCATTTCCCAAATATGTCATTTAAAAATAACTTAATTGTATGAAAATCACTATTAAAAGTGTAAAACCAAACATGAAAATAATTATATGAAAACCACTTTTAATAAATCAATTATAGACAAATCAATTGCACTAAAATCAATATTTCTAAAATCATTCCCAAACATGCACTAAAGGTATGTTTGGAAATGATTTTGGCATGATCAAAACCACTTTTACCATGATCCAAATCACTTTTCTTTCAAATATTTATGTTAGGCAAATGTTGAAATTGATTTTTAAAAAAATAAAAAATCCTTTAAAATTAATTTTCCAATAATTAGTTAATGGGTGATTTTTTGGTACGTGATTGTCCAAGAATCACTCCCAAAATCGTCCCCCATTTCATTCAATTGAACCCTACTTTCTCTTTCCTCTCTCTCAACCCATAGGTGGTGTCATACCTCACTTTAGGTTTGCATCTAATAGGCATTATCTTTTTTGTTTTTTTTAATTATCACTAATTTTTTTGCAATTTATGGTATCCATAGTTGTGATTTCTCCACTTTTGTTGCCACAACTTTTTTTTTAGATTATTTGTTTTTGCCTCTAAAAGTAAAAGAAATAAATGGATTTGTAAATAATTATTTTGTTAACAAAGATGTCATTAACTCTCAAGTATGACTCATGATTAAGAGACCAAACAAATGAAAAAATTAATAAAAAAATAAGTATTGATCATAATTATTTAGTTAAATAATTTCTTAAATATAAAATGTCATTTTTAGTGATTTAGTAATTCTAAAATCACTTTTGAAACCAAAAGTAATAATTCAAGAGACAACTAAAATGACTAAATATTGATAATTTCTACTGAAAAACAACTAAAAATGTTTACATTTGAAAAAATGTCTAAATCTTTTTACACATTATTTATATTACGATTCTATAATTATATTGTGACCAAAATACACCATCTACATTTTTTACTCCCTAACTAACTAAATAGAAGTTTACAAAAAAAAAACATGATTTTAGGAGGGATAGATATTATAATTAACAATATATAACAAACTTGAAACAAGTCTAAACTAATTAAGTTGGCATTATTTAAAGAAAATGACTAAATTTTTTAATTTGCAGAACAATGATAGGTTACATAAATAGGTTACATAAATGAGCACAACCAATTAATTGAAAAGCTATTGATTTAATGAAATAGAAATATGTGTAATTACCCATAAGCATGCAAAAATTAAATTGAATATAAAAATTGATACAGGTAAAAATATCATCCTTAACCACTTGTCATAATTAATTTCACTTGAAATCCTTGCCTCTTCTGATGTTTACACCAATGTTTTTACCCAAACCAACACAATAAAGAAAACTTTGCCCCTCATCCTTCGTTATTAGCAAACAAAGCTCAATTATGCATTAAGGTATGTATAGATGCTTGTTGGACCATTAAGTATTTTCTTTTGTTTACCGATTCCTCTTGACAACCCTCAATACACAAGAACTTATCTTGTTAGCATTTCCAATTGTTTATTTACTAGTTCCTTTAGACTTGTTTCGTCCTATATATTAGTTTCTATAACACAAATGTCAATCTCAAAGTATATATTTTTATCTACTGTCATTTTCTTCATGCAACTTCTTCTCTAGGTGAAGACCGCAATATATACATGGACTTCTTTTGTTGGTATTTCCTTTTATTTATTAGTTTCTCTAGGCTTATCCCACCATGGCATATATTAGTATCTACAACGCAAATGTCAAACTTGAGTTATATACTTCTATCTACCGTCGTTTCTACTCTAAAAAATCAGGTGTGTTCAATCGATTTCTTCATTCATACAACTTGTTCTCTGGGTTTCTTTTCCTTCCATTTGCCAAGCACAATTTTCATTTGTGGATGCTACCATTTTCATTTTCCCAACAACCCATTTCATTTAAAACTCTTCTATCCATTCGATTTTCTTCAACTTTAACTTTGTTTTATCTCCCCTTGGCCTCTTGCAAAATAGCAAAGTAGAAGTCATCGACCAACCACCTTCCTATACTGCATTTCTGCTTCCAAAAAATCAAATGATCTTCCCTGCATTTTTTTCCATTCATTTACTTTGACACTATTGCACAATTTCTATTAGTGAATGTTGCATATAGAAAAATTAAACCACAAAAAATAAAAAACATTGAAAAATTAGATAAAAGTAATTAAAAATAGAGAGATACCAAAAATAAGAGAGAATGTTAAAATGCAAAAATCTAAAGGCAATTTGGTTAGGGAGAGATAATTAAATTTTTTTATAAAAAGAATTCTATTTTGTGAAACTATAAATAGAGTATATACGAAGGATAGAAATAGAACAAAAAAAAAATATACCCTATTAGTATAAGAATCCCCAAGTCTTTCTCACAAATAGGCCAACGTAAAATCAATAGAATTATAGAGTAATATGCGTACACATTTACATATTACAAACTTTGGCAGATAGATATTCACTTTTAGTCCATTCAAAATTATATATATACTAGTATCAATAAAAAAATACTTTTATGCAGACAGATAAAAAGTGATAAATTCCATCCAAAATAACAAAATCAATTTCACCCATTATAAAGTATCGAAAAAAAAGAGAAATTAAATGTTAAACAATAAATAAATAAGAACATATATAAATTATAAGATTATAACAACGACCTTAAGGATTTTTTTAGTACCTTCTATCTGAAGGCTAAGAAACATCAGAATTTATGTGCAAAAACTTACTTCATCACATAATGGATACGCTCCTTCAATTCCATAGATCACAAACAATTTATTTCGAAGAATCTCACATCCTGATATGAGATCAAATAAATGCCAGTGTAAAAACTTAGTTTGAAAATTTTTCCTACAGAGACAATCTAACACATTATTCGTTTACACCACTTTATTTTACATAAATATTTTTTTTATTTCCAACAGACAAATAACTATTTGTTAGATCGAAAACAAAATTCTTCATTGAGATTCTTTCCACCCCTTTCTTAAAAGTTGCCAATGTAAACCTATGACAATATTAAACAATGGTAATAGAAATTCTCCCCATAAAAGCATTCTAACACGTGATTTGTTTATAGCATTTTAATTTTACATGGCAGTAATCTAACATACAAATGATCATTTGACAGATCAATTACCATCCTCCCCCTTCAACTACTATATCAATATCCAGCTCCTTCAACAATTTAAAGAATTTTAAGATTGAATAGAAAGTTTAAATCTGAAGAGACTTTATAAAATGTATTCAAAATTCTAAACCCAATCTATATTCGTAAACAAATATATCAACATCAAGAATTTCAGTTGTAACCAAAGAAAGAGTTCAAAACAAAGGCTTATTTCAAACAGATTTCAGTAAATTTTCATTATCTCACATCTTTCAAACGGAAGAGAAATGATATCAAAAAACAAAGGCTTTTGAGAAGTCATAATCAGTTTATTCCCTCCAGAACCATCTAAGGCCTCATAAACTTGTAAAGTTACTCTTAATTTAAGGATCAGAATAAATTTTAAAATTATGAAGGAAAAGAAAATTCTGGAAAAGCCTAACACTGCTAACACATAAGAACATTCATTCATGCACACTCCACCGAGTTCTAGTACAACACTGCTCAGTGCTCACCTCCATCAAATCAAAGATCAGAAAAAGAAGGGTAATTAAAGCAAACCGAAAGATAATTATGAGCTTATTCAGGAGAATGTCATTTCTGACTTGTTCTATTCCTACATCCATGTGACATGTGAACTTCAAAAGAGGGGTGTTCTCAAAAGGAATTCTATTCGTCAGCAAATGCTGAAACAGTCAGAGGCAAGCCACCAGAAATATGTTAGTAACAAAGAATACATCTGAACTTCAAAGGTGACTCGAATGAGGTTTAAAGCTAATGTGCAAGATAACCATGCTCATTTCTAACAATTCTAAAACAGTGACTAAATCAGAAATATGACATAAACTAAATGGATCAAGATAATAGATAATGGAACAAATAAATTGCAAGTTTTAAAGGGTTAAAACAGATCAATATAAGAAGGAAATGCAGACAAATTAATCAAGCAAACCATTTTAACTCGTTAAATACAATCTTATCTGACACGTAGCTTTAGCAAGCCCACAAAATATTTAACTACCTAGTCGCATCCTATTCCAAGATAAGCATTCTACTGGGATAAAATGAAAAATATTGAACGATTGCTAATGACTAAGCCGCACCAGTCATGAGATATATCAAAGACAAAGGCTTTTTATAACTATTACCCCAAGCACCTTCAAATTGAAGAAACTCATTCGGCAAAACAAATAACACCACAAATTAAAATTCAACAAGAAAAAACTATCCCATTTAAAATATTGAGGCAACTATTTTCTTCATAAAATTGAAGGTAAGGAGATTCTTACATTATAACGAGGATTTGAAAGCTGCAGGCCAACATGATGAGAGGGGGAAACAAGAAAAGAAAAGGAAAAAAGACCGACTAGTCTTGAAACTCTTTTACAAGATTAATAGCATAGTTATACGTTATAAAAAAATAATATTGAACTCAATGAACCCATCAGATTAACTATCTAAGTCACAGTGACCTAAAGCCAATCCTCTTAGCTCAGTAAGAAGAAAACCTTAAAGTACTAGTGATATTTTTTTAAAATGTAGTTAACATATAATACCTCACAAGTATCTCAGTCAAAACATAACAAATGCACAATAAATGTTTTTTCATATAAAATTGCTCCAATTTCTCAGGCCTTGGCGCTATACAAAATGAACTTCAGGCTTAACTAAGAGAAATACAAGAATGAAAATACCTTACGAAGGAGACAACCTGCAAAATAGTAGTTCTTCATTCCAACCGAGCAACCTGGTTAGATTAATATTACCTACCATACGTACACTACATATTATGAACAATATGGGATCCAGACCTCAGCTGGCTCAGCAATAAAACCATAGAAAGCTAGATGAAAATTGAAATTTCTGTATCAAAGAACAGTTTGACAAATATTTAAAATCAGAAACCTCTTCAGAATAACAATAGCTTCTAGATTCAACTCTTCCAAAAGGAAGAAACAGATGTAGGGGAAGAATGAAGATGAACAAATCATTAAAATGATTTGGAGATGCAGATTCTCAGATCTGGATTTCAATGCCATAAACTAAAACAACCCATGTTTTACAATTCCCCAAAGCATAAAAAATTTTCTCTGAAGCCAGATAGATAAATCTCAAATTTTGCAAGAGTAATAAGATAAGAAATCTAAATAGTAATATTAAACCCTTGCAAAGCATAGAATTTTAGTTTGAATAATAGTTAACCAAATCAACGAAAGAGAATTAACCATAACTTAACTGTCGAGTGCAAGATCTATTAAAACTATGGGGACAAAAGAGTTTGAAATATTTTTTGTCAACCATTGAGCTAGAGTTTACACAATTTTACTTGAAAGTACTAAAACTGATCCAAATCTTTGAAACAAATCTTCAATAGATCAAAAACTACAGATTTAAAATGGAGCTTAAATGAACAGGGTCGAAAACGTCATTTGCATCAGCTCCTTAAACTTCAGAGAATCACCTGATCAGTACAAAAATACTGACGCACATATGAGTGAGATCTGCACAACGAATAAGAAAGCATGAAAAAATAATTTCAGAAAACAAATTTTTTTAGAACCATCCTTTTTAAATTGTTCAATATAGCTATTTAAATTCAGGATATCACGAGGAGAAGAAAGATGCTTTTGACATTTGATAAATACTTTTAGTTATGGCATGACACGAGTCAAAACTATCCGAAATCAAGATAAAGTAAATTAATTTCAGAAAAGCATTTAATTGTGAAGCAAAACCATCACTGACCATAAAAGAATTTAAATTGACATTTGTGAAAGCAAAACTAATTGTGGTAACACAAGAAAATTGAAAAAAAAAGCGAGTCAAAACTATCAGAAATCAAGATAACTTCCTACATTCATACCCACAGAAAACAGGGTAAAGCATTAAACATGAGAACTTAGTTGGTTTATAGCATGCTAAGTGAGGAAATCTTAGTTTTAAAAGAAAATGGTGGAGGAAAAAGCAAAGAGGAGGAGGAGGAGGAGGAGAAAGAAGGAGAAGGAGGAGGAGGAGGAGGAGGAGGAGGAAGACAGCAAATAACTTTTACATTGAAGCTTTGAATTGAAAGAAGCAAAAGCTTCCCTCCACAATTTTACAAACGAATTTAAAGCATTCTAGTGCAATCCTATATGAATTGCTTTGAAAAGGACACTAAATACTTAAACAATGGATCGTAGTTAACTAGTACTTGCATGTAAAACTGTGGAACTCTAGAAAGCTTTCAACATCAAAAAGTAACAGATCAATTGCATTCTATGATACTAGCTTCGAACAGTCAGACAAATCTTGAGTCAAGTAAGGTTTTGGACCAACTCCAAGAACTAAGATGCAACGAAAAAGCATATTACAGAACTAAAATTCAACACACAGAAACCTATATTAACACACGAAAAGAAACATAGTTAAAATCTACATGCAATAACAAATAATAACTAATAAAAACAACTACAGAACTAAAATACATAATTTAAATTATCCTGTGGCGAAAATCTCATAGCCACAACCTTACTTCTATGAATTCAGATGAAAATATTAGTTAATGAAAACAGAAGAATATAAGAAAACATATGCCACATTGTTAACATAAGAAAATCCTGTCATCAACTGAAGTATTTTAACCACCCAATCTTTTTCTCTATCAATAACTATTTTTTTGTTTAAACTAACGTCTCGTCATTCTATAAGATATCCTCCACAGCTCTATCATTCAAAGATTAATATGTTAGTAGGCATATCGA
This sequence comes from Trichosanthes cucumerina, assembly GCA_036507285.1. Taxonomy (NCBI): domain Eukaryota; kingdom Viridiplantae; phylum Streptophyta; class Magnoliopsida; order Cucurbitales; family Cucurbitaceae; genus Trichosanthes; species Trichosanthes cucumerina. Next base: position 21,681,755 of record CM071841.1, read on the forward strand.
TGCAAAAAATATGAAGGGTTAAACAAAAGAATATGGAGTAAAAAAGAGTGAATCTGTACCGCATGGAGGCACTAGTGCCCCATATAACCGCCAGGACCACCATACTGCCCAACTCCATGCTGCCCTCCTCTTCCAGTTCCACCCTGTCCCATCTGTTGGTTTGGATATCCACCCTGCACACCGCTTTGACTTCCGTATCCAATCACCCCAGGGCTTATATTTGCTTGACTCCCATACCCACTTTGTACTCCAGGTGCCCCGCCTTGCACAGCTGGATTCAGCCCTGCAGCAGATCCGAGTGTCCCTAACAAATTAGTTAGTCCCAACCCAGCACCCTGGCTCGCGAACAAAGCTGTCAGGGCCTGGCCAAGAGCTGGGTTCAACGCTTGAGGAGGTCCTTGGTTGTAACCAACACCAGGCCCTGCAGGTGCCATCAAGTGCCCTGATCCAGATGCCGCCCCACCTGCATAATTGGGATTCTTATTCCTCTGAAAGGGCGCATTTTGTGTATGATGCTGGTGCTGAGCCTTCCCTGGCTTGGGACCGTCGATGGCCTTCTGACAATGCAACACATGACCCTCAAAGTTCTTGTGGGGCTCCTCCAAAGCTTTCTTAGCACTTTCTATTGTCTTGTACACAAATAGACAGAAACCTTTAGGCTTACCTGTCATCTTGTCAAGCCCCAATGGCCCTTCGTCAACTTCACCGAACTGGGAAAAGAAGCTTAGCAACTTCTGTGGGTCTACATCAGCTCCAACATTGCTCACATAAATCTTCCTCTGCGTGTATTCCGAAGCAGGTGGTGCTTGAGGGGCTACCACCGCACTAGTCGGTGGAACAGGCCCAACCGAAGCCAACTGACAGGCAGTCATCCTATTACCAATCTTCTTCTGAGGTTCCTTCAGTGCTTTTCGAGCCCCACTGCGCTTCTTGAAGAGAATGAAACCGTAACCCTTGGACTTCCCAGAGACCTTGTCACACACAGCTTTGCAGTCCTCAATCTCCCCAAATTGCTTAAACACGTTGATCAAAGTTTCCGCATTAGTATCCCATCCTAACCCGTGAACAAAAATCTTGCGGTGGGACGGGTCCGCATCAGCAACCATTCGAATCCTTCCATCCACATCCGCGTGCTTCTCCGCCGCTTCACGAAGCAGATTGATAAGCTGGTCCTTGCTGAAAGGCTCCAAGAGCTTATGAATGGGCTCATCGTCGTCGTCACCAGCAGTTGCAGGAGCGGCCGAGGAGGAGGAAATCTTGGGGGTTTGATGGTGGTTATTGACATTTACATCGCCTTCATCTTCGTCATCCTCGTCGTCGTCGTCGTCATCCTCGTCGTCGTCGTCGTTGTCGTCTTGATCGGCATCGTCTTCTTCCTCGACCACCTCGTATTCTGCTAGATCCTCAGGAACGACGTCCTTGAGGGTTGCGTTTTGGGGCTTGGGGTCGTCGAGGGCAGCTTGAACTTGCTGTTGGAGCTTCTTGGGAGGCTCGGCAGGCTCAGAGGACTTGGAGGAGTCAAGCTTTCGCTTTCTAGCCATGGAGGAGAGTAGAGGAAATGAGAAGGAAGGAGGAGGTTTGAGGGGGTCTAGGGTTTTGCAGAGAATTGAGGAAGCAAAGGGAACTGGTACGATGCGGCAGCGAAGTAGTGATGATAAGAGGATTAGGTCTCGTGAGATCGGAAATTGAGATATGACAAATTTTGGGCCTCAGAAGATGGTAGTCCCACTAGTATGACAACAAAACCTAGGCCCAATCCTTTTTGCCAAATTCGTCCACATGCCCAAAAGTACAAACAACCTCTTTTGAAATTCTAATTTATACCCAACGAAATTCTAATGATGTTATGGTAATTTAATTTTTTTTACAATGAAATCATTCATTTTTGTAAATAATTATGTCATTAATTACATCTTTTTTATAATTTTTAATATTTTCTCCAAAAATAAGTTCTTTGTCGTTCAAATACTCATTCAAATTCTTATTAAAAATATTATTTTTTTTTGGCCGTACCTAACCTTCCTGTTGCTCCCATTTTAATTTCCGATACAAAATTAGCCGTCAGCTAAGTGAGTTTTTCTAAACTCAAGAAATTTTAGAGAGAAATTTATGTATGTTGAAAAACATACCTTTTGCAAATAACTCCTTCCGATTATATAATAACTGGTCTTTGTAATCGAAGGTTATCTCGCCATTATTCTCCTAATTACCGAATAATTGCTTATTATTGGTAGTGATTTCTCTTAGAGATGTTCATTTTTCTCGCGGTGATCTGTCCTGTAGCGGAAATGGGAGATGGGGAGTAATTTTTTTCCGTTAGCTGGGTACGAGGACGGGAATATATTTCCCGACCCCATCCCTCCCTTAATTTATTCTTTTTAAATATATATATATATAATAAACCATAATTGTAAATTTTTTTAAATATTATTTTATTTTTCAAAGAAAATTAAAAAAAAAAAATGTCTCTTAAATAGAAATCTCTGGTTAATAATTAACCATTTAAATAGAATTTTTTTAAAAAAATATTTAATTAAATTTAGAAAAATAAAAATCATAAACGAAAAATTATTTCCTGAGAGAAATCTCTTCTCCGTTCCCCACAAAATTAAATGGGGAATTTCGCGGAAACGAGAAATGAAATGGGGGGCTAGGACAGATACAGGAACGGGAAAGTCATTCTTTGATCCTGTCCTGCCCTGTGGACATCTCTAATTTCTCCCAACAAATCATTTTCTAGATCTATTCGTTACAAACTCAAACCAACCTCGTTTATTCTTTGGGCGACCCACATGGGTCGCCCTTCAAGGCCTCGATTGACCTTCATGGGTCACCCAACTAGGGCGGCCACTAAGACCTTGACCGACCCACATGGGTCGCCTTTCGAGGTCTTGGTCGTGGTTAGCCATTTTAGCTCTTTCTGTCCTTTAGGTTAGTTTTCTCGATTCTCCGACCCTCCATTCTTGTCCCACGGGATTACTACGGGCTTGATTTAATGGATTTTGGCTTTCTAAAACTGAGCCTTCGAGCTTAACCTAATCTCAGACTTAGTTAAATTCACCCATAACAGTTGCCCCCGCTCTAAAATTTTGACCTAGCTTCTTTGTTGGCTTACTTCTTCGACTGCCCTCTGACCGCCGATCGAAGTACTTTTGCCTCCCATCGTAGAGCTTCTTCATTGGTTAAAATTCAAGAGCTCTTTGGCCTAACTATTCGACAAGCCCTGTTGTTCTGTCTGCCACACGTTCCTACCTTAGAACTCACCTACATTTAGTCTTCGACACACATATGGGTACTCACCTAAGTTCGCTCTCAGGTATGAACATACGTCTACACATAAGTATTTTCATTGGTATGCTCATTTGTATACACTTAGGTTCAAATACTTATCTCGATTTTTGTGCATTTTATGCTATATAAGTGTGGTGTCATTCATACCTTGTCATTCACACTTCCACTCACTTTTTTCTACCTTATTTTCTTTGGTCATTACCTCCTTTCAATCAAGGTAACTTCCAACCCTTTCTTTCTTTTCACTCCTTAATGTCGAACTCCATGAATGTCGATAGTCTTGGTCTCGATACCTCATCAAATTACAAGTTAGAATGATCCCTAACCCACTTTCTAGGGGGTTAGTTCGCCAAAATAATAGGAGGAGCTTAGAAGGTAGTTCGAGTTGACCCCATTCCCAAACTTTTCTATCCTAAAATGTGTTGGACGAACTTAGGGAAACTTACAAACTTTTCAATTCAGATCGAATGTGGATGCCTCTTCCTGGTGAGAGGGTTGAACGTTCCCCTTTAGGGGAAGTTTCCTTTTATACCACCATGTTTAGATATGGAGTCTAGCTTCCCCTTATTCCTCTTCTTCAATTTTTTTTTTGACATATGTGAATTTGCCCCTACCCAAATCATTCCTAACGGGTGGAGTGTCATTTTTAGATGCTTTATTTTTTGAGAGCGTTTCGCTAACACTGGCTCTATGACTATTAGGGACTTCATGTCCCTTCATACCCTTAAAAAACTTCCTGATGTTGACTTGACCTATTAGATTAGCTCCCGCCATCAAACCAAAACTATTGTAAAAACTCCTTCATCTAACAAGATTTGACAGTTTGATTGGTTCTTTATGACCAGGGACTGGTTGGCTCATTTTGAACAGACTTCTATCACCTTGGTTCCGACCAAGTTCAGGGTGTCGGGTATGTTTTTTTCCCTTACTTGGTCGGAACCACCCTTGTTATTAACTTTTTAAATATAACTCCCATCTTTTATTGCTACTTCACGTAAAAGAAAGGCGAGCCCAACTGATATCGGTTCCTCCTTCTACCAAGTTGTGACTTCCATCATTGAGATTGACTGCAAAAATTCCTTGTTCATTACACAATAAGTACTAGTTGATCATCACCTTCTTCCACATTAGTAACTCTCAATTGTGACCCTTTTTTAAACCATACTTATATATCATGCACCATACACATATTATACTTTTTACAGATATGGCTCCATGCTGCCACATAACTCTATTCCAACTTGAACAACAACGACAACAGCGCCAATCAACTAGATCTTCAGATTCAGAGCATGTCGTGGTGAACCAACCAACCCTAGCGGATAGTAATCTTGCCAATGGTTCTCTGAGTGATGAACTTGCCAGCCTTGACTTCGAAGTGTCCACCTTTGGAGGTACTCTTTTTAGTGGAGTTGGTCATAAAGGATGCACTAGTCATGGTGGTTCCCAAGAGTGTCCAACCCAACGACAATGTGTCCAGATTTCTCCAGTTTGATCTTATCTAGTTGTCATACCTCTTCCCTCGCAGTCTATAGAAGGGAGTTCGTCTAGACTAGCCCTTGATTTATTCAATTACAACGACCCTCTCCACCCAATGGTTGATGAATATATTGCTCTAGCTAGTATCTTTGCTTCGTGGTTTGGCATCTCAGATGAATCTCATCTTGCCAGTTGGGTTGATCCTAAACGAAGCGTGAATGAAGGCTTATGACACCTCTACGAGGTACTTGATTAATTTACTCATAACTTGCTATATATCATTTCTATATTGCTTACCTTGCTTGCACACCTTATGTAGAGTTATGAAAGTTTGGCAATGGTCTCCCAAAGGTTGAACCATGAGCTCAACTACTTCTATCAAAACTAGATTTCTAAGGCCAATCATGAGCAATTGTAGACTCTCTACAATCAAGCCTCTTAGTCATTGCATCACTCAGAGAAATCTATGTCTTCTCTCAAAACTAAGTTTAAAGAATCTCAAGGGAAGCTTGGTATTGATGAATCAAAGATAGTGGAGCTTCAACAACAATTGAAGTATGGTGAGCTGAAATTGCAAAACATCGAATTTTTGTCAAAGGCTTTCAAGAAAATCGTAGAGTATCATGACTTGGAAGACGTGACCATGCAGGCCGGAGTTAACTAGCCTATCAAAATTACTAAATCTCAGTATTTCGACCTAGACTTTGAGTTCCTAGGTATAGAATACAAGGAGCTCTGTGATGCTACTTCCAAAAGCTACTTCTCTAATTCTAGTGCAACTATGAATAATAACGCCAACCTAGATAACTTCTTCAAAGATATTGCTGATGGGTTCGTCCATGAGTCTTAGACTTGTTGCTTTGTTGCTTTCACATTTTTACTTATTTTATTGTCACTTGTTCCTTGTTGACTCTATAACTGAGCTACTTCATTTAATTCCAAGTATTTTTTACTTCGATGTTTGTTTCAAAGTTTAGTAGTAGTTAATTTAATAGTAGTTTGCCTCTTATTTAAGTTGTTTTGCTTAAACATTGCTAATGAAGTACTTGAATACTATAACCAATAGTACATGAAAACAAAATTTGGAGAAAAAGGGGAAGACATTACACTAAACATCTTTTACTAGTCATACACTCTCAAATGCTCTGCATTTCATTGACGAGGTATTCATTTGCCACTAAGTTGGTTAGTTCATAAGTGCTAGGTTGAACTACTTCAGTGACCTTATATGGTCCCTCCTATGTAGGCTTTAACGCTCCTCTAACCCGACTATCTTCTACTCCATCATAAATGTTGAGGTATGAGAGCTAACCTCGACCTTTCCTATGACCTATGGGTCTTCCCCAATTACATTCACATCCCTAACATTACTTGTTGAGTCTTTCAAGGCAGTTTGTGAAGGGAATCGAATCCCGTAGCGGAAGCGATAGCGAATCGCACGTTCTTAATTTCGTTACATGGATTACATTCAAGAACAAACTTAACTAGATTAAGCATATAATATCAAGATGGACAGCGAGAACAATACCTTTGAAGAACTTTTCTTCGAGTGCCCCTTCTCCCACGATCACGATCTCAGCAACACGAACCCGAACGATCACCGACACTACCACCGAATCTTCTCCGTTGTTCTCTAGGTGATGGAGGAAAGTGGGTTACCTTTAGGTGAGATGAGATGTTTGTGAGATTCTAGTTGGAACTCTTTCCAACACAATGTGGAAGAATTCTCTAGGGTTTCTCAAAGAGATGGAATCACTTCACTTAGTTGCATCTCATGCAACTATATATATAGGGAAAATGGGATGGAAATTACCATCCTATCCCTCTAATATTCTCCCACTATTATATGGTTTATATGTGAATCTAATTCACATTAAAACCATATATTATATCAATTATATCATATATAATTAATATAACACCTCATGTATGAAATTGAACACTTCAATTTCATTCCTAACTTTATACCCTCAATATTACCATGTTGAGCTAACGGAGGGACCTAATTGACCTACAGTTCATGAGCTCCAATGATGTGAGATTAACTGATCAAACTCTTTGATCCAGTCAACCAATATTCATTAACTACAAGTCACTCCACTATAGACTTGTAGTTGCACTCTTCTCACTGTAGATTATATTGTGTCCACTGATATAATCATTGCCCATGAGTTTACCCTTCACAAGTTGTTCGTAATCACGGCTGGGTCAAATTATCGTTTTACCACTCTGATTACCTCTTTGTTCCTTAAGCACCACTGATCCTCTAATGAACATCAAGTCTAAGGTCCTACCATAGACTCATACCCTCATAGAGGGTGGGGCCCTGTTGTTCAAGGTCTGGAGTCAGTTCTTAAGGGAACAACCTATCTAATTCCTTAGTGTAGGAATGAGTGAATTCCATCTTGCACAGTTAAATCCCACCACGCATAAGGTTCCGTCCCTGAGAAGGCGGAGCTTATTGAGTCGCCTCACGGCCACTCTCACCCATACTAGTCTAAGGAAAAACCCTATAAGCGGGGAGTTCTTAACTTGCTCAGATTCGTGTCGAGTCACTAATGACCATCTATAAATTATCAGTCTTATCCTGTTAACGGTGTTACATTGGTTAGACTAATAATTTGCAGTCCGGTCTTGTATGAACTCTTCATACAGGATGCCCCCACTCGCATGTCAACCACATGAATGAGTTGGATTACCTCATTTGTACTAATTACAAAGTGGGTCGCATCCATGGTGTTACTAGAATGAGGTTTCCAACCTTATTCTTATACCATAGACCATTTAGGTTATATTCTTGAATGCAATCCAAATAGTGTCCACTACACCGATGTTCAAGAAATATTATAACCATGGAAGAAAATTTTGGTCGACATGTCGAAATGTCGCTCGACATTTCGACATGTCGACCACCTCGATATTTCTATGGGGGGAATGCCGTTTTCCCCCCCTTTCCACGACATGTCATCGACATCTCGAAATTTCGAGATGTCGACGAAATTTCATTTTTTTTTTTAATTTGCCAAATGTCCATCTCACATATGCCATCAATAATAAAATTTTTAACTTAGTAGGAGTTGATTTATGAAGCCCAACCCAATAGATTTTGGGATTTCTTTAATCGTGAATTTTAACAAGAGTGAGTGTGGTTTTATAGGTGAGAGAATGATTTCATCCTTCAAACATAACCGATGGGGGACAAATCTTCTTTCTCACAAGCCACACCTCCACCATCTCCCTTGCTTTATTATTATTTTTGTATTTATTCCCTCTTTTATTATTTCTTTTTTTTTTGGATGAAAACGTAACTAAAAACATATATTTTTTAAAAATTTGATTTTGTTTCTTTTTTAAAAAACAAATGGTTATGTATTTTAATTAAATTATGTTATTAGCTAGTAGCTACTTATCTCTTTATCAATAATTTTAAATAAATCTTATCTTAAGGGTAGAATAATTTCTTTGACTATTTTACTCATTTACCAACTAATAAATTTACAAACATCGTCATGCAATCGATATTTGTATCTAATAAATTTATAGAATTTTTTATTTTTTTTCAAATTCCTGCTTATCATCGCATGTCAATCGATATTTGTATCTAAATATTGTGGTAATTTTTAAATGTGATGCTTAAAAGTGGTTCATTATAGTCTAATTAACCCACAATCAAAGTTTCATTGGTTAATTCAAACAATTTCCATCAATTTCCATAATTTCCGTAAATTTTCTCGAAATTTCCATCGACATTTCCATTTCCATCGACATTTCCATAAAATCTGAACCTCGACATTTCCATCGACATCGACATTTTAAACCTTGATTATAACCTTGTAGTTTAGTTTATTGGATTTATAAAGCAAGTATATAATTTAGTTTATTGGATTTATAAAGCAAGTATATAATTTTATCAAAACAAATAACTCTTTATTTATTTGATCAAAATTACACAAGTTTAGGGCATAAATCCCAACAATCTCCTACTTGACCTAAAGCTTGTGGAGTACTTGATGGAGATCTGATCTCCTTGAGCAGTGGAAACGTGTTTGGGATCGTAATTGCTTGATTGTTTTCATTGAACCAAAAACCAGTACATTGATAAATAAAACAAAACAAACATGAAAATTAATTCTAATCCAATTAGGCATGGATTAATTGCATACAAACATACTAAGTTTAACAATTAAACTAAGAAGGAAGAGGAATAAACGTTTACCTTTGTAGACTCGCAGCAACTCCTTGCTCCAAGCCAATTCCAGTAAATCAGCAACACAACAACTCTCTATTTTTCAAGCAGGAACACTACCACTTGGAAAACCCTCTATGTCTCTGAGTGCTTAGATCTCTCCTTTGTGGGAAGGATTCCAACAATTGGAAAAATTTGGGAATGAGAGTGTGAGAGAGAGAGAATTCTTTCAGAGACCCTTCTCCAAAATTTTGCAATTCGATCACTTTCTTCTTCCCACCCACCAGGAGAAGAAGAAGCTTTTGTGGGCAACTCCCCACTCCCTATCGAGGGGGAGTTGGAGGGTAGTGGGAACGTGTCCTCCTGACACGTTTCTAATTAATATTATATTACTTAATCAAATATTAATTAATTAAATCAAATCATATTTAATTCAATTATAATATTAATTAAATTGATTAAATCATATTTAATCATTTTACCCTTTAACCTATAATTTAATGTACAACCAGTGCACATTAAATTTTATCCTATAGTTTGCAAATGTGAATCACATTCACATTTAATATAATATTTGAACTCTTTCAGATATTCAATTCTCTCATATAATTTAATATGAATCATATTCACATTAAATTTATAATATATAGTTCCAAAACTATATATTATATCGTATCAATATACATTAAATATATTCTCTAATGAATTTAAACATTTCAAATTCAAATGATCTAAGAACCCTTTACGAGCTAGAACGTGGACCTAATGGACCTACAGATCAGAAGCTCCAACGATACGAGATTGCTCGATTAATCTCATTAACCTCCCAATCAACATTCGTTAACTGCGGGAACATTCTACTAAAGTCCCACAGCTGCACTCTTCTCACTGCAGATATATTTCTGTGTCCATGGATATTGACCAATAGCAGCAAGTCAACCTTTCACGAATGTTCGTAACACCAGCTGGGTTAAATTACCGTTTTACCCCTGGATTACATCTTGTGCCTTAAGTACCAGTGCTCCTCTAATGAACAATTTGTTTGTGGTCCTACCAACAAACAGGGTCCCTCTCGGGCTAATGAGAGAGTCGGGCCCTTTGTTCAAGTCCCAGAGACACCACTTAAGGGAACATTCCTCTACTTACCCTAGTAGGCGGGAAAGAGTGAATTCCATCTTGCTAAGTTAAGTTCTCAGCCGCTCACTCGGTCTTGTCCCCAAGAAGGTAGGCATATTGAGTCGGCGAATTTGGCCACTCTCACCCATACTAGTCAAAGGACAATCCCTCGCGAACAGGAGTTCGTAACCTGCTCAGGATTGAGATCAAATTGCCTAGGCCTAGTGAAATAGAAATCTAACTAGTCTACGGAGTTACAGCTAGAGATTACTATTTTGTGGGTCGGTCTTATGTAATCTCATTACATAGGATATCCCCACTCACATGTCATCTACACGAACACGTTAGGATCACAGTGTTTGTATCAAATACAAAGTGGGTCACATCCATAGTTTAATCAGGGTAAGGTACCCAAACCTTATCCCCTAACTATAGACCCTTTAGGTCGATCTCTAACCGAGATCCTTTTTATGTACATTACATTTAGTTAGAGATTCATTTAACAACCTTGGATGTTTAGTTTATTGGATTTAGGGTTTTAAATTAAGGCAAACTCGTAGATAACGAACAATAACACTTTATTGAAATAATAACACTTTATTACATTAATTAAAACATAATTACAAACTACGAGTTTTAGGGCACAAATCCCAACAAACTCCCACTTGAACTAAAACTCTAGTGGGGTACATCATAATCTAAAACAGTGGTTACAAGAGATAGAAATACAATAAACTAGGGCATCCATATACCCCATTACATATCTCCCACTTGCCCTAGATTAGCTTATGTACATATCTCGTAGACCCAGACTTTCCAGATGACCCTCAAACACTTTAGCCGTGAGAGTCTTTGTAAACGGATCAACAATATTGTGTTCCGAAGCGATCTTCGTGACTGTCACATCTCCTCGTTGCACTATTTCTCGTATCAAGTGATACTTCCTCTCGATGTGCTTACCTCGCTTATGGCAGTGAGGTTCTTTCGAATTGGCTACCGCACCACTGTTGTCACAGTATAAGGTGATGGGAGATTCCATATTTGGAACAACTTCCAAATCAGTAAGGAATTTCCTTAGCCAAACAACCTCCTTAGCTGCTTCACAAGCAGCGACATACTCAGCCTCCATTGTGGAGTCAGCGATGCATCATTGCTTGATGCTTCGCCATACTATAGCTCCCCCGTTAAGGGTGAAAACTGATCCCGATGTGGATTTTTGAGAATCCTTATCGGTCTGAAAATCAGAATCAGTGTATCCAATAAGGATCAGATCCTTAGACCCATACACAAGCATATAGTCCCCCGTTCTCCTTAGATACTTGAAGATATTTTTAACTGTTGTCCAGTGGTCTAACCTAGATTGGATCGATACTCTCATGACTATTCCTTTGCATAACAAATGTCCGGCCTCGTGCATAGCATAGCATACATTAAGCTACCTCTTTGCAGAGGCATAGGAATATATGTCTCATATCCTCAACTTCTTGAGGTGTCTTGGGACACTTTTCCTGAGCATGATGAACTCCGTGCCTGAAGGGTAATAATCCCCTCTTGGAATTCTGCATCGAATATCTGGACAACATTTTGTCGATATAAGACGCTTGAGGCAGTGTTAGCGTTCTTTATGTCAGTTAGGTAACATACTGCGCCTCTCCCAAATCTTTCATTTGGAATTGGGTCGCCAACCAATTCTTTATGTCAGTTAGGTATCCTACATCATTCCCAATGAGTAGGATATCATCCACATAAAGTACTAACAAAGTTACTTTGTCGTTTGACGATCCTCTTGTAAACACAAGGCTCGTCAACGTTTTGGTCAAAGCCGTAAGACTTGATCGCAGATCAAATCTTATATTCCAAGATCTTGATGCTTGTTTCAATCCATAAATGGATCGATTAAGCTTGCAAACTTTTTGCTCCTGACCTCGTGCTATGAATCCTTCGGGATGAGACATATAGATGCTCTCGTCAAGATTACCATTCAAAAAGGCAGTCTTGACGTCCATTTGCCAAATTTCATAATCATAAAACGCGGCTATGGACAAGAGTATCCTTATAGACTTCACCATAGCAACAAGGAAAAAAGTTTCTTCATAGTCAACTCCTTCCCTTTGGGTAAAACTCTTTGCTACAAGTCTAGCCTTAAAAGGTGCGGACCTTTCCTACACTGCATCTCTTCTTATATAGATCCATTTACACCCTATGGGTCTAACCCCTTCAGTTGGTCTACAAGTTCCCATCATTGAATTGAAGTCCATTGACTCCATTTCAAGGTCCATGGCTTTGATCCATTTGGTCCTTGTCTCACGCCATTCATTGCTGTTTATAAGACAATGGATCTTCTACGCCATCATCGTATGACAACTTGAGTTTCAATAAACCCAAGTAGCGGTCGGGTTGGGAAACAACCCTCCCATCTGCGTCGAGGCATTCCCAACGATTGAGAAGGACGTGGTCGACTTAAGGTGTTGACTCCTCCATCAACTCTTGATGAGGTCCACTTGATCAACAACTCTTGTTGGTTCATGTGTAGCTTCATTTAGTACCAATTTACTACGCGATTTATGGTTTCTCATGTGATCTTCCTCCAAGAACGTGGCGTTTGTCGATACAATCACCTTATTTTCTTGTGGGTCGTAGAAAAGACCACCTCTCGTTTCTTTGGGATAGCCAAAACATTGACACAATCTTGAACGAGGTTCCAGTTTCTTTGGATTTGTCACGAGTACGTGTGTCGGGCATCCCCAAATCCTGAAGTGTTGTAAACTAGGTTTACGCCCCTTCCAAAGTTCAAAAGGTGTTTCTGATACACTTTTTGACGGAACACTATTCAAGATTTGAACTGCAGTCTCTACTGCGTATCCCCAAAACGAGGCAGGCAATTGAGCATAGCTCATCATAGAACGAACCATGTCTAACAAGATTCTATTTCTCCTTTCTGACACACCATTTTGTTGTGGTGTATTAGGTGCAAAGAGTTAAGATTTAATTCCATGTTCTATCATATAGTCCTGGAATCTCAAATCCATATACTCTCCACCTCGATCGGATCGAAGTGTTTTAATGGTTTTTCCTAATGCATTCTCTACTTCAGCCTTATACTCTTTGAACTTTTCAAGAGCTTCAGACTTGTGATGCATTAGGTATAGATAACCATACCTCGAATAATCATCTATAAAAGAGATGAAATATTCGTACCCTCCTCGAGGTTTAACATTCACCGGACCACAAAGATCCGAATGTATAAGTTCTAAGTGTTCTACGGCTCTATAACCTTTTCTAGTAAAAGGTCGTTTGGTCATTTTACCTTCCAAGCAAGACTCGCAAGGCCGTAAAGAATCATCTTCTAATTTGTTTAGAAGTCCATTCTTAGAAAGTCTCTCAATCCGGTTGAGATTAATATGACCAAGTCTAAGATGCTACAGATAGGTATTATTATTTGGAGAAATTCTTTGTCTTTTATTTTGAGTGTTAGCATTCTTAAACATCTCATGATTTAAAATTGCTTTGGTTTTATTCGTTTGATGATGCATGAAGCCATTTTTCAATTTAGCGAACAAATATTGACACCTCTCTTTCAAAATGAACGCTTCATTGATTGAAAAAGAAATACAATAACCAAGTTCTATTAAACAAGAGATAGAAATTAAGTTCCTTTTAAGCTTAGGAACTATATACAGATTTTTTAAAGAAAGAAATTTATCTTCGAAAAATAACTTGGCATCTCCCATCGCACGAGTGAGACGACGCGTCTCCGCTCGACTTCGAGCGTCATCTCACCTCTTCTTGAGCTCCTTGAAGGAACTTGTTTCTGAAATGAAGAGCAAACGTGATTAGTGGCTCTGAAATCAAGTATCCAGTTAAATCATCATTTTCCACTAAACAAGTTTCAAGAACAAGTAAATCTAATTTACCTTTCTTCTCTTTGAGCTCGTGAGGTATTTTTGGGCGCTTTCTCTTCCAAAGGCCCATCCATGTTGCAGTGGAAACACTTTCCTTTATCTGCAAGCTTGGCTTTTCCCTTGCCTTTGTCAACAACAGGTGCCTTCCCTTTCCCTCTTATTTTCTTCTATTGGGTCTTCTTAAGCCCAAAAGATGAGCTACAAGACTTAGTCCCAGAGGATGAACCCTTCTGGAACCTTTTGGAATGGGCAAACAGATTTTCCTCTCCATCGGTCTGTCCCTTATTCTTCATAAGAGACTGGAAAGTCTTTAGTTCATTGAGGAGAGTAGTCAGGTTATACTCTATTTTGTTCATCACCGCATTGCTGCGGAATTGCAGGAAACTCTTCGGAAGAGATTCCAAGATGAACGATACTTGACTCTGCTCGTCAATGACCGCTCCGTTCATCTCAGCCACGTTGAAGTGGACCATCAGATCAAGAATGTGTTCTCTCACCGATGACCCCTCCTTCATACGAGAGTTATAAATGTATTTGAGGGATTCGTGCCGAATCTGTCCAGACGGTTGTCCAAACATCTCCTGCAGTGAACTCATGATCTCACGAGCTGAGACCATGCCCTCGTGCTTTTTGGCCAGAACTTCAGAAACACTAGCCAAAATGTAGACTTTGGCCTTATCATTGCCCTTCATCCAGCGGTCGTACGCCTTCTTAACAGATTGAGGAGCGTTACGGCGTGGAATCGAGGACATTCCTCGCTTAAATGCGAACCGAAGGTCGTCAACAACGAAATCGTATTCAAGTTGGACTTCCACGTAGTAAAATTCTCACCGCTTAAACGGTCGCTTTTAAGTAAGGCTATTATTGAGGACGACATCTTTGAAAATCCAAAATAGTTCTAATTAGTTATGCCTTTAAACCCATTGTAAAAACCAATCTAATTTAGCATAATTATTAAAGAACCCTAGTGTTTAAACTAAAACTCATTGTTTAAGTTAAACCTTTAATTTTGCAACGATACTTCAAGGGTTTAGAACAAAAGCCTCCGTCAAGCAATCACATCATTCCTCCCTTGAATTGAGACTTTCTCACCAATTCCCACTACCGAGAGCATCTCATGTCCCAATGGTTCTTAGCTACCATTTGTTTGGTCAAGGACTTGTTAACTAACTTAACTCATCCCGTAAATGTGACCCTACCATTTTCAAATCCAATAGGCTCGAGCCAACAAGCTACTATTAAGAAAGACAACTGCTGACAAACAACCTAAGAGACCCTATCCATTTCTGGAGTTCGCGGTGTTCCAATCCCTATAGTCAGGCCCTCCGTAGGGTTTGGCTGTTTCAAGACAACCTAGCAGGCGGACTATAGAAATCTCACGGTGCGACCTAATGGAGGAGACCGTAGGATACGTTGACACGCGTCCTGCTCCCATTTACTATGGATACTTCCCTCATTCACCTTGGTATTGAACCATGCAAACACATACCGTAGGGAGACGCCCTATTGACGCTGCGTAGCCGAGCATGGAACTCACGGTGTGAACTCTTGAGGACGTGAGAGTAAACTCGATGCGAACATCTCGTTTTCTCCCACTAAAGTTCCTAAAATTAGGGTATGGATTTAACTTAGTCGGATTCTGGCTAAAAGAATTTATCTAAGTCTATGCCTATTATAACTATTATAACTAGGTCTTAAAACCTTATGTCTAGGTGAATAAATATTTTAATTACCTAGAGATAAAACAGAACTGAGGTTAATTCAACTCAGGTTTCGGGTCAGTTCCCAGGTAGGAGGTGTTTCGTTAACCGTCAGCTTAAGTAAGTACTGACCTTAGAAGCGAACTTCACCCCAGTAGAGTTCCTTATAACCAAAGTCCTAAAGTCCTACTATATTTTAAACTATTTAAAATATTACGTAAGACTTATTTCTAATCCTATTAGAAATTGAAACTTAGATCTAAATTAATTTTAAACAATTTAAAACTAATTAAATTTAACCCAAGTTCCTATGTTTGCATGCATTTCTTTATTATAGGTTATGATTTCTAAAACCCCTTTAATTTATAACTTTTATAAATTTTAATAATTAACCTATGATAAAGAAACTATATTATAAATCCAACAATCAATATTCAAATTGGAATTATAAAAGATATTCAACTTCTTGAATCATAAAATTACTTAAACAAAATAACATTTATTTTAATCTAAGTAATTTCATGCTCCATGCAATTTATTTTCCATATAATCTAATTATAACACTTATAATTAATTACTCATGAAAAAAATAAATTAGTCATGCATTCAACCATATTCATATAACATTTATATAAATAAAATGCATGAACATGCTTATCCTAAGGTGAGAATAATCTAAATGACATTCGCATAGATAAATACCTGTAAAACTGGAATAATTTGGCCCCTAAAGTGCAAAAAAAAAAAATACATTAATTTATTTCATGAAACCGGTCCAAAAACACCCTGAACCGGCCTTGAACCGCTCGAACCGGACCAAAAACATTGAACCAGTCAAACCGGTCTGCGGTGGCTTTGAAAGCCCGACGTTACTGTAACGCCGATGGCGCGTTACCAACGCCCGCTTCGTCGTCTTCTTGCGCTACTGGTATCGGGATGGCGTTGCAATGCTTGAGGGCGCGTTATGTAACGCCACCGACTCGCGAGCGCCGCGTCGATAGAGAGCGCTGGCGTTGCGACGCTGTTCTTCAGCGTTGCAACGCTGCTGCTTCGGCAGCAGCTTTCTCCCACGAACACAGTAGCTTCATCTTGCAATTTCTTCTTCGATTCTCCACCGAATTGCTTGAAACTTGTCCCGAACGACTCGTAACTAAATTACAGACTCAATTTTGTACTTTTTGCCCAAAAACGCAGGGGCCTTTACATACAATTTGATCAAAATCAAAGGTAAACTATGACAAAAAAACTCCTAAACAGTATTACAACAAACCAAATGCAATTCCCACCAAATCAATGCAATTTTGTTTCAAAACAAAACAATACAAGCATGCTCTGATACCAATTGATGGAGATCTGATCTCCTTGAGCAGCGGAAACGTGTTTGGGATCGTAATTGCTTGATTGTTTTCATTGAACCAAAAACCAGTACAATGATAAATAAAACAAAACAAGCATGGAAATTAATTCTAATCCAATTAGGCATGAATTAATTGCATACAAACATACTAAGTTTAACAATTAAACTAAGAAGAAAGAGGTATAAACGTTTACCTTTGTAGACTCGCAACAACTCCTTGCTCCAAGCCAATTCCAGTAAATCAGCAACACAACAACTCTCTGTTTTTCAAGCAGGAACACTACCACTTGGAAAACCCTCTATGTCTCTGAGTGCTTAGATCTCTCCTTTGTGGGAAGGATTCCAACAATTGGAAAAATTTGGGAATGAGAGTGTGAGAGAGAGAGAATTCTTTCAGAGACCCTTACTCCAAAATTTTGCAGTTCGATCACTTTCTTCTTCTCACCCACCAGGAGAAGAAGAAGCTTCAGTGGGCAACTCCCCACTCCCTATCGAGGGGGAGTTGGAGGGTAGTGGGAACGTGTCCTCCTGACACGTTTCTAATTAATATTATATTAATAATCAAATATTAATTAATTAAATCAAATCATATTGAATTCAATTATAATATTAATTAAATTGATTAAATCATATTTAATCATTTTACCCTTTAACCTATAGTTTAATGTACAACCAGTGCACATTAAATTTTATCCTATAGTTTGCAAATGTGAATCACATTCACATTTAATATAATATTTGAACTCTTTCAGATATTCAATTCTCTCATATAATTTAATAATATATAGTTCCAAAACTATATATTATATCGTATCAATATACATTAAATATATTCCCTAATGAATTTGAACATTTCAAATTCAAATGATCTAAGAACCCTTTATGAGCTAGAAGGTGGACCTAATGGACCTACAGATCAGAAGCTCCAACGATACGAGACTGCTCGGTTAATCTCATTAACCTCACAATCAACATTCGTTAACTGCGGGAACACTTTACTAAAGTCCCACAGCTACACTCTTCTCACTGCAGATATATTTCTGTGTCCATGGATATTGACAAATAACAGCAAGTCAATCCTTCACGAATGTTCGTAACACCAGCTGGGTCAAATTACCATTTTACCCCTGGGTTACATCTTGTGCCTTAAGTACCAGTGCTCCTCTAATGAACAATTTGTTTGTGGTCCTACCAACAAACAGAGTCCCTCTCGAGCCAATGAGAGGGTCGGACCCTTTGTTCAAGTCCCGGAGACACAACTTAAGGGAACATTCCTCTACTTACACTAGTAGGCGGGAAGGAGTGAATTCCATCTTGCTAAGTTAAGTTCCCAGCCGCTCACTCGGTCTTGTCCCCAAGAAGGTAGGCATATTGAGTTGGCGAATCTGGCCACTCTCACCCATACTAGTCAAAAGACAATCCCTCGCGAACAAGAGCTCGTAACCTGCTCAGGATTGAGATCATGTTGCCTAGGTCATCCTAGTGTAATGGAAATCTAACTAGTCAACGGAGTTACAGCTAGAGATTACTATTTCGTGGTCCGGTCTTATGTAATCTCATTACATAGGATATCCCCACTCACATGTCATCTACACGAACACGTTAGGATCACAGTGTTTGTATCAAATACAAAGTGGGCCACATCCATAGTTTAATCAGGGTAAGGTACCCAAACCTTATCCCCTAACTATAGACCCTTTAGGCTGTATCTCGAATCGAGATCCTTTTTATGTACATTACATTCAATTAGAGATTCATTTAACAACCTTGGATGTTTAGCTTATTGGATTTAGGGTTTTAAATAAAGGCAAACTCGTAGATAACGAACAATAACACTTTATTGAAATAATAACACTTTATTATATTAATTAGAACATAATTACAAACTACGAGTTTTAGGGCACAAATCCCAACAGTACTAAAACATTACAGTAATGTAAATACAATAAACTAGGGCATTTAAACCCTTTGTTCAAAATACTCCCACTTTCTCTAGTTGGGGAAGACTTGTATACCTAGACCTTCTAGGTGACTCTCAAATACTTTAGCCGTGAGAGCTTTTGTAAAAGGATCAACAACGTTGTGTTCTGAGGTTATCTTCGTGACAATCACGTCTCCTCTATGCACGATCTCCCGAATGAGATAATATTTCCGCTCAATGTGCTTTCCCCTCTTGTGACTTCGGGGTTCCCTCGAATTTGCCACTACACCACTGTTATCGCAATATAGTGTGATGGGCAAAGTCATACTTGGAACAACTTCCAAATTTAGCATGAATTTCTTTAACCAAACACCCTCTTTAGCGGCTTCAGAAGCTGCTACATATTCGGCCTCCATGGTGGAATCAGCGATGCATCCTTGCTTGACGCTTCGCCATACTATAGCTCCTCCGTTAAGAGTAAATACTGACCCTGATGTATATTTCTGAGAATCTTTATCAGTCTGAAAGTCAGAATCCGTGTATCTTGTAAGGATCAAATCCTTAGCCCCATACACAAGCATGTAGTTACTTATTCTCCGTAGATACTTAAGGATTGTTTTAACCGTTGTCCAGTGTTCAAGTCCTATAGATTGGATTGATACCTACTAAACATTCCTACTGCAAAACAGATGTCAGGCATAGTACACAACATGCGTACATCAGGCTCCCAACAGCTGATGCATAAGGAATCCGTCTCATATCCTCAACTCCTTGAGGTGTCTTAGGACATTGTTCCTTAGACAAATGAGCTCCATGTCTAAAAGGCAATAAGCCCTTTTTGGAGTCTTGCATCGTAAACCTTGACAACACTTTGTCTATGTAAGATGTTTGAGACAAGGCTAGTGTTTTATTCTTGCGGTTCCGAACAATCTGGATTCCAAGAACAAACTGTGCATCACCCAAATCTTTCATTTGGAATTGCGTAGCTAGCCAATTCTTAATGTCAGTAAGATATCCTACATCATTCCCAATGGGTAGGATATCATCCACATATAGAACTAGGAATGCGACATAACTATTGATGATTTTCTTGTAGACACAAGGTTCATCATCATTCTGGTCAAACCATAAGATTTGATTGCGTCATCAAATCTTATATTCCAGGACCTAGAGGCTTGTTTCAGTCCATAAATTGACCTTTTAAGCCTTCAAACCTTTTGCTCTTGTCCTGCTTCAACGAACCCTTTGGGTTGGTCCATGTAGATGTTTTTCTCACGATTGTCATTCAAAAAGGTTGTCTTGACATCCATTTGCCATATCTCATAGTCATAATATGCGACAATGGTAGTAGGATACGGATAGACTTTACCATAGCAACAAGTGAAAAGGTTTTCTCATAGCCAACCCCTTCAACCTGGGTATAACCCTTTGCTACTAGTCTAGTTTTAAAGGTTAGCACCTTCCCATCTACACCACGCTTTCTCTTGTAGATCCACTTACAACCTATAGGTTTTACCCCATCAGGCTTATCTACAAGATCCCAAACAGAATTGAAGTGCATAGACTCCATTTCTTGGTCCATGGCTATGACCCATTTGTCTTTGTCTTTGTCAACCATCGCTTGATTATAAGTCGATGGATCCTCGCAGTTGTCATCTAGTATAACAACGTGGGTTTCAGATAAACCCATGTAATGGTCAGGTTGTGTTATAACTCTCCCACTACGTCGAGGCATACTCAACTCTTGAGATGAACTCTCTTGACTAGACAAGCTAGTATCAACAACTTTTGTTGACGTACTAGTTTTATTAGCAACCTTTGCTATTGTTCCGTCTAACTCACTCAACACAATTTTACTTCTTGGTTTGTGGTCCCTTATGTGGTCCTCCTTTAAGAAGGTGACATTTGTCGACACAAAAACCTTATCTTCTGATCATAGAATAAACCACCTCTTGTTTCTTTTGGGTAGCCTACGAATAGGCACAATTTTGAACGTGAATCCAACTTCTTTGGATTTGTCACAAGCACATGTGCTGGACAACCCCAAATTCTAAAATGACATAAACTACCTTTACGTCCTTTTTAGAGTTTAAAAGGTGTTTTAGAAACACTTTTTGAGGGCACATTGTTCAAAATGTATACCGCGGTCTCTACTGCGTAACCCCAAAATGAACTAGGGAGATGAGCATAACTTATCATTGATCGAACTATGTCCAACAAGGTTCTATTTCTCCTTTCCGATACACCATTTTATTGTGGTGTACCGGGAGCCGAGAGTTGGATGTAATTCCATGTTCTATCATATTGTTCTGGAATTTTAAATCCATGTACTCTTCACCTCGATCTGATCGAAGTGTTTTAATTGTTTTACCCAATTGATTTTAAACTTCAGTCTTGAATTCCTTGAACTTTTCAAGTGCTTCAGACTTATGTTGTATTAGATAAATATGCCCAAATCTAGAATAATCATCTACAAAAGAGATGAAATATTCATAACGTGCTCTGGTTTTAACACTCAACAGACCACAAAGGTCTGAATGTATAAGCGCAAGAGGTTCTTTGGCTCTATAACCTTTTCCACTAAAAGGTCTTTTAGTCATTTTGCCTTCTAGGCAGGATTCACATACAGGTAAAGTATTTTCTTCTAACTCATTTAGAAGTCCATTCTTTATCAATCTCTCAATCCTATTAAGATTAATGTGTCCCAATCTAAGATGCCAAAGATGAGCATTTTCTTTAGGAGAAATTTTACGTTTCTTAGTTTGTGCGTTTGTAGTTTTAAATAATTCAGTGTTCAAAACCATTTTGACTGAATTAGGCCTTAAAACATACAACCCATTTTCTAATGAAGCTGAACATATTTCCACACCTTTCTTCAAAATAAACATTTTATTCATTGAGAAAGATACAGAAATACATTGTTCTATAAGGCAAGAAATTGAAATAAGGTTTCTAGTAAACCTCAGTATCACTAATATATTGTCTAACAACATATATTTCTTGCCAAAATACTGACTTCATCGTGCCTCTTCGCTACACAATGAGAGACGACTTCTCCATTTCCAACCCGGAGTGTTATCTCTCCTTTCTGTAGCTGCTGCCAGGAATCAATTCCCTGAAAAGAAGAGCAAACATGATTAGTGACGCCTGAATCAAGTATCCAAGAATTTTTATCAGTATCCACTAAACAAGCTTCTAGACAAAGTAAATCATATTTACCTTTCTTGTTCTTTTCTGCAATGTACTTCGGACAGTTTCGTTTCCAATGCTCGTTTTCGTTGCAGTGGAAACACTTTCCTTTGTCAGCAACTTTTTTGACTTTCTTGCCCTTTTGTGCGGCAGCTTTGTCAGCTCGTTTCCATTTACCAACCTTTTTCATGTTCTTCTTCTTCCCTTTCAGGTTAAAAGAAGATGAAACTACTGTTTTTGATCCAGAGGTCGAACCTCTTTGATAACTCCTACTGGCAACATTTGTCTCACCTTTCGATCCCTAAATTTTCATCAAAGATTGGAAGGTCTGGAGTTCATTCAGAAGGGAGGTAAGATTAAAAGTAAGCTTGTTCATAACAACATTACTTCTAAACTGTAGGAAACTATCTGGAAGGGTTTCCAGAATGAAACTGACCTGACTCGATTCATCGATGGAAGCACCATTCGACTCCGCGATGTTAAAGTGCACCATCATATCCAGGACATGATCCCAAACAGATGTACCCTCTGACATCCGCGAGTTGAATATGTACTTTAGGGCATTGTGTCGGGCCTGTGTGGACTGTTGTCCAAATATAACCTGCACTGAATCCATGATTTCCTTAGCGGTCATCATGCCCTCATGCTTCTTGGCTAATATGTCAGACATACTTGGCAGCATGTAGACCTTGGCCTTATCATTGGCCTTAATCCATCAATCATATGGATCACGAACATTTCGTGACGCATTCGAGCCTGGCACCTGAGGACACTTCTCAGTTAGCACAAACTTCAGATCATCCACTACCAATATAGTGTTGAGTTTGTTTTTCCATATCATCATATTCTCTCCGGTTAACTTTTCCGCACCCAATAAGGAAATTATAGAGCTAGACATTTTGCTGAAAATTTACAAACAAATTTGTATGAGTTTCTTGCTATAATTGTCTAATCCAATCATGTTTTAGCTAATTATCAAATGATTCCTAGGTCATTTATAATTTGCAATGATACTCCAAAGGTTTAGAGTGTATAACACCGAAGGGTAATCAAAAACACTTTTCTTCTGGATCAAGACAATCTTGGCCAAAACCTAATGCCAGAATAACTCTTATTCCTATAGGCTTTAGTTACCATTGTTCGGTCAGGATACATACACTTCTTATGTACCTTGTAAGTGTAAACCTCTGTCTTTAGATCCCAGAGTCCCCATCCAATAAAATTCGTCGAATGGAGGACTAGATTGAAAAATAAACTATTCTTTATCCCTTTCGGGTGTCTACTGTGTTTGATCCCCTATGATCAAGCCCTCCGAAGGGATTGTCTGGTCCAGGCCAAACTAGCAGGCTGACCATAGTGATCTTACGGTGTAAACCGACTGAAGAGACCATAGGTTTTGTTTTCACTAAACCTGCTCCCACTCACATGTACCCTATCCATTCACCTTGATATTGACTCATACAAACACCATTCGAAGGGGGACGCTCCCGTTTGCGTCATGAGGCCAAGTATGAGTCTCACGGTGTGAACTTTCCAGAGATACGTAGGTGGAAAAATATGTATCACATACACTTTTCCTCCTACTGGATACTTTAAATCTATAAGAATCTTACTTAGGCTAAACCCGGCTAATGGTTTTACCTAAAGTTATCAATATAACTCTTATATCGATAATCAATATAACTCTTATATTGATTTTATCCCAAGTTTGCTAATATAACTTTTATATTAAGCCTAGGATTTCTAGTTTATTAACCCCTTAATAAACCCGCTGACGCTACTATGATTTATAGACTCTCTGATTAAATTTCACTCCCAAGTCAGTTTCCCAGGTAGGGGTGTTTCGTTTCCGTCAGCTTAAATACCCCAGCCTAGACAGAACTTTCCTTAGACAGAGTTACTCTTTTAATCATTGTTTATAAATCACTTGGTTCCTAATTCTAATATAATTAGAACTAGATAACCTAAGGTATATTATTTCCAAGTTCTAAACATTTTAAAACTAATAATTAACCTTAGGTGACATGCATACTATGTTATAGTGCTTGATCATTCATCTCATGAATAATAAGACATACATAGCATAATCATCTCATGAAATATAATGCATGTCAATGCTGTCCATAAATTAATATAACACCTTATATTAATTAATCATGCAAACTATATAATATAACTTTTTATATTATAAATGATGCATGAAAATGCTTAACCTAAGGTGGGATATCTAAATTAAAAGCATACATTATGCATGACAATAATTACACAACAATTGTTTAATTTAAATAGCAAAATTAGACCAATTTTGGCACCGTAAAACCAATCTTAATTAATATAATCTAATTATATTAATTAAAATTAAATAAATTAAATAAAAATAAATATAAAACGCTTTTATATTTATTATATATAATAAATCTATTTTCTGCCCGTTGCTCCTTCGCGTGAAACGTCTGTGGCGTTGCAACGTTGTTACCAGCGTTGCAACGCTGCGATTTGTCCTCATCTACCCGTTGAAACGCGCCTCAGCAGCAGCGTTGCAACGCTAATAACAGTGTTGCAACGCTATCGTCTTCTGCGCCCCTCCTTCCGCAAGCGCAACGTTGCAACGCCAATGAACTGCAACGCTACACACAGATAGCAAAGAAAAAGCTCCATTTCTAGCTCGTTTTCTCTTCGATCTTCTCAACAACCACTTTGCCTCGATCGACACGCACTTACAGACTCGATTTACATAATAAAATGCCCAAAACAATAGTCGCTTACATTAAATAATTCAACGAAATTATGTAAATCTAAGTGCCAAAATTGAAAACGTCTAATTCGCAAACCGTTCATACATCACATGCAAAACAGTAAATCCCACCTCGTTCTTGAAAAATCCAGAACGTAAATTAAGAACGCAATTGGGCTCTGATACCAATTGAAGGGAATCGAATCCCGCAACGGAAGCGATAGCGAATCACACGTTCTTAATTTCGTTACATGGATTACATTCAAGAACAAACTTAACTAGATTAAACATATAATATCAAGATGGACAGCGAGAACAATACCTTTGAAGAACTTTTCTTCGAGTGTTCCTTCTCCCATGATCACGATCTCAGCAACACGAACCCAAACGATCACCGACACTACCACCAGATCTAATATCAAGATGGACAGCGAGAACAATACCTTTGAAGAACTTTTCTTCGAGTGCTCTTTCTCCCACGATCACGATCTCAGCAACACGAACCCGAACGATCACCGACGCTACCACCGGATCTTCTTCGTTGTTCTCTAGGTGAGGGAGGAAAGTGGGTTCCCTTTAGGTGAGATGAGATGTTTGTGAGATTCTAGTTGGAACTCTTTCCAACACAATGTGGGAGAATTCTCTAGGGTTTCTCAAAGTGATGGAATCACTTCACTTACTTACATCTCATGCAACTATATATATAGGGAAAATGAGATGAAAATTACCATCCTATCCCTCTTATATTTTTCCACTATTATATGGTTTATATGTGAATCTAATTCACATTAAAACCATATATTATATCAATTATATCATATATAATTGATATAACACCTCATGTATGAAATTGAACACTTTAATTTTATTCCTAACTTTATACCCTCAATATTACCATGTTGAGCCAACGGATGGATCTAATGGACCTACAGTTCATGAGCACTAATGAGGTGAGATTAACTGGTCAAACTCTTTGATCCAGTTAATCAATATTCATTAACTACAAGTCACTCCACTATAGACTCTCTTCTCACTGTAGATTATATTGTGTCCACTGATATAATCATTACCCATGAGTCGACCCTTCACAGATTGTTCGTAATCACGGCTGGTTCAAATTATCGTTTTACCCCTGTGATTACCTCTTTGTTCCTTAAGCACCACTAATCCTCTAATGAACAACAAGTCTAAGGTCCTACCATAGACTCATACCCTCATAGAGGGCGGGGCCCTGTTGTTCAAGGCCTGGAGTCAGTTCTTAAGGGAACAATCTATTTAATTCCTTAGTGTAGGAATGAGTGAATTCCATCTTACAAAGTTAAGTCCCCAGCTACCTACGAGGTTCTGTCCCTGAGAAGGTAGATTTATTGAGTCGGCTACAGACCACTCTCACCCATACTAGTCTAAGCACAAACCCCTATAAGCAGGAGTTCTTAACTTGCTCGGGATTTAGGTTGAGTCACTAATGACCATCTATAAATTATCAGTCTTATCCTGTTAACAGTGTTACACTGGTTAGACTAATAATTTGCAGTCCAGTCTTGTATGAACTCTTCATACAGGATGCCCCAACTCGCATGTCAACCACATGAATGAGTTGGATTACCTAATTTGTACTAGTTACAAAGTAGGTCGCATCCATGGTGTTACCAGAATGAGATTTCCAACCTTATTCTTATACCATAGACCATTTAGGTTATATTCTTGAACGCAATCCAAATAGTGTCCTCTACACTGATGTTCAAGATATATTATAACCTTGGAGCTTAGTTTATTGGATATATAAAACAAGAATATAATTTTATCAAAACAAATAACTCTTTATTTATTTGATCAAAATTACACAAGTTTAGGGCATAAATCCCAACAGGGAGCTGGGAACTTGACTACGCGAGATGGAATTCACTCGTTCCCGACTTAGGGAAACTAGAGAGGTTGTTCCCTTAAGTGTTGTCTCCAAGGCTTGGAAAACGGGCACCCACCCTCTCACTGGCCTGAGAAGGGTGTTGTTTATGGTTGGACCATACAATGTTGTTGTTCATTAGAGGAGCAGTGGGGACTTAAGGAGCAAGAGGTAGACACAGGGGTAAAACGGTAATTTGACCCAACAGTGTCTACGAACAACTTGTGAAGGGTTGACTCACGGGCATTGATTATATCAATGGACACAACTTATCCTACAGTGATGGGAGTGCAACTACGGGTTTTAGTGGAGTGTTACCGTAACTAATAAATGTTGAATAACCGGGTCATAGAGTTTGACAGGTTAGTCTCAAATCATTGGAGCTCGTCATCTGTAGCTCCATTAGGTCACTCGGTTGGCTCAAACTAGATATATTGAGGGTTTATAGTTTGGTGTGGATTTGAAGTGTTCAAATTCATTAAAATTGTATTTATGTCATTTATATGAGATATGATTGACATATTATTGAGTTTAATGTGAATGAGATTCATACTAAACTATAGGTTAGCCTATAGTGTTAATTTAGAGAAATTGGATTGAGAGAAATTAAATTTAACGTGATTCAATTTAAAATCCACAATTATACAAATGTGATTTGTATAATAAGATATGAGATATCTTATTATGTGTGTTATGCAAATATGATTTGCATAACCTAATGTTGTGGTAAAATGGTAAATAGATGAAGATTTCAACTCCACCTATCACCATTATATGAGGCCTTTGTGAGAAGGTTTTTTAAGAGTAATTGCTCATTTTTTGGATTCTCACCAAAATTCACTCTCTCAAACTCTCACATTCTCTCTAAAGTTCTCTTTACCCCAAACCAAAGGGAGTCCCACTACTCTCCATCTACCAACCGAGAACAACCGAGAAGATCAATTAGAGGTGTCCAATCCGTTCGGTTCGAAAGATCGTGATCGTAGAGATCGAGGGCATGAAGAGTTCGTGATCAGAGAAGGTAATCTCAAAGAAGTGTTGTTCAACAAGTAATCGTTGCTCACTATTTTTCTTTGTTTTAACATGTTTAGCCTAGGATTTATGTGATAAATTTAGTTTTAAGAAAACGTTTTTCACAACGAACACCACGACGATTCAAAATCGTTTCCGCTGCGCGAGTTTCATGCCCTTCAACCATAATTACTTGTTAGGTCAATTATGAAATAACAATAGATATGCAAATACTAATGAGGCGTCAATTCAGAAGTAGATGCACAGTCATAAGATTAAAGCGAAGAATTCGAGAATTAAAGCCTGAATAGTTAAAAGTTACAAACTAGCCTCACTACTTTACAATTGGTTTTGGCCGACCTATGAACCAGAAGAGGACGTTTAACCGAGCATAGTCACGATCACACCAACGACCTCCATGGTCTTCATCGATACAACCCAAAAATTATAAAAATACTAAAAAAACTAATCTAAACTATAATCTAGAGCTAATCTCGAAAGTGGGAGAAAAGTCTCCACTTAGTTCGTACAAAACCTGAAAGAAAAGTTCATATTTATAATAACTGGGAGCGTCCATCTAAATAAGGGAAATATCTTCGACGTCGAGACGCTTAGAACAGTGTCTAGACGCTCTGTGTGCAGTTTTTCTTGCTTGAGAGTGATCAATGTCTAGACGATCCTTTTAGGCATCTAGACGCTCTGCATGCGGTCTCATTGGCTTGTCAATCTCTTATTTCCTCAATTTGATGCATTTCTTGTTACAATCTTTCCCTTTTAACTCTCGATCGTTCCTAAGCCTCTGGAATGACTTCGAAATACAAATCTCCTGTAAAATAGACAATTAAGCACATGAGAGTAGCAAGACTAGCATAATATAAATAGATAAAGATAACACTTTTATGGTGCTATCTGTCACGATCACACTTTTTGAAGGGTCTCGAGTGATCGTGCGACACTTGTTCCCGCACTTGAACAAGTAAGCCAACGTAGTGAGAAAGGATCGTCGGTGGCACAATGGCCGTATCTCGCAACCTCCACCCCCGTTTCAAGAGAAAACGATTTTCGAAAATAGGGTCAGAGAAAGTTTGGAAAACATTTGGAAAAGCTTTTGAGAAAAGATTGTTATATGCTAGCAAGCAAATAAGGGTCAACCACGCTCACGATAGCATATAACTCCGGGTAGGAAGATTTGACGACTAGTCGCATCCCCCTATAGTATATTATATGAAAAATTAGCTATTATAAGCATGAACATGAAAAGTGGCGAGGAGTCATACACTCGCGAAAATACAAGGAAAAGTAAACAACCTACTCTAGGGAAAGTAAGTACATGAAAGCATTGTAAAAGGGGTTGGATGGGCATGCGACCATGGGCAACACGCCCTGGACAAGCATGACCGTGACATCCTCCCCCACTTAATTGGTTGACGTCCCTGTCAACCGACTGTCTTCGAACTCAGCAATCTTGATGGCGGCTGACTTCAGGTCTTCAGCGCGCTCCCAACTGATCTCAGCTTCAGGGAGTCCCTTCCATTTTACTAGGAACACTTGAACATCTTTCCTTGGCTGGCCGACTCGTCGTGTTCTGTCAGCTAATATCTCTTCTACTTCCTTCTCAGTAGTGTTCTTTATTGTCACAGGAGGTCTGGATACCTCATTTCGAGTTTCATCCTTAGGATCCGGATGATAGGGTTTCAAGTTACTTACGTGGATGACAGGGTGGACTTTCATCCACGAAGGAAGTTGAACCTTATATGACGTTTTGCCGACTTTCTGGATCACTTCTACAGGGCCCTCATACTTCCGTACTAGGGGTTGGTCTTTGTTTCCTCGGAATCGGAGTTGTTCCAGCTGCAGTTTAATCAACACTTTCTCCCCCGCTTGGAATTCTAAGGGGCGACGCTTTTGATCGGCCCACTTCTTCATTCTCTTTGACGCTTTCTCAAGATAAGCATGAGCCACTTCCGACGTTTGTTTCCACTCCTTAGTGAAGTTGTACGCTTGAGGGCTTTTCCCCACATAAGGGTGGTCTATGACATGGGGCATGGTCGGTTGTCTCCCACACACGATTTTAAAGGGGGTTTTCCCTGTTGCAGAACTCTACTGACAATTGAAACTAAACTGAGCCACGTCGAGCATATCGACCCAGTTTTTCTGCCTTTCATCGATGAAGTGTCGCAGGTATTCCTCCAACATGCTGTTGAATCGTTCAGTCTGTCCATCGTCTGCGGGTGGTAACTGGAAGAGATGTTCAGGTTTGAGCCTAATAGCATGAATAACTCTGTCCAAAAGGTCCCTGTGAATCACCCATCTCGGTCGCTGATAATGCTCTCTGGGACGCCCTATAGTTTTACGACATTCTTGAAGAACAATTGGGTCGTCATCTCTACCGAACACATCTTTGGAGTCGGAATGAATGTCGCGTATTTCAAAAATCTGTCGACAACGACTAAGATTGCTTCTAATTCGCCGACCTTGAGAAGGTGGGTGATAAAGTCCAGCGAGACACTTTCCCAGGATCGCGTAGGGATTGGCAGGGGTTCCAGCAACCCTGCTACTTTTGTTCTCTCGACCTTGTCCTCGCTGATGATCGAGCATGTCTTGGTGAACTGCATAACATCGTCACGTAGGTTTGGCCAGTAATATCCCCTCTTTAGTAGGGAATAGGTTCTCTGTCACCCAGTGTGGCCTGCCCATAGCGTGTTGTGGCACTCTTCTAACAACAACTTCCTCAAGTTCCCCAAACGGGGCACGTACAATCGATTCCCTCTCGTGAGCAAGAGGTCATCTTCTACCCAGAACTGTCGGGTTTTCCCTTCTCGAGCTAATTTAATGATCGTCTGTGTCGCGGGGTCATTCTCCAGGTGATCTTTGATGTTCTCGCGGATCGTTCCGTTCAACCTACTGCTTTTCAAGTGAGCTAGCATGCACAGGGCCGCATGCTCGCTCTTGCGACTAAGGGCATCTCCAGCTTGGTTAGCCCGATCGGGCTTATGCTCGAATTGGAAATCAAATTCTGCGAGACATTCTTGCCAGCGGGCCTGTTTAGAAGACAACTTCGGTTGATTAAAGAAGTGGCATATCGAGTTATTGTCAGTCTTGACTACAAACTTGGCCTCGAGGAGGTATTGTCTCCAGGCTCTCAGGTAGTGGACTACTGCCAACATTTCTTTCTCAGAGGCAACATACCTCTTTTCAACATCGTTTAGTTTCTGACTTTCATATGCGATGGGGTGCCCATCTTGAAGGAGGACACCGCCCAAGGCATAATCAGATGCATCGGTCTCCACTTCGAAAGGCTTAGTCATATCGGCAATCCCGAGCACTGACCCTTCCATCATGGCTTTCTTCAAGTCTTCAAAAGAGGTTTGACATTCTTGACTCCAGTTCCACTTGTTGTCTTTCTTCAGTAATTCAGTCAATGGTCCTGCGCGTTTAGAGAATCCTTCCACGAACCGCCGATAGTAATTGGCTAGCCCGAGAAAGGAGTGCACTTCTGTCACTGAGGATGGGGTCCTCCAATCTCGGATGGCATTGACTTTATCATCTTCCATACCAATCTGCCCACGCTCGATTACGTGTCCGAGGAAGTTAATGTGTTCTTATGCAAAGGAGCACTTTTCTCTCTTGACATAGAGCTGGTTCTTCCTCAAGTTCTCGAATATTAGTTGCAGGTGTATCTTGTGTTCTTCCATAGTCGGATTAGACCAGGATATCGTCGAGATATACTACCACAAACTTATCCAGATATTCGTGGAATACTTGATTCATCAAAGTACAAAAGGTAGCGGGGGCGTTGGTGAGGCCGAAGGGCATGACTAAGAATTCAAAGGCCCCATACCTTGTCACACAAGTCGTTTTTGGCTCGTCCCCTACTGCAATTCGTACTTGATAGTACCCCAATCTCAAATCGAGTTTCGAGAAGTATTTTGCCCCGTGGAGTCTATCAAATAGATCGGTGATGATGGGCAACGGATACTTGTTGCGAATCGTGAGCTTGTTTAGTGCGCGGTAGTCAATGCACAGTCGGAGACTTCCATCCTTTTTCTTCTGGAACAACACGGGAGCTCCATAAGGAGATTTGGCGGGTCTAATGAACCCGACGCTTAACAATTCAGCCAGTTGTTTCCTGAGCTCAGCCAATTCTGGAGGTGCCATACGATAGACGTTCTTAGCGGGCAGCTTTGCTCCAGGCACCAACTCTATTTCATGGTCTATGCCCCGATGTGGGGGTAAGGTCTTCGGCAAGCTATCGAGCATGACGTCAACGTATCTGTTTAGAACGTCCTGAATTTCCTTCGGCGCTGCTTGTTCCCTACTTTCCTCTTCTAGCAAGGGAATGGCCATAAAAGTTGGTTCATCGTGGGCAAGGCCCCTCTTCAGCTGAAGAGCAGATATCATTCTTGTTCCGTGGGGATGTTTGATGCTAGTTTGGAAGACTGTGGGGTTGGTCCCTGTAATCACCAAACAGTGAGCAAGGGGCATCGGTATAACTTTGTGTTCGAGGAGGAATTCCATCCCCAACACAACATCGAAGTCGTCCATCTTGACTATCACGAAAGTCCGCTTGTCCTCTCCAGGTCCCCAATTTCTTCGCGCTCTCTTCGCAATCCCGAGGATGGGCAAAGCAGCCGAGTTGGCGGCTTTCATCTTTCCTGTGTCTCTATGCCACACTAAGTTCAGGCGTCGAGCTTCGGTTTCGGTCATGAAGTTGTGGATAGCCCCAGAGTCGACCATAGTGTTCTTGGCCGCCCTGTGGTTAACCCACGCATCCACGTACATTAAGCCTCGCTCTAATGGCTCTTTCGTCTGATCTGTTTTCTTCTGGAGCGCAGACAGGAATTTCAGCGCCCCCATGCGAGGGTTGTCCTCACCCCCATTCTGACTTGCATCATCGTCAGGGTCTTGTGTTTCGGTCTCTGAGTTTGGTGCAAGGGTAGCTGTGAAGGCTTGGAGAGAGCTCGCCGAGAGATGCCTCTTACTCGGTGATTTTCCTTGAAATTGAGACAGGAGTAAGGGCCTTGATAAGGGGCCCTTGGTGTATACTGCTGGTTGGACCCTCGCCAATTATTGTCATTTCGTGGTTTGGAGGGTCTGCGATCTCCCCCTTCTTGTCTGTCTCCCCCGCCATTTCTAGGGGGACCTTGTTGGTGGTTCTTTTGTCCTCCACTAGAGAACGCCTGATTCCGTCTTGCATCTTGGCTTGGTTCGTTACTCAGATCGAACAAGCGCTCTACCGCAACATAAGCAGACACCAGGTCTTGTACTCTTTGTTCGTATAATTTTGTCTTCGCCTAAGGCTTTAGTCCCTCGACAAAACAGAAAACTTTATCTTTTTCGGACATGTCACGTATATCTAACATCAGCCCCGCGAATTGCTTGACATAGTCTCGGATGTTGCCGGTGTGTTTCAACTCCCGCAACTTCCTTCTTGCCAGAATCTCAACATTTTCGGGGAAGAACTGAGAACGTAGCTCTTGCTTCAGTTTTTCCCACGTGTCGATCGAGCAACGACCATCTTGGATGTCCACATATCTGGACCTCCACCATAATTTAGCATCCTCAGATAGATGCATTGTGCCAATCATCACTTTTGCTCTCTCTGTCACAGTGTCAGTTGCTTCGAAATACTGCTCAAGGTCGAAGATGAAGTTTTCTATCGCCTTGGCGTCTCGAACCCCACAGAAGGGTTTCGGTTCAGGAACTTTGTACTTCTTCGTCGGCATTCCGCCCCCAGTTGGGGTTTGGTTTCTAACAGCTCTTATGGTGACATTCAGTCTCACACTTATTTACATCATCTCGGCCTATAGACTTCCAGGCGGCTTTTACATCTTTCGAGAGGTCAAGAAACATCTCGACCTAATACTTTACGGGCTATGTCTAAGCCATCGACACGTTCCTCGATTTGGCAAGAGAGCGATGAGTTCTCGCCCGCTCAAGGCTACCACGTTGGGCAACTTTTCCTTCGAGGGTCTCAACTCGTATGATCAGTTCTTTGATGGGCATCCCATCAAGGCGCCACTACGCGATCGATTTTGTCGGCTTTGGATGCGATCTCTTCCGACGAGACTCCAAAACCGAATCATCGCTGTGGACTTCGACTA
Organism: Trichosanthes cucumerina; assembly: GCA_036507285.1. NCBI lineage: Eukaryota > Viridiplantae > Streptophyta > Magnoliopsida > Cucurbitales > Cucurbitaceae > Trichosanthes > Trichosanthes cucumerina. Next base: position 21,715,648 of record CM071841.1, read on the forward strand.
AGTAGAGCAGTTGCTCTTCGATCTCAGTCAATCGTTCTTTGTCCGATTTGTTCAATTGTTTTGAGGCAGCCATGATTGTCGGGTCGAATTTGAGGAGCTTACTCGGCTCTGATACCAACTGTCACGATCACACTTTTTGAAGGGTCTCGAGTGATCGTGCGACACTTGTTCCCGCACTTGAACAAGTAAGCCAACGTAGTGAGAAAGGATCGTCGGTGGCACAACGACCGTATCTCGCAACCTCCACCCCCGTTTCAAGAGAAAATGATTTTCGAAAATGGGGTCAGAGAAAGTTTGGAAAACATTTGGAAAAGCTTTTGAGAAAAGATTGTTATAGGCTAGCAAGCAAATAAGGGACAACCACGCTCACGATAGCATATAACTCCGGGTAGGAAGATTTGACGACTAGTCGCATCCCTCTAAAGTATATTATATGAAAAATTAGCTATTACAGGCATGAACATGCAAAGTGGCGAGGAGTCATACACTCGCGAAAATACAAGAAAAAGTAAACAACCTACTCTAGGGAAAGTAAGTACATGAAAGTATTGTAAAAGGGGTTGGACGGGCATGCGACCATGGGCAACACGCCCTGGACAAGCATGACCATGACACTATCAATACTCGATACTCGAAATCACTATATTAAAATTTGACCCATACACTACGGTATTGCAAATTTTACGCAATAATGTCCTCTCCTAAAAAGACTCTTTCAAGGTTCAGAGCTTGAGACTTGTTAATCGATTTCCAATTTATATTTATAGGGAGAAATATGAATTTATTTTCCTTGGTATATAAATTCCAAAAAGAAAAAAAAAGTCAATGAATTCATTTTCAATCTCCAATGTAGATAGCAAGCCAACTCCTTTTCTTGAAAGCACCTCAATGATGGATTTTTTTTTCTTTTTCGAGTCGTTAATAATTGATGGAAAAACTTTGTATTTTCATCCCCTTCTTTGATCCATTTAGGTTTACAACGTGGCCTCCAAATAAGTAGCTGTTGACAGAGAAATTTTGGTCAATCTCTAATTGTCATGTCATTATTCAAAATTAATGACAAAATTATAAATAATTAAATTTGAGACCAATTATAAATTGACATGTGTTCCAAATTTAATTTGAAGATAAAAAATGACAAATTCTAAAAATTAAAAGGTCACACGTCTTCATTATGATAATTTGACCAAATAATTAAATTTAGTTTGGTTAAATTGAGTTATATGAAATTGGGTAATTTAAATAAGATCAAAATCCAAATGGTCAGGCCCAAAGCCAACAAAGCCCAAGTTCAGGTGGTTGGCCCAAAAATCTAAAAAACCTAAGCCCACATATTATGGAAAAGCTCAATAAATAGATGAGTTCTCCTCCATTCCAAAGGTTCGTAAATTTTATTCTCTAGAGAACTTAGAGAGAATTCAGAGCAAAAAAGACCAATGTCCTTAGGTGTTGAATGCTCCCTAAAGTCCTTAGGTACTGCACATTTTAGACTTTACGACAAGTTCTTAGGTGTTGAACCCTCATTGAAAATCAAAGACTCTTCAAATCCAGTCTTTAGTTGTTGGACACTCCTTGAAGTATTGAACACTCTTAGAAGACCAAATACTCTTGATAGGTTCTATAAAATCCTATTTAATTACACTTATTTCTTGTTAATTAAAAGAATTTTATGTGTTTTATTTTTATTTTGTAGGAATTCGAGCAATTCACGTATTTTGGAGAGTTTGCAACATTTTGAAATTAATTCGTACCAAATCAAAAGTGATTCAAGCAACTGAATTTTTATACTAAGTTTGACTGATCATATCATAACTTCAGATTCAAATATATTCAAATTGAGTATCAAATAGAAGCTTATTGAATTATCTTTCCAAGGGGCTAAGATTCGTTGCATTTCACCAAGTATTCTGAAAGTTGTGATATTTTGAGTGGTCACTGCTCTTACTGAAAAATTGTTGTACCCGAGAATAGCTTGTGTCAACTTTCGTTTGCATTATCTTGTTGATCATATTTGAGAATATATCCAAATTATAATTTTAAATTTCTCTGAAAGCGTTTTCCATCCATATAAAGCTCACACAATTCCAAGTCTTGGAGAAGAAGTTATTGGCAAAATACTAAAAACTGTGCAGTCTAGAAACTTTCCTTATTTGCAACCTTCTATGTTTGTTTTGGGAATTTAGGAAAGGATTTTCATATTTTGGCTATATTTTTTCAGCATTTTGCAAGATAGAAAATTATTCACTTTATTTTATTTTATCTTGAATATTATTCTCAAATTATTTTGGAAAAGAATCTTTCTAGAATTTAGCGTTTCTTACTTCCAAGGCTATTTAAGCCTTCTTTTACACAACTCGAAGGAGAGCATTCCTAGTGTAATCTTTTTAGACAATAGTTTTTTTAGTTTTTCTCTTTTCCTTTACTTTTATTTTGGCACAATATTGAAACAATGAAAAACTTTGGTTACATCATCATGATGAGCTGCTAAGGAAAGTTTTTCAATTCATAGGTCAATTAAACCCAATAGTAATGTAGTGAGGCTAGTGTTTTAATTCTTGACTTTACTAGCAAATATTCTTGAATTTTCTGCTGTATTTTATGAGCATGTATCTTTGATTGAATTGATACCTCAATTGTTTATGCATGGTCTACTGCTATTCTTGATCATGATTTGTGATTGTCATGTTGATTTACCATGTAGCAATAGAGTTTTAACTGTATGTGATTTATGAGTTTCCATAATTTCATAGCTGGCATGTTTGACTCTAGGAAATTTAAGGAGCATGTTAATTGGTTTAAGAATGATTTTTCTAATTAAGATGTCTTGGTCTTTCCAAAGTGCATAATGCTTTTATCCTAAGTATTTGAGAATGATTCCGTGCCAAATTATTAGGTGAACTAAAATTAATTTAAGCGTTTGTAAAGTTAATAAATCTAGAAAATTTGTTACTTTTTAGGGTATCCTATCAAGTTGACCAAGTATTTTCTTAGTTTAGTTAAATTTATTTGAATGCCTATGATCAATTTTGCAAATGGGTAAAACTGTACCTTTTGATTGGAACTTGGTATGATTTGTTCTATCTTTATTGTTATGTGCATATATTTTATTTTATTTAAAAAACACAAGCCCCCCATTTTATTTTCTTTTGACAATTTAATTTGAGAAATTAATATTTTGGTTCCTTGAGATCGACCTGGTCCACTCAATGCTACAACTAGCTTATGATCGGTTTTATAAATTTTAATTTGACGAGTCCTCGACAAGCTCGCCTCAACCCTCTAAGACAAGTCCTTAGGTTCTAGATGTTTTTTTAAGACTGAAAACTCTTCGAAGACCAAAGACCTAGAAGACTCGAAGACAATCAACAAGTCAAAGGTCATCCAACGATCAATAAGCCAAAGGTCGATCTAACACGATCAACAAGTCAAAAGTCGATCCAATGACCAACAAGCCAAAGGTCAATCCAACGATCAATAAGCCAAAGGGAGATCCAAATAAGATCAACAAGCTAAAGGTCGATTAAAGAAGACCAACAACCGCATTTGAGAACAAGCTTTCAAACCTCGAGACATTTGTACATGAGAGAGAAGGAATCAGATGAACAAATTAGAGATTGTACTCCACTACATTCAAATTAATAAAAATATATTGTTCATTTACACGTGTCTCATTCATGTTTCTTTGTTGAAATCATGTGTGAACATGGTACGCCTGGTGGGACCATCTCTACCTCCCATCTCTTTCTCTCATCTCAAAGTCGAAGTAAAATGATATCGTTCAAGACTTCTTCGATGATCGTTGTCATGAGCAACTTGCAGATTTTACTACCTATAGTTGCTCCAATGAACTAAGGCTGGAAGAAGATGAAGTAACGACACTGTCGGGGGCATCAACTAACAACAAGTTCCTAGTCAAGTGTAACCTTTTGTTTGATTCTGATTCTGACATAGTGTTCGTTATGATGACTGAAACAAGCACTAAGAGAGAGATTGGCAAAGCTGTAGGAGCAAATCAACACCTTGATGAAGGCGATTGAACAAAGAGATTCTCAAATCGCATACTTAAAGAATCAGGTTGAGAATCATGATGTCGTTGAATCAAGTCATACTTCTGTCGTCAAATATCGCAACAAAGAGAAGGTCGTTGTGTAAGAAGATCAACCACAACCCTCCACTTCGATCGTTACATTATCTGTCAAACAACTTTAGGACATGATAACAAGCTCCATTAGAGCTCAATATGGTGGGGCTCCTCAAAGTTCTCTCTTGTATTCTAAACTATATACTAAGAGAATCGATAATTTGAGAATGTCACCTGGATATCAACCACCAAAGTTCCAGCAATTTGATGGATAAGGCAACCCTAAGCAACATGTTACTCATTTCATCGGGATGTGTGAAAATGTTGGTACACGAGGGGATCTAATGGATAAACAATTCGTTCGAACACCAAGGGCAATGCTTTTGTACATTGATCTGGAACCTGAGTTAGTAGATAGCTGGGAACAGTTTAACAAAGACTTTTTCAACTAATTTTACAGCACAAGACGCACCGTCAGCATGTTCGAGCTCACCAACACTAGACATCGAAAAAGTAGACCCATTGTCGACTACATAAATCGTTGGAGAGCCATGAGTCTCGATTGCAAATATCGTCTCACTGAACTATCAGATGTGGAGATTCTTTATATCCTCCAAGGTATAAAGCCTCACACCTTTGAATAACTAGCAACTCGTGCCCACGACATGAAGCTAAGTATTGCTAGTCGAGGAGATAAAGACCTTTTAGTCCCTAACATAAGAAAATAGGAAAACGACATCGAGGAAACTTCAGAAGAGTCCATGTTTGTCACTACAACCCCACTTAAGTTGTTTTTAAAGAAAAAATACAAAAAGATCAAAAGGCAACAAGGAAATGAAAGGCGTCACTTAACTTTGAAGGAAAGACAGAAAAAAGTTTATCATTTTTCCTGATTCCAACATTCCCTAACATGTTGGAACAACTACTAGACACACGACTGATAAATTTTCAAAGTGTAAGCGTCTAGAAGAAATGGAAAAGTCGATGATCCCAAGTGTTATAAGTATCATCGAGTCATTAGTCACCCAGTGGAAAAATATTTCATCCTAAAAGAGCTAATTCTAAGATTAGCTAAAGAAAGAAAAATTAAGCTAGGTTTTTATGAATTAGCTCAAACAAATCATGTTGTAATGACAATAGACACATGCAGTCAAATATGCTCTATGCCGCTTCATGAGAGGTGAGCCTAGTCCAATTTGGAACCATGGAACCTATAGTTGTTTGGTTTAAACATGTGGTACTAAGAAACAAACTTTAAGACGTGGTCGAGCCTATCAAAGATTAAGATAAAGGTTTGACGTTTATGTCTCGTCAATTAAGAAGCCATAAATGCAAGGACAAGTATCAAAGAAAGAAGAATCCAAGTAAACCTAAGCTAGAGGGGAAAGAGAATAATAAATCTTCTCAACCTCACCAGCCGGTAACCTTAATAAAGTTCTTCTCGACAAATCTCCGTCTTATAAAAAAAAGGAATAAAATCATGTCAGTTCATATTACATCAACGTAGAAGAAACTTACAATGCAAAAGATGTCGAGCTAAGGACTCATGTCTTCAATCGCATCAAGCCTTCAACTACTCGACGTTCAGTCTTCCAAAAAATGAGTATGACCGCGACAGAAGAAGAAAACCAAGGTCTAACTTCTAGATCTACTCGACCTTCAATCTTCCAAAGGTTAAGCGTCTCTACTTCGAGAAAATTTCAACATGAAAGAAGAATGAACATCTCGAAGGCAGAACTGTTTGATTAAGTGAACAATGACAAAAAGATTTATAGTCTTGTTCCTTCACGTATAAAAAGAAAGTTTTTTTCTCTCACAAACATGAAGGGTTCCCTTAAAGTGAAAAAAAAACATCATCATCTTAACAATCCTACAAATAAGGGATCTGATCGAGATCATGACGAGGAAAACAACATCTAAGAAGTAAAGAAAGCTCATTGTCGCAAAAGTCTAAAATGCATGATGCTCTTGGCCCGCGAGCTTAAAAGGTGAACGATCCTAAAAAAACTTTGAACTACGTTATGACTTGATTCCTTTCACTCGAAGGGTATGTAGGCAGCTTAAAGAAAATTTTAAGTTCAATCTCCAAAAATACAAGTTTTCATCCCCATGAAAACAAGACGTTACAAGTTGGATGCATACAAGAGAGCTTCATTCACCTCAAGTTCGGTTCGTCTTCACTCCCTAAAGTTCAAGTTTCGTTCCTCTCAAGTTTGGTTTGTCGCTCATCCCCCTAAAGTTCAAGTTTCATTCCTCTGAAGTTCAGTTCATCACCCACTTGCCCTAAAGTTCGAGCTTAATTCCCTTTAAGTTCGATTTGTTGTTCACTCGTTATAAAGTTTGGGCTTCACTCTCCTTCAAGTTTAGTGTCCGGGCTTCACTCCTTCTTGAAGTACGTGTTGGGATGTTTGTCCTAATCTCGTGTTTGTAAATTACTGTTTGAAATTAATAAGAGTTATTCATTTCATCACTTTGTGTCTCGCAATATTTATAAAACGTTTCCAATAAACTAAGCTTCAGGGTCATTGAATTTATGAGAGAACTAGAACTTGAACGGTGTGTAGTGGACACACAAGGAGGATCACGTTCGAGTTAATGACCCGAACGGTCTCATGATATATGGATAGGGTTGGAGACCTAATCTGGATACATCGTGGATGTGACCCGCTTTGTATTAGATACAAACGAGGTGATCTGACTCGTTCATGTGGTTGACATGCGAGTGGGGGCATCCTGTGCAATGAGATTGTACAAGACCGGACCGTGAATTATTAGACCTACTGATGTAACACATCGCTGACATGTGATGGGACTAATAATATCGTAGATGACCATTAGTGACTTGACTTGAATCTGGCGTGTTACGGACTCTTGTCTGCGGGGGTCTGTCCTTTGACTAGTACGGGTGAGGGTGGTCACAGTTACTCGCCCAATATGCCTATCTTCTCGTGGACGGGACCAAGTGCGGGTGAAAACTTAACTACGCAAGATGGAATTCACTCGTTTCTCCTTTAGGGAAACTAGAGGGGTTGTTCCCTTAAGTGTTGTCTCCGTGGCTTGGACAACGGCGCCCACCTTCTCACCGCCCGAGAAGGGTGTTGTGTATGGTTGGACCATCACAATATGTTGTTCATTAGAGGAGCAGTGGGGACTTAAGGAACAAGAGGTAGACACAGGGGTAAAACGGTAATTTGACCCAGCCGTGTCTACGAACAACCTGTGAAGGGTCGACTCATGGGCATTGGTTATATCAGTGGACACGTAATATTCTACACTGACGGGAGTGCAGCTACGGGCTATAATTGAGTGTTACCGTAGCTAATGAATGTTGATTAACCGAGTCAAAGAGTTTGACAGGTTAATCTCGGATCATTGGAGCCCGTCACTGTAGGTCCATTAGGTCCCTCGGTTGGCTCAATATGGGTTAAAAGAAGGGTTAAGTTTTGGTATGAAATTGAAGTGTTCAATTTCACTTTAAGGGCATTTATGTCATTTATATGAGATATGGATGATATAATATATAGTTTAGTGTGAATGAGATTCATAATAAACTATAGGTTAGCCTAATTGTTGAATTAGGGCTAATTGGAGAAATTAATTGAGAGAAATTAAATTGGATGTGATTCAATTTAATTAATCCACAATTATTGCAAATGAGATTTGCAATATGAGATATGAGATATCTTATATTATGTGGTTATGCAAATGAGATTTGCATAACCTATGGTTGTGGTAAAGTGGTAATAATGTGGAGATTTTAACTCCATTCCACTATTTAAACCCTTTGCAAGAAGGGATTGACGAATCTTTTCTCATTTTTTGGTTTTGATCAAAGAGAAAAAAAAACCAAAATTCTCTCTACTCTCTCTCAATTCTCCTCCCTCTCCAAAATCACAAGTTCCCACAAACTTCCTTCTTTCCAAAGAAAGAACAACTGAGACTCTAAGTGGTAGTGTTCGGGTTCCATTCGTAGGGAGCGTTCGTTGAGATCGAGAATCACGAAGTGTTCGTGACTGAGGAAGAATCCTTGAAGTTTTTGTCTACAACAAGTAAGTAAACTTCTCCTTACTGTTTTTCTTCCTCTTTTGCATGTTTAGCCTAGATCTAAGAGTTAGATCATTTTAACAAAATCGAGTAGCATAATGATACCATGACGATTCGATCGTCTTCCGCTGCGCGGGGATTTTCATTCCCTTCAATTGGTATCAGAGACATTTCGATGGTTCTTCATTATGCATTGTTTTTGTTAAAATAGGTGGGTAAATTGCCTTAAATTTCATGAGATGAATGATGGTTTGCATAATGGATGTTTCGGTTTTTGGCACTAGATTAGATTTACAATTTATGTTGATGAGATCAATGTAAGAGCCCGTTGTTTTTGGGCATTTTGTTGTAAATCGAGTCTGTAAGTGCGGGTCGTTCGTGGCAAGAGTTGCTGTGAAGAAATCGGAGCGGAAACAGGCGAAAATCGGTGAAGAACAGCAAAGGTATTTACTGTTATGTCGATGGCGTTGAGACGATATTCTTCGGCGTCTCAACGCTATCCTTGCGGACGGAGGCCCTGCTGCAGAGCAGCGTTGAAACGCTAGGTGTAGCGTTGCAACGCCACGACGTGGAGCACGCTGTCCTCAACGATGGACGCGGTAGCGTTTCAACGCTGCCCACGGCGTTGCAACGCCACACGCCAGAGTGGGCAATTCCAATTTCGGTTTACAGCGTAGCGTGGGCACAAGGAGTTCATGGGCAGTTATTTTCGGTTTTTCATTTTTATTAAATGTAAAATGTAATTATTTTTTGTTTATTTAATTATTTCATTAAATAATATTAATATAAGAGTTATATTAATGTTATTTAATTAAATAATTGCCCCTAGGTGCCAAAAACCGATCCATTTTTGCTATTTAATTATTTTATGCATGAGATGTATGATTTAATTAAATTCTATGTACATAATGTATGTCATATAGATTTAAAATCTCACCTTAGGTTAAACATTTCATGCATCATTTATATTATAAGAGTTATAATATATAGTTTGCATGATAGGTTATATTATAAGAGTTATAATATAATTAAAATGCATGTTTAATTTAATTAATATAAGTGTTATATTTTTAAATTAAAGTATGCTCATGCATTTATATTCATGTGATGAATTATATTATGTTATAGTATATAGTTATTCATGTGATGAATGATCAAGCACTATAACATAGAAATGCATGCAACCTAAGTTAATTATTAGTTTTAAAGAGTTTAGAACTTGAATAATTAGACTTAGGTTTTCTATTTTCTAATAAGATTAGAAATTAGGAAATCAAAGTTTAGTCTATGAATGGAGACTGATTAGTACCTCTGTCTAAGGAATGTTTTGTCTAAGGCTGGGGTATTTAAGTTGACGCTTGCGGAACACCCCTACCTGGAAACCGACCTAGGAGTGAATTCGGTCCGGAAATTCTTAGATTATACTTATCGTGAGTGTCGCTAATTAAAAGTGTTTTAATTAACTCACATAGACCTAAGTTATAATGTGATTATAGACTTAGGTAAATACCATATAAGAGTTATATTCGTAGACTTAGGTAAATTTTAGTCGGTTTATCTAGGTCAATCCCTATTAAAATTAAAGTCTTTGAGTGGGAGGAAATATAGTGTATGAGATACATTTGAATTTCCAACCACAAATCTCCTTTAAGTCCGCACCGTGAGATCTATACTCGGCCTCATGGCGCAAATGGGAGCGTCCCCCTTCGGGTGGCATTTGTACAGGTCAATATCATCGTGGATGGAGAGAGTACTTATAGTGAGTGGGAGCGGGACTTGTGAAAACGAGACCCATGGTCTCTTCTTTCGATTCACACCGTGAGACGCCTATGATCTGCCTGCTAGTTTGGCTTGGACCAGACAATCCCTTCGGAGGGCCTGATCATGGGAGTTGGAACATCGTGAATTCCCGAAAGGGATACAGTTTCCTGGTTGGTTTTCCTTCTTGGTTCACCCTTCGGTGGCTATTGTTTGGACGGATGCTTGGAAACTTAAAGATTGATGGTGACACTCACAGAATTCGTTAAGTGTTAATGAATTCGACCAAACAATGGTAATTGGAGCCTAATGGAATAAGAGTTATTCTGGGATTAGGGTCTGATCGAGAAAGTTTCGTCCTAGAGGAGGAGTGTTTTGTTCACCCTTCGGTGGCGGTCATTCTAACCCTTTAGGGTATCATTGCAAAATTTTGAATGACCTAGGGATCATGAAACAATTTTGCTAAAACTTGATTGGATTTCAAAAGTTTTTTGCGAGACTAACACAAAGTTTTCTTAATTTTTTCAGCTTAAAACATGTCTAGCGCAATAATAGCTCTACTCGCGTCCGATAAATTAGTGGGAGATAATTACCAAAGTTGGAAAAACAACATTAACACGATTTTGGTAACTGGCGACATAAAGTTCGTGTTGTCTGAGGAGTGTCCTCAGATGTCGGGCTCGATTGCGTCGCGAAGTGTTCGCGATGCATACGATCGGTGGATCAGAGCTAATGAAAAGGCCAAGGTCTACATTATTGTCAGCATATCTGATGTATTGGCAAAGAAGCATGAGCTGATGGTCTCCGCCAAGGAGATCATGGAGTCCTTGCAGGAAATGTTTGGACAACAGTCTTTTCAGGTCTGGCATGTTCTAGACATGATGCCACTTTAATCTGGCTGAGATGAACGGGGCTTCGATCGACGAGTCGAGCCAAGTCAGTTTTATTTTGGAGACTCTTCCGAAGAGTTTCCTTCAGTTTCGTAGCAATGCTGTTATGAACAAAATTAGCTACACTCTGACTACCCTCCTCAATGAGCTACAGACTTCCAGTCCTTGAACAGGTCAAGGAATCTGAGGTAAATGTTGCCTTACAGTCTTATCACGGGGTTCGACCTCTGAGACGAAACACGTTGCTCCTTCACGCCCCCGAAAGGGAAGAAGAGGATGAAGAGGGGTAAAACTAACTCGAGCCGCCCACAAGGGGCAAGAAGGGTCAAGGACGTTGCGAGAGAAAGGAAAGTGTTTCCACCGCACAATGGGGCGGACATCGGAAGAGGAACTGTCCCAAATTCCTGGCCGAGAGGAAGAATCAAGGTAAATGTGATTTACTTGTGACAAAAACTTGTTTAGTGGAGAGTAGTGACTCTGCCTGGATATTGGATTTGGGCGCCACTAACCACGTTTGTTCTTCTTTTCGTGGATTGATTCTCGCACACACGCGAGAGGTGAGGTGACTCTACGGGTTGGATCCAGGAGCTTGTCTCTCGCTGCAGTGATCGGCACGGTGAAGCTACACTTTGGCGGGAAGTACTTATTATTAGATAATTTGTACATTGTACCAGGGTTTACTAGAAACCTTGTTTCCATTTCCCGCCTAATTGAACAATGTATATCTGTTTCCTTTAAATCTAGTAAAGCGTTTATTTCTTTCAAATGCAATCTTATTTGTTCTGCTTCACTTGAGCATAATCTGTATGTTTTGAAACCTAATTCGGTCAAAAGTGTTTTGAATATCGAATTTTTAAAATCCGAGAAACACGAACTAAGAAAGCGAAAGTTTCTCCAAAGGAAAATGCCCATCTTTGGCATCTACTAGTTAGGCCACATTAATCTCAATAGGATTGAGAAACTAGTGAAGAGTGGACTTCTAAACGAGTTGGAAGAAAACTCTTTGTCGGTGTGTGAGTCATGCCTCGAGGCAAGATGACCAAACGTCCTTTTAGTGGAAGAGGATATAGAGCCAAAGAGCCTCTTGAGTTAGTACATTCGACCTCCGTGGTCCGATGAATGTTAAAACTCGGGCGGTTATGAGTACTTCGTGTCTTTCATGAGACGATTACTCCGTATATGGGTATATTTACCTAATGCACAAGAAGTCCAAACTCTTGAAAAGTTCAAGGAGTACAAGACCGAGGTTGAGGACCTCTTAGATAAATCACTTAAAACACTTCGATCGGATCGAGGTGGAGAGTACATGGACACTGAATTCTAGGACTATATGATAGAACACGAAATTACGTCCCAACTCTCAACCTGGTATGCCACAAATGAGAATGGTGTATCGGAGAGGAGAAAGCAGAACCTTGTTGGACATGGTTCGGCCGATGATGAGCTATGCTCGCTCTCCGATTCTTTTTGGGGATACGCAGTGGAGATCGCGTTTATATTTTGAACAACGCTCCGTCAAGAGTGTTTGTGAAACACCTTTCGAGCTCTCGAGTGAACGTAAAGGCAGTTTACATCACTTTAGAATTTGGAGATGCCCGACCCACGTGTTGGGTGTCAAACCCAAAAAAGTTGGAACCCCATTCGAAATTATGCCTATTCGTAGGTTACCCTAAAGAGACTAGGGGTGGTCTGTTTTACGATCCTAAGGAAAATAGGGTGCTTTGTCGACAAACGCCACTTTTCTAGAGGAAGACCACGTCAGGGATCATTTACCAAGGAGTAAAGTTGTGTTAAATGAAATGGACAGTACATCAGCAAGAGTTGCTGATGGGGCTAGTACGTCAACAAGTGTTGTTGAACCTAGCACGTCTAGTCAAATCCGTTCCCAAGAGTTGGGAATGCCTCGACGTAGTGGGAGGATCGTGAGACACTTTGATCGCTACATGGGTTTAGCTGAAACCTCAGTTGTCACTCCTGATGATGACTGTGAGGATCCATTGACCTCTGATCAGACAATGGTTGATGTTGACAAAGATGAGTGGATTAAAGCTATGGACCAGGAAATGGAGTCTATGTACTTCAATTCGTATGGGAGCTTGTGGATCAACCGGATGGGTAAAACCTATTGGTTGCAAATGGATCTACAAGCGTAAACGTGGCATACAAGGGAAGGTGCAGACCTTCAAAGCCCGACTAGTGGCAAAGGGTTTTACCCAGTTGAAGGGGGTTGACTATGAGGAGACCTTTTCACCGCTGCCATGGTAAAGTCGATCAGATCCTTCCGCCATTGCCGCGTATTATGACTACGAGGTATGGCGGATGGACGCCAAGACAAATTTTTTATGAATGGCAAACTTGATGAGACCATCTACATGGACCACCCCAAAGGGTTCATTGTCCAAGGCCAAGAGCAAAAGGTTTGTTTCGCCTATAGGTCCATTTATGGATCAAACAGAGCTTCGAGGTCTTGGAATATAAGGTTTGATGAGGCGATCAAATCTTATGGCTTTGATCAAAATGTTGACGAGCCTTGTGTTTACAAGAAAATTGTTGACAAAATCACGCGCATTTTTTGTGTTGTATGTGGATTTATATTCTTCTCATTGGGAATGAGGTAGAATTTCTTACTGACGTTAAGAAGTGGCTAGCTTCGCAATTCCAAATGAAAGATTTGGGAGAAGCTCAGTATGTTCTAGGTATCCAGATAGTCTGGAACCAGAAGAATAGAACGCTAGCCTTGTCTCGTGTGTCTTATATTGACAAGATGTTGTCTAAATATAAGATGCGTAACTCCAAGAAGGGCTTGCTGCCTTTCAGGCATGGGGTTCACTTGTCTAAGGATCAGTGTCCTAAGACTCCTCAAGATGTTGAGGATATGAGACAGATTCCATATGCTTCGGCTGTAGGGAGCCTGATGTATGTCATGTTGTGTACTAGACCCGACATCCGTTATACAAGAGGGAATTGTCGGTGAGATATCACCCAATCCAGATTAGATCACCGGACACCAGAAAGGCAATCCTCAAGTATCTTAGGAGAACGAGGAACTACAAACTTTAGTATGGAAGTGGGGATTTGATCCTTACGGGATACATGGATTCTGATTTTCAGACCGATAAGGATTCTAGGAAATCCACTTCGGGGTCAACCTTCATTCTGAATGGAAGAGCTGTAGTATGGCGAAGCATCAAGCAGGGATGCATCGCTGATTCCACTATGGAAGCGAAATATGTATTTTCATTCCCTTCAGTACGGAGTACATTTTTGCCCTTCCCTATGTCTAAGGATCGAGCGTTGCTTCCCCCTCTAAGTTTTGAGATTTTTTCTTCACCTCATCTCTAAGTCATGAAGCTATGTTGTTAACACTTTTTCCTTCGTCAAGTCAGGAGGTTCCGCCCATTAGGGGTGCAAGAAAAAAACCAAAAATTGAAGAAATTGCTTAAACCAATCGAAATCACCTATCGGTTTAGATTGAAATAAGCTCGAGTTGGCGGTTACGATTTATGTATAATAAAAATTGTTATTATTCTGACAGTTTTGGATTTTGCAAAATCAAATCGAATAAACCTTATATGAATCGAATAGTACTCGTATTAAAAATAATAAGTTATATTAATTAATGTTAGTAGTCTTGTTGGCAATAGAATGCACCTTGTAAACTGGATGTCTTGAGTTTAAGCCTTACCTCGAACAATTCTTTCCGTCGACACTCGCTCATCTACCAAGTTAGGAGGTTTTGGTCAACGCTCGCTCCTCTGCCAAGCTAGAAGACTTCGTTCAACGCTCGTCCCTCTGCCAAATAGGAGGTTCCATCCGACGACGCTCGTCTCTCTGCCATGTGAGGAGGCTTCGTTCGATGACGTTGGTCCCTCCGTCAAGCCATAAGGCTCCGTCCGTCGACACTTGCTCCTTTGTCAAGCTAGGAGGCTCCGTCCGTTGACGCTCGCTCCTCTGCTAAGCTAGGAGGCTTCGCCCGCCCGTCGACACTTGTTATTCTGCCAAGTCTGGAGGTTTCCATTTTTTATGTCCATCCCTCGCTATCAAGTTAGGAGGTTTTGTTCGACGAAGTTGGTCCCTCTGCCAAGATACGAGGCTCTGCCTGTTGACGCTCGCTACTCTACCAAATTAAGAGGTTCCGTCTGTCGAAGCTTGCTCCTTCGCTAGGCTAAGAGGCTCCGTCCATCAACCCTCATCCCTCCACCAAGTCCTGGACTTCGTCCATCGTCGCTCATTCCTTTACCAAGTCAAGCGGCTTCATGCCAATTGTTACATCACTGAGCAAATACTGAGGAATCCAGTGGCAAAAACATAATACAAAAAATTAAAAAAATGATAAATTAGAAACGAGATATGATTTACCTTGAAAGTTGCCTCTTGAGCTAACATGGAAGAGCAGCGAGGTTGCAGGAATACCATAAGCCTCATTAGGATCAAGTGTTCATGAGCTAACATCAAATGACAAGGTAATTGTAAGTACACCCATGATTGACAATGGTCCTACAAGTGTACCCACACTAAGTACTAGAGAGTGTCGTAGCTACAAGAGCTAATCAACTGCGAGCG
The DNA here is from genome assembly GCA_036507285.1 of Trichosanthes cucumerina. Lineage (NCBI taxonomy): Eukaryota > Viridiplantae > Streptophyta > Magnoliopsida > Cucurbitales > Cucurbitaceae > Trichosanthes > Trichosanthes cucumerina. The sequence continues at coordinate 21,730,984 of CM071841.1, forward strand.
AAGGTAGCTACAAGTACACCCGAAACCGACAAGAATTCCACAAGTCTACCTGCACTAAGGACTGGAGAGTGCCATAGCTACAAGAGTTAATCAACTGCAAGCGAACGTAGCTACAAGTACACCGAAACTGACAAGGGTCCCACAAGTATACGTACGCTAAGGACTGGAGATTGTCGTAGATACAAGAGCTAATCAATCGCGAACCAAGATAGCTGTAAGTATACCCAAAACCGATAAGAGCCCAACAAGTGTGCTCGCACTAAGGACTAGAAAGTGTCGTAGCTACAAGACTTAATTAACCGCGAACCAAGATAGTTGCAAGTACACCCAGAACAATAAGGGTTCCACAAGTGTACCTGCGCTAAGAACTCAAGAGTGTTGCAACTATAAGAGCTAATTAACTGCAAACCAAGGTAGCTACAAGTACACCCGAAACCAACAAGGGTTCCACAAGTATACCCGTTCTTAGGATTGGAGAGTGTCGTAGCTACAAGAGCTAATTAACTGTGAATCAAGGTAGTTGCAAGTACACCTAGTATTGATAAGGGTCTTCAAGTGTACCTCCGCTAAGATCAACGTTGTACCTACAAAAAAAGAAGGAAAAGAGAGAGAGAAAAGTTAAATTACCTTGCTCTTCAATTGATTAGTGATAGGATATTCCTCAAGGAAAAGGAGCCGACAAATAAAATCCTCTCATAAAAGAAATAATAAAAAAAAAGGGAGCAAAAAGGGTTGGAAAAAATGTGAAATAGGATTCAAGCCAAAAGTTTAAAAAACGTGAAAAACAAAATTAAAAGAAAAGAAAAAAAATTAAAGAAATTAAAAGAAAAGAAAAAAAAGTAAAAAGTGTGTTTGTCATACACACTAAAAAAAATCAAAGTTTGGGGCTTGTCTCATACCTTAGTATGAAGATCAAAGCAGTAGCCAAACTTGCCTACACTCCCTCTTGTTGATGTGAATGGATGGAAGATCCACCTTCTCTGTTTATAGCAGAGAAAAATATAAAATCACATCAAATTTGAATCCAAAGATCATACACAGTTAAGATTTTGAGATATTAAAGTTTGAATTTTGGAAGACTACAAACTCAAATTCAAGTTCTATTCTAAAAGCCAAACTGAAATTAGTTAGATTTCATCTCAAATCAAAATTTGCATATCTTATCTCAAATAAAAAATTGTTTGCAAGCCAAATTAAAGTTATATTCCAAATCCAAAGTTGAAATTTGGTAGAATTTTATTTCAAAAGATGAAAATTTGAGTATAATCCAAATTTTATCCCAATTCAAAATTAGATCAAATTAATTCTATCAAAATCAAGATTATGATAAAATTTCAATTTTATCTCACAAACAAAATTTGGGCATCATACAAATTCTATCCCAAATGAAAAAAAACATTGATAAAGTTAATTCTATCGAAATCAAAATCATGGTAGAATTTCAATTTTATCTCAAAGCAAAATTTGAGCATAATCAAATTTTATCTCAAATCAAAATTGGATCAAATTTTAAAATTTATTCCAAGTTTAAACAAAAATTGGGTAGAACTCCAAATCCTACCCCAATTTGTCAAAATTCAATGCCATACAAAAAAAAATTAAAATTTTGACTCAAATTCATATTTTGATAAATTGGCATGAAACTGTGTCAAATGAAAAGAATCATGGACCAAATTTATATTTCGATTAAATCAACACATGAAATGGAGTCAAAAGTATGAATAAATACCTTACATTTTAACTCAAAATTATTTTTTTCGAGATTCGCCAACGCATACTTATGCCTAAACTTCGAAAAGGGGCATTCGTTGACAGAGAAATTTTGATCAATCTCTAATTGCCACGTCATTATTCTAAATTAATGACGAAATTATAAATAGTTAAATTTGGGACCAATTATAAATTGACATGTGTCCTAAATTCAATTTGAAAACAAAAATTGGCAAATTCTAAAAATTAAAAGGTCACATGTCTTCATTATGATAATTTAACCAAATAATTAAATTTAATTTGGTCAAATTGAGTTAATGGAATTGGGTAAGTTAAACAAGGTCAAAATCCAAATGGATAGGCCCAAAGCCAACAAAGCCCAAGTTCAGGTAGTTGGGCTCAAAAACCTAAGAGACCGAAACTCACATATCATGGAAAGCTTTATAAATAGATGAAATCCCCTCCATTCCAAATGTTTAGAAATTTTATTCTCCAGAGAACTTAGAATTTAGAGCAAAAAAGGTCAAAGTCCTTAGGTGTTGAATGCTCTCTTTAAGACTACAGATTTTTAGGCGTTGAACCCTCAATAGAGACCAAATGCTCTTCAAACTCTTCAAACCCAGTCCTTAGGTGTTGGACAATCCTTGAAGTGTTGAACACTCTTAGAGATCAAAGATCCTCTAAGACAAGTCCTTAGGTGCTAGACATTCTTTGAAGACGGAAGACTTTTCGAACACCAAAGAACCAAAAGACTCGAAGACGATCAACAAGCCAAATGTCGATCCAATAATCAATAAGTCAAAGGCCGATTCAACAAGCCAAAGGTCGATCAAACGACCAACAAACCCAAAGACAATCCAATGATCAATAAGCCAAAGGTGGATCCAATAAGATCAACAAGCTAAAGATCGATCAAAGAAGACCAACAAACAAGCTCGAGAACAAGTTTTCAACCCTCGAGACATTTGTACATGAGAGAGAAGGAATCAGATGACCAAATTAGAGATTGTACTCTACTACATTCAAATTAATAAAAAAATGATTTGTTGAAATCACATGTGATAAGTTAAATCTTGTGTTTTTTTTTTCTCTTAAATAAAGCCTTGTAGCTCGTTGGTCAGTGGTTAAAGAATCATTATCTTCCATTTTGAACCTTAAGTTTATCATAAATCCATGTCCAGGCCATCTTACAATCGGATGTTGATTGAACCAAATTTCCAAGATCGAATTGAAATCTCTACAATTTAGTCAAAAAGTTTTCAAAACGAAAAGGACATGGCCAAGAGAGAGGATAGTGATCCGAAGTGACACGCTGAACCCTTAGTAGTTGTGGAGTCCCAAATTTCAGGAGATGATAATCAGTAGTGACTAGGGAGAGAGATGCATTATTTTTGCCAAAACTAGACCAAGTATAGTGCCCATTTGGCAAAATTGAAAAATTAGCATACTTCTATTACTAAATTTAAGCTTTAGTTTGTAACTATTTAATCTTTATACTTTTATATTTTTACATTTTTAATAATTAATAATTTAATCTCTAAACTTTTAGGGATCGTTTGGCCCCATGTTTTGGATTTGAATAGTTTTGGATTCCAAATCCAAAATCATGTTTGGCCGAATGTATTCAAAACCCTTGGTTTTGAAACACAACCCCATGGGTTACAACAGTGCAACCTCATGGGTTTGTTCCATGTTTTCTTATTTTATTTGTCATCTTCCATTTTTTGTGATTATTTCAACAACAATTTCGGTGACAACTCCAACAACTACACCGGTGACCGGATTATAACTAATGGCTACCTCCAGAAACAACTCCGGCGACCTGACCACTGCTGACAAGTACCTCCGGCGAAACTCCAACGACCACACCGGTGACCCCTGCCACCGCTGACGACTACCTCCGACGACAACTCTGGCGACCATACCGATGACCTCGACCACCGCTGACGACTACCTCCGACGAAAATTCCAACGACCACACCGTTGACGACTACCTCCGACGACAACTCCGACGACCACACTAGCGACCCCAACCACCGCTGACGACTACCTCCAACGGCAACTCCGCCGACCACACCGGCGACCCCTGCCACCGCTGACGACTACCTCCAACGAGCATACCGATGACCCCGACCACCGCTGACGACTACCTCCGACGACAACTCCGACGACCCCAACCACCGTTGACGACTACCTCTGATGGCAACTCCAACGACCACACCGACGACCCTACCACCGCTGATGACTACCTCCAACGACAACTCCGATGACCACATCTACGACCCCAACCACCGCTGACGACTACCTTCGACGACAACTCTAATGACTGCATCGACGACCTAACCACTACTAACGACTACTTTCGACAACCACTCAAGAGACTTATATACGCCTACCCCAACAACTCGATCACTCGAGCAATCAACTACCCTAACGACCTAACTTGTGCCCAACCACCACTTTTCTTATTAGAGTTCCAAAAATAGGTTTTTGGATATTTTGTGGAATAAAATTTTTAATTTTCTAATCACTTAAATAGACTTCCAATTTTTTAATTTCTAAAATAGAATTCCAAAAATAAGTTTTTGAATACTTTATAAAATATAGTTTCAAATTACCTAATTTATTAAATAGACTTTCAATTTTTTTATTTTTAAAGTATAATTCCAAAAAATAATTTTCAGAATACTATGTAACGTGAAATAGAATTTCTAATTTTCTAATTTCTTAAATAAACTTCTATTTTTTTAATTTCTAAAATAGAGTTCCAAAAATACTTTTCTAAATATTTTTTGAAATAGAGCTTTAAATCCCTAATTTCTTAAATTGACTTTCAATTTTTTAATTTCTAAAATAGAGTTACAAAAATATTTTTCTAAATACTTTGTGAAATAGAGTTTTAAATTCCCTAATTTCTTAATAGACTTCCAATTCCTTAATTTCTAAAATAGAGTTTCAATGTTGTAACTCATTTATGTTATACAATAGTTTCTACAATTGACAAAACATCCACTAAAAAAATAAGAGAACAAAACAACTAAAGAAAAAAGAAAAAAAAACAATATAAACCCAAGATTTAGAACACCCCAAACACTGTTTTATTATTCCCAGGCTTTAGAACACTGCACCCCAAACACAATTTTCTGATTTCCAGGCTTCAGAACTCCCAGGGTTTGGATTCCAAGACAGGAGGCCAAACAACCCTTTATACTTTTACATTTTTAATAATTAATAATTTAGTCTCTAAACTTTAGTACGTAGTTTAATTAAACATTGGTTTTTATTATGTATAACGAAAAAGGCTAAACGTTTAAGAAATAACGATTTCATTCCCTTGCTTGTCCTAAGAAATAACTTGACAGCACACAATAGCACAGCCTGAAGCTTCAAAATCACCAATGGCTAACAAAAAAATATGATGACATGGACAAAAATTGAGCATCGTTAAAACCTCGAGCAAAAGTATAAAATTTTGAAACTTAGAAGGATCAAATAAAAATGTCTCAACCTTTGAAACCAAAAATATATTTATCCTATATACAGGTGCAGGTAATTTCAAAACTTAACGTCAGTCCAACCATAATAAAACAAGCAATTTAAACAGTTTGATCGGAAAGAATGGGCTGTAGTTGTTTTTATAGCATATCATTAAACATACTGTGAATCAAGCACCAGTTACAAAGACGGAACCCTGAAGCCAGGAAAGAATTAATGAACTGATTTTATATCAACCAAAGTGCAGACAACTAATACAGGTATATATTTATAGTATGCCACAGCCACTGCTATCGCCCAAGCTCGTCATTGATCGATCATACATTAATATCCGAGCGCTTTGATCTGGTAGAATTGTTGATCTCCTGGGAGGCTGAAAGAGCAAATTTTGGAAGGCTGTAGTTTTCAGAAGCTGAAAATGGCTGCTGGGGATAAAGCGTTGGAGGTGGAGTAAGATTGCGCTGTGCCGGGAGCGGAGGAAGTGCGTTGTACTTGTACGTTTCACTGGTTAAACTGCAATGAGTTTGAACATCAGTACAATAAGCTACGACCAAGAGTTAATGTAATGCAAGTAAAGGAAGAAATCTTATGGAGTCGCATAAGCATTCTGCAATTCGCTTACACAGATGAATTTGCATACAACTCTTCTTTCAGCCATTTTGGTAATTAACTTTATAGTAATTAAATAAGATTCTCAAATAGAAACCTCCTTTGTTTCCTTTTTTGCAATACCACAAAATTGCTGAGGGTTTTCTTTTTTTTTTTTTTTTTTGAGTTCAGCAATATTTGGGGGTCGGGAACAACGCTTCAGTTGAATCTACGTGCCTTCTAGAACCTACAAAAATTGTCCTTTAATACTATGTTTAATAGTCAAGATATAGGCTGAACCAAAAAATTCATTTCCATCGTCTCATCCACCTCTAGTTATAAAGGTCATACATATCTCATGCAGCCACTATAAACCTACAGAACTGGTCGAAAAAATTTGTCACCCAAGGTTATAGTGTTGAGAACTTAAATGGATATGATGAAAGAAACAGCAAGGTTATCGTAATATATACAGAGATAAAAAAATAAATGGATAAAACGAGACAAGAATCTACTAACAAACAGTATTGGAATTATCTTGCTATCTCATTAACAAGAATGCCTAACGTTTGAAAGAAGAAAAAACAGTTGCAACTTTGCAAGCCAAAAGGAGAAAAACACAGAAGCCAAAGTACCTTGCACGACTGTAGGACTGGTCCTCATCACTGATACTGTCGTCTAGACGCTGTACAGATTTTGGAACTGGAGACATGGACCAAGTGTTTACTGCTGGTAAACTATCTGAGAAATATCTTCTCCGGATGAGCTGGAAAAAGTAAATCAACACATTGGACAGTATGGGGAGAAAGGAGCTATTATTTACAGGTAAAAGAAGAGCAGCGAACAAGATAATAGGAATAGAAAAACTGACCATGCGGAAAAATTTGGTCACAGCTTCCTTATCATATCTCGCCTCTTTGGCAGCCTGTGTCCAGAATATCCACCATAAGGCTAACGAAAGTTCAAATGGTAAAGTAACATTCGCAGCTTCAAAGTTTCATACTTATCAAAACAATCAAAAGGAATTGGGTGCTATTTTTTACTAGGACATTCACTAGTGTCAATTAACCAAAGCCCACAGAAGTTAGATTCATTATTTTATATTGTTATACCAGAAAAAAAATCATCTCTCAAATAATCCCGAACTCTTAAACAGCAGAAAGTACTGGTTCGCTTCAAAAAGTTAGGGGGAATACAGAAGACGTGAATGAAATGGAACCATGTTACCAATAAAAGATTTCAAACCTATTACCCACAATCTACTATAGTACTATATAAATAACATATTAGTAATTGATTTGGATAAAATTTGAGAAATGTGATGGAGAAACTATGATTCTTACAGCAAGAAGTCCTCCACCGCCAGGGAAAGTTTCAGTTAGTGGAATTTCCTCACTGAAGGGAAGCAAACCCTGCTTCTCAACCCACTGGCGAGCAGCATCAACTAGATTACCACTACTTCCTCTTGTACCCTCTTTAGCAGCAATATCCGCTTTGTTACCAATAACAATAAAAGGCACAGGAAGGCCACCAGGGCCTCCAGATCCTAAGGGAGCTGAAAATGTCCCAATTGTTGCAATCTCTACTGCCCACTTCTGTAGGCTTGATTTTGTTCTTCTCTGGGAAAGATCATGAACAAAAATGACACCTGTATGGCACAATTTATGCATGAATTGAAATAAAAAAAAGGGATACGAATTAAACTTCAGAAAAAAGAAGAAGAAATTTGAAGGAAAAAAGGTTTATATGGACTGAAATTAACAAGAAAAAACAAAGGAGGGAGAAAAGTCAAGCCCCGAGCCGAGTTACAAAAAACCTTTTTCAAATGGCATTAAGAGAACTTAAACTGTAAGTATTAGGACATAAAATTTCCACCGTGAAAGAGCTACAAAGTGATATCCTTAGAACTAAAGGACACAATTGCACAACCTATAGGAAAGATCCTTTTCAAGTAACGTCGTAGCCACAAAGTGATATAAAAAACCCAAATGACCTTTTCTTTCAATTTGTTGAAGACTCAAATGTTTCTCTCAAGCCATAAAGGTTCCTTTATTATTTTCATATTCCCAGCACGACGTATTATTTTACCACAAGTCTACTCCAAATCACAATTCCTCTACTATTTTTCCAGGATTCTCCTCCTCCAAACTTTCTATATCTTTTTCTTTGTTATAAATCATTTTTTTCCATGAATGTTTATTTTGTTTATCTATTTATTTATTTTTGGATAGGGAACAATTTCATTGATAAAAATTAAAATGAAATGGTACAAAAGGTATGACCCATCCAAAGGAATTAGAAAAGATTTCTCCAATTTGTTAAGAGAGAATTTAAGCTGTAGCTGTTACAAGGAGTCCTGTTTGTACACCGATAAAGTGCATAAAAATGAGGCTTCTAAGACTTTACATGAATGTTTATTATTATGTACATTTACATCTACATGCATATTTATATTTATGTATTTTTTTAATAAATAGTTTGCTTCACAAAAGGTATTTGATATAGCTTAATCTAATGCCTTAGCAGGCTAAGAAACTTAAGAAATATGCCACAAACGAGAATAAACCTCCCAAATAGTACCAGTACATTGTCAATCATTGGTGCTTGCTGAAATTGTCTATGCAACATGCTGAAGAATAAGACACATTCATACAAGTTGAAATTTCTGTAACTAATATTTTAAGAATATGAAAACCTGGCAGGTACAGAGATCTTACCATTAATCTGAGAATAGAATAGAGAGCGACAGTCTTTGTAGCGCTCATGCCCAGACACATCCCAAAGTTCAACGAAGAAATCTCTCTCGGCATCACCTTTTATGCTACTTGAAGAGCTACCAGCATTTCCATAAGTGATATGCTATCAAAATAGTAAATAGAACAACTGATAAATTATGAACTTCCAAGAATAACTGGTGTCACTGGAGACAGAAGGCGAGTCTTACCTTAACTCCAACTGTACAGCCAATAGTTTGAGAAGGGCAAGAAATGGAAGAACCGTTTACAATAAGATGAACAAGAGAAGTTTTCCCCACACCTAGAAAATATTGAAATTTAACTTATCCAGTGAAATATGGCCGGAAATTTAGATGTGCACTGAACTAATGATAGAAAAATACTTTATAATTTAAAAAAAAAAAAAATTGATGATAAACATTTTTTTTTTATGATAAACATAAACCAATTACGAGCAATAGACCTTTTCCAGAGAAGCCCAATCCAAGCACCAATAATAAAATCAAACTTTATCTAGGTTTTTTGAAGTTGTCAACCAATTACGAGCTAGAGACTTTTTTAACATACAGGCATATATAAATTAAGATACAAGCACAACATATTTCCCAGACAGATAAAATCTGATTTCATCATTAAGAGGAAAGAAATACAGAAGTTTTTTTTTTTAATGAAAAGAATAACTTCCATTTAAAAACGAATCAAAGAATACATGAGGCATTACAAAAAAAGGAAGGCCCAAGCCAAAAGGAGCCAAAAAAAAAAAGCAATAATAATAATAATAAAAGCACAGGAAAAAACTAGAAAAGGGGCTCCAATTTAAAAGAATGAGAAATAAAGGATAATCACTAAAGTCTTTATTGTCAAAAGCCCAAAGGGAGATATCGAAACTAACCAAGGCCCAAACCTCCTCTTGAGAACTTTTGTCATCACTGAAGACTCTCCTATTTCTAAACAAACCAAATATTCTATAAAGTCATTTTTTTATAAGAAAATATTCTATATAGTCATGAAGAAAGCAGCCTGTCAATGAAATGCCCCTCTATCACAAAAGGGGAAATTGAAACAACCTCCTCCATCATAACTCTCCACAATTTGTTGCGAGCCATCTAAACACCAATAGAATCTAGGAACCTTTCCTAAATAGCTGAAGTAAATTGGCAATCCCAAAAAATATGATCCAGACTTTTCGCGGCCTTCTTACACACTCTACACCACTAAGGACCGAGCTTAATAGAAAACAATCTCTAGATACAATCCATTTGTTGATCCTCCAATGGGAGACTCACCAAGAAAAAAATCTAAGGGTCTGTTTGGTAAGCAATCTGAAAACGAAAATTTGAAAACAAGGGATTCAATGAAAACAGAGTTGTATTTCATGTTTTCAGATATGTGTTTGGTAGCAGATTTAGAAATTTGATTCCATTCTAAACAGTTGTTTAAAGTATGTCCTATAACATATTTATAGATCATGAAATTAGTTGTAGTTGCAAAACTAATTATTAGATTGAATATAAGACATTAATTTATGAACATGATTTTATAAATTTTATAGAATTATCATTTTATAATATAATATAATATAATTTATAATATATTATATTATACATATTTTAATTCAACAAAAGTAAATTAAGTTTATAACATGAAATATTATATTTATAAAATTTTTATCTTTCTATAATATAATTCTGCATTTTAAAATTTTAAATTCAAAATCTGGATACAATGAAAATATAAAAATGTTGTTTTCAGAATTTCTACTATTTGGATCCCAGAATCTGAAAACAGTTTTCGAAAACACATCTGCCAAACATATATTCACTGAATTTAGTGAATTCGAAAACATAAAACAGAATCCGGATTGCATACCAAACAGACCCTAATCTTCTTGGGAATTGGAAACTTCCAAAGCAAGGAGAACAAAGACACTTTTGTTGGATCCACACAAGAGAGAAAAAAGAGCTACACGAGAATTCTGTAGATGGGCTAAGAGACAAAAATCTAATGTCTCCCTAGCTCCCTGATGAGGGCAAAAATTGGGTAGCAAAGAAAGGAGAAAAGAAGCATAAAAAGATTCATGGTTCGAAAGAAGGCGACCAAAACCCAGAGTTAAACGATAAAGAGTGAAGTGAACAAGAATAGAGACTATGAACCAAAACTTAAACGAGGACATAAAATAAAGATGGGGAAAAGGCATCAGATGGGGATATCCCCTAGCGCATAATCTTCCCAAAAGAAAATTGACAATCCGTCATGAACCTAACAAAGCTAGAAAATTTAGTATATCCCATAGTAATAGATATACACAGGTTCCTAAAAGTTCCTTTGATCCTAAATCAGAAGGTATAGAACCATAATTACTCACTATGATCTTACACCACAAAGGATGAATATCCACGGGAAAATGTCAAAGCCATTTTGCAAGCCAGGTTTCATCCAAATATTCAGATTTCCTATCCCCTCCCAAAGACGGGCTCAGACACAATCTCCCCTTTTCCCAGATAGGAATACCCATCTTCTTGAACCCACTTCCACAGGAAATCTCTTAACATCTCTGCGATCCTTATGCTCACTGAAGAGGGATCCTAAAAGCAACATGAATTAAACAAGAATCCCAGTTAAGATTGATAGTATGAGTGCCAATTTCCCACCCTATAAAAAGCAAGCCTTTTCTTCTCTTTCTCTCGATGAGGCCAAACTCTTCAAAACCTTTTCAATTACTAGGATTCCAAAAGGAAACAAACTTAGGACTATTTCCAAAAAACCACGATTAGGACCATACATGGAACTTTAATCTCTATTGATCTCAAGGCTAGAAAAGATCTAAAAAGTCTTCAATAATGGAAATTAAGATAAACAAAAGAGTCCTCCCTTCTCGAGGAAAAGAAAATTATGTCAATCAGTAAATTGGAGGTGGGACAAAATGGATCCTTTCTAACCTAAATGAAACCACTATCCACACTCGTCGACACCAATTTGCTAAGGATATCGACAACTATGAGAACTAGAAAAGGGGATAAGGAATCTCTTTGTCTCCTACCCCTTATGGCAAAGATTCTTTCCCTAGGTTTACCATGTATTGGCATAGAGAAATTGTAGAACGGAGGTAGCTCTAAATCCAAAATATTCCTTTTCCAACCAAAACCTTCTTTCCCAACATTTTGTCTAGAAACCCCATCTATGTGGTTAAAGGTCTTCTTGAAATAAATTTTAAAAATAACACCCTCCTCCTTGCAAATTCTATAATCATTTATGATAAAGCCTCCTCCAGGAATTGACAACAATTTGATAATAACATCATGCTAGCTTAATCTTGAAAAAATGTTGTCTCCTCTCTCCTCTCTCCTCTCTCCCCTTACTTTCAACCTTCCTTCCCTAGCCCTCACCTAAATATCTCCGACCACCATGGTTGTTGCGGACCACCAGCTCTCTTCTCCATGGAATTACTTCACTTGATCAGTCCTCATTGGCCGGAAAACTTTCTCAATAGCTTTTGATGAATCATCTAGGGGAAGTAAAGCAAAGGTTCCTGAACTTGGAAGGCATTCATCTCACTCTCTATCACTTTCTTGGAACTCCCTATCTTTCGACGCCCTTTACAGAGATGCTTGCTCTTATAAGTTTTGTAAGAAACTACAAATAGCCAATGACACTCTTTGGTTGGATTCGGAGAAATTAAGAAGCAAGTTTGATTTCTATGTGGAAATTACACAACTAAGTCACTCTGGTGAAAGGAAGAAACTTTTCATTCCATTCGAAGAAAAAAAACAAGGTTGGTTCTTCATTCCTCTCTTATGTCAGATTACCCAGGTGAGGCACACAAAAAGGATAAGCACAAACCTACCTTCTACTGTAATGTCATCAAAAAGCTCCAATCCGATGTGGAAAAACCCCAAATTATCAAGTCTATTGTACAACCAACCAAATTTTCTTCATCGCTTGTTCATTTGGAAATTTGGTACATAATTCTCATCTGCCACCCGTTTTTTTAGAAGGATTCTTGGCCCAATATTCGTCTTGCTATTCAGGAAAATCTTTCAACACGATGTACCATCAATCCTTTTCAGGATAACAAAGCATTAATCCATGTCTATGACTCCCAACTTCCTGTACACCTTTGCAAAGGCTCCTCTTGGCAATTGCTTGGAGATTTTAAGTTGGGATTTCAAGCTATCACCACTCTCTCCCTCGCAAGATAGAATGATAGCTTCTTATGGTGGATGGATTGGATCTCCTCTTAACCTTTGGAATGAGGATATTTTCAAGTATATCGGTGAACAATGTAGTGGTTTTCTTCAATTGTTAAATCACGTAGACCGTTGGCTTAATTTATTTGTTGCACGTCTAAAATTAAGGCCAATACAACCCGTTTCATACTAGCGACGGTAACTCTACCGAAATCCATTGTCGGCACCTCCATCACCGTCCAGATTAGGTCGATAACGGCATATCCTCGTGCAGGCCTCAATCAATACCAAGCGATGGATACACATCCATTAATTGCTGACGAAGGTAATTCCCTGAATTTACACTATTTGATTGCTTTAAAAGGCAAGAAGATTTTATCCCAAACCGATCTACCCACAATCCCTATAACCTTGCTATTGCCTGAAGTTATTCCAATTATTCCTAAAATGGTGGATCGTAATTTTCAAACCGAGGGCCTTTCTAACCCTATTGTTTTGACCAAACCAAACATACCTTCCATTATTTTTTAAGGCCCCATTAATCTGTTTTCCCCTGTCCTCACACAACCGACTCTCTCCACTATTTCCTTTTCAGATGCCTATTGCTGACTTTAACCCATCCTCTCTCCAAATCGAGTCCAAGCATTCAACCTCCTCGGAAAAACCAATTTTACCCTTCACTACATCTGACACCGAAGCATATCTTTATAGCCCAAATACAATTAAATAAGCCACGACTTTGACTTTCAGCCTCAACCTTTTAACCTAGTTGTTTTCGATGATAACCCCTCCATTGCTTCTACCCTTCCCCTAGACATCCTTCCACCTATTCCTCATGACCTTAAATCACGGTTGACATCAAATGAACATAACTCTCAACCCTCAATTACCTCACAGAACAACAAACAGTACACATCACACCGTTGGCCCTCTCCCTTTTGACCTTCGTGACATAGCCAATTACCTCACAGAACATGGTTTGTGTATGATGCCCCCTTACCTCCACCTCCTAAACCCAAACAAACTCACACAACCATTGGAAAGAAGAACAAGTTGCGGCAGGAATTACCTCCACCTCCTAAACCCAAAAAAACTCACACAACCATTGGAAAGAAGAACAAGTTGCAGCAGGAATTACAGAATTTGCAATCTAATGTCCATTATGACAAGTCTACCACCTTGGCACTAATAGAGGGATCATCAACTGGACAACGAAACTCGTGACTTGGAATGTTTGAGGTCTAGGTTCGTGGAGAAAACAAGCATTGATTAAGAAATCCATTCAACAACAATATCCAGGAATTGTTCTACTGCAAGAGACTGAATTATCTTCAGTTGATCAACATTTGATAAAATCTATTTGGAGCTCAACACATATTGATTGTGCAGCTCTTGATGCAATTAACTCTTCGAGTGGAATCTTAATTCTTTGGAGTGAGCCTGACTTCACAATCAAAGAAGTCATAAAGGGTTTTTATACTTTCTCCATTCACATTTTTTTTTTTTACTGATGTTTTCTCTTTTGACTTACGACAGTATATGGACCATTTGGAAATGACTTTTGTGATGAATATCGGAAAGAATTAGATGACTTGGTTGGTTTGGGTGGAGACCGTTGGATTATTGGAGTGGTGACTCCATCCCCTCCTTGTTGTTTCATGTGCAATTTGGATTTAGAATCTGTGAGACATTTATTTGTGCATTGCCCTTTTGCTATGAGATTTGGGTGGGTGTGTTTTGGATGCTTTTGTATGGTCAATGTCTCTTTATTATAATATTTTCAATTTTCTTACTTCCGTCTTGGGTCATCCTTCAAAGGTGCAAGAAGTTCTTGTTGCTTGCCCTAGTTCGCACTTTTCTTTGGAACCTTTGGATTGAGAGAAATGGTTTTGACACTTCAGGGATGCTTCCTCCACTTTCGATCGTTTTATGGAATATGTTCTTTCTAGTGTTTTTTGTGGTGCAAAGATATACAACCTTTTGGTTTACCGTTTATCTTTTTCATTTCTAATTGACAATCTTACTTGTGATTCACCTTTTGGTGTTCGGAGTTTTCTCCATTCCAATTATAAATGAAATTGTTTCTTCTATCAAAAAAAACAAATATCCCTTGAAATTTTGATACAATACCGGAACCATGAATCTCTTAGCCAAAATTCTAACAATTATCTTATAAAGGCTACTGACCAAGCCGATAGGCTTATGACCCTTCGCTTTCCTAATGCTGTCTTTCTTAGGGATGAGACGAATAAAGGTTGAGATACCAATGATTATTCCAAAGGAATATTAGATTATTTAGGAAAAAGTTACTGATTGGATAAAATGTATTTACAATTACAAGACTAACAATAAAAAATTTGCAGAGTGCAAATCACAACTTATAGAAAAATTTACCTATGAAGAATAAAAAGAGGCAAAAGAAATACAAAAAGCTACATATTATATTATACATTTTAAGAACAATAACAAATAAAGTATTTAACTTTATCCCAAACTTCTGTAAGGCCTCCCATTGTGCATACAAACGTGAGAAAGGGTAAAGTGGAGAGAGATGGAAAGAGAAATGGTTAGAGTGGGGACCATTATGGTTAGTGCGCGTTGGTTGTACGGGTAAGGTTTGTGAGGGTTTTTGTAGGGATTTGGGAAGTGAGGAGATGTTATGGTATTTTGTGGACAAGGTTGTCTTGGAGGAGAGAACCAGCTCCTCGAATAGCTGGGTTTGCCTGTTCTTGTTGTTATTTCCTGTTGATATCAATATTATTGACTCATAACCCATTCCCTATTGAAGAACTCCCAATAGAGGAGTGTGAAATTTCTGGAACTATTGTGTTGTGTGTGTGTGTGTTTTTCTGAGTGTTTACTCGAATAGCTGGGTTTTCTTGTTCTTTGTTATTTCCTGTTGATATCAATATTAACGGCTCATAACCCATTTCCTATTGAAGAACTATCAATAGAGGAGTGTGAAATTTCTGGAACTATTGTGTTCGTGTGTTTGTGTGTTTTTCTGTGTTTACTGGTCTATCTAAGGGTTATAAACCTTACAACTTCATCTTCCTAACTTTTTTCCTTCCCCAAAAACATCCATATCCTCTAGGAGGAGACCGATACACAACAACTGTAAGAAGTTACACAGTAAGTTATAAGAAAAGAAAATAAATAAAGCATCAAAGTCAGAAATAGGTTAAAAAAACTTTTGATTAGAAAAAGCTATGTGAGACTATTCTTTTCAACTAAAAAATAAACATAAACTTCATTGTGGAGTACAACTGAAACATAAAGTGAAATTATGGATGAACATGATTAAAACTACATCATGATTACAACCTTACTTGAACAGAATCTGTTCTATAGGTTGTACAATTGTGTCTTTGAGTTCTAAAGCTACATCGTGATTGAGCAGAAAGATGGGAATCGACCAAGGCTTACGCTTCCTTTTGGTTTTGTCGAAGTCTTTTTATAATTATCCCTATAATAACTCATTCAAGTTACATTTTTTGTTAGGGTTGGGACGTAAATAATTATTGTTGGGTTTCAAATTCCATTTCTTTGAGTTTTTTATTAAGAAGATTGATGAAGGATGATGAGTCAGTTGAGTTCCATAATTTTTTGGGAGCTTTTGCTAATTTCAAGATGGTTTCTCGTTCTTGGTCCTTTGTTTTGTCAGTGGGTTTTGGGAGTTTTGCCAATTTGAGGCTAGTTTCTAGTTCTTCGTCCATTCATTTGCCAGTTGGTTTTTCGTAAACATTTTCAGAGATTTTGTAGTGCAATTTCTTGTTGGGTTCTCGGTTACTCATTTCATCTCAAAGCCTCTTCTTGGTGCGATCTTTCCTTATCTCTCGAAGGTTATTCTTGTTAAGATAATAGTTTGAATTAGCGTGCTTTTACTTATGATTTGTAATCATTTTTCTTCTCTTTGGTTATCTTCTCTATGGAGCTTGTATTTTGAGTACTAGTCTCCTTTCCTTATATCAATAAAAATCTTTGTTTCCTTGATTTTAAAAAAAAAAAAAAAACTAGTCTTAATCTCAAATATATTAACTAGATCTGATGAATATGCTTAGGGCCTATGTACTTCCCTCGAAGATCAATTATATCTTGAAGTAAAAATAGGACAATAGATTTATCACACATTCCAGATGGGATGAAGTTTCCTTAACAGCAAACATTTTACCCCAAATAGAAAAATTTTGTAAAGATTGTCAGCTATTATTTCTATCAGTTTTAAGTCCAGGAACACCACAGTTGCCAAACCATTTTGAAAATTTCAGAAGTGTTTACAAGTCAAGTTCCCATTCAGATATGGACAATTCCGGATTCCCTCAAAGTTACTCTGTTGAGAGGATCAAATTTACAGCCTTACAATTACACATCTTAAACTCTGAACTCAGCTATGGAAATAACTATCTGCCCAACTAGATTAGCTAAACAGAGAATACGGGGGAAAAAAAAAGCAGAGGATCCTCCCAGTTAACAAAACATTTCAGTGGTGCTACCAGCCAAAAAACGAGTAAAAGGCAGAAACAAAGAGACAAGAATGATGTAAAAAATCACCTGAATCGCCAACCACAAGCACTCGAACCTGACCACAGAGAGGACCGCCATTGAGTTCTTTGTTTTCCCTATGGTCCTTCCAGAACATGTTTTCCTCCAGACCTTCTAAACCGTATTCACCTCCGAAGAAGAATTCAATAATTAAGTACCGTCAAACTGACACAATCTCCACGAAGAACAATTTCTCAGCATAGGCACCTCCGAGTTCAATCTGAAATCCATATCACGCGAGAACTAAATGCAGATCAAAGCTGAAATCGGAAAACCCATGTCCAAACATCTGTCAACAGAGTCGATGGTTTCTTCCAGAGGCCTGAAAGCAGAGATCTAGTTACTGAATCATACAAGAGGCAAGGGTTTGAAGGTTCGAGAGGATTGAAAAATGAAGCGAGGATTAACGATCTGGGCGATGACCATGCAAGTAAGATGGTGTGTGTGAAAGATCTGAAAGAGAAGAAAACTTGAGAGTGCAGTCAGATTTGGGAAGCTTGGGAAGACGAAGAGAGTAACACCGCGCACAAGAGAGAGAGATGAAATGAAACCGACGAAGGGCATTGGGTGAATGGGTCCGTCTACAAAACGATGCCTGATCCGGGACATGTTTCCTTTTTAAGATGTGTTTGGCAAATGGGTTTCGATTTGGATGGATTTAGCTTATTTGGACTTGGTGTTTAAATTCTTGGGTTCAGAACCCAACTCTATTAGTTACAACAGTGCAACTCTAAGGGTTTCAACAGTGCAATCTCATACAATTTGTTTCATATTTTTCTCTTTCATTTGTCGACTACTTTGGCAACTCTGGTGAAAACTCTAAAGACCATCAACAACGACAACTCCAATGACCACAGTGGCTATTCGACCATGATGACGGATGCCTCTGGTGACCACTTGACTTTTTATTTCCGGCGACCACTTCGACAACAACTCTGGTGACAACTCCGACGACCACCCGACAATCACCGATAACGACAACTCCGACGACCACACCGACGACTCGATCATCACTGACGACTGCCTCCAACGACCATTTGATTTTTTATTTTCGACAACCACATCGACAATAACTTTGGTGAGAACTCCGGGGACCACCTGACAATCACTGACAACGACAATTTCGACGACTCAACCACCGTTGGCGACTGCCTCCGGCGAATACTTTATTTTTCATTACCTCTTCAATTGTTGTTTTCTATTTTCGGTTATCACTTCGACAACAACTCCGATGACAACTCCGGCAACCACCGACAACGACAACTCTGACTCGTTGGGGTTTATGCCCTAAAACTCGTAGTTTGTAAATTTTGTTCTAATTATTGTAATAAAGAGTTATTATTTCAATAAATAGTTATTGTTTGTTATTTACGAGATTGCCCTTTATTTTAACCCTAAATCCAATAAACTAAACATCCAAGGTTGTACAATGTCTCTTGAACTGAATGTAATGTACATATAAAGGATCTTGGTTCGAGATACAACCTTAAAGGGTCTATAGTAAGGGGATAAGGTTTGGGTACCTTACCTTGTTAACACTATGGATGTGGCCTACTTTGTATATGATACAAACACTGTGATCCTAACGTGTTCGTGTAGGTGACATGTGAGTGGGGATATCCTATACAATGATATCACATAAGACCGAACCACGAAATAATAACCACTAGATGTAACTCTGTTGACTAGCTAGGTTATTTCTATTTCACTAGGATGACCTAGGCAACTTGATCTCAATCCTGAGCAGGTTATGAACTCCTGTTTGCGAGGAATTGTCCTTTGACTAGTATGGATGAGAATAGCCAGATTCGCCGACTCAATATGCCTACCTTCTTGGGGACAAAACCGAGTGAGCGGCTGGGGACTTAACTTAGCAAGATGGAATTCACTCCTTCCCGCCTACTAGGGTAAGTAGATGAATGTTCCCTTAAGTGGTGTCTCCGGGACTTGAACAAAGGGTCTGGTCCTCTCATTGGCCCGAGAGGGACTTCTGTTTGTTGGTAGAACCACAAACAAATTATTCATTAGATGAGTATTGGTACTTAACGTACAAGATGTAACCCAGGGGTAAAACGGTAATTTGACCCAGCTAGTGTTACGAACATTCGTGAAGGATTGACTTGTTGTTATTGGTCAATATCTGTGGACACAAAAATATATCTGCAGTGAGAAGAGTGCAACTGCGGGACTTTAATGGAGTGTTCCTGCAGTTAATGAATGTTGATTAGGAGGTTAATGAAATTAACCGAATAATCTCGTATCGTTGGAGCTTTTGATCTGTAGGTTCATTAGGTCCACCTTCTAGCTCGTAAAGCTTAGATCGTTTGAATTTGTAATGTTCAAATTCAATTAGGGAATAAATTTAATGTATATAGATACGATATAATATAAAGTTTTGGAACTTTATATTATAAATTTAATGTGAATACGATTCATATTAAATTTTGTGAGAGAATTAAATATTTGAAAGAGTTCAAATATTAATTTAAATGTGAATGAGATTCATATTTGAAAACTATAGGTTAAAATATAATGTATGTACATAAGATGTGTATTAAAACTATAGGTTAGAGAGAAAATTTATTAAATGTGATTTAATCCAAATTAAATGTATGATATTTAATTTTTGATTAATTAAACATGATTTAATTAATATATATAATAATTAATTAGATTAATTATTATTATTATTTATTTTATTTATTTAATATTAAATAAATGGGAACGTGTCAAGAGGACACGTTCCCCACTTCCCTCCAACTCCCTATCGATAGGTAGTGGGGGAAGTTATCCCTCTCATACTTCTTCTTCAATTGTGAGATGAATGATTGATCGATGAATTCAAATGATCACAAAAAATTCTCTCTCTGAAATTTCACGTTTTTGCTTTCCAATTGTTGGAACACCTTCCCACCAAGGTTGGTCTAAGTAGAATCCAGAGACATATAAGGTTTATCCTGTTGGTGGTGTCCTGTTGGAGAAGAAAGAACAGAGAAGTTTTTTTTTGTTACTGTGTTATTGTTCAATTGGAGAAAGGAGTTGTTGGTGTGAAAACTATAAAGGCAATTTCGAATTTATTTTAGTTTAGTTGTTTTACAGAACATGTTTGCATGTTTAGTGTCATGTCTAATTAGATTAATAATTAAAATGTTTGTCTCAGTTTTTACCCAATGTACTGGTATTTGGAATAAACCAAAACATACGAGCAATTACGATTTTAATCACGCTTCCGCTACTCAAGGGAATCTGATTCCCATCAGTTGGTATCAGAGCAATGCTTGTTTTGTTTTGGTTGAAACAAATTTGCATTGGATAGGTGGGAATTGCATTTGGTTTGCTGTAAAACTGTTTACGAAATTTTGGCCTTAGTTTTTTTTTTAATTAGATCAAATTAAATGTAAAGACCCCTGTGTCTTGGGCAATTAAGTGCATAATCGAGTCTGTAATTAAGTTATGAGTCGTTCGTGACAAATTTCGTGCAAATCAGATGAGATTCGGGTGAGAATTTGGCATATGAAGTTGTTGTTTTTGAAGGAAGAAGCTGCTGCAGAAGCAACAATGTTGCAACGCCATTCATCAGCGTTGCAACACTGAGGAACGACGTCGCAACGCCGAAGCCCCTATCGATACGAAATTGCGAGGGGTCAGCAACGTTGCAACGCTGCCCCCTAGCGTTGCAACGCTACCCCGATGTTAGGCGCGCGCGCGAGATGAGGCGGCGTTGCAACGCTCTCCTCAGTGTTGCAACGCTCTCCTCAGCGTTGCAACGCCGTGACGACAACCTGAAGGTGTAGACCGGTTTAGAAGCGGTTCGAGTTATTTTTGGTCCGGTTCGAGCGGTCTGAGTCTAGTTCAAGGAGTTTTGGACCAGTTTTGTAATGAAATTAATTTTTTTTTTTTTGCACTTTAGGGGCCAAATTTTTCCGATTTTACGGCTATTTTCTTTATGAATGTCATTTAGAATATTTCCCACCTTAGGATAAGCATGATCATGCATTTTTTTTTATTTGTATAAGTGTTATATAAATATGGTAGAAATGCATGATATAATTTATTTTTTATGAGTAATTAATTATAATTGTTATAATTAGATTATATGGAAAATAAAGAGCATGGAGCATGAAATTACTTAGTTTAAAATAAATGTTATTTTATTTAAGTAATTTGTTTTATTCAAATAGTTGAATGTCTTTATAATTCCAATTGGAAATCGTTTGTTGGTTTTATAATATAGTTCCTTGTCATAGGTTAATTATTAAAATTTATAAAAGTTATAAATAAATGGGTTTTCGAAACCATAACCTATAACAAAGAATTGCATGCAAACATAGAAACTTGGGTTAAATTACATCAGTTTTAAATTGTTTAAAATTAATTTAGACCTAAGTTTAATTTCTAATAGGATTAGAAGTTAGTTTTACATGTGTTTACAAGAGGATCATCAACAACAAAGTACCTTTCTTAGTACTTTATGTGGATGATATCCTACTCATTGGGAATGATGTATGATACCTAACTGACATAAAGAAATGACTAGCGACCCAATTCCAAATGAAAGATTTGGGAGAGACGCAGTATGTTCTTGGGATTCAAATTTTTCAGGAATTGCAAGAACAGAACACTAGTTTTGTCTCAAGCATCTTATATCGACAAAATATTGGCCCGATATTCGATGCATAATTCCAAGAGGGACTTATTACCCTTCAGGAATGAAGTTCATCTGTCTAAGGAACAGTGTCCTAAGACACCTCAAGAAGTTGAGGATATAAGACGTATTCCATATGCCTCTGCAGTAGATAGCTTAATGTATGTTATGTTGTGCACGAGGCCAGACATTTGTTATGCAGTGAGAATAGTCAGTAGGTACCAATCTAATCCAGGGTTAGACCACTGGACCGCAGTTAAAAATATCCTCAAGTATCTTAGGAGAATGAGGGATTATACGCTTGTTTATGAGACTAAGGATTTGATCCTTACTGGATACACTGATTCTGATTTTCAAACCGATAAGGATTCTAGGAAATCCACATCGGTATCAGTTTTCACCCTTAACGGGGGTGCTAGTATGGCGAAGCATCAAGTAGGGATGCATCGCTGACTCCACGATGGAGGTTGAGTATGTCGTTGCTTGTGAAACAACTAAAGATGTTGTTTAGCTAAGGAAATTCCTTATTGATTTGGAAGTTGTTCCAAATATGGAATTTCTCATCACCTTATACTGTGACAACAGTGGTGCAGTAGCCAATTCAAAGGAACCTCGCAACCATAAGCGAGGCAAGCACATCGAGAGGAAGTACCACCTGATATTAGAAATAGTGAAACGAGCAGATATGACAGTCACGAAGATCGCTTCGAAGCACAACATTGTTGATCCGTTTACAAAAACTCTCACGACTAAAGTGTTCGAGGGTCATCTGGAAAGTCTAGGTCTACGAGATATGTACATAGACTAATCTAGGGCAAGTGGGAGATATGTAATGGGTATATGGATGCCCTAGTTTATTGTATTTGTATCTTTGTAACCACTGTTTTAGAGTTTGATGTACCCCACTAGAGTTTTAGTTCAAGTGGGAGTTTGTGCCCTAAAACTCGTAGTTTGTAAATTTTGTTCTAATTATTGTAATAAAAAGTTATTGTTCGTTATTTACGATATTGTCCTTTGTTTTAACCCTAAATCCAATAAACTAAACATCCAAGACTGTAAAATGTCTCTTGAACTGAATGTAATGTACATATAAAGGATCTCGATTCGAGATACAACCTAAAACGTCTATAGTAAGGGGATAAGGTTTGGGTATCTTACCCTGGTAACACTATGGATGTGACCCATTTTTTGGGATTTATGCCCTAAACTTGTGTAATTTTGATCAATTAAATAAAGTGTTATTTGTTTTGATAAGATTACAATCTTGCTTTTTATAAATCCAATAAACTAAGCTCCAAGGTTATAACATTTATCTTGAAATCAATTAGTAGTGGACACTATTTGGGTTGAGTTCAAGAATATAACCTAAATGGTCTATGGTATAAGAATAAGGTTGGAAACCTTATTCTGGTAACACCATGGATGCGACCCACTTTGTAATTAGTACAAATGAGGTAATCCAACTCATTCATGTAGTTGACATGCGAGTGGGGGCATCCTGTATGAAGAGTTCATACAAGATCGATCGCAAATTATTAGTCTAACCAAAGGTAACAATCAGATTAATGTGATAAGACTAGTAATTTATAGATGGTCATTAGTGACTCGACCAAATCCTGAGCAAGTTAAGAACTCCTGCTATAGGGGTTTGTCCTTAGACTAGTATGGGTGAGAGTGACTCAGTAGCCGACTCAATAAGCCTACCTTCTCGTGACGTAACCTCGTAGGTAGCCGGGAACTTGACTGTGTGCAAGATGGAATTCACTCATTCCTACACTAAGGAATTAGATAGGTTGTTCCCAAGAACCGACTCCAGGTCTTGAACAACGGGGCCCCGCCCTCTATGAGGGTATGAGTCTAAGGTAGGACCTCAGACTTGTTGTTCATTAGAGGATCAGTGGTGCTTAAGGAACAAAGAGGTAATCACAGGGGTAAAACGGTAATTTGACCCAACTGTGATTACGAACAACCTGTGAAGGGTCGACTCATGGGTAATGACTATATCAATGGACACAATAATATCTACAGTGAGGAGAGTGCAGCTACAAGTCTATAGTGGAGTGACTTGTAGTTAATGAATATTAATTAACTGGATCAAAGAGTTTGATCAGTTAATCTCACATCATTGGAGCTCATGATCTGTAGGTCCATTAGATCCCTCCGTTGGCTCAATATGGTAATATTGAGGGTAAAAGTTAGGAGTGAAATTGAAGTGTTCAATTTCATACATGAGGAGTTATATCAATTATACATGATATAATTGATATAATATATAGTTTTAATGTGAATTAGATTCATATATAAACTATATACTAAAAAGAGATTAAATGAGGGGTAGGATGGTCATTTCCATCCTATTTCTCTATATATATGGTTGCATGAGATGCAACTAGGTTAAGGAAATATATGCTCTCTTGTTGTGTTGTTGGAAGAGTTCCAAAGCACACATCTCTCACAAAATACCTCACTCTCCTAAAGGGAACCCACCTTCCTCCCTCACCTAGAGAACAACGGAGAAGATCCGGTAGTCGTGTCTTCATACGTTGGAGTTCATGTTGCTGAGATCGTGATCGATGATTACTTGAAGAAAGGTTCTTCAAAGGTAATTTTTTGCTGTCCATTCTGATTTTATGCTTAATCTTGTTATGTATGTTCTTGAATTTATCGTTGTAACTAAATCAAGAGCGCGCGATTCGCAATCGCTTCCGCTGCGGGGACTTCGATTCCCTTCACATTTTGTATATGATACAAACACCGTGATCCTAACGTGTTCGTGTAGGTGACATGTGAGTGGAGATATCATATGCAATGAGATCACATAAAACCGAACCACGAAATAGTAACCACTAGATGTAACTCCGTTGACTAGCTAGGTTTCTATTTCACTAGGATGACCTAGGCAACTTGATCTCAATCCTGAGCAGGTTACGAACTCCTGTTTGCGAGGGATTGTCCTTTGACTAGTATGGGTGAGAGTGGTAAGATTCACCGACTCTGCTTACCTTCTTGGGGACAAGACCGGGTGAGCGACTGAGGACTTTACTTAGCAAGATGGAATTCACTCATTCCCACCTACTAGGATAAGTAGATGAATGTTCCCTTAAGTGGTGTCTCCGAAACTTGAACAAAGGGCTCGACCCTCTCATTAGCCCGAGAGGGACTTCTGTTTGTTGGTAGGACCACAAACAAATTGTTCATTAGAGGAGCACTGGTACTTAAGGTACAAGATGTAACCTAGGGGTAAAATAGTAATTTGACCCAACTGGTGTTACGAACATTCGTGAAGGATCGACTTGCTGTTATTGGTCAATATCCGTGGACACAGAAATATATCTGCAGTGAAAAAAGTGCAGCTGCGGGACTTGAGTGGAGTGTTCCTGCAGTAAACGAATGTTGATTAAGAGGTTAATGAGATTAATCGAATAATCTCGTATCGTTGGAGCTTCTGATCTGTAGGTTCATTAGGTCCACCTTCTAGCTCGAAGGGTTCTTAGATCGTTTGAATTTGAAATGTTCAAATTCAATTAGGGCATAAATTTAATGTATATAGATACGATATAATATAAAGCTTTGGAACTTTTTATTATAAATTTAATGTGAATATGATTCATATTAATTTTTGTGAGAGAATTAAATATTTGAAGGAGTTCAAATATTAATTTAAATGTGAATGAGATTCATATTTGAAAATTATAGGTTAAAATTTAATGTACATAAGATGTGCATTAAAACTATAGGTTAGAGAGAAAATTCATTAAATGTGATTTAATTCAAATTAAATATATGATATTTAATTTTTGATTAATTAAATATGATTTAATTAATATATATAATAATTAATTAGATTAATTATTATTATTATTTTTTTAATTTTTTTAATATTAAATAAATGGAAACGTGTCAGGAGTGTTGGGATGTATGTTCTCATCTCGTGTAGTTTGTAATATTCCAAGTTGTAAATGAATAAGAGTTATTTATTTCAACATTGTGTAATAAATAAGCGTTATTTATTTAAACTTTGTGTCTCGCATTTTTCATAAACTTAATCCAATAAACTAAGCTCCAGGGTCATTGCATTATGAGAGAAGTAAGAACTTGAACGGTGTGTAGTGGACACACAGGTAGGATCACGTTCGAGTTATTGACCCGAACGGTCTACAGTATATGGATAGAGTTGGAGACCTAATCTTGGATACACTGTGGATGCGACCCGCTTTCTATTAGATACAAACGAGGTGATTTGACTCGTTCATGTGGTTGACATGCGAGTGGGGGCATCCTGTGCAATGAGATTGTACAAGACTGGACCGTGAATTATTAAACTCACTGATATAACACCGCTAATGTGATAGAGCTAATAAATTCGTAGATGACCATTAGTGACTCGACCTTAATCCCGGCGTGTCACGGACTCCCGCATCTGCGGGTCCGCCTTTTGACTAGTACACGGTGAGGGTGGCCACCGTTGCTCGCCCAATATGCCTATCTTCTCGGGGGGGACCACGTGGGGAGTCGGGAACTTGACTACGCAAGAAGAAATTCACTCGCTTCTCGACTTAGAGAAACTAGAGGGGTTGTTCCCTTAAGTCTTTGTCTCTGTGGCTTGAACAACGGGGCCCACTCTCTCATTGGCCCGAGAGGGTTGTTGTTTATGGTTGGACCATGCAACGTAGTTGTTCATTAGAGGAGCAAAGGGGACTTAAGGAGCAAGAAGTAGACACAGGGGTAAAACGGTAATTTGACCCAACCGTGACTACGAACAACCCGTGAAGGGTCGACTCATGGGTATTAGTTATATCAATGGACACAACTTGTCCTACAAAGTGATGAGAATGCACTACGGGCTTTAGTGGAGTGTTACCGTAGCTAATGAATGTTGAATAACCGGGTCAAAAGAGTTTGACAGTTAGTCTCGGATCATTGGAGCTCAAACACGTGTAGGTCCATTAGGTCCCTCGGTTGGCTCAAATTGGACAAATTGAGGGTTTACAGCTTTGGTGTGAATTTAAAGTGTTCAAATTCATTATTTGGGTATTTATGTCATTTATATGAGATATAGATGACATAATATATAGTTTGATGTGAATGAGAGCCATAATAAACTATAGTATAGCCTAATTGATTAATTAATGCTAATTGGAGAAATTGAATTGAGAGAAATTAAATTGAATGTGATTCAATTTATAATTCCACATTTATGCAAATGAGATTTGTATAATAAGGTATGAGATACCTTATATTATATAATATGCAAATGTGATTTGTATATTATATGGTTGTGGTAAAATTGTGATTTGGTGGAGGTTTTAACTCCATCACACAATAGTATTTAAAGGCTTTGCAAGAAGCCTTTGGTATGCCATTTGCCATTTTTTGGATTTTCATCCAAAGAGAGCAAAATGACTTTCTCTCATTCTCTCTCAATTCTCTCTAAAACTTCTCCTCACTCAAAATCAAAGGGAGTCCCACCTACTCTCCCTCAACCTCCCGAGAACAACCGAGAAGACCCTTTGGAGGTGTCTCTCTATTCGGATCGTGGTTCGTGTTCGAGGAGATCGTTGGATCGAGAGAGACCGTGACCGGAGGAGAAAAGCGTTGAAGAAGAGTTCTTCAACAAGTAAGTATCTTATAGTTCCTTATTGTTTTCTTCTCTTATTTGCATGTTTAGCCTAGGATCTATGAGATATATTCAATTTTAAGATAGGAACTACATAACGGATCAACGACGTTTCACAACGTCTTCCGCTGCGGGAATTCAAAATCCCTTCAATTGGTATCGGAGCCAATCGTTGCTCTTCGTTGTCTATTCTGTGAATTCTTAAAATTAGGTGGGTAGCATTAATTTTTATGAGATGAATGTTAATGGTTTGCAATTTTGGATGTTTTCGATTTTTGGCACTTTTTTAGATTTACATTAAAGTTGATGAGATCAATGTAAGGGCCCGTTGTTTTGGGCATTTTTAATGTAAATCGAGTCTGTAAGTCCATGTCGTTCGTGGCAAGAGTTTTCGTGAAGAAAACGGAGCAAAAACGGGTGATTTCAGTGAAAAACAGCAAAAGTGGTGTTGCTGAAAGTTCATCAGCGTTGCGACGCCATCCATGCTGCTAGAGGTTGCTGCAGTGCAGCGTTGCGACGCTAGCGGTGGTGTTACAACGCCACAGCGTTGAGAACGCTGGGCGACGCTATACATTATAGAGTTGCAACACAATAACAACGTTGCAACGCCATGACGTAGTGGTGCGTGTATCTCGTGATTTGCGGGGACGTGGTATGTGTGCAACGGTTCAAGCCCAGGCTGGTGCTACTGTCGTTTTTTTTCTTTGTAAAAATGGTTATTTAAATGTTTTTTTTATTTAATTATTTTAATTAATATTAATATAAATGTTATATTAATGTTAATTAATTTAATTTTATGTCCCTAGGGTGCCAAAAATCGGTCCAATATTGCTATTTAATTATTTTATGCATGAGATGTATGATTTAATTATTTCTATGTGCATAAAATATGTCATATAGATTTAAAATCCCACCTTAGGTTAAACATTTCATGCATCATATTTATATTATAAGAGTTATAATATATAGTATGCATGATAGGATTATATTATAAGAGTTATAACATAATGTTTGCATGATTTAATTTATTTAATATAAGTGTTATATTTTTAAATTAAAAGCATGCTCATGCATTTAATTCATGTGATGAATGCATGTTATAGTATAGTATTATTCATGTGATGAATGATCAAGCACTATAATATAGAAATGCATGTAACCTAAGTTAATTATTAGTTTTAAATGGTTTAGAACTTGAATAATTAGACTTAGGTTTTCTAATTCTAATAAGATTAGAATTAGGAAATCAAATATGACCTTTGAATGGAGACTGATAAGTAACTCTGTCTAAGGAAGGTTTTGTCTAAGGTCAGTATTTAAGTTGACGCTTGAACAACACCCTACTCCTCGAAACCGACACGGAGAGTGAATTCGATGCGAGATTCTTAGGTTATATTCTCGTGAGTGCCGTTAATTAAGAGTTAATTAATTTACTCACATAGACCTAAGTTAATAATGTGATTATAAACTTAGGCTAATCTAATATAAGAGTTATATTGGTAGACTTAGGTAAATTTTAGCCGGTTTATCTAGGTCAATCCTGAATATTTTAAAGTGCTGAGTGGGAGGAAATAAAGTGTATGAGATACATTTAATTTTCCATCCACAAATCTCCGTAAAGTTCGCACCGTGAGATCCATGCCCGGCCTCGTGGCGCAAATGGGAGCGTCCCCCCTACGGGTGGCATTTGTATGGGTCAATATCAACGTGAATGGAGAGAGTACTTATAGTGAGTGGGAGCGGGACCTGTGAAAACGGGACCCACGGTCTCTTCTTTCGATTCACACCGTGAGATGCCTATGATCTACCTGCTAGTTTGGCTTGGACCAGACAATCCCTACGGAGGGCCTTGATCATGGGAGGCGGAACACCGTGAATTCCTGAAAGGGATACGATTTCCTTGTTGGTTTTCCTTCTTAGTCCTCCCTACGGTGGCTATTGTTTGGACGGATACTTGGAAATTTAAAGATTGAGGGTGACACTCACAGGATTCATTAAGAGTTAATGGATTCTCGACCAAAAATGGTAACCTGGATGCCTAATGGAATAAGAGTTATTCGGTATTAGGTCCTGCAGTCAGTGAGTCTCGCCCTAAAGGAGGAGTGGGTTTGTCTACCCTACTATGGTGGCGATCATTCTAAACCTTTAGGGTATCATTGCAAATTTTTGAATGACCTAGGGATCATAGGATAAAAATTTGCTAAAACCCGATTGGATTTTCAAAAGTTTTTGCGAGACTAATACAAAGTTTTTCATTTTATTTCAGCAACAAAAATGTCAAACGCTTTTAACGCTCCTTTAGCTTTCGTTAAGTTAGTCGACGATAGTATTTCGTGGAAAAATAATATAGACACGATTTTGGTAAATGACGACCAAGAGTTTGCGCTCATTGAGAAGGGTCCTCAGGTGCTCGGTTCAACGGTCCTATTCAACAATCTACAAACCTTCCAGTCCTTGGTGCAAACTAGGGGATAGGAAGCTGAGACAAGTGTTGCCTTAAGACCTTTTCATAGGGGTACGACCTCTGGGATAAAGTTTGTAGACTCTTCAGGCCCTAAGGGGAAGAAGGAGAAGTTGAAGGAAGTTAAGGTTGACCGCGCCCTAAAAGGCAAAGAAATCAAGGATGTTGCCAGAAAGTCTTTCAACTGCAATAGAGACGGACACCTGAAAAGGAGTTGTCCCAAGTTCCTTGATGAAAAGAAGATGACAGGTAAATGTGATTTACTTGTCACAGAAACTTGTTTAGTGGAGAGTAATGACTCTGCTTGGATATTGGATTCAGGCGCCACTAATCATGTTTGCTCTTCTTTTCAAGGAATAAGTTCTGGCAGTAATGTGTAAGAGGGTGAGATAACACTCGTGGTTGGATCCTAGAAGTTGTCTCAATTTGCGGCAGAATAGGCACGATGAAGTTGTTCTTTGGCGGGAAGTACTTATTATTGGATAATATGTACATAGTTCCTGGTTTCTACGAAACCTAGTTTCTATTTCTTGCCTATTAGAACAAAATATTTCTGTTCATTCAAGAGTAATAAAGCGTTTATTTCTCGAAATGGAAATTTGATTTGTTCGCTTCGCTTGAGAGCAATTTATATGTTTTGAACCCTAATTGGTCAAAAGTGTTTTGAACACCGAATTGTTTAAAACAAATTAAACGCTGAACTAAGAGATTAAAAGTTTCTCTAAAAGAAAGTGCCCATCTTTGGCATCTACTAGTTAGGCTACATTAATCTCAATAGGATTGAGAGACTAGTGAAGAGTGGACTTCTAAGCGAGTTGGAAGAAAACTCTTTACCGGTGTGTGAGTCATGCCTCAAGGCAAAATGACCAAACGTCCTTTTAGTGGAAAAGGATATAGAGCCAAGGAGCCCTTTGAGCTTATACATTCGACCTCTCGTGGTCGGATGAATGTTAAAGCACGAGGAGGTTACGAATACTTCGTATCTTTCATAGATGACTATTCGAGGTATGGGAACATTTACCTAATGCATAGGAAGTCCGAAACACTTGAAAAGTTCAAGGAGTTCAAGATCGAGGTTGAGAACTCTGTTAGGTAAAATGATTAAAACACTTCGATCGGATCGAGGTGGAGAGTATATGGACACCGAATTCCGTGACTATATGATAGAACATGGAATTACGCCCCACCTCTCAAGACACTGTATGCCACAATGAGAATGGTGTATCGGAGAGGAGAAACAGAACCTTGTTGGACATGGTTCGGTCGATGATGAGCTATGCTCGTCTCCCCGATTCTTTTGGGGTTATGCGGTGGAGACCGTGGTTTACATTTTGAACACGCCTCCGCCGAAAAGTGTTTGTGAAACACCTTTCGAACTCGCATGGTCGTAAACCGCTTTATGTCATTTCGCAATTTGGGGATGCCCGACCCATGTGTTGGTGTCAAACCCAAAAAGTTAAACCCGTTCAAAGTTGTGCCTCTTTGTAGGTTACCCAAAAGAGACTAGAGATGGTTACTTTTACGATCCTAAGGATAATAGGGTGCTTGTGTCGACAAAAACGCCACTTTCCTTGAGGAAGACCACATCGGGAACACTTACCAAGGAGTAAGATTGTGTTAAATGAAATGGATACCATCGCCAGAAGAGTTGCGATGGTGCTAGTCACGTCAACAAGTGTTGTTGATCCTAGCTCGCCTAGTCAAGTCCGCTCCCAAGAGTTGGGAATGCCTCGACGTAGTGGAAGAGTTGTGAGACGACACTGAACGTTACATGGGTTTAGTTGAAACTCGTGTCGCCACTCCCGATGATGATCGTGAGGATCCATTGACCTATGATCGTGCAATGGTCGACGTTGACAAAGACGAATGGATTAAAGCTATGGACTAGGAAATGGAGTCGATGTACTTCAATTCCGTCTCGGGAGCTTGTGGACCAACCGGATGGGGTAAAACCTATTGGTTGCAAGTGGATCTACAAGCGTAAACGTGGCGTGAGATGGGAAGGTGCAGGACTTCAAAGCTCGACTAGTGGCAAAGGGTTTTACTCGGTGGAAGGGGGTTGACTATGAGGAAACCTTTTCACCGTTGCCATGGTAAAGTCGATTAGAATCCTTCCGCCATTGCCGCATATTATGACTATGAGGTATGGCGATGGATGTTAAGACCGCCTTTCCGAATGGCAACCTTGGCGAGACCATCTACATGGACCAACCCAGGGGGGTTTATTGCCCAAGGCCAAGAGCAAAACGTTTGTCGGCGCCAAAGGTCTATTTATGGATCAAACAAGCCTCGAGGTCTTGGAATATAAGGTTTGATGAGGCGATCAAATCTTATGGCTTTGATCAAAATGTTGACGAGCCTTGTGTTTACAAGAAAATCGCAATGATCTTGTCGCGTTTCTTATATTGTATGTGGATGATGGATGATATCCTTCTCATTGGGAATGAGGTAGGATTTCTTCTTGACATTAAGGAATGGTTGGCTTCGCAATTCCAAATGAAAGATTTGGGAGAAGCTCGTGATGTTCTAGGTATCCGTGATAGTCCTAACCCAAGAACAGAACGCTAGCCATGTCTCGCATCTAACATTGACAAGATGTTGTCTAGGTATAAGATGCGTAACTCCAAGAAGGGGCTTGCCGCCTTTCGTGCATGGGGTTCACCTGTCTAAGGATCAATGTCCTAAGATGCCTCAAGAGGTTGAGGATATGAGACGAATCCCCTATGCTTCAGCTGTAGGGAGCCTGATGTATGCCATGTTGTGTACTAGGCCCGACATCTGTTATGCAGTTGGGATTATCAGTAGGTATCAATCCAACCTAGGATTAGATCACTGGACAACCGTAAAAGCAATCCTCAAGTATCTTAGGAGAACGAGGAACTACAGCCTTGTGTATGGGAGTGGGGATTTGATCCTTACGGATACACAGATTTCTCGACTTTCGCACCGATAAGGATTCTAGGAAATCCACTTCGGAGTCAGCCTTCATTCTGAATGAAGGAGTTGTAGTGTGGCGAAGCATCAAACAGGGATGCATCGTTGATTCCACGATGGAAGCCGAATATGTTGCGGCTTGTGAAGCTGCAAAGGAAGCTGTTTGGCTCAGGAAGTTCATGAAGGATTTGGAAGTTGTTCCAATATGAACTTGCCAATCACACTGTTTTGTGACAACAGTGGTGCAGTAGCCAACCTGAGAGAACCTCGGAGTTATAAAAGGGGCAAGCATATAGAGCGTAAGTATCACCTGATACGGGAGATTGTGCACCGCGGAGACGTGATGATCCACGCAGATAACCTTCGAGCACAACGTTGCTGATCCATTTACAAAGGCCCTCACGGCTAAGGTGTTTGAGGGTCACCTAGAGAGTCTAGGTCTTCGAGTGCTTCCTGACTAGGGCAAGTTCGTATTGTAAAGGGGTATTCAATGCCCTAGTTTATTGTATTACTTTATTGTATTACCTTCCTGTACATTTGAGAAATGTATCATGTACTCCACTAGCTTAGTCCAAGTGGAAGTTTGTTGGGATGTACGTCCTCATCTCGTGTAGTTTGTAATATTCCAAGTTGTAAATGAATAAGAGTTATTTATTTCAACATTGTGTAATAAATAAGCGTTATTTATTTAAACTTTGTGTCTCGCATTTTCATAAACTTAATCCAATAAACTAAGCTCCGTGGTCATTGCATTATGAGAGAAGTAAGAACTTGAACGGTGTGTAGTGGACACACAGGGAGGATCACGTTCGAGTTAATGACCCGAACGGTCTATAGTATATGGATAGGGTTGGAGACCTAATCCTGGATACACCGTGGATGCGACCGCTTTCTATTAGATACAAACGAGGTGATCCGCCTGCGTTCATGTGGTTGACATGCGAGTGGGGCATCTGTGCAATGAGATTGTACAAGATCGACCGTGAATTATTAGACTCACCGATATAACACCGCTAATGCGATATAGAGCTAATAAATTCGTAGATGACCATTAGTGACTCGACCTTAATCCCGAGTGTGTCACGGACTCTCGCTCGCGGGTCCGTCCTTTGACTAGTACGGGTGAGGGTGGCCACCGTTGCTCGCCCAATATGCCTATCTTCTCGGGCGGACCACGTGGGAGCCGGGAACTTGACTACGCAAGAAGGAATTCACTGCTCCCGACTTAGGGAAACTAGAGGGTTGTTCTCTTAAGTGTTGTCTCCGGGACTTGAACAACGGGGCCCCACTCTCTCATTGGCCCGAGAGGGTTGTTGTTTATGGTTGGACCATGCAACGTAGTTGTTCATTAGAGGAGCAAAGGGGACTTAAGGAGCAAGAGGTAGACACGTGGGTAAAGCGGTAATTTGACCTGCTTGTGACTACTGAACAACCCGTGAAGGGTCGACTCATGGGTATTGGTTATATCAATGGACACAACTTGTCCTACAAAGATGATGAGAGTGCAACTCACGGGCTTTAGTGGAGTGTTACCGTAGCTAATGAATGTTGAATAAGCTGGGTCAAAGAGTTTGACAGTTTAGTCTCGGATCATTGGAGCTCGTCACGTGTAGGTCCATTAGGTCCTCGGTTGGCTCAAATTGACAAATTGAGGGTTTACTAGTTTGGTGTGAATTTGAAGTGTTCAAATTCATTATTTGGGTATTTATGTCATTTATATGAGATATAGATGACATAATATATAGTTTGATGTGAATGAGATTCATAATAAACTATAGTATAGCCTAATTGATTAATTAGTGCTAATTGGAGAAATTGAATTGAGAGAAATTAAATTGAATGTGATTCAATTTATAATTCCACATTTATGCAAATGAGATTTGTATAATAAGGTATGAGATACCTTATATTATATAATATGCAAATGTGATTTGTATATTATATGGTTGTGGTAAATTTGTGATTTGGTGGAGGTTTTAACTCCATCACACAATAGTATTTAAAGGCTTTGCAAGAAGCCTTTGGTATGCCATTTGCCATTTTTTGGATTTTCATCCAAAGAGAGCAAAAAGACTTTCTCTCATTCTCTCTCAATTCTCTCTAAAATTTCTCCTCACCCAAAACCAAAGGGAGTCCCACCTACTCTCCCTCAACCTCTCGAGAACAACCGAGAAGACCCTTTGGAGGTGTCTCACGTTCGGATCGTGGTTCGTGTTCGAGGAGATCGTTGGATCGAGAGAGACCGTGACCGGAGGAGAAAGCGTTGAAGAAGAGTTCTTCAACAAGTAAGTATCTTATAGTTCCTTACTGTTTTCTTCTCTTATTTGCATGTTTAGCCTATGATCTATGAGATAGATTCACTTTTAAGATAGGAACTACACAACGGATCAACGACGTTTCACAACGTCTTCCGCTGCGGGAATTCAAAATCCCTTCAAGGAGGTCACGTTCCCCACTTCCCTCCAACTCCCTATCGATAAGGAGTGGGGGAAGTTATCTCTCTTATACTTCTTCTCCAATTGTGAGATGAAGGATTGATCACAAAAAATTCCCTCTCTTTGAAATTCCTTGTTTTTTCTTTCCAATTGTTGGAACACCTTCCCACCAAGGTTGGTCTAAGTAGAATCCAGAGACATAGAAGGTTTATCCTGTTGGTGGTTTCCTGTTGGAGAAGAAAGAACAAAGAAGGTTTTTTTTTTATTTGTTTTTGTTGTGTTATTGTTCAATTGGAGTAAGGAGTTGCTGGTGTGAAAACTACAAAGGTAATTTCGAATTTCTTTTAGTTTAGTTATTTTATAGAACATGTTTGCATGTTTAGTTTCATGTCTAATTAGATTAACAATTAAAATGCTTGTCTATGTTTTTACCCAACGTACTGGTATTTGGAATAAACCAAAAGAAACGAGCAATTATGATTTTAATCACGTTTTCGCTGCTCAAGGGGATCTGATTCCCATCATGACCACCACACCGGGAACTCGACCATCGCTGACGGTTGCCTCTTCCAACCATTTGAATTTTCATTTTCTCTTCCATTTGTCATTTCCATTTTAATCACCACTTCGACAACAACTCTAGTAACAACTCCGGTGACCACGGACAACGTCAACTCTAACAACCACATTGGCGTCTCGCCATCAATGACGACTACCTCAAGCGAACACTTGGTTTTTCATTTCCGGTGACCTCTTCGAGAACAACTCCAGTGACCACCCAATCACCACCGACGACGACAACTTTGGCAGCCTCCTCGACAATCTAACCACCTCATCAACTTGACCACCCCAATAACACAAGAATCTAGTCAATTTTATAAATGGTTAAAATAAAACTAAGAAATAGCTACTAATCATTATAACTGGTTATACTCTCAAAACCTTGGGTTGAGTATAAAAGTACCTCAACCCGACACAACCCAACCCAACTTACGAACACCTCTAACTCGTGGCATGCTATGTTTTCTTCTCTCTGAATGCTAAAAATTGTTCTAAATGTTTAATTTTTTTTTATTCTTCAACTACTACATAAATTGAAAGTTTCATTGAAAAGTTACTTAATAAATTGATCAATGTCAGACAATAGCTTCTACAATTCATACTACAAAATTTGAAAGAAATAAAATAGCTAAAAAGAAAAATGTGAAACAAAACTGTACCAAATTCAGAGTTTAGAAAACTACACCCAAGACACAGATTTCTGATTCTCAGGCTTCAAAACACTGCACCCCAAACACAGGTTTTTGATTCCTAGACTTCAGAACACTCCACCTCAAACACAATTTTCTAATTCCCAGACTTCAGAACCCCTAAGGGCAAACCCCTCAGGCTTCTGATTCCTAGGATTCTGATTCCGAACCTGCACCCCAAACAACCCCTTGGGGTCTGTTTGGTATGCAATATGGATTATGTTTTATGATTTTGAATTCACTGAATTCAGTGAATATGCATTTGGCAGACGTGTTTTCGAAAACTGTTTTCGGATTCTTTGATCCAAATAGTATAAATTCTGAAAACAACATTTTTAAAATTTCAATTCAGAATTTGGATACAATGAAACATAAAAATGTAGTTTTCAGAATTTCTACTATTTGGATCAAAGAATCCAAAAATAGTTTTCGAAAACATGTCTGCCAAACACGTATTCATTGAATTCAGTGAATCTGAAAACATAAAACAGAATCCAGATTACCTGGGCCTGTTTGGTAAGCAATCTGAAAAAAGAAATTTGAAAACAAGGGATTCAATGAAAACAGAGTTGTATTTCATGTTTTCAGATATGTGTTTGGTAGCAGATTTAGAAATCTGATTCCATTTTAAATAGTTGTTTAAAATGTGTGCTATAACATATTTATAGAGCATATTTATAGATCATGAAATTAGTTTTAGTTGCAAAACTAAATATTATATTAAATATAAGTTATTATTAATTAATTTATGAATCCGAATCCCACGATCACGATCTCAGCAACTCGAACCCGAACGTATGAAGATCACACCACTAGATCTTCTCCATTATTCTCTAGGTGAGGAAGGAATGTGGGTTCCTTTAGGATAAGGTGTGGGGTTGTGAAAGAGGTTTTGTTTTTGTGGAACTTTTCCAACAACACAAATAGTTGATAATCTAGGGTTTTCCAAGATTTTTGCTTAGCCACAAAGTCCTTTCCTTGTCTCCAGAAGTTTCCTTAAATCTTCAAAGTCAATTGTCCTACACTCACGAGTATTGTTTTGATTTTTGTTCTTTTATTTTGATAAACAAAAATACCAAAAATAATTTTCTGTCTGGTGCCCAGGAGAAACAGGATAGCCTTCTAGACTTAGAAGGCTATATCGATTCGAGCAAGAAGGGCCCAAAGAAATATGAGTAGTTTTATATGCCCTGATAAGTCACCGTCTAGCTAAAGACGTTAAAGAAAACGCTTCTTTGGAGGCAACCCAAGTTTTATGTTTCATGTCTTTATTTTTGTATTTATCTTCTTTTATGTTTTATTTTATTTTCTAGTTTTTTTTTTTGTGTTTTTGACTAATTTCTTTCTTTTTATACCTCCAGGTGTATGCCTAAGGGGAGAGCTGCAAACTTGCACCCTTTTGATCCTGAGATCGAGAGGACCTGTAGGAGACTCCTAAGGGAAGGACGGGCAGAAACTTAGACTATGGCTGATCAGGAGCTCATCAATAACCCTAAATCTATCAGGGAGTATTTCCAATCCGTGTTTAATTCTGAGCAGGCTGGAATAGTCCATGCCCCTATAAATGCTAATAATTTTGAACTTAAGACAAGACTTATACAGATGGTTAGGGAAGGTGATTTCAGAGGCTTAGCCACAGAAGATCCTAACTCATACTTATAGAATTTCTTAGAAATCTGTGGTACAAAATGAATGGTATCTCTGCTGATAATATTCACTTACGTCTATTTCCTTTCTCTTTGCAGGGTAAAGCTAAAGAATGGCTAGGGTCCCTTCCCTCAGGCAGTATCACTTCCTGGGAGGAGTTGGCCCAAGCCTTCATGACCAAATTCTTTCCACCTGTGAAAGCTGCAAAGTTAAGGACTAAGATAGGAACATTCAAGCAGTAGGAGGGAGAACAACTATTTGACGCCTGGGAACGGTACAAGGGCATGCTCAAGAGGTGCCCACAACATGGCTACCCAGATTGGCTCCAGGTACAACTGTTTTATAATGGACTGGAAGATAAAACCAAGACCATTCTGGATGCCACTGCTGGAGGGGATTTTATGGCGAAGACTGTACAAGAAGCACGTGACCCCTCGAGGAAGTGTCAACTGCTAGCTACGAGTGGCCTACAGACAATGACAGATCTAAGCCGATGAGTCGGATTGTATCAACTGGATGAGGTAACCTCTCTTAGATCTCATATGGCATCTTTCACTCATGCTCTGAATAATTTTGCAGGATCACCACAAACAGGGATGTCCTCTCAATGCTCCCAACCCAATGAAGAATCCACTATGAAGCAACTACACTACCTGAACAACAGAAGCAACAACTATGAAGGAAGCCAGACTCAGAATAACCTCCCAACACATTATAATCCAGGTTTGAGGTATCATGAAAATTTCTCTTATGCCAACAACAAAAATGTGTTGAATCCTCCTACAGGGCATGCTTCTACATCAAAGAGGAAACCATCTCTAGAGAGACATTGCACTCCTTCATAGCTGAATCCAGAAATCGGTCCAACCAGCTGGAGAATGCAGTCACCAGTCTATCTGGTATAGTGACTAGTCATGGAGCTGCAATAAAGAATATTGAGACCCAGATTGGCCAAATGAACACATCACTCCAGGCACTGCAAGCAAGAAAACATCTTGAGGGAGTACAGTCTAGCTAAAGACGTTAAACAAAGTACTTCTTGGGAGGCAACCCAAGTTTTACATCTTTATTGTTTTCTTTCTTTAGTTTGTTTTAGTTGTTTTTCAGTTATTAGTTTATTTACTATTTTGTTTGTTTTGCTTTGTAGGTTGTGATGATGTCATCTTCTGTTGAAATCCATGCTCCCGTTCTGAGGAACTCCAAAACACATGTTTTGGCTATCCAAGTAACTCAAAAAGATCTCCATCACCCAAGACAGTATTGTTCAATCTTACCCTTATACTTAATTTGTGCTTATTTCTGCAAACATTGGGGACAATGTTTAGTTTAATCTTCTGCAAACATTGTCGATTGATCTTTTGTATAAGTATGATTATGATAGCCTAGGATGAGTACTAATTGAAAATTTTTGTGATTTTGCTGAAACTTGAGAGCATGATATGAACTTGAGTTAATTTAAAAATTTTCTTGAGTTTTTCCTACACTAAGCACATAGCATGTGTTCCTGTAGTTTTGAAATGCTTAGAACAAAGTTATTAGGCTTAGAAGTTTGATGTCACATCGATAGGTCTAAGAACTGGCTTGAGAGTTAAACTGCAGGATAGGGTGAATGACAATATGAAGTGCATGACCTGTATAGTATGTGAAATTGTTGGTTTTTTGTTGTTTGTTTGCTAAAGAAAAAAAATTTGTAAGAGCAAAAAGAGCTACCGTCACTGTGATTAGTTAGGTCACTCATTGAGCGAGTGCTCTGGGTAAGGGTCCCTGCAGTGGATGTGTGAAAGCTAGTGTCCTTGCATAAAAAAAAAAAGAAAATAGCAAAAATGATAAAAA
The DNA here is from genome assembly GCA_036507285.1 of Trichosanthes cucumerina. NCBI lineage: Eukaryota > Viridiplantae > Streptophyta > Magnoliopsida > Cucurbitales > Cucurbitaceae > Trichosanthes > Trichosanthes cucumerina. The sequence goes on from CM071841.1 coordinate 21,771,063, forward strand.
GTGAGTAAGTGCTAAGTAAAGTTATTTAATTCTTGAATGTGGGGAGGCTCAAAGATTAGTAATTACGACCAGTGTAGGGGGAAGTTGAATGGAGAGCCTAATAAAGTTGATCCGGGCTTAGTAAAAATGAAGGGAACATAGGCTAATCACACACACACGTAGGAACACTTAGGAAAAGTTTTAAATTGCTTGCTGAAGTGTTATGTTTGAGTGTTTTCTGTGATTACTAGATTTTCTCTTAAATCTTTGAGCCTTGAATCAAATGTATTTATAAGAACAATCCGATGTTTAATTCTGTTTTTGCTCGGGACTAGCAAAAGTTTAAGTTTGGGGGTGTTTGATAGCACACAAAATGTGCTAACCTTAGGCTTAATTATTGCCAGTTTTGTAATGATTTCAGAGCTTTTACGTGTTTAAATACTCAATTTCAGGTTAAGAGCACAAACAAGACAATTGGAGACATTTTGGATCACTCGGGATCGAAACGAGGCTATTTGGAGCTAAAAATAACATCAATTGGAAGTGAAAGGACCAAACCAAGCTTGAAGACCCGAGGTGATGGCATTGCAATGCCGAACGTGCAACCTTGAAGCATGGACAAACACGGCCGATAAGCGTTAACGCCGCTTGCTGCGGCCGCAACGCCACTTCGATAGAAAGGCGCGCGCGTTAGGGTAGCGGCGTTAGAACGCTGCCCTCAGCGTTGCAACACCATCGATATTTTCCATAAATGATACGCGGTTAGGGTACAACATTACAACGCTGTCCCCAGCGTTGCAATGCTGTACCGATTGGGCCTATAAATAGAACATTATGCATTCTTGTAAAGGGAGTCGAATTTGGTAGACTTTTGCCCCTATTTTCGAAATACACTTTGTAAGGAGAGAAAATAGAGTGTTTTTGGAGCCAAAGCATTCGTGGAGGTTCGAGATCAAGACGGAGCTCTGGAGATGAAGGACCCAAGATCGACACATAAGTTTAATTTCCTTTTCTTTCAGATTGTAATACCGTTCTAAGACGTTTTCTACATGTTTAGATGGATTTTCATGTGATCTAGAGTAGCTAATGTTGTAGTTAGGATTTGATTTGCTTGTTAAGACTTATTTGCTATGTATTGGAGCATGTTTTGTTCTTATTTTTGACAATCCATTCTTTAACTCTTAAAATTTTTTATTTAAGTGGACTCGAGAGATAAAACCTGAATTAGAGCAAAGTTGTCAAAACCCTTAGGAATCTTGCATGAGAATGACTAAGAAACTTAAGGGAAACACATAAAAAAAGTTGCTTAATGTCGTACATGTCGTAGGTTCATATGGAGACTATGGAGTTTATTGCATGTGCGAGGCTCACTAAGAATCGAGAGGTTTTCTTGAGTATTTTGCTTCTTGTTTATAAATTCATCTCATTAGTTCATTGCATATGTTAGTTAAGTCATTAACTTGTAAAATCACTTTCCTCAAATCTATCAATTCGTGTCTCCACATGTTAGTCTATTGTTTGTCTTTATTTTCATCACCTATCCATGTTTTGTTTCCTTAGCTAAAATTGAAGATAAGTATCTTAGTAATTAATTAATCTAGAAACCCATTCCCGAGGACGATACTTGGACTCTTAAATCACTATACTAAAACTTGACCCGTATACTGCGGTATTACAAATATCAAAATTTTGCATCAACATTCTATCAGATAGTACTGGAATTTTTAATCCATGTACTCTTCACCTCGATCTGATCGAAGCGTTTTAATTGTTTTACCTAATTGATTTTCAACTTCAGTCTTGAATTCCTTGTACTTTTCAAGTGCTTCAGACTTATGATACATTAGGTAAATATGCCAAAATCTAGAATAATCATCTATAAATGAGATGAAATATTCATAACCTCCTCTAGCTTTAACACTCATCGGACCACAAAGGTCTGAATGTATAAGCTAAAGAGGTTTTTTTGGCTCTATAACCTTTTCCACTAAAAGGATTTTAGTCATTTTGCCTTCTAGGCAGGATTCACATACAGGTAAAGCATTTTCTTCTAACTCATTTAGAAGTCCATTCTTTACCAATCTCTCAATCCTATTGAGGTTAATGTGACCCAATCTAAGATGCCAAAGATGAGCATTTTCTTTAGGAGAAATTTTACGTTTCTTAGTTTGTGTGTTTGCAGTTTTAAATAATTCAATATTCAAAACCATTTTGACTGAATTAGGCCTTAAAACATACAACCCATTTTCTAATGAACCCGAACATATTTCCACACCTTTCTATAAAATAAACATTTTATTCAAAGAGGAAGAAATAGAAATACATTGTTCTATAAGGCAAGAAATTGAAATAAGGTTTCTAGTAAACCCTGGTATCACTAATATATAATCTAACAACATATATTTCTTGCCAAAATTAAGGTTCATCGTGCCTTTTGCTACAGATGAGACGACTTCTCCATTTCCAACCCGGCGCGTTATCTCTGCTTTTTGTGGCTGCTGCCAGGAATCAATTCCCTGAAAAGAAGAGCAAACATGATTAGTGGCGCTTGATTCAAGTATCCAAGCAGTTTTATCATTATCCACTAAACAAGCTTCTAAGCAAAGTAATCATATTTACCTTCCTTCATCTTTTCTGCAATGTACTTCAGACAGTTCCGTTTCCAATGTCCGTCTTCATTGCAATGGAAACACTTTCCTTTGTCTGTAATTTCTTTGACCTTCTTGCCCTTCTGGGCGGCAACTTTGTCAGCTCGTTTCCCTTTACCAACCTTCTTCATGTTCTTCTTCTTCCCTTTTTGGTTAGAAGAAGATAAAACCACTGTTTTTGAACCAGAGGTCTAACCTTTATGATAACTCCTACTGGCAACATTTGCCTCACCTTTCGATCCCTGAATTTTCATCAAAGATTGAAAGGTCTGGAGTTCATTCAGAAGGGAGGTAAGATTAAAAGTAAGCTTGTTCATAACAACATTACTTCTAAACTGAAGGAAACTATCTGGAAGGGCTTCTAGAATGAAGCTGACCTGGCTCGATTCATCGATGGAAGCACCATTCGACTCCGTGATGTTAAAATGTACCATCATATCCAGGATATGATCCCGAACAGATGAACCCTCTGACATCCTCGAGTTGAATATATACTTGAGGGCATTGTGTTGGGCCTGTGTAGACTGTTGTCCAAACATACCCTGCACTGAATCCATGATTTCCTTAGCGGTCATCATGCCCTCGTGCTTCTTGGCTAATATGTCAGACATACTTGCCAACATGTAGACCTTGGCCTTATCATTAGCCTTGATCCATCGATCATATGCATCACGAACATTTCGTGATGCATTCGAGTCTGACACCCGAGAACACTCCTCAGTTAGCACAAACTTCAGATCATCCACTACCAAAATGGTGTTAAGTTTGTTTTCCACGTTATCATATTCTCTCCGGTTAATTTTTTCGCACCCAATAAGGAAATTATAGAGCTAGACATTTTGCTGAAAATTTACAAAAAAAACTTTTATAAGCTTCTTGCTATAATTGTCTAATCCAATCATGTTTTAACTAATTATTAAATGATTCCTAGATCATTTATAATTTGCAATGATACTCCAAAGGTTTAGAATGTATGACACCGAAGGGTAATAAAAAACATTCCTCCTCTGGATCAAGACACTCTTGACCAAAATCTAATGTCAGAATAACTCTTATTCCTATAGGCTTTAGTTACCATTAATCGGTCAGGATACATATACTTCTTATCTACCTTGTGAGTGCAACCCTCTGTCTTTAGACCCAGAGTCCCCATCCAATAAAATCCGCTGAAGGGAGGACTAGATTGAAAAACAGACTAAGGAAATCTTTGTCCCTTTCGGGTGTCTACTTTGTTCGATCCCCTATGATCAAGCCCTCCGAAGGGATTGTCTGGTCCAGGCCAAACTAGCAGGCTGACCATAGTGATCTTACGGTGTAAATCGACAGAAGAGACCATAGGTTTTGTTTTCACTAAACCTGCTCCCACTCACTATAACTACCCTCTCCATTCACCTTGATATTGACTCATACAAACACCATCCGAAGGGGGACGCCCCCGTTTGCGCCACGAGGCCAAGTGGTGTAAACTTCCCGGAGATACGTAGGTGGAAAAATATGTATCATATACACTTTTCCTCCCACTTGATACTTTAAATCTATAGGAAATTTACTTAGGCTGAAAAATCCGGCTAATGGTTTTACCTAAACTTATCAATATAACTCATATATTGATAATCAATATAACTCTTATATTGAGTTTACCATAAGTTTGCTAATATAACTCTTTATATTAAGCCTAGGATTTCTAGTTTATTAACCCCTTAATAAACCCGCTGACGCTATTATAATTTATAAACTCTCTGATTAAAATTCACTCCCAGGTCAGTTTCCAGGTAGGGGTGTTCCGTTTCCGTTAGCTTAAATACCCCAACCTAGACAGAACCTTCCTTAGACAAAGTTCCTCTTTTAATCATTGTTTATAAATTACTTGGTTCCTAATTCTAAACTAATTAGAACTAGATAACCTAAGGTCTATTACCTCCAAGTTCTAAACATTTTAAAACTAATAATTAACCTTAGGTGACATGCATACTATGTTATAGTGCTTGATCATTCATCTCATGAATAATAAAACATACATAGTATAATCATCTCATAAATTATAATGCATGTCCATGCTGTCCATTTATTAATATAACACCTTATATTAATTATTCATGCAAACTATATAATATAACACTTTATATTATAAATGATGTATGAAAATACTTAACCTAAGGTGGGATATCTAAATTAAAAGCATACATTATGCATGACAATGATTACACAACAATTGCGTAATTTAAATAGCAAAATTAGACCAATTTTGGCATCCTAAAATTAATTTTTAATTAATATAATCTAATTATATTAATTAAAATTAATAATAATAAATATACTTAAATATAAAACGTTTTTATATTTATTATATATAATAAAATATGTTTCGTCCGCTGCTTTCGTCCGTCGTGAACGCTTTGTGGCGCTGCAACGCCGATACGTTGCAACAACACCGCGCAACTTGTCCTCTTCGCGTTGCTGAAGCGCCTCGGCACTAACGTTGCTGTAACGCCGAGCGTTACGCGCGCCGCCGCTGCCTCTCGATCGCGCGCCGCAGCAGCGGTGTGTTGCAACGCCAATGAACAACGTTGCAACGCCATTCACAGAACAACTACCGTTCTTCATTTTTCTTGCTCGTTTTTGCTCCGTTCTTCTCAGCAACCACTTTGCCTTGATCGACACGAACTTAGAGACTCGATTTACAATTAAAATTGTCCAAAACACCGGGCCCTTACATTGAACGATTCAATGATAAATTGTAAATCTAAGTGCCAAAATTGAAAAACATCTAATTTGCAAACCGTTCATTCATCACATGAAAAATAGTATATCCCACCTTTGATCTTGATAACTCCAGAACGAAATTAAGAACACAACCTGGTTCGAATACCAATTGAAGGGATCAAATCCCGCAGCGGAAGCGATTGTGAATTGCGTGTTCTTATTTTGTAACATGGATTTCAATCAAAATAAAAAAAACAACTAAGATTAAGTATGTTATTTGACATAGGACAACAAGAGATTACCTTTGAAGAACTCTTTCTTCACGTGTTCCGAATCCCATGATCACGATCTCAGCAACTCGAACCCGAACGTATGAAGATCACACCACAAGATCTTCTCCGTTGTTCTCTAGGTTAGGGAGGAATGTGGGTTCCTTTAGGATAAGGTGTGGGGTTGTGAAAGAGGTTGTGTTTTTGTGGAACTTTTCCAACAACACAAAATAGTTGATAATCTAGGGTTTTCCAAGATTTTTGCTTAGCCATAAAGTTGCATCTCATGCAACTATTTATAGGAAAATAGGATAGAAATTACCATCCTATCCCTCCTTCATTCTCTCATTAATATATAGTCTATATATAAATCTAATTCACATTAAAACCATATACTATATCAATTATATCACATATAACTAATGTAACACCTCATATATGAAATTGAACACTTCAATTTCATTCCTAACTTTATACCCTCAATATTACTATGTTGAGCCAACGGAGGGACCTAATAGACCTACAGTTCATGAGCTCCAATGATGTGAGATTAACTGATCAAACTCTTTGATCTAGTTAATCAATATTCATTAACTACAAGTCACTCCACTATAGACTTGTAGCTGCACTCTTCTCACTGTAGATTATATTGTGTCCATTGATATAATCATTACCCATGAGTCGACCCTTCATAGGTTGTTCATAATCACGGCTGGGTCAAATTACCGTTTTATCCCTGTGATTACTTCTTTGTTCCTTAAGCACCACTGATTCTCTAATGAACAACAAGTCTATGGTCCTAAAATAGACTCATACCCTATTAAGTCAGTTTAGAGGGTGGGGCCCCGTTGTTCAAGACTTGGACTCAGTTCTTAAGGGAACAACCTATCTAATTCCTTAGTGTAGGAATGATTGAATTCCATCTTGCAGAGTAAAGTCCCCAGCTACCTACGAGGTTCTGTCCCTGATAAGGTAGGCTTATTGAGTCGGCTACAGGCCACTCTCACCCATACTAGTCTAAGGACAAACTCCTATAAGCAGGAGTTCTTAATTTGCTCAGGATTCAGGTCGAGTCACTAATGACCATCTATAAATTATCGGGCCTATCCTCATTAACGGCGTTACCTTCGGTTAGACTAATAATTCTGATCGATCTTGCATGAACTCTTCATACAGGATGCCCCCACTCGCATGTCAACCACATGAATGAGTTGGATTACCTCATTTGTACTAATTACAAAGTGAGTCGCATCCATGGTGTTACCAGAATAAGGTTTCCAACCTTATTCTTATACCATAGACCATTTAGGCTATACTCTTGAACACAATCCAAATAGTGTCTACTACACTGATGTTCAAGATACATTATAACATTGGAGCTTAGTTTATTGGATTTATAGAGCAAGAATATAATTTTATCAAAACAAATAACTCTTTATTTATTTGATCAAAATTACATAAGTTTATGGCACAAATCCCAATAGGGGTATTTAAGCTGACGCTTTGCGGAACACTTCTACCTGGGAACCGACCTGGGAGTGAATTTGGTCTGGAGATTCATAGTTAGAATAAGAAGTTGAAGGAGGTTAAGGTTGACTGCGCCCAAAACGACAAAGAAATCAAGGAAGTTGCAAGAAAGTGTTTCTACTGCAATAGGGACGATCACCTGAAAAAGAGTTGTCCCAAGTTCCTTGTCGAAAAGAAGAAGGCAAATAAATGTGATTTACTTGTTACATAAACTTTTTTAGTGGAGAGTAATGATTTTGTCTGGATATTGGATTCAGGCGCCACTAACCATGTTTGCTCTTCTTTTCAGGGAATAAGTTCCTGGCAGCGGTTGCAAGAGGGTGAGATTGAAAGCGTGTAGATTAAGAAAGCGGAAGCAATTTTGGATCTTGAACACTTTAAGTTGATCAATTTTACAAAACAAAAAACATGCTCAAATCTGGAAAAATAGAGAGTATGAACACATACCTTTGTTGTTCAAAATTCTCCTAATCCATGGGCAATTTCTTGTCACAAACACTTTGTGGACAACCTCTAGTGTCTTCCCTACTATCTTTAGGCCTTGGAACAGATTGTGGGATCTTTGATAGAGAGAATTTGAAGAGAGATGGGAGAAAGGTCTGAAAAACGTGAATAAGAAATTTTTTTTGATAAATCCTTATAAATCTAATGGTTTCTTCTTCAATTAAAGAAACTAAAAGTTTCTTCAAGCTAGGAGAAGATGACAACATAAAGATGATGAGGATTTAGCAAGAAGGAGGTGCTCAATTTGTGTGAATTTGAAAAAGAAGAATGGTGAATCACACTTGATTTTTGGTCCAATTGAAAACCCCAAATTCAATTTGAATTTCTATTTTAATTTTAATCCAAAATTAATATAAAATTAATTTTAAATTAAAATCAATTTATTAATTAAATTAATTAAATAATTTTAAATAATTTATTTAATTTAATATCAAATATCAAATTAAATAATTGGACCAATCCCGATTGCTTAAATCGACCGTTTGAACATGAATCTCTCCTATTCATGTTATAAACCGAACCAATATTTAAATCATATTTAAATATTTCCACCTGTTCTTTATTGTAGTTTAATTCATAATTAAACTGTGACACGTTAAGTATATCACATATAATTAACGTTTTCTCCCAAAATCGAATTTGAAAAATTCAAATTCTTTTCTCTCAAAAAGTTACAAGGCTTAGTCCGAGCTAGTAAGGGGACCCTAATGGACCTACAGATCATGAGCTCCAACGATACGAGATTAACCGGCCAAACTCTTTAACCTAACTAATCAACATTCGTTAACCACCGGGACACTCCACTAAAGCCCAGTGGCTGCACTCTCCCCACTATAGATATATTTCTGTCCACTCGATATAACCATGATTAGTAAGTCGATCCTTCACAGGTCGTTCGTAATTACAGTTGGGTCAAAATTATCGTTTTACCCCTATAATTACTTCTTGTTCCTTAAGTCCCACTGATCCTCTAATGAACAATTGGTTTGTGGTCTAACCAACAAATCGAATCCCTCTCGGGCCAATGAGAGGGGTGGGCCCTTTGTTCAAGACCCGGAGTCAGCATTTAAGGGAACAACCTCTTTACTAATCCCTAAAGTGGGTAGGAGTGAATTCCATCTTGCAGAACTATGATCCCAGCTATCTACCCGGTCTTATCCCTGAAATGGAGGCTTATTGATTCGACAATCTCAGGCCACTTGCACCCATGCAAATCTAAGGATAATCCGAATAAACAGGAGTTCATGGGACGCTCAAGATTAAGATCAAGTTACCTAGGTCATCGTATGAATATAGTCAGTTAAGACAGTAAACGGAGTTATAAAGTCTAAGTGACTATTTCTCGGTTCAGTCTTATGCAAACTCATTGCATAGGACGCCCCCACTTACATGTTTCCACATGAACGATTCAGGATCACATCGTTTGTACTTTTTAAAGTGGGTCGCGTCCGTAGTGTCCCCAGGATAAGGTACCTAGCCCTATTCCTATACTATAGACCGTTCTGGCTATAACTTGAACCTGTTCCACTTTTATGTCACACATGAAGTTCAAGTATCCATCCTATAGCCATGGGTTTTTTATTGGATTAGGGTTTCAAAACATACAATTCACTTTATTCAATAACACCTTTATTTGAATAAATCTCAACAACATCTTTATTGCAAAATAGAATATACATTCAGTTTACAAACCCACGAGTTTTAGGATATAAAACCCAACAAACTCCCACTTGGACTAAAACGTCGGTGGAGTCAAACATGTTGAGTAAGAAAATTGCCCTACTGTACAACCCGAAGTCCTAGACTCTCTAGGTGTCCCTCAAACACTTTAGCCGTGAGGGGCTTTGTAAACGGATCAGCAATGTTGTGCTCCGAAGCGATCTGTGTGACGATCACGTCTCCTCGTTGCACAATCTCCCTGATGAGATGATATTTGCGCTCTATGTGCTTTCCGCGCTTATGGCTTTTAGGTTCTTTAGAATTTGCCACTGCACCACTATTATCACAATAAAGGGTGATAGGCAAATTCATATTTGGAACAATTTCCAAATCAGCCAAGAACTTTCTAAGCCATACAACCTCCTTCGCTGCTTCGCAAGCTGCGACATACTCAGCCTCCATGATGGAGTCAGCAATACAACCTTGCTTTATACTCCTCCATACTATAGCTCCTCCGTTAAGAGTGAACACTGATCCCGATGTGGATTTCCTCGAATCTACATCCGTCTGAAAATCAGAGTCAGTGTATCCTGCAAGGATCAAATCCTTCACGCTACACAAGCATATAGTCCCTCGTTCTCCTCAGATACTTGAGGATATTCTTAACGGCTGTCCAATGATCGTATCCAGGATTGGACTGATACCTGCTGACAATTCCCACTGCATAGCATATGTCGGGTCGAGTACATAGCATGGCATACATCAGACTACCGACAGCTGATGCATAGGGAATGCGTCTCATATCCTCAACTTTTTGAGGTGTCTTAGGACATTGTTCCTTAGACAGATGAATTTCATGCCTGAAAGGTAATAAACCCTTCTTGGAATTCTGCATCTTATATCTAACCAACATCTTATCTATATAAGATGCCTGAGACAGCGCTAGCGTTTTGTTCTTGCGATTCCGAACAATTTGGATTCCAAGGACAAACTAAGCCTCTCCCAAATCTTTCATTTGGAATTGGGTCGCTAGCCATTGCTTAACGCCAGTCAGGAATCCCGCATCATTCCGAATGAGTAGGATATCGTCTACGTATAAGACTAAGAAAGCTACAGTAGTATTGATTATCTTCTTGTAGACACAAGGCTCGTCAAAATTCTGTTCAAAGCCATAAGATTTGATCGCAGTATCAAATCTTATATTCCAGGATCTAGATGCTTGTTTCAATCCATAGATGGACCGCTTAAGCTTGCAAACCTTTTGCTCTTGACCCTGAACTTTGAACCCCTCTAGTTGATCCATATAGATACTCTCTTCAAGATTGCCATTCAGAAAGGCTGTCTTGACATCCATTTGCCAAATTTCATAATCATAAAACGTGGCAATAGACAAGAGTATTCTAATCGACTTAAGCATGGCAACAGGGGAGAAGGTTTCTTCATAGTCCACCCCTTTCTGCTGGGTATAACCCTTTGCCACAAGTCAAGCCTTAAAGGTTTGCACCTTACCGGCTTGATATTGTTTCCTCTTGTAGATCCACTTGCAACCAATAGGTCTTTCACCATCTGGTTGATCTACAAGTTTCCAGACTGAATTGAAGTACATTGACTCCATTTCGAGATCCATGGCTTTAATCCACTGGTCTCTATCTATATCATTCATTGCCTGTTTATAAGTCAATGGATCCTCAACGCCATCATTAGGTATGGCGACCTAGGTTTCCGTCAAACCCATGTAACGGTTGGGTTGTCTAACATCCCTCCCACTACGTCGAGGTAATCTCAACTCTTGAGAAGGACCAACTTGATCAACAACTTTTGTTAATTTATCTGTAGCTTCCTTGAAAATTTCGCTCAAGAAAATTCTGCTACGAGTCCGATGATCTCTCATGTGGTCTTCCTCTAAGAACGTGACATTTGTCGACACAAGCACCTTGTCCTCCTGATGATCATAAAACAGACCATCTTTCGTTTCTTTGGAGTATCCTACGAATAGACATAATTTTGAACGATGTTCCAATTTCTTTGGATTTGACACTAGCACATGTGTCGGACATCCCCAAATCCTGAAGTGACGTAAACTACCTTTACGCCCTTTCCATAACTCATAGGGTGTTTCTGAAACACTCTTAGGGGGAACCATGTTCAAAATATATGCAACAACTTCTACTACATATCCCCAAAACGAACTAGGCAACTGAGTGTAGCTCATCATAGATCGAACCATGTCTAACAGGGTTCTATTTCTCCTTTCAGATACACCATTCTACTGAGGTGTACTGGACGCTGAGAGTTGGGATACGATTCCATGTTCTATCATATAGTCTTGGAATCTCAAATCCATATACTCTCCACCTCGATCTGATCGAAGTGTTTTAATCGTTTTACCTAACGAGTTCTCAACCTCTGTCTTATACTCCATGAACTTTTCAAGAGTTTCGGACTTATGATGCATTAGGTAAAGATAGCCATACCTAGAATAATCATCAATGAAACTGATGAAATATTCATACCCTCTTCGTGCCTTAACATTCATTGGACCACAAAGATCCAAATGCACGAGTTCCAAGGGTTCTTTGGCCCTATAACCTTTTTCAGAAAAAGGTCGTTTAGTCACTTTTCCCTCAAGATAGGACTCACGTGGTGGTAAAGAGTTATCCTCTAACTGATTTAGGAGACCACCCTTAACCAATCTCTCAATCCTATTGAGATTAATGTGACCTAGTCTTAAGTGTCAAAGATAGGTACTTGGAGAAAGTTTCTGCATTTTATTTTGAGTATCAGCTATTTTTAAACATCTCGGTGTTCAAAATAGCTTTTATCTCTGTTAGTCTTAACACATATAAGTTATTTTCAAGTTTAGCAGAACATATCCGTACACCTCTTTTGCAAATGAACGCTTCATTACAATCAAAAGATACTTTATACATATGTTCAAGTAAACAAGAGATAGATACAAGATTTCTTTTGATTCCAGGAACCAAAAGTACATTTTCTAATAAAAACGAATCTATCTCTAAATAACAACTTTACTGCTCCCACTGCTCTAGCTGAGACAACTTCTCCTGTTCCAACCCTGAGAGTTATCTCACTATCAGCAAGCTGCTTCCAGGAACTAGTTTCCTGAAAAGAAGAACACACATGGTTAGTGGCTCCTGAATCTAGTATCCAAGCGGAATCATCATGTTCCACTAAACATGTTTCAACAACGAGTAAATCATATTTACCTTGTTTTTCTTTCTCAGCTTTCTTTTCCGCAAGGTACTTCGAGCAGTTACTCTTCCAGTGCCCGTCTTCGCCACAATAGAAACATTTCCGTGTGGCTTTAACCTTGCGTATGAGAGCTTTTTCCTCCCCTTTATCATTCTTCTTCTTCTGAATATCCTTATTCTTAGAAAAAGAAGGACCAGACTTAGTCCTTCAGGATGATCCTCTCAGGAACTTCTTGAAGTGATAACGTTTGCCTCCTTCTCTTTTCCCTTTGATTTCATCAGGGACTCAAATGTCTGGAGCTCGTTAAGTAGAGTAGTCAGGTTATACTCTATCTTGTTCATCACCGAATTGGTGCGGAGAATCACAGAAACTCTTCTAAGAGATTCCATTATAAAGCTAACCTGACTGTTCTCATCTATGACAACCCTGTTTACCTTTGCCACGTTGAAGTGGACCATCATATTAAGGACATGCTCCCTAACAGAAGTTCCCTCCTTCATTCGGGAGTTGTAAACGTACTTGAGAGCATCATAACGGACCGATGAGGACGGTTGTTCAAACATAGCCTGTAATGATCCCATGATCTCCTTAGCGGTGATCATGCCCTCATGTTTCTTAGACAATACATCAGATATGCTGGCTAAGATGTAGACTCGGGCCTTATCATTAGTCCTAGTCCATTTGTCAAGTGCATCCCGAACTGTTCGGGTTGCAGACGAGCTGGGAGGAGGAGGACATTCCTCCGTTAAGACGAAGCTTAGATCATGAATCACAAGAATCGTATTCAAGTTTGATTCCCAAGTTCCAAAGTTATCACCGTTAAGTTTGTCGGAGGCGAGTAATTGAATAAAAGAGCTTGAAATGCTTAAAATAGAACATATTCTATTAGTGAATTGCTTTTAACCCATAACATGCATCCAATTAAGAATTTAACAAAAGTAATAATGTACCCATAATCTCATTATTTTTTTTGCAACGATACTTCAGTGAGTCAGAGCAACCGCTACCGAGGGGCAGTCAATCAGTCCTTCACAAAACCAAGACATTCTTGACTAAATGTTAATACCAGAATAACTCTTATTCCTATAGCATTCTAGTTATCGCTACTTTGGTCAAGAATTCACTAACACTTAGTAATTCTCGTAAGTGTGACCCACCATTTTTAGACCTCAGAGGTCGGCTCCAACAATGCTACCGAATTGGATAGTCAAAACTGGGAATGGACCTAAGAGACCCTATCCATTTCTGGAGTTTGAGTTGTTCCGAATCCCATGTTACATCCCTCCGAATGGATGGTGCTATTACGGGCAACCTGCAGGCGCAACATGGGAATCTCACGGTCCAACCTAATGGAGGAAACCATAGGAGGTGTTGACACACTTCCTTCACCCACATACTATAAATACTTTCTCCATTCACCTTGTTCTTGATTTATGCAAATACCATCCGAATGGGGATGCCCTATTGACATCACGAGGCCGAGCATAAATCTCACAGTGTGAACTTCGCGAAGAGCGTAAGAGGAAATTGATATATCATATATACCTTTTCACTCCCACTAAGTATTTTAAACAGTTTGGGTATACTTTTACTTAGGCATATTTCGGCTAAAAAAATACGACCTAAGTCTACCAATATAACTATTATAGTGGAATTACCTAAGTCTATTAACCTTTTAATAAACCTAGGGTTATGAGTTTAATTTATTAACTTTTAATAAACACCACTCACGAAAATAATTTATAAACCTCTGGATTAAATTCACTCCCAGGTTGATTTCCGTGTAGGGTGTTCCGCTTAAACGGTTTAAGTACCCACCTAGCTGAACCTTCTTTAGACAGAGTCCCTCTTTAATCAAAGTTTATAAATTATTGGTTGCCTAATTCTAATCTTATTAGAACTAGATAACCTAAGGTCTAATTAATTTCCAGTTCTAAAACCATTTTAAAACTAATTAATTAACCTTAAGTTACATGCATTTGTATGTTATAAATTGCTTGATCATTCATCATATGAATATACATACATTTATAACAAATCCATCACATGAATAAATGCATAAAAATTATATGTTTAATTTTTAATTAATATAACCCTTATATTAATTATAATTCAAACATATAATATTTGTTTCATAAATTAATATAACACTTATATTAATTCCAATGAAACCCTAATTCATGCATACTATATATTATAACACTTATAACATACTTTCAATGCATGAAGCATGCTTCCTATGGTGGGATTTTAAAACTATATGGCATAGTTTATGCACATACAATCAGGGATTTTAATTAAAACATACATTCACAATGCATAATTAATTAAACACACTAAAGTGGACTGGTTTTGGCATCTAATGCAAGCAAACAACTAAATTATTACAATAATAATCTAGAATTAAAATCGAACCACTTCGAACCAACTTGCATATGTGTGAACCGAACCTTTAAAAGGTTGAACCGGACTGTAAAAGGATGAATCGGGCCTCCAAATGATGAAACAAACCTCTAAAATGGAAAAACCGGCCTCGAAATAGTCAGAATCGGTCTAAAAACACCCGAACCGGACCAAAATCGAGTCGAACCGGTCTAAAATTAATTGAACTGATCAAAGTCAACATCACAGGTCAAAGTCAACGATTCAACATGGATGACATCACGCTGATGTCATCAATCTTCTTCAAATTGAAAAAAAAAAAAAAATGCGGGGTTGTATCTTTTCTCAGAAAGCGAATTGAAATTTAAAAAAAAAAGCAAATTTTTCTCTGCTTTCATATTTCTTGACCTTTCATGCTTCTCTCTTTAAATTGAAGGCCTTCCCGAACTCTTGAGAAATTTTTACAAATCTTCAAATCTTCTTCAACTTGAAATTTTTACAGCTTATTCTACACACATTAATGCTCAAACACACTTGAGAAATTTGAAAATAAAGTACAAATTGATGCTCAATTTAAATGCCAGACCCAGAAGAACACTTTAGACGCCCACCACAAGACACAATTGATCAAATTGAGTGCTCAAAATTGCTCTGATACCAATTGAAAGAGTGTAGATTAAGAAAGCGGAAGCAATTTTGGATCTTGAACACTCTAAGTTGATCAATTTTACAAAGCAAAAAACATGCTCAAATCTGGAAAAACAGAGAGTATGAACATACCTTTGTTGTTCAAAATTCTCCTAATCCGTGGGCAATTTCTTGTCACAAACACTTTGTGGACAACCTCTAGTGTCTTCCCTACTATCCTCAGGCCTTGGAACAGATTGTGAGATCTTTGATAGAGAGAATTTGAAGAGAGATGGGAGAAATGTCTGAAAAACGTGAATCATAAAAAATTCTGATAAATCCTTATAAATCTAATGGTTTCTTCTTCAATTAAAGAAACTAAAAGTTTCTTCAAGGTAGGAGAAGATGACAGCATGAAGATGATGAGGATTTAGCAAAAAGGAGGTGCTCAATTTGTGTGAATTTGAAAAAGAAGAATGGTGAATCACACTTGATTTTTGGTCCAATTGAAAAACCCAAATTCAATTTGAATTCCTATTTTAATTTTAATCCAAAATTAATATCAAATTAATTTTAAATTAAAACCAATTTATTAATTAAATTAATTAAATAATTTAATTGAATAATTTTAATTAATTAATTTAATTTAATATCAAATATCAAATTAAATAATTGGACCAATCCCGATTTCTTAAATCGACTGTTTGAACATGAATCCCTATTCATGTTATAAACCGAACCAATATTTAAATCATATTTAAATATTTCCACCTGTTCTTTATTGTAGTTTAATTCATAATTAAATTGTGACACGTTAAGTATATCACATATAATTAACGTTTTCTCCCAAAATCGAATTTGAACAATTCAAATTCTTTTCTCTCAAAAAGTTACAAGGCTTAGTCCGAGCTAGTAAGGGGACCCTAATGGACCTACATATCATGAGCTCAAACGATTCGAGATTAACCGACCAAACTCTTTCACCTAGCTAATCAACATTCGTTAACCACCAGGACACTCCACTAAAGCCCAGTGGCTGCACTCTCCTCACTCAGATATATTTTACATCCACTCGATATAACCATGATTAGTAAGTCGATCCTTCACAGGTCGTTCGTAATTACAGTTGGGTCAAAATTACCGTTTTACCCCTGTAATTACTTCTTGTTCCTTAAGTCCCACTGATCCTCTAATGAACAATTGGTTTGTGGTCCAACCAACAAATCGAATCCCTCTCGAGCCAATGAGAAGGGTGGACCCTTTGTTCAAGACCCGGAGTCAACACTTAAGGGAACAACCTCTTTACTAATCCCTAAAGTGGGTATGAGTGAATTCCATCTTGCAGAACTATGTTCCCAGCTATCTACCCGGTCTTATCCCTGAAATGGGAGGCTTATTGAGTCGGCAATCTCAGGCCACTCGCACCCATGCAAATCTAAGGATAATCCGAATAAAGAGGAGTTCATGAGACGCTCAGGATGAAGATCAAGTTACCTAGGTCATGGTATGAATATAGTCAGTTAAGATAGTAAACGGAGTTATAAAGTCTAAGTGACTATTTCTCGGTCCAGTCTTATGCAAACTCATTGCATAGGGTGCCCCCACTCGCATGTTTCCACATGAACGATTCAGGATCACATCGTTTGTACTTTTTAAAGTGGGTCGCGTCCATAGTGTCCCCAGGATAAGGTACCCAACCCTATCCCTATACTATAGACCGTTCTGGCTATAACTTGAACCTGATCCACTTTTATGTCACACATAAAGTTCAAGTATCCATCCTATAGCCATGGGTTTTTTATTGGATTAGGGTTTCAAAACATACAATTCACTTTATTCAATAACACCTTTATTTGAATAAATCTCAACAACATCTTTATTGCAAAATAGAATATACATTCAGTTTACAAACCCACGAGTTTTAGAACATAAAACCCAACAGAGATAACACTCAGGGTTGGATCTGGAGAAGTTGTCTCAGCTACAGCAATTGGCATGGTGAAACTGTTTTTTTGGCGGGAAGTACTTATTATTCGATAATATGTACATAGTTCCAGGGTTTACTAGAAACTTAGTTTCTATTTCCTGCCTATTAGAACCAAATATTTCCGTTTCTTTCTGAAGGGAATGAAAATCCCCGCGCAGTGGAAGACGATCGAATCGTCAAGGTATCATTATGCTACTTGATATTGTTAATATGATCTAACTCTTAGATCTAGGCTAAACATGCAAAAGAGAAAGAAAAACAGTAAGGAGAAGTTTACTTACTTGTTGTAGACAAAAACTTCAAGGTTTCTTCCTCGGTCACGAACAATTCGTGCTTCTCAACGATCGCTTCTCTCGTACAAAACGAACACCACCAACGACCTTCTCGGTTGTTCTTCCTTAGGAAGAAGGAAAGTGGTGGGACTTTTTGTTTTGGAAAGGGAGGAGAATTTAGAGAAAAAAAGTTGAGAGAAAACTCTTCTTTTGGGTGAAATCCAAAAAAATGAGAGTGAAAGCTTGAATTCCTTCTTGCAAGAAGGGATTAAATAGTGGAAATGATGGAGTTAAAATTTCCACATTATTACCACTTTACCACAACCATAGGTTATGCAAATCTCATTTGAATAACCACATAATATAAGATATCTCATATCTCATATTGCAAATCTCATTTGCAATAAATGTGGATTAATTAAATTGAATCATATCCAATTTAATTTCTCTCAATTAATTTCTCCAATTAGCCCTAATTAAACAATTAGGCTAACCTATAGTTTATTATGAATCTCATTCACATTAAACTATATATTATATCATTCATATCTCATATAAATGACATAAATGCCCTTAAAGTGAAATTGAACACTTCAATTTCATACCAAAACATTAACCCTTCTTTTAACCCAGATTGAACCAACCGAGGGACCTAATGGACCTACAAAGTGATTGCTCCAATGATCCGAGATTAACTCACAAAACTCTTTGACCGGTTAATCAACATTCATTAGCTACGTAACACACTCACTATAGCCCGTGAGCCGCACTCCCGCCGTCGGTCACGAGAATATTACGTGTCCACCGATATAACCAATGCCCATGAGTCGACCCTTCACAGTTTGTTCAGAGACACTACCGGGTCAAATTACTGCTTTACCCAATGTCTACCTCTTGTTCCTTAAGTCCCCACCGCTTCTCCTTTAATGAACAACATATTGTGATGGTCCAACCATACACAACACCCTTCTCGAGCCGGTGAGAAGGTGGGCGCCGTTGTCCAAGCCACGAGACAACACTTAAGGAACAACCCCAATAGTTTCCCTAAAGGCGGGAACGAGTGAATTCCATCTCGCGTAGTTAAGTTCCCAGCCTCCTACTTGGTCCTATCCTTGAGAAGATAGGCATATTGGGCGAGTAATCGTGACCACCCTCACCCGCATTAGTCAAAGGACGGACCCCCAGCATGTAAGTCCGTAACACGCTCATGATTGTGTCGAGCCACTAATGGTCATCTCACGGTTATTAGTCCTTCATCACAACGATGTTACATCGAGAGGTCTAATAATTCACGGTCCGGCCTTGTACAATCTCATTGCACAGATGCCCCCACTCGCATGTCAACCACATGAACGAGTCATATCACCTCGCTTTGTATCTAATACAAAGCGGTCGCATCCACGATGTATCCATGTTAGGTCTCCAACCCTATCCATATATCAGAGACCGTTTCGGGGTCATTAACTCGAACGTGATCCTCCCCGTGTGTCTACTACACACCGTTCAAGTTCTAGTTCTCTCATAAATTCAATGACCCTGGAGCTTAGTTTATTGGAAAAATTTATAAATATTGCGAGACACAAATTGATGAAATAAATAACTCTTATTAATTTCAAACAATAATTTACAAACACGAGATTAGGACAAAAATCCCAACACTTTCATGAGTAATAAAACGTTTATTTCTCGAAATGAAAATTTGCTATGTTCTGCTTCACTGGAGAGTAATTTGTATGTTTTAAAGCCGAATTCGGTCAAAAGTATTTTGAATACTGAATTGTTTAAAACAACAGAAACGCAAACTAAAAGAGTAAAAGTTTCTCCAAGAGAAAATGTTAATCTTTGGCATTTAAGGTTAGGCCACATAAATCTCAATAGGATTGAGAGACTAGTGAAGAGTGGGCTCTAAGCGAGTTGGAAGAAAACTCTTTACCGGTTTGTGAGTCATGCCTTGAAGGCAAAATGACCAAACGTCCTTTTAGTGGAAAAGGATATAGAGCCAAAGAGCCTTTTGAGCTTATACATTCTGACCTCTATGGTCCGATGAATGTTAAAGCATGAGGAGGTTACGAATACTTTGTATCTTTCATAGATGACTATTCAAGGTATGGGTACGTTTACCTAATGCATAAGAAGTCTGAAACTCTTGAAAAGTTCAAGGAGTTCAAGACTAAGGTTCAAAACCTGTTAGGTAAAACGATTAAAACACTTCGATCGGATCGAGGTGGAGAGTACATGGACATTGAATTCCAGGACTATAGATAGAACATGGAATTACGTCCCAACTCTCAACACCTGGTATGCCACAACAGAATGGTGTATCGGAGAGGAGAAACAGAACCCTGTTGGACATGGTTCGGTCGATAATGAGCTATGCTCTTCTCCCTGATTCTTGTTGGGGTTACGCAGTGGAGACTGCGGTATACATTTTGAACATAGTTCCGTCGAAGAGTGTTTGTGAAACACCTTTCGAACTCTGGTATGGTCATAAAAACTAGTTTACGACATTTTAGAATTTGAGGATGCCCGACCCATGTGTTAGAGTCAAACCCGAAGAAGTTGGAACCCCGTTCAAAGTTGTGCCTCTTTGTAGGTTACCCAAAAGAGACTGGGGGTGGTTTGTTTTATGATCCTAAGGATAATAGGGTGCTTGTGTCGACAAACGCCACTTTTCTTGAGGAAGACCACATCAGGGATCACTTACCAAGGAGTAAGATTGTGTTAAATGAAATAGACAGTTCATCAACAAAAGTTGCTGATGAGGCTAGTACGTCAACAAGTGTTGTTGATCCTAACTCGTCTAGTCAAGTCCGTTCTCAAGAGTTGAGAATGCCTCGACGTAGTGGGAAGATTGTGAGACAGCCTGAACATTACATGGGTTTAGCTGAAACTCAAGTCGTCACCTCTGATGATGACTACGAGGATCCATTGACCTATGATCAGGCAATGACAGACGTTGACAAAGGCGAATGGATTAAAGCTATGGACCAGGAAATGGAGTCGATGTACTTCAATTTTGTCTGGGAGCTTGTGGACCAACCGGATGGGGTTAAACATATTGGTTGCAAGTGGATCTACCAGCGTAAACGTGGCGTAGATGGGAAGGTGCGGACCTTCAAAGCCAGACTAGTGGCAAAGGATTTTACCCAGGTTGAAGGGGTTGACTATGAGGAAACCTTTTCTCCTCTTGTCATGGTAAAGTCTATCAGGATTCTTCTGGCCATTGTCACATATTTTGATTATGAGATATGGCCGATGGATGTCAAGACGACCTTTCTGAATGACAATCTTGACGAGACCATCTACATGGACCATCCCAAAGAGTTCATTACCCAAGGCCAATAACAAAAGGTTTGTGGGCTTCAAAGGTCTATTTATGGACTGAAACAAGCCTTGAGGTCTTAGAATATAAGGTTTGATGAGGCGATCAAATCTTATGGCTTTAATTAGAATGTTGATGAGCCTTGTGTTTACAAGAAAATTATCAATAACACTGTCGCATTTCTGATATTGTATGTGGATGATATCCTGCTCAATCGGAATGATGTAGGATTTCTTACTGACATTAAGGAATTGTTGGCTTCACAATTCCAAATGAAAGATTTGGGAGAGGCCCAGTATGTTCTAAGTATCCAGATAGTCCAGAATCGGAAGAACAGAACGCTAGCCATGTTTCAGACGTCTTATATTGACAAGATGTTGTCTAGATATAAGATGCAAAACTCCAAGAAGGGCTTGCTGCCTTTCAGGCATGGGGTTCACCTATCTAAGGATCAATGTCCTAAGACGCCTCAAGAGGTTGAAGATATGAGACGAATGCCTTATGCTTCAGCTGTAGGGAGCCTCATGTATGCCATGTTGTGTACTAGGCCCGACATCTGTTATGTAGTTGGTGTTGGGGTTTGTGCCCTAAAACTCGTATTTTGTAATTTTGTTCTAATTATTGTAATAAAGTGTCATTATTTCAATAAAGAGTTATTGTTCGTTATTTACGATATTGCCATTGTTTTAACCCTAAATCCAATAAACTAAACATCCAAGGTTGTAAAATGTATCTTTAACTTAATGTAGTGTACATATAAAGGATCTCATTCGAGATACAACCTAAAGGGTCTATAGTAAGGGGATAAAGTTTGGGTACCTTACCCTGGTAATACTATGGATGTGACCCACTTTGTATATGATACAAACACGATGATCCTAACGTGTTCGTGTAGATGACATGAGATTACATAAGACCGGACCGCGAAATAGTAACCATTAGGTGTAACTCCGTTGACTCCGTTGGGATTTTTGTCCTAATCTCGTGTTTGTAAATTACTGTTTGAAATTAATAAGAGTTATTTATTTCATTACTTTGTGTCTCACAATATTTATAAACTTTTCCAATAAACTAAGCTCCAGGGTCATTGAATTTATGAGAGAACTAGAACTTGAATGGTGTGTAGTGGGCACACAGGGAGGATCATGTTCGAGTTAATGACCCGAATGGTCTCAAAGATATATGGATAGGGTTGGAGACCTAATCCTGGATACACTGTGGATGCGGCCCGCTTTGTATTAGATACAAACAAGGTGATCGACTCGTTCATGTGGTTGACATGCGAGTGGGGGCATCCTGTGCAATGAGATTGTACAAGACCCGGACCGTGGAATTATTAGACCTACCGATATAACACCGCTGTGATGAAGGGACTAATAACCGTAGATGACCATTAGTGACTCGACTTTGAATCCCGAGCGTGTTACGGACTCCGCATGCTGCGGGTCCGTCCTTTGACTAAATGCGGGTGAGGGTGACCACGATTACTCGCCCAATATGCCTATCTTCTCGTGACGAGGACCAAGTAGGGAGCTGAAACTTAACTACGCGAGATGGAATTCACTCGTTCCCGCTTTTAGGAAACTAGAGGGTGGTTCCCTTAAGTCTTGTCTCCTGTGGCTTGGACAACGGCGCCCACCTTCTCACCGGCCGAGAAGGGTGTTGTGTATGGTTGGACCATCACAATATGTTGTTCATTAGAGGAGCAGTGGGGACTTAAGGAACAAGAGGTAAACACAAGGGTAAAACGGTAATTTGACCCAGCCGTGTCTACGAACAACCTGTGAAGGGTCGACTCATGGGCATTGGTTATATCAGTGGACACGTAATATTCTACACTGACGGGAGTGCAGCTACGGGCTATAGTGGAGTGTTACCGTAGCTAATGAATGTTGATTAACCGGGTCAAAGAGTTTGACAGGTTAATCTCGGATCATTGGAGCCCGTCACTGTAGGTCCATTAGGTCCCTCGGTTGGCTCAATCTGGGTTAAAAGAAGGGTTAATGTTTTGGTATGAAATTGAAGTGTCCAATTTCACTTTAAGGGCATTTATATCATTTATATGAGATATGAATGATATAATATATAGTTTAATGTGAATGAGATTCATAATAAACTATAGGTTAGCCTAATTGTTGAATTAGGGCTCATTGGAGAAATTAATTGAGAGAAATTAAATTGGATGTGATTCAATTTAATTAATCCACAATTATTGCAAATGAGATTTGCAATATGAGATATGAGATATCTTATATTATGTGGTTATGCAAATGAGATTTGCATAACCTATGGTTGTGGTAAAGTGGTAATAATATGGAGATTTTAACTCCATTATTTCCACCTATATAATCCCTTCTTGCAAGAAGGAAGGGAATCACTTTCTCATTTTTTAGATTTTCATCAAAGAGAAGAAGAAAGTTCTCTCTACTTTCTCTCAATTCTCCTCCCTCTCCAAAACACCAAAGTTCCCACAAACTTCCTTTTTTCCAAAGGAAGAACAACCGAGACTCCAAGTGGTAGTGTTCTGTTTCGTTCGTGGGAAGCGTTCGTTGAGATCGAGAAGCACGAAACGTTCGTGATCTGAGGAAGAAATCTTGAAGAGTGTCTTCAACAAGTAAGTACCTTTATCTTGCTGTTTTTTCTTCTTTTTTCAGCATGTTTCGCCTAGATCTTTTTGTTACATAATTTTAACAAAACCGAGTAGCGTAATGATACCATGACGATTCTATCGTCTTCCGCTGCGCGGGGATTTTCATTCCCTTCAGTATGTACTTAAACCGAATCAAACAAAGGCAATTTTAAATCATGAGATGTTTAAAACTGCTAATACTCAAAGTAAAAGGAAAAGAATTTCTCCAAAACAATAATACCTATCTTTGGCACCTTAGACTTGGTCATATAAATCTCAACCGGATTGAGAGACTATCTAAGAATGGACTTTTAAACAAGTTAGAAGATGATTCTTTACCTCCTTGCGAATCATGCTTGGAAGGAAAAATAACTAAACAACCTTTTACTGTTATAGAGCCATAAAGCCCTTAGAGGTTATACATTTAGATCTTTGTGGTCCGGTGAATGTTAAAACTCGAGGAGGGTACGAATATTTCATCTCTTTCATAGATGATTATTCGAGGTATGGTTATCTATACCTAATGCATCATAAGTTTGAGGCTCTTGAAAAGTTCAAAGAGTATAAGGCTGAAGTAGAGAATGCATTAGGGAAAACCATTAAAACACTTCGATCCGATCGAGGTGGAGAGTATATGGATTCGAGATTTCAAGACTATTTGATAGAACATGGAATTAAATCTCAACTCTTAGCACCTAATACACCACAACAAAATGGTGTGTCAGAAAGGAGAAATAGAACCTTGTTGGACATGGTTCAATCTATGATGAGCTATGCTCAATTGTCTGCCTCGTTTTGTGGGATACGCAGTAGAGACTGCAGTTCAAATCTTGAACACTGTTCCTTCAAAGAGTGTTTCCGAAATACCTTTTGAATTATGGAAGGGGCGTAAACCTAGTTTACAACACTTAAGGATTTGGGTTTTCCGGCATACGTGCTGGTGACAAACCCAAAGAAACTGGAACCTCGTTCAAGATTATGTCAATTTGTTGGTTATCCCAAAGAAACGAAAGGTGGTCTTTTCTATGACCCACAAGAAAACAAGGTGATTGTATCGACAAACGCCACTTTCTTGGAGGAAGATCACATGAGGAACCATAAACCACGTAGTAAACTAGTACTAAATGAAGCTACTGATGAACCAACAAGAGTTGTTGATCAAGTTGGACCTTCATCAAGAGTTGATGAAGAAACCAACACATTAAGTCGGTCTCGTCCTTCTCAATCGTTGGGAATGACTCGACGCAGTGGGAGAGTTGTTTCCCAACCTGACCGCTACTTGAGTTTAGCTAAAACTCAAGCCGTCATACATGATGACGACATAGAAGATTCACTTTCTTATAGACAGACAATGAATGACGTAGATAAGGACCAATGGATCAAAGCCATGGACCTTGAAATGGAGTCAATGTACTTCAATTTAGTATGAGAACTTGTAGACCAACCTAAAGGAGTAAGACCCATAGGGTGTAAATGGATCTATAAGAGAAAGAGAGATGCAACCGGAAAGGTACGAACCTTTAAGGCAAGTCTTGTAGCAAAGGGTTTTACCCAAAGGGAAGGGGTTGATTATGAGAAAACTTTTTCCCCTGTTGCTATGCTTAAGTCTATAAGGATACTTTTGTCCATAGCCGCATTTTATGATTATGAGATTTGGCAAATGGACGTCACGATTGCCTTTTTGAATGGTATTCTTGACGAGAGCATCTATATGTCTCAGCCCGAAGGGTTCATAACCCAAAGTCTGGAGCAAAGAGTTTGCAAGCTCAATCGATCCATTTATGGGTTGAAACAAGCATCCAGATCTTGGAACATAAGATTTGATACTGCGATCAAGTCTTATGGCTTTGACCAAAACGTTGATGAGCCTTGTGTTTACAAGAGGATCATCAATGACAAAGTAGCTTTCTTAGTACTTTATGTGGATGATATCTGATAGCACACAGAATGTGCAATCCTTAGGCTTAATTATTGCTAGTTTTATGATACTTTCAGGGCTTTGATGTGTTTAAATCATTGAATTTCAGGTAAAAAGCTCAAACAGGACCTTTGGAGACATTTTGGATCACTCGGGATCGAAACGAAGCTATTTGGAGCTAAAAATAATATCAATTGGAAGTGAAAGGATCAATCCAAGCATGAAGACCCGAAGTGATGGCCCGCCGAGCGTGTTGCGTTGATGCATTGAAGGCATAAGCAGATAGCGTTGCAACGCTATATCGATAAGGGAACAAGCATGAAGGACCGTTCGCAATGCTACTTCGATAGAGAGGTGCGCGCTTTAGGGTAGCGGCAACGTTGCAACGCCATCGATATTTTCCTCATATACCACGCGGTTAGGATACAACGTTGCAACACTGTCCCTAGCATTGCAACACTGTACCGTTTAGGCCTATAAATACATCCTTACATTCTCTTACAAGGGGAGTCGAATTTGATAGACAATTCACCCTAATTTCTAAATACACTTTGTGAGAAGAGAAAAGAGAGCGTTTTTGGGAGTCAAAGCATTCGTGGAGGTTCAAGATCGAAGACAGGAGCTCGGAGACGAAGGACCGACATCGACACATAAGTTTAATTTCCTTTTCTTTCAGATTGTAACTCCGTTTTAAGACGTTTTCTACACTTTTAGTTTGGTTTTCTTGTGATTTAGAGTAGCTAAATGTTGTAGTTAGGATTTAATTTACATGTTAAGACTTATTTGCTATGTATTGAAGTATGTTTTGTTCTTTATTTTTGGCAATTCGTTGTTTAACTCTATGATATTGTTGGTTTAAGTGGACTCGAGAGATAAAACTTAGATTAGAGTAAAGTTGTCAAAACTCTTAGAAGTCTGGCATGAGAATGACCTAGAAATCTAAGGGAAACACATAAATAAGTTGCTTAATGTCGTGCATGCTTTAGATATCTTAAGGAGACTTAGAATTTATTGTGTGTGCGAGGCTCACTAAGAATCGAGAGATTTTCTTGAGTATACTTCTTGTTTATAAAATCATCACATTAGTTCATTCCATGTGTTAATTAAGTTATTAACTTGTGAAATCAATTTCCTCTGAATCTATCAATTTGTGTCTCTACGTGTTAGTCTGTTGTTTGTCTTTACTTTCAATCACCTATCCATGTTATGTTTCTTTAGCTAAAATTGAGAATTAGTATCTTGGTAATTAATTAATCTAGAAACCCCATTCCCGAGGACGATACTTGGACTCTTAAATCACTATACTAAAACTTCACCCGTACACTGTGATATTGAATTATCAAAATTATACGCAACAATATCCTACTCATTGGGAATGATGTAGGATACCTAACTGACATAAAGAATTGGCTGGCGACCCAATTCGAAATGAAGGATTTGGGAGAGGCGCAATATGTTCTTGGGATTCAGATTTTCAAGAATCACAAGAACAGAACGTTAGCTCTGTCTCAAGCATCTTAGATCGACAAAATGTTGGACCGATATTAGATGTAGAATTCCAAGAGGGGTGTATTACCCTTCAGGCATGAAGTTCATCTGTCTAAGGAACAGTGTCCTAAGATTCCTCAAGAAGTTGAGGATATGAGACGTATTCCCTATGCCTCTGCAGTAGGTAGCTTAATGTATGCTATGTTGTGCATGAGGCCAGACATTTGTCATGCAGTGGGAATAGTCAGTAGGTACCAATCCAATCCAGGGTTAGACCACTGGACCGCAGTTAAAAATATCCTCAAGTATCTTAGGAGAACGAGGGACTATACGCTTGTGTATTGGACTAAGGATTTGATCCTTATTGGATACACTTATTCTGATTTTCAGACCGATAAGGATTCTAGGAAATTCACATCGGGATCAGTTTTCACCCTTAACGGGAGAGTTATAGTATGGTGAAGCATCAAACAGGGATGCATCGCTGACTCCATGATGGAGGTTGAGTATGTCGCTGCTTGTGAAGCAGCTAAAGAGGTTGTTTGGCTAAGGAAATTCCTTACTGATTTGGAAGTTGTTCCAAATATGAAATTTCCCATCACCTTATACAGTGACAACAGTGGTGCGGTAGCCAATTCGAAGGAACCTCGCAACCATAAGCGAGGCAAGCATATCGAGAGGAAGTATCACCTAATACGAGAGATAGTGCAACGAGGAGATGTGACAGTCACGAAGATCGCTTTGGAGCACAACATTGTTGATCCGTTTACAAAGACTCTCACGGCTAAAAGTGTTCGAGGGTCATCTGGAAAGTCTAGGTCTACGAGATATGTACATAGGCTAATCTAGGGAAAGTGGAAGATATGTAATGGGTATATGGATGCCCTAGTTTATTGTATTTGTATCTCTGTAACCACTGTTTTAGATTGTAATGTACCCACTAGAGTTTTAGTTCAAGTGGGAGTTTGTTGGGGTTTGTGCCCTAAAACTCGTAGTTTGTAATTTTGTTCTAATTATTGTAATAAAGTGTTATTATTTCAATAAAGAGTTATTGTTCGTTATTTACGATATTGCCATTGTTTTAACCCTAAATCCAATAAACCAAACATCCAAGACTGTAAAATGTATCTTTAACTGAATGTAGTGTACATATAAAGGATCTCGGTTCGAGATACAACCTAAAGGGTTTATAGTAACGGGATAAGGTTTGGGTACCTTATCCTGGTAGCACTATGGATGTGACCCACTTTGTGTATGATACAAACACTATGATCCTAACGTGTTCGTGTAGATGACATGTGAGTGGGGATATCCTATGTAATGAGATTACATAAGACCGGACCGCGAAATAGTAACCACTAGGTGTAACTCCGTTGACTAGTTAGGTTCTATTTCACTAGGATGACCTAGGCAACTTGATCTCAATCCTGAGCGGGGTTCTTAACTCCATTTGCGAGGATTGTCCTTTGACTAGTATGGGTGAGAGTGGCCAGATTTGCCGACTCAATATGCCTACCTTCTTGGGGACAAGACCGAGTGGGCAGTTGGAGACTTAGCCTAGCAAGATGGAATTCACTCCTTCCCTTTTACTAGGGTAAGTAGATGAATGTTCCCTTAAGTGGTGTCTTCGGGACTTGAACAAAAGGACCGACCCTCTCACTGGCCCGAGAGAGACTTCTGTTTGTTGGTAGGACCACAAACAAATTGTTCTTTAGAGAAGCACTGGTACTTAAGGTACAAGAGGTAACCCAGGCGTAAAATGGTAATTTGACCCAGCTGGTGTTGCGAACATTCGTGAAGGATTGACTTGCTGTTATTGGTCAATATGGTAATTTGACCCAGCTGGTGTTGCGAACATTCGTGAAGGATTGACTTGCTGTTATTGGTCAATATTCGTGGACACAGAAATATATCTACAGTGAGAAGAGTGCGGTGTGCACCATGGACTTTAGTGGAGTGTTCCCGCAGTTAACGAATGGTGATTAGGAGGTTAATGAGATTAAACGAGTAATCTCGTATCGTTGTAGCTTCTGATCTGTAGGTCCATTAGGTCCACATTCTAGCTCGTAAAGGGTTCTTAGATCGTTTGAATTTTAAATGTTCAAATTCATTAGAGAATAAATTTAAAGTATATCGATACAATATAAAGTTTTCGAACTATATATTTTAAATTTAATGTGAATATGATTCATATTAAATTATTTGAGAGAATTAAATATTTGAAATAGTTCAAATATTATTTTAAATATGAATGTGATTCATATTTGAAAACTATAGGTTATAATTTAATGTGCATAAGATGTACATTAAAACTATAGGTTAGAGGAGAAATAGATTAAATGTGATTTAATCTTATTTAAATATATGATATTTAAAGATGAATTAAATATATGATATTTAAAGATGAATTAAATATATGATATTTAATTAAATAATTAATTTAATTTGATTTAATTAATTCAATAATTAATTATTAATTAATTAATGGGAACGTGTCAGGAGGACACGTTCCCCTTTTCTCCACTAACTCCCTATCGATAGGGAGTGGGGGAAGAACTCCTTCTGACTTTACCTTTCAAGGCAGAGGGGTTTTCATTGATCGATGGTTTTTCAACTTTTCAATTGGTGAATTGCTAACAAGCTCTCAAAATTCTCTCTCTCTATTTCCCTCATTCTCTCCAACTGTTGGATCCCTTCCCACCTAGGGAGATCTAAGTAGAACTTAGAGGATAGGAGGTTTACTGCGTGGTGTTGTCCCTGTGGTGGAGAAAGAACAAAGTATTTTCTTTGTGTTGTTGAGTTGCTTTAGACTCTAACTGGAGCAAGGAGTTGCTGCTGGAAGTTCGTATCTACAAAGCTAATTGTTACTTTCATTTCAGTTTAATTTACAACATGTTTGCATGTTTAATATCTGTCTAATTAGATTAGAAATGTATGCTTATTCTCTGTGTTTTTTCCAATGTATTGGTTTTTGTGCTTAACCAAAATAAACAAGCAATTACGATTTTAAATCGCGTTTCCTCTGCTCAAGGAGATCGGATCTCCATCAGTTGGGATTGTCAGTAGGTATCAATCCAATCCAGGATTAGATCACTGAACAACCGTTAAGGCAATCCTCAATTATCTTAGGAGAACGAGGAACTACAACCTTGTGTATGGAAGTGTGGATTTGATCCTTACGGGATACACAGACTCTGACTTTCAGACCGATAAGGATTCTAGGAAATCCACTTCGGGGTCAACCTTCATTATGAATGGAGAAGCTGTAGTGTGGCTAACCATCAAGCAGAGATGCATTGCTGATTCTACGATTGAAGTCGAATATGTTGCGGCTTGGAAGCTGTTTGGGTAAGGAAGTTCATGCTTGATTTGGAAGTTGTTCCAAATATGAACTTGCCAATTACCCTGTTTTGTGACAACAGTGGTGCAGTAGCCAACTTGAGAGAACCTCGGAGTCCTAAGAGGGGCAAGCATATTGGCGAAGTATCACCGACACGGGAGATTGTGCACCACGAGACGTGATGATCCACGCGAGATAGCGTCGAGTACAACGTTCTTTGATCCATTTACAAAAGCCCTCACTTCGCTAAGGTGTTTGAGGGTCACCTAGAGAGTCTAGGTCTTCGAGTGCTTTCTGACTAGGGCAAGTGGGAGTATTGTAAAGGAGTATTCAATTCTCTAGTTTATTGTATTACTTTGTTGTATTACTGTACATTTGAGAAATGTATAATGTACTCCACTAACTTAGCTCAAGTGGGAGTTTGTTGGGGTGTATGCCCTAATCTCGTGTAGTTTGTAATATTCCATGTAAATAAATAAAAGTTATTTATTCGAACTTTGTGTCTCACATATTTTATAAAATTAATCCAATAAACTAAGCTCCAGGGTCATTGAATTATGAAAAAACTAGAACTTGAACGGTGTGTAGTGGACACACAGGGAGGATCACGTTCGAGTTAATGACCCGAACGGTCTACAGTATATGGATAGGGTTGGAGACCTAATCTTGGATATGTTGTGGATGCAACCCGCTTTGTATTAGATACAAACGAGGTGATCCAACTCGTTCATGTGGTTGACATGCGAGTGGGGGCATCCTTTGCAATGAGATTGTACAAGATCGAACCGTGAATTATTAGACTTACTGATGTAAAACCGTTAATAGTATAGGACTAATAAATTTGTATATGACCATTAGTAACTCGACCTTAATCCTGAGCGTGTTACGGACTCCTGTCTGCGGGGGTCTGTCCTTTACCTAGTACGGGTGAGGGTGGGCACTGTTGCTCGCCTAATATGCCTATCTTCTTAGGGACATGATCACGTGGGGAGCTGGGAACTTGACTACGCAAGAAGGAATTCACTCATTCCCGAATTAGGGAAACTAGAGGGGTTATTCTCTTAAGTGTTGTCTTTAGGGCTTGAACAAGGGGCCCACCCTCTCACTGACCCGAGAGGGTTGTTGTTTAGGGTTGGACCATGCAACGTAGTTGTTCATTAGAGGAGTAGTGGGACTTAAGGAGCAAGAGGTAGACATAGGGGTAAAACGGTAATTTGGCCCAGCTGTGGCTATGATAAACCTGTGAAGGGTCGACTCACGGGCATTGGTTATATTGATTGACACAACTTGTCTTACAGTGATGAGAGTGCAACTATGGGCTTTAGTGGAGTGTTACCGTAGCTAATGAATGTTGAATAACTGGGTCAAAGAGTTTGACAGGTTAATCTCAGATCATTGGAGCTCGTCATCTGTAGGTCCATTAGGTCCCTCGGTTGGCTCAAATTGGACAAATTGAGGGTTTACTGTTTGGTGTGAATTTAAAGTGTTCAAATTCATTATTTGGGTATTTATGTCATTTATATGTGATATAGATGACATAATATATAGTTTCATGTGAATGAGATTCATAATAAACTATAGTATAGCCTAATTGATTAATTAATGTTAATTGGAGAAATTGAATTGAGAGAAATTAAATTGAATGTGATTCAATTTAAAATTCCATAATTATGCAAATGAGATTTGTGTAATAAGGTATGAGATACCATATATTATGTGATATGCAAATATGATTTGCATATCATATGGTTGTGGTAAAATGGTGATTTGGTGAAGGTTTTAACTCCACCACACACCAATATAAAGGGCTTGCAAGAAGCCTTTGGTGAGACTTTTGCCATTTTTTGGATTTTCATATAAAGCAAGTGAGATCTCTCTCAAAAGCTCTCTCTCTCAATTCCTCTAGATTTCTCTCCAAACCCAAAACCAAAGGGAGTCTCACACACTCTCCCTCAACCTACCGAAAATAATCGAGAAGACCCTTTGGAAGTGTCTTGTCGTTCGGTTCGAGGATCGAGTTCGTAGAGATCGTAGGTTCGAGAGGGATCGAGAACGAGAAGGAGAAAACGTTGAAGAAAAGTTCTTCAAAACGTTAGTAGATCTTTACCTACTGTTTTCTCTTGCTATTATGCATGTTTAGCCTAGAATTAAATAGTTTAATTCAATTTTAAGAAATGAATTACACAACGGAACAACGACGTTTCACAACTTCTTTCGCTGCGGGAATTCCAATCCCTTCACATTAGCTACAGTGACACTCCACTAAAGCCGTAGCTGGACTCCCATCACTGTAGGACAAGTTGTGTCCATCGATATAACCAATGCCCGTGAGTCGACCCTTCACAGGTTGTTCATAGACACTGTTGGGTCAAATTATCGTTTTACCCCTGTGTCTACCTCTTACTCCTTAAGTCCCACTACTCCTCTAATGAACAACAACGTTGTATGGTCTGACCATAAACAACATCCCTCTCGGGCCAGTGAGAGGGTGAGCTCCCGTTGTCCAAGCCTTAGAGATAGCACTTAAGGGAACAACCCCTCTAGTTTTCCTAATTCGGGAACGAGTGAATTCCATCTCGCGTAGTTAAATTCTCAGCTCCCCACGTGGTCCTGTCCCTGAGAAGATAGAATATTGGGCGAGTAACTGTGACCACCCTCACTCGTACTAGTCAAAGGACAGACCCCCGTAGACAAGAGTCCGTAACACGCTCAGGATTAAGGACGAGTCACTATTGATCATCTACGAAGTTATTAGTCCTATACTGTTAAAGGTGTTACATCAGTAAGTCTAATAATTTATGGTCTGGCATTGTACAATCTCATTGCACAGGATTCCCCCACTCGCATGTCAACCACATGAACGAGTTGGATCACCTCGTTTGTATCTAATACAAAGCTGGTCGCATCCACAATATATCCAAGATTAGGTCTCCAAACCTATCCATATATTGTAGACCGTTCGGGTCATTTACTCGAACGTGATCCTCCCTGTGTGTCCACTACACACCGTTCAAGTTCTAGTTCTCTTATAATTCAATTACCCTAAAGCTTAGTTTATTAGATTAAGTTTATAAATATGCGAGACACAAAGTGATGAAAAAATAACTCTTATTTATTTCAATATGTATTATTACAAACTTGCTCGAGATTAGGGCATATACCCCAACAGAGTGATGAGGATGATTGGAGAAGGAGGTGTCTAATTTTGGCTAATTTTGAGTGTGACTAAGGTTGGACAATTTGGCAACTTGAGTTTCATGATAAAACATGAAATTTCATTTTAATTTTAATTCTAAAATCAATATAAAATTGATTTTAAATTTAAATCAATTTAATTAATTAAATAGTTTAAATAAATAATTTAATTAATTAATTTTTAATTTAATTTAATATCAAATATTAAATTAAACAAATTGTCCAATCTCGATCGATTTTTCAAACATGAATCCTTATTCATGTTATAAACCGATCCAATATTTAAATCATATTTAAATATGTCCACCTCTTCTTAATCATAGTTTAATTCATAATTAAGCTATGACGCGTTAAATATATCGTATATAATTAACGTTTTCTCCCAAAACCAAATTTGAACAATTCAAATTCTTTTCTCTCAAAATGTTACAAGGCTTAATCTGAGCTAGTAAGGGTGACCTAATGGACCTACAAATCATGAGCTCCAACGATACGAGATTAACCGACCAAACTCTTTAGGCTAGCTAATCAACATTCGTTAACCTACGGGAAACTCCACTAAAGCCCAGTGGTTGCACTTTCCTCACTGTAGATATATTTTTGTCCACTCGATATAACCATGATTAGTAAGTCGATCATTCACAGGTTGTTCGTAATTACAGTTGGGTCAAATAAACCGTTTTACCCTTATAATTACTTCTTGTTCCTTTATGACCACTGTTCCTCTAATGAACAATTGGTTTGTGGTCCAACCAAACAGAATCCCTCTCGGGCCAATGAGAGGGGTGGACTCTTTGTTCAAGACCCGGAGTCAGCACTTAAGGGAACAACCTTTCTACTAATCCCTAAAGCGGGTTGGAGTGAATTCCATCTTGTAAAACTATGTTCCCAGCTATCTACTCGGTCTTATCCCTGAAATGGGAGGCTTATTGAGTCGGTGATCTCGGGCCACTCTCACCCATGCAAATCTAAGGATAATCTGAGTAAACAAGAGTTCATAGCACGCTCAGAATTAAGATCGAGTTACCTTGGTCATCGTATGAATATAGTCAGTTAAGGCAGTAAACGGGGTCATAAAATCTAAGTGACTATTTCGCGGTCCAGTCTTATGCAAACTCATTGCATAGGACGCCCCCACTCGCATGTCTCCACATGAACGATTTAGGATCATATCGTTTGTACTTTACAAAGTGGGTCGCATCCATAGTGTCCCCAGAATAAGGTACGCAACCTTATTCCTATACTATAGACTGTTCTGGCTATAACTTGAACTTGATCCACTTTTATGTCATACATAAAGTTCAAGTATACATCCTATAGCCAAGGGTTCTTTATCGGATTAGGGTTACACAATACAATTCACTTTATTCAATAACATCTTTACTGAATAAACATCAATAACAACTTTATTTCAAAATAGAATATACAGTTTACAAAACTACAAGTTTTAGGACATCAAACTCAACACTTACCTTGCTCTCCCCTGAAGGAAGAGCTTAAATACCTCATCTCTAGGATTTTTCGTGGGTTTTCGTCGTCAATTGGAAATGAAATGACCAAATTAGGTTGGATCAGGGGACTATGAGCCATGAAGGATTGAGGCAAGGCTCAAACATGCGCCTTGCATGTGGTCGAACTCGATTGAGGTCAACCACAAGCTTGGACTCTTGGACTTTAGTCCAAGCCCGTTTCTTGGTCCTTTCTCATTCTAGGTCGGTCTCCTGTCGGTTTCAATCTGTTTTGACTTCGTATTGAGCTTCTTTCCTCATTTGGCCCCAATCCACTCTTGTTGGTCCAACTTCACCCATAACAAAAGTTATTTTGAACATTGAACAAATTTTTCAAGGTGTAAATGAGTAAGACATGCATGAGAGTAATTGCCCAACACAGTCTCAGTCTAAGAAAAAGTTGGGTTACAAAAATTTTAGAGACTAAACTTAAAAAAAAATAAAAAGCTTTCTCACATCACTACATTCATATCTATGCAAAATTATACAAAATACAAAATTGAATCATGTACATAGAAATAAAACTAGACAATCTTGCAATTTAAATTTCTAGAAGTATGTTGAGTTAGGTAGGAGTAGAGCTAAAGGATGGAATTTGATTGTAATACACAACAAAGGGACTCTCATGGTTGTGCACTCCCTCATAAGTAGTAATCACATAGCTTGCATCCTCTCTGTCTCTTTCCACCTTCTTCTTCACTCTGCATCCTTCACTTGAACATTTATAGTAATTTCTGTATCAAAAACCATACTTTTATTATATATATTTTCTCCTCAAACCAAATTAAGGATCCATATTCTATTTAGATTTTAACTTAAATTGACATTTAATATCTATATTCTAAAGTGTTTTAACTTGATCTTTATCACATGTTAATCATTTTTATCACGTTTTTTTTTGGCATGCTAAAGAGGGATGATGAGATGGAATTTATAAAAGACGTGTTGTATTATAGAACTATTAACTTATAGTAAGAAAAACCATGTTTGTTAGATTTAATTTAACTATAAAAATCAAATAGTAGCTTTTAAAATCATGTAGAAACTAGATGACTAAAATGATAATGAACCTATATCTTTTTTCAAAATGTACTATTTAAGCGTCTAATAATAATTATATAATAAAGAAACTATGATGCTCAAGTGAGCATAATTCAACGATATTAGCATGTACTTTTCTCGAGATTAGAGGTTTAAATCCTCATAACTCATAACTCACATTGTTGTAAAAAAATAAAATAGAGAGAAAATGATGCAAGAAATAAAGAGTACCTATAATTATTGATTAAAAATGAAGAAATTTGAATGGGTAAAATGATTTCCTAAAATATGTATATTTTTATTTAAAATATAATTAAAAATATAATACTTTTTAGAGATTTATTGCAAATAAAAACATATTTTTTTAATAAAATTTATATCCAACCGTCACAAAATTGACTTCCTACCGATCATAGCATAAAAACAACTGATCGACGTTGGTTTGGTCGGTTTCGATCGGTTGACTCGATTTATTGGCCTTGTTTGCTCACCCCTACGAGGCCCCATATCAATGCAGTGGGGGATCCGTTTAAAATGGAGTTAAGTTCAATATGGAAAAAAAATTCTAGTATTTCTCTAGTATGAAAAATTTTCCATACTATGCTCATTTATTGCTTACAATATCAGTATCTTTTTGAAAATTATGAGGAGTCCATCAATAATTATGTGGAGTCCATTAATATTAAAATATAGTGTCAACAAAGAGAATGTAATACTTTCCGTAGTACTATAAATTTTTCTAGTATCAAATATATTGAAGATAGGAAATTTTTTTTCAGGCACAAGAACACATCGAAAAAGTTTTCAACGTACATTTTTTAAATAAATTTTCAATTAATGCATGTATGTCCCACTATTTTAATTAAAAATATATATTTATGATTCTCATGTGTTTTTAAATATTGTGGGTTAAATTTTAAAAAATCTCCATTATAATTTTCAAGTGAAGATTCATCTGATATCCTACATCGAAGAATCAAACCTTGAAGAATGCATCTTTGTCTTTATCTCACCCTAAAAAATATGTTTTTATCTATATCTCACTTTTTATTACATCAAATATGAAGGAATAAAAATTTGAACCTCTGACCTTAAGAGGGATAGAACATGTCAATTACGAGCCAGGCTCATTTTAGTTCTCTATCTCACTTTGTTGTCATGGTGATTATTACGTTTGTATTGAAAAATTAGTAAAGTCAAACCACACTAATGAACAATGAAAACTACAATTTATTAGGTTTTCATATTCTTTGTCTATTGCTTTTATGTATGTAGTGTTTTTTAAAACAAGCCTTTTTGTTTTTCTTCATGGCTTCAAGAAAGGGAAAGATATTGACTTGGATTCTTCTCCTTTTCATTATTTCTTTTTTCACTTTTCTGGTATCACAACCCCACATAAGAAAGCTTACAACCCTATGAATAGAATCTACACATCAAAGGCATGTGATATTATGAATAAAAATTGTTTTTTCGAACTAAAATAATTCTACTTTTGCTACTTCTAGCACACTTCCTTTAATAGTTATTTATATCACAAACCTTAAAATAAGAGACTACCACATGTAACAATTTTGTTACATTAAGTCAATCGCTTTCTCTGCATAAATAATGAGTTTAAAATGATATTGAAAATGTAAAAAGTACTTCTTAGTCAATTAAAAGTACTTTTCAAAATTTTTATAGTATTTAGTTGAGGTAATTAAAAATGATTTTACAAATTCTAAAATCAACTAAAAGCACTAAATTATACTTCTTCCCAAAGTGTTTAAAATAAATGTATTTATTTCAAGAAGAAATCTTTTCTAAACTCACTAAGGGTTGTTAAGGGCACATGTTATATAACATGTGAAATACTCTACACCCCAAACACAGACTATTATAACTCCAGACTATATTACTCTTCATTTTAAATAATATTATATGATTCGACAGATTATAACAACACACAAACTATTATAACTCCATGTTATTATAATTCACTCAGTTGTGACACCCGGAATAAGGAGGGGTACATGAATGAACCGGGATTACATCTGAATGAGAGGGATCCTGAGGATATGAAAGTATGGTTGAGAAAGATGAAAGTATGGTTGAGAAAGGGTTAAAAGAATTGATAGCTACTACCTATACCAACAAGGTGCAACTTCCTTTTCGGTGGCTTAATCATAGAAACTCCAAAGTTAGGCGTGCTTGGCTTGGAGAAATCCTATGTTGGGTGACCTCTTGGGAATTTTCATAGGGAGCATGTGAGTGAGGACAAAGCATGCTAAAAGGACCCGTGTTGATTTGTGGGGAAAGTCTTCACTCTCGCAAGCGGCTCAAAGATGGTATGAATGATATGGTGACATGGCCAGGTCGCAAGGGATCCTGGGCGATATGGTGACATGGCCAGGTCGCAGGAGATCTTGGACTTGGGGCGTTACGACTCCAAACAATCGCTAAGTGAAAATAAGTAACATCTTATGCTCTTCAATCACCCACTAACTCCAAACATAACTTTTTCCTTGTTGCAATAAAAATTTGAACACCAATAATGCTCATATTGAGGAAGAAAACGACTCAAATCGTTCTTCTACTATGGAAGAAGAAATCAAACTTTATAAAACAAAAACGTTATAATAAAACAACTCTGCATAAAGGCTCTTAAGGAAGAAGAAATCTAAGTTTTAGTCCCAAACTATACTTTGCATCTTGTTTCTTCTCCCTCCAACCCAAATGTTATCGTTTCAAAATGGATATTTGTAACTAAAGTTAGAGTAAAGTGGATTCGTTAAAGGTCATATTGCTTGTCTGTCGCTTAAGGTTACACTCAAATGGATGGGATGATTTATACTTACAAGAAATCTTTAGCTCTATCACTAGTCATTAAACTTATCATAGCCCTTAATTGCACCTAAAGATGAAGTTTGAGACTATTCATGATGTCCGAATTATTGAGGATCTCACATTAAATAGTTAAAAAAAAAACCTCACAAATTTTATAAGATACATGTAGGCGTACGTGCACCTTGCACACCCATGACGTAAAGAAGCTCGAGAGATGTTTGTCTCAACCTTTCTTAACTGATTCAACATAAAGGAAGGGAAATCTAGGACAACCTTGATATAAATAGATTATGAAGACTTCATTGAAGGTAACTTCATCATCGCTCGTTAAACCAAAAAACTTGCTACACTTTTCATCTATTTGACTTAAGCATTAGAGTGTGTATGGCAAAACAACATCGGTGTGCAGTTGTGGAAAGAGAAGCTTTTCTCGTTAAGGAGCAAGAAAGTTATGATAAAGTCTCTTACGTAAGAATTCCTTTATATACCATAAGTTGCTTCTGACTGTCCCAATCGATTTTTAATGATATTAATAGAAGTTGTGCCCAATTCTGATGGGGCTCGTTAAAAGAAAAGAAGAAAGCGCATTGGCCTAACTGACAAGAAGATGTGTCTTAGCAAAGATAGGGGGCTTGAGCTTCAGAGATTTGATGTTATTCAACCAAACTATGTTATCCAAGAATAACTGAAGCATTGTGAGAAATCTTAAGAGCCTTCTGACCTTAAATCTTAAGGGAAACTATTTTGAAGACGACTTTCTCAAAACTGAAATATGCCATAGTCATTCACTGACTTGGAAAAGCATTGTGTGGGGAGAGAGCTTTTCATGAAGGGATTCAAGTGGGAAGTGAGAAAAGACAATCTCATCATGTTGGATAAGAACCATTAGATTGCTTGAGAATGGTCTGGCAGGCAAGTCTTAGTTAAGGAAAATGTAACAACCCTAATTTTTCAAACCCAAAACTGTTAGGGACGTTACTAAGCAATACCGTCTGCACCAAAACTTTGGCAGCATAACGGTGTTGCTAGGACAAAACCCACATTTTTCCTGACCTGATGTAAGCATAAAACACTCCAAGGGTCTATTAAAACACCCAGCCTCTTCAAACTACAATCAACAATAGGCTGGATTTACAACAGTTATGCAACAACATAAGTAAATTTTCAATCTATTAAGAAGGAACAACGAAAATATAAAGTACTAGAATAGTTGTTATGACCTAAAAGACACCAAAGAACATCCTCATAGTCTCGCCAGGTCGCCACCATCGTCATCCATCCCACAGTTTAACTTTCATCTGCAAAATAAACAATAAAAGAAGTATAAAAATTTCCAGTAAATAGCTCACTTACGTCCAAACCTATCTCAGCAAAAACAACAAGATTCTTCTCCTAAACTCACTCAATCCCAGCACAGGTCTCACAACTTGCACTTCTCACCCTGAGCCACCTATGGTAATATCTCAAGTTTTACCTTCAATACTGGAACATAGATTGACCATGCAATGAGAGAAGCCACCTCTCACACTACAATACACACCCCATGCTCACCTCACCGCTAGCATAGAGTCGTGTCATCAACATGCTCTATGGAGATCAACCCCTAAGCTAGCATGGGACAATGGAATCCACAACTCTCGAATGGGGTCACACCCCATGCTCATGGCATGTGCTCAATCTTTACCGGGACACACCACAGGCTCACAACCTATACACAAACTCCGCGGGGACACACCCCAGGCTCACCTCACCGCTAGCATAAAGTTGTGTCATCAACACACTTTATGAAGATCAACCCCTAAGCTAGCATGCGACAATGGAATCCACCACTCCCCGAGTTCACAACCTCATTCTCTAAGGGGACACACTCCAGGCTCACCTCACAGCTAACATAGAGTCGTGTCATCAACACGCTCTATGGAGATCAACCCCTAAACTAGCATGGGGCAATGGAATCCACCATTATCCCATGCTAGCTTAGGGGTTGATCTTCATAGAACGTGTTGATGACACGACTCTATGCTACCAGTGAGGTGAGCCTGGGGTGTGTTCCCGTAGAAAGCATGGGCTGTGAACTTGGGGTGTATCCCCATTCGGGAGTGGTGGATTCCATTGTCCCATGCTAACTTAGGGGTTGATCTACATAGAGCGTGTTGATGACACGACTTTATGCTAACGGTGAGGTGAGCCTGGGGTGTGTCCCCACAGAGTTTGTGTATAGGTTGTGAGCATGGGGTGTGTCCCCGTAGAGATTGAGCACATGTCATGAGCCTGGGGTGTGACCCCATTCGAGAGTAGTGGAGTCCATTGTCCCATGCTAGCGTAGGGGTTGATCTCCATAGAGCGTGTTGATGACACGACTCTATGCTAGTGGTGAGGTGAGCATGGGGTGTGTATTGTAGTGTGAGAGGTGGCTTCTCTCATTGCATGGTCAATCTATGTTTTAGGATTGAAGGTAAAACTCCAGATATTACCATAGGTGGCTCAGGGTGAGAAGTGCAAGTTGTGAGACCTGTTTGGGATTGAGTGAGTTTAGGAGAAGAGTCTTGTTATTTTTGTTGAGATAGGTTTGGACGTAAGTGGGCTACTTATTGGGAATTTTTATACTCAATATTTTCTTTTATTGCTTTGTTTGCAGATGAAAGTTAAACTGTGGGATAGATGACGATGGTGGCGACCTGGCGAGACTATGAGGATTTTCTTTGGTGTCTTTTACCTCATAACATCTATTCTAGTACTTTATATTTCCGATGTACCTTCTTAATAGATTGGAAGTTTACTCATGTTGCTGCATAACTGTTGTAAATTCCAGATCTGTTTGAAATCCAACCTATTGTTTAATTTAGCTTGAAGAGATTAGGTGTTTTAATAGACATTTGGAGTGTTTTATGCTTACAACAGGTCAGGAAAAATGTGGGTTTTGTCCTAGCAACGTCGTTATGCTACCAAAGTTTTGGCGCAGGCGGTGCTGCTTAGTAATGTCCCTAAGAGTTTTGGGTTTGAAATTAAGGTCGTTACAGTTGGTATCATAGCAGAACCTCCCCC
The DNA here is from genome assembly GCA_036507285.1 of Trichosanthes cucumerina. Lineage (NCBI taxonomy): Eukaryota > Viridiplantae > Streptophyta > Magnoliopsida > Cucurbitales > Cucurbitaceae > Trichosanthes > Trichosanthes cucumerina. Next base: position 21,813,145 of record CM071841.1, read on the forward strand.
AATAAGATGTGGTTCGGGGACGAACCAAGGCGGAAGCTGGTGGGCATGTGACGCCCGAGGAAGAGGGGTACATGAATGAATCGAGTCCACATCTGAATGAGAGGGATCCTGAGGATATAAAAGTATGGTGCTTGAGGAAGAGGGGTACATGAGAGTGACCATGAGGATATGAAAATATAGTTGAGAAAGACTTAAAAGAATTGATAGCTACTACTTATACCAACAGGTGCACCTTCCTTTTCGGTGGCTCAATTATAGGAACTCCAAAGTTAAGCATGCTTGGCTTAGAGCAATTCTATCTTGGGTGACCTCCTGGGAATTTTCCTAGGGAGCATGTGAGTGAGGACAAAACATGCTAAAAGAACATGTGTTGTTTGTGGGGAAAGTCTTTACTATCGCAAGCGGCTCAAGGATGGTATGGATGATATAGTGACGTGGCCAGGTCGCAGGGGATCCTGGACCTAGGGCGTTACAGAAGAGTTGCATAATAAAAGAGTGAGAATGCTCCTTGATAAAAGACATGCAGTTAGCTCAAAACATGTTCATCATGTGGTCGAGCGCATTGGATTGCTTGAGAATGGTCCGACAGGCAAGTCTTGGTTAAGGAAGAATTGCAGAATAAAAGAGTGAGAATGCTCCTTTTGCCTCCAACCTAGTTCTAAGAGATCAGACTTCCTCCTCTGTGTCATTATTTGATAAGTCGACCTGAAAACTTTTATGGAAGTCTAAGTTGCTCCCTAGAGTGAAAGTTTGTATCTGAAAAGTGGTTAATGAGACGATACTAGCACTAAAGAATACCCAAAAAAGAGGAATTACTACTAATACTCATGGTCTTTTTTGGATGAATCAAGAAGAGTCTTCATATCATGTCTTCAAGAATGGCAAGTTCTTAGTAAAGGTTTAGCTTTCTTCATTGCCAAAACTAAATGGAGTTATTCTCTACTAGCAGAGCGTACTGGACATCAAAAAACTTTTAGAGCTCAATGGCAGAATTTATCTGAGAAGGAGCTCGACAAGACGATAACAATCATATGGTGCATTTGGAACTACAAGAACTCTCTCTACTAGAAGGATGACACCTCATTACCTTATTCTAGAGGTCGGTCTGGGATCCAAGATCTTTTTTCTCGATTGTGAAGCACTTGCAGGAATTATATGGCTCCTCTAGCATTCCCAATTGTTGACAAGATCCGAGAGCTTCGTGAGTCAAAGTGTCTGGTCTCCACTGCCTCCTAGTCACTAGAAACTTAATGGCGACGCCTCGTGGTGTGAAGCTACGAAAAAAAGGGCTTAGATTGGATTGTTCGTGACTCCCTGGAGATCTCTCATTTGCGTTGACTCTCAAAGGTGGAGCAGGAAATAGTCGATTAAGTCTTTCGAAGTTGCGACGATTCATGTTGGTCTTGCTCGATTGCTCATCTAGCTAGACAAATCCCTATCGCTGGTTGTTGAAACTGATTCGCTCTCGATGTGGTTTCAGCTCTTCATTCTCTTTGGAGAGGATCTCTCCGAAATAAAACATGTTTTAGATGATATTGGATCTTTTGTTGAGGGTTGGAATGAGCTTTCTGTTAGGTATTGCTCTTGCTCTTGTAATTTAACAGCTCACCCTCTTGCTCGGGCTGTTTTTTTTTAGCTGTCTTTGTGGCCGTCTTCTCCCACTTTGTGGGAGGACCATGTAGCGTGGCTGTCAAATTTCCCTTCGTAGGTAACGGGTCTGTGTTTAGAAGACTGGGTTCTGCTGTGTTTTTATTACTTTCTGTCTTCATAAAAGAAATAATAATAATAATAATAATAATACTAACTGGCTCAGTTGGGTTGTCCTGAATTGAAAATACGTATTGTAGGCCTCAAATGTATGGAATCAAGCTGGGACAATCAAATGTAATTTTGGGCCAAGCTTTTGATGAGGCCCAAACCAGGCTTTGGGCTTTCTCTTGGCCTCAAGCTGCTTGATGTCGTTATCAAGAAAGCAAAACGTAATTTATTACTCATTCTCTGTTTTCAGTTTTTTGGAGCATAAATATTGTTTTTAATTTGGAAACATATGTCTACCAAGGCAATCTGAACCCTATTTTATATTTTTAAATTTATTGAGTTGAATGAATATATATTTGGCATATATTTGGTAGATGTGTTTTCAAAAACGGTTTCCAAATTCTATGATCCAAATAGTGAAAAATTCTGAAAACAACAATATCATGTTTTCATTGTTGCTAAATTTTGAATTTGAAAATTTAAAATGTAAAATTATATTAGAAAAATATAAAATTTAATAAATATAATGTTTTATGTTATAAACTCAATTTTTTTGTGAAATTAAAATGTGTATAATATAATATATGATATTGTAAAATAATGATTATACAAATTTATAACATAAAATATGTTTATAAATTCATTAATAATAGTTTATATTCAACCTACTATTTTGTTTTGAAACTAGTTTCATGGTTCATAAATATATTACAGAACACATTTTGAACAAATGTTTAGATTCGAATTTAATTTTTAAATCTATTATTAAACATATATTTGAAAACATGAAATATAACTTTATTTTATTGAAACTCTTGTCTTCAAAATTTTATTGTCTACCAAACAGGATTAATTGTTTCTTCTCTTTGTATCCCAATTTTAAAAAGAGATCCTAAAAATTGTGTAGATTGTTAAAAAAACAAAAATCTGGTTTTGTTTCTTTTTCCCATTTATACTTTTTAAAAACATTCATAAAAAAAATATATTACTTTATCTCTTTTGCTTATAAACTGAATAATAATCCTTAAAATATATTAAATATTATATGACATAATAATTTTGAATATTTTATTTTAAAAACTGATTTCATGTAAAATTTTGATTTCTTTTATAATTTAAATTTTGAGTGTACCTGATTGATTATCAAAGTGAGCTCTTTCTATTAAAAAAAAAAAAAAAGAGAGAGAGAATAAGAAAAAAAAAAACTATCAAACACTTTTTTGCTTTTGTTTTTTGTTTTTTTTTTTCAAGCATAAAACAAGGAACGAGAGGAGTGTGGAAAACAAAGAATCTGTTTTATGTATGGGATGTCATAATCATTTATTTACATATTCAGTGAAATGACACATATTTACTATAGTCACATAATCAATATGATAATTAATCTTTTTAGATAATTAATATTTTTAAATAATTAATGATAATTAGTCTAAATATTATTTTTAGTTTACTTTTTGAAATATTACTTATTAGGAGAGAGTAGAGATTTAAATCTATATCTCTTAAAAAAAATTGGCATACTTTAATTTAATGGTTGAGTTAAGTTCAAGTTAACAATTACATATAATTTATTTATATTATAACAATAAATTATTAACTTATCTCATATTTACTATTTTTATGATTAAAATTTACATTATATTTACTTTTAAGTTTCAATTAGCTCAATACTCAAACACAGACAAAATTGAGAATGAGAATTATAAAATACTGAAGCATGCTATAGACTCTAGATAAGAATGAAAGTTGTACCCACTAAACTCCAAAAAAAGAAAAAAAAAAAGTTGTACCAACAACTATATATAAAAATTTATTTATACTTGATGTTTGAGGCCTGTTTAAATAAAAATAGAAACATCCATACCATATGTATTTATTAAATAAGTCCAAATCCTATTTTTTGTCTTCCAACTTTCAAATTTGTTTTTAGTTTGGCCACTAAATTTTTAAATATTTTCTTTAAATCTTCTTATCTTTATATATATATAAAAAATTGTTTTAGTTAATTGATGTTAACGTTTTATTAATTCTTAATATATATGAATTTGTTTTGAAAACTAATATAGGCATATACCTTATATACTGTTTATTAGGTAAACAAATAAAGCATGTAAGCCTACATTTGATAATAATAATAATAATAATAATAATAATAATAATAATAATAATAAATGACCAAGTTTAAAAGTTTAGACGAAAATGAAATATTTAAAAGTTGAAATAAAATAGATATTAGAAATGCTCCTACCAAGTGTGTGTTGTACAACAAAACAAAGTTGACTGATTTGTTTTTTCACAAGTCTTTTCTCTCTCTAAAACCGATTGTGAATCACACATCAAATATATATTATCTAAAACTTTATTGCGTTATGTTTTGACTACTCTAGCCGCCTCCAACATATGGTTTGGGACAGCTGAATAAGACACCTAAAATTACATGTCGAAAATTAAATTAGTCCATCAACTTAAATACTTCAATCAAAAGGTTAGAGATTGAAATCTCTTCACTCAAATGACGGTGAACGATACAAAAGAAGAAAAATCAAATGGGTCCGTAAATTGAGCCATCCTAATCAGAATTATCATGTATAGATCAATTTAAAATCTAATGTGGTCAATACGAGCATGGTTGAATGATTAAGATATTTACTAAAAAAAACTTAAACCTATAATTTTGAAGAAACTAATTTTATATACCTGGGGTTTGGGCTGTTCTTCACAGACTTTTTGCCATATTTTCTCCATTTGTAGCCATCATCCATAATCTCCTGCTCTGATTTGGTTCTGAATGCAACCCTACAAACCATCTCCCCCTTCCTTTTCCTCTCTCCACTTTTGCTTCTTCTGCAAAAATACAAACACATCCCTTTAACTTTCAACATATATAATTTAGAAAAAGCAAAAGTGAAGTTCCAAGGGGATTAGCTATAGAGATAATTAAGGCACTTGCATGGATGTCGGCGTTCCCGACGAAACTACGGCACTAGATCCACTGTCGACCGCAGAGCAGCTGCCACCACTGTCCACTCCAGTGATCTTCTCCGATGAGGCGATGCTCGGTGAGGACGATGCAACTTGGTCAGTGTTGTCATCGTCGTCACCGAGCACGAGAAAATCAGAGATCTCGAAATCGAAGAAGGAAGCGGGGTCGAGAATTGGGGGAAAATGTGTGTAATTAGAATTAGGGTTAGGGTTAGGGTTAGGGCTTGGATCTTCATAAGGGAAGCTGGCCATTGGAAATAATGGTCCTGGTGTGAAAACAGGCAGCTGGTTGTAAGGAATGGATGAGTTTTTATAATAAGATATATCAATTAATTAATTGTTTTTAAGAAAATACTTTTTTTCTCTCTCTCTTTCACAGCAGCTTCCTATGGGGAAGATGCTTTGAAACTTCTTCATTGGGACACGTGGCGCCTTTGGAGTGAGGATTGTGACGTCACCATCATGACGTATGGTTCACACTTTATTGTACTGTTATAGACCACTTTTTTTTTTTTTTTAACGAAAATTCTCTTTAAGTACTTCTTTTATATGTTAAATTACAATTTCTTAACTTTACTTTTAACTTGGTTTCAATGTTTCTAAATTTGAATTCGTTTGGTTTTAGCTTCAAACAAATTTGTGCATAAAATTTAAAAAATGATTTAATTGTATTTCATATTTTCAGATATATATTTGGTAATAGATTTTAAAAATTGAATTCAAATGTAAACAATTGTCTTGCAAAATTAATATTGCGTTGAATATAAACTATTAATTAATTTATGAACATGTTTTTTTATTATAAATTATGTATAATTATTATTTTATAATATATTATATTATAGATATTTTAAGATAACCAAAATAAATTGAGTTTAGAACATGAAATACTAACTATATTAAAGTTTTTATCTTTTTTTAATAGAATTATTCCTAAATTTTCAAATTTAAAATCTAGATACAATGAAAATATAAGAATATTGCTTTCAGAATTTCCATGTGAATCACATAATTAGAAAATAGTTTTTGAAAACGCATCTTCCAAACTCATATTCACTGAACTCAGTAGATATAAAAACATAAAATAAAATCCAGATTACCTATCAAATAGACTAGTTTTTTTTTTCGCTCCTCCTATGAGTAAGATTAGTATGGTCGTACTTCAATAATTAAAGATCGTTTAATAACCATTTAGGCTTTGCTTGATAATAATTTTATTTTATTTTTTATATTTGAAAATTTATACGCTTATAAACATTTCTTTTGTCTATGAAATAATTCTTTATTTTGTCATCTACTTTCTACTCATGTTTTCGAAAACCAAGTTAAGTTTTGAAAATTAAAAGAAATAGTTTTTAAAAACTTTTTTTTTTAATTTAACTAATAAAATCCAAGTACTTCTTTAAGAAAGGTGAAAACCAGACTATGATGAGGAAATTGTAGGAAAACAAGCATAAATTTTAAAAACTAAAAACTAATGTCTCTTACGATAACCATTTGATTTTTGGTTTTTGAAAATTAGGCTTGTTTTCTCCTAATTTCTCTATAATGGTTTTCATCTCTCTTAAGGAAGAATTTGAATTCTTAGCCAAATTCTAAAAACAAAAACAACTTTTTAAAAACCATTTTTTAATCTTTCAAAACATGATTTAGTTTTTTAAAATATAGGTAAAAAGTAGATAACAAAACAAGTAAATCCATAAGTGAGAATAGTATTGATAGACTTAACTTTAAAAAGTCATATGGTTATCAAACGGAGTATAAATGGTTATCAAATTAGGTCTTAGTTTTTTAGTTTTTATTTTTAAAAATTAAACCCATAAATATTACTTCAACTTATTGGTTTCATTATTTTGTTATCTACTTTTTACATATATTCTTAAAAACTAAGCAGTTTTGTAAACTAAAAAAAATAGTTTTTATTTTTGAAATTTGACTAAGAATTCAAATAATTTCTTAAGAAAAAATTTTACCCATGGTAGAGAAATAATAAGAAAATAAATACAATTTTTGAAACCAAAAATGAAAAATTAGGTCTTGTTTAATAACTATTTAGCTTTTTATTTTTTATTTTTGAAAATCAAGTCTATAAATATTACTTACTCTGAGTTTCCATATTTTATCATTTGCTTTTTACATATATTTTCAAAAACCAAGCTACATTTTAAAAACCTAAAAAAATCTAGTTTTCAAAAACTTATTTATATTTCTTTAAGGAAAATGAAAACTATTATAGATAAGATGAAAACCATTTGTAGAGATGTTATGAAAAAATAAGCACAATTTTCAAAAATTAAAATAAAAAATAAATATCAAACGAGCCAAAATAATTATCTAACGGGACTTAAAAACTTGTCAAATCTAACTGAGGGAAGGTATTTGCGGTGTGACTGGAGGAATTTTATGATGCAACAATTTACATTTATTGATATGAAAGCTTGATAAGTCACATTGATGTAGAAAATCTTTTAAATAAAAACAGGTTGATTTAGAAAATAAGAATGGGGTTTGATAACCAATTTGATTTTTGAAAATTGTTCGTGGTTTCTCGTTATTTTTCTACCATAAATTTTATTTTTCTTAAGAAAATATTTAAATTCTTAGTTAATAAATTTAAAAAATAAACATAAGTTTTTGATTTTTTTTTTTTTAATTTGACTTGATTTTTGAAAATATATGTAAAAAGTGGATAACAAAATCGAGAGAATTTCTAGATAGAAATAGTATGTATAAGCTTAATTTTCAAAAACCAAAAACAAAAAACTAAGGCATGTGTTGATAACCATTTGGTAATTTTTAACTTTCGATTTTGAAAATTAAGTTTGTTTTCTCCTTATTTCCCTATCATAGGCTTCATCTTTCTTAAGAATAAATTTCAATTCTTAACTAAATGTGAAAACAAAAATAAATTTATGAAAACTATGACCCTATAACTATTTTATTTTTTATTTTTTATTTTTGGTTTTTGAAAATTAAGCTTATTTTCTTCCAATTTCTCTACAATGAAGTTCATCTCCTCTAAGGAAGGCATTTGACGTCTTAGCCAAATTCTATAAACAAAATCAAGCTTTTGAAAACTATTTTTTTTAGTTTTCAAAACTTAGCTTGGTTTTTAAAAATATAGGTATAAAGTAGATAAGAAAATATATAAACCCATTGGTAGAAGTAGTATTTTAGGTTTAATTTTTAAAAACTAACAACCAAAAACCAAATGGTTATTAAACGGGGTTGTAACTTTTTTTAGTTTTCAAAACTTTTGGCTTGGTTCTTTAAAATACATGTAAAAAGTAGATAACGTACCAAGGAAAGTCATAGGTGAAAGTTGTATTTATAGGTTTCATTTTAAAAAAACAAAAATCAAAAAATCAAAAACCAAAGTATTATCAAATGAGACCGGACTCATTTCATAACGTTCTCATTTACAGTTTCTAGTTTATGTTTCTTATTTTTTAAGAAACAGATTGTGATCCCCGATAATTTCAGGTAAATTTATTAATTTGCGAAATTTCATTATGGGCTCATTTCGTAATTATTTAATGTTTTGAGCCAGATGGTTGATTTTTGGATCTTGCAGGGACCCAAATAATTAAACCATCACCTTTAAATTAAGGCTACCAACTCTCTAAGTTTCATAACGAGCATTCTGAAGGAGAAACCGAGGTAACCCCCTCTCCTTTTTATTTTTCTTTTTAAGGTTGTTTTGTTTTAAAAGAAAAAAAATAAAGGGAGAAGTCGATCACTTTGAAGCAACAACCAACCCCAAACTCACCCTCATTCTCCTTTGCCTGCGCACGTCGAGCCACACACCTCTTCGTTCGTGAAGCCTTCGTTGTCGGTGTCATCTCCGTTCACGAGCAGCCAGACACGGCTAAAGTCGCTCGATTTCTCCCCTCCGTTCGCGTGCAACCAGCTGCCCGAAGCCACGATCCTCTCCTTCTCTGATCTCCCTCTCCCTTTCCCTCAACCCGTTTTTTCTCCCTTCCCTGATCTCTCTCTCTCTCCCTTTCCCCGTCACCCCCATCCCCGCGAGTCCGCCGCCTTCCCTTCCCTTCCCTTTTTGTTATTGTTTCTTCTTCTTAGCCAGTCGACCAGAGTCCTTTTAATCGCTCTTATTTTGGTTTTGACAGATCAGTGAGCCGAGCAAGAAAGATCGTCGTTTTGGGATCAACAGAACATAGGAAAGAGCTTAGGAGAAGTGTGGTTGGACCTTCTACCGTGAGCCAACCCCTTGGGAACTCTTTTTTGCATTGCCAATGAGCGGGGAAGGCCTCCGATCCTAACTTGGTAAGTGCAGTGCCCTTGAACTCCATGTTTTTGATGTCAGACTCGACCAAAGTGCGCACTTTGTGTGGGATATGTTTTGGTTAGGGCTTATGCGATTAGAATACTTGTTTGTGGTTGCCTAGGACTGTAGTGTCAACAAGAAGACTAATCCTAGGAGGTTCGAGGCTAGGTCCAAGCTTCCCTCGACGCACTTGACTGAAGGTAACGGTTCTAACCTTGCTCTTGCACATCTAGATAGTAAGACTAGGCCTAGTTGTGGTCTTTGCGAACCAAAGGTCGTCTGAGGAGGCGACTGGTAGGTTGGTTAAGTCTCTGAAACTATTTGAATGTGGCGTTGTGGTTTGTAGGTTTTTTAGGGTTGTCACATACGAGTTGGTGTTGACCTGGGAAAGGGAAAACTAACAGTGTTTTCCTTACTCAGAGGTAAGTAGTCGATTGGTTTATGCACCGAGCTCGTGAGTGAAAGAGCTTAGTGTACATGGTTGTTGCAAATATACCTTTCCTTGCTGTGTGGGTTTCTGGTTAGTGAACTGGTGTGTGTTGGATTGCCTAAATTTCTGGTTCTTTAACAATGCATGTATAGGTTATCTTTGATTTCTGATGTGTGAGATACATGTTGTTTGTGTTATGTATGTGATATGTACATGCATGTGGACTTCTGGCTTATCGTGGTTGTGGTTGGTATGGTCGTCAGTTCGTTAGGTGGCTTCGAGATTGGGTAGACAGGTGTAGCACCTGCGAATCTGAGACTCGTGCCTGACTTCCCTGAGAGATGTGAGACTTGGTTGGAGTGGTTGGTTGGTCAGGGTGGATCGACCGAGTGAAAAGTTAGTTAGATGGAGATGGTGGTTATGACTCTTAGGTCGGACACTGAATAAGGCAACCAAAGGGGCTTAGGAGGAGTCTCGGGAGTCGTGAGAGAGCCCAAATTTGCTAGCTTAGCATCTCCGAATATTTGAGTCACTCCGGGCGAGTCCAGACCTTTAGGTTGACGTTTCTATGTGGCATTGGGTCGAGCACTCATTTGCAGGATTGACATTTGGGTCGAGCACTCATCTGTAGGATTGGTCTTTGGGTCGAACACTCATTTGCAGGATTGGAATTTGGGTCGAGTTCTCATTTGCAGGATTGGCATTTAGGTCGGGCACTCATTTGCGGGATAGGTGTATTAGGGTTGAGCATCTTTTGCGAGTTGTGTGGCATTAGGGTCGAGCATCCTCTTGCAATTTTATGGGCATTAGAGCCTTGCTCTTTCGTGTTGGGGTACACCCTGTTATAGCCACCTAGGTTTCCTAGATCGCTAGTAGTACTCGAGAAGGGGTATGCGTAGTGGGGTGCCTAGATTTAGGTAGGGGTGCCTAGATTTAGGTAGAGTCTTGGGTTTTGATGGTTGTTTTTGGTTGTTTCTGTTGCGAAGTAGTAGCTTGGACGTGAATGGGCTACTTACTGACTATTCTTATACTCACCCGTCTACTTTAATATTTTTTGTTGTAGGTAAGGGCAAATAGTGTGTCGGAGGGCGACGTGGCGAGGTTATTGGACCCTTTTGTTTATTAGGAGGGCTTTTCTTACGTGCTTAGGACTTCTACTTTGTGTTTAAGACTAGGCTTTCCTTATGTTTTAGTTTTAAGCGTCTGTTGGATGTTTGGCTTTATTTGGACTTTTGGATGCATGTTCCATTCCCTTGAATCGTAATTAGTATGCATGAAGGTTTAGTTAAGTCTGTGAATGCTTGAAATTTTTTTATGGATGTTATCGCTGCCATTTATCTGTGTTCTGTTGGGGCCCAATCATTGATTTATTGTAGTTTGGAGGAGGTCGGGCATTGGAGAGTTCTTTGGAAGTATTTGTGTGTTGAATCAGGTTAGAAAATTTTTTGGATTTGTCTGGGTAGCGTCGTTATGTTGCCGAAATTTCGGCACAGAGGGTGCTGCCTAGTGACGTCCCTAACTGAAGTTTGGTATGAAAACTAGGGGCATTACACGGACATGTTTAATAAATCATTAGGTTTAAAGTTTCTAAATTTTAAGAAATATTTCTAAAAATTGGCCAATTTTGAGAAACTACAAAAATAGTTTCTCAAAATTATATTTCTATTTTTTTTCATTTTTTTATGCATGTATACCATATTTCTCTTTCTCTCCTCTACCATATTTCTTAAGGTTGTACAAATAACCCGGTAAACTAAGCAAACCAGACTACCCAACCCAAACCGTAAGGATTGGGTTAGGTTAGATTCTGTTTGGATTGAGTTAGAAATTTGGAGAACCAAAAAGTTCGAGTCCGTTCCTAGGTTAGGCTTTTTAGGCTCGGGTTGACCCGACCCAACCCAATCCAACCCAAAGTTTATTTTTATTTTATTTTATTTTAATTACATATATACTTATAAATGAATTATTTGTCAATTTTTAATGTTTTTCTTCTAGACTTCTAACGAATGTTAAGATGTTATGACCTTTGAAGTTTGAGATTTGAATTTTATGTAATTTTAGTTATTAATTCAAGAAAAAATTATTTTAAATAATTAAAAAAGTTATAAAAAATAAAAAATTAACCTGACAATCCAATCCAACCCAACTCAAAAATATTGGGTTGGGTTGAGTTATTAATAGGGTTGGTTGGGTTGAAAGAATAACCAACCTGAATTAACTTGGGTTATGTGTACACCCCTAATATTTCTCTCTCCCCCTTTCTATACACATCTCCCCATTTTCTCTCTCTTCGATGATTATTTTTTTTTCCTTTTGCTTTTTTCTTTTTTTCTTTCCCTTTTATTTTCTCTCCCGTTTCCTTTTTCTTTTTTTATCCTTCTCTTTGTTTTAACGAATCTTTAGTTATTATTTTTATTTTTTAGGGCAACCATTGCTATTTTCAATTTAAATCTCTATTATTTCTCCTCCATTTTGGGGTAAAATTTTAATTTCTTTTATTAAATAAAAAATTAATAAGATATTTCAGGTCGTTTACCATTAGTTTTCAAAGAATTTTTTTTCTTCCTTCTTGTATGATTGTCTAATGAAAAGCCTGCACATTTTTAAGGAAAAAAAAGAGTTTTTTATTGAATGAAAGAAATGTGGATATGTTAGATTGTATCTACTTTTAAATAAATGTCTCACTACCAAGTTGACACAAATAACATGTTGTGGAATAAATTAAATGATCGTTGAAAATTTATAAAGTTTGCCGCACAATTTACAATGTAGTCTACTTGAACTAATTCATGTAAGTCAACATCATTTAACGTGAATTGGTTGAAGTAAAAGATCACATATATCAAATTTGAATAACATTTGAAGGATAAAATTTATTATTATTATTATTTTAATTTTTCTTTGGGGCTACATAAATACTATAAACTATTTATAATGGTCTTACATTTGTTTTAAGGCATTGTTATACATTTTATTATGTTATATGTGTTGGATTTTATATAACAAGAGTGTGGAAGAAAGTGTTGATTTGAAACATCAAATTCAATTGTTGTTGATGTTACTTAACTTTAAATTCAAAAATTTCAAAATGGTTTGAAATATCCAAATTGGTTGATGTTTCTTATACAAATCTAACTTAAAAAGTTAAGTTTGTGAGTTTTGTTTGAATTTCAACAAGTAACTACACAATTGAGTTACTTTTTATTTATATTTCATTTTATTCATATTAATTTGATTTTAGAGAGTTACTAAGTTACTAGCCTATAAATAACAACTTGTTTCATCATTTGGAGTATCCCATTCCATTTTGGAGTATCTCATTCCAATTGAAGAGTTCCTCTCTTTTCTTCATTCTCTTTAATCTTGAGTCAAGTTGAGAGCAAGTGTCCAAGAGTTCTGCCAGATCTGAGTAGTTCGAGGTTATGGTTCTATCGGAGCCAATCGTTGTATCCTGCTGAGATGATCGATGTAGTATGCTTGCAACCCGTGCAGAACAAATAATTGTCTTCAGGATAACGCTTAGTAAGCGTGCCTCAACTATTTACCATCATTTGTTCTTGAGTTTTGATTTGTTTCTATATACAATATTTGCACAATTACTTACTATTGTAATAGCTCGTAGCCAGTTAAGTTGTAATCAATTTGCTAGTGTTACTCAGTTTTATACACAACAAAGTAGCATTATTTTTCCAACAATCTGAAGACAATTACCAAAATGGTTGTAAGCTACTTCAGTAATGGTGTTGCTCCTACAATGATGGGATCGACCACCCCCAAAACTCATGCTGAAAAACCAGAGAAATTCAAGGGAGAAAACTTCAAGAGATGGCAATAGAAGATGATCTTCTACCTCACAACGTTGAACCTGTCTCACATCTTGAAGGAAGAATGCCCAATTACCCCACCAGAAGTTCACACTCCTGAAACTGAAGCTGCCAAGCAAGCATGGATGCATTCAGACTTTTTGTGTTGCAACTATATACTAAGTGGTCTTGAAGATACCTTATATAACGTCTACTCCAATGCCTATAATACATCAAGGCAATTGTGGGAAGTATTAGACAAGAAGTATAAGCTGGAAGATGCCGGTACTAAGAAATTCCTTGTAGGAAAATTCTCAGATTATAAAATGGTTGATGCCAAATTGGTAGTCAATCAGATGGAAGAATTGCAAATTATAATTAGTGATTTGCAAAGTGAAGGATTAGACATCAGTGAACCATTCCAAGTTGTTGCTGTGATTAAGAAGTCGCCTCCTTCTTGGAAGGACTTCAAATGTTATCTCAAACACAAGCGAAATGAATTATCTATGGAGAATCTCGCTGTTAAATTCCAAATAGAAGAGGATAATAGAAAATGAGATAAAACTTCACTAGATGTTGAAGCCAAAACTCATGTTGTTGAGGCATCAAGGCGTGAACCCAAGAAACAACAATCCAAGAAGAAAAATGTGAATCTTGTTGGGATTTATGCCCTAAACTTGTGTAATTTTGATCAATTAAATAAAATGTTATTTGTTTTGATAAGATTACAGTCTTGCTTTTATAAATTCAATAAACTAAGCTCCAAGGTTATAACGTTTATCTTGAAATCAGTGTAGTGGACACTATTTGGGTTGACTTCAATATTATAACCTAAATAGTCTATGGTATAAGAATAAGGTTGGAAACCTTATTCTGGTAACACCATAGATGCTACCCACTTTGTAATTGGTACAAATGAGGTAATCCAACTCATTCATGTAGTTGACATGCGAGTGGGGGCATCCTGTATGAAGAGTTCATACAAGATCGGATCGCAAAATTATTAGTCTAACCAAAGGTAACAATCGCTAACGAGGATAAGACTAGTAATTTATAGATGGTCATTAGTGACTCGACCTGAATCCTAAGCAAGTTAAGAACTCTTGCTTATAAGGGTTTGTCCTTAGACTAGTATGGGTGAGAGTGGCCTGTAGCCGACTCAATAAGCCTACCTTCTCAGGGACGAGAACCTCGTAGGTAGTGGGAACTTAAGCGTGCAAGATGGAATTCACTCATTCCTCTACTGAGGAATTAGATAAGTTGTTCCCTTAAGAACTGACTCCAGGTCTTGAACAACGGGGCCCCGCCCTCTTTGAGGGTATGAGTCTAAGGTAGAACCTTAGACTTGCTGTTCATTAGAGGATCAGTGGTGCTTATGGAACAAAGAGGTAATCACAGGGGTAAAACGGTAATTTGACCCAGCTGTGATTACGAACAACCTGTGAAGGGTCGACTCATGGGTAATGACTATATCGGTGGACACAATAATATCTACAAAGTGAGGAGAGTGCATTTACAAGTCTATAGTGGAGTGACTTGTAGTTAATGAATATTGATTAACTGGATCAAAGAGTTTGATCAATTAATCTCACATCATTGGAGCTCATGATCTGTAGGTCCATTAGATCCCTTCGTTGGCTCAATAGGGTAATATTGAGGGTATAAAGTTAAGAGTGAAATTGAAGTGTTCAATTTCATACATGAGGTGTTATATCTATTATATATGATATAATTGATATAATATATAGTTTTAATGTGAATTAGATTCATATATAAACTATATACTAAAGAGAGAATAAAGGAGGGGTAGGATGGTCATTTCCACCTCATTCCCTTATATATATGGTTGCATGAGATGCAACTAGGTTAAGCCATTCTAGGTCATTCTAAGTGATTCCTAGCTTTTTGTTGTTGTTGGAAAAGTTCTAAGACAACAAATATCTCTCTCACAAAACAGCTCACTATTCCTAAAGGGAACCCACCTTCCTTCCTCACGTAGAGAACAACGGAGAAGATCCGGTGGTAGTGTCGGTGTTCGTACGAGTTCGTGTTGCTGAGATCGTGACCGTGGGAGAGATGATCACTCGAAGAAAGGTTGTTCAAAGGTAAATACTTGCTGCCCATTCTGATTTTATGCTTAATCTTGTTATGTATGTTCTTGAATTAATCGTTGTAACTAAATCAAGAGCGCGCGATTCGCAATCGCTTCCGCTGCGGGGACTTTAATTCCCTTCAATTGGTATCAGAGCCCAATTGCGTTCTTGATTTATGTTCTGGATTTTTCAAGAACAAGGTGGGATTTACTGTTTTTGTGAGATGTATGAACGGTTTTGCAAAATTAGATGTTTTCAATTTTGGCACTTAGATTTACAATTTTCATTGAAATGTTCAATGTAAGGACCCGGTGTTTTGGGCAAAAGTAAATCGAGTCTGTAAGTCCGTGTCGATCGAGGCAAGGTGGTTTCTGAGAAGATCAGAGCGAAAACGAGCTAGATTTTGAGAAATCAAGCGCTGTCTGTGTGCAGCGTTGCAACGCTGTTCATCGGCGTTGCAACACTGCGCTTGCGGGAGAAGGCGCGCACATGAGGCAACGTTGCAATGCAGCCTCTAGCGTTGCAACGTTGTGGCGTTAACGCAACGCTCGTAAGACGACAAAAGCGGCGTTACAACGCGGCTGCTATCGACGATTGCAACGCCGGATATCGTTTCACGCGAGGAGCAACGGGCAGAAAACGTTTTTTTAGTATATATATTAATTATAAAAACGTTTTATATTTAATATATTTAATTTTAATTAATATAATTACATTATATTAATTAAAATTAATTTTAAGGTGCCAAAATTGGTCTAATTTTTGCTATTTTAATTATGCAATTGTTGTGTAATTATTGCCATGCATAGTGTATGCTCGTATTTTAGAAATCTCACCTTAGGTTAAGCATTTTCATGCATCATTTATAATATAAGGAGTTATATTATATAGTTTGCATGATTAATTAATATAAGGTTGTTATATTAATTTTTGGACAACATTGACATGCATTATTTTTCATGAGATGAATATGCTATGAATGTCTTATTATTCATGTGATTAATGATCAAACACTATGACATAGTATGCATGTCACCTAAGGTTAATTATTAGTTGTAAAATGTTTAGAACTTGGAAATAATAGACCTTAGGTTATCTAGTTCTAATTAGATTAGAATTAGGAACCAAGTAATTTATAAGCTATGATTAAAAGTGGAACTCTGTCTAAGGAAAGTTCTGTCTAGGCTGGGGTATTTAAGCTGACGGAAACGGAACACCCCTACCTGGGAACTGACCTAGGAGTAAAATTTAATCAGAGAGTCTTATAAATTACAGTAGTGTCAGCGGGTTTATTAAGGAGTTAATAAACTAGAAATCTTAGGTTTAATATAAGGAGTTATATTAACAAACTTAGGATAAAATCAATATAAGAGTTATATTGATTATCAATATAAGAGTTATGTTGATAGAGTTAGGTAAAACCATTAGCCGGATTTTAGCCTAAGAAAGATTCCTATAGACTTAAAGTATTCAGTGGGAGGAAAAAGTGTATGAGATACATATTTTTCCACTTACGCTATTTCCAGGAAGTTCACACCGTGAGACTCATACTTGGCCTCGTGGCGCAAACTAGAGCGTCCTCCTTCAGATGGTGTTTCTATGAGTCAATATCAAGGTGAATGGAGAGGGTACTTATAGTGAGTGGGAACAGGTTTAGTGAAAACAAAACCTACGGTCTCTTTTGTCGGTTTACACCATTAGACCACTATGGTCAGCCTGCTAGTTTGACTTGGACCAGACAATCCCTTCGGAGGGCTTGATCATAGAGGATCTAACACAGTAGACACCCGAAAGGGATAAAGATTTCCTTAGACTATTTTCCAATCTAGTTCTCCATTCGACGGATTTTATTGGATCGAGACTCTGGGATCTAAAGACAAAGGGTTACACTCACGGGGTACATAAGTTGTGTATGTATCCAGACCGAAAAATGGTAACTAAAACCTATATGAATAAGAGTTATTCTGGTATTAGGTTTTGGTCAAGAGTGTCTTGATCCAGAGGA
The DNA here is from genome assembly GCA_036507285.1 of Trichosanthes cucumerina. NCBI lineage: Eukaryota > Viridiplantae > Streptophyta > Magnoliopsida > Cucurbitales > Cucurbitaceae > Trichosanthes > Trichosanthes cucumerina. Next base: position 21,830,501 of record CM071841.1, read on the forward strand.
GGAGTGTTTTTGATTACCCTTCGGTGTCATACATTCTAAACCTTTGGAGTATCATTGCAAATTATAAATGGCCTAGGAATCATTTGATAATTAGCTAAAACATGATTGGATTAGAGTTATAGCAAGAAAACTCATACAAGTTTGTTTGTATATTTTCAAAAAAAATGTCTAGCTCTATAATTTCCTTATTGGGTGCGAAAAAGTTAACCGGAGAGAATATGATGACATGGAAAAACAAACTCAACACTATTTTGGTAGTGGATGATCTGAAGTTTGTGCTAACTGAGGAGTGTCCTCAGGTGCCAGGCTCGAATGCGTCACGAAATGTTCGTGATGCATATGATCGATGGATCAAGGCCAATGATAAGGCCAAGGTCTACATCTTTGGCAAGTATGTCCGACATATTAGCCAAGAAGCATGAGGGCATGATTACCGCCAAGAAAATCATGGATTACGTGCGGGGTATGTTTGGACAACGATCCACACAAGCCCGACATAATGCCCTAAAGTACATATTCAACTCGAGGATGCGGAAGGTACATCCGTTGGGATCATGTCACGGATATGATGGTGCACTTTAACATCGCGAGTCGAATGGTGCTTCCATCGATGAATCGAGTCGTCGACTTCATTCATTCGAAACCTTTCGGATGGTTTCCTGCAGCTTTAGAAGTAATCTTTGTTATGAACAAGTTTACTTTTAATCTTACCTCCTTCGACTAAACTCTGGACCTTTCAGTCTTTGATGAAAATTCGGGGATCGAAAGGTGAGGAAAATATTGCCGATGGGAGTTATCACGGAGGTTTGACCTCCGGGACAAAATCGTGCTTCATCTTCTTCTAACTTTGAGAGGTAAGAAGAAGAACATGAAGAAGGTTGGTAAAGGAAACAACTCGACAAAGCTGCGCCGTCCGTAAGGCAAGAAAGTCAAAGACGTTGTTTGACAAAGGAAAGTGTTTCCACTACAACGAAGGACGGCATTGGAAACGGGCTCGCAGAAGTACATTGCGAGAAAAGAAGAAGGAAGGTAAATATGATTTACTTTGCCTAGAAGCTTGTTTAGTGGATAATGATAAAACAACTTGGATACTTGATTCGACGCCACTAATCATGTTTGCTCTTCTTTTCGTGGAATTGATTCTGGCGAAGATTCTGACAAGGAGAGATAACGCTCGGGTTGGAAATGGAGAAGTCGTCTCAGCTGTAGCAATAGGCACAATGAAGCTTTATTTTGGCAAGAAATATGTATTGTTGGACAATATATTAGTGATACCAGGGTTTACTAGAAATCTTATTTCCATTTCTTGCCTTATTGAACAATGTATTTATGTTTCCTTTTCTATGAATAAAGTGTTTATTTTGAAGAAAGGTTTAGAAATATGTTCAAACTCATTAGAAAATGAATTGTATGTTTTAAAGCCTAATTCGATCAAAATGGTTTTGAACACTAAATTATTTAAAGCTGCAAACGCATAAACTAAGAAACGTAAAATTTCTCCTAAAGAAAATGCTCATCTTTGGCATCTAAGATTGTGTCACATTAATCTCAATAGGATTGAGAGATTGGTAAAGAACGAACTTCTAAACGAGTTAGAAGAAAATTCTTTGCCAAGATGTGAATCCCGCTAGAAGGCAAAATGACTAAAAGACCTTTTAGTGGAAAAGGTTATAGAGCCAAAGATCCTCTAGAGCTTATACATTCGGACCTTTGTGGTCCGATGAATGTTAAAGCTGGGGAGGATATGAATATTTCATCTCTTTTATAGATGATTATTCTAGATATGGGCATATTTACCTAATGCACCACAAGTCCAAAACACTTGAAAAGTTCAAGGAATTCAAGACGAGGTTGAAAATCAATTAGGTAAAAGAGTTAAAACACTTCGATCGGATCGAGGTGGAGAGTACATGGATTTAAAATTCCGAACTATATGATAGAACATGGAATTACATCCCAACTCTCGACTTAGGCACACCACAACAAAACGGTGTATCGGAAAGGAGAAATAGAACCTTGTTGGACATGGTTCGATCAATGATGAGTTATGTTCATCTCCTAGTTCCTTTTGGGGTTATGCGGTGGAGATCGCGGTGTACATTTTGAATAGTGTGCCCTCCAAAAGTCTTTCTCAAACACCTTTTGAACTCGGAAAAGGACGTAAAGGTAGTTTATGTCACTTGAGAATATGGGGTACATCCCAAAGACATGTGCTTGTGACAAATCCAAAGAAGTTGGATTCACGTTCAAAGTTGTGCCTATTCGTAGGATACCCAAAAGAAACAAGAGGTGGTTTATTCTATGATCCTAAGGAAGATAAGGTCTTTGTGTCAACAAATGCCACTTTCTTGGAGGAGGACTACATAAGGGACCACAAACCAAAAAGTAAGGTAGTGTTGAGTGAGTTAGATGGAACAATAGCAAAGGTTGCTAATAAGCACACTAGTACGTCAACAAGAGTTGTTGATACTAATTTGTCTAGTCAAGAGGGTCCATCTCAAGAGTTGAGTATGCCTCGACTGAAGGAATGAGAATCCCCGCGCAACGGAAGACGATCGAATCGTCATGGTATCATTACGCTACTCGATTTTGTTAAAATGATCTAACAAAAAGATCTAGGCTAAACATGCTGAAAAAAGGAAGAAAATGAAGTTTACTTACTTGTTGTAGACAAACTACAAGAATTTCTTCCTCGGATCACGAACTCTTCGTGCTTCTCGATCTCAACGAATGCTTCCCACGAACGGAACCCGAGCACCACCACTTGGAGTCTCGGTTGTTCTTCCTTTGGGAAAAGGGAAGTTTGTGGGAACTTTTGAGTTTTGGAGAGGGAGGAGAATAGAGAGAAAGTAGAGAGAACTTTCTTCTTCTCTTTGATGAAATTCTAAAAAATGAGAGAATGCTCACATTCCTTCTTGCAAGAAGGGATTATATAGTGGAAATGATGGAGTTAAAATCTCCACATTACTACCACTTTACCACAACCATAGGTTATGCAAATCTCATTTGCAACCACATAATATAAGATATCTCATATCTCATATTGCAAATCTCATTTGCAATAATTGTGGATTAATTAAATTGAATCACATCCAATTTAATTTCTCTCAATTAATTTCTCCAATTAGCCCTAATTCAACAATTCGGCTAACCTATAGTTTATTATGAATCTCATTCACATTAAACTATATATTATATCATTCATATCTCATATAAATGACATAAATGCCCTTAAAGTGAAATTGAACACTTCAATTTCATACCAAAACATTAACCCTTCTTTTAACCCAGATTGAGCCAACCGAGGGACCTAATGGACCTACAGTGACGGGCTCCAATGATCCGAGATCAACCTGTCAAACTCTTTGACCCGGTTAACCAACATTCATTAGCTACGGTAACACTCCACTATAGCCCGTAGCTGCACTCCCGTCAGTGTAGAATATTACGTGTCCACTGATATAACCAATGTCCATGAGTCGACCCTTCACAGGTTGTTCGTAGACACGACTAGGTCAAATTACCATTTTACCCCTGTGTCTACTTCTTGTTCCTTAAGTCCCCACTGCAGCTCTAATGAACAACATATTGTGATGGTCCAACCATACACAACACTCTTCTCGGGCCAGTGAGAAGGTGGGCGCCCGTTGTCCAAGCCCTGGAACAACACTTAAGGGAACAACCCCTTTAGTTTCCCTAAAGGCGGGAACGAGTGAATTCCATCTCGCGTAGTTAAGTTCCCAGCTCCCTACTTGGTCCTGTCCATGAGAAGATAGGCATATTGGGCAAGTAACTGTGACCACCCTCACCCGTACTAGTCAAAGGACAAACCCTCACAGACAGGAGTCCATAACACGCTCAGGATTCAGGTCGAGTCACTAATGGTCATCTACGAAGTTATTAGTCCTAACTATCAACGGTGTTACATCAGTAGGTTTAAGTGTTTCCAACCTTATTCTTTTGAAAACTCTTTGCCGGTGTGTGAGTCATGCCTTGAGGGCAAGATGGCCAAACGTCTTTTTAGTGGAAAAGGATATAGAGCCAAAGAGCCTCTTGAGTTAGTACATTCTGACCTCTGTGGTCCGATGAATGTTAAACCTCGGGGCGGTTATGAGTATTTCATGTCTTTCATAGACGATTACTCCAGATATGGGTATATTTACCTAATGCACAAGAAGTCTGAAACTCTTGAAAAGTTCAAGGAGTACAAGACTGAGGTTGAGAACCTCTTAGGTAAATCGCTTAAAACACTTCGATCGGATCGAGGTGGAGAGTATATGGACACTGAATTCCAGGACTATATGATAGAATACGAAATTACGTCCCAACTCTCAAACTGGTATGCCACAACGAGAATGGTGTATCGGAGAGAGAAAAGCGAACCTTGTTGGACATGGTTCGGTCAATGATGAGCTATGCTCGTCTCCCCCGATTCTTTTTGGGGTATGCGCAGTGGAGACTGCGGTTTATATTTTGAACAATGTTCCGTCGAAGAGTGTTTGTGAAACACCTTTCGAGCTCTGGAGTGGACGTAAAGGCAATTTACATCACTTCAGGATTTGGGGATGCCCGACCCACGTGTTGGTGTCAAACCCAAAAAGTTGGAACCCCGTTCAAAATTGTGCCTATTCGTAGGTTACCCTAAAGAGACTAGGGGTGAGTCATTTTACGATCCTAAGGAAAATAGGGTGCTTGTGTCGACAAACGTCACTTTCCTAGAGGAAGACCACGTCAGGGATCATTTACCAAGGAGTAAAATTGTGTTGGATGAAATGGATGATTACATCGCAAGAGTTCTTGATGGGGCTAGTACGTCAACAAGTGTTGTTGATCCTAAAGACGTCTAGTCAAATCCGTTCCCAAGAGTTGGGAATGCCTCGACGTAGTAGGAGGGTCAGAGAGACGACTGATCGCTACATGGGTTTAGCCAAACCTCGGTTGTCGCTCCTGATGATGACTGTGAGGATCCATTGACCTATGATCAGGTAATGGTTGATGTTGACAAAGACGAGTGGATGAAAGCTATGGACCGAGAAATGGAGTCTATGTACTTCAATGCAGTATGGGAGCTTGTGGATCAACCGGATGGGGTAAAACCTATTGGTTGCAAATGGATCTACAAGCGTAAACGTGGCGTGGCGTAGATGGGAAGGTGCGAGACCTTCAAAGCCCGACTAGTGGCAAAGGGTTTTACCCGAGTAAAAGGGGTAGACTATGAGAGACCTTTTCACCGCTGCCATGGTAAAGTCGATCGGGATCCTTCCGGCCATTGTCGCGTATTATGACTACGGGTATGGCGGATGGACGTCAAGACAACCTTTCTGAATGGCAATCTTGATGAGACCATCTACATGGACCAGCCCAAAGGGTTCATTGCCCAAGGCCAAGAGCAAAAGGTTTGCCGGCTTCATAGGTCCATTTATGGGCTAAAACAAGCTTCGAGGTCTTAGAATATAAGGTTTGATGAGGCGATCAAATCTTATGGCTTTGATCAAAATGTCGACGAGCCTTGTGTCTACAAGAAAATTGTTGACAAAACTGTCGCATTTTTGGTGTTGTACGTGGACGATATTCTTCTCATTGGGAATGAGGTAGAATTTCTTACTGACGTTAAAAAGTGGCTAGCTTCGCAATTCCAAATGAATGATTTGGGAGAAGCTCAGCATGTTCTAGGTATCTAGATAGTCCAGAACCGGAAGAACAGAACGCTAGCCCTGTCTCAGGCGTCTTATATTGACAAGATGTTGTCTAGATATAAGATGCAGAACTCCAAGAAGGGCTTCTTCGCCTTTCGGGCATGAGGTTCACTTGTCAAAGATCGGTGTCCTAAGACTCCTCAAGATGTTGAGGATATGAGACGAATTCTATATGCTTCAGCTGTAGGGAGCCTGATGTATGCCATTCTGTGTACTAGGCCCGACATCTGTTATGCAGTAGGAATTGTCAGTAGATATCAGTCCAATCCAGGATTAGATCATTGGACAGCCGTAAAGGCAATCCTCAAGTATCTTAGAAGAACGAGGAACTACAGCTTAGTGTATGGTAGTGGGGATTTGATCCTTACGGGATACACGGATTCTGATTTTCAGACCGATAAGGATTCTAGGAAATTCACTTCGGGGTCAACCTTCATTTTGAATGGAGGAGCTGTAGTATGGCGAAGTATCAAGCAGGGATGCATCGTTGATTCCACTATGGAAGCGGTGTATGTTGCGCCTTGTGAAGCTGCAAAGGAAGCTGTTTGGCTTAGGAAGTTCATGACAGAATTGAAAGTTGTTCCAAACATGAACTTGTCGATCACACTGTTCTGTGATAACAGTGGTGCAGTAGCCAACTCACGTGAGCCTCGGAGCCATAAGAGAGGCAAACACATTGAGCGCAAGTATCATCTGATACGGGAGATTGTGCACCGCGGAGACGAGACGGTCACGCAGATAGCGTCGGAGCATAACGTAGCTGATCCATTTACAAAGCCCCTCACGGCTAAGGTGTTTGAGGGTCACCTAGAAAGTCTAGGTCTTCGAGAGCTTCCTGACTAGGACAAGTGGGAGATGTGTAAACGGGTGTTCAATGCCCTAGTTTATTGTATTACTTCGTTGTAATTTATGTACATTTCTGAAATGTATTTTCTCCACTAGCTTAGTCCAAGTGGGAGTTTGTTGGGATTTTTGTCCTAATCTCGTGTTTGTAACATATTGTTTGAAATTAATAAGAGTTATTCATTTCATCACTTTGTGTCTCGCAATATTTATAAACTTTTCCAATAAACTAAGCTCCAGGGTTATTGAATTTATGAGAGAACTAGAGCTTGAACGGTGTGTAGTGGACACACAGGGAGGATCACGTTCGAGTTAATGACCCGAACGGTCTACTGGATAGGGTTGGAGACCTAATCCTGGATACACTATGGATGCGGCCCGTTTTGTATTAGATACAAACGAGGTGATCTGACTCGTTCATGTGGTTGACATGCGAGTGGGGGCATCCTGTGCAATGAGATTGTACCCTTGCTTATCTAACATGCTAAGGGATATTAGGTTTCTTTTAACTTCAGGTACGTACCTAACTCCAGTTAGAAACCTAATATTTCCGTCATGAAGCCTAAGGCGTACTGTTCCTTGACCTTCTACACTACAAAAGTGTCGGTTCCCTAACATGACTTTACCTCCCACACCGGTTTGGAAGTCTTCTAGCCATTCTCTATTAGGGGTCATATGGAAAGAACAACTTGAATCTAGGATCCAAGTGTCATCCTCTCTAGTGTTACTAACCATAAGAGAGTGGTTATACTCTTCACTAAGGTTTACTACACTAGACTCTTCTTTCCTTTTGCAGACGACTTTTTATTCCTAAGGTCGAGACAAAACCTTCTAATGTGGCCTTCTTTTTTTGACAATGATAACACCTCCTATTACTAGCCCCCTTAGACTTTGATCTACCCCTACTCTTGCTTCTATGCTTTTTCCTATTCTCTGATCTCCTCTAACGTTATAAAGTCTCACTATTAGACTTCTTGGTTTCTTTTAGTTCTTGTTCTTTTACTCTAATGGCATTTAAAACAATTTCAAAGTGGACAAAGTATCCCTACCAAACTTCATAGCAGATTTCACATCATTATAAGATTCAGCAAAGAATTTATCGAACTACTGACATGATTTTCATCGAAAAGATTTCACCTATATTTTCCATTTGAAACTACTCTATGGAATTCATCTAGGTTATCTTTCATGCTTTTACTAGAGTCCATTTTAAAACTAAAGAAATTAGATTTTAAAAATATTTTGCTTGAAATTGATGCTACTTGGTAGGTAGATTCTAATTTTGTCCAGAGTTTAACAGCGGTATCTTCACTACGCATTTGTCTTATAATTGTATCAGACAAATAAAGGATTATAAGGTCGTGAGCTACCTTATTTATCTCTTTCGGTTGGTCCATTTGTTATGTTGTCCGGAACTTCCTTAGCCTCCAAAAGTGCGTGTCGACCTTTTGTTGACGAAGGATGGCCAACATTTTGATCTTCCATAGACCAAAAATCTCCTTTCCCATCAAACCGCTCCACCTCGAACTTGGTACTCATCCTGAAAAATGAGAAACAAAATTGGACAACAAACTTTTCTTGAAATAAAAAAAAACAGAATTAAAAAATACTAACAACTTAAAGATTCTTTAAATCCAAAGATTTTATTCAACAAACTAAATTTTAATTCAAGAAAGAATGCCTCAAAACAAGGATTAAAAGCTCGATATTAAAATGTTATTATATGCCAAGATCCAAATTCTATGTCTAACCAATTTTAGACAAGTTTGAGGTGTTTACAACAAGTTTAGAAGCGATTTTATTACAAATTATAAATTTGACATGAAATGTAATTAAATGCGAGAAATGATAAAGAACAATCGAGAGAACACCAATATTTATAGTGGTCGGTCATAAAACTACCTACTCCATCGGGCAAAGGTGTTTTAAGCCTTTGCTAGACAGTTTATTAGAGATATCTGAGTAGTATACTGAGAACTTACAAAGAGGATATCTAAAGATACATTTAACAATTAGGATTTAACAAGATTCCAAGATTTATGCCCAAAGGGAGACTACAACCAATCTTTATTCAGTTGAGAGTCTAACAACCTTTAGGATTAAATCTTGAATCTAAACTAAAAAGAAAGAAAAAGGAGAGATACAACCTTTTGAGAGGATCTTCATAAACAAAGGTTGAAAGAAGGTTGAGTCTCACGTCTTGTACAACAACCAAGCCGAGAGCGATTAACTGCAGCGGCAACTCCACGGCATGATCACCTCCTCTTGCGAACTGCAACCCGGGGTGAACGGCGATTTCGGCTATAAGGACGGAGCTCTCGCGATATCTTTCTCACACCTGAAAAACCATGGTGAACGCCGATAATACCATGGTTTTTCACCGTGAGAAAGATATCGAGGAGCTCCGCCCTTATAGCCAAAATCTGCTGCTTCACCGTGGGTTGCGATTCGCGCAAGAGGAGGTGATCGTTGTCGTGGAGTTGTTGCAGTTGATCGTCTCGGCTTGGTTGTTGTACAAGACGTGAGACTCAACCTTCTTTCAACCTTTGTTTATGAAGATCCTCTCAAAAGGTTGTATCTCTCATTTTTCTTTCTTTTTAGTTTAGATTCAAGATTTAATCCTAAAGGTTGTTAGACTCTCAACTGAAATAAAGATTGGTTGTAGTCTCCTTTTGGGCATAAATCTTGGAATCTTGTTAAATCTAAATGTTAAATGTATCTTTAGATATCCTCATTGTAAGTTCTTTGTATACTCCCGTATATCTCTAATAACTGTCTAGCAAAGGCTTAAAACACCTTTGCAAGTGGAGTAAAATCGTTTTATGACCGAACCACTATAAATATTGGTGTTCTCTCGATTGTTCTTATCAATTCTGCATTTAATTACATTCTGTCCAAATTTATAATTTGTAATAAAATCGCTTCTAAACTTGTTGTAAACACTCTCAAACTTGTCTAAAATTGGTTAGACATAGGATTTGGATCTTGGCATATAATAACAGACACTATTAATGTTCTATGGAATTTATGTGTAACTCGTTTTAAAGTGCACTACAAATTATTTTTTCCCCTTTTTTCTTTTTCTTTTTTTATTTTAATAATTATAGGGGTATAGAATTGAATGGTGGATCTTAAGATTGACAATAACAAATAACTTATCACATTAGGGTTTGTGTTAGTTTTCACTAATAATAGAGACGATGGATGATCTTAAAGGAAAAGTATGAACATAATGATTGTGCTTTTGAAAGTAGTTAGATAAGGCTAAAGAATAAAATATTGAATTTAGCTTTTTTTAAGATTTGTTTTTTGAAAAAAAAAAAAAACAAGTTTTTTAAAAGATGTAAAATTACAAAGGGCAACTCCATACGGTTAATATTATTTTATTAAATAATTTTTTTTATTTGTTGCATAACTTTGTTATTTATTTACTTTTTTTTTTTTTACAAAACCGAATTAAAAAAAAACACAAATATTAAAAACTAAGTTAAGTTACCAACTTAATTCCTTATAGTTTGGCTTTAGCTTTAATTTAATGCCTAAAAATTTTCAATTTTCAATTTAGTCTCAATCATATGGACACATGGTCTTAATTAGACCAAAATAAGCTATCATATTCCTAGTTAATTGACTTGATTATGCCATGACTGTATTAAAGTTTTTATTTTATTTTATTGATAAATTATATATATTTTTTTTAGTTAAATATCCAATTGAGGTAGGGAATTCGAATCTTAGATCTCGAGGATATACAGGCTAATCACAACTGTTGAAGCATTGATAAATTGTATTAAAATTTAGAATTGAGTAAAACAAAGGTAATATTACAATTTCAAGTAGTTCAAAAAAAAATCGTGAATATTTTATGGGATTTAACTAAGGGCATGTTTACCAAATCGTAAAGAAAATGAGTTGTAAACATAATGCAAATAATCTCAATGGAAATAAGATTCCTTTGATTATGTTTATTTGGAATTGACATCAATCAAAATCACAATCAATGAAATAAAGTATGATTATTAGATTGCCCTTTTCTATACATCTAATTAATTAAAATGTAGTGATAAAGATCATGCTACCACAATTAACATGTCGTTTTTCATATATATATATATATATATATATATATTTATTTATTTCAATTTCAATTTGGGAAATACATCATCTTGATATAGATATTTTTAAAAGAAAAAAACCATAATTTTCAAAACAAAAGTATATAGTTATTTGATTTAATAAAATAATTTTGTTTAATTTATTTTAAAATGACATTTTTGTAACAAACCAAACCAGAAATCAGAAAAAAAAAAGGATTCTTCTCGATCTCATTCACGCAAATTGGTACAAAAATGGCAAAAAAAAAAAAATAAAATAAAAACACACACAAAAAGGATCGTCATTCTCATTATTGCAAATATGGTATGCCCAAAACTCGTCTAAATATCAATCTCCACTTATTGTTCTTGCAAATATTGTCATTAGTCAAAATATCCGATCTCTGCTTATTGTTCTTGCAAATATGGCTACATGATAAAAAAATATCTTAGATAATCGAATTAAAAAAATTAATACCTAAATTAAAATTAAAAAATGTATGATTTTAAAAAATAAAATAGTAATTATCTTAAATTTCATTCCTCTAATTCAAATTTCAATTTGAGTGTAGATTTTTTTTTCAAACCACATCATTTTGAAATAAATATTCAAAACGAATATACCGTTGTTTGATTTAATAAAATAATATTATTTCATTTATTAAACCAAATTATCGCTCTACTTATGCAAATCTAACAAAAAATAAGGCCAAAATCATGAATAAAAAATGATAGCTCATCTCGATATAGATATATATGACAAAATATCACGGATTAAAATATGTTGGAAAAATAATGCTACTTTGTTGTGTATAAAACTGAGTAACACTAATAAATAGATTACAACTTAACTAGCTACAAACAATTACAATGTATTGTATATAACAACTCAAAACTCAAGAACAAAGAATTGTAAATAGTCGAGGCACGCTTACTAAACGTTGTCTTGAAAACAATTATTCCCTCTACACGGGTTGCAAGCAGACTACAGCGATCGCCTCAGCAGGATACAACAACTAACTCCGATAGAACAACAACCACGAACTACTCGGATCTGGCAGAACTCTTGGACACTTGCTCTCAACTTGACTCAAGATTAAAGAGAAGAAAGAAAAGAGAAAACTGTTCACTTGGAATAAGATACTTGAAAATGGAATGGGATACTCCAAATCAAGAAACAAATTGCTATTTATAGGCTAGCAACTTAGTAACTTTCTAAAATCAAATTAATATGAATAAAATGAAACATAAATAAAAAATAACTCAATTGTGTAGTTACTTGTTGAAATTCAATCAAAACTCACAAACTTAATTTTTTAAGTTAAATTTGTATAAGAAACATCAAAGATGTTTCAAATTATTTTGAAGCTATTGAATTTAAAGTTAAATAACATCAACATCAATTGGATTTTGATGTTTCAAAACAACACTTTCTTTCATATTTTGTTTCCTATAAAATCCAACAAAATATTGATTTAGCTCATCTTATTATCAATTTAGCTCATTAAAATGTCGATTTAGCCACCTTCATAACAATATGGCTAAAAATTATAGATAAAAAACCCAAAACTTGATCTTGATATGGTTCATGTAAATAGGGCCAAAAATCACAGATGAATGCACGAATTCAGTTCTAAATCTTCTCCCTAGAAGAATCAGTAAATTTGTGAGACGAATGTAATATGGTTTTTTTGCCATGGCCAAAGTAATTTCCTTAAGTGCCATTATTGTGCTATATCAAAGGAAACGAATAAAAAAAAAAGAGATAAGAAAAAAAATTATATAATCATAAAAATAATTATGGATTTTAAGAAGTCTAAGAAAAAAAAAGTAAGAACCACGAGGAGGAAGAACATAAAAAATAATCTAAGAGGGAGAAAAAATGGTATAAACTATGTGAAGATAGTGTGAGTGTTATGTAATAGATTGAATGCTCTTTTGAGTGTAAGATAGAGTTACATGGAGCCTAGATTCGAAGCGAAATAATGTGAGACACAATTTTAAATAGTATTTGGTCGATTACCAATTTTTAAGAGAGAAATTAAAGATGCCCTAAATCATAAATACTTTATCAATACTTTTAAAACTTTAAAAACCAACTTAAAAATAAGTTTAAAACTATGGATGGAAGCTAAATTAAAATTTATCTATATATGAATTAAATCGAAATAAAGTTTAAACTACAACCTATCAAATTTATAATTTAACTTAAAATCTATAGATAATTCAATAAACTTTTATTTCTTTAATTTTAAATTTGTTTAAAATGGAATTGGGTTCTTACGGTTTAGGTGGGATTCTGGTCTGGGAAACAATGATAGGGTGCAGTCGAGTACAAACAACGTACGAAGCACACTGGCCTGTGATTGTGACATCTGTGCATTGGCCCCTACCATGTCCATAGCCGCATGCTGCTTTAGTGCTTTCTCTATCAATGTAGAAGCCTAGAAGGGGTACTAGATCGAGAAAATTATGTTAAAAACAAAATAAAATCTTGTGAAGATCATCTATTTGACTAGTTTTTTCTTTCTTTTTTTAATAAATTTATTTGACTACTTCGTTGATTGGCCTCATAATTTTTAAGGGTTCCATTAAAAAATAATAATAATAAATAAAAACAATAAATTAATAAAAGGTGGTACATTTATTTTACCATTCCCAATAAATTAATAAAAGTAGCATAATCTAAAGGTATGTCATTTGGAATTTGTTTACCCAACTATGAGGAGTTGTTTGGGATTAAAAACCCTCAGGTTCTAGAGCTACTTGAGTTATTGATTTCATGTGTTTGGAGTACATGGATGTGTTCAGCTGAGGCACATAATTTAAATAATTAATATTCTATTTTACAAAATATTCAACAAATTATTTTAGAAATTAAAAAAAATTGAAGTCTATTTAATAAATTAGAGAATCTGACACTCTATTTTATAAAGTATTCAAAAACCTATTTCTGAAACTCTGTTTTAGAGATTAAAGTTGTTAGAAATCTATCTAAGATATTAGAGAAAATTCTATTTCATAAAGTATTCATAGACTTATTTTTGGAATTCTGTTTTATAAATTGAAATATTGGAGATTTATTTAAGAAATTATGGAATTTAAATAAAATTGTCCACTTTTTTTAAAAACATATATCAAGAATAAATGAGTTATAAAATTTGAATTCTCATTCCCAACATGAATTTGGACTAAACAGATCCAATAGGATGCAATTTTTAGAAATTAAAATATTAGAAACTATATTTGCACAGTATTTTGAAACCTATTTCAAACATGGAGTAAAAAAATTTGTTAGTAACCATTTTTTTGTTTAATTTTAACATTTTAAAAAATTGACTAGGCGATTGGGTCGTTGGGGTGGTTGGTTGTCGAGGTGGTCGTCGATGGTGATTGCATAGTGGTTAGGTCGCCGTAAGTGATTGTTGGGTAAGTGGGTCGTTGGAGTGGTCATCAGGGTGATCATGTTGTCAAAGTGGTCGTTTGGTGGTTATGACAGTAGTTGTCAAGTGGTCGAGTTCTTGGAGTCGTTGTCAGAGTGGTCAATATAATGGTTGGGTTGTTGGGTAGTCACTAAAGTGGTCACCAAGTGGTCGTCAGCAATTGTTTTGCGTGGTTGGGGTGATTGTCAAAGTAGTCATCGGGGTGATCGAGTTGCTAGGGTGGTCGGGTCACTGAAGTGGTCACTAGGTGGTCATCGATAATGGTTACTAGGTGGTCATCGATAGTGGTTGCTAGCTAAGTGGTCAAATTTTTGGGGTGGTTGTCAACTATGGTTGTCAGGTCGTCGGAGTGGTCGTCAACTATGATTATGGGTTGTTTAGTAGTTGAAGTGGTTGTTAGATGGTCGTTGTTGGTGGTTCGGACAAGTCAGTTTGCGGTGGTTGGGACATCAAAGTATCAAGTTGTTGGGGTGGTCGAGTCGCATGGGTGATTGTTGAATTAATCTATAGAATTTTCATCGTAGTTATCGATGGAGGTTATCGTCGCGGTGGTCGGGTCGGAGTTGTCATCAGAGTTAGTTGGGACCCCGTTGTGGTTGTTAGAATTGTCAACAGAGTTGGTCGGGTCGCCGATGTGATTATCGAAGTTGTCATCAGAGTTGGGTGGGTCACCAGTGTAATTGTCGGAGTTGTTGTTATTGGTGGTCGTCTGAGTTGTCATCGAAGTTGGTTGAGTCACTAGAGTAGTCGTTGGAGTTGTTGTTGTCGGTGGTCAGTGGGTTGTCGTCGGAGTTGCCATCGAAGTTTTGTCGAAGTTGTCATCGGAGTTATTATTGAAGTGGTCATCGAAAATGAAAATAACAAATGGAAGTGAAAAAGATGGTACAAAACCCATAGAGTTGCACTGTAGTAACCCATGGGGTTGTGTTTCAAAACCAAGAGTTTTGAACCCCTTGTATCAAACATGGTTTTACCCCAACCCAAAACCACGACCAAACACCCCCCTATATATATTACCATTTGTCAAATTTATGTTAGAGATATTTGCAAAAGTAATGGATATTGATATTAATATTAATTTTCTCTTCCGATAAAATTCATCTAGAAACACTTTTTTTTTTCATATTTGCAGCACTGAATTCAAATGTCTAAAAAAAAAAACAATATATTTGACCATTGAACTTTTTTTTGAATACCATTCTTTCTTTGTTTTATAAATTGATTTTTTTCAAAATATAGGCAATGTAGTATTGTGTCCTCCTTTTGATATACGTTAAACTTCTTTCAATTTATAGAACTCACATATTTTTAGTACATATCGAACTTCATTCAATTGATAGAAATTAAATGTTATATTCTTTATAACAACAAATACTAATTGATGAATGAAAAAAAAAAAGACAATGTACCCGTATTTTTTTTCTTTAAACATAAATTAAACTTCTATTAAAATAGAGAAATCTAAGGTTTCATTGTCTAAACATATATTGAACTTCTTTGAAACTTACAAATGAGGAACTTATCATAACCTTTTTTAGGTACTAATAGGGTCGTTTGTTTTAAAATATAATAACCGTTACGTTTTTTTTAAAGGAACATTGTTTGTTTACATTTGTTAAATTACATGAAGATGACAATAAAACGACGATATATTTCAACATTATTGTCATGTAAAAGTAAAATATTCACAAAATATTAGCAGGTTATCAAGGACCTATTTACATGATTCACAAAACATAATTATGGTATCAAGGACCCATTTAGATGATTCACAAACATAATTATGGTTCACAAAATATAAGTAATGACCACCAATGGGTTGAGTTTGTATGTCCAAAGAAAGATTGTTGAAGAAGATTGTAAGACCAACTAAGTACATGTGCATTTCATATTATTTTGAACCATGGGAATCTCGTTGGTCGCTGGAAATTATTGTTGGTGATACTCGTCGGAGAAGATACTGCTTATTGCAAGACAAGATCATCAACAACTGTTGTAAATTGTCAGACAAGGTAGTCGACAGTGGTCGTCAATTGTCGCATATGGTCGTTGAGAACTCGCCATAGGAGAGTTATTTTACTAGAATTTTAGTGTTTAATCTACTTGAATTGCATAGAATTCATTGAGGCTCATGTTATTTTATCCCTAAATTGTGAATGTTAGCTAGAAAATCTTGAATTTAAGCATTAGGTTCGAAAAGAATTAATTTTGATTTTTTTATGATTTAATTTAAGAAATTTTGAAAAATAAGCTAACAAGTAATTAAAGACCAGAAGACGAAATTTTAACTCCAGAAAAATTCTCTCATATTTAGTTGATCCATAATTTAATTGATGAATTTATTTGAGATTTTTCTGTGTGCATGAGATGTTTAAAATTTACAGGAGTCCCTAAGGGCATATTAGATATTTTACCCGAAGGGTAAGATGGTCTTTCTACTCCTAAGGGCATTTTTGTAATTCGTGGAATTAGGGCAACACCATTATATAAGGAGGCTAGGGTTCACAAGTGCAAGGTGGAGAATAAGTTGCCGCAAAAGGGGTAGAGACCGAGAGAGAAGGGGAACGTGTGATTGCTACAACAAAAGTGTGTGTTTGAGAGAAAAATCGTGAAAGTGCCATTGTTGTAACAATTGGGCGAAGTGAGGAGAAAAAAGCAAGAGCATCAGTGCAGTTCGGTTTTTCATAGACGGTGCTCACAAAGTTGTCGTTTGCCGGAGTTTTCACTGTTGAATTTTGTTGAAATTTTGTCAACTTGTTGCGGACTCTTAGGGTTTCGTTTTGAACGGTTGGTTCGTCGTTTTTGGTTTGTCAGATATCTCTGTCACGTTGGGAGATCACTGCAGTTAGATTTTTCACAGATGACACTCACAAAGTTGTCGTTTTCTGAAGTTTCCACTGTTGGATTTTGCTGAAATTTTGTCATCCTATTGGAGACTCATAGAGCTTCGTTGTGAACGGTTGGATTGTTGTTTGGAGCTTCGATTTATCAGATATTGCTATCGAATAGAACCTGCAAAAACTGGAACTTGCTGCTATTGCCTGTTGTTTTCGGTGGGATCTGCAAAACACGTGTCACCTGCCTCGCGTAAACCACTCCTAATCTCTACTTGTATTTGCTTGTTGTCACTGTGATTTGGCATTGATTTGGTTGATTTTTACTCACTGTTTTAGATTAAATTCATGGTTATTTTTGGGTTGAATTTGTGATTAATTTAGGTTGTCTTTGTGATACCGTTGCAACAGTTAAATATGAATTCTTTGATCAGTGAAAGCGTGCATAAATTAGAGATTTGTGAGTGAAGGGATTGAGAATTCCCGCAGCAGAAGACGTTGTGAAACGTCGTTGACTCATTGTGTAATTCTTATATTAAAATCGAACATATCTCATAGATCCTAGGCTAAACATGCATAAGGAGAAGAAAAATAGAGAAAACAGTAAGGTAACAAGTTACTTACTTGTTGAAGAACTCTTCTTCAACGCTTTCCTCCAACGGTCACGATCTCTCTCGAACCAACGAACTCCTCGAACTCGATCCTCGAACAGTGTTGCAAGACACTTCCAAAATGTCTTCTCGGTTGTTCTCGAGAGGTTGAGGGAGAGTAGGTGGGACTCCTTTTGGATTTTGGGTGAGGAGAGTTTGAGAGAATTGAGAGAGAGTTGAGAAACAATTCTTTTGCTCTCTTTAGATGAAATTCCAAAAAAATGGCAAAATCCTTATAAGATGCCTTTGAATGCACCTATTTATAATGGTGTGTGGTGGATTTAAAATCTCCATCAATTCACCATTTTACCACAACTATATGATATACAAATCATATTTGTATATCACATAATATAAGGTATCTCATACTTTATTATACAAATCTCATTTGCATAAATGTGAAATTTTAAAATAAATCACATTCAATTTAATTTCTCTCAATTCAATTTCTCCAATAAGCACTAATTAATCAATTAGGCTATACTATAGTTTATTATGAATCTCATTCACATCAAACTATATATTATGTCATCTATATCTCATATCAATGACATAAATACCCAAATAATAAATTTGAACACTTCAAATTCACACCAAATTGTAAACCCTCAATTTTTCTAATTTGAGCCAATCGAGGGACCTAATGGACCTACAGATGACGAGCTCCAATGTCCGAGACTAACCTGTCAAACTATTTGACCCGATTATTCAACATTTAGTAGCTACGGTAACACTCCACTAAAGTCCTTAGCTGCACTCTCATCACTGTAGGACAAGTTGTGTCCATCGATATAACCAATACCCGTGAGTCGAACCTTCATAAGTTGTTCGTAGACACTACTGGGTCAAATTACCGTTTTACCCCTGTGTCTACCTCTTGCTCCTTAAGTCTCACTGTTCCTCTAATGAACAACAACGTTGCATGGTCCTACCATAAAAACAACCCTCACAGGCCTATGAGAGGGTGGGACCCCGTTGTTCAAGCCCTAGAGACAACACTTAAGGAAACAACCCCTCTAGTTTCCCTAAGTCGAGAACGAGTGAATTCCTTCTTGCGTAGTCAAGTTCCCAGCTCCCCACGTGGTCCTGTCCCTGAGAAGATTGACATATTGCGCAAGCAACAGTGGCAACCATCACTCATACTAATCAAAGGATAGACCCCCGCAGACAGGAGTCCGTAACACGCTCAGGATTAAGGTCGAGTCACTAATGATCATCTACGAAATTATTAGTCCTATACTGTTAACAGTGTTACATCACTACGTCTAATAATTCACGGTCCGGTCTTGTACAATCTCATTGCATAGGATGCCCCCACTCGCATGTCAACCACATGAACGAGCTGGATCACCTCGTTTGTATCTAATACAAAGCGGGCCGCATCCACAATGTATCCAGGATTAGGTCTCCAACCCTATCCATATACTGTAGACCGTTCGGGTCATTAACTCGAACGCGATCCTCCCTGTGTGTCCACTACACACTGTTCATGTTCTTAGTTCTCTCATAATATAATGACCCTGGAGCTTAGTTTATTGGATTAAGTTTATGAAATATGCGAGACACAAAGTTCAAATACATAACTTTTATTTATTTACAACTTGAAATATTACAAACTACACGAGATGAGGATATATATCCCAATAAACTCTCACTTGGACTAAGCTAGTGGAGTACATGATACATTTCTCAAATGTACAGTATAATAATACAATAAAAGTAATACAATAAACTAGGGCATTGAATACCCCTTTACAATACTCCCACTTGCCCTAGTCAGGAAGCACTCGAAAACCTAGACTCTCTAGGTGACCCTCAAACACCTTAGCCGTGAAAGCCTTTGTAAATGGATCAACAACGTCGTGCTTCGAAGCTATCTGCGTGACTGTCACGTCTCGCGGTGCACAATCTCCCGTATCAGGTGATACTTACGCTCAATGTGCTTGCCCCTTTTATGACTCTGAGGTTCTCTCGAGTTGGATACTGTACCACTGTTGTCACAAAACAACTTCCAAATCCGTCATAAACTTCCTAAGTCAAACAACTTCCTTTCCAACTTCACAAGCCGCAACATACTCGACTTCCATCGTACAATCAGTGATGCATCCCTACTTGATGCTTCACCACACTACAGCTCCTCCATTCAGAATGAAGATTGCCTCCGAAGTGGATTTCCTAGAATCCTTATCGGTCTGAAAGTCAGAATTTGTGTATCCCATAGGGATCAAATCCCCACTCCCATACACAAGGCTGTAGTTCCTCGTTCTCCTAAGATACTTGAGGATTGCCTTTACGGCTGTCTAGTGATCTAATCCTAGATTGGATTGATACCTACTGACAATCCCAATTGCATAACAGATGTCGGGCATAGTACACAACATGAAATACATCAGGCTCCCTACAGCTGAAACATAGGGGATTCGTCTCATATCTTCAGCCTCTTGAGGCGTCTTAGGACATTGATCCTTAAACAAGTGAACCCCATGCCTGAAAGGCAACAAACCCTTCTTGGAGTTCTGCATCTTATATCTAGACAACATCTTGTCAATATAAGATGTTTGAGACATGGCTAGCATTCTGTTCTTTCGGTTCCGGACAATCTGGATACCTAGAACATACTGTGCCTCTCCCAAATCTTTCATTTGGAATTGCGAAGCCAACCATTCCTTAATGTTAGTAAGAGATCCTACCTCATTCCCAATGAGAAGGATATCATCCACATACAATATCAGAAATGTGACAGTGCTGTTAACGATTTTCTTGTAGACACAAGGCTCGTCAACATTTTGATCAAAGCCATAAGATTTGATTGCCTCATCAAACCTTATATTCTAAGACCTCGAGGCTTGTTTCAGTCCATAAATATACCTTTGAAGCCGACAAACCTTTTGCTCTTGGCCTTGGGCAATGAACCCCTTGGGCTGGTCCATGTAGATGGTCTCGTCAAGGTTGCCATTCAGAAAGACGATCTTGACATCCATCTGCCATACCTCATAGCCATAATATGCGACAATGGCCAGAAGGATTCTAATAGACTTTACCATGGCAACAGGTGAAAAGGTTTCCTCATAGTCAACCCCTTCCACCTAGGTAAAACCCTTTGCCACTAGTCTAGCTTTGAAGGTCTGCACCTTCCCATCTACGCCACATTTATGCTTGTAGATCCACTTGCAACCAATAGGTTTAACCCCATCTGGTTGGTCCACAAGCTCCCAGACGAAATTGAAGTACATCGACTCCATTTCCTTGTCCATAGCTTTAATCCATTCGTCTTTGTCAACGTCTGCCATTGCCTGATCATAGGTCAATAGATCCTCGCAGTCATCATCAGGAGTGACGACTTGGGTTTTAGCTAAACCAATGTAGCGTGATCCCTGATGTGGTCTTCCCCAAACTCAATCCACTACGTCGAGGCATTCCCAACTCTTGGGAACGGACTTGACTAGATGAGTTAGGATCAACAACACTTGTTGATGTACTAGCACCATCAGCAACTCTTGCTGATGAACTGTCCATTTCATTTAACACAATCTTACTCCTTGGTAAGTGATTCCTGATGTGGTATTTCTCAAGAAAAGTTGCGTTTGTCGACACAAGCACCCTATTATCCTTAGAATCGTAAAACAGACCACCTCTAGTCTCTTTTGGGTAACCTACAAAGAGACACAACTTTGAACGGGGTTCCAACTTCTTCGGGTTTGACACCAACACATGGGTCAAGCATCCCCAAATTCTGAAATGTCGTAAACCAGTTTTACAACCATGCCAGAGTTCGAAAGGTATTTCACAAACACTCTTCAACGGAACTGTGTTCAAAATATAAACCGCAGTCTCCACTGCGTAACCCCAAAAAAAATTAGGGACGTAATTCCATGTTCAACAAGGTTTTGTTTCTCCTCTCTGATACACCATTCTGTTGTGGCATACCAGGTGCTGAGAGTTGGGACGTAATTCCATGTTCTATCATATAGTCCTTGACTGCAGTGTCCATATACTCTCCACCTCGATCCGATCGAAGTGTTTTAATCGTTTTACCTAACAATTTCTCAACCTCAATCTTGAACTCCTTGAACTTTTCAAGAGTTTCAGACTTCTTATGCATTAGGTAAATGTACCCATACCTCAAATAGTCATCTATGAAAGATACGAAGTATTCGTAACCACCTTGTGCTTTAACATTCATCGGACCACAGAGGTCAGAATGTATAAGCTCAAGGGCCTCCTTGGCTCTATATCCTTTTCCGGTAAAGAGTTTTCTTCCAACTCGTTTAGAAGTCCACTCTTCACTAGTTTCTCAATCCTATTGAGATTTATGTGGCCTAACCTTAGATGCCAAAGATGGACACTATCTTTTGGAGAAACTTTTACTCTCTAAGTTCGCGTTTATGTTGTTTTAAACAATTTGGTATTCAAAACACTTTTGACCGAATTAGGGTTCAAAACATATAAATTGCTTTCAAGCAAAGCAGAACAAATCAAATTTCCATTTCGAGAAATAAACGCTTTATTACTCTTGAAAGAAACATAAATATTTTGTTCTAATACGCAGGAAATAGAAACTAGGTTTCTAGTCAACTCTGGAACTATGTACATATTATCCAATAATAAGTACTTCCCGCCAAAGAACAGCTTCACCATGCCTATTGTTGCAGCTGAGACAACTTCTTCGGATCCAACCCTAAGTGTTATCTCACCCTCTTGCAGCCGTTGCCAGGAACTTAATCCTTGAAAAAAGAGCAAACATGATTAGTGGCGCCTGAATCCAATATCCAGACAGAGTAATTACTCTCCACTAAGCAAGTTTCTGTGACAAGTAAATCACATTTACCCATCTTCTTTTTTTCGTCAAGGAACTTGGGACAACTCCTTTTCAGGTGTCCGTCCTCGTTGCAGTAGAAACACTTTCTCGCAACTTCCTTGATCTCTTTGCCATTTAGGGCGAAAGCGCGATCAACCCTAACCTCCTTTAACTTCTTCTTCTTCCCTTTCGGGCCTGAAGAATCTACAAACTTTATCCCATAGGTCAAACCCCTGTGAAAAGGTTTAAAGGCAACACTTGCCTTAACTTCCCGTCCCTTGATTTGCACCAAAGACTGGAAGGTTTGTAGATTGTTGAATAGGACTGTTGAACCGGACACCTGAGGACCCTTCTTAATGAGCGCGAACTCTAGGTCGTCATTTACCAAAATCGTGTCAATATTGTTTTTCCACGAAAAATTATTGCCGACTAACTTAACGGAAGCTTAAGGAGCGTTAAAAGCGTTTGACATTTTGATGCTGAAAAATGAAAAAGATTTGTATTAGTCTCGCAAAAACTTTTGAAAATCCAATCAGGTTTTAGCAAATTTTTATCCTATGATCCCTAGGCCATTTCAAAATTTGCAATGATATCCAAAAGGTTTAGAATTACCGCCGTCGTAGGGTAGACAAAGCCACTCCTCCTCTAGGACGAGACTTTCTCGACCAGACCCTAATACCAGAATAACTCTTATTCCATTAGGCATCCAGTTATCATTTTTCGGTATGAATCGATTAACTCTTAATGAATCCTGTGAGTGTCACACTCAATCTTTAAATTTCCAAGTATCCATCCAAACAATAGCCGCCGTAGGGAGGACTAAGAAAGAAAACCAAGAAGGAAATCATATCCCTTTTGAGAACTCACGGTGTTCCGACTCTCATGATCAAGACCCTCCGTAGGGATTGTCTGGTCCATGCCAAACTAGCAGGCAGATCATAGGCGTCTCACGGTGTGAATCGAAAGAATAGACCGTGGGTCCCGTTTTCGCAGGTCCCGCTCCCACTCACTATAAGTACTCACTCCATTCACGTTTAATATTGACCCATACAAATGCCACCCATAGGGGGACGCTCCCATTTGCGTCACGAGGTCGAGTATGGATCTCACGGTGTGAACTTAACGGAGATTTGTGGATGGAAAATTAAATGTATCTCATACACTTTATTTCCTCTCACTCAACACTTTAAAATATTCGGGATTGAACTAGATAAACCAGCTAAAATTTACCTAAGTCTACCAATATAACACTTATATTGGATTAGCCTAAGTCTATAATCACATTATTAAGTTAGGTCTATGTGAGTAAATTAATTAACTCTTAATTAACGACACTCATGAGAATATAACCTATGAATCTCCGGACCGAATTCACTCCCAGGTCGGTTCCCAGGTATGGGTGTTCTGCAAAGCATCAACTTAAATACCCCAGCCTTAGACAAAACCTTCATTAGACAAAGTTACTTATCAGTCTCCATTCAAAGGTCATATTTGATTTCCTAATTCTAATCTTATTAGAACTAGAAAACCTAAGTCTAATTATTCAAGTTCTAAACATTTTAAAACTAATAATTAACTTAGGCTAAATGCATTTCTATGTTATAGTGCTTGATCATTCATCACATGAATAATAAACTATAACATATACATTCATCACATGAATTAAATGCATGATCATGCTTTTAATCTAAAAATATAACACTTATATTTAAATTGAAACATGCAAACTTTATATTATAACTCTTATAATATAAACCTACCATGCATACTATATATTATAACTCTTATAATATAAATGATGCATGAAATATTTAACCTAAGGTGAGATTTTAAATCTATATGACATACATTATGCACATAGAAATAAATTTCATACATCTCATGCATAAAATAATTAAATAGCATTATTGGACCTATTTTTGGCACCCTAGGGACATAAAATTAAATTAAATTACATTAATATTAATATTAATTAAAATAATTAATAAAATACAATTAATAAATACATTTTACATAAGAAAATAAAATTAAAAATAAAAACGTGCAGCTCCTGGGGCTTGAACCACCGCACAATGTCCCAACAGTGAGTTGATTTACGTCATGAACTAAATTGCCTTAGGCAAAGGTTAGGTTGTTTCATGTGAATTTTGGAATAAATTTATGAAGATACCATTGTTGAATTTATGAAATTTTATTGATTTGGAATGAAATTTTATTCATTTTATTTCTCTAGAATTCATGAACTTGAGAAAGGTAGTGAATTAGAAAACAAAAATTTTATTCTAGGATTCTTGAGAGTTGATTAGGAATAATCAACCTACCTAGAACTTTAAATAGGGAGCATAGTTTAGATCACAATTGAGAGATTGTAGGTTTTAAAACTTAATGACTTTGAGAAATTCATTTGAATATTTGTGTAGGTAAATTCAAGGCATCACTCAAATTTTAATTCCAATTGAACATGAAAAGTCCAACCTAACCCGAGCCTATTTTCCATAAAAATCTCATCTCTTGCATCTTCTCCCTTGTTTGCATTCTCCTCTCCCCTCATTTAAATTCAGTTAATTTTCTTGTGTCTTGTCTTGTCTTCTTTCACTTATCACATCAGTTTATTTATTTTCAACAATAAATTGCACACTCATGCATTGCACTAAAATAAGGAAAATTTGCTGGGACGGTCATTCATTTAGGTCTAGCTAGTCCTCGTGCGATCAATACTGTAACTTATCACTTGTTGCTCTCGACCGTGTATACTTGCACGTCGTAGAAGTGTCGGAGTCTTATTCTAATTTACATTAGTTTAGGGCACTCGATATTTCGCATCAAGTTTTTGGCGCCGCTGCCGGGGACTAGTTTTGATTCTTATCTTGTGTGAGTTGATTTTAGAATTTTATCCTTGTTTCTTGTTGGGTGTATCTTGTTGTCTATGTTTCGTGTTTTTATCTTTGTTGAGTCTTGGTTATTGTTTCTGATTTTGTTGGTGCATATTGTGTTTATTGAGCCTGTTATAATTTATTCATTACTTTACTATGGATTATGATAACTTTGGGTGATCTTTCGTGCCTAATGAACAAACACAATATAGTCCTTTTCTTTATCATCATCCCTTTGCCAATTTAGAGTCTTCTAGTGAGGGGTATGGATCTTATGGCTACCAAATGCCTAATTAATATCATACTAACTCTATGGCCAATGGGAACCATATGTATGATAATAATCAGAGTAATTTGGCCTATGAACCATATCCTAAGGGTTTTGAGCCATATCCTTCCTATATTCAAGAAACCTAGGTAGAAGACGAATTTCCCTTAAAATATTGTTATTAGAATATATGAGAACCACAGAAGAGAGGAATAGTCAAATAGATGAGAGAAATAGTCAAATAGGGGAGTCAATTCAACGCCTAACAGATACACTTTTCTCCCTTAAAGAACAAATGTATTTAGGCTCGTCTAAAGTTGAGTACCCTAAGGAAGATAATGAAGGAAGACCCACACCCTTAGATAGTTTGGTGAGTCACTTGATCACTGACCCACTGATACACCTTCAAGATCCTAGTCCTTCACATTTTCCTGAGTATGGGCATTTAGAGGATTGTGTTTTAGATGTAAAAGTACTAGAACCTCTTAGCACACAGCAGGATGAAGTTAGTGAAAGTGTGGAAGAAGTCGAGCCTGTTGAGTTAGGCTATGAGGTAGAGTTTGAGGCTTTTGAGTATATGACAGTGTTATCTTCTAATTTTTCTCTTATTGATAAATGTTTTTTTTTTCTATTCTCTCGAGTCAATGTCTTTGTGTGAGTCTTTTTATTTTCCCGTTTTTCCTTCTTTTCTTTTATCAAATAAAAAACCAAAAAATGTTTAATTTGTTGTTTTCCTTCTTTTCTTTTATTATATAAAAAATTTAATATATATGTTTCGGGCTCTCACGAGAAACTAATATTCTTGCTAGCTTTGATTTGTTTTGTAGATTTAAGGAAGAGAAACCCGAAGAAATGGGAGAATTTTTATGTACCTTGACAAGGACATGTGTACTACGTCAAGCTAATGACGTTAAACAAGCGCTTCTTGGGAGGCAACCCAAAGATTATTTCTTTTGTTTTGTCTTTAGTTGTTTTTGTTTTTATTTTTTTTGTTTTAGTTGTGTAGCCACGTATTTTTGTCCGGTTTGCTTGTTTTATTTATCGGTTTTAATTATTGATTAATTAAATTAGAGCTTTAATCTTCTAATCTTTGTTTGTGGCATTTTTGTTAATTTTTGCTAAGTGTGAGAAGTTTGGTTTTAAAAGAAGTGAGAAAGATGTTATTTTCTTTTAAAGTAAACTTTTAAGATCAAATTCTAGTTTTTTCAAATTCCTTCATTTCTAGTGTAAGTGTTCTTTTTAGAGAAAATTGGAGTTTTATTTTTTGACAAAAAGGAGAAGGAGTTTTGGCTTTATAAGCCATTGTTTTTCAAAATCCTGGGGGGAGGGGGGATTCCAAGAAAGAAAAATACAAAAGTATTGTCAATCCATTCTCTACATCTCATCCACAACCATCTTACACAAAAAAAAAAAAAAAAAAAAACAGAGAAACTATAGAGTAAGTTCTTTTTTTTTTCCATAGTAGTTCTTTACAAAAAAAGAGAGTTTGGAATACAATAACAACGATTGAGCTTAGCCAGAGGTTGCACTTGGTAGGGTTTTGGACCCAAGGATCCGCACTTCAAATGGCAAGCTAGTTGTATTCCTCCCCCCACTTCTAGATCTGTTCTCGAATCACTCCTGAAAAACAATAGTTGACTAAGGGGATTTGTTTTGTTTTTTTATTATCATGGTTATTATTATTTATTATTATCATTTTTGCACTGATCTATGTCTTTTTTTTTGTGTTTGTGTTCTTATCCTACGTTTTATTACGGTGTTTTTCATTTGCTACGAGTATCACATTTTTTTTTTCATGCTACTTTTTTTTTCTACTAGTATTTTTCTATCCGTTTTTTTTCTTTTATTCCTAGATCTCTTTTCCTTTGCTAGACGTAAAAAAAATGTGCCTAAAAGAAGAGAGAGGTTGAAATTAAAAAAAATCAAAGCAACATGTTGTGAAGGTAGTAAAAAAAAAACTAACTAAAAAGAGGAGCAACATGTTGTAAAACAATAAAAAAGTAGCATACCTTCGTGGGAGAGTCTTTGCTTCTGTGTAATATTTTTAGATAAAAAGAACTAAGGAAAAGAAAAAAGAAGATTAAGGAGAAGAGAAGAGTATGGTAGAGCAGAAGAAAAAAGAGAGAAAGAAGAGAAAGAGAAAAGAGAGATTTGGGTTGGGGAGAAAAAAAATGAAAGAGGAAGGTTAAAGTGTGAAAGGGTTTTTGCTTTAAAGTAAAACTTTATTATAATAATAATAATAATTATTATTATTAAAAAAAAGAGTCCCTTCGCTATATATATATATATACATATATATTATTTATCTTAAATTTATTAGTATTATTATATATTATTATTATTTTATATCGATGGGCGGCAAAGCTTGCCGCCCATCTCTCCCATTGCGTCAATGACACTCACGTCTTTCAATTTTTTTTTTTTTTTTGTAAAATTCAAATTTTGTTTTCTAGTTCCTTTATTTTATTTTCGTTTTTTTCCTATATTTTTTTTCTTCTTTTTTCTAATTTAGTTATTTAATTAGTGTGTTTTTTCTAAAAGTGGTGAGGGTTGTGCTTCATTTAGTTTAAAAATTTGTTTTATTATCATTAGTATTATTATTGTCATTTTCTCATTTTATTTTGTGTTATATTTGTATGCTTAAAATGTAATTACATTTCCTATTGAATTTTTGCTTTATGTATGCTAATTATTATGTGATTTATAATCTTGTACTCTATACCTCCTTTTTTTTTTAAAAAAAAATGTCGATGACGGAATCTAGAAATATTTGGAAGTTCGATTTTCTAGTTTTCCTGAGGTGAGAAATCGATTCTTTGGAAGTCCAAGATCGATTTCAATATTTCTTTTCTTGTAATTGTTGACACATTTGTGCATAGTATTTATTTGTTATGATTATTTTGTTATGTTAAGCATGGTTTATCTTTAAATATCGTTTGCATCTTATAATTCAAAATTGATTTATCTTGATTATCATCCATGATTACGATTCTTTTTTCTAATTTTTTTCCTTCTTATTGCAACCTTATTTTCAAATTGTTAACTTTTTTTGTGGAATTTATAAAAAGTTTTATGACTAAAATGTTATTTCTAACTTTACTTGATATTTTAAAGGTTATTTTTAAGGTCGTTTTTTTTTATTTCCAAAAATTTCTACGACGGAATCTAAAAATATTTGGAAGTCCGATTTTCTAGAATTCTTGAGGTGAGGGGTCATTATCTTTGGGAGTCCGAGATTTTGGTCTCAAGATAAAAATGAATTTTAATTTTTTTTAAAAAACATTATTTTATAAGGGGGTATCCTATGATGGATTTGAGAAAATTGTAATTTTTTTCTCATAATCTCGTGGTGATATTATTTTGAAAATCTTGGGAATAATTTCAATATAGCCAAATTGATGGATTTTAATCCACTTATTTTATGGGATCATGACTCCAAATATTGGAGTAATGAAGGGTAAAATAAGACATTTTTTTTTTAAAAAAAATCTCTTTTACCTAAATAATTTTTTTCCTTAAATCAATTTTTTTTTCAATTCAAGATTAAAATTTGGCCACCGTTTTAAACGGGTGTTGTGGGGTGCTAACACCTTCCCTATACACAAACAACTCTCGAATCCAAATTTGGTTTTCGCATACCTTTTTTTTTCTTTTTTTTTTAACAGTTATTTTTTTCTATTTTGGTGCCCAATCATACCATAAAAAAGATTGGTGGCGGCTCCTTTTTAAATCTTTCCTTTTTGAGGACGTTGGTCGCTCCACATCGCAGGTACGTGGCGGCAGCTTGGCGACTCCACTGGGGACGTGAGGTTCCACCTCGAGAGTTTGGTCATTTATTATTCTTGATTTTTTTTTATTTTGTTCTTTTATTTGTGCATTTATGTGTTTGTTTTTTTCTTGCATTACTATTTTTTTTTTGTTTCACACACCCACACAAGCCTCCGACCCGGACTTTTTCCTAATAGGATTAGATTTGGGGACGAAGTAGTGTCGACCTTCCAGAAGCTTATGTTTCCGTGTAGGCACACGAAAAATCCTCACTCAATTTGGTCACATGATCATGTATGATTATTGGGCCATTTTGGGGACCTGTGTTGTCTAGGTTTTTAGACCAAACTTCACCTGTTTGAAAACCTTGTTATTTATTTCTTTACTTTAATTGTTTATTTACTTTGTCTCACACACTATCACGAGCCCTCTACCCGGGCTATTCCCAATAGAACTAGAATCGAGGATGGAGTAGTGTCGACCTTCGAGAAGTTTATACTTCCGTGCAGGCACACGAAAGATTCTCACTCAAGATGATCACGAAAGTCAGTAAGACAATGATCATTTTGGGAACCTGTGTCATTTAGGACCTTTAGATGTAACCTCACTTTGATTGAAGTTTTTTATTGTTGCTTTGGTTGTGATATTTGCATCTTCATTTAAGTCAACTGTTAGACTCACTTTTTTTAAAAGTCTTAGGATGGTAGACACCCATTTGCCGGGGCATTCGCCAAAAATCCACCCCTGAGGGGAATTCGTTGAAAGTAGTGTTCAAGTAGTTTGGGCAACAGTCATCAGAGACTATTTGGCCAAGAGTCATAGAGGTATCAGTCCATTGACACTGAGCGTGGGAATGTACTACTTTAGGATGCTACTATAAGCCTTAAGCATCAAATTGAGAATTTATGGAAAAGAAAAATGAAGTAGTAATGGAAGACACGCGACTAAAGTACGAGATCGACTGATGACGACAAACTTTGTAATATGGAGAAGGAAGTATAGAAATTTAAGACACCACTACGGTGACGAAAACGAAAGGTTGAACAAGTGGTAGGGAAGTTTACTGTTTGCTTGAAGGGCAAATCAATTTGCCAAAAGGGCTTGTACTCTTTGGCAAGGCATCGTGCCCACAAAACCTGGTGATAAAGACTTGATTAGGTTCCTAGGGGTGATAGGATGAGACCTCGGGCATTTTTGGGTTTTACTACTAGGTTACAAATTAACTCGTTTTTTTTTTATGTCGTTTGAAGTTTGTATAGTAGTTGACTTTGACTTTGAAGTAGATTTTTTTTTCTTCTTGCATTCATACACTTTGTGTTAGTTAATAAAATTTAGTTTTCCAATCAGATTTATTTTTGACCGATCAAACCATTATTTCCTTCTTTTATAATAACAAAGGTTCAAAGTTTACAAAATAGCTTGAAGCTCACCTCCTCATCATTCTTATTGGACGAAAAGGAAACCCAAAGGTCAGTTGCCTTCCTAAAAGTAAGGAAAGGTTGGGGTCGGAATACAGGGCAACAACTTCTGAGTGGAAGAGAGAAATGTGAGAAGTGCACGTCTTGAAGGTCGAGAAGTCGAGCAAGGAAGAATGTATATACCGTATATATCCGAGACTTTCAAATCTGGGTGAAGTGATTCATGGTGGCAACCCGCTATGTATTAAAACCTCCGATGCTTTAATCGTTGTTGTCTTTGAAGGTTCCACCAAGCCGTGACAACTAGATTACCCTTGTCCTCCAGGCTTTGAGTTGAAGAATTGGGAAGTTAAAGAGATGTCTAGTGTCACTAGGAGGATGCAAGAGGATGTTGAAGATGAAGAAGCCAACTTTGAAGTTCCAGTTTATAGTATTGACCAAAGCGAGGAGGATGACTTTGAAGTGTCACAAGAGTTATTAAGACTGATGAAGCAAGAAGAGAGAGAAACCGTGTCTTACCAAGAGCCGCTAGAAGTAATCAATTTGGGGTCATTAGAGGAAGTAAAAGAAATACGAATCGGTACTTTGGCTACAAAGCAAGATCGTTTGGATCTTGTAGCCCTTTTACGTGAGTACAACAACATATTTGCATGGTCTTACCAAGATATACCTTGTTTGAATACAGAAATTGTAACACATCGGTTACCGCTTAAAGCCGAGTGTGAACTCATAAAGCAAAAACTGCGAAAAATGAAACCCGAAATGTTGATCAAAGTAAAGGAAAAAGTCAAAAAAACAATTTGACGCAGGTTTCTTAGTAGTAGCAAAGTACCTGAGTGGGTTGCAACTATTGTCCCAGTCCCGAAAAAGGATGGAAAGGTGAGAATGTGTGTAGATTATAGGGATCTCAATTGTGCAACTCCCAAAGATAATTTTTCACTTCCTCACATCGACGTTTTAGTGGACAATACAACAGAATATTCTACCTTTTCATTAATAGATGGATTTTCAACATACAACCAAATTAAAATGGCTCCTGAAAACCAAGAAAAAAACGATTTTCATCACTCTATAGGGGACATTTCGCTATAAAGTCATGCCTTTCGGTTTAAAGAATGCGGGGGCAACTTATCAGAGAGCCATGGTTACTCTATTTCATGATATAATGTACAAAGAAATTGAGGTGGATGTAGACGACATGATCGCCAAGTCCAAGCCAGGAGAAAAGCACATTGTCACTCTTCGTAAGCTTTTTGAGCGGTTAAGGAAATTTCAATTAAAGTTGAATCCAACGAAGTGCATATTTGGGGTATCCTTTGGAAAATTATTGGGGTTTGTTGTTAGTCAAGAAGCAATCAAGGTAGATCCCGATAAGATAAAAGCAATAGCAGATCTAAAACCTCCAAACACTCAAAAGGAGGTCAGAAGTTTCTTAGGACGGTTAAACTATATTACGCGATTTATATCGCACTTAACTCAAACTTGCGAGCCGATGTTAAGATTATTACGCAAGAGTGAAGTGTATCGTTGTAATGAGGATTGCCAAAAGGCTTTCGAGAAAATCAAAGAATACTTGCAAAACCCCTCAGTGTTGGTCCCATCGACACTGGGACGCCCACTAATCCTCTACCTAACAGTAAGAGAAGGGTCAATGGGATGTGTGCTCGGGTAACATGATTCTTCGGAGAGGAAAGAGTAAGCTATTTACTACTTGAGCAAGGAAGTTTACAAGTTGTGAGTCGAATTACTCTTTGTTAGAAAAGACTTGTTGCGCCCTAGCTTGGGCAACCTAGAGATTGAGACAGTACATGTTGTATTACACGACATGGCTTATCTCGAAGATGAATCCCATAAAGTACATCTTCAAAAAACCATCTCTGTCCGGAAGGGTAGCTAAGTGGCAGGTTTTGTTATCAGAATATGATATTGTTTATGTCACAAGAAAGGCCATAAAAGGCAGTGCAACTGCTGATTATTTGGCCGAGTTGCCAATGGAGGATCATGAGCCGATGAAATTCGAGTTTCCAGACGAGGACATTATGGTTGTATCAAATGTGCCACATGACTTGGAGATGTGGACAATGTGGCTTCATGAAGCCACAAACGAGGTGGGGCATGTAATCAGAGTTGTGCTAACATCTCCCGAAGGGAAGCTATATCCATTAACTGTCAAGTTATACTTTGATTGTCTTTAATAACGTGCTTTGCAGTATGAGGCATGCAGTATGGGAGTTCAAATGGCATTTGACATGAGGATAAAGAATTGCAAGTGTTTGGAGATTCTCTTTTGGTGATACACAAATTGAATATAGAATGGGAAATAAAAGACCTTAAATTGATCCCTTATTATAAGTATATTTGAGATTTGGCTCAATCATTTGAGTCAATCACGTTTGAGCATGTTCCACGAGAAAGTAATAAAGTTTAGATGCATTAGCCACCTTGTCTGCCTTGTTCAAGCTAGATCATGATAAGGAAATTCAACCTTTAAAATTTCAAAAGTGAGAAGTGCCAGCCTACTGCTTGAGCATTGAGGAAGAACCAGATGGGAGGCCCTGGTATCACGATATTAAACGTTACATTATGTGTCGAGAATACCCACTAGGGGCATCTGAAAATAATAGGTGCACGATCAGGAAGTTAGCCATGAGTTTCTTTTTGAATGAGGAAGTGTTATATAAAAGTAATCATGACATGACTTTGCTAAGGTGTGTTGGTGAAGCGGAGGCCAAACATATAGTAGAAGAAGTGCATGAAGGAGTTTGCGGGACTCATGCAAATGGGCACATGATGGCAAGGCAAGTCCTACGTGCTGGCTACTATTGGTTGACTATGGAATCAGATTGCATTAAATATGCAAGGAAATGTCATAAATGCCAGATATATGCAGATAAAATGCACACTCCAGCCTCATATCTTCATGTACTAACGACTCCGTGGCCTTTCTCTATGTGGGATATGGATATGATAGGACCAATTGAACCAAAAGCATCGAATGGTCATCGCTTTATTCTAGTGGCCATTGACTATTTCACAAAGTGGGTAGAAGCTACCTCGTATAGAAGCGTCACTAAGCAAGTCATGCTCAAATTCATAAAAAGAGAAATCATATGTCGTTATGGCTTGCCTGAACGGATCATTACTGATAATGCAAAAAACTTGAATAACAAGTTAATGGATGAGTTGTGTACTCAATTCAAAATTAGGCACTCTAATTCTACTCCTTACCGATCTAAGATGAATGGAGTCGTAGAAGTGACAAACAAGAATATCAAGAAAGTCGTAGAGAAGATGATTGTCACGTACAAAGGTTGACATGAAATGTTGCCTTTTCCTCTACACGGTTACCGAACCTCCATTCGCACTTCAACTGGGGGCAACTCCATTTTCTTTAGAATACGGAATGGAGGCAGTTTTGCATTTTGAAGTTGAAGTCTCGTCTCTCAGAGTGATTAAAGAGGGAAGAAGCGGAGTGAGCTCAAGCAAGGTACGAACAATTAAACTTCATTGGAAAAAAAAAAGAATGACCCCATTGTGTAGAGGACATTTATACCAGTGAAAGTTGGCTCGAGCTTACAACAAGAAAGTACGCCAACGTTGCTTTCAAGAAGGGGATTTGGTTTTAAAGAGGATCTTGCCATTTTTAAAGGATCACAGGGGGAAGTGGACACCCAACTATGAAGGGCCATATGTGGTAAAAAGGGCATTCTTAGGTGGGGCTTTAGTTTTGACTGACATGGATAGCAATGACCTACCCAATCCGCTAAGCACAGATTTTGTCAAGAAGTATTATGCGTAAAGAGTAGTAACTTCTGGTCGTAGGAGTTACGTTTTATCTTGATTTGCTTTGTAAACCCCGATAGAAGACTTTTCTTTTGTCAGGAATTGTATCCATGAGGCTTTCCAATTCAATGAATTGGTGTTTGTTTGAACAATTGTGTTCTAAAAGCTATTTTATAGGTTTTAACCTTTCGAGCAAAATAAAAGAAGGATAAAGTAGTGGTAATAAATCAATCAAAATTTTGCATATACATGCGTATAAGCAAGGGTTACCCTTGTTCTCGATCTTACTTGATTTTGTCATGTGGCGTTTGTTTATCCTTGGCCTTTGACACATTTTGTTGTAGTGACGTTTGTTTATCCCTGGCCCTCGGCGTGTTTTATTTTGTCATGTGGCGGTTGTTTATCCCTGACCCTTGACACCTTTTGCTGTAGTGGCGCTTGTTTATCCTTAGCCCTCAACGTGTTTTATTTTGTCATGTGGCGCTTGTTTATCCCTGACCCTTGACACTCTTTTACTGTTGTGGCGCTTGTTTATCACTAGTCATCAGCGTGTTTATTTTGTCATGTGGCGCTTGTTTATCCCTGCCCCTTGACTTCTTTTGTTGTAGTGACGCTTGTTTATCCCTGACCCTCAACGTGTTTTATTTTGTCATTTGACGTTTGCTTATCCCTGGCCCTTGTCACCTTTTGCTGTAAGTTGCGCTTGTTTATCCCTGGCCCTCATCATGTTTTATTTTGTCATGTGGCACCTGTTTATCCCAGGCCCTTGACACCTTTTGTTGTAGTGGCACTTGTTTATCCCTGGCCCTTGACTGCTCTTGTTGTAGTGGCGCTTGTTTATCCCTAGCCCTCAGCGTGTTTTATTTTGTCATGTGGCGTTTGTTTATCCTTGACCCTTGACACTCTTCTTCTCTGCTGCGACCGAACAAAATAATGGCTATACCTTTGCCCACCTTATAATCCTATAAGGATGTACAAAGGGGGGCATGTTGTAGCCACGTATTTTTGTCCGGCTTGCTTGTTTTATTTATCAGTTTTAATTATTGATTAATTAAATTAGAGCTTTAATCTTCTAATCTTTGTTTGTGGCATTTTTGTTATTTTTTGCTAAGTGTGAGAAGTTGGGTTTTAAATGAAGCGAGGAAGATGTTATCTTCTTTTAAAGTAAACTTTTTAGGTCAAATTCTAGTTTTTTCAAATTCCTTCCTTTCTATTGTAAGTGTTTTTTTTAGAGCAAATTGAAGTTTTATTTTTTGCCAAAAAGGAGAAGGAGTTTTAGCTTTATAAGCCCTTATTTTTTAAAACCCTAGAGGGGGAATTCCAAGAAAAAAAAACACAAAAGTATTGTCAATCCATTCTCCACATCTCATCCACAACCATCTTACACACACACACACACACAAAAAAAAAACAGAGAAACTACAGAGTAAGTTCTTTTTTTTTTCATAGTAGTACTTTACAAAAAAAGAGAGTTTGGAATACAATAACAACGATCGAGCTTAGCCGGAGGTTGCACTTGGTAGGATTTTGGACCCAAGGATCCACACTTCAAATGGCAAGCTAGGTGTATTCCTCCCCCCACTTCTAGATCTGTTCTCGAATCACCCATGAAAAACAGTAGTTGAGTAAAGGGGGTTGTTTTGTTTTTTTATTATCATTGTTATTATTATTTATTATTATCATTTTCACACTGATCTATGTCCTTTTTCTTTGTGTTTGTGTTCTTATCCTACGTTTTATTGCGGTGTTCTTCATTTGCTACTAGTATCACATTTTTTTCTTTTTTCATGCTACTGTTTTTTTTACTAGTATTTTTCTCTCCGTTTTTTTTTCTTTTATTCCTCAATCTCTTTTCTTTTGCTAGAAGTAAAAAAAAGAGCCTAAAAGAAGAGAGGGGTTGAAACTAAAAAAAATCAAAGCAACATGTTGTGAAGGTAGTAAAAATAATTAAAAAAAAAACTAAAAACATGAGCAACATGTTGTAAAATAATAAAAAAGTAGCATACCTTCGTGGGAGGGTCTTTGCTTCTGTGTAATATTTTTAGATAAAAAGAAGAACTAAGGAAAAGAAAAAAGAAGATTAAGGAGAAGAGAGGAGTATGGTAGAGCAGAAGAAAAAAGAGAGAAAGAAGAGAAAGAGAAAAGAGAGATTTGGGTTGGAGAGAAAAAAAAAATGAAAGAGGAAGGGTTAGAGTGTGAAAGAGTTTTTGCTTTAAAGTAAAACTTTATTATAATCATCATCATCATTATTATTATTATTAAAAAAAAAGAGTCCCTTCGCCAGTCTTTTACATGTATATATATATATATATATATATATATATATATATATATATATTATTATTATTTGTCTTAAATTTATTATTGTTATTATATATTATTATTTTATATGAAAAAAAAAAAAGAAACCGATGGGGCCGCCCATCTCTCCCATCACAAGAATAACACTCATGTCTTTCAATTTTTTTTTTTTTGTAAAATTCAAATTTTGTTTTCTAGTTCCTTTATTTTATTTTCGTTTTTTTCTATATCTTTTTATTTTCTTCTTTTTTCTAATTTAGTTATTTAATTAGTGTGTTTTTTTCTTAAAGTGGTGAGGGTTGTGCTTCCTTTAGTTTAAAAAACTGCTTTATTATCATTAGTATTTTTATTGTCATTTTCTCCTTTCATTTTGTGTTATATTCGTATGCTTAAAATGTAATTACATTTCGTATTGAATTTTTGCTTTATGTATGCTAATTATTATGTAATTTATAATCTTGTACTCTATACCTCCTTTTTTTTTAAAAAAAACAAATGCCGATGACGGAATCTAGAAATATTTGGAAGTTTGATTTTCTAGTTTTCCTGAGGTGAGAAATCGATTCTTTGGAAGTCCAAGATCGATTTCAATATTTCTTTTCTAGTAATTGTTGACACATTTGTGCATAGTATTTATTTGTTATGATTATTTTTTTATGTTAAGCATGGTTTATCTTTAAATTGCGTTTGCATCTTATTATTCAAAATTGATTTATGTTGATTATCATCCATGATTACGATTCGTTTTTCTAATTTTTTTCCTTCTTATTGCAACCTTATTTTCAAATTGTTAACTTTTTTTTTGTGGAATTTATAAAAAGTTTTATGACTAAAATGTTATTTCTAACTTTGCTTGATATTTTAAAGGTTATTTAAAGGTCGTTTTTTTATTTCCAAAAATTCCTACGACGGAATCTAGAAATATTTGGAAGTCCGATTTTCTAGAATTCTTGAGGTGAGGGATCATTATCTTTGGGAGTTCGAGATTTTGGTCTCAAGATAAAAATGAATTTTATTTTTTTAAAAAAAATTATTTTATAAGGGGGTATCCTATGATTGATTTGAGAAAATTGTAACTTTTTTCTCATATTCTCGAGGTGATATTATTTCGAAAATCTTGGAAATAATTTCAATATAGCCAAATTGATGGATTTTAATCCACTTATTTTATGGGATCATGACTCCAAATATTGGAGTAATGAGGGGTAAAATAAGATTTTTTTTTTAAAAAAAATCTCTTTTACCTAAATAAACTTTTTTTTTCCTAAAATCAATTTTTTTCAATTCAAAATTAAAATTTGGCTACCGTTTTAAACGAGTGTTGTGGGGTTCTAACACCTTCCCCATACACAAACAACTCCCGAATCCAAATCTGGTTTTCGCATACCATTTTTTTTTATAAAAAAAGTTATTTTATTCTATTTTGGTGCCCAATCACAACATAAAAAAGATTGGTGGCGACTCCTTTTTTAAATCTTCTCTTTTTGAGAACGTCGGTCACTCTACGTCGCAGGTACATGGCGATAAGTAGAATAAATAACTCTTACTTATTTTGCAGCTCCCTTGGGGTTTAGTGATTGATATGCACTTTAGTGAAGGTCTCCTCGATTCAGAGCAGTATTGTTCTCCCTTCCATCTTTATTAGTTGTCCTTAAGAATGCTTAAGTGAGTACTTTAAACATTAAGAGCATTGTATGCTTTAACCATGAGGAGGAGATGTGTTGTTCCAAATCTGATTTTGGGCTTAATTGAAAACTTTTCTGTTGATGAGACTGTGTGTTGTTAGCGTTTATAGGGTGTTGCATGCCTTTGTGTTTATGAAGTTATTTACTTGCTTTGGGATTTCAAAATGATCTATTTTGACTATCGAATTCCATATTAGTTGTTGTTTTCATGGTTTTGATATGCATGATGTAGGTAGTTGATTCATTGTGTTTAAGCAAGTAAAAATAGGAAAGATGATTGGTGTCCCTTGTTTAAAAATTAAGTTTCTACATGTGTTTTAATTTTATGGTAAAAAGTGTGTTGTTTTTTGTAGAAACTTGGTATATATCTCCTTGAAAATAAAAAGTTAAGGCCAAATCTTAGAGTTAATGAAAATAAGGGTTGTTGTTTGTGTTTGAGCCACGAGTGTGTTATCTTGTTTGGTGTTTCTCGAAGTCAAGCTTGTCATTAGGGTTCTTTAGTGCGCTTATGGTTAGTGTATTAATCAAAATAGTTAGGATTCAACTCCTAAGCCAAAAGTTTGAAAACTAGAAGCCATGACAAGTTAGATAACTCATACATGTTTTAGAGTACTCCAAAATTAGTAAACTCGAAATTTATGATAATTTCAAGTTTGGGAGAGTTACCCGACCTCCCTAACTTAATGAGGACATTGAGTACTCTAAGTTGAAAAAAAAAAGAAAAAAGAGAGAAAAAAAGAAAACCTTTCATTTCTCTAAAACTCCATTAGGCTAGCCAAAAATATGCTACTTATTTTATTGTTTAGAGTCAGTTTAGGCAACTTGGTGCTCGATGACAGGAGGTCTGGGCACTAACCATGTTGGCCTCTTGGAGCGAAGGTATCAAGCGAGAAGCTTGTACCCATTGCTTAGGTGTGCTGTGTTAACCACGTGTGTCATTCTAAGAACTACGGGAGAGTCTCATTGCTTAGGTGCGCTGCGCTAACCACGTGTTCCATTCTAAGAACTATGGGAGAGTAAAAAAATAATAAAAATAAAAAATATATTAAAAAAACAACACAAAAAAATAAGAAAAAAAATCCTAGCCCTAAGTAGTGAGTTTTATGAAAGTGGAGGAGAATAATGCACATATTTGTTTTTTTTAAATATATAAAAAAATAGAAAGAAATGATCATAAAATTGTAGTCATACGAGTTTTGGAGTG
Source organism: Trichosanthes cucumerina (assembly GCA_036507285.1). Classification (NCBI taxonomy): domain Eukaryota; kingdom Viridiplantae; phylum Streptophyta; class Magnoliopsida; order Cucurbitales; family Cucurbitaceae; genus Trichosanthes; species Trichosanthes cucumerina. Next base: position 21,870,159 of record CM071841.1, read on the forward strand.
TGACTTATCTTTAACAATAAGTTCCTTGATTTGAATGATTAGGATTCTAGTGGTTGAGCTTGAGGGTAGGTGTCGAATCCTAGTTGGTTTGCTCTTGGCTATTGATGCATAAGTGTAACTAGGAAACCCCAGGTGAGCCACTTAGAAAACATGGAATGAATGGTGACTTGTAGCTTAGAACATAAGTATTCAATCCTTGTTTAATTAACCCCAATGATTTGAGTCTTTAAAAGTCTTAAAGTCTTTAGGGAATAGATCTCATTGAGGACAATGAGTAGTTCAAGTTTGGGGTTTGATAACTCGCCATAGGAGAGTTATTTTACTAGAATTTTAGTGCTTATACTACTTGAATTGCATAGAATTCATTGAGCCTCATGTTATTTTATCCCTAAATTGTGAATGTTAGCTAGAAAATCTTGAATTTAAACATTAGGTCGAAAAGAATTAATTTTGATGTTTTTATGCTTTAATTTAAGAAATTTGGAAAAATAAGCTAACAAGTAATTAAAGACCAGAAGACGAAATTTTAACTCCAGAAAAATTCTCTCATATTTAGTTGATCCATAATTTAATTGATGAATTTATTTGAGATTTTTCTGTGTGCAGGAGATGTTCAAAATTTATAGGAGTCCCTAAGGGCATATTAGATCATTTTACCCTTACCCGAAGGGTAAAATGATCTTTCTACTCCTAAGGGCATTTTTGTAATTGGTGGAGTTAGGGCAACACCATTATATAAGGAGGCTAGGGTTCACAAGTGCAAGGTGGAGAAGGAGTTGCCGCAAAAGAGGTAGAGACCGAGAGAGAAGGGGAACCGTGTGATTGCTACAACAAAAGTGTGTGTTGTAGAGAAAAATCGTGAAGGTGCCATTGCTGTAACATGAAGGGAATGGAAATCCCGCAACGGAAATGACATGAAACGTCGTGGTTTTACGTTATGCTACTTATTTCTTAAAATTGAACCTATCTCATAAATTATAGCCTAAACATGCAATTTAGAAGAAGAAAACAGAAAGTAGATGGAATACTTACTTGTTGAAGAACCTTTCTTCGACAATTTCTTCTCTGATCACGAACTTTTCGTGCCAACGATCTCTTTACGCGATCTCTCGAACTGAACAGATTGAACACCTCCAAAATGATCTTCTCGGTTGTTCTCGATCGGTTGAGGGAGAGTGGTGGGACTCCCTTTAGTTTTTGGGTGGAGAGAGTTTGGTGAGATTAGAGAGAGTTTGAGAGAGAATTCTTCTTCTCTTCGATGCCAAATCCAAAAAATGAACTTATCCACTCCAAAAGGCTTCTCACCAAGCCTTTATATAATGGTGAGTGGTGGAGTTGAAATCTCCACCAAATCACCATTTTACCACAACCTTATAATATGCAAATCATATTTGCATATTACATATAATAAGGTATCTCATACCTTATTATACAAATCTCATTTGTATAATTGTGAAATTTTAAATTGAATCACATCCAATTAAATTTATCTCAATTCAATTTCTCCAAATTAGCACTAATTAATCAATTAGTCTAACTTATAGTTTATTATGAATCTCATTCACATTAAACTATATATTATGTCAATCATATCTCATATAAATGACATAAAAACCCTTTTAATGAATTTGAACACTTCAAATCCACACCAAACTGTAAACCCTCAATTTATCAAGTTTGAGCCAACCGAAGGACCTAATGGACCTACAGATGACGAGCTCCAATGATTCGATATTAACCTGTCAAACTCTTTGACCCTGTTATTCAACATTCATTAGCTACGGTAACACTCCACTAAAGCCCGTAGCTGCACTCCTATCACTGTAGGACAAGTTGCATCCATTGATATAACCAATGCCCATGAGTCGACCCTTCACAGGTTGTTCGTAGACACTGTTGGGTCAAATTACCGTTTTACCCCTGTGTCTGCCTCTTGCTCCTTAAGTCCCACTGCTCCTCTAATGAACAACAACGTTGTATGGTCCAACCATAAACAACATCTCTCTCGGGCCAGTGAGAGAGTGGGCGCCTATTGTCCAAGCCCTGGAGACAACACTTAAGGGAACAAGCCCTCTAGTTTCCCTAATTTGGGAACGAGTGAATTTCATCTCGCGTAGTTAAGTTCCCAGCTCCCCACATGGTCCTGTCCCTAAGAAGATAGACATATTGTGCGAGTAACTGTGACCACCCTCACCCGTACTAGTCAATGGACAAACCCCTACAGACAGAAGTCCATAACATGTTTAGGATTAAGGTAGAGTCACTATTGGTCATCTACAAAGTTATTAGCCCTATACTGTTAACAATGTTACATCAGTAAGTCTAATAATTCACGGTTCGGTCTTGTATAATCTCATTGCACATGATGCCTCCACTCGCATGTCAACCCCATGACCTAGTTGGATCACCTCGTTTGTATCTAATACAAAGTGGGTCGCATCCACAATGTATCCTGGATTAGGTCTCCAACCCTATCCATATACTGTAGACCATTTGGGTCATTAACTCGAACGTGATCGTCCATGTGTGTCCACTACACACCGTTGAAGTTCTAGTTCTCTCATAATTCAATGACCTTGGAGCTTAGTTTATTGGATTAAGTTTATAAATATGCGAGACACAAAGTGATGAAAAATAACTCTTATTTATTTCAACTTGTAATATTACAAACTTACACGAGATTAGGACATACATCCCAACAAACTACCACTTGGACTAAGCTAGTGGAGTACAAAATACATTTCTCAAATGTACAGTAATAATACAATAAACTAGGGCATTGAATACCCCTTACAATACTCCCACTTGCCCTAGTCAGGAAGCACTCGAAGACCTAGACTCTCTAGGTGGCCCTCAAACACTTTAGCCGTGAGGGCGTTTATAAATGGATCAGCAACGTTGTGCTCCGACGCTCTCTGCGAGACTGTCACTCTCTGCGGTGCACAATCTCCCGTATCAGGTGATACTTCCGCTCAATATGCTTGCCCCTCTTATGAATCTGAGGTTCTCTCGAGTTGGCTACTACACCACTGTTGTCACAAAACAGGGTCGCTGGCAAGTTCATATTTGGAACAACTTCCAATTCTATCATGAACTTCCTAAGCCAAACAGCTTCCTTTGTAGCTTCATAAGCCGAAACATACTCGGCTTCCATCGTGGAATCAGCGATGCATCCCTGCTTGATGCTTCACCACACTACAACTCCTCCATTCAGAATGAAGGCTGACCCCGAAGTGGATTTCCTAGAATCCTTATCGATCTGAAAGTCAGAGTCTGTGTATCCCGTAAGGATCAAATCCCCACTTCCATACACAAGGTTGTAGTTCCTCGTTCTCCTAAGATACTTTAGGACTTCCTTAACAGTTGTTCAGAGATTTAATCCTGGATTGGATTGATACCTACTGACAATCCCAACCGCATAAAAGATGTCAGGCCTAGTACACAACATGACATACATGAGGCTCCCTATAGCTGAAGCATAGGGGATTCATCTCATATCCTCAACATCTTGAGGCGTCTTAGGACATTGATCCTTAGACAGGTGAACCCCATGCCTAAAAGGCAGCAAGCCCTTCTTGGAGTTCTGCATCTTATATCTAGACAACTGTTGGGATGTATGTCTTCATCTCGTGTAGTTTGTAATATTCCAAGTTGTAAATAAATAAAAGTTATTTATTTGAACTTTGTGACATAAATAAGAGTTATTTATTTGAACTTTGTGTCTCACATTTTTTCATAAACTTAATCCAATAAACTAAGCTCCAAGGTCATTGTATTATGAGAGAACTGAGAACTTGAACGGTGTGTAGTGGACACACAGGGAGGATCACGTTCGAGTTAATGACCCGAACGGTCTACAGTATATGGATAGAGTTGGAGACCTAATCCTGGATACGCTGTGGATGTGACCCACTTTGTATTAGATACAAACGAGGTGATCCAGCTCGTTCATGTGGTTGACATGCGAGTGGGGGCATCCTATGCAATGAGATTGTACAAGACCGGACCATGAATTATTAGACGTACTGATGTAACACCGTTAACAGTATAGGGCTAATAGATTCGTAGATGACCATTAGTGACTCGACCTGAATCCTGGGCGGGTTACGGACTCCTGTCTGCGGGGACATGTCCTTTGACTAGTACGGTGAGGGTGGCCACTATTGCTCGCCCAATATGCCTATCTTCTCAGGGACAGAAGCACGTGGGGACCTGGGAACTTAACTATGCAAGAAGGAGTTCACTCGTTCCCGACTTAGGGAAATTAGAGGGGTTGTTCTCTTAAGTGTTGTCTGCAGGGCTTGAACAACGGGGCCCCAACCTCTCATTGGCCCGAGAGGGTTGTTGTTTATGGTTGGACCATACAACGTTGTTGTTCATTAGAGGAGCAGTGGGACTTAAGGAGAAAGAGGTAGACACAGGGGTAAGACGGTAATTTGACCTAGCAGTGGCTACGAACAACCTGTGAATGGTCGACTCACGGGTATTGGTTATATCGATGGACACAACTTGTCCTATAGTGATGGGAGTGCAGCTACGGGCTTTAGTGGAGTGTTACCGTAGCTAATGAATGTTGAATAACCGGATCAAAGAGTTTGACAGGTTAGTCTCGGATCATTGGAGCTCGTTATCTGTAGGTCTATTAAGTCCCTCGGTTGGCTCAAATTGGACAAATTGAGGGTTTATAGTTTGGTATGAATTTGAAGTGTTCAAATTCATTATTTGGGTATTTATGTCATTTATATGAGATATAAATGACATAATATATAGTTTCCTGTGAATGAGATTCATAATAAACTATAGTATAGCCTAATTGATTAATTAGTGTTAATTGGAGAAATTGAATTGAGAGAAATTAAATTGAATGTGATTCAATTTAAAAATCCACAATTATGCAAATGAGATTTGTATAATAAGGTATGAGATACCTTATATTATGTGATATGCAAATATGATTTGCATATCATATGGTTGTGGTAAAATTGTGATTGGGTGGAGGTTTTAAATCCATTACACAATAGTATTTAAAGGCTTTGCAAGAAGCCTTTGTTGAAGCTCTTGCCATTTTTTGGATTTTGATCCAAAGAGAGCAAAGCATTTTCTCTCAACTCTCTCTCAATTGTCTCAAATCTCTCCTCACCCAAAAGCTAAAAGGAGTCCCACCTACTCTCCCTCAACCTCCCGAGAACAACCGAGAAGTCCCTTTGGAGGCGTCTTGCTATTCCGTTCGAGGATCGAGATCGAGGAGATCGTTGGTTCGAGAGAGATCGTGACCGAATGAGGAAAGCGTTGAAGAAGAGTTCTTCAACAAGTAAGTAGCGTATTCCTTGTTGTTTTTCCTTCTTTTATGCATGTTTAGCCTAGGATCTATGAGATAAGAATTACACAACGAATCAACGACGTTTCACAACGTCTTCCACTGCGGGAATTCTCAATCCCTTCAACAACATCTTGTCAATATATGATGTCTTAGACATGGCTAACGTTCTGTTCTTCCGGTTCCAGACTATCTGGACACCTAAAACATACTAGGTCTCTCCAAAATCTTTCATTTGGAATTGCGAAGCCAACCATTTCTTAATGTCAGTAAGAAATCCTACCTCATTCCCAATTTACAGGATATCATCCACATACAATATTAGAAATTTGACAGTGTTGTTGACGATTTTCTTGTATACACAAGGCTCATCAACATTTTGATCAAAGCCATAAGATTTGATTGGCTTATAAAACCTTATATTCCAAGATCTCGAGGCTTGTTTCAGTCCATAAATAAACCTCTGAAGCCGACAAACCTTTTGCTCTTGGCCTTGGGCAATGAACCCCTTGGGTTGGTCCATGTAGATCGTCTCATCAAGATTTCCATTGAGAAAGGTTGTCTTGACATCCATCTATCATACCTCATAGTCATAATATGCGGCAATGGCTAGAACGATCTTGATAGACTTTACCATGGCAACAGGAGAAAAGGTTTCCTCATAGTCAACCCCTTCAACCTGGGTAAACCCCTTTGCCACTAGTCTAGCTTTGAAGGTTTGCACCTTCCCATCTACGCCACGTTTACGCTTGTAGATCCACCTGCAACCAATAGGTTTGACCCCATCCAGTTAGTCTACAAGCTCCCTGACGGAATTGAAGTACATCGACTCGATTTCATGGTCCATAGCTTTAATCCATTCGTCTTTATCAACGTCTGTCATTGCCTGATCATAGGTTAATGGATCCTCGCAGTCATCATCAGGAGTGACGACTTGGATTTCAGCTAAACCCATGTAATGTTCAGGTTGTCTCACAGCCCTCCCACTACGTCGAAGCATTCTCAACTCTTGAGAACGGACTTGACTAAACGAGCTAGGATCAACAACACTTGCTGACGTACTAACTCCATCAGCAACCCTTGCTGATGTACTGCCCATTTCATTTAACACAATCTTACTCCTTGGTAAGTGCTCCCTGACGTGGTCTTCCTCAAGGAAAGTGGCGTTTGTTGATACAAACACCCTATTTTCCTTAGGATCGTAAAGTAGACCACCTCTGGTCTCTTTTGGGTAGCCTACAAAGAGGCATAACTTTGAACGGGGTTCCAACTTCTTCGAGTTTGACACAAACACATGGGTCGGGCATCCACAAATCCTGAAATGGTGTAAACTGCCTTTACGTCCATTCCAATGTTTGAAAGGTGTTTCTGAAACACTTTTCGATAGAACGTTGTTCAAAATGTAAATCGCAGTCTCCACTGCGTAACCCCAAAAAGAATCAGGGAGACGAGCATAGCATATCATCGACCAAACCATGTCCAACAGGGTTCAGTTTCTCCTCTCCGATACACCATTCTGCTGTGGCATACCAGGTGCTGAGAGTTGGGACGTAATTCCTTATTCTATCATATAGTCCTGGAATTCAGTGTCCATGTACTCTCCACCTCGATTCGATCGAAGTGTTTTTATCGTTTTACCTAACAGGTTTTCAACTTCAGTCTTGTACTCCTTGAACTTTTCAAGAGTTTCAGACTTCCTATGCATTAGGTAAATATACACATACCTCGAATAGTCATCTATGAAAGATACAAAGTATTCGTAACCTCCTCGTGCTTTAACACTCATCGGACCACAAAGGTCAGAATGTATAAGCTCAAGAGGCTATTTGGCTCTATATCATTTTCCACTAAAAGGGCGTTTGGTCATTTTGCCTTCAAGGCATGACTCACATACCTGTAAAGAGTTTTCTTCCAACTCGCTTAGAAGCCCACTCTTCACTAGTCTCTCAATCCTATTGAGATTGATGTGGCCTAACCTTAGATGCCAAAGATGAGCATTTTCTTTAGGAGAAACTTTCATTCTTTTAGTTCGTGTTTCAGCCGTTTTAAACAATTCAGTATTCAAAACACTTTTGACCGAATTAGGCTTTAAAACGTATAAATTACTCTCAAGCGAAGCAAAACATAACAAATTTCAATTTCTAGAAATAAGCTTTATTACTAGAAAATTGAACGAAAATACAATGTTCTAAGAGGCAGAAAATAGAAACTAGGTTTCGAGTAAACCCTGGAACTATTTACAAATTGTCTAATAAAATGTAATTCGTGCCAAAAAACAGCTTCACTGTGCCGACTGCTGCAGCAGAGACAACCTCCCCAGATTCAACCCGCAGTAGTATCCAGACAGAGTCATTACTCTCCACTAAACAAGTTTCAGTTACAAGTAAATCACATTTACCTTCTTTCATCCTGTCGGCAAGGAACTTGGGATAGTTTCTCTTCTAGTGACCAACCCCGTTGCAGTGGAAACACTTTCCTTTTTTCGTAACCTCCTTGACCTTTTTGTCCTTCTAGGCGGTAGCGCGGTCAGCTTTACCATTCTTCAACTTCTTCTTCTTCCCTTTCGAGCCTGAAGAACCTACAGATTTTGTCCCAGAGGTCGAACCCTTATGATAGGACCTGAAGGCAACATTTGCTTCAGCTTCCGATCCCCTGATTCTCATCAAGGGCTGGAAGTTCTGTAGTTCATTTAGTAAGGTGGTCAGATTGTAGCTAATTTTGTTCATAACAATATTGCAACGAAACTGAAGGAAACTCTTCGAAAGAGTCTCCATGATAAAGATGACCTGGCTCGACTCGTCAATCGAAGCCCCGTTCATCTCTGCCAGGTTAAAGTGGATCATCATGTCCAGAACGTGTTCACAGACAGACGCCCCCTCCTTCATCCTTGCATTGAAGACGTGTTTGAGGGCATCGGGTTGGACCTAAAAGGACTATTGTCCAAACATTTCCTGTAGCGATTTCATGATCTCCTTAGCGGTGACCATATCCTCATGCTTCTTTGCCAATAGTTCAGACAAGCTGGCAATAATGTAGACCTTGGCCTTTTCATTGGCCCTGATCCACTGATCGTACGCATCACAAACACTTCGTGATGCGGTCGAGCCCGACACCTGAGGACACTCCTCAGTGAGCACAAACTTTAGGTCGTCAGTTACCAGTATTTTGTTGATATTATTCTTCCACGTTTGGAAATTGTCACCTACGAGTTTATCAGAAGCGAATAGAGTGATAATTGAACTTGACATTTTGTTTGCTGAAAATAAGAAAAACTTTGTATCAGTCTCACAAAAAACTTTGAAAATCCAATGAAGTTTTAGCAAATTTTTATCCTATGATCCCTAAGTCATTAAAAATTGCAATGATACCCCAAAGGTTTAGAATGACTGCCACCGAAGGGTGAACAGAAACACTCCTCCTCTGGGACGAGACTTTCTCGACCAGACCCTAATACCATAATAAATCTTATTCTATTAGGCATCCAGTTACCATTATTCGGTCTGAATCCATTAACTCTTAATGAATCCCGTGAGTGTCACCCTCTATTTTTAAATTTCAGAGTATCCGTCCAAATAATAGCCACCGAAGCGTGAACTATGAAGGAAAACCAACAAGAAAATTGTATCCCTTTCAAGAATTCACGGTGTTCTGACTCCCATGATCAAGACCCTCTGAAGGGATTGTCTGGTCAAGGCCAAACTAGCAGGCGGATCATAGGCGTCTCACGATGTGAATAGATAAAAGAGACCGTGGGTCCCGTTTTCACAGGTCTCCATCCCACTCACTATAAGTACTCTCTTCATTCACGTTGAATATTGACCCATACAAATACCATCCGAAGGGGGACGCTCCCATTTGCGCCACGAGGCCGAGTATGGATCTCACGGTGTGAACTTAACGGAGATTTGTGGATGGAAAATAAAATGTATCTCACACACTTTATTTCCTCCCACTCAACATCTTAAGTTAATTGGGATTGACCTAGATAAATCGATTAATATTTACCTAAGTCTACCAATATAACACTTATATTAGATTAGCCTAAGTCTATAATCACATTATCAACTTAGGTCTATGTGAGTAATTTAATCAACTTTAATTAAACGTTACTCACGAGAATATAACCTATGAATCTCTGGACCAAATTCACTTCCAGATCGGTTCCCAGGTAGGGGTGTTCCACAAAGCGTCAGCTTAAATACCCCAGTCTTAGACAGAACCTTCCTTAGATAGAGTTACTAATTAGTCTCCATTCATAAGTCATATTAGATTTCCTAATTCTAATCTTATTAGAACTAGAAAACCTAAGTCTAAATATTCAAGTTTTAAACCATTTAAAACTAATAATTAACTTACGTTACATGCATTACTATATTATAATGTTTGATCATTCATCACATGAATAATAAACTATATAATATACATACATCACATGTATAAATGCATGTCAATGCTTTTAATCTAAGAAATATAAGACTTATATTAATTAAATTAAAAACATATATTATATTATAACTCTTACAATATAATCCTATCATGCATACTATATATTATAACTCTTATAATATAAATATGATGCATGAAATGTTTAACCTAAGGTGTGATTTTAATCTATATGGCATACATTATGCGCATAGAAAAATAAGTTTCATACATCACATGCATAAAATTAAATAAACATCAATATTGGACCAGTTTTGGCACCCTAGAGACTTTAATTAAATTAATTAACATTAATATAACAATTAAATAAATTAAAAAACGTTGGTTAGAGCTAGAAACCACTCCCACGAAGCCTAGTATGCCACTCCCAAGCGTCTTTCTCACGTGAACTGCCCACTACGTTGCAACGTTACAACGCTGCAGCGCCAACGTCAAGCCTCGCATGCCCAACGCCCAACTCTTCTCTGCAGCACAACCACCATCCGCGCGGACGACGTTGAGATGCCGAAGAACAACGTCTCAACGCCATCGAACGACGCGGACTTACAGACTCGATTTACTTACAATTTGCCAAAAACAACAGGCCTTTACATTGATCTCATCAACGAAAAATGTAAATCTAAAATTAAGTTCCAAAACCGAAAACATCCAACATGCAAACCAAAATTCATCTCATGAATTAAAGCATACCCACCTAATTTTAAGAAATACAGATTGCACAACGAAATAGCCAACAATTGGCTCTGATACCAATTGAAGGGAATGAAAATCCCGCAGTGAAAACGACATGAAACGTCGTGGTTTTACGTTATGCTACTGATTTCTTAAAATTGAACCTATCTCATAAATTCTAGGCTAAACATGCAAGATGAAATACTTACTTGTTGAAGAACCTTTCTTCGACAATTTCTTCCTCGATCACGAACTCATCATGCCAACGATCTCTTCACGCGATCTCTCGAACCGAACAGATTAGACACCTCCAAAATGATCTTCTCAGTTGTTCTCGATCGGTTGAGGGAGAGTGGTGGGACTGCCTTTAGTTTTTGGGTGGAGAGAGTTTGGTGAGATTAGAGAGAGTTTGAGAGAGAATTCTTCTTCTCTTGGATGCCAAATCCGAAAAATGAACTTATCCACTCCAAAAGGCTTCTCACCAAGCCTTTATATAATGGTGAGTGGTGGAGTTGAAATCTCCATCAATTCACCAGTTTACCACAACCTTATAATATGCAAATATGATTTGTTGGGATAAGGTATCTCATACCTTATTATACAAATCTCATTTGTATAATTGTGAAATTAAATTGAATCACATTCAATTTAATTTCTCTCAATTCAATTTCTCCAAATTAGCACTAATTATTCAATTAGGCAAACCTATAGTTTATTATAAATCTCATTTATATTAAACTATATATTATGTCAATTATATCTCATATAAATGACATAGATACCCTTTTAATGAATTTGAACACTTCAAATCCACACCAAACTGTAAACCCTCAATTTATCCAGTTTGAGTCAACTGAGGGACCAAATGGACCTATAGATGACGAGCTCCAATGATTCGAGATTAACTTGTCAAACTCTTTGACCCGATTATTCAACATTCATTAGTTACGACAACACTCCACTAAAACCCGTAGCTGCACTCCCATCACTATGGGACAAGTTGTGTCCATTGATATAATAATTAATTCCCATGAGTCGACCCTTCACAAGTTGTTCGTAGACACTACTGGGTCAAATTACCGTTTTACCCCTGTGTCTACCTCTTGCTCCTTAAGTCTCATTGCTCCTCTAATGAAAAACAACGTTGTATGGTCCTACCATAAACAACAACCCTCTCGGGCAAGTGAGAGGGTGGGCACCCGTTGTCCAAGCCCTGGAGACAACACTTAAGGGAACAACCCCTCTAGCTTCCCTAATTCGAGAACAAGTGAATTAACATCTCGCGTAGTCAAGTTCCCAGCTCCCTACATGGTCCTGACCTTGAGAAGATAGGCATATTGGGCGAGTAACTGTGACCACCCTCACCCGTACTAGTCAAAAGACAGACCCTTGCAGACAGGAGTCCATAACACGCCCAGGATTACGGTCGAGTCACTATTGGTCATCTACAAAGTTATTAGCCCTATACTGTTAACGGTGTTACATTAGTAAGTCTAATAATTCACGGTCCAGTCTTGTACAATCTCATTGCACAGGATGCCCCCATTCGCATGTCAACCACATGAACGAGTTGGATCACCTCGTTTGTATCTAATACAAAGCGGGTCGCATCCACAGCGTATCCATGATTAGGTCTCCAACCCAATCCGTATACTGTAGATCGTTCGGGTGATTAACTTAATTCATCTTGGAATATTACAAACTTACACGAGATTATGACATACATCCCAACATAACAATCGACAAAGTGAGGAGAAAAATCGAGAGCATCATTGTTATTTGGTTTTTCACAGACGACGCTCACAAAGTTGTCGTTTATCGAAGTTTCCACCGTCAGATTTAGCTGAAATTTTGTCTTGCGGACTCATAGGGCTTCGTTTTGAACGGTTGGATCGGTGTTTTGAACTTTGGTTTGTCAGATATTTCTGTCACGTTGGGAGATCACTACTGTTTGATTTTTCATAGACGACGCTCACAAAGTTAGCATTTTCCAAAGTTTCCACCGTTGGATTTTATTGCAATTTTGTCAGCCTATTGGGGACTCAATGGGTTTCGTTTTGAATGGTTGGATTGTTGTTTGGAGCTTTGATTTATCATATATTGCTATCGAATAGAACCTGCAAAAACTGAAACCTGCGGCTATTGCCTGCTATTTTCAGTGGGATCTTTTGGCGTTTTGCTGAAGCAAAACACGTGTCACCTGCCTCGCGTAAATCATTCCTAATCTCTACTTGTATTTGCTTGTTGTCTCTGTGATTTGACATTGATTGGGTCGATTTTTACTCATTGTTTTAGAATAAATTCATGACTGTTTTTGGGCTTAATTTAGGTTGTCTTTGTGATACCGTTGAAACAGTTAAATATAAATTCTTTAATCAGTGAAAGCGTGCATAAATTAGAGATTTGTGAGTTGATTTACATTATGAACTAAATTGCCTTAGACAAGGGTTAGGTTGTTTTCAATGTGAATTTTGGAACAAATTTATGATTGATACCATTGTTGAATTTATGAACTTTTATTGATTTTTAATGGTGCATGAGAATTAAAATTGGCCAATTTATTTCTCTAGAATTCATGAACTTGAGAAAGCTAGTGAATTAGAAAACTAAAATTTCATTCTTGGATTCTTGAGTTGATTAGGAATAATCAACCCACCTAGAACCTTAAATAGTGAGCATAATTTAGATCACAATTGAGGGATTGTAGATTTTAAAACTTAATGACTTTGAGAAATTCATTTGAATACTTGTGTAGGTAAATTTAAGGCATCACTCAAATTTTCATTCCAATTGAACATGAAAACTCCAACCTAACCCAAGCCTATTTTCCATAAAATCTCGTCTCTTGCATCTTCCCCTTGTTTGCATTCTCTTCTCCCCTCATTTAAATTCAGTTAATTTTCTTGTGTCTTGTTTTGTCTTCTCTCACTTATCACATCATTTTATTTATTTTCAACAGTAAATTGCACACTCATACATTACATTAAAATAAGAAAATTTTTCTAGGACACTCATTCATTTAGGTCTAGCTAGTCCTCGTGGGATCGATACTTTAACTTATCACTTGCTGCTATGGACCGTGTATACTTGCACGTCGTAGAAGTGTCGGAGTCTTATTCTAATTTACATTAGTTTAGGGCACTCGATATTTTTGTATCAGTCGTCGATAGTGAAGGTTGCCCACTAGTAGTCGTCATAGAAGGTCATCATAGGTGGTTGTTTGTTGCTAAAGAGGGTTGTCGATTGCTGGAGATGACCATCGATCGCCAAAGATAATCGTTGGAGGTAGTTTTCGGTCGTTTGAGAAGGTCATCAGAGGTGGTTGTCAATTGCTAAAGAAGGTTGTCGGTTCTAGAGGAAGTACTTGCTCGCTGAAGATGGTCACCGATCGCTGAAAATGGTCATCGGAGGTAGTTTTTAATCGCCAGAGATGGTCACTAATCATCGAAAATGGTCATCAAAGGTGGTTTCGATCATTATAGATGGTCACCGGACGCCGGAGATGGTCGTCCGAAGAGGTTTTCGATCGTCAGTCGTCAAAGATGGTCACCGATTGTCGGAGATGGTCGTCAGAGGAGGTTTTCGATCGCCGAAGATGGTCGTTGGAGGTGGATCGTTAGTGGTGGTCGTCAGTTGTTGAAAAAACGATGATAAAATGTGTTAATAGGGTTACTGTACAAGTCGGTGGAGTTAATATCCTAAGTCGGAAAAGTTGAGTTGAGTTAATTTATTAATGAGCCAAACACTGAGTTGGGTTTAAAACTCAACCTAACTCAACTCAACTCATGGGGCCAAACACCCCTTATAGATACAGAAGTGAACATGTGTACAATCATCAAATAAAGCCTTCAAAGGCATCTTCAAGTTGTGGCATTTGAGTGCACACACCAAAGAATAACATCATTTTTTTTTCTTTTTTACATTTTTTCTTTTTTTGTTTCACTTTGTTTTTTTTTTTCACTTCACCACTTTTCTTTTTCCACTTTTTTTAAACAATTCATTTCTTCATTTTTTTCACACTTTTTAACCTCTTTTTTTTTTCAAACATTTTCTTTTTTCTTCTTTTTCTTTTTTTTTTTTACAATATCTCATACTTTTATTTTATTTTTTTTATTATAGACTTGATATTTACCGATTTGGAAATATTTCCACGGTAAACTCTTCAGAAAATATTCATCCACCAAGAAGGTAAACATGTAAGTAATTTTCTTAGTGTAAAATAATACATGAGCCTTATTATTTTGATTTACAGCTAAGACCTTCTTTGAAGTGAGGGTGACCAAAGGCTCCTGGCTTAGGCTCATGACGGTTCGCCTTCATGGTTTCTCGCAGCTTCAACATCGATGGTGACAAAGACTCTTAGCTTAGGCTAAGGACAACTCACCTTCATGGTTTTACGACTTCAACATCGAAGGTGATAAAGGTGTTGAGTTTTGGTTTTACGCACTAAAACTCGTAGATAGTAAATGTAAACAATTGATTATTATTATTATCAATAATGTGTTATTGAGTTTATTCAATAAAAGTTGTTGAATTTTGTTGTATTAATTTTGATTTAAATAACAATAAACCCAATAAAGTAACATCCTAGGTTGTATTATGCATCTTGAATTGTATGTGGGGGCATACGGGGATCAATGTTCAAAAAACAACCTAAAGGGTCTATAGTATAGGGATGAGACTTGGTACCTTATCATGGTGACACTATAGATATAACCCACTTTGTATTTGATATAAACCCAATGATCCACCGCGTTCGTGTAGGTAACATGCGAGTGAAGGTATCATATGCAATAAGTTTGCATATGACCGGACCGCGAAATAGTAACCAATAGATGTAATATGTTGACTATTTAGGTTTCTATTTCAATTGGATGACTTAGGCAACTTAGTCTTAATCCTGAGTGTATTGTGTACTCCTATTCATGAGTGATTGTCCTTTGTTTTGTATGGGTGAGAGTGACCAGATCGTCGACTCAATAAGCCTATCATTTTGGGGACAAGACGAGTGAGGGGTTGAGAACATAATTACACAAGATGAAATTCATGCCTTCTCGACTTTAAGAGAAAGTAGATGAATGTTCCCTTAAGTGGTGTCTCCGAGACTTGAATAAATGGCCCTACCCTCTCATTGGCCCGAGAGGGGTTTTCTATTTAATAGGTTGGACTTTAAACATGTTGTTCATTCACTACTACAAAATTGGGTTTTAATGACGGGCGCGCGTCCGTCATCAAAGCGAGTGGGTTATTGTTTCTTACAATGACGGTCGCTTTTTAATGACGGACATTGCCCGTCATTAAAACTGTCCGTCATTATAGGCTACAATGACGGATGCTTTTTGATGACGGGCATTGCCCGTCATTATAGGTCAATGTCCGTCATTAAAAAGTGACATTTTTCACCTATGACCAACTTTTAATGACAGGCAATGTCCGTCATCTTTTGTCAATAATTAAATAAAAAAAATTATTGCAAATGTGTCTAACCAACAATATTTATCTTTCCTTTACCTATATACACAATAAAATCTCAATAGTAATTACATTTTTATACAACAAGTAACTTCACAAAACTTAATTTTTAATTAATATACCGTGCATAATGATTTAGAACAAAATTCAAAGGAAACTACAATCAACGAAAAAACAACACTTGACAAACGATCCAACATATTAGGAAAAATACAAGCAATTTACACATGTTGTACCACATCTACCAATCAAAACACTTCTTGCATGAAGCTCAACACCAAAATCAGAAACCTGCAAACAACACTTCAAGCTATATAAAGCTATCTAATTTTCCATGAATTGATAATAGTTGCTTCTGATTCCCTTTTGAGAATATAACAAACTAGCAACACGCATCCAAAAACACATGAAAAAGCAATAACACATATCCATTAGAAATAGTTAGTAGTTCTAAGCAAAATCATCTTCACCGACATTAACCCACTGCAAAATTGATCATTAATCCCTATTTCATAGCTTGATCATCAACACCTTCATCCTCATCGGTAGCTTCAGAAGAAGGATTTGCACCAATGCACACATCAATAGCTCCTTAAACAACACACTGCAATAAAACGATGTATGAAAGGAGTAAAGCATAGTGTTGATATCCACTCAATTGAGTTAAATACTTAGTTTCATCAATTATATACTCGATAACATTAAGATACACCAATTTCTTTCCATAAAAGACTGTTCACATACATGAAAAGGTGAAAAAAATACAGTAAACTAACCTTTCACTTGACTTCCAAGATCATTCCATTCTCATGTTCCTTGTATGGGAACGAATCCGAGAGAAGCTCATCACCTAATGTCAAAAGCAAAATAAATACATACATTACTTTGACACTAATCATGAAAAGAAAGAAGTCCACAACCCATAAGAGAACACTCCAAAACTTCACATGACATATAAGCATGAAAAAACATATATCAAAGACCAACCCCATTTGGTGGTCGGTAAGACGAAAAATTTATAGAAGATATTTGGTCAATAGTGAATTAAGGTCATAGATCCAAAAACCAACTATATTGTGCAAAGGGATCATTGTGCAAAGGGATCCAAAAACCAGTATTGCACACTAGATTGTTGTGTTATCTCATAACTTTAGCACGCCTTTGCAGGGGTCAACATTGCACATGAAAACAAGGGCATCCAAAAAGGATTTTAAAAAACCTTGCATATCAAAAAAGGAGTTAGAAGAAGTTATGAGACCAAATTTTCAAGATGTGCACTTAGAAGCCAGGGCATCAGCCAGACCTTCTCTTGCCCATAAGAGCCAACCCTTCTAAAGATTCAGCGAGTCCCCCACATCTGAATAATATAAATCGGCAGAAATAATGTTAGAGACTGATGAAGAAATCAAAGATCTGACCAAATTACTACTAAGAACATGAAATGCAATTTTTCCACACTGAAGTATAAAACACAACAAAGGCCTTCTGAGTTCTGGCACCATAATTCATGATGGGGAATCCTTATACAAAATAGAACACAATAAAGGCTCTTCTGAGTTCTGACACCATAGTCCATCATGGAGAATCCTTATACCAAATATAATAATAAAGAAATATCAACATATGTTAAATGAACGTGATTTTTTTCAAGGAAAAATCGATTAAGCAATCAACAATAGCTTGTAATTGAGAATACCATAGGGATACAAGTCATCAGGAAGTGGTTGAAAAGTGTTGGTAATACTGTATAAGGTCCCAAACACTACCATAGTTGTGAATTGTGATGCTACCAAAACAACCAATAAATAATTAATTCTCATTTTTTGTTCTTAACAATAAATGTAAAGTAGTAGGAGACTCATCAGACTATTGCATCATAGTGCTTCAGAAAACATTTTGATTAATGGTCTCTTATGAAATTTACTTGTGAAAAAAGAGTACAAAACTAATGAGCATATTTAAAAATTGAAAAAATTAAACGTATGATAAAAAATCAAGGCATACCGTTGGTCCAGGAAATAGCCTTCTCGTCTAAGTTTAGCTCTTCAATGCGAATACCAAGATAAGGCATGACAATAGATTCAACCAATCCTGTCACAATGAAACAAAATAAAAAATAATCTATCTAAAACTCAGATCTCAGATAAGTAGTTAAGAACACAAAATATACTTAACAACAAAGGCAAATATCTCAATCCATCATTTCCCCTAATAATGTAAAATCACACTGATTGCAATAAAAAAGACTTGTCACAAATTTATAAGGTAGTACATTATGCCCCTGCTTTCGTGTGTAGATTTAGAAAACATGTTGTGTGGAGCAAAAAATGAAACATGAGAATGGAAGGAAGAATAAAATATATTTCCATACAATCCAAATTAATTATATCATAAAATTAGGAAACACCGTGGAGTAGATGAAGTAGTTAATACTGATTAAATATTAAATTGCATACTAGGCCTTATCCAGCAGTGTGATAATTATCCTCCATGTTTCTGTGAAATGAACGACTGTATTTAATTATTTAAATCGTATACTTAGAAAATAAAAGAAATGAGTGCTTTATTGAAAATCACTCATGTACATCAAAACAATAGTTATGGAACCTTGCTTCAAACACCAAAAGACTTCTATAATTAAAAAGGTATATATATCAACCATGCATAAATTTAAAACATATATACCAGGTATGTCATCCATGTAGCTTTTCGTCTTGTTCTCATTCATAGTATATATACATTTTGGTCATTATCATTTTGTGTACCACCAAACAGATTAAAGGACCAACAATACTAGCAAAGTTGTTATATACACAAACCAAAACAGTGAACAAGAATAAATATTATAGCCTATTTTTATTGTGATGAGAGGTTTAGAAGGAGATAAAAGCATACAAATTACTAAAGACTAACTCAAATACACAACTGCAGAAATTTCATCATCATTTGAGGAACCTACATTTACTTAGAGCTTTAAAAAAATTTGAAGGTTTAAACCTCAATCACAAGTTTATCAACGGAAAAATCCAAACGACGAAGAATCGAGGCAAGTATAAGTGGTGGAATTGGAAATTTTGGAAATCCCTTTAACGGACACAAAATCACTCAGAAATAAAAATGGGAAGATGTGTGACGAGAGTTTGGGGAGAGGCGAGAGAAAAGCTGTAAACAATGTCCAAAAACATAAAATCTCAATAGAAAAACGATGCTCACATGATTTCCAATCTACTTGCAATCAAAACCCACGACGTACAGCGGTGGCGACGAATGGAGACAAAAACCCTTGTCGTTGAAACACACACTCACAACAAACGAAACCACAACGACAAACCAAAACCATAATGGTAGCGGTAGAGAATCAGGCGACGATGATGAACGAAGATAAAGGAGGTGATATTAGGTTATCGAATGTTAGGGTTGGGGGAAGAATGAGTTGTCGCGCAAAGGAAAGACCTTCATTCGATTTTGTAAAGAAAATAATTAAAAATATCGTATAATGTTGGGCAATGCTCGACATTAAAGCCTTTTTATTTTTATTTTTTTAATTTTTGCACTTTTTTTCGTCCGTCATTATATCCAGGCGCGTTTTTTCTTGTCCGTCATTAATACTATAATTTGTAGTAGTGATTAGAAGAAAGACTCTGATTTTAGAACATATAGAGGTACCCAAAGTAAAATGGTAATTTGACCCACTGGTGTTTCTGAATACTATAATGAATGACTAACTTGTTGTTATTAATCTATATCCATGGATACAAAAATATATTTGCAGTGAAAAAAGTGCAACTGTGATTCTTTAGTGGAGAGTACCCACAGTTAACAAAAGTTGATTAATGTGGTTAATGAGATTAACTAATTAATCTCGTATCATTGGAACCTCTGATCTGTAGGTCCATTAGGTCCATTCGTAGCTTGTAAAGGGTGTTGAGGTAATTTAATCTTGGATGGAGTTTAAAATGTTGAAATTCACTTAGGGAATTAATGTATGGTAATACATTATAATATGAAATTTATTTATTATTTAAAACTTTATACTATAAATTTAATTTTTAATATGATTCCAAATTAATTTAGGAGAGAATTGAATATTTGAAGGAGTTCAAATATTATTTTAGTATGAATTGGATTCATATTAAAACTATAGATTAAATTTAATGCACATTAGATGTACATTAAAACTATAGGTTATGGGAGAATTATAGTAGAACACGATTCAAATGTAAGTTTAAATTAAATATGTGATATTTAATTTAACCATTAATTAATGAGTAAATTAATTAATTGGTTAATTAAATTAAATTAAATTAAATTAATTGAATTAAAACTATAGTATGAGAGAATTATAATTGAATATGATTCAAATGTAGTTTAAATTATATATGTGATATTTAATTTAACAATTAATTAATTAGTTAATTTAATTAACAATTTAATTAAATTAATTGAATTAAAACTATATGTTTTGTTAGAGATATTCACTTAAATACAATTTAAATAAATATTAATTAAATTAGATTTAATTAATTAATTAAATTTATTTTATTTTTAATTTTATATTAAATTAATAATAAGTACTAGCAGTTGCTGGAAGTGGGAAAAAATGTGGGTTAACTCCCACAATTTTTTCCCTCTCTCATCCTCCTTCTCCTTTTGTTTTCCAAAGTTACAATTATCCACGACAAGGAATTCAGTTTTTGAGTCCTATTTTTGCAAATGAATAAGACGGTGTTGATTCCGATATATTTGATTTCTATTAGATTAAGCTACCTTTTCTTTTTTCATTTATGATAATCCCTCCAAACAACCACAAGCTTATCAACAAATGTCTCTTCTTTTACGAAGATCAAGCACAATTTTACAAAGAAATAACCCACTTATTTCTCGAGAAGAGGTGGAAAACATGGGAGGAAAGAAACATTTGTATTCAACTACAAAGTTTATTTTCTACACTCTAGGAGAGATTGTTTTTCGCGACCAAAGATGGTCATGCAATGGTGCGTGAAAAGGGGAAAAATTGAATCATTGCATTAGGAAGTTTGAAACTTTTTAGACACCGCTATACAATTACAACCCGTCTTTACTCAATTATTTGATCTTTTTGTTCCGTGCGGAATAACATGAAAGAATATATTCAATTGAAAGTTTTGATTCATCTATTATTCTCATTATAGACGATATTAATAAAAATCCAACTATATCCTCAAAAGAACCAGATTTCGTAAACACCCTAGAAGAAAGTTCTGTAAAAGCAACAGGAAGGTTTTTATGATTGAGGAAGATAGAGGGTTAGGTTGCTAATTTGTTGTTTTTGGACTCCTCACACAAATTCTCTTCGAAATTCTCTCTGTAACTTCTATTCCCTTCCAATAAGTCTGGATCCCACCATCTATATATGAATCACTCAGAGATATAGGAAGGAAACCAACTAGTGTTGTCCTGTCTTTGATCCCAACTTAGTTGGAAGAACGTAAACTGTTGTTGGAACTTGATGACCTTACAGAAAGGGGAAGATCGTGTTGATTAATTCCAGAGGTTACAAAGTAAGTATTTTGATACTTGTTTATTTATTTTTATTTAATTCTCTAGTTTTGTTCTCTGTAATTTTGTTTGGTCAATGTATCAGTATTCTAGAAATAAATTAAATTATGGATCAATCCAATTGGCTTCCACTGTATCGATTTTCGAAACCAACAATTGGTATCAGAGACAATTCGTATATTTAATTTTGTTTCTAAAATTTGCATTGATAGAATGGTGGGGTTAAATATATATTGTGAATGTTGGTTTGCTGAATAGATTGTTTAGGTATTTTTGGCCATAAATTTATTGTTTTGATGAGATCAAAATATAAAGACCCTTGTGTTTTTTGACATTTTATTAAGTAAATTGAATCTTTTAAGCCCATGTCTAGATTAGGCTTTCTTTTTTTGTGAAAATTGAAACTTTTTTTTGGCCAAAACAAGAACATGCTAAAAACGCAGATCAGTAGCACACAACGAAATATTTAGTGAGATTTGGTCTGATTCAGCCTGGTTTGCGAGATTTGGTCCGGTTCGACTTGATTCGGCCTGATTCATGAGATTTTGTCCGATTCGGCTTGATTCGTGCAGTTTGGTCCTAATAAAATTAATGTAATTTTATTTATTTATTAGGGGCCAAAAATACTGGTCTATATGACTATTTATTGCTTTATGGATGTCATTTAGCTAAATCCCACCATAGGATAAACATGCTCGTGTAGTTTTTTAATATATTATAATAGTTATAATGCATGGTAAATATGTATGTGGATATTTTTTCATGAGTTATTTGATATAAAGTGTTATATTAAATATATGAAAAATGAAAAGAACGTGTGTCAACTTATCCTATAAAGTGCTATATTAAATTCATGAATTACATAAATAGGGTTCGTAAATGAATTTGAATATGATTATTAATTTATTATACCATAGAAGCATGTTACACGTTAATTCATTAAAATTTATAATAATTATAAATATTGAATAGAATAAAGAGTTGCATGCAAACCTAGGATTTTAGGTAAAATGGATTAATTTTAAAATGTTTAAAATTAATTAAACCTAAGATCACAACTTCTAATAGGATTAGAAATATATCTTATTTAGTATTTTAATAGTTTTAAAATATGGTTAAGTAAGAGAAATAGGACTTTGGTTATAAGGGAACTCTCTCGAAAGGTTTTGTTTCAGACTGAGAGTACTTAAGTTGACGGTTTACGGAATGCCTCCTACTTGGGAACTGACCCGGAATTTGAGTTGAGTTAACCATTACCTTGTTAGCATGCAGTGTCACTAGGTAATTAAAATAGTTTAATTCACCTAGACATTAAGACTAAAGACCTTATTATAAGAGTTATAATAGGCACAAACTTAGATAGATTCATTTAGCCAGAATTTACCTAAGTTAAAAATAACCCTAAAATAATAAAATACTTGAGTGGGAGAAAATGAGATATTCATATCCAATTTTAGCTCTCACGACCCCAAGAGTTCACACCGTGAGATCCATGCTCGGCTTCGTGTCAACCTGGGCGCGACCTCCCTTTGAAAAGTGTTTGCATGGATCAATACCAAAGTGAATGGAGAAACTATTTATAGGAAATAGGAGAAGAACGTGTGTTTATCCTACAATTTCTTCCATTAGGTTACGTGTTGTCCTGGACCAACCATCCCTTCGAAGGGCCTGATCATAGGAGTCGGAACAACGCAAACTCCAGAAATGGATAGGGGTTCTAAGGTTGTCTCCAATAGTTGCCTTTCCTAACGGTAACCTATTGGAGCGAACCTCTGGGATCTGAAAATGGTAGGAATGTTGGGATGTTTGTCCTAATCTCGTATAGTTTGTAAATTACTATTTGAAATTAATAAATAGTTATCCATTTCTTCATTTTGTGTCTCGCATTTTTATACAAACTTTGACCAATAACCTAAGCTCTAGGGTCATTGAATACATGAGAGAACTAGAACTTGAACGGTGTGTAGTGACACACAGGGAGGATCATGACCCAAACGGTCTACAGTATATGGATAGGGTTGGAGACATAATCCTGGATACGCTGTGGATGTGGCCCGCTTTGTATTAAGATACAAACGAGGTGATCTGACTCGTTCATGTGGTTGACATGCGAGTGGGGGCATCCTGTACAATGAGATTGTACAAGACCGGACCGTGAATTATTAGACCTACTGATGTAACACCGTTGACAATAAGGACTAATAACTTCGTAGATGACCATTAGTGACTCGACCTGAATCCTAAGCGTGTTACGGACTCCTGTATGCGGGGGTCTATCCTTTGACTAGTACGAGTGAGGGTGGTCACAGTTACTCGCCCAATATGCCTATCTTCTCAGGGACAGGACCAAGTAGGGAGCTGGGAACTTAACTACGCGAGATGGAATTCACTCGTTCTTGCCTTTAGGGAAACTAGAGGGGGTTGTTCCCTTAAGTGCTTTCTCCAGGGCTTGGACTACGGGTGCCCACTCTCTCACTGGCACGAGAGAGTTGTTGTGTATGGTTGGACAATCACAACGTTATTGTTCATTAGAGGAGCAGTGGGGACTTAAGGAGCAAGAAGAAGACACAGGGGTAAAACGGTAATTTGACCCAGCAGTGTCTACGAACAACCTGTGAATGGTCGACTCATGGGTATTGGTTATATCAGTGGACACGTAATATTCTGCACTGACGGGAGTGCAGCTACGAGCTTTAGTGGAGTATTACCGTAGCTAATGAAGGTTGATTAGTCGGGTCAAAGAGTTTGATAGGTTAATCTCGGATCATTTGAGTTCGTCACTGTAGGTCCATAAGGTCCCTCGGTTGGCTCAAACTGGGTTAAAAGAAGGGTTTACTGTTTTGATGTGAATTGAAGTGTTCAAGTTCACTAAAGGGCATTTATGTCATTTATATGAGATATGAATGATATGATATATAGTTTAATGTGAATGAGATTCATAATAAACTATAGGTTAGCCTAATTGTTGAATTAGGGCTAATTTGGAGAAATTAGGTTGAAAGATATTAAATTGGATGTGATTCAATTTAATAAATCCACAATTATACAAATGTGATTTGTAAAATGAGATATGAGATATCTTATGATATGTGGTTATGCAAATATGATTTGCATAACCTATGGTTGTGGTAAAATGATAAATAGGTGGAGATTTCAACTCCACCTATCTCCATTATTTAAACCCCCTTTGTTGTTGGGATTTGTGCCCTAAAACTCATAGTTTGTAATTATGTTCTAATTAATGTAATAAAGTGTTATTATTTCAATAAAGTGTTATTGTTCGTTATCTACGAGTTTGCCTTTATTTAAACCCTAAATCCAATAAACTAAACATCCAAGGCTGTTAAATGAATCTCTAACTGAATGTAATGTACATAAAAAGGATCTCGGTTCGAGATACAGCCTAAAGGGTCTATAGTTAGGGGATAAGGTTTGGGTACCTTACCTTGGTAAAAGTATGGATGTGGCCCACTTTGTATTTGATACAAACACTGTGATCCTAACGTGTTCGTGTAGATGACATGTGAGTGGGGATATCCTATGTAATGAGATTACATAAGACCGAACCACGAAATAGTAACCTCTAGCTGTAACTCTGTTGACTAGTTAGGCTTCTATTTCACTAGGATGACCTAGGCAACTTGATCTCAATCCTGAGCAGGTTACGAACTCATGTTCGCGAGGGATTGTCTTTTGACTAGTATGGGTGAGAGTAGCCAGATTCGCCGACTCAATATGCCTACCTTCTTGGGGACAAGATCGAGTGAGCGGCTGGGAACTTAACTTAGCAAGATAGAATTCACTCCTTCCCGCCTACTAGGGTAAGTAGAGGAATGTTCCCTTAAGTGGTGTCTCCGGGACTTGAACAAAGGGCCCGACCCTCTCATTGGCCCGAGAGGGACTCTGTTTGTTGGTAGGACCACAAACAAATTGTTCATTAGAGGAGCACTGGTACTTAAGGCATAAGATGTAACCTAGGGGTAAAACGGTAATTTGACCCAACTAGTGTTACGAACATTCGTGAAGGATTGACTTGCTGTTATTGGTCAATATCCATGGACACAGAAATATATCTATAGTGAGAAGAGTGCAGCTGTGGGACTTTAGTGGAGTGTTCCCGCAGTTAACAAATGTTGATTGGGAGGTTAATGAGATTAACCGAACAATCTCGTATCGTTGGAGCTTTTGATCTGTAGGACCATTAGGTCCACCTTCTAGCTCGTAAAGGGTTCTTAGATCATTTGAATTTGAAATGTTCAAATTTATTAGGGAATATAATTAATGTATATTGATACGATATAATATATAGTTTTGGAACTATATATTATAAATTTAATGTGAATGTGATTCATATTAAATTACATGAGAGAATTAAATATTTGAAAAAGTTCAAATATTAAATTCAAATGTGAATGTGATTCATATTTGAAAACTATAGGTTAAAACATAATGTGCATGAGATGTACATTAAACTATAGGTTAAAGGGTAAAATGATTAAATATGATTTAATCAATTTAATTAATATTATAATTGAATTAAATGTGATTTGATTTAATTTAATTAATTAATATAATATTAATTGGGAACGTGTCAGGAGGACACGTTCCCACTACTCCCCAACTCCCCCTGGATAGAGAGTGGGGAGTTACCCAGTAAAGTCCTTCTCTTGGTGAGAAGGACAAATGAAGATGATGATTCAATCGATTTATAATTTTTGGTTGAAAGACTAAAGAATTCTCTCTCTCTCTCATTTCTAGAATTCCCAAAAACTTTCAATTGTTGGAATCCTTCCCACAAAAGATTTTCTTCTAAGAACTCAGAGATATAGAAAGTTTTCTCTGTTGGTGAAAAATAGAGAACTTTTGAAGTTCTTGAGTTGCTGAACATTGGAGCAAGGAGTTGCTGTTCTGCTAAACTACAAAGGTAATTCCTTCTTCCCTTTAGTTTAATTGTTAAACTTATTTTGTTTTTATGCAATAAATCCATGTCTAATAGGATTAGAATTTCATGCTTGTTCTGTATTATTTATCAATGTATTGGTTTTTGTTTCAATTAAAACAATCAAGCAATTAACGATCCCAAACACATTTCCGCTGCTCAAGGAGATCAGATCTCCATCATTTGCAAGAAGGGGAAGGTAAGCATTCTCTCATTTTTGGAATTCTCACCAAAAGAATAGAACGCTCTCTCTCAAATTCTCTCTCAAGAATTCTCCTCCCTTCACCAAAACAAATAGAATCCCACCATTCTCCTTCTTCCTAAAGAAGAACAACCGAGAAGCCAAGTGGTGGTGTTCTTGTTCGTGAGAAGAGTTTGAGAAAGCACGAAGAGTTCGTGATCTAGAAAGGAATCCTTGAAAAAGGTCATCAACAAGTAAGTAACTAGAACTTGTTGCAATTTCTATTCTTTTATGCATGTTTAATCTAGATGTAAGAGTTAGATTGTCTTAACGATACTATAGTTGCACAACTCCACCGCGACGATTCAATCGTCTTCTGCTGCGTGGGAGTTTCATTCTCTTCAATTGGTATCAGAGTCATTCGTTGGTTCGTTGTTGCGCACTGTTTTTCGTTGAAATTAGGTGGGTATAACCTTTAATTCATGAGATAAATGTTGGTTTGCAATTATGGATGTTTTCGATTTTGGCATAGTTTAGATTTACAATTTTATGTTGATTAGATCAATGTAAAGGCCCGTTGTTTTTGGGCATTTTGTTGTAAATAGAGTCTGTAAGTCCGAGTCATTCGTGGCAAGAGTTGCTGTGAAGAAATCGGAGCGGAAACGGGCAAGAATCGACGAAGAACAACAATAGGAGCTTGTTGTTCTGTCGACAACGTTGAGACGCTGTTCATCAGCGTCTCAACGCTACGCATGCGGTTGGAGGCCTTGCTACAGAGCAGCGTTGCAACGCTGAGGCGTGGAGCACGCGGGGCGTGACGCTGGAGGCTGCAACATTGCAACGCTGCCCATGGCGTTGCAACGCTACAGCGTAGTGGGCAGTTGGCTGAGGCGCACGCGCCAGATGTGGGATCGTGGGGCAGTTTTCTCAACGTGTTTTCTTTATTTTAAATTGTAAAATGTATTATTTATTTGTTTTATAATTTATTTTATTAAATAATATTAATATAAAAGTTATATTAATGTTATTTAATTAAATAAATGCCATTTTTGCTATTTAATTATTTTATGCATGTGATGTATTATTTAATTAATTTCTATGTGCATAATGTATGTCATATAGATTTAAAATCCCACCTTAGGTTAAACATTTCATGCATTATTTATATTATAAGAGTTATAATATATAGTTTGCATGATAGGTTATATTATAAGAGTTATAATGCAATTAAATGCATGTTTTAATTTAATTAATATAAGTGTTATATTTTTTAGATTAAAGTATGCTCATGCATTTTAATTTCATGTGATGAATTATTATGTTATAGTATAGTTATTCATGTGATGAATGATCAAGCACTATAACATAGAAATGCATGTAACCTAAGTTAATTATTAGTTTTAAAGTGTTTAGAACTTGAATAATTAGACTTAGGTTTTCTAGTTCTAATAAGATTAGAATTAGGAAATCAAAATGTAATCTTTGAATGGTGACTCATTAGTAACTCTGTCTAAGGAAGATTTTGTCTAAGGCTGGGGTATTTAAGTTGACGCTTGCGGAACACCCCTACCTGGAAACTGACCTGGGAGTGAATTCGGTCCGAAGATTCTTAGATTATATTTTTCGTGAGTGTCGTTAATTAAAAGTTGATTAATTTACTCACATAGACCTAAGTAATAATGTGATTATAAACTAAGGCTAAATACCATATAAGAGTTATATTGGTAGACTTAGGTAAATTTTAGTAGGTTTATCTAGGTCAATCCCGAAAATTATAAAGTGTTGAGTGGGAGGAAATATAGTGTATGAGATACATTTAATTTTCGACCACAAATCTCCTTAAGTCCGCACCGTGAGATCCATACTCGGCCTCGTGGCGCAAATGGGAGCGTCCCCCTTCGGATGGTATTTGTATGGGTCAATATCAAAGTGGATGGAGAGAGTACTGATAGGGAGTGGGAGCGGGACCTGTGAAAACGGGACCCACAGTCTCTTCTTTCGATTCGCACCCTGAGGACCCCTATGATCTGCCTGCTAGTTTGGCCTGGACCAAACAATCCCTTCGGAGGGCCATGATCATGGGAGTTGGAACACCATGAATTCCCGAAAGGGATACAGTTTCCTTGTTGGTTTTCCTTCGTGGTTCACCCTTCGGTGGCTATTGTTTGGACGGATACTTGGAAACTTAAAGATTGAGGGTGACACTCACGGGATTCGTTAAGTGTTAATGAATTCGACCAAATAATGGTAACTGGACACCTAATGGAATAAGAGTTATTCTGGGATTAGGGTCTGGTGGAGAAAGTCCCGTCCTAGAGGAGGAGTGTTTCTGTTCACCCTTCGGTGGCGGTCATTCTAAACCTTTAGGATATCATTGCAATTTTAAATGACCTAGGGATCATAGGATTAATTTTTGCTAAAACTTGTTTGGTTTTCAAAGTTTATGCGAGACTGACACAAAATTATTTGATTTTTTTTCAGCTAAAAATATGTCTAGCTCAATAATCGCTTTACTTGCTTCCGACAAACTAGTGGAAGATAACTTCCAAACGTGGAAGAACAACATAAACACGATTTTAGTAATTGACGACATGAAGTTCGTGCTTACTGAGGAGTGTCCTCAGTTGTCGAGCTCGACTGCATCACGAAGTGTTCGTGATGCATACGATCAATGGATTAGGGCCAATGAAAAGGCCAAGGTCTACATCATTCCCAGCTTATCTGAAGTATTGGCATAGAAGCATGAGTTGATGATCACCGCAAAGGAGATCATGGAGTCGTTGCAAGACATGTTTGGACAATAGTCCTTTTAGGTCAGGCACGATTCGCTCAAACACGTCTTCAACGCCCGGATGAAAGAAGGGGCGTCTGTCCGAGAACACGTTCTAGACATGATGACCCACTTTAATCTGGCGAGATGAATGAGGCTTCGATCGACAAGTCGAGTCAGGTCAGCTTTATTCTGGAGACTCTCCGAAGAGTTTCCTTCAGTTTCGTAGCAATGCTATTATAAACAAAATTAGCTACACTCGACTACCCTCATCAATGAGCTACAGAACTTCAAGTCCTTGATGAGGATCGGGACACCAAATCGAGGCAAATGTTGCCTACAGCTCTTATCATCACGGGGTTCGATCTCTCGGGACTAAACCTATTGCTCCTTCTCGCTTTGAAAAGAAGAAGAAGAAGAAGAAGAAGAAGGTAAAGTGATCGAGCCGCCCCCCAAAGGGCAAGAAGGTCAAGGAAGTTGCGAGAGAAAGAGAAAGTGTTTCCATTGCAATGGGGATGGACACTTGGAAGAGAAATCGTCCCCAAGTTCCTTGCAGAGAGGAAGAATCAAGGTAAATGCGACGATTTCTGTAATCAAACTTGCTTAGTGGAGTAGTAGTGACCTGCTGGATTTTAGATTCGGGCGCCACTAACCACCTTTGTTCTTCTTTTCAGGGAATTGATTCCTGACAGTAGCTGCGAGAGGGTGAGATGACTCTACGGGTTGGATCCGGGGAGATAGTCTCTGCTTTGCATAGCTATCGACAAAGTGAAGCTCTATTTCTAGCGGGAGAATTACTTATTGTTGGACAATTTGTACATAGTCCTGGGTTTACTAGAAACCTTGTTTCTATTTCCTGTCTTATTGAACAGTGTATTTCAATTTCCTTTGAGTATAATAAAGCGTTTATTTCTTTCAAAGGCAATTTGATTTGTTCAGCTTCACTTGAGTCTAACTTGTATATTTTAAAGCCTAATTCGGTCAAAAGCGTTTTGAACACTGAATTAAACTGCAGTAATACGAACTATGAGAGTTAAAGTTTCTCCAAAAGAAAATGCCCATCTATGGCATCTAATGTTAGGCCACATTAATCTCAATCGAATTGAGAGACTAGTGAAGAGTGGGCTTTTAAGTCAGTTGGAAGAAAACTCTTTATCGGTGTGTGAGTCATGCCTCGAAGGCAAAATGACCAAACGTCTTTTTAGTGGAAAAGGATATAGAGCAAAGGAGCCCCTTGAGCTTATACATTCTGACCTCTGTGGTCTGATGAGTGTAAAAGCACGAGGAGGTTACGAATACTTCGTATCTTTCATAGATGACTTTTCGAGGTATGGGTATATTTACCTAATGCATAGGAAGCCTGAAACTCTTGAAAAGGTCAAGGAGTACAAGACTGAGGTTGAGAACCTGTTAGGTAAAACCATAAAAACACGAAATTGTTGGGTTTTATGTCCTAAAACTCGTGGTTTTGTAAAACTGAATGTATATTCTATATCACAATAAAGTTGTTATTGAAATTTATTCAGTAAAGGTGTTATTGACTATTGTGTATTGTGTAACCTTAATCCAATAAAGAACCCTTGGCTATAGGATGAATACTTGAACTTTATGTGTGACATAAAAGTGGATCAAGTTCAAGTTATAGCGTAAGCAATCTATAGTATAAGGATAGGGTTGGGGACCTTATCCGGGGACACTATGGACGCGCCCACTTTGTAGAAAACAAACGATGTGATCCTAAATTGTTCATGTGGAGACATGTGAGTGGGGACGCCCTATACAATGAGTTTGCATAAGACTGGACCGCGAAATAGTCACTTAGACTTTATAACTCCGTTTACTGTCTTAACTGACTATATTCATACGATGACCTAGGTAGCTCGATCTTAATCCTGAGCGTTCTATGGACTCCTGTTTATTCGGATTATCCTTAGATTTGTATGGGTGAGAGTGGCTCGAGATTGCCGACTCAATAAGCCTTCCATTTCAGGGATAAAACCGGGTAGATAGCTGGGAACATAGTTCGGCAAGATGGAATTCACTCCTACCCATTTTAGGGATTAGTAGAGAGGTTGTTCCCTTAAGTGCTGACTCCAGGTCTTGAACAAAGGGCTCACCCCTCTCATTGGCCCGAGAGGGATTCTGTTTGATGGTTGGACCACAATCCAATTGTTCATTAGAGGATCAGTGGGACTTAAGGAACAAGAAGTAATAACAGGGGTAAAATGGTAATTTTGACCCAGCTGTAATTACGAACGACCTGTGAAGGATCGACTTACTAATCATGGTTATATCGAGTGGACATAAATATATCTACAGTAAGGAGAGGTACACCCCACTGCTTTAGTGGGGTGTCCCGGTGGTTAACGAATGTTGATTAGCTAGGCTAAAGAGTTTAGCCGATTAATCTCGTATCGTTGAAGCTCATGATCTGTATGTCCATTAGGTCCTCCTTACTAGCTCGGACTTAACCTTATAACATTTTGAGAGAAAAGAATTTGAATAGTTCAAATTCGAGTTTGGGAGAAAACGTTATTTATATGTGATATATTTAACGAATCATAGGTTAATTATGAATTAAACTATGATTAATAAGAGGTGGATATATTTAAATATGATTTAAATATCGGATCGGTTTATAGCATGAATAAGGATTTGTGTTCGGAAAATCGATCGGGATCGGGCAATATATTTAATTTAATATTTGATATTAAATTAAATTAAAAATTAATTAATTAAATTAATTATTTAATAATTTAATTAATTAAAATAATTTTAATAAAAAATCAATTTAATATTGATTTTTGAATTAAAATTAAATAAAAATTAGTGGATTTTCATGGATTTTCAATAAAATCCAAAGTACAACTTGCCCAATCCCTCTCATCTTTAAAATTCACCAAAATTGGCCACCTCCAACTCAAAACATCCTCATCACCCTTGAGTTGTCACTCCATTGAAGCTTTTTGAAGCTTTATATAATGGTGATTTGAGGTGTTTTGAGAGAATTTCTGAAAAATTCTATATTCCCGAATTAGTGACCTTTGAGGACTTTTCTTCAAAATTCTCTCAACCTAGGATCCTACAATCCGTTCTAAGGCCCGAGGATAGTAGAGAAGACTCTAACGGTCATCCACGAAAGTGTTAAATCGAAAACCATCAACCGGTGAAGAGAATTTGATCTTCAAAGTTGAGTTTTCTATCCCTCTGTTTTTCCTAGCTTTGAGCATGCATTTTATTTTACAAAATTGATCAACTTAGAGTGTTCATGATCCAAAATTGCTTCCGCTTTCTTAATCTAGACTCTTTCAATTGGTATCAGAGCAATTTTGAGCACTCAATTTGATCTATTTTGTTGCGTGGTGGGTGTTTTTTGAAAAATAATTTTTCTGGGCGTCTAAAGTGTTCTTCTGGATTTGGCATTTAAATTGAGCATCAATTTGTGCTTTATTTTCAAATTGCTCAAGTGTGTTTGAGCATTAATGTGTGTAGAATAAGCTGTAAAAATTTTGGATCGATTGGAGTTCGGGAAGGCCTTCAATTTGACGTTTGAAGTCAAGAGGTCTGGCGAAAGCGAGTAGGCTGCTGGAATTTTTTTCAAATTCCTCTCTGATGAACCAAATTCCTCCCGCCCGTGTTTTCCAAATTTAAGAAGAAGACATTGACTTTTGACTTTGACCATTGACCGATTCGTTGACTTTGACCGGTTCAATAGTTTTTAGGCCGGTTCAGCTCCTTTTCGGTCCGGTTCGGGTGGTTTCAGGCCGGTTCTGACTATTTCGATGTCGGTTTTTCCATTTTGGGGGTCCGTTTCATCAATTTGAGGCCCGATTCAGCCTTTTACAGCCCGGTTTAACCTTTTGAAGGTCCGGTTCACACATTTGCAAGCTGGTTCGACCCAAATTCGAAGAGTTCGAAGTGGCTCAATGTTAATTCTAGATTATTATTGTAATAATTTAGTAGTTTGCTTGCATTAGATGCCAAAACCAGTTCACTTTAGTGTGTTTAATTAATTATACATTGTAAATGTATGTTTTAATTAAAATCCCTGATTATATGTGCATAAAGTATGCCATATAGATTTTAAAATCCCGCAATAGGAAGCATGCTCCATGCATTGAAAGTATGTTATAAGTGTTATAATATATTGTATGCATGTTTATTGGGTTTCATAAGAATTAATATAAGTGTTATATTAATTTATGAAACAAATATTATATGTTTTAATTATAATTAATATAAGGGTTATATTAATTAAAAATTAAACATATAATAACTATGCATTTTTCATGTGATGGATTTGTTATAAATGTATGTTTAATCATGTGATGAATGTTCAATCTGTTTATAACATAGAAATGCATGTAACTTAAGGTTAATTAATTAGTTTTAAAATAGTTTTAGAATCGAAATTAATTAGACCTTAGGTTATCTAGTTCTAATAAGATTAGAATTAGAAAACCAATAATTTATAAACTTTGATTAAAGAGGACTCACTAAGGAAGCTTCGCCAGGTCAGGGGTACTTAAGTCGACGGAAACGGAACACCCTACACGGAACCGACACGGGAGTGAATTTAATCCATAGGTTTATAAATTATCTTTCGTGAGTGGCGTTTATTAAAAGTTAATAAATCAAACTCATAGACCTAGGTTTATTAAAAAGGTTAATAGACTTAGGTAATTCCAAATTATAATTGTTATATTGGTAGACTTAGGTTATATTGTTTTAGCCTTTAATATGCCTAAGTAAAAGTATACCCAAACTGCTTAAAATACTTAGTGGGAGTGAAAGGTATATATGATATATCAATTTCCTCTTACGCTCTCCACGAAGTTCACACCGTGAGATTTATGCTCGGCCTCGTGATGTCAATAGGGCATCCCCATTCGGATGGTGTTTGCATAAATCAAGAGCAAGGCGAATGGAGAAAGTATTTATAGTAAGTGAGTGAAGGAAGTGTGTCAACACATCCTACGGTCTCTCCATTAGGTTGGACCGTGAGATTCCCATGTTGCGCTGCGCAGTTGCCAAGTAGCACCATCCATTCGGAGGGATGTAACATGGGATTCTAATAACTCAAACTCCGTGAAATGGATAGGGTCTCTTAGGTCCATTCCCGCTTTGTCTCTCCAAATCAGTAGCATTGTTGGGGCCGACTCTCGAGGTCCGAAAATGGCGGGTCACACTTACAAGAATTGCTAAGTGTTAGTAAGTTCTTGACCAAAGTAGCGATAACTAGAATGTTATAGGAATAAGAGTTATTCTGGTATTAACATTTAGTCAAGAATGTCTTGGTTCGATGAAGGAGTGATTGATCGCCTCTCAGTAGCGGTTGCTCGACTCACTGAAGTATCGTTGCAAAAACAATAATGAGTTTATGGGTACATTATTACTTTTGCTAAATTCTTAAATTGGATAGGTTACAAACAATTCACTAATAGAATTCATTCTTATTCAGCATGTCGAACTCTTTTATCCAATTACTCGCCTTCAATAAACTTAGCGGCAATAATTATGGAACCTGGAAATCAAACTTGAATATGATTCTTGTTCTTGATGATCTGAGGTTCGTCTTAACTAAGAATGTCCTTCCCCCCCAAATTTCGATCGCAAACCGAATTGTTCGAGATGCTTATGACAGATGGATTAGGGCTAATGAGAAGGCCCGAGTCTATATCTTAGCCAGCATATCTGATGTGTTGTCTAAGAAACATGAGACCATGGTCACCGCAAAGGAGATCATGGGATCATTACAACGATGTTTGGACAACCGCCCTCATCACCCATTATGATGTTTATCAAATATGTTTACAACTCCCGTATGAAGGAGGGAGCCTCTGTTAGGGAACATGTCCTTGACATGATGATCCACTTCAACGTGGCTGAAGTAAATGGGGTAGTCATAGATGAGAAAAGTCAGGTAACCTTTATTATGGAATCTCTTCCGAAGAGTTTCCTGCCATTCCACACAAATGCGGTGATGAATAAAATAGAGTATAACCTGACTACTTTCCTCAACGAGCTACAAACTTTTGAGTCCCCGATGAAATCAAAAGGAAAAGAGAAGGAGGCAAATGTTGTCACTTGAAGAAATTCCTAAGAGGATCGCCCTCAGGACCAAGTCCGCCCTTCTTTTCTAAGAATAAGGGTATTCAAAAGAAGAAGAAGAAGGACAAAGGGAAGGGACAGCTCTCCATACGCAAGGCCAAAGCCACGGGAAAATGTTTCCACTGTGTAGTGCAGACGGCACTTGGAAGAGGAACTGCACAAAAATACCTTGCGAAAAAAGAAAGTCGAGAAAGAAAAACAAGGTAAATATGATTTACTCGTTATTGAAACATGTTTAGTGGAACATGATGATTCCGCTTTGGATATTAGATTCGGAGCCACTAACCATGTTTGTTCTTCTTTAAGGAAACTAGTTCCCAGCGCAAAGAGCTTCTTGATGGGGAGATATCTCTCGTGGTTGGAACAGGAGAGGTTGTCTCACCAAAGCAAAGCGATGGGAGCAAGAAAAGTTATTGTTTAGAGATAGATTCGTTTATTACAAAATGTACTTTTGGTTCCTGGAATCAAAAGAAATCTTGTATCTATCTCTTGTTTGCTTGAACATATGTATAAAGTATCTTTTGATCATAATGAAGCGTTCATTTGCAAAAGAGGTGTACGAATATGTTCTGCTAAACTTGAAAACAGCTTATATGTGTTAAGACCAACAGAAGTAAAAGCTATCTTGAACACCAAGATGTTTAAAACAGCTGATACTCAAAATAAAAGGCAGAAACTTTCTCCTAGTACCTATCTTTGGCACTTGAGACTAGGCCACATTAATCTCAATAGGATTGGGAGATTGGTCAAGAGTGGCCTCTTAAGTCAGTTAGAAGACAATTCTTTACCACCATGTGAGTCCTGTCTTGAGGAAAAAATGACTAAAAGACCTTTTTCTGAAAAAGGTTATAGAGCCAAAGAACCCTTGGAACTCGTGCATTCGGATCTTTGTGGTCCTATGAACGTCAAGGCACGAGGAGGGTATGAATACTTCATTAGTTTTATTGATGATTATTCAAGGTATGGCTATCTTTACCTAATGCATCTTAAGTCTGAAACCCTTGAAAAGTTCAAGGAATATAAGGCAGAAGTTGAGAACACATTAGGTAAAACAATTAAAACACTTCGATCAGATCGAGGTGGAGAGTATATGGATTTAAGATTCCAAGACTATATGATAGAACATGGAATTGTATCCCAACTCTCGGCCCAAATGACACCTCAACAAAATGGTGTATCCGAGAGGAGAAATATAGAACCACTGTTAGACATGGTTCGATCCATGATGAGCTATGCTCACCGCCTATTTCGTTTTGGGGATATGCAGGAAGTCTGCTGTATATATTTTGA
Source organism: Trichosanthes cucumerina (assembly GCA_036507285.1). NCBI lineage: Eukaryota > Viridiplantae > Streptophyta > Magnoliopsida > Cucurbitales > Cucurbitaceae > Trichosanthes > Trichosanthes cucumerina. Next base: position 21,906,892 of record CM071841.1, read on the forward strand.
ACATGGTTCCCTCTAAGAGTGTTTCAGAAACACCCTATGAGTTATGGAAAGGGCGTAAAGGGAGTTTACGTCACTTCAGGATTTGGGGATGTCCGACACATGTGTTGGTGTCCAGTCCAAAGAAATTGGAACATCGTTCAAAATTATGCCTATTCGTAGGATACTCTAAAGAAACGAAAGGTGGTCTGTTTTATGATCCTCAAGAGGACAAGGTGCTTGTGTCGACAAACGCCACGTTCTTAGAGGAAGACCACATGAGAGATCATCAGCCTCGTAGCAGGATTGTCTTAAGTGAAATTTCCAGGGAAGCTACAAATAAATCAACAAAAGTTGTTGATCAAGCTGGTCCTTCTCAAGAGTTGAGAATGCCTCGACGTAGTGGGAGGGATGTTAGACAACCTGACCGTTACATGGGTTTGACTGAAATCCAAGTCGTCATACCTGATGATGGCGTTGAGGATCCATTGACCTATAAACAGGCAATGAATGATATAGATAGAGACGAGTGGATTAAAGCCATGGACCTTGAAATGGATTCAATGTACTTCAATTCAGTCTGGGAACTTGTAGATCAACCAGATGGTGAAAGACCTATCGGTTGCAAGTGGATCTACAAGAGAAAACGAGATCAAGCTTCTGTAGGTGCAAACCTTTAAGGCTCGACTTGTGGCAAAGGGTTATACCCAAAGGGAAGGGGTGGACTATGAAGAAACCTTCTCCTCATTTGCCATGCTTAAGTCCATTAGAATACTTTTGTCCATTGCCACATTTTATGACTATGAAATTTGGCAAATGGATGTCAAGACAAATTCTTTACAGAATGGTAATCTTGAAGAGAGTATCTATATGGATCAACCAGAGGGGTTTATAGTTCAGGGTCAAGAGCAAAAGGTTTGCAAGCTTAAACGATCCATTTATGGATTGAAACAAGCATCTAGATCCTGGAATATAAGATTTGATCTCACGATTAAATCTTATGGCTTTGAAAAGAATATTGACGAGCCTTGTGTTTACAAGAAGATAGTCACTGTAGCTTTCTTAGTTCTATACGTAGATGATATCTTGCTCATTGGGAATGATGCAGGGTTTCTGACTGGCGTTAAGCAATGACTAGCGACCCAATTCCAAATGAAAGATTTGGGAGAGGCTCAGTTTGTTCTTGAAATCCAAATCGTTCGGAATCGCAAGAACAAAACACTAGCATTGTCTCAGGCATCTTATACTGACAAGATGTTGGTTAGATATAAGATGCAGAATTCCAAGAAGGGGTTTTTACCTTTCAGGCATGGAATTCATTTGTCTAAGGAACAGTGTCCTAAGACACCTCAAGAAGTTGAGGATATGAGACGCATTCCCTATGCATCCGCCGCCGATGAGTCCGATGTATGCCATGCTATGTACTCGACCCGACATATGCTATGCAAAGGGGAATAGTCGGTGAGATATCGCCTAATCCGTGATATGATCACCGGACTACCGCTAAGAACATCCTCAAATATCTTAGGAGAACGAGGACTATATGCTTGTGTATGGTGCAAAGGATTTGATCCTTGCAGATACACCGACTCGATTTTTCGTGATCGATGTGGATTCGAGGAAATCAACATCGGGATCGGTGTTCACTCTTAACGGGGAGCTATAGTATGGAGGAGTATAAAGCAAGGTTGTATTGCTTCGACTCCACCATGGAGGTTTGAGTACGTCGCACTCTTGCGGCAAATGAAGAGGTCGTATGGCTTAGAAAGTTCTTGACCGATTTGGAAGTTGTTCCAAATATGAATTTACCTATCACCCTTTATTGTGATAATAGTGGTGCGATGGAAAATTCTAAAGAACCTAGAAGCCATAAGCGCGGAAAGCACATAGAGCGCAAATACCATCTCATCAGGGAGATTGTGCAACGAGGAGACGTGATCGTCACGCAGATCGCTTCGGAGCACAACATTGTTGATCCGTTTACAAAGCCCCTCACCGCTAAAGTGTGTTTGAGGACACCTAGAGAGTCTAGAACTACTGGTTGTATGCAAAGAGGGCAGTTTTCTTTGCTTAGCATGTTTTACCCCACATACGTTTTAGTCCAAGTGGGAGATTGTTGGGTTTTATGTCCTAAAACTCGTGGTTTTGTAAAACTGAATGTATATTCTATATCACAATAAAGTTGTTATTGAAATTTATTCAGTAAAGGTGTTATTGACTATTGTGTATTGTTTAACCTTAATCCAATAAAGAACCCTTGGCTATAGGATGAATACTTGAACTTTATGTGTGACATAAAAGTGGATCAAGTTCAAGTTATAGCCAGAACAGTCTATAGTATAAGGATAGGGTTGGGGACCTTATCCTGGGGACACTATGGACGCGACCCACTTTGTAGAAAACAAACGATGTGATCCTAAATTGTTCATGTGGAGACATGTGAGTGGGGGCGCCCTATACAATGAGTTTGCATAAGACTAGACCGCGAAATAGTCACTTAGACTTTATAACTCAGTTTCGCCTTAATCGACAATATTCATACGATGACCTAGGTAGCTCGATCTTAATCCCGAGCGTTCTATGGACTCTGCTTATTCGGATTATCCTTAGATTTGCATGGGTGAGAGTGGCTCGAGATTGCCGACTCAATAAGCCTTCCATTTCAGGGATAAAACCGGGTAGATAGCTGGGAACATAGTTCGGCAAGATGGAATTCACTCCTTCCCATTTTAGGGATTAGTAGAGAGGTTGTTCCCTTAAGTGCTGACTCCAGGTCTTGAACAAAGGTCCCACCCCTCTCATTGGCCTGAGAGGGATTCAGTTTGATGGTTGGACCACAAACCAATTGTTCATTAGAGGATCAGTGGGACTTAAGGAACAAGAAGTAATAATAGGGGTAAAACGGTAATTTTGATCCAGCTGTAATTACGAACGACCTGTGAAGGATCGACTTACTAATCATTGTTATATCGAGTGGACATAAATATATCTACAGTAAGGAGAGTACAGCCACTGGACTTTAGTGGAGTGTCCCGATGGTTAACGAATGTTGATTAGCTAGGCTAAAGAGTTTAGCCGATTAATATCGTATCGTTGAAGCTCATGATCTGTAGGTCCATTAGGTCCTCCTTACTAGCTCGGACTTAACCTTATAACATTTTGAGAGAAAAGAATTTGAATTGTTCAAATTCGAGTTTGGGAGAAAGCGTTATTTATATGTGATATATTTAACGAATCATAGCTTAATTATGAATTAAACTATGATTAATAAGAGGTGGATATATTTAAATATGATTTAAATATCGGATCGGTTTATAGTATGAATAAGGATTCGTGTTCGGAAAATCGATCGGGATCGGGCAATATATTTAATTTAATATTTGATATTAAATTAAATTAAAAATTAATTAATTAAATTAATTATTTAATAATTTAATTAATTAAATTAATTTTAATTAAAAATCAATTTAATATTGATTTTTGAATTAAAATTAAATAAAAATTAGTGGATTTTCATGGATTTTCAATAAAATCCAAAGTACAACTTGCCCAATCCCTCTCATCTTCAAAATTCACCAAAATTGGCAACCTCTAACTCAAAACATCCTCATCACCCTTGAGTTGTCACTCCATTGAAGCTTTTTGAAGCTTTATATAATGGTGATTTGAGGTGTTTTGAGAGAATTTTACAGAAAATTCTATATTCCCGAATTAGTGACCTTTGAAGACTTTTCTTCAAAATTCTCTCAACCTAGGATCCCACAATCCGTTCTAAGGCCTGAGGATAGTAGAGAAGACTCTAACTGGTGCGTCCACGAAGTGTTCAATCACTGAAAACCATCAACCGGGTGAAGAGAATTTGATCTTCAAAGTTGAGTTTTCTATCCTCTGCTTTTTCCAAATTTGAGCATGCATTTTGTTTTACAAAATTGATCAACTTAGAGTGTTCAAGATCCAAAATTGCTTCTGCTTTCTTAATCTAGACTCTTTCAATTGGTATCAGAGCAATTTTGAGCACTCAATTTGATCTATTTTGTTGTGTGGTGGGTGTTTTTGAAAAACAATTTTTCTGGGCGTCTAAAGTGTTCTTCTGGTTTTGGCATTTAAATTGAGCATCAATTTGTGCTTTATTTTCAAATTGCTCAAGTGTGTTTGAGCATTAATGTGTGTAGAATAAGCTGTAAAAATTTTGGATCGATTGGAGTTCGGAAGGCCTTCAATTTGACGTTTGAAGTCAAGAGGTCTGGAAAATCGAAATAGAGTAGGCTGCTGGAAATTTTTTTTTTTCAAATTCTCACTCTGATTATTTTTTTTTCAAATTCTGCTAGACTCATAGGCAATGACTATATTAGTGGACACAATACAATCTACAGTTAGGAGAGTGCAACTATGAGTCTATAGTGGAGTGACTTGTAGTTAATGAATATTGATTAACTAGATCAAAGAGTTTGATCAGTTAATCTCACATCATTGGAGCTCATGAACTGTAGGTCCATTAGGTCCCTTCGTTGGCTCAACATGGTAATATTGAGGGCATAAAGTTAGGAATGAAATTGAAGTGTTCAATTTCATACATGAGGTGTTATATCAATTATATATGATATAATTGATATAATATATAGTTTTAATGTGAATTAGATTCACATATAAACCATATACTAAAGAGAGAATAAATGAGGGGTAGGATGGTCATTTCCATCCTATTTTCCTATATCTATGGTTGCATGAGATGCAACTAGGTTAAGAAATTTTAAGCCTTTGTTGTGTTGTTGGAAGAGTTCCAAAACACAAACCTCTCTCTCACAAAACCTCACCTCTCCTAAAGGGAACTCACCTTCCTCCCTCACCTAGAGAACAACAGAGAAGATCCGGTGGCAGTGTCGGTGATCGTTCGAGTTCGTGTTGCTGAGATCTTGATCGTGGGAGAGGAGAAGCACTTGAAGAAAGAGTTCTTCAAAGGTAACATTTCTTGTTGTCCATATTATGTTTATATGCTTAATCTAGTTAGTTTCATTCTTGAATTAAATCGTTGTAACTAAATTTAGAACGTGCGATTCACAATCGCTTCCTCTTCGGGACTCGATTCCCTTCAGTATCGGAGAGGAGAAACAGAACCCTGTTGGACATGGTTCGGTCGATGATAAGCTACGCTCGTCTCCCTGATTCTTTTTGGGTTACCCAGTGGAGACTGCGGTGTATATTTTGAACAATGTTCCGTCGAAAAGTGTTTGTGAAACACCTTTCGAACTCTAGAATGGTCGTAAAGATAGTTTACACCATTTCAAAATTTGGGGATGCCCGACCCACGTGTTGGTTTCAAATCCGAAGAAGTTGGAACCCCGTTCAAAATTGTTCCTATTCGTAGGTTACCCAAAAGAGACCAGAGGTGGTTTATTTTTCGATCCTAAGAAAAATAGGGTGATTGTGTCGACAAACGCTACTTTCCTTGAGGAAGACCACTCAGGGATCATTTGCCTAGAAGCAAAATCGTGTTGAACGAAATGGACAGTACGTCAGCAAGTGTTGCTGATGGGGCTAGTACGTCAACAAGTGTTGTTGATCCTAGCACGTCAAGTCAAGTCCATTCTCAAGAGTTGGGAATGCCTCGACGTAGTGGGAGGGCTGTGAGACAGCCTGAACGTTACATGGGTTTAGCTGAAACCCAAGTCGTCAATCTCGATGATGACAACGAGGATGCATTGACCTATGATCAGGCTATGGCTGATGTTGACAAGGACGAATGGATTAAAGTTATGGACCAAGAAATGGAGTCGATGTACTCTAATTCTGTCTGGGAGCTTATGGATCAACCTGATGGGGTAAAACCTATAGGTTGTAAATGGATCTACAAGCGTAAACATGGCGTAGATGGGAAGGTGCAAACCTTCAAAGCACGACTAGTGGCAAAGGGTTTTACCTAGGTCGAAGGGGTTGACTATGAGGAAACCTTTTCACCGTTGCCATGGTAAAATCAATCAGGATCCTTCTGGCCATTGCCGCGTATTATGACTATGAGGTATGGCAGATGGATGTCAAAACCGCCTTTCTGAATGACAACCTTGACGAAACCATCTACATGGACCAACCCAAAAGGTTCATTGCCCAAGGCCAAGAGCAAAAGGTTTGCTGGCTTCATAGGTCTATTTATGGACTGAAATAAGCCTCGAGGTCTTGGAATATAAGGTTTGATGAGGCAATCAAATCTGTCGCATTTATGATTTTATACGTGGATGATATCCTTCTTATTGGGAATAAGGTAGGATTTCTTATTGACGTAAAGAAATGGCTAGCTTCGCAATTCCAAATGAAAGATTTGGGAGAAGCTTAGTATGTTCAAGGTATCCAGATTGTCCGGAACCGGAAGAACAAAACGTTAGTCATGTCTCAAGCGTCTTATATTGACAAGATGTTGTCTAGATATAAGATGCAGAACTCCAAGAAGAGCATGTTGCCTTTCAGGCACGGGGTTCATTTGTCTAAGGATCAATGTCCTAAGACTCCTCAAGAGGTTGAGGATATGAGACGGATCCCCTATGCTTCAGCTGTAGGGAGCCTGATGTATGCCATGTCGTGTACTAGGCCTGATATCTGTTATGTAGTAGGGATTGTCAGTAGGTATCAATCCAATCCAGGATTAGATCATTGGACAACCGTAAAGGTGATCCTCAAGTATCTTAGGAAAACGAGGAACTACAACATAGTGTATGGCAGTGGGGATTTGATCCTTACAGGATACACATATTCTGACTTTCAGACCGATAAGGATTCTAGGAATTCCACTTCGGGGTCAACCTTCATTCGAAATGGAGGAGCTATAGTATGGCGAAGCATCAAGCAGGGATACATCGTTGATTCCACTATGGAAGCGAAGTACGTTGCGGCTTGTGAAGCTACAAAGGAAGCTGTTTGGCTTAGGAAGTTCATGACCGATTTGGAAGTTGTTCCAAATATGAACTTGTCGATCACATTGTTTTGTGACAACAGTTGTGCAGTAGCCAACTCAAGGGAGCCTCGGAGCCATAAGAGAGGCAAACATATTGAGCGAAAGTATCACCTGATACGGGATATTGTGCACCGCGGCGACGTGACAGTCACGCAGATAGCGTCGGAGCACAACGTAGCTGATCCATTTACAAAGCCCTCACAACTAAGGTATTTGAGGGTCACCTAGAGAGTCTAGGTCTTCGAGTACTTCCTAACTAGGGCAAGTGGGAGATAAGTAAACGGGTATTCAATACCCTAGTTTATTGTATTACTTCATTGTAATTTATGTACATTTCATAAATGTATTTGCTCCACTAGCTTAGTCCAAGTGGGAGTTTGTTGGGATGTTTGTCCTAATCTCGTATAGTTTGTAAATTACTATTTGAAATTAATAAAGAGTTATTCATTTCTTCATTTTGTGTCTATTTTTACACAAACTTTGACCAATAAACGAAGCTCCAGGGTCATTGAATACATGAGAGAACTAGAACTTGAACAGTGTGTAGTGACACACAGGGAGGATCACGTTCGAGTAAATGACCCGAACGGTCTACAGTATATGGATAGGGTTTGAGACCTAATCCTGGATACTCTGTGGATGCGACCTGCTTTATATTAAGATACAAACGAGGTGATCTGACTCGTTCATGTGGTTGACATGCGAGTGGGGGCATCCTGTACAATGAGATTGTACAAGATCAGACTGTGAATTATTAGACCTACTTATGTAACACCGTTGACAGTATGGACTAATAACTTCGTAGATGACCATTAGTGACTCGACCTGAATCCTAAGCGTGTTACGGACTCCTCGTCTCACGTCCCGCCCTTTGACTAGTACGGATGAGGGTGGTCACGCTTACTCGCCAAATATGCCTATCTTCTCGTGGACGAGACCACCAAGTAGGAGTGGAAACATAACTACGCGAGATGGAATTCACTGCTTCCGCTTTAAGGAAACTAGAGGCATGTTCCCTTAAGTGTTGTCTCCAGGGCTTGGACAACGGGCGCCCACTCTCTCACTAGCACGAGAGAGTTGTTGTGTATGGTTGGACCATCACAACGTTGTTGTTCATTAGAGAGGCAGTGAGGACTTAAGGAGCAAGACGTAGACACAGGGGTAAAACGATAACTTGACCCAGCAGTGTCTACGAACAACCTGTGAAGGGTCGACTCATGGGTATTGGTTATATCAGTGGACACGTAATATTCTGCACTAACGGGAGTGCAGTTACAGGCTTCAGTGGAGTGTTACTGTAGCTAATGAAGGTTGATTAGCCTGGTCAAAGAGTTTGATAGGTTAATCTCGGATCATTGGAGCTCGTCACTGTAAGTGCATAAGGTCCCTCAGTTGGCTCAAACTGGGTTAAAAGAAGGGTTTACTATTTTTGTGTGAATTGAAGTGTTTAAGTTCACTAAAGGGCATTTATGTTATTTATATGAGATATGAATGATATAATATATAGTTTAATGTGAATGAGATTCATAATAAACTATAGGTTAGCCTAATTGTTGAATTAGGGTTAATTTGGAGAAATTATGTTAAGAGATATTAAATTGGATGTGATTCAATTTAATAAATCCACAATTATACAAATGTGATTTGTAAAATGAGATATGAGATATCTTATGATATGTGGTTATGCAAATATGATTTGCATAGCCTATGGTTGTGGTAAAATGATAAATACGTGGAGATTTAAACTCCACCTATCTCCATTATTTAAACCCCTTTGCAAGAAGGGGAAGGTAAGCATTCTCTCATTTTTGGAATTCTCACCAAAAGAAGAGAACACTCTCTCTCAATTTCTCTCTCAAGAATTCTCCTCCCTTCACCAAAACAAATAGAATCCCACCATTCTCCTTCTTCCTAAAGAAGAACAACCGAGAAACCAAGTGGTGGTGTTCTTGTTCGTGAGAAGAGTTCGAGAAAGCACGAAGAGTTCGTGAATCTGGAAAGGAATCCTTGAAGAAGGTCTTCAACAAGTAAGTAACTAGAACTTGCTGCAATTTTTTTCCTTTTATGCATGTTTAATCTAGATCTAAGAGTTGGATTGTTTTAACGATATTATAGTTGCACAACTCCACCGCGACGATTCAATCGTCTTCCGCTACGTGGGAGTTTCATTCCCTTCAAGGGACACATTTACAAGGATGAATTAAGCTAGTTAATGATTCCTTGACCGACAAATGATATCTAAAAACTATAGGAATATGAGTTATTCTAGTAATAGTGATTAGCTAAGATAGTCTCAATTCAGAGGAGGAGTAGCTGACTACCCTTCGGTGGGTGTAACTCTAAACCTCTGAAGTATCATTGCAAGATTGATCAATGGTTAAATTAGGGTTCATTGTAGTTTTGGAAAATTGATTGGATGTTTTTGTGCGCTATGGAAAAGATAACTAATATGGTCAATTTGTTGTTTTTCAGCATGCCTTCTTCACTGATTGATTTACTCGCAAACAAAAAACTAACTGGCGATAACTATGCTACATGGAATTAAACCTCAATACAATTTTGGTTATATATAATCTGTAGTTTGTCTTAAATGAGGATTTCCCTATGCTCGTAACGTGTCCCAACCTACGGGAGATGCATTTGATCGCTGGACTAAGGCTAAGGTTTATATCTTAGCGAGATTGTTGGGCGTACTTACTAAGAAGCATAAGGCCATGATCACTCGTTGCAGGAGATGTTTGGGCAGTCGTCCACAAAGATTTGGCACGAGACCCTTAAATACGTTTACAATGTGCTCATGAAAGAGGGGTTGTAAGTGAGGAAAGATGTTCTCGATCTGATAACAAAAATACTGTTTGAAAATTACTGTTTGAAATTAATAAAGTGTTATTCATTTCATTACTTTGTGTCTTGCAAATTTTACAAACTTTTCCAATAAACTAAGCTCCATGGTCTTTGAATTTATGAGAGAACTAGAACTTGAACGGTGTGTAGTGGACACACAGGGAGGTTCACGTTCGAGTTAATGACCCGAACGGTCTACAGTATATGGATAGAGTCAGAGACCTAATCCTGGATACGCTGTGGATGCGACTCGCTTTGTATTAAGATACAAACGAGGTGATCTGACTCGTTCATGTGGTTGACATGCGAGTGGGGGCATCCTGTGCAATGAGATTGTACAAGACCAGACCGTGAATTATTAGACCTACAGATGTAACACCGTTGAAAGTAAGGGCTAATAACTTCGTAGATGACCATTAGTGACTCGACCTGAACCCTGAGCGTGTTACGGACTCCTGTCTGCGAGGGCTGTCCTTTGATTAGTACGGGTGAGTGTGGTCACAGTTATTCGCCCAATATGCCTGTCTTCTTAGGGACAGGACCAAGTCTGGACCTGAGAACTTAACTACGCGAGATGGAATTCACTCGTTCCCGCCTTTAGGGAAACTAGATGGGTTGTTCCCTTAAGTGTTGTCTCCAGGGCTTGGACAATGGGCGCCTACCTTATTACTGGCCCGAGAAGGGTGTTGTATATGGTTGGACCATCACAACATGTTGTTCATTAGAGGAGCAGTGGGGACTTAAGGAACAAGAAGTAGACACAGGGGTAAAACGGTAATTTGACCCAGCCGTGTCTACGAACAACCTGTGAAGGGTCGACTCATGGCTATTGGTTATATCAGTGGACACGTAATATTCTACACTGACGGGAGTGCAACTATGGGCTTTAGTGGAGTGTTACCGTAGCTAATGAATGTTGATTAACCAGGTCAAAGAGTTTGATAGGTTAATCTCGAATCATTGAATCTCGTCACTGTAGGTCCATTAGGTCCCTCGGTTGGCTCAATCTGGCTTAAAAGAAGGGTTAATATTTTGGTATGAAATTAAAGTTTTTAATTTCACCTAAAGGGCATTTATGTCATTTATATGAGATATGAATGATATAATATATAGTTTAATGTGAATGAGATTCATAATAAACTATAGGTTAGCCTAATTGTTTAATTAGGGCTAATTGGAGATATTAATTAAGAGAAATTAAATTGGATGTGATTCAATTTAATAAATCCACAATTATTGCAAATGTGATTTGTAATATTAGATATGAGATATCTTATAATATATGGTTATGCAAATATGATTTGCATAACCTATAGTTGTGGTAAAGTGGTAATAATGTGGAGATTTTAACTCCATCCATTTCCACTATTTAAACCCTTCTTGCAAGAAGGAACTCAGTCTCATTCTCTCATTTTTTGGATTCTCGCCAAAAAGAAGAGAACTTTCTCTCTAAACTCTCTCTACTCTCCTCCCTTCTCCAAAACACAAAAGTCCCATCACTTCCTTCTTTCCAAAAGAAGAATAACTGAGACGTCAAGTGGTTGTGTCGTGTTTTGTTCGTGGAAAAATTCGGGATCGAAGAGATCGAGAGAACAGGAAGAGTTCGTGACCGATTCGTTGGAAAAGAGTTCTTGAAGAAGGTCTTCAACAAGTAAGTAATGTTAACTTACTGTTTTTCCTTTCCTTTTAGCTTGTTTAGCCTAAATTATTTGATGATTAATTTTAGTGAAATTCTAGTAGCGTAACGATACCACGACGATTCGATCGTCTTCCGCTGCGCGGGGATTCTTATTCCCTTCAATTGGTAACAGAGCCACTCGATTGTTCTTCGTTTTGCACAGTTTTTCAATAAATTAGGTGGGTTCTGCCTTAATTCATGAGATGAATGTTGGTTTGCAATTTTGGATAATTTCGATTTTTTGGCACTTTTAGATTTATAATTTTTATGTTGATGAGATCAATGTAAGGGCCTATTGTTTTTGGGCATTTTGTTGTAAATCAAGTCTGTAAGTCCGAGTCGTTTGTGGCAAGAGTTGCTGTGAAGAAATCGGAGCGAAAATGGGCAAAAATCGACGAAGAACAGCAAAGGAGTTTGTTGTTCTGTTGATGGCGTTGAGACGCTGTTCTTTGTCGTCTCAACGCCATTCTTACGGACGGAGGCCTGCTGCAGAGCAGCGTTGCAACGCCACGGCGTGGAGCACGCTTACCTCAACACTGGACGCAGCGTTGCAACGCCGCACGCGTAGTTGAGGAGTTGCTGAGGAGTTGCACGAGAACGTGGGCAGTTTTGTGTTAGTGGGACAGTTTTTCCTTTTAATTATTATTTTTAAATTTATTAAAAAGTATTTTATTTATGTTTTTAATTATTTTATTAAATAATATTAATATATTTGTTATATCCGTTAAGTCCGCACCGTGAGATCTAAACCCGGCCTCGTGACGCAAATGGGAGCGTCCCCCTTCGGATGGCATTTGTATGGGTCAATATCATCATGGATGGAGAGAGTACTTATAGTAAGTGAGAGCGGAACCTGTGAAAACGGGACCCACAGTTCTTTCTTTCGATTCACACCATGAGACGCCTATGATCCGCCTGCTAGTTTGGCCTGGACCAAACAATCCCTTCGGAGGGCCTTGATCATGGGAGTCGAAACACCGTGAATTCCTGAAAGGGATACAGTTTCCTTGTTGGTTTTCATTCGTGGTTCACCCTCCGGTGGCTATTGTTTGGACGGATACTTGGAAACTTAAAGATTGAGAGTGACACTCACGGGATTCGTTAAGTGTTAATGAATTCGACCAAATAATGGTAACTGGACACCTAATGGAATAAGAGTTATTCTGGGATCAGGGTCTGGTGGAGAAAGTCCTGTCCTAGAGGAGGAGTGTTTCTGTTCACCCTTCGGTGGCGGTCATTCTAAACCTTTAGGATATCATTGCAATTTTTAAATGACCTAGGGATCATAGGATTAATTTTTGCTAAAACTTGATTGGTTTTCAAAAGTTTATGCGAGACTGACACAAAGTTTTTGATTTTTCAGCTAAAAACATGTCTAGCTCAATAATAGCTTTACTCGCATATGACAAATTAGTGGGAGATAACTATCAAACGTGGAAAAATAACTTAAACACGATTTTGGTAACTGACGACGTAAAGTTCGTGCTCTCTGAGGAGTGTCCTTAGATGTCGGGCTCGACTACATCACGAAGTGTTCGTGATGCATACGATCGATGGATCAGGGCCAATGAAAAGGCCAAGGTCTATATCATTGCCAGCATGTCTGATGTTTTGGCAAAGAAGCATGAGCTGATGGTCACCGCTAAAGAGATCATGGAGTCCTTGCAGAAAATGTTTGGACAACAGTCCTTTCAAGTCCGACATTACTCGTTCAAATACGTCTTCAACGCACGGATGAAAGAGGGGTTGTATGTCCGTGAACATGTTCTAGGCATGATGACCCACTTTAATCTAGCGGAAATGAACGGGGCTTCGATCAACGAGTCGAGCCAGGTCAGTTTTATCTTGGAGACACTTCCGAAGAGTTTCCTTCAGTTTCGTAGCAACGCTGTTATGAGTAAGATAAACTACACTCTGACTACTCTTCTTAATGAGCTGCAAACCTTCCAATCCTTGATGAGGATCAGGACGTCGAAAGCTGAGGCAAACGTTGCCTTTAGGTCTTATCACACGGGTTCGACCTCTGGGACAAAGCCTGTAGCTCATTCTCACCCGAAAGGAAAGAAGAAGAAGATGAAGAAGGGTAAAACTGATCGAGCTGCCGCCCAAAAGGGCAAGAAGGTCAAGGAAGTTGCAAAGAAAGGAAAGTGTTTCAACTGCAATGGGGCCGGCCACTGGAAGAGAAACTGTCCCAAATTCCTAGCCGAGAGGAAGAATCAAGGTAAATGTGATTTACTTGTGACTGAAACCTGTTTAGTGGAGAGTAATGACTCTGCCTGAATATTGGATTTCGGCGCCACTAACCATGTTTGTTCTTCTTTTAAGGGGATTGATTCTTGGCAACAAATGCGAGAGGGTGAGGTGACTCTGCGGGTTGGATCCGGGGAGCTTGTCTCTACTGCAGCGGTCGACACGGTGAAGCTACATTTTGACAGGAATTACATTTTGTTGGACAATATGTATATGGTTCCAGGGTTTACTAGAAACCTCGTTTCTATTTCCTACATGTTAGAGCAATGTATTTCCATTTCTTTTCAAGGCAATAAAACGTTTATTTCCAAAAATGGAAACTTAATTTGTTCAGCTTCACTTGAGAATAATCTGTATGTTTTGAAATCTAATTCGGTCAAAAGTGTTTTGAATACTGAATTGTTTAAAACGGCAGAAACGCGAACTAAAAGAGCAAAAGTTTCTCTTAAAGAAAATGGCCATCTTTGGCATCTACTATTAGGCCACATTAATCTCAATAGGATTGAGAAACTAGTGAAGAGTGGACTTCTAAACAAGTTGGAAGAAAACTCTTTACTGGTGTGTGAGTCATGCGTTGAAGGCAAAATGACCAAACGTCCTTTTAGTGGAAAAGGATATAGAGCCAAAGAGGCCCTTGAGCTAGTACATTCTGACCTCTGTAGTCCAGTGAATGTTAAAGCACGAGGTGGTTATAAATACTTCGTGTCTTTCATAGATGATTACTCGAGGTATGGGTATATTTACCTAATGTATAAGAAGTCTGAAACTCTTGAAAAGTTCAAGGAGTACAAGACTGAGGTTGAGAACCTGTTAGGTAAATCGATTAAAACACTTCGATCGGATCGAGGTGGAGAGTATATGGACACTAAATTCCATGACTATATGATAGAACACGGAATTACGTCCCAACTCTCAGCACCTGATATGCCACAGCCGAATGGTATATCGGAAAGGAGAAACAGAACCTTGTTGGGCATGGTTCGGTCGATGATGAGCTATGCTCGTCTCCTTGATTCCTTTTGGGGTTACGTAGTGGAGACTACGGTTTATATTTTGAACAACGTTCCATCGAAGAGGGTTTGTGAAACACCTTTTGAACTCTGGAATGATCGTAAAGGTAGTTTACACCATTTTAGAATTTGGAGATGCCCGACCCACGTGTTGGTATCAAACCCGAAGAAACTGGAACCCCGTTCAAAATTATGTCTATTCATAGGTTACCCAAAAGAGACCAGAGGTGGTCTGTTTTACGATCCTAAGGAAAATAGGGTGCTTGTGTTGACAAACGCCACTTTCCTAGAGGAAGACCACGTCAGGGATCATTTTCCAAGGAGTAAAATTGTGTTAAATGAAATGGACAGTACGTCAGCAAGAGTTGTTTATGGAGCTAGTACATCAACAAGTGTTGTTGATCCTAGCACGTCTAGTCAAATCTGTTCTCAAGAGTTGGGAATGCCTCGACGTAGTGGGAGGGCTGTGAGACAGCCTGATCGTTACATGGGTTTAGTTGAAACCTCAGTTGTCACTTCTGATGATGACTGCGAGGATCCATTAACCTATGATTAGGCAATGGTTGATGTTGACAAAGGCGAATGGATTAAAGCTATGGACCAGGAAATGGAGTCGATGTACTTCAATTCTGTCTGGGAGCTTGTGGATCAACCGGATGGGATAAAACCTATAGGTTGCATATGGATCTACAAGCGCAAACGTGGCGTAGATGGGAAGGTGCAGACCTTCAAAGCCCGACTAGTGGCAAAGGGTTTTATCCACGTTGAAGGGGTTGACTATGAGGAAACCATTTCACCTGCTGCCATGGTAAAGTCGATCAGGATCCTTCTAGCCATTGTCGCGTATTATGACTACGAGGTATGGCAGATGGACGTCAAGACAGCCTTTCTGAACGAAAAACTTGATGAAACCATCTACATGGACCAGCCCAAAGGGTTCATTGCCCAAGGCTTAGAGCAAAAGGTTTGTCGGCTTCATATGTCTATTTATGGACTGAAACAAGCTTCGAGGTCTTGGAATATAAGGTTTGATGAGGCGATCAAATCTTATGGCTTTGATCAAAATGTCGACGAGACTTGTGTCTACAAGAAAATCGTTGACAAAACTCGCATTTTTAGTGTTATATGTGGATGATATTCTTCTCATTGGGAATGAGGTAGAATTTCTTACTGACGTGAAGAAATGGCTAGCTTCGCAATTCCAAATGAAAGATTTGGGAGAAGCTCAGTATGTTCTGGGTATCCAGATAGTCCGGAATCGGAAGAACAGAACGCTAGCCTTGTCTCAGGCATCTTATATTGAAAAGATGTTTTCTAGATATAAGATGCAGAACTCCAAGAAGGGTTTGCTGCCTTTCAGGCATGGCGTTCACTTGTTTAAGGATCAGTGTCCTAAAACTCCTCAAGAGGTTGAGGATATGAGACGGATCCCATATGCTTCAGCTGTAGGGAGCCTGATGTATGCTATGTTGTGTACTAGGCCCGACATCTGTTATGCAGTAGAGATTGTCAGTAGGTATCAATCCAATCTAGGATTAGATCACTGGACAACCGTAAAGGCAATCCTCAAGTATCTTAGGAGAACGAGGAACTATAGCTTAGTGTATGGAAGTGGAGATTTGATCCTTACGGGATACACAGATTCTGACTTTCAGACCGATAAGGATTCTAAGAAATCCACTTCGGGGCCAACCTTCATTCTGAATGGAGGAGCTGTAGTATGGCGAAGCATCAAGCAAGGATGCATCGCTGATTCCACTATAGAAGCAGAGTATGTTGCGGCTTGTGAAGCTGCGAAAGAAGCTATTTGGCTTAGGAAGTTCACGATAGATTTGGAAGTTGTTGCAAATATGAACTTGTCGATCACAATCGCTCGCGCGACAACAATGCAAAGAGCTAACTCCAAAGAGCCTCAGAGCCATAAGAGAGGCAAACACATTGAGCGAAAGTATCACTTGATACGGGAGATTGTGCACCGCGGAGACGTGACAGTCACGCAGATAGCGTCGGAGCACAACATAGCCGATCCCTTTACAAAGCCCCTAACGGCTAAGATGTTTAAGGGTCACCTAGAGAGTCTAGATCTTCGAGTACTTCCCGACTAGGGCAAGTGAGAGATGTGTAAACGGGTATTTAATACTCTAGTTTATTTGTATTACTTCGTTGTAATTTATGTACATTTCTGAAATGTATGTTCTCCACTAGCTTAGTCCAAGTGGGTGTTTGTTGGGATTTTTGTTCTAATCTCGTATTTGTAAATTACTGTTTGAAATTAATAAAGTGTTATTCATTTCATTACTTTGTGTCTCGCAAATTTTGCAAACTTTTTCAATAAACTATGCTCCAAGGTCATTGAATTTATGAGAGAACTAGAACTTGAACGGTGTGTAGTAGACACACATGAAGGATCACGTTCGAGTTAATGACCTGAACAGTCTACAGTATATGGATAGGGTTGGAGACCTAATCCTGGATACGTTGTGGATGCGGCCCGCTTTGTATTAAGATACAAACGAGGTGATCTGACTCGTTCATGTAGTTGACATGCAAGTGAGGGCATCTTGTGCAATGAGATTGTACAAGACCGGACCGTGAATTATTAGACCTACTGATGTAACACCATTGACAGTAAGGACTAATAACTTCGTAGATGACCATTAGTGACTCGACCTGAATCCTGAGCGTGTTACGGACTCCTGTCTGCGGGGGTTTGTCCTTTGATTAGTACAGGTGAGGGTGGTCACAGTTACTCGCCCAATATGCTTATCTTCTCAGGGACTAGACCAAGTAGGGAGCTGGAAACTTAACTACGCGAGATGGAATTCACTCGTTCCCGCCTTTAGGGAAACTAGAGGGGTTGTTCCCTTAAGTGCTATCTCCAGGACTTGGACAACGGGCGCCCACCTTCTCACTGGCCCGAGAAGGGTGTTGTATGGTTAGACCATCAAAATATGTTGTTCATTAGAGGAGCAGTGGGGACTTAAGGAACAAGAAGTAGACACAGGAGTAAAACGGTAATTTGACCCAGCCGTGGCTACGAGCAACCTGTGAAGGGTCGACTCATAGTTATTGGTTATATTAGTGGACACGTAATATTCTGCACTGACGGGAGTGCAGCTACGGGCTTTAGTGGAGTGTTACCGTAGCTAATGAATGTTGATTAACTGGGTCAAAGAGTTTGATAAGTTAATCTCGGATCATTGGAGCTCGTCACTGTAGGTCCATTATAGGTCCCTCGGTTGGCTCAATCTGGGTTAAAAGAAGGGTTAATGTTTTGGTATGAAATTAAAGTGTTTAATTTCACTTAAAGGGCATTTATGTCATTTATATGAGATATGAATGATATAATATATAGTTTAATGTGAATGAGATTCATAATAAACTATAAGTTAGCCTAATTGTTGAATTAGGGCTAATTGGAGATATTAATTGAGAGAAATTAAATTGGATGTGATTCAATTTAATAAATCCACAATTATTGCAAATGTGATTTGTAATATTAGATATGAGATATCTTATAATATATGGTTATGCAAATATGATTTGTCTAACCTATAGTTGTGGTAAAGTGGTAATAATGTGGAGATTTTAACTTCATCCATTTCAACTATTTAAACCCTTCTTACAAGAAGGAACTCAATCTAATTCTCTCATTTTTTGGATTCTCACCAAAAAGAAGAGAACTTTCTCTCTAAACTCTCTCTACTCTTCTCCCTTCTCCAAAACACAAAAGTCCCACCACTTCCTTCTTTCCAAAAGAAGAATAATCGAGACTCCAAGTGGTTGTGTCGTGTTCTTGTTTGTGGGAAAAGTTCGGGATCGAAGAGATCGAGAGAACACGAAGAGTTCGTGAACGATTCATTGGAAAGGAGTTCTTGAAGAAGATCTTCAACAAGTAAGCAACGTTAACTTACTATTTTTTCCTTTCCTTTTAGCGTGTTTAACCTAAATTATTTGATAATTAATTTTAGTGAAATTCTAGTTGCGTAACGATACCACGACGATTCGATCGTCTTTCGCTGCGCGGGGATTCTTATTCCCTTTAATAATGTGGTCGAAATAAACGGGACAGTTATAGACGAGCAAAGTCATGTGTCCTTTATTCTAGAATCTCTTCTGAAGTGTTTTCTATAATTTCGCAGTAATGCGGTAATGAATAAGATTCAATACATCATGCCTACCTTCCTGAGTGAGCTACAAACATACCAGTCTCTTATAAAGAGTAAGTGATTGGTTGAAGGAGAGGCAAATCTAGTTGCCCATTCCAAGAAGTTCCATATGGGGTTCATCTTCTGGAAGTAAGTTTATAGCTTCATCTTCTAGTCCTAAAAAGACTCAGAAGAAGAAGAAAGAAGGAAAGAGGAAGGCTCCTGCTACTGCTAAGGGCCAAGGTAAAGTCAAGGTTGCATATAAAGGAAAATATTTTCACTACAACGTTGATGAGCATTGAAAACGCAACTACCCAAGTACCTGCCAAATTAAAGAAGAAAAAGGTAAATTTGATTTACTAGTATTTGAATCTTATTTAGTGGAGAATGACTATTCTACCTGGATACTTGATTCGGGGGACACTAATCATGTTTGTTCTTCTTTACAGGGAGTTAGTTCCTTCAGGCAGCTAAAAGAGGGTGAGATGACACTCAGGGTTGGAACGGAAGATGTCGTCTCAGCTCATGCAGTGAGAGCTGTCAAGTTTCTTTTTAGAGAGATTTCTATTTTTAGAAAACATGTACATATTTCCTAGAATCAAAAGGAACCTTTTATCTATCTCGTGTTTAATTGAACAAGGTTATTCCATGGAGAGAAATATTTGGTTATCTTAAATGATGTAACTTAATATGCCCCTAGCGTAACCATCCTCCAAGTGGAAAACTCAATCAGGGGGTTGGAACTCAAGTTAGACACGTCACATTTTCTACCCAAGTGGTCTGTAGAAAGGATTGAGCAACAATACAACCTTTGAACTTTAAGAAGACGGACTGAGGATGGAGCTCACGAAGTCATCTCGCATAAGCTCAACTTGTAGCATCGTGTTCACAACGATGTAATGCCTTTTTAAATTTTAGTTTCGCTACTCAACATAGGATTGAGAATTTTCAATTTTTTTTTATTTCCTTAGTGTTTGTAAATCAAGTATATGGGTGCTCAACTCTTAGGCCTTTTTTCTCGTATAGTTCATCCTAGGAGTTCATCATGACCAAGGATAGTCCTTCCTTTTTTGAAGTCAAGGATAGGAGTTCATCCTGGATTGACGATGAAGAGGTACGGAGCTTCCAGTTTTGAAGATGAAGTAACGATGAACCCCTTCAACTTGAAGATGAACTGACTAACGCCTTTGAACTTTGAGACGAGTCGACGACGTAACCTTGGAACTTTGAAAATAGCAGGGTGACAACACAACCTTTGGACTTGGGGAAGAAACAATGATGAAGCCTTCAAACTTGGAGACGAGACACTTGTGAAACCTTCGTACTTTGAGAAGGAATGACGACAAAACTTTCAAACTTTGAGCAGGAGCGATGACGAAGCCTTCGTTAACTTAGAGAAGAAAAGGATGACGTAACCTTTGAACTTTGAGAAGGAGTGACGAAACAACCTTCGAACTTTGAGAAGGAGCGACAATGAAACCTTTAAAATTTGAGAAGGAACGATGATGCAACCTTCAAGCTTTAAGAAGGCATGAAAACGCTGTTGGGTTTTATTCCCTAAAACTCGTAGTTTGTAATTTTGTTCAATTTTATTCAATAAAACGTTATTGGCACTGTTCATTCAATTGTTGTTGATTTTCGTATGATTTGCCTTAGATTAACCCTAAATCAAATAAACTAACATCCTAGGTTGTATTGTGTCTCTTGAACTGTGTGTGTGGACATACGGGCATCATGGCTCAAGAAAAAAGGTATAGTATAAGGATGAGGTTGGGTACCTTATCCTGGTACACTATGGATACGTCTCACTTTGTATTTGATACAAACACAGTAATCCAACGTGTTTGTGTAGGCGACATGTGAGTGGGAGTGTCCTATGTGATGAGTTCACATAAGACCGGACCGCGAAATAGTAACCATTAGATGTAACTCTATTGACTAGTTAGGTTTCTATTTCAACATGATGACCTAGGTGTTGGGATGTTTGTCCTAATCTCGTTCTGTTTGTAAATATACGTTTGAAATTAATAAAGGTTATTTATTTCATCATTTTTGTGTCTCGCATTTATTACAAACTTTGTCCAATAAACTAAGCTCCAGTGTCATTGAATATATGAGAGAAATAGAACTTGAACGATGCGTAGTGAACACACAGGGAAGATCACGTTCGAGTAAATGACTCGAATGATCTACAGTATATGGATAGGGTTGGAGACCTAATCCTGGATACGTTGTGGATGCAGCTCGCTTTGTATTAAGATACAAACAAGGTGATATGACTCGTTCATGTGATTGACATGCGAGTGGGGGCATCCTGTACAATGAGATTGTAAAAGACCGGACCGTGAATTACTAGACCTATTGATGTAATACCGTTAACAGTATGGACTAATAACTTCGTAGATGACCATTAGTGACTCGACCTGAATCCTGAGTGTGTTACGGACTCTTGTGTGTGGGGATCTGTCCTTTGACTAGTACGGGTGAGGGTGGTCACAGTTACTCACCCAATATGCCTAGCTTCTCAGGGACAGGACCAAGTAGAGAGCTGAGAATTTAACTACGCGAGATGGAATTCACTCGTTCCCTCCTTTAGGGAAACTAGAGAGGTTGTTCCCTTAAGTGCTGTCTCCAGGGCTTGGACAACGGGCGCCCACCCTCTCATTGGGCCGAGAGGGTTGTTGTGTATGGTTGGACCATTACAACGTTGTTGTTCATTAGAGGAGCAGTGGGGATTTAAGGAGCAAGAAGTAGACACAGGGGTAAAATGGTAATTTGACCCAGCCGTGTCTACGAACAACCTGTGAAGGGTCGACTCATTGTTATTGGTTATATCAGTGGACACGTAATATTACTCGCACCGACGGAGTGCAAACACGGGCTTTAGTGGAATGTTACCGTAGCTAATGAAGGTTGATTAATCGGGTCAAAGAGTTTGATAGGTTAATCTCGGATCATTGGAGCTCGTCACTGTAGGTCCATAAGGTCCTCGGTTGGCTCAAACTGTATCAAAAGAAGGTTTACTGTTTTGGTGTGAATTGAAGTGTTCAAGTTCACTAAAGGGTATTTATGTCATTTATATGAGATATGAATGATATAATATATAGTTTAATGTGAATGAGATTCATAATAAACTATAGGTTAGCCTAATTGTTGAATTAGGGCTAATTTGGAGAAATTAGGTTGAGAGATATTAAATTGGGTGTGATTCAATTCAAAAATCCACAATATTGCAATCACATTTGTAAAATGAGATATGGGATATCTTATAATATGTGGTTATGCAAATATGATTTGCATAACCTATAGTTGTGGTAAAATGGTAAATAGGTGCAGATTTCAACTCCACCTATCACCATTATATAAACTCTTTTTGCAAGAAGAGTTGGATGATCTTACTCTCATTTTTTGAATTCTCACCCAAAGAAGAGTTCTCTTCTCTCTCAAATTCTCTCTAAAAACTTCTCCTCCCTAAACAAAAGAAGGATCCCACCATCCTCCTTTTTCCTAAAGAAGAACAACCTTGTAACCAAGTGGAGTTGTCCGGGTGAGGAGATCGAGAAAAGCACGAAGAGTTCGTGAACGGAAGGAATCTTGAAGACCGTCTTCAACAAGTAAGTACTTGTTGTTTTTCCTTCATAGATTGCATGTTTAGCCTAAATTATATGATAATTAGTTTTAATGAAATTAAGTTGTACAACATCACCACGACGATTCGATCGTCTTCCGCTGCACGGGGATTCTCATTCCCTTCACTAGGCAACTTGATCTCAATCCTGAGTAGGTTACGAACTCCTGTTTGCAAGGGATTGTCCTTTGACTAGTATGAGTGAGAGTGACCTTAGACGCGGACTCAATAAGCCTACCTTTTTGGAGACAAAACCGCGCGGGCAGCTGGGGACTTAACCTAGTAAGATGGAATTCACTCCTTCCCAAACATAGGGTAAGTAGATGAGTGTTCCCTGAAGTAGTGTCTTTGAGACATGAAGAAAGGACCCTACCCTCTCATTGGCCCGAGAGGGATTTCTGTTTATTGGTAGGACGATAAACATGTTATTCATTAGAGTAGCATTGGTACTTAAGGTCACAGATGTAACCCAAGGGTAAAATAGTAATTTGACCCAACTGGCGATACAAACACTCGTGAATGATCGACTTGCTGTTATTGTTCTTTTATCTATGGACAGAGAAAGATATATATAGTGAGAAAAGTGTAGTTGCAGGTCTTTAGTGGAGTGTACTCGCAGCTAACGAATGTTGATTAAGCGGTTAATGAGATTAGTCAATTAATCATGTATCGCTGGAGCTTCTGATCTGGAGGTTCATTAGGTCCACTTCCAAGCTCGTAAAGGGTTCTAAGATTGCTAGATTTTGATTAGAATTTGAAATGTTCAAATTTACTTTGAAATTAATTTAATGTATGGTGATACATTATAATATAAAGTTTTTATGTACATTAAAACTTTATTATATAAATTTAAATTTGAATATGATTCAAAGTAAATTTACGAGAGAGTTAAATATTAGAAAGAGTTCAAATAGTGATCTAGTCTACAGATTAAATTTTAATGGACATTAGATGTACATTAAAACTATAGATTAATGGGAGGTTGATTAAATATGATTTAATTATCATAACCAAAATTAAATATGTGATATTTAATTTATGAATTAATTAATTATAAAATTAATTAATTTGTGTTTCAATTAAATTAGATTTAATTGAATTAATTAAAACTATAGGTTATGCAAAATATATAATTAAATATGATTTAATTAAATATTAATTAGTTAATTAATTCTAATTAATTAAATGTGAATTAATGGGGAACGTGTGATGGACACGTTCCCCACTCTCCCTCTCCTTCTCCCTCTTAGTCGATAAAAGCAAAAAAGTGTTAGGAGGAAGAGGGCTAATCGATCAACTGATTATTGTGTTTTTTTCTCAATCTCTCTGTGTGAATTCAAAAACGTAACATCAAGAAAAGGTTCCCACAAACCTCAATCCAAAAACCCAGAGAATAGGAGGTTTGCTTTTTGGTGGTGTTCTGTTGTTCATTGAAGATGAAGGGATTTGGAATTCCCGCAGCGGAAGACGTTGTGAAACGTTGTTGTTTCGTTGTGTAAATCTATCTTAAAATCGAACCTATCTCATAGATCCTAGGCTAAACATGCATAAAAGAAGAGGAAAAAACAGTAAGGAATCTCGGTACTTACTTGTTGAAGAACACTTCTTCAAAGTTTTCCTCCTCCGGTCACGATCTCTCTCGAACGGATGATCTCCCTTTGATTTTGGGTGAGGAGAAATCTAGAGAGAATTGAGAGAGTTCTTGAGAGAGAATGCTTTGCTCACTTTGGATCAAAATCCAAAAAATGGCAAGAGCTTCACCAAAAGCTTCTTGCAAAGCCTTTATATACTATTGTGTGAATGCAGTTAAAACCTCCACCAAATCACAATATTACCACAACTATATGATATACAAATCATATTTGCATATCACATAATATAAGGTATCTCATACCTTATTATACAAATCTCATTTGCATAATGTGGAATTTTAAATTGAATTACATTCAATTTAATTTCTCTCAATTCAATTTCTCCAAATAGCACTAATTAATCAATTAGACTATACTATAGTTTATTATGAATCTCATTCACATCAAACTATATATTATGTCATCTATATCTCATATAAACAACATAAATACCCAAATAATGAATTTGAACACTTCAAATTCATACCAAACTGTAAACCCTCAATTTGTCCAATGTGAGCCAATCGAGGGACCTAATGGAACTACACGTGACGAGCTCCAATGATCCGAGACTAACATGTCAAACTCTTTGACCCGATTATTCAACATTCATTAGCTACGGTAACACTCCACTAAAGCCCGTAACTGCACTCTCATCACTGTAGGACAAGTTGTGTCCATCGATATAACCAATACCCGTGAGTCGACCTTTCACTGGTTGGTCGTAGACACTACTGGGTCAAATTACCGTTTTACCCCTGTGTTTACCTCTTGCTCCTTAAGTCTCACTGCTCCTCTAATGAACAACTACGTTGCATGGTCCAACCATAAACAACAACCCTCTCAGGGCAATGTGAGAGTGAGGCCCCGTTGTTCAAGCCCTGTAGACAACACTTAAGGGAACAACCCCTCTAGTTTCCCTAAGTCGGGAATGAGTGAATTCTGTCTCGTGTAGTCAAGTTCCCAGCTCCCCACGTGGTCTTGTCCCTGAGAAGATAGGCATATTGGGCGAGCAACAGTGGCCACCCTCACCCGTACAAGTCAAAAGACAGACCTCCGCAGACAGGAGTCCGTAACACGCTTAGGATCAGGTCGAGTCACTAATGGTCATCTACGAAATTATTTGCTCTATCATCGTTAATCTGTAACATCGATAAGTCTAATAATTCACGGTCGGTCTTGTACAATCTCATTGCACATGATGCCCCCACTCGCATGTCAACCACATGAACGAAGTCGAGATCACCTCGTTTGTATCTAATACAAAAGCGGGCCACATCCACAACGTATCCGTGATTAGGTCTCCAACCCTATCCATATATCAGAAATCGTTCGGGTCATTAACTCGAACGTGATCTCCCTGTGTCCACACACACACACGCTTTCAAGTTCTAGTTCTCTCATTAATACAATGACCGTGGAGCTTAGTTTATTGGATTAAGTTTATGAAATATCACGAGACATAAAGTTCAAATAAATAACTCTTATTTATAAAACAAGGCTCAAATAAATAACTCTTATTTATTTACAACATGGAATATTACAAACTACACGAGATGAGGACATATATCCCAACAGAAGAAAAATCCCAGAAGAAGTTGTTGAGGTGGAGAATTCCTACTGTGATTCTAGGAGAAAAAAAGGTTAATGATTCTAACCGTTAGAGTTTAGAATTATCTCTAGCATTATTCTGTATTTATATATCCATGCTTGTATGCTTATCTGTTGGGATGTATGCCCTAATCTCGTGTTGTTTGTAATATTATTTGTTGTAAATAAATAAGAGTTATTTATTCAAACTTTGTGTCTCGCATATTTATAAACTTAATCCAATAAACTAAGCTCCAGGGTCATTGTATTATGAGAGAACTAGAACTTGAACGGTGTGTTGTGGACACACGGGGAGGATCACGTTCGAGTTAATGACTCGAACAGTCTACAATTTACGGATAGGGTTGAAAAACCTAATCGTGGTCACACTGTGGATGCATCCCGCTTCGTATTAGATCCAAACGAGGTGATCCAACTTGTTCATGTGGTTGGCATGTGAATAGGGGCATCCTATGCAATGAGATTGTACAATACTAGACCGTGAATTATTGGACCTACTGATGTAACACCGTTAACAGTATAAGACTAATAACTTTGTAGATGACCATTAGTGACTCATCCTTAATCTTAAGCGTGTTACGAACTCCTATCTACGGGGGTCTATCCTTTAACTAGTACGGGTGAGGGTGGCCACAGTTGCTCGCCCAATATGCCTATCTTCTTGGGGGCAAGACCACGTGGGGAGCTGGGAACTTAACTACGCAAGATGGAATTCACTCGTTCCCGAATTAGGGAAACTAGAGGAGTTGTTCCCTTAAGTGGTGTCTCTAGGGCTTGGACAACGGGCACCCACCCACTCACAGGCCCGAGGGGATGTTGTTTATGGTTGGACCATGCAACGTAGTTTTTCATTAAAGGAGCAGTGGGACTTAAGGAGTAAGAGGTAGACACAGGGGTAAAACGATAATTTGATCCATCTGTGACTACGAACAACCTATGAAGGGACGACTCATGGATATTGGTTATATCGATGGACACAACTTGTCCTACAGTGTTGGGAGTGCAGCTACGGGCTTTAGTGCAGTGTTACGGTAGCTAATGAATGTTGAATAACCGGGTCAAAGAGTTCGAAAAGAAGTTCTTCAACAAGTAAGTAACAAATTACTTTCTGTTTTTCTTCTCTTTACAACATGTTTAACTTGGAATGTATGAGGTACTTTAAATTTTAAGAAAACTGTTTCACAACGAATCAACGACATTTCACGATGTCTTCCGTGTTGGGATTTGTGCCCTAAACTTATGTAATTTTGATCAAATAAATAAAGAGTTATTTGTTTTGATAAAATTATATTCTTGCTTTATAAATCCAATAAACTAAACTCCAAGGTTATAACGTATCTTGAACATTAGTGTAGTAGACACTATTTGGATTATGTTCAAGAGTATAACCTAAATGGTCTATGGTATAAGAATAAGATTGGAAACCTTATTCTGGTAACACCATGGATGCGGCCCACTTTGTAGTTAGTACAAATGAGGTAATCCAACTCATTCATGTAGTTGACATGCGAGTGGGGGCATCCTCTATGAAGAGTTCATACAAGACTGGACTGCAAATTATTAGTCTAACCAGTATAACGCCATTAACAGGGTAAGACTGATAATTTATAGATGGTCATTAGTGACTCGACCTGAATCCTTAGCAAGTTAAGAACTTCTGCTTATAGGGGTTTGTCCTTAGACTAGTATGGGTGAGAGTGGCCTGTAGCCGACTAAATAAGCCTACCTTCTAAGGGAAAGGACCTCGTAGGTAGCTGTGGACTTAACTGTGCAATATGGAATTCACTCATTCCTACACTAAGGAATTAGATAGGTTGTTCCCTTAAGAACTGACTCCAAGTCTTGAACAACGGGGCCCCACCCTCTATGAGGGTATAAGTCTATGATAGGACCTTAGACTTGTTGATCATTAGAGGATCAGTGGTGCTCAAGGAACAAAGAGGTAATCACAATGGTAAAATGGTAATTTGACCCAACCGTGATTACAAACAACCTGTGAATGGTCGACTCATGGGTAATGATTATATCAGTGGACACAATATAATCTACAGTGAGGAGAGTGCAACTACAAGTCTATAGTGGAGTGACTTGTAGTTAATGAATATTGATTAATTGGATCAAAGAGTTTGATAAGTTAATCTCAAATCATTGGAGCTCATGAACTGTAGGTCCATTAGGTCCCTCCGTTGGCTCAATATGGTTATATTGAGGGTATAAAGTTAGGAATGAAATTGAAGTGTTCAATTTCATATATGAGATGTCATATCAGTTATATGTGATATAATTGATATAATATATAGTTTTAATATGAATTAGATTCACATATTAACCATATACTAAAGAGAGAATGAAAGAGGGATAAAATGGTAATTTCCACCTTATTTCCCTATATATAGTTGCATGAGATGCAACTTTGACCTAAGCTTTGGAAAACCCTAATGTGTCATTTTGTTGTGTTGTTGGAAAGGTTTCAAAACACAATCTCTCTCACAAACATCTCATCTCACCTAAAGGGAACCCACCTTCCTCCCTCACCTAGAGAACAACGGAAAAGATCCGTTGGTAGTGTCCGTGATCGCTTGGGTTCGTGTTGCTGAGATCGTGATCGTGGGAGAAGGAGCACTCGAAGAAAAGTTCTTCAAATGTATTATTCTTGCTATCCATCTTGTTATATTATATGCTTAACTTAGATAGAATTGTTCTTGATTTTAATCCATATAACTAAATTAAGAACGCGCGATTCACAATCGCTTCCGCTGCGGGATTCGATTCCCTTCAATTGGTATCAGAGTCCAATTGTGTTCTTAATTTACGTTCTGGATTTATCAAGAACGTGGTGGGATTTACTGTTTTGCATGTGATGTTTGAACGACTTGCAATTTAGACGTTTTCAATTTTGGCACTTAGATTTACAATTTTTCATTGAATCGTTCAATCTAAGGGCCCGGTGTTTTGGGTAATTTTAATTGTAAATCGAGCCTGTAAGTCCGTGTCGATCGAGGCAAGGTGGTTGCTCAAAACAGTGGAGACTGTTTGCTGTCTGTGTGCAGCGTTGCAACGTTGTTCATTGGCGTTGCAACGCTGCACTTGCGAAAGGAGGTGCGCATCAAGGCAGCATTGCAATGCTGGCATTAGCCTTGCAACGCCGGGCGCGCCGCAACGCGCCCAATGGGCGTAAACGGACAAGCGTTGCTGCAACGCCGCCATCGACATTGCAACGCCAAGGCGTTCGGTGACTTCTTCAAACGGGCGAAAAAATGGTTTTTAATTATATATATTAAATATAAAAATGTTTTATATTTATTTTGTTTGATTTTAATTAATATAATTAGATTATATTAATTAAAATTATTTTTAGGGTGCCAAATTTGGTCTAATTTTGCTATTTAAATTATGCAATTGTTGTGTAATTATTGTCATGCATAAGGTATGCTTTTAATTTAGATATCCCACCTTAGGTTAAACATTTTCATGCATCATTTATAATATAAAAGAGTTATATTATATAGTTTGCATGATTAATTTCATGAGATGATTATGTTATGTATGTCTTATTGTTCATGAGATGAATGATCAAGCACTATAACATAATATGCATGTCACCTAAGGTTAATTATTAGTTTTAAAATGTTTAGAACTTGGAAATAATATACCTTAGGTTATCTAGTTCTAATTAGATTAGAATTAGGAACCAAGTAATTTATAAACAATGATTAAAAGATGAACTCTGTCTAAGGAAAGTTCTGTCTAGGCTGGGGTATTTAAGCTGACGGAAACGGAACACTCCTACCTGGGAACTGACCTGGGAGTGAAATTTAATCAGAGAGTTTATAAATTATAGTAGCGTCAGCGGGTTTATTAAGGGGTTAATAAACTAGAAATCCTAGACTTAATATAAAGAGTTATATTAGCAAACTTAGGATAAAATAAATATAAGAGTTATATTGATTATCAATATAAGGGTTATATTGATAACTTTAGGTAAAACCATTAGTCGGGTTTAGCCTAAGTAAGATTCCTATAGATTTAAAGTATCCAGTGGGAGGAAAAGTGTATATGATACATATTTTTCCACCTACGTATCTCTGGGAAGTTCACATCGTGAGACTCATACTTGGGCTCGTGGCGCAAACGGGAGCGTCTCCCTTCGGATGGTGTTTGTATGAGTCAATATCAAGGTGAATGGAGAGGGTACTTATAGTGAGTGGGAGCAGGTTTAGTGAAAAAAAAAACCTATGGTCTCTATAAGTCGGTTTACACCGTAACATCACTATTGTCAGCCTGCTAGTTTGGCCTGGACCAGACAATCCCTTCGGAGGGCTTGATCATAGGGGATCGAACACAGTAGACACCCGAAAGGGATAAAGATTTTCTTAGTCTGTTTTTCAATCTAATCCTTCCTTCGGCGGATTTTTTTGGATGGGGACTCTGGGATCTTAAGACAGAGGGTTACACTCACAAGGTACATAAGAAGTGTATGTATCCTGACCAAATGAATGGTAACTAAAGCCTATAGGAATAAGAGTTCTTATGGGATTAGGTTTTGGTCAAGAGTGTCTTGATCCAGAGGAGGAGTGTTTTTTATTACCCTTCGGTGTCATACATTCTAAACCTTTGGAGTATCATTGCAAATTATAAATGACCTAGGAATCATTTGATAATTAGCTAAAACATGATTGGATTAGAAAATTATAGCAAGAAACTTATACAAGTTTGTTTTGTAAATTTTCAGCAAATAATGTCTAGCTCTATAATTTCCTTATTGGGTGCGGAAAAGTTAATTGGAGAGAATATGATGACATGGAAAAACAAACTCAACACTATATTGGTAGTGGATGATCTGAAGTTTGTGCTAACTGAGGAGTGTCCTCAGGTGTCAGACTTGACTGCTTCACGAAATGTTTGTGTTGCATATGATCGATGAATCAAGGCCAATGATAAGGCCAAAGTCTACATGCTGGCAGGTATGTCTGACATATTAGCCAAGAAGCATGAGGGCATGATAACCGCAAAGGAAATCATGGATTCCGTGCAGGGTATGTTTGGACAACAGTCCACACAGCCCGGCACAATGCCCTAAAGTACATATTCAACTCGAGGATGCCAGATGGTACATCTGTTCGGGATCATGTCTTGGATATAATGGTGCACTTTAAGATCGCGGAGTCGAATGGTGCTTCCATCGATGAATCGAGCCAGGTCAATTTCATTCTGGAAACCATTCCAGATAGTTTCCTACAGTTTAGAAGTAATGTTGTTATGAACAAGCTTACTTTTAATCTTACCTCCCTTCTGAATGAATTCCAGACCTTTCAATCTTTGATGAAAATTCAGGGATCGAAAGGTGAGGCAAATGTTGCCAGTAGGAGTTATCACAGAGGTTCGACCTCTGGATCAAAAACAGTGGCTTCATCTTCTTCTAACCTGAAAGGGAAGAAGAAGAACATGAAGAAAGTTGGTAAAGGGAAACGAGTTGATAAAGTTGCCGCCCAGAAGGGCAAGAAAGTCAAAAAAGTTGCTGACAAAAGAAAGTGTTTCCACTGCAACGAAGACGGACATTGGAAACGGAATTGTCCGAAGTTCATTGCAGAAAAGAAGAAGGAAGGTAAATATGATTTACTTTGCTTAGAACCTTGTTTAGTGGATAATGATAAAACTGCTTGGATACTTGATTTAGGGGCCACTAATCATGTTTGCTCTTCTTTTTAGGGAATTTATTCCTGGCAAGCAGCTACAGAAAGGAGAGATATAGCTCCGGGTTGGAAATGGAGAAGACATCTCAGCTATAGGAGTAGGCACGATGAAGCTTTACTTTGGCAAGAAATATATGTTGTTAGACAATATATTAGTGATACCAGGGTTTACTATAAACCTTATTTCAATTTCTTGCCTTATAGAACAATGTATTTCGGTTTCTTTCTCAATGAATAAGGTGTGAAAATATGTTCAGCTTCATTAGAAAATGGGTTGTATGTTTTAAGGCTTAATTCAGTCAAAATGGTTTTGAACACTGAATTATTTAAAACTGCAAACACACAAACTAAGAAACGTAAAATTTCTCCTAAAGAAAATGCTCATCTTTGGCATCTTAGATTGGGTCACATTAATCTCAATAGGATTGAGAGATTGGTAAAGAATGGACTTCTAAATGAGTTAGAAGAAAATACTTTACCTGTATGTGAATCATGCCTAGAAGGCAAAATGACTAAAAGACCTTTTAGTGGAAAAGGTTATAGAGCCAAAGAACCTCTTGAGATTATACATTCAGACCTTTGTGGTCCGATGAGTGTTAAAGCAAGAGGAGGTTATGAATATTTCATCTCCTTTGTAGATGATTATTCGAGATTTGGGCATATTTACCTAATACAACATAAGTCTGAAGCACTTGAAAAGTTCAAGGAATTCAAGACTGAAGTTGAAAATCAATTGGGTAAAATAGTTAAAACGCTTCGATCAGATCGAGGTGGAGAGTACATGAATTTAAAATTCCAGAACTATATGATAGAACATGGAATTACATCCCAACTCTCGGCTCCCGGTACGGCACAAAAAAACGGCGTATCGAAAAGGAGAAATAGAACCTTGTTGGACATAGTTCGATCAATGATGAGTTATGCTCATCTCCCTAGTTCCTTTTGGGGTTACAGAATAGAGACTGCGGTATACATTTTGAACAATGTGCCCTAAAAAAGTGTTTCTGAAACACCTTTTGAACTCTGGAAAGGACGTAAAGATAGTTTATGTCATTTCAAAATTTGGGGTTTTCCAACACATGTGCTTGTGACAAATCCAAAGAAGTTGGATTCACGTTAAAAATTGTGCCTATTCATAAGATACCCCAAAGAAACAAAAGGTGGTTTATTCTATGATCCTAAGGAAGATAAGGTTTTTGTGTCGACAAATGCCACTTTCTTAGAGGAGGACCACATAAGAGACCACAAACCAAGAAGTAAAATTTTGTTGAGTGAGTTAGACGGAACAATAGCAAAGGTTGCTAATAAAACTAGTACGTCAACAAAAGTTGTTGATACTAGCTTGTCTAGTCAAGAGAGTCCATCTCAAGAGTTGAGTATGCCTCGACGTAGTGGGAGGGTTATGATGCAACCTGGCCGTTATATGGGTTTATCTGAAACCCAAGTTGTTATACCAGATGATAGCTGCGAGGATCCATCGACTTATAATCAAGCGATAGTTGACAAAGACAAAGACAAATGGGTCATAGCAATGGACCAAGAAATGGAGTCTATGCACTTCAATTCTGTTTGGGATCTTGTAGATAAACCTGATGGGGTAAAAGCTATAGGTTGTAAGTGGATCTACAAGAGAAAGTGTGTTGTAGATGGGAAGGTGCAAACCTTTAAAGCTAGACTAGTAAAAAAGGGTTATACCCAGGTTGAAGGGGTTGACTATGAGGAAACCTTTTCACCTGTTGCTATGGTAAAGTCTATCCGTATCCTACTTGCCATTGTCGCATATTATGACTATGAGGTATGGCAAATGGATGTCAAGACAAACTTTTTGAATGGCAACCTTGATGAGAACATCTACGTGGACCAACCCAAAGGGTTCATTGAACCAAGACAAGAGCAAAAAGTTTGCATGCTTAAAAGGTCCATCTATGGACTGAAACAAGCATCTAGGTCCTGGAATATAAGATTTGATGAGGCAATCAAATCTTATGGTTTTGATCAGAATGATGATGAACCTTGTGTCTACAAGAAAATCATCAATAGTTATGTCGCATTCCTAGTTCTATATGTGGATGATATCCTACTCATTGGGAATGATGTAGGATATCTTACTGACATTAAGAATTGGCTAGCTATGCAATTCCAAATGAAAGATTTGGGTGATGCACAGTTTATTTTTGGGATCCAAATTGTCTGGAACCGCAATAAAACACTAGCCTTGTCTCAAACATCTTTCATAGACAAAGTGTTGTCGAGGTTTAAGATGCAAGACTCCAAAAAGGGTTTATTGCTTTTTAGACATGGAGTCCATTTGTCTAAAGAACAGTGTCCTAAGACACCTCAAGGAGTTGAGGATATGAGACGAATTCCTTATGCATCAGCTATTGGGAGCCTGATGTACGCCATGTTGTGTACTAGGCCTGACAATTGTTTTGCAGATGGAATGGTCAGTAGGTATCAATCCAATCCAGGACCTGAACATTGGACAACGGTTAAAACAATCCTTAAGTATCTATGGAGAACAAGGAACTACATGCTAGTGTATGGGGCTAAGGATTTGATCCTTACAGGATACACGGATTCTGACTTTCAGACTGATAAAGATTCTCGAAAATCTACATCAGGGTCAGTATTTACTCTTAACAGAGGAGTTGTAGTATGGCGAAGCGTCAAGCAAGGATGTATCGTTGATTCCACCATGGAGGTCGAATATGTAGCAGCTAAAGAGGTCGTTTGGTTAAGGAAATTCATGCTAAATTTGGAAGTTTTTCCAAATATGACTTTGCCCATCACGTTGTATTGCGATAACAGTGGTGCAGTGGAAAATTCAAGGGAACCCCGAAGTCACAAGAGGGGGAAACGCATTGAGTGGAAATATCATCTCATCCGGGAGATCGTGCATCGAGGAGACGGATTGTCACAAAGATAGCCTTAGAGCACAACGTTGTTGATCCTTTTACAAAGGCTCTCACGAAGTATTTGAGAGTCACCTAGAAGGTCTAGGTTTACAAGTCTTCCCCAACTAGGACAAGTGGGAGTATATTGTACAAAGGGTTTAAATGCCCTAGTTTATTGTATTTACATTACTGTAATGTTTTAATACTCCACAAGCTTTAGGTCAAGTGGGAGATTGTTGGGATTTGTGCCCTAAACTTATGTAATTTTGATCAAATAAATAAAGAGTTATTTGTTTTGATAAAATTATATTCTTGCTTTATAAATTCAATAAACTAAGCTCCAAGGTTATAATGTATCTTGAACATTAGTGTAGTAGACACTATTTGGATTATGTTCAAGAGTATAACCTAAATGGTCTATGGTATCAGAATAAGGTTGGAAACCTTATTCTGGTAACACCATGGATACGACCCACTTTGTAATTAGTACAAATGAGGTAATCCAACTCATTCATGTAGTTGACATGCGAGTGGGGGCATCCTGTTTGAAGAGTTCACACAAGACCGGACTGCAAATTATTAGTCTAACCAGTATAACGCCGTTAATACGGTAAGACTGATAATTTATAAATGGTCATTAGTGACTCGACCTGAACCCTGAGCAAGTTAAAAACTCCTGCTTATAGGGGTTTGTCCTTAGACTAGTATGGGTGAGAGTGGCATGTAGCCGACTCAATAAGCCTACCTTCTCAGGGACAGAACCTCGTAGGTAGTTGGGAACTTAACTGTGCAAGATGGAATTCACTCATTCCTATACTAAGGAATTAGATAGGTTGTTCCCTTAAGAACTGACTCCAGGTCTTGAACAACGGGGCCCCACCCTCTATGAGGGTATGAGTCTATGGTAGGACCGTAGACTTGTTGTTCATTAGAGGATCAGTGGTGCTTAAGGAACAAAGAGGTAATCACAATGGTAAAACGGTAATTTGACCCAGCTCTGATTACGAACAACTTGTGAAGAGTCGACTCATGGGTAATGATTATCTCAGTGGACACAATATAATCTACAGTGAGGAGAGTGCAGCTACAAGTCTATAGTGGAGTGACTTGTAGTTAATGAATATTGATTAACTGGATCAAAGAGTTTGATCAGTCAATCTCATATCATTGGAGCTCATGAACTATAGGTCCATTAGGTCCCTCCATTGGCTCAACATGGTTATATTGAGGGTATAAAGTTAGGAATGAAATTGAAGTGTTCAATTTCATATATGAGATGTCATATCAGTTATATGTGATATAATTGATATAATATATAGTTTTAAGGTGAATTAGATTCAGATATTAACTATATACTAAAGAGAAAATGAAAGAGGGATAGGATGGTAATTTCTACCTTATTTCCCTATATATAGTTGCATGAGATGCAACTTTGACCTAAGATTTGGAAAACCCTAGTGTGTCATTTTGTTGTGGTTTTGGAAAGGTTCCAAAACACAATCTCTCTCACAAACATCTCATTTCACCTAAAGGGAACTCACCTTCCTCCCTCACCTAGAGAACAACGAAGAAGATCCGGTGGTAGTGTCCGTGATCGCTTGGGTTCGTGTTGCTGAGATCGTTATCGTGGGAGAAGGTTCTTCAAAGGTATTATTCTTGTTGTCTATCTCGTTATATTATATGCTTAGCTTAGATAGAATTGTTCTTCATTTTAATCCATATAACTAAATTAAGAACGCGCGATTCACAATCGCTTCTGCTGCGGGATTCGATTCCCTTCATACCGCTGTGGAAAATTCAATTCCCTTCAATTGGTAACAGAGCTAATCGTTTGCTCTTCGTTGTGCGTTTTGTGATTTCTTAAAATTAGGTGGGTAACCTTAATTTCATGAGATGAATTTGTGGTTTGCATGTTGGATGTTTCGGTGTTTGGCACTTAGTTAGATTTACTTTTCTGTTGATTTGATAAATGTAAAGGTCTATTATTTTTGGGCATTTTAGAAAGTAAATCGAGGTTGTAAGTCCGTGTCATTCGTGGCATGAGATGCTGTGAAGAAACGTTGCGAAAACGGGCGAAATTGGCGAATCCCAGCAAAACAGTGTTGTTGGACAGGCGATGGCGTTGAGATGTTGTTCTTCGGCGTCGCAACGCCATCCGCGCGGGAGAAGGCTTTGTTGTAGTGCAGCGTTGGGATGCAAGGCGGTTCGTTGTAACGCTGCTGGCGTTGGGAACGCTGGCTTGACGTTGGACGCTGCAGCGTTGC
The DNA here is from genome assembly GCA_036507285.1 of Trichosanthes cucumerina. Lineage (NCBI taxonomy): Eukaryota > Viridiplantae > Streptophyta > Magnoliopsida > Cucurbitales > Cucurbitaceae > Trichosanthes > Trichosanthes cucumerina. The sequence continues at coordinate 21,943,462 of CM071841.1, forward strand.
AACGCTGGCCACGACGTTGCAACGCCGCAGCGGAATGGGCAGTTCTTGTGACAAATACGCGCGCGAGTGGCATCAGGGGGCAAGGAGTTGACGATTTCAGCCGAATTTCTTTGTTTTTATTTATTAATTAATTTATATTATTTGTAAAATTAAATTTTAATTAATTTTTATTATTTAATATTAATATAAATGTTATATTAATGTTAATTAATTAAATTAATGTCCCTAGGGTGCCAAAATCGGTCCAATATTGCTATTTATTTTTTATGCAAGTGTTGTATAATTATTCTATGTGCATAATGTATGTCATATAGATTTAAAGTCCCACCTTAGGTTAAACATTTCATGCATCATATTATATTATAAGAGTTATAATATATAGTATGCATGTTAGGATTATATTATAAGTGTTATAATATATTGTATGTGTTTTAATTTAATTAATATAAGAGTTATACTACTTAGATTAAAAGCTTTGACATGCATTTATACATGTGACATAGGTATGTTATATAGTTTAATTATTCATGTGATGAATGATCAAGCACAATAACATAGAAATGCATGTAACCTAAGTTAATTATAAGTTTAAAATTGTTTAGAACTTGAATAATTAGACTTAGGTTTTCTAGTTTTAATAAAATTAGAATTAGGAAATTAATATGACTTATGAATGATGACTAATAGTAACTTTGTCAAAGGAAGGTTCTGTCTAAGGTTGGGGTATTTAAGCAGACGCTTTGCGGAACACCCCTACCTGGAACCAACCTGAGAGTGAATTTGGTCCGGAGATTCATAGGTTATATTTTCGTGAGTGTCGTTAATTAAAATTTAATTAAGTTTACTCACATAGACCTAAGTTAATAATATGATTATAAACTTAGGCTAATCCAATATAAGTGTTATATTGGTAGACTTAGGTAAATAATAGTCAGTTTATCTAGGAGAATCTCGATTAATTTTAAGTGTTGAGTGGGAGGAAATAAAGTGTATGAGATACATTTAATTTTCCATCCACAAATCTCCATAAAGTCCACACCGTGAGATCCATACTCGGCCTCGTGGCGCAAATGGGAGTGTCCCTCTTCGGATGGTATTTGTATCGGTCAACATTCAACGTGAATGGAGATAGTACTTATAGTGAGTGGGAGCGGGACCTGTGAAAACAGGACCCACAGGAGGGTGAGATAACGCAGGAGGGTGTGAAACTTGTTTAGTGGAGAGTAATCTACAACTCCTTACTCACATACCGGTAAAGACTTTTCTTTCAACTCGCTTAGAAGTTCACTCTTCACTAGTCTCTCAATCCGATTGAGATTAATGTGGCCTAACCTTAGATGCCAAAGATGAGCATTTTCTTTAGGAGAAACCTTTACTCTCTTAGTTCGTGTTTCTGCCGCTTTAAACAATTCAATATTCAAAACACTTTTGACCAAATTAGGTTTCAAAACGTATAATTTATTCTCAAGTGAAGCAGAACACAACAAATTTCCATTTCTATAAATAAACGCTTTATTACTAGAAAAATTGATAGAAATACAATGTTCAAGTAAGCAGGAAATAAAACAAGGTTTCTAGTAAACCCTGACACTATATACATATTATCTAATAAAATGTATTTCCCGCCAAAATAGATCTTCACCGTGTCGACTGCTGCATCAGAGATAACCTCCCCAGATCCAACCCGTAGTGTTATCTCACCCTCTCGCAACTGCTGCCAGGAACTAATTCCCTGAGAAGAAGAACAAACATGGTTAGTGGCGCCCGAATCCAGTATCTAGGCAGAGTCATTACTCTCCATTAAACAAGTTTCAGTTACAAGTAAATCACATTTACCTTCTTTCTTTTTGTCGGCAAGGAACTTGGGACAGTTTCTCTTCCACTGTCCATCCCCATTGCAGTGGAAATACTTTCCTTTCTCTGCAACTTCTTTGACCTTCTTGCCCTTTTGGGCGGCAGCAAGGTCAGCTTTACCCTTCTTCATCTTCTTCATCTTCCCTTTCGGGCCTGAAGAGCCTACAGATTTTGTCCTAGAGGTCGAATCCCTGTGAAAGGACTTGAAGGAAACGTTTGCCTCAGCTTCCGGTGTCTTGATCCTCATCAAGGACTGAAAGTTTTGTAGTTCATTGAGAAGGGTTGTCAGAGAGTAGCTAATTTTGTTCATAACAGCATTGCTACGAAACTAAAGGAAACTCTTTCGAAGAGTCTCCAAGATAAAGCTAACTTGGCTCGACTCGTCGATCGAAGCCTCATTCATCTCAGCCAGATTAAAGTGGGTCATCATGTCCAGAACATGTTCTCAGACAGACATCCCTTCTTTCATCCGCGCATTGAAGACCTGTTTGAGGGAATCGTGTCGGACCTAAAAGAACTGTTGTCCAAATATTTCCTGCAAGTATTCCATGATCTCCTTGGCGGTGATCATCACCTCATGCTTCTTTTTCAATACTTCAGATAAGCTGGCAATGATATAGACCTTGGCCTTTTCATTGGCCCTGGTCCATCGATCGTACACATCACGAACACTTCACGATGCGGTCGAGCTCGACACCTAAGGACACTCCTCAGTGAGCACGAACTTTAGGTCGTCAGTTACGAGTATTACATTGATATTATTGTTGGGATTTATGCCCTAAACTTGTGTGATTTTGATCAATTAAATAAAGGGTTATTTGTTGTTGATAGAATTACATATATCTTGAACATCAGTGTAGAGGATACTATTTGGGTTGAGTTCAAGAATATAACCTAAATGGTCTATGGTATAAGAATAAGGTTAGAAACCTCATTCTCGAAACACCATGGATGCGACCCATTTTGTAATTAGTACAAATGAGGTAATCCAACTCATTCATGTAAGTTAACATGCGATTGGGGGCATCCTGTATGAAGAATTCATACAAGACCGAACCGTAAATTATTAGTCTAACCAGTGTAACACCGTTAACAGGATAAGACTAGTAATTTATAGATGATCATTAGTGACTCGACCTGAATCTTGAGCAAGTTAAGAACTCCTGCTTATAGGGGTTTGTCCTTAGACTAGTATGGGTGAGAGTGGGGCATGTAGCTGACTCAATAAGCCTACCTTCTCAGGGACAGAACCTCGTAGGTAGTTGGGAACTTAACTGTGCAAGATGGAATTCACTCATTCCTATACTAAGGAATTAGATAGGTTATTCCCTTAAGAACTGACTCCAGGTCTTGAACAACGGGGCCCCATCCTCTATGAGGGTATGAGTCTATGGTAGGACCGTAGACTTGTTGTTCATTAGAGGATCAATGGTGCTTAAGGAACAAAGAGGTAATCACGAGGTAAAAAATAGTAATTTGACCTAGTTTGTAATTACGAACAACAACCGTGAAGGGTCGACTCATGGGTAATGATTATATCGGTGGACACAATATAATCTACAATGAGGAGAGTGCAAATTTACAAGTCTATAGTGGAGTGACTTGTAGTTAATGAATATTGATTAACTGGATCAAAGAGTTTGATCAGTCAATCTCATATCATTGGAGCTCATGAACTGTAGGTCCATTAGGTCCCTCCGTTGGCTCAGCATGGTTATATTGAGGGTATAAAGATAGGAATGAAATTGAAGTGTTCAAATTTCATACATGAGGTGTTATATCAATTGTATATGATATAATTGATATAATATATAGTTTTAATGTGAATTAAATTCACATATAAACCATATACTAATGAGAGAATAAAGGAAGGGTAGGATGGTCATTTCCATCCTATTTCCTTATATATATGGTTGCATGAGATGCAACTAGGTGATGTGAAATATAGTGTCATTTGATTGTGTTGTTGGAAAGGTTCCAAAAACCACAATCTCTCTCTCTCACAACATCTCATATTACCTAAGGGGAACCCACATTCCTCCCTCACCTAGAGAACAACGGAGAAGATCCAGTGGTCGTATCTTAGTCCGTTCGTGGTTCGTGTTGCTGAGATCTTGATCGTGAGAGAGGAGGAGCACTTGAAGAAAGGTTCTTCGAAGGTAATATTTCTTGTTGTCCATATTCTATTTTATGCTTAATCTAGTTGTTTACGTTCTTGAATGAAATCGTTGTAACTAAATCGAGAGTGCGCGATTAACAATCGCTTCCGCTGTGGGATTCGATTCCCTTCAATTATTTTTTTCACGTTTGGAAATTATCTCCCACGAGTTTATCAGAAGCTAATAGGGCGATGATTGAGCTTGCCATTTTTGCTGAAAACAAGTAAAACTTTGTGTTAGTCTCGCAAAAACTTTGAAAATCCAATCATGTTTTAGCAAATTTTTATCCTATGATCCCTAGGTCATTAAAATTTGCAATGATACCCCAAAGGTTTAGAAGGACCGCCACCGAAGGGTGAACAGAAACACTCATCCTCTAGGACGAGACTTTCTGGACCAGACCCTAATACTAGAATAACTCTTATTACATTAGGCATCCAGTTCAATTTTTCGGTCTGAATCCATTAACTCTTAATGAATCCCGTGAGTGTCACCCTCTATCTTTAAATTTCCAAGCATCCGTCCAAACAATAGCCACTGAAGGGTGAACAACGAAGGAAAACCAATAAGGAAATTATATCTCTTTCGGAAATTCACGGTGTTTCGAGTCCCATGATTAAAGCCCTCCGAAGGGATTGTCTGATCCAGGCCAAACTAGCAGGCGGAACATAGGCGTCTCACGGTGTGAATCGAAAGTGAAGGGATTTGGAATTCCCGCAGCGGAAAACATTGTGAAACGTCGTTGTTTCGTTGTGTAAATCATATCTTAAAACCGAACCTATCTCATAGATTCCTAGGCTAAACATGAATAAAAAAGGAAAAAAAGTAAGGAATTCGTTACTTACTTGTTGAAGAACTCTTGTTCAATGCTTTCCTCCTCCGGTCACGATCTTGCTCGAACCAACGATTTCCTCGAACTCGATCCTCGAATCGAACAACAAGACAATTCCAAAGGGTCTTCTCAGTAGTTCTCGGGAGGTTGAGGGAGAGTGAGTGGGACTCCCTTTGGCTTTTCGGTGAGGAGAATTCTTAAGAGAATTGAGAGAGAATTGCTTTGCTCTCTTTGGATCAAAATCCAAAAAATGGCAAAAGCTTCACCAAAAGCTTCTTGCAAAGCCTTTAAATAATAATGTATGATGGTGTTAAAACATCAACCAAATCACAATTTTACCACAACCATATGATATGCAAATCATATTTGCATATCACATAATATAAGGTATCTCATACCTTATTATACAAATCTCATTTGCATAATTGTGGAATTTTAAATTGAATCACATTCAATTTAATTTCTCTCAATTCAATTTCTCAAATTAGCACTAATTAATCAATTAGGCTATACTATAGTTCATTATGAATCTCATTCGCATCAAACTATATATTATGTCATCTATATGACATATAAATGACATAAATACCCAAATAATGAATTTCAACACTTCAAATTCACACCAAACTGTAAACCCTCAATTTGTCCAATTTGAGCCAACAGAGGGACCTAATGAACCTAAAGATGACGAGCTCCAATGATTCGAGACTAAACTGTCAAACTCTTTGACCCGGTTATACAACATTAATTAGCTACGGTAACACTCCACCAAAGCCCGTAGCTACACTCCCATCACTGTAGGACAAGTTATGTACATCGATATAACCAATGTCCGTGAGTCGACCCTTCACAGGATGTTCGTAGACACTGCTGGGTCAAATTACCATCTTATCCCTGTGTCTACCTCTTGCTCCTTAAGTCCCACTGCTCCTCTAATGAACAACTACGTTGCATGGTCCAACTATAAACAACAACCCTCTCGGGCCAGTGAGAGGGTGGGGCCCCGTTGTTCAAGCCCTGGAGACAAAACTTAAAGGGAACAACCCCTTTAGTTTCCCTAATGAGGGAAGGAGTGAATTCCTTCTTGCGTAGTCAAGTTCCCAGCTCCCTATGTGGTTCTATCCCTGAGAAGATAGGCATACTGGGCGAGCAACTGTGACCACCCTCACCCGTACTAGTCAAAGGACAGACCCTCGCAGACAGGAGTCCTTAACACGCTCAAGATTAAGGTCGAGTCACTAATGGTCATCTACGAATTTATTAGTCTTATATTGTTAACGGTGTTACACCAGTATGTCTAATAATTCACGGTTCGGTCTTGTTCAATCTCATTGCACAGGATGCCCCCACTCGCATGTCAACCACATGAACGAGCTGGATCACCTCATTTGTATCTAATACAAAGCAGGTCGCATCCACAACGTATCTAGGATTAGGTCTCCAACCCTATCCGTATATTGTAGACCGTTCGGGTCATTAACTCGAACGTGATCCTCCCTATGTATCCACTACACACCGTTCAAGTTCTTAGTTCTCTAATAATACAATGACCCTGGAGCTTAGTTTATTGGATTAAATTTATGAAAAATGCGAGACACAAAGTTCGAATAAATAGCTCTTATTTATTTACAACTTGGAATATTACAAACTACACGAGATGAGGACGTACATCCCAACAAACTCCCACTTGGACTCAGCTAGTGGATTACATAATACATTTCCCAAATGTACAGTATAGTAATACAATAAAAGAAATACAATACACTAGGGCATTGAATACCCATTTACAATACTCCCACTTGGCCTAGTCAGGAAGCACTCGAAGACCTAGACTCTCTAGGTGACCATAAAACACCTTAGTCGTGAGGGTCTTTGTAAATGGATCAACAACGTTGTGCTCCGAAGCTATCTGTGTGATTGTCACGTCTCCACGGTGCACAATCTCTCGTATCATGTGATACTTACGCCCAATGTGCTTTCCCTTCTTATGACTCCGAGGTTCTCTCGAGTTGGCTACTGCACGACTTTTGTCACAAAACAGGGTAATCGACAAGTTCATATTTGGAACAACTTCCAAATCTAACATGAACTTCCTTAGCCAAAAAAAATTCCTTTGCAGCTTCACAAGCCGTGACATACTCGGCTTCCATCGTGGAATCAGCGATGCATCCTTGCTTGATGCTTCGCCACACTACAGCTCCTCCATTCAGAATGAAGGTTGACCCCGAAGTGGATTTCCTAGAATCCTTATCGGTTTGAAAGTCAGAGTCTATGTATGCCGTCAGGATCAAATCTCCACTCTCATACACAAGGTTGTAGTTCCTCGTTCTCCTAAGATACTTGAGGATTGCCTTTACGGTTGTCCAATGATCTAATCCTAGATTGGATTGATACCTACTGACAATCCCAACTACATAACAGATATCGGGCCTAGTACACAACATGACATACATCAGGCTCCCAACAGCTGAAGCATAAGGGATTCATCTCATATCCTCAACCTCTTGAGGTGTCTTAGGACATTGATCCTTAGATAGGTGAACCCCATGCCTGAAAGGCAACAAGCCCTTCTTGGAGTTCTGCATCTTATACCTAGACAACATCTTGTCAATATAAGACGCCTGAGACATGGCTAGCGTTTTGTTCTTCCGGTTCTGGACTATCTTGATACCTAGAACATACTATGTCTCTCCCAAATCTTTCATTTGAAATTGCGAAGTCATCCATTCCTTAATGTCAGTAAGAAATCCTACCTCATTCCCAATGAGCAGGATATCATCCACATATAATATTACAAATGTGACAGTACTGTTAATGATTTTCTTGTAGACGCAAGACTCGTCAACATTTTGATTAAAGCCATAAGATTTGATCGCCTCATCAAACCTTATATTCCAAGACCTCGAGGCTTGTTTTAGTTCATAAATAGACCTTTGAAGCCGGCAAACCTTTTGCTCTTGGCCTTGGGCAATGAACCCCTTGGGTTGTTCCATATAGATTGTTTCGTCAAGGTTGTCATTAAGAAAGGCGGTCTTGACATCCATTTGTCATACCTTATAGTCATAATATGCGGCAATGGCCAGAAGGATTCTAATATACTTTACCATGAGAACAAGTGAAAAGATTTCCTCATAGTCAACTCTTTCTACCAGGGTAAAACCCTTTGCCACTAGTCGTGCTTTGAAGGTCTGCACCTTCCCATCTACTCCACGTTTACGCTTGTAGATCCACGTGCAACCAATAGGTTTTACCCCATCCGGTTGATCCACAAGCTCTCAGGCAGAATTGAAGTACATCAACTCCATTTTCTGGTCCATAACTTTAATCTATTCGTCTTTATCAACGTCTGCCATTGCCTGTTCATAGGTCAATGGATCCTCGCAGTCATCATCAGGGATGACGACTTGGGTTTCAGCAAAACCCATGTAACATTCAGGCTGTCTCACAACCCTCCCACTACGTCGAGACATTCTCAACTCTTGAGAACGGACTTTACTAGACGTGCTAGGATCAACAACACTTGTTGACATACTAGCCCCATCAACATCTCTTGCTGATGTACTGTCCATTTCGTTTAACATAATTTTACTCCTAGGTAAATGATCACTGATGTGGTCTTCCTCAAGAAAAGTGGCGTTTGTCGACACAAGCACCCAATTTTCCTTAGGATCGAAAAACAGACCACCCCTTGTCTCTTTTGGGTAAACTACAAAGAGGCACAATTTTGAACGGGGTTCCAACTTTTTTGGGTTTGACACCAACACATGGGTCGGGCATCCCCAAATTCTGAAATGGTGTAAACTGCATTTACGTCCATTCCAGAGTTCGAAAGGTGTTTCACAAACACTCTTCGACGGAACATTGTTCAAAATGTATACCGTAGTCTCCACTACGTAACCCCAAAAAGAATCAGGGAGACGAGAATAATTCATTATCGATCGAACCATGTCCAACAGGGTTCTGTTTCTCCTCTCCGATACACCATTCTGCTGTGGCATACCAGGTGCTGAGAGTTGGGACGTAATTCCATGTTCTATCATATAGTCCTAGAATTTAGTGTCCATATACTCTCCACCTCGATCCGATCGAAGTGTTTTAATAGTTTTACCTAACAGGTTCTCAACCTCAGTCTTGTACTCCTTGAACTTTTCAAGAGTTTCAGACTTTCTATGCATTAGGTAAATATACCCATACCTTGAATAGTCATCTATAAAAGATACAAAGTATTCGTAATCACCTCGTGCTTTAAAACTCATCGGACCATAGAGGTCAGAATGTATAAGCTCAAAGGGCTCTTTGGCTCTATATCCTTTTCCCCTAAGAGGACGTTTGGTCAATTTGCCTTCAAGGCATGACTCACATACTGGTAAAGAGTTTTCTTCCAACTCGCTTAGAAGTCCACTCTTCACTAGTCTCTCATCCTATTGAGATTGATGTGGCCTAACCTTAGATACCAAAGATGGGCATTTTCTTTAGGAGAAACTTTCACTCTCTTAGTTCGTGTTTCAGTCGTTTTAAATAATTCAGTATTCAAAACACTTTTGACCGAATTAGGTTTCAAAACGTATAAATTATTCTCAAGTGAAGCTGAACAAATCAAATTTCCATTTATAGAAATAAATGCTTTATTGCCAGAAAATGAAACGGAAATACAATGTTCTAATGGGCAGAAAATAGAAACTAGGTTTCTAGTAAACCTTGGAACTATTTACATATTATCTAATAAAATGTAATTCCAGCCAAAAAATAGTTTCACCGTGTCGATTGCTGCAGCAGAGACAACCTGGATCCAACCCGTAACGTTATCTCACCCTCTCGCAGCTGCTGCCAGGAACTAATTCCCTGAAAAGAAGAACAAACATGGTTAGTGGCGCCTAATCAATATCCAGCAGAGTCATTACTCTCCACTAAACGAGTTTCTCAGAACAAGTAAATCACATTTACCTTTTTCTTCCCGCTTGCAGGAACTTGGGGACGATTACGCTTCAAGTGTCTGTCCCCATTGCAATGGAAACACTTTCCTTTCTCTACAACTTTCTTGACTTTTTTGTCCTTTTGGGTGGCACCACGGTCAGCTTTACCCTTCTTCATTTTCTTCTTCTTCCCTTTCGAGTGTGAAGGACCTACAGATTTTGTCCTAGAGGCCGAACCCCTGTGAAAGGACCTGAAGGCAACATTTGTCTCAGCTTCCGGTGTCCTGATCCTCTTCAAAGACTGGAAGTTCTGTAGTTCATTGAGAACGGTTGTCATAGTGTAGCTAATTTTGTTCATAAAAGCATTGCTACGAAACTGAAGGAAACTCTTCGGAAGAGCCTTCAGTATAAAGCTGACCTGGCTCGACTCATCGATCGAAACTCCGTTCATCTCAGCCAGATTAAAGTGGGTCATCATGTCCAGAACATGTTCACAGACAGACGTCCCTTCTTTCATCCGCGCATTGAAACGTGTTTGAGTGAATCATATCGGACCTGAAAAAACTGTTGTCCAAACATTTCCTGCAAGGATTCCATGATCTCCTTGGCGGTGATCATCAACTCATGCTTCTTTGCGAAGACTTCAGACAAGATGACAATGATATAGGCCTTGACCTTTTCATTGACCCTTATCCATCGATGGTTCGTGATGCGGTCGAGCCTGACACCTGAGGACACTCCTTAGTGAGCATGAACTTTAGGTCGTCAGTTACTAGAATTGGGTTGATATTGTTTTTCCACGTTTGGAAATTATCTCCCACTAGTTTGTCGGATGCTAAAAGGGTAATTATTGAGCTAGACATTTTTATTGAAAAACAAGTAAAAACTTTGTGCCAGTCTCGCAAAAACTTTTGAAAATACAATCAGTTTTAGCAAAACATTTATCCTATGATCCCTAGGTCATTAAAATTTGCAATGATACCCCAAAGGTTTAGAATGACCGCCACCGAAGAGTGAACAGAAACACTCCTCCTGCGGGGATTTAGACTTTCTCGACTGCACTCTAATACTGAGAATAACTCTTATTGCATTAGGCGTCCAGCTACCATTTTTCTGCCTCAATCCATTAACTCTTAATGAATCCTGTGAGTGTCACCCTCAATCTTTAAATTTCCAAGCATTCGTCAAAACAATAGCCACCGAAGGGTGAACCAAGAAGGAAAACCAACAAGGAAATTGTATCCCTTTCGAGAATTCACGGTGTTCTGACTCCCATGATCAAGGCGCTCCGAAGGGATTGTCTGGTCCAGGCAAAACTAGCAAGCGGATCATAGGCGTCTCACGGTGTGAATCGAAAAAGAGACCGTGGGTCCCGTTTTCACAGATCCCGCTCCCACTCATTATAAGACTCTCTCTCCATCCACGTTGATATTGACCCATACAAATACCATCTGAATGGGGATGCTCTCATTTGCGCCACGAGACCGAGTATGATTCTCACGGTGTGAACTTAACGGAGATTTTTGGTCGGAAAATCAAATGTATCTTATACACTTTATTTCCTCCCACTCAGCACTTTAAGTTAATCGGGATTGACCTAATTAAATCAGCTAATATTTACGTAAGTCTACCAATATAACTCTCATATTGGATTAGCCTAAGTCTATAATCACATTATTAACTTAGGTCTATGTGAGTAAATTAATCAACTTTTAATTAACGACAGTCACGATAATATAAGCTATGAATCTTCGGACCAAATTCACTCCCAGGTCAGTTCCCAAGTAGGGGTATTCCGCAAGGCGTCAGCTTAAATACCCCAACCTTAGACAGAACCTTTCTTAGACAGAGTTACTTATTAGTCACCATTCATAAGTCATATTTGATTTCCTAATTCTAATCTTATTAGAACTAGAAAACCTATGTCTAATTATTCAAGTTCTAAACATTTTAAAACTAATAATTAACTTAGGTTACATGCATTTCTATGTTATAGTGCTTGATCATTCATCACATGAATAATAATATACTATAACATATACATTCATCACATGAATTAAATGCATGTTCATGCTTTTAATCTAAAAAATATAACACTTATATTAAATAAATTAAAACATGCAAACCTTATATTATAACTCTTATTATATAAACCTATCATGCATACAATATATTATAACTCTTATAATATAAATATGATGTATGAAATGTTTAACCTAAGGTGGGATTTTAATCTATATGACATACATTATGCACATATAATAAAATAATTTCATACATCTCATGTATAAAATAAATAAATAGCGAAAATTGGACCGGTTTTAGCACTTTAGGGACATTAATTGAATTGATTAATATTAATATAACTTTTATATTAATATTAATTAATAAAAATAATTAAAATAAATTACATTATATAAATTAAAAATAAATAAATAATAAAAATAATGAAATTAACGTCCCCACGATGTAGCAACGCCCACATCTTGCCACTTTGCGTGAAACCGCCTCGCGAACTGCCCACTACGCTCGCAGCGTTGTCCTCAACGCGGCCAACGCCGACCTACACTTCGGCTGCACGCACATTTACGACAAATGTTGAGGCCAAGAACAACGTCTTAACGTCGTCGACAGAACAACAAACACCTTTGTTGTTCTTCGTCGTTTCTCGCCCTATTCCGCTCCGATTTCTTTACAACAACTCTTGCCATACAAGACACGGACTTACAAACTCGATTTATTTTCTAATTGCTGAAAAAGCATAGGCATTTACATTGATCTCATCAACAGAAAATAAATCTAAAACAAGTGCCAAAACCGAAAACATCCATTTTGCAAAACAACAATTCATCACATGAATTAAAGCTTAACCCACCTAATTTTAAGAAAATTAATTTGCACAATGAAGAAGCCAACCTTTGGCTCTGATACCACTTGAAGGGGATGAAACTCCCGCAGCGAAAAAACAACTTTGAATCATCGTGGTTTCGTTGTGAAAATAATTCTTAAAATTAATTCTATCCTATAGAATTTAGATTAAACATGCATAAAAGGGAAGGACAAATCATGTAATGGGTATATGGATGCCCTAGTTTATTGTATTTTTGTATCTATGTAACCCATTGTTTTAGATTGTATGTACCCCACTAAACTAGAGTTTTAGTTCAAATGGGAGTTTGTGGGTTTTATGCCCTAAAACTCGTAGTTTGTAATAATGTTCTAATTAAATCAATAAAGTGTTATTGTTATCAATAAAGTGTTATTGTTATCAATAAAGAATTTATTGTTTAATTCATTATTTTCCTTATTGTCTTAATTAAGTTAACCCTAAATCTAATAAACTAACATCCAAGGTTGTTGTATTTCTCTTGAACTGAATGTAGTGGACATATAAGGATCTCAGTTCGAGATACAGCCTAAAGGGTCTAGAGTAAGGGGATAAGGTTGGGTACCTCATCCTGGTATTACTATGGATATGGCCCACTTTGTATTTGATACAAACATAGTGTGAAGGGAATGAAATTCCACGCAGCGGAAGGGCGATTGAATCATCGTGGTATCGTTGCGAAAAATGCTTTCATAAAATCGAAAATATTACATAGTATCTAGGCTAAACATGCATTAGAAGAGAAAAACAGTAAGGAATACCTACTTGTTGAAGAACCAGTCACGAACCCTTCGTGTTCACGATCTCAACGAACTCGATCTCCTCGAACAGTGAGTAACCCTTTGGTAAAAAGGGGAGGAGAGAGTTGAGAGAAGAGTTGAGAGAATTATTTGTTGTTTTTAGTTAGATTCCAAAAAATGAACAATAAGCCTTAGAAATCCTTCTTGCAAAGGGTTTATATAATGGTGATAGGTGAAGTTGAAATCTCCACATATTTACCATTTTACAACAACCATAGGTTATTTGCATAACCATATATAATAAGATATCTCATATCTTATTATACAAATCACATTTGTATCATTGTGGATTTTTAAATTGAATCACATTCAATTTAATTTCTCTCAATCCAATTTCTCCAAATTAGCCCTAATTAGACAATTAGGCTAACCTATAGTTTATTATGAATCTCATTCACATTAAACTATATAATATGTCAATCATATCTCATATAAATGACATAATTACCCTTTAATGAATTTGAACACTTCAAATCCACACCAAAACTGTAAACCCTCTATTAATCCGGTTTGAGCCAACCCAGGGACCTAATGAACCTACACGTGACGAGCTCCAATGATCCGAGACTAACCTATCAAACTCTTTGACCCGGTTAATCAACATTCATTAGCTACGGTAACACTCCACTAAAGCCCATATTTGCACTCCCGTCACTGTAAGACAAGTTGTGTCCACTGATATAACCAATGCCCGTGAGTCGATCCTTCACAGGTTGTTCGTAGACACTGTTGGGTCAAATTACCGTTTTACCCCTGTGTCTACTTCTTGCTCCTTAAGTCCTCACTTATCCTCTAATGAACAACAATATTGTAATGGTCTAACCATATACAACACCCCTCTCGGGTCAGTGAGAGGGTGGGCGCCTGTTGTCCAAGCCCTGGAGACAACACTTAAGGGAACAACCCCTCTAGTATCCCTAAAGTCGGGAACGAGTGAATTACATCTCGCGTAGTTAAGTTCCCAGCTCCCCACGTGGTCCTGACCCTGAGAAGATAGGCATATTGGGCGAGTAACTGTGACCACCCTTACCTGCATTTTAGTCAAAGGATGGATCCTCATGCGGACAGAGTCCGTAACACGCTCAGGATTCAGATCGAGTCACTAATGGTCATCTACGAACTTAACAGTCTCATACTGTTAACGGTGTTACATCAGTAGGTCTAATAATTCACGGTCCGGTCTTATACAATCTCATTACACATGATGCCCCCACTCGCATGTCAACCACATGAACGAGTCAGATCACCTCGTTTTTATCTAATACAAAGCGGGTCGCATCCACAGTGTATCCAGGATTAGGTCTTCAACCCTATCCATATACTGTAGATCGTTCGGGTCATTAACTCGAACGTGATCCTCCCTGTGTGTCCACTACACACCATTCAATTTCTAGTTCTCTCATAAATTCAATGACCCTGAAGCTTAGTTTATTGGAAAAAATTTGTAAAATTGCGAGACACAAAGCGATGAAAGAAATAACTCTTATTTATTTCAAATGGTAATATTAAAAACAAAACGAGATTAGGACATACATCCCAACACAGTGATCGTAAGTGCTCGTGTAGACTACATGTGAGTGGGGATATCCTATGTGATGAGATTGCATAAGACCGGACCACGAAATAGTAGCCATTAGATGTAACTCCGTTGACTAGTTAGGTTTCTATTTCAATAAGATTACTTAGGCAACTTAATCTCAATCCTGAGTAGGTTACGAACTCCTGTTTACGAGGGATTGTCCTTTGACTAGTATGGGTGAGAGTCGTCCAAGACGCCGACTTAATATGCCTACCTTCTTAGGTAAAAGACCGAGTAGGTGGCTGAGGACTTAACCTAGCAAGATGAAATTCACTCTTTCCCGCCTTTAGGGTAAGTAGAGAAATGTTCCCTTAACTGGTGTCTTTGGGACTTGAACAAAGGGTCTGACCCTCTCATTGGTTCGAGAGGGACTTATGTTTATTAGTAGGACCATAAACAGGTTGTTCATTAGAGGAACACCAGGACTTAAGGCATAAGATGTAACTTAGGGATAAAACGATAATTTGACCCAACTGGTGTTACGAACATTCGTGAAGGATTGACTTGTTGTTATTGGTCGATATCTGTGGATATAGAAATATATCTGCAGTGAGAAGAGTGCAACTGTGGGACTATAGTAGAGTGTTCCCGCAGTTAACAAATGTTGATTAGGAGGTTAATGAGATTAACTGAATAATCTTGTTTCGTTGGCGCTTCTAATCTGTAGGTCCATTAGGTCCACTTCCTAGCTCGTAAAGGGTTCTTAGATCATTGAAATTTGAAATGTTGAAATTCAATTATGGAATAAGCATGGTGTATGAAGATTCATTATAATATAAAGTTTTTATGTGTATTAAAACTTTATATTATAAGTTTAATTTGAATATGATTCAAATTAAATTAATTGAGAGAATTATATATTTGAAAGAGTTCAAATATTATTTAAATATGAATAAGATTCATATTTAAAGGTTATAATTTAATGTGCATAAGATGTGCATTAAAACTATAGGCGAGGGAGAAAAATGATTAAATATGATTTAATCATTAGTAAACTAAATTAAATATATGATATTTTTTTATTTTGGATAAATGGGATTTAGTTAAACTTGATATTAATATATAATTTAATTTGATTTAATTATATTATTAATATTAATTGAATTAATTAATTATTATTAAATTAGTTAATTTTAATATTAATTCAATTAAAGGGGATGTGTTAGTGTGACGCGTTCCTACTATCCCTCAACTTCTCTCTCGATAGGGAAAGAGGAAGTGGGTTGCATTATTATTCAATCGATTAGATTGATTGAAGAGATTGATGATTTGGTTCAATTAGGTTGAATGTTGTTCATCATGAAACTCTCTCAATTCTTTCTCTCAAAAATCCCTTCTCCCGATTGTTGGAAGTTTCCCACCAGGCTGATCTAAGGATTTCGAGACATAGGAAGTTCATACTTTTGGTGGTGTCCTGCTTTACGAAAGAAGAGAAGAAAGTTGCAGTGTTGTTGTGTTGACTTGGAGAGGTTGCAAGGAGTTGCTGAACTTAGAAACTACAAAGGTAAATGTCAATTTCCTTTATTTAAGTGAATTACATAGCATGTTTAATTCTAGCTTTAATCCATGCCTACTAGCTTATCTCTATTTTATTGCCAATGTATTGGTATTTGTTGTTTAACGATCCAAACACGTTTCTGTTACTCAAGGGAATTCAGATTCCTTCAAGAGTTTGATCAGTTAGTCTCGTATCATTGGCGCTCATGATTTGTAGGTCCATTAGGTCCCTCGGTTGACTAAATATTGAAATAATGAGGGTATAAAGTTTTGTAATGAATTTGAAGTGTTCAAATTCATATGAATGGACTTTATGTCAATTATATGTGATATAATTGATATAATATATAGTTTGATAAATTATACTATTGCCTAATTATGGAAGTATGGCATAATTAGAGAAATTAATAATGAGAGATGTGAAAATTTGAATATGATTCAATTTAATTCCACATTATGAAAATATGATTTGCATATTAAGGTATATGATACCTTATATTATGCAATTATGCAAATTTGATTTGCATAATGCATAATTAATGGAATTAGTGGGCTAAATGGGTGGAGAATTTATCTCCACCCTCACCCACTATAAAAGAATGCATTGAGATGCATTTTAGGGATACTTGACTCACTTTTTGGATTTGAGAATTTCAAAATCAAGTTCATCTCTCTTAATTCTCTCTACAATCCTATTTCCTCCAAAAAGAATCCCACAATTCTCTTTCTCCTAGAGAACAACCAGGAAGTCTCTTTGGAGGTGTTTCGTTCGAGAACATGGAAAGATCGTAGAGAACGTGAGGATCGTTGGAGGGATTTCGAGAAAAAATTGGTTCTTCAAAGGTAATTTTCTCCATCCCCTAAATGCTTAGCCTAGTGTATGTTTTGAGTTCAATTCGTTTAACATAACCGAGAGCTATGTGATTCAACTTGCTTTCGCTGCGGGATTCGATCCCTTCAATTGCAGTGTGTTGGGTTTTATGCCCTAAAACTCGTAAATTGTAAATAATGTTCTAATTAATTCAATAAAGTGTTATTGTTATCAATAAAGAGTTATTGTTTAATTCATTATTTTATATTGCCTTTAACCCTGAATCCAATAAACTAACATCCAAGACTATCTCTTGAACTGAATGTAGTGGACATATAAGGATCTTAGTTCGAGATACAACCTAAAGACTCTATAGTAAGGAGATATGGCTTGGGTACCTCATCTTTGTAATACTATGGATATGACCCACTTTGTATTTGATACAAACACAGTGATCCTAACGTATTTGTGTAGACAACATGTGAGTGGGGATATCCTATGTGATGAGATCGCATAAGACCGGACCACGAAATAGTAATCACTAGATGTAACTTCGTTGACTAGTTAGGTTTCTATTTCAATAGAATGACCTAGGCAACTTGATCTCAGTCCTGAGCAGGTTACGAACTTCTATTTGCGAGGGATTGTCCTTTGACTAGTATGGGTGAGAGTGGTCTGAGACACCGACTCAATATGCCTACCTTCTTGGAGACAAGACCGAGCGGACGGCTGGAGACTTAACCTAGCAAGAAGGGATTCACTCCTTCCCGCCTATTAGGGTAAGTAGATGAATGTTCCCTTCAATGGTGTCTCCGAAACTTGAACAAAGGGCCCGACCCTCTCATTGGCCCAAGAGGACTTATGTTTATTGGTAGGACCATAAACAGGTTGTTCATTAGAGGAGCACTAAGACTTAAGGTATAAGATGTAACCCATGGGTAAAACGGTAATTTGACCCAGCTGGTATTACGAACATTCGTGAAAGATTGACTTGTTGTTATTGGTAGATATCCGTGGACACAGAAATATATCTACAGTAAGAAGAGTGCAACTGAGGGACTTTAGTGGACTGTTCCTGCAGTTAACGAATGTTGATTAGGCGGTTAATGAGATTAACTGAATAATCTTATATCATTTGAGATTTGGATCTGTAGGTCCATTAGGTCCACTTCCTAGCTCGTAAAGGGTTCTTAGATCATTTGAATTTGAAATGTTCAAGTTCAATTAGGGAATAAGAATGATGTATAGAGATACATTATAATATAAAGTTTTTATGTGCATTAAAACTGTATATTATAAATTTAATTTGAATATGATTCATATTAAATTAATTAAGAGAATTAAATACTTGAAAGAGTTCAAATATTATATAAATGTGAATGAGATTCATATTTAAAACTATAGGTTAAAATTTAATGTGCATAAGATGTACATTAAAACTATAGGGTTGAGGGAAAATGATTAAATGTGATTTCATCTTAATTAAATATATGATATTTAATATGCTTTTAATTAAATCCGATTTAATTAAGATTAATATAATTAAATAAGATTTATTTATATTAATTTTATTAATTTAATCATTAAATTAATTAAATAAAAAAAATGGGAATGTGTCAAGATGATACGTTCCTTACCTCTCCCCAACTCTTTATCGATAGGGAGTGGGGAGTTTTCCTCCCTTTCCTCTTCTTCTTATCGATTGGGGACAGAAGAGGTAGAGGTTGATCGATCAGAAATTCATGTGTTGAATTTTGGTAAATCGAAGCAGAATTCTCTCTTTCAAAAATTCCGTTCAAATTCCAATTGTTGGAGGCTTCCCACCAAGCCTTGATCGATAGAACTTAGAGGTATAGGAGGTGCTCTCTGTTGGAGTGTCCTGTTTTAAAAGAGAAGAAATTGTTGTACTGCTATGTAGATTTTGAAGCAAGGAGTTGTTGGATTTATCTTTTGGGAACTACCAAGGTAAATTTCATTATCATTAGTTCATTATTTTTTTTTTTTTTTGTATAACATGTCTAGTTTGTAAACTCATGCTTTTAATTTTCATATCTCTGTTATTTACCAATGTACATGTTTTTGGAGAAAACCCAAACATAAACATGCAATTACGATCTATAACACGTTTTCGTTGCTCAAGGGAATTCAGATTCTTTCACAGTGTAGTTCAATTGGACTACTTTTATCTAGATCCAACTCAATCTTCTTTTATTTATCTAATTTCAGAATTATCACTTTCAAAACTAAGCGTTTCTCCATCGAGTGACTAATGACTCGGTGATACTTGCAGTAATTAAGATCATTGACCCTTCTCATCTCTTCAGGTCGCTTACATTCAGGTAGTTCAATGAGTTGTTTTCCAAGAGTTATTCTAACATATTCGCTATGTCTAAATCTGGAAAAGGGTAGACTTTCTCTTGTCTCTCTTTTAGAGTTAGTTGGCACATCTCACCTCCCTCTTGTGATTTTTCAACCTTTTTTTCTTTTCCTTTGCCAACAAACTTGAGAGGAGTTGTGTTAATCACCATCGATTCCATGTTATTTCCTTTGAAAATTTTCTTGACGTTCTTAACTTCTTTCTTCTCTTTCTTAAAATCTAGAGCGAGAAGGTCTTTATTTCCTGTGCTAGTTATGCTTAATTCCACGTCGTGAGCACGAGTTGCAAGTTATGCTTAATTCCATGCCTTGGATGCACATTTCAACTGTAGATACTTCAGTGAATCTATCTTCGCAGTCGAGGCTTAAAGCTCTTGAACGATTGATGTAGTCAACGACTTGTTCACCTTTCCGTTGCTTAACATTGGTAAGCTCCATCGTACTGACGGTTCGCCTTGTACTATAGAAGCGGTTGAGGAACTCCTTTTTGAATTGCTCCCAACTATCAATAGTTTCTGGCTCAAGATCAGTATACCAGTTGAAAGTGTTTTCCTTCAGGGTTCGAACGAATTGTTTGACTAGCAAATCTCCTCTAGTACCAGCATTTTCACATGTCTCAATGAAATGAGCAATGTGTTGCTTGGGATTGTGCTTCCCCTTGAATTGGTGAAACTTTGGCGGTTGGTATCCACCAGGCATTCTCAGGTTGTCAATCCTCTTAGTATACAACTTGGAATACATGAGAGAGCTCTGAGTAAGCCCACCATATTGTGCTCTAATGGAGTTTATAATCATATCTTGAAGTTATTGGATAGATAGTGAACCAATTTAAGTGGAATGTTGTGTTCGATCTTCTGTATAGATGTCTTTCCCTTATTTCTGGCAGTAGGGGTTTGATTCGATTCAACAGCATCCCGACTTTCAATCTGATTCTTGAGAGAAGTGATTTCATAATTGATGGGATTGAATCCTGCAGCGGAAGCAACGTGAATAACAATGCTTCGTTGTGTTACTTAAATTCTACTTAAAATTAACATACAACTCTTGTAATCTAAGGTTAAGCATAAAAAGAGAAGGAAATCAGTAACAAATACCTCTTGAAGAATGTTACTTCTCGTGTTCCTTCTCCCGCGATCTTCTTCAATCTCTGTGAACTTTCGATCCCGATCTTGAATCCACGAATCGAACAACGAATCGAACACCTTCACTTGGTTTCTCAATTGTTCCCGTTGGATGAGGGAGGATGGTGGGATCCCTTTTGGATTTTGGGTTTGGGGAGAATTTGAGAGAAGAGAGAGCTTTTGGAAATGGTGAATTCCAAAAAATGAGTACAATGTCATAAGAATGCTTCCCCAAGCATTCTTATATAGTGGGAGGGGTGGAGAGAAATCATCCACCCATTTTTCCCACTTAAACACATACTATATAATATGCAAACCCATATTTGCATAATTATATAGTATAAGGTATCACATACCTTATTATGCAAATCCTATTTGCATAATGTGGAATTAAATTGAATCAAATTCAATTTTTCACATCTCTCAAATTAATTCTCCAACTATGCCATAATTCCATAATTAGGTAATAGTATAGTTTAATATGAATCCCATTCACATCAAACTATATATTATATCAATTATATCTCATATAATTGGCATAAATACCCTTTATGTGAATTTGAACACTTCAAATTCACTCCAAACTTTATACTCCGATTAATTTCATAATTGAGCCAACCGAGGGACCTAATTCACCTACAGATTATGAGCTCCAATGATCCGAGATTAACTGATCAAACTCTTTGATCCTGTCAATCAACATTCATTAACTACAGGGTCACTCCACTATAGACCTGTAGCTGCACTCTTCTCACTGTAGGACAAGTTGTGTCCATCGATATAACCAATACCCATGAGGCAACCCTTCACAGATTGTTCATAGTCACAACTGGGTCAAATTAGTGTTTTACTTCTATGCCTACCTCGTGCTCTTTAAGTACCACTGCTCCTCCAATGAACTACTTGTTTATTGTCCTACTATAAACAACGTCCCTCTCTGGCCAGTGAGAGGGTAGGACCCCATTGTTCAAGCCCTATAGTCAACCATTAAGGGAACAACCCATCTAGTTTCCCTAGCACGAGAACAAGTAAATTCCATCTCACGAAGTTAAGTTCCCAGCTACCCACGGGGTTCTTCCCCTGAGAAGGTAGGCATATTGAGTCGGCGTCTCTGACCACTCTCACCCGTACTAGTCTAAGGGCAGACCCCCATAGACAGGAGTTCGTAACTCACTCAGGATTAAGGTCGAGTCACTAATGGTCATCTACGAATTTATTAGTCCTAAATTGTTAATGATGTTACATCAGTTGGTCTAATAATTCACGGTTCGGTCTTGTACAATCTCATTACACAGGATGCCCCCACTCGCATGTCAAATACATGAACGAGCTCGATCACCTCGTTTGTATCAAATACAAAGTGGGTTGCATCTATAGTGTTACCAGGATGAGGTTCCCAACCCTATCCATATACTATAGACCATTCGGGTCATTAACCTGAACGTGATTCTACCTGTGTGTCCACTACACACCGTTCAAAATCTCATAAATACGTATGACCCTGGAGTTTAGTTTATTGGATTAAGTTTGAAATGCGAGATACAAGGTTTGATGAGAAAATAACTTTTATTTATATACATCAAATGTTACAAACTACACGAGTTTAGGGCATACACCCCAACAATAATCTCTTTCTTCAACATCTTTCAACAACATGTTGATCTTCTTTTCAAATTCAAACATTCTTTCTTCACTAGTGTATGCATCAGTCATCATAACGGACATCATGTCAGGGCTTGATGTTTCACTTGGTTGAAAAGAAGGAAACTTCAATTTGCCAAACATGAGGTTTTTTACGATGGCGGCATCAGCTTGAGCATATTCTGTCATTCATCTAAGTATTTTGTTTACGATGGCATGTGTTTGACTTTCTTCACGTTGGATTTCTCTAGAGCGGTTGCACGTGATTGGCCCCATGTAAGAGTTGCTTGAAGCGACAGAATTTGAAGAAACTTCTTTGAATGTCATGATTTCTTGGAGAGAGAAAAAGATGAGAGGTAAAGACGGTCCCACTGTGGGTGCCAATTTGTTCACACAAGAATTTTTCGAAGAAATTTAATTGGTGCAATGAACTTGATTTTATTGATTTTTGAAGTGGTGTTACAGTCTCTAATATATAATCCTCTTATGTTTTCTCTCAGAATGTGATGATCTGAGGGTTGGTAAGCTTGTTCTCAGATGAAGGTAGATTGAATCTTTGATATGTAGTTGATGAAGAGACGATCAATCTGTTGAAGTCTTTAAGTCGTTAAATCTTCTAAATTCTGAATCTTTGGATCTTTTGAATTCTCTGACTGAATTTGAAGCTTCTAAATTCTGATTCTGGAAGACTCTGAATTCTTTGGTTGAGCTGAAGTTTCTAAATTCTAACTCTGGAAGATTCTAAATTCTCTGGCTAAGCTGAAGTTTCTAAATTCTGACTCTAGAAGACTCTGAACTCTCTTGTTGGATGCTCTTGATTCTAACTCTTCTGAATGCCCCCAAATGGAAGATGGTCTCTGTTATTTATAGAGTCTGATGAACCTTGTATGGGCTTGGGTCTAGCGGACTTTAGGCCCAACTCTTGGGCTTAATCTTATTTGGACTTAATCCAATCTATTTATTTTTCAATAGGTTTGGATTATTTAAATTGAGCTCTATCAATTTTTAATACTAGACATTTGACATTATTTAATTTGTCAATTTTTCATGTCTTTTAATTTAATTTTAGGGCACATGTAAATTTATAATTGGTCCCGATTTTATTTTATCACTAATTTAAATTAATGATGTGGCAATTTGTAATTGGCTGAAATTTCTCATTCAACAATTATGTCATACTTTTTATTATAATTTATTCTTAAATTTATATTTTTTTTCTTGGTAACAAATATAAATAAAAATGAATGCAAATATTTTTTTATTCCAAGAAAATTATTTTTAAAAGTTAATTACATGAAAAGAAAATATGATTCTATGAAGTGAGACTATACACAACCAAAATAGTATTATAATCAAACTAGTATATATTTTTTAGAACGACTTTTGAAGGTGAGGGGATTAGAACTTGCGAACCCAATCAAGAGTTCATGTCAATTACCGTTGAGTTAAGCTCACTTTGATGTAACCGAACTAATATTAAAATGTTCAAAATAATTTTATACAAATTCAAGCCCCCAACTTAAAGTTCTATGATCCACCACGGATGGGAAAGGTGTGATTTTTAAAATGAACAAGTTTCTAAGGCCCCGTTTGATAACCATTTTGTTTTGGTTTTTAGTTTTTGAAATTTAAACCTAAAAATACTACTTCTACCAATGAGTTTATATGTCTTCTTATTTACTTTGTACCTATGTTTTCAAAAACCAAGCTAACTTTTGAAAACTAAAAAAACTAGTTTTCAAAAACTTGACTTTATTTTTAGAATTTGGCTAAGAGTTCAAATTGTTACTTAAGGGAGATGATCTCGATTGTAGACAAATTATGTGAAAATAAGCTTAACTTTCAAAAACTAAAAACGAAAAATAAAATGGTTATCAAACGGGGCCTTAAATGATCCATCGTACGTTTATATAGTCAATTACACGGCATTAGTTGCAACAAGTATGAACCATTGACTTTGGGTGTGTTGAAGGCAAGTTGAGTCTCCATTAGCAATTATGGGGATAATAATAGCTACGTTGCCAAGTCGATAGTGCCTAATTCAAGTCTTTTTTTAGCAAGATGAGCGGTAAAACAACTCATGAAATTGATTTTCAGCATCATTAACCTTGCTTTGATCGTACCCATATTAATTTGCTAACAAACCATGGAAATGGGTTTGTTCCTTCTATTACAAACTCAACATATGGTCTACGAACCCTTTCATGATATTCTCACAAATATTGCTTAATGGTTGTGGTACAAATTTACTCTCACTAAAGGAATACAAGTAGACTTCGAAAACTAACTCATTGTCTAAGGTGCTAAGATTCAAGCGCTTTTCTTTAAGCATCGAAGATCGTAGCCGTAATTTAGACTTGACAATAACTAAATTAAACTTCTAGATTTATGTTGTGGGTTGTTGTTACTCCTTGAGTTAAGTTTATTTGTTGATGAAATGTTCAGCAACTAAGTGAAGACCTTGTAACCATTTTTTAGGGTCAAAATTGTGATTTCCAAAGAAGTAGATACCATTGTTAGACTATATTGATATAATTAAATTTACCCCAAACTATCAGTTTAAGCTTTTAGTTTGATTGGTGATTTAAGAACCATCATCAAGAGAGCAACATATCATCTTGGTTGGCTAATGTGATTGTCAACAATAACCATTAAACCACAAACTATTATAACTCATGTTATTATAACCTACTCATCGCCTCAAATGAGTTATTTTGGGCCAATCTACCTTTGGCTTGTTTTAAACCAATAAGGTAAAAGTTCTCTTCAATTATTATCCTATCAAACCATGGGTTTGTTGGGATAAACTACGTATATTCTTTGTTCTCTTTGGGCATAAGCCCTCGTGACTTTATTTTTTGTTTCTCCCAAAATGCCTCATACCAATAGAGATAGTGTCTCTCACTTATAAACGGACCTTTCCCTAATTATCTAGCCGATGTGTGACTTTGATCGCATTGCCAACTACTTGAATGCCTCATTTGCAAGTTCTTTCAATGGTCTATGGTTGAGGCCTTCTACCAACATGCTTTGGGTACGAGAAGGCCAATTTACACACACATGTTTGACTCGATGCAAGGGGCGGATTTAGTTAAGGCTCGGGAGGCTTGAGTCCCCCCTCATATTTTTTACTTTATATAATATGTAGGGGAAAAATCAAATTAAAACATAAAAAAGCTTTCTAACTTGGTGGTTAGTATATTCTAGCCCTCGCCCCTCAAGTCTACGGTTCAATCTCTTAGTATGGACAACTTTAAATAATTTTTTGAATTTCATATTTAAGGCCCCCTTGATAAAAATTCTAGATCTGCCACTGTCGATGCCATGTCTTCGAATCAAGTATCAGATATGAAAATACAAAGACTACTAAAAAAAATTGCTTGAAATGTTCTTGGCTTTTTTGTACGGATAATCTCTTTTCGACGGGATTATCAATGAATGGCCTACATTTAAATTTAATCATTGGTAACCTTTTGTTGTCGTCCGCACTCTCGATCTAGCTCAAACATTGCTTCATATGTACATATAAGAAGCACTACCTGTCTCGTTCATTCGGTAGCTTCCAACAGCAGGGTTGGTTATTCTAACTGAGCGTTGGACTAACGCTTGCTGACGTCGTGCATCCGTTCCCTTGAACGGTTCATTTCTTTTTGTCGTCGCAGTTACCCATCCCATACTCTCTCGGTCTAGGGGACTGAGATTGGAACAACCCCGATCGAGAGTTTCTCACTATCAGATCCAATTATATGCAATTAATAAATAAAGTTAACTTATCGCCATTTTTTTTTTTTTAAGAAAGATGAAGTTAACATGAATTAGTATATTCGTTTTACGTGTTCATTTTAAATTGAACTAACGTATAATAAACTGATTTCCTACTACCACGAAACTCTCAATCGGGAGCTTAATCAAACGTGTGTGTACATACACCCGCTCTCGTTCGGATAAACATAACAACAGACAACCACCACCACTCTCGGTCTGGGCTTTCAGGCCATAGTCTCGAGCTCGTATAGTCTGTAAGTAAATACTCTTTCCTTTTTTTAAAAAAAATGTTTTTGTTTTCCTATTACCATGAACAATATACACTTTGTTAATGTGTGAATTGTATTAAAATGTCTGCACCCTAAAAACAAATCTCATTTTTTTAAAGTCTGATTTATTGAATTTTAATTCTACAAGGGATATATGTGATTCCAAGCAATGCAGTGATGGGTAAGATTCATGCATCTTTGGTCAATGAATTAAAACACTTTGCGGCGTTGTTGGTCATGTTGTCGTACCTGCGGTGGTTTTGGTAACATTGTGCCCATCGTTTCGCTCCTACTTCTATCAAGTAACATGCTAATACACCATTTTTATGAATTGGGTGATTAGCTCCCAATACTGATCCAATTCATGTTGTCGATGGGCCCTGGCGGCATCGCTAAATAGTTTGACAACAACATTGTTCTTGAAGTGTTGTGTCAGGTTTAGCTCCAGGTGGTACGTGCACAATGCATGAAATGAATTGATAAATACAACATTGACCACATCACAAATGCTTACGTGTCGATCGGAAACGATGACCAGGTCATCGTCTTCTCCTATCGTCTTCTTCAAGTTGGATAGAAACCAACTTCATGATATCTATTGTTCTCTCCATCCACGATAGCATAGATGATGGGATATAGTTGTTGTTTCCCGTCCATCGTTATAGCAACTAATAGGCAACCTTTGTGTTGGCTTTTTGGCCCTTAATCTGATATTAATTAATTAATAATATTTTGATGATAACAAATCTACTATTAATTACTAATAGTTTAATTATTTTGAAGTATCCATTGCATAGAGCTCGAAATAACGATTCCAACGCCTTTTGTATCACTCAAATCGGAGCTAAAACGAAAAATTTATGACGAAAACAAATTTGAACGGAAATTTCCCAGCGTGATGACGTGGCGGCCAAGTCACCATTGTAAACCAATTAAAGTGTGACATGTGGACCTATGAGAGAGTAACATTTGGTGGACTTTTGTTTTAAAATAAAAAAAATAAAATAAAATAAAAATTATATATATATATATATATATATATATATATATATATATATATATATATATATATATATTATTAGTTAGTTGTAAAAATTAAAAAAAAAAAAAAAAAAAGTCAGATTGCATTTAACTATTGTGTTTAAAAAAAATGAAAAATTGAAAAATCAAAGTAACTGTTAGTCTCATATATATACAATATTATTATTATTATTATTATTATTATTAATTCTTTTAATAATTATTTTCTTTTACTTTTAATCTCCACCATCTATTTCTCTTTTACCACAATCCAATGGACCAAATTAAAGTTTGATTTTTACCTCATTTTCCTCTCTTTTTATACCATTTTCTTCTCTAAATTTTTACAACAAGTTTTGGCATTTTGCAATCCTAAAAAAAATATCAAAAATCTCCATTGTTGCTCTCTCCAAGCTCTCAATTTTTTTCTTTTAATCTTATTCTTAAGAGAGTTAAATTGTGTAGTGAGGATTGATTTGTGAGAGAAAAATTTGTAAATCTACTCTATCAAGAGAGTGCATTTGTGTGTTCTTCAAATTTACTAAACTTTGTAAGGGTTTCTCTTGATCCCTAAAAATAGAAGTTGTAACGGTTTGATCCTGAACCGTGGAAAGGATCGGGTGTGCTCTTGAACCCGTAAAAGGAGTGGTGTAGTAGTTGGGCTCTAATCCGTGGAAAGAGTCGGTGCAATTTTTTTATTCAAATTCCCAATAGGCACTTGGGAAGTGGAGTAGGTCGAGTTTGACCGAACCACTATAAAATTACGGTATCCTCTTCTCTAACTCTTTCCTATTTAGTTTTTCAATTAGTATTAGTAATTTATGCATGCTTTAATTTGTTTCTTAATTAATTGCTAAGTATTGGATAGAATTAATTTTTGTTATATTTTTTATCTATCTTTCATATTGCATTAATTTCTCTTAATTATTGTTTTTAGTTGTTTCTTAAAAAGTTTGTTAATTAGATAAATTTGGCTTACTTTAAAAAAAAAAGTTTAATTAAACCCTATTCACCCCCCCTCTAGGGTTGCCATACCAATCCTTCCCCTTTAAGTGAACTCTGTCAATAATAAACACTGGACAGTTCGCGTATCCCCTAATAGACGGACCCAAAACCATGAACATGTACTTGAAATGCATGGTTTTCTTGAGCTCCACCTAAAAAATTATACCCGAGTTCTCAATCTTTAAAGCCTTTCCATACCTATGAAGTATAACATAGGATTCTTCTAGAGTGCTTTTAGCTATTGTATGTGTCATCTCCCTGGCGCATCATGCATTGTCATAGCTAATGTTGACACCATACTGTTGCCTAACATCTTCAATAATGTGTTTAGGCTTATACGACCGACCAACTCCAGCAAACTTGTTCTTAATCAGATGACAAATCACTTCAGCACTAGCTTGCTTATGGTCGTGGTTCAATATTTCTATGGAGCATGTATGCTCATTTGTGTATTTGGAGATCCAAAATATATTGCACCCGTTCATTCTTATCGTGCTGAGTCTCCACTTACATTTCTCATTTATGGTGTGCACACTATATAAATCTTTCGTCGATTTGAGAACCCTGATCTCGAAATTCATGTTCATGGTAAAAACAGATATTTTAACTTTTAGGTCATTTTTGGAGAAGAATATTTGGTCGACCTCCACGTCACCATCAACCCATGCACCATAATGTCATCTGTGGTTCCTAAATTAACTGGGTCTGATGGTCTCGTTGTATTATTGACAAATGATGGACTAGTTGATCTAATGGAACGATTATTTGACTTGCGGCTCACAACATTATGGTTTGCTCGTCTTTGACCCTCAGTGGTACTGATTCGTCCAGCAAATGTGAGTGGTTTCAGCATCATCAGCATTCACAGTGTACCCTGAATAATCACCCCACTCATACAAGTTACCGCCTAAAAAGGGTTGGACCTCATTCCCGTGGGAAGGGCCTACACCAAATGTCCATATGTTTTTGTCCTCCCCTAAAAACAACACATGTGATAAATTTAACATATTCGATGTCCAAACCAGCATGTATCTTGTACATGGCCAAAATCTAACCCAGTTTGGACCTCTTCCTCAAACACATCTTCTTCACATGATTCTTCTTCCTCGTCTGCTTCGTCTTCTTCTTCTCCTTCTTCTTCTCCTTCTTCTTCTTCTTCAACTTCATCCTCCCATTCTTTGTATTCTTCTTCTTCTTATTCTGGGTCATAAGAAGAATCATCATCTTCCTCTGACCCGTCGCACTCACCCTTATTTTGTACATTTGTTATCCAGACTTGAACTCTTGACAAGTCCGGATGGTTCATCAAAAATCAAACATCTCGATCGTTACTTATGTACATTGGTGTTGAGGGATATTCTGTATTGAATTTAACCCTCATTTTAATTTCATATTCAAACTCATGAATTGATGTAACATCATAAACCTCGTACCTAAATTCTTCGAACGTAATCGTAGTGGCCACCACAATACTGGTCATTTTACCTCTGATATAAGTACATGAGTCCTCCTGCCAATCACCTCCTATTGCGTAAAATTATATAGTAATATCGTAAGTGTGAGTCAAGTTTTAATATAGTGATTTATCGTCCTCAGGAATGGTTTTCTAGATTGATTAATTACCAAGATACTAATTCTTAATTTTATCTAAAGTAACATAAACTTGATAAAAGGGTGAAATAAAGATTTGTACAAGTGGAGACACGAACATGATAGAATTGTTAGGGGAATTGATTTCACAAGTTAATTCTGTATTTAGCACATGCAATTGACTATGATCGTGAGATTATAAACAAGAAGTTAAAGATATTCAAAAGACCCTCTCGAGCTCTCATGATTCTCATGCATAGCAATAAATCCTAAAGTCTTCTTATGAATTTTAAAAGCATGTAAGGCATTAAGCAACTTCTTAAAAATGTTTCCCAAAGAACCCGTGTTACTCTCGTGCACGGATTTACTAAGGGTTTTGGAAACTTTGATCAAATCTAAGTCTATTCTCTCGAAATCAACTTAAACCAACAACAACATGCTAAACTTGGCCAAAGAAAAGCAAGCATTAAGAACGAATTACGAAAAATAAAGCAACATAATCATAATTCAATACCGTACTAAATTAAGTTCATAACAAGTTATGTCAATCCTCTAACTATGACAATTAACTACTCATAATCACTATAAAAACATGCTAATGTCACACTAAGAGTCTATACAAAACTACAAACTAAAAGGAAGAAGAAAGAAAACTCGTCAGTGTCGATGCTTGGCCTCATCTCCGAGCTCCCATCACAATCTCGAGAATAGTTTTTTGCTCCTTTTTTAGTGTATGAGTCGAAAATAGGTCTAAAATTCTATACAATTCAGCTCCCTTATAATGTGTACAACATGATGTATTTACAAGTGTTATTGGCACAACGTTGCTACCCTAGGGGTGGCGTTGCAACGTCGTGCCCTAGGCGTCAAATTATAAAACCTCAGCGTCGCAACACCGTCATTACGGATGCTCTATGCCAAATATCCATGAGGTTGGCGTTGCGACACCCAGAATGGCATTGCAACGCCATGGGCTCGGGTCAACATGCTAGATTTGACTTTCTTCTCCCACATGGTGCCATTTTTTAGCTCCATTAGCTTTGATTTGAACCCGAATACTCCAATATGTCTCCAATTGATCTGTTAATGCTCTCAACCTAAAATTCAATTATTTAAATACGTGAAAGCCCTAAAATTATCACAAAAACTAGCAAAGTATAAGCCTAAGAATAACACATTTTGTGTGTTATCACCTCCATAACGAATGAAAATACACTTGTTCTCCATGTTTGATAGTAAAAAATCAAATGAAAAACAATTTCAATTTCGTGCGATTGAAGAATAGTCTTAATTCGTAAAATCTTTTACTACTAGCTACCCTAAACGCTTGAATAACTGTGAAATACGCTTGAATGACTGTAAAATTTAATTTTGGCAATCGGCATTAGGTAGATCGATTGTATGATAATTAATTCAATGGGCATTTCAGGTGTCAATCTAAACCAACCCTCGTCTCATTGGGCGGGTGTAAAATTTAATACAATTGTGCACTTAAGCTACTATTAACGTGATTATACTCTCAATCCATTTCAGATATGTCATCGTGTGTGTGATGTACTTATGGAGTGAAATAAATAATCCAGAGCGATAGTCTGCATGATCACATGGGTTGGGGTTTGTTTACCTTCGTACAAATGTTATTAATAACAAGAAGGGAGCAAATAATTAAAAAGAAAAACATAAACCAATTATAGGAGAGAGAGTGTCACCATAGCAAGAGTCTCCACACTATCAACCCCAGACCGAGAGTTTTGAGGTTGTTTTTTATTACATTTAGGCAAACGAGAGCGATAGTATGTGATAGCACACAAAATGTGCTATCCTTAGGCTTAATTATTGCTAGTTTTATGATCATTTCAAGGCTTTGATGTACTTAAATTACTCAATTTCAGGCTAAGAGCGTAAACAGGACAATTGGAGATATTTTGGATCACTCGGGATCGAAACGAGGCTTTTTGGAGGTAAAAAGAATATCAATTGGAAGTAAAAGATCATTCCAAGCTAGAATACCCGAGGTGATAGCGTTGCAACGTTGTCCCTAGCGTTGCAACGCCGAGCGTGCTGCTTTGATGCGTTGAAGGCCTATGCAGGTAGCGTTGCAACGCTGCCTTAGAGCGTTACAACGCTATCTCGATAAGAGAATAAGCAGAAGGGTTGCAGCGAGGGTGGCAGCGTCGCAACGCCAGATCGATAGAAACGCGCGCGTTAAGGTAGCAGCGTTGCAACGTTGTCCCTAGCATTGCAACGCTGTCGACACATTCCATATATACCACGCGTTTAGGGTACAGCGTTGCAACGCTGTGCCGAAAATCCTTATAAGTAGAACATGATTTCTTCTTGCAATGGGAGTCGAAATTGATAGAGATTGCACCCTAATTTCGAAATACACTCTGTAAGAAGAAAAAAATGAGCATTCCTTGGGAGCCAAAGCATTCGTGGAGGTTCGAGATCGAGACGGGAGCTCGGGGACGAAGGATCGGCATCGACACATAAGTTTATTTCCTCTTTCTTTCAAATTGTAACATCGTTCTAAGACGTTTTCTACACTTTTAGTTTGGTTTTCTTGTGATTTAGAGTGGCTAAATGTTGTAGTTAGGATTTGATTCACATGTTTAAGACTTTTTGGCTTTAGTATTGAATTATGTTTTGTTATTTATTTTTGGCAATTCGTTTTTTAATTCCTTGATCTTGTTGGTTTAAGTGGACTCGAGAGAAAGAAACTTAGATTAGAGTAAAGTTGTCAAAACTCTTAGAAGTCTGGCATGAGAATGACCTAGAAGTCTAAGGGAAACACATAAAGAAGTTGTTTAATGTCGTGTATGCTTTAGGTTCATATGGAGACTATGGAATTTATTGTGTGTGCGAGGCTCACTAAGAATCGAGAGATTTTCTTGAGTATCTTACTTCTTGTTTATAAATCCATCACATTAGTTCTTGCATGTGGCAAATAAGTGTTAACTTGTGAAGTCAATTTCCTCCAAATCTATCAATTCGTGTCTTCACGTGTTTGTTTGTCTTTTATCTTTACTTTTACCATTTATCCATGTTATGTTGCTTTAGCTAAAATTGAGAATTAGTATCTTGGTAATTAATTAATCTAGAAACTCATTCCCGAGGACGATACTTGGATTCTCAAAATCACTATACTAAAACTTGACCCATACACTTGCGGTATTGCAAATATAATTTTACGCAACAGTATGTATGTTGTTGCGTATATTTTTATATTGCAATACCGCAGTGTACGGGTTAAGTTTTGATATAGTGATTTAAGGGTCCAAGTATCGTCCTCGGGAATGGATTTCTAGATTAATTAATTACTAAGATACTTATTTTCAATTTTAGCTAAAGAAACAAAACATGGATAAGTGGTGAAAG
Source organism: Trichosanthes cucumerina (assembly GCA_036507285.1). NCBI lineage: Eukaryota > Viridiplantae > Streptophyta > Magnoliopsida > Cucurbitales > Cucurbitaceae > Trichosanthes > Trichosanthes cucumerina. The sequence continues at coordinate 21,976,959 of CM071841.1, forward strand.
TAAAGACAAACAACAGACTAACATGTGGAGACACGAATTGATAGATTTGAGGAAAATGATTTTACAAGTTAATGACTGAACTAACACATGCAATGAACCAGTGAGATGAATTTATAAACAAGAAGCAAAATACTCAAGAAAACCTCTCAATTCTTAGTGAGCCTCACACATGCAATAAACTCCATAGCCTCCATATGAACCTACGACATGCATGGCATTAAGCAACTTCTTTATATGTTTCCCTTAAGTTTCTTAGTCATTCTCATGCCAGATTCCTAAGGGTTTTGACAACTTTGCTCTAATTCAAGTTTTATCTCTCGAGTCCACTTAAACCAACAACAATAAGAGTTAAAGAACGAATTGTCAAAAATAAGAACAAAACATGCTTCAATACATAGCAATTGAGTCTTAACAAGTAAATCAAATCCTAACTACAACATTTAGCTACTCTAAATCACATGAAAATCAAGCGAAAACATGTAGAAAACGTCTTAAAACCGTGATTACAATGGAAGAAAAGGAAATTAAACTTATGTGTCGATGTCGGTCCTTTGTCACCGAGCTCCCGTCTTCGATCCCGAACCTCCACGGATGCTTTGGCTCTCAAAAACGCTCTTTTCTCTCTTCTTACAAAGTGTATTTCAAAAATAGGGTCAAAAGTCTACCAAATTCGGCTCTCTTTGCAAGAGAATGTAAGGATATATTTATAGGTCTTCATGGTACAGTGTTGCAACGCTAGGGACAGCGTTGCAACGCTGTACCCTAACCGCGTGGTATATATGGCAACAGTCGGCAGCGTTGCAACGCTAAGTACAGAGTTGCAACGCTGCTACCCTAACGTGCGCACCCCTTATCCATCTGGCGTTGCGACGCTGCAAAGCAGCGTTGCAACGCCCTCTGTACGGCTCCACATGTGTGCCTTCCTATCGGGATAGAGTTGCAACGCCCTAAGGTAGCGTTGCAACGCTACCTGCATATGCCTTCAACGCATCTTCACAGCACGCTCGGCATTGCAACGTTAAGGACAGCGTTGCAACGCCATCACTTCGGGTCTTCTAGCTTGGGATGATCGTTTTATTTTCAATTGATTTTATTTTTAGCTCCAAAAAGCCTTGTTTCGATCCCGAGTGATCCAAAATGTCTCCAATTATCTAGTTTGTGCTCTTAACCTGAAATTGAGTAGTTTAAACACGTAAAAGCTCTGAAATCATTACAAAACTAGCAATAATTAAGCCTAAGGATAGCACATTTTGTGTGCTATCAAACACCCCCAAACTTAAACTTTTGCTAGTCCCGAGCAAAAATATAATTAAACATCGGATTAATTTTATACATACATTTGATTCAAACCTCAAAGATTTAAGAGAAAATCTAATAATCACATGAAACACTCAAACATAACACTTCAGCAAGCAATTTAAAACTTTTCCTAAGTGTTCCTACGTGTGTGTGTGATTAGCCTATGTTCCCTTCATTTTTACTAAGCCCGGATCAACTTTATTAGGCTCTCCATTCAACTTTCCCCTACACTGATCATAATTACTAATCTTTGAGCCTCCCCACATTCAAGAATTAAATAACTCTACTCAGCATTTACTCACTTTTTATCACTTTTCTATTTTCTCCTTTTTTTTTGTGTGTGTAAGGACACTAGCTTTCACACATCCACTGCAGGGACCCTTACCCAGAGCACTCGCTCAATGAGTGGCCTAACTGATCACAGTGAAGGTAGCTCTTTTTGCCCTCACGAATTTTTTTCTTTAGCCAACAGACAACAAAAACCAACTATTTCACATAGTATACAGGCCATGCACTTCATAATGTCATTCACCCTATCCTGCAGTTTAACTCTCAAATCAGTTCTTAGACCTATCGAGGTGACATCAAACTTCTAAGCCTAATAACTTTGTTCTGAGCATTTCAAGACTACAGGAACACAGGCTATGTGCATAATAGTGTAGGAAAAACTCAAGAAAATTTTTAAATTAACTCAAATTCATATCATGCTCTCAAGTTTCAACATAATCACAAAGATTTCTAATTATATCTCATCCTAGGCTATCATACTCATACTTATGTAAGAGATCAGTCAGCAATTCAGTATATACTCAGAACAGTCACAACAAATAAACAACATCCCACTTAAACTAAACATTGTCCCCAATGTTTACAGAAATAAGCACAAATTAAGTATAAGGGTAAGAGTGAACAATACTGTCCTGAGTTATGGAGATCTTTCTGAGTTCCTTGGATAGCTAAAGCATGTGTGTTAGAGTTCCTCAGAACGGGAGCATGGGTTTCAACGAAGGATGACATCATCACAACCTACAAAGCAAAACAAACAAACTAGTAAATAAACTAAGAACTAAAAGCAACTAAAACAAACTAAAGACAGAAAAATAGAAAAAATGTAAAGCTTGGGTTGCCTCCCAAGAAACACTTTGTTTAACGTCTTTAGCTAGACTGTACTCCTTCAAGTAAATAAACTAAGAACTAAAAGCAACTAAAACAAACTAAAGACAGAAAAATAGAAAAAATGTAAAGCTTGGGTTGCCTCCCAAGAAACACTTTGTTTAACGTCTTTAGCTATACTGTACTCCTTCAAGGTGTTTCTTTCCTTAGTAGAAAACGTCTTAAAACCGTATTACAATCTGAAAGAAAAGGAAATTAAACTTATGTGTCGATGTCGGTCCTTCGTCTTCGAGCTCCCGTTTTTGATCGCGAACCTCCACGGATGCTTTGGCTCCCAAAAACGCTCTTTTCTCTCTTCTTACAAAGTGTATTTTGAAAATAGGGTCAAAAGTCTACCAAATTCGACTCTCTTTACAAGAGAACGTAAGGATATATTTATAGGTCTCAACGGTACAGCGTTGCAACACTAGAGACAGCGTTGCAACGTTGTACCCTAACCGCGTGGTATATATGGCAACAATCGGCAGCGTTGCAACGCTAAGGACAGCGTTGCAACGCTGCTACCCTAACGCGCGCGCCCCTTATCGATCTGGCATTGCGATGCTGCAAAGCAGCATTGCAACGCCCTCTGTGCGGCTCCTCATGTGTGCCTTCCTATCAGGATAGCGTTGCAACGCCCTAAGGAAGCGTTGCAACGCTACCTGCATATGCCTTCAACGCATCTTCACAGCACGCTCGGCGTTGCAACGTTGAGGACAGCGTTGCAACGCCATCACTTCGGGTCTTCTAGCTTGGGATGATCTTTTTACTTCCAATTTATATTATTTTTAGCTCCAAAAAGTCTCTTTTCGATCCCGAGTGATCCAAAATGTCTCCAATTGTCTTGTTTGTGCTGTTAACCTGAAATTAAGTAGTTTAAACACGTAAAAGCTCTGAAATCATTACAAAACTAGCAATAATTAAGCCTAAGGATAGCACATTTTGTGTGTTATCATATGCGCAGGTTTGTTGAAGCACCCAGAGTGAGTGTTCGGTTGCTCGGATTCGTTGACGGACCACAGGATTTAGGTACAGGATGCGAAGTACCAGTGAGTCCAGTTAGTCATATGACAATAGACATGCGTAGGAGTCAAGCTGAGAGTATGGCCTGAAATCCCATACCGAGAATGGTGGCAATTGTCTGTTGTTACATTTATCCAAACGAGAGCGGGCGTACGCACACGTGATTAAGCTCCCAGATCGAAAGTTTCGTGGAAGTTTAATATATGTTAGTTCAATTTAAAATGAACACGTAAAACGATGTGAATATGTTAATTCACGTTAACTTCATATTTCTTTCAAAAAAAATAAAAAAACAACGATAAGTTAACTTTATTTTGTAATCGCATATAATTGGATCCGATGGTGAGGAACTCTCGATCGGACTTGTTCCAATCTCAGCCCCCTAGACTGAGTGAGTATGGGATGGGTAACTGCGACGGTAAAAGGAAACGGACCGTTCAAGGGAACGGATGCACGGTGTCAGCGAGCGTTAGTTCAACGCTCCGTTAAAACCAACCCTAGCTGTTGAAAGCTATCGGATGAACGAGACTGGTAGTGCTTCTTATATGTACATATGAAGCAATGTTTAAGCCAGATCGAGAGTGTTGACGACAACAAAAGGTTACCAATGGTTAAATTTAAAATGTAGGTCATTTATCGACAATCTCGCCGAAAAGAGGTCATCCGTATAAATAAGCCAATGTTCTTCCCATTTTAGGCCTTCTTGGGAATTGATATCCTGTTTTTTTATGTCTTTGAGAGAAAGATAGCCAAAACATTCCTTATGTACCGTCTTTTAACTTTAAAGATGTTCAAATTTGTTGTAGCTTGTAGAACCTGTTATTTTCCCTTTTTCTAAATTGAGAAAGTTTCGTTAATAAATTTCATTCAAATAATGGGATTTTGATGTACAAAGGATAAAATCATTATCAAGCTAGCCAAATTAAGAAAGTTTTAGCGAAAAAAGGATAAGTGCTTGTCTGTAGATATTTCATGGGATAAATACCTTTTTGGTATTGAGTTTTGAGCAATTTTCCCATTTAGTCTCGTGGTTTCAAAAGCTTACAATTTTAATCCTTAGGTTTCAGAATTGTTTAACTTAGACTCCGTTTAATAATCATTTGGTATTCGAAATTTTTGGTTTTTGAAAATTATCGTTATAAATATTACTTTTATCCATAGATTTTTCATGCCTTCTTATCTACTTTTTACATGTTTTCTTAAAAACTATGTCAAGTTTTGAAAACTAAAAAAAAAAATTAAAAAAATTTGTTTTTGTTTTTAGAATTTGGCTAGAAACTCAAATTTTTCATTAAGAAAGACGGAAATCGTTGTAGGAAAGATGACAATAATGGTAGAAAAATAATGAGAAAACAAGTACAATTTTCAAAAATCAAAAACTAAAAATCGGTTATTAAATGGGGTCTTAGTTCTTGACGTAAACTTTCCTTCAACCATTTTAATTGAAAAACCTGTGTCATTTTTAAATTAATTTATTTTAGCAAATGTACGGTGAAAGTGTAAACCTTCAATCCCAAGGGAAGGTATGGTGATCTTAAGCGTTGAACTATGCTCAAATTGACATTTTTGTATTTATCTTAATGTTTTTTTAAGCAAATTTATTTTAATGTTGATGAAGCAAAAATAATAATTTTCATTGCTTGAGGTGGAAATACTTTTAATTTTTTTTTTTTTTTTGGAATGTTTACTCTTCTCTTCCTCTGACAAGCCCTTCCCCAACCTTGTCGCATAAGATACATGCCAAGATCCAAATCAATAAAGTTTCAAGAAGCTTTAATCAAGTATATGCAAACTATGGAGTATTCGGTCGGGGAAGAACAAACCATCAAAGCAAGAGAGCTTCAAGTGTAATGGCTTGATGAAGTCCAAAACAAAAAAAAATGTTCTTTTTTTGTTTGTTTGTTTATTTTGCAATATCTTTGAAGACTTAATTATTTAGAAACTTATATGTTGGGGCTTCCATATTTTGTAAGGGTTTTAAGTCTATTCCCCTAATGTGTGTTTTTAAGTGTTTTATTGGCTTTAATTTTTGCTTAGTTTAAGACTTAACTATATATGTTTAGCTTAGTAAAGTGTTTTTATAGCTTCCTATACGTTGACATATATAAGCCAATTATTTATTTCTTTATTTAAGAGTTTGTTAAATGACATACGAAATTAAATGAAACTTTGAGTTGAGAATGTTCTCTCCTTTTTCTTTAGCTCCAACAAACCATGAGTCTTTCACCATTTTGCAACAAGTCTATTTTGTTGCAAGTTTTAGAAACAAACAAGTTGAATTGATCACCAAAACTTGTGGTTTGTTTTAAACTCCCGAGTAAAGAACTAGTTCTTATAATTAATTTAGTGTCGATCATCAAATGTACGCTTTATTGACCTTTTTCCTTTGAGTCTTTATCTTTTGTATGAGTACTGATCTTTATTTTGTATGTGTTTTTGAGAGATATATAATCAAAGAGTCTAAAGATCACTGTTCAAAGAGGTTCGTATAATTATAGCATAGAGTTTACAAATGAATAGCGAACTTATTACTCAACCATTTATTTTTTATAAACTAACCATTTTATTTATTTTCTTTAATAACAAATGGGGTTTTCAAAATTAGATTTTAGTTATTAAATTTTAAAATAAAGTGAATATTATTTTTTTTCAATTTTTCAATTGGATTTAATTATAACAATTTTTGGCCTTAGGTTTAATTGTAACACCAAGAGGATGTTTGGATTGAAGATAAAGTTGAGAGAAGTTAATAAATCCGCTAACTATTTGTTTGACCCAAGAGTTTTTTAACTCTTATTCTAGGCCCCACAAACTTATTAACTCCTTTTCCAACTCCCTCTTATCGGCCCCACAAATTTCAAGTCTCTTCCATTCTTCCAAATATTGTTAGGAATGGTTAATTATAGTTTAATTAAATCACCCTATCAAAGTCCCATTTAATAATTCATATAATTTTCATCAATTTGTATAATTTTTTAAATTTTTTGCTGACATCGACATTTTAATATAAATATTATATATATTTTAGATATATGGATAAAAATAATCAAATATAGTATAATTAAGTCACAAAAATTTTTATGAAATAATTTAAATAATTTTAATCAATTTCTATATTTTTTAAAAAAATTATGGCTAGCATCAACATTTTCAGCCGACATTTACATCTAAATATTGTCTTAGTTTTTAGATATGATGATTAAAATGGTCATTTAATGTAGTCTATTATGCCACAATTAAAGTTTCATGGACTAAATTCAAACAATTTTTACTAATTTCCACAATTTTGATAATTTTTTTAAAAATTTCAATCGGCACTTTCGTAGAATCTTGACCTCGACATCCCCATCTTGACATCTTTGAACATTGAGTATACCAACAGTTTAATGAGTAAAATTTCTATAATTACAAACAATTTCAAGTTAAATAAGTTACTACGTGCTAAGTTATATGAAATATTTTTTTAAGTGGTGGCATGTTTGTTTTATCGAATTAAAATATAGAGCACGTTTCCAACTCAGTAAATAAAGCACTTTGACATTATATCATCATTTCGTCAATTAATTTGAATATTTTCTGACAACAAGGACTTAATTCCAAAAATTAAATACATAAAAAATGAAATTGAAAGTTGTAAAAATTAGGTACGAAGTTGAGACAAATGTGAGCATAGTTCCGTGGTCAAAATATCTAATCTTTCTCCTAAGATTAGAGATTTAAATCTCATAAAAAAAAATATAAAATTGAATAAAAGCTTCGGTTACATTTTTTTCAATAATTAAACATTAAATTACAAATTTGATCCTTATGAATTGGAGAAAGTTAAAATCTAGTTAGGGGCAGACCCAAATACTAATGTTTGGGGGGCCGACAGATTATTTAATAAATATAATAAAAAATTTACCAAAAGATAAATTTGAACCCAACATTATGTTGACTTAAAAAATTATCGAGTTAGTTCGTAAACTTTTAAAATATTGTCTATTAGATATCTAAACTTTAAAAAGTATATAATAAGTGTTTAAATTTTACTCTAATAATTTCTTAAATTGTAAATGTATCGAATAGGCTTCTGGACTTTAAAAAAGTGTTGTCGTTAGAAGTCAAACTTGGGACACGGTTGGAATTAGGTTGAATGTTTTACCGTTGGGACGACAAACTATTACCCTAATTCAAGTGTATTATAAAAAAATATAAGGAATGCTGTGATTTTTTTTAACCAAACCGTTGCATACTATAGAGTACTAAATTTAAAATTTTGGGATTTAGATCCACCCATGATCGAGTTCCTATTATTTTAAAAGTTAGAAGTTTGTTATATGATTCCATAAAACTTCATAAATAATATGTATAGTGTGGTAAATTCTCATAAATAATTTTTTAGGATAGAGACTATGGTATGAGTGTTTTATCAAATTACATATACTCATTTTAATGTTTAAAATTATACCAATAAAATTCTAATTTTTTCAAAATTATAGGGACTAAATTTAGAATTTAACTGAAATTTAATTCTGTGTTAAAAAAACAAAAAAAAAATGTTACTTTTCCTTTTTTTTATTTGCAGTTAACATTTTTAATTTTTTTTAATTTTTTTTTATTTTTTGAGTAGAACAAGATTTGAGAGAACTTTTTGTTGATGGTAAATGGCCAATACCGCCGCTCACTTTAACCAAACATTTTGTTGAAAATAAATATTCGTCATCTTTCTTAAATAGACGAAAGGAGGGTCCACCCAGCTTTCTGTGTGTTTCTCATTTCAGTTCATTAGTCTCAGTTTTGGCTGAAAAAGAGCTCTCTCTCTCTCTCTCTCTCTCTCTCGGTTGTTTTTTCAACCAATCAAACAAATCTCCGAAGGTTTCGAGATCAATCTCATGGAGGATCGCAAGGAGGTAATTCTTCGACTCTTGCCTGTGATTTCATAGTTTTTTAGTTTCTCTGTTCCGTGAAAAACTGGTAGAAGTTGTCCTTGTTGCCTTTTCTTGAGTAGGAAGATTAAGAAAAGCTTAGAAGATTTGCAGAATTGAGTCTATGAGCTGATGATTTTTTCTTTTCACATAACTGCACAGTTCACTCCGCTCTTGTTTATTCAGAACACATTGAACATTCTTCATATTTTAATGGTTTTGATGCACTTTCTCGGCAACCAAACACGAGTTACAGAGCATATTCTTTGATCTTGTACTGTATCAGTTTGCATAGAATGATTGAACTCTTGGCAAAGTTTATTGTGTTCTCTGTTTTAGCCTCAAATTCTAAAATTCCATATTGAATATTTTCCTTTCCCCAAATGAGCTCTGCGGTTTCTTTCTGCTGCTTCCGATTTCTCTACTTTCAAGTTTCAATTAGTTTCTTCTTCTGTGAAATTTCAGTGACTTTCGTGCTTAGAATTTTTCCTCTGTAAATTTCTCCCTTCTGATCTGTTGATTCATTTATGATGTTACTCTACTCTCTCATATCGAAATTGACGAATTCTGGAGTTCAATCTAAGACTCGAATTATTAGCTATTGAATGAAATTTCAGTATGTTTAATGGATGTAAGGTAATTTTTAGAACTGTTCAATCTTTGCAGCAGATAAGAAAGAAATTGGAGCAAGTTTGAAGCAATACTCCTCTCGTTTCAGATAATTAACTTATTTCATTTTCACCTTATCTAGAGTTAGTTCATCGCAATCATCAAATCAAACTCCTAACAAACAAATAGGTTCATTGTTGCACCAAAAAAAAAAAAAAAAAGTAGGTTCATTATTGATAGTGGGCCTGTACCTAAATGCGTAACCATATTAGTAATTGGTTACCTATGTAGCTAAAGTGTCAGAGTCTAATCTTAAGGTTTTAGTTTTATGAAATTGAACTATGAAATTGAATAACCAGTAACATTAGTATTTTCTATGGAGATTTCTAGTTACGTTGAGTGTTTTAGATTGGTTCTGTGGTTGAGTTGAAGTACTGACTTGATTTGGATGGTTTTATAGGAATGTGTAATAATTTTGGCTATGGCCCCGTTCGATAACCATTTTGTTTTTGGTTTTTAGTTTTTGAAAGTTAAGCTTATGTTCATCTAATTTCTCTACAATAGAGATCATCTCTCTAAGTAAACATTTGAACTATTAGCCAAATTCTAAAAATAAAGTCAAGTTTTTTAAAGCTACTTTTTTTAGTTTTCAAAAGTTGGCTTAGTTTTTTAAAATATAGGTAAAAAGTAGATAAAAAGACATATAAACTCATTGGTATAAGTAGTATTTTTAGGTTTAAATTTAAAAAACTAAAGACCAAAAACAAAATGGTTATCAAACGGGGCCTATGCTATTTGATTTTTAGTTTTTGGTTTTTAAAAATGAATCTTATAAATACTATTTTCACTTCTAGTTCTCATGTTTTTTATATACTTTATATATATATTTTCAAAAACCAAGTCAAGTTTTCAAATCTAAAAAATATAGTTTTAAAAACTTGTGTTTTGTTTTTTAAATTTGACTAAGAATCCTGACGTTTTCTTAAAAAAGTTGAAAGTAATTATAGAGAATTGTAAACGGCAACACAATTTTCAAAACCAAAAAGCTAAAAGGTTATCAAACGGGAGCTTTATGATTTGATTTTGAATGTATTTGTTAGCAATGATTTTCAGTGGTTTAAATTTTGAAATAGAGAGTTAACTTTTGATGTAGAAAGTGGCTCCATGGCTGAGTGTTCCACAATTTGGAGATTGGGAGCAAAAGGGAGAGGTACCTGATTATTCAGTTGATTTCTCAAAAATAAGGGAAAATAGGAAACAACACAAAAGGGACTTATCAAGGGCAAGCATTGGCAATGAAGAGGAATTGATGGCCTCATCAGCCACTTCCACCACAAACACATCTCATGCTCATGCTCATGAAAATCACCAATTGAATCACTCCAACAGCAACTCCCCAACGGTAAGATTCCTTCTCTCATTACTTACTTTTTTTTTTTTTCCTTTCTTTTGCAGCTTTACTTTAAGCATACCTCCTTTTTCCTCGTGTGTGGTCATGCATGTGATTGAGCAGACCCCGCCCTCAATAATTTATTCCAGGTTAAATTATTGAAAATATGTTGGTTTTAATTATACTCCTAAAACTTTGAAAAGTTTCTTGTTAATCTTTGAAGTTTGTTTCAAAACAACCCTCGAAAATTTTTTCTGTTAAATTCATGGATGAAAAATGATGGATTTGCATCTATTATTGTTGCTTATGTGAACATATTTAAACATACACGTACAAAAAAAAAAAGACATGCAAATACATCATTCCATAAATTTAATGAAAAAAAATTGTTTTGAAACAACTTCAAGCTTTAAGGGTTAAAATAAAAATTTTCAAAGTTTGGAGTATAATTGAAACTAACTTCATAGTTCAGGTACTTCTAATAATTTAATCTTTTTCACTATGCTATTGTGGGGAAACAATAAAGGTCAATCCGTAATGCCACTTGATCTAAAAGTTTTTTTTCAACTTGAAATTGTTCTCCTACTTTATACCTTTGACTAGGAAAAAAGAAGTAAAGATAACAACCGAGCGAGCCTGTCAGCCTAAGGTTTATTTGGGCAATAATTAAGACGTAGCTTTTACAAAGTGAACGGCTTTTAAACTACTCCTAACTCGAAATTTTAAGTGTTTTTTTAGTTTAACAATAATGTAGAGATGAAAATTTAAAAAAAAAATTTACCAAATTTATTTTGCCCTATATGCTCTGTTCAAGTTAGCCAAAAAATTTAAGCGAATAGGTTAGGATGTGTGTGTAATGCTTTAATCAATTGAATTTTGCTTAGGTTAACCTATGAAGTATTGATATCAATTCTATGAATTGGGAAGAAAATGAGATTGTAGTAATTCAAGCAAAAGAGATATCATACTTGAAGACAAAATGAATAATGTATTTTCTGTATTGATCTGATAAGAATTAGGGTTCTTAAACAGATACTCATTTACACATATGAAATTTACAAGTAGGGAAATAAATCCAACAATATAATGCAATGCAATAAAAGATAATTATCTACATAAGGAAATAAATAAATCAACAATACTAAATTATTATTAATCCCAAAAGTTTAGCCTCCATTTGATAACTATTTGGTTTTTGAAAATTGTGTTTGTTTTCTCATAATTTATTGAAAATGGTTTTCATTAACCATCTTTCTAAGGAAACATTTGAATTTTTAGCCAAATTAAAAAAAAAAAAGTAAAACTACTATTTTAAATTTTCAAAACTTGCCTTGAATTTGAAAATTATTTCTAAAATATAGATGATAAAATAAAGAAATCTATGGATGAAATTAGTGTTTATAAGCTTAATTTTCAAAAATTAAAACCAAGAAGTAGATAATTATCGAATGGGAACTTAGATTTCTATCTTATGTTAATTGTTAGCTTCTATTATCTATGGTTATCCTATAATTTCATTATAAAAAAAGTAATAAAATAAAAATCTCTCTAACATCTACTAGTTTTAACGAAAATCAAGCTTTGACAAATTAATCTACAATCATTGAATAAATCTCTCCATTCTTACAAATACCAATAAAAACACAACAGCCCTGCATTTTGTTAGTCTTTTGGTTTTTTACCGAAAACCCCAAAACTATCCAGACTATTGTTTTTCTTAAGTACAATTAGGATTGGGAGATTCGAATCACAGTCTCATTATCGTTAACATATTCGATATAACAATTGAATTATGTTCTCTTTGACAACTATCTCAAACTAGTTGATATTAGTAAGAATGGAGAAATTTATTTATTCTTACTAATACCAATATACAAATTGATAGTTTACTTGGTTATCGGTTTTAGTTTCAATCGATTTTGATTGGAGTGGTATTTTTAAGTACAATAGAGATTAGAAGGATTCGAACCACGAGATGGTTGTTAATATATTCGATATGTCAGATAAGCTACTCTTTGGCATGGGGTGGTCAATTTGATATTAAGAAAATTGATTTCAACATCAACTTTTATTTTCTTAAGAAAATAATTTTGACTTACCTTGCCAAGAGTAAGACTAAAATTGAATTGTTTTCATATTTTTTATGGATTAATTAATAAGCTGTTATATTATTTCTTTTATGAGCTTAAGATTCAAATGTCCAATAATAACACGAATTCTTTTTAATACCACATACCTCCTGAATGAAATTGTTATGGTTGCTCCAGAAATCTTTATAATTAAGTGCTATTTAGAAAAATTAATGTGTTTTTATATATATAAGATTGGATTTTCATCCATTCCTAGCTTCGGAAGCTCTAATTCTTTTAGTTTAAACCCATCCAAATAGCTTCTGAAAAAAAAAACACAAATTTAAAATAAAAAAAAAAAATCTACCCCAGCTTTATTGAATGGTCAAAATTAAATTTTTGATCCAACTATTCTATTTCTTCCTTTAATCGTCTTTTACATTTTAAAAATATGTTAAATTATAAATTTGGTTTCTATAGTTAGAGAAAGTTAGAATTTAGGGTATAAGATTTTAAAAGTTGGAATTAATTCCTATAGATTGTAAAAACTAGAGTGGTTATTTATAAGGCTCTGTCAAGCTATAGAAACGGAATTCTAACTTTTAAACTATATAAACTAAATTTTAATTTTTTAATTATGGAGACTAAATTTATAATTTAACCTTTTAAATATTTCATTAGCAAAATGAGAACGAAACCTATTTTTTAATTATGGAGACTAAATTTATAATTTAACCTTTTAAATATTTCATTAGCAAAATGAGAACGAAACCTTCCTCCCATAAAACAAGCCAGATAGTTTAAGTTTAGAGAGGGAGGCAAACATAAGGTAATTGCTTGGATTTTCTCACTGCTTCTTATTTTCTTATTGCCTTCCGTGAAGCCTTTTTAAATAGGCTAATGGAGAATGAATACAGAGCAGATAAAACAATTAGGTAAAAGAATGACAAGAACTCATACCCCTAACAGTGCAGTAGACTTGCGATCATCAGGGGACGCGACCCAGTCTACATCCAAGTACCCAATCAAGGTCAAAAAAATGGATTGGTTGAATATGGAGGCCTAAGTGTTGAGTGACGTGAAGGTAGCGAAAAACACGTTTGAGAGCCTGCTAATGTGACATAGTAGGTGATTGATTGAACTGACTGAGCTTATTAACAGCAAAGACAATATCGGGTCTAGTGTGTAACAAGTATTAAAGGGACCCGAGTGTACTTAAGAAGGATTGGTGAAAGGAGGGTTGTCATTAAGAGAGAGTTGCTTGTCGGTGATCATTGGAGCAGAAACTGGCTTGAGATGATGAAAGTGCAGCTGATGCAAGATATCATGAATGTATTTAGCTTGTGAAAGGAGAAGGCCACCAACAGATGAGTGAACCTGGAAACCAAGAAAATAGTGCAATGGGTCAAGGTCTTTGAGAGAAAATACTTTGTTGAGTTTGAAAATTAATTGATCAAGTAAAGTGGTTAAGGAACCTGTTAGAATCAAGTCATCAACATATATGAGAAGAAAAATGGTACCTTGGAACAATGATGTGTGAATAGAGACAAATCAATTCGTGACTGCTTGAAATCCCATTGAAATATAGTGGTTCGAAAATGATCATACCATGCCATAGGGGTTTAAAGACCATAAAGGGTCTTGTTCAGTTTGCAAACAAGCTGAGGAAATCGAGCATCAATGAATCCCTAAGGTTGAGCAACATAAACAACTTCAATGAGTGTTCCGTGAAGAAAAGAATTACTTACATCTAGTTGTTCTATCGGCCATTTCCAAGTAGTAGCAAGAGTGAGGACCACTCGGATAGAAGATGGTTTAACCACGGGGTTGTAGGTTTCACCAAAATCAATGTCAGGGGCTTAAAGATACCTTTTTGCAACTAACTGAGCTTTGTAACGACTTATGTGTCCATCAACATCACGTTTGATTTATAAATCCATTTGGTTCCCACAAGAGTGTGAGATGAGGAAGGAGGAACAAGCTACCATGTAGAATTCCGTTGCAAAGCCTCAAATTCAGCCTTCATAGCATCAACCCAAACTGGAACAATGATGGCATCAGTAAATTTGAGAGGTTCGATTTGGGACCAATCAATAGGTGGCTATGAATAAGGCCAGTGAAAGGGATTTTTGGTTTGGTAATTTCAGCTTTAGATCTAGTGGTCATAGTATGAGTGTTGAGAGGAGGCGGAGGAAGAGAAGGATGAGGAGGCAGTTTAGATATGGCATTATCAGGAGCTGAGGTGAGGGAAGTAGGAGAAGAGGTAAAGGATTGGGAAGGTGAGGTGGGATAATTGTAAGGGAACAAGTCAAAAGGTGAGTTATTCTAAGGAGCAAGAGTGGAAACCTGTTGAGGGGAAGTGCAGAGGTCTAAACTTTGATTAGTTAAAAGTGATTTAGAAGTGGTATGATGTTGGGAGGGATATGGTGAAATTGTAGGTAGGGGCAACCAGGAGATGTGGTGTTGTGAGATGTGTCGAGAGGACAGGTGGGCTGGGGAAATAGGGAGGGATAGGGAAATTTGGTTTCATTGAAGCAAACATGTCTGGAGATGTAGGTTCGGTCGGTAGAACTTAAGCATTTATACCCGTTATGTTGATCATTGTATCCAATGAAAATGCACTTTTATGTGTGAAACTCGAATTTTTGTTGCTGATAAGGGCGTAGATAGGGATAACAAGCAGACCCGAAAGCTCGAAGGTACTTATAGTCAGGCGTTTTCTTTTTTAGAAGAAAGAAAGGTGACTGACCATTATTCACGGGTGAGGGCTGCCAATTAATAAGATGCACTATTGTGGAGAAGGCTTTATACCAGTTGCACAAGGAGGGCTAAACCGGTTTCCACAATGTGTCTGTGTTTGCGCTCAAGTCTTCCATTTTGTGTTGAAGTATATGGGCATGTTACCTGAATTTTGAAACCTTGTTCTTTGGAAAACGGAATAAGTGGTCTAAATTTAATTCCATTATCACACCTTACTGCCTTAATTTTACTTCTGTATGGGTTTTCAACATGTTTTTAGAATTGTTGAAATACAGTAAAGGTTTCTCCCTTGGTTTTAAGTGGATAGATCCAAGTATATCTAGAATTGTCATCAAGGAATGCAACATAAAATCTATGACCTTGAAAAAAGGGTATAGGTGTCGGTCCCCACAAGTCTGTATTAACTCTAAAGGTCTAGATGCTCTGGAAGTTGAAGTGGGAAAAGATAATCTGTGTGATTTACCAAACTTGCAAGCCTCACAAAAATAGTCTTCATTGCATTTACTTGAGTTCTACAATTTTTTAGCATTTTATTCAAAATTCTAAGGGAAGGATGGCCCAATCTTTAGTGTCAAACATCAAGAGTACAAGTTACAAAAGTAAAGCTAACTCTATTGTTCGATATTTGGTTGCACTACAATTCTTGATTAGATATTGTGTGAGTTAGCTCCCCAAACTGTTGACTTTCTTCACCAATGCTTGTATTGAGGTATCATTAGCTCCCAAAACCTTATAGAGTCCATGTTTAAGGCTTCCTACCAAGCACACCTTCTTGGACTTCCTTTCCTTTACAATACAGAAGACATCAAAGAACTCAACAGTTACAGAATTATCATAGGTAAGTCTTGATATACTGACCAAATTCTTTTTCATGGTAGGGACTATAAGGATATCATTTAGTAAAATAGTAGAGTTCAAGCCTTGTATATAAGATGTTCCCAAGCACAAGATATGAAGTTTTGTACCATCACCAACTCCAATATGTTTTAGAATAGATGACTTACCTTTGATGGTCAGTTTTTCCATGTCTGAGGTTACGTGATTTGTAGCTCCACTGTCAAGAAACCAAGTTCCATCTTGTAAAGTTTCAGGGTAGGCCATCAGTGTTGTAGGAGGGTTGCTTTCTTGAGAGTTTGAGGTTCCACTAGGAATTCTTGTTGTAACAACAACAACTAGAGAATCAGGGTGTTCAT
Organism: Trichosanthes cucumerina; assembly: GCA_036507285.1. Lineage (NCBI taxonomy): Eukaryota > Viridiplantae > Streptophyta > Magnoliopsida > Cucurbitales > Cucurbitaceae > Trichosanthes > Trichosanthes cucumerina. The sequence goes on from CM071841.1 coordinate 21,993,361, forward strand.
ACGAATGGTGACAAATAACAGTTGTGTGTCCGTAATAATCCTGTATTGCAGTCCAGAGATCCTTCGCTTGATCATGTCCCATCACTTGAGCTGCTACTTCTGGGGACATGGAGTTGTACATCCATTTGATGAGAATCTGATCAGTTGCTTCCCACAGATCGTATTCGGGATTGGGTAGCTTTAACCCCTTTGGTTCGTTTTCTGATGGCAGGACAATAATCGACATCTCTAGTGTTGGCGTCTCTCCCGTTAGGTGACCCTCAAATTTATACCCTTTGAGAATGGGCATTACGATGCTTTTCCATACCAAGTAGTTTGTTCGGTCAAGTTTTACAGAAGTAACTTGATAAAGGAGATTGGTAAATGTTGGACTGCCCAAGGACTGAACCTTCAAGCGTACAGTATATGTAGGTCGAGAGCTTGAGGAATCTTCTTACATTTCTGGTCTTGGATTTGTTGTTTTGGACAGGTCGAACACAAGAGATTTGGAGGCGTTGGCCATTAATGCTCGGATACCAAATTTAAGTTTAGAGAGGAAGGTAAACAAAAGGTAATTGCTTGGATGTTCTCACTGCTTCTTATTGCCTTCATTGAAGCCTTTTTAAATAGGTTAATGGATGGGGGTGTACACGGGTTGGGTTAGGTTGAAGGGTTTTTTGGAACCAACCTGAAACTTCGGGTTGGTCGGGTTGACAACCCAAATTACCCGATTAAGGGTTGCAACCCAACCCAACCCAACCCTATATTTTCGGGTTGGGTTGGGTTGGGTTGGGTTTTCGGGTTGATTTTTTTATTTTTAAATAATTTTTTAATTATTTAAAATAACTTTTTTTGAATTTATAACTAAAATCACATAAAATTCAATTATCAAACTTCAAAATTCATAACATTTTAATATTTGTTAGAATCTTAGAAGAAAAATATTAAAATTGACAAATAATTCATTTATAAATATATATAAAAATTAAAAAAAAAAACATAAATTTTGGGTTGGGTTGGGTCAACCCGAGCCTAAGAAGGTCAACCCGAGAACCGACCCGAAAATTCGGTTCTCTAAAATTCTAACCCAACCCAACCCAACCCTTATGGTTTGGGTTGGGTAGTCCGGGTTGCTCGGGTTACCGGGTTATTTGTACACCCCTACTAATGGAGAACGAATACATAGCAGATAAAACAAATTAGCTAAAGAGATTTATAAGGAAGATTTTGGAGAGATCGTAGAGATCGTAGGAGAATTAGGTAAAAGAATGACAAGAACTAATACACCTTATAGTACAGTAGAATGCACAGTTGAGGTCCCATAAGTCTGTTTCAACTCAGATACTTTACCGATTAACAATCATATTTCTGACTTGGTACTTCGTTTTCATTTGATCTCTCCAATATGGCTATACCTAAATGAGTTATTCTTGAAACAATTTCCCAAACACTTCTATTTATTTCATCTTTTAGTGTCTCAAGACGAATCGACTATTCAGGCTAGGGGTGTACAACTAACCCGATAACCCGAGCAACCCGGACTACCCAACCCAATACTGGTTAGATTTTTTTTCGGTTTGGATTGAGTTATAAATTTGGAGAACCAAAAAGTCTGGGTCAATTCTCGGTTTGAGATTTTTAGGCTCGGGTTGACCCAACCCAACCTAAAGTTTACATTTTTTTAATTGTATTTTAATTACATGTATACTTAAAATGAATTATTTGTCAATTTTTTATGTTTTTTTCTAGACTTCTAACAAAATTTAAGATGTTATGAACTTTAAAATTTGATATTTGAATTTTATGTGCTTTTAGTTATTAATTCAAGAAAAAGAATTTAAATACTTTAAAAAATTATAAAAAAAATAAAAAATTAACCTGGCAACCCAACCCAACCCTAAAATATTGAGTTGGGTTACTCTCAGGAATAGGGTTGGTTGGGTTGAAGGAATGGTCAACCCGAATTTTCGGATTGGTCCAAAAATCTCCCTCAACCCAACCCAGTCCGACTTATTACACCCCTAGTTCAGGCTATGATGAAGAATAAGAAATTATTACAGAACAATCACTTTTATTACAATTACAATACTTAATTTTTAATTTGATCCATCAATCTATACTTTTTGAAGTGTTGCAATTAGTTTCCTAAATTTTGTAGTGTTGTAATCAATTTTTGATAGGTTTGTTGTTTCCTACTCACGTGTTAGTCACTCATGTAAAACTCAATTAAACAATAACTAATAAAAGAGAGAGGTTGATTATAATATTTAACAAAGTACATGAGCTGAGTAATAAATTCTATAATTTAGAGGTAGTTTGTTCACTTTTTAGAAAAAAAGAGAAAAAATAGTAATAATAATAATAATTAAAAAAATAAAAGCATCGACTGGCTGGCATGATGGGGATGTGTGCTTTGACTTGGGAAAGCAACATTACGTGTTTATACACGATTGTAGGAGTCCTAATACAAATGCAAAATATTCACTTTGATGTTCAGTCTTGTAAATTTATAATGAAAAACTTTATGTTCCTCAACTAACCTCTAGACTATTTTGATAACTATTTAGTTTTAGAAAATGATATTTTTCTTTTAAAAAAGTTTACAATCATTTTTTACCATTCTCAACAGGTTAGAAACTCAAATATTTGCTTATTGAAGAAAATTTGTAAAAAAGTAATTTTCAAAAACTCGTTTTTGTTTTTAGAATTTGACTAAACACTCAAATGTTTTCTTAAGAAAAATAGAAAACATGGTAGAGAAGATGAAAATAATTATAGAGAAATTGTGAGAAAATAAGTCTAATTTTAAAAAATCAAAAACTAAAACTCAAATAGTTATAAAACTCTTAAATCTAGAGGAGGGAGACACATCCAACAAGCAAGCAATAAGAGATCAACTACGTAATCTTTTAAGGAAAAAAAAGTTTATCATTTCATTTCATATTCATCACATCCATTAAATAGATTCATATAATATTTTGAATGTTTATGTTCCAATTCATTAAATATTTTAATTCTGTAATACATTACTTATTGGTCCTCTTTTTATGATAAAGATATCGCCAAAAAAAATCTTCCTAGAACTAGAAGAAAAAGAGATAATAATAAGAATAACAATAACAATTTAGAAATAAATTTAGATAGATATTTTTATCTATGTTTTTAAGAACGCTATCTTCTATCAATCTCTCATTTGATATTGATCAGACTCTAAATTAGAAAATAAATAAATAGATTAAAAATAATGATAAAAATGTTAAATTGAAGTGATTGATTCTAATCTGCATGACAATTCAAATATTTCTATTTTAATGTATTTGAGTATATTTATGGTTTTTCTTAACAGAGAAGGAAGAGCATACTAAGCTACTTCAACTGTTGTGTGAAAGCATGATCACAAAGTCAAATTCACCAATCTTGATTAATGATTAATGATGTGATTGTTTTTCTCTGGTTTTTTCTCACATTTGGTTTGTAAGTTTCTATATTAACATAAGGAACTCCTTTAATTGAAATTAGATAAATATATAATTCTTCTCTTATTTCTTGCTCCTAACCCAGTTGTCACTTTTAAAAAGAAAAAGAAAAAGTTGAATGTTTTCTTCTGGGTATGTAATATGTGTTCTTAATAGAAAGTAATTATAAATATATTAGTATTTGAAATTAATTGCATATTAATATAATTATTATTTTTTAAAAAAAAAAACCTATCAATTGATTTTTTTTTTTAACAAGAAACCTATCAATTGACTTGGTAATGAATTGTTTTTTTTTCCCTAATTTCTTATTAGTATCCATATCATATATTTTAATTGAGATACTCAGGGTGATAATTAATTTATATTATTAGTCTAACTTTTTTCATGACCTGATTATCTTCCCGTTAGCTGATGAGAAGGGCAAACATTGACATAGTTTAGAGGTTAAAAATATCTCTACTTAGTTTTGAATTAAGCCCAATTGAACTTATGCATAGCAATAAATCAATCCGTTTAAGGTTCTAGGATCAATTTACTCATTCTCATGCAATAAATCAAACCTAGTCATGCATATAATGTTCTATAATTAAATCTATTTTTCCAAACTAAGATTAGTTAAACATACAAAACCTCGACCTACGGTTAAGACATTCAAGCGAGATGCATACAAAAAAAAAAAAGTCTATAAACAAGATTCACATAATGTATAATCATAGGAAGGGACTAAAACACAAATATACAATGCATATAATTTATAACCAACAACGCCTAAACTTAAGAAAAAGAAAAGATAATAGAAAGGACACTTAGGTCGCTTGCCAATGCTTGTTCTCAACACGTTGTTTACGATTACGAGCCTTGAGTCCCCTTCGTGGCTCTCCAAAATTATTCTCTAGCTCCTTGGACAATGCATGTAAGTATCGATTTTAGGGGTTTTGGCATCTCAAAACGGCTCTCTTTGCTCGTATGTGAAACTTCCTTCATATTGATGAATAGCCCCTGAGAATTTAAATCTAACAACCTTGTTGACGAACAAGACCTTTAGATCTAAAACTCAAAAACCCCAAATCTAGATGATTTCATCCCAAGGAAGAAGATAGAAACGGATTTACTTTGATGATCAAGATTAAGAGTAGAGAAAACTTGTTTCTAAACTCAAGATTTGAATCACTCCACAAGTAGTTTGATCAACGCTACTTGAATGATTCTAGCATGCAAATTTAAACACAAGATATGCAAAGAAACAAGCTCATGGCTTAAGAAGCAAAATATGCAACTTTTCATTCAAAACATGATTCCCAGACTTTTTTTGCAATACATCTTAGATGACTTTATATAGCCTTTCAATTGTAACCTAAAACTAAGCTAAAATGACATGTTTGAGAATGTAATTTCCCTAACTTTAATGTCATAACCATCCACTACTCAAATGTAACCTAAAACATTGAAATAGAAACTTTAAAACTGAAATTACAAGTAAATGAGGTATAAATCCGAGAATTGAACAACTCTAGTCTTTGTAACCTCTCAAGGTGTAAACGAAGCTCAACTTGAAGTAACTTGAATTGTAGTACCATTAATTGATGCTTGACTTGCATTAAATGAAGCTTGAGATGTACTTAAGTTCATTTAATTGCAACTTAAGTTCTTTCAATGCAACTTGACTTCAACTTTAATGCAACATGAGTTCATCATAAATGAAGCCTTGGTGCATTGAATGCAACTCCATTTTTAGGTATTCTTTAGTCTTGACTAGTGTTGTAGGATTCATATCACATATACACAGGCGATAGTGTTGCAACGCTGTCAAGACAACATTGCAACACTAAGGACAACATTGCAACAGTATCCCGATTTGCATATAAATGCATGTTTGCGAGGTAGCGTTGCAATGCTACCCTAATGGGGAAACTTCCTCTGTCTTCATTCTTCTCTTTCCCAAATACCAATTAATACCTCCAAAATGACTCTTTTACCCTCAATTCTTCTCCTTTGACACGTTTACTCTCGAATGCTCGATTCCTGTAAAACAAACACTGAAATGCATGAAAGTATTCGATAATGTCTACAAAAGTATAGTAAAACAACCCTAGAAATGTATCATGAAGTACACTTATCATATATACATAGGAGAACTTTCTCTCGTAAAAATGCTCTATCTTCACCCTTAGTGGTAGATCCGAAATTTAATTAAGACATGGTGGCCTAAATTTTCAATGCATTATATTGATATAATTTATATATTTTAATATTAAATCTGTTAATAATAAGTTTGGTCCCTGTTGTGGGAGAATTTAGTTAACCTCAAGATTTGTTAAGTTCAAAGGCTTAGTTGTTTAAGAAGGTCTAGGTTCATTGAAGTCGCCCCATAATAAGTCTATGAGATAAGAATTGACAACTGGTTAGAGCTCGAGTGAGCGATCCATGTGGATCGACCAAAGCTTTGGAGGTTGATCCATGTAAGTCGGTCAAGGGCCTTGGTGGCCGACCTTTGTGGGTTGGCGAAGGCTTTGGAGGCCAACCCACAAAGTCTTGGAGGTTGACCAATGTAAGTCGACCAAGGCCTAGTTGGCCAACCTATGTAGATCGTCCAAAGTCTTGGAGATCGACCCATGTGGGTTGCCTAAGTGCCCCCATGTGTAGGTCAACCAAGGTCCTTCATGGCCAACCCGAATCGGTAAAGGTTATACAAGGAAAGTTTGAGTTAGTAATGGATAGTTTTAGAAAAGGATTTGATGATGTGTTTGTCAGATACACACAAAATAATGTTTATAAACTAACTAACTAGATTTGCAGTCTAGTGGTCAGGTCAATCCACAGGGAGGCAGAAGGTGATATTTTCATTATTATCTCGCTTCATTTACATTCACGTAACACGAGGGATTTGGCGATGCAATATAAGTAAAGACGAAAAAATTAAACACATAAAGTAATGAATGGGAAAAACCAACAGAAAAAGGAATAGATTAACTGGATACCAATTCGTCAGGTTACGTTGGGATGCTATTTTGTAATGTCAATCATAGGTACTTAAAGATTGAATTTATTTAGCAAGTTGTTCTATATTCACTCATCCAATTGAAAATCAATGAACTCCTAATTAGTTTTAAGGTAGTTAAACTATCTAAGCAATTAAATTCGAAACTAATCTAAAGTTAGGGACGATACTAATCCTTTGTTAGGGGTTGTTATGTGTCATGCTAGAGACCGGTCGTTTAAGCTTTAAAACTAAGTAAGATTAGCGAATTACTCAATTTAACTTAAGTGACAAGCCTAGATTAAACTTCATACTTTGGTTCCTCTTTAAGCACTAGGTTCATTAAGGCGTTCATGACCGCTCGAAACTCACAAACTCATTGATCCTAAAGCTTAGTGTTGCTAAATTTGTATGCCAAATAAAAAATCAACGCGCATAGCTTAGTTAAACTCATTCGACGCGCAAGAGTGTGTCAAACTTTACTACGAACACATTTAGAGATTCAAACAAGAGGAACTAAGATAAAATATCAAGCAAATAAATTCTCATTAAATAGCCAACCTCATGGCATTACACAAAATTCCCAACGATCACCTCCGAATTGGCGTTCTCGCTTAACTAGAGCCAGTAGTTGTGTTACAAACATCCATAATCAACATTAAAACTAAACCTAATACTAATCCTAAGCTAAAAGGAAAGAAGTACATAACTGAAAATGGTATAACAATGGTGTCTCCCTAATCTTTCTCTCTTTTGCCCTAAAATGGAAAAGGATGTACATATACCGATCAATTTTTTGTATTCAAACACGTACAATTCAACGAAGATGACTTTCTCTTTGCATCAAGTTTTGGTAATGCTCATGTTTTGGTTCAGCAACCCATTGATAATTCTAGTTCACCTTTCATTTCAACTAGAAGAATGTCTAAATTTAAGGGTCAATTAGAAGAAATTCTAAATTTAACCTATCTAATTTGAAAAATGTCTAAACATGTTTCTATTTACAAATATAGCTAAAAGTTTATTTTAGTAAAATCGCTAAATTTATTTTGGGACGAAAATACCCCTAATTGAAATTTGAGATTTATACTTTTGTATTCATCCACACCTACAAAAATGGAGAAATTTAAAGACTTAACTTTCAACATCAGAGGTGAGATAATAAAATCTTAACAAACAAACTTTAACAAACAAAAAAATCATAACAAATAAAATTAACCCGTAATTCTAATGCTAAACAAATACAAATATTGAAAATGAGGGAAGTAAAGCTAACAAAAATAAAAGTAACTAACGTGAATAAATTACGTATATATTAGTAATTATATTTATAATCACACATAGACAAGATTGAATATGAGTATATGGATATACAAACTCTATAGACGGATTCAACTCCCTCTCAAATGTGCGAATGAACTCAAATGCATTATTGAAAAGAACAAAATTATACAATTTTCGTGGCTTCAGATTTTAATAAACTCAAAATGATTGATTAAACTATATAAAATTCTTCACTAACTGATTTTTTCTAATGTAAATGTATCAATTATGGAAAACAAAACATAACAAAAGAGCAATGCAATTTGAGAAGAAGCATTACCAAATTTAAGGAGAGAACGATAAAAGCAAATTAACCACGAAAAAGGAAGATTGTTGAGCAATTTGGAAGCCCGTGAGTTGAGGAAGAAGCAGAAGATACCATGTATGAAAAACTTCATAAAAACTAAACTCATCGGCAAGGAACTTAGAAGTGCCATGAGCTGAGGAAGAAGCATATTGCACACTTTTCATTTTAGATTATTTGACAGATTTACAAACAAAATCTAATATATTTAAATATCACATCAATTTTTTTAGTGATTTTGTTGAATGTCGAAATTTTTTTGGGTGGTAGGACCCATTAGTTTTATATAATTTATTTGTTATTTAAACCATATCTTTTGTTAACTTACTATATAAACGATTATCGCACTATATTTTCTCACAATTTGATTTTTCTTTACAATGATAATTACATTTTGTTGTATACTTTTATTGTCCTTCTAGATTTAGCCTATAGTTTGATATTATTAAGGTTGCTAACAATAAATACGACATAAAATATTCTATGTTATTGTGCACTAAAATATTCTATATATATACATATACATACATACATAGATATAATAATTGAACCATAATTAGTATATACACAATATCATATAAATGAAATCATCACATATATGCCAACAAGAACATGACTCAACTGCCATCAAGTAAGACTTATGACCAAGAGGTCATGGGTTCGAATCCCCCTACCCCCAACTGTTGATGTACTAAAAAAAAAGAAAAGAAATCATCATATATATTATCTTTAAATATACTTTTATTTATAATGTGGGCTAGATTCATCATTGTATTTAATACTTCACTGCCTTTGTATATACCGACATTTACACTTTTGATTGATTGATATGACTTCAAAATGATAAAATGTTGGAAGATCGAATATTAATAAGTTTCTAAGGTGATTCTATTATTAATAAAAATAAAGAAAATAAAGAAAATTGATATATATGATTTAGATAAATAATTTATAAATAAAGATATAGTAGGCGAGAGCAACAAATCACGAGATTCTAAACATGCATAAATCTAAGGATTTAATTTAAATGTGAAAAAACTATGAGGGGTGAGAAAATACAAAAAAAATATATTTTTAAAAATGTGTATGTGTGTACATTTATATATATATATATTTGGGGGTAGTTTGACGATAAATAAACATATATATGAGCATAAGCGGAAAGAAAACTATTATATCTCTTCTCCTAAAATCATTGTAGTCGAAATTGTAATTACCTTATGTTTTTATACATTTTTCATTACGGTTACTTATTTGTAGACATTATTATTAGTGTATATACCAGAGCACACATATCTATTTTTTTGTAATGTAATAAATGAGTAGAAATACATGTAAATACTCACCCAACATGTAAGAATAAATAGAAAAAAATTAATTCCCACCCACACATTCACTATTAGAAAATTAAAGGTAAATAGGTATAATTATTCATTTGACGACATTAATGCTCCATCTAAAACTCTCTCACATTTCTCCAACTTAGTATATATACTGGTTCTTAATATAATAAATGAGTAGAAATATGCATAAACACCCACCCAATGTGCAAAATTAAACATAAAAAATTAATATCCACCCACATACGCCATTGGAGAAGGTAGATGGAATTATTCAATATACTTAATACCCACCAATCTGCAAGAATAAATAGATGATTAAAGAACAAAATGTAAGACCTTACAATTTCACACAACTTCAAATTTCAAGTTAAAACAGAAAGAGACAACACTATGCAGGATCCTTCAATGAAGAAACATGCAAAAGATCAACGAATGTAAGAAAAAGAATGGCAAAGTGCAAACAAATGAATAAATGTGAACCTCCAAAATTGTTTATGATGTAAATCAGTGAGAGAGACTTGGGAGAGAGAGAGAAAACTTGATAAAATGATTCTGCCATTTAATAACCTTTCAAGGGGTTTAAATACAAGCTGATACAAACTGTTAAAAGAGTAAAAAATGTGAGTTACGGTAGGTAACTCACTTAAAGGACAGTAACTCCATTTAAAGAACAAAATTACAACAGTTATTCCCCTGATCTAAACGCTTTGAGACTTGGGAGAGAGAGAGAAAACTTGATAAAATGATTCTGCCTTTCCATAACCTTTCAAGGGGTTTAAATACAAGCTGATACAAACTGTTAAAAGAGTAAAAAATGTGAGTTACTGTAGGTAACTCACTTAAAGGACAGTAACTCCATTTAAAGAACAAAATTACAGCAGTTATTCCCCTAATCTAAACGGGTTACACCAATTCCACCCCCCTTAAAACCTAACTCGACCTCGAGTTAACTTTGACTCGACCTTAAGATTAATCAGCCAAACAAAATTGGTCGGGGGGATAATATTGGAACAGATCTGCTACATTGAAGATTGGAGAAATCTTGTAATCTGTAGGAAGATCGATGCGGTAAGCATTGTTTCCAAGTTTCTGTAGGATTGCGAAAGGTTCGATCTTCTTTGGATGTAACTTAGCGTGTGTGTTAGCAGGTAAACGTCCCTTGTGTAAATGTACCATAACAAGGTCCCCTATGTTAAAGAGCTTCTCTCTTCTGTGTTTATCAGCGTGTTGTTTGTAGGATATGTTTGATTTCTCCAGAGATTCATGAACTTCTTTATGGAGTTGAGTAATTCTCTCAGCCATATTCTCTGCTTCTTGATCAATATGGGCAAAAAAATGTAAATTAGCTAGATCCATCGTTAAACGAGACAAGGTAGTGTATACTATTTCAAAGGGAGACCTCCCCGTTGATCAATTTCTCATGTGATTGAACGCAAATTCAGCTTGAGCTAATTGCGAGTCCCATTGCCTAGGCGGATTGCCACTTAAACTACGGATTAAATTTCTAAGTGTGCGGTTAGTGACCTCTATTTGTCCGTCTGTCTGGGGGTGACTTGTAGAGCTAAATTTGAGTTGAGTATCAAATTTTTTCCATAATGTCTTCCATAAATAACTCAGAAATTTGACATCTCGGTCTGAAACTATTGATTTAGGAATGCGTGCAGGCGGACAAATCTCTTTAAAAAAGTGATTAGCTATACTCACTGCATCAGAAGTTTTTTGGACGGTATGAAGTGAGACATTTTGTTGAATCGATCAACGACCACCATAACCGAGTCATTGTCTCGCTGTGTTCGTGGAAGTCCTAGGACAAAGTCCATGGACAGGTCTTCCCAAATGGTGTTTGGTATCGGTAGTGGCTGGTATAAACCAGTGTTTTGTCTTTGTCCCTTGGAAGTCTGACATACAAAGCACCTTTGGACAAAATTGTTTACATCCTTTCTCATTTGTGGCCAGAAGAACTGAGATGATAAAAGTTGAAAAGCCTTATCTTTTCCAAAATGTCCAGCTAGGCCTCCGCTATGTAACTCCTTGATCAAAGCTTCTCTTAGGGAAGAACGGGGTATGCATAGATTATTATTTTTAAACAAGTAGTCATCAACTAGTAGATAATCCCCTCATCAATGTGGTCTGTGCATTTCTTCCATATTAAGCTAAAGTTTGGGTCGTATTCATAGCTTTTTGGTAGGCATTCGAAGGCTGTAATTTCACCATGTAATTTAGTAAGCAGACTGTGCTTTCGACTTAGTGCATCTGCTGCTCGGTTTGTGCTCTCTAATTTGTGTTTGATAACAAAATCGAACCTTTGTATAAATGAGATCCACCGAGCGTGCATCCTGGAAAAAGTGCTTGGAGCATTACAAAGTCAAAAAGGCATAACTGTCCATTCGAATAGGCCAAAGGTAGTTTTAAATGTCGTCTTCCATTCATCGTCTGACCTGATTCGTATTTGATGGTACCCACTTTTCAAGTCCACCATTGAAAACACCTTTGCACCTGCCAATTGATCAAATAAATCTGTCAGCCTGGGTATGGGAAATCTATATTTCACCGTTATTTTGTTAATAGCTCTGCTGTCTATGCACATTCGCCAACTTCCATCCTTTTTTGGAGTAAGTAGTCTTGCCGCACACCAGCTTAGGCGGGGATTATATGCCCTTTGTTAATTAAATCTTGTACTTGTTCTTGTAGTATAGCATACTCTTTGGAGCTCATCCTGTAGTGGGGTAAATTAGGTAGAGTGGCCCCTGGAAGGAGATCGATTTGGTGTTGGATGTCTCTTAAGGGAGGCAGCTTATTTGGCGTCTCTGTTAATGTTGGGAATTCCAATAGTAGCTTCTGAATTTCATTATGCAGAGTTTCCACTGGTGCATATTCAGGGTTCTCCTTGACCATCCAGACTTCTTTTTTAGTTCTATATTCGAATTTCTTTCCTGGTAAAATGGTGAAAAGGGGATTAGGTGTCTTAACCCCTCCTTTTTTGTTCTGTTCGACTCCATTTATTAAAGGTACTAGGATAATTTTTTTTCTCATCCAATAAAATTCATACGTATTCTCGCGACCTTTATGAATTGTTTGAACATCGTATTGCCAAGGTCTTCCTAATAATATGTGACAAGCATCCATATCTAAAATGTCACATACTATTTTATCCTTATAACTGGTACCAAAAGAGAGAGGGACTGTGCATATTTGGCTTACTTGAACTTCTCCCCCTTCTTAATCCAACTAACCTTATATGGATTAGGATGTTGGTCAATTCGTAGTTTCAATGTTTCTACCAACTTTCGAGAGACAATGTTCTCACTACTTCCACTATTTACAATCATTTGGCAGACTTTCCCATTAATCGTACATCTAGTCCTGAACAAGGAGTGTCTTTGAACATGAGGTTCTGTTGTTGGGGCCAAAAGTACCTTTTGAAGTACACATGACAATTGGTCTCCTTCATCCGCCCCAATGTAGTCCACTGGTTCCTCCGCGTTATCACTGCCTGATTGGTCTTCAGGTTCATTTTCTATGTAGGTCACTACCTTCCGTTGGGGACATTCATTAGAGAAATGGCCCTATTGGCCACAACAAAAACATTTTCCCAAGGTAGGTCTGTTATAAATGTTGGTGGTTTTTTTTTTTTTTTTTTTGTATCGGACAACTTGTTGAAAAGGGCTTTAGTTCCTCCATCTTCCTTGTTCTTGATAGCGTTACTGGTAGTGGGTGGTTGTTGGTATCCTTTAGATGTTTCCCCACTGTTCCTCCTGAAATTAGGCCCTACCCAATTGTTCCTTTTTCCAGACAGAGTACTATGTTTCTCCACACGTTGTTGCTCTACTTTGTACGCTAAGGATATGACATCTAGTAGATAGTAAATTGGTTGTAGTCTAACTTTCCGCCGAACATCTTCTCTCAACCCATCAATGAATCTTGCTATTTGTTGATTCTCAGTCTCTACCAAATTGTTTCGAGCGCTCAAGCGATTAAACTCTTCTGTATATTCAGCCACTGTTCGATTATTTTTCCTGCAATGTTGAAGTTGGTTATATAATAGTTGTTCATAATCAGTAGGAAGAAATTGAACCTTCATTAATCTTAATAGTTTCGGCCAAGTTCGAATGGGTTTTTTTCCATGTCTTCTCCTATTGATCTTGAGTTGATCCCACCAAGCGACCGCACCTCCTTTTAATTTGTAGGCTACCAATTTAACCTTTCTTTCTTCTGGAGTATTCGTGTATTCAAAGAAATTCTCAACGTCTTTCACCCAATCAAGAAATGCTTCAAGATCGAGTCTCCCACTGAAAGTAGGAAGATCAATCTTCATTCTGTAATCGTTAGCTCCATTGGTTGAGTAAGGGCTTGAATTATACTGGTAATTCTGCAAATACCGCTCTGGATGGAATTCAGTTCCTTTTAAATGAAGCTCCTTTTTGTGGTGTTGTTGTCTATGGTAATCGTACAGTAGGCTTTCATCTTCCCCACTCGAACTTTCTCAATCTGTTAGTCTTGTTCGATCCAATCGCGCTTCAAGTCTTTTAAACTGGTGTGGGAATGTTCTTGGTACTTCTTGGTACATATACCGTTCTTGGAAATCTTTGCTTGACTGTCCCACTTGTTTTTGCAGATTCCGACGTTCCCCCTGAAACTTTTTTCCTTCTTGATTCATATTATGTTGCGGATTCAAGGTGGTTTTACCCATTTGATGTGATACAGTTTCCATAAAATTTTGCATCTCCCGCATGCTTGACTTAATCTCATCCACAGAGGCTTCAATTCCTAGTACTTTCTGTGATAAAGATCGAGGCGACAACGTTTTTTGTGAGGTACTCACTTCAGGCTCGTTTAGGGCAGAGCAGTCACCCATTGCTGGATTCTTCTTGCCAGCCATCAGGTCCTACTACGAGGCTCTGATACCAAATTTGATGTAAATCAGAGAGAGAGACTTGGGAGAGAGAGAAAACTTGATAAAATGATTCTGCCTTTTCATAACCTTTCAAGGGGTTTAAATACAAGCTGATACAAACTGTTAAAAGAGTAAAATATGTGAGTTACTGTAGATAACTCATTTAAAGGACAGTAACTCCATTTAAAGAACAAAATTACAACAGTTATTCCCCTAATCTAAACGGGTTACACCAGTTTCTCTACAAAAATAAAATGTGTCAATTGTTCATCAAAGAGGAAATGCAACAAAAAAATGTACCCTACATGTGTCAATTTTTCTAATTTAAATACATTTCAAACACCATCAAAAGAATACACTGGAAAGTCATTAACGATTGATATGGACCTGCAAATGTGTAGCAAAATATGGAAAGGTTTTTGTCGATTTCTTCAAAACGTCGACAATGAGAAAAATGGAGATATAGTAAGTGAGAAATCACTGGAGATTTTAAAAAATGCATAATCAAGGAGATTTAAATGTGAAATGGGAGTGAGAGAGTACTCATATATATTTTTTTTTAAGTCTTGTAGTTCGGATGGTGATAGATGGTCAATTATTTTTATTCATTCTCTTTTCAATATAATTACAGTAGATATAATCCCAAATATGAAACATTTTAATTATTTTTTCATTATAGCTGTTAGACTTTAATTATAATTTCCCAAGAATTTTTCCTTTGTGAAAAGTAAGTTATAAAAGGGAAGATTTTTTTTATTAATATACAAAATTTTTCGGAATCAATCAACTTCTTCATTGGAAAAAAGG
The DNA here is from genome assembly GCA_036507285.1 of Trichosanthes cucumerina. Classification (NCBI taxonomy): domain Eukaryota; kingdom Viridiplantae; phylum Streptophyta; class Magnoliopsida; order Cucurbitales; family Cucurbitaceae; genus Trichosanthes; species Trichosanthes cucumerina. Next base: position 22,008,467 of record CM071841.1, read on the forward strand.
AAGACAGATATGGGACAGAAAAGATCACTATATGATACAAAGTAAGATTTAAATATTTATGAAAAATCACAAGCAAACAAGTAAAATTTTAACTAGTGAAATTTTTATGAAAAGGATGTCAAAATAAAATCTTGGCATCTCAAAATATTGACAAGTCAAGAACTACAAATATTGGCATTCCAAATATCTCTGTTTCGCCATTAGAAAAGTTTTATTTTGTAAGTTTTGATAATAAAATTGTATATTAATTCAATAAAAGGAAATGCACGAACATCCTCAATAAACTAAAAGAACAAAAATGCATGAACAACTTAACCTACACTTTAACATGGAAATTCCATGTGGGAACATTATTCAACAAATTCCATGTGATAACATGAATTTAATCTTGTGCGATCCAATAGTAATATTGCACGTTCGTATTTTCTAGATTTGCCACTGTGTTAAAATTTAAATATTAATTTGTAATGTAATTGGAATCAAAATTAATATGTAACCTTGTCACCAATTGAAAATAATAAATTGTCATAATTGACTGAATTTCCATTCAACAATAATCAACTAACATGATTATCTAAATAAAAAAAAAAATCAACACGTAAACGAAATATATATGATAGCAACTATTTGTAAAAGTTGGACATGAAATTGAAACATATAGTACATTTAAAACTATATGGACTAAAACAATTAATAATAATTGTCAATAAACATATCTTAAATCCAACAACCAAAACAGCAAATGTCGGAAATTTCATTGGCATGATTCTAATAAACAAAGTAGGAATCTATCTTGCGAAGTAGCAAAATACTGACCACTCTTAAGTCTCATTTGGGGACTAAAGAGCCGAAGACTTCGAACATGTTACACAATTTACTTTTGACTTCCACAGAAATGTTCAATCTAAATTCTAACATCACTCTATTGAACACTCAAAACAGTTATAATCTGTTGAACAAAAAAAGAAAATAACTGTCCTTGGCTTGACAACAAAATGGCAAAATTACATATCAAGCTCAGTTCCTACTACCTGTTATTCAATGCTCTGGCTGAAGGTATTAGGTACCAATAAAGCACTTTACTTTGTAGCCTAACGAAAAGCTTTGAATGTAACATGTCGACATGGAAAGCTTAACTTGAGGTCGAAAAAAGGTATTCGCATCTAAGGAAAAGCTACACATTTGACTTCAATGATCACACCTTTTTAATGATCTGAACAACATCTTCATCTTCAAGCTCATGTTCCTGTATGCAAAAGGACCAATCTCTCAGGATCTTCGAAAATATAAAACGATGGGTTAAATTACAAAGTTGATCCCTGTGATTTTGAAAAAGCTAGAATTTATTCTATATAATTTTAAATGTTAGAATTAGTCCCTATGGTTAGAAAAAAAAAATGTCAGAAATGTGAACTAGCTTTTAAAAATAAGGACAATTTTAATTTTAAAAACCATAGGGACTAAATTCTATCTTTCTCCAAATCATAGGAGGCCCATATTTGTAATTCAACCCCTACAAAGAGTGCACTTTTAAATTTGTAAAAGGGGTGGGGAACTATAAACAGAGGCAGAAAATGAAGGAAATGGACTGACCTTTCCTACTCGCTGAGGCTTGTGCTTGACACTTGATCCCCAAACCAGAGCACTGTACAAATTAATAAGAGTTAGCAGAATGAAAAACCAAAAGCATGTGAAAACAGAAAGTCTTAAACTCGAAGCATGGAGTAATTTAACTTAAAAAAAATAGAAAACAGCACAAAAAATTAGGTTCAAAAAACAAAGTGAAAAGACATCCAAACGACACCAAAACTTGGAACTTCAATAAATGTTACTCACTACTTAAATTGCTTCAGCATGTCTTTGTGGATACGGGTGCAAAAATCCTCGACAGTCCTTCTCTTAGATGACAGAATTACGGGATCTTCATAATCTGGATTCATTCCTTTGGGCTTCGTGTAGATGCGAGTTAAATCGAGATACTCCCATACCTTCTCCAGTAAACCATCAAGGTTCCACTCAAGATGAGCACTGTAAAGAATCAGAAACAAAATACTATGATCAAGTTATCAAGCGAAGTAAAAAAGAAAAACCTCATTTGGTTCATTAAACCTTTCAAGAACAATAAAACAATATACTGTGGTCACATGACATTAAAGATACAATAGTAAGGAATAAAAAAATCAACACCTTTATGTAATCAAACTCAGCTTCTGACTTCAAAAAAAAAAGAGCTGATAAGAAAGGCAAGAAATAGGACATAATTCAACAATGATATCTACAAGAATATGAGTACATGTTATATATTATAATACCTGGTAGCATCAAACTTGATTCACATAACTCTATTGAAGAAACTTGAATAACATATACACAGATAGAGATCGGGGAGAAAAAGAGATAAAATTGAAAAGAGACGTGAGAAAATGTTACATGCTCAATTGCATGAATTAGAGATTCATTTTACTTGTATGAATAGCAAAAAGAGATTGTAATTCAAATTGGCCTCTTTATCAGCTAGATGTCAAGAATGCATTTCTTAATGATGATCTTAAAGAGGAGGTATTTATGGACTTGTCACCAGGCTTTGAGGTGGATCTTGAAGTAACAACATATGCAAGTTAAAGAAATCTCTATATGGCCTCAAACAATCTCCTAGAGCGTGGTTTGAACGTTTCGAAAAGAAAGTTACAGGTTATGGTTTTCTTCCGAGTCAAGCAGATCATATCATTTTCTATAAACATACTGAAAACGACAAGATGGTTGTTTTAATAGTGTATGTTGATGATATTATCCTTACAGGTAATGATGAGGTCAGATTGGACAGTTTGAAGAAAAACTTGTAGATGAAGTCCAAATCAAGGACTTGGAAATTTTGAAATATTTTCTAGGGATGGAATTTGTCAAGTCAAAAAAGGGTATCCTTGTCAACCAATCATTGATTTACTTGAAGAGACAGGCTTACTCGGTTGTAAAAAAGACAACAAAACTCCTATTGAACCAAATTTAAAACTGCAAGTTGCAACCAAGGAAGATGTAAAAGATAAAGAAAGATACCAAATACTTGTTGGAAGACTTATTTATTTATCTCACACTCGTCCGAATATTGCTTTTGCAGTTAGTATGGTAAGTCAATTCATGCATGCACCAAGACAAACTCACTTTGAGGCAGTTTACAAGATTCTAAAATACTTGAGGGCATACTTTTTAAGAAACATGACCACTTGCATGTTGAAATTTACATTGATGTTGACTGGGTAGTTAGCACCACAAATAGAAGATCCACTTTTGGTTATTGCTCATTTGTTGGAGGGAATCTGGTCACCTGGCGAAGTAAGAAATAAAGTGTGGTAGCTAGAAGTAGCATGGAAGCAAAGTTCAGAGTCTAAGTTCATGGTATTTGTGAAAGTATTTGGATAAAGAGACTATTGGAAGAATTGAAATCCAATACATGTTTATTGTGACAATAAGGCAACAATCTCCATAACCCACAGGCCACAACCCAGTTCTCCATGATAGAAAAAAACATATCAAAGTCGATAAACACTTCATAAAGGAGAAGATTAACATGGGAGTAATATGTATTCCCTACCTCCCTGCAACAGAGAAAATTGTTGATGTGTTAACTAAGGGACTTCCGAAGTTACGATTTGACAAACTAATTGACAAGCTGGCAATGGAAGATATATTCAAACCAGCTTAAGGGAAGTGTAGGTTTGTGAGTACATCAACAATTGAGGGTGGGGGGATTCGAACCCATGATCTCTTGGTCATGAGTCATACTTGATGTCAAATGAACTATGCTCTTGTTGGCAAGGGAAGTGTAGGTTTATGTGATTGATTCTTTGCTTATTCGTATTTTTTCATTGTAATTAAATTGTAATTATGTGTTTATTTTTTTCCTTTTATGTTTTAGGATTTTCTCTTATTTAAGATAGGTCTCTTATAACCTTAGAGAAGTGAAATAGACATTCTATTCAAATATTAGTGACTTTTTCAGCAAAGACCCTATTAGTTTTAACCCTTGGAAGCTCTCTTTTTTGTAGTTGAACTTGGTTTGAAGTGTTTGGTTAAGTTGTAGGGTGTTTGTAGGTGCCTCTTTGGACTATTTTAAAGCACTTTGGATAAGTTCTTAATCCTTGGATACTCTTTGTGTGCAGTTTCGAACAATTCCAAATCCGAACAAGCAGGTGCTTAATTTGGTTTTGGTAAGTTTAGCATTCCTTAAACTTGTTTAAAGTGCATTGAATCACCTTGCGTTAGTTTCTAAAGCTTGGTGCCCCTTTATTGTAGTTTCAAGTCAGTTTGGGGCCTTTTTGGATATTTTCAGCAATTTCCCAAGTCCTTTGAGTAAGGATTAAGTGGATTCGGATTAGTCTGGGGCATTTGAAGTAGCTTCTAAGGCTAAATTTGAGTAAGTTTGCTTCTCTTTAAGCATGTTCTAATTGGTTTAATGTTTTTCGATCTAACTTTAGCCTCTAAAGCTTGTTTCTTGGTTTAGGAACCCTTGGAATATTTTACGATCGCTTTACGTAAGTAATTTCAACTTGGTGGGTATATTTGATTTTGTGCAGCATGTTCTATGTTTTCTTATTTGTTTGTGTTGGTTTAACTATTTCCTTATTTAACTAAATAATATCTTTACTGTATCTTTATGTCTTTATTGTAGATATGCAAGATTATTATTTTCCTTAGTTGTAAATTCCATATTTGTAAATGGGTGGTCTCTTAAGAACCCAATTCTATTCTCAAAATAATACAGATTATTGAATCATTATTTTGCTCATGGTATCAGAGCAACCCTAGTTTTTTTCAAAAACAAAAAGACAAAACCCTAACCCTAATTGACTGCCGCCGCCGCCGCGCGCTTGCTAACTAACCGCGCGCCGCCGCGCGCGACTTCTTAATCAACGCAGAGCAGGCGCGGTCCACCTTCGTTCGCGAGTCGACGCCGATCATGTCGTGCAGATCCACGCCGGCCACTACCGCGATTCACGTCGTGCAGACAGAACCGCAAGTCTTCGCCGTTTCAAGTCGCGGCCGTGAATCGCCGATTGACGCCGTTTCACGCCGACGCCTTCCTCGAGCATGAACCGCTCCACTATGCGCGCACGCCGTCGGCGCCGTCGTTTTGCGTCGGCCGACGCTTCATCGCGGCGCAGCCAGTCCTGCAGCCCCTCCGATTCAAGTAGACGCCTCTGTACCGCTCCACTGTTGACCGCCGGCCAGTCATCCTCGGTCAACTATTCAAGAATCCCTAATTGGGTCACTTGAATCTTTCTTGGTCTGTCTTTGTTTTTGTTGTTTGGATTGCTGGTCGCTACTATTTTTTTTTGAAAATGTCAGAAAATAAGTCTTCCATTGTTAAAGCTGCAAATAATCGCACCCATTCCAACAGTCCTACTGTCCAAATTACAACCATTCGGCTTAATGGAGACAACTTTCTTCGTTGGTCTCAAAGTGTTCGAATGTATATTCGTGGACAAGGGAAGATTGGATATCTTACTGGAGACAAAACGGCACCCGCCAAAGATGATCCTTTGTTTGCTGTGTGGGATGCTGAAAACTCCATGGTGATGACGTGGCTAGTTAATTCAATGGTAGAAGACATTAGTTCTAACTATATGTGCTATGCTACTGCACAGGAACTATGGGATAGTGTGACGGAGATGTATTCAGATATGGGTAATCAGTCACAAGTATTTGAGCTGAATCTCAAGTTAGATGACATACGACAAGGTGGTAACTCAACTACGCAATATTTTCATTCCCTAAAGAGGATCTGGCAAGACCTCGATCTGTTTGATTCATATGAATGGAAGTCTACAGATGATCAGAAACACTACAGGAAACTCGTAGAAGATGGTCGTATTTATAAATTTCTGGCAGGCCTTAATGTTGAATTTGATGAGGTCAGAGGCAGAATACTCGGTAAGACCACCTTGCCCACTATTAATGAGGTTTTTTCTGAAGTGCGTAGGGAAGAAAGTTGTCGAAATGTGATGATTGGAAAGAAGCCTATCGATTCTGTTGAAAGTTCAGCGTTAGTGGTTGAAGCTACAGCATACAAAGCCTCTGATCAATCAAATAAGAACCATGAAAAACCTCGTGTCTGGTGTGACCACTGTAATAAACCCCGACATACTCGGGATACTTGTTGGAAACTACACGGAAAACCTGCTAATTGGAAGAGTTCTAAGCAAAGTGAGAAAAGTAGCAATCAACAATCCTCCAGTGCTAATGTTGTTGACTCCAACCCATTTAGCAAAGAGCAAGTTGATCAACTTCAAGTCGCTAAAGACTACTTCATCTTCTGGTAATCCTAGTGTTTCCTTGGCACAAACAGGTAATTCTCCTAAAGCCCTCTCTTGTTTTAACTCCTCTCAGTGGATTATAGATTCCTGAGCCTCGATCACATGACCGGTTCCTCAAAACTATTTAACTCATACTCTCCTATGTACTTTGCAATGAAAAATTCGAATTGCGGATGGTAGTTTTAATTCTATTGCTTAGAAAGGAATGATTCGTTTAACCCCACATATTACCCTACATTCTCGTCCTTCATGTCCCAAAATTAACTTGTAATTTGTCATCATTAGTAAAATCTCAAAGGATGCTAATTGTCGCGTTACCTTTTTTACTCTTTTTGCACATTTCAGGATCAGGATTCGGGGGAGATGATTGGGCGTGCTAAAATGCTCGATGGCCTCTACTATTTTGATGAGTCTCCAACTAGTCATAAAAAAGTTCAGGGCTTATGTAGTGTTAGTTCTCCTACTGCTCAAGAAACTATCATGTTTTGGCATCGTAGACTAGGACATCCCAGTTTTTCTACTTAAAATATTTGTTCCCAAAATTATTTAAAGGAATTGATTGCTCTGTTTTTCAGTGTGAAAGTTGCATCTTTGCAAAGCATCATAGATCTTCTTACTTGCCCAAACCTTACAAGACTTCTGCACCTTTTTACTTAATTCATAGTGATGTGTGGGGTCCCTCTAAAGTTTTAACACATAGTGGAAAACGATGGTTTGTTACTTTTATTGATGATCACACTCGTTTAACTTGGATTTATTTGTTAACAAAAAAATCAGAGGTGAAAGATACTTTTATTCGGTTTTATAACATGATTGAAACTCAATTTCATACTAAAATTAGTATTTTGCACTCTAATAATGGCACTGAGTATTTTAATGAACAGTTAAATGATTTTTTGCTAGCTAAAGGAATTTTTCATCAATCTACGTGTAGAGATACACCCCAACAAAATGGCATTGCTGAACGAAAAAATCGTCATTTACTTGATGTCGCTCGTGCCTTTATGTTTTCTATGAATGTCCCTGCTTATTTATGGGGAGAATCTATTCTAACTGCTGCATATCTTATAAACCGAATGCCTACAAAAATTTTGGATTTCAAAACACCTCTGGACCACTTCAAAACCTTTTTTCCCAATGTTCGTTTGTTTTCTGATCTACAGATTAAGGTGTTTGAATGTACTGCCTATGTTCATGTACCTAGTTTCTCACGGTCTAAATTAGATCCTCGAGCGGTGAAATGCATTTTTTTAGGGTATGTCTCCCACAAAAAGGCCTACAAATGTTTTGATCCCTTAAACCAAAAGTACTTCGAAAGTCCGGATGTGTCTTTTGGGAAAATCAACCTTTCTTTACCAAAACTTCTCTTGAGGGAGACAACTACCTTTAGAAGATAATTTTTGGGAGACTTCCCCCCTTCCTAGCATTACTAGCTTTGAGAATTCCAGTTCCAGTTCTCCAATGCCAAGTATGGAAACTTTGTGTTCAGGGGGAGAAACACTACCAATTGATAAAAATACTGAACTTCAGGTTTATACTAGAAGGTCAACAAGTCAAAAGAATCGGGACCAGACAGTGAATTTATCACAAGACCAATCTAATACTCCGATGAATGATCCTGAAGATTCAGGTAACATATCTCCGAATCTCATTCCTTTATCGAATCGTTCACCTGAAATATCTGATCTTGACATTCCAATAGCCCATAGGAAAGGTACTTAAAAATTGCCTTAAATATCCTATTGCAAACTATCTCTCTTACCATAGATCTGTCGGATAGCCATAGAGCCTTCACCCTCTAGGATAACAAATCTGTTTGTTCCAAGAAATATACAGAGAGGCCTAGATGACTCGAAGTGGAAATTAGCAGATTATGGAGAGATGAATGCTCTTAAGCGAGAACTTGCACATGGGATGTTGTAGAATTACCAAAGAATAAGAAAACAGAGGGTGCAAATGGGTGTTTACTATAAAGTGCAAGGCCGATGGAAGTGTTGAAAGGTACAAAGCCAGACTTGTTGCTAAAGGTTTCACACAGACCTATGGAATTGATTATCAAGAAACATTCGCTCCAGTTGCAAAAATTAACTCCATTAGAGTTCTGTTATTCGTTGCTGTAAATGCAGATTGGCCACTTTATCAACTCGATGTCAAGAATGTTTTTCTCAATGGAGAACTTGAAGAAGAGGTATTCATGAGTTTACCACCTGGTTTTGAGGAAAATCTGGGGCGTAACAAAGTATGCAAGTTAAAAAAGGCTTTATACGGCCTCAAACAATCTCCTAGAGCGTGGTTTGAACGATTTGGAAAAACTGTCACAAGCTATGGATTTCTTCAAAGCCAAGCTGATCATACTATTTTTTTCAAACATACTGGGAAAGACAAAGTTGTTGTACTAATAGTATATGTTGATGACATTATCCTTACAGGAAATGTTGAGACTGAATTGATTGATCTGAAGAAAAGACTAGCTAATAAATTCCAAATCAAAGACTTGGGAACACTAAAATACTTCCTAGGAATGGAATTTGCTAGGTCAGAACAGGGCATCCTTGTTAATCAGAGAAGTACATCATTGACTTGCTTGAAGAAACTGGATTACTTGGTTGTAGAACTGCTGAGACACCTATTGAACCAAACTTGAAATTACAAACTGCAACAGAGAAAGAGGTAAAAGACAGAGAAAAATATCAGAGACTTGTGGGAAGACTAATTTACTTGTCTCACACACGCCCGACATCTCTTTCATTTATTAGTATGGTAAGTCAGTTTACGCATGCTCCCGGATCTACTCATTTTGAGGCTGTCTATAGAATCCTAAGGTACTTGAAAGGTACACCAGGAAAAGGTATACTATTTAAGAAGCATGACCATCTACATGTTGAAGTTTACAACGATCGATGCAGATCAATTTGGTAGTACCATAGATAGAAGATCTACTGGTACAGTCTTGTCACGTTTGTTGGAGGAATCTAGTCACCGGAGAAGTAAAAACAAAATGTAGTGGCGAAGCGATCTTTGAAAGAATTTTAGAGCCTTAACACATGGTATTTGTGAGGGCATGTGGATAAGGAGACTTTTGGAAGAATTGAAATTCTTCACAAAGGCACCCATACGGATCTATTGTGACAATAAAGCTGCAATTTCAATCGCCCACAATCCAGTTCTTCATGATAGGACAAAACACATTGAGGTTGATAAACACTTTATAAAGGAGAAAATTGATACAGGTGTAATATGCATTCCTTACCTGCCTACAACTGAACAAATCGCTGATGTATTCACAAAACGACTCCAAAAATCACAGTTTGACAAGATGACAAGCAAGCTGGCAATGGAAGATATCTTCAAACCAGCTTGAGGGGGAGTGTTGGTTTAACTATTTCCTTATTTAACTAAATAATATCTTTACTGTATCTTTATGTCTTTATTGTAGATATGCAAGATTATTATTTTCCTTAGTTGTAAATTCCATATTTGTAAATGGGTGGTCTCTTAAGAACCCAATTCTATTCTCAAAATAATACAGATTATTGAATCATTATTTTGCTCAGTTTGGTATATGTCTTACATTTTATTCTTATTATACTTGTGATGAGCATGCTTGAACATCAACTTGTGATAGTTATGTAGCATGCTAGCTTATTGAACTTAACGCATATGAATGAACATGTTTTAAATCATGCGTTGGGATAAGTGTGCGGAGCATGACACATAAATATGTATCAGGCTGAGTGTGCATTGCATGACTCGTACTTCATGTGTTGTGAGTGCGGAGCATGACGCGCAAATCATGTGTTAGGATGAGTATGCGGAGCATGATGCGTAAATCATATATGAGTGTGCGTTGCATGACACGTAATTCATGTATTGTGACTGCGGAGCATGAAACATAAGTCATGTGTTAGGATGAGTGTGTGGAGCATGACGCGTAAATCATGTGTAAGTGTACGGAGCATAACACGTAGATCATATGTGAGTTCGTGGAGCATGACGTGTAAATCATGTGTTAAAGGGTTTGCATTACACGATGCAAGAATTCATGTGTTAATTGCATAACATAATGCAAAATTTATGCGTTAAAGTAGTCTTTGGCTTATTTTGCCTGTGTATGTATGCGAAGCATAATGCTTAAGCTGTTTCTTTGTAAAAGCATGTTTGGATGCACGTGAACAACATGTTGGTTGTTTGTTGTTTGGTGGCTCACCAAATGTGAGTTACTTACTCGGTACGCATTATGAACTGATCACCACCAGACTTTGCAAGCGATAACAAATACAATGAACCAGGTGATGCCAATGAGGAGACATGTTGAGAGGACATCATTAGTTTATATGTTATTCTTTTGTTTGGAATTTTGCTAGGATTGCATGGATAGGACAATCTAGGTGTTTTTGAATAAGTGATTGTAAAAGCCTTCCTATTCTTTATTGGTCATTACATTTATTTTGTGAAGTGTTATAGGTTCTTTTGGTAGAAGTTAAGGAACAAAAGTTAAATTGTAGCTAAGAGGTGTGGAGTTTGTGTATTGTTTGGTTATCTGGCTTTAGAAGTGTGGTTTTCTTGTCTAAAATGTCCTAGGAAAATTTTGGGAAATGTCATAGTTACGTTGTTATGCTGCCAAAATTTTCAAAGCATATAGGTTGTAAGCTTAGTAATGTCCTTAAGTTAGGTTTAAAATTTGGTGTGTTATAGGTACCAATAAGCCCAAGCCCAGTGGTTGTAGGAGTCATGGCAGTAGATAGAGGAATTGAAGAATTTATGAGTAGGGAGGCCTAAGATATAATTTTTTTAATAAGAAATGAAAATTTTATTGAATAAATTAAAAGACACTAATGCTCAAAAGATACAAACTCCATATAAGAGTGAAAAAGAACAAAAGGTAACATAAACACGCCTCAATATTGAACTAAGAAACTGATTAGAACAAGCTTCTAATCTTGGAACTCTCAGAGATGATGATAGAACCAATGAAAAACGCTTGCAATGAAAAAAAACTCTTTAAACGAAACACGAAAGAGAGCCCTCTGTAATAATGAAAAAAGGCCACCGAAGACCAGAAAAGAATCCTCCAAAAAACTAGGGAAGCTCTGAAGACTTGATCCAAAACAAGCTGAAAAGAAACTTTAATTAAAGCTTTAGCCACAAATAAAGACCATCTGTAATATTGACCAAACAAACCAAGGAAAAATCTAGCAATGAAAGAGCTTTAGAAGCCAAACAAAACACGAAAGACTGCCCTTTGAAAACTGCACAATAGGCCAACAAAAGCAAGAAGAAGAAACCTTCAGAGCGCGGGAGAATCCCATAAGACAAAAGGCCTATAGACCATGAAAAGTGACAGAAAACTGTGCTGAAAAGAAGTTTTAACTGAATCTTCAACCACAAATAGAAACCTTCAAAGAGAAAAAAAAAAAAAAAAGAAGCTAACAACTTGCTAACAACCAAAAAAGAGAACATCCAAAAGAACCAGAAAAAAACCAACTGCGAGCTTTCAAAAACCTTGAAGAAGTGAGCAAACAACCAACAAGAGCCTAATCCACTTATAATCCAAGAGAAGATCTTCAAACGAGAGGCTAGGAGGTAAATAAAATGCAACTTAATTATACCAGGAACGGATTCCATCTGAAATCATGGGAGGAATTTGATGCATCTCAAGGCCACAAGCTTCAATAAGAAATGCAAATTTGCTAGGCACCGAAGAGAAGGGAAGATGAGAAATCTCATTGTCACATTTGTGAAATACTGAAACAAGATCTTCAAAATAAGAATCTTCAATAAAAATATCATTAAATTTATTTTTCATAGGCTGTAAGACGAATTCCATATCACTCGTGCTAACTTTAGATTCAACATCACATGTGAGAGAGGTTGAGAAGATGTATGGTCTGTTGTCGAATGAATGATTCCTTTGGTGAAGACAGAATTAGAATTTGCTTGAGAAAAAATTGGTTGGCTTCCATGATTGAAGAGTAAAGGCCGGGAAGGAGCATTTGTGGCTACTTGCTTAACTGAGGAGATCAAAAGACTTGAACAATTTTCTTCAGCAATACCTGGGTTCAAGGTATTAAACTCGGGTATTAGAATGAGGAAGGTGGCACGTTTCTTCGAGTATAGATGTGAGGATAAGCTGCAATAAAACAATTTTTCACTTTTTCAGCACTCAAAGGGCCTTAAAGACTCTAAAATCCTAAGGAATTCGCCAAGAAACATCTTGGTGGCTTCAACAGGCGCCTGTTGGACATGAGGAGGAGCATTAAAGCCAAAGGAGTGTGCAAGGCATCAATTAATGGCTCAACTTTAAATGCGGACGATTCAAAAGAGGTTTCTTATTGATGCCAGCCGATTCCCCAGAGATTGTTGCATTAAATGAGGCTGTTCATGCATGCCATGATCATTAAATGCATTAATGATACTTGAAACTTCCTCTGGAACTTGCAAAGAATTAGGGGGCTATATGAAAGAAGCACCAATACACGGTAGAGGACAAGGAGCTTTATTAAACTGTTGGTTCATTAATTGGGATGAACGCAGATCTTGAGAATTTAATTCGGCATTTGAACTTGAACCATCTATGGGAGATATTCCATTTGTCTTCATTTATTCTTCAAATTCTGCTTCAAATTCTTCTTCCTGAACCATCTATGGGAGAAATTCCATTTGTCTTCCTTAATTCTTCAAAATCTGCTTCAAATTCTTCTTCCTCGTCAGATGAAGATAGAACCTAATCTAAGAAGCACGGATACGGATCCGAGACACGGATACGATACGACACGGACACGGCGACACGTCATTTCTTAAAAATATAGGACACGGACACGGTAGGACACGTTTATTAAATATACATTTTTTAAAATAAATATCATTTTTATATCAGAAAGAAATTTAAAGTTAATAAGTTTATATGTCAATATGTTTAAAAATTGATTTCGATGTATTTCGTTCTCAAACTTTATTATTTTTGTCCTATATTACATGTACCTATTTAGTATACTTGACAAGTGTTCATTATGTGTCTAACAAATACTGGACCTATATTGACTTTGTACAACTAGTTTCTAACACATCTATAATGCTAACAAGTGTCCGATACGTGCCCAACAAGTGTCGGAGTGTCGGACACGAACACGCTAGCCAAATTAAAGTGTCCGTGCTTCTTAGAACCTAATGAATAGAAATCATTTCATCTTCTATCACCATTAATTTGATTTAAGTCAAGGACATTCGATAAAGTAATTTAAATCAAGCCTCCATTTTGAAAGAGCAGAAAAAGATGGTGATTCAGAAGATGAAACGTCACCCAGTCTGAGAAAAACGTTGCGTCCTTTTCTGTCTCTAATAATTTCGATTGATACTAGAAGGAAACCACAAAAGTTTCCTTGCACCTAAATGAACGCCGAGGTTTTGCACAGTTCCAAAGAGTTTTAGGATTGTCGTTTAGGTTTTGCACTGTGCAGTGAGAGCTTTGGCAATTAATTTTAATTTAACTAATTATATGTATTTAAGATATTGACAACTAAATTAATTAGTAATTTTATTGTATTACTTGAATAAACTTTCATTTTTAAAAACTAATTAAATAAATATTTTAATAAATTCTTATTGATTTATTAAATTAAATAAATAATTATATTAATTTTGATAAATCAATATCAATTATGAAAAGCAAAGGAAGAAATGAAGCAAAAGAAAACTCATACTTTTGTAAGGGTAAAGAAAACCCTTGTCAGGGGGCATATATGATGGGTTTAATTTGCCTGTGCCCATTCCTACCTAACAAAACCTTCAACCAAACAACCCATTAGAGAACTTTGCAATCTCCCTGGGATTGGTTACAACTCAGGGTACTGACATCTGGGCCCTTGTATGACCCCTTGTGGTGAAGAGTGAAAAATAAATAACATCATTAAATTCATTTGCCAACTAGTACTGTGTAAAAGTGAAAACAGACTTGCAAAATGAGAAGAAAATTATAGAAAGTTTCAAGAAATAAAAGTTACCTGACTGGGCAGTAGTGAGGAAGTCTGTCCAGAATCTCCAGCTCCTCTAGGGTAATCTGATCGATTTTGTTAACAGCATAGATACAAGGCATGTATATTCTACTACCCTCAATCACATCGATGAGATCATCAGCAGTTGCATCGTATTTAAGAGTGATATCGGCATTATGGATTCTGTACTCACTACAGATAGCCTTCACCGTGTCAAGGTCCAGATGGGTTGTAGTTACAGTTGAAGTCAAATTTATCCCACCCTTGTCTTTCTTCCTGAACGACAGATTAGGAGGCTCCTTGTTCAACCTGATTTCAGAGAAAATGCACCAAAAATTAAATAAAAAAATAGAAAGAAAGGGAAAGTGAAATAATGAAGATCACTAGTGCCAATCCGAAACAACTAACTGTTGACAAAATTCACAAGCATGAGGAAAATATAGTCCCTAACCACCAGCAGAAAGTAGCAAAATGAATTTTTTCTGCTTTGTAATTAACAAAATGAGAGGGTTACTGTAAGGGGTTGTTTGGCGCGCTGTTTTGGAATCAGAAACCTTGGGGTTCTAGAACCCTGGGATTTCTTGGCTGGAATCAGAAACCCTGGGTTTCTGATTCCAGTGTTTGGGGTGTTGGATTGTGTTGGGTTGGTTTGCTGAAACCTGTGTTTGGGATGCAGGGTTGGGTTGGGTTGTGTTTGTTTAGGTTGTATTTTTATAATAGTTTTTTAGGATTTTCTTTTTCTAGATCCAATTTTTTTACTTGATAATTGTTTGTTCAAGTGCATATCAATATTTTAACCAATTATGTGGATCAATTGTTTCAATAATAGTTAAATATGGATGTGTAGTTTGTATAATTAATACTCTATTTCACAAAATACTCAGAAAACTATTTTAGAAATTAATAAATTTGAAGTTTATTTAATAAATTAGAGAATCTAAAACTCTTTTTTATAAAGGATTCAAAACCATTTTTGTTTAATTTTTAACCTTTTAAAAAATTGACTAGGTGGTTGGGTGGTTGGTTGTCGCTGGTCGTCGATGGTGATTGCACAGTCGTTAGGTCGACGTGGGTCGTTGGAGTGGTCATGGCAGTAGTTGTCAAGTGGTCGAGTCGTTGACAGAGTGGTAAATATGACAGTTGAATTGTTGGGTGGTCACTAAAGTGGTCACCAAGTGGTTGTCAACAATGGTTTTGGGTGGTTGGGTTGTTAGGTTGGGGTGATCATCGAAGTAGTCATCGAGGGGATCGGGTTGCTAGGGTGATCAGGTCATTGAAGTGGTCACTAGGTGGTCATCGACAGTGGTTGCTAGGTGGTCAAATTTTTGGGGTGGTTGTCAACTATGGTTGTCAGGTCGTCGGAGTGATCTTCAGCTATGGTTATGAGTTGTTTAGTAGTCGAAGTGGTTGTCGGTGGTTTGGACCAGTTGAGGTTGCGGTGGTTGGGGCATCAAAGTATCAAGTTGTTGGGGCGGTCAAGTCGTAGATGCGATCGTTAAATTAATATATAGAGTTTTCATCGTAGTTATCAATGGAGGTAATCATCGCAATGGTCGGGTCGCTGGTGTGGTCGTCTAAGTTTTCGTTATCAATAGTGATCAGGCGATCGTCAGAGTTTTCGGGTCGCCGGTGTGGTCGTCGGAATTGTCATCGAAGTTCGTCGAGTCGCCGATGTGATTATCGAAGTTGTCATCGGAGTTGGTCGGGTTGTCCAGTGTAATCATCGAAGTTGTCGTTGTTGGTTGTCATCGGAGTCGGTCAGGTCACCGGAGTAGTCGCGGGAGTTGTTGTCGAAGTTGTCATCGAAGGTGTTGTCGAAGTTGTCATCGAAGTTGTTGTCGAAGTGGTCGTTGAAAATGGAAAACGACAAATGGAAGTGGAAAACATGGTACAAAACTCATAGGTTGCACTGTAGTAACCCATGGGGTTGTGTTTCAAAACCCTTGGTTTTGAAACCCCTTGTATCAAACATGGTTTTGGGTTTAAAACCCAAAACCCCACCCTAACCCAAAACCATGGGCCAAACACCCCTAAGTTTCACGAGGATGTCATCCTATTATGTAATTTTGATATTGCAAACTTCGTTCTTCATAACTTTTCGATCACAAAGGACTAGGACTTTTATAATTATCTTATAACTACTATATTATCCAATCAGAGAGATTCTTTGAAATCTCTAAGTTGTTAATTGAGTGGGTGGATATCTAGATTTCTTTTGATAGCCAGGGTTTAACAACTTGGATTGGTTGATAGCCAAGGGTTCCCTTTGTCTAGTCCTTTCTGTTGTATTCTGTGCAGGGAGGGCAGCAGAAGACCTTGATCATTTATTATGGTCGTGTGATTTTGCGAAGGGGGTCTCGAGTTCTTTCTTTCAGCAGTTCAATTTCAGTTACGTGGATTTTTTGAATAGCAGAGAGTTGTTCATGGAGCTTTTCATTAGGCTACCCTTTTGTGGGAAAGGGTTATTTTTGTGGCAAACTGGAGTGTGTGCTATTTTGTGGAGTCTGTGGAGGGAGAGAAATAATAGAATCTTTCAGAGGAGAGAGGCTTCTTCTATATAAGTGTGGTCTCTTGCTAGATTCTGCGTTTCTCTTTGGGCCTCGGTGTCGAGGTTTTTTTGTAATTACTCTCTTAGTCTTATTTTACTTGATTGAAGCCCTTTTTTATTGTTGGCTCCCTTTTGAGAGCTCTCTTTTTGTATGTCAGTGTATTATTTCATTTCTTCTCAATGAAAGCTTGGTTTCCTAAAAAAAAAAAAAAAATCTAGATTTCTTTTTCCCCTAGCATTTTCTTTTAATAAAAATGGAAGTTGTCTACAAAAACCCAGGAAAATGAACGTGAGAACATTCAATTTTTCACTAATGAAAGTTCACATAGCAGCAAATAGTTTCAAAGAAGGCCGACAATCAATCAAAGGCAAGGCCACAAGGTCACAATACGACCAAAAGATGGTTTTAGAGGATAGAGCAATGAATAATTATCCAGAATGGTGACAAATGGATCCATGGAGAAGTGCGAGATTTACCATTGCTTTCTAGTAGTTTCCAAAGGCATAAACTATCCCACATATTTGTCCACCTATTTTACCTTGTAAGCGTATTGAGTATACACCAAAAGGTCATGCGCAGCTCAGCAAGCTGGTTTTAAGAGACAGACTTATGGTCATTAAAACAAATTACTCTTCTTAATTGTACCTTCTTGATTTTGGTCTCAATTGTAGATGGAACTTTTTCAACACACCACTCAAGAAATATCGCATGCTAAACTTGAAACCACCACAAATTTACCTGATGCCAAATCCCTCTAGCTCTTTCTCTATTAGACGTTTGTGTGTAATAGGCTTTATTGCATCAAGAACAATTAAAATGCAATTGCATGTCCTGGCCGTGCTGATAACCTACATGAACATAAACCATTGAAGAAAAATAAGATAAGGGACAATAAGAATGCATCTCTCCGCCCCACACATAAACCATTGGCCATGCTAATCTTGTTCTCAATCATCCGGAAAGGGCAAAGAGAATAAAATTAATGTACTTGCACTCATTTAGGCCCCATTTAATATCCTTTTTTTATAAGAAATTTTTTGAGATATGTCATTAAAACACGAAGAGGACTGCCTAAGGGCAGGGGTAGAGGAAACCCCCTCTGCACAAACTATCGCAAAAAGGCTTTCCAATTTGTAATAATCATGGAAAGACTATAGCTACAAAAGAAATCTTTGTCATTTGAACTCCACCAAGAAGCCAAGTGTTGTACACTATAAACAAAAGAATCCTCTACTGTCATCTTATCCTAAAATATTCTAAGGTTTCTCTCCAACCAAATTATCCAAAGGATGGCTCTCACAGCACACATCCAAAGGGTCATGGCCTTGCCCTTGAGTCTCGTACCCATCAAAGCTTCCATCAACCAACTGTCCACTCCAGTCAGTGAACAAAACTAGAGGCCTAATTCTTTGAAAATAAAGGTCCACCTCCTGTGGGCAAAAGGCAGTGGATGAATAAGTGATCTAAAATTTTCCTCCCCTTTCTACAAAGGCTGCATAACGAAGGAGATAGAGCCCAACTGGGAAATCTCATTTGTATCCTCTCAGTAATGTTGAGACCCCTGTACATGAGCATGCAAAACTCATTATTCTTCTGGGCTTCTTCCGGTAAAAGATAGTAAAGGAAACTTGGATGTAAAGGTCCCGGTCAGTTCCCCCATCCAATTACCGCGGTCTTCTCCCACTGGAAGAAGAACCTAGTATCATTTTCCAGTGACTCTCAAATACCATTTACCAACATTCGATCAAACAGGAGTCTTCTAAACCCCAGGTTGCAAGTTTGTCTCTCAGCAATCCAACAAGAGGCGATGGCTGCCTCTTTCTTTGATGTAAGAATCAAGAAGATAGAGGAATACAACCCAACCATACATCTTTCAAAAAACGAACTTTCTAGTCATTTCCAACCAAACACTTGGGGGCCATTTGGGGCACCAACATGGAGATGGGTAGGGTGGGCTAAAATAGCCCACCAATTTCACAAACCGGTGGGTAAGGGCCTGTTTGGTAGGCAATCCGAAAACAGAAATTTGAAAACAAAGGATTCAATGAAAACAGAGTTGTATTTCATGTTTTCAGATATGTGTTTGGTAGCAGATTTAGAAATTTGATTCTATTTTAAACAACAGTTTAAAGTGTGTTCTATAATATATTTATATATCATAAAATTAGTTGTAGTTGCAAAATTAAATATTAGGTTGAATATAAGACATTATTAATTAATTTATGAACATGTTTTTTTTATAAATGTTATATTATTATTATTTTATAATATAATATAATATTTTATATTTTATAATATATTATATTATAGTTATTTTAATTTAACAAAAGTAAATTAAGTTTATAAACATGAAATACTATATTTATTAAGATATTTATCTTTGTTTAATATAATTCTGCATTTTAAAATTTCAAATTCAGAATCTGGATACAATGAAAACATAAAATTGTTGTTTTCAGAATTTCTACTATTTGGATCATAGAATCCGAAAACAGTTTTCGAAAACACGTCTGCCAAACGCGTATTCACTGAATTCAGTGAATCCGAAAACATAAAACAGAATTCGGATTGCTAACCAAACAGGCCCTAAATACTTCACCCTACTGTTTTGAACCGTGATTGTAGTTTTCTCGACTCTCACGTTCTCTCACCGCCCTCTCCACTACTGCGAGGTTCGTTTCTTTCTCTCTCGTTTTCCTCTCACTTCCTTTTGCATTCACCTTCTCTAAATGCTCTTCGGTGTGGTACATTTGCTTCATCTCTCTCGTTTCTTGGTTTGGTCCGTTTTCCTTCACCATCTCTGAATATTCTATGATGGTTTGTTTTCTTTCACCTTCTCCGAATGTTCTGTGGTATGAGGTTCGTTTGCAAACTCTATCTCCTTTTTCCCGTTGTTCTGTTTCCTTACACCTTCACCAATTTCCCCAGGACTAAAACCTTAACCATCTACTTCATCTCTATCCACCGTGGAGTATATTTTTTCCCCCACGGCTGAAACCCTAACCCTAAGCGACAATAAGATTCCAAATCTTTGTTTGTTTCACTATCTCAAACGCTATGTCTCCATCTTCATGTGTTCTCTTCCCAGATCTGTAACCCTAAAACCTCCATCACTATCTCAAACGCTATGTCTCCATCTTCGTGTGGGCAGCCTCTTTGTAGGTTTTTGGTTTTTGGGTGAGTGTTCTTTTGGCCTTGGCTGGATAATCAGAGAACAAAGGGAAAAAAGAGAACCAACCTCGTTTGTTATCTTCAGAGGGGATAAGTAACTTCTTCCTTTCCCCCAGAGTGGGAGAGTTGCGTGATTTCGACATAGAATCCATACTTGTTCAACTTTTCAACCCATATCGTGTCAGTGGAGTTCCGATGCTTTTGGAAAAACTTGAAAGAGCAAGGCTCCTTACATTGAGTATCAAAAGAAGAAGTCAACCAATGTAAAGAAATCCAAGGAAGAGACACTGCTTGTGAAGCATGTTTCCCATATTCTGTGATCAAAGCCCTACTTCCCCTAGACAAGATATCAAAAGCTATAGAGGTGGTTTTCTGATCAATCAGGACTGAACGCGTGGAGTAGCTCCAAGGCGCTTGATGTTTTTGATCCCTGAAAGTCATTGCAGTCACTGGAATTTAGTCACCGGAAATCATGTCAGAGTACCCGCAGAAAGCTTTTTCCAAGAATAAGCAATTAAAGCATGTATTTTGAGGAAAAGGTACAATTGATCTTCTCCATCTCAATAGTATTACCCTATCTCAAGAAGTTGACCAGAGGTTTTCCCTCCAAAGCAGTGTGGTTAAAGATTAGTAAAAATTTTTCTTTGTTTATACTGTTTATAGGATTGGAAGTACTACATTGCTCGACCTTAGTTTGAGGTTCATTCATTTAAAGGTCGGAATGATTTGATTATGTATTTGTATGGCACAATGGACATATTATTCACTTATGTATTCATTGGACACTTTAGACACATTATTTGAGTTGTTTTTGTAATAGTATACATGTTAGGAGCTTATTAATCCATCCTTTATTGTAATTTTACTTTTACTAGTTTAGGACTTCCATGTATGCCGATATATATTTGACTCAATTGTATGGAATGAATAAGAATATTCTCATATTTAGTCTCACAATAACATGGTATCAGAACAATTAGGTATTTCCTAGGGCAAGGTTTTGTGAGTTTTAAGGATTTGTGAATAATTAGGGTTTGAGGTTTGAAACATCTTTTTGGAGTGTTTGGTTTTCTACCTTAGGTTTTGTGTTTCGCCATCGCTGCCAAGGTTCGCTATCGCCACCGCCACCGAAACCCACCGCCACCGATGTTTCCGATGTAGTTTTTTGTCACCGCCCAACCCAAACGAAAGCCCACTTGCCGATCAGCGGGTACGTGAAATCCGACTAGAAAATTCCCCGCGTGGACCTCACGCGCCGCCTGAAGGTTCTAGCATCATTCATGCACACTAGCACGTGTAGGCTCGTGAGTCGTTGGAATCTGCTCCGATTTTGTGGTCATTTCATCCAACTCCTGACCTATTTATGTGGTTATTTTAGCCATTTCTGGCTTGTGTTAGAATTTGGTTTGGAAAAGAATTAGGGGGGTGTTTGGAGCACCGTCTTGGGTTGGGATGGTTTTGTAATCCAAACCCAAAACATTGTTTGGGTTGCTGTGTTCAAAACCCAATAGGTTTGAAACACAATCCCATGGTTTTGTTTCGCTAATTCCAACACAGTTTCGCTAATTCCTAGACATCAAACATTTCATACTAAACACCATTTTCTGATTCCCAGGGTTTCAAACCCCTTAGAACAAACCCCTCAGGGTTTTGATTCTGAAACGGTGCTCCAAACGTCCCCTAGAGGTTTTTTGGTTGGAAACTCCTTTCAGATCAGTTTTTCAGAAGTTTTATAGTCATTTGGGTCTGATTTCGTTCTTCTAGATTTGATTTTGTGGTTTTACATTTCTTGTTGACTTATGGCAGAACAAGAACTCACGGTGATGTCTAATGTGGTTCAATCGCAATCTCAATCCATCCATGGTTCATCTAAGAAGCCATTTGTTAATTCTATAGCCGAGTTTGCTAAATTTCAACAATACCAGAAATCATCGAAAGTACCTTCTCCATCATTTGTACTTATCCCTACCAAATGGGTCATAGACTCTAGGATAATATGAATCATTGTCTTCTCTCATCTTCTACCAAATGGGTCATAGACTCTAGTGCTACGGATCATTTGATAGGTAATCCCAATTTATTTTCCGCCTTTCTTCATCTACATCCCTTGTTAATGTTACTTTGGCAGATGGATCAAAATTGTATGTCCTTGGATTTGGCACAGTAAATCTAAACCCATCTCTTTTTTTATCCTCAGTTCTATATTTACCTCAACTTTTCTTTAATTTGATCTCTATTAGTAAACTCACTTGCGACCTTAATTGTTGTGTTTTATTCTATCCAGGCTATTGTTTGTCTCAGGATCTCGTGACGAAGAAGATTATTGGCAAAGAACATGAATTTGGAGGACTTTACACTTTTGATCAACATCAACAAGTACCAAAAGTTGCCTCTTTTGGAGTCATTTTTCCTTTTGATGCCATTGTCGTTTAGGTCATCCATCTCTTTCAGTACTAAGAAAGTTTTGTCCTCAATTTCATACTTGTCTTCATTAAATTGTGACCTAAGAAGCACGAACACTTTAGTTTGGCTAGCGGGTCCGTGTCCGACACTTGGACACTCCGACACTTGTTATTACAATAGATATGTGTTAGAAACTAGTTGTACAAAGTCAATATAGGTCCAGTATTTGTTAGACACATAACGAACACTTGTCAAGTATTCTAAATAGGTACATAATAATATAGGACAAAAATAATGAAGTTTGAGAACAAAATACATCAAAATCATTTTTTAAGCACATAGATGTATAAACTTATTGATTTTAAATTTCTTTCTGATATAAAAATGATATATATTTTAAAAAATGTATATTTTAATATACGTGTCCTAGTTGTTCCGTGTCCTAGATTTTTAAAAAATGACGTGTCGCCATGTCTATGTCCGTGTCGTGTCGTACGTATCCGTATCTATGCTTCTTAGATTGTGACTCATGCCAGTTTGTCAAACTTTATCGTCTTAGTTCGAACTCTAGAATCGATAACCAAGCAAGTGCATCTTTCGAATTAGTTCATTCTGATATTTGGGATCCTTGTCCAGTTGTGTTCAAATCTAGATTTCGATATTTCATTACCTTTGTTGATGATAATATGAACAAGGCCATAATTACCAAAAGAATTATAGATAGTACACCAGATGGAGGCAAAGAGTCTAATGGATTCCCAAAAAAATCATTGAGACTACATTCTTCTCTTTGAAGACCCTCTGATTTCTCTCATACCACGGCTTGCGGAGAGTAGCCATAATAGTGTTCCTCCACAGAACTCTAGCCAAATCCTTAAAAGGGAGTTCCAAAAAACAACTGAAACAATGCCTCATCAACTTTTTTTCGAGGAAGCACCAACTCAACCCAAACAACGAAAGAATCGTGCTCCACACATGCCCCTCAAAAGGGCAAGAAAAGAAAAGATGAACCTGACTCTCCCGGTTCCATTTACAAAAGACATACCATTGGGGAGAGATGGAACGTCTTGGCCATTTCCTTTGGAGTACATCTGCTTAATTGAGTTTCCCTTGTAAGAGAATCCCAAAAAAAAAAAAAAACCTTCACCCTCCTGGTACGGTGGCTTTCCATATGTTCTTTATCAAAGTAGCATGAATGGGGGTTCTAGCCTCGATCAAAGCAATGGGTAAGAGAACTCACCGTGAAGCAACCATCACTTCGGAGGGACTACCTTTTAAAGTCCTCATTTCTATTTGGCCTGATTGGTTCCAACATAGTCTGCAAAGCTGCCCATTCATGGTCTTCCTCATCGGTTAAATTCCTCCTAACAGGCACCACCCAACTATTTAAGGACTCCGACAAGACATCATTTTGCGTTTAGTTTCAAAACCATCAATGTTTATCCCAATTAGAGCTATCTGGATGTTAAGATTCGAACCCATGCCCAGCCAAAAAAGGGGGGGTTTAACGGTAGTCGACTACGCTTACATATTTTCTTCCTCGACAGAACAAAAAAGGAAGGTGTTGCCAGCATATTAAAGATGTGTAATCTCAATTATGGGATTCCCCACATTGAATTCCTTTAGCATCCTCCTTTCACAGCAATAATGAATCATACGGCTAAGAAAGTCTCCCATCATTGTGAAAAGAAATAGGGAGAGTGGGCAGGCTTGTCTTAAGCCTCTTTTAACAAAGATTTCCCCCCTCAAGTCTTCCATTTACAATTATGGAAAAGTTGGTCGTTGAGAAAGAAATAGACGTCAAAACAATTTTCTGCGCTAGCTTCAGAATGTGAGTGCAACTAGAAAGGTGCACCAACAAGCACACACGCCTAATTGAGGACACCTCACCTCTCTTGCACCTCAGTGTGAAGTACAGATGAGCAGTAAACATCATCTCAATCTTTCTGGCTCAAGAAAATAGCAGGATAAACATAGAAGTGGGTTATGACAGTGGGAAAAACCTGCAAGCTTCAACCTCATCTTTAAATGCTAAAGTACACAATTGGTTTGAATTTTTGGCAGTCGATCTAAAGAATGCATCCAAAAGAATTAGTGGCAATCGTTTAGGTATAATACATAAAACAGCAATTAAGCACTGAGACTAAAATAGTGAAGATAATGAAAGGAATCTGACTGTCCAAGAACAAGGAGTATGAGAGGTTATGGAAGTGTATTTACATAGGCATATTCACTTAATAGGCTCTATAATGAACATTTAACATGAAATGACTTAAAAAATAATAGAAATAACCAGTATCCATTGACAACTGAACTGTATCAATTACTAAATGATATCAAAACGAGGAGGGTTACAGATTTATCATGTTTTACCTGCCTTCCTCTTCCCTTTCCGTCCTTAGCACCCTCAATAATACCAGGGAGATCAAGTAACTGCCATTCAATGTAAAATACAAATTCAATTCAAAAAATTGTTTTTAAAAAGTGACAAAAAGGTAAATCAAAGCAACTACACATGACAAAGAAAATGGGTTCAAAAATTAAGCCTCATTACTCGATAGAAGAACAGTAGTAAAACATAGGAGTATGGTAGGAATCTGAAAGAGTGACGCCACCTGAATTTTAGCTCCTCTATACCCAATTACACCAGGGATGCAAGTTAGAGTAGTGAATTCATATGAAGCAACCTGTGAAGATAACAATTTGTGAGATTTCACAAAATACCACACGCTACATTTTAAGAAATTTAATCATACATACTGAAATCAACATACATGCATATACACGTGCGTGCATAAGTTATAAATATTTTAATCATATATAAATACAAGAACACATTAGATACATGCATGCATAAATTATAAATAAACACAAATATTTTCCTCTTCTTAATAGCATACCATTTGGTGGAATTTTTTTTTTCTAGGAGATTTTCATAATTCTCATCTCATGGGGTATAAAAGAAGCCACAACACCATACATAATACTACAATCAGATCCCAAGCATTAATAAAGGCAGTGTTTTTAAAGGCCCAAGGCGCACTAAGGCGCAATGGCCCTCAAGAGCCTAGGCGCAAGGCACACCAAAAGGCGCGGGCTTTTTTTTCTAAGGCACACTATATATAAAAAAAAACATAAAATATATATGTATACACAATAAGAAAAAACCTTTCATGGAAAGAAATTAAGTTTTAACCAAGAAAAATAGGTAAAAGATAAATAAAGTTCAAGTATTAGTTTTGAACATAGAGTTAATACTCCATTAAAAAATATAAAACAATACAACACTAATAAACAATACAAGATCAAAAACCTTAAAGAAAAGATTATTTTAAAAAAAAATGGTAAATCTAAACGCAGAAGCCCTTGCGTTTTGGTTTATTATTATTTTTTTATATATAGGAAATAAGTAAAACATTGCGTTTTACCTTTAAAATTAAAAAAAAAAACATGAAATCGAAGAAGCCCTAAAGGCACGCCTAGGCACTTGCCCGAGGGGGCTTTTTAAAACACTGAATAAAGAAAATTAATTTCAATCAAACCATTTTGCTAACATCATAATATATATATGTGAGTGTTTGAGCTAGCTTGCTCACCTTGACTTCTCTCATAGGACAACCGCTTGACCCTACTATATTTATTTGCAAAGGTAACTCGTATGATATTAAATCTTACGTAGGCGGCCACCATGCCTTGAACCCATTCCCCCTAAGCCCTTTATTATTTACCTGACCCTTATTGACCAGTAGGTCAACTCAGGGTGATTATCTTGTATATGTATATATATTTTCAGCTCTTTTTTTTTCTTGAGTTCGACAAGGAGGTAAGGGATATCACCTACAACACTCAAGTGTATGCATCAGATCTCAAGATAACCGACCTTCAAAACCTATAACTATTTGCATATAAGAATACACTAGAAACATCCTAATTATGCCGCAACACAAATCAGTGCATTCTTTGTGAGCAAAGTCTGGACATGCAATAGTGTAGACCAAAAAGAGGGAATTTTATTAAGTTGAATCAATTGATTTTGCATAAGCAGCAAAGGGGTTTATATCGTCCTTGAGAGAACAGCCTAGCCAATGGCTAGTTTAACCCCTAACTAACTAACAATGCATATTACTGTTAGAATAACAACATAACCAACGGCTATTTTAATGTTTAACTAGATTCCCAGCCATATCAACCAACGGCTATTTTAATGTTTAACTAGATTCCCAGCCATATCATTGCAGATATATAATATTAACTTGACAGGACTAGTATGTCAGTTTCAATGGATTTATAGCGTCAGAATGCTTTATTTTCTGTTGATATCTCTATGTAAATGTCATTGAATATAAAGAAATTGTACTAAATACTCATTGTCAAGTGATAAGAATAGATATAACATCAAAATAGTTTTTATACCTCTGAAAAAGTACCAGTCAATTTATTGAGTAATGTAGATTTTCCGACTGAAGGGAAACCAACTAAACCAACTCTTGCATCGCCACTTTTGGTGACATCAAAACCTTCACCAGCCCCACCGCCTCCTTTTGATGCAGGTGCAATGAGTTCCCTCCGTAACTTTGCAAGTTTAGCCTGTTAAACCACAAGTGTGTTGAGAGTTTTTAAGTGAATAACAACACTACATGGGATGAGGACTAACTGTTAGGCTAATCATAAGCATAAAACAATAGGATAATTCAGCCTTGATCAAACCATCTGTGCTATGAACCTACGTCATGTGTCAGATGTAAGAAAAAGAGAGAAAGATTGCCTCCCAGGGGTGGCTTCGTTGGTAAGAACTTAGGATCTCTTGGTCATACCAACTTAGAGATCTCAAGTTCAAGCCCTCGGTTGAGGTTAATAAATAAAAAAAATCCTTGATACCTCCCGGGTCTGGGCCTGGCCCATTAGGTAATGGGAGTAAAACTCTAACTCCCTGTTATCTCAAAAAAAAAAAAAAAGAGAAAGATAAGAGACTTATTCAATTTCACATCATGGTTTGATTTTATTTTATAGTTATATGGATAAGTAAGTGATTGGTTGTAGATCACTGTTTGAATTTTCGTTTGTTGCCGTATCTAGCATGTATATTTTCGTGATGGTTTGTGAAAAGACAGGAATTGTTGATGTTTTCTTCAAGATCAAAGTAAAAGATGGAGAAGGGAAAAAAAAGGAGAAGGCAGGGAAAAATGAGAGAGAAAGAGAGAGAAGAATAGAATACGAGGGAAAAAAAAGAAAGAGGAGGAGGGAGGAATAAGGAAAATACTGATCCCGTTGAATAATCAAATATGTAAGTTATGGTCAAAGTTAGGGTAATCTTGTATTTTGCATTTTAGGATTTTATCTCCTATTTTGTATTCTTTTTTAGGTATATTTTAAGATTTAGGGTAAATTATTCTTTCCTTATATGAGAAACGATGTACCTTGTATTTATTTTTTATTTTTTTTTTACAAGAAACAACATTTTTCATTGAAATGATGAAAGAGTCTATTGCTCTTAATAAAACAAACTCCACAAGCGAATGAAAACAAACCATAATAAAATAACAAAAAACAAAACTAAATGGAAAAATAAAAGCATTCCAATTGAGAACAATGTCCTCAGTAGAAAAGTCTTCAAAGGCCTTCGCTCCGAGAAGATGCCAAAAGTCAAACTGATTCCAACCTATCCACCTTGTTAATCACCAATTCACCCAAAGGTTTAAGCGGATAGGTTGTGGTAAATTTAATTATATCCACACCTACACTCCCCCTCACTTTGGACTTGGAAATTTGAACAAAGGCCCAATAAGTGGAAATCAAACACTCCATTTCACTTGTGGGCTTGAAAATTTGAACAAACGTCCAACAAGTGGAAACAATATTAAATTGGGAGAATACGACTTCACAAGGGTTCGAACACAGGACTTCATGCTCTAATACCATTTAAATCACCAATTCACCCAAAAGCTAAGGGGTAGCATGGTGTCGGCTCTCCACCACCCCTGGGCCTAAGTGAGCCACCCCATGGGACACGATTTGTGGCATGGCATGGGAGAGCGTTGCAAGACGAGTGTCTTAGGCTTCTTCCTTTGGAATGAGTTTTCCAAGGATAGTGTTGGGTGGCACAGGTGTGCCGACATTGCGCCTCGTCCTATGGGTCAGAGGCTCCAATATAGGGTCTGCTAGCAGCCAGCAATTCGAGAATGTCCCGACAAAGCCAACTCATGGGAAGGACTGAGTGGATGTAGACGGACGAGCGACGTGTACGGCCAAGTCAAGTTCTGCTGCATATTTACTTGATACTTGGTTAATGATGAATAACCTCGCTTAAGGTCTGACGAAGCCACGAAAGGTTGCGATCAGAGAGATGGGGTTGGAGTTCCTCTTAAGGTTGGCCATGATGGAAGGAAGGATATGGCTTCGCACGATACGAGAGGTACGACCGTGACATTTGGTATCAGAGCAGGAGGTTCTGTGTTCGAACCCTGGTGAAGTCATTTTCTCCCAATTTAATATTGTTTCCACTTGTTGGGCCTTTGTATAAATTTTCAAGTCCATAAATGAGGGGGAGTGTTGGTGTGGATTTAATTAAATTTACCATAACTTATCGGCTTAAGCTTTTGGGTTGATTGGTGATTTAACACACCCAAAATAATTGTTTCTGCTGGAAAATTATTTGATTCCTTTCAAACCAAAGTTCGAAAAGAGTAGCCTTGACAACACTCACCCACGAAATTTTAGGTTTGGAGGCCAAAAGAAGGCTCGATGATGATTGAATAAACGTTGACCTTAAAGGAGCTCGACAACACCCAAAGAATCTAAAAATAGGAGAAAATCTTGAACCAACAAGCCCGAGCATAAGGGAAGTCGAAAAAAAATGTGATTTAGAGATTCCCCATTTTTTCACATTTTTTTCACAAGTAACAATCTTTTCATTGAAGTAATGAAAAGAGACTAATGCTCAAAATACATCGATAAAAGAGAAAAGGCTACTAAGAAAAGCTGAAAAGATAAATCAAACATGAAAATTAAAAGCCTGCCAATTTTAAAAAATATCCCTGACAGAAAATCCATCAAAAGTTTTGGAGAGAGCACACTAGGATGAAGCTTTGAAAAGAATGGAATCAAACCGAACTAACCAATCCACGAACTTATCAACAAATTCCCTTTGATTTCTTTCAAACCAAAGCTCCAAGAATATAGTTTTAACCGCATTGTTCCAAAGAAGATCAACTTAAGTATTCACAGTTGGTCTGACTAGCAACGGAATAAAATTGTCTTGAAATATGTTGGAGAAGACCCAACTAACATTAAAAGTTTGAAGAAGCTTGAACCAACAATTCAAGGCATAATCACATTGAAAAGAAAAATGAAGTAGAGATTCGCCCGAATGGTACCGAAGCACACAAATCAAAGGCTACAGCTGAAAAATAATCATCTTCCTTTGCAGAACCTCAGTCGAATTCAATTTTCCAAACAAAAGTATCCATATAAGAACATTGACCCTTTTTGGGCGCTTGGAGCTCCAAACAGCCCTAAAAATCAACTTATCCATTGACAAGCTACCAACCAAATGACTAGGCAAGGATTTAACGGAAAACAGACTTGAAGAGTCCAGAGTCCAGAGTTTAGAATCAACCATTAATGATGGCCTAACCCTCTCCAAACCTACCAAAAGGTCCTGAAATTCAACAATCTCATCCTCTTCCAACAATTGCCTGAAGGTAATAGACCACGAACTGGTATTACCATCCCAAAAATCCAACACCAACGTGACTAATTGGAGGAAATAAAAAATAATAAAGGGTACCGGTCCTCCAAAGCAAAGTCTCCCAACCATAAATCTCCCAGAATACGGTGGATGTGTTATAAAGGAAGATGCCTCAAATGAAGTTGCTACCTTTGATGTGTTTGCTTTGCCAAAATGATTTGGAATCGGGATATCATCTCTTCTTTGACTGTGATTTTGCATTGAAGTGTTGGTTTAAGTTTTTCCAAATCTTCAATGTTAGTTGGGTGTTTTCTAATTGTCTTAAAGACAATGTCATCTAGCTTATTATTAGGCCTCCGTTAGCTACTTAAGTTGCTTTACTTTGGGGCAATTGGGGCAATGCGGTTAAAGCCATCTTTTCAGATATTTGGTTTGAACGGAATCAGCGGATCTTTGAAGACAAATTCTTGTCTTGGGAAGCTCATTTTGAAACTATTCATCTTAAAGCCTCCTCCTGGAGTGCTCTATCCAAACACTTCGAGAATTATTTTTTGCTTGATTTTAATTTAAATTAGAATGCTTTTATTTGTTCTTTTTAATTCTTGGTTGTTTTACTTTTCTCTTTTCAATTAGAGCTTGTATTTTGGAGCAATAGCCTCTCTTTTCACTCCATTAATGAAAAGTGTGTTTTTGTCTCCAGTCAAA
The DNA here is from genome assembly GCA_036507285.1 of Trichosanthes cucumerina. Taxonomy (NCBI): domain Eukaryota; kingdom Viridiplantae; phylum Streptophyta; class Magnoliopsida; order Cucurbitales; family Cucurbitaceae; genus Trichosanthes; species Trichosanthes cucumerina. The sequence goes on from CM071841.1 coordinate 22,039,284, forward strand.
AAAAAAAAAAAAAAAAAAAAAAAAAAAATTAGAGTAACTCCAAATTTATATCTTAACTCTGTAGTACATGTGTCAACCCTCCCAAGCATCTGAATCGATTCTAAATTCCAATGAACAATCCATAAGTGAGGATAAAGGTGAGCTGGAAGATGTAATTCCACACGGTGATGATCTAGACTTATCAATTGCAGTAAGGAAAGGGGTCCAGAGTTGTATCAATCACCCTAGAGGGAACTATGTGTCATATGATGGGCTATCTGAATCATATCGACCATTTGTTTCTAATTATTGATAATGTTTAGGTACCAACCAATATTCATGAAGCGTTGAAGCATCCTGATGGGAGAAAAGCTCTTCGAGATGAGATGAAGCTCTTGAGAACTATGTGTCATATGATGAGCTATCTGAATCATATCGAGCATTTGTTTCTAATTATTGATAATGTTCAGGTACCAACCAATATTCATGAAGCGTTGAAGCATCCTGATTGGAGAAGAGCTCTTCAAGATGAGATTGAAGCTCTTGAGAAAAATGGCATGTGAACAATGACAGATCTACTTAGTGGAAAATGAACTACTGGGTGTAAGTGGATTTTTGCAGTGAAGCATAAGGTTGGTGGGAGTATTGAGAGATAGAAGGCCAGACATGGGATTGACTATTAGGAAACATCTGCATGAGTTGCTAAACTCAACCCCATAAGAATTATCTTATCTCTAGCCGCTAATCTTGATTCAAGTTTCTATCAGTTAGATATTAAAAATGCCTTTTTAAATGGTGATCTAGAAGAAGAAGTATACATGGATATTCCTCCTAGATGTAAACAGAATGTTAAGCCAACAAAGGTTTGCAATCTCAAAAAACCTCTCTATGGACTTAAGCAATCTCTGTACTTGGTTTGGTAGATTAGCAAATTTTGTTCTCAACCAGCATGGTTAGCCAGTTTATGCATAGTCCCAATTAAGAACATATGGAAGTTGTATATCGAATCCTTAGATATTTAAAAATGACGCCTTAAAAAGGATTGTTGTTTGAAAAAACTAACAAGAGAAATATTGAGATACATTCTGATGCAAATTTACCAGTGACGTTACAAATAAAAGACCTACCTTAGGTTATTGTTCCTTTGTATGGGGCAATCTTGTTACATGGAGAAGCAAAAGGTAGTTTGTGGTTGCAAGAAGTAGTGGAAAAGTTGAATTTAGAGCAATTGCTCATGACCCGTGTTTTCAAAGCGCAAGGCGCACCTTAGGGCGACGAAGTCCTTTGATCGCCCGAAGGCGAGAGGCGACAAAAAGGCGTCGCCCGAGTGAAGCGAGGTGCAATAAATAAATATATAAATAAATAATATATAGACACAAATTTATAGTAAATATAGTCACATAAAATGTCAAAGCTTAAAACCTTAATACTAATTGGTAAAAACAACAAAATGTTAAAAACATCGAATAATAATCAGGTTCTACTTCTAGTAGTTTCATAAGCCATAATCAAGTCCTTAAGAATGAATTGTCGAAGTGTCGAACTCTGCATGCATGGTTGTCCATTTCGTGGGCTTTTCTGGTGGGTTGATCCTTAGGTTATCGTGGGAAGTAAGTTAGCATTATTATGTTTAAAGAAATTGAAAAAAAAAAAAAGAAAACTTGCATCATTTAAACAAGCGCTCGCCTAAGCAACCGGCGAAGGCGCCACCGGGCACTCATAGGCGCAACAGGGCGAGCGCCCTAGTGAAATCGGCCACTTGGACAAAACCTGAGGTGCAAAGGCCCCGGATCGCCTCGCCCCTTGCCTGAGGCGCGCACCTGCAGTCGCCTCAATAACATTGCTCATGACATGTGTAAAGGCATATGGATCAAGAGAGTCCTAAGTGAATTAGGAAAAGAATGTTCATCACCAATACAGATGAAGTGTGATAATGAAGCTACAATAAGTATTGCAAAGAATGTAGTTCATGATCGACACTTTATCTCAGAAAAAGTCAATAATGAAGTGGCTCAATTCAACTATATGCCTACCAAACAACAGTTAGCGGTTATTCTTACTAGGCCTTTACGAAGACCTAACTTTGAAGATTTGAATAGCAAGTTGGGATTATATATAATATATACAACTCACCTTGAGGGGGAGTGTTGTAAATTATGGTCAAAGTTAGGGTAATCTTGTATTTTGTATTTCAAGATTTTATCTCCTTTTATTTTGTATTCTTTTCCGTATGTTTTAAGATTTGGTTTAGGATAAATTATTCTTTCCTTATATGAGAGTTGTTGTACAAGATATTTGTGTATTCTTTCCTTATATGAGAGTTGTTGTACAAGATATTTGTGTATGGTTGAGATAAGAATAAAATTCTAGAAACTTCATCCAATGAGATGGAGTTTTTTTTAAGAAAGATTATGGGTTTCGTTGGTGAAAGTGTATCGATGGAAAGATTTTAATGATGATGTAATCGTCAAAAAGATCTTGTTTGCTTCCACTTGGTCACCTTTAGACCATTCTTTTTGTTATTATGATCTTTCGCAAATCATAGCCAATTTGGGAGTCCTTTTCGTAATCCTTTGGTCTCGTGGGAATATCTCATCTCCAATCCCCTCTTTTGTAATTCTTCTCTTATCTTCGTCAATATATTCCTCTGTTTCCATATTTATCTGTTTCCTTTTACTAAAACAAAAAGGATCCTGGTCTGTAGAAGCTGCTGTGAATTTTAGAATTCGTGGTTATTCATCTGAGCTTTGTTTCTGTTTGTGATGTTTTGCATCACTGTGTGCTGTTTGCCGAGCTTTTGGGTTCATCTTCTGCTTCAACTTTTGCAAGTGCTCGGCTAGAAGATGTTGCTGGTGGTCTAATAGACTGTTGTTAATCTTAAAGCTGAAGTCTGAAGATATAGTCATTTGAGCTTTTTAAAGTTTTTATTTTAGTCAAGCATTTGTTTTTGAGGTTTTGGGTTGAGTTGTCAAATCTATAAGCTGGCCTCAAGATATAGTGGTAAGGTTTTATGTTTGTTTAGTTCATTGTTGATATCAATAGTTGGTATGTGCCGGTGGTGGTTGTTTCATGTATTTAGTTGTTTGATAATACTTCTAACTTCATTATAAATTCTTTTTTCATAAGAGACAATTTCATTGAACTTCAATGTAATTTTTAATTTCATCAATGAAAACTTTTGTTTCCTTATATATATATATATATATATATATATATATATATATTAAAAAATCCATTAAACCACAAGGATATATGTACCTTGAGCAAGCCCAGGTGATGAGCAGTAGCTTTGTTCTTCTGAGTCCTTGCCATCTGCACAGCCAACAAAGTACATAAATTTTCCTTTTAATCAACCGTTCATCTCATGCAATAAGTATGAGTACAAGAAGCAGTTCACATCTAAAAAACTTCCAGTGTACATTGTAAATTGTAAAAATATATAATGATTGAATATTTATCAAGATTTAGAACTAATTCTCTTCCATAGCTCCAGTGCCTTTTGGTCAGATACTATTACTAGAACTTAAGTATAATGAGAACTTCAGATGTCTCAAAACATTATTGAGAATGGGGTCCTAAACAAACATATAAATAAGGCCAACATGATCTCTCGAAAGAAAAATAATAAAGGAAGGCCAACATGAGTTTACCACAACAATTCTACTCCTTTCCTTAAGATCGAAGGTTCAAATACTCACCCACATATATTGTGCCAAAAAAAACAAACACATAGACGAGACCTACATCTGCTTAGTTCCCAAGAAAGCCATCATAAAGACAACCATGGAAACAACTTGAATCATCAATTGTAGCAAAGATTTAAGCAGAAGAAATTAAAACAGTGCTGCCAGACAATTTCTTGAAAATCAGCTACAAACTCTAGAAACAGTCCTAACAGCCAATGAAGTTGTGGATGAAAGGGATCAAATTGGATAAAGGTCGGACACAAACAGTAGAATTAGAAAGGCTTATAGCCAGGTGGATTAGAAATTTTCAGATGCTATCCTTGTAAAAAAAAAGGCTCTGACACGGAGAGACTAGATTACAAGGTGCATTCTTAACACAATCCTCACTACTGTCCTAATAGAAAACCTAGTGGTTAGAACTGTGCGCCAAGTGGACTATGGCAAGGATTCCGCTTTCTTCTCACACTTGTAGCTAATGTTTTGAGCAGATTTTCCCATACTTAGCATCGATAACTCGTCTCCAAAGGGCTATCTCTTTTTAATAGCGCCAAGTCCACTTTGCAAGGAGAGACTTGTGATAGAACCCAAAAGTATTGAAATGTAAAAGATAACCAAACTACAAGATAAATCAAGTGATGAAAATCGGAGAAAAGAAAGGAAACTTTATTGAGAAGAAATTGGAATGAATCTCCTTCTTTCGAGCCAACCTTTGAGGGTTTAAATACACACGCTGATCCATGGACTAAAAAGGGTAAAAACAGAGTTACTGTAAGGTAACTCACTAAACAAAGGTAACAAGACAGCTAACTCACTAAACAAAGGTAAAAAGACAGCTAAAATCATTAAGAAATAGCTAACCCTCCCGTAGCCAACCTACTGGGATTACACCAATTCCACCCTCCTTGAAATTCAACTCGACCTTGAGTTACACTAGCTAGCAGCTGAAATTGATCAGGGGGATAATATTCGAATAATCTGCTACATTGAATATTGGGGAGATTTTGTAGTCGGTAGGAAGATCAATTCTATAAGCGTTATCTCCAATTTTCTATAGGATAGTGTAGGGTCCAATCTTCTTAGGATGTAATTTAGCATGTGTATTGACAGGCAATCGGTCTCTTATGTAAATGCACCATAACAAGGTCCCCGACATTGAATAACTTTTCTCTGCGGTGTTTGTCCGCTTGTTGTTTATAAGATGTACTAGACTTTTCCAGGGACTCACGGACTTCTTTATGAATTTGTGTGACCCTTTCTGCCATGTTCTCGGCCTCCTGATCAACATGTTTAGAAAAGGGAAAGTTAGATAGGTCCACTGTTAAACGTGGTAAACTAGTGTAAACAACTTCAAAGGAGGACTTCCCTGAAAATCGATTTCGCATATGGTTGTAGGCAAATTCAGCTTGAGCTAGATGAGAGTCCCATTGTTTTGGCCGAGTTCCACTTATACAGCGGATCAAATTCCCAAGCGTACAATTTGTAACTTCAGTTTGCCCATCCGTTTGTGGATGGCTTATGGAACTAAATTTTAGCTTAGTGTCAAACTCATAAGGTTTTCCAAAAATAGCTCTGAAATTTTACATCTCGATCAGAAACTATTATTTTAGGGATTCCATAGAGCCGGACAATCTCTTTAAAAAAGAGATTGGCTATGTTTACCGCATCAGAAGTCTTTTTGCAAGGTATGAAGTGAGACATTTTGCTGAACTGGTCGACAACCACCATAACTGAGTCATTTCCTCTTTGTGTTCGTGGGAGACCTAGCACAAAGTCCATAGACAGATCCTCCCAAATGGTGTTAGGTATGGGTAGTGACTGATATAAACCTGTGTTCTGCCTTTGTCCTTTGGCAGTCTGGCACACGTAACATCTTTGCACAAAATTACTTACATCCTTCCTCAGTTGGGGCCAGAAGAATCGAGAAGACAAGAGCTCAAAGGTCTTGTAATCGCCAAAGTGTCCAGCCAAGCCTCCACTATGTAGTTCTCTTATTAAAGCTTCCCTTAGGGACGAACGAGGGATACATAAGTTGCTCTTGAATAAATAGCCTTTGATTAAATGGTAGACCCCCGTGTTAGATTTTTCTGAACACTTTTTCCAAACTATGTGGAAGTCAGCATCAGTTCCATAATTTTCTGGTAAGCAATTGAAAGCTATGGTCTCTCCCTGTAATTGTGTAAGCAAACTGTGTTTCCTACTTAGGGCATCAGCAGCCCGATTCGTGCTTCCAGACTTGTGCTTGATAACAAAATCGAACCTTTGCATAAATGAGATCCATTGAGCGTGCATTCTACTAATGTTTTTGTGTTTGCAAAAACTTAAGAGAAAAATGATCAGTAAATAAGATGAACTCCCTCCCCAGTAAATAATGTTCCCATTGTTTTAATGATCTTACTAAAGAATACAATTCTTGTTCGTAAGTACTCCATTTCTGTCGAGTTTCGCTTGGTTTTTCGCTGTAAAATTCAATAGAGTGACCCTCTTGTGATAGGGTTGCTCCAACCCCAACCCCTGATGCATCCACGGCTACCTCAAATGGTTTATTAAAGTCAGGGAGTGCTAAAACAGGGGATGTGCTTAATTTTTCCTTGAGAATATTAAAGCTTTGTTCTTGTTCTTGTAACCAAACAAATCGACCTTTCTTTAGGCATTCTGTTATAGGAGCTGCAATAGTGCTAAAATCTATTATAAACTTACGGTAGAATGAAGCCAATCCTAAAAAACTTTGAATGTTTTTCTCTTTCCTAGGTATTGGTCAATCTCGAATTGCTTGTACTTTTGAAGGATCAACTTCTATTCCTTTTGCACTAATTAGAAATCCTAAGAAATGTATCCTTGTTGCCAGAAAAAAACATTTTTTAATGTTTATGTATAATTCATTTTCTGTTAAGGTGGCAAAAAGGGTTTGTAGGTGCCCTAGGTGTTCTTCCTTGTGTTTGCTATATAACTAGAATGTCATCGAAGTAAACGACAATAAACTTATTAATATAAGGCTGTAGGACTTGAGTCATTAACCTGGAAAAAGTGTTGGGTGCATTGCATAATCCGAAAGGCATGACGGTCCATTCAAATAAGTCGAAACTAGTCTTAAATGCGGTTTTCCATTCATCACCGAGTCTGATTCGAATCTGATGGTATCCACTATTCAGATCCACCCTTGAGAAGATCGTAGCACCTGCCAATTGATCAAATAAATCAGTCAATCTTGGAATAAGGAATCTATACTTTACCGTTATTTTGTTTATAGCCCTGATGTTTATGCACATCCACCAGCTTCCATCTTTTTTAGGGGTGAGCAAGGCTGGCACTGGACAGGGACTAAGGCTAGGGTGATATGGCCTTTGTCAAGTAATTCTTGCACCTATTCTTGTAGGATGGCATATTTAGTGGGACTCATCCTGTGATGTGGTAAATTAGGCAGTGTGGCCCCGGTGAGAAGGTCAATTTGGTGTTGAATATCCCTTAAGGGAGGTAGTTTGTTCGGCATTGCTGCTATAGTTGGGAACTCCAATAGTATCTGTTCAACTTCTTTTGGCAGGGTCTCCATGAGAGCATACTCACTGTTTTCTTTAACCACCCAAATTTCCTTCACTTTCACATTCAAACTTTCCCCTTTGTAAAATAGTGAACAGTGGACTTGCAATTTTATTTCCCTCCTTTTTCCTCTGTTCTGTTCCATTTGTGAGAGGCATTAGGGCAATTTTCTTTCCCATCCAATAGAATTCGTAGGTATTTTCTCGACCTTTATGAATGGATTGGACATCATATTGCCACGGTCTTCCCAGTAATATATGGCATGCATCCATGTCAATAATGTCACAAACTATTTGATCCTTATAACTAGTCCCAATGGATAGGAGAACTGTACATATTTCGTTAACTTGCACCTCCCCACCCTTCTTTATCCAACTAACCTTGTAGGGGCTTGGATGCGATTCAACCCTTAGTTTCAAGAATTCAACAATTTTCGAGAGACAATGTTCTCATTGCTTCCGCTATCTATAATCACATGGCACACCTTTCCACTAATCGTACACCTAGTTCTAAATAAGGAGTGCCTTTCACATGGGGTTCAGTTGTTGGAGCTAAAAGGACTCTTTGAAGCACACATGACAATTGGTCCCCCTCGTCTGCTCCAATATAGTCCACTGGTTTCTCTGTCTCATCATTGTCGGATTGGTTTTCTGGTTCATTTTCTATAATTGCCACTACTCTCCTTTGTGGGCATTCATTGGATAGATGGCCTTGTTGGCCACAACGGAAACATTTCCCCAAGGTAGATCTGTTATAAATGTTTGTTGTCTTCCTTGGATTATTGTCGTGCGGTTTGTTGAAGGTAGTTTTAGCCCCTCCTTCATCCTTGATCTTACTAATGTTACTGGGGGTGGCTTGTTGCCGATATTCTTTAGATGTCTCACCGCTATTTCTTTTGAAATTAATTCCCATCCAACTGCTTCGTTTGCCTATGGAACTGCTCTGTTTCTCCATGCGTTGTTGCTCAACCCTGTAGGCTAAGGAGATAGCGTCTGGTAGGTAGTAAACTGGTTGTAATTTAACTTTCCGCTGAACATCTTCCCTTAGCCCATCAACATACCTGCCTATCTGCTGGTTCTCAGATTCCACAAGGTTATTTCGAGCGCTAAGACGGTTAAACTCCTCAGTATATTCGGCTACTGTTCTGTTATTTTGCCTGCAATGTTGAAGCTGGTTATACAAAAGTTGTTCATAATCAGTGTGGAGAAATTGGACCTTCATTAGTCTTAGTAACTTTGACCATGCTCGAATGGGATTTTTTCCATCCCTTCTTCTATTTGTCTTGAGCTGATCCCACCACGTTGTTGCCCCTCCTTTGAGCTTATATACTACCAACTTAACTTTCCCATCTTCTGGAGTGTTCGTATATTCAAAAAAGTTTTCTACATCTTTCACCCAATCAAGAAACGCTTCAAGATCAAGTTTTCCACTAAAAGTAGGAAGATCAATCTTCATTCTATAATCATTGACTCCACTGGATGGGTAATGGCCTGTCTTATACTGGTAGTTTTGTGAAGATCGCTCGGTGTAGGTATCAGCCCCTTTCATATGAAATTCTTTTGCACGATGTTGTTGATTATGATAGTTGTGGAGCAAACTTTCATCTTCTCCACTGGAGCTTTCCCATTATGCTTGTCTTGCTCGATCTAATCGCGTTTCTGGTCGTTTAAAGTATTGAGGGAATGTTCTTGGTGGTTCTTGATAAAAGAATTGTCATTCTTGAAAGTTCTTACTTGGCTGCTCTATCTCTTCTTGGAATTTCCGATGTTTTTCTTGTATTTTCTTACCTTCTTGATTCGCATTGTACTGTAGATTCAAGGAAGTTCTGCCCATTTGATGTGCGATTGTTTCCATGAAGGTTTGCATCTCCCGCAGGCTAGTCTTGATCTCGTCTACAGAAGCTCCGATCGTTAGTACTTTTTTGGATAAGGAACGGGGGGATAACACGGTCTGTGATGTACCCACTTCAGACTCGATTATGGCAGAGTCATCGCCGGTCGTTGGATATTTTTTTCCAGCCATCAAGTCCTTCTACGAGGCTCTGATACCAAATCTGATGTAAATCAGAGAAAAGAAAGGAAACTTTATTGAGAAGAAATTGGAATGAATCTCCTTCTTTCGAGCCAACCTTTGAGGGTTTTAAATACACACGTTGATCCATGGACTAAAAAGGGTAAAAACAGAGTTACTGTAAAGTAACTCACTAAACAAAGGTAAGAAGACAGCTAACTCACTAAACAAAGGTAAAAAGATAGTTATTTAACAAATAGTACAAAATCATTAAGAAATAGCTAACCCTCCCGTAGCCAACCTACTGGGATTACACCACCAAGTGTTCAAAGTACTTAGATCCCACTAGCTTGAGATCACTCAAGCCCTAAACCAAACTCACTAAATCAACACTTACCTTCCCCCTATCTCACTCCCTCTCTTTATAACAAAATACCCAACTATTTATTAATACTTATAATACTCCTAATTCCTTTCTAATGGCATTCCTATCATTACTTACCCCTAAAACACATCTTGCCTTCAAGGTGTGTTTACACACAAAAAAAATCCCAAAAATTGGGTAACGATCAAACATAACCCCTTTGTTTTTTTAACACTTCCACACCCTTCACCTTCTGTAATACAAAACCTAGTTGGTCGACGCTCTAGCGGCCGTGTGCGGTGGAAGGTAGCGGGAAACAGCGGTCAACGATGGTAGTATGGGTGGCAATAGTTGGTAGTGACAGCACAAGTGGCATTGGAATAGTACAAAAGCAAGGGTACATGTCGGGGAATCAGGTGAACATTGACGGCAGAGGGTTGTGACGACAATGGTCTCTTCCTCCAACTGTGGGTTGATTTATGGGTTCAAAAACATAAGGCAACCTGGCCCATAACCCAACTTGTACATGTACCGCATGAACCATATTTTTTGCTTTAAAAAAAAACTGGGCCTCTACAAGGTTATTAAATTTCAGCCCATACAAAATCAATTTTTTTAGCCCATGCCAAAGACTGACCAACTAACTTCCAGATTCTTCTTTCTTCTGACAATTCACATGACCCCACGAGTTCATCTTCATGAAACTTACAACAGTACCTTTCTGAGGACTTCATCATCAACCACGCTTGCACTCGCCGACGCCAATCTCCTTCACGCATGAGTCGTCTTTTAATTTCATTTTCTCCATGACCATCAACTTTCAAATCCTTCGTTGCCTCTTCACGACATTTGCGTCAGCGTCTCCACCAAGTTTTCATCTCTAGCCAGAGAAGCAGCAATTGACAATGACCTCTCTTTGAACATCCACTGTTGGCAATCTTTCTTTGTCAGTAAGTGGCCACTGCAATCCTTCATCGGCGTTGTCCAATTCACCCTTAGAGGATTGGTCTCTAGAACAGTCCTTGATGATGATAAAAAGGAAAGGAGCAGCAGGTCCCCTTGTGTAAGCCCTTTAGAAGCAATGATCTTTCCTCTTGGTCTGCCATTAATAATGATAGAGAAATTTGAAAAAGAAATACAAGCCTGAATTCATTTCCTCCATCTCAAACAGAGGCCTTTTGCCCCAAGAATCAAATCTAAGAATTCTCAGCCCACTTTGTCAAATCTTTTCCTAATGTCTAGTTTAATGACAATCGCTCTCCTTTTTTATCCTTCTCCGTTCATCAATAATTTTGTTGGCTACAAGGGAAGCATCCAAAATTTGTCTCCCCTCCATCAATGCTTATTGGAAATCAGTGATCGTTGTTGGAAGAAACTTTTGTACTCTCCCCAATAAAATGTGAGGCTCCAAATTAAGCAAACATACACGAGGAAGGGCAAAAAAGGAAAAGAACAGGAATCTGTTAGTTGGTGGGCGTGTGGGTGTTGGTTGGTTGAGTGTCCTTGTTGTGAGGGAGGGTTAAAAGGGTGTCCAGGTAGCTGGAAGAGGGTATGTCATTTTTGTGAGTTGTTTTGGTTGAGAGGAGAGGTTCCCAACACTCTCGAATTTGTTGGTTGGCTCCGGGTAATTTCTTCCTTGTGTTGTTGTGATCTGAGACTTTTCCCCTGAGGGAATTACTGAAATATAAACACTGAATATTGGAGAATTCCCAATATCTCAACATTTTGTCCACTGTGTTGTGTTTGGCTGTTGTTTGTTATTTTGCAGGAGAAGATTGGGTTAGAAACTAAGAAGCACGGACACGGACACGGACACGACACGATACGGCGATACGCCAATTTCTAGAAAACTAGGACACGGACACGTTGAGGATACGTTATTATTATTTTCTTCTATATATATATATATATAACATAAACTACTAAATGTACTCCAAAACATAAAATGTTAAATCAATTAAGATTTGATTATGACAATGACCAACCAAAACCCAATAAAAGTTACAAACTATTGATCTAGAGTAAAAAAATCCAAGAAAGGAAATGATTCAAATGAAAAATAGTTTTCCATACAAAACAAAGTTCTCAAGCAATATAAAGAAGAGTCTCAAATCTCCACATCTTCATCTTTATCACCAACAACACCCTCATCATCTTCATCATCAATAATCCCAGCCTCCAAATCTGGTTCATCCAAAGACAAATTAGCTATTTCAAGCATGTCGACATCTTCAAAAGAATCAAAAGCATCTCCAGCAATATCCCATAACTTAGTATCTCCTTTTAAATACTCTGGAGTTCTTCTTGACAAAGACGAAGATTACTATGGATAAATACCAAATCTTCTGCACGTTGTGGCGTCGTTTTGTTTCTCTTGATAGAGTTAATAAAGGAATATGTGCTCCAATTTCTCTCACAACATGAAGAGGAGGAAGGTTGTCCAAGGACTTTAAAAGCAATTGTCTGAAGTGTTGGTGCATATACACCATGAGTTGCCCACCAACTTACTGGATCTATAGTATACCTTTGAGATATTGAATCATATTCAAAGAAAATCTCCTGTTTTGGTAGAAAATCTAGCAAATTCTACATTCACTTTTGCACGATCTTGAAATTAGTAAAATATCTCTTAAAGCACTTCATTCTCTCTCTCGAGTTAGTTCCATATCTTGATGCGGAGCCACTCGATTAGGGTCTTGTCTAAGCCATTCTTCACTATAGTACCTAAAGATACGTTTTGAAAAAAAAAGGTTAAATTTTAAATATAAACTACAAGATTAGAATAGGACCAATAGGTCATAACCACCATAAGGATATAAAAAGAGTAATTAAGTACCTTGGATTTAAAGAATGTGCTAAACAGTGAAGTGGAGTATTATTCTTGTTCCAACGATCGATGAGAATGTTATGCACCACATCATAGAAAGAGGAGTGTTCACTTGGTTGCAATCCTTCATGTCTATATATTGTTGTCTTCACCTTTTCAATCATTGTATCCCACATATCATAAACCAAATGTAAACAAGGTTTGTCAGTATCACAAGCTCTGATCATATCATATATAGGTGAAATGAAAGAAATAATATAATCAATCTTGTCCCACCATACATCATCAAGGACCAACTCCTTTACATGCCTTGCCTTTCCCACATCATCTTCTCTATAACTTGTCCATTGCTCACTAATAACCATATTTTGTAAACCACCTTTAATAAGTTTGAACCTCTTAAGCATGATGATTACGGATGCAAAACGTGTTTCAGCTATAGAAAGCAATTTAAGAGACACAAATTCATTAAACATGGCGAGCCTCATGGAATGATTCATGATAAAAAAATTTCACTACCATGATTTCACCAGCAATATCAGATATCCAACTGCATTCCCCATATACAAGTTGATTGTTTTCAACATTTTTGGCAGTACATATGTTTTTCAAAGCAAGATTCAGGGTATGCACTACACATGGTGTCCAAATAATTGTCGGAAATTGTGCTTCGATGATTTGCCCTGCACCTTTGCAATTAGGAGCATTATCTGTTATCACTTGAATCACATTTTCAGGGCCGACTTCATTTATCACTTCTTTCATCAAATTTGCAATGAAATACTTATCTTTGATCTCACCAGAGCAATCCACTGCTTTTAGAAACATTGGTGTGCCATCAGACATTGCCATAAAATTAATCAAAGGTCTCCTTTGTGAGTCACTCCATCCATCACTCACAATACTCACCCCCTTTGTACGCCATTCACTTTTAATAGGTGTCAATAGTCTCTCAATATTTGCCTTTTCTTGTTGGAGAAGACTTGTCCTCAATAAATTATATCCAGGAGGAACATATCCCGACAACATATGGTTTGCAGCATGAGTAAAGGCCCCTATAAAATGAGGATTCCTCGCTAGATGGAAAGGCAAGCCAGCAGAATAAAACATTCGAGCAATAAGTGCATGTAATTGGTCTCGTGATGTCTTGTTGAAAGATCTTTCAATTGCACTTGTACCAACCTTTCTTTTCTTTAGCTCACTTGTAATGGGAGTGGGAGAATTACTGACATTAACACCACCAATTGATATGATTGAAGGCGTGGGTGGTAAAGGAACATTTTTTGGACTTTTTCTTTCCATTCGAGTCTTTGCCTCATCTTCTAACTTTTGCATCCCAGCCATATCTTTAGGAGTGACTTTTAGACACATTCCAATCGCTTGACCATTTATCTTCAACAAATGAACCCTAACTCTTGTATAAGAGCTCTTTTTTGTGGCGTGACAAAAATTGCATTGCCATAAAAAATTTCCACCCCCATCACTCAATTTTTTAATCTTAGTCACATATTGCGATAGAGGTTTGGAATCATCTTCAAAAGTAGAGGAAGGGGATTCTATGGAAGGATTTGATGAATGAGAGTGGCTAGAGGTTGAAGATGCCATCCTTTTTCCTTCCTAATAAAATTATAAACTTGTAATTTTATTGAATGACAATGTTAGAAATGATGGAATAAGAATTCACACAGTTTGAGACTAGTTTAGTTTAAGTTTTATTATATGAAGGAAACTAGGAAAGGAAGGAAAAAAACATCTGATTCGATTCAGAAATGAAAACCAAAACAGTGGCAAAATGCAGATTGGACAAGACGAAGAGTTGCGGTTGCGGACGGCACGACGGCGGCGGGCGGGCAAGGCGGCGGAAAAAACTGGCGTGACGGTGGCAAGCGGCGCGAACAAATCCTTCACTGGTTGTGGTCGCGCGTGTTGCGTGCGCCGCTTCCGTCAGCGAAATGGAGTAGGGTTGAAATCGATGGGGTGGGCGGTTGCCGGCTCTTTGTGTAAATCGTGGGAATGGGAAAACAGATTGGAAACTTTAGCACTTTGGGCCTTTATTTGGGTTGGGAAACGAAAACTTTGGCCCTTTGGCAAAATGCAGATCTTTGATTTCCATTTTTTTACGTGTCCTTGCGTGTCTGATATTAAAAAAAAAAAAAAAAAAGGATACGCAAAATTGCGTGTCCGGCACGTGTCTGGACGTATCCGTGTCCGACACGTGTCGGACATTGATTCTTAACCTAATTTAAAGTGTTTGTGCTTCATTGGTTAGAAACCTAACATAAAACTCTAGAAATAATTTTGTAGAGACAAGATATGAGGTTGATCGATCTACAGTCCCCAACCACGCATGCATCTAATCTTTTGGGAATAAGATAAAATATAAGTTTCATCAAGACTGGCATTGATAATATCGTTTCCAAAAATTCTTGGAACACTCTCATTATGTCATCCTTGAGGACAAATTTTTATAGAATTCAACAATATAGCCAATGAACCCATGAATTGGCTAGAGCCTAGAGAAATAATATAAATGTCAAAAATGAAAGTTCACTTTTTCATAGGAAAAAAAGAAAACCAAAGAATATGGAACCATGATTTTCCAAGAATTTTTCCAGGATATTCATTCTTGTCAGGCTTACTTCTGGTTATCCATTGTTTGGCCATAATGTCATACAAATGATTCAAAAAGGAAAATTTTGGTCATTGGTTATGGGAGAGGTTTTTTAAGAAGAGAAACAAATTTCATTGATAAATGAAATACAAGGAGCTTTAAGGACTCCTAACACCAAGATGTGAATTACATAAGAGTTCTCCAATTAGAGATCAAAGAAGAAAGACTGGTTATGGGAGAGGAGAGGTATTAATACGACATAATTCAAAAAATTAACTCGAACCTCTAGATATCTTAAAACAAATGCATCCTAGGTATGAGAAAGCAACCCACCTACTTTTAAATCGTCCTTTCTCTTAAAAGTGGTGGTGTTTAATCCTTCAAGCCTTTAACATCTCTCAATGCTATCCAAACTGTGTGGAACTAGCAATGAAGCAGACATGTGTCTAACCTCAAAAAAGGAAAGCTAAGACCCCGTTTGATAACCATTTAGTTTTTTGTTTTTAAAAATTATGCTTGTTCTTCCACAATTTCTCCATCTTCTCTAAAATGATTTCAATCTTTCTTGAGGTACCATTTAAGTTTCTAGCCAAATTTCAAAAACAAAAACAAGTTTTTGAAAACTACTTTTTTAGTTTTTAAAACTTAGCTTGGTTTTTAAAAGCTAGGTAAAAAGTAGATAAGAAAACATAGAAATTCATTACTAGAAGTAGTATTTTTAGGCTTAATTTTCAAAAACCAAAAACTAAAAAACAAATGGTTATCAAACGGGGTCTAAAATTTCTTCAGCGGACATGATTAAAGTTTTTGATGCGGGAGCTATCAGCTAAGGATGGAGAGAAATAGAAGAACAAGAACCTTCTAGGCTTCCAAGACTTCTCTTGAGAGAATATCATTTTTTTAGTTTTAGACTAATGTTAATTTTGGCATCTCTTTCAATCTCTCTTTAAACAATTTTGAAATTTATCTCCGTTATCTATCTTTGCCAACTGGATTGGTCTTTTGTAATCTTAATGACATGTAGAGAGGACGTCTTGTTCTCCTCTTTTGCTCTATAATTCGACTAATGGAATCCATTGTTTCCATCTGAAAAAGAATCACGCAGCCACTATACTCGACCATCGCTATAACAGGGCTACATCAATTCTTTTGATTTTCAACATATAAAAGTTGATGGATGGTAAACTATAGATCTCTATGAGTTGTCTTTTCATAAGTTGAGATATGCAACTGAGAAGCGAACCAGGATACTCCATAAAATTCTTAATATTAGAGTTCCAAACAGCCACCACGGATAAAGAGCACGGGGCCCATACTATTCCACTGCCAGTCCATGTCCATAAGACCATTTTTTGGAAAGAAAGAAAAAATCTAATGAATTATATGGACGAATGATCACAAACTCGTCTTGTTCATCTACAAACCCACAAAAATTGGCCTGAAAAACACTACGTCGCTGATAATGCTGAATTATATAAGCAACTTCAAAATGATTTTAAAGCATGTAAATGGAAACTCTTATCTATTTCCAAAGATTACTGAGCAACCAAATAAATCGAAATAAAGCTCCTAGGCTCGGCAGTTGAGGGTAAAAGAAACTAAGATCATAGAATGATTAAATACGTGCAGATACCTCATCTTCGATATCCTTAATTTTCTGCATAACAGTCGCCATTGTTGCAGTTCAGAGAGAAATTTGTGTAGATTAAAGTCGAACTAAGAATTCTTCCGCGTTACAGAGGATTCTGTACGTGCCGAATGGCAACTATGCGAAGAAAGTACAGAAGTTTATAAACACAAACAAGAAGTCTAATTCATCATATGCCTGTGGATGGGCCGCTAGTTGGGCCTTTCTTAATCGATGGGGCTTTTCATCCGCGTTAATTCTAGGGTTCCAGTATAGGTTTAAGTGAAGATCATATCATAACTTCAAATCTTCCTACCTCTCAATATTGTTAAATTTAAAAGAAAACTACATACACATATAGACCATTTTGAGAACTGATTTATATAAATATCTAGATTTTATAAAAATTTTAACTTTAGTTTGGCTCGAGTTTCTGTCATTTTTTTACGATTTTACCCTCATTAAATATTATCATATATTGAATTCTTGATCTTGAATTTATACTTTCCTAATTGATCTAATTTTTTAAAATGTAATAGATTAATTAGTACATATAATATTTCGTAATTATTACACAATTTTCTTTCTTTCTATTTCATTTTTAAAAAAAAATAAATTGGTATATTCTTCATTGATAAAAATACATTTCATTTTTTTCATGTTTGAGACCTTGCTAATATTTTCATATTTTTATCATATATATGCCCCTTACTTTTTTAAAATCATGTTGTAACAAGTTATTTTGAGAAATGTAGTATTCTGCAAATATATGCCTTATATATATGGGATGATGGCACATATAACAAAATCAACTAAAATAATAGCAAAAATAGCAAAGTCTAAAACTAATTGCAAATATGAAAAAAAAAATTAAATCCAACCCATGTAAAAAAACTAAAAACTCCTTCAATCACTGATAGGAGTCTATCGTTGATTGACTGATGTTATGAGGGTAGTCTATCACAAATAGACTTTCATCATAATTACAATTATTGTTGATTAGATGATACTCTAGCAGTGATAACAATAGATCACTGTTAAACTATAAGGGTCTATTGTTGATTGACTTTTATCACAACACATGTAGTCTATAAGTGATTGGAAGTGATAAACTTACTACATGTTGTGAATGAAATACATTAGTGATAGACTTCCATCACCGATGAAGTAATCACAATAAATGTAATTTGTTTGCTTATCTCAACCAATTATTTAGGTTGCATTATCCTCCTTCTATTTGATTTGTTAATTGGTTTAATTTATTGTTTTCCCTTTGTATTATGTTTTTCTAATATGTTTTGGTGTCATTTCTTATTTGTTGTTTAGTTGTATTATTGTTTAATCACATTAATATGATGCATTATTAAAATTTAGCTGATAGACTACCATTGTGAGTGAAGTCTATTGATGATAGAAATCTATCATTGATAGACTTCAATCATAATTGCAATTATTTTTTATTATGTGTTATTGTACTAATCTATCCCTAATAGACTATATGTGTTTGAAGTCTATCGTTGATAGACTTAAAATCACAAAGAATGTAGTCTATCAGTGATAGAAGTGATACACTATCATCATTGATAGACTTATTGTGAGTGATGTTTATAAGTGATAGACTTCTATCAATGATAAAGTAATCGTAGTAAATGTAATCTTCTATCACTTTATTTCAAACAAATTTTCAATTGCACATATGGCAAAATCAACCAAAATAATAACAAAAATATAAAACTCAAACTATTTGCAAATATGGCAAAAACTAAATCCGATCCATGTAAAAAAAAAACTAAACCCCCGTCTATCACTAATAAAAGTCTATCCATGATAGACTGTCATTTTAAGTAGAGTCTATCAATGATAAAAACCTATCACGAATACACTCCAACCAAAGATGCAATTATTGTTAATTAGAAGTTAGTTTATCGACGATAGCAATCTATCACTCATAAGATTGAAGTCTATCATTGATAGGAGTCTATCGTTAATAAACTTCAATCACAATGCATGTTGTCTTTCAGTGATAGAAGTGATAGACTTGGTATATATCGTGAATGAAATCAATTGGTAATAGTTAATAACAATCTATCACTGATACACTACATGTATTGTGACTAAAGTTTATTAGTAATAGAAGTCTATCATTGAAAGACTCAAATCACAATGAATGTAGTCTAGTCTATGATGTATAGACTCTAATTATAACGAATGTAGTTTATCATTGATAGAAATGATACGTTGTAGACAACTATATGTTGCTATCATTATAGGTTTCTAACATCGATGAAGTAATCCTAGTAAAAAGAATCTTCTATTTAGATTTTGTTTGACGTTTTATTGCTTCAGTATTAAACTCACAAAAGTCTAAAAACCATCATTTCATCACTCAAAACTTTAGTATTATAATTCTCATGGCAAGTTTAACCATAGTTTTAAATTGCTGGAAAAAGAGATATATATATATATATATATATAAAAGTTAATGATACTAATATTATTGAGACTTTTTCCAACTTTAATCTCGTATTATAGTCTATCATTAATAGACAAATATTCCTCTTTGATATCACTTTTGTAAATATAGAAAAATATTAGTTTATCAATGATAGATTGATATTAGAGAGATATATCAATCTATCAACAATAGATTTCAGTCACATATTGAAGTCTAACAATGATAACCTGATTTTTCATTTTCTTTGGGATTTTGGTCATTTTTAATTAATATATTAGCGACGAGATTGTTATAGGTTTTGATCTCTCGCGGTATAATATCCAGTGTAGATGGATTTTTTTGTTAATTGTAATTTCAAGAAGATTTAAGGAATGTTATGATCATAAAATTACTAAACTCCATAAGAAGTTGGAATGGAGAAGTATGTACATGAAGAAAATACACAAGGGTACATGTGGAAAGAGGAGAAGGAAAAGAGGAAGACAAAGTAAATTAAAAGAAAATAAAAAATACAAAAAAAAAAAGTGTTGGAGGCATTAAAAAATCCAAACACTTTTGGGGGTCATTTTTCACTCCCCATATGCAACCATAAGGGTAAAAAGAGAATAACAAAACTTTATTTAAAAATTTGTCATATTTGTAAATCTTTTTAAAAATTGTTATATTTGCAAATAATTCACTCTAATTTGCTACCCTTTACAATTACTCTATATATATCTCATAAATGTATCATATATATTTCATATCACAGTGAGTTTGGTTTTTTATATGGTTTTAATATAGTTTCATACAAGGTTTATTTTTTCTATATTCAATGGCATATTAAGTAACCTAGTTAATGCTATTATATTAATATAATCTGCATATATGTTATGTTTATATATTGTTTCATTTTTTTAAAATATGTTTTTACTTATCACGGATTTCATCATATGTACTCAAAATATTTAGTTGTTTGCAAAAATATATTCGATATATTTGTTCGTTGACACCATAATTTTATTTGCAAATATACACTTAGGTTTATATATATCATTTCCAAAAAAACACGTTGTATTCAAAATACATACATCATATTATTGAATATACTCATACATTTAGGAAATATAAGCATGGTAAATATGAAACAACTATACAACCTATGAAAAACTCATCTCCTGTCGCCTTGAATAAACATAAATATTGTCACAATTGTTTCCAAAACCCCAATTGTTGCCTCAACCCTTAATTTTCTTGACGATTTTGGTGAACAGATTCACATCATTACTCTTCTTGGCCCCCTTGTAGGCAGTTTGATATGCCTTCAATTGTCGTTCATCGTCGTTGCAAACGATCATGATAAATAAGAGTTTGAGGATCTTGCTTCGACGACAGGAGTGAAGAAAATAAACCCTGAAGAGAAGTGAATAAACTAAACCTCTATATATTGCACGATATATAATTAATATTTTGTAATGTACAGAATAGAACCTTGAAAATTATTCATACTTGATTATATATAAGTGATTATACATTATATATTCTATTCATAAATTGCAACGGTAGTATACTTTATATGATTTTGAATTAATATGAAACGCATCATCAAATTTGCAAACCCTAACGATTGATAATACAAAACAACTAAGTTGTAACCAATTGATGGGAAAAAAAAATTAAAGAACAAACAGTAGAAACATAGTATAATTGAAGAAGTGATGGAAAAAAAATATGAACAAACAATAGCAAAAACGGGGTATAACAATAATTGAAGCAAAATAATAGTAATAAAAAAAGTGTGATTGAAGAAGTGATGGAAAATGTAACACCCCAGGCCCAGAATCCTCTGCGACCTGACCACGTCATCATATCATCCATACCATTCTCGAGTCGCTTGCGAGAGTGAAAACTTTCCCCACAAACCAACACGGGTCTTTTCAGCATGCTTTGTCCTCACTCACATGCTTCCTAGAAAAATTCCTAGGAGGTCACCCAACATAGAATTGTTCCAAGCTAAGCACGCTTAATTGTGGAGTTTCTATGATTGAGTCACCGAAAAGGAAGGTGCACCTTGTTGGTATAGGTAGTAGCTATCAATTCTTTTAAGCTTTTCTCAACTATACTTCTATATCCTCATTGTCATTCTCATGTACCCCTCTTCCTCGGGCACCATACTTTCATATCCTCAGGATCCCTCTCATTCAGATGTGAACTCGGTTTATTCATGTACCCCTCTTCCTCAGGTGTCACAAAAAAAATTAAAGATTTAAAAAAATAACAACTAATTGATTTTGAAGATTAAAACAAACTTAACAATGGAACAATTCTAGCTTTACTCTAGAGGATTACTAGTTTCTAGTGAAAAATAAACCCTTTATGATGAACCAAACTTGAAATGTGGTTATCAATAGTAAAATGATGAAAATAAAGTACAAAGATATGTATTAAGGATTTTTTTTTTAATATTGCAAGTTTCTATTTTTTTTAAAAAAAATATGTCAGTTTTCAAACTATTTTTAAAAATATAACAATGTCGTCTCTTGAAGAAGAGGCGACCTTTATGTACATGGAGGTAGGTCGTCTCTCATTAGACAATACATATTTTTTCCATATACCTTTAGTTAGTTCAGTGGCTTAGCCACTTACCTAGAATGTAGAAAGTGTGAGTTTGAAAAGAAATAAAAAAATAAAAAATCTACATAAAGAGACGACCTTCTACCACGTAATGTAGGTCGTCTCTTCAAGAGACGACATTGATATATTTTTAAAAATAATTTGAAAATTGTCATATTTTTAAAAAAAAGTTTAGAAACTTGCCATATTAAAAAAAATCCTATGTATTAATGGTAGAAAAATTACTTTTAATGAATATCAAATAATGAAAAAGATAAAATACAATAATCTCATTGATTAGAAAAAATTTACATTTAGTTAATGAAAAAGATAAATCCCAAATAACCTTATTAATATGGAAATATTAGATATAAATCAATGGTTAAAGTGGAAGAAAAAAGCTACAAGAAATTGAGTCAAGCTAAAGTTGAAATCTTTTCTAGAAATTGACCGTTGGGAAATATATGTTTGAAAATAGACTATTTGGTATTAATTTTTGTTAACACTAAGAAATCTAAAAATCTCTCAATAATATAAATTATGGTTGTTAGCTTTGTTACAATTTTTGCTTTCAATTTATCATAAGTCAATTTAGTTTTAATTGGAATTAATTAAGATCTTGTTTAAAGGACTTAATTATCAATTAAATTAAATTAGATGAATTTGTACCATGTTTTTTTTAGTTCTCAAATAAAAGACCAATTTTTCGTTGAGTCCAAAGATAGAGGAGCCCAACCCACTCTTCATTCTTGATTTGCTATAAATTTATCTTATTTGGAACTCATTTGTCTTATATATAGGGTAAACTACATAAATGGGTCTGAGAGAATACTCATATTTTAATTGTGTCCAAAAATTTTAAAATTAGCATTCATTTGTACTAGTTTTAAAATATCAAAATCAATAATAGAGCTTACTTACCATATTGCTCACCATCTTATACGAAAAGTAAAATAAAATAAAATATTCAAAAAGAGAAAAATTTATGATTTGAAAACTTCCTAAAAATAGGCAAATCAGCCTCTAAGGATCTGTTTGGTATGCAATCGAGTTTCTGTTTTATGTTTTCAGATTCACTAAATTCAGTGAATATGTGTTTGGCAGATGTATTTTCGAAAACTGTTTTCGGATTCTGTGATCCAAATAGTAGAAATTTTGAAAACAACATTTTTATGTTTTCATTGTATCCAGATTCTGAATTCAAAATTTTAAAGTGCAGAATTAGATTAAACAAAGATAAATTTTTTTAATAAATACAATATTTCATGTTATAAACTCAATTTACTTTTGTTAAATTAAAATATGTATGATATAATATAGTATAAATTATATAATATAATATTATAAAATGGTAATTTTATAAAATTTAGAAAAATCATGTTTATAAATTAATTAATAATGACTTATATTCAATTTAATAATTAGTTTTGCAACTACAACTAATTTCATGATCTATAAATATGTTATAACACACACTTTAAACAACTATTTAGAATGAATTAAATTTCTAAATCTGCTACCAAACACATATCTGAAAACATGAAATACAAATTTGTTTTCATTGAATCTCTTGTTTTCAAATTTTTGTTTTCAGATTGCTTACCAAACAGGCCCTAAAATAACTGCAAAAAAAATCTCATTATGGCGCAAAAATCTCATTCTCTCCCAATATTCTTGGTTGAAAAATCGTAGAGCATCCTTCAACTACAATCTAGGATTTATTTTCTCCATCAACTATGACATTGAAGTCATTTAACGCATTCAGAAGCAAACTACCAGTCCAAATCAAAAAAAGAAACGGATATAGCCTTAAGTAAGTAGTTTCAAACCATAAATGTTTTTTTTTCCAGCTTATTTTCACTACTCAATGGAATACATGTTGTTTTTATAAGAAAAAAAAATGTATGAAGGTAAAAAGAATCCATTCAAATGATTTAGTTTTGTTTTAGATGTATTCGAATCATGGATTTTATTTGCCATTTTCGTTTAATGGTTCTATTTTAGATGACTCTAATTTAATGACCATTTCTTCGTTTTAGATGATTTCGTTTTGTTTAATCTAAATGCATTTTTGTTTTAGATTTTTTTAACAGAAGTATCATTTCATGTCCAATTTAGATAATTAGGTACAAAATCTATGATTTTAGGATTACATTTGCTTCTTAAGAAATGTAATTTTGTATGATGTTGATTTTATACACTATATGAAAGATTAAGTATATAAATATATACAATGTCCACCATAAAATTCAAATGAAATGACGATGTATATATTTACAACAATTGTGTTTCATATGCTGTAATATTCTTTCATTACCAATTTTGATAATTATGTACAAAATCTATGGTTATAAGATTATATTTGCTTCTTATAAAAATGCAATTAACCAATATATACAATGTAAGATATTGATATTATAAACTCTAATATAGAGATATATACACTGCCCACCATAAAATGCGAATAAAATGATTGTATATATTTGCAAAAGTTGTGTTTCGTATGATATAATACATTATATATATTTTCACAAATACCTTGTACTAACCAATTTTTTCATTCATGGTAAAGATTAAGGAGATTGGAAATGAAGAAAGGTGCAAGAGGCAACTATTGTTATGTTCCTCAAGTCACTCCTAAAGAAATATTAATGACATGTTTAGAGGGAAGAAAATCTACATATATATTTATTATATACATACATTTGTTATCAATTTTTAAGATACTGTTGCATTTCTTATATATATTGACAGAGAAGTATATTTGCATTTTATTTTAAAATATTTTCTCTTTCTCTCTTATAAGTTCAACAAATGTGAATATTTTTCTTTTGGCATATTTCATACGTTTAGTGAATATATGTAATACTTGATAGAGACGATAAATATATAATTCATACTAGACTATGATTAAACTTGATTCAATTTCATAGCTATTTTAACTAAAAAGAAAATGGGTATATATCAAGTATATATCGATTGAATGTTAAATCGATCGGATATGTATGGTGAAATGGATGCACGTACCCTTATTATGCGTAAGACCTAATACATATGATGAATATATAGTTCAATTTCATAGGTCACTTTAACAAAAAGGTATATGTCAGGTAAATACTAAAAATATCATGTATATATGACAAAATGGATACGTGAACAATTATTATAGTATATAATATACTTGTAGAATAAAGTATGATAAAAATATACCTCGATATATATGAAGAAATGTATACAAAAACAACATATGCATAAGTTTGTATAAACAACAAAACATGAAAGAGGAAATCATAAAACAACTTACTCATCTGTGATAAAAAATGGGTGTCGCCACCTAATAAAAATGAGTGTCGAAAATGAAAAAATGAAGTCGAAAAATGGATTGATTAAAAAAATTAAAAAATAGAGTGAGGTTGGCGTGAATTTGATTGGAAACAATGAAAATAACATATTACCACAAGTAGAAAATAGAGCTCAAACAAATTAGATTAAAACTAATGAAAATATAAAATTTGAAATATGTTCATATTCTCATAGAAAAACAGAAATATATATCATAGAAAATGAAAAAAATATGAAAAAAATATAGGTTATTGAAAGCACAATTAGGAAGAAAACGACATAAATGGAAATGTGGAAATGAAAAATATATATATTTTTATAAAACCAGACATTAATGATGATTTGTTAATAATGGAATGTAATTAATTGGAGAGATAAACCAATATTTTTGTACCATTTAATGAAATTTGTAATTAATAACTTGTAATTTTCTAAATAAGGGAATTTTCTTTATTTACTATATTAAAAAAAAGGGAAATGGTTTAATAGGGACTAATTCGTCCAAAATTTTAATTTTTTTTATATTTTTAAATATTATTAAAATCCATTTAATGAAATTTGCCATTAATAACTTGTAATTTTCTAAATAAGGGAATTTTCTTTATTTACTATATTAAAAAAAGAAGGGAAATGGTTTAATAGGGATAAATTCGTCCAAAATTTTAATTTTTTTATATTTTTAAATATTGTTAAAATCTATATATGCAAAATTTAAAATCTATATATGCAAAATGTAAACACAATTTGAAAACAATCCATTTATCACAATTACTCTTATATCTATGATGTATGGACCTTTGGGTACGAGAGAGTGGGTCATTTGCATCGTTAAAAGAGAACATTTAATAGAGAGAAAAGAAGAGAGAGAAGAAGAAAATTTTGGAGCTTCACGTTTTTGGGGTATCCAAAAGAGAGCGAGAAAATAAGGTTTTTTTTTTTTTTAAGAGGAGAAATTGATTGGGTATTCATTTTTCCTTCTCTTTCGATCTTCTCATTCGGCCAATAGGGAAGGTGGACACTGTTCGGACGTTGCGGATCGATTCACAAAGCGCTTGCTTTGTGGAGTAAATTGCAGATCGGTTAAATCGGCGTTTGAAGTCATGAGTGTTGTGTAGGCGTGAAGCCTCAAATTCCCTTTTAAAGGTTGTATCTCTCCTTTCTTTAATCCTTTTCCTCTTGTTGGTTTTGTTATGAAAGAATCCAAGAAGACAAAAAATGCTTGAGTCCTTTTCTTGAACAAAGATAGGTTGAAGTTGTATTTTGGGTTAGAAATATTAAATTCTTTCATATATTTTATTGATGTTATATTCAATGTTATTCTTGTTGTAATTTTTTTTATTCTCTTGAAGATCTCTAATAAAATTGTATAGCAAAGGCCTAAAAAACCTTTGGAAGTGGAGTAGGTCGTTTTATGATCGAACCACTATAAAATCGATGTGTTTCTTATCGTACTGTTTTAAACTTTCTTTTAATTCGGTCAAACATTTAAATTACCTTAAAATCATATTCGAACCGCTGTAAAATGCCTAAAATTGGTCTAAAATTGGTTAAACATTGGATTAGGGTCTTGGCTAATTATAACATTTGGTATCAGAGCCTAAATTCTTGTTTTAGAGCATTCTTTCTTGAATAAAATTTAGATTGTTGAATAAAATTATTGGATTTAAAGACTCTTTAATTTTTTTATTTATTCTTGAAATTATGATTTTTTTTCAAGAAAAGCTTGTTGTCCAATTTTGTTTCCTATTTTTCAGGATGAGTACCAAGTTCGAGGTGGAGCGTTTCGATGGGAAATGTGACTTTGGTCTATGGAAGATCAAGATGTTGGCCATCCTTCGTCAATAAAAGGTCGATTATGCGTTTTTGGAGGATAAGGACATACCAGACAACATAACGAGGATCAACTCAAAGATATAAATAAGGTAACCCATAACCTTATTATTCTTTATTTGTCTGACACTATTATACGTCAAATGCGGTAGTGAGGATATCGTAGTTAAACTTTAGACAAAATTAGAATCCACTTACCAAGTAGCATCTCTATCAAGCAAAATCTTTCTAAAATTTAATTTCTTTAGTTTTAAAATGGACTTTAGTATAAGCATGAAAGATAACCTAGATGAATTCCATAGAGTAATTTATGAAATACAAAACATATAGGTGAAATATTTTCTGATGAAAATCATGTTATACTCCTGATTAATTATTTGCTTGAAGCATATAATGATGTGAAATCTGCTATGAAATTTGGTAGGGATACTTTGTCCACTGAAGTTTTCTTAAATGTTATTAGAGTTAAAGAACAAGAACTAAGAGAAACCAAGAAGTCTAATAGTGAGACTTTGAATGTTAGAGGGAAATCAGAGAATAGAAATAAGCATAAAAGCAAGAGTAGGGGTAGATCAAAGTCTAAGGGGGCTAAAAAATAGGAAGTGTTATTATTGTAAAAAAGAATACCATATTAGAAGGTTTTTTCCTAACCTTAAGAATAAAAAGTCATCAGGAAAAGGGAGTCTAGTGTAGTAAACCTTAGTGAGGAGCATAACCACTCTCTTATGGTTAGTAACACTAGAGAAGATGACACTTGGATCCTAAATTCAGATTGTCCTTTTCATATGACCCCTAAGAGAGAATAACTAGAAGACTTCCAAACCAGTGTGGGAGGTAAAGTCATATTAGGGAACCGACACTTTTATGATGTAGAAGGTCAATGAATAATACACCTTAGGCTTTATGACGGGAATATTAGGCTTCTAACTGGAGTTAGGTACGTACTTGAAGTTGAGAGAAACTTAATATCCCTTAGTTGCAATGAAAGGACTCCTTGTTGGGGTGTATGCCCTAAACTCGTGAAGTTTGTAACATTTTCATGTATATAAATAAAAGTTATTTTTCATCAAACCTTGTATCTCGCATTTCAAACCTAATCCAATAAACTAAGGTCCAGGGTCATACATATCTATGAGATCTTGAACGGTGGTAATGGACTCACAGGTAGGATCACGTTCAAGTTAATGACTTAAATGGTCTATAGTACATGGATAAGGTTGGGAACTTCATCCTAGTAACACTATGGATATGACCCACTTTTATTTGATACAAACGAGGTGATCCAACTCGTTCATATAGTTGACATGCGAGTGGGGACATCCTGTGCAATGAGATTGTACAAGACCAGACCGTGAATTATTAGACCAACTGATGTAACACCGTTAACATTTTATGACTAATAAATTCGTAGATGACCATTAGTGACTTGACCTTAATCTTGAGTGGGTTACGAACTCCTATTTGCGGGGGGTTTGTCCTTAGACTATTACGAGTGAGAGTGGCCAGAGACGCTGACTCAATAAGCCTACCCTCTCAGGGGCAGAACCACGTGGGTAGCTGAGAACTTAACTTCGCAAGAAGGAATTCACTCGTTCCCATGCTAGGGAATCTAGATAGGTTGTTCCCTTAAGGGATGATTCCAAGTCTTGAACAATGGGGCCCCACCCTCTCACTGGCCCGAGAGGGACGTTGTTTATGGTAGGCCATAAACAAGTTGTTCATTAGAGGATCAGTGGTACTTAAGGTGCGAGAGGTAGACACAAGGGTAAAATAGTAATTTAACCCAACTGTGACTACGAACGACCTGTGAAGGGTTGACTCATGGGTATTGGTTATATTAATGGACACAAGTACTTGTCCTATAGTGAGGAGAGTGCAGCTACGAGTCTATAATGGAGTGACTCGTAGTTAATGAATGTTGATTAACGGGATCAAAGAGTTTGGTTAGTTAATCTCAGATCATTGGAGCTCATGATTTGTAGGTCCATTAGGTCCCTCGGTTGGCTCAATTATGGAATTAATGAGGATATGAAGTTTGGGATGAATTTGAAGGGTTCAAATTCATATAAAGGGCCTTTATGTCAATTATATGTGATATTATTGTTATAATATATAGTTTGATGTGAATGAGATTCATATTAAACTATATTATTGCCTAATTATGGAATTATGACATAGTTAGAGAAATTCAAGGCGTTGATCGGGATCGAGAGATCGTTGAGAACGAGGAAGATCACAGGAGAAGGAATACGAGAAGAAGGTGTTCTTCAAGAGGTAATTCTGTTTTTCCCTTCTCCTTTATGCTGAACCTTAGAGTACATGTGATGTATGTTTAATTTTTGAGCGAATTCGTGTAACACAACGGGACCATGCGATTCGCATCACTTCCGCTGTGGATTCAATCTCTTCACTCCTTAAGGATACCTTATACTCTTTAGAGGGTTCAACGGTAATAGGGTCAAATGACCTAGTTAAAGAGAGTGATAATTCCAAAATTACCCTTTGACATAAACGCTTAGGTCACATGAGTGAGCAAGGAATTAAGGAGCTAATAGAACAACAAATAATTCCTAGCGTAAAAAATGTAGACCTAGATATGTGTGAACATTGCATTTATGGTAAAAGTAAAAGAGTAAAATTTGTAAATGGTGGTCACTCTACTAAAAGAAAACTAGAGTATGTGCATGCTGATGGAGATCTAATCCCCTTGAGCAGCGGAAACGAGTTTGGAATCGTAATTGCAAGCTTATTTTGGTTAAAAAAATAAAAAACAATGCATTGAAAATAAATAGAGAATAAACATGCAATTTCTACTCTAATTAGACATGGAGAAAAATCATGCAAACATACTAAGTTTAACAATTAAACTAAGAGGAAGAAAAGTTACCTTTGTAGTTATTCCTCAGCACAACAACTCCTTGCTCCAAAAGAAATCAACAACTTAGCAGAACAGGTACTTCTCTGTTTTCTCCAGCAAGACACTACCACTTGGAGAACCCTCTATCCTCTAAGTACTTAGATCTAGGTTTTGGTGGAAAACCTCCAACAATTTGGTAGATGGGGAATTGAGAGAGAGATAGAATTCTTGTTCTAACAGTTCAATCGTATCAATGATCCATTGATCAATCTCTTCTCACCAGGAGAAAAATGCTCTGTAGAGGGCATCTCCTACCCCCTATCGATTAGGGAGTTGGGAGAGAGGGGGAACGTGTCCTCCTGACACATTCCCTATTTTTTATTTTTAATTAATAATTAATCATATTAATTAATAAATTAATTAAATCTTAAAAAATTAAATTAAATTAAATATCATATATTTAATTTAGATTAAATCACATTTAATCAATTTTTCCTCTAACCTATAGTTTTAATGCACATCTTATGCACATTAAATTATAATCTATAGTTTTCAAATATGAATCACATTCATATTTGAATTTAATATTTGAACTCTTTCAAATATTTAATTCTCTCATATAATTTAATATGAATCATATTCACATTAAATTTGTAACGCCCCTACTTTTATAACATAAGTTTCTAGGGACATTACTACTCATGTATGCATTCGAGGCCTTAAATAACTTTAAATAAGTAAAAATTGATAATTAAAATCGATTTAATTTGGGATCCCATAAATACAAAATATTTACAACTAACTTTGGCCTCAATTTAAAATCGTTATACTACATAAGCGGAACTAAAATCATTTAAAAATACTTTCTAAATCTTGTATGCGGAAAATCTTGACTTGGTTCCCATGACTTCTGTAGTGCATCCCTGTCACTCGCCTGGTATGCCCTCACCTTTACTTGAAAACGTTTTTAAAACAGAGAAAACACAACAAAGGTAGAGGGATGAGTATTATAAAATACCCAGTAAGTGGGGGTCGGGAAATGCATACACATGCAACATGACCTTCTTTTAAACATGACTTTTATACATGACTGTGATTCGTGACTTTTGAAATCATAAAACTTTCTGTTGTGGGACCTAAAACTCATTTCATAAAATCATGACTTTTCTCTTTGGCTATGCGTGGTCAATTGAGTCTACCTGAGTTTTTTTCATATTGAGTCCCTCATAGACCCCTATAGGTTTGAGTCCCTCATAGACCCCTATAGGTTTGAGTCCCTCATAGACCCCTATAAGATTTGAGTCCCTCACATACCCCTATAAGTTTTGAGTCCCTCACAGACCGCTATAAGTTTGAGTCCCTCACAGACTCCTATAAGTTTGACCCATAGGGTCTCTGATGCATGTTTTACCATGCATAAATTCTCAGGAGACCAATTGCCACAACCTACATGACATGTTCATATACATACAATATGCATGAGGTCCCATTCTTCAAACACATATACATATACATTCAGGATGATGCAACAATCACATAAAACATAAAATCATGGCATAACTTTCATAACTTTAAACTTGAGTCAATCAATCATAAGTAATAAGTACGTTTATAATTTAAGATACATAATTAACACAATGACATAACTGAAAATCTTAATATGCATAACTATACATAACTGTGTCGAGGCTCGTTTTAAAATACTTTAAAATCATTTCTCAGGATCCTTTAAAACCCTTTGAAATATTACTTTTCTAAATTCATGAGCGTAAGTCTTGGAAATTCACCCTTTTGAAATAAGTCCTCGAATTTCATCTTTTAAAATAAATCTTTCAAGAAATCATATTTACTTCCCTTTTTAAGATCATTTGTAGAAAATCCCTTACCTTAGCATAGCTTGAAACTCCTCAAGCTCCGTTCCTAATTCAAGGTTCCTCTCAAACTTGCTCGGTACTCGAATTCCTTCAATCCAACCCATTTTCCTAATTAAACACATAATGAGTAAACATATTTTTCAAATCCAATAAAAGATAAGTCGAATTACTACTCACGGAGGCTGAAAACGAACTCGAGGGATCAAAACAGGTGGACCAGAAACAGCTCCGGCGAGCGGCGACGCGTGGAGGCGGGGCGGCGCGGTTCAGGGCATTGAGGTCAGATCTGAGAAGCTTGTGAGCCGATCTATCCAAAACCGGTCCTAAAACTTCAAAAATCGATCAGAACAGACGTGAACCAGCCGAACCAAAGGAGTGCAATCACGGATCTACGTTCACGGCTTTCCTTCTAGCGGCTGGGCTCCTCCGGCGCACAGGCAACACCTCGCAGCGGCTCGGCGCAACCAGATCACGCCTTCGACCGAGCTTGACCGACGACGAGGAGGCTGACGGTTGGTGCGGCTTCACGTACAGCAGATCTGATGGCGAACACCTCAGACGGAGTAACGCCTGCGAGGTGACCTATTCGGATCGTCCGCTGCAACACATCTCTCCCAGCGGCTGGACTCACTCCTCAGTGGAGTCACGTCTGCAGCTCGACGAGGCTGAAGTCCACAGCTTTGTCGACCGTTGGCACTGCGGCACCGAAGAAGAAGATGGTGGTCTTTGTAGCTCGCGGGCGGATAGGCCGGAGGTCACTTTGGTCGTTGTGGCTCCTGTAACTCGTGAAAAAGGAAGGAAGGAAGGAGACGCATTGGACTTCGTGCTAGTTAGTAGACAAACCCTAAATTCATTTTTCTCTTAATTACCAGATTACCCCTCTCTCTTCATTTAATCACAAGCATGCCCTTAAACCAAATTAAATGTTCTCAAAAGGTCTTTAATTACACAAAATCCTTAATTTACATTACCTTTCAATAAATTACAGAGCCCCAAGGCCCAATTAATTTAATCTCCAATAAATTCATCCTAGTCACAAATTAAAAGGTACTTGAAGTTCTGGGGCGTTACAAAATTTATAATATATAGTTCCAAAACTATATATTATATTCTATCTATATACATTAAATTTATTCCCTAATGAATTTGAACATTTCAAATTCAAATGATCTAAGAACCCTTTACGGGCTAGAAGGTGGACCTAATGGACCTACAGATCAGAAGCTCTAACGATACGAGATTGCTCGGTTAATCTCATTAACCTCCCAATCAACATTCGTTAACTGCGGGAACACTCCACTATAGTCCCGCAACTGCACTCTTCTCACTGCAGATATATTTCTGTGTCCATGGATATTGACCAATAACAGCAAGTCAATCCTTCACGAATGTTCGTAACACCAGCTAGGTCAAATTACCGTTTTACCCCTAGATTACTTCTTGTGCCTTAAGTACCAGTGCTCCTCTAATGAAAAATTTGTTTGTGGTCCTACCAACAAACAGAGTCCCTCTCGGGCCAATGAGAGGGTCGAGCCCTTTGTTCAAGTCTCGGAGACACCACTTAAGGGAACATTCCTCTACTTACCCTAGTAGGCAGGAAGGAGTGAATTCCATCTTTCTAAGTTAAGTTTCCAACCGCTCACTCGGTCTTGTGCCCAAGAAGGTAGGCATATTGAGTCGGTAAATCTGACCACTCTCACCCATACTAGTCAAAGGACAATCCCTCGCGAACAGGAGTTCGTAACCTGCTCAGGATTGAGATCAATTTTCCTACGTCATCCTAGTGAAATAGAAACCTAACGTCAACGGAGTTACAACTAGAGGTTACTATTTCGTGGTCCGGTCTTATGTAATCTCATTACATAGGATATCTCCACTCACATGTCATCTACACGAACACGTTAGGATCACAGTGTTTGTATCGTATATAAAGTGGGCCACATCCATAGTTTTACCAGGGTAAGGTACCCAAACCTTATCCCCTAACTATAGACCCTTTAGGTTGTATCTCGAACCGAGATCCTTTATATGTACACTACATTTAGTTAAAGATACATTTAATAACCTTGGATGTTTAGTTTATTGGATTTAGGGTTTAAACAAATGTAAATTTGTAGATAACGAAACAAACAATAACTCTTTATTGAAATAATAACACTGTATTACAATAATTAGAACATAGTTACAAACTACGAGTTTTAGGGCACAAACCCCAACACATGCTGACTTATGGAGTCCGTATAATGTTGTCACTAATGGTGGGGCTAGATATTTTTTATCCATTATAGATGATCTTTATAGAAAAGTTTGAGTTTATCTTCTTAAAAACAAATATGATACTTTTAATAAATTTGTTAAATGTGTAGCATATGTCGAAATCAAACTGGCATTAGAGTTAAGAAACTTAGGACTGCTAACGGGCTAGAATTTTGTAACCATAAGTTTAAAAACTATTGTAAGTCTAAAGACATGGCTAGACACTTGATAGTTGTAGGGGCAACTTAATAAAATGGGGCCGCTGAGAGAATGAATAGAACCCTTATGGAAAGAGTTAGGTGCATGTTGTCTGATTCACAACTTCCTCAAAGTTTTAGGGGGAAGTTGTTGCAACACCATGTTACATAATCAATAGGAGCCCATCCACTGCCATAGATTTAAAAACACCTCAAGAGGTTTGGCAAGATAGTCCCTCTGATCTATCACACAAGAAAGTCTTTAGGTGCTTAGCTTATGCTCATTCAAAAGAGGGAAAGCTAGACCCAAGGGCTAAGAAATGTGTTTTCCTAGGATATTATGAGGATGTTAAGGGGATACAAACTATGGTGCCTAAATCCAAACTCACAAAAAATCCTAATAAGTAGAGATGTTGTCTTTAATGAAGGAAAAATAGGGTATGTAGAAGAAAAGATAGAGTCTATCCCTAAAAATCCACCTTCCTCCACTGAAAATGTTTTAGCTAATCCTCTTTCCACTTCCTATAGAGATCAAGTAGATTAACTAATAGTAGAATACGATGCTTCTCCATCTACCTTAGATCAATCACCTACACATGAAGTTGTTAATGAAGAAGAGGAAGAGGATAGTCAAAGTTTAACAAATTACCAGTTAACTAGGGTTAGGGATAGGAGAACCATTGTAGCTCCCACTAGGTTTGGGTACGCTGACTTTATATCATATGCCCTAGTTATAGCTAATGAGTTTATTAACCAAAAATCACAAACTTTTAAGAAGACCGTAAATAATGAAAATAAAGATAAATGGTGGGCTGCAATGAAAGAAGAGTGATTCTTTAATTAAAAATAAAACTTAGGTTCTTGTTAATAAACCATTAAATGCTAAAATAGTAGGTTGCAAGTGGATTTATAAAGTGAAGGAGAATCCTTTAGAAAATAACAAACCTAAGTTTAAGGCTAGGTTAGTAGCAAAAGGGTTTATTCAAAGGGAGGGTATAGACTACGATGAAGTTTTTTCCCCGTTATAAGACACATCTCTATTAGAATTTTGCTTGCCTTTGTTGCTCACTTTGATCTTGATCAGTTAGAGCAGATGGATGTAAAGACCGTTTTCTTGCATGGTGAGCTTGAGGAGACCATTTACATGGAACAACCTCTTGGATTTGAAGCTCCCAAACAAGAAAAGAAGGTTTATCTTCTTAAGAGATCGTTGTATGGTTTAAAACAATCACCACACCAATGGTATAAAAGGCTTGACTCTTATATGCTATTTATTGACTTTTGTAAAAGTAAGTATGATAGTTGTGTTTACTTGCTTTTATATGTTGACGACATGTTGATTGCTTGCAAAACCATGCATGAAATAAATAAGTTAAAGAATCTCTTAAAGAAGGAATTTGAAATGAAAGACTTAGACAATGTAAAAAGAATATTAGGAATGAATATTATTAGAGATAGGAAAGAGAAAAAGCTATATTTGTCTCAAAGTGAATATATAACAAGACTAGTTAAAAGATTGAACATGCATGATAGGAATGCTAGTATTTCTTTTGGCAAGCATTTTAAATCGTCTATTGATGATTCACCTAAGACTCCTAGTGATATTGATGAATGCATGATATTCCATATGCTAATACTATTGGGAGTCTTATGTATGCCATGGTTTGTACTAGACCTAACCTTGCTCATCCACTTAGTGTTGTTAATAGATTTCTTGCTAATCCTGGTAAACAACATTGGAATGTTGCAAAGTGGATTTTAAGATATCTTGCATGTCATACGGATTTATGTCTTGTTTATGGTGGAGCAAATATAGTTGATAGTAAGAACATTGAACTTGTTGGATATGTTGATGCCGACTATGCTGCTGATATAGATAAACGTAGATCTTTGACTGGTTTTGTGTTTAGATTGTTCAATTGCACAATTAGTTGAAAATCTAGTTTACAGTCTATAGTTGCTTTATCTACAACTGAATTTGAGTATATTGTATTAACTGAAGCTATTAAGGAATCCTTATGGCTTAAGAGAATTGTATCTGAACTATGTTGTAGTGATAATGTTTATGTGACTGTATATTGTGTAGTCAAAGTGCTCTACATTTATCTAAAAATCATTCTCACCATGAAAGAACTAAACATATTGATGTTAGGTATCACTTTGTTAGAGATGTCATCAATGATGGTTTAGTTTCTGTTAAAAAGGTTGCTATGGATTTAAATGTTGCTGACATGTTTACTAAAACATTACCTTGTGATAAATTTAACCTTTGTGTGAGAATGTTGCAGCTTGATCATGGATGATAATTTTGTTATGGGAGTCTTTTTTTTAGAACTAGTTAGGTTATTTATCCTTTTTCTTTAGCTTATGATACATTGAAATCAAGGTGGAGTTTGTTATAATTTTTACTTTCAATTTATCATAAGTCAATTTAGTTTTAATTGGAATTAATTAAGTTATTGTTTACCGGGCTTAATTATCAATTAAATTAAATTAGATGAATTTGGACCAGGTTGTTTTTTTAGTTCTCAAAATAAAAGACCAATTTTTTGGCTGGGCCCAAAGATAGAAGAGCCCAACCCACTCTCCATTCTTGATCTGCTATAAACCTATCTTATTTCATTTGTCTTATGATGTATGGGCCTTTGAGTATGAGAGAGAGTGTGAGTCATTTGCATAATTAAAAGAGGACATTTAATAGAGAGAGAAAATAAGAGAGAGAAAATTTTGGGGGTTCACGTTTTTGGGTTTCTAAAAGAGAGTGATAAAATCAAGGATAAAATCAAGGGTTTTTCTTTAGATGAGAAATCGATTGGGTATTCCTTTTTCCTTTTCTTTCGATCTTCTCATTTGACCACCATTAGAGAAGGAGGACACTGTTCGGACGTTGCGGATTTGTTCGCCAGAAATCGCTTGTTGTGGAGTGGTTGCAGATCAGTTCGCCGACATTCGAAGCGGCTGAGTGTTGTGCAGACGTGAAGCCTCAAGTTCCCTTTTAAAGGTTGTATCTCTCCTTTCTTTAATCCTTTTTCTCTTGTTGGTTTTGTTATGAAAGAATCCAAGAAAACAATAAATGTTTGACTTGTTTTCTTGAACAAAGATAGGTTGAAGTTGCATTTTAGGTTTGAAATCTTTGATTCTTTCATATCTTTTATTGATGTTATGTTCTATGTTATTCTTGATGTAAATTTTGTATTCTCTTGAAGATCTCTAATAAAATTGTCTAGCAAACGCCTAAAAAACCTTTGCAAGTGGAGTAGGTCATCCACTATAAATTTATTGTGTTTCTTATCGTTCTTTACTGTTTTAAGCTTTCTTTTAATTCTGTCCAGCATTTAAATTACCTTAAAATCATATTCGAACCGTTGTAGAACGCCTATAGTTGGTCTAAAATTGGTTAAGCATTGGATTAGAGTCTTTTCTTTTTTCTTTTTTTTTAGAATTAAAAAGTATTGATTCAAACATTTAACGTTTAAGTGTGTGATATATGTTTTTAACTAGTTAAGTAGGCCCAAGATGACCTTTATATAAAATTTCTTTATATTTATTCGATAATTTTTTTTTTAAAAAAGCTAAAGAGCAAAAAACTCCTCCTATTTAGTCCATCTTTCTCTCATTCATTTATAATTATTTGTTCCATATTTTAATATCTTAAAATTAAATAAATACCAAAATTTGAGATGAATTTTATGTTTGTTATAAATACACTATTGTATATGGTGGATATCCATTAGATTATTTGGGGCTTACTCACTTTGATCACATGAAGTCTACTCACTTAGAACACTATAAATGTATAGTATGAAGCTTTTAAATAGAGATATACCAAAAAAAATCACTTGGCAATGACAAATCTATCTACTTTGCTCTATTTTCTCCATTGTGTTATTTTGTTTCTTAAGTTGTTCTCGTTCACAACACGGTATCAACACAAGCCTGGTCTACCATATTCTTTATCTCAAATTTGGTTTCATGATTTGTGTTATGAACCTTTCATATATATGTAGTGTATTTATATTATATATCTCGTATTTACCTTGTGTATTGAACTTTGAGAACCTATTATTTTGTGCATGTTGTCGTTTTTAATATATTATGATCAAAATGTTAACTTTTTTTTTCTTTCATAATTTTACAATTGAATTCATGGTTTACAATTTATCTCATTTTTCATGATGAGCTTGATGTGTAGTTCGATTCATAAAATTCAAATGCTCTTATGATTTTAACATAAAAATTGACAATAAGAAACACTCTATCTTGGGAACACCTTTACTTGGAGACTGACTTGGGAGTTGTTAGTCAATTTTGTGTTCTAGGTGTGTAGTAGTTAATTGGATTTTTTTAATGAGTTATTTAGCTATCTTTTCATGGATAAAGCATATATTGGACATATGTTTTATAAACAGAATGCAATATTACAATGCTACAATTTTTTTTAGTATGAATGTATGATGTACTTATTAAAATTCTAATGTAAGTATACTTCTTTATGATAGTTTTATCATGACAAATCTTACAAAATTAGATTTTTCAAATCATTAATGAAAATAAATACTTGTCATGGATTCTCGATGTTGAGATTCATTTAGATGTCAGAAATCTTGGAGAAACAATTAAAGAAGTAAATAATACATCTAATAAAAAAAAGACAAAAATCTATGATATTCCTTCACCATCATATTCTTGAGAGATTGAAAAAAGAATACCTTACGATAAAAGATCCCTACAACTTATGGTAAAGTTTGAAGCAAATGTATGATGATCAAGAAATTGTTATTTTTCCAAAAAGCTCATTCTGACTAGATGCACTTGAGGTGCATGATTTTAAATCTGTAAGGGAGTATAATTTAGTATTATTCAAAATTGAAATTGTATGGAGAGAAAATTACTGATAAAGATTTGTTAAAGTAGATATTATCTACTTTCTATGTCTCGAATATGCTTATGCAATAGCAATATCAAAAGAAAGGGTTTAAAAAAATTTTGAATTTATTTCATGTCTTCTCGTGGTCGAGGTCATGGTCGTGGTCGAGGTCGTGACTGCAGTAGAGGAAAAAATAATAATTCATTTCATTATGGTTATTCAAATTTTAAGAAGACCACAAATAATGGTGATCATTAAGAAAAACCTCCTCAAGGAAAAAGTTCTAAAAGTGTCGAAAACCAATACTTTCGATGTGGCATGAAAGAGCATTGGTCTCGTACTTGTATGCTTACCCACTCAGTAGACTATCAAGCATCATTAAAGGGGAAAGGAAAAAAATGTGAAAGCAAACTTCAGATTTCAAGAAGATGTTGTATTTGGCTCTTTCAACACGATGCATTTAAATGTTGCTAACTTTTTTGAATCTCCTGAAGAGATGATACAATTGAAGAAGTAGAAAATACTTCATATGAAACTATCCAATATTAGTGTTGTTTTTAATTTTAGTATATTTCTTGTATGTATTTCTGACGTAGGTTTGTGTTATAGGTAAATTTGGACAACCGGGTAAAACCCAATAACAGAAGACAATTGGGTTACATACAAGTCAGATCTGAAGATCTAGAATAAAATCGAGCCAAAGGTCCATGGAGTAGACGAGCTAGACTAGACGACCGGATCAACCCGAGTCGGGCCGACTCGACCTGACCTACACTTAATGCTCTCTGACTTAAGCATCAGAGTGGCTATGACAAGCACCACACCAGAGTGCAGTTTTATTTTCTCTCTTTTGCAGGTCATCTCTTTTCCCCAAGAATGAAAATTCAGTACTGGCCTCATGTACAAATCAGGTTCATACCCTCAGCTCGGATTTGTGTATCAACAGTTTGTTTTTTTTTCTTCTTCAGGTTTAGTTCTAAGACTTACTGTAATCATCTTTTGAATGAAGAATCATGACCGCTTCTCATATTTTAGCTTATTTAAAGATGAACAATGAAGATTTATGCTTGGTAGACAGTGCAACTACACACACCATACTTAAAAGTAGAAAATACTCTTCCAAATTCATAATGCCTGAAGCAAATGTCAATACTATATCATGTTCTACAAACTTAATTTAAGGTTTTGGAAAAGCAAACTTTATCTTGCCTAGAAGAACAAAATTTATAATTAATAATATTTTGTTATCTAGCCAATAAAAAAGAAACTTATTGAGTTTCAAAGATATACATGACAATAGTTATCAGGTTTAAATTAATAGTAAAAATAATATAAAGTGTCTCTATATCACATTTATTGTTTCACATGAAAAACATATATTAGAAACACTATCTACTTTTTCTTCTAGATTAACATATAGATTAACATATACGAGTAATTGAAACAGATACAATAATGGACCTGAAGTTCATAAATCTAGATTCATTATTTGACATGATTGAAATATCTTGGGTAAAAACTGATGAGAAAAATTATTGAAATGAAGATTATTCAAACCAATGAATTATTATGTGTTACTTGCTCAAAAAGAGAATTAATTATTAGACCATCACCAACTAAAATGAGAATTGAATTACCTACATTTTTGTGAACCTATTAACCCACAAAATAGAACATTTGGATATTTTATGGTTCTAATTGATGCATCTAGCAGATGGTCATATGTGTTTATTATCAAGTTGAAACATTGCATTTGCAAGGTTACTTGCTCAATTAATCAAATTAAGAGCACGATTTCCTAATTACACAATTAAAAGTATTTGTCTTGATAATACTAGTGAATTTACATCTCAAGCATTTAATATTATTGTATGTCATTGGGATATATATTGAACATCTTATAGCACAAGTTCATACTCAAAATAGTTTAGCAAAATCATTTATAAAATGTTTGCAATTAATTACTAGTTCAATGTTATGAGACCAAAGCTTCAAAAATCTTTATGGGGTCATCCAATTTTGCACGCAACATAGCTTATACGCACTAGACCAACAACCTATCATATATACTCCTCAATACAATTGACTTATGGGCAAGAGCAAAATGTTTCTCATCTATGCATATTTGGATATGCAATATATATTCCAATTGCTTCACCTCAACATACTAAGATGAGTCCCCATAGGAGGTTAGGAATATATGTTGAATTTGATTTCCCACCAATTATTAGATATCTGTGATAAGAATAAACATTTCATCCCACAATGTAAGCATTAGATCTTATTTGATTATACTTAGAATGATATGAACTGTCAAGGGTTTAATTTATTTTTAGTATTTTAATTAAT
The DNA here is from genome assembly GCA_036507285.1 of Trichosanthes cucumerina. Classification (NCBI taxonomy): domain Eukaryota; kingdom Viridiplantae; phylum Streptophyta; class Magnoliopsida; order Cucurbitales; family Cucurbitaceae; genus Trichosanthes; species Trichosanthes cucumerina. The sequence goes on from CM071841.1 coordinate 22,080,541, forward strand.
AATTTTGATGTTATTTTGTTGATTTTCTATTTTATCCTTTTGGGGGTGTTTGGTTTATGGGGTTGGGTTGGGTTGAGTTGGGTTAATAACCCAACTTCTTGTTTGATTCACCAACAATTATAACCGGTGACTTAATAACCCAACCCCATGGACTTGAGTTATTAACTCAACCATACGGTACTTTTCGGCGGCGGTCCGACAACTTCCAATGACGGTCCGATGACTTTTCGACGACGGTCCGACGACTCTGCGACGACGATCCGGTGAGATGAAGAAAGTGGAGAAAAGAAGAAGATGATGAGAGTTTTGAAGTGTGCCTTTAAGTTGCTAATACTCTAGTTTAAATAGGCACAAAAAAGTCTTAATACTTTTAGAACAAGGAATTCTAATTCTTTTAGGAAAAGAAATCCTAAACCTTTTTAAAACAGAAATCCTAATCACTTTTTAAACTTTGAAACACTCTTTCCTAATCCTGATCAGATTATCCAAAGATTCAAATTTAAAACAAATACAATTAAAACACCTAATTTTACGGGGCGTCACAATATACCCATCTAAGAAAAACTTTCGTCCTCGAAAGTTGCTAGAACTTTACAACGGTCACGTCGTCGAGCCATAATCTAAACTTAAACTCTAAACTACCTTAGCACAAGAACAAAGAAGTCAAAAGCATAGCATAACAAGTGTCAACACACAAATAACTCAAATAACTTTAACTACTTTACAAAATAAAAGCAAACCTGGAGATAACGAGGCGACTTCCTGCGATAGACTATAAGGATTGTTGCCTATGATGTAGGCGAGTATGCATAATCTAAAACCCATGCTCTGATACCAACTGCAACATCCTAATTTTTCAAACTCAAAATTTCCTAGGGATGTTACTAAGAAACACCGCCTGCACCGAAAATTTCGGTAGCATAACGACACTGCTAGGAACTTGATGACATATCTAATATTTTGTAGATATGCAACTTCAATATGACATAAAATATTTAAGTATGTTGGCATATTTTTAAAATCTTCACAAGGTAAACTATTTATTTCATTCTAAAGATGTCCATAAACAATGCATGTGTTTAGACAAATTTAAATAAACGCTCTTCATATGCAAAGTATTAATACTAAATTAATACCTACCTAAATTAAAATAAAAAAGTAGTGGTGACCATGTGCATAAAAAAAAGAATAAAGTTCATATTGAAGAGAAAAGTTCTAAACAATGAATTTTATTGGAAAAGAAATATTGATATCAAAACCCAATATCCATTAGTTTTGCAAATATCCCTAACATACATTTGGCAACTGGTAATATATTGTAATTTTATAATTGATCACATAATTGAGTTTTGAAATTGTAGACAAATGTGTTTGTATTTGATTTGTTGTGAAAACAAAGTAAGAAAAAAAGTCAGAAAAAAATTAGACCTTTCACTTTACATAAGATAAAAATGATTTTTAGAGGAGAAGAAAAATTGATATCAATCTCAATAACCAGTATTGTTCTAAATATCCCATACATCTTGCAAATGGTAGTATATATTGTAAATTTGTAATTGATCTCATAATGAAGTTTTGAAATTGTAGACAAATATGTTTGCAATTGATTTGGTGGAAACAAAAAAAGTAAAGAAAAATAGTTTTACAAAAAACTGCACCAGATACCCATGACATAATAACTCAACTCTGCAAACCAAACACTGAATTCCTGACTCAACTCAACTCAACTCTACAAACCAAACACTGATTTCCAGAACTCACTGAAAAAATAACTCTGCACAACTCAACTCAACTCAACCCAACTCTGCGATCCAAACGCTCCCTTTATGTCATATTAAGTAGGGGTATTTTTGTCATTTATTATGATGTAGCATTTAGGGTTTGGGAAGCTATATAAAGCTTGGTCATTAGGCTGTACAAAAGGATAGTTTTTGACGTATGATTGAAGTTTTCTGTGTATGATGTTTGAGCCACATTATCACCTATTTGCAATTCTAGAAGCCAGAGTTTCAATCTAAGAACATTTAGGTAGGTTTGATCAGCTTGTTTGTGGAGTGTTCAACCCTTGAGCGACGAATCAGTTCCTTACCTCTTGGTCTTCGATCAACAAGGTAATCCTTATCTAATCCTTCCCTTGGAATTGAGATTGAATTGATTTGGGAGTTTTAGTGTTTGAGAATGAGGAGTTCACATAACCAAAGGGTTTCTAATTCCAGTTTACTAGGGTTTTCATATCATTCGGTATCAGAGCTTTGACTCTAGATCAGATCTATCATTCTTTTGTTTGTTTTTTCTCATCTATACTTTGAATTTTTGTTTCCTAAATTCTTGTCTCTTTTATTAAAAAAAAAATTACTTGCAAATTGATCCACGTGTTTCATCTTTTTGAACAAATAACTGTTTATGGTTCTATTCCGACATAATCTTTTGAAACAATTATATTTTATTTGATCATATTTGGAGAAAAATTTAACCATAAGCCCTTTTATTCAAAATTCAGAGAGTAGATTCCAAAAGCATGCCTATTTTCTTATAAATTTGTTCTTTGAAAATTTTTCTACTGCACATCTCTAGAATTTGCTGCATTTGCCTATTTTAATTATGTATTCTAAACTCCAAATCGATTGATTCAAGTACCTAAAATGAGGCCAATCGACTTAATTTTGAAGGAAAAATATTTATTCTGAGGAAAGTGTTGGGTTTTATGTCTTAAAACTCGTGGGTTGTTAAGCTGAATGTCATTCTATTTTGCAATAAAGATGTTATTGAGGTTTATTCAGTAAAAGTGTTATTAAGTAATGTGAATTATGTATTTTATAACCCTAATCCAATAAAGAGCCCTTGGCTATAGGATGTATACTTGAACTTTATATATGACATAAAAATGGATCAATTTCAAGTTATAGCCAGAACGATCTATAGTATAGGGATAAGGTTGGATACCTTATCCTGGGGACACTATGGACGCGACCCACTTTGTAAATTACAAACGATGTGATCCTAAATCGTTCATATGGATCCATGCGAGTGGGGGCGTCCTATGAGAGAGTAGATTCCAAAAGCATGCCTATTTTCTTATAAATTTGTTCTTTGAAAATTTTTCTACTGCACATCTCTAGAATTTGCTGCATTTGCCTATTTTAATTATGTATTCTAAACTCCAAATCGATTGATTCAAGTACCTAAAATGAGGCCAATCGACTTAATTTTGAAGGAAAAATATTTATTCTGAGGAAAGTGTTGGGTTTTATGTCTTAAAACTCGTGGGTTGTTAAGCTGAATGTCATTCTATTTTGCAATAAAGATGTTATTGAGGTTTATTCAAGAAAAAAGTGTTATTAAGTAATGTGAATTATGTATTTTATAACCCTAATCCAATAAAGAGCCCTTGGCTATAGGATGTATACTTGAACTTTATATATGACATAAAAATGGATCAATTTCAAGTTATAGCGTAACGATCTATAGTATAGGGATAAGGTTGGATACCTTATCCTGGGGACACTATGGACGCGACCCACTTTGTAAATTACAAACGATGTGATCCTAAATCGTTCATATGGATCCATGCGAGTGGGGGCGTCCTATGCAATGGGTTTGCATATGACTGGACTGCGAAATAGTCACTTAGGGGTTGTTTGGGGCGCTGAGTGAGTTATAATAACAGAGGGTTATAATAGTATGTGGGTTATTATAGTCTGTGGAATCATATTATTGATGGGGATCCGATCCCCTTGAGCAGCGAAAACGAGTTTGAGATCGTAATTGCTTGATTGTTTTAGTTAGAAACAAAAACCAGTACATTGACAAAACAGAACAAACATGCTTATCTAATCCTAATTAGACATGGAGATATACATGCAAACATGTTGGAAATTACAATTAAACTAAAAGGAAATAGTAGGGAATTACCTTTGTAGCTTTTCGTCAAACAACAACTCTTTGCTCCAATGTTCAGCAACGAAGCAACTCTGCTTCTCTGCTTCTACAACAGGGAACTACCACGAGGAAAACCCTCTATCCTCTGAGTTTTGCTTAGACCTTTTTCTTTGGTGGGAAGGAATTCCAACGATTTGGAAGAGAGTGAGAGGGAATTGTGAGAGAGAGAGAGAATTTCTTGCTCAGAGCAAAACCGTCAATTGAATTTTTTTTTTCATCTGTCCTTTTCACCAGAAGAAAGACTTCACAGGGTAACTCCCCACTCCCTATCGAGGGGGGAGTTGGGGAATAGTGAGAACGTCTCCTCCTGACACGTTTCCAATTAATATTAAATTAATTAATCAATTATTAATTAATTATATCAAATTAAATCATATTTAATTCAACTATAATATTAATTGAATGATTAAATCATATTTAATCATTTCACCCTTTAACCTATAGTTTAATGTACATCTCATGCACATTAGGTTTTAACCTATAGTTTTCAAATATGAATCACATTCACTTTTGAATTTAATATTTGAACTCTTTCAAATATTCAATTCTCTCATATAATTTAATATGAATCATATTCACATTAAATTTATAATATATAGTTCCAAAACTATATATTATATCGTATCAATATACATTAAGTTTATTTCCTTATGAATTTGAACATTTCAAATTTAAATGATCTAAGAACCCTTTACGAGCTAGAAGGTGGACCTAATGGACCTACATATCAGAAGCTCCAACGATACGAGATTATGCGGTTAATCTCATTAACCTCCCAATCAACATTCGTTAACTGCGGGAACACTCCACTAAAGTCTCGCAGCTGCACTCTTCTCATTGCAGATATATTTCTGTGTGCACGGATATTGACCAATAAGAGCAAGTCAATCCTTCACGAATGTTCGTAACACCAGTTGGGTCAAATTACCGGTTTACCCTTGGGTTACATCTTGTGCCTTAAGTACCAGTGCTCCTCTAATGAACAATTTGTTTGTGGTCTTACCAACAAACAGAGTCCCTCTCGGGCCAATGAGAGGGTCGGACCTTTTGTTCAAGTCCCGGAGACACCACTTAAGGGAACATTCCTCTACTTACCCCAGTCTTATGTAATCTCATTACATTAGGATATCCCCACTCACATGTTATCTACACGAACACGTTAGGATCACAGTGTTTGTATCATATACAAAGTGGGTCACATCCATAGTTTTACCAGGGTAAGGTACCCAAACCTTATCCCCTAACTATAGACCCTTTAGGTCAGATCTCGAACCAAGATCCTTTATATGTACACTACATTCAGTTAAAGATACATTTAACAACCTTAGATGTTTAGTTTATTGGATTTAGGGTTTAAACAAAGGCAAATTCGTAGATAACGAAACAAACAATAACTCTTTATTGAAATAATAACACTTTATTACAATAATTAGAACATAATTACAAACTACGAGTTTTAGGGCACAAACCCCAACAATTATATTATTAAAATGCAAAGTAATATAGTCTGGGGTTATAATAACCTGTGTTTGGGGTGCATAGTATTCCACAGGTTATAATAACATAGGTTATTATAACCTGTGCCCAAAACAACCCTTTAGACTTTATATCTCCGTTTACTGTCTTAACTGACCATATTCCTACGCTGACCTAGGTAACTCGATCTTAATCATGAGCGCGCTATGAACTCCTGTTTATTCGGGATTATCCTTAGATTTGCATGGGTGAAGTTCCTCGAGATCACCGACTCAATAACCCTCCCAAGGATAAGATCGGGTAGATAGCTGGAAACATAGTTCTACAAGATGGAATTCACTCTTACCCGCTTTAGGGATTAGTAGAGAGGTTGTTCCCTTAAGTGTTGACTCCGGGTCTTGAACAATGGTCCCACCCTCTCATTGGCTCGAGAGGGATTCAGTTTGTTGGCTGGACCACAAACCAATTGTTCATTAGAGGATCAATGGGACTTAAGGAACAAGAAGTAATTACAGGGGTAAAACGGTTGATTTGACCCAACTGTAATTACGAACGACCTGTGAAGGATCGACTTACTAATCATTGTTATATCGAGTGGATAGAAATATATCTATAGTGAGGATAGTGCAACCACTAGGCTTTAGTGGAGTGACTCGGTGGTTAACGAATATTGATTAGCTAGGCTAAAGAGTTTGACCAATTAATCTCGTATCGTTGGAGCTCATGATCTGGTAGGTCCATTATGTCCCCCTTACTAGTTCGGACTAAACCTTGTAACAATTTGAGAGAAAAGAATTTGAATTGTTCAAATTCGATTTTTGGAAAAAAGCGTTAATTATATGCAATATATTTAATGTAATGACCCTAAATGTCAAAGGAAAGCCTAACTACGATGTTATTTAGGACACACTGTTCGTGCCGAAATCTTAAAACATGCCAAGAAAGTTTAATAGAATAAGCAATTCCTACAAGTGTACTCAAAACAAGAAAATTCCCAACAACTCTCTAAGTACTAAACTAGGCTTAAAGAAAAAGAAAGGACTTCATAGCCTCACAGGTGGTCACCGTCATCAGCTAACTCAGGATCAAACCCTATCAACAATCAAAACAACAAAGATAGTAGTGTGAGTATTGAGAATACTCAGTAAGTAGCCTACTCAAGTCCAATATACAACAAAGCATCAACAAACAACAAGTATCAACCATACGAGCACGCTAGCACTCAAGTCCCTATTCGAAGTCCTCTGACCCTAGCCTTCCTTCATGCACTCTACTACCCTGGCTTCACAAACTGAACCCCCAAAATTTAGGGTTGTTACAGTTGGTATCAGAGAGGAACCTCTCCCAGTAAGATGTGCTTCAGAGACGAACCAAGATGGAAGTTGGCGAACATGTGAAGCCCGAGGAAGAGGGGTACATGAATGAACCAAGTCCACATCTAAATGAGAGGGATCCTGAAGATATGAAAGTATGGTGCCCGAGGAAGAGGGGTACATGAATGAATCGAGTCCACATTCGAATGAGAGTGATCATAAGGATATGAAAGTATAGTCGAGAAAGGCTTAAAAGAATTGATAGCTACTATCTATACCAACAAGGTGCACATTCCTTCTCGCAAGCGGCTCAAGAATGGTATGGATGATATGGTGACGTGATCAGGTTCGTAGGAGATCCTGGGTCTGGGGTGTTACATTTAATATTTCATAGTTTAATTATGAATTAAACTATGATAAAGAAGAGATGGACATATTTAAATATGATTTAAATATTGGTTCGGTTTAAAACATGAATAGGGATTCATGTTAGAACGATCGATTTAAGAAATCGGAATTGGTCCAATTATTTAATTTGATATTAAATTAAATAATTATTTAAAATTAATTAATTAAATTGTTTAATTAATTAAATTAATAAATTAATTTTGAATTAAAATTAAAAGAAAATTCAAATTCAAATTTGAATTAAAATTGGACCAAATTCACAATTGTGTGAATAAGCTACTTTGGTTTTCAGATTCACACAAATTGGCCACCTCCTTCTTCAATTATCCTTCTCATTTTCATGTTTTTATCTTCTCCTAACTTGAAGAAACTTTTAGTTTGGTTTAATTGAAGAAGAAACACATGGATTAAAGGGATTTTGCAGAAATTTTCTTTTTCACGTTTTTGAGACCCTTCTCACTTCTCTCTTCAAATTCTCTCAATCTAAGATCCCACAATCTGTTTTAAAGCCCGATGATAGAAGAGAAGACACTAGAGATGTTCCACAACTAGTTTTTCATTAAAGATTACCCACGGATTAGGAGAATTTTGAGCAATAAAGGTATGTATTCTTATTCTCTGTTTTTCTAGTTTTGAGCATGCTTTTTATTTTATAAAATTGATCAACTTAGAGTACTCAAGATCCAAAATTGCTTCCGCTTTCTTATATGGACTCCTTCAATTGGTATCAGAGCAATTATGGGTACTCAATTTGATTCAATTTGACTTGTGGTGGGTGTAATTTTGAAATCCATTTTTTCTGGGCGTCTAAAGTGATTTTCGGGATTTGGCATTTAAATTGAGCATCAATTTGTGCTTTATTTTCTAATTGCTCAAGCGTGTTTGAGCAATAATGTGTGAAGAAGAGTCTGTAAAAGTTTTAAGTCGATCAGAGTCCGAGAAGGCCTACAATTTGAAATTTGAAGCTGAAGAGGTCTTGAAGTTCTAAAACAGAGGCAGTTTCGGTTTCATTTTTCATCTTTCTGCTTCAATCTTTATAGTTCGCGCGTGCAAGGGACTTCTCAAATTGAGAAGAAAGTTGACGTTAGCTTACATCAGCAAACCGGTTCAGCTACTTTTGGATCTATTTGAGGTCGATCAGCTCGATTTTTGTTCGATTCGGGCAATTTTAGACTGGTTCTGACTAGATTAAGCATGATTCTAATGTTTTGGAGGTCTGGTTCATCAATTGAAGGTTCGGTTCAATGTTTTACAACCTGATTCAACCTTTTGAAGGTTCGGTTCACACATTTACAAGCAGGTTCGACCAAAATTCGAAGCGTTCGAACTGGGTCGACCATATTTCTAGATTATTATTGTAATATTTTCGTTGTTTGCTTGCATTTGATGACAAAGTCAGTCTACTTTAGTGTATTTAATTAATTATGCATTTGTGAATGTATGTTTTAATTGAAATCATTGATTTTATGTGCATAAAGTATGCCATATAGATTTTAAAATCCCACCATAGGAAGCATGCTACATGCATTGAAAGTATGTTATAAGTGTTATAATATATAGTATGCATGTATTTGGGTTTCATAACAATTAATATAAGAGTTATATTAATTTATGAAACAAATGTTATATGTTTTAATTATAATTAATATAAGGGTAATATAAATTAAAAATTAAACATATAATTGTCATGCATTTATTCTTGTGATGAATATGTTATAAATGTATGTTTATTCATGTGATGAATCGTCAAGCACTTTATAATTCACTTTATAACATAGAAATGCATGTAACCTAAGGTTAATTAACTAGTTTTAAAATGGGTTTTGAATGGGAATTAATTAGACCTTAGGGTTTCTAGTTCTAAGATTAGAATTAAACAACCAATAATTTATAAACTATGATTAAAGAGGAGCTCTGTCTAAGGAAGGTTCTGGCTAGGTTGGGGTATTTAAGCTGGCGAAAATAGAACACCCCACCTGGGAACGAACCTAAAAGTGAATTTAATTCAGAGGTTTATAAATTACTATTCGTGAGTGGCGTTTATTAAAAAGTTAATAAATTAAACTCATAGACCTAGGTTTATTAAAAGGTTCATTGACTTAGGTAATTCCAGTATAATTGTTATATTGGTAGACTTAGGTCATATTGTTTTAGCCGGAATATGCCTAAGTAAAAATATACCCAAACCGTTTAAAATACTTAGTGGGAGTGGAACAGTATATATGATATATCAATTTTCTCTTATGCTCTCAGCGAAGTTCACACCGTGAGATTTATGCTCGGCCTCGTGATGTCAATAGGGCATCCCCATGCGAATGGTGCTTGCATAAATCAAGAGCAAGGTGAATGGAGAAAGTATTTATAGTAAGTGGGAGAAGGAAGTGTGTTAACACATCCTACGGTCTCCTCCATTAGGTTGGACCGTGAGATTCCCATGTTCCACCTGCATGTTGCCCGAAGTAGCACCATCCATTTGAAGGAATGTAACATGGGATTCAGAACAACTCAAACTCCAGAAATGGATAGGGTCTCTTAGGTCCATTCCCAACTTTGACTTTCCAATTCGGTAACATTGTTGGGACCGACCTCTGAGGTCTGAAAATGACGGGTCACACTTACAAGATTACTAAGTGTTAGTGAATTCTTGACTAAAGTAGCGAAAACGTTATTTAACATTTAGTCAAGAATATCTTGGTTCAGTGAAGGAGTGATTGACTGCCCCACGGTAGCGGTTGCTAACTCACTGAAGTATCGTTATAAAAACAATAATGAGTTTATGGGTACATTATTACTTTTGCTAAATTCTTAATTGGATGCATATAATGTGTTAGAAGTAATTCACTAAATAGAATATGTTCTATTTTCAGCATGTTGAGCTCTTTAATTCAATTACTCGCCTCCGATAAATTAAACGACGATAACTATGCGACCTGGAAATCAAACTTGAATGCGATTCTTGTTATCGATGATCTAAGGTTCGTCTTAACAGAGGAATGCTCTCTCCCTTCCAGCTCGTCTGTAACCCGAATAGTTTGTGATGCATTTGATAAATGGACTAGGGCTAATGATAAGGCCCAAGTCTACATCTTGGCCAACATATTTGATGTGCTAGGTAAGAAACATGAGGGGATTATCACCGCCAAGGAGATCATGCATTCATTACAGGTGATGTTTGGACAATTGTCCTCATCGGTCCGTCATGATGCCCTCAAAGATGTTTACAACTCCCATATGATGGAGAGGAAAGTTGAGAAGACAAAACAAAGTAAATATGATTTACTCGTTGTTGAAACATGTTTAGTAGAACATGATGATTCAACCTGGATACTAGATTCAGGATCCACCAACCATGTGTGTTCTTCTTTTTAGGAAACTAGTTTCTGGTAGCTACTTGCTTATGGTGAGATAATTCTCAGGGTTGGAACAAAAGAGGTTGTCTCAGCTAAAGCAGTGGGAGCTGTAAAGTTATTGTTTAGAGATCGATTCATTTTACTAGAAAATGTACTTTTGGTTCTTGGAATCAAAAGAAACCTTGTATATATCTCTTGTTTACTTGAACATATATATAAAGTATCTTTTGATCATAATGAAGCGTTCATGTGCAAAAAAGGTGTACGTATATGTTCTGTTAAACTTGAAAACAATGTGTTAAGACCAACAGAGATAAAAGCTATTTTGAACACCGAGATATTTAAAACAACTGATACTCAAAATAATAGGCAGAAGCATTCTCCAAGTACCTATCTTTGGCACTTGAGACTAGGTCACATTAATCTCAATAGGATTAGGAGATTGATTAAGAGTGGTCTCCTAAGTCTGTTAGAAGACAACTCCTTACCACCATGTGAGTCCTATCTTGAGAAAAAAAATGACCAAACGACATTTTTTTTAAAGGAAGTTATAGGGCCAAAGAACCCAACTCATGCATTCGGACCTTTTTTCTGAAAAAGGTTATAGGGCCAAAGAACCCAACTAGTACTGAACCGGTCAAACCAACGCAACTCATAGAAGCCCACTTTCTTTTCTACAACAACTTTTCTTTCTTAGCTTTTTCTTATCTAAAATTATCCTTTTAAGCCTATTTTTTTGTTCATGTGATTTCGACATACTTAACTTTGAGTGTATTAAATTTCACTTAATTTCAAGAGCCCTAACTATTTTTACCAAATTTACCAAGCTACCCTGTCATAAACCATAGTCCCTATAGTTTCTGACATTGTAATCAAAGAGTGTATTTTTGTTAATTAGGGTTATTTTGTGAATATGTGCATACACTCTTACTTGTTTGCAATGCTCATCTAAATTCTAAACACTTGCAATTAGTTTCAGAACTTAAAAAAATATAAAAATTGTCTAGTTGTTTTCTTTTCTTTGTTCATCTCACATAATTTCTTGAATCTTGAATCTTAAAAATTCTTGATTCTAGATATCTTGTTTTTGTTATTTCCTTTCCTAGTTTGTTAGATCTTAAACATTAGATTCTTGATTTCTAATTTTCATTTTTTATTCTATTGTTCTTTGCTTGAATTTGACACTTTACAATCATTCTTGCTTGGTTTGTTTCTAGCTTACTTCTCTGATCTTGGTTGCAAAGTCTTGGCTTTTAGCTCATCACCCTATCTTTGAGAGATATTGCATCTTGTAAGGGAGAGCTTACATTAAAAAGAGTAAACACGAGTGAACTCCATATGTTGAGTGAAACACGTGAGAGAGTGAATTGTGAGGTCCAATTTTCTTTATGCTAACATCTTTTTGCAGCCATGTATGCACAAAGGAGATCTCTAAGAAATGACCATAATGTCTGATCGAAATAAGCCTCCTCTGTTCTTTGGAGTATTTCCAATCCAGAGGAGTACCATTATTAAGAGAAGGAAATTGATGTCATATTTGATCACCACCATTATAGTGAAAAGAGAAATGTAAAATTTATCATCTCTTCATTTGAGGATTATACCCAAACATGCTGGAATGTTTTGGTGTCGAAAAGGAGAAGATTATGCAATACCCTCATGGAAAGAGATCAAACTTATCTAATAAGGAAGCATTTTATTTCCAAGTCTTTCCACAAATTGCAAACTTTATGACAAGGGAGCAAAAGTGTTGAAAAATACTATGAAGAGATGCTTGCATTGCTGTAACACCCCTAATTTTTCAAACCCAAGACTCTTAGGGACGTTACTAAGCAGCACCGTCTGCGCCAAAACTTTGGCAACATAACGACGTTGCTAAGACAAATCCACATTTTTCCTAACCTGTTTAAAACATAAAACACTCCAAAGTTTTATTAAAACACCCATCCTCTTCAAACTACAATCAACAAGAGGTTGGATTTCCAACAAATCAGGAATTTACAACAGTAATGCCACAACATGAAGAAAATGAACTAAAGACTAGCTTCACAATTAAGAAGAACAAGACCGTAAAACACCCTATGAGTCAACCATCAAGGAAACTTGACAACATACATAAAATCTCAATCTATCAAGAAGATACAACGGAAATATAAAGTACTAGAACAACTACTATGAGTTGAAAGTCACCAAAGAACATCCTTATAGCCTCGCCAAGTTGCCTCCATCGTCATCCATCCCATAGTTTAGCTTTTATCTGCAAACAAAAAAATAACAAAGAAAGGAATGAGTATAAAAATACCCAATAAGTAGCCCACTTACGTCCAACCCTATTTCAACAAAAACAAACAACAAGATTCATCTACTAAACTCATTCAATCTCAAACAGGTCTCACATTTAGCACACTTCAGCCTAAGCTCCCTGTGGTAATAACTCGAGCTCTACCTTCGGTCTTGGAACTTTGATTACGATGCAATGAGAGAAAGCAACTCTCACGCCACTACACACTGATATAGAGCAGAGCAGAAACGTATCCCACACGCCCTATGGGGAATCACCCCTAAGCCAACACGGGATAATGAAAAGCAACCACTCCCTGATGGGGACGTACCCTAGGCTCTCACAACATAGCAAGCAATCATAGAGCAGTGAGGTACGTAACCAACATGCCCTATGGAGAATCGCCCCTAAGCTAGCACGAGATAATTGAAAGCAACCACTCCCGGATCTCATCGTGGACTCACCCCAGTCTCACAAGCCTATCATATATCGTCAACCTAGAGGTTTCGACTTGTTCAGGCATAACTTAGGGTCTAGTAAGTGCTGGATTCCGCGCTTTATAAGGTTACTAGGGGTTCTAACTAGGCATTCCTAATATTCTCGATCCATTGTCAAGGGTCCCAAATGCAACTAGGTTCTCGCTTTTAGCAAACAACTCAAACTATCCAGATTCCACTTTCAGACCACACTCACCTAGACGTCTGACCTAGCCTTACCCTAAGCCCACATAGGATTCCTCAACTCCTTTTTGTACGTTAGTATATGCCTCCCTAACTAGCATGCTAACATAGCTCAGACCCGCCCCAGGACGCTCGTAAGCTATGTCTCACTCCGAGTTTGTTGCCACACTCATTGTGACTCACCTCGAAGCATTCTCGTCTTTGGTCTGTTGCCATGACTACTATGGCTCACCACAAGACATCATCAATACACATACTCCTTGCTATTTTCTCGCCACACAAGGCTGCAGGACAATGTTCCCTAAATAAGGAGAGTAAGATAGGAACTACTAGCCTGAGGGGTCCTATGACACAACTCTCTTGACTTAGTACCAAAGTCATATTTAGAGATACATACTAACAATCATGTGAACAATACAAGGTACATAACATTTATGATCCACAACAACACATGCATCAAACAACACCCAAGTCAACCCAAAGTTGACTAACAACCACGATTCACATTCAGGCTTACTTTACTCCTTACCTCATATCTAGTGTGCGAGGGATAATCCAAATGGCTACTTACCGTTGCCAATCTAAAACCCATAAAATATGCTATCAAGCACCTAGTTTGTTAAACTAGAGCCTAACAACACAAACAATTCAACCCTCATCTCACATAATAAGACACATAGTCCATTGATACATGATAAATATGATCAAACATAATTCAGAGGTTCATGATAACATACACATAATCATGTCAAGTATAAAGCTCAGAAAACATAAAAAGACACATAGCCCATAGATACATGATAAATATGTTCAAACATGATTCATAGGCTCATGATAACATATACATAATCATGCCAAGTATAAAGCTCATAAAACATATTAGGACACATAGTCCATAGATACATGATCAATATGATCAAACATGATTCATAGACTCAAGATAACATACACATAATCATGCCAAGTATAAAGCTCATAAAACATACTAAACAAGTTCCATAAACTCTTTAAATAGCTAAACCAAAGTTTAATGCTAGAAACAACTCAAGAATGCACAAACAAGCAATGCCGATCACCTTGCTCCTTCACTTAGGAGCTTGGTTTTAATCCAAATGACTACTTACCTTGTGTTTGAAGATTCACAAAAAGAGTGTGTGCCCCTAAACAACCATAACAAACATAAGAAGTTGAAATTGGACGGGCTAGATCAACTCCGGCGAACGACGGTGGTCCAACGACTTCCGGCGACGGTCCGACGAAACTCTGGCGGTGGTCCGACGAGATGAAGAGTGTGGAGAAAAGAAGAAGGAGAAGAAGATAAGAGTTTTGAGGTACACCCTTTCGGTTGCAATTACACTAGTTTAAATATGTAGCAAAAGTCCTAATCCTTTTTAGAAAAGGGAATCCTATTTTTAGAAAAAGAATCCTAATCCTCTTTTAACAAAAGAGATCTTAATCCCCTTTTTTCAAAAAAACATAAATCCTAATCTTTTTAGACTTTGAAACACTTTTTTCTAAAAAAACTCTAGATTCTTAATCCTTATCCAATTATCCAAAAATTCAAATTTAAATCAAATACAATTTAATGCATCTAATTTTACGGGGCGTTACAATTGCTTGAGGAGATTAATTTATATGAGAATGAAGACACTACTATGGACCGATTCTACCAAGGACTTAATGAGAAGATTGCCAAGATGATTGTTGAAGGAGAAGAAATTCGACCTTGTGAGGATTTGGAAGAGATGGTTGACATTGCCACCAAAATAGAAAGGAAACTCCAACGAAGATCTTTAAGGTACACTAAATCTAAGTCTACCTCCAATGCCAATACATTTGTGAAAAATGTTAGTTTACCTACCATGTATGAGACTTTTGATAAAATAGGATGTAGAAAAGAGAAACTTATCATTGTTGTACCTATGCATGATAATGATATTTCTTGGTTTAGATATATCTGTCCTTGTCTCTTTAAGAGATAAAAGACATTTCAACTTTTCAAACTCTCTTCTGGGGGTTCAATCCAATCTCGAAAAAGGACCAATCTTCTTCAATTGTTATCCAAATTTTACTCTTTCATTACAAGGTCCAAACATCCTATCTTCTGCTATACAATAAATCTTAATATTCAAGAAGAATCTCAATCTGTAGTGATGATTTTTAGAATTTATTACAAGCTCATGAATACAAACATCTCTCCAAGAGCCTTGAGGTCTTCTTCAAAGGGATCTACAACTCTCATAGAAGCAAATCTAGATAAGTCCTCAATCATTGTTCCAAAAGGTTTATGTTGGAAATGTTGGAGTTTGTACCCTAAAACTCGTAGTTTGTAATTTTGTTCTAATTATTGTAATAAAGTGTTATTATTTCAATAAAGAGTTATTGTTCGTTATTTACAATATTGCCCTTGTTTTAACCCTAAATCCAATAAACTAAATATCCAAGGATGTAAAATGTCTCTTGAACTGAATGTAGTGTACATAAAAATGATCTCGGTTTGAGATACAACCTAAAGGGTCTATATTAAAGGGATAAGGTTTGGGTACCTTACCCTAGTAATACTATGGATGTGACCCACTTTGTATTTGATACAAACACTGTGATCCTAACGTGTTCGTGTAGATGACATGTGAGTAGGGATATCCTATGTAATGAGATTACATAAGACCGGACCGCGAAATAGTAACCACTAGATGTAACTCCGTTGACTAGCTAGGTTTCTATTTCACTAGGATGACCTAGGCAACTTGATCTCAACCCTGAGCAGGTTACAAACTCCTGTTTGCGAGGGATTGTCCTTTGACTAGTATGGGTGAGAGTAGTCAGATTCGCCGACTCAATATGCCTACCTTTTTGGGGACAAGACTGAGTGAGCAGCTGGGGACTTAGCCTAGCAAGATGGAATTCACTCCTTCCCACTTACTAGGGTAAGTAGATGAATGTTCCCTTAAATGGTGTCTCCAGGACTTGAACAAAGGGCCCGACCCTTTCATTGGCCCGATAGGGACTTCTATTTGTTGGTAGGACCACAAACAAATTGTTCATTAGAAGAGCACTTGTACTTAAGGTACAAGATGTAACCCTGGGGTAAAACGGTAATTTGACCCAGCTGGTGTTACAAACATTCGTGAAAGATTGACTTGCTGTTATTGGTCAATATCTGTGGACACAGAAATATATCTGCAGTGAGAAGAATACAGTTGTGGGACTTTAGTGGAGTGTTCCCGTAGTTAACGAATGGTGATTAGGAGGTTAATGAGATTAACCGAATAATCTCGTATCGTTGGAGCTTCTGATCTGTAGGTCAATTAGGTCCACCTTCTAGCTCGTAAAAGGTTCTTAGATCGTTTGAATTTGAAATGTTCAAATTCATTAGGGAATAAATGTAATGTATGTAGATACATTATAATATAAAGTTTTGGAACTATATATTATAAATTTAATGTGAATATGATTCATATTAAATTATATGAGAGAATTAAATATTTGAAAGAGTTCAAATATTATTTTAAATGTGAATGAGATTCATATTTGAAAACTATAAGTTAAAATTTAATGTGCATACACTACAACAAATATTAGATTCTATAGCATTTCATTATAGCATTCACTTAAATTAGCTATGAAAAGAAGAGGTGTGTTGGCTTAAAAACATATTAAAAATAGGCGCTAAATAAAAACTTTTGAGCGCGCTCACGTTACTTTTAGATACTCACCTTTTCAAACATTGGTTCTTCTCTCTCATTTTTACAAAATAGGCACCGGATGCTTCTTCGCTCTCACTTTTCCAAAATCTGCACCACTTTCTTCAAGCTTCGACACCTTCCATTCATCGAGTAATCGGACGGGTCAAACACAAACTCTGTTTTCCAGAAGTGGCGCTGGTTTTTGCATCTTTGCCCTATATTCTTTCTTGGACTTTCTTTGCATTCAGCTTATTGCTTCTTTTTTTGTTCTTTATTTCTTCTTTTTCCTTTTAATGATTCACATAGGGTTCAGAGTTTTTGGGTTGATCTTTCTAGCCATGTGGTTCTGTGAGCTCTGATTCTCTTTGATAGATAATACTTCTTTCCTTTTCTTTTTTCCCCCTAAATCCATTTGGTTTTTTCCATGAAGTTGGGTTGGGAAAAGGTTGGAAACCTCGTTGTTCTTGATTTCCATGTTTACCTAGTGAGGTACAACTTTACTTTGAATTTTGGGGTAAATTGCTTGGTCTTTAAACTTTACTTTAACTAGTGATGTAGTGTTTGCTTTTTACGCATTTATTTCTTGGCCTTTCTACTTTCTTCATTTTAAAATTAACGACCATCTAAAAACTTCTAATTATCAAGAATACCACGCAGTTTTGTCTTTTATTTGCATCGACATGGTGGCTCCATGAAAATATATCCATTATCATTTGGTTGAATTCACCCTGTAACAGGATTATACATCATTTCTTGGTGATGTGATTTGTGCATAATCTTGATAACACAATTTGGGCTTTCTTTTCTAACTCTTCAAGTTTCCACTGGGGTTATTTCTTGTGCCTAGCTAGCAAAGTGATTATTTTGTTGTTTATGCATTTACCACAGGCACTTTGTCCCGAATCTGACAATTGCTGCTCCAGTTATCGAGAGTTTAAGAAAACATACAAAGTAACGTAACCTCTTTGCTTCTTCAGTTTCAGGAATTTTGATTCACTTTTTTTTTTCTCTAATGGCCAATTGTTAGAGTTTAATGATATTAACTTGACTTATGAGGAATTAATTCCTTTTCTTGCACGGCATATCTTGATTGCACCTTATATATGGTTACAAATCCACTTGATTACGTTGAACCCTTGCGCGGAAGGCGGTGCTTGAGCTTTACATTTCATCTTTGAAGTATCCAAAGGTACATTGTGTTTGGACTTCAGATTTTGTTCTAGTTTTATTGCATCAATATGCCAGAAGTTTTTCTTCGGGTGTTCATATGCCAGCAGTTCTTGGTTCAAATTGTTTGAGGTGTTTAGTTGCATTGGGCCTTATCCAACCCTCTTCAAAATTCATGTTTTTCAGCTTTTATATGGTCCTTTGGTGAATTCAAGGGCCCAAATTAATATGGGTTAAGCGTTGTCAAAGCAGTTTTGATGAAAATTTGGTTGGAAATTAAAGAATTTTTGAAGAGAAGAAGCTTCAATGGGGATAGGTATGAAGTAGCCCGCTTGAAGTCCTCACAATGGTGTTCTTTGGCTATGTCCTTCAAGGGTTTCTTCTCTCAAGACATTTGTTTGAATTGGATGGTTTTCCTTTACCCCTGCTAATTAGCTTGTGGTGTGTTTCTGCTCTGCTTTTTCTTTACGATTGGACCGGTGGTATTTTGTTATTTGTATTTTGTGTTGCTCCTTTATTTCCTATTTGCGTAATCACCCAAGGAAGGCGTTTTTCTTCTTGCTCTTTGATGCCCAAAATGGTCTCTCCCATGCTTGTGTTAACACTTTAAACATTTTACAGTGAAGATCTCCATGGCATTATAGTTCCCTAAATTGTTGTCTGTTTTGTCTAAAGAATGGTGAATCACAAATTCATATTTTCAGTAACTGCAAATATGTCTTTGCCTTTGGTCCTATATCAAAGCCAACGCTCTTAGTACTTAAAGTTTGAGAGAGGTAATAATCAAACCACAATATTCTATGAATATCGATCTCTTTTCATTGTGCTCAAGTAGCTTTTATTCCCAATCTTGACCAACGACTATCTTGATGCTTCATTATTCATTATCATTATTATGATTGTTATGTCTCATTTTCCTTATGATTCTTAAAATTATAGTAGTGATAAGAAGACTAAAATTGACTCAATCATGAAATATTTTGTTTTCATGCTTTGCTATAGTTTTAATTTCTTTATTTGTTTAATTGTGATAACGAATGTAGTTTCACAAAAACAATGTAACTATTTGTATTTTTGCATATATGTATGTAAATTTAAAAATCATTTTTAACTCTTGCCTTTTGTTAGTGCAATTTAATTAATGTTCTTGCTAATCTTCTACTCTATATTTCCTCTTTGTTACCTGTTCACTATAACATGCCCAAAATATAGTGTGTGAACCTTGCTTTTGTGTATTTCATAAGTATTTTTTATCCCTTCGTGGAGTATTTTTTATCCCTTCTTGGATTCAAAATCCATGGTAGAGTTTGGACAAAAAATTGAAGGCCTAAATTCTCTAATCTTGAATCTTACTGCTTGTTCTCTTTCAGATATCCATTTTTTTCTCTATTCTTGAACCTATTATTATGATTTTGTTTTCTCCCTCTCCATCATGTTTTTTTGTATATTGCATCTGATAGTTTTTTTCTATTTTGTTATATTTTTTGTTCATCTGAATGACTAATTTTCACATAGGGAATTGGAATGTTGGAGTATGAAGAATCTTTGGTTTCTTTGTTGGTTTTGAAACTAATTAAAATGTTCTTGCCTTGCCTTCAGTTTTAACATATTGTTTAAGTTGCCACCCTTATTGTGATAACATATTGTTTAAGTTGTCACCCTTAAGAATATTTTACGAAATTGTGAGGCTAAAACGTAGGGGGGAGGGGAGAGGATTAACACCATTGTTGTAATGAAAACTGTTATTGCATTCAAGTGTTTTTATTAAAATCCATAGTGTAAGGTTTTTATTTTATGGTATCTATGAGGTTGGAACTTGAGAATTTGTTTTTCGTCAGAATTTGTTATGGTTGAAATCTAAGGTAATAGAGAGTATACTATTTTCATCAGCGTTCTATCGCACTACGAATGTGTACAAATATAACACATTTATCTAATAAATAGGTATGTTTCATCTTATCAGATCGAATTAGATTCTTCTTCTACAAATGACGCTGACTTGTTGAAATGGCTAGCAAATGGGCCAAGAAAGATTGCAATGTCTTACAATGGATATATTATAAATGGACAACGATTTCACATCAAGAGTGTGGAACGATCAACCCAAAATAGTGGTGTTTCGATAGATGCAACTACATTATGTAGATCAAGTGCTAAAGATAGATCTCAAGTTTTGAACCTAGTTGCTTATTATGGTGTGTTGGAAGAGGTCATTTTGTTAGATTATTATGTGTACCAACTGCCAATCTTCAGGTGTCATTGGGCAAATGTTCGCAATGGAGTAAAAGTTGAGGAAGGATTCACTCTTATTAACTTACATCAAAGTCAAAGCACATTTACACGAGAGCCTTTCATTCTTGCCTCTCAAGCAAAACAGGTGTTTTATGTTAGAGAACATGACACCTCAAATTGGTATGTCTTATTAAAAGTACCACCGAGGGGATTTCATGACTCAGAGGTGTATGATGAGAATTATATCGATCCATTGACACCTCAAAATCCTAATACGTTGGAAGATATTGACGAACAAGATGAAGTTACTTATGTAAGACAAGACTGTGAGGGAGCTTTTATTTGAGGAACATATTAAGACATTGTATAATTTTTTTTTTTGTGAATCTGTCTTACTGTGTATGCATTTATTTTTGGAAAGTACATTGTAGTTGAGGATTAAATACATTTATCATATGAAATCAATCCTTAATCATAATTTTTTTTTAATCTATCCTACCGTGTAGGCATTTACATATTTCAAATACACATATCATTTAGGTGTATATTAAATAGAGGATCGTTGGAACAACTACCACCACAAGCATGAAAACAAGAATGACAGTAAGTGTAACTGTAGTTGTAATCTAAGTACTTATTGATATTTTGGTGCATAATGATTATTTATTTACTTTTCTTTTTCAGGGTGAAATGAAAGGAAATAAGCCACCACTCCCTAATAAACAACATAAAAAAGATATTTTTGGACTAAAAGCAGTTGGGAAAAAGAGGTCTGAACGCACCAAACATTTACAAGAGCAGGGGGAACAAGGTGATCGAACACGTAATGGAATTAATGTGCCTAAAAAATCTCTACGAAGATCCATTTCTAGTGACGAGATGTCGCTTGACCACCAACTTGAAGAGGAAGTTGGTCAAAAGGAAAACCCATCTATGTCTCACCTTGATCAAGATAGATCACCTTTTCCAAAAGATGTCAATATTGGAAGATCTCCTATTACTGCCCACGATCAAAACTTTTCACCCAATCCTAAGTATAAGACAGTTACACATAATCCAATCCCAAACCCTACATTAGATTCCCCTGCTACTCGAACGAGATTAGCACTTCTTAGGCAAGTAGCAACTTCTAATGGAAACAATCTTGAAAATGAAGATCATACCATCGGTGAACACCCAACTGACACAACAGTACTACCAAAACGAACAAGAGGTCTTACTAAAATGAAGACAATAGCTGTTGATAACCAAAGAGTGGACCTAATTTTTAATGAATATGGACAACCCATTGGGGATTCATCTATAGGGTTATCTTCTTTTCTTGGTCCACTCGTTAGGGAAGTGGTGCCGGTGAATTTAGTGGATTGGAGGAAACTACCTACAAGGTTGAAAGTAGTGTTATGGAAGTCTATCAAGGTATGAAGTTATTTTATTTCATTTATATACATTGATTGAAGTATATATCGTTTTTCTTAAACATTTAATTATGATTTATGTTTAACTAATTGATACTTTAGTCGAGGTACAACGTAAATGATGATTGGCAAAAACAATACTTGTTCCAAAAGATGGGTAGATTATGGAGGGCTGGGAAATCTTGTCTTGTAAACAAAATTCAGAAGACCACATCAAAGGATGCACTTTTGAAACTTATGCCAGATAATTTACAATCTATTGATGATTGGATGGATTTTGTTAATGAAAAGACTAGTGGAAATTTTATGGTATGAAAATCTTTACTTTAAGAATTGTAACTTAGCATTTTCTTATTATTACTGGACTATAAATGCTAAACATGTATTTGTTTATTTAGTTGAAAAGTGAAAA
This sequence comes from Trichosanthes cucumerina, assembly GCA_036507285.1. Taxonomy (NCBI): domain Eukaryota; kingdom Viridiplantae; phylum Streptophyta; class Magnoliopsida; order Cucurbitales; family Cucurbitaceae; genus Trichosanthes; species Trichosanthes cucumerina. The sequence continues at coordinate 22,102,900 of CM071841.1, forward strand.
ATATAAAGCCATGAAGAAGAAACAACTTCCACATACATGCAGTAGGAAAGGGTATGCTCGCCTGGCTGAAGAGATGGTAAGGATTATTAGTAGTTTTCATTTAATTTTCATTATTATATTTGAGTTCATTTTCTTTATTTCATTTGGTAGAAAAAAAGTTGCTCAGATCCAACTTCAATCACAAGGATTATGTTATGGACAAAAGCACACAAAAAGAAGGATGGAGAACCAGTGAATTCACAAGTTGCGGAGACACTCGTAAGACTTTTATTTACTACTTCAAAGTTTGGATGAAAATGACTTTCTGGATATCATTATATGTTCGGGGAGGGGGGGGGGGGGAGGGGAGAGAGTAGGAAATTTAGTAGAGATATCTTTGTGGTTGTGTTGTGCTCTCTTAACTTTCTTGTAAAGTTCTTGTTATGAAATAGAACAAGTTGTGAAGTTGTGCTCTCTTAACTCGCTGTGGTTTTGTTGTGTTGTATTAACTTTGTGGTTGTGGTTGTGTTGTGCTCTCTTAACTCGTTGTGGTTTTGTTGTGTTGTATTAACTTTGTTGTGAAGTTGTTGTTATGAAATAGAACAAGTTTGTTGTGAAGTTCTTGTTATGTCTTTGTGGTTTTGTTGTGATGTATTGACTTTGTTGTGAAGTTCTTGTTATGAAATAGAACAAGTTTGTTGTGAAGTTCTTGTTATGAAATAGAACAAAGTTCTTGTTATGTCTTTGTGGCTTTGTTGTGATGTATTGACTTTGTTGTGAACTTTTGGTTATGAAATATATAAAGTTTGGATGAAAATGGCATTCTAGATATCATTATATGTTGGGGAGAGAGTAAGAAGTTTAGTAGACATACCTTGGTGGTTGTGTTGTGTGCTCTCTTGACTTTCTTGTAAAGTTCTTGTTATGAAATAGAAGAAGTTTGTTGTGAACTTCTTGTTATGAAAAAGAACAACTCGTTGTGGTTTTGTTGTGTTGTATTAACTTTGTTGTGAAGTTGTTGTTATGAAATAGAACAAGTTTGTTGTGAAGTTCTTGTTATGTCTTTGTGGTTTTGTTGTGATGTATTGACTTTGTTGTGAAGTTCTTGTTATGAAATAGAACAAGTTTGTTGTGAAGTTCTTGTTATGAAATAGAACAAAGTTCTTGTTATGTCTTTGTGGCTTTGTTGTGATGTATTGACTTTGTTGTGAACTTTTGGTTATGAAATATATAAAGTTTGGATGAAAATGGCATTCTAGATATCATTATATGTTGGGGGAGAGAGTAAGAAGTTTAGTAGACATACCTTGGTGGTTGTGTTGTGCTCTCTTGACTTTCTTGTAAAGTTCTTGTTATGAAATAGAAGAAGTTTGTTGTGAACTTCTTGTTATGAAAAAGAACAACTCGTTGTGGTTTTGTTGTGTTGTATTAACTTTGTTGTGAAGTTGTTGTTATGAAATAGAACAAGTTTGTTGTGAAGTTCTTGTTATGTCTTTGTGGTTTTGTTGTGATGTATTGACTTTGTTGTGAAGTTCTTGTTATGAAATAGAACAAGTTTGTTGTGAAGTTCTTGTTATGAAATAGAACAAAGTTCTTGTTATGTCTTTGTGGCTTTGTTGTGATGTATTGACTTTGTTGTGAACTTTTGGTTATGAAATATATAAAGTTTGGATGAAAATGGCATTCTAGATATCATTATATGTTGGGGGAGAGAGTAAGAAGTTTAGTAGACATACCTTGGGGGTTGTGTTGTGCTCTCTTGACTTTCTTGTAAAGTTCTTGTTATGAAATAGAAGAAGTTTGTTGTGAACTTCTTGTTATGAAAAAGAACAACTCGTTGTGGTTTTGTTGTGTTGTATTAACTTTGTTGTGAAGTTGTTGTTATGAAATAGAACAAGTTTGTTGTGAAGTTCTTGTTATGTCTTTGTGGTTTTGTTGTGATGTATTGGCTTTGTTGTGAAGTTCTTGTTATGAAATAGAACAAGTTTGTTGTGAAGTTCTTGTTATGAAATAGAACAAAGTTCTTGTTATGTCTTTGTGGCTTTGTTGTGATGTATTGACTTTGTTGTGAACTTTTGGTTATGAAATATATAAAGTTTGGATGAAAATGGCATTCTGATATCATTATATGTTGGGGGAGAGAGTAAGAAGTTTAGTAGACATACCTTGGTGGTTGTGTTGTGCTCTCTTGACTTTCTTGTAAAGTTCTTGTTATGAAATAGAAGAAGTTTGTTGTGAACTTCTTGTTATGAAAAAGAACAACTCGTTGTGGTTTTGTTGTGATGTATTGACTTTGTTGTGAAGTTCTTGTTATGAAATAGAACAAGTTTGTTGTGAAGTTCTTGTTATGAAATAGAACAAAGTTTGTTGAGAAGTTCTTGTTATGAAATAGAACAAGTTCTTGTTATCTTTGTGGTTTTGTTGTGCTTTATTGACTTTGTTGTGAAGTTTTTGTTATGAAATAGAACAAGTCTGGCTTAAAATGACTGCTTTTGGATTTCTCTCTTCTATATGATTTGTATTACCTAAATTTTTGTACTTGATGGTAGGAGCGTATTGAACAAACAGAAGTTGAGACAATAACTTCCCCAAATAATGTGGTTGATGATGCATTAAGCAAAGTTCTTGGCCCAGATCGTGGACATGTACGAGGATTTGGGTTTGGTGTTACTCGTTCAAAATTAGCTCTCATGTCTCAACGGGATAACAAGTTCACAATGCTTGAAAAGGAATATTTGAGGATGAAGGAGGAAATGATGGAAATGAAATCAATCATGTCGCGTTTAATAAAGAATCAGGTAAATTTTTTTATCATCTTAAGTTTATTATTGTTCTGTTTTTAGTGAACTTTGTGTTATGTTTCAACTCAAATTATTATAGGTTGAACCAAGTGAAGAATTTTCAAATGCAACTACCCATATACCTAAACCAACCAATGTTCATTCAACCTTTCCTGCACCATCTCCATCGGTAAATGTATTTTTAAATGTGATGAAATAATATTACTAATTTTGTTATCATTCAATTCTCATATATTATATTTTCTTTTTTTAAAGAGTATTAATAATAATACTCAAATTAAGTGCAAGTTATTAGAATGGCATGGCTCAGGAGAGATAGTTGCGTAAGGCGTTGGTCTTCTAATGATCCAACCGCTCTTGTTCATCATATACCTATTGGACCACATGCGATTAGAGTTTGGGTTGATGTCTCAAAGAAACCCAATGCATGTTTATGGAGGCCCACATCGAAAATGACATGTATTGAAGAAGGCTGTGGGTAAATACAGTTTGCATGGCCATCCGACAAAGTCACTATAAGTATGTACATTTTATAAATCTATTTATTTACATTTAATAAACCTATATATTTATATTTTTTTATACATTTATGTAGGTGAATGAAATGGTACTTTGCACATGGAAAAGGATCAAAGATGCCAACTCAACTTCCTGATACTATAATCTTCAACAATTGGCCTCATTTTGTGAACTAAATTAAATTCATGTTAAAAATTACAATCGGTGAATTTTTTGTATCGTTGTATCTTCTATTGAATACTATTGACAACTCTATGGTACCATTGAAGACTTTATTTTGTAATGTAATGAAATCTTCAATTTCAATTTCAAAAGGTAGTCATATATTTAATGTGCTATGAAATTTTCATGTGTGGATTATTTAGCTAAAAACTAGTACTTAAAGTAAATTTTATAAAAAATGAATCAATTTAAATGATATTTAAATAATATAATGAGTTCATTGATAGCATTAAAAGTCAATTTTATAGCCATGAGTAGATATAATCAAATTTACATAGCAAAAAATAAATGTTATGAAAATATTACAACAATGACTATGAGAAGGTTATAATATGTTAAAAATAACCTTAAGAAAAGGATATAATATGTTAAAGATAGCTTTGCGAAAAACCTATAATATGTTAAAGATAGCTATAAGAAAATGCTATAATATGTTAAATATAGCATGATGAAAAGGCTATCATATATTGAAGATAGCGTTCTCAAAATGCTATAATAGATTAACGATAGCCTTACTAAACCACTATCTAAAGATATTATAGCTTTAATAAAAAACGCTATAAGATGTTCTCATAGCAATGTATATATGCTATATCTTCCCACCCTATTATAGCATTCGAAATAGCTTTACAACAACGCTATCAAAAGTCTTACACTTTTAATAATAAAATGGTCATTAGGACTTTCGAAAAACGCTATAAAAGGTCTATTATAGCGGTTTTCGTTAGCTATCATATTTGTTATTTCTTGTAGTGATAAGATGTACATTAAAACTATATGTTAGAGGGAAAAATTGATTAAATATGATTTAATCATAATTAAATATATGATATTTAATTTAATTTTGGTTAAATGTGATTTAATTAAAATTAAAATTAATTTATAATTAAATATGATTTAATTATTAATTAAATTAATTAAATTATATTTTTATTAAATTAATTAAGGGAATGTGTCAGGATGACACGTTCCCACGATCCCTCTTCTTCTCCCCATCGATAGTTATACAGGGAGAAGAGAGATCAGTGGGGTTAATCGATCATCTGTGCAATTAGTGAATTGCTCTAAAAAATTCTCTCTTCTCTCAATTCCCTTTTTTCTACTTCCAAATCAGTTGGAATCCTTCCCACCAAAGGAGTAGATCTAAATTTCTCAAAGAATAGGAGGTTCTCCAAGTGGTAGTGTTCTGTTAGAACAGAGAAGAAACTTGTTGCTGGTTGCTGTAGAATCAAATTGGAGCAAGGAGTTGCTGCTGGAAAAACTACAAAGGTAAATTTAGAATTTCCTTATTGTTTATTTAAATTTACAGCATGTTTGCATGTTTTTGTTCCATGTCTAATTAGATTAGAATTTATGCTTATCTATGTTTTTTCTCCAATGTACTGGTATTTGTGTTTAACTAAAAACAAACAAGCAAAATCGATTTTTAATCACGTTTCTGCTGCTCAAGGGGATCGAATCCCCATAAGGGAACAAATCACTAAAAACCCAACATGGAAGCTTACGGAAGCTTTCACTCCACCAAAAACAAACTTAAATTTAGCCCAAATAATTGCACATGCAGATGGAACTGTTGAAGTCCAATTCTCTGAAGAACCAGAGATTAGAAAGGTCAAGGAGTTCATGTCCTCAAGACCAAGTACATCTGGAACTTCTTCAGAAACTGATTCCAAATTCTATTTTGATAGATCTAACTCGTTAAGAGTAAAATCAGTCAATATAGAATAAAATGTGGCAAATGTTTGATACGAAAAACAACCACAATCTCCAACGTAAACAGACATGAATAATCGATCTGTGTTTGCTAGTTAACTAAATGTCCTTAGTGGAGGATTTTCAATTGATAAAGAGGCACTGAAAAAAGACTTCCTTTCACTTAAATACAAAACGAAGAGGAAAACATTTTTTCAAAACTATGATGAAAACCAGAGGTCTGAAATAAGATCAAAATGGTATTCATACAAGGAAGAAACGAACACTACTATATATAGAAAATGAATTTTAAACATAAACACAGTAACTAATAGGAGGTAAATATATTTGTTCCAAAATTCCTATGAATTTTTTTTATTAACAAAATGAACTAATCTCCATAAAACATTTACAATCCACACTTTCTTATCACGCAATAACTAACGTCTCAAAGCTTAGTTGTAATGCGCTGAAAATCAACTTTTTAGGATTTTAGCGCATACAGAATTGGGTTTGAGGCTAGCCCATTCAAAAATATCAGTGAGAAGGAAGAAAAGAACACTACTATATATAGAAAATGAATTTTAAACATAAACACAGTAACTAATAGGAGGTAAATATATTTGTTCCAAAATTCCTATGAATTTTTTTTATTAACAAAATGAACTAATCTCCATAAAACATTTACAATCCACACTTTCTTATCACGCAATAACTAACGTCTCAAAGCTTAGTTGTAATGCGCTGAAAATCAACTTTTTAGGATTTTAGCGCATACAGAATTGGGTTTGAGGCACAAAGTGAAGGCTTGTGATATTGAAGCTTTGGGCTATTTTTCTTTTAATCAAATTAGGTATCAATTACTAACTTTAAACAATTTTATGAAAAATACTATTGTTTTCTATGAGCTCAAAATAAAAAAAAATATTAAAAGATTATTTCATCTCTAAAATCAGGGTTGGAGTTTTCTATCGAAAAATATTCGGGAACTTCCGGACAACACTAAAACCACTGAAAGATGATTATTAAAATTTAATCTCACTTATTTTATACATTTTATTATGAAGGTTCTTCACTTTTTCTATAAAAAAGAACAAATAGAAAACTAATTTAAAGAGGTTTTTTAATCTCTAAACATAGGGGTGAAGTTATCAATTGTAAAATATCCAGAAACTTCCAGAGAGCACTAAAACCATCGAAAACGATTATTAAAATTTCTTCTCACTTCATTTGTACATAATGTACTGAAGGGTCTTCACTTTTTCCATTCTAGAATAAATAGAAAATGAATTTTAAACATAAACACAATAACTAATAGGAGGTAAATATATTTGTTCAAAAATTCCTATGAATTTTTTTTTATTCAAAAAATGAACTAATCTCTATAAAACATCACTCTTCTATCACGCAATAACTATCGTCTCAAGACTTAGTTGTAGTGTGCTTAAAATGAACTTTTTAGGGTTTTAGCGCATAGAGAATTGGATTCGAGGCTCAAAGTGAGCTTATGATATTTAAGCTTTGGGCTAATTTTTTTTTTTTTTATCAAATTAGGTGTCAATTCCTAACTTTTTACAATTTAATGAAGAGTCCTATTTTTTTCTAGGAGCTCAAATTTTTTTTTAAAAAATATTAAAAGGTTATTTCATATCTAAAAACAGGGTTGAAGTTTTCTACCGAAAAATATTCAGGAACTTCTGGAGAGCACTAAAACCACCGAAAATGATTATAAAAATTTAATCTCACTTGATTTATACATTTTATTCTTAAGGTTTTTCACTTTATCCATTAAAAGAATAAATAGAAAATTAATTTAAAGAGGTTGTTTAATCTCTAAAAATAGGGTTGAAGTTATTAATCGTAAAATATCCGAGAACTATCGGAGAGCACTAAAACCACCGAAAACGATTACTAAAATTTCTTCTCACTTCATTTGTACATATTGTTCTGAAGGGTCTTCACTTTTTCTATTGAAAGAATAAATGAAAAATGAATTTAAAACATAAACACAGTAACTAATAGGAGGTAAATATATTTGTTCGAAAATTCCTATTTTTTTTTTTTTTAAAAAATGAACCAATCTCCATAAAACATCTACAATCCACACTTTTTTATCACGCAATAACTAACGTCTCAAGACTTAGTTGTAATGTGCTTAAAATGAACTATTTAGGGTTTTAACGCATATAGAATTGGGTTCGAGGATCAAAGTGAAGGCTTCTTATATTGAAGTTTTGGGCTATTTTTTTTTTTATCAAATTAGGTGTCAATTACTAACTTTATACAATTTTATAAAGAATACTATTGTTTTCTAGAACCTCAAAATTTTTTAAAAAAATATTAAAAGGTTATTTCATCTCTAAAAACATGGTTGAAGTTTTCTACCGAAAAATATTCGGGAACTTCCGGACAACACTAAAACCACCAAAAATGATTATTAAAATTTAATTTCACTTCATTTATACATTTTATTATGAAGGTTCTTCACTTTTTCCATTAAAAGAATAAATAGAAAACTAATTTACAGAGGTTGTTTAATCTTTAAAAATAGGGTTGAAGTTATCAATCATAAAATATCCGGGAACTTCGGGAGAGCACGAAAACCACCAAAAAAATTATTAAAATTTCTTCTCACTTCATTTGTACATAATGTTCTGAAGGATCTTCACTTTTTTCATTGAAAGAATAAATAGAAAATGAATTTTAAACATAAACACAATAACTAATAGGAGGTAAATATATTTGTTCGAAAATTCCTATAATTTTTTTTATTCCAAAAATGAACTAATCTCCATAAAAAATCTACAATCCACACTTTTTTATCGCACAATAACTAATGTCTCAATATTTAGTATTAATGTGCTTAAAATGAACTTTTTAGGGTTTTAGCGCATGGAGAATTGGGTTTGAGGCACAAAGTGAGGCTTGTAATATTGAAGCTTTGGGCTATTTTTTCTTTTTATCAAATTAGGTATGAATTACTAACTTTAAACAATTTTATGAAGAATATTATTGTTTTCTAGGAGCTCAAAATTTTTTAAAAAATATATTAAAAGGTTATTTCATCTCTAAAAACAGGGTTGAAATTTTCTACCGAATTCGAGAACTTCTAGAGAGACTAAAACCACCGAAAATGATTATTCAAATTTAATATCACTTCATTTATACATTTTATTCTGAAGGTTCTTCACTTTTTCCATTAAAAGAATAAATAGAAAAGTAATTTAAAAATGTTGTTTAATCTCTAAAAAAAGGGTTGAAGTTATCAATCGTAAAATATCCGAGAACTTCCGGAGAGCACTAAAACCACCGAAAATGATTATTAAAATTTCTTCTCACTTCATTTGTACATAATGTTCGGAAGGGTCTTCACTTTTTTTTATTGAAAGAATAAATAGAAAATGAATTTAAACATAAACACAGTAACTAATAGGAAGTAAATATATTTGCTCGAAAATTTCTATGATTTTTTTTATACAAAAAATGAACTAATCTCCATAAATCATCTACAATCCACACTTTTTTTTTATCACACAATAGCTAACATCTCAAGACTTAGTTGTAATGTGCTTAAAATCAACTTTTTAGGGTTTTAGCGCATAGAGAATTGGGTTCGAGGCACAAAGTGAAGGCTTGTGATATTGAAGCTTTGCGCTATTTTTAAAATCAAATTAGGTATCAATTACTAACTTTAAAATTTTTTATGAAGAATACTATTATTTTCTATGAGCTCAAAGTAAAAAAAAAAATATTAAAAGGTTATTGCATCTCTAAAAACAGGGTTGAAATTTTCTATCGAAAAATATTCGGTAACTTTCGGAGAGCACTAAAACCACCGAAAATGATTATTAAAATTTAATCTCACTTCATTTATACAATTTTTTATGAAGGTTCTTCACTTTTTCCATTAAAAGAATAAATAGAAAACTAATTTAAAGAGGTTGTTTAATCTCTAAAAATAGGGTTGAAGTTATCAATCATAAAATATCCGGGAACTTTTGGAGAGTACTAAAACCACCGAAAACGATTATTAAAATTTCTTCTCACTTCATTTGTACAAAATGTTCTAAAGAGTCTTCACTTTTTCCATTGAAAGAATAAATAGAAAATGAATTTTAAACATAAACACAGTAACTAATAGGAGGTAAATATATTTGTTCAAAAATTCCTATGATTTTTTTTTATTCAAAAAATGAACTAATCTCCACAAAACATCTACAATCCACACTTTTTTTTTCACGCAATAACTAACGTCTCAAGACTTAGTTGTAATGTGCTTAAAATTACCTTTTTAGGGTTTTAATACATAGAGAATTGGGTTCGAGTCTCAAAGTGAAGGCTTCTAATATTGAAGTTTTGCGCTAATTTTTTTTTATCAAATAAGGTGCAATTACTAACTTTATGCAATTTAATGAAGAATATTATTTTTTCTAGGAGCTCAAAATTAAAAAAAAAATATTAAAAGGTTATTTCATCTCTAAAAACAGGGTTGAAGTTTTCAACCGAAAAATATTCGGGAACATCCGGAGAGCACTAAAACCACTGAAAATGATTATTAAAATTTAATCTCACTTAATTTATACATTTTATTCTGAAAGTTCTTCACTTTTTTCATTAAAAGAATAAATAGAAAACTAATTTGCAGAGGTTGTTTAATCTCTAAAAATAGGGTTGAAGTTATCAATCGTAAAATATCCGGGAACTTCCGGAGAGCACTTAAAACATCGAAAAAGATTATTAAAATTTTTCTCACTTCATTTGTACATAATGTTCTGAAGGGTCTTCACTTTCTCCATTGAAAGGATAAATAGAAAATGAATTTTAAACATAAACACAGTAACTAATATGAGGTAAATATATTTGTTCGAAAATTCATATGACAATTTTTTTATTCCAAAATGATCTAATCTCCATAAAAAATCTACAATCCACACTTTTTTTATCACACAATAACTAACGTCTCAAGACTTAATTGTAATGGTCTTAAAATGAACTTTTTAAGGTTTTAGTGCATGGAGAATTGGGTTCGAGGCACAAAGTAAAGGTTTGTGATATTGAAGCTTTGGGTTTTTTTTTTTTTTTTTAAATCAAATTAGGTATCAATTTCTAACTTTAAATAATTTTATGAAGAATACTATTGTTTTCTAGGAGCTCAAAATTTTTTAAAAAATATTAAAAGGTTATTTCATCTCTAAAAACAGGGTTGAAGTTTTCTACCGAAAAATATTCGGGAACTTTCGGAGAGCACTAAAATAACCGAAAAATGATTATTAAAGTTTAATTTCACTTCATTTATACATTTTATTTTGAAGGTTCTTCACTTTTTCCATTAAAAGAATAAATATAGAAGTAATTTAAAGAGATTGTTTAATCTCTAAAATAGAATTGAAGTTATCATTCGTAAAATATCCGGGAACTTCCAGAGAGCACTAAAACCACCGAAAACGATTATTAAAATTTCTTCTCACTTCATTTGTACATAATGTTCTGAAGGATCTTCACTTTTTCCATTGAAAAAATAAATAAAAAATGAATTTTAAATATAAACACAGGAACTAATAGGAGGTAAATATATTTGTTCGAAAATTCCAATGAATTTTTTTATTCAAAAAATGAACTAATCTCCATAAAACATCTACAATCCACACTTTTTTATCACACAATAACTAACGTCTCAAGACTTAGTTGTAATTTGGTCTCTTATCCTGGTAACACTATTGATACAACTCACTTTGTAATAGTTACAAATGATTTGATCCAAATCATTCATGTGGAGACATGTGAGTGGGGGTATCTTATATAATGAATTTGTATAAGACCAGACCACAATTCGTGACCCAGCTGTAATTACGAACAATTCGTGAAGGATCGACTTGTATGTAGTGATTATATCGATGGACACAATTTGTCTTATAGTGCGTTGTTGCGTGAAATATTTATATTGTGCTGATGGAGATCTGATCTCCTTGAGTAGCGGAAACGTGTTTGGGATCTTAATTACTTGATTGTTTTGCTTAAAACAAAAACCAGTACATTGACAAAAAGAACATAACAAACATGAAATTCTAATCCTATTAGACATGGATTAATGGCATACAAGCATGCTACAAGTTTAACGATTAAACTAATAAAAGAGAGGGAATTATTACCTTTGTAGATTTTCTCCAGCAACTCTTTGCTCCTAGCTTTTCAACAACACAGGAACTAAACTTCTTTGTTTTCTTCCAGGAACAGGACACCACCAAAATGGCAAACCTCCTATTCTCTGGATTCCACTTAGATCAACCTTCGTGGGAAGGTAATCCAACAATTGGAAGAAGGTTTTGGGAATGTGAGAGTGAGAGAGAGAGAGAGAGCAATTCTCCAATTGCTTGTACAATTCAGTTGATTGATCGATGCAAAATGCACACCCCTTCTCCCTGTTAAGCTATCGATAGGGAGAAGGAAGGGGATAGTGGGAACGTGTCTGGAAGACACGTTCCCTTATTTTATTATTAAAATAATAATAATAATAATAATAATAATAATAATTAAATCAAATTTAATTATTAATTTAAATAATACAAATTAAATATCATATATTTAATTTGGATTAAATCTCATTTAATCATATTACCCCTTTAACCTATAGTTTTAATGTACATCCAGTGCACATTAAATTTTAACCTATAGTTTTCAAATGTGAATCACATTCACATTTAATATAATATTTGAGCTCTTTCAAATATTCAATTCTCTCATATAATTTAATATGAATCACATTCACATTAAATTTATAATATATAGTTCCAAAACTATATATTATATTGTATCAACATACATTAAATTTATTCCCTAATGAATTTGAACATTTCAAATTCAAATGATCTAAGAACCCTTTACGAGTTAGAAGGTGGACCTAATGGACCTACAGATCAGAAGCTCCAACGATACGAGATTGCTCGGTTAATCTCATTAACCTCCCAATCAACATTCATTAACTGCGGGAACACTCCACTAAAGTCCCACAGTTGCACTCTTTTCACTGCAGATATATTTCTGTGTCCATGGATATTGACCAATAGCAACAAGTCAATCCTTCACGAATGTTCGTAATACCAGTTGGGTCAAATTACCGTTTTACCCCTGGGTTACATCTTGTGCCTTAAGTACCAGTGCTCCTCTAATGAACAATTTGTTTGTGGTCCTACCAACAAACAGAGTTCCTCTCGGGCTAATGAGAGGGTCGGGCCCTTTGTTCAAGTCCCGGAGACACCACTTAAGGGAACATTCCTCTACTTACCCTAGTAGGCGGGAAAGAGTGAATTCCATCTTGCTAAGTTAAGTCCCTAGCCGCTCACTCGGTCTTGTCCCCAAGAAGGTAGGCATATTGAGTCGACGAATCGCCACTCTCACCCATACTAGTCAAAGGACAATCCCTCGCGAACAAGAGTTCGTAACTTTGCTTTCGAGATTGAGATCAAGTTGCCTAGGTCATCCTAGTGAAATAGAAACCTAACTAGATAACTGAGTTTCTGACTAGAGGTTACTATTTCGTGGTCCGGTCTTATGTAATCTCATTACATAGGATATCCCCACTCACATGTCATCTACACGAACACGTTAGGATCACAGTGTTTGTATCAAATACAAAGTGGGCCACATCCATAGTTTTACCAGGGTAAGGTACCCAAACCTTATCCCCTAACTATAGACCCTTTAGGTTGTATCTCGAACCGAAATCCTTTTTATGTACATTACATTCAGTTAAAGATTCATTTAACAACCTTGGATATTTAGTTTATTGGATTTAGGGTTTAAATGCAGGCAAACTCGTAGATAACGAACAATAACAATTTATTGAAATAATAACACTTCATTACATTAATTAGAACATAATTACAAACTACGAGTTTTAGGGCATAAATCCCAACATGTGCAATACCGCAAGTGTACGGGTCAAGTTTTAGTTTAGTGATTTGAGAGTTCAAGTATCGTCCTCCGGAATGGGTTTCTAGATTAATTAATTACCAAGATACTAATTCTCAATTTTAGCTAAAGCAACATAACATGGATAGATGGTGGAAGTAAAGACAAAAGACAAACAAACACGTGGAGACAAAAATATGTTAGAATTGGAGGAAATTGACTTCACAAGTTAACACTTATTTTACACATGCAATGAACTAATGTGATGAATTTATAAACAAGAAGTAAGATACTCAAGAAAATCTCTCGATTCTTAGTGAGCCTCGCACACACAATAAATTCTATAGTCTCCATATGAACCTAAAGCATGCACGACATTAAGCAACTTTTTTATGTGTTTCCCTTAGACTTCTAGATCATTCTCATGCCAGACTTCTAAGAGTTTTGACAACTTTGCTCTAATCTAAGCCTTTTCTCTCAAGTCCACTTAAACCAACAAGATCAATGAATTAAAGAACGAATTGCCAAAAATAAATAACAAAACATAATTCAATACAAAAGCCAAAAAGTCTTAAACATGTGAATCGAATCCTAACTACGACTATTAGCCACTCTAAATCACAAGAAAACCAAACTAAAAGTGTAGAAAACGTCTTAACACGGTGTTACCATCTGAAAGAAAAAGGAAATAAACTTATGTGCTGATGTCGGTCCTTCGTCTCCGAGCTCCCGTCTCGATCTCGAACCTCCACGAATGCTTTGGCTCCCAAGCAATGCTCACTTTTCTCTTCTTATAGAGTGTATTTTTAAATTAGGGTGGATTCTCTATCAAATTCGACTCCTCTTTGTAAGAAGGCACAATGTTCTATTTATAATGTTTCTCGGTACAGCGTTGCAACGCTAGGGACAACATTGCAACGCTGTACCCTAGGCGGCTGGCATATAAGTGTCGCCTCAGTGTTGCAACGTCGTTACCCTAATGCGCGTGCCTCTTATCGATCTGGTGTTGCAACACCCTCTGCACGGGTCTTCATATAAGTCTTCTTATCGAGATAGCGTTGCGACGCTGCAAGGCAGCATTGTAACGCTATCGATATGATTCTTTAGCGCCTCAAAACTGAAGGGATCGAATCCAGCAGCGGAAGCGATTGTGAATCGCGTGTTCTTTACTTTGTTACATAGATTTCAATCAAGAACAAAACATGTAAGATTAAGCATGTAATTCTACATAGGACAACAAGAAAATTACCTTTGAAGATTACTTTCTTCACGAATCCCTCCTCAATAGATCACGATCTCAGCAACAACTCGAACCTTGTGAAGTTCCACCACCAGATCTTCTCCGTTGTTCTCTAGGTGAGGGAGGAAGGTAGGTTCCTTTAGGATGAGGTGAGGTGATCTTATGGAATTGTGTTTGGAACTCTTTCCAACACAATTTTAGAGAATACTAGGGTTTTGTCAAAAAACCTTTCTTTTTAAAAGTTGCATCTCATGCAACTACTTATAGGGAAATAGGATGGAAATTACCATCCTATCCCTTCTTCATTCTCTCATTATTATATAGTTAATATGTGAATCTAATTCACATTAAAACTATATATTTTATCAATTATATCACATATAATTGGTATAACACCTCATATATGAAATTGAACACTTTAATTTCATTCCTAACTTTATACCCTCAACATGGAACAGAGGGGCCTAATGAACCTACAGTTCATGAGCTCCAATTATGTGAGATTAACTGATCAAACTCTTTGATCCAGTTAATGAATATTCATTAACTACAAGTCACTCCACTATAGACTTGTAGTTGCACTCTCCTCACTATAGATTATATTGTGTCCATTGATATAATCATTACCCATGAGTCGACCCTTCATAGGTTGTTCGTAATCACAGTTGGGTCAAATTACCGTTTTACCCTTGTGATTACCTCTTTGTTCCTTAAGCACCACGGATCCTCTAATGAACAACAAGTCTATGGTCCTACCATAGACTCATACCCTCTTAAGCCAGTTTAGAGGGCGAGACCCCGTTATTCAAGACCTGGACTCAGTTCTTAACGGAACAACCTATCTAATTCCTTAGTGTAGAAATGAGTGAATTCCATCTTGTATAGTTAAGTCCCCAGCTACCTACGAGGTTCTCATCACCCACGAGAAGGTAGGCTTATTGAGTCGACTGGCCACAGTGCCACTCTCACCCATACTAGTCTAAGGACAAACCCTATAAGCAGGAGTTCTTAACTTGCTCAGGATTTAGGTCGAGTCACTAATGACCATCTATAAATTATCAGTCTTATCCTGTTAACGGCGTTATACTGGTTAAACTAATAATTTGCAGTCCGATCTTATATGAACTCTTCATACATGATGCCCCCACTCGCATGTCAACCACATGAATGAGTTGGATTACCTCATTTGTACTAATTACAAAGTGGGTCGCTTCCATGGTGTTACTCCAACCTTATTCTTATACCATAGACCATTTAGGTTATACTCTTGAACACAATCCAAATAGTGTCTACTACACTGATGTTCAAGATACATTATAACCTTGAAGTTTAGTTTATTGGATTTATAAAGCAAGAACATAATTTTATCAAAACAAATAACTCTTTATTTATTTGATCAAAATTACATAAGTTTAGGACACAAATCTCAACAAAAACAGCATGGATGGCGTTGCAACGCTATGTAGGGCGTTGCAATGCCATCATCTCGGGTCAAATGGCTAGGTTTGTCCAATCGTCTTCCAATTGATGTTATTTTAAGCTCCAAAAAGCCCCAGTTTGATCCCGAATGATCCAAAATGTCTCCAATTGTCCTATTTACGCTCCTTGCCTGAAATTGAGTGATTTAAACACATCAAAGTCCTGAAATGATCATAAAACTAGCAATAATTAAGCCTAAGGATAGCACATTTTGTGTGATATCATGCGTAAGAGGAACAAAGCATTTGAATTCGAGATCATAGCCAATGCTACATCAGCAACCACTCAACATTGAAAACCAGAAGGCATAACATTGCGATTGAAAAAAATAAACATTTCATCCTACATCAGAAGCATTAGATCAGCTTTGATTTTAATTAAAATTAAATAAAAAAATAAACCATACCTTTGAGATATTATAGAGATATTTTATAACGTTTTTTTTTTTATCTCCTTCACAAAGTTTTCCTAGCTATGACTCGAACACAAGATCAAAACTTGTGGGAGCCTCTTGAAAGAAAATCCCCGATGGATTGAAGAGGAAGAAGTCTAGAGAGAGTTCTCTAATTCTCTATCTGGGACATGTCTTCTGTTATGGCTCAATCCAAGGATTTTATTTATAGAGACCAAGGGAAAATCTTTACCACAATTAAAACAATATATTTTAATATCTAATATATTAAAATATACCTTATACTTATTTGAATCTCCTATAATATTTATTTATTTGAATCTTATCCAAATTTTATAAATATCGTTTATTTAATGTATCTAATATACATTAATTATTTTAATATTTAATGTATCACATTTTAAGAAGAAAGCTCGAAAGTTTTCCGATGCCCTTTGATTACAATATTAAAGTCTTTTATAGACTCTGGATTTGAAATTACAATTGAATGCAAAAAACTAAAAGATAAGATTTCATCCGACCGGACAGGACCCCTGACTGGATTAATAAGACAAAAGATAAAATAATTACAAAAGACAAAAGATGCGGAAAGTAAAACTTACATAATTGTACTACACAATAATAACAAAAGACAAAAAATACGAAAAGTAAAAGATTCTTTACAATAATTTTGCACAATAATGCACACTACTATTCCTCCACCATCTTTTGTCGTATCCCTTTACTAAAGTGTCTTTAATAAAGATGAAAATGGTTGTCCTTATCTAATAGGCTTGAATATTATGTCAAATCATTTTTTCAAGCGTGAAGGCAAGGTATGTTGACCAACGGATTTACTACTCATCTCGAAATTTACTACCAGGACCACACACCGCAACAGTCCTTCACATCAATCCTTTAAAGTGAATCTTCATAATTTTCTTCTGCTACGAGATTTGGGCATTTTCTTTATGTACTGATGTGGAGTTATAATTTACAACATATTTTAATGTACAACACTTTTTTTTCTTTTTCTTTTTTTAGATTCACATTGGTTGGGAATCTAGGAATGGATCATTGAGATCGTACACATCTTCTTCGTCTACGTTGGAGTTTCGTGGAGAAGATGAGGATGCAATTGAGGTAGCTTGATTGAGTACCTTCTGGAAATCTGCTTATGTTGTTGTTTGAGCTAAAGTGGCTAACAACTTGGATTTTAAATTGAAGAATTCAACATTTTTCTTCTTTGAAAGGTCTTGGAGGTAGCCATTATCGGCGAACCACTGTTTTACTTCTTTGATTCCTACGTGGGAAAAGTTGTACTTGTCCCACCATTTGATTTGTAATAAATGTATGTATTCATTTGGAAATCCCAACAGAATATCCAGGGGATTTGAAAATCCAAACAAAAACGCATTGTAAGAGAGAATGCATTTTTGTGTACTGTTTGAGAAAAATAATGGAATGATTCTTGAATAGGAATAGGGAAGATTTCTTTAGAGGAACCGAAAGTCTTCTACCATTTGATGAACCAAAAAGGATATTTGATTTTATAAGCATTCTGGCATAATTGAATGAACCATAAATGCTCATAATTTTTGTACCAAGCTTCAATGTAATCTCGGTACGAGTATGTTTGTGGATTGAAAGGCTTGAAGAGTGTTCTTTTTGTAAAGATACTTTGATTCCAATTAGTAGGATTGATGACTTTAAAATTTTTTAGCTTTGAATAAGCTATTTTTCAAGAGTCGTTTCTGTCAGGGATATGAGTTATCTCGAAAGATTTTGAGTCTACGAGAATGAATTCATAATATTTTCTCGTTTTGATTAAGGATTCTGAAATGAAATAGAATCCTTGAGGATAAATGTTTTGAATAATTTCAATTATCGAACTTGCATCAAATTCAGATTCGACAATTGGCTCGGAGATTTGAAGTGATTTTTCGAAATAATTTTTGATTTTGGGTTTCGGAATAAACATTTTTAGAGGATGGCTTCAACAAAGGTTGTAGGGATTGAAGATCCCTGTTGAGATGTAGAGGGTGTAGAAGGAGTGACTAAAGGTCTCATTAGTGTAACAGCAGTAGGTCGTATGAGAGAGGCTGATGGCCTCAGAGGTGGAGTCAATGACTCAATTGAATCTCTGATTTGAATAGATGCGCTTCTGGTTCTTGGGTGATTCACTTGAGTGAAACCCAGATCCATAGCGTATTGATCTGCGCTCATAGGAGTTGGAGATTTTGAAAAGGAGACTTTGACTCGCTGATCACTCATCTTTCGAAATAGAGAGAGAAGAAGTTTTCTTTGTGAGAAATTCCCTTGAGAGATAATCTGCAAGGGGGTTTTGAACTCCTTTTATAGGCAAAAATTTGAAAATCAAAGCATGACAAGATAGCTTGCCACCTTGCAAAAATTTGTTTTGAAATAAGATTTTTTACCTCTTTTTCTAAAACAAATTTAGAGGCTCTTGAATCCGTTTTAATTGTAAAATGTTTATTAATTAAATCTCCTTAAAACTTTTGAACACATAAAACGATTGCTAAAATTTCTTTTTTAACTGTTGAATAGTTTTTTTTTAGTACTATTCCAAATTCCAGAATGAAATCTGATAATAGGTTCTTTGTTATCAACACACTGTTTCAGGATTCCTCATATCCTATATCGGATGCGTCAGATTCCACTATTAAATTGGCTTTTAGATTTATCAAACTTAAACAAGGAATTGATTTGACTAAAGTTTTAATTGATTTGACATCATTTGTATGCTTATCTGTCCATGGTTCTGGATTAGTTTTTAATCTTTAAAAAAGTGGCTTACATATAGGCCTTAGGTTTTGCATAAAGTCTAAAACATAATTGAAGCAACCTAGAAATCGTTGCAATTGGGTTTTATCTAAAATTTGATTAGAAAAATTTGAAGCGAATTTAATTGACCTTTGAATTGGTTTTATTAAACCTAAATGAATATCAAATCCTAGAGATCAAATTTGAGTTTGAAAAAGTTCAATTTTTGGAAGTGATACTACTAAACTATTTCGTTTAATAATATCGAAAAAATATATTAAGATGGTTGAAGTGTTGATCTATATTTTGAGAAAATATCAACACATCATCGATATATACAATTGAAAATTCTTAAAAAGGGTTGAATATATTATTCACAATTTTTTGAAATTCTGATGGGGCATTTTGTAACCCAAATGGCATAACATTCCATTCATATTGGCCAAAAGGGACATTGAAAGCAGTTTTATAACGGTTTTTTTTCCGAAATTTTTATTTGCCAAAATCCTGACTTCATGTCAAATTTTGAGAAAATTTTTGAATTTGAAATTCTTTTGAGTAAATCTTGTTTATTAGGGGTTGGATATCTAATCCATTCTAAAACTTTGTTAAGTGGTTTGTAGTTTATGACTAACTTTGAAACTCCTCGCTCCTTTTCTACTTGATTGTTGACATAGAATGTTGTGCATGACCAAGGACTTTTGGAAGATCGGATGAGTCCTTTCTGCAAAAGATCATCTATTTTGTTTTTTTTTTTTTTGCAATGAGTCAATAATTCAGAATTCAATTGAGTTGGCCTAGCTTTGGTTAGAATTTTTTCTTCATTGAAATCTTTGATATAAGGGAGATTGACTATGTGTTGTTTTCTTTTCCAAAAGGCATTTGGAAGATTTGAACAAACTTCTTTTCCTAATTTTGTTTTAAAATTAGATATTTTATCTTGTATTGATTTTATTTTTAATTCTTCATCTATCTTTTTGTAAGAAATTTCTTCTTTTAAGAAATGAATTTGTTTTTGCTTGCTTTCTATAATATTTATGGATTTTTGGACTGTTTTTTGTTGTAAGTTATGGATTTCATGGCGGGTTATTACACTTGTGAATTTGAATATTATTTCTTGTCCCATTACGTTAGAGATTATTCCTTCTTCTGATATTGCTACCGGATATAATTGAGTAAGAAATGGCGTACCTAAAATCAACTATTGACCTAGGTCTTCGACTAACAAGAAAAAGTTTACGAAACAAACTCTTTTGTTGCAAATATGGACTTTTGACAATTTGTAGTTAATCATTAGTTGTTGGTTATTAGCACCACGAAGAGTTTCTGCGATTTTTTCAAAGTAAATTGAGGGTATTAATCCTTCTTGAATACAGTTTTGATTAGCACCTGAATCAATTAAAACATGTAATGTAATTTTGAAATCATGAATTTTGAGGGTTACTAAAGAATAACATTTTTTAAATCATATGCTTGAAATAACTCCAACAAAAGATTCTTCTTCTTGATTAGAAGTTTCTTCAGCTTTTGTTTTGATTTGAGACATTTCTAGACGGAGATGGAATATGTCTCGATCGGTATCACTCTTGAGTTTATTGACTTCTCTTTTTAGGTTGTTGATTTTAGCTTGAAGATCTTGAATAGTGTTTGGCTTTGGTTCTTCGAATTTTTTGATAACGTTTTTCCATTCATAGGGTTTGAAGTTACTGGTTTCTTCTTGATCTATCTTTTCGAGGATTGAACTTTTGAGGCTATGAAGAATTGATTTTTTGAGTTCTACGTTGTCTATTTCATCAACAACATTAAGTAGGGTCTCTTGATCTTTTGTTAGGACACATATGCATCTTGAATAGACTCTTTTGCCTTCATTTTCTTCTTCATCATGTTCGTTGTCGGAATATGAATCAGTTTCCTCTTGTAATTCAAGGATTTGACCTTCATCAGAACTATAAATTGATTCTTCGGAATCAGATTGGATGATGTTTAGAAGTTGTTATTTAACATCATCATCGATTTCTAATTCATTATTCTTCTTTTTCATAGGACACTTATTGGCATAGTGTTAGTGTGATCGACATTTGTAACATTGAATATTTCCTTTTGAATTTTCACCTGTGTAAGTGGGGCGTCTTTTGGTATAAGAATTATAGGGCTTTCTATAGTTCTTTCTTTGGAATGGCCTATATGGCCGGTAATTTTGCCTTTCTTGATGTTTTTTATATCTTTCTATAACAGTTTTTTAGACTGTAGAGGGTGGATGAACCTTTCCACATCCATATTGATCGCAGAAGATTCCTAATTCTGCTCTTTTTGAACCAAAAGTTTTGTTAAGCTTTGCTTGAACCTTGGATTCATTGCATAGACAAATACATTCACTTATTATGAATGAAGTTAAATTCCCATAGGTTAGGCTATCCCAGGGAATTTTTTCATCATATTTGGCATTCAAGCTAATTTTGACTCTCTCTGCAAAGTAATTGGGAAGACCTTTGGTAAATTGTTCCTTCCAAATAGAAAAAAAGCAATCAGCTCTAATCAGTACTTTGCTTAGAAACATGTTTTTGTACCATCTGAAATCTCCCAATGTTGGACATTTGAGATTTAGAAAGATTTCAGCCGATCTGGCTTGATATTGAGTTGGATCTCCTATGAAAGCGTTTGTTATGGTATAGACAAGAGTATTAACTGCATCGTCTATCCTTTCTTTTATTTCAATGGTTTGGGGTAATTGGCCCTCTGCCTTGATTGTTTGTACTCTTTTTTCAGTACTTGAATGCTTTAGGATATAGTAGCGATCACCTTCATTTAGGTATTGATCCCACCATTGTTCTAATTGCCCTGTAAATCCTTCAACAAGTAGTTAGGCGATCTCGTGTTCCTTTTTGCCTCTTTGTCTGTAGGCATTGGAGGTGATCAACATTTCGTTTATGACGTTTATGATTAGGTAATCGAATATTCTGTCCACATTCCATTCATGGATTGCTAATCCATCATAATCATCTTAAGTCATTTGTGTCTTTTCTTCAAATTGAATGTCTAGGAATGATGGTTGTGGATGCCAATTTCTCATTGTTGAATATTTGGATGCTTTTGATTTTGTACCAATTCTTAAAACTTCATTTGGAGACTCGGTTCTTTCTTCACTTAGGGAAAGATTTCTATTTTTTGAATAATTTTGTCAATAATGGAATCTTTAATGACATTGATTGTAGAAGTTGTTCTTGAAGTTGATGTTTTTGAAATATGAAAACTATTTAGCTTTTCTTCAATTAAAGTTAAGGTTTCTTTTTCTTTAGTCATTATTTTGATTTTGTTGTCAATGATTGTAGGTTTGAATAAAGGAATTGACTCGTGATACGAAAATTCCTCCGCTTGAGGACGAAGCAATAAAAGGTTTTGATATTTTTCCCTCAATCTTTTCTACTTGATTGGCTATAATAGAAAGAATTTTATTGGAAAAATTGTTTTGAAGTTGGATATTCTTTGTTTCCTTAAGAGTAGGAGTTTTCTTTTCTTCCTTTTCACTGTTATTTTTTAATGGACTAGCTTTATCCTTTTCTCCGTAGATGGTTCCAAATTTTTTTTCTTCTAGAGGGGATGAGTTGAATGAATATTTCCCCTTTGACTGGTTTTCCAAGATTCTAGTAACATGTTGATTTCGTTCTTGGATGTTTCATCCAAGTAAAGAATGAAATATTTCTTTTTGTTTCTTCCATGAATGAATACCATTTTGATCTTATTTCAGACCTCTGGTTTTCATCATAATTTTGAAAAAAGGCTTTCCTCTTCGCTTTGTTTTTAAGTGAAAGGAAGTCTTTTTTCAGTGCCTTTTTATCAATTGAAAATCCTTTAATAAGGACGTTTAGTTCACTAGCAAACACAGATCAATTATCCATGTCTGTTTGTGTGGGTGATTATGGTTGTTCTTCGTATCGATTATTTGCTACATTATGTTCTATATTGACTAATTTTACTCTTAATGAGTTAGATCTATCAAAATAGAATTTGGAATCAGTTTCTGAAGAAGTTCCAAATGTACTTTGTCTTGAGGACATGAATTCCTTGACCTTCGTAGTCTCTAGTTCTTTAGAGTTCAACAGTTCCATCTACACGTTCAATTATTTGGGCTAAATTTGAATTTCTTTTTGGTGGAGTTAAAGCTTCCTGAAGGGAATCGAATCTCGTGCGGAAGTGAACGATCGTCGTTGCTCTCAATTGTGTTACATAGAAAAATCTCAAAAACATAAAACCTAGCTAAGCATACTTTGAAAGCGTAAAAAGTGAATTAGATGGTTACCTTTGAAGACCAATTCTTCACGTAATTCTCTCGTCGTCAACGATCTCTTCGTCCTCTACGATCGAATATTCGAACACCTCCAAATAGCCTTTTCGGTTGTTCTCTAGGAAAGGGAGAGAGGTGAAATCTCTTTTTGGAGATTAGGGAGAGTGGAGAGAATTTGAGAGAGAAATGTTGTTTGCCCAATTGCAAAACTACACAAATGATTCAAGTGTCCCAAAATGCATCCAAAAGGATGTTTTATAGGCAATGTGGGTGGAGACAAATTCTCCACCCATTTTGCCACTAACTCCACTAATTATGCATAAATGCATAATATAAAGTATCAAATACCTTATTATGTAAATCATATTTACATAAGGTGGAGAAATTGAATTTAATCAAATTCAATTTCATGTCTCTCAAATTACTTCCTCAATATATGTCTTAATTCCATAATTAGACATAATTAAATTCATTATGAATCATATTCACATTAAACTATATATTATATCAATTATATCATATATAATTGACATAATTCCCTAAATTGAATTTGAACACTTCAAATTCATTCCAAAACTTTATACCGTCATTCAATTCCATGTTAAGCCAACCGAGGGACCTAATGGACCTACAGATCATGAGCTCCAACGATATGAGATTGACTAATCAAACTCTTTGATCCCGTTAATCAATATTCGTTAACTACGAGTCACTCCACTAAAGACTTGTAGCTGCACTCTCCTCACTATAGAACAAGTCGTGCCCATTGATTTAACCAATGCCCGTGAGTCAACCCTTCACATATTGTTCATAGTCACAGCTGGGTCAAATTAACATTTTACCCCTGAGACTACTTTTTGCACCTTAAGCACCACTGATCCTCTAATGAAAAACAAGTTTATGGTCCGACCATAAACAATGTCCCTCTCGGGCCAGCAAGAAGGAGGGACCCCGTTGTTCAAGACCTGGATTCAGCTCTTAAGGAAACAACCTATCTAGTTACCTTAGTTCGGGAACGAGTGAATTCCTTCTTGCGAAGTTGAGCCCCCAGCTCCCTACGAGGTTTCATCCCTGAGAAGGTAGGCTTATTGAGTCGGCAGTTGTGGCCAGGAGTTTGCAACTCACTCAGGATTTAGGTTGAGTCACTAATGGTCATCTTTGAATTATTAGCCATAATCTATCAACGACGTTATTAGAGTGGTCTAACAATTCTTGGTCTAGTCTTGTACAATCGCATCGCACAAGATGCCCCCACTCACATGTCAACTATATGAACGAGCTGGATCGCCTCGTTTGCTTCAAATACAAAGTGGGTCGCATCCATAGTGTTACTAGGATGAGGTTCCCAACCCAATCCATCTACTATAGACCATTCGGGTCACATGTTTGAACTTGATCCTAGATATGTGTCAACCACACACTGTTCAAGATCCTAAATGTGACCTTGGAGCTTAGTTTATTAGATTTAAGTTTGTAATCTGCGAGAATACATGATTAACGGAAAAATAACACTTTTATTCATTTTCTTAAATAATTACAAATACACGAGTTTAGGGCATAAATCCCAACACTTCCATGTTGGGTTTTTGGTGATTTGTTCCCAAGATAAATTTTTTGGAACAATGATTGAGGACTTATCTAGATTTGCTTCTATGGGAATTGTAGATCCCTTTGGAGAAGACCTCAAGGCTCTTGGAGAGATGTTTGTATTCATGAGTTTGTAATAAATTCTAAAAATTATCACTGCCAGAGTGAGATTTTTCTTGAATATTAAGATTGTTTGTATAGACATCGGTTATCAAGAAAGATAGGATGTTTAGGTCTTGTAATGAAAGCGTAAAATTTGGATAACAATTGAAGAAGATTGGTCCTTTTTCGAGATTGGATTGAACAACCCCAAGGAGAGAGTTTGAGAAGTTCAAATGTCTCTTATCTCTTAAAGAGACAAGGACAGATATGTTGGGTTTGATGGCTATTTGAATTAGTCCGATGTGAAGATAATTAAATTCTTCACAATGTCGTAGGATAAGCTTCTTTGAAAAAAGATTTATTGATTCACGATCGTTGTTGATAGGAATGTTTTTCTCAGAGATTTTAATACAATTTCTCTGAGAGAGATTGAATGTACTATGATAGTAAACTGTTTTTGGATCCACTTTTAGAAAACTCCATTGATGGAATTTGTCTTCTATCTTGGCTATTGACAATTTTTTATTAATAGTGTTGGAGAGTTTTGAATCCGAATCACCTTTGTGATCCTCATGATCTACGGAAATCGAAAAACTTTTCCTTTTAACTCCGAGACAGATAATGTAATGCCCGTCAAATAAAAAAAATTATTTTACCTAAATTAAATCCTAGTGGAGGATTCATCTTTCTAAAGAGTTATATATATATATTTAATCAAAGTTGAAATTTAAAAGTGGAATGTTGGGCATTTTCATTTATAGAACAATTTTGGTTGGATTCTATTTATGGGTGTGGTGTAATTTGGGAGGGTAAAATGGGAAAAATGGAAGATGGGTTTAGGGTTGTCTTTTGAACCACGAAAATTGAGTGAGGCGCCTCCTTCACCCTCATCCTCTTTCTTCATGAACAGGAAGGCCCGCGAGCGTTGTCGTCTGCGTGAAACTTTCAACCTTCATATTGTAACCTTGTAGCCACTGAAAAACACGCGAACCATCAAGCCAAACCATGCTTCCCCCAAAAGCCGATTGGAGACCCAACCCATCGATTGAAGACGTTGTGTCGTAGGAGGTTTGTCGGCGTTGAAGCTCGTCGGTTCTGCACGAGAGGACAAATTTGTCGCGCGAGGTGCGTTGTTCGTCGATCCGCAGTCGCGCGTGGGGTAATCCAAAACTGCTGTTGCCGCTCATTTTTGCATCCGTCCGATGAGCCTCTGTCGCCCTCACTCGTGCCAAACTGTAGCTAGTGCTTGTCGGAGTCCGTTCAGTCATTTGAGTTTCGGATCCGTCTAAATTTCAATCTTCAATCGAGACCCATTGAATTTTGAAAATGAGAGAGCATACTTTGGGAAATTGTAGTCGTGATTTAACAAAAATAAAAAATTGATTTAAGACAGGTTCGAAGGGAGCATTGTACTGGAACGTGGAATTAGGATTTTGGAATCTTAGAATAAGGCCAAGGTAAAGGGTCTCTGAACCTTTTGAAAATGAGATAAAAGTCATTAATTTTGTTATGTTTAATTATTTTAAATATTTCAAAAAGTATTATGTTGTAGAGTATTTTAAATGGAAAGTTATGAAAGTTATGCTATGATTCATGATTGTTTGATACCTTAAATGTTATGAAAGTTATGTTATGATTTATGATTGATTGATAGCTTAATTGTTACGAAAGTATATTGACATGTGTATCATAGAATATGAAAAGAAGATGAGACCTCATGCATGATTCTATGTACATAATAGAGATAGGAATGACTGTGACAATAGGGGGTTGAGAGGACTCCACATATGATAGTGGTCTTCGGACCTAACCTGCTCCCAGGGTTTTGAGAGTAACCAGAGAAATCAATTCCCTAACGTGTCTATCATCTTCGAGTCTCAACTTGTATATTTAGTTTCTATTTTTGTTTCACTTTTGACAAATTTTATGTTTCTTTAGATAAAATTAGGGATTAATATCTTGATAATCAATCAATCTAGAAAACCATTGCTGAGAATGATATTTGGAACTCAAATCACTATATTAAAACTTGACCCGTACACTTGCGATATTGCACGAATGATGAAAAAATTCATATTTTCTTTCTTATTTTTAGGGTATGGGTAATATTACAATGTTCATTGTGATCGAATGTCTAAAGTAAACGGTCGAGAAGGATAACGTTTGCAATTGTGGGATCATCGAAGTAGATGCATCCAAATGTAATGAAATTGGATTGCAATTACAAGCGAAATGCGATTGGGGCCTATTGTGATTGCAGATGGTAAACGTGATCTTAACTCATGTAATTTCTACAATTGTTAAGGTTAGACTTTATTATTATTATTATTATATTTAGGTACAATTATTATTATATTTACCCTTTTTTCTCTTCAAGTCTAAATATTTATCTTATTTTCTTATCTTCAAATTATAAAAAATAAATAATAAAAAATTTCAGATTTTATTGAAATCTCTTGATATCAATATTAACATTTGTCATTTTGTATTTTATTTTGAAATAGAAAATCAAATTTAATCGTTGTTCTTTCTAGCTCATCTTTTTTAGCTATGAATTTCCTTGGCTCCTCTTTTTTAGCCCTTAATTATCAGTGCAAATTTATTTCAAAATCTAAAGGTAGAGGTATAAGAGAGAACGTGGTGGCGTACCTCTCCTATAAATAAATAAATAAACATTTAAAAGAAAAAAAAAACAATGATGGTCATATTTAAAATTTTAGAGAGCGTTTGGTGCACCGTGTTGGGTTTGGATGGTTTTGGAATTCAAGGCCAAACCGTTGTTTAGGTCACTGTGTTCAAAACCCAATGAATTTTAAACACAACCCCATAGTTTTAAATAGTGAACTTCAAATATTGTTTCACTAATTTCTAGACATGAAATACTGCATACCAAATACTATTTTCTGAGTCTCAAGCTTTCAAACTCCTTAATACAAACTTGCTAAAGTTTTGATTTCGAAACGTTACTCAAACACCTCCACTTTAACAAAATCTACTATTTAATTTCGCCATTTATATATCCAGCCAAAAAAACACAGAATTGGGCTACAACTACAACACAAAAAGGCCCAATAAAGTTTTAAACATAATTAATAGGCAAGACGTTTCAAAGTCCACAAATATGAGGCTTTTTGAAAGAGAAACGAATTTTTTTCCCCCTTTTTCAAAAAATGTAATAATTAATATGAAGCAAACTGTCCCGATAGCAACATGTAGGGCGAAGCTTCTTATCATCTATCTCTACTCCATTATCCTGATAGCAACATGTAGGGGCAACCCTCAGCTCAATACCCTATTAATATCCACAATAAATTTATAATAAAGATGGACCTAATCTCATTTTTCAATATATAAATTTTTTTTTCTTTTTTTAATATAAATTTCTAGTTAGTTCAAGAGAGATAGACATAGAATTTATCTTATTTGAAATTCTTTTTTACGGAAATCTATTAAGGCCCGTTTAGTATAACTTGTGTTATTCTAACATGTTGAATACTCTACAATCCAAATATAGATTATTATAACTGCAGATTATACTACTCTGCATTTTAAATAATATTATATGATTTCACATATTATAATAAACTACAGACTATTATAATCTCTTGTTATTATAACTTACCTAACGCCCTAAACAGTCCCTTGGGCTATTACATCTTTTTTGGGGAGTATTATGATTGGTCTCAAAAATCACAATATTTCGTTTTTTTTTAATTTTTCACTCATTTTCTCGTCCTTTTCATTCAAATTCATGTTTTGATCGGTTATAAATATAAATAGATAGATAAATAGAATACGTTAAATTACTGACTAGAACTCGTGACACAATAAGACTTGAAATTCTTTGACTCAACTAAAAGATTCCAATCCA
Source organism: Trichosanthes cucumerina (assembly GCA_036507285.1). Lineage (NCBI taxonomy): Eukaryota > Viridiplantae > Streptophyta > Magnoliopsida > Cucurbitales > Cucurbitaceae > Trichosanthes > Trichosanthes cucumerina. Next base: position 22,131,757 of record CM071841.1, read on the forward strand.
ATAGATTTTTCTATCAACCTTAAGTTCAATTGCAATGATTTCATAACTGTAGACCGTAGATCTTTCATTATTATTTTTCTTTGAGTTTAATAATAGGTAGGAATGAGAACTTCAAATTCATAACTTATTGATTAAGGGTGTATATCTTATGTTTTATTGTTTAGGTTGATAGTCAAAGTTATTTAATTTAAAAGTTAGAATTTTGTCCCTATAATTTGATAAAATCTCATAAATAGTCCTTATATATCTTTAGAAGTCATTAGCGGATTAAGTACATGGCATTGGTAGTTAGTTATCTAGTCATCTATTTAATCCATTAGTGGTTTCTAACGACCATGTATATAATTCATTAGTGATGGATAACGGTATGAACTATTTATGAAGTTTTATCCCAGCATAGAACTAAATTTTAACTTTTGAAATAAATTAAATTCTAACTTTCTCTCCACTCTGTGAAGAAAATTTGTAATTTTATCTCCAATTTAAAAGGTTAGGGTATGTTCGGTAGACAATCTGAAAAATAAAATTTTGGAAACAATGGATTCAATGAAAACATAGTTATATTTCTTGTTTTCATATATGTGTTTGGTAGCAGTTTAAAAAGTTGAATTCTAATTTAAACAATAGTTAAAAATGTGTTCTATATAGACCATGAACTAGTTGTAATTGTAAAACTAAATATTATAGTGAACATAAACTAGTATTAATTAATTTATGAACATTTTTTGTTATAAATTTTGTATAATTATTATTTTACAATATCATATAATTTATAATATATTATATTATACATACTTTAATTTAACAAAAATAAATTAAGTTTATAACCTAAAATACTATATTTATTAAAGTTTATCTTTTTAAATATAATTCTCTATTTTTAAATCTAAAATTTAAAATCAGGATAAACTGAAAAACATAAAAACGTTTGTTTTCAGAATTTCCACTATTTAGATCACATAATCTAAAAATAGTTTTCGAAAACACATATATCAAATGCATATTTATTGAACTCAATGAATTCGAAAACATAAAACATAATTCAGATTGCATACTAAACAAACCCTTAAGTTTGAGGAGAAGATATTTTCAAAATGGACAGAACCATGATGGTTGGCGATAAAATGTAAATAAATATGTTCATCTTTTATTTTTCTTTTTTGAGAAAGAAATAAATACAACCTAGTTTCTTTGTTTGTTTTTTAGTACAATTGAATTTGGAGGATTCAAATCACTGATTTAAAGGTCGTTAATTCATTTAATATGTCAGTTGAGTTATGTTATTTTACAAATATAACTTAACTTGTTAGTTGAACGTTTATTTACTATTATTATTAATTAGACCATGTGCATATGCATGGTTGGTAACGTTGCCAATGTGGAAATATTCCACTATTGACTTCGCTATTCACAATATTTACTAATTTTAATTTTAAAAACATTATTTGACTTATGACCTGGTTGTTGAGTATATTTTCTACAATATTTTAACAAATATGCAACTTTATATATTAAAAATAAAAAGGCTTTTTTAGTTTAAAAACATTTGAAAATAAGAAGTTTCTAACCTAACCTCTTAATTGCTTATGCCAAAGAGAACATAATTTAACTGGTATTTTGAATAGTCATTAAGATCTCTGATTCGAATCCTCTCAATTTTTATTGTACCAAAAAAATTAATACTTGTTGGCAAAAAAGAATAAATAAATAAATAAAAATAAAAAGGTTAACCTTGTGAGAATCATGACAAATATTTTATTTAAGTTTATAACAATGCTTTATAATTTAATATTATTATTGCCATTTTAAAATTTTAGGGCAGCATGTAAAATATTTTTGTGGTTTATGTATTGTAGTTTAAATTTTGTGGTAGGTGTGCCAACACAAACAGTTCGAAGATATAGGTCCCACCTTTGTGGGCCTCTAACACCTTATAATTGTTTTACACCCAAAAAAAATATGTAATCGGATAAGAATATTAGGACTCAGCCATTTTTCTTTTTGGTTTACTTTCAAAATTTTAGGTTGATATAAAGAGCATTAAAAATTAAAAATTATTTTTATAGCTTTATTAAAAATTTCCGACCATCGTTTTTATGATCTTATAATGTTAGTTTGATGAGAAGAATGAATTCATTTTCAAAAATTATTAGCGATGTTTTTTTTTGTCATATCCCATTACACCAACTATATTTTTATATTTTATATTTGAGTTTTAGCCAAGTCATATTTCAAAAGTGTTGGGTCGGATCATATTTTATCGGACGCATGACATATTTTTATGGATATTGATAATCGATAAATATTTTTTATGTAAGTTTTGTTCCGAGTATATTTTAATTGATAATTCATTCAAATCATTTTAGAAAATTTGGGCCTACTATATTTTGATCTCATTTTTATGCATAGTTTTAGTAGACTATATTTTGATAGATAAGATCGAGATCAAGATGTTAATATTTTTTTTTATATTTTAATAAAGTCAATTGATAATATATTTTTTTATGCGTGCATGACATATTTTAATCAAGATGATGAAATCGATATCCATGATATATATTTGAAATCGATGTTGATAATATATAATTTTTGTGTATGAATTTTGACAACTATATTTTGATTAAGATGAAATCGATAATATATATTTTTTATGTGTAAATTTAGGGTAGACCATATTTTGATCGAGATGATGAAATATATATTTGAAATCGATGTCATTTGGTAACCACATTTTAATCGAGATGATGTAATATGTCGATGTACATATTGGTAACATATATTAATTAATTTTTTTATTATTAGGAAGGCATAATGGTAATTGCACATGTGTTTTGTTTATTATTAAGAATGCATAATGGTAATTATACATGTTTGAAAATTTTAAATTGTTGTTGCCTATTACAATTGTTAAGTAGATTTGCCCGTGCTGCATGATGTAAAAAGAAAAAGTCATTTTTGTTACTCCATTAATTAAATGTTAGTATGATAACAAACTATATTAATAAGTAATTAGTTGATTGTGAGTGACGATAAATGACCAATCTAGAAAATGATGTGATGATAATATAAATCTTTTTTGCTTTGAAAAGTTAATAATAATAAATTAATTTTAAGATTTATTAAAAATACGAATACTAAATTGTAAATTTAGACGTTTAAAAATAGGAATTTCAAATTTTAAGACCGAATTGATATTTTAATCTAGTTTTAAAAATAAATTTATTTTCCAAGGAACCCATTTACGACCAATTTATGGGTCTGACCATCACGTGTAAATTTACGGAATAGGTAAGGTCAAAAGGCATCAGCCAGTTCCGACTTTGGTCAGAAAGTACACGGCGGATCCACGTTGAAAAATCATGAAATCGTCTCTATCTTACGTGAGCCATTTTCCCATTTCCTCTTCTTTTTGTTTTTCTTTTATATTTTTAATTAGTTAAAAAACATTATTCCTCTTCAACTCCAATGATAGTGATAATTTAGTTGTGATAATCAGTTGTCTTTCAATAACAGTTTAGCCTCCGATTGATATTTTTAATTTTTAGTTTTTAAAAATTAAGCCTAAAAAATACTAATTTTATTAATCAATTTCTATATTTTCTTATCTATTTTGCATATATGTTTTCAAAAACTAAGATAAGTTTTAAAAACTAAAAAATTTAGGTCTCGTTTAATAACTATTTTATTTTTAGTTTTTGGTTTTCTAAAATTAAGCTGGCATGGATTCATCTATTTTAAGAAAACATTTGAATTCTTAGTTAAATTCTAAAAACAAAATTAAGTTTTTGAAAACTACCTTTTTTAGTTTTCAAAATTTAGCTTGGTTTTTGAAAATACAGGTACAAAGTAGATAAGAAAGCGTATGAACCTATTGGTAGAAGTAATATTTTCAAACTTAATTTTCAAAAATAAAAAATAAAAAAACAAAATGCTTATCAAACGGGGTCGTAGTTTCTAAAAACTTGTTTTTGTATTCGAAATTTGGCTAGAAACTTAAATAGTATCTCAAGAAACATGGAAATCATTGTAAAAAAGATCAAGAGAAATGGTTGAAAAAAAAGTATAATTTTCAAAAATAAAAAACCAAAAATCAAATGTTTATCAAATTGGATCTTAGATTTTTAGTCTTTGGTTTTTCCGTTTTCGTTTGATAATCAATTAAATTTTTATTTTTTATTTTCTATTTTTAAAAAAAAGTGTATTCGGTAACTAATTGAATTTTTTATCTTTAAGTTTTTGAAAATATTTTTAGAATCATAAAGAAATTAAAAAAAACGTTTGTAAAAACGGTTTCCCTTTTTATTTTGAAACCATGCGGGTTTGAATATGAAGTGGGATGGGACTCATGTGTATGCACCATGTCACGGTCGCACCTCTTAAAGGGTCTTGACACGACCGTGCGGCACTTGCTCTCGCTCACGAGCAAGTCAGCCAACTCAAATTCGGATCGTCGGCGGCACACAAGGCCTATATCGCAACCTCCACCCCCGTTCTTGAGAAAAGGTTTTAGAAAACGAGGTCAGAGAGAATTTGTGAGAACATTTAGAAAACGTTTGTGAGAGTTTAGAAAGTCAGTTATACAGCTGATAAGCAATAATAAGAAAGTCACGCTTAACTAGCATATAACTCTTGGTAGGGAGAATTGATGAATGTTCGCATCCCCTATAGTACATTCTAGGAATTTTGGCTATGACACCCTTGCACGTAATTTTCGCGGGGAGTCATATGCCCATCAAAATACAAGGAAATGAAATAACGATGCTAAACGAAATGCATTACATGACAATAGAATAAAATAGGATGGGGACGGCCATGCGGCCATGGGCAACACGCCTTGGACAAGCATGACCGTGACATTCTCACCCACTTAAATGGTTGGCGTCCTCGTCAACGGACACTCTTCGAACAAGATGGACCTGGGTCAGCAGTCTTCAAGTCTTCCACTCGATCCCAACGGACTTCTGCTCTCACGGCTTCCTTCCACATCTGCAAGAACTGCTGCACCTTCTCATATGGGTCAGCATCTGATTCCGTCCCTTCAGGTAGGACCTCAAAGGAATTCTTTAGTTGGATCGGCGGGCTTGTCACATCGCTCGCCTTCGCACTACGCTGCAATTGCGTCTTCTAAGCCCCAGGGTAGTTCGACTCCGACACTACGGGCTTCGTCGCTTTGGCTTCAATTCTAGGAGGGGCCTGTCTCTGACCGAGTCCCTCAACTTCGCGCCTCGGCGCTCTTCGCGTGCACTCTTGCACTTGAACTGTTCTTTCCCTCCCTTCTCTCGGGGAGGTATACCTTCAACCACCATTTCTCTCATAGCGATGATAAGTAATTCGTGGCACTTCGCCACAACGCTCACTTGAGCCCCCCCTCAGCTGTAGGGCCGATATTACCCTCGCTCCACTAGGCTGCTTCAACTTCGCAGGCACTACGACGGGGTTCCCTCTTGTGATTACTAGACAACTCGCTAGAGGCACATGTATGACTTTGTGTTGAAGAAGAAACTTCATTCCCAACACAACGTCGAAGTCGTCCATCCTAACGACGACAAGGTCAACTCGACCACCCTAGTCTCCCATCTTGACTGAGACGCCCTTCACAATTTCCGAAATAGGTAGGGTTGCTGAATTCACAGCTTTCATCCTTCCCAGATCTCGGTTCCACGACAAGTTCAATCACCTCACTTCTGCCTCTGAGACGAAATTATGGGTGCCTCTCGAATCAACCATAGTGCTCTTGGTTGTTTTGTGGTTGACGTGTGCGTCAACGTACATGAGACCCTTACTGGATGAGCCCTTTGTCTCTCCCCCATTCTTCTAGAGAGCCGATAAGATTGATCATCTCACCGTGGAGAGGTTTTGCTCGGTCTCGCCTCTTGAGACTGTTACGCCATTCTTTCGCCGCCACTCGTGTCAAACGATCGTTCATTGTTGCATATGCTTCGGCCGGTGTTGCGATCATTGCTCAGTACAACTTAGTCCTGGCCCATGGTTGTAACCCTTCGACAAAGGAGAAGATCTTGTCTTTCTCACTCATATCTCGAATGTCCAACATCAACCCTCCAAACTGTTTGACGTACTCACGAATGGTTCCTTTATGTCTCAGCTCCCGAAGCTTTCGCCTTGCAATTATCTCCACATTCTCGGGAAAGAATTGCGAGCGCAATTCCTGTTTCAGCGTCTCCCATGTGTCAATGGTACATCTCCCTTCTTGGATGTCCATATAACGGGTCCTCCACCATAATTTGGCAACGTCTTCCAGATGCATTGTTGCTAAAGTGACTCTTTCTTCGTCAGTCACCGTATTTGTTGCCCGAAAGTACTGCTCCATATCAAAGATGAAGTTTTCCAGCACTTTGGCATCTCGAACCCCACAAAAGAGTTTCGGTTCGAGAATTTTCTTCTTCCCCGTCTTGGTCGCGCCCCCAGGTGAGGCTTGACTTCCCATCGCAATCATGGTGAGATTTAGCTTTGCGGCCAACTCCCCCATCTCGCCCCTACAGACCTTAAGGGCATCTCTCACATCAACAGAAAGGTCAGCAACCATCTGACCCAACTCTCTTTGGGAACTGTCCAGACCATCGACACGTTCTTGAATTTGGGCGACACCGCCCGACGAGCTATCACCATGCTCGAAGTTTCCACATTAGAGTACCCTGTCCTCAAGGGTCTCAACCCTCCCCATCAATTCATAGACGGGCATTCCATCGATGCGTCCAACAATCACATCAATCACGTCGGCCTTGCCCACAATCTTTTCCAGTCGAGATTCCAAGAATCGAATATTATCAGGGACTTCCGTCAAGAGGAGCAATTGCTCCTCGATCTCGGCCAACCGCTCTTTGTCCGACTTATTTAGTTGTTTTGCAGGCATGATTACTGTGTCTTGCCTTTCCGAAGCCAACTAGGCTCTGATACCAACTATCACGGTCACACCTCTTAGAGGGTCTTGACACGACCGTGCGACACTTGCTCTCGCTCACGAGCAAGTCAGCCAACTCAAATTCGGATCGCCGGCAGCACACAAGGCTATATCGTAACCTCCACCCCTGTTCTTGAGAAAAGGTTTTAGAAATCGGGGTCAGAGAGAATTTGTGAAAACATTTAGAAAACGTTTGTGAGAGTTTAGAAAGTCAGTTATACAACTGATAAGCAATAATAAGAAAGTCACGCTTAACTAGCGTATAACTCTTGGTAGGGAGAATTGATGAATGTTCGCATCCCCCTATAGTACATTCTAGGAATTTTGGCTATGACACCCTTGCACGTCATTTTGGCGAGGAGTCATATGCCCATCAAAATACAAGGAAATGAAATAACGATGCTAAACGAAATGCATTACATGACAATATAATAAAATAGGATGGGGACGGCCATGCGACCATGGGCAACACGCCTTGGACAAGCATGACCGTGACACACCACGCCCTATGTACACTTAGAGGGTGTTTGGCGCGAAGAGTTGAGTTGAATTGAGCATGTTAGTTTGTCAGTGAGTTCAGAAATCTGTGTTTGGGTGCAGAGTTGGGTTGAGTTGAATAAGAAAATTTGTGTTGGAGTGGTTGAGTTGAGTTGTGATGATTTTTAGTTGACTATTTTTGTTTATTTAATTTTTTATTTTTCCAATCATTCATCTATAAACATATTTTTTCATATTTGTAACACTGAATTCAGATGCTCATTTTAATATATATATATATATATATATATATATATATACTTCAACATTTTTTTTAAAAAAATATCATTCTTTATCTTTCTTTTTTTTTTTTTAGAAATTGGTTTTTTTTTCAAATATAAACAATTTAGCATTGTTTCCTTTTTTGATATATATTAAACTTTTTTCAATTTATAGAAATCACATATTTTTAGTACACATTAAACTCATTTCTATTGATAGAAATCAAATAATGTATTTTTTATAACAACAAATAGCAATTGATGAATGGAAAAAAAAAGATAATGTACCTATATTTTTGGGGGCAATTAAAGAAATGACTAAATTTATGCTACCTAACTAGAAAAATGTCTAATTATCTTTTAAATTGCAAAGATGTTTAAAACAGTTTTTAAATTAAAAATAATTAAATATTGTGACGAAATTGCTCTTATGAAAGATTTTAGGGTTTTTAGTTCCTATAATCACGACTAACAAATTTTAGCATATATAGGAAGAAAATTCAATTTTTTAAAAAGAAAATATGATAGGGAAATACAAACATTTTACAAAATTTAAATAATGATTTTCTTAATTCAACCAACAAAAATTGGTACTTGAGTTCTCCAGCAAACACAAATCAATCATATAGCGACGAAGATAATAGGATATATCACGTGCATATACGTATACTACAATTCACTTCTCTACAAACCAAGTAAAATTAATACAAATAATATTATGTCGACCAATATGTAAATCAATCAATTTGTAATGCAGTCACCTCAACACTAAGTTTGTGTGTATTTCAAAATATGCAGACGATGCAAGTATGGTGTATAGATGTACTGCCCTCAATCAAGCAGACATTTCATGCAACTAACACAACATGAGGAGTGAAAATAAGTACCAGACCTTAAGAATAAGTAAATTTAGAGAACCCCTCCAATAACCAAAAATTATTGGTAAACAGTTCTTCCACCCATCTATTGATGCTCCTAAGCTCATAAAGAAAAAATGGAACCTATCATCCACATCAACCTCTTGAGCATGTATGTTCTTGTTAGAATATTGTAGATATCAGTATACATATACATCTATTGTATCGTTTTAAAAGACGTATATGAGAGTATACACTTGGTATATACCTGAATTTTTTTACAATTAGATTGGTTGCAAATCCCAGAAGAAGATCATACGACTCTTCTGGTGACCCTCAAATACGGTTTAGAGTCTTCTTTCTACCCCTCCACGCTTTATCATAACTAATATTGACACCATGATTCTTTCGAGCATAGGCAATGACATATTTGGGAGTACAATGCATCCTATTGTTCATTCTTAGAAGAAACTCAACGTACTCCTAATCATGGCTGTAGTTGCATGTCGGTGGTCATTGCGCACAATGTCAATGCAACATGTGTGTTCATTGATAAGTTTCCTAAGAACCCATAACTGCCCACCCCTCAAAACTAAAACACGAATGTATTATTTGCATGTGGTGTCAATACACTGGACAGTGAATTACCTCTTGCTCGACTTCAATGTCTTGAATTGAAAACTTTGTTTTATTGCAATGGTATATGCAACTTTCCTCAAATCCTTACAACCAAATATGCACCCCTCCCCAATCTGATCATTTTGTGATAGTGTGACAACACTCATAGAGTCAATGAATGTTAGCCTTTTCGCCTGTTTATTCGAACTATCTACTAATGTAGTGGTCTCACCTTCTATAACTAGACAACAACCATTGTAAATACCAGAATGTACCCTCACCATCATCCAAGCTACATCCCTATCTTCAACAAGGTCTACACTTGGTTACTTCTTATCTCCATTTTTGATGAGTGAGATCTAAGAAATCTTGTGAGTACCATCAAGTTTAAGATGTGTTGCAATGGATTATAAGAGTTCCAAAAGAGATGAAACTTGTCCGACTACTATTGAGCTTGACTTGAAATTCTTGTAGCCAACGTCCTTATCCCACACACTATTGAATAAGATGAAAAAGTTGTAAGATCCCATTATGAACTGATGCGATAATACAAACGTGTAAAGGAAATGAAAAATGAAGCATGTATGGTGTGGAGCGTGTCTTGTGAGATCATCTTCCAAAACTTAAATAAGACAAATCAGTACCCAACAGTTTTTGCTAAAAAAAAGAAAAAAGGTGGTTTACATAATCTTGTGTTGACTTAGCTAAACAGTAATTACGTGACTTGATTAATGGTAATTACGAGTATCCACCAAGGGTAAAATGAGAAACCTATTTTCTTCATACTCCTAACTAAGTAGCTAGACAAAATTCTAAATATGAAAGATATTTAGCAATTTTCCATTATCGGTAATTTATTTTAGTGACTATCCACAATTCCCCTATTTTTTTTAAAACACAAATTGAACTTTTATTAAAATAGGGAAATCTAAGGTTTTATCGTCTAAACATATATTGAACTTCTTTGAAACTTATCATGACCTTTTTAATTATTAACAGGGTTGTTAATTTAATATAAATTAATAGTAGTACTTATTTCTCTCCTCCAACTAACTTTTTCTCTTTCCTTATTTAATCTTCAAACTTCTTCTCTCTCTTGATTAAACAAAATAAGACTACATGACAATTTGACATCACGACTTTTATCTCATTTAACCATTTGTTCCTATTTTTTTACACTAATTAAAATTTATTTTATTAAAAAAAATAAAACTTATTCAACACCTTCATCTTTTTTATCTTTACCAAGATTTAACTTTCTTCAACATCAAAACCTCTATTATTGTCCTTCACAAAAGGTTTGCACTCCAACTATTTTTATCATTTTTTTTCCTTTTTCTCTTTATTTGTAACACATTTCTATATATTTCATTTATATCTTGAATGTATAAATATTTGGATATATCCATCCCTACTTAAAAGAAATCTTTAGGTATGTTATGTCTTATGTTTAAGTTTTTTTTATTTTTTTTAATTCATTGTTTCTTTATAAAACTTTGATAATGTGTATATGTATATTTTTTTTATTTTTTTTATTATTATTAAATTTTAGGTTTAGTTGTAACTTTGTTGCTGAAACAATGACTAACTCAAAACATTTACATATGAGTAAGTTTTTTCGTTCATTGAACATATAGATTACACTTTTTGCTTCATATATTTTTTATAAAGTCGTTTATTATAATTCTTGTAGGTGATATTAACTTAAATGGTGATATTGATTTAAATTCTATTGAAGTAGACAACTTCATTGAAGTAAAAAATGAAGCAGAAATAAAGAAAACAATATTAGTTACTTTTAGGCCAGATGAGAAAAATATATCAAAGAATGGAATGATGTTTGTAAGTGAAGATGAAACATTCTGGATGAGAAGAGAGATGGTTGAAAATCAAATGACTTTAATGCATATATATGATGTGGAAGTAAAATGTCTATATATGATAAGTTTTTTTTTTTTTTTTATTTGCATTTCTCATTTGCACATTAAAGTTTTTTTTTTAAAATGAATGGTTGACATATTAATTTATAGTTTTATTAAGCATCGACTTTTATGTGTTTTTTTGTGACATTTGTAATACCTTATTTCATATAGGTAACCAAATAAATAACAAATAAAACTTATTTATAATATGATAAACATAAGATAAAAGAATTATTTAATTATTTAAAAAATAAGTCAAATAAAAATAAAAATATCGTAATGGATAACAAATAAAATCTAAAAATCATGTTTATCAAAGTAGGACAAAATAATTATTTAGTTTTTTTAAATGATTAAAGTTACAAAGTTGGAAAGAAATGTAATAATTAAAATGAAATAAAAAAATATTCTAAACGTAAAATAATTTAAAATAATAGTGAAATAATTTATCTTTAGTTCACCATGGATGAATCGATTTTCCTTTTTACATTTGAACTCAATAAGATTAGTCAAACAATTTTTTTTTTTTTTAAATTTAATTTAGGTTTAGAATAGGTTCAATTTGTACATTATTTTTAACTATATTGTTTTTCATTGGAAATTAAATGTGGATGATTATCATACTTATAGATGAAAATATTACTTCTTGTTTCGAAATTATTAGGATATTATTTAAATATTTTGTAATGACTTGTCTAGTTTGTTATGGAAGATGAATTTCTATATGTAATCTTTTAGATATTTATATTTTTCTTTTATTTATTTGTATAGGGGAGATAGAAACTTGAAAGGTTGCCATGCCTTATTTTTTTTCAATTAGAGATTGTTTGAGGCGCTGAATGAGTTATAATAACAGAGGTTATAATAGTCTAGGGTAATTATAGTTTGTGAAACATATAATATTATTTAAAATGTAGAGAGGTATAGTCTGGGGTTATAATAGTTTGTGTTTGAGGTATAAAGTATTTCAAAAGTTATTATAACATGGATTATAATAACCAGTGGGCAATATGTACCCTTAAAGAAAGAGAAACAAGTTTGGAGATTAAATAAGCAAAGAAAAAAAAGTTAGTTGACCGAGAGAAATAAATTATACTATTAATTTATATTAAATTTTAACAAGAAAATAAAATGATGTATTGAAATAGCTCTGAAATCTTATGAACTAGAAAATTTCCTATATTAAATGTGGAGCGGCCGCAAAAAAGTGAAGCCTAAATAAATGAATTTGGCTCCAAACCCAACCAGAGATAATTTAATAATGAGAGATTAAAAAATATTTTTATTTTTCAAAAAGAAAAGTTACAAAAACATATGACAGACCACACATTACAAAGAAAATGCATAAAAAGCTCATGCTTTCTTTTATGATTTCAACGAGTGACAACTATATTAAATTATTTCTCCTTAACATAGTTGCGTGAAACTCTTCAACACTAGACGCTATCGACAAGCTTCTTCATTGCTATTTTTGTAGCAATATTAACCTCTTTATTGCAAAGCTATTACTCTATTTGCACAGAGGAGATCCATTTAAATAAGTAGTTGTTTCTTTATTTCCTCTTTATTTTTTATATATCATTATCATACCAACTTGTTAGCGTAGTGGTGACAATTTCTTTTAATATAGCATAATGACACAATTACCCCTGTGTTACTTTCTTACTTTTTAAGATTCTCTCACGGTCCTGTCTTTTATCCAAAAACTTTAATGGCAAAAAATTTTAAAAAATAAAATAAAAAAACCGACAATAACAGAAGAAAAGGCAACTCTCTACTACCAATTGCTACAAAACAATAATAGGAATAGAATAAGCCAAAGTGTCACGGAGAACAATTTTGATATCTTCATCTACGTCTAATTTAATGTCTTCAACTAAAGTCTTGTTCGGTAACCATTTAGTCTTTAAAAAATTGTGTCTATTTTCTCTCAACTTTTGTAATATATTTTTTATTATTCTTATAAACATATTTGAATTCGTAGCCAAATTTCAAAATAAAAAACAAATTTTTAAAAGTTATTGTCTCATTTGATGACCATTTAGTTTTTGAAAACTAAGTTTGTAAATACTACTTATGCCTATGATTTTTTTTGTTTGTTATCTACTTTTTACACATTTTTCAAAAATCAAGCTAAATTTTGAAAATTAAAAAAAAAAAAAAAGTAGGCCTCATTTGATTGTTGGGGTGTATTCCCTAAGCTCGTGTTATTTGTAATAGTTCATGAATTAATGAATAAAGGTTAATTATTATTCAAAATTTGTATCTCGCATTTATAAACTTAATCCAATAAACTAAGTTCCAGGATCATTCTTACGAGAACTTGAACGGTGTGTAGTAGACACACAGGGAGGATCATGTTCGAGTTATTGACCCGAACGGTCTACAATATATGGATAGGGTTGGGAACCTCATCCTGACAACACTGTGGATGCGACCCACTTTGTATTAGATACAAATGAGGCGATATCCAGCTCGTTCATGTAGTTGAATGCGAGTGAGGGCATCCTGTGCAATGAGATTGTACAAGACCGAACCGTGAATTATTAGACCTACTGATATAACACCGTTAACAGTATATGACTAATAAATTCGTAGATGACCATTAGTGACTTGTCCTTAATCCTGAGCGTGTTACGAACTCCTGTCTGCGGAAGTCTGTCATTTGACTAGTATGGGTGAGGGTGGCTTGAGTTGCTCGCCCAATATGCCTACCTTCTCAAGGGCAAAACCACGTGGGGAGCTGAGAACTTAACTACACAAGATGGAATTCACTCGTTCCCTAACTAGGGAAACTATAGGGGTTTCTCCCTTAAGTGTTGTCTCCAGGGCTTCAACAACGGGGCCCACCCTCTCACTGGCTCGAAAGGGATATTGTATGTTAGGACCATGCAACATTCATTAGAGGAGCAGTGGGACTTAAGGAGAAAGAGGTAGATATAGGGGTAAAACGGTAATTTGATCCAGTTGTGACTACGAACAACCTGTGAAGGGTCAACTCACGGGTATTAGTTATATCGATGGACACAACTTGTCCTACACTGAGGAGAGTACAGCTACGGGGCTATAGTGTAGTGTACCAGTTGTTAATGAATGTTGATTAACTAGATCAAAGAGTTTGGTCAGTTAATCTCGATCCTTGGAGCTCATGATCTGTAGGTCTGTTAGCTCTTAGAATGAGAGCTAAGATCGAGTTTCTATGTGATTATTTCTTGGCATTTTGAGATTTCTTGACCATTTTAACTCCTTGATTAGGTACTTTTGTGTGTTAAAATTTACAAATTACTTTTGAAGTACCTTAAAGCCATCGAAGTACACTTCATTGCTGAATTTTGTCCTTTGGCCATGTTTTCAGGAGTTTTTGGGAAGATTATGTTATGAAGTGTGGAAGGTCTGCTTCTAGCTGCTGTAGCTGTGAAATTGCTGAAGGATAAAGATTGTTGGAGCTCAATTCTGATATCAGATGCAGAATGCACACGTGGATAGAATTCATTAATTGAGCTGGATAGAAATTGTCCTATCAGCTGCAGTGAACCAATGAGAGGCCTTTATGTCATTGCCTCTTGTCTATTCAGCCCTTAAATCGAGGTGGATACGGTATAAATGCCTCGTTTTGGCCGTTTTTGGAGAGGGGGGTCAACAAGAGAAAAAAAAAAGAAGAAGAAACCGATTGGGAAAAGAGACAAGAGGCGAAATTGTAGCAAGCTGAATTGGGGAAGCTTTCTCCTTTTGGAAAGAAGGTTGGGGTGGATCGAAAAAGGCTTGGGAACTTCACCCATCTGTTCAATCTTTCTTTCCCCTTGCTCTTTACTCTTCTATTTTGTAACCAAGACCAAATTAAGCATGTTTAACACTAGTTTTACTGTTTTATTGTTGTCTTCTTTTATTATCATGAACTAATCACCCTAAGGGTGAGGATTAGGAGACTTGTGTGGATGCAAGTTTAATGAAAGAGTAAATTGCTGCAATCTAACTCTTGTGCCTTGTGATTTTACTGCTTAACTAAGGTTTGTTTGGCCATCTCATCTTAGTATTGTTTATTCCAACTTGGAAAAGGGAAGAATAAACCGATTTCAAGGCATGACACTAGTTCTGATTAAGAGATTTACTTTTTTCAGTTGACTGAGGAGTCTAGGGATAGTCACTCACCTAGTGTTAACAGTTAGGAGCTAAATTAAGGGTGTTTAATGGAAATTAAGTGCCTAAATCGCGAGGAAATCTTGAAAGATTCCGTGAGTTATACTGTTTTGAGCTCTGATGCAGTTTTGAGCTCTAGCATTAAGATTGCTGAAGCATAATTTCGTCCCTAATCCTATCCCCTTTTACTGTTTTGGTTAAACTTGTGTTTGCTGTTGCCTTACTGTTTTTAATCCTTTTTTGCATTACTTTAGCATTTCAATTGTTACTTTTAATTTCTACTTCCAATACTCATTTCATTTATGTTGGTTCCCCTTTACTCATTAAAAACAAACTCAACCTTGTGAATTTCCTACAACTAATCCCTGAGGAGACGATTAAAATACTTATCACTTGCTGCTTAGATTGTGTATGCTTGCACAGTTTAGGAGTGTTTTCTTGATAAATTGATACATCCCTTTTAAGTAAACAAGTTTTTGGCGCCGTTGCCGGGGATTAGTTTGATTTTTACTTTGTTTGAGTTGTTTTTAGTGATTTTTGAGCTGAAAGAAATGTCTAACTAAGGTGTTTCTTTGTTTTTTAGGTTTTGTAATTGTGCATGAATGATTTCCTACGTTTAGAATTTTTCTTAGATCCTGAACCTGAGAGAACATTTCATAGAAGAAGGAGGATTCAAAAGGAAAGAATGGCAGACTTTCGTGGAGGTCCTGTAGATCCTAATAATCCTCATAATAACCCTGGAAACCAACCACACGGAGGCTTTAGACCACCTTTAGTTGAACCCCAAGCTATGGTCCCTGCCAATGTTATTGTCTTAGCAGATGACAGGGAGAGAGCTATTAGAACTTATGCCAATCCCTTGGTTGAAGAGTTAAATCTTGGGATCATTAGGCCAGAAATCCAAGCCCCAACGTTTGAGCTTAAACATGTCATGTTCCAAATGCTCCAAACCATAGGACAGTTTCATGGACTATCATTTGAAGATCCTCACTTGCATTTAAAATCCTTCCTAGGGGTTAGTGATTCTTTTATACTGCCAGGAGTGCCTAAGGATGCCCTAAGGTTGAGTTTGTTTCCTTACTCCCTTAGAGATGCAACCAAGACATGGTTGAATACACTTCCTCCTGGGGCAGTTGACTCTTGGAACACCCTTACTGAAAAATTCCTTATTAAGTATTTCCCACCAACTACGAATGCTAAGTTTATAAATGAAATTGTGGCTTTTCAGTAGTTTGATGATGAATCTTTAAGTGAGGCCTGGGAGAGATTTAAGGACTTGCTTAGGAAGTGTCCTCATCATGGACTCCCTCATTGTATTCAAATGGAGATATTTTACAATGGGTTGAATACAACTACTAAACAAGTTGTTGATGCTTCTGCAAATGAGGCTTTTTTATTAAAGACCTATAATGAAGCATTTGAGATATTGGAAAAAATATCCTCAAACAACTGTCAGTGGGCTGATTCAAGGAGCTCCCAAGGCAAAAAGATCAAGGGAATGTTGGAGTTAGATGCTTTAACCGCTCTAAATGCACAAATGGCATCAATGGCCAATATGTTGAAAAACCTAACCGTTGGAAACGCAGCCCAGAGCTCCCCTAATGCTCAAAATGCAACCATGGTGAACCAAGTAGTAAGTACTGAGTCATGTGTTTATTGTGGTGAAGGACATACATTTGAATTTTGTCCTAGTAATCCAGCCTCAGTTTACTATGTTAGGAACCAAGGTAATCAAAGGAACAATCCTTATTCTAATACCTATAACCCAGGCTGGAGAAATCACCCTAACTTTGCTAGGGAAGGTCAATGAAGCAATTCTCAAGCTCCTCAAGTGCAACAAAAGGTGAATTACCCACCAGGTTTTGGGCATCAGAATCAACAGGCCTATGGAAATCAGCAAACGATGCTCCAACATCAGAGGATAGTAGCAGCCCCACAGCATATTCTAGGTACTTCTCTTGAAAGTTTGTTGAAGGAATATATGGCTAAGAATGATGCTGTTATTCAAAGTCAGCAGGCTTCAATGAGAAACTTTGAAATGCAATTGGGCCAACTTGCTAATGAAATAAGATCAAGGCCTCAAGGTAAGCTTCCTACAGATACTGAACTCCCAAAAAGGGAAGGGAAGGAGCAAGTGCAAGCTATAGAGCTAAGGAGTGGAAAACCTTTAGCTAAGCTTCTAAGAGAAACGATAGAAGAAACATAAGGAGAAGGACCTTGCAATGCAAATCGAAGAAGAAAGAAAGGAAGCGCAGATGGAACCTAATGAAGTAGAGAGTGAGGAAATTGAAGAGCTACCAAGAGCACAACCTTCAAAACCATCTGGATGCATACCTACCACTCTAGAGTTCGTACCACCTCCTCCACCTTTTCCGCAGAGGTTGAAGAAAAAGAAAAAAAATGAAGTCCATTTTGAGAAATTTATGGATATTCTCAAGGAAATTCATATAAACATCCCTTTGGTAGATGCCCTAAGACAAATGCCTAACTATATGAAGTTTCTTAAGGACGCTCTATCTGAAAGAGAGAGATTTGAGGAGTTCAAGGTAGTGTCTCTGAATGAAAATTGTAGTGTCATGCTAAGAAGAAGGATTCCTAGTAAAGAGAAAGACCCAAGTGCTTTCACTATACCGGTGTCCATAGGAGGACAACAGCTGGGAAGGGCCCTTTGTGACTTAGGTGCAAGCATAAACCTAATGCCATTGTCTATTTACAAGAAATTTGGCATAGGTGAAGTTAGGCCCACTACTGTCACATTGCAGCTTGCGGATAGATCCATTACTCACCCTGAAGGTAAGATTGAGGATATTTTGGTTCAAGTGGGTAAGTTCATATTCCCTGCTGATTTCATTATTCTGGACTATGAGGCGAATAGTGAGGTACCTATAATTCTAGGAAGACCTTTTCTTAAGACTGGAAGGACAATTGTTGATGTCTATGAAGGAACAATCACTCTAAAAATGAATGACCAAAAGATTGAGTTCAACATTTATGATACAATGAAACATCCTACAGATGTGGAAAACTGCTTTGTTCTTAACATGTTGGAGGAAATTGTTGATGAATCAATTGAACAAGAATTGTTGGAGCATCATATTCAGGGCTTTGGGTAGATTACAGGTGAGGAATTGAATGCTTGTGAGCTAAGAGAAGAGCGTGAGGCTGTTGAAGAATTAAGTAATTGCAAAAGAGTTTTTGAGTCCCTAGAACTGGGTGAACGGAAAACACCACCCATGCAACCGTCCATTGAGATACCACCTACTTTGGATTTAAAGCCTCTGCCGATGCACTTGAAATATGCTTTTCTTGGAGAATGTCAGTCTCTTCCCATAATTGTCTCAGCAGGTTTAATGCCTGAGGATGAATAACTGCTGCTTAAATTGTTATGACAGCATAAAAAGGCTATTGGGTGGACTTTGGCCGATATAAAGGGTATAAGTCCTTCCTTCTACATGCACAAAATAAACTTGGAGGATGGAACCTTCAAATCTATTGAGCAGCAGAGAAGGCTTAATCCAGCCATGAAAGAAGTTGTCAAGAAGGAGGTAATTAAGTGGTTAGATGCAGGAATCATATACCCTATAGCTGATAGTAGTTGGGTCAGCCCTGTGCAATGTGTGCGGAAAAAGGGTGGGATGACAGTTGTGACAAATGAAGCAAATGAACTGATTCCTACTAGGACAGTGACTGGATGGAGGGTCTGCATGGATTATAGGAGACTTAATAAGGCCACCCGTAAGGATCATTTCCCTCTACCATTCATTGACCAATTGCTAGATAGGTTAGCTGGCCAAGCTTACTACTGCTTTTTGGATGAGTATAGTGGTTATAATCAAATCACAATAGCTCCTCAAGATCAAGAAAAAACCACTTTTACCTGTCCTTATGGAACTTTTGCGTTTAGGAGAATGCCCTTTGGTCTTTGCAATGCCCCTGCAACCTTTCAGAGGTGTATGATGGCCATTTTTTCTGATTTAGTGGAGAATTTCATGGAAATATTCATGGATGATTTCTCCGTTTTTGGTGAATCATTCGACAGTTGCTTGGACAATTTAGGGAAGATGTTGACAAGGTGTGAAGAGGCTAATTTGGTTTTGAATTGGGAAAAGTGTCAATTTATGGTGAAGGAAGGCATCGTTTTAGGCCACAAGATTTCAAGAAAAGGCATTGAGGTGGATAAAGCAAAGGTAGAAATCATTGAAAAACTGGACCCTCCAACATCAGTTAAGGGAATTAGGAGTTTTTTAGGACATGTTGGTTTCTATAGGAGGTTTATTAAGGATTTTTCCAAGATATCCAAGCCTTTGTGTGCTCTTTTGGAAGCTAATAAACCTTTTGAGTTTAGCTCTGCATGTTTGGCTGCATTTGTAACTTTGAAAAGAGCTTTAGTTACAACCCCCATTATGAGAGGACCTAATTGGGACTTACCTTTTGCAGTCATGACTGATGCAAGTGACTATGCAGTAGGAGCCATGTTAGGGCAAAGGTACGAGAAGGTTTTTCACCCTGTGTATTATGCTAGTAGAACTCTCAATGAAGCCCAACTAAACTACACCACTACAGAGAAAGAATTATTGGTTGTAGTTTTTGCCTTGGAAAAATTTCAAGCTTATTTGGTGGGTTCCACAGTCACTATTTTTACAGATCATGCAGCCATAAAATATTTATTGGCAAAGAAAGAGGCCAAGCCAAGGTTGATGCGCTGGGTGTTGTTGCTTCAAGAATTTGATATTGTCATAATTGATAGAAAGGGCTCAGAAAACCAGTTAGCAGACCATCTTTCTCGACTGACACCAGCAACGTCACTGCCACCACAATCTATAATCAGAGATGAGTTTCCTGATGAACAATCACGACAAAGAGCTCAAGTGCAAGAATTTGGAACCCCTTGGTTTGCAGATTTTGCTAATTATGCAGCCAGTGGCATCCTACCCTTAGACATGCCGGGGCAATCATTAAAACGGTTCATTCATGATGCTAGGACTTATTTTTGGGATGACCCCTACCTCTATAAACAATGTGCTGATGGGTTATTGAGAAGATGTGTCACTGAAGCTGAAATGACTTCCATTTTACAGCATTGCCACACTTCACCCTATGGATGACACTTTGGTGGCCAACGGACAACCGCCAAGGTTTTTCAATCTGGTTACTATTGGCCTTCCATTTTTAAGGATGCCCATTTGTTTAGTAAGGCCTGTGATAGGTGTCAAAGAAGAGGAAATAGGAAGGAGGGATGAGTTACCCCTCTCCTACATTTTGGAAGTTGAGCTATTTGATGTTTGGGGCATTGATTTTATGAGTCTTTTTCCTCCCTCCAATGGAAATATATATATATTTTGGTTGCTGTGGACTATGTCTCCAAATGGATTGAAGCAATAGCCTGCCCAGTGAATGATGCCAAGACAGTCATGCGGTTCTTACATAAGCATATCTTCACTAGGTTTGGAACTCCTCGAGCTTTAATTAGTGATGAAGGCTCTCATTTTGTGAATAAAGCCATGACTGTACTTTTAGGTAAATATAATGTCAAACACAAGATCTCAACTCCATACCATCCGCATGCAAATGGGCAAGCCGAAATCTCTAATAGGGAAATCAAGAAAATTTTGGAAAAAGTAGTAAATCCTAGCATGAAGGATTGGTCATTTCGGCTAGAAGACTCTTTGTGGGCCTATAGGACAACCTTTAAAACTCCTTTGGGCATGTCTCCTTATAGGCTGGTTTATGGAAAGGCCTGCCACTTACCTCTTGAGCTTGAGCATAAGGCATTTTGGGCCCTGAAGGAGCTTAATCTGGATCAATCCATGGTGGCCTTCTTGAGTTGCTTCAACTTAATGAATTGGAGGAGTTCAGATTATTTTCCTATGAAAATGCTAAGTTGTACAAGGAGAAGGTTAAGCTGTGGCACGATAGAAAAATTGTGCACAAACATTTTGAAAAGGGACAGAAGGTGTTGTTGTTTAACTCCAGGTTGAAATTATTTCCTGGCAAATTAAAATCCAAGTTGTCCGGTCCCTTTACCATCAGGAGGTGTTTCCCCATGGTGTTGTTATGCTTAGGGATGAGAGGAACGAACGGGACTTCAAGGTTAATGGTCAGAGATTGAAACATTATTGGGGGGAAGAATTCCAAAGAAACATAGCCTCCCAGAGGCTAGCTAGCTGATACTTAATCATGTTCTACAACGCATTTTAATAATTGGGAGTGCACTTCCATGATCAGCTTTCCTCCCATTTTCTTATCCTTCTTTCGAACAGTTTGTTTCTCTTTTTAGTTGTTCAAGTTTCATTTCATTAATTAATTTCCTGGTTGATTTTTTTCTTTCCTTTTTCAGCTTTCTATCGGTAGACATAGTTAAGAGGTTATTTAATACCAATTCTAGCGTCAGGTCCTAATGCACGACAGCTGGAGCTCATTGCTGCAATGTCTAATAGAAAGACATTATCACTTTCGGGAATTGCATTCATCCTCTTTGCTGGAGCTTTTACTGTGACGTTGACAGCACTCGAAAAAGGGAAATGAATCTGAATTGTATCAGACTTGTCTCCTCGGTAATAAATGTGGCCTGCAGGCAGTTGGCTAGAATACAATTTAAGAGATTTGGGCTGATTTGGTTGATCCTTACACGTTGCGCCACATGGACCCTTGCTCGAGGATTAGAGTCTTTAAATTGCCCAACTCATTACGAGTTCTTCATCTGCCCAAGAAGCACCTTGCTTGCGTTAGTCTCTGTGTTTGGAGTTGCTGCGAGCATTTCCTTCCCATGGCTCCTAAGAAAGCTAAGTTCAAGAAGGCTAAGGCGGTAGCTACTGTTGAAGCATCTGACGACCAAGTGCAGAATGAGCCTGCTCCAGTTCTGATGCCTCCCCCTCCTCCACCTAAGGCTTCTAAGCAACCCAAATCAAAGGGCAGGAAGAAGAATGCTATAGCTACGAAGCCAGCTGAAGAACCAGTTGAGGAATCTATCCCTCAGTTGGCAGACGGAGACATTGCTGAGGAAGTACCCGTCGAATCGCCCGAACCTTCCACCCCTCGTAGGAAGCCCTCAAAGAAGAAGGAGCAAACCTCCCATGTCCGCTCCAACCATTCTCCACCACGTTTTATCACTGAGCAAGCTAGAGAGTGGTTTGCCATATTACAATCCAAGGAGCTCTTCTTAGAAAGAGGTTTTGCTGCTCCATTCGTCGATCTTCCTCATTTTATCAAGGCCAACATCATTAATCATGGGTGGACCTTTTTCTGTCAACCACTGGAACCAGCCGTTGGCTCTTTGGTAAGGGAGTTTTATGCCAACTTTGAAGATACGGGTAAGTTTCGCGTTATCGTTCGTGGAAAATCGGTGGATTGGTCTCCTGAAGCCATCAACAAACTGTATGAGCTACCCGATATCCCTCAGGCCAACTATAATGGGATGGTGTTGAATCCTTCTACCACTCATCTGAATGCAGCCCTGCGGCTGATAGGGTTGAAAGGTGCTCGTTGGATGGTCTCCGCCACCGGTTCCCGATCTTTTCAAGCAGCATATTTGACGGATGAGGCGAATGTGTGGCTTTCCTTCCTCAAGAACAGGCTACTTCCAACAACACACGATTCCACTGTCTCAAGCGAGCGCATGTTGCTTACCTATGCGATTTTGAAGGTTCTGAGCATTGATGTGGGACGCATCATTGCAGAGGAAATTCAGACTCACGCCAAGAAAACTGCTTGCAAACTTTTTTTTCCTAACACTATCACTAAGCTTTGTCTGACTGCAGGTGTAGATGTTGATCCTTCTGAGAACAGGCTGAGTGATCCCTCTATGTTTGATAATGCTGCTATTGAGAGGCTGCATCGAACAGATCACAAGAGAAATGGTGGTTTAGCTGTGGGGCTCACTAAGCTTCTCGAACAACAAGATATCATGCTGAAGCAAATGGAATACTCCAGTGCACACCAATTAGCATATTGGCATTATGCTAAGGACAAAGACAATGCTTTCAGGGACACACAGATAACTAACTTTCCTGCTCAATATACTGTTTTTCCTACCTTCCCAGAGACTGTCTTAAATCCTTGGGCACCCTCATCGTCTGTGGTGGATGAGGAAGTGGAAACTCAAGATCGAATCCCTAGAGATGAAGACTGATCCAACAGGGAAGTTCTGCCCTTTTTGTTCGGCTGGTAGATGTCTCTTTGGTAGTTAGCATGTTGTGCTTTTCATGTTCTGTCTGCCCTATGTGTACTTGTCTGTTGTTGCTTTATCAGTCTTTGGTCTAGGCAGTGTGCTTTTCATTTTGTGTCTTCTTTTGTGCTAGTTTAGGTGGCTGGTTGTTGTGAAATCTGTTAGGTTATTCATCGAGAAAAGAAAAACTTTTTATATCTATCTGCATATCTGAATCTGAAAGTTGGTGAGCTCGCCACCATAGTGAAATAAAACTAATGGTTTGACTAGTGTGTTCCTCTTCTTTTTCTCACTTTAGATGCACTCAGCCGTGCTTACTTTGGTTGCCATAATTCTTTATTTGTGACACAATGCTTGTACCAGTTTTATGGTGCCCCTAGCTTGCTAACCACCAACTCTTGAGAATTTGCTCCTTTATACTTAAATTAAAGAGTTTGGATGCTCATTGCCTTTAGTTTTTCTTTTTTTACTGAAAAATAACTAAGTTTGGGGGTACCTTTCCTTGCTTCTTTACTCATTGGGGACAATGAGCACTTTAAGTTTGGGGGTGCGACACCCTAGTAATAACAAGTTATCACTCCTAGGGGCATTCCTCTTCTCTTTAGGTCTCATGCCTCTTCTCTTCAAAAAAAAAAAAGTGAAGTGTGAGAGTTATTCCTCTACCCAAGTTGCCTATTAAACCAGAGTTGGACATGACACCCATGCTCACCTTTTAGTTGAACAGTAATAAAGGGATATGAGTATGTCTAGGCAACCCAATTTAGTAGCAGGGCTCGTTGTTAGGTAGCCTTCATCACAAATGTTGGTGCTTAAATCGAAGGTTCTGTTTACAAAAGGGGTCCTCTCCAACTTCTTTAGTGAAATAAGTTTTTTTCTTAAAAAAAAAACAAAACAAAACAAAGAAAAGAAGAGGAAAGTTAAAGCCTAGTATAGAGCTCTCGTTGCTTAGGTGAGTTGCATCATCAATGTGACCATTCTAAGAACTAAAGAGATGTTTATGCAAGGGTGAGTGGCCAGGAGTGCCTAAGGGAATGAATGTTTGCCTACTTAAGCATAAGGTTAGCTTTGTAGGATTCTTAGGAGTGATAGCTCTTGTTGCTGAAAAAAAATGCTTTGCTGAAAGAAAAACTAAAAGCAGTAGAACTCATTCTTATTTTTATGAGTTTATGGGGTGCATAGTGAATTCGAAGATGGATTAAGTGCTAGTTGAGTTGTGGGGTTGTTTTGTGAAGCTTGCTACTTTTGATTTGAAATAAAAACAAATTGATTATAGCAATTCTTGTGTAACGCCCTTACTATTATAACATAAATTCCTAGGGACATTACTACTCATGCATGCATTCGAGGCCCTAACTGACTTTAAATAAGTAAAAGTTGATAAATAAAAATCAATTTAATTTGGGATCCTATAGAAATACAAAACGTTTACAAGAAACATACTAAGTTCGGCCTCTAGTTTCAAAACTCTATGTTACATAAGCGGAAGACCATAATCATTTAAAAACTCTTTCTAAATCATGGATGCGGAATTCATGACTCGGCTCCCATGGCTTCTGTAGCGCATCCCTGCCACTCGCCTGGTATGCTCTCGCTTTACCCACAAAACATTTTAAAAGCAGAGAAAACACAACAAAGGTAAAGGGGTAAGTATTATAAAATACCCGATAGTGTGGGGGTCGGGAAATGCAAACACATGCATATGATTTTCCTTCAAACCTGACTTTTAAACATGACTATTATTCGTGACTTTTAAAATCATAAATCTTTCTGTAGTGGGACCTAAAACTTTCTTTCATAAAATCATGACTTTTTCTCTTTGGCTATGCGTGGTCAATTGAGTCTACAGAGTCTTTTCATTTTGAGTCCCTCACAGGACTCCCTATAGGTTTGAGTCCATCATGCAGACCCCTATAAGATTTGAGTCCTCACAGCACCCTATAAGTTTAAGTCCCTCACAGACCCCTATAAGTTTAAGTCCCTCACAGACTCCTATAAGTTTGACCCATAGGGTCTCTGATGCATGTTTTACCATGCACAAATTCTCAGGAGAACAATTGCCACAGCCTACATAACATGTTCATGTTCACACAATATGCATGAGGTCCCATATGTCAGTCACACAAATATAGGCAGTCATAATGACGCACAATCACATAATCATGACATAACTTTCATTAATTCAAAACCTGAGTTAATCAATCGTAAATTAAAGCACAATACATTTACCTTTTTCTTAAATACGTATTCATCACAATAACATAACTGAATAGCTCACTCTATGTAAAGATACATATCAGTGTAAAAGAAACTCCTTTTCAAATACTTTAAAAAAATCATTTCTACTCGGGTCCACTCCGACCCTTAAGTCACTTGGAACCCTCTCAAATCCAAGGTTAAGTTATTTTCTAAATCTTTTAGAAATCATTTACTTAGGGTTATTTCAAACCCTTTGAAATATCTATTTTCTAGGTTTAAGTCTTAAGCATAAATCCTTGCAAACCATTCTTTGAAATAAAACCATCATAATATCTTTTTGGAGTAACCTTTGAATTTCATCTTTTGCAATAAATATTTCATAAAATACGCTAACTCCCATTTTCAAAATTATTTATAGAAAATCATTTACTCGAGGTCCTTTAAGACCCTTTTGAAATGTTACTTTTCTAAGTTCATGAGTGTAAGTTTCGGGAATTCGCCTTTTTGAAATAAATCCTCAAATTTCACCTTTTAAAAACACCTATTTCAAGAAATCATATTCACTTCCCTTTTTAAGATCGTTTGTAGAAAATCCCTTACCTTATCTTAGCTTGAAACTCCTAAAGTTCCGCTCCTAGCTCAAAGTTCCGCTCAAACACGCTTGATACTTTTGTTCCCTAAATCCAATCCAATTTCTTGTTTAAAACACATATAATTACTTATTTTCGAATTCAATAATAGATAAGTCAAATTACCACTAACGGGGGCTCAAAACGAACTCGGGGAGGTGAAACTGATGGAATCGAACAAAGTCCGGTGAGCGGCGGCGCGTGATCGGTCGGCGGCGGCGCGTGCGGCGGTCGGCGGCGCGTGTCGACGTGTTTCGAGGCGTTGAGGTCAGATCCGAGATGCCCACTCACCGATCTACTCAGAACCGGTCACGAAAAGCCCAAAACTGGTGGAAAACGAGGTGAACCGCTCAGTCCAAGGTGGCGGTTTGGCTCAAGATTTGCGTGAACTCTACATCGCTGTTGGCTGGTCGTTTGACTTGGTCGATCGCTCCCGTGCGGTTCGTGAGTTGGGGTTGTGGCAGCGCGCGACGGTCTATTTAATCCACGGCGTTGAACGGAGCTCGTGGTGCAGCTTCCGACGAGAGATCCACGCAGACGCAACCAACGGGCTTGGCTGGCGAAGTCGAACGAAACTGTGGGCTTCGACGGTCAATCTGCAGGTGTCCCCGCTGCCGGAGCTCGTGTAATGGCGGTTGGTTGGCGTCCAACGGAGTGATGGCGGTGGCGGCGCGGCGGGGGAAACGTCGTCGGCAGCTTTTTGGAGAGTCGTGCGGCTGAGGGAAAGAGAATGAAGAAGAAGATGGTCCTCGTTTCGCGTGCACCCTTGTCCTATATCAAAACCCTAACTTTCCCTTCTTAGAATAATTACAAAAATGTCCCATTCTCTCAACCAAAACTACTAAAATGCCCTTCCCCTTAATTTAATCACCAACATGCTCTTAATCTTAATTAAGTACTTCAAAAGACCCTTGAATTATCCAAAATTCTCCAATTGCATAAATTTTAAATTACGTTACAAAGCCTCAAAGTCTATTTAAAATTAACTTTCATTAAATCTATCCAAAGAACAACCTAAAAATGCCCCCCGAAAATCTTGGGGTGTTACAATCTTCCCTCCTTAAGAACTTTCGTCCTCGAAAGTTTCCAATCTTGTACTAAGTTCGGGATACCCCTCTCGCACCTTCTCCACTTGGTTATGAAGAATCCTTCGATCCTTATGCAAGAATTAACACTAGCTGTTCCTCAAGTATCACACCTTAGCGTAAACTTATTACCCAACAGTCTCATAACTTTAACTTGAGCTCGTTCTCTTCACTGGAGTCTTTCTACCAAGGCTTACATAAGTGAGGCCCTTGACTTGGATTCTAAATTTTGAAAGCTTCAGATTCAAATTCTAAGATAACTCGGGATATTTAGCTCGTATTTCCTTCTCTAGTCCTTTAATTAGTTTCTTCTGTTTTGTGGTTCCTAGAATGGAACTCTTTGCTAAAACGGTTCCATTGTTGTTGAGCCTTAAAATCCTCTTTAAGGTTTGCTGCCCCAGCTACTAGCATTCATTTCAAGACATGACTCGATAATTTCCTCTAGTCATCGCCTCCATAACCTCATCACTCTCACCAAAGATGTGACTTCAAGGATAGAGTTAGGAACTTTGTTTTGTTGATCGAGACTCTTTACACTATTGGTTAACCTCTCGCTACTCTCCACGACCTTTTAGTAAACGTTGCAGTGGCAATCTCGCTCACATGCTTACTTAATTAACTTTGGGGTTTTCTATTGAAATCAATAGCTCGTTGAAAGTTTCAAGTCACGGTAGGAGTAACTCAAACTTAGGTCTCATTTGGTTGTCGTGACACATGAAATGTTCCGTACAACTCTGTCATTCTTATTACAAGAGTGCCCCGAAAATTTCGGCAGCATAACGGCGTAACTACAACAATGCCAAAATTTTCTCTACACCTGTTAGATAGAAATTGCACTTCTAAAATCAGAAAAACAAACCAATCATGCCTCCAAACTTCATTTCAGATTACTCAGGGTTCAGGAACACACTATACACAGAAATGTTGAACAACCAAATATAAGTGAAACTAAGTTTCTTTAATTGTAAACAATGATTCTTTAAAGGCAAGAAAATCTAACAATCAGGTTGCGACCATAATTTTTAAAACAAACTTTCAGAGAGTGTAACAAAACCCTCTTGACTTACTCTGATTTAGAGCCTAATCAATTATAGGTTATCGCATTAAGTGACAAAATTCTCATTGCAAGTTCTAGGAATTAGAATGACCCTTTTAAAGCAAGTTATTCAAGATACAACTCGTACTCTATCGCTTTTAATCTTTCCTCAGCCTATGGCACAACGCAACAGTCATTCATATCACTCCCCTTAATATAACTCAACCGATAACAACCTCGATATTAAGCGATCTCGCAAAAAGGAATTTAGTCTTTTAAAACTCATTCTCCCTTTATCCTTCACTCCCTTAAATATCCTGCTTAAGTAATCACTTGAATATAATACAACTTTCTTAACACTAATAGGGTTGGATACTTTACAATGGCATCCACTACATTTCTTAACTTTTCCGACTCTTTTGTCCTGAAACCCTAACTTTCAAACCTTGAATACTAATACTTTATTTAACACCTCTAGACTTTGAACTTTTCAAGAATTACAATATTCCTTTGTTAAGGTTCTACTCGCGAACTCAGTTGTTCAAGGTTTCTTGAAAGACTTTCGCCTCGTAATGTCTACCCTTTCCTTCTTTTGTCCAAACTACTCCTTTTTGATAACGCGCAAGTGAGTCTTATCTTGACAAAGATTCCTTTAAGCCTTACATCCTGAACTCGGACATTTCCTTTCTAATATCAACCACCTGAGGTCACATACTCGCTTTTCTTAGCTTAACAAATTTCCTTATGCTCATCTTTTGAAGTTTACTTGAGCACTTAACTCCCTAGTGACCTTTCGACTACTTTCACCTATTAGGACTTACTCTTCCCTCCTTTTGTCTAACTCAATTCTTCCGAAGTGCTTTTTCTGCCCCTCCTTAGACTTGGTTTAACTAGAATGTCTCCGACGACTTAATCGCACCAATGTTTTACCCTTTTCCTGAGCACTAAATCCATCGAGTCTATAAACATTAGGGGCACTTAAGTCAAATCTCTATGTTCTTCACGATGTTCATACTGTGGTTTGAAAGTTGTCTCGGGATATCTTATCTCTTATTCTTGGTGGCGATACTCGACCCCATTTTCTTCTTAGATAACATTGTGCTCCTTGTAGCTGGTGGAATAGGTCGTTCATCCAAAGGCGAAGATATTTATTTTTAGCAGCGACGTTCTTCCACATCCTCTAACCTGTGCACAAACGTAAAGATGCTTCTTTCTCCTTTACGAACAACACTAACACTCCTTAGAGTGCTATACTACTATTAACTCTTATATAAAAGTTCTTGTATCTATAACTTGAGTTCTTTTAACCTCACTGGAGCATTCTGTAGGAAGTATTAAAAGCTACCGCTGCTTTCACTTTAACTTCATGCTTAAGTCTATCTCTTGTGTCAAGGATAACCCTAAAATATCAAACTTATTTTATCTAACACCAATGAATTGTTCCTCGTTTTCACTTCCTTTAAACTCGACTTCCTCCTTTTAGTCAAATTGAGGACTTTCTCAACTATCTCTTAGTATTATTTATTCCAACTTGGAAAAGGGAAGAATAAACTGATTTCAAGGCATGACACTAGTTCTGATTAAGAGATTTACTTTTCTCAGGTGATTGAGGAGTCTAGGGATAGTTACTCACCTAGTGTTAACAGTTAGAAGCTAAATTAAGGGTGTTTAATGGAAATTAAGTGCATAAATCGCGAGGAAATCTGGAAAGATTCCGTGAGTTATACTGTTTTGAGCTCTGATGTAGTTTTGAGCTCTAGCATTAAGATTGCTGAAGCATAATTTCGTCCCTAATCCTATCCCCTTTTACTGTTTTGGTTAAACTTGTGTTTGCTGCTGCCTTACTGTTTTTAATCATTTTTTGCATTACTTTAGCATTTCAATTGTTACTTTTAATTTCTACTTCCAATACTCGTTTCATTTATGTTAGTTCCCCTTTACTCATTAAAAACAAACTCAACCTTGTGAATTTCCTACAACTAATCCCTGAGGAGACGATTAAAATACTTATCACTTGCTGCTTAGATTGTGTATGCTTGTGCAGTTTAGGAGTGCTTTCTTGATAAATTGATACACCCCTTTTAAGCAAACAAGGTCCATTAGGTCACTCGGTTGGTTCAATTTGGACTTAATGAGGGTATACAGTTTAGAGTAAATTTGAAGTGTTCAAATTCATATAAAAGGTATTTATGTCATTTATATGAGATATGATTGACATAATATATAGTTTAATGTGAATGAGATTCATAATAAACTATAGTATAACCTAATTATGATATTAAGGCTTATATTGGAGAAATTGATTTGAGAGAAATAAAATTGAATGTGATTCAATTTTTAATTCCACAATTATACAAATGGGATTTGTAATATAAGATATGTGATACCTTATACAATATAATTATGCAAATATGATTTGCATATTATATGGTTGTGGTAAAGTGGTAAATAGGTAGAGATTTTACCTCCACCACATTCTACTATTTAAAGGTTCTTTGTTAAGCACTTGTTAGATGATTCTTGCATTTTTTGGATATCATTCCAAAATTCTCTCTCAAATTCTCTCTATCTTTCTCCTCACCCATATTCCAAAGGGAGTCCCACAACTTTCCCTCATCCGTCGGAGAATAATCGAGA
Organism: Trichosanthes cucumerina; assembly: GCA_036507285.1. Lineage (NCBI taxonomy): Eukaryota > Viridiplantae > Streptophyta > Magnoliopsida > Cucurbitales > Cucurbitaceae > Trichosanthes > Trichosanthes cucumerina. Next base: position 22,162,715 of record CM071841.1, read on the forward strand.
AGATCAAGTGGAGGTGTCCTTAGATCGTGTTCGGTTCGTGACTTGTAGAGAGATCGTTGAGACCGTGATCGGGAGGAGAAAATGTGAAAAACGGTTCTTCAAGAGGTAAGTATACTTTATTGTACATTTTCCTTCTCAAAGTATGCTTAGCCTAGAATTTACATGAGATGTATGTTAGTTTTAAGAAAAACGATAACACAACGAAAAGCAACGTGATTCGCGTCGCTTCCGCTGCGGGATTTAATCCCATCATTGATAACCTGATACAAATCCTACCATGCTAGAGAAAAGTTTCAAAATGGAGTTGAATTAAATGTTGTCCAACTTAATTTAACAACTTTGCTTAAAGAGGAATAGAAAAATCTAACAACTTTGTTCAAAAAATAAGACATATAGATCACAAATCAAAAAATCCCAAATAAAAATTAAATCAAAGAAGCCAAAGATTCTGATGTCAAAAATATTAAGTAACCTTTGACAATTGGATCTAACAACCTTACTTAAAGAAACAAGATTGATAGCACACAAAAATGTGTTATCCTTAGGCTTAATTATTGCTAGTTTTATGATAATTTCAGGGCTTTTATGTGTGTTAACCATTGAATTTCAGATTAAAAGCATAAACAGGATAATTGGAGACATTTTGGATCACTCGAGATCGAAACGAGGATTTTTGGAGCTAAAAATCATATCAATTGGAAGTAGAAGAACCAATCCAAGCTAGTAGACTCGAAGTGATGGCGTTGCAACGCCATGCAGAGCGTTGCAACGCCCAGCTTGCTGATTTTGAGCATTGAAGGATCATGCCGATAGCGTTGCAACGCTGCTTTGCAGCGTCACAATGCTATCTCGATATGAAGATGAGCGTGAAGGACCGTGGCGAGGGCGTTGCAACACTGCCATTTAGTGTTGAAACGCCAGATCAATAAGGACATGCGCATTAAGGTAGCAGCGTTGCAACGCTGTCGACACATTCCATATATGATACGTGCCTAGGGTACAACGTTGCAACGTTGTCCCTAGCATTGCAACGTCGTACCGAAAACCATTATAAATAGAACATTGTATTTTCTCACAATGGGAGCCAAAATTGATAGAGATTGTACCCTAATTTCAAAATACACTATGTAAAAAGAGAAAAGTGAGCATTACTTGAGAGCCAAAGCATTCGTGGAGGTTCGAGATCGTGACGGGAGCTCGAGGACGAAGCACCAACATCGACACATAAGTTTATTTCCTCTTTCTTTCAGATTGTAACACCGTTATAAGACGTTTTCTATAACTTTAGTTTGGTTTTATTGTGATTTAGAGTGGCTAAACGTTGTAGTTAGGATTTGATTTTTTTGTTTAAAACTTGTTTGTTTATGTATTGAATTATGTTTTGTTGTTTATTTTTGGCAATTCGTTCTACAATTCTTTAATCTTGTTGGTTTAAGTGGACTCGAGAGAAAAAGCTTAGATTAGAGCAAAGTTGTCAAAACCCTTAGAAGTCTGGCATGAGAATGACCTAGAAGTCTAAGGGAAACACATAAAAAAGTTGTTTAATGTCGTGCATGTTTTAGATTCATATAAAGACTATAGAATTCATTGTGTGTGCAAGGCTCACTAAAAATCGAGAGATTTTCTTGAGTATCTTACTTTTTGTTTATAAATTCATCACATTAGTTCATTACATGTGTCAAATAAGTTATTAACTTGTGAAATCAATTTCCTCTAATTCTATCATATTCGTGTCTCCACTTGTTTGTTTATCTTTTATCCTTGTTTTCATCACCTATCCATGTTATGTTACTTTAGCTAAAATTGAGAATTAATATCTTGGTAATTAATTAATTTAGAAATCCATTCCCGAGTACGATACTTGGAACTCACACATCACTAACTTGACCCGTACACTTGCGGTATTGTAATATTAATTTTACGCAACAAAGACCTTTAGAACTCAATCTCAAAGACCCCAAAACGAATTTTGAAAATAAACTCAAGGAAAGTAAAATCGGATTACCTTGTCGATCAAATTATGCCAAAGATCCTTCCTTCAGCTGGTGCGTAGGAGCGCACTTCCGTTATCTCAAGGCAAGAAAACTTACTTGAGATCCGAATCACTCCACTAACAAGATTGATCAAGTCATGCTTGAATGATTCTAAGAATGTAACCTAATGTACATAGAATTGCAAAGAAATAGCTCAAGGCTATAAAAAAACCTCAAAGGTTCTTTTGATTACATTTTCAAATCTTTCTTTTTTTTCTTACAAATTACAATGTTTTATATAGCCTCAAAATCAACCCGAGAGTAACCTATGGTCAATTAAAAGGTTGTAACTTTCATCCCCATCAATACCATGATGTCCACTAGTTATTTTGTAACCTAAATCATTGAAAACAAGACTTAAAAGCTGAAAATTACATCAAAATATCTATAAATCCAAGAATTGATTTTTTTAATTCACCCTACATAAAGTTTGTAAACTCGCATGCATAAATGAAGTCCCCTTGATGTAGCTTGAAACTCTTGTTGCATAAATGAAGCTTGACTTGTCTTTACTGAGTCATTTATTGCACTTGAGTTCATTAAATAAATCTTTTGTTCGCCATAAATTAAGTTGGACAACATTTAATTTAACTCCATTTTGAAGCTTTTCTCTAGCATGGTAGAATTCGTATCATTCTCTTATTCTTCAAGAAGATTCGTCCTCGAATCTAAGGATGTCGTTGTAACGCAAACTGAAATTTATTTTAGTCTTTGGCCTTGGTCTCTTAAATTTCTTCTTTGCATCATTTTCTTTGTGGAATGTTGCTGCAAAAATATGTTAGGAAAATACAAAAAGACCTCACAACTGTTGGGATTTATGCCATAAACTCGTGTATTAGTAATTATTCAAGAAAATGAATAAACGTGTTATTTTTCCTTAAATCTTGTATTCTCGCAATTACAAACTTAAATCCAATAAATTCAACTCCAGGGTCACATTTAGGAAACCTTGAACTGTGGGTAGTTGACACATATCTAGGATCAAGTTCAAGTTTGTGACTCGTTCATGTAGTTGACATGCGAGTGTGGGCATCCTGTGCGATGAGATTGTACAAGACCGAACCAAGAATTGTTAGACCACTCTAGTAACGTCGTTGATAGATTAGGGCTAATAATTCGATGATGACCATTAATGACTCAACCTAAATCCTGTGCGAGTTGCGAACTCCTGTCTGCGGGGGGTTTATCCTTAGACTAGTACGGGCGAAAGTGGCCACAACTACCAACTCAATAAGCCTACCTTCCCAGGGATGAAACCTCGTATGGAGTTAGGGACTCAACTCCGCAATAAGGAATTCGCTCGTTCCCAAACTAAGGAAACTAGATATGTTGTTCCCTTAAGAACTGAATCCAAGTCTTGAACAACGAGGCCCCTCCCTCTTGCTGGTCCGAGAGGGACATTGTTTATGGTCGAACCATAAACTTGTTGTTCATTAGAGGATCAGTGGTGCTTAAGGAGCAAAAAGTAGTCACAGGGGTAAAACGGTAATTTGACCCAACTGTGACTATGAACGACCTATGAAGGGTTGATTAACGAGCATTGGTTAAATCAATGGACACAACTTGTCCTACTGTGAGGAGAGTGCAACTACAAGTCTATAGTGGAGTAACTTATAGTTAACGAATGTTGATTAACGGGATCAAAGAGTTTGATTAGTTAATCTCATATCATTGGAACTCATGATTTGTAGGTTCATTAGGTCCCTCGGTTGGCTCAACATGGAATTACATGGGGGTATAAAGTTTTGGAATGAATTTGAAGTGTTCAAATTCAATTTAGGAAATTATGTGAATTATAGATGATATAATTGATATAATATATAACTCAATGTGAATATGATTCATGACGAACCTAATTATTGCCTAATTATGGATAAGGCATAATTTGAGAAATCAATTTGAGAGATGTGTAAATTGAATATGATTCAATTTAATTTTCTCAATTATGTAAATATGATTTACATAATAAGGTATTTGATACCTTATATTATGCATTTATGCATAAATGGAGGAAATGGTGGCTTAATGGGTGGAGAATTTGTCTCCACCCACATTGCCTATAAAAGCATAATTTTATATACACTTTGGGACACTTGAGTCATTTGTCTTCCCTCTTTCTGGCCTGAGAGAGATATTTTTTATGGTCGAACCATAAACTTGTTGTTCATTAGAGGATCGGTGGTGCTTAAAGAGAAAAAAGTAGTCACAGGGGTAAAATAGTAATTTGACCCAACTGTGACTATGAACGACCTATGAAGGGTTTGAAGAGATTTAGAATTCCCGCAGCGAAAAACGTTGTGAAACGTCGTTGATTCGTTGTTTAAAATGTATCTTAAAATCGAACCTATCTCATAGATTTTAGGCTAAACATGCATAAAAGAGAAGAAAGCAGTAAGAAACTCGTTACTTACTTGTTGAAAAACTCTTCTTCAAACCTTTCTTCCTCTGGTCATGATCCCTCTCGAATCAACGAACTCTACGAACTCGATCCTCGAACCGAACAGTGAGACACCTCCAAAGGGTGTTCTCGGTTGTTCTCGGGAGGTTGAAGGAGAGTGAGTGGGACTCCCTTTGGCTTTTGGGTGAGGAGAGTTTGAGAGAGAATGAGAGAATGTTGATTGCTCTCTTTGGATGAAAATCCAAAAAATGGCAAAAGTTTCACCAAAGGCTTCTTGCAAAAGCTTTAAATACTATTGTGTGATGGAGTTAAAACCTCCACCAAATCACAATTTTACCACAACTATATGATATGCAAATCATTTTTGCATATCACATAATATAAGGTATCTCATACCTTATTATACAAATCTCATTTGCATAATTGTGGAGTTTTAAATTGAATCACATTCAATTTAATTCTCTCAATTCAATTTCTCCAATTAGCACTAATTAATCAATTGGGCTATGCTATAGTTCATTATGAATCTCATTCACATCAAACTAGGTATTATGTCAACTATATCACATATAAATGACATAAGTACCCAAATAATGAATTTGAACACTTCAAATTCACACCAAATTGTAAACCCTCAATTTGTCCAATTTGAGCCAACCGAGCGACCTAATAGACCTACATATGACGAGCTCCAATGATACGAGACTAACCTGTCAAACTCTTTGACCAGGTTATTCAACATTCATTAGCTACGGTAACACTCCACTAAAGCCCGTAGCTGCACTTCCATCACTGTAGGACAAGTTGTGTCCATCGATATAACCAATGCCCGTGAGTTCACCCTTCACAAGTTGTTCATAGACACTGCTGGGTCAAATTACCGTTTTACCCTTGTGTATACCTCTTGCTCCTTAAGTTTCACTGCTGCTCTAATAAACAACTACGTTGCATGGTCCAACCATAACCAGAACCCTCTCAGGCCAGTGAGAGGGTGGGGCCCCGTTGTTCAAGCCCTAGAGACAACACTTAAGGGAACAACCCCTTTAGTTTCCCTAAATCAGGAACGAGTGACTTTCATCTTGCATAGTCAAGTTCCCAGGTCTCCACGTGGTCCTGTCCCTGAGAAGATAGGCATATTTGGCGAGCAACGGTGACCACCCTCACTCGTACCAGTCAAAGGACATACCCCCACAGATAGGAGCCCATAACACGCTCAGGATTAAGGTCGAGTCACTATGGTCATGTAGAATTTATTAGTCCTATATTGTCAACGGTGTTACATCAGTAAGTCTAATAATTCACGGTCCGGTCTTGTACTATCTCACTGCACAGGATGCCCCCACTTGCATGTCAACCACATGAACAAGTTGGATTACCTCGTTTGTATCTAATACAAAGTGGGTCGCATCCATAGCGTATCCAGGATTAGGTCTCCAATCCTATTCGTATACTGTAGACCGTTCGGGTCATTAACTCAAACGTGATCCTCTCCGTGTGTCCACTACACACCGTTCAAGTTCTTAGATCTCTCATAATACAATGACCCTGGAGTTTAGTTTATTGGATTAAGTTTATGAAAAATGTGAGACACAAAGTTCAAATAAATAACTCTTATTTATCTAAAACTTGGAATATTACAAACTACAAGAGATGAAGACATACATCTCAACAGGGTGGACTCACGAGCATTGGTTTAATCCATGGACATAACTTGTTCTACAATGAGGAGAGTGCAATTACGAGTCTATAGTGGAGTGACTCGTAGTTAACGAATGTTGATTAACAGGATCAAATAGTTTGATTAGTTAATCTCGTATCGTTGGAACTCATGATCTGTAGGTCCATTAGGTCACTCGGTTGGCTCAACATGGTATTACATGAGGGTATAAAGTTTTGGAATGAATTTGAAGTGTTCAAATTCAATTTAGGGAATTATGTCAATTATATATGATATAATTGATATAATATATAACTCAATGTGAATATGATTCATGATGAACCTAATTATTGCCTAATTATGGATAAGGCATAATTTGAGAAATCAATTTAAGAGATGTGTAAATTGAATATGATTCAATTTAATTTCCACATTATGTAAATATGATTTACATAATAAGGTATTTGATACCTTATATTATGCATTTATGCATAAATGGAGGAAATGGTGGCATAACGGGTGGAGAATTTGTCTCCACCCACATTGCCTATAAAAGCATCATTTTGGATGCACTTTGGGACACTTGAGTCATTTGTGTGGTTTGCAAATTGACAAACACAAACTACTCTCTCAAATTTTCTCCACTCTCCCTAATATCCAAAAAGAGATCTCACCTCTCTCCCTCTCCTAGAGAACAACCGAGAAGGCTATTTGGAGATGTTCGAATGTTCGATCATAGAGGACGAAGAGTTTGTTGACGATGAGAGGATTACGCAAAGAATTCGACCTTCAAAGGTAATTCCTAAATTTCTTATGATTTCAACATGTATGTTTAGTATTAGTTTACTTTTTTTTAGACATTTCTATGCAACATAATCAAGAATGACGACGATCATTCGCTTCCGCACGGGATTCGATCCCTGCAATTGGTATCAAAGACAACTTGCTCTTGATTATGTTAGAAATTTCTCAAAAACTAGGTGGGTATAGCATTCAATTTAGAGAAATTATTATGGTTTGCAAAATGGATGTTTTCATAATTTGGCATTTTAGATTTACAATTTCATTGAAATGTTCAATGTAAGGGCCCGTTGTTATGGGCAAAATATGTTGCAAAACGAGTCTGTAAGTTCGTGTTAGTCTTGCCAAATTTTTGTTTTGAAGAAACAAAGCGAAATTGGACGAAAAACAGAAAGTACCATTTCGTGCACAACACGACGTTGCAACGCAAGGCAAACGGATGAAGGCCTGCTGTAGGGGCAGCGTTGCAACACTAGGAGCAGTGTCGCAACGCTGCTCAGCGTCAAGACGCCAGGAGGGCGTTGAGCAGCTTGACATTGCAACACCAACCACGACATTGCAACGCCGCTGCGTTAGTGGCTGGAAGCGTGCAAAGAAGTGTCGCGAAAATGGAGTGTGATGGGCGATTTTTTGGGCATTTTTTTTATTAATTTCATTTCTTTTCTTATAATTAAATTTAGTTAATATAATTTGATTATATTAATTATATTTAATTTTAGGATCCCAAATTAAGGTTCATTTTTGCTATTTTAATTATGCAATTGTTGTATATTTATTTATGTGCATAATGTAGGTCATTTAGATTTTAATCCCACCTTAGGCTAAGCATAATCATGTATCATGTTTATAATATAAGATGTTATATTATATAGTCGACATGTTTAATTAATATAAAGAGTTATGTTAATTATTTTGAAAGCATAGTCATGCATTTATTTCATGTGATGAGTATATTGTATGCTTTAATTTATTCAAGTGATGAATGATCAAGCACTATAACATAGAAATGCATGTAACCTAAGTTTAATTAACTAGTTTTAAAAATTATTTTAGAACTTGTTATTAATTAGACTTAGGTTATCTAGTTCTAATAAGATTAGAATTAGGAAATCAAATATGACTTATGAATGGTGACCGATAAGTAGCTCTGTCTAAGGAAGGTTTTGGCTAGGTTGGGGTATTTAAGCTGACGGAAATGGAACATCCCTACCTGGGAACCGACCTGGGAATGAATTTGGTCCGGAGATTCATAGGTTATGTTTATCGTGAATGATGTTTATTAAAATGTTAATAAACCATAAACCTAAGTTTAATAAATGGTTTATAGACTTAAGTAACTCTAATATAAATGTTATATTGGTAGACTTAAGTAAATTATAACCAGATTTATCTAGGTCATTATGATAATTCCAAAGTACTTAGAGGGAGGAAATATGTGTATATGATACATAAATTTCCACCTATGTATCTCCGTTAAGTTCACACACCGTGAGATCCATACTCGACCTCGTGGCGCAAATGGGAGCGTCCCCCTTCGGATGGTGTTTGTATGGATAAAAAACAAGGTGAATGAAGAGAGTGTTTATCGTGAGTGGGAGCAGGACTTATGCAAACGAGTCCCATGGTCTCTTCTATTAGTTTGTGTCGTGAGATTCTTATGATCCGCCTCCTAGTTTGGTCTGGACCAGACAATCCCTTCGGAAGGCCTGATCATAGGAGTCGGAACATAGCGAACTCCCGAAAGGGATATGATTACCCTAGTTTATTTTCCAACTTAGTCCTCCATTCGACGGATTTTGTTGGATCGGAACTCTGGGATCTAAAGTTATAGGGTGACACTCACGGGATACATTAAAAGTTAATGGATCCAGATCGAAAATCGTAGCTAGAACCTATAGGGAATAAGAGTTGTTCCGATAATAGGATCTGGTCGAGACTGTCTCGTCCCAGCGGAGGAGTGATTCGACTACACTTCGGTGGCGGTCATTGTAAACTTGTAGAGTATCATTGCAAATTAATTGACCTAGGGATCATAGGTTAATTTTACTAAAACATGATTGGATTAAATATAGGTTTATGCGAGATAGTAATACAAGTTTTTCTTATCTTTCAACAAAATGTCGAGTTCGATTATTTCACTTTTGGTTGTCGAAAAACTCATAGGAAACAATTACCGGACCTGGAAAAACAACTTTAACACGATATTGGTTTTAGACAACCTGAAGTTCGTTCTCACTGAGGAATGTCCTCAAGTCCCTGCTCGAAACGCGCCTCAATCTGTTAAGGACACGTATGACCGTTGGACCTAGGCCAATGAAAAGGCCAAGGCCTACATCCTGGCTAGCCTATCTGTAGTTTTGGCCAGGAAACTGGAGGGCATGGTCTCAGCTCGTGAGATCATGAGTTATCTGCAGGATATGTCAAGACAACTGTTTGAACAAATTCAACATGAATCCCTCAAATACGTTTATAACGCGCGCATTAAGGAGGAAACTTCAGTGAGAGAACATGTTCTCGATCTGATAGTTCAATTCAACGTGGCCTAAATGAACGGGGCGGTCATAGACGAGCAAAGTCAGGTGTCGTTCATCTTGGAATCTCTTCGAAAAAGCTTTCTGCAATTCCACAACAATGCAGAGATGGACAATATAGAGTATAACCTGACTTCTCTCCTAAGCGAGCTGCAGACTTACCAGTCTCTTATGGAAAATATGGAATAGATCAATGGAGAGGCAAATCTGTTTACCCATTCCAAAAGGTTCCAGAAGGATTCATCCTTTGGAACTAAGTGTTGCAGCCATCCTTCTGAACATAAGAAGACACAAAAGAAAAGGAAAGGAGAAAATGAAAAGGGAAAGACATGGTAAAGTTGTTGTTCAGCAAGAGAATACTATAATTTGATAACGTATATGTAATTCTAGGATTTACTAGAAACCTTATTTCTATTTCTTGCCTTATCAGTCAATGTATTTCAATTTCTTTTCAATTGAATAAAGCATTTATTTCTTTGAAAGATGTTAAACTATGTGTTGCTCTACTTGAGAATAATTTGTATGTTTTAAGGCCTAATTCAGTTAAAATAATTTTAAACACTGAATTATTTAAAACAACAAATACGCGAACTAATAAAAAGCAAAAAGTTTCTCCTAAACAAAATTCTCATCTTTGGCATCTAAGTTAGGTCATATAAATCTCAATAGGATTGAGAGATTAGTGAGCAACAAACTTCTAAACGAGTCAGAAGAAAGTTTTTTACCTGTATGTGAATCGTGTCTTGAAGGCAAAATGACCAAACGACCTTTTGGTGGAAAAGGTTATAGAGCCAAAGAAACTTTGGAGCCTATACACTCATATCTTTGTGGTCTGATGAGTGTTAAAGCCCGAGGTTATAGAGCCAAGATGTGGATACATTTACCCAATGCATCACAAATCTGAGGCACTTGAAAAGTTTAAGGAATTTAAAACTGAGGTTGAGAACCTTTTAGGTAAATCCATCAAAACGCTTCGATTTGATCGAGGTGCAGAGTACATGAACCTTGAATTCCAGGACTATATAATAGAACATGGAATAACGTCCCAACTCTCAACCCCTGGTATGTCACAACAAAATGGTGTATCGGAAAGGAGAAACAGAATCCTGTTAGACATGGTTCGATCGATGATGAGTTATGCTCATTCCCTGACTCGTTTTGAGGTTATGCAGTAGAGACTGCAGTATACATTTTGAACAACGTTTCTTCGAAAAGTGTTTCTGAAACACCTTACGAACTCTGGAAAGGACGTAAAGGCAGTTTATGTCATTTCAGAATTTGGGGATGTCCAACCCATGTGCTAGTGACAAACCCGAAGAAACTAGAACCTCGTTCAAAATTATGCCTGTTTGTGGGCTACCCTAAAGAAACGATATGTGGTCTGTTTTACGATCCTAAGAAAAATAGGGTGCTTATGTCGACAAATGTCACTTTCCTTGAGGAGGATCACATCAGGGATCACAAACCCAAAAGTAAAATTGTGTTAAAAGAATTAGACAATATGACAATAAAGGTTACTGATACTGCTAGGAAACCAACAAAAGTTGTTGACCCTAGCTCGTCTAGTCAAACTTGTCCATCTCAATAGTTGAGAGAACCTCGACGTAGTGGGAGGGTTGTTACACAACCTGACCGTTACATAGGTTTGACTGAAACCCAAGTTGTCACACCTAGTGATGACTGTGAGGACCCATTGTCTTATGATCAAACAATGGATGACATTGAAAAAGACGAATGGATTAAAGTCATGGACCAGGAAATGGAGTTTATGTACTTCAATTCCGTTTGGGATCTTGTGGATCAACCTGATGGGATTAAACCTATAGGTTGTAAATGGATCTACAAGAGAAAACGAGGTGTAGATGGAAGGTACATACCTTCAAGTAGACTCGTGGCAAAGGGTTATACCCAACGAGAACGAGTTAACTATGAGGAAACCTATTCTCCCGTTGCCATGATCAAGTCTATTCGGATCCTTCTTGCCATTGTTTTATATTATGACTATGAAGTATGGCAAATGGATGTTAAGACAGTCTACTCCCTTACATGTTTACATTCAAGAATATTTAGGTCACGTCATGTTTGCACTCAATTTTGAGAAAACACTTCAATTCTCAATCTCACCTCTCAAAATGTGAAATGGAGAAGCTAAGATAATTTGCAATTCCATGGAAAGTAGCACACATTGAATACAAACAAACAAACTAGGATTATGAAATGAAGAATTCAGAATGATGAACTTATGGAAATTCTAAGGGTAGAAAAAATTAAGAACAAGAAATGTAACTCTCATAGATTAAGGACAATGGTTGGACTTTTAAACATGGAGTTACAATTTAAAACCAATGGCTGGATTTTTAAAATATATGAGTTACAGTTTGAAAACTAATGGCTCGAAAATTCAATAATGTGCAGAAATGTAACTGCCCATATTTAAAGTGTAACAACCAGCTTTGAAAACTTTTAAAATGTAACATCAAAGATTGAATTCCCAATGGTTAAATTTATACATAAAGATCAGATCTAATTGGAAATTTTTGGATCTAGCATATTTTAGAGGCAAAAATAGCAAGAACAAAACAAGAACACAAGTTCTTGGTTATAGCAATTTTTCATAACAACTTGTATAAATCCATATTTTTCACCCTAAAAAAAGATAAACTAGAAAATCTCAAAGAAGACAAAGTTTTAGCTTAAATCTAGAACTACAATATTGAAGAAGACATCGAGATGAAATGAAAAATGAAGGTATGTTATTTTTGTGCTTTTTAATAGTTAAAAAAAACTAGACAGATTGCAAATAAAAAAGGTATTACAACATGAAAATCAAAAACAAATTCACAATAAACGCAAAGGAAACAATATCCGATCTTGAGCCTAAGGCTCTGATACCAAATGATGAGTAATTTAAAGAGGAATTTAAATCTAACAACCTTCTTCATAAAACAATACCTTTAGATCATAAATCCAAAAACGCCAAATCAAAATGAAATCAAAGAAGCCAAAGATTCGGATGTCAAAAATATTAAGTAACCTTTGATAATTGGATCTAACAACAATGCTTAAAGAAACAACACGTTTAGAACTCAATCTCAAACACCCCAAAACAAATTTTGAAAATCAACTCAAGGAAAGTAAAATCGGATTAACTTGTCGATCAAATATCGCAAGGCAAGAAAACTTGCTTGAGATCCGAATCACTCCATAAGAAAGATTGATCAAGTCATGCTTGAATAATTTTAATCATGCAACCTAATCTACATAGAAGTGCAAAGAAATAGCTCAAGGCTATAAAAAAGCTCAAAGGCTCTTTTGCTTACATTTTCAAATCTTTCTTTTTTTTTTTCTTACAAGTTACAATGCTTTATATAGCCTCAAAATCAACCCTAGAGTAAGTTATGGTCAATTGAAAGGTTGTAACTTTTATCTCCATCAATATCATGATGTCCACTAGTTATTTTGTAACCTAAATCGTTAAATCATTGAAAACAAGACTTTAAAACTGAAAATTATATCAAAATATCTATAAATCCGATAATTGATTTTTTAATCACCCTACATAAAGTTTGTAAACTCTCATGCATAAATGAAGCCCCCTTGATGTAGCTTGAAACTCTTGTTGCATAAATGAAGCTTGGCTTGTCTTTAATGAAACATTTATTGCACTTGAGTTCATTAAATGCATTTTTTGTTTGCCATAAATTAAGTTGAACAACATTATTCAACTCCATTTTGAAGCTTTTTCTCTAGCATGGTAGGATTCGTATGATAACCATTTAGTTTTTTTATTTTTAAAAATTAAGTCTAAAAATACTATTTCCACCTATGAATTTCTATCTCTTCTTACCTACTTTTTACGTATGTTTCAAAAACTAAGCTAAGTTTTGAAAATTAAAAAAAAAATTCCAAAACTTATTTTAATTTTTTTGAAATTTAGCTAGTAAACTCAAATAGTTCCTCAAAAAAATATGAAAATCATGGTAGAGAAGATGAAGAAAAATTGTGGAAAAACAAGCATGATTTTCAAAACTAAAAATCAAATGGTTATCAAACAGGCACGTAGTTTTAAAAAACGTATTTTTATTTTTGAAACTTGGCTAAGAATTCAAATGTCATCATAAATATGAAATCCATTATAAAAAAAATGATGAGAAAACATATACAATTTTTAAAAACTAAATGGTTATCAAACGGGAACTATTTTTTTAGTTTTCAAAACTTGTTTTGGATTTTGAAAACACTTTTAAAAAGTAGATAACAAAACGAATAACGTACTCATAGGTGGAACTAGTGTTTATAACCTTAATTTTTAAAACCCCAAAACTAAAAACTAAGGACTTGTTTGATATATACCATTTCGTTTTTTTGTTTTTGAAAATTATGTTTATAAATACTATTTCTACCTTAGATTTCCTTATCTTGTCATCTAATTTTACATATATTTTCAAAGACCAAGGCAAAATTTGAAAATTTTTAAAAAAAGTTTTTTAAACTGTCTTGAATTTTAAAATATTTATAAAATGTAGAGAACAAAACAAAGAAGGTTGATCATGTCACCATATTAGTCTTGAACTACCTATGAGAGTGAAGATTGTCCTCACAGACTAACACGAGTCCTTTCTATTGGGATATGTGCCCTAAACTTGTGTAATTTTAGTCAAATGAATAAAGAGTTATTTGATTTGATAGAATTATCTTCTTGCGTTATAAATCCAATAAACTAAGCTCCAAAGTTATAATGAATCTTGAACATCAGTGTAGTAGACACTATTTGGATTGTGTTCAAGAGCATAATCTAAATGGTCTATGGTATAAGAATGAGGTTGGAAACCTTATTCTGGTAACACCATGGATGCGACCCACTTTGTAATTAGTACAAATGAGGTAATCCAACTCATTCATGTGGATAACATGTGAGTGGGAGCATTCTGTATGAAGAGTTCATACAAGACCGGACTGCAAATTATTAGTCTAACCAATATAACATCGTTAACAAGCGACTGATAATTTATAGATGGCCATTAGTGATTCGACCTGAATCCTGAGCAAGTTAAGAACTCCTGCTTATAGGGGTTTGTCCTTAGACTAGTATGGGTGAGAGTGGCCTGTAGCCGACTCAATAAGCCTACCTTCTCAGGGACAGAACTGAAGGGAATCGAATTCTGTAGCGGAAGCGATGGTGAATCGCACGTTGTTAATTTCGTTACAAAGATAACATTCAAGAACAATTCTACCTAGATTAATCATATATTAACAATATGGACAGCGAAAGATTACCTTTGAAGAACTTTTCTTCGAGTGATCCTTTCTTCTACGATCACGATCTCAACAACTGGAACCCAAACATATGAAAACACTACCACCGGATCTTCTCCGTTGTTCTCTAGGTGAGGGAGGAATGTGGGTTCCCTTTAGGTGAGATGAGATGTTTTTTAGAGAGAGTGTGTTTTGGAACCTTTCCAACAACACAACAAAGCCTTAGGTTATCTTGAATCACTCGACCTAGTTGCATCTTATGCAACTATATATATAAGGAGATAGAGATGGAAATTATCATCCTATCCCTCTTTCATTTTCTTTTTAGTATATAGTTAATATGTGAATCTAATTCATATTAAAACTATATATTATATCAATTATATCATATATAACTAATATGACATCTCATATATGAAATTGAACACTTCAATTTCATTCCTAACTTTATACCCTCAATATAACCATGTTGAGCCAACGGAGGGACCTAATGGACCTACAGTTCATGAGCTCCAATGATGTGAGATTAACTGATCAAACTCTTTGATCCAGTTAATCAATATTCATTAACTACAAGTCACTCCACTATAGATTTGTAGTTGCACTCTCCTCACTGTAGATTATATTGTGTCCACTGATAAAATCATTACCCATGAGTCGACCTTTCACAATTTGTCCGTAATCACTGTTGGGTCAAATTACTATTTTACCCCTATGATTACCTCTTTGTTCCTTAACCACCACTGATCCTCTAATGAACAACAAGTCTAAGGTCCTACCATAAACTCATACCCTCATAGAGGGTGGGGCCCCGTTGTTCAAGACCTGAAGTCAGTTCTTAAGGGAACAACCTATCTAATTCCTTAGTGTAGGAATGAATAAATTCTATCTTGCACAGTTAAGTCCTCAGCTACCTATGAGGTTCTGTCCCTGAGAAGGTAGGCTTATTGAGTCGGCTACTGGCCACTCTCACCCATACTAGTCGAATGAACAAACTCCTATAAGCAGGAGTTCTTAACTTGCTCATGATTCAGGTCGAGTCACTAATGACCATCTATAAATTATCAGTCTTAGCCTGTTAACGGTGTTATACTAGTTAGACTAATAATTTGCAGTCTGATCTTGTATGAACTCTTCATACAGGATGCCCCCACTCGCATGTCAACTACATGAATGAGTTGGATTACCTCATTTGTACTAATTACAAAGTGGGTCGCATCCATGGTGTTACCAAAATAAGGTTTCCAACCTTATTCTTATACCATAGACCATTTAGGTTATATTCTTGAACACAATTCAAATAGTGTCTACTACACTGATGTTCAAGATATATTATAACCTTAGCGCTTAGTTTATTGGATTTATAAAGCAGAAATTATAATTTCATCAAAACAAATGACCCTTTATTTATTTGATCAAAATTACACAAGTTTAGGACATAAATCCCAACAAGAACCTCGTAGGTAGCTGGAAACTTAACTCTACAAGACGAAATTCACTCATTCCTAGACTAAAGAATTAGATAGGTTGTTGAATGGAATGAAAATCCCCGCGTAGCGGAAGACGATCGAATCGTCAAGGTATCATTACGCTACTTGAATTTTGTCAAAATGATCTAACACTTAGATCTAAGTTAAACATATATAATTAGGAAGAAATTACAGCGAGAAGAACGTACTTACTTGTTGTAGATTGTTCTTCAAAGTTCCTTCCTTGGTCACGAACACTTCGTGCTTCTCGATCTCAACGAATGCTTCTCTCGAATGAAAACCGAACACCACCAACGGCCTTCTCGGTTGTTCTTCCTTTGGAAGAAGGAAAGTGGTGGGACTTTTGGTTTTGGAGAGGGAGGAGAAAAAGAGAGAAAACTCTTCTTTTTGGGTGAGAATCCAAAAAATGAGAGTGTTCATGTGATTTCCTTCTTGCAAGAAGGGACTAAATAGTGGAATAATCATGGAGTTAAAATCTCCACATTATTACCATTTTACCACAACCATAGGTTATGCAAATGATATTTGCATAACCATTTAATATAAGATATCTCATATCTCATATTACAAATCACATTTGCAATAATTTTGAATTAATTAAATTGAATCACATCCAATTTAATTTCTCTCAATTAATTTCTCCAATTAGCCCTAATCCAACAATTAGGCTAACCTATAGTTTATTATGAATCTCATTCACATTAAACTATATATTATATCATTCATATCCCATATAAGTGACATAAATGCCCTTAAGTGAAATTGAACACTTCAACTTCATACCAAAACTCTAACCCTTCTTTTAATCCAGATTGAGCCAACCGAGGGACATAATGGACCTAAAGTGACGGGCTCCAATGATCCGAGATTAACCTATCAAACTCTTTGATCCGGTTAATTCAACTTCATTAGCTACGGTAACACTCCACTAAAGCCCGTAGCTAGCTGCACTCTCGTCAGTGCAGAATATTACGTGTCCACTAATATAACCAATGCCCATGAGTCGACCCTTCACAGGTTGTTCGTAGACACGGTTGGGTCAAATTACCGTTTTACCCCTGACACCTCTTGTTCCTTAAGTCCCCACTGCTCCTCTAATGAACAACATATTGTGATGGTCCAACCATACATAACACCCTTCTCGGGCCAGTGAGAAAGTGGGTGGCCGTTGTCCAATCCCTTGAGACAGCACTTAAGGAAACAACCTCTCTAGTTTCCCTAAAGGCGGGAACGAGTGAATTTCATCTCACGTAGTTAAGTTCTCAGCTCCCTACTTGGTCCTGCCCCTGAGAAGATAGGCATATTGGGCGAGTAACTGTGACCACCCTCACCCGTAGTAGTCAAAAGATGTACCCCGCAGCGGAGTCCGTAACACGCTCGTGATTCAGTCGAGTCACTAATGGTCATCTCACGAAGTTATTAGTCCTTCATCACAACGGTGTTACATCGGTGAGGTCTAATAATTCACAGTCTGGTCTTGTACAATCTCATTGCACAGGATGCCCCCACTCGCATGTCAACCACATGAACGAGTCAGATCACCTCGTTTGTATCTAATACAAAGCGGGTTGCATCTACAGTATATCCAGTATTAGGTCTCCAACCCTATCCATATACTGTAGACCGTTCGGGTCATTAACTCGAACGCGATCCTCCATGTGTGTCCACTACACACCGTTCAAGTTCTAGTTCTCTCATAAATTCAATGACCCTAGAACTTAGTGTATTGGAAAAGTTTGTAAATATTGCGAGACACAAAGTAATGAAATGAATAACTCTTATTAATTTCAAATAGTAATTTACAAACACGAGATTAGGACAAAAATCCCAACAGTTGTTCCCTTCAGAAATGAGTGCAGGTCTTGAACAACGGGGCCCCGCCCTCTAAACTAGCTTAAGAGGGTTTGAGTTTATGGTAAGACCATAGATTTATTGTTCATTAGAGGATCAGTGGTGCTTAAGGAACAAACAGGTAATCACAGGGGTAAAATGGTAATTTGATCAAATTGTGATTACGAACAACTTGTGTAGGGTCGACTCATGGGTAATGATTATATCAAGGGACAAAAAGATAATTTACAGTGAAGAGAGCGCAACTACAAGTCTATAGTGGAGTGACTTGTAGTTAATGAATATTGAGTAATCAGATCAAAGAGTTTGATCAGTTAATCTCACATCATTGGAGCTCATGAACTATAGGTCGATTAGGTCACTCCGTTGGCTCAACATGGTATCATTGAGGGTATAAAGTTAGGAATGAAATTGAAGTGTTCAATTTCATGTATAAGGTGTTATATCAATTTTATGTGATATAATTGATATAATATATAGTTTTAATGTG
This sequence comes from Trichosanthes cucumerina, assembly GCA_036507285.1. NCBI lineage: Eukaryota > Viridiplantae > Streptophyta > Magnoliopsida > Cucurbitales > Cucurbitaceae > Trichosanthes > Trichosanthes cucumerina. Next base: position 22,181,222 of record CM071841.1, read on the forward strand.
AATAAGATTCACAAATTAATTATATACTAATGAGAGAATGAAAGAGGGATAAAATGGTAATTTTCATCTCATTTCCCTATAAATAGTTGCATAAGATGCTACTTTGGATAGGGCAATTACATACAACTCTAGAGTTTCATTTTGTGTTGTTGGAAAGAGTTCCAAACACAATCTCTCTCAAAATCTCCACATTTCATCCTAAAGGAACCCACTTTCCTCCCTCACTTAGAGAACAATGGAGAAGATCTAGTAGGAATTTTCGCACGGTTTGGGTTTGCATTGCTGAGATCGTGATCGTTGGAGAAGGAGCTAGTGAAGAAATTATTTTTCAAAGGTAAATTTCTTGTTGTCCTAATTAGAAATACATTCTTAATCTTTGTTATTTAGTTCTTGTTTTAGATCCGTGTAACAAAATCATGAACACACGATTCACAATCTCTTCCGCTGCGGGATTTAATCCCTACACTTTCAGCATGTTTTGTCCTCACTCACATGTTTCCTAGGAAAATTTTAGGAGACACAACGTAGGATTGTTGCAAGACAAACACACTTAATTTTGAAATTCCTACAATTGAGCTCTCGAAAAAGAAGATGCACCTTGTTAGTATAGACAGTAATTATTAATTCTTTTAAGCTTTTCTTAACCATCCTTTAACCCTCATAATTCTTCTCATTTAGATGTGGTCACAGTTCATTCATTCACATACCCCTCATGAACTCAAGTGTCACATGCCCACGCCACCAACTTCTGCCTTGGTTCATCCTCATCTTACTAGGAGAGGTTTTGCTATGATACCATATGTAACACCCTAGGTCAAGAATTCAAACCAAGATTCATAATTCGGTTCTGGTACCTAATGACCCGACATTCCCTTGCATCCCCTCGACTTGGCCACATTGTTTATCTTTTCTTGAACTACTTTTGAAAGTGAAGACTTCTCTCACAAACCAATATAGGTTCTTTGAACATGTTTTATCCTCACTCCCATGCTTCCTAAGAAAATTTCTAAGAAATTGTCCAACATAGGATTTAAGGTATTGACTAACTTTCAAAATGCGTATTTTAGTCCCTATACTTTCAATTAAAAAAATTCGTTTAGGTTCTCATACTTGCAAAAAGTGATTGTTTTAATCATCGTTTGCAAAATTCTAACACAAGAAAATTCTTTAATACCAAGCAATGGTTACATTATATTTCGATAAAATAAAATGAATTAAAAAGAAATGAAGAAACAAAAAAGATCACTTTTAAAAATAATACATGAATGGTATAAAACCACAGAAATAAATATGAATAAAAAATTAAAAATATAAAGATTAAAATAGATGTTCTCAAAACACGAGAAGCAAAGTAGAAGAACACAATCAATGGCTGATTTCAAGTACAACAAGAAAGATGTGACTAAAAAATGGAGATACTAAAAAAGAATGAGTTAATTAAGAAAAATAAGCATAAGGTTGAAAAGAAGGATTATGATATTGTCGTATCTAAAAGCAAGATGATGATTTAAGAAAGAAAGGGAACATAAATTGTGTTTGCGAATCAAATGAAATCAACGTCAACTTTTTTAAAAGAGGGGAGCACTTGGGTACGGGTACCTTACCGTAGTGCTGGCAATTGAAGTAAAAACATGGGGCCCACATTCGATTTTATTCCAAGGAATGGCCGCGAATGCCACGTCATAGTTACGATTCATCGTTATCCACTACAACCAACAACCCACTACCTCCCTCATGTCTTCCTATTTTCCTACCCCAATGCCTAGAACCTTCCTCGATGCCACGAGTCCCCACACCTATCCCAAGTTCACTACTATCCTTTCTTTTTCTTTTTCTTTTTCTTCTCATTTTCTATAACAATGATTTTTCCGATTAAAATACAATTTTCATTCCTCTACTTTAAACTTTAAGGAGGTATTTGAAGCATAGGGTTGAGTTGAGTTTGTCATAATTGAGTTGAGTTTGGTAAAGTTGGTTTGTCAATAAGTTCAAAAGTCTACGTTCGAAGTATAGAATTTGGTTGAGCTGAGTCAGAAAGTTTATATTTGGAGGTGTAGAATTGAGTTGTCAGGATATCTGATATAGTTTTTTATAAGCTGGATTGATTTTTAGTTGACTATCTTTGTTTCTTTTATTTTTATTTTTCCAACCATTCATCTATAAACTTATTTTTCTATATTTGCAACACTTAATTCAGATGTGAATTTCAATATATATATATATACAACATTGATGTTTTTTTAAAAAATATCATTCTTTATCTTTTCTTTTTTTAAAAATTGACTTGTTTCAAACTATAGGCAATGTAACATTGTTTCCTCTTTACATTAAACTTCTTGCAATTTATTTTTCATAAAAAAAATCTTTTAATTTATTAGAAATCACATATTTGTAGTACACATTGAACTTGTTTATATTTATAGAGATCAAATGTTGTAGTCTTTATAACAACAAATATCAATGGATGAATGAAAAACAAAAAGAAATGACTTGTATTTTTTTTCTTTAAGTACAAACTGAACTTCTATTAAAGTATAAAAATCTAAAGTTTCATTTTCTAAACATATATTGAACTTCTCTGAAACTTATAAATGAGAAACTTATTATGACATTTTTTTAATAATAGGGTCATTTAAAAAAAAAAAACGAAAAATTACATTGACCATTACGTTTTTTTTTTTTTTTTTTGTGTAAAGTAACATTGTTTGTTTACATTTGTTAAATCACATGTACGAAATTGAACATTTTTTCAAAAGAGAATGCCATTATTTTATTTTTTAAAATAACAATAAAACGACCATATATTTCAACATTAATGTCATGTAGGAGTGAAATATTCACAAAAGATTAGTAGGTCATCAAGTACCTATTTACATGATTCACAAATATAATTATGATTCACAAAATATAAGTAATGACCAACAATGGGTCGAGTTTGTAAGTCTGAAGAAAGATTGTTGGAGTAGAAAGTAATACCAACTATGCATTTCATATTATTTTGAACCATGTGAGTGTCGTCAGTCGCTAGAAATTATTGTCGGCGATACTCGTCGAAGAAGGTACTGCTAGTTGCTAGATAAGATTGCCAACGATTGTTGTCAATTGCCCGAGAAGGTAGTTGACTATGACTGTCAGTTGCCACATACGGTCATCGGTAGTGTCAGAGAAGGTCGTGGTCATCAGTCGCCAAAGAAGGTCATCGGAGGTGGTCATCAATCACCCGAGTAGTCCTCGATCGTCGGAGGTGGTCACTGATTTCCAGAGATAGTCATAAGAGGTGGTTTTCAATCGTCGGAAATGTTTGGTCACCGTCGCTGAAGATTATTTCTGATCGCTGGAGGTGGTCGTCAGTCGCCAGAGATGGTCGCTGGAGGTGGTTGTCGATCATCGACGGTGGGTGTCGGTTGTTGGAGAAGTGGTGATAAAATATGTTAGTAGGATTACTATACAAGTCGATGGAGTTAATATCCTAACACTGTAGCAAGTCGGTAGAGTTGAGTTGAGTTAGTTTATCCATTAGCCAAACGGTCAGGGGGCCAAACACCCTCTAAAAGTCTATCCATTTTAGTTTCTCTATTGTTAAATGTTCAAATTTAGTCGTTGTACTTTTGATAAATCTTAAAATTAGTTTGTACTATTAGTTTATGGTTAATTTTTCTAAAAAAATAATTAACCTCTTTCAACCTTTCCTTTTATAAATTTTGGGAACATATTCAAATTATACCTTTTATGGAATGGAAATTATTATTATTAGTTTGAAAGTTAGAAAAAAAATCAAATTTAAAGTAATGATAGAGACTAAGTTTAAAATTTGTTGAAAGTACACGAACTATAATTAAAAATTAGAAAGTATAGAGACAAAAATGAAATGAATCTCAAAGTATAAAACTAAAAAAGTACTTTTTTAATCGTTTTTTTAAGTATAACCAAGATTTTAAATGTCGTGGTTTCAATTTTATAAAAGTCTCCATGAAAATATCGATATCGATGTTTCTAGAAAAATTATAAATAAAAATTTCAAAAAAATATTTAGATAAGTTTATTTTTTTTATTATTAATATTAAGTTCAAATTAATAATGTTTTGTTGATATTTTATTTATATTTTGTTAAGTTTTTATGTGATATAATGGAAATATAGGTTTAACCTTTATGTACATATTGAACCCATAGACATGTGAAAATGTCGATAAAAATGTAAACACGTAGATAAAAATTTAAAACTATATATATCAAATATGAGATATGAGAATTTGAACTTCTAATGTCAAGGAAAGAAGTACATGTCAATTACCACAGAACTATGTTCATGTTGGAAATATATATATTATGGATTTGTCATGAATTCCACACACAAGATATGAGAGTTTGAACTTCTAATGTCAAGAGAAGAATTACATGTCAATTACCACATAACTATGTTCATGCGGGAAATATATATATTATGGATTTGTCATGGATCTCACACATGCACACAATTTAGTTTTTTGTATTTTAATCTTTTTGCAACTAAATATCTCACTGTAAGTTAATGCTTTTTAAGCATCTGCGCCAGTCAAAAGAATGGAATTGCATCCTTCACGTCTAATGTAGCATCTAACGCCTTCACAAACATCGTACCTCGAGGACAAGTAACCGAAAAAATGAATGAAGGGCCTACCTTGTCCATCCATCACAAATGATTGTGCATCCCGTGACCTTCTTCTTAAGTGAGGTTTCTGATAGTTGTTTGTTTGGCCCAAGGAGTTGAGGGAAGTAGGAGTAAAGAAGTCTGGGGAGTTCTGAAGTCTGTGTTTGGGGTGTAGAGTTATTTACTCTAGAGTTCTGAGAAACTGTGTTTGGGACAAGGAGTTGAAAGGAGTAGGAGTTCTGAAGTCTGTGTTTGGGTGCATATTTATTCATTTGGAGTTTTGGTGTCAAATTCTCAAATTCTTTCTACAATTTCTCTTTCATTATTGTAAAATTGTTCCCATAAATCTTAAGATTTATATTTTTTTATTTCTAATAATTTATTTATATTTTAAAATTTTACTTAAAGAAAACAAAATTTTGAAGAAAAATACCTCACACTCTTATTTTTTAATATCTCATTAATGTAATGATTTTTTTTTAAGTTTAATAAAATATTTACATCAATTTAAGAACTTTAACTTAAGATTTGTAATTCAACCTTAGCAAAATATATTTTCTTCGTGCAAAATTTAATATTTAATCTTTCTAATTACTCAATGTAATTGATTATTTAACCTTTGATAATTAATCAATCTAATTTATTTAAGAATTTCAATAAAAAAGACGACAAGAATGACAACTTTCATGTTGTCAACAAGTAGTGAATGCACAACGCATGTCAACTTCATTGTTCCAACACAAAAATAATACATGTATTTATGATAAAAATTACCCTACATTATTTTTTCAATATCTCTCATATTAATTATTCAATAATACATTATTTAAAGTTTTAAACACCTAAGTAAAAAAAATATTGATTTTAAAACAACTAAGTTCAAAATAAATAGTTTTGTTAATTAAGGAATTAAAAAAATAGAGAGAGAAAGAAGAGAATAGTAGAGAGATGTATAGGAGTGGCCAAGTGAGATGGGGTGAAGAAAAAATGAGATGGAAAAGTTGTGGGGCTCATTATGGGGAGTTGGAAAATGAGTTATGAAAAGTTGAAGAATGAGCTAATAAATATGTGAGACCCATAAGAAGTTGGGGGATGACTTAATAAATCTGTGAGACTCACAATAACTCCTCTGGGCCACAAGGAGTTGGGTGGAGTTATTAACTCCTCCCAACTCCACTCCCTCAAACTCCTCAATCCAAACGATCCCTTACAGTTCAACAATATGTGAGGTGAGAATTTGAACATTCAACCTCTTGGTTAATGGTACGTTGAACTATGCTCAGGAGCTCATTATTGGTTAATTTTAAAATTTGATGATGATAAACTTAGATTCTTTCATATTGAGTGAATTCGCAATAATTGTAGAAGAGGAAAATTGTCGTTTAAGAAATGAAGGACTTCAATTTATATTTTTCGAATTTCTAAGAAATTGACCAAAAGTTGAGTTTTCTTTTCTTAGATGATTTTTTCTTCTTTCAAAGTCTTGCCTATTCATTAAGTATTGTAACATGTATATATATCATTAGCCAATTTTTACATTAATCAATAGTGAGAGACTAAATTGAAAAATTTTAAAACATCGACTCAACTGAAACTTTTAAATAATAGGATGTAAATTGAAAAAATACATCATCATTAAGGAATAAAACATATTGATAGCACACAAAATGTGCTATCCTTAGGCTTAATTATTGCTAGTTTTATGATGATTTCAGGGCTTTTACGTGTTTAATTCATTCAATTTCAGGTGGCGAGCTTAAACAGAGCTATTGGAGACAATTTGTATCACTCGGGATCAAAACGAGGCTATTTGGAGCTAAAAATAATACCAATTGGAAGAGAAAGGATCAATCTAAGCATGATGACCCGAGGTAATGGCGTTGCAACGCCATGCTTGCTATTTAAAGGCTTTGAAGACTCCAGGCGATAGCGTTGCAACGATGCCTTAGGGCGTTGCAACGATGCCTTAGGGCGTTGCAACGCTATCTCGATAAGAAGCCACACATGAGAAGCCGCACAGAGGGCGTTGCAACGCTGCCTTGCAGCGTCGCAACGCCATTTCGACAAGGAGCGCGCGCGTTAAGGTAGCGGCGTTACAACGCTGCCCTCAGCGTTGCAACGCCATCGATTATTTCCTTAATTGCCAGCCGCCTAGGGTACAACGTTGCAACGCTGTCCCTAGCGTTGCAACGCTGTGCCGATTATGCTTATAAATACAACATTATGCAATTGTGTAAAAGGAGCCGAATTTGGTAGAGTTTTGCCCTATTTTTGAAATACACCTTGTAAGAAGAGAGAAAAAGAGCGTTTTTGAAGCCAAAGCATTCATGGAGGTTCGAGATCGAAGACGGAAGCTCGGAGACGAAGGACCGACATCGACACCTAAGTTTAATTCCCTTTTCTTTCAATTTGTAATAGCATTCTAAGACGTTTTCTACTTGTTTAGTTTGATTTTCATGTGATTTAGAGTAGCTATACATTGTAGTTGGGATTTGATTTACTTGTTATGACTTTCTTGCTATGTATTGAAGCATGTTTTGTTCTTATTTTTGACAATTCGTTATTTACTTCTTAATTTGTTGGTTTAAGTGGACTCGAGAGATAAAGCTTGAATTAGAGCAAAATTGTCAAGACCCTTAGAATTCTGGCATGAGAATGACTTAGAAATCTTAAGGAAACACATAAAGAAGTTGCTTAATGCCATACATGTCGTAGGTTCATATGGAGACTATGAAGTCTATTGCATGTGTGAGGCTAACTAAGAATCGAGAGATTTTCTTGAGTATTTTACTTCTTGTTTATACTTTCATCTCATTGGTTAATGCATGTGTAATTGAGTCATTGACCTGTAAAATCACTTCTCACAATTCTATCAATTCGTGTCTCCACATGTTTGTTTGTTTGTTTGTATTTACTTCCAACCAACTATCCATGTTATGTTTCTTTAGCTAAAATTGAGAATTAGTATCTTAGTAATTAATTAATCTAGAAACCCATTCCCGAGGACGATACTTGGACTCATAAATCACTATACTAAAACTTGACCCGTACACTGTGGTATTGCAATATCATAAATATAACACAACACATATGCACTAAAAATTTTTCTATATATATATATATGTTAGGGGTTAAATTGGACCTACAATAATGTATTGGAGAAACAGCTACATTGAAGGGTCAAACGAGGTAAAAAACCAATATGAAGTCATCACGGGCCGAAATCAGACTGGGACAGAATCGAGAAGAGACGGGACGAGAAGACGCGCTTGGGCTTTGGCCCAAACGCATGGTCGGCCTCAGCATGGGTCGAGGTCGACCAGGGTAGAGCTCCTCAATTTGAGCTCTACCCAAGCCCTATGACACAAAGCATGGACTTGGGCTTGGGTTTTGGCCCAAACCAGTGGCCAACCTCGACTAAGGTTGAGGCCGACCAGCTACAAGATTGATCTCCGAGCCTCACAACGACTCCAGAAGGCCCGCAAACCCATATTCAACTTCCCCTCAATCTCTCATTTACCCAAGAGGCCACAGAAGAATGCCAGGGGAAACTATTTAAGCTCTCCCAGGAGGGGAGAGCAAGGGAAGTGGATTCTAGTCACCAAAATACAAAACTTCTCCATAATTCTATTAGAGACCTACACTGACATAAGCATCGGAGCTTGTGTGGTCTACACCACACCGGTGTCCAGGTTTTCCTTGGCTTGCAGGTTGCGTTCTTCCCCTAAGAATTATAAATTTACCGTTGTTGTCACGTGGAGGTCAGGTGCATTCTCCTATCCAAAATTTGGCAACAACAGTTGGCGCCGTCTGTGGGGAACGACAACCCTTGCTTGGAAAACTGCGAATTTAAGTCAGGTAGCTAGAGAAACATGAGTCGATTAGTAGGGAACCGAAGATGGAGTGAAGACGGAGAAGAATCCGACCACGACCGTCATCCTCGGAGAACCAGAGCGGTCTCCTCTCCTGGACCTCATTCTGACACAGGGCGACCACACGAGGGGATGGCCGAATTGAGAGAGAAGATCGAAAAGATGGACGAATGTCTGTGGAAAATCTTGGAAAAGCTCGTCCATCATGACCAACACAAAGGAAAAGCGAAGGTTACAGAAGGGATGGGGGAGTCAAAATCCCCAACTAAGAAACAAACTGATAAGCTGATCCTTGGAGGAAACGACAGGTCGCGCTGATCCTCGACCAAGAGCAAAGCGAGCAAAGCTGGCAGATTAAAGTCTATTGTGCAAGTAAGCTCACCCATCGCAGAAGGCCGACCAGCGACTTTCGAAGCGGTGGCGAAAAACGCTCAAAACGCCCGGCAACATCGGACTGCGAATTAATTAACCAAAAGTGAAAAGCACAGGGCGAGGCCAACCCGAGAAGAGCCGAGGACGATGAAAGTGAAGTTGAGGCTGAAAATCCAAAGTTAGCGGCTGGAGCGACCCCACCCTAGAAGGTTGACATCCGCAAAATACAAAAAGAATTTAGGGATCTCCAAGAGAATCTTTTGAAAGTTCGAGAGGTCGAAAGATGGGACCTTGAAGCTCTCATCGAGCAGGTTGATCCTCCCTTCACCGATAAGATAATGAACGAAAAGATCCCAGAAAAAATTCAATGTACCTACCATCACCCCTTACGACGGAAGCTCATACCCCGTAGAACATTTAGACACATATAGGTCGCGCATGGAATTGCATGGAGCATCAGAGGTACTTAAGTGCATAGCTTTTTCTCACACTAACAGGGCCAACACAAGAATGGTACAGAAAATTCAAGAGAAAGTCCATCAATTCCTTTAAAGAACTTTCCAGGGCATTCGTGTCACAGTTTCTAGGAGGCCAAGACCAACGGAAGCCCCAAATGCACTTGCTTACGATAAAGCAAGGACCACTCGTTTCTGTAGGGAATGAGAATCCCGTGCAGCGGAAGACGATTGAATCGTCAATGTATCAATTATGCAAACCGTGTTTATTAAAATTGATTTAACACTTAGATCTAGGCTAAACATGCTTAAAGAAGAAGAAATTTACAGCAAGAAGAATTTTACTTACTTGTTGAAGACTTTCTTCAAGGTTTCTTCTTCAAAATCACGAACTCTTCGTGCTCCTCGTACACAACGAATGCCTCCAACGAAAGTGATTGAACACCACCAAAACGCCTTCTCGATTGTTCTCTTTTGGAGAAAGGAGGTTTGTGGGAACCTTTTGTTTTTGGAGAGGGAGGAGAATTGAGAGAGAGTTGAGAGAATTTCTCTTCTCTTCTTTGTGAAAATCTAAAAAATGAGAGCAGTCACCTCCATCCTTCTTGCAAGAAGGGTTTATATAGTGGAATTGGTGGAGTTAAAATGTCCACTTAATTACCACTTTACCACAACCATAGGTTATGCAAATCTCATTTGCATAACCACATAATATAAGATATCTCATATCTCATATTGCAAATCTCATTTGCATTAATTGTGGATTAATTAAATTGAAACACATCCAATTAAATTTCTCTCAATCAATTTCTCCAATTAGCCCTAATTCAACAATTAGGCTAACCTATAGTTTATTATGAATCTCATTCACATTAAACTATATATTATATCATTCATATCTCATATAAATGACATAAATGCCCCTTAAAGTGAAATTGAACACTTCAATTTCATACCAAAACTTTATCCTTTCTTAAATCCAGATGGAGCCAACCGAGGGACCTAATGGACCTACAGTGACGGGCTCCAATGATCCGAGATTAACCTGCCAAACTCTTTGACACGGTTAACCAACATTCATTAGCTACGATAACACTCCACTATAGCCCGTAGCTACACTCCCGTCGATCACGAGAATATTACGTGTCTCACCGATATAACCAATACCCATGAGTCGACCCTTCACGGTTGTTCGTGAGACACTACTGGGTCAAATTCTTTGCTTTTACCCCGTGTCTACCTCTTGTTCCTTAAGTCTCCACCGCTCCTCTAATGAACAACATATTGTGATGGTCCAACCATACACAACACCCTTCTCGGGCGGTGAGAAGGTGGGCGCCGTTGTCGAAGCCACAGAGACAAGACTTAAGGGAACAACCCTCTAGTTTCCCTAAAGGCGGAACGCAGTGAATTCCATCTTGCGTAGTTAAGTTCCCGGCACTCCTACTTGGTTCTCGTCCACTCGAGAAGATAGGCATATTGGGCGAGTAATCGTGACCACCCTCACCCGTACTAGTCAAAGAACAGATCCTCGCAGAGATGAGTCCGTCCGTAACACGCTCGTGATTCGTGTCGAGTCACTAATGGTCATCTATGAAGTTATTAGTCCTTCATCACAATCGGTGTTACATCAGTAGGTCTAATAATTCACGGTCCGGTCTTATACAATCTCATTGCACAAGATGCCCCCACTCGCATGTCAACCACATGAACGAGTCAGATCACCTCGTTTGTATCTAATGCAAAGTGGGCCGCATCCACAGTGTATCCAGGATTAGGTCTCCAACCCTATCCATACTGTAGACCATTCGGGTCATTAACTCGAACGTGATCCTCCCTGTGTGTCCACTACACACCGTTCAAGTTCTAGTTCTCTCATGAATTCAATGACCCTGGAGCTTAGTTTATTGGAAAAGTTTATAAATATTGCGAGACACAAAGTGATGAAATAAATAACTCTTATTAATTTCAAACAATATATTACAAACACGAGATTAGGACAAAAATCCCAACAGTTTCAATAAGGAGACTCTACAGGTCGAAGGTTTCACAGACACCACGACATTAATTATCATTGTTGTAGGTTTGCAAGATAAGGGTTTGTTGAGATCAATCGGGAAGAAGGAACTAACATTTTACGTTGAGTTCATAGCAAGAGCACAAAAATACATGAGTGCAGAAGACCTATTGCGATCCAAAGAAGTGTCTGACCAAGAATAGAACGACAAAAATATGGATCAAGTTAGGGCACAAGACAATACTTCGACAATCTCCAAAAGAAGAAGAGTCGAAGAAAGTGGCAGAGGCCGACCAGAGGAGTACCGAAGCGGACAAGATCATCGAATGACCCCAAGTCAACCATTTGAAAGGTACACCTCCACGACTTTCCCCCCTGAAAAGATCTTGATGGAGATTCGCCATTTGAATATCGTGAAGTTCCCCGAAAAGATGAGAGTTCCACCTGGAAGAAGAGACCCAGCCAAGGACTGCATGTTCCACAGGGACCACGGGCACACAACCTCCAATTGTTACCAACTCCGAGACGAGATCGAAGCTCTAATCAGAGAAGGATACTTGAAAGAATACATTCAAGACGAGACCCTGCCCACGTCATCCAAAAGTAGCCGAGGCCGGCCAGAATCAAGTCAAGGCCGAGCAGACGATGGACGAAGCTGAGCCGAGGACAAGCAACCCCGAGAGATCAGGACGATTTTTGTAGGACTAGCGGGGGGCGAATCCAGCAAGAAGAGGAAGGCAATTGCTCGTGAAGCTCGACAAGACCCTTACTACCGAGGTATCTTCTCACTTCATCCAGGGATGGAAGGTCGAGCCCTAGAGTTCACAGAGACTGAAGCAAGAACGGTCCACCAACCCCACAATGACGCGTTGGTAGTAAGCCTTGCCATAACCAATGTGAAAGTCCACAGAATACTCATAGATGGAGGGAGCTCGACCGACGTCCTATCTTTGGCTGCTTTCAATGCCATGAGATTGGCAAGGGGGCTTCTGAAAGAAAATCTAACCCCCCTTGTAGGATTTGGAGGAGAAAAAGTTACCCCTGAAGGCAACATAAAGCTCCCAGTCACCTTTGGCGAAGGATCGAACTGAGTAACACAAATAATCAACTTCCTGGTAGTGGAATGCACTTCTGCCTACAATGCAATCCTTGGGAGACCAACACTTCATCAATTAAAGGAAATTGCTTCCACATACCATCAGTTGTTGAAAGTTCCAACCACTAACGACGTTGGGGTCGTTAAAGGGCAACAAAAAGCATCGAGGGAATGCTACTTCACTACATTACGAGAGACAAAGAAACGAAGCTTCGAAAGGTACCTCAACCTCAATATGGCCGAGGCAGACCATGAGATGGTCGAGGCAGACCGTGAGATGGTCGAGGCTGACGTGGTCTAAAGCCGAGGCCGAGGAACGAGCGTAGACGCTCCATTTTTATTCAATTGATAGGTTTATTTTCATGCGAAACTCCTATGTAAAGATTGAAGTTTTTTCTCTCATAAATGAAAGTTGCTTTTTTTAGTAAAAAAACACGACTCAAGTACGACCATCAACCTGAAATTCCTACTTGAGTAGGGGGCTACAGTGGAGATATACCTTGTACACTCTTTCACACATTCTATTCTTCTTACATCTGAAAATGTAAAAGGAAGAACATGAAAAACTTGAGAGGCACACGAGACAAACAAGGCCAAACACATAACGGCCAAGGCCGACCACACGCCACCCCAGAACCAAAGTTCGATACCTCCTCGACAGAGGACCTCAAATCGGCCAAGGTCGAGCACATCACAACCGAGGTCGACCACACGAGATCCCAGAATCAAGGTCTGATCCCTCTGCGACTAAGGACCTTGAATTGGCCAAGGTCGAGCACATCACGACCGAGGTCGACCACACGTGATCCCAGAAGCAAAGGATCGGTTTTCTCCCAGCTGAGTAAGACATTCTGTTTATTTTGTCTAAGTTTGATAAAGTGATCTCGTTCATCTAAGCCTATGTTCTCCAACATTTGAAAAGAAAGACGAGGACAATGGATAAAAGGCATACGTTCATTCATTCAAAAGACGAAATTACATCAAACTTAGAGGAAATAAAAGAGTTGCATGGCGAAATTACATCAAACTTAGAGGAAATAAAAAAGAGCTACATAAAAAAATTAAGATTCATCTACTCCAGCTCCACCACTACTGTCCGAATCCTTAGATTCAGGGAAGGCAGTAGGGTCATTCTTGAAAGTGGCATAATCCTCCTCAAGGATCCCAAAGTATATATCCTTGAACCGCCTGGAACCACGCCTGATAGCCCAGCTACACCCACCATAAAAAATGTTGTTTTGGAGGGTTGTAAACTTTCCTGTCTTTTTAAATCCTTCAGCCAAATATTCAACATTGGCCAAGTGGGCTTGTGCTTCACTCAGTTGATTGCGAAGAGTTTGAATTTCAACCTTGGCAGAGTTGAGTTCAGTTTGACTCTCTGCAAGGAGACGATTAACTTGACTCAAACTGGCTTGAGCTTGAATCAACTCAGATCGGGGAACAGAAGTATGCTGGAAATTGTTAATGGTCTCCGCCATAGCCATAGAAACCATACTAATGCGATCAAAGCTCTAAAAATAAGAAGAAAACAACTTAGTTACCAAGAAGTAGGAAAATGTAAAGAACGCACAAGTAGAGAAAGCTTACATGACAGAGTTCAACAATCCCTTCGTTAAAGCCTCTCATGGGATCATTGGCCACGAACCCTGTAGGATGACTTTGGCTTATCCCTCTCCAAAGCTCGAAGCTCCAACCGAGAAACTCAACTTCGATGGCTGACGAGGTATAACTCTGAGGAAGGGTAAAAGCCCAGGGAAGTGGAGGATCTTCTCCTTCTGAAGAAGAAGGGGCGTTCCTCCGGGTACGACGTGTGCTAACTCCAACAGGACCGGGTGGAAGATCATGAGTTTTAGGGGGTGGCACCTCACCTCTGGAAGGGTTGGAATCTTCAACCCTCGAAGGTCCAACTCCACTACGGGTCTCCTTTTTCTTTCTCTGCTCCATAATCTCATACAAGGAAAAACTTCGTGGAGGCATTTCTGAGAAAACAAAACGATATAATTTGTTAATCATATTACAACAAATGAAAGCTAACAAAAAGAAAGAGGTGAAGAAGGTCGAGGTTGAGGCCGACCAATGCACTGACCTTCAGAGAGAGGAGGAGGTGCAAAGTCGATTCTTTCAAGGTTCTCTTGGCTTACAAGAGCAGGCCCGAAGCGAGAGGGGGCTCCTAAACTCTTCAGACCCTAACAAAAGCTCGAACCACAGTAGGACGACGAAATTCCAAAGGAGCTGAAGAAAAAGGAAAAGAAATGCAACACTGTTAAGCGGAGCATACAGATGCAGTTTCCAAGAAAAAAGTGAATAAGAAAGAGAATAACTCACCATAATTCCCAAACTTAGTGGAAACTGCATAAATGGCATTTTGGGAACCCCGAGACAACCAATTGCCACACACTAAAAACCATTGATTTTTCCAGTTGTGAACGGAACTCGGATTATTGATTAACTTTCCACAAGAAGAGCTCAAATAATAAAAGAAACGACCAAAAGACGGATTTCGACTCAAAATATAGAGAGACATAGAGACGTGTGGACTAAGAGGACTCCCATCGCCATAAGTTGCCCATAATACATAACAACCAATGATGTGAATCCAACTGTTTGGGACAATTTGGGTAGACACCAACCCAACCAACACTAAAAGCCTTTGCAAAAATAAGGGAAGAAGAAGACGAAAGCCAAATTTGAACATTGCGGAATAAAGAGCTACTTCACCAAGAGGAGGGTCATCAATCCGATCATTACGTCCAGGAATCCTAATTTGCACGTGTAAGGGAATATCATACTTGTACCGTGTCGCTCGAGTTGAGCTCCGGTCACCAAGGATGATATAACCTCATGACTTGCACGGGATCTCTCAAAAGAAATATCGGACGGTTGAGGAGCCTCATAACAACTTGTGTCATAAGATTCCTCACCAAGAGAAGATTCATCAGGCTCAGGGGATGTAGTAGACCAACCACCTTCCATTTAACACAAAATTAAAGAAAAAGAGAACAATATAGAAACACAACAAGAGAAGGATGTTGGGGTTTGTGCCCTAAAACTCGTAGTTTGTATTTATGTTCTAATTATTGTAATAAAGTGTTATTATTTCAATAAAGAGTTATTGTTCGTTATTAACGATATTGCCATTATTTTAACCCTAAATCTAATAAACTAAACATCCAAGGCTGTAAAATGTATCTTGAACTAAATGTAGTGTACATATAAAGGATCTCAGTTCGAGATACAACCTAAAAGGTCTATAGTAAGGGGATAAGGTTTGGGTATCTTACCCTGGTAAAACTATGAATGTGACCCACTTTGTATATGATACAAACACTGTGATCCTAACGTGTTCGTGTAGATGACATTGGGGATATCCTATGTAATGAGATTACATAAGACCGGATCGCGAAATAGTAACCACTAGGTGTAACTTCGTTGACTAGTTAGGTTTCTATTTCACTAGGATGACCTAGGCAACTTGATCTCAATCCTGAGTAGGTTACGAACTCTTGTTTGCAAGGGATTGTCCTTTGACTAGTATGGGTGAGAGTGGCCAGATTCGCCGACTCAATATGCCTACCTTCTTGGGGACAAGACCGAGTGAGCAGCTGGGGACTTAGTCTAGCAAGATGGAATTCACTCCTTCCCGCCTACTAGGGTAAGTAGATGAATGTTCCCTTAAGTGGTGTCTCCGGGACTTGAACAAAGGGTCGGGCCCTCTCATTGGCCCGAGAGGGACTTCTGTTTGTTGGTAGAACCACAAACAAACTGTTCATTAGAGGAGCACTGGTACTTAAGGTACAAGATGTAATCCAGGGGTAAAACGATAATTTGACCCAGCTGGTGTTACGAACATTCATGAAGGATTGACTTGTTGTTATTGGTCAATATTCGTGGACACAAAAATGTATCTGCAGTGAGAAGAGTGCAGCTGCGGGACTTTAGTGTGAAGTAAAATAGAGTCTCAGCGCAGCGGAAGACGATCGAATCGTCGTGGTATTGTTGTGCATTTCAATTTCATTAAATTAACTATCACATAGTATAGGATAAAACATGCAATTCTAGAAAGGAAAAACAACAAGTTCAACGCTACCTACTTGTTGAAGATAATCTTCAAGGTTTCCTTCCGTTCACGAACTCTTTGTGCTCTCCTTGTTCTCAACCATCTTGATCTCCTTTCTCGAACAACGACCGGACACCTCCACTAGGTTACACGGTTGTTCTACCTTAGGTAGAAGGAGATGGTGGGATCCTTCTTTAGTTTTTGGGAGGAGAATTTGAGAGAATTTTGAGAGAGAAGAGAGTTGCTTCTTTTGGTGAGAAATCCAAAAATGAGCAAGTGATTCATGAACCCTTCTTGCAAAGGGGTTTATATAATGGTAATAGGTGGAGTTGAAATGGTAATAGGTGGAGTTGAAATCTCCACCTATTTACCATTTTACCACAACCATAGGTTATGCAAATCATATTTGCATAACCACATATTATAAGATATCTCATATCTCATTTTACAAATCACATTTGCATTATTGTGGATTTTTAAATTGAATCTCATTCAATTTAATTTCTCTCAATCTAATTTCTCCAAGTTAGCCCTAATTTACCAATTAGGCTAACCTATAGTTTATTATGAATCTCATTCACATTAAACTATATAATATATCATTCATATCTCATATAAATGACATAATTGCCCTTTAGTGAACTTGAACACTTCAAATTCACACCAAAATAGTAAACCTTCTATTAATCCAGTTTGGGCCAACCGAGGGACCTTATGGACCTACAAAGGATTTGAGCTCCAATGATCCGAGATTAACCTGTCAAACTCTTTGACCCAGTTAATCAACATTCTTTAGCTACGGTAACACTCCACTAAATCACGTAGCTGCACTCCCGTCAGTGTAAGACAAGATGTGTCCACTGATATAACCAATGCCCATGAGTCGACCCTTCACACGTTGTTCGTAGACACTGCTAGGTCAAATTACCGTTTTACCCTTGTGTCTACTTCTTGCTCCTTAAGTCCACACTGCTCCTCTAATGAACAACAACGTTGTAATGGTCCAACCATACACAACAACCCTCCCGTGCCAGTGAGAGGGTGGGCGCCCGTTGTCCAAGTCCTGGAGACAACACTTAAGGGAACAACCCCTCTAATTTCCCTAAAGGCGGGAACGAGTGAATTCCATCTCGCGTAGTTAAGTTCCCAACTCCCTACTTGGTCCTATCCCTGAGAAGATAGGCATATTGGGCGAGTAACTGTGACCACTCTCACCCGTACTAGTAAAAGGACAGACCCCCGCAGACAGAAGTCCGTAACACGCTCAGGATTCAGGTCGAGTCACTAATGGTCATATACGAAGTTATTAGTCCATATTGTTAACGGTGTTACATCAGTAGGTCTAATAATTCACGATCCGGTCTTGTACAATCTCATTGTATAGGATGCCCCCACTCGCATGTCAGCCACATGAACGAGTCAGATCACCTCGTTTGTATCTTAATACAAAACGAGTCGCATCCACAGCGTATCCAGGATTAGGTCTCCAACCCTATCCATATATTGTAGACCGTTCGGGTCATTAACTCGAACGTGATCCTCCCTGTGTGTCCACTACACACTGTTCAAGTTCTAGTTCTCTCATATATTCAATGACCCTGGAGCTTAGTTTATTGGACAAAATTTGTAAAAATTGCGAGACACAAAAATATGAAATGAATAACTTTTATTAATTTCAAATGTTAATTTACAAACAAAACGAGATTAGGACAAACATCCTAACATAGTGGAGTGTTCCCGCAGTTAACGAATGTTGATTAGGAGGTTAATGAGATTAACCGAATAATCTCGTATCGTTGGAGTTTCTGATCTGTAGGTCTATTAGGTCCACCTTGTAGCTCATAAAGGGTTCTTAGATCGTTTGAATTTGAAATGTTCAAATTCATTAGGGAATAAATTTAATTTATATAGATACGATATAATATATAGTTTTGGAACTATATATTATAAATTTAATGTGAATATGATTCATATTAAATTATATGAGAGAATTAAATATTTGAAAGAGTTCAAATATTATTTTAAATGTGAATGTGATTCATATTTGAAAACTATAGGTTATAATTTAATGTGCATGAGATGTACATTAAAACTATAGGTTAGAGGGAATATTGATTAAATATGATTTAATCATAATTAAATATATGATATTTAATTTAATTTTGGTTAAATGTGATTTAATTAAAATTAAAATTAATTTATAATTAAATATGATTTAATTATTAATTAATTAATTTATTAAATTAATTATTCCTCTCCCTATCGACAGTTAAACAGGGAGAGGGTATCTATGAATTGATTGATCGATCATTCAGGGGTGTGCAATTGTGAATTGTCTTTTCTAAAAAATTCTCTCTCTAACTCCCTTCTCAATTTTCTCTCCAATTGTTGGATTCCTTCCCACCAAAGGAATTGATCTAAGTAGAACTCAGAGGATAGGAGGTTTTCCTGTTGGTAGTGTCCCTGTGGAGAAGAAAGAACAGAGGAGAACAACGCTTCTGTGTTGCTGAGTTGCTGTGCAAAAGGAGCAAGGAGTTGTTGTTCGAAAAACTACAAAGGTAAATTCTGAATTCCCTTTTAATTTAATTTCTTTACAGCATGTTTGCAAGATTAGTTCTATGCCTAATTAGATTAGGAAATGTATGCTTATTCTCTGTATTATTCACCAATGTACTGGTATTTGTATTCAACCAAAATATACTTGTAATTACGATTCCAAAACACGTTTCCGCTGCTCAAGGGGATCCAATCTCCATCAAAGGACTACCTTAAAGAAAAGAGGAGGATGAGAAGAATTGTGTGAAAAATGAAAGGAGAAAGTGCTCTATTTATAGGAGAAATTGAAGGCAAATTTGAAAATGGAGGTTTGAATCCCTAAAATAAAAAAAAAGGGAAAAGGTGATGGGAAGGGTCAGCCTCAAACGACCCGTGACTCTGTTGGGCGGCAGGCCTGCCGCACACGTCGGACGCGCCAGGGGGCAGACATGCGGGCGTCAGCCTTTGCAAGCACGCCTCGACCTCGGCGCCGGTGGTCGGCCTCGATCGACCAGACCGGTTCGAGGTCGACCACTGATTCATGCAAACCGAACCAACCCATGAGAAGCCCATTTTCCCTCCGTTACTCCCCGTACTCTTGCAATAAAGGTTATCCGACTCTCGCCTCCTATTGTCAGGACCAACTTTCGACCTTTTCAAGCTTCGACAACGACACGATTATTAGGCGACAACCCCTAATGAACACACTCTATCCAAGAGAACGACATGAATCATGGATCAGGATAAGAGCCTAATCCAAAAGAAACACTAAACTCCTAATTGAGAGATAGTATAAGGCGCAAAGTAAGTGCATTAAAATAAAGTCCGAGGGAAAAAGGGACATTGAAAATGCAAGGTAAGCATGACAATGACCCAAAAAAACCCTTTGGAAAGCGGGGAAATTGACCCCTAGTAGACTGAATATCCTTATAAGGATGGACAATAGAAACTAGGAAAAAACTCGAGGCAACCCGCGAAAGGTCTAAAATGACTCCGACAAAATATAATCAGGAGAATCGAAGTGCAAAGCAAACAGGACGAGATCCTAAAGTCTGTAATAGACACCGGAAAAATTGGCACTCTAGAAGACTGAATGCCCTCAAGGGTGGACAACGATAACTAGAGAGAATTCAAGGCTGCCTTCGAAATGCTTAAAATGACTCCGAAGAATTTTGGTTAAGGGATCTGGCAAATCGAAGCTCAAGATAAGCGCGACGAGAGCCTAGTATTCCAATGGAATCACAAAAGATTGGCACTCATAAGAATTAAATATCCCCATAAGTATACACAACGGTAATCAATGAAGACTCGAGACAATCCACACAAAAAGTCCAGTAGATAACTCCCAAGTCAAGTTATGAATTAATTTGAAAACTTTTAATCTAAAATCCTGTCCAGGGAGTGGGAGCTAATGTTAGGGGTTAAATTGGACCTACAAGAATGGATTGGAGAAGCAACTACATTGAAGGGTCAAACTGAAGGGATTTTGAATTCCTGCAGCGGAAGACGTTGTGAAACGTCGTTGATCCGTTGTGTAATTATATCTTAAAATTGAATCTATCTCATGGATCCTAGGCTAAACATGCAAAGAAGAAGAAGAAAACAGTAAGTAAAAAGTACTAACCTCTTGAAGAACTCTTCTTCAACGTTTTCTCCTTCTCCGGTCACGATCTCTCTAGATCCAACTTTCTCCTCGAACACGAACCACGATCCGAGGGAGACACCTCCAAAGGGTCTTCTCGGTTGTTCTGAGGAGGTTGAGGGAGAGTAGGTGGGACTCCCTTTGGTTTTGGGTGAGGAGAAGTTTTTGAGAGAATTGAGAGAATTCTAGAGAGAATTGTCTTGCTCTCTTTGGATGGAAATCCAAAAATGGCAAGAAGTGTCTTGAGATGCCTTTGAATGCATCCTTTTATAATGGTGTGTGGTGGAGTTAAAATCTCCACCAATTCACCATTTTACCACAACTATATAATATACAAATCATATTTGCATATTATATAATATAAGGTATCTCATACCTTATTATACAAATCTCATTTGCATAAATGTGGAATTATAAATTGAATCACATTCAATTTTATTTCTCTCAATTCTATTTCTCCAAATAGCACTAATTAATCAATTAGGCTATACTATAGTTTATTATGAATCTCATTCACATCAAACTATATATTATGTCATCTATATCTCATATAAATGACATAAATACCCAAATAATGAATTTGAACACTTCAAATTCACACCAAACTGTAAACCCTCAATTTGTCCAATTTGAGCCAACCGAGGGACCTAATGGACCTACACGTGACGAGCTCCAATGATCCGAGAAATAACTTGTCAAACTCTTTGACCCTTGGTTATTCAACATTCATTAGCTACTGGTAACACTCCACTAAAGCCCGTGTTGCACTCTCATCACCATGGGACAAGTTGTGTCCATCGATATAACCAATACCCATGAGTCGACCCTTCATAGGTTGTTCGTAGTCACAGCTGGGTCAAATTACCATTTTACCCCTGTGTCTACCTCTTGCTCCTTAAGTCCCACTGCTCCTCTAATGAACAACTACGTTGCATGGTCCAACCATAAACAACAACCCTCTCAGGCCAATGAGAGAGTGGGGCCCCGTTGTTCAAGCCCTGAGAGACAACACTTAAGGGAACAACCCCTCTAGTTTTCCTAAGTCGGGAACGAGTGAATTCCTTCTTGCGTAGTCAAGTTCCCAGCTCTCCACGTGGTCCTGCCCCTGAGAAGGTAGGCATATTGGGCGAGCAACAGTGGCCACCCTCACCCGTACTAATCAAAGGACAGACCCCGCAGACAGGAGTCCGTAACACGCTCAGGATTAAGGTCGAGTCACTAATGGTCATCTACGAATTTATTAGCTCTATCTCATTAACGGTGTTACATCGATAAAGTCTAATAATTCACGGTCTGTCTTGTACAATCTCATTGCACAGATGCCCCCACTCGCATGTCAACCACATGAACGAGTCGATCATCTCGTTTGTATCTAATACAAAGCGGGCCGCATCCACAGATGTATCCGGGATCGGTCTCCAACCCTATCCATATCGTAGACCGATTAGGTCATTAACTCGAACGCGATCTTTCCTGTGTGTCCACTACACACCGTTCAAGTTCTTAGTTCTCTCATAATACAATGACCCTGGAGCTTAGTTTATTGGATTAAGTTTATGAAAAATGTGAGACACAAAGTTTAAATAAATAACTCTTATTTATTACACAATGTTGAAATATTACAAACTACACGAGATGAGGACATACATCCCAACACAAACGAGGTAAAAAACCAATATGAAGTCATCACGGGTCGAAAATCGATCGACAGGCCGAGAAGAGAGCGGGACAAGAAGACGCGGCAGGCTTTGGCCCAGCCGTGGTCGGCGTCGGCCTCGGCTTGGGTCGAGGCTGACCAGGGTAGAGCTCCTCCATTTGAGCTCTACCCAAGCCCTATGACACAAAGCATGGACTTGGGCTTGGGTTTTGGCCCAAACCAGTGGTCAGCCTCGGCCAAGGCCGAGGCCGACCGACTACAAGATTGATCTCCGGGCCTCGCAACGACTCTTGAAGGCCCGAAAGCCCATATTCAACTTCCCTTAAATCTCTCCTTTACCCAAGAGGCCACGGAAGAACGCAAGGAGAAACTATTTAAGCTCTCCCAAGAGGGAAGAGCAAGGGAAGTGGATTCTAGTCACCAAAATACAAAACTTCTCCATAATTCTCTTAGTGACCCTCACTGACTTAAGCATCGGAGCTTGTGTGGTCTACACCACACCGGTGTCCAGGTTTTCCTTGTCTTGCAGGCTGCGTTCTTCCCCTAAGAATTTTAAATTTACTGTCGTTGTCACATTGAGGTTAGGTGCATTCTCCTGTCCAAAATTTGGCAACAACAATATATATTTTAAGTTTGAATTCCATTTCTTTTGGTTTGAAAGCTTTTAAAAAAATAATAACTATGTTGGTCTCTTAATTTTAAAAAAGTAATACAATTTTTTGCATTTGTAAAGGAAGCTTGTCCATGATTGGAGATCAGAATGTAGGGTACTTGACTGGATGCCTCTTCATTGATCAGGGCTTTTTTTAGGTTTGTTCCCATCCACTTGACCCCATTTTTCTGTACTCAAAAGTATAACGAATTTGTTACTCCTTGGTGCTTTAGGTGCATTATTATTGGAGCTTAGGGGACAATGCATCTTTCTCGTTGATTATCATGACTTGTCCTATTGAAAGATTTTTTTCTCATCTCATCTTTGTTGGCGTTTTAGTTTTTGCTATTTTGTTACCTACTATCAGAAAATCACCTTTATTTATGACGATTATTAAATGTCATTCTAACACCCTAAGTCCATGATTCAAACTAGGATTCGAAATCCAGATTCAATATCTGACAGTCTTGACATTCCCCAACGACTTGGCCACACCACCTTACTTGTCTTAAACTACTTATAAAAGTGAAATTCGGTAGGTCCCCCTTAAACCCACTCGCTCTAAATTCTAATGTTTATAGATTAAATATACCAAATAGTCTCATCTTTTAAATAGATCCCAAATTTATTTTCCTATATTTAGAATTCTCAATTAGGTCATTTTGAAATTGTTTTGTTATTTTTTTTATTTAAAAAAAAAACTTATGTTATAAAAAGAGTAAGACTTACGTACATCGTGAATTCTCACTCAACTACATAACTAAAAATATTAAAAAATATTTTTTTTTAAAAAAACTTGCTACATGACAAACTCGGAAAAGCAATTGGGTGGGGTTGCAAAATATAATGATGGGTGGAACTCATGATACATGGAAGTTTTTTGCTTTATTCAAACATTGTCGACTCGCAGGTCTCATCCACTCGCCCTTCCCAATCCCTTCGAGAAGACTCAACTAAGTAAGGGTGAACTCTGACTTAGAGAGAGTTGGGTAGAGTTAATAGCTCTACGATCACATCGGATTGGTCCTAACTGCTAGGTCAGATAGAAGGTGGCTCATCCAGCCCTGCGAGTGGATCCATTATTTATGCGGCAGTGCAATGCAACTGAAAAAGGTAAGCTCCTTTCTATTTATTAGTAAGGTATAGGTTGGGGAAAACTCCAAAACTAGGGCTCCAAAAAGTTGACCTTAGAAATGAGAAAATCGTATTGAAAAAGATTTGATCTATTCAGAACGACCATCGTGGAAAATGGACCTCGAATGTTGATTATGAAGGGGTGTATGGCACGACGAAGTTTTGCGACTATGCCGACAGTTGGTCAGATCTAGTATGGATCGTGTATGAACGGTAGTTGGAGTCGGCGACTCTCTTAGGGTTCCCTCATCTGGGATCCCTGGGGAAGAGGATAAAGTTGGCCCTTGCAAACAACCGGGACCAGAGCATGTCGTGAAAGAAGCACACTGGGCGTGCTTCGACCGTGTCTCCGGGGCACAATTGAATGTAGATATCATGAACACGACGT
Source organism: Trichosanthes cucumerina (assembly GCA_036507285.1). Lineage (NCBI taxonomy): Eukaryota > Viridiplantae > Streptophyta > Magnoliopsida > Cucurbitales > Cucurbitaceae > Trichosanthes > Trichosanthes cucumerina. The sequence continues at coordinate 22,205,724 of CM071841.1, forward strand.
CAGTCAAAGTCACTTTTTTTTAAGGCTAAATAAGAAATGTTCAGACCTTCGCTTGATGAAGCCTATCGAAAAAGACAAAACGAGGATGATCGTCTGATTGTGTTTTAGTGACATATTTGGACATTTAGACATGGTAGTTACAAAAAAGAATTTCGTCCATAGGTAAGTTCAAATAAAATTTTAAATAGTTTATATCTTTAAATATGATAATAAAATAATAATTCAATGGTCAATTAATTTTTCTTAACAAATATTAAACATTTATTTTAACAAATACCTAATCAAGAATTTTTACATCATTAAAGATATAGTAAAATCTTTTAAAGATTAAAAATCAAATGGATAATTACTGGAAAAAATCATAGACTAGTATGTATATTTTATCTTATTTATTTATTTTTGAGTTCAACAACCTGAGGAAGAGAGAATTCAAATAAGGTATTTTGTCGTTGTATAAATTAATTCTTAGGGTTTTTTTTAGGGAAAGAAGTTGCAGAGAACATGAGTTAGGAAGTTTGAGGAGTTAGGACGTCTAGAGAATTAGAAAATTTGTGTTTGGTGTGGAGTTAAGAAGTCTATGTTTGGGGTAAGGAGTTGTAGGGAATAAGAGTTCTGAAATCTGTTAAGTCTCACTTAATTTTATTTAATTTTATTTTTTTTACAGTTTTTCTACAATTTCTCAAAATTTAATTATTAAGATTTTGTTTCCATGAATTCTAAGATTGAGATGATTTGTTTTTATTAATTTTATGTATATTTTACAAATTTCTTTAAAGAAAAAAAATTGAACAAAATACTACACATTCTTTTTTCAATATCTCTCACATTAATTATTAATTTGTCTTAGATAGTTTTCAAATAAAAGAAAGTTTTATAATACTTTTTTAAATATTACATGTGATTCGAAAAAATCATTAATTTAAAAGGATTCAAATAATCAAGGTTTTTATGTTTTTGTTCTCTCAATTCTAGAAGTTTCCGTCAATTTTATAATTGAGATTTTAAATTCTATTACTTTATGAATATTTTACAATATTGATAAAGATTTGTCTTTGAAATTTTAATTTAAGATTTATTTTTCAAACTTAATAAAATAATTTTTCTTGTATATTTAAGAGTTTTTTTTATAACTAATCATGGTAAAGAACTATCTATAATTTGATTAATTTGAGAATAATATATTTTTTTGAAGTTTTATATAACTAAGTAAAAAATAAAATATCAAATATTTATGCTATTTTAAAATAATTAAGTTCAGAATGAATATATATTTTTTAACACACTCAAAATGAATATCATGTATATTTTTATTAAGATACTATATATTTATGTTATTTATTGTAACAATTTTATTTGCTTAAGTTTGGAAGTAGAAATTGTTTATCTTTTTACTTTGAATATGATTAATTTTTTTAAAAAAATAATACGTTTACATTTTTAAATACTAATTTCTTAAATTGTAATACAAATTAATTTTAAATATTTTTTCTTCTCTTCCAATCATAAAATCATGGGTGGATCTATATGGGGATGGGGGGCAGTAAGTAACGATTTGATTTAAAAAAATAACATCTACTTATAGTTTTGTGTAATGCATATTACGAAAAAAAACATTCTATTGTTCTAATGGTAAAACATTTTATCTAATTCTACCAATGTCTAGGTTCAAATTTTACTGGCTGCATTTTTTAGAATAAGCTAATTGTTAACTGGATGACACTTAAAAGTAAGATAGAGAGATTTTTATCAATTTTAAAAAATAAATAGAAAAGTTGATGGAGGGGTAAATAAATGTATGGTCCACAAAAAAGAGATGGGTGGAGAAGTTAAGAGTGGTAAGCCATCTAAACTCTGTTTTATATTTTCGGATTCACTGAACTTAACAATATGTCTTTAATGAATAAAAATTTTGTGGTTAAATTATCAAAAATATCCATGAACTATAAGGTTGGTTTCAATTATACTCCTAAACTTTAAAAAGTTTCATTTTAACCCTTGAATTTTGAAGGTTGTTTCCCCTTGAATTTTGAAGGTTGTTTCAAAATAACCTTTAAAGATTTTTTTTTGTTAAATTTATGGCTGAAAAATAACGTATTTGCATATGTTGTGATTTTTTTTCAATGTATATGTTCAAATATGTTCACATAAGTAACAACACAACTGCAAATACAATGTTTCAGTCTATGAATTTAACGAAAAAAAAGTTTTCAAGGGTTATTTTGAAACAAACTTTAAAGTTCAAGGGTTAAAACGAATCCTTTCAAAGTTCAAACGCATAATTGAAACCAACCCCATAGTTCAAGGGTATTTTTGATAATTTAATCAAAGTTTTGCTTTCAAAAACTGTTTTCGGATTTTGCGATCCAAACCGTAAAAATTATGAAAACAACAATGTATCTCGATTCTAAATTTGATTAAAATAAAATTAAAAACTTTAATAAATATAGTATTTCATATTATAAATCTAATTTATTTTTGATTTTTAGAACAATCTAATTCATTTTTGTTAAATTAAAAATATGTATAATATAATATAACATATTATAAATTATATGATAATGTAAAATAATAATTATACAAAATTTATATAAAAAAACATGTTTATAAATTTATTAAAAATAGTTTAAATTCAATGTAGTATTTAGTTTTACAACTAACAATTATTTAAATTGGAATTAAAATTTTAAATCTGTTAGGAAACAGATCAAACAATAAACATGAATTTCAACTCCTCCCATCCCTCCAACTCCTCCATACAAACACCTCTTAATTGACCAGTCGTTCGAGTTGGTGGGTAAAGAACCAATTTTGAATAAAAAAATAAATAGGGAAAGAAAGCAAAAAATCCACTAACAACTCCAAACTAAATTCCAAATTTCATCGCCAATTTGCAGAAACAGGCTTATAATTTATTATAAAAGTTCTCTCTCTCAACCCGATGCTCCAATATATATACATATGAAAAAGCGCATTGTTGTAGAAACGAGAGACGGAGAACCAGAGGAGTATCTTCAGAGAAATCGGAGCTCGACGATCTTCTCTGCGTTCAACCTGTTCAATATCATTGCATAAATTTGATTTCCATCTTCGGTGCGTTCATTTCCCCGCCATATTCGGAAGTTTTCATGGACATTTGACCACGCTCAAAGCGGGAAAATGAATAGAGAGAATCTTTTTTGCCGTGTTCGTTTTTCCGTTTGATTTCGTTTTGTTTCGGTTTCGGAATTTGTTTTCATCTTGAGGTTCTGTTCTTACGAACTGCTTTCAGCGACTTCGGTAGGAATTAGGCACTGTTTGTTTTACGCCACGTATTTTTTTTTGCTTGTTTTGGAGATGAATGGATTGAGAATCTAACGTGACGATCTCCGGACTTGCAGCGATTCTATTCGTGTAAATTTTTTCCAGCTGCTACTCATTGTTGTGGGAATTTGGTAAAACCGAGCTGCTATGCCTGTAAGTATGGAGGCCGCGTTTACGCAGCAGTTGCAGTTTTCTCCATGGATCCACTCGAAGAGTTCGCTCCATTTTTCTCGGAGATTTGCGGAGCAGCGCATATTCCAGGGGCCATTTTCATTCAATTTAGAAATGTCTAGACCTTCAACTCGTCGGAGAACAGTCGCTTTGAAAATTTCCTGCTCTTTCAAGAACTCTTCAGGTTTGCTATTAGTGATCTATAGCCGATATATTCAATTTTCTCTTCTTAAAGCTGAGAAAGGATTACCTGTTAATTTGATGGTATTCTACATAATTATACCGTATTTGGTAAAACCCAATCATAGCTTAGCTCCTAGAATTTTGATTAGCATTTACTTGGGAAGTTTTCTTTAATTCAGCTTCGTATGCGTAATTGGAATCTCTAAATTAATGTATCTCCAATTGTAAAAATTGCACGGTGTACTTGAGCAACTTGGGGCACCACTATTAAATATTATTTACACATCTAGTTGCATTAGGCTCTCATTAGATGGAGTAGGGTGTAATGCGTGCAATAAGAAATTATTTGAAAATATACATCAGGAGTTTGATGCCTGAGGTAAAGTCTAACTAAACTTTCCTTTCTGATACCAACCAAATTTGACATTGTCCTATTGATTTGTTCTTGCAGTATGAGAGCTTCTTGCAATTTCCCTAATCCTTAGGTTGGGTTTGGCCCCTTGTCCTCGCTTCTACCTGCATATATATATATGCAAAACTAATAATTTCTAATTATAGAAAAGAAACATTGGGTATCAACTTTATGAACATGAATATAGTTAGGGGCAACATTTCTAATACGATTTTCAATTTTTGCGTTTCTCAGTGTTGGAATCTGGAAACCATTGTGCTTCTGTTGATGAATCTTTGGCTATACAGGTATGTGTTCCCTCTTTTTTGTTCTTATTTTGCTAGTGGTTTCCATTGCTTTCTTGCCTTGTGTGATTGTTTTGTGGAGTCTCTTATTTTCTTTATTTCCTGCTTTGCTAAAAAGGAGGGACAAAAGTTTTCCTATTAGTTGTCCAGCATATTTTTCATCTCTAGGCTCACTGGTCGTAAAATTGCAGAGCAAATCCCGTGAGATTGAGTCATATTTAAATGGGCGCTGTATATATCTTGTTGGTGAGTTTCTTTCTTGGAGCACTTCATTACTTTTGAGCTTATGCAATTAGATATTTTAAATTGTATCTATGAATTCCAGGAATGATGGGCTCAGGAAAAACGACTGTAGGAAAAGTCTTGTCGAATGCACTTGGTTACTCCTTTTCTGATAGGTTTGTTTCAAAGCTGTTGCTGCATTTACTAACTTTCTGTCAAAATTTGTTGCTCTTATTTGCATCTTGATTTCATAGCAGGGGAAAGATTTACATTCTTTAAATTTTATAATTAAATTTAACCTCCAAGGTTTATTGAAAAGAGAAGCTGAGTTCGGCTGTAAAATTACATTATCATATTCAGAAAAATAAATAGACCCGTTTCTTAATTTAATTTCTACCATTAATGAAAGAAAAGAACTATGGACCTAGGATTTTTATGCTGGTGTTGTGATTTCTGGCACTTGTGTTTAATTTTGCTAGTCTATGTGTCAATGTGGACTATCATTGACGAGATATTTCCTTGCTGATCACTTGTGCTATTTTATGTTTTGGATGCCACAGTGATTCATTGGTGGAACAAGACGTTGGAATTTCTGTAGCTGAAATTTTCAAGGTCTATGGGGAGGACTTCTTTAGAGAAAAAGAGGTCAGTACAGATGCATAACTGCCCAAATCACGTGTTACATCTTGACATAATTTATTTTGTCTGTTCACTACTATACCCAAAGTTATGTTGCGTGTTCATTATTATGCGTACCGCTTTCTCTCTCTAACGTGCACACATCCATTATCTTGTAAAGGTTTTTAGCTGTTAGGTTCATATCCGATGATGGATTTTGATTGAGCTGCTCTTTCTCTTGACTGATGAGGTTATTTCAATCGTCTGTCTGTCTCCGTGGTACAGTTGAATTTGTACTTCAGAGTACTCTTAAAGTGTTGTGTAGTATCTAGAATTGATGAAAGCGATCTTATTATATTTCATTACTCGAGATTTTCTTTTTATTTAGTTCAAGGGATTGAGTTCTTGCTTAAACTAAAACCTCATACTAGCCTTGAAGATCAAAGTAAATATCATAGTGATAATGCTCTATGATAACTATCAATTACTTTGTTTTTTATTCTTTCTTCTCAAAGATATACCATGAAAAGGTCATTGCCACTTGCCAAATATTAAGTCCAACCTGTTCTCTAGGCGTTTAGATTTTGTGATAGACTCGGAACTTGTAATACTTCACATTTCTCACAATTGAAATGAAACAGAATCTTAGCCGATTAACATAACAGTGAATTTAACCTATCTTGATTCGTACAGACGGAGGCATTGAAAAAGTTATCTTTGATGCACCAGTTTGTTATTTCCACTGGAGGAGGTGCCGTTACGAGAACAATAAACTGGTAAAGAAGACGGGCAGACTAGTTAGATACAAGTGGTTACATTTTTCCAGTTGTACTTAAGTTTCCAGTATCATCTGATCTGACTGAACCTTTGTTTTAAATTTTCCAGGAAATATATGCATAAAGGGATCAGCGTCTGGTTGGATGTGCCTGTGGAAGCCTTGGTTAAGAGAATTTCGGCTGTAGGAACAAATTCTCGTCCCCTTTTGCATCATGATTCAACTGATGCATACTCAAAGGTATGTTTTTCAGTGCTTGTTTCCCTTGATTCAAAAATATGATCTTCCAGGTTTCTGGAAAATAATATCCAAAAACAAACATTAGAAAAATTTATCATGTTGAAGTTCTTTTACATGAAACATACATGTAAAAAGTACGATTTCACAAAGTTTCTGTTTTCGCCTGATAAAAATCTTGAACAACTTGATAAATAATAATCCTTAAAGATTGGTTTTAAAATCCACTCTCGAATAAATTTGTATTTAATTCCTCTTATCTACAGACCCTCGTCCGTTTATCTACTCTCTTAGAAGAGAGGGGTGAAGCATATGCCAACGCTGAAGTCACAGTTTCCTGCGAAAGTAAGACATCTCTCCTTGTTATTTTATTCATCCATTCTACTGGTGGATGTACCAAAGAGAACTCTTAAAATAATGTCTTCTTCTTTTAAGCTTAATGTCAAAAGCTCAATGGGTTAGGTTTTGCAATCTCAAATTAAAATCTCATTAGTATTTCTTTCCTACAGAAGAATTGCTTTCATTTAACAGCTCTTTTTTCAAAAACCATTCGGAACAATAAGTATTAATTGGTTGTTCCTGTATTCTGGGAATCTAAGATCTCTCTCATCAATACCAAATGACATAAAACTGAATGTTTCATTTGTGCAGAGCTTGCAGCGAAATTGGGCACTAAAGACGTATCTAATGTCACACCTATGGCCATAGCAATCGAGGTCCATATCTCTCTCTCTGTTTCTTCATAAAGATGATAATTTACACTACAACTAACTAAAGCATTTTGATAATGAGCCCTATTTTATTCCTAACAATTTTTAGCTCGTACTCGTTTATATTATGTTATCTCAGGCACTCGAACAAATCGAGATCTTTTTGAAGAGAGAAGATGGTAATTGTGCATCATTTTGACGACCACAAAAAATTACTCATTCAGGTATAATAGAAGCTTTACTACTTTAATAGCAGCAATGAAGTGAAGTAGCTAATATTTTCATTTCATTTTTTTTCCTTACAAAGTTGTGTATTTTTCTTCTGATTTCAGGTACAATTACAAATTCTATTTTTTTTTCATTATTTATGGAGAATCTTCTCTATCAAAGCATATTTCACCCCAAGGCTGGGCCAAATTTCTTAATCTCAGAAGTGTTTGACCATCTAGTGTAGTATATTTAGAATGTATCATCAGATTCGAATCATAGAAAATGTAAGAGGTTTCTTAGTTTCCAAGCATATGAGAAATTGGCCACCAGTTTGGTTTGCAAAGCTGGTGAAATTGATCCAAGTTTCTTAGAAATTTGGTGATATCATTCATTTAAGGTTAGATTATCATGATACCCCCTCAATTTTGGGGTAATTTCTATTGTACCTCTCGACTTTGAAAATTTTTGTTTTGAATTTTGAACTTTGAAATTATCCTAAAAAAGCGATTGGAAAGTTCGAATGTGGGATATGAAGATTTGAACATCGAATTTTAAGAAAAGGAGTATATATCAATCACTATTGAACTAAGCTCACTTTCGCAAGATGTTGAAATTTTTTTTTATGTTAAAACAATGGGTAAATATTATCATGTTTTAAATTGGATGATAAATGTGACATCATTTACAATATAGTAGGATGATATCGGTTCAATTCTGATTGATTTTAGACCAAATCAATGATCAAATCGAACACAGTCTGTCTAAAAGGAGAATCGAACCAATGTTTAATAATGGACAAAATTGTCGGTACGGTTTTCTGGTTTTTTTTCCTACAGATTTCCTTCCTTGCTTTGCACTCCAGGCTTCCAACCAAACCCTTGTTTTAATATTTTTTTAATTAAAATTTCTCTAACGAAAATAATAACCAAACATACATTATACATATCAAAATAATAACCATATCATATGTCTCTGAATTTAATGTAAATTGTTTCTAAAATAAAGTTTACATCCAAATATATTAAAGTTAAATATTAAATATGTATGATACGTGAAGTTCAACAAAGTCTAAAGTCGAATTCTACATAGTAGAGAATCCAACCCTACAAAAAAAAATTAAATTTAAAAATCAACAATATACATCGAAGAAATAAAAACTAGTATATAAAAAGAAAAATAAAAGTATACGATTAATCGATTTATTTTCCATCACCCATCGTCGTAATTCCACTCCTTTTTTATTGAGATTCTACAAATCAATGTGAATAAAAATATTTTACAACACAATTATGAACAATAAAGTGATTGAACACACTAATTGAATTTTATTACCTTTGGTAACTTTTGCTAATTCATCAGGAGCACCCCCATAGGTGATGAGCGAATCCAATTCTGTAAGCAAATGAAAGTTTCAATTGTTGTTGGAGATGGATCAAGTACTAACCTCCATTACTAAAAGCCAACTCTGCGGCTACTGTAGAAAGTAGAATTGCCCATATATCTTTAGCCATCTTGGAAAGAATTCTATAATTATGAGTGCTTTGCTTCCACTCACTCAAAATTTTTTTTAAAAAAAAAATCATCATCACCTCCTCTCACATATTTCAGAAAGATACCTATCTAATTTAGATTTACTTTCTACATCATCAAAAGTATCCAAGAAATCAGTAAAACTAGAGCTACATATATCGACATCTTTATCTCCAAATTTCATTTTTTGACAAGTTGACAACTTATTTATTTTCAACCTCACCTTCCATGTAATTGTAAACATTTTTGTAGTCCTAAAAAATATGCCGAAGAACACATTAACTTTCTTTCTAATTTTAGCAACAACAACTATATCATCATACCCAAAGTAGGTAGAATGGGAAAATAAAACAAACTTAAACTTGCAACGTTTGGATCAAGCATAATGGCAACATACAAAAGAAAGTTGTGATTTGCTTGGTCTTATGTATAAGATATATATAGAGAGAAATTCTTCATAGAACTATAGAAGTTGCATGCAGTTGCCAAGCCACTCACTAAGGGTGTGTTTGGCCCATGAGTTTGGATTTGGATGGGTTTGGCATCCAAATCCAAACCCATGTTTGGAGCAAGGTGTTCCAAATCCTTGGTTTTGAAACCCATTCCCATGGGTTACAACAATACAACCCCATGGGTTAGAATAGTGTAATCTCATGAAATTTGTTTAATGTTTTTCTCATCCATTTGTCGACTACTTCGACAACTCCGGTAAAAACTCCGACGACCATCGACAACGACAACTCCGATAAAAACTCCGACGACCACCCGACAACGATAACTCCAACGACCGCACCGGCGACCACTTTCGCAACAACTCCGGTGACAACTCCGACGACCACTCAACAACCACCGACAACGACAACTCTGACGACCGTACCGGCGACCACTTTGGCAACAACTCCTGCGACCACCCGATACCATCGACAACGACAACTCCGACGACCACACCAGCGACTCGACTACTGCTGACGACTGCCTCCGAAGAACACTTGATTTTCCATTTGCTCTTCAATTTTTTTCGTTTTTCATTATCGGTGACCGCTTCGACAATAACTCCGATAACAACTCCAGCGACCACCCGACAACGACAACTACAACTACAACGACCACACCAGGGACTCAACCACCGTTGACGGTTACCTCTTGCGACCACTTGGTTTCTCATTTGCTCTTTCATTTGTCGTTACCATTTTTCAGCCACCACTTCGACAACACAACTTCAGTGACAACTCCGGCGACCATAGACAACGACAACTCTGACGACCACATCGACGACTAGCAACCACTGATGGCTGCCTCAACGACCTTTTCAACAACAACTCCGACGACCCGATGACCACCGACAACCAAAAATCCAACGACCACCTCGACAATCACACCACCTCATCAACTTGACCACTCCAACAATTCGACAATCTAGTCAATTTTTTAAAAGGTTAAAATAAAACTAAAAAATGGCTAATAAACAATTTTTTATGCTACTCTCAGCACCTTTGAACTTTGTGAAATTTTTATTAAAAAAAAAAAACTTGGTATTTTTTTTTAATGTACACTCAAATGACTCAATTTTGTAATTTATTTTTTAAAAGTTAGAAAAAATGAAATAATTTTTTTTATTTCGCACAAAGGCGTTTTATGTTCTTTTGTTTCATGTTAGTTGCAACACTTTTGGGCGATGTATCTGTATGTGTAAACTCGTCGTAGGGGTGTTCAAAAAACCTGATGACCCGAAAAATCCAATCAACCCAACCCAATTCGTTGGGTTAAAAAATCTAATTCGTTGGGTTGAAGATATTTGCAACTCGAATAGTTGAGTTGGGTCTAAATGCTAAAAATTGTTCTAAAGGTTTAAAACTCTTTTTTTATTCCTCAACAACTACCTAAATTGAAAGGTTCATGGAAAAGTTACTCAAAAAATTGATCCTTGTTAGACATTAACTTCTACAATTTACATAAGATCAATTACAAAAATTTAAAAGGAACAAAATAGCTAAAAGAAAAAAGGTGAAACAAAACTGTACAAAACCAAGAGTTTAGAAAACTGCACCCAAGACACAGCTATCTGATTCCCAGGCTTCAGAACACTGCACCCCAAACACAGTTTTCTAATTCCCAGACTTCAGAACACTGCACCCCAAACACAGTTTTCTGATTCCCAGGCTTCAGAACCCCTAAGAACAAACCCTCCAGGCTTCTGATTCCCAGGATTCTGATTCCGAACCTGCGCCCCAAACAACCCCTAAGGGTGTTTGTATTGGGGAGTTGGAGAGAGTGGAGTTGGGAGGAGTTAATAACTCCCCCAACTCCTTGTTTAGCTCAAGATTTTATTAACTCATTTTTTGGGCCCCATGAACTTATTAACTCCTTCTTGTGAGCCCCCACAATCTTACTAGCTCGTTTTCCAACTCATAGTGGGTCCAATAACTTTTCTATCTCATTTATTCTTCACTCCATCTCACTCTCTACCTCTCTTCTCTTCTCTCCTTTCTCTCTCTATTTCTTACATATTTTTTTTAAATTTTGTTGACGGAGAAATTTTGGCCAATCTCCAATTGCCATGTCATTATTTCAAATTAATGATGGAATTATAAATAATTAAATTTGGGACCAATTATAAATCGACATGTGTCCCAAATTTAATTTAAAAATAAAAATTGGTAAAATTTAAAAATTAAAAGGCCACACGTCTTCATTATAGTAATTTGACCAAATAGTTAAATTTAATTTGGTTAAATTAGTTTATATGGAATTAGGTTGAAGTTAAATAAAACCAAATCTAAATGGTTAATCCCAAACCCAACAAAACCAAGTCCAATGGTTTGACCCAAAAGCTTAAAAGACCCAAACCCACATGTCATGGAAAGCTCTATAAATAGATGAGCTCACCTCCATTCCAAAGGTTCAGAAATTTTACTTTCAAGAGAACTTGGAGAGAATTCAAAGCAAAGTCCTTAGGTGTTGAATGTTCCTTGAAGTCCTTAGGTGTTGAATGTTTCAAGACAAGTCTTTAGGTGTTGAACACTTCATGACAAGTCCTTAGGTGTCAAACGCTGTGTGAAGACCAAAAACTCTTCAAATTCTACACTCGAGAACAAAGTTGCAAAACCCTCGAGACAAGTCTACGTTCAAGAACAAGATGCAAAACCCTCGAACGGTTGTACATGAGAGAGAAAGAATCAGATGACCAAATTAGAGATTGCAATCCACTACATTCAAATTAATAAAAATATAATGTTCATTTACACGTGTCTCATTTCTATTTGTTTGTTGAAGTCAGGTGTTTACAAATTTCTTAATTAATTAATTTTTTATTTTTTTATATAAATTTTCGTGTCATTATTATTAATTAATAATTACATATAAATATACATTATAAATATTTTATTTTTATCCTATCATTTTAATATATTTTTAACAAAAATATTTTCTTTTTTCCTTTATACTTTTATTTTTTAAATGTCTGAGTTATGATACATTTAAATTGAAATTCTTATGTAAATTAGAGTATTACATAACATTTTTTTTAATTGATAAAAATTTCCCTACCTCACTTCATCTACATGTCATTTACAATTTTTTTTTTTTAAAGTTTGAACAAAAATTACTCATAACAAATAACAATCTCATCTTTTATTTTATTTGGTTATTCTTTTTTTGATAGCTAAAAATATATATTTAATTTTATGATTTGAAGATAAGAAAAACATATTTTAACCTAACTCATATTACCATTTAAGAAATTAATATTAAAAAATATTAATGTATTAAAAATAATTTGATATCCAAATTAACCATATCCAAAGTAAAAAGATAAATAATTTCTTCTTCCAAACTTTAGTAATCTGAACAAAAATATATATGATATTCATTTTGAGTGGTGTTAAAAAATATATATTCATTTTGAATTTAGTTATTTTAAAACAAAAGTATTTGATATATTATTTTTTACTTAGTTATTTAAATTTTCAAATAATATATTATTCTCAATTAATTAAATTATAGACAATTCATTATATTGATTAGTTAGAAAATAACATCTTAAATTATACAAAGAAGCTTGAAAAATAAAATTTTAAATTAAAATTTTAAAATTGATGAAAACAAGTGTTTAAAAAAATTATAAAATATTCATAAAAGAATATAATTTAAAATCTTAAATTTACGATTGACGAAAAAAAATCTATATTATTTCTAGAATTAAGAGAATAAAAACTTTAAAACTTTGAAATTTATTTGAATTCTTTTAAATTAATGGATTGAAATATTTCTAAATCACATTTTTTTTTATTTAAAAATGTCAAAGGAAAGAATAATTAATGTGAGAGACATTGAAAAAAAAAAATGACGTGGGGTAATTTTTATCAAAAACACATGTATTGTTTTTGTGTTGAAATTATGATGTTGACCATGTTGGGTTTTATGCTAGTTTGTAACATTGTTCTAATTAAATCAATGAAGTGTTATTGTTATCAATAAAGTGTTATTGTTTAATTCATTATTTTTTGTATTGCCTTAAGTTAACCCTAAATCCAATAAACTAACATCCGAGGTTGTTATATGTCTCTTGAACTGAATGTAGTGGACATATAAGGATCTCAGTTTGAGATACAACCTAAAGGGTCTATAGTAAGGGGATAAGGTTGGGTATCTCATCTTGGTAATACAATAGATATGACCCACTTTATATTTGATACAAACACAGTGATCCTACGTGTTAGTGTAGACGACATGCGAGTGAGGATATCCCATGTGATGAGATTGCATAAGACCGAACCACGAAATAGTAACCACTAGATGTAACTCCGTTGACTAGTTAGCTTTCTATTTCAATAGGATGACCTAGGCAACTTGATCTCAATTCTGAGCAGGTTACGAACTCTTGTTTGCGAGGGATTGTCCTTTGACTAGTATGTGTGAGAGTGACCCGAGACGCCGACTCAATAAGCCTATCTTCTTGGGGACAAGACCGAGTAGGCGGCTGAAGACTTAACCTAGCAAGATGAAATTCACTTCTTCCCGCCTTTAGGGTAAGTACATGAATGTTCCCTTAAGTGGTGTCTCCGAGACTTGAAAAAAGGCCCAACCCTCTCATTGGCCCGAGAGGTGTAACGCCCGTGAACTAGGTTCGTGCTCCTTTTAATTTTTTAAAGTTATATTTTTCTCTATTTTAGGGTTGGTTTCAAAAAATATATAAATGTATGTATGTATGTATATATAAATGTAAAGGTAAAGTAAGTTGACTTGGTCTTAGGGCATGATTGTGATTAAAGAGGGGTTTCAGGGGTATTTTAGTAATATCCCCACCTTTAGGGTTTTTGGGAAGAGAGAGTACCCTTTTTCTTTTAAATCACGCAAACCGAGGCAACCATCTCATCACCTTCTCCCTCTCACGCAAACCCTAGCCGCCGCACACCTGGGAGTTCGCGCCGCCGTCTGCCGTTCACCACCGCTCTCATGGCCGTCGCTTTGAGAACCAACGGTGAGCCCAGCCCCTCGCGCGCGCGCGCGGTCGAACTCGGTCGTTGCGCCCCGCCGATCGAAGTCCAACGCGCCGCTCGATCCTCCGCCAGCCGTCCAGCAACGCCTCAGCTGTTCGTCGGCCGCAAGTTGCATGCCAGCCGCCTGCCGTTCGCCGACCAACGGTGTCGCGTCCGCCGGAGATTCGCGCGCTTCAGCCAGTCGCCCGTTCAGCAGCCGCCGCCGCCTCGCTAGGAGCTTCACGCGCGGGTCTGCGAGCTCGCGCCGCCTTGCCACCGCCGCGCCGCCTTGCCGTCACCGGTCGCCGCCCCTCACGTCAGTGGCCGAAATTATTTTGGCCTTCGTCGGATTCGCGGTGGGTGAGTTGCCATCTCTATGAAAGGCTTGAATCGTAAGATTGGTTAAGTTGAGATTAATTAACCCATAGTTGTGTTAGGTATTCGTCGAAGTTGTGGAAATTCACAACGGACCTAAGCGAAAGTCGTTTGAGTCAGGATACGTAGGAGAAATTAACAACTCGATTGTTAGCTGAAGCTAAGGTAAGGGAACCCACACGAGATTTTTAAATCCAGCTTCAAAAGTTTGCTGAAAACATCTTACATGGTTGGAGATTTTGGTTTAAAAAGCCATGTTGGATTGAGTTCTGATTTTCTATTGATATTGTGAATGCCATGATTGGGTTGGACTGCCAACCATCTATGCCATGAATGTTAGATTACTGTTGTCCCTGAAGTTATGCATGTTGATTTAACTATGTTAATGCTATGAGATTTGTTGTGTTCTAAATAGAATGATTTATGTAATTGAGGCCCAAAATGTTGTCTTACTAAATTATTTGCGAAGGCTGTGGTGAAATTTCCTAAAAATATAATTACGTATTTTATGATTCCTGGAGTCGACTCACTTAGAGGCCATGTTTTGGGAGGACTAGTTGTTCGTTAGAAGCCGAAGAGAAATTTAAATGAAATTGTTTACGAAGGCTTGACAACTAACTCCCACTATTAAATGAATGTATGATTATTATAATGGGTCGACCCAGAATGGAGGCCATGGAACAGGAAGTAAAAATTCCCACAAAAAGCCGAAGAGAAAAGCCATGAATGTTTTTATATGTTCTTATGTTTTGAAGGCCCCTGATTCTTGAACCCCCGCCTGTGGGGACTCTTACTGAGTATTATGTATGTAATACTCACCCCCTTTTTTAAAAAATGTTTTCGTGTAAGGGCAAGGGCAAGTTTGGTTGAATGACAAGGAGCGTTACACAAGCCATGGGATAGGAGAAGCTTGATTCATAAAAGTTGAGTCACATGTTTTCATCAACTATTCTTTTGGTTAAAACGTTTCTTTATGCTTATTTTTTTTTAATTAAGTCTAGGGAGGCCAGATCGAGTTGATTTCCGTATTAAAATAATGTTGTTTTTATTTCTTTTTTATTGGGATCCCAAATGGAATGACTGATTTTTTTTTTTTCATTTCCTTCAACCTTTAACTTCAATCACTTAGAGGCCTCAATTCATGCATGTTTAGTAAAGACTCTAGGGCCGGGTTTAGTAAAATTTTGGGGTCTTTACAGTTGGTATCAGAGCCCAGGTCATGGGTTCTGTAGACTTATAACGAAATCCCATGGCTAGTAGCACTCTCAGTCATTGCCAGGTTTGTTCCAAGATCCTAACTATTTCATTACTTATTTTCTTGTGAACGCTTGTGGAAGCTAGAATGTTGTATGCAAACATGTGCATGTATGAGTTATGCTAGGAAAATACTCATGTACTCTTGTCAAGCTGTGTATGATGAAACCTGAGCCTTTAACGCTATGATGTAGTACAATGCCACCTAGAGGAAGAGGACGAGGTAGAGGACGAGGCAGTGGGCGAAGGGCCGGAGTAACGGGCCCGCCCCCAGAATTTCTAGTGGGACAGGAGGAAGTTCCCCCACCTGCACCGAATCCACCTCAAGACCCACAAAATAACCAGGGGAACATTCCTCCAGTCGCGCCAGCTATGGGCCAAGCCAACCCCGCAATGCCTACGATGTTGGAGACAATGCAAGCAATGATACAAGCTACCGTGACGTCCCAGTTGGCTCAGATGGGCCATGGACAAGTAAACGCGACAGTGGAGGCCCGGTACTTGAAGGATTTCAGGAAATATGACGCCCGACCTTTTGATGGGTCTTCTGGAGATCCCACGATGGCGAAGCGTGGTCGCTCGCCGATGATAAAAATATCTTTCGACTCATGAACTACCCTGAGGAGTACAGGGTGTCTTGCGCCGCCTTCATGCTCAGAGACGACGCCTTCATGTGGTGGAAGTCAGCCCAGAGAACTGTAGGCACTGAAGGAGGTCTGGTAACGTGGGCCCAGTTTAGGGAGGCTTTCTGGCGAAAATTTTACCCTGTGGCAGCCCGCTACAGGAAGCAGGAGGAGTTCTTACAGCTTCGCCAGAACAAGCGGTCTGTGGAAAGCTATGAGAGGGAGTTTTTGCGATTGTCGCGTTTCGCCCCGGAACTGATAAGTACAGAAGCCATGAAGATTGAATGTTTTGTTATGGGCTTTGATGCTAATATCAAGGGCACAGTGCAAGCCTTGGAGCCTTCCGATTATGTGGCAGCAGTTAGAGTCACCGAGTTCATAGGCGGCCAACAACAAGGAGATCAACAGATGATCAGCGACCTAAATCAACCCTCCTCGGATCAGAAGAGGAAGTGGAATCAGGCTAGTTCGAGCTCACACCGCCCCCAGCAAAACTCCCAGGGAACAGGTAGATTCCGTCCCGCCACGGGACAGAGGCATCAACCAAGTAGACAAGGAGGCAATGGAGGGGATAAGCCCCGTTGCAGCAACTGCGGGAGGTCTCACTGGGGCAAGTGTTTGGCCCGGACGGGAGCTTGTTTCAGGTGCGGTCAGGAGGGGCACTTTTCTGGGAATTGCCCAAACAGGGCAAATGACAGTCACCCCCAGGGCTCTAGCGGTGCGGGGCCATCGAAACCAAGGATTCAGTCCGGAAGAGCCTTTGCGAGCACAAGCCGAGATGCCAACAACTCTGACTCTGTAGTTACAGGTACACTCCCGATACTTGGGCATCTCGCTTTCGTATTGTTTGATTCAGGGTCTACTCATTCTTTTATTTCTGCATCTTTTGTGAGCCAAGCCAAGCTTGAGTTAGAACCCTCGTCTGTCATTTTATCTGTTGCCACCCCTGCGAGGGTGAGTTTGTATGCTACTGAAAGAGTTAAAGCATGTAAGCTATCGGTCTCGGGTCGCGAGCTGGAAGTGAATTTGATAGTTCTGGATATGACTGAATTCGATGTTATACTGGGCATGGATTGGTTAGCACGAAATCATGCTAGTATAAATTGTTATCATAAGGAAGTGGTGTTTACACCACCCTGTCAGAAGAGCTACAGGTTCAAGGGAGCAGGAGTGGGGACACACCCTAGGGTAGTGTCCGCACTCAAAGCAAGGAAGTTGATCCATCAGGGAGCATGGGGCGTATTGGCGAGCGTAGTTGACTTGGGGCACACTAAGGATGTACTGTCCTCGGTGCCTGTAGTCAACGAATTTCCAGACGTGTTTCCTGAAGACCTTTCGGGATTACCGCCTGTGAGGGAGGTGGATTTCAAAATTGAGCTCGAGCCAGGAACAACACCTATTTCTAAGGCTCCATACAGAATGGCGCCGGCCGAATTGAAGGAACTTAAACTGCAGTTGCAGGACTTGTTAGACAAGGGTTATATACGCCTAGCGCGTTTCCCATGGAAGCGCTGTGTTGTTCGTTAAGAAAAGGGCGGCCCATGCGTCATGCATAGACTACGAGGAACTCAATAAAGTCACAGTCAAGAATCGGTATCTCCTCCCCAGAATAGACGACCTCTTTGATCAATTGCGAGGAGCTTCTATTTTCTCAAAAATTGATTTGAGATCGGGCTATCATCAGCTGAGAATCAGAGAAGAAGACATTCCCAAGTCTGCCTTTAGGTCGCGTTATGGACATTACGAGTTCACTGTGATGTCGTTTGGATTGACCAATGCACCTGCGGTCTTCATGGATTTGATGAACCGAGTGTTCAAGGAATTTCTGGATACGTCTGTTATAGTATTCATCGATGATATCCTGGTTTACTCAAAGTCCGAAGAGGAACACAGAGAACACCTCCGAAGAGTTTTAGAGACCTTGCGAGAGCACAAACTATTTGCAAAGTTCTCGAAGTGCGAATTTTGGCTCCATCAGGTGTCATTTTTGGGGCACGTGGTATCCAAGGAAGAAATCTCTGTGGATCCCGCCAAGGTCGATACAGTTATGCAGTGGCCTCGACCGTCCACAGTTACAGAGGTACGTAGTTTTCTTGGACTTGCAGGTTATTATAGGCGCTTTGTGCAAGGTTTCTCTGCGATAGCAACACCCTTGACACAATTGACCAGGAAAGGTACCGCTTTTGTTTGGGATGACGCCTGTGAGGAAAGCTTCCAGAAGCTCAAGCAGAGCCTAGTTACGACACCAGTTCTCACAGTGCCAGATGGCACGAAGGATTACGTGATCTATAGTGATGCCTCAGGGAAAGGTCTGGTTGTGTCCTGATGCAGCATGGGAAGGTGATAGCTTACGCATCTCGTCAGCTGAAAACTTATGAGAGGAACTATCCAACTCACGATTTGGAGTTGGCAGCCGTGGTGTTCGCGCTTAAAATATGGAGGCATTACCTGTATGGCGAAAGGATTCAGATTTTTACCGACCACAAGAGCTTAAAGTACTTATTTACTCAGAAAGAACTGAACATGAGGCAACGCAGGTGGTTAGAACTGGTGAAGGACTACGACGTGGAAATCCTATACCACCCAGGTAAAGCTAATGTAGTTGCAGACGCCCTTAGTAGGAAGCCAGTCCACTCTTCCTCTCAAGTCACCGATCAGGCGAACTTGCAATCAGAGTTGGAGCGTGCAAAAATTGCAGTCTTGTTGGGCGAAGCAACTGCACGTTTGGCGCGGTTGACAGTTCAGCCAACCTTGAGACAACGTATTATAACCTCTCAAACGACGGATTCCTGGCTTTTGGAGAAGTTCCGTCGGGTGAACTCAGAGCAGGAACAAGGGTTTTCCTTGTCCTCAGACGGGGGACTGTTGTTTCAGAGACGGTTGTGTGTCCTCGACGTTGGGGGACTCAGGAACGAGATATTAGCAGAAGGTCACAACTCACCATTTTCCATACACCCAGGTACTACTAAGATGTACCGGGACCTGAAACAACTTTTCTGGTGGCAGAATATGAAGTGAGACGTGGCCCGATTATGTCAGTAGATATTTGGTTTGCCAACAAGTGAAAGCGCCGAGGCAGAGGCCAACAGGTCTGTTGCAACCGTTGGACGTTCCACAGTGAAAGTGGGACGAAATTTCTATGGACTTCATAGTAGGTCTACCCAGGACCTTAAAAGGGTTTGCCGTGGTTTGGGTCGTGGTCGACAGACTAACTAAGTCGGCACACTTCTTACCAGGGAAACCCACTTACTCCACAGATAAATGGGCACAGTTGTATATGGAGGAGATAGTCAGGTTGCATGGAGTTCCTGCTAAAATTGTTTCAGACAGAGACCCTCGTTTCACCTCTAAGTTATGGAGGAGTTTGCAGAAAGCGTTAGGTACTCAGTTAAACTTCAGTACCTCGTTCCATCCTCAAACAGACGGTCAGACGGAACGCCTCAACCAGGTGTTGGAGGACATGCTACGAGCCTGCGCCCTAAGCGACTATAAGTATGGCACCATTTGAGGCATTGTACGGAAGGAGGTGCAGAACTCCCGTTTACTGGGATGAGGTTGGTGAACGCCAGTTATTGGGCCCTGAGTTGGTCCAGGTTACAAATGAGGCAATACAGAGGATCCGAGCGAGAATGCGAACTGCTCAGAGTAGGCAGAAGAGCTGCGTTGATTCAAGGAGGAAACACTTGGAGTTTGAGGTAGGGAACCACATATTCCTTAAGGTTGCTCCAATGAAAGGGGTTGTGAGGTTCGGTCGAAGAGGAAAGTTGAGCCCGCGATTTATAGGACCCTTTGAGATCCTAGAGCGGATTGGCCCAGTGGCGTGCCGATTGGCACTGCCGCCATCTCTATCTTCAGTCCACAATGTCTTTCATGTTTCCATGTTGAGGAAATACGTACCTGACCCAACGCATGTGGTTGACCTTGAACCCTTGCAGTGCAGATTCTCGACAGGGACCAAAAGGTTCTCCGTAACCGGACTGTCAACCTGGTAAAGGTCTTGTGGCAGAACCAGGAGGCAAAGGAAGCTACTTGGGAGCGTGAGGAGGAAATGCGAACCAATTACCCAGAGTTGTTCAAGGATTTGGAACTTTCGGGGACGAAAGTTTTCAAGGGGGGAAGATTGTAACGCCCGTGAACCAGGTTCGTGCTCCTTTTAATTTTTTAAAGTTATATTTTTCTCTATTTTAGGGTTGGTTTCAAAAAATATATAAATGTATGTATGTATGTATATATAAATGTAAAGGTAAAGTAAGTTGACTTGGTCTTAGGGCATGGTTGTGATTAAAGAGGGGTTTCAGGGGTATTTTAGTAATATCCCCACCTTTAGGGTTTTTGAGAAGAGAGAGTATCCTTTTTCTTTTAAATCACGCAAACCGAGGCAACCATCTCATCACCTTCTCCCTCTCACGCAAACCCTAGCCGCCGCACGCCTGGGAGTTCTCGCCGCCGTCCGCTGCTTCACCGCTCATCTCATGCCGTCGCCGCTCGCTGAGAACCAACGGTGAGAGCCCTAACCCTCGCGCGCGCTGGATCGAACTCCAGGTCGTTGCGCCCCGCCGATCGAAGTCCAACGCGCCGCTCGATCCGTCGCCAGCCGTCCCAAAGAACGCCTCGGTGTTCGTCGGCGCCGCAAGTTACCGCGTCGCCGGCCGTCTGCCGTTCGCCGACCAACGGTGTCGCGTCCGCCGGAGATTCACGCGCTTCAGCCAGTCGCCCGTTCAGCAGCCGCCGCCGCCTCACTTGGAGCTTCACGCGCGGGTCTGCGAGCTCGCGCCGCCTTGCCACCGCCGTGCCACCTTGCCGTCACCGGTCGCCGCCCCTCACGTCAGTGGTCGAAATTATTTTGGCCTTCGTCGGATTCGCGGTGGGTGAGTTGCCATCTCTATGAAAGGCTTGAATCGTAAGATTGGTTAAGTTGAGATTAATTAACCCATGGTTGTGTTAGGTATTCGTCGAAGTTGTGGAAATTCACAACGGACCTAAGCGAAAGTCGTTTGAGTCAGGATACGTAGGAGAAATTAACAACTCGGTTGTTAGCTGAGGCTAAGGTAAGGGAACCCACACGAGATTTTTAAATCCAGCTTGAAAGGTTTGCTGAAAACATCTTACATGGTTGGAGATTTTGGTTTAAAAAGCCATGTTGGATTGAGTTCTGATTTTCTATTGATATTGTGAATGCCATGATTGGGTTGGACTGCCAACCATCTATGCCATGAATGTTAGATTACTGTTGTCCCTGAAATTATGCATGCTGATTTAACTATGTTAATGCTATGAGATTTGTTGTGTTCTAAATAGAATGATTTATGTAATTGAGGCCCCTAATGTTGTCTTACTAAATTATTTGCGAAGGCTGTGGTGAAATTTCCTAAAAATATAATTACGTATTTTATGATTCCTGGAGTTGACCCACTTAGAGGCCATGTTTTGGGAGGACTAGTTGTTCGTTAGAAGCCGAAGAGAAATTTAAATGAAATTGTTTACGAAGGCTTGACAACTAACTCCCACTATTAAATGAATGTATGATTATTATAATGGGTCGACCCAGAATGGAGGCCATGGAACAGGAAGTAAAAATTCCCACAAAAAGCCGAAGAGAAAAGCCATGAATGTTTTTATATGTTCTTATGTTTTGAGGCCCCTGATTCTTGAACCCCCGCCTGTGGGGACTCTTACTGAGTATTATGTATGTAATACTCACCCCCTTTTTTTTTTTAAAAAATGTTTTCAGGTAAGGGCAAGGGCAAGCTAGTTGAATGACAAGGAGCGCTACACAAGCCATGGGATAGGAGAAGCCAGTTCCGCAAAGTTTGAGTCACATGTTTTCTGTCAACTATTCTTTTGGTTAAAACGTTTCTTTATGCTTATTTTTTTTTTAATTAAGTCTAGGGAGGCCAGATCGAGTTGATTTCCGTATTAAAATAATGTCGTTTTTATTTTTTTTTATTGGGATCCCAAATGGAATGACTGATTTGTTTTTGTTTTTTTTTTTTTTTCATTTCCTTCAACCTTTAACTTCAATCACTTAGAGGCCTCAATTCATGCATGTTTAGTAAAGACTCTAGGGCCGGGTTTAGTCAAATTTTGGGGTCTTTACAGAGAGGACTTCTGTTACTGGTAGAACCATAAACAAGTTGTTCATTAGAGCAACATTGAGACTTAAGGTAAAAGATGTAGCCCAAAGGTAAAACGGTAATTTGACCCAGCCGGTGTTACAAACATTCATGAAGGATTGACTTGCTATTATTGGTCAATATCTGTGGACACGGAAATATATCTGCAGTGAGAAGAGTGCAACTACGGGACTATAGTGGAGTGTTCCCGCAGTTAACGAATGTTGATTAGGAGGTTAATGAGATTAATTGAATAATCTTGTATCGTTGAAGCTTCTGATATGTAGGTCCATTAGTTCCACTTCCTAGTTCGTAAAGGGTTCTTAGATCATTGGAATTTGAAATGTTCAAATTCAATTAGGGAATAAGCATGATGTATAGAGATACATTATAATATAAAGTTTTTATGTACATTAAAACTTTGTATTATAAATTTAATTTGAATATGATTCAAACTAAATTAATTGAGAGAAATAAATATTTGAAAGAGTTAAAATATTATTTATATGTGAATGAGATTCATATTTAAAACTATAAGTTAAAATTTAATGTGCATAAGATGTACATTAAAACTATAAGTTAAAATGGGAAATGATTAAATGTGATTTAATCACAATTAAATATATAATATTTAATTAAAATATTAATATATATATAATTAAATAAGATTTAATTTTTTATATATATTAATTAATTAATAATTATATTGTTTAATTATTATTTAACTCCCTCTCGATAGACTCCTTTTTGCTTCTTCTTCTTCTCGATGGGATCTGTGAGAAGGTTGAATGATTGGAATCAGGAAAAGAATCTCTCCCTCTCTCAATTCTCTCAGCAAAAGATTTTCCTTCTCCAATTGTTGACTTCTTTTCCACCAAAGCTTGATTTAAGGATTCAGAGACATAGGAGGTGTACTCTGTTGGTGGTGTCCTGTTGAAAAGGGTATAGGGAATCGATTTCCCGCAGCAGAAGACATCGTGAAATGTCGTTGATTCGTTGTGAAATGTTTTTCTCAAAATTGAATGTATCACATACAATCTAGGCTAAACATACATAAAAATGAGAAGAAAACAGTAAGTTAAGAACCTACTAACCTCTTGAAGAACCCTTCTTCAACGTTTTTTCCTCCAGTCACGAACTCTCTTGTACCAATAATCTCAACGATCTCGTTCCTCGAACCGAACAATAAGGACACCTCTAAAAGGACTTCTCGGTAGGTTGAGGGAGAGTGTTAGAACTCCCTTTGGTTTGGGTTTGGAGAGGAAATGTAGAGAGAATTGAGAGAGCTTTGAGAGAGAATTCTATTTGCTCTTGGAAGCAAAATCCAAAAAATGCAAGAATGACTTACCAAAAGTTTCTCACAAAGCTTTTATATAATGGTGTGTAGTGGAGTTAAAATCTCCACCAATTCACCATTTTACCACAACTATATGATATGCAAATCATATTTGCATATCACATAATATAAAGTATCTCATATCTTATTATACAAATCTCGTTTGCATAATTATGGAATTTTAAATTGAATCATATTCAATTTAATTTCTCTCAATTCAATTTCTCCAATTAACACTAATTAATCAATTATGCTATACTATAGTTCATTATGAATCTCATTCACATCAAACTATATACTATGTCAACTATATCACATATAAATGACATAAATACCCAAATAATGAATTTAAACACTTCAAATTCATACCAAACTGTAAACCCTCAATTTGTCCAATTTGAGCAAACCGAGTGACCTAATGGACCTACAGATGACGAGCTCTAATGATCCGAGATTAACCCGTCAGACTCATTGACCTGGTTAATCAACATTCATTAGCTACGACAACACTCTACTTAAGTCCGTAGTTGCACTCCCATCACTGTAGGACAAGTTGTGTCCATCGATATAACCAATGCCCGTGAGTCGTCCCTTCACAGGTTGTTCGTAGTCACTATTGGGTTAAATTACCGATTTACCCCTGTGTCTACCTCTTGCTCCTTAAGTCCCACTGCTCCTCTAATGAACAACTATGTTGCATGGTACAGCCATAAACAACATCCCTCTCGGACCAGTGAGATGGTGGGCGCCCGTTGTCCAAGCCCTAGAGACAACACTTAAGGGAACAACCCCTCTAGTTTCCCTAATTCGGGAACGAGTGAATTCCATCTTGCGTAGTTAAGTTTTCAGCTCCTCACGTATTCCTATCCCCAATAAGGTAGGCATATTGGGCGTGCAACTGTGGCCACCCTCACCCGTATTTGTCAAAGGACAGACCCCCGCAGACAGGAGTGTTTAACACGCTCCGGATTAAGGACAAGTCACTAATGGTCATCTACGAAGTTATTAGTCCTATACTGTTACTGGTGTTACATCAGTAGGTTTAATAATTCACGGTTCGGTCTTGTACAATCTCATTGCATAAGATGCGCCCACCGCATGTCAACCACATGAATGAGTTGGATCACCTCGTTTGTATCTAATACAAAGTGAGTCGCATCCACAGTGTAATCAGGATTAGGTTTCCAACCTATCCGTATACTGTAGACCGTTCGGGTCATTAACTCGAACGTGATCCTCTCCGTGTATCTACTACACACCGTTCAAGTTCTAATTCTCTCATAATACAATGACCCTAGAGCTTAGTTTATTTGATTAAGTTTAAAAATATGCGAGACACAAAGTTTGAATAAATAACTCTTATTTATTTACAACAATGAATATTACAAACTACACGAGATTAGGGCATACACCCCAACAAAGGGAAAACAGAAGAGTTACTGTGCTGTGTTGATTTGGAGAGGAGCAAGGAGTTGTTGACATTTATAAACTACAAAGGTCAATATCGATTTCCTTTAGTTTAGAAAATATCACAACATGTTTTAATAGCTTTATCCATGCCTAAATTGATTATCTCTGTAATTTTGCCAATGTACTGTTATGTGGTGTTTAATCAAAACATAACAAGTTTTAACAATCAAAACAAGTTTCCGCTACTTAAAGGAATTCAAGTTCCTTCAATTGGTATCAGAGACAACTCGAATTTTATTTTGGCTAAAACAAATTTGCATTGGATAGGTGAGATTTTGCAATTGGGTTGCTGTTAAACCATTTAGGAATATTTGGCCATAGCTCTACTGTTTTTGATTTTTTGATCAAATTGTAAAGGCCCCTGTGTGTTTTGGGCAAAATTGTGCAAATCGAGTATGTACTATTGTATTGAGTCGTTCGTGATGCTTCTGGAGAAAATTGGACCAACCTCGGGGCGATTTCGTGGTTGTTTTCTACATTTTTATCGAAAAATAGAGGACCTGCAGACGCAATAGCGTTGCAACCCCTGTTGGAGTTTTTGCCCTAAACAAGTGTAGTTTTGTAATAATGATATTTCAAATAAAATAAAGAGTTATTTATTATATTCTCGCACATAAATCTAAATCCAATAAACTAAGTTCCAAGGTTATAATGATTGATCTTGAACAATTGTGTAGTTGACACAAGTTGGATAAAGTTGTTAAAATATAACCTGAATGGTCTATGGTACATGCATAAGGTTGGGAACCTTATACTGGTAACACTATGGATGCGCCCCACTTTGTATTTAGTACAAACGAGGTAATCCAACTCGTTCATGTGGTAGACATGAGAGTGGGGGCATCTTGTATAATAAGATTATACAAGACCGGACTGCAAATTTTTAACCTACTAGTGTAACACTGTTAACAAGATAGGTCTAATAATTTATAGATGATCATTAGTGACTTGACCTGGATCCTGAGCAAGTTACGGACTCCTGCTTATGGGGTTTATCCTTAGACTAGTATGGGTGAAAGTGGTCTGTAGCCGACTCAATAAGCCTACCTTCTCAAGGACATAACCTTGTAGGTAGCTGGGAACTTAACTCTGCAAGATGGAATTCACTCATTCCTAAATTAGGGAATCAGATAGGTTGTTCTCTTAAGAACTGAATCCAGGTCTTGAACAACGAGGCCCCTCCTTCTTACTGGCCTAAGAAGGATTATGTTTATGGTAGGACCATAGACTAGTTGTTCATGAGAGGATCAATGGTGCTTAAGGAGCAAGAGGTAGTCACATGGGTAAAACGGTAATTTGACCCAACTGTGATTACGAACAACCTGTGAAGGGTCAACTCACGGGTATTGATTATATCAATGGACACAACACATTCTACAGCGAGGAGAGTGCAACTACGAGTCTATAGTGGAGTGACTCGTAGTTAATGAATGTTGGTTAATTAGATCAAAAAGTTTGATCGGTTAATCTCGTATCATTGGAGCTCATGATCTGTAGGTCCATTAGGTCCCTCCGTTGGCTCAACATGGAAATATTGATGATTTATAGTTTGGAGTGAAATTAAAGTGTTCAATTTCATATATAAGGAGATATATCAATTACATATGATATAATTGATAGAATATATAGTTTAATCTATATACAAAATGAGAAATGCATTATAAGAGCACTATAGGGGTAGATGGTCATTTCCACCCTAGTTCCCTATAAATATGTGCATGAGATGCACATTTGATATGAATTCGAAGGCATTTTTTCTAAGAAACCCTAAGTGCTCTCTTTTGTGAGTGTTGTTGGAAAAGTTCCAAAACACACATCTCTCTCAAATCACTCCTAACTCCAAAAGAGGTTTCCCACTACCTTCCCTCTCCTAGAGATACAACGGAGAAGATCTAGCGTCGTGTCAGAAACTAGATTGAAGTTTGTGGAGAACGCGAGATCGTTGAGGTCGTGAGATCGAGGGGAGCAAAAGGAGCACGTGTTGTTTAGTCTACAAAGGTAGTATACTTGTTGTCCAATTTTCTAGTTTATATGCTTAATCTGTTTTATATATGTCTTTGATTTGATCTACGTAACATATTACAAGAACACGCGATTCATATCGTTTCCGCTTCGGAATTCGATCCCATCAACCCCACCCTCGGCGTTGAGACGATGTTCATCGGCGTTGCAACGCTGTCTGCCTTATCGATGCCTAACGCGAGGGACCAACGGTGTTGCAACGCTACTTCATGGCGTTGCAACGCCATGCAGATGCTGAGCGCAAGCGTGAGGTACAAAACGTTGAGACACTGTCCTCAGCGTCGCAACGCCATGCCGTTGGAGGAGAAGTTGCTGGTCGGTTTGATTCGGTTCGAGCGGTTCAATGTTGTTTTGGTCCGGTTTGAGTGATTCGGGTCTAGTTCAAGGTGTTTTGGACTGGTTTTAATGTAAAATTAATGTAATTTTATATTTATTTGCACATTAGGGGCCAAAAATTCCGGTTTAATGATTGTTTAATGCTTTACAAATGTCGTTTAGATAAATTTCCACCATAGGATAAGCATGTACATGCACTTTTATATATTTAAATGTTATATTAGAGGATAAAAATTCTTGATCATTTTTTGTCATGAGTAATTCGTTATAAGTGTTATAATTGAATTATATGAAAAATGAGAAGCATGGTGCATGAAATTACTTAGATTAATATAATTAGTTGTATTAATTTTATCAATTTCATGATTCAATAGTTGAATAACATGTTTCCAATTAGAATATGATTGTTGGAAAAATTTCACCTTAGAAGCATGGTCATAGGTTATTAAAATTTATAAAAGTTATAATTGGTTTTAGAAACATTAACCTATAACAAAGGATTGCATGCAAACATAGGTACTTGGGTAGAATAGAATTAATTTTAAAGTGTTTCAAATTAATTACACCTAAGTTTTAATTTCTAATAGGATTAGAAATTTAGTCATACATAGTATTTTAAATAGTTTAAATATAGTAGGACAAGTAGGACCTTGGTTATAAGGGAACTCTACTGGTGATGGTCTATTTAAGGTTGGGGTACTTAAGCTGACGGTTAACGGAACACCTCCTACCTTGGAACTGACCCAAAACTTGAGTTGAATTAACCATAGTCTTATTAGCATGCAATATATTTAGGTTATTAAAATGTTTATTCACCTCGACATTAAGCTAAAGACCTAGTTATAAGAGTTATAATAGGCATAGATTTAGATAGATTCGTTTAGCCAGAATCCACCTAAGTTAATCCTAAACCCTAAATCTTAAGATACTTTAGTGGGAGAAAACAAGATGTTTGGATCAAGTTTTAGCTCTCACGCCCGCAAGAGTTCACACCATGGGTTCCATGCTCGACCTCGTGGCGTCAATAGGGTGTCGCCCTACGGATGATGTTTGCATGGTTCAATACCAAGGTGAATGAGGGAAGTATCCATAGTAAAAAGGAGCAAGACACGTGTCAACGTATCCTACGGTCTCCTCCATTAGGTCGCACCGTGAGATTTCTATGGTCCACCTACGTGTTGCCCTGTGAGCAACCACCCCTATAAAGCGCCTGACTATAGGGATCAGAACACCGCGAACTCCAGAAATGGATAGGGTCTCCTAGGTAATTTTTTAACAGCTGTCTTTCCTAATGATAGCTTGTTGGCTCGAACCTATTGGATTTGAAAATAGTAGGGTTACATTTACGGGATGAGTTAAGCTAGTTAACAAATCCTTGACCAAACAAACGATAGTTAAAGATCATTGGGACATGAGATGTTCTAGTAGTGGTAGTTAGTTGAGAATGTCTCAATTCAGGGGAGGAGTGACTGACCACTCGACGGTGACTTTTATTCTAAACCCTTGGAGTATTGTTGCAAAATTAAAATGGTTTAAGTTTAAACACTAGGGTTCTTTGTAATAATTTTTCCGAATTAGATTGGTTTTGTAATGAGTTTAAGGCATAACTAATTATAACATTTTCTGTTTTCAGCATGTCGTCCTCTATAATTACATTGCTTGCGAGTGAAAAATTAACTGTAAAAAATTATGCTATGTGGAAGTCCAACCTGAATACGATTTTGGATGTTGACGACCTTTGATTCGTTTTAACTGATGAATGTTCTAAAATCCCTACTCGTAACGCGCCTCAAGCTGTTAAGGACACGTATGACTGTTGGACCAAGGACAATGGCAAGGCCAAGGTCTATATTCTGGCTAGTCTATCTGAGGTTTTGGCCAAGAAACACGAGGGCATAGTCTCGGCTAGTGAGATCATGAGTTCGCTGTAGAACATGTTCAGACAAACGTCTGGACAACTTCGACATGAATCCCTCAAATACGTTTATAATTCACGCATGAAGGAGGGAACTTCAGTGAGAGAACATGTTCTCGATCTGATGGTCCACTTCAATGTGGCTGAAATGAACGGGACAATCATTGACGAGCAAAGTCAGGTGTCGTTCATTCTTGAATCTCTTCCGAAGAGCTTCCTGCAATTTCGCAGCAATGTGGTGATGAAAAAAATAGAATACAACATGACTACCCACCTAAACGAGCTATAGACTTACCAGTCACTTATGAAGCATAAGGGGCGGGTTGATGGAGAGGCAAATCTGTTTGCCCATTCTAGAAAGTTCTAGAAGGGTTCATCCTCTGGGACTAAGTCCTGCAGCTACTCTTCTGGCCTTAAGAAGGACTAGAAGAAGAAGAAATGAGGGAAAAGGAAGACACTTGCCACTGCTGACAAAGGCAAGGGAAAAGCCAAAGTTGCAGATAAGGGAAAGTGTTTCCACAGCAACGTGGATGGGCACTAGAAACAAAATTGCCAAAAATACCTTGTTGAGCTCAAAGAGAAGAAAGGTAAATATGATTTACTAGTTTTAGAAACATGCTTAGTGGAAAGTGATGACTTTACCTGGATAATTGATTCAGGAGCCACTAACCATGTTTTCTCTTTTTTACAGGAAACTAGTTCATTCAGGGAGCACGATGAGGGTGAGATGACGCTCAGGGTCGGAACGGGAGACGTCATCTCAGCTAGTGCAGTGGGAGACGCTAAATTATTTTTTAGAGATAGATTTTTATTTTTAGAAAATCTGTACATAGTTCCTAAGATTAAAAGGAACTTATTATCTATCTTTTGTTTAATTGAACATGGTTATTGTATTTCCTTTTCTATCGATGAAGCGTTCATTTCCAAAAAGGGTGTCAATATTTTTTCAGCTAAACTGGAAAAAAATTTATATGTTTTAAGATCGAACGAAACTAAAGCAATTTTAAATCATGAGATGTTTAAAACTGCTAATACTCAAAATAAAAGGCAAAAGATCTCTTCAAATAAAAATACCTATCTTTTGTTGGGATTTATGCCGTAAACTTGTGTAATTTTGATCAAATAAATAAAGAGTTATTTGTTTTGATAAAATTATATTCTTGCTTTATAAATCCAATAAACTAAGCTCCAAGGTTATAATATATCTTGAACATCAGTGTAGTGGACACTATTTGGATTGTGTTCAAGAATATAACCTAAATGGTCTATGGTATAAGAATAAGGTTGGAAACCTCATTTTGGTAACACCATGGAAGCGATCCACTTTGTAATTAGTACAAATGAGGTAATCCAACTCATTCATGTAGTTGACATGCGAGTGGGGGCATCCTGTATGAAGAGTTCATACAAGACCAAACCGCAAATTATTAGTCTAACCAGTGTAACACCGTTAACAGGATAAGACTAGTAATTTATAGATGGTCATTAGTGACTCGACCTGAATCCTGAGAAAGTTAAGAACTCCTGCTTATAGGGGTTTGTCCTTAGACTAGTATGGGTGAGAGTGGCCTGTAGCCGACTCAATAAGCCTACCTTCTCAGGGACAGAACCTCGTAGGTAGCTGAGGACTTAACTATAAAAGATAGAATTCACCCATTCCTACACTAAGAAATTAGATAGGTTGTTCCCTTAAGAACTGACTCCAAGTCTTGAACAACGGGGTCCCGCCCTCTATGAGGGTATGAGTCTATGGTAGGACCATAGGCTTGTTGTACATTAGAGGATCAGTGGTGCTTAAGGAATAAAGAGGTAATCACAGGGGTAAAACGGTAATTTGACCCAACCGTGATTATGAACAACCTGTGAAGGGTCGACTCATGGGTAATGATTATATCAGTAGACACAATATAATCTACAGTGAGGAGAGTGCAACTACAAGTCTATAGTGGAGTGACTTGTAGTTAATGAATATTGATTAACTGGATCAAAGAGTTTGATCAGTTAATCTCACATCATTGGAGCTCACGAACTTTAGGTCCATTAGGTCCCTCCGTTGGCTCAACATGGTTATATTGAGGGTATAAAGTTAGGAATGAAATTGAAGTGTTCAATTTCATATATGAGATGTCATATCAGTTATATGTGATATAATTGATATAATATATAGTTTTAATGTGAATTAGATTCACATATTAACTATATACTAAAGAGAGAATGAAAGAGGGATATGATGGTAATTTCCATCCCTATCTCCTTATATATATAGTTGCATGAGATGCAACTAGGTTAAGCAAGCTAGGCTTTTGAAAATCCTAGTGTGTCATTTTGTTGTGTTGTTGGAAAGGTTCCTAAACATAATCTCTCTCTCACAAACATCTCATCTCACCTAAAGGGAACCGACCTTCCTCCCTCAGTTAGAGAACAACGGAGAAGATCAGGTGGTAGTGTCCGTAATTGCTTGGGTTCTTGTTGCTGAGATCGTGGTCGTGAGAGAAAGAGCACTCGAAGAAAGGTTCTACAAAGGTATTTTTCTTGTTGCCCATCTTGTTATTATATGCTTAATCTAGATAGATTGTTCCTTAACTGATTTAAACCATTGCAAATAATTCTCAAGAAGAGCAACACATAGTACAATACTTTTCCAAAGAAATAAACACTTTATTCAATTGAAAAGAAATTGAAGTACAATGTTCGCTAAGGCAAGAAATAGAAATAAGGTTTCTAATAAATCCTGAAGCTACATGTTATCAAATAACAGCTTTTTCTTGCCAGACGATTGCCCTTTATTTGCCCCTTTTTCTTTTATTCTGTATCTTCTTAAGTTCAGAAGTATGACTGCAGTTTTTAGCTCCAGGGGATGAACCCTTCTGAGAACTTTTGGAATGGGCAAACAAATTTGCCTCTCCATTCTGGTGTCTCTTATCATCCATAAGAAACTGATAATTCTGCAGCTCATTTAGTAGAGAAGTCAGATCATACTCTATGTTGTTCATCATTGCATTGCTGTAGAATTGCAGAAAACTCTTCGAAAGAGATTCTAGGATGAACGAAACCTGACTTTTCTCATCTATGACTGCTCTGTTTAATTCCGCTATGTTGAAGTGAGCAATCAGATTGAGAACATGTTCTCTCACTGATGTTCCCTCCTCCATGTGCGCATTGTAAACGTACTTTAGGGCTTCATGCCGAATTTGTTTGGACGGTTGTCTAGACAAATTTAGCACAAAATCCATGATCTCACGAGCTGAGACCTTGCCCTCCAGCCTCCTGGCTAAAACATCAGGTATGCTAGCCAGGATATAGGCTTTTGCCTTTTCATTGGCATAGATCCAGCAGTCATACGCATCCTCAACAGATTGAGGTGTGTTTTGAGCAGGGAATTGAGAACACTCCTCATTGAGAACGAACTTAAGATCATGCAAAACCAAGATTATGTTGAGTCTATTTTTTCAAGTCATTATGTTCTCCCCTGTTAATTTTTCCACACCCAGTAAGGAAATAATTGAGCTAGACATTTTTGCTGAAAATTTACAAACAAAACTTGTATGAGTTTCTTGCTATAATTGTCTAATCCAATCATGTTTTAGCTAATTATCAAATGATTCCTAGGTAATTTATAATTTCAATGATACTCCAAAGGTTTAGAATGTGTGACACCGAAGGGTAATAAAAAACACTCCTCCTCTGGATCAAGACACTCTTGACCAAAACCTAATGCCAGAATAATTCTTATTCCTATAGGCTTCAGTTACCATTGTTTGGTCAGGATACATACACTTCTTATGTACCTTGTGAGTGTAATCCTCTGTCTTTAGATCCTAGAGTCCCCATCCAATAAAATCCGCCGAAGGGAGGACTAGATTGAAAAACAGACTAAGAAAATCTTTATCCCTTTCGGGTGTCTACTATGTTTGATCCCCTATGATCAAGCCCTCCGAAGGGATTGTCTGGTCTAAGCCAAACTAGCAGGCTGACCATAGTGATCTTACGGTGTAAACCGACTGAAGAGACCATAGGTTTTGTTTTCACTAAACCTGCTCCCACTCACTATAAGTACCCTCTCCATTCACCTTGATATTGACTCATACAAACACCATCCAAAGGGGGGCACTCTCGTTTTCGCCACGAGGCCAAGTATGAGTCTCACGGTGTGAACTTCCCGGAGATACGTAGGTGGAAAAATATGTATCATATACACTTTTCCTCCCACTGGATACTTTAAATCTATAGGAATCTTACTTAGGCTAAACCCAGCTAATGGTTTTACCTAAAGTTATCAATATAACTCTTATATCGATAATCAATATAACTCTTATATTGATTTTATACTAAGTTTACTAATATAACTCTTTATATTAAGCCTAGGATTTATAGTTTATTAACCCCTTAATAAACCCGCTGACGCTACTATGATTTATAAACTCTCTGATTAAATTTCACTCCCAGGTCAGTTCCCAGGTAGAGGTGTTCCGTTTCCGTCAGCTTAAATACCCCAGCCTAGATAGAACTTTCATTAGACAAAGTTCCTCTTTTAATCATTGTTTATAAATCACTTGGTTTCTAATTCTAATCTAATTAGAACTAGATAACCTAAGGTATATTATTTCCAAGTTCTAAAAATTTTAAAACTAATAATTAACCTTAGGTGACATGCATACTATGTTATAGTGCTTGATCATTCATCTCATGAATAATAAGACATACCTAGCATAATCATCTCATGAAAAATAATGCATGTCAATGTTGCCCATAAATTAATATAACACCTTATATTAATTAATCATGTAAACTATATAATATAACTCTTTATATTATAAGTGATGCATGAAAATGCTTAACCTAAGGTGGGATATCTATATTAAAAGCATACATTATGCATGACAATAATTACACAACAATTGCATAATTAAATAGCAAAATTAGACCAATTTTGACACCTAAATTCAATTTTAATTAATATAATCTAATTATATTAATTAAAATTAAATAAATTAAATATAAAATATTTTTATATTTAATATATAATTAAAAATACGTTTCTGCCCATTGCTCCTTCGCGTGAAACGTCTGTGGCGTTGCAATGCTGATACCAGCGTTGCAACGCTGCTCTTTATCCTCTTCTGCCCGTTGAAGCGCGCCTTAGAAAAGGCGTTGCAACGCTGCTGTCTTCTCAGTCGCGCGCCTGCCGCAGTGGCGTTGCAACGCTATAGAACAGCGTTGCAATGCCATTCACAGAACAACAACACCATTTTCAATTTGTTGCTCATTTTTGCTCCAATCTTCTCAGCAACCACCTTGCCTCGATCGACACGGACTTACAAACTCGATTTACAATTAAAATTTCTCAAAACACCGGACCCTTACATTGAACGATTCAATGAAAAAATTGTAAATCTAAGTGCCAAAATTGAAAACGTCTAAATTGACAACCGTTCATACATCACATGCAAAACAGTAAATCCACCTTGTTCTTGAAAAATCCAGAACGTAAATTTAGAATGCAACCTGGCTCTGATACCAATTGAAGGGAATCGAATCCCGCAGCGGAAGCGATTGTGAATCGCGCGTTCTGAATTTCATTACATGGATTACGTTCAGGAACTAATCTATCTAGATTAAGCATATAATAACAAGATGGGCAACAAGAATAATACCTTTGAAGAACCTTTCTTCGAGTGCTCTTTCTCCCACGACCACGATATCAGCAACAAGAACCCAAGCGATTACGGACACTACCACCTGATCTTCTCCGTTGTTCTCTAACTGAGGGAGGAAGGTGGGTTCCCTTTAGGTGAGATGAGATGTTTGTGAGAGAGAGATTATGTTTTGGAACCTTTCCAACAACACAACAAAATGACACACTAGGATTTTCAAAAGCCTAGCTTGCTTAACCTAGTTGCATCTCATGCAACTATATATATAAGGAGATAGGGATGGAAATTACCATCCTATCCCTCTTTCATTCTCGCTTTAGTATATAGTTAATATGTGAATCTAATTCACATTAAAACTATATATTATATCAATTATATCACATATAACTGATATGACATCTCATATATGAAATTGTGCATATTCGTAGGTTACCCTAAAGAGACTAGGGGTGGTCTGTTCTACAATCCTAGGGAAAATAGGGTGCTTGTGTCGATAAACGCCACTTTCCTAGAGGAAGACTACATCAGGGATCAATTACCACGAAGTAAAATTGTATTGAATGAAATAGACAGTACATCAGCAAGAGTTGCTGATAAGGCTTGTACGTCAGCAAGCGTTGTTGACCCTAACACGCCTAGTCAAATCCCTTCCCAAGAGTTGGGAATGCCTCGACGTAGGAGGAGGATCGTGAGACAAACCCCGATCGCTATATGGGTTTAGCTGAAACCTCAGTTGTCGCTCCTGACGATGACTGTGAGGATCCATTGACCTATGATCAGGCAATGGCTGATGTTGATAAATACAAATGGATTAAAGCTATGGACCAAGAAATGGAGTCTATGTACTTTAATTCTGTCTGGGAGCTTGTGGATCAACCGGATGGGGTAAAACCTATTGGTTGTAAATGGATCTACAAGCGTAAACGTGGCGTAGATGGGAAGGTGCAAACCTTCAAAGCCCGACTAGTGGCAAAAGGTTTTACCCAGGTTGAAGGGGTTGACTATGAGGAGACCTTTTCACCTGTTGCCATGGTAAAGTCAATCAGGATCCTTCTGGCCATTGTCGCGTATTATGACTACGAGGTATGGCAGATGGATGTCAAGACAGCCTTTCTGAATGGAAAACTTGATGAGACCATCTACATGGACCAGCCCAAAGGGTTCATTGCCCAAGGCCAAGAGCAAAAGGTTTGCCGGCTTCATAGGTCCATTTATGGACTGAAACAAGCTTCGAGGTCATGGAACATAAGATTTGATGAGGCAATCAAGTCCTATGGCTTTGATCAAAATGCCGACAAGCCTTGTATCTACAAGAAAATGGTTGACAAAACTGTCGCATTTTTGGTGTTGTATGTGGACGATATTCTTCTCATTGGGAATGAGGTAGAATTTCTTACTGACGTTAAGAAGTGGCTAGCTTCACAATTCCAAATGAAAGATTTGGGAGAAGCTAAGTATGTTCTCAGATCCGAGATAGTCCTAACCAGGAGAACAAAATGCTAGCCTTGTCTCAGGCGTCTTATATTGACAAGATGTTGTCCAGATATAAGATGCAAAACTCCAAGAAGGGCTTTCTACCTTTTAGGCATGGGGTTCACTTGTCTAAGGATCAATGTCCTAAGACTCCTCAAGATGTTGAGGATATGAGACGCATTCCATATGCTTCAGCTGTAGGGAGCCTGATGTATGCAATGTTGTGTACTAGGCCCGACATCTGTTATGCAGTAGGAATTGTCAGTAGATATCAGTCCAATCCAGGATTAGATCACTGGACATCCGTAAAGACAATCCTCAAGTATCTTAGGAGAACGAGGAACTACGACTTTAGTGTATGGTCGTGGGGATTTGATCTCACACGGGATACACGGATTCTGATTTTCAGACCGATAACGATTCTAGGAAATCTACTTCGGGGTCAGCCTTCGTCTTGAATGGAGGAGCTATAGTATGGCGAAGCATCAAACATGGATGCATTGCTAATTCCACTATGGAAGCAGAGTATGTTGCGACTTGTGAAGCTGCAAAGGAAGTTGTTTGGCTTAGGAAGTTCATGACGGATTTGGAAGTTATTCCAAATATGAACTTGCCAATCACGCTGTTCTGTGATAACAGTGGTGCAGTAGCCAACTCACGTGATCCTCGAAGCCATAAAAGAGATAACACATTGAGCGCAAGTATCATCTGATACAGGAAATTGTGCACCGCAGATGATGTGATTCTGCGAGATAGCATCGAGCACAATATAGTGATCCATTTACAAAACCCTCACGACTAAAGTGTTTGAGGGTCACCTAGAGAGTCTAGGTATTCGAGAGCTTCCTGACTAGGGAAAGTGGGAGATGTGTAAACGGGTATTCAATGCCCTAGTTTATTGTAATTTTTATTGTAACTCAAATACATTTTGGAAATGTACCTTCTCCACTAGCTTAGTCCAAGTGGGAGTTTGTTGGGATTTCTGTCCTAATCTCGTGGTGTAAAATATTATTTTGAAATTAATAAGAGTTATTCATTTCTTCACTTTGTGTCTCGGAAATATTTTAAACCTTTCCAATAAACTAAGCTCCAGGGTCATTGAATATATGAGAGAACTAGAACTTGAACGGTGTGTAGTTGACACACAAGGAGGATCACGTTCGAGTTAATGACCCGAACGATCTACAATATAAGGATGGGGTTGGAGACCTAATCCTGGATACATTGTGGATGCGTCCCGCTTTGTATTAGATACAAACGAGGTGATCTGACTCGTTCATGTGGTTGACATGCGAGTGGGGGCATCCTGTACAATGAGATTGTACAAGACCGGACCGTGAATTATTAGACTTACTGATATAACACCGTTGACAGTAAAGACTAATAAATTCGTAGATGACTATTAGTGACTCGACCTGAATCCTGAGCGTATTACGAACTCCTGTCTGCGGGGGTCTGTCCTTTGACTAGTACGGTCGAGGGTAGTATCAGATACTTGCCCAATATGCCTATCTTCTTAGGGACAGAACCAAGTAGAGAGCTGGGAACCTACTTACGCGAGATGGAATTCACTCGTTCCTGCATATAGGGAATCTAGAGGGGTTGTTCCCTTAAGTGCTGTCTCCAGCGCTTGGACAACGGGCGCCCACCTTCTCACGAGTCCGAGAAGGGTGTTGTGTATGGTTGGACCATCACAATATGTTGTTCATTAGAGGAGCTGTGGGGACTTAAGGAACAAGATGTAGACACAGGGGTAAAACGATAATTTAACCCAGCCGTGTCTACGAACAACCTGTGAAGGGTCGACTCATGGGCATTGGTTATATCAGTGGACACGTAATATTCTACATTGATGGGAGTACAGCTACAGGCTTTAGTGGAGTGTTACTGTAGCTAATGAACTTTGGTTGACCGGGTAAAAGAGTTTGACTGGTTAACCTCAAATCATTGAAGCCCGTCAATGTAGGTCCATTAAGTCCCTTGGTTGGCTCAATTTGGGATAAAAGAAGGGTTAATGTTTTGGCATGAAATTGAAGTGTTCAATTTCACTTTAAGAGTATTTATATCATATAGATGATATAATATATAGTTTAATATGAATGAGATTCATAATAAACTATATATTAGCCTAATTGTTAAATTAAAGGCTAATTGGAGAAATTGATAGAGAGAAAATAAATTGAATGTGATTTAATTTAATTAAATCCACAATTATTGCAAATGAGATTTGCAACATAAGATATGAGATATCTTATATTATATAATTATGTAAATAAGATTTACATAACATATGGTTGTGGTAAAGTGGCAATAATGTGAAGTTGTGAACTTCATCATTCCACTATATAAACCCTTTGTAAGATGGGTTTGGTAATCTAAGCAAAGCTAAGTTCTCACTTTTTGGATTTTGACCTAAGAATCCAAAAGTGAACTCTCTCCATTCTCTCATTTTTCCTCTCTTTCCAAAAACAAAAGTTCCCAACAACTTCCCTTCTACAAAAGAGAACAACCAAGAAGATCATTTGGTAGTGTTTGGGATCTGATCGTGGAAGAGTTCGTAGAGATCGAGG
The DNA here is from genome assembly GCA_036507285.1 of Trichosanthes cucumerina. Taxonomy (NCBI): domain Eukaryota; kingdom Viridiplantae; phylum Streptophyta; class Magnoliopsida; order Cucurbitales; family Cucurbitaceae; genus Trichosanthes; species Trichosanthes cucumerina. Next base: position 22,244,994 of record CM071841.1, read on the forward strand.
AGCACGAAATGGATGTTTTCGGTTTTTGGCACTAGATAAGATTTACAATTATGTTGATGAGATCAATGTAAGTGCCCGTTGTTTTGGGCAATTTTGTTGTAAATCGAGTCTGTAAGTCCGGGTCGTTCGTGGCAAGAGTTGCTGTGAAGAAATCAGAGCGGAAACAGGCGAAAAATCGGGAGAAAAATAGCAAGAAGCATGCTGTCTGTCGATGGCGTTGAGACGCTGCTCAACGACGTCTCAACGCCGTGCTTGCGATCGAAGGCTCTGCAGCACGATGGAGTTGCAACGCCGCTGGCGTTGAGGACGCGCCTCGACGCTGTGGGCGACAGCGTTGCAACGCTGTATGCGTTAAGGAGTTAATGCGCGCGACGTGGGCGTTTTCTGTCCGTTGGCTTTAATTATTTTTCAGTTTTATTTAGTAAAAAACGTTTTAATTTCTTTTATTTATTTATTTTATTAAATATTATTAATATAAATGTTATATTAATTTTATTTAATAAAATATTTGCCCCTAGGTGCCAAAAACCGGTCCAATTTTGCTATTTAATTATTTTATGCATGAGATGTATATTTTTAATTAATTTCTATGTGCATAATGTATGTCATATAGTTTTAAAATCCCACCTTAGGTTAAACATATTCATGCATCATGTATATTATAAGAGTTATAATATAGTTTGCATGATAGGTTATATTATAAGAGTTATAATGTAATTAAATGCATATTTAATTTAATTAATATAAGTGTTATATTTTTTAGATTAAAGTATGCTCATGCATTTATATTCCTATGATGAGTGATAATTATATTATAGTATATAGTTATTCATGTGATGAATGTTCAAACACTATAACATAGAAATGCATGCAACCTAAGTTAATTATTAGTTTTAAAGTGTTTAGAACTTGCATAATTAGACTTAGGTTTTCTAATTTTCTAATTAGATTAGAAATTTAGGAAATCAAATATAATCTTTGAATGGAGACTGATTAGTAACTCTGTCTAAGGAAGGTTTTGTCTAAGGCTGGGGTATTTAAGTTGACGCTTGCGGAACACCCCTACCTAGAAACCAACCTGGGAGTGAATTCGGTCCGGAGATTCTTAGATTATATTTACGTGAGCGCCGTTAATTAAGTGTTAATTAATTTTCTCACATAGACCTAAGTTAATAATGTGATTATAGACTTAGGCAAAATACCATATAAGAGTTATATTGGTAGACTTAGGTAAATTTTAGCCGGTTTATCTAGGTCAATCCCTATTAAAATTAAAGTACTGAGTGGGAGGAAATATAGTGTATGAGATACATTTCCATTTCCAACCACAAATCTTTTTTAAGTCCACATCGTGAGATCTATACTCGGCCTCGTGGCGCAAATGGGAGCGTCCCCCTTCGGATGGCATTTGTATAGGTCAATATCATCGTGGATGGAGAGAGTACTTATAGTGAGTGGGAGCGGGGACTTGTGGAAAAACGAGACCACACGGTCTCTTCTTTCGATTCACACCGTGAGACACTCATGATCTGTCTGCTAGTTTGGCCTAGACCAGACAATCCCTTCGGAGGGCATGATCATGAGAGTCGGAACACAGTGAATTCCCGAAAGGGATACAGTTTCCTGGTTGGTTTTCCTTCTTAGTTCACCTTTCGGTGGCTATTGTTGGGACGGATACTTGGAAACTTAAAGATTGAGGGTGACACTCACAGCATTCGTTAAGTGTTAATGAATTTGACCGAACAATGGTAATTGGATGCCTAATGGAATAAGAGTTATTCGGGATTAGGGTCCGATCGAGAAAGTCCGGTCTTAGAGGAGAGAGTGTTCAGCTTCACCCTTCGGTGTGGTCATTCTAAACCTTTAGGTATCATTGCAAAATTTTGAATGACCTAGGGATCATGAAATATTTTTGCTAAAATTAGATTGGTTTTCAAAAGGTTTTTTAGAGACTAATACAAAGTTTTTCTTAAATTTTCAAATAAAAATGTCTAGCGCTATTATAGCTTTACTTGCTTCCGATAAGTTAGTGGGAGATAATTACCAAAGCCGAAAAACAACATCAATACAATATTGGTAATCGACGACATAAAGTTCGTGTTGTCCGAGGAGTGTCCTCGGATTCTCGGCGCGACCGCATCGCGAGTTGTTCGCGATACGTGCGATCGATGGATCGGGGCCAATGAAAAGGCCAAGGTCTACATAATTGCCGGCATGTCCGATGTCTTGGCAAAGAAGCATGATCGATGGTTTCCGCTAAGGAAATCATGGAGTCCTTACAGAAATGTTTGGACAACGATCCTTTCGGTCCTGCATGACTCGCTCAAATACATTTTCAACGCTTTCGGATGAAAGAGGATCGTCCGTCCGTGAACATGTTCTAGACATGATGACCCGCTTTAATCTGGGCCGAGATGAATGGGGCTTCGATCGACGAGTCGAGTCAGTCGCTTTATCATGGAGACTCTTCCAAGAGTTTCCTTGCCAGAGTAATCTTTGTTATGAACAAAATTAGCTACAATCGACTACCCTCCTCCTAATGAGCTACAGAATTTCCAACACCACTGAACAGGTCAAGGAATCTGAGGCAAATGTTGCCTACAGTCTTATCACGTGGGTTCGACCTTTGGGAAAAATTTGTTGCTCCTTCACACCCGAAGGGAAGAAAGAGGATGAAGAGGGTAAAATCGACCGAGCCGCCGCCCGTGAAGGAAAGAAGGTCAAGGAGGTTGCAGAGAAAGGAAAGTGTTTCCACTGCAATGGAAGCGGACATTGGAAAAGAAACGTCCAAATTTCTGGCGAGAGGAAGAACCAAGGTAAATGTGATTTACTTGTGGTAGAAACATGTTTAGTGGAGAGTAATGACTATTCTTGGATATTAGATTCAGCGCCACTAACCACGCTTTGTTCTTTTTTCGAGATTGATTCCTGGCAGCACTGCGCGAGGGTGAGGTGACTCTACGGGTTGGATCCGGAGGTTGTCTCTCTTTGCACAATCGGCACAGATGAAGTCGCATTTTGGCGGGACGTACTTATTGTTGTTAGACAATTTGTACATAGTTCCAGTGGTTTACTAGAAACCTTGTTTCTATTTCCCGCTTAATTGAACATCATATTTCACTTTCTTTTGAATTAAATAAAGCGTTTATTTCTTTCAAAGGAATGTTATTTGTTCAAACTTCACTTGAAAATAACTCAGTATGTTTTAAAACCCAATTCGGTTAAAAGTATTTTGAATATCGAATTGTTTAAAATCTATGAAACACGAACTAAGAAAGCAAAAATTTCTCCAAAAGAAAATGCCCATCTTTGGTATCTACGGTTAGGCCACATTAATCTCAATAGGATTGAGAAACTAGTGAAGAGTGGACTTCTAAACGAGTTGGAAGAAAACTTTTTGCCAGTATGTGAGTCATGCCTTGAAGGCAAAATGACCAAACGTCCTTTTAGTGGAAAAGGATATAGAGCCAAAGAGTCTCTTGAGTTAGTACATTCTGACCTCTGTGGTCCGATGAATGTTAAAGCTCGGGGTGGTTATAGAGTACTTCGTGTCTTTCATAGACGATTACTCCAGATATGGGTACATTTACCTAATGCATAAGAAGTCTGAAACTCTTGAAAAGCTCAAGGAGTATAAAATTGAGGTTGAGAACCTTTTAGGTAAATCGCTTAAAACACTTCGATCGGATCGAGGTGGAGAGTACATGGACACTGAATTCCAGGACTATATGATAGAACACGGAATTTCATCCCAACTCTCAGCGCCTGGTATGCCACAGCAGAATGGTGTATCGGAGAGGAGAAACAGAACCTTGTTGGACATGGTTCGGTCGATGATGAGCTATGCTCGTCTCCCTGATTCTTTCTGGGGGTACGCAGTAGAGATTGCGGTTTACATTTTGAACAATGTTCCCTCGAAGAGTGTTTGTGAAACACCTTTCGAGCTCTGGAGTGGACGTAAAGACAGTTTACATCACTTCAACATTTGGGGATGCCCGACTCGCGTGTTGGTGTCAAACCCGAAAAAGTTGGAACCCCGTTTGAAATTGTGCCTATTCGTAGGTTACCCTAAAGAGACTACGGGTGGTCTGTTTTACGATCCTAGGGAAAATAGGGTGCTTTGTGTCGACAAACGCCACTTTCCTAGAGGAAGACCACATCGAGATCATTTACCACGAAGTAAAATTGTATTGAATGAAATAGACGATTACATCGCCAAGAGTCTTGATAAGGCTTGTATCGTCGAAGAAACGTTGTTGACCCTAAGACGTCTAGTCAAATCCCTTCCCAATAGTTGGGAATGCCTCGACGTAGTGGGAGGACTGTGAGACAGCCCGATCGCTATATGGGTTTAGCTGAAACCTCAGTTGTCGCTCCTGACGATGACTGTGAGGATCCATTGACCTATGATCAGGCTATGGCTGATGTTGATAAAGACGAATGGATTAAAGTCAATCAGGATCCTTCTGGCCATTGCCGCGTATTATGACTACGAGGTATGGCAGATGGATGTCAAGACAACCTTTCTGAATGGAAAACTTGATGAGACCATCTCCATGGACCAGCCCAAAGGGTTCATTGCCCAAGGCCAAGAGCAAAAGGTTTGCCAGCTTCATAGGTCCATTTATGGACTGAAACAAGCTTCGAGGTCATGGAACATAAGATTTGATGAGGCAATCAAGTCCTATGGCTTTGATCAAAATGCCGACGAGCCTTGTGTCTACAAGAAAATGGTTGACAAAACTGTCGCATTTTTGGTGTTGTATGTGGACGATATTCTTCTCATTGGGAATGAGGTAGAATTTCTTACTGACGTTAAGAAGTGGCTAGCTTCACAATTCCAAATGAAAGATTTGGGAGAAGCTCAGTATGTTCTCGGTATCCAGATAGTCCGGAACCGGAAGAACAGAATGCTAGCCTTGTCTCAGGCATCTTATATTGACAAGATGTTGTCCAGATATAAGATGCAAAACTCCAAGAAGGGCTTGCTGCCTTTTAGGCATGGGGTTCACTTGTCTAAGGATCAATGTCCTAAGACTCCTCAAGATGTTGAGGATATGAGACGCATTCCATATGCTTCAAATTTGTAGGGAGCATGATGTATGCAATGTTGTGTACTAGGCCCGACATCCGTTATGCAAAGAGGGAATTGTCGGTGATATCACCCAATCCGTGATTAGATCACCTGGACAACCGTAAAGACAATCCTCAAGTATCTTAGGAGAACGAGGAACTACAAACTTAGTGTATGGTCGTGGGGATTTGCTCCTTACAGATACACGATTCGATTTTCGGACCGATAAGGATTCTAGGAAATCTACTTGGGGTCGACCTCTTTGAATGGAGGAGTCGTAGTATGGCGAAGCATGAAACAGGATGCATTGCCGATTCCACTATGGAAGCGAGTATGTTGCGCTTGTGAAGGCGCAAGGAAGTCTGCTTGGCTTAGGAAGTTCATGACGGATTTGGAAGTTATTCCAAATATGAACTTGCCAATCACGCTGCTCGTGATAACATGCAGCAAGAGCCAACTCACGTGAGCCTCGAAGCCATAAAAGAGGTAAACACATTGAGCGCAAGTATCATCGATACGGAAATTGTGCAATCGCGAGACGTGGCATCCACGCAGATAGCATCGAAGCACAATGTAGCCGATCCATTTATAAAACCCCTCACGGCTAAAGTGTTTAAGGGTCACCTAGAGAGTCTAGGTATTCGAGAGCTTCCTGACTAGGGAAAGTGGGAGATGTGTAAACGGGTATTCAATGCCCTAGTTTATTGTAATTTTTATTGTAACTCAAATACATTTTGGAAATGTACCTTCTCCACTAGCTTAGTCCAAGTGGGAGTTTGTTGGGATTTCTGTCCTAATCTCGTGGTGTAAAATATTATTTTGAAATTAATAAGAGTTATTCATTTCTTCACTTTGTGTCTCGGAAATATTTTAAACCTTTCCAATAAACTAAGCTCCAGGGTCATTGAATATATGAGAGAACTAGAACTTGAACGGTGTGTAGTTGACACACAAGGAGGATCACGTTCGAGTTAATGACCCGAACGATCTACAATATAAGGATGGGGTTGGAGACCTAATCCTGGATACATTGTGGATGCGTCCCGCTTTGTATTAGATACAAACGAGGTGATCTGACTCGTTCATGTGGTTGACATGCGAGTGGGGGCATCCTGTACAATGAGATTGTACAAGACCGGACCGTGAATTATTAGACTTACTGATATAACACCGCTGTGATGAAAGACTAATAAATTCGTAGATGACTATTAGTGACTCGACACAATCCCGAGCGTATTACGAACTCCCATGCATGGTCCCGTCCTTTGACTAGTACGGGTGAGGTAGTATCAGATACTTGCCCAATATGCCTATCTTCTTAGGGACAGAACCAAGTAGAGAGCTGGGAACCTACTTACGCGAGATGGAATTCACTCGTTCCCGCATATAGGGAATCTAGAGGGGTTGTTCCCTTAAGTCGTCGCTCTCTCGTGGCTTGGACAACGGCGCCCACCTTCTCACCGCCCGAGAAGGGTGTTGTGTATGGTTGGACCATCATGTTGTTCATTAGAGGAGCCGTGGGGACTTAAGGAACAAGATGTGACACACGGGTAAAACGATAATTTGACCCAGCCGTGTCTACGAACAACCTGTAAAGGGTCGACTCATGGGCATTGGTAATATCAGTGGACACGTAATATTCTACACTGATGGGAGTACAACTACAGGCTTTAGTGGAGTGTTACTGTAACTAATGAACATTGGTTGATCTAGGTAAAAGAGTTTGACCGTTAACCTCAAATCATTGGAGCCCGTCAATGTAGGTCCATTAGGTCCCTTGGTTGGCTCAATGCTGGGATAAAAGAAGGGTTAATGTTTTGGCATGAAATTGAAGTGTTCAATTTCACTTTAAGAGTATTTATATCATATAGATGATATAATATATAGTTTAATATGAATGAGATTCATAATAAACTATATATTAGCCTAATTGTTGAATTAAAGGCTAATTGGAGAAATTGATAGAGAGAAAATAATTTGAATGTGATTCAATTTAATTAAATCCACAATTATTGCAAATGAGATTTGCAACATAAGATATGAGATATCTTATATTATATAATTATGTAAATAAGATTTACATAACATATGGTTGTGGTAAAGTGGTAATAATGTGAAGTTGTGAACTTCATCATTCCACTATATAAACCCTTTGTAAGATGGGTTTGGGAATCTAAGCAAAGCTAAGTTCTCACTTTTTGGATTTTGACCTAAGAATCCAAAAGTGAACTCTCTCCATTCTCTCATTTCTCCTCTCTTTCCAAAAACAAAAGTTCCCACCAACTTCCCTTCTCCAAAAGAGAACAACCAAGAAGATCATTTGGTAGTGTTTGGGATCTGATCGTGGAAGAGTTCGTAGAGATCGAGGAGCACGAAGAGTTCGTGATTAACAAGGAGAGTTTGCTGAATTAGTCTACAACAAGTAAGTGTTTTTCTTCTTGTTGTAAAATTTCAGCATGAAGAAAAACATGTTTAGCCTAGATCTGATATTTAGATCAATTTTAATAAGCATACTGCATAATGATACCACGACGATTCGATCGTCTTCCGCTGCGCGGGGATTCTCATTCCCTTCAAATGGTATCAAAGCCATTTCGATGGTCATTCATCTATGCACTGTTTTATTAAGTGAGAAGGTGGGCGCCCGTTGTCCAAGCCCTGGAGACAACACTTAAGGGAACAACCCCTCTAGATTTCCTATATGCGGGAACGAGTGAATTCCATCTCGCGTAAGTAGGTTCCCAACTCTCTACTTGGTTCTGTCCCTGGGAAGATAGGCATATTGGGCAAGTAACTGATACTACCCTCACCCGTACTAGTCAAAGGACGGACCCAGCATGAGCGAGAGTCCGTAATACGCTCAGGATTAAGGTCGAGTCACTAATAGTCGTCTACGAATTTATTAGTCTTTACTGTCAACGGTGTTATATCAGTAAGTCTAATAATTCACGGTCCGGTCTTGTACAATCTCATTGTACAGGATGCCCCCACTCGCATGTCAACCACATGAACGAGTCAGATCACCTCGTTTGTATCTAATACAAAGCGGGCCGCATCCACGATGTATCCAGGATTAGGTCTCCAACCCCATCCTTATACTGTAGACCGTTCGGGTCATTAACTCGAACGTGATCCTCCTTGTGTGTCAACTACACACCGTTCAAGTTCTAGTTCTCTCATATATTCAATGACCCTGGAGCTTAGTTTATTGGAAAGGTTTAAAATATTTCCGAAACACAAAGTGAAGAAATGAATAACTCTTATTAATTTCAAAATAATATTTTACAACCACGAGATTAGAACAGAAATCCCAACAGAAGCGTCAAGCAAGGATGCATCGTTGATTCCACCATGGAGGTCGAATATGTAGCAGCTTGTGAAGCAGCTAAAGAGGTCGTTTGGTTAAGGAAATTCATGCTAAATTTGGAAGTTGTTCCAAATATGACTTTTCCCATCACGCTGTATTGCGATAACAGTGGTGCAGTGGCAAATTCAAGGGAACCCCGAAGTCACAAGAGGGGAAATCACATTGAGCGGAAATATCATCTCATCCGGGAGATCGTGCATAGAGGAGACGTGATCGTCACGAAGATAGCCTCAGAGCACAACGTTGCTGATCCTTTTACAAAGCCTCTCACGGCTAAAGTATTTGAGAGTCACCTAGAAGGTCTAGGTTTACAAGTCTTCCCAAACTAGGGCAAGTGGGAGTATTTTGTATAAAGGGTTTAAATGCCCTAGTTTATTGTATTTACATTACTGTAATGTTTTAGTACTCCACAACTTTAGGTCAAGTGAGAGATTGTTAGGATTTATGCCCTAAAATTGTGTAATTTTGATCAAATAAATAAATAGTTATTTGTTTTGATAAAATTATATTCTTGTTTTATAAATCCAATAAACTAAACTCCAAGGTTATAATATATCTTGAACATCAGTGTAATGGACACTATTTGGATTGTGTTCAAGAATATAACCTAAATGGTCTATGGTATAAGAATAAGTTTGAAAACCTCATTCTGGTAACACCATGGATGCGACCCACTTTGTAATTAGTACAAATGAGGTAATCCAACTCATTCATGTGGTTGACATGCGAGTGGGGGCATCCTGTATGAAGAGTTCATACAAAACCAGATTGCAAATTATTAGTCTAACCAGTGTAACACCGTTAATAGGATAAGACTGATAATTTATAGATGGTCATTAGTGACTCGACATGAATCCTGAGTAAGTTAAGAACTCTTGCTTATAGGGGTTTGTCCTTAGACTAGTATGGGTGAGAGTGACCTATAGCCGACTCAATAAGCCTACCTTCTAAGGGACAAAACCTCGTAGGTAGCTGGGGACTTAACTATACAAGATGGAATTCACCGATTCCTACACTAAGGAATTTGATAGGTTGTTCCCTTAAGAACTGACTCCAGGTCTTTAACAACGGGGCCCCACCCTCTATGAGGGTATGAGTCTATGGTAGGACCATAGGCTTCTTGTTCATTAGAGGATCAATGGTGCTTAAGGAATAAAGAGGCAATCACAGGGTTAAAACGGTAATTTGACCCAGCCGTGATTATGAACAACCTGTGAAGGGTCGACTCATGGGTAATGATTATATCAGTGGACACAATATAATCTACAGTGAGGAGAGTGCAACTACAAGTCTAGAGTGGAGTGACTTGTAGTTAATGAATATTGATTAACTGGATCAAAGAGTTTGATCAGTTAAATCTCACATCATTGGAGCTCATGAACTGTAGGTCCATTAGGTCCCTCCGTTGGCTCAACATGGTTATAATGAGGGTATAAAATTAGGAATGAAATTGAGTGTTCAATTTCATATATGAGATGTCATATCAGTTATATGTGATATAATTAATATAATATAGTTTTAATGTGAATTAGAAAACCTTAGTGTGTCAATTTGTTGTGTTGTTGGAAAGGTTCCAAAACACAATCTCTCTCTCACAAACATCTCATCTCACCTAAAGGGAACTCACCTTCCTCCCTCACCTAGAGAACAACGGAGAAGATCCAGTGGTAGTGTCCGTGATCGTTTGGGTTCGTGTTGCTGAGATCGTGGTCGTGGCAGAAAGAGCACTCGAAGAAAGGTTCTTCAAAGGTATTATTCTTGTTGTCCATCTTGTTATTATATGTTTAATCTAGATAGATTAGTTCTTGAACGTAATCCATGTAATGAAATTTAGAACGCGCGATTCACAATCGCTTCCGCTGCGGGATTCGATTCCCTTCATCTTTGGTATCTAAGACTGGGTCACATAAATCTCAACTGGATTGAGAGATTAATAAATAATGGACGTCTAAATGAGTTAGACGATGATTCTTTACCTCCATGTGGATCCTGTCCAGAAGGAAAAATGACTAAACGACTTTTTACTGGAAAAGGTTATAGAGCCAAAGAGCCCTTAGAGTATACATTTAGATCTTTGTGGTCTAATGAATGTAAGATCTAGAGGAGGGTACGAGTATTTCATCTCTTTTATAGAAGATTATTCAAGGTATGGTTATCTATATCTAATGCATCATAAGTCTGAGGCTCTTGAAAAGTTCAAAGAGTTTAAAACTAAAGTTGAAAATGCATTAGGGAAAACCATTAAAACACTTCGATCCGATTGAGGTGGAGAGTATATGGACTTAAGATTCCGGACTATTTGATAGAACATGGAATTAGGTCACAACTCTTAGCACCTAATACACCACAACAGAATGGTGTGTCAGAAAAGGAGAAATAGAACCTGGTTAGACATGGTTAAATTTATGATGAGCTACGCTTAGTTGCCTGACTCGTTTTGGGGTCACGCAGTAGAGACTACAGTTTAAATCTTGAACACTGTTGATCAAATAAATAAAGAGTTATTTATTTTGATAATTTTTGTATTCTCGCACATAAAACTAAATCCAATAAACTAAGTTCCAAGGTTATAATGATAGATCTTGAACAAATGTGTAGTGGACACAAGTTGGATTATGGTCAAGTATATAACCTAAACGGTCTATGGTATACGCATGAGGTTGGGAACCTCATTATGGTAACACCATGGATGCGACCCGCTTTGTATTCAGTACAAACGAGGTAATCCAACTCGTTCATGTGGTAGACATGCGAGTAGAAGCATCCTGTGCGATGAGATCGTATAAGACCGGGCTGCAAATTATTTACCTATTAGTGTAACACCGTTAACAGGATAGGTCTAATAATTTATAGATGATCATTAGTGACTTGACCTGAATCCTGAGCAAGTTATGAACTCCTGCTTATAGGGGGTTGTCTTTAGATTAGTATGGGTGAGAGTGGCTTGTAGCTGACTCAATATGCCTACCTTCTTAGGGACAGAACCTTGTAGGTAGCTGGGGACTTAACTCTGCAAGATGAAATTCACTCATTCCTAAATTAGGGAACCAAATAGGTTGTTCTATTAAGAACTGAATCCAAGTCTTGAACAACGGGGCCCCACCCTCTTACTGGTCTAAGAGGGATTACGTTTATGGTAGAACCATAGACTTGTTGTTCATTAGAGGATCAATAGTGCTTAAGGAGCAAGAGGTAATCATAGGGGTAAAACGGTAATTTGACCTAGTTGTGATTACGAACAACTTGTGAAGGGTCGACTTACATGTATTAATTATATCAATGGACACAACACAATCTACAGTGAGAAGAGTGCAACTACGAGTCTATAGTGGAGTGACCCGTAGTTAATGAATGTTGATTGATTCGATCAAAGAGTTTGATCGGTCAATCTCGTATCATTGAAGCTCATGATCTGGAGGTCCATTAGGTCCCTCCATTGGCTCAACATGGAAATATTAAGGGCATCAAGTTTGGAGTAAAAATTGAAGTGTTTAATTTAATATATGAGGAGATATATCAATTATATGTGATATAATATATAGTTTAAATATGAATTGGATTCATAACAAACTATATACATGAGAGATATAAAAAAATTGAATATTGATTCAATTTATACATATTATTTATATAATAAGGTGTAAGATACCTTATGAGCATTAGATTGTACAATGGGGATATGATGGTAATTTCTATCCTATTTCCCTATAAATAGATGCATGAGATGCACTCTTTGGTATGCCATTCCATAGAAACTCTAGTGCTCACAAATTGCTAAAAAGAGTTTTCATTCATTCTCTCATACTCTCCTAACTTCAAGAAGAGGAATCCCACCTTCCTCCCTCTCCTAGAGTCACAACGGAGAAGATCTAACGGCGGTGTGTCGAATTTGTTCGAGACCTGTAGAGAACGCAAGATCCTTGAGATCGTGAGGAGCAAGGAGCACTAGAAGAATTTTTTATCTACAAAGGTAATATGTTGTCCAAATTTCTATTATATGCTTAATAGTTAATAGTTTATGTTCTTGATTCGATTTATGTAACAAAGTTCAAGAACACGCGATTCAATTCGCTTCCGCTTCGGAATTCGATCCTATCATGCGTCAATTTAGGATTTGGGGTTGTTCTGCACATGTGTAAGTGACAAACCTGAAGAAACTAGAACATCGTTCAAGATTATGCCTATTTTAGGCTATCCCAAAGAAACGAGAGGTGGCCTTTTTCTACGACCCACAAGAAAACAAGGTGCTTGTATCAACAAATGCCACTTTCTTGGAGGAAGACCACATGAGAAACCACAAACCACGTAGTAAACTTGTATTAAATGAAGCTACAGATGAGTCAACAAGAGTTGTTGACCAAGCTGAACTTTCATCAAAGGTTGATGAAGAAGCCGACACATCTAGTCGATCTCGTTCTTCTCAATCTTTGAGAATGCTTCGACGCAGTGGAAGGGTTGTTATACAACCAGACCGCTACTTGGGTTTAGCTGAAACTCAGGTCTCATACCTGATAATGGCGTAGATGATCCATTGTCTTATAAACATGCAATGAATGACGTAGATAAGAACCAATGGATCAAAGCCATGAACCTTGAAATGGAGTCAATGTACTTCAATTCAGTTTGGGAACTTGTAGACCAACCTGAAGGGGTAAGATCCATAGGGTGAAAATGGATCTATAAAAGAAAGAGAGATGCAGCCGGAAAGGTACAAACCTGTAAGGCTAGACTTGTAACAAAGGGTTTTACCCAAAGGGAAAGAGTTTACTAGGAAGAAACTTTTTCTCCTGTTTCTATGTAGAAGGAGTTGACTATGAAGAAACTTTTTCTCCTGTTGCTATGCTTAAGTCCATAAGGATACTCTTGTCCATAACCGCATTTTATGACTATGAAATCTGACAAATGGACGTCAAGACTGCCTTTTTGAATGGTAATCTTGACGAGTGTATCTATATGTCTCAACCCGAAGGGTTCATAGCTGAAGGTCAGGAGCAAAAAGTTTGCAAGCTCAATCGATCTATTTATAGGTTGAAGTAAGCATCCAGATCTTGGAACATAAGATTTGATACTGCGATCAAGTCTTATGACTTTGACCAAAACGTTGATGAGCCTTGTGTTTACAAGAGGATCATCAACGATAAGGTAACTTTCTTCGTACTTTATGTGGACGATATCCTGTTCATTGGAAATGATGTAGGATACCTAACTAACATAAAGAAATGGTTGGCGACCCAGTTCCAAATGAAAGATTTGGGAGTGGCGCAGTATGTTCTTGGGATTCAAATTCTAAGGAATCGCAAGAACAAAATGCAAGCTGTCTCAAGCATCCTATATCGACAAAATATTGGTCCGATTCGATGCAAAATTACAAGAAGGATTTATTGCCCTTCAGGCATGGAATTCATTTGTCTAAGGAACAATGTCCTAAGACACCTCAACAAGTTGAGGATATGAGACGTATTACCCATGTCTCGGCAGTAGGTAGTCTAATGTATGTTATGCTATGTATGAGGCCAAACATTTACTATGTTGTGGGAATAATCAGTAGGTACCAGTCCAATCCAGGGTTAGACTACCGGATCGCAGTTAAAAATATCCTGAAGTATCTAAGGAGAACAAAGGACTATACGCTAATATATGGGTCTAAGGATTTGATCTTCACAGAATACACGAATTCTGATTTTTAGATCGATAAGGATTTTAGGAAATTCACATCGGGATTAGTCTTCACCCTGAACGAGGGAGCTATAGTGTGGCGAAGCATTAAGTAAGGATGCATCGCAGACTCCACTATGAAGGCTGAATATGTCACTTCTTGTGAAGCGGCTAAGGATGCTATTTGGCTAAGGAAATTCTTGACTGATTTGGAAGTTGTTCCAAATATGGAATTTTTCATCACCTTATACCGTGACAACAGTGGTGCAGTAGCCAACTCAAAGGAACCTTGTAGCCACAAACGAGAGAAGCACATCGAGAGAAAATATCATCTCATTCGAGAGATAGTGCAACGAGGAGATATGATCGTCACCAAGATTGCTTCGGAGCACAACATTGTTGATCCGTTTACGAAGACTCTCACGGCTAAAGTGTTCGAGGGTCATCTAGAGAGTCTAGGTATACGAGATATGTACATAGTGTAATCTAGGGCAAGTGGGAGATATGTAATGGGTATAAGGGATGCCCTAGCTACATATCTCGTTGAGCAATATGTACTATTTATAGAAGGTTCTTAAAAACCTTTGAAAAAGATATTTTATTTATCAAAGGTAACCAAAATCCTTTGGAAATTATATTATTCTTTATCGAAGGTGTTTAACAAACCTTTGATAAATATCTACTCTTTATCGAAGGTTCTTAAAAACCATAAAAAAAAGATGTTATATTTATCAAAAGACATTAAAATCCTTAAAAAAATATATATATTATCTTTTATCGAAGGTGTTTAAAGATCCGTTAAAAAATATCTAGTCTTATCAAAGGTTCTTAAAAATCTTTGAAAAAGAGATTATATTTATCAAATGTTACTAAATCCTTTCAAAATTATAGGACAAAATATATTTTTGGTCCATGAAGTTTGAAGTTGATGTCTTTTTGGTCCCCAAAGTTTCAAAACATACACTTTAGTCCCCCAAGTTTGCAAAATGATTCTAAATAGATCTTGATTTAACTTTAACAATATTGACTCAATTGTTAAGTGTTGATGTAATAAGATGACAGGTTTTTATTTCATTTGATTACTAGAAAATTTCATTTAATTACTTGGCAAAAACACTGAAAAATTAATTAGAAAAAATAAGACCCCGTTTGATAACTCATTTGGCTTTTGATTTTTGAAAATTAAGCTGGTTTTCTCTTATTTACTCTACAATAGTTTTCATCTCTCTTAAGGAAACATTTGGACGACTAGCCAAATTTCAAAAACAAAAATAAAATTTTGAAAACTAAAAAAAGTAGTTTCGAAAAACTTATTTTTGTTTTTGAAATTTGGCTACACATCCACATGTTTTTTTAAGAGAAATGAAAACTATTGTAGAGAAATTAAAGAAAAACAAGTTTAATTCTTAAAAACCCCAAACTAAAAAATCAAATAGTTATCAAACGGGGCCTAAACTATTAAGTAGAAGTTAAAATCATTTATAAAATGTTATAATACTCCAAATTATACCATTCATCGTTCTCCCAACACTTATTGTTCCTCTAAGATTTGGCAATTTGTTACAGAAGAAATTGAACGAATTTACAACAAGAAGAAAATATGCAGTTGGAGAAATCGAATTTGAAACCCGCTCAGATTCAAGAGAGGAATTTCTAATTTCCTTTCGTGTTTTCAAGGGTTCTTTTTCGATTTTTGCTGCTTCAAAAGTTTCTTAATCGACGTACGCAAGCACATGTGATCGAAGTAATATAAAACAACATTAGAGTATCGAGTACGAATCCCAAGAAAATTGTAATAGTTGATTGATTACTGAGATTAATTGCAAATGAATTTTGTTTAGAGAATTAGAAAAGATGAGGATTGAATTTGAACAAAATAAAAGTAACGATCGGAATTAATCACGAAAAGATAAGGGAAATTGTGAAGAATGCCTACAAGTAAAATAGGTTGATGAAATATGTCTAAAGTAATTTCAATATTGGGTTTATGGCTACCATATCTTAAGGAAGAGATTAATATAATGTTGATTTTCCAAAATACCCTAGATGGATATTCATATATACAATCATGTCATCATCATATCTATCACCTTTCACTAACTCTTAGATTCTATTTTGAAATAAAATAACGATTTTCAAAAAAAAAAAATCAAGTTCAACTAATTTTATATAAATCGCAAAAAAAGATTTGGTTGAAGGCATCCAAGCACAAAAAAATTAAGCAATGGAAGAAAATGACTAACTGGAGAAGGCAAATGAGTACTTGAAGAAGTTAGCTGGGGACCTCGAAATCATTTAGTAAGACAATCGAGAACCCTTGATCTCAAGTATAAAGGTATGGGAATAGGATTTTAAATGCATGACATTTTTTAGGACTCAAATATATAAACAAAAACAAGGTTCATTGGAAGAGACGATGAGATTTTCAAATACATCATTAATAGGATAATTATTCCTATTTACTACTAATCAACATTTGATAGATGTTGGTTGTGATTTAGGGATTCTAAATCTTGTTTTCTTACCCACTTTTAGTAGATAAGTGAAAATACCTGAGGATAAGACCTCAACCAAATGCTTGTCGGGGGTGTCGAAAGAGATATACAAGGATTGTTGTTTTATCGTTGGGGGTATCGAAAAGGATATATAAGGATTGTTGCTTGTCGTTGATATTGTGCTATAGATATTAATATATACAAGAACGTTGATATTGTGTTGTAGATATTAATATATACAAAAATGGGGTAAGTCTAAAGGAACTAGTAAGTACAAGAAAATACCATCAAAAGAAACCCTCTGTATATTTTAGGTCGGGATATCGAAAGAGATGTACAAGAATTGCTGCTTTTTCATTGATATTGTGTTGTAGATACTAATATACGCAAGAATGAGGTAAATCTAAAAGAACTAGTAAGCATGAGAAATACCATAAATTAAGCAAGATGGAGTTACGCTTATTGGTGATGAAGAACGAAAGTGGGAGGCCCAAAGATATAAACATTTCTTGGAATCCATTGGAGGTAGAGACATATGGTAGATACAATAAGATCGATATATTTATAATAATCTACATTTACTTACATAATTAATACCATTATTTTCATTTTCGGTCATCTCTAATTTGTGTGGTTTTACTTGGTTTTTAATAGTTTTATGGTATTTTAGTGCTCTAGTTTAATGGGAGTTAATTGGAAGTGTTGAAGGAAAGTTAAAGTTGTTAATTGTTTCTAACAAAAAATCATCATCTCTCTTCCTCCCGTTTTGTGTATTTATTAGGATTTTATTTAATTTTTATAAAAAAGAAAATATAGATTTGTTGGTTTAAATTTCATTTGGTTGTTATAAGGGAAAAATATAGATTTATTTTTTATTTTGGGATTTCATTTGGTTGAGAAAAAGTAGATAGGACATTTATGTCCAACAATAATTAACAAAATAATTAAAAATTTAAGTTTAGACATTTTTTTAAAAAAATAGATTTGTAGCTATTTTTCAAATTGTACTATAAGATTTTAGTCATTCTTCTAATTGCCCCAAAAGGTAACAAGGTAGATAGATATTTAGGGAATTAATTTCATTAATTGGTTATGTGATTAATCAATTGAGTAATTAACTATGGTTATCTCAATCAATTACTAAGCCTAGAAGTCTAAAATTAAGAAATCCTTTGTCGAGCTCATCTTAATCTTAAGCGTTATTAACTAAATCTCATGTCTTTCTCATTAATTAATCCACACTTGGCCTTAATGAACCTTCATAATTAGCTTCAATTTCTTTTTGTTTATCCTATGCACTTAGGCGAAAATTAAAGGTTGTGCAATGATTTTCTAAGTATAATCTACTCTGTCGAGCTGAATAATGCTCCTCCATCAATTAACCATTATTCCTTACTTTGTTAAAGGCATTAAGCACACATTGCACAAAATGATTTAAAGAGAAACCACACATAATTAAAAGCACAATTCAATTAACTACATTAATTCTCCAAACAAGAGAGCTTAACTACTCAACATTGTTGTCAATGAACCTCAATTACAGATTACAGACCAAAAACAGAGCATGAATGGAAAAACTAAGGAAATTAGAGGTAAACCCGTCGATCTACATTATTTTCCTTGATTCTCGTGCTCCAAACCTCGATCACAACATCTCGAGAAACCAAAATTGACCCCTTGATAGCACACAAAATGTGCTATTCTTAGGCTTAGATTTTTGCTAGTTTTTTGGGTTTATTTTAGGGTGTGCACGTGTTTAATTTACTGAATTTAAGGATACGGGAAAAAACGGAGCAATTTGAGAGATCTCGAAGAATTAGGGCTTGAGTGGGAGCCAAAGGAGCATAAAAGTTGAAGAGAATGGAAGAAGAGAAGCAAAATGAGCATTTGAACCCGAGCCCAGGGCGTTGAGACACCAATTTGGGCATTGAGACACTGATCTTGCTGCTTTCCCATTGTGAAAACCTGCAATGCCTTATCGATTGTGTGTGCTCCTACCATGTCTGTAGTGTCTCAACTCTGCGCACAACGTCTCAACATTGCGTTATTTTTTTAAATAGATTGCGCCCTAAGGCACGACGTTGCAACGTTGTGCCTAGCGTTGCAACGTCATGCCGATTACATTATAAATATGTTATGTTGATGCAATTCAGAGTGGAACCAAATTTGATTGATTCTTAGGCCCTATTTTCGAAACATACACTTTGAGAGGAGCTGAAGAGGATACTTTGGAGGCCGAGCACGAGAGTGGAGGCTCGAGATCTTGACGAGAGCTTGGAGACGAGGACCGACATCGACACCGAAGCATTTTTCCTCTTTTTCCTTAGTTTGTAGTTTTGTTTATGGACTCTTTTATGGATTTAGCATGTTTTGTAGTGATTATGAGTAGCTAATTTCCATAGTTAGGGGATTGATGTAGCTAGTTATGAATTTATTTTAGTAATTGATTCGAACAATGGTTGTGTTGCATTATTTTTGGTAATTCTTTCTTAATGCTTGTTTTTCTCTGGCCAAGAATAGCATGATTTATTAGTTTAAGTTAATTCGAGAGAATAGACTTAGATTATATTAAAATTGCCAAAACACTTAGTAAATCCTTACACGAGAGTGAAGGGTTCTCTGGGAAACGTTTTAAAGAAGTTGCTTAATGTCTTGTATGCTTTTAAAATCTAAATGGAGACTTTAGGTTTATCGTTATGCATGAGGTCACTAGAGCTCGAGAGAGTCTTTTGATTACCTTTATTTCTTGTTTATAATCTCACAAACAAAGTCAATTTTTCATGCGTTAAAATAATGAAGTAACTAGTGAAATTAATGCCCTAATGTTTCTCTTATCTTCGTGTCTCCACTTGTATATTTAGTTTTTGTTTTTGTTTCACCTTTGACAAATTTTATATTTTTTTAGATAAAATTAGGGATTAGTACCTTGGTAATTAATCAATCTAGAAAACTATTCCTGAGGACGATACTTGGAACTCAAATCACTATGTTAAAACTTGACCCGTACACTTGCGGTATTGAAAATTCACACGCAACAAGTTTTTGGCGTCGTTTTCGGGGAATGACGAGTATTTAGATTGGTTAATATTAGGAGAAAACTCTTGATTTCAGACTAAAGTTTTTGTTTTTGTATTTATTTTTCTTTTCTCACTTTTTGTTTTCTTTGTTTTATTTTGAGGTGCATGCGAGAGGACAAAGGTGCAAACCTTGTACCTTTGGGTCTTGAAATTGAAAGAAGATGCAGGAGACTCCTAAGAGCGAATAGAATTGATAACTTTCAAATGGCAGATCAAGTAGTTGAAAATGACCCTAAACCCATCAGGGAGTATTTCCAACATGTATTTAATTCTGAGCAAGGTAGAATAGTCCATGCCCCTATAAATGCTAACAATTTTGAATTAAAAACAAGGTTGATTCAGATGGTTAGGGAAAGTGCTTTTAGGGGGCTAGCCATAGATGACCCTAATTCTCATTTACAAAACTTTCTTGAAATCCGTTGCACTGTTAAACTGAATGGTAATCCTGTTGATTGCATTCGCTTACGTCTCTTTCCTTTTTCTTTGCAGGATAGAGCTAAGGATTGGTTGGGGTCCCTCCAACCAAGAAGTATCACTTGTTGGGAGGAGTTGGCCCAAGCCTTCCTAACAAAATTCTTTCCACATACGAAAGCTGCAAAGATGAGGACTGAGATAGGGACCTTCAGGCAGTATGAGGGAGAGCAACTATTTGAGGTGTGAGAGCAATATATGGACATGTTGAGGAGGTGCCCACAACATGGGTATCCAGATTGGTTACAGATCCAATTGTTTTATAATGGACTTTCAGGTCAGACAAGGGCCATTCTTGATGCCACTGCTGGAGGGACAATAATGGCAAAGACAGTGATAGAAGCTCGAGCCCTCCTTGAAGAGATGTCAACTGTCAGCTACCAGTGTCCTATGGAAAGAGAGAAGCCTAGACCAATAGCTGGACCTTGCCCAAACTGTTAAGATTTCGCAAATAGGGACCTCTAGCCTCTCTAGGTCCCTCAATATGTCCAAAATCGGGGTTAAATGGCAATCTGCGAGATAGCATTGAGACGTTGGACAACGTCTCAATGCTATCCTAAACGGGTCGTATAATTAAATTGTGCGTCACTAGCATCAAGATGCTAAGGACAACGTCTCACCGTTACAAACAAAAATATTCGCGCGTGCCTTTACATCAGCATTGAGACGCTGAAAACAGGGCCTCAGCGCTGATCCCTCGGCTAGACTGACTACAACAACCTTTGCTCTTATACTTAGCTCAAAATTTTCCCATTTTAAAAGCAAAACTTCATCCCGAAGCTTCCATTCTACTCATTCCTCATGAATTTGCTCGATTTCCTAAAATAAACAAGTAATCAACATAAAAGTTTGCATTTACAACACAAAACTAGCTAAATAAAGCTATAAATATAGCAATAAGTTAGTGTTATCATTTCCCTCAATCGAAAATCACATTAGAAGAAGAAGGCGACGAGAAGTCCAAACCTGAATCTAAATTCGAAGAGGAACCCCTCGAAGCTTTGAGAAGGACCATGTTCTCGAAATGGTTCATGGTTTTACAGGAAGGAAAATAAATCAAACCCAGAAACGACCTCGTTTCTTCCGTCGATCTTCAACCTTTCTTCGTGTATGCCGACAAATGCTCTATTACTGGTGCATTGCAAATGGATCGGATCGAATGGAAACAAAAGCATGAACAAGAACAAGAAGATGAAGGAAAAAAAAAGCAATCGAAAATTAGCTTGAAGTTCTTCAGGGAGGAAGAGAAGGAGGTGATTTCAAAGAAGAAAAGCTTGGTGGTGATGGATTATGATGCTGACTCTGTGAAAGAGCTGCGAGTGGATCCAATAAATGTAATGAGGATCTGTTGTTGAGATGTTGAAGTTGATTGAAGATCGAAGAAATTAATAAGAAACTTTGTGTGATTTTTTATGTTGTTTTTGAGTTAAGAGTTTAAGAGATGAAATCTTTGGAAAACAGATTTGATTTTGATGAATAGTTAAGGCATGTAAGAGATGAATGGTTTATTTGGCAATATTTTAATATTTTTAATTTATACTCAATAGTTTAGGTTTCTAAATTAACTTTTCAATTTTTTTTGCCAAGTAATCAAACGAAATATCGAAGTAATGAAATGAAATAGATCTGTCATCCCATCCATGTTAGCACTTAATGGTCGAATCAACATTCCGTTAAGTTAAAATTAAGTTAGGGACTAATTTACAATCATTTTGCAAACTTTGACTAAAGTGTATGTTTTGAAACTTTAGGGACCAAATAGATATCAACTTCAAACCTCAGAGACCAAAATTTTTGCATTTTGCCCAAAATTATATTATTCTTTATCAAAAGTATTTAAAAAAACATTTAATAAATATCTATTTTTATGGAAGGTTCTTAAAAACCTTTTAAAAAAAGATATTATATTTATTAAAGGAGAATAAAGGCTTTGAAAATTCTATTATCTCTATTGAAGGACCTTTTTTTTTTACAAACTTATTATAAAAATATTGCAAGTTTCCAACAATTTAGAAAAATATTACACTTTTTATTAGTTAGATCAAGATTGTCTCTTGAAGAGACAATCTTGTACATGTGGTTGAAGGTCTTCTATTTAAGATCTATTGCATTTTATATAAAAAAAGAAAATACACATGTACATGTACAACCTATGCCAACATTTACACAAAAACCTAAATTTGAATAGTATTTGTGTATTTGGCGTAGCATTTAAGGTTGCATGGGTTTAAGTTAGGATTATGCAAGTTTTTTAATTTATTTTATTTCATTTAGATTTTTTCTTGATTTTTAAAATTTTGAAGATGATTTTTTTTTTAAAGAATTGAAATTCAAACAAAAATATTTTCTCCTCTTATAAACTAAAATAATTACTTGTTGTTGCCAAATTTTGGACAGTAGAATACACCTGACCTCCACGTGACAACGACAGTAAATTTGCATCTCTAGGGGAGAAGAACGCAACCTGCAAGACAAGAAAACCTGGACACCGGTGTGGTGTAGTTCACACCGACTCTGATGCTTAAGTCAGAGAGAGAGTTTAGAGATTGATTTAGGAATTCTCAGGTTATGGTGGCTAGAATGAACTTACCTTCCTCTCTCCTCCTAAAAGAGATTAAATACCTCTTCTCTAGGGTTCCTTGTGGGTTTTCGTTGCCTCATGGGAAAAGGAAAGACCAAACTGGGCTGAAACAAGGTCTTCGACCATGAGGAATCGAGGCAAAGCCCAAAAGAGAGCCTTGTCATCTGGTCGGCCGAGGCCGACCACGAGCTTGGGCTTCGGTCCATGCCCCGACCCCTATTACTTGATCTCGATCATGGTAAGCCCTAATTTGGGGCGTTACCATGCTGAGGTCGACCATGTGCTTGGGCTTCAACCCAAGCACGTCTCTTCGTCTCTTCTTGCCTTGGGTCGGTCCCTTGTTCGTTCGATTCGTTTGGCTTCGTATTGGGCTTATTTCCTCGTTTGGCCCTTTGTTGTAGCTCTTTAACCAACCCTTCATTGTTGATCCAATTTCACCCATAACATTAACCCCCACTCCCTAGTTAGGATTCTGGTAGGAGCATGTGAAGCAATTGCATGGAGCCTGACTTGGGAGTAGCCTATTAATGATTGTTGCCTCAAATTGTTGCCCATCTTTATGAGGATGTTCAACCTTCTAGAATGTAAATTTCTATGGGATTCTTCTCTGGAATCAGGATTTGTGTCGTTTTCCTAGAGAGAACGTGTAGTTTTGAGTTCGTCTTCAGATACATAGCTTCAAGTAGCTTTGTAGCTTCACGCTTTTCCTAAGCGTTTCTGGAATGATGTAGCTTCATCTCGAGCTGATACCAAGAGAGGATAAGAGAGAGAAACAATGAAATAGGAATTGAGGATTGGGCAATGGACTAGACTTGAACAGCTTCGACCTCGGTCAGTCTGGTCGGCCTCGACCGGTCTGATCGCTCCGCCAAAACTTTACAGGCGTCGTTTTGTCTGTCGTGAACAGGTTCTCCTCAACCTTTATATCTTATCTTTGTGATTCTTGAATTTTCTCAGCAAATCAGCTTGGTCTCTGCTTCCCTATTTTTATTTCTCTATTTTCTGCTTCTCATTTTATTTTATTAAACCCATCGCGATGAAGGGAATAAGAGTCCCAGCACAGCGGAAGACGATAGAATCGTCGTGGTGATGTTGTGCAACTCAATTTCGTTAAAACTATCTATCACATAGAAAAGGCTAAACATGCATTCTTAGAAAAGGAAAAACAACAAGTTCATGGTACTTACTTGTTGAAGACGATCTTCAAAGTTTCCTTTCCGTTAACGAACACTTCGTGGTCTCCTCGATCTCAACGTCCTCGATCTCTTCACATGAACACCGATCGGACACCTCCAATAGGTTACACGGTTGTTCTACTTTTGAAAGAAGGAGGATTGTGGGATCCTTCCTTTTTAGTTTTGGGGGAGAAATTTAGAGAGAATTTGAGAGAGAAGAAGTTGCTTCTTTTGGTGAGAATTCCAAAAATGAGAAATGCACTAATGAACCCTTCTTGCAAAGGGGTTTATATAATGGTGATAGGTGGAGTTGAAATCTCCACCTATTTACCGTTTTACCACAACCATAGGTTATGCAAATCATATTTGCATAACCACATATTATAAGATATCTCATATCTCATTTTACAAATCACATTTGCATTATTGTGGATTTTTAAATTGAATCACATCCAATTTAATATCTCTCAATCTAATTTCTTCAAATTAGCCCTAATTCAACATTCATTAGCCACGGTAACACTCCACTAAAGTCCGTAGCTGCACTCTCGTTAGTGTAAGACATGATGTGTCCACTGATATAACAAATGCCCATGAGTCGACCCTTCACAGTTTGGTCGTAGACACTGCTAGGTCAAATTACCGTTTTACCCCTGTGTCTACTTCTTGCTCCTTAAGTCCCCACTGCTCCTCTAATGAACAACAACGTTGTAATGGTCCAACCATACACAACAACCCTCTTGTGCCAGTGAGAGGGTGGGTGCCCGTTGTCCAAGCCCTGGAGATAACACTTAAGGGAACAACCCCTCTAGTTTTCCTAAAGACGGGAACGAGTGAATTCCATCTCGCGTAGTTAAGTTCCCAGCTCCTTACTTGGTCCTGTCCCTTAGAAGATAGGCATATTGGGTGAGTAACTGTGACCACCCTCACCCGTACAAGTCAAAGGACAGACCCCCGCAGATAGGAGTCCGTAACACGCTCAGGATTCAGGTCGAGTCACTAATGGTCATCTACGAAGTTATTAGTCCATACTGTTAACGGTGTTACATCAGTAGGTCTAATAATTCACGGTCTGATCTTGTACAATCTCATTGTACAGGATGCCCTCACTCGCATGTCAACCACATGAATGAGTCAGATCACCTCGTTTGTATCTTAATACAAAGCGAGCCGCATCCATAGCGTATCCAAGATTAGGTCTCTAACCCCATCCATATACTGTAGACCGTTCGGGTCATTTACTCGAACGTGATCCTCCCTGTGTGTCCACTACACACCGTTCAAGTTCTAGTTCTCTCATATATTCAATGACCCTGAAGCTTAGTTTATTGGACAAAGTTTGTAATAAATGCGAGATACAAAATGATGAAATAAATAACCTTTATTAATTTCAAATGAAAATTTACAAATAGAACGAGATTAGGACAAACATCCCAACAAACTCCCACTTGGACTAAGCTACTGGAGCAAATACATTTCTGAAATATACATAAATTACAATGAAGTAATACAATAAACCAGGGCATTGAATACCCGTTTACATATCTCCCACTTGCCCTAGTTAGGAAGCACTCGAAGACCTAGACTCTCTAGGTGACCCTCAAACACCTTAGCCGTGAGGGGCTTTGTAAATGGATCAATTACGTTGTGCTCTGACGCTATCTGTGTGACTATCACGTCGTCGCAGTGCACAATCTCTCGTATCAGGTGATACTTTCGCTCAATGTGTTTGCCTCTCTTATGGCTCCGAGACTCTCTAGAGTTGGCTATTGCACCACTGTCAGTCATGAACTTCCTAAGCCAAACAACTTCCTTTGCATCTTCACAAGCCGCAACGTACTCCGCTTCCATAGTGGAATCAGCGATGCATCCTTGCTTGATGCTTCGCCATACTACAACTCCTCCATTCAGAATCAAGGCTTACCCCGAAGTGGATTTCCTAGAATCCTTATCGGTCTGAAAGTCAGAATCTGTGTATCCTGTAAGGATCAAATCCCCACTGCCATACACTAAGCTGTAGTTCCTCGTTCTCCTAAGATATTTCCTTTACGGCTGTCCAGTGATCTAATCCTGGATTGGATTGATACCTACTGACAATCCCTACTGCATAACAGATGTCAGGCCTAGTACATAACAGGGCATACATGAGGCTCCCCACAACTGAAGCATAGGGGATCCGTCTCATATCCTCAACCTCTTGAGGAGTCTTAGGACACTGATCCTTAGACAGGTGAACCCCGTGCCTAAAAGGCAGCAAACCCTTCTTGGATTTCTGCATCTTATATCTAGACAACATCTTGTCAATATAAGACGCTTGAGACATGGCCAACATTCTGTTCTTCCAGTTTCGGACAATCTGGATACCTAGAACACATTGAGCTTCTCCCAAATCTTTCATTTGGAATTGCGAAGCTAGCCAATTCTTTACGCTAGTAAGACATCCTACCTCATTCCCAATGAGAAGGATATCATCCACGTACAATATCAGAAATGCGACAGTTTTGTCGACGATTTTCTTGTAGACACAAGGCTCATCAACATTCTGATCAAAACCATAAGATTTGATCGCCTCATCAAACCTTATATTCCAAGACCTCGAGGCTTGTTTCAGTCCATAAATTGACCTATGAAGCCGACAAACCTTTTGCTCTTGGCCTTAGGTTATGAACCCTTTGGGATGGTCCATGTAGATGGTTTTGTCAATGTTTCCACTCAGAAAGGCAGTCTTGACATCTATTTGCCATACCTCGTAGTCATAATACGCGACAATGGCCAGAAGGATACTCATCGACTTTACCATGGCAACAGGTGAAAAAGGTTTCCTCATAGTCAACCCCTTCGACCTGGGTAAAACCTTTTGCCACTAGTCGTGCTTTGAAGGTCTTGCACCCTCCCATCTACGCCACGTTTACGCTTGTAGATCCATTTACAACCTATAGGTTTTACCCCATCCAGTTGATCCACAAGCTCCCAGATAGAATTGAAGTACATCGACTCCATTTCCTAGTCCATAGCTTTAATCCATTCGTCTTTGTCAACATCTGCCATTGTCTGATCATAGGTCAATGGATCCTCGTAGTCATCATCAGGATTGACGACTTGGGTTTCAGCTAAACCCATGTAACGTTCAGGCTGTCTAACAACACTCCCACTACGTTGAGGCATTCCCAACTCTTGGGAACGGACTTGACTTGACGTGCTAGGATCAACAACACTTGTTGACATACTAGCCCCATCAGCAACTCTTGCTGATGTACTGTCCATTTCGTTCAACATGATTTTGCTCCTAGGCAAATGATCCCTGACGTGGTCTTTCTCAAGGAAAGTAGCGTTTGTCGACACAAGCACCTTATTTTCCTTAAGATCGAAAAATAGACCACCCCTAATCTCTTTTGGGTAACCTATGAATAGGCACAATTTTGAACGGGGTTCCAATTTCTTCGGGTTTGACACCAACACGTGGGTCGAACATCCCCTGTCACACCCCCTCCTGTACTACCTGTTAACTTAGTCCGGAAGACGGCATGAAGCCAACAGACATTGTGTACCTCTTAACAATACCTGTTGACCCTGTTTTACTTGATAAACATACTATGCTCGCATATGGAACACTTTAAACATAACACAGCAGAAACTTGACAACTACTAAACATACATAAGGAGAAACTCTTCTTAAGTCTCTCTTGAAAACTAAAACGAGGAAGAGCATCCGAACTAAAAACAAGCCAAACCATTATTTACACAACCACAACTTCTAATGCACACACAACTATAACTACATAATCCCCTATCAAATAAACTACAACACATAAGGACTTGCAATACAACACCATCCACGCACAAAATATTAATCTCGTGGAGCTTTCAGCAGACTATAGCAGGATTTCAGGCACCGGGAGCTCGATCTCTACTTGAAAAGTTTAGAGCATTGAAAGTATGAGCTATGAAGTTCAGTGAGTGACTGAGTTTAAAATCTAAAAACTGGTAAATCATATCACCTGGCCATCTATGAGCATATGCATCTGTAATTAAGCATTAAATATAAACGTGTAATCATAATAAATTTCAGAAAAACCAGCAAGTATGTCGTTAAAATCTCGTAAGGCATATAAATAATACTAACCCTTATAAAAACATATACAATCCATGTTGTGTAGGGCACGCCCAGTACAACCAACGTTTACTCTACGATGTAGTGGGGCCCACCCAACACTCCCATCGTCTTTGTCGTAGTGGGGCTCACCCAGCACTCACGACAACATTGTTGTCACGGAGTACACTCAACGTCGACAACAGAAAATGACCTGTGTGCACACGGTACCATAAAGCCTCGGGCTCAACATCCCAGTCATTTACTCATTCGAGTCTCAGAAAAACACATAAAAATATTGAACATGCTTGTTTATCTTTTCTGTCGTAAAACTCAAGCTTACTAAGCTTGTTCATAAAAACTGGAAATCTTTAAATCATACTTGCTACTACATGCTTGCTCGAAATCATAACATTTTCAATAAATTTTGGTAACCAATAAGCATATGCTCACATATAAATCTTATAAAAAAATCTAGGCTCACAACGAGCACTTGAAAACATTTCTAGGAAAACATGAATGCTCATAAGTATGTGTTCAAAGGAAACATGAAGCATTGAAACCCTTTCATTCTAGTAAAACTTATATTTCTTTAAGCATAATTCAAGCATATAAATCATTTTCGAAGTTCATTTTGTCACTCACAGTGTTAGAACTAGAACCTTGGCCCGTACAC
The DNA here is from genome assembly GCA_036507285.1 of Trichosanthes cucumerina. Taxonomy (NCBI): domain Eukaryota; kingdom Viridiplantae; phylum Streptophyta; class Magnoliopsida; order Cucurbitales; family Cucurbitaceae; genus Trichosanthes; species Trichosanthes cucumerina. The sequence goes on from CM071841.1 coordinate 22,273,655, forward strand.
TCGACCTATTTCCTCTTGGCCTGTCAAACAAACCAAAACCAAGCATTAGAACCTCTAGCTCATGAGTTTCAACCTTAAAATTACAAAAACCACTCTATCATTTTTGCAGAATTTTACAGATTTCATGCCTTGATTTCAGACAACCATAACTTCTTCAATACTAAGCCAAAAAGGGTGTACTTAATACCAAACTCTTCCTTTTTTAACTCTCTAAAACTCATGTGAAGAAATGAAATTGAAATTCCCGACGAATTTGTTCGAAAATACCTCAAAATCTTCTTCCTTAAAAACAAGCTTCTGCTGTTTCCAGATTCGATTTCCTACTGCACCCCATACTTGACCTGAAATTTAAGACATCTTCAAGTCATTTTCTACTCACGTGTTCTTCATGCAAGTTGTAGAAAAGTGAATAAGCTTTCCAACCATACCTACTACAGCTTCTGATTTAAACTCTACAAATCTGCACGACCGAAACACCAGAGGTTTCTCGGATTTGAAAACAAATTTTGTCCTCTGCCTTCCTCTTCACAAATCAGTAACTTATGGTCAGAGTTTGCTCGAGCTTCCTTCACGAATTTTGTTTATATTTGAGTTAAATTTCAAGAAAATAAAACCTCAACTCTTACCTCTTCTTGTGGAGCTCAAAACGATCTAAAGATAAGAACTTGTCTGGATTGATCATAGAATTGCCATGGAACATTGAATTGAACCATTCGCTTTTCTTCTTCAACCTCAAAACCAGAAATTTCATTCTCTTCTTCTTCCTTTAGTTCTCCCCCTCGAAGCTCTTCTTTTCTTTGTTGAAAATGTGATGAAATAGGAAAGAAGGTGAGTTAAATAATCTAAAAAAAATCCTTGGCGGTGGTGTGCCTTTTACCAACATTCCACTTTCTTTTTTTTTTTTTTTATCAAGTTCGTTTTACTTCCTTCATTTTCTTTTTTTTTTCCCAACAATTTTCTTTAACTTTTCTTTTCTTCTTTTATTTTTACAACAAAACAAAACCAAACATCACTTCTTCTTTTTTTCCTTATTCTTTTAAGGAAATTTTAAGGAGAGATTTCGGGTTTACATCCCCAAATTATGAAATGGTGTAAACTGCCTTTATGACCATTCCAGAGTTCAAAAGGCGTTTCACAAACACTCTTCGACGGAACATTGTTCAAAATATAAACCGCAGTCTCCACTACGTAACCCCTAAAAGAATCAAGGAGACGAGCATAGCTCATCATCGATCGAAACATGTCCAACAGGGTTCTGTTTCTCCTCTCTGATACACCATTCTGCTGTGGCATACCAGGTGCTGAGAGTTGAGACGTAATTCCGTGTTCTATCATATAGTCCTGGAATTCAGTGTCATGTACTCTCCACCTCGATTCGATCAAAGTGTTTTTATGGTTTTACCTAACAGGTTCTCAACCTCAGTCTTGTACTCCTTGAACTTTTCAAGAGTTTCAGACTTCCTATGCATTAGGTAAACATACCCATATCTCGAATAGTCATCTATAAAAGACACGAAGTATTCATAACCTCCTCGTGCTTTAACATTCATCGGACCACAGTGGTCAGAATGTATAAGCTCAAGGGGCTCCTTGGCACTATATCCTTTTCCACTAAAAGGACGTTTGGTCATTTTGCCTTCGAGGCATGGCTCACACATCGGTAAAGAGTTTTCTTCCAATTGACTTAGAAATCCACTCTTCACTAGTCTCTCAATCCTATTGAGATTAATGTGGCCTAACCTTAGATGCCAAAGATGGGCATTTTCTTTTGGAGAAACTTTAACTCTTTTAGTTCGTGTTTCTGCAGTTTTAAATAACTCAGTGTTCAAAACGCTTTTGACTGAATTAGGCTTTAAAACATACAAATTTGACTTCAGTGAAGTAGAACAAATAAAATTACCATTTTTAGAAATAAACGCTTTATTACCATGAAAAGAAACGGAAATACATTGTTCTAAAAGACAGGAAATAGAAACGAGGTTTCTAGTAAACCCTGGAACTATGTACATATTGTCTAACAAAATGTAAATCCTACCAAAGAAAAGCTTCACTTTGCTGATCGCTGCAGCAAAGACTATCTCCCCGGATCCAACCCGAAGAGTCACCTCATCCTCTCGCAGCTGCTGCCAGGAATCAATTCCCTGAAAAAAAGAACAAACGTGGTTAGTGGCACCCGAATCCAATATCCAGGCAGAGTCACTACTCTCCACTAAACAAGTTTCAGTCACAAGTAAATCATATGTACCTTGATTCTTCCTCTCGGCAAGGAACTTGGGACAGTTTCTCTTCCAGTTGTCGTCCCCATTGCAGTGGAAACACTGTCCTTTCTCTGTAACTTCCTTAACCTTTTTGCCCTTTTGGGCGACAACTTAGTCAGCTTTACCCTTCTTCATCTTCTTCTTCCTTTTCGGGCGAGAAGGAGCAACAAATTTAGTCCCAGAGGTCGAACCCCTGTGATATGATCTGTAGGCAACATTTGCCTCAGCTTCTAGTGTCCTGATCCTCATTAAGGACTGGAAGTTCTGTAGCTCATTGAGGAGGGTAGTCAGAGTGTAGCTAATTTTTTTCACAACAACATTGCTACGAAACTGAAGAAAATTCTTCGGAAGAGTCTCCAAGATAAAGCTGACCTGGCTCGACTAATCGATGGAAGCCCCGTTTATCTCCGCCAAATTAAAGCATCATGTCCAGAACATGTTCACAGACAGACGCCCCTTCTTTCATTCGGGTGTTGAAGACGTGTTTAAGCGAATCGTGCCTGACCTGAAAGGATTGTTGTCCAAACATGTCCTGCAACGACTCCATGATCTCCTTAGCGGTGATCATCAACTCGTGCTTCTTTGCCAAGACTTCAGATAAGCTGGCAATGATATAGACCTTGGCCTTTTCATTGGCCCTGATCCATCGATCGTATGCATCACGAACACTTCGTGATGCAGTCGAGGATGACAACTGAGGACACTCCTCAGTAAGCACGAACTTCAGGTCGTTGGATACAAGAATCGTGTTAATATTATTCTTCCACGTTTGGAAGTTATCTCCCACTAATTTATCGGAAGCGAGTAAAACGATAATTGAGCTAGACATTTTAGCTGAAAAAAAAATCAAATAAAATTTTGTCTCAGTCTCGCATAAACTTTTGAAAACCAATCAAGTTTTAGCAAAATTTAATCCTATGATCCCTAGGTCATTTAAAAAATTGCAATGATATCCTAAAGGTTTAGAATGACTGTCACCGAAGGGTGAATAATAACACTCCTCCTCTAGGACGAGACTTTCTCGACCAGACCCTAATCCCAGAATAACTCGTATTCCATTAGGCGTCCAGTTACCATTATTTGGTCGAACTCATAACACTTAACGAATCCCGTGAGTGTCACCCTCAATCTTTAAGTTTCTAAGTATTCGTCCACACAATAGCCATCGAAGGGTGAACCACGAAGGAAAACCAACAAGGAACTGTATCCCTTTCGGAAATTCACGGTGTTCCGACTCCCATGATCAAGACCCTCCGAAGGGATTGTCTGGTCCAGGCCAAACTAGAAGGCAGATCATAGGGGTCTCACGGTGTGAATCGAAAGAAGACACCGTGGGTCCCGTTTTAACAGGTCCCGCTCCCACTCACTATAAGTACTCTCTCCATCCACTTTGATATTGATCCATACAAATGCCATCTGAAGGGGGACGCTCCCATTTGCGCCCGAGGCCGAGTATGGATCTCACGGTGCAGACTTAACGAAAATTTGTGGTTAGAAAATTAAATGTATCTTATACACTTTATTTCCTCCCACTCAGCACTTTATAATTTTCGGGATTGACCTAGATAAACCAGCTAAAATTTATCTAAGTCTACCAATATAACTCTTATATTGAATTATGGTTAAGTTTATAATCACATTATTCCTTAGGTCTATGTGAGTAAATTAATCAACTTTTAATTAACGACACTTACGAAAAATATAACCTAAGAATCTCCAGACCGAATTCACTCCCAGGTCGGTTTCCAGGTAGGGGTGTTCCGCAAACGTCAACTTAAATACCCCAACCTTAGACAAAACCTTCCTTAGACAGAGTTACTTATTAGTCACCATTCAAAGATTACATTTTGATTTCCTAGTTCTAATCTTGTGAGAACTAGAAAAACTAAGTATAATTATTCAAGTTCTAAACACTTTAAAACTAATAATTAACTTAGGTTACATGCATTTCTATGTTATAGTGCTTGATCATTCATCACATGAATAACTATACTATAACATAAATATTCATCACATGATCATAAATGCATGAGCATACTTTAATCTAAAAAATATAACACTTATATTTAATTAAATTAAAACATGCATTTAATTATATTATAACACTTATAATATAACCTATCATGCAAACTATATATTATAACACTTATAATATAAATGATGCATGAAAATATTTAACCTAAGGTGGGATTTAAATCTATATGACAGACACTATGCACATAGAATTTAATTAAATCATACATCTCATGCATAAAAATAATTAAATAGAAAAATGGACCGGTTTTGGCATTTAGGGGTCTTTATTTAATTAATTAACATTAATATAACCTTTATATTAATATTAATTAAGAAAATAAATTAAATAAAAGTAAATAAATACATTTTACAAGAAACCAATTAAATAAAATGAATTTAGAAAACCACCCACGAAGCCACATGCCATCATGCCCCACGTTTCTCGCGAACTAGGCGCTGGAACCGCCCTCAACGCACGTAACGTTGCAACGCTGCAGTGCTCAGCGTTACGCCTCGCGCACTCCACGCCTCGGCGTTGCAACGCTGCTCTGCAGCCAAGCCTCCACCCGCATGTGCAGCGTTGAGACGCCGATGAACAACGTCTCAACGCTGTCGACAGAACAGCAAGCACCTCTTGTTGTTCTTCGTCGATTCTCGCCCGTTTCCACTCCGATTTCTTCACAACATCTCATGCTACGAACGACACGGACTTACCGACTCGATTTACATTAAAAAAATACACAAAACACGAGCCCTTACATTGATCGAATCAACGTTAATGTAAATCTAATAAAAGTGCCAAAACTGAAAAACATCCATTTCACAAACCGACATTCATCTCATGAATTAAGGCTTAAAACCACCTAATTTTAACAAAATTAAGTTCACAACAAGAAGCCAACAACCTACCTTTGATACCAATTGAAGGGAATTAAAGTCCCAGCGCAGCGGAAGACGATCGAATCGTCGTGGTATCGTTGTGAAACTCAATTTCATTAAATTTAAACTATCACATAGTTAAGGCTAAACATGCAATTCTATAAAGGAAAACCAGCAAGTTTATAGATACTTACTTGTTGAAGACAATCTTCAAGCTTTCCTTCCGTTAGATCACGAACTCTTCGTGCTCTCCTCGTTCTCAACGATCTCGTACTCTTCACACGAACACCGATCGAACACCTCCACTTGGTTTCTCGGTTGTTCTACTTTAGGAAGAACGAAGATTGTGGGATACTTCTTTTGGTTTGGGAGGAGAAGATGAGAGCATTTTTTAGAGAGAAGAGGATGCTTCTTTTGGTGAGAAATCCAAAAATGAGCATTGTCTTAATGAACCCTTCTTGCAAATGGGTTTATATAATGGTGATAGGTGGAGTTGAAATCTCCACTTATTTACCATTTTACCACAACCATAGGTTTTGCAAATCATATTTACATAACCACATAATATAAGATATCTCATATCTCATTTTACAAATCACATTTGTATTATTGTGGATTTTTAAATTGAATCACATCAAATTTAATATCTCTCAATCTAATTTCTCCAAATTAGCGCTAATTCAACAATTAGGCTAACCTATAGTTTATTATGAATCTCATTCACATTAAACTATATAATATATCATTCATATCTCATATAAATGACATAAATATCCTTTAGTGAACTTGAACACTTCAATTCACACCAAAATAGTAAACCTTCTATTAATCCAGTTTGAGCCAACCGAGGGACCTTATGAACCTACAGTGACGAGCTCCAATGATCCAAGATTAACCTATCAAACCCAGTTAATCAACATTCATTAGCTACGGTAACACTCCACAAAAGCCCGTAGATGCACTCCCGTTAGTGTAAGACAAGACGTGTCTACTGATATAACCAATGCCCATGAGTCGACCCTTCACTGGTTGTTCGTAGACACTGTTGGGTCAAATTACCGTTTTACCCCTATGTCTACTTCTTGCTTCTTAAGTCCTCATTGCTCCTCTAATGAACAACAACGTTGCAAGGGTCCAACCATACACAACAACCCTCTCGGGCAAGTGAGAGGGTGGGTGCCCATTGTCCAAGCCCTAGACATAGCACTTAAGGGAAAAACCCCTCTAGTTTTCCTAAAGGTGGGAACGAGTGAATTCCATCTCGCGTAGTTAAGTTCCCAGCTCCCTACTTGGTCCTGTCCCTGAGAAGATAAGCATATTGGGCGAGTAACTGTGACCACCCTCACCCGTACTAGTCAAAGGACAGACCCCCACAGACTAGAGTTCGTAACACGCTCAGGATTCAGGTCGAGTCACTAATGGTCATCTACAAAGTTATTAGTCCATACTGTTAATGGTGTTACATCAGTAGGTCTAATAATTCACGGTCCGGTCTTGTACAATCTCATTGTCCAGGATGCCCCCACTCGGATGTCAACCACATGAACGAGTCAGATCACCTCGTTTGTATCTTAATACAAAGCGGACCGCATCCACAGCGTATCCAGGATTAGGTCTCCAACCCTATCCATATACTGTGGACCGTTCGGGTCATTCACTCAAACGTGATCCTTCCTGTGTGTCCACTACACACCGTTCAAGTTATAGTTCTCTCATATACTCAATGACCCTGGAGCTTAGTTCATTGGACAAAGTTTGTAAGAATGTGAGACACAAAATGATGAAATAAATAACGTTTATTAATTTCAAATGTATATTTACATACTACACGAGATTAGGACAATCATCCCAACAAAGACCTGGACTCAGTTCTTAATGGAACAACCTATCTAATTCCTTAGTGTAGGAATGAGTAGATTCCATCTTGCATAGTTAAGTCCCCAGCTACCTACGAGGTTCTGTCCCTGAGAAGGTAGGCTTATTGAATCGGCTACAGGCCACTCTCACCCATACTAGTCTAAGGACAAACCCCTATAAGCAAGAGTTCATAACTTGCTCAGGATTTAGGTCGAGTCACTTATGACCATCTATAAATTATTAGTCTTATCCTGTTAACGGTGTTATATTGGTAAGACTAAAACAGTGCCAAAACCGAAAACGCTCATTTTGCAAACCAACATTCATCTCATGAATTATAGGAAATACCCACCTAATTTTAATAAAATTAAGTGCACAACAAGAAGCCAACAACCTGGCTCTGATACCAATTTAAGGGAATAAGAGTCCCAGCGCAGCGGAAGACGATAGAATCGCCGTGGTGATGTTGTGTGGATCCGCAGAAAGTGAAAGTTGTGGTCAACTGGGAGAGACCAGCTAGTGCGACAGAGGTATGTAGTTTCCTAGGCTTGGTAGGATACTACAGACGATTTGTTGAGGATTTCTCACGATTAGCATTACCCTTAACAACTTTAACAAGGAAGAATGTTAAGTTTGAATGGTCAGATAAGTGTGAATGCAGTTTTCGTGAGTCAAAAACAAGGTTAGTTACAACACCTATTCTAACACTTCCTGTAACGGGAAAGAGTATGTAATTTACTGTGATGCTTCGAGGCAAGGATTAGGGTGTGTGCTCATGCAAGAAGGAAAAGTAATAGCTTATGCGTCAAGGCAATTGAAAAAGAACGAGTGTAATTACCCCACCCATGATCTTGAGCTAGCAGTAGTTGTTTTAGCATTAAAGATCTGGAGGCATTATTTATTTGGTGAGGTGTCACATTTTTACAGATCATAAGAGCCTGAAATATATCTTTGATCAGAGGGAGTTGAATATGAGACAAAGAAGATTGTTAGAACTGATTAAAGATTATGATTGTACCATAGAATACCATCCAGGTAAAGCAAACGTGGTAGCAGATGCATTAAGCAGGAAGTCAAGACTTCCTAAGGACGCCTTGTGTGGTATTCGAGCAATCTTTCTATGTACTCTAAGGGATTCTAAGGCAGTTGTGACTGCAGAGAATTCAGGGGGCCTCTTAGCTTATTTCCAAGTCAGGTCTTCGCTTATAGCAGAGGTTGTGATAAGACAGTCAGATGATAGTAACCTGCAGAAAATGTTTGGAAAGTCCAAACAGGGCCCAGAAGCAGAGTTTAAGATGAGATCAGACGGAGCCATAGAGAGGCAGGGAAGACTATGCATTCCAAGTTTTAGTGAGCTTAAAGATGCTATTTTAGAGGAAGCTCACAGTTCAGCTTACGCTATGCATCCAGGAAGCACCAAGATGTACAAAACATTGAAGGGGACTTATTGGTGGTCTGGGATGAAGCGGGAGATAGCTGACTATGTTGATAGATGTTTGATCTGCCAGCAGGTTAAACCAGTTAGACAGAGGTCAGGAGGACTCCTTAACCCACTACCAGTGCCGGAATGGAAATGGGAGCATATCACTATGGATTTTCTGTTTGGATTACCACGTACTTCAAGTGGACATGATGGTATTTGGGTAATAGTGGATAGACTCACTAAGACAACACAGTTTATACCGATGAAAGCGACATCTACACTTTATCAGCTTGCTATAAGCTATACGTCGACAGAATTGTGAGTCAATATGGAGTGCCAGTGTCCATAGTTTCTGATAGAGACCCGAGATTTACTTCTAAACTTTGGCCTAGCTTACAGAAAGCTACGGGGACAAAGCTGAATTTTAGTACATCATTCCATCCTCAGTTAGATGGTCAGTCAGAGAGAACCATCCAGACCTTGGAGGACATGTTGAGAGCATGTGTCCTTCAATTTAAGGGAAGTCGGGATACACACCTATCACTTATGGAATTCGCTTACAATAACAGATATCAGTCGAGTATTGGGCATGGCTTAATTATTGCTAGTTTTAGGATAATTTAAGGGTTTTGATGTGTTTAAATCAGTGAATTTCAGGTAAAGTGCTCAAACAAAATAATTGGAGACGTTTTGGATCACTCGGGATCGAAACGAGGCTATTTGGAGCTAAAAATAACATCATTTAGAAGTAGAAAGATTAATCCAAGCTTGAAGACCCGAGGTGATGTCGTTGCAATGTCGTGCTTGCTGTTTAGAGGCATTGAAGACCCCAGGCGATAGCGTTGCAACGCTGCCTTGCAGCATCGCAACACTATCTCGATAAGATGACACACTTGAAGAACCGCACAGAGGGTGTTGTAACGCTGCCTTACAGCGTCGCAACGCCACTTCGATAAGAGGCGCGCACGTTAGGGTAGCGGCGTTGCAACACTGCCCTCAACGTTGCAACGCCATCAAGACATTCCATATATGCCAGCCGCCTAGGGTACAACGTTGCAACGCTGTCCCTAGCGTTGCAACGCTGTACCGATTGAGCCTATAAATAGAACATTATGCATTCTTGTAAAGGGAGCCGAATTTGGTAGATTTTTGCCCCTATTTTCGAAATACACTTTGTAAGGAGAGAAAAGAGAGCGTTTTGGGGAGCCAAAGCATTCGTGGAGGTTCGAGATCGAATACGGGAGCTTAGAGACGAAGGACCGACATCAACACATAAGTTTAATTTCCTTTTCTTTCAGATTGTAATACCGTTCTAAGACGTTTTCTACATGTTTAGCTTGATTTTCAAGTGATTTAGAGTAGCTAAATGTTGTAGTTAGGATTTGATTTGCTTGTGAAGACTTATTTGCTATGTATTGAGGCATGTTTTGTTCTTATTTTTGGCAATTCGTTCTTTAACTCTTAAATTTGTTGGTTTAAGTGGACTCGAGAGATAAAACTTGAATTAGAGCAAAGTTGTCAAAACTTTTAGAAATCTGGCATGAGAATGACCTAGAAATCTTAGGGAAACACATTAAGAAGTTGCTTAATGTCGTGCATGTTGTAGGTTCATATGGAGACTATGGAGTTTATTGCATGTGCGAGGCTCACTAAGAATCGAGAGGTTTTCTTGAGTATCTTACTTCTTGTTTATAAATTCATCTCATTGGTTCATTGCATATGTTAGTTAAGTCATTAACTTGTAAAATCACTTTCCTCAAATCTATCAATTCGTGTCTCCACATGTTAGCTTGTTGTTGTCTTTACTTTCAATCACCTATCCATGTTATGTTTCTTTAGCTAAAATTGAGAATTAATATCTTGGTAATTAATTCATCTAGAAACCGATTCTCGAGGATGGTACTTGGACTCTTAAATCACTATACTAAAACTTGACCCGTACACTGCGGTATTACAATATTATTTGACGCAACAAGGCTCTGTATGGAAGACCGTGTAGAACGCCTGTATGTTGGAATGAAGTAGGAGAGCGGAAGCTAATCGGTCCTAAGTTGGTACAAATTACTATGGAAAATATTAAGGTAATCAGGGAGAATTTGAAGGTAGCACAAGATCGTCAAAAGAGTTACGCAGATAAGCGACGAAAAGACTTAGAATTTCAGGTCGGAGATCAAGTTTTTTTGAAGTTATCTCCGTGGAGAGGTGTCCTTCGCTTTGGCAAGAAAGGTAAGTTAAGTCGTAGGTATATTGGTCCTTATCAAGTAACGGGACAAGTTGGGCCAACAACCTACAGACTGGAGTTGCCAGCAGAACTATCTCGAGTACATGATGTTTTTCATGTGTCCATGTTAAGGAAGTATATTCCAGATCAGACTCATGTGTTGCAAACACAACCAGTTGAGTTGAAAGAAGACATGAGTTACATAGAGGATGCAGTTCAAATCCTCGACAAAAAAGAACAAGTTTTAAGAAACAAGACAATCCCACTCGTGAAGGTTCGTTGGAGACATCACGGAGTGGAGGAGGCAACCTGGGAGTTAGAGGACCAAATGAGGAAGAAGTATCCGACGATCTTCACCTAAGGACTACTAAAATTTCGAGGACGAAATTTCTAAAGGGGGAGGTAAGTTGTAAACTCGAGATCTCTCTTTGGAATTTCCTAAAAAATAAAAATAAAGAAAAGATAAAGGAAGAAAGAGATAAAGGACAAAATTAAAAAAAAAAAAAAAAAGGTAAAAGACAAATTTCACCTCCAAAGCTATTCCAACTATTTTTAAATCATTTCCATCTCATTTTATCACAAATTAAACCAGAGCTTCGAGGAAAGGGTTTGAGAGAAGAAAAAGGAAGAAATATTTTGGTTTTGAGATTTTAAGAAGAGTTTCTCCTTATGTATGTTTAGTAGTTGTCAAGTTTCCACTGTGTTATGTTAAAGTGTTGCATATGCGAGCATAGTATGTTTATTAGGTAAATCAGGGTCAACAGGGATTGTTAAGAGGTAAACAATGTTTGTTGGCTTCTTGCCGTCTTCCAGGCTAAGTTAGCAAGTAGTACGGGAGGGGGTGTGACAACTTACTTGTTGAAGACGATCTTTAAAGTTTCCTTTCCGTTCACGAACACTTCGTGGTCTCCTCGATCTCAATGTCCTCGATCTCTTCACACGAACACTGATCAGACACCTCCAATAGGTTACACGGTTGTTCTACTTTTCGAAGAAGGAGGATTGTGGGATCCTCTCTTTTTAGTTTTGGGAGGAGAAATTTAGAGAGAATTTGAGAGAGAAGAAGTTGCTTCTTTTGGTGAGAATTCCAACAATGAGCAATGCACTAATGAACCCTTCTTGCAAAGGAGTTTATATAATGGTGATAGGTGGAGTTGAAATCTCCACCTATTTACCATTTTACCACAACCATAGGTTAAGCAAATCATATTTGCATAACCACATATTATAAGATATCTCATATCTCATTTTACAAATCAAATTTGCATTATTGTGGATTTTTAAATTGAATCACATCCAATTTAATATCTCTTAATCTAATTTCTCCAAATTAGCCCTAATTCATCAATTAGGCTAACCTACAGTATTATGAATCTCATTCACATTAAACTATATATTATATCATTCATATCTCATATAAATGACATAAATACCCTTTAGTGAACTTGAACACTTCAATTAACACCAAAATAGTAAACCTTCTTTTAATCAAGTTTGAGCCAACCGAGGGACCTTATGGACCTACAGTGACGAGCTCCAATGATCCGAGATTAACCTATCAAACTCTTTGACTCGGTTAATTAACATACATTAGCTACGGTAACACTCCACTAAAGCTTGTAGCTGCCCTCCCGTCAGTGTAAGACATGATGTGTCCACTGATATAACCAATGTCCATGAATCGACCCTTCATAGGTTGTTCGTAGACACTGCTGGGTAAAATTACCGTTTTACCCCTGTGTCTACTTCTTGCTCCTTAAGTCCCTACTGCTCCTCTAATGAACAACAACGTTGTAATGGTCCAACCATACACAACAACCCTCTTGTGCCAGTGAGAGGGTGGGCGCCCGTTGTCTAGGCCCTGGAGACAACACTTAAGGGAACAACCCCTCTAGTTTCCCTAAAGGCGGGAACGAGGGAATTCCATCTCGCGTAGTTAAGTTCCCAGCTCCCTACTTGGTCCTGTCCCTGAGAAGATAGGCATATTGGGTGAGTAACTATGACCACCCTCACCCGTACTAGTCAAAGGACAGACCCCCGCAAACAGGAGTTCGTAACACGCTCAGGATTCAGGTCGAGTCACTAATGGTCATCTACGAAGTTATTAGTCCATATTGTTAACGGTGTTACATTAATAGGTCTAATAATTCACGGTCCGGTCTTGTACAATCTCATTCTACATGATGCCCCCACTCGCATGTCAACCACATGAACGAGTCAGATCACCTCGTTTGCATCTTAATACAAAGCGGGTCGCATCCACAGCGTATCCAGGATTAGGTCTCTAACCCCATCCATATACTGTAGACCGTTCGGGTCATTTACTCGAACGTGGTCCTCCCTGTGTGTCCACTACACACCGTTCAAGTTCTAGTTGTATCATATATTCAATGACCCTGGAACTTAGTTTATTGGACAAAGTTTGTAATAAATGCGAGACACAAAATGATGAAATAAATAACCTTTATTAATTTCAAATGTAAATTTACAAACAGAACGAGATTAGGACAAACATCCCAACACGCGAGACTTAGCTCGGATTTTTAGGTTGCTCAGATTAATTAATCAAGTTCATTTTATGGACCTAACTAATTTCCTGGGCGTGTGTCCTCCACATATAAGCGGAGTTTGGCATTCATCACGCTCTGTTTGGCTTTATGTAGCTTGCTTCGTCATGCTAAATAGAGACCCATCGTGAGATTTTTCTCAGATTTTTGGGTTGCCAAGATAAGTTAACCAAACCCTTTTGTGATTCAATCAACCTTCCAGGGTGCTTCCTCTGATCCTAAATGCTCAAGAGTTTTGCGTGTTTCGTGCTTTATTTGCACGACATAATCCGCCGTATGTGGAGTAGGCTCCAGATTTTGGCTCTAATTCTGATGATTGATCTTGTCTTCCTCGCTTCTTCTTGTGATTGAGTGATGGAAAGAGCTCGACTACCACCATGAGAATGTGTTCTAATGCCAGTGGTTAGCCTCGACTGGTGTGGTCAGCTTCGACCAAGGTGGTCGGCCTCAGCTAAGGAGGTGATCGACCTCGCCATATAAGGTCGACCTCGACCACATGAGGTTGGCTTTGACCATGTCGTCAACCTCTCTTTTCCAACCCCTATCTCATGTGGTTTCTCTAACTCAGGATTATGTCGCTTCTATTCTCAAGATAGATCTAATAGGAGTGGAGGAGCATATGAATGAGAGTTGGTTGTATTTTGCTCACACTTTTTTATCTTTTTAATCTCAACACAAGACTTTTATTTCTCTATTCGTCGTTCTTGTATCTCTATAATGAATTATAATTCAAAAAGATCAACTCTGACAAATAGAATTACAAGTCTTACCAAGCGAGAAAAATTGATAAAAAGGGTGCAAACTTTGTCAAACAAGAAAAATTGACAAACAGGTCTCTCATTCATGAACTCAAACCACAAAACTAGGAGAAATAACTTGCAGTATGGTCGGCCTCGGCCTCGGGCTCTCCTCGTTGTCAGCCTCAACCTACTGTGGTCGGCCTCGACCTCTCCTCGTCGACCTCAACCACAGACTAGAATTTGTCTTGAGTTTGTACTACGTAGCTTCTGCTTTTTGTTCGATAGAGAGGCATATCTCCTATGTAGCTTCTGCCTTTTGTTTAATAGATAGGCATATCTCCTACGTTGCTTCTGTCTTTTGCTCCATAGGGAAGTGTATCCCCTCAGTAGCCCCCTTCTTAAGTAGGAGTTTTTGTTGAACTCATGCTTCAGTGACACAACTTACAGCTTGGAAAAGATAAGTCTATTGCTAATAGAACTTCAATCTTACATGGATCGATGGAATTAATAAAATTAAATCCACCTTTCTTTATCATGTAGATCAGTGTATTCCTTGAAGTAACCATTACAGATTAGGGAGCAACACATAAAAGAGAAACAAAACTGTCAAGCAACTAAGTGAAACAAGCAATGCCAAGGATAAACTCAAGGAAAGTAAACTACGCCTAAAGACAAGAAACAGGAAGTGCCCACAGCCTCATCAGGTCATCGTCGTCGTCAACTGCCTCAGAGTTTCATACCTACAACCAAAAACAACAAAGTAGACGGGTGAATATAAAAATACTCAGTAAGCAGCCCACTCACGTCCAAACAAGCTAACCTGCAAGCAACGCAACCACAGTGGCACCTAGATCTCAACTCAAGACAGCAGGACCCCCTGTCCACGGCTCCACGTCCAACTTTCCTAACCTTAGTTCAATTTGACAACCCGGGTTTGCGACTAGCAATGAGAAGAGATAACGCTCACTCATGCCCTAGATTTGGGGTTTCACCCCTCAAGCCATGCACTAGATGGAGGGCACGTCCGTACGACTCTCGAGCTCGTCTGATTCCATCGTCGAACGAGCACCGTGACCCGCTCCTGCTCATAGGGATAACGTCCTGGAGCCATTGTGTCGAGTGGAGGGTCTCTCCCCCTGCCACCCATCTCATAAAGGGAATCCATCCCTCACGCCATGTACTAGATGAAGGGCACGTTTGTACGACTCACGAGCTCATCGGGAATCACCCCTAAACCCTCTCGTCGAACGAGCACCATGACATGCTCCTGCTCATAGGGATAACGTCCCAGAGCCATCGTGTCAAATGGAGGGTCCTCCCCTGCCACCCATCTCGTAAAGGGAATCCACCCCTCACGCCATGTACTAGATGGAAGGCACGTCCGTACGACTCTCGACCTTGTCGGGAATCACCCCTGAACTCTCTCGTCGCACAAGCACCGTGGCACCGCTCCTGCTCATAGGGATAACGTCCCGGAGCCATCATGCCAAATGGAGGGTCTCCGTCCCTACCACCCGTCTCGTAATCTCGTCGAATGGTGGGTCTCTTTCCCAACCATCTGTCTCGTAATCTTGCCAAACCCGAAGCTTGAGACTAACTACAAAGGTTCGAAAGTAGGGGCACGAGTCCTATAACATGGTTCTAAGGTATCCTAGGCCTTACAAGTCCCTAGGTTTTTCCCATACCTAGATACTCCTAGAAGTAATCAACATCAAGACATACCAAGCTCGATTCATGTAATCAAGTCTAGATAATACAGTTCTCGCAATGAGCTAAACAACTCCGTACAGGACAAAACTCAAGCAGGATATCCAAGTACAAGATACAACAACACAACATACGAAAAATCCAGAATATTCCAAGCTAGATAATCACGAGTACGAATTTAATCCTAAGCAGGCATGCAAACTACCAGGATCCAACAATTCAGTACAGATAAATCTTTAATCACACAAGTCCGACCGCTTATGAACTTTCGTGCAATTCCAAACGACTACATACCTCGGGTCGGAGTTCCACCAACGCAACCTTCACTTTTTAACCAGAGGCAACCCTGCCCTCGAACATGTGCCAAGAAAACTAAACCTCACCTGACTATTCAGAAGTGTTATTATTTTGAGCTCGACGGTTTACCAAACCTTTCTAACCCCAAACGTCGATGTCATTCCAAAACCTTAGGCACCTGCCCAGCTAGAGTTTACTCATGACTCACAAACTCCACATACAAACCTCGAGATGGAACCCGAGCATTGTACCACTTTTCAACCACAACAGTCTTAGACCCACAATGTTCGTTCTTAACTTATTACGATCAAAGGCTTTAAGTCTCACCCTTAACTTGAAGCCTTAAGCCCGCCCCTATTTCCATAACAATTACTTTCTTAATCCATTCTTAGTTCATACAGTACTAGCCCAAACTCAATATCAACTATAAGTTTCATAACACCATTTCAACGCATTAAATCAAAATTCACGAATTACCATAATCAAACAAAGAAAATGATAACTTTCAGGGGCTTAATCTAGTTGACTACTTACCTCACTACGAGTCCAAGAACAAGGGATTTCCAGCTCCTACTAAAGCGATAAAAAGTAACCTATAAGAATTTAAATCAACCAATACATGAAATTCACAACCTTGACACTTAACCTCAAACATCAACTTCGAGCTTTAATTCCAGAGGTTACCTTACATAGAACAACAATAGGAGTTGTCGGAAAGCAGCTTGCTTTAATCCAAACTCGTCCAAAATGGCCTTTAGGTCAGATG
Organism: Trichosanthes cucumerina; assembly: GCA_036507285.1. Taxonomy (NCBI): domain Eukaryota; kingdom Viridiplantae; phylum Streptophyta; class Magnoliopsida; order Cucurbitales; family Cucurbitaceae; genus Trichosanthes; species Trichosanthes cucumerina. The sequence continues at coordinate 22,290,386 of CM071841.1, forward strand.
GGTGCCCTGGAATTTAGTTCGACAATCTAAGGGAAGCATTAAATGACCATTCACTAAACAAAACACCCTTTAAAGCTCAACAAATTCTCCTTTAAGCAGCCGGAAAGTTACCCAAATAAATTCCTCTAACATGAGCGCCTCCAACCTTGGTCGAATTTGTGTCACCATTGAGCTTGACTCCAAATTGTCTAAACTCGCGAATCCAAGGCTCAAGCATCAAGGGTAATCGACTTCAATCTTATCCGAACAGGTTGCACGCTCACAGGCTCATTGGAACGCAATTGAAACTACGATCTTCCTGCTTGCTGTGCAAATCGCGCGAGGGAAGGGAAGACATAACGGAACCGACGGTGTTCGCGAAGGGAAGAAGAAGAAGAATGGCACCGGCGACACCTGAAGTCCAAAGCAGATGAAGAAGAAGAAGCAACGACGACAGAGTCACTGTTTGGACGTCGGCTGCGTCACGAAGACAAGAAGAAAATGAAGGGACCGACAATACCTCCGATTAACAGTGCGAGAAGACGCCGATGACGAGAAGAGAGAAGGAGAAAGAAAGGTTAGCGCCTTGGGACGGCGAGGTTGCAGCGGCAACGATGAAAAGAAGAAGAGGGAAAACTTTGGGGAGGGGCGTGCACACGACAGCGGGAAGAAGAAGAGGAAGAAGGTGATAGGGGGGCGTGCTCAATCGAGGGGTTTCCCTCAATTTCCTTTTTTTATTTTTTTTTAAATAAAACCCTTTTTCTAAAATAAATTTTCCTTTTCTAAAAAATTATCCTTATTTACTTTAAACTTATTTCCAAATTACGAACAAGTCCAAAATCAAATTTTGAGAATTTTAGAAGTTACCTGAAATTTACTAGGCATTACATCCTCCCCACCTTAAGAACTTTCGTCCTCGAAAGTGGTTAGTCCTTGAACAACTCGGGCTAGTTCGCCCTCAACTTGCCCACGCTCCCAAGTCGCTTCCTTAAGCTGATTGTTTTGTCATAGGACCTTGACAAGGTCGATTTCTTACTCCTCAACACTTTTTCTCACAAGCTAAGATTTCCATTGTTCTCTCCTTGTAGCTAAAGTCCTAATTGACCTGCAGTGGCTCAAAATTTATCACGTGGGATGCATCTGGCATATAGCCTCACAACATCGACACAGGGAACACGGCATGCACGACTGCTAAAGATAGTGGCACAACCAAAAGGTACGTGTTGGGTAAAATTATATTGCAATACCGCAAGTGTACGGGTCAAGGTTTAGTATAGTGATTTGAGAGTCCAAGTAACGTCCTCGGGAATGGGTTCCTAGATTAATTAATTACTAAGATACTAATTCTCAATTTTAGCTAAAGTAACAAAACATAGATAGGTGATGAAACAATGATTAAAGACAAACAAACACGTGAAGACACGAATTGATAGATTTAGAGGAAATTGACTTTACAAGTTAATAAATTAATTAACACATGCAATGAACTAATGTGATGATTTTAAAAACAAGAAGTAGAATACTCAAGAAAATCTCTCGATTCTTAGTGAGCCTCGCACACACAATAAATTCTAAGTCTCCTTAAGAAATCTAAAGCGTGCACGACATTAAGCAACTTCTTTATGTGTTTCCCTTAGACTTCTAGGTCATTCTCATGCCAGACTTCTAAGAGTCTTGACAACTTTGTTCTAATCTAAGTTTTATCTCTCGAGAACACTTAAACCAATAATATCACAGAGTTAAAGAACGAATTTCTAAAAATAAAGAACACAACATACTTCAATACATAGCAAATAAGTCTTAACATGCAAATCAAATCCTAACTACAATAGTTAGCTGCTCTAAATCACAAGAAAACTAAACTAAAAGTGTAGAAAACGTCTTAAAACGGAGTTACAATCTGAAAGAAAAGGAAATTAAACTTATGTGTCGATGTCGGTCCTTCGTCTCTGAGCTCTCGTCTTCGATCTCGAACCTCCACGAAATCTTTGGCTCCCAAGGATTGCTCTCTTTCTCTTCTTACAGAGGGTATTTCGAAATTAGGGTCAAAAGTCTATCAAATTCGGCTCCCTTTGCAAGAAGAATCAAGGTTGTATTTATAATGTTCTTCAGTACAGTGTTGCAATGCTAGGGACAGCGTTGCAATGTTGTACCCTAACCGCGTATCATCTATGGAAAGCATCGGCAGCGTTGCAACGTTGCTACCTTAACAAGCGCGTTCCTATCGATAAGGCGTTGCGACGCTGCAAGGCAGCGTTGCAACGCCCTCTGCGCGGCCTTTCAGCTTGTGTTCCTATCGAGATGGCATTGTGACGCTGCAAGGCAGCGTTGCACGCTATCGACAAGGGTCTTCAGCGCCTCAAAGCTACAATCACAGTGTTGCAACGCTACCACCTCGGGTCTACTAGCTTGAATTGGTTCTTCTACTTCCAATTGGTATTATTTTGAGCTCCAAATAGCCTCGTTTCGATCTCGAGTGATCCAAAATGTCTTCAATTGTTCTGTTTAAGCTCTTAACCTGAGATTTAGTGATTTAAACACATAAAAGCTCTAAAATCATTATAAAACTAGCAAAATAATTAAGCCTAAGGATAACACATTTTGTGTGCTATCAAACACCCCCAAACTTAAACTTTTGCTAGTCCCGAGCAAAAACAGAATTAAACATGAGATTGTTCTTATACATACATTTGATTCAGGCCTCACAGAGTTTAAAAGAAAAAAATTGGCAATCACAGGAAACAATCAAACACAACACTTCAATGAACAATTTAGACTCTTTCCTAAGTGTTCCTACGTGTGTGTGTGATTAACTTATGTTCCCTTCATTTTTACTAAGCCCGGATCAACATTATTAGGCTCTCCATTCATCTTCTCCCTACACTGGTCATAATTACTAATCCTTGAGCCTCCTTACATTCAAGAAATAAACAACTTTACTTAGTACTTAATCTTTTTTTTTCGCTTTTTATATTTTCTTCTTTTTTTTTTTGTGCAAGGACTCTAGCTTTCACACATTCACTGTAGGGACCCTTACCCAGAGCACTTGCTCAATGAGTGGCCTAACTGATCACAGTGAAGGTAGCTCTTTTTGCCCTCACATATTTTTTTATTTAACAAACAGAAAACAAAAACAACTACTTCACATAGTATACATATCATGCACTTCATAATATCATTCACCTTATCTTGCAGTTCAACTCTCAAATTAGCTCTTAGACCTATGGAGGTGACATTAAACTTCTAAGCTTATTAACTTTGTTCTAAGAATTTCAAAACTACAGGAACACGGGCTATGTGCATAAGAGTGCAGGAAAAACTCAAGAACAAATTTTAAATTAACTTAAATGCATATCATGCTCTCAAGTTTCAACAGAATCACAAAAATTTCCAATTAATTCTCATCCTAGGCTATCTTAATCATACTTATGCAAAAGATCAATCAACAATTCAGCATATACTCCGGACAATCACAACAGATAAACAACATCCCACCCCCAAACTTAAACTAAACATTGTCCCTAATGATTGCAAAATAAGCTCAAAGCAAGTATAAGGGCAAGAGTAAACAATACTGCCCTGAGTTATGGAGATCTTTATTATTTTCTAAGTTCCTTGGATAGCGAAAACATGTGTGTCGGAGATCCTCAGAACGGTAGCATGGATTTTAACGAAGGAAGACATCATCACAACCTACAAAGCAAAACAAGGAAATTATGAGAAAATAACAAACAACTAAAATAAACTAAAAACAGAAAATAGAAATAACCAAATAGTATAGCTTAGGTTACCTCCCAAGAAGCGTTTTCTTTAACGTCTTTAGCTAGACTGTACTCCCTCAAGGTGTTTCTTTTCTATCTTGCAGGCTCGGAGTAATCTGTTCATCTGGCTGATCTGAGTCTCGATATTCTTTATTGCAGCTCCATGACTAGTCACTATACCAGATAGACTAGTGACTGCATTCTCCAGCCGGTTGGACCTACTTCTGGATTCAGCTATGAAGGAGTGCATTGTTTCTTCCAGAGCTGGTTTCCTCTCAGATGTAGAAGCATACCCTGTAGGAGGGTTCAACACATTCTTATTGTTAGCATAAGAGAAATTTTCATGATACCTCAAACCTGGATTATAATGTGTTGGAAGGTTATTCTGAATCTAGTTTCCTCCATAGGTATTGCTCCTGTTGTTCAGATAATGTAGTTGCTCCAAAGTAGAATCTCCATTGGGCTTGGAGCATTGAGAGGGCATCACTGTTTGGGGTGATCCTACAAAATTATTCAGAGCATGAGTGAGGATGCCATATGAGATCTAAGGTTACCTCATCCAGTTGATACAATCCAGCTACTGGCTTAGATCTGTCATTGTTTGTAGGCCACTAGTAGCTGGCGGTTGACACTTCCTCGAGGAGAGCACGTGCTTCTGGCACAGTCTTTGCCATGAAAGTCCCTCCAGCAATGGTATCCAGAATGGTCTTGGTCTTACCTTCTAGTTCATTATACAACAATTGTACCTGGAGCAAATCTGGGTAGCCATGTTGTGGGCACCTCCTGAGCATGTCCTTCTACCGTTCCCAGGCCTCAAATAGTTGTTCTCCCTCCTGCTGCCTGAATGTTCCTATCTCAGTCCTTAACTTTGCAGCTTTCACAGGTGGAAAGAATTTGGTCATGAAGGCTTGGGCAACTCCTCCCAAGAAGTGATACTGCTCGGTGGGAGAGATCATAACCATTCTTTAACTCTACCCTGCAAAGAGAAAGGAAAGAGACGTAAGCGAATACTATCAGTAGAGATACATTTCATTTTAAGTGTACCACAGATTTCTAAAAAATTTTGCAAGTGTGAATTAGGATCTTATGTGGCTAATCCTCTGAAAGCACCTTCCCTAACCATCTATATAAGCCCTGTTTTAAGTTCAAAATTGTTAGCATTTATGGGGGCATGGACTATTCCAGCCTGCTCAGAATTAAACACAGGTTGGAAATACTCTCTGATGGGTTTAGGGTTATTGATTAACTCCTGATCAACCATTGTCTGAGATTCTGCTCTTCGTTCCCTTAGGAGTCTCCTGCAGGTCCTCTCGATCTCAGGATCAAAAGGGTGCAAGTCTGCAGCTCTACCCTTGGGCATACACCTGGAGGTACAAAAAAAAAAAGATTAGAAAAACAACTAGGAAAGGAAAGAAAACATAAAAATAAAGAAAACATAACAACAAGCAACATAAAACATAAAACTTGGGTTACCTGCCAAGAAGCGCTTTCTTTAACGTCTTTAGCTAGACGGTGACTTATCAGGGCACATAAAACTGCTCATATTTCTTCGGGCCCTTCTTGCTTGAATCGATATAGCCTTCTAAGTCTAAAAGGTTATCCTGTTTCTCCTGGGCACCAGACAAATAATTATTTTTGGTATTTTTGTTTATCAACATAAAAGAACAAAAATCAAAACAAGACTCGTGAAGGCAGGACAAATGGCTATCAAGATTAAAGGAAATTTCTAGAGATAAAAGGGAAGAGGACTTCTCAGCCTCGTGATTGTCTCACCATTGTCTACCTAACAAACCTGATTATGGTGTGTCTCAGTCTCCTCCAACCTATCCTCACTATCGTACGAATAAGTCGTCCTAGGTGGCACCTCCTCAGTGGTAAGGATAAGAAATTGTTCCTGTAAGGCCTTAAGAGAAATTACTAGTTGATTAAGATAATGATCTCTTTCCTGTACTATTTTCCAAAGTCCTACCACCTCAGCATCTAACTTATCCAACCTCTCTAATTCATTATGAGCCAAATTTTTAATTTTCAATTCTAAAATATATTCCATTAATTGGTCCACAAGAGAAGATTTTTCTATAGGTTGGTCAGGGTACGAAAAATTACGGTTCCAAGTGCCTAAATAACTACCATCATGTGAATTTTCATCAATTTTCGGTACAGAATGGTAAAAATTAGACAAATAGTATTAAGAGAAATCATGATGCACATATCTAAGGTCCTCGGAGGGACAATAGTTTGATGGAGAATCGAAATCATGCAAAGTCAAACTTGAAAAATCAGTAAGTCAAATCAAGACTTCTACACAATAGCAACACAACCAAAAATAGGGGACAAAGACTAAAAAACACACAAAATTAAAATAAATAAGGAAACTAACGACAAACACACAATGAAACAAAAAAAGAAAGAAAACACAAACACACTTTAGTCTAAAATTTAAAATTTTCTCCTAATATTAATTAATCTAAATAATCGTCATTCCCCAGAAACGGCGCCAAGAACCTTGTTGCGTAAAATTATATTGCAATACCGCAAGTGTACGGGTCAAGTTTTAGTATAGTGATTTGAGAGTCCAAGTAACGTCCTCAGGAATGGGTTTCTAGATTAATTAATTACTAAGATACTAATTCTCAATTTTAGCTAAAGTAACAAAACATAGATAGGTGATGAAACAAAGATTAAAGACAAACAAACACGTGAAGACACGAATTGATAGATTTAGAGGAAATTGACTTCACAAGTTAATAAATTAATTAACGCATGCAATGAACTAATGTGATGATTTTAAAAATAAGAAGTAGAATACTCAAGAAAATCTCTCGATTCTTAGTGAGCCTCGCACACACAATAAATTCTAAGTCTCCTTAAGAAATCTAAAGCGTGCACGACATTAAGCAACTTCTTTATGTGTTTCCCTTAGACTTCTAGGTCATTCTCATGCCAGACTTCTAAGAGTCTTGACAACTTTGCTCTAATCTACGTTTTATCTCTCGAGTCCACTTAAACTACAATATCAAAGACTTAAAAAACGAATTGCAAAAAGTAAAGAACACAACATACTTCAATACATAGCAAATAAGTCTTAACATGTAAATCAAATCCTAACTACAACAGTTAGCTACTCTAAATCACATGAAAACCAAACTAAAAGTGTAGAAAACGTCTTAAAACGGAGTTACATTCTGAAAGAAAAGGAAATTAAACTTATGTGTCGATGTCGGTCCTTCGTCTCTGAGCTCCCGTCTTCGATCTCGAACCTCCACGAAATCTGTGGCTCCCAAGGATTGCTCTCTTTTCTCTTCTTACAGAGGGTATTTCGAAATTAGGGTCAAAAGTCTATCAAATTCGGCTATCTTTGCAAGAAGAAATAAGGTTGTATTTATAATGTTCTTCGGTACAACGTTGCAACGTTGTACCCTAACCGCATATCATATATGGAAAGCATCGGCAGCGTTGCAACACTCAGAGTAGCATTGAAACGCTGCTACCTGAACAAGCGCGTTCCTCTCGATCCGGCGTTGCGACGCTGCCTCGACAGGGGTCTTCAGCGCCTCAAAGCTGCAATCACGGCGTTGCAACGCTCTGCATGGCGTTGCAACGCCACCACCTCGGGTCTACTAGCTTGTATTGGTTCTTCTACTTCCAATTAGTATTATATTTAGCTCCAAATAGTCTCGTTTCGATCCCGAGTGATCCAAAATGTCTCCAATTATTCTGTTTAAGCTCTTAACCTGAAATTGAGTGATTTAAACACATAAAAGCTCTGAAATCATTATAAAACTAGCAATAATTAAGCCTAAGAATAGCACATTTTGTGTGCTATTAGTACGCCACCGAACCAATCTGCTCTAAGATCTCGAATGGCCCGATGAACCTAGGGCTCAACTTTCCTTCCTTTCCAAATCTCAACACGCCTTCCATAGGTGCACCTTTAAAAAAGTGTAATCCCCAACTGCAAATTTCAGGTCTCTGCACCTCATATCAACATAACTCTTTTGCATGCTCTAAGCTGTCAACATCCTTGCCCTGAACTTCTGCACGACCTCATTTTTGTACTTGGACCAACTCAGGTCCCAAGAGCTTACGCTCACCAACCTCACCCCAATACATTGTCGACACCTCTTACAATACAAAGCCTCATAAGATGTGATATCGATCGTTGCCTGATAACTGTTGTTATAGGTGTAAACTCCATTAGATGGCGGTGTGTATCCCAACTACCTGCAAACTCCAAAACACAAGCTCGAAGCATGTCTTATAAGATATGACTGTTTGTTTGTGGGTGGAACGTTGTGCTAAAACTACACTCAGCCCCTAGGGCTCTCTGAAAGCTCGTCTAGAAGTTGGACGTGAAACGGGGATCTCTGTCGAATACTATCTTGATGGGACTCCGTGCAATGTAACAACCTCTTCCATAAACAGCTTCACCAACTTTTTCAATATATAAGTCAGTTTTTCGAGAAAAATGCGCCGACTTAGTCAACCTGTCCACGATTACCTAATTACTATAAATCCTTTAACTGTTTGGGGAAGGCTAGAAATGAAATCCATCGAAATCTCTCCCTATTTCCACCGCGATACCTCTAAGGGTTGCAACAACCCTGCTGGCTTCTATCTCGGGGTTTTAACCTACTGACGAACCAAATACTTACTAACAAATTTCGCTACGTCTTTTTTCATTCCACTCCACCAATAGAACTATTTCAGGTCCTGATACGTTTTGATGTTGCCCGGATGCACTGAAAAATGAGAACTATGAGTTTCAGTTAGGACTGCTCCCTTGGGACAATTTACATTTGGAACACATAACCGTCCCTTGAACAACAACCCACCATCTGATACTACAACGAACTCACTCTCTTGGCTTGACTTAGCCTGATTCCACCAATCCACAAAGCTGGGGTTCCCCTGCTGGGAATCTATGATACGCTATCTCAGAGTCCTTTCAACTGATTAAACTGAGCCATGACCCGAGCTAATATCACGGTTATACCGACATGCTCCATAATGGCTCGCATGTGAGCCTCTCTCATAACTAGTGCTGAAGTGTGAGCTACTTTCCGACTCAGGGCATCGACGACCACATTCGCCTTACTCGGGTGATACAAAATCTTGATCTCGTAATCTATCACTAGCTCCAGCACTAGCTCTAGCCATCTACGTTGTCTCATATTCGGTTCCTTCTGAATAATCAAGTATTTCAAGCTCTTGTGATCTATGCACATCTGGATTTTCTCGCCATAAAGATAATCCCCCCAGAAAGGACACATGATTCAACCAAAACTCGCACTTGGAGAACTTAGCCTATAACTAATTCTCCCTCAAAGTAATCAAGACTTTCCTTAAGTGGCTCTCGTGTTCCACACTCAACCTCCAGTAGATCAGGGTGTCGTCAATAAACACAATCACGAAAATATCCAAGAATTCCTTGAACACCCTATTCATTAGGTTCATACACAAAGTCGGGGCGTTAGTCCAATCAAACGACATCACAGTAAACTCGTAATGTCCATGCCTGGATCGGAATGTTGTCCTCGGGATGTCTTCCTCTCTTATTCTCAACTGGTGGTAGCCCGAGTGCAAAACTATCTTGGAGAACATTCCTGCTCCCTGTAACTGGGTCTTGAGTCCTTTTAACTCGGGAGGGGTCATTCGATACGGCGCTTTCGATAGAGGTGTAGTGCCTAGCTCCAATTCAATACTAAATTCCACCTCCCTGACTGGAGGTAAACCAGAAAATCCCTCGAGAAACGTATTCGCAAACTCCCTGACTACTGGGACTGATGACATGTCCCCTTTCTCGTTCCTTAGGTTTGTCACACTCGCCAAGAAGGCCCAAACTCCTTCGCCAACTAACCCTTTCACCTTTATTGCTGAAATCACCTTTGGAACTGTTCCTAACTCGACCCCTTGAACATGATGCTCGATTCTGATGGAGGTCTAAACACGACCTCCCTGCAGTGACAGTCGATGTGGGCATGATTCGAAGTCAGCCAATCCATACCTAGAATCACATCAAAGTCACTCATCTCCAATACAATAAAGGTCACTTCCAACGGCGACCTCCCACTAAATACACAATACAACGACCAAGTGGTCAAGGATGGGTCTACTACTAGATTATGTCCACGACCTCAACGACCATGACCTCCTTGACCACCCCGACCACGTCTGTCGGTGGCTGGCCTTCCCTGACCCCTTCCACAGGCCATTAAACTAAATTTCAAGTCAGTAAGTAAGCATCTCACGACTATCCACTTTAAGAGCGAAGTCAGATAATTTCAGCGCATAGCAATGTAAGAACAGTAAGATGAGCAAACATATTAGTCCCTATCTACTTACTAATTAGTTAACAGATACCAAACCCGGCAGCGACGAGACGACTTCCCAGCGAGAGCTTGTGAAGTACAGGAAGCTCATGATGTGAGCGAGTCTACAGAATCTAGAACCTAGGCTCTTATACCAACTGTAACGACCCTAAAATTTGAGACGAACCTACGTTAGGGAAGTTACTCTGCCACACCATTCGCGCCGGAATTTCGACAACATAACGACATAGCTAGGAGAAAACCCAAAATTTTTCTAGAACCTATCAAGTAGAAAACATTTCAAAGAGTTTCAAAGAATGCCCAACCCCCACCAACTTCAACCAGAAAAAAGGTTGGGCTACAACTAGAGTTCCAACACAACTTCTCAGATAGATAAACATGCAGCAGACATTTTAACTAAGAAAAAATGAGAATCAACAACTAGGGAGCAACACATAAAAGAGAAACAGAACTGTCGAGCAACTAAGTGAAACAAGCAATGTCAAGGATAAACTTAAGGAAAGTAAACTAAGCATAAAGACAAGAAAAAGGAAGTGCCCATAGCCTCATCAGTGAAAGGAATCAAATCCCCATTAGCATTGGAAACGTGATTTAAAATCGATTTGCTTGTTTATTTTGGTTTACTTCAAAAACCAGTACATTGGCAATTAACAGAGAGATAAGCAATTCAACTAATTAAGGCATGGATTAACATGTATGTTGTACACTTTATTAAACTAAAAGGAAAAATAATTACCTTTGTAGTTTTCAATCTAGCAACTCCTTGCTCCAAAATGCACAACAACACAGCAACACAAAATTCCTCTGTATTTCAACAGGACACCACCACTTAGCAAACCTTCTATTCTCTGAGTTTTGTCGATCTCTCCTTGGTGGGAAGGAGTTCCAACTTTTGGAGAGGAAAGAGAATATTTTATTGAGTTGACATAAATTCTACAACAATTTCACAAATTGCAAGGTTCTATCTTCCAACCCCTGTCCATCGAGAAGATGAAGTTCATAGAGGGACTTCCCCCACTCCCTATCGATAGGGAGTTGGAGGACACGTTCCCTATTTTTATTTATTTATTTATTTTAGTTAATAATTAATCATGTTAATTATTAAACAAATTAAATAAATCACATTTAATTAAAATAAATTAAATAACATATATTTAATTTAGATTAAATCTAATTTAATCAATTTTTCCTCTATTGTATAGTTTTAATGCACATCTTATGTACATTAAATTTTAACCTATAGTTTTAAATATGAATCTTATTCACATTTAAATAATATTTGAACTCTTTCAAAGATTTAATTCTCTCATTTAATTTAATATGAATCATATTCACATTAAATTTATAATATAAAGTTCCAAAACTTTATATTATAATGTATCTATATACAATAAAGTTTATTCCCTAATAGAATTTGAACATTTCAAATTCAAATGATCTAAGAACCCTTTACGAGCTAGAAGGTGGACCTAATGGACCTACAGATCAGAAGCTCCAACAATACGAGACTATTCGGTTAATCTCATTAACCTCCTAATCAACATTCGTTAACAGCGGGAACACTCCACTAAAGTCCCGCAGCTACACTCTTCTCACTATAGATATATTTCTGTGTCCACGAATATTGACCAATAACAACAAGTCGATCCTTCACGAATGTCCGTAACACCAGCTGGGTCAAATTATTGTTTTACTCCTAGGTTACATCTTTTACCTTAAGTCTCAGTGCTCCTCTAATGAACAATTTGTTTGTGGTCCTACCAACAAAAAGAAGTCCCTATGTGGCTAATGAGAGGGTCGGACCCTTTGTTCAAGTCCCGGAGACACCACTTAAGGGAGCATTCAGCTACTTACCCTAATAAGCGGGAAAGAGTGAATTCCATTTGGGTAAGTTAAGTCCCCAGCTGCTCACTCGTTCTTGTCCCATATTGAGTCGGCGAATCTGACCACTCTCACCCATACAAGTCAAAGGACAATCCCTCACAAACAGGAGTTCGTAACCTGCTCCGGATTGAGATCAAGTTGCCTAGGTCATCCTAGTGAAATAGAAAGCTAACTAGTCAACGGAGTTACACCTAGTGGTTACTATTTCGTGGTCCGGTCTTATGCAATCTCATTACATAGGATATCTCCAGTCACATTTCATCTACACAAACACGCTAGGATCACAGTGTTTGTATCATATACAAAGTGGGTCATATCCATAGTATTACAAGGGTAAGGTACCCAAGCCTTATCCCCTTACTATAGACCCTTTAGATTGTATCTCGAACTGAGATCCTTTATATGTACACTACATTCAGTTCAAAAGACATTTTACAGTCTTGGATGTTAGTTTATTGGATTTAGGGTTAATAAAAGGGCAATATTGTTAATAATGAACAATAACTCTTTATTGAAAATAATAACTCTTTATTACATTAATTAGAACAATATTTACAAACAACGAGTTTTAGGGCACACACCCAACAAGCAGGTCATCGTCGTTGGCAACTACCTCAAGGTTTCTTACCTGCAACCAAAAACAACAAAGTAGACGAGTGAGTATAAATATACTCAGTAAGCAGTCCACTCACGTCCAAACAAGCTAACCTACAACCAACGCAACCACAGTGGCACCTAGATCTCAACTTAAGACAACAGGACCCCATGTCCACACCCAACTCTCCTAACCTAAGTTCAATCTCACAACCCGGGTTTGTGACTAGCAATGAGAAGAGGTAACACTGACTCATGCCCTAGAAATGGGGATACACCCCTCAAGCCATGCATGGATGGAGGGCACGCTCGTACGACTCTCGAGCTCGTTGAGAATCACTATCTCGTGGAACAAGCACCGTGATCCGCTCCTGCTCATAGAGATAACATCTCGGAGCCATCGTGTCGAGTGGAGGGTCTCTCCCCCTGCCACCCATCTCGTAAAGGGAATCCATCCCTCACGCCATGTACTAGATGGAGGGCACGTCCGTACGACTCTCGAGCTCGTCGAGAATCAGCCCTGAACTCTCTCGTCGAACGAGCACCGTGACCCGCTCCTGCTCATAGGGATAACGTCCTGGAGCTATCGTGTCGAATGGTGGGTCTCTCCCCCTGCCACCCATCTCGTAAAGGGAATCCACCCCTCACACCATGTACTAGATGGAGGGCACGTTTGTACGACTCTCGAGCTCATCGGGAATCACTCCTGAACTCTCTCGTCGCACAAGCACCGTGGCACCGCTCCTACTCATAGGGATAACGTATCAGAGCCATCATGTCGAATGGAAGATCTCTGTCCTCACCACCCATCTCGTAATCTCGTCGAATGGTGAGTCTCTTTCCCAACCATCCGTCTCGTAATCTCGTTGAATGGTGGGTCTCTTTCCCGACCATCCGTCTCATAATCTCGCAAAACCCGAAGCCTGAGACTAAGTAGAAAGGTTCGAAAGTAGGGGCACGGGTCCTATAACATCGTTCTAAGGTATCCTAGGCCTTACAAGTCCCTGGGTCTTGCCCGTACCTAGATACTCCTAGAAGCAATCAAGATCACGACATAGCAAGCTTGGTTCATGTAATCAAGTCTAGATAATACAGTTCTCGCAATGAGTTAAAAAACTCCGTACATGACAAAACTCAAGCAGGATATCCATGTACAAGATGCAACAACACAACATACGAAAAATCTAGAATATTCCAAGCCAGATAAACACGAGTACAAATTTAATCCTAAGCAGGCATGCAAACTACCAGGACCCAACAATTTAGTACAAATAAATCTTTAATCACACAAGTCCACCCGCTTACGAACTTCTGTGTAATTCCAAACGATTACTTACCTCAGGTCGGAGTTCCACCAACGCAACCCTACCTTTCTAACCAGAGGCAACCCTGCCCATGAACATGTGTTAAGAAAACTAAACCTCACCTGACCATTCGGGCGTGTGATTATTTTGAGCTCAACGGTTCACCCAACCTTTCTGAATCCCAAATGTCGATGTCATTCAAAAACCTCAGGCACCTACTCAGCTAGAGTTTACTCGTGACTCACAAACTCCAAAGACAAACCTCGAGATGGAACCCGAGCATAGTACCACTTTTCAACCACATCAGTCTCAGACCCACAATGTTCGTTCTCAACTTATTACGATCAAAGTCTTTAAGTCTCACCCTTAACTTGAAGCCTTAAACCCCTATTTCGATAACAATTACTTTCTTAATCCATTCTTAGTTCATACAATACTAGCCCAAACTCAATATCAAATGTATGCTTCATAACACCATTTCAGCGCATTAAATCAAAATTCACGAATAACATAATCAAACAAAGCAAATGATAACTTTCAGGGGCTTAATCCAACTGACTACTTACCTCACTACGAGTCCAAGGATAAGGGATTTCCAGCTCCTACTAAAGTGATCAAAAGTAACCTATAAAAATTTAAAGCAACCAATACATGAAATTCACAACCTTGACCCTTAACCTCAAAGATCAACTTCGAGCTTTAATTCCAGAGGTTACCTTACACAGAACAACAATGGGAGTTGTCGAAAAGCAGCTTGCTTCAATCCAAACTCGTCCAAAATGGCCTTTAAGCCAAATGGGTGCCCTGGAATTTAGTTCGACAATCAAAGAGAAACATTAAATGACCATTCACTAAATAAAACACCCTTTAAAGCTCAACAAATTCTCCTTGAAAACTTACCTAGCATGAGCGCTTCCAACCTTGGTCAAACTTGCGTCACCATTGAGCTTGACTCCAAATTGTCTAAACTCGTGAATCCAAGGCTCAAGCATCAAGGGTAATCGACTTCAATCTGATCCAAACAGGTTGCACGCTCACAGGCTCGTTGGAATGCAATTGAAACCACAATCTTCATTCCAGCTATGCAAATCACGCGAGGGAAGGGATGACATAACGGATCCGACGGTGTTCGCGAAGAGAAGAAGATGAAGAATGGCACCGGTGGCGCCTGAAGACCGAAGCAGATGAAGAAGAAGACGCGGCTACGGCGGAGTCGCTGTTTGGACGTCAGTTGCATCACAAAGAGAAGAAGAAAACGAAGGGACCGACAAAGCCTCTGATCAACAGCGCGAGAAGACGGAGACGACGAGAAGGGAAAAGGAGAAAGAAAGGTTGGAGTCTTGGGACGACGAGGTTGCGGCGACAGCGACAAGAAGACGAAGAGGGAAAACATGGGGATGGGTGTGCGCACGAGGACGAGAAGAAGAAGAGGAAGAAGGTGACGGGGGGGGCGTGCTCAATCGAGGGTTTCTTCTCGATTTCTTTTTTTTTTTACTTTTTTAATAAAAACCTTTTTCTAAAATAAATTTTCATTTTCTAAAAACTTATCCTTATTTACTTTAAACTTATTTCCAAATTACGAACAAGTCCAAAATCAAATTTTAAAAATTTTAGAAATTACCTGAAATTTACCGGGCATTACACAAAGTGTTGAAAAAACTCATGTTGGTTTGTAGGGACTAAAGGAAATAAAACTCCCGCAGCAGAAACGACTTGGAATGTCGTAGTGATCGTTGTGAAAAACATTTCTTAAAATCGAATTTATTACATAAATTCTTAGGCTAAACATGTTGTAAAAGAAGGAAAAACAGTAAGATAAATGTACTTACTTGTTGAAGAACGTTTCTACAAGAATTCCATCTTCGGTCACAAACTCTTCGTGCTCTCGATCTCTACAATCACGAACTCTCCGAACAACGAACTAATTGGACACATCTAATTGATCTTCTCGGTTGTTCTCCGTCGGTAAAGGGAGAGTGGTGAAACTCTTTCGGTTTAGGAGTAGAGAGAATTTGTGAGAGTTGAAAGAATGAGAGAGTGTTATTGGATGGAAATCCAAAAAAAATGACCAAAGCTGAAGCAAACCTTCTTGCAAAGGTGCTTATATAATGGTGATAGGTGGAGTTGAAATCTCCACCTATTTACCATTTTACCACAACTTTGGGTTATGCAAATCATATTTGCATAACCACATATAATAAGATATCTCATATCTTGTTATACAAATCGTATTTGTATAATTGTGGATTTTAAATTGAATCACATTCAATTTAATTTCTCTCAATCCAATTTCTCTAAATTAGCACTAATTCAGCAATTAGGCTAACCTATAGTTTATTATGAATCTCATTCACATTAAACTATAACATGTTAATCATATCTCATATAAATGACATAAATACCCTTTTAATGAATTTGAACACTTCAAATCCACCCTAAACTATAAACCCTCTATCTATCCAGTTTGAGCCAACCAAGGGACGTAATGGACCTATAGATGACGAGCTCCAATGATCTGAGACTAACCTGTCAAACTCTTTGACCCGGTTATTCAACATTCATTAGCTACGGTAACACTCCACTAAAGCCCGTAGCTGCACTCCCATCACTGTAGGACAAGTTGTGTCCATTGATATAACAAATGCCCGTGAGTCAACCCTTCACAGGTTGTTCGTAGACACTGTTGGTTCAAATTACCATTTTTTCCCTGTGTCTACCTCTTGCTCCTTAAGTTCCCACTACTCATCTAATGAACAACAACGTTGTATGGTCCAACCATAATCAACACCCCTCTCGACCCAGTGAGAGGGTGGGCGCCCGTTGTCCAAGTCCTGGAGACAACACTTAAGGGAACAACCCCTCTAGTTTCCCTAAGTCGGGAACGAGTGAATTTCATCTCGCGTAGTCAAGTTCCCAGCTCCCCACGTGGTCCTGTCCCTGAGAATATAGCCAAATTGGGCAAGTAACTGTGACCACCCTCACCCGTACTAGTCAAAGGACAAACCCCCGCAGACAGGAGTCTGTAAAACGCTCGGGATTAAGGTCGAGCCACTATTGGTCATCTACGAAGGTATTAGTCCTATACTGTTAACGGTGTTACATCAGTAGGTCTAATAATTCACGATCCAGTCTTGTACAATCTCATTGCATAGGATGCCCCCATTTGCATGTCAACCACATGAACGAGTTGGATCACAACGTTTGTATCTAATAGAAAACGGGTCCCATCCACAGCGTATCCAGGATTAGGTCTCCAACCTTATCCATATACTGTAGACCGTTCGGGTCATTAACTCGAATGTGATCCTCCCTGTGTGTCCACTACACACCGTTCAAGTCCTAGTTCTCTCATAATTCAATGACCCTAGAGCTTAGTTTACTGGACAAAGTTTGTAAATATGTGAGACACAAAGTGATGCAAAAATAACTTTATTTATTTCAATAATGAATATTACAAACATGTACGAGATTAGGGCATACATCCCAATCGGGACAATCTTCACTCTTATAAGTAGTTCAAAGATGGTATGGTGATGCTGGCAACACCAACAACCATAGACCTCAACTTGAACCCATGCATCCTTAGATAGGAAGCCAAATACCCAACCATTTTTACAATTCACATTTTTTAATAATTGTTGGTTGAGACGACCTTTACATCCGTATTTTTTTAAAATGCAAAAAATGTCGTCTCTTGAAGAGATGACCTTCAACCACATGTACACCTTGATCCAACTAATAAAAAGTAGAATATTTTTTCTAAATAGTTAGTTTGTAAACTTACAATATTAATAATAACAAAAAGTCCATTTATTGAAGGTGTTTAAAAAACCCTTAAAAAATATATCTTTTTTGTCGAATGTTTCATCGTCGTTTTGAGTTATTCTTCTTCTTCTACTTTGTGGTTTGGCGATTAGTCAAGTTTATGGGTTTATCTTGTAAAGGAAAATGGTCCCCATGAAGGAATCGAAGTCCCCGCAGCGGAAGCGATTGCGAATTGCGCGCTCTTGATTTAGTTACAACGATTTGTTCAAAAACATAAAAAACTAGATTAAGCATATAGAATAGAATGGACAGCAAGAAAGTTACCTTTGAAGAACCTTTCTTCAAGTGTTCCTCCTCTCTTCACGATCAAGATCAACGCAACACGAACTCGTACGAACACCGACACTACCACCGGATCTTCTCCGTTGTTCTCTACGTGAAGGAGGAAGGTGCGTTCCCTTTAGGAATAGTGAGGTGTTTTGTGAGAGAGATGTGTGTTGTCTTGGAACCTTTCCAACAACAACAAAATGCTAGGAATCACTTAGAATGACTTAACCTAGTTGCATCTCATGCAACCATATATATAGGGGAATGGGATGAAAATGACCATCCTACCCCTCCTTTATTCTCTCTTTAGTATATAGTTTATATATGAATCTAATTCACATTAAAACTATATATTATATCAATTATATCATATATAATAGATATAACACCTCATGTATGAAATTGAACACTTCAATTTCACTCCTAACTTTATACCCTCAATATTACCATATTGAGCCAACGGAGGGATCTGATGGACTTACAGATCAAGAGCTCCAATGATATGAGATTAACTGATCAAACTCTTTGATCCAGTTAATCAATATTCATTAATTACAAGACACTCCACTATAGACTTGTAGTTTGCACTCTCTCTCATCAGTAGATAAATATTGTGTCCATTTGGTATAGTCATTACCCATGAGTCGACCCTTTCACGGGTTGTTCAGAATCACAACTGGGTCAAATTACCATTTTACCCCTGTGATTACCTCTTTGCTCCTTAAGCACCACTGATCCTCTAATGAACAACAAGTCTAAGGTCCTACCTTAGACTCATACCCACATAGAGGGCGGGGCCCCATTGTTCAAGACCTAGAGTCAGTTCTTAAGGGAACAACCTATCTAATACCTCAGTAGAGGAATGAGTGAATTCCATCTTGCACAGTTAAGTTCCCGGCTACCTCACGAGGTTCTCATCCCCGAGAAGGTAGGCTTATTGAGTCGGCCACAGTGCCACTCTCACCCATACTAGTCTAAGGACAAACCCCTATAAGCAGGAGTTCTTAACTTGCTTAGGATTCAGGTCGAGTCACTAATGACCATCTATAAATTACTAGTCTTCTCCTGTTAACGATGTTATACTGGTTAGATTAATAATTTGCGATCCAGTCTTGTATGAACTCTTCATACAGGATGCCCCCACTCGCATGTAAACTACATGAATGAGTTGGATTACCTCATTTGTACTAATTACAAAGTGGACCGCATCCATGGTGTTACCAGAATAAGGTTTCCAACCTTATTTTTATACCATAAACTATTTAGGTTATAATCTTGAATGCAACCCAAATAGTGTCCACTACACTGATTTCAAGATAAACGTTATAACCTTGGAGCTTAGTTTATTGGATTTATAAAAGCATGCAAGACTGTAATCTTATCAAAATAAATAACACTTTATTTAATTGATCAAAATTACACAAGTTTAGGGCATAAATCCCAACAATCTCCCACTTAACCTAAAGCTTGTGGAGTACTAAACATTACAGTAATGTAAATACAATAAACTAGGGCATTTAAACCCCTTTGTACAAAATACTCCCACTTGCCCTAGTTGGGGTAGACTTGTAGACCTAGACCTTCTAGGTGACTCTCAAATACTTTAGCCGTGAGAGTCTTTGTAAAAGGATCGGCAATGTTGTGCTCTGAGGCTATCTTCGTGACAATCACGTATCCTCTATGCACGATCTCCCGGATGAGATGATACTTCCGCTCTATGTGCTTTCCCCTCTTGTGACTTCGGGGTTCCCTCGAATTTGCCATCGCACCACCAAGTATCGTGCAATACAAATGATGGGCAAAGTCATATTTGGAACAACTTCCAAATTTAGCATGAATTTCCTTAACCAAACGGCCTCCTTAGCTGTTTCATAAGCTACTACATATTCGACCTCCATGGTGGAATCAGCGATGCATCCTTGCTTGACGCCGCCATACTACGACTCCTCCGTTAAGAGTGAATATTGACCCTGATGTAGATTTCTGAGAATCTTTATCACCGAAAGTCGTAACTGTGTATCCTGTAAGGATCAAATCCTTAGCCCCATACACAAGCATGTAGTTCCTTGTTCTCCGAAGATACTTAAGGATTGTTTTAACCGCTGTCCAGTGTTCAAGTCCTGGATTGGATTGATACCTACTGACCATCCCAACTGCAAAACAGATGTCAGGCTTAGTACACAACATGGCGTACATCAGGCTCCCAACAACTGATGCGTAAGGAATCCGTCTCATATCCTCAACTCCTTGAGGTGTCTTAGGACATTGTTCCTTAGACAAATGAATTCCATGTCTAAAAGGCAACAAACCCTTTTTGGAATCTTGCATCTTAAACCTTGACAACACTTTGTCTATGTATGATGCTTGAAACAAGGCTAGTGTTTTATTCTTGCGGTTTCGGACAATCTGGATCCCAAGAACAAACTGTGCATCACCTAAATCTTTCATTTGGAACTGCGTAGCTAGCCATTCCTTGATGTCAGTAAGATAACCTACATCATTCCCAATGAGTAGGATATCATCAAGATAGAGAATTAGGAATGCGACAGAACTATTGATGATTTTCTTGTAGACACAAGGTTCATCATCATTCTGGTCAAAACCATAAGATCTGATAGCCTCATCAAATCTTATTGTTGCGTAAAATAATATTTATGATATTGCAATACCGCAGTGTACGGGTCAAGTTTTAGTATAGTGATTTATGAGTCCAAGTATCGTCCTCGGGAATGGATTTCTAGATTAATTAATTACTAAGGTACTAATTCTCAATTTTAGCTAAAGAAACATAACACGGATAGTTAGTTGAAAGTAAATACAAACAAACAAACATGTGGAGACACGAATTGATAGAATTGTGGGAAGTGATTTTACAAGTTAATTAATGACTCAATTAACACATGCAATGAACCAATGAGATGAATTTATAAACAAGAAGTAAAATACTCAAGAAAACCTCTCGATTCTTAGTGAGCCTCACACATGCAATAAACTCCATAGTCTCCATATGAACCTACGACATGCATCGCATTAAGCAACTTCTTTATGTGTTTCCCTAAGATTTCTAAGTTATTCTCATGCCAGATTTCTAAGGGTTTTGACGATTTTGCTCTAATTCAAGCTTTATCTCTCGAGTCCACTTGAACTAACAAATTAAAAAGTAAAGAACGAATTGCCAAAAATAAAGACAAAACATGCTTCATTACATAGCAAGAAAGTCATAACAAGTAAATCAAATCCTAGCTACAATGATTAGCTACTCTAAATCACATGAAAATCAAGCTAAACAAGTAGAAAACGTCTTAGAACGCTATTACAAATTGAAAGAAAAGGAAATTAAACTTATGTGTCGATGTCGGTCCTTCGTCTCTGAGCTCCCGTCTTCGATCTCGAACCTCCACGAATGCTTTGGCTCCCAAAAATGCTCTTTTCTCTCTTCTTACAAAGTGTATTTCGAAAATAGGGCTAAAAACTATCAATTTCGGCTCCCCTTTACACACTTGCATAATGTTGTATTTATAGGCATGATCGGCACAGCGTTGCAACACTGCACCCTAGGCGGCTGGCAATTAAGGAAATAATCGATGGCGTTGGTAACGCCGAGGCGGCGGCGTTAACGCCGCTACCCTAACGCGTGCGCTCTCCGTCGAAATGGCGTTGCGACGCTGCGAGCGGCGTTGCGGCGCGCCGTTATCACAGACTCCTCGTGCATGCCTTCTTATCGAGATAACGTTGCAACACCCTAAGGCAGCGTTGCAACGCTATCACCTGTAGTCTTCAATACAGCTTCACAGCACGCTCGGCGTTGCAACGCCATCACTTCGGGTCCATTAGCTTGGTTTGGTCCTTTAACTTCCAAATGATGTTATTTTAAGCTCCAATTAACCTCGTTTTGATACCGAGTGATCCAAAATATCTCCAATTGTTCTGTTTGCGCTCTTATCCTGAAAATAAATGATTTAAACACGTAAAAGTCCTGAAATCATCATAAAACTAGCAATAATTAAGCCTAAGGATAGCACATTTTGTGTGCTATCACTTATATTCCAGGACCTAGAGGCTTGTTTCAGTCCATAAATCGACCTTTTAAGCCTGCAAACTTTTTGCTCTTGTCCTGGTTTAATGAACCCTTTGGGTTGGTCCATGTAGATGGTTTCCTCAAGATTGCCATTCAAAAAGGTTGTCTTGACATCCATTTGCCATACCTCATAGTCATAATATGCAGCAATGACAAGAAGGATACGGATAGGCTTTACCATAGCAACAGGTGAAAAGGTCTCCTCATAGTCAACCTATTCAACCTGGGTATAACCCTTTGCTACTAGTCTAGCTTTAAAGGTTTGCACCTTCCCATCTACACCACCTTTTCTCTTGTAGATCCACTTACAACCTATAGGTTTTACCCCATCAGGCTTATCTACAAGATCCCAAACAGAATTGAAGTACATAGACTCCATTTCTTGGTCCATGGCTATGATTCATTTGTCTTTGTCTTTGTCAACAATTACTTGATTATAAGTCAATGGATCCTCGTTGTTGTCATCTGGTATAACAACTTGGGTTTCAAATAAACCCATGTAACTGTTAGTCAGATCACAACCCTCCCACTACGCCGAGGCATACTCAACTCTTGAGATGGACTCTCTTGACTAGACAAACTAGTATCAACAACTCTTGTTGACGTACTAGTGTTCTTATTAGCAACCTTTGTTATTGTTCCGTCTAACTCACTCGACACTACTTTACTTTTTGGTTTGTGGTCCCTTATGTGGTCCTCCTCCAAGAAAATGGCATTTGTCGACACAAAAACCTTATCTTCCTTAGGATAATAGAATAAACCACCTCTTGTTTCTTTTGGGTATCCTACTGAATAGGCATAATTTTGAACGTGAATCCAACTTCTTTGGATTTGTCACAAGCACATGTGTCTGATGACCCATATTTCTCAAGTGACATAAACTACCTTTACGTCCTTTCCAGAGTTCAAAAGGTGTTTGAAAAACACTTTTGGAGGGCACATTATTCAAAATGTATACTGCAGCCTCCACCTGCGAACCCCAAAAAGAACTAGAGAGATGAGCATAACTGTCATTGATCGAACCATGTCCAACAAGGTTCTATTTCTCCTTTCCAATACACACGCTTTTTCTTTGTGTGTGTGAGTCGAGAGTTAGGATATAATTCCATGTTCTATCATATAGTTTTGGAATTTTAAATCCATGTACTCTCTACCTCGATCCGATCGAAGTGTTTTAACAGTTTTACCTAATTGATTTTCAACCTCAGTCTTGAATTCCTTGAACTTTTCAAGTGCTTCAGACTTGTGGTGCATTAGGTAAATATGCCCAAATCTAGAATAATCATCTATAAAAGAGATGAAATATTCATATCCTCCCCTAGCTTTAACATTCATCGGACCACAAACGTCTGAATGTATAAGCTCTAAAGGGTCTTTGGCTCTATAATCTTTTCCACTAAAAGGTCTTTTAGTCATCTTGCCTTCTAGGCATGATTCACATACTGGCAAAGAATTTTCTTCTAACTCGTTTAGAAGTCCTTTCTTTACCAATCTCTCAATCCTATTGAGATTAATGTGACCCAATCTTAGATGCCAAAGATGAAACAAAAATAATTCAGAGTTCAAAACCATTTTGACTGAATTAGGCCTTAAAACATATAATCCATTTTCTATTGAAGCTGAACATATTTCTAAACCTTTCTTCAAAATAAACACTTTATTCATAGAAAATGAAACAAAAATACATTGTTCAAGAAGGCAAGAAATGGAAATAAGATTTCTAGTAAACCCTGGTATCACTAATATATTGTCCAACAATACATATTTCTTGCTAAAATAAAGCTTCACTGTGCTCCTCTGCACATAAATTGAGACGACCTCTCCATTTCCAACCCGAGCGTTATCTCTCCTTGTTGTAGCTGCTGCCAGGAATCAATTCCCTGAAAAGAAGAGCAAACATGATTAGTGGCGCCTGAATCAAGTATCCAAGTTGTTTTATCATTATCCACTAAACAAGCTTCTATGTAAAGTAAATCATATTTACCTTCCTTCTTCTTTTTTCTCGCAATGTACTTGGACAGCCCGCTTCCAATGCCTGTCTTCGTTGCAGTGGAAACACTTTCCTTTGTCAGCAACGTCTTTGACTTTCTTGCCCTTCTGGGCGGTAGCTTTGTCAACCTGTTTCCCTTTACCAACCTTCTTCATGTTCTTCTTCTTACCTCTCAGGTTAGAAGAAGATGAAGCCATCGCTTTTGTCCTGCAGGTCGAACCTCCGTGATAACTCCTACTCGCAACATTTGCCTCACCTTTCGATCCCCGAATTTTCATCAAAGACCGAAAGGTCCGGAGTTCATTCAGAAGGGAGGTAAGATTAAAAGTAAGTTTGTTCATAACAGCATTACTTCTAAACTGCAGGAAACTGTTTGGAAGGGTTTCCAGAATGAAGCTGACCTGGCTCGACTCATCGATGGAAGCACCATTCGACTTCGCGATGTTAAAGTGCACCATCATATCCAGGACATGATCCCGAACAGATGTACCCTCTGGCATCCTCGAGTTGAATATGTACTTTAGAGCATTATGTCGGGCTTGTGTGGACTATTGTCCAAACATACCCTGCACAGAATCCATGATTTCCTTGGCGATAATCATGCCCTCATGCTTCTTGGCTAATATGTCAGACATACTTGCCAGCATGTAGACCTTGGCCTTATCATTGGCCTTGATCCATCGATCATATGCATCACGAACATTTTGTGACACATTCGAGCCTGGCACCTGAGGACACTCCTCAGTTAGCACAAACTTCAGATCATCCACTACCAAAATAGTGTTGAGTTTGTTTTTCCATGTCATCATATTCTCTCCGGTTAACTTTTCCGCACCCAATAAGGAAATTATAGAGCTAGACATTTTTGCTGAAAATTTACAAACAAACTTGTATGAGTTTCTTGCTATAACTCTAATCCAATCATGTTTTAGCTAATTATCAAATGATTCCTAGGCCATTTATAAATTGCAATGATACTCCAAAGGTTTAGAATGTATGACACCGAAGGATAACCAAAAACACTCCTCCTCTAGATCACACTCTTGACCAAAACCTAATACCAGAATAACTCTTATTCCTATAGGTTTTAGTTACCATTTTTCGGTCTGGATACATACACAACTTATGTATCCCGTGAGTGTAACCCTCTGTCTTTAGATCCCAGAGTCTCGATCCAATAAAATCCACCAAAGGGAGGACTAGATTGGAAAATAATCTAAGAAAATCTTTATCCATTTCGGGTGTCTACTGTGTTAGATCCCCTATAATCAAGCCCTCCGAAGGGATTGTCTGGTCCAGGCGAAACTAGAAGGCTGACCATAGTGGTCTAACGGTGTAAACCGACAAAAGAAACCGTAGGTTTTGTTTTCACTAAACCTGCTCCCACTCACTATAAGTACCCTCTCCATTCACCTTGATATTGACTCATACAAACACCATCCGAAGGGGGGCGCTCCCGTTGAGGCCAAGTATGAGTCTAACAGTGTGAACTTCCCGGAGATAGCGTGGTGGAAAAATATGTATCTCATACACTTTTTCCTCCCACCAAATACTTTAAGTTTATAGAAATCTTACTTAGGCTAAAAACCCGGCTAATGGTTTTTCCTAACTCTATCAATATAACTCTTATATTGATAATCAATATAACTCTTATATTGATTTTATCCTAAGTTTGTTAATATAACTCCTTATATTAAACCTAGGATTTCTAGTTTATTAGCCCTTTAATAAACCTCACTGACGCTTCAGTAATTTATAAGACTCTCTCGATTAAATTTCACTCCCGTGTCGCTTCTCGGGTAGGGTGTTCCGCTTCAGTCAACTTAAATACCCCACTTAGACAGAAACTTTCTCTTAGACAGAGTTCCTCTTTTAATCATAGCTTATAAATTACTTGGTTCCTAATTCTAATTTAATTAGAACTAGATAACCTAAGGTCTATTATTTCCAAGTTCTAAACATTTTAAAACTAATAATTAACCTTAGGTGACATGCATACTATGTTATAGTGCTTGATCATTCATCACATGAATAATAAGACATTCATAGCATATTCATCTCATGACAAATAATGCATGTCAATGCTGTCCAAAAATTAATATAACAACCTTATATTAATTAATCATGCAAACTATATAATATAACTCCTTATATTATAAATGATGCATGTTGCTTAACCTAAGGTGGGATTTCTAAAATACAAGCATACATTATGCATGGCAATAATTACACAACAATTGCATAATTAAAATAGCAAAAATTAGACCAATTTTGGCACCCTAGAAATAATTTTAATTAATATAATCTAATTATATTAATTAAAATTAAATATATTAAATATATTAAAAATAAAACGTTTTCATAATTAATATATATAATAAAAATCGGTTTATGCCCGTTGCTCCTTTGCGTGAAACATATCTGGCGTTGCAACGCTGCTTTTTGTCGTCTTCTGTCGAGTGTTGCAACGTTGCCTCCTGTGCGCGCCTTCTCCCGCAAGCGCAGCGTTGCAACGCCGATGAACATCGTTGCAACGTTGTACACAGATAGCACATGGAATCACCATTCCTTGCTCGTTTTTGCTCTGATCTTCTCAGCAACCGCTTTGCCTCGATCGACACGGACTTACAGACTCGATTTACAATTAAATTTGCCCAAAACACCGGACCCTTACATTGAACATTTTAATGGAAATTGTAAATCTAAGTGCCAAAATTGAAAACATCTAATTTTGCAAAAACCGTTCATACATATCATGCAAAAAACAGTAAATCCCACCTTGTTCTTGAAAAATCCAGAACATAAATCAAGAACACAATTGGGCTCGGATACCAATTGAAGGGAATCGAAGTCCCCGCAGCGGAAGCGATTGCGAATTGCGCGCTCTTGATTTAGTTACAACGATTTTTTCAAAAACATAAAACACTAGATTAAGCATATATAATAAAATGGACAGCAAGAAAGTTACCTTTGAACACTTCGCGTTCACGATCTCAACGATCACGATCTCCTCGAACAAACGAACGATCCGAACACTTTCGAAAAGCCTTCTCGGTTGTTCTCCTTAGGTATAATGAGGGTTGTGGGACTCCTTTGGTGAAAGGAGGAGAGGTTTTGAGAGAGGAAAGTGTAGAGAAATTTGAGTGTTGTTTTGGTGAGAAATCAAAAAAATGACACAATTGCATACAAAAGCCTTCTTGCAAAGGGTTTACATAATGGTGATGCGTAGAGTTGAAATCTCCACCTATTTACCATTTTACCACAACCATAGGTTATGCAAATCATATTTGCATAACCACATATAATAAGATATCTCATATCTCATTATACAAATCACATTTGTATAATTGTGGATTTTAAATTGAATC
Source organism: Trichosanthes cucumerina (assembly GCA_036507285.1). NCBI lineage: Eukaryota > Viridiplantae > Streptophyta > Magnoliopsida > Cucurbitales > Cucurbitaceae > Trichosanthes > Trichosanthes cucumerina. Next base: position 22,317,768 of record CM071841.1, read on the forward strand.
ACATTCAATTTTATTTCTCTCAATCCAATTTCTCCAAATTAGCCCTAATTAAACAATTAGGCTAACCTATAGTTTATTATGAATCTCATTCACATTAAACTATATAATATGTCAATCATATCTCATATAAATGACATAAATATCCTTTTAATGAATTTGAACACTTCAAATCCACACCAAACTATAAACCCTCTATGTATCCAGTTTGAGCTAACCGAGGGACCTAATGGGCCTACAGGTGACGAGCTACAATGATCCGAGACTAACCTGTCAAACTCTTTGCCCCGGTTAATCAATATTCATTAGCTACGGTAACACTCCACTAAAACCCGTAGTTGCACTCCCGTCACTGTAAGACAAGTTGTGTCAACTGATATAACCAATGCCCTTGGGTCGACCCTTCACAGGTTGTTTGTAGACACTGCTGGGTCAAATTACCGTTTTACCCCTATGTCTACTTCTTGCTCTTTAAGTCCCCACTGTTCCTCTAATGAACAATAACGTTGTATGGTCCAACCATAAGCAACACCCTCTCGGGCCAGTGAGAGTGTGGGTGTGTTGGAATTTGTGCCCTAAACTTATGTAATTTTGATCAAATAAATAAAGAGTTATTTGTTTTGATAAAATTGTATGCTTGCTCTATAAATCCAATAAACTAAGCTCCAAGGTTATAATGAATCTTGAACATTAGTGTAGTAGACACTATTTGGATTGTGTTCAAAAGTATAACCTAAAGGGTCTATGGTATAAGAATAAGGTTGTAAACCTTATTCTGGTAACACCATGGATGCGGCCCACTTTGTAATTAGTACAAATGAGGTAATCCAAGTCATTCATGTGGATTGGCATGCGAGTGGGGGCATCCTGTATGAAGAGTTCATACAAGACCGGACTGCAAATTATTAGTCTAACCAGTATAACGTCATTAACAGGATAAGACTGATAATTTATAGATGGTCAATAGTGACTCGACCTGAATCCTGAGCAAGTTAAGAACTCCTGCTCATAGGGGGTTTGTCCTTATACTAGTATAGGTGAGAGTGACCTGTAGCCGACTCAATAAGTCTACCTTGTCAGGGAAAGAACCTCGTAGGTAGCTGGGGACTTAACTATGCAAGATGGAATTCACCCATTCCTACACTAGGGAATTAGATAGGTTGTTCCCTTAAGAACTGAATCCAGGTCTTGAACAACCGGGCCCCACCTTCTAAGAGGGTATGAGTCTATGGTAGGACCATGGGCTTGTTGTTCATTAGAGGATCAGTAGTGCTTAAGGAACAAAGAGGTAATCATAGGGGTAAAACGATAATTTGACCCAACTGTGATTACGAACAACCTGTGAATGGTCGACTCATGGATAATGATTATATCAATAGACACAATATAATCTACAGTGAGGAGAGTGCAGGTACAAGTCTATAGTGGAGTGACTTGTAGTTAATGAATATTCATTAACTGGATCAAAGAGTTTGATCAGTTAATCTCATTTCATTGGAGCTCATGAATTGCAGGACCATTAGGTCCCTCCATTGGCTCAACATGGTAATATTTAGGGTATAAAATTAGGAATGAAATTGAAGTGTTCGATTTCATATATGAGATGTTATCTCAATTATATGCGATATAATTGATATAATATATGGTTTTAATGTGAATTATCTTCATATATAAACTATATACTAATGAGAGAATGAGGGAGGGATAGGATGGTAATTTCCATCCTATTTCCCTATAAATAGTTGCATGAGATGCAACTTTGTGGCAAAGCAACTAAGTTTTTGAAACCCCTAGAATTCCAAATCAAAGTGTTGTTGGAAAAGTTCCAAACATACATTCTCTCATAACTTCCACATCTCTCCCTAAAAGGAACTCACATTCCTCCCTCACCTAGAGAACAACGGAGAAGATCCGGTGGTGGTGTCTTCATTCGTTCGGGTTGAAGTTGCTGAGATCGTGACCGTGGGAGAAGGAGCACTTGAAGAAAGAGTTCTTCAAAGGTTTACTTGTTGTCCAATGTCTAATAGCATGCTTAATGTTTGTTAGTTTTGATCTTGATTGAAATTCATGAGACTAAATAAGAATACGCGATTAACAATCGCTTCCACTGCGGGATTCGATCTCTTCAGGGCATCCGTTGTCCAAGCCCTGGAGACAACACTTAAGGGAACAGCCCCTCTAGTTTTCCTAAAGTCGGGAACGAGTGAATTCCATCTCGCGTAGTTAAGTTCCCAGCTCCCCACGTGGTCCTGTCCCTGAAAAGATAGGCATATTGGGCGAGTAACTGTGACCACCCTCACCCGTACTAGTCAAAGGACAGACCCCCTCAGACAGGAGTCTATAACAAGCTCAGGATTAAGTTCAAGTCACTATTGGTCATCTACGAAGTTATTAGTCCTATACTGTCAACGTTGTTACATCAGTAGGTCTAATAATTCACGGTCCGGTCTTGTACAATCTCATTGCACATGATGCCCCCACTCGCATGTCAACCACATGAACGAGTCGAATCACCTCGTTTGTATTTAATACAAAGCGGGTCGCATCCACAACGTATCCAGGATTAGGTCTCCAACCCTATCCATATATATACTGTAGACCGTTTGGGTCATTAACTCGAACGTGATCCTCCCTGTGTGTCCACTACACACCGTTCAAGTTCTAGTACTTCCATAAATCAATGGCCCTGGAGCTTAGTTTATTGGACAAAATTTGGAAAAATGCGAGACACAAAGTGATGAAAGAAATAACTCTTATTTATTTCAATAGGTAATATTACAAACAAATACGAGATTAGGGCATACATCCCAACAAACTCCCACTTGGACTAAGCTAGTGGAGTACAAAATACATTTCTCAAATGTACAATAAATTACAATAAAATAGGGCATTAAATACCCTTTACAATACTCCCACTTGCCCTAGTTAGGAAGCACTCGAAGACCTAGACTCTCTAGGTGACCCTCAAACACCTTAGCCGTGAGGGCCTTTGTAAATGGATCAACAACATTGTGCTCCAACGCTATCTGCGTGACTGTCATGTCGCAACAGTGCACAATCTCCCGTATCAGGTGATACTTCCGCTCAATGTTTTTGCCCCTCTTATGACTCTGAGGCTCTCTTGAGTTGGCTACAGTACCACTGTTATCACAAAATAGCGTGATCGACAAGTTCATATTTGGAACAACTTCCAAATCTATCATGAACTTCCTAAGCCAAACAGGTTCCTTAGCAGTTTCACAAGCTACACATACTCGGCTTCCATTGTGGAATCAGCGATGCATCCTTGCTTGATGCTTCGCCATACTACAGCTCCTCAATTCAAAATGAAGTTTGCCCCCGAAGTGGATTTCCTAGAATCCTTGTGGATGTACTGTCCATTTCGTTTAACACAATTTTGCTTCTAGGTAAATGATCCCTGACGTTGTCTTCCTCAAGGAAAGTGACATTTGTCGACACAAGCACCCTATTTTCCTTAGGATCGAAAAACAGACCACCCCTAGTCTCTTTTGGGTAACCTACAAATAGACACAATTTTGAATTGGGTTCCAACTTTTTTGGGTTTGACACCAATACATGGGTTGGCCATCCCCAAATTCTAAAATGGTGTAAACTGCCTTTACGTTCATTCCAGAGTTCGAAAGGTGTTTCACAAACACTCTTCGAAAGAAAGTTGTTCAAAATATAGACCGCAGTCTCCACTGCGTAACCCCAAAAAGAATCAGGGAGACGAGCATAACTCATCATCGACCGAACCATGTCCAACAAGGTTCTGTTTCTCCTCTCAGATACACCATTTTGTTGTGGCATACCAAGTGTTGAGAGTTGGGACGTAATTCCATGTTCTATCATATAGTCCTGGAATTTTGTGTCCATATACTCTCCACCTCAATCTGATCGAACTGTTTTAGAAGTTTTACCTAACAGGTTCTCAACCTCAGTCTTGAATTCCTTGAACTTTTCAAGAGTTTCAGACTTCCTATGCATTAGGTAAATATACTCATACCTTGAATAGTCATCTATAAAAGATACAAAGTATTCATAACCACCTCGTGCTTTAACACACATCGGATCACAGAGGTCAAAATGTATAAGCTTAAGGGGCTCTTTGGCTCTATATCCTTTTCCACTAAAAGGACGTTTTGTCATTTTGCCTTCAAGGCATGACTCACACACCGGTAAAGAGTTTTCTTCAAACTCGTTATAAGTCCACTCTTCACTAGTCTCTCAATCCTATTGAGATTGATGTGGCCTAACCTTAGATGCCAAAAATGGGCATTTTGTTTAGGAGAAACTTTCACTCTCTTAGTTCGTGTTTCTGTCGTTTTAAATAATTCAGTATTCACAGATTAGACTCAAGTGAAGCAGAACACAAGAAATTTCCTTTTTTAGAAATAAACGCTTTATTACTAGAAAAATTGACAGAAATACAGTGTTCAAGTAGGCAGGAAATAGAATCTAGGTTTCTAGTAAACTTTGGAACTATATACATATTATCTAATAAAATGTAATTCCTACCAAAATACAGCTTCACCTTGTCGACCGTTGTAGTAGAGACAACCTCCCCGGAGCGTTATCTCACCCTCTGGCAGCTACTGCCTGGAACTAATTTCCTAAAAAGAAGAACAAATATTTCCGAATCCAATATCCAGGCAGAGTCATTACTCTCCACTAAACAAGTTTTTGTAACCAGTAAATCACATTTACCTTCTTTCTTCCTGTCTGCAAGGAACTTGGGACAGTTACGCTTCCAGTGGTCGTCCACATTGCAGTGGAAACACTTTCCTTTTTCTGCAACTTCTTTGACCTTCTTGCCCTTTTGGGCGGCAACACGGTCAACTTTGCCTTTCTTCATCTCTTCTTCTTCCCTTTCGGGTGTGAAGGAGCTGCAAATTTAGTCCTAGAGGTCGAACCCCTCTAAAAGGACCTGAAGGCAACATTTGCCTCAGCTTCCGGTGTCCTGATCCTCATCAAGGACTGGAAGTTCTGTAGTTCATTGAGAAGGGTGGTCAGAGTGTAGTTAATTTTCTTCATAACAACATTGCTACGAAACTGAAGGAAACTCTTTTGAAGAGTCTCCAGAATAAAGCTGACCTGACTCGACTCATCGATCGAAGCCTCGTTCATCTCCGCCAGATTAAAATGGGTCATCATGTCGAGAACGTGTTCACGGACAGACGCCCCTTCTTTCATCCGCGCGTTGAAGACGTGTTTGAGCGAATCATGTCGGACCTGAAAGGACTGTTTTCCAAACATTTCCTGCAAGGATTCCATGATCTCCTTGGTGGTGACCATCAATTCATGCTTCTTTGCCAAGACTTCAAACAAGCTGGCAATTACATAGACCTTGGCCTTTTCATTGGCCCTGATCCATCGATCGTACGCATCACAAATACTTCGTGACGCGGTCGAGCCCGGCACCTGAGGACACTCCTCAGTGAGCACGGACTTTAGGTCGTTAGTTACTAGAATTGTGTTTATATTGTTTTTCCATGTTTGGTCGGAAGCTAGTAAGGCTATTATTGAGCTAGACATTTTACTAAAAACAAGTAAAAACTTTGTGTCATTCTCGCACAAACTTTTGAAATCCAATCAAGTTTTAGCAAAAATTTATCCTATGATCCCTAGGTCATTTAAAAATTTGCAATGATATCCCAAAGGTTTAGAATGACTGCCACTAAAGGGTGAACAGAAACACTCCTCCTATGGGACGAGACTTTCTCGACCAGACCCTAATACCAGAATAACTCTTATTCCATTAGGCGTCCAGTTACCATTTTTTCGGTCTGAATCCATTAACTCTTAATGAATCCTGTGAGTGTCACCCTCAATCTTTAAGTTTCCAAGTATCTGTCCAAACAATAGCCACCAAAGGGTGAACCAAGAAGGAAAACAAACAAGAAAACTGTATCCCTTTCAGAAATTCACGGTGTTCCGACTCCCATGATCAAGGCCCTTCGAAGCGATTGTTTGGTCCAGACCAAACTAGTAGGCGGATAATAGAGGTCTCACGGTGTGAATGGAAAGAAGAAATCGTGGATCCCGTTTTCACAGGTCTCGCTCCCACTCACTATAAGTACTCTCTCCATTCACGTTGATATTGACCCATACAAATACCATCCGAAGGGGGACGCTCCCATTTGCGCCCGAGGCCGAGTATGGATCTCACGGTGAACTTTACGGAGATTTGTGGTCGAAAAAATAAATGTATCTTATACACATTATTTCCTCCCACTCAGCACTTTAAATTAATTGGGATTGACCTAGATAAATCGGCTAATATTTACCTAAGTCTATCAATATAACTCTTATATTGAATTAACCTAAGTGTATAATCACATTATTAACTTAGGTCTATGTGAGTAAATTAATCAACTTTTAATTAACGACACTCACGATAATATAACCTAAGAATCTCTGGACCAAATTCACTCCCAGGTCGGTTCCCAGGTAGGGGTGTTCCGCAAAGCGTCAACTTAAATATCCCAGCCTTAGACAGAACCTTCCTTAGACAGAGCTACTTATCAGTCACTATTCAAAGGTCATATTTGATTTCCTAATTCTAATCTTATTAGAAATAGAAAACCTAAGTCTAATTATTCAAGTTCTAAACATTTTAAAACTAATAATTAACTTAGGTTACATGCATTCTATGTCATAGTGCTTGATCATTCATCACATGAATAAGATTATACTATAACATACATTCATCACATGAATTAAATGCATGTGCATGCTTTTAATCTAAGGAATATAACTCTTATATTAAATAAATTAAAACATGCTAACCTTATATTATAACTCTTATAATATAACCTATCATGCATACTATATATTATAACTCTTATAATATAAATATGATGCATGAAATGTTTAACCTAAGGTGGAATTTTAAATCTATATAACATACTATATGCACATAGAATAAATATTTCATACATCTCATGCATAAAATAAATAAATAGCAAAAATTAGACCGGTTTTGGCACTTAGGGACATTAATTGAATTAATTAACATTAATATAACTTTTATATTAATAGTAATTAATTTAATTAATTTAATAAAAACAAAATAAATTTTACATATTAAATAAATAAAATACAAATTAATAATAATGTCCCACAATGATGAAATATCTCAATCCCCCACATTCGCGCGAAACTGCTTGCTGGAACCGCCCACTACGCACGCAGCGTTGCAACGTCGTGACCAGCGTTGCACCACGCGTGCTCCACGCCTCGTCGTTGCAACGCTACGCCCAACATTGCAACGCCGCTTCACAAAGACACCATCGCCATATGTGACGGCGGCGTTGAGACACCGAAGAACAACGTCTCAACGCCATCTATTGGACAATAAAATCTTTTGTTGTTTTCTTCGAAATTTCGCCGAACAAGACACGGACTTACATACTCGATTTATTTTCTAAATGCCCAAAAAACACGGGCCTTTACATTTATCTAATTAACGAAAATAAATCTAAAGAAAAATGTCAAAACCAAAACCATCCAATTTCGCAAACCACAATTCATCACATGAAATTGAAGTACAAGCCACCTAATTTTAAGAAAAAACCATTTGCACAACGAAGAAGCCAAGATTGGCTCTGATACCAATTGAAGGGAATTAAACTCCCGCAGTGGAAAAATGATTGAATCGTCGTTGTTTCGTTGCGAAAATATTTTCTTAAAATTATTTCTATCCTATAAAAAATTAGGCTAAACATGCATAAGAAGGAAAAATCAGTAAGGAATTACTTACTTGTTGAAGAACCGTTCTTCACGATTTTCTTCTCCGGTCACGAACCACTTCGCGTTCACGATCTCCTCGAACAAACGAATGATCCGGACACTTTCAAAAAGCCTTCTTGGTTGTTCTCCTTAGGTAGAAGGAGAGTTGTGGGACTCCTTTGGTGAAAGGGAGGAGAGGTTTTGAGAGAGGAAAGTTGAGAGAAATTTGAGTCTTGTTTTGGTGAGAAATCCAAAAAATTACACAATTGCATACAAAAGCCTTCTTGAAAAGGAGTTTATATAATGGTGATGGGTGGAGTTGAAATCTCCACATATTTACCATTTTACCACAACCATTGGTTATGCAAATCATATTTGCATAACCACATATAATAAGATATCTCATATCTCATAATAGAAATCACATTTGTATAATTGTGAATTTTAAATTGAATCACATTCAATTTAATTTCTCTCAATCCAATTTCTCCAAATTAGCCCTAATTAAACAATTAGGCTAATCTATAGTTTATTATGAATCTCATTCACATTAAACTATATAATATGTCAATCATATCTCATATAAATGACATAAATACCCTTCTAATGAATTTGAACACTTCAAATCCACACCAAATGGTAAACCCTCTATGTATCCAGTTTGAGCCAACTGAGGGACCTAAGGGACCTACAAATGACAGGCTCCAATGATCCGAAACTAACCTATCAAACTCTTTGACTCAGTTAATCAACATTCATTAGCAACGGTAACACTCCACTAAAGCTCGTAGTTGTACTCCCGTCACTGTAAGACAAGTTGTGTCCACTGATATAACCAATGCCCATGAGTCGACCTTTCACAGGTTGTTCGTAGACACTGTTGGGTCAAATTATTGTTTTACTCCTGTGTCTACTTCTTGCTCCTTAAGTCCCCACTGCTTCTCTAATGAATAACACACCCCTCTCGGGCAAGTGAGAGAGTGGACACCCGTTGTCCAAGCCCTGGAGACAACACTTAAGGGAACAACCCCTCTAGTTTTCCTAAAGTCGTGAACGAGTGAATTCCATCTCGCGTAGTTAAGTTCCCAGCTCCCCACGTGGTCCTGTCCCTGAGAAGATAGACATATTGGGCGAGTAACTGTGACCACCTTCACCCGTACTAGTCAAATGACAGACCCCCGCAGGCAGGAGCTCGTAACACGCTCAGGATTAAGGTCAAGTCACTATTGGTCATCTACGAAGTTATTAGTCCTATACTGTCAACGGTGTTACATCAGTAGGTCTAATAATTCACGATCCGATCTTGTGCAATCTCATTGCACAGGATGCCCCCACTCACATGTCAACCACATGAACGAGTCGGATCACCTCGTTTATATCTAATACAAAGCGACCGCATCCACAACGTATCCAGGATTAAGTCTCCAACCCTATCTATATACTGTAGATCGTTCGGGTCATTAACTCGAACGTGATCCTCCCTGTGTGTCCACTACACACCGTTCAAGTTCTAGTACTCTTATAAATCAATGACCCTGAAGCTTAGTTTATTGGACAAAGTTTGTAAAAATGTGAGACACAAAGTGATGAAAGAAATAACTCTTATTTATTTCAATAGGTAATATTACAAACAAATACGAGATTAGGACATACATCTCAACAATATCAAATCAGGAGGTCCTAAGCTCATACCCTTGTAAGGTTGTTTCTTCTCCAATTAATATCGATTTCCATTTGTTTGACTTTTTTTTTTCAAATTTTCAAGCTCACAAGTGAGATATAAATAAATTTACCCCAACCTATAGCTTAAGCTTTTGGGGTGATTCGTGATTTAAGGAGATTCTTCTCTCTATTATCGGTCTTCCTTATTTTATATTAGATGCAAAGGGTAAAGGCTATGTGTTTTCATATGATTTCTCAAATTTTTGTTCACAACTGAGTTTGTGTACTTAAAATGAATGTTTATTTTGTTTCTCCCTTGTAGAAAGGATTGCTTGCAGGACTGCTTGCAAGAGTGAAGACTCCCCACAAACCAATACGAGTCCTTTCAGGATGCTTTGTCTTCACTCACATGCTCCTTAGAAAAATTCCCAGAAGGTCACCCAACATAGAATTGCACCAAGCTAAGCACGCTTAACTTTGGAGCTCCTATGTTTGAGCCACCGAAAAGGAAGGTGCACATTGTTGGTATAGGTAGTAGCTATTAATTCTTTTAAGCCTTTCTCAACCATACTTTCATCTTTCTCAACCATACTTTCTTATCCTTAGGATCCCTCCCATTCAGATATGGTCCTAGTTTATTCGTGTACCTCTCCTTATCACAGGTGTTACATCTCCCTAGGATTTTTCGAGGGTTTCCATTGCCTGATAAAAAAAGGAAAGATCGAAAGTGGGCCGAAATTGGGGCTACAAGCTATGAGGGATCGAGGCAAGACCGAAAGGAAGGTCTTGCATATGGTGCAAATAAACTTTGTTTCTACTAGAAGTCTATCGATAAAGTAGAATCATGCTTTAAAATTGAAAAACTCTCAATTAATGAAATGAAAATAGAGCAGCAGAATCAAAGAAGATAAGAAGTGAAAAAAAGTCATGCTCTGAAATGATTTTCTTCTCCAATTTTATTTTTTTAAAAAAATAAAAAAAGAATATCTATCTATTATAGAGCAACATTTAACTTTAGACATGTGTGAGAAACATTTCTAACGAAGATTGAAATGAAATTAACCGATATTGTAAATTGATACACTTATTCAAGTTTGAAGTTTTAATGGATGAAATTAAAAGTTTAGGGCTAAAATTGATACAACCTGCTAAATTTAAGGTTTAAATTGATGAAATTGAAAGTTTAAGGTTAAAATAAGTCTAGGATTAAAATTAAAATTTTCATTAATTGATTGTTTTTATCTTTTAAAAAATTGTTTACACTTAAAAATATTATCAAAGAAAAAGAAAAAATCCGAAAGATCTGTCAACTGGCATCCATTTAAGGACAGTATTCATCAATGCACGAGTAGAGGTACTTGAAAAACTTATTATAAAAAACTTGTGCATAGCCAAACTATTTATTAAAGTAGGAGTGTTTTTTTGTTTTATTGAAATACGTCTGTTGAAATAGAAATGTTGGCCAATCAGAAGTCACCATGTTATTACCTAAAATTATGAAAAAAAATATTTATTTAATTAGGGATTAATTAAAATTGTAACTATCCCTAAATCAAATTAAATAAATTTTATATTATATAATTGAATTATATGAAATTTGGGTCAATTCTTGACAAATCTCAAATGAGGACTCAAATCCAACAAAGTCTTAGCCCAAAGGCTAGGTCCAAGTCAATTGGACTAGTTTGAATGGGTCAGACCCAAGGCAAACCAAAGGTCTAGTCCATTGGTCAAGGCCAAGCCCAGTTGGAACACTATAAATAGAGAGTTCTCCCTTCATTTGAAGGGTTTAGAAGTTAGAAACTCTTTAGAGAAAATCCATAATAAAGGCTAGAAGACTGTCTGCACTTCTAGAGATCAAATGCTTCTTGAACGAAGAACTCTACCATGAAGATCAAAATGTTTCTTCGAGATTCATTGTAACTTAACTTCACACTCGAGAACAAGCTACAAAGCAATCGAGACAAATTTACATTTGAGAACAAGCTGCAAAGCACTTGAGATAAATTTACATTTGAGAATAAGCTGCAAAGCCCTCGAACAATTTGAAGATCGAGAACAAGCTTCAAAAGCCTTTGAATAAATTGAAGATTGAGATCAAACTGCAAAACCCTCATAACAAATCCACATTCGAGAACAAGTTGCAAAGCCCTTGAAACAAATTCACATTCGAGAACAAGCTACAAAAGCTCTCGAGACAACTTTACATTCAAGATACAAGTCGAAGACCTTCAATAAGGTGCAAGCCGAAGACGTTAAACAAGCTACAAGCCGAAGACTTTCAACAAGCTGAAACCGAAGATCTTTAACAAGCTACAAGTTGAAGACCTTCAACAAGCTGTAAAGTCCCAAGATGCATTACACTTGAGAGAGATAAAGAGTCAATGTGTAAAATTAGAGATTGTAATCCACTAAATTTAAATTAATATAAATTAAAGTTCATTATACGTGTCTCATTTCTATTACTTTTGTTGATGTCGGAATTTGGATGGACGGATCAACGGTGAATTTGTATTGTTGGGACAACGATCTCCTGCAAAACAGGTAGCTAACACCGGTGTGGTGCTAAGCCACACGCACTCCGACGCTCAAGTTAGAAATGGTAATCTCGTCAAGTAGTCTCAAGCTAGAACACACAGTCAAATGATTGCTTACCTTTCTTGGCACTACCGACGAGATAATATAGTCGCGCAATCGTAACGGTCTTCCAGGGCTTTATTATCCATTAATCGTCCATGATTGCGCGTGCTTAATAACTACGGTTACGAGAGTGGAACCGTTTCACAACGTCCTCACTTCTTCCATTACCAGTCATAACGGTGTGCGTGACATATGAAGAGACTCTCGCCACTCGTTGAGAACAACGAAGAGACATCGCTTATGGTTATCGACCTAGGCTCGGGGGAGGACCCCTCAACGGTCGGGCTGGAGTAACGGGATTGACCCTTCTGTAGTTGGAGCCGACCCCTTGAGGTCGGCCTTTCGGGCCAAACCGGTCAGAGTCGATCCCTCGGGTCGGCTCCCCTTGGCTCGGGGCCGACCCCATGGGGTCGACTCACCCTCGACCGGTGCCTTTGGCGTCAAACTGGGAACTCCTGGTGTTCGCTCATGGGATGTGGTGTCCTTTGACGTCAAATTGGGAACTCAACTCCCATGTCGGCCATCGACTTTCTTTCACTTCTTATCTTGAAACAAAAAAGATCCAAAGCCAAGCCTTCTACACACCCGCCGCGCCCTGTAGAGGCTATCGTCAAGGAGCCTACATCAGTCAAGGACTGGAGGAAACCATGGTTTTTTGTTGGTGGGCTTTGGCTATGTCCCAACGAGGCAGGGTCTATTCTCCCAGTTCCAACCAGCTTCGGAACGTTAGGCGAGTCCGCTCTTGATGCACGAACGAGAATGTTATCCTACCGTTTACGACTCTTCTTTATGGTTTTATTTTTCTTGCTCTCGGACACTGTGCTAACTGACTTTCCTTTTCCTTGGCAGCTAACGTCAGACCGGAGTCGACCCCTACCGCGCTTGCTTTTCGAGATTCTGCTTGGAGAATTATCGAGTCTCGACGTTGGGGTCCTGAGCTAGTCAAGACCGATCTTCTTTCAACGCACGACCTTATCCCCCCTCCTATTGACAATCCTGAAGGTTTGATGCTTCCTCTTCGACACTCATTTACAACACTTTCTTACGATACTCTTTTCCTGTCAGAGATGGCGTTGAATCTAATGGAACTAGAAGAGGAGCTCCTGACCGAATGGGACCTCGCAGATGATCGGGCGTTCCCAACCTGGGCCACGTCTCAAACATAGGACCGTGCCGTGCCACCAGCGCCTTGCAGTGGGGCGCCTCCGCGCGTTCCTCTCTCTCGGAGGGTCGGCCCGACCCTACGCCACGTCCTACCAACTCAGGGGGTAGGTCCAACCAGCTCGATTCCTTCAGGAATACCAACGACAGGGGCACTATTCGCCTTGCATACTCCAGACCTTACGATTCTCCTTTTGATATGATTGCCGAAGTGGAGCGAGCTTTTGCCTTATGGGGTGGACTCTCCGACAGTGGCTCCTCCCGCGGTTCTTCCGAGCGTTTTGATATCAGCCACTGCCCTGAGGCTACTATAAACGCTCGCAATGTATCACACTCGTGAGGTAAGCTTTTTTCTATTATTACCTCTCTTCTCTTTACACCCTTTGCTAACTTGCATCATATGCGCACGCCTTTATTCTCACAACCTTGGCTTCTCGCCGTATGTCGAACGAGCTCGTTCAACTTCGTCAGAGTCGCACCTCCCGGGCTGAACTGGAGCAAGCCCAATTCCTTCATGCCCAAACGGCTCAGTCTCTTCAATCCTTGCAAGCAAGGTTCGAATCTCTACAAGCCGGACATCAATCTTTGCAGGCTGAGCATCGATCTTTGCGTTTCTGAGTATCAGGGCTATCAATTGCGCACTGAAGGCAAGTTGTCCTCACATCGATCTGAGTTATCCTCACTCCGTTCTCAACTAAAAAAAGGTTGAAGCAGAATAAGGTTGAAAACCTTATTCTTGTAACACCATGGATGTGGCCTACTTTGTAGTAAGTACAAATGAGATAATCCAACTCATTCATGTGGATGACATGCGAGTGGGGGCATCCTGTATGAAGAGTTCATACAAGACCGGACTGCAAATTATTAGTCTGACCAATATAACGTCGTTAATAGGATAAGACTGATAATTTATAGATTATCATTAGTGACTCGACCTGAATCCTGAGCATGTTAAGAACTCCTGCTTATAGGGGTTTGTCCTTAGACTAGTATGGGTGAGAGTGACCTATATCTGACTCAATTAGTCTACCTTCTCAAGGACAGAACCTCATAGATAGCTGGGGATTTAATTATGCAAGATGGAATTCACTCATTCCTACACTAAGGAATTAGATAGGTTGTTCACTTAAGAACTAAGTCCAGTCTTGAACAACGAGGCCCGCCCTCTAAACTAGCTTAAGAGGGCATGAGTTTATGGTATGACCATAGACTTGTTGTTTATTAGAGGATCAGTGGTGCTTAAGGAACAAAGAGGTAATCACAGGGATAAAATGGTAATTTGACCCAACTGTGATTACGAGACACAATATAATCTACAGTGAGGAGAGTGCAGCTACAAGTCTATAGTGGAGTGACTTGTAGTTAATGAATATTGATTAACTAGATTAAAGAGTTTGATCAAGAAGCTTATGAACTGTAGATTTATTAGGTCCCTCCGTTGGCTCAACATGGTAATATTAAGGGTATAAAGTTAGAAATGAGATTGAAGTGTTCAATTTCATATATGAGGTGTTATATCAATTATATGTAATATAATTGATATAATATATAATTTTAATGTGAATTGAATTCACACATTAACTCTATATAGAGTTCTACATTGTTGCGTTGTTGGAAAAGTTCCAAGCATAACTTCTCTCAAAACCTCCATACCCCATCCTAAAATATTTTCAATAATGTACTTGTATACCGAACTAATTGGCCATATTGATGGAAGGTATTCTTGGACTTGGCATTCTTGCAAAACAGGTCGCAATCTTTGAAGTGATGCCAATGATAACAGAAGAATTCTGGAAGTTTCTCATACTTCATAGGGATCCAGCATCCTCCTATCGACCATGGATATTGATTTTAATCCCTCTCTGCAATGGCTTTCAGACATCGATTTGTATCCAAACTCGCATACTTGCATCCAGAATGGTGTAAAAACGAACTCCATCTCCGACAGCTTTGTAAACGGAAGGGGATGTTCCAGAGCTAGCAAGAATTTGTCAAAAATCCACGGGCCTTCTTCTATCACTCTGATACTGTCCCCTTCTTCAGCAAACCAAAACCCAAAAGAAAACTTCCCTAATAACCCAACCCAAAGCCCCCTTTCGATTTTCCAAAGAAGTATTTCGAATGACTTCTGCTGGAATAATCCTAGTTGTGAGAAGTTTACCCACAATCGAACATCTGACTAAGGCTTCAGTTGAAGTCGCCGCACATCGAGGTCTCCTCTTCAGCCGAAGTTAGGGTCAATTTTTACCATCGTTCGACTAACTCCTCCTGCTCCATCCCTCCAAATCAACTGAATCTGACGAGGTTTTGGACTAGCTCTAACGATGCCAACCGCCGCGAGATCGGTCTAGTACATGGGCAGACGCAAAGATAGAATTCGATAGCGCCGTAATAT
Source organism: Trichosanthes cucumerina (assembly GCA_036507285.1). Taxonomy (NCBI): domain Eukaryota; kingdom Viridiplantae; phylum Streptophyta; class Magnoliopsida; order Cucurbitales; family Cucurbitaceae; genus Trichosanthes; species Trichosanthes cucumerina. The sequence goes on from CM071841.1 coordinate 22,333,354, forward strand.
AACCAGAAGACAACCAACCATTAGGGCTAAACTTCTACAAAAAACACCCATCGCGGAGACAACCAACCATTAGGGCTAAACTTCCAACAAATGCATAGCAAGAGAAAAGAATATGGTAATGTAAATAATTGAAATGGTAAAAAGTCTAAACATTAATTATCATTAATTATGAAATCAAATTAATAGAAGAGATAAACAACAAATCTGTAACTATATAATTGTGAATAAGAAAATAATAAAAATAATAATAAAATATAATGATAAACATGTGTCATTGAGACATTAATGGGCCAAATAAGTCCCGTATATTCTAAAATATCCAAAGTTATATGAATTTTAGATCAATGACTCATTTAATACATTAAAGATAACGAATGTTTCAATTATGCCCCTTTACGTATTTTATTTTTTAAAAAATAAAGCGACGTTTCGATTTTAGGATGTTTAAAAACAACCTAAAAAAGCGCAAACTTCCCATAAACGATGTCCACTTTCCTACTGTGAAATTGAAAGGAATCGTCTGAAATCTGTCTCCTCTCTCCTCTATTTATCGATTTCATACCAGAGAAAAATAGAATAGTCTAGCGACGACCTAGGGTTTCTGGACATCTCAACCTGCTTTCATACGGGATACGATAGAATGTGTTTGAAATGTGAACAAAATAAAGCGAACAAACTTTTTGTTTCGAAGTACTGATTTCTAGCATGGTTGAAACATTGTGGAGACTATTTAACTTGCTTTCTAAGATATTGGATATATTTGGTATAGATGTAAACTATTCATGTATGTAAAACATGTACCAAACTACTAAATAGTATGATTTAGTGTATATTTGGGTATGAACAATCTTTATGGATACATTATAATGCGTCTTGATATATATTAAATACCGAAGTAAAGTGTATGACAAATATGATGCGTACATTTTGATACCCTATATATATTAGGATGAATATCGATATATATTAAATATCGTACATTGTAATATGTAATGACATGAATCTTAGTTTGTTGATATGAAATGAAATAATCAATTGAATGACAACATACGTTACATACTGTATGATTTGTATTAAGATATATGTATGTCTGATATTAGAATATAGGTATGGGTGTGAAATAATTGTACTCCAATATTTGCATATATATTCGGGTATTTATAATTGCATACCATTGACAACTTCGTCATTACAGTATCCATTAAGTCGTGGATTGACATCCCAGTGTGAATAACAATATCTCTTACTTTGTAATTGATGAAATTGCATACCACGCAAAGAATATCTGAGAAGACTGTAATACTACACTGGACAAGAAATGGATGAAATGGTGGATTCTAAAATGAGTGAAGGTGGAGATACTAATGACGAACATATATATGGAATGCAAATCTCAGTTACATAAGAAAGAGAAAAAAAAACATAATAAAAAAATATTTATTATGTTGTAAACCTTCCTAAATTGCAATTCATATTATTATTAAACAACAAAATCTCACAAAAATTTCAGACTAAATTAATAGCATATGCGTAAAGGCATTTAGGTGAAAAAGAAATGACATTTAATATATATCATGACACATCCCATAATAATGAAAAATTCAATACATTGGTGAAATATTGGTATCTTGATGACCCATCCGTTGGAATTACTCCCCCCAAAATTATAGAAATTTAAATTCACCCAACTTGAGAACTATCATTCCATTCTACTTTTCTAAATTATAACTCTAACAAACAATCCAATTATTCTTAAAAAAAGTAATTTTATAACGCGAGCCATAACACCAAAATACTATTTTTATGCTTCTTTTAATACGACTGCTCTTTTAAATAAACAAAAATTGATATATAATCGTTCCTCCGAAATGGATGTAAATAGATATTCTGGCTTCCTTGATGAAGAAATTAATTATACATTCAAATTTGTTTACATTTGGGTCGAAATATAACAAATCGACAGCCAAGTATTTGAAAAATTATACCTTGCTAGTAAGAGAGAGACAGATGGAACGACATCCAAACGTTGTTATATGTCGCTCTTCACATCCTCCAGGAACAGCAATCCATCTTTACACAAACATGGCATAATTTAATAATAGAACACCAACCCCTCACCCAACAGACAAAGAATCCTATCGCAGGTTGTTCCAAACAGGAACCAAAATCAAGCAGCAACTTCTTGCTCCTTGGCAGCAAGCTCATTCTGGATATGCTGAGGTACAACATCAAACTTGGCTAATTGCATTGTGTATGAAGCTCTGCCTTTTGTCATCCCCCTTAGCGTACTGACGTATTGAAACATCTCGGCTAAAGGAACCAGTGCATCCACGACCTGCATTCGTTTGAAACATTGTTCGTCATATGCCTTACCAAACGTATAATAGTTTATTTAGGTTTGTGGCATACCTTGAGACCACCAGGCTTGTCACCAAAGCTGTTGATCTGGCCTCTCCTGGAGTTGAGATCTCCAATTACGTCTCCGAGATGTTCCTCGGGGGTGACTACTTCGACTTTCATGATTGGTTCGAGCATTCTAGGACCTGCTTTCCTCATCCCTTCTCTGAAAGCTCCCCTGGCTGCAAGTTGAAACGCCAAGACACTTGAATCTACATCGTGGTACGAACCATCGACTAGCACAGCGCGAACGTCAACCACAGGAAAGCCAGCGAGAACACCATTGCTCATACACTCTTCCAATCCCTTGACCACCCCGGGAATGTACTCTTTTGGCACTGCTCCTCCCTTGATTTCACTTTTGAACTCGTATCCACCGCCCGCCTCCATGGGTTCAAACCGCACTGTAATATCAGCAAACTGTCCTTGGCCACCGGATTGTTTCTTGTGCACATACTTTACTTCCGAAATTTTCGAAATACTTTCTCGATAGTTAACTTGCGGTGCACCCACATTAGCTTCAACCTGTTTAAACCAAGCAATCAAATAATCCAATTTTACTGTTAACTTAGCTCTAAAAATGGATTTTCAAGCAAAAAAGATTGTCATGGTTAGGAATAAAGAGTCAAGCAACAGATACAAACCTTGAATTCCCTCTTGAGCCTGTCAACAATGATTTCAAGATGCAACTCTCCCATGCCTTCAATCACAGTCTGGTTTATCTCCTCATCACGAGAGAAGTGAAACGATGGGTCTTCTTGAGCCAGCTTGATTAAACCAGTTGCCATCTTATCAACATCAGCTTTAGTTTTGGGCTCGATCGCCACCTTAATCACAGGATCAGGGAAGTCCATTCGTTCAAGTACAATAGGATTATCTGGGTCACACAGGGTTTCACCCGTGATGGTATCTTTAAGACCGGCTAGAGCAACAATATCCCCGGCAAGGGCTACCTTTACATCATTTTTGCTGTCTGCATGCATTTCTAGAAGTCTACCAATTCTCTCTTTCTTTCCTTTGTTCGAGTTCAGTACATAAGATCCTGCAGAAAGTTTACCGGCGTATATTCTCACAAATGTTAGTGATCCTACGTAAGAATCACTCATGATCTTGAAAGCTAGTCCCGAAAATGGTTCATCATCGCTGGCAGCCCTCTCAATTATCAGTTCTGGGTTCTCCAGGTCAGTTCCCTTTATGGGCGGCAAATCAAGTGGTGAAGGTAAATAGTCCACAACAGCATCGAGCAACGGTTGAACCCCTTTGTTTTTGAAAGCTGAGCCACACAATACTGGAACAAAAGAAGCGGATACCGTCCCTTTTCGAATAAGCTTCTTAATGGTAGACTCATCAGGTTCGATTCCTTCCAAATAGTTCTCCATGGCTTGATCATCCAACTCAACAACAGTCTCAATCATCTGAGACCGATAGTCTTGAGCGAGATCCTTAAGGTCTTCTGGAATATCTTCGTATACAAACTTCGCACCCAACTCTTCTCCTGACCAAACTATAGCTTTCATCCTCACAAGATCAACAACACCCTTAAAGTTATCTTCAGAGCCAATTGGTATTTGAATAACAAGTGGCTTAGCACCCAAATTCGTCACAATCATGTCTCTTGTTCGGAAAAAGTTAGCTCCAAGACGATCCATTTTGTTGACAAAGCAAATTCTGGGAACTCCATACTTATCAGCCTGCCTCCACACAGTTTCAGATTGTGGTTCAACTCCAGCAACACTGTCGAAAAGGCATATCGCTCCATCCAACACTCTAAGCGCACGCTCCACCTCAAGGGTAAAATCGACATGACCCGGAGTATCAATAATATTAATTCGGTGTTTGTTCCAAAATGTGGTAGTTGCAGCAGAAGTAATGGTAATCCCTCTTTCTTGTTCTTGCTCCATCCAGTCCATTGTAGCTGTTCCTTCATGTACTTCACCTATCTTGTAGTTTCTTCCTGTGTAGTATAGAATCCGCTCGGTTGTAGTCGTCTTGCCGGCATCAATGTGAGCCATGATCCCAATGTTCCTATAGTCTTCTAGTGGGACCGAGCGCTTTCCATCTGCAAACAAAAGATGAAAATAATTATATTCCTATGGAGCAGATTCCTTACATAACGCGTTTGTGAAAGAGTAAGTTGTTGTCTTAGATAAGCATCAAACTAGAAAACTCAGTACTTGCACAAGGATTTGTAAATTGTTACCAAGGCCACATTTTGAAGGGAAAAAAAATACTCAAGGTCATTATTCAAGAAACAATGACCTTTATGAAACTCACCCCTGCAAGAAGAAATGAAAAGCAAAGAATTGAAACCAAAAGCTAATAGCCGTCATATAGTCGTAATACTTCAGAACACATCCAATTCTGTAGGGGTTCGTAATTTAAAATATCAGGTGGGTATCATTGACGATAAAGGACATCGAATGGAGCCTCTTTCTCCGAACTCAGAACTAAAGCTATTGACATTAAAATTGAAAGAACCAAACATGCAAGCAAATAATACATTCAATAGCTATGGAGCTTCCGTAATTCATAACTCTGGCACAAAAAGTAATCCGAACCCCTATCTTTAAAGTGAAAATTCGCCATAGAGGAACAAGAAACTAAACCTTCGGCAGCCATGGCAAAGACAGAGAGGTTGCGTCTGTTCAGTTGGCGTGAATTACAGAGTTTAGAGGAAGTTGACGAAGCAAAACGGAGATTTCTACCAAAGAATTGTGAGCGGGACGACAGAGCGAAGGAAGAAGAGGTTCGTGAAGAAAGAAATAGAAAAGGAGTTCGAAAGAGAGGCGTTGCAGGCCTTCTCTGAAAGCCATTGAAATTGCACACGGAAGAAGCTGCTGCCGCCATTATCGTCTTCCTAGCTCTCCGTTTCTCAGATAGATTTTGAACGGGGCGATGGAATTTTTTAATTTTCTTCAGATTTCGAACGGCTCATAGGACAGCATCCTCAATTTCTGGCCTTCGGTTGAGTTTTCTTCAGATTGCGAACGAACGGCTGAGTTTTCGCGCAATTAATTTTGATTGAAGCTTATAAAATTATTTAGGGCAATATAGTCTTTTGGTGTGCAAGTATGAGTAAGAGTGTAAAAGTGACCATGTGGATGGGAAAGAAAATGGGAATTTTCCATTTTTGTTGCTCGGAAGAGGGAATGTGAAGATATGGAGAAGAATGGGAATTGGGAACAGATTTTGTGGGCCCTTCCTTTGTTATTTATTTTGGTTTTTGAAAATTTTAAATTTTTAGTTTTTGAAAATTAATCTTGTTTTTTTTTTTTTTTTCTGTATGTAGTTTTCATCCTCTTAAGAAAGCATTTGATGTGTTCACATGTGATTTCAACAAAGTTGTTATGGCTAAAAAATAGGATCCGGTCCAACCGCACATGCGATCCTAAGAGTGGACGAAGAAAAGTCGACCGATTGGGATCGGGAAGCTGATCCCTCGGGGTTGGCCCCGAGCCAAGGTGAGCCGACCCTATGGGGTCGGCCCCGAGCCAAGGGGAGTCAATCCCTAGGGGTCGGCCCCAATCGAGGGTGAGCCGACCCCTCGAGGTCGGCCCAGCTCGAGAAGCCGACCCCATGGGGTCGGCCCCGAGCCAAGGGGAGTCGACCCGAGGGATCGACTCCGACCGATTTGGCCCGAAATGCCGACACCAAGGGGTCTGCTCCAAGCTTAGGAGGGTGACCTCAAAGGGGTCGACTCCAACTACAGAAGGGTCAATCCCGTTACTCCAGCCCGACCGTTGAGGGGTCCTCCCCCGAGCCTAGGTCGGTAACCGTAAGCGGTGTCTCTTCGTTATTCTCAACGAGTGGCGAGAGTCTCTTCATATGTCACGCGCACCGTTATGACAGGTAATGGAAGAAGCGAGGACGTTGTGAAACGGTTCCACTCTCGTAACCGTAGCCATTAAGCATGCGCAATCATGGACGATTAATGGATAATAAAGCCCTGGAAGACCGTTACGATTGCGCTTCTATATTATCTCGTCGGTGGTGCCAAGAAAGGTAAGCAATCATTTAGGTGTGTGTTCTAGCTTGAGACTACTTGACGAGATTACCATTTCTAACTTGAGCGTCGGAGTGCGTGTAGCTTAGCACCACACCGGTGTTAGCTACCTGTTTTGCAAGAGATCGTTGTCCCAACAATACAAATTCACCGTTGATCCGTCCATCCAAATTCTGGCATCAACAGTTGGCGCCGTCTGTGGGGACATTTTTCTTGCAAAGTGCCACGTGTTGTGAAACCCTAACGCCGTTTACCATGAGTAACCACGTGAATCAAATCAACCCGATGAACGACGGAGAGGAGTCGGATAATGACCGACACCCTCGCCAGATACCGGCTAGAATGCAGAATGCCCAACTTTGAGAGGTTAACCAACATCTTTGCTGCCGGCGAGGCGAATCAATATGCAGCTACTGGAGCGGCGGTCCGGGCACAGGCGAAAACATCGCAAGAATTCTGGAGATACTGAATCGTCCGAACCCTATAGTGGAGGCTCTAAAAGATGGACCGGAGCAGAATCTCAACAATGTCCAACTCGGAGAACGGATTCACGCTCCAACACCACGTAATCCCTGCCTTCAATCCGAGACCAGACCAAGGGTAAGGGCCCGGCGGAGGAGGGGCAGGGAGAGTCTCGGGTGCCACCCCGTAAGTCTAATGACAAACTACGGTTAGGAGGCAATGACAGATGATCCCATCATTCGGAGCAGCAAAGGGTTGCATCCCGAGTGGGAGAATCCCAAGTTAAGACGCAGGTGATTGGCGGAAGCCAAGGACACAACAATTACCATGTGTCTGAAGTCAAGCAACAACAAGGTCGAAGGGATGATCGATCAAGGAGACCTGACACGAGATCAGATCTCAGAGAATTGATCAACCAGAAACGGAAAGAGCTGGAGGCCGAGAGTCAACCTTGGGCGGCAGAGCTACGGAGGATCCAAAATGAGCTCGGAGATATGAAAAAGGCTCAAGATCACGGCGGATTGGATTTGAAAAATCTCGTTGACGAGGTAGACCCTCCCTTTACTAACGAAATAATGCAGGAGGAAGTCCCCCCCGAAATTCAAGTTGCCGACGATCAAGGCCTACGATGGATCGAAAGATCCAGTGGAGCACCTTGACACATTTCGGTCATGGATGGAACTCCATGGAGTCCGAGATGCGATCAAGTGTAGGGCATTCTCGTTCACGTTGACGGAACCAGCTCGGAAGTGGTTCAGACAGCTTAAGAGGAAGTCAATCGCTTCCTTCCGAGAGTTGGCTCGAGCCTTTGTGACCCAGTTCCTCGGAGGTAGGGATCAACGACGACCAGCAACACATCTCCTCACCATTAAGCAAGGTAACATCGAGACTTTGAGGGAGTATGTATCCCGCTTCAACAGTGAAGCCCTCCAAATTGAAGGGTATACTGATGGGGCAACCCTAACGACGATTGTGGTCGGACTGCGAGACGAGAGATTCCTTTGGTCGTTAGGTAAGAAAGCTCCTACGACTTACGTTGAGTTACTGACCAGGGCTCAAAAGTATATGAGTGCAGGAGAATTGCTTCGCTCGAGGCGTGCACCAGACGACAAATAGAGCAGGGATCGCGAGAGAAACAAGAGTCGACCGGAGGAAGACCAAAGCGATCCTCGAAAGCGAAAACACGAGGAATGGTCCGACGTCAACGAAAAATCTGTGAGGAGGGGTTTGCCACCGAGCAAGTTTGAGCGGTATACCTCAACGAGCATCCCTATTGAACAGATCCTGATGGAGATACGTGATAAAAACGTTCTGAAGTGGCCGACCAAACTAAGGCAGGGTCCCACAGGAGGAATAAGGACAAATATTGTTTATTCCAACGCGACCATGGACACTCAACGTCAGATTGTTATGACCTGAAGGAAGCCATAGAAGCACTGATCCAGAAAGGACAATTGAAAGAATATGTCGGTAGCAGGGACGACGCCGGCGAAGCACTGAGGCAAGTAAGGTGAGGCAGACGATAAGGAGGAAGAATCACCCCCTCCCCGAGAAATCCGAACTATTCTTGGGAGATCAGCCGGAGGTGACTCGAATAGAAAGAGAAAGGCGAAAGCTCGGGCTGCCCGATCCCCGCCAACTGACTGGGAGTTTTGTTCGACTTCCTTATCTAACGAGGTTGTTAGTTTTTCAGAAGAAGAAGCGATCAAGTTACATCAACCTCACAACGACGCGTTGGTGATTTCTCTACTGGTTGCCAACATCAAAGTCCGTCGCATCCTGGTCGATGGAGGAAGTTCTGCGGACGTACTGTCCTTAAGCGCCTATAACGCCATGAAGTTAGGACGAGATCGACTCAAGGTTAATATATATCCCTTGGTAGGATTTGGGGGAAGTAAGGTATATCCCGAGGGAAGCATCGAGCTGCTGGTAACGTTTGGCGGCGGATCAACATGTGTAACGACTATGGTCGAGTTCCTGGTAGTGAATCACGACTCGGCCTATAATGCCATCCTGGGACGTCCAACTGTTTTTAGTTGTTTACTTCTTAAATTCACTATAATTAACTTAAGTTGGATAAAGTTCATTATACTTAGTTCTTGAGGATTCGATACTTGATACTCACAATACCGTTTTATATTTCTTCGATCGGATGCACTTGCACGTCGCACCAAGTTTTTGGCGTCGTTGCTGGGGACTAAGTTGATTTTGATCTAGTTTAGGTTCATTTTAGTGAATATTATCCTCATGTCTTATTTGGTGTGTCTTGTTATCTTTGTTGTGTTTTTTATTCTTGTTAAATTCAGCTTGTCAAGTTCGGGTGGTGTTACTATATATTGTGTTTCTTAACCTTTTAGATAATTGTTCCATTACCTCATTATGGCTTATAATAGTTTTGGGTAGTCTTCTGTGCCCAATGAGCGAACACAATTTAGTTCTTTTTCTCATGATTATCCTTTTGATAGTATTGAGTTTTCTAGCTATGGGTATCAAATGCCTAATTATTATCATACTAAGCCAGTGGGTTATGATAATAATCAATGCAATTGGGCTTATGAACAATATCCTAGGGGTTTTGAGTCATATCCTTCCTATATGCATAAAACCCAATTCGAAAACATAACTATAGGAGTTTTGAGTCATACCCTTTTATGTCCTAAAACTCGTGGTTTGTAAACTAAATGTTGCAATAAAAATGTTACTGAGATTTATTCATTAAAGTTGTTATTGAATAAAGTGAGTTATGTATTCTATAACCCAAATCCAATAAACAAAGAACCATTGGTTGTAGTATACTTGAATTTTATGTATGATATAAAAGTGGATCAAGTTCAAGTAATAGCTAAAATGTTCTATAGTATAGGGATAGATTGGGTACCTTTTCCCGGGGACATTATGGACGCGACCCACTTTGTATAGTACAAACGATGTGATCCTAAATCGTTCATGTGGAGACATGTGAGTGAGGGTGTCCTATGCAATGAGTTTGCATAAGACCGAACCACGAAATAGTCACTTGGGCTTTATAACTCTGTTTACTATCTTAACTGACTATATTCATATGATGACCTAGGTAACTCAATCTTAATTCTGAGCGCACTATCAACTCTTGTTTATTCGGGATTATCCTTAGATTTTCATGAGTGAGAGTGACCCGAGATCACTGACTCAATAAGTCTCCAATTTTAGGGATAAGACCGGGTAGATAGTTGGGAGCGTAGTCCTGTAAGATGGAATTTACTCCTATCTGCTTTAGGGATTAGTAGAGAGGTTGTTCCCTTAAGTGTTGACTCCAAGTCTTGAACAATTGGTCCACCCTCTCATTTCCTCGAGAGTGATGATTTTCTGGTTGGACCACAAACCAATTGTTCATTAGAAGATCCACGAGATTTAAGGAACAAGAAGTAATTATAGGGGTAAAACGGTTTATTTGACCTAATTGTAATTACGAACGACCTATGAATGATCGACTTACTAATCATTGTTATATCGAGTAGACAGGAATATATCTACAATGAGAAGAGTGCGGTCACTGGACTTTAGTGGAGTGTCCTGGTGGTTAACGAATGCTTTTTAGCTAGGCTAAAGAGTTTGGTCGGTTAATCTTGTATCATTGGAGCTCATGATCTATAGGTCCATTAGGTCTTTCTTACGAGCTCGGACTAAGCCTTATAACAATTTGAGAGAAAAGAATTTGAATTGTTCAAATTCTATTTTGGGAGAAAACGTTAATTATATACGATATACTTAACGTTTCATAGCTTAATTATGAATTAAACTATGATAAAGATGAGATGGACATATTTTAATTTGATTTAAATATTGGTTCGATTTAAAACATGAATAGAGACTCATGTTCGAACGATCGATTTAAGAAATCGGGATTGGTCCAATTATTTAATTTGATTAAATAATTATTTAAAATTAATTAATTAAATTAAAGAAATTGATTTTATATTAATTTTGAATTAAAATTAAAAGGAAATTCAAATTCATTTTTGAATTCATTTTGGACAAAATACATGATTTGGTGAGTAACCTTCTTGGTTTTTCAAATTCACCAAAATTGACCACCTTCTAGTTGTCCAATCCTTGTCATGTTTTTGTAGGCTTCTTCTCCTACCTTAAAAAACCTTGATTTGACATTTAATTAGAGAAGAAAAACCATGGGTTGAGGAATTTGACAGAAAATTCTTGATTTTCTCGTTTTTTACCTTTTCTTCTTCATCTTCCATATTCTCTCAATCAAGGATCACACAAAAGATAGTAGGGAAGACTTTAAAGGTGGCCCACAAAGTGTTCGTGATTAGAAATTGCCCTCGAATTAGGAAAATTTTGAGCTACAAATGTATGTGTTCTTATTCTTTGTGTTTTCCAGATTTGAGCTTGCCTTTTATATTGTAAAATTTACTAAATTAGAATGCTCAAGATCCAAAATTTCTTTCGCTTTCTTAATATGTACATCAAAATAAAGTGTTATTTGAGTTTCTTTAATAAAGGTTATTGAATTTGTATTAGTTTATGCTCTAAATAACCATAAATCCAATAAACCAACATCCTAGGCTAATATATGAGTCTTGAACTATATGCAGAGACATATAGGAACGATGTTTAAGAAACAACCTAAAGGGTCTGTAGCATAGGGATATGCTTGGGTACCTTTATCCTAGTAATACTATGGATACGACTGACTTTGTATTTGATACAAACGCAATGATCAGCCAACACATTCGTGTAGGAGACATGCGAGTGAGAGAGACATATCCAATGAGTTTGCATAAAGACCAGACCGCGAATTATTAATCAGCTGATGTAGTCTCCTTGACAGCTTTAGGTTTAATAATTCATTGATAACCTTTAGTAACTTGACCTTAATCCTAAGCGGGTTATGGACTCCTGTCTGTTAGGGTTTGTCATTTGATTAGTATGAGTGAGAATGGTGTAACGTCCCAGAATTTCTAAGTACCTTTAGGTTATGTTTTGAATTTAATGAAAGATATTCAATTTGGGTCTTTAGAATAAAGGATTTGGTAGCATTTTGTGCAAACTAAAGAGAATGAAAAAAAAAAAGGTTTTAATCCAGGTTTGTGGCAATGGTGTAATTAATAGTTAAGATGAGGGACATTTTGATAATTTCTGTTTAAATTAAGTTGGAATTAGGGTTTGTAAACCCACCTTCTCCCTCCTTATTCCCAAAGCGTGCGGCAGCCTCATCTGATCAGCCAAGTCGCCGCCATAAAGCCTCCGTTAAGACTAGGTCTGATGTTTCACTTTGAAGCTTAGCCGGAGGTCATACGTCTTCACCATAATCGCACGTCAAGCCCCTCATCTGATGGATTGTTCCTCTGTTTTTTGTTATATTCGCGCGTGCATAGACAAGCTCGTCGGAACACCTCCCCGTCATTCAACGCAACAGATCTATTTTAGTAGCCAGGTTCGCCGCCGAGTAAAGCCCCAACAGAGCCAATCGCACAGCCAACCCCGAAAACACTGTATATGTCGTTGTTCACCGTCGAACTCTGTCCTTCATCGCAAACTGCAACTACCCAGGGCTCACCTGCGATCGTTCAACATCGCGCCAACAATTTGTGCACTAGTTCTACGTCAGAACTGTTATTCGAGCCACCTAGTCGCCCCTCTATTCAAATTTTGTCGTCGACCAGCCACTCTATTAGATTCATTCGCCAGTCTTTTTTTCCTCGTCCTAATCCATCATTTGTCCCATCTAAAACCACCGCAACTACAGAGAGTTGTCTTGCCGAACTTCATTGGACCCCTCACTTTTTGAATGATCTCGAATTAGACTTAACAAATCATGGTGACTCATTGAAATCCATCACTGAAATAGCGTAAATTGGATAATTTTGACCTCAATTCAAGAGATGATCTAGATTCAAGGTAAATTCGATGGATGAAAGATCTATAGTTTTTGGATTTAAGCAAATTAGTTAGATGAACTGAATGATGCAGAATTTTGGCTTTTGATCAGGGTTGGAGCGTGTTAAGACTAACATTGTGGGATCTACTCTTTAAGCCAAGGTAAGGGACCTCATGTCGAACCTTTTCAAAATAGGATAAAAGTTATAGTTTTCATTAAAGTTTTATGATTTGATAATTCAAAAGTATTATGTCTTAAAATGTTTTATATTGAAAGTTATGAACTTTGATGGATAACTTAAAGGTTATGTGATTTACAATGATTCTATGGCATGTGCATCATAGTATGTGAAAGGATGATGGGACCTCATGCATGATTGTATGTACACGAAATAGTTTGAGTGGCTGTGACAATTATTCTCCATATGATTATAGGGGTTGAGTTTTGAGAGGACCCCGTACGACAGGAGTCTTCATACTCCACATGATTCAGGAGTCTTTGGACTCAACATGGTTTCGGGGTTTTGAGAGGACCCCATATGATAGTAGTTTTCAGACTCAACATGATTCAGGAGTCTTCGGACTCAACATGCTCTCGGAGTTAGGGAGGACTCCATATGACAGGAGTCTTCGGACTCAACATGCTCTCAGGACAACTTAATTGACCATTAAAAGCCAAAGGAAATAGTCATGATAGTTTTATGAGAAAGTTAGGTCCCACACATGAAAGTTGTATAGTCATGATTGTATGTGTATGCATGTCCCAAGACCTCGGTAGCGAGGTCACTTACTGAATATTAATTTTATAATAGTTTGATAGTCTGTATTTAAACTGGAAAGGATTCCACCGATTATAATAATTTGTGCCCAAACAGCCTGAGGTTTTTACTCCAACTAAAACTTCCTAGGATTTCAGATTCTAGAATTTATGATTGCGCACCAAACATCTTGATTTAATTGGGGTTTGTTGGCAAATTAGAAAAGAAAACAAACAAACAAAAGGAGAAACCCTAGACCAACACGAGCATTCTCAGACCTGTGGTTCCTCTGTTCCAAAGAAAGATCGATCGCCATGGCAACTTTTGAATCACTAGGTTTGTGACCGATAGTCCGAACAACCGCATTTTCGACCGTCTTTGAACACCGATCAACAGGGATTTGAAACATTTGGGTAAGAATTAGTGGGTTTTATTCACTCTGAACTCATTTTGAACTCAAATTAAGTATTTTAGAAAGGTCTCTAACCTGAGTTAGTGTTTGTAGTGTCAGACTCATTTGAACATCTTCGAACAAGACCCAAGTCGTTTTGGCAAGTATTAGGTGCAAAGGCCTCACTTAGACCCTTCATAGACTCGTTTTACTTTCTGAAAACTGGTCCCTAATCCTATAAAGGGTCATGTTTGTAGTTTCAAACACCTTCGAGTACCCAGCAGCAAAGAGTTGGGCCCTTTTTGGTAAGTTTAGGGCGGTAAACTGTTGTTTAGACATTTTCAAACTAAATTAAAATACTTTAGATCGATTTAGATCGACTTCTAACCCTTGGAGCTCTTTTTTATTTAGGTTCTGACTAGTTTGGACTTGTCAAACAAGTCTTAAATGCGTTAAGGGTGTTAGGTATGAGTAAGTGACGACTCTCTCTAGTCGTTGGTTGGTTTGATTAAGTATTTTAAGTTTATAGCTGATGTAGGACATCTCGGCTATTGTTTTAAACATTTTTAGTAGTTTCCTTAGTTTCTTGAAGATCTTGTTTTAGTGATCTTCTTCTTACCTTGTGGTAAATATTTTTATTGCAGCCGGTTACCTTCAGGTTGCCGAAAGCCTTAGGTTTTGTTTTGTCATCCCTCCAATTTGTATGAATAGGGGAATGTTATCCGTGTTCATCATCATTTGATAATCACAAATAAAATTTCCCCACACTTGTTAATGTCAAAGCCTAACATTATATTAATACTTCTTGTTTAGGAACTTTTTGGATAATTTTAGGAGCGCTATAAGTATGTAGTTGTTTTTTATTGAGCCTATTTCATTGTGTGCTAGCATGTTGTGTGCCTTGTTTGTGTTATATATATATCTATACGATTTATTTGATCTATTGAAATTGCTACTCTTGAACTAGTATCTGATTTGATGTGTTAAGAATGTTGAGATGTTGTTACTTGATCTTTGTGATGTTATGCATGTCGAGATATTGATGAATTTGTTGTGGTGATAAGCATGCTGAAATGATGTGGTTGGTTGCAAAAGCATGTTTTTATGTTGTGAGCATGCTTGGGTTTTGGGCACAAAACATTAGTAGCATAATTTGTAGGATTCATGCATTTGGGTGACTTTGTGATCAAGGTGAATGTTAGGGTCTTGGGAATAAATGGTCAAAGATTTCCATTGTGATAATAAAGAGAAGTGATTTGGATATTAGTGCCTCACTATAAATGTCTAGGGTCAAATACCATTATTGTTTGAGTTAATGTTTAGCTCGACGTTATTCTTTTGAGACACTGGCATTTGAGTTATAAAATTGTTTGGATGTCTAACTTGTTTTTAGAAGTTTGTTAAAGATGGATAAGTTTCAATCTGCATTTCTCTTTTAAGTGAATAAGGAGTAAAGTCTTTAGTTTACATGTCTTTGGGCACTTGAATGCTTTATAAGATAATGCTTTATAAGATCAGTACATGCTTGACCCATACTCTCATTTGTGTTATGGTGTTCTTATCTATCAGGAATTATATAAACAAGTAGTTATCATAGTTACGTTGTGGTACTGCCGAAATTTCTAGGGCGTCACATTAACAGAAGTTGGTATTCTTGTCCTATATGAAAATTTGAAGTGCAAGGATGTTGGCAACTGACGACTCAAAAAAGATATCTTTTACCCGTTTTATAAGGGATGGAGATTTAGTGATTATGTATGAGAGACATGACAGAATGAAGGTTGTGAAAGTGTGTGAAGGCTCAATACTTCAGAATAGGTTTGGTGTGTTTAAACATTCAGATTGGATTGTAAAACCATTTGGGTCCAAGGTGTTGAGTAACAAAGATGGATTTGTTTACGTGCTAGCTCCAACTCCTGAATTATGGACTTTGGTACGTAGCCACAGGACACAAATATTATACATTGGAGACATCAACTTCGTAATTATGTATTTAGAAATAGTTCCTGGTTGTTTGGTTCTAGAATCAGGGACAGGAAGTGGATCTCTTCTCATTGTTAGTCACAAACCCGGGTTGTGAGACTGAACTTAGGTTAGGAGAGTTGGGCGTGGACACGGGGTCCTGATGTCTTGAGTTTAGACCTAGGTGCTACTGGGGTTGCTTTGGTTGCATGTTAGCTTATTTGGACGTGAATGTGCTGCTTATTGAGTATTTTTATACTCACCCGTATACTTTAATGTTTTTGGTTGCAGGTAAGAAATCTTGAGGCAGTTGTCGACGACAACGACCTGACGAGGCAGTGAGACCTTGTTTTTCCTTATTTTTTGTTGGCTTGGAGTTCTGTCTTGAAACTGTCATGTTTTAGTTTTTTTTTTATTTTGCCTAGTCGCGCGACACTGTATTTTTCTCTTGTACTTCTTAGTTATAGAGTTTTCATTCTTTTTGAGTTTTCTTTCACTGCGTGTTTGTTTATCTAAGAGATTGTGTTTTGGAACTCTAGTTGTAGCCCAACCTATTTTCTGATTGAAGTTTGATGGGGATTGGGCATTCTTGAACTCTTTTTGGAGTGTCTCTTCTTGATAGGTCTCTACGAAATTTTTTGTCTTCTCCTTACTATGTCGTTATGCTGTCGAAATTTCGATACGAGCGGTGTAGCGGAGTAACTTCCCTAATTTAGGTTCGCCCCGAGTTTTAGGGTCTTCTCCTTACTATGTCGTTATGTTGTCGAGTTTATTAGGAATCTCATTCACATTAGACTATATAATATGTCAATCATATCTCATATAAATGACATAAATACCCTTTTAATGAATTTGAACACTTCAAATCCATACAAAACTGTAAACCCTCTATATATCCAGTTTGAGCCAACCAAGGGACCTAATGGACCTACAGATGACGAGTTCCAATGATCCAAGACTAACATGTCAAACTCTTTGACTCGGTTATTCAACATTATTCGTTACGGTAACACTCTAATAAAGCCCGTAGCTGCACTCTCATCACTGTAAGACAAGTTGTGTCCATTGATATAACCAATGCCCGTAAGTCGACCCTTCACAGGTTGTTCGTAGACACTGTTGGGTCAAGTTACCGTTTTACTTCTGTGTCTACCTCTTGCTCCTTAAGTCTCCACTGCTCCTCTAATGAAAAATAACGTTGTATGGTCCAACCATAAACAACACCCCTCTCGAGCCAGTGAGAGGGTGGGCGATCGTTGTCCAAGCCCTGGAGACAACACTTAAGGGAACAACCCCTCTAGTTTCCCTGAGTCGGGAACGAGTGAATTCCATCTTGCGTAGTCAAGTTTCCAGCTCTCCACGGGGTCTTGTCCCCGAGAAGATAGGCATATTAAGCGAGTAACTGTGACCACCCTCACCCGTACTAGTCAAAGGACAGACCCCTGCAGACAGAACTCCGTAGCAAGCTCAGGATTAAGGTTCAGTCACTAATGGTCATCTACGAAGTTATTAGTCCTATACTGTTAACGGTGTTACATCAGTAGGTCTAATAATTCACGGTCCGGTCTTGTACAACCTCATTGCATAGGATGCCCCCACTCGCATGTCAACCACATGAACGAGTTGGATCACCTCGTTTATATCTAATGTAAAACGGGTGACATCCACAACGTATCCATGATTAGGTCTGCAACCCTATCCGTATACTGTAGACCATTCAGGTCATTAACTCAAACGTGATCTTCCCTGTGTGTCCACTACACACTGTTCAAGTTTTAGTCCTCTCATAATTCAATCACCCTGGAGATTAGTTTATTAGACAAAGTTTGTAAATATGTGAGACACAAAGTGATGAAAAAATATCTCTTATTTATTTCAATCATGAATATTACAAAGAAATACGAGATAGGACATACATCCCAACATCCCTTGCATGTTTTTAGTTTTTTTGTTTAACGTTGTATTATTTTCCTTTATCTTACTTTAATTTAATCAAGAATTGTTTTTAGTTGTTTACTTCTTAAATTCACTATAATTAACTTAAGTTGGATAAAGTTCATTATACTTAGTTCTTGAGGATTCGATACTTGATACTCACAATACCGTTTTATATTTCTTCGATCGGATGCACTTGCACGCCGCACCAAGTTTTTGGAGTCGTTGCTGGGGACTAAGTTGATTTTTATCTTGTTTAGGTTCATTTTAGTGAATATTATCCTCATGTCTTATTTGGTGTGTCTTGTTATCTTTGTTGTGTGTTTTTATCCTTGTTAAATTCAGTTTGTCAAGTTCGGGTTGTGTTACTATATATTGTGTTTGTTAACCTTTTAGATAATTGTTCCATTACCTCATTATGGCTTATAATAGTTTTGGGTAGTCTTATGTGCCCAATGAGCGAACACAATTTAGTTCTTTTTCTCATGATTATCCTTTTGACAGTATTGAGTTTTCTAGCTATGGGTATCAAATTCCTAATTATTATAATACTAAGCCGGTGGGTTATGATAATAATCAATGCAATTGGGCTTATGAACAATATCCTAGGGGTTTTGAGTCATATCTTTCCTATATGCATAAAACCCAATTAGAAAACATAACCATATCCTAGGAGTTTTGAGTCATACCCTTTTATGTCCTAAAACTCGTGGTTTGTAAACTAAATGTTGCAATAAAGATGTTACTGAGATTTATTCATTAAAGTTGTTATTGAATAAAGTGAGTTATGTATTCTATAACCCAAATCCAATAAACAAAGAACCATTGGTGGTAGTATACTTGAATTTTATGTATGACATAAAAGTGGATCAAGTTCGAGTAATAGCTAAAATGCTCTATAGTATAGGGATAGATTGGGTACCTTTTCCCGGGGATATTATGGACGCGACCCACTTTGTATAGTACAAACGATGTGATCCTAAATCGTTCATGTGGAGACATGTGAGTGAGGGTGTCCTATGCAATGAGTTTGCCTAAGACCGAACCACGAAATAGTCACTTGGGCTTTATAACTCTGTTTACTATCTTAACTGACTATATTCATACGATAACCTAGGGAACTCAATCTTAATTCTGAGCGCACTATGAACTCTTGTTTATTCGGGATTATCCTTGATTTTCATGAGTGAGAATGACCCGAGATCGCTGACTCAATAAGTCTCCAATTTTAGGGATAAGACCGGGTAGATAGTTGGGAGCGTAGTCGTGCAAGATGGAATTCACTCCTACCTGCTTTAGGGATTAGTAGAGAGGTTGTTCCCTTAAGTGTTGACTCCAAGTCTTGAACAATGGGTCCACCCTCTCATTGCCTCGAGAGAGATGATTTGCTGGTTGGACCACAAACCAATTGTTCATTAGAAGATCCACGAGATTTAAGGGACAAGAAGTAATTATAGGGGTAAAACGGTTTATTTGACCTAATTGTAATTACGAACGACCTATGAAGGATCGACTTACTAATCATTGTTATATCGAGTGGACAAGAATATATCTACAATGAGAAGAGTGCAGTCACTGGACTTTAGTGGAGTGTCCTGGTGGTTAACAAATGTTGATTAGTTAGGCTAAAGAGTTTGGTCGGTTAATCTTGTATCATTGGAGCTCATGATCTATAGGTCCATTAGGTCTCTCTTACGAGCTCGGACAAAGCCTTATAACAATTTGAGAGAAAAGAATTTGAATTGTTCAAATTCGATTTTGGGAAAAAGCGTTAATTATATACGATATACTTAACGTTTCATAGCTTAATTATTAATTAAACTATGATAAAGATGAGATGGAAATATTTAAATTTTATTTAAATATTGGTTCAGTTTAAAACATGAATAGAGACTCATGTTCGAACGATCGATTTAAGAAATCGGGATTGGTCCAATTATTTAATTTGTTTAAATAATTATTTAAAATTAATTAATTAAATTAAATTAATTAATTTTATATTAATTTTAAATTAAAATTAAAAGGAAATTCAAATTCATTTTTGAATTCATTTTGGACCAAATACATGATTTGGTGAGTAACCTTCTTGGTTTTTCAAATTCACCAAAATTGACCACCTTCTAGTTGTCCAATCCTTGTCATGTTTTTGTAGGCTTCTTCTCCTAGCTTAAGAAAATCTGGATTTGACATTTAATTAGAGAAGAAAAACCATGGGATGAGGAATTTGACAGAAAATTCTTGATTTTCTCGTTTTTTACCTTTTCTTCTTCATCTTCCAAATTCTCTCAATCAAGGATCACACAAAAGATAGTAGGGAAGACTTTAAAGGTGGCCTACAAAGTGTTCGTGATCAGAAATTGCCCTCGAATTAGGAGAATTTTAAGCTACAAATGTATGTATTCTTATTCTTTGTGTTTTCCAGATTTGAGCTTGCCTTTGATATGGTAAAATTTACCAAATTAGAATGCTCAAGATGTTGGATTTTATGTCCTAAAACTCGTAGTTTGTAATTGATAAACATTTTTTCGTGTTTCTTCTTCGATAAAATTGTTATTGAATTAGTATACCATAATCTTGAATCGTCCCGAGGTTATTTAATGTAGACTTGAATTTTATGTGATGACATAAAACATGGATCAAACTCGAGTATATAGCCTAAAATGGTCTATAGTATAGGGATAAGGTTGGGCGCCTTATTCTGGGGATACTTTGGATGCGACCTACTTTGTAGTTAGTACAAACGATGTGATCCTGAATCGTTCATATAGAGATATGTAAGTGGGGGCATCCTATGCAATGAGTTTGTATAAGACTGGACCACGACTTAGTCACTTTTGCTTTATAACACCGTTTACTGTATAAAATGACTAATTCAATTTTGATGACCTAGGTAACTCGATCTCAATCCTGAGCTAACTATGAACTCCAGTTTATTCGGGATTATCCTTAGATCGCATGGGTGAGAGCATTTTTCAACAATCTTGGCTCAATAAGCCTCCCATTTCGTGGGTAAGGCCGGGTAGATAGGCTGGGGACATAGGGTGCAAGACGGAATTCACTCCTACCCGACTCTAGGGATAGTAGATAGGTTGTTCCCTTGATGTTGACTTGAACTAGAACAGGGCCCCACCCTCTCACTAGGCTGAGAGGGACTAGATTTGTTGGTTGGACCACAAATGAATTGTTCTATAGAGGTTTAGTGGGACTTAAGGAACAAGAAGTGTTCTCGGGAGTAAAACGGTTTTTTGACCCAGCTGAGACCACAAACAACCTGTGAATGATTGACTTACTGGTTACGGTTATATCAGGTGGACAAAAATATATCTACAGTGAGGGGAGTGCAACTACGGGACTTTAGTGGAATGACCCGTTAGTTAACAAATGTTGATTAATTAGGTTAAAGAGTTTGACCGATTAATCTCGGATTGTTGGAGCCCATGATCTGTAGGTCCATTAGGTCCCCCTGCTAGCTCATATGGATTAAACTTAGAACAGTATGATGGATTAATTCGAATTGTTCAAATTAGGAAAGGAGTTTTAAACCGACAGGTATATGTGATATAGCTATTGGTTTTTTATGACACAATATATTGAAATGTGATTTCAATTTCAAAAATATGAATGCGGATTCATGTTCGGGAGGTCAAAATCGTAAAAAGTCAAAGGGTTGACTTTTGGCTTGAGAAAAGTCAAAGTTTGACTTTGACCAAATAGAAAAGACCATTTTACCCTTGACTAGAGTTAGTGGAATTATCCAAGTTTTTCTTGGACAATCCCACTAACTTAAGTGGATTATGTGTAAACATTATAGAATGACACATAGCCCACTTTAGTTAGTGTTTTGTGAGGTGTTGCATTTTGGTGAGCCTTGGCATGCATTTGATGCATGTAATTTCTTTATAAATAAGTTTGTTTTCAAAACAAATAGGTCTTTTTGCTGAATTTTGAATTTTTCCAAAAGAAGTCTCACCAAAATATTTCTTTTCCTTTCCTCACACAAAACTTTCAACCTCCCATTCTTTCCTTTTAAATCCTTCATTCACCGGGTCCCACAACCCGATTCTGAGTCCAGAGGATAGCGGGGAAGCTCTAGTGGTGGTCCGGTTGTGTTCGGTTTTTGCTTTGGCAAGGAGGAGAGAAGAAATTGAGCTACAAAGGTTGTATATTCTTCCCTTTTTTAGTTTACCATTTTTTGTATGTTGGCATGTTAATTTCTATAAATTAAAGTGTCATTAGATCCTTATTCCGCTGTGTATGTCTCGTGTTCCATCACAAGATCCAAAATTTCTTCCGCTTTCTTAATATGTACATCAAAATAAAGTGTTATTTGAGTTTCTTTAATAAAGGTTATTGAATTTGTATTAGTTTTATGCCTTAAATAACCATAAATCCAATAAACCAACATCCTAAGCTGATATATGAGTCTTGAACTATATGCAGAGACATATAGGAACGATGTTTAAGAAACAACCTAAAAGGTCTGTAGCATAGGGATATGCTTGGGTACCTTTATCCTAGTAATACTATGGATACGACTGACTTTGTGTTTGATACAAATGCAATGATCTAACACATTCGTGTAGGAGATATGCGAGTGAGAGTGCCCTATCCAAAGAGTTTGCATAAAGACCAGACCGCGAATTATTAATCAGCTGATGTAGTCTCCTTGACAGCTTTAGGTTTAATAATTCATTGATAACCTCTAGTAACTTGACCTTAATCCTAAGCGGGTTATGAACTCCTGTCTGTTAGGTTTTGTCATTTGATTAGTATGAGTGAGAATGGTGTAACGTCCCAGAATTTCTAAGTACCTTTAGGTTGTGTTTTGAATTTAATGAAAGATATTCAATTTGGGTCTTTAAAATAAAGGATTTGGTAGCATTTTGTGCAAGCTAAAGAGAATGAAAAAAAAAAAAAAGGTTTTAATCCAGGTTTGTGGCAATGGTGTAATTGATAGTTAAGAGGAGGGACATTTTGATTAGGTTTAAATTAAGTTGGAATTAGGGTTTGTAAACCCACATTCTCCCTCCTTATTCCCAAAGCGTGCGGCAACCTTATCTGATCAGCCAAGTCGGTGCCATAAATCCTCCGTTAAGACCAGGTCTTATGTTGCACTTTGAAGCTTAGCCGGAGGTCATACGTCTTCGCCAGAATCGCACGTCAAGCCCCTCATCTGACCGATTTTTCCTCTATTTTTTGTTATAATTCGCACGTGCACCAGACAAGCTCGTCGGAACACCTCCCCGTCGTTCAACGCAACAGATCTATTTTAGTAGCCAGGTTCACCGCCGAGTAAAGCCCCAATAGAGCCAATCGCACAGCCAACCCCAAAAACACTGCATACGTCGTTGTTCACCGTCAAACTCTATCCTTCATCGCAAACCGCAACTACCCAGGCCTCACCGGCGATCGTCCAACATCACGCCAACAATCTGTGCACTAGTTCTACGTCAGAACTGTTATTCGAGCCACCTAGTCGCCCCTCTGTTCAAATTTTGTCGTCGACCAGTTCCTCTATTAGATTCATTCGCCAGTCTTTTTGTCCTCGTCCTAATCCATCGTTCGTCCCATCTGAAACCACCGCAACTACAGAGAGTTGTCTTGTCGGACTTCATTGGACCCCTCACTTTTCGAATGATCTCGAATTAGACTTAACAAATCATGGTTACTCATTGAGATCCATCACCGAAATAGCGTAAATTGGATAATTTTGACCTCGATTCATGAGATGATCTAGATTTAAGGTAAATTCGATGGATGAAAGATCTATAGTTTTCTGATTTAAGCAAATTAGTTAGATGAACTGAATTATGCAGAATTTTGGCTTTTGATCAGGGTTGGAGCTTGTTAAGACTAACATCGTGAGATCTACTCTTTAAGCCAAGGTAAGGGACCTCATGTCGAACCTTTTCAAAATAGGATAAAAGTTATAGTTTTCATTAAAGTTTTTTGATTTGATAATTCAAAAGTATTATGTCTTAAAATGTTTTATATTGAAAGTTATGAACTTTGATGGATAACTTAAAGGTTATGTGATTTACAATGATTCTATGGCATGTGCATCATAGTATGTGAAAGGATGATGGGACCTCATGCATGATTGTATGTACACAGAATAGTTTGAGTGGATGTGACAATTATTCTCCATATGATTATAGGGGTTGGTTTTGAGAGAACCCCATACGACATGAGTCTTCGGACTCCAAATGATTCAAGAGTCTTTGGACTCAACATGCTTTCGGGGTTTTGAGAGGACCCCATAAGATAGCAGTTTTCACACTCAACATGATTCAGGAGTCTTCGGACTCAACATGCTCTCGGAGTTAGGGAGGACTCCATATGACAGGAGTCTTCGGACTCAACATGCTCTCAGGAGAACTTAATTGACCATTAAAAGCCAAAAGAAATAGTCATGATAGTTTTATTAGAAAGTTTGGTCCCACACATGAAAGTTTTATAGTCATGATTGTATGTGTATGCATGTCCCAAAACCTCGGTAGCGAGGTCACTTACTGAATATTATTTTTATAGTAGTTTGATAGTCTGTATTTAAACTGGAGAGGATTCCACCGATTATAATAATTTGTGCCGAAATAGCCTGAGGTTTCTACTCAAACTAAAACTTCCTAGGATTTCAGATTCTAGAATTTATGATTGCGCACCAAACACCTTGATTTAATTGGGGCTTCTTGGCAAATTAGAAAAGAAAACAAACAAACAAAAGGAGAAACCCTAGACCAACACGAGCATCCTTAGACCTGAGGTTCCTCTGTTCCAAAGCGATGTCATTCGCTCATGAATCAACTTCAAATAACTAGGTTTGTGACCCACAGTCCGAACAACCGCATTTTCGAGCGTCTTTGAACACCGATCAGCAGGGTTTTGAAACATTTGGGTTAGAATTAGTGGGTTTTATTCACTCTAAACTTCTTTTGAACTCAAATTAAGTGTTTTAGAAAGGTCTCTAACCTAAGTTAGTGTTTGTAGTGTCAGACTCATTTGAACATCTTCGAACAAGACCTAAGTCGTTTTGGCAAGTATTAGGTGGTAAGGCCTCACTTAGGCCCTTCATAGACTCGTTTTACTTTCTAAAAACTGGTCCCTAATCCTATAAAGGGTCATGTTTGTAGTTTCAAACACCTTCGAGTACCCAGCAGCAAGGAGTTGGGCCCTTTTTGGTAAGTTTAGGGCGGTAAACTGTTGTTTAGACATTTTCAAACTAAATTAAAATACATTAGATCGATTTAGATCAACTTCTAACCCTTGGAGCTCTTTTGTATTTAGGTTCTGACTAGTTTGGACTTGTCAAACAAGTCTTAAATGTGTTAAGGGTGTTAGGCATGAGTAAGTGACCACTCTCTCTAGTCGTTGGTTGGTTTGATTAAGTATTTTAAGTTTATAGCTGATGTAGGACATCTCGGCTATTGTTTTAAACATTTCTTGTACTTTCCTTAGTTTCTTAAAGATCTTGTTTAAGTGATGTTCTTCTTACCTTGTGGTAAATATTTTTATTGCAGCCGGTTACCTTCAGGTTGCCGAAAGCCTTAGGTTCTGTTTTGTCAGCCCTCCTATTTGTATTAATAGGGGAATGTTGTCCGTGTTCATCATCTTTTGATAATCACAAATAAAATTTCCTCACATTTGTTAATATCAAAGCCTAACACTATATTAATCATTCTTGTTTAAGAACTTTTAGGATAATTTTAGGAGCGCTATAAGTATGTAGTTGTTTTCTGTTGAGCCTATTTCATTGTGTGCTAGCATGTTGTGTGTCTTGTTAGTGTTATATATATCTATACGATTTATTTAATCTATTGAAATTGCTACTCTTGAACTGGTATCTGATTTGATGTGTTAAGAATGTTGAGATGTTGTGGCTTGATCTTTGTGATGTTATGCATGTCGAGATATTGATGAATTTGTTGTGGTGATAAGCATGCTGAAATGATGTGGTTGGTTGCAAAAGCATGTTTTTTAAGTTGTGAGTGTGCTTGGGTTTTTGGCACAAAACATTAGTAGCATGATTTGTAGGATTCATGCATTTTGGTGACTTTGTGATAAAGGTGAATGCTAGGGTCTTGGGAATAAATGGTCAAAGATTGCCATTGTGATAATAAAGAGAAGTGATTTGGATATTAGGGCCTCAGTATAAATGTCTAGGGTCAAATACAATTATTGTTTGAGTTAATGTTTAGCTCGACGTTATTCTTTTAAGACACTAGCATTTGAGTTATAAAATTGTTTGGATGTATAACTTGTTTTTAGAAGTTTGTTAAAAATGGATAAGTTTCGTCTGTTCTTTTTTCGTGAATAAGGAGTAAAGTCTTTAGTTTACATGTCTTTGGGCACTTGAATGCTTTATAAGATAATGCTTTATAAGATAAGTACATTTTTTACCCATACTCTAATTTGTGTAATGGTGTTCTTTTCTTTCAGGAATTATATAAACGAGTAGTTATCATAGTTACGTTGTGATACTGCTTAAAAATTCTCAAGGTCACATTAACCGGTTGGTATTCTTGTCCTATATGAAAATTTGAAGTGCGAGGATGTTAGCAACTGATGAATCAAAAAAGATATCTTTTACCCGTTTTATAAGGGATGGAGATTTGGCGATTGTGTATGAGAGACATGACAGAATGAAGGCTGTGAAACTGTGTGAAAGCTCAATACTTCAGAATAGGTTTGGTGTGTTTAAACATTCAGATTGGATTGGAAAATCATTTGGGTCCAAGGTGTTGAGTAACAAAGATGGATTTGTTTACGTGCTAGCTCCAACTCCTAAATTATGGACTTTGGTACTTAGCCACAGGACAAAAATATTATACGCTGCGCACATCGACCGTAATTATGTATTTAGAAATAGTTCTGGTTGTTTGGTTCTAGAATCGTGGACGAGAAGTGGATCTTTGACTACGCCGTTAGCTAGAGCGATGGCGCTTTCTTTGGACATGTCCATACGTTTGATTTTCATGAACAGAGGTTTTGCCTCAATGAGGTAAAAGTCTCATGTTACCTCGTTGTTGAGTAATTAATTATTGTATGATGGTTTTTCTTCGCAGATCTTGAGCCGATCTAAAGCGGGAGTACTTATTGATTGCTTGTCCGGTTTCACTTTTCCTTCTTTTCGGAGAGAATTTTGAGAAGACCGGCTTGACCAACTTAGTCACCGTGGGAGTTAGAGATATTCAAGGTCGGGGTTTTACGAAGAGTTTTTAGATTGGTTGATTCGGTTTTCTTGGATCTACCACAACCTTGGTTGGCCATTCCTTCACCGAGAGAATGCTGAAACAAGATGGTGTATTATGTTCCTTCTCTCCGTGTATCGAGCAAGTTCAACGCTCGGAAGAAACTCTTCGATCTAAGTTCACAGGTAGTTCTAAAATACCCTATATGTCATTTAACATCATTGCTAGAGATGTGTTGGTTTGTATTGTTTACTTTTGATTGTGTTTTTTGTGTAGATATAAAGACATTTGAGGTATTGCTTCGAACATACGAAGTTCGGAAAGGTAAAACAGAGAGTAGCCAGGTTGATGGAGGTGGTTCTGTTGGGCTTCCTCCGTGCAAGAGGCGGCTGAGATCGAATGAAATCGATGACGTGAACGATGATTCAAGTACAACAGTAATGGTTAGGCCATGTAGTGAGGCCAGAGGTCATACTGGTTATCTAACATTTGCGAGACTTAGTGCCTCTCATAACTATCACAATTTTTATGATTTTCTTTGATTTTCTTAGCAAGGAAATTTGAAGTTTTGTATTCTTTTTCTTCACTATGGAACTCTGGTTCCCATTTCAGTAATGAAATATTTTATATTTAGTTTATTTAAAGCTAATTTCATGCATTTTGTACTTCTAACTTTCCTAATACCCAATGAGTTAGATATAAAATTTAACATTTCACTCTTCCATAAATTTTAATAAGTTTGTCTTTAGCATTGCTTTAACACATGATGTAGTTTTACTATCTTTATAAGTTCTCTTTTGGCAAGGTGAACTCTTTGACATTGGCAGGATAAACTGATATTGAGAAATGTTTCTTCACATATATCTATAATAATCTATAATATATCAAAAAGGAACAATCTTATAAAAATATTTTTGGATCATTATGTCCATTTCTAAATTTCTAAATAATCATACATGGCACTAGGAGTTCATTATAAAAAACTATCCAATTATACTCTCTCTCACATAAATTAATTAACAATTCATTACTAATTCAAACTTTTATAAAAAAAAAAAAACTTTTTAATTCAAACTAACCTAACACATTAAAAAAACAAGTTTAAAGTTAAACTTTACTTTGTAATAAAAAATAGGGTCATAGATCATACTTTTATTTTTTTCTTTAAATTTAACATTCTTAAATAAACAAATTAGATTTAAGATTTATATATATTTAAATCAATAAAATTTAGTTATAATTAAATTCATTCATATTTATCTTAAAAAAATATACATTTTTTAAAAAATATTTCATTCATTTACCTACATTAATTGTAGGCTTATAATTATTTTTAATTACATTTAATTATAGAATATCAAAAGACTTGGAATCTCAAAAGTCTGGCAACTTCTTCATTCCATATAGCTATAAAATGACAATCTTTCATTCACTCTTTACAACAAATTGAGCTCTATCTTTTCTTTTTTATTCTTCTTTTTATACCCTCTTTCTCTCAAAACTACATCTTAAAAAACTTTTTATATATTGCGTAGCAATTTTAGTTGTCAAAACTATTGTATAATGTTCTTTAGCAATTTAGATTATTGTATATTGAGAAGCTATCATCAACCTTTAATCTTAAGCACAGACAAAAGGTAAACATAAAAGTCATATACCTATGTATACTAATTTCTTCCTTTGTTATTGTTTTAGAATTAATCTTTTTAAAGTTTTCTCAAGGTTTATACAAGCTTGAAATTTGTTAATTTATTTATTTTTGTATATCATTATGTTCATTTTAATATACCTATAATTATTGATTTATTTCATCTTAATCTTCCAATAAAAAAATTACTATCATATTTTTTTGGAAAGTAATTATTAAATAAAACCGGCCGGTTGGACTCAAGTCAAGTGGGAGGTGGCATCGTCTAATAAAAACACTTGTTTTTCTTGTTTCACTCTGCTTATTAGTGGTGAAACGTTGAAGGTCCATAACAGGTAACATAAATGAACAAGTTGATTTTGTATTCTAGCTGCTGAGGGTCGGAGCTCGTATGGATACATTACACAATTTAACAAAAAATAATGTAAACTTTCATAAAACTTTCATAAAAATTTTATCTTATTAATTGGAATTGTATTAATTAAAGGTAAATTTCATTGTGATACATTTGAATATATATTAAGTTTTTTCATAATGGATATAGAACATTGACATTTTATTTAAAATGAAAAAAAATATAAAATGGTAAAAGTCTTTAATTAATATAAACTTTACCATATCATTTATATTCATGTAAATAAAAACTAACTATGTATGTAAACTCGAATAAGTTTCTGGAGACATTTCTTATCTTTTTCACATTTACTAACTTTGTATTAAAACCTATTTGTAAAATTAAAATCACACTAATAATGATCATTGTTTTGGGTAATTAACAATAATTTTGATTTGTTATCTAAAAACACATAATTTTGATTTATACTCAAAATAAAGATTAAGTTATTTGTAGAAGATGTATACAAAGTTATAAAAAAATACGTGCATTTGCATGTAGTAATGCTAAATTTTCAATCTTTCAAAATAATTTTTCGAACGAATTTATCTCTTTATCAAATACTAAATTTAGAAAATAAATATTAATCATAATCAATTACTAATCATTATTTAATTATATAACTAACTTAACTCAAAATAACATTTAAATTATATTACTGATTTGGTAATGTCTAAACAATTCATTTCCATTTTCATTTTATTAAAAAAAGTCATTAACCAATTTTTTTTTCCAATTTATTAAAAAGAACTACATTGATCTACACAATCAATTTATACGTTAAATTCATAAAAAAACTGAAAAATAAATCTATAATTTTTTTAGACTAAAATAAATACATTATTGAATTCTCAATTGTGAATGCATAAATTCTAAGTCTCATGCATAATAAATTTTTAAATCTTTCTCTTTTCTTTTAACAATTTATCTTTTTTTTTTTACTCCAGTACAGTTACTGTAACAGTCGGTTCTTTAAAAAAAAAAAAAAAGAGATGTTGTCAGGGGGGGCGAACGTTTTTCGCCCCCCTCACGCAGGTCCTCCGGCGGAACGACCGGCTAGCCACTTCGCTTCCCTCGTTTTCCTCTCTCCCTCACCCTCCCTCTTCTCTCAGTCTCACTCCCTCTCCCTCTCTCCCCCTCTCCCTCTCACGCCTCTCTCTCTCTCTCACGCTTCTCTCTCTCTCACGCGGTTCTCTCTCTCTCGGGCCACGCGATTTTCTAGCTTTTCAGTCGCCGTCATTTGTGAAGCCACCGCCGATGGGTAAATCCGCGAGACCCACACTTTTTCGTGATCGTCCCGCGCGCTTTAGGCGATTTTGACGATCGGAGGCCAGTTTCGTGTAGATCGGGCTACGAGAAGTCCAGATCTGGTAATTGCGCGGTCGCCGGCGATTCCACGCGCCGCCGCCGACTGCCTCCTTCCGTGCGGTCGCCTCGGTTCGTTCCTTAACTCGTTTGGCACTCCGTTGGGTGAGTTTTATTCCTCTTATTTAGATTCGTTGTGTTAGGATTCGTTATGTTTCAGTTTATTAATTTGTCCGTGTTTTCGTTAGGAGCCTGGAAGTAGAAGCATATTTGGAACGTCATGTTATCCAAGTTCCTCGTTGTATTTGGATTTCCTGTAAGTAGTCGTTTGGACTAAACCACCCCTAAGTGTAGGGCTTAGGGGCACCATTGCATGCTATACTTTTTCGGAACTGAATGTTTTAGAATCGATAGCGCATTTTTTGCGCCTTTGGACTTGTAGTAGCATGCTAGGTTGTGGTAATCACGCTTGTACTTGGTTCTAAGTTTGCTCGCCCCTGCTTTGATGTGAATGTGTTGAAATATCGTGCATGATGGGTCAAATGTATGTTCATGTATCATGGTTGTTATCCCTTCGTTCTTGGGTGTGATCTTGTTAGGAGAGTCGATGTAAGCATGTGTCGAGAATGCTGAATATGCTAGAGTGATATGTTTGTCTGTCCCGAGCCTGTTAGCTTCGTGCTTTGTTTTGAAGTGACTCGGGAAGTACCGTTGAGCCTTAGGATTGTAGTTAGCACAACTAGCCCTAGTGTAGGCCCAAGTCTCTGTGTAACCCTTAGTAGGCTGAGACTCGAGGTTGGCGAGATGATGATGATGTTATGGGATGTGATGGTCCGCCCTCCATCCAGTTGTGCAACTCGGAGTATGATCCTTGGAGTCAGAGGGGTTGGATAGAGTCCTTCGTCCTAGTACAGGCCCGGGAATGAGCCCGTGATCGATTGTGCGCGGTAGTACCGCCTTGATGCTTTATGAGATGTGGTGGTCCGTCCCCCATCCAGTTGTTCGACTCGGGGTGTGATCCTTAGAGTCAGAGGGGTTGGATAGAGTCCTTCGCCCTAGTGCAGGCCCGGGAATGAATCTCGTGGTCAGATGTTGCCAACCTAGTCCAGAAGCTAAGGGTAGGACAAAACTGAGAAATCTGAGTGAGTAATAGGGGCAGGATGCTTTATGAGGTTGTGAAACGGGCTAGGTGTCGTGCTTAACTAGGTCTAAGGTTGTTCTTTCATGTTCTTTATTATTTGACGAAGTGGGCTGCTTACTGGGTATTTTTATACTCATCCTTCGTTTGTTTCTTCTTTTGTTGCAGGTAAGGCAAACCAGTGAGATGACCACCAACGGCGAGACCCCTCCGAGGCTATGGAAGACTTGTAGGACTTAGTTAGGAGTTTTCGTTTAGGAATTATTGCTTTCATTTCCTTTCTTCTGTTGTGTTCTGCTTCTTTCGTTCATGTTTTAAACTTTAGTTTGTCTCATTCTTTATTCGTTTGAATCGATGTGTTCCTTTCATTTTCAAGCATGTATTGTTGTCTTGAGGTTTTCTGTTAACTCCGAGGGACTGGAGCCCAGCCTGTCGTATCTTTGTAGTTTGGTGGAGGTTGGGTGCCCTCGTGAGTCCTTTTGAAGTGCCTTTGTTTAGGTCCAGTTTCATTTTAAATTTCTGGTTTGTCCAGGTTGTGCCGTTATGCTGTCGGATTTTCGGTGCGAGCGGTGCAACTTGGAAGTAATGCCCCAAGTAGGAAGTGTGCAAATTACGGGGTGTTACAATTGGTACTAGAGCGAAGTTTTAGGTCTTGTATACTGCCTACATCATAGGTGTTTAGTCCTTCATAGCTTCTCGCAAGGAGTTCGTCGGGTCATCAACAGGTTTTCTTTTACTTAGTAAGTGGTAGGAGGTTCGTTGTTGAGGTTGATGTGTTTTCTTCTGTGCTGTACTTCTTGAATTGTTGTTGATGTGTTTTGTTTTCCTTTCGTTTTAGATTATGGCACGTGGTAGAGGTCGTATGAGAGCAACGCGCGTGGTCGGTCGAGTCGGGGTGGTCGTAGGGGTCGAGGTCGAAGGGTCCGAGACCAGGAACCGACCGTCGATGCACCAGAGGTTGAGCACTCCGAGCATCGGGAGAGGCTCAACCAGGATGTTCCAGTGGTCGAGGAATCAGCTGGGAAAAATGTAGGGCCCAGGAGAGGGCAAATGTCCAAGTACCGAACGTGCGAGATCGTCGCCATTCTTGAACTCATGGCGTGCATTCAAAGAATCGATTCAAAGCGAATATAGCGAGTTAAGCTAACCAGACAACTATGTTTACTCAGGCCATGGAGGCTTTGGCAGCCCGGAATCAGGAACCAGTGTCTGTGCAGAACCAAAGGGTTGCACCGTCTCATACTTTTGGGGCAGCGACCAAAGAGGCGGGATATCTGAAGGATTTCAAGAAGTACAACCCGTCTTTCTTTGATGGACCGGTAGACCATGTAGATGTCGAAGCATGGTTTGCGGCAGTGGACAATATTCTGAGTCGAATGGGTTACCCCGAGCATCAGAAGGTTCAATGCGCAGTTTATGCGTTAAGGGGAAGTGCTCTCCTATGGTGGCGGTCGCTGTTATGCAGTCCATCGATCGATGTCGGGCAGGACCGCTAACTCGACGCAGCTTCCAAGAGGTGTTCTACGAGAATTATTATCCGACTGTGCTAAGAATTGAGAAGAAAGTTGAGTTCGTACAGCTAAAACAAGGGCCAAACCAGACGGTCGAGGAGTACGAGCATGAGTTTACTGCTCTATCTCGATTCGCCCCTGACATGGTGGATACAGAGAAGAAAAAGGTGGAGTGTTTCCTCAGAGGTTTGCGAGGAGGCGTACGTGGGTCGACAGTTGCTCACGATTCCAAGACTTATGTCGCAGCAGTCCGAGTGGCATCCCTTATCGATACAGACCTGGGGTTGCATGGGTTCGTCGTTGGCCAGAGTTCAGGGGCAGGTCAGAGTTCTGGGACCAACCAGAAGAAAAAGTTTGAGCAGGCCTTTGCTAGGCCAAACAGATCTGGAACTCAGGGACATCAACCCCAACAGGCTCCAAGCAGGGGTTCATGTTACAGATGTGGAGTTCAAAGACAATGGACTGTCATCATGCAAATAGCAAGATCTGCAATAATTGTGGGAAGTTGGGCCACTTGTCATCTGTGTGCAAGCAAGGAGCCAGAGATCAGCGGGTCTGTTATAACTGTGGGAAGCCTGGGCACCTGGCCAAAGCCTATACAACAAAGAAGGACGAGTATGGAAACCGCCAGAGGGGTGGAGTCTATGCGAGTGCGAACAGAAACGCAGGAGGTTTTGGTGCTGTGTTGACAGGTACACTACCCGTTTTTGGCTACTTGGCTCTTATTCTATTTGATTCTGGTTCCTCGCACTCTTTTATTTCTGCTGTTTTTGTGAGGCAAGCCCAGTTAGAAGTAGAGCCTCTAGATATTGACTTGGCAGTAGCTACCCCGATAGGTAGAGAGTTAGTAGCCCGAGAAAAAGTTAAATCTGGTCAGGTAGTGGTAATGGGTCATGTGCTAGATGTGACGTTGGTTGTGCTAGACATGAGCGACTTCGATGTAATCCTAGGCATGGATTGGTTGTCTGCAAACCATGCCAACATCGACTGTCATTGCCGAGAGGTGGTGTTTCGGCCTCTGGCAGAGTCCAGTTTCAAGTTCAAGGGAATTGAAACTGGAGAAATTCCGAAGATGATTTCAGCTCTCAAGGCAAAGAAGTTGTTAAGTGAAGGGGCTTGGGCCCTCTTGGCTAGTGTTACTGATACAAGAAACAAGGGACAAGAGTTGAGTTCTATTCCTGTCGTTCGAGAGTTTGCAGATGTGTTCCTTGAAGAGTTTCCTGGTCTAGCC
The DNA here is from genome assembly GCA_036507285.1 of Trichosanthes cucumerina. Classification (NCBI taxonomy): domain Eukaryota; kingdom Viridiplantae; phylum Streptophyta; class Magnoliopsida; order Cucurbitales; family Cucurbitaceae; genus Trichosanthes; species Trichosanthes cucumerina. Next base: position 22,367,554 of record CM071841.1, read on the forward strand.
CCGGTCCGTGAGGTAGACTTTAGTATTGAGTTGGAACCTGGGACGACTCCGTTGTCTAAAGCTCCCTACCGAATGGCGCCAGCAGAATTGAAGGAGCTTAAGACTCAGTTGCAGAAACTCCTGGATAAGGGGTTCATCCGTCCCAGTGTTTCGCCTTGGGGTGCGTCGGTGTTGTTTGTGAAGAAGAAAGATGGGTTGATGTGGTTATGCATTGACTACCGAGAGCTGAACAAGGTAACAGTGAAGAACAAATACCCTTTACCCAGGATCGATGATTTGTTTGACCAACTGCAAGGAGCGACAGTGTTTTCTAAGATCGACCTGCGGTCAGGATACCATCAGCTTAGAATCAAGGATGAGGACATTCCAAAGACTGCCTTCAGGTCCAGGTACGGACACTATGAGTTCACGGTGATGTCCTTTGGCTTGACGAATGCCCCAACATCATTTATGGAGCTTATGAACAGGGTATTCAAAGAGTTCTTAGACACCTTTGTGATCGTCTTCATCGACGATATTTTGGTGTACTCCAAGTCAGAGGAGGAGCATGAGGTTCATTTGAATGAAGTGTTGACATCTTTGAGAACCAACCAGTTGTATGCAAAGTTCTCCAAGTGTGAGTTCTGGTTGCAGCGAGTAGCCTTCCTAGGACACGTGGTGTCTAAAGAAGGTGTAACAGTGGATCCCGCCAAGATTGAGGCAGTGTCAGATTGGCCTCGCCCTAAGACCGTCTCTGAAGTGAGAAGCTTTTTGGGTTTGGCAGACTACTACAGGAGGTTTGTCAAAGATTTCTCCAAGATAGCCACACCCTTGACTCAGTTAACTCGGAAGGGAAATCTCTTCGTATGGTGTGAATCTTGTGAAGCGAGTTTTCAGGACCTCAAGCATAGGCTAGTCTCTGCACTTGTGCTTGCGGTACCTGATGGCTCAGGAAGTTTCGTGGTCTACAATTATGCCTCCAAAAAGGGTTTGGGTTGTGTGTTGATGCAGAATGGAAAAGTGATCGCCTATGCCTCTCTTCAGTTGAAGGATTATGAGCGGAATTACCCGACCCATGACTTGGAGTTGGCTGTCGCGGTCTTTGCTCTGAAGATATGGCGACATTACTTGTATGGGGAAAAGATTCAGATGTACACAGACCACAAAAGCCTCAAGTACCTCTTTACCCAGAAGGAATTGAATATGAGGCAACGCAGATGGCTGGAGTTAGTAAAGGACTATGAGGTTGAGATACTGTATCATCCAGGCAAAGCAAATGTTGTTGTTGATGCCCTTACCAGGAAGGTGGCTCACACCTCAGCCCTGGTCACGAGGCAAGTTCCTTTGCATTCAGAGATAGCAGTTGTGGTGAGTCAGTCACAAAGACAATCGAACTGGGCTGTCTGTCAGACGACCGACCTTGAGACAATGAGTTATTGAGGCTCAAAGAGGAGACTCAAGTCCCGAGGATCATTGGCGTCGAGCAAGAAGTAGTGAGGAAAGCGAGTTCTCTATGACAAAGAGACGGTGGACTACTGCTCGAGGGACGGTTGTGTGTGTTCTCGCGAGAGTAGTCTCAAGGAGGAGATTTTATCTGATGCTCATAACTCCCTATTTTCAGTGCATCCAGGAAGCACTAAGATGTATCAGGACTTGAAATCTTTCGATTGGTGGCGTGGAATGAAAAGAGATGTGGCAGAGTTTGTCAGCAGGTGTTTAGTGTGCCAGCAAGTTAAAGCACCGAGGCAGAAACCAGCAGGGTTGTTGCAACAGTTAGAAGTACCTCAGTGGAAGTGGGAAGAAATCTTCATGGACTTTATTTCGGGATTGCCCCGAACAACGAAGGAATTCACAGTGATCTGGATGATTGTGGATAGACTAACCAAGTTCGCTCACTTTCTGCATGGTAAGCCAACCTATACAGTTGAGAAATGGGCACATTTGTTTATGGAAGAGATAGTAAGGTTGCACGGAGTCCCAGTGAAGATCGTGTCTGACAGAGACCCACGGTTCACCTCAAACTTTTGGGTGAGTTTTCAGAGAGCCCTAAGGGCACAAAGTAACTTTAGTACAACATTTCATCCACAGACCGATGGCCAGACGGAAAGGGTGAATCAGATTCTGGAGGATATGCTTCGGGCATGTGCGTTAGACGTCACAGGTAGTTGGGACTCACACCTTCACTTGATGGAGTTTGCGTATAACAATAGTTATCAGACGACTATTGGTATGGCCCCTTTCGAAGCCCTTTTATGGGAGAAGGTGCAGGACCCCAGTGTGTTGGGGAGAGGTTGGTGAACGGAAATTGTTGGGACCCGAGTTGGTCCAAGTGACAAATGAGGCCATACAAAAGATAAGGGCAAGGATGTTAACGACACAGAGTAGGCAGAAGAGTTATGCTGATGTCAGGCACCGAGAGTTGGAGTTTGTCGTTAGAGGCTTGGTATTCTTGAAAGTTGCACCTATGAGGGGTGTCCTGAGGTTTGGTAAGAAAGGGAAGTTGAGCCCTAGGTTTGTTGGCCCTTTCGAGATCCTGGAGCGCTTAGGGTCAGTGGCTTACTGGTTGGCCCTACCCCCGTCCCTTGCATCAGTCCATGACGTGTTGCATGTGTCTATGTTGCGAGGTTATGTGCCAGATGCCTCGCACGTCGTCGACTTTGAGCCGCTGGAGTTAGACAAGGGCCTGAGTTACGAAGAAAAGCCAGTGCAAATTCTTGCTCGTGATAGTAAAGTCCTGAGGAACAGGGAAATTAGTTTTGTGAAGGTCTTCTGGCAGAACCATCATCTCAAGGAAGCCACCTGGGAGCGCGAGGAGGAGATGCGAGCAAGTTACCCAGAGCTAGCTACTTTCGAGGACGAAAGTTCCTAAGGTGGGTAGACTGTAACAGTCGGTTCTTTTTTTTAAAAAAAAAGGGAGATGCAGTCGAGAGGGGCGAACGTTTCGCCCCCCACATGCAGGTCTTCCGGCGGAACGGTCGCCGCCCATTTCGGCCGGCGAGCAACTTCGCTTCCCTCGTTTTCCTCTCTCCCTCACCCTCCCTCTTCTCTCAGTCTCACTCCCTCTCACGCCTCTCTTTCTCTCTCTCTCTCTCTCTCTCTCTCTCTCTCTCTCTCACGCTTCTCTCTCTCTCACGCGGTTCTAGCTTTTAGGTTGTCGTTCGCTACGAAGCCAGCCGCCGGTGGGTAGATCCGCGAGACCCACACTTTTTCGGACTGGTTCAGGCAGTTTTAGGCTGATTTTTGACGATCGGAGGCCAGTTTCGTGTAGATCGGGCTACAAGGAGTCTAGATCTGCACTTATGCAAATCGCCGGCGATTCCACCAGCGTCGTCATTGCCATTCCATTCCACGCGCCGCCGCAGGTCGCCGATCGCCTCCCGTCCGATGTCGCCTCGATTCGTTCCTTAACTCGTTTGGCACTCCGTTGGGTGAGTTTTACTCCTCTTATTTATATTCGTTGTGTTAGGATTCGTTATGTTTCAGTTTATTAATTTGTCCGTGTTTTCGTTAGGAGCCTGGAAGTAGAAGCACGTTTGGAACGTCGCGTTATCCAAGTTCCTCGTTGTGTTTGGATTTCCTGTAAGTAGTCGTTTGGACTAAACCACCCCTAAGTGTAGGGCTTAGGGGCACCATTGCATGCTATACTATTTCGGAACTGAATGTTTTAGAATCTGATAGCGTACTTTAGCCAGCTTTGGACTTGTAGTAGCATGCTAGGTTGTGGTAATCACAGTTGTACTTGGTTCTAAGTTTGTTTGTCCCTGTTTGATGTGAATGTGTTGAAATATCGTGCATGATGGGTCAAATGTATGTTCATGTATCATGGTTGTTATCCCTTCGTGCTTGGGTGTGATCTTGTTAAGAGAGTCGATGTAAGCTTGTGCCGAGAATGCTGAATATGCTAGAGTGATATGTTTGTCTGTCCCGAGCTATTAGTTTCATGCTTAGTTTTGAAGTGACTCGGGAAGTACCGTTGAGCCTTAGGATTGTAGTTAGCATAACTAGCCCTAGTGTAGGCCCAAGTCTCTGTGTAACCCTTAGTAGGCTGAGACTCGAGGTTGGCGTGATGATGATGATGTTATGGGATGTGATGGTCCGCCCTCCATCCAGTTGTGCGACTCGGGGTATGATCCTTGGAGTCAGAGGGGTTGGATAGAGTCCTTCGCCCTAGTACAGGCCCGGGAATGAGCTCGTGATCGATTGTGCGCGGTAGTACCGCCTTGATGCTTTATGAGATGTGGTGGTCCGTCCCCCATCCAGTTGTTCGACTCGGGGTGTGATCCTTAGAGTCAGAGGGGTTGGATAGAGTCCTTCGCCCTAGTGCAGGCCCGAGAATGAATCTCGTGGCCAGATGTTGCCAACCTAGTCCAGAAGCTAAGGGTAGGACAAAACTGAGAAATCTGAGTGAGTAATAGGGGCAGGATGCTTTATGAGGTTGTGAAACGGGCTAGGTGTCGTGCTTAACTAGGTCTAAGGTTGTTCTTCCATGTTTTTTATTATTGGACAAAGTGGGCTGCTTACTGGGTATTTTTATACTCATCCTTCGTTTGTTTCTTCTTTTGTTGCAGGTAAGGCAAACCAGTGAGATGACCACCGACGGTGAGACCCCTCCAAGGCTATGGAAGACTTGTAGGACTTAGTTAGGAGTTTTCGTTTAGGAATTGTTGCTTTCATTTCCTTTCTTCTGTTGCGTTCTGCTTCTTTCGTTCATGTTTTAAACTTTAGTTTGTCTCGTTCTTTATTCGTTTGAATCGAAGCATGTTCTGATGTGTTACTTTCATTTTCAAGCATGTATTGTTGTCTTGAGGTTTTCTGTTAACTCCGAGGGATTGGAGCCCAACTTGTCGTATCTTAGTAGTTTGGTGGAGGTTGGACGCCCTCGTGAGTTCTTTTAAAGTGCCTTTGTTTAAGTCCAGGTTCATTTTAAATTTCTTGTTTGTCAAGGTTGCTTGTAAGTTATCTTTGTCGGATTTTCTACATGAAAGCGATCTGACTTGGAAGTAATGCTCAGTAGGAAGTGTGCAAATTACGGGGTGTTACAATTACTTTTTAATTTTCTCTACTTTATTAAAAAATCTCATATATATATAAACTACCATCTTAATTTTTTTTTTTGGACTATTTGCCCCCTTTGTCAATTTTAGATTTACAAAATATGCCACCCATAATTAATTACTAATCGTTATTAATTTTTTGGTCCTCAATAATTATTAAATTTTATAGTAATTTAACTCACAAAGTGATAAAGTTAGAATAAAAAATTACTATCTTCATTTATGTAATTACTAACTTTTAATAATTTTAATTTAATTAAAAAAGATTACCAAGAATCTTGAAATCTCAAAAGTTTTACATTTGAATAAACTATAGGTTGAATTTAAATAATAAAACCTAAAATTTATATATCTATAATATATATTACAAAGGATAGTTATTAATATTCAAATTACTAGACATGCAGCAAAAAAAAAATATCAATTTTTCTCTCTCTCAAATTAATTACTAATTCAAATTATGTTTATTAACAAGGCATCAACCGAAGAAATAAAAATTATATATAAAAAAATTTTGATAAATTTGAATCTATTTTTTTTTAAAGAGAAACCACATTCTACGTTAAAGTTAGTTTTTTTCGTATTTAGTATTCTTTAATTGGATTTAAGATTTTTATTTAGAGGTGTTTTTTTTAATACAACAACATTTGGGGTAGGGGTTATTTGGAGATGTTACCAGAAATAAAGATTGGTCTTAAATTCATTAAGATTTATCATAAACAAATTATATATTTTATTTAAAGGAAGAATATGAAGAGAAAAAGGTAAAATGTTAGAATATGAAAATGTTTCATTCATTAACATAAATCAATTATAGGATTAAATATGTTTATTTTTAATTACATTTAATTATAGAATATTAAAAGTTCTAGAATCTAAGTCTTGCAACTCTTTATTTCCTATGGCTATAAAATGATAATCTTTCCTTCACTATCTAGAACAAAATTGAGCTCCATTTTTTTGTGATGTCCGGTAATTTTCTGATAATTTTCTAAATTTTCATAATTTAATTGTGGGCTTGTTTCGTAATTTTTGGAGATTTCAGGCTAGATGAATTAATTAGTGGACCTTGCAGCAACCCAACTAATTTTTGACCCTAATCTATAGATGTGGTGGTCGGCTTATTGAGTTTGTATCGAACTTGTGTAGAAGAGAAATCAAAGTACTCTTTTTCCCTTTTCCTTTTGTTTTCTCCCACTACACCAAAAATGAGATACAATGACGGACGAAAAAAAATAAGGGGTGAGAAACAATCACGGGCGGGGGAAAACACGCGTGAAATTTTAAAATAGACATACAATGACGGGCATTTCCCGTCATTGTAAGTTTTGTTTAATGACGGGCTTTGCCAGTCATTATAGGGTATATTTAAAAAAAAATTGAGACTCACACAATTCACTCCCCCACACTCTCTCTCCTTCCTCGACACTCTCGAAATTTCTCTCTCTCTCTCTTATCCCTCATTCCTTCTCTTCTTCCTCACGACCCTATTGCCATCGTCCACTGACAGACCAACTTTTCACCGTCGTTCGTTTGGAGTCACCGACCAACGCAACCATCACCGTCGACTGTATCTTCTCGTCGATTGTCGTTGTCTAAGTCGTTCGTTAGGTGGGTTAAAGTTTGAGGTCCCGCCGTCCACCGTTGGAGATGTCGTTTAAGGTCGTCGTTCAAGGTCGTTCGAGGTCGTCGTTGCAGATCTGGAGCGTGCGGCGTCATCTGAAGTAGTCGTCTACCGTCAAAGAGGTCGCCCGTCGTCATCTACAGTGGTCGCCCACCGTCGGTGGTCGTTCAAGGTCCAGATCTGAAGCCATCGTCGTTTGCCGGTTATCGAAGTCCAGATCTAAAGCCATTGTTTGCAGATCTGTTCGTTGAGGTCTAGATCTGAGCAAAAGACTACCTGCTTGAGAAGACTATTAAAGAGATGGGTAAATTGGAGAAAGGGTTGGTGGTTTTTCCTATGGATATCATGGATTATTGTTGTTTTTATGTTTTTATGGATTTTGTTCTCTGGAATTTGTGGGTTATTGTTGTTTTTATGTTTTTATGCAGGAAAAAATGGTGGATTTGGAGGTGAGAGGGACAATTAATGTTGTGGAGGCTTGTGCTCAGATATATATTGTTGATAAGATAGTCTTCACCTCCTCTTTGACTGCTGCTGTATGGAGAGAGAATATCCTTTCTGAGAAGGATGTGGATGAAAGGTGTTGGAATGATAAAGAATTTTGTAGAAAAATGAAGGTTAGGATGGAAGGAATTTAAAAACCTCTGTTATCTTTTTCTTTTGAGTTAGTAATTAAGGATTTCTTGGTAGGATTGTCTTCAAAATTCTTCGTCAGGCTATGTTGATCAACAAAGCCCTTAATCATTCATTTGGCTCATCAATCAATTTAAATTACAAATTAAGCTTTTTCTTAATAAACCTTTTTTTTTTATGCAGCAAAGACACTCTCTGAACAAGCAACATGGGCTTTAGCAATGGACCGTAGGCTGAACAAGGTCTCCATTAACGCAGGACTGGTTCTTGGACCTGCTGTTGCAGAAGAAAATTCAGGTTCAACAATCTCATATCTCATAGGTAGGATGAATTTTAAACCTGTTTCGCATTTGTGGGAGTTGTTGTGTTTTATGTTTAGCTGAAAAAATTGAAGCAACATGAGCCGCACAGATGTATGAAAATGGGGTGCTGACAGTGGTTGATGTGAAGTTTTTGGTGGATGTCCATATCCGAGCAATGGAAAATTTCTCGACGGGTGGTCTATATTTTTGCTTCGATTAGATAGTGAATAATGAGGAAGAAACTGTTAAACTTGCCAATATATTGAGGCCATTGATATCTCTTCCAGTTCCACCAACACCAAGGTAAAACAATTTGCATTTTTAAAACAACATACAACAATTTCACAATGGAAATTCAAATTTGGCATAATTATTGTTTCCATTACTCATATATTGATTCTTCCTTTTAGGGAGTGAGATTAATAATAAGGGGAAGATCATGAACAAAAATGAATTGAACTTCTGTATTCATTTTCAAATTTTCTCAACGCTTTTATTTGTTAAATATATATATGGTAGTGAATGATTTTTTTTTTCTTTTCTCTGCTAAACAAAGAGAGAGTGGGAGTACTATTTATTAATCACTTAACTTATATTGCAGGCATAGTTGTTTCTTATTCTACTCCGAACTAGACATGGTTGCTTGAAGGTAGTTGAGAAAATGTACATCCAAAAGAGGTTAAGCCTTATCTTATCTTCTGATCAGCTTCTTTTAGTTGTTTTGATGATAATTTTAGTATTGTTCCTAAGTTTGATAAGTTTAAATGGTTATGTGATTATTTGATGAGTTTAGTCATTGGGTTCATGATAAGTATTGTTGTGTCATCTTTATAAGTTTTGATAAATACTTTATAAGTTTCTGTGTACTTTATGAACGGAGAGACACTAAATGTTCTGATTTTGTTTTTTAGATTCTGATTTGTGGAGTTAGTCTTAGTAATTAGTTTGTCCTAGGCTATGAATTTCATTTATGTGATCTAATTGGTGTGTTTTGTGAAGATCAATTTTGTGCTTTCCAATTCATTATAATTTAGATTGAGAACGATTTTATAGAATTCCTTGATTTTCACTACAACAAAGTTCACTTTTAATGACAAACTGAAAAAATTCACGGAAAGAAAGTTCACTTTTACTTGCCTTAGTCTATATTGATCTCTTTCCATCATTAATGAGGGTTTTATTTTCTCTTTCTTTCTTCCTTTTTGTTAAAGTTATTATTGGAATCTAATATTTACTTTTCTTATGTTCAACAGTGCAAGGGTGCACATTGTGATGTCATTGGTTAACATTGTAAAGCTTAACTCGAGAAGCTCATGTATTACTCTCTTCCTCTCACTTTTATCTTTTTGCGGTTTAGCAAATTTAAAATCTTAACCAATATTTGATAATGAAATGTGGCATGTGGCAAAAAGATTTCTTTTATTTGATTTTTCTCCAAATTGTCATTGGCAATTACTTGAGTATCATGTTTTGCATGGTGATTTAGAAAGATATTTAAAGTAGATGCCTTCATTTTGAGATCAACTTTATTTTACATGGATGACAATCTTTGCTTTTATAATTTTTTTCAGCTCTTGGGTGAGGAGGCCTTTGATTTCTCAAGGAGAGAGATGACACAATAAAACAAATCGAAGGAGCTTAAACAATATTTGAGCATGTAAAATTGCTTGTATTTTTCCTAATATGTTGGATCTTTTGTAAGTGTTGGTTTGAGGCGCATTGTAGTTTTCTTTGAACTTTGTTCTAAATCATTATGCACAATATATTAATTAAAGTTATGTTTTGTGAATTTATTTGTTGTATAAAAATGTAGAGAGAAATATTGTTGGCAACAATTTTTTTTTATTCAATTATTGACAAAAGATGACGGGCATTGCCTGTCATTAAAAGTTGACTTTCCATGACGGACAAAATTCATCATTAAAAGTGGATGCCAATCCAAAATACACCACCTTTTAATGACGAACATTGCCCGTCATTAAAAGTCGCACGTCATTGTAACATACAATGAAACTCGCATAGATGACGGACGCGCGCCGTCATCAAAACCCTTTAATGACGGGCAATGCCCGTCATTAAAACCCTTTTTTTCTACTAGTGTCCCTTTAGGATTTAAGTTTATTCTTTTTGAAAAGGAAAGTTTTAAAATAAGAAAAGTTTAATAAAAAAAAAGTTAATTTTTCCTTCTTGTTGCATTTTTCCCTAGCGCTGACAACCCCTTGGGTATTCTTCTCTTCAGTTTCGTGCAAACCAACCAACGACAGTGTCTTCCAGTTCTTCTTCACCGCTTACGACAATGCATCCGTCCAACGTCTTTATCTGACCAGCACACGCCGACAACCGACGCCCAGCCCAAATGCTTCTCCCTTCGTGAAACCTAGCCGACAACCTCAGATTCCTCCATTTTTCGACCGGTTCGACGTGGAACGCCAGTCCTCTTGCTGGTTTTGCCTTCGAGCTCATACCGTCGGCCTCATCTTAAAGTGTCCTTTCACCACCGACGCCTACATTAAACATTTGGTCGCTTGTGAGTTTCTTCTTCTCTAAACCGATTTGGTTTGAAGTTTTGGTTCGATAAGTTCTTGAGTTTTAGTTCGGTTTTTATTATTTTGAGGTTGGTTTTGAATAGATCAGGCCATGGACATCTCTGATCTGTGTTTCGCTCCTTGTCGCCGCTCCTGCTCGCCGGAACCGCCGTCACCGCTACCACTAGATAAGTACAGTCGGTCGTTTCATTTTCTCGATTTTGTTTTGAGCCTCCATGCATTAGTTTGACTATTGAAGCAAGTTGGTTCGAGTTCGGCGTTTGGAAATTGACTGTTAGGTTCTTTGTTGTCGTTTAGGGGCTCGAAACGTAATAAGGAAGTGCGTGAAACTCGGGATCGAATTTTCATACCTCCACTATCTAAGTAAGTAGTCAGTTGGATTAAGCCCCTAAAGTTATCATTTGCTTTGTTTGATTATGGTAATTTGTAAATTTTGATTCAATGCTCTAAAATGGAGTTATGATACGTACAATTGATATTGAGTTTGTGCTAGTGTTGTATGAATTAAGAATGGACTGAGAAAGTATTTGTTATGGAAATATGAGCTTAAGGATTCAAGTTAAGGGTTAAACTTAAAGCCTTTGATCGTAATAAGTTGAGAACGAACATTGTGGGTTTGAGACTGATGTGGTTGAAAAGTGGTACTATGCTCGAGTTACGTCTCGAGGTTTGTATTTGGAGTTTGTAAGTCACGAGTAGACTCTAAATGGGCAGTTGCCCAAGGTTTTGGAATGACATTGACGTTAGAGGTTCAGAAAGGTTTGGTGAACCATCGAGCTCAAAATAATCACACGATCGAACGGTCGGGTGAGGTTTAGTTCTCTTGGCACGTGTTCGTGGGTAGGGTTCCTTTGGTTAGAAAGGGAGGGTTGAGTTGGTGGGGCGTCAACTCGAGTTAAGTAGTCGTTTGGAATTTCACGGAAGTTCGTACGTGAGCGGACTTGCGTGATTAAAGATTTATCTGTACTGCATTGTTGGATCTTAGTAGTTGCATGTCTGATTAGGATTAAATTCGTACTCGTGTTTATCTGGCTTGGAATATTCTTGATTTTTCGTTTGTCGTGTTGTTGTATCTTGTACTTGGATATCTTGCTTGAATTCTGTCTTGTACGGAGTTGTTTAGCTTGTTGTGAGAACTGAGCTTATCGCGAGAACTGTATTATCTAGACTTGATTACATGAACCGAGCTTGCTATGTCGTGATGTTGATTGTTTCTAGGAGTATCTAGGTACGGGCAAGACCCAAGGACTTGTAAGGCCTAGGATACCTTAGAACCATGTTATAGGACCCATGCCCTACTTTCGAACCTTTCTAGTTAGTGTTAGGCTTCGGGTTTGGCGAGATTATGAGAGGAATGGTCGGGATAGAGACCCACCATTCGACGAGATTACGAGACGGGTGGTAGAGAGAGACCATCCATTCGATGATGGCTCCGGGACGTTATCCCTATGAGCAGGAGTGATGCTGAAGGGATCAAATCCCTCAGCGGAAGCGATTGTGAATCACGTGTTCTTAATTTCGTTTCATGAATTACAATCAAGAACAAAACTAATTAAGATTAAGCATACTAATTCTACTTGGACAACAAGAGATTACCTTTGAAGAACCCTTTCTTCAAGTGCTCCTTCTCCCACGATCACGATCTCAGCAACTCGAACCCGAACGAATGAAGACACCACCACCAGATCTTCTCTGTTGTTCTCTAGGTGAGGGAGGAAGGTGGGTTCCTTTAGGATGAGGTGAGGTGATCTTATGAGATTGTGCTTGGAACTCTTTCCAATACAATTTGAGAGAATGCTAGGGTTTTGTCAAAAGCCTTAACTTTGCTTAACTTACAAAATTGCATCTCATGCAACCATTTATAGGGAAATAGGATAGAAATTACCATCCTATCCTTCCTTCATTCTTTCATTAGTATATAGTTTATATGTGAATCTAATTCACATAAAAACCATATATTATGCTCCTCCATCTAGTACATGCGCGTGAGAGGTAAATTCCCTTTACGAGATGGGTGGCAGGGAGAAAGATCCTCCACTCCACACGATGGCTCTGGGACGCTATCCCTATGAGGAAGAGTAGTGCCATGGGGCTTGTTCGACGAGGGAGCTCAGGGTTAATTTCCCCAAGCTCGAGGGTCATACGGACGTGCCCCTCCATCTTGTACCTGACTTGATTTGTGACTCTCCATTGCTAAGGCATGAGTGAGTGTTACCTCTTCTCATTGTCAGTTACAAACCCGGGTTGTGAGACTGAACTTAGGTTAGGAGAGTTGGGTTTGGACACGGGGTCCTGATGTCTTGAGTTGAGACTTAGGTGCTACTGGGGTTGCTTTGGTTGCATGTTAGCTTATTTGGACGTGAATGGGCTGCTTATTGAGTATTTTTATACTCACCCGTATACTTTAATGTTTTTGGTTGCAGGTAAGAAATCTTGAGGCAGCTGACGACGACAATGACCCTACGAGGTAGTGGGACCTTATTTTTCCTTGTTTTTTGTTGGCTTAGAGTTCTGTCTTGAAACTGTCATGTTTTAGTTTTTGTTTTATTTTGCCTAGTCGCGCGACACTATATTTTTCTCTTGTACTTCCTAGTTATAGAGTTTTCATTCTGTTTGAGTTTTCTTTCACTGCGTGTTTGTTTATCTAAGAGATTGTGCTTTGGAACTCTAGTTGTAGCCCAACCCATTTTCTGATTGAAGTTTGGTGGAGGTTGGGCATTCTTGAACTCTTTTTGGAGTGTCTCTTCTTGATAGGTCTCTAGGAAATTTTTGGTCTTCTCCTTACTATGTCGTTATGCTGTCGAAATTTCGGTACGAGCAGTGTAGCGGAGTAACTTCCCTAATTTAGGTTCGCCCCGAGTTTTAGGGTCTTCACCTTACTATGCCGTTATGCTGTCGAGTTTATTATGAATCTCATTCACATTGAACTATATAATATGCCAATCATATCTCATATAAATGACATAAATACCCTTTTAATGAATTTGAACACTTCAAATCCACACAAAACTGTAAACCCTCTATATATCAAGTTTGAGCCAACCAAGGGACCTAATGGACCTAAAGATGACGAGCTCCAATGATCCAAGACTAACATGCCAAACTCTTTGACCCGGTTATTCAACATCATTAGTTACGGTAACACTCCACTAAAGCCCGTAGTTGCACTCTCATCAATGTAAGACAAGTTGTGTCCATTGATATAACCAATGCCCGTAAGTCAACCCTTCACAGGTTGTTCGTAGACACTGCTGGGTCAAGTTACCGTTTTACCCCTGTGTCTACCTCTTGCTTCTTAAGTCTCCACTGCTCCTCTAATGAACAACAACGTTGTATGGTCCAACCATAAACAACACCCCTCTCAAGCCAGTGAGAGGGTGGACGACCGTTGTCCAAGCCCTGGAGACAACACTTAAGGGAACAACCCCTCTAGTTTTTCAGAGTCGGGAACGAGTGAATTTCATCTTGCGTAGTCAAGCTTTCAGGTCCCCACGGGGTCTTGTCCCTGAGAAGATAGACATATTAGGCGAGTAACTGTGACCACTCTCACCCGTACTAGTCAAAGGACAGACCCCTGCAGACAGAACTCCGTAACAAGCTCAGGATTAAGGTTGAGTCACTAATGGTCATCGACGAAGTTATTTGTCCTATACTGTTAACGGTGTTACATCAGTAGGTCTAATAATTCACGGTCCGGTCTTGTACAATCTCATTGAGCAAGATGCCCCCACTCGCATGTCAACCACATGAACGAGTTGGATAACCTTGTTTGTATCTAATACAAAGCGGGTGACATCCACAACGTATCCAGGATTAGGTCTGCAATCCTATCCGTATACTGTAGACCATTCGGGTCATTAACTCGAACGTGATCCTCCCCGTGTGTCCACTACACACTGTTCAAGTTTTAGTTCTCTCATAATTCAATCACCCTAGAGCTTAGTTTATTAGACAAAGTTGTAAATATTTGAGACACAAAGTGATGAAAAATAATTCTTATTTATTTCAATCATGAATATTACAAACAAATACGAGATTAGGACATACATCCCAAAATCCCTTGCATGCTTTTAGTCTTTTTGTTTAACGTTGTATTATTTTCCTTTATCTTACTTTAATTTAATCAAGAACTGTTTTTAGTTGTTTACTTCTTAAATTCACTATAATTAACTTAAGTTGGATAAAGTTCATTATACTTAGTTCTTGAGGATTCGATACTTGATACTCACAATACCGTTTTATATTTCTTCGATCGGATGCATTTGCACGACGCACTAAGTTTTTGGCGTCGTTGCTGGGGACTAAATTGATTTTTATCTTGTTTAGGTTCATTTTAGTGAATATTATCCTCATGTCTTATTTGGTGTGTCTTGTTATCTTTGTTGTGTGTTTTTATCCTTGTTAAATTCGGTTTGTCAAGTTCGGGTTGTGTTACTATATATTGTGTTTGTTAACCTTTTAGATAATTGTTTCATTACCTCATTATGGCTTATAATAGTTTTGGGTAGTCTTCTGTGCCCAATGAGCGAACACAATTTAGTTCTTTTTCTCATGATTATCCTTGACAGTATTGAGTTTTCTAGCTATGGGTATCAAATGCCTAATTATTATCATACTAAACCGGTGGGTTATGATAAGAATCAATGCAATTGGGCTTATGAACAATATCCTAGGGGTTTTGAGTCATATCCTTCCCATATGCATAAAACCCAATTAGAAAACATAACCATATCCTAGGAGTTTTGAGTCATACCCTTTTATGTCCTAAAACTCGTGGTTTGTAAACTAAATGTTGCAATAATGATGTTACTGAGATTTATTCATTAAAGTTGTTATTGAATAAAGTGAGTTATGTATTCTATAATCCAAATCCAATAAACAAAGAACCATTGGTTGTAGTATACTTGTATTTTATGTATGACATAAAAGTGGATCAAGTTCGAGTAATAGCTAAAATGCTCTATAGTATAGGGATAGATTAGGTACCTTTTCCCGGGGACATTATGGACGCGACCCACTTTGTATAGTACAAACGATGTGATCCTAAATCGTTCATGTGGAGACATGTGAGTGAGGGTGTCCTATGCAATGAGTTTGCATAAGACCGAACCACGAAATAGTCACTTGGGCTTTATAACTTTGTTTACTATCTTAACTGACTATATTCATACGATGACCTAGGTAACTCAATCTTAATTCTGAGCGCACTATGAACTCCTGTTTATTCGGGATTATCCTTAGATTTTCATGAGTGAGAGTGGCCCGAGATCACTGACTCAATAAGTCTCCAATTTTAAGGATTAGATCGGGTAGATAGTTGGGAGCGTAGTCTTGCAAGATGGAATTCACTCCTACCTGCTTTAGGGATTAGTAGAGAGGTTGTTCCCTTAAGTGTTGACTCCAAGTCATGAACAATGGGTCCACCCTCTCATTGCCTCGAGAGAGATGATTTGCTAGTTGGACCACAAACCAATTGTTCATTAGAAGATCCACGAGATTTAAGGGACAAGAAGTAATTATATGGGTAAAAAACGGTTTATTTGACCTAATTTTAATTACGAACGACCTATGAAGAATCGACTTACTAATCATTGTTATATTGAGTGGGCAAGAATATATCTACAATGAGAAAAAAGCAGTCACTGGACTTTAGTGGAGTGTCCTGGTGGTTAACGAATGCTGATTAGCTAGGCTAAAGAGTTTGGTCGGTTCATCTTGTATCATTGGAGCTCATGATCTATAGCTCCATTAGGTCCCTCTTACGAGCTCGGACTAAGCCTTATAACAATTTGAGAGAAAAGAATTTGAATTGTTCAAATTTGATTTTGAGAGAAAACGTTAATTATATACGATATACTTAACGTTTCATAGCTTAATTATGAATTAAACTATGATAAAGATGAGATAAACATATTTAAATTTGATTTAAATATTGGTTTGGTTTAAAACATGAATAGAGACTCGTGTTCGAACGATCGATTTAAGAAATCGGGATTGGTCCAATTATTTAATTTGATTAAATAATTATTTAAAATTAATTAATTAAATTAAAGAAATTGATTTTATATTAATTTTGAATTAAAATTAAAAGGAAATTCAAATTCATTTTTGAATTCATTTTGGACCAAATACATGATTTGTTGAGTAACCTTCTTGGTTTTTCAAATTCACCAAAATTGACCACCTTCTAGTTGTCCAATCCTTGTCATGTTTTTGTAGGCTTCTTCTCCTAGCTTAAAAAATCTGGATTTGACATTTAATTAGAGAAGAAAAATCATGGGTTGAGGAATTTGATAGAAAATTCTTGATTTTCTCGTTTATTACATTTTCTTCTTCATCTTCCAAATTCTCTCAATCAAGGATCACACAAAAGATAGTAGGGAAGACTTTAAAGGTGGCCCACAAAGTGTTCGTGATCAGAAATTGCCCTCGAATCAGGAGAATTTTGAGCTACAAATGTATGTGTTCTTATTCTTTGTGTTTTCCAGATTTGAGCTTGCCTTTTATATTGTAAAATTTACCAAATTAGAATGCTCAAGATCCAAAATTTCTTCCGCTTTCTTAATATGTACATCAAAATAAAGTGTTATTTGAGTTTCTTTAATAAAGGTTATTGAATTTGTATTAGTTTTATGCCTTAAATAACCATAAATCCAATAAACCAACATCCTAGACTGATATATGAGTCTTGAACTATATGCAGAGACATATAGGAACGATGTTTAAGAAACAACCTAAAGGGTCTGTAGCATAGGGATATGCATGGGTACCTTTATCCTAGTAATACTATGGATACGACTGACTTTGTGTTTGATACAAACGCAATGATCCAACACATTCGTGTAGGAGACATGCAAGTGAGGGTGCCCTATCCAATGAGTTTGCATAAAGACCAGACTGCGAATTATTAATCAACTGATGTAGTCTCCTTGACAACTTTAGGTTTAATAATTCATTGATAACCTTTAGTAACTTGACCTTAATCCCAAGCGGGTTATGGACTCCTGTCTGTTAGGGTTTGTCATTTGATTAGTATGAGTGAGAATGGTGTAACGTCCCAGAATTTCTAAGTACCTTTAGGTTGTGTTTTGAATTTAATGAAAGATATTCAATTTGGGTCTTTAAAATAAAGGATTTGGTAGCATTTTGTACAAACTAAAGAGAATGAAAAAAAATTGAGGTTTTAATCCAGGTTTGTGACAATGGTGTAATTAATAGTTAAGAGGAGGGACATTTTGATAATTTCGGTTTAAATTAAGTTGGAATTAGGGTTTGTAAACCCACCTTCTCCCTCCTTATTCCCAAAGCGTGCGACAACCTCATCTGATCAACCAAGTCGCCGCCATAAAGCCTCAGTTAAGACCAGGTCTGATGTTGCACTTTGAAGCTTAGCCGGAGGTCATACGTCTTCACCAGAATCGCACGTTAAGCCCCTCATCTGACCGATTGTTCCTCTGTTTTTTGTTATAATTCGCACGCGTGCCGCATACAAGCTCGTTTAACACCTCTCCGCTGCTCAACGCAATGAGATCTATTTTAGTAGCCAGGTTCGCCGCCGAGTAAAGCCCCAACAGAGCCAATCGCACAACCAACCCCGAAAACACTGCATACATTGTTGTTCACCATCGAACTCTGTCCTTCATCGCAAACCACAACTACCCAGACCTCACCGACGATCGTCCAACATCGCGCCAACAATCACGTACTAGTTCTACGTCGAATCGTTATTCGAGCCACCTAGTCGCCTCTGTTCAAATTTTGTCGTCGACCAGCCCCTCTATTAGATTCATTTGCCGGTCTTTTTGTCCTCGTCCTAATCCATCGGTCGTCCCATTTGAAACCACCGCCACTACATAGAGTTGTCTTGCCAGACTTCATTGGACCCCTCACTTTTCGAATGATCTCGAATTAGACCTACAATCATGATGACTCATTGTAACACTCGTCATTTACAGGTACATTTGAAAATATGGTTTTATTCTATGAATTAAGTAGTGATTGCTTGAGGACATGTTTATAATCTATGAATAAAAAGGGGTAATTGTGGAAATTTATTTGATTAGGATTGAGAAAGGTTATTGGATTTATATTAATAATAAAGATTCTATAAATATATAATCTTTATGCTCTTTAACCCCAACCACGAGTGAAGCCTGCCCTAAGATTTATTTTTTTTATTTTTTTCCGTGTTTCACCGTATCACTCCATCGCCGCCCGAAACCCAAGCAAAGCGTGCCTCTCGTTCAGCCGCAACTGAAGGCCCTCCTCGCCGTCTAGCGCCGCCGACCAGAAGGGAAGCGCCAGAGACCGCCGGCGAGTACTCCCTGGACGTCGACAGCGCCGGAGACCGCCGACCCGATCAGCGCCTTCGTATTCCGCGAGTTTCACGCGCCCTGCCGGCCTGAGTTCGTCCGCGTCTTTGCTCGGCTCAACCCCGGTCACGTGCTTCTCACCAGTACGCCGTCCGACTATCAGATCTTGAGCTCCGCCGTACGCTGCCGTCGGAGGTTGAGCGAAACTGAAATTCCGGCCAGGTGAGCTTGTGCGAATCCTTCTCTGTTCTGGAGTGGATTTATGGACTAAATAATTGAGTTATTGATTATTACATTAAACTGGGCTTCATATTGTTGAAGCATCACCTTTTAAGGCTCAAACGTAGTGCGGAGTCAAGATTTCATGCCTTGGAACGAGCTAAGGAGTATTCGACATACATTTAGGAGTTGAGGTAATTGGAGAAAATCGCATCTATGTATATAATTAAATAGGTGAGTTATGCTCGGAGTGTAATTTCGAAAGTTACTTGTGAAACAGGTCCTTCGAAAGAAGCGCACATACTAAGAACTAGGATTAAGATTCGGGTTGGAATCTAAGTCGAGGTAAGGGACCTTGTGCCGAATTTTTTTAAAAAGGGATAAAAGAAAAACAAATTTTATTATTTTATCTCTAAAGCATTTCATTATTTACTTTATGAAATCGAATATGTTTTAAAACATTATTTCAGTCATGTTATGAAAGTTATGCTATGGATGTTAATTATTACCTGTCCATGATATGTGCATTATAGTCGTGATAGGTAATCCCTCGGTAGCAAGGTCACTTACTGGGTATTATTTTATAATACTCACCCTTTTGTTTTAAAATGTTTTCGTTGGCCTAAAGGTGCATGCATGTTTAGTAGTGTCCCTAGGAAATTTTAGTTCATAATAGTTGGGGCGTTACACTCATTGAGATCCATTACCGAAATAGCATAAATTGGATAATTTTGACCTCGATTCAAGAGATGATCTAGATTCAAGGTAAATTCGATGGATGAAAGATCTATAGTTTTTGGATTTAAGCAAATTAGTTAGATGAACTGAATTATGCAGAATTTTGGCTTTTGATCAAGGTTGGAGCGTGTTAAGACTAACATTGTGGGATCTACACTTTAAGCCAAGGTAAGGGACCTCATGTCGAACCTTTTCAAAATAGGATAAAAGTTATAGTTTTCATTAAAGTTTTATGATTTGATAATTCAAAAGTATTATGTCTTAAAATGTTTTATATTGTAAGTTATGAACTTTGATGGATAACTTAAAAGGTTATGTGATTTACAATGATTCTATGGCATGTGCATCATAGTATGTGAAAGGATGATGGGACCTCATGCATAATTGTATGTACACGAAATAGTTTGAGTGGATGTGACAATTATTCTCCATATGATTATAGGGGTTGGATTTTGAGAGGACCCCATACGACAGGAGTCTTCGGACTCCACATGCTAACTCCATATGACAGGAGTCTTCGGACTCAACATGCTCTCAGGAGAACTTAATTAGCCAAAGGAAATAGTCATGATAGTTTTATGAGAAAGTTAGGTCCCACACATGAAAGTTTTATAGTCATGATTGTATGTGTATGCATGTCCCAAAACCTCGGTAGCGAGGTCACTTACTGAATATTATTTTTATAATAGTTTGATAGTCTGTATTTAAACTGGAGAGGATTCCACCGATTATAATAATTTGTGCCCAAACAGCTTGAGGTTTCTACTCCAACTAAAACTTCCTAGGATTTCAGATTATAGAATTTCTGATTGCGCACCAAACACCTTGATTTAATTGGGGTTTGTTGGCAAATTAGAAAAGAAAACAAACAAACAAAAGGAGAAACCCTAGACCAACACGAGCATCCTCAGACCTGTGGTTCCTCTGTTCCAGCAGCGTCGACTGCTCGCAACTGAACTTCGAATCACTAGGTTTGTGACCCACAGTCCGAACAGCCGCATTTTCGAGTGTCTTTGAACACTGATCAACAGGGATTTGAAACATTTGGGTAAGAATTAGTGGGTTTTATTCACTCTGAACTCCTTTTGAACTCAAATTAAGTGTTTTAGAAAGGTCTCTAACTTGAGTCAGTGTTTGTAGTGTCAGACTCATTTGAACATCTTCGAACAAGACCCAAATCGTTTTGGCAAGTATTAGGTGGTAAGGCCTCACTTAGACCCTTCATAGACTCGTTTTACTTTCTGAAAACTGGTCCCTAATCCTATAAAGGGTCATGTTTGTAGTTTCAAACACCTTCGAGTACCCAACAGCAAGGAGTTGGGCCCTTTTTGATAAGTTTAGGGCGGTAAACTGTTGTTTAGACATTTTCAAACTAAATTAAAATACTTTAGATCGATTTAGATCGACTTCTAACCCTTGGAGCTCTTTTGTATTTAGGTTTTGACTAGTTTGGACTTGTCAAACAAGTCTTAAATGCGTTAAGGGTGTTAGGTATGAGTAAGTGACGACTCTCTCTAGTCGTTGGTTGGTTTGATTAAGTATTTTAAGTTTATAGCTGATGTAGGACATCTCGGCTATTGTTTTAAACATTTCTTGTACTTTCCATAGTTTCTTGAAGATCTTGTTTTAGTGATCTTCTTCTTACCTTGTGGCAAATATTTTTATTGCAACCGGTTACCTTCAGGTTGCCGAAAGCCTTAGGTTCTGTTTTGTCAGCCCTCCTATTCGGCTATTTGTATGAATAGGGGAATGTTGTCCGTGTTCATCATCTTTTGATAATCACAAATAAAATTTCCTCACACTTGTTAATATCAAAGCCTAACACTATATTAATCATTCTTGTTTAGGAACTTTTGGGATAATTTTAGGAGCGCTATAAGTATGTAGTTGTTTTCTGTTGAGTCTATTTCATTGTGTGCTAGCATGTTGTGTGCCTTGTTTGTGTTATATATATCTATACGATTTATTTGATCTATTGAAATTGCTACTCTTGAACTGGTATCTTATTTGATGTGTTAAGAATGTTGAGATGTTGTGGCTTGATCTTTGTGATGTTATGCATGTCGAGATATTGATGAATTTGTTGTGGTGATAAGCATGCTGAAATGATGTGGTTGGTTGCAAAAGCATGTTTTTTATGTTGTGAGCGTGCTTGGGTTTTGGGCACAAAACATTAGTAGCATGATTTGTAGGATTCATGCATTTTGGTGACTTTGTGATAAAGGTGAATGCTAGGGTCTTGGGAATAAATGGTCAAAGATTGCCATTGTGATAATAAAGAGAAGTGATTTGGATATTAGGGCCTCGGTATAAATGTCTAGTGTCAAATACAATTTTTGTTTGAGTTAATGTTTAGCTCGACGTTATTCTTTTGAGACACTGGCATTTGAGTTATAAAATTGTTTGGATGTAACTTGTTTTTAGAAGTTTGTTAAAGATGGATAAGTTTCGTCTGTTCTCTTTTCGTGAATAAGGAGTAAAGTCTTTAGTTTACATGTCTTTGGGCACTTGAATGCTTTATAAGATAATGCTTTATAAGATAAGTACATGCTTGACCCATACTCTCATTTGTGTTATGGTGTTCTTGTCTATCAGGAATTATATAAACGAGTAGTTATCATAGTTACGTTGTGATACTGCCGAAATTTCTGGGGCGTCACATTAATAGAAGTTGGTATTCTTGTCCTATATGAAAATTTGAAGTGCAAGGATGTTGGCAACTGATGACTCAAAAAAGATATCTTTTACCCGTTTTATAAGGGATGGAGATTTGGTGATTGTGTATGAGAGACATGACAGAATGAAGGCTGTGAAAGTGTGTGAAGGCTCAATACTTCAGAATAGGTTTGGTGTGTTTAAACATTCAGATTGGATTGGAAAACCATTTGGGTCCAAGGTGTTGAGCAACAAAGATGGATTTGTTTACGTGCTAGCTCCAACTCCTGAATTATGGACTTTGGTACTTAGCCACAGGACACAAATATTATACATTGCAGACATCAGCTTCGTAATTATGTATTTAGAAATAGTTCCTGGTTGTTTGGTTCTAGAATCAGGGACAGGAAGTGGATCTTTGACTACTTCGTTAGCTAGGGCAGTAGCACCTGCTGGACATGTCTATACGTTTGATTTTCATGAACAGAGGGCTGCCTCAGCGAGGTAATAGTCTCAAGTTACCCTGTTGTTGAGTAATTAATTGTTGTATGATGGTTTTTCTTGGCAGATCTTGAGCCAGTCTAAGCAGGAGTAGATCTTGAGCCAGTCTAAGCAGGAGTACTTATTGATTGCTTGTCTGGTTTCACTTTTCCCTTTTTCAGAGAGGATTTTGAGAAGACTGGCTTGACCAACTTAGTCACTGTGGGAGTTAGAGATATTCAAGGTCAGGGGTTTCCGGAAGAGTTTGTTGGATTGGCTGATTCAGTTTTCTTGGATCTACCTCAACCTTGGTTGGCCATTCCTTCAGCTGAGAGAATGCTGAAACAAGATGGTGTATTATGCTCCTTCTCTCCGTGTATCGAGCAAGTTCAACGCTCGGCAGAAACTCTTCGATCTAAGTTCACAGGTAGTTCTAAAATACCCTATATGTCATTTAACATCATTGCTAGAGATGTGTTGGTTTGTATTGTTTACTGTGTTTTTTGTGTAGATATAAGGACATTTGAGGTATTGCTTCGAACATACGAAGTTCGGGAAGGTAAAACAGAGAGTAGCCAGGTTGATGGAGGTGGATCTGTTGGGCTTCCTCCGTGCAAGAGGCGGCTGAGATCGAATGAAATCGATGACGTGAACGATGATTCAAGTACAACAGTAATGGTTAGGCCATGTAGTGAGGCCAGAGGTCATACTGGTTATCTAACATTTGCGAGACTTAGGTGCCTCTCATAACTATCACAGTTTTTATGATTTTCTTAGCAAGGAAATTTGAAGTTTTGTATTCTTTTTCATCACTATGGAACTCTGGTTCCCATTTCAGTAATGAAATCTTTTATAATTAGTTTATTTAAAGCTAATTTCATGCATTTTGTACTTCTAACTTTCCTAATACCCAATGAGTTAGATATAAAATTTAACATTTCACTCTTCCATAAATTTTAATAAGTTTGTCTTTAGCATTGCTTTAACACATGATGCAGTTTTATTCATCTTTATAAGTTCTCTTTTGGCAAGGTGAATTCTTTGACATTGGCAGGATAAACTGATATTGAGAAATGTTTCTTCACATATATCTATAATAATCTATAATATATCAAAAAGGAACAATCTTATAAAAATATTTTTGGATGATTATGCCCATTTCTAAATTTCTAAATAACCATACATGCCACCAGGAGTTAATTATAAAAAACTATCTAATTATACTCTCTCACATAAATTAATTAACAATTCATTACTAATTCAAACTTTTGTAAAAAAAAACTTTTTAATTCAAACTAATGTAACACATTAAAAAAACAAGTTTAAAGTTAAACTTTACTTTGTAATAAAAAATAGGGCCATAGATCATACTTTTATTTTTTTATTTAAATTTAACATTCTTAAATAAACAAATTAGATTTAAGATTTATATTTATTTTAATTAATAAAATTTAGTTATAATTAAATTCATTCATATTTATCATAAAAAAAAATACATTTTTTAAAAAATATTTCATTCATTTACCTACATTAATGGTAGGCTTATAATTATTTTTAATTACATTTAATTATAGAATATCAAAAGACTTGGAATCTCAAAAGTCTGGCAACTTCTTCATTCTGTATAGCTATAAAATGACAATCTTTCATTCACTCTTTACAAAAAATTGAGTTCTATCTTTTATTTTTTATTCTTCTTTTTATACCCTCTTTCTCTCAAATCTAGATCTTAAAAAACTTTTTACATATTGCGAGCAATTTTAGTTGTGAAAACTATTGTATAATGTTGTTTAGCAATTTAGATTATTGTATATTGAGAAGCTATCATCAACCTTTAATCTTAAGCACAGACAAGAGGTAAACATAAAAGTCATATACTTATGTATACTGATTTCTTCCTTTGTTATTGTTATTCTAAAATTATTTTAGAATTAATCTTTTTAAAGTTTTCTCAAGGTTTATACAAACTTGAAATTTGTTAATTTATTTATTTTTGTATATCATTATGTTCATTTTAATATACCTATAATTATTGATTTATTTCATCTTAATCTTCCAATAAAAAAATACTATCATATTTTTTTGGAAAGTAATTATTAAATAAAACCGGCCTGGTGGACTCAAGTCAAATGGGAGGTGGCATCGTCTAACGTATATTAAAAACACGCTTGCTTTTCTTGTTTCACTCGGCTTATTAGTGGTGAAACGTTGAAGGTCCACAACAGGTAACATAAATGAACAAGTTGATTTTGTATTCTAGCTGCTGAGGGTCGGAGCTCGTATGGATACATTACACAATTAAACAAAAAATAATGTAAACTTTCATAAAGATTTTATCTTATTAATTGAAATTGTATTAATTAAAGGTAAATTTCATTGTGATACATTTGAATATATATTAAGTTTTTTCATAATGGAAATAGAACATTGTCATTTTATTTAAAATGAAAAAGAATATAAAATGGTAAAAGTCTTTAATTAATATAAACTTTACCATATCATTTATATTCATGTAAATAAAAACTATGTATGTAAACTCGAATACGTTTTTGGAGACATTTCTTATCTTTTTCACATTTACTAATTTGTATTAAACCTATTTGTAAAATTAAAATCACACTAATAATGATCATTGTTTTGTGTAATTAACAATAATTTTGATTTGTTATCTAAAAAAACATAATTTTGATTTGTTATCTAAAAAAACATAATTTTGATTTATACTCAAAATAATGATTAAGTTATTTGTAGAAGATGTATACAAAGTTATAAAAAAATACGTGCATTTACATGTAGTAATGCTAAATTTTCAATCTTTAAAAACAATTGTTCGAACGAATTTATCTCTTTATCAAATACTAAATTTAGAAAATAAATATTATTCATAATAATTACTAATCATTATTTAATTATATAACTAACTTAACTCAAAATAACATTTAAATTATATTACTGATTTGGTAATGTCTAAAAAATTCATTTCTATTTTCATTTTATTAAAAAAAGTCATTAACCAATTTTTTTTCCAATTCATTTAAAAGAACTACATTGATCTACACAATCAATTTATACGTTAAATTCATAAAAAAACTGAAAAATAAATCTATTATTTTTTTAGACTAAAATAAATACATTATTGAATTCTCATTTGTAAATGCATAAATTCTAAGTCTGATGCATAATCAATTTTTAAATCTTTCTCTTTTCTTTTAGCAATTTATCTTCTTTTTTTTTTTACTCCAATACAATTACTTTTTAATTTTCTCTACTTTATAAAAAATTCTCATATATATATATATATATATATATATATAAACTACCATCTTAATTTTTTTTTGGACTATTTGCCCATTTGTCAATTTTAGATTTACAAAATATACCACCCATAATTAATTACTAATCGTTATTAATTTTTTGGTCCTCAACAGTTATTAAATTTTATAGTAATTTAACTCACAAAGTGATAAAGTTAGAATAAAAAATTACTATCTTCATTTATGTAATTACTAACTTTTAATAATTTTAATTTAATTAAAAAAAGATTACCAAGAATATTGAAATCTCAAAAGTTTTACATTTGAATAAATTATAGGTTGAATTTAAATAATAAAACCTATAATTTATATATCTATAATATATATTACAAAGGATAGTTATTAATTTTCAAATTACTAGACATGCAGCAAAAAAAAAAAAAAAATCAATTTTTCTCTCTTTCAAATTAATTACTAATTTAAATTATGTTTATTAACAATGCATCAACCGAAGAAATAAAAATTATATATATAAAAAATTTGATAAATTTGAATCTATTTTTTTTTTTTAAAGAGAAACCAGATTCTACGTTAAAGTTAGTTTTTTTCGTATTTAATATTCTTTAATTGGATTCAAGATTTTTATTTAGAGATTTTTTTTAATACAACAACATTTGGGGTAGGGGTTATTTGGAGATGTTACTAGAAATAAAGATTAGTCTTAAATTCATTAAGATTTATCATAAACAAATTATATATTTTATTTAAAGGAAGAATATGGAGAGAACAAGGTAAAATGTTAGAATATGAAAAGGTTTCATTCATTAACATAAATCTATAGGATTAAATATGTTTATTTTTAATTACATTTATTTATAGGATATTAACAGTTCTAGAATCTAAGTCTTGCAGCTCTTTATTTCCAATGGCTACAAAATGATAATCTTTCCTTCACTATCTAGAACAAAATTGAGCTCCATTTTTTTGTGATGTCCGGTAATTTTCTGATAATTTTCTAAATTTTCATAATTTAATTGTGGGCTTGTTTCGTAATTTTTGGAATTTTCAGGCTAGATGAATTAATTAGTGGATCTTGCAGCAACCCAACTAATTTTTGACCCTAATCTATAGATGTGGTGGTCGGTTTATTGAGTTTGTATCGAACTTGTGTAGAAGAGAAATCAAAGTACCCTTTTTCCCTTTTCCTTTTGTTTTCTCCCTTTAGGATTTAAGTTAATTCTTTTTGAAAAGGAAAGTTCGAAAATAAGAAAAGTTTAATAAAAAAAAAGAAGTTAATTTTTCCTTCTTGTCACGTTTTTCCCTAGCGCCGATAACTCCTTGGGTATTCTTCTCT
This sequence comes from Trichosanthes cucumerina, assembly GCA_036507285.1. Lineage (NCBI taxonomy): Eukaryota > Viridiplantae > Streptophyta > Magnoliopsida > Cucurbitales > Cucurbitaceae > Trichosanthes > Trichosanthes cucumerina. The sequence goes on from CM071841.1 coordinate 22,394,704, forward strand.
TCAGTTTCGTGCAGACCAACCAACGACAGCGTCTTCCAGTTTTTCTTCACCGCTTACGACAATGCATCCGTTCGACGTCTTTATCCGACCAGCACACGCCGACAACCGACACCCAACCCAACTGTTTCTCCCTTCGTGAAACCTAGCCGACAACCTCAGGTTCCTCCATTTTTTGACCGGTTTGCCGTGGAACGCCAGTCCTCTTGCTGGTTTCGCCTTCGAGCTCATATCGTCGACCTCATCTTCAAGTGTCCTTTCACTGCCGACGCCTACATTAAACCTTTGGTCGCTTGTGAGTTTCTTCTTCTCTAAACCGATTTGGTTTGAAGTTTTGGTTCGATTAGTTCTTGAGTTTTAGTTCGGTTTTTATTATTTTAAGGTTGGTTTTGAATAGATCAGGCCATGGACATCTCGGATGCATGTTTAGCTCGCTTCTTGCCGCGCTCTCTCTCTTCGTCGGAATCATGCATCGCCATCGCCACCGAAGATAAAATGCGATCGGTCGTTTTCATTTTATCGACTCTGTTTTGAGCCTCCATGCATTAGTTTGACTATTGAAGCAAGTTGGTTCGAGTTAGGCGTTTGGAAATTGACTGTTAGGTTCTTTGTTGTCGTTAAGGGGCTCGAAACGTAATAAAGAAGCGCGTGAAACTCGGGATCGGATTTTTAGACCTCCACTATCTAAGTAAGTAGTCAGTTGGATTAAGCCCCTAAAGTTATCATTTTCTTTGTTTGATTATGGTAATTCGTGAATTTTGATTCAATGCTCTGAAATGGAGTTATGATACATACAGTTGATATTGAGTTTGTGCTAGTGTTGTATGAATTGAGAATGGACTGAGAAAGTATTTGTTATGGAAATAGGAGCTTAAGGATTCAAGTTAAGGGTTAAACTTAAAGCCTTTGATCGTAATAAGTTGAGAACGAACATTGTGGGTTTGAGACTGATGTGGTTGAAAAGTGGTACTATGCTTGAGTTCCGTCTCGAGGTTTGTATTTGGAGTTTGTAAGTCACGAGTAGACTCTAAATGGGCAGGTGCCCAAGGTTTTGGAATGACATCGACGTTTGAGGTTCAGAAAGGTTTGGTGAACCATCGAGCTCAAAATATTCACACGTGAAGGGAATCGAAGTCCCCGCAGCGGAAGCGATTGTAAATCGCGCGCTCTTGATTTAGTTACAACGATTTATTCAAAAACATAAAACACTAGATTAAGCATATATAATAGAATGGACAACAAGAATGTTACCTTTGAAGAACCTTTCTTCAAGTACTCCTCCTCTCTCACGATCAAGATCACAAAGAACACGAACTCGCATGCACAACAGACACTACCACCGGATCTTCTCCGTTTGTTCTCAGGTGAGGGAGGAAGGTGGGTTCCCTTTAGGAAAGGTGAGGTGTTTTTGTGAGAGAGTTGTTTGTTGTCTTGGAACCTTTCCAACAACAACAAAATGCAAGGAATCACTTAGAATGACTTGACCTAGTTGCATCTCATGCAACCATATATATAGGGGAATGAGATGGAAATGACCATCCTACCCCTCCTTTATTCTCTCTTTAGTATATAGTTTATATATGAATCTAATTCACATTAAAACTATATATTATATCAATTATATCATATATAATAGATATAACACCTCATGTATGAAATTGAACACTTCAATTTCACTCCTAACTTTATACCCTCAATATTACCATATTGAGCCAACGAAGGGATCTAATGGACCTACAGATCATGAGCTCCAATGATGTGAGATCAACTGATCAAACTCTTTGATCAAGTTAATCAATATTCATTAACTACAAGTCACTCCACTATAGACTTGTAGCTACACTTTCCTCACTTTGTAGATATTATTGTGTCTCATCGATATAGTCATTACCCATGAGTCGACCCTTCACGGGTTGTTCGTGTCGAATCTGGTCAAACAAGATGGAATTCACTCATTCCTCTCTTCGAGGAATTAGATAGGTTGTTCCACTTAGAAGCCGACTCGGTCTTGAACAATGAGGCCCGCCCTCTGTGAGGTATGAGTCTAGGTAGGACCTTAGACTTGTTGTTCATTAGAGGATCGGTGGTGCTTAAGGGTAAAAGGTAATCACAGTGGGTCAAATTACCGTTTTACCCCTGTGATTACCTCTTTACTCCTTAAGCACCACCGATCATCTAATGAACAACAAGTCTAAGGTCCTACCTTAGACTCATACCCTCATAGAGGCGGGCCCCGTTGTTCAAGACACGAGTCGGTTCTAAAGGAACAACTATCTAATTCCTCGATGAGAGGAATGAGTGAATTCCATCTTGCACAGATTAAGTTCCCGGCTACCAACGAGGTTACGTCACACGAGAAGGTAGGCTTATTGAGTCGACCACAGGCCCACTCTCACCCATACTAGTCTAAAGACAAACCCCTATAAGCGGGAGTTCTTAACTTGCTCGAGATTGTGTCGAGTCACTAATGACCGCCTATAAATTACTAGTCTTATCCGCATTAGCGGTGTTACAATCGGTTAGACTAATAATTTCGCGATCCAGTCTTGTATGAACTCTTCATACAGATGATGCCCCCACTCGCTTGGCAGCAACTACATGAATGAGTTGGATTACCTCATTTGTACTAATTACAAAGTGGGCGCATCCATGGTGTTACTAGAATAAGGTTTCCAACCTTATTCTTATACCACGAACCATTTAGGTTATATTCTTGAACTCAACCCAAATAGTGTCCACTACACTGATTTCAAGATAAATGTTATAACCTTGGAGCTTAGTTTATTGGATTTATAAAAGCAAGACTGTAATCTTATCAAAACAAATAACACTTTATTTAATTGATCAAAATTACACAAGTTTAGGGCATAAATCCCAACAACACGATCGAAGGGTCGGGTGAGGTTTAGTTCTCTTGGCACGTGTTCGTGGGTAGGGTTCCTTTGGTTAGAAAGGGAGGGTTGAGTTGGTGGGGCGTCGACTCAAGTTAAGTAGTCGTTTGGAATTTCACGGAAGTTCGTACGCGAGAGTACTTGCATGATTAAAGATTTATCTGTACTGCATTGTTGGATCTTGGTAGTTGCATGCCTGATTAGGATTAAATTCGTACTCGTGTTTATCTGGCTTGGAATATTCTGGATTTTTTGTTTGTCGTGTTGTTGTATCTTGTACTTGGATATCCTGCTTGAATTTTGTCTTGTACGGAGTTGTTTAGCTTGTTGTGAGAACTGAGTTTATCGCGAGAATTGTATTATCTAGACTTGATTACATGAACCGAGCTTGCTATGTCGTGATGTTGATTGTTTCTAGGAGTATCTAGGTACGGGCAAGACCCAAGGACTTGTAAGGCCTAGGATACCTTAGAACCATGTTATAGGACCCATGCCCTACTTTCGAACCTTTCTAGTTAGTGTCAGGCTTCGGGTTTGGCGAGATTATGAGAGGAATGGTCGGGATAGAGACCCACCATTCGACGAGATTACGAGACGGGTGGTAGAGAGAGAGACCATCCATTCGATGATGGCTCCGGGACGTTATCCCTATGAGCAGGAGTGATGCCTAAAGGGATCAAATCCCGCAGCGGAAGCGATTGTGAATTACGTGTTCTTAATTTCGTTTCATGAATTACAATCAAGAACACAACTAATTAAGATTAAGCATACTAATTCTACTTGGACAACAATAGATTACCTTTGAAGAACTCTTTCTTCAAGTGCTTCTTCTCCCACGATCACGATCTCAGCAACTCGAACCCAAACGAATGAAGACACCACCATCAAATCTTCTCCGCTGTTCTCTAGGTGAGGGAGGAAGGTGGGTTTCTTTAGGATGAGGTGAGGTGATCTTATGAGATTGTGCTTGGAACTCTTTCCAATACAATTTGAGAGAATGCTAGGGTTTTGTCAAAAGCCTTATGTAACGCCCACCATATCCTAGTATTATTAAATTCAAGTTGGTGTTTAATTTTCAAGAAAAATTCATGTTTTAAATCAAATTGAAATTTTGTTATCTTATTATTTGGGTTGTTTAATGTTTAGAAATTTAGTTTGAGGCACTATGGTGGTTTTGTTTTAAAGTGAAGGACAAATTGGTAAAAGGCTTTGGATTAGGGTTGATAGACACTTTGTCTTTTAGTGCACACACAAATCAAGAACTACTATTCATCATCTTTTTCCTTCTCCCTCCATTCACGAGCAGCCTCCCTTTTCATTCTCTGTTTTTCCGATCAATCCCCCCAACCACCAACCGCATCCTCCAGCTGCCGGTTCTTCTGCTTCATCGTCTGAGTTCCTCGCCGTCGGTCAACACGTGCATCCGTTCACTGGACAAGGCAGTCCGTTCAACCGCGTGCCCAACAAAATCGCAAAGTGGGTTGCTGCAGCAAACGCCTTTCGCCGGACAGATTTGCGAGCTCCCATCTCTTCATTAGTAGCTTCATCGTGTAATTTGTTTGCCGCCTCTGACCCGGCGTCGCCGATCTGCGGCATGTCTTCGTCCCGATAAATCTTTGAGTTCGGTCGCGGAATCGTCTTTGGCGAGCTTTTGGGTTCAAAAGTCGGCTTGGTTCGATAGCTTGCATACTGATTTTGAGGGGTTTGAGATCGGTTTTGGATAGATCGAGTTGTGGGCTTTCCGGGAATAGGTTTGCCTCGCTGCCGCTGCCGCCGTCAGAGTTCGTCCGGTCAAGACAGTTTCCACCCCGAGTTCGATTTCGACCTCTGTTGTGGATTTTAGCGATATTGGAGTTAAATCAGGGGCTTTTAATCACATGAGATTGCAAGACTGAGGAAAATATTTGAGCTCGAATCACCAAAGGAATTTAAAATCAAGGTAGTTTCGGAGAAATCACTAAAGATCTCTAAGATCTTGAATTTAAGGAATTATTGGGTTTGAATTAAACTTTATTATTGAGCAGGTTCAAGGAAGAACGAACACCAAGGAATTTAGTGAAAAAAAAATGATTTTAAGACTTTGGAACCAAGCTAAGGTAAGGGAACCCACACCAAACTTTAAAATTTAGAATTTAAGGGCTTTGCTCGAAAAATGTCATGATACGTTTGAAAAGTTCTTTATAAATGCCATGATATGTTTGAGAGGTCTATTTTAAATGTCATGATCTGGTTGATTTGATATTTATCTGAAAGGCCATGAATGTCATGTTGTTGATGGTTTAAAGTTGAGCACCTTGATTTTTAGGATATATTTATGCCATGAAACTTTTGCACGAATATTTTTTACTGTTTCATTTGGGACCTTGAGTATGTATTTCTGAAAAATGTTTGTGAAGGCTGTGGTGAAATTTTCCTGATAATATTCATTATATAAGTTATGTATAAGTTAGAGTCGACTCGAACTAGAGTCCATGATCAGGGAGAATTTAATCTTCCACTAAAGGCCGAAGAGAAATTTTATAAAAATGAAAATGCTTATGAAGGTCGTGGCGGTTAAACTTCCGATATATATATGTATGCTTATTTGATGCTATGTAAGTCACGAAAGACTTAGAGTCGACCTAAATTAAGAGACCATGTATCAGGAAGTCTTAATTTCCCACTAATAGCCGAAGAGATAAGCCATGAAATATGTTTTCTTATGTATGGGTCCCACATAAAGCCATGATTTGTTATGACAACATGTTTTCAAATCCCGACAGTGGGGTCGCTTATTGAGTATTATTATAGTACTCACCCTTTCTTTTTAAAATATTTTCAGGTAAAGGCAAAGACATATTTGGCGAGTGACGGGGGCGTGCTACGAAGGCCATGGGGTTACAAAAGTATGATTTCCGCATTTTAGAAACGAGAGAAATTTTAGAAAAATGTTTTATCTATTAGGTGATGTTTGATTCGAGTATTAAGTCCTTTTGTGTTGACACTAGAGGCAATTTTTTTTTAACTGCATCTATTTTAAATTACTTTATTTTTATGGAATCCCGAATAAATGAATTTTTGTTTTCGTTGAAGTTTATTTATTTTAATGTTATTTAATGGCTTCAAATGCATGCGTGTTTAGTAATGGCCCTAGAAAGAAAGCCTTAAAAGTTAGGGTCGTTACATTAAATAACCCAAATTAAACACATGACGTTTAATTAATTAATTAAAGAGTTAATTAATTGAATTAATTAAATGTGATTTAATTAAAAGACTATTTATATTAATATATTTAAATATGATTTAATTATATTTTATTAATTAATTTAATATATTTAATTAATTATTTTTATTTATTAATTAAATACATGGGAACTTGTGAAAGACACGTTCCCCCACTTCCCTCTACATCTCTCACTCTATCGATGGGCGTTGGGAGAAGGTGATCAGTTAATCGATCAATTTGGCATTTTTAGTGTTTTTGAGAAAAAAGATCAATCTCTTTCTCTCAGAACTATCTCGCAAGTAAAGAAATCCCTTCCTCCCAATTGTTGGATAGCCTCCCACAAGGCTAGATCGAGGAATTCAGAGATATAGGAGGTGCTCACTTTTGGTGATGTCCTTCTGTAGAAGAGGAAACCAGTGTTGCATTGCTGTGCTATTTTAGAGAGGAAAAGCAAGGAGTTGTTTATTTTGAAAACTACAAAGGTAAAATTTTGTTTTCCTTTTAGTTTATATATTCACAACATGCTCTCAATTTCAGTGATCCATCCTATTTGCTTGTCCCTTTTTATTGCCAATGTATTGGTATTTGTTGTTTAACAAAAAACAAAACAAGTTTTAACGATTCAAACACGTTTCTGCTGCTCAAGGGAATTTAGATTCCTTCACCTACAAATAGACATAATCTTGAACGGGTTCCAATTTCTTCGGACTAGCACGTGTGTAAGACAACCTTAAATTCTAAAGTGACGCAAACTAGGTCTACGCTCCTTCCATAACTTAAAAGATGTTTCAGAAACACTTTTTAATGGAACGATCTTCAAGATATGAACTGCAGTCTTTACTGCATTACCCCAGAACAAGTCAGGCAACTGAGCATATAGCTCATCATTGAACGAACCATGTCTAACAAGGTTTTATTTCTCCTTTCTGGCACATCATTCTGTTGTGGTGTGTTGGGTGCTGAAAGTTCAGACCGAATTCCATGTTCTATCAGATAGTACTGGAATTTTAAGTCCATATACTCTCCACCTTGATCGGATTGAAGTGTTTTAATGGTTTTTCCTAATGCATTCTCAACTTCAGTCTTAAACTCTTTGAACTTTTCAAGAGTTTCAGACTTATGCTGCATTAGGTATAAATAACCATACCTTGAATAATCATCTATAAATGATATGAAGTATTCGTATCCTTCTCTTGCTTTCACATTCATTAGACCACAAAAATCCGAATGTATAAGTTCTAAGGCTCTTTAGCTCTATAACCTTTTCCAGTAAAAGGTGTTTTAGTCATTTTTCCTTCTAGATAAGATTCACGTGAAGGTAAAAAATCATCTTCTAACTTATTTGGAAGTCCATTCTTTACAAGCCTCTCAATTCGGTTGAGATTAATGTGACCAAGTCTTAGATGCCAAAGATGAGTATCTTTATTAGGAGAAATCTTTTGCATTTTACTTTGAGTGTTAATAGTTTTAAACATTTCATGATTTAAAAGTGTTTTAGTTTTGATTGGTCTTAACACATATAAATTATTTTCACATTTAGCCGAACAAATATGAACATCATTTTTACTAATGAACACTTCATTAATGTCAAAGGAAATTGAGTAACATTGCTCGTTTAAACAAGTGATAGATACAAGGTTCCTCCTAATTCTAGGAACTATGTACATGTTTTCTAAAAACATAAATCTATCCCTAAAAAATAATTTAATAGCTCCCACTTGATGGGATTGAATCCCGCAGCGGAAACGATGTGAATCACGTTGCTTTCGTTGTGTTACTATTTTCTTAAAATTGACATACATCACATGTTATATCTAGGCTAAGCATAAAAAAGAAAAGGAAAGGAAAACAAAGCACTAACCTCTTGAAGAACACTTCTTCACAAAAATCCTTCTCTCGTTCACGAATTCAACGATCTCTCTTGATCTTCTCTATGAACCATGAATCGAACTCGATCTTTTGGACACTTCCACTTGATCTTCTCGATTTTTCTCTAACAGATGAGGGAGAGTTGTGGGTCTCTCTTTAGATATGAGTTTGGAGAAGATAGAGAGAATTTGAGAGAGAATGAAGTTCTCTTTTGGTGGATTTCCAAAAAATGAGACAATTATGTATAGAATGCTACACAATCCACTCGTACATAGTGGTGTGTGGTGGAGGTAAAATCTCTACCTATTTACCACTTTACCACAACCATATAATATGCAAATCATATTTTCATAATTATATAGTATAATGTATCACATACCTTATTATACAAATCCTATTTGCATAATTGTGGAATTTAAAATTGAATCATATTCAATTTTATTTCTCTCAAATCAATTTCACCAAAATAAGCCTTGATTTCATAATTAGGCTATACTATAGTTTAATATGAATCTCATTCACATTAAAACTATATATTATGCCAATTATATCTTGTTGGGGTGTATGCCCTAATCTCATGTAGTTTGTAATATTCATTATTGAAATAAATAAGAGTTATTTATTCAAACTTTATGTCTCACATATTTATAAACTTATTCCAATAAACTAAGATCCAAGGTCATTGTATTATGAGAGAACTAGAACTTGAAAGGTGTGTAGTGGACACACGGGGAGGATCACGTTCGAGTTAATGACCTGAACGGTCTACGGTATACCGATAGGGTTGGAGACCTAGTCCTGGATACACTGTGAATGCGACCCGCTTTGTATTAGATACAAACGAGGTGATCCAACTCGTTCATGTGGTTGATATGCAAGTGGGGGCATCCTGTGCAATGAGATTGTACAAGACCAGACCGTGAATTATTAGACTTACTGATAACACCGTTAACAGTATAGAACTAATAACTTCGTAGATGATCATTAGTGACTCGTCCTTAATCCTGAGCGTGTTACGAACTCCTATTTGCAGGAGTTTGTCCTTTGACTAGTACGGGCGAGGGTGGTCACAATTACTCGCCCAATATGTTATCTTCTCAGGGACATGACCTCGTCGGGAGTTGGGAACTTAACTACGCAAGATGGAATTCACTCGTTCCCGAGCTAGGGAAACTAGAGGGGTTGTTCCCTTAAGTGCTATCTCCAGGGCTTCGACAACGGGCACCCACCGTTTCACTGGCCCGAGAGGGATGTTGTTTATGGTTCGACCATGTAACGTTGTTATTCATTAGAGGAGCAGTGGGGACTTAAGGAGCAAGAGGTAGACACATGGATAAAACGATAATTTGACCCAGTTGTGACTACGAACAACCTGTGAAGGGTTGACTCACAGGTATTCGTTATATCGATGGACACAACTTGTCCTACAGTGATGGGAGTGCAACTACGGGCTTTAGTGGAGTGTTACCGTAGTTAATGAATGTTGGTTAATTGTGTCAAAGAGTTTGACAAGTTAATCTCAGATCATTAGAGTTCTTCATCTGGAGGTCCATTAGGTCCTCGGTTGGCTCAAATTGGATAAATTGAGGGTTCACAGTTTGGTGTAGATTTGAAATGTTAAAATTCATTAATTGGGTATTTTTGTCATTTGTATATGATATAGTTGACATAATATAGAGTTGATGTGAATGAGATTCATAATAAATTATAGTCTAGCCTAATTGATTAATTAGTGCTAATTGGAGAAATTGAATTGAGAGAAATTAAATTGAATTTGATTCAATTTAAAATTCCACAATTATACAAATGAGATTTGTATAATAAGGTATGTGATACCTTATTGTATGTGATATGCAAATATGATTTGCATATCATAAGGTTATGGTAAAATGGTGAATTGGTGGAGATTTTAACTCCACCACTCACCATTATTTAAAGGCTTGTTGAGAAGCCTTTTGCAGGAAATAGTATCATTTTTTGGAATTCAAGATCCAAGAACTCTCTTTTCTCTCAAAGAATTCTCTCTCCACATTTCTCCTCACCCAAAACTAAAGGGAGTTCCACATACTCTCCCTCAACCTACCGAGAATAGATGAGAAACTCTTTTGGAGGCCGTTGGTACGAAGGAGTTCATAACTGGAGAAGAAAGCAGTGAAGAATGGTTGTTCAGGAGGTTAGTGTACCTTTAACTTTCTGTTTGCTTCAATCTTACAACATGTTTAGCCTAAAATTAATGAGATTAGTTCAATTTTAAGAAATGAGTTGCATAACGAATCAACAACGTTCACGACATCTTCCGCTGCGGGATTTTCATTCCCTTCAATTGGTATCAGAGCCAATCGTCGCTCTTCGTTGTGTATTGTGTCATTTCTTAAAATTAGGTGGGTAACCTTTAATTTCATGAGATGATCTTGCTGGTTTGCGTATTGGATAATTTTAGTTTTTGGCACTTAGTTAGATTTACATTAAAGTTGATGAGATCGATGTATAGGCCCATTGTTTTGGGTATTTTTTTTTAATATAAATCGAGTCTGTAAGTCCGTGTCGTTCCTGGCAAGATTTGCTGTGAAGAAAACGAAGCAGAAATGGGCGAAATTGTGAAAAACAACAAGGTTTGGTTGATGGAATTTCATTGGTGTTGCGACGCTGTTCTTCGACGTCACAACGCCAACCGTGCGGATTGAAGGCTTGATGCTGTATGTCACAATCATACTTGTTGACCTCACAGTGATGATGTAGGGAATAAAACTCCCATGCAACGGAAGACGATTGAATCGTCGTGGTGAAATTGTGCATTTGAATTTCGTTAAAATTGATCTAACACTTAGATCTACGTTAAACATATATAAATTGGAAGAAAAACAGTAAGTTAAATACAATACTTACTTGTTGAAGACTTTCTTCAAGGTTCCTTCCAACGATCCACGAACTCTTCGTGTGCTTCTCGATCTCTTCGATCCCGGACTCTTCTCACGAACAAGAACGAACACCACCCTTCGGTTTCTCGGTTGTTCTTCTTTTGGAAGAAGGAGAATGGTGAGATTCTCTTTATGTTTTGGTTTTGTGAGTAAAAAGGTAGAGAGAATTTGAGAGAGAGAGCTTTCTCTTCTTTTGGTGAGAATTCCAAAAATGAGAGGATTTCTTACAACCCTTATTGCAAGAAGGGTTTAAATAATGGAGATAGGTGGAGTTGAAATCTCCACCTATTTACCACAACTATAGGTTATGCAAATCATATTTGCATAACCATATATTATAAGATATCTCATATCTCATATTACAAATCACATTTGCAATATTGTGAATTTATTAAATTGAATCACACCCAATTTAATATTTCTCAACCTAATTTCTCCAATTAGCCCTAATTCAACAATTAGGCTAATCTATAGTTTATTATGAATCTCATTCACATTAAACTATATATTATATCATTCATATCTCATATAAATGACATAAATGCCCTTTTAGTGAAATTGAGCACTTCAATTCACACCAAAATATTAACCCTTCTTTTAACCCAGATTGAGCCAACCGAGGGACCTAATGGACCTACAGTGACGAGCTCCAATGATCCGAGATTAACCTATCAAACTCTTTGACTTGGTTAATCAACATTCATTAGCTACAGTAACACTCCACTATAGCCCGTAGCTGCACTCCCGTCAGTGCAGAATATTACGTGTCCACTGATATAACCAATGCCTATGAGTCGACCATTCACAGGTTATTCGTAGAAACTGCTGTGTCAAAATAACGTTTTACCCCTGTGTTTACTTCCTGCTCCTTAAGTCCCCACTACTCCTCTAATGAACAACAACGTTGTTATGGTCCAACCATACACAACAACCCTCTTATGTCAGTGAGAGGGTGGGCGCCCATTGTCCAAGCCCTGGAGACAACACTTAAGGGAACAACCCCTCTAGTTTCCCTAAAGGAGGGAACGAGTGACCTCCGTCTCGCGTAGTTAAGTTCCCAGATCCCTTTTTGGTCCTGTCCTTGAGAAGGTAGACATATTGGCTGAGTAACTGTGACCACCCTCACCCGTACTAGTCAAAGGACAGACCCCCCAGACTGTTGTCCGTAACACGCTCAAGATTCAGGTCGAGTCACTAATGGTCATCTACGAAATTATTAGTCCTTACTGTCAACGGTGTTAGATCAATAGGTCTAATAATTCACGGTCCGGTCTTGTACAATCTCAATGTACAGGATGCCCCCACTCGCATGTTAACCACATGAACGAGTCAGATCACCTCGTTTGTATCATAATACAAAGCGGGCCGCATCCACTGTGTATCAAGGATTAGGTCTTGTTGCGTAAATTTTGCAATACCGCAAGTGTACGGGTCAAGTTTTAATATAGTGAATTTGAGTACGAGTATCGTCCACAGGATTGGGTATTTAATTCAATTAATTCCTATCAATAACACCACTCAATTTTATCTAGAAAATTAGACTTTAAAGTGAGGTGAAAACACAAAATCAAAGAGTGAAAGTTGAGAACAATCAGGAGAGACGAATATCTTAGGGACTAGATTTCACCAATTAATTAACTATTTTATTGAGGTCATGCTAATGGGTTATTGCACTGCTTTTATAAACCAAGAAACTAAGATAACAAATAACCTTTCTCGAGGCTAGTGAATCTCATGCAAGACATAGAATTAAACATCTCTGTTCAACCTAAAAATCAAACATGGCAGTAAGTTCAATTCTTATGGGTTTCTAATAGCACTTCAATCATTCTCATGTCAAAGTAACTATCAGTCATATAAAAGAGATCAGATCTAAAGTATCTTTCTCAAGAATAAATTCAGACCTAAGAACAAATAAACTGTGATCAAGAGTCTATAAGTATTAAGGATGCAATTGCATGAATAAAAGCATTACAATAAACCAAAGGCAGTCAATTCAACAAAATAACATAATTAAAAGGCTACATCTATCCCTAAGATAACAAGTTTAGCTACTCATGTCCACTATAAATCCTACTAAACTCAAATACAAAACGATAGTTCAACAATAAAAGTGAAAAGAACGAAGAAAGAACTCTCGTGGCGTGAACGACAACAATCCCGACACCTATCACGAACCCGAGCTCCAAAAAGTCTCCTTCTTGAAATCTCCAAAAAATCTTCTTACTATCTCTCACAAATATCTCTAAACAATTGTGTCAAAATCTCTCCAAAAAGGCTCCCCTCTCCAAGATGCATATTTTCCTTTTTATATCAATAGGACGGTGTTGCAACGCTGGGCATGGCGTTGCAACGCCGTGCCCTAGCGAATAAACCATAAATGGAAAATATCGAGCGTTACTGTTAGCGTTGAGACGACGTTGCAACGCGCGCAACGCCGCTCGCGTGTCTTTTCTTATCGGCGTAGCGTTGCAACGCTGAGGACAGCGTTGCAACGCTGCTACCCTCGCGTATCTTCTGCTATCGAAGTAGCGTTTCAACGCTGCAAAGCAGCGTTGCAACGCCATCGCTACGGATCTTCATGGCGTCTTTTCTCCGTGTGGAGCGTTGCAACGCTAACAGTAAGCGCTTCCATAGTAGATGGCTGCACACAGGGCGTTGCAATGCCCTGAATGGCGTTGAAACACCATCTCCTCGGATTTGATGGCTTGTTTTGACCTTGCTTCTTCCATTTAATGTCAATTTTGGCTCCTTTTTCACCCATAATTCTCCATCCATTCTCATATTGCTCTTTAACCTAAATTTCAACAAATTAATTACATCAAAGCCCTGAAATTATCATAAAACTAACACAATTTAAGCCTATGGATAGCACATTTTGTGTGCTATCAAACACCCCTAAACTTAAACAATTTCTAGTCCTCGAGCAAAAATAAGAAAAAGATGGATCATATCAGAGTAAGTTTCATACTACAGACTCAAACCTCATGAATTGTATGAATCAAAGAATAAATTCATCAAAAAGGTAACATTGATTAAAAACTACATAATAAGATTTTAAAATTAAATTAAATTATTCCTTGAGTGGGTGTGTGATAGCCTTTTCCAGTTTAGTCCTTATATGCCCAAGATAATCTTATTGAGTCCTCTGTTCATTTTCCCTCTACACTGGCCCTAGGCTCCAAATTTTCAGCTCATTTACATAATCAAATTTTTTTTACCTTTTATCACTGTTTTTCTTTCACCCTTAAACTTAAACTTTATTTTACTAACAACATATTTATTATTATTATTATTTATTTATTTATATTTTATTTGGAGGGAATCCTTCAGTCGTCTATGCCTTCGCTCCAACATATTAACACTTTGTGGTGAAAATAGATGACTACGAGCACAGATACCATACAGATTGTCAAAGACTACTTGCATCCTAAGTTTAATCCTTCAAAAGATAAGTATTGGTCACAATACTTAGGATGTTGGAGTACCCTCTTATTTATCACTTTTTTTTTGAGTGGAAAAACTTTAACGAAAAGTATAATTTTCAATTAAGCAAACTTGCTCTTTCATTAGCTCCTAAGTCTATCGAGGTGACAACGATCTTCTGGACAAAATAAACTTCCCTAAGCATTCAGGACCTTTCCGGGATTGGCTAAGTGCAATTAGGTTCAAGGAATTCTCTAATCAATTTTAAACATCCTAAAATTGGAATTTAATCAAGTTCTCTAGGCTGATGAACATTATTCACAAGTCTCAATTAAATTTCATCAGTGGTTATCATAGTCAAAGTATGAAAAACTTACAATGAGTAATCCATTCCATTAACCTGAAATTGATCAAATGCACAAAAAACACACAGCAAAAAAGAATATGATAGAAGATGGAATGGAGTCAGATAAATCTCATGCAGTAAACAGTAATTAAAAGTCATACAATCACCCCCAAAGTTGAGAACAACATTGTCCTCAATGTGCAAATACAGATAAGAAAATAACATCCAAATCAACTAAAGAGACAATGGGGGAGAGAAAAGAACTGTACTGCCCTGAAAATGAAAAAGTCTCATTCCTCATCAGAAGAGACGTAAGGAGGCATAGGGCCCGGGAATGAAGGATCTGCGCCATGAATGTGCCGGAGACAGTCATAAAGGTGGCGGTGAGAGGCCTCACTGTACTGCAGATGTCTCATGATCCGGCACTCCTCCCTACGACTCACGAGTCTCATCTTTGGTCGAACCGCCGAGTCTAGCCATGGCCTGAACCAGATCCCGGTACTCTCAGTGGCGGGGCGCTCTGGTGACTCATCTTTGCTCCTCCTCTCCTATCACACCCTCATTGCGCGTCAAGGAAAATTCGGCTCGCTCGCTTGCATCCCCACAAGTCTTTGCTCTATCATGATCCCGAAGTCACATGATGTAGTTTTATCCATCACCCCCTTGGGGTGAATCAGCCCTCCTCGGATGTCCAGTGACTCGCAAGACGGCGGAGAGGCGATGATGAGAGAGTGATGGCCTAGTCCGCCCGTGGTCGTGCCTCACCGCGACGCGTTCGATATATCGATTGATGACTTTGCCTACATCAATCGTCTTGCCGATGACAATGGCGTACAAGAGGATAGCGCGCTCCTTCGTCCACGCCACTCATGTGCAACAACCGAAAATCTAACACGATAAAATCGTGCCACACTTTGCTGGACACAAGTGAGGTCCGCCGTGCGAGGTTTGGAGACCTCGCCTCTCCTTGTTACCTATTGAGCCCGTGCCGTGCTAGCGTAGCAGTACACACATGTGAGTCGAATTGTGTCCTGGCATAGATAGTGTACTCATCAGTCTCATAGTCAGGTAAGTGAAAATACCTGTTAATGGACACAGCGTCGAACGGGATGCGCTTCCCTCACACGGTGGTATGGTAAGCCTCCAGAGGCATGTTAGCGTAAAATTCTCGCACAAGTGGGACCACTCCTGCCTCGGGTTGTTGCACCAACAACTCCCAATGTCGCTGCTGAATGGTAGTGTAGATGTCCTGGTGATGGGAGTCATCAGGAACAATGCCCCACTCAGAAACCAGAGCGCGATGCACTACATAACTCTGGTACCGACTCACTCACGCTCAGATCCACGAATCGTCGTCCATCATATTCGAACTAGAGCCACCGTTGTCTTTGCCCTTTTTGGTGCCATATGGGAGCAGTGTAAAAAAGAAAGAACTAGACAAGGGCAAGTAACAAAGTTAGTGCAAAGTAACAGGGAAAACAAGGAGATGCCCTATGGATGGTGCATGAGGTATAAATGAAAATGAACTTTGAAGTTCTCTACCCAAGGATGATGTAAATGGGGGAGAAAGATAAGGACCCAATGATTCTCGCCACCTATCAATCATGAACAAGAAGTGGAAATACAACACAAGAAGATCATATATAAAAGTGGACCACTTCATCATATGCATACTAGGGGCAAGGGAAAAATAAGCCTAAGCCCAAAGACAATCCAAGCAAAACAATTATCCATGCCCCATCCAATAATAAGAATAAGTTCCCAATTAGTAAGTGAAGACATCCAAATACCCAAATTGACATACTAATTCAAATCAACTCATCTCATGCTCATGTAGGAAGAGTAGTCCAAAGAGAAAGCACAAACACAACTAAAGAGCAAGGAAGTGTCTTACCAAGATCAAAATGCACCTAATGATCAAGAACTTGTCTTACCAAAATTAATGAGCAAAGATACAACCACACAACCAAATCATATATTTATCAAAATGCACAACTAAGGAGGAGGGACTTATGTTACCAAAATCAATGAATTCACTAAACTTAAGATTCAAGCCTTAAGGAGTAATAGTGCCCAAGGATGGAAAAAATTGAAAACTAACATCAATTTACCATGAAAACACATCTAGGGCACTTTCATTAAACTACCCAAATCTCCTAATCTCAACAATATGCTATGAAAATTCATCTAAGCCCAAGATTCATCATCCTAAACAATAATACAGCAACACAAACAACCAATCTTAGGCCTAATCACGGAAATATCACAAAAATCGAAAAGAAAATGGTGGAGAAATAGTTACCCACAATTTGTCTTCAAATGTTTATGAAACTTGCCCCAAAATGCCCAATCTAGCACAAAATAGGAAGAATAATGAGTGGGGAAAGGTTAAAGTGAACCCTCTTGAGGAAATAGTGAGGGAGATTGAAAGAAAGAAGAGAGAAAAGAGAGGAGAAAGTGAAATATTGAGGCTGTTCGGCGAAATCTGGAACTTTAAAATTCTAGATTTCGCGACAGCGTTGCAACGCCAGCGCAAGGGTTGCAACGCTTGGATAAGCGTTGCGACGCCGTTTCGAACCCTTTTTTTTTGTTTTTTTGCTTATTTTTTGATCAACCTGAAAATAGAAAACAAAAAAGTCAACCAACTAATAAATAATAAAATAATACATAAAAAAAATAATAAAATAACATATTGAAATAAAATAAAATTGAAATAACTGAATGAAAATACAACGGGTTGCCTCCCGTTCAACGCTTTCTTTAACGTCTTTAGCTAGACCATTTTTTTTATTTTTTTATTTTTTTTCTTCTTTCACATCTGAAAACAAAAAGAACTACAAAGATCAAATAACCAAATAAGGCAGAAATAATCACAGGATACGTAGATAAATTTCCTAAGAAGGTGTAATGCAGATGTGCAAGTAATTGTTTCAACTCTAGAACAGGAGGTTTTGTTTCTTCTACCTTAGTGACATGCAGTTGTGAAAATTGTTCATATTGAAGTTTAGGCAATTGATCAGTGATTCATTACAATAAGTAACTTCATGATCCAAAATTTCTAACTGATCTACCATTGAATTTGTCATACAAGTCTCTAAGAGGTCACCAGATAAAACTAGCTCTCTAGGTGTATTCACAACATTATCCAGAATATCGATCATGTGACAGGTACTTACCTCATCAGGGTACTTCAAGGATCGAAAAATGTCAAATACAACCTTGTCTTCACCAACCCTTAGAGTTAACTTACCATCCTACACATCTATCAACGCTCTTCCAGTGGCCAGGAAAGGTCGCCCCAAAATAATTGGGATCTCAGAATCTTCCTCCATATCCAGGACCACAAAATCTGCAGGGAAAATAAACTGTTCAACTTTGACCAACACATCTTCTACAATACCTCTGGGATATTTGATAGAACGGTCCGCCAACTGTAGTGAGATGGTTGTAGGTTGAACCTCCCCAAGACCTAGTTTCTTGTAAACAGATAAAGGCATCAAATTAATACTGGCCCCTAGATCACATAAAGCTCTATCAACAAAAATACTACCAATATTGCAAGGAATAGTAAAACTCCCTGGATCTTTTAATTTTTGTGGTAGTTTCCTCTGAGTCTGAGATGCATTCTTGAAGAGATTGACTGTCTCATATTTGTCAAACTTCTTCTTTCTAGACAGGACTTCCTTCATGAACTTAGCATATTTGGGCATTTGTTCCAAGGCATCTGCAAAAGGAATGTTAATGTGCAGTTTCTTAAACATATCAAGAAATTTAGCAAAATCAGAGTCATTTTTCTTCTTTTGAAAGCGCTGAGGATAAGGAATAGAGTTAGGAATAATAGGAATAGAGAAATCAGAAATCTTCTCTGTATCCTTCTTTGCATCAGAATTGAGCTGTTCTTCAGAGTTTACCTTTTTAGTCTCAGCAAGCTCCTTACCACTTCTTAGGGTCACAGCGTTGCACTGTTCCTTAGGATTCACCTCAGTGTCACTAGGGAATTTACCTTTTTGCAGCGTGTTTAGGGTGGTTGCCATCTGACTAATTTGTACCTCTATGTTCTTAATGGCTGCTCCATGTGAGTTCACTGTGTTGCTCAAACTTAGCACTGCATTTTCCAACTGGTTGGTTCGATTCCTGGATTCAGTGATGAATGAACTCATCATGTCCTCCAGAGATGGTTTTCCCTCAATTGTAGATGTAGATGCATAACTTGGAGGAGGCTGCAGAACATTCTTCTGATTAGCATAAGAAAATTTTTCATGATTGCGCAAACCTGGATGATAATGAGTGGGTAACTGATTTTGATTCTGATTTCCACGGTACCCATAGCCTCTGTTGTTGACACTTGCAAGTTTGTTAGCAGTTTGTTAGCAGCTGCAACTGCAGTTCGGTAACTGATTTTGATTCTGATTTCAACACTTGCAAGTTTGTTAGCAGCTGCAACTGCAGCTATGGATTCACTGTTACCTGTGCCTGCAAGTTTATTCAGAGCACTAGTTAGAGAAGCCATATGGAACTTGATGGAACTTACCTCATCTACCTCGTACATCCTCCTTACAGTTTGGCGGTTGATCTTTCAGTGCCAATTATAACTAGTGGCGCCATCTCCTCAAGCAAAGTAATCGAGCATCCTCTGCGCAGACTTAGAAAATATTGATCCCAAAGAATTTGCATCCAAAAGAGATTTATTATTTCCAGATAATCCATTATAAAATAATTGAATTTTCAACCAGTCAGGATAACCATGTTGTGGGCATTTTCTAAGTAAATCTTTGTATCTTTCCCAAGCCTCAAACATTTGTTCTCCATCCTGCTGTCTGAAAGTGCCAATCTTAGTGCGCAACCTCGTAGTCTTGGCAGGTGGGAAGTATTTAGGCAAGAATGCCTGGACTAATTCCTCCCAAGTGCGAATACTACCAGGGGGTAAGGACTCCAACCAGAATTTTGCCTTATCCTGCAGAGAAAAAGAAAACAATCGTAAGCGAATAGCATCAGGAGATACACCGTTAATTTTTACCGTGCCACAAATTTCAGCAAAGGATCTCAGATGCAGATTGGGATCCTCAGTGGCATGTCCTCTGAAGACATTTTCTTGAACCATCTGGATGAGAATTGTCTTTATCTCAAAATTATTAGCTTGAATAGGAGCATAAATAATTCCAGATTGGTTTCCAGCAAAAGTGGGCTGGAAGTGCTCTCTGATGGGCTTATACTCTCCCTGTTGCTCCTCCATGATTCTGACGTTGTCCTTAGTCTCCTTAAGCTTCCTTCTGAAAGTTCTGTCAACTTCAGGACCAAAAGGAACTAGATCAGTTTTTGAGTTACTTCGCATGCAACACACAACACAGAAAAATAGAAAATTTAAAACAAAAAGAAAAACACAAAACTAAAAGAAACACAAAATCACAATAAACAAAAAAAAAACAACAAAAACAAACACAAAAAAAAAGAAACACAGACTCTAGATTAAGACTAAGTGACTTCTTAATAGTATCAAAAGAATTAAATAAACGCCAATCCCCGGCAACGGCGCCAAAAACTTGTTGCGTAAATTTTGCAATACCGCAAGTGTACGGGTCAAGTTTTAATATAGTGAATTTGAGTACGAGTATCGTCCACAGGATTGGGTATTTAATTCAATTAATTCCTATCAATAACACCACTCAATTTTATCTAGAAAATTAGACTTTAAAGTGAGGTGAAAACACAAAATCAAAGAGTGAAAGTTGAGAACAATCAGGAGAGACGAATATCTTAGGGACTAGATTTCACCAATTAATTAACTATTTTATTGAGGTCATGCTAATGAGTTATTGCACTGCTTTTATAAACCAAGAAACTAAGATAACAAATAACCTCTCTCGAGGCAAGTGAATCTCATGCAAGACATAGAATTAAACATCTCTGTTCAACCTAAAAATCAAACATGGCACTAAGTTCAATTCTTATGGGTTTCTAATAGCACTTCAATCATTCTCATGTCAAAGTAACTATTAGTCATACAAAAGAGATAAGATCTAAAGTATCTTTCTCAGGAATAAATTCAGACCTAAGAACAAATAAACTGTGATCAAGAGTCTATAAGCATTAAGGATGCAATTGCATGAATAAAAGCATTACAATAAACCAAAGACAGTCAATTCAACAAAATAACATAATTAAAAGGCTACATCTATCCCTAAGATAACAAGTTTAGCTACTCATGTCCACTATAAATCCTACTAAACTCAAATACAAAACCATAGTTCAACAATAAAAGTGAAAAGAATGAAGAAAGAACTCTCGTGGCATGAATGACAACGATCCCGACACCTATCACGAACCCCGAGCTCCAGAAAGTCTCCTTCTTGAAATCTCCAAAAAATATTCTTACAATCTCTCACAAATATCTCTAAACAAGGGTGTCAAAATCTCTCCATAAAGGCCCTCCTCTCCAAGATGCATATTTTTCTTTTTATATCAATAGGACGGCGTTGCAACGCCGTGCCCTAGCGAATAAAACCATAAATGGAAAATATCGAGCGCGTTACTGTAACGCCGAGGACAACGTTACAACGCCATTTCTTTCTCGCGCGCCTTTTCTTATCGAAGTAGCGTTGCAACGCTGAGGACAGTGTTGCAACGCTGCTACCCTCGCGTGTCTTCTGCTATCGAAGTAGCGTTGCAACGCCATCGCTACGGATCTTCATGGTGTCTTTTCTGCGTGTGGAGCGTTGCAACGCCATCGGTAAGCGCTTCCATAGTAGATGGCTGCACACAGGGCGTTGCAACGCCCTGAATGGCGTTGCAACGCCATCTCCTCGGATTTGATGGCTTGTTTTGACCTTACTTCTTCCATTTAATGTCAATTTTGGCTCCTTTTTCACCCATAATTCTCCATCAATTCTCATATTGCTCTTCAACTTGAATTTCAACAAATTAATTACATCAAAGCCCTAAAATTATCATAAAACTAACACAATTTAAGCCTAAGGATAACACATTTTGTGTGCTATCAGGTCTCCAACCCCATCCATGTACTGTAGACCGTTCGGGTCATTAACTCGAACGTGATCCTCCCCGTGTGTCCACTACACACCATCCAAGTTCTAGTTCTCTCATGTATTCACTGACCCTGGAGCTTAGTTTATTGGTCAAAGTTTGTATAAAATGCGAGACACAAAATGATGAAATGAATAACTCTTTATTAATTTCAAATAGTAATTTACAAACACGAGATTAGGACAAAAATCCCAACAAACTCCTACTTGGACTAAACTAGTGGAGGAGATACATTTCTGAAATGTACATAAATTACAATGAAGTAATACAATAAACTAGGGCATTGAATACTCGTTTACATATCTCCCACTTTTCCTAGTTAGGAAGTACTCGAAGACCTAGACTCTCTAGGTGACCCTCAAACACCTTAGTCGTGAGGGGCTTTGTAAATGGATCAGCTACGTTGTGCTCTGACGCTATCTGCATGACTGTCACGTCGCCGCAGTGTACAATCTCCCGTATCAAGTGATATTTCCGCTCAATGTGTTTGCCTCTCTTATGGCTCCGAGGCTCCCTGGAGTTGGCTACTGCACCACTGTTGTCACAAAACAACGTGATCGACAAGTTCATATTTGGAACAACTTCCAAATCTGTCATGAACTTCCTAAGCCAAATCGCTTCCTTTGCGACTTCACAAGCCGCAACGCATCTCGCTTCCATAGTGGAATCGATGCATCCTCGCTGATGCTTCACCATACTACGACTCCTCCATTCGAATGAAGGCGACCTCGAAGTGGATTTCCTAGAATCCTTATCGGTCTGAAAGTCAGAATCCGTGTATCCCGTAAGGATCAAATCTCCACCGCCTACACTAAGTTGTAGTTCCTCGTTCTCCTAAGATACTTGAGGATTGCCTTTACGACTGTCCAGTGATCTAATCCTGGATTGGATTGATACCTACTGACAATCCCTACTGCATAACAGATGTCGGGCCTAGTACACAACATGGCATACATCAAGCTCCCTACAGCTGAAGCATAGGGTATCCGTCTCATATCCTCAACCTCTTGAGGAGTCTTAGGACACTGATCCTTAGACAAGTGAACCCCGTGCTTGAAAGGCAGCATGCCCTTCTTGGAGTTCTGCATCTTATATCTAGACAACATCTTGTCAATATAAGACGCTTGAGACATGGCTAGCATTATGTTCTTCCAGTTCTGGACTATCTGGATACCTAGAACATACTGAGCTTCTCCCAAATCTTTCATTTGGCATTGCGAAGCTAGCCATTTCTTTACGTCAGTAAGAAATCCTACCTCATTCCCAATGAGAATGATATCATCCACGTATAATATCAGAAATGCGACAGTTTTGTCGACAATTTTCTTGTAGACACAAGGCTCGTAAACATTCTGATCAATGCCATAAGATTTGATTGCCTCATCAAACCTTATATTCCAAGACCTCGAGGCTTGTTGCAGTCCATAAATAGACTTATGAAGCCGACAAACCTTTTGCTCTTGGCCTTGGGCAATGAACCCTTTTGGCTGGTCCATATAGATGGTTTCGTCAAGGTTGCCATTCAGAAAGGCGGTCTTGACATCGATCTACCATACCTCGTATTCATAATACGCGACAATGGCCAGAAGGATCCTGATCGACTTTACCATGGCAACAGGTGAAAAGGTTTTCTCATAGTCAACCCCTTCGACCTGGGTAAAACCGGCACCTTCCCATTTACGCCACGTTTACGCTTGTAGATCCATTTGAAACCAATAGGTTTTACCCCATCCGGTTGATCCACAAGCTCCCAGACATAATTGAAGTACATCGACTCCATTTCCTGATCTATAGCTTTAATCCATTCGTCCTTGTCAACATCAACCATAGCCTGATCATAGGTCAATGGATCCTCGCAGTCATCATCAGGATTGACGACTTGGGTTTCAGCTAAACCCATGTAACGTTGAGGCTGTCTCATAGCCCTCCCACTACGTCGAGGCATTCCCAACTCTTGAGAACGGACTTGACTTGACGTGCTAGGATCAACAACACTTGTTGACGTACTGCCCCATCAACAACTCTTGCTGACGTATTGTCCATTTCATTTAACACGATTTTGCTTCTAGGTAAATGTTTCCTGATGTGGTCTTCCTCAAGGAAAGTGGCATTTGTCGACACAAGCACCCTATTATCCTTAGGATCGAAAAACAGACCACCTCTGGTCTCTTTTGGGTAACCTACGAATAGGCACAATTTTGAACGGGATTCCAACTTCTTCGGGTTTGACACCAACACGTGGGTTGGGCATCCCTAAATTCTGAAATGGTGTAAACTACCTTTACGCCCAGTCTAGAGTTCGAAAGGTGTTTCACAACACTCTTCGATGGAACATTGCTCAAAATATAAACCGCAGTCTCCACTGCGTAACCCCAAAAAGAATCAGGGAGACGAGCATAGCTCATCGACCGAACCATGTCCAACAGGGTTCTGTTTCTCCTCTTCGATACACTATTCTGCTGTGGCATACCAGGTGTTGAGAGTGGGACGTAATTCCGTGTTCTATCATATAGTCCTGGAATTTGGTGTCCATATACTCTCCACCTCGATTCGATCGAAGTGTTTTAATGGTTTTACCTAACAGGTTCTCAACCTCAGTCTTGTACTTCTTGAACTTTTCAAGAGTTTCAGACTTCCTATGCATTAGGTAAATATACCCATACCTCGAATAATCATCAATGAAAGATAGGAAGTATTCATAACCACCTCGTGCTTTAACACTCATCGGACCACAAAGGTCAGAATGTATAAGCTCAAGGGGCTCCTTGGCTCTATATCCTTTTCCACGAAAAGGACGTTTAGTCATTTTGCCTTCGAGGCATGACTCAGCACACCGGTAAAGAGTTTTCTTCCAACTGACTTAGAAGTCCACACTTCACTAGTCTCTCAATCCGATTGAGATTAATGTAGCCTAACCTTAGATGCCAAAGATGGACATTTTCTTTTGGAGAAACCTTAACTCTCTTAATTCGTGTTTCTGCAGTTTTAAATACTTCAGTGTTCAAAACGCTTTTGACCGAATGAGGCTTTAAAACATACAAATTAGACTCAAGTGAAGCTGAACATATCAAATTACCTTTGAAAGAAATAAACGCTTTATTATTATCAAAGGAAATTGAAATACAGTGTTCAATAAGACAGGAAATAGAAACAAGGTTTCTAGTAAACCTTGAGACTATATACAAATTGTCCAACAATAAGTAATTCCTGCCAAAATAGAGCTTCAATTTGCCGATCGCTGCATCAAAGACTATCTCCCCGGATCCAACCCGTAGAGTCATTTCACCCTCTCGCAGCGGCTGTCAGGAATCAATTCCCTGAAAAGAAGAACAAACGTGGTTAGTGGCACCCTAATAAAAAAACCAGACAGAGTCACTACTCTCCACTAAGCAAGTTTCAGTTACCAGTAAATCACATTTACCTTGATCCTTCCTCTTGGCAAGGAACTTGGGATAGTTTCTCTTCTAGTGGTCATCCCCATTGCAATGGAAACACTTTCATTTCTCTGCAACTTCCTTGACCTTCTTGCCCTTTAGGGCGGCAGTTCGGTTAGCTTTACCCCTCTTCATCTTCTTCTTCCCTTTCGAGCGAGAAGGAGCAACAAGTTTAGTCCCAAAGGTCGAACCCCTGTGATAAGACCTGTAGGCAACATTTGCCTCAGCTTCCGGTGCCCTGATCTGAAGGGAATGAGAATCCCCGCGCAGCGGAAGACGATCGAATCGTCATGGTATCATTACGCTACTTGATTTTGTTAAAATGATCTAACTCTTAGATCTAGACTAAACATGCAAAAGAGGAAGAAAAACAGTAAGGAGTAGTTTACTTACTTGTTGTAGACAAAAACTTCAAGGATTCTTCCTCGGTCACGAACACTTCGTGATTCTTGATCTCAACAAAAGCTCTCCACGAATGGATACCGAACACTACCACTTGGAGTCTCGGTTGTTCTCCCTTTGGAAAGAAGGAAGTTTGTGGGAACTTATGATTTTGGAGAGGGAGCAGAATTGAGAGAGCAGAGAGAATTTTGGTTTTTTCTCTTTTGTCAAAACCAAAAAAATGAGAAAAGCTTGTACAATCCCTTCTTGCAAAGGGTTTAAATAGTGGAATGATGGAGTTAAAATCTCCACATTATTACCACTTTACCACAACCATAGATTATGCAAATCTCATTTGCATAATCACATAATATAAGATATCTCATATCTCATATTGCAAATCTCATTTGCAATAATTGTGGATTAATTAAATTGAATCACATCCAATTTAATTTCTCTCAATTAATTTCTCCAATTAGCCCTAATTCTACAATTAGGCTAACCTATAGTTTATTATGAATCTCATTCACATTAAACTATATATTATATCATCCATATCTCATATAAATGACATAAATGCCCTTAAAGTGAAATTGAACACTTCAATTTCATACCAAAACATTAACCCTTCTTTTAACCTAGATTGAGCCAACCGAGGGACCTAATGGACCTACAGTGACGGGCTCCAATGATCCGAGATTAACCTGCCAAACTCTTTGACCCAGTTAACCAATATTCATTAGTTACGGTAACACTCCACTATAGCCCGTAGCTGCACTCCCGTCAGTGCAGAATATTACGTGTCCACCGATATAACCAATGCCCATGAGTCGACCCTTCACAGTTGTTGTTCGTGAGACACTACCGGGTTAAATTACCGCTTTACCCTGTGTCTACCTCTTGTTCCTTAAGTCCCCACCGCTCCTCTAATGAACAACATATCGTGATGGTTCAACCATACACAACACCCTTCTCAGGCCAGTGAGAAGGTGGGCGCCCGTTGTCCAAGCCCTGGAGACAACACTTAAGGGAACAACCCCTCTAGTTTCCCTAAAGGCGGGAACGAGTGAATTCGATCTCGCGTAGCTAAGTTCCCAGCTCCCTACTTGGTCCTGTCCCTAAGAAGATAGGCATATTAGGCAAGTAACTGTGACCACCCTCACCCATACTAGTCAAAGGACAGATCCCCGCAGACAGGAGTCCGTAACACGCTCAAGATTCAGGTCGAGTCACTAATGGTCATCTACGAATTTATTAGTCCCATACACATCAACAGAGTGTTACATCAGTAGGTCTAATAATTCACGGTTCGGTCTTGTACAATCTCATTGCACAGGATGCCCCCACTCGCATGTCAACCACATGAACAAGTCAGATCACCTCGTTTGTATCTAATACAAAGTGGGCCGTGCCCACAGTGTATCCAGGATTAGGTCTCCAACCCTATCCATATACTGTAGACCGTTCGGGTCATTAACTCGAACGTGATCCTCCCTGTGTGTCCACTACACACCGTTCAAGTTCTAGTTCTCTCATAAATTCAATGACCCTGGAGCTTAGTTTATTGGAAGAGTTTATAAATATTGCGAGACACAAAGTGATGAAATGAATAACTCTTATTAATTTCAAACAGTAATTTACAAACACAAGATTAGGACAAAAATCCCAACATGATCCTCATCAAGGACTAAAAATTCTGTAGCTCATTGAGGAGGGTAATAAGAGTGTAGCTAATTTTGTTCATAAAAACATTGCTACGAAACTGAAGGAAACTCTTCGGAAGAGTCTCCAAAATAAAGATGACCTGGCTCGCTCGTCGATCGAAGCCCCGTTCATCTCCGCTAGATTAAAATGTGTCATCATGTCTAGAACATGTTCACGGACATACGACCCCTCTTTCATTCGTATGTTGAAGACGTGTTTGAGTGAATCGTGCCTGACCTGAAAGGACTGTTGTCCGAACATGTCTTGCAACGAATCCATGATCTCCTTAGCGGTGACCATCAACTCATGCTTCTTTGCCAAAACTTCAGATAAGCTGACAATGATGTAGACCTTGGCCTTTTCATTGGCCCTGATCCATCGATCGTATGCATCACGAACACTTCGTGATGCAGTCGAGCTCGGCAACTGAGGACACTCCTCAGTAAACACGAACTTCAGGTCGTCAGTCACTAAAATCTCGTTGATATTATTCTTCCATGTTTGGAAGTTATCTCCCACTAGTTTGTCGGAACCGAGTAAAGCAATTATTGAGCTAGACACATTTTTAGCTGAAAAAATCAAATAAATTTTGTGTCAGTCTCACATAAACTTTTGAAAACCAATCAAGTTTTAGCAAAATTTAATCCTATGATCCCTAGGTCATTTAAAAATTGCAATGATATCCTAAAGGTTTAGAATGACCGCCACCGAAGGGTGAACATAAGCACTCCTCCTCTAGGACGAGACTTTCTCGACCAGACCCTAATCCCAGAATAATTCTTATTCCATTAGTCGTCCAGTTACCAATTTTTGGTCGAATTCATTAACACTGAATGAATCCCTTTAGTGTTACCCTCAATCTTTAAGTTTCCAAGTATCCATCCAAACAATAACCACCGAAGGGTGAACCACAAAGGAAAACCAACAAGGAAATTGTATCCCTTTCGGGAATTCACGGTGTTCTGACTCCCATAATCAAGGCCCTCCGAAGGGATTGTCTAGTCAAGGCCAAACTAGCAGGCGGATCATAGAGGTCTCACGGTGTGAATCGAAAGAAGAGACTAAAGGAGGGGTAGGGTGGTCATTTCCATCCCATTCCCCTATATATATGGTTGCATGAGATGCAACTAGGTGAAGGATTTCTAAATCATTCTAAGTGATTCCTAGCCTCTTTGTTGTTGTTGGAAAGGTTCCAAGACAACAAACATCTCTCTCACAAAACACCTCACTCTTCCTAAAGGGAACCCACCTTCCTCCCTCACCTAGAGAACAACGGAGAAGATCCGGTGGTAGTGTCGGTGTTCGTACGTGTTCGTGCTACGTTGATCTTGATCGTGAGAGAGGAGGAGCACTTGAAGAAAGGTTCTTCAAAGGTAACTTTCTTGCTGTCCATTCTATTTTATGCTTAATCTTGTTATTTGTGTTCTTGAATTAATCGTTGTAACTAAATCAAGAGCGCGCGATTCGCAATCGCTTCCGCTGTGGGGACTTCGATTCCCTTCATCCATATACTGTAGACCGTTCGGGTCATTAACTCGAACGTGATCCTCCCCGTGTGTCCACTACACACCGTCCAAGTTCTAGTTCTCTCATGTATTCAATGACCCTGGAGCTTAGTTTATTGGTCAAAGTTTGTATAAAATGCGAGACACAAAATGATGAAATGAATAACTCTTTATTAATTTCAAATAGTAATTTACAAACACGAGATTAGGACAAAAATCCTAACAGATGAGACGTGCCATGATGCGCCTGAGGAGTTCGGTGCATCATCTAACACACAATGATAGGTGGGCTTGATGGCAAATATGAGAACAAGCGAGATTGGGGACAATCGTGTCGTCAGAGGGGTTGATGTATGGGTGTATGCCTCCTCGCCAAAATGACATGCAAAGGAGGAATACCTAATATTTCTAATAATATACTATATGAAGTATTATGGTGTCGACTCTCCACCACCTCTGGGCTTGTGGGCTTAAGTAAGTCACCCCGTGGCACATTAGCGTGTCATGGCTGGGGCGAGCATCACAAAAGAAGTGTCTTGGGTGTCTTCCTTTATAACAGATTTTCAAGGGACAATGTCAGATGGCATAGGTGTGTCGACATTGCACCCCTTCCCATGGCTTGGAGATTCAGATATAGAGGTCATTAGCGGCCAGCGATCTGAGAATGTCCCGTCAAAGCCAACTCATGGGAAAGACTGAGTGCAAGTGCACGAACGGACGACGTGTACGACTGAGTTGTATTCCGCTGCTTATTTATTTGATGATTGGTTGAGGACTGAAGAACCTCGCCTAAGGTCTGGCAAAGCCACAGAGCATTGCGATCATAGAGATGGAGTAGGAGTTTCCCTTAAGGCTGGCCATGTTCGAAGTTATGATTCATGGCGTCGCACGGTGCGAGAGGTACGACTGTGACACTGGATGCTGCAGCGTTGCATCGATGAAGCATAGTGCACAGTTACGCGAGAGAATCACGCGGGAGTGGCGACATGAAGGAGTCTAGGGGCAGCGGTTCGAGCCAGGGCTTCAACAACCGTCTTTTAATTTATTTTACTTTTGTAAATGAAGTTTATTTACATTATTTTAATTAATATTAATATAAGTTGATATATTAATGTTAATTAATTAAATTAATGTCCCTAGGGTGTCAAAAAATCGGTCCAATATTGCTAATTTTTTTATGCAAATGTTGTATGAAAAAAATTCTATGTGCATAATGTATGTCATATAGATTAAAATCCCACCTTAGGTTAAACATTTCATGCATAATTTTATATTATAAGAGTTATAATATATAGTATGCATGTTAGGATTATATTATAAGAGTTATAATATAATGTATGTGTTTTAATTTAATTAATATAAGTGTTATACATGAGATGTATGCATGTTATATAGTTTAATTGTTTATGTAATGAATGATCAAGCACAATAACATAGAAATGCATGTAACCTAAGTTAATTATTAGTTTGAAATGGTTTAAAACTTGAATAATTAGACTTAGGTTTTCTAGTTCTAATAAGATTAGAATTAGGAAATCAATATGACTTATGAATGGTGACTAATTAGTAACTCTGTCTAAGGAAGGTTACGTCAAAAGGTCAGTATTTAAGTGACGCTTTTGATGAACACACCCCTACCTAGGACTGAATTTGGTCCGAAGATTAGATTCATAGGTTATATTCTCATGAGTGCCGTCAATTAAATTACTCACATAAACCTAAGCTAATAATGTGATTATGGACTTAGGCTAATCCAATATAAGTGTTATATTGGTAGACTTAGGTAAATTATAACCGATTTATCTAGATCAATCTCGATTAATTTAAAGTGCCGAGTGAGAGGAGTGTATGAGATACATTTAATTTTCCATCCACAAATCTCGATTAAGTTCACACCGTGAGATCCATACTTGGCCTCGTGACGCAAATGCGAGCGTCCCCTTTCGGGTGGTATTTGCATGGGTCAAAATTCAACGTGAATGAAGAGAGTACTTATAGTGAGTGGGAGCGGGATTTGTGAAAATGAAACCCATAGTCTCTATTATCGATATACACCGTGAGACACTTATGTTTTGCCTGGTAGTTTGGCCTGGACCAGAAAATCCCTTCGGAGGGCCTTGATCATGGGAGTCGGAACACCGTGAATTCCTGAAAGGGATACGATTTTCTTGTTGGTTTTCCTTCGTAGTCCTCCCTTCGATGGCTATTCTTTGGACAGATACTTGAAAATTTAAAGATAGAGGGTGACACTCACAGGATTTCATTAAGAGTTAATGGATTTAGACCGAAAAATGGTAGCTAGATGCCTAATGGACTAAGAGTTATTATGGTATTAGGGTCTGGTCGAGAAAGTCTCGTGCCAGAGGATGAGTGATTCTGTCTACCCTTCGGTGGTGGTCATTCTAAACCTTTGGGGTATCATTGCAATTTTTACTGACCTAGGGATCATAGAATAAACATTTGCTAAAACCTGATTGGATTTTCAAAATTTTTGCGAGACTAATACAAAGTTTTCTTTTTCAACAATAAAAATGTCAAACGTTATAATTGGTCTTTTAGCTTCAGAAAAGTTAGTTGGTGACAATTACCAAACATGGAAGAACAATATTAACACTGTATTGGTAACTGACGACCTTAAGTTCGTGCTCACTGAGGAGTGTCCTCAGGTGCCGAGCTCGATCGCATCACAAAGTGTTCGTGATGTAACGCCCCTAGTTTTCGACACAATTCCAACTAGGGACGTCACTAGATAGCGCCCTCTGCGCCAAAATTTCGGCAGCATAACGGCGCTATCTGGACGAAACCAAAAAAAATTCCTTAACCTGTTTAAGCAAGAAACACTTCTAAATGCCTTTCCCAACGCCCGACCTCCTCCCAAACTACAACAAACAGGCCAGGCTCCAGCAGAACACACAACAGGGGCAACGGAAGCACTTGAACAGAAATATAAACGAGCATGCTGAACATGGAAACTAAAAGAATAAATGTCATACTCAACACCCACAGAGTTCAGAAACCAACGAACAATTAAAAGGAATCAAAGTTCAACTTAATACAAAAAGCTTCCTAAGTTCTAGGATAAAAGTCTCTTTAAAACCAGAGAGGTCTCATAGCCCGTCATGTCGCCACCGTCGCTCTCCAGCTCACTGTTTGCCCTTACCTGCAACCAAAGACAATAAAGTAGACGGGTGAGTATGAGAATACTCAGTAAGTAGCCCACTCACGTCCAAGCTACTAACATTCACATGTGCACACACAGAGGTAAAACAGATTTGTAACCAAGGTATCTTAGGGACTCAAGACTAGGCGCTCACGTGTCTACCTCACCCCGAGACTCACCGACGATCCAGAAACCTAGGCGGCCATAGACGGGGACGCGCCCCAATGCGAAAGAGTAATCACTCTAACGCCCACACAGAACGCAATAGAGCCTCGACTCTAAAGCCCACACAGATCGCACAAGGGCGGCCCACCCAGGTGCCCACACAGAGATCACATAGGGTGCTCAACCCTATGTCCACACAGCTCGCAAAAGGGTGCACTCGACCCTAAAGCGCACAGGCTCGCAAAAGGGCGCACTTGACCCTAATGCCCACACAGCTCGCATAAGGGCGCACTCGACCCCAATGCCCACACAGAGATGCCAGCCTAAAGGTTTTGTCTCGCTCGGGGTCACTGAGTGGGTTTGGTAACGCTAGCCTAGGAGATTAAGCTCTAACGTTTCTCCTAGGCTTCCCCTAAACCGTTCAAGGTCATCCTGAAACCGAGTCCCTAACCAACAACCTAACCAGCCAATCACACAGCAAACTCTTGGTCCATCCACAGAACTAACCAACCATTCCTAACCAAAACCACCACACAGCTCATCCTGTTCCGTTCCAGGGGTCAACCACACAACTCGCCCTACCATACAGACTCGAATCTCACTCAGCAACCAATCCCGAGTCATAAGGGCACAATCATGAATTAAGCAATACATTCAGGGCACACAAGTGATTCAATCAAAAGACTTACAAGATGTACAGGGCATCCACTACTAGGATAGGGTAATCAGAGTCTCATGCACCAAACAACAGTTAACAGTCCACATAACAATTATAAAGTCGACCACAACGACCCCGTACTCAAGCTCATTCACTTATGAGCTTGATACTTAACCAAACAGCTACTTACCTCGAATAAAGTACGCAAAAGGATGGTCCTTACTCCAGCTAACAACCCCAAACACCTATAGAACGTCACAAATAACGCACAAATTCAGATGGGAACCAATCACGTGGCCCTACCCTTGAGGCGCGATACAAAAGTGAACCCAACCGAGCTAACCGAACACCTTTAACTCATTCAACAAGAACTCAAAGCAAAACAGCACATCCTAAGCTTATAGTTCATAACAAAAGGTTCGAAAATGAGTCTTACACACGGTTATAAGCTGAACCGGCCCTATGCTCGTTCTAGCCTCGAGATTTCTTCCAAAAGCCTTACTCCTTTGCCAACGAATCTGACCCTGACCACAAAACAACACCAATCAGCGAGAGAAAGACTCGATTAGGGGCAAATCGGTTCAGATCCGAGGGAGAGAGAGACGGATCTGAAGAGAGGGAGAGGAAGAGAGAGAGAGAAAAGCAGACGAAGAGGCGGAGAGGGAGAGGCCGAGAGTCGGCGGCGGAGAGGCGGCGTCGGCGAGGGAGAGCGGCGGAGATTCGGGAGAGGGCAAGAGAGAGGGAGGCCGACGGATCTGAAGGAGGAGAGGGAGAAGCCGAGCGGAGCAGAGGCCGCGCGAGGGAGAGAGAGAGCGCGAGAGGAAGGGGCCGAGAGGAGATCGGGCGGACGAACGGCGGAAGGATGGAGGGGAGAGGCGTTGAGGTCACGCGCCACACCGCCGGCCGCGCGGCAAGCAGTCGCGCGAAGGAACACGAGGGGGGGCTGCTCGTGCGGTTCCTCTCCTCATTCGATTTCTTTCTTTTTTTTTTGTTTTTTTAAAAAACTAAAACCCTAGAAACTTAAGGAAAAGAGAAGGGAAAGAAATACCTTGACTCCTTCTCCCAAAACGCTCGATAATGAGCTTAAGGCTGACCACCCCAATTTAAAGCGAGAGGTTTAATTATTTGGGTCCCTGCAAGGTCCAATAATTAATTTCTTAGCCCAAGCTTTTAAAAAGTACGACATGAGCCCGAACATAATTACGAAAAGGAAATGATGATTTACCTGAAATTACCGGGCGTCACACGTGATGTGTACGATCGTTGGATCAGGGCTAAAGAAAAGTCAAGGTCTACATAACTGCCAGCTTGTCCGATGTTTTGGCAAAAAAGCATGAGGTTATGGTCATCGCGAAAGAGATCATGCAGGCGTTGCAGGACATGTTTGGACAACAGTCCTTTCAGGTCCGACACGATGCCCTCAAACACGTTTTCTATGCAAGGATGAAGGAGGAGGCGTCGGTTCGGGAACCTGTTCTCGACATGATGACCCACTTTAACCTGACAGAGATGTTTCGATCGATGAGTTGAGCCAGGTGAACTTTATCATGGAGACTCTTCCGAAGAGTTTCCTTCAGTTTCATAGCAGCACTGTTATGAACAAGATTAACTACACACTAACCACCTTACTCAATGAACTGCAGAACTTCTAGTCTCTGATGTGAGTCAGGAGATTGGAAGTTGAGGCAAATGTTTCCTTCAGGTCCTTTCACAAGGGTTTGACCTCTGGGACAAAATCTGCAGGTTTTTCAGGCCCGAAAGGGAAGAAGAAGAAGTTGAAAAAGGGTAAAGGTGACTGTGCTGCTGCCCAGAAGGGCAAAAAGGTCAGGAAGTTGCAGAGAAAGGAAAATGTTTACATTGCAACGGGGACGGTCACTAGAATAGGAATGGTCCCAAGTTCCTCGCCAATCAGAAAAAAGAAGGTAAATGTGATTTACTTGTACCTGAAACCTGCTTAGTGGAGCATAATGACTCTGTCTAGATATTGGATTCAAGCGTCACTAACTATGTTTGTTCTTCTTTTCAGGGAATTAGTTCCTGACAGCGGTTGCAAGAGGGTGAGATAACGCTATGGGTTAGATCCGAGGAGGATGTCTTTGCTGCAGCGGTCGACACAGTGAAGTTATATTTTGGCAGGAAGTACTTATTATTGATAATTTGTACATAGTACCAGGGTTTACTAGAAACCTAGTTTCTATTTCCTGCTTGTTAGAACATTGTATTTCCATTTATTTCTCTGGTAATAAAACGTTTATTTACCGAAATGGAAACATATTATGTTTTGCTTCACTTGAGAGTAATCTTTATGTTTTAACACCTAATTCGGTCAAAAGTGTTTTGAATACTGAATTCTTTAAAACGTCTGAAAAATGAACTAAAAGAATAAAGGTTTCTCCAAAAGAAAATGCCCATCTTTGGCATCTAAGGTTAGGCCACGTAAATCTCAATTGGATTGAGATACTAGTGAAGAGTGGACTTCTAAGCGAGTTGGAAGAAAACTCTTTACCGATTTGTGAGTCATGCCTTGAAGGCAAAATGACCAAGATATAGAGCCAAGGAGCCTCTTGAGCTTATATATTCTGACCTCTGTGGTCCAATGAAGTTGGAGATGCCCGACCCATGTGTTGGTGTCAAATCCGAAGAAGTTGGAACCCCGTTCAAAGTTGTATCTCTTTATAGGTTACTCAAAAGAGACAAAAGGTGGTCTGTTTTACGA
Source organism: Trichosanthes cucumerina (assembly GCA_036507285.1). Classification (NCBI taxonomy): domain Eukaryota; kingdom Viridiplantae; phylum Streptophyta; class Magnoliopsida; order Cucurbitales; family Cucurbitaceae; genus Trichosanthes; species Trichosanthes cucumerina. The sequence goes on from CM071841.1 coordinate 22,430,120, forward strand.
TCCTAAGGATAATAGGGTGCTTGTGTCGACAAACGCCACACTCCTTGAGGAGGACCACATCAGGGATCACTTACAAAGGAGTAAGATTGTGTTAAACGATGTGGACGGTTCATCAGCAAGAGTTGCTGATGGTGCTAGTACATCAACAAGTGTTGTTGATCCTAGCTCGTCTAGTCAAGTCCGTTCTCAAGAGTTGAGAATGCCTCGATGTAGTGGGAGGGTTGTGAGACAACCTAAACGTTACATGGGTTTAACTGAAACCCAAGTCGTCACCCTTGATGATGACTGCGAGGATCCATTGACCTATGATCAGGCAATGGTTGACGTTGACAAAGATGAATGGATTAAAGCCATGGACAAGGAAATGGAGTCGATGTACTTCAATTTCGACTGGGAGCTTGTGGACCAACCGGATGGGGTTAAACCTATTGGTTGCAAGTGGATCTACAAGTGTAAACGTGTCGTAGATGGGAAGGTGCAAACCTTCAAAGCTAGATCAGTGGCAAAGGGTTTTACTCAGGTTTAAGGGGTTGACTATGAGGAAACATTTTCTCCTATTGCCATGGTAAAGTCTATCAGGATCCTTCTGGCTATCGCCGCATATTATCACTATGAGGTATGACAGATGGATGTCAAGACGACCTTTCTGAATGGTAATCTTGACGAAACAATCTACATGGACCATCCCAAGAGGTTCATTACTCAAGGCCAAGAGCAAAATGTTTGTCGGCTTCAAAGTTATATTTATGGATTGAAACAAGCCTTCGAGGTCTTGGAATATAAGGTTTGATGAGGCTATCAAATCTTATGGCTTTGATCAACATGTTAATGATGAAGGGAACCAATTTCCCGTAGCGGAAGACGTTGTGAAACGTCGTTGGTTCGTTGTGTGTGTAATTTCATAAAAACAGAATTTATCTCATAAAAACTAAGTTAAACATGCTGAATTAAGACGAAACACAATGAGTAAACGTTTTACTAACCTCTTGTAGACAACTTCTAGCAATTCCTTCTCGATCTCTCACGATCCAACGATCCTCACGAACAACGACACCTCCAAAAGTTCTTCTCGGAAGGTAGAGGGAGAGTTGTGGAACTCCCTTTGGAATTTGGGATGGAGAGAAAGTATGGAGAATTGAGAGAGATTAGAGAGATCTTTCTTTCCCTTTTGGTGGAATTCCAAAAAATAAGAATTCTTCCTCATTAAGTGCTTCACAAAGCACCTATTTATAATGGTGAGTGGTGGAGTTAAGATCTCCACCAATTCACCATTTTACCACAACCATATGATATGCAAATCATATTTGCATATCACATAATGTAAGGTATCTCATACCTTATTATACAAATCCTATTTGCATAATTGTAGAATAATTAATTGAATCACATTAAATTTAATTTTTCTCAATTCAATTTCTCCAATTTAGCACTAATTAATCAATTCGGTCATTCTATAGTTTATTATGAATCTAATTCACATCAAATTATATATTATGTCAACTATATCACATATAATTGACATAATTACCCAATTAATGAATTTGAACACTTCAAATCCACTCCAAACTATAAACCCTCAATTTGTTCAATTGAGCCAACCGAGGGACCTAATGGCCTACAGCTGATGAGCTCTAATGATATGAGATTAACCGATCAAACTCTTTAATCCGGTTAATCACTATTCATTAGCTACAGTAACACTCCACTAAAACCCGTAGCTGAACTCCCACCACTGTAGGACAAGTTGTGTCCATCGATATAACCAATTCCCGCGAGTCGTCCTTTCACAGGTTATCCATAACCACTGCTAGGTCAAATTATCGTTCTACCCCTATGTCTACTTCTTATTCCTAAGTCCCACTGTTCCTCTAATGAACAACTTTGTTATATGGTCTAACCATAAACAATGTCATTCTCAGGTCAGTGAGAGGGTGGGCACCCGTTGTTGAAGCCCCTGAGACAACACTTAATGGAACAACCTCTCTAGATTTCTTATTTTGGGAACGAGTGAATTCCTTCTTGCATAGTCAAGTTCCTAGCTACCCACGAGGTTCTGTCCCCAAGAAGAAAAATATATTGTGTGTATCCATACCACCCTCACCCGGACTAGTCAAAGGGCAAATCCCCGCAGACAAGAGTCCGTGACACGCTCAGGATTAAGAACGAGTCACTAATGGTCATCTACGAAGTTATTAGTCCTACTGTTAACGGTGTTATACTAGTAGGTCTAATAATTCACGGTTCGATCTTGTACAATCTCATTGCACAGGATGCCCCCACTCGTATATCAACTACATGAACGAGCTAAATCACCTTGTTTGTATCTAATACAAAGCAGGACGCATCCACAGTCTAACCTGGATGAGGTTTCCAATCCTATCCATATGCTGTAGACCATTTGGGTCACTAACTCAAACGTGATCCTTCTCGTGTGTCAACTACACACCATTCAAGTTTCCAATCCTATCCATATGCTAACTCAAACGTGATCCTTCTCCAGGGTCATATTATAGTTGGCTACTGCTCCACTGTTTTGTGACAACAGTGGAGCAGTAGCCAACTATAATATGACCCTGGAGCTTAGTTTATTGGATTAAGTTTTATAAAATGCGAGACACAAAGTTTTGACAAATCAATAACTTTTATTCATTTATAACAACTCTATTACAAACTACACGAGATTAGGGCAAACATCCCAGCAAACTCCCACTTGAACTAAGCTAGTGGAGTACATATACATTTCTCAAATGCAAAGTAATACATCAATGTAATAACAATGAAGTAGGGCATACGAATACTCTTTACAATACTCCCACTTGCCCTAGTCTGGAAGGACTCGAAGACCTAGACTCTCTAAGTGACCCTCAAACACCTTAGCTGTGAGGGCCTTTGTAAACGGATCAACAACGTTGTGCTCTGAAGCTATCTGCATGACTGTCACATTTCCGCAGTGCACAATCTCCCATATCAGGTGATACTTGCGTTCAATATGCTTGCCCCTCTTATGACTTCGAGGTTCTCTCGAGTTGGCTACTGCTCCACTGTTGTCACAAAACAGGGTCACTAGAAACTTCATATTTGGAACAACTTTCAAATCTACATGAACTTCCTAAGCCAAACAACTTCTTTTGCAACTTCACAAGCTGCTACATACTCGACTTCCATCGTGGAATCAACAATGCATCCCTGCTTGATGCTTCGCCACACGATAACTCCTCCGTTGAGGGTGAACACTGACCCCGATGTGGATTTTCTAGAATCCTTATCGGTCTAAAAGTCAGAGTTTGTGTATCCTGTGAGGATCAAATCCGTACTTTCATACACCAACATGTAGTCCCCCGTTCTCCTAAGATACTTGAAGATTGCCTTTATGGCTATCCAGTGATCTAATCCTGGATTGGATTGATATCTACTGACAATCCCGACTGCATAAGAGATGTCGGGCCTAGTACACAGTATGACATACATAAGGCTCCCCACAGCTGAAGCATGGTCTCATATCCTCAACTTCTTGAGGTGTTTTAGGACATTGATCCTTAGACAGGTGAACCACATGCCTGAAAGGCAATAATCCATTCTTGGAGTTCTGCATACTATATCGGGACAACATTTTGTCGATATAGGACGTTTGAGACATGGCTAGCGTTCTGTTCTTCCGGTTCCGGAATATCTGAATACCTAGAACATATTGAGCTTCACAATTCAAAACGAAAGATTTGGGAGAAGCTCAATATGTTCTAGGTATCCATATACAATATAAGAATTGCGAAAGCTAGCCATTGCTTAATATCATTTAGAGATCCTACATCATTTCCAATGAGTAGGATATCATCCACACAATATAAGAAATGCGACAGTGTTGTTGATGATTTTCTTGTAGACACAAGGCTCATCAACATTTTGATTAAAGCCATAAGATTTAATTGCCTCATCAAATCTTATATTCAAAGACCTTGAGGCTTGTTTCAGTCCATAAATAAACCTTTGAAGCCTGCAAACCTTTTGCTCTTAGCCTTGGGCAATGAACTCCTTGGGTTGGTCCATGTAGATGGTCTCGTTAAGATTGTCATTCAAAAAGGTCGTCTTGACATCCATCTACCATACCTCATAGTCATAATATGCGGCAATGGCTAGAAGGATCCTGATAGACTTTACCATGGCAACATGAGAAAAGGTTTCCTCATAGTCAACCCCTCATCTCTAGGTAAAACCCTTTGCCACTAGTCTGGCTTTGAAGGTCTGTACCTTCCCATCTACACCACGTTTACGCTTGTAGATCTACTTGCAACCAATAGGTTTGACCCCATCCGATTGGTCCACAAGCTCAGACGGAATTGAAGTACATAGACTCCATTTCCTGGTTCATGGCTTTAATCCATTCGTCTTTGTCAACATCATTCATTGCCTGATCATAGGTCAATGGATACTCGCAGTCATCATCAGGTATGACAACTTGGGTTTCAACCAAACCCATGTAACGTTCATGCTGTTTGACTGCCCTTCCAGTACGTCGAGGCATTCTCAACTCTTGAGAATGGGCTTGACTAGACGAGCTAGGATCAACAACATTTGTTGACGTACTAGCTTCATCAACAACTTTTGCTAATGAATTGTCCATTTCGTTCAACACAATCTTACTCTTTCGTGGCATTTGTCGATACAAGCACCCTATTCTCCTTAGGATCATAAAAGAAACCACCCCTTGTTTCCTTTGGGTATCCTACGAATAGACACAATTTTGAACGGGGTTCCAATTTCTTCAGATTTGACACCAACACATTGGTCGGGCATCCCCCAATCCTGAAGTGGAGTAAACTTGTTTTACGACCAAACCAGAGTTCGAATGGTGTTTCAAAAACACTATTCGACGAAACATTGTTTAAAATATATACAACAGTCTCAACTGCATAACCCCAAAACGAATTAAGGAGATGAGCATAACTCATCATCGACCGAACCATGTCCAACAAGGTTCTGTTTCTCCTCTTCGATACACCATTCTGCTATGGCATACCAAGTGCTGAGAGTTGGGACGTAATTCCATGCCTTATCATATAGTCTTGGAATTTAGTGTCCATGTACTCTCCACCTCGATCCGATCGAAGCGTTTTAATTGTTTTGCCTAATTGGTTCTCAACCTCGATCTTGTATTCCTTAAACTTTTAAAGAGTTTCAGACTTTCGATGCATTAGGTAAATGTACCCATATCTCGAGTAGTCATCTATAAAAGATACAAAGTACTCGTAACCTCCGCGTGCTTTAACATTCATCGGGCCATAGAGGTTAGAATGTACAAGCTCAAGAGGCTCCTTGGCTCTATAACCTTTTCCACTAAAAGATCTTTTGGTCATTTTGCCTTCAAGGCATGACTCATAGACTGGTAATGAGTTTTCTTCTAACTCACTTAGAAGTCCACCTTTCACAAGTCTCTCAATCCTATTGAGATTTATATGGCCTATCCTTAGATGCCAAAGATGAGCGTTTTCTTTTGGAGAAACTTTTAATTTCTCAGTTCGCGTTTCAACTGTTTTAAACAGTTCAGTATTCAAAACACTTTTGACTGAATTTGGTTTTAAACATACAAATTATTCTCAAGTGAAGCTGAACATAACACATTTTCATTCCGAGAAATAAACGCTTTATTGCTCATAAAATAAACAGAAATTGATTGTTCTAACAGATAGAAAATTGAAACAAGGTTTCTAGTAAACTCTGGTACTATGTACATGTTATATAATAAAATGTACTTCCCCCCGAAGTAAAGCTTCACTGTGCCTACAGCTACAACCAAGACAACTTCTCTGGTTCCAACCCTGAGCATTATCTCACCCTTATGCAGTCGCTGCCAGGATTTAATTGCCTGAAAAGAAGGACAAACATAGTTAGTGGCGCCTGAGTCAAGTATCTAGACAGAGTCACTACTCTTAAGTAAACAAGTTTCAACAATAAGTAAATCATATTAACCTTCCTTCTTCTTCTCGACAAGGTATTTGGGACAATTCCTTTTCTAGTGACCGTCTCCATTGTATTGGAAACGCTTTCCTTTCTCCACAACAACCTTGACCTTTTTGCCTTTGAGGGCGGCAACGCGGTCAACTTTACCCACCTTCTTCTTCTATTTTCTTTTGGTCTAGAATGAGTTACAGGCTTTGTCCCAGAGGTCAAATCCCTTTGATAGGACCTGAAGGCAACGTTTGCCTCAACTTCTTGTCCCCTGAATTTCATCAAGGATTGAAAGGTCTGTAATTCGTTAAGAAGGGTGGTTAGAGTGTAGCTTATCTTGTTCATAACAACGTTGTTATGAGACTGAAGGAAACTCTTCGGAAGAGTCTCCATTATAAAACTGACTTGGCTCGACTCATCGATCGAAGCTCCATTCATCTCTGCCAAGTTAAAGTGGGTTATCATGTCGAGAACATGTTCTCTAACAGATGTGCCCTCCTTCATCCTTGCGTTGAATATATGTTTGAGTGAATCGTGCCTAACTTGGAAGGACTGTTGTCCAAACATATTTTGCAACGATTCCATGATCTCCTTGGTGGTGACCATGACCTCATACTTCTTAGCCAAAACTTCAGATAAACTGGCTATAATGTATACCTTAGCCTTTTCATTAGCCCGAATCTACTAATCGTACACATCACGAACACATCGTGATGCGGTCGAGCTCGGCACCCGAGGACACTCCTCATTGAGCGCGAAATTAAGGTCGCCTGTTACTAAGATTGTGTTTATATTGTTTTTCCACGATTGGTGATTGTCACCAACGAGTTTATCTGAAGTTAAAAGGGTTATGATTGAACTCAACATTTTGCTGAAAGATAAAAAAAACTTTGTATAAGTTCTCGTAAAAACTTTTCAAAAAATCCAATCATGTTCTAGCGAATTTTATCCTATGATTCCCAGGTCATTTAAAATTGCAATGATACCTCAAAGGTTTAGAATGAATGCCACCAGGGTAGACAGAATCTCTCCTCCTCTAGGACGAGACTTTCTCGACCAGACTAATTCCAGAATAACTCTTATTCCATTAGGCATCTAGTTACCATTATTTGGTATGAATCCATTAACTCTTAATGAATCCCATGAGTGCCACCCTCAATCTTTAAATTTTCAAGTATCGTCCAAACAATAGCTGCCGTAGGGAGGACTATGAAGGCTAACAAACTAGAAAATCGTATCCCTTTCAAGAATTCACGGTGTTCCGACTCCCATGATCAAGCCCTCCGTAGGGATTGCCTGGGTCAGGCCAAACTAACAGGCAGACCATGGGCGTCTCAAGGTGTGAATCGAAAGAAGAGACCGTGGGTCCCATTTTCACAGGTCCCGCTCCCACTCACTATAAGTACTCTCTCCATTCACCTTGAATGTTGACCCATATAAATACCACCCATAGGGGACACTCCAATTTGCACCACGAGGCCGAGTATGGATCTCACGGTGTGAACTTCACGGAGATTTGTGGATGAAAACTTAAATGTATCTTATACACTTAATTTTCTCCTACTCAACAATTTATATTAACGAGATTGACCTAGATAAATCGGCTAATATTTATCAAAGTCTACCAATATAACTCTAGTCTATGTGAGTATATTTAATTGATGATTAATTAACGACACTCACGCGTAATATAACCTATGGATCTCCAGACCATATTAACTCCCAGGTCGATTCCCAGGTAGGGGTGTTCCGCATAGCGTCAGCTTAAATACCCAAACCTTAGACAGAACCTTCCTTAGACAGAGTTACTAATTATTCACCATCCATTAGTTATATTTTGATTTCCTAACTCTAATCTTATTAGAAATAGAAAACCTAAGTCTAATTATTCAAGTTCTAAACCATTTAAAACTAATAATTAACTTCGGTTACATGCATTTCTATGTTATTGTGCTTGATCATTCATCACATAAATAATTAAACTATAACATGCATACCTCCATGTATAAATGCATGTCAATGCTTTTAATCTAAGTAATATAACTCTTATATTAACTAAATTAAAACATGCATTTTATTATAACTCTTATAATAAAACGCTACTGTGCATACTATATATTATAACATTTATAATATAAATATGATGCATGAAATGCTTAACCTAAGGTGAGATTTTAAAACTATATGACATACATTATGCATATAATTCAAATCATACAACACATGCCTAATAAAATAGCAAAATGGACCGATTTTGGCACCCTAGGGAATTTAATTAAATCAATTAACATCAATATAACACTTATATCAATATTAATTAATGAAGTTAATAAAACATAAGTTACAAAACATATAAATTAAATAAAAAAAATTAAAATTCGGAGAAAATGGCCTAAAATACTCCCACTAAGCCTCTTTCTCGTCCACTTCCCACAAAAAAGGTGCTGGAACTGCCCACTATCGGAGCAGCATTGCAACCTCGTGGGTAGCGTTGCAACGCTGCATTTGATGCACGTCTCCAGCGCGCGCTACGCACGTAGCGTTACCGCCGCCGCCATCGACGCCGCAACGCCGAGGTGTCTTTGCGCGCCTCACGCTTGCAACGTTGCAACGCTTGCCTCCTCTACAAGCCATGCAACCGTATGGATAGCGTTGCAACGCTGATGAACAACGTTGCAACGCTGCCTTCTGTCCAGCAACTCCACTTTGAGTTTGTCGCCCGTTTTCGCTCCGTTTCTTCACAACAACTCATGCCACGAACGACCCGAACTTACAGGATTTACATACAATAATGCCCAAAACAACGGGCCCTTACATCGATCTCATCAATGAAAAATGTAAATCTAGTTTAAGTGCCAAAACCGAAAACATCCATTCTGCAAACCATTAACATTAGTCTCATGAAATTAATGCTACCCAGCTCAATTTTAAGAAATTACAGCATACACAACGAAGAGCAACGTTGGGCTCTGATACCAATTGAAGGGAATCGATTTCCCGCAGCGGAAGACATTGTGAAACGTCGTTGGTTCATTGTGTGTGTAATTTCTTAAAAATAGAATTTATCTATAAAAACTAAGTTAAGCATGCTGTATTAAGAAGGAAAACCGTGAGTAAACGTTTTACTAACCTCTTGTAGACAACTTCTAGCAATTCTTTCTCGATCTCTCATGATATAACAATCCTCACAAACAACGACACCTCCAAAAGTTCTTCTCGATTGTTCTCGGAAGGTAGAGGGGGAGAGTTGTGGAACTCCCTTTGGAATTTGGGATGGAGAGAAGGTATGGAGAATTGAGAGAGATTAGAGAGATCTTTCTTTCTTTTTGGTGGAATTCCAAAAAAGAGAATTCTTCCTCACTAAGTGCTTCACAAAGCACCTATTTATAATAGTGAGTGGTGGAGCTAAGATCTCCACCAATTCACCATTTTACCACAACCATATGATATGCAAATCATATTTTCATATCACATAATGTAAGGTATCTCATACCTTATTATACAAATCCTATTTGCATAATTGTGGAATAATTAATTGAATCACATTCAATTTAATTTCTCTCAATTCAATTTCTCCAATTTAGCACTAATTAATCAATTAGGTCATTCTATAGTTTATTATGAATTTAATTCACATCAAACTATATATTATGTCAACTATATCACATATAATTGACATAACTACCCAATTAATGAGTTTGAACACTTCAAATCCACTCCAAATTATAAACCCTCAATTTGTCCAATTGAGCCAACCGAGGAACCTAATGGACCTACACCTGATGAGCTCCAATGATATGAGATTAACTGATCAAACTCTTTAATCCGGTTAATCACTATTCATTAGCTACGGTAACACTCCACTAAAACCCGTAGGTGAACTCCCACAATTGTAGGACAAGTTGTGTCCATCGATATAACTAATCCCCGCGAGTCGTCCCTTCACAGGTTGTCTGTAGTCACTATTAGGTCAAATTACCGTTCTACCCCTGTGTCTACTTCTTGTTCCTTAAGTCCCACTGTTCCTCTAATGAACAACTTTGTCATATGGTCCAACCATAAAAATGTCCCTCTCAGGCCAGTAAGAGGGTGGGCACCCGTTGTTCAAGCCCCGGAGACAACACTTGAGGGAACAACCTCTCTAGATTTCCTAGTTCAGGAACGGGTGAATTCCTTCTTGGGCAGTCAAGTTCCTAGCTCCCCACGAGGTCCTGTCCCCAAAAAGACAGGCATATTGGGTTTATCCATACCACCCTCACTCGGACTAGTCAAAGGACAACCCTGCAGATAGGAGTCTGTGACACGCTCAGGATTAAGGACGAGTCACTAATGGTCATCTACGAAGTTATAAGTCCTACTATTAACGGTTTTACATGAGTAGGTCTAATAATTCACGGTCCAGTCTTGTACAATCTCATTCCACAGGATGCCCCCACTTGCATGTCAACCACATGAACGAGCTGGATCACCTCGTTTGTATCTAATACAAAGCGGGTTGCATCGACAGTGTAACCAGGATGAGGTTTCCAACCCTATCCATATACCGTAGAGCGTTCGGGTCACTAACTCAAACGTGATTCTTGTGTGTCAACTACACACCGTTCAAGTACTATAATATGACCCTGGAGCATAGTTTATTGGATTAAGTTTTATAAAATGCGAGACACAAAGTTTTGACAAATCAATAACTTTTATTCATTTATAACGGTTGTATTACAAACTACACGAGATTAGGGAAAATTTACAATAAAATCATTAACAACACTGTCACATTTTTGATATTGTATGTGGATGATATCCTGCTCATTGGGAATGATGTAGGATTTCTTACTGACATTAAGGAATGGCTGGCTCCGCAATTTCAAATGAAAGATTTTGGAGAGGCCCAGTGTGTTCTAGGTATTCAGATAGTCTGGAACCGGAAGAACAGAATGGTAGCTATGTCTCAAGCATCTTACATTGACAAGATGTTGCTAGGTATAAGATGCAGGACTCCAAGAAGGGCTTGCCGCCTTTTAGGGATAGGCCTCACCTGTCTAAGGATCAATGTCCTAAGACCCCTTAAGAGGTTGAGGATATGAGACGGATCCCTTATGCTTCAGCTGTAGGGGGGCTGATATACGCCATGCTGTGTACTAGGCCTGACATCTGTCATGCAGTTGGGATTGTCAGCAGGTATCAATCCAATCCAGGATTAGATTAGAGGAGTTGTTCCCTTAAGTGCTGTCTCCAGGGCTTAGACAACGGGCACCCACCCCCTCACTGGCCCGAGAGGGATATTGTGTATGGTTGGACCATGCAACGTAGTTGTTCATTAGAGCAACAGTGGGACTTAAGGAGCAAGAGTTAGACACAGGGGTAAAACGATAATTTGACCTAGTTGTGACTACGAACAACGTGTGAAGGGTCGACTCACTAGTATTGGTTATATCAATGGACACAACTTGTCCTACAGTGATGGGAGTGCAACTACGGGCTTTAGTGGAATGTTACCATAGTTAATGAATGTTGGTTAATCGGGTCAAAGAGTTTGATAGGTTAATCTCGAATCTTTGGAGCTTGTCGTCTTTAGGTCCATTAGGTCCCTCGGTTGGCTCAAACTTGATAAATTGAGGGTTTACAGTTTGGTGTGGATTTAAAATGTTCAAATTCATTAATTGGGTATTTATGTCATTTATACGTGATATAGTTGACATAATATATAGTTTGATGTGAATGAGATTATAATAAACTATAGTATAGCCTAATTGATTAATTACTGCTAATTGGAGAAATTGAATTGAGGGAAATTAAATTGAATGTGATTCAATTTAAAATTCCACAATTACACAAATGAGATTTGTATAATAAGGTATGAGATACCTTATTGTATGTGATATGCAAATATGATTTGCATATCATAAGGTTGTGGTAAAATGGTGAATTGGTGGAGATTTTAACTCCACCACTCACCATTATTTAAAGGCTTGGTGAGAAGCCTTTTGCAAGAAATAGTATAATTTTTTGGAATTCAAGATTCAAGAACTCTCTTCTCTCTCAAAGAATTCTCTCTACACATTTCTCCTCACCCAAAACCAAAGGGAGTTCCACATACTCTCCCTCAACCTACCGACAACAGTTGAGAAACTCTTTTTGAGGTGTCCAATTGTTCGGTTCGAGGATCGTTGTTGTAAAGTTCGTTGGTACGAAGGAGTTCGTGACCAGAGAAGAAAGTAGTGAAGAACGGTTATTCAAGAGGTTAGTGTACCTTTAACTTTCTGTTTTCTTCAATCATACAACATGTTTAGCCTAGAATTAATGAGATTAGTTCAATTTTAAGAAATGAGTTGCGTAACGAATCAACGACGTTTCACAACGTCTTTCGCTGCGGGATTTCCATTCCCTTCATATCTCATAGAAATGACATAAATACCCTTTATATGAATTTGAACACTTCAAATTCACTCCAAACTGTATAACCTCATTGAATCCAAAATCGAGCAACCGAGGGACCTAATTGACCTACAGATCATGAACTCCAATGATCTGACATTAACTGACCAAACTCTTTGATCCCGTTAATCAACATTCATTAACTAGTTTTATGATGATTTCAGGGCTTTTACGTGGTTAAATCCTCAATTTCAGGTTAAGAGCTTAAACAGGACATTTGGAGACATTTTAGATCACTCGGGGTCGAAACGAGGCTATTTGGAGCTAAAAATAACATCAATTGAAAGTAGAAGGATCAATCCAAGCTTGAAGACTCGAGGTGATGGCGTTGCAACGCCATGCAGTGATTGTAGCTTTTAGGCGTTGAAGATCACAACCGAAAACACGCTGAAGATCCATGCAGGTAGCGTTGCAACGCTACTTCGATAGAGAGGCACGCATGTTAGGGTAGCGGCGTTGCAACGCTGCCCTCAGCGTTGCAACGCCATCGATAGTTTCCATATATAGCACACGGTTAGGGTACAACGTTGCAACGCTGTGCCGTTGATGCCTATAAATACAACCTTATTCCTTTTTGCAAAGGGAGTCGAATTTGATAGAATTTTGTCCCTAATTTCGAAATACCCTCTATAAGAACAGAAAAGAGAGCGTTTCTTGGGAGCCAAAGCATTCGTGGAGGTTCGAGATCGAGACGAGAGCTCGGAGACGAAGGACCGACATCGACACATAATTTTAATTTCTCTTTCTTTCAGATTGTAATACCGTTTTAAGACGTTTTCTACACTTTTAGTTTGGTTTTCTTGTGATTAAGAGTAGCTAATTGTTGTAGTTAGGATTTGAGTTGCATGTTAAGACTTGTTTCCCATGTATTGAATTATGTTTTGACATTTATTTTTGGCAATTCGTTCTTTAACTCTTTGATATTGTTGGTTTAAGTGGACTCGAGAGATAAAACTTAGATTAGAGCAAAGTTGTCAAAACCATTAGAAGTCTTTCATGAGAATGACCTAGAAGTTTAAGGGAAACACATAAAGAAGTTGCTTAATGTCGTGCATGTTGTAGGTTTATATGAAGACTATACTATTTATTGCATGTGCGAGGCTCACTAAGAATCAAGAGATCTTCTTGAGTATTCTACTTCTTGTTTATAAATTCATCACATTAGTTCATTGCATGTGTTAATTAAGTCATTAACTTGTGAAGTGAATTTCCTTCTAAATCTATCAATTCGTGTCTCCACTTGTTCATTTGTTGTTTGTCTTTACTTTCATCACCTATCCATGTTATGTTTCTTTGGCTAAAATTGAGAATTAGTATCTTGGTTATTAATTAATCTAGAAACCCATTCCCGAGGACGATACTTGGACTCTTAAATCACTATACTAAAACTTGACCCGTACACTTGCGTTTGCAATATAATTTAACGCAACAAGTTTTTTGCGTCTTTGCGGGGGAATGACGATTATTTGGATTAATTAATATTAGGAGAAAATTTAAGATTTTAGGCTAAAATTTGTTGGCGTTATCTTTCCTCATTTATTTTTGTGTGTTTGTTTGTTTCCTTATTTGTTCTATTTCAATTTTGTGTGTTTTTTAGTCTTTGTCTCCTGTTTTGGTTGTGTTGCTATTTTGTAAAAGTCTTAATTTGAATTACTGATTTTTCAAGTATGACTTTGCATGATTTTGATTCTCCATCATTCTATTGTCCCTCCCAGGACCCTAGGTATGTGCATCATGATTTCTCTGAATACCATTTGTCTAATTTTTACCATTTTGTACCTAAAATTGATGAAAATTCACGTGATGGTAATTATTTAGGCACTTGGAACCATAATTTCTCGTACCCTGACCAACCTATAGAAAAATGTGGACCAATTAATGGAATATACGTTAGAGTTGAAAATTAAAAATTTGGTTCATAATGAATTAGAAAGGTTGGATAGGTTAGAGGCTAAAGTGGTAGGACTTTGAGAAATAGTACAGGAAAAAGCTCATTATCTAAATCAACTAGTAATTTCCCTTAAGGGCTTACAGGATCAATTTCTTATCCTTACCACTGAGGAGGTGCCATCTAGGTGGACTTATTCGTACGATAGTGAGGATGGGTTGGAAGAGATTGAGACACACCATAATCAGGTTTGTGAGGTAGACAATGGTGAGACAATCACTTCTACGGAGGAAATTCAGGTGATAGAGTTCGAGGCTGAGAAGTCCTCCCCGCTTTTATCTCCAGAAATTTCCTTTAAACTCGATAGTCATTTGTCCTACACTCACGAGTCTTATTTTGATTTTTGTTCTTTTATGTTAATGCACAAAAATACAAAAAAGAATTCTCTCTCTGGTGCCCAGGAAAAGCAGGATAACTTTTTAGACTTAGAAGGCTATATCGATTCGAGCAAGAAGGGCCCAAAGAAATATGAGCAGTTTTATGTGCCTTAATCATAAGTCACCGTCTATCTATAGACATTAAAGAAAGCGTTTCTTAGGAGGCAACCCAAGTTTTATGTTTTAGTTCTCTGTTTTAATTTTGTGTTTTCTTTCTTTTTATGTTTTACTCCCTTTTCCAGTTTTTGTGTTTTTATCTAATTTCTTTCTTTTTTGGTACCTCCAGGTGTATGCCTAAGGGTAAAGCTGCAGACTTGCATCCTTTTGACCCCAAGATCGAGAGGACCTATAGGAGACTCCTAAGGGAAGGAAGAGCAGAAATTCTGACTATGGCTGATCAGGAACTAATCAACAACCCTAGACCCATCCGGGAGTATTTCCAACCTGTGTTTAATTCTGAGCAAGCTGGAATTGGCCATGCCCCCATAAATGCTAACATTTTGAACTTAAAACAAGGCTTATACAGATGGTTAGGGAAGGTGCTTTTAGAGGACTAGCCACAGAAGATCCTAATTCACACGTGCAAAATTTTTTAGAAATCTTTGGTACTATTAAAATGAATGGTATCTCTGCTGATAGTATTCGCTTACGTCTCTTTCCTTTCTCTTTGCAGGGTAGAGCTAAGGAATGACTGGGGTCTCTCCTACCATGAAGCATAACTTCTTGGGAGGAGCTAGCCCAAGCCTTCATGACCAAATTCTTTCCACCTGTGAAAGCTGCAAAGTTAAGGACGAAGATAGGAACATTCAGGCAGCAGGAGAGAAAACAACTATTTGAGGCCTGGGAACGGTACAAGGACATGGGGAGGAGATGCCCACAACATGGTTACCCAGATTGGCTCCAGGTACAAATATTCTATAATGGATTGAAGGGTAAGACCAGGACCATTCTGGATGCTACTATTGGAGGGGCTTTCATGGCAAAGAATGTGCCAGAAGCACGTGCTCTCCTTCAGGAAGTGTCAAGTGCCAACTACCAGTGGCCTATAGACAATGACAGATCTAAGCCAGTAGCTTGATTGTATCAATTGGATGAGGTAACCTCCCTTAGATCTCATATGGCATCCCTCACTCAGACTCTGAATAATTTTGCATTATCATCCAAAACAATGGTGCCCTCTCAATGCTCTCAGTCCAATGGAGAGTCTACTTTGGAGCAAATACACTACCTGAACAACAGAAGCAACACCTTATAATCCAGGTTCGAGGTATCATAAAAATTTCTCTTATGCTAACAATAAAAATATGTTGAATCCTCCTACAAGGTATGCTTCTACATTTGAGAGGAAACCATCTCTGGAAGAGACAGTGCACTCAGTTATAGCTGAATCCAGAAGTAGGTCCAACAAGCTGGAGAATGCAATCACCAGTCTAACTGGTATAGTGACTAGTCATGGAGCTGCCATAAAGAACATTGAGACCCAGATCAACCAGATGAACACATCTCTCCTAGCACTGTAGGATAGAAAAGAAACACCTTGAGGGAGTATAGTCTAGCTAAGGACGTTAAAGAAAGCTCTTCTTGGGAGGCAACCCAAGCTTTACATTTTTGTTATTTTCCATTTTTAGTTGTTTTGTTGCTTACTTACTAGCTTGTTTGTTTTTGTTAGGTTGCTTTGATATCACCCCTCGTTAAAAATCCATACTCCCGTTCTGAGGAACTCCAGCACACATGTTTTGGCTATCCAAGGAAGTCAAAAAATAATAAAGATCTCCATAACTCAGGACAGTATTGTTCACTCTTACCCATATACTTGTTTTGTACTTATTTTTGCAAACATTTGGGACAATGTTTAGTTTAATTTTGGGGTGGGATGTTATTAATATGTTGTGACCGTCCTAGGTACATGTTGAATTGTTGATTGATCTTTTGCATAATTATGATTATGATAGCCTAGGATGAGAATTAATTGAAAATTTTTGTGATTCTGGTGAAACCGGAAAGCATGATATGAATGTGAGTTAATTTAAAATTTTTCTTGAGTTTTTCTTACAATATTATGCACATAGCCTGTGTTCCTGTAGTTTTGAAATGCTTAGAACAAAGTTATTAGGCTTAGAAGTTTAATGTCACATCGATAGGTCTAAGAACTGATTTGAGAGTTAAACTACAGGATAAGGTGAATGGCAATATGAAGTGCATGATCTGTATACTATGTGCTTTATTTGAAATAGTTTATTTTTGTTGTTTGTTTTAGAAAAGAATTCGTGAGGGCAAAAAGAGCTACCTTCACTGTGATCAGTTAGGTCACTCATTGAGTGAGTGTTTTGGGTAAGGGTCCTTGCAGTGGATGTGTGAAAGCTAGTGTCCTTACACAAAAAAAAAAAAAAAGAAAATAGAAAAAAAAGAAAAAATAGTGATTAATTGCTGAGTAAAGTTGTTTAATTCTTGAATTTGGGAGGCTTAAGGATTAGTAATTATGACCAATGTAGGGGAAAGTTGAACAGAGAGCCTAATAAAGTTGATCCGGGCTTAGTAAAAATGGAGGGAACATAGGTTAATCACACACACACGTAGGAACACTTAGGAAAAGTTTTAAATTACTTGCTGAAGTGTTATGTTTGAGTGTTTCATGTGATTGCCAAATTTTCTCTTAAATCTTTGAGGCTTGAATCAAATGTATGTATAAGAACAATCTCATGTTTATTTCTTTTTGCTCGGGACTAGCAAAACTTTAAGTTTGGGGGTGTTTGATAGCACACAAAATGTGTTATCCTTAGGCTTAATTATTGCTAGTTTTATGATGATTTCAGGGCTTTTACGTGGTTAAATCACTTAATTTCAGGTTAAGAGCTTAAACAGGACAATTGGAGACATTTTGGATGACTCGGGGTGAAAACGAGGCTATTTGGAGCTAAAAATAACATCAATTGGAAGTAGAAGGATTAATCGAAGCTTGAAGACCCAAGGTGATGGCATTCCAACGCCATGCAGAGCGTTGCAACGCCGTGATTGCAACTTTGAGGCGTTAAAGATCACTGCCGATAGCGTTGCAACGCTACTTTGCAACGTCACAACGCTATCTCGATAAGAGAATACGCTGAAGACCCGTGCAGGTAGCGTTGCAACGCTGCCTTGCAGCATCGCAACACTACTTAGATAGAGAGGCGGGCGCGTTAGGGTAGCGGTGTTGCAACGCTGCCAGCGTTGCAACTCCATCGATACTTTCCATATAAACCATGCGGTTAGGGTACAACGTTGCAACGTTGTCCCTAGCGTTGCAACGCTGTGTCGTTGATGCCTATAAATACAACGTTATTCCTTCAGGCAAAGGGAGCTGAATTTGATAGACTTTTGATCCTAATTTCGAAATACCCTCTGTAAGAAGAGAAAAGAGAGTGTTTCTTGGGAGCCAAAGCATTCGTGGAGGTTTGAGATCGACACGGGAGCTCGGAGACGAAGGACCGACATCGACACTTAAGTTTAATTTCTCTTTCTTTTAGATTGTAACACCGTTTTAAGACATTTTCTACACTTTTAGTTTGGGTTTCTTGTGATTTAGAGTAGCTAATTGTTGTAGTTATTGAGTTGCATGTTAAGACTTGTTTCCCATGTATTGAATTATGTTTTGACATTTATTTTTGGCAATTCATTCTTTAACTCTTTGATATTGTTGGTTTAAGTGGACTCGAGAGATAAAATTTAGATTAGAGCAAAGTTGTCAAAATCATTAGAAGTCTGGCATGAGAATGACCTAGAAGTCTGGCATGAGAATGACCTAGAAGTCTAAGGGAAACACATAAAGAAGTTGCTTAATGCCCGTGCATGTTGTAGGTTCATATGGAGACTATAGAATTTATTGCATTTGCGAGGCTCACTAAGAATCGAGAGATCTTCTTGAGTATTCTACTTCTTGTTTATAAAGTCATCACATTAGTTCATTGCATGTGTTAATTAAGTCATTAACTTGTGAAGTCAATTTCCTTTTAAATCTATCAATTCGTGTCTTCACTTGTTTGTTTGTTGTTTGTCTTTACTTTCATCACCTATCCATGTTATGTTTCTTTAGCTAAAATTGAGAATTAGTATCTTGGTAATTAATTAATCTAGAAACCCATTCCCGAGGACGATACTTGGACTATTAAATCACTATACTAAAACTTGACCCGTACACTGGCGATATTGCAATATAATTTTACGCAACAACTAGTCAAAGAGCAACCCCACACTGACAGGAGTGCGTAATACGCTCAGGATTAAGGACGAGTCAGTAATGGTCATCTACGAATTTATTAGTCTTAATCTGTTAAAGGTGTTGCATCAGTTGGTCTAATAATTCACGGTTTGGTCTTGTGCAATCTCATTGCACAGGATGTACCCTCTCGCATGTCAACTACATGAACGAGATGGATTGCCTCGTTTGTATCCAATAAGAAGTGGGCCGCATCCAGAGTGTTGCAAGAATGTCGTTCCCAACCCTATCCTTATACTGTAGACCATTCGGGTCACTAACTCAAAAGTGATCCTACCTATGTGTTCACTACACACCGTTCAAGTTCTCATAAGTATGACCTTGAAGCTTAGTTTATTGGATTAAGTTTATAAAATATGAGATACAAAGTTTGAATAACAAATAACTTTTATTTATTAATACAAGAACTATTAGAAACGACACGAGCTTAGGGCATACACCCCAACACCACTACACGAGCTGAGACGAGGTCCTCCGTTTCTACCTTGACGTCATCTCACCCTCTTCAAGCTCCCTGAAGGAACTAATTCCCTATAAAGAAGAACAAACATGATTAGTGACCCCTGAATCCAGTATCCAGGTGAAGTTATCATTTTCCACTAAACAAGTTTATAGAACAAACAAATCTAATTTATCTTTCTTCTCCTTGAGCTCGACTAGGTACTTTGGGCAGTTGCGCTTCCATTTGATGAAATCAAATCCCGCAACGAAAGCGAATTGAATCGCGTGTTCTCATGTTTTGTTACATAAATCGGACAAAAAACATGAAACTGCAACGATTAAGCATAAATTAAGAATATGGTTAGCATATTATTATCTTTGTAGATCTAAATCTTTTAGTGCTCCTTGCTCCTCATGATCTCACGTTCTCAACGATCCCGCCACAATCAATCTCACCACTAGATCTTCTTTGTGGGATTCCTCTTTTGGAGTTAGGAGAATATGAGAGAAGAAGTGAAAACACTTTCCACAAGGGGAGAGCACTAGGGTTTTTCTTATGGATTGCATTCACAAAATGTGCAACTCATGCATATATTTATAGGGAAATAGGATGAAAATTTCCATCCTATCCCTATAGTACTCTCACTATGTATTTGCAAATCATATTTCCATATTTACATAATTATAAGGTATCTCCCATTTTAGTATATAGTTTATTGTGAATCAAATTATCATTAAACTATATTATATAAATTATATCACATATAATTGACATATCTCATCATGTATCAAATTGAGCTCTAATGATACGATAATAATCGATCAAACTCTTTGATCTAATTAATCAACATTCATTAACTACGAGTCACTCTACTATAGACTCATAGCTGCACTCTCCTCACTGTACATTGTGTTGTGTCCATTGATATAATCAATACTTGTGAGTTGACCATTCAAAGGTTGTTCGTAACCACAGCTGGGTCAAATTACCGTTTTACCCCTGTGATTACCTCTTGCTCCTTAAACACTACTGATCCTCTAATGAACAACAAATCTATGGTCCTACGATAAACATAATCCATCTTAGGCCAGTTAAAGGGCGGGACCCCGTTGTTCAAGACCTGGATTCAGTTCTTAAGAGAAAAACCTATTTGATTCCCTAATTAAGGAATGAGTGAATTTCATCTTGCAAAGTTAAGTTCCCAGCTACTTACAAGGTTCTGTCCCTGAGAAGGTAGACATATTGAGTCTGTTGGGATTTGTGCCCTAAAACTCGTACTTTGTAATTATGTTCTAATTAATGTAATAAAGTGTTATTATTTCAATAAAGTGTTATTGCTCATTTTCTACGAGTTTGCCTTTATTTAAACCCTAAATCCAATAAACTAAACATCCAAGGTTGTTAAATGAATCTTTAACTGAATGTAATATACATAAAAAGGATCTCGCTTGAGATAATCTGACCTAAAGGGTCTATAGTTAGAGGATAAGGTTTGGGTACCTTACCCTGGTTAAACTATGGATGTGGCCAACTTTGTATTTGATACAATCACTGTGATCCTAACGTGTTCGTGTAGATGACATGTGAGTGGGGATATCCTATGTAATGAGATTACATAAGACCGGACCACAAAATAGTAACCTCTAGCTATAACTCCGTTGACTAGTTAGGTTTCTATTTCACTAGGATGACCTAGGCAACTTGATCTCAATCTCGATCAAAGTTACGAACTCCTGCTCGCGAGGGATTGTCCTTTGACTAGTATGGGTGAGAGTGGCGGATTCGCCGACTCAATATGCCTACCTTCTTGGGGACAAGACCGAGTGAGCGGCTGGGAACTTAACTTAGCAAGATGGAATTCACTCCTTCCCGCCTACTAGGGTAAGTAGAGGAATGTTCCCTTAAGTGGTGTCTCCGGGACTTGAACAAAGGGCCCGACCCTCTCATTGGCCCGAGAGGGACTCTGTTTGTTGGTAGGACCACAAACAAATTGTTCATTAGAGGAGCACTGGTACTTAAGGCATAAGATGTAACCCAGGGGTAAAACGGTAATTTGACCCAGCTGGTATTACGAACATTCGTGAAGGATTGACTTGTTGTTATTGGTCAATATCCATGGACACAGAAATATATCTGCAGTGAGAAGAGTGCAGTTGTGGGACTTTAGTGGAGTGTTCCCACAGTTAACGAATGTTGATTGGGAGGTTAATGAGATTAACCGAGCAATATCGTATCGTTGGAGCTTCTGATCTGTAGGTCCATTAGGTCCACCTTCTAGCTCATAAAGGGTTCTTAGATCATTTGAATTTGAAATGTTCAAATTCATTAGGGAATATATTTAATGTATATTGATACGATATAATATATAGTTTGGAACTATATATTATAAATTTAATGTGAATAGGATTCATATTAAATTACTTGAGAGAATTAAATATTTGAAAGAGTTCAAATATTAAATTTAAATGTGAATGTGATTCATATTTGAAAACTATAGGTTAAAACATAATGTTCATGAGATGTACATTAAACTATAGGTTAAAGGGTAAAATGATTAAATATGATTTAATCAATTTAATTAATATTATAATTGAATTAAATATGATTTGATTTAATGTTATTAATTAATATTTGATTAATTAATATAATATTAATTGGGAACGTGTCACGAGGACACGTTCCCACTACTCCTCAACTCTCCCTCGATAGGGAGTGGGGAGTTGCCCATTAAAGCTTCTTCTTCTCCTGGTGAGAAGGAGAACAGATTTTTGATCGATCATTTTGGTGTTCTTACAGAAGAAAAATTTCTCTCTCAATCAAAAATTCCCTTCACATTCCAAAAGTTGGAATCCTTCCCACCAAGGAGGATCTAAGTATTCATAGACATAGGAGGTGATCCAAGTGGTGGTGTTGCCGCACGAGAGAAAAAAAGAGAAGTTCCTTTGTTGTTTGTCTTCGCTTGGAGCAAGAAGTTGCTGTTGGAGAAAGTCTACAAAGGTAATTCTTCTTTCTCTCCTTTAGTTTAAACGTTAAACTTGTAGCATGTTTGTATGCATTTAATCCATGCCTAATAGGATTAGAATATATGCTTGTTCTGTATTTTTGGGGTCAATGTCTTTGGTTTTTGTTTTAGCAAAACAATCAAGCAAATTAACGATCCCAATCACGTTTTACTACTCAAGGAGATCGATCTCCATCAATTGGTATCAGAGCAATGCTTGTATTGTTTTGTTTTGAAACAAAATTGCATTGATTTTGGTGGGAATTGCTTTGGTTTCTTTATAAAACTAGTTTAGGAATGTTTTGGCCTTAGTTTACTTCTTTTTTTGTTCAAATTGGATGTAAAGGCCCCTGCGTTTTTGGGCATAAAGTGCAAAATTGAGTCTATAATTGAGTTACGAGTCGTTCGGGACAAGTTTCATTCCATTTGGTTGAGAATCAAGGAGAAATTGAAGTTTGAAGTCATTGTGTTCGTGGAAGAAGAAGGTCGCTGCCGCCAAGCCAGAGTTGCAACCCTACCACCGGCGGCGTTACCAACGCTTGCTCATCAGCGTTACACGCTGAAGAACAATGTCGTCGCAACGCCAGCGCTCCCTATCGACGCGCGCGCTCAAGGGTCGGGGCGTTACCGTAACGCCCGCCAGCGTTAACGCCATCCCGATAGCGCGCGTGTGCGAGGATCTTTGCGCAGCGCGTTACAACGCTAGCATCAACGCTGCAACGCCGTGAGATTTGTTCAAGCGGCGAAATGACCGCTTCGAGCTGGTTCGTTATTTTTGGTCCTACGAGCGATTCAAGGCCGGCCAGGTGTTTTTGGATCGGTTTCATGAAATAAATTAATGTAATTTTTTTTTTTGCACTTTAGGGGCCAAATTATTCCTAAGTTTCTGACTTTTATCTATATGAATGTCATTTAGATTATTCCCACCTTAGGATAAGCATGCTCATGCATTTTATTTATATAAATGTTATATGAATATGGTTTAATGCATGACTAATTTATTTTTCCATGAGTAATTAATTATAAGTGTTATGATTAGATTATATGGAAAATAAATTGCATGGAGCATGAAATTACTTAGTTTAAAATAAATGTTATTTTTGTTTAAGTAATTTTATAATTCAAGTAGTTGAATTTCTCATATATAACTCCAATTAGAATGTTGATTGTTGGATTTATAATATAGTCTCTTTATCATAGGTTAATTATTAAAATTTATAAAAGTTATAAATTAAAGGGGTTTTAGAAACCATAACCTATAATAAAGAAATGCATGCAAACATAGGAACTTGGGTTAAATTTAATTAGTTTTAAATCGTTTAAAATTAATTTAGACCTAAGTTTCAATTTCTATTAGGATTAGAAATAAGTCTTACGTAGTATTTTAAATAGTTTAAAACATAGTAGGACTTTAGGACTTTGGTTATAAGGGAACTCTACCGGTGAAGTTCTGTCTAAGGCTGGGGGTACTTAAGTTGATGGTTAAAGGAACACCTCCTACCTGGGAACAGACCCAGAACCTGAGTTGAATTAACCTCAGTTCTGTTTTATCTCTAGGTAATTAAAATGTTTATTGACCTAGACATAAAGTTTTAAGACCTAGTTATAATAGTTATAATAGGCATAGACTTAGATAGATTCTTTTAGCCAGAATCCGACTAAGTTAAATCCATACCCTGATTTTAGGAACTTCAGTGGGAGAAAACGAGATGTTCGCATCGGATTTACTCTCACATCCTCAAGAGTTCACACCGTGAGTTCCATGCTCGGCTACGTGGCGTCAATAGGGCGTCCCCTTACGGTATGTGTTTGTATGGTTCAATACCAAGGTGAATGAGGGAAGTATCCATAGTAAATAGGAGCAGGACGCGTGTGAACGTATCCTACGGTCTCCTCCATTAGGTCGCACCGTGAGATTTCTATAGTCCGCCTGCTAGGTTGTCCTGGAACAGCCAAACCCTACGGAGGGCCTGACTATAGGGATCGGAACACCGCGAACTCCAGAAATGGATAGGGTCTCTTAGGTTGTTTGCCAGCAGTTGTCTTTCTTAATAGTAGTATGTTGGCTCGGACCTATTGGATCTGAAAATGGTAGGGTTACATTTACGGGATGAGTTAAGTTAGTTAACAAGTCCTTGATCAAACAAACGGTAGCTAAGGACCATTGGGACATGAGATGTTCGTAGTGGGAATTGGTGAGAAGGTCTCAATTCAAGGGAGGAATGACCGACACTTGAAGCGGAGGCTTTTGTTCTAAACCCTTGAAGTATCGTTGCAAAATTAAGGTTTAACTTAAACAAAGTGAGTTTTAGTTTAAACACTAGGGTTCTTTAATAATTTTGCTAAATTAGATTGGTTTTTACAGTTGGGTTTAAAGGCATAACTAATTAGAACTATTTTGGATTTTCACATGTCGTCCTCAATAATAGCCTTACTTAAAAGCGACCGCTTAATCGGTGAGAATTTTACTACGTGGAAGTCCAACTTGAATACGATTCTCGTTGTAGACGACCTTCGGTTCGTACTAACTGAGGAATGTCCTCAGATTCCTGCTCGTAACGCTTCTCAATTTGTTAAGGAGGCGTACGACCGCTGGATCAAGGCCAATGATAAGGCCAAGGTCTACATTTTGGCTAGTGTTTACGAAGTTACGCGAAAAAGCGCGAGCATGGTCTCACTCGTGAGATCATGAGTTCACTCAGAGGAAATGTTTGGACAACCGTCTCGGGCCAGATTCGGCATGAATCCTCAAATACGCTTATAACTCCCGTATGAAGGAGGGGCCGCCGGTGAGAGAACATGTTCTTGATCTGATGGTCCATTTCAACGTGGCTGAGAAGAACGGAGCGGTCATTGACGAGCAAAGTCAGGTATCGTTCATCCTGGAATTTCTTCTGAAGAGTTTCCTGCAATTCCGCAGCAATGCGGTGATGAACAAGATAAAGTATAACCTGACTACTCTCCTTAATGAACTACACACTTTCCAGTCTCTTTTTTGAAGAGTAAGGGACAGTGATGGAGAGGCAAATCTGTTTGCCCATTCCGAGAAGGTTTCGTATGGTTCATCCTCCGGGACTAAGTCTCAGAATCTTCTTCTGGGCTTAAGAAGACCCAAAAGAAGAAAATAGGAGGGAAAGGGAAGGCACCTGCTGCTGACAAGGGCAAGGGAAAAGCCAAGCTTGCAGATAAAGGAAAGTGTTTCCACTTCAACATGGATGGGCACTGGAAGAGAAACTGCCCAAAATACCTTGCTGAGCTCAAAGAGAAGAAAGGTAAATTAGATTTACTTGTTCTTGAAACATGTTTAGTGGAAAATGATAATTTAACCCGGATACTTGATTCAGGAGCCACTAATCACGTTTGCTCTTCCTTTCAGAAAACTAGTTCCTTCAAGGAGCTTGAAGAGGGTGAGATGACGCTCAGGGTCGGAAAGGGAGACGTCGTCTCAGCTCGTGCAGTGGGAGATGCCAAGTTATTTTTCGGAGATAGATTTATTTTAATGAAAAATCTGTATATAGTTCCTAAGCTTAAAAGGAACTTAATTTCTATCTCTTGTTTAGTAGAACTTGGATATTGTATTTCTTTTTCTGTTAATGAAGCGTTCATTTTGAAAGAGGGTGTCAATATATGTTCTGCTAAATTGAAAAATGGCTTGTATGTACTGAAACCGAATAAAACCAAAGCAATTTTAAATCATGAGATGTTAAAAATGCTAGTACTCAGAATAAAAGGCAAAGAATTCTCCAAATAATAATACCTATCTGTGGCATCTTAGACTTGGTCATATTAATCTCAACCGGATTGAGAGACTCTCTAAGAATGGACTTCTAAGCAAGTTAGAAGATGATTGTTTACCGCAAGTCTTGCTTGGAAGGTAAAATGACCAAACGACCTTTTACTGGAAAAGGTTACAGAGCCGTAGAGCCTCTAGAACTTGTGCATTCGGATCTTTGTGGTCCGGTGAATGTTAAAGCTCGAGGAGGGTACGAATATTTCATCACTTTCATAGATGATTATTCGAGGTATGGTTATCTATACCTAATGCATCACAAGTCTGACGCTCTTGAAAAGTTCAAAGAGTATAAGGCTGAAGTAGAGAATGCATTAGGGAAAACCATTAAAACACTTCGATCCGATCGAGGTGGAGAGTATATGGATTTGAGATTCCAGGACTATATGATAGAACATGGAATCAAATCTCAACTCTCAACACCTAATACACCACAGCAAAATGGTGTGTCAGAAAGGAGAAATAGAACCTTGTTAGATATGGTTCGTTCTATGATGAGCTATGCTCAATTGCCTGTCTCGTTTTGGGGATACGCAGTAGAGACTGCAATTCAAATCTTGAACAGTGTTCCATCAAAAAGTGTTTCAGAAACACCTTTTGAACTTTGGAAGGGGCGTAAACCTAGTTTACAACACTTCAAGATTTGGGGCTGTTCGGCACACGTGATCGTGACAAATCCAAAGAAACTGGAACCTCATTCAAGTTTGTGCCAATTTGTTGGCTATCCCAAAGAAACGAGAGGTGGTCTTTTCTACGACCCACAAGAAAACAAGGTGATTGTATCGACAAACGCTACATTCTTGGAGGAAGATCACATGAGGAACCATAAACCGCGTAGTAAATTAGTACTAAATGAAGCTACACATGAACCAACAAGAGTTGTTGATCAAGCTGGACCTTCATCAAGAGTTGATGGAGAAGTCAGCACCTGAAGTCCGTCTCGTCCTTCTCAATCATTGAGAATACCTCGACGCAGTGGGAGGGTTGTTTCCCAACCTGACCGCTACTTGGGTTTAGCTGAAACTCAAGTTGTCATACCTGATGACGGCGTAGAAGATCCATTGTCTTATAAACAGGCAATGAATGACGTAGACAAGGACCAATGGATCAAAGCCATGGACCTTGAAATGGAGTCAATGGACTTCAATTCATTATGGGAACTTGTAGACCAACCTGAAGGGGTTAGACCCATAGGGTGTAAATGGATCTATAAGAGAAAGAGAGATGCCACGGAAAGGTGCAGGACCTTTAAGGCTAGACTTGTAGCAAAGGGTTTTACCCAAAGGGAAGGAGTTGACTATGAAGAAACTTTTTTCCCTGTTGCTATGCTGAAGTCTATAAGAATACTCTTGTCCATAGCCGCGTTTTATGATTATGAAATTTGGCAAATGGATGTCAAGACTGCCTTTTTGAATGGTAATCTTGACGAGAGCATCTATATGTCTCAGCCCGAAGGGTTCATAGCACAAGGTCAGGAGCAAAAAGTTTGCAAGCTTAATCGATCCATTTATGGATTGAAACAAGCATCAAGATCTTGGAATATAAGATTTGATATCGCGCGATCAAGTCTTACGACTTTGACCAAAACGTTGACGAGCCTTGTGTTTACAAGAGGATCGTCAACGACAAAGTAGCTTTGTTAGTACTTTATGTGGATAATATCCTACTCATTGGGAATGATGTAGGATACCTAACTGACATAAAGAATTGGCGGGAAGGAGTGAATTCCATCTTGCTAAGTTAAGTCCCCAGCAGCTCACTCGGTCTTGTCCCCAAGAAGGAAGGCATATTGATTCGCCGACTCAATATGTCTACCTTCTTGGGGACAAGACCGAGTGAGCGGCTGGGGACTTAACTTACCAAGATGAAATTCACTCATTCCCGCCTACTAGGGTAAGTAGATGAATGTTCCCTTAAGTGGTGTCTCCGGGACTTGAACAGAGGGCCCGACCCACTCATTGGCTCGAGAGGGACTTCTGTTTGTTAGTAGGACCACAAACAAATTGTTTATTAGAGGAGCACCGGTACTGGTACTTGAGATTCATATTTGAAAACTATAGGTTAAATTTTAATATACATAAGATGTGCATTAAAACAATATGTTAGAGGGAAAATGATTAAATATGATTTAATCATATTTTAAATATAAGATATTTAATTTGATTTTGATTTAATTTGATTTAATTAAAATATAAATATATATATAATTAAATAAGATCTAATTATTAATTATTTATTGAATTAATTAATTAATCAATAATTAAATTATTTAATTATTATTTTAATAATAGGAACGTGCCACATTGACACGTTCCCACAAACTCCTTCCACTCCCCATCGATAGGGAGTGGGGAGTTACCCTCTAGAGTTTTCTTCTTCACCTTTGGAAGAAGACACTAATTGATCGAGAAATTTAGATTGCTAAAGAAATCCTCTCACTCTCAACAAAATTCCCTTCTCCTTCTTTCCAACTGTTGGAACACCTTCCCACCAAGGTTAATTTAAGTAGATACTCAGAGATATAGGAGGTTTTCCTTTTTGGTGGTGTCCTGTTGAAAACAGATAAGATTCCTTGTTTGGTGTTGCTGTAGATTCCAAGGAGCAACGAGTTGCTGTGGAAATTCGAAACTACAAAGGTAATTTCTTACTTTTAGTTTAAACTTTTACAACATGTGTTTGCATGATTAGTTCCATGCTTAATCTAATTAAATTAGAATTGCTTATTTTTTGTAATTTTTCCAATGTACTGGTATTTCTAATAAAGCAAAACAAACGCGCAATTACGATTTTAATCACGTTTCCGCTACTCAAGGGGATCAAATCTCCATCAATTGGTATCAGAGCAATGCTTGTTTTGTTTTGGTTGAAACAAATTTGCATTGGATAGGTGGGATTTGCATTTGGTTTGCTGTAAAACTATTTAGGAAATATTTTGCCTTAGTTTCATTTCGATTTGATCAAATTAAATGTAAAGGGCCCTGCATTTTGGGCAAGTAAGTGCATAATCGAGTCTGTAAAGTTGTTATGAGTCATTCATGACTGATTTCATGCAATTCGGATGAGTATCAGGGGAGAAATCACTATTGGAAGTTGTTGTTTTCGAAGGGACAAGCTACTGGCAGACCAGTAGCGTTGCAACGCCGTTCATCAGCGTTGCAATGCTGATGAACGACATCGCAACGTCGAAGCTCCTATCGATACGAAGATTCGAGGGGTCAGCAGCGTTGCAATGCTATCTCGATGTCAGGTGCGCGCGCGAGATGAGGCGGCGTTGCAACGCTCTCCTCAGCGTTACAACGCCGTGACGACAACCTGAAGGAGCAGACTGGTTAAGAAGCGGTTTGAGTCGAGTTTGGTCCGGTTTGAGCGGTCTGAGCCTGGTTCAAGGAGTTTTGGATCGGTTTTGTAATAAAATTAGTGTAATTTTATTATTTTTGCACTTTAGGGGCCAAAGTTTTTCGATTTTACGGCTATTTTCTTTATGAATGTCATTTAGAATATTTCCCTCATTAGGATAAGCATGTTCATGCATTTTTTTATTTGTATAAGTGTTATATAAATATGGTGGAAATACATGATTTAATTTATTTTTTATGAGTAATTAATTATAATTGTTATAATTAGATTATATGGAAAAGAGCATGGAGCATGAAATTACTTAGTTTAAAATAAATGTTATTTTATTTAAGTAATTTGTTTTATTCAATTAGTTGAATGTCATTTCTAATTCCAATTTGAAATCGTTTGTTGGTTTTATAATATAGTTCACCGTTATAGGTTAATTATTAAAATTTATAAAAGTTATAAAAAGGGGCTTTAGAAACCATTACCTAAATGAAATTAGTTTAAAATTGTTTAAAATTAATTTAGACCTAAGTTTAATTTCTAATACGATTAGAAGTTAGTCTTACATAGTATTTTAAATAGTTGAAAATATAGTAGGACAATAGGACATTGGTTATAAGGGAAATCTACTAATGATGTTCTGTCTAAGGCTGGGGGTACTTAAGCTGACGGTTAACGGAACACCTCCTACTTGAGAACTAACCTGGAACCTGAGTTGAATTAACCATAGTCTTGTATTATATCTAGGTAATTAAAATGTTTATTCACCTAGACATAAGGTTAAAAGACCTAGTTATAAAAGTTATAATAGGCATAGATTTAGATAAATTCTTTTAACCAGAATCCGACTAAGTTAAGCCTATACCCTAACCTTAGGAGTTTCAGTGGGAGAAAACGAGGTGTTCTCATCGAATTTACTCTCATGTCCTCAGGAGTTCACATTGTGAGTTCCATGCTCGACTACGTGGCGTCAATAGGGTGTTCCCCCTGCGGTAAGTGTTTGCATGGTTCAATACCAAGGTGAATGAGAGAAGTATCCATAGTAAATGGGAACAGGACGCGTGTCAACATATCCTACGGTCTCCTCCATTAGGTCGCATCGTGATATTTCTATAGTCCGCCTACTAGGTTGTCTTGGAACAACCAATCTCTACAGAGGGTTTGACTATAGGAGTCAGAACACCGCGAACTCTAGAAATGGATAGGGTCTCTTAGGTAATTTTCCAACAGTTGTCCTTCTTAATAGTAGTCTGTTGGCTCGGACCTATTGGATCTGAAAATGGTAGGGTCACATTTACGGGATAAGTTAAGCTAGTTAACAAGTCCTTGACCAAGCAAACGGTAGCTAAGAATCATTGGGACCTGAGATGTTCTGGTAGTGAGAATTAGCTGAGATATTCTGAATTCAAGGGAGGAGTGACTGACCACCCAACGGTGGCTTTTATTCTAAACCCTTGAAGTAACGTTGAAAAATTAAAGGTTTAATTTATACACTAGGGTTCTTTAATAATTTTGCTAAAATTGATTGGTTTTTAATGGGTTAAAGGCATAACTAATTAGAACTATTTTTTAAATTTCAGCATGTCGTCCTCTATAATAGCCATACTCAAAAGCGAACGTTTAACTGGCGAAAATTATACTATGTGGAAGTCCAACCTGGATGGATTCTGGTTATGGATGACCTTCGATTTGTAATAATTGAGGAATGACCTCAAATCCCTGGTCAAAACGCACCTCAATCAGTTAAGGATGTGTTTGACTGCTGGTCCAAGGCCAATGAAAAGGTCAAGGCCTACATCCTGGCTAGCATATCTGATGTTTTGGCCAGGAAGTTGGAGGGAATGGTCTCAGCTCGTGAGATCATGGGTTATCTGCAGAGTTTGTCTGGACAACCGTCTAAACAAACTCGGCACGAATCCCTCAAGTACGTTTATAACGCGCGCATGAAGGAAGGAACTTCAGTGAGAGAACATGTTTTCGATCTAATAGTTCACTTCAACGTGGTCGAAATGAACGGAGCAGTCTTGGATGAGCAAAGTGAGGTATTGTTTATCGTGGAATCTCTTCCGAAGAGTTTCCTGCCATTCCGCAACAATGCGGAGATGAACAAAACGGAGTATAACCTGACTTCCCTCCAAAATGAATTGCAGACTTACCAGTCTCTTATGGATAATAAGAGACAAGTTGATGGAGAGGCAAATCAGTTTGCCCATTCCAAAAGGGTCTAGATGGGCTCATCCTCTGGAACCAAGCCGTGCGGTTCTTCTTCTGGGATTAAGAAGACTTGAAAGAAGAGGAAAAAAGGAAAATGGAAAGCTTCTGCTACTGCAAACGTTGAGCTCAAGGAGAAGAAAGGTAAATTTGATTTACTTGTTCTTGAAACTTGTTTAGTGGAAAATGATGATTTTACCTAGATACTTGATTCAGGAGCCACTAACCATGTTTGTTCTTCATTACAGGAAACTAGTTCCTTCAAGGAGCTCGAAGAGGGTGAGATGATGCTCGTGGTCGTGCACTGAGACGCGTCGTCTCACTGTGCAAGATGGGGAGATGGCAAGCTATTTTTTAGAGATAGAGTTTTATTTTTAGAAAATTTGTACATAGTTCCTAAGATTAAGAGGAATTTTATATCTATCTCTTGTCTAATTGAATGTGGATATTGTATTTCTTTTTTTAATTAATGAAGCGTTCATTTCGAAAAAGGTGTCAAAATTTGTTCTGCTAGATTAGAAAACGACTTGTATGTACTTAAACCGAATCAAACTAAGGCAATTTTAAATCATGAGATATTTAAAACTGCGAATACTCAAAGTAAAAGGCAAAGAATTTCTCCAAATAATAATACATATCTTTGACATCTTAGACTTGGTTTTATAAATCTCAACTGGATTGAGAGACTATCAAAGAATGAACTTCGAAATAAATTAGAAGATGATTCTCTACCTCCTTGCGAATCATGCTTGGAAGGTAAAAGGACTAAGCAACCTTTTTCTTGAAAAAGTTATAGAGCCAAAGAACCCTTAGAACTTATACATTAGGATCTCTGTGGTCCGGTGAATGTTAAAGCTCGAAGAGGGTACGAATATTTCATCTCTTTTATAGATGATTATTTGAGGTATGGTTATTTATACCTAATGCATCATAAGTCTGAGGCTCTTGAAAAGTTCAAAGAGTATAAAACTGAAGTAGAGAATGCATTAGGGAAAACCATTAAGGCACTTCGATCCGATCGAGGTGGAGAGTACATGGATCTAAGATTCTAGGACGATTTGATAGAACATGGAATCCAATCTAAACTCTCGGAACCTAATACACCTCGGCAGAATGGTGTATCTGAAAGGAGAAATAGAAACTTGTTAGACATGATTCGATCAATGATGAGCTATGCTCAATTGCTTGCCTTGTTTTGGGGTTACACAGTGGAGATTGTGGTTCAAATCTTGAACACTGTTCCATCAAAGAGTGTTTCATAAACACCTTTTGAGTTATAGAAGGAGTGTAAACCTAGTTTACAACACTTCAAGATTTGGTTTGTCCGGCACACGTGCTGGTGACAAACCCAAAGAAATTGGAATCTCGTTCAAGATTATGCTAATTTGTTGGCTATCCCAAAGAAATGAGAGGTAGTCTTTTCTACGACTCACAAGAAAATAAGGTGATTGTATCGACAAATGCCACTTTCTTGGAGGAAAGTCACATGAGAAACCATAAACCACGTAGTTGAAGGGATCAAATCCTGTAGCGGAAGCGATTGTGAATCGCGTGTTCATGATTTTGTTATGCAGACTTCATTCAAGAAAAAAATAGCTAAGATTAAGCATGTAATATAACATAGGACAACAAGTAATATACCTTTGAAGATTGCTTTCTTCACGAGCTTCTTCTCCCACGATCACGATCTCAGCAACACGAACCCGAACGT
The DNA here is from genome assembly GCA_036507285.1 of Trichosanthes cucumerina. Lineage (NCBI taxonomy): Eukaryota > Viridiplantae > Streptophyta > Magnoliopsida > Cucurbitales > Cucurbitaceae > Trichosanthes > Trichosanthes cucumerina. Next base: position 22,463,572 of record CM071841.1, read on the forward strand.
ATGAAGATTCACCACTAGATCTTTTCCATTGTTCTCTAGGTGAGGGAGGAAGGTGAGTACCTTTAGGATGAGATGTGGAGGTTTGAGAGAGGTTTTGTTTGGAACTCTTTCCAACACAAAAAATGGAACTCTAGGGTTATATGTCAAAAGCCTTTTTTTTCAAAGTTGCATCACATGCAACTATTTATAGGGAAATACGATGGAAATTATCATCATATCCCTCCTTCATTCTCTCATTAGTATTATATTTAATATGTGAATCTAATTCACATTAAAACCATATATTATATCGATCAATTATATCACATATAATTGATATAACACCTCATATATGAAATTGAACATTTCAATCTCATTCCTAACTTTATACCCTCAGTATTACCATGTTGAGCCAATGGAGGGACCTAATGGACCTACAGTTCATGAGCTCCAATGATGTGAGATTAACTGATCAAACTCTTTGATCAAGTTAATCAATATTCATTAACAACAAATCACTCCACTATAGACTTGTAGCTACATTCTCCTCACTGTAGATTATATTGTGTCCATTGATATAATCATTACCCATGAGTCGACCCATCACAGGTTGTTCGTAATCACAGTTGGGGCAAATTACCGTTTTACCCCTGTGATTACCTCTTTGTTCCTTAAGCACTAGTGATCCTCTAATGAACGAAAAGTCTATGGTCCTACCATAAGCTCATGCCCTCTTAAGCTAGTTTAGAGGGCGGGGCCCCGTTGTTCAAACTTGAACTCAGTTCTTAAGGGAACAACCTATCAAATTCCTTAGTGTAGAAATGAGTGAATTCCATCTTGCATAATTAAGTCCTCAGCTACCTACGAGGTTGTGTCTCTGAGAAGGTAGGCTTATTGAGTCGGCTACAGGCCACTCTCACCCATACTAGTCTAAAGACAAACCCTTATAAGCAGGAGTTCTTTACTTGCTCAGGATTCAGGTCGAGTCACTAATGACCATCTACAAATTATCAGTTTATCCTGTTAACGACGCTATACTAGTCAGACTTATAATTTGTAGTCCGGTCTTGTATGAACTTTTCATACAGGATGCCCCCACTCGCATGTCACAACATGAATGAGTTGGATTACCTCATTTGTACTAACTACAAAGTGGGTCGCATCCATGGTGTTACCAGAATAGATTTCCAACCATATTCTTATACCATAGACCATTTAGGTTATATTCTTGAACACAATCCAAATAGTGTCTACTACACTGATGTTCAAGATATATTATCACCTTGGAGCTTAGTTAATTGGATTTATAAAGCGAGAATATTATTTTATTAAAACAAATAACTCTTTATTTATTTTATCAAAATTACATAAGTTTTAGGGCACATATCCCAACAGTAGTAAGTTAGTATTAAATGGAGCTACAGATGAGTCGACAAGAGTTGTTGATCAAGATGGACCTTCATCAAGAGTTGATAAAGAAGTCGACACATTGAGACAGTCTCGTCTTTCTCAATCGTTGGGAATGCCTCGCCGCAGTGGGAGAGTTGTTTTCCAACTTGACCGCTACTTAGGTTTAGCTGAAACTCAAGTTGTCATACCTGATGACGGTGTAGAGAATCCATTGTCCTATAAACAGACAATGAATGGCGTAGATAAGGACAATTGGATCAAAGCCATGGACCTTGAAATGGAGTCAATGTACTTCAATTCAGTGTGGAAACTTGTAGACCAATGTGAAGGGGTAAGATCCAAAGGGTGCAAAGGGATCTATAAGAGAAAGAGAGATGCAGCCGGAAAGGTACAAACCTTTAAGCAAGATTTGTAGCAAAGAGTTTTACCCAAAAGGAAGGAGTTGACTATGAGGAAACTTTTTTCCCTGTTGCTATGCTTAAGTCTATAAATATGAAATTTGGCAAATGGACGTCCAGACTGCCTTTTTGAATGGTAATTTTGACGAGAGCATCTATATGTCTCAGCTCGAAGGGTTCATAACTGAAGGTCAGGAGCAAAAAGTTTGCAAGCTCAATCGATCCATTTATGGGTTGAAACAAGCATCCAAATCTTGGAATATAAGATTTCATAATGCGATCAAGTCTTATGGCTTTGAGGAACAAAGAGGTAATCACAGGGGTAAAATGGTAATTTGACCTAATTGTGATTACAAACAACATGTGAAGGGTCGACTCATGGGTAATGATTATATCAATGGACACAATATAATCTACAGTGAGGAGAGTGTAGCTACAAGTCTATAGTGGAGTGACTTGTAGTTAATGAATATTGATTAACTGGATCAAAGAGTTTGATCAGTTAATCTCACATCATTGGAGCTCATGAACTGTAGGTCCATTAGGTCCCTTCCTTGGCTCAACATGGCAATATTGAGAGTATAAAGTTAGGAATGAAATTGAAGTGTTCAATTTCATATATGAGGTGTTATATCAATTATATGTGATATAATTGATATAATATATGGTTTTATTGTGAATTAGATTCACATATTAACTATATACTAATGAGAGAATGAATGAGGGATATGATGGTAATTTCTATCCTATTTCCCTATAAATAGTTGCATGAGATGCAATTTTTGGTTAAGGACTTTTGAAAAACCCCCTAAAATTCTCTCAAATTGTGTTGGAAAGAGTTCCAAACACAATTCCATAAGATCACCTCACCTCATCCTAAAATAACCCACCTTCCTCCCTCATCTAGAGAACAACGGAGAAGATCTAGTGGTGGAACTTCACAAGGATCAAGTTGTTGCTGAGATCGTGATCTATTGAGGAGGGATTCGTGAAGAAAGTAATCTTCAAAGGTAACATTTTGTTGTCCTACTTTGTAAAGCATGCGTAATCTTATATGTTTTGTTCTTGAATGAAATCTATGTAACAAAATAAAGAACACGCGATTCACAATCGCTTCCGCCGCGGGATTCGATCCCTTCAAGAGGGTTTACAGTTTGGAGTGGATTTGAAGTGTTCAAATTCATTAAAAAGGTATTTATGTCATTTATATGTGATATGATGGACATAATATATAGTTTAATGTGAATGAGATTCATAATATACTATAGAGTAGCCTAATTGTTTTATTAGAGCTTAATTGGACAAATTGATTTGAGAGAAATTAAATTGAATAAGATTCAATTTTAAATTCCACAATAATACAAATGTGATTTGTATAATAAGGTATGAGATACCTTATGTTATATGATATGCAAATATGATTTGCAAATTATATAGTTGTGGTATTTTGGTGAATTGGTGGAGATTTTAACTCCACCACACACCATTATAAATAGGTGGATTGAAAGTAATTTTGTAAGACTCACTCTCATTTTCTGAAATCCACCAAAAGTGAAAAGTGTTTTCTCTCTAGAATTTTCTCAAATCGCTACATACTTCTCCAACCCCAAAATCCAAAGGGATTCTCACAACTCTCCCACATCCTCCCAAGAATAACCGAGAAGATCAAGTGAAGGTGTCCAATTGATCGGGTTGGTGGTTCGTCATTGGAGACTTCGTTGGATCGTGAGATCGTGACCAGAAGAAAACCACGAAGAAGTGTTCTTCAAGAGATAGGTTTCGATAAACCTTTCTGTTTTTCTTCTCAAAGTGCATGTTTAATCTAGAATGTATGTTGGTGTTGGATTTATGCCCTAAACTTGTGTAATTTTGATCAATTAAATAAAGGGTTATATGTTTCGATAGAATTACAGTCTTGCTTTATAAATCCAATAAACTAAGCTCCAAGGTTATAACATATATCTTGAACATCAGTGTAGTGGACACTATTTGGGTTGAGTTCAAGAATATAACCTAAATGGTCTATGGTATAAGAATAAGGTTGGAAACCTCATTTTGCTAACACCATGGATTCGACCCACTTTGTAATTAGTACAAATGAGGTAATCCAACTCATTCATGTAGTTGACAGGCGAGTGGGGGCATTCAGTATGAAGAGTTCATACAAGACCGGATCAAGAAATTATTAGTCTAACCAAAGTAACACCATCGTTAATGTGGATAAGACTAGTAATTTATAGATGGTCAATAGTGATTCGACCTGAATCCTGAGCAAGTTAAGAACTCCTGCTTATAGGGGTTTGTCCTTAGACTAGTATGGGTGAGAATGGCCTGTAGTTGACTCAATAAGCCTACCTTCTAAGAAACAGAATCTCGTAGGTAGCTGGGAACTTAACTGTGCAAGATGGAATTCACTCATTCCTACATTAAGGAATTAGATAGGTTGTTCCCTTAAGAACTGACTCCAGGTCTTGAACAACGGGACCCCGCCCTCTATGAGGGTATGAGTCTATGGTAGGACCGTAGACTTGTTGTTCATTAGAGGATCAGTGGTGCTTGAGGAACAAAGAGGTAATCATAGGGGTAAAACGATAATTTGACCCAGCTGTAATTACGAACAACCTGTGAAGGGTCGACTCATGGGTAATGACTATATCAGTGGACACAATATTATCTACAGTGAGGATAGTGCAACTAAAAGTCTATAGTGGAGTGACTTGTAGTTAATGAATATTGATTAACTAGATCAAAGACTTTGGTCTGTTAATCTCATATCATTGTAGCTCATGAACTGTAGGTCCATTAGGTTCCTCCGTTGCCTCAACATGGTAATATTGAGGGTATAAAGTTAGGAATGAAATTGAAGTGTTCAATTTCATCTATGAGATGTCATATCAATTATATGTTATATAATTAATATAATATATAGTTTTAATGTGAATTGGATTCACATATTAACTATATATTAAAGAGAGAATGAAAGAGGGATAAGATGGTAATTTTCATCCCTATCTCCTTATATATAGTTGCATAAGATGCAACTAGGTTAAGTTAACCTAAGGCTTTGTTGTGTTGTTGGTAAAGTTCCAAAACACAATCTCTCTCTCTCACAACATCTCATATTACCTAAAGGGAACCCACATTCCTCCCTCACCTAGAGAACAACGGAGAAGATCCAATGGTCGTGTCTTAGTCCGTTCGTGGTTCGTGTTGCTGAGATCTTGATCGTGAGAGAGGAGGAGTACTTGAAGAAAGGTTCTTCAAAGGTAATATTTCTTGCTGTCCACTTAGTATTATATGCTTAATCTATTTGTTTTCGTGCTTGAATGAAATTGTTGTAACTAAATCAAGAGCGCACGATTCAAAATCGCTTCCGCTACGGGACTCGTTTCTCTTCAATTGGTATCAAAGACCAATTGCATTCTTGATTTACGTTCTAGATTTTGCAAGAACGAGGTGGGATTTACTGTTTTTGCATGAGATGTGTAAATGGTTTTGCAAATTAGATGGTTTCAATTTTGGCACTTAGATTTACAATTTCCATTGAATCATTCAGTGTAAGGGCCCGGTGTTTTGGGCATTTTTAATTGTAAATCGAGTCTGTAAGTCCGTGTCGATCGAGGCAAAGTGGTTGCTGAGAAGATCGAAGCGAAAATGAGCAAGGAATAGCGGATTCCATGTGCTGTCTTGTTGGGAGTTTTGTCCTAATCTCGTGTTTGTAAATTACTGTTTGAAATTAATAAGAGTTATTTATTTCGTTACTTTGTGTCTCGCAATATTTACAAACTTTTCCAATAAACTAAGCTCCAGGGTCATTGATTTTATGAGAGAATTAGAACTTGAACGGTATGTAGTGGACACACAAGGAGGATCACGTTCGGGTTAATGACCCCAACGGTCTATAGTATATGGATAGGGTTAGAGACCTAATCCTGGATACACTGTGGATGCGGCCCGCTTTGTATTAGATAGAAACGAGGTGATCTGACTCGTTTATGTGGTTGACATGCGAGTGGGGGCATCATGTGCAATGAGATTGTACAAGACCGGATCGTGAATTATTAGACCTACTGATGTAACACCGCTAATGTAGAGACTAATAACCGTGATGACCATTAGTGAGTCGACACAATCCCGAGCGTGTTACGGACTCACATCATGGGTCCGTCCTTTGACTAGTACGGGTGAGGGTGGTCACAGTTACTCACCCAATATGCTTATCTTCTCAAGGACAGGACCAAGTAGGGAGCTGGGAACTTAACTACGCGAGATGAAATTTACTCGTTCCCGCCTTTAGGGAAACTAGAGGGGTTGTTCCCTTAAGTGCTGTCTCCAGGGCTTGGACAATGGGCGCCCACCTTCTCACTGGCCCTGAGAAGGGTGTTGTGTATGGTTGGACCATCACAATGTGTTGTTCATTATAGGAGCAGTGGGGACTTAAGGAACAAGAAGTAGGCACAGGGGTAAAACGGTAATTTGACCCAGCCGTGTCTGCGAACAACCTGTGAAGGGTCGACTCATGGGCATTGGTTATATCAGTGGACACGTAATATTTTGTACTGACGGGAGTGCAACTACGGGCTATAGTGGAGTGTTACCGTAGCTAATGAATGTTGATTAACCGGGTCAAAGAATTTGACAAGTTAATCTCGGATCATTGGAGCCCGTCACTGTAGGTCCATTAGGTCCCTCGGTTGGCTCAATCTGAGTTAAAAGAAGGGTTAATGTTTTGGTATGAAATTGAAGTGTTCAATTTCAATTAAAGGGCATTTATGTCATTTATATGAGATATGAATGATATAATATATAGTTTAATATGAATGAGATTCATAATAAACTATAGGTTAGCCTAATTGTTGAATTAGGGCTAATTGGAGAAATTAATCGAGAGAAATTAAATTGGATGTGATTCAATTTAATTAATTCACAAATATTGCAAATGTGATTTGCAATATTAGATATGAGATATCTTATATTATATGGTTATGCAAATGAGATTTGCATAACCTATGTTGTGGTAAAGTGGTAATAATGTGGAGATTTTAACTCCATCAATTTCCACTATTTAAACCTTTTGCAAGAAGGGATTAGTAACTCATTCTCTCATTTTTTTTATTTTCATCAAAGAGAAGAGATTAAGAATTCTCTCAACTCTCTCAACTCTCCTCCCTCTCCAAAACACTAGAATCCCACCATTCTCCTTCTTTCCAAAAGAAGAACAACCAAGGTTCCAATTGGTGGTGTCGTATTCTTGTTCGTGGGACTTGTTCGGGATCGTAGAGATCATGATAGTTCGCAAAGTGTTCGTGACCTTTGGAAGAAATATTGAAGAGAGTCTTCAACAAGTAAGTAGAGTTCTTCTTGCTGTAATTTCTTCCTTTTTTACATGTTTAACTTAGATCTAAGGGTTAGATCCTTTTAACAAAAATCATGTAGCGTAATGATACCTTGACGATTTGATCGTCTTCCGCTGCGCGGGGATTTTCATTCCCTTCATTTCTATGTGCAGCGTTGCAACGTTGTTCATTAACGTTGCAACGCTGCGCTTGTAGAAGGAGCGCGCAGGAGACGACAACGTTACAACTGAAGGGATTTTGAATTCCCGCAGCGGAAGACGTTGTGAAACGTCGTTGATCCTTTGTGTAAAACGTGTCTTAAAATTGAATCTATCTCATAGATCCTAGGCTAAACATGAAAATAAGAGAAGAAAACAGTAAGGAATTATAAGATACTTACTTGTTGAAGAACTCTTCTTCAACGCTTTTCTCCTCCGGTCACGATCTCTCTCGATCCAACGATCTCCTCGAACACGATCCTCGATCTGAACAGGGAGACACCTCTAAAATGTCTTCTCGATTGTTCTCGGGAGGTTGAGGGAGAGTGAGTTGGACTCCTTTTGGTTTTGGGTAAGGAGAAGTCTTAGAGAGAATTGAGAGAGAATGAGAGAAAGTCTTTTTGCTCTCTTTGGATGAAAATCTAAAAAATGGCAAATAGCACATCAAAGGCTTCTTGCAAAGCCTTTAAATACTATTGTGTGATGGAGTTAAAACTTCCACCAAATCACAATTTTACCACAACCATATAATGTACAAATCACATTTGCATATTATATAATATAAGGTATCTCATACCTTATTATACAAATCTCATTTGCATAAATGTGGAATTATAAATTGAATCACATTCAATTTAATTTCTCTCAATTCAATTTCTCCAAATAGCACTAATTATTCAATTAGGCTATACTATAGTTTATTATGAATCTCATTCACATCAAACTATATATTATGTCATCTATATCTCATATAAATGACATAAATACCCAAATAATTAGTTTGAACACTTCAAATTCACACCAAACTGTAAACCCTCAATTTGTCCAATTTGACCCAACCGAGGGACCTAATGGACCTACACGTGACGAGCTCCAATGATCCGAGACTAACCTGTCAAACTCTTTGACTCGGTTATTCAACATTCATTTGCTACGGTAACACTCCACTAAAGCCCGTAGTTGCACTCTCATCACTGTAGGACAAGTTGTGTCCATCGATATAACCAATACCCATGAGTCGACCCTTCACAAGTTGTTCGTAGACACGGCTGGGTCAAATTACCGTTTTACCCCTGTGTCTACCTCTTGCTCCTTAAGTCCCAATGCTCCTCTAATGAACAACTACGTTGCATGGTCCAACCATAAACAACAACCCCTCGTGCCAATGAGAGAGTGGGGCCCGTTGTTCAAGCCCTCGAGACAACACTTAAGGGAACAACCTCTAGTTTCCCTAAGTCGGAAACGAGTGAATTCCTTCTTGCGTGTAGTCAAGTTTCCAGCTCCCACGTGGTCCCTTTTGAGAAGATAGGCATATTGGGCGAGCAACGATGGCTACCCTCACCCGTATTAGTCAAAAGACAGACTTCCACGAGACAGGAGTCCGTGACACGCTTTAGGATTAAGGTCGAGTCACTAATGGTCATCTACGAATTTATTAGCTCTATATCATTAGCGGTGTTACATCGATAAGTCTAATAATTCACGGTCCATCTTGTACAATCTCATTGCATGAGATGCCCCCATTCACATGTCAACCGGATGAACGAGTTGGATCACCTCGTTTGTATCTAATACAAAGCGGGCGCATCCACGATGTATCCGTGGATTAGGTCTCCAACCTATTCATATATCAGTAGACCTTTCGGTCATTAACTCGAACGTGATCCTCCCTGTGTGTCCACTACACACCGTTCAAGTTCTTAGTTCTCTCATAATACAATGACCCTGGAGCTTAGTTTATTGGATTAAGTTTATGAAATATGCGAGACACAAAGTTTAAATAAATAACTCTTATTTATTACACAATGTTGAAATAAATAACTCTTATTCATTTACAACTTGGAATATTACAAACTACACGAGATGAGGACATACATCTCAATAAACTCCCACTTGGACTAAGCTAGTGGAGTACATGATGCATTTCTCAAATGTACAGTAAAGTAATACAATAAAGTAATACAATAAACTAGGGCATTGAATACCCCTTTACAATACTCCCACTTGCCCTAGTTCAGGAACCACTCGAAGACCTAGACTCTCTAGGTGACCCTCAAACACCTTAGCGGTGAGGGCCTTTGTAAATGGATCAACAACGTTGTGCTCCGAGGCTATCTGCGTGATTGTCAAGTCTCTGCGGTGCACAATCTCCCGTATCAGGTGATACTTACGCTCTATATGCTTGCCCCTTTTATGACTCCGAGGTTCTCTCGAGTTGGCTCGCACCCACCGTTGTCACAAAACAGTGTGATTGGCAAGTTCATATTTGGAACAATTTCCAAATCCGTCATGAACTTCCTGAGCCAAACAGCTTCCTTTGCAGCTTCACAAGTCGCAACATACTCGGCTTCCATCGTGGAATTAGCGATGCATCCCTGCTTGATGCTTCGCCACACTACAACTCCTCCATTCAGAATGAAGGCTGACCCCGAAGTGGATTTCCTAGAATCTTCATCGGTCTGAAAGTCAGAATCTGTGTATCCCGTAAGAATCAAATCCCCACTCCCATACACAAGGTTGTAGTTCCTCGTTCTCCTAAGATACTTGAGGATTGCCTTTACGGTTGTCCAGTGATCTAATCCTGGATTGGATTGATACCTACTGACAATCCAAACTGCATAACAGATGTCGGGCCTAGTACACAACATGGCATACATCAGGCTACCTACAGCTGAAGCATAGGGGATTCGTCTCATATCCTCAACCTCTTGAGGCGTCTTAGGACATTGATCCTTAGAAAGGTGAACCCCATGCCTGAAAGGCAGCAAGCCCTTCTTGGAGTTCTACATCTTATATCTAGACAACATCTTGTCAATGTAAGATGCCTGAGACATGGCCAGCGTTCTGTTCTTCCGGTTCCAGACTATCTGGATACCTAGAACATATTGGGCCTCTCCCAAATCTTTTATTTGGAATTGCGAAGCCATTCATTTCTTAATGTCAGTAAGAAATCCTACCTCATTCCAAATGAGTAGGATATCATCCACATACAATATCATAAATGCGACAGTATTGTTGACGATTTTCTTGTAAACACAAGGCTCGTCAACATTTTGATCAAAGCCATAAGATTTGATCGCCTCATCAAACCTTATATTCCAAGACCTCGAGGCTTGTTTCAGTCCATAAATAGACCTTTGAAGCTGTCAAACCTTTTGCTCTTGGCCTTGGGCAATGAACCCCTTAGGCTGGTCCATGTAGATGGTCTCGTCAAGGTTGCCATTCAGAAAGGCGGTCTTGACATCCTCTGCCATACCTCATAGTCATAATATGCAGCAATGGCCAGAAGAATTCTAATCGACTTTACCATGGCATCAGGTGAAAAGGTTTCATCATAGTCAACCTCTTCCACCTGGGTAAAATCCTTTGCCACTAGTTGAGCTTTGAAGGTCTGCACCTTCCCATCTACACCATGTTTACGCTTGTAGATCCACTTGCAACCAATAGGTTTAACCCCATCCGGTTGGTCCACAAACTCCCAGACGGAATTGAAGTACATCGACTCCATTTCCTGGTCCATAGCTTTAATCCATTCGTCTTTGTCAACGTCAACCATTGCCTGATCATAGGTCAATGGATCCTCACAGTCATCATCAGGAGTGACGACCTGGGTTTCAGCTAAACCCATGTAACGTTCAGCCGTCTCACGCCCTCCCACTACGCCGAGGCATTCCCAACTCTTGGGAACGGACTTGACTAGACGAGCTAGGATCAACAACACTTGTTGACGTACTAGCACCATCAAGAACTCTTGCTTTGAACCGCCCATTTCATTTAACACAATCTTACTCCTTAGTAAGTGATCCCTGATGTGGTCTTCCTCAAGGAATGTGGCGTTTGTCGACACAAGCACCCTATTATCCTTAGGATCGTAAAAGAAACCACCTCTAGTCTCTTTTGGGTAACCTACAAAGAGGCACAACTTTGAACGGGGTTCCAATTTTTTTGGGTTTGACACCAACACATGGGCCGGGCATCCCCAAATTCTGAAATGACGTAAATCGGTTTCTGACCATGCCGAGTTCGAAAGGTGTTTCACAAACACTTTTCGACGGAACTGTGTTCAAAATGTAAACCGCATACTCCACTGCGTAACCCCAAAAAGAATCAGGGAGACGAGCATAGCTCATCATCGACCGAACCATGTCCAACAGGGTTCTGTTTCTCCTCTCCGATACACCATTCTGCTGTGGCATACCAGGTGCTGAGAGTTGGGACGTAATTCCATGTTCTATCAAAATGTAAACCGCATACTCCACTGCGTAATTCCATATCGAAGTGTTTTTTATCGTTTTACCTAACAGGTTCTCAACCTCAGTCTTGAACTCCTTGAACTTTTCAAGTGTTTCAGACTTCCTATGCATTAGGTAAATGTACCCATACCTCGAATAGTCATCTATAAAAGATACGAAGTATTCGTAACCACCTCGTGCTTTAACATTCATCGGACCACAAAGATCAGAATGTATAAGCTCAAGGGGCTCCTTGGCTCTATATCCTTTTCCACTAAAAGGACGTTTGGTCATTTTGCCTTCAAGGCATGACTCACATACCGGTAAAGAGTTTTCTTCCAACTCGCTTAGAAGTCCACTCTTCACTAGTCTCTAAATCCTATTGAGATTAATGTGGCCTAACTGTAGATGCCAAAGATGGGCACTTTCTTTTGGAGAAACTTTTAATCTCTTAGTTCGCGTTTCAGCTGTTTTAAACAATTCGGTGTTCAAAATACTTTTGACCGAATTAGGGTTCAAAACATATAAATTGCTCTCAAGCGAAGCAGAACAAATCAATTTTCCATTTCGAGAAATAAACGCTTTATTGCTCTTGAAAGAAACAGAAATTTTTTGTTCTAATAGGCACGATATAGAAACTAGGTTTCTCGTAAACTCAGGAACTATGTACATATTATCCAATAATAAGTACTTCCCGCAAAAGAACAGCTTCACCGTGCCTATTGCTGCAGCCGAGACAACTTCTCCGGATCCAACCCGAAATGTTATCTCACCCTCTTGCACTACGCGCAGAGAACTTAATCCTTGAAAAGAAGAGCAAACGTGGTTAGTGGCGCCTGAATCCAATATCCAAGCAGAGTCATTACTCTCCACTAAACAAGTTTCTGTGACAAGTAAATCACATTTACCTGTCATCTTCTTTTCATCAAGGAACTTGGGACAACTCATTTTTAGGTGCCCGTCCCTATTGCAGTAGAAACACTTTCTGGCAACATCCTTGATTTCTTTGCCTTTTTAGGGGCGGCAAATGCATGTCAACACTAACTTCCTTCAACTTCTCCTTCTTCCCTTAGGGCTGAAGAGTCTACAAACTTTATCCTGCAGGTCGTACCCACATGAAATGGTCTTAAGGCAACACTTGCCTCGACTTCCCCGTCCCTAGTTTGCACCAAGGACCGGAAGGTTTGTAGATCGTTGAATAGGATCGTTGAACCGCACCTGAGGACCCTCCTCAGTGAGCGCAAACTCTTGGTCGTCATTTACCAAAATCGTGTCTATATTGTTTTTCCACGAAATACTATCACCGACTAACTTAACGAAAGCTAAAGGAGCGTTAAAAGCGTTTGACATTTTTGTTGCTGAAATAAAATGAAAAACTTTGTATTAGTCTCGCAAAAACTTTTGAAAATCCAATCGGGTTTTAGAAAATTTTTATCCTATGATCCCTAGGTCATTCAAAATTTGCAATGATACCCTAAAGGTTTAGAATGACCACCACCGTAGGGTAGACAAACCCACTCCTCCTCTAGGACGAGACTTTCTCGATCAGACCCTAATCCAAGAATAACTCTTATTCCATTAGGCGTCCAATTACCATTGTTCGGTTGAATTCAGTAACACTTAACGAATTTCGTGAGTCTCACCCTCAATCTTTAAGTTTCCAAGCATCCGTCCAAACAATAGCCACCGAAGGGTGAACCATGAAGGAAAACCAACCAGGAAAGTGTATCCCTTTCGGGAATTCACGGTGTTCCGACTCCCATGTTGAAGCCCTTCGAAACGATTGTCTGGTCCAGGACAAACTAGCAGGCGGATCATAGGCGTCTCACGGTGTGAATCAAAAGAAGAGACCGTGGGTCCCGTTTTCACAAGTCCCGCTCTCACTCACTATAAGTACTCTCTCCATTCACGTTGATATTGACCCATACAAATGCCACCCGTAGGGGGACGCTCCCATTTGCGCCACGAGGCCGAGCATGGATCTCACGGTGCGAACTTAACGGAGATTTGTGAATGGAAAATTAAATGTATCTCATACCCTTTATTTCCTCCCACTCAGCACTTTAAAATATTCGGGATTGACCTAGATAAATCGACTAAAATTTACTTAAGTCTACCAATATAACTCTTATATTGGGTTAGCCTAAGTCTATAATCACATTATTAACTTAGGTCTATGTGAGTAAATTAATTAACTCTTAATTAACGGCAGTCACGAGAATATGACCCAAGAATCTCCAGACCGAATTCACTCCCAGGTCGGTTTTCAGGTAGGGGTGTTCCGCAAGTGTCAACTTAAATACCCTAGCCTTAGACAAAACCTTCCTTAGATAGAGTTACTTACCAGTCTCCATTCAAAGGTCATATTTGATTTCCTAATTCTAATCTTATTAGAATTAGAAAACCTAAGTCTAATTATTCAAGTTCTAAACCATTTAAAACTAATAATTAACTTAGGTTACATGCATTTCTATGTTATAGTGCTTGATCATTCATCACATGAATAATACTATACTATAACATACATCCATCACATGAATTAAATGCATGAGCATGCTTTTAATTTAAAAATATAACACTTATATTAAATAAATTAAATCATGCAAACATTATATTATAACTCTTATAATATAATTCTATTATGCATACTATATATTATAACTCTTATAATATAAATATGATGCATGAAATGTTTAACCTAAGGTGGGATTTTAAATGTATATGACATACTTTATGCACATAGAAATAATTAAATCATACATCTCATGCATAAAATAATTAAATAGCAATATTCGACCGATTTTTGGCACCCTAGGGACATAAAATTAAATTAATTAACATTAATATAACATTTATATTAATATTAATTAAAATAATTACATAAAATACATTAAAAAAATCAATTTTATAAATAAATAAATAATAAAAAAATAAAATGGTGGTTGCACTAGCTCGAACTTGAACCGTTGCCCACGATCGCAGCCCTAGATTCCTCACACTCCACACACCACTACGCCACGGCATTGCAACATTGTTATAATGTTGCAACGCTGAAATCTATAGCGTCGCGCCAAATTCTCAATCTTTGTGGCGTTGCAACGCCACCGCCAATTACGTAACGCGCGCTGCAACGCGACCTCGGCCAAAGAAGGATGGCATCGCAACGCTGATGAACTTCCAGCAAACAACTTTTGATGTTTTTCACCGAAATCGCCCGTTTTTGCTCCGTTTTCTTCACGACAACTCTTGCCACGAACGATACGGACTTACAGACTCAATTTACATTAAAAAAATGCCCAAAACAACAGGCCCTTACATTGATCTCATCAACTTTAATGTAAATCTAAAAAAGTGCCAAAAACCGAAAACATCCAAAATTGCAAACCATTAACATTCATCTCATGAAAATTAATTTTACCCACCTAATTTTAAGAATTCACAGAATACACAACGAAGAGCAACGATTGGCTCTGATACCAATTGAAGAGATTTTGAATTCCTGCAGCGGAAGACGTTGTGGAACGTCGTTGATTCGTTGTGTAAAACGTGTCTTAAAATTGAATCTATCTCATAGATCCTAGGCTAAACATGCAAATAAGAGAAGAAAACAGTAAGGAATTATAAGATACTTACTTGTTGAAGAACTCTTCTTCAACGCTTTTCTCCTCCGGTCACGATCACTCTCGATCCAACGATCTCCTCAAACACGATCCTCGATCCGAACAGGGAAATACCTCCAAAATGTCTTCTCAGTTGTTCTCGGGAGGTTGAGGGAGTGTGAGTGGGACTCCCTTTGGTTTTGGGTGAGGAGAAGTCTTAGAGAGAATTGAGAGAGAATGAGAGAAAGTCTTTTTGCTTTCTTTGGATGAAAATCCAAAAAATGGCAAATGGCACACCAAAGGCTTCTTGCAAAGCCTTTAAATACTATTGTGTGATGGAGTTAAAACCTCCACCAAATCACAATTTTACCACATCCATATAATATACAAATCACATTTGCATATTATATAATATAAGGTATCTCATACCTTATTATACAAATCTCATTTGCATAAATGTGGAATTATAAATTGAATCACTTCAATTTAATTTCTCTCAATTCAATTTCTCCAAATAGCACTAATTATTCATTAGGCTATACTATAGTTTATTATGAATCTCATTCACATCAAACTATATATTATGTCATCTATATCTCATATAAATGACATAAATACCCAAATAATGAATTTGAACACTTCAAATTCACACCAAACTGTAAACCTTCAATTTGTCCAATTTGAGCCAACCGAGGGACCTAATGGACCTACACCTGACGAGCTCCAATGATCCGAGACTAACCTATCAAACTCTTTGACCCGGTTATTCAACATTCATTAGCTACGGTAACACTCCACTAAAGCCAGTAGCTGCACTCTCATCACTATAGGACAAGTTGTGTCCATCGATATAACCAATACCCATGAGTCAACCCTTCACAGGTTGTTCGTAGACACGGCTGGGTCAAATTACCGTTTAACTCTTGTGTCTACCTCTTGCTCCTTAAGTCTCACTGCTCCTCTAATGAACAACTACGTTGCATGGTCCAACCATAAACAACAACCCTCTCAGGCCAATGAGAGAGTGGGGTCCCGTTGTTCAAGCCTTGGAGACAGCACTTAAGGGAACAACCCCTCTAGTTTCCCTAAGTCGGGAACGAGTGAATTCCTTCTTGCGTAATCAAGTTCCCAGTTCCCCACGTGGCCCTGCCCCTGAGAAGATAGGCATATTGGGCGAGCAACAGTGGCCACCCTCACCCGTACTAGTCAAAGGACAGACCCCTGCAGACAGGAGTCTGTGACACGCTCAGGATTAAGGTCGAGTCACTAAATATCATCTACGAATTTATTAGCTCTATACTGTTAACGGTGTTACATCAGTAAGCCTAATAATTCACGGTCTAGTCTTGTACAATCTCATTGCACAGGATGCCCCCACTCGCATGTCAACCACATGAACAAGTTGGATCACCTCGTTTGTATCTAATACAAAGCAGGCCGCATCCACACTATATCCAGGATTAGGTCTCCAACCCTATCCATATACTGTAGACCTTTCGGGTCATTAACTCGAACGTGATCCTTCTTAGTTCTCTCATAATATAATGACCCTGGAGCTTAGTTTATTGGATTAAGTTTATGAAATATGTGAGACACAAAGTTTAAATAAATAACTCTTATTTATTACACAATGTTGAAATAAATAACTCTTATTCATTTAGAACTTGGAATATTACAAACTACACGAGATGAGGACATACATCCCAATAGCAACGCTGCTGATGAGATGCGTTTAGAAGAGGACAAACCCCAGCGTTGCAACGCTGGTATCAGCGTTGCAACGCCAAAGATGTTTCACCAAAGCAGCAACGGGCAGAAACGGATTTTTTATTATATATTAAATATAAAAATTTTATATATTTAATTTATATTTTAATTAATATAATTAGATTATATTAATTAATATTAATTTTAGGCTGCCAAAATTGGTCTAATTTTGCTATTTAAATTATGCAATTGTTGTGTAATTATTGTCATGCATAATGTATGCTTTTATTTTAGAATCTCACCTTAGGTTTAGCATTTTCATGCATCATTTATAATATAAGGAGTTATATAATATAGTTTGCATGATTAATTAATATAAAGTTGTTATATTAATTTACTGACAACATTGACATGCATTATATATCATGAGATGATTATGCTATGAATGTCTTATTACTCATGTGATGAATGATCAAGCACTATAACATAGTATGCATGTCACCTAAGGTTAATTATCAGTTTTAAAATGTTTAGAACTTGGAAATAATAGATCTTAGGTTATCTAGTTCTAATTAGATTAGAATTAGGAACCAAGTAATTTATAAGCTATGATTAAAAGAGGAACTCTGTCTAAGGAAAGTTCTGTCTAGGTCAGGGTATTTAAGTCGACTTGAAACTGAACACCCTACCTGAACCGACACAGGGAGTGAAATTTAATTAGAGAGTTTATAAATTACAGTAGCGTCAGCGGGTTTATTAAGGGGTTAATAAACTAGAAATCCTAGGTTTAATATAAAGAGCTATATTAACAAACTTAAGATAAAATCAATATAAGAGTTATATTGATTATCGATATAAGAGTTATATTGAAAGAGTTAGGTAAAACCATTAGCCGGGTTTTAGCCTAAGTAAGATTCCTATAACTTTAAAGTAATTAGTGGGAGGAAAAGTGTATGAGATACATATTTTCCCACCTACGCAATCTCCGGGAAGTTCACACCGTGAGACTTATACTTGGCCTCGTGGCGCAAACGGGACCGTCCCCCTTCGGATGGTGTTTATATGAGTCAATATCAAGGTGAATGGAGAGGGTACTTGTTGTGAGTGGGAGCAGGTTTAGTGAAAACAAAACCTACGGTCTCTTTTGTCGGTTTACACCGTTATACCACTATGGTCAGCCTGCTAGTTTGGCCTGGACTAGACAATCCCTTCGGAGGGCTTGATCATAGGGGATCGAACACAGTGACACCCAAAAGGGATAAAGATTTCCTTAGACTATTTTTCAATCTAGTCCTCCCTTCGGCAGATTTTATTGGATCGAGATTCGGGATCTAAAGACCGAGGGTTACACTCACTGGGTACATAAGTTGTGTATGTATCCGCATCAAAAATGGTAACTAAAACCTATAGGAATAAGAGTTATTCTGTATTAGGTTTTGGTCAAGAGTGTCTTGATCCGGAGGAGGAATGTTTTTATTACCCTTCTTCTAGTCATATATTCTAAACCTTTGAGTATCATTGCAAATTATAAATGACCTAGGAATCATTTTGATAATTAGCTAAAACATGATTGGATTAGAGTTATAGCAAGAAACTCATACAAGTTTGTTTGTAAATTTTCAGCAAAAATGTCTAGCTCTATAATTTCCTTATTGGGTGCGGAAAAGTTAACTGGAGAGAATATTATGACATGGAAAAACAAACTCAACACTATATTGGTAGTGGATGATCTGAAGTTTGTGCTAACTGAGGAATGTCCTCAGGTGCCAGGCTCGAATGTGTCACGAAATGTTCGTGATGCATATGATCGATGGATCAAGGCCAATGATAAGGCCAAGGTCTACATGCTGGCAAGTATGTCTGACATATTAGCCAAGAAGCATGAGGGCATGATTACCGCTAAGGAAATCATGGATTCCGTGCAGGGTATGTTTGGACAACAGTCCACACAGGCCCGACACAACGCTCTAAAGTACATATTCAACTCAAGGATGCCAGAGGGTACATCTGTTCGGGATCATGTCCTGGATATGATGGTGCACTTCAACATTGCAGAGTCGAATGGTGCTTCCATCGATGAATCGAGCCAGGTCAGCTTCATTCTGGAAACCCTTCCAGATAGTTTCCTGTAGTTTAGAAGTAATGTTGTTATGAACAAGCTTACTTTTAACCTTACCGCCCTTCTGAATGAACTCCAGACCTTTCAATCTTTGATGAAAATTCAGGGATCGAAAGGTGAGGCAAATGTTGCCAGTAGGAGTTATCACAGAGGTTCGACCTCTGAGACAAAAACAGTGGCTTCATCTTCTTCTAACCTGAAAGGGAAGAAGAAGAACATGAAGAAGGTTGGTATAGGGAAATAGGCTGACAAAGCTGCCGCCCAGAAGGGCAAGAAAGTCAAAGAAATTACTGACAAAGGAAAGTGTTTCCACTGCAACGAAGACGGGCATTGGAAATTGTATTGTTCGAAGTACATTGCAGAAAAGAAGAAGGAAAGTAAATATGATTTACTTTGCCTAGAAGCTTGTTTAGTGGATAATGATAAAACTGCTTGGATACTTGATTCAGGCGCCACTAATCATGTTTGCTCTTCTTTTCAGGGAATTGATGTTGGGATTTATGCCCTAAACTTGTGTAATTTTGATCAATTAAATAAAGTGTTATTTGTTTTGATAAGATTACAGTCTTGCTTTTATAAATCCAATAAACTAAGCTCCAAGGTTATAACGTTTATCTTGAAATCAGTGTAGTGGACACTATTTGGGTTGACTTCAAGATTATAACCTAAATAGTCTATGGTATAAGAATAAGGTTGGAAACCTCATTATGGTAACACCATGGATGCGGCCCACTTTGTAATTAATACAAATGAGGTAATCCAACTCATTCATGTAGTTGACATGCGAGTGGGGGCATCCTGTATGAAGAGTTCATACAAGACTGGATCGCAAATTATTAGTCTAACCAGTATAACACCGTTAATAGGATAAGACTGGTATTGAACAACGGGGCCCCGCCCTCTATGAGGGTATGAGTCTAAGGTAGGACCTTAGACTTGTTGTTCATTAGAGGACCAGTGGTGCTTAAGGAGCAAAGAGGTAATCACAGGGGTAAAACGGTAATTTTACCCAGCTGTGATTACGAACAACCTGTGAAGGGTCGATTCATGGTTATGACTATATCAGTGGACATAATAATATCTACAGTGAGGAGAGTGCAGCTACAAGTCTATAGTGGAGTGACTTGTAGTTAATGAATATTGATTAACTTGATCAAAGAGTTTGATCAGTTAATCTCAGATCATTGGAGCTCATGATCTGTAGGTCCATTAGATCCCTCCGTTGGCTCAACATGGTAATATTGAGGGTATAAAGTTAGGAGTGAAATTGAAGTGTTCAATTTCATACATGAGGTGTTATATCAATTATATGTGATGTAATTGATATAATATATAGTTTTAATGTGAATTAGATTCATATATAAACTATATACTAAAAAGAGATTAAAGGAGGGGTAGAATGGTCATTTCCATACCATTCCCCTATATATATAGGTGCATGAGATGCAACTAGGTCAAGACTTGAGAAATATTATTCCTAGCCTCCTTGTTGTGTTGTTGGAAGTGTTCCAAAACACAAATCTCTCTGACAAAATACCTCACCACTTCTAAAGGAAACTCACCTTCCTCCCTCACCTAGAGAACAACGGAGAATATCCAGTGGTGGTGTCGGTGTTCGTACGAGTTCTTGTTGCTGAGATCATGACCGTGGGGAGAGGAGCACATGAAGAAAGATTCTTCAAAGGTATATACTTGTTGTCCATACTTTTATTATATGCTTAATCTATGTTTAGATTCTTGAATTTTCCATTGTAACTAAATCAAGAGCGCGCGATTCGCAATCGCTTCCGCTGTGGGGACTTCGATTCCCTTCAATTGGTATCAGAAAAACGCTCGGCAAAAGACGACAAAAGCAGCGTTGCAACGCCGAAGCCGTTGAACGCGAGGAGGAACAGGCAGAAAATGGATTTTTTTATTAATATATTTAATTATAAAAACGTTTAATTATATAATTAGATTATATTAATTAAAATTATTTGTAGGGTGCTAAAATTGGTCTAATTTTTGATATTTTAATTATGCAATTGTTGTGTAATTATTATCATGCATAGTGTATGCTTATATTTTAGAAATCCCACCTTAGGTTAAGCATTTTCATGCATCATTTATAATATAAGGAGTTATATTATATAGTTTGCATGATTAATTAATATAAGGTTGTTATATTAATTTTTGGACAGCATTGACATGCATTATTTTTCATGAGATGAATATGCTATGAATGTTTTATTATTCATGTGAAAAATGATCAAGCACTATAACATAGTATGCATGTCACCTAAGGTTAATTATTAGTTTTAAAGTGTTTAGAACTTGGAAATAATAGACCTTAGGTTATCTAGTTCTAATTAGATTAGAATTAGGAACCAAGTAATTTATAAGTTATGATTAAAAGAGAACTCTGTCTAAGGAAAGTTTTGTCTAGGTCAGTATTTAAGTGACTTGAACGGAACACCCCCTACTGAGGCGAATCGACTGGGGAGTGAAATTTAATCTGAGAGCCTTATAAATTACAGTAGTGTCAGCGGGTTTACTAAGGGGTTAATAAACTAGAAATCCTAGGTTTAATATAAGGAGTTATATTAATAAACTTAGGATAAAATCAATATAAGAGTTATATTGATCATCAATATAAGAGTTATATTGATAGAGTTAGGTAAAACCATTAGTCGGGTTTTAGCCTAAGAAAGATTCCTATAGACTTAAAGTATTCAGTTGGAGGAAAAGTGTATGAGATACATATTTTTTCACCTACGCTATCTCCAGGAAGTTCACACCGTGAGACTCATACTTGGCCTCGTGGCGCAAACGGGAGCGTCCCCCTTCAGATGGTGTTTGTATGAGTCAATACCAAGGTGAATAGAGAGGGTACTTATAGTGAGTGGGAGCAGGTTTAATGAAAACAAAACCTACGGTCTCTTTTGTCGGTTTACACCGTTAGACCACTATGGTCAGCCTGCTAGTTTGGCCTGGACCAGACAATCCCTTCGGAGGGCTTGATCATAGGGGATCTACCACAGTAGATACCTGAAAGGGATAAAGATTTCCTTAGACTATTTTTGTGACGCCCGGTAATCTCAAGTAAGTGATTGTTCCCTTTCAGAGTTAATTTCGGGCTTATGTCGTAGTTTTAAAAAGTTTTGGGCTAAAAATGGTTATTGTTGGTTCTTACAGGGACTCAAGTAATCAAGCCTCACCTTTAAATTTGGAGTTGGTAGCTCTTAAGTCTCTTATCGAGCGCTTTGGAAAAGAAATCGAGGTAAATCTCTCCTTTCCCCTTGTTGAGGTCCCATTCTTGCGTTATTTCTTCTTAAAAAAAAAAAAAAAAAAAAAAAAAAAAAGAAATAAAAAAACGGAGGGCTCGCGCGAAGGGAGGGCGTTGCCCCTTCCCTTCTCTCGCTGCGAGCGAGTTCGCTGAAGGGGGGGGCCGGCGCCGCCGCTTCTCCGGGCGAGGCCGAGCCGGCGAGCCGACGGCCGGGCCACCGTCCACCTGTCGCCGTCGTCTCTCTCAGATCCGACTCTCTCTCTCTCTCTCTCTCTGCCGGATCCGTTTCTCTCTCTCTCTCTCTGCCGGATCCGTTTCTCTCTCTCTCTCTCTCTGTTCTTCGATCCAACCGTCGCTCCCCGTCGTCGATCCGACCGCCGTAGCCGCCGAGTCATCTCTCTCTCTCTCTTTGTCTCTCCCGGATTCGAACCATTTGTAATCTCGTGGTTTAATGTTAGTTTTTGTGGCAGGGACAAATTCTGGATAAAGGTTAGACGTTGGAGGAACCGCGAGACTAAGGCCAGCACACGGCGCGCGTCTTCATCTCGCATCGATGGGTAAGCCTCGATCTTGTTTATCTTTGGTTCTACAATCCAAGATTTAAAAGTTGAGTTGGTTGTGTCTTCTTCGATTAGTTGTTGAGGAATGCCTGTTTTAGTCTGCTTCCTATCTGAGATTTGTGCAACGTTCGTGTTTTTTTTTCCTATAGGTGCATTGGGTTGGTAGCAAGAGTAGGGGGCCTTCGTTGCATACTTTTACTCATGTAAGTGGTCAGTTGGACTAACGTCGGGTCCCTAAGTGAAGGGGCAGAGCTACAGCCTTACTTGTGTGCATCTTTTTAGTTCATCATCGAACTTTAGATTTATCTAGCTAAAGATTTGAAGGTTGCAGTATGTTTTTGTGAGTTTAAACCTTAGACCATTGTATGAAAGTTTCTTTACATCTGCAAAGCATGTTTAATCTGAGTTTACCATGTTTGTATCACCTTGCGAATTATTGTATGAAGTATGTGAAGTGGGGGTCGTGTTTCTGGTAGCGCCTAACATTTCAAGCGTGTGAATGGCATAAGTCGAGTTCGGTTCGGTCCGAGAACCTAGATGAGAGTCCGGACCCACAGAGTGGGTCGGGAATGTTGGGAATACTTAGATGAGACCCTAGTTGCTTTATGACTGAGCCCATGAACTTTTCCTCATCAAACCCGGACCGTGCTTTGAGTAGGTTAGAACCTCTAGGTTGACGATATACGATAGGCTCGTGAGGTCAGTGCGTCCCCGTTGTGATCGGGAGTGGTTGCTTTCCATGATCCCGGCTAGCTTGGGGCGATTCTCCAATGGGCGTGTGGGTTACGCACCGCACGGTACCATGCTAGTGTGTGTTATGAGAGCACTGGGCGCGCCCGTTGAGAACGGGAGTGGTTGCTTTCCATAATCCGTCGCGCAGGGGCAATTCCCATGTAGGCGTGTGGGACACGTGCACCGCTCCGCCCTATCTTTGGCATGTTGTGGCGTGAGGGTTGCTTTCTCTCATCGCATCGTCAACCAAAGTTCTAGGACCTAAGGTGAAGTTTGAGTAGCCGCACAGAGTCGGGTGAAATGAGTTAAGGGGGAGACCGCTCGAGGGATTGAGCGAGTTTGTGAGATGGCTCTAGTTGTCTTGTTGAGTTAGGTTTGGACGTAAGTGGGCTACTTACTGGGTATTTTTATACTCATTTGTTTTCTTTCTATGTTTTGTTCGCAGGTGAAAGTTGAACTGGAATGGACGGCGATGGAGACAACTCAAGCGAGGCTATAAGACTGTTCCGTAATGCCCCTGGCTCTTAGGATGTTATTGTTGTCGTACGTCATGTAGACTGGTTGCGTTTTTCTTTTCTTCTTTTTTTTGGTTTCGAAAGAACTCCTATTTTTAAACTTTAAATGTTGATTGAGATATTGATGTGGCATGGAGCATTTGCAAGTTTTAAAACTTCTTTCCTTCTAGACTATCTTATCTTAGTTGCCTGTTATGATCTGCTGCTTGAACCCAGCCTATCGTTCATGAAGTTCGGTGGAGGCTGGGTGAGTCGAAATGCTTATTGGAGTGTTTTGTGCCTTTAACAGGTTATGAAAAATTTTCTGGTTGCCCTAGTAGCGCCAGTTATCTTTGCACGAATTTTTCCCAAAGATTAGTGGCGTTGTTAGTAACTCCCCTAGTTGGGTAGTTTTAAATTTTAGGGTCGTTACACTTGGTATCAGAGCCCAGGTCCTAGATTTTGTAGACTCGCTTACATCGTAGGCACTAGTTCTTATAGCCTCTCGCAGGAAGTCACCTCGCCGTCGCCAGGTTTGCTTTTATCCTTTTTAGACTAAGATGTATTGCGTGACCCTTATCGTGTGAGTGGCCTTGTTTGAGTACTTTCTTCGCTATTTAAAGTTTTTGTTATGTTGTGACTTAGATTATGGCTCGAGGTCGTTCGCGTGGTAGGAGGGGTAGGGGAGCAACCCTACCAAGAGGTCGTGGAGGTCGAGGAGGCAGGGGCCGAGGGGCTCGTAACCAGGAGCCTGTGTTGGAGCCCTTGGTCGACGAACAGTCAGAACATCAAGAGGAGGTCCGCCCTGACCCTCCAGCCGTTGAGGAGTCGTTGAGCCAAAACCTGGGGAACCAGGGGGACCAGAGGAACGAGAATGCTCCACCACCTACCACGATGCTCATGACTCCCGAAAGCCTCCAGGGAATCATCCAAGCTGCCTTAGCAAGCCAAGCAGCAATGTTCACCCAGAATTTCGGGGTTGTGAACCAGAATGCCGGATCAACCACGGAAGAGGCCAGATATTTGAAAGACTTCAAGAAATATGACCCGCCTAACTTCGAGGGCCAGGAGGTGGATCCTATGGCCGCTGAGGCGTGGCTCGCTGCCATGGAGTCAGTTTTCCGCCGGATGCGCTGCCCAGAGAATCAAATGGTCCAGTGTGCCGTCTACACACTCAGGGGACAAGCTCTCCTCTGGTGGGAGGCCATAGAACGGTCCTTTGGTGCAGGTGAAGGACCAATGTCATGGGCAAAGTTCAGAGAGGAGTTTTATGAGAAGTACTACCCGACCACCACGAGAACGAGGAAGTTGGCCGAGTTCATTCAACTGAAGCAAGGGCCGACCCAGTCAGTAGAGGACTATGAGCACGAGTTCACTGTGTTGTCCCATTTTGCAGTCGATTGGGTAGACACAGAAAAAAAGAAGGTGGACAAGTTCGTGGGCGGACTATGCGATGCCTTGTATGGCGGTGTGGCTGTCCTGGAACCACAAACTTATGCTGCAGCTGTTCGTGCAGCGTCGTTGCTTGATGCCCGTACCTCGAGGTCTGGAGGAGTCGATGCAGGCGCGTAATCTGTGTGTAGCCCAAAGCACAGAAACCCGACGAAGCCTAGGGGCGAACCAGGGTCCAGCGGTAGGCCAGAAGAGGAAGTTTAACCAGGTGACAGGCAGACCTAATAGACATGTAGTCCAAGGGCAGAGGCCGACCCAAGGAGTGGCGAAGATTCCTTGCGCTAGTTGTGGCAGACAACATAGTGGGGCGTGTTTTGCGGCCACCATGACCTGTTACAACTGTGGAAAAGTAGGTCATTTGTCTTCGGTGTGTAGGCAACAGAAGAGAGCGGACCCCAGAACTTGTTTCAGATGCAAGAAAGTTGGTCATGTGGCGTCGGCTTGTCCAGAAAATCAGGAGCAAGGGGCTCAGGGAGGGCGCCAACGAGGTGGAGTCTACGCAGCCGCCACCAGAGCTGCTGGAGGCTCAGGCGCCGTGGTGACAGGTACACTACCTATACTTGGTCATCTTGCTCTTGTGCTTTTTGATTCCGGGTGTACACACTCTTTCGTTTCCGCTTTGTTTGTGGGGCAAGCCCAGTTAGAGGTAGAGCCTCTAGGTTTCAGTCTGTTAGTTACAACCCCCGTAGGGGCAGAACTTACGACCCGAGAAAAAGTGAAGACCGGTCAGGTTTTAGTGGAAGGTCGCTCGTTGGAAGTGACCCTGATCGTTCTTGAGATGGGTGACTTCGATGTTATCCTTGGCATGGATTGGCTAGCTGCAAATCATGCCAACATCGATTGCCATCGTCGGGAGGTAGTCTTTAAGCCTCGTCGGGCGAGTTTTAAGGTGAAAGGGACCGAGCATGGAGCCGTACCAAGGGTGATTTCGGCACTAAAGGCAAGCAAGCTTGTTAGCCAAGGGGCTTGGGCCTTTTTGGCGAGTGTGACAGACTCGAGAAGCGAGAAAGGGGACGTGTCGTCAGTCCCAATAGTTAGGGAGTTCGTAGATGTGTTCCCTGAGGATTTACCCGGTTTACCTTCGACGAGAGAGGTGGATTTCTATATTGAGTTGGAACCGTGCCTTTGCACCGCTTGTCAGCTCCGTGCATGAAATGGCCCCCACCGAGTGAAAAGAACTCAAGACTCAGTTGCAAGAGTTACTAGACAAGGGCTTTATCCGCCCTAGTGTCTCACCCTGGGGTGCGCCCGTGCTTTTTGTGAAAAAGAAAGACGGGTCGATGCGCTTGTGCATTGACTACCGGGAGTTGAACAAGGTAACGATAAAGAATAAGTATCCGCTCCCCAGGATTGATGACCTGTTTGACCAGTTGCAGGGGGCCACTGTGTTCTCTAAGGTTGACCTGCGCTCGGGATATCACCAATTGCGAATAAGGGAGGAAGACATCCCGAAGACGGCTTTCAGATCTAGATATGGGCATTATGAGTTCACCGTGATGTCATTCGGTTTGACAAACGCCCCAGCAGTGTTCATGGACCTGATGAATAGGGTATTCAAGAAATTCCTGGACACATCGGTGATCGTGTTCATAGATGACATCCTGATATACTCGAGGTCGAGTGATGAGCACGAGAACCACTTGAGGGAAGTATTGGCTACTTTGAGGGAGAACCAGTTGTATGCCAAGTTCTCCAAGTGTGAGTTTTGGCTGTCGCAGGTATCCTTTCTCGGGCACGTGGTGTCTAAGGAGGGTGTCTCAGTGGACCCAGCGAAAGTGGATGCGGTCTCAGAATGGCCCCGACCCAAGACGGCCACGGAAGTCCGTAGTTTCTTGGGCTTGGCCGGTTATTACAGACGGTTCGTGGAGGATTTCTCTAAGATTGCAACACCCCTCACCCAGTTAACACGGAAGGGGAATGCCTTCGTGTGGAGTGAGGTGTGCGAGGCCAGTTTCCAAGACTTGAAGCAGAGGTTGATCTCAGCTCCAGTGCTTACAGTGCCTGATGGGTCTGGAAATTTCGTAGTTTACAGTGATGCTTCCAAGAAGGGCTTGGGTTGTGTCTTAATGCAAAATGGGAAAGTGATTGCCTCGCCTCCCGACGGTTGAAAGACTACGAGAGAAACTACCCGACTCACGACTTGGAGTTAGTCATGGTGGTCTTTGCTTTGAAAATGCGGAGACACTACTTGTATGGAGAGAAGATCCAAATGTATACCGACCACAAGAGTTTGAAATATTTGTTTACCCGTAAGGAGTTGAATATGAGACAACGGAGATGGTTGGAGCTAGTGAAAGATTACGAAATCGAGATCTTGTACCATCCGGTAAGGCAAACGTGGTTGTCGACGCCTTAGTCGAAAGGCAGCCCACACTTCAGCCATGCTCACAAAGGAGTTTCAACTGCGCGACTGATATGGAGCGAGCTGGTATAGCCGTGATGGTGGGTCAGGTCATGGCTCGGTTTAACCAGATTGTCGGTCATGGCGACCGACACCGAGAGACAAATAATCTTAGACTCCCAACAGGGAATCCCAACCTTGAGGATTTGTGGAATCAAAGCTAAAGCGTACTCAAGAAGGTGAGTTCACAATGTCGCTCGGATGGGGTTTGTTGTTCAATGGACGGTTGTGTGTCCCGGATGCGGATGGTCTCAAGGAAGAAGTTTTATCCGAGGCTCACAACTCTCCTTTCTCGATGCACCACCGGCAAAGACTAAGATGTACCAGGACATGAAGCAATTTTATTGGTGGAAGGGGATGAAGAAGGACATAGCAGAGTTCGTTAGCAGATGCTTAGTTTGTCAGCTGGTTAAAGCCCCGAGGCAGAAACCGGCAGGGTTGTTGCAACCCTTGGAGGTACCACAGTGGAAATGGGAAGAGGTTTCGATGGACTTCATTTCCGGGTTACCTCGAACGGTTAGAGGATTTACGGTAGTTTGGGTGCTTGTTGATAGACTAACCAAGTCGGCACACTTCATTCCTGGGAAACCAACTTACACTGTGGAGAAGTGGGCAAAGTTGTTCATGGAGGAAATTGTTAGGATACACGGAGTCCCGGCGAAGATCGTCTCTGATAGGGACCCTCGTTTCACCTCAAATTTCTGGACGGGCTTCCAGAAGGCTCTGGGAGCAGAATGTAATTTTAGCACAGCTTTTCACCCTCAGACGGACGGTCAGACCGAGAGGGTAAACCAGATACTGGAAGACATGCTCCGAGCTTGTGCCTTGGATTTTGCAGGGAGTTGGGATACGCACCTTCATTTAATGGAGTTTGCTTATAATAACAGTTATCAGGCAACAATTGGGATGGCGCCCTTTGAGGCGTTGTATGGGAAGAGGTGTAGGTCCCCAGTGTATTGGGGAGAGGTTGGTGAGCGTAAACTTCTAGGGCCCGAGCTGGTCCAGGTTACAAACGAAGCGGTACAAAAGATAAGAGCGTGGATGCTAACGGCTCAAAGCAGACAGAAGAGTTACGCTGATGTGAGGCGCAGGGACTTGGAGTTTGCAGTTGGAGAGCATGCGTTCCTTAAGGTTGCGCCTATGAGAGGCGTGTTGAGATTTGGCAAGAAAGGGAAGTTGAGCCCTAGGTTCATTGGGTCGTTCGAGATATTGGAGCGCATTGGCCCGGTAGCGTACCGTTTAGCCTTGCCACCATCCCTAGCAGCCGTGCACGATGTGTTCCATGTGTCGATGCTGCGGGGTTATGTACCAGATGCGTCCCACGTGATTGATTTCGAGCCACTGAAGGTTGAGCAGGATTTGAGCTACGAGGAGAGACCCGTGGAAATCCTAGCCCGAGAGAAGAAGGTGTTGCGGAATAGAGAGTTTGACCTCGTGAAGGTCTTGTGGCAAAACCAGCAGCTCCAAGAAGCTACTTGGGAGCGCGAGGACGAGATGAGAACAAACTACCCGGAGTTGTTTGAGAACTAGCCCTTTCGAGGACGAAACTTCTTAAGGTGGGGAGGATGTGACGCCCGGTAATCTCAAGTAAGTGATTGTTCCCTTTCAGAGTTAATTTCGGGCTTATGTCGTAGTTTTAAAAAGTTTTGGGCTAAAAAATGGTTATTGTTGGTTCTTACAGGGACTCAAGTAATCAAGCCTCACCTTTAAATTTGGAGTTGGTAGCTCTTAAGTCTCTTATCGAGCGCTTTGGAAAAGAAATCGAGGTAAATCTCTCCTTTCCCCTTGTTGAGGTCCCATTCTTGCGTTATTTCTTCTTTAAAAAAAAAAAAAAAAAAAAAAAAAAAAAAAATCAAAAAACGGAGGGCTCGCGCGAAGGGAGGGCGTTGCCCTTCCTTCTCTCTCACGCGAGCGCGAGTTCGGCGGCGGGGGGCGCGCGCCGCTCTCCGGCGAGGCCGAGCCGGCGAGCCGACGGCCGGGCCACCGTCCACCTGTCGCCGTCGTCTCCCTCAGATCCGACTCTCTCTCTCTCTCTCTGCCGGATCCGTTTCTCTCTCTCTCTCTCTCTGCCAGATCCGTTTCTCTCTCTCTCTCTCTCTGTTCTTCGATTCAACCGTCGCTCCCCGTCGTCGATCCGACCGCCATAGCCGCCGAGTCATCTCTCTCTCTCTCTTTGTCTCTCCCGGATTCGAACCATTTGTAATCTCGCGGTTTAATGTTAGTTTTTATGGCAGGGACAAATTCTGGATAAAGGTTAGACGTTGGAGGAACCGCGAGACTAAGACCGGGCACGAAGCGTCTTCATCTCGCATCAGTGGGTAAGCCTCGATCTTGTTTATGCTGGTTCTACAGTCAAGATTTAAAAGTTGAGTTGGTTGTGTCTTCTTCGATTAGTTGTTGAGGAATGCCTGTTTTAGTCTGCTTCCTATCTGAGATTTGTGCAACGTTCGTGTTTTTTTTTCCTATAGGTGCATTGGGTTGGTAGCAAGAGTAGGGGGCCTTCGTTGCATACTTTTACTCATGTAAGTGGTCAGTTGGACTAACGTCGGGTCCCTAAGTGAAGGGGCAGAGCTACAGGCCTTACTTGTGTGCATCTTTTTAGTTCACTGTCGAACTTTAGATTTATCTAGCTAAAGATTTGAAGGTTGCAGTATGTTTTTGTGAGTTTAAACCTTAGACCATTGTATGAAAGTTTCTTTACATCTGCAAAGCATGTTTAATCTGAGTTTACCATGTTTGTATCACCTTGCGAATTATTGTATGAAGTATGTGAAGTGGGGTCGTGTTTAGTAGCGCCTAACATTTCAAGCGTGTGAATGGCATAAGTCGAGTTCGGTCGGTCTGAGAACCTAGATGAGAGTCTGGACCCCTGGAGTGGGTCGGGAATGTTGGGAATACTTAGATGAGACCCTAGTTGCTTTATGACCTGAGCCCATGAACTTTTCCCTCATCAAACCTGGACCGTACTTGAGTAGGTCAGAACCTCTAGGTTGACGATATATGATAGGCTCGTGAGGCTGGGGTGCGTCCCCGTTGTGATCGGGAGTGGTTGCTTTCCATGATCCCGGGCTAGCTTAGGGGCGATTCCCCAATGGGCGTGTAGGTTACGCACCGCACGGTACCATGCTAGTGTGTGTTATGAGAGCCTGGGGTGCGTCCCCGTTGAGAACGGGAGTGGTTGCTTTCCATAATCCCGTGCCGCTTAGGGGCAATTCCCCATAGGGCGTGTGGGACACGTACCTGCTCTGCCCTATGCTGGCATGTTGTGGCGTGAGGGTTGCTTTCTCTCATCGCATCGTCAACCAAAGTTCTAGGACCTAAGGTGAAGTTTGAGTAGCCGCCACAGGAGTCAGGGTGAAAGGAGTTAAGGGGGAGACGCCTCGTGGGATTGAGCGAGTTTGTGAGATGGCTCTAGTTGTCTTGTTGAGTTAGGTTTGGACGTAAGTGGGCTACTTACTGGGGTATTTTTATACTCATTTGTTTTCTTTCTATGTTTTGTTCGCAGTGAAAGTTGAACTGAATGGATCGCGATGGAGACAACTCAAGCGAGGCTATAAGATCGCTCCGTAATGCCCCGGCTCTTAGGATGTTATTGTTGTCGTCGTCATGTAGATCAAGTTGCGTTTTTCTTTTCTTCTTTTTTTTGGTTTCGAAAGAACTCCTATTTTTAAACTTTAAATGTTAATTGAGATATTGATGTGGCATGGAGCGTTTGCAAGTTTTAAAACTTCTTTCCTTCTAGACTATCTTATCTTAGTTTTTGTTATGATCTGCTTGCTGAACCCAATTATCGTTCATGAAGTTCGGTGGAGGTTTGGGTGAGTCGAAATGCTTATTGGAGTGTTTTGTGCCTTTAACAAAGTTATGAAAATTTTTCTGTTTGCCCTAGTAGCGCCAAGTATGTCTTTGCCGAATTTTCCCAAAGATTAGTGGCGTTGCTTAGTAACTCCCCTAGTTGGGTAGTTTTAAATTTTAGGGTCGTTACAATTTTCCAATCTAGTCCTCCCTTCGGCGGATTTTATTGGATCGAGACTCTGGGATCTAAAGATAAAGGGTTACACTCACGGGATACATAAGTTGTGTATGTATTTAGACCGAAAAATGGTAACTAAAACCTATAGGAATAAGAGTTATTCTGGTGTTAGGTTTTGGTCAAGAGTGTCTTGATCTAGAGGAGGAGTGTTTTTATTACCCTTCTCTGTCATACATTCTAAACCTTTGAGTATCATTGCAAATTATAAATGGCCTAGGAATCATTTGATAATTAGCTAAAACATGATTGGATTAGAGTAATAGCAAGAAACTCATACAAGTTTGTTTGTAATTTTTCAGCAAAAATTTCTAGCTCTATAATTTCCTTATTGGGTGCGAAAAAGTTAACCGGAGAGAATATGATGACATGGAAAAACAAACTCAACACTATTTTGGTAGTGGATGATCTGAAGTTTGTGCTAACTGAGGAGTGTCCTCAGGTGCCAGGCTCGAATGCATCACGAAATGTTCGTGATGCATATGATCGATGGATCAAGGCCAATGATACGGCCAAGGTCTACATGCTGGCAAGTATGTCTGACATATTAGCCAAGAAGCATGAGGGCATGATTACCGCCAAGGAAATCATGGATTCTGTGCAGGGAATGTTTGGACAACAGTCCACACAAGCTGGTAAAGAACGTCAAAGACGTTGCTGACAAAGGAAAGTATTTCCACTGCAACGAAGACGGGCATTAGAAACGGAACTGTTTCAGTCAAAATGGTTTTGAACACTGAATTATTTAAAGTAAATTATTTAAAGTATTTCCACTGAAAGGTAAGAAGAAGAACATGAAGAAGGTTGGTAAAGGGAAACAGGTTGATAAAGTTGTCGCCCAGAAGGGCAAGAAAGTCAAAGACGTTGCTGACAAAGGAAAGTATTTCCACTGCAACGAAGACGGGCATTGGAAACGGAACTGTTCGAAGTACATTGCAAAAAAGAAGAAGGAAGGTAAATATGATTTACTTTGCCTAGAAGCTTGTTTAGTGGATAATGATAAAACAACTTTGATACTTGATTCAGGCGCCACTAATCATGTTTGTTCTTCTTTTCGTGAATTGATTCTCGCGTGAGATCAACAAAGGAGAGATAACACTCCGGTTGGAAATGGAGAAGTCGTCTCACCAGTGTGCAAGAGAGCACAATGAAGCTTTATTTTGGCAAGAAATATGTATTGTTGGACAATATATTAGTGATACCAGGGTTTACTAGAAACCTTATTTCCATTTCTTGCCTTATTGAACAATGTATTTTTGTTTCCTTTTCTATGAATAAAGTATTTATTTTGAAGAAAAGTTTAGAAATATGTTCAGCTTCATTAGAAAATGGATTGTATATTTTAAGGCCTAATTCAGTCAAAATGGTTTTGAACACTGAATTATTTAAAACTGCAAACGCACAAACTAAGAAACGAAAAATTTCTCCTAAAGAAAATGCTCATCTTTAGCATCTAAGATTGGGTCACATTAATCTCAATAGGATTGAGAGATTGGTAAAGAACGGACTTCTAAACGAGTTAGAAGAAAATTCCTTGCCAGTATGTGAATCCTGCCTAGAAGGCAAGATGACTAAAAGACTTTTTAGTGGAAAAGATTATAGAGCCAAAGATCCTCTAGAGCTTATACATTCAGACCTTTATGGTCCGATGAATGTTAAAGGCAGGGGAGGATATGAATATTTCATCTCTTTTATAGATGATTATTCCAGAGATGGGCATATTTACCTAATGCACCACAAGTCTGAAGCACTTGAAAAGTTCAAGGAATTCAAGACTGAGGTTGAAAATCAATTAGGTAAAAGAGTTAAAACACTTTGATCGGATCGAGGTGGTAAGTACATGGATCTAAAATTCCAGAACTATATGATAGAACATGGAATTACATCCCAACTCTCAACTCCCGGCACACCACAGCAAAACGGTGTATCGGAAAGGAGAAATAGAACCTTGTTAGACATGGTTCGATCAATGATGAGTTATGCTCATCTCCCTAGTTCCTTTTGGGGTTATGTAGTAGAGATTGCAGTATACATTTTGAATAGTGTACCCTCCAAAAGTGTTTCTGAAACACCTTTTGAACTCTGGAAATGACGTAAAGGTAGTTTATGTCACTTCAGAATATGAGGCTTTCCAACACATGTGCTTGTGACAAATCTAAAGAAGTTGGATTCACGTTCAAAGTTGTGCCTATTCGTAGGATACCCAAAAGAAACAAGAGGTGGTTTATTCTATGATCCTAAGGAAGATAAGGTCTTTGTATCGACAAATGTCACTTTCTTGGAGGAGGACCACATAAGGGACCACAAACCCAAAAGTAAGGTAGTGTTGAGTGAGTTAGACAAAACAATAGCAAAGATTGCTAATAAAAACACTAGTACGTCAACAAGAGTTGTTGATACTAGTTTGACTAGTCAAGAGGGTCCATCTCAAGAGTTGAGTATGCCTCGACGTAGTGGGAGGGTTGTGATACAGCTTGACCGTTACATGGGTTTAGTTGAAACCCAAGTTGTTATACCAGATGACAACTGTGAGGATCCATTGACTTATAATCAAGCAATGGTTGACAAAGACAAAGACAAATGGATTATAGCCATGGACCAAGAAATGGAGTCTATGCACTTCAATTCTGTTTGGGATCTTGTAGATAAGCCTGATGAGGTAAAACCTATAGGTTGTAAGTGGATCTACAAGAGAAAACGTGGTGTAGATGGGAAGGTGCAAACCTTTAAAGCTAGACTAGTAGCAAAGGGTTATACCCAGGTTGAAGGGATTGACTTTGAGGAAACCTTTTCACCTATTGCTATGGTAAAGTCTATCTGTATTCTTCTTGCCATTGCCGCATATTATGACTATGAGGTATGGCAAATGGATGTCAAGACAACCTTTTTGAATGGCAATCTTGAGGAAACAATCTACATGGACCAACCCAAAGGGTTCATTAAACCAGACACAAGAGCAAAAGGTTTGCAGCTTAAAAGGTCGATTTATGGAAGAAACAAGCCTCTAGGTCCTGGAATATAAGATTTGATGAGGTTATCAGATCTTATGGTTTTGACCAGAATGATGATGAACCTTGTGTCTACAAGAAAATCATCAATAGTTCTGTCGCTTTCCTAATTATCTATGTGGATGATATCCTACTCATTGGGAATGATGTAGGTTATCTTACTGACATCAAGGAATGGCTAGCTACGCAATTCCAAATGAAAGATTTCGGTGATGCGCAGTTTGTTCTTGGGATCCAGATTGTCCGGAACCGCAAGAATAAAACACTAGCCTTGTCTCAAACATCTTACATAGACAAAGTGTTGTCAAAGTTTAAGATGCAAGATTCCAAAAAGGGTTTGTTGCCTTTTAGACATGGAATCCATTTGTCTAAGGAACAGTGTCCTAAGACACCTCAAGGAGTTGAGGATATGAGACGGATTCCTTATGCATCAGTTGTTGGGAGCCTGATGTACGTTATGTTGTGTACTAGGCCCCGACATCCATTTGCGCTTGGGATGGTCATGGTATCAATCCAATCCAGGACTTGAACACTGGACAATGGTTAAGACAATCCTTAAGTATCTTCGGAGAACAAGGAACTACATGCTCGTGTATGGGGCTAAGGATCTGATCCTTACAGGATACACAGATTATGACTTTCAGACTGATAAAGATTCTCGAAAATCTACATCGGGTTAGTATTTACTCTTAACGGAGGAGCTGTAGTATGGCGAAGCGTCAAGCAAGGATGCATCGCTGATTCCACCATGGAGGCCGAATATGTAGCAGCTTGTGAAGCAGCTAAGGAGGCCATTTGGTTAAGGAAATTTATGCTAAATTTGGAAGTTGTTCCAAATATGACTTTGCCCATCACGTTGTATTGCGATAACAGTGGTGCGGTGGCAAATTCGACGGAACCCTGAAGTCACAAGAGGGGAAAGCCTCAGAGCACAACATTATTGATCCTTTTACAAAGGCTCTCACCGCTAAAGTATTTGAGAGTCACCTAGAAGGTCTAGGTTTACAAGTCTTCCCCAACTAGGGCAAGTGGGAGTATTTTGTACAAAGGGGTTTAAATGCCCTAGTTCATTGTATTTACATTACTGTAGTGTTTTAGTACTCCACAAGCTTTAGGTCAAGTGGGCGATTGTTGGGATTTATGCCCTAAACTTGTGTAATTTTGATCAATTAAATAAGGGGTTATTTGTTTTGATAGAATTACAGTCTTGCTTTATAAATCCAATAAACTAAGCTCCAAGGTTATAATACATATCTTGAACATCAGTGTAGTGGACATTATTTGGGTTGAGTTCAAGAATATAACCTAAATGGTCTATGGTATAAGAATAAGGTTGGAAACCTCATTTTGGTAACACCATGGATGCGACCCACTTTGTAATTAGTACAAATGAGGTAATCCAACTCATTCATGTAGTTGACATTCGAGTGGGGACATTCTGTATGAAGAGTTCATACAAGACCGGACCGCAAATTATTAGTCTAACCAGTGTAACACCGTTAACAAGATAAGACTAGTAATTTATAGATGGTCATTAGTGACTCGACCTGAATCCTGAGTAAGTTAAGAACTCCTGCTTATAGGGGTTTGTCCTTAGACTAGTATGGGTGACTGTGGCCTGTAGCCGACTCAATAAGCCTACCTTCTCAGGGACAGAACCTCATAGGTCGCTAGGAACTTAACTGTGCAAGATGGAATTCACTCATTCCTACAATAAGGAATTAGATAGGTTGTTCCCTTAAGAACTGACTCCTGGTCTTGAACAACGAGGCCCCACCCTCTATGAGGGTATGAGTCTATGGTAGGACCGTAGACTTGTTGTTCATTGGAGGATCAGTGGTGCTTAAGGAACAAAGAGGTAATCACAGGGGTAAAACGGTAATTTGATCCAGCTGTAATTACGAACAACCTGTGAAGGGTCGACTCATGGGTAATGACTATATCAGTGGACAAAATATTATCTACAGTGAGGAGAGTGCAGCTACAAGTCTATAGTGGAGTGACTTGTAGTTAATGAATATTGATTAACTGGATCAAAGAGTTTGGTCAGTTAATCTCATATCATTGGAGCTCATGAACTGTAGGTCCATTAGGTCCCTCCGTTGGCTCAACATGATAATATTGAGGGTATAAAGTTAGGAATGAAATTGAAGTCTTCAATTTCATATATGAGATGTCATATAAATTATATGTGATATAATTGATATAATATATAGTTTTAATGTGAATTGGATTCATATATTAACTATATATTAAAGAGAGAATAAAAGAGGGATAGGATGGTAATTTCCATCTCTATCTCCTTATATATAGTTACATAAGATGCAACTAGGTTAAGTTAACCTAAGGCTTTGTTGTGTTGTTGGAAAAGTTCCAAAACACAATCTCTCTCTCTCACAACATCTCATATTACCTAAGGGGAACCCACATTCCTCCCTCAACTAGAGAACAACGGAGAAGATCCAATGGTCGTGTCTTAGTCCGTTCGTGGTTCGTGTTGCTGAGATCTTGATCGTGAGAGAGGAGGAGTACTTGAAGAAAGGTTCTTCAAAGGTAATATTTCTTGTTGTCCACTTAGTATTATATGCTTAATCTATTTGTTTTCGTGCTTGAATGAAATCGTTGTAACTAAATAAAGAGCGCGCGATTCACAATCGCTTCCGCTGTGGCACTCGATTCCCTTCAGTTGGTACTTTTGATTTTAAGAAAATTAGAACAACAACGAAACAACGGTGATTCACATCGCACTTCCGCTGCGGAAAATTGATTCCCTTCAAGGCTGAAGAAGCGTACTCAACATAGTTCTCTGGAAAATAGGAGTCACCAGTTGATAGTACATACGACAACTCACCTGATGGATTACCCATACTAGAAAAAGGAAGGGGATACAACCCATCCTTTCTCAACCCTTTGAAGAGAACTTTGCCCGTTGCCTTGTCCTAAAACTCGTAGTTTGTAATAATGTTCTAATTAAATCAATAAAGTGTTATTGTTTTCAATAAAGTGTTATTGTTTAATTCATTATTTTTATATTGCCTTAAGTTAACTATAAATCCAATAAACTAACATATGAAGTTTTTGATGTCTCTTGAACTGAATGTAGTGAACATATAGGGATCTCAGTTCGAGATACAACCTAAAGGGTCTACATTAAAGGGGATAAGGTTGGATACCTCATCCTAGTAATACTATGGGGATGACCCATTTTGTATTTGATACAAACACAATGATCCTAACGTGTTCGTGTAGACGACATGTGAGTGGAGATATCCTATGTGATGAGATCGCATAAGACCGAACCACGAAATAGTAATCACTAGATGTAACTCCATTGACTAGTTAGGTTTCTATTTCAATAGGATGACCTAGGCAACTTGATCTCAATCCTCAGCAGGTTACGAACTTCTGTTTACGAGGGATTTTCCTTTGACTAGTATGGGTGAGAGTGGCCCGAGACGCCGACTGAATATGTCTACCTTCTTAGGGACAAGACCGAGCAGGCGAATAGGAACTTAACCTAGCAAGATGGAATTCACTTCCTCCCGCCTATTAGGGTAAGTAGATGAATGTTCCCTTAAGTGGTGTCTTCGGGGCTTGAACACATTGCCCGACCATCTCATTTTCCCGAAAGGGACTTTTGTTTATTGGTAGGGCCATAAACAGGTTGTTCATTAGAGAAGCACTAAGACTTGAGGTAAAAGATGTAACCAAGGAGTAAAACGGTAATTTGACCCATTTAGCGTTACGAACATTCGTGAAAGATAGACTTTTTGTTCTTGGTCGATATCCATGGACAGAGAAATATATCTACAGTGAGAAGAGTGCAACTGTAGGACTTTAGTGGAGTGTTCTCGCAGTTAACGAATGTTGATTAGGAGGTTAATGAGATTAACTGAATAATCTTGTATCGTTGAAGCTTCGAATCTATGGGTCCATTAGGTCCACTTCCTAACTCGTAAAGAGTTATTAGCGAATTTGAAATGTTCAAAATCAATTAGGGAATAAGCATGATGTATGGAGATACGTTATAATATAAAGTTTTTCTGTGCATTAATTGAATATGATCCAAACTTAATTAATTGAGAGAATTAGGGCATGTTTGGTAGGCAATCCGAATTTTGTTTTATGTTTTTGGATTCACTGAATTTAGTGAATACGTGTTTTCAAAAACGGTTTTCGGATTTTGTGATCCAAATAGTAGAAATTCTGAAAACAACATTTTTATGTTTTCATTTTATCCAGATTCTGAATTTGAAATTTTAAAATGCAGAATAATATTAAACAAAGATAAAAAAATCTTAATAAATATAGTATTTCATGTTTATAAACTTAATTTACTTTTGTTAAATTAAAATAGTTATAATATAATATAATATATTATAAAATATAAAATATTATATTATATTATATTATAAAATAATAATAATATAAATTTATAAAAAAAAACATGTTCATAAATTAATAAATAATGTCTTATATTCTACCTAATATTTAGTTTTGCAACTACAACTAATTTTATGATATATAAATATATTATAGAACACACTTTAAACTACTATTTAAAATGGAATCAAAATTTTAAATCTGCTACCAAATACATATCTGAAAAACATGAAATACAATTTTGTTTTCATTGAATCTCTTGTTTTCAAATTTTGTTTTCGGATTGCCTACCAAACAGGCCCTTAAATGTTTGAAAGAGTTCAAATGTTATTTAAATGTGAATGAGATTCATATTTAAAATTATATGTTAAAATTTAATGTGTATAAGATGTACATTAAAACTATAGGTTAAGAGGGAAAGTGACTAGATGTGATTTAATCATATGATATTTAATTTAA
Organism: Trichosanthes cucumerina; assembly: GCA_036507285.1. Classification (NCBI taxonomy): domain Eukaryota; kingdom Viridiplantae; phylum Streptophyta; class Magnoliopsida; order Cucurbitales; family Cucurbitaceae; genus Trichosanthes; species Trichosanthes cucumerina. Next base: position 22,503,354 of record CM071841.1, read on the forward strand.
TTTTTATTAAATGTGATTTAATTAAAATTAATATTAAAACATAATTAAATATGATTTAATTATATAATTTATATTAACTAAATTAATTGATTAAGTAAATAATCAATAAGTTAATTATTGTTTCTTAATTTAATTAAGGGAACGTGTCATTGTGACACGTTCCCATTACCCTCAACTTCCCTCTCAATAGGGAAAGAGGAAAGAGGGTGAATGATGTTCAATCGATAAGATTGCTTGAACAATGGTTGGATCAACCTGAAAAAATACTATCTCTCAAACTCTCACAAAGTATTTCTCTTCTCCCAATAGTTTGAGGCTACCCACCTAGCCTAGATCTAAGGTACTCAGAGGATAGGAAGTTCTCCTCAGTGGTAGTGTCCTATTGGAAGAAATTCAAAGTTGTTGTGTTGTATCAAATCTTGCTTCCAATACAAAGTTGTTGTGTTGTATTAAATCTTGGAGCAAGGAGTTGTTGCACTTAGAAACTACAAAGGTAATGTTGTTTCCCTTTTAGTTTAGGTATCTACAACATGTTTTAATTTAGGAAATTCGATGCTCAGTTTTTTTATCTCTGTTATTTTTACCAATGTAGTGGTTTTTTGGACTAAACCAAAACAAATCAAGTATTACGATCTTTACATGTTTCCGTTGCTCAAGGGAATTCAGATTCCTTCAACCAGAACTACTTGAAGTTGGTGAACGAGAATTCGTATTAGAGTAATTCTGTCCAAGATTCAAACTGCCACGATTACTACCTCCATAACCACGTGGTGAATATTGTTCATTCTCTCGGCCACGTCCAAGAAAGGAATTATTACCTCTGTCAAACGAATATGCTCAAATTGTCGCACTCATAGTAGTGGGATTAAACAACATCGCAATACGATTTTGATTTTGCCTCCGTTTATGCAAAGCATGAAGTTCCACAAGATTAATCGTCTCAGATCGCGTGCGGATGAAAGTTCGAAAGGAATTATACTCTGCAGGTAAGTCATTCAGAATGTAGAGGAGGATATCTTCTTCATCGATATTAACAGGAACATTGGCTAACTAATCGAGAATGTCCTTTATGCGTAGTAAGTAATCTTCGATAGATTCAGTTGGACTCTTCGAAATATTATGAAGAGCATTCTTGAGTTCATGAACATGAGCATGAGTTAACGAGGAGAAACGTTTATCCAGTGTTAACCAAATTTCGCGAGCGGATGTGCAGCCTACAACAAACAAGAAAGCTGCTTTTCACAACGTAGCATTGATCAAAGTGATCAAGGTACGATCCTGCATCATCCACTGCAAAAAGACAGGGTTAACAGTTGCAGATTGAATTTGATCCTTTCCGATCAAAAACTTATCAGGATAGGGATGAGTTCCATCAATCAGACCAAATAACGAATGAGCCTGAAGAATAGAGTCAATTTGAAATTTCCCAAAACAAATAATTGGATGAATCAAGGGGAATAGGCACAAGGTTGCAGATATTGGATAAAAGAAAAAGAGACGAATTCGACTGAGATCCACAACTGAGAGATGAAGAAGACTCATTAGGAGAGAGAGAGAGTCCATTGGCGCTAGTCGAATGGCTCTGATACTAAGAAGAAGTGTTGAATTTCTGTGGAGTGATTCTCATTACTGGGTTTGATCATACATGAACCCTTTATATACACAAGGATAACTTACAACAACTACTAACATACTCTAATTAACTGACTATTTACAACAACTATTAACAGCTTAAGAACATGTACAACAACCATTAAGTTATACTTAATAGTAATGATTGCTATTAGAACTATTATGATTATGTTTAGAAGCTTATCGCGTTAGTTTTAATGTAGCTAATGGATCTTTGTGGTTAAGTAATTGACGTGTATTGATATTATCTCTCTTCTTAATAGCTTTGTGCATTGGGTTCTTAATGGCTTTAACAAGCAAGGTATATACTTAATTGATCGTTAGTTTAATTAAGCTGACATAGTAGATTAAACTTAGAAAAACAATGCATGACAATTAAAATTCGCTTAAGTGGCATAGAAATATTAAATATTAATTGAGGCTTAAAATGAAGGTTCGTTAAAGTTGGGTGAGAATTAATTAATAAGGCAAACACGATTTACTTAATTGTACCTTAGAATAAGGAGAAGCTCAATAGATGATTGATAACACTAATTGAGTGTTATATTTTATACCATTTTTATGCTAGTTAAGTTAATGATTGAGACCAACATGGTTAAAAGACGCTTAGTGTATTAATTTCACTAATTGGATCTTGTAATTACTATCTATGATACAGTATATTTTGCATCCTTTGATATCTATGGTCTAAATAAAAGTGGTAAGTTCGTTTTATGTTACTATTGCACGTGTTTGGAAATTCTGCCATGTTTGGATTGTTGAGCATGTTTTAGTACATCGTTATATTTGAGTTTAAACTTATTGGCTTGTCGTGGCTGTGTTGAATGGAATTATTGGTCGTTAGGGACCTTTTAGACAGGTGGTGGACACCCTTCTAGTATTTGAAATTCAATTTTTTTTGCTTTGTTTTCCTTTTTTGCTTGTCATAACTTTGTGACATGTTTGAGGTTTGATCTGCCATAACAACCTTTCATACTCTCAGCCAAAAGAGAGATCTAATGAGAAATTGTTGAAATTCCTCAATCTTACATGATATTAGTGGTGCAATTAGGACCTTAAATTAGTTAGACCTTATTTGATAACTATTTGATTTTCTGTTTTAAGTAATGGTCAAATGGAGGCTTAAGTTTTCATTTATGATAACATTATAAGTTTTGTTAAGAATGGTGCTTATGTTCATGATTGTTGAGATTTAGGTATTTTTTTCATAAATTTCGAAAAGTTTTAGGTAAATCTATTGTGTTTTGTAATTTTGAATACTTAGTTAAGTTTTTGTGGTTTATTCCTTTGAAAAGTTAGTTCTTATTTTTCTATGCTTTGATTTTGAATTCACGTTATCAACTTTTATTTGTGTTGATTAGGAAGAAATTACTCTATGAAGTCTATAGAGAATTGCAAAAAAATTTCGAGAAATGAAATCGAACAAAATGCTTAGAGCTAGTTGTAGATACTTACATGAAAGATATTCTAACTTGACTCACCCTCTCTCTCATTCACTTTATTCACTTTTTGAATTTTCGTGAAAGATATTCTAACTTGAAATTGTTCCATTATCATTTTAGATACTTAGAAGAAGAAGCAATCTAGGGTTAAGTTGTTGCTGGAGAAGCACAGGGCCCTGCACACTGGCTTATTGATTCTTGTTCTTATTGGGACTTGTATGGTGATGGGAGGTGGGCTTCTCACTCCTGCCATTTCTGGTGCACTACTTCTTCTTCAATAAGGCAGTGTGCAGTTTATTCCTATTGGTTATTGTTTTGTTTTGTACAATTTTCTCAACAGTTTCTGAACTTGAGTGATCCATGACCAAGGCTCACCATCAGTGTAAGCACCTTGACTTTGAACATTACTATTAATTTTTCTTTAAGGTTGAATTATTATCTTACTCCTGACTTTAGTTTGGCAAATAAATTAAGTTTGACGATATTTCTTTTTCATTGTACTCACGTGTTGGAATTTTGAGGTCTAGGAACAAGCTTCCAGGTGTTATTGTCATGGATGACTTTGAGTTCCTCTTCCATAGCCTTTTTCAATATTGGGATTTTGAGTGCATTAGAAATTTGTTGGTTCAATGGAATTTCCATTAAGGGTGAGCAAAAGAAGACCGAAAACCGACTCGACCGACCGAAACTGACCGAACCGAGGGCGGTCGGTCGGTTTTCGGTCTTCATCAGTCGGAGTCGGTTTTGTTCTTCACAAAACCGACCGAACCGACTGATATTTAAATATATATATATATATTATAATAATAATTAGAATTAGAATTAGAATTAGAATTAGAATTAGAATAATTAAAAAAAAACTAAAAAGATTTTCTCAAAATATATTAAATAATAATAAAATAATAATTATAAATATTAAATAATTAATTAAATAAATATTTAAAAATATATAAAAAACCGACCAAACCGACCGGTTGGTCGGTCGGTTTTTATAAGTTTAAAAAAAAATTGACCGATCGAACCGACCGACCTTGGTCGGTTCGGGGGTCGGTTGGGGTCGAAAACCGACCCCGACCGACCGATGCTCACTTTAATTTATGGTCATTTGTTGTCTACATTTTTGTCTAGTCATTAGTAGATGTGTGGATATTGTTGAAGCATCTAGGAATGTTAAGATAGTTTGTTCTACCATTGGTCTTCTAGTTTCCATGTTGTTAGTCCGGACTTCTAGTTTCCAAGTTGTTAGTCCAACTTACTTGTTTTTTGCGTTAATAACAATAGGTAAATCAATGAAAAAATAGTTATTGATATCAGATAAGTTATGAAAATCAAATGATTGGGATAGAGGAAGGCGTATTCTGTGAGGTGGCTTCCTCCTTATCCTTAGGTTGTTGTCCCAAGTGGCCCACAATAATATTTGTTTTGTTGATGTTTTTCTTAGAGATAGATTGTGGGGTAGATTTTTGTTCAAACTTTCATGGATTGACATTTTTCATGTTTGTTGCTGCTACTTTGAGTGTCATAAAAAAGCTTGATAAAACCTTAAAAGTTTTTTAAATCTCTTTTTTTTTTTTTCTGAAATCGAGTTTATTGAATCGTCTCACTAAATGTGTTTGTTCAAAGCACATAAAACACTATAGTGCTTATATGATAATTTGCAATGGTAACATTTCTACTTGCATTTCTTATGATCATCATCTATATTAACTGACATTTTTTAGTCTTGTTTACTGTTAATTGTGAAGAAAGTGAGCATAATTAGTGAATGAGGCTTGGCTTAGGTTATATTTCGAGTTATCTGTGAATTTAAATGAGGTGGACTGATCTGTATTTGATTTTCTAACTCCATAACTCAAATGTTAGAGGATTTCTATTTTCTAAATGTAGTAGCTCGAATGTTAATTCACTGCTGTGACAATTTAGTTAGTTTATTTTAGGGTCACCTTTTCTATTTTCTTTTTCAAGAAAGAGCTCTTACTTCAAATTTTTATCTTGTTTTTCTAATTTACTCTACATTTGAATCTGCATAAGTTGTTGGTTCGCAAAGCTTAAGAAGTGTTGCGCAGTTGTGGTTGTTGTGTTGAAGGTGAGTAGATATTTAGTTTCCATCTTACTTTATCCTTTTTATTTCTTGACTTCTAGTACATGGAGTTCAGCCTTTAGGTTGTGCTCCTTTCTTTTGTTAATACATACAAGTTTCTCAACAAAAAATGGGAGAAAAGGACTAGGAATTGATGCAGTAACTTGGGAGTCAGTAGTTGCTTAGTCATAAGCTAGTTTGGTCACAATCGTTGTCGAGAATACATGTTTTGTCCATTTAATTTGCTTGATATGTTTTCATTAAGTTTGAATCAGGTCATGAATCAAGTCATAATGTATTTGACTAAGTTTTCATTCATGAAGTTACTAGATCACTTTTTTAACAAACTTAGAAAAAATAATACATATGACTGTGTGATCCTATCCTTTGTGCATGAGTTTATTTTCGAGCCATGAAAAAGCATAGTTCTATTATTTTTGGAAATATGACTTGTCCAACATGGAACAACCATGGGATAATAGTCTTCAATCATGAACTTCCTGATAACTTGTATGTACGATTCAAATCTTCATTCCTTATTACTTTTTTGCGTTTGACTTAACTTTCATGAATTCTGTAAATATTTTTTGTTGTCAATTACATATGTTGAATGACATGTGTGTTCATTTTGAGGTTTTGAATGTAGGTGATCAAGTAATTAGTATGTTTCGTTTTATTTAACTTGATGAAAGTATTTGATTATTTTACAATAATCATAATTTTGTGATAATAATTGTACATAGCATAGATGATGATTTTGAAACTTAACTTATATTTCAACTAAATACAAGTATGATTGAAATGTCTGCTTGGAAGAGATTTAGTATTGTTATGGGCTATTGCTTCTATTATTTCCTATCAAAGCTTTAAGTATTATGTTAGCTTCATATATTACCATTCTAGATTCACTTGGATCTTTCCTTTGAAAAGAAAATATGTATTCTATGAATGTTTCCTTAAATTTCAAAAGTTTGTTGACACTCATTTTGAAAAGAAATTAATTGGACCGCTTAGGGTCATTGCTTTTTTTCAAAGTGTTGTAACTGTACTCTCTCTCTCTCTAAAATAGATTATCAGTGCCTTCTTCGTCTTTCCTCCTTTCACTCTCACTCACTCATTCATTATAAGCTCTTACAACTTTACTCTTATCTTCTCTTATTTAGGTTTGTAAAATAGTTTATTATAATTTATGAATGTTACTGATTACTTATCATCTTTTCTTACTAGAATTACAATTATGGAAAATCATGGATGAACAAGAGTAGATTAACCAAAAATTTTGAGTTAGGTGTTGAAAACTTCATCAAACTTGGATTTTCTAATACAAATAGTACATCTATTCATTGTCCTTGTTTAAGATGTGGGAATTGTGAAAACCATAGTAGCAATGATATTAGAGATCATTTATATGTCAATGGCATTGACGAAAGTTATAAAGTTTGGCTTTGGCATGGTGAAGAACGTCCTAGTTCATTTGTACATGGAGAGTTTTCTAAGTTGGATACCCATATGTATGAAGAGAACGATGTTGGAAGTATAAAAGAAATGGTTGACGTTGCTCATGAGGAATATTCTAAAGATCCAAATGGATTTGAGAAGTTGCTTAATGATGCTGAAAACCCATTATATGAAGGATGTAAAAGATTCACCAAGTTGTCTACATTGGTAAAATTGTATAATTTGAAAGTTAGATATGGATGAAGTGATGCTAGTTTTTCAGAACTACTCAAAACTCTAAAGATAATCTTGCTTTCTACTAATGAGCTCCCACCATCAATGTATGAAAGCAAAGAAAACCATAGGTGCACTAATATAAAAAAATTCAAGCATGCCCTAATGATTGTTGTTTGTATAGAAAGGAATATGCTGATGCAATTGAATGTCCAGAATCTAGTGCATCAAGGTGGAAATATGATAAGAATACGAATGAAGGGAAAAAAGAAATTCCTGCAAAAGTAATATGGTATTTTTCACCTATTCCAAGATTCAAAAGGATGTTTAGAAGTATTGAATGTGCTAAAAACTTGACTTGGCATGTGGATGAGAGGGAAGTAGATGGTAAATTACATCATCCAGCAGACTCACCAGCTTGGAAGTTAGTAGATTTGAAGTGGCCAAACTTTAGTTGTGAACCTAGGAATCTTCGCTTAGCATTGTCAGCAGATCGAATAAATCCACATGGTGAAATGAGTTCGAAATATAGTTGTTGGTCAGTACTGATGGTTATTTATAATCTTCTGTCGTAGTTGTGTATGAAAAGAAAATTTATTATGCTATCAATGTTGATTTCGGGTCCAAAACAACCAGGGGATGACATTGGCACATACCTAGCACCACTAATTGAAGATTTAGAACTTTTATGGGAAAGTGGTGTTGAATGTTATGATACTTATCGGGAAGAATTATTCAAATTAAGGACAGTTCTGTTGTGGACAATCGATGATTTTCCTACATATGGAAATCTTAGTGGATGTAATGTGAAGGGGTATAAGGCATGCCTAATCTGTGGAGATAATACACCATCTTTAAGATTGAAATATGGGGGGGGAAATGGCATACATTGGGCATCGAAAATATCTAGCACGTAATCATCGATATCGATGTCAAAAGAAACCATTTAATGGTAAAAAGGAACTTGGAACAATTCCAGAACCTTTGTCTCGGGAGGTTGTATTTTCAAAAACAAAAGATCTTGAATTTCCAAGAGGAAAGAAAAAGAGTAAAAAGCAAACTATGAGAGGAAGCGCAAAAAGTTGTTGGAACAGATTGTCTTTTTTTTTTTAGCTCCCTTATTGAAAACATCTGCATGTCAGACATTGTTTAGATGTGATGCATATTGAAAAAAATGTTTGCATGAATATCTTAGGTACCCTTCTCGATATTCCAGGGAAAAGTAAGGATGGATTGAATGCTAGATGTGATTTAATGCATCTAAAAATTCGACCAGAGCTCGCACCTATTATATTAGTGGGGACAAAAAAATCTTCATTCCTCCTACTTGTTATACTCTTACCAGGGAAGAAAAATGTTGTGTTTTGAAGACATTGTCAAAGATGAAGGTACCTGATGGATACTCTTCCAATGTAAGAAATTTTGTGTCAATGCCAGATTTACAACTTAATAGTCTGAAATCTCATGATTGTCATGTGCTCATACAACAATTGTTCCTATTGCAATAAGATCCGTGTTACCAAAACATGTTCGATAAGCCATAACTCGATTGTGTATTTTCTTCAACGCTATATGTAACAAAGTTTTAGATGTCATCTAACTAGAAAAATTGGAAGAAGATATCGTGGTTACATTATGTTTATTGGAGAACTATTTTCCTCCTTCATTCTTCACAATTATGGTGCAACAATACACATTGTTAGGGAGGTCAAACTTTGTGAGCCTATATATTTAAGATGGATGTATCCCTTTGAAAGATTCATGAAAGTTCTTAAAAATTCTGTGAGAAATAGACATCATCCAGAAGGTTGTATTGCTGAAAGTTATATAGCAGAAGAAGTCGTTGAATTTTGTTCAGATTTTTTATCTGGCATAGATGATATTGACTTGGGACTAACTAGGTAGGAGTCGATTCAGACAATTTAAATATTGGTAAACCATTGTCAATTGGAGTTCCTTTCAAACCTGGAAAGGAACTTTTGTTCCAAGCTCATCGATATGTTTTGGAAAATACAATTGATGTGCAACTATATAGAGAGTAAGTTTCTATGATTTTGTCCTATTTTTTTTATTACAACATATGATATACGATCCTTAGGATATGACAACGTTTCAATGTACCTTTAAAAGGAAACATATGATAGAATTGCAATCACAATATCTAAATCGATCAAAGAATCACAAATGGATTCAGGATGAACATAATCGAACGTTCATACCCTGGTTACGAGAAAAGGTAAAATGTTAAACATGTCATTTAACATATCATTTTGTATACCTTCTTTTCTAAATATGTGTCGTAATTTCATGCTAGGTAGAAGTGAACTTCAAATGAGAAATATTGATGTATCAGATAACTTGAGGTGGATTGCTCATGGTTCTCATCCAAATGTGATTAAATATAACGGTTATGCCATTAATGGATGTCGATATCACAAAAAGTTTTGTGAAAAGAATCGAACAACACAAAATGGTGGAGTTAGCTTAGTTGCGAAAACGATGCAAGTATCAAGCTCGAAAGATAAAAATCCTATCATTGGAGATATGTCATTTTAAGGAGTGATACAAGAGATTTGGGAACTAAATTATAATACATTTCATGTTGTCATGTTTAAATATGATTGGGTTGAGAATAACAATGGTGTCAAAATCGATGAACTAAGTTTTGTGTTAGTTGAATTAAATAGAATAGGTCACAAGTCTGATTATTTTATTCTAGCCACCCAAGCAAGACAAGTATTTTATGTTGAGGATCCAAGTGATGTTTGATGGTCAATTGTGCTTACTCCACCACAAAAAGACTTTGAAGATCAAAATAATGAGGACGAACTTGAAGATACAATACTACATTGTGAAGGAATACCTAGTGATATGCCAAATATTGATACAAGTAATGACTTGGATGAGAACATATCAACATATGTTTGAGTAGATGGTGAAGGCACGTGGATTCTTAAATAACATTATTGGTTGGGTTCGTGTTGGTTAGCTATTATGATTTTCGGCTCTATCTTATCCATCTTCTTTAATTTGTCTTCTTAATGTATATTATACTAATTCTTTCTTATATTCCTTTGACAGTCTAATTTTTACACCACATGGAGCCTGTCGATGTAAGTGACAAGGACTTGAAACTTGATGAAGTTGAACCTGTACCTGGAGTAGAGGACAAGAACGTGGATGTTAAGCAAGATGGAACACCTAATTAAAAAGAAAAGACGACGAGCGTCTATTATTATGTTTGATGTAATGCGCATTAGGAGTGCAGGAGATAAGAAGTTAATGGAATACCCATCGGTCGCAATGGAGCTAAGTTACACTCTTTTATTGGGGCATGCGTGCATTATCATATCCCGATCATATATGCATCTTGGAAGTGTGTGCCTAATGAGTTGAAGGATAAACTATATAATATGGTTGAGGTACATATATGTTTCCACTTGATGATATTGGAGAGTTATATATATTTTTTTCTTTAAAAATGACCAAGTCTTTTTATATTTAGGTTGCCTTTATCATTGATGGTAGATCTACAAAAGTCATTCTTAAAACTGCAAGCATAACATTTCGTCAGTTCAAAAGTTGGTTAACAACAAGACATATTATCATTTAAGGATGAGCCTGAACTTTTGCTAACTCCACCAGCAATATACTCCTACATCGATCAAAGTACTTGGGTTCAGTTTCTAAGCTTAAGATTGAACTTAGAGTTTGATGTATGAAAGTTTTTTTTTTTATATATTGATTGTTATTATTATTTATACCTTTGATGTCATTGTCACACGTAATTATGACATTTGTGTAGAAAATCATAACCTTACAGAAAGAGCGTCGGGTAAAGAATAAGTATAATCATCGACTTTCAAGGAAAGGTTATGCTAATCTTGTTGAGGAGATGGTAAGAATATTAGTTTATGTAGTCAAGTTTCCTGAATTCATTATGTTTCTAACAGTTTCTTTTGTTTAAATATAGAAGAAAAAAATTTTAAATGAAAGTGACTTCAGCCAAACTAGTTTGTGGAAGAAGGCTCGAACAAATAAAAAAGGAGAATATGTCGATGAGAACGTCCAGGAAGTAGCCACTCGAATAGGTAAACAAATTTTATATGGATGTGTATCTTAGGTTGATGGTCCATTAACTATCTTAACTAATAGTATTTCCTAATTTTCTTTAGGACGAGATCTCGAAGCACGTGGGTTCACTTTCCAACATGTGCCCCTCTCCAAATAATATTTTAACTCAAGCTTTGGGACCCCAGAATACAATGGACGTGTACGTGGGGTTAGTGGCTTTGTCACACCTACAACTTACTTCCGAACAGTGAAACGTAGTTCAAAACAAGATGAGAATAAAAACAAAGAAATTGTTCATGAGAATGAAGCACTTTGTCGGCGTGTTAGAGAATTGGAAGATCAAATTCAGAAGACACGATCTACACCAACATCTAATCATGGAAGTTGCTCCAAGAAATTTTTGCAAGATGAGAATGAACATCGAGATAAACGGAAATAAAAAAAGGTAAATGAAAAAGTTTATCTAAACTTTATCATTTATAATTTTTGTACAGTTGCATTACTCATAATCAAAATAATATATATTCAGAAGAACGACATAAATAAAGTTGCAAAGATCTTGAAGGAGAGTGCCACAACTAGTCAACGCATGGAGGTTATGAACATAAAGATAAAGCTACAAGGTAAAGATGCAAGTAGTTTCAAGAAGCTTGAAGTTGAGGGTATAAAGGAGCCTCAAGGTCAGGGTATCAAGGAGCTTCAAGGTGATGATATCAAGGAACCTTAAGGTTAGGGTATCATGGAGCTTCAAGGTGAGCATATCAAGGAGAAAGACAATGATCAGGATGCTAAGATTCTGGAGGTGAGTGATAGTAGTCAACATTTGGAGGGCATCAAGGATGACTGCCAAAAGAAGATTGTTGAGGTAATTAAGTTTATCTAGTATAGTTTTAGATATAAGGTAAATGTCTTATATCTTATATTTGTGTTAGGAGGAAACTTCAAACAAGATTGTTAAGGACAAAGAAGTTGTTGGTGTACTGCAAGCTAATTTGTCAATATCTTTGAAGTCTATTCTTAGATTTGCTGAAAATGTAATGGACAATTAAACGTGTATTTCCTATCAACTGCCTACTGGTCTTTATGGAATAATTCGAATGAGTTATGTTTTGCGTGAAGATATAATCGACTTTTGCAGTATGCAACAAGTTAAAACATTATCGATGGTGGCTTATATGATGTAAGTAAACTCTTTTTTCGTTTACGATTTTAACATATTTAGTGACTAAGCTTATTTTCTACATTAATTAAGTATGAGTCTAATCTTTTGTAGGTACTTTATACTCATACTTTGTTGAGTCAAAGCATGTTTCTCAATATATTTTTGTAGACCCATCTGTTCTATCTGGTCGACAAAGCACTGCACAAATTAGAGCTCACAATCTTTGTAGTAGGCTCATGGCGTCTGAGGAAAATGAATTAATTGTTGCTCCTTATAACCAAGGGTACGCGAAGTTTTACTCACTTTAAACTTAACTGCATGTAGACGTATCAAATTTGCCAACTAGTTGTTAATTTGTATGTGGTCATTGGGCACTAGTTGTGATTAATGCTCACGATGATATGGTGTATTATCTCGACTCATTAAGAACAAGTTCTCGAGGAGATGTCAAAAATGTAATAGACATGTAAGTTAATTCTTTTTATTTTTCGTATCTTTTTAGTTTTGTATTATCATTACACTTGATTGAAAACTTTTTTTTGTTGCTTTTTTTTTGTGAACTTAGGGCAACAATTTTTCGATCTCAGAAAAACTTGAAAAAAACATGAAAATCGATATTATGGAAAACAGTGAAGGTAAGTATTTAAACTTATTTTATTCTATTATATATGAACACATTTAGTGCGTGTATCATAAGTTTTTTATTTTGGTATTGTAGTGTCCTTTACAGGTGGGAAGTGTTGAATGTGAGTATTACGTCATGAGATATATGAGAGATATAATGACAAAATGGTACATCGTAGTCACAGATTCGGTATGTTATTTAGTTTACATTCCAATTGTTACACTTGACAAAACATTAACTATTTATTATAATATTTGACTCTTAATGTTTGTAGATTGATACAATAAACGCATACTCGCAACCGGAGTTAGATGAAGTGCGAGTGGAGTGGGTTGAATTTTTTGGTGGATACTACTTTGGATTGTTCATGTCAATTTTTTGGGTGGCTACATATGAAGGTGCAAAATATTCTTTTTGTGTAAATGTGGTTTGACATAGGACTATAGTGACATTTTTTGGATGGCTACATGAAGGTGCCAAATATTTTATATAGAAGTTTGCTTGAGATAGGATTGATAGCCACATTTTTTTGGATGGCTACCAAATATTTTTGTGTGAATGTTGTTCAGGCTAGGACCCATAGATTGACTAACTATGGTGGAGATAATTAGTGTTTGAACATATATGGTGGAGATAAGTGTAGTTTGGCATTTTGAATGTATAACCATGATGGGAGTTATACTAATGATGGAATTGTTAAAGGTTGAACTTTCTTGTCCTTTTAGAATTATTTATATGGGAAGAAGATTTGAATTTTTGTGGGTATTATTGATGGAATTTTATTTCATACATCTTTAATATAATTTATTGGAACACAATGCAGAAAATTCCAGATTTTAGGGAATAATTGATTGAAAAATAAAAATAATAATCAACATAATCAACAAGACATGTATAATGTGTCAAGATCTAATTCAAATTAACACATTTCAAATGTCAAAAAAGAACATTACACATTTGACTCTTTACAATGGTCAATGTTTACCTTCAATTTGACGTTTTTTTACTGTCAAGATAAACTTATATTTGACATTTCCGCAATGTCAAGATAAACATATTTTTGACACATAGAAAACGTCATGTATTTACATAAATTTGACACTTTTTCATAGTCAAGATAAAACTACATTTGACGAATAAAAAGTGTCAAGATTTTATGTTCAAAATGACATGTTATAAGCGTAAAAAAAGACTATACATAACACTTTATAAGTGTCAAGTATTTTATATTATTCTTGACGGTGGATTCCTTGACGGTTTGAAAAGCGTCAAGTAAAGCAATATTCGACATTTTATAAACGTCAAGAAATATAGTTTTTGTTGTAGTGTTACTTTGCATGCTTTTATTTGTTTTAATTAATCACCAGCTTCTCGATAATTTATTTCTCTAAACATAATTAATTGAAATTATTTCGATACTCAATTAGTTAAGATTGCAAACAAATGTCTTACATTGGCTAGGGAAGAGATTGATCATGAGTATATAAGCGAGGACAGATGAGGCCTTTTGGGAGAACCAAAAGCAAAGTCATGAGGGTTTATGTCCAAAGTAGACAATATCATACCATTGTAGAGATATGTGAAGGTCTATTGTCCTTAACACAACCAACCATCACAATTTCTTGTGGATACGATATTTAGTATACTCATACCATTTCATTACTTAGGCCCATACACTTGCGGCAACGCATAGTTGTGCTAGCATCCCTATGCAACTTTACCATAACAAAAATAAGTTATGAAAAAGGTTTTGATGTTTTAAATGCTAGGGAATGCATAGCATTTTTGTCCAAAAAAGTTCTAGCCATAACATCAAAGGTATGCTGGCAAGATGGCTTTTTCTAGCATTAGAAAAAATGCTATGGAAAATAAAAGACCTTGGATGGATTCCATAATGTTACATTTATTCTAAGAAAAAGATAAGTAGGAGAATTGAAATCTAAATGCTAATTAAACATATATAATTGGAAGATTTCTCAATCTAAAAATCCCATGTCTAAGAAAGGAGGTAAAAATCCCAAGCCTAGAGACATGTGTTTATAAGAATGATGTCAATGAGAAGCCAACATTGGGTCATTCTGAAAAAAGAGTTGTTTGAAGTTACAAGGCTTAACAATTTCAGCATCACCACTCCACATAAGTTGTGCAATTTGCTTGAAAACTTTTTCAGTCGGATGAAAGGAATCATAGAACATATAGTCTTCCAGATTGTCGCAATGCGTAAAGGGTAAACTTCCTCTCTTTCTTCCACAATTATAAAACCCTTTAAATTCCTCACTCCCACAACATGCTGTCTCCACTATCTTCAAACCTTCATCCACACCACACACCATATATAACTTCTAACCGTTAAAAAAATCCACTTTACTCTCTCAATTTTTAGATTTATATTTATTTCATTTATAATTTTTTAAAAAAATATATATCAAATAGATTCTTCCATTTTTAATTTTGTATCAAATAAGTGTTCTTGAATTTTAAAAAGTTTTTGATAACTCTTTAAACTTTTAATTTTGTATCTATTTTTTATTTATTTGACATTTATTTTTAAACTCATGGACTTATCAACATTTACAAAAAAAAAAAGAAAAAATCATTAGTTATAAAAAATGATTAGATATATCATAGACCTATTAGAGACAATATTGAAAGTTTCAGTGATTTAGACCCAGTTTGATGATCATTTTGTTTTTAGTTTTTAGTTTTTGAAATTTAAACCTAAAAATACTACTTCTACCAATGAGTTTATATGTTTTTTTATCTACTTTGTACCTATGTTTTCAAAAATCAAGCAAACTTTTGAAAAAAAATAGCTTTCAACAATTTGACTTTGTGTTTAGAATTTGGCTAAGAGTTCAAATGGTTACTCAAGGGAGATGATCTCTATTGTAGAGAAATTAGGTGAAAACAAGCTTAATTTTCAAAAACTAAAAACAAAAAATAAAATAGTTATCAAACGGGGTCTAAATTTATAAAACATTTTTTTAAGTTTAGAAACTAAATCGATGCAAACTTCAAAGTTGGAGAGACTAAATTTATAAAACTTATGTTAAAACCATGTGGCAATAATAAAATCTAACCCAACACCCGAAATTTTCAAATAACGCTCGGTGCGGATAATATTTCTAGTTTCTTGTTTTTGTAGCTTCTAGCAAACCCAAGATTTTAGTTTCTTATAATATGATGAATTGAAAGAAGAATACATAATAAAAAGAGCTTAGAGGGAATCGGTTACCGTATTCGGTAGGGTTTAGTATTCTTTGTAGAAGTAGAGTATGGGTATCCGCAAAAGCATATTTGAAGCCTTTGAGTTGAATGGCAAGTTTGTGTACGGCATCGGGAAGCAGCTTATTATGAAGCCTTGCTATAGAAGAAGCCTCTTCGAAAAATTGGACACTTTTTTTCATTCTCGAATTTGGCATATAACCTAAAGGAGGCACTGTCATGAACCCAAATTTCCTTCCTCCATACTTGTATACTTCCTATCACATTTAAAATTCTAATTTTATTTCTCAATTTATTAGCAAGAAAATTGATGTATCGTTAAATTATTGTTTATTAACCTATTTAGACATGTAAAATTACCTTGAGCGCTATCGACATGTTTCCGATCACCATATTCACAAACTGTTCTTGAGCGTTTAAGGTATTAAATATGTCGTAGCTTATGTCGAAAGGATTTAGGTAATCATTTCCTCCAAAATTGAAGAAAAAAACAGAGTTTGAGAGGAAGCTTTGAGCTCTGGCATTCCCCAGCTTCTTCCTTAGTGATTTCACCACCTTTTTGAAAAATTTCATCTGAGTTTGAAGCCCTATGGCCTGAAATTAACCAATCAATATATATAGTAAGAATGTTCTATGTCAATAAATAAATTAATGCATTCAATTGAATTGGAAGAAAAATGAAATTTTAAGTTCTTGTTTGATAACATTTTTTGATTTTTTATTTTTAGTTTTTGAAAATTAAGCTTGTTTTCTACTAATTCTCTACAATTTTCGCCTCCCTTGAAAAAACATTTGAATTCTTAGTCAAATTCTAAAAACAAAAACGAGTTTTTGAAAACTATTTTTTTTAGTTTTCAAATTTTGAATAAATTTTTTAAAACATAGGTAAAAAGTAGATAACAAAATAAGGAAAACAAAAAATTTAATGGTTATTAAATAGAGTCTAAGTTTGATAAATTTGATTCGAACCGATTCTCCGTGACTCTGAGCTAAAGCGCCAGCGCCACCAGATGCAAAATTCACACCAATTTCATAGAAATTGTTGTGAGGATCTAAATATGGTGGAATCAAAGGCAAGCCAGCATACTCGCCTGCAACAAAACAAAAGGTAGGGTAGAAAATTTAAAGTTTCTCGCCCATCGCGATCGCCCATCGCGTCAACATCTTTTTAAAAATGATATGGAGCTCACTAACATTAAAAAATATTCGTAAAAGAAAAATTCTAACATATGAACATAATACTTAAGTATGATACTCTTAATCCGATAAAGACTCAATTTCCATAAGGGAATGTGCAAGACCATCACTCTATCTTGGAATGTGATGGATATTTTCATTGAACATCTTCTTTTTCAGCCTATGGTTTAAGAATAGGACAGATGGAATATTAAAA
This sequence comes from Trichosanthes cucumerina, assembly GCA_036507285.1. Taxonomy (NCBI): domain Eukaryota; kingdom Viridiplantae; phylum Streptophyta; class Magnoliopsida; order Cucurbitales; family Cucurbitaceae; genus Trichosanthes; species Trichosanthes cucumerina. Next base: position 22,520,658 of record CM071841.1, read on the forward strand.
TTTCTCCTAGTAAGTCTTAAATCACCAATCAAACAAGCCAAACAAGTGGAATCAATATTAAATGGGGAAGAAACTGGCTTTGCAAAGATTTGAACACAAAATCTCCTTGATCACCTGCTTTTATACCATCTTAAATCATCAATCAAACTAAAATCTTAAACTGATAATTTGGAGTAAATTTAATTATATCAACATAATCTAATAGTAAGTTTACATGCAGAACATAATAGTAAGTTTACAAGTAGAACATTATAAACCTGTCTGCTCGATTTGTAACCTCTCTCTTTCTCATTTTTTGTTTCTTATTGAGTCCATTTTCATTTTTTTTAACTTTTTCCAAAATTTTAGAGATAATAAAATTAAATTTCTCGTCTTGTGTTTCTTATTTTTATTTATTTTTAAAGACAAATAAAAACATAATTTTTTAAATCATTTTCTACTTATAAAAAGTACTATAAATATTTTAATTTTCATACTAAAGTTTATAAACTAAATTGTTACAAAATTGAAAGTATAAAGACTTACAAACTAATGTGCATTGACTAATTGTTGGTACCAAGGAACTAAAAGTGTTGATAAAACTGTTTGTTTCCTTAGTTTTATTAAAAATAGAAGAAACAAGAAAATTATCAAATGGACTCTAAACCCTAAAATTAATCTCACAAAAAAATAAAAATATCATTTATTCTATACTAATTAGCCTTTTTCAGGTGTACGACCAAACACGACAATCAATGATTTCCAACCATCTTATTCTCAAAACATTTTATTCTCAAACATCCATTATTCCAGATATATAAAAAACCCAAACAACTATTCAGGGAGTGTTTGAGACGAGAAGTTGGATGTGGTAATTTCATTCCTAGTTTCACACAATGAGTTTAACTCACCGTGAGCCCATAACTATCATCTCTCTCTTTTTCACCTCAACCCTACCATCTCTCTTTTCTCCTCTCTCATTATTCTTTTTAACATAATTTTTTTTATTTTTTTATTTCTTAATTTACAATTTTTTTATTTTTTAAAAAATAAATTTTCTTATTTTATCAGTAATTAATAATTTAAAATATAAAGAATTGTTAAAAAATATTTGTTATCCTATAATTTTTTAAAAAATTTTAACAATTTTTTTTATTCTATAATTTTATATTTGTAAATATAAATTATATAAAAATGTTTTAAGCATGATATTATTGTTTAAATTGGAATTTTAATATAAATTATAATACTGCATAAATAATTTTTTTAACTGATAAAAATTTTGTTATCTCACTTCCTCTACATACCATTTACCATTTTTTTTTAATTTTGAATTAAAATTACTTATAACAAATAATCTCTTATCTTTTCTAAGGTTTTTTTTTTTATTTTTCTATATTTAACTAATAATAACTCAAAAACATATATGATTTTATGATAAGAAAATTGTATTTTTAGCTAATCGGTATTATAATTTAAGAAATTAGATTCGAACAGGTCAATGTATTAACATTAAAAGAATATTTTATATTTGAATTAATCATATTCAAAATAACAAAAATGAGTAGTTTGTTCTTCTAAACTTAATAAAATAAAATTAGTACAATAAATAACATAAATATATATGACATTTTAAACAAAAGTATATGTATGATATTTATTTTAAACTTAATCTTATTAAAATAGCATAGATATTTTATATTTTATTTTTAGTTTAGTCAATTAAAATTCAAAGAATATATTTTATTTTAAAATTAATCAAATATTAGATAATTAATTTCAATGTTTATTTAGATAAATAAAAATTTTAAATTAGGAAAAAAAATTATAAATTTATGCTTGGAAAAAAATGTTTAATTAAAATTTTAAAATTGATGAAAAATAAATTTTTATTTAAAAAATGCGAAAAATATTGGAATCTAATTCTAGTAGTAGAGAATAAAACAACATTGAACAAATAATTGAGGTAACTTATTTTATTTATATTAGTTGAAATTCATACTTAATAAAATTATAAAATATTTATAAAATAATATATCTTAAAATCTCAATTTTAAGATTGATAGACCGAATCAATATACCAATATTTTCTTTGGCAATTCCTCCGTATAAACTTATCTCTAACTATTTTATCATGCAAACATTATAAAAATTTGAAAAATAAATTAAAAATTTACTAGTCTTCATGCTAATAACACACATGAACAATTAATGGTAGAGAAATTTGAACCAATCAAACTTGATGTTAGTTGAACTATACTCTTGTTGAGAATCATACATGTATATATATATATATATATATATAAGATTAAAAAGAACCCACACACATACATATATATTTTGTGCAACCCAAGGAAGCATTATATTATACTAAAATATCAAGTTTAAATAATCATTTCACAGATCCTTGAACTAGGGGAATAAATTTGCTCATAAAAATTAAACGAAATATATTAAAAGAAAGAAGAAAGAAACGTAAACGTGTTTACCTAAGAAATCTGTGATAGTACGGCCGTCGGTGAACCTGCCGGTGGGGATGTGGAAGAAGCTTTCGCCGTAGGGCGGAAAGTTAGCTTGAAAATCACTGGTGGTGTTGATGTAGTTGTTATTTCCGACATCCACATACGAATCTCCGAATATGAAAAACCCAAAGCGCTTTTTCGACCACGGAAGCTTCACTTGGTTTCTGGAAGCTTCCGTGATTGTCGGGAAAGCACTTTGGGCTGCAAATAAATTGGAGAAGAAGAGGAAGACGAAGCAGATGCCCAAATTTAGAAACTTCATCTCTACAGTGTAGGGTTCAATTCAAACTGATGCTCCCCTCCACCCTTTGTTGGTCCTCTTCCTCTTCTTCTTATAAACAATTATTGAAACTCTGACACTGTCACGTGAGTGCTTTTTCAATAAGTCTTAAAAAGAAGAGATATCATGTTAATAATCTGGAGGGAGACAGAGTTTATGTATTTTTTTAACTATCTCCGCTGCTTCATGTGCCGTTTAATTTTAATATTTTTTTTATTTGGTTAAATTACAAGTTTAGTTCCTATATAGTCTCTCAACTTTAAAAAATCTTAAATAGGTTCTTAAACTTTCAATTTTGTATTTATTTGGTCCTTAAACTTCGAAATGTGTCTAATAAATTTTCAAATTTTCAATTTTGTGTCTAATAGGTCCTTGAATTTTTAATTTTGTGTCTAATAGGTTCTTGGCCTAGTTGGCTTTTTTAAAATTCATAAACTTACTAGACACAAAATTGACAACTTAAGCTTCTATTAGACAAAAATTTAATTTTATATCTAATAAATCGATTAATTTAAAAAAATTGTGAATATGTTAGAGCCATATTAGATACAAAATTGAAAATTTAAGGGCTAATTAGATATTTTTAAAGTTCAGGGACTTAATAGATACAAAATTGAAAGTTTATGAACTTATTTGACATTTTTTAAAGTTTAGGGACCAAATAGACATAAACCTTGAAATTTAAGGATTAAACTTGTAATTTAACTTTTTTTATTCACTTGAGGTTCTTACACGGTTTTAAATTAGCTCATGACATATCGATATTTTTACATATTTTTAAGTTTTGTATAATATTAACATAAAAGGTAAATGGACATTTTTATTATAATATAAAAACATTGACAAAATATAACTGAAATATCAAAATATATATATATCCATATCATTATTGTTATTGTGAATCTAATATTATGCATAATAATAAATTTAAAATTATTTAAAAATTGTCAAAATGTTTACATGTTAATTTAAATATTTTTTATCTAATTTTCCATAAATATCTATCGATACCGACATTCTATCTATTTCTATAAAATTGAAACCTTGACATTATTTTCGTGGACATCAACATTTAAAAACCTTTGTTCTACTTCTAGGAGGTAGTTTTGGTTAGTCTTTTATTTTCTTTCTTTATCTTATATTTATCTATCACAATTTCATCTTAACCCTACCTTCAATAAAAATTTTGCTTTGTATTAAAAGTTTCTCTTTATATTAGAATTTTCCTTACCATTTTGGAAAATAGGATTAAAAGGTTCTCCTACTAATAAACTTGTTAAATTTCTAAGGAGAAAGTTGAGACGGTGGCTAGAAGATGGATCCTTTGAACCATTTTTTTAGAACTCAAGAACAATGGCATGTCTTAAAAATAGAGGTCAAACGATTTATTAGTGAAAACTTAGAGACCAAAAGGTGATTTTTCTTTATATATATATATATAATTATAATATAAATATGGACCAAATAGATTAAAACTTCACAGTTTTCTAAAATTTTAATAGATTTAAGTGTTGTAAAATCAAGATGCAAAACAAGGTATCAAAATGTAAAGTCTAATAAATATCAAAAGAAATCTAGGAATAATGGTAGAATGTAGTGAAAAATCTCCCCAATTTTTCAAAGCCTAGCATAATTTTGATGCAGTATATGAAATTACCAAAATACCCTTAACTACAACCCTCACCATAGTATATAACAAGTCTTCTTTTCCCATTACCATAAAACATCTCCTCAATGCTACTAATAATTTATAGGCAAACTGATGAGTAGGGTGTGAAATCATTTGAACATCAAGCATATGTGATTATAAAACACATATATGGCACATAGTCAAAAGGGAATGAGACACATGGGCTTTATATAAAGAGAAAATTTCTAGTACTATCGTAGTACTATACTCTCTATGTTCACATTATGTTTTAATACTAGTAGATCCCACATCATTTACAAAAAGATGATGATGTAGTACTAGAATTTACTACGGTAGTATGGAATAGTATGGAAAATTTTTCATACGACCGCAGTACTAGAATTTTCCCCTTATATAATCAAGGATAAGACCCATTAATAACACATAGCCAACAGAAGAAATATTACACAGTCAATTGAAAAATAAACACATAGATTACACCAAAGTTTAAAATGTCGATGTCGGTGAAAATATCGAAATCTCAATTTCATAGAAATGTCAATAAAATATCGATGTCGATGGATATTTCTGAAAAAAATTTAAAAATTTAAAAATTAAAAAATATATTTAAATCAGAAAATAAATCTTTTACCTTTTTTAAATGAGTTAAAATACTTGTTATAATATTACATTCACATTTTGTTACTATTTTCTTTAATATTTCATTTATGTTGTACGATATAATGGAAATGTCATTCACCCTTGATGTCGATGTCGAATCCATGGACATGTTAAAATATCGATGGAAATGTTGACATGTCGATGAAATTTTAATATCATGGATAACACTAAGCATGGACATTTAGTAGAATATTTATAATATTAACCCTTTTATAAACTATTTTGTATAAAATAATTCTTTAAACAAATCCACATTTACGTTGTGTATCCTTTATTAATGGAAAATAGTTTTGTCAGTATCCCACGTGCTTTATAAATGAATGGATTAAATTTCAACTTTCAAGGCAGGGAGCGGGTAGTTAAAAAGAAATTGGTTAAAAACGAAGGGCAAGTTGTTCATGGAGTATTATAATAATGGTTTTATTTATATATTTATTTTTAAACTTTAATCTTTGTTAGTTTTTAAGTATTTGATTCTTTTTTTTAAAAAAATGAATTTTAGCTACTATTGAATAGCTATTTAATTTTTTTTGAAAGTTATGATTATTTTTTCATAATTTCTAATTCTATCTTTCTTTAAAAAAAAAACTTTCTTTTTTGCAAAGATGGGTTTATTTATTGAAAAAAGGGACCCTCACAGTTCGTGATCTAGGCAACACACAAAATAACAAAACCTAACAATTAAAAGGAAAAAAAAGAAACAATCAAGCAAACGAAAGGCAAAGAGATTTATAAGGAACAAACATATACCTTCCAGCCAAGAAAACACATGGAGCTATCACATCTGCCTGAATTGTTAAAAGAAAAACCTAGAGAGATCTATCAGCCGATTCATGAAATCGAAGATTACACTCATTCCTAAATAGAAGCACACCAAACAAGCCTCTAAAAATGTTGATGACAAGCTCACACAACAACTTCAAAATAACTTAGTGGCCCAATCAAAAATTAATTCGATGAGAAGAAACTCCTCAAGAAAGTACAATACTCCAAATAGCTTGACTGAAAAGGAACACTAAAAGAATAGAGGAGATCCCATAGATGACTTAGACGTATAGAATAATCCCAACTATGGAGACGATCATAGTGAACAACCTATCATGCAAGAGATAAAAGAATGTTTTGGAACATTCCCTCCCAATCAAAGGAGTCTATCTCAATGCACTATCGCCTGATGAGATCTAATAGTCTCACATGCACTAGCTATAGAAAACTGATCAGATCTATCTAGACACCATATAAGCCTATTATCTCTTTTCAGGAATGACTGAACATCATGAACTAAAGGTAACAACTCATGCAGTAGACACGATCATACCCACACAAACCTTTCAGAAGTAAAAAAATCAGCCATCACTTCACTACCCGTATCAGAAACTATCCAATCACTATATTGAGGCGATATAGAACCAACCACGAATCCAACCACATAAGACATCTCTGCGTATTACCAATAAAAAATCAGACCAAAGGCCTAAATTGATCACGCAGATTAATTAAGGATAGATCTCCAATACTACAAACCTCTCGCGAAAGCTAACTATCCAAATGGAACTAAAACCAAGCATATAAGCACATTTTAATTCTTCCTCAAATTTCAAAATCAAAAATAAGTTTTTTATTTTTAATTTTTAAATCTTGATTTGATTTTTTAAAATATAGGTAAAAACTAGATAACAAAACAAGGAAACTCATAGGAAAAATAAGTTAATTTTTAAAAATTCAAAACTCACAACCAATTAGCTATCAAATAGAACCTTAATTTTTAAATGTTTTATATTTCACTACTTCAATTTTGACATTCTACGGGAGAAAAAAAAAGTCATACTAGAGGCACATTTTTGGCGAGAAAAACTGTATTTTTGAACATTTATGACATTTTTTCAACATCATAAATTATAACAGTTTTTCAACATCATAAATTCATGACTTTGATAAAAAGTTGTCATAGATGGTTGGAGGCACGTTTTTCGGCGGGAAAAATCGAAAATTTTCGTGTTTTTTAAAATTTATGACAGTTTTTTAACACCACAAATTTATGACAGTTTTCCAACGTCATAAAAACTTCATTTGTCCCACGTCGAAAAAATTGTGTTTTGAAGAACCAATCTTCTCCTATAAAATGTCTCTCCCTCCTTCATTTTAACATCAACTTAACATGAGCTTCTTACTGGGTTTATTTAGCTTAAGTAAATTGGGTCTTGAGTAAATTTTTTTATTAACAACTACAAACTATCATAAAAAGAAAATACTTGACACAATAATACTTTCGTCGATTTTAAGAGGTATTTATTGACAATGTTTAATTATCCTGAAAAGTTGTCCATAACTTTTAACAAATGTCTTGAATATGTTTTTTTTACAACAATTAATTGTCATAAAATAGTTAATTATGACAGATTTTTTCATGTGTCATGTATAGAGTTTTCTTGATAGTGAAAAAAAAAGTCATAAAATGTGTTTATGACAATTTTTCAATGTCATAAAATATCGAAATTGTACTAGTGTTTCTTCATAGGTGTTTGGATTAACTTTGCAAGTAATTATGAAAGTTTTTTTTTAAAAAAAAATGTGTGAAGTTTTTTGGTAACACAAAAAAAATATACATTTTTAAATGGTTAGATGGTTTAATAATCATTTTTTTCAATAATCAATCTAAAGGTGCTTATTAAAAAAATATTCTAAAGTGATTTTTTTTTGTCAATCACTTTAGAATTACATTTGTAAGAATTCTTCATATTAAAAAAATTTTAAAATCCACATGAAAAATCAATGAGGGCTGAAATTAAAAAATTTCCCTCCAATTAAAATTTTTTCATCTTCACCTCCCTTCTCTTAATGGGGATTTGAGATTTGTAATCCTTTTGTACCATCAAACAAAGTGGTAACTAAAATCATTTTTAAGAATAATAACCGTAGACACACCGGTCTTTGAATTAAAATTACTTTAATAAAACGATCAGTTTTAAAGAAAAAATTCTTTGTTAAACACTCTTTCTCTTATTAATGACTATATATATATATATATATATATATATATATATATATATATATATATATATATATATATATATATATATATATATATATATATATATAAAAAAGAATTTAAACTTATGAACTCTTCAATATAAGCCCATGTTCTATGCAAGTTGAACTATGCTTTTGTTCACTATTAATAACTTAATAGATGAGCGATATAACCTCTCATTTTTTTTGGTTGACTTTTAAACTAGAATCTCAATGAGTTAATTTTAACTAATTAATATTTTAACGATAAGAAACACATTTATGTCACCGAAATTAGAGTTAACATGATTTCTTTTTCATAAAAATAACACATCCTATTTTAATTTTTCATAATCTTGCTTTTGATCCACGGCTGAAATAAAATCAAGAAGATCGACTAAGATTATCCAAAGAAAATTATTTGTATTATAGGCGTGGAGAGCAAGGGCAGATGGATAGAATATTTGTTATAAAAAACTTTTTAATAAGAGTATAATTCAAAAAGCAACGTCCATCTACCGTGCTTTCCAACCAACACATAAACTTTGGATGGGGTTAATTCAATTCTATTAAGTTTCAATTCACATCTCATAAATGGTTAGGTAAAGTCACCGACATTGAAACATATCTTTAACTAGCATCTTTTTAACTAAAGATGTTATATAAAAATTAAAAAGAGCATAACTCAACTGGCATATCAAATTTATCAAGTAAAATTCAATGAAAATTGGACCGTTTGAATTGGAAACCCACAAAATCATTGTACTTAAAATCAATATAATTAAATGCAGGCCTTTGGTTTCAAAATATTTCGTAATATCCAAGTCAAACATTGTTCGATAGATAAAACTATAATAAAGTTACTAAACTATTAAAAATGCATAAACATGTCTATGACTTTTCCTCATGGTCTTGAAGCTATATTCCCATCATCCGCCTTGAATATCCTTGGCTTTACTTGAAAACATTTTTTTTAAAAGGAAATGGTGAGTATTATAGAATAATACTCAGTAAGTGACTCCACTATCGGGATTTGGGATATACAACCACATACAATCATGACTTTAAAACTTTTATAAGCGTGACCTAAACTTCCTTAAAATAATATCATGACTTTTCTCTTCGACTGTTAGTGGTCAATTAGGTTCTCCTGAGAGCATGTTGAGTCTGAAGACTCCTATATTATGTTGAGCTCAAAGACTCCTGTGTCATGATAAGCCCGAAGATTCTTGTGTCATGTGGAATCCTCTCAAATTTCGATAATTATGTGGAGATTAATTGTTACTACCTTCGTAAACTTTTTCATGTACATACGATATATACATGAGGCCCAATCCTTTCATTCACATATACATATTCATATACATTTAACTAACATGAAGCAACATATCATGGAAAACAAAATCACATAACATGACATAACTTTCATAAACTTTAAGCTCCAAACCTATTTAAGTACATAACATTTTCTAGAAAAGTAAAGGTAAGAAACCTAAAGCCTTTAGTATAAAAATAAAAAATCGGTTTTCTTGAAACATGCCTTTTGAAAAATCTAGTCGCGTGTGAGATCCCTTACCTTAGCCTATCCTCAAATCCCAAATTTAGTCAAAATCAATGTTTTCCTAATCAAGAACTTACAAACTTTTAGGGCCTGTTTGGAGAAGGTTATTATAACCTATGGAATACTCTGCACCCCAAATACAGACTATTATAACTTTAGACTATACTACTTTATATTTTAAATAACATTATATGATTCTACATATTATAATAATCCACCCCTGTTATTATAACTCATTCAACACCACAAACAACCTCTTACTATTTTTCACTCCTTTATCTTGGTTTACGTTCTAGATAGGTTTGAGATCGAAGACTTCTTTGATCTCGAGATATCTATTCGTCTAATTCCTCTAATTCAGCACCAAGCACCGCTGGCCCTTGGTAACGGTACGAATTTCTAATTAGTTGATTCATATATAATTTATCTAAGACCAACTCTGGCAAGCGACGACGCATGGACCGACGGTGGCGTGTGAAGGCGTGAGCAGCTCGATTTTGGAGTGCTCGACAATCAATATAACTAAAACTAGGGATGGCAACTGGGCGGGGTCGGGGATGCATTCCCATCCCCGTCTCCGTGGGGATTTTCCATCCTTGTCCCCGCCCCATTCCCCGTTTTGGAGAGTCGGGGTTAAGGTCGGGGATTCCCCTATCGGGGATCGGGTCCCCACGGGAAAAAATCCTCGCTTTTCTTTTTCTTTTTAATTTTTAATTATTCTTTATTAAAAAAATATATTATTATTATTTTATTTAATTAATTCATTAAAATTTAGAAGGTATTTAATATAAATCTTATAAAATTATTGTTTTAATGTTCCTGTATGTAGTTACTGTTTTTTAAATATTTTTTAAAAATTCAATGATTTAAATAAATAAAAAGAATAATAAGATTGATATATATATAAAACAGTAATGATATATAATTTCATAATAGGAAGATTTATATACATGTGTGTTATTAGTTATATAAAATTACACATATTACTAACAACATTTTTACACATAATCATTTATATCATAGATTTTTTTTTTAAAAAAATAATCATTATTATTCGGGGTGGATTCGGAGACGGGACGGGACGGGGATATTGTCCTCGTCCCCATTCGGAGACGCAAAAAAATCCCTGGTTTGACCCCATAGTCGGTCAAACTAGGGATTCCCATTTGGGGCGGGGACTTGTGGGGACTCGACCCCGCAAGTATTTTTGCCATCCCTAACTGAAACGGGGTGATTCGTGGCGAAAACCAGCGGCGAATGGACTGCACGACTTCGACGGTCGATGGAAGAAGGAGAGAACACGCAGATGCCTACGGTAATTTGTTTTCGGCTTGAGCGACGATGGTGGCTTGTGAACTAGCAGCGGGCGTCCAACGAATTTTGACGAGCCCAACATACGTGATGGCAGGCGAAGGAAAGTGCCAGATTTGAGAGTTCATTTCGGTTGAACTGATCACGATCATCTCGCGTGGGTTGCGGCAGCGAAGCTTTGTCCGATGAATCAAGCTAACAGATAGAGAGAAAAGTGAAGAAAAATATTTCTTCTGTGATGTTTTCTTATTTCTTTATTGTGTCGAGGCACACACTTTATACATGATACAAACACCTAAGGGGTTCAAGAATAAAGAATAATCAATGACAAATAAAAAGAATAAGTAAAGGCAAGTGGTAAAAACTGATTGGAGGATCACAAGAGAGAAAACCGTCAGAGGACTCTTCTGGAACCTTTAGACTCATTGGGTCAGGCTGCTATCTTCAGACCCTTTGCATTTTGAGCCTTCACAATCATTATTCTCCCTCGATCCATTACTAGACTTTTGTGGGCTTTTATCCCTGATATCCCCCTTCAAACGAGTGAGTAAATCTATTACTCCAAGTTTGGAACGTAAAAGTTGAAACTGAGAGTGTGTAAGTGGTTTTGTGAGGTAGTCAGCGAGTTGATCTGAAGAAGGAACATCACAAACTTGAAGTTGTCCTTGCAAGACTTGATCCCTGACAAAGTGAGCATCGATTTCCACATGTTTTGTGCGAGCTGAAAGACGGGATTAACAGCTAAATCTCCAACACTTAAATTATCGCACCACAGTACATGAACTGATAACTGAGTCTCTCCAAGTTCTCCCAACAACTATTTCAACCATATTATCTCAGCAGATGCATGAGCTAATGCTCGATATTCAGTCTTCGTGCTTGATCTAACGACTACACTTTGCTTCTTCCTTAACCACGATACGAGGGAGCACCCACAAACACACAGTATGTCACGATTGACTTCCTGTCATCAATATTTAATGCCCAATCGACTTTAGAGAAGGTTGTGATAGACAGGTCAGTGCTTGGTGGTATAAAGAGACCAAAGTGTTGTGTGCCACTAATATATCTTAGATCTCGTTTTACAGCTTGCTAATGGATATCAGTAGGATTTTTCAGGAATTGACTCAAGTGATTCACAATATACGCAATATCCGTTCTGGTGTTTGTGAGATATTGAAGTGCCCCATGGTGCTTCTATACATAAAGGGATCAAACAGAGGTGTTCCATCATATAAGGATAGATGTTTACCAACATTGCTTGGAGATGGGATTGGTTTGAGATCGCATAGATTCAGCTTGTGAAGAAGGCCTTCAATGTATTTAGACTGATTGAGAACAATGCCATAATCAATATGATAAATTTGTACACAAAAAAAAAACTCAATTCCCCCAAATCTTTTAGTGCAAACTATGTGTCTAGAGCACCAATTAACTTGTTGATTAAGAGAGGATCATTCACCATGAGAATCACATCATACACATATACTAATAGAAGATCATTGATGCTCTTATTCTAAATATAAACAAAGAAGAATAAGACCTGGAATTGGAGAAACCCCACGATAATAGTGTCTTTTAATGTTGTGTTCCATGCTCGTGGAGCCTGCTTAAGGTCGTAAATGGCTTTATCCAGCTTACATACGTGGTTCGGGTATTGAGGATCAACATACCCTAGTGGTTGAGTCATGTAAACATCCTCATTCAACTTTCTATTAAGAAAGACATTATTGAAATCCAATTGCCTCAACTTCCAGCCCTTAGACACTGCCATACTAAGTACAACTCTGATTGTAGAAGCTTTTTACCACCGGACTAAAGGTCTCAAAGAAATCGATCCTCGGACTTTGGTGAAAGCCTTTAGCTACAAGTCTCGCCTTATACCGCTGAATAAAGCCATCTGCATTCTTCTTAATCCAAAATATCCATTTGTTTCCAACTATATTATGACTGTTGGGATTTGTGCCCTAAAACTCGTAGTTTGTATTTATGTTCTAATTATTGTAATAAAGTGTTATTATTTCAATAAAGTGTTATTGTTCGTTATCTACGAGTTTGCCTTTATTTAAACCCTAAATCCAATAAACTAAACATCCAAGGCTGTTAAATGAATCTCTAACTGAATGTAATGTACATAAAAAGGATCTCGGTTCGAGATACAACCTAAAGGGTCTATAGTTAGGGAATAAGGTTTGGGTACCTTACCCTGGTTAAACAATGGATGTGGCCCACTTTGTATTTGATGCAAACACTGTGATCCTAACGTGTTCGTGTAGATGACATGTAAGTGGGAATATCCTATGTAATGAGATTACATAAGACCGGACCACGAAATAGTAACCTCTAGCTATAACTCCGTTGACTAGTTAGGTTTCTATTTCACTAGGATGACCTAGGCAACTTGATCTCAATCTCAAGCGTGTTACTTAACTCCTGTTCGCGAGAGATTGTCCTTTGACTAGTATGGGTGAGAGTGACCAGATTCGCCGACTCAATATGCCTACCTTCTTGGGGACAAGATCGAGTGAGCGGCTGAGAACTTAACTTAGCAAGATGGAATTCACTCATTCCCGCCTACTAGGGTAAGTAGAGGAATGTTCCCTTAAGTGGTGTCTCCGGGACTTGAACAAAGGTCCTGACCCTCTCATTGGCTCGAGAGGGACTATGTTTATTGGTAGGACCGCAAACAAACTGTTTATTAGAGGAGCACTGGTACTTAAGGCACAAGATGTAACCCAGGGGTAAAACGGTAATTTGACCCAGCTGGTGTTACGAACATTCGTGAAGGATTGACTTGCTGTTATTGGTCATTATCCATGGACACAGAAATATATCTACAGTGAGAAGAGTGCAACTGTGGGACTTTAGTGGAGTGTTCCCGCAGTTAACGAATGTTGATTGGGAGGTTAATGAGATTAACCGAGCAATCTCGTATCGTTGGAGCTTTGATCTGTAGGTCCATTAGGTCCACCTTCTAGCTCGTAAAGGGTTCTTAGATCATTAGAATTTGAAATGTTCAAATTCATTAGGGAATAAACTTAATGTATATTGATACAATATAATATATAGTTTTGGAACTATATATTATAAATTTAATGTGGATATGATTCATATTAAATTTTGTGAGAGAGTTAAATATTTGAAAGAGTTCAAATATTGAATTCAAGTGTGAATGTGATTCATATTTGAAAACTATATGTTAAAATTTAATGTGCACTAGATGTACATTACAACTATAAGTTAAAGGGGTAATATGATTAAATGAGATTTAATCCAAATTAAATATATGATATTTAATTTGTATTATTTAAATATGATTTAAATTAATAACTAAATTTGATTTAATTATTATACTATTATTATTATTATTATTTTAATAATAAAATAAGGGAACGTGTCATCCAGACACGTTCTCCACTACCCCTCCTCTTCTCCCTATCGACAGTTTAACAGGGAGAAGGGGGTTGCTCATTTTGGCTATCGACCGATTGATGATTTTCAATTGATAGCTGCAAGAATTCTCTCTCTCTCTCACTTTTAGAATTCCTAAAATTATCCTGAAGTTGGAATCCTTCCCACAAAGGATTTTGTTCTAAGTTGAATCTCAGAGGATAGAAGGTTTTCCTCGTGGTGTTGTCCAACTGAAGAAAACAGAGAAGTTTCTTGGAAGTTCCTGTGTTGCTGTATTGTTTGGAGCAAGGAGTTGCTGCAAGTTGAAACTACAAAGGTAATTGTTCCTTCTTTTCTCTTTAGTTTAATTGTTAAACTTAATATGTTTGCATGTATGCTATTATCCATGTCTAATAGGATTAGAATTTTCATGCTTGTTCTGTATTTATCATTGTACTGGTTTTTGTTTTTCAATTAAAACAATCAAGCACATTAACGATCCCAAACACGTTTTCGCTGCTCAAGGAGATCAGATCTCCATCAATAACAAGAATGATATGAAACCAAATGCCACGTACCATTTTTCATTAAAGTAGAATATTCATCATCTATAGTTGCCTTCCATTGAGGAGTTGGAATTGCATCTTTGACTTGTGGCTCAGTTGTAGACTAATCATCCTTTTTAGTTTGTGAGAGCCACATGTCACACCCCCTCCCGAACCACCTGCTAACTTAGCCCGGAAAGAGGCATGAAGCCAACCCACTGTTTATACAACCTCTTATGTACAAACAACTATAACTACATAACGACTTGCTATACAACACCAGCCACGTACAAAATATCAAACTTATGAAACTTCCAAAGAGACTATGGCAGGATGTCGTGTACAGAGCTCGATCTCTACCTGAAAAGGTTTAAAAACATTGAAAGAATGAGCTAAAAAGCTCAGTGAGTGTCTATCTTTAAAACATTATAAGCTCACAAGTAAATCATAATAATGGCAGATTATAAGTAGAAAATAGCTTAACATCTGTTTGTAAACATACACAAACCATGCTTCCAATTTACAGGTTTAAGTCACCACTTAAGCATAACACACAACTCGAAATGTACTATCATATCGAGGGTAGATAGATCAATAATATAGAAGCTCATAACAATAAAACACATGACATGATACCACATTCAAACCATAGAGGTGGTAGAGTTACATTTATACCTATAAGGTTCATACCTCTCTCTCTCACGTGCACGTGGAATACCTTTTAGTCGTTTGGTTTTCCCTAATACCTTCTCTATGTCTTTCAAAGATTAAGGTAAAACCATTTACTACCCGAATACCTTCTCATTGTCCTTCAAAGATCGGGATATCATGATTCATTCCCCCTCCCCCCTAGTACCTTCTCTCGATGTCTTTCAAGATTGGGGTTAACCACAAACAAGAGCATAATTTGTTTACCATGGAAATCATGTCTTTATAATACATACTCTCATAATTTAGGTTCCATACTTGGATTTATGGTTACAAATTAATTCAAAACATGCTTATGTTCCATCATGAACTTATGTTAGAAAACTCCATGAAGCTATACATAATTAGTTCAAACAGGATGTAATGATCAACACTTATGTTTTTGAAGAAAAACATAGGACAAGCATAGTTCTAAAATAGAGTCACTCACAGTATTAGAATTAGAACCTTGGCTTGTAAACTTGACCCATTTGCTCTTGGCCTGTCAAACAAACCAACTCAACCATTAGAACCTCGAGCTCATGATTTTTTACCTTAAAACTGCAAGAAAACACACTTTCAAATATTCAGCATTTTCAAATTTTCTGCCCTGTTTTCAGACAGCCATAACTTCTTCATTACTTATCCAACAATAATGTAATTTTTATCAAACTCTTCCTTTTTGAACCTTCTAAATATCATATGAAGACATGAAATTGATATTCCAAATGAATTTGTTCAGAAATACCTCGAAAGCTACTATTCTCAAAACAGACTTCTGCTGTTTCCAGATTCGGATTTCCTGCTGCACAACAAATTTAACCTGATATTTAAAACATCTTCTAGACATTTTCTACTCACGATTTCTTCATGAAAGTTGTAGAAAATTCAAGAAGCTTTCGAACCATACCAATTAGAGCTTCTAACTCCAACTCTACAGATCAGGATAACCCAAAAACCAGAGACTTCTCGAATTTGACAGCAAACTTCTATCTTCTGCCTTCCTCTTAACAAAACAGTAACTTAACATAAGAATTTGCTCGAGCTTCATTCATGAACTTTGTTTAAAAATGAGTTACCTTTCAGGAAAAGCAAACTTCAACACTTACCGCTTCTTGTAGAGCTCGAGAAGATCAAAACATCAGACAATGGCAGAATGATTTAGCTTGCTGCTATAATTCCTTGAGATCTTCTCCTTTCTTCTGCAATTCCAGCTCCAAAATCAGAGCTTTTCTCCTTCTTCTTCTCCCTTGAACTTCACCTCACGAAGCTTACAGTTTCCTTTTGGTAAATGAAGAAGAAAATGGAGAAGATAAAACCTTTTTAAAAAGCAAACGGTGGAGGACAAAAGCATAAAGTTAAAAACTTTGTCTTTTAGCCCTTTATGCTTTTCCTTTTCTTTCTTTTTCTTTTCTTTTCCTTTTCTTTTCTTTCCTTTATTCCTTTCTTTCATTTCTTTTCTTTTCTTTACAAAACAAAACAAAACTTAATATATTTAACTTTTCTTTCATTTTCTCTTCTTCTTTTATCTTTTAAAGAAAACAAAACCAAAATGGTTTCAACTTTCCTTCCTTGTTTTCCTTTTGTCTTTCACTTCATTTCTTCTTTCCTTTTGTTGTTTTTTTTAATAAGAAAGTTCCAAAGAAAGATCTCGGGTTTACACCACACCTTAGGTTTGAAAATTCCTGCTTTTCCACGAGTAATCATCGGATGTGTGGATTATATAGGATCAACAGGAGCAGGTGGATGGGAGCCATCAGGTTCGAGGTTGATAGATATGAAGGGATTAGAGCTTGGTGGAGTGGATACAGGAGAGTTATTTGTAGTAGGAGATTGGTTATGAGTGGGCAGTTGTAGATTGGGGCTCGTTGGATGAGGTTGTGGAGAGACATGAGAGGTTGGTGGATTTGGATTGGTAGGATGTGGAGATGGAAAAAGGGATGGATCGGGTTGTATGGATGTGGAAGGTGAGGTAGATATGGAGTTGGGATGTTTAGTTTGTGAAGGAATAGTAGTATGAGGTATAACAGGCAATGTAAGGTCAAATGGTGTAGGGAGCCACTGGCTTTGGGAGGTACTCATAGTAGGACATTTTCTAGGGGAAGGAGAATCCGATGACTTCTGTTGGGAAAAACCTGCAGAAAAAGCAAAATTCAAATTCATTAAATCACACATGTCTGGATATGAAAACTCTTCTTGCTGAACTCAAGCATTTGAAGCCTTTGTGTCGTATGCTGGGACCAAGATAGACACATTTTTCTGTATGGAAGCTGAATTTATTGGACTAATATGGTCTCAAGTTGGGAAAACAAGCACAACAAAAAACTCTCAATGAGTTGAAATCTGTTTTCCTTTTAAATAATAATTCCATGGGTGATTTACCATTAAGAATAGGAGTTGGAAGATTGTTAATTAACGAAACTCTGACAAAAAAAGGCATCCCACCAAAAGTACAAGGGCATAGATGCCTGAGCAAGCAATGTTAACCCTGTTTCTACAACATGTCTATGTTTTCTTTCTGCTCTCCTATTTTGACTGGAGATATAGGGGAAAGAGTACCGAGATAACACTCGATTTTGATAACATATCTGATGTATCCGTGCAAACTCCCCCCCCCCCCATTATCTGATTGAAAGGTTTTAATAGTGCAATTGAATTGATTGAGAATAAGTGTTTTAAAGTGTAAGAATGCAACAATAGTATCACTCTTTTGTTTGAGAGGATATAACCAAACAAAGTGACTGTAGTCATCAACAAACACGACATAATACTTGAAACCATCAGTTGACACAATAGGGGTAGGTCCCCAAAGATCAGAGTGCACTAAATCAAAAGGAGCAGAAGCTTTGGAGCTTGAATTAGGAAAAGGGAGGGCATGAGCCTTACCATATTGACATGAATCACAAAACTGTATATTTTCATTAACTTTAACCGGAAGATTACATCCTTTAATCACAGATTCTAGTATTCAAGAAGAAGGGTGACCAAGACTGCTATGCCACAACGTTTTGGAAATAACTACATTGACATTGACACCATGAGAAACAGAGGAACAAACAACTATGTTGTTATTTTTGTACTTAGATGCTCTATTGTAAGGATAAATGAGAACTTTAGAGACATCTCTTGACTCCACTCTGGCATTCTGTAGTTGATAAAGCGCACCTTTAAGCATCCATTTCAGAACCGTTCTGCCCGTAGCCTTGGCCTTAACAAAACAAAATTTGTCATGAAATTCAAAGAAAACATCATTATATTGTGCACGTTTTGAGACACTAACAAGATTCTTCGTTATATCAGGGACACACAACATATTTTCAAGACTTAGATCATTTTTACCATTTGTTAATCAGGAGTTGCCAAAAAAAGATATTGAAAGAGTATTGTCATCACCAATAATGACTTGGTCCTTACCTCCATACTCTGTTGGCTTAGCTAAATTCCCATAATCAGAGGTCACATGAGCCGAAGCACCACTATCTGCATACCATGATGAATCAACAATTGTCTCAGGAGTGGCTAAGAAAGGATTTGAGTTCGAGGTTGCTACAAAGGTTGTTGCAGCTTGACCTCCTATATTGGTCTCGAATTGAGGTTGAGACATATTACCTCATTTTTTTATTCGGATTGGGGGAATAATCTTTGTTAAACCTGTTATAACACACAAGAGCTGTGTGACCAGTTTTGCCACATACCTGACATAACAATATCTTTGAGTTGCTATAATTTCGACCACGACCCCTTCCTTGACTGTTTTGATTACCATTTCCTCTCTGGCCCTTCCCAGTACTCTGTCGATTTGAATTATAGTTTAAATTGGAGTTCTGTGGTGATTTTGGAGTGTTGTTGTTTCTGTTGGTCACCATATTGACAGACGCATTATGCCCAAAGGCTCCATTTGATCTTAGTGTACTATGATGCTCTAATCGTTTCTCAAAGACCAACAACTCATTTTGAACATCTTCCCACGATATGTTGACCTTACCTTGAATCGTGGCCACCATAGGATTGTATTCTTCATCAAGGCCTAAAAGAACTTGTGACACTAATGCTTTAGTTGAGACAAGATTGCCAATCTGACCAGAATTATCTGCATAACATTTCATCATACATAAGTACTCAACCATTTTTAAGTTACTTTTTCTCGATTGTTGGAAAGTTTGTCGTAAGAAATCTTCCTCTGCCCTTGATTGGAGACCAAATAAGGTTTGTATAACATCCCACAGAGCTTTTGAGCTTTCATATCCCATCACCCGAGTTTCCACTTCAGGTGACATGGAGTTGTAGAGCCAACCCAGAACCAATTGATCGACAGTGGCCCAGTATTCGTACTGAGGGTTAACATTCCTTCAGCTTCTGAACTCAATGCCCCACTTGCAGCAAACCCTGAACTTGATGTCCCCTCGATTGTGACTCCATTATCGGAATTCTGAAGAAACATAGGAGGACAAAGTTTAGTACCCAGAAGAAATCCTTCAAGTTTGTAGCTCCGAAGAATGGGTAGGGAAAGATTTTTCCATAGGAGGAAATTTTCACGATCAAACTCCATCGAGGTTACTTGATTCAGAAGTTGATTTAGCGAAGGTGTATTGAAGGTGGTTGAGGAGGAATTTCCACTAGAGAAGGCGTTTGCCATTTAAGGCTCTGATACCAAATCAAGCTAACAGACAGAGAGAAAAGTGAAGAAAAATATTTCTTTTGTGATGTTTTCTTATTTCTTTACTGTGTTGAGGCACACAATTTATACACGGTACAGACACCCAAGGGGCTGAAGAATAAAGAATAATCAATAACAAATAAAAGGAATAAGCCAGAACAAATAACATAAATTGATAGGAGGATCACAAGTGAGAAGCCTGCCAGAGAACTCTTCTAAAATCTTTAGACTCATTGGGCCATGCTACTATCTTTAGCCCCTTTGCATTTTGGGCCTTTACATTATTCTCCCTTGATCCATTACTAGACTTCTGTGGGCTTTTACCCTGATACGTCGGTTGAACGACGTGCAATGCTGCAAGCAGTGCGGCTAGGACGACAATGTGAGTTGGTCGAAAAAATGCAATGAAGGAAGGTTTGAACTCCTGTTTTTCATGAAAGTGAAGATGAGGAAGACAAAGGTGCTTCCAATTGTGTGCCAACTAGAAGACAAAAATTGAATATTTGCCATCCCTAATTAATTTCTATTTCCAATTTTGCTATTCCCTTTCATTCAAACTACAACAAACCTAATAACAATTTATTTTTTTAAAAAAAAAACTCAAATCTACTTATCTCCCTAACTTTCACAAAAAAATAATTTCAATCCTCCAACTTTATGTTTTCAATTAATCTAATCGAACCAAACTTAACAGTACCTAAAATTTGTGGGCGTTACAGACTGACCTCAGGATCGGTCGTTGAGGTCTGGTCGTCCCAGGGATCGCTCTCTTAGCTTTAGTCTCGATGGATTTTTGGTTTGGTTGATATTACCTCAAACAATGATTATATATCATCCTAAGTTAGTGAAAAGGGTCAATTTAATTTGGTAGACCCAAAAATTTAATTTAGAAAAAAAAGTATTAAATTACAAATTTAAATTTCAAATCATTCAAATTTGTGTCGGATAGATATTTGAACTTTCAAAAGTTTATAAAAAGTTATTGAACTTTTAATCTTGTTTTTATTTGGCTAAAAATTTCAATATTTTTTTTAAGAAAGATAAAACTCAGAGTAGATAAATTGTAGGAAAACAAACACAAATTTAAAAAATAAAAAACTAAATGATTATCAAACGAGACATAAACTTTACATTTTGTGTTTAATAGGTCTTTGATATATAACATTTTTTAATTAAAAAATTTAGATATAAAATTAAATTTTGGGTCCAATAAGACCCTAAATTTTTGACTTTATATGCAACAAATTCATGAATTTAGAAACTTTGAATAGGTCAAAAACCTTTTAGATACAATTGAAAGTTCAACGATTTATTAGACATAAATTAGACTCTCAGAGACTTAGTAGACACAAAATTTATGGTTTGAAGATTTATTAATACCTTTTAAAGTTTCAAACCTATTAAATACAAAATCAAAAGTCTAAAAATTAAACTTATAATTTAACTTTAAAAATAAAATTAATCTAACTCAAGTTAAAGTTTTGTTTGATGACCATTTGGTTTACCTTTATTAAAGAAACAACTGAATTCTGAGTTAAATTCCAAAAACAAACACAAGTTCTTAAAAACTATTTTTTTTTTTAGTTTTGAGAATTTGGCATGGCTTTAGAGAAACACATGGGTAGAAAGTACATAACAAAATAAAGAATCTCATAGACAAAAGTGTTTATAAGTTTAATTATCAAAAAACCTAAAAAAATTAAATCACTCACGAAGAGTCTTTCTTTATTTTAAAAAACGTTTAATTACAAATTTTATTCCTATGATTTTTAAGAGTTAGAATTTAGTTTGTATGGTTTCAAAAATAAGAATTTCATTCTTATGGTTTAATAAAATCTCAGAAATAGTCTCTATAATTTGATAATACTATCCTAAATTATCTAGACATTTTATGAGACTTTTATCAAATTATAGAAAGAAATTCTAAAATTTAAAATTATAAAAGTTAAGGCTCCGTTTGATAACCATTTTATTTTTTATTTTTTGTTTTTGAAATTTAAACCTAACAATACTGCTTATACCAATGAGTTTATATGTTTTCTTATCTACTTTGTATCTATGTTTTCAAAAACCAAGCCAACTTTTGAAAACTAAAAAACGTAACTTTAAAAATCTTGAATTTATTTTTAGAATTTAGTTAAAAGTTCAAATGTTTACTTAAGGGAGATGATCTCTATTGTAGAGAAATTAGGTGAACACAAGCTTAGTTTTCAAAATCTAAAAACAAAAAACAAAATGGTTATAAATGAGGCCTAAATCTTTACATTTTTAAAACTAAGACCCGTTTATAATTCGTCATTTACCGTTCTTGGTTTTTGAAAACTATGTTTGTTTTCTTACTATTTCTCTACAATAATATTTATCTTCTCTACCATGGTCTCTATCTTTCTTAACAGAATAATGGGATTCTTAGCTATAAATTTCAAAACACAAAGTAAAAGTTTTTATAAACTGTTTTTTTAGCTTTCACAACTTAATTTTTGAAAATATAAGAAAAAATATAAAAAATTATAGGTAGAAATGATATGAATATGCTTAATTTTTAAAAACTAAAATTTAAAAATCAAATAATTAGGAAGTGGTCTAAAGATCAAATTTGTAGGTTAACCGCGAAAAAAAACGGAAGAGAGAGATGCGGGTCAAACGACGCTTTTGGCTGCAAACAAGACACGGAAACCGATGTAAAATATTATATTTGAAATTTCCGCAAAATCGATGCCCCATCACGGGTATTCGTTTCTCTTCTCGTAAAATATTATTAAAATTCAGTGGCCTTAAAAATTGTTTTCTTCAAAAGAGAGAATAAACGTGAGAAATGTTAGATTTTTTTTTTAAAGTTGAATAATACTTCGTGGATATTCTAATAATACTTTTTTTTTTTGACAAAATACATTTTTTATCTTTTAAATTTGAAGTTGATGTCTAATTGGTGTCTAAAGTTTTAAAATAAACATTTGAACATCTGAGATTTGGAAAATAGTTCTAAATGATTCTTAAAGTTGAGTTGACTAAATTGAAAAATGATATGGGATGTTGAATTGACAATTTTTAGATGAGGTGTTAAAATTTATTTTTACTTTTTTTTTTTTATCTTTTATCCTCTTTTCTTTTCTCTTCTTCCTCCATCTCTATATCTTCTTGTTTGTCTATTTTTTATTCTCTTTTTATTTCCTTGGCTCCAACACCAATATTGAAAATGGCGATCTGACAAAAAAGACTTTTCGTCGCTTTGATGTAGCGTCTTACTCAATCCACCATTCTTAATTTTAAAAAACGTGTCTTTGTCCACAACTTTGAAGTACCCATGTGTTAATTTTTCTTTAATTGATTCGATTTTTGCGATTAGTTTCTTATTTTTTTGTGGTTCTTTATTATGTAGAGTTGTGGTTTGATAAAAATAAAAAAATAAAATTCATGGGTGAGAAATGGAATACCGAAAAAAATGCACATGAGAAGTCCCAAAAAAAAAGAAAAGAAATAATCTTAAATATAAATAAATTAAAAAAACTATATAATCTTAAATATAAAATCTGACACATAATTTTTCGGTGGTCAACTAACTCAAGGGACCATTTAAAACTATTTCTAAATCTCAGGGACTAAAATATTTATTTTAAAACTTTAAGCACCAAATAGACCTCAATTTCAAATCTCAGAGACCAAAAGTATATTTTGCCCTATTTTTTTTAAAGATACATTCTAATCTTACGTATTGAGTTTGGTTGAAGTTTAACAAAATAATAATAATATTTCATCTAAAATGTGGATATTCTTATAATTTTCTTTTGTAACTTCACATTTTTCTTATGGATGACTTGAGAGTATATGGTGTATTAATGTGGGGACATGTGTATCTACATTGGAGTCATATAGGGTTGATAGAGGTAGGTGTACTGAGTGAGTGCGATGTTAAATAGAAAAACAATACTTCAGGTTCAAAATTGTTTTTACTTCATTTTTGGTGGATGATTTAATTAAATAAATACTTTTAGGGTTCCAAAACTAAAATAGAATAAATCTAAAAGTTTGTTAACTTTTTTTATTTAAAATTAATTTGAAAATTTTACTTTTTGATGGAATATATTTTCTTTATATAACTTTGTTGAATGAAAAATTTTAGTCAATCACAAATTATCATGTCATTAATTAAAATTAATGGTAAAATAATATATTTTGATAAATTTGAGACCAATGTAGTCCTCAAATTGAATTAAACGACATGAATAAATGATAAATCAAATAATACCACTTGTTTAATATTGATCCATAAGTGATTTAAGCTAGTGCAATCAAACTATGTCATGTGGCGGTTCAACTTGAGGGTAATTTAGCTCGTGATCACTAAAAATAGATTGGGTCAAATTTAAATAATCTAACCCTATTAAAAAAAAGAAGAGAAATTGCAACTAATGTCTACATATAAATAATAGGGGAAATTGTGATTAATGTCTAAAATAATTAGTCTATAATGAAAAGTGTCTAAAAAGGTTTCATATTACAATTTTCAGGGAAAAGAGTGAAGAAATTTGTATGCCCATTTTGCCCATGATATATATTTGAATTCACAGTCAAACTAAATTCATCCTAAATGTTCCAACTGATTTTCCCTAATATTCGATTTCCCAATTTTTAGCAGTTCAACCAATTTGGTTATGTGTGGTTGTTACTGTGTTGTAGGTTCTCTCATGTAGGTTGCACGAAAGTAGAGTCTCTCTAATTGATGATTTGCAAGAGGCCAATGGAGATGAAACAATATTGAAGCATTATTAGTGTTGGGATGTATGTCCTAATCTCGTATATGTTTGTAATATTCATTATTGAAATAAATAAGAGTTATTTTTTTCAACACTTTGTGTCTCGCATATTTACAAACTTTATCCAATAAACTAAACTACATGGTCATTGAATTAGGAGAGAACTAGAACTTGAACAGTGTGTAGTGGACACACAGAGAGGATCACGTTCGAGTTTATGACCCGAATGGTCTATATTATATGGATAGGGTTGGAGACCTAATCCGGGATACGTTGTGGATGCGCCCTGTTTTGTATTAGATACAAACGAGGTGATCCAACTCGTTCACGTGGTTGACATGCGAGTGAGGGCATCCTGTGTAATGAGATTGTACAAGACCGAACCGTGAATTATTAGACCTCATCGATGTAACATCATTAATGATGATAGGACTAATATCTTCGTAGATGACCAATAGTGACTCGACCTTAATCCAGAGCGTGTTACGGACTCCTGTTTTCGGGAGTTTGTCCTTTGACTAGTACGGGTGAGGGTGATCACAGTTACTCACCCAATATGTCTATCTTCTCAGGGACAGGACCACACGGGGAGCTGGGAACTTGACTACGCGAGATGGAATTCACTTGTTCCCGACTTAGGGATACTAGAGGGATTGTTCCCTTAAGTGTTGTCTCCAAGGCTTGGACAATGGGTGCCCACCCTCTCACTTGTCCGAGAGTGGTGTTGTTTATGGTTGGACCATACAACGTTGTTGTTCATTAGAGAAACAGTGGGACTTAAGGAGCAACAGGTAGACACAGGGGTAAAATGGTAATTTGACCCAGTAGTGTCTACGAACAACTTGTGAAGGATCGACTCACGGGCATTGGTTATATCAATGGACACAACTTGTCCTACAGTGATGGGAGTGCACTTACGGGGTTTAGTGAAGTGTTACCGTAGCTAATGAATGTTGAATAACCGGGTCAAAGAGTTTGACAGGTTAATCTCGGATCATTAGAGCTCGTCATTCATAGGTCCATTAGGTCACTCGGTTGGCTCAAACTAGATATATTGAGGGTTTACAATTTGGTGTGGATTTGAAGTGTTCAAATTCATTAAAAGGGTATTTATGTCATTTGTATAAGATATGATTGACATAATATATAGTTTAATGTGAATGAGATTCATAATAAACTATAGGTTAGCCTAATTGATTAATTAATGCTAATTTAGAGAAATTGGATTGAGAGAAATTAAATTGAATGTAATTCAATTTAAAATCCACAATTATACCAATGTGATTTGTATAATAAGATATGAGATATCTTATTTTATGTGTTATGCAAATATGATTTGCATAACCTAATGTTGTTGTAAAATGGTAAATAGGTGGAGATTTCAACTCCACCTATCACCATTATAAAACCACCTTTGCAAGAAGGATTGCTTAAGTGTTGGGATTTTTGTCCTAATCTTGTTTAGTTTGTAAATTACTATTTGAAATTAATAAAAAGTTATTCATTTCATCATTTTGTGTCTCGCATTTAATACAAAGTTTGAGCAATAAACTAAGCTCCAGGGTCATTGAATACATGAGAGAACTAAAACTTGAACGGTGTGTAGTGGAAACACAGGGAGGATCACGTTCGAGTAAATGACCCGAACGGTCTACAGTATATGGATAGGGTTGGAGACCTAATCCTGGATACGCTATGGATGTGACCTGCTTTGTATTAAGATACAAACGAGGTGATCTGACTCGTTCATGTGATTGACATGCGAGTGGGAGCATCCTGTACAATGAGATTGTATAAGACCGGACCGTGAATTGTTAGACCTACTAATGTAACACCGTTAACACTATGGACTAATAAATTCGTAGATGACCATTAGTGACTTGACCTGAATTCGAAGCGTGTTACGAACTCTTGTATGCGGGGGTCTGTCCTTTGACTAGTACGGGTGAGGGTGGTCATAGTTACTCGCCCAATATGCATATCTTCTCAGGGACATGACCAAGTAGGGAGTTGGGAACTTAACTACGCGAGATGAAATTCACTCGTTCCCGCCTTTAGGGAAACTAGGGGGTTGTTCCCTTAAGTGTTGTCGGCACGGTTTGGAAAACAGGCGCCCACCTTCTCACTGGCACGAGAGGGTTGTTGTATATGGTTGGACCATTACAACGTTGTTGTTCATTAGTGAAGCATTGGGGACTTAAGGAGCAAGAAGTAGACACACGGGTAAAACGGTAATTTGACCCAACATTGTTTACGATTAACCTGTGAAGGGTCGACTCATGGACATTTGTTATATCAGTGAACACGTAATGTCTTGCACTGACGGGAGTGTAGCTACGAGCTTTAGTGGAGTGTTACCGTAGCTAATGAAGGTTGATTAACCGGGTCAAAGAGTTTGATAGGTTAATCTCAGATCATTGGAGCTCGTCACTGTAGGTCTATAAGGTCACTCGGTTGGCTCAAACTGGGATAAAAGAAGGTTTAATGTTTTGGTGTGAATTGAAGTGTTCAAGTTCACTAAAGGGCATTTATGTCATTTATATGAGATATGAATGATATAATATATAGTTTAATGTGAATGAGATTCATAATAAACTATAGGTTAGCCTAATTGTTGAATTAGGGCTAATTTGGAGAAATTAGATTGAGAGATATTAAATTGGATGTGATTCAATTTAAAAATCCACAAGATTGCAAATGTGATTTGTAAAATGAGATATGAGATATCTTATAATATATGGTTATGCAAATATGATTTGCATAACCTATGGTTGTGGTAAAATGGTAAATAGGTGAAGATTTCAACTCCACCTATCTCAATTATATAAACCCCTTTACAAGAAGGGTTCATTAATTATTCTCTCATTTTTGGAAATCTCACAAAAAGAAGAGATCTCTCTCGCTAGATTTCTCTTCCCAAATACCAAAACTCAAGATCCCACCATCTTTCTTCTTCCAAAAGAAGAACAACCGAGAAGCCAAGTGGTTGTGTTCGGTCGGTGATCGTGAGAAGGGTTCAAGATCGTTGAGTTCGAGAAAGTACGAACAGTTCGTGGATCTGGAAAGGATTATTGAAGAAGGTCTTCAACAAGTAAGTATCATCTTTAACTTGTTGTATTCCTTTCAATTTTTTTGCATGTTTAGCCTTAATCTAACTGTTAGATAGTTTTAACGAATCTTAGTTGCACAACATCACCGCGAAGATTCGATCGTCTTCCGCTGTGCGGGGAGTTTCATTCCCTTCAATTGGTATTAGAGCCATTCGTTGGTTCTTGTTGTGCACTGATTTTTGTTAAAATTAGGTGGGTATTGCCTTTAATTTATGAGATAAATTGTGGTTTGCAAAAGTGGACGTTTTTGGTTTTGACATTAGAATAGATTTACATTTTTATGTTGATGTGATCAATGTAAGGGCCTGTTGTTTTGAGCATTTTAATGTAAATCGAGTCTGTAAGTCTGAGTCGTTCGTGGCAAGAGTTGCTGTGAAGAATTCGGAGCAGAAACGGGCAAGAATCGACGAAAAAGAGCAAGAGGAGCATGTTGTTCTGTCGACAGCGTTGAGACGTTGTTCATCAGCGTCTCAACGCTGCGCATGCGGTCGGAGGCCTAGCTGCAGAAACAACAGCGCAACGCCGCCGCCACGACGCGTTAACGCTTACAAACAGAATGGGCGATTAGGCGAGGAGCGCGCGCGAGAAGTGGGAAGCTAGTGGGTGGTTTTTCAAACGTGTTTTATTATTTTAATTTATAAAATTGTAATATTTATTTGTTTATAATTTATTTTATTAAATAATATCAATATAAATGTTATATTAATGTTATTTAATTAAATAAATGCCCCTAAGTGCCAAAACCGGTTCATTTTTGCTATTCAATTATTTTTATGCATGAGATGTATGATTTAATTAAATTCTATGTGCATAGTGTATGACATATAGATTTAAAATCCCACTTTAGGTTAAACATTTCATGCATCATTTATATTATAAGTGTTATATATATAGTTTGCATGATAAGTTATATTATAAGAGTTATAATATAATTAAATGAATGTTTTAATTTAATTAATATAAGTGTTATATTTTTAGATTAAAGTATGCTCATGCATTTAATTTCATGTGATGAATTGTTATGTTATAGTATATAGTTATTCATGTGATGAATGATCAAGCACTATAACATAAAAATGCTTATAACCATTATTAGTTTTAAAGTGTTTAGAACTTTAATAATTAGACTTAGGTTTTCTAGTTCTAATAAGATTAGAATTAGGAAATCAAAATGTAATTTTTGAATGGTGACTGATAAGTAACTCTGTCTAAGGAAGGTTTTGTCTAAGGCTGGGGTATTTAAGTTGACGCTTGCGGAACACCCCTACCTAGAAACTGACCTGGGAGTGAATTCGGTCCGGAGATTCTTAGATTATATTTTTCGTGAGTGCCATTAATTAAAAGTTGATTAATTTACTCACATAGACCTAAGTAATAATGTGATTATAAACTTAGGTGAAATACCATATAAGAGTTAATTGGTAGACTTAAGTAAATTATAGTCGGTTTATTTAGGTCAATCCCGAAAATTATAAAGTGCTGAGTGGGAGGAAATAAAGTGTATGAGATACATTTATTTTTTCGACCACAAATCTCTGTTAAGTCCGCACCATGAGATCTATACTCAGCCTCGTGGCGCAAATGGGAGCGTCCCCCTTTGGATGATATTTGTATGGGTCAATATCAAAGTGGATGGAGAGAGTACTTATAGTGTGTGGGAGCTGGACCTGTGAAAACGGGACCCACGGTCTCTTCTTTCGATTCACACCGTGAGACCCCTATGATCCGCCTGCTAGTTTGGCCTGGACAAGACAATCCCTTCTGAGGGCCTTAATCATGGGAGTCGGAACACCGTGAATTCTCGAAAGGGATACAGTTTCCTTGTTGGTTTTCCTTCGTGGTTCACCTTTCGGTGGCTATTGTTTGGACGGATACTTGGAAACTTAAAGATTGAGAGTGACACTCACGGATTCGTTAAGTGTTAATGAATTCGAGCAAATAATAGTAACTGGACGCCTAATTGAATAAGAGTTATTATGGAATTAGGGTCTGGTCTAGAAAGTCTCGTCCTAGAGTAGGAGTGTTTCTGTTCACCCTTCGGTGGCGGTCATTCTAAACCTTTAGGATATCATTGCAAATTTTAAATGACCTAGGGATTATAGGATTAAATTTTGCTAAAACTTGATTGGTTTTCAAAAGTTTATGCGAGACTAACACAAAATTACTTTTGAATTTTTCAGCTAAAATGTCTAGCTCAATAATCGCTTTACTTGCTTTCGACAAGTTAGTGGGAGATAACTTCCAAACTTGGATGAATAACATAAACACGATTCTAGTAACTGACGACCTGAAGTTCGTGCTTACTAAGAAGTGTCCTATGGATCAGGGCCAATTGAAAGGCCAAGGTCTACATAATTGCCAGCTTATCTGAAGTATTGGTAAAGAAGCACGAGTTGATGATCACCGCTAAGGAGCTCATGGAGTCGTTGCAAGACATGTTTGGACAACAATCCTTTCAAGTCAGGCACGATTCGCTTAAACACGTCTTCAACGCATGGATGAAAGAAGGGACGTCTGCCCGTTAACATGTTCTGGACATGGTGAACCACTTTAATCTATTGAAGATGAACGGGACTTCGATCGACGAGTCGAGTTAGGTCAGCTTTATTTTGGAGACTCTTCCGAAGAGTTTCCTTCAGTTTCATAGAAACGCTTTTATGAACAAGATAAACTACACTCTGACTACCCTCCTCAATGAGGTACAGAACTTCCAATCCATGATGAGGATCAGGACACCGGAAGCTAAGGCAAATGTTGCCTACAGATTGTATCATAGGGGTTCGACCTCTGTGACCAAATCTGTCGCTCCTTCTCGCCCAAAAGGGAAGAAGAAAATGAAGAGTGGTAAAGCTGACCGAGCTGCCACCAAAAAAGGCAAGAATGTCAAGGAAGTTGTAGAGAAAGGAATGTGTTTCCACTGCAATGGAGACAACCACTGGAAGAGAAACTGTCCCAAGTGTTGGGTTTTGTGCCATAAAACTCGTAGTTTGTAATTATGTTCTAATTAATGTAATAAAATGTTATTATTTCAATAAAGAGTTATTGTTCGTTATCTACGAGTTTGCCTTTATTTAAACCCTAAATCCAATAAACTAAACATCTAAGGCTGTTATATGAATCTTTAACTGAATGTAGTGTACATATAAAGGATCTCAATTCGAGATACAACCTAAAGGGTCTATAGTTAGGGGATAAGGTTTGGGTACCTAACCCTCGTAAAACTATGGATGTGACCCACTTTGTATTTGATACAAACACTGTGATCCTAACGTGTTCGTGTAGATGACATGTGAGTGTGGATATCCTATGTAATGAGATTACATAAGACCGGACCACGAAATAGTAACCTCTAGTTGTAACTCCGTTGACTAGTTAGGTTTCTATTTCACTAGGATGACCTAGGCAACTTGATCTCAATCCTGAGCAGGTTACGAACTCCTGTTCACGAGGGATTGTCCTTTGACTAGTATGGGTGAGAGTGACCAGATTCGCCGACTCAATATGCCTACCTTCTTGAACACAATACCGAGTGAGCGGCTGGGAACTTAACTTAGTAAGATTGAATTCACTCCTTCGCGCCTACTAGGGTAAGTAGAGGAATGTTCCCTTAAGTGGTGTCTCTGGGACTTGAACAAAGAGATCGACCCTCTCATTGGCCCGAGAGGGACTATGTTTGTTGGTAGGACCACAAACAAATTGTTCATTAGATGAGCACTGGTACTTAAGGCACAAGATGTAACCTAGGGGTAAAACGATAATTTGACCCAGCTGGTGTTACGAACATTCGTGAAGGATTGACTTGCTGTTATTGGTCTATATCCGTGGACACAGAAATATATCTGCAGTGAGAAGAGTGCAGCTGCGGGACTTTAGTGGAGTGTTCCCGCAGTTAACGAATGTTGATTGGGAGGCTAATGAGATTAACCGAGCAATCTCGTATCGTTGGAGGTTCTGATTAGTAGGTTCATTAGGTCCACCTTTTAGCTCGTAAAGGGTTCTTAGATCATTTAAATTTGAAATGTTCAAATTCATTAGGGAATATATTTAATGTATATGGATACAATATAATATATAGTTTTGGAACTACATATTATAAATTTAATGTGAATATGATTCATATTAAATTATGTGAGAGAATTAAATATTTGAAAGAGTTCAAATGTTAAATTCAAATATGAATGTGATTCATATTTGAAAACTATAGGTTAAAATTTAATGTGCATAACATGTACATTAAAACTATAGGTTAAAGGGGTAATATGATTAAATGAGATTTAATCCAAATTAAATATATAATATTTAATTTATTTTATTTAAATATGATTTAAATTAGTAATTAAATTTGATTTAATTAACTCTATTTTTTTATTATTATTATTTTAATAATAAAATAAGGGAATGTGTCATCCAGACACGTTCCCACTACCCCCCTTGTTCTCCCCATCGATACTTTAACAGGGAGAAGAGGGTTGATGGATATGAATTATCGATCTGTAATTTTTCGGGAGAGTTCTCTCTGCAAGAACACTCTCTCTCACTCTCTAATTCCTCAATTCTTCCAAATTGTTGGAATCCTTTCCACAAGGAGAGATCCAAGCAGAACTCAGAGACATAGAAGGTGCTCTTTGTTGGTGGTGTTCTGTTGCTGGAAAAACAGAGAATTTTTGAAGTTCCTGAGTTGCTGAACATTGGAGCAAGAAGTTGCTGCTCTGCGAAACTACAAAGGTAATCCATTTATCTCTTTATTAGTTTAATTGTTAAATTAATTTAAGCATGTTTGCATGTAAAACCTCCATGTTTAATTAGATTAAATAGCATGTTTATTCGGTATATTTTTTTTGTCAATGTATTGTTTTTTGTTTCAATTAAAATAATCAAGCAAATTACGATCCCAAACACGTTTCCGCTTCTCAAGGAGATCAGATCTCCATCACCAAGTTCCTTGACGAGAGGAAAAATCAAGGTAAATGCGATTTACTGGTAACTGAAACATGTTTAGTGGAGAGTAGTGACTCTGCCTGGATTTTAGATGTGGGCGCCACTAACCACGTTTGTTCTTCTTTTCAGGGAATTGATTCCTGGCAGCAGCTGTGAGAGGGTGAGGTAACTCTACGGGTTGGATCCGTGGAGATAGTCTCTGCTGTAGCGATCGACAAAGTGAAACTCTTTTTTGGAAGGAGTTACATTTTGTTAGACAATATGTACATAGTTCCAGGGTTTACTAAAAACCTTGTTTTTATTTCCTGTTTATTAGAACAATGTATTTCCGTTTCTTTTCATGGTAATTAAGCGTTTATTTCCAGAAATGGTAATCTTATTTGTTCTGCTTCACTTAAGTCTAATTTATATGTTTTGAAACCAAATTTAGTCAAAAACGTTTTGAACACTGAGTTATTTAAAACTACAGAAACGCGAACTAAAAGAGTTAAAGTTTCTCTAAAAGAAAATGCTCATCTTTGGCATCTAAGGTCAGGCCACATTAATCTCAATCGGATTGAGAGACTAGAGAACAGTAGACTTCTAAGTCAGTTGGAAGAAAACTCTTTACCGATGTGAGTCATGCCTCGAAGGCAAAATGACCAAACGTCTTTTAAGTGGAAAAGGATATAGAGCCAAAGAGCCCCTTGAGCTTATACATTCTGACCTCTGTGGTCCGATGAGTGTTAAAGCACGAGAAGGTTACGAATACTTCGTATCTTTTATAGATGACTATTGTTGCGTATAATTATATTGCAATACCGCAGTGTACAGGTCAAAGTTTAGTATACTGATTTAAGAGTCCAAGTATCGTCCTCGGGAATGAGTTTCTAGATTAATTAATTACCAAGATATTAATTCTCAATTTTAGCTAAAGAAACATAACATGGATATGTGATTAAAAATAAAGACAAACAACAAACAAACATGTGGAGACACGAATTGATAGATTTGAGAAAAGTGATTTCATAAGTTAATGACTTAGCTCACACATGCAATGAACCAATGAGATGAATTTATAAACAAGAAGTAAAATACTCAAGAAAACCTCTCGATTCTTAGTGAGCCTCGCACATGCAATAAACTCCATAGTCTCAATATGAACCTACGACATTCACGACATTAAGCCACTTCTTTATGTGTTTTCCTAATATTTCTAGGTCATTCTCATGCAAGATTTCTAAGGATTTTGACAACCTTGCTCTAATTCAAGTTTTATCTCTCGAGTCCACTTAAACCAACAAATTAAGAGTTAAGAACGAATTTCCAAAAATAAGAACAGAACAAGCTTCAATTCATAGTAAGAAAGTCTTAACAAGTAAATCAAATCCTAACTACAACATTTAGCTACTCTAAATCAGATGAAAATCAAGCTAAACATGTAGAAAACATCTTAAAACGGTATTACAATCTGAAAGAAAAGGAAATTAAACTTATGAGTCGATGTCGGTCCTTCGTCTCCGAGCTGCCGTCTTCGATCTCGAACCTCCACGAATGCTTTGGCTCCAAAAGCGTTCTCTTTTCTCTCCTTACAAAGTGTATTTCGAAAATATGGGCAAAAATCTACCAAATTCGGCTCCCTTTGCATGAGGATGTAAGGACATATTTATAGTGTTCTTCGGTACAACGTTGCAACGCTGTACCCTAACCGCGTGGTATATATGGTAACAGTCGGCAACGTTGCAATACTAGGGACAGCGTTGCAATGCTGCTACCTTAACGCACGTGCCTCCAATCGATCTGGCGTTGCAACGCTAAAAGGCAGCGCTGCAACGCCCTCGCCACGGTTTCTCGTGCTTGATCCCTTATCGAGATAGCGTTGCAACGCTAAAAGGAAGCGTTACAATGCTACCAGCATATGCCTTCAACGCATCTACACAACAAACTCGACATTGCAATGCTATGGGCAGCGTTGCAACGCCATCACTTCGAGTCTTCTAGCTTGGGATGATCCTTTTACTTCCAATTGATTTTACTTTTAGCTCCAAAAAGCCTCGTTTCGATCCCGAGTGATCCAAAATGTCTCCAATTGTCTTGTTTGTGCTCTTAACCTGAAATTGAGTAATTTAAACACATAAAAGCTCTGAAATCATTACAAAACTAGCAATAATTAAGCCTAAGGATAACACATTTTGTGTGCTATCAAACACCCCCAAACTTAAACTTTTGCTAGTCCCGAGCAAAAACAGAATTAAACATCAGATTGTTCTTATACATACATTTGATTCAAACCTCAAAGATTTAAGAGAAAATCTGACAATCACAGGAAACACTCAAACATAACACTTAAGCAAGCAATTTAAAACTTTTCCAAAGTGTTCCTACGTGTGTGTGTGATTAGCATGTGTCCCCTTCATTTTTACTAAGCCCGGATCAACTTTATTAGGCTCTCCATTCAACTTCCCCCTACACTGGTCTTAATTACTAATCTTTGAGTGTCCCCACATTCAAGAATTAAATAACTCTACTCAACACTTACTCACATTTTATCAAATTTTTTTTATTTTCTTCTTTTTTTTTTTGTGCAAGGACACTAGCTTTCACACATCCACTGCAGGGACTCTTACCTAGAGCACTCACTCAATGAGTGGCCTAACTGATCACAATTAAGGTAACTCTATTTGCCCTCACGAATTTTTTTTTCTTTAGCAAACAAACAACAAAAATCAACTATTTCACATATTAAACAGGTCATGCACTTCATATTGTCATTCGCCCTATCCTGCAGTTTAACTCTCAAATCAGTTCTTAGACCTATCGAGGTGACATTAAACTTCTAAGCCTAATAATTTTGTTCTAAGCATTTCAAAACTACAAGAATACAGGCTATGTGCATAATAATGCAGGAGAAACTCAAGAAAATTCTTTAAATTAACTCAAATTCATATCATGCTCTCAAGTTTCAGCAGAATCACAAAGATTTCCAATTAAATCTCATCCTAGGCTATCATGATCATACTTATGCAAAAGATCAATCAACAATTCAGCATATACTCAGGATAGTCACAACAAATAAACAACATCTCACCCCCAAACTTAAACTAAATAGTGTCCCCAATGTTTGTAGAAATAAGCACAAATTAAGTATAAGGGTAAGAGTGAACAATATTGTCCTGGGTGATTGAGATCTTTCTGAGTTGCTTGGATAGCCGAAACATGGATTTCAACGAAGGAGGACATCATCACAACCTACAAAGCAAAACAAACAAACTTGTAAATAAACTAATAAATGAAAAACAACTAAAACAAACTAAAGACAGAAAACAACAAAGATGTACAACTTGGGTTGCCTCCCAAGAAGCGTTTTGTTTAACGTCTTTAGCTAGACTGTACTCCCTCAAGGTGTTTCTTTCCTTGTTTGCAATGCCTGGAGTGATGTGTTCATTTGGCCAATATGAGTTTCTATATTCTTTATTGCAGCTCTTTGACTAGTCACTATACCAGATAGACTGGTGACTGCATTCTCCAGCTGGTTGGACCGACTTCTGGATTCAACTATGAAGGAGTGAAATGTTTCTTCCAGAGATGGTTTCCTCTCTGATATAGAAGCATGCCCTGTAGGAGGATTCAACACATTTTAGTTGTTAGCATAAGAGAAATTTTCATGATACCTCAAATCTGGATTATAATGTGTTGGGAGGTTATTCTGAGTCTGGTTTCCTCCATAGTTGTTGCTTATGTTGTTCAAGCAGTGCAATTGCTCCATAGCGGATTCTCCATTGGGCTGGGAGCATTGAGAGGACATCCCTTTTTGTGGTGACCCTGCAAAATTATTCAGAGCATGAGTGAGAGATGCCATATGAGATCTAAGAGAGGTTACCTCATCTAGTTGATACAATCCAGTTATTGGCTTAGATCTGTCATTGTCTATGGGCCACTGGTAGTTAGCAGTTGACACTTCCTCTAGGAGGGCACGTGCTTCTGGCACAGTCTTCGCCATGAAAGCCCCTTCAGCAGTGACATCCAGAATGGTCCTGGTCTTACCTTTCTGTCCATAATAGAACAGTTGTACCTGGAGCCAATCTGGATAGCCATGCTGTGGGCATCTCCTGAGCATGTCCTTGTACCTTTCCCATGCTTCAAATAGTTGCCCTCTCTCCTGCTGCCTGAATGTTCCTATCTCAGTGCTTAACTTTGCAACTTTCATAGGTGGAAAGAATTTTGTTATGAAGGCTTGGGCCAACTCCTCCCAGGAAGTGATACTGCTTGAGGAAAGGGACCCTAGCCATTCTTTGGCTCTACCCTGCAAAGAGAAAGGAAAGAGACGTAAGCAAATATTATCAGCAGAGATACCATTCATTTTAAATGTACCATAGATTTCTAAGAAATTCTGCAAGTGTGATTTAGGATCTTCTGTGGCTAAGCCACTGAAAGCACCTTCCCTAACCATCTGTATAAGCCCTGTCTTAAGTTCAAAATTATTAGCATTTATAGGGGCATGGACTATTCCAGCCTATAAGGAAAATAGGGTGATTGTGTCGACAAATGTCACTTTCCTTGAGTAAGACCACATCAGGGATCATTTGCTTAGAAGCAAAATCGTGTTGAACGAAATGTACTGTACGTCAACAAGAGTTGTTGATGGGGCTAGTACGTCAGCAAGTGTTGTTGATCCTAGCACGTCAAGTCAAGTCGGTTCCCAAGATTTGGGAATGCCTCGACGTAGTGGGAGGACTATTAGACAACCTGAACGTTACATGGGTTTAGCTGAAACCCAAGTCGTCACTCATGATGATGACTACGAGGATCCATTGACCTATGATCAGGCTATGGCTGATGCTGATCGGATGGGGTAAAACCTATAGGTTGTAAATGGATCTACAAGCGTAAACGTGGCGTAGATGTGAAGGTGCAGACCTTCAAAACACGACTAGTGGCAAAGGGTTTTACCTAGTCGAAGGGGTTAACTATGAGGAAACCTTTTCACCTTTGCCATGGTAAAGTCGATCAGGATTCTTCTGGCGATTGCCACGTATTATGACTACGAGGTATTGCAGATGGATGTCAAGACCGCCTTTCGGAATGGAAACCTTGACGAAACCATCTACATGGACAAGCCCAAAGGGTTCATAACCCAAGGCCAAGAGCAAAACGTTTTCTGGTTTCATAGGTCTATTTATGGACTGAAACAAGCCTCGAGGTCTTGGAATATAAGGTTTGATGAGGCAATCAAATCTTATGGCTTTGATCTGAATGTTGACGAGCCTTGTGTCTATAAGAAAATCGTCGAGAAAACTGTCGCATATCTCATATTATATATGGATGATATCCTTCTCATTGGGAATAAGGTAGGATTTCTTACTGACGTAAAGAAATGGCTAGCTTCACAATTTCAAATGAAAGATTTGGGAGAAGCTCAGTATGTTCTAGGTATCCAGATTGTCTGGAACTGGAAGAACAGAACGCTAGCCATGTCTCAAGCGTCTTATATTGACAAGATGTTGTCTAGATATAAGATGCAAAACTCCAAGAAGGGCTTGCGGCCTTTCAGGCACGGGGTTCACCTGTCTAAAGATCAGTGTCCTAAGACTCCTCAAGAGGTTGAGGATATGAGATGGATCCCCTATGCTTCAGCTGTAGGGAGCCTGATGTATGCCATGTTATATACTAGGCCCAACATTTGTAATGATGTATGGATAGTCAGTAGGTATCAATCCAATCCAGGATTAGATCACTGAACAGCCGTAGAGGCAATCCTCAAGTATCTTAGGAGAACGAGGAACTACAACTTATTGTATGGCAGTGGGGGTTTGATCCTTACAGGATACACAAATTCTGACTTTCAGACCGATAAGGATTCAAAGAAATCTACTTCGGGGTCAACCTTCATGCTGAATGGAGGAGCTGTAGTATGGCGAAGCATCAAGCAAGGATGCATCGCTTATTCCACTATGGAAGCGGAGTATGTTGCGGCTTGTGAAGCTGCAAAAGAAGTTGTTTGGCTTAGGAAGTTCATCGCAGATTTGGAAGTTGTTCCAAATATGAACTTGTCGATCACTCTGTTTTGGGACAACAGTGGTGTAGTAGCCAACTCAAGAGAGCCTTGGAGCCATAAGAGAGACAAACACATTGAGCAGAAATATCACCTTATATGGGAGATTGTGCATCGCGACGACGTGACAGTCACACAGATAGCGTCGGAGCACAACGAAGCAGATCCATTTACAAAGCCCCTCACGACTAAGGTGTTTGAGGGTCACCTAGAGAGTCTAGGTCTTCGAGTACTTCCAGACTATGACAAGTGGGAGATATGTAAACGGGTATTCAATGCCCTAGTTTATTGTATTACTTCATTGTAATTTATGTACATTTCAGAAATGTATTTGCTCCACTAGCTTAGTCCAAGTGGGAGTTTGTTGGGATTTTTGTCCTCATCTCGTTTAGTTTGTAAATTACTATTTGAAATTAATAAAAAGTTATTCATTTCATCATTTTGTGTCTCGCATTTAATACAAACTTTGACCAATAAACTAAGCTCCAGGGTCATTGATTACATGAGAGAACTAGAACTTGAACGGTGTGTAGTGGACACACAGAGAGGATCACGTTTGAGTAAATGACCCGAACGGTCTACAGTATATGGATAGGGTTGGAGACCTAATCCTTGATACGCTGTGGATGCGACCCGTTTTGTATTAAGATACAAACGAGGTGATCTGACTCGTTTATGTGGTTGACATGCGAGTGAGGGCATCCTATACAATGAGATTGTACAAGATCAGACCGTGAATTGTTAGACCTACTGATGTAACACCGTTAATAGTATGGACTAATAACTTCGTAGATTACCATTAGTGACTCGACCTGAATCCTGAGTGTGTTACGGACTCCTGTCTTCGAGGGTCTTTCCTTTGACTAGTACGGGTGAGGGTGGTCATAGTTACTCGCCCAATATGCCTATCTTCTTAGGGACAAGACCAAGTAAGGAGCTGAGAACTTAACTACGCGAGATGAAATTCACTCGTTCCCGCCTTTAGGGAAACTAGAGGGGTTGCTCCGTTAAGTGCTGTCTCCAGGGCTTGGACAACGGGTGCCCACCTTCCCACTGGCACGAGAGGGTTATTGTATATGGTTGGACAATTAC
This sequence comes from Trichosanthes cucumerina, assembly GCA_036507285.1. Lineage (NCBI taxonomy): Eukaryota > Viridiplantae > Streptophyta > Magnoliopsida > Cucurbitales > Cucurbitaceae > Trichosanthes > Trichosanthes cucumerina. Next base: position 22,560,835 of record CM071841.1, read on the forward strand.
AACGACGTTGTTCTTTAGAGGAGCAGTGGGGACTTAAGGAGCAAGAAGTAGGCACAGGGGTAAAACGGTAATTTGATCCAACATTGTCTACGAACAACCTGTGAAGGGTCGACTCATGGGCATTTGTTATATCAGTGGACACGTAATGTCTTGCACTGACGGGAGTGTAGCTACGAGCTTTAGTGGAGTGTTACCGTAGCTAATGAAGGTTGATTAACCGGGTCAAATAGTTTGATAGGTTAATCTCGGATCATTGGAGCTCGTCACTGTAGGTCCATAAGGTCCCTCGGTTGACTCAAACTGAGTTAAAAGAAGGTTTAATGTTTTGGTTTGAATTGAAGTGTTCAAGTTCACTAAAGGGCATTTATGTCATTTATATGAGATATGAATGATATAATATATAGTTTAATGTGAATGAGATTCATAATAAACTATAGGTTAGCCTAATTGTTGAATTAGGGCTAATTTGGAGAAATTAGATTGAGAGATATTAAATTGGATGTGATTCAATTTAAAAATAAAAAATATTGCAAATGTGATTTGTAAAATGAGATATGAGATATCTTATAATATATGGTTATGCAAATATGATTTGCATAACCTATGGTTGTGGTAAAATGGTAAATACGTGGAGATTTCAACTCCACCTATCTCCATTATATAAACCCCTTTGCAAGAAGAGATCTCTCTCTCACAAACTCTCTCTAGATTTCTCCTCCCAAATACCAAAACTCAAGATCCTTATTGGGATGTATGTCCTCATCTCGTGTAGTTTGTAATATTTCAAGTTGTAAATAAATAAGAATTATTTATTTAAACTTTGTGTCTCGCATTTTTCATAAACTAAATCCAATAAACTAAGCTCCAGGGTCATTGTATTATGAGAGAACTAAGAACTTAAACGGTGTGTAGTGGACACACATGGAGGATCACGTTCAAGTTAATGATCCGAACGGTCTACAGTATATGGATAGGGTTAGAGACCTAATCCTGGATACACTGTGGATGTAACCCACTTTGTATTAGATACAAACGAGGTGATCTGACTCGTTCATGTGGTTGACATGCGAGTGGGGGCATCCTGTGCAATGAGTTTATACAAGACTGGACCGTAAATTATTAGACTTACTGATGTAACACCGTTAACAGTATAGAGCTAATAAATTCGTAGATGGCCATTAGTGACTCGACCTTAATCCTGAGCGTGTCACGGATTCCTGTCTGCGAAGGTCTGTCCTTTGACTAGTACGGGTGAGGGTGGCCACTGTTGCTCGCTCAATATGCCTATCTTCTCAAGGGCAGGACCACGTAGGGAGCTGATAACTTGACTACGCAAGAAGAAATTCACTCGTTCCAGACTTAGGAAAAAAAGAGGGGTTGTTCCCTTAAGTGCTGTCTCCAGGGCTTGAACAACGAGGCCCCACTCTCTCATTGGCCTGAGAGTGTTGTTGTTTATGGTTGGACCATGCAACGTAGTTGTTCATTAAAGGAGCAATGGGACTTAAGAATCAAGAGGTATACACAGGGGTAAAACGGTAATTTTACCCAACAGTGTCTACGTACAACCTGTGAAGGGTGGACTCACGGGTATTGGTTATATCGATGGACACAACTTGTCCTACAATGATGAGAGTGCAACTACGGGCTTTAGTGGAGTGTTACCGTAGCTAATGAATGTTGAATAACCGGGTCAAAGAGTTTGACAGGTTAGTCTCTGATCATTGGAGCTCGTCACGTATAGGTCCATTAGGTCCCTCGGTTGGCTCAAATTGGACAAATTCAGGGTCTACAGTTTGGTGTGAATTTGAAGTGTTCAAATTCATTATTTGGGTATTTATGTCGTTTATATGAGATATAGATGACATAATATATAGTTTGATGTGAATGAGATTCATAATAAACTGTATAGCCTAATTGATTAATTAGTGCTATTTGGAGAAATTGAATTGGGAGAAATTAAATTGAATGTGATTCAATTTATAATTCCACATTTATGCAAATGAGATTTGTATAATAAGGTATGAGATACCTTATATTATATAATATGTAAATGTGATTTATATATTATATGGTTGTGGTAAAATTGTGATTTGGTGGAGGTTTTAACTCCACCACACAATAGTATTTAAAGGCTTTGCAAGAAGCCTTTGGTATGCCATTTGCCATTTTTTGGATTTCCATCCAAAGAGAGCAAGTGATTCTCTCTCAAATCCTCTCTCAATTCTCTCTCATTCTCTCCTCACCCAAAACCAAAGGGAGTCCCACTCACTCTCCCTCAACCTCCCGAGAACAACCGAGAAGACATTTTGGAGGTGTCTCCCTGTTCGGATCGAGGATCGAGTTCGAGGAGTTCGTTGGTACAAGAGAGATCGTGACCGGAGAAGGAGAAAACGTTGAAGAAGTGTTATTCAAGAGGTTAGTATCCATTAGAGCTACTGTTTTCTCTATTATTTTGCATGTTTAGCCTATGATCTATGAGATAGATTCAATTTTAAGATAGGAATTACACAACGGATCAACGACGTTTCACAACGTCTTCCGCTGCGGAAATTCAAAATCCCTTCAATTGGTATCAGAGCCAATCGTTTCTCTTCGTTGTGTATTCTGTGGTTTTTTAAAATTAGGTGGGTAGCATTAATTTTCATGAGATAAATGTTAATGGTTTGCAATTTTGGATATTTTCGATTTTTGGCACTAGTTTAGATTTACATTAAAGTTGATGAGATCAATGTAAGGGCCCGCTGTTTTGGGCATTTTTAATGTAAATCGAGTCTGTAAGTCCGTGTCGTTCGTGGAAAGAGTTGTCGTGAAGAAAACGGAGCAAAAACGGGTGATATTGGTGAAAAACAGCAGAAGTTGTTTGCTGAAAGTTCATCAGCGTTGCGACGCGCATCATCCATGTCACTGGAGGTCGCCTGCGCAGTCTGCGCGTTAGTAACGCCACAACGTTGAGAACGCCAGACAAGATGCTATATATTATAGCGTTGCAACCTAAGTACAATGTTGCAACGCCGTGGCGTAGTGGTGCGTGGAGTGCGAGAAATCTGGGGGCGTGGTTCGTGGGCACCGGTACGAGTTTGGGCTGGTGTAACTGCTTTTTTTCATTTTATTTTTCTTTGTAAAAATGTTTTTTTAACTGTATTTTATTTAATTATTTTAATTAATATTAATATAATTGTTATATTAATGTTAATTAATTTAATTTTATTCCCATAGGGTGCCAAAAATCGGTCAAATAATGCTATTTAATTACTTTATGCATGAGATGTATGATTTAATTATTTCTATGTGTATAGAGTATGTCATATAGATTTAAAATCCCACCTTAGGTTAAACATTTCATGCATCATATTTATATTATAAGAGTTATAATATATAGTATGCATGATAGGATTATATTATAAGAGATATAATATAATGTTTGCATGATTTAATTTATTTAATATAAGTGTTATATTTTTAAATTAAAAACATGCTCATGCATTTAATTCATGTGATGAATGTATGTTATAGTATAATATTATTCATGTGATGAATGATCAAGCACTATAACATAGAAATGCATGTAACCTAGTTAATTATTAGTTTTAAATGGTTTAGAACTTGAATAATTAGACTTAGGTTTTCTAGTTCTAATAAGATTAGAATTAGAAAATCAAATATGACCTTTGAATGGAGACTGATAAGTAACTCTGTCTAAGGAAGGTTTTGTCTAAGGCTTGGGTATTTAAGTTGACGCTAGCGGAACACCCCTACTTGGAAACCGACCTGGGAGTGAATTCGGTCTGGAGATTCTTAGGTTATATTCTCGTGAGTGCCGTTAATTAAGAGTTAATTAATTTACTCACATAGACCTAAGTTAATAATGTGATTATAGACTTAGGCTAATCCAATATAAGAGTTATATTGGTAGACTTAGGTAAATTTTAGCCGGTTTATCTAGATCAATCTCGATTATTTTAAAGTGCTGAGTGGGAGGAAATAAAGTGTATGAGATACATTTAATTTTCCATCCACAAATCTCTGTTAAGTTCGCAGTGTGAGATCCATGCTCGTCCTCGTGGCGCAAATGGGAGCGTCCCCCTACGGGTGGCATTTGTATGAATCAATATCAACGTGAATGGAGAGAGTACTTATAGTGAGTGGGAACTGGATCTGTAAAAACGGGACCCACGGTCTCTTCTTTCGATTCACACCGTGAGACGCCTATGATCCGCCTGCTAGTTTGGCCTCGACCAGACAATCCCTACGGAGGGATTTCTGATGGAGATCTGATCTCCTTGAGCAGCAGAAACGTGTTTGGGATCGTAAATTGCTTGATTATCTTAATTGAAACAAAAACAAGTACATTGACAAAAAACATACAGAACAAGCATATAATTAACTCTAATCTAATTAGGCATGGAGAATAGCATGCAAACGAACATATTAAGTTTAACAATTAAACTAAAGGGAAGAAGGAATTATCTTTGTAGTTTAGCAGAACAACAACTCCTTGCTCCAATGTTCAGCAACTCAAGAACTTCAAAAGTTCTCTGTTCTACACCAACAGAACATCACCAATTTGGAAAACCCTTTATTCTCTGAGATTCAACTTAGAACAAAATCCTTTGTGGGAAGGATTCCAACTTTTGGATAATTTTTGGGAATGCTAAAAGTGAGAGAGAGAGAGAATTCTTGCTATGAGTTCCAATCTAATTGATCGATCGATCATCAAATGAGCTACCCACTTCTCCCTGTTAAACTGTCGATAGGGAGAAGGGGATGGGTAGTGGGGAACGTGTCTGGATGACACGTTCCCTCATTTATTATTAAAATAATAATAATAATAATAATATAATTAAATCAAATTTAATTATTAATTTAAATCATATTTAAATAATACAAATTAAATATCATATATTTAATTTGAATTAAATCTCATTTAATCATATTACCCCTTTAACCTATAGTTTTAAGGTACATCCAGTGCACATTAAATTTTAACCTATAGTTTTTAAATGTGAATCACATTCACACTTAATATAATATTTGAACTCTTTCAAATATTCAATTCTCTCATCTAATTTAATATGAATCATATTCACATTAGATTTATAATATATAGTTCCAAAACTATATATTATATCGTATCTAAATACATTAAATATATTCCCTAATGAATTTGAACATTTCAAATTCAAATGATCTAAGAACCCTTTACGAGCTAAAAGGTGGACCTAATGGACCTATAGATTAGAAGCTCCAATGATACGAGATTGCTCGGTTAATCTCATTAACCTCCCAATCAACATTCGTTAACTGCGGGAACACTCCACTAAAGTCCCACAGCTGCACTCTTCTCACTGCAGATATATTTCTGTGTTCATGGATATTGATCAATAACAACAAGTCAATCCTTCACGAATGTTCGTAACACCAGCTGGGTCAAATTACCGTTTACTCCTGGGTTACATCTTGTGCCTTAAGTACCAGTGCTCCTCTAATGAACAATTTGTTTGTGGTCCTACCAACAAACAGAGTCCCTCTCGGGCCAATGAGAGGGTCGGACCCTTTGTTCAAGTCCCAGAGACACCACTTAAGGGAACATTCCTCTACTTACCCTAGTAGGCGGGAATGGGTGAATTCCATCTTGCTAAGTTAAGTTTCCAGCCGCTCACTCGGTCTTGTCCCCAAGAAGGTAGGTATATTGAGTCGGCGAATGTGGCCACTCTCACCCATACTAGTCAAAAGACAATCCCTCGCGAACAGGAGTTCGTAACCTGCTCAGGATTGAGATCAAGTTGCCTAGGTCATCCTAGTGAAATTGAAACCTAACTAGTCAACAGAGTTACAACTAGAGATTACTATTTCGTGGTCTGGTCTTATGTAATCTCATTACATAGGATATTGCCACTCACATGTCATCTACACAAACACGTTAGGATCACAGTGTTTGTATCAAATACAAAGTGGGCCACATCCATAGTTTAACCAAGGTAAGGTACCCAAACCTTATCCTCTAACTATAGACCATTTAGGTTGTATCTCGAACCGAGATCTTTTTTATGTACATTACATTCAGTTAGAGATTCATTTAACAACCTTGGATGTTTAGTTTATTAGATTTAGGGTTCAAATAAAGGCAAACTCGTAGATAACGAACAATAACACTTTATTGAAATAATAACACTTTATTACAATAATTAGAACATAATTACAAACAACGAGTTTTAGGGCACAAATCCTAACAATTTCCTTGTTGGTTTTCCTTCTTAGTCCTCCCTACGACGGCTATTGTTTGGACGGATACTTGGAAATTTTAAGTTTGAGGGTGACACTCACAGGATTCATTAAGAGTTAATGGATTCAGACCGAAAAATGGTAACTGGATGCCTAATGGAATAAGAGTTATTCTGGTATTAGGGTCTGGTCGAGAAAGTCTCGTCCTAGAGAAGGAATGGATTTGTCTACCCTACGGTGGCGGTCATTCTAAGCCTTTGGGGTATCATTGCAAATTTTGAATGACTTAGGGATCATAGGATAAAAATATGCTAAAACTTGATTGGATTTTCAAAAGTTTTTGCGAGACTAATACAAAGTTTTTCTTTTGATTTCAGCAACAAAATGTCAAACGCTTTTAACGTTCCTTTAGCTTCCGTTAAGTTAGTCGGCGATAGTATTTCATGGAAAAACAATATAGACACAATTTCGGTAAATGACGACCAAGAGTTCACACTCACTAAAGAGGGTCCTCAGGTGCTCGGTTCAACAGTCCTATTCAACGATCTACAAACCTTCCAGTCCTTGGTGCAAACTAGGGGACAGAAAGCTGAGGCAAGTGTTGCCTTAAGATCTTTTCACAGGGGTTCGACCTCTAGGATAAAGTTTGTAGACTCTTCATGCCCTAAGGGGAAGAAGGAGAAGTTGAAGGAAGTTAAGGTTGATCGCGCTGCCGCCCTAAAAGGCAAAGAAATCAAGGATGTTGCTAGAAAGTGTTTCTACTGCAATGGGGACGGACACCTGAAAAGGAGTTGTCCCAAGTTCCTTGATGAAAAGAAGATGACAGGTAAATGTGATTTACTTGTCACAAAAACTTGTTTAGTGGAGAGTAATGACTCTGTCTGGATATTGGATTCAGGCGCCACTAATCACGTTTGCTCTTCTTTTCAAGGATTAAGTTCTTAGCAGCCGCTGCAAGAGGGTGAGATAACACTCAGGGTTGGATCCGGAGAAGTTGTCTCAGCTGCAGCAATAGGCACGGTGAAGCTGTTCTTTGGCGGGAAGTACTTATCATTGGATAATATGTACATAGTTCCTGGGTTTACGAGAAATCTAGTTTCTGTTTCCTACCTATTAGAACAAAATATTTCCGTTTCTTTCGAGAGTAATAAAACATTTATTTCTCGAAATAGAAATTTGATTTGTTCTGCTTCGCTTGAGAGCAATTTATATGTTTTTAACTCGAATTCGGTCAAAAGTGTTTTAAACACCGAATTGTTTAAAACAACAGAAACGCGAACTAAGAGAGTAAAAGTTTCTCAAGAAGAAAGTGCCCATCTTTGGCATCTACGGTTAGGCCACATTAATCTCAATAGGATTGAGAGACTAGTGAAGAGTGGACTTCTAAGCGAGTTGGAAGAAAACTCTTTACCGGTATGTGAGTCATGCCTTGAAGACAAAATGACCAAACATCCTTTTAGTGGAAAAGGATATAAAGCCAAGGAGCCTCTTGAGCTTATACATTCTGACCTCTGTGGTCCGATGAATGTTAAAGCACGAGAAGGTTACGAATACTTCGTATCTTTTATAGATGACTATTCGAGGTATGGGTACATTTACCTAATGCATAGGAATTCTGAAACACTTGAAAAGTTCAAGGAGTTCAAGACTAAGGTTGAGAACCTGTTAGGTAAAACAATTAAAACACTTCGATCGGATCGAGGTTGAGAGTATATGGACACTGAATTCCAAGACTATATGATAGAACATGGAATTACGTCCCAACTCTCAGCACATGCTATGCCACAACAGAATGGTGTATCGGAGAGGAGAAACAGAACCCTGTTGGACATGGTTCGGTCGATGATGAGCTATGCTTGTCTCCCTAATTTTTTTTGGGGTTACACAGTGGAGTCTGCGGTTTACATTTTGAACACCGTTCCGTCGAAAAGTGTTTGTGAAACACCTTTCGAACTTTGGCATGGTCGTAAAACCAGTTTTACGTCATCTCAGAATTTGGGGATGCCCGACCCATGTTTTGGTGTCAAACCCGAAGAAGTTGTAACCCCGTTCAAAGTTGTTCCTCTTTGTAGGTTACCCAAAACAGACTAGAGATGGTTTCTTTTACGATCCTAATGATAATAGGGTGCTTGTGTCGACAAACGCCACATTCCTTGAGGAAGACCACATCAGGGATCACTTACCAAGGAGTAAAATTGTGTTAAATGAAATGGACAGTTCATCAGCAAGAGTTTCTGATGGTGCTAGTACGTCAACAAGTGTTGATCCTAGCTCGTATAGTCAAGTTCGTTCCCAAGAGTTAGGAATGCCTCGACGGTGGGAGGGCTGTGAGACAGCCTGAACGTTACATGGGTTTAGCTGAAACCCAAGTCGCCACCCCTGATGATGACTGCAAAGATCCATTGACCTATGATCAGGCAATGACAGACGTTGACAAAGACGAATGGATTAAAGCTATGGACCAGGAAATGGAGTTGATGTACTTCAATTCCGTCTGGGAGCTTGTGGACCAACCGTATGGGGTAAAACCTATTGGTTGCAAGTGGATCTACAAGAGTAAATGTGACGTAGATGGGAAGGTGCATACCTTCAAAGCTCGACTAGTGGCAAAGGGTTTTACCCAGGTGGAAGGGGTTGACTATGAGTAAATGTTTTCACCTGTTGCCATGGTAAAGTCGATTAAAATCCTTTTGGCCATTGCCGCATATTATGACTATGAAGTATGGCAGATGGATGTCAAGACCGCCTTTCTGAATGGAAACCTTGACAAGACCATCTACATGGACCAGCCCAAGGGGTTCATTGCCCATGGCCAAGAGCAAAGAGTTTACCGTCTTAAAAGGTCTATTTATGGACTGAAATAAGCCTCGAGGTCTTGGAATATAAGGTTTGATGAGGTGATCAAATCTTATGGCTTTGATCAAAATGTTGACGAGCCTTGTGTCTACAAGAAAATCGTTAACAGTACTGTCGCGTTTCTTATATTGTATGTGGATTATATCCTTCTCATTGGGAATGAGGTAGAATTTCTTACTGACATTAACGAATGGTTGGCTTCGCAATTCCAAATGAAAAATTTAGGAGAGGCACAGTATTTTCTAGATATCCAGATTGTCCGGAACTAGAAGAACAAAACGCTAGCCATGTCTCAAGCATCTTATATTGACAAGATGTTGTCTAGATATAAGATGGAGAACTCCAAGAAGGGCTTGCTGCCTTTCAGGCATGGGGTTCACCTGTTTAAGGATCAATGTCCTAAGACGCCTCAAGAGGTTGAGGATATGAGACGAATCCCCTATGCTTCAGCTGTAGGGAGCCTGATGTATGCCATGTTGTGTACTAGGCCCGACATCTGTTATCCAGTTGGGATTGTCAGTAGGTATCAATCCAATCCAGGATTAGATCACTGGACAGCCGTAAAGGCAATCCTCAAGTATCTTAGGAGAACGAGGAACTACAACCTTGTGTATGGGAGTGGGGATTTGATCCTTACGGGACACACAGATTCGACTTTCTCGCATCGATCGAGATTCTAGGAAATCCACTTCGGGGTCAGCCATTCATTCTGAATGGAGGAGCTGTAGTGTGGCGAAGTATCAAGCAGGGATGCATCACTGATTCCACGATGGAAGCCGAGTATGTTGCGGCTTGTGAAGCTGCAAATTAAGCTATTTGGCTCAGGATGTTCATGACGGATTTAGAAGTTGTTCCAAATATGAAATTACTAATCACACTGTTTTATAACAACAGTGGTGCAGTAGCCAACTCAAGAGAACCTCGGAGTCATAAAAGGGGCAAGCATATTGAGCGTAAGTATCACTTGATATGGGAGATTGTGCACCTTGGAGACGTGACAGTCACGCAGATAGCTTCAGAGCACAACGTTGCTGATCCATTTACAAAGACCCTCACAACTAAGGTGTTTGAGGGTCACCTAGATTGTCTACGTCTTCGAGTGCTTCCTGACTAGGGCAAGTGGGAGTATTGTAAAAGGGTATTCAATGCCCTAGTTTATTGTATTACTTTATTGTATTACATTACTGTACATTCGAGAAATGTATCATGTACTCCACTAGCTTAGTCCAAGTGGGAGTTTGTTGGGATGAATGTCCTAATCTCGTGTAGTTTGTAATATTCCAAGTTGTAAGTAAATAAGAGTTATTTATTTAAACTTTGTGTCTCGCATTTTTCATAAACTAAATCTAATAAACTAAGCTCCAGGGTCATTGTATTATGAGAGAACTAAGAACTTGAACGGTGTGTAGTGGACACACAGGGAGGATCACGTTCGAGTTAATGACACGAACGGTCTATAGTATATGGATAGGGTTGGAGACCTAATGATGGATACACTGTGGATGCGACCCGCTTTGTATTAGATACAAACGAGGTGATCTGACTCGTTCATGTGGTTGACATGCGAGTGGGGGCATCCTGTGCAATGAGATTGTACAAGACTGGACCGTGAATTATTAGACTTACTGATGTAACACCGCTTAATGATGATAGAGCTAATAAATTCGTAGATGACCATTAGTGACTCGACCTTAATCCTGACCTGTTAAAAATGCAATTGCAATTGTGCCAACAATCATAATCCTAAGTAAACTGGGTTCAACTCGTATTCGGTTTTGTTTCTAAAACTTTTAGGAGACTAAGCAATTAAACCTATATGTCTATGACTAATTGAGTTTAGATAATGTTAGCACACAACTCTAGTGATTTCGAAGTCTCACCATAGGTCTAGGGTCGAAGTTTCAGAGCTTATTTCTAAGTCCTTTCCTCTGTTGCTTTTACGACATCTTTTATTCCTTAGCCCTTTCAATACTAAGATATAGCTTTGACGAGCAAGCACTAGTTGGCCTGTTAGGTTTACCCACATTACGTTCAATAAAAGGAAACTTAGTTTTACGTGTTGACTCACTTGCTTGGAGCTTCAAACACTAAAAATACACCAACTGAAAGAGAAAGGAAAACCTTAGAGCTCCCTTATTGATTAATTTCAAAAATCCAATTAAGAGTTATGAATCTTCACCTCCAATATTTGCATAAAAGAGGGGCCAACCGAGGAGTTTTACAAGCTAAATTAAAAGAAAAATATGCTAGAAACTGAAGAAACTTGAGACTTGTTGTCTAAAAAACTGAAGAAAAACACAGTAGAAAAACCTATAAAATAAAGCTGTTGAAAGTTGTTGAAAACCTATAAAGCATCATCTTTTTATAGGTGGTACAAGCAAGAGTTTCCTTCTAAATCCATTCTCAATCCATGGGAAATCATTTGGGCATGATTCTAGGGTGTATACTTTCCAAAATGAGTAAGAATCTCCAAAAATCTTGAAATCTCGAAGTTTGTGGCATTTTTTTTAAAGTCCCAAAATACAATTGCATTTTATCCTGCATTCTGTCTGACATTCTGGCTTGTTATACTTTTGCTCTGCAAGTAAGAATGCAAATTCATTTTCTCTTACATTTTTCTTGGTTGCTTCAAATCTACACAAAAACAATAAAATTAGTTCAAATTCATTTTTTTCTCCATTATTCTTCACATCCCACCATTCTTAGAAAACTTTCAAGAATTTTACTCATTAATGTTATTTTTCGCTTGCTCATTAATCAATAAACATATAAGAATGACAAAAATAACTTAGTTTAAGGATGAAATAATCCTCATAAATGAGAATGATCATATCTCCAAACTTGAGTTATTGATTGTCCCCAAGCAATTACAAAATCACAATATTTAGATATGAATTTCAACAACTAATCATAAATTCTTGACAAAACAAAAATCCTCTCAAGAGACATCTCAAGCTCATAACAAATGTTTATCACAACCAACTTTAATCTTACCTTAGTCTTAACATTAGCACACTTCACCCATACGTACCTAAAAATTATATTCCTACCCTTCTAGTGTCATCTTAATTGCTTCCTACATAGACTATTTCTTGAGACATAATCTTTACTTAACAAAAAAGAAGACTGCTCCAAACTTATTTCTTTTTACTGCCAAGATCTTCAAGTTTTTTTTAAGAGGATTCCGTAGTCAATTGTACATTTGTTCCAACTTACCGACACTTTGTGGTGAAGGTAGTTGACTACGAGCACACATCACTATTTGGAACCGTTTTTAACCTACTCATTTTCTGAACCAATATTTCATTCAGAAGCAATCATGGGTGTCATAACTTTCTCTCGTTACTTAGTTAATTCTTGGAAGAGGAGTATCTTTTTTTTCTTTTTTTTTTTTTTTAACTTTGTAACCTTCGTACAACAACTCACAACATGTTTACATTTCATGAATTGCAAAAAAAAAAAATAATGATGATGGGTCAACAAATGTAATGTAAGGTATTTATCCCCCCAAACTTAAGATGTGTCAATGCCCTCATTGATTTGTTAGGCTTTTTGTTTGTTTGGATGAGCATACATATTTACAAGCTTAATGGCCCCAAAATTATAAAAAACACAATCTAGAGTAGATGAATGGTGAAATGCTAAGGAAATTAAGGAAGTCATAAAATTGGATTGATAATTAAGAAGTGTTTAATGAACCATGCCTTATCTAAATATCTTCATCAAGGATTTTTTTTAAACATAGTTGGAAAACATGCAAAAACAAAATATCAAACACAACTGACACTAACAAACTAGGAAGTTAATCTAGACAACATGAAAAATTGCAAGGGACAAATACATGAAAAAATCTACATTACTGCAGGCTTAATAAGTAAAATTTAAAGTGCAAAGAACAACTTCCCTAATCATATTAGTCATCATCTTCCATTTGCAATTCTCCTCCTATTCTAGATGCTTTACTTGCACTTATGCAATTGTATTCTATTTGCGTTCATTATGTTAGATGTCTTCTCCGTTCTATAACTTTTTTTTTGCCTTATTTCTTTCGAATTTTTTCAAATGTGTGGCATTTTTTTTTGTGTATCTAGACAACATGACGATTGCGGTTCCATTGACTCCCATTTAAGCCCTAATTCTTCATGATCTCTTAATTTGGTCCATTCTTGCTCGTATCATGAGATTCAACATTTTAAACTCGTGAAAGCCCTGAAATCAATACAAAAAACATGCAAAATCTAAGCCTAAGAATAACACATTTTATGTGCTATCATGCACCAGTTTCTTAGCTTTAAGGGTAGGATACCACATTTGGTCTACTTCTAGCTCTTACCCCTCTGAACATGTAACTAGGTTGTTTTGATGGCGCAAACACCACCTCTTTAAGAAAGCAATCAATACTAGCATGATTCTAGGATAGTCAATCCATACTTAAGATCACATCAAATTCTTTCATATCCAGGACTACTAAGTTCACTTCTAACTCATGACCAGAAATTATCAATTTACCGTCCTTAACTCCCTCAGTAGGTAACAAGTTCATTCTCGCAGGAGTGGAAACAGACAAAACATATTGTAATGGTTCTAACTCTAAGATTGACTCACAAACGTTGCAGAGATAAATGAATGAGTGGAATCCGAATCAAATAATACAAAAGTAAAGTGTCAAAGTAATGGAATTGTACCTGTAAGCACTGAGTCAACATTACCAACATCTCTGTTAGTGCTCACATATGCCCTCCCCTATTGAGTCACGGGTCTGGCAGACCCTTCACTACTTGTTCCTTAATGTTGACTACCACTGGCTCTGATAGGGAAACTCTTAGCTCGATGCCTCTCTTTCCTACACCTGAAACAAGCGCCAATTCAATCTAAACACTTGCTCAAATGTTGTCTCCGACAGTCATTACAACGTAGCTTATCCCCACTATTATTTCCTTATATGTTAAATTGTTGTCTCTGCCCCGAAGCTGAATGGGGCTTGCATGACCCATGTGAAAAATGTTGGGAGCATTGGGAATTTTATTGGTCTGGTCCCACTTCTTTTTCTGGCCCGAAGAGGGTGGACCTAGGTTTGCTACTATTTGTTGCACACCCTGTGATTGGACATCAATTAACTCAGCTACTCTCACTACTAAGGCATATTAATGTTGGGATATATGTCCTAATCTTGTACATGTTTGTAATCTTACTATTGAAATAAATAAGAGTTATTTTTTCTTCACTTTGTGTCTCGCATATTTACAAACTTTGTCCAATAAACTAAGCTCCAGGGTCATTGAATTTATGAGAGAACTGGAACTTGAACAGTGCGTAGTGGACACACAGGGAGGATCACGTTCGAGTTAATGACCCGAACGGTCTACAGTATACAGATAGAGTTGGAGATCTAATCCTGGATACGCTGTGGATGCGAACTGCTTTGTATTAGATACAAACGAGGTGATCCAACCCGTTCATGTGGTTGACATGCGAGTGGGGGCATCCTGTGCAATGAGATTGTATAAGACCGAACTATGAATTATTAGACCTACTGATGTAACACTATTAACAGTATAGGACTAATAACTTTGTAGAAGACCATTAGTGACTCGACCTTAATCCTAAGCGTGTTACGGACTCCTGTCTGCGGGGTGTTGAGATTTATGCCCTAAACTTGTGTAATTTTGATCAAATAAATAAAAAGTTATTTGTTTTGATAAAACTATATTCTTGTTTTATAAATACAATAAACTAAGCTCCAAGGTTATAATATATCTTGAACATCATTGTAGTGGACACTATTTGGATTGTGTTCAAGAATATAACCTAAAAGTCTATGGTATAAGAATAAGGTTGGAAACCTCATTCTGGTAACACCATGGATGCGGGCCGCTTTGTAATTAGTACAAATAAGGTAATCCAACTAATTCATGTGGTTGACATGCGAGTGGGGGCATCCTGTATGAAGAGTTCATTCAAGATCGGATCAAGAAATTATTAGTCTAACCAAAGGTAACAATCGCTAATGTGATAAGACTGATAATTTATAGATGGTCATTAGTGAGTCGACCTGAATCCTTAGCAAATTAAGAACTCTTTCTTATAGGGGTTTGTCCTTAGACTAGTATGGGTGAGAGTGGCCTGTAGCCGACTCAATAAGCCTACCTTCTGAGGGACAGAACCTCGTAGGTAGCTGGGGACTTAACTATACAAGATGAAATTTACTCATTCCTACACTAAGGAATTAGATAGGTTGTTCCCTTAAGAACTGACTCCAGGTCTTGAACAATGGGGCCCCACCCTCTATGAAGGTATGAGTTTATGGTAGGACCATAGGCTTGTTGTTCATTAGAGGATCAGTGGTGCTTAATGAATAAAGAGGTAATCATAGGGGTAAACGGTAATTTAACCCAGCCGTGATTACGAACAACCAATGAAGGGTCGACTAATGGGTAATGATTATATCAGCGGACACAATATAATCTACAGTGAGAAGAGTGCAACTACAAGTCTATAATAGAGTGACTTGTAGTTAATGAATATTGATTAACTGGATCAAAGAGTTTGATAAGTTAATCTCACATCATTGGAGCTCATGAACTGTAGGTCTATTAGGTCCCTCCGTTGCCTCAACATTGTTATATTGAGGGTATAAAGGTAGGAATGAAATTTAAGTGTTTAATTTCATATATGAGATGTCATATCAGTTATATATGATATAATGGATATAATATATAGTTTTAATGTGAATTAGATTCACATATTAATTATATACTAAAGAGAGAATGAAAAAGGGATAAGATGGTAATTTCCATCCTTATTTCCCTATATATTCAGTTGCATGAGATGCACCTTTGACGTAAGCTTTTGAAAACCCTACTGTGTCATTTTGTTGTGTTGTTGGAAAGGTTCCAAAACACAATCTCTCTCATAAACATCTCATCTCACCTAAAGGGAACCCACCTTACTCTCTCACCTAGAGAACAAAAGAGAAGATCCGGTGGTAGTGTCCGTGATCGCTTGGGTTCGTGTTGTTGAGATCGTGGTCGTGGGAGAAGGAGCACTCGAAGAAAGGTTCTTCAAAGGTATTATTCTTGTTGTTCATCTTGTTATTATATGCTTAATCTAGATAAATTAGTTCTTGAATGCAATCCATGTAATGAAATTTAGAACGCGCGATTCAAAATCGCTTCCGTTGTGGGATTCAATTCCCTTCACGGGGGTTTGTCCTTTGACTAGTACGGGAGAGGTTGGTCACAGTTACTCGCCCAATATGCCAATCTTCCCAGGGATCACGTGGGGAGCTGAGAACTTGACTACGCGAGATGGAATTCACTCGTTCCTGACTTAGAGAAACTAGAGGGGTTGTTCCCTTAAGTGTTGTCTCTAAGGCTTGAACAACGGGCGCCCACACTCTCACTGGCACGACAGGGGTGTAAATAAATAAGAGTTATTTATTTAAACTTTGTGTCTCGCATGTTTCATAAACTTAATCCAATAAACTAAGCTGCAGGGTTATTGTATTATGAGAGAGCTAAGAACTTGAATGGTGTGTAGTGTACACACTGGCAGGATCACGTTTGAGTTAATGACCCGAACGGTCGACAATATACGGATAGGGTTGGAGATCTAATCCTGGATACACTGTGGATGCGACCCCTCGGGTTTAGGTGGACACCCCGACAAATACACATCGGTACGCTCTCTAGAAGATTTGCTCGGGGCTGTTCACTTTCATTTGGTCGCCTGGTATCTTGAATGAAACCTCTTTGCTTGCGGGGGCAGGAGTGGAAACGTCTGAGAGAGCGCTCTGTTGCTCCCCAAAAGCTCATCTGACCCCAAGGTAGTACGTATCCTGTAAAAGCTGTCACAATCATTAATAGGAAGATTACAACTCCGAGACACCGAACCAAAAATTATTCTATGTAGCAATCCTTACATCTCCTACTACTGGTGGGGTGACAGCTAGTTTTTGTATGTTGGGGGATATCATTATTGCCGCCACTTTAGTATCCCCCGTTGACCTTCTTTTGTAGATAGAATCTTCAATGAGTAGAAAGAAGCAACCTTACTAATAAAGGTGCTTGTTCATATCTTCCCACCTACGACACATGAGCTTTCGAGAGCCCGGTTCGGATCTAAACGATTTTTTATGTATGTCTGATGTCTTTCAGCTCAGCGGGATCCAGAGAAAGACAGACTCGATTAGCATAAACTAAGGGAAGAGGATTTCTCCCGGTAACCTAGCTCGCTTCGTCGCATTCGGAAGGAGAAAGGTTTTATAAGATTCAAAAGGTCCGTTGAGCGCCTCGTTTAGAACTCGAAATTCACAAGTCAAATTCTGATAAGACTTTTCATGTCATTCCCATTTAGGTCCGATTCGGATCTTTGTATTAGATACAAACGAGGTGATCTGACTCGTTCATGTGGTTGACATGCGAGTGGCGGCATCCTGTGCAATGAGATTGTACAAGACCGAACCCTGAATTATTAGACTAACTGATGTAACACCATTAACAGTATAGGCCTAATAATTTTGTAAATGACCATTAGTGATTCGACCTTAATCCTGAGCGTGTTACGGACTCCTGTCTGCGGGGGTCTGTCCTTTGACTAGTACGGGTGAGGGTGACCACTGTTGCTCACCCAATATGCCTATTTTCTTAGGGACAAGGCCACGTGGGGAGCTGGAAACTTGACTACGCAACAAGGAATTCACTCGTTCCCAACTTAGGGAAGCTAGAGGGGTTATTCCCTTAAGTGCTGTCTCCAGGGCTTGAACAACGGGGCCCCACCTTTTCTATGGCCCGAGAGGGATGTTCTTTATGGTTGGACCATGCAACGTTGTTGTTCATTAGAGGAGCAGTGGACTTAAGGAGCAAGAGGTAGACACAGTGGTAAAACGATAATTTGACCCAACAGTGTTTACGAACAACCTGTGAAGGGTCGACTCATGGGTATTGATGATATCGATGGACACAACTTGTCCTACAGTGATGAGAGTGCAACTACATGTTTTAATGGAGTGTTACCGTATCTAATGAATGTTGAATAACCGGGTCGAAGAGTTTGATAGGTTAGTCTCGGATCATTGGAGCTCCTCACGTGTAGGTCCATTAGGTCCCTAGGTTGGCTCAAATTGGACAATTTGAGGGTTTACAGTTTGGTGTGAATTTGAAGTGTTCAAATTCATTATTTGGGTATTTATATCACTTATATGAGATATAGATGACATAATATATAGTTTGATGTGAATGAGATTCATAATAAACTATAGTATAGCCTAATTGGAGAAATTGAATTGAGAGAAATTAAATATAATGTGATTCAATTTAAAAATCCACAATTTTGCAAATGAGATTTGTATAATAAGGTATGAGAACCCTTATATCATATGATATGCAAATATGATTTGTATATCATATGATTGTGGTAAATATTGTGATTTGTTGGAGGTTTTAACTCCATCACACAATAGTATATAAAGGCTTTGCAAGAAGCTTTTATTGAAGAATTTGCCATTTTTTGAATTTTCATCCAAAGAGAGCATTCACCTTTCTCTCATTCTCTCTCAATTCTCTCTCAAATGCTCCTCACCCAAAATCCAAAGGAAGTCCCACCTACTCTCCCTCAACCTCCCGAGAACAACCAAGAAGACATTTTGGAAGTGTCTTGCACTACTGTTCGAGGAGTTCGTCCGTTCGAGAGAGATCGTGACCGGAGGAGGAAAGCGTTGAAGGAAAGTTTTTCAACAAGTAAGTAGCATAACCTTACCGTTTTTCTTCTTTTTTGCATGTTTAACCTAGAATTAAAGTTGTTTAGTTCAATTTTAAGTTAAGAATTACACAACGGATCAACAACGTTTCACAACGTCTTCCGCTGCGGGAATTCCAAATCCCTTCAATTGGTATCACAACCAATCGTTGCTTTTCGTTGTGTATTCTGTGAATTCTTAAAATTAGGTGGGTAACATTAATTTTCATGAGATGAATGTTAATGGTTTGCATTTTGGATATTTTCGGTTTTTGGCGCTAATTTAGATTTACATTCAAAGTTGATGAGATCAATGTAAGGGTCCGGTGTTTGGGCATTTTTTGATGTAAATCGAGTCTGTAAGTCCGTGTCGTTCGTGGCATAATATGCTGTGAAGAAATCGGAGCAAAAATAGGCAAAAAATGAAGAAGAACAAGTAAAATGTTTGTTGTTCAGTCGACTGCGTTGGGTTGTTCATCGGCGTCTCAACGTTGTCCATGATGAAGGAGGCGCGCTGCAGGCACAATGTTGCGACGACAGGCGCGACATTGCAACGCTCGAGCGTTGAGAATGCGTTGTGCAGCGCTGAACGTAGCAGCGTTGCAACGCTGCCGCGTAGTGGGAAGTTCCAGCGGCAGTTGCGCGAGACCTGCGTGAGGGGCATGTGCGACAATTCGAGACCCAGTTGCTGCACGTTTTAATTTTAATTTATTTTCTTTTGTAAAAACGTTTTATAAATGTATTTTTTAATTAATGTTAATATAAATGTTATATTAAAGTTAATTAATTTAATTTTATGTCCCTAGAGTGCCAAAAATCGACCCAATAATGCTATTTATTTATTTTATGCATGAGATGTATAAAATTTATTCTATGTGTATAATGTATGTCATATAGATTTAAAATCTCACCTTAGGTTAACACATTTCATGCATCATATTTATATTATAAGAGTTATAATATATAGTATGCATGATAGTATTATATTATAAGAGTTATAATATAATGTTTGCATGATTTAATTTATTTAATATAAGTGTTATATTTTTTAGATTAAAAACATGCTCATGCATTTAATTTCATGTGATGAATGTATGTTATAGTATAGTATTATTCATGTGATGAATGATCAAGCACTATAACATAGAAATGCATGTAACCTAAGTTAGTTATTAGTTTTAAAATGTTTAAACTTGAATAATTAGACTTAGGTTTTCTAGTTCTAATAAGATTAGAATTAAGAAATCAAATATGACCTTTGAATGGAGACTAATAAGTAACTCTGTCTAAGGAATGTTCTGTCTAAGGCTGGGGTATTTAAGCTGACGCTTTGGCTACACCCCCACTCGAAACCGACACAGTGAGTGAATTCGATCCGAGATTCTTAGGTTATATTCTCGTGAGTGCCGTTAATTAAGAGTTAATTAATTTACTCACATAGACCTAAGTTAATAATGTGATTATAGACTTAGGCTAATACAATGTAAGAGTTATATTGGTAGACTTAGGTAAATTTTACCCAGTTTATCAAGGTCAATTCCGTTTAATTTAAAGTGCTAAGTGAGAGGAAATAAAGTGTATGAGATACATTTAATTTTCCATCCACAAATGTCCGTTAAGTTCACACTGTGAGATCCATACTCGGCCTCGTGGCGCAAATGGGAGCGTCCGCCTATGGGTGACATTTGTATGGGTCAATATTCAAGTCAATGCAGAGAGTACTTATAGTGAGTGGGAGCGGGACCTGTGAAAACGGGTCCCACGGTCTCTTCTTTCGATTCACACTGTGAGACGCCTATGATCCGCTTGCTAATTTGGCCTGGACCAGACAATCCCTACGGAGGGCTTTGATCATTAGAGTCGGAACACCGTGAATTCTCGAAAAGGATACAATTTTCTTGTTGGTTTTCCTTCTTAGTCCTCCTTACGACGACTATTGTTTGGACGGATACTTGGAAATTTAAAGATTGAGGGTGACACTCACATGATTCATTAAGAGTTAATGGATTCAGACCGAAAAATGGTAACTAGATGCCTAATAGAATAAGAGTTATTCTAGTATTAGGGTCTGGTCGAGAAATTCTCGTCCCAGAGGAGGAGTGGGTTTATCTACCCTACCGTGGCGATCATTCTAAGCCTTTGGGGTATCATTGCCATTTTTAAATGACCTAGGGATCATAGGATAAAAATTTGCTAAAACCCGATTTGATTTTCAAAAATTTTTGCGAGACTAATACAAAGTTTTTCAATTTTCAGCAACAAAATATTAAATGCTTTTAACGCTCCTTTAGCTTCCGTTAAGTTAGTCGGTGATAATATTTCGTGGAAAAATAATATTAACACAATTTTGGTAAATGACGACCTAGAGTTCGCGCTCACTGAGGAGGGTGCTTAGGTCTCGGTTCAACAATCCTATTCAACGATCTAAAAACCTTCCAGTCCTTGGTGCAAACCTGGGGATAGGAAGCTGAGGCAAGTGTTGCCTTAAGATCTTTTCACAGGGGTTTGACCTCTGGGACAAAGTGTGTAAGCTCTTCAGCCTCGAAAGGGAAAAAAGAGAAGTTGAAAGAGGATAGGGTTGACCGCGTTGCCGCCCTAAAAGGCAAAGAAATCAAGAAAGTTGCGAGAAAGTGTTTCTACCGCAATGGGTACGGACACCTGAAAGGGAGTTGTCCGAAGTTCCTTGATGAAAAGAAGATGACAGGTAAATGTGATTTACTTGTCACAACATCTTCTTTAGTAGAGAGTAATGACTCTGTCAGGATATTGGATTCAGGCGCCACTAACCACGTTTGCTATTCTTTTCAAGGATTAAGTCCTGGCAGCGGCTGCAAGAGGGTGAGATAACACTCAGGGTTGGATCCGGAGAAGTTGTCTCAGCTGCAGCAATAGGCACGGTGAAGTTCTTTTTGGTGGGAAGTACTTATTATTGGATAATATGTACATAGTTCATGGGTTTACGAGAAACCTAGTTTCTATATCCTATCTATTAGAACAAAATATTTCCGTTTCTTTCAAGAGTAATAAAGCGTTTATTTCTCGAAATGGAAATTTGATTTATTCTGCTTTGCTTGAGAGTAATTTATATGTTTTGAACCCTAATTTGGTCAAAAGTGATTTGAATATCGAATTGTTTAAAATAGCTGAAACGTGAACTAAGAGATTAAAAGTTTCTCTAAAAGAAAGTGCCCATCTTTCACATCGAAGTTAGGCCACATAAATCTCAATAGGATTGAGAGACTAGTGAACAGCGGACTTCTAAGCGAGTTGGAAGAAGACTCTTTACCGGTTTGTGAGTCATGCCTTGAAGGCAAAATGACCAAATGTCCTTTTAGTGGAAATTAATATAAAGCCAAGGAGCCCCTTAAACTTATACATTCTGACCTCTGTGGTTCGATGAATGTTAAAGCACGATAAGATTACAAATACTTTGTATCTTTCATAGATGACTATTCGAGGTATGGGTACATTTACCTAATGCATAGAAAGTCTGAAACTCTTGAAAAGTTCAAGGAGTTCAAGACTGAGGTTGAGAACTTGTTAGGTAAAACTATAAAAACACGTCGATCGGATCGAGGTGGAGAGTATATGGACACTGAATTCTATGACTATATGATATAACATGTAATTACATCCCAACTCTCAGCACCTGGTATGCCACAGAAGAATAGTGTATCGGAGAGAAGAAACAGAACCCTGTTGGATATGGTTCGGTCGATGATGAGATATGCTCGTCTCCCTGATTCTTTTTGGGGTTACACAGTGGAGACTACGGTATACATTTTGAACACAGTTCCGTCGTAAAACCAGTTTTTGTCATTTCAGAATTTGGAGATGCCCGACCCATGTGTTGGTGTCAAACCCAAAAAAGTTGGAACCCCGTTCAATGTTGTGCCTCTTTGTAGGTTATCCAAAAGAGACTAGGGGTGGTCTGTTTTACGATCCTAAGGATAATATAGGGTGCTTGTGTCGACAAACGCCACTTTTTTTTAGGAAGACCACATCAGGGATCACTTACCAAGGAGTAAGATTGTGTTAAATGAAATGGACAGTACATCAGCAAGAGTTGCTGATGGTGCTAGTACGTCAACAAGTGTTGTTGATCCTACCTCGACTAGTCAAGTCCATTCCCAAGAGTTGGGAATGCCTCGACGTAGTGGGAGAGTTGTGAGACAGCTTGAACGTTACATGAGTTTAGCTGAAACCCAAGTCGTCACCCCTGATGATGACTGCAAGGATTCATTGACCTGTGATCAGACAATGACAAACGTTGACAAAGACGAATGAATTAAAGCTATGAACTAGGAAATGGAGTTGATGTACTTCAATTTCGTCTGGGAGCTTGTGGACCAAACAGATGGGGTTAAACCTATTAGTTGCAAGTGGATCTACAAACGTAAACATGGCGTAGATGGGAAGGTGCAGACCTTCAAAGCTAGACTAGTGGCAAAGGGTTTTACCCACGTGGAAGGGGTTGACTATGAGAAAACATTTTCTCATGTTGCCATGGTAAAGTCTATTAGAATCCTTCTGGCCATTGTCGCATATTATGACTATGAGGTATGGCAAATGGATGTCAAGACCGCCTTTCTGAATGGCAACCTTTACGAGACCATCTATATGAACCAACCCAAGGGGTTCATTGCCTAAGGCCAAGAGCAAAGAGTTTGTCGGCTTAAAAGGTCTATTAATGGACTGAAACAAGCCTCGAGGTCTTGGAATATAAGGTTTGATGAGACGATTAAATCTTATGGCTTTGATCAAAGTGTTCACGAGCCTTGTGTCTACAAGAAAATCGTCGATAAAACTGTCGCATTTCTAATATTGTATGTGGATGATATTCTTCTCATTGGGCATGAGGTAGGATTTCTTACTGACATTAAGGAATGGTTGGCTTCGCAATTCCAAATGAAAGATTTCGGAGAGGAACAATATGTTCTAGGTATTCAGATAGTTCAGAACTGGAAAAACAGAACGTTAGCCATGTCTCAGGCATCTTACATTGACAAGATGTTGTCTAGATATAAGATACAGAACTCTAAGAAGGGGTTGCTGCCTTTCAGGCATGGGATTCACCTGTCTAAGGATCAATGTCCTAAGATGCCTCAAGAGGTTAAGGATATGAGATGAATCCCCTATGCTTCAGCTGTAGGGAGCCTGATGTATGCCATGTTGCGTACTAGGCCCGACATCTGTTATGCAGTTGAGATTGTCAGTAGGTATCAATCTAATCCAGATTAGATCAACGGACGGTAGTAAAGGCAATCCTCAAGTATCTTAGGAGAATGAGGAACTACAACCTTGTGTATCGGAGTGGGGATTTTATCCTTACGGGATATACAGATTCTGACTTTCAGACCGATAACAATTCTAGGAAATTCACTCCAGGGCCAGCCTTCATTCTGAATGGAGAAGTTGTAGTGTGGCGAAGCGTCAAGCAGGGGTGCATCGCTGATTGCACGATGGAAGCCGAGTATGTTGCGGCTTGTGATGCTGCAAAGGAAGCTGTTTGGCTTAGGAAGTTCATGACGGATTTGAAAGTTGTTCCAAATATGAACTTGTCGATCACGCTGTTTTATGACAACAGTGGTGCAGTAGCCAACTCGAGAGAACCTCGGAGTCATAAAAGGGGCAAGCATATTGAGCATAAGTATCATCTGATACGGGAGATTGTGCACCGCAAAGACGTCACAATCACGCAGATAGATTCAGAGCACAACGTTGTTGATCCATTTACAAAGGCCTTACGGCTAAGGTGTTTGAGTGTCACCTACAGAGACTAGGTCTTCGATTGCTTCCTGACTAGGGAAGTGGGAGTATTGTAAAAGGGTAGTCAATGCCCTAGTTTATTGTATTATTTTATTGTATTACTTTACTGTACATTTGAGAAATGTATTATGTACTCCACGAACTTAGTCCAAGTGGTAGTTTGTTGAGATGTACATCCTCATCTCGTGTAGTTTGTAATATCCAAGTTGTAAATAAATAAGAGTTATTTATTTGAACTTTGTATCATAAATAAAAGTTATTTATTTGAACTTTGTGTCTCGCATATTTCATAAACTTAATCCAATAAACTAAGCTCCAGGGTCATTGTATCATGAGAGAACTAAGAACTTGAACGGTGTGTAGTGGACACACTGATGCAAAAATATCGAGTGCCCTAAACTAATGTAAATTAGAATAAGACTCTGACACTTCTACGACGTGCAAGTATACACGGTCGAGAGCAGTAAGTGATAAGTTAAAGTATCGATCCCACGAGTACTAGCTAAACCTAAATGAATGAGTGTCCTAGAAAAATTTCCTTATTTTACTACAATGCATGAGTGTGCAAATTACTATTGTAAATAAATAAATTGATGTGATAAGTGTGCAAAAACAAGACAAGACTCAAGAAAATAACTAAATTTAAATGAGAGGAGAGGAGAATGCAAACAAGAAGGGAGATGCAAGATATGAGATTTTTAATGAAAATAGGCTCCGGTTAGGTTGAAGTTTTCATGCTAAGTTAGAATGACAATTTGATTGATGCCTTGAATTTACCTACACATGTATTCAAATGAATTTCTTTCGAAATCACTAAGTTTTAAAACCTATAACTTCTTAGTTGAAATCTAAATTCTGCTCATGATTGCAGGTTCTAGGTGGGTTAATTATCTCTAATCAACTCAATAATCCGAGAATGAAATTTTAGTTTTCTAATTCAATAACTCTCTCAAGTTCATGAATTCTAGAGAAATCAAATTGACCAATTCTAATTCTCATGCAACGTTAAATTCAATAATATTTCATAAATTCAACAATGACATCGACCATAAATTTATTCAAAATTTACATTTGAACACAACCTAACCCTTGCCTATGACAATTTAGTTCATGCTGGAAATCGATTCACACATCTCTAAATTAAGCATGCTTTTATTGATTAAAGAGTTCATGAAAATAGCCTAATGATGTTCACAAATTTATCATAAATCAGTCACAATTATAGCCTAAAAACAGTCACGAATTCGGTCTAAATACTGAACAAAAATAGTCTTAAATATGTGTCAAATAGCATAAAAAATAGCATTAACAATTAGAGAGAGGTAATGACATGAACCAAAACACCAAGAGATACTACCGAAGACAGCAGACCATAGTAACAGATTTTAGTTTTTGCAGGTTCTGTGCGACAGCAATATCTCATCAACCAAAGCTCGGAACAACGATCCAACCATTCAAAATGAAACTCTATGAGTCGCAAATAAGCTGTCAAAATTTCAGTAAAATCCAACGGTTGAAACTACAGTAAACGACACTTTTATGAGCGCCGCCAGTGAAAAAGCGAACTGCACTAGTCTCCCAACGCGACAGACATATCTGACACACCGAAGCCCAGAACGATTATCCAACTGTTCAAAGTAAAGCCATATGAGTATTGAATAACCTGTCAAAATTTCAGCAAAATCCAACGGTGGAAACGCCAGAAAACGACAACTTTATGACCGTCGTCTGTGAAAATCCGAACTACACGATTTTTTCTACAACATTGACACCTTAAAGCTTCGATTTTTTCTTCACTCGTACGATTGCTACAACAATGACACCTTCATGATTATTCTCTTCAATGCACATTTTTGTTGTAGAAATCACCACTTCTCTCTCGCTCTCTTCCTCTTTTGTGGCAACTCCTTCTCCATCTTGGCACTTGTGAACCCTAGCCTCCTTATATAAGAAGGTGTTGCCCTAACTCCACAAATTACAAAAATGCGGGTAGAAAGATCATCTTACCCTTTGGGTAAAATGTCTAAAATGCCCTTAGGGACTCCTGCAATTTTTATAATCTCCTGCACACAGAAAAATCTCAAATAAATTCAGGAAGTTAATTATAAATCAAACTAAATATGCAAGGATGTTTGGAGTTAAAAATCTCGTCTTTTGGTCATTAATTAACCGTTAGCTTATATTTCTAAATTTCTTCAATTAAAGCATAAAAAATATCAAAATTAATTATTTTCGAACCTAATACTTAAATTCGAGATTTTAAATCTAACACACACAATTTAGCGATAAAATAACATTAGACTCAATAAATTCTATGTAATTCAAGTACATTAAACACTAAAATTATAGTAAAATAACTCTCTCATGGGGAGTTATCACACACAGGGAGGATCACGTTTGACTTAATGACCCGAACGGTCTAAAGTATACGGATAGGGTTGGAGACCTAATCTGGATATACTGTGGATGCGACCTGCTTTGTATTAGATACAAACAAGGTGATCTAACTCGTTCATGTGGTTGACATGCGAGTGGGGGGCATCCTGTGCAATGAGATTGTACAAGACCAGATCATGAATTATTAGACTTACTGATGTAACACCGTTAACAGTATAGGGCTAATAATTTCGTAGATGAGCATTAGTGACTCGACCTTAATCATGAGCGTGTTACGGGCTCCTGTTTGCGGGGGTCTGTCATTTGACTAGTATGGGTGAGGGTGGTCACTGTTGTTCGCCCAATATGCATATCTTCTCAGGGACAAGACCACGTGGGGAACTGGGAACTTGACTACGCAAGAAGGAATTCACTCGTCCCAACTTAGGAAAACTAGAGGCGTTGTTCCCTTAAGTGTTGTCTCTAGGGCTTGAACAACGGGGCCCCACCCTCTCGCTGGCCGGAGAGGGTTGTTGTTTATGGTTGCACCATGCAACGTACTTGTTCATTAAAGGAGCAGTGAGACTTAAGGAGCAAGAGGTAGACACAGTGGTAAAACGGTAATTTGACCCAGCAGTGCCTACGAACAACTTGTGAAGGGTCGACTCACGGGTATTGGTTAGATCGATGGACACAACTCGTCCTGCAGTGATGAGAGTGCAGCTACGGGATTTAGTGGAGTGTTACCATAGCTAATGTATGTTGAATAACCGGGTCAAAGAGTTTGAAAGGTTAGTCTCGAATCATTGGAGCTCATCACGTGTAGATCCATTAGGTCACTCAGTTGGCTCAAATTGGACAAATTTAGGGTTTACAGTTTGGTGTGAATTTGATGTGTTCAAATTCATTATTTGGGTATTTATGTCATTTATATGAGATATAGATGACATAATATATATTTTGATGTGAATGAGATTCATAATAAACTATAGTATAGCCTAATTGATTAATTAGTGTTAATTGGAGAAATTAAATTGAATGTGATTTAATTTAAATTATACAAATAAAATTTGTATAATGAGGTATGAGATACCTTATATTATATGATATGCAAATATGATTCGTATATCATATGATTGTGGTAAATATTTTGATTTGGTGGAGGCTTTAACTATCACACAATAATATATAAAGGCTTTGAGGAAGCTTTTAGTGAAAAGTTTGCCATTTTTTGGATTTTCATCCAAAGAGAGCATTCACATTTCTCTCATTCTCTCTCAATTCTCTCTCAAATTCTCCTCACCCAACATCCAAAGTGAGTCCCACCTACTCTCCCTCAACCTCCCGAGAACAATCGAGAAGACATTTTGGAAGTGTCTTACACTACTGTTCGAGGATCGAGTTCGAGGAGTTCGTCCGTTCGAGAGAGATCATGACCGGAGGAGGAAAGCGTTGAAGAAGGATTCTTCAACAAGTAAGTAGCATAACCTTATTGTTTTTATTCTTTTTCGCATGTTTACCTAGAATTAAAATTGTTTAGTTCAATTTTAAGATAAGAATTCCACAACGGATCAACGACGTTTCACAACGTTTTTCGCTACAGGAATTCCAAATCCCTTCAAGTTTATGGTTGGACCATACAATGTTATTGTTCATTAGAGTAGCAGTGGGGATTGAAACAGCAAGAGGTAGACACAGGGGTAAAACGGTAATTTTACCCAGCAGTGCCTACAAACAACCTGTGAAGGGTCTGAAGGGAATGAGAATCCCCGAACTCCTTTCCTGCGAATCACGAACTCTTCGTGTAACCTCGATCTCTACGAATCCGAACATTTCTCACGAACAAGAACAACTGAGAAGACTTTGGTGGTGTTCTTAAAGTCTTCTCAGTTGTTCTCTTTTGGAACAAGGAAAGTGGTGGGACTTTGTGTTTTGGAGAAGGGAGGAGAGTTGAGGGAGTAGAGAGAAAATGCTTCTCTTCTTTTTGGTGAGATCTAAAAAATGAGAGATTAGTTTAGGAAATCCTTCTTGCAAAGGGTTTAAATAATGGAGAGAACATGAAGTTAAAATCTCCATATTATTACCATTTTACCACAACCATAGGTTATGCAAATCATATTTGCATAACCATATAATATAAGATATCTCATATCTCATTATACAAATCACATTTGCATATTTGTGGATTTATTAAATTGAATCACATTCAATTTAATTTCTCTCAATTAATTTCACCAATTAGCCCTAATTCAACAATTAGGCTAACCTATAGTTTATTATGAATCTCATTCACATTAAACTATATAATATATCATTCATATCTCATATAATTGACATAAATACCCTTTAAGTGAAATTGAACACTTCAATTCACTCCAAAACATTCACCCTTCTTTTAACCCAGATTGAGCCAACCGAGGGACCTAATGGACCTACAGTGACGAGCTCCAATGATCCGAGATTAACCTATCAAACTCTTTGACCCGGTTAATCAACCTTCATTAGCTACAGTAACACTCCACTAAAGCCCATAGCTGCACTCCCGTCAGTGCAGAATATTACGTGTCCACTAATATAACCAATAACTATGAGTCGACCCTTCACAAGTTGTTCGTAGATATGACCGGGTCAAATTACCGTTTTACCCTGTGTCTAATTTTTGTTCCTTAAGTCCCCACTTCTCCTCTAATGAACAACATATGGTGATGGTCCAATCATACACAACACCCTTCTCGGGCCAGTTAGAAGGTGGGCGCCCATTGTCTAAGCCCTAGAGTCAGTACTTAAGGGAACAACCCCTCTAGTTTTCATAAAGGCGGGAACGAGTGAATTCCATCTCGCGTAGTTAAGTTCCCAACTTCCTACTTGGTTCTGTTCCTAAGAAGATAGCCATATTGGGCGAGTAACTGTGACCACTCTGACCCATACTTGTCAAAGGACAGACCCCCGCAGACAGGAGTCCGTAACACGCTCAGGATTCAGGTCGAGTCACTAATGGTCATCTACGAAGTTATTAGTCCTTACTGTCAATGGTGTTACATCAGTGGGTCTAATAATTCACGGTCTGGTCTTGTATAATCTCATTGTACAGGATGCCCCAACTCGCATGTTAACCACATGAACGAGTCGGATCACCTCGTTTGTATCTTAATACAAAGCGGGCCGCAGCCACAGTGTATGAAGGATTAGGTCTCCAACCCTATCCATATATTGTAGACCGTTTGGGTCATTATCTCGAACGTGAACCTCCCTGCGTGTCCATTACACACCGTTCAAGTTCTAATTCTCTCATAAATTCAATGACCTTGGAGCTTACTTTATTGGAAAAGTTTGTAACATTTGCGAGACATAAAGTAATGAAATGAATAACACTTTATTAATTTCAAACAGTAATTTACAAACACGAGATTAGGACAAAAATCCCAACAAACTCCCACTTGGACTAAGCTAGTAGAGAAAAGACCGTGGGTCCGTATTCATAGGTCCCGCTCCCACTCACTATAAGTACTCTCTCCATCCACGATGATATTGATCCATACAAATGCCATCCGAAGGGGGACACTCCTATTTGCGCCACGAGGTCGAGTATGGATCTCACAGTGCGAACTTAACGGAGATTTGTGGTCGAAAATTAAATGTATCTTATACACTATATTTCCTCCCACTCAACACTTTATTTTTATTAGGGAATGACCTAGATAAACCGGCTAAAATTTACATAAGTCTACCAATATAACTCTTATATGACATTAACCTTAGTTTATAATCACATTTTTACTTAGGTCTAAGTGAGTAAATTAATTAACACTTAATTAACGACACTCACGATAAGTATAATCTAAGAATCTCTGGAACGAATTCACTCCCAGGTCGGTTTCCAGGTAAAGGTGTTCTGCAAGCGTCAACTTAAATACCACAGCCTTAGACAAAACCTTCCTTAGACAGAGTTACTAATCAGGTCACCATTCATAGACTATACTTTGATTTCCTAATTCTAATCTTATTAGAAGTAAAAAACCTAAGTCTAATTATTCAAGTTCTAAACACTTTAAAACTAATAATTAACTTAGGTTGCATTCATTTCTATGTTATAGTGCTTGATCATTCATCACATGAATAACTATATACTATAACAAAAAAAATTCATCCCATGAATATAAATGCATGAGCATACTTTAATTTAAAAAATATAACACTTATATTAATTAAATTAAAACATGCATTTAATTATATTATAACACTTAGAATATAACCTATCATGCAAACTATATATTATAACTCTTATAATATAAATGATGCATGAAATGTTTAACCCAAGGTGGGATATTAAATCTATATGACATACATTATGCACATAGAAATTTAATTAAATCATACATCACATGCATAAAATAATTAAATAGCAAAGATGGACAGGTTTTGGCACCTAGGGGCAATTTATTTAATTAAATAACATTAATATAACAATTATATTAATATTATTTAATAAAATAAATAAAAACATAAATAAAATACATTTTAAATAATTTAAAAATAAATAAAAAAGAAAAACTGCCCACTTTCTTGAATTTAATCGCCCACGTCTCGCGAACAGGAAGCTGCAACCGCTCCCACAACGCGTGCAGCGTTGCAACGCTGCAACGTCCAACGTCAAGGCAGCGTGCTCCACGCCATGGCGTTGCAACGCTGCTCTGCAGCAAGGCCTCCGTCCGCAAGAATGGCGTTGAGAAGCCGAAAAACATCGTCTCAACACAATCGATAGAACAACATCTCCACTTGCTGTTCTTCGTCGATTTTTCGCCCATTTTCGCTCCGATTTCTTCACAGCAACTCTTGTCACGAACGACTCAAACTTACAGACTCAATTTCCAACAAAATGCCCAAAAACAACGGACCCTTATATTGATCTCATCAACATAAAAATTGTAAATCTAAAAGTTCCAAAAACCGAGAAAATATCCATTATGAAAACCAACAATTTATCACATAAATTAAGAACTCACCTAATTTTAATGAAAAACAGTGCATAACGAAGAACCAACGAGTGGCTCTGATACCAATTGAAGGGAATGAGAATCCCCGCGCAACGGAAGACGACCGAATCGTCGTGGTATCATTACGCTACTAGAATTTCACTAAAATTAATTATCAAATAATTTAGGCTAAACATGCTAATTGGAAAGGAAAAACAGTAAGTTAACGTTACTTACTTGTTGAAGACCTTCTTCAAGAACTTCTTTCCAGCGAATCACGAACTGTTCGTGTAACCTCGATCTCTACGAATCCGAACAATTCTCACGAACAAGAACACCACCAAAGTATTCTCGGTTGTTCTTCTTTTGGAAGAAAGACAGTGGTGTGACTTTGTGTTTTGGAGTAGGGAGGAGAGTTGAGAGAGTAGAGAGAAAATGCTTCTCTTCTTTTTGGTGAGATCCAAAAAATGAGAGATTAGCTTAGGAAATCATACTTGCAAAGGGTTTAAATAATGGAGAGAATTGGGAGTTAAAATATTCATATTATTACCATTTTATCAGAACCATAGGTTATGCAAATAATATTTTCCTAACCATATTAAGATATCTCATATCTCATTATACAAATCACATTTGCATAATTGTGGATTTATTAAATTGAATCACATTCAATTTAATTTCTTTCAATTAATTTCTCCAATTAGCCCTAATTCAACAATTAAGCTAACCTATAGTTTATTATGAATCTCATTCACATTAAACTATATATTATATCATTCATATCTTATATAAATGACATGAATACCCTTTAAGTGAAATTGAACACTTCAATTCACACCAAAACATTAACCCTTCTTTTAACCCATATTGAGCCAACCGAGGGACCTTATGAACCTATAGTGACGAGCTCCAATGATCCGAGATTAACCTATCAAACTCTTTGACCCAATTAATCAACCTTCATTAGCTACGGTAACACTCCACTAAAGCCCGTAGTTGTACTACTGTCAATGCAGAATATTACGTGTCCACTAATATAACCAATAACCATGAGTCGACCCTTCACAGGTTGTTCGTAAACACGGCTGGGTCAAATTATCGTTTTACCCCTGTGTCTACTTCTTGCTCCTTAAGTTCTCACTGCTCCTCTAATGAACAACATATTGTGATGGTCCAACCATACACAACACCCTTCTCGGGCCAGTGAGAAGGTGGACACCCATTGTCCAAGTCCTGGAGACAGCACTTAAGGGAACAACTCCTCTAGTTTCCCTAAAGGCGGGAACGAGTGAATTCCATCTCGCGTAGTTAAGTTCCCAGCTCCCTACTTGGTTCTGTCCCTAAGAAGATAGGAATATTGGCCGAGTAAATCGTGACCACCCTCACCCGCACTAGTCAAAGGGATGGACCACCGCAGACAGAGTCCGTAACACGCTCGTGATTTGTGTCGAGTCACTAATGGTCATCTACGGTTATTAGTCCTTCATCACAAGCGGTGTTACATCAGTAGGTCTAATAATTCACGGTCCGGTCTTGTACAATCTAATTGTACAGGATTCCCGCACTCGCATGTCAACCACATGAACGAGTCAGATCACCTCGAATGTGATCTTCCATGTGTGTGCACTACACACCGTTCAAGTTCTAATTCTCTCATAAATTCAATGACCCTGAAGCTTAGTTTATTGGAAAAAGTTTGTTAAATTTGCGAGACACAAAGTAATGAAAATGAATAACACTTTATTAATTTCAAATAGTAATTTGCAAACAGGAGATTAGGACAAAAATCCCAACAGGGTTGACTCACGAGCATTGGTTATATCAATGGACACAACTTGTCCTATAGTAATGGGAGTGCAACTACGGGTTTTCGTGGAGTGTTACCGTAGCTAATGAATGGTTAATAATCGGGTCAAAGTGTTTGACAGGTTAGTCTCAGATCATTGGAGCTCGTCACGTGTAGGTCCATTGGGTCTCTCAGTTGGCTCAAATTGGACAAATTGAAAGTTTACAATTTGGTGTGAATTTGAAGTGCTCAAATTCATTATTTTGGTATTTATGTCATTTATATGAGATATAGATAACATAATATATAGTTTGATGTGAATAAGATTAATAATAAACTATAGTATAACCTAATTGATTAATTAGTGCTAATTGGAGAAATTGAATTGAAAGAAATTAAATTGAATGTGATTCAATTAAAAATCTACAATTATGCAAATGAGATTTGTATAATAAGGTATGAGATACCTTATATTACATGATATGCAAATATGATTTGTATATCATATGATTGTGGTAAATATTGTGATTTGGTGAAGGTTTTAAATCCATCACACAAAAGTATATAAAGGCTTTGCAAGAAGCTTTTAGTGAAAAATTTGCCAATTTTTTTTTTTTTTTATTTTCATCCAAAGTGAGCATTCACTTTTCTCTCATTCTCTCTCAATTCTCTCTCAAATTCTCCTCACCCAAAATCCAAAACGAGTCCCACCTACTCTCCCTCAACCTCCCGAAAACAATCGAGAAGACATTTTAGAAGTGTCTTGCACTACTGTTCGAGGATCGAGTTCGAGGAGTTCTTCCGTTCGAGAGCGATCATGACCGGAGGAGGAAAGTATTGAATAAGGGTTCTTCAACAAGTAAGTAGCATAACCTTACTGTTTTTCTTATTTTTTGCATGTTTAACCTAGAATTAAAGTTGTTTAGTTCAATTTTAAGATAAGAATTACACAACGGATCAACGACGTTTCTGAAGGGAATCGAAGTCCCCCCAGCGGAAGCGATTGCGAATCGCGCGCTCTTGATTTAGTTACAACGATAAATTCAAGAACATACAAAACTAGAATAAGCATAAAAGTAAAATCGACAGCAAGAATTTACCTTTGAAGAACCTTTCTTCACGTACTCCACTCTCCCACGGTCACGATCTCAGCAATAGGAACTCCGACGTACGAAGACACGACCACCGGATCTTCTCCGTTGTTCTCTAGGTGAGGGAGGAAGGTGGGTTCCCTTTAGGAGATGTGAGGTATTTTGAGAGAGATGTGTGTGTCTTGGAACTCTTCCAACAATACAACAAGGGAGGTTATGAAACCTTAACCTAGGTGCATCTCATGCAACCATATATATAGGGGAATGTGATGGAAATGACCATCCTACCCCTTCTTTAATCTCTCTTTAGTATATAGTTTATATATGAATCTAATTCACATTAAAACTATATATTATATCAATTATATCATATATAATTGATATAACTCCTCATGTATGAAATTGAACACTTCAATTTCACTCCTAACTTTATACCCTCATATTACCATATTGAGCCACCGGAGGGATCTAATTGACCTACAGATCATGAGCTCCAATGATGTGAGATTAACTGATCAAACTCTTTGATTCAGTTAATCAATATTCATTAACTACAAGTCACTCCACTATAGACTTGTAGCTGCACTCTCCTCACTGTAGATAATATTGTGTCTACTGATATAGTCATTACCCATGAGTCGACCCTTCACAGGTTGTTCGTAATCACAGCTTGGTCAAATTATCGTTTTACCCCTGTGATTACCTCTTTGCTCCTTAAGCACCACTGATCCTCTAATGAACAACAAGTCTAAGGTCCTACCTTAGACTCATACCCTCATAGAGGGCGGGGCCCCGTTGTTCAAGACACGAGTCAATTCTTAAGGGAACAACCTATCTAATACCTCGATGAGAGGAATGAGTGAATTCCATCTTGCACAGCTTAAGTTCCCACTACCTACGAGGTTCACACTTTGAGAAGGTAGGCTTATTGAGCGGCCACAGTGCCACTCTCACCCATACTAGTCTAAGGACAAACCCTATAAGCAGGAGTTCTTAACTTGCTCAGGATTTAGGTCGAGTCACTAATGACCATTTATGAATTACCATTCTTATCCTGTTAACGGTGTTATGCTGGTTAGACTAATAATTTGCGATCCAGTCTTATATGAACTCTTCATACAGGATGCCCCCACTCGCATGTCAACTACATGAATGAGTTGGATTACCTCATTTGTACTAATTACAAAGTGGGCCACATCCATGGTATTACCAGAATGAGGTTTCCAACCTTATTCTTATACCATAGACTATTTAGGTTATATTCTTGAACTCAACCTAAATAGTGTCCACTACACTGATTTCAAGATAAATGTTATAACCTTGGAGCTTAGTTTATTGGATTTATAAAAGAAAAACTGTAATCTTATCAAAACAAATAACACTTTATTTAATTGATCAAAATTACACAAATTTAGGGCATAAATCCCAACAGTTTCACAACATGTTTCGCTGCCGAAATTCCAAATCTCTTCATGTTTATGGTTGGACCATACAAAGTTTTTGTTCATTAGAGGAGCAGTGGGGACTTAAGGAGGAAGAGGTAGACGTAGGGGTAAAACGGTAATTTTATCCAGCGGTGTCTACGAACAACCTGTGAAGGGTTATAACAATGGACACAACTTGTCCTATAGTGAATGGAGTGCAACTACGGGCTTTAGTGGAGTGTTACCGTACCTAATGAATGTTGAATAACGGGGTCAAAGAGTTTGACAGGTTAGTCTCGGATCATTGGAGCTCGTCATCTGTAGGTCCATTAGGTTACTCGGTTGGCTCAAACTGGATATATAGAGGGTTTACAGGTTGGTGTGGATTTGAAGTGTTCAAATTCATTTAAAGGGTATTTATTTCATTTATATGAGATATGATTGACATATTATATAGTTTGATGTGAATGAGATTCATAATAAACTATAGGTTAGCCCAATTGCTTAATTAGTGTAAATTTATAGAAATTGGATTGAGAGAAATTAAATTGAGTGTGATTCAATTTAAAATCCACAATTATAAAAATGTGATTTGTATAATAAGGTATGAGATATCTTATTATATGTGGTTATGCAAATATGATTTGCATAACCTAAGGTTGTGGTAAAATGGTAAATAGGTTGAGATTTCAACTCCACCTATCACCATTATATAATGCCTTTGTGAGAAGGCATTGGTAAGTGATTTGTCATTTGTTTTAGATTTTCCATCCAAGATCACTCTCTTATTCTCTCAACTCTCTCACAATTTCTCCCTACTCCTAAACCAAAAGAGTCTAACCACTCTCCCTTTACCAAAGGAGAACAACCGAGAAGATCAAATGAGAGGTGTCCAATTCGTTCCTTGTTCGGAGAGTTCGTGATTGTGGAGATCGAGAACACGAAGAGTTTGTGACTGGAGTAGGAATTCTTGGAGAAGCGTTTTTCAACAAGTACAATTTCTTACTGTTTTTTCCTTTTTTTACAACATGTTTAATCTAAAATCTAAGGATAGGTTTGATTTTAAGAAATGTTTTTCACAACGATCACCACGACATTCCAAGTCGTTTCCGCTGTGGGTGTTTTATTCCTTTCAATTAAGTGGTGATAATGCATGCATAATGCCTCAAACGCCTTCATCCAAACCCATGATGAATCACTCTACTTTCTTAGCCTCAGTATCCATTAACTCGGGAGTAAAACACATCAGTCTTGTGAATTATCTCTCATACACCTCTGGTGACCTCTTGTTCAACAGACTTGTAGGAACTCAGGTTACTTTCTGTATCAGGTCGTGGCATGGTAGGATTTTCACTAGACTCCCACCACAAATAGGCATCATCATTAAGCATAAATGTTGCACACGACACTCTCTGCTCCTCAGAACAGTTTATCACTCTGAATATGGTCTCAATAAATGGTAACCATAATTCTGCCATTGGTAGGTCATCTGAAGACTCACATCGAAAGGCGTGAGTCATATTTCCTGAAATCTCTCAAGTATCTGACCTCAACTAACGCATTAACTTGTACCTGACCCACCTGGGCTAATTGAGTGGGCACTGTCGCTTACACTAAGGCTTGCGTTGCTTCTAACATCATAGTCATCATATTAGGGTTGGTTGGTCCCATTGTTGGTGCTACTAAAGGAATATGTTTTTTATTATCTAGTTGTTCCTGAGGTGGGTCCGACATAGGTAGAGGATTCTCTTCATAATTTCTAGTAATTTGGGGGGTGAATTCTTCCAACCTCTTGACCCCTGTCGCATCCCCTACCTCTCCCTCTTCTACATCCTCTCGGTGGCATCCTTTCAAGTACTACAAAACAAAAGATTTCCAATTCAGACTAGTCATTTACTAACTTTATGGTAGGGATCATATTCAATTATTTAGTTTGGTTTCAGATCATGATTCATAATCGTAACAAAATAGTCCTTTGCATTTATAAATTTATAGGCATACCTGGCGGTGAGTTGGATTTACGGTGCATGACCATGGGATTCCTAATGTCAACGATGTAGACAAGTCTACGAAACCCATAACCTTGAGCTTTAATACTAACTGTACTGACCCTACTTCTAGGACTCACTCTCTAGGGACATTACTATTCATGCATGCATGTAAGACAATAAAATAATTTCAAACTTAAAATTTACAAATTTTCAATAGAACACAAGCAAAATTATTTTCTATGGGGATCTCTGAAAAATGAAATTCCTTTAAAAAATGCAAATAGAACATGACCTTAATTTCAAATATCTCAGCAATAATTAAAACAAAAAAACAGATCTCGACAGAGTAACCAATAATTTCAAAACATGTTAAAGTCAAAAAGTGCGGAAAAATATGGCTTAAGATTCTCATGGCCTTCATAACGTATTCTCGTCACTCGCGTTGGTATGTCATTGCCTTTACTTGAAAAACATTTTTAAGAGAATGGGCGAGTATTATAAAATAATACTCAGTAAGTGATTTCACTACTGAGGGTTGAGACATGCATACACATACAATCGTGACTTTAAACTTTAATAAGCGGGACCTAAAATTTCCTTTAAAAGTATCAAATACATATCTTTCACTTGGACTTTAAGTGGCCAATTGGTCAACCTGAGTCGTTTCATCTTGAGTTCCTCACAAACCCCTATAAGTTGACTCATAGGGTCTCTAATGTATGTTTGACCATGCATAAACTCTTAGAAGACCAATTGCCACAACTTTCTAAAGCAAATTCATGATCATACAGATATGCAGGAGGTCTATCTTTCATTCCTAAACTGTAAATGCACATATCATAAAAAAATAATGAATCATAATTTATAACACATCTTTCCTAAAATTTAAATTAAAAAATACTTCAAAGCATAACATTTGTTTCAAAATAATAAAATAATAGGATATAGTGAAATCTCCGACATAAATTTTTATCCCATTTTAAAATGTATGGCATGAGATCTCTTACCTTAGCCTAAACTTCAAAACTCAGAATTCTAATTCCTAACAGGGCGCTTCTTGGAACCTGTCCAACCAACCGTTTCTTAAATTAAAATCATTAATTCCTTAAACCAAAGAACTTAGAAATATTTGATACTTTCAGTTAATTACCTTGAACTAAAATCTTAACTGGTTTGCGACCGAAGACTCCTTTACTCGATCACAATGTTTTCAAGTCATTTACTCACCTCTAGTACCATTGATTTCCTAATAACAGGACCAAATTCTCAATAAGTGAATCTATACATGAATTACTTGAAATATCTAAGAATAATTAATTGAAATTATCACAACGATGGTCCAAATATGGCTTGGGAGTCAAAACGATCGGATTTTACTCACTTCGGCGAGCAGCGACGCGTGGGGCTCAATTTTTGTTAGCTCGTTGGCCGATTTATCTGGAATCAATCACTAGGTATAAAAAATCGGTTGAAATCATGACAAACCACTCGAACCAAACTCGGTTCGCCTTGCAGCACTCGGTCGAATGGCTAGCAATTGGTGGTTCGACTTCAACCTGGTGTGGCTACAGGTGGTCGACCGACGTTCCGACGTTCCGAAAGCTCGACACGACTCCTCGTCGAAGAAGAAGTAGTTTCCTTGGTTTGCGTGCTTTCACATAAGACAAGGAGTGTTTTTCTTTAAACCCTATTCCAATAACTTTTACCATTTTGCGCTTCATTCTTCCATTAAACTTCTCCAAGCCCCTAACCTAATTAAAATAATCCAAACACTAAAATTTTAACTTGAATTGAATTGTTTTTCAATGAATTTAAATAAAAAACTCAAAAATAACCATATCTTAAACTCGTGGGTGTTACAAAGTCCAATCTCAACCACACACTTTCTTATTTCTAACTTATATCTTTTTATCTTCATGATGCTCCCTCTTCTTTATCCCTCGAGTTCGTCTTACCAACACTTCCATTCATCTTTTCTGATTCTCCTTCGTTCATCTTTTCCCCCCTCTTCTCTGATTGTTCTTTTGTTTATGTTCACAGTCATTGTGGGTCGTCGATCTTTTTCTTCAATTCATCTTCCATTAGCATTTTTTTTCTGTTTCACAGTCAAATCCCTAGTTCCAAATGAGATTTGTAACCCATGGTAGATCTAAAAGCTTAAATCCACTCCCCTTGTTGATTATGCACCCTTGCATGTTCTTTCTTTCCACGTTCGAACATCGGAGGCTAAGTTAATGTAATACAATAACCAAGGTTTGTATAATTTAGGTTGGTATGTTATTATGGAGTATTATGTGTTGGTATGGTGTATTATTTAGGTTGGTATGTTGCACATCGATTTAACTTTCTTTTCTTTAAGTGCACTTTGTAACCTCAATATCTTTGCTAAGTTAATGTTATACAATCCATTTTCGAAAGAATTAGCTAGCAAAAAAAGTTATGCAAAACGCAAGATGGATACAAAATCAACTTTTGGTTAGAAGGTATGTTAAAAAGTCATACAAGTAATCTAAGGGTTTATTTGGTATGCAATCTGGATTTTGTTTTATGTTTTCAGATTTACTAAGTTTAATGAATATGCGTTTGATAGATGTGTTTTCAAAAACTATTTTCGAATTCTGTGATCCAAATAGTGAAAATTTTGAAAATAATATTTTGATGTTTCATTGTATCCAGATTTTGAATTTGAAAATTTAGAATACAGAATTCTACTAAAAAGATTAATCCTTTAATATAAATAGTATTTCATGTTATAAACTCAATTTATTTGTGTTAAATTAAAATATGTATAATATAATATATTAAAATTTATATGATATTGTAAAATAATAATTATATAAAATGTATAACAAAAGAATATGTTCATAAATTAATTAATGATAGTTTAGATTCAACCTAATATTAGTTTTGCAACTACAATTAGTTTCATAGTCTATAAATATATTATAGAACACATTTTGAATAGTTGTTGAAATTGGAATCCAATTTCAAATCTGCTACCAAACACATATCTGAAAATACGAAATACTACTCTGTTTTTATTGAATCCATTGTTTTCAAATTTCTGTTTTTGGATTGCATACCAAACCGACCCTAATTGTTTAAAAAATAGTGTAAAAAAAATAAAAAAAGTGTTTACTTGGAGAAATAAGCGTGTGTCTAGAGTACTTACAAAAACAAATTAGCATACCTTTTGAATTGTTTGATGGGCAAAGAAAGTGCTATTTCTTAAAAATTTATAATATTTCGGTTGAATTTAAAAGGAAAAGAAGAAGTGTTCGATTAAAATTTGAAACAACGGTACCAATGAAAGTGGCTTTTAATAGGGATGTTTGGATCGCAGAGTTGAGTTGAGTTGGGTTGAGTTGTGTAGAGTTGTTTTGTTAGTGAGTTCAGGAATTCTGCGTTTGGGGTGTAGAGTTGAGTTGTGTCGAGTCAGGAAGTCTGTGTTTCGAGTGAAGAGTTGAGTTATTATGTCAGAAGTGTCTGACCCAGTTTTTTTGTTACTTGAATAAGTCTGATTTTTTGTGACTTTTTTTCTTATTTTTTTTCCAACAAATCAATTGCAAACAAATTTGTCTACAATTTCAAAACTCAATTATGAGATCAACTACAAAATTTACAATATATATTACCATTTGTCAAATTTATGTTAGGGATATTTGCAAAAGTAATGGATATTGGGATTGATATCAATTTTTATGTTCCAATAAAATTTATCTATAAACACTTTTTTTCATATTTGCAACACTGAATTCAGATGTCTACTACAATAATAGTAATAATAATAATAAATTTCAACATTTATCTTTTTTTTTTACAAAAATAAATATCATTCTTTCTTTCTTTCAGAAAGTGATTTTTTTTCAAATATAAGCAATGTAACATTGTTTCCTCTTTTTGATATACATTAAACTTCTTTCAATTTATAGAAATCACATATTTTTAGTACACATTGAACTTCATTCAATTAATAAAAATCAAATATTGTATTCTTTATAACAACAGATAACAATTGATGAACGAAAAAAAGACAATGTACCAGTATTTTTTTTCTTTAAACACAAATTAAACTTCTATTAAAATAGAGAAATCTAAGGTGTCATTGTCTAAACATATATTGAACTTCTTTGAAATATACAAATGAGGAACTTACATATCATGCCTTTTTTAAGTACTAATATGGTCGTTTGTTTTAATATACAATGACTGTTACTTTTTTTTAAAAGAACATTGTTTGTTTACATTTGTAAAATCACGTGAAGATGACACTAAAACAAAGATATATTTCAACATTCATGTCATGTAAAAGTGAAATATTCACTGAATATTAGCAGATTATCAAAGACCTATTTACATGATTCACAAACATAATTATGGTTCACAAAATATAAGTAATGACCAACAATGGGTCGAGTTTGTATGTCCGAAGAAAGATTGTTGGAGGAGAGAGTAACACCAACTAAGTACATGTGCATTTCATATTATTTTGAACCATGGGAACTCGTTGGTCGCTGGAAATTATTGTTGGTGATACTCCTCAGAGAAGATACTATTGGTTGCAAGATAAGCTCATCAACGACTGTTGAAAATCGTCAGACAAGGTAATCGACAGTGGTCGTCAATTGCCGCATATGGTCGTCGATAGTGAAGTCGACTGGTAGTGGTCGCTAGAGATGGTCATCATAGGCGATTATTCTGTTGTCGAACGTTGGAGATAGTCACCGATCGCCAAAGATGGTTGTCGAAGGTAGTTTTTTGTTGTTGGAGATGGTCACCGATTGCCATAGATGATCGTCAAATGTAGTTTTCAGTCGCTGGAGAACGTCATCAGAGATTGTTATCGATTGCCAAAGAAGGTTGTCGGTTCTATAGGAGGTTTTTGCTCGCTGGAGATAGTCACCGATCGCCGAAAATGGTCGTCGTCGGAGGTTTTCGATTGCGGGAGATTGTCACTGGTCGCTGGAGATGGTCGTCGAAAGAGGTTTTCGGTCGTCGGAGATGGTCATCAGTTGTCGGAGATGGTCGCTAGAGGTGGTTACTAATCGCCGGTAGTGGTCGTTAGTTGTTGCGGAAACGATGATAAAATATGTTAATAGAGCTACTGTACAAGTCGGTGGAGTTAATATTCTAAGTCGGCAGAGTTGAGTTAAGTTAATTTGTCCATGAGCCAAACACTGAGTTGGATTTAAAACGCAACCCAACTCAACTCAACTCATGGAGTCAAACACCCCGTAATGTTTTTAAGTAAAGAAGAAGATTCTTTAAAAATAAGAAAAAAAAAATTATTTCGAGCACGTTTCATGCATTTTTAGTATATTTGAGAAATAAGGTCAACACCTTTTTCTAAAAAATTGAAATCACTGTGTTTTAAAATATGCCAAAAAAATAAAAATAACTTCTTTTGTACTTTAACACAAATTTTATAAGTTGAACTGGAATATTACACCCTAGAATCCATGCCCCCACAATGTGGCTGCGTTAAAATGACTGCCACAATGTGGCTACCTCATAATAA
Organism: Trichosanthes cucumerina; assembly: GCA_036507285.1. Lineage (NCBI taxonomy): Eukaryota > Viridiplantae > Streptophyta > Magnoliopsida > Cucurbitales > Cucurbitaceae > Trichosanthes > Trichosanthes cucumerina. The sequence goes on from CM071841.1 coordinate 22,604,576, forward strand.
CCGTTGAATATGGATCTAATAATTTTCATGCCCCCTAATAACCGTTGGATATAAACTTGAAATATTTCTCTCTTTTCATCAAACGGTGAAACACTGTCGGTCACATTGTGGCGGCCTCACTGAATAATTTCTCCTAGAATGGGGTAGTTTATTGTCCACTAATGTACCATTAAAACCACAGGGGAAATAGATAGTTAATTATATATTTTTGATAAACTAAAGTCCCTATTTTTGTCAATTCTTCAACCCGTCTACTCGGTTAACAAATTCAAGTCACTGTGTTTCTTCCACATTTTGTGCTCCTTGTTGGGAAAAAAAAAATAACGATAATAATAATAACCACAATATTAATTACTACGATATTAAATCTCTCCTTCCACAAGATAAGCCAACCAGATCAAAGTCACAAATAATAAAATTAAAAGATAGGAAAAAGAGAACGACACTGGAGTTTATACTGGTTTGCCCTAAACTTGGGACTACGTCCAGTCTTCTGCAACTGCACGTTCTATTAAATTTGGAAGATTACAAGAGAGTTAATTCAGCGCCACAAACTAACCCTCAATAGCCCAATAAAAACTATTGACTTCCAAGTATCACAACCCGATACCTTTTTTCGGATGTATGTCCTAATCTCGTTTTGTTTGTAATATTACCATTTGAAATAAATAAGTGTTATTTCTTTCATCTCTTTGTGTCTCGCAATTTTTACAAACTTTGTCCAATAAACTAAGCTCCAGGGTCATTGATTTTATGAGAGAACTAGAATTTGAACGTTGTGTAGTGGACACACAAGGAGGATCATGTTCGAGTTAATGACTTGAATGGTCTACAGTATATGGATAGGGTGGAGACCTAATCCTAGATACGTTGTGGATGCGGCCCGCTTTGTGTTAGATACAAACGAGGTGATCTGACTCGTTCACGTGGTTGGCATGCGAGTGGGGGTATCATGTGCAATGAGATTGTACAATACCGGACCGTGAATTATTAGACCTACTTATGTAACACCGTTAACAGTATAGGACTAATAACTTCGTAGATGACCATTAGTGACTCGACCTGAATCTTGAGCGTGTTACAGACTCCGATCTGCGGGGTCTGTCCTTTGACTAGTACGGGTGAGGGTGGTCACAGTTACTCACTCACTATGCCTATCTTCTCATGGGCATGACCAAGTGGGGAGCTAGGAACTTAACTACGCGAGATGAAATTCACTCGTTCCCGCCTTTAGGGAAACTAGGGGGGTTGTTCCCTTAAGTGATGTCTCCACGGCTTGTACAACGGGCATCCACCCTCTCACTAGGCTGAAAGGGGTGTTGTGTATGGTTGGACCATTACAACGTTGTTGTTCATTAGAGAAGCAGTGGGGACTTAAAGAGCAAGAAGTAGACACAGGGGTAAAACGGTAATTTGACCCATCAGTGTCTACGAACATCCTGTGAAGGGTCGACTCATGGGCATTGGTTATATTAGTGGACACAACTTGTCTTACACTAACGGGAGTGCAACTACGGGTTTTAGTGAAGTGTTACCGTAGCTAATGAATGTTGATTAACCAGGTTAAAGAATTTGACAGGTTAGTCTCGGATCATTGGAGCTCGTCACTGTAGGTCCATTAGGTCTCTCGGTTGGCTCAAACTGGATTAATAGAAGGTTTACAGTTTTGGTCTAAATTTGAAGTGTTCAAGTTCACTAAAGGGTAATTATGTCATTTATATAAGATATAAATGACATATTATATAGTTTAATGTGAATGAGATTCATAATAAACTATAGGTTAGCCTAATTGTCTAATTGAATGTGATTCAATTTAAAAATCAACAATTATACAAATGTGATTTGTATAATGAGATATGAGATATCTTATTAAATGGTTATGCAAATATGATCTGCATAACCTATGGTTATGGTAAAATGGTAAATTGGTGGAGATTTCAACTCCACCTATCACCATTATATAAACCCCTTTGCAAGAAGGGGTGGAATGCTTGATTGCTCATTTTTGGATTTCTCACCAAAAGCAATTACCAATTCTCTCTACAAAAACACCTGTCTCTCATTCTATTCTTCCTACACCAAAGAAGAGAATGCCACCATTCTCCTTCTACTAAAAGTAGAACAACCGAGAAATCGAGTGGAACTGTCCGGTTGGTTGGTTCGTACGAGGAGTTCGAGATCGTTGAGAACAACATGAAGAGTTCGTGATCGAAGAAAGGAGTCGTGAAGAAAAGTTCTTCAAAAAGTAAGTTTCTTACTGGTTTTCCTTTCTCATTTGTATGTTGAGCCTAATTCTATGTGATAGTTTAATTTTAAGAAAACGAATTTCACAACGATACCACGACGATTCAATCGTCCTTCCGCTGCACAGGATTTCATTTCCTTCAATTGGTATAAGAGTCAATCGTTGGCTTCTCGTTGTGCATTTGTTTTTCTTAAAATTAGGTGGGTAAATGCTTCAATTTATGTGATAAATTGTGGTTTGCGAAAAATGGACATTTTCGGTTCTTACATTAGTTTTAGATTTACATTAATGTTGATGAGATCAATGTAAGGGCCCGGTGTTTTGGGCATTTTTTAATGTAAATCGAGTTTGTAAGTCTGTGTCAATCGTGGCATGAGATGCTGTGAAGAAATCGGAGCGGGAACGAGCGAGAAATGACGAAGAACATCAAGAGGAGCTTCTTATTCTGTCGACGACGTTGAGACGTTGTTCTTCGACGTCTCAACGCTGTCATTGCGGGCAAGAGGAGCAGCGTTGCAACGCTAGGTATAACGTTGCAACGCTGAGGCGTGAAGCGCGCGGGGCGCAACGTAGGGCACTGCAGCGTTGCAACGTTGCCCACAATGTTACAACGCTGTGTGCATGATGGGCAGTTGTAGCGAACCGTTCGCGAGGACGTGGGCAGTTGGACAAATTTCAACTTCGTGGGGCGTTTTTGTATTTATTTTATTTTATTTGTATTTTGTAAAATGTAATTTATTTATTTATTTAAATATATTAATTATATTAATATAATTGTTATATTAATGTTAATTAATTTATTAACCCCTAAGTGCCAAAATCGATCCAATTTTTGCTATTTAATTATGCATGAGATGTATGATTTAATTATTTTTATGTGCATAATGTATGTCATCTAGATTTAAAATCCCACCTTAGGTTAAACATTTCATGCATCATTTTATATTATAAGTGTTATAATATATAGTATGCATGATAGGTTATATTATAAGTGTTATAATATAATTAAAAGCATGTTTTAATTTATTTAATATAAGACTTATATTTTTTATATTAAAAGCATGTCCATGCATTTAATTCATGTGATGAATGATCAAACACTATAACATAGAAATGCATGTAACCTAAGTTAATTATTAGTTTTAAAAAGTTTAGAGCTTGAAAAATTAGACTTAGTTTTTCTAGTTCAAATAAGATTAGAATTAGGAAATCAAAATATGACCTTTGAATGGTGAATGATAAGTAACTCTGTCTGAGGAAGGTTTTGTCTAAGGTTGGGGTATTTAAGTTGACGCTTGCGGAACACCCCTACATGGAAACCGACCTGGGAGTGAATTTGCTCCAGAGATTTTTAGGTTATATTATCGTGAGTGGCGTTAATTAAAAGTTCATTAATTTTCTCATATAGACCTAAGTTAATAATGTGATTATAAACTTAGGTTAAATCAATATAAGTGTTATATTGGTAGACTTAGGTAAATTTTAGCCAGTTTATCTTGGTCAATCCCGAATAATAAAAAGTGTTGAGTGGTAGAAAATAAAGTGTATAAGATACATTTGAATTTCCGACCACAAATCTTCGTTAAAGTCCGCACGATGAGATCCATACTCAGACTCGTGGCGCAAATGGGAGCGTCTCCCTTCGGATGGTATTTTATGGATCGATATCATAGTGGATGGAGAGAGTACTTATAGTGAGTGGGAGCGAGACCTGTAAAAACGGGACCCACGGTCTCTTCTTTTGATTCACACCGTGAGACCCCTATGATCCGCCTGCTAGTTTGGCTTGGACCATACAATCCCTTTGGAGGGCCTTGATCATGGGAGTCGGAACACCGTGAATTTCTGAAAGCGATACAGTTTACTTGTTAGTTTTCTTTCTTGGTTCACCCTTAGGTGACTATTGTTTGGACTGATACTTGGAATCTTAAAGATTGAGGGTGCCACTCACGAAGTTCATTAAGAGTTAATGGATTCGACCAAATAATGGTAACTGGACGCCTAATGGAATAAGAGTTATTCTAGGATTAGGGTCTGGTCGAGATAGTCTCGTCCTAGAGGAGGAGTGTTTCTGTTTACCCTTTGGTGGCGATCATTCTAAACCTTTAGGATATCATTACAAATTGTAAATGACCTAGGGATCATAGGATTAAATTTTGCTAAAACTTGATTGGATTCAAAAAAAATTTTGCGAGACTAACACAAATTTTAATTTGATTTTTTCCGCAAAATGTCTAGCTCAATCATATCATTACTAGCTTTAGACAAATTAGTGGGAGATAACTTCCAAACGTGGAAGAACAATATAAACACGATACTTGTAACCGACAACCTTAAGTTCGTGCACTAAGGAGTGTCCTTAGTTGTCGAGCTCGAATATGTCACGAAGTGTTCGTGATGCATACGATCAGTGGATCAGGGCAAATGAAAAGGCCAAGGTCTACATAATTGTTAGCTTATCTAAAGTCTTGGCAAACAAGCATGAGCTGATGATCACAACTAAAGAGATCATGGAGTACTTGCAGGACATGTTTGGACAACAATCCTTTCAAGTCAGGCATGACTCACTCAAACACATCTTCAACGCACGGATGAAAGAAGGGATGTCTGTTCAAGAACACGTTTTAGACACGATGACCCACTTTAATCTGGTGGAGGCTTTGATCGATGAGTTGAGGCAGGTCAGCTTGATCTTGGACACTCTTTCGAAGAGTTTCCTTCAGTTTCGTAGCAACGTTGTTATGAACAAGATTAGCTACACACTAACCACCCTTCTGAACAAGCTAAAGAACTTCCAGTCCTTGATGAGGATCAAGACACTGGAAGCTGAGACAAATGTTGCCTACAGGTCCTATCACAGGGGTTCGACCTCTAGGACAAAATTTGTGGCTCCTTCTCACCCGAAAGGGAAGAAGAAGAAGATGAAGAAGGGTAAAACTGACCGTGCTGCCGCCCAAAATGGCAAGAAGGTCAAGGAAGTTGCAGAGAAAGGAAGGTGTTTCCACTGCAATGCCCAACCACTGAAAGAGAAACTGTCCCAAGTTACTTGCCGACAGGAAGAATACAGGTAAATATGATTTACTAGTAACTGAAACATGTTTAGTGGAGAGTAGTTACTCTGCCTAGATATTGGATTCGGGTGCTACTAACCACGTTTGTTATTCTTTTCAAGGAATTAGCTCCTGGCAGCAGCTACGAGAAGGTGAGGTGACTCTACGGGTTGGATTCGAGGAGATTGTCTCTGCTGCAGCGATCGACAAAGTGAAGTTCTTTTTTGGCAGGAACTATATTTTATTGGATAATTTGTATATAATTCCAGGGTTTACTAGAAACCTCGTTTCTATTTCCTGCCTATTTGAACATAGTATTTTCGTTTCATTTAGTGGTAATAAAGTGTTTATTTCCCAAAATGGAAACTTGATTTGTTCTGCTTCACTTAAGTCTAATCTGTATGTTTTGAAACCAAATTTGGTCAAAAGCGTTTTGAACACTGAATTATTTAAAACTGCAGAAACACAAACTAAAAGAGTAAAAGTTTCTCCAAAAGTAAATGTCCATCTTTGGCATCTACAGTTAGGCCACATTAATCTCAATAGGATTGAGAGACTAGTGAAGAGTGCACTTCTAAGCGAAATGGAAGAAAACTATTTACCGGTGTGTGAGTCATGCCTCGAAGGCAAAATGAACAAACATCCTTTTAGTGGAAAATGATATAGAGCCAAAAAGCCCCTTAAGTTTATACATTCTGCCCTCTATGGTCCAATGAGTGTTAAAGCACGAGGTGGTTACGAATACTTTGTATCTTCTATAGATGACTATTCAAGGTATGGGTATATTTACCTAATGCATAGGAAGTCTGAAACTCTTGAAATGTTCAAGGAGTACAAGACTGAGGTTGAGAACCTGTTAGGTAAAACGATAAAAACACTTCGATCGGATCGAGGTGGAGAGCATATGGACATTGAATTTCAGGGCGATATGATAGAACACAGAATTACGTCCCAACTCTCAGCACCTGGTATGCCACAACAGAATAGTGTATCGGAGAGGAGAAACATAACCCTGTTGGACATAGTTCGGTCGATGATGAGCTATGCTCGTCTCTCTGATTCTTTTTGGGGTTACGCAGTGGAGACTATGGTATATATTTTAAACAACGTTCGATCGAAGAGTGTTTATGAAATAACTTTCGAACTCTAGAATAGACGTAAAGGTATTTTACACCATTTTAGAATTTTGGGATGCCCAACCCACGTGTTTGTGTCAAACCCGAAGAAGTTGGAACCCGTTCAAAATTGTGTTTATTTGTAGGTTACCCAAAAGAGACTAGGGTGATCTATTTTTCGATCCTAAGGAAAATAGGGTGCTTGTGTCGACGAACGCCACTTTCATTGAGGAAGACCACGTTAGGGATCATTTGCCTAGGACTAAAATCGAGTTAAACAAAATGGACAGTACATTAACAAGAGTTGTTGATGGGGCTAGTACGTCAACAAGTGTTATTGATCCTAGCACGTCGAGTCAAGTATGTTTCCAAGAGTTGAGAATGCGTCGACGTAGTGGGAGGGTTGTGAGACATCCTGAACGTTACATGGGTTTAGCTGAAACCCAAGTCGTCACCCCTGATGATGACTACGGGGATCCATTTACCTATGATTAGGCAATGGCAGAAATTGACAAAGACGAATGGATTAAAGCTATGGACCAGGAAATGGAGTTGATGTACTTCAATTCTGTCTCGCAGCTTGTGGATCAACCGGATGGAGTGAAACCTATTGGTTACAAATGGATCTATAAGCGTAAACGTGGAGTAGATGGGAAGATGCAGACCTTCAAAGCACAACTAGTGGCAAAGGGTTTTACCCAGGTTCAAAGGGTTGACTATGAGGAAACCTTTTCACCTGTTGCCATGGTAAAGTCGATCAGATTCCTTCTGGTCATTGTCGCATATTATGACTATGAGGTATGACAGATGGATGTCAAGACCGCCTTTCTGAATGGCAACCTTGACGAAACCACCTACATGGACCAACCCAAGGGGTTCATAACCCAAAGGTTTGTCGACTTCATAGGTCATTTATGGACGGAAACAAGCCTCGAGGTCTTGGCAATCAAATCTTATGGCTTTTATCAGAATGTTGACGAACCTTGTGTCTACAAGAAAATCGTCGACAAAACTGTTGTATTTCTGGTATTATACGTGGATGATATCCTTCTCATTGGGAATGAGGTAGGACTTCTTACTAACGTAAAGAAATGGCTGGCTTCGCAATTCCAAATGAACGATTTGGGAGAAGCACAGTATGTTCTAGGTATCCAGATTGTCCAGAACCAGAAGAACAGAACGCTGGCCATGTTTCTAGCGTCTTATATTGACAAGATGTTGTCTAGATATAAGATGCAGAACTCCAAGAAGGGATTGCTTCCTTTCAGGCATGGGGTTCACCTTTCTAAGGATCAATGTCCTAAGACTCCTCAAAGGTTGAGGATATGAGACGGATCCCCTACGCTTCAGTTGTTGAGAGCCTGATGTATACCATGTTGTGTACTAGGCCCGACATCTGTTATGCAGTAGGTATTTTCAGTAGGTATCAATCCAATCTAGGATTAGGTCACTGAACAACCGTAAAAGCAATCCTCAAGTATTTTAAGAGAACGGGGAACTACAACCTTCTGTATGGGAGTGGGGATTTGATCCTGACGGGATACATAGATTCTGACTTTCCGACCGATTAACATTCTAAGAAATCCACTTCAGGGTCAGCCTTCATTCTGAATGGAGAAGCTGTAGTATGGTGAATCATCAAACAAGGATGCATCGTTGATTCCACTGTGGAAGTTGAGTATGTTGCGGCTTGTGAATCTGCAAAAGAAGCTATTTGGCTTAGGAAGTTCATGACGGATTTCGATGTTGTTCCAAATATGAACTTTCCAATCACGCTGTTTTGTGACAACAGTGGTGCTGTAGCCAACTCCAGAGAGCCTCGGAGTCATAAGAGAACATTGAGCGGAAGTATCACCTAATACGGGAGATTGTGCACCGCGGCGACGTGACAGTCACGCAAATAGCGTCGGAGCACAACGTTGTTGATCCATTTACAAAGCCCCACACGACTAAGGTGTTTGTGAAGGGAATGAGAATCCCACACAGTGGAAGACGATTGAATCGTTGTGGTGAAAATTGTGCAACTAGATTTCATTGAAACGATTTAACACTTAAATCTAGGCTAAACATACATTTAAAGGAAAGAAAAATACAACAAGTAGAACTACTTACTTGTTGAAAACAATTCTTCACTGTTCCTTCCTTCGATCATGAACACTTCGCGAAAACTCGATCTCAACGAACTTGATCTCTTCTCACGAACAAAAACTGAACATAACCACTAATAGCTTCTCGATTGTTCTTCTTTTGGAAACAAGGAAGTTTGTGAGAACATGGTTTTGGTTTAGAGAGGAGAAAAGCTAGAGAGAGAGTTTGAGAGAGAGTTCCCTTTTTTTTGGTGAGATTTCCAAAAAATGAGAGAATGAGTTGAGTTCCTTCTTGCAATAAGGGTTTAAATAGTGGAAATGGATGGAGTTAAAATCTCCACATATTATTACCACTTTACCACAACTATAGGTTATGCAAATCATATTTGAATAACCATATATTATAAGATATCTCATATCTCAAATTACAAATCACATTTGCAATAGTGTGGATTTATTAAATTGAATCACATTCAATTTAATTTCTCTCAATTAATTTCTCCAATTAACCCTAATTCAATAATTAGGCAAACCTATAGTTTATTATGAATCTCATTCACATTAAACTATATATTATATCATTCATATCTCATATAAATGACATAAATGCCCTTTAAGTGAAATTGAACACTTCAACTCACACCAAAACACAAACCCTTCTATTAACCCAGATTGAGCCAACCGAGGGAGCTAATGTACCTACAGTGACGAGCTCCAAACGAGATTAACCTATCAAACTCTTTGACCCTATTAATCAACATTCATTAGCTACGGTAACACTCCACTATAGCCCGTAGCTGCACTCCCGTAAGTGTAGAATATTACGTGTCCACTGATATAAGCAATGGCTATGAGTCGACCCTTCACAGGTTGTTCGTAGACACGGCTGGGTAAAATTACCGTTTTACCCCTATGTCTACCTCTTGTTCCTTAAGTCCTCACTACTCCTCTAATGAACAACATATTGTGATAGTCCAACCATACACAACACTCTTCTCGGGCCAGTAAGAAGGTGGGCGCCCGTTATCCAAGCCCTGGAGACAACACTTAAGGGAACAACCCCTCTAGTTTCCCTAATGGCGGGAACGAGTGAATTCCATCTCTCGTAGTTATGTTCCCAGCTCCCTACTTTGTTCTACCCCTGAGAAGATAGGCATATTGGGCGAGTAACTATGATCACTCTCACCTGTACTAGTCAAAGGACATACCCCCGCATACAGGAGTCTGTAACACGCTCAGGATTCAGGTCGAGTCACTAATGGTCATCTATGAAATTATTAGTCCTTACTTTCAACGGTGTTACATCAGTAGGTCTAATAATTCACGGTTCGGTCTTGTAGAATCTCATTGCACAGGATGCCCCCACTCGCATGTCAACCACATGAACGAGTAAGATCATCTCGTTTGTATCTAATACAAAACGGGCCACATCCACAGTATATCCAGGATTAGGACTCCAACCCTATCCATATACTGTAGAACGTTCGTGTCATTAACTTGAACGTGATCCTCCCTGTGGGTCCACTACCACACCGTTCAAGTTCTAGTTCTCTCATTAGTTCAATGACCCTAGAGCTTAGTTTATTGGAAAAGTTTGTAAATATTGTGAGACAAAAATTAATGAAATAAATAACTCTTATTAATTTCAAACAATAAATTACAAACATGAGATTCAGACAAAAATCCCAACAAACTCCCACTTGGACTAAGCTAGTGGAGAAAATACATTTCTGAAATGTACATAAATTACAATGAAGTAATAGAATAAACTAGGGCACTGAATACCCGTTTACATATATCCCACTTGCCCTAGTCTGGAAGTACTCGAAGACCTAAACTCTCTAGGTGACCCTCGAACACCTTAGCCGTGAGGGCCTTTGTAAATGGATCAGCTACGTTGTGCTCCGACACTATTTGCTTGACTGTCACGTCTCTGCGGTGCACAATCTCCTGTATCAGATGATACTTTCGCTCAATGTGGTTGCCTTTCTTATGGCTCCGAGGCTCCCTGGAGTTGGCTACCACACCACTGTTGTCACAGAACAGTGTGATCGACAAGTTCATGTTTGGAACAACATCCAAATCTGTCATAAACTTCCTAAGGCAAACAGCTTCCTTTGCAGCTTCACAAGCCGCAACGTACTCCGCTTTCATAGTGGTATCTATGATGCATCCCTGCTTGATGCTTCTCCATACTACAGCTCCTCCATTCAAAATGAAAGCTTACCCCGAAGTGGATTTCCTAGAAATCCTTATCGGTCTGAAAGTTAGAATCTATGTATCCTATAACGATCAAATCCCCACCGCCATACACTAAGCTGTAGTTCCTCGTTCTCCTAAGATACTTGAGGATTGCCTTTACAGTTGTCCAGTGATCTAATCCTAGTTTGGATTGATACCTACTGACAATCCCTACTGCATAACAGATGTCGGGCCTAGTACACAACATGACATACATCAGGCTCCCTACAGTTGAAGCATTTGAGATCCGTCTCATATCCTAAACCTCTTGAGAATTCTTAGGACACTGATCCTTAGACAGGTGAAACCCATACCTGAAAGGCAACAAGCCCTTCTTGGAGTTCGACATCTTATATCTAGACAACATCTTGTCAATATAAGACTCCTGAGACAAGGCTAGCGTTTTGTGCTTCTGGTTCTAGACTATCTAGATCCCTAGAACATATTGAGCTTCTCCCAAATCTTTCATTTGGAATTGCGAAGCTAGCCACTTCTTAACGTCAGTAAGAAATTCTACCTCATTCCAAAATGAGAAGAATATCATCCACAAACAACACTAAAAATGCGGCAGTTTTGTCAACGATTTTCTTATAGACACATGGGTCGTCGACATTTTGATTAAAGCCATAAGATTTGATCGCCTCATCAAACCTTATATTCCAAGACCTCGAAGCTTGTTTCATTCCATAAATGGACCTATCAAGCCGAAAAACCTTTTGTTTTTGGCCTTGGGCGATGGTCTCATCAAGTTTGCCATTCAGAAAGGCTGTGTTGACGTCCATCTGCCATACCTCGTAGTCATAATATGCGACAATGGCCAGAAGGATCCTGATCGACTTTACCATGGCAACAGGTGAAAAGGTTTCCTCATATTCAACCCCTACGACCTGGGTAAAACCATTTGCGCCTTGTCGGGCTTTGAAGGTTTGCACCTTCCCATCCACGCCACGTTTACACTTGTAGATCCATTTGCAACCAATAGGTTTTACCCCATCCGGTTGATCCATAAGGTCCCAAACAGAATTGAAGTACATAGACTCCATTTCCTGGTCCATAGTTTAATCCATTCGTCCTTGTCAACATCGACCATTGCCTGATCATAGGTCAATGGATCCTCACTGTCATTATCAGGAGTGACGACTGAGGTTTCAGCTAAACGCATGTAATGATCAGGTTGTCTCACAACTCTGGTACTACGTTAAGGCATTCCCAACTCTTCAGAACGGATTTTACTAGACGTGCTAGGATCAACAACACTTGTTGACGTACTTGCCCCATCAGCAACTCTTGCTGACGTACTGTCCATTTCATTTAACACAATTTTACTTCTTGGTAAATGATAACTGGTGTGGTTTTCGTCTAGGAAAGTGGCATTTGCCGACACAAGCACCCTATTTTCCTTATGATCGTAAAATAGACCACCCCTAGTCTCTTTAGGGTAACCTATGAATAGACACAATTTTGAACGGGCATCCCCAAATTCTAAAATGATGTAAACTACCTTTACGTCCACTCCAGAGTTCGAAAAGTGTTTCACAAACACTATTCGACGTAACGTTGTTCAAAATATTTACCGTAGTCTCCACTACGTATCCCCAAAAAAAATCAGGGAGACGAACATAGCTGATCATCGACCGAACCATGTCCAACAAGGTTCTGTTTCTCCTCTCCGTTACACCATTCTGCTGTGGCATACTAGGTGTTGAGAGTTGGGACGTAATTCTGTGTTCTATCATATAGTCTTGGAATCTAGTGTCCATATACTCTCCACCTCGATCTGATCGAAGTGTTTTAAGCGATTTACCTAATAGATTCTCAACCTCAGTCTTGTACTCCTTCAACTTTTCAAGAGTTTCAGACTTCTTATGCATTAGGTAAATATACCCATACATCGAGTAATCATTTATGAAAGACACGAAGTATTCATAACCAACTCGAGCTTTAACATTCATCGGACCACAGACGTCAGAATGTACCAGCTCAAGGGGCTCTTTGGCTCTATATCCTTTTCCACTAAAAAGACGTTTGGTCATTTTGCCCTCAAGGCATGACTCACACACCGGTAAAGAGTTTTCTTCCAATTCGTTTAGAAGTCCACTTTTTACTAGTCTCTAAATCCTATTGAGATTGATGTGGCCTAACCTTAGAGGCCAGAGATGAGTATTTTTCCTTAGGAGAAACTTTCGCTCTTTTAGTTCGTGTTTCTGCTGTTTTAAACAATTCAATATTCAAATCACTTTTGACCGAATTAGGATTCAAAACATACAGATTATTCTCAAGTTAGCTGAACAAATTAAATTTCCATTTCGAGAAATAAATGCTTTATTACCTTGAAATGAAACAGAAATACATTGTTCTAACACGCAGGAATTAGAAACTCGGTTTCTAGTCAACCGTGGAACTATATACATATTGTCTAACAAAATGTAATTCTTGCCAAAATGTAGCTTCACCGTGCCGACCGCTGCAGCAGAGACAAGCTCCCCTAATCCAACTCGTAGAGTCACCTCACCCTCTCGCATCTGCTGCAAGGAATCAATCCCCTGAAAAGAATAATAAACATGGTTAGTGGCGCCCGAATCCAATATCTAGGAAGAGTCACTACTCTCCACTAAACAGGTTTCAGTCACAAGGAAATCATATTTTCCTTGATTCTTCCTCTCGGCTAGGAATTTGGGACAGTTTCTCTTTTAGTGGTCGCCCCCATTGCAGTGGAAACACTTTCCTTTCTCTGCAACTTTCTTGACCTTCTTGACTTTTGGGGCGGTAGCTCGGTCAGTTTTACCCTTCTTAATCTTCTTCTTCTTCCCTTTCGGGTGAGAACGAGCTACAGGCTTTGTCCTAGAGGTCGAACCCCTGTGATAAGACCTAAAGGCAACATTTGTCTCAGCTTCTGACGTCCTGATCCTCATCAAGGACTGGAAGGTTTGCAGCTCTTTAAGAAGAGTAGTCAGAGTGTAGTTTATCTTGTTCATAACAGCGTTGCAACAAAACTGAAGAAAACTCTTCGGAAGAGTCTCCAAGATAAAACTGACCTGACTCAACTCGTCGATCGAAGCCCCGTTCATCTCTGCTAGATTAAAGAGGGTCATCATGTCTAGAACAAGTTTACGGAATGACGACCCCTCTTTCATCCGTGCGTTGAAAACGTATTTGAGCGAGTCATGCCGGACCTGAAAGGATAGTTGTCCAAACATTTCCTGCAAGGACTCCATGATCTCCTTAGCGGTGACCATCAACTCATGCTTCTTTGCCAAAACATCAGACATGTTGGCAATGATATAGACCTTGGCGTTTTCATTGGCCTTTATCCATCGATCGTATGCATCACGAACACTTCGCGATGCAGTCGAGGCCGGCATCTGAGGACACTCCTCAGTGAGCACGAACTTAATGTCGTTAGATACCAAAATCGTGTTTAAGTTGTTTTTCCATGTTTGGCAATTGTCTCCCACTATTTTGTCAGACGCAAGTAAAGCTATGATTCAGCTAGACATTTTTGCTGAAAAAATCAAAAAACTTTGTGTTAGTCTTGCAAAAACTTTTGAAATCCAATCAGGTTTTAGCAAAAATTGTTTTATGATCCCTAAGTTATTCAAAATTTGCAATGATATCCTAAAGGTATAGAATGACCGCCACCGAATGGTGAACATAACACTACTCCTCTAGGACGAGACTTTCTCGATCAAACCCTAATCCGAGAATAACTCTTCTTCCATTAGGCGTCCAATTACCATTGTTCGGTCGAATTCATTAACTCTTAACGAATTCTGTGAGTGTCACCCTCAATCTTAAAGTTTCCAAGTATCCGTCCAAACAATAGTCACCAAATGGTGAAAGAAGAAGGAAAACCAACTAGCAAATTGTATCCCTTTCGAGAACTCACGGTGTTCCGACTTCCATGATCAGGCCCTCCGAAGGGATTGTCTGGTCCAGACCAAACTAGCAGGCGGATCATAGGCGTCTCACGGTGTGAATGGAAAGAAGAGACTGTGGGTCCCGTTTTCACATATCCCGCTCCCACTCACTATAAGTACTCTCTCCATCCACGATGATATTGACCTATACAAATGCCACCCGAAGGGGGACACTCCCATTTGCGCCACAAGGCCGAGTATAGATCTCACGGTGCGGACACAACGGAGATTTGTGGTCGGAAATTAAATGAATCTTATACACTATATTTCCTCCCACTCAACACTTTATTTTATTAGGGATTAACCTAGATAAACTGGCTAAAATTTACCTAAGTCTACCAATATAACTCTTATATGACATTAACCTAAGTTTATAATCACATTATTACTTAGGTCTAAGTGAGTAAATTAATTAACATTTAATTAACGACACTCACGATAAGTACAATCTAAGAATCTCCGGACCGAATTCACTCCCAGGTCGGTTTCCAGGTAGGAGTATTCCGCAAGCATCAACTTAACTACCCCAGCCTTAGACAAAACCTTCGTTACACAGAGTTACTAATCAGGTCACTATTCATAGACTATACTTTGATTTTCTAATTCTAATCTTATTATAACTAGAAAACCTAAGTCTAATTATTCAAGTTCTAAACACTTTAAAACTAATAATTAACTTAGGTTACATGCATTTTTATGTTATAGTGCTTGACCATTCATAACATGAATAACTATATACTATAATAAAAATAATTCATCACATGAATATAAATGCATAAGCATACTTTAATATAAAAAATAAAACATTTATATTAATTAAATTAAAACATGCATTTAATTATATTATAACACTTATAATATAACCTATCATGCAAACTATATATTATAACTCTTATAATATAAATGATGCATGAATATGTTTAACCTAAGGTGTGATTTTAAATCTATATGACATACATTATGCACATAGAAATTTAATTAAATCATACATCACATGCATAAAATGATTAACTAGCAAAAATGAACCGGTTTTTGGCACCTAGGGGCAATTATTTAATTAAATAAGATTAATATAACAATTATATTAATATTATTTAATAAAATAATTAAATAAATAAGAAAAACAAATTTAATAAAACAAAAAACACGTTTCAACTGCCCCATTATGCATCTACAACCGTCCACGTCTGCATAACTTCTCGCGAACTACCCACTACACGCAAGTTGCGCAGCAACGCCGCAAGCGCCATACAGTAACGCCGCCGCGTCAAATCACAAAGTCAGCGTGCTCCACGCCGTGGCGTTGCAAAGTTGCTCTGCAGCAGGGCCTCCGTCTGTAAGAATGGCGTTGAGAAGCCGAAGAACAACGTCTCAACGCCATTGACAGAACAACTTCTCCACTTGCTGTTTTTCGTCGATTTTCGCCCGTTTCCGCTCTAATTTCTTCACAGCAACCCTTGCTGCTAAAGGCTCTGACTTACAGACTCGATTTACAACAAAATGCCCAAAAACAACGGGCCCTTACATTGATCACATCAACATAAATTGTAAATCTAAACTAGTGCCAAAAATCGAAATTATTCATTATGCAAACCAAAAATTTATCACATAAACTAAGGCATATACCCACCTAATTTCAATGAAAAACAGTGCACAAAATCAAACCAACAATTGGCTTTGATACCAATTGAAGGGAATGAGAGTCCCACGCATCGGAAGACGATTGAATCGTCGTGGTGAAAATTGTGCAACTAGATTTTATTGAAACGATTAAACACTTAAATCTAGACTAACATACATTTAAAGGAAAGAAAAATACAGCAAGTAGAACTACTTACTTGTTGAAGACAATTCTTCACTGTTCCTTCATTCGATCACGAACACTTCGCGAAAACTCGATCTCAACGAACTTGATCTCTTCTCACGATCAAGAACCGAACACAACCACTAATGGATTTTTTATTGTTCTTCTTTTGAAAACAAGCAAGTTTGTGGGAACTTCGTTTTGGTTTAGAGAGGAGAAAAGCTAGAGAGATAGTTTGAGAGAGAGTTCTCTTCTTTTTGGTGAGATTTCCAAAAAATGAGAGAATGGGTTGAGTTCCTTCGTGCAAGAAGGGTTTAAATAGTGGAAATGGATGGAGTTAAAATCTCCACATATTATTACAACTTTACCACAACTATAGGTTATGCAAATCATATTTGCATAACCATATATTATAAGATATCTCATATCTCAAATTACAAATCACATTTGCAATAGTGTGGATTTATTAAATTGAATCACATTCAATTTAATTTCTCTCAATTAATTTCTCCAATGAGCCCTAATTCAACATTAGGCTAACCTATAGTTTATTATGAATCTCATTCACATTAAACTATATATTATATCATTCATATCTCATATAAATGACATAAATGCCCTTTAAGTGAAATTGAACACTTCAACTCACATCAAAATACTAACCCTTCTATTAACCCAGATTGAGCCAACCAAGGGACCTAATGTACCTACTGTGACAGCTCCAATGATACGAGATTAACCTATCAAACTCTATGACCCGGTTAATCAACATTCATTAGCTATGGTAACACTTCAGTATAGCCCGTAGCTGCACTCCCGTCAGTGCAGAAAATTACGTGTCCACAGATATAACCAATGCCCATGAGTCGACCCTTCACAAGTTGTTCGTAGACACGACTGGGTCAAATTACCGTTTTACCCCTATGTCTACCTCTTGTTCCTTAAGTCCCCACTGCTCCTCTAATGAACAATATATTGTGATGGTCCAACCATACACAACACCCTTCTCGGGCCAATGAGAAAGTGGGCGCCCGTTGTCCGAGCCCTGAAGACAACACTTAAGAGAACAACCCCTCTAGTTTCCCAAATGACGGGAACGAGTGAATTTCATTTCGCGTAGTTAAGTTCTCAGCTCCCTACTTGATCCTGTCCCTGAGTAGATAGGCATATTTGACGAGTAACTGTGACCACCCTCACCCGTACTAGTCAAAGGACAGACCCCTGCAGACCGGAGTCCGTAACAAGCTCAGGATTTAGGTCGAGTCACTAATGGTCATCTACGAAATTATTAGTCCTTATTGTCAACGGTGTTAAATCAGTAGGTCTAATAATTCACGGTCCGGTCTTGTACAATCTCATTACATAGGATGCCCCCACTCGCATGTCAACCACATGAACGAGCCAGATCATCTCGTTTGTATCTAATACAAAGCGGACCACATCCATAGTGTATCTAGGATTAAGTCTCCAACCCTATCCATATACTGTAGACCGTTCGGGTCATTAACTCGAACGTGATCCTCCCTGTGTGTCCACTACACACCGTTCAAGTTCTAGTTAGGAGCTTAGTTTATTGGAAAAGTTTGTAAATATTGCGAAACACAGAGTAAAGAAATAAATAACTCTTATTAACTTCAAATAGTAAATTACAAACATGAGATTAGGACAAAAATCCCAATAGTTTGAGGGTCACCTAGAGAGTCTAGGTCTTCGAGTGCTTCCTGACTAGGGTAAGTGGGAGTATTGTAAAGGGTATTCAATGCCCTAGTTTATTGTATTACTTTATTGTAATATATTGTACAGTTGAGAAATGTATTTGCTCCACTAGCTTAGTCCAAGTGGGAGTTTGTCGGAATGTATGTCCTAATCTCGTTTTGTTTGTAATATTACCATTTGAAATAAATAAGTGTTATTTCTTTCATCTATTTGTGTCTCGCAATTTTTACAAACTTTGTCCAATAAACTAAGCTCCAGGGTCATTGATTTTATGAGAGAACTAGAACTTGAACAGTGTGTAGTTGACACACAGGGAGGATCATGTCCGAGTTAATGACTTGAACGGTCTACAGTATATGGATAGGGTTGGAGACCTAATCCTGGACAAGTTGTTGATGCGACCCGCTTTGTATTAGATACAAACGAGGTGATCTTACTCGTTCATGTGGTTGACATGCGAGTGGGGGCATCCTAGGCAATGAGATTGTACAAGATCGGACCGTGAATTAATAGATCTACTAATGTAACACCGTTAACAGTATGGGACTAATAACTTCGTAGATGACCATTAGTGACTCGACCTGAATCCTAAGCGTGTTACGGACTCCTGTTTGCGGGGGTCTGTCGTTTGACTAGTACGAGTGAGGGTGGTCACAGTTACTCAACCAATATGTCTATCTTCTAAGGGACAGGACCAAGTGGGGAGCTGGGAACTTAACAATGCGAGATGGAATTCACTTCTTCCAGCCTTTAGGGAAACTAGAGTGGTTATTCCATTAAGTGCTATCTCCAGGGCTTGGACACGCCCACCCTCTCAATGGCCCGAAAGAGGTGTTATATGGTTGGACCATTACAACGTTGTTGTTCATTAGAGGAGCAGTGGGGACTTAAGGAGCAAAAAGTAGACACATGGGTAAAACGGTAATTTGACCCAGAAGTGTCTACGAACAACCTGTGAAGGGTCGACTTATGGGCATTTGTTATATCAGTGGACACAACTTATCTTACACCGAAAGGAGTGCAGCTACGGGGTTTAGTGGAGTGTTACCGTAGCTAATGAATATTGATTAACCAGGTCAAAGAGTTTGACAGGTTAGTCTCGGATCATTAGAGCTCGTCACTGTAGGTCCATTAGGTCCCTCTTTTGGCTCAAACTAGATTAATAGAAGGCTTACAGTTTTGGTGTGAATTTGAAGTGTTCAAGTTCATTAAAGGGTAATTATGTCATTTATATGAGATATGAATGACATATTATATAGTTTAATGTGAATGAGATTCATAATAAAGTATAGGTTAGCCTATTTCTAATTATGGCTAATTTGGAGAAATTAAATTGAATGTGATTTAATTTTAAAATCCAAATTATACAAATGTGATTTGTATAATGAGATATGAGATATTTTATTAAATGTGGTTATGCAAATATGATTTGTATAGCCTATGGTTGTGGTAAAATGGTAAATGAGTGGAGATTTCAACTCTACCTATCACCATTATATAATCTCCTTTGCAAGAAGGGGTGGAATGTTTGATTGCTCATTTTTGGATTTCTCACCAAAAGCAATTAGTAATTCTCTCTAAAAAACACCTATCTCTGAATCTCTCCTTCCTACACCAAAGAAGAGAATCCCACCATTCCCCTTCTACCAAAAGTAGAACAACCGAGAAATCGAGTAAAACTGTCCGGTTGGTTGGTTCGTACAAGGAGTTCGAGATCGTTGAGAACAACATGAAGAGTTCGTGATCGAAGGAAGGAATCGTGAAGAAAAGTTCTTCAACAAGTAAGTTTCTTACTGTTTTTTCTTTCTCATTTGTATGTTTAGCCTAATTCTATGTGATAGTTTAATTTTAAGAAAACAAATTTCACAACGATACCACGACGATTCAATCGTCCTTCTGCTGCACGGGATTTCATTCCCTTCAAGCTTGGGATAAACAATAAAGAAAAACCTTCAATCCCACAAGAGAAAAAAATATTTTTTCTCTCACAAATGTTATTTGGTCACACACGGTTTTCTACCCTTTGTTGGCGGCTACACACAAAACATCATTTAAGTGTGTGTTTACAAAACTCTAATATCCGAATGGGTCTTGGCCATTGGCCTTTTTATTTTTGCCTCCACACAAAACCCAACAATTTCCCACTTGGAGACAAAACTTCAATGTTGCCTCACACTGCAACAAAACTTTGATCACCTTGGTAAACTCCAAGGCACAACTCCAACTACAATTGTTATTCCTGATCTTCTTGACAAACTCTAAGGCTAAAAAAACCTAAAAACACAACAAACTTATAAAAACAGGAAACCATCATAACATAATTGTAGTGCATCTGTGTTTACCCCGAGGTATGGGCTTGCTACGTGGATCTGTCTCACAGACGAAAAAGACAGACACATACTCACACATCAGTTAAGTGGTATTAACTGACATCTTCTTCAACCCTGAACCACTGTTCCTGAAGAAGATACACTCTGAGAAGGGCTTGAATCCTCTATTTAAGCTTGCTGCCAATTTAGAGATTTTACCCTTAACCTTAGCAACTGCTCTGACCTTCCACTTTGATGCATCCACTCGCTTAGGCAACTTCTTCAATTCAACTGTTCGTCTGACCATTGAGGGTTCATGATAGCCATCAACTTTCTCTCCTAGACTTCTCAATTGTTCCTGAATTGAAGGATCCTAATCTGACTGATCAAACTTGGCTATCATTGTTGCTCGCTCAACTGTACCTCTGCTATAACCATCTACAACTTTAACTAGCATCTATTGTCTCTTCAAATTTTTCTTGGCAACATTTAACCGACATCTGTATAGTGTAGATTTCCTGTGGCCAACTTCCACTACATGGGATCTTAACTTGAGTTTACACTAGCTTCTGCCAAACTCACACATGTAGCCATCATCTATTAATTTACCAGTGGAGATAAAATTAATCTTGACACTCGGCACAAACCTGACATCTCGCAGTACCAAATTATTTCCACATTTAGTTTTCAGATGAATCTCTTCAATCCCATTAGTCTTGGATGTTCTACCATTTCCCATCCTCACTAGCCCATGATTACCTCTGGTAAAGGATGTGAACAAACTCCTATCGAAGTTATATGTACAGTAGTTGCACTGTCTAAAATCCACTTAGATGAATTACTACAGCTTTGTGTGTCACTCCCAACACAGACTAAAGCAACATGCACTACATTTGCATCTTGCACTACATTTGCCTCTTGCTTTTCTCTCTCTTCTAGATCATTTTTCCACTTTCTACACCGACTTTTCGTGTGACCCTTCTTGTGACAGTAAAAACACTCTATCTCTTTATTCCTATTGTCCCACTTTTTCTTACTACTACTCGCCGTATTTTCATTATTAATATTCTCTTTACCCTTAGTCACGACCAAAGTTGATCCTATAGTAGACTACATACTACTATCCTTTCTACGAATCTCTTCAGCTAAGACTAAATCACAAACACCTGAAAATTTCAGAGTATTTTCACCTACTGAATTAGACACTACTGTCTTTATCGTTTTCCAACTATCAGGAAAAGAAGTTAATAACAGAATAGCATTTACTTCATCAGTAAACTCTATTTTAACTGACTTCAACTGATTTATCAAAGTGGTTACCTCATTTATATAGTAATTTACAGAAGCATCCTCAGCCATACGCATATTGAAAAGCTTCCTAAGTAGATAGATCTTATTATTTGTGCAAAGTTTTTCATATATGTTTGTAAGCGCTCTCATTAACTCAGTTGCAGTTGTCTCACTGGCTACCTGACTAGCCACATCCATTGACAGACACATTCTGATTGCAGCAACTGCTTTTTCATTAAAAGTCTCCCAATCTTCATTTTTCATTCCGTCTGGTCTCTTCTTCAAAGCCTTACCCAGCTTTTTAACAGTCAAATAATCTTTGACCATCATCTTCCAAGACCCAAAATTTTTTCCATTAAACTTCATGACTCCATCAAAATTTGTTGGCTCCACATATCCCATGATTCCTGAACCAAAAGCTCTGATACCACTTGTTGGGAGAAAAAAATAATGATAATAATAATAACCACAATATTAATTAGTACTATATTAAATCTCCCCTCCCACAAGATAAGTCAACCAGATCAAAGTCACAAATAATAAAATTAAAAGATAGGGAAAAGAGAACGACACCGTTTATACTGGTTCGCCACAAACTTGACTCTACGTCCAGTCTTCTGCAACTGCAGGTTCTACTAAATTTGGGAGATTACAAGAGAGTTAATTCAACGCCACAAACTAACCCTCAATAGCCCAATAAATACTATTGACTTCCAAGTATCACAACTTGATAGCTTGGGATAAACAATAAAGAAAATCTTTCAACCCCACAAAAGAAAAAAACACTTTTTCTCTTACAAATGCTATTTGGTCACACAAAGTTTCTTCCCTCTGTTGGCGGCTACACACAAAACATCATATATATATATATATATCTGTGTGTGTGTTTACAAAATCCTAATATCTAAATTGGCCTTGGTCCATTAGTCTTTTATTTGATCTCCACACAAAACCCAACACTCCTATGAATTATACTGATATATCTCTTACCACTATTTTTTTGGGTTGTAATTAAAAATCCATATATCATTGGTTTGTAATCATGATCTTGGTCAAAACCAAGAGGTGAAGAGAGAATAGAATGGAACCAATAGCTCCAAATTATGTCGGAAAAGACCAGAGAAAAAAAATAAGAACTCTCCCTGCATACCTCTCATTTGGAAAAAAAAAAAACGAAAAGGTGTGAAGGTTTTCACCTTTTCAATTGTAGCTAGTATCTTATTACAAATAATTCCAACAACTTCCAAAAAAAAGAGGCGTTCACCGATCTTTATTGATTTGTAATCATGATCTTGGTCATAGTTGGTCATTGATTACATATATATATATATATATATATATTTTGTTGTAACGAGCATCTTAGTTTTCCTTGGCATGTTGTAACAAAAAACCTTACTCTTCTTGGCCATTCACTATTTTGTGACGATGTAACTAAGAAATTGGTCATTGTTATCCTTTTAGTATTAGATTGTAGGGCAAAATACACTTTTGGTTCCTAAAATTTGAGGTTAGCGTTTGTTTGATCTCGTAAGTTTTAAAATATATACTCTAGTTTCTGAGGTTTAAAAAATGCATCTAAATGGTTCTTAAACTCAGATGAGCTGTTATTTAGCTCATGGAAAAAGGATGTGAGTTAGTTGATAATTAAACTTGCTCATTAGAGTTTTTTTTTTTTTGTTAAGCTTGCTAGTTAGAGTATTCATATGAATTTTATATTAAAATCTGATGATTAGACAATCTTAGGTGTATTTCTCACTCTTCCTTACTTTTTCCTTTCTTCTTCTCTTCTCTGACTTTCTCTTTCTCTTCTTCTTGTCAACATTTATTGTTGCATCAGTATCTGAATGGAAAGAAAAATTACAAAGGAAAGCTCATATCTAAATGGAGAGCGAAGGGGAAGGTAGCTAGCCAACATTCACTTCATGTCCACCTTCTAATAACAACAACATTATTATTAAATTTGAACTTTTTTTTTTGTTTCAGCTTCACCATGTTTTTCTCTTTCGCCTCAATTTTTAACTTCATCATTATAGAACCTAAAGACATAGACTTTGGAATTGGCGATCCCATCAGAATAGTTGCAACGTTGAACATATAGGGATTGTTTGAGGAGTTGAATGGGTTATAGTTATAATAGATTGTGGGTTATTGTAATATATAGAATCATATAATATTATTTAAAATAAAGAGTAGTATAGTATAAGCGATTATAATAGGGTGTGTCTGGAGTGTAGAGTATTCCACAGATTATAATAACACTAAACCTATGCCCCAAACAGACCCATATATTTTAGTTTCTTCATAATCATTAACCAATCTCATTTTGCACAGTGAAACTAAAGAGATGAAAATTATCACAGAACTAAAGTGTTTAAGAAATCCAAATCTGGCTTCAACTAAATAGAGCCTCAAAGAAGTAGATTGTTATTTCAAGTTCCTCATAGAATTGGGAGTAATTTCTAATTGTGAACACTTAAAAAAAAATGTTAAAAAATGCTATCTAAGTAAAAACTTTGCTTCTAAATTGGAAGTGGAACCAATAGTGTAGTTCTAAGTGAGATTAGCCGGAAATTTGAAAGGATTATTTGCTTGCTTTTCTTTTTTAATTTTTTTTTAAGTCCTCTGTCTCAATCGACGGAAAGTAAAGTTACTCGCTTTCATATTTTCAACAAAAAAAAAAAATTGGAAAATTAAAAAAAATGAGACAAATTTAAGGGCATAAAAGAGATTTAGAACATTTTTTAGTTTGGTAGAGTTTTAGGACCTTTTTTAGTTTGGTAGAGTTTTAGGACTTTTTAAGGTATGAAATTACCATCTTAACCTTTTTAAAAAATCCCAAATTTAGAATAGGTTATGCCCTAATTTAACTAAACCCACAAATTCCCTCGCAAAAAATCCCTCACGCAAAGCTCTCTCTCGCAGGAACCACCTCGACTCCTCACTGGCGGCGGCGGAAACTTACCGGCGAACACAAACTTGTTTGTTTCTTCTGGCGACTAGTGACCACAAAGTGCGAGTTTTTTCATTTTCTTTCTTCCTGTTGGTTCCACTATTTATAAACGATTTTAAATGTTGCCACTATTTGTAAATGATTTTAAATGTTGCGCACAAAGTGTTTGATCTTTTTACTCAATGAAAATGAACTTGGGTTTCATTTCGAATTTTTAATCCTTTAGTATACTTGGGTTGTATAATAATGATTTTCTTTTGGATGTTCAGTTCAAGTGTTTTTCTTTCATCCATATAAGTCTTTTTAGGTTGTATAGTTGTTATTTGGTGATGTTTTTTTTTTTTTATATATACAAGTTTTTCATTGTTTATTGGGTGCAAGAAAGGTGCGAAAAGAAAAACAAAATGCAAAATGAGTTTTTTCCTTTGGTTCTTTCCCTTTTTTGTTGTTATTTATGCATGTCTAGCTAGGGCTTGGTGTTGGTACATCAATTTAGACATTTTTTCCTTAAAAGTCTTCTTTTGCTAGGTACATGAATCTATGAGAAAGTCGAATGTTTGTGTCCAAAAAGTGGTTTTCTTTCATTCATATCAGTCTTTTTAAGTTGTATAGTCATTATTTCGTGATGACTTTTGATTTTTACGCAAATTTGCATGGTTTATTGGGTGCGAGAAAGCTACGGGACAAGTGCGAGAAAAAAAAAACACAATGCAAAACTAGCCCTTTCGTTTGGTTATTTGTCTTCCTTGTGGCTATTTATGTTAGGATGTTTGTCCTAATCTCATACAGTTTGTAAATTACTATTTGAAATTAATAAAGAGTTATTTATTTCATCTTTTGTATCTCACATTTTATACAAACTTTGACCAATAAACTAAGCTCCAGGGTCATCGAATATATGAGTGAACTAGAACTTGAACGGTGTGTAGTTGACACACAGGAAGGATCACGTTTGAGTAAATGACCCGAACGGTCTACAGTATATGGATGGGGTTGGAGAACTAATCCTAGATACACTATGGATGCAACCCGCTTTGTATTAAGATACAAACGAGGTGATCTGACTCGTTCATGTGGTTGACATGCGAGTGGGGGCATCCAGTATAATGAGATTGTACAAGACCGGACCGTAAATCATTAGACCTACTGATGTAACACCGTCGACAGTAAGGACTAATAACTTCGTAGATGACCATTAGCGACTTGACCTAAATCCTGAGCGTGTTACGGACTCCTGTCTGCGGGGGTCTGTCCTTTGACTAGTATGGGTGAGGGTGGTCACAGTTACTCGCCCAATTTGCCTATATTCTCAAAGACAGGACCAAGTAGTGAGGTGGGAACTTAACTACGCGAGACGGAATTCACTCGTTCCCATCTTTAGGGAAACTAGAATGGTTGTTCCCGTAAGTGTTGTCTCCAGGGCTTGGACAATGGGCGCCCACCCTCTCACTGGCACAATAGGGTTGTTGTGTATGGTTGGACCATTACAACATTATTGTTCATTAAGGAAGCAGTGGGGACTTAAGGAACAAGAAGTAGACCTAGGAGTAAAACGGTAATTTGACCCAGTAGTGTCTACAAACAACCTGTGAAGGGTCGACTCATTGGCATTGGTTATATCAGTGGACACGTAATATCTTATTCTGACGGGAGTGAAGCTACGGGCTTTAGTGGAGTGTTATCGTAGCTAATGAAGGTTGATTAACCGGGTCAAAGAGTTTGATAGGTTAATCTCAGATCATTGGAGCTCGTCACTGTAGGTCCATTAGGTCCCTCGGTTGGCTCAATCTGGATAAAAAGAAGGGTTACTGTTTTGGTGTGAATTGAAGTGTTCAATTTCACTAAAGGGCATTTATGTCATTTATATGAGATATGAATGATATAATATATAGTTAAATGTGAATGAGATTCATAATAAACTATAGGTTAGCCTAATTATTTAATTAGGGCTAATTTGGAGAAATTAGGTTGAGAGATATTAAATTGGATGTGATTCAATTTAATAAATCCACAACATTGCAAATGTGATTTGTATAATGAGATATGAATGATATAATATATAGTTTAATGTGAATGAGATTCATAATAAACTATAGGTTAGCCTAATTATTTAATTAGGGCTAATTTGGAGAAATTAGGTTGAGAGATATTAAATTGGATGTGATTCAATTTAATAAATCCACAACATTGCAAATGTGATTTGTATAATGAGATATGAGATATCATATAATATATGGTTATGCAAATATAGTTGTGGAAAATGGTAAATAGGTGGAGATTTCAACTCCACCTATCTCCATTATTTAAACCCATTTGCAAGAAGAGTTGTTTGATCAAATCCTCATTTTTGGAATTCTCACGAAAAGAAGGATATTCTCCTCTCTCAAGTTCTCTCTCAAATTTCCTCTCCTCCCTAACAAAACACAAGATCCCACTATCTTCTTTCTTCCAAAAGAAGAACAACCGAGAAGCCAAGTAGTTGTGTTCGTTCGTATTCATGAGAAGAGTTCGAGTAGTTCGAGATCGTTGGAAGAACATGAAGAGTTCGTGAACGGAAAGGAAAGCTTGAAGATTGTCTTCAACAAGTAATTATCGAGATCTTGCTGTATTTCCTTTCAATTTTATGCATGGTTAACCTATATCTAAGAGTTAGATAGTTTTAACGAAACTAAGTAGCACAACAACACTGCGACGATTTGATCGTCTTCCGCTGCGCGGGGGGGTTTCATTCCCTTCAATTGGTATCATAGCCACTCGTTGGTTCTTGTTGTGCATTGTTTTTCGTTAAAATTAGGTGGGTATAGCCTTTAATTTATGAGAGAAATTGTGGTTTTGCAAGTATGGATGTTTTCACTTTTGGCATGAATTTAGATTTACATTTTTATGTTGATGTGATCAATGTAAGGGCACGTTGTTTTTGGGTATTTTAATGTAAATCGAGTCTGTAAGTCTGAGTCGTTCGTGGCAAGAGTTGCTGTGAAGAAATCGAAGCGGAAACGGGCGAAAATCGACGAAGAACAGCAAGAGAAGCTTGATTTTTTATCGACAGCGTTGAGACGTTGTTCATCGGCGTCTCAACGTTGCGCACGTGGTCGGAGGCCTTGCTGCAGAGCAGCGTTGCGACGCTAGGCGTAGCGTTGCAACGCTGAGGCGTGGGGCATGCGGGGCGTGACGCTTTACGCTGCAGCGTTGCAACGCTGCCCACGGCGTTGCAACGCTACAACGTAGTAGGCAGTTGGGCGAGGCGCGCGCGCAGAATTTTCGAGGGGCATAACTTAGTGGGCGGTTTTGAACGTAATTTTTGTATTTTTATTATTTACAAAATGTATTTATTTATTTAATTAATTAATTTGATTAAATAATATTAATATAAATGTTATATTAATGTTATTTAATTAAATAAATGCCCCTAAGTGCCAAAATCAGTCTATTTTTGCTATTTAATTATTTTATGCATGTGATGTATGATTTAATTAAATTTCTATGTGCATAATATATGACATATAGATTTAAAATCTCAACTTAGGTTAAACATTTACATGCATCATTTATATTATAAGTGTTATAATATATAGTTTGCATGATAGGTTATATTATAAGTGTTATAATATAATTAAATGCATGTTTTAATTTAATTAATATAAGTGTAATAGTTTTTATATTAAAGTATGCACATGCATTTTATTTCATGTGATGAATTATTATGTTATAGTATATAGTTATTCATGTGATGAATGATCAAGTACTATAACATAGAAATTCATGTAACCTAAGTTAATTATTAGTTTTAAAGTGTTTAGAATTTGAATAATTAGACTTAGGTTCTCTAGTTCTAATAAGATTAGAATTAGGAAATCAAAGTATAATCTTTGAATGGTGACTAATTGGTAACTCTGTCTAAGGAAGGTTTTGTCTAAGGCTAGGGTATTTAAGTTGACGCTTGCAGAACACCTCTACCTGGAAACCTACCTGGGAGTGAATTTGGTCTGGAGATTCTTAGATTATATTTTTCGTGAGTGTCGTCAATTAAAAGTTGATTAATTTAGTCACATAGACCTAAGTAATAACGTGATTATAAACTCAGGCTAAATACCATATAAGAGTTATATTAGTAGACTTAGGTAAATTTTAGTCGGTTTATCTAGGTCAATCCCGAAAATAATAAAGTGTTGAGTGGGAGGAAATAAAGTGTATGAGATACATTTAATTTTCTGACCACAAATCTCTGTTAAGTCCGCACCGTGAGATCCATACTCGGCCTCGTGGCGCAAATGAGAGCGTCCCCCTTCGGATGGTATTTGTATGGGTCAATATCAACGTGGATGGAGAGAGTACTTATAGTGAGTGGGAACGGGACCTATGAAAATGGGTCCCACGGTCTCTTCTTTCGATTCACACCGTGAGACCCCAATGATCCGCCTGCTAGTTTGGCCTGGACCAGACAATCCCTTCGGAGGGCCTTGATCATCAGAGTCGGAACACCGCGAATTCCCGAAAGGGATACAGTTTCCTTGTTGGTTTTCCTTCGTCGTTCACCCTTCGGTGGCTATTGTTTAGACGGATACATGGAAACTTAAAGATTGAGGGTGACACTCACGGGATTCGTTAAGTGTTAATGAATTCGACCAAATAATGGTAACTGAACGACTAATGGAATAAGAGTTATTCTGGATTAGGGTTTGGTCGAGAAAGTCTCGTCCTAGAGGAGGAGTGCTTCTGTTGACCCTTCGATGGCGGTCATTCTAAACCTTTAGGTTTCATTGCAATTTTTAAATGACCTAGGAATCATAGGATTAAATTTTGCTAAAACTTTATTGGTTTTCAAAAAGTTTATGCGAGACTGACACAAAATTATTTGATTTTTTCAGCTAAAAATATGTCTAGCTCAATAATCGCTTTACTTTCTTTCGACAAACTAGTGGGAGATAACTTCCAAACGTGGAAGAACAACATAAACACGATTTTAGTAACTGACGACCTGAAGTTCGTGCTATCGAGGAGTGCCCTCGCTTCTTGAAGCTCGACTGCATCACGAAGTGTTCGTAATGCATATGATCGATGGATCAGGGCCAATGAAAAGGCCAAGATCTATATCATTGCCAACTTATCTGAAGTCTTGGCAAAGAAGCACGAGTTAATGATCATCGCCAAGAAGATCATGGAGTCGTTGCAAGACATGTTTGGACAATAGTCCTTTCAGGTCAGGTACGATTCACTCAAACACGTCTTCAACGCCCGAATGAAAGAAGGGACGTCTGTCTGTGAACACGTTGTAGACATGATGACCCACTTTAATTTGGCAGAGATGAACGGGGCTTCGATCGACGAGTCGAGCCAGGCCAGCTTTATACTGGAGACTCTTCCGAAGAGTTTCCTTCAGTTTTGTAGCAACGCTGTTATGAACAAGATAAGCTAGACTCTAACCACCCTTCTCAATGAGCTACGTAACTTCCAAATCCCTTGATGAGGATCGTGGCACCCTGAAGTCGAGGCAAATGTTGCCTACAGGTCTTATCACAGGGGTTCGACCTCTGGGACTAAACCTGTTGCTACTTCTCACCTTTAAAGGAAAAAGAAGAAGATGAAGAAGGGTAAGGATGACCGAGCTGTCGCCCAAAAGGGCAAGAAGGTCAAGAAAGTTGCAAAGAAAGGAAAGTGTTTTCACTGCAGTGGGGACGACCACTGAAAGAGAAACTGTCCCAAGTTCCTTGTCGAGAGGAAGAATCAAGGTAAATGTGATTTACTAGTAACTGAAACATGTTTAGTGGAGAGTAGTGACTCTGCTTGGATTTTAGATTCGGGCTCCACTAATCACGTTTGTTCTTCTTTTTAGGGAATTGATTCCTTGCAGCAGCTGCGAGAGGGTGAGGTGACTCTACGGGTTGGATCTAGGGAGATTGTCTCTGTTGAAGCGATCGACAAAGTGAAGCTCTATTTTGGCAGGAGTTACATTTTGTTAGACAATATGTACATTGTTCTAGGGTTTACTAGAAACCTTGTTTCTATTTCCTGTTTATTAGAACAATGTATCTCCGTTTCGTTTCATGGTAATGAAGCGTTTATTTCAAGAAATGGTAATCTTATTTGTTCTGCTTCACTTAAGTCTAATCTGTATGTTTTGAAACCAAATTTGGTCAAAAGCGTTTTGAACACTGAATTATTTAAAACTTCAGAAACACGAACTAAAAGAGTAAAAGTTTCTCCAAAAGAAAATGCCCATCTTTGGCATCTACAGTTAGGCCACATTAATCTTAATAGGATTGAGAGACTAGTGAAGAGTGGACTTCTAAGCGAGTTGGAGGAAAACTCTTTACCGGTGTATGAGTCATGTCTTGAAGGCAAAATGACCAAACCTCCTTTTAGTGGAAAAAGATATAGAGCCAAGGAGCCCCTTAAGCTTATACATTCTGACCTCTGTGATCTGAGGAATGTTAAAGCGCGAGGTGGTTACGAATACTTCGTATTATTCATTGATGATTTTTCTAGGTATGGGTATATTTACCTAATGCATAGGAAGTCTGAAACTCTTGAAAAGTTCAAGGACAACAGGACTGAGTTTGAGAACCTGTTAGGTAAAATCATGAAGACACTTCGATCGGATCGAGGTGGAGAGTATATGGACACAGAATTCTAGGACTATATGATAGAACATGAAATTACGTCCTAACTCTCACCACCTGGTATGCCACAACAGAATGGTGTATCGGAGAGGAGAAACAGAACCCTGTTGGACATGGTTCGGTCGATGATGAGCTATGCTCGTCTCCCTGATTCCTTTTGGGGTTACGTAGTGGAGACTATGGTGTATATTTTGAACAACGTTCCGTCGAATAGTGTTTGTGCAACACCTTTCGAACTCTGCAATGGCCGTAAAGGTAGTTTACACCATTTCAGAATTTGGGGATGCCGACCCACGTGTTGGTGTCAAACTGAAGAAATTGGAACTCCGTTCAAAATTGTGCCAATTCGTAGGTTACCCAAAAGAGACCAGAGGTGGTTTATTTATCCTAAGGAAAATAGGGTGCTTGTGTCGACAAACGTCACTTGAGGAAAACCACATGAGGGATCATTTGCCTAGAAGCAAAATCGTGTTGAACGAATTAGACAGTACATCAACAAGAGTTGCTGATGGGGCTAGTACGTCAACAAGTCTTGTTGATCCTAGCATGTCAAGTGAAGTCTGTTACTAAGAGTTGGGAATGCCTCGACGTAGTGGGAGGGTTGTGAGACAGCCTGAACGTTACATGGGTTTAGCTGAAACCCAAGTCGTCAATCCTGATGATGACTGCGAGGATCCATTGACCTTTGAGCAGGCAATGGTTGATGTTGACAAGGATGAATGGGTTAAAGCTATGGACCAAGAAATGAAACCGATGTACTTCAATTCTGTCTGGGAGCTTGTGGATCAACCTGATGGGGTAAAACTTATAGGTTGCAAATGGATCTACAAGCATAAACGTGGCGTAGATGAGAAGGTGTAGACCTTCAAAGCACGACTAGTGGCAAAGAGTTTTACCCAGGTCGAAGGGATTGACTATGAGGAAACCTTTTCAACTGTGGCCATGGTAAAGTCGATCAGGATCCTTCTGGCCATTGTCGCATATTATGACTATGAGGTATGGCAGATGGATGTCGAGACCGCCTTTCTGAATGGCAACCTTAACGAAACCATCTATACGGACAAGCCCAAAGGGTTCATAACCCAAGGCCAAGAGCAAAAGGTTTGCCGGCTTCATAGGTCTATTTATGGACTGAAACAAATGTCGAGACCGCCTTTCTGAATGGCAACCTTGACGAAACCATCTATACGGACAAGCCCAAAGGGTTCATAACCCAAGGCCAAGAGCAAAAGTTTTGCCGGCTTCATAGGTCTATTTATGGACTGAAACAAGCCTCGAGGTCTTGGAATATAAGGTTTGATGAGGCAATCAAATCTTATGGCTTTGATCAGAATGTTGACGAGCCTTGTGTCTATAAGAAAATCGTTGACAAAACTGTCGCATTTCTGATATTATACGTGGATGATATTCTTCTCATTGAGAATGAGGTAGAATTTCTTACTGACGTAAAGAAGTGGCTAGCTTCGCAATTCCAAATGAAAGATTTGGGAGAAGCTCAGTATGGTCTAGGTATCCAGATAGTCCGAACTCGGAAGAAACGTAACGCTGGCCATGTCTCAAGCGCCTTATATTGACAAGATGTTGTCTAGATATAAGTCGCAGAACTCCAAGAAGAGGGCTTGTCGCCTTCGTGCACGGGGTTCACCTGTCTAAAGATCAGTGTCCTAAGACTCCTCAAGAGGTTGAGGATATGAGACGAATCCCCTATGCTCCAGCTGTAGGGAGCATGATGTATGCCATGTTGTGTACTAGGCCCGACATCTGTTATGCAGTAGGGATTGTCAGTAGGTATCAATCCAATCCAAAATTAGATCACTGGATAACCGTAAAGGCAATCCTCAAGTATCTTAGGAGAACGAGGAACTAGAGCTCAGTGTATGGCGGTGGGGATTTGATCCTTATGGGATACACGGATTATGACTTTCAGACCGATAAGGATTCTAGAAAATCCACTTCGGGGTCAGCCTTCATTTTGAATGGAGGAGCTGTAGTATGACGAAGCATCAAGCAGGGATGCATCGCTGATTCCACAATGGAAGCGGAGTACGTTGTGGCTTGTGAAGCTGCAAAGGAAGCTGTTTGGCTAAAGAAGTTCATGATAGATTTGGAACTTGTTCCAAATACTAACTTGTCGATCACATTGTTTTGTGACAACAGTGGGGCAGTAGCCAACTCCAGGGAGCCTCGGTGCCATAAGAGAGGCAAACACATTGAGCGGAAGTATCATCTTATACGGGAGATTGTGCACCGCGGCGACGTGGCAGTCACGCAGATAGTGTCAGAGCACAACGTAGCTGATCCATTTACAAAGCACTCACGGCTAAGGTGTTTGAGGGTCACCTAAGGAGTCTAGGTCTTTGAGTATTTCCTTACTAGGGCAAGTGGGAGATATGTAAACGGCTATTCAATGCCCTAGTTTATTATATTACTCAATTGTAATTTATGTACATATCAGAAATATATTTCCTCCACTAGCTTAGTCCACGTGGGAGTTTGTTGGGATGTTTGTCCTAATCTCGTACAGTTTGTAAATTACTATTTGAAATTAATAAAGAGTTATTTATTTCATCTTTTGTGTCTCGCATTTTATACAATCTTTGACCAATAAACTAAGCTCAAGGGTCATCAAATCTATGAGAGAACTCGAACTTGAACGGTGTGTAGTGGGCACACAGGGAGGATCACGTTCGAGTAAATGACCCGAACGGTCTATAGTATATGGATGAGGTTGGAGACCTAATCCTGGATACACTGTGGATCCAGCCCGCTTTGTATTAAGATACAAACGAGGTGATCTGACTCGTTCATGTTGTTAACATGCGAGTGGGGGCATCCTGTACAATAAGATTGTACAAGACCGGACCGTGAATTATTAGACCTACTGATGTAACACCGTTGACAGTAATGACTAATAACTTCGTAGATGACCATTAGTGACTCAACCTGAATTCTAAGCGTGTTACGGACTCCTATCATCAGGGGTCTGTCCTTTAACTAGTACGGGTGAGGGTAGTCATAGTTACTCGCCCAATATGCCTATCTTCTTAGGAACAGGACCAAGTAGGGAGCTTGAAACTTAACTACGCGAGACGGAATTCACTGGTTCACGCCTTTTGGGAAACTAGCGGGGTTGTTCCCTTAAGTGTTGTCTCTAGGGCTTGGACAACGGGTGCCCACCCTCTCACTGGCACGATAGGGTTGTTGTGTATGGTTGGATCATTACAACGTTGTTGTTCATTAGAGGAGTAGTGGGGACTTAAGGAACAAGAAGTAGACATAGGGGTAAAACGGTAATTTGACCTAGCAGTGTCTACGGACAACCTGTGAAGGGTAGACTCATGGGCATTGGTTATATCAGTGGACACGTAATATCTTACACTGACGGGAGTGCAACTACTGGCTTTAGTGGAGTGTTATCGTAGCTAATGAAGGTTGATTAACCAGGTCAAAGAGTGTGATAGGTTAATCTCGGATCATTGGAGCTCGTCACTATAGGTCCATTAGGTCCCTCAGTTGACTCAATCTGGATTAAAAGAAGGGTTACTGTTTTGGTGTGAATTGAAGTGTTCAATTTCACTAAAGGGCATTTATGTCATTTATATGAGATATGAATGATATAATATATAGTTTAATGTAAATGAGATTCATAATAAACTATAGGTTAGCCTAATTGTTGAATTAGGGCTAATTTGGAGAAGTTAGGTTGAGAGATATTAAATTGGATGTGATTCAATTTAATAAATCCACAACATTGCAAATGTGATTTGTAAAATAAGATATGAGATATCTTATAATATATGGTTATGCAAATATGATTTGCATAACCTATAGTTGTGGTAAAATGGTAAATAGGTGGAGATTTCAACTCCACCTATCTCCATTATTTAAACTCCTTTGCAAGAAGAGTTGTTTGATCAATTCCTCTTTTTTGGAATTCTCTCCAAAAGAAGGATATTCTCGTCTCTCAAGTTCTCTCTCAAATTTCCTCTCCTCCCTAACAAAACACAAGATCCCACTATCTTCCTTCTTCCAAAAGAAGAACAACCGAGAAGCCAAGTGGTTGTGTTCGTTCGTGTTCGTGAGAAGAGTTCAAGTAGTTCGAGATCGTTGGGAGAACACGAAGAGTTCGTGAACGGAAAGGAAAGCTTGAAGATTGTCTTCAACAAGTAAGTAACGAGATCTTGTTGTATTTCCTTTCAATTTTATGCATGTTTAACCTATATCTAAGAGTTAGATAGTTTTAACGAAACTAAGTAGCACAACAACACCGCGACGATTCGATTGTCTTCCGCTTCGTGGGGAGTTTTATTCCCTTCAATTTATGCATGTCTAGCTACGTTTGGGTTATGGTACTTCATTATATACATTTATCCTTAAATGACTTCTTTTCATATGTCTTTTTCTTTAATAGAATATATTCTTAAATTTAAAGTCACTGTTGAATTCTTGCCTATTTTTTTTTCCTTTTTCTTTTTGCAGAAATTAAGGGTTTGAGGATGACCCATGTTTCTATTTTGGTTCGTTATGGTGGGGTATGAGATGAGAAGGAAATGAAATATGTAGGAGATTTGTTGAAAGATCTTGTTGTAAGTAAAGAAATCACATACAAGGATTTAGTTGTTGAAATATATGATCTCACTGTAGTTGACCCTAAAGAGTTTGACATCAAACTTAGATTCATATATGAGATAAGATCGGATAATCAAACACCTCAATTGGAGATAAGTAATGACCGTGATTTAAAATTTTATCTTTTTTATGAAAATATGCTTCAAGTTCCCCTGTACATCTCATTTGAACCTAGGTCCAAAAGTTCAGACTCAGTGAAAGATTTTCATTTTGAAGGTCATAAATAGATTTCTTGTAACAAGTTAAGACCTTAGACATAAATGTTCCGATTCTGGTGCATCCAACATTAGATTATAATGTCGCTCAAGTTGACGTAGTTAATAACAGAGATGAGACCACTAGATGAGATTCATATGATGAGGCAAAGAACTTTAATTATGAATCCTATGACATCCCACAAGAAAGAAGTACTTCAAAACATTGTAAAAGGAAACGTGACAATGAAGGTCAATCAGGTAGCAAAAAGGCATATGTGAAGAAAAATATTTGGTCAGAAGGAAGCTCCACAAATGATGATTTGGAGGTAGGAGAAATATTTTTTGGAAAGAGAGAATTTGATAAGTCAACCCTAATTCTCTTCCGAAGATTCAAGCTATGGATAAGCAAGAACCATTAAACTAAGAGATTAACACCTCCCTATACAATTTAGAATCAACCAAGAGGAAAGGCTAGAAATGTTGGGATTTATGCCCTAAAACTTGTGTAATTTTGATCAATGAAATAAAGAGTTATTTGTTTTGATAAAATTACAGTCTTGCTTTATAAATCTAATAAACTAAGCTCCAAGGTTATAATATATATCTTGAACATCAGTGTAGTGGCACTATTTGGATTGTGTTCAAGAATATAATTTAAATGGTCTATGGTATAAGAATAAGGTTGGAAACCTCATTCTGGTAACACCATGGATGCGATCCACTTTGTAATTAGTACAAATGAGGTAATCAAACTCATTCATGTAGTTGACATGCGAGTGGGGGCATCCTGTATGAAGAGTTCATACAAGACCAGACCGCAAATTATTAGTCTAACCAGTGTAACACCGTTAACAGGATAAGACTAGTAATATATAGATGGTCATTAGTGACTCGACCTGAATTCTGAACAAGTTAAGATCTCCTGCTTATAGGGGTTTGTCCTTAGACTAGTATGGGTGAGAGTGGCTTGCTCAATAAGCCTACCTTCTTAGGGACAGAACCTCGTAGGTAGCTGAGAACTTAAATTTGCAAGATGGAATTCACTCATTCCTACACTAAGGAAATAGATAGGTTGTTCCCTTAAAAATTGACTCCAGGTCTTGAACAATGGGGTTCCACCCTCTATGAGGGTATGAGTCTATGGTAGGACCTTAGACTTGATGTTCATTAGAGGATCAGTGGTGCTTAAGGAACAAAGAGGTAATCATAGGGGTAAAACGATAATTTGACCCAGCTGTGATCACGAACAAACTGTGAAGGGTCGACTCATGGGTAATGACTATATTAGTGGACACAATATTATCTACAGTGAGGAGAGTGCAGCTACAAGTCTATAGTCGAGTGACTTGTAGTTAATGAATATTGATTAACTAGATCAAAGAGTTTGATCAGTTAATCTCACATCATTGGAGCTCATGAACTGTAGGTCCATTAGGTCCTTCCGTTGGCTCAACATGGTAATATTGAGGGTATAATGTTAGGAATGAAATTGAAGTGTTCAATTTCATACATGAGGTGTTATATCAGTTATATATGATATAGTTGATATAATATATAGTTTTAATGTGAATTAGATTCACATATAAACCATATACTAATGAGAGAATAAAGGAGGGGTAGGATGATCATTTCCATCCTATTTCCCTATATATATGGTTGCATAATATGCAACTAGGTTATGAGAAGCAACCTAAGCTTTTGCAAACCTAAGTGTGCCATTTGGTTGTGTTGTTGGAAAGGTTCCAAAACACAATCTCTCTCTCACAAAAATATCTCATCTCACCTAAAGGGAACCCACCTTCCTCCCTCACGTAGAGAACAACGGGGAAGATCCGGTGGTAGTGTCTGTGATCACTTGGGTTGGTGTTGCTGAGATTGTAGCAGTGGGAGAAGGAGCACTCGAAGAAAGGTTCTTCAAAGGTAATCTCATCCTTTCCATATTCTAGTTTTACATGCTTAATCTAGTTGTTTTCGTTCTTGAATGAAATCGTTGTAACTAAATCGAGAGCGCGCGATTCACAATTGCTTCCGCTACGGGATTCGATTCCCTTCAATTGGTATCAGAGCCCAATTGCGTACTTAATTTTCGTTCTGGATTTTTCAAGAGCGAGGCGGGATTTACTGTTTTACATGAGATGTATGAACGGTTTGCAAATTAGATGTTTTCGATTTTGGCACTTAAATTCACAATTTTTCCATTGAATTGTAAGTCCGTGTCAATCGAGGCAAGGTGGTTGCTGAGAAGATCGGAGCGAAAACGGGCAAGGAAAAGGAGATTCCACATGCTGTGTGTGTGCAGCGTTGCAACGCTGTTCATTGGCGTTGCAACACTGTGCTTGCGGAAGGAGACGCGCATCAGAGGGAGCGTAGCGTTGCAACGCTGAAGGCGTTTCACAACGCACTCCAACGGGCAGAAACGGACAACATACAGCGTTGCAACGCTGCCATCAGCGTTGCAATGCCGAAGGCGTTTCAGCGATTTTTCCAACGGTTGAAAATTTGGTTTTTATTATATATAATAAATATAAAAATATTTTATATTTATTTATATTTAATTTATTTAATTTTAATTAATATAATTAGATTATA
Source organism: Trichosanthes cucumerina (assembly GCA_036507285.1). Lineage (NCBI taxonomy): Eukaryota > Viridiplantae > Streptophyta > Magnoliopsida > Cucurbitales > Cucurbitaceae > Trichosanthes > Trichosanthes cucumerina. The sequence continues at coordinate 22,643,335 of CM071841.1, forward strand.
TTAATTAAAATTAATTTTAGGGTGCCAAAATTGGTCTAATTTTGCTATTTAAATTATGCAATTGTTGTGTAATTATTGTCATGCATAATGTATCCTTTTATTTTAGAAATCCCACCTTAGGTTAAGCATTTTCATGCATAATTTATAATATAAAGAGTTATATTATATAGTTTGCATGATTAATTAATATAAAGTTGTTATATTAATTTATGGACAACATTGACATGCATTATATATCATGAGATGATTATGCTATGAATGTCTTATTATTCATGTCATGAATGATCAAGCACTATAACATAGTATGCATGTCACCTAAGGTTAATTATTAGTTTTAAAATGTTTAGAACTTGGAAATAATAGACCTTAGGTTATCTAGTTCTAACTAGATTAGAATTAGGAACCAAGTAATAAGCTATGATTAAAAGAGGAACTCTGTCTAATAAAGGTTCTGTCTTAGGTCGTATTTAAGTTGACTTTAAACTTAAACACCCCTAGTCAGTAACTCGACTTAGGAGTGAAATTTAATCGTAGAGTTCATAAATTATCAGAATACAAAGTGGTTTATTAAAGGGTTAATAAACTAGAAATCCTAGGCTTAATATAAATAGTTATATTAACAAACTTAGGATAATATCAATATAAGAGTAATATTGATTATCAATATAAGAGTTATATTGATATAGTTAAGTAAAACCATTAGTCAGTTTTAGCCTAAGTAAGATTCCTATAACTTTAAAGTTTCCAGTGGGAGGAAAAGTGTATATGATACATATTTTTCCACCTACGTTATCTCCTGGAAATTCACACCGTGAGACTCATACTTGGCCTCGTGGCCAAACGAGAGCGTCCCTCTTCGGCTGGTGTTTGTATGAGTCAATATCAAGGTGAATGGAGAGGATACTTATAGTGAGTGGGAGAAGGTTTAGTGAAAACAAAACCTACGGTCTCTTTTGTCGCTTTACACCGTTAGACCACTATGGTCACCGCTAGTTTGGCTCGGGACTGCACAATCCTTTCCTGGAGGGCTTGATCAGAGGGGATCGAACACAGTAGACACTCGAAAGGGATAAAGATTTCCTTAGTCCGTTTTTCAATCTAGTCCTCCCTTCGGTGGATTTTATTGGATGGAGACTCTGGGATCTAAAGACAGAGGGTTACACTCACGGGGTACATAAGTTGTGTATGTATCATGACTGAAAAATGGTAACTAAAGCCTATAGGAATAAGAGTTATTCTGGCATTAGGTTTTGGTTAAGAGTGTCTTGATCTAGAGGAGGAGTGTTTTTTATTACCGTTCGGTGTCATACATTCTAAACCTTTGGAGTATCATTGCAAATTATAAATGACCTAGGAATCATTTGATAATTAGCTAAAACATGATTGGATTAGAGTTATAACAAGAAACTCATACAAGTTCGTTTGTAAATTTTTCAGCAAAAATGTCTAACTCAATTATTTCATTACTGGGTGTGGAAAAATTAACTGGAGAAAACATAATGACTTGGAGGAATAGACTCAACATTGTCTTGGTAGCACATGATCTTAAGTTCGTTCTCAATGTGGAGTGTCCTCAATTCCCTGCTCAAAACACACCTCAAACTGTTGAGAGTGCATATGACCGCTGGATTAATGCCAATGAAAAGGCAAAAGCCTATATCCTAGCAAGCATACCTGATGTTTTAGCTAGGAGGCTGGAGGGCAAGGTCTCAACTTGTGAGATCATGGATTTTGTGCTAAATTTGTCTAGACAACCGTCCAAACAAATTCGGCATGAAGCCCTAAAATTCGTTTACAACTCGCACATGAAGGAGGAAACGTTAGTGAGAGAACATGTTCTCAATCTGATTGCTCACTTCAACATAGTGGAATTAAACGGAGCAGTCATAGATGAGAAAAGTTAGGTTTTGTTCATCCTAGAATCTCTTCCGAAGAGTTTTCTGCAATTCCGTAGCAATGCAGCGATGAACAACATAGAGTATGATCTGACTTCTCTGCTAAATGAGCTGCAAAATTATCAGTTTCTTACGGATGATAAGAGACAACAGAATGGAGAGGCAAATTTGTTTGCCCATTCCAAAAGTTCTCAGGAGGATTCATCCTCTGGGACTAAGAACTGCAACCATACTTCTAAACTTAAGAAGATATAGAACAAGAGGAAAATGAGCAAATAAAGACCAATCATCTGGCAAGGAAAAGTTGTTATTTGATAACATGTAGCTTAAGGGTTTATTAGAAACCTTATTTCTATTTCTTGCCTTAGCGAACATTGTACTTCATTTTCTTTTCAATTGAATAAAGTGTTTATTTCATTGAAAAAGTATTGTACTATGTTGTTGCTCTTCTTGAGAATTATTTGCAATGGTTTAATTCAGTTAAAATAGTTTTAATAGTGAATTATACAAAATTGCAAGTACACGAACTAATTTCTCCTAAAGAAAATGCTCATCTTTGGCATCTAAGATTGGGTCACATTAATCTCAATAGGATTGAGAGATTGGTCAAGAATGGACTTCTAAATGAGTTAGAAGAAAATACTTTACCTGTATGTGAATCCTGCCTATAAGGCAAAATGACTAAAAGACCTTTTAGTGGAAAAGGTTATAAAGCCAAAGAACCTCTTAAGCTTATACATTCAGACCTTTTGGTCCGATGAGTGTTAAAGCCAGAGAAGGTTATGAATATTTCATCTCCTTTATAGATGATTATTTCAGATTTGGGCTATTTACCTGATACAACATAAGTCTGAAGCACTTGAAAAGTTCAAGGAATTTGACTGAGGTTGAAAATCAGTTGGGTAAAACAATTAAAACGCTTCGATCAGATCGAGGTGGAGAGTACATGGATTTAAAATTCCAGAACTATATGATAGAACATGGAATTACATCCCAAATCTCAGCTCCCGGCACACCACAACAAAACGGTGTATCGAGAAGGAGAATTAGAACCTTGTTAGACATGATTTGATCAATGATGAGTTATGCTCATCTCCCTAGTTCATTTTGGGGTTACACAAGAGAGATCATGTATACATTTTGAATAATGTGCCTCAAAAGTGTTTCAAACACCTTTTGAACTCGGAAAGGACGTAAAGGTAGTTTATGTCATTTCGCAATTTTAGGTTGTCCAAATGATGTGTGCTTGTGACAAATCCAAAGAAGTTGGATTCACGTTCAAAATTGCGCCTATTCGTAGGCTACCCGAAAGAAACAAGAGGTGGTTTATTCTATGATCCTAAGGAAGATAAGGTTTTTGTGTCGACAAATGCCATTTTCTTAGAGGAGACCACATAAGGGACCACAAACCAAGAAGTAAAATTGTGTTGAGTGAGTTAGACAGAACAATAGCAAAGGTTGCTAATAAAACGAGTACGTCAACAAGAGTTGTTGATACTAGCTTGTCTAGTCAAGAGAGTCCATCTCAAGAGTTGAGTATGCCTCGACGTAGTGGGAGGGTTGTAACACATCCTGACCGTTACATGGGTTTATCTGAAACCCAAGTTGTTATATCATATGACAACTGCGAGGATCCATTGACTTATAATCAAGCGATGGTTGACAAAGACAAAGACAAATGGGTCATAGCCATGGACCAAGAAATGAAGTCTATGTACTTCAATTCTGTTTGGGATCTTGTAGATAAGCATGATGGGGTAAAACCTATAGGTTGTAAGTGGATCTACAAGAGAAAGCGTGGTGCAGATGGGAAGGTGCAAACCTTCAAAGCTAGACTAGTAGCAAAGGGTTATACCCAGGTAGAAGAGGTTGACTATGAGGAGGCCTTTTCACCTGTTGCTATGGTAAAGTCTATCTGTATCCTACTTTCCATTGCCGCATATTATGACTATGAGGTATGGAAAATGGATGTCAAGACGACCTTTTTGAATGGCAATCTTGAAGAAAACATCTACATGGAACAACCAAAGGGTTCATTAAACCAGGACAAGAGCAAAAAGTTTGCAGGCTTAAAAGGTCTATGGACTGAAACATGCCTCTTGGTCCTGGAATATAAGATTTGATGAGGCAATCAAATCTTATGGTTTTGACCAGAATGATGATGAACCTTGTGTCTACAAGAAAATCATCAATAGTTCTGTCGCATTCCTTATTCTCTATGTGGATGATATCCTACTCATTGGGAATGATGTAGGTTATCTTATTCACATTAAGGATTGGCTAGCTACAAATTCCAAATGAAAGAATTGGGTGATGCACAGTTTGTCTTGGGATCCAGATTGTCCTGAACCACAAGAATAAAACACTAGCCTTGTCTCAAACATCTTACATAGATAAAGGGTTGTTAAGGTTTAAGATGCAAGACTCCAAAAAGGGCTTGTTGCCTTTTAGACATGAAGTCCATTTTTCTAAGGAACAGTGTCCTAAGACACCTCAAGGTGTTGAGGATATGAGACGGATTCCTTATGCATCAGTTGTTGGGAGCCTGATGTACGCCATGTTGTGTACTACGCTTGACATCTGTTTTGCAGTTGGAATAGTCAGTAGGTATCAATCCAATCCAGGACTTGAACACTGGAAAGCGGTTAAAACAATCCTTAAGTATCTTCGGAGAACAAGGAACGACATGCTTGTGTATGGGGCTAAGGATTTGATCCTTACAGGATACACGAATTCTAACTTTCAGAATGATAAAGATTCTCGAAAATCTACATCAAGGTTAGTATTTACTCTTAACGGGGGAGCTGTAGTATGGCGAAACGTCAAGCATGGATGCATCGTAGATTCCACCATGGAGGTCGAATATGTAGCAGCTTGTGAAGCAGCTAAAGAGGCCGTTTGGTTAAGGAAATTCATGCTAAATTTGGAAGTTGTTCCAAATATGACTTTGCCCATTACGCTGTATTGCAATAACAGTGGTGCAGTGGCAAATTCGAGGGAACCCCGAAGTCACAATAGGGGAAAGCACATTGAGCGGAAGTATCATCTCATCTGGGAGATTGTGCATAGAGGAGATGTGATTGTCACGAAGATAGCCTGAGAGCACAACGTTGCTGATCCTTTTACAAAGGCTCTCACGGTTAAAGTATTTGAGAGTCACCTAGAAGGTCTAGGTTTACATGTCTTCCCCAACTAGGGCAAGTGGGAATATTTTGTACAAAGGGTTTAAATGCCCTAGTTTATTGTATTTACATTATTGTAATGTTATAGTACCCCACAAGCTTTAGGTCAAGTGGGAGATTGTTGGGATTTATGCCCTAAAACTACTGTAATTTTGATCAAAGAAATAAAGAGTTATTTATTTTGATAAAATTACAGTCTTGCTTTATAAATCCAATAAACTAAGCTCCAAGGTTATAATATATATCTTGAACATCAGTGTAGTGGACACTATTTGGATTGTGTTCAAGAATATAACCTAAATGGTATATGGTATAAGAATAAGGTTGGAAACCTCATTCTGGTAACACCATGGATGCGACCCACTTTGTAATTAGTACAAATGAGATAATCCAGCTCATTCATGTAGTTGACATGCGAGTGGGGGCATCTTGTATGAAGAGTTCATACAAGATCGGATCAGAAATTATTAGTCTAACCAAAGTAAACAATCGCTAATGAGATAAGACTAGTAATTTATAGATGGTCATTAGTTACTCGACTTTGAATCTTGAGCAAGTTAAGAACTTCGCTTATAGGGGTTTGTCCTTAAACTAGTATGGTGAGAGAGTGACTGTGGTCGACTCAATAAGCCTACCTTCTCGAGACGAGAACCTCGTAGGTAGTCGGGAACTTAATTGTGCAAGATGGAATTCACTCGTTCCTACACTAAGGAATTAGATAGGTTGTTCCCTTAAGAACTGACTCCAGGTCTTGAACAACATGTTGGGATTTTTATCCTAATCTCGTGTTTGTAATATATTGTTTGAAATTAATAAGTGTTATTTATTTCATCACTTTGTGTCTCACAATATTTATAAACTTTTCCAATAAACTAAGCTCCAGGGTCATTGTATACATGAGAGAACTAGAACTTGAACGGTGTGTAGTGGACACACAGGGGAAGATCACGCTTCGAGTTAATGACCCGAATGGTCTACTGATATATGGATAGGGTTGGAGACCTAATCCTGGATACACTGTGGATGCGGCCCGCTTTGTATTAGATACAAACGAGGTGATCTGACTCGTTCATGTAGTTGACATGCGAGTGGGGACATCTTGTGCAATGAGATTGTACAAGACCGACTGTGATTTATTAGACCTACCGATGTAACACCGCTGGTGTGAAGGACTAATAACTTCGTAGATGACCATTAGTGACTCGACCTCAATCACAAGCGTGTTACGGACTCGCCCCGCGAGGATCTGTTCTTTGACTAGTATGGGTGAGGGTGGTCACAGTTACTCGCCCAATATGCCTATCTTCTCACGGAACAGACCCAAGTAGGGGCTGGGAACTTAACTACGCGAGATGGAATTCACTCGCTCCACTTTTAGGGAAACTAGAGGAGTTGTTCCCTTAAGTCTTCGTCTCCGTGGCTTGGACAACGGGCGCCCACCTTCTCACTAGCCCGAGAAGGGTGTTGTGTATGGTTGGACCATCACAATATGATGTTCATTAGAGGAGTAGTGGGGAATTAAGGAACAAGAAGTAGACACAGAGGTAAAACGGTAATTTGACCTAGCCGTGTCTACGAACAACCTGTGAAGGGTCGACTCATGGCATTGGTTATATCACTGGACACGTAATATTCTGCACTGATGGGAATGCAGCTACGAGCTATAGTGGAGTGTTACCGTAGCTAATGAATGTTGGTTAACCGTGTCAAAGTGTTTGGCAGGTTAATCTCGGATCATTGGAGCCCGTCACTGTAGGTCCATTAGGTCCCTCGGTTGGCTCCATCTGGATTTAAGAAAGGATAAAGTTTTGGTATGAAATTGAAGTGTTCAATTTCACTCTAAGGGCATTTATGTCATTTATATGAGATATGAATGATACAATATATAGTTTAATGTGAATGAGATTCATAATAAACTATAGGTTAGCCCAATTGTTGAATTAGGGCTAATTGGAGAATTTGATTGAGAGAAATTAAATTGGATGTGATTCAATTTAATTAATACACAATTAATGCAAATGAGATTTGCAATATGAGATATGAGATATCTTATATTATGTGGTTATGCAAATGAGATTTGTATAACCTATGGTTATGGTAAAGTGGTAATTATGTGGACATTTTAACTCCACCAATTCCACTATATAAACCCTTCTTGTAAGAAGGATGGTAAGAACTTCTCTCATTTTTTAGATTTCCACAAAGAAGAGAAGAGAAACTCTCTCTATCCTCTCTCAATTCTCCTCCCTCACCAAAACTCAAAGGTTCCCACAAACCTTCTTTCTCCAAAAGAGAACAATCGAGAAGGCATTTTGGTGGTGTTCAATCACTTTCGTTGGAGGCGTTTGTTGTGTACGAGGAGCTCGAAGAGTTCGTGATTTTGAAGAAGAAAACTTGAAGATAGTCTTCAACAAGTAAGTATATTCATCTTGCTGTAAATTTCTTATTCTTTAAGCATGTTTAGCCTAGATCTAAGTGTTAGATCATTTTAATAAAAGCATGTTGCATAATTGATACCTCGATGATTCAATCGTCTTCCGCTGCACGGGATTTTCATTCCCTTCAATTGGTATCAGAGTCATTTCGATGGTTTCTCAATTATGCACTGTTTTATTAAAATTTGGTGGGTTTTTTCCATGTTTCATGAGATGAATGTCTTGGTTTGCATAATGGATGTTTCGATTTTTGGCACTTTTAGAATTATTTTCTGTTTGATGAGATCAAATGTAAAGGGCCCGTATTTTTTTGGGCATTTTAGAAAATAAATCGAGTCTGTAAGTTCGTGTCGTTCGTGGCAAGTGTTGCTGTGAATAAATCAGAGCGGAAACAGGCGGAAATCGACTAAGAACAGCAAAGGTGTTTGTTGTTCTGTCGATGGCGTTGAGACGCTGCCCAATAGCGTCTCAACGCTATCCTTGCGGATGGAGGCCCTGCAGCAGAACAACGTTGCAACGCCGGTGGCGTTGAGAACGCGGGTCGACGCTGGAGGCGACGGCGTTGCAACGCTGCACGCGTTGAGGAGCAAGCCTCACTTTGGGTGGTTATTTACACGTTTTATTTATTTTATTATTTATAAAATGTAATATTTATTTTATTTATTTATTTTATTAAATAATATTAATATAAATGTTATATTCATGTTATTTAATTAAATAATTGCCCCTACGTGCCAAAAATCGGTCCATTTTTTCTTAATAGTTATTTTATGCATGAGATGTATATTTTAATTAATTTCTATGTGCATATTGTATGTCATATAGATTTAAAATCCCACCTAGGTTAAACATTTCATGCATCTTTTTTATATTATAAGAGTTATAATATATAGTATGCATGATAGGATTATATTATAAGAGTTATAATATAATGTTTGCATGTTTTAATTTATTTAATATAAGTGTTATATTTTTAAATTAAAAGCATGCTCATGCATTTAATTCATGTGATGAATTATATTATGTTATAGTATATAGTATTATTCATGTGATGGATGATCAAGCACTATAACATAGAAATGCATGCAACCTAAGTTAATTATTACTTTTAAAATGTTTAGAACTTGAATAATTAGACTTAGGTTTTCTATTTTTCTAATGAGATTAGAAATTTAGGAAATCAAATATAACCTATGAATGGAGACTGATAAGTAACTCATCTAAGGAAGGTTTTGTCTAAGGTCAGGGTATTTAAGTTGACGCTATGAACACCCCTACCGAAATCGACTGGAGTGAATTCAATCAGAGATTCTTAGGTTATATTCTCGTGAGTGCCGTTAATTAAGTGTTAATTAATTTACTCACATAGACCTAAGTTAATAATGTGATTTAAGTTAATAATGTGATTATAAACTTAGGTTAATACCATATAAGAGTTATATTGGTAGACATAGGTAAATTTTAGCCGGTTTATCTAGGTCAATCCCTATTAAAAATTAAAGTGCTGAGTGGGAGGAAATAAAGTGTATGAGATACATTTGAATTTCCAACCACAAATCTCCTTTAAGTCCGCACCGTGAGATCTATACTCGGCCTCGTGGCGCAAATGGGAGCGTCCCCCTTCGGATGACATTTGTATAGATCAATATCATCGTGGATGGAGAGAGTACTTATAGTGAGTGGGAGCGGGACTTGTGAAAACGAGACCGACGGTCTCTTCTTTCGATTCACACCGTCAGACGCCTATGATCTGCCTGCTAGTTTGGCCTGGACCAGACAATCCCTTCGGAGGGCTTGATCATGGGAGTCGGAACACCTGAATTCCCGAAAGTGGATACAGTTTCCTCGTTGGTTTTTCCTTCTTGGTTCACCCTTCGTGGCTATTGTTTGGACGGATGCTTGGAAACTTAAAGATTGAGGGTGACACTCATAGAATTCGTTAAGTGTTAATGAATTCGACCGAACAATGGTAATTGGATGCCTAATGGAATAAGAGTTATTCTGGGATTAGGGTCTGATCGAGAAAGTCTCGTCCTAGAGGAAGAGTGTTCTGTTCACCCTTCGGTGGCGGTCATTCTAAACCTTTAGGGTATCATTGCAAAATTTTGAATGACCTAGGGATCATAAAACAATTTTTGCTAAAACTTGATTGGTTTTCAAAAGTTTTTTGCAAGACTAATACAAAGGTTTTTCTTATTTTTTCAGCTAAAAAATGTCTAGCGCAATAATAACTTTACTCGCTTAAGACAAATTAGTGGGAGATAACTATCAAAGTTGGAAAAACAACATAAATACAATTTTGGTACAAGACGACATTAAGTTCCTGTTATCTGAGGAGTGTCCTCAGATGCTGGGCTCGACCGCGTCGCGAAGTGTTCGCGATGCGTACGATCGATGGATCAAGGCCAACGAAAAGGCCAAGGTCTACATTATTGCCAGCATGTCTGATGTCTTGGCAAAGAAGCATGAGCTGATGGTTTCCGCTAAGGAGATCATGGAGTCCTTACAGGAAATGTTTGGACAACAGTCCTTTCAGGTCCGGCATGACTCGCTCAAATACGTTTTCAACGCACGGATGAAAGACGGGTCGTCTGTCCGTGAACACGTTCTAGACATAATGACCCACTTCCATCTGGTCGAGATGAACGGGGCTTCGATCGATGAGTCGAGCCAGGTCAGTTTTATTTTGGAGACTCTTCCGAAGAGTTTCCTTCAGTTTCGTAGCAATGTTGTTATGAACAAAATTAGCTACACTCTGACAACCCTCCTCAACGAGCTACAGAATTTCTATCACAGGGGTTCGACCTCTGGGACGAAACCTGTTGCTCCTTCACGCCCGAAAGGGAAGAAGAGTATGAAAAGGGGTAAAACTGATCGTGCTGCCGCCCACAAGGGCAAGAAGGTCAAGGAGGTTGCAGAGAAAGGAAAGTGTTTCCACTGCAATGGGGGCGGTCACTGGAAGAGAAACGGTACCAAATTCCTGGCCGAGAGGAAGAATCAAGGTAAATGTGATTTACTTGTGACTGAAACCTGTTTAGTAGAGAGTAGTGACTTTGCCTGGATAATGGATTCGCGCCACTAACCACGTTTGTTCTTCTTTTCGTGGGCTTGATTCTGGCGCACCATGCGAGAGGTGAGGTGACTCTACGAGTTGGATCCGAGGAGCTTGTCTCTACTGCAGCGATCAGTACGGTGAAGTTAAACTTTGGCGGGAAGTACTTATTGTTGGACAATCTGTACATAGTTCCAGGGTTTACTAGAAACCTTGTTTCAATTTCCTGTCTTATTGAACATTGTATTTCAGTTTCTTTTGAATCGAATAAAGCGTTTATTTCTTTCAAAGGGAATGTGATTTGTTCAGCTTCACTTGAAAATAATCTGTACATTTTGAAACCAAATTCGGTCAAAAGTGTTTTGAATACTGAATTATTTAAAACTACAGAAACACGAACTAAGAAAGCAAAAATTTCTCCAAAAAAAAATGTCCATCTTTGGCATCTTCGGTTAGGCCACATTAATCTCAATAGGATTGAGAAACTAGTGAAGAGTAAACTTCTAAACGAGTTGGAAGAGAACTCTTTACCGGTGTGTGAGTCATGCCTTGAGGGCAAAATGACCAAACGTCCTTTTAGTGGAAAAGGATATAGAGCCAAAGAACCACTTGAGTTAGTGCATTTTGACCTTTGTGGTCCATGAATGTTAAAGCTCGGGGCGGTTATGAGTACTTTGTGTCTTTCATAGACGACTACTCCAGATATGGGTATATTTACCTAATGCATAAGAAGTCTGAAACTCTTGAAAACTTCAAGGAGTACAAGACCGAGGTTGAGAACCTCTTAGGTAAATCGCTTAAAACACTTCGATCAGATCGGGGTGGATAGTACATGGACACTGAATTCCAGGACTATATGATAGAACACGGAATCACGTCTCAACTCTCAAATACTGGTATGCCACAACAGTATGGTGTATCGGAGAGAGAAAGCGAGAACCTTGTTGGACATGGTTCGGTCAATGATGAGCTATGCTCGTCTCCCGATTCTTTTTAGGGTACGCAGCGGAGATCTGCAGCTTACATTTTGAACAACGCTCCTCAAGAGTGTTTGTGAAACACCTTTCGAGCTCTGGAGTGGACGTAAAGGCGCTTTACATCACTTCGTGATTTGGGGATGCCCGCTCACGTGTTGGTGTCAAACCCCAAAAAGTTGGAACCCCGCTCAAATTGTGCCTATTCGTAGGTTACCTTAAAGAGACTAGGGGTGGTCCATTTTACGATCCTAGGGAAAATAGGGTGCTTGTGTCGACAAATGTCACTTTCCTAGAGGAAGACCACGTCGTGATCATTTACCAAGGAGTAAAATTGTATTAAATGAAATGGATTCGTACATCGCCAAGAGTTGCTTTGATGGGGCTAGTACGTCAACAAGTGTTGTTGATCCTAGCACGCCTAGTCAAATCCGTTCCCAAGAGTTGGGAATGCCTCGACGTAGTGGGAGGGTGTGAGACGGCCGATCGCTACATGGGTTTAATTGAAACCTCGCTTGTCGCTCCCGATGATGATCGCGAGGATCCATTGACCTATGATCGTGCAATGGTTGATGTTGACAAAGACGAGTGGATTAAAGCTATGGACCGGAAATGGAGTCTATGTACTTCAATTCTGTATGGGTGCTTGTGGATCAACCGGATGGGGTAAAACCTATTGGTTGCAAATGGATCTACAAGCGTAAACGTGGCGTAGATGGGAAGGTGCAGACCTTCAAAGCCCGACTAGTGGCAAAGGGGTTTTATCCGAGTTGAAGGGGTTGACTATGAGGAGACCTTTTCACCGTTGCCATGGTAAAGTCGATCAGATCCTTCGGCCATTGCCGCGTATTAAGACTACGAGGTATGGCGGATGAACGTCAAGACAGCCTTTCTTAATGGCAAACTTGATGAGACTATCTACATGGATCAACCCAAAGGGTTCATTGCCCAAGGCCAAGAGCAAAGAGTTTGTCGGCTTCATAGGTCCATTTATAGACTGAAAGAAGGGCTTGCTGCCTTTCAGGCATGGGGTTTACTTGTCTAAGGATCAGTGTCCTAAGACTCCTCAAGATGTTGAGGATATGAGGCGAATTCCATATGCTTCAAATTGTAGGGAGCCTCGTGGTATGCCATGCGTGTACTAGGCCCGACATATGTTATGCAGTAGGAATTGTCGGTGATATCACCAATCAATCGAGTTAGATCACCGGGGTACCGTAGTAAGGCAATCCTCAAGTATCTTAGGAGAACGAGGAACTACGACTTAGTGTATGGTAGTGGGGATTTGATCCTTACGGGATACACAGATTCTCGATTTTCGGATCGATAAGGATTCTAGGAAATCCACCTCTGGTCACCTTCATTTTAAATGGAGGAGTTGTAGTATGGCGAAGCATCAAGCGAGGATGCATCGATTCCACTATGGAGCGGAGTATGTTGCGGATTGTGAAGTCGCAAAGGAAGTCGTTTGGCTTAGGAAGTTCATGACAGACTGGAAGTTGTTCCTAACATGAACTTGCCCATCACGCGTTCTCGTGATAACAAGCAGTGCGATAGCCAACTCACGTGAGCCTCGGAGCCATAAGAGAGGCAAACACATTGAGCGCAAGTATCATCCGATACGGAGATTGTGCACCGCGAGGCGTGATTTGGCGCGGATAGCGTCGAGCACAACGTAGTGATCCATTTACAAAGCCCCTCACGGCTAAGGTGTTCAAGGGTCACATAGAGAGTCTAGGTCTTCGAGAGCTTCCTGACTAGGGCAAGTGGGAGATGTTTAAACGGGTATTCAATGCCCTAGTTTATTGTATTACTTACTTGTAATTTATGTACATTTAAAATGTATTTTCTCCACTAGCTTAGTCCAAGTGGGAGTTTGTTGGGATTTTTGTCCTAATCTCGTGTTTGTAATATATTGTATGAAATTAATAAGTGTTATTTATTTCATCACTTTGTGTCTCGCAATATTTATAAACTTTTCCAATAAAGTAAGCTCCAGGGTCATTGTATACATGAGAGAACTAGAACTTGAACGGTGTGTAGTGGACACACCGGAAAGATCACGTTCGAGTTAATGACCCGAATGGTCTCATGATATATGGGTAGGGTTGGAGACCTAATCACGGATAATCAGGATGCGACCCTCTTTGTATTAGATACAAACGAGGTGATCTGACTCGTTCATGTAGTTGACATGCGAGTGGGGGCATCCTGTGCAATGAGATTGTACAAGATCGGACCGTGATTTATTAGACCTACTGATGTAACACCGTTGACAATAAGGACTAATAACTTCGTAGATGACCATTAGTGACTCGACCTGAATCCCGAGCGTGTTACGGACTCCTCATCTGCGAGGATCTGTTCTTTTTGACTAGTACGGTGAGGGTGGTCACGATTACACGCCCAATATGCCTATCTTCTCGTGACGAGAACAAAGTAGGGAGCTGGGAACTTAACTACGCGAGATGGAATTCACTCGCTCCCGCCTTTAGGGAAACTAGAGGGGTTGTTCGCTTAAGTCTTTGTCTCCGTGGCTTGGACAACGGCGCCCACCTTCTCACTGGCCCGAGAAGGGTGTTGTGTATGGTTGGACCATCACAATATGTTGTTCATTAGAGGAGCAGTGGGGACTTAAGGAACAAGAGGTAGACACAGGGGTAAAACGGTAATTTGACTCAGCCGTGTCTACGAACAACCTGTGAAGGGTCGACTCATGGGCATTGGTTATATCAGTGAACACGTAATATTCTGCACTGACGGGAGTGCAGCTACGGGCTATAGTAGAGTGTTACCGTAGCTAATGAATGTTGGTTAACCGGGCCAAAGAGTGTGGAAGGTTAATCACGGATCATTGAAGCCCGTCACTGTAGGTCCATTAGGTCCCTCGGTTGGCTCTATCTGGATTTAAGAAAGGATAAAGTTTTGGTATGAAATTGAAGTGTTCAATTTCACTCTAAGGGCATTTATGTCATTTATATGAGATATGAATGATACAATATATAGTTTAATGTGAATGAGATTCATAATAAACTATAGGTTAGCCCAATTTTTTAATTAGGGCTAATTGGAGAATTTGATTGAGAGAAATTAAATTGGATGTGATTCAATTTAATTAATACACAATTAATGCAAATGAGATTTGCAATATGAGATATGAGATATCTTATATTATGTGGTTATGCAAATGAGATTTGTATAACCTATGGTTGTGGTAAAGTGGTAATTATGTGGACATTTTAACTCCACCAATTCCACTATATAAACCCTTCTTGTAAGAAGGATGGTAAAAACTTCTCTCATTTTTTAGATTTCCACAAAGAAGAGAAGAGAAACTCTCTCTATCCTCTCTCTATTCTCCTCCCTCACCAAAACTCAAAGGTTCCCACAAACCTCCTTTCTCCAAAAGAGAACAATCGAGAAGGCATTTTGGTGGTGTTCAATCACTTTCGTTGGAGGCGTTTGTTGTGTACGAGGAGCACGAAGAGTTCGTGATTTTGAAGAAGAAAACTTGAAGATAGTCTTCAACAAGTAAGTATATTCATCTTGCTGTAAATTTCTTCTTCTTTAAGCATGTTTAGCCTAGATCTAAGTGTTAGATCATTTTAATAAAAGCATGTTGCATAATTGATACCTCGACGATTCAATCGTCTTCCGCTGCACATTATTTTCATTCCCTTCACAACGGGGCCCCGCCCTCTATGAGGGTATGAGTCTATGGTAGGACCTTAGACTTGTTGTTCATTAGAGGATCAGTGGTGCTTAAGGAACAAAGAGGTAATAGGGGTAAAACGATAATTTGACCCAACTGTGATCACGAACAACCTGTGAAGGGTCGACTCATGGGTAATGACTATATTAGTGGACACAATATTATCTACAGTGAGGAGAGTGCAACTACAAGTCTATAGTGGAGTGACTTGTAGTTAATGAATATTGATTAACTAGATCAAAAAGTTTGATCAGTTAATCTCACATCATTGGAGCTCATGAACTGTAGGTCCATTAGGTCCCTCCGTTGGCTCAACATGGTAATATTGAGGGTATAAAGTTAGGAATGAAATTGAAGTGTTCAATTTCATACATGAGGTGTTATATCAATTATATATGATATAGTTGATATAATATATAGTTTTAATGTGAATTAGATTCACATATAAACCATATACTAATGAGAGAATAAAGGGGTAGGATGGTCATTTCCATCCTATTTCCCTATATATATGGTTGCATAAGATGCAATTAGGTTATGAGAAGCAACCTAAGCTTTTGCAAACCTAAGTGTGCCATTTGGTTTGTTGTTGGAAAGGTTCCAAAACACAATCTCTCTCTCACAAAAATATCTCATCTCACCTAAAGGGAACCCACCTTCCTCCCTCACCTAGAGAACAACGGAGAAGATCCGGTGGTAGGGTCCGTGATTACTTGGGTTGGTGTTGCTGAGATTGTAGCAGTGGGAGAAGGAGCACTCGAAGAAAGGTTCTTCAAAGGTAATCTCTTGTTGTTCATATTCTAGTTTTATATGCTTAATCTAGTTGTTTTCGTTCTTGAATGAAATCGTTGTAAATAAATCGAGAGCGTGCGATTCACAATCGCTTTCGCTGCGGGATTCGATTCCTTTCGAGAAATCGATTACCTCTTATGATCAAAGATCTAGAAGCAAGATTGGATATCTTGTTCTAGATTGAGTCATTCCACAATCGAACGTGATCAAGGCTGGATTGAATGGCTAAAAATGCAATCTATCACAAGAATTGCAAGAAACCTTAGGAAAGGATTTCTAAGAAAACTCTCTAACTTGAGAGATCAAATTTCATTCATCAAAGTCTGAGTTTTACATGGCTAGGATGTAGCTTTTTATAGCCTAAAAGTGAATAAAACTCACAACCTTTCAGTTCCCCAAAAATAAAACCTACAATTATAAATGACCATAATTGGCCTACTTAGTAACCCCCCATAATTGAAGTCTAATTTTGGAAACATATTTTGGAAGCCCAAAAGTTTAAAAATTACAATAAAAAATTCATTATTAAAAAAAACTAATGAGTCTTTAAAATGTTGGCACAATGTCAATCTTGCAAGCGTTGATCTTCGAATCGGCATCCGATCTTGGATCAATTTTCAGCATATGAAATAACGGTGTATCTGAATCTATCCAATTTTGTATGTGGGTAAAGAATGACTGTTGAAGCTTCTTAGCTCTCGCACGTGTAATAGGTCCAATTGAGACGTGTGGAACACCATGATTCTTATCATCTTCTCCTTCTTCAAAAGGATTCGTCCTCGAATCAGGGTAAGCATCACCTACATCAAAAGGACTTAAGTCAGCAACATTGAAGGTAGAACTTACTGAAATTCTCCTGGAAGATCAATCTTGTAGGCATTCTTGTTAATCCTTTCAAGAACTTGATAAGGACCATCCCCTCTTGGATGTAACTTTGTCTTCTGTTTTGATGGAAACCATTCCTTGCGAATGTGTACCCACACCCAATCACCCGGCTGAAAAATAAGTTATTTCCGTCCTTTGTTAATTTGTGAGACAACTTTCAAGTTTTGTTTCTCGATTCTCTCCTTGACCTCTTTGTGCAAGGTCTTGATCATATCGACCTTACTTGTGGCTGCATCACTCACAAAATCATTAGAGGGAATATGAAGCAAATCAAGAGGTGTAAGGGGGTTGAATCAATAAACAACCTCAAAAGGAGAACAATGTGTTGTACTATGGATTGCTCTATTATATGCAAACTCAACAAATGACAAACATTCTTCCCAAGACTTAATATTCTTAGAAATAATAGACCTAACCAAAGCTCTCAATGTTCTATTAACCACCTAAGTTTGCCCATCAGTTTGAGGATGACATGTAGTTGAGAACAACAATTTAGTACCCAACTTACCCCACAATACCTTCCAAAAATGACTTAAGAATTTAACATCCCTATCACTAACAATAATTCTAGGAATTCCATGTAACCTTACCACTTTCCTAAAGAATAAGTCAGCCACATGCTTCGCATCATCCGTCTTGTTACATGCTATAAAATGAGTCATTTTACTAAATCTATCCACAACAACAAAAATACTATCTTTACCCTTTTTAGTCCGAGGCAAACAAAGAACAAAATCCATAGATATATTAGTCCAAGGTTCATTAGGTACATTCAAGGGAGTATACAATCCATTTAGTTGTGATCTAGACTTAGCCTCTTTGAATTTAAAACATTGGCTACATACCTTATGCACATCATCTTTCATCTTAGGCCAAAAAAAATGTTCATGCAACATATCATAAGTTTTATGAATTCCAAAATGTCCCATCAATCCACCCCCATGAGCTTCTTTCACAAGCAAATCTCTTATAGAATATTTAGGGATACAAAGCTTTCTTTTTTTAAACAAAAAGTCATCAAACACATAATAATCATCCACAACTTTTCATGTAACACAAGATGCATAAATAATTCCAAAGTCATGGTCATCTCTGTATAACTCCTTGATATGCTCAAATCCAAGAATTCTTGCACTAAGAGAAGTAAAGAGATTATACCTTATTGACAAAGTATCAACCACCACATTGTCCATACCTTGCTTATAATTGATAATATAGGGAAATGTCTCAATAAACTCTACCCACTTTGCATGCCTACGATTCAACTTGCTTTGACCTTTAAGATGCTTCAAACTTTCGTGATCAGTGTGGATCACAAACTCTCTCGGCCATAGGTAGTGTTGCCATACCTGCAATGTACGAACTAAAGCAAACAATTCTTTATCATAGGTAGGATAATTCAATGCGACCCCATTTAGTTTTTCACTAAAATTCATTAAGGGTCTTCCATCTTGCATTAAAACAACACTTATGCCCAAACCACATGCATCACACTCAATTTCAAACGCCTTATCAAAGTTAGGCAAGAAAAGTAATGGAGCATTGATTAATTTTTCCTTCAGTTCAATAAAAGGTTTCTCTTGCATTTCCCCCCATTCAAAAACAACATTCTTTTTCACTAAAGTCCTTTATAAACCTTCTATAGAAACTAGCTAGACCATGAAAACTCCTAACCTCACAAGCATTTTTTTGGTGTTGGCCAATCCCTAATTACCTTAACTTTCTCTTCATCTACTTCTACTCCATTTTTACCAACAATAAAGCCAAGAAAGTTAACATTTTCCAGACAAAAGCTACACTTATTAAAATTAGCATAAAGCCTCTCTTTTCTAAGTGTAATCAAAACTGACCTAACATGCTCCACATGCTCAAGCAAATTCTTTGAATAAATCAAAATATCATCAAAATACACAACAACATACTTCCCCAAGTGTTCTCTCAAAACATGATTCATTAAGCGCATAAATGTACTAGGAGCATTAGTTAACCCAAAAGACATAACAAGCCACTCATACAATCCAAACTTAGTTTTGAAAGTTGTTTTCCATTCATCTCCTACATGCATTCTAATTTGATGATATCCATATTTCAAATCAATTTTTGTAAATAGGCAAGAACCATGCAATTCATCAAACATATCATCTAGCCTAGGAATAGGATGACTATACTTTACAGTGATTTTATTGATGGCTCTACAATCCACACACATGCGCCAAGTTCCATCCATCTTTGGCACTAGTATAACCGGTACAGAACATGGACTCAGACTTTCTTGTACATACCCTTCTCCATAAGCTCCTACACTTGCCTTTGAATTTCTTTTTTTTCAGTTGGATTTGCTCTATAAGCCGACCTATTTGGAATGATAGCCCTCGGAATGAAGTCTATTTGATGTTCGATACCTCTAAGTGGAGGTAACCCTTTAGGTATCTCATCTTGGAACACATCCTCAAATTCCTGCAAAAGAGGTTGAAACAAACTAGGCAAAAGCACATCGTTATCGTTAGAGGCCAAATACCCTTCCTTGTACATGAGTACAAATATTGATTTTTGGAAAAACATTGCTCTTCTCACATCTCCCATTCTTGCCAAACAACTGACTTTCTTTTCTTTTTTTTCAATTTCATCTCTTTTTTCACTCTTTTCTCCATGTTTTTTCTCTTTCTGATTTTTCTCTATTTTTTCACTCATCTCCTTCTTTTCTTTTAATTATTTTTCTTCTAACTCCTTTCTCTTTTTCTCCAATTTTAATTGATCAACAAATACATATTCAGAAAGCAAAGGTACAAGAGTTGTTTTTCTACCATCCTTTGTAAAAGAATACCTATTCAAATAACCATCATAGATGACCATCCTATCAAATTGCCAAGGTCGACCAATCAAGATGTCACCAGCATTCATAGGTAATACATCACATAAAACCTTATCTTTGTACTTTTCCAAAGTGAAAGAAATTAAAGCTTGAGAAACGACCTTCATTGTTCCACTATCATTGAGCAACTGAACCTTGTAAGGTTTAGGATGGTGTTGAGTTGGAATTTGCAACCTTTTGATCAAGAATGTACTTACTACATTCGTCCCACTTCCACTATTAATAACAAGACTACAAGGAGTCCCATTAACTAAACACTGTGTGTGGAATAGGTTGTCTCTTTGATCATCAATATCATTCTCTTTAACTTGGGTTTTAAGAAGTCTCCTTGTAACAAGTGCCAAATGACTCCCATCTTCCAATTCCTCCTCATCCTCATGGGATTCATCTTCAATTAGCTCGTCCTTGGTCACTTTCCTCACCCTCCGTAACAACTTCTCTATTCTTAATAATCATAACTCTCTTGTTTGGACAGTCATGGCTAATATGACCAATCCCTTGACATTTCCAACATTTGATGTCTCTATTTCTCTCTCGGACCTCTTTAGATCCCTCCACCTTTTCCTTGCCCTTGGAGCTCTTGAGCTTGTCCTTTTTATCAAGCTCATACTTTCTTCTAGGTTTGAAATTTGCATTCTTTTTCCAAGTATTAGTAGAAAAAGAAGTAAACTTAGAAGAATTATACCTCTTGGAGTTCTCCTTCTCCCAAGCTAATTGACCTTCAATCTTCACAGCAAGGTCTAACAACTCTTTCATATCAAAATAAGTTTGTCTATCCACTTGATGAGCCAATGGTCGGTTCAACCTGCCAAGGAACCTAGCCATTGTATCCTCCTCATCTTCATCAATGCCAGATCTATTCATCTGGACCTCCATCTCTTTGTAATAATCTTCCACACATTTAGATCCTTGTTGCAAAGCATAGAGCTTTTGCTTGAGTTCTCAGGAATAATGTTTAGGAATGTACCTCTTCCTCATTAAGGCCTTTAATTCCTCCCATGTTTCAATTGGTTCCTCATAGTTTCTGCTCCATTATGATTTCAAAGATGTCCACCAAATATTGGCATAATCATAAAATTCAGCCACAGCAAGTTTCAACTTTATTTCTTCACTGAAATTATTGCAATCAAATACATGCTCAATTTTTCTTTCATATTGCAAATACTCCTCCGGATCAGATCTCCCATGAAATGGAGGAATTTTAAGTTTCACACCCCCTGCTCCTCTCATATTGGTACTCCCTCTCAACCCTTCTCGGTGGTAACAATTCTCTTCCTGCTCTTCTTCCCCTTCTTCTTCCCCGACCTACACCCCTCCCTCTCCTTGGATTGTGCCCGGCTAAAAGGGTTACATTGTCATCTTCTTCTTCATTTTCAACCCCGTCATTAACTTCCCTACCTGGAGGATTTCCTAAAGCTACTTCAATTTGATCCATCTGATCTGTCAAGGTACTAATTACTTGGTTCAAACGAGTAATAGCCCCAATTTGTG
Source organism: Trichosanthes cucumerina (assembly GCA_036507285.1). Classification (NCBI taxonomy): domain Eukaryota; kingdom Viridiplantae; phylum Streptophyta; class Magnoliopsida; order Cucurbitales; family Cucurbitaceae; genus Trichosanthes; species Trichosanthes cucumerina. The sequence continues at coordinate 22,664,625 of CM071841.1, forward strand.
CCTCTCTCCACCTAACTTTCGCCAATCTCCCCTCCATTTCCCCCATCACGACTCATGATGAAACAATAAAAATATGTTAAGGACCTCACAAACACAACTCACTGTTTTTTTTTTCGCTCGGGACACTCGTATTTATCACACAAAGGTAGGCTATTTGGAAAAGTGACTAAATGATGATATTGGGTAGGCTAATATGTCAAGCAATTCTTGCAATAGTGAACCTTGCAAATCCGCCAAGAAAAGATAATTATGAAATAACAACAATTTAGAACAAAGAAAACAAGGAGGACAATGAAAAGAACCAAAAGGTGTTGGAATTTTCGGATAAAACTACGCACAGAATTTGAATTCCAAAAATGAATGTACTACGTTACGAATTTGAGAAAACTTCCTTCTTAACTTTGAACGATAACAGACTGCTATAACTTTTCGCTTCACATCACTTAAGAAAATTAGAAAGTTATAAACGAGTTTGAAGAGGCATCTGAGATATTAAATTCTGCAGTTAGGAATTTGGACAGTCTCAACAAGATTTAAATCAAAACTGATATAAACCTCAACAAATTCATGTAATTTGAAACTGATTGAATACAAATAGGCATGAACAATTCAAGAACTCAACATGAAACAATTCTATATTTTTTGTTTTTTTTCAAGATTTCAATGTGATCTCTAAGATGGGAATAGAATCAAATGAGGAAGAACAATGAACGAAATGAACAGAATTGATGGAAGTTAAAAAGAATGAACAATAGAAATGGAAGATAGAATCAATTCTAGAGTAGGCCACAAAATGCAACCTAAGCTCTGATACCAAAATGATAAGGCAACCCTAATTCTCAATCCAAAGATCCAGGCTATGGATAAGCAAGAACCATTAAATTAAGAGATTAACACCTCCCTATACAATTTAGAATCAACCAAGAGGAAAGGCTAGAAATCGATTACCTCTTATGATCAAAGATCTAGAAGCAAGATTGGAAATCTTGTTCTAGATTGAGTCATTCCACATTCGAACGTGATCAAGGCTGGATTGAATGGCTCAAAATGCAATCTATCACAAGAATGGCAAGAAACCTTAGAAAAGGATTTCTAAGAAAACTCCCTAACTTGAGAGATCAAATTTCATTCATCAAAGTTTGAGTTTTACATGGTTAGGATGTGGCTTTTTATGGCCTAAAAGTGAATAAAACTCCCAACCTTTCAGTTCCCCAAAAATAAAACCTACAATTATAAATGACCATAATTAGCATACTTAGTAACCCCCCATAATTGAAGTCTAATTATAGAAACATATTTTGGAAGCCCAAAAGTTTAAAAATTACAATAAAAAATTCATTATTAAAAATAACTAATGAGTCTTTAAAATGTTGGCACAATGTCAATCTTGCAAACGTTGATCTTTGAATCTCGGCATCCGATCTTGGATCAATTTGCAGCATATGAAATGGCGGTGTATCTGAATCTATCCAATTTTGTATATGAGTCAAGAATGACTGTTGAAGCTTCTTAGCTCTCGCACGTGTAATAGGTCCAATTGGGACGTGTGGAACACCATGATTCTTATCAGAATTATCCATGAGATTGAGGGTGGTTGTAATTAAAAAGAACTTTGAATTAAGAGTAAAGAAGTCTACGAAGAAGATTTTATATGTTAGATGTGTTGATGATAAATGTAAATGGAGACTACGGGCAGTCCAATTGAAGGGTTCAGATATATTCAAGATTTCAAAGTATGTAAAAGTTCATTCATGTTCACTTGATATCTTGAATCATGACCATATACAAGCAAAAGCCTGGGTAGTTGGGGAATTAATAAAATCGAAATTCAAACGAACTGGTCGTTAATATAAACCGTGTGACATCATAGGAGACATGAGACAAGACTATGGTATAAAATTGAGTTACGAAAAAGCATGACGTGCTAGAGAAATTGCGTATATGCGAGTATGTAGATCACTAGAAGAGTCATATAATCTCTTCCGTCGGTATGGTGAAGCACTTAAACTGGCAAATCGAGGTACATTTTGAAGGGATCGAATCCCACAGCAAAAGAGATTGTACATCGCGTGTTCTTAATTTAGTTATATGGATTACAATCAAGAACTAATCTAACTAGATTAAGCATGCATTGCTACAAGATGGACAACAAGATATTACCTTTGAAAAACTCTTTCTTCAAGTGCTCCTTCTCCCACGTTCACGATCTCAGCAACACGAACCCGAATGATCACCGACACTACCACCAAATCTTCTCCGTTGTTCTCTAGGTAAGGGAGGAAGGTGGTTTCCCTTTAGGTGAGGTGAGACGTTTGTGAGATTGTAGTTGGAACTCTTTCCAACACAATGTGTGAGAGAATGCTAGGGTTTTGTTGAAAAGCCTTAACCTAAAATTGCATCTCATGCAACTATATATAGGGAATGGAAATTACCATCCTATCCCTTCTTCATTCTCTCATTAGTATATAGTTTATATGTGAATCTAATTCACATTAAAACCATATATTATATCAATTATCTCATATATAATAGATATAACACCTCATATATGAAATTGAACACTTCAATTTCATTCCTAACTTTATACCCTCAATATTACCATGTTGAGCCAACGGAGGGACCTAATGGACCTACAGTTTATGAGCTCCAATGATGTGAGATTAACTGATCAAACTCTTTGATCCAATCAATAATTATTCATTAACTACAAGTCACTCCACTATAGACTTGTAGTTGCACTCTCATCACTATAGATTATATTGTGTCCACTGATATAATCATTACCCATGAGTCGTCCCTTTACAGGTTGTTCGTAATAACACCTGGGTCAAATTACCGTTTTACCCCTATGAATACCTCTTTGTTCTTTAAGCACCACTGATCCTCTAATGAACAACAAGTCTAAGGTCCTACCATAGACTCATACCCTCATAGAGGTCGGGGCCCCGTTGTTCAAGACCTTGAGTTAGTTCTTAAGGGAACAACCTATCTAATTCCTTAGTGTAAGAATGAGTGAATTTCATCTTGTATAGTTAAGTCTCCAGCTACCTACGAGGTTCTGTCCCTGAGAAGGTAGGCATATTGAGTCGGCTACAAGCCACTCTCATCTATACTAGTCTAAGGAAAAACCTCTATAAGTAGGAGTTCTTAACTTACTCAGGATTCAGGTCGAGTCACTAATGACCATCTATAAACTATCAATCTTATCCTGTTAACGGTGTTACACTTGTTAGACTAATAATTTGCAGTCCGGTCTTGTATGAACTCTTCATATAGGATGTCGCCACTCGCATGTCAACCACATGAATGAGTTGGATTACCTCATTTGTACTAATTACAAAGTGGGTCGCATCCATGGTGTTATCAGAATGAGGTTTCCAACCTTATTCTTATACCATAGACCATTTAGGTTATATTCTTGAACACAATTCAAATAGTGTCCACTACACTGATGTTCAAGATCTATTATAACCTTGGAGCTTAGTTTATTGGATTTATAAAGCAAGAATATAATTTTATCAAAACAAATAACTGTTTATTCATTTGATCAAAATTACACATGTTTAGGGCATAAATCCCAACAATCTCCCACTTGACCTAAAGCTTGTGGAGTACTAAAACATTACAGTAATGTAAATACAATAAACTAAGGCATTTAAACCCTTTGTACAAAATACTCCCACTTGCCCTAGTTGGGGAAGACTTGTAAACCTAGACCTTCTAGGTGACTCTCAAACACTTTAGCCGTGAGAGCCTTTGTAAAAGGATCAGCAACGTTGTGCTCCGAGGCTATCTTTATGACGATCACGTCTCCTCGATGCACGATCTCCCGGATGAGATGATATTTCTGCTCTATATGCTTTCCTCTCTTGTGACTTCGGGGTTCCCTTGAATTTGCCACGACACCAATGTTATCACAATACAACTTGATGGGCATACTCATATTTGGAACAACTTCCAGGTTTAGCTGAATTTCCTTAACCAAACGGCCTCTTTAGCTACTTCACAAGCTGTTACATATTCGACCTCCATGGTGGAATCAACGATGCATCCCTGCTTGACGCTTCGCCATACTACAGCTCCTCCGTTAAGAATGAATACTGACCCTGATGTAGATTTTCGAGAATCTTTATCAGTCTGCAAGTCAGAATCCGTGTATCCTGTAAGGATCAAATCCTTAGCCCCATACACAAGCATGTAGTTCCTTGTTCTCTGTAGATACTTAAGGATTGTTTTAACCGCTGCCCAAAGGTTCGGTTCTGGATTTGATTGATACCATCGACCATTACAACCGCAAAAAACAGGATGTCCGGCCTAGTACACAACATGGCGTACATCAAAGCTTTCAACGGTGATGCGTAAGAATCCGCCTCATATCCTCAACTCCTTGAGGTGTCTTAGACACTGCTCCTTAGACAAATGAACTCCATGTCTAAAAGGCAATAAACCCATTTTGGAGTCTTGCATCTTAAACCTCAACAACACTTTGTCGATGTAAGATGTCCGAGAGCAGGTAGCTAGTGTTTTATTCTTGCGATTCAAACAATGCTGGATCCCAAGAACAAACTGCGTTTCACCCAAATCTTTCATTTGGAATTGCGTAGCTAGCCAATTTTTAATGTCAGTTAGATATCCTACATCATTACCTATGAGGAGGATATCATCCACATATAGAACTACGAATGCGACAGAACTATTAATGATTTTCTTGTAGACACAAGGTTCATCATCATTTTGATCAAAGCCATAGGATTTGATTACCTCATCAAATCTTATATTCCAGGACCTAGAGGCTTGTTTCAGTCCCTAAATTGACCTTTTAAGCCTACAAACCTTTTGCTCTTGTCCTGGTTCAATGAACCCTTTGGGTTGGTCCATGTAGATGTTTTCCTCAAGATTGCCATCCAAAAAGATTGTCTTGACATCCATTTGCCATACCTCATAGTCATAATATGCAGCAATGACAAGTAGGATACGGATAGACTTTACCATAGCAATAGGTGAAAAGGTTTCCTCATAGTCAACTCCTTCAACCTAGGTATAACCCTTTGCTACTAGTCTAGCTTTAAAGGTTTGCACCTTTCCATCTACACCACGCTTTCTCTTGTAGATCCACTTACAACCTATAGGTTTTACCCCATCAGGTTTATCTACAAGATCCCAAACAGAATTGAAGTGTATAGACTCCATTTTTTGGTCCATGGCTATGACCCACTTGTCTTGTCTTTGTTAACCATCGCTTGACTATAAGTCGATGGATCCTCGCAGTCGTCATCTGGTATAACATCTTGGATTTCAGATAAACCCATGTACGGTCAGGTTGTGTTATAACGCTCCCACTACGTCGATGCATACTCAACTCTTTAGATGGACTCCCTTGACTAGGCAAGCTAGTATCAACAACTCTTATTGACGTACTAGTTTTATTAGCAACCTTTGCTATTGTTCCGTCTAACTCACTTAACACAATTTTACTTCTTGGTTTGTGATCCCTTATATGGTACTCCTCTAAGAAAGTGGCATTTGTCGACACAAAAACCTTATCTTCCTTAGGATCATAGAATAAACCAGCTCTTGTTTTTTTTGGGTAGCCTACGACTACGCACAACTTTGAACGTGAATCAAACTTCTTTGGATTTGTCACAAGCACATGTGTTGGACAATCCCATATTCTGAAATGACATAAACTACCTTTACGTCCTTTCCAGAGTTCAAAAGGTATTTCAGAAACACTTTTTGATGGCACATTGTTTAAAATGTATATCGCAGTCTTTACTGCGTAACCCCAAAAGGAACTAGGGAGATGAGCGTAACTCATCATTGATCGAACCATGTCCAACAGGGTTCTATTTCTCCTTTTCGATACATCGTTTTGTTGTGGTGTACCGGGAGCTGAGAGTTGGGATGTAATTCCATGTTCTATCATATAGTTCTGAAATTTTAAATCCATGTACTCTCCCCCTCGATCTGATCGAAGTGTCTTAATCGCTTTACCTAATTGATTTTCATCTTTAGTCTTGAATTCCGTGAACTTTTCAAGTGCTCCAGACTTGTGATGCATTTGGTAAATCTGCCCAAATCTAGAATAATCATCTATAAAAGAGATGAAATATTCATAACCTTCTCTGGCTTTAACATTCATAGGACTACAAAGGTCTGAATATATAAGCTCAAGAGGTTCTTTGGCTCTATAATTTTTTCCACTAAAAGATCTTTTAGTCATTTTGCCTTCTAGGCAGAATTCACATACAGGAAAAGTATTTTGTTCTAACTCATTTAGAAGTTCATTCTTTACCAATCTCTCAATCCTATTGAGATTAATGTGACCCAATCTAAGATGCTAAAGATGAGCATTTTCTTTAGGAGAAATTTTACGTTTCTTAGTTTGTGTGTTTGCAGTTTTAAATAATTTAGTGTTCAAAACCATTTTGATTGAATTAGGCCTTAAAACATACAACTCATTTTCTAATGAAACTGAATATATTTCCACTCCTTTCTTCAAAATAAACACTTTATTCATAGAGAAAGAAATAGAAATACATTGTTCTATAAGGCAAGAAATTGAAATAAGGATTCTAGTAAACCGTAATATCACTAATATATTGTCTAACAACATATATTTCTTGCCAAAATAAAGCTTCATCGTGCCTACTGCTACAGCTGAGACGACTTCTCCATTTCCTACCCAGAGCGTTGTCTCTCCTTTCTGTAGCTGCTGCCAGGAATCAATTCCCTGAAAAGAAGAGCAAACATGATTAGTGGCGCCTGAATAAAGTATCAAATCAGTTTTATTATTATCCACTAAACAAGTTTCTAAGCAAAGTAAATCATATTTACCTTCCTTTTTCTTTTCTGCAATGTACTTCGGACAGTTCCGTTTCCAATGCCCGTCTTCGTTGCAGTGGAAACACTTTCCTTTTGTTGGAATTTTTGTCCTAATCTCGTGTTTGTAAATTATTATTTGAAATTAATAAAGTGTTATTCATTTCATAATTTTGTGACTCACATTTTAAACAACTTTTTCAATAAACTAAGCTCCAGGGTCATTAAATACATGAGAGAACTAGAACTTGAACGGTGTGTAGTGGACACACAGGGAGGATCACGTTCGAGTAAATGACACGAATGGTCTACAGTATATGGATAGGGTTGGACACCTAATCCTGGATACGTTGTGGATGCGACCCACTTTGTATTAGATACAAACGAGGTGATCTGACTCGTTCATGTGGTTGACATGCGAGTGGGAGCATCCTATACAATGAGATTGTACAAGACCAGACCATGAATTATTAGACTTACTGATGTAACACCATTGACAGTAAGTACAAATAACTTCGTAGATGACCATTAGTGACTCGACCTGAATCCTGAGTGTGTTACGGACTCCTATCTGTGAGGGCCTGTCCTTTGACTAGTACGGGTGAGGGTGGTCACAGTTACTCGCCCAATATGCCTATCTTCTTAGGGACATGACCAAGTAAGGAGCTGGAAACATAACTACACGATATGCAATTCACTTGTTCCTGCCTTTAGGGAAACTAGAGGGGTTGTTCCCTTAATGTTGTCTCGAGGACTTGGACAACGGGCGCCCACCTTCTCACTGGACCGAGAAGGGTGTTGTGTATGGTAGGACCATCACAATATGTTATTCATTATAGGAGCATTGGGGACTTAAGGAACAAGAAGTAGACACAGGGGTAAAACGATAATTTGACCCAACCGTGTCTACGAACAACCTGTGAAGGGTCGACTCACGGTTATTGGTTATATCAGTGGACACGCAATATTCTGCACTGACGGGAGTGCAACTACGAGTTTTAGTGGAGTGTTACCGTAGCTAATGAAGGTTGATTAACCAGGTCAAAGAGTTTGATAGGTTAATCTCGGATCATTGGAGCTCGTCACGTAGGTCCATTAGGTCCCTCGGTTGGCTCAATTTGGGTTAAAAGAAGGGTTAATGTTTTGGTATGAAATTAAAGCGTTTAATTTCATTTAGAGGCATTTATGTCATTTATATGAGATATGAATGATATAATATATAGTTTAATCTGAATGAGATTCATAATAAACTATAGGTTAGCCTAATTGTTGAATTAGGGCTAATTAGAGAAATTAATTGAGAGAAATTAAATTGAATGTGATTCAATTTAATAAATCCACAATTATGCAAATGTGATTTGTATAATGAGATATGAGATATCTTCTATTATATGATTATGCAAATATGATTTGCATAACCTATAGTTATGGTAAAGTGGTAATAATGTGGAGATTTTAACTCCATCCATTTCCACTATTTAAACCATTTGCAAGAAGGATTTCATAAGCTCTTCTCTCATTTTTTTGATTCTCACCCAAAAAGAAGAGAATTTTCTCTATAAACTCTCTCAAATCTCCTCCCTCTCCAAAACTAAAAGTCCCACTACTTTCCTTCTTCCAAAGGAAGAACAATCGAGAAGGTCGTTGGTAATGTTTGGTTTTGTTCGAGAGAAGTTTTCGCAGAGATCGAGATTGCACGAAGAGTTCGTGATACGTAGGAAAGGATTTTGAAGAGGGTCTTCAAAAAGTAAGTAGTTTACTTTACATGTTGTTTTTCTTTCTTTTGAGCATGTTTAGCCTATATTTTTGTGAATCGATTTTAATGAAATTCAAGTAGCATAACGATACCTTGACGATTCGATCGTCTTCCGCTGCGCGGGGATTCTCATTTCTTCAATTGGTATCAGAGCTACTCGATGGTTCTTCGTTATGCACTGATTTTCGTTAAAATTAGGTGGGTAAATTGCCTTAATTCATGAGATGAATGTTGGTTTGCACTTTTGGATGTTTCGATTTTTGGCACTAGAATAGATTTACAATTTATGTTGATGTGATCAATGTAAGGGCCTGTTGTTTTTGTGCAATTTGTTGTAAATCGAGTTTGTAAGTCCGAGTCTTTAGTAGCAAGGGTTGTTGTGAAGAAATCAGAGCGAAAACGGGCGAAAATCGACGAAGAACAGCAAAGGATTTTGTTGTTTTGTCGATGGTGTTGAGACGTTGTTCTTGGGCGTCTCAACGCCATTCTTGCGGACGAGCACTGTTGTAGAGCAGCGTTGCAACACCATGGAGTGGAGCACGCTTACCTCGATGCTGGACGCGGCAGCGTTGCAACGCTGCACTTGTAGTGGCCAGTTGCTTAGGACTTGCACGAGTACGTGGGCGAGATGTTGTTCGTGGGGCAGTTGTTTTTTTCGAAATTTCTTTATTTTATTTTGTAAAAAATGTATTTTAATTATTTATTTAATTATTTTATTAAATAATATTTATATAATTGTTATATTAATGTTATTTAATTAAATAATTGCCCTAGGTGCCAAAAATCGGTCCATTTTGCTATTTAATAATTTTATGCATGTGATGTATGATTTAATTAAATTCCTATGTGCATAATGTATGTCATATAGATTTAAAAATCTTACCTTAGGTTAAACATTTCATGCATCATTTATATTATAAGAGTTATAATATATAGTTTGCATGATAGGTTATATTATAAGTGTTATAATATAATTAAATATATATTTTAATTTAATTAATATAAGTGTTATATTTATTATATTAAAGTATGCTCATGCATTTATATTCATGTGATGGATTATTTTTGTTATAGTATATAGTTATTCATGTGATGAATGATCAAGCACTATAACATAGAAATGCATGCAACCTAAGTTAATTATTAGTTTTAATGTGTTTAGAACTTGAATAATTAGACTTAGGTTTTCTAGTTCTAATAAGATTAGAATTAAGAAATCAAAGTATAGTATATGAATGATGACATGATTAGTAACTCTGTCTAAGGAAGATTTTGTCTAAGGCTGGGGTATTTAAGTTGACGCTTGCGGAACACCCCTACCTGGAAACCGACTTGGGAGTGAATTCGGTCTGGAGATTCATAGATTATACTTATTGTGAGTGTCGTTAATTAAAAGTGTTTTAATTTACTCACATAGACTTAAGTAATAATGTGATTATAAACTTAGGTTAATACAATATAAGAGTTATATTGGTAGACTTAGGTAAATTTTAGCCGGTTTATCGAGATCAATCCCTAATAAAATAAAGTGCTGAGTAGGAGGAAATATAGTGTATAAGATACATTTAATGTTCGACCACAAATCTCCGTTAAGTACGCACCGTGAGATCTATACTCGGCCTCGTGGCGCAAATGGGAGCGTCCCCCTTCGGGTGGCATTTGTATAGGTCAATATCATCGTGCATGGAGAGAGTACTTATAGTGAGTGGGAGCGGGACCTGTGAAAACGGGACCCACGGTCTCGTCTTTCGATTCACACCGTGAGACGCCTATGGTCCGCCTGATAGTTTGGTCTGGCCCAAACAATCCCTTTGGAGGGCCAGATCATGGAAGTCGGAACATCGTGAATTCCCGAAAGGGATACAGTTTCTTAGTTGATTTTCCTTCTTGGTTCACCCTTCGGTGGCTATTGTTTGCACGGATGCTTGGAAACTTAAAGATTAAGGGTTGACACTCACAGAATTCGTTAAGAGTTAATGAATTCGACTGAACAATGGTAATTGGACGCCTAATGGAATAAGAGTTATTCTGGGATTAGGGTCTGATCGAGAAAGTCTCGTCCTAGAGAAGAAGTGTTTTGTTCACCCTTTGCTGGCGGTCATTCTTAACCTTGAGGATATCATTGCAAATTTTTGAATGACCTAGGGATCGTGAAACAATTTTTGCTAAAACTTGATTGGATTTCAAAAAGTTTATGTGAGACTGACACAAAATTTTATTTGATTTTTCAGCTAAAAACATGTCTAGCTCAATTATAGCTTTACTCGCGTCTGACAAATTAGTGGGAGATAATTACCAAACTTGGAAAAACAACTTAAACGCCATTTTGGTAACTGACGACATAAAGTTCGTGCTCTCTGAGGAGTGTCCTCAGATGTCGGGCTCGACTGCATCGTGAAATGTTCGTGATGCATACGATCGATGGATCAGGAAAAATGAAAAGGCTAAGGTCTATATCATTGACAGCATGTCTGATGTTTTGGCAAAGAAGCATGAGCTGATGGTCACCGCCAAGGAGATCATGGAGTCCTTGCAGGAAATGTTTGGACAACAGTCCTTTCAAGTATGACATGACTCGCTCAAATACGTCTTCAACGCACGTATGAAAAAGGGGTCGTCTGTCAATGAACATGTTCTAGATATGATGACCCACTTTAATCTAGCTGAGATGAACAGGGCTTCGATCGATGTGTCGAGTCAGGTCAGTTTTATCTTGGAGACTCTTTCGAAGAGTTTCCTTCAGTTTCGTAGCAACGCTGTTATGAACAAGATAAACTACACTCTAACTACTTTTCTTAATGAGCTGCAAACCTTCCAGTCCTTGATGAGGATTAGGACGTCGGAAGCTGAGGCAAACGTTGCCTTTAGGTCTTATCACAGGGGTTCGACCTCTGAGACAAAGCATGTAGCTCTTTCTCACCCGAAAGGATAGAAGAAGAAGATGAAGAAGGGTAAAACTGACTGAGCAGCCGCCCAAAAGGGAAAGAAGGTCAAGGAAGTTGCAGAGAAAGGAAAATGTTTCCCTTACAATGGGGGCGGACACTGGAAGAGAAACTGTCACAAATTCCTAGCCGAGAGGAACAATCAAGGTAAATGTGATTTACTTGTGACTGAAACCTGTTTAGTGGAGAGTAGTGACTCTACCTGGGTATTGGATTCGGGCGCCACTAACCATGTTTGTTCTTCATTTCAGGGGATTGATTCCTGGCAGCAGCTGCGAGAAGGTGAGTTGACTCTACGGGTTAGGTCAGGGGAGCTTGTCTCTGCTGTAGCGGTTGGCACGGTGAAGCTACATTTTGGCAGGAATTACATTTTGTTAGACAACATGTATATAGTTCCAGGGTTTACTAGAAACCTAGTTTCTATTTCCTGCCTATTAGAACAATGTATTTCCGTTTCTTTTCAAGGCAATAAAGCGTTTATTTCCCGAAATGGAAACTTAATTTGTTCTGCTTCACTTGAGAATAATCTGTATGTTTTGAAACCTAATTCGGTCAACAGTGTTTTGAATACTTAATTGTTTAAAACAACAGAAACACGAACTAAAAGAGTGAAAATTTCTCCTAAGAAAAATGCCCATCTTTGGCATCTACAGTTAGGCCACATTAATCTCAATAGAATTGAGAGACTAGTGAAGAGTGGACTTCTAAATGAGTTGGAAGAAAACTGTTTACCGGTGTGTGAGTCATGCCTTGAGGGCAAAATGACCAAACATCCTTTTAGTGGAAAATGATATAGAGCTAAAGAGCCCCTTGAACTGGTACATTCTGACATCTCTGGTCCGATGAATGTTAAAGCTCGAGGTGGTTATGAATACTTCGTGTCTTTCATAGATGATTACTCGAGGTACGGGTATATTTACCTAATGCATAAGAAGTCTGAAACTCTTGAAAAGTTCAAGAAGTACAAGACTGTGGTTGAGAACCTGTTAGGTAAATCGCTTAAAACACTTCGATCGGATCGAGGTGGAGAGTATATGGACACTGGATTCCAGGACTATATGATAGAACACGGAATTACGTCCCAACTCTCAGCACCTGGTATGCCACAGCAAAATGGTGTATCGGAGAGGAGAAATAGAATCCTGTTGGACGTGGTTCGGTCGATGATGAGTTATGCTCGTTTCCCTTAATCTTTTTGGGGTTACGAAGTGGAGACTGCGGTCTATATTTTGTACAACGTTCCGTCAAAAAGTGTTTGTGAAACACCTTTCGAACTCTGGAGTGGACGTAAAGGTAGTTTACATCACTTCATAATTTGGGGATGCCCAACCCACGTGTTGGTATCAAACCCGAAAAAGTTGGAACCCCATTCGAAATAGTGTCTATTCGTAGGTTACCTTAAAGAGACTAGGGGTGGTCTATTTTTCGATCCTAAGGAAAATAGGGTGCTTGTGTCGACAAACGCCATTTTCCTAGAGGAAGACCACGTAAGGGATCATTTACCAAGGAGTAAAATTGTGTTAGATGAAATGGACAGTACATCAGCAAGAGTTGTTGATTGAGCTAGTACATCAACAAGTGTTGTTGATCCTAGCATGTCTAGTCAAATCCGTTCCCAAGAGTTGGGAATGTCGCGACGTAGTGGGAGGGCTCTGAGACAGTTTGATCGTTACATGGGTTTAGCTGAAACCTCAGTCGTCACTCCTGATGATGATTGTGAGGATTCATTGACCTATGATCAGGCAATGGCTGATATTGACAAAGACGAATGGATTAAAGCTATGGACCAGGAAATGGAGTCCATGTACTTCAATTCTGTCTGGGAGCTTGTGGATCGCCCAGATGGGGTAAAACCTCTTGGTTGCAAATGGATCTACAAGCGTAAACGTGGCGTAGATGGGAAGGTGCAGACCTTCAAAGCCCAACTAGTGGCAATGGGTTTTACCCAGGTCTAAGGGGTTGACTATGAGGAAACCTTTTCACCTGTTGTCATGGTAAAGTCGATCAGGATCCTTCTGGACATTGTCGCGTATTATGACTACGAGGTATGGCAGATGGACATCAAGACAGCCTTTCTGAATGGCAAACTTGATGAGACCATCTACATGGACCAGCCCAAAGGGTTCATTGTCCAAGGCCAAGAGCAAAAGGTTTGTCGGCTTCATAGGTCTATTTATGGACTGAAACAAGCTTCGAGGTCTTGGAATATAAGGTTTGATGAGGCGATCAAATCTTATGGTTTTGATCAAAATGTCGACGAGCCTTGGGTCTACAAGAAAATCGTTGACAAAACTCTCGCATTTTTAGTGTTGTATGTGGATGATATTCTTCTCATTGGGAATGAGGTAGAATTTCTTACTGACGTTAAGAAGTGGCTAGCTTCGCAATTCCAAATGAAAGATTTGGGAGAAGCTCAATATGTTCTAGGTATCCAGATAGTCAGAAACTGAAAGAACAAAACGCTAGCCTTGTCTCAAGCGTCTTATTTTGACAAGATTTTGTCTAGATATAAGATGCAGAACTCCAAGAAGGGATTGTTGTCTTTCAGGCATGGGGTTCACTTGTCTGAGGATCAGTGTCCTAAGACTCCTCAAGATGTTGAGGATATGAGACGGATACCCTATGCTTCAGCTGTAGGGAGCCTGATGTATGCCATGTTGTGTACTAGGCCCGACATCTGTTATGCAGTAGGGATTGTCAGTAGGTATCAATCCAATCAAGGATTAGATCACTGGACAACTGTTGAATGCAAAATTTATGATATTGCAATACCGCATTGTACGGGTCAAGTTTTAGTATAGTGATTTATGAGTCCAAGTATCGTCCTCGGGAATGGGTTTCTAGATTAATTAATTACTAAGATATTAGTTCTCAATTTTAGTTAAAGAAACAAAACATGAATAGGTGATGAAAGTAAAAACAAACAACAGACTAACATGTGAAGACACGAATTGATAGATTTGAGGGACGTGATTTTACAAGTTAATAACCTAACTAACACATGCATTGAACCAAGAGATGAAGTTATAAACAAGAAGTAAAATACTCAAGAAAACCTCTTGATTCTTAGTGAGCCTCACACATGCAATAAACTCCATAGTCTCCATATGAACCTACGACATGCATGGCATTAAGCAACTTCTTTATGTGTTTCCCAAAGATTTCTAGGTCATTCTCATGCTAGATTTCTAAGGGTTTTGACAATTTTGCTCTAATTTAAGCTTTATCTCTCGAGTCCACTTAAACCAACAAATTAAGAAGTAAAGAACGAATTGCCAAAAATAATGACAAAACATGCTTCAATACATAGCAAGAAAGTCATAACAAGTAAATCAAATCCTAACTACAATGTCTAGCTACTCTAAATCACATGAAAATCAAACTAAACATGTAGAAAACGTCTTAGAACGCTATTACAAATTGAAAGAAAAAGAAATTAAACTTATGTGTCGATGTCGGTCCTTCGTCTCCGAGCTCCCGTCTTCGATCTCGAACCTCCACGAAAGCTATGGCTCTCAAAAACACTCTTTTCTCTCTTCTTACAAAGTGTATTTCGAAAATAGGGTAAAAATCTAGCAAATTCGGCTCCCTTGTAATGAAAACATAAGGTTCTATATATAGGCTCAATCGGTACAGCGTTACAACGCTAGGGATAGCGTTGCAACGTTGTACCCTAGGTTGCTGGTAAATAAGGAAACAGTCGGCAGCGTTGCAACGCTGCTACCCTAACGCGCGAGCCCCCTTATCGATTTGGCGTTGCGATGCTACAAGGCAGCGTTGCATTGCCCTCTGTGCGGCTCCTCATGCATGCTTTCTTATCGAGATAGCGTTGCGACGCTGCAAGGCAGTGTTGCAACGCTATCGTCTGGGGTCTTCAACGCCTTTAAACAACACGCTCGGCGTTGCAATGCTATGGACAGCGTTGCAACACCATCACTTTGGGTCATCATGCTTAGATTGATCCCTCTTCTTCTGAATGATGTTATTTTTAGCTCCAAATAGCCTCATTTCGATCTCGAGTGATCCAAAATGTCTCCAAATGTCCTGTTTAAGCTCTTATCCTGAAATTGAGTGATTTAAACACGTATAAGCCGTGAAATCATCATAAAACTAGGAATAATTAAGCCTAAGGATAACAGATTTTGTGTGCTATCAAACACCCCCAAACTTAAACTTTTGCTAGTCCCAAGCAAAAACATATTTAAACATTGGATTGTTCTTATACATGCATTTGATTCAAGCCTCAAAGATTTAAGAGTAAATCTATTAATCACAGGAAACATTCAAACATAACACTTCAGCAAGCAATTTAAAACTTTTCCTAAGTGTTCCTACGTGTTGGGATTTTTGTCCTAATCTCGTGTTTCTAATATATTGTTTGAAATTAATAAGAGTTATTCATTTCATCACTTTGTGTCTCGCAATATTTATAAACTTTTCCAATAAACTCAACTCCAGGGTCATTGAATTTATGAGAGAACTAGAACTTGAATGGTGTGTAGTGGACACACAGGGAGGATCACGTTCGAGTTAATGACCCGAACGGTCTACAATATATGGATAGGGTTGGAGACCTAATCCTGGATACACTGTGGATGCGGCCCGATTTGTATTAGATACAAACGAGGTTATCTGACTCGTTCATGTGGTTGACATGCGAGTGGGGGCATCCTGTGCAATGAGATTATACAAGACCGGACCGTGAATTATTAGACCTACTAATGTAACACCGCTGGACAAGATGAGACTAATAACTTCATAGATGACCATTAGTGACTCGACCGAATCATCGAGCTTGTTACGGACTCCACATGCGCGGGGGTCATCCTTTGACTAATACGGGTGAGGGTGGTCACGATTACTCGCCCAATATGCCTATCTTCTCGTGAGATGTAAACCAAGTAAGGAGTCGGGAACTTAACTCTGCGAGATGGAATTCACTCGTTCCCACCTTTAGGAAAACTAGAGGGTTGTTCCCTTAAGTGTTGTCTCCAGGACTTGGACAACGGGCGCCCATCTTCTCACTGGCCCGAGAAGGGTGTTGTGCATGGTTGGACCATCACAATATGTTGTTCATTAGAGGAGCAGTGGGGACTTAAGGAACAAGAGGTAGACACGAGGGTAAAACGATAATTTGACCCACCGTGTGTCTCTGAACAACCCGTGAAGGGTCGACTCATGGGCATTGGTTATATCGGTGGACACGTAATATTCTCGCGACCGACGGAGTGCGGCTCACGGGCTATAGTGGAGTGTTACCGTAGCTAATGAATGTTGATTAACCGGGTCAAAGAGTTTGACAGTTAATCTCGGATCATTGGAGCCCGTCACTGTAGGTCCATTAGGTCCCTCGGTTGGCTTAATCTGGGTTAAAAGAAGGGTTAATGTTTTGTTATGAAATTGAAGTGTTCAATTTCACTTTAAGGGCATTTATGTCATTTATATGAGATATGAATAATATAATATATAGTTTAATGTGAATGAGATTCATAATAAACTATAGGTTAGCCTAATTGTTAAATTAGGGCTAATTGGAGAAATTATTTGAGAGAAATTAAATTGGATGTGATTCAATTTAATTAATCCACAATTATTGCAATATGAGATATGAGATATCTTATATTATGTGGTTATGCAAATGAGATTTGCATAACCTATGGTTAATATTAAAGTGGTAATTATGTGGAGATTTTAACTCCATCAATTCCACTATATAAACCCTTCTTGCAAGAAGGAATGTATCTCATTCTCTCATTTTTTTATTTTCATCAAAGAAGAGAAGAAGAATTCTCTCAACCCTTTCTCTCAATTCTCCTCCCTTTCCAAAACTAAAGTCCCACCACTTTCCTTCTTCCTAAGGAAGAACAACCGAGAAGACCGTTGGTGGTGTTCGTTTTGTACGAGAGAAGCAATCGTTGAGAAGCACGGAGAGTTCGTGATCTGAGAAAGAAATTCTTGAAGGTTGTCTACAACAAGTAAGTAAATTATTTCTTGCTGTAAATTTCTTCCTTTTCAGCATGTTTAGCCTAGGTCTAAGTGTTAGATCGGTTTTAACAAATCCGAGTTGCATAATGATACCACGACAATTTGATCGTCTTCCGCTGCGCGGGGATTTTCATTCCCTTCAATTGGTATCAAAGTCATTTCGTTGGTTCTTCATTTATTCACTGTTTTGTTAAAATTAGATGGGTAAATTGCCTAATTTCATGAGATGAATGTTTGGTTTGCATAATGGATGTTTTCGATTTTTGGCACTAGTTTAGATTTACAATTTATGTTGATGAGATCAATGTAAGGACTCGTTGTTTACGGGCATTTTTTTGTAAATCGAGTCTGTAAGTCCGCGTCGTTCGTGGTAAGAGCTGCTGTGAAGAAATCGGAGCGGAAACAGGCGGATTTCGGTGGAAGAACAAAGGTCAGATCGTTGGTAACGCCGCTGGCGTTAAAACGCTGGTCGACGCTTCTAAGCGATTAATAGCGTAACGCTACTACCACACGTTACAGCAACGCACGCACGCGCTGAGGAGCGGTTGCAGCTTCAATTTCGCGAAGATGTGGGCGTGTATTCGTTGAAGTGGGCAGTTATTTTCGTATTTTATTTTTTTTATGTTTTATAAAATGTAATTTATTTATTTATTTAATTATTTTATTAAATAATATTAATATAAATGTTATATTAATGTTATTTAATTAAATAATTGTCCCTAGGTGCCAAAAATCGGTCCATTTTTGTTGTTTATTTATTTTATGCATGAGATGTATATTTTAATTAATTTCTATGTGCATATTGTATGTCATATAGATTTAAAATCCCACCTTAGGTTAAACATTTCATGCATCATATTTATATTATAAGAGTTATAATATATAGTATGCATGATAGGATTATATTATAAGAGTTATAATATAATGTATGCATGTTTTAATTTATTTAAATATAAGTGTTATATTTTTAAATTAAAAGCATACTCATGCATTTAATTCATGTAATGAATGTATGTTATAGTATAGTATTATTCATGTGATGGATGATCAAGCACTATAACATAGAAATGCATGCAACCTAAGTTAATTATTAGTTTTAAAGAGTTTAGAACTTGAATAATTAGACTTAGGTTTTCTATTTTCTAATAAGATTAGAAATTAGGAAATCAAATATAACTTTTAAATGGCGACTGATAAGTAACTGTGTCTAAGAAAGGTTTTGTCTAAGGCTGGGGTATTTAAGTTGACGCTTGCAGAACACCCCTACCTGGAAACCGACCTGGGAGTGAATTCGGTCCGGAGATTCTTAGGTTATATTATCATGAGTGTCGTTAATTAAGAGTTAATTAATTTACTCACATAGACCTAAGTTAATAATGTGATTATAAACTTAGGTTAATACCATATAAGAGTTACATTGGTAGACTTAGGTAAATTTTAGTCGGTTTATATAGGTCAATCCCTATTAAAATTAAAGTGCTGAGTGGGAGGAAATATAGTGTATGAGATACATTTGAATTTCCAACCACAAATCTCCTTAAAGTCTGCACCGTGAGATCTATACTCGGCCTGGTGGCGCAAATGGGAGCGTCCCTCTTCGGGTGGCATTTCTATAGGTCAATATCATCGTGGATGGAGAGAGTACTTATAGTGAGTGGGAGCGGGACTTGTGAAAACGAGACCCACAGTCTCTTCTTTCGATTCACACCGTGAGACGCCTATGATCCGCTGCGCTAGTTTGGCTCGACTGCACAATCCCTTCGGAGGGCTTGATCATGGGAGTCGGAACACCGTGAATTCCCAAAAGGGATACAGTTTCCTGGTTGGTTTTCCTTCTTGGTTCACCCTTCGGTGGTTATTGTTTGACTGGATACTTGAAAACTTAAAGATTGAGGGGTGACACTCACGAACTTCGTTAAGTGTTAATGAATTCGACCGAACAATGGTAATTGGACGCCTAATGGAATAAGAGTTATTCTAGGATTAGGGTCTGATCGAGAAAGTCTCGTCCTAGAGGAGGAGTGTTCTGTTCACCCTTCGGTGGCGGTCATTCTAAACCTTTAGGGTATCATTGCAAAATTTTAAATGACCTAGGGATCATGAAACAATTTTGCTAAAACATGATTGGATTTCAAAAAGTTTTTTGCGAGACTAATACAAAATTTTTCTTATTCTTCAGCTAAAAATGTCTAGCGCTATAATAGCTTTACTCGCATCCGATAAGTTAGTCGGAGATAATTACCAGAGTTGGAAAAACAGCATTAACACAATTTTGGTAACTGACGACATAAAGTTCGTGCTGTCTGAGGAGTGTCCTCAGATGTCGGGCTCGACCGCGTCGCGAAGTGTTCGAGATGCGTGCGATTTGTGGATCAAGGCCAATGAAAAGGCCAAGGTCTACATAATTGTCAGCATGTCTGATGTCTTGGCAAAGAAGCATGAGCTGATGGTTTCCGCCAAGGAGATCATGGAGTCCTTGCAGGAAATGTTTGGACAACTGTCCTTTCGAGTCCAAAGATGACTCACTCAAATACGCCTCTTCAACGCATGGATGAAAGAGGGTCGCCTCATCCGTGAATATGTTCTGAACATGATGACCCACTTTAATCTGGCCGAGATGAGCGGGGCTTCGATCGATGAGTCGAGCCAAGTCAGTTTTATTTTGAAGACTCTTCCGAAGAGTTTCCTTCAGTTTCGTAGCAATGCTGTTATGAACAAAATTAGCTACACTCTGAGTACCCTCCTCAATGAGTTACAGAATTTTCAATCCTTGAACAAGGTCAAGGAATCTGAGGCTAATGTTGCCTACAGGTCTTATCACAGGGGTTCGACCTCTGGGACGAAACCTGTTGCTCTTTCACGCCCGAAAGAGAAGAAGAGGATGAAGAGGGGTAAAACTGACCGAGTTGCCGCCCATAAGGGCAAGAAGATCAAGGACGTTGCAGAGAAAGAAAAGTGTTTCCACTGCAATGGGGGCGGACATTGGAAGAGAAACTGTTCCAAATTCCTGGCCGAGAGGAAGAATCAAGGTAAATGTGATTTACTTGTGACAGTAACATGTTTAGTGGAGAGTAGTGACTCTACCTGGATATTGGATTCGGGCGCCACTAACCACGCTTTGTTCTTCTTTTCGTGGATTGATTCTGGCACCACTGCGATAGGGTGAGGTGACTCTACGGGTTGGATCCGGGGAGCTTGTCTCTGCTGCAGCGATCGGCACGGTGAAGCTACACTTTGGCGGGAAGTACTTATTGTTGGACAATTTGTACATAGTTCCAGGGTTTACTAGAAACCTTGTTTCTATTTCCTGCTTAATTGAACATTGTATTTTGGTTTCTTTTGAATTAAATAAAGCGTTTATTTCTTTCAAAGGGAATGTTATTTGTTCAGCTTCACTCGAACATAATCTTTATGTTTTGAAACCTAATTCGGTCAAAAGTGTTTTGAATACTGAATTGTTTAAAACTACAGAAACACGAACTAAGAAAGCAAAAGTTTCTCCAAAAGAAAATGCCCATTTTTGGCATCTACTAAGTTGCTAGCCATTAATCTCAATAGGATTGAGAAACTAGTTAAGAGTGGACTTCTAAACGAGTTGGAAGAAAACTCTTTGTCTTTGGTGTGTGAGTCATGCCCTGAGGGCAAAATGACCAAACGTCCTTTTAGTGGAAAAGGATATAGAGCCAAAAAGCCTCTTGAGTTAATACATTCTGACCTCTGTGGTTCGATGAATGTTAAAGCTCGGGGCGGTTATGAGTACTTCGTGTCTTTCATAGACGATTACTCCAGATATGGGTATATTTACCTAATGCACAGGAAGTCTAAAACTCTTGAAAAGTTCAAGGAGTACAAGACTGAGGTTGAGAACCTCTTAGGTAAATCGCTTAAAACACTTCGATCGGATCGAGGTGGAGGGTACATGGACACTGAATTCCAGGACTATATGATAGAACACAGAATTACGTCCCAACTCTCAGCGCCTGGTATGCCACATAAGAATGGTGTATCGGAGAGGAGAACAGAACCTTGTTAAACATGGTTCGGTCGATGATGAGCTATGTTCGTCTCCCTGATTCTTTTTGGGGGTACGTAGTGGAGACTGCAGTTTATATTTTGAACAACGTTCCGTCAAAGTATGTTTGTGAAACACCTTTCGAGCTCTAGAGTGGACGTAAAGGCAGTTTACATCACTTAAGGATTCTGGGATGCCCGGGCCACGTGTTGGTGTCAAACCCGAAAAAGTTGGAACCCCATTCAAAATTGTGCCTATTCGTAGGTTACCCTAAAGAGACTAGAGGTGGTTTGTTTTACGATCCTAAGGAAAATAGAGTAATTGTGTCGACAAACGCCACTTTCCTAGAGGAAGACCACGTCAGGGATCATTTACCAAGGAGTAAAATTGTGTTGAATGAAATGGACAATACATCAATTGCTGATGGGGCTAGTACATCAGCAAGTGTTGTTGATCCTAGCACGTCTAGTCAAATCCATCCCGAAGAGTTGGGAATGCCTCGACGTAGTGGGAGGGTTGTGAGAAAGCCTGATCGCTACATGGGTTTAGCTGAAAGCTCAGTTGTCGCCTCCCGATGATGATCGCGAGGATCCATTGACCTATGATCGGGCAATGGTTGATGTTGACAAAGACGAGTGGATTAAAGCTATGGACCAGGAAATGGAGTCTATGTACTTCAATTCTGTATGGGAGCTTGTGGATCAACCGGATGGGATAAAACCTATTGGTTGCAAATGGATCTACAAGCGTAAACGTGGCGTAGATGGGAAGGTGCAGACCTTCAAAGCCCGACTAGTGGCAAAGGATTTTACCCAGGTTGAAGGGGTTGACTATGAGGAGACCTTTTCACCTATTGCCATGGTAAAGTCGATCGGATCCTTCCGCCATTGCCGCAGTATGATGACTACGAGGTATGGCGGATGGACGCCAAGACAACCTTCCCGAATGGCAAACTTGATGAGACCATCTACATGGACCAGCCCAAAGGGTTCATTGCCCAAGGCCAAGAGCAAAAGGTTTGCCTGCTTCATAGTTCCATTTATGGGCTGAAACAAGCTTCGAGGTCTTGGAATATAAGGTTTGATGAGGTGATCAAATTTTATGGCTTTGATCAAAATGTCGACGAACCTTGTGTCTACAAGAAAATCGTTGACAAAACTGTCGCATTTTTGGTGTTGTACGTGGACGATATTCTTCTAATTGGGAATAAGGTAGAATTTCTAACTGACGTTATGAAGTGGCTAGCTTCACAATTCCAAATGAAAGATTGTGGGAAGCTCAGTATGTTATAGGTATCCGTTATGTCAGGCACCTAAGAAACGTAACGCTAGCCTTGTCTCAAAGGTCTTATATTGACAAGATGTTGTCTAGATATAAGATGCAGAACTCCAAGAAGGGCTTGTTGCCTTTCAGGCATGGGGTTCACTTGTCTAAGGATCAGTGTCCTAAGACTCCTCAAGATGTTGAGGATTTGAGACGGATTCCATATGCTTCAGCAGTAGGGAGCCCGATGTATGCCATGTTGTGTACTAGGCCCGACATCCGTTATGCAAAGAGGAATTGTCGTGAGATATCGGCCCAATCCAGATTAGATCACCGGATGTACCGTAAAGGCAATCCTCAAGTATCTTAGGAGAACGAGGAACTACGACTTAGTGTATGCAAGTGGGGATTTGATCCTTACGGGATACACTGATCGATTTTCGACCGATAAGGATTCTAGGAAATCCACTTGGGTCGTCCCTTCTTCATTCCGATGGAGGAGTCAGTAGTATGGCGAAGCATCAAGCGAGGATGCATCGTTGATTCCACTATGGAAGCGGAGTATATTGCGGCTTGGGAAGCTGCAAAGGAAGCTGTTTGGCTTAGGAAGTTCATGACGGATTTGAAAGTTGTTCCAAACATGAACTTGTCGATCACACTGTTCTATGATAAAAGTGTTGCAGTAGCCAATTCACGTGAGCCTCGGAGCCATAAGAGAGGCAAACACATTGAGCGTAAGTATCATCTGATACGGGAGATTGTGCACCGCGGAGACGTGACGGTCACGCAGATAGCGTCAGAGCACAACGTAGCTGATCCATTTACAAAGCCCATCACGGCCAAGGTGTTTGAGGGTCACCTAGAGAGTCTAGGTCTTCAAGAGCTTCCTGACTAGGGCAAGTGAGATATGTGTAAACGGGTATTCAATGCCCTAGTTTATTGTATTACTTTAGTGTAATTTATGTACATTTAAGAAATGTATTTTCTCCGCTAGCTTAGTCCAAGTGGGAGTTTGTTGGGATTTTCGTCCTAATCTCGTGTTTGTAATATATTGTTTGAAATTAATAAGAGTTATTCATTTCATCACTTTGTGTCTCGCAATATCTATAAACTTTTCCAATAAACTAAGCTTCAGGGTCATTGAATTTATGAGAGAACTAGAACTTGAACGGTGTGTAGTGGACACACAGGGAGGATCACGTTCGAGTTAATGACCCGAACGTCTCTCATGATATATGGATAGGGTTGGAGACCTAATCCTGGACACACTGTGGATGCGGCCCACTTTGTATTGGATACAAACGAGGTGATCTGACTCGTTCATGTGGTTGACATGGGAGTGGGGGCAGCCTGTGCAATGAGATTGTACAAGACCGGACCGTGAATTATTATACCTACTGATGTAACACCGTTGACAGTAAGGACTAATAACTTCGTTGATGACCATTAGTGACTTGACTCGAATCTCGAGCTTGTTACGAACTCCTCATGCATGGTCTCATCCCTTTGACTAGTACGGCGGGTGAGGGTGGTCACGATTACTCGCCCAATATGCCTATCTTCTCGTGGACGTAACCAAGTAGGAGCTGGGAACTTCACTCACGCAAGATGGAATTCACTGCGTTCCGCCTTTAGGAAAACTAGAGGGGTGTTCCCTTAAGTCTTGTCTCGGGACATGGACAACGCGCCCCACCTTCCACCGGCCGAGAAGGATGTTGTGCATGGTTGGACCATCATAATATGTTGTTCATTAGAGGAGCAGTGGGGACTTAAGGAACAAGAGGTAGACACAGAGGTAAAACAGTAATTTGACCCAGCCGTGTCTACGAACAACCTGTGAAGGGTCGACTCATGGGCATTGGTTATATCAGTGGACATGTAATATTCTGCACTGACGGGAGTGCAACTACGGGCTATAGTGGAGTGTTACCGTAGCTAATGAATGTTGATTAACCGGGTCAAAGAGTTTGACAGTTAATCTCGAATCATTGGGCAGCCCGCATCGTAGGTCCATTAGGTCCCTCGGTTGGCTCAATCAAGGTTAAAAGAAGGGTTAATGTTTTGGTATGAAATTGAAGTGTTCAATTTCACTTTAAGAAACATTTATGTCATTTATATGAGATATGAATGATATAATATATAGTTTAATGTGAATGAGATTCATAATAAACTATAGGTTAGCCTAATTGTTGAATTAGGGCTAATTGGAGAAATTATTTGAGAGAAATTAAATTGGATGTGATTCAATTTAATTAATCCACAATTATTGCAAATGAGATTTGTAATATGAGATATGAGATATCTTATATTATGTGGTTATGCAAATGAGATTTGCATAACCTATTGTTGTGGTAAAGTGGTAATTATGTGGAGATTTTAACTCCATCAATTCCACTATATAAACCCTTCTGGCAAGAAGGAATGTATCTCATTCTCTCATTTTTTGATTTTCATCAAAGAAGAAAAGAAGAATTCTCTCAACCCTTTCTCTCAATTCTCCTCCCTTTCTAAAACTAAAGTCCCACCACTTTCCTTCTTCCTAAGGAAGAACAACCGAGAAGACCGTTGGTGGTGTTCGTTTTGTACGAGAGAAGCGATCGTTGAGAAGCACGAAGAGTTTGTGATCCGAGGAAGAAATTCTTGAAGGTTGTCTACAACAAGTAAGTAAATTCTTTCTTGTTGTAAATTTCTTCGTTTTCAGCATGTCTAGCCTAGGTCTAAGTGTTAGATCAGTTTTAACAAATCCGAGTTGCATAATGATACCACGACGATTCAATCGTCTTCCGCTGCGCGGGGATTTTCATTCCCTTCACTACGTGTGTGTGTGATTAGCCTATGTTTCCTTCATTTTTACTAAGCCCGAATCAACTTTATTAGGCTCTCCATTCAACTTCCCCATACACTGGTCTTAATTACTAATCTTCGAGCCTCTCCACATTCAAGAATTAAATAAATTTACTCAGTACGTAATCATTTTTTTATAACTTTTTCTATTTTCTTTTTTTTTTTGTGCAAGGACACTAGCTTTCACACATCCACTGCAGGGTCCCTTACCCAGAGCACTCGCTCAATGAGTGGCCTAACTGATCACAGTGAAAGTAGCTCTTTTTGCCCTCACGATTTTTTTCTTAAACAAACAACAACAAAAACAAACACTCTTTCACATAATGCACAAATTACACAGATCATGCACTTCATATTGTCATTCACCCTATCCTGCATTTTAACTCTCAAATAAGTTCTCAGACCTATCGAGGTGACATCAAACTTCTAAACCTAATAATTTTGTTCTAAGCATTTAAAAACTACAGGAACACAGGCTATGTGCATAATGGTGCAGGAAAATCTTAAGAAAATTTTTAAATTAACTCAAATTCATATCATGCTCTCAAGTTTCAGCAGAATCACAAAGATTTCCAATTAATTCTCATTCTATGTTATCCTAATCATACTTATGCAAAGATCAATCAATAATTCAACACATATTCAAGACAGTCATAACAAATAAACAACATCCCATCCCCAAACTTAAACTAAACATTGTCCCCAATGTTTGCAGAAAAAAACACAAATTAAGTATAAGGGTAAGGGTGAACAATATTGTCCAGGGTGATGGAGATCTTTCTGAGTTCCTTGGATAGCTAAAGCATGTGTGCTGGAGTTCCTCAGAACGGGAGCATGGATTTTTAACGAAGGATGACATCATCACAACCTACAAAGCAAAACAAACAAACTAGTAAATACTAAGAACTGAAAAATAACTAAAACAAACTAAAGACAGAAAACAACAAAAATGTAAAGCTTGGGTTGCCTCCAAAGAAGCGTTTTCTTTAACGTATTTAGCTAGACTATACTCCCTCAAGATTGGCATCAAGCCACGTAAAACTGCTCATATTTCTTCGGGCCCTTCTTGCTTGAATCTACATAGCCTTCTAAGTCTAAAAGGCTATCTTGTTTCTCTTGGTCATCTGAAAGAAAATTATTTTTGGTATTTTTGTTTGATGAAATGAAAGAACAAAAATCAAAACAAGACACGTGAGTGTAGGACAAATGGTTATTAGGATTAAAGGAAAACTCTGGAGATAAAAGGGAAAAGGGTTTTTCAGCCTCGAACTCTATCACCTGAATTTCCTCTGTAGAACTGAGTGTCTCACCATTGGCTACCTCACAAACCTGATTATGGTGTGTCTCAGTCTCCTCCAACCCATCCTCACTATCGTACGAATAAGTCCCCCTAGGTGGCACCTCCTCAGTGGTAAGGATAAGAAATTGTTCCTGTAAAACCTTAAGGAAAATTACTAGTTGATTAAGATAATGATCTCTTTCCTGTACTATTTCCCAAAGTCCTACCACCTTAGCCTCTAACCTATTCAACCTTTCGAATTCATTATGAACCAAATATTTAATTTTCAATTATAAGGTATATTCCATCAATTGGTCCACAAGAGAAGATTTTTCTATAGGTTGGTCAAGGTACGAAAAATTATGGTTCCAAGTGCCTAAATAACTACCCTCATGTGAATTTTCATAAATGTCGGGTACAAAATGGTAAAAATTAGACACATGGTATTCAGAGAAATCATGATGCGTATATCTAGGATTCTGAAAGGGACAATAGAATTGTGGAAACTCAAAATCATGCAAAGTCATACTTGAAAAATCAGAATTTCAACAAGACTTCAACACAAAATCAACATAACCAAAACAGGGTACAAAAGACTCAAAAACACACAAAACTAAAATAGCATAAATAAGGAAACAAACAAACACACAAAACAAATAAGGAAAAATACACAAACACACTTTAGTCTAAAATTTTAAATTTTCTCCTAATATTAATTAATCTAAATAATCACCATTCCCCGGCAACGGCGCCAAAAACTTGTTGAATGCAAAATTTATGATATTGCAATATCGCAGTGTACGGGTCAAGTTTTAGTATAGTGATTTATGAGTCCAAGTATCGTCATCAGGAATGAGTTTCTAGATTAATTAATGACTAAGATACTAATTCTCAATTTTAGCTAAAGAAACAAAATAAGGATAGGTGATGAAAGTAAAATCAAACAACAGACTAACATGTAGAGACACGAATTGATAGATTTGAGGGACGTGATTTTACAAGTTAATAACCTAACTAACACATGCATTGAACCAAGAGATGAAGTTATAAACAAGAAGTAAAATACTCAAGAAAACCTCTCGATTCTTAGTGAGCCTCACACATGCAATAAACTCCATAGTCTCCATATGAACCTACGACATCGATGACATTAAGCAACTCTATACGTGTTTCCCTAAGATTTCTAGGTCATTCTCATGCTAGATTTCTATGGATTTTGATAATTTTGCAATAATTCAAGCTTTATCTCCACTTAAACCAACAAATTAAGAAGTAAAGAACGAATTGCCAAAAATAAGGACAAAACATGCTTCAATACATAACAAGAAAGTCATAACAAGTAAATCAAATCCTAACTACAATGTCTAGCTACTCTAAATCACATGAAAATTAAACTAAACATGTAGAAAACGTCTTAGAACGCTATTACAAATTGAAAGAAAAGGAAATTAAACTTATGTGTCGATGTTGGTCCTTCGTCTCCGAGCTCCCGTCTTCGATCTCGAACCTCCACGAATACTTTGGCTCCCAAAAATACTTTTTTCTCTCTTCTTACAAAGTGTATTTCGAAAATAGGGCAAAAATCTAGCCAATTCGGCTCCCTTGTAATGAAAACATAAGGTTTTATATATAGGCTCAATCGATGCATAATTGCAACGCTAGGGACAACATGCAAACGCTGCACTCTTAGGTGGCCGTAAATAAGAAATAGATCGCGGCGTTGCAACACTAAGGACAGCGTTGCAACGCTATTACCCTAACGCGCGCGCCCCCTTATCGATCTGGCGTTGCGACGCTACAAGGCAGCATTGTAACGCCCTCTGTGCGGCTCCTCATGCATGCTTTCTTATCGAGATAGCGTTGCGACGCTGCAAGGCAGCGTTGCAACGCTATCGTCTTGGGTCTTCAACGCCTTTAAACAAGATGCGCTCGGCGTTAACGCCAGTGGACGAAGGCGTAACGCATCACTTCGGGTCATCGTGCTTGGATTGATCCTTCTTCTTCTGAATGATGTTATTTTTAGCACCAAATAGCCTCGTTTGGATCCCGAGTGATCCAAAATGTCTCCAAATGTCCTGTTTAAGCTCTTATCCTGAAATTGAGAGATTTAAACACGTAAAAGCCCTGAAATCATCATAAAACTAGCAATAATTAAGCCTAAGGATAGCACATTTCGTGTGCTATCAACAGCCGTGTAGGCAATCCTGAAGTATCTTAGGAGAACGAGGAACTACAACTTAGTGTATGGCGGTGGGGATATGATCCTTACAGGATACACAGATTCTGACTTTCAAACCGACAAGGATTCTAGAAAATCCACATCGGGGTCAGCCTTCATTTTGAATGGAGGAGCTGTAGTATGGGAAAACATCAAGCAGGGATGCATCGTTGATTCCACTATGGAAGCGGAGTATGTTGCGGCTTGTGAAGCTGCAAAGGAAGCTGTTTGGCTTAGGAAGTTCATGACAGATTTGGAAGTTGTTCCAAATATGAACTTGTCAATCACACTGTTCTGTGATAACAGTGGTGCAGTTGCCAACTCCAAAGAGCCTCGAAGCCATAATTGAGTAAAACACATTGAGCGGAAGTATCACTTGATACGAGAGATTGTGCACCGTGGAGACGTGATAGTCACGCAGATAGCGTCGGAGCGCAACGTAGCTGATCCATTTACAAAGCCCCTCACGGCTAAGGTGTTTGAGGGTCACCTAGAGAGTCTAGGTCTTTGAGTACTTCTTGACTAGGACAAGTGGAAGATATGTAAACGGGTATTCAATGCCCTAGTTTATTGTATTACTTCTATGTAATTTATGTACATTTCATAAATGTATTTTCTCCACTAGCTTAGTCCAAGTGGGAGTTTGTTGGGATTTTTGTCCTAATCTAGTGTTTGTAAATTATTATTTGAAATTAATAAAATGTTATTCATTTCATAATTTTGTGTCACGCATTTTATACAACTTCTCCAATAAACTAAGCTCCAGGGTCATTGAATGCACGAGAGAACTAGAACTTGAACAGTGTGTAGTGGACACACAGGGAGGATCACGTTCGAGTAAATGACTCAAATAGTCTACAGTATATGGATAGGGTTGGAGACCTAATCCTAGATACGTTGTGGATGCGACCCGCTTTGTATTAGATACAAATGAGGTAATCTGACTCGTTCATGTGGTTGACATGCGAGTGGGGGCATCATGTACAATGAGATTGTACAAGACCGGACAGTGAATTATTAGACCTACTGATGTAACACCGTTGACAGTAAGGACAAATAACTTCGTAGATGACCATTAGTGACTCGACCTAAATCCTGAGCGTGTTACGGACTCCTATCTGCGAGGGTCTGTCCTTTGACTAGTACGGGTGAGGCTGGTCACAGTTACTCACCCAATATGCCTATCTTCTTAGGGACAGGACCAAGTAGGCAGCTGGGAACATAACTACGCGAGATGGAATTCACTCGTTCCCGCCTTTAGGGAAACTAGAGTGGTTGTTCCCTTACGTGTTGTCTCCAGGGCTTGGACAACGGGCGCCCACCTTCTCACTGGCCCGAGAAGGGTGTTGTGTATGGTAGGACCTATTGGGATTTGTGCCCTAAAACTCGTAGTTTGTAATTATGTTCTAATTAATATAATAAAGTGTTATTATTTCAATAAAGTGTTATTGTTCGATATCTACGAGTTTGCCTTTATTTAAACCCTAAATCCAATAAACTATACATCCAAGGCTGTTAAATGAATTTTTTACTGAATGTAGTGTACATAAAAAGGATCTCGGTTCGAGATACAACCTAAAGGGTCTATAGTTAGGGGATAAGGTTTGGGTACCTTACCCTGGTTAAACTATGGATGTGGTCCACTTTGTATTTGATACAAACACTATGATCCTAATGTGTTCATGTAGATGACATGTGAGTGGGATATCCTATGAAATGAGATTACATAAGACCGGACCACGAAATAGTAATCTCTAGCTATAACTCCGTTGACTAGTTAGGTTTCTATTTCACTAGGATGACCTAGGCAACTTGATCTCAATCCTGAGCAGATTACGAACTCCTGTTCGCGAGGGATTGTCCTTTGACTAGTATGGGTGAGAGTGGTTCACTGACTCAATATGCCTACCTTCTTGGGGACAAGAACGAGTGAGCGGCTGGGAACTTAACTTAGCAAGATTGAATTCACTCCTTCCCGCCTACTAGGGTAAGTAGAGGAATGTTCCCTTAAGTGGTGTCTCCAGGACTTGAACAAAGGGCCCGACCCTCTCATTGGCCCGAGAGGGACTCGGTTTGTTGGTAGGACCACAAACAAATTGTTCATTAGAGGAGCACTGGTACTTAAGGCACAAGATGTAATCCAGGGGTAAAACGATAATTTGACCCAGCTGGTGTTACGAACATTCGTGAAGAATTGACTTGCTTTTATTGGTCAATATCCATGGACATAAAAATATATCTGCAGTGAGAAGAGTGCAGCTGTGGGACTTTAGTGGAGTTGTTCCGCAATTAACGAATGTTGATTCGGAGGTTAATGAGATTAACCGAGCAATCTTGTATTGTTGGAGCTTCTGATTTGTAGGTCCATTAGGTCCACCTTCTAGCTCGTAAAGGGTTCTTAAATCATTAGAATTTGAAATGTTCAAATTTATTAGGGAATAAACTTAATGTATATTGATACAATATAATATATAGTTTTTGAACTATATATTATAAATTTAATGTGGATATAATTCATATTAAATTTTGTGAGAGAATTAAATATTTGAAAGAGTTCAAATATTGAATTCAAGTGTGAATGTGATTCCTAATTGAAAACATTAGGTTAAAATTTAATGTGCACTGGAAGTACATTAAAACTATAGGTTAAAGAGGTAGTATGATTAAATGAGATTAAATATATGATATTAATTTGTATTATTTAAATATGATTTAAATTAATAATTAAATTTGATTTAATTATTATATTATTATTATTATTTTAATAATAAAATAAGGGAACGTGTCATCCAAACACGTTCCCCACTACCCCTCCCCTTCTCCCTATCGACAGTACAACAGGGAGAAAGGGGTTGCTCTTGCCAGTTAATCGATTGATGATTTTTCAATTGACAGAAGGAAAAAATTCTCTCTCTCTCTCAATCTCCAAAATTCCCTTCTTCTTCCAATTGTTGGATCATTCCCACCAAGGAAGATCTAAGCATTCAGAGACATAGGAGGTTCTCCTGTTGGTAGTGTCCTTCTTGGAGAGAAACAGAGAAGTTCTGTTGTATTGCTAAAAAGCTAGGAGCAAGGAGTTGTTATGATGGAGAATTATAAACTACAAAGGTATTCTTCTTCTTCCCTTTAGTTTAATTGTTAAACTTAGTATGTTTGCATGTATGCTATTATCCATGTCTAATAGGATTAGAATTTCCATGTTTGTTCTATTTTTGTCAATGTATGGGTTTTTGTTTTTTAAGCAAAACAATCTTGCATATTACGATTCCTAATTCGTTTCCCCTGCTCAAGGAGATCCAATCTCCATCAGGATCATCACAATATGTTGTTCATTAGAGGAGCAGTGGGGACTTAATGAACAAGAAGTAGACACAGGGGTAAAACGGTGATTTGACCCAACCGTGTCTACGAACAACCTGTGAAGGGTCGACTCACGGTTATTTGTTATATCAATGGACACGTAATATTCTGCACTGACGGGAGTTCAGCAGCTAATGAAGGTTGATTAACCGGGTCAAAGAGTTTAATAGGTTGATTTCGGATCATTAGAGCTCGTCACTGTAGGTTCATTAGGTCCCTCGGTTGGCTCAATCTGGGTTAAAAGAAAGGTTAATGTTTTGATATGAAATTAAAGTGTTTAATTTCATTTAGAGGCATTTATGTCATTTATATGAGATATGAATGATATAATATATAGTTTAATGTGAATTAGATTCATAATAAACTATAGGTTAGCCTAATTGTTGAATTAGGGCTAATTGGAGAAATTAATTAAGAGAAATTAAATTGAATGTGATTCAATTTAATAAATCCACAATTATGCAAATATGATTTGCATAACCTATAGTTGTGGTATCGTGGTAATAATGTGGTGATTTTAACTCCATCTATTTCCACTATTTAAACCCTTTGCAATAAGGATTTCATAAGCTCTTCTCTCATTTTTTGGATTCTCACCCAAAAAAAAGAGAATTTTCTCTCTAAACTCTCTCAAATCTCCTCCCTCTCCAAAATTAAAAGTCCCACTACTTTCCTTCTTCTAAAGGAAGAACAATCGAGAAGGTCGTTGGTATTGTTCGGTTTTGTTCGAGAGAAGTTTTCATAGAGATCGAGATTGCATGAAGAGTTCGTGATACGCAGGAAAGGATTTTGAAGAGGGTCTTCAACAAGTAAGTAGTTTAATTTACTTGTTGTTTTTCTTTCTTTTGAGCATGTTTAGCCTAGATTTTTGTTAATCGATTTTAATGAAATTCGAGTAGCATAACGATACCTTGACGATTCGATCGTCTTCCGTTGCGCGGGGATTCTCATTCCTTTTACCTTTATCTGCAACTTCTTTGACTTTTTTGCCCTTCTGGGCGGCAGCTTTGTCAGCTCGTTTCCCTTTACCAACCTTCTTCATGTTCTTCTTCTTCCCTTTAAGGTTAGAAGAAGATGAAGCCACTGTTTTTGTTCCAGAGGTCGAACCTCTGTGATAACTCCTACTGGCAATATTTTCCTCACCTTTCGATCCCTTAATTTTCATCAAAAATTGAAAGGTTTGGAGTTCATTCAGTAGGGAGGTGAGATTAAAAGTAAGCTTGTTCATAACAGCGTTACTTCTAAACTGTAGGAAACTATTTGGAAAGGTTTCCAGAATGAAGCTGACCTGGCTCGATTCATCGATGGAAGCACCATTCGACTCCGCGATGTTAAAGTGTACCATCATATCCAGGACATGATCCCGAAAAGATGAACCCTCTGGCATCCTTGAGTTGAATATGTACTTGAGGGCATTGTGTCGGGCCTGTGTGGACAGTTGTCCAAACATACCCTGCACGAAATCCATGATTTCCTTAGCCGTCATCATGCCCTCATGCTTCTTGGCTAATATGTCAGACATAATTGCGAACATGTGGACCTTGGCCTTATCATTGGCCTTGATCCATCGATCATATGCATCACGAACATTTCGTGACGCAGTCAAGCCTAACACCTGAGGACACTCCTCAGTTAGCACAAACTTCAGATCATCCACTACCAATATAGTGTTGAGTTTGTTTTTCCATGTCATCATATTCTCTCCGGTTAACTTTTTCGCACCCAATAAGCAAATTATAGAGTTGGACATTTTGCTGAAAATTTACAAACAAAACTTGTATGAGTTTCTTGCTATAATTCTAATCCAATCATGTTTTAGCTAATTATCAAATGATTCCGTGGTCATTCATAATTTGCAATTATACTCGAAAGGTTTAGAATGTATGACACCGAAAGGTAATCAAAACACTCATCCTCTGGATGAAGACACTCTTGACCCAAACCTAATGTCAGAATAACTCTTATTCCTATAGGCTTTAGTTACCATTATTCGGTCTGGATACATACACTACTTATGTACCTCGTGAGTGTAATCCTCTGTGTTTAGACCCCAGAGTCCCCATTTAATAAAATCCGCCAAACGGAGGACTGGATTGAAAAACAGA
Source organism: Trichosanthes cucumerina (assembly GCA_036507285.1). Taxonomy (NCBI): domain Eukaryota; kingdom Viridiplantae; phylum Streptophyta; class Magnoliopsida; order Cucurbitales; family Cucurbitaceae; genus Trichosanthes; species Trichosanthes cucumerina. The sequence goes on from CM071841.1 coordinate 22,699,211, forward strand.
CTAAGGAAATCTTTATCCCTTTCGAGTGTCTACTGTGTTCGATCCCCTATGATCAAGCCCTCCGAAGGGATTGTCTGGTCCAGGCCAAACTAGTAGGCTGACTATAGTGATCTTACGGTGTAAACCGACTGAAGAGACAATAGGTTTTGCTTTCACTAAACCGGCTCCCACTCACTATAATGACCCTCTCCATTTACCTTGATATTGACTCATACAAACACCAACTGAAGGGAGACGCTCCCATTTGAGCCACGAGGCCAAGTATGAGTCTCACGGTGTGAACTTCCCGGAGATACGTAGGTGGAAAAATATGTATCATTTACACTTTTTCTCCCACTGGATACTTTAAATCTAGAGGAATCTTACTTAGGCTAAAACCCGACTAATAGTTTAACATAAACTTATCAATATAACTCTTATATTGATTTTATCCTAAGTTTGCTAATATAACTCTTTATATTAAGCCTAGGATTTCTAGTTTATTAACCCCTTAATAAACCCGCTGACGCTACTGTAGTTTATAAACTCTCTGATTAAATTTCACTCCCAGGTAGGTATGTTTCGTTTCCGTCAGCTTAAGTACCCCAGCCTAGACAGAACTTTTCGTAGACAGAGTTCCTCTTTTAATCACTGTTTATAAATTACTTGGTTCCTAATTCTAATGTAATTAGAACTAGATAACCTAAGGTCTATTATTTCCAAGTTCTAAACATTTTAAAAACTAACAATTAACCTTAGGTGACATGCATACTATGTTCTAGTGCTCGATCATTCATCTCATGAATAATAAGACATACATAGCATAATCATCTCATGAAATATAATGCATGTCAATGTTGTCCATAAATTAATATAACACTTTATATTAATTAATCATGCAAACTATATAATATAACTCTTTATATTATAAATGATGCATGAAACTGCTTAACCTAAGGTGGGATTTCTAAATTAACAGCATACATTATGCATGGCAATAATTACACAACAATTGCATAATTTAAATAGCAAAATTAGACCAATTTTGGCACCCTAAAATCAATTTTAATTAATATAATCTAATTAAATTAAATAAAATTAAATAAATAAAATATAAAACGTTTTTATATTTAATATATAATTAAAAAATATGTTTTTCCGTCCATTTGAAGCTGCTGAAAAATGCCTCCAACGTTGCAATGCTGATGGCAGCGTTGCAACATTGCGCCTTGTCCGTTTCTGACAATTGGAGCGCGTTGCAACGTTAGTGGCAGCATTGCAACGCTGCACACAGACAACAAAAATGATGCTCCCTTTCTTGCTCGTTTTCGTTCCGATCTTCTCAGCAACCACCTTGCCTCGATCGACACGGACTTACATACTAGATTTACAATTAAAGTTACCCAAAACATCAGGCCCTTACATTGAACGATTCAATGAAAAAAATTGTAAATCTAAATGCCAAAACTGAAAACGTCTAATTTGCAAACCGTTCATTCATCTCATGAAAAATAGTAAATCCCACCTCGTTCTTGATAAATCCAAAACGAAAATTAAGAACACAATTGGGCTATAATACCAATTGAAGGGATCGAATCCTGCAGGGGAAGCGATTGTACATCGCGTGTTCTTAATTTTGTTACATGGATTACAATCAAGAAACTAATCTAACTAGATTAAGCATGCATTTCTACAAGATGGACAACAAGATATTACCTTTGAAGAACTCTTTCTTCGAGTGCTCTTTCTCCCACGTTCACGATCTCAGCAACACGAACCCGAACGATCACCGACACTGCCACTGGATCTTCTCCGTTGTTTTCTAGGTGAGGGAGGAAGGTGGGTTCCCTTTAGGTGAGGTGAGATGTTTGTGAGATTGTAGTTGGAACTCTTTCCAACACAATGTGTGAGAGAATGCTAAGGTTTTGTTGAAAAACCTTAACCTCAAATTGCATCTGATGCAACTATATATAGGGAAATAGGATGGAAATTACTATCCCATCCCTCCTTCATTCTCTCATTAGTATATAGTTTATATGTGAATCTAATTCACATTAAAACCATATATTATATCAATTATATCACATATAACTAATATAACACCTGATATATGAAATTGAATACTTCAATTTCATTCTTAACTTTATACCCTTAATATAACCATGTTGAGCCAACGGAGGGACCTAATGGACCTACAGTTCATGAGCTCCAATGATGTGAGATTAACTGATCAAACTCTTTGATCCAATCAATCAATATTCATTAACTACAAGTCACTCCACTATAGACTTGTAGTTGCACTCTCCTCACTGTAGATTATATTGTGTCCACTGATATAATCATTACCCATGAATCGACCCTTCACAGGTTGTTCGTAATCACAGTTGGGTCAAATTACCGTTTTACCCCTATGATTACCTCTTTGTTTCTTAAGTACCACTGATCCTCTAATGAACAACAAGTCTAAGGTCCTACCATAGACTCATACCCTCATAGAGGGCGGGGCCCCGTTGTTCAAGACCTGGAGTGAGTTCTTAAGGGAACAACCTATCTAATTCCTTAGTGTAGGAATGAGTGAATTCCATCTTGTATAGTTAAGTCCCCACTACCTCACGAGGTTACATCACCTGAAGGTAGGCATATTGAGTCGGCTACAGGCCACTCTCACTCATACTATTCTAAGGACAAACCCCTATAAGCAGGAGTTCTTAACTTACTTAGGATTTAGGTCGAGTCACTAATTACCATCTCTAAATTATCAGTCTTATCCTGTTAATTGTGTTACACTCGTTATACTAATAATTTGCAGTCCGGTCTTGTATGAACTCTTCATACAGGATGCCCTCACTCGCATGTCAACCACATGAATGAGTTGGATTACCTCATTTGTATTAATTACAAAGTGAGTCGCATCTTAGTGTTACCAGAATAAGGTTTCCATCCTTATTCTTATACCATAGACCATTTAGGTTATATTCTTGAACACAATCTTAATAGTGTCCACTACACTGATGTTCAAGATATATTATAACCTTGGAGCTTAGTTTATTGGATTTATAAAGCAAGAATATAATTTTATCAAAATAAATAACTCTTCATTTATTTGATCAAAATTAAACAAGTTTAGGGCATAAATCCCAACACATTTTATGACATTGAACTTGAAGATGGGATGTTCTTTAAATACCTTTTTTTGGCACTAGGTCCATGTGTTCGAGGATTCTTAAATTGTATGCGACATGTTATAGTTATGGACGAAACATTCTTAAAGTGCAAATATAAGGGTACTTTGATAATTGTCACATGCTTAGACGACAATAATCAAATTTTCCTCCTTGCATTCGGAATCGTGGATAGGGAATCTGATAGTTCGGTAAAATGGTTCTTGGAGAAGTTAAAGGGTGCAATAGGTGGGGTCGATGATTTAGTGTTTGTATCAGATCGAAATAAAAGCATATCAAATTTTATTGCTTCAGTATTTCCCAATGTCGTTCATGGTCTTTGCGTGCAACATTTGAGAGACAATTTGAATGCTAAATTCAAGAGTGAAACAATAGATCATTTGTTTTGTAATGCCTCAAGAGCATATCGTGAATCGAAATTTGAAGAATCATGGGGTTGCATCCTAGCATTTGATAATGGTGTGGGAAAATATTTAGAAAATGGTGGTCTTTCACGTTGGGCACGTATGAATTGTCCAAGAAGGAGATACAATATGATGACCACGAATATAGCAGAGAGCATGAACACCTTTTTGAAAGAACCCAGAGAAATGTCAATAGCTGCATTGTTGAACATTTGAGAGCTTTACTACAAAGATGATTTTGGGAGCGTCGAGAAAAAACTTCAAAAGTTTCATCCATTTTAACGAAATGGGCAGAAGGAATTCTACATATAAGCCATGAACAGTATTTAACAATGAAGATTGATTCAATTGATTGTTATCAATTACAAGTGAATGACATGGATGGAGAGGAGATTGTTGACCTTAATTCTCAAGAGTGTAGTTGTAAGGAGTTCCAACTAGAGCAATTACCATCGCTCATGCAATTGCTGCAGCAAGAGCTCAGAGTATAAATGTATATGACTTATGTAATCATTACTATACTAATGAATGTTTGTTAGCAGCATATGTAGAGCCTATTTATCCTGTTGGTAATGCCTCAGAGTGGAAGACATCGACAGACTATGTGGAAATGAAGGTACTACCTCCAAAAATAGTGGCTAGGGTTGGTCGACGCCAGAAAAAGAGAATTTCATCAGTTGGAGAAAGCCTCATAGTCCACAGATGTGGCAGATGTAATGAACGAAACCATAATAGATGACATGTCGTAATCCTATTGCATATGCTGAAAAGTAAAATGGTTGTTATGTTGAATATTTGTTTGTCATGATGAATACATTAGTTATATTAATTATGTTTTTTTTTCGCACTTTTCTCGCACCTAATAAAACATGACAATAATTAAAAGTAGTTTGTGGTTTGTGTTATACTTTTTTAATTCTTCAAGAAATAAAGCTCAACTAACAAAAAAGTAGACAACATACATTTTGTTTTTTTTCTCGCACCTAATAAAACATGACAATAATTAAAAGTAGTTTGTGGGTTGTATTATACTTTTTTAATTCTTCCAGAAACAAACCTCAACTAACAAAAAAAGTGGGCAACGTACATTCTGTTTTTTTTTTTCTCGCACCTTTCCCACACCTAATACAACATGACAATAATTAAATGTAGTTTGTGGTTTGTGTTATACTTTTTTAATTCTTCAAAAACAAACCTCAACTAACAAAAAAGTGGACAACATACATTCTATTTTTTTCCTCGCACCTTTCTCGCACATAATAAAATATGACAATAATTAAAAGTAGTTTGTGGGTTGTGTTATACTTTTTTAATTCTTCCATAAACAAACCTCAACTAACAAAAAAAAGTGAACAACATACATTCTTTTTTTTTTCTCGCACTTAATAACAAAAAAGTGGAAAGTATATATACATATATTTTTTCTCGCACATTTCTCGCACCTAATAAAACATTGCAAATATCCATTCAACGTGCATAAAGTAATGAAATTTACAATATATTATAACATATGTATATAGTATATCATATCAGAGTTTTAATACATCGGAGTATTACACCATAATTGAAATGTCAACTGCTTCCTAAAGTATGACATGTTCTCTTGACACACGTTAACGAAATCAGAACCAGTAACAACATATTCAAAGAATTTAATGATAAAACTCCCACAATCAGATGAATTACGCTGCTTTGGAGCGGGCTCTACCATGACCATTGGTCAAGGTCTTGTATGTTATAATGATCCGCCTCTTCTTGCAAAAAACCCTATTGCACCTAATATCGCGGGTATCATCATTCACAATGGCTCTACTTACTGCGCAATCTCCTTCGTAGGCGTTGATAAGGAATCCCAAAGTTTGATCTCACAATGAAGTAGATCAATGCAGGTTAACACCCAATGCATTCCATTCACGTTGACTGGTGCATACACAAGATCAACGTTAGCCCATGCATCCTGAAAGTCAACATTAGATCCGATGATGTAATCGACTAAGTGATACTCGGCTTGCCAATCGAATGGGCTATTTTCTTGTATGTTTTTTTTTATATTCAGGCCACAATGCTTGGAGATGGCGTTGCACACATAATTAATGATAAAGTTACAAAACTTCTAAATTATATAACGACTGCATAGCAAAGTCTAAAATAACATACCATGAATACTGTGTTTACAGTTGTAAAATTCTGCGAACAAAAATTTTCATTGACCTTAATCTTCAAATGAAGGAACATGAAGATTGTATCTAAATGCTACATAAGAAAGAAACCATAGTGAGTCATATAAGTTAAATTAAGTACCAATGACATAAACATGAAAACAAATACTATACCTCATTTGTTAGCCAACTTCGACACATAAATAATTCCTTAAAGAAGTTCTTTGGTTTTTGTCCAGCGATGGTGTCCTTTAGATCCTTGCAAGTTTTTTGTCACTGATCCATCGCCTAAGTCTTTCCAATTCACTAATTTCAATCTTGTGCATCAGATTATAAGTATTGTTGGAAGACTTTGTCCTCTTGGATAGGGTTGTGAAAGGAGTTGTAATATGAACGCTTGCACGTTTGTTTCGTGTGACACGGACATATGGACATATCACCTTGAACGGTGAAATTTTTGTCACATCCGACTCCTCATAATCTCAAATTTGAGTAGTTTGTATTGGTGGATCATTAACTGGGACACACTGGACGACCAACTGATTATGTGTGGGTGTATGTTAGAACGCATGGTCCACCCCATCATACTCATCATTCGACATTTTCAACCATGAAGGGGTACTTGGTCTTTCAATATCGGTCACATCATTTATTACATGCATGGCCGATGTGCCCACATCCTCACCCCTAACTGTGTTATCATTGTCGACCTCGTCTTCTTTACCACCCTATATTTGAATAAAAAACTATGAGAACACGTTAACATTTTTTGTTTAACACAAACTTCTTGTAATGTATAATGAAATTACATACCTGTTGTGTTCTCCCCAGGCTTGTTAAGATCGTTGATATCATCGATTTCATCTCTGCCATGTCGTCCCTCATGCGCTCCACGTCGCCCCTCATAAGCTCCATCCCATTCTCTAACTTTTGCAATTGTGTATTTAACTCTTTATACTTCTTTGAGGATGTGAGATTTTGTTTTAACCCTTCGCTTGGAATAGTGGGAATGGGAATGCTCGATGGTTGGGTTGATGAATCTATGGGAGCCATGAGACACTCTTTGAAAGGTGGTCCACCCCGAGCAAATAATTTTTCATCTTTTGATGCCTCAAGCCGAGCTTTAATTTTCATCTAGAATTTTGAAAAATAATAAAGTAAGTTCAAACATCCTAGTTAAAAAAACATAAGAATATACGAAATATAAAGTAAGTACAATGCAATGTGTTAAACCTTGTGTAAGTCAAAAAGTTCAGTATGTATAATGTTGGAGGAGGGAGATTGCATGCAAGACCACCGTAACATACGCGGGATAACATCTTCACTGATTTTCTTTGCAACACAACCACTTAAGGTAGATATAGACTTGTATGCCCATACCTCTGATAGATAACCAAATAAGTATTTTAAAAAACTAAACATATAAAAGTCGGGTAAAGTACTGAACGTACTTGTAGTGCATGGGGGGAATCCTATTAAGGTATATCTATCAACAGTTCCCTTCATTTTCTCTTTCACTTTTCTCAAGGTTTTTTTCAGCCCCCATAATGTGCGTTCAAAAATGAGAGAACCCCAGTCGTAAGCATTGAAAATGTGCAAATCATCAATGTATCCCCATAACGATGTATCTGCTTTAAGTTTTTTCTCTTTCCCCAACAAACCTAACTCTATGAGGTAGATTAAAGCCAACTTTACCTCATCCTCATCATCACCTTCAAAATTCAAAAATACCTTCTCCACCTCACTACCATATATTGTAGTTTTATCTCCAAAATACATTTTGCATATTCTATTGTTTACTTTTTGTTGTATAGAAGAACTATTAGGACTTAGCCACAAACCAGTAATTAAATTAAATTCAGGTCGACCGAATGTTGCAACCTCTTGTCCGACCATAAAGCTAATGTACCTCTCCTGCACCTTTTCCACTTATCTCAATAAAAAGTAGTGGATGAGTTGTCCATTGAATGTGATATCTACATCCAAAAAGTGTCCAACGCGAGTAGATCTAAATATTTCTTGTTGCGCTAAGTTCAGCTTGGATTTAATATTGTCAACGGTCTTCCCAAGAATGGATCTGCTTGTCACTTGAGCTTGAAAGTGACCAGATGACTTTATCAAGTACTTGGGGGAGTTGCTTGCCGCCATTGATATCTACAATTTAAGAACAAACAACATCAATACCTAGTTAGAAATGCGTAAATGGACTTATGAAATGTAAGAATCAAAGAAAATGAATGAAATAACATTCTATAAATCATAAAAAATGTTCACACAACATCTACTCAACCTAAAAAGATCCATATGGACGAAAAGAAACGACTTATGCATTCTATTTTTTTCTCGCACCTATGAAATCATGTAAAACTTGCCTATAAATGATAAGAAATGCTCAAACAACATTTTCCTCGCACCTAAAAAGATCCATATGGACGAAAAGAAACGACTTATGCATTCTGTTTTTTTTCTCGCGTCTTTCTCGCACCTAAGAAATCATGCAAAACTTGCCTATAAATCATAAGAAATGCTCAAACAACATCTACTCAACCTAAAAAGATCGATATGGACGAAAAGAAACGACTTATGTAATCTATTTTTTTCCTCGCACCTAAGAAATCATGCAAAACTTGCCTATAAATGATAAGAAATACTCAAACAACATCTTTGTCACAACTAAAAAGATCCATACGGATGAAAAGAAACGACTTATGCATTCTGTTTTTTTCTCGCACATTTTTCTCACACCTAGGAAATCATTCAAAACTCACCTATAAATCATAAGGAAAACTCAAACAACATCTGCTCAACCTAAAAAGACTCATATGGAAGAAAGAAAACTACTTTTTCAATCTGTTTTTTTTCTTGGACCTTTCTCGCACCTAAGAAATCATGCAAAATTTACCTATAAATCATAAGGAATACTCAAACAACATCTACTCAACCTAAAAAGTCTCATATGGATGAAAGAAAACTACTTTTTCATTCTGTTTTTTTTTTCTCGCACCTTTCTCTCACCTAAGAAATCATGCAAAACTCGCCTATAAATCATAAGGAATACTCAAACAACATCTATTCAACCTAAAAAAAACTCATATGGAAGAAAGAAAACAACTTTTTCATTCTGTTTTATTTGTCGCATCTTTCTCACACCTAGGAAATCATGCAAAACTTACCTATAAATCATAAGAACTGCTCAAACACAGTAGGGTTATAGCTGAAATATATGTTCATGATTCCGTTCATGAGCAAGCTCTGCAAGAGAGTCTCTATTCAACCTAAAAAAGTCCATATGGAAGAAAGACAACTACTTTTTCATTATGTTTTTTTTCTCGCACCTACGAAATCGCACAAAATTTGCCTATACATCATAAGCAATACTCAAACAACATCTACTCAACCTATAAAGACTTATATGGACGAAAGAAAACTACTTTTTCATTCTGTTTTTTTTCTCGCGCCTTTCTCGCACCTTTCTTGCACCTAAGAAATCACGCAAAATTTACCTATAAATCATACGAAATGCTCAAACAACATCTATCCATCCTAAAAGATCCATATGGAAGAAAGAAAACTAACTAAAAATCTAGGGGTGAAGCCTATGGACCTAAAAAAATATTTACACAACCTAAGATAACCACATTTTCAACAAGATTTCAAACTTTCTCCTACTTTCTCGTACCTAGACTATAATGCATTGAATAAACAAAATTACTTTTATAACCAAGCATTCAAAAACTTTCGGCAGCATAACTATGCTACTAGGACTTTCCAAGAACTTTTACGGACCTAATAGCAAAAAAAAAAAAACACTTCTTAAGGAAATCAATTCTCCCAGTCTCCCACCAAACTTCAAATATGCATGGGTTGGGGCACAACAGTCAGAATATCCACAATAATCTCAATTACGTAGTTCCATAAATAATCATAAGTCATAAATTCAGATACCATACTCCAACCAAAAAGCAAACAACTAGTCCAAGAGATAATCATGTTAAGCAAGTTGTAATTCTCTATTTTTTCTCATAGTTTCTAACGATTTCTCGCAATTAGAAAAGAATGCAACATAATATATGTCAATGAGAAACAATTTACGCAATTCCTACTTTCGAGAACACAGTACTTATCAGACACTTATAGGCAACTAATTAACTCTCACAAATCAAACTAACTACCCGTAAATAGGAACGAGAATAGAATGAAAAAAGGAAAAATTGCGCCAACCTTTCCGGATGTTGTAGTCGGTGAGAGTTCACTGTTGGTCGCCATGAGTTGCAATGATGGGTGTTGTTCGTTGGTTTGTTTTCACCGTCGTGGTCGCTGCCATTGAAGTCCTCGTTGTCGTGCCTTTTGCTGTAGAGAAGTCACCGCTGCCTGTTGTTCGTTGAAGTCGTCGTCGCGCCTTTTGTGTTGAGAAGTCACCGCCGCCGGTTGTAGAAAAGTCGACGCCGCACTTTTTGGGTAGAGAAGTTGTCGTCGGTTGTTCGTTGAAGTCGTCGTCGATTGTTCGTTGAAGTCGCCGGTTGTTCGAGCTTCGTGTGAGGTTCTTGCGTGATGAGAATGGTGAGAGTCTTTCGCGTGGAGGTGAAAAGATCGTAGTTAAAATTAGGGCATAAAATTAGGGAAAACTTTTTAAAATGGGGATTTTTTAAATAAGGGTAAATTCATAATTTCATACCCTAAAATGTCCTAAATTTCTATCAAACTAAAAAAGGTCCTAAATCTCTTTTATGCCCCTAATTTTGCCCTATTTTTGGCAATTTTCCAAAAAAAATCTATCTCCCTCCCATCTGTGGTGAATTAGATTAGAGATATAAAAATTAGTTTTGACTGCTTTCTTGAACAAATTCGCTCAAGATTTTCAAATTTGAGAGAGGGAGCTCCGATTTGAACGAACAGAAGCTCTCTATCCACTCTCCGTCCAGATATGAGCTTCCGTTCAAACTTTTCTTCAGACTTTTTCCTAAGAAGAGAGAAGAAAGAGGGAGAAATCCACGTAAGATTGACTAATCATCAAATTTCAATTAAAAAAGATTAATATAATGCGTTAATCAGCAAGCCTAATCATCAACTAATTACCACGTCACTTTTTCATTGGTCAACTAAGGACCAATTTGAGTTTAGGGACCATTTAGATGCATTTTTCAAAAATCCGGTACTCAAGGGTCCATTTTGAAACTTCAATGACCAAATAAATACTAAACATAAACATGAGAGACCAAAAATGTCTTTTACCCTGATTGTATATTGTGTTCTATTAGATTTGTGTAATGTTCTTATCGTCATAAATCTAAGTTATTTTGTTCATTTCAAGTAAAAATGACATTAATGTGAGGGTTATTGAAAAAATAATATAAAGTATTGTGGTCAAATTTATTTTTCTCTTCTTTAAATAAATTTGTAAATGGCCCCTAAAATAAGAAGCAAAAATCTCATTCTTAAAATTCATAGGAAGAAGCTCACAATGATGAAATTTTCAAAAAGGGTAAGAAAAAATTATACATAAAAAATAGCTAAAATAAACTTAGACTTCAAAAAACAAGGCTTAACAATTCAACACTGTCCAAACACAGACTTCAAAACTAAACAATTTTACACTTCAAATACAAACTTCCTAACTTCCTAACTTGTCAGACTTACTGTGTGTCTCCAAACTTACTAACTTCTACTCTTCTAGCTTTTTTCCCCAAACCGCCCTTAAAAAATCTTCGGAACCGAATCCAAAAAGTTACAATTAATTTATCTCAACCCACATTCACCACTTCAATCGGGTTGTAACTTTGAATTCACCTCAAAAGCCAAAACTTTTCTTTCCTCCTTTTGGACAAGGTGTTGGGCATTACCTTCCCTTCCGTTCATATCGTGATATTTGAACATTTTTTTCTTTATGAGAAACATGTGAATTCATTTCATTGATAGTATGAAATGTACAAAAGAAGCTAAGGTAACCCAATTACAAAAGACTTTTCCAGAGAAGTGTAGTGAGACTGTAATCACAATAATAAGAAGAGAATTTACACCAAGAGAAAGTCAAATAAAAAAGATGCTCAAGGACTATATGGAGATCTCGGGCCTCGTCGAGGAAGATTCTGTGAAGTGACATTTGAACCCAGAGAGGTGAGAAAAAAATTTACTGGGGATCACTATTGCCTCAAGCTTCTCTCATACATTCATTCTTTCTTTCTTTCTTTTTTTTTTTTTTTGATATCGTCTTTCTTTTTTCTTTTTATTTATTTTTTTCCTTTTTTATAACCATAAGAATAGAAGTGATTTAAACCATAAAATTCGTGGTCATTAATACATTCAATATGTCAGTTGAGTTATGCTCTATTTGGCACCTCAAACTTCTCAATACTGCACGAACTTTGATTTTCAAACATCAGAATGATGATGATACCTAAACTTGATTCAGAAATGGGATTAACCATCAGAGTATACCATAATTACTCACATATTTCTCAGTAGGGAAGAACAAAGAGATCAAGCTATTATACATTCCCACGCCTCTTGGTGACTTGGTTACAGTTCCATACATGAACCAACATCTATAGAAACGAAGAGATAAGTAACTAAATCTTTCTGAATCCCAACATGTTACAAACTTACCATAAATAAATATCAATCGAGTGGGTGAATTCCCTTCGATACGATACTGCAATATTTTCAGTCTTTCAGGTCTAAGACGAGTAGTATATGATTCATTTATTGCCCATCTTAGTCTTCTTTATCTAAGCAACTGATGGGACTCAGAAGGAAATCTGACTGAAGGGGTTGAGTTATCAGCTGTTAGAATGCGTTGCAATTTTCTGAATAATTACTGTCCTAGCCTTTGTTACATCTGTGCTGCATTTAGCAGCATGTAAACTCAACTTCTCAATGGTCTCATCAAAGCCTTCAAGATTTTTCTTGATCTCATCTATTACAAGCTGCATAGCACCCTGTTCCCTGATGCCGAGATTGGCATTCTGCAACAATGAACCTAACTGAATTGATAATCTGTGCACAAGTAATCGAATGTTCTCAAAGTCCTTCAGAATTATGTAAGTGCGGCCTTGCATAGAGCTGATAACTTGTTTCTCCTCTTTGATGCGTTTCAAGTAGCGATTCCAGAGCGTGTTACACCATTTCCCAACGGGGCCCATTGGAACAGCCAGTGCAGCAGTTAATGCAATCACCACGGGAGGTGCAGACATTGCAGCCGCTACAACGGAGAAAACCAGTACGGATGCAAATACAGTAACCAAAATGACATTCGACACTTTCTTCCATGTCTTCATGTTGCTATATTTTTTGTCAAGCTTCTTCTTTTGTTGTTGCAACTTCTTGAACATGGACAAATGCTGTTTGTATAAGGACAAAAACAGCTGAACAAACTCCTCAGCAAAGGGATCCCCAGCCTCCTGAAACTTCTTCAACTCTTCGATTGTCTTAACATATCTCTCATCATCTCCATTCTCAGCACTCTCAAACTGCTTGATAGCAACTTTAATGATGAGCTGGCTGTCCCGAGTGCGTCGTAGACAGTTCTCCAAAGCCGAACAGAAATGTAATGTTTTGAGACTGTTATCGAAGAATGCATCGACAAGATTAAACAACTCTTTGTTGCTCCATACATCCTCTTTACTTTCAAGGATCATCTTCACCGCATCTTCATTCATTTCCAGTAAAAAGTCAGGGATCTCCATTAGAACATCCAACGACAGTGAACCAGGCCCAACTCCCGTGGCCAATGAATTGAGAGCTCGGTTCGTCAGTTCGTGCACTTTAACGTCAAAGGATTGCAAATCTGGATTATTTTCACACTCAGCTTCATATGAACTAAGGACAGCTGCATAGTGAGAATCAACATTGATGGGAAGGGGAGGAGAAACAACGCCACCACCTGAGCTGTTCTTGCTAGATTGTCCTCCCATCATTTCCAAACTATTAAGTGCCACAACAAACAACCTTAACAAAGTTCCCAAATTGGGTTTCCAGAAAAAAAATGGTGAAATTTTTACTTTTCCACTACTTTCTCTTTCTGCTAAGACAAGAACAAGCTCGAATCTAAGAAAACAAAACTAGAATCGAGCAATCAAGGTTACAAGATCTGAAAGAACAAACAATTCCGAAACCCCATCACAAATTTTCAGTCAAACAGAAGGGGGAAAACACAAAAATCCCAAAAATTCAGCTTAAAAAGTAAACGAACAGCTGACTTTAATTCAAAATTGAACAAGATACCTCAATTTGAGAGAAGAATCGAAGAGATCCAACAAAACCCAGATGACGAATCGAAGTAGATCCAACAAAACCCAGATGAAATCCAATGAAACCTCAAGAAAGAGAATGATCTGGAGGATCGAAAGTTAGCTGCCGAGAGAAACTACAGAAAATTGCTGAAGAAGCAAAAGATCGAGCAGGAGGGGATCTCGGCGAACAACATGGGGAAAGAAAAAAAAGTGAAACCTAATGAAAATGGAACGAATGGTCAACAGCCAGATGTAAACAATTATCTTTATTGGAGTCTCAGTCTTCTAACTACGCGCCGTTGAATTTTATCTTTCGTCGATTTTCTTTTTGGCGGCTTCTTTGAAGCACGCCTTCGATGGAATAGCAAGGACTCTTCCTCGAAGTTTCATTGAATTTGAGTCGCCTCTCACTGGTCGAACGACTCAGTCCTCGGGTTGCCTAATTAATTTCTAGAAAAAGAAAAATCAGTTTTCAGTTGACGAATAAACTTGAGAATGGTGTTTCAAAAAATGATAATAAATAAATAAATAAACTTGAGAATGTATAAATTTTATACTCTACTCTGTTTTTAAGTCTACTAAATTTGTAATGGGACAAAAAAATATAGCAAAATTTTTAAGAATCTGATTTTTTATTTTTTATTACCTCAATTTTATCCACATTGGTGTATGTAGGGGTGACAAAAAAAGACGAGATAATAATCGACTCGAGGCGCGAATCGAGAAGGCTGCGGTCGGTCGGTTTATAACTTTTTTGATCGAAAGTCGATTTTGTGCTTAACAAAACCGACCGATATTTTAAAAAAAATATATAATAATAATAATAATACAAATAATTCAAAACTAAAAAAAAACTAAAAAGATTTTCTCAAAATATATTAAATAATAATCATAAATCATTAAATAATTATAAAATAATAATTATAGATTATTAAATAATTAAATAAATAAATATTTAAAAATATATATAAAAACCCAATCAAACCATCCAATCCAGATCGAATCGATCGGTTGGTGATTTTTGTCTTGATTTTTAAAAAAGCGTCAGTGAACCGATCGACCTTAGTCGGTTCGGGGGTCGGTTGGGGTCGAAACCGACCCTGACCGACCGATGCTCACCCCTAGGTATATGTGTAGCATATTTGATATACTTACATTTGGTATATCTATATTATATTTGATATACTTTACATTTAATATATTGATAATATATCTGATATGTTTTGTGTTTATATATCAACCAACTAATATATACCTAAAACTACATTATTATTACATCATGGATGTATTATGGATACACACTTGTTGTTGGTATACTCTATATATATTCGTAGCATATCAGAGATATTTGTATCTTGGTATATTACTAACATACTTCATTTAGGATAGGTTAATTTAACTGATATACCTAACATTGAGTATATCAATAGTATATCAATGAAATGAACATTATCATATACGAGTTACTAACATGGAGTATATCACTATTTCTATCACTATTATATTTTTGATATATCAAACATGCATGATATATCAACATAAATCACTACCAAGCATAAATCACTATTTGTGATATTTCGTTAATATACTAATATTAGCATTGTCATTTCATTTATATACCTAAATAAAGCATACTAATAGTATATCACTGATATATCGATTTTATATTAATAGTATATGTAAGTATTTCTTAATTTTTATGTACGTAAATAAAGAATGTCGGTAGTATATACATTGATATATACTTGACATTAGTGAAATAAACGGATATTAGTTGTATATCATGTCGATATATTAAACTTACTAATTTACTTTCGAACAAATTCAAATAAGTATATCAGTAGTGTATCAATGACCTACTCTATATCAAGTATGTTGTTGGTTTATCAACATTATACTATTGAAAGACTACTAAAAACTTTTTATTGAATAACACCCGTAATAAACCAAGTATATTATTACTACACTTACGGATATACTTTTTATTAACTTCAAATAAGAATATCAATAGTATCATGCAGTTACTTTTTAGTTAGGTATATCATTGGTATATCATATCTATCATTGATATATCAATACACAGGAAGGGAATTCTTGAATTTATGTTGCATGGGCCTTTAGAATTTGCTATTTTTGCATATTGGATTCATTAATAACACGTCTCCAATTCCTCTAATTTAAAATGTCATCTATGCAAGTAGCCCTATTTTTAAGTTTGAAAAAGTGTCGCAATCTTTAATTTAAACTTGAATTAATGTTTTATATCATTTTATTATAAGTGGTTTAACTTTGTCACTGTTAATAGAGAAATTTCAGTGAATCTCTAATTGATACGTCATATTTTAAATTAATGAACAAACTACAAATAATTAAATTTGAGACCAATTATAAATTGACATGTGCCCCAAATTTAATTTGAAGACAAAAATTGACAATTTAAAAAATTAAAAGGGTACATGTGACAATTTTGTTGGGATTTATGCCATAAACTTGTTTAGTTGGTTATAAATAAAGTGTTATTTTCATTAAATTTTGTAATCACGCAATTAAAACTTAAATCCAATAAACTAAACTTCAGGGTCATGTTTATGAGACCTTCAACAGTGTGTAGTGGACACACATGTAGGATCATGTTCAAGTAAATGACTCGAATGGTCTATAGTACATGGATAGAGTTGGAAACCTCATCCTATGAATACGACCGACTTTGTATTTGATAGAAACGAGGTGATCCAACTCGTTCATGTAGTTGACATTCAAGTGGGGGATCCTGTGCAATGAGAATGTACAAGACCGGACCGAGAATTATTAGGCTACTGTAGTAACACGTTGACAGATTAGGACTAATAATTCGTAGATGACAATTAGTGACTCGACCTGAATCCTGAACGAGTTACGAATTCCTATCTGCATGGGTTTATCCTTATACTAGTATGGGTGAGAGTGACAAGAGTTGCTGACTCAATACGCCTACCATCTCGAGTACGAAACTTCGTATGGAGCTGGGAACTTAACTCCACAAGAAGAAATTCACTCGTTCCCGTGCTAGGGAATTTAGATAGGTTGTTCCCTTAAGCACTGAATCCAAGTCTTGAACAACGGGGCCCCACCCTCTCACTGGCCCGAGAGGGACATTGTTTATGGTAGGACCATAAACTTGTTGTTCATTAGATGATTAGTGGTACTTAAAAAGCAAGAAGTAGTCACAGGGATAAAACGATAATTTGACCCAACTGTGACTATGAACGACCTGTGAAAGGTTGACTCATGGGCATTGGTTATATCAATGGACACAACTTGTGCTACAGTGAGGATAGTGCAACTACAAGTCTATAGTGGAGTGACTCGTAGTTAATGAATGTTGATTGACGGGATCAAAGAGTTTGATCAATTAATCTTGTGTATCATTGGAGCTCATGATCTGTAGGTCTATTAGGTCCATCCGTTGGCTAGATATGGAAATGAAGAGTATAAAGTTTTGGAATGATTTTGCAGTTTTCAAATTCATATAAGGGACTTATATCGATTATATGTGATATAATTGATATACTATATAGTTTAATGAGAATATGATTCATGATAAACTATATTATTGCTTAGTTATGAAATAATTTCATAATTTGAGGAATTAAACATGAGAGATATGAAAATTGAATGTGTTTCAATTTATTATGCATATTATACAAATATGATTTGCATAACAAGGTATATGATACCTTATATTATGCAATTATGCAAATATGATTTTCATAATACATAATATGCAGATTTAGTAGGATAATGAGTGGAAAATTTATCTCCACCCTCACTCCATATAAAAACATTCATTCGGATAAATTTTGCAACCAAGCAAGTTACTTTTTGGAAATTGAGATTTTCATCTCTCTCAATTCTCTCAAATAAGGAACTCTCACCATTCTCCCTCTCCTAGAGAACAACCGAGAATACCAAGTGGAAGTGTTCGATTCAAGATCATGGTGAGTTCGCAGGGATCGAGAGGATCAAATAGGAAGGGTTACAAGAAGAAAGTGTTCTTCAAAGGTAAATCTACTTTCTACCTTGTATGCTTAACTATTTTTCTATTTTTGTATAAATTCATATAACATAAATCGAAAGCAAAGTGATTCAATCGCTTCGTTGTGGGATTCGATCCCTTCAGATTTGACCGACACAATTAAATCTAATTTAGTGAAATTTGGTTATATGGAATTTGGGTCAAAGTTAAATAAAATATAAATCCAAATGGCTAGGCCCAAAGGCAGCAAAGCCCAAGTTCAGATGGTTGAACCAAAAAGTCTAAAAGACCCAAGCTCACATGTGAGTATTAACTATACATATTCAATAAATACAATAGAAATCCTAATTTATAACCACTAAAATACACAATAATTGAAAAAAAATACAAATGAAGGACGATCTCGTGTTTCCAAGGTATCAATCTCGAACTCGAGCTCCAAGTTCTTCAATTTCGCTCCAAAACATTCACAAAATCCGCAAATGCTCTCAATTAAGTCTAGAATCAAGATTATGGCAAAAATCCTCCAATTGGCCTCCATTAGGACAAAGAAGAAGCGAAAAATATATACTGCCCATCGACACAACGTTGTAACACTAGAGACAACATTGCAACATTGTCCAAAAACGTTGTCGTTTCTTGTTGCGTGCAAAGTTAGCATTGCAATGTTATAAGCAGTGTTGCAATGTTGCGGATGAAGTGCATCTCATTAACTTGTTCTAACGTTGCAATGTCATAGGGTAACATTGTAATGCTAGCTCTCAGATTTGCACATCAATTTGTGGTGTTTCAACACTATTTCAAGCGTTGTAACACTGTCTTCTCGACACCAATTGCTAGTGCATCAACTCTTTTCTTCTTCACTCTCCAAAGTGGCCAAAAATAGCACAAAAAATGGCTAGATACCCACTGATTTTTCTCTTTTAGTTTGGTTTCTACAAAATCAAGAGAAATAAGCATAAAAGCACGAAAAATCATAAAAAAAGTAGCTAAAATAATAAGAAATAAGATAGCATATTTTCATCCCATCAAATATCCCTTAATTAACTTTTATAGTCCCAAGCAAAACGAAACAAACTCCCTCTAAAAAGATAAATGTTTTAGAAAATTGCATGCATAAGTGACTCAATTCTCAAGTACTAAAAAATGGAATTGGAAACAAGGACAATAAAAATGAAAGTATGCTTAATTCATGAGCAATTTAAAAGAAACTTCGAACTCTTTGCGTGTATGTGTGCATAGCCTAAATTTGACTCGCCTACTAATTTATGGTAACTTTATGCTCTCCTCCATTCATTTTTTCCTACACTAGCTCAAAAGACTCAATTCAACTTCCTCACAATCAAGCAAGTATAACAAAGCTAGGTGCCTAAACTCTCCGAGTAATACTCCCCACATTTGGACAAATTATTCAATGAGGCCACCACAATGTGGTTGCCACATAATAACCGTTGGATATGGATCCAATAATTTTCATGCCCCCTCATATCCTTTTGATATAAATTCGAGGTACTTGTCTCTCTTCATCCAACGGTGAAAAACTGTCGCCCACATTGTAGCGGCCTCACTGAATAATTTCTCCCACACTTGTTTTTTATCACAATCAGGGACACTAGCTTTCACACAATTATTGTAGGGACCCTTATTCAAAGCACTCGCTCAGTGCATGATCTATCTTTGATCACGATAGTTGTAGCACTTTTTACTCTTGAATACTTAAACTCATGCAAGGATTTTTTTTCTTTAATCTTTTTAAGAACAAAACTCAAAATTCTGTTTTAGAGGCATATCTACATTTTTTTTCTTTTCTTTTCTCCTCAGCATAACATTACAAACTCTTAAATAAGTTCACTTATAAACAAAGCTTTAAGCATATTGGAGTGACAACAAACTTCTAAAAAACATAATGCTCCTAAATGTTCAACTTATCAAAACTTTGCTCCATGATAAAAAAATTGCAAAGAATTCAAGGAAAAAACTTTAAATTAACTAAAAATTTAGACATGCTTCAAATTCTATAAGTACGCAAAAACAATATATAGAAGAGCACTAAGCATGAAATTTCATACTCATTTCAGCATGCAACATCCTAAAACAACTCTATAGCACAGATTCTAAACAATAAAAATTTTAAAAAAATTCATTTATCCCCTCACACTTAAACACATATATTGTCTTCAATGTATAGACTACCTAACTAAGTAAGCATGCTTAAGGACAGTTAAAGAGATAAAGGAAAGAGTAATTCTGTTATGTAGTGCGAGAGCAACCTCGATTCAATCCTGATGAATTAGGTGTACTGTGAACGAAATTATTCTTCAACTCCTATGAATAACCAACCAAACAAAAACATGAGATCAAAATAAAACAAAAAAAACTAGGAATACAACTAAAAAGAAAGAAAATAAGGGAAAGAAGCTTGGGTTGCTTCCCAAGAAGCGTTTGTTTAACATCGTTATCTAGACGGGACTCGTATGGACTTTCAAGGTACGTAATAATTCTCCTATTTCTTCGACCCTCTCTTTGTAGAGTCAATGAAACATACCAATGCTAGTAAAAACACTAGCTTATCGTGGGACCCTGAAGCAAATTTTTTTTTTTTGTATTTTTAGATACATAGAAATAAAAATACGAAAAATCAAAATAAAAATACTTCGACACGAACTTGTGAGAATAAGAAGAAGAACATTCAAGAAAAAGAGAAAAATAAAAAGATATAAAGGCCTAACAACCTCAAACTTTAGATCTTGAACCGACTCTTCTAATAAATAAGGCTAATCTGTTCTCTCATACTCACTGACTCAATCGTGGTCTATTCTAAAACTCTCTAGTTCATCCCCTATCTCTATACTCCACTTTCTTGACTATTCGAATGATCTAAAATAAGAAGAAATAGGTTCCTGAAAAGCTATTAGTGAATTAGTGGTCAATTGACTCATTGAACAACCTAAAAAGTTGATCTTACTTCACTAACTTCCCTGGGTTTCAAGAGCCTCTTCCTTATTTCATCTAATTCTAACCTGTCAATTTCTAACTCCTCTATATACTATCTGATCATTCTTTCCAGGGAAGATTCTTCCTCTACTTGTGGTTTTTGAACATAATTAGGATATGGTTCATAGGTTCAAGAGTACTGATCATTATTATACATGAGATTTCCATAACTCATTGATTTAGTATGCTAATAATTAGGCTCTTGAAAATAATAAAACCAATAATCCTCACTAAATTGCTCACAATCAATAGAGGGATAACTACAAGGAAAATAACTAGAAGGTGGTGTTTGCTCTTTGGGCTTAGATTCTCTAAAGGCCCTCCCAAATCTATAGGAAGCCATCTAAATTATGAATAACACTACAACAAATTAGGGAAACAATGACAGACAGGAAAAAATGCACCTAGGTATTAATGACGGACGGAAAAAAATTTGCACACATTTTTTTTAAAAAAAGATATTGAAATAAAACGCTACAAAACTCGCACATCATCCGATTTTTACTTTTCATTTCGTGCCCACATTTTTTTTGCGTTCTCTCACTTTCTTTGTCACTCTCCCACTTTCTCACTGAACATCTCTTTCTCCCCGTCGAAACCCACTCTCTGTGTCGTTCTTCGATGGGTTGTCGTGGGTACCATTTTGTTCTCCGGTAGGTCGGTTGTCGTGGGTAACATTTTGCCAAGATCTCTTGCTGGAAATCGTGGCCTAAACAATGTGGGTTCAATAGATCTAGGGTTCGGTCTGCATTCGTCGGTCACTGTTTCGGTGTGGGTTCGCCGGTTCATCGGTCGCTTAGATCTTCAAATCACCGGAGCTTGACCGTGTGACTAAGATCTGCAGGTTCTTTTTTTTTTTTTTTTTTTGTAAAACTCTCAAATTCTTAGATCTAGATTGGTTGGATGCTGATAAATCTGGACCGTCGACCACATCCTTCGTCGGCGACCTCTGCACCGTCAACCACATCTTTCGTCGAGCTCACCGGAGCTAGCTTCGTAGGCGGTCTGCTTACTGAAATACACAAAAAAATCGTGGGTAAAAATTTTTCATTTTGTTTGTGTAGATCTAAAAAATTTGGTGTCCATTGTGTAGATCAGAAAGTTTCGTTTGTGTAGATATCTGAAAATTGTGGGTACTTATTTTTCCTTTTTGGATTGAATTTGTGTACATTGTTTGTTCTTGTGTAGATCTAAAAAAAATTTCATGAAACTATACATTTTCTCTCTTAATCCGTCTTCCAGTCTCATTCTTTCCATTCTCTTAATCCATCAAATTTTTTCGTTGAGCTCACCGAAGCTAACTTCTCTCTGTTTTTTTTTTTAAAACTATACATTTTCTCTCTTAATGCATCTTTCATTCTCCTTCTTTCCATTATGCTTTTTTCCTTTCATTTTGTAGGTTTAGTTTTTTTTTTCTTTAGACCATGAAAGTCAAGACTCAATAAGTTAGAATTTTTGTTCCTATTAGTGTTCTTAATTTTTTTTATTCTCGAAAGACCCATTTGCTTTGCTCTAACTTTCAAAATTTAGTGTTGTTTTTTTTTTTCTAAAGCTGAATTACGATAAGAAGATTAAATGAGGAAGAGGATTTGGTTTTGTCACAATTTCAAGTACAGGTTCAAGTAGTTGCTCAACAATTTAATTGCTATGTAAGTCATTACACTTTTCTTTGCACCTTATTGTTGTTCTATTGAGTTAGTCTAGTTCTTGACATTGATTAAAGATTCCGTTTTGAAGAATCCTAGTTTATGTTGGTGGAAAAATAAAGAATCACACACATATCCTTACTACTTAGTTTAATTTTTCTTTGTATGTCATTTTTATGTTTGCTCATTAACTTGGCCAGAATCATATACACATATCCTAGTTGCTCTCGTCGTTTTTTCAAGTCGTGGTGCCCTCTTTGAGTATGCTAACAACATGTAGACCAGAACACTATTACAATTTTTCCTGCTAGATTAATAATTATCACGATACAGGGGTGTTAGTAGAGTTTTCATGAATAGTATTCTCAACCTCATTATTATTAAAGTTTAGGCACTTGAAGATTTGATCCGAGTTTTTCATAGGAATACAGTTTTAACTAATCATGAATATAATTTGTAGTCGTTAGATTGTGGGCTTTTCGGGGGTGATCTTGTGTAGGACGCTGCGTGGTTGTGAGTGAAAATGGGTATTAATATTTTGTTGATTTTTGTTTTGAAAAGTTTTAGGTAAATCAATTGTGTTTTGTAACTTTGGTTACTTAGTTAAGATTTGGTGGTTCATTCCTTTTGAGAAGTAGTTCAATTCAAGTGTTTTTATTTATAAGTTTTGACTTTGTGTTGTTAAGAATGCTTCTATGAGCTAGTATTAGAATTTTGTGCATCAAGTGGTTTATTTGGCATATCATAACTTTATTATCCTTTTAATTTTATACTTTATGCAATCAAAATTACTAACAAAAGAAGTTAATCTCTCATGTTTAGGAAATCTTTGATTTTATCTTTGACCCCTTTTTTACTTTGAATTTGAAGGTTTAAAAAGGTGGATATCAATGGAGGAAATATTTGTCGAAAGCTCATTCGAGATTATCGAGTGGTTTTAAACTCATTCTTGATAAGGTAAATTTTCTGTTATGTACTTGGCTTGCATGTATTTCAATCTTTGGATGAGGTTTTTGAACTTTTGTTTATGTGACCTTATGTTGTTTCATTTTACTTAGTTGACAATCTTTATCTTATTTTACATGGTTGACAATCTTTGTTTTTATAATTTTTTTCAACTCTTGGATGAAGAGGCCTTTGATTTCTCAAGAGGAGAAATGACACAACAAAAGAATCTAAGGAGGTTAAACAATATTTGAATATGTAAATTGTTTGTATTCTTTCCTAATCTATTGGGTCCCGTCAAGTGTTGTTTTGCCATTCATTGTAGTTTCCTGTAAATTTTGTTCCAAATCATTATGCATGGTATATATATTAATTAATGTTAATTTTGTGCCATTCATTGTAGTTTAATGATTTGTTCGATTGGTTGAATGTACTAATTCGGTTGAAAATTCCTAAACAATGATGAGATTGAGCTTGGGTTGGCCCCAAATTGGCCTTGAGTCAATATATTTGCAATATTTCAGGTAATTAGTTATTAAATATTGTTGGTTAGCCATCGAGCTATCAACTTTTTTTTTAAAAAAAAATTATGAACTAAAATAATGACGGACAATGAGTTTAAAAAAAAAATTCCAAATATAAGTGACGCGTAATGCCCGTCATAACAAGTGACCGAGTTTTAATGACGGGCATTGCCCGTCATTAAAAATTACTTTTCATGACGGACATTGCCCGTCATTAAAAACTGGGTTCCAACCCACTTTTAATGACAGGCAAAACTTTTAATGATGGGCATTGCCCGTCATCAAAAACCGCCCGTCATTGTAACATACAATGACACTCGCATAGATGACGGGCGCGCGCCCGTCATTAAAACCCTTTTTTCTACTAGTGTAAAAAAACTAAAAATAGGCTTAATCAAACTCACTATGCAACCCACGAACAAAGAAGCAAGACTCAATCAAAAACAAAAACAAGAAAGAAAGGATAAACCTCTAAATTAAAGCAAGGAATTTCTCCACCATATTAATTAAATTAAAAATACACCAATCCTCAAAAATGACACCAAAAACTTGATCGATGTATTTTCAATTTACGCAAGCGCATGTGATCAAAGTAATAATAAAAAGATTTGTGAGTATCAAGTATTAAATCCACAAAGATTGGTTTTTAATTCAATTATGTACCACGAATAATTTTACTCTACTTTATTTAGAGAACAAAAAACAAGGTCAAAACACAGAGAAAATTATAACTAATCCTAGAGAGCAAAATAAATGGGAGACACAAATCGATGGGTAATTCTATGGGTGTTGATTTCATTCTTGGATGTTAATTTATTTAATTTAGCTAGCAATAGGCATAATCTAGTGTGCATTTCATAAATCTAGAAGCCTAAAGTCATGGAATCTCCTGTTGGTCTCCTCCAATCACACGTGTAATTAATTAAATTACATGTCCATCTCATTAATTAATTCTCGCCTGACATTACCACCCTTCACCACTAATCTATATAGATTAATTATTACTCATGTTGTTTGATAAAGCTCACATTTGACATATTTTTAGCTCTTTTTACTTAATCTATTTGAATAGTTGCATGCTTTTATATTTGTGAAATATAGAAAATTAATGAGAAAATAGTGAAAATTAGCTAAATGAGTGTTTTATGCTAAAAAATAAGAAATAAGAGGAAAAAGTTGATTTTTAATGAGTTTGGATGTTTTTGTATAGAAAAGGAGATTATAAGAATTGTGATTACAATTGCAACAGCAATTCTGCCTGAGACAGAATCTTGAAAACTGCTAGAGTTGTGATTACAATTGCAATGACAATTCCGCTTGGGTAAAAAATCTGAAAAAATCGAGGAAATTTGGAAATTTGATTTTCTTATATTATTTGAAGATTCTCTCCACTATTTGGGCTCCATAAAAATCCCATTCGTTCCTTGGATATTCATAGAGAAACTCCTAACACTTTGTAGCTATAAATAAGAAGATTCAAGCCACAAAAAATGAGTCCACAAACATCCACTACCACCGCAATACCCATTAAATTTTCTTCACTTATAGTTTTCTATTTTTTCAACTTTAAGAGAAACAATGTCGTCCCTGAAAAGCTTCTACATTCCCTTATAATCGCACTTCTAGTTTCTATTTAGTTCTTTGAATTCTAGCACTCAAACTTCTATTGATTACATTTAGTTTACATTTAGTTTACCATTGGTTGTCTTCTACTTTAGTTCTTCAATTTACATCAAGGTTAGCTTTAATAATGTTTAATATTCTTTCTTCAAAGTTCTTTCTTTATTAAATTCCTTTACACTTTAATTTTAGTTTTTTCTTCCTTTAAAAGTTAGAATGTATTTTCTTTTATTTAATATTTTGTTATTTATTTTCTCCATCATGAGCTAATTCCATCATTGAGATTTGAATATGCAGATGTCCTAAGAATTAGAAGCAGAGCCTAAGATGTAAATGATGGGATTGAATCTCGCAACGGAAGCGATGCGAATTGCGATGCCCCATTGTGTTACTCGAAAAGCTACTTAAAATTGAACATACAACACTTGTACACTAGATTAAACATAAGGAAGAAGGAAAGTTTACATCAAGTAAATACCTCTTGAAGAACAACTTTTTTCTCGTGTTCCTTCTCCCGGATCTGGCAACGATCTCAACGATCTCTCGATCACCTGTTCTCGAACCAAAAACAAAGACACCTCCAAAAGGGCTTTTCGGTTGTTTCCGACAAATGAGGGAGGAAGGTGAGTTCCCTTTTGGATTTTGGGTGTTGAGAGAGTAGAGCGGATTTGAGAGAACTCTTGAGAGCTTCTTGGTGAGAAATCCAAAAAATGAACTAATAGACCAAGGAATGCTTCTTCAAGCATCATTTTATAATGCTATGAGGTGGAGACAAATTCTCCACCTATTCACCATTTAACCATAAATTATATAATATGCAAATCATATTTGCATAATTATATAGTATAAGGTATCACATACCTTATTATGCAAATCACATTTGTATAATGTGGAATTAAAATTGAATCACATTCAATTTTATACATCTCTCAAATCAATTTCCCCAACTATGCCTTAATTCCATAATTAGGCTATAGTATAGTTTAATATAAGTCACATTCACATCAAACTATATATTATATCAATTATATCTCATATAATTGACATAAGTACCATTTATGTGAATTTGAATACTTCAAATTCACTCTAAATTTTATACCCTCATAAATTCCATAATTGAGCCAACCGAGAGACCTAATGGACCTACAGATCATGAGTTCCAATGATCCGAGATTGACTGACCAAACTCTTTGATCCCGTTAATCAACATTCATTAACTACGGGGTCACTCCACCATAGACCCATAGTTGCACTATCCTCACTGTAGGACAAGTTGTGCCCATCGATATAACCAATGCTCATGAATCAACCATTTACAGGTCGTTCGTAGTCACAACTAGGTCAAATTATCGTTTTACCCCTATGCCTACCTCTTGCACCTTAAGTACCACTGATCCTCTAATGAACAACTTGTAAGGAATGGAAATCCCACAGCAGAAGACGTCGTGAAACGTCATTGACTCGTTGTGCAACACATTTCTTAAAACTGGACTAATCTCATTAATTCTAGGCTAAACATGCTCTAAGATTGAAGAAAACAGAAAGTGAAAGGTACACTAACCTCTTGAAGAACTGTTCTTCACTGCTTTCTTCTTCGGTCACGAACTCATTCGTACCAATGACCTCTACAACAACGATCCTCGAACCAAACAGTTGGACACCTCCAAAAGAGTTTCTCGGTTGTTCTCGGTAGGTTGAGTGAGAGAATGTGGGACTCCCTTTGGTTTGGGTGAGGAGAATGTGTAGAGAGAATTCTTTGAGAGAGAAGAGAGTTCTTGGATCAAAATCCAAAAAACGAGACTATTCCTTGCAATAGACTTCTCATCAAACCTCTAAATAATGGTGAGTGGTGGAGTTAAAATCTCCACAAATTCACCATTTTACCACAACCTTATTTATTTACAACAAAGAATATTACAAACTACACGAGATTAGGGCATACACCCCAACAAATTCTCATTTGAACTAAGCTAGTGAAGTACAAAATACATTTCTCAAATGTACAATAATACATAAAGTAATACAATAAATTAGGGCATTGAATACCCTTTACAATGCTACTACTTGACCTAGTTAGGAAGCACTCGAAGACCTAGACTCTCTCGGTGACCCTCAAACACCTTAGCCGTGAGGGCATTTGTAAATGGATCAACAACGTTGTGCTCTGAAGCTACCTGCGTGACTGTCACGTCTCCGCAGTGCACAATCTCCCGTATCAGGTGATACTTACGCTCAACATGCTTGCCCCTCTTATTGAAGAGAATTGGAATTTCCCGCAGCGGAAGACGTTATGAAAGGTCGTTGTTTCGTTGTGTAATTTCTATCTTAAAATTGAATTAATCTAATTATTCTAGGCTAAACATGCATTTTACAAGAAGAAAACAGAAAGTAAAGATACTTACTTGTTGAAGAACTCTTCTTCGATGTTTCCTTCTCCGGTCACGAACTACTTCGTACCAACGATCTCTACAACACGATCTCTCGA
Source organism: Trichosanthes cucumerina (assembly GCA_036507285.1). Classification (NCBI taxonomy): domain Eukaryota; kingdom Viridiplantae; phylum Streptophyta; class Magnoliopsida; order Cucurbitales; family Cucurbitaceae; genus Trichosanthes; species Trichosanthes cucumerina. The sequence goes on from CM071841.1 coordinate 22,727,392, forward strand.
ACCGAACAATAGTGACACTTCCAAAGGGTATTCTCGATTGTTCTCGGTAGATTGAGGGAGAGTGAGTGGGACTCCATTTGGTTTTGGGTGAGGAGAATTGTAGAGAGAAAATTAAGCGAGTTTGAGAGAAGATGTCTTTCACTTTGGAATGAAAATCCAAAAAATGAGACCAGTGACTACCAAAGGCTTCTCACCAAACCTTTATATAATGGTGAGAGGTGGAGTTGAAATCTCCACCAATTCACCATTTTAACACAACTTTATAATATGCAAATCATATTTGCATATTACATATAATAAGGAATCTCATACCCTATTATGCAAATCTCATTTGTATAATTGTGGAATTTTAAATTGAATCACATTCGATTTAATTTCTCTCAATTCAATTTCTCAAATTAGCACTAATTAATCAATTAAGCTAACCTATAGTTTACCATGAATCTCATTCACATAAAACTATATATTATGTCAACTATATCACATATAAATGACATCAATACCTAATTAATGATTTTGAACACTTCAAATCCACACCAAACTGTAAACCCTCAATTTATCCAGTTTGAGCCAACCGAGGGACCTAATGGACCTACAGATGACAAGCTCCAATGATCCAAGATTAACCTGTCAAACTCTTTGACCCAGTTATTCAACATTCATTAGCTATGGTAACACTCCACTAAAGCTCATAACTGCACTTCCATAACTGTAGGACAAGTTGTGTCCATCGATATAACCAATGTCCGTGAGTCGTCCCTTCACAGGTTGTTTGTAGTCCAGCTGGGTCACCCCTGTGTCTACCTATTGCTCCTTAAGTCTCATTGCTCCTCTATTGAACAACTATGTTGCATGATCTAACCATAAACACTTAGGGGAACAACCCCTCTAGTTTCCCTAATTCGGGAACTAGTGAATTCCATTTTGCATTGTCAAGTTCCCAGCTCCCCACGTGCCCCTGAGAAGATAGGCATATTGGGCGAGCAACTGTGGCCACCCTCACCCGTACTAGTCAAACGACAGACCCCTGCAGACAGGAGTCCGTAACACGCTCAGGATTAAGGATGAGTCACTAATGGTCATCTACGAATTTATTAGTCCTATACTGTTAACAATGTTACATCAGTAAGTTTAATAATTCACAGTCTGGTCTTGTACAATCTCATTGCACAGGATGCCCCCACTCGCATGTCAACCATATGAACGAGCTAGATCACCTCGTTTGCATCTAATACAAAGTGGGCCGCATCCACAACATACCCGGGATTAGGTCTCCAACCTTATCCGTATATTGTAGACCATTCGGGTCATTAACTCGAACGTGATCCTCCCTGTGTGTCCACTACACACCGTTCAAGTTCTAGTTCTCTCATAATACAATGACCCTAGAGCTTAGTTTATTAGATTAAGTTTATAAATATGCAAGACACAAAGTATTGAAAAAATAACTCTTATTTATTTCAACATTGAATATTACAAACTTACACGAGATTAGGGCATATATCCCAATCATTATGACTCCGAGGTTCTCTCGTGTTGGCTACTGCACCACTGTTATCACAAAACAGGGTCACTAGCAAGTTCATATTTGGAGCAACTTCCAAATCCACCATGAACTTCCTAAGCCAAACAACTTCCTTTGGAGCTTCACAAGCTGCAACATACTCGGCTTCCATCGTGGAATCAACGATGCATCCCTGCTTGATGCTTCGCCACACTACAACTCCTCCATGCTTTAACACTCATCGGACCACACTACATCCCTGCTTGATGCTTCGCCACACTACAGCTCCTCCATGCTTCACTTGCGAATCTATACCGGTAAAGAGTTTTCTTCTAACTCGCTTAGAAGTCCACTCTTCACTAGTCTCTCAATCCTATTGAGATTTATGTGGCCTAACCTTAGATGCCAAAAATGGACATTTTTTTTAGGAGAAACTTTCATTCTTTTAGTTCGTGTTTCAACCGTTTTAAATAATTCAGTATTCAAAACACTTTTGACCGAATTTAGGTTTTAAAACGTATAGATTCGCAAGTGAAGCTGAACATAACAAGTTTCATTTGAAAGAAATAAACGCTTTATTTAATTCAAAAGTAACAGAAATACAATGTTCAATAAGGCAGGAAATGGAAACAAGGTTTCTTGTAAACCCTGACACTATGTACAAATTATCTAATAATAAGTACTTCCCGCCAAAAAAGAGCTTCGCCATGTCGACCGTTGCAGGAGAGACAACCTCTCTGGATCCAACCCATAGTGTTATCTCACCCTATCGCAACTACTGCCAGGAACTAATTCCCTGGAAAGAAGAACAAACATGGTTAGTGGCGCCTTAATCTAGTATCTAGGCAGAGTCATTACTCGCCATTAAACAGGTTTTAGTTACAAGTAAATCACATATACCTTCTTTCTTCCTATCGGCAAGGAATTTGGGACAATTTCTCTTCCAGTGACCATCTCCGTTGCAGTGGAAAAACTTTCCTTTCTCCGAAAATTTCTTGACCTTTTTGCCCTTCTAGGCGGCAGCACAGTCAACTTTTCCCTTCTTCAACTTCTTCTTCTTCCCTTTCGGGCTTGAAGAACCTACAGATTTTGTCCCAGAGGTCGAAACCCTGTGATAGGACCTGAAGGCAACATTTGCGTCAGCTTTCGGTCCCCTAATCCTCATCAAGGACTGGAAGTTCTGTTGTTCGTTGAGTAGGGTGGTCAGAGTGTAGCTAATTTGTTCATAATAGCATAGCTACGAAACTGAAGGAAACTCTTCGGAAGAGTCTCCAAAATAAAGCTGACCTGGCTCGACTCGTCGATCGAAGCCCCATTCATCTCTGTCAGATTAAAGTGGGTCATCATGTCCGAACGTGTTCACGGACAGGCACCCCTCCTTCATCCTAACATTGTAAACGTGTTTGAGGGAATCGTGTCGGACCTGAAAGGACTGTTGTCCAAACATTTCCTGCAGAGACTCCATGATCTCATTAGTGGTGATCATCACCTCATGCTTATTTGCCAAAACTTGAGATAAGCTGAAAATTATGTAGACCTTGGCCTTTTTATTGGCCCTGATCTACCGATCGTACGCACAAACACTTCGCAATGCGATTGAGCCCGACACCTGAGGACACTCCTCAGTGAGCACACACTTTAGGTCGCGAGTTACCAAAATCATGTTGATATTATTCTTCCACGTCTGATAATTATCTCCTACGAGTTTATCAGAAGCTAAAAGAGCGACAATTGAACTAGACATTTTGTTTGCTGAAAATAAGAAAAAATTTGTATTAGTCTCGCAAAAACTTTGAAAATCCAATCATGTTTTAGCAAATTTTATCCTATGATCCCTAGGTCATTAAAAATTGCAATGATACCCTAAAGGTTTAGAATGACCGCCATCGAAGGGTGAACAGAAACACTTCTCCTCTGGTACGAGACTTTCTCGACCAGACCCTAAGACTAGAATAACTCTTATTCCATTAGACATCGAGTTACCATTATTCGATCTGAATCCATTAACTCTTAATGAATCCCGTGAGTGTCACCCTCTATCTTTAAATTTCCAAGTGTCCGTCCAAACAATAACCACCGAAGGGTGAATGTTGGGTATAATTTTAATGATGCAATACCGCTAGTGTACGGGTCAAGTTTTAGTATAGTGATTTGAGAGTCCAAGTATCGTCCTCGGGAATGGGTTTCTAGATTAATTAATTATCAAGAGACTAATTCTCAATTTTAGCTAAAGAAACATAACATGGATAAGTGATTGAAAGTAAAGACAAACAACAAACACGTGGAGACACGAATTTATAGATTTAGAGGATAATTGACTTCACAAGTTAATAACTTAATTAACACATGCAATGAACTAATGTGATGAATTTATAAACAAGAAGCAAGATACTCAAGAAAACCTCTCGATTCTTAGTGAGTCTCGCACATGCAATAAATTCTATAGTCTCCATATGAACCTATAACATGCACGACATTAAGCAACTTCTTTATGTGTTTCTCTTAGACTTCTAGATCATTCTCATGCCAGACTCCTAAGGGTTTTGACAACTTTGCTCAATTCAAGTTTTATCTCTCGAGTTCACTTAAACCAACAATATCAAGAGTTAAAGAATGAATTGCCAAAAATAAGAACAAAACATGCTTCAATACATAACAATTAAGTCTTAACAAGCAAATCAAATCCGAATTACTATATCTAGCTACTCTAAATCACATGAAAACCAAGCTAAATGTGCGGAAAATGTCTTAAAACGGTATTACAATCTGAAAGAAAAGGAAATTAAACTTATGTGTTGATGCCGGTTCTTCGTCTCCGAGCTCCCGTCTTCGATCCCGAACTTCCACGAACGCTTTGGCTCCCAAGAATGCTCTCTTTTCTCTTCTTACAGAGGGTATTTCGAAATTAGGGTGAATTCTTTATCAAACTCGGCTCCCCTTTGCAAGAGAATGTAAGGATGTATTTATAGGCATCAACGGTACAACGTTGCAACACTAGGGATAGCGTTGCAACGCTGTACCCTAACCGCGTGGTATATATGGAAATAGTCGATGACATTGCAATGCTTAGGGCAACGTTGCAACGCCGCTACCCTAACGCGTGCGCCTCTTTATCGAAGTAGCATTGCGACGCTGCAAGGCAGTGTTGCAACGCTACCCGCACGGATCTTCATATGCGCCTTCTTATCGAGATAGCGTTGTGATGCTGCAAGGCAGCGTTGGAACGCTATCGCCAGTGGCCTTTCATGCCTCAAAACAGCACGCTCGACGTTGCAATGCCATCACCTCGGGTTCTTTGGCTTGGGTTGGTTCTTCTACTTCCAAATGATATTATTTTTAGCTCCAAATAGCCTCCTTTCGATCCCGAGTGATCTAAAATGTCTTCAATTGTCTTGTTTGAGCTCTTTACCTGAAATTCAATGATTTAAACACATTAAAACCTTGAAATTATCATAAAACTAGTAATGATTAAGCCTAAGGATAACACATTTTGTGTGGTATTAGTGAAGAACGAAGGAAAACCAACAAGGAAATTGTATCCATTTCGGGAATTCACGGTATTCCGACTCCCATGATCAAGGCCCTCTGAAGGGATTGTCTGGTTCAGGCCAAACTAGCAGGCAGGTCATAGGCGTCTCACGATGCGAATCGATAAAAGAGACCATGGGTCCCATTTTCACATATCCCGCTTCCACTCACTATAAGTTCTCTCTCCATTCACGTTGATATTTACCCATACAAATACCATCTGAAGGGGGACGTTCCCATTTGCGCCACGAGGCCGAGTATGGATCTCTCGGTGTGAACTTAACGGAGATTTGTGGTCGGAGAATTAGATGTATCTCATACACTTTATTTTCTCCCACTCAACACTTTAAGTTAATCGGGATTGACCTAGATAAACCGACTATGCTTTACCTAAGTCTACCAATATAACACTTATATTGGATTAACCTAAGTCTATAATCAAATTATTAACTTAGGTCTATGTGAGTAATTTAATTAACTTTTAATTAAACACCACTCATGAGAATATAACCTATGAATCTTCGGATCAAATTCATTCCTAAGTCGGTTATGAGGTAGGGGTCTTCCACAAAGAGTCGCTTAAATACCCAAACCTTAAACATAACCTTCCTTAGATAGAGTTACTAATTAGTCACCATTCATAAGTCATATTTGATTTCCTAATTTTAATCTTATTAGAACTAGAAAACCTAAGTCTAATTATTCAAGTTCTAAACAATTTAAAATTAATAATTAACTTATGTTACATGCATTTCTATGTTATAGTGCTTGATCATTCATCACAAGAATAATAAACTATATAACATACATTCATCACATGAATAAATGCATGTCAATGCTTTTAATCTAAGAAATATAACACTTATATTAATTAAATTAAAAAACATACATTATATTCTAACTCTTATAATATAATCTTATCATGCATACTATATATTAATACTCTTATAATATAAATATGATGCATGAAATGTTTAACCTAAGGTGAGATTTTAATCTATATGACATACATTATGCACCTAGAATAATAAATTTCATACATCACATTCATAAAATTAATTAAATAGCAATATTGGACCGTTTGTGGCACCTTATGGACATTAATTAAATTATTTAATTTTAATATAACATTTATTTTAATATTAATTAATAAAATTAATAAATATATACATTTTATATAATAAAATGAAAAAACGGTTGCCAGCACGACTCGAACCGCCGCACTCCAGCCCCTCTCTGCCATTACGCGCGAAATCTCGCGAACTGCTCCACTACGCTTGCAGCGTTGCAATGCCGTGGCCAGCATTGCAACACCCAACATAAAGCTCCGCGCGCTCAACGCCCCAGCGTTGCAACACAACTCTTTGCGTCGCAATGCTGCTCTGCAGCACAATATCCATCCATGCAGACGGCGTCGGCGTCTCAACGCCATCGACAAAACATCAAACACCTTTGCTGTTCTTCGTCGTTTTTCACCCGTTTCTGCTCCGATTTTTTCACAACAACTCTTTTCACGAATGACTCGGACTTACAAACTCGATTTACATACAATTTGCCCAAAAACAACGGGCGCTTACATTGATCTCATCAACGAATTTAATGTAAATCTAACTAGTGCCGAAACGAAACATCCAATATGCAAACCACAATTTCATCTCATGAATTTGATACAAAACCCACCTAATTTTAAGAAAAACATATTGCAAAATGAAGAAGCCAACGATTGGCTCTGATACCAATTGAAGGGATTGAAATTCCCGCAGCAGAAACGACTTTGAATGTCGTGGTGTTCGTTGTGAAAATTGTTTCTTAGAATTGAACTAAACTCTTTAATTCTAGGCTAAACATGTAATTAGAAGAAGGAAAAATAGTAAAGTAAAATACTTACTTGTTGAAGAACACTTCTTTGCCAATTCCTTCTCCGATCTCGATCTCTTATGTTCCAACGATCTCACAAACCAGAAAGTTTGGACGCCTCCAAATCGATCTTCTCGATTGTTCTCGATCGATTGAGGGAGAGTGGTGGAACTCCCTTTGGTTTGGGTGGAGAAATTTTCTAGAGAGAATTTGAGAGATGAGAGAGAGCTCTTTGGATGGAATTCCAAAAATAAGCAAGTGATCTACAAAGCCTTCTTGCAAAGGCCCTTATATAATGGTGAGATGTGAAGTTGAAATCTCCACTAAATTACCATTTTACCACAACCTTATGTTATGCAAATCATATTTGCATAAAACATATAATAAGGTATCTCATATCTTATTATACAAATCACATTTGTATAATTGTGGAATTTTAAATTGAATCACATTCAATTTAATTTCTCTCAATCCAATTTCTCAAAATTAGCACTAATTAATCAATTAGGCTAACCTATAGTTTATTATGAATCTCATTCACATTAAACTATGTATTATGTCAATCATATCTCATATAAATGACATAAATACCTTTTTAATGTATTTGAACACTTCATATCCACATCAAACTATAAACTCTCAATTTATCCAGTTTGAGCCAACCAAGGGACCTAATGGACCTACAGATGACGAGATGCAATGATTCGAGATTAACCTGTCAAACTCTTTGACCCAGTTATTCAACATTCATTAGCTACGGTAACACTCCACTAAAGCCCGTAGCTGCACTCCCATCACTGTAGAAAAAGTTGTGTCCATTGATATAACCAATGCCCGTTAGTCGACCCTTCACAAGTTGTTCGTAGACACTAGTGGGTCAAATTACCGTTTTACCCCTGTGTCTACCTCTTGCTCCTTAAGTTCCACTGCTCCTCTAATGAACAACTACGTTGCATGGTCTGACCTTGAACAACATCCCTCTCCGCCCAGTGAGAGGGTGGGCGCCCGTTGTCCAAGCCCTGGAGACAACACTTAAGGAAACAACCCCTCTAGTTTTCCTAATTCGGAAACGAGTGAATTCCATCTCGCGTAGTCAAGTTCCCAGCTCCCCATGTGGTCCTGTCCCTGAGAAGATAGGTGATAGCACACAATCCTTAGGCTTGATTATTGCTAGTTTTATGATAATTTCAGGGATGTGTTTAAATCACTCAATTTCAAGTTAAGAGCTTAAACATGACAACTGGAGACATTTTAGATCACTCGGGATTGAAAAGAGGCTTTTTGGAGCTAAAAATAATATCATTTGGAAGAAAAAGGATCATTCCAAGCTCGAGGTGATGGCGTTGCAACGCTGTCCCTAGCATCGCAACGCCGAGCGTACTGCTTTGATGCATTGAAGGCCTATGCAGGTAGCGCTGCAACGCTGCCTTAGGGCGTTGCAACACTATCTCGATAAGGGAACAAGCATGAAGAACCGTGGCGAGGGCGTTGCAACGCTGCCCTCAGCGTTACCACGCCATCGAGACATTCTATATATGCCAGCCGCCTAGGGCACAACGTTGCAACACTGCCCCTAGCGTTGCAATGTTGTGCCGATTGTGCCTATAAATAGAACCTTATGTCTTCTTGCAAAGGGAGCCGAAATTGATAGAGATTTCACCCTAATTTCGAAATACACTCTGTAAGAAGAGAAAGGGGAGCAATTCTTGGGAGCCAAAGCATTCGTGGAGGTTCGAGATCGAGACGGGAGCTCGAAGACGAAGGACCGACATCGACACATAAGTTTAATTTATTTTTCTTTTAGTTTGTAACAACGTTTTAAGACGTTTGCTACACTTTTACTTTGGTTTTTTTGTGATTTAGAGTAGCTAAATGTTGTAGTTAGGATTTGATTTGCATGTTAAGACTTGTTTGCCATGTATTGAATTATGTTTTGACATTTATTTTTGGCAATTCGTTCTTCAATTCACTGATTTTGTTTGTTTAATTGGACTCGAGAGATAAAGCTTACATTAGAGCAAAGTTGTCAAAACGCTTAGAAGTCTGGCATAAGAATAACCTAGAAGTCGAAGGGAAACACATAAAGAAGTTGCTTAATGTCGTGCATGTTGTAGGTTCATATGGAGACTATAGAATTTACTGCATGTGCGAGGCTCACTAAGAACCGAGAGATTTTCTTGAGTAATTTACTTCTTGTTTATGAATTCATCACATTAGTTCTTAAGTCATTAACTTGTGAAGTCACTTTCCTCAAAATCTATCAATTCATGTCTCCAGGTGTTTGTTTGTCTTTAATCTTTGTTTCACCACCTATTTATGTTATGTTACTTTAGCTAAAATTGAGAATTAGTATCTTGGTAATTAATTAATCTAGAGACCCATTCCTGAGTACGATACTTGGACTCTTAAATCACTATACTAAAACTTGACCCGTACACTTGCGGTATTGCACATTATAATTATAAGCAACAATAGGCATATTGGATGAGTAACTGTGACCACCCTCACCCGTACTGTTAACGGTGTTACATCAGTAGGTCTAATAATTCACGGTCCGGTCTTGTACAATCTCATTGCACAGGATGCCCCCACTCGCATGTCAACCACATGAACGAGTTGGATCACCTCGTTTGTATCTAATACAAAGCGGGTCGCATCCACAACGTATCCAGGATTAGGTCTCCAACCCTATCTGTATACTGTAGACCGTTTGGGTCATTAACTCGAACGTGATCCTCCCTGTCTGTCCACTACACACCGTTCAAGTTCTAGTTCTCTCATAATTCAATGATCTTGGAGCTTAGTTCATTGGATTAAGTTTGTAAATATGAGAGACACAAAGTGATGAAAACATAACTCTTATTTATTTCAACAAGGAATGTTACAAACATATACGAGATTAGGACATACATCCCAATCCCGTAAGGATCAAATCCCCACTTCCATACACAAGGCTTTAGTTCCTCGTTCTCCTAAGATACTTGAGGATTGCCTTAACGGTTGTCCAGCGATCTAATCCTTGATTGGATTGATAACTACTGACAATCCCAACTGCATAACAGATGTTGGGCCTAGTACACAACATGGCATACATTAGGCTCCGTACAACTTAAACATAAGGGATTCATCTCATATCCTCAACCTCTTGAGCCGTCTTAGGACATTGCTCCTTATACAGGTGAACCCCATGCATGAAAGGCAGCAAGGCCTTCTTGGAGTTCTGCATCTTATACCTAGACAACATCTTGTCAATGTAAGATGCTTGAGACATGGCTAGCATTCTGTTCTTCCGGTTCTGGACTATCTGGATACCTAGAACATACTGAGCTTCTCCCAAATCTTTCATTTGGAATTGCGAAGCCAACCATTCCTTAATGTTAGTAAGGAATCCTACATCATTCCCAATGAGTAGGATATCATCCACGTACAATATCAGAAAAGCGACATTGCTGTTGATGATTTTCTTGTAGACACAAGACTCATCAACATTCTGATTACAACCATAAGATTTGATAGCCTCATCAAACCTTATATTCCAAACATTGAGGCTTGTTTCAGTCCATAAATAAACCTTTTAGGCCGGCAAACCTTTTTCTCTTGGCTTTGGGCAATGAACCCTTTGGGCTGGTCCATGTAGATGGTCTCGTCAAGATTGTCATTCTTCATAGTCATAATATGCGACAATGACCAGAAGGATCCTGATAGACTCTACCATGGCAACAGAAGAAAAGGTTTCCTCACAGTCAACCCCTTCAACCTTGGTAAACCCCTTTGCCACTAGTCTGGCTTTGAAGGTCTGCACCTTCCTATCTACGCCACATTTACGCTTGTAGATCCACTTACAACCAATAGGTTTAACCTCATTCGGTTGGTCCACAAGCTCCCAGATGAAATTGAAGTACATCGACTCCATTCCCTTGTCCATAGCTTTAATCCATTCGTCTTTGTCAACGTCAGCCATTTTCTGATCATAGGTCAATGGATCCTCGTAGTCATCATCAGAGGTGACGATTTGGGTTTCAGCTAAACCCATGTAACGTTCAGGCTGTCTCACAACCCTCCCACTACATCGGGGAATTCTCAACTCTTGAAAACGGACTTAACTAGACGAGCTAGGATCAACAACACTTGTTGATGTACTAGCCTCATCAACAACTCTTGCTGATGTACTGTCATTTCATTTAACACTATCTTAGTCCTTCATAAGTGATCCCTGATGTGGTACTCCTCAAGCAATGTAGCGTTTGTCGACCCAAGCACCCTATTGTCCTTAGGATCGAAAAATATACCACCCCTAGTCTCTTTTGGGTAACCTTCAAAGAGGCACAACTTTGAACGGGGTTCCAACTTCTTCGAATTTAACACCAGCACATGGGTCGGGCATCCCCAAATTCTGAAATGACGTAAACAACCTTTACGACCATTCCATAGTTCAAAAGGTATTTCAGAAACACTCTTTGACGGAACGTTGTTCAAAATGTATACTGCAGTCTCCACTGCGTATCCCCAAAAAGAATCAGGGAGACGAGCATAGCTCATCATCGACCGAACCTTGTCCAACATAGTTATGTTTTTCCTCTCTGATACACCATTCTGGTATGGCATACCGGGTGCCGAGAGTTAGGATGTAATTCCATGTTCTATCATATAGTATTGGATTGAATGTCCATGTACTCTCCACCTCGATCCGATCGAAGCGTTTTAATTATTTTACCTAACAGGTTCTCAACCTCAGTCTTATATTCCTTAAACTTTTCAAGAGTCTCAGACTTCCTGTGCATTAGGTAAACATACCCATACCTCGAATAGTCATCTATGAAAGATACAAAGTATCCGTAACCTTCTCGTGCTTTAACATTCATCGGACCACAAAGGGCAGAATGTATAAGCTCAAGAGGCTCTTTGGCTCTATATCCTTTTCCACTAAAAGAACATTTAGTCATTTTGCTTTCAAGGCAAAACTCACAAACCTGTAAAGAGTTTTCTTCCAACTCGCTTAGAAATCCACTCTTCACTAGTCTCTCAATCCTATTGACATTTATGTGGCCTAACCTTAGATGCCAAAGATGGACATTTTCTTTTGGAGAAACTTTTATTCTTTTAGTTTGTGTTTCAACCGTTTTAAATAATTCAGTATTCAAAACCCTTTGACCGAATTAGGCGTTAAAACGTAAAGATTACTCTCAAGTGAAACAGAACACAAAAAATTTCTATTTCGAGAAATAAACGATTTATTGCCAAAAAATGAAACAAAAATACAATGTTCTAATAGGCAGGAAACAGAAACTAGGTTTCTAGCAAACCCTGGTACTATGTACAAATTATCTAATAATAAGTAATTCTTGCCAAAATATAGTTTCACTGTGCCGACCGCTGCAGCAGAGACAACCTCCCCGAATCCAACCTGTAGCGTTATCTCACCCTCTTGCAGCCGCTGCCAGGAACTAATTCCCTGAAAAAAAGAACAAACATGGTTAGTGGCGCTTGAATCCAATATCCAGGCAGAGTCACTACTCTCCACTAAACAGGTTTCTGTAACAAGTAAATCACATTTACCTTCTTTCTTCTTGTTGGCAAGGAACTTGGGACAATTCCTCTTCCAGTGACTGCCCTTGTTGCAGTGGAAACACTTTCCTTTCTCCACAACCTCCTTGACCCTTTTGCTCTTCTGGGCGGCCGCGCGGTCAGCTTTACCCTTCCTTAATTTATTCTTCTTCCCTTTCGGGCCTGAAGAACCTGCAGATTTAGTACCAGAGGTCGAATCCCTGTGATAGGATCTGAAGGAAACATTTGTCTCAGCTTCCGGTCCCCTGACTCGCATCAGAGACTGGAAGTTATGCAGTTCATTGAGTAAGGAGGTTAGTGTGTAGCTAATCTTGTTCATAACAACGTTGGTACGAAACTGAAGAAACTTTTCGGAAGAGTCTCCATGATAAAGCTAACCTGGCTCGACTCGTCGATCGAAACATCGTTCATCTCTGCCAAGTTAATATGAGTCATCATATCCAGAACATGTTCCCGGACCGACGTTCCCTCATTCATCCTTGCATTGAAGACGTGTTTGAGGCATTGTGTCAGACCTGAAAGGGTTGTTGTCCAAACATGTCCTGCAACGACTGCATGATCTCCTTCGCGTGACCATAACCTCATGCTTCTTTGCCAAGACTTCAAGCTGACAATTATGTAGACCTTGGCTTTTTCGTTAGCCTTGATCCACTGATCATACACATCACGAACACTTCGTGATGCAGTCGAGCTCGACACTTAAGGACACTCCTCAGTGAGCACTAACTTAAGGTCGTCAGTTACCAGCATAGTGTGAATATTGTTCTTCGACGTTTTCTAATTGTCGCCACTAACTTATCCGAAGCTAAAAGAGCAATTATAACGTTTGACATTTTTATTGCTAAAAAAGAAAAACTTTGTATTAGTCTCGCAAAAACTTTGAAAATCCAATCAGGTTTTAGCAAATTTTATTCTATGATCCCTAGGTCATTAAAAATTGCAATGATACCCCAAAGGTTTAGAATGTCCGCCACCGAAGGGTAGACAAAATCACTCCTCCTCTAGGACGAGACCTTCTCGACCATACTCTAACATAAGATTAATTCTTATTCCATTAGGCATTTAGCTACCATTATTCGGTCTGAATCCATTAACTCTTAATGAATCCTGTGAGTGTCACCCTCTATCTTTAAATTTCATAGTATCCATCCAAACAATAGCCACCGAAGGGTGAACTATGAAGGAAAACCAACAAGGAAATCGTATCCCTTTCGAGAATTCACGGTGTTTCGACTCCCATGATCAAGGTCCTCCGAAGGGATTGCCTAGTCATGACCAAACTAGCAGGTGGATCATAGGCGTCTCACGGTGTGAATCGATAAAAGAGACCGTGGGTCCCGTTTTCACAGGTCCCGCTCCCACTCACTATAAGTACTCTCTCCATTTACGTTGAATATTGACCCATACAAATACCATCAGAAGGAGATTGCGCCATGAGACCGAGTATGGATCTCACGGTGTGAACTTAACAAAGATTTGCGGATGGAAAATTAAATGTATCTCATACAGTTTATTTCCTCTCACTCAACACTTTAGAATGACGGGATGACCTAAATAAACCAACTATTATTTACCTAAGTCTACCAATATAACACTTATATTCGATTAGCCTAAGTCTATAATCATATTATTAACTTAGATCTATATGAGTAATTTAATTAATACATAATTAAAAATACTCACGAGAATATAACCTATGAATCTCCGGACCAAATTCACTCCTAGGTCGGTTACTAGGTAGGGCTGTTCCGCAAAGCGTTAGCTTAAATACCCCAACCTTAGACAAAACCTTCCTTAGACAGAGTTACTAGTCCATCACCATTCATATGTCATATTGGATTTCCTAATTCTAATCTTATTAGAACTAGAAAACCTAAGTCTAATTATTCTAGTTCTAAACCATTTAAAACTAAGAATTAACTTAGGTTACATGCATTTCTATGTTATTTTGCTTGATCATTCATCACATGAATAATTAGACTATATAACATACATACATCTCATGCATAAATGCATGTTCATGCTTTTACTCTAAGTAATATAACTCTTATATTAATTAAATTAAAACACATATGTTATATTATAACTCTTATAATATAATCCTAACATGCATACTATATATTATAACTCTTACAATATAAAATGATGCATGAAATGTTTAACCTAAGGGGTGGGATTTTAATCTATATGACATACATTATGCACATAGAATTTTTTCATACAACACTTACATAAAAAAAATAAATAGCAATATTGGACCGATTTTTGGCATCCTAGGGACATTAATTTATTTAATTAACATTAATATAAAAATTATATTAATATTAATTAAAATAAATTAAATAAACCTAATTTACATAAATGTAAAAATAAATTAAAACGGTTGCAGATAATTGGACTCGAACCGCTACCCCCAGTTACTTCACGTTGCCACTCCCGCGCGATAAAAATGTTGGAACCGCCCACTACGCTTTAGAATTACAACGCTGTGGCGAGCGTTGCAACGTTGCAGCGTCTAGCGTCAAGCCTCGCGTGCCTAATGTCACAATCATACTAGAAGAGCGTATGTTTGTGAACCTCACAGTGACAAGTCGTGCCATGATGCGATCGAGGAGGACGATGCATCATCTAACACACCAAGATAGGTGGGCTCGAAGGCATGTGAGATGGGCCCAACCGTGTCGTCGAGAGGGTCGATGTATGGGCGTATGACTCCTCGCCAAAATGACGTGCAAGGGAGGAAGACCCAATATTTCACATAATATACTATAGGGGTACCATGGTGTCGACTTCCACCACCCCACAGGCTTGTGGGCCTAAGTGAGTCACCCCGTGGCACGTTCGCGTGTCATGGCCGGGCGAGCGCGTCTCAAGAGAAGTGTCTTGGCGTTTCCTTTGTAACGGGTTTTCAAGGGACGGTGTCGGACGGCATGTGTGCGACATTGCGCCCCTTCCCATGGGCCGGAGGTTCCGATATAGGGCGTTAGCGGCCAATGCGATCCGAGATTGTCCCGTCAAAGCCAACTCATGGGAAAGGCAAGTGCAAGCACGGACGGGCGGCGTGTGTGCGACCAAGTTATATTCCGCCGCTTATTTACTTGATGCTTGGTTGAGGATCAAGAACCTCGCCTAAAGACCGACGAGGCCACAAAGCGTTGCGATCTTAACGATGGGGCAGGAGTTCCCCTTAAGGCTGGCCATGTTCGAGGGATGAATCATGGCGCCGCACGGTCCGAGAGGTGCGACCGTGACACGTGGTATCAGAGCCAACCTTTGTGCGCGCAGTCGGACAAGAATCGAATGGGGTCCGTTGTGACAATGAATGTGACTTTCGTGGGTTGAAACCAGTTGGTGGCTTCGTACAAATCAAGACCGTGTTGACATTGACTTTCGAGGCAGTACCTGGGCAATGTTTAAGCACTTACACTTTCGAGGAAGGACCTGGGTGAAGTGTTGGTCGCCGATAGCCATTTTCGAGGAAGAACCTGGGTGGTATCGGTTAAAAAGACACGGGCGAGTCGGAAAATCACTTTCGAGGAAGTACAGGGTGATGTTTGTTCGAGTTGTTGCGAAATCGATGTTTTGTGAATTGAGTTAGCGTTAGCAAGAGAAATCATATGTTAAGCAAGTATGGGCAACAGTTTGGCGTATGAGGACAATGTTAGCGTTGGCTCAGTTCGAGAGAGTTGTCCAAATGAGACGCGACTTCCACATGATGCCCAAGAGGGGCAAGTTGATCAGTTGGCATGTTTGCCAACGAGTTGTCGCGGCGGTGGTGCGATTGAAGCGCCTATGTGCGCGCAAGTTGAAGCGATTGGCGTCACGAAAGCCAAACGAGCGAAGTTGTGCGCGCGGTGGTGCCCGATCGAAGCGCCAGAGAGCGCGCATCGCGTTGCGGTGGCCGAGAGTGCCACTATGAAAGTGCTCGGCGAGTGAGCACATTGTGAAGCGCCGAGGCGGCAGAGTGTGTTGCCACACACGGTGTGGTTTCTTTGCAGCTTGTTGGTCGGCCGTGAGTGCCAACGCGGGAGAAGCTTTCCGACTTTGCTTGACGCGCCGCTCGTAACATACGTGCGTTACGGCCAAGATGGCCGAGTTGTTGGGACACGTTCCGTGACCAAAGCGAGTGAATGCCTAGGTTTGGTACCATGGTTCGCGTCGGTGAGTCCCGGGCGAAGCCCCAAGAGTCGAGCGAAGAGAGTGCCCCATGAAGGGATAGCCCACCAACCAAAGGTGACCAGTTTACAATTGCCGTATCCGTCCAAGCGCAAATTTTCAAGCAAGTCCGTTAGCCTTGTTAAGGCATCGAGAGGCGATCTGCGAGTTTTCGAGCGGGGAGGGTGTTATAATCCATGATTCTTGATTGAACCCGAGTGTGTCATCGAGGACGATGACGAGATTAAGTGGGGAGAATGTCACAATCATACTAGAAGAGCGTATGTTTGTGAACCTCACGGTGATGACAAGTCGTGCCATGATGCGATCGAGGAGGACGATGCATCATCTAACACACCAAGATAGGTGGGCTCGAAGGCATGTGAGATCGGGCCAACCGTGTCGTCGGAGGGTGGATGTATGGGCGTATGACTCCTCGCCAAAATGACGTGCAAGGGAGGAAGACCCAATATTTCACATAATATACTATAGGGGGTACCATGGTGTCGACTCTCCACCACCCCTGGGCTTGTGGGCCTAAGTGAGTCACCCCGTGGCACGTTCGCGTGTCATGGCCGGGCGAGCGGCGTCTCAAGAGAAGTGTCTTGGGCGCTTTCCTTTGTAACGGGTTTTCAAGGGACAATGTCGGGCCGGCACAGGTGTGTGCGACATTGCGCCTCTTCCCATGGGCCGGAGGTTCCGATATAGGGCCCGTTAGCGGCCAGCGATCCGAGATTGTCCCGTCAAAGCCAACTCATGGGAAAGGCAAGTGCAAGCACACGGACGGGCGACGTGTGCGACCAAGTTATATTCCGCTGCTTATTTACTTGATGCTTGGTTGAGGACTGAAGAACCTCGCCTAAAGACCCGACGAGGCCACAAAGCGTTGCGATCTTAACGATGGGGCAGGAGTTCCCCTTAAGGCTGGCCATGTTCGAGGGATGAATCATGGCGCCGCACGGTCCGAGAGGTGCGACCGTGACACCTAACACCATCAGCGTTGCAACGCAACGCCTTGCGTCGCAACGCTGCATTGCAGCCAACCATCGATCCACACGGTTGGCATTGCGACGCCGAAGAACAGTGTCGAAACTCTGATGAAATTCCAGCAAACTCCTTTTGCTGTTTTTCATCGAAATCACCCGTTTTCGCTCCATTTTCTTCACAGCATCCCTTGCCACGATCGACACGGACTTACAAACTTAATTTACATTAAAAAAATGCCCAAAACAACGAGCTCTTACATTGATCTCATCAACTTTTAATGTAAGCCTATCAAAGTGCCAAAAATGAAAATTATCCAATACGCAAACTAGCAAGATCATCTCATGAAACTAAAGGTTACCCACCTAATTTTAAGAAATGACAAAATACACAACGAAGAGCAACGATTGGCTCTGATACCAATTGTAAGTAATGGAAATCCCGCAGCGGAAGACATCGTTAAACGTCAATTGTTCGTTGTGCAACACATTTCTTAAAACTGAACTAATCTCATTAATTCTAGGCTAAACATGCTGTAAAATTGCAGAAAACAGAAAGTTAAAGGTACACTAACCTCTTGAAGAACTGTTCTTCACTTCTTTCTTCTCCGGTCACGAACCCCTTCGTACCAATGACCTCTACAACAACGATCCTCGAACCGAACAGTTTGACACCTCCAAAAGAGTTTCTCGGCTGTTCTCGGTAGGTTGAGGGAGAGTATGTGGGACTCCCTTTGGTTTTGGGTGAGGAGAATGTGTAAAGAGAATTTTTTGAGAGAGAAAAGAGTTCTTGGATAAAAATCCAAAAAATGAGACTATTCCTTACAAAAGGCTTCTCACCAAGCCTTTAAATAATGATGAGTGGTGGACTTAAAATCTCCACCAATTCACCATTTTACCACAACTTTATAATATGCAAATCATATTTGCATAACACATACAATAAGGTATCTCATACCTTATTATACAAATCTCATTTGTATAATTGTGAAATTTGAAATTGAATCACATTCAATTTAATTTCTCTCATTTCAATTTCTCCAATTAACACTAATTAATCAATTAGACTATACTATAGTTTATTATGAATCTCATTCACATCAAACTATATATTATGTCAACTATATCACATATAAATGATATAAATACCCAATTAATGAATTAGAACATTTCAAACCCACACCAAACTGTAAACCCTAAATTTATCCAGTTTGAGCCAACCAAGGGACTTAATGGACCTACAGATGATGAGATTCAATGATCCTAGGTTAACATGTCAAACTCTTTGACTCGATTATTCAACATTCATTAGCTACGGTAACACTCCACTAAAACCCGTAGCTGCACTCCCATCACTGTAGGACAAGTTGTATCCATCGATATAATCAATGCCCGTGAGTCGACCCTTCACAGGTTATTCATAGTCACAGTTGGGTCAAATTACCGTTTTACCCCTGTGTCTACCTCTTGCTTCTTAAGTCCCACTGCTCCTCTAATGAACAACTACGTTGCATGGTCCAACCATAAACAACATCCTTCTCGGGTCAGTGAGAGGGTGGTCGCCCGTTGTCCAAGCCCTGAAGACAACACTTAAGGGAACAACCCCTCTAATTTCCCTAATTCGGGAACGAGTGAATTCCATCTTGCGTAGTTAAGTTCCAGCTCCCCACGTGGTCCTATCCTCAAGAAGGTAGGAATATTGGGCGAGCAACTGTGGCCACCCTCACCCATACTAGTCAAAGGACAGACCCCCCGCGGACAGGAGTATCTAACATGCTCAGGATTAAGGACGACTCACTAATGGTCATCTACGAAGTTATTAGTCCAATACTATTAACGGTGTTATATCAGTAAGTCTAATAATTCACGGTCCGGTCTTGTACAATCTTATTGCACAGGATGCCCCCACTCGCATGTCAACCACATGGACGAGCTGGATCACTTCGTTTGTATCTAATACAAAGCGGGTCGTATCCTCAGTGTAACTAGGATTTGGCTTCCAATCCTACCCATATATTGTAGACCGTTCGTGTCATTTACTCGAACGTGATCCTCTCCATGTGTCCACTACACACCGTTCAAGTACTAGTTCTTTTGGAATACAATGACCCTGGAGCTTAGTTTAATGGATTAAGTATATAAGATATGTGAGACACAAAGTTCGAATAAATAACTCTTATTTATTTACAACAAAGAATATTACAAACTACACGAGATTAGGACATACACCCCAACACAACTAGTTTATGGTCCTACCATAAACAATGTCCCTCTCGGACAAGTGAAAGGGTGGTCCCCATTGTTCAAGCCCTAGAGTCAACACTTAAGGGAACACCCCATCTAGTTTCCCTAGGCTGGGAACGAGTGAATTCCATCTTGTAGAGTTAAGTTCCCAACCACCCACGTGGTTCTCCCCTTAAGAAGGTAGGCATATTGAGTGGCAACTCTGGCCTACTCTCACCCATACTAGGCTAAGGACAAACCCTCGTAGAAAGGAGTTCGTAACTCGCTCAGGATTAAGGTCGAGTCACTAATGGTCATCTACGAATTTATTAGTCCTAAACTGTTAATGATGTTACATCAGTTGGTCTAATAATTCACGGTCCGGTCTTGTATAAACTCATTTCACAGGATGCCCCCACTTGCATGTCAACTACATGAACGAGTTGGATCGCCTCGTTTGTAAAAGTGGGCAACATCCACAGTGTTATCAAGATAAGGTTTTCAACCCTATCCATATACTGTAGACCATTCGGGTAATTTACTCGAACGTGATCCTACCTGTGTGTCCATTACACACCGTTCAAGCTCTCATAAATATGAATGACCCTGGAGCTTAGTTTATTGGATTAAGTTTAAAATGTGAGATACAAGGTTTGATGAAAAATAAGTTTTATTTATAAACATCAAATGTTACAAACGACACGAGTTTAGGGCATACACCCCAACAAACTCCCATTTGAACTAAAGCTAGTGGAGTACATAATACATTTCAGAAATGCAAAACATTAAAATAAACTAGGGCATTGAATACGCCTTTTACAATACTCCCACTTGCCCTAGTCAGGAATCACTCCTAGACCTAAACTCTTTAGGTGACCCTCAAACACCTTAGTCATGAGAGCCTTTGTAAACGGATCAACAACGTTGTGCTTCAAAGCTATCTTCGTGATGATCACATCTCCGCAATGTACAATCTCCTCTATCAAGTGATACTTTCGTTTAATGTGCTTGCCCTTCTTATGACTTCGAGGTTCCCTCGACTTGGCTACTGCACCACTGTTAGCACAAGAAAGGGTGACTTGCAAGTTCATGTTTGGAACAACATCCAAATCCATCATGAGCTTCCATAGCCAAAATGCCTCCTTAGCTGCTTCAGAAGCTGCTACATACTCAACCTCCATCGTTGAATCCGTGATACATCCTTGCTTGATACTTCACCATACTATAACTCCTCCATTAAGAGTGAACACTGACCCCGATGTGGATTTCCTAGAATCCTTATCAGCCTGAAAGTCAGAATTCGTGTATCCCGTAAAGATCAAATCCCTATTTCCATACACAAGCATGTAGTCTCTCGTTCTCCTAAGATACTTGATGATTGCCTTTATGAATGTCCAGTGATATAATCCTAGATTTGATTGATAACTACTGACAATCCCAACTGCATAACAGATGTCAGCCCTAGTACACACATGGCGTACATCAAGCTCCCTACATCTGAGGCATAAGGGATCTGTCTCATATCCTCAACTTCTTAAGGTGTCTTAGGACATTGTTCATTAGACAAGTGAACCCCATGCCTGAAAGGCAACAAACCCTTCTTGGAGTTCTGCATCTTATACCGCACCAACATCTTGTCGATATATGACGCCTAAGACAAGGTTAGCGTCTTGTTCTTACGGTTTCGAGCAATCTGGATGCCTAGAGCATACTGCACTTCTCCCAAATCCTTCATTTGGAATTGTGTAGCTAATCATTCCTTAATGTCAGTAAAGAATCCTACCTCATTCCCAATGAGTAGGATATCATCCCAATGAGTAGGATATCATCCACATACAACATCAGAAATTCTACAGTGTTGTTGATGATTTTCTAGTAAACACAAGACTAATCAATACTTTGATTAAAGGCATAAGATTCGATAGCCTCATCAAACCTTATATTCCAAGACCTCGAGACTTGTTTCAATCCATAAATAGACCTTTTAAGCCTGCAAACCTTTTTCTCCTAGGCTTGCTCAATGAACCCTTTGGGTTGGTCCATGTACATGTTTTCGTCAGGATTGCCATTAAGAAAAGCCGTCTTGAAATCCATGTGTCATATTTCATAGTCTTAATATGCAATAATGACCAGAAGGATCCTTATAGACTTTATCATGACAACAAAAGAAAAAGTTTCCTCATAGTCAACCTCTTCTAAATGGGTAAAACCCTTTGCCACGAGTCTAGCTTTGAAGGTATGTACCTTCTCATACACCACGTTTTCGCTTGTAGATCCACTTGCAACCTATAGGTTTTACCCCATCAGGTTGATCCATAAGCTCCCAAACAGAATTGAAGTACATAGACTCCATTTCTTGGTACATGGCTTTAATCCATTCGTCTTTGTCGACATCATCAATTTCCTTATCATAGGTCAATGGTGTAGGAATGAAGATCCCTAATGCACAACGGAAACATAATTGGATCGAAAAACACGATTTTGGTTTGGCAAATGCAAAAATCAGTAATTTAGCAAATCAAATAACGATAAGCAATTAGGCATGGATTTGATGCTGTAAACATGTTGATTAGTTTCTCTAAACTAAGGGTTGTGTAAAATTACCTTTCTAACTTTTGGTTTGTAACACCTTGCAATCCCTTTTCCAGCAAGTTTCTTCTGCAACGACTTTCTACAGAACACCATCAGTAGTATTCACTACCTATCATATCCTCTGAGTTCTTAAATCAAGCCTTGTGGGAGGCTTCCAAGCTTTGGGAGAAAAGGGAATTGAGAGAGAAATTTTTTTGTCTATCAGAACTGTAGTTCATCAACTACACAACAAAATCGTCAAATAGATAAATTTTCTCCCAACTCCCTAAACTTATCAATGGGGAGTGGGAGAAGAACAGGGAGGTGGGGAACGTGTCAATGACACGTTTAATGACACGTTCCCCTTTAATTAATTATATTAGGTTAATTAAATTAAATCACATTTAATTATATTAATTAAATCAAATTTAGTAATATAATTAAATCATATTTAATTATATTAATATATATAACATTTTTAATTAAATCACATTTAATTAATTAATTCATAATTAAACACCATATGTTTAATTCAGATTATTTAATCACATTCCCTTTAACCTATAGTTTTAATGTACATCCTATGCAAATTATATTTTAGTCTATGAATCTTATTCACATTTAAATAATATTTGAACTCCTACAAATATTTAATTCCCTCAGTTTATTTACTTTGAATCATATACAAATTAAATTTATACTATACAGTTTTAAGGTACATAAAAACTTTATATTATAATGAATCTCTATACATCATGCTTATACCCTAATCAAATTTGAACATTTCAAATTATAATCATTACTTAATAATCTAAGAACCTTTTACGAGCTAGGAAGTTGACCTAATGGACCTACAGATTAGAACCTCCAATGATACAAGATTATTAGGTTAATCTCATTAACCCCCTAACCAACATCCGTTAACTATAGGAACACTCAACTAAAGTCCCGCAGTCGCACTCTTCTCAATGCAAATATATTTTTGTGTCCATGGATATTGACCAATAGCAGCAAGTCAATCCTTCACGAATGTTCGTAACACCAACTAGGTCAAATTACCGTTTTACACCTAGGTTACATCTTTTACCTTAAGTACCAGTGCTCCTCTAATGAATAACCTGTTTATGGTCCTACAAATAAACAGAAGTCCCTCTCGGGCCCTTTGTTCAAGTCCCAAGGACACCACTTAAGGGAACATTCATCTACTTATCCTAAAGTGGGAACGTGTTGTTGGTGATTTTCTAGTAAACACAAGACTAATCAACACTTTGATTAAAGGCATAAGATTCGGTAGCCTCATCAAACCTTATATTCCAAGACCTCGAGGCTTGTTTCAGTCCATAAATAGACCTTTTAAGCCTGCAACCCTTTTTCTCCTAGGCTTGCTCAATGAACCCTTTGGTTGGTCCATGTACATGTTTTCGTCAAGATTGCCATTCAGAAAAGACGTCTTGAAATCCATGTGTCATATTTCATAGTCTTAATATGCAATAATGACCAGAAGAATCCTTATAGACTTTATCATGACAACAGGAAAGAGTGAATTTCATCTTGCTAAGTTAAATCCCCAGCTGCCTGCTTAGTATTGTCCCCAAGAAGGTAGGAATATTGATTCGGCGTCTCGGGTAACTCTCAGCCATACTAGTCAAAGGACACTCCCTCAGAAATAGGAGTTCATAACCAGCGATCATCTTATTGAAATAAAAACCTAACTAGTCAATGGAGTTACATCTATTTCTTGGTCCAGTCTTATGTGATCTCATCACATAGAATATCCCCACTCACATATCATCTACATGAACACGTTGGATCACTATGTTTGTATCATATACTGATGGAGGTTCAATCAACTTGAGCAGCGGAAACGTGATTTGAAATCGTAATTGTTTGTTTATTTTGATTAAACACAAATACCAGTACATTGGGAAAAATACAGAGAATAAACATACATTTCCTAATCTAATTAGGCATGGAACTAATCATGCAAACATGCTGTAAATTAAACTAAACTAAAATGAAAAGTTTAGTTACCTTTATAGATACGAATTTCCAGCAGCAAGTCCTTGCTCCAGTTAGATTCTACAACAATTCAGCAACACAGAGAAAAACCTCTAATCTTTCTTCACCACAGGGACAACACCATGCAGTAAACCTCCTATTTCTCTGAGTACTACTTAGATCTCCCTAGGTGGGAAGAGATCGAACAATTGGAGAGAACGAGAATGGAATTTGAGAGAGAGAGAGAACAAGATCAATTTTTGAAGCAATTCTGCTAAAAACACAAAATTTGATCGATCCCTTCATCACCCAACTCCCTACACTTAATGATAGAGAGTGGAGACAAAGCAGGAAAGTGGGGAACGTGTCATCTACACGCTCCCCTATTTTAATTAATTAATAATATAATTAATTTATATATAACCTATTTAATTAAAACAGTTAATTAATTCTTAATTAATTAATTTAAATATCTTATATTTCATTTAGGTTATATATATATCATTAAATCACATCTAATCATATTCTATTTTAACCTATAGTTTTAATGTACATCTTATGCACATTAAATTTTAACCTATAGTTTTAAATATGAATCACATTCACATTTAAATTAATATTTGAACTATTTCAAATATTTAATTCTCTCATATAATTTAATATTAATCATATTCACATTAAATTTATAATATAAAGTATCAAAACTTTATATTATATCGTATCTATATACATAAATACATATTCCCCAATGAATTTGAACATTTCAAATTTAAACGATCTAAGAACCCTTTACGAGCTAGAAGGTGGACCTAATGGACCTACAGATCAGAAGCTCCAATGATAGGAGATTACTCGGTTAATCTCATTAACCTCCTAATCAACATTCGTTAACTGCAGAAACACTCCACTAAAGTCCCGCAGCTGCACTCTTCTCACTGCAGATATATTTCTGTGTCCACGGATATTGACTAATAACAACTAGTCAATCCTTCACGAATGTTCGTAACACAAGCTGGGTAAAATTACCGTTTTACCCCTAGGATACATCCTGTACCTTAAGTACCAGTGCTCCTTTAATGAACAATTTGTTTGTGGTCTTACCAACAAACAGAAGTCGCTCTCGAGCCAATGAGAGGGTCGGGTCCTTTGTTTAAGTCCCGGAGACACCACTTAAGGGAACATTCATCTACTTACCTTAGGAGTCGGGAAGAAGTGAATTCCATCTTGCTACGCTAAGTCCCCAACTGCTCACTCGGTCTTGTCTCCAAGAAGGTAGGCATATTGAGTCAGCGAATCTGGCCACTCTCACCCATACTAGTCAAAGGACAATCCCTCGCAAACAGGAGTTCGTAATCTGCTCAGGATTGAGATCAAGTTGCCTAGGTCATCCTAGTGAAATAGAAACCTAGCTAGTAAACAGAGTTACATAAGTGTGGTTAATATTTCGCGGTCCGGTCTTATGTAATCTCATTACATAGGATATCCCTATTCACATGTCATCTACACGAACACGTTAGGATCACAGTATTTGTGTCATATACAAAGTGAGCCACATCCATAGTTTTACCAGGGTAAGGTACTCAAACCTTATCCCCTTACTATAGACCCTTTAGGTTGTATCTCGAACCGAGATCCTTTATATGTACACTACATTGAGTTAAAGATACATTTTACAACCTTGGATGTTTAGTTTATTGGATTTAGGGTTAAAATAGGGGCAATATCGTAAATAACAAACAATAACTCTTTATTGAAATAATAACACTTTATTACAATAATTAGAACAAAAAATACAAACAACGAGTTTTAGGGCACAAATACCAACAAACTCCCACTTGAACTAAAACTCTAGTGGGGTACATCATAATCTTAAACAGTGGTTACATAGATACAAATACAATAAACTAGGGCATCCATATACCCATTACATATCTCCCACTTGCCCTAGATTAGCCTATGTACATATCTCGTAGACCGAGACTTTCCAGATGATCCTCGAATACTTTGACCGTGAGAGTCTTTGTGAACGGTTGATAACTCGCCAAAGGAGAGTTATTTTACTATAATTTTAGAGCTTAATGTACTTGAATTGCATAGAATTTATTGAGTCTCATAGTGTTAGTTTTAAAATCTCGAATTTAAGCATTAGGTTCGAAAAGAATTAATTTTGATGTTTTTTATGTTCTAATTGAAGAAATTTGGGAAATAAGCTAACAGTTAATTAAAGACCAAAAGACGAGATTTTTAACTCCAAAAATCCTTGCATATTTAGTTTGATTTATAATTGACTTCATGAATTTATTTGAGATTTTTCTGTGTGCAGGAGATGTATAAAAATTACAGGAGTCCCAAAGGGCATTTTAGGCATTTTACCCGAAGGGTAAGATGATCTTTCTACCCCTAAGGGTATTTTTGTAATATGTGGAGTTAAGGCAACACCATCTTATATAAGGAGGCTAGGGTTCACAAGTGCCAAAAGGGAGAAGTAGTTGCCACAAAAGGGGAAGAGAGCGAAAGAGAAGGGGCGATTGCTACAACAAAGGTGTGCATTGAAGAGAAGAATCATGAAGGTGCCATTGTTGTAGCAATCGTGCGATTGAGGAAAAAAATCGAAGCTTCAAGGTGCCATTGTTGTAGCAAAAATCGTGCTTTCACAGACGACGCTCACAAAGTTATCTTTTTCTGAAGTTTCCACCGTTGGATTGTGCTAAACATTTGACAGCTTATTCGAGACTCATAGGGCTTTACTTTGAACGGTTGGATCGTCGTTCTGAGCTTCACTCTATCGGATATCACTGTCACGTTGGGAGATCAGTGCAGTTCGATTTTTCACCGGCGGCGCTCACAAAGTTGTCGATTCCCGAAGTTTCAACCGTTGGATTGTGTTGACATTTTGACAGATTGTTCGAGACCCACAGGGCTTTGTTTTGAACGGTTGGATCGTTGTTTCGGACTTCCGTTGATGAGAGATTGCTATCGAACGGAACTAGAAAAACAAGGCCACCTGTTGTTTAACGTTTTCCCTATCTCTAAGTGTTATTACTTGATGTCAACCACCAATTTAATTCTGAAATTTAGGGTTGTTTAGGTACTAATTTAGACTACTTTTGCTCACTGTTTTAGGCATAACTCGTGACTGTATTAGGCTAGAATTGTGGTTGATTTAGGCTAATTTAGTGAACTTTGTTGGTTGTTTTTCATGAACTCCTCGATCAATAAAAGCATGCTTAAACTAGAGATATGTGACTCGATTTTAATCATGAACTAAATTTTCTTAGGCAAGGGTTAGGTCGTTTTCAATGTAAACTTTGGAACGAATTTATGATTAATGTCATTGATTGAATTTATGAAATTTTATTGAATTTAACGTTGCATGAGAATTAAAATTGGCCTTTTTAACTTCTCTATAATTCATAAACTTGGAAAAGCTAATGAATTAGAAAACTAAAATTTTATTTTAGGATTATTGAGTTGATTAGGGATAATTAACCCACCTAGAACCTAAAATCATGAGCATAATTTAGATCACAATTGCGAAATTGTAGGTTTTGATTTTGGAAATAATCATTTCAATGCATGTGTAGGTAAATTCAAGGCATCACTCAAAATTTATTCCAATTGAACATTAGAACTCTAACCTAACCCGAGCCTACTTTTCATTACAAATCTCATCTCTTGTATCTACCCTCTTGTTTGCATTCTCCTCTCCCCGCATTTAAATTTAGTTATTTTCTTAAGTCTAGTCTTGTCTTTGCTCGCTTTTCACATCAATTTACTTATTTACAATAGTAATTTGCACACTCATGCATTGCACTAAAATAAAGAAAAATTGTTAGGACACTCATTCATTTAGGTTTAGGTAGTCCTCGTGGGATCGATACTTAACTTATCACTTGCTGCACTCGACCGTGTATAATTGCACGCCATAAAAGTGTCAGAGTCTTATTCTAATTTGTATTAGTTTAGGGCACTGATATTTCTGCATCAACGGTTTAACAATGTTGTTCTCCGAAGCGAT
This sequence comes from Trichosanthes cucumerina, assembly GCA_036507285.1. NCBI lineage: Eukaryota > Viridiplantae > Streptophyta > Magnoliopsida > Cucurbitales > Cucurbitaceae > Trichosanthes > Trichosanthes cucumerina. The sequence goes on from CM071841.1 coordinate 22,755,794, forward strand.
CTTCGTGACTGTCACATCTCTGTTGGGATTTATGCCCTAAACTTGTGTAATTTTGATCAATTAAATAAAGTGTTGTTTGTTTTGATAGAATTACAGTCTTGCTTTATAAATCCAATAAACTAAGCTCCAAGGTTATAACATAAATCTTGAACATCAGTGTAGTGGACACTATTTGAATTATGTTCAAGAATATAACCTAAATGGTGTATGGTATAAGAATAAGGTTGGAAACCTCATTCTGAAAACACCATGGATGCGTCCCATTTTGTAATTAGTACAAATGAGGAAATCCAACTCATTCATGTAGTTGACACGCGAGTGGGGGCATCCTGTATGAAGAGTTCATACAAGACCGGACCACAAATTATTAGTCTAACCAGTGTAACACCGTTAACAGGATAAGATTAGTAATTTATATATGGCATTAGTGACTCGACCTGAATCCTGAGCAAGTTAAGAACTCCTGCTTATAGGGGTTGTCCTTGAACTAGTATGGAGTGCGAGTGGCACAGTAGTCAGACTCAATAAGCCTACCTTCTCAGGGACAGAACCTCGTAGGTAGCTGGGAACTTAATTGTGCAAGATGAAATTCACTCATTCCTGCACTAAACAATTAGATAAGTTGTTCCCTTAAGAACTGACTCCAGGTCTTGAACAACGGGGCCCCGCCCTCTATGAGGGTACGAGTCTAAGGTAGGACCTTAGACTTGTTGTTCATTAGAGGATCAGTGGTGCTTGAGGAACAAAGAGGTAATCACAGGGGTAAAACGGTAATTTGACCCAGCTGTAATTATAAACAACTTGTAAAGGGTCGACTCATGGGTAATGACTATATCAGTGGACACAATATTATCTACAGTGAGGAGAGTGCAACTACAAGTCTATAGTCGAGTGACTTGTAGTTAATGAATATTGATTAACTTGATCAAAGAGTTTGATCAGTTAATCTCATATCATTAGAGCTCATGTGTAGGTCCATTAGGTCCCTCCGTTAGCTTAACAAGGTTATATTGAGGGTATAAAGTTAGGAATGAAATTGAAGTGTTCAATTTCATATATGAGGTCTTATATCAATTATATACGATATAATTAATATAATATATAGTTTTAATGTGAATTAGATTCACATATAAACTATATACTAAAGAGAGATAAAAGGAGGGGCAGGATGGGCATTTCCATCCTATTTCCCTATATATATGGTTGCATGAGATGCAACTAAAAAAAAAGGTCATTCCACTGAAGAAAATGCTCATCTTTGGCATCTAAGATTGAGTCACATTAATCTCAATAGGATTGAGAGATTGGTAAAGAACAGACTTCTAAACGAGTTAGAAGAAAATTCCTTGCCAGTATGTGAATTCTGCCTAGAAGGCAAAATGACTAAAAGACCTTTTAGTAGAAAAGGTTATAGAGCCAAAGATACTCTAGAACTTATACATTCAGACCTATGTTGTCTGATGAATGTTAAAGTCAGGGGAGGATATGAATATTTCATCTCTTTTATAGATGATTATTCTAGATATGGGCATATTTACCTAATGCACCACAAGTCTGAAGCACTTGAAAAGTTCAAGGAATTCAAGACTGAGGTTGAAAATCAATTAGGTAAAAGAGTTAAAACACTTCGATCGGATTAGGTAAAAGAGTTAAAATCAATTAAGGGACCACAAACCAAAAAGTAAGGTAGTGTTGAGTGAGTTAGACGGAACAATAGCAAAGGTTTCTAGTAAGAACACTAGTACGTCAACAAGAGTTGTTGATACTAGTTTGTCTAGTCAAGAGGGTCCATCTCAAGAGTTGAGTATGCCTCGACGTAGTGGGAGGGTTGTGATACACCCTGACCGTTACATGGGTTTAGCTGAAACCCAAGTTGTTATACCATATGACAACTGCGAGGATCCATTGACTTATAATCAAGCAATGGTTGACATTTACAAAGACAAATGGGTCATAGCCATGGACCAAGAAATGGAGTCTATGCACTTCAATTCTGTTTGGGATCTTGTAGATAAGCCTGATGGGGTAAAACCTATAGGTTGTAAGTGGATCTACAAGAGAAAACGTGGTGTAGATGGGAAGGTGAAACCTTTAAAGCTAGACTAGTAGCAAAGGGTTATACCCAGGTTGAAGGGGTTGACTTTGAGGAAACCTTTTCACCTGTTGCTATGGTAAAGTCTATCCGTATCCTTCTTGCCATTGCCGCATATTATGACTATGAGGTATGACAAATGGATGTCAAGACAGCCTTTTTGAATGGCAATCTTGAGGAAACCATCTACATGGACCAACCAAAAGGGTTCATTGAACCACGACAAGAGCAAAAGGTTTGTAGGCTTAAAAGGTCGATTTATGGACTGAAACAAGCCTCTAGGTCCTAGAATATAAGATTTGATGAGGCTATCAGATCTTATGGTTTTGCCCATAATGATGATGAACCTTGTGTCTACAAGAAAATCATCAATAGTTCTGTCGCTTTCCTAATTCTCTATGTGGATGATATCCTACTCATTGGGAATGATGTAGGTTATCTTACTGACATCAAGGAATGGCTAGCAACGCAATTCCAAACGAAAGATTTGGGTGATGCGCAGTTTGTTCTTGGGATCCGATTGTCCGGAAACGCAAGAATAGAACACTAGCATTGTCTCAAACATCATACATAGACAAAGTATTGTCAAGGTTTAAGATGCAAGATTCCAAAAAGGGCTTGTTGCCTTTTAGACATGGAATCCATTTGTCTAAGGAACAGTGTCCTAAGACACCTCAAGGAGTTGAGGATATGAGACGGATTCCTTACGCATCAGCTGTTGGGAGCTTGATGTACGCCATGTTGTGTACTAGGCCTGACATCTGTTTTGCATTTGGGATGGTCAGTCGGTATCAATCCAATCCAGACTTGAACACTGATACGGTTAAAACGATCCTTAAGTATCTTCGAGAACAAGGAACTACATGCTTGTGTATGGGGCTAAGGATTTTGATCCTTACGGATACACAGATTCTTGACTTTCAGACTGATAAAGATTCTCGGAAATCTACATCGTGGCGATTTTCACTCTTAACTGAGGAGTCAGTAGTATGGCGAAGCGTCAAGCAAGGATGCATCGGTGATTCCACCATGGATGCCGAATATGTAGCGACTTGTGAAGCAAAATAAGGCGCGGCGTTTGGTTAAGGAAATTTATGCTAAATTTGGAAGTTGATCCAAATATGACTTTGCCCATCACGCTGTATTGCGATAACAGTGGTGCGGTGGCAAATTCGAGGGAACTCCGAAGTCACAAGAGGGGAAAGCACATAGAGCGGAAGTATCATCTCATCCGGGAGATCGTGCATAGAGGAGACGTGATTGTCACGAAGATAGCCTCAGAGCACAACATTGTTGATCTTTTTACAAAGGCTCTCACGGCTAAAGTATTTGAGAGTCACCTAGAAGGTCTAGGTTTGCAAGTCTTCCCCAACTAGGGAAAGTGGGAGTATTTTGTACAAAGGGTTTTAAATGCCCTAGTTTATTGTATTTACATTATTGTAATGTTTAGTACTCCACAAGCCTTAGGTCAAGTGTGAGATTGTTGGGATTTATGCCCTAAACTTGTGTAACTATGATCAATTAAATAAAGTTATTTGTTTTGATAAGATTACAGTCTTACTTTTATAAATCCAATAAACTAAGCTCCAAGGTTATAATGTTTATCTTGAAATCAGTGTAGTGGACACTATTTGTGTTGAATTCAAGATTATAACCTAAATAGTCTATGGTATAAGAATAAGGTTGGAAACCTCATTCTGGTAACACCATGGATGCGACCCACTTTGTAATTAGTACAAATGAGGTAATCCAACTCATTCATGTAGTTGACATGCGAGTGGGGGCATCCTGTATGAAGAGTTCATACAAGACTAGATCGCAAATTATTAGTCTAACCAGTATAACACCGTTAACAGGATAAGACTAATAATTTATAGATGGTCATTAGTGACTTGACCTGAATCCTGAGCAAGTTAAGAACTCCTCTTATAGGAGTTTGTCCTTAGACTAGTATGGGTGAGAGTGGCCTGTAGCCGACTCAATAAGCCTACCTTCTCAGGAAAAGAACCTCGTAGGCAGCTGGGAACTTAACTATGCAAGATGGAATTCACTCATTCCTCTACTGAGAAATTAGATAGGTTGTTCACTTAAGCACTGACTCCAGGTCTTGAACAACGGGGCCCCGCCCTCTATGAGGGTATGAGTCTAAGGTAGGTCCTTAGACTTGTTATTCATTAGAGGATCAGTGGTGCTTAAGGAGCAAAGAGGTAATCACAGGGGTAAAACGATAATTTGACCCAACTATGATTACGAACAACCTGTGAAGGGTCGACTCATAGGTAATGACTATATCAGTGGACACAATAATATCTATAGTGAGGAGAGTGCAGCTACAAGTCTATAGTGGAGTGACTTTTGTTAATGAATATTGATTAACTAGATCAAAGAGTTTGATCAGTTAATCTCACATCATTGGAGCTCATGATCTATAGGTCCATTAGATCTCTCCGTTGGCTCAACATGGTAATATTGAGGGTATAAAGTTAGGAGTGAAATTGAAGTGTTCAATTTCATACATGAGGAATTATATCAATTATATATGATATAATTGATATAATATATATAGTTTTAATGTGAATTAGATTCATATATAAACTATATACTAAAGAGAGATTAAAGAAGGGGTAGAATGGTCATTTCCATCCCATTCCCCTATATATATAGTCACATGAGATGCAACTAGGTCAAGATTTGAGAAAGTATTCCTAGCCTCCTTGTTGTGTTGTTGGAAGAGTTCCAAAACACAAATCTCTCCCACAAAATACCTCACCACTCCTAAAGGGAACCCACCTTCCTCCCTCGCCTAGAGAACAACGGAGAAGATCCGGTGGTGGTGTCGGTGTTCGTACGAGTTCTTGTTGTTGAGATCGTAATCGTGGAGAGAGGAGCACTTGAAGAAAGGTTCTTCAAAGGTATATACTTGTTGTCCATACTCTTATTATATGCTTCATTCATATTTACGTTCTTGAATTTTCCGTTGTAACTAAATCAAGAGCGCGCGATTCGCAATCGCTTCCGCTGTGGGGTCTTTGATTCCCTTCATGGGGAACGTGTCATCTACACGTTCCCCTATTTTAATTAATTAATAATATAATTATTTTATATATAACCTATTGAATTAAATCAATTTTAATTAAAATAATTAATTAATTCTTAATTAATTAATTTAAATATCTTATAGTTCATTTACGTTGTATATATATGATTAAATCACATTTAATCATATTCTATTTTAACCCATAGTTTTAATGTACATCTTATGCACATTAAGTTTTAACCTCTAGGTTTAAATATGAAACACATTCACATTTAAAATTAATATTTGAACTCTTTCAAATATTTAATTCTCTCATATAATTTAATATGAATCATATTCACATTAAATTTATAATATAAAGTACCAAAACTTTATATTATATCGTAGATATATACATAAATATATATTCCCTAATGAATTTGAACATTTCAAATTCAAATGATCTAAGAACCATTTACGAGCTAGAAGGTGGACCTAATCGACCTACAGATCAGAAGCTCCAACGATACGAGATTACTCGGTTAATCTCATTAATCTCCTAATAAACATTCGTTAACTGCGGGAACACTCCACTAACGTCCCGCAGCTGCACTCTTCTCACTGCAGATATATTTCAGTATCCATGGATATTGATCAATAACAGTAAGTCAATCCTTCACGAATGTCCGTAACACAAGCTGGGTCAAATTATTGTTTTACCCCTAGGTTACATCTTGTACCTTAAATACCAGTGCTCCTCTAATGAACAATTTTTTTGTGGTCCTACAAACAAACAGAAGTCCCTCTCGGGCCAATGAGAGGGTCGGACCCTTTGTTCAAGTCCCGAAGACACCACTTAAGGGAACATTCATCTACTTACCCTAGGAGTCGGGAAGGAGTGAATTCCATCTAGCTAGGCTAAGTCCCTAGCTGCTCACTCGGTCTTGTCCCTAAGAAGATAGGCATATTGAGTCGGCGAATCTGACCACTCTCACCCATACTAGTCAAAGGAACATCCCTCGCAAAAAGGAGTTCGTAACCCGCTTAGGATTGTGATCAAGTTGCCTAGGTCATCCTGGTGAAATAGAAACCTAGCTAGTCAATGGAGTTACATCTAATGGTTACTATTTCGCAGTACGGTCTTATGTAATCTCATTACATAGGATATCCCCACTCACATGTCATCTACAGGAATACGTTAAGATCACAGTGTTTGTATCATATATAAAGTTGGCCACATCCATAGTTTTTCCAGGGTAAGGTACCCAAACCTTATCCCCTAACTATAGACGTTTTAGGTTGCATCTCGAATCGAGATCCTTTATATGTACACTACATTCAGTTAAAGATACATTTTACAGCCTTGGATGTTTAGTTTATTTGATTTAGGGTTAAAATAGGAGCAATATTGTAAATAACGAACAATAACTCTTTATTGAAATAATAACACTTTATTACAATAATTAGAACAAAAAATACAAACTACGAGTTTATTGGATTTAGGATTAATATAAGGTAATAGAGAAATCATGAAGAAAACAATAACACTTTATTGATTTGTATAAAATAATATTTCAAACTACGAGTTTTAAGGCATAAAACCCAACAAATGGATCATCGCAGTCATCATCAGGTATGACGACTTGAGTTTCAGCCAAACCCATGTAACGTTCAGGCTGTCTAACAACCCTTTCAATACGTCGAGACATTCTCAACTCTTGAGAAGGACGTATTTGACTAGACGAGCTAGGATCCAGAACTCTTGTTGTTGTACTAGCCCCATCAGCAACTCATGTGTTGGGGTGTATGCCCTAAGCTCGTGTCATTTGTAACAGTTCTTGTTTTAATAAATAAATGTTATTTGTTATTCAAACTTTGTATCTCGGATTTTATAAACTTAATCCAATAAACTAATTTTCAGGGTCATACTTATGAAAACTTGAACGGTGTGTAGTGGACACACAGGTAGGATCACGTTCGAGTTATTGACCCAAACGGTCTACAGTATATGGATAGAATTGGGAACCTCATCTAGGCGACACTATGGATGCGACCTTATATTAGATACAAACGAGGAGATCCAACTCGTTCATGTAGTTGACATGCGACTGGGGGCATCCTGTGCAATGAGATTGTACAAGATCGGACCGTGAATTATTAGACCTACTGATGTAACACCGTTAAAAGTTTTTAGGACTAATAAGTTCGTAGATGACCATTAGTGACTCACCCTTAATTCAGAGCGTGTAACATACTCTTTTCTACGGGAGGTCTATCCTTTGACTAGTACGGGTGAGGATTGCCTGTGTTGCTCGCCAAATATGTCTACCTTCTCAGGGGTAAAACAACGTGGGGAGCTGGAAACTTGACTACACAAGATGGAATTCACTCATTCTCGAGCTAGGAAAACTAGAGGGGTTGTTCCCTTAAGTGCTGACTCCAAGGCTTGAACAGTGGGGCCCCACCCTCTCACTTGTCCGAGAGGGATCTTGTTTATGGTAGAACCATACAATAAAGTTGTTCATTAGAGGAGCAGTGGGAGCTAAGGAGTAAAAGGTAGACACAAGGGTAAAATGGTAATTTGACCAAGCTGTGACTACAAACAACTTGTGAAGGGTTGACTCGGGTATTGGTTATATCGATGGACACACCTTGTCCTACAGTGAGGAGAGTGCAACTACGGGGCTATAGTGGAGTGTCCCCGTAGTTAATGAATGTTGATTAATTGGATCAAAGAGTTTGATCAGTTAATCTCGGATCAATGGAGCTCATGATCTGTAGGTCCATTAGGTCCCTCGGTTGGCTCAACTATAGATTTAATGAAGGTATACAGTTTGGAGTGAATTTGAAGTGTTCAAATTCATGTAAAGGTAATTGTGTCATTTTTATGAGATATGATTGACATAATATATAGTATAATGTGAATAAGATTCATAATAAACTATAGTATAACCTAATGATGAAATTAGCGCTTGTGTTGGAGAAATTGATTTGAGAGAAATAAAATTGAATTTGATTTAATTTTAAATTTCCCAATTATACAAATGGGATTTGTATAATAAGGTATGTGATACCTTATACTATATAAGTATGCAAATATGATTTGCATATTATATAGTTTTGGTAAAGTGGTGAATAGGTGGAGATTTTACCTCCTCCACATACCACTATATAAAGGTGGATTGTAAAGCTTTTCATATCAATCAATCTAATTTTTTGGAAATCCACCAAAAGAGAAACTCATTCTCTCTAAAATTCCTCTCTACTCTCTCAACATTTCTCCAAACCCATATTTCAAACCGAGTCCCAAAACTTTCCCTCATCCACCGGAGAACAATCGAGAATATTAAGTAGAGGTGTCCCAAGATCGGTGCTCGGTTCGTGATTTGTAGAGGAGATCAAGTGAGATTGAAGAGTATACTTGCTGCCATTTCCTTCTCTTTTACATGCTTAGCCTAGAGTTACAAAGGATGCATGCCCATTTTAAGAAAAATGGTAACACAACGAAAAGCAATGCGATTCACATCGTTTCCGTTGCGGGATTCAATCCCATCATGTTGCTGATGAACTATCCATTTCACTCAACACGATTTTACTATTTGGTTTGTGATCCCTAATGTAATCTTCCTCAAGGAATGTTGTGTTTGTCGACACAAGCACCATGTTTTCTTAGGATCGAAAAACAGACTACCTCTCGTTTCCTTAGGGTAACTTACAAAGAGGCACAAGTTCGAACGAGGTTCCAACTTCTTCGGATTTGTCACTAGCACATGGGTTGGGCATCCCTAAATTTTGAAATGACATAAACTGTGATCAGATCATTGTTGAAAATGTATATCGCAGTCTCTACTGCATAACCCAAAACGAGTTAGGGAGATGATCATAACTCATCATCGACCGAACCATGCCCAATAGGGTTCAGTTTATCGTTTTCGATACACCATTCTGCTGTGGCATACTAGGTGTTGAGAGTTAGGACGTAATTCTATGTTCTTTCATTAGTCCTAGAATTCAAGGTCCATGTACTCTCCACCTTGATCAGATCGAAGTGTTTTGATCATTTTACCTAATTTGTTCTCAACTTCAATCTTATACTCCTTGAACTTTTCAAGGGCTTCAGACTTATGATGCATTAAGTAAACATACCCATACCTAGAATAGTCATCTATAAACGAGATGAAGTATTTGTAACCGCCTCTAGCTTTAACACTCATTAGACCACAAAGGTTAGAATGTATAAGCTCTAAAGGCTCTTTGGCTCTATAACCTTTTCCACCAAAAGGTCTTTTGGTCATTTTGCCTTCAAGGCATGATTCACATATCGATAAAAACATTTCTTCTAACTCGCTTAGAAGTCCATTATTCACTAGTCTCTCAATCTTATTGAGATTAATGTGACCTAACCTTAAATGCAACAAAATGGGCATTTTCTTTAGGATAAATCTTTAATCTTTTAGTTCGCATTTTTTCTATTTTAAACAATTCAGTATTCAAAACCATTTGACCAAATTGGGCCTTAAAACATATAAATTATTCTCAAGCGAAACAAAACAGATTTCAACAACTTTGATAGAAATAAGCGCTTTATTCATATCAAAAGAAACAGAAATACATTATTCTATAAGACAGAAAATAGAAAAAAGATTTCTAGTAAACGCTGGTACTATATACAAATTATCTAATAAAATGTGCTTCCTGCCCAATAACAACTTCACCGTGCCCACTGTTACGGTTGAGACAACCTCTCCAGATCCAACCTTGAGCGTTATCTCCCCTTCTTGCAGTCGTTGCCGTGACTAATTGCCTGAAAATAAGATCAAACATGATTAGTGGTGCCTGAATCAAGTATATAGACAGAGTCACTACTCTCCACTAAACAAGTTCCAACTAAAAGTAAATCATATTTACCTTCATTCTTCTTGTCGATAAGGTATTTCAGACAGTTGCGTTTCTAATGCCCGTCACCGTTGCATTAGAAACACTTTCCATTGTCTACAACAACCTCGACCTTCTTTCCCTTCTACTGGGCAGCAGCTTGGTCAACCTGTTTCCCCTTCCCAGCCTTCTTCATTTTCTTCTTCTTCCCTTTCGAGCATGAAGAGGACGAAGCTACAGACTTGGTCCCCGAGGTCGAACCACTGTAGAAGGACCTAAAGGCAACATTTTCCTCAGCCTACTGCCCCTTGACTCTCATCAAGGACTGGAAGATTTGTAGTTCATTCAGAATGGTGGTTAAGGTGTAGCTTATCTTGTTCATAACAGCGTTGCTACGAAACTGTAGGAAACTCTTCGGAAGAGTTTCCAAGAGAAAGCTGACCTGGCTCGACTCATCAATAGAAGCTCATTCATCTCCGCTAGATTAAAATGGACCATCATGTCGAGAACATGTACCCGGACAGACGTTCCTTCTTTCATCCGTGCGTTGAAAATGTGCTTGAGAGCATCGTGCTGGACCAGAAAGGACTATTGTCCAAACATTTCCTATAATGAATCCATGATCTCCATCACTTTGAATTAAAGCCACTGATGTTTCAAATGCTTAAAACAATGGACCAATTTGCATGACTACCTAAGATCCACATATGCACCTAGAGATGTTCCTCAAAATTTACAACTCTTTTAAACAGAATGGAGTCAGAAATGACACATTGCAATTAAAATTGTTTCCTTTCTCTTTGCATGGAATTGCAGAAGCATTGTTGGATTCTTTTCTCCAAGATTCTATTGCAACATGGGATGACTTAGCACAAAAAATTATATGGAAAGATTTTCCACCCACAAAGAATGCACAAATCTGTGGTGGAATCATTACTTTTAAATTGAAACCTAATGAAGGGGTGGACACAACATGGAGGGCCTTCAAGAAGTTGGTACTGTTGGGGTTTGTGCCCTAAAACTCGTAGTTTGTAATTATGTTCTAATTTATGTAATAAAGTGTTATTATTATCAATAAAGAGTTATTGTTCGTTATCTATGACATGCCTTTATTTAAATCCTAAATCCAATAAACTAAACATCCAAGGTTGTTAAATGAATCTTTAACTGAATGTACTGTACATATAAAGGATCTCGGTTCAAGATACAACTTAAAGGGTCTAAAGTTAGGGGATAAGGTTTGGGTACCTTACCCTGGTTAAACTATGGATGTGGCCCACTTTGTATTTGATACAAAGACTTTGATTCTAACGTGTTCGTGCAGATGACATGTGAGTGGGGATATCCTATGTAATGAGATTACATAAGACCGGACCACGAAATAGTAACCTCTAGCTGTAACTCCGTTGACTAGTTAGATTTCTATTTAACTAGGATGACCTAGGCAACTTAATATCAATCTTGAGAAGGTTACGAACTCCTGTTCGCGAGGGATTGTCATTTGACTAGTATGGGTGAGAGTGGTCAGATTCGTCGACTCAATATGCCTACCTTCTTGGGGACAAGACCGAGTGAGCGACTGGGAACTTAACTTGGCAAGATGGAATTCACTCCTTCCTGCCTACTAGGGTAAGTAGAGGAATGTTTCCTTAAATGGTGTCTCCGGGACTTGAACAAAGGGCCCGACCCTCTCATTGGCCCGAGAGGGACTCTGTTTGTTGGTAGGACCACAAACGAATTGTTCATTAGAGGAGCACTTGTACTTAAGGCCCAAGATGTAACCCAAAATTAAAACGGTAATTTGACCCAACTGGTGTTACGAACATTGGTGAAGGATTGACTTGTTGTTATTGGTCAATTTTCGTAGAAACCGAAACATATCTGCACTGAGAAGAGTGCAGCTGTGGGACTTTAGTTGAGTGTTCCCGCAGTTAACGAATATTGATTGAGAGGTTAATGAGATTAACCGAGCAATCTCGTTGTTGGGATTTGTGCCCTAAAACTCGTAGTTTGTAATTATGTTCTAATTAATGTAATAAAGTGTTATTAATTCAATAAAGTGTTATTGTTCGTTATCTACGAGTTTGCCTTTATTTAAACCCTAAATTCAATAAACTAAACATCCAAGGCTGTAAAACGAATGTTTAGTTGAATGTAGTGTACATATAAAGGATCTCAGTTCGAGATACAACCTAAAAGGTCTATAGTAAGGGGATAAGGTTTGGGTACCTTATCCTAGTAAAACTATGGATGTGGCCCACTTTGTATAAGATACAAACACTGTGATCCTAAGGTGTTCGTGTAGATGACACTGTGAGTGGGGATATCCTATGTAATGAGATTACATAAGACCGGACCACGAAATAGTAACCTCTAGCTGTAACTCCGTTAACTAGTTAGGTTTTTATTTCACAAGGATGACCTAGGCAACTTGATCTCAATCCTGAGCAGGTTACGAACTCCAGTTTGTGAGGGATTGTCCTTTGACTAGTATGGGTGAGAGTGGCCAGATTCGGTGACTCATATGCCTACCTTCTTGGGGACGAGACCGAGTGAGCAGCTGGGAACTTAACTTAGCAAGATGGAATTCACTCCTTTCCGCCTACTAGGGTAAGTAGAGGAATGTTCCCTTAAGTGGTGACTCCGGGACTTGAACAAAGGGCCCGACCCACTCATTGGCCCGAGAGGGACTCTGTTTGTTGGTAGGACCACAAACAAATTGTTCATTAGAGGAGCACTGGTACTTAAGGTACAAGAAGTAACGCCGGGGTAAAACGGTAATTTGACCAAGCTGGTGTTACGAACATTCGTGAAGGATTGACTTGGTGTTATTGGTCAATATCCGTGGACACAGAAATATATCTGCAGTGAGAAGAGTGCAGCTGCGGGACTTTAGTGGAGTGTTCCTGCAGTTAACAAATGTTGATTGGGAGGTTAACGAGATTAACCGAGCAACCTCGTATCGTTGGAGCTTCTGATCTGTAGGTGAAGGAAATCGAATCCCGCAGCAGAAGCGATTGTGAATCGCGCGTTCTTAATTTCGTTACATGGATATTAATCAAGAACAATTTAACTAAGATTAAGCATATATTAATATATTGGACAACAAGAATTATACCATTGAAGAACTTTTCTTCAAACGCTCCTTCTCCCACGATCACGATCTCAACAACATGAACCCGAGCGATCACGGACACTACCACCGAATCTTCTCCGTTGTTTTCTAGGTGAGAGAGGAATGTGGGTTCTTTTTAGGTGAGATGTGAAGGTTGTGAGAAAATGTGTTTTTGGAACCTTTCCAACACAACAAGATGACAATCTAGGTTTTCCAAAGATTAGATTAAAGTTACATCTCATGCAACTATAATATAGGGAAATAAGGTAGAAATTACCATCCTATCCCTCTTTCATTCTCTCATTATTATATAGTTAATATGTGAATCTAATTCACATTAAAACTATATATTATATTAATTATATCACATATAACTGATATAACACCTCATATATGAAATTGAAACAATTCAATTTCATTCTTAACTTTATACCCTCAATATAACCACGTTGAGCCAACGGAGGGACCTAATGGACCTACAGTTCATGAGCTCCAATGATGTGGGATTAACTGATCAAACTCTTTGATCCAATTAATCAATATTCATTAACTACAAGTCACTCCACTATAGATTTGTAGCTGCACTATCCTCACTTTAGATTATATTGTATCCACTGATATAATCATCACCCATGAGTCGACCCATCACAGGTTGTTCGTAATCATGGTTAGGTCAAATTACCATTTTACCCTTATGATTACCTCTTTGTTCCTTAAGCACCACTGATCATCTAATGAACAACAAGTCTAAGGTCCTACCATAGACTCATACCCTCATAGAGGGTGGGGCTCCATTGTTCAAGACATGGAGTCAGTTCTTAAGGGAACAACCTATCTAATTCCTTAGTGTAGGAATGATTGAATTCCATCTTGCATAGTTAAGTCCCCAACTATCTACGAGATTCTGTCCATGAGAAGGTAGGCTTATTGAGTCGACTACAGGCCACTCTCACTCATACTAGTCTAAGGACAAACCCCTATAAGCAGGAGTTCTTAACTTGCTCAGGATTCTGGTCGAGTCACTAATGACCATATATAAATTATCAGTCTTATCCTGTTAACGGTGTTATACTGATTAGACTTAATAATTTGCAGTCCGGTGTTGTATGAACTCTTCATACAGGATGCCCCCACTCGCATGTCAACCACATGAATGAGTTGGATTACCTCATTTGTACTAATTACAAAGTGGGTCGCATCCATGGTGTTACGAGAATAAGGGTTCAAACCTTATTCTTATACCATAGACCATTTAGGTTATACTTTTGAACACAATCCAAATAGTGTCTACTACACTAATGTTCAAGATACATTATAACCTTGGAGCTTAGTTTATTGCATTTATAAAGCAAGAATATAATTTTATCAAAACAAATTGATCAAAATTACATAAGTTTAGGGCACAAATCCCAACAATCTCCCACTTGACCTAAAGCTTGTGGAGTATTAAAACATTACAGTAATGTAAATACAATAAACTAGGGAATTTTAAACACTTTGTACAATATACTCCCACTTGCCCTAGTTGGGGAAGACTTGTAAACCTAGTCCTTATAGGTGACTCTCAAATACTTTAGCCGTGAGAGCCTTTGTAAAAGGATCAACAACGTTGTGCTCTGAGGCTATCTTCGTGACAATCACGTGTCCTCGATGTACGATCTCCGGGATGAGATGATATTGAAGGGAATGAAAATCCTCGCGCAGCGGAAGACGATCGAATCGTCAAGGTATTGTTACGCTACTAGAATTTTGTCAAAACGATCTAACACTTAGATCTAAGTTAACCATGCAAAAGAAGGAAGAAATTACAGCAAGAAGAAATCTACTTACTTGTTGTAGACAATTCTTTAAGATTCCTTCCTTCGTCACGGACACTTCGTGCTACTCGATCTCAACAAACGCTTCTCTCGAATGAAACCCGAACACCACCAACGACCTTCTCGGTTGTTCTTCCTTTGGAAGAAGGAAAGTGGTGGGACTTTAGTTTTGGAGAGGGAGGAGAGTTGAAAGAAAATGTTGAGAGAGTTCTCTTATTTTTGGGTGAGAATCCAAAAAATGAGAGATTGAATGATACAATCCTTCTTGCAAGAAGGGTTTAAATAGTGTAATAATCATGGAGTTAAAACCTCCATATAATCACCATTTTACCACAACTATAGGTTATGTAAATCATATTTGCATAACCATATAATATAAGATATCTCATATCTCATATTGCAAATCCCATTTGCAATAATTGTGGATTAATTAAATTGAATCACATACAATTTAATTTCTCTCAATTAATTTCTCCAATTAGCCCTAATTCAACAATTAGGCTAACCTATAGCTTATTATGAATCTCATTCATATTAAACTATATATTATATCATTCATATCTCTTATAAATAACACAAATACTCTTTAAGTGAAATTGAACACTTCAATCTCATACCAAAACTCTAACCCTTCTTTTAACGCAGATGGAGCCAACCGAGGGACCTAATGGACCTACGGTGGCAGGCTCCAATGATCCGAGATTAACCTATCAAACTCTTTGACCTTGTTAATCAACCTTCATTAGCTACGGTAACACTCCACTAAAGCCCGTAGCTGCACTCATGTCAGTGCAGAGTATTACGTGTCCACTGATATACCAATGCCCATGAGTCGACCCTTCACAGGTTGTTCGTAGACACGGCTGGGTCAAATTACCGTTTTCCCCTTTGTCTACCTCTTGTTCCTTAAGTTCCCACTGCTCCTCTAATGAACAACATATCGTGTTGGTCCAACCATACACAACACCCTTCTCGGTCCAGTGAGAAGGTGGGCACCCGTTGTCCAAGTCCTGTAGACAACACTTAAGGGAACAACCCCCTCTAGTTTCCCTAAAGGCATTGCAATACAACGTGATGGGCAAAGTCATATTTGGAACAATTTCAACATTTAGCTTGAATTTCCTTAATCAAGCGACCTATTTAGCTGCTTCACAAGTTGTTACATATTCGGCCTCCATGGTGGAATCAGCGATGCATCCTTGCTTAATGCTTCGCCATACTACAAATCCTCCGTTAAGAGTAAATACTGACCCTGATGTATATTTTTCTGAATTTTTATCAGTCTGAAAGTAAGAATCTGTGTATCCTGTAAGGATGAAATCCTTAGTCCCATACACAAGCATGTAGTTCCTTGTTCTCCGTAGATACTTAAGGATAGTTTTATCCGCTATCCTATGTTCATGTCCTGGATTGGATTGATACCTACTGACCATTCCAACTTCAAAACAGATGTCTGGGCTAGTACACAACATGGCGTACATCAGGCTCCCAACAGCTGATGCGTAAGGAATCTGTCTCATATCCTCAACTCCTTGAGGTGTCTTAGGACACTGTTCCTTAGACAACAGAACTCCATGTCTAAAAGGCAATAAGCCCTTTTTGGAGTCTTGCATCTTAAACCTTGACAACACTTTGTCTATGTAAGATGTTTGAGACAAGGCTAGTGTTTTATTCTTGCGGTTCCGGACAATCTGGATCCCAAGAACAAACTTTGCATCACCCAAATATTTCATTTGGAATTGCGTAGCTAGCCAATTCGTAATGTTCGTAAGATATCCTACATCATTCCCAATGAGTAGGATATCATCCACATATTGAACTAGGAATGCGACAGAACTATCGACAGAACTATGCGACAGAACTAGGAATGCGTAACTAGCCTTATCATTGGCCAACGGAGGCTTTTGTTCTAAACCCTTGAAATATCGTTGCAAAATTTAGGGTTTAATTTAAACATTGGGTATAGTTTAAACACTAGGGTTCTTTAATAATTTTGCTAAATTTGATTGGTTATAATGGGTTAAAGACATAACAAATTAGAACTATTTTGGATTTTCAGCATGTCCTCCTCAATAATAACCTTATTAAAAAGCGATCGTTGAATTGGTGAGAATTTTACTACGTGGAAGTCAAACTTGAATACCATTCTTGTTGTTGACGACCTTCAGTTTGTACTGACTGAGGAATGTCCTCAGGTACCTGCTCGAAACGCTCCTCAATCTCTTAAGGAGGCGTATGACCGCTGGATCAAGGCCAATGATAAGGCCAAGGTCTATATTTTGGCTAGTGTTTCTGAAGTTCTAGCCAAAAAGCACGAGGGCATGGTCTCAGCTCTTGAGATCATGAGTTCGTTGCAGGATATGTTTGGACAACCGTCTGGACAGCTTCGGCACGAATCCCTCAAATACGTTTATAACTACCGTATAAAGGAGGGATCGTCAGTGAGAGAACAAGTTCTCGATCTGATGGTCCACTTCAACGTGGCTAAGATGAACGGCGCGGTCATTGACGAGCAAAGTTAGGTCTCGTTCATCCTGGAATCTCTTTCGAAGAGTCCCCTGTAATTCCGCAACAATGCGGTGATGAACAAGATAGAGTATAACCTGACTACTTTCCTCAATGAACTACAAACTTTCCAGTCTCTTATGAAGAATATGGGACAGGCTGATGGAGAGGCAAATTTGTTTGCCCATTCCTGAAGGTTCCAGAAGGGTTCATCCTCTGGGACCAAGTCCTGTGGTACATCTTCTGGGCTTAAGAAGACCCAAAAGAAGAAGATGGGAGGGAAAGAGAAGGCACCTGCTGCTGACAAAGGCAAGGGAAAAGCCCAGGTTGCAGACAAAGGAAAATGTTTCCACTGCAACGTGGATGAGCACTGGAAGCAAAACTGCCCAAAATACCTTGATGAGCTTAAAGAGAAGAAAGGTAAATTAGATTTACTTGTTCTTGAAACTTGCTTAGTGGAAAATGATGATTTTACCTAGATACTTGATTCAGGAGCCACTAATCACGTTTGCTCTTCATTTCAGGAAACTAGTTCCTTCAAGGAGCTTGAAGAGGGTGAGATGACGTTCAGGGTCGGAACGGGGGACGTCGTCTCAGCTCATGTAGTGGGAGAAGCCAAGCTGTTTTTCAGAGATAGATTTATTTTATTAAAAAATCTGTATATAGTTCCTAAAATTAAGAGCAGCTTAATTTCTATCTCTTGTTTAATAGAACTTGGATATTGTATTTCCTTTTCGTTAAATGAAGCGTTCATTTTAAAAGAGGGTGTCAATATTTGTTATGCTAAATTGAAAAACGGATTGTATGTACTTAAACCGAATCAAACTATAGCAATTTTAAATCATGAGAATGTTAAAGCTCAAGGAGGGTACGAATATTTCATCTCTTTCATAGATGATTATTCGAGGTATGGTTATTTATACCTAATGCATCATAAGTCTGAAGCTCTTGAAAAGTTCAAAGAGTATAAGGCTGAAGTAGAGAATGCATTAGGGAAAACCATTAAAACACTTCGATCTGATCGAGGTAGAGAGTATATGGATTTGAGATTCTAGGACTATTTGATAGAACACAGAATTAAATCTCAACTCTCAGCACCTAATACACCACAACAAAATGTTGTGTAAGAAAGGAGAAATAGAACCTTGTTGGACATGGTTTGTTTTATGATGAGCTATGCTCAGTTGCCTGCCTCGTTTTGGGGATACGCAGTAGAGATTGCAGTTCAAATCTTGAACACTGTTCCATCAAAGAGTGTTTCAGAAATACCTTTTGAATTGTGGAAGGGGCGTAAACCTAGTTTACAACACTTCAGGATTTAGGGTTGTCCGACATACGTGCTAGTGACAAACCCAAAGAAACTGGAACCACGTTCAAGATTATGCCAATTTGTTGGGTATCGCAAAAAATGAGAGGTGGTATTTTCTACGACCCATAAGAAAACAAGGTGATTGTATCGACAAACATCACATTCTTGGAGGATGATCACATGAGGAAACATTAATCGCGTAGTAAATTAGTGCTAAATGAAGCTACAGAGGAACAAACAAGAGTTGTTGATCAAGCTGGACCTTCATCAAGAATTGATGGAGAAACCAGCACTTCAAGTCAGTCTCGTCCTTCTCAATCGTTGGGAATGCCTCGACGCAGTGGGAGGGTTGTGTCCCAACCTGACCGCTACTTGAGTTTAGCTGAAACTCAAATCGTCATACCTGATGATGGCGTAGAAGATCCATGGTCTTATAAACAGGCAATGAATGACGTAGACAAGGACCAATGGATCAAAGCTATAGACCTTGTGTTGGGATTTATGCCCTAAACTTGTATAATCTTGATCAATTAAATAAAGTGTTATTTGTTTTGATAAGATTACAGTCTTCCTTTTATAAAATCCAATAAACTAAGCTCCAAGGTTATAACATTTATCTTGAAATCAATGTAGTGGACACTATTTGTGTTGAGTTCAAGATTATAACCTAAATAATCTATGGTATAAGAATAAGGTTGGAAACCTCATTCTGGTAACACCATGGATGCGGCCCACTTTGTAATTAGTACAAATGAGGTAATCCAACTCATTCATGTAGTTGACATGCGAGTGGGAGCATCCTGTATGAAGAGTTCACATAGAGAATTAGGAAAGCGACAGAACTATTGATGATTTTCTTGTAGACACAAGGTTCATCATCATTCTGGTCAAAACCATAAGATCTGATAGCCTCATCAAATCTTATATTCCAGGACCTAGAGGCTTGTTTCAGTCCATAAATCGACCTTTTAAGCCTGCAAACCTTTTGCTCTTGTCCTGGTTTAATAAACCCTTTGGGTTGGTCCATGTAGATGGTTTCCTCAAGATTGCCATTCAAAAAGGCTATCTTGACATCCATTTGCCATACCTCATAGTCATAATATGCGGCAATGGCAAGAAGAATACGGATAGACTTTACCATAACAACAGGTGAAAAGGTTTCCTCAAAGTCAACCCCTTCAACCTGGGTATAACCCTTTGCTACTAGTCTAGCTTTAAAGGCTTGCACCTTCCCATCTACACCATGTTTTCTCTTGTAGATCCACTTACAACCTATAGGTTTTACCCCATCAGGCTTATCTACAAGATCCAAACAGAATTGAAGTGCATAGACTCCATTTCTTGGTCCATGGCTATGACCCATTTTTCTTTTTCTTTGTCAACCATTGCTTGATTATAAGTCAATGGATCCTCGCAGTTGTCATCTGGTATAACAACTTGGGTTTCAGCTAAACCCATGTAACAGGCCAAATTTGTATCACAACCCTCCCACTACGTCGAGGCATACTCAACTCTTGAGATGGACCCTCTTGACTAGACAAACTAGTATCAACAACTCTTGTTGACGTACTAGTGTTCTTATTAGCAACCTTTGCTATTGCTCCGTCTAACTCACTAAACACTACCTTACTTTTTGGTTTGTGGTACCTTATGTGGTCCTCCTCCAAGAAAGTGGCATTTGTCGATACAAAGATCTTATCTTCCTTAGGATCATAGAATAAACCACCTCTTGTTTCTTTTGGGTATCCTACGAATAGGCACAACTTTGAACGTGAATCGAACTTCTTTGGATTTGTCACAAGCATATGTGCTGGACAGCCCCATATTCTGAAATGACATAAACTACCTTTACGTCCTTTTCAGATTTCAAAAGGTGTTTCAGAAACACTTTTGGAGGGCACACTATTCAAAATGTATATTGCAGTCTCCACTGCCTAACACCAAAAGGAACTAGGGAGATGAGCATAACTCATCATTGATCGAACCATGTCTAACAAGGTTCTATTTCTCCTTTTCGATACACCGTTTTGCTGTGATGTGTCGGGAGCTGAGAGTTGGGATGTAATTCCATGTCTTATCATATAGTTCTGGAATTTTAAATTCATGTACTCTCCACCTCGATCCGATCGAAGTGTTTTTACTCTTTTACCTAATTGATTTTCAACCTCAGTCTTGAATTCCTTGAACTTTTCTAGTGCTTCAGACTTGTGGTGCATTAGGTAAAGATGCCCATATCTGGAATAATCATCTATAAAAAAGATGAAATATTCATATCCTCCCCTGGCTTTAACATTCATCGGACCATAAAGGTCTGAATGTATAAGCTCTAGAGTTTCTTTGGCTCTATAACCTTTTCCACTAAAAGGTCTTTTAGTCATCTTGCCTTCTAGGCAAGATTCACATACTCACAGGGAATTTTCTTCTAACTCGTTTAGAAGTCCGTTCTTTACCAATCTCTCAATCCTATTGAGATTAATGTGACCCAATCTTAGATGCCAAAGATGAGCATTTTCTTTAGGAGAAATTTGTTCGTGTGCTTGCAATTCTGTAAAATTCACTTGTTAAAACTATTTTAACTGAATTAAACCATTTGCAAATAATTCTCAAGAAGAGCAACACATAGTACAATACTTTTCCAACGAAATAAACTCTTTATTCAATTGAAAAACAGAGAAGTACAATGTTCGCTAAGGCAAGAAATGAGGTTTCTAATAAACCCTTAAGCTACATGTTATCAAATAACAACTTTTTCTTTTCTAGATGATTGCTCTTTATCTGCTCCTTTTCTTCTTCTTCTGTATCTTCTTAAGTCCAGAAGTATGGTTGCAATTATTTGTCCTAGAGGATGAATCCTCTTCAGAACTCTTGGAATGAGCAAACAAATTTTCCTCTCCATTTTGTTGTCTCTTATCATCCATAAGAAACTGATAATTTTGCAGCTCATGTAGCAGAGAAGTTAGATCATATTCTATGTTGTTCATCGCTACATTGCTACGGAATCGCTGAAAACTCTTCGAAAGAGATTCTAAGATGAACAAAATCTGACATTTCTCATCTATGACTGCTGCGTTTAATTCCGCTATATTGAAGTGAGCAATCAGATTGAGAACATGTTCCCTCACCAATGTACCTTCCTTCATACGTGCGTTATAAATGAATTTTAGGGCTTCATGCCGAATTTGTTTGGACGGTTGTCTAGACAAATTTAGCACAAAATCCATGATCTCTTGAGCTGAGACCTTGCCCTCCAGCCTCCTGGCTAAAACATCAGGTATTCTAGCCAGGATATAGGCTTTTGCCTTTTCGTTGGTATTAATCCAGCGGTCATACGCATCCTCAACAGCTTGAGATGCATTTTGAGCAGGACATCAAGGACACTCATCATTGAGAACAAACTTAAGATCATGTGTAACCAAAATAATGTTGAGTCCATCCCTCCATGTCACTATGTTCTCTCCGGTTAACTTTTTCGCACTCAATAAGGAAATCATAGAGCTAGACATTTTTGTTGAATATTTTACAAACAAACTTGTATGAGTTTCTTGCTATTACTCTAATCCAATCATGTTGTAGCTAATTATCAAATGATTCCTAGGCCATTTATAATTTGCAATGATACTCCAAAGGTTTAGAATGTATGACACCGAAGAGTAATAAAAAACACTCCTCCTCTAGATCAGGACATTCTTGACCAAAACCTAACACCAGAATAACTCTTATTCCTATAGGTTTTAGTTACCATTTTTTGGTCTGAATACATACACAACTTATGTATCCCGTGAGTGTAACCCTTTGTCTTTAGATCCTAGAGTCTTGATCCAATAAAATCCGCCGAAGGGAGGACTAGATTGGAAAATAGTCTAAGGAAATCTTTATCCCTTTCGGTGTCACTGTGTTAGATCCCCATGATCAAGCCCTCCGAAGGGATTATGCAGTCCAGTCAAACTAGCGGTGACCATAGTGGTCTAACAGTGTAAACCGACAAAAGAGACTGTAGGTTTTGTTTTCACTAAACCTGCTCCCACTCACTATAAGTACCATCTCCATTTACCTTGGTATTGACTCATACAAACACCATCCGAAGGGGGACGGTCCCGTTTGCGCCACGAGGCCAAGTATGAGTCTCACGGTGTGAACTTCCCGGAGATAGCGTGGGTGGAAAAATATGTATCTCATACACTTTTCCTCCCACTGAATACTTTAAGTCTATAGGAATCTTTCTTAGGCTAAAACTCGGCTAATGGTTTTACCTTACTCTATCAACATAACTCTTATATTGATGATCAATATAACTCTTATATTGATTTTATCCTAAGTTTGTTAATATAACTCCTTATATTAAACCTAGGATTTCTAGTTTATTAACCCCTTAATAAACCCGCTGACGCTACTGTAATTTATAAGGCTCTATGATTAAATTTCATTCCCAGTCGATTCCCGTAGGGTGTTCCGTTTCCAGTCGACTTAAATACCCAAATTAGACAGAACTTTCCTTAGACAGAGTTCCTCTTTTAATCATAGCTTATAAATTACTTGGTTCCTAATTTTAATCTAATTAGAACTAGATAATCTAAGGTCTATTATTTCCATGTTCTAAACACTTTAAAACTAATAATTAACCTTAGGTGACATGCATATTATGGTATAGTGGTTGATCATTCATCACATGAATAATAAAACATTCATAACATATTCATCGCATGAAAAATAATGCATGTCAATGCTGTCCAAAAATTAATATAACAACCTTATATTAATTAATTATGCAAACTATATAATATAACTCCTTATATTATAAATGATGCATGAAAATGCTTAACCTAAGGTGGGATTTCTAAAAATAAGCATACACTATGCATGGCAATAATTACACAACAATTGCATAATTAAAATAGCAAAAATTAGACCAATTTTGTCACCCTAGAAATAATTTTAATTAATATAATCTAATTATATTAATTAAAATTAAATATATTAAATACATTAAATATAAAACGTTTTTATTATTAAATATATTAATAAAATACGTTTTCTGCCCGTTGCTCCTCACGTGAAAAAGCTTCGGCGTTGCAACGCTGATAGCAGCGTTGCAACGCTGCTTTTGTCGTCTTCTTCCGAGCGTTGTGCAACGATCTGAACAGAGAGACACCTCCAAATTGTCTTCTCGGTTGTTCTCGGGAGGTTGAGGGAGAGTAGGTGAGACTCCCTTTGGTTTTGGGTGAGGAGAAGTTTTATACAGAATTGAGAGAATGATATGAGAGAGAATTGTCTTGCTCTCTTTGGATGGAAATCCAAAAATGGCAAGAAGTGTCTTGAGATGCCTTTGAATGCATCCTTTTATAATGGTGTGTGGTGGAGTTAAAATCTCCACCAATTCACCATTTTACCACAACTATATAATATACAAATCATATTTCATATTATTATATAATATAAGGTATCTCATACCTTATTATACAAATCTCATTTGCATAAATGTGGAATTATAAATTGAATCACATTCAATTTTATTTCTCTCAATTCTATTTCTCCAAATAGCACTAATTAATCAATTAGGCTATACTATAGTTTATTATGAATCTCATTCACATCAAACTATATATTATGTCATCTATATCTCATATAAATGACATAAATACCCAAATAATGAATTTGAACACTTCAAATTCACACCAAACGATAAACCCTCAATTTGTCCAATTTGAGCCAACCGAGAGACCTAATGGACCTCTGTTGACGAGCTCCAATGATCCGAGAATAACTTGTCAAACTCTTTGACCTATTTATCAACATTCATTAGCTACGGTAACACTCCACTAAATCCCGTAGCTGCACTCTCATCACTATAGGACAAGTTCTGTCCATCAATATATCCAATACCCATGAGTCGATCCTTCACAGATTGTTCGTAGTCACAGCTGGGTCAAATTACCGTTTTACCCCTGTGTCTATATCTTGTTCCTTAAGTCCCACTGCTCCTCTAATGAACAACTACGTTGCATGGTCCAACCATAAACAACAACCCTCTCAGGCCAATGAGAGAGTGGGGCCCCGTTGTTCAAGCCACCGAGACAACACTTAAGGAACAACCCCTCTAGTTTCCCTAAGTCGGGAGCAGTGAATTCCTTCTTGCGTAGTCAAGTTCCCGGCTTCCCACGTGGTCCTGGCCCTTGAGAAGGTAGGCATATTGGGCGAGCAACAGTGGCCACCCTCACCCGTACTAATCAAAGGACAGACCCCCACACACAGGAGTCCGTAACACGCTCAGGATTAAGGTCGAGTCACTAATGGTCATCTACGAATTTATTAGCTCTATACTATTAACGGTGTTACATCAGTAAGTCTAATAATTCACGGTCCGGTCTTGTACAATCTCATTGCACAGGATGCCCCCACTCGCATGTCAACAACATGAACGAGTCATATCACCTCGTTTGTATCTAATACAAAGCGGGCGCATCCACGATGTATCCGGATTAGGTCTCCAACCCTATCCATATCATCAGAGACCGATTTGGTCATTAACTCGAACGTGATCTTCCTGTGGGTCCACTACACACCGGTTCAAGTTCTTAGTTCTCTCATAATACAATGACCCTAGAGCTTAGTTTATTGGATTAAGTTTATGAAAAATGCGAGACACAAAGTTTAAATAAATAACTCTTATTTATTACACAATGTTGAAATAAATAACTCTTATTCATTTACAACTTGGAATATTACAAACTACACGAGATGAGGACATACATCCCAGCATTTTCAACCTCGGTCTTGAATTCCTTGAACGTTTCAAGTGCTTCAGACTTGTGGTGCATTAGGTAAATATGCCCAAATCTAGAATAATCATCTATAAAAGAGATGAAATATTCATATCCTCCCCTGGCTTTAACATACATCGGACCACAAAGGTCTGAATGTATAAGTTCTAGAGGGTCTTTGGCTCTATAACCTTTTTCCACTAAAAGGTCTTTTAGTAAATTTTGCCTTCTAGGCAAGATTCACATACCGACAAAGAATTTTCTTCTAACTCGTTTAAAAGTTCGTTCTTTACCAATCACTCAATCCTTTTGAGATTAATGTGACCTAATCTTAGATGCCAAAGATGAATATTTTCTTTAGGAGAAATTTTACGTTTCTTAGTTTGTGCGTTTGCAGTTTTAAATAATTCAGTGTTCAAAACAATTTTGACTGAATTAGGCCTTAAAACATACAATCCATTTTCTAATGAAGCTGAACATATTTCTAAACCTTTCTTCAAAATAAACACTTTATTTATAGAAAAGGAAACAAAAATACATTGTTCAATAAGGCAAGAAATGGAAATAAGATTCCTAGTAAACCCTTGTATCACTAATATATTGTCCAACAATACATATTTCTTGCCAAAATAAAGCTTCATAGTGCCTACTGCTACAGCTGAGACGACTTCTCCATTCCAACCCGGAGCGTTATCTCTCCTTGTTGTAGCTGCCGCAAGGAATCAATTCCCTGAAAAGAAGAGAAACATGATTAGTGGCGCCTGAATCAAGTATCCAAGTTGTTTTATCATTATCCACTAAACAAGCTTCTAGGTAAAGTAAATAATATTTACCTTCCTTCTTCTTTTATGCAATGTACTTCGGACAGTTCCGTTTCAAATGCTCGTCTTCGTTGCAGTGGAAACACTTTCCTTTGTTAGCAACGTCTTTGTCTTTCTTGCCCTTCTAGGCGGCAGCTTTGTCAGCCTGTTTTCTTTTACCAACCTTCTTCATGTTCTTCTTCTTTCCTCTTAGGTTAGAAGAAGATGAGCCACTGTTTTTGTCCCAGAGGTCGAACCTCTGTGATAACTCCTACTGGCAACATTTGTCCCACCTTTCGATCCCTGAATTTTCATCAAAGACTGAAAGGTCTGGAGTTCATTCAGAAGGGAGGTAAGATTAAAAGTAAGCTTGTTCATAACAACATTACTTCTAAACTGCAGGAAACTA
Organism: Trichosanthes cucumerina; assembly: GCA_036507285.1. NCBI lineage: Eukaryota > Viridiplantae > Streptophyta > Magnoliopsida > Cucurbitales > Cucurbitaceae > Trichosanthes > Trichosanthes cucumerina. Next base: position 22,782,490 of record CM071841.1, read on the forward strand.
TCTGGAAGGGTTTCTAGAATGAAGCTGACCTGGCTCGACTCATCGATGGAAGCACCATTCGACTCCGAGATGTTAAAGTGCACCATCATATCCAGGACATGATCTCGAACGGATGTACCCTCTGGCATCCTCGAGTTGAATATGTACTTTAGGGCATTATGTCGAGCTTGTGTGGACTGTTGTCCAAACATACCCTGCATAGAATCCATGATTTCCTTGGCGGTAATCATGCCCTCATGCTTCTTGGCTAATATGTAAGACATACTTGCCAGCATGTAGACCTTGGCCTTATCGTTAGCCTTGATCCATCGATCATATGCATCACGAACATTTCGTGACGCATTCGAGCCTGACACCTGAGGACATTCCTCAATTAGCACAAACTTCAAATCATCAACTAGTAAAATAGTGTTGAGTTTGTTTTTCCATGTCATCATATTCTCTCCGGTTAACTTTTCCGCACCCAATAAGGAAATTATAGAGCTAGACATTTTTGCTGAAAATTTACAAACAAACTTGTATGAGTTTCTTGTTGTAACTCTAATCCAATCATGTTTTAGCTAATTATCAAATGATTCATAGGCCATTTATAATTTGCAATGATACTCCAAAGGTTTAGAATGTATGACACCGAAGGGTAATAAAAAACACTCCTCCTCTAGATCAAGACACTCTTGACCAAAACCTAATACTAGAATAACTCTTATTCCTATAGGTTTTAGTTACCATTTTTCGGTCTGGATACATACACAACTTATGTACCCCATGAGTGTAACCTTCTGTCTTTAGATCTCAGAGTCTCGATCCAATAAAATCCACCGAAGGGAGGACTAGATTGGAAAATAGTCTAAGGGAATCTCTATCCCTTTCGGGTGTCTACTGTATTCGATCCCCTATGATCAAGCCCTCCAAAGGGATTGTCTGGTCCAGGCCAAACTAGCAGGCTGACCATAGTGGTCTAACGGTGTAAACCGACAAAAGAGACCGTAGGTTTTGTTTCACTAAACCTGCTCCCACTCACTATAAGTACCCTCTCCCTTCACCTTGATATTGACTCATACAAACACCATCCGAAGGGCGACGCTCCCGTTTGCACCACGAGGCCAAGTATGAGTCTCACGGTGTGAACTTCCCGGAGATAGCGTAGGTGGAAAAATATTTATCTCATACACTTTTCCTCCCACTGAATACTTTACAGTTTATAGGAATCTTACTTAGGCTAAAAACTAGACTAATGGTTTTACCTAACTCTATCAATATAACTCTTATATTGATTTTATCCTAAGTTTGTTCATATAACCCACTGACGCTACTGTAATTTATAAGACACTCTGATTAAATTTCACTCCTAGGTCGACTCCCTGTAGGGGGTGTTCGGTTTAAATCGGCTTAAATACTTAAATACCCTAGATAGAACTTTCCTCAGACAAAGTTCCTCTTTTAATCATAGCTTATAAATTACTTGGTTCCTAATTCTAAGTTAATTAGAACTAGATAACCTAAGGTCTCTTATTTCCAAGTTCTAAACATTTTAAAACTAATAATTAACCTTAGGTGACATGCATACTATGTTATAGTGCTTGATCATTCATCACATGAATAATAAAACATTCATAGCATATTCATCTCATGATATATAATGCATGTCAATGTTGTCCATAAATTAATATAAAAAATTTATATTAATTAATCATGAAAACTATATAATATTACTCCTTATATTATAAATGATTCATGAAAATGCTTAACCTAAGGTGGGATTTCTAAAATAAAAGCATACATTATGCATGCCAATAATTACACAACAATTGCATAATTAAAATAGCAAAAATTAGACCAATTTTGGCACCCTAGAAATAATTTTAATTAATATAATCTAATTATATTAATTAAAACTAAATATATTAAATATATTAAATATAAAACATTTTTATAATTAATATATATTAAAAAATCCATTTTCTGCCTGTTGCTCCTTTGCGTGAAACGTATCTGGCGTTGCAACGCTGCTCCTCGTTGTCTTCTGTCGAGCGTTGCAACGCTAGAGGTTGTGTTGTAATGCTGCCTCCTGTGCGCGCCTTCTCCCGCAAGCGCAGCGTTGCAATGCTGCACACAGACAACAATGAGATTTCTCCAAATCTTGCTCGTTTTCGCTCCGATCTTTACAGCAACCGCTTTGCCTCGATCGACACGGACTTACAGACTCGATTTACAATTAAAATTGCCTAAAATACCAAGCCCTTACATTGAACGATTCAATGGAAATTGTAAATCTAAGTGCCAAAATTGAAAACATCTAATTTTGCAAAAACCGTTCATACATTTCATGCAAAAACAGTAAATCCCACCTTGTTCTTGAAAAATCCAGAACATAAATCAAGAGCGCAATTGGTCTCTAATACCAATTGAAGGGAATCGAAGTCCCCGCAGCGAAAGCGATTGCGAATCGCGTGCTCTCTATTTAGTTATAACGATAAATTCAAGAACATACATAATAAGATTAAGAATGTAAAATAGAATGGAGAACAAGAATTTACCTTTGAAGAACCTATCTTCGAGTGCTCCTCTCTCCCACGGTCACGATCTCAGCAACAGGAACTCCAACGTATGAAGACACGACCACCGGATGTTCTCCGTTGTTCTCTACGTGAGGGAGGAAGGTGGGTTCCCTTTAGGAGAGGTGAGGGATTTTGAGAGAGATGTGTGCTTTGGAACTCTTCCAACAATACAATAAGAGAGCTTGTAAAACCTTAGAAAAGACTTACCTAGTTGCATCTCATGCAACCATATATATAGGGGAATGGGATGGAAATGACCATCCTACCCCTCCTTTATTCTCTCATTAGTGTATAGTTTAAAAATGAATCTAATTCACATTAAAACTATATTATATCAATTATATCATATATAATTTATATAACACCTCATGTATGAAATTCAACACTTCAATTTCACTCCTAACTTTATACCCTCAATATTACCATATTGAGCCAATGGAGAGATCTAATGGACCTACAGTTCAAGAGCTCCAATGATGTGAGTTTAACTGCTCAAACTCTTTGATCCAGTTAATCAATATTCATTAACTGCAAGTCACTCCACTATAGACTTGTTGCTGCACTCTCCTCACTGTAGATATTATTGTGTCCACTGATATAGTCATTACCCATAAGTCGACCCTTCACAGGTTGTTCATAATCACACTGGTCAAATTACGCTTTACCCCGTGATTACCTTTTTGCTCCTTAAGCACCACTGATCCTCTAATGAACAACAAGTCTAAGGTCCTACCTTAGACTCATACCCTCATAGAGGGCGGGGCCCCGTTGTTCAAGACCTGGAGTCAATTCTTAAGGGAAGAACCTATCTAATTCCTTAGTAGAGGAATGAGTGAATTCCATTTTGCACAGTTAAGTTCCCAGCTACCTACGAGGTTCTATCCCTAAGAAGGTAGGCTTATTGAGTCGGCTACAGGCCACTCTCACCCATACTAGTCTAAGGACAAACCCCTATAAGCAGGAGTTCTTAACTTGCTCGGGATTCAGGTCGAGTCACTAATGACCATCTATAAATTACTAGTCTTATCCTGTTAACGGTGTTACACTTGTTAGACTAATAATTTGCGATCCAGTCTTGTATGAACTCTTCATACAGGATGCCCCCACTCGCATGACAACTACATGAATGAGTTGGATTACCTCATTTGTACCAATTACAAAGTGGGTCGCATCCATGGTGTTACCAGAAGGAGGTTTCCAACCTTATTCTTATACCATAGACTATTTAGGTTATATTCTTGAACTCAACCCAAATAGTGTCCACTACACTGATTTCAAGATAAATGTTATAACCTTGGAGCTTAGTTTATTGGATTTATAAAAGCAAGACTGTAATTCTATCAAAACAAATAACACTTTATTTAATTGATCAAAATTACACAAGTTTATGGCATAAATCCGAACATGCATAACGTAGGTTGAACTATAAGCTTCCTCTAGAATAGCATCTCAGAATGCATAGTCTTCCCTACCTCTCTATGGCTCCGTCTGATCTCATCTTAAACCCTGCTTCTGGGCCTTGTTTGGAATTTCCAAACATTTTCTGCAAATTACTATCATCTGGCTGTCTTCTCACAATTTTTGCTACGAGCGAAGACTTTACTCGGAATTAAGCTAAAAGACCCCCTGAATTCTCTACAGTTACTATGCCTTAGAATCCCTTAGAGTACATAAAAATGTTGCTCGAATACCACACAAGGCATCTCTAGGAAGTCTTCACTTCCTACTTAATGCATCTGCTACCACGTTCGCCTTACCTGGATGGTATTCTATGGTACAATCATAATCTTTAATCAGTTCTAACCATCTTCTTTGTCTCATATTCAACTCCCTCTGATCAAAGATATATTTAAAACTCTTATTATATGTAAAAATGTGAGACCTCTCACCAAACAAATAATGCCTCCAGATCTTCAATGCTAAAACAACTATTGCTAGCTCAAGATCATGGGTAGGATAATTACATTCGTGTTTTTTCAATTTCCTTGATGTATAAGCTATTACTTTTCCCTCTTGCATGAGCACACACCCTAAACCTTGCCTCGAAGCGTCACAGTAAATCACATATTCTTTTCTCGTTACAGGAAGTGTTAGAATAGGTGATGTAACTAATCTCTTTTTCAGCTCCTGAAAACTCTGTTCACACTTATCTGACCATTCAAACTTAGCATTCTTCCTTGTTAAAGTTGTTAAGGGTAATGCTAATTTTGAGAAATCCTCAACAAATCGTTTGTAGTATCTTGCTAAGCCTAGGAAACTATGTACCTCTGTGGCACTAGCTGGTCTCTCCCAGTTGACTACTACTTTCACTTTATGTGGATCCACACTAACTCCATCTGCTGAAACAACATGCCCTAAAAATACTACCCGATTCAACTAAAACTCACATTTGGTGAATTTAGCGTACAACTGTTTATCACGTAGTGTTTGTAGAACAATCCTCAGATGTTCCTCATGAGCTTTCCTGTCAACTGAGTAAACTAATATGTCATCAATGAATATTATCACAAACTGATCCAAATATTGATGGAAAATCCTGTTCATGAGGTCCATGAAAACTGTTGGTGCATTCGTTAAACCGAATGGCATTACTAAAAACTCATAATGGTCGTACCTCGTTCTGAATGTTGTCTTAGGAATATCTGTTTTCCTTACCTTTAATTGATGGGATCCTGATCTTAAATGAATCTTAGAAAACACTAATTCTCCTCTTAACTGGTCAAACAAGTCATCTATACGGGGCAAAGGATACTTGTTACGTATAGTGACCTTGTTTAACTGTCTATAATCAATGCATAATTTAAGGGTACCATCTTTCTTCTTTACGAATAACACTGGAGCTCCCCAAGGCGATACACTAGATCTGATGTATCCCTTGTCAACTAGTTCTTGTAAGTGCATCTTCAACTCTCTGAGCTCGCTTAGAGCCATTCTATACGGCGCTTGCAAAATAGGTGTTGTTCCTCGTAACAATTCAATAGTGAACTCAACTTCCCTATCAGGTGGCAACCCTGACAGATCTGCTAGAAAAATATCAAGAAATTCGTTCACAACAAGAATATTTTCTGGTTTTAGTTTTTCCTCCTGCACCTCTACTACTTGTGCAAGAAACGTAGTGCAACCTTTCCTCAACAACTTCTCAGCTTTTAATGCTGAAATCAAAGTTGTAGGAATAATCTTTCTTTCACCCCTGAAAACCACTTCAACCAACCCTGGTTTCCTGAATATCACTTTCTTTCCATGGCAATCCATGGAAGCATAATGAGTAAATAAGAAATCCATTCATAAGATTGCATCTCACACCTGCAACTCTAGTGGAAGAAGATCCACTAACATATTGAGACCTTCTATTAAGATCTCACAGTCCCGCAACACTATATCGACAAGTAAAACATCACCAACTAGAGTGTATATAACTAACCTTTCACGTAAAGGTTCTAGCTTCCCATTCAACTTAGTTAAGAACATACTAAAAACAAAGGAATGTGTAGCTCCTGGATCTATTAAAATACGTGCAGGTACATTACAAATAGTAATCGTACCAGTAACTTATCTGGTGCATCATATGCTTCCTGCTGAGTCATAGTGTAGACCTTTCCCTGTTGCTCAGGTCTCCCTACAACTCCCTTGTGTCTAGCACCGCTGGTGCCCTCTCCTACAGCTACTGGAACTCTCGGCTGCTCAACTGTCTGGGACTTAACTCCCTGGTTCCTCTATGCGGCTGCCCTCAACTGTGGACAATCCTTCTTGACATGTCCTGGTTGTCCGCACTAATAGCACACATCGACACCCACACTCACAAGATAATGACTTCGATGATTCTTGCAACAAATCGCACATGGAAGTTTCCTTGCTGCACTTGCAATAGACTGTTGCCCTCTCTGCAATCTTGTTGCTGATCAAACAGACTAACTAGATGCTCTCTAACTCTACCTTTGATAGGCACTACCCACATTCATCTGCTTGATGTCTGGCTACTAGCTCGATTCTTAAAGTCTTATTGACTTAGAAACATTTACTCTAGGTGTGAACCTCCGCTGCTCACAACCTAGGAAACTGCTTGTTATCGAAGCCCCACAACTAAGCTTTACAACTGACTTCTCCTCTGCTACAGTCTGCTCAACACGTAGGGCAGTCTCTACTAGCTGAGAAAAGTCAGTCAACTTAGAAATAGCTATGACTGGGGTATGTATCTCAGGACATAATCCTCTTTCAAACCTTCGACACCTGTCACTCTCAGATGCCACAATCACATCAGCATATCACAACAGCTCGTAACCCTTCTCTCGTACTCAACCACTGAAAGTGACCCTTTCTTTAATTTCTAAAAATTCATCCCTCTTTGCCTTACAGTACGTGCTAGGGTAATACTTGTGCTCGAATATGCTTCTGAAAGTTTGCTAGTCTAAAGTATATGCATCACTACACCTGGCTAATATTGATTTCCACCATCCTTCTGCCTCCTTCTGCAGTAGGAATGTGACCAACTTGACTTTTCACTCCTCAAAACCAATTATCACATCAAAACATTTCTCAAGCATATCCAACCAAACCTAAGCGTCAGCTGGATCTGTGGAACCCTCAAACACTGTGGCTCCTAATCATTTTAGGCGTTCTATTCTAAATGTCTTGTCTGGAACACTTGGCCCTGCTCTCTATGGCTTACCTACCTCCTGTGTGGAACTAGCATGCTGCTTAACTCTGACCCCTATCTGGAGTCTCGGGGCATTAGATCCCCTCTCAGATTGGGCTTGGGCAGGTTCCTACGTCCCGTCCTGATCCTGCCTGCATCGTCTGCTAGTACGTGGTGGCATGACTTCTATAACATATCAACATACTAGACATGTAATGAATACTAAACTCAAATGCACAATTCTAGACTTGTGTACACATTCTAGTCCTGTCTGGACTTACTCTTATCCTTACTTGGACCATGCTTTGCTAGTTCTATTAAATTAACTCAATAATTTGCTATTACTCCTTAGTTTCTTCGTAGAGCTAACTTGCTCTATCTCATTCCCCATGGAGCTAACTGCTCTGATACCAAGTTGTCACACCCCCTCCCGTACTACCTGCTAACTTAGCCCGGAAGACGGCATGAAGCCAACAAACATTGTTTACCTCTTAACAATACCTGTTGACCATGTTATCCCTGATAAACATACTATACTTGCATATGGAACACTTTAAACATAACACAACGGAAACTTGAGAACTGCTAAACATACGTAAGGATAAACTCTTCTTAAGTATCTCTTGGAAACTAAAACGGGTAAGAGCATCACAACCAAAAACATACCAAACCATGGTTTACACAGCTACAACCTAGAACGTACACACAAACATAACTTCATAGTCCTTCTACAATACATATAGACTTTCTATACAACTCCACCCACGTACAACATATCAAACTTGTGGAGCTTCCAGCAGACTACGACAGGATATTAGGCACTGGGAGCTCGATCTCTACCTGAAAAGTGGGAAAACACTGAAAGAATGAGCTATGAAGCTCAATAAGTGACTGAGTTTAAAAACTATTAACTCGTAAATCATATCACCTAACCATCTATGAGCATATGCATCTGTAATCAAGCATTAACTATAAACGTATATTCATAATAGTTTTTCAGAAAACCAGAAAGTATGTCATTAAAATCTCGTAAGGCATATCATTAATTTTAACCTTTATAAAACATTTGACAATCTACGTTGTGTACGTCACGCACAGTACAACCAATGTTTACTATACGATGTAGTGGGGCCTGCCCAACACTCCCATCTTCTTTGTCGTAGTGGGGCCCGCCCTGCACTCACGACAGCATTGTTGTCACGGAGTACACTCGACGTCGACAATAGAATATGACCTGTGTGCACACGGTACTATATAGCCTTGGGCTCAATATCTCAACCATTTACTCATTCAAGTCTCAGAAAAACACTAAAATACTTAAACATGCATGCTTATCTTTCCTTTCATAAAACTCAAGCTTACTCAGCTATTTCATAAAACTGGAAATCTTTAAATCATACTTGCTAGTACATGCTTGCCTGAAATCATAACATTTTCACTAAATTTTGGTAAGTAATATACATATGCTCACGAATAAATTCATCAGGACATCTAGGCTCACTACGAGCACTTTAAATCATTGGTAGAAAAGCATGAATGCTTATAAATATGTGTTCCAAAGAAAAACAATAAGCATTGATACCATTTCATTCTATCGAAATCTTGTATTTTCATAGGCTTAATACAAGCATATAAATCATTTTCGACGTTCGTTTTGTCACTCACCGTGTTATAACTAGAACCCTGGTCTGTACGCTCGACCTATTTTCTCTTGGCCTGTCAAACAAACCAAATCTAAGTATTATAACCTTGAGCTCAGCAATTTCAACCTTTAAAATTACAAAATAAAACACACCAATTAATTTTCTAGCATTTTACACAATTCATGCCCAGAATTCATACTCTCATAACTTATTCATTACTTAGCCAAAAAGGATGTACTTTATATCAAACTCTTCCTATTTGAACCCTCTAAAACTCATCAGAAGAAATGAAATCGAAATTCCCAATGTATTGATTCGAAAATACCTCGAAATCCTCTTCCCTAAAAACAACCTTCTGCTGTTTCCAGATTCATTTCCCTACTGCAACCCGAAATTGACCTGAAATTTTAAACATCTTCCAGTCGGTTTCTACTCACGAGTTCTTCATAAAAGTTGTAGGAAATGCAATAAGCTTTCCAACCATACCTATTAGAGTCTCGGATTTGAATCCTACTTATTAGAACGACCCAAAAACCAGAGGCTTCTCGAATTTGACAACAAATTCTCTCCTCTGCCTTCCTATTCACAAATAGTAACTTAAGACCAAAATTTGCTCGAGCTTCCTTTACCAACTTTGTTAAAAAAATGAATTAACTTTCAAGAAAATCAAACTTCAACTCTTACCTCTTCTTGTGGAGCTCAAAATACTCAAAACATCAGAACTATCCTTGATTGATCATAGAATTGCCATTGAAATTGAATCACCTTTCTCCTTTCTTCTTCAAGCTCAAAACCTAAAACCCCTTCTTCTTCTTCAATTCTCCCTCAAAGCTCTTCTGTACTTTGTTGAAAATGAAAACAAAATGAGATGGAATTGAATTTTAAATGGTTTAAAAGTAACCAAACGGTGGTGGAGTTCCAACCACCCATTTTCTTCTTTTTTTTAATTTCTTTTGTCCTTTTCCCTTTTCTTTTCTTTTTCTTTCTTTTTTTTTAAACAAAACCAAAACATATTAAACTTTTCCTTTCTTTTTTCCTTTTATTGTTTTTTTAAAGGAAATTTCAAAGAGAGATCTCGAGTTTACGAATTCTCTCTCTCACTCTCTGGAATTCCCTTTTCTCCAATTGTTGGATCCTTCCCACCTAAGGAAGATCTAAGTAGAACTCAGAGACATAGGAGATTCTCCAAGTGGTAGTGTCTTGCTGGAGAGAATAGAGGAGATCCTGAGTTGCTGTGTTGCAGTACGATAAGCAAGGAGTTGTTGTGCTAAACTACAAAGGTAATCCATTTTCTTCCTTTTAGTTTAATAGTTAAACTTAGAATGTTTGCATAATTTATCTCCATGTCTAATTAGATTAGGGATGCATGTTTAGTCTGTTTTATTTTCAATGTATTGGTTTTGTTTTTCAACCAAAAACGGACTTGCAATTACGATTCCAAACCCGTTTTCGCTGCTCAAGGAGATCGGATCACCATCATCACAAACACTCTTCGACAGAACGTTGTTCAAAATATAAACTGCAGTCTCCACCGCGTAACCCCAAAAAGAATCAGAGGGACGAGCATAGCTCATCATCGTTCGAACCATGTCCAACAGGGTTCTGTTTCTCCTCTCCGATACACCATTCTGCTGTGGGATACCATGTGTTGAGAGTTGGGACGTAATTGCATGTTCTATAATATAGTGTTGGAATTCAGTGTCCATATACTCTCCACCTCGATCCGATCGAAGTGTTTTTATAGTTTTACCTCACCAGTTTTCAACCTCAGTCTTTTGGGACGTATGTCGTAATCTCGTATTTCTTTGTAATATTACCATTGAAATAAATAAGACTTATTTCTTTCATCACTTTGTGTCTCACATATTTACAAACTTTGTCCAATAAACTAAGCCCCAGGGTCATTGAATTTATGAGAGAATAAGAACTTGAACGGTGTGTAGTGGACACACAGGGAGGATCACATTTGAGTTAATGACTCGAACGGTCTACAATATACGGATAAAGTTGGAGACCTAATCCTTATTACGCGATGGATGTGGTTTGCTTTGTATTAGATACAAACGAGGTGATCTGACTTGTTATGTGGTTGACATGCGAGTGGAGGCATCCGGTGCAAGGAGATTGTACAAGACCAGACCGTGAATTATTAGACCTACTGATGTAACACCGTTGACAGTATAGAACTAATAACTTCGTAGATGACCCTTAGTGGCTCAACCTTAATCCTGAGCGTGTTACGAACTTCTATCTACGGGGGTCTGTCCTTTGACTAGTATGGGTGAGGGTGGTCACAATTACTCGCCTAATGTGCGTATCTTCTTAGGGACAGGACCACGTGAGGAGTTGGGCCTTTAACTACGCGAGATGAAATTCACTCGTTCCCGACTTTAGGAAAACTAGAGGGGGTTGTTCCCTTAAGTGTTGTCTCCACGGCTTGAACAACGGGTGCCCACCGTCTCACTGGCCCGAGAGGGGTGTTGTATATGGTTGGACCATTACAACGTTGTTGTTCATTAGAGGAGCAGTGGGGACTTAAGGAGCAAAAAGTAGACACAGGGGTAAAATGGTAATTTGACCCAACAGTGTCTACAAACAACGTGGGAAGGGTCGACTCATGGGCATTGGTTATATCAATGGACGCAACTTGTCATACAATGATGGGAGTGCAACTACGGGCTTTAGTGGAGTGTTCCTGTAGCTAATGAATGTTGATTAACTGGGTCAAAGAGTTTGCCAGGTTAGTCTCTGATCATTGGAGCTCGTCACCTATAAGTCCATTAGGGCTCTTGGTTGGCTCAAACTAGATTCATAGAAGGTTTACAGTTTGGTGTGGATTTGAAGTGTTCAAATTCATTAAAAGGGTAATTAAGTCATTTATATGAGATATGATTGACATATTATATAGTTTAATGTGAATGAGAATCATAATAAACTATAGGTTAGCCTAATTTCTTAATTAGGGCTAATTTGGAGAAATTGGATTGAGAGAAATTAAATTGAATTTGATTCAATTTAAAATGTACAATTATAGAAATGTGATTTGTATAATGAGAAATGAGATATCTTATTATATGTTGTTATGCAAATATGATTTGCATAACCTATGGTTGTGGTAAAATGGTAAATAGGTGGAGATTTCAACTCCACCTATCACACTTATATAAACCCTTTACAAGAAGGCTTTTGTATGCAATTGCCTCATTTTTGGATTTCTCACAAAAAAAAGCTCTAAAATTCTCTCAATTTTCCTCTCTCAAATCCTCTCCTCCCTTTCAGTAAAAGAAGTCCCACAACTCTCCTTCTACCTAAGGGGAACAACCGAGAAGCCCTTTCGGAGGTGTCTGGGTTGCTCGAGGTTCGTTGAGATTGTAATTGTTGAGATCGGGAACGCAAAGTGTTCGTGACGGGAGAAGGAAAAGGTGAAGAAAGGTTCTTAAAAAACGAAGTGTATTCTCTTGCTGTTTTTTCCTTCTAATTGCATGTTTAACCTAGTTTCTATAGCATAGGATGCCCCACTTGCATGTCCTTGTTGAGGATCAGGACACCAGAAGCTGAGGCAAACGTTGCCTTCAGGTCCTTTCACAGGGCTTCGACCTCTGGGACAAAATTTGTGGCTCCTTCTCATCATAATAGGAAGAATAAGAAGATGAAGAAGGGCAAAGTTGACTGTGTTGTCGCCCAAAAGGGCAAAAAGGTCAAGAAAGTTGTAGAGAAAGGAAAGTGTTTCCACTGCAAAGGGGACGACCACTGGAAGCGTAACTGTCCCAAATTCCTTGCCAATAGGAAGAAAGAAGGTAAATATGATTTACTGGTTACAAAAACTTGTTTAGTGGAGAGTAATGACTCTGTCTGGATATTAGATTCAGGCGCCACTAACCATGTTTGTTCTTATTTTCAGGGAATTAGTTTCTGGCAGCATCTGCGAGAGGGTGAGATAACACTACGGGTTGGATCCGAGGAGGTTGTCTCTACTGCAGTGGTCGACACGGTGAAGCTGTTTTTGGCGGGAAATACCTATTATTAGATAATATGTATATAGTACCAGGGTTTACTAGAAACCTTGTTTCTATTTCCTACCTACTTGAACACTCTATTTCTATAAATATTTCTAGTAATAAAGCGTTTATTTCTAGAAATGAAAATTTCTTGTGTTCTGCTTCCCTTGAGAATAATCTATACATTTTGAAACCTAATTCGGTCAAAAGTGTTTTGAATACTGAATTATTTAAAATGGCAGAAACACGAACTATGAGAGTGAAAGTTTCTCCTAAAGAAAATGTCCATCTTTGGCATCTAAGGTTAGGCCACATCAATCTCAATAGGATTGAGAGACTAGTGAAGAGTGGACTTCTAAGCGAGTTGGAAGAAAACTCTTTACCGATAGATGAATCATGCCTCGAAGGCAAAATGACCAAACGTCCTTTTAGTGGAAAAGGATATAGAGCCAAAGAACCCCTTGAGCTTATACATTATGACCTCTATGGTCTGATGAGTGTTAAAGCACGAGGTGGTTACGAATACTTTGTATTTTTTATAGATGACTATTCAAGGTATGAGTATATTTACCTAATGCATAAGAAATCTGAAACTCTTGAAAAGTTCAAGGAGTACAAGACTAAGGTTGAGAACCTGTTAGGTAAAACTATAAAAATACTTCAGTCGGATCGAGGTGGACAGTATTTGGACACTGAACTCTAAGACTATATGATTGAACATGGAATTATGTCTCAACTCTCAGCACCTGGTATGCCACAACAGAATGTTGTATCGAAGAGGAGAAACAGAACCCTGTTGGACATGGTTTGCTCGATGATAAGCTATGCTCGTCTCCCTGATTCTTTTTGGGTTACGAAGTGGAGACTGCGGTGTATATTTTGAACAACATTCCGTCAAAAAGTGTTTGTGAAACACCTTTCGAACTCTAGAATGGACGTAAAGGCAGTTTACACCATTTCGGGATTTGGGGATGCCCGACTCATGTGTTGGTGTCAAACCCAAAAAAGTTGGAACCCGGTTCTAAATTGTGTCGATTTGTAGGTTACCCAAAAGAGACTAGAGATGGTCTGTTTTTCGATCCTAAGGAAAATAGGGTGTTTGTGTTTACAAATGTCACTTTCCTTGAGGAAGACCACGTTAGGGATCATTTACCTAGAAGCAAAATTGTGTTAAACGAAATGGACAGTTCATCAGCAAGAGTTGCTGATGGGGCTAGTATGTCAACAAGTGTTGTTGATCCTAGCACGTCTAGTCGAGTCCGTTCTCAAGAGTTGAGAATGCCTCGACGTAGTGGGAGGGTTGTGAGACACCCTGAACATTACATGGGTTTAGCTAAAACCTAAGTCGTCACCCCCTGATGATGACTACGAGGATACATTGACCTATGATCAGGTAATGACAGACGTTGACAAAGGCGAATGGATTAAAGTTATGAACCAGGAAATGGAGTCGATGTACTTCAATTATGTCTGGGAGCTTATGGATCAACCGGATGTGGTAAAACCTATAAGTTGCAAATGAATCTACAAGCGTAAACATGGCGTAGATGGGAAGGTTCAGACCTTCAAAGCACGACTAGTGACAAAGGGTTTTACCCAGGTTGAAGTTGTTGACTATGAGAAAACCTTTTCACCTGTTGCCATGGTAAAGTCGATCAGGATCCTTCTGACCATTCTTGCATATTATGACTATGAGGCATAGCAGATGGATGTTAACACAACCTTTCTGAATGGCAAACTTGACGAAACCATCTACATGGACCAACCCAAGGGGTTCATTACCCAAGGCCAAGAGCAAAAGGTTTGTCGGCTTCATAGGTCTATTTATGGACTAAAACAAGCCTCGAAATCTTGGAATATAAGGTTTGATGAGGCAATCAAATCTTATGGCTTTAATCAGAATGTTCACGAGTCTTGTGTCTACAAGAAAATTGTCAACAACACTGTCACATTTCTTATATTGTATGTGGATGATATTCCTTCTCATTGGGAATGAGGAAGGATTTCTTACTGACGTTAAAAAATGGCTAGTTTCAGAATTTCAAATGAAAGATTTGGGAGAAACTCAGTATGTTCTAGGTATCCACATAGTCCGAAACCAGAAGAACAGAACGCTGACCATGTCTCATGCGTCTTATATTGACAAGATGTTGTCTAGATATAAGATGCAGAACTCCAAGAAGGGTTTGTTGCGTTTCAGGCATGGGGTTCACCTGTGTAAGGATCAATGTCCTAAGACTCCTCAAGAGGTTGAGGATATGAGACGAATCCCTTATGCATCAACTGTTGGGAGCCTCATGTATGCCATGTTGTGTACTAGGCCCGACATCTGTTATGC
The DNA here is from genome assembly GCA_036507285.1 of Trichosanthes cucumerina. NCBI lineage: Eukaryota > Viridiplantae > Streptophyta > Magnoliopsida > Cucurbitales > Cucurbitaceae > Trichosanthes > Trichosanthes cucumerina. The sequence continues at coordinate 22,797,660 of CM071841.1, forward strand.
ATTAGGGATTGTCAGTAGGTATCAATCCAATCCAGGATTAGATCACTGGACAACCGTAAAGACAATCCTCAAGTATCTTAGGAGAACGAGTAACTACAGCCTTGTGTATGGGATGGGGATTTGATCCTTACGGGATATACAAACTCTGACTTTCAGACTAATACGGATTCTAGGAAATCCACTTCGGGGTCAACCTTCATTCTGAGGAAGACCTGTAGTGTGGCGAAGCATCAAGCATGGATGCATCGTTGATTCCACTATGGAAGCCGAGTATGTTGCGGCTTGTGAAGCTGCAAAGGAAGCTGTTTTGCTTAGGAAGTTCATGACAGATTTGGAAGTTGTTCTAAATATGAACTTGTTGATCACGTTGTTTTGTGACAACAGTGGTGTTGTAGCCAACTCGAGAGAGCCTCGGAGTCATAAGAGGGGCAAGCACATTGAGCGAAAGCATCACCTGATACGGGAGATTATGCACCATGGAGAAGTGACAGTCACGCAGATAGCGTCGGAGCAAATCATTGTTGATCCATTTACAAAGGCCCTAACGACTAAGGTGTTTGAGGGTCACCTAAAGAGCCTAGGTCTTCGAGTGCTTCTTGACTAGGGCAACTGGGAGTATTGTAAAGGGTATTCAATGCCATAGTTTATTGTATTACTTTATTGTAATTTATTGGACATCTGAGAAATGTATATTTACTCCACTAGCTTAGTCCAAGTGGGAGTTTGTTGGGATGTATGTCCTAATCTCGTATTTGTTTGTAGTACTACCATTGAAATAGATAAGAGTGATTTCTTTCATCACTTTGTGTCTCGCATATTTACAAACTTTGTCCAATCAACTAACCTCCAAGGTCATTGAATTTATGAGAGAACAATAACTTGAACGGTGTGTAGTGGACACACAAGGAGGATCACGTTCGAGTTAATGTCTCGAACGGTCTATAGTATCCGGATAGGGTTGGAGACCCAATCCTGGTTACGGTGTGGATGCGACCCGCTTTGTATTCGATACAAACGAGGTGATCTGACTTGTTCATGTGGTTGACATGCGAGTGGTGGCATCCTATGCCATGAGATTGTATAAGACCAGACCGTGAATTGTTAGACCTACTGATTTAACACTATTCACAGTATAGGACTAATAACTTCGTTGATGACCATTAGTGACTCGACCTTAATCCTAAGCGTGTTACGAACACCCGTCTGCGGGGGTCTGTCCTTTGACTAGTATGGGTGAGGGTGGTCAAAGTTACTCACCCAATATGCCTATCTTCTTAGGGACATGTCCACGTGGGAAGCTGGGAACTTAACTTACGCGAGATGTAATTTACTCCTTCCCGACTTTAAGGAAACTAGAGGGGTTGTTCCCTTATGTGCTGTCTCCAGGGCTTGGACAACGAGCGCCCACCCTCTCACTGGCCCGAAAGGGGTGTTGTATATAGTTGGACCATTACAACGTTGTTGTTCATTAGAGGAGTAGTGGGGACTTAAGGAACAAGAAGTAGACAGAGGGGTAAAATGGTAATTTGACCCAACAGTGTCTACGAACAACCTTTGAAGAGTCGACTCATGGCCATTGGTTATATCAATGGACACAACTTGTCCTACAGTGATGGGAGTGCAACTACGGGCTTTAGTGGAGTGTTACCGTAGCTTATGAATTTTGATTAACCGAGTCAAAGAGTTTGACAAGTTAGAGCTCGTCACCTCTATGTCCATTAGGTCCCTCGGTTGGCTCAAACTGGATTCATAGAAGGTTTACAGTTTGGTGTGGATTTGAAGTGTTCAAATTCATTAAAAGCGTAATTATGTGATTTATATGCGATATGATTAACATATTATATATTTAATGTCAATGAGATTCATAATAAACTATAGGTTAGGCTAATTGCTTAATAGGGCTAATTTGGAGAAGTTGGATTGAGACAAATTAAATTGAATGTGATTCAATTTAAACTATAGGTTAGGCTAATTGCTTGATTTGTATAATGAGATATGAGATATCTTATTATCTGTGGTTATGCAAATATGATTTGCATAACCTATGGTTGTGGTAAAATGGTAAATAGGTGGAGATTTCAACTCCATCTATCACCATTATATAAACCCTTTGCAAGAAGGCTTTTGAATGCAATTGGTTCATTTTTGGATTTCTCACCAAAGGAGCTCTAAAATTCTCCCAACTTTCCTCTCTCAAATCCTCTCTCCCTTTCACTAAAACGAGTCCCACAACTCTCCTTCTACCTAAGGGGAACAATCGAGAAGCCCTTTCGGTGGTGTTTGGGTTGCTCGAGGTTCGTTGAGATCGTAATTATTGATATCAGGAACGAGAAGTGTTCGTGATCGGAGAAGGAAAACATGAAGAAAGGTGTTTCAACAAGTAAGTGTATTCTCTTGCTATTTTTTCCTTCTAATTGCATGTTTAACCTAGTTTCTATAGCATAGAAATGATTTTGAGAAAACATTTTTCATAACGAAACCACGATGATTCAATCGTCTTTTCCGCTGCGGGATTTTCATTCTTTTACAGTCTTGTACTGCTTGAACTTTTCAAGAGTTTCAGACTTCCTATGCATTAGGTAAATATACCCATACCTTGAATAGTCATCTATGAAAGATACAAAGTATTAATAACCTACTCGTACTTTAACACTCATCGGACCACAAAGGTCAGAATGTATAAGCTCCAGAGGTTCTTTGGCTCTATATCCTTTTCCACTAAAAGAACGTTTCGTCATTTTGCCTTCAAGGCATGACTCACAGACCAGTAAAGAGTTTTCCTCCAACTCGCTTAGAAGTCCACTCTTCACTAGTCTCTCAATCCTATTGAGATTAATGTGGTCTAACTGTAGATGCCAAAGATGAGCATTTTCTTTAGTAGAAACTTGTACTCTCTTAGTTCGTGTTTCAGCCGTTGTAAACAATTCAGTATTCAAAACACTTTTGACCGAATTAGATTTCAACACGTACAGGTTATTCTCAAGTGAAGCAGAACACAATAAGTTGCATTTGAATGAAATAAACGCTTTATTTAATTCAAAAGAAACTGTAATAATAAGGTAGGAAATGAAAACAAGGTTTCTAGTAAACCCTGACATTATGTACAAATTATCCAACAATAAGTACTTCCTGCCAAAATAAAGTTTCACTGTGCCGACGCTGCAAAACAGACAATCTCCCGTAGCGTTATCTCACCCTCTCCCAGCTGCTGCCAGGAACTAATTTCCTGGAAAGAAGAACAAACATGGTTAGTGGCGCCTGAATTCAGTATCTCGGGAGAGTCATTACTCTCCACTAAACAAGTTTCTGTAACAAGTAAATCACATTTACCTTATTTCTTCCTATCGGCAAGGAACTTGGGACAGTTACACTTCTAGTTTCTGTCCCCATTGTAGTGGAAACACTTTCCTTTTTCTGCAACTTCCTTGACCTTTTTGCCCTTTTTGGCGGCAGCACGGTCAACTTTGCCCTTCTTCATCTTCTTCTTCTTCCCTTTCGGGCCTGAAGAACCTACAAATTTAGTCCCAGAGGTCGATCCCCTGTGAAAGGACCTGAAGGCAACGTTTGCCTCATTTTTCGGTGTCCTGATCTTCATCAAGGACTGGAAGTTCTGTAGTTTTTTGAGGAGGGTTGTCAGAGCCTTCAAAATAAAGTTGACCTAGCTCGACTCGTCGATCGAAGCCCCGTTCATCTCAGCCAGATTAAAATGGGTCATCATGCCTAGAACATGTTCACGGACAGACGTCCCTTCTTTCATCCGCACATTGAAGACGTGTTTGAGGGAATCATGTCAGACCTAAAAGGACGTTTGTCCATACATTTCCTGCAAGGATTCCATGATCTTGGTGGTGATCATCACCTCATGCTTCTTTGCAATACTTCAGATAAGCTGGAAATGATATAGACCTTGGCCTTTTCATTAGCCCTGATCTATCGATCGTACACATCACGAACACTTTGCGATGCGGTCAAGCTCGACACTTGAGGACACTCCTCAGTGCGCACGAACTTTAGGTCGTCAGTTACTAGAATTGTGTTGATATTATTTTTCCACATTTGGTAGTTATCACCTACTAGTTTGTCGGAAGCTAATAGTGCAACAATTGAGCTAGACATTTTTGTTGAAAACAAGTAAAAACTTTGTATTAGTCTCGCAAAACTTTGAAAATCCAATCAGTTTTAGCAAAAAAAATTTCTATTATCCTTAAGTAATTTGCAATGATACCCCAAGGTTTAGATTGACCGCCACCGAAGGGTGAACATAAACACTCCTCTTCTAGGACGAGACTTTCTCAACCAGACCCTAATACAAGAATAACTCTTATTCTATTAGGTGCCCATCTTTCGGTATGAACCCATTAACTCTTAATGAATCCCGTCAGTGTCACCCTCAATCTTTAAATTAAAAAGTATTCGTCCAAACAATAGCCACCGAAGGGTGAACCAAGAAGGAAAACCAACAAGGAAATTGTATCGCTTTCGAGAATTCACGGTGTTCCATCTCCGATGATCAAGGCCCTTCGAAGGGATTGTTTGGTCCAGGCCTAACTAGCTGGCGGATCATAGGCCTCTCACGGTGTAAATCGAAAGAAGAGACTGTGAGTCCCGTTTTCACAGGTCCTACTCTCACTCACTATAAGTACTCTCTCCATTCATGTTGATATTGACCCATACAAATACCATCCGAACGGGGACGCTCCCATTTGTGCCACGAGGCCGAGTATGGATCTCACGGTGTGAACTTAACAGAGATTTGTCGTTGGAAAATCAAATGTATCTTATACACTTTATTTCCTCCCACTCAAAACTTTAAATTAATCGAGATTGACTAGATAAATCGGCTAATATTTACCTAAGTCTACAAATATAACTCTTATATTGGATTAGCCTAAGTCTATAATCACATTATTAACTTAGGTCTATGTGAGTAAATTAATTAACTTTTAATTAACGACACTCACGATAATATAACATATGAATCTCCAGACTAAATTTACTCCCAGGTCGGTTCCCAGGTAGGGGTGTTCTGCAAAGCGTCAGCTTAAATACCCCAACCTTAGACAAAACCTTCCTTAGACAGAGTTACTAATTAGTCTCCATTCATAAGTCATATTTGATTTCCTAATTCTAATCTTATTAGAACTAGAAAACCTAAGTCTAATTATTCAAGTTCTAAACATTTTAAAACTAATATTTAACTTAGGTTACATGCATTTCTATGTTATAGTGTTTGATCATTCATTACATGAGTCCCGGAGTCAAAGGAAAAGGTATTTCAATTTCAGATGACCATGAAGATTACAAAGGTGATTCAAATACAATACTTTCTAAATCAACTAATCAAGAGTTATCAATAGCAAAAATAGAAGATAAACTTCATCAATGGAGTATCCCAAAGATAGATCCAAAAATGGTCTATTACCATAGTACTTTCAATCTCACTCAGAGAAATTGTGTAAAAATTTCTGAGAAAAACATTCCCATAAACAATGACCATGAATCAATAAATCTCTTTTCAAAAAAGCTTATTCTACAACACCGTGAAGAATTTAATTATCTTCACATAGGATTAGTTCAAATTGCCATCAAACCCTTATTCAGATTAGGCTTAGATATACCTGTCTTAGTCTCTTTAAGAGATAAAAGACACTTTAATTTTTCAAACTCTCTTCTCGGGGTGGTTCAGTCTAACCTTGAAAAGGGTCCAATTTTTTTTAATTGTTACCCAAATTTTACTCTTTCCCTACAAGATCCAAACATCCTATCTTCCTTGATAGCCGATGTTTATACAAAAAATCTTAATATTCAAGAAGAATCTCACTCTGCAGTGGTGATTTTTAGAATTTGTTACAAATTAATGAATACAAACATTTCTCCAAGAGCTTTAAGGTCTTCCCAAAGGGATCAACAATCCTTATAGAAGCAAATCTTGATAAGTCCTCACCATCGCTCCAAAAAGTTTATCTTGGGAACAAATCACTAGAAATCCAACGTGGAAGCTTACTAAGCTTTCACTCCACCAAAAAGAAATTCAAATTTAGCCCAAATTATCGAACATACAAATGGGGTCATTGAAATACAATTCTCGTAAGAAACGGAGGTCACTAAAGTCAAGGAATTTATGTCCTCAAGACCAAGTACCTCTCGAACTTGCAACCCTCGAAGTTTACTCAAAATTCTATTTTGATCGATCTAACTCGTTATGAGTAAAATCACCAATATAGAACAAAATGTAGCAAATGTTCATTATGAAGCACAACCACAATCTCCAACCCAAACCGACATGGATAATCGATCTATGTTCTCTAGTCAATTAAATGTTCTTATTGAAGGATTTTCAATTAACAAAGAAGCACTAAAAAGGATTTCCTTTCAATAAAAAACAAAACAAAAGGAATGCCTTTTTCCAAAAATATGATGAAAACCAAAGATCTCAAATAAGGTCAAAATGGTATTCATTTATGGAAGAAATAGAGCAAAATATTCCATTTTTACATGGATGAAACAATCAAAACGAAATCAATATGTTGCTAGAAACATGGAAAACAAGTCAAAGGGGAAATATTCACTCAACGCATCCTCCCTAGAGGAGATAGAATTTGAAACAATTTATGGAGAAAAGGTCAAAGCTAGTCCATTTAAAAATATTAGTGAGAAAGAAGAGAAAAATGTTCCTACCCTCAAAGATATAAAAATATTCAACTTGAAATAATTTTTCCAATAAAATTCTTTCCACAATAGCAAATCAAGTAGAAAAGATTGAGGAAAAATATCAAAACCTTCCATTGCTTCGTCTTCAAATGGGGAATACTAATACCTCCAATAGATGAATCAATTCCTTTATTTAAACCTACAATCATTGATAGTAAAATTAAAATAAGAACTAAAGAGGAAGAAACTTTAGCTTTAATAGAAGAAAAAAAGCTAAACAAATTCTTCATATTTCAAAAACAATTCCCACAATAAACGTTATAAAGGATTCCATTATTGACCAAATTATCCAAAAGACTAAGGATCTTTCCTAAATGAAGAAAAAATCGAGTCTCCAAATGAAGTCTTAAAAATTGGTACAAAATCAAAAATATCGAAATATTCAACAATGAGAAATCGTATCCTCAACCATCATTCCCGGATATTCAATTTGAGGAAAAACACAGATGACTCAAGCCGCTTTATGATGGATTAGCCATCCACGAATGGAATGTGGACTAAATATCGATTATCTAATCATAAACGTAATAAACGAAATGTTAATCGCCTCCAATGCCTATAGACAAAGAGGCAAAAGAGATCATGAAATAGCACAACTTCTCGTTCTTAGGATTCACGGGACAATTAAAACAATGGTGGGATCAATACCTAAAGGAAGGTGATCGCCACTATATCTTAAATCATTCTAGTAATCAAAAAGAGTACAAACACTCAAGGTAGAAGGTCAATTACCTCAAACAGGTTGAAATAGAAGAAAAAATAGACGATGCAATAAAATACTCTCGCCTACACTATAACAAATGCCTTCATAGGAGATCCACTCAATATCAAGCCGGATCGGTGAAAATTCTTTTAAATCTCAAATGTCCAACATTAGGAGACTTTAGATGGTACAAAGATATGTTCCTAAGCAAAGTCTTAATTAGAGCCGATTGCTCTTCCTCAATTTGGAAGGAACAATTTATCAAAGGACTTCCCAATTACTTTGCTGAAAGAGTCAAAATCGATTTAAATGCCAAATATGACGGAAAAATTCCTTGGGATAGTCTAACCTATGGAAATTTAACTTCATTCATAATAAGTGAAGGTATCCGTCTATGCAACGGATCCAAAGTTCAAACAAAACTTAACAAAACCTTTGGATCAAAAAGCGAAATTAGGAATTTTCTCAGATCAATATGGATGTGGAAAAGTCCATCCACCCTCTGCAGTCCGAAAAACTGCAATAAAAAGATACAGAAAACATCAAGAAAGACAAAGTTATCGTCCATATAGATCATTCCAAAGAAAGAATTATAGAAAGCCCTATAATTCTTATACTAAAAAACGACCCACTTATAAAGGTGGACATTCAAAAGAAAAGATTCAATGCTATAAATGTCGATCACATGGACACTATGCAAATAAGTGTCCTATGAAAAAGAAGATCAATGAATTAGAAATTGATGATGAATTTAAACATCAACTTCTAAATATCATGCAATCTGATTCTGAAGAGTCAATCTATAGTTCTGATGAAGGTCAAATACTTGAATTACAAGAAGAAACTGATTCATATTCCGACAGCGAATATGATGAGGAAGAAAAAGAAGGCAAAAGAGTATGTTCAGGATGCATATGTGTCCTAACCAAAGATCAAGAAACTCTACTTAACGTTGTTGATGAAATAGACAACGTAGAACTCAAAAAATCAATTCTTCATAGCCTAAAAAGTTCAATACTCGAAAAGAAAGATCAAGGAGAAACTAGTGATTTCAAACCCTATGAATGGAAAAACGTTATCAAAAAATTTGAGGAACCAAAACCAATCACTATTCAAGATCTTCAAGCAGAAATTAATAACCTAAAAAGAGAAGTCAATAAAATAAAAAATGACACTGATCGTGAGATATTTCATCTCCGACTAGAGATGTCTCAAATGAAATTCCAAGTCAAGAAACTCCAAATGAAGAAGAAGAATCTTTCGTTGGAGCTATCTCAAGCATTCGATTTCAAAAATGGTACTCTTTAGTGACCCTCAAAATTCATGACTTCAAAATCACTTTACGTGCCTTAATTGATTCAAAGTGCATCAAAATCGTATTCAAGAAGGATTAATACCCTCAATTTACTTTGAAAAGACCTCAGAAACGCTCCGAGGTGCAAATAATCAACAATTAATGATTAATTACAAATTGTCAAAAGTTCATGTTTGCAACAAGGGAGTTTGTTTTGTAAACTCTTTCTTGTTAGTGAAAGACCTAGGTCAAGAGTTGATTTTAGGAACGCCATTTCTTACTCAATTATACCCAATATCAATATCGGAAGAAGGAATAATATCCAATATATTGGGACAAGAAATAATATTCAAGTTTACGAGTCCAATAACCCGCCATGAAATCCATAATTTACAACAAACAACAGTCCAAAAATCCATAAATATTATAGAGAGCAAGCAAAAACAAATTCAATTCTTAAAGGAAGAAATCTCATACAAGAAAATAGATGAAGAATTAAAGAGAAAATCAATACAAGATAAAATATCTAATTTCAAAACAAAATTAGAAAATGAGGTTTGTTCAAATCTTCCAAATGCCTTTTGGAAAAGAAAACAACATATAGTTAATCTCCCTTATACCAAAGACTTCAATGAAGAAAAATTCCAACAAAAGCTAGGCCAATTCAAATGAATTCAATTATTAACCCATTGCAAGAAAGAAATAGATGATCTTTTACAAAAGGACTTATCGGACCATCCAAAAGCCCTTGGTCTTGTGCCGCCTTCTATGTCAATAATCAAGCAGAAAAGGAACGAGGAGTTCCAAGATTGGTCATTAATTATAAACCACTCAACAAAGTCTTAGAATGGATAAGATATCCAATTCCAAATAAACAAGATTTACTTAAAAGAATTTCAAACTCAAAAATTTTCTCAAAATTCGATATGAAATCGGGATTCTGGCAAATACAAATTTCTGAAGAAGATCGATACAAAACCGCCTTCAATGTTCCTTTTGGTCAATACGAATGGAATGTTATGCCATTTGGATTAAAAAATGCACCATCAGAATTTCAAAAAATTATGAACGATATATTCAACCCTTTTCAAGAATTTTCAATTGTTTACATCGATGATGTCCTAATATTTTCTCAAAATATAGATCAACATTTTAAACACCTCAATATATTTTTTGATATTATTAAACGAAATGGTTTAGTAGTGTCACTCCCCAAAATTAAACTTTTTCAAACCCAAATCCGATTTTTAGGATTTGATATTCATTTAGGTTTAGTAAAACCGTCTGAGAGATCAATTGAATTCGCTTCAAATTTCCTGATCAAATTTTAGATAAAACTCAATTGCAAAGATTTCTAGGATGTCTCAATTATGTTTCGACTTTATTCAAAACCTAAGGCCTATATGTAAGCACTTTTTCAAAGGCTAAAAAGAATCCAGAGCCATGGTCTGGATAAGCATACAAATGTCTTTGTCAAATCAATTAAAGCTTTAGTCAAATCAATTCCTGCTTAAGTCCTGATAAATCCAAAAGCAAATTTAATAGTGGAATCAAGACGCATCCGACATAGGATATGGAGGAATCCTAAAACAAGTGTATAGATAAGAACGAATCAATTATTCGATTTCATTCTGAATATGGAATAGTACTCAAAAAAATTATTCAACAAAGAAAAAAGAGAGATTTTAGCAATAGTTTTGTGTGTTCAAAAATTTCAAGGAGATTTAATTAATAAACATTTTACAATTAAAACGGATTCAAGAGCTTCTAAATTGCTCTAGAAAAAGATGTTAAAAATCTTGTTTCAAAACAAATTTTTGCAAGATGGCAAGCTATCTTATCATGCTTTGATTTTCAAATCTTGCCTATAAAAGGAGTTCAAAACCCCTTGCAGATTATCTCTCAAGGGAATTTCTCACAAAGAAAACTTCTTCTCTCTCTATTTCAAGCATGAGTGATCAATGAGGCAAAGCCTCAACTTCAAAGGGCAAAAGCCCAACCTCTTCTTCAAACATTCCAGCTCCCATGAGCGCCATCAATACGCAATGGATCCGGTTTCACTCAGTGAATCGCCCAAGAACCGTGAAGCGCATCGATTCAAATAAGAGATTCAATGGAGTCATTAACTCCACCACCGAGGCCATCGGCCTCCTCATGCGCCATCACGCATTACACCAATGAGACCTTCTCTGTCTCACCTACTACTCCATCTTCGTCTCAACAGGGATCTTCAATCCCTACAACCTTTGTTGAAGCCGTCAATCCTCCCAAAAGGTTTATCCCTAAACCTGAAATCAAAAATTATTTCGAAAAACCACTTCAAATTTCTGAGCCAATTGTCGAAGTTGAATTCGACAGTATTTCAATTGTTGAAATTATTCAAAATATGTATCCTCAAGGATTCTATTTCCTCACCTAATCCTTGATCAAAACAAGGAAATATTATGAATTCATCCTTGTAGATTCAAAATCATCCCGATAACTCATATCCCTGACAGAAATGATCCTTCAAAAATTGCCTACTCAAAACTCAAAATTTTTAAAGTTTTAAACCCTACCAATTGGAATCAAAGTATCTTCACAGAAAGAACACTTTCAAAACCATTCAATCCTCAGACTTACTCGTACCGAGATTATGTTGAAGCTTGGTACAAAGTAATGTGGTACAAGAATTATGAGCATTCTTGGTTTATTCAATTCTGTCAAAATGCTTACAAAATAGATTACCCATTCTGGTTTATCAAATGGTGGAAGACTTTCGGCCTATCAGAGGAAATCTTCCCAGTTCCTATTCAAGAATCATTCCATTACTTTTCACAAACAATACACAAAAATGCATTCCCACTCACAATGCGTTTTTGTTTATACTTTCAAACCCCTTGGATATTCTGTTGGAATTTCCAAATCAATACCTACACCTATTACAAACAAATCGTAAAAGTTTTACAAATCAAATGGTGGGACAAGTACAACTTTTCTCACGCAGGAATCAAAGAAGTGAAGCAATGGTTTGCCGATAATGGCTACCTCCAAGACTCACAAAGAAGAAAAATGCAGAGTTCCTCAATTCAAAATCAAAGTCATGCTTTGCTTTTTAGCACAAACAACAACAGAGGCGATTTACAAAAATCTTGAATCAAGTTACTTCAATAGCATCTTCGTCTTCTCCACAAAACTCTGAAGTGGAAGAAGATGATGAATATGATATCAATGATCCGTTTTTAGATTCCCAACCAATGTAAAAAAAAAAAAAAAAAAAAAAAAAAAAAAAAAAAAAGTGTTGTATAATAAAATGTACATTATAATAAATTGTAAATTATAAGCTCCACATCAGAACATAAGGAAAATGCCCAAATCTTGTAGCGAGAAAGAAAATTATGAAAAATCACCATAAAGGACCGATGAGAAGGATCATTGCGTGTGTGGTCCCTAATAAATCTCGAGATGAGTAATAAATCCGTTGGTCAAGCATATCTTGCCTTCACGCTTTGAAAAGTGATTTGACATGATATTCGAACCTATCGAGATAAGGACAACAATCTGTCATCTTTATTAAAGTCACTTTAATAAAGAGATACGACAAAAGATGGTGGAGGAATAGTAGTACGCATAGTAGTACGCATTATTGTAAGTGAATAGTAGTGTGCATTATTGTAAAGAATCGAATCTTTTACTTTTCGTACATTTTGTTTTTTGTAATCATTTTATCTTTTGTCATATCAAACAGCCGAGGTCTTGTCTCATTGGATTGAATCTTATCTTTTAGTTTTTTGCATTGTATTGTAATTTCAAATCCGGAGTCTATAAAAGACTTCGATCTTGTAATCAAAGGGCATCGGAAAACTTTCGAGCTTTCTTCTAAAGTTTGAAATACTTCCACGCTCTCTTAGCCTTGTAAACGATCCTAATTCTCTTCGCGGTACATCGAGGAGCAATTGGTATCAGAGCCATTATTCAATAAAATTACCTTCTTTTACTCATCCTTTGCTAGAATAGAAAAAATTTTCAATCTATTTTCCAAACTTTGGAAACTCATCAATTATATCTTGCGCTCATTTAGTTCGACACCGGTTGGTAAAGGTTGTGTTCCCTGACAAGTGTGTAAGTCCGTTGGTAAGCTCCTGCTCCCAAAGAACTAGTACTTGATATAATTGCTTTGTATTTTCTACAAGTTTTGAAAAAGAAAGAAAATTATTTCTAATCTAATTTAAGTTATGCATAAAAGAAGTTAATTATGTCTAAAATTTTGAAAAAGATAATGAGTCCCGGAGTCAAAGGAAAAGGTATTTCAATTTCAGATGACCATGAAGATTACAAAGGTGATTCAAATACAATACTTTCTAAATCAACTAATCAAGAGTTATCAATAGCAAAAATAGAAGATAAACTTCATCAATGGAGTATCCCAAAGATAGATCCAAAAATGGTCTATTACCATAGTACTTTCAGCCGATCTGGCTTGATATTGAGCTGGATCTCCTATGAAGGCATTTGTTATAGTGTAGACGAGAGTATTTATTTGCATCGTCTATTTTTTCTTCTATTTCAACTGTTTGAGGTAATTGACCTTCTACCTTGAGTGTTTGTACTCTTTTTTCAATTACTAGAATGATTTAAGATATAGTGGCGATCACCTTCCTTTAGGTATTGATCCCACCATTGTTTTAATTGTCCTCGTGAATCCGCAAACGAGAAGTTGTGCTATTTCATGATCTCTTTTGCCTCTTTGTCTATAGGCATTGGAGGCGATTAACATTTCGTTTATTACGTTTATGATTAGATAATCAGATATTCCGTCCACATTCCATTCGTGGATGGCTAATCCATCATAAACGGCTTGAGTCATCTGTGTTTTTTCCTCAAATTGAATATCTGGGAATGATGGTTGAGGATACCAGTTTCTCATTGTTGAATATTTCGATATTTTTGATTTTGTACCAATTTTTAAGACTTCATTTGGAGACTCGATTTTTTCTTCATTTAGGGAAAGATCCTTAGTCTTTTGGATAATTTGGTCAATAATGGAATCCTTTATATCGTTTATTGTGGGAATTGTTTTTGAAATATGAAGGCTGTTTAGCTTTTCTTCTATTAAAGCTAAAGTTTCTTCCTCTTTAGTTCTTATTTTAATTTTACTATCAATGATTGTAGGTTTAAATAAAGGAATTGATTCATCTATTGGAGGTATTAGTATTCCCCCATTTGAAGACGAAGCAATGGAAGGTTTTGATTAATTTAAATCTCTGGTTTAATATTCACTATTCACGGTCCGATCTTGTACAATCTCATTGCACAGGATGCCCCCACTCGCATGTCAACCACATGAACGTGTTGGATCACCTCATTTGTATCTAATACAAAGCGGGTTGCATCCACAACGTATCCAAGATTAGGTCTCCAACCCTATACTGGAAACCATTCGGGTCATTAACTCGAACGTGATCCTCTCTGTGTGTCTACTACACACTGTTCACGTTCTAGTTCTCTCATAATTCGATGACCATGGAGCTTAGTTTATTGGACAAAGTTTGTAAATATGCGAGACACAAAATGATTAAAAAATAACTCCTATTTATTTCAATAGTGAATATTACAAACATGTACGAGATTAGAACATACATTCCAATACTGTGAATTATGAATTGAAATTTCTAAAAATCATCCCGACCCAAGGGAGAGATTGTGTGAACTTTTTAATGTGTTGCTCTTGAGTTTTAGGTAGATGAATAATTGAAACAAACCCAAAGAAAAGAAAATGAAAGAAGGAAGTGTAACTCAAAATTTGCAAATGAAATTGCAATTCTCGAGCAGCAAATTCTTAAATTCCGGTCAGAAAAATTACAATTGTAATTGCATTTGCAATTTGTTGCCAAACAGGGCGATTAAAAAAGAAAAGGGGTTAACTTTTTTAAGATATATATATTAGTGCATATTGATCTAAATCAAGTATTTTCAAAAAAAAGCCTTCACTTTCTTCATTCCCTCTTCTCATGCAGTTGAAGCTCTCAACTTCCAACCATGGTGAGACATCTTCTGACCACTTCCAACAAGGAGATGATGCCACCTCCCCAAATGATAAGTCTTAGTAATAAGACTTATTTAACTTCTAATATATGAAAATATTCATGATTTATCTTGACATTACTAGAAAATAGCTAAAAGAATCATGAAATTAGAAAGAAAAATCGATGCAATTAGGGTGAAAATCTTAAAAACTAAACTTATGTGCAGGAATTTGTGAAAATTGCATAATTAAAGTTGCAAGATGAAGTTGCAATTGTAAGGGGTTGTGGAAATTACAAAATCATAATTGCAGAATCGTGGATTTCGACAATTTCAAGTAGTAGAAAAAGTTCAGAAAAGGAAAGAATCTTCAACAAACCAATTTTGGAAAACATCACTTGTTGCACGATTTGGGGGGTTTTGAGCACGAATTTTGGACATTATTCAACCCTAATGAAAACCTATAAAAGGGAGATAAAGAGTGGTAAAAGAGAAGGTTTTTTTAGAGGAATTTTAGGAGTTTATTTCATGCATTTTCATGCTAATTTTTCCTTTGTTTCTTTCCATTTCATCATGTTTTTCTTCACCGTAAGGTTACTTTAACTTTTTTGTTATGTTTTGCTTCGATTTTTCCAATTTGGTTCAAGAAAAACTTGAATTGTTAAAATTTGATCTCTTCTTAAAAATAATGGAGGGATTGAATCGATTGGTGGAATGAAGCATTTACAAACATCAAATCCAATTAGTTAGTGTAGTTGCTCTCTACATTTTTTTTTTTTGTTTAAGCTTCTATTTTTAGTTGAGTTGATTGAGAATTTTTGTTGTTGTTTTCCATTTATCTTGTAATGAGTCGGTTTCGAGAAAGAATAAGAATCAAATTAAGGACTCTAAGGGCCCGTTTGATAACGTTCTCGTTTCCTGTTTCTTGTTTTTGTTTCTCATTTTTTAAGAAACAGACTTGTTTGATAATCCATCCCGTTTCTTGTTCCTAAATTTTGAGAAACGTTTCTAAAATTTGGACTATATTTTAGAAATTACATAAAATAGTTTCTTTCTGTTCTGTTTCTTTATATTTATAAATGTTACCAGTTTTGCAAACTACCTCTCCAGTTTATTGTAAAGAGCATGCTTGACCCTTTCTTCTTTCCTCACTGGATTCAAGTTCGATTCCTTGTCAATACATATGGTTGGTTTTTTTTTTTTTATCAATTTTGAATTTTTGCAATATATATACTATTTATATTATTTTAATTTTTCAATCTTTATATTTATATATTATTTTAATTTTGCAATGAATTAATTTTGTTCACTAAAACATGCATTTAGCCTCATTTTAATATTTTACAACCACAACATTTAGCAATGTAATTGAGTTTGATCTGAGTTGACATCATTTAAGACGAATGACTCGAGTAATAGATAAGACTACAACTCAAATTTGAACAACATTTGAAGGATAAAATAATTTCATTTATTTACTTTTATTATTAGTTAATTTTGCATCGAGATTTGTTGGTATTTGATAATATAAATTTGTTATAATTAATTGTATATTTATATATACAAGAAACAAGAAACGAGAAAGGGTTATCAAACAAGATTATGTTTCTATTTCTGATTTTTCAAAGAAACAAGAAACAGAAATAATTATCAAACATATTCTTGTTTCTTATTCTTAAAAAATGAGAAACAAGGAACAAGAAACAGGAAACAGGAAACAGGAACGTTATCAAACAGGGCCTAAGTGACGGGTTTCTTTTATTTTGTAATCTTAGTTTTGCTTCTTCGGAATCATTCTTTACTTGCTCAAGAAAATAAGATGTTGGATAGAAAGACCAATTCATCATTATAGTAAGTGTGTTCAAAATCCAATTTCCTTTGAACAACAAACTTTTGTGAATTTCCTTGACCTTCATTACCACAAGGCCGAGCTTTTCAATTTTATTCCAACATGTATGTTACTTCTAGAATCTGTTTTGAATTTTTTGAATTAAATATGAGCTAAACTTCTTAGGGGATTCAAGGACGTAAATTCCCTAAGAAGTAAT
Source organism: Trichosanthes cucumerina (assembly GCA_036507285.1). Taxonomy (NCBI): domain Eukaryota; kingdom Viridiplantae; phylum Streptophyta; class Magnoliopsida; order Cucurbitales; family Cucurbitaceae; genus Trichosanthes; species Trichosanthes cucumerina. The sequence continues at coordinate 22,814,419 of CM071841.1, forward strand.
TATAGCCAAAATTTCAATAAAAATCAAACCTATATATCAATTGTTTGCTTGTGTTGAATAAAATTCCTTTGAAATCCTAGATTAAACAACTACGATAGTGATAATCTCATGAAATGGGATTATTTTTGTATATTCTCTTGCTAGTTTTCACTCAATTTTAAGTTGTGTGTGTATTTTAGGTCATGTCTTAAGTGAGTTTTGTGTCGAGCTTGTCGTAAGCCGAGTTTGATGTTAGTTGTTGTGTTCTTGTTATTTTATTCTCTTTTTCTAGCTTATTTGTGTGTTGTTGTGCTCTTTACTTTGCAACCCTTGGGGAGAATAGTGCTTATTGTCATGCTAATGTTGCAGCATTGTGCAACATCGACTTCAAACCAAAAGAGAAGAAAGTCTGTTGAGTCATTGATACTATAACATTGCTCAACATTGACGTGAATGCTACAACATTGATCAACATTGACTTCAAAGCAGAAAAGACAATTTCGGACCCACCACTCATGATGATGCAACAGATTGTAATTTTTCTGTTTGTTGCCTTCCTTTTGAGCCTTTTGTGGAAATGAAGGAGTTGGAGGGCTTCTTGGAAAAAGAAAAGAAAAGAAAAAGAGTTTTACCTAATTGGAAAAAAGGGAGAAAATTGATTAGAGGACTTTTGGCAAGAAACTCTATTGCAAAAACCAGAAGAGAAGGGAGAAAAGATGGGCAACAAGGAGTCTTCACCTTCGTTTGCGATCTTTTTCTTTTTCTTCTTCGTCTTCTTGTACCTTGCTTTTAGGTTTTCTTGTAGTGGTGTTTATTTAAATTGACTATGGGTTGTTATTTTGTGAATCTTGTTTAAACTTGAGATGTCTTTTATCTTTAGACTCTTCTTAGTTATTTTCTTCGAGAAAATTATAGGCTAACTGTTGTAAGTTGGAATTTATGGAGATGTAACTCTAATTTTTGGAACTCTTTTGCTTAGGAATGTTATACATGTAGGTTGCTTATGTGCTTTTATTATTTGATGTTCTTCTTAAGAGTGATCAACTTTGGATTGAATATAAGTTTGTTTTAATTCTGAAAAGGTTAAAATGAGTGGAAGTACCATAAGCAATGCAAGTAGGTTCTTATCTTGATTTAGAGAGGAGTTCAAAAGTATAAACATATGCTTTTGGCTTGTAAACGTAGGGAATCTTAGCTAGGTTTGTGTTTGAAAGTTGAGGGTTTCATAGACCTATGTTAAACTCTATTTTTGGGATGAAATTCATGGATTAGAATTGATTTTCGAATATTGTTCCATAACTCTCGTTACTACATAGTGCAGTAATGATGCACAATGATATAACATTACTTAACATTAGAGAACAAAAATTAGTAGTGAACCTCCATAAATTCCAGCTTTTTCATCACTTGATCCTTGATTACTTTGCTGTCATTTTTTCGTTGTTTATCGCTCTTAGATTACTATAATTTATTTCTCTCGTGTTGAGCTCATTTTAGTTTCTTTTAGGGTGTTTAAATGCTTTATAACAAGCTTAGTGTTACTCAAGAATGCAAAATTTACATACTCAGTTCTCGTGGGATCGACCTTGTTCACCATTGCTATCTACGATTGTGTATGCTTCCATAGTGAGTTTTTGCACAATAGATAGCAACTCAAGCTTAGATCTAATACTGACGGGATTAGTGATGAGTAGATTTCACACAAGTAATGAAGACAAGAGCTTAGACTAAAGGGATCGAATCCCACAACGAAAGCGATTTTGGATCGCAATTGCCCCGATTTTGTTACTCGAATTAAACTCAAAACATATTCATCCTAGGTTAAGCATAAAAGGGAAACAAAATTTAACATTGAAGAACTTTTCTTATAGGAATCCTCTCCTTGATTTTACGTTCTCAACGATCTCTACGATCCTGAACCAAACACCTCCAAGGTGTCTTCTCGGTAGTTCTTTAGATGAGAGATGTTTGTGGGAACCTTTTTGGGAGAAAGGGATTGTAGAGAAAAAATTTGTGAAAAGTGATTTTGGATTTCTCAATTCCAAAAATGAGTGAGTGTTCCTTAAGTCCCACTAAACCTCACATGCTGGAACGCGTGACATACGCAGCGGAATAAGAATCTAATGACACTCTAATTGCATCTAACTTAATAGAAATTAACATGCAAACATACAAAAAACGATAAACTAAAAAAGCGAAGAAGATACAACCTTTGTAGCTCAATTTCTTTTCTCCTCCTTGCCAAAGCAAAAATCGAACACAATCGGACCACCACTAGAGCTTCTCCGCTATCCTCTGGACTTAGAACCGGGTTGTGGGACATGGTAAATGAAGGATTGAAAAGGAAACAATGAGAGGTTGAAAGCTTTGTGTGAGGAACGAAAAAAAAGTACCTTTTGGTGAGACTTCTTCTTTTTGAAAAAACTCAAAAATCAGCAAAAGGAACCCTTTGTTTTGAAAACAAACCTATTTATAAAAAACTTACATGCATCAAATGCATGCCAAGACTCACCAAAATGCAACAACTCACAAAACACTAACTAAAGTGGGTTATGTGTCATTCTATAATTTTTACACATAGTCCACTTAAGTTAGTGGGATTGTCCAAGAAAAACTTGGATAATTCCACTAACTCTAGTCAAGGGTAAAATGGTCTTTTTCATTTGGTCAAAGTCAAACTTTGACTTTTCCTGAGCCAAAAAGTCAACCCTTTGACTTTTACGATTTTGACCCTCTTGACTAATTTTGACCTCCCGAATATGAATCCGCATTCAAATTTTTGAAATTCAAATCACATTTGAATATATTGTGTCATAAAAAACCGATAGCTATATCACATATACTTGTCGGTTTAAAACTTCTTACCTAATTCGAACAATTCGAATTAATCCAACATACTGTTCTAAGTTTAATCCATATGAGCTAGCAGGGCGACCTAATGGACCTACAGATCATGGGCTCCAACAATCCGAGATTAACCGGTCAAACTCTTTAACCTAATTAATCAAAGGGTCATTCCACTAAAGTCCCGTAGTTGCACTTCCCTCACTGTAGATATATTTCTGTCCACCTGATATATCCGTAACCAGTAAGTCAATCCTTCACAGGTTGTTCGTGAAGGGAATCGAAGTCCCCGCAGCGGAAGCGATCGCGAATCGCGCCCTCTTGATTTAGTTACAATGGAAAATTCATGAACGAAAAACATGGATTAAGCATAAAATCCAGAAATGGACAGCAAGTATATTACCTTTGAAGAACCTTTCTTCAAGTGCTCCTCTCTCCACGGTAAGAACTCAGCAACAAGAACTCGTACGATCACCGACACCACCACCAGATCTTCTCCGTTGTTCTCTAGGTGAGGGAGGAAGGTGGGTTCCCTTTAGGAGTGGTGAGGTATTTTGTGAGAGAGATTTGTGTTTTGGAACACTTCCAACAACATAACAAGGAGGCTTATAAAAACTTTCTAAAAGTCTTGACCTAGTAACATCTTATGCAACTATATATAGAGAGGAATGAGATGAAAATGACCATCCTACCCCTCATTTAATCACTCTTTAGTATATAGTTTATATATGAATCTAATTCACAATAAAACTATATATTATATCAATTACATCATATATATTTGATATAACTCCTCATGTATGAAATTGAACACCTCAATTTCACTCCTAACTTTATACCCTCAATATTACCATGTTGAGCCAACGGAGGGATCTAATGGACCTACAGATCATGAGCTCCAATGATTTGAGATTAACTTATCAAACTCTTTGATCCAGTTAATCAATATTCATTAACTACAAGTCACTCCACTATAGACTTGTAGCTGCACTCTCCTCACTGTAGATATTATTGTGTCCACTGATATAGTCATTACCCATGAGTCGACCCTTTACAGGTTGTTCGTAATACAATTGGGTCAAATTACCGTTTTACCCCTGTGATTACCTCTTTTCTCCTTAAGCACCACGGATCCTCTAATGAAAAACAAGTATAAGGTCCTACCTTAGACTCACACCCTCATAGAGGGCGGGGCCCCGTTGTTCAAGACCTAGAGTCAGTTCTTAAGGGAACAACCTATCTGATTCCTCAGTAGAGAAATGAGTGAATTCCATCTTGCACAGTTAAGTTCCCAGCTACCTACGAGGTTTTGTCCCTGAGAAGGTAGGCTTATTGAGTCGGCTACAGGCCACTCTCACCCATACTAGTATAAGGACAAACCCCTATAAGCAGGAGTTCTTAACTTGCTCAGGATTCAGGTCAAGTCACTAATGACTATCTATAAATTACTAGTCTTATCCTGTTAACGGTGTTATACTTGTTAGACTAATAATTTGTGATCCAGTCTTGTATTAACTCTTCATACAGGATGCCCCCACTCGCATGTCAACTACATGAATGAGTTGGATTACCTCATTTGTACTAATTATAAAGTGGGTTGCATCCATGGTGTTACCAGAATGAGGTTTCCAACCTTATTCTTATACTATAGACTATTTATGTTATAATCTTGAACTCAACCCAAATAGTATCCATTACACTAATTTCAAGATAAACGTTATAACCTTGGAGTTTAGTTTATTGGATTTATAAAAGCAAGACTGTAATCTTATCAAAACAAATAATACTTTATTTAATTGATCAAAATTACACAAGTTTAGGGCATAAATCCCAACAGTTCATGGTCTCGGCTGGGTCAAAATACCGTTTTACCCCCGAGAACACTTCTTGTTCCTTAAGATCCACTAAACCTCTATAGAACAATTGATTTGTGGTCCAACCAACAAATCTAGTCTCTCTCAGCCTAGTGAGAGGGCGGGGCCCCTTGTTCTAGTTGCGAAGTCAACACTTAAGGGAACAACCTATCTACTATCCCTAGAGTTGGGTAGGAGTGAATTTCGTCTTGCACCCTATGTCCCAAGCTCTCTACCCGATCTTACCCCTAAAATGGAAGGCTTATTGAGCCAGCGCTGTTAAGCTGCTCTCACCCATGCAGATCTAAGGATAATCCCGAATAAACAGGAGTTCATAGTCAGCTCAAGATTGAGATTGAGTTACCTAGTTCATCAAAATTGAATTAGTCAGTTTTATAAAGAAAACGGTGTTATGAAGCAAAAGTGACCAAGTCGTGGTCCAGTCTTATACAAACTCATTGCATAGGATGCCCCTAGTTACATATCTTCATACGAACGATTCAGGAACATATCGTTTGTACTAACTACAAAGTAGGTCGCATCCAAAGTGTCTCCAGAATAAAGCGCCCAACCTTATCCCTATACTATAGACCATTTTAGGCTATATACTCGAACTTGATCCATCTTTAATGTCATCACATAAAGCTCAAGTTTACATTAAATAGCCTCGCGACCTTAGTTTATTGAATTCAAGATTATGGTATGCTAATTCAATAACAATTTTATCGAAGAAGAAACACAAAAAAATGTTTATCAATTACAAACTACGAGTTTTAGGACATTAAATCCAACAAACCCCCACTTGGACTAAATCTCCTAGTGGAAAATCCCAATGTTGAATTTAAGTGAGAAATATATGAGTACAATAAACATATAAATACAATAAAGTAGGGCATATGTGATAACTCGCCATAAGTGAGTTATTTTACTAGAATTTTAGTGTTTAATCCACTTGAATTGCATTTAATTTAGTGATCCTCATGTTATTTTATCTCTAAATTATGTGTGTTAGATTTAAAATCTTGAATTTAAGCATTAGGTGCAAAAAGAATTAATTTTGATGTTTTTGTGTTTTAATTCAAGAAATTTAGGAAAATAAGCTAACGATTAATTAAAGACCGAAATTTGAGATTTTTCTTAACTCCAAAAATTCTCGTGTATTTAGTTTGATTTATAATTGACCCTTATAAATTTATTTGGGATTTTTCTGTGTGCAGGAGATGTTTAAAAATTACAAGAGTCCCTAAAGGAATTTTAGACATTTTATCCGAAAGGTTATATGGTCTTTTTACTCTTAAGGGTATTTTTGTAAATTTGTGGAGTTAGGGCAACACCATCTTGTATAAGGAGGCTAGGGTTTACAAGTGTGAAGGTGGAGTTGGAGTTGTGACAAGAGGAAGAGATCGAGAGGGAGAAAAATAACTCGTGAGATTGCTGAAGCAAAGGGCCTGCGTTGGAAGGAAAAAATCTACAGCTCTTTGCTGAAGCAAACGTTTTTGCACACATCCAAGAGGGAGCCCTTTTGCTTAAGCAAAGTGCAGTTGTGCTTGGCAGTAGGCTGCTGTTTGCTGAAGCAATTGGGTGAAAGAGAAGAAGAAATCACGAGAGGGAGGCATTGCTGAAGCAAACCGTGGAGTAGAGGGTTGGCCAACTGCTGGAATCAACCAAACTTTGCTGAAGCAAAACCGAGAGTAGGGGTTTGTCCACCTGCTGTGATTTGCCCATCTTTGCTGAAGCAAAATGGAGACCATCAGTGCAGTTCAGTTTTCACAAACGTCGTTTACGAAATTTGCGACTACCGGCTATCCAACCGTTGGATTTTTCTACAATTTAGTCAGCCTATTAAGGACTCATAGAGCTCCGTGTTCAACGGTTGGATCGTTGTTTGGAGCGTTTCGGTGTCAGATATCGCTGTCACATTGGACGTCCCCTGCAGTTCAGATTTTTACAGATGACACTCACAAAGTTGTCGTTTTCTGGAGTTTGAACCGTTGGATTGTGCTGAACTTTTTGAAGCCTGTTGGGGACTCATAGAGTGTCGTTTTCAACAGTTGGATCATTGTTCAGACCTTCGGTTCATCAGATATTTCTATCGGATAGAACCTAAAGAACACTGAAACCTGCTGCTATTGCCTGCTGCCTTCGGTGAGGTCTTGGCGTTTTGCTGAAACAAAACACATGACAATTGCCTCTTGTAAATTGATCCTATTCCCTAATTATTTTGGCTTATTGCTACTTCGTTTATTGTGCTATTTTTACTCACTGTTTTAGGCTAAATTTATGACTGTTTTTGGGCTGAATTTGTGATTAATTTGGGTTGTTTTGTGATACTTAAATTAGAGATTTGTGAGTTGATTTACATGAACTAAATTTTCTTAAGCAAGGGTTAGGTTGTCTTAATGTAATTTTAGATTAAATTTATGGTTGATGTCATTGATTGAATTTATGAAATTTTATTGAATTTAGTGTTGCATGAGAATTAAAATTGGCCTTTTTAACTTCTCTATAATTCATAAACTTGGGAAAACTAATGAATTAGAAAACTAAAATTTCATTTTAGGATTATTGAGTTGATTAGGGATAATTAACCCACCTAGATCCTAAAATCATGAGCATAATTTAGATCACAATTGGGAAATTGTAGGTTTTAGAACTTAGTGATTTTGGAAAGAATCATTTGAATGCATGTGTAGGTAAATTCAAGGCATCACTCAAAATTTATTCCAATTGAACATTAGAACTCTAACCTCACCCGAGCCTATTTTTCATTACAAATCTCATCTTTTGAATCTACCCTCTTGCTTGCATTCTCCTCTCCCTTATTTAAATTTAGTCATTTTCTTGCATCTTATCTTATCTTTCTTACTTATCGTATCAACTTATTTATTTTAAACAATAAATTGCACACTCATGCATTGCACTAAAATAAGGAAAATTTGTTAGGACACTCAATCATTTAGATTCAGCTAGTCCTCGTGGGATCGATACTTAACTTATCACTTGCTGCACTCGACCGTGTATACTTGCACGTCATAAAAGTGTCAGAGTCTTATTCTAATTTGTATTAGTTTAGGTCACTCGATATTTTCGCATCAACTTTTTGGCGCCGTTGCCGGGGACTAGTTTTGATTCTTATTTTGTTTGAGTTGGTTTTAGTGAATTTTATAATTATTTTTTTTGTTCGGTGTGTCTTGTTGTCTTTTTTTTTTAGTGTTTATCTTTGTTGAGTCTTGGTTATTCTTTCTGGTTGTGTTGGTGCATATTGTGTTTGTTGAGCCTGTTATAATTGATTCATTAGTTTATTATGGCTTATGATAACTTTAGGTGGTCTTCTGTGCCCAATGAACAAACACAATATAGTTCTTCTTCTTATGATCATCCCTTTGCCAACTTAGAGACTTTTAGTGAGGATAATGGAGCTTATGGCTACCAAATGCCTAATTACTATCATACTAACTCTATGACTTATGGGAACCACATGTATGATAATAATCAGAGCAATTGGGCCTATGAACCATATCTTAGGGTGTTTGAGCCATATCCTTCCGATAGTCAAGAAACCAAGGTAGAAGATGAATCTGCCCTTAAAATGTTGTTGTTAGAATACATGAGAACCACATATGAGAGGAATATGTAAATAGGGGAGTCAATTCAACGCCTAACGGATACCCTTGTCTCCATTAGAGAACAAATGTATTTAGGCTCATCTGAGGTTGAGCACCCTAGGGAAGATAGTGAAGGAGGACCCACACCCTTAGATAGTTCTGTGAGTCACTTGATCACTGACCCACTGATAGACTTTCATGATCCTAGTCCTTCACATTTTTCTGATTATGGGCATTTAGAGGATTATGCTTTAGATGTAAAAGAACTAGAACCTTTTAGCACACACTAGGATAGAGTCAGTGAAAGTGTGGAAGAAGTCGAACCTATTGAGCTAGGCCAGGAGGAAGAGTTTGAGGTTTTTGAGTCTAAGATAGTTCTATCTTCTGATTTTTCTCTTATTGGTGAGTGTTTTTCTTTCTATGCTCTTGAGTCAGTGTCTTTTTCTGAGTCTATTTATTTTCCTGTTTTTCCTTCTTTTCTATTATAAAAAAAACCAAAAAATGTTTTTCCTATTTTTCCTTCTTTTCTTTTAATATATGAAAAATCAAAAAATATATCTGTTTCGGGCTCTCACGAGAAACTAGTACTCTTGCTAGCTCTGATTTGTTTTGTAGATTCAATAAAGAGAGGCCCGAAGAAATGGGAGAATTTTTACCTACCTTGACGAGCCGACGTATACTACGTCAAGCTAATGACGTGAAACAAGCGCTTCTTGGGAGGCAACCCAAAGTTTATTTTGGTTGTTTCGTTTTTATTTTTATTTTTTGGCTTTTGTTTCGTTTTAGTTGTTTTTGTTTTTGAATAAATAACCCTTGCCTATCTTGCAGCTCCCTTGGGGATTGGTGATTGATATGCGCTTTAGTGGAGGTCTCCTCGATTCTGGGCAATATTGTTCTCTCTTCCATTTTTATTTGTTGTCCTTAAGCATGCTTAAGTGAGTTGTTTATACATTAAGGGCAATATATGTTTTAAACATGAGGGGGAGAAGTGTTGTTCTGAATCTTATTTTGAGCTTAATTGAATTTTTTTCTGTTGATGAGACTGTGTGCTGCTAGAGTATATAGGGTATTGCATGCCTTTTTGTTTATTAAGTTATTTACTTGCTTTAGGACTTCAAAGTGATCTAATTTGACTATCGGATTCCATGTTTAGTTGTTGGTTTTCATGGTCTATGATATGCATGATGTAGATAGCTGATTCATTATGTTTAAGCAAGTAAAAATAGGAAAGATGGTTGTTGTCCCTTGTTTAAAAATTATGTTTCTGCATGTTTTTAATGGTAAAAAGATTGTTGTTTTTGGTAGAAATTTGTTACACATCTCATTGAAAATACAAAGTTAAGGTCAAATCTCAGGGTTAATGAAAATAAGAGTTGTTGCTTGTGTTCGAGGCAAGAGTATGCTATCTTGTTTCGTGTTTCTCAAGGTCAAGCTTGTCATTAGGGTTCTTTAGTGTGCTTATGGTTAGTATGTCAATCAAAGTAGTTAGGATTCAACTCCTGATCCAAAAAGTTTCAAAAACTAGAAGCCATGAAAAGTTGGGTAACCCATACATTTTTTATAACGCTCCATAATTAGTAAACTTCAAATTTGTGATCATTTCAAGTTTGGGGGAGTTACCCGACCTCCCTAACTCAATGAGGACATTGAGTAGTCTAAGTTTGGGGGGAAAGGTAAATTCTTCGTGTTTATTTTTTAGGAAAAAAAAAGAAAAAAGTGAAAGAAAGAAAGAGTGTGCAAACCTTTCATTTCCCTAGAACTCCATTGGGCTAGACAAAAAAATGTGCTATTTATTTTGTTATTTCAGGCAACTTGGTGCTCGATGTCAGGGGGTCTGGGCACTAACTATGTTGGCCTCTTGGAGCGAAGGTATCAAGCAAGAAGCCTATTCCCATTGCTTAAGTGTGCTGCGCTAACCACGTGTGCCATTCTATGAACTAAGGGAAGTCTCATTGCTTAGGTGTGTTGTGGTAAACACGTGTGTCATTCTAAGAACTACGGGAGAGTAAAAAAAATAAATAAAAATAAAACCAACAAAAAAAAGTAAAAAAAGAAACCTTGCCCTTAGCAATGAGTTTTATGGAAATTGAGGGGAATAATGCACATATCTATTTTTTTAAAAAAAGAATATATATAAAAAAATAAAAAGGAATGATCATTAAATTGTAGACATGCGAGTTTTGGAGTATGACATATTTTTCACTATGGGTTGCTTGATTTGAATGATTAGGATTCTAGTGGTTGAATTCATGACTGTTTTTGGGCTAAATTCATGACTGTTTTTGGGTTGAATTTGTGATTAATTTGGGTTGTTTTGTGATACTTAAATTAGAGATTTGTGAGTTGATTTACATGAACTAAATTTTCTTAGGCAAGGGTTAGGTTGTTTTAATGTAATTTTAGATTAAATTTATGGTTGATGTCATTGATTGAATTTATGAAATTTTATTGAATTTAACGTTGCATGAGAATTAAAATTGGCCTTTTTAACTTCTCTATAATTCATAAACTTGGGAAAGCTAATGAATTAGAAAACTAAAATTTCATTTTAGGATTATTGAGTTGATTAGGGATAATTAACCCAGCTAGAACCTTAAATCATGAGCATAATTTAGATCACAATTGGGAAATTGTAGGTTTTAAAACTTAGTGATTTTGGAAAGAATCATTTGAATGCATGTGTAGGTAAATTCAAGGCATCACTCAAAATTTATTCCAATTGAACATTAGAACTCTAACCTAACCCGAGCCTATTTTTCATTACAAATCTCATCTTTTGAATCTACCCTCTTGCTTGCATTCTCCTCTCCCCTTATTTAAATTTAGTTATTTTCTTGCATCTTATCTTATTTTTCTTACTTATCGTATCAACTTATTTATTTTAAACAGTAAATTGCACACTCATGCATTGCACTAAAATAAGGAAAATTTGTTAGGACACTCAATCATTTAGATTCAGCTAGTCCTCGTGGGATCAATACTTAACTTATCACTTGCTGCACTCGACCGTGTATACTTGCACGTCATAAAAGTGTCGGAGTCTTATTCTAATTTGTATTAGTTTAGGGCACTCGATTTTTTCGCATCAATATGCCCAAATATTCTCCCACTTGTCCTAGTTTAATAGCTTCGTAGACCTAGAGACTATAGGTGGCCTTTAAACACTTTAACCGTGAGGGTCTTTGTAAAAGGATCAACAATGTTTTGCTCAAAAGATATGTGGGTCACTATAACGTCTCCACGATGTACAATCTTCCGGATGAGATGGTATTTATGCTCAATATGCTTGTCGCGCTTATGCCTTCTCGGTTCTCTTGAGTTTGCAACTGTGCCACTATTATCACAATATAGGGTGATAAGCAGATGCATATTTGGAACAACTTCCAAATCTTTCAAGAATTTCCTCAACCATACTGCTTCCTTTGCTGCTTCACATGCAGCTACGTACTCAGCTTCCATTATGGAGTCTGCAATACAGTTTTGCTTCACACTTCTCCATACTACTGCTCCTCCATTCAGAATGAACACTGATCCCGATGTGGATTTTTTTGCATCTTTATCCGTCTGGAAATCAGAGTCAGTGTATCTAGTAAGGATCAAATCCTTAGCACCATACACGAGCATGTAGTTCCTCGTTCTCCTAAGATACTTGAGGATGTTCTTAACGCACCCAATGACCATATCCGTGATTGGATCGATACCTCATCGACTATCCTCATCGCAGTAGCATATGTCGTCTAGTACATAACATTGCATACATCGACTCCCAATCATGGAAGCATAGGGAATGTGTCTCATGTCCTCAACCTCTTGAAGTGTCTTAGGGCATTGTTCCTTTGACAAATGAATTCCATATCTGTAAGGTAACAATCCTCTTTTGGAATTCTGCATCTTATACCTAGACAACATTTTGTCTATATAAGTTGCTTGAGACATGGCTAGTGTTCTGTTCTTGCGGTTCCGAACAATTTGAATATCTAGAACATATTGTGCATCTCCCAAATCTTTCATTTGGAATTGTGTAGCTAGCCATTTCTTAATGTCAGTCAAGTAATCTACATCATTCCCAATGAGTAGAATGTCGTCAACATATAAAACTAAGAACGCTATAGTAGAATTGCGATCTTCTTGTACACACAAGGCTCGTCAACATTCTGTTCAAAACCATAAGAGTTGATCGCAGTATCAAATCTTATATTCCAAGATCTAGAAGCTTGTTTCAACCCATAAATTGATTTCTGAAACCGACAAACTTTTTGTTCTTGACCCTGTGCAATAAACCCCTCTGGTTGAGCCATATAGATACTCTTCTCAAGATCGCCGTTTAGAAAGGCTGTCTTGACATCCATCTGCCAAATTTCATAGTCATAAAAAGTGGCGATGGACAAGAGTATTCTAATCGGCTTAAGCATGGCAACGAGAGAAAAAGTTTCTTCATAGTCCACTCCTTCTCTCTGGGAACAACCCTTTGCCACAAGTCAAGCCATAAAAGTCTGTACTTTACCAGCTTGGTCTCGTTTTCTCTTGTAGATCCACTTACTACCAATTGGTTTTACGTCATTTGGTTGATCTACAAGTACCCAGACGGAATTGAAGTACATAGACTCCATTTCAAGGTCCATGGCTTTGACCCACTGGTCACGATCTACATCTTTCATGGCCTGTTTATAGGTCGATGGATCCTCGATGCCGTCATCAGATATGACGACTTGACTTTCAGTTAAACCCAAGTAACGGCCAGGCTGATGAGCAATCCTCCCACTACGTCGAGGTATTCTCAACTCTTGAGAACGATGTGACTGACCAGATGTACTAATTTTATCTACTACTTTCATAGATGAGCTTTATCTGTAGCGTCTTTGGAAGGTTCATTTAATACTAGTCTACTGCGAGGTTGATGACTTCTGATGTGGTCTTCCTCTAATAATGTTGCATTTGTCAACACAAAAACCTTATTCTCTTGAGGATCATAAAACATACCACCTTTTGTTTCTTTTGGATAACCTACAAATAGGCATAAGTTTGAACGATGTTCTAATTGTTTAGGATTTTGCACCAACACGTACGATATGGGCATCCCCAGATCCTAATGTGATGTAAACTACCTTTACGCCCTTTCCATAGCTCATAAGGTGTGTCTAAAACACTTTTAGAGGGAACGTTATTCAAAATATAGAAAGTAGTTTCTAATGCATGTCCCCAAAAGGAATCATGTAACTTAGCAAAACTCATCATTGAGCGAATCATGTCCAACAAGGTTTTGTTTCTTCTTTCAGATACATCGTTCTGCTGAGGCATATTAGGTGCAGAGAGTTGTGACCTGATTCCATGTTCTATCATATAGTCTTGGAATCTAAAGTCCATGTACTCCCCACCTCGATCTGATCGAAGTGTCTTAATCGTTTTACCTAACTGGTTCTCAACCTCAGTCTTATATTCCTTGAACTTTTCAAAAGAATCAGACTTGTGATACATTAGCTAAATATGACCATACCTTGAATAATCATCAATGAAACTGATGAAATATTCATACCCACCTCGAGCTTTGACATTCATCAGTCCACAGAGGTCCGAATGTACGAGGTCTAAGAGTATTTTTGCTCTAAGACCTTTTCCAGTAAAAGACCTCTTAGTCATTTTTCCCTCAAGACAAGATTCACATGGAGGTAAAGAATTGTCTTCTAACTAATTTAGGAGTCTATTCTTAACCAATCTCTCATTCCTATTGAGACTTATGTGACCAAGTCTTAAGTGATATAAATAGGCATTGGAAGAAACTTTTTGTCTTTTATTCTGAGTTTCGGTTGTTATAAACATCTCAGTATTTAAGACAAATTTTGCTTTAGTTGGTCTTAACTTATATAAGTTGTTTTCTAGTATAGCAGAACAAATTTGAATACCTTTTCTGAAAATGAACGCTTCATTGATTTCAAAGGATATTTTATACATTTGTTCTAATATACACGTGATAGGTATTAAGTTTCGTTCAATTATAGGAGCATACAAAACATCTTTAAGTATGATATATCTATCATCGAAATACAACTTCAAGTCTCCCATTGCATCGCCCGAGATAACCTCTCCTGTTCCAACCTTGAGGGTGATCTCGCCTTCTTCTAGCTTTTTCCAATAACAAGTTTCCTGAAAAGAGAACCAAATATGATTAGTGGCCCCTGAACCCAATATCAAGGTTGAGGTAGCATACTCCACTAAACATGTTTCAACAACTAATAAATCATATTTACCTTGTACTTCTTTATCTGCTTTTTTCTCAGCAAGGTACTTCGGGCAGTTCCTCTTCCAGTGCCCGTTTTGGTTGTAGCGAAAATATTTTCCTTTTTCTTCAACTTTCTATCCCTTGTTTGTCATGGGAGTCTTCCCTTTGCCCTTCTTTTTCATTTGAACATTCTTATTCTTTGAAGGTCCAACTTTAGTTTTAGAGGGCGATCCTCTTAAAACTTTCCTTGTGGGGTCAACATTTGCCTCCACCTCTTTCCCCTTAACTTTTGTAAGAGTTTGAAAACCTTGGAGCTCGTTAAGAAGGGTTGTCAGATTAAACTCTATTTTATTTAGAGAAGCATTCGTCTGAAATGGCATGAAGCTCTTCGTAAGAGACTCCATAATAAAGCTAACCTGATTTGCCTCGTCGATGGCGCCACCATTTACATCAGCAATATTGAAGTGGACCATCATGTCCAGGACATGTTCTCTAACAGAGGTCCCTTCCTTCATACGCTTGTTGTAAATGTACTTAATAGCCTCGTGTCTTAGAACCGACGACGATTCCCTTTTAACGAATCCATTATAGCCTTAGTTGTGCCCAAGGATTCGTATTTCTTAGCCAATACATCAATCATGCTGGCAAGAATATAGACACGGGCTTTATCGTTAGGCTTAACCCATCGATCATAAGCTTCTCGACTAGTTCGGTTAGCATTTGAGGCAGGGGCCTTAGGACATTCATCAGTTAAGACAAATCTCAAGTCATCTATTACTAGTATTGTATTCAGATTTGTTTTTCATGTTGTGTAGTTGTCGCCGTTATGTTTTTCGGAAGCTAATAGTTGAACTAAAAAGCTTCTCATACTGAAAAAAAAAACATATCATTTTTAGAAAAAAATATTAACCTTTACAGTCCAATCAAGTTTAGCAAAAAAATAATGTACCCATCATTATTATGTTTGCAACGATATTTCAATGGTTTAGAATAACCTTCACCGAGGGGTGACCGACCATTCCTCCATTGAACCAAGACTATCTTGACTAAATACTATCACAAGAATAACTCTTACTCCTATAGTAATTTAGTTATCGCTCCTTTGGTCGAGAATTTGCTAACACTTAGTGATTCTTGTAAGTGTAACCTTCAATTTTCAGACCTCAAAGATCAGGATCATTATGCTCCCGAAATTGGAAAGACGAGAATGAAAACGGACCTGAGAGACCCTATCTACTTTTGGAGTTCGCGGTGTTCCGAATCCTATAATACAACCCTCTGATTGGTAAGGTCGCTTCAGGGCAGACATGCAAGTGCATTATAGGAATCTCACGGTGCGACCTAATGGAAGAGACCGTAGAATGCGTTGACACACTTCCTTCTCCCACTTACTATGAACGACTTCCCCTGTTCACCTTGATATTGACTCGTGCAAACACTCTCCAAATGGAGTCCGCTCCTGTATGCCCAAAGCCACGCATGAATCTCACTTGTGAACTTTAGGGACGCTAGAGTTAAAAGTACATTACTTCTCTCTAGCTAAAGTGTTCTAGACGGTTAGGGTATAAATTACTTAGCAATATATTTTGGCTAACTAAAACATATGCTAAGTCTAGGCGAAACATTCGAGTATAACATTTATACTAGATTTTAAGCTACGATGTCTAGGTGGTAAACAAATTTTATTACCTCACACCGCTCACGCATGCTCATAAAACCGATTTAACCTAACTCAGACGCCGACTTGATCTCCAGGTACAAGGTGTTTCGTGAACTGTCAACTTAAAAACCTTTCAACCTTAGTCATCTTATCTGACTTTTTGTCAAGATCTTGTCGGGTGAGTTTTCTTGTAATTTCGATTTTACAAGATATCGACCTAATTTCTATGAAAAGAGATTGTCGATGGTTAACCTAAGTGAGCATGCATCTTATCTTTGTTATAGATTTAAAAGGTCTAATTGATTTTATAACACTTATAAAAAGATTTGACAAATCTATAACATACATTCCACATTCATTACATAACAATTATATAATGAAAAAATTTAATATGGATTTAATTTACTTAATTTAATCAAATTAAATTAAACAAATTAAATTAATTAATTAAAAGGTTTAATTAATCAATTACCATATTAAGTGACTTAAAGAAATCATGAATTATACATAACTTTTACATTAATTCATGAAATGCAACAGTGAGAAGCTTGCAATGTGCATCTCAATGCACTTATTTATAGTGGGGAAGGGTGGAGAAAAATTCTCCACTCATTTTACCATTAATTCCTCTAATTATGTAATATGCAAATCATATTTGTATAATTACATAATATAAGGTATCAAATACCTTATTATACAAATCACATTTCCATAATGTGGAATTAAATTGAATCATATTCAATTTTTCCCATCTCTTTATTAATTTCTCTAATTATGCCATAATTCCCTAATTAGGCAATAGTATAGTTTATTTTGTATAGTTTATAATGAATCATATTCACATTAAACTATATAATGTATCAATCATATCACATAGAATTGACATAATGTCCTTTAATCTGAATTTGAACACTTCAAATTTATTCCAAAACTTTATACCCTAATTCATTCGATATTGAGCCAATCGAGGGACCTAATGGACCTACAGATCATGAGCTCCAATGATTCAAAATTAACTGATTAAACTCTTTGATCCCGTTAATCAACATCCATTAACTACGAGTCACTCCACTATAGACCCGTAGTTGCACTCTCCTTACTTTAGGACAAGTTGTGTCCATCAATAAAACCAATGCCCGTGAGAAAACCTTTCACATGTCGTTCGTAGTCACAGTTGGATAAAATTATCGTTTTACTGCTATGAATACCTCTTGCACCATAAGTACCACTGATTCTCTAATGAACAACATGTTTATGGTCCTACCAAAAACAACGTCCCTCTCAGGAAAGTGAGAGGGTGGAGCCCCGTTGTTCAACACCTGGATTCAACCCTTAAGGGAGCAACCTATCTAAATTTTCTAGCTTAGGAACGACTGAATACCTTCTTTCGGGGTTAAGTTTCCAGCTACCCATGAGGTTCTACCCCTGAGAAGGTAGCCATATTGAGTCGACAACTGTAGCCACTCTCACTGGTACTAGTCAAAGGACAAACCCCCACAAACAGGAGTCTGTAACCCGCTAAGGATTAAAGTCGGGTCGCTAATGGTCATCTACGAATTATTAATCCTATCTGTGGAAGGTGTTACTACAATAGTCTAATAATTCATGGTCCGATTGTAAACTCGAGATCCTTCTTTGGAAATTAAGAAAGAAAAGAAAAAAAAACAAAAGGAATAAAGAAAATGAAGGAAATGTTTGGTTTTGGTTTTGTTTTTAAAACAAAAGAAAAGAAAAAAAAGGAAAAGGGAAAAGGATAGTGGATGGTGGGACCCCACCTTAGTTTCTTTTTAAAAACCATGTTTCCATCGATCTTCTTCTTCATTTATCAAAAGAAAGGTAAGGGTTTCGTGGGAGAAGCTTAAAGGAAGAGGAAGAAGGTGATTTTGGTGCTAGAATTGCAGAAGAGAGGGAGGAGAACTCAAAGTTTGATTATATAGCAGCAAGGTGATCAACTCATACCCTGTTCTGGTTTTCTGTTCATCTCGAGTTCCACAGGAAGAGGTAAGAGTTGAGGTTTACTTTTGTTGAAAGCTAATTCATTTTTGAACAAAGTTCGTGAAGGATGCTTGAGCCAATTCTGAACTTAACTTGCTGTTTTGTGAAGAGGAAGACAGAAGACAGAATTTGTTGTCAAATCCGAGAAGTCTCTGATGTTTTGGTTGTACTGATCTGTAGAGTTGGAATCAGAAGCTCTAATAGGTATGGTTGAAAAGCTTATTGAATTTCCTACAATTCGCGTGAAGAAATTGTGAATAGAAAATGATTGGAAGATATTGTAAATATCAGGTCAAGTTTCGAGTTGCAGCAGAAAATGGAATCTGGAATAGCAGAAGTTGGTTCCTGGGAAAGAAGACTTCGAGATATTTCTGAACCAATCTGTTAGGAATCTTAACTTCATGTCTTCATATGATTTTTAGAGGGTTCAAAAAGGAAGAATTTGGTATAAATTACATCCTTTTTGGCTAAGTAATGAGGAAGTTATGAGTATTTGAATACATGGTATAAAATCTGTTAAATGCTGGAATTTTTTGTTGGAGTGTTTTCTTGTAGTTTTAAGGTTAAATGGGAAACTAGAACCTTTATGTAAAAGGTTATTTATATACACTCTAGTTGGTGATGTGTACTAGTCAATGCAGTGTTGCGGGATTGTGAGGTCTTAGTAGAAGGTCACAATATGTTAGTGGATCTTCTTCCACTAGACTTGCAGGTGTGAGATGCAATCTTAAGGATGGATTTCATTTTTACTCATTATGCTTCCAGAGATTGCCATATAAAGGAAGTTGTTTTCAAGAAACCAGGATTAGCTGAAGTGGTTTTATGGGATGAAAGAAAGATTATCCCTACGAGTTTGATTTCTGCATTAAAAGTTGAGAAGTTATTGAGGAAAGGTTGCACGACGTTCTTGCACATGTAATTGAGGTGCAGGAAGGAAAGCTAAATTTTCTTGTTGTGAATGAATTTCTTGATGTTCTTCTAGCAGATCTATCAGGATTGCCACCTGATAGGGAAGTTGAGTTCACTATTGAACTGTTACCAAAACTAGCACCTATTTCGCAAGCGCCGTATAGAATGGCTCCAAGTGAGATCAGGGAGCTAAAGATGCAGTTACAAGAACTAGTTGATAAGGGATACATCCGACCTAGTGTATCGCCTTGGAGAGCTCTAGTGTTATCTGTGAAAAAGAAAAATGGTACCCCTAGATTATGCATTGATTATAGACAGTTAAACAAAGTCACAATACGTAATAAGTATCCTTTGTCCCGTATAGATGACTTGTTTGACCAGTTACGAGGAGCATCAGTGTTTTCTAAGATTGATTTGAGATCAGGATATCATCAGTTAAAGGTTAGAGAATCAAACATTCCTAAGGCATTATTCATAATGAGGTACGAGCATTATGAGTGGTTAGTAATGCCATTCGGTTTAACAATGTACTAGTTGTTTTCATGGACCTCATGGACAGGTTTTCCACCAGTATTTGGATGTGTTTGTGATAATATTCACTGATGATATACTAGTTTATTCGGTTGACAGGAAAGCCCATGAGGAACATTTGAGGATTTCTCACGATTAGCATTACCTTTAAAAGCTTTGACAAGGAAGAATGCTAAGTTTGAATGGTTAGATAAGTGTGAACCGAGTTTTTCAGGAGCTGAAAAGAGATTAGTTACAACACCTATACTAGCACTTCCTATAAAGGGAAAAGAATATGTGATTTACTGTTATGCTTCAGGATAAGGATTAGGGTGTGTGTTCCTGCAAGAAGGAAAAGTAATAGCTTATGCATCCAGGCAATTGAAAAAGCACGAGTGTAATTACCCTACCCACAATCTTGAATTAGCAACAGTTGTTCTAGCATTGAAGATCTGGAGACATTACTTGTTTGGTGAGAGGTGTCATATTTTTTTACAGATCATAAGAGTCTGAAGTATATCTTTGATCAGAGGGAGCTGAATATGAGACAGAGAAGATGGTTAGAACTGATTAAAGATTATGATTGTATCATAGAATACCATCCAGGTAAGGCGAATGTGTTAGCAGATGCTTTGAGCAGGAAGTCAAGACTTCCTAGGGATGCCTTGTGTGGTATTCGAGCAACATTTTTAGTAACTCTAAGGATTCTAAGGCGATTAAGCTCGCAGAGAATTCGTGGGTCTTTAGTTTAATTCCGGATCAGTCTTCACTGCATGAATGTAGATTGTTAGAAGACAATCGAGAATAGTAACTTGCAAAAAATGCTTGAAATGTCCAAACAGGGCCCAGAGGCATAATTCAAAATGAGAACAGATGGAACCATAGTTCAACAGAGAAGATTATGTGTTCCGAGTGTTAGTGAGCTTAAAGATGCTATTCTAGAGGAAGCTCACAGTTCAGCTACGCTATGCATCCAGGAAGCACCAAGATGTGTAAAACTGGGAAGGGGACTTATTGGTGGCCTGGGATGAAGCGGGAGATACCTGACTATGTTGATAGATGTTTGATCTGCCAACATGTTAAACCAGTTAGACAGAAGCAAGAAGGACTCCTTAACCCATTGCCAGTGTCGAAATAGAAATGGGAGCATATTACTATGATTTTTCTGTTTAGATTACAACGTATGTCAAGTGAACATGATGGTATTTGGGTAATAGTGGATAGACTCACTAAAACAACACGGTTTATACCGATTAAAATCGATGTCTACCCTTGATCAACTTGTTAAGCTATACGTCGATAGGATTGTGAGTCAATACAGAGTGCCATTATCCATAGTTTCAGATAGGGACCTGAGATTTACTTCTAAGTTTTGGCCTAGGTTACAGAAGGCTATGGGAACAAAGTTGAAGTTTAGTACAACATTCCATTCTCGCATGATGGTGGTCACCGAGAGAGACCATCCGGACCCTAGAGGACATGTTGAGAGCATGTGTCCTTTAAGTTAAGGGAAGTTGGAATACACACCTATCACTTATAGAATTCGCTTACAATAACAGCTACCAGTCGAGTATTGGTATGGCACCATTTGAGGCTCTGGATAAAAGACCGTGTAGAACGCTCGTATATTGGAATGATCTAGGAGAGCGGAAGCTAATCGGTCTTGAGTTAGTGCAAATTACAACGAACAACATTAAAGTAATCGAAAAGAATTTGAAGATAACTCAAGACCACAAAGAATTATGTAGATAAGCAATGGAAGGGCTTAGAATTCCGTGCCTGAGATCAAGTTTTCTTGAAGTTATCTCCGTGTGGAGAGGTGTCTTTCATTTTGAAAAGAAAGGTAAACTAAGTCCCGTATATATTGATCCTTATCAAGTAATGGGACGAGTTGGGCTAGCGAAACTCTCTGACGCATCGGAATTGCCAACTAACTATCTCGAGTACATGATGTTTTTTTTTCATGTGTCCATGTTGGGGAGTATATTCCAGATCCGACTCATGTGTTGCAAGCACAACCAATTGAGTGAAAGAAGACATGAGTTACGTAGAGGATGCGCTTCAAATCCTCGACAGGAAAGAACAAGTTTTAAGAAACAAGACGTTCCCACTTGTGAAGGTTCGTTGGAGGCATCACGGAGTGGAGGAGGCTACCTGGAAGTTAGAGGACCATATGAGGAGGAAGTACCCGACGATTTTCACCTAAGGACTATTAATTTCGAGGACGAAATTTCTGAAGGGGGACGTAAGTTGTAAACCCGAGATCATTCTTTGGAAATCAAGAAAGAAAAGAAAAAAAAAACAAAACAAAAGGAATAAAGAAAATGAAGGAAATGTTTGGTTTTGGTTTTGTTTTTAAAACAAAAGAAAAGAAAAGAAAGGAAAAAGGAAAAGGATAGTGGATGGTGGGACCCCACCTTAGTTTCTTTTTAAAAACTATGTTTCCATCGATCTTCTTCTTCATTTATCAAAAGAAAGATAAGGGTTTCGTGGAGAAGCTTAAAGGAAGAGGAAGAAGGTGATTTTTGTGCTAGAATTGCAGAAGAGAGGGAGGAGAACTCAAAGCTTGATTATATAGCAGCAAGGTGATCAACTCCAACCCTGTTCTGATTTTCTGTTCATCTCGAGCTCCACATGAATAGGTAAGACTTGAGGTTTAGTTTTCTTGAAAGCTAAATCATTTTTGAACAAAGTTAGTGAAGGATGCTTGAGCCAATTCTGACCTTAAGTTGTTGTTTTGTGAAGAGGAAGACAGAAGACAGAATTTGTTGTCAAATCCGAGAAGTCTCTGATGTTTTGGTTGTACTGATCTGTAGAGTTGGAATCAGAAGCTCTAATAGGTATTGTTGGAACGCTTATTGAATTTTCTACAATTCTCATGAAGAAATCGTGAATAGAAAATGATTGGAAGATGTTGTAAATATCAGGTCAAGTTTCGGGTTGCAGCAGAAAATGGAATCTGGAATAGCAGAAGTTGGTTCCTGGGAAAGAAGACTTCGAGGAATTTTCGAACTAATCTGTTAGGAATCTTAACTTCATGTCTTCGTATGATTTTTAGAGGGTTCAAAAAGGAAGAATTTGGTATAAAGTACATCATTTTTGGCTAAGTAATGAACAAGTTATGAGTATTTGAATACAGGGTATAAAATCTGTTAAATGTTGGAATTTTTTGTTGGAGTGTTTTCTTGTAGTTTTAAGGTTAAACACCATGAGCTCGAGGTTCTAAAACATGGTTTTGGTTTGTTTGGCAGCCCAAGAGGAGATAGGTCGAGTGTACAGACCAAGGTTCTAGTTCTAACACGGTTAGTGACAAAACGAACCATGAAAATAGTTTATTGGCTTGTATTATGCTTATGAAAATGCAAGGTTTTGCTAAAACGAAATGGTTTCAATGCTTAATGTTTTCCTTGAAACACATGTTTATGAGTATTCATATTTTCTAAGAAATGATTTCAAGTGCTCGTTGTGAGCCTAAATGTCTTGAAGAAATTTATACATGAGCATATGCCTAATGATTGGCGAAATTTATGGAAATGTTATGATTTCGAGCAAGTATGTTTTAAAGTTTTTCAGTTTTATGAACATGCTGAGTAAGCTTGAATTTTATGAAAGAGAAGATAAGAAGGCATGTTTAAATGTTTTTATGTGTTATTCTGAGTCTTGAATGAGTAAATGACTGAGACATTGAGCCCGAGGCTATATAGTACCGTGTGCACACAGGTCTTATTCTGTTGTCGACGTTGAGTGTACTCCGTGACAATGTGACATTGCCGTGAGTCTTTGGGCGGGCCCCACTACGACAAAGACGATGAGAGTGTTGGGCGGGCCCCACTACATCGTAGAATAAACGTTGGTTGTACTGGGCGTGCCCTACACAACGTAGATTGTGACATGTTTTAAAAAGAGTTAATATCATTTACATGCCTTACGAGATTTTAACGATATACTTGCTGGTTTTCTTGAAAAGCTATTATGATTACACAGTTACTTTTAACATTTGATTACAGATGCATATGCTCATAGATGGCCAGGTGATATGATTTACGAGTTAATAGCTTTCTTTTAAACTCAAGTCACTCACTGTGCTTCATAGCTCATTCTTTCGTTGTTTTTCCACCATTCGTGTAGAGATCGAGCTCCGGTGCACGAAAAACTCGCCATAATCTGCTGGAAGTTTACACAAGTTTGATATGTTATACGTGGGTGGAGTTGTATAGAAAGTCTATATGTATAGAAGAAGGACTATGAACTTATGTTTATGTGTACATTTTAGGTTGTGGTTGTATGATCCATGGTTGGATATGTTTGTGGTTGTGATGTTCATATCTCTTTCAGTTTTCCAGAGAGTCATAAGTAGGGTTACCCCTTACTTAGGTTACGTAATTGTCAATATTCCGCTGTGTTATGTTTTAGTTGTTTCTTATACAAGTTTAGTATGCTTATAAGGTAAAACAGGGTCAATAGGTATCGTTAGAGAGGTGAACGATGTCTGTTGGCTTCACACCGTCTACCGGGCTAAGTTAGCAGGAGTTCGGGAAAGGGTGTCAGACCCCTCCCAACCACATGCTAACTTAGCCCAGGAGATTTAAGATGAAGCCAACGCACATTGTTACCTCTTAACAATACCTGCGACATCACTTTACTGAAAACAAACTATGTTCGCATATGGAACACTTTAAACTTAACACAACGGAATCTGACATCTATAAGACGCATACATGAGGAGAAACTCTTCTTAAGTCTCTCCCGGAACTAAAACGAGCAAGAACATCGTAACCACAAGCACCCAAAACCACTAGTTAAACAACCACAACCTCTAAAGCACATACGACTATAACTACATAGTTCTCTTAAAATAATTTACAAACATATGGACTTGCTAAACTACACCAACCACGTATAACATATCAAACATGAGAAGCTTCCACAGATTATGGCAAAGTTATCGTGCACCGGAGCTCGATCTCTACCGGAAAAGTGGAAAATCATCGAAAGAATGAGCCATAAAGCTCGGTGAGTGACTTGAGTTTAAAAGAAAGCTATTAACTCGTAAATCATATCACCCGCCATCTATGAGCATATGCATCCAGTAATCAAGCGTTAAAAGTAATCGTGTAATCGTTATAGCTTTTCATGAAAAACAAAAAGTATATCGCTTAAATCTCGTGAGGCATGTAAATGATATAAACTCTTTAAGAAAACATGTCACAATCTACTTTGTTCTACGATGTAGTGGGGCCCGCCAAAGACTCCCATCGCCTTTGTCGTAGTGGGGCCCGCCAAAGACTCACGACAAATACCGCTGTTGTCACGAGTACACTCAACGTCGACAACAGTAATAAGACCTGTGCACACTGTACCATAAAGCCTCGGCTCAATATCTCGTAAAATCACATGAAAACATTGAACATGCCCGCTTATATTTTCTTTCATAAAACTCAAGCTTACTTAGCTTGTTCGTAAAACTGAAATCTTTAAAAACATACTTGCTAAAAACATACTTGCTAAAAATCATAACATTTCCATAGACTTCGAAATGCAATAAACATATGCTCGTGTATAAATTTCATCAAGACATTTAAGCTCATCATGAACACTTTAAAACATTTCTAAGAAAACAAGAATACTTCATAGTCATGTGTTCAAAAATAAAACACAAAGCTTTGAAACAATTCATTCTAGCAAAACTTGCATTTCTTAAAGCATTTTTCAAGCATATAGCTCATTATCGAAGTTCGTTTTGTCACTCACAGTGTTAGAACTAGAGTCTTGACCCGTACACTCGACCTATTCGTTCTTGGCCTGTCAAACAAACCAAAACTATGTTTTAGAACCTCGAGCTCATGGTTTTAACTTTAAAACTACAAGAAAACATTCCAACAAAAATTCCAGCATTTAACAGATTTTATGCCCTGTATTCAGACAGCCATAACTTCTTCATTACTTATCCAAAAAGAATGTACTTTATACCAAACCCTTCCTTTTTGAATCCTCTAAAACTCTTATGAAGACATGAAAATGAGATTCCCAATAGATTGGTTCAGAAATACCTCGAAGTCTTCTTTCCTAGGAACCAACTTCTGCTATTCCAGATTCGAATTTCTGCTGCAACCCGAAACTTGACCTGCTATTTACAACATCTTCCAATCATTTTCTATTCACGATTCCTTCATGAAAGTTGTAGGAAATGCAATAAGCTTTCCAACCATACCTAATAGAGCTTCTGATTCCAATTCTACAGGTCAGTACAACCAAAACATCAGAGACTTCTCGGATTTGACAGTAAATTCTGTGTTCTGACTTCCTCTTCACAAATCAGTAGCTTAAGATCCGAATTTGCTCGAGCATCCTTCACGAATTTTGTTCCAATATGAGTTAACTTGCACGAAACAAAATTTCAACTCTTACCTCTTTCTGTGGAGCTCGTGATGAATAAAATAGCAGAACATGGCAGAGTGATTACCTTGCTGTCATACTAATTTGCTTGAGTTCTCTCCCTCTCTTCTTCAATTTCCAGCTGAAACCCTCTTCTTCTTCTTCCTTTAAGCTTCTCCCACGAAAACCCTTGCCTTTACTTCATAAAATGAGAAGAAAACGATGGGGGATGTCTTTTTAAAAAGAAAGAAACAAATGTGGGGTCCCACCATCCACCTTTCTTTTCCTTTCTTTTCTTTTCTTTTCTTTTTCCTTTCTTTATCTTTTCCTTTCTTATCTTTTCTTTGCAAAACAAAACAAACTTAGTACATTAAATATTTGTTTCATTTCCTTTTCTTCTTTTGTCTTAAAAGCAATCCAAACCAAAATGGTTTATGTTTTTCCTTCCTTGTTTTCCTTTTGTCTTTCACTTCATTACTTTTCTTTTTAAAACAAGGAAACCCAAGTTTTAAGCACTCATTTCTTCCCTTCTTTTGTTGTTTGATATTAAGGAGGTTCCAAAGAAAGATCTTGGGTTTACAACCTACCTCCCCTTAAGAAATTTCGTCCACGAAATTTAGTAGTTCTTAGGTGAAAATCGTCGGATACTTCCTCCTGATTTAGTCTTCTAACTCTCAGGTTCCCTCCTCCACTCCGTGATGTCTCCAACGACCTTCACGAGTGGGATCGTCTTGTTTCTTAAAACTTGTTCTTTTCTGTCGAGGATTTGAACTGCATCCTCTGCGTAACTCATGTCTTTTTCAGCTCAACGGGTTGTGCTTGTAGCACATGTGTCAGATCTGGAATATACTTCTCAAAATGGACACATGAAAAACATTATGTACTCAAGATAGTTCTGCTGGCAATTCTAGTCTCAGTAGGTCACGCCCAACTTGTCCCAAGCACTTGATAAGGACCAATTTATTTAGGGCTTAGTTTACCTTTCTTACCAAAACGAAGGACACCTCTCCATGGAGATAACTTCAAGAAAACTTGATCTCCAACCTGGAATTCTAAGTCCTTTCGTTGCTTATCTACATAACTCTTCTGACGGTCTTGTGCTACTTTCAGATTCTCTCTGATTACGTTAATATTGTTTGTCATAACTTGCACCAACTCAGGACCGATTAGCTTCCGTTCTTCTAGTTCATTCCAATATACGAGCGTTCTACACGGTCTTTTATCTAGAACCTCAAATGGTGCCATGTCAAAACTAGACTGATAAAACTCAGCTTTGTCCCCATAGTTTTTTTTAAACTAGGCCAAAACTTAGAAGTAAATCTCGGGTCCCTATCTGAAACTATGGACACAGGCACTCCATATTGTCTCACAATTCTGTCGACGCATAGCTTAGCTAGTGATTAAGCGTGAGACATCATTGTAATCGTCACAAAACCGTGTTGTCTTAGTGAGTCTATCCACCATTACCCAAGTACCATCATGTCCATTTGAAGTACGTGGTAATCTAAACAGAAAAACCATAGTAATACGCTCCCATTTCCATTCCGACACTAGCAATGGGTTAAGGAGTCCTTTTTGCTTCTGTCTAACTGGTTTAACTTGCTGACAGATTAAACATCTATTAACATAATCAACTATCTCCCGCTTCATCCTGTGCCACCAATATGTCCCATTCAAGGTTTTACACATCTTGGTGCTTCTGGATGCATAGCGTAAATGAATCGTGAGCTTCTTCTAGAATAACATTCCTATGCTCACTAACACTCTAACACATAGTCTTCCCTGCTTCTCTATGTCTCCGTCTCGATCTCATTTTAAATTTTGCTTCAGGCCTGTTTGGACTTTCCGGACATTTTCTCGCAAGTTACTATTCTCTCTCGATTGTCTTCTCACAATCTCTGTTATGAGTGAAGGCCTGATCTCAAATTAAACTAGAAGACCTCTCAATTCTCTGCGATTACAACCGCTTTAAAATCCCTTAGAGTACTTAAAAATGTTGCTCAAAACCACACAAGGCGTCCTTAGGAAGTCTTCACTTCTGCTCAATGCAATCGCTACCACATTCACCTTACGTAATGGTATTCTATGGTACAATCATAATCTTTAATCGATTTCTAACCATCTTCTCTGTTTCATATTCAACTCCCTTTGATCAAAGATATACTTCAGACTCTTATGATCTGTGTAAATGTGACACCTTTCACCAAACAGGTAATGTCTCCAGATCTTTAATGCTAGAACAACTGCTGCTAACTCAAGATCATGGGTAGGGTAATTACGTTCGTGCTTTTCCAATTGCCTTAACGCATAAGTTATTACTTTTCCTTCTTGCATCAAGACACACCCTAAATCTTTCCTCGAGGCATCACAAGAAACCACATACTCTTTTCCCAAGTATGGGAAGTGTCAAAATAGGTGTTGTAACTAATCTCTTTTCACTCTCAAAAACTCGCTCACACTTATCCACCATTCAATCTTAGCATTCTTTCTTATTAAAACTGTTAAGGGTAATACTAATCGTGAGAAGTTCTCAACAAATCATCTGCATTATCCTGCCAAGCCTAGGAAACTACGTACCTCTGTCGTACTAACTGGTCTCTCCCAGGTTGACTACAACTTTAACTTTATTTGGATCCACACTAACACCATTTGCTTTGAGCAACATGCCCCAAAAACATTACTCGTTCAACCAAAACTCACATTTGGTGAATTTAGCGTATAAATCGCTTATCTCGTAGTGTTTGTAGAATAATACTCATGCGTTCCTCGTGGGCTTTCCCATCAAACCGAGTAAACTAGTATATCATCAATAATTACTATTACAAAGTTATCCAAATACTGGTGGAAAACCTGTCCATGAGGTCCATGAAAACTGCTAGTACCTTGTTAAACCGAATGACATTACTAAACACTCGTAATGCTCGTACCTCATTATGAATAATGTCTTAGGAATGTCTGATTCTCTGACCTTTAACTTATGATATCCTGATCTTAAATTAATCTTACAAAACATCGATGCACCTCTTAACTGGTCAAACAAGTCATCTATTCAGGGTAAAGGGTACTTATTACGTATCGTGACTTTGTTTAATTGTCTATAATCAATGCACAATCTACGGGTACCATCTTTCTTTTTCACAGATAACACTGGAGCTCTCCAAGGCGATACACTAGGTCTGATGTATCCCTTATCAACTAGTCCTTGTAACTGCATCTTTAGCTCCCTGATCTCACTTGGAGCCATTCTATACGGCGCTTGCGAAATAGGTGTTATTCATGGTAACAGTTCAATGGTGAACTCAACTTCCATATCAGGTGGCAATCCTGATAGATCTGCTAGAAAACAACAAGAAAATTCATTCACAACATGAACATTTTCTTGTTTTAGCTTTTCTTCCTGCACCTCAACTACATGTGCAAGAAACGTCGTGCAACCTTTCCTTAATAACTTCTGAGCTTAGAATGCTGAAAACAAACTCGTAGGGATAGTCTTTCTTTCATCCCATAAAACCACTTCAGCTAATCCTGGTTTCTTGAAAACAACTTCCTTTATATGGCAATCTCTGGAAGCATAATGAGTGAATAAGAAATCCATTCCTAGGGTTGCACCTAACACCTGCAACTCTAGTGGAAGAAGATCCACTAACATATTGAGACCTTCTACTAAGACCTCACAATTCCGCATCACTGAATTGACTAATAAAGCATCACCAACTGGAGTGTATATAACTAACCTTTTACATAAAGGTTCTAGCTTCCCATTCAACTTAGTCAAGAACATACTAAAAACAAAGAAATGTGTAGCACCTTGTTCTATTAAAGCAGTGCGGTACATTTCAAATAGTAATTGTACCAATAATCATATCTGGTGCATCCTCGCTTCTTCTTTGAGTCATAACCTAGACCTTTCCGTGTTGCCTAGGCCTCCTATAACTCTCTTTAGTCTAACACCACTGGTGCCCTCTCTTGCAGCTACTAAAACTCTCTACCGCTTCAACTAATCGGAACTCAACTCCCTAGTCCCTCTGCATGCGCGTGTCCATAGTCAGTGGACAATCCTCTCTTGACATGTCCTCGTTGTTGTCAAGATCGGTAGCATGTACCAACACTCACAAGACAATGACCTTGATGATTCTTGGAACAAATCACACATGGAGTTTTCCATGCTATACTGGCAATAGACTCTTGCCCTCTTTGCAGTCTTGCTGCTAATCAAACAAACTAATTAGGTTCTTTTTAACTCTGCCTCTAATAGGCACTACCCACATTCATCTGCCTCGATGCCCGGCTACTAGTTCGATCCTTAAAGTCATATTGACTTGGAAACATTTACTCCAAGTGTGAACTTCCGCTGCTCACGACCTTGGAAACTGCTTGTTGTCGAAGCCTCCACAACTAGGCTTCACTACTGACTGCACCTCTGCTAGTACGTGGTGGCATGACTTCTATAACATATTAACATACTAGACATGTAATGAGTACTCAACTCAAACGCACAATTCTAGACTTGTGTTCACATTCTAGTCCTGACTGGACTTACTCTTGTCCTTACTTGGACCATGCTCGACTAGTTCTATTGAACTAACTCAATAACTTGCTATTTACTTTTCGGTTTCTTCTAGAGCTAACTTGCTCTGTCTCATTCCCATGGAACTAATCGCTCTGATACCAAGTTGTCGACCCCTCCCGAACCACATGCTAACTTAGCCCGGAGAGCGGCATGAAGCCAACAGACATTGTTACCTCTTAACAATACCTGCTGACATTACTTTACCTGGAAACAAACTATGTTCGCATATGGAACACTTTAAACTTAACACAACGGAATCTGGACATCTATAAGACGTACATGAGGAGAAACTCTTCTTAAGTCTCTCCTGGAACTAAAACGAGCAAGAACATCAGAACCACAAGCAAATCCAAACCACTAGTTAAACAACCACAACCTCTAAAGCACATACGACTATAACTACATAGTTCTCTTAAAATAATTTACAAACATATGGACTTGCTAAACTACACCAACCACGCATAACATATCAAACATGAGAAGCTTCCAGCAGACTATGGCGAGTTATCGTGCACCGAGCTCGATCTCTACGAAAAGTGGAAAATCACCGAAAGAATGAGCCATAAAGCCGAGTGAGTGACTTGAGTTTAAAAGAAAGCTATTAACTCGTAAATCATATCACCCGCCATCTATGAGCATATGCATCCGTAATCAAGCGTTAAAAGTAATCGTGTAATCGTTATAGCTTTTCATGAAAAACCAAAGCAAGTATATCGTTTAAATCTCGTGAGGCATGTAAATGATATAAACTCTTTAAGAAAACATGTCACAATCTACTTTGTTCTCTACGATGTAGTGGGGCCCGCCAAAGACTCCCATCGTCTTTGTCGAGTGGGGCCCGCCAAAGACTCTCACGACAAATACCGTTGTCACGAGTACACTCAACGTCGACAATGAGAATAAGACCTGCAGTGTGCACGGTACCATAAAACCTCGCTCAATATCTCGAGAAAATCACATGAAAACATTGAACATGCCTCGCTTATATTTTCTTTCATAAAACTCAAGCTTACTTAGCTTGTTCTAAAACTGAAATCTTTAAAAACATACTTGCTAAAACATACTTGCTCAAAATCATAACATTTCCATAGACTTGAAAATGCAATAAACATATGCTCGTGTATAAATTTCATCAAGACATTTAAGCTCATCATGAACACTTTAAAACATTTCTAAGAAAACAAGAATACTTCATAGTCATGTGTTCAAAAATAAAACACAAAGCTTTGAAACAATTCATTCTAGCAAAACTTGCATTTCTTAAAGCATTTTTCAAGCATATAGCTCATTATCGAAGTTCGTTTTGTCACTCACAGTGTTAGAACTAGAGTCTTGACCCGTACACTCGACCTATTCGTTCTTGGCCTGTCAAACAAACCAAAACTATGTTTTAGAACCTCGAGCTCATGGTTTTAACTTTAAAACTACAAGAAAACATTCCAACAAAAATTCCAAAGATTTAACAGATTTTATGCTCAGTATTCAGACAAATATAACTTCTTCATTACTTATCCAAAAAGAATGTACTTTATACCCAAACTCTTCCTTTTGAATCCTCTAAAACTCTTATGAAGACATGAAAATGATATTCCCAATAGATTAGTTCAGAAATACCTCGAAGTCTTCTTTCCCAGGAACCAACTTCTGCTATTCCAGATTCGAATTTCTGCTGCAATCCGAAACTTGACCTGCTATTTACAACATCTTCCAATCATTTTCTATTCACGATTCCTTCATGAAAGTAGTAGGCAATTCAATAAGCTTTCCAACCATACCTAATAGAGCTTCGGATTCCAATTATACAGGTCAGTACAACCAAAACATCAGAGACTTCTCGGATTTGATAAGAAATTCAGTGTTCTGACTTCCTCTTCACAAATCAGTAGCTTAAGATCCGAATTTGCTCGAGCATCCTTCACGAATTTTGTTCCAATATGAGTTAACTTGCACGAAACAAAATTTCAACTCTTACCTCTTTCTGTGGAGCTCGTGATGAACAAAATAGCAGAACATGGCAGAGTGATTACCTTGTCTTTGTCGTACTAATTTGCTTGAGTTCTCTCCCTTCTCTCTTCTTCAATTTCCAAATGAAACCCTCTTCTTCTTCTTCCTTTAAGCTTCTCCCACGAAAACCCTTGCCTTTACTTCATAAAATGAGAAGAAAACGATGGGGGATGTCTTTTTAAAAAGAAAGAAACAAATGTGGGGTCCCACCATCCACCTTTCTTTTCCTTTCTTTTCTTTTCTTTTCTTTTTCCTTTCTTTATCTTTTCCTTTCTTATCTTTTCTTTGCAAAACAAAACAAACTTAGTACATTAAATATTTGTTTCATTTCCTTTTCTTCTTTTGTCTTAAAAGCAATCCAAACCAAAATGGTTTATGTTTTTCCTTCCTTGTTTTCCTTTTGCCTTTCACTTCATTACTTTTCTTTTTAAAACAAGGAAACCCAAGTTTTAAGCACTCATTTCTTCCCTTCTTTTGTTGTTTGATATTAAGGAGGTTCCAAAGAAAGATCTTGGGTTTACAAAGGGATTGTGACACCGATCTTGTACAAACTCATCGCATAGGATGCCCCCACTCGCATGTCAACTACATGAATGAGTTGAATTTCCTTGTGTGTATCAAATACAAAGAGTGACGCATTCATAGTGTTACCAGGAAGACGTTCCCAACCTTATCCATGTACTATAGACTATTTGGGTCATTTACCTAACCGTGATCCTACCTATGTGTCCACTACACATCGATCAAGATCTCATTTACATGACCTTGGAGGTTAGTTTATTGGATTTAAGTTTAAATGCAAGAATACAAGATTTGATGAAAAAATAACATTTTATTTATGAACATCAAATGTGTACAAACTTCACGAGTTTAGGGTATATACCCCAACAAACTCCCACTTGACCTAAAGCTACTAAAGTACAACAACATTTCATAAATACTAATACAATAAACTAGGGCATTCAATACCCTTTGTACAAAATACTCCTACTTGCCCTAGTTAGGAAATAACTCGTAGACCTTGACTCTCTAGGTGACCATTAAACACCTTAGCCGTGAGAGCCTTTGTAAATTGATCAGCAACGTTGTGCCCCAAAGCTATTTTCGTGACGATCACGTCTCCGCAATGCACATGGGCCTTCGAGAGCATCAATACGAGGGGGAAGCAAGAGTTCACGACTACATAGATGATCTTATTGATTCTGAAGATGCAAAGATCCATGAGGATGAGAGACAGGATCCTCCACACCCATTTGCTCAGCCGTATTCTCAGAATCCGGTAGGTGCAGTGACCAACTTGGATGAACGATTCAGTCAACACGGGATTTGGGGTCGTGAGCAAGAGTGCCATATTTTGAGCTGCTTGCAATACACCGAGGCATCTAACCGACATCTTTATGACTGCCTACGTCACCTTACTGGCACATATACTACTGATAGAACACAAAATGTGCTATTCTTAGGCTTAGATTTTTTTTTAAGTTTTTGGATTGATTTCAGGGCTTTAACGTGTTTAATTTATTGAATTTCTGATCACGGGCAAGAATGGCGAAGGGAATGAGAATCTCAGCGCAGCGGAGGACGATCGAATCGTCGTGGCATCATTATGCTACTTGTTTTTGTTAAAATTATTCTAACTCTTATAACAAGGCTAAACATACATAATATGGAAAGAAAAACACAACAAGTACTAGAACACTTACTTGTTGTAGACGTGCTTCGATTTTTCCTTTCCGGTCACGAACTCTTCGTGTTCTCCCAACGATCCAAACTTCTCGAACTCTTCTCTCGATCAAGAACGAACACCACCCTTTGGAATCTCGGTTGTTTTTCTTTTTCGAAGAAGGAATGTTGTGGGACTTTATTTGTTTTGGAGAAGGGAGGAGAAGAAATTTCAGAGGATTTGAGAGAGTATTGAATCTCCTCTCTTTGGTGAAAATCCAATAAATGAGAGAATTCCCTTGCTTTCCTTCTTGCAAGAAGAGTTTAAATAATGGAAAATGATGGAATTAAAATCTCTACATTATGACCATTTTACAACAATCATAGGTTATGCAAATCATATTTGCATAATTATATAATATAAGATATAAGATATCCCATATCTCATCTTACAAATCATATTTGTATAATTGTGGATTTATTAAATTGAATCACATTCAATTTAATTTCTCTCAATTAATTTCTCCAATTAGCCCTAATTCAACAATTAGGCTAACCTGTAGTTTATTATGAATCTCATTCACATTAAACTATATATTATATCATTCATATCTCATATAAATGACATAAATGCCCTCAAGTGAAATTGAACACTTCAATTCACACTAAAACATTAACCCTTCTTTTAACCCAGTTTGAGCCAACCGAGTGACCTAATGGACATGCAGTGAAGAGCTCCAATGATCCGAGATTAACCTATCAAACTCTTTGACTCGGATAATCAACCTTCATTAGGTACGGTAACACTCCAGTTGCACTCCCGTCAGTGCAGAATATTACGTGTCCACTGATATAACCAATGCCCATGAGTCGACCCTTCATAGGTTGTTCGTAGACACTGCTGGGTCAAATTATCGTTTTACCCCTGTGTCTACTTCTTGCTCCTTATGTCTCCACTACTTGTCTAATGAACAACAACGTTGTAATGCTCCTACCATATACAACATCCATCTTGTGCCAATGAGAGAGTGAGAGCCCGTTTTCCAAGCCCTGGAGACAGCACTTAAGGGAACAACCCCTCTAGTTTCCCTAAATGCGGGAACGAGTGAATTCCATCTCGCGTAGTTATGTTCCCAGCTCCCTACTTGGTCCTGTTGATAACTCACCATAAGGGAGTTATTTTACTTGAATTTTAGTATTTAATCCACTTGAATTGCATTTAATTTAGTGATCCTCATGTTATTTTATCCATAAATTATTTGTGTTAGCTTCAAAATCTTGAATTTAAGCATTAGGTGCAAAAAGGATTAATTTTGATGTTTTTGTGCTTTAATTTATGAAATTTAGGAAAATAAGCTAACGATTAATTAAAGACCGAAATTTGAGATTTTTCTTAACTCCAAAAATCCTTCCATATTTAGTTTGATTTATAATTGACTTCATAAATTTATTTGGGATTTGTCTGTGTGCAGGAGATGTTTAAAAATTACAAAATTCCCTAAGGGCATTTTAGACATTTTACCCGAATGGTAATATGGTCTTTTTACCCTTAAGGATATTTTTGTAATTTGTGGAGTTAGGGCAACACCATCTTGTATAAGGAGGTTAGGGTTTACAAGTGTGAAAGGAGGAGAGAATTGGCTTCAAGAGAAAGAGACTTAGGAGAGAAGGAGAACCGAGCTATTACTACAGCAACTGTGTGCATTGGAGAGACAAATCATGAAAATGTATTTGCTGTAGAAATCGTGTGGTCCATCCATTGTTGAAGCAATTGTTGTCGGTGTGGTGAAACTTGTTACAGCAAAGCCAAGAGAGGATTCGTGAAAGGCTTCGATTTGATGAAGCATTTGGAGGATAGAGGCGCTGAAGCATTTAAAGGACGAGGCACTTCGATTTGTTGTAGCAATTTCGAGGGGTGGCATCGGGAGAGCTGACCCATCAATTTGTTAAAGCAATTGCGAAAGAAGGTCAAAGGAGTGATTTGCTACAGCAATAGGCGTGAGGTTGCTGATTGTTAAGAGTTGTTCAAGCAATCGTTGGAAGAAAAAAGGATTTGTTGAGAGGTTTGCTGAAGCAATTGCTTCGTTGCTGTTTGCTGAAGCAAAATTAGGGGGTTGTCCTTACTGTTATCGAGAGCTACCATTGTTGTAGCAAAACCAGGAGCATCGGTGTGTCATTGCTATAGCAAAACCGAGACATCAAAGTGCCATTGCTGAAGCAAAACCCGAAAGCATAAGTGCAGTTCGGTTTTTCACAGACGACGCTCACAAAGTTGTCGTTTCTTGGAGTTTCCACCGTCGAATTTAGCTGAAATTTTGTCAGCTTGTTCGGGGCTCACCGACCTTCGTTTTGAACGGTTGGAACGTCGTTTAAAGCTTTGGGTCACCAGATATTGCTATCAAACTGAACTAGAAAAACAAGGCCACCTGCTGTGTAACGTTTTCCTATCTTGAAGTGCTCTTGTTCACTATTTTTGCTAAATTAACACTGCTTTTGTTGGATGTTTTACATTAATTAGGAGTCGATTTGCCCACTGTTTAGACGAATTGTGTGGCTGTTTTTGGATTGTTATTTTTATACAATTCCATTGATTAGAGAAAGCATGCTTAACTTAAAGATGTGTAATTTGACTCCAAGCATGAGCTAAATTCTTCGGGTTAGGTTGTTCTTCAATGTGTAAATTGTAATAAATTAGTGGTTGATGGCATGGTTGGATTTATGGGATTTTAATGTTTTTAACGTGCATGAGAATTAAAATTGGCCTTTTTTAACTTCTCTATAATTCATCAACTTGGGAAAACTAATGAATTAGAAAACTAAAATTCCATTCTAGGATTATTGAGTTTATTAGGGATAATTAGCCCACCTAGAACCTAAAATCATGGGCATAATTTAGATCACAATTGGGAAATTGTAGGTTTTAAAACTTAGTGATTTGGGAAATAATCATTTGAATGCATGTGGAGGTAAATGCAAGGCAACACTCAAAATTTATTCCAATTGAACATTAGAACTCTAACCTAACCCGAGCCTATTTTTCATTACAAATCTCATCTCTTGTATCTGCCCTCTTGTTTGCATTCTCCTCTCCACTCATTTAAATTTAGTTATTTTCTTGCATCTTACCTTATCTTTCTTACTTATCGTATCAACTTATTTATTTTAAACAGTAAATTGCACACTCATGCATTGCACTAAAATAAGAAAAATTTGTTAGGACACTCAATCATTTAGATTCAGCTAGTCCTCGTGGGATCGATACTTAACTTACCACTTGCTGCACTCGACCGTGCATACTCGCACGTCATAAAAGTGTCAGAGTCTTATTCTAATTTGTATTAGTTTAGGGCACTCGATATTTTTGCTTCAAGTTTTTGGCGCCGTTGCTGGGGGACTAGTTTTGATTCTTATTTTATTTGAGTTGATTTTAGCATTTTATCCTTGTTTTTCTTTTTGGGTGTGTCTTCTTTTGTTTGTTTTGTGTTTTTATCTTTGTTGAGTCTGCGTTATTCTTTCTGGTTGTGTTGGTGCATATTGTGTTTGTTGAGCCTGTTATATTGATTCATTACCTTATTATGGCTTATGGTCTTTTGTGCCCAATTAACAAACACAATATAGTTCTTTTTCAAGATCATCCCTTTGCCAACCTAGAGTCTTTTAGTGAGGACAATGGAGCTTATGGCTACCAAATGCCTAGTTACTATCATACTGGACCTATGACTTCTGGGAACCATATATATGATAATAATCAAAGCAATTGGGCATATGAACCATATCCTAGAGGTTTTGAGCCATATCATTCATATAATCAAGAAACCCAGGTAGAAGACGAATCTTCCCTTAAAACGTTGTTATTAGAATATATGGGAACCACAGATGAGAGGAATAGGCAAATAGGAGAGTCAATTCAACGCCTAACGAATACACTTGTCTCCCTTAGAGAACAAATGTATTTAGACTCATATGAGGTTGAGCACCCTAGGAAAGATAGTGAATGAGGACCCACACCCTTAGATAGTTTGGTGAGTCACTTGATCACTAATTCACTGATAGACCTTCAGGATCCTAGTCCTTCACATTGTTCGGAGTATGGGCATTTAGAGGATTGTGTTTTAGATCTAAAAGAACTAGAACCTTGTAGCACACACCAGGATGAAGTTAGTGAGAGGGTGGAAAAAGTCGAGCCTTATGTTGTTGAGTTAGACGATGAGGTAGAATTTGAGGCTTTTGAGTCTATGACAGTTCTATCTTCTGATTTTTGTCTTATTGGTGAGTGTTTTTCTTTCTATTCACTCGAGTCAATGTCTTTGTTTGAGTCAGTTTATTTTCTCGTTTTTCCTTCTTTTCTATTATCAAAAATCCAAAAAATATTTACTTTGTTGTTTTTCCTTATTTTCTTTTATTATATAAAAATCAAAAAATATATCTGACTCGGGCTCTCACGAGAAGCTAGTATTCTTGCTAGCATCGATTTGTTTTGTAGATTCGAGAAAGAGAGGCCTAAAGAAATGGGAGAATTTTTATGTACCTTGACAAGCCCAAGTGTATTTCGTCAAGCTAATGACGTTTAAACAAGCGCTTCTTGGGAGGAAACCCAAGGATTATTTCTTTTGTTTCATTTTTTTAGTTGGTTTTGTTTTTGTTTTAGTTTAATAAGTAACCCTTGCTTATTTTGCAGCTCCTCTAGGGTTTGATGATTGATATGCGCTGCGGTGGCCGTCTCCTCAATTTAGGACAATATCTTTCTCCCTTCCATCTTTATTAGTTGTTCTTAAGCATGTTTAAGTGGGTTGTTTATACATTAGGGGCAATATATGCTTTGAGCATGAGGGGGAGAAGTGTTGTTCTGAATCTGATTTTGAGCTTAATTGAATTTTTTTTCTGTTGATGAGACTGTGTGTTGTTAGTGTTTATAGGGTGTTGCATGGCCTTTTGTTTATAAAGTTATTTACTTGCTTTAGGACTCCAAAATGATCTATTTTGACTACCGAATTCTATGTTGAGTTATTGGTTTCTCGGCCTTTGATATTCATGATGTAGGTAGTTGATTCATTGTGTTTAAGCAAGTAAAAATAGGAAAAATGGTTGTTGTCACTTGTTTAAAAATTAAGTTTCTACATGTGTTTTATGGTAAAAAGTGTGGTGTCTTTTGTAGAAACTTGGTATGCATCTCCTTGAAAATAAAGGTTGTTGTTAGTGTTTGAGGCAAGAGTGTGCTATCTTTTTGGTGTTTCTCGAGGTTAAGCTTGTCATTAGGGTTCTTTAGTGCGCTTATGGTTAGTGTGTAAATCAAACTAGTTAGGATTCAACTCCTGAGCCAAAAAGTTTCGAAAACTTGAAGCCATGACAAGTTAGGTAACCCATACATTTTTTAGAATGCTCCAAAATTAGTAAACTTCAAATTTGTGATCATTTCAAGTTTGGGGGAGTTACCCGACCTCCCAAACTTAATGAGGACATTGAGTACTATAAGTTTGGGGGGAAAGGTAAATTTTTCGTGTTTTTAATTCTTCATTTTTTTAAGGAAAAAAAAAAGAATGAATGAAAGAGTGTGCAAACCTTTCATTTCCCTAAAACTCCATTGAGCTAGACCAAAAATATGCTATTTATTTTTTTATTTAGAGACAGTTCAGGCAACTTGGTGCTCGATGTCAAGAGGTCTGGGCACTAACAATGTTGGCCTCTTGGAGCGAAGGTATCAAGCGAGAAGCCTGTACCCATTGCTTAGATGTGCTACGTTAACTACTTGTGTCATTCTAAGAACTACGGGAGAGTCCCACTGCTTAGGTGTACTACGCTAACAACGTGTGTCGTTCTATGATCTACGGGAGAGTCAAGAAGATAAAAAAAATGGTAAAAAGGAAAACAAAAAGAAAAAAAACAAAAAAAACGTAGCCCTAAGTAGTGAGTTTTATGGAAGTCGAGGAGAATAACATACATATTTGTTTTTTTAAACAAAAATAATAAAGAAAATAAAATAAAAAGGAATGATCATAAAATTGTAGTCATACGAGTTTTGGAGCGTGACTTATCTTTTATTATGGTTTACTTGATTTGAATGATTAGGATTCTAGTGATTGAGCTTGAGAGAAGGTGTCGAATCCTAGTTGGTTTGCTCTTGGTTATTGATGCATAAGTGTGATTAGAAAACCCCAGGTGAGCCACTTAGAAAACGTGGAATGAATGGTTACTTGTAGCTTAGAGCATAAGTACTCAATTCTTGTTTAATTAATCCAAATGATTTCAGTCTTTAAAGGACTTTAATGTCTTTAGGGAATAGAAATCATTGAGGACAATGAGTAGTTCAAGTTTGGGGGTTTGATAACTCAACATAAGGGAGTTATTTTACTAGAATTTTAGTATTTAATCCACTTGAATTGCATTTAATTTAGT
The DNA here is from genome assembly GCA_036507285.1 of Trichosanthes cucumerina. Lineage (NCBI taxonomy): Eukaryota > Viridiplantae > Streptophyta > Magnoliopsida > Cucurbitales > Cucurbitaceae > Trichosanthes > Trichosanthes cucumerina. Next base: position 22,854,995 of record CM071841.1, read on the forward strand.
GATGCTCATGTTATTTTATGCCTAAATTATAAGTGTTAGTTTTAAATCTTGAATTTAAGCATTAGGTGCAAAAAGAATTAATTTTGATGTTTTTGTGTTTTAATTTAAGAAATTTAGGAAAATAAGCTAACGGTTAATTAAAAACCGAAATTTGTGATTTTTCTTAACTCCAAAAATCCTTGCATATTTTGTTTGATTTATAATTGACTTCATAAATTTTTTGAGATTTTTCTGTGTGCAGGAGATGTTTAAAAATTACAAGAGTCCCTAAGGGCATTTTAGACATTTGACCCAAGGGTAATATGGTATTTTTACTCTTAAGGGTATTTTTGTAATTTGTGGAGTTAGGGCAACACCATCTTGAATAAGGAGGCTAGGGTTTACAAGTGTGAGAGGAGCAGAGAATTGGCGACAAGAGAAAGAGACCGAGGAGAGAAGGAGAACCGAGCTATTGCTACAGAAACTGTGTGCATTGGAGAGAAATCATGAACATGTATTTGATGGGATTTTGAATTCCCGCAGCGGAAGGCGTTGTGAAACGTCGTTTATCCGTTGTGTAATTCCTATCTTAAAATTGAATCAATCTCATAGATCCTAGGCTAAACATGCAAAGAAGAAGAAGAAAACAGTAAGTAATAGTTACTAACCTCTTGAAAAACTCTTCTTCAACGTTTTCTCCTTCTCCGGTCACGATCTCTCTCGTACCAACGAACTCCTCGAACTCGATCCTCGATCCGAACAAAGAGACACCTCCAAAACGTTTTCTTGGTTGTTCTCGGGAGGTTGAGGGAGAGTGTGTGGGACTCTCTTTGGTTTTGGGTGAGGAGAATTTTGGAGAGAATTGAGAGAGTTCTAGAGAGAAAACACTTACTCTCTTTGGATGGAAATCTAAAAAATGGCAAGAAGTGTTTCCAAAAGCATCTTGCAAAGCATTTAAATAATGGTGAGATATGGAGTTAACATCTCCACCCAATCACTATTTTACCACAACTATATAATATACAAATCATATTTGCATATTATATAATATAAGATATCTCATACCTTATTATACAAATCTCATTTGCATCAATGTGGAATTATAAATTGAATCAAATTCAATTTAATTTCTCTAAATTCAATTTCACCAAATAGCATTAATTAACCAATTAGGCTATACTATAGTTTATTATGAATCTCATTCACATCAAGCTATATATTATGTCATCTATATCTCATATAAATGACATAAATACCCAAATAATGAATTTGAACACTTCAAATTCACACCAAACTGTAAACCCTAAATTTGTCCAATTTGAGCCAACTGAGGGACCTAATGGACCTACACGTGACGAGCTCCAATGATTTGAGACTAACCTATCAAACTCTTTGATCTGATTATTCAACATTCATTAGCTACGGTAATACTCCACTAAAGCACGTAGTTGCACTCTCATCACTGTAGGACAAGTTGTGTCCATCGATATAATCAATACCCACGAGTCGACCCTTCATAGGTTGTTCGTAGACACTGCTGGGTAAAATTGCCGTTTTACCCCTGTGTCTACCTATTGCTCCTTAAGTCCCACTACTCCTCTAATGAACAATTATGTTGCATGGTCCAACCATAAACAACAACTCTCTCAGGCCAATGAGAGAGTGGGGCCTCGTTGTTCAAGCCCTGGAGACAGCACTTAAGGGAACAACCCCTCTAGTTTCCCTAAGTCAGGAACAAGTGAATTCCCTCTTGCGTAGTCAAGTTCCCAGCTCCCCACGTGGTCCTGTCCGTGAGAAGATAAGCATATTGGGCGAGCAACAATTGCCACCCTCACCCGTACTAGTCAAAGGATAGACCCACTCAGACAGGAGTCCGTAACACGCTCAGGATTAAGGTTGAGTCACTAATGATCATCTACGAAAGTATTAGCCCTATACTGTTAACGGTGTTACATCAGTAAGTCTAATAATTCACGGTTCGGTCTTGTACAATCTCATTGCACATGATGCCCCCACTCGTATGTCAACCACATGAACGAGCTGGATCACCTCGTTTGTATCTAATACAAAGCGGGTCGCTTCCACAGTGTATCCAGGATTAGGTCTCCAACCCTATCCATATACTGTAGACCATTCGGGTCACTAACTCGAACGTGATCCTCCCTGTGTTTCCACTATACACTGGTCAAGTTCTAGTTCTCTCATGATACAATGACCCTGGAGCTTAGTTTATTGGATTAAGTTTATGAAATATGCGAGACACAAATTTTAAATAAATAACTCTTATTTATAACACAAAGTTCAAATAAATAACTCTTATTTCATTACAACTTGGAATATTACAAACTACACGAGATGAAGAGATACATCCCAACAAACTCCCACTTGGACTAAGCTAGTGGAGTACATGATACATTTCTCAAATGTACAGTAAAGTAATACAACAAAGTAATACAATAAACTAGGGCATTGAATACCCCTTTACAATACTCACACTTACCCTAGTCAAGAGGCACTCGAACACCTAGACTCTCTAGGTGACCCTCAAACACCTTAGCCGTGAGGGCCTTTGTAAATGGATCAACAACGTTTTGCTCCGAAGCTATCTGCGTGTCTGTCACGTCTCCACGGTGCACAATCTCCCGTATCAGGTGATACTTACACTCTATGTGCTTACCCCTTTTTTGACTCCGAGATTCTCTCGAGTTGGCTACTACACCACAGTTGTCACAAAACAGCGTGATCGACAAGTTCATATTTGGAACAACTTCCAAATCTAGCATGAACATCATAAGTCAAACAACTTCCTTTGCCGCTTCACAAGCCGCAACATATTCGACTTCCATTGTGGAATCAACGATGCATCCATGTTTGATGCTTCGCAACACTACAGCTCCCCCATTCAAAATGAAGGCTGACCCCGAAGTGGATTTCCTAGAATTTTTATCGGTCTGAAAGTTAGAATCCCACCCCGGACACAAGACTGTAGTTCCTCGTTCTCCTAAGATATTTGATGATTGCCTTTACGGCTGCCCAGTGATCTAATCCTGTATCGGATTGATACCTACTGGCAATCCTAACTGCATAACAGATGTCGGGTCTAGTACACAGCATAACATACATCAGGCTCCCTACAGCTGAAGCATAGGGGATTCGTCTCATATCCTCAACCTCTTGAGGAGTCTTAGGACACTGATCCTTAGACAGGTGAACCCCATGCCTGAAAGGCAGTAAGGCGTTCTTGGAGTTCTGCATCTTATATCTAGACAACATCTTGTCAATATAAGATGCCTGAGATATGGCAGCAGACTGTTTTTTCGGTTCCGAACAATCTGGATACCTAGAACATACAGTGCTTCTCCCAATCTTTCATTTGGAATTGCGAAGCCAACCATTCCTTAATGTCAGTAAGAAATCCTACCTCATTCCCAATGAGCAGGATATCATCCACATACAATATTAAAAATGTTGGGATTTATGCCCTAAACTTGTGTAATTTTTATCAATTAAATAAAGGGTTGTTTGTTTTGATAGAATTACAGTCTTGCTTTATAAATCCAATAAACTAAGCTCCAAGGTTATAACATATATCATGAACATCGGTGTAGTGGACACTATTTGGATTGTGTTCAAGACTATAACCTAAATGGTCTATGGTATAATAATAAGGTTGGAAACCTCATTCTGGTAACACCATGGATGCGGCCCACTTTGTAATTAGTACAAATGAGGTAATCGAACTCATTCATGTAGTTGACATGCGAGTGGGGGCATCCTGCATGAAGAGTTCATACAAGACCGGACCGCAAATCATTAGTCTAAGTAGTGTAACACCGTTAACAGGATAAGACTAGTTTTTATAGATGGTCATTAGTGACTCGACCTAAATCCTGAGCAAGTTAAGAATTCCTGCTTATAGGGGTTTGTCCTTAGACTAGTATGGGTGAGAGTGGCCTGTAGCCGACTCAATAAGCCTACCTTCTTAGGGACAGACCTCATAGGTAGCTGGGAACTTAATTGTGCAAGATGGAATTCACTCATTCCTACACTAAGGAATTAGATAGGTTGTTCCTTTAAGAACGTACTCCAGGTCTTTAACAACGGGGCCCCGCCCTCTATGAGGGTAGGTAGGACCTTAGACTTGTTGTTCATTAGAGGATCAATGATGCCTAAGGAACAAAGAGGTAATCACAGGGGTAAAACAATAATTTGAACCAGCTGTAATTACGAACGACCTGTGAAGGGTCGACACATGGGTAATGACTATATCGGTGGACACAATATTATCTACAGTGAGGAGAGTGCAGCTACAAGTCTATAGTGGAGTGACTTGTAGTTAACGAATATTGATTAACTGTTTCAAAGTGTTTGATCAGTTAATCTCATATCATTGGAGCTTATGAACTGTAGGTCCATTAGGTCCCTCCGTTGGCTCAACATGGTTATATTGAGGGTATAAAGTTAGGAATGAAATTGAAGTGTTCAATTTCATATATTAGGTGTTACATCAATAATATACGATATAATTAAAATAATATATAGTTTTAATGTGAATTAGATTCACATATAAACTACATACTAAAGAGCGATTAAATGAGGGGTAGGATGGTCATTTCCATCATATTTCCTTATATATATGGTTGCATGAGATGCAACTAGGTTAAGTGATTACAAGCTTTTGTTGTGTTGTTGGAAAGGTTCCAAAACATAAACATCACTGTCACCAAAACTCATATCTCCTAAAGGGAACCCACATTCCTCCCTCACCTAGAGAACAACGGAGAAGATCAAGTGGTGGTGTCTCATTCCATTCGTGGTTCGTGTTGCTTAGATCTTGATCGTGAGAGGGGAGGAGCACTTGAAGAAAGGTTCTTCAAAGGTAATAATACATGGTGTTTATTATGTTTATATGCTTAATCTAGTGCTTTATGTTCCTGAATTAATACGTTGTAACTAAATCAAGAGCGCGCGATTCACAGTCGCTTCTGCTACGGGACTTCGATTCCCTTCAATTGGTATCAGAGCCCAATTGCGTTCTTGATTTACATTCTGGATTTTTCAAGAACGAGGTAGGATTTACTTTTTTTGCATGAGATGTATGAACGGTTTTGCAAATTAGATAGTTTCGTCGTTGAATTGTTCAATGTAAGGGCCTATTGTTTTGGGCATTTTATTATGTGAATCGAGTCTGTAAGTCCGTGTCTATTGTTTTGGGCATTTTATTATGTGAATCGAGTCTGTAAGTCCGTGTCGATCGAGGCAAGGTTGTTGCTGAGAAGATCGGAGCAAAAACGAGCTTGGAATAGGTGATTCCATATGCTGTCTATGTGCAGCGTTGCTACGCTGCACTTGCGGGAGGAGGCTCGCATAGGAGGCAGCGTTGCAATGTCGAAGGCGTTTCGCAACGCGCTACATAGGGCAGAAACGGACAAGGTGCAGCGTTGCAACGCTGGAGGCGTTTCTCAGCAGCTTCAAACGGGCAAAATTTTGTTTTTATTATATATATTAATTATAAAAACGTTTTATATTTAATATATTTAATTTTAATTAATATAATTAGATTATATTAATTAAAATTATTTCTAGGGTACCAAAATTGGTCAATTTTGCTATTTTAATTTTGCAATTGTTGTGTAATTATTGCCATGCATAATGTATGCTTTTATTTTAGAAATCCCACCTTAGGTTAAGCATTTTCATGCATTATTTATAATATAAAGAGTTATATTATATAGTTTGCATGATTAATTAATATAAAGTTGTTATATTAATTTATGGAAAGCATTGACATGCATTATATATCATGAGATGATTATGCTATGAATGTCTTATTATTCATGTGATGAATGATCAAGCACTATAACATAGTATGCATGCCACCTAAGGTTAATTATTAGTTTTAAAGTGTTTAGAACTTGGAAATAATAGACCTTAGGTTAGCTAGTTCTAATTAGATTAGAATTAGGAACCAAGTAATTTATAAGCTATGATTAAAAGAGGAACTCTGTCTAAGGAAAGTTCTGTCTAGGCTGGAGTATTTAAGCTGACGGAAACGGAACACCCCTACTTGGGAACTGACCTGGGAGTGAAATTTAATCAGAGAGTTTATAAATTACAGTAGCGTCAGCGGGTTTATTAAGAGGTTAATAAACTAGAAATCCTAGGTTTAATATAAGGAGTTATATTAACAAACTCAGGATAAGATCAATATAAGAGTTATATTGATTTCGATATAAGAGCTATATTGATAGAGTTAGGTAAAACCATTAGTCGGGTTTTAGCCTAAGTAAGATTCCTATAACTTTAAAGTATTCAGTGGGAGGAAAAGTGTATGAGATACATATTTTTTCACCTACGCTATCTCCGGGAAGTTCACACTGTGAGACTCATACTTGGCCTCGTGGCGCAAATGGGAGCGTCCCAATTCGGATGGTGTTTGTATGAGTCAATATCAAGGTGAATGGATAGGATACTTATAGTGAGTGGGAACAGGTTTAGTGAAAACAAAACCTACGGTCTCTTTTGTCGGTTTACGCCGTTAAATCACTATGGTCATCCTGCTAGTTTGGCCTGGACCAAACAATCCCTTTGGAGGGCTTGATCATAGGTGATCGAATATAGTAGACACCCGAAAGGGATAAAGATTTCCTTAGACTATTTTTCAATCTAGTCCTCCCTTCGGCCAATTTTATTGGATGGAGACTCTGGGATCTAAAGACAGAGTGTTACACTCACAGGGCTACATAAGTTGTGTATGTAACCTGACCAAAAATTGGTAAGTAAAACCTATAGGTATAAGAGTTATTCTGGTATTAGGTTTCGGTCAAGAGTGTCTTGATCCAGAGGAAGAGTGTTTTTTATTACCCTTCGGTGTCATACATTCTAAACCTTTGGAGTATCATTGCAAATTATAAATGTCCTAGGAATCATTTGATAATTAGCTAAAACAAGATTGAATTAGAGTTATAGAAGGAAACTCATACAAGTTTGTTTGTAAAGTTTCAGCAAAAATGTCTAGCTCTATATTTTCCTTATTGGGTGCAGAAAAGTTAACCGGAGAGAATATGATGACATGGAAAAACAAACTCAACACTATATTGGTAGTTGATGATCTGATGTTTGTGCTAACTAAGGAGTGTCCTCAGGTGCCAGGCTCGAATGCGTCACGAAATGTTCGTGATGCATATGATCGATGGATCAAGGCCAATGATAAGGCCAAGGTCTACATGCTGGCAAGCATGTCTGACATATTAGCCAAGAAACATGAGGGCATGATTACCGCCAAGGAAATCATGGATTCTGTGCAGGGTATGTTTGGACAACAGTCCACACAGGCCCGACATAATACCCTAAAGTACATATTCAACTCAAGGATGCCAGAGGGTACATCTGTTCGGGATCATGTCCTGGATATGATGGTGCACTTTAACATCGCGGAGTCGAATGGTGCTTCCATCGATGAGTTGAGCCAGGTCAGCTTCATTCTGGAAACCCTTCCAGATAGTTTCCTGCAGTTTAGAAGTAATGCTGTTATGAACAAGCTTACTTTTAACCTTACCTCCCTTCTGAATGAACTCCAGACCTTTCAATCTTTGATGAAAATTCAGGGATCGAAAGGTGAGACAAATGTTGCCAGTAGGAGTTATCACAGAGGTTCGACCTCTGGGACAATAACAGTGGCTTCATCTTCTTCTTACCTGAAAGGGAACAAGAAGAACATGAAGAAGGTTGGTAAAGGGAAACAAGCTGACAAAGCTACCGCCCAGAAGGGCAAGAAAGTCAAAGACGTTGCAGATAAAGAAAAGTGTTTCCACTGCATCGAAGACGGGCATTGGAAACGGAACTGTCCGAAGTACATTGCAGAAAAGAAGAAGGAAGGTAAATATGATTTACTTTGCCTAGAAGCTTGTTTAGTGGATAATGATAAAACTGCTTGGATACTTCATTCAGGTGCCAATAATCATGTTTGTTCTTCTTTTTAGGGAATTGATTCCTGGCAGCAGGTACAACAAGGAGAGATAATGCTCCGGGTTGGAAATGGAGAAGTCGGCTCAGCAGTAACAGTAGACACGATAAAGCTTTATTTCGGCAAGAAATATGTATTGTTGGACAATATATTAGTGATACTAGGGTTTACTAGAAACCTTATTTCCATTTCTTGACTTATAGAACAATGTATGTTTTAAGGCCTAATTCAGTCAAAATGGTTTTGAACACTGAATTATTTAAAATTGCAAACACACAAACTAAGAAACGTAAAATTTCTCCTAAAGAAAATGTCCATCTTTGGCATCTAAGATTGGGTCACATTAATCTCAATAGGATTAAGAGATTGGTAAAGAACGGACTTCTAAACGAGTTAGAAGAAAACTCTTTGCCAGTATGTGAATCCTGCCTAGAAGGAAAAATGACTAAAAGACCTTCTAGTGGAAAAGGTTATAGAGCCAAAGAGCCTCTTGAGCTTATACATTTAGACCTTTGCGGTCCAATGAATGTTAAAGCCAGGGGAGGATGTGAATATTTCATCTCTTTTATAGATGATTATTCTAGATTTGGGAATATTTACCTAATGCACCACAAGTCTGAAGCACTTGAAAAGTTCAAGGAATTCAAGACTGAGGTTCAAAATCAATTAGGTAAAACTATTAAAACACTTTGATCGGATCGAGGTGGAGAGTACAATGATTTAAAATTCCAGAACAATATGATAGAACATGGAATTACATCCCAACTCTCAGCTCTCGACACACCACAACAAAACGGTGTATCGGAAAGAAGAAACAGAACCCTGTTGGACATGGTTCGATGAATGAAAAGTTATGCTCATCTCCCTAGTTCTTTTTGGGGTTACGCAGTGGAGACTGCAGTATACATTTTGAATAATGTGCCCTCCAAAAGTGTTTCTGAAACACCTTTTGAACTCTGGAAAGAACGTAAAGGTAGTTTATGTCACTTCAGAATATGGGTCCATCCAAAGACATGTGCTTGTGACAAATCCAAAGAAGTTGGATTCACGTTCAAAGTTATGTCTATTCGTAGGATACCCAAAAGAAATGAGAAGTGGTTTATTCTATGATCCTAAGGAAGATAAGGTTTCTCTGTCGACAAATGCCATTTTCTTAGAGGAGGACCACATAAGGGACCACATACCAAAAAGCAAAGTAGTATTGAGTGAGTTAGACGGAACAATAGAAAAGGTTGCTAATAAGAACACTAGTACATCAACAAGAGTTGTTGATGCTAGTTTGTCTAGTCAAGAGAGTCCGTCTCAAGAGTTGAGTATGCCTCGACGTAGTGGGAGGGTTGTGATACACTTTGACCGTTACATGGGTTTAAAGTGAAACCCAAGTTGTTATACCAGATGACAACTGCGAGGATCCATTGACTTATAATCAAGCAATGGTTGACAAAGACAAAGACAAATGGGTCATAGCCATGGACCAAGAAATGGAGTCTATGTACTCAATTCTGTTTGGGATCTTGTAGATAAGGCTAATGGGGTAAAACCTATAGGTTGTAAGTGGATCTACAAGAAAAAGCGTGGTGTAGATGGGAATGCGCAAACCTTTAAAGCTAGACTAGTAGCAAAGGGTTATACCCAAGTTGAAGGTGTTGACTATGAAGAGACCTTTTCGCCTGTTGCTATGGTAAAGTCTATCCATATCCTTCTTGCAATTGCCGCATATTATGACTATGAGGTATGGCAAATGAATGTCAAGACAACCTTTTTAAATGGCAATCTTGAGGAAAACATCTACATGGACCAACCAAAAGGGTTCATTGAACCAGGATAAGAGCAAAAGGTTTGGAGGCTTAAAAGGTCAATTTATGGACTGAAACAAGCCTCTAGGTCCTAGAATATAAGATTTGATGAGGCAATCAGATCTTATGGTTTTGACCAGAATGATGATGAACCTTGTGTCTACAAGAAAATCATCAATAGTTCTGTCGCATTCCTGATTCTCTATGTGGATGATATCCTACTCATTGGGAAAGATGTAGGTTATCTTACTGACATAAAAGAATGGCTAGCTACGCAGTTCCAAATGACGACTTAGATTTTAGCTAAACCCATGTAACGTTCAGGCTATCTCACAACCCTCCCACTACGTCGAGGCATTCCCAACTCTTGGGGATGGACTTGACTAGACAAGTTAGGATCAACAACACTCGTTGACGTACTAGCACCATCAACAACTCTTGCTAGTGAACTGTGCATTTCATTCAACACAATCTTACTCCTTGGTAAGTGATCCCTGATGTGGTATTCCTCAAGGAAAGTGGCGTTTGTCGACACAAGCACCCTATTTTCTTTACGTTCATAAAAGAAACCACCTCTAGTCTCTTTTAGGTAACCGACAAAGAGGCACAACATTGAACGCGGTTCCAACATCTTCGAGTTTGACACCAACACATGGGTCGGGCATCCCCAAATTCTGAAATGATGTAAACTGGAACTGTGTTCTTTAGGACCGTGCCAGAGTTCTTTAGGACCGTGCCAGAGTTCTTCGAGTTTGACACCAACACAAGCACCCTATTTTCTTTAGGACCGTGCCAGAGTTCGAAAGGTGTTTCACTAATACTTTTCGATGGAACTGTGTTCAAAATGTATACCCCTAAAAGAATCAGGGAGACGAGCATAACTCATCATCGACCGAACCATGTCCAACAAGGTTCTGTTTCTCCTCTCCGATACACCATTCAGTTGTGGCATACCAGGTGCTGAGAGTTGGGATGTAATTCCATGTTCTATCATATAGTCCTGGAATTTAGTGTCCATATACTCTCCACCTCGATCCGATCGAAGTGTTTTTATTGTTTTACCTAACAGGTTCTCAACCTCATTCCTGAACTCCTTGAACTTTTCAAGAGTCTTAGACTTCCTATGCATTAGGTAACTGTACCCATACCTCGAATAGTCATCTATAAAAGATACGAAGTATTCGTAACCACCTCGTGCTTTAACATTCATCGGACCACAGAGGTCAGAATGTATAAGCTCAAGGGGCTCCTTGGCTCTATATCCTTTTTCACTAAAAGGACGTTTCGTCATTTTGCCTTCAAGACATGACTCACATACTGGTAAAGAGTTTTCTTCCAACTCGCTTAGAAGTCCACTCTTCACTAGTCTCTCAATCCTATTGAGATTAATGTGGCCTAACCGAAGATGTTAAAGATGGGCACTTTCTTTTAGAGAAACTTTTAATCTTTTTGTTCGAGTTTCTGCTATTTTAAACAATTCGGTATTCAAAACACTTTTGAATGAATTAGGGTTCAAAACATATAAATTGCTCTCAAGTGAAGCAGAACAAATCAAATTTCCATTTCAAGAAATAAACGCTTTATTACTCTTAAATGAAACGGAATATTTTGTTCTAATATGCAGGAAATAGAATCTATGTTTCTCGTAAACCCATGAATTATGTACATATTATCCAATAATAAGTATTTCCCGCCAAATAACAGCTTCACTGTGCTTATTGCTGCAGCTGAGACAACTTCTCCGGATCCAACCCTGAGTATTATCTCACCTTTTTGCAGCCGCTGCCAGGAACTTAATCCTTGAAAAGAAGAGCAAACATGGTTAGTGGCGCCTGAATCCAATATCAAAGTAGAGTCAGTACTCTCCACTAAACAAGTTTCTGTGACAAGTAAATCACATTTACCTGTCATCTTCTTTTCATGAAGAAACTTAGGACAACTCCTTCAGGTGTCCATCCCCGTTGCAGTAGAAACACTTTCTGGCAACTTCCTTGATATCTTTACCTTTTGGGGCGGTAACGCGGTCAACTCTAACCTTTTACAACTTCTCATTCTTCCCTCCAGGGCCTGAAGAGCCTACAAACTTTGTCCCAGAGCTCGAACCCTTGTGAAAAGGTCTTAAGGCAACATTTGCCTCAGCTTCCTGTCCCCTGGTTTGCACCAAGGACTGAAAGGTTTGCAGATTGTTGAATAGGACTGTTGAACCGTGCAGCTGAGGATCTTCCTCAGTGAACGCGAACTCTAGGTCGTCATTTATCAAAATCGTGTTAATATTTTTTTTCCAAGAAATACTACCACCGACTAACTTATCGGAAGCTAAAGGAGCGTTAAAAGCGTTTGACATTTTTGTTGCTGAAAAAAATGAAAAAACTTTCTATTAGTCTCGCAAAACTTTTGAAAATCCAATCAGGTTTTAGCAAATTTTTATCCTATGATCCCTAGGTCATTAAAAAATTTGCCATGATACCCTAAAGGTTTAGAATGACCGCCACCGTAGGGTAGACAAACCCACTCCTCTTCTAGGACGAGACTTTCTCGACAAGACCATAATACCAGAATAACTCTTATTCCATTAGTCATCCAGTTACCATTTTTCAGTCTGAATCTATTAACTCTTAATGAATCCTCTGAATTTCACCCTCAATCTTTAAATTTCCAAGTATCCGTCCAAACAATAGTCGTCGTAGGGAGGACTAAGAAGGAAAACCAAAAAGAAAATCGTATTCCTTTCGGGAATTCACGGTGTTTGGACTCCCATGATCAAGGCCCTCCGTAGGGATTGTCTGGTCCAAGCCAAACTAGCAGGCGAATCATAGGCATCTCACGGTGTGAATCGAAAGAAGAGACCGTGGGTCACGTTTTCACAAGTCCCGCTCCCACTCACTATGAGTACTCTCTCCATTCACGTTGATATTGACCATACAAATGCCACCCGTAGGGGAACGCTCCCATTTGCGCCACGAGGCCGAGTATGGATCTCACGGTGCGAACTTAATGGAGATTTGTGGATGAAAAATTAAATGTATCTCATACACTTTATTTCCTCCCACTCAACACTTTAAATTAAATGGGATTGACCTAGATAAACCGGCTAAAATTTACCTAAGTCTACCAATACAACTCTTATATTGGATTAGCCTAAGTCTATAATCACATTATTAAATTAGGTCTATGTGAGTAAATTAATTAACTCTTAATTAACGACACTCACGAGAATATAACCTAAGAATCTCCGAACCGAATTCACTCCCAGGTCGGTTTCCAAGTAGGGGTGTTCCGCAAAGCGTCAGATTAAATACTCCAGCCTTAGACAAAACCTTCCTTAGACAGAGTTACTTATTAGTCTCCATTCAAAGGTCATATTTGATTTCCTAATTCTAATATTATTAGAACTAGAAACCTAAATCTAATGATTCAAGTTCTAAACATTTTAAAACTAATAATTAACTTAGGTTACATGCATTTCTATGTTATAGTGCTTGATCATTTATCACATGAATAATACTATACTATAACATACATTAATCACATGAATTAAATGCATGAGCATGCTTTTAATTTACAAATATAACACTTATATTCAATAAATTAAATCATGCAAACATTATATTATAACTCTTATAATATAATCCTATCATGCATACTATATATTATAACTCTTATAATATAAATATGATCCATGAAATGTTTAACCTAAGGTGGGATTTTAAATCTATATGACATACATTATTCACATAGAAATAATTAAATCATACATCCCATGCATAAAATAATTAAATAGCATTATTGGACCAATTTTTGGCACCCTAGGGACATAAAATTAAATTAATTAGCATTCATATTAATATTAATTAAAATAATTAAATAAAAACATTTATAAAAATAAATTTTACAAAGAAAATAAATAAAAAACCACGGCTGCACGTCCCAAGGCTCGAACCGCTGATTAACAGCATCTCAACGTTGTCGACAGAACAACAACTCCTTGCTCGTTCTTCGTCGAATTTTGCCTGTTTTCGCTTCGATTTCTTCACGACATCTCATGCCACGAACGACACGGACTTACAGACTCGATTTACATCAAAAAATGCCTAAAACACTAGGCGTTTACATTGATCTCATCAACTTTGAATGTAAATCTATTCCAGTGCCAAAAATTGAAAACATCCAAAAAGGAAAACCATTAGCATTCATCTCATGAAAATTAATGCTACCCACCTAATTTTAAGACTTCACAGAATACACAACGAAGAGCAACGATTGGCTCTGATCCCAATTGATGGGATTTTGAATTCCCGCAGCAGAAGACGTTGTGAAACGTCGTTGATCTGTTGTGCAATTTCTATCTTAAAATTGTATATATCTCATAGACCCTAGGTTAAACATGAAAGAAGAAGAAGAAAACAGTAAGTAATAGATACAAACCTCTTGAAAAACTCTTCTTCAACGTTTTCTCCTTCTCCAGTCACGATCTCTCTCGTAGCAACGAACTCCTCGAACTCGATCCTCGATCCGAACAGGGAGACACCTCCAAAACGCCTTCTCGGTTGTTCTCGGGAGGTTGAGGGAGAGTGTGTGGGACTCCCTTTGGTTTTGGGTGAGGAGAATTTTGGGGAGAATTGAAAGAGTTCTACAGAGAAAACACTTGCTCTCTTTGGATGGAAATCCAAAATATATTGTATGAAGTGTTACCAAAAGCTTCTTGTAAAGACTTTAAATAATGGTGAGATGTGGAGTTAACATCTCCAACAAATCACTATTTTACCACAACTATATAATATACAAATCACATTTGCATATTATATAATATAAGGTATCTCATACCTTATTATACAAATCTCATTTGCATAAATGTGAAATTATAAATTGAATCACATTCAATTTAATTTCTCAAAATTCAATTTCTCCAAATAGCACTAATTAATCAATTAGGCTATACTATAGTTTATTATGAATCTCATTCACATCGAACTATATATTATGTCATCTATATCTCATATAAATGACATAAATACCCAAATAATGAATTTGAACACTTCAAATTCACACTAAACTGTAAACCCTCAATTTGTCCAATTTGAGACAACCGAGGGACCTAATGGACCTACACGTGACGAGCTCCAATGATCCGAGACTAACCTGTCAAACTATGTGACCCGGTTATTCAACATTCATTAGCTATGGTAACACTCCACTAAATCCCGTAGCTGCACTCACATCACTATAGGACAAGTTGTGTCCATCGATATAACCAATACCCATGAGTCGACCCTTCATAGGGTGTTCGTAGACACTGTGGGTCAAATTACCGTTTTACCTCTGTGTCTGCCTATTGCTCCTTAAGTCCCACTGCTCCTCTAATGAACAATTACGTTGCATTGTCCAACCATAAACAACAACTCTCTCAGGCCAATGAGAGAGTGGGGCACCGTTGTTCAAGCCCTGGAGACAACACTTAAGGGAACAACCCCTCTAGTTTCCCTAAGTCGGGAACGAGTGAATTCCCTCTTGCGTAGTCAAGTTCCCAGCCCCGCACGTGGTCATGTCCTTGAGAAGATAAGCATATTGGGCGAGCAACAGTGGCCACCATCGCCCGTACTAGTCAAAGGACAGACCCACGCAGACATGAGTCTGTAACACACTCAGGATTAAGGTCAAGTCACTAATTGTCAGCTACGAAATTATTAGCCCTATACTATTAACGGTGTTACATCAGTAATTCTAATAATTCATATTTCAGTCTTGTACAATCTCATTGCACAGGATGCCCCCACTCACATGTCAACCACATGAACAAGTTGGATCCACTCATTTTTATCTAATATAAAGCGGGCCGCATCCACAGTGGATCTAGGATTAGGTCTCCAACCTTATCCATATACTGTAGACCGTTCGAGTTATTAACTCGAACGTGATCCTCCCTGTGTGTCCACTACATACCGTTCAAGTTCTTAGTTCTCTCATAATACAATGACCATGAAGCTTAGTTTATTGGATTAAGTTTATGAAATATGCGAGACACAAAGTTTAAATAAATAACTCTAATTTATAACATAAAGTTCAAATAAATAACTCTTATTTATTTACAACTTGGAATATTACAAACTACACGAGATGAGGACATACATCCCAATAGTATTTGTTGTAGCAATCGTGTGGTCCATCCATTGTTGAAGCAATTGTGGTCGGCGTGGTGAAAATTGCTATAGTAAAGCCAAGAGAGGATTTGTGAAGGGTTTCGATTTGCTGAGCATTTGGAGGATAGAGGCGTTGAAGCATTTAGAGGACGAGGCACTTCGATTTGTTGTAGCAATTTCGAGGGGCGGCATCGGGAGAGCTTACCCATCAATTTGCTGATCGCGATGGAAGGTCAAAGGAGCGATTTGCTACAGCAATAGGCGTGAGGTTACTGAGAGGTTGTTGATTTCCAAGAGTTGTTGAAGCAATCGTTGGAAGAAAAAAGGATTTGTCGAGAGGTTTGCTGTAGCAATTGCTTGGCTGCTGTTTGCTGAAACAAAACTGGAGGGTTGTCCATGCTACTATCGAGAGCTACCATCGCTGTAGCAAAATCAGGAGCATCGGTGTGCCATTGCTATAGCAAAATCGAGACATCAATGTGCCATTGTTGTAGCAAAACCCGAAAGCATCAGTGCAGTTCATTTTTTCAAAGACGACGCTCACAAGGTTGTAGTTTTCCAGAGTTTCCACCGTTGGATTTAGCTAATATTTTGTCAGCTTGTTCGAGGCTCACCGGGCTTTGTTTTGAATGGTTGGATCGTCGTTTGAAGCTTTGGGTCATCAGATATTGTTATCAAATTGAACTAGAAAAACAAGGTCACCTGTTGTTTAACGTTTTCCTATCTTGAAGTGATCTTGTTCACTGTTTTTGCAAAATTAACACTGCTTTTGTTGGATACTTTACATTAATTAGGAGTCAATTTGCCAACTGTTTAGACGAATTGTGTGGCTGTTTTTGGACTGTTATTTTTATACAATTCCATTGATTAGTGAATGCATGCTTAACTTAAAGATGCATAATTTGACTCCAAGCATGAGTTAAATTCTTCTAGGAACGGGTTAGGTTGTTCTTCAATGTATAAATTGTAATAAATTAGTGGTTGATGCCATGGTTTGATTTATGAGATTTTAATATTTTTAACGTGCATGAGAATTAAAATTGACCTTTTTTAACTTCTCTATAATTCATCAACTTGGGAAACCTAATGAATTAGAAAACTAAAATTTCATTTTAGGATTATTGAGTTGATTAGGGATAATTAACCCACCTAAAACCTAAAATCATGGGCATAATTTAGATCACAATTGGGAAATTGTAGGTTTTAAAACTTAGTGATTTGGGAAATAATCATTTGAATGCATGTGGAGGTAAATGCAAGGCAACACTCAAAATTTATTCCAATTGAACATTAGAACTCTAACCTAACCCGAGCCTATTTTTCATTACAAATCTCATCTCTTGTATCTGCCCTCTTGTTTGCATTCTCCTCTCCACTCA
Organism: Trichosanthes cucumerina; assembly: GCA_036507285.1. NCBI lineage: Eukaryota > Viridiplantae > Streptophyta > Magnoliopsida > Cucurbitales > Cucurbitaceae > Trichosanthes > Trichosanthes cucumerina. The sequence continues at coordinate 22,872,252 of CM071841.1, forward strand.
TTTAAATTTAGTTATTTTCTTGCATCTTACCTTATCTTTCTTACTTATCGTATCAACTTATTTATTTTCAACAGTAAATTGCACACTCATGCATTGCACTAAAATAAGGAAAATTTGTTAGGACACCCAATCATTTAGATTCAGCTAGTACACGTGGAATCGGTACTTATCTTATCACTTGTTGCACTCGACCGTGTATACTTGCACGTCATAAAAGTGTCAGAGTCTTATTCTAATTTGTATTAGATTAGGGCACTCGATATTTTTGCATCACCTGTCCCTGAGATGATAGGCATATTGGGCGAGTAACTGTGACCACCGTCACCCGTACTAGTCAAAGGACAGATCCTCGCAGACAGGAGTGCGTAACACGCTCAGGATTCAGGTCGAGTCACTAATGGTCATCTACGAAGTTATTAGTCCTTACTGTAAATGGTGTTACATCAGTATGTCTAATAATTCACGGTCCGGTCTTGTACAATCTCATTGTACAGGATGCCCCCACTCGCATGTCAACCACATGAACGAGTCAGATCACCTCGTTTGTATCTTAATACAATGTGGGGCGCTCCCACAGTGTATCCAGGATTAGGTCTCCAACCCTATCCATATACTATAGACCGTTTTGGTCATTTAGTTGAACGTGATCCTCCCTGTGTGTCCACTACACAACATTCAAGTTCTAACTCTCTCATGTATTCAATGACCCTAGAGCTTAGTTTATTGGCCAAACATGAATAAAATGCGATACACAAAATGAAAAAATTAATAACTCTCTATTAATTTCATACTGAAATTTACAAGCACGAGATTAGGACAAAAATCCCAACGAATGGAGCATTTGGAGATATCTTGATGAATTAAGGCTTAAACAGGAGATATTGGAGCATAAAAGAGGAAGAGATTGGAAGAAAAGAAGTTGATAATCCTTATGTTATAGCAAGCTAAAATTATCATTTGAGTGTACAATTCTTAAAGCTTACCAAAATATGAGAAAAATAAGAATTGAAGAAAAAATGAGTGTAAAAAAACTATTTTGAGGTGTTTTTTGCAGGAAAAGAAAAGCAGAAAAAAAATGCTAGTGAAATTGTAGTTGCATTGTCGCCAGTAAAGTTGAAAAAATATGGAGGTCATAATGCTGGACAAAGTTGCTGGCAAAATTTTCAGACTTAAGGAGCACATCTCAAATTTCTGGAATGCACGATTTTTGGAGATTTTCACTCACTTTTGGAAACAATATGGCCTAAACTTATACTCAATCAATTGCCCGCGATTTGACAATGAATTCTTGGGAGAAAACCCTACTTTCCTCATCTAATAAATATGCTACAAATTGAGGGTTTGAAGGGAGGCGAAGAGAAGACTCATAAGCTCGACTTCTCTCCAATTTTTATCGTTTTCTCTATTATTTTTTCTGCACGTGTATTTACCTTTTAACAGCAGTTTATTTTTTTATTTTCCAGCAAGTTGTACTTTCTTTATTTAGTTTTAATAAACCATAGTTAATCCTTTCTTGCGAAAGCCTTGCCGGTTAATATTTCTAACCAAGTGAGGGTAGAATCGATTAACGAAGGTGGTTAGAGTTGTGCTTTATTTTTGGTTTTTTCTTTGTTTTTTATGCACTTGAAAGTTTAATAAAGTTTATGCTTTCTTTTCCCTTTACTTTGTAGCTTGTGCACTTAGTTTGAAAACCCCTTTTTAGGAACAAAAATATGAGAAAACCAAAAACTTCCTTTAACTCGAGTCACTGTTTTTCTTTTCCTTTGTCTTTGTTATTTTCTTCTCTGTTTTCCCTTCCATTCGATTACTTACAACAACTTGGTTTCTCTGATTTTTTTTTCGCAAATGAAAGGAAGAAAATCAAGCCCTTGTGTGTTTTTCTTCTTCTTAGTTTCACCATTTCTTTTCCTTTATTTCATTCCTCTTTTTCTTTTACTTAGTTTTCAACATGAGCTAATTTCCTCTTTACGGGTTCAAGTGTGAATGCGCTAGAAGAGAGATGTCTAGCTTAAAGTAAAAAAGTAATTGTGTTGACAACCAAATCAAAGTTTGTTTTTTAGTGAATAATATTGGGCAGTCCTTAGCGAAACGCGAGGTCGTGTTCAACAAGCTCGAACTTGATATCGAGAGGGTCAAGAAACAATAGAACCCCTAAAAACAACGGAGGAAATGACTTATACATAAGATCTGACACTTCGATCTTAGACATAGGGTGAGACTTAGAAATCACAACGGTTGTGTGCGAAAACCATCTAAGCTCAATTAGCCACAAACACGTAGGTTTAATTGTTTAGTTTTCTAAAGGATTTGGGAGCAGAACCGAATAAGAACTGAACCCGATTTTCTTAGATTTGAATTTGTTGGCATAATTGTTGCAACATTTTCAACAACATTTTCTCCGAATGGGCAAAAACACTTGAATTCCCTTCTTTAATTCCATTGATTTTTCATCGTTTTCAACAACTTAAAAACCCCAAATCAACAATTTTTCACTTTGGTTACCTTACGTCGATTTTCACTAGCATTTCCTTGATTTCCCGATTTAACTTGTAAACTCGTTACCTGTGGGTTCGATACTCTAAAATACTCCAGTTTCTATTACTTCAATCACATGCACTTGCATGTCTACGTCGATCACAAGTCAAACAACCCAATTGACCTAAAGGCATGGCGTTTAGACACAGCTAAGGGGTTGCAATGTCATGCCATGAGCAACTCTAGATTGAAATCTCGCTGAGGCGGCGTTGAGACGATGCTTTCCAACGTCGCAATGCTGAAATGTTATGCGTGCACGCCTTATGTTGTTCACAGCGTTTAGACATTGTACACGACATCTCAACGTTGTCCATTATTTCCATGTTTAATACGCGCCTAGGACACGACATTGCAACGCTGTGCCTAGCGTTGCAACGTCGTGCCTAGCGTTGCAACGTCGTGCCAATTACACTATATATATGATGTTGTGATACAATTCAAAAGGTGAGCCGAATTTGATAGATTTTTAGACCTATTTTCGATAAATACACTGTAAAAGGAGCACAAGAGGAAACTTTTCGGGCCAAGCATGAGAGTTGAAGCCCGAGATCGTGACGGGAGCTCGAAGAAGAGAACCGACATCGACACCGACGAGATTTATTTCTTTTCCTTTTAGTTTGTAGTTTAGTTTATAGACACTTTTATGGATTTAACATGTTTTTATGGTGATTATGAGTAGCTAATTTTCATAGTTAGGAGTTGATGTAATTAGTCATGAACTTATTTTAGTATTCTGTTCAACTTTTGGTTGTGTTGAGGTATTTTTGGTAATTCTTTCTTAATGTTTGCTTTTCTCTGGCCAAGTTTAGCATGTTCTTATTATTAAGTTGAGTTCGAGTGAATAGACTTAGATTAGATTAAAATTGCGAAACCCTTAGTAAATCCTTACACGAGAGTGAAGGGTTCTTTGGGAAACTTTTAAAAAGTTGCTTAATGCCTTGCATGATTTTAAAAACTATAAGGAGACTTAGGATTTATCGCTATGCATGAAAATCTCTAGAGCTCGGGAGAGTCTTTTAAATATCTTTAACGTCTTGTTTATAATCTCTCAACCATTGTCAATTTCATGTGGTAAAATAAGGAAATAACTAGTGAAAGCAACTCCCCTAACGTTTCTATCATATTCGTGTCTCCACTTTTATATTTATTTTACTTCTTATCTCACCTTTCCCAAATTTCTATTTATTTAGATAAAATTAAGGGTTAGTATCTTAGTAATTAATCAATCTAGAAAACCATTCCTGGGGACAATATTTGGAACTCAAATCATTATAATATAACTTGACCCGTACACTTGTGGTATTACAAATTTCACACAACAAGTTTTTGGCACCGTTACTGGGGAATGACGAATATTTTAGATTGATTAATATTAGGATAAAATTCTTGATTTTAAACTAAAATTTTTGTTTTTATAATTCTTTTTGTTTTTGTAATTAGTTGTGTTTCCTTTATTTTCTGTTCTTTTTCTTATTTTCTTTATTTTGTAATTATTTCTATTTTCTTACCCTTTTTATTTTTCTTTGTTTTTTCTCAAGGTGTATGCAAAAGGACAATGTTGCAGACCTTACGCCTTTAGATCCTGAAATTGAAAGGACATGCATAAGACTTTTGAGGGAGAACATAGTAGAACATTTTCAAATGGCGAATCTGGAGATTGCAAACGAACCTAAACTCATCAGGGAGTATTTCCAACATGTGTTTAATTCTGAGCAGATTGGAATAGTCTAGGCTCCTATTAATGCTAATAATTTTGAGTTGAAAATAGGGTTGATTCAGATGATTATGGAGAATGTCTTTAGGGGGCAAGACGCCAAGGACCCTAACTCTCATTTACAAAATTTTATAGAAATCTATGGCATTGTTAAATTAAATGGTATTCCTGTTGACTGTATTTGCTTACACCTCTTTCCCTTTTCTTTGCAGGGTAGAGCTAAGGATTAGTTGGGGTCCCTTCAACCAAGAAGTATCACTTCTTGGGAGGAGTTGGCCCAAGCCTTAATGACTAAATTTTTCCAACCAGTAAAAGCTGCAAAAATGAGGACTTACATAAGGACCTTCAGACAGTATGAAGGAGAGCAGTTGTTTGAGGCATGGGAGCGGTACAAGGATATGGTGAGAAGGTGCCCACAACATGGGTATCCAGATTGGCTCCAAATTCAATTACTTTATAATGGACTTGCAAGTCAGACAAGGAACATTCTGGATGCTATTGCAGAAGGTTCTATCATGGCAAACACTGTGCCAGAAGCTCAAACCCTCCTAAAAAAGATGACAACTGCCAGCTACCAGTGGCCCACAGATAGAGAGAGATTTAGACCAGTAGCTGGTTTTTATGAACTAGATGAGGTAACTGCTTTGAAATCTCAAATGACATCTTTAAACTTGCAGGACCTTCACAATCTGTAGCCTCTATGGCTACCTCTCAGAACTCCCAACCTAACGAAGAATGTAACTTGGAGCACGTCATTACCCGAACAATAGAAGCAACACCTATGGAGGGAATCAAAATAAGAATAACATCCCAACACATTATCATCCAGGTTTGAGATATCATGAGAACTTCTCATATGCTAATAACAAGAATGTGTTGAATCCTCTTTCAGGTTATGCTTCTATTTCCTACCGAGCTTAGAAGAAGCCATCTTTGGAGGAAACGGTAAACTCCTTTATTACTGAGTCCAGAAATAGGTCAAACAAGCTGGAGAATGCACTCACAAGTCTGAGTGGTGTAGTGAGCAGTCAAGGAGTTGCCATCAAGAACATTGAGACTTAGATAAACCATATGGGTACAGTGATCCATACACTGCAGAAAGGTAAATTTCCTAGTGACATAGAGGTGAACCCAAGGGATACAAGTAAGGTTGTAACTCTGAGATAAGAATTGAATTACTTAACTATTGGTTAGTTAACATTCTCGTGAGTGATTCTTTAGGGCGGGTGAGAAAATAAGGAGCAAGGAATCTGCAAACAATGATGAGACACCTTGAACAAGAGCAAAAAATTCAGTATAGCTAAAGACGTTAAAGAAAACGCTTCTTCGGAGCAACCCAAGCTTTTCTTTTCGATTTTTCTATTTTGTTTTTAGTTTGTTTTGTTTGTTTGTTTTTGTCTTAAGTGTGTTATGTTGTTTTTGTTTTAGTTTTGGTGTTGCTGCCCTTCCTCTGATCCATGCTCCCGTCGTGTAGGAGTCTATTTCTCGTGACTTGGCCGACAAAAAACTTGGAAAATGAGATCTCCATTACTTAGGATAATATTGTTCACTCTCTTACCTTTCCTTACTTTACTTGAGCTTACTTTGCAAACATTGAGGACAATGTTTAGTTTATGTTTGGGGGTGAGAGTGCGTTGTCTTATTTTTGTAAACAATTCCTGAGTATGTGTTGAATTGTTAATTAATTGTCTGCATAAGTATGATAAGAATGGCCTAGGATGAGAATTAATTGAAATTTCTGTGATCTTGTTGAAACTTTAGAGCATGATATAAATTTCAGTAAATTTAAAATTTTTCTTGAGTTTTCCTGCAAATGTTTATGCACATAGCCTTTATTCCTATAGTTTTGAATGCTTAGAATAGAGTTATCATGTTCATAAGTTTGATGTCACCTCGATACGAGTAAGGACTTATTTGAGAGTTAAACTACATGATAGGACGAATGACAATATGAAGTATATGAACTGAAATGTTTGTGCATAATGAAAAATATATATGGGTTATCTATTGTTCTTGAATTGTGCTTAAAAGATGCGAGGACAAAAAGAGCTACCTACACTGTGATCAGTTAGGCCACTCATTGAGCGAGTGCTCTAGGTAAGGGTCCCTGCAGTGGATGCGTGAAAGCTAGTGTCCTTGCATAAAAAGAAATTATTGTTGAAAGAAAGAAAAAAAAAAGTACTAAATAGAGTTATTTGTTTCTTGACTGTGGAGAGCCTTAAGGATTAGGACTTATGGACAATGTAGAGGGAAGTTGAATGGAGAGCTTGATAAAGATGTTCCAGGCAAGTAAAGATGAAGGGAAAGAAGGATAATCACACACACACGTAGGGATGTTGGGATTTATGCCCTAAACTTGTGTAATTTTGATCAGTTAAATAAAGTGTTATTTGTTTTGATAAGATTACAGTCTTGCTTTTATAAATCCAATAAACTAAGCTCCAAGGTTATAACGTTTATCTTGAAATCAGTGTAGTGGACACGATTTGGGTTGAGTTCAAGATTATAACCTAAATAGTCTATGGTATAAGAATAAGGTCGGAAACCTCATTCTGTAACACCATGGATGCGCCCACTCAGTAATTAGTACAAATGAGGTAATCCAACTCATTCATGTAGTTGACATGCGAGTGTGGGGCATCCTGTATGAAGAGTTCATACAAGAGATGGATCGCAAATTATTAGTCTAACCAAAGATAATACCGTTAACAAGATAAGACTAGTAATTTATAGATGGTCATTAATGACTTGACTCAAATCTGAGCAAATTAAGAACTCCACGCTTATAAGGGGTTTGTCCTTAGACAAGTATGGGTTAGAGTGGCACATGGCCAGAGCTCAATAAGCCTATCTTCTCGTGACGAGAACCTCGTAGGTAGCCGGGAACTTAAGCTGCAAGATGGAATTCACTCATTCCTCTCTTGAGGAATCGAGATAGGTTGTTCCCTTAAGAACCGACTCAGTCTTGAACAACGGGCCCCGCCTCTATGAGGGTATGAGTTTAAGGTAGGACCTTAGACTTGTTGTTCATTAGAGGATCGGTGGTGCTTAAGGAGCAAAGAGGTAATCACGGGGTAAAATGGTAATTTGACCCACCATGTGATTACTGAACAACTTTAATGAAAGGTCGACTCATGGGTAATGACTATATCGGTGGACACAATAATATCTACATGAGAGAGAGTGAAGCTACAGTGTCTATAGTGGAGTGACTTGTAGTTAATGAATATTGATTAACTGGATCAAAGAGATTGATAAGTTAATCTCACATCATTGGAGCACATGATCTGTAGGTCCATTAGATCCCTCCGTTGGCTCAACATGGTAATATTGAGGGTATAAAGTTAGGAGTGAAATTGAAGTGTTCAATTTCATACATGAGGAGTTATATCAATTATATATGATGTAATTGATATAACATATAGTTTTAATGTGAATTAGATTCATATATAAACTATATACTAAAGAGAGATAAAAGGAAGGGTAGGATGGTCATTTCCAACCCATTCCCCTATATATATAGTTGCATGAGATGCAACTAGTGGAAGACTTTTGGTAAGACTTTGAGAAAGTATACCTAGTCTCCTTGTTGTGTTGTTGGAAGAGTTCCAAAACACAACTCTCTCTCACAAAAAATACCTCACATCTCCTAAAGAGAACCCACCTTCCTCCCTCACCTAGAGAACAGCGAAAAAGATCCGGTGGTCGTGTCTTCGTGCGTTGGAGTTCTTGTTGCTGAGATCGTGACCGTGGAGAGAGGAGCACTTGAAGAAAGGTTCTTCAAAGGTAAACTTCTTGCTGTCCATTTCTAAATAAAGAACACAAGATTTACAATCGCTTCCGCTGCGGGGACTTCGATTCCCTTCAAGGGATACTTAGGAAAAGTTTTAAATTGCTTGTAGAACTATCATGTTTTATTGTTTCCTGTGATTGCTGAAATTTTCATTTTAATCTTTGAGGCTTGAGTCACATGTATGCATGAGTAAGATCACTTATGTTTTTTTCTATTTCTGCTCGGGACGAACAAAAATTTATGTTTGGGAGTATTTAATAGCACACAAAATGTGTCATTCTTAGGCTTAGATTTTACTAATTTTTTATTGATTTCAAGGCTTTCACGTGTTTAATTTATTGAATTTGAGATAACGGGCAAGAACGGAACATTTGAAGAGATCTTGATGAATTAAGGTTCAAACGGGAGATATTAGAGCATAAAAGATTAAGAGATTGGAAGAAAGAAGCCAAACAAGCCAATTGACCAGAAGGCATGGCGTAGACGTTGCTGAGAGCTTTGCAACGCCATGCCATAAGCAAATCCAGATTGAAGACCCACTGAGGCGGCGTTGAGATGCTGCTCTGCAGTGTCGCAACGCTAAAATGTTATGCGTGTACGCCTTATGTGTTCACAGCGGTGAGACGTTGTGCACTACGTCTCAACGTTGTGCTTTATTTCCATATTTATTACGCACCTAGGGCACGATGTTGCAACGCCGTCCCGATTACACTATATAGATGATGTTGTAATGCAATTCATAAGGGGAGCTGAATTTGATTGATTTTTAGACCTATTTTTGATACATACACTCTAAAAGGGGGAAGGATAGGACACTTTGGAGACCAAACACGAGAGTGGATGCCCGAGATCGTGATGGGAGCTCGAAGATGAGGACCGACATCCACACCGACGAGTTTTCTTTCTTTTCCTCTTAGTTTTTAGTTTATTTTATAGAATCTTTTATGGATTTAACATGTTTTTATGGTGATTATGAGTAGCAAATTCCCATAGATATGGGTTGATGTAATTAGTTATGAACTTATTTTAGTATTGTGTTAAACTTTTTGTTGTGTTGAGGTATTTTTGGTAATTCTTTCTTAATGTTTTCTTTTCTCTGACCAAGTTTAGCATATTGTTATTAATTTAAGTTGATTTCGAGAGAATAAACATAGATTAGATTAAAATTTCCAAAACCCTTAGTAAATCCTTACACAAGAGTGAAGGGTTCATTGGAAAACATTTTAAGAAGTTGCTTAATCCTTTGCGTGCTTTTAAAATCTATAAGGAGACTTAAAATTTATCGCTATGCATCAGAATCACTAGAGCTCGGGAGAGTCTTTTGAATATCTTTAACTTCTTATTTATAATCTCACAACCATAGTCAATTTCATGTGCTAAAATAAGGAAATAACTAGTGAAAGCAACTCCCCTAACGGCGTCTCAATGATGGAATAACCCAACCACACAATCTACAAGGATGGCGTTGAGACATTGTGCATGGAGTCTCAACGCCATGAAGAATCACATGTGTGTGCCTATTGTCGCGGCGTTGAGACATTACACACTTGGAAGAGTGTAGATTAAGAAAACGCAAATAATTTTGGATCTTGAACACTCTAAATTGATCAATTTTACAAAACAAAAAGCATGCTCAAAATCTGGGAAAACAAAGAATAAGAACTTGTACCTTTGTAGCTCAAAATTCTCCTAATCCGTGGGCAATTTCTAGTCAAAAAATACTTTGTGGACAACCTCTAGTGTCTTCCCTACTATCCTCAGGCCTTGGAACAGATTATGGGATCTTAAGTTGAGAGTATTTGGAAGAAGAGTGAGAATAGTTCAAAACCGAAAATTAAATGATTTTTTTGCAAAATTCCCTTTATCCTCTTCAATTCATCTTTAATTAAAGCTTCAATAAGCTTTGGGAAGATGGCAACAAAAGTGTGATGAGGACAATGCAAGAACGAGGTATTGAATTATGGTGAATTTGAAAAACATAGGAGCTTGTTCACCCTCTTAAGTTTGGTACAATTGATACTTCAAAATTCATTTGAATTTTCATTTATTTTTAATTTAAAATTAATATAAAATTAATTTTAAATTAAAATCAATATAATAATTTAATTAATTAACAACTTAATTAATTAATTTTAAATCATTATTTAATTTAATATCAAATATGAAATTAAATAATTGGACCAATCCCGATTTCTTAAATCGACCATTCGAACATGAATCCCTATTCATGTTATAAATCGAACTAATATTTAAATCATATTTAAATATTTCCACCTCTTCTTTATCATAGTTTAATTCATAATTAAACCGTGAAATGTTAAATATATCGCATATAATTAACGTTTTCTCCCAAAACTAAATTTGAACAATTCAAATTCTTTTCTCTCAAATGTTACAAGGTTTAGTCTGAGCTAGTAAGGGGACCTAATTGACCTACAGATCATGAGCTCCAACGATACGGGATTAACCGACCAAACCGTTTGGCCTAGCTAATCAACATTCGTTAACCAACGAGACACTCCACTAAAGCCCAGTGGTTGCACTCACCTCACTGTAGATATATTTCTTTCTACTCGATATAACCATGATTAGTAAGTCGATCCTTCACAAGTCGTTCGTAATTAAAGCTGGGTCAAAATTACCATTTTACCCCTGTAATTACTTCTTGTTCCTTAAGTCCTATTGATCCTCTAATGAACAATTGGTTTGTGGTCCAACCATCAAACTGAATCCCTCTCGAGCCAATGAGAGGGTTGGGCCATTTGTTCAAGACCCGGAGTCAGTACTTAAGGGAACAATCTCTCTAATAATCTCTAAAGCGGGTAGGAGTGATTTCCATCTTGCAAAACGATGTTCCCAATTATCTACCCGGTCTTATCCCTGAAATGGGAGACTTAATTAGTCGCCAATCTTAGGTCACTCTCACCCATGCAAATCTAAGGATAATTCGAACAAACAGGAGTTCGTGGCATGCTCAGGATTAAGATCGAGTTACCTAGGTTATCGTATGAATATAATAATTTAAGATAGTAAACGGAGTTATAAAGTCTAAGTGACTATTTCTCGGTCAAGTCTTATGCAAACTCATTGCATAGGACACCCCCACTCGCATGTCTCCACATGAACGATTCTGGATCACATCGTTTGTACTTTACAAAATGGGTCACATCCATAGGGTCCCCAAGATAAGATACCCAACCACATCCCTATATTATAGACCGTTATGGGTATAACTTAAACCTGATCCACTTTTATGTCAGACATAAAGTTCAAGTATACATCCTATAACATGGGTTCTCTATTAGATTGAGTTTCAAAATATACGATTCATTTTATTCAATAACACCTCTACTGAATAAAACTCAATAACATATTTATTGCAAAATAGAATATACACTCAGTTTACAAACCCACGAGTTTTAGGGCATAAACCCAACAACACTAGCATCTCAACGCTGTGTGTTTTCCATTTTTAATACGCGCATTTAGGGCACAACGTTGAGACATTGGCCCTAGCGGCTCAACGTTGTGCCAATGGCTTAAATAATGAGTTTTATCACGAATTGAGGGACTTTTTGGAGAGGATCAAAACCACTGTCGAAAATTAAGTTTGAGGGTCTGGAAATAGGCAATTTGGCAGTTCAAGGAAGATATTTTTGAGGCTCGGGAACGTGATAGGTACCGGAAACGAAGCCTTTCACGCCACACTAGTTCTATCTTTATCCCTTTCTTCTTTATATTTGAAACTATGATTTGGTATATGAGTTTAGACGTTTTTATAGTGGACATGAGTAGCTAAGTTTGTTATCTTAGGGATAGATGTAGCCGTTATATCACACTATTTGTTGAATTTACTATTTTTGGATTCTTGCACTACTTTTATTCGTGTAATTGAAATCGTAATGCTTATAACTCTTGATCACGGTTTATTTCTTTCTTGGATTTAAATGTATATGAGAATGATTATGGTGTTATTAGAATACATAAAAAATTGAACTCAATGTCATTCTTGATTTTTAAAGCTAGATAGAGATGTTGGTTTTATTTTCATGCATGAGATTCACTTGCCTCGAGAGAGTCATTTGTTATGTTAGTTTCTTGATTTATAAAAGTAGGTGCAATTACCCATTAACATGATCGCAATTAAATAGTCGGTTGATCAATGAAATCTAACCCCTGAGATACTTTTCTCTTCTGATTGTTTCACAATTTCACACACCTTATTACTTTTTGTTATTTTGTTTTCTTCAATTAAATTCTGAATTTCTAGATAAAATTGAGTGGTGATATTTATGATAATTATTTGTATTAAATAACGCAATCCTGTGGATGACACTCGTATTCAATCTCACTATATTAAAACTTGACTCGTGCACTTGTAGTATTGTAATTTTACGCAACAGACAATTTCGACCTCCTATGGGGTTCGCCTTATCATTTTTTAAAAATGTAGATCAGTGTATTTTCTCAAGGAACCATTTCAGATTAGAGCCTCAACTTCATCCTTCAGCTGGAAAGAATCTCGAATCGTATGACCATGATCTTCATGGTAAAGACAATATTTTTGTTTATCCCTCTTATTTGTTCTAATTTTCATATTTTAAGGTCGCTTCAATAAGTTTGAATGATGTATCTATTAGAATATGGTCAAATGGAACTGATGTTGTGGTGTACTTTTCAAATATTTTTTGATGGGTGGCCAAGTCGAAGTTGTTTCTAGTTGTCCATCTTATGTTTCTTGGCTTCTTGATGTCATCTTTCACTTGATCTTTTTTCAAATAAATTAGTCTTCTTCTTTGTGAAGGGAATTAGAATCCCGCGCAGCGGAAGACGATTGAATCGTCATGGTATCATCATGCAATGTACTTATTAAAATCGATCTACCTATTAGATCTAGGCTAAACATGCTGAAAGGATTACAACGATGAGGATAACTTACTTGTTGTAGATCGATTTAGCAACCTCTCCTTGTAGATCACGAACTCTTCGCGCTCCTCGATCTCCACGAACTCTTCCCACGAACGGATCTCGAACACTACCAAAATAGATCTTCTTGGTTGTTCTATTTAGGAGAAGGGAAGTTGGTGGGAACTTCCTTTTGTTTTGGAAGAGGTGGAGAAATGAGAGAATAGAGAGAAAGCACTTTTGGATTCTTAGGTCAAAATCCAAAAATGACAACTTGGCTTACCAAACCCATCTTACAAAGGGTTTAAATAGTGGAATGATGAAGTTCACAACTTCACATAATTACCACTTTACCACAACCATATGTTTTGTAAATCTCATTCACATAATTATATAATATAAGATATCTCATATCTTATGTTGCAAATCTCATTTGCAATAATTGTGGATTTAATCAAATTGAATCACATTCAATTTATTTTCTCTCTATCAATTTCTCCAATTAGCCTTTAATTCAACAATTAGGCTAACATATAATTTATTATGAATCTCATTCATATTAAACTATATATTATATCATCTATATGATATAATTACTCTTAAAGTGAAATTGAACACTTCAATTTCATACCAAAACTTTAACCCTTCTTTTATCCCGATTAAGCCAACCAAGGGACCTAATGGACCTACAAAGGATTTGAGCTCCAATGATCTCGAGGTTAATCACCAAACTCTTTGACCCTGTCCAACCAATATTCATTAGCTACAAAGTGACACTCCACTAAAGTCCAGTGTCGTACTCCCATCGATGTAGAATATTACGTGTCCACCGATATAACCAATGATCATGAGTCGACCCTTCACGAGTTGTTCATAGACACTACTGGATCAAATTACCGCTTTACCCCCATGTCTATATCTTGTTCCTTAAGTCCTCACTTTGCTCCTCTAATGAACAACCTATTGTGATGGTCCAACCATACACAACACCCTTCTCGGGCGGTGAGAAGGTGGGCGCCGTTGTCCAAGCCACGAGAGACAACACCTAAGGGAACAACCCCTCTAGTTTCCCTATAGGCGGGAGCGAGTGAATTCCATCTCGCGTAATTAGGTTCCCGACTCTCTACTTGGTTCTCGTCACTCGAGAAGATAGGCATATTGGGCGAGTGGCCGGGACCACCTCACCCGTACTAATCAAAGGATGGACTCGACGGCATGTGAGTCCGTAATACGCTCGTGATTCGTGTCGAGTCACTAATGGTCATCTACGAATTTATTAGTCTTTTCTTTCATTATGGTGTTATATCGCGAAGTCTAATAATTCACGGTCCGATCTTGTACAATCTCATTGTGCAGATGCCCTCACTCGCATGTCAACCACATGAACGAGTCAGATCACCTCGTTTGTATCTAATACAAAGCGGGCCGCATCCAGGATTAGGTCTCCAACTCCATCCTTATACTGTAGACCGTTCGGGTCATTAACTCGAACGTGATCCTCCTTGTGTGTCAACTACACACCGTTCAAGTTCTAGTTTTCTCATATATTCAATGACCCTGGAGCTTAGTTTATTGGAAAGGTTTAAAATATTTGCGAGACACAAAGTGATGAAAATAATAACTCTTATTAATTTCAAAACAATATTTTACAAACACGAGATTAGGACAAAAATCCCAACACTTCGTATGAAGCAACTCTTCCATACACAGTACTTTTGAGCTCGAGTGATGAGCTCTACATACGATGTGGGTTTTTTCTTCCCAAAGATCATATGAGTCTTCGATCTTTGTTCAATTAACTATAGACATTAATGCTACTCCATCAGTAGAATCTTTTACACATAAAACTTCACTATTGAACCTAGTAATATATTATCACAGAGTTTCTTTGGATCCTTACTTGATGGAGAGCAAATGTGTGACGAATGCTCGAGCCAATTCCTTAAATGAACCTATAGATCATTTTTTTTATGTTGCGAAACCAATCTCTTGTTGGGCCTATTAGAGTGAATGAGAAGACTTTGTATCTTATCGTGTCCTTCATCTATGAAGTTCTATCCACAATCTGTACATATCTAGATGCGCCATAGAGTTTTTATTTCCATCAATAAAAGGTAGATCTACCTATTTTATCAAAGTTTCAATGTCAAACCCTACGTTACTCACTTGGTGTAAATTATCTTATATGTGGTATAACTCTCTTTGAATCTTTAATAATTTTTCCTTCCATGGTAGATTGATTACCCTTGACTCCAGAATTGACCTCAGCTTCAGCCTCAACCCTAGCCTCAACATCAAAACTACAATTCGCCTTTGTTTCAAAACTAGCCTCAAATCAAAAATTGGTCTCGACTTCGACGTTCTGTTACTTTTTTCGCTCGATGACACTTCTCAGATCTGTCCCTTCAATACTTGAAAAATTGCTCGTCTCAGCTTCGCCCAAGGTTCTCTGTCGCTTCTTATCCTCTATTACATTTATTAAATCTATCACCCCTTATATTGAAAGGTTAAAGTTTTATTTTTTCCTCAGTCTCGACTTCGTCCCCTACCTCGACTTTTCGGTCTTGTGTGCATGACAGATTTTGACCCTGTTGTTTCTTCATAACTCAGGTCGACCCCGACCATGTCCTGGTTGATCTCAACCTCGTATGTGATTGAGGAGGTTTGTCTTCCTGCGGTTGTTGCATGTGACGATCCTAATCGAAATCACGTTTATTCTAGTTCCAACACTTGATTTCCAAAATTTTATTAATCTTTTCGTAGGAAGATTGACTCAACCACAAAGTTCTCCAAGCAAGCATGGTCGTCCCAACAAGTGCTTGTTGTCATATTTTGGACAAAAGAATGCACCTTACCTCCATGTGACAACGACGGTAAATTTGTAATTTTTGGAGGAAGAACACGACCTGCAAGACAATGAGAACTTGGACATTGATGTGGTGTACACCACATCGACTCCGATTCTTAAGTAAGAGAGAGTTTAGAGAAAATTTGGAAAGTCTAATAGTGTTTAGTTGGCTTGAATGAACTTTACCTGGCTCTCCCCTCTCGAGAGAGCTTAAATAACTCATCCCTAGGGGTTTTTGTGGGTTTCTGTTACCTCTTGAAAAAATGAAGGACCGAATTGGACTGAAAAAGGGTCTTTGGGTGGGTCTTGCTTCGATCCCACAGACAACGAGCTTGGGCCTCGACCCAAGCCCGAGCCTCTATCCTCACATAGGGGGCCATGGTAAAGCTCCAAATTATGACTTTACCATCGTCGACCTTGGCTTACCGAGGTTGATCACGTGCTAGGGCTTTACCCATTCACGTTTCTTCGTCTTTCCTCACCTTGGGTCGGCCTCCCATCGATTTCGACTTGTTTTGACTTTGTATTAGGCTTCTATTCTCATTTGGCACTTCATTACAGTCCTTTAGCTAGCTCATTCTCGTTGATTTTAACTTAACACATAACATTGATGTTGGTTTAATACTTTCAAGGTCATTATCTTATTACTAATCATATATCTTTATGACAAGCGAATTTCGTATCAATATTGTATTCAAGTCCATTTATTTTCCAGTCTTCATTGTTATTTATTATTGTATTACAATTCATATTTGGTTTATAATTGGTGGTATATATATGCCCAAAATAGTAGTTTATTGCTTAAACAAGCTCATTTAAAGTTTCACAAAAAAAAATCACAATATTTTTATAAATTTTGGTGATATTCATGATTTTTTTTCCAAAACATCCATCGAAATATCTGTAAAATAATCAAGTTATCAATTTCGGTATCGATATCGATATTTTTCATTCTTGAATATGATACACTTCTACATAGTTGAAATTGAATTAATAAATGACAGGTCACATATGCCTTTTAGTTTATACACACTAATTAAGATCTCAGGTCAAATTTCATCTGTAATTTTTGTGAAAGAACTCTCTATAGGAACTTTTTTAGTTCTAGGATTGATATGTAACTTTCTTTCGAAGTTTTACTAAACGTGGTGAATGATTATTTAGGACGTCTTTAAGGACTTATTCTTATAATTTTATTCTCAAATGAACATGACGTACGTTGAAGGTTCAGCCATACGAGGCCAAGTCTAAACTGGTCTCGTCTATATTTTTAAAATTTTACTTACATCTAGGGTTCGTTTGTCAACGTTGATTTTATCAAAATTTACTTATACCCACACTAGCTTCATTTGTCAACAAATGTTAAGTAGGTTTATACTAATAGCCCATGTGTCGTGTGTGAGGAGTTAATCCCTAAGTCAAGTCATTTTAAAAAAAACAAACCCCTAAAATCCCCAAGCAAGTAAAAGTTTATTATTATTATTATTATTAATCTTGCCTAATTATTAAAGCTTTCATTTTTCTCTCTCTTTAGTATTGGAAGAGAATTTTAAATTTTCATTCCGATGTCTAAGGGTCAAATTATTCCTAATGTGAATTCAATAATTTTAATGTATCCTAATAATCATTAGATATAATTTTGAAGTGTTTCTCACTCATAATTCAATGGAAAAAAACTATTGATTATATGGTAGTAACCTCATTGAAATAATAATTTCTCAAAGGTTTTGTGATAATATGTTATCTTTCTTATCATTTATTTTGTATTTTGTTTGTTGAGATTTTATCCTCTACGGTATATTTTTAGTACTATCACATTCCACCAGTTTTTCTCTTCAACAACCATCTATATATTTGGTCGCGCTCAAGGATTGAAATATAGATATCAATAGAAATATCTAGATCTCACTTTAATGGAAATGTTGATGGAGATATGGATAAAATGTTAATGTAGATTGATATTTCTGAAAAATTTTAAAAACAAAAAATTTAAAAAATATATTTAAATTTGAAAATATATTTAAATGAGTTAGAATACTTGTTATAATATTATATTCACTTATGTTACATTTTGTTATTATTTTATTTAATATTTCATCAATTTTATATGATATAATGGAATGTCGATCCACTCTTAGTTCAATGTCGAACCTATGGAAATGTAAAAACATCAATGAAAATATCAACATGTCGACGGAAATTTAATATCATGGTTTTGCTTATATTTGATACATTTAATTCAATTTTAGGTTTTCCATTGACAATATTTGCTAAACCTTTCCGATAATGTAGATATTTTCTTGGTCGACCCCTTCCATATATCTATACATTTGATATTGATAAGAAAGGTAAATCAACATTTTTATTATATCATAGAAAAAAACTGATCATCTATAACCAAAATATCAACAGAATAACACTAAAATGGACCTAATATTAATACTAATAAATTTAAACTTATTTTATAAAGGGATGAAATTGTATTTTTATTAATTTTAATATTTTTTGTGAATTTTTATACTAACAACCTTTTTCACAAATATCAACAAACATCAACCATTGATATTTTCATTGTTATTTATAAAAGTGAGATCTCGACATTTTCATCTACATCTATATTAAAACGTTGATGTGAACTGTGAATACAGGGGCGGACTCAAATACTAATGTTTGGGGTCGACAAAATAATATTTAATAAATATAATAAAAAAATCACTAGAAGATTAATTTGAACACAACATTATGTGGGCTTAAAAATTATCGACGATAAGAATAAATTAGTGTACAGAAAACTTCCTAACTAAGTTTGAATAATTTTAATTTCTTATCAAATAGGAAAAAAAAAAGTTAAATTACGATTAAACTTATGCATAAAAGAAATAAATATATAAAAAACCAGAAAAAAAAAAAAGCAATATATTAAGCTAGTAGAATTTGAAGTTGAGCATTAGTAGATGTAGGTGGAATGTTTTATCACTAGGACAATAGAATATTTCTTGTCTTAAGATGTATTGTATTATACAAAAATATAAGTAAATACTGTTATTTTTTTAAACCAAACCGTTACATACCATACGATACTAAATTTAAAATTTTTGGGAGGCCATGGCCCCTCTTTGTCCCCATATAGATCCTCTGCCCATGTGTGAATACAACGTAACCTAAACAGAAAAACCAGTAAGACAACAAAAGGCATGCATGTGGGGATTATAATGATTTATTGTGTGTTTAACTTCTTAAATGGGTTTTGACACATAACATTTATGTCTGTTTTAAATTCAAAAGTTGTCTCCTTGATTTCAAAGTCACACAATAACAAAAAGGGTCCTAATCTATTAAAAATTCAATCTATTGAATTGACTTTGTTTTGGATTTAACTTTTTTCTCCAAAATATTTGGGTCAAACATTAATTCATCAATAAAATAAATCTTTAAATATGGTTTAGAGTTAGAAGATTAAGCATGAAGGAAAGCATGCCTTGTCTTTGGGTTAGCACATGCTTAACACTTGACCTTCAACTAATTAGAGAAATATTGTTTTTTCGTTTGTTTTATGCGTTTGAATTGTATAAAATTAATTTTAACTATTAGCTTTACGTCATTAAATTCTAAACTTGAATATAATTAAGTTGTGGAATTAATATATTTCAAAGAATCAAATTCGAAAATTGTTAAAAAACTAGTGGCCTAAATATTTAGCCTAATTTAGGCTTAGCTATAAATTAAAAACACTCAATCTTAGCAATAAATTAAAGCAAACAAAAAAACAAGATATTCCAACCTAGCTAGTTAGCTGCAAAATACCCAAGTCAAACTAAAAAGAACTCCCAACATAGCAATAGAAGACAAATAAAGATATTTGAATTATATGACAATATTAAATAAATGATAAAATTAGAGAGACAGTGGAGAAAGAGAGAAAAGAGTGGAGAGTGGAGAGTTTTTTCACCCAATTGTGTTTTTATAAATCCACCAAACGCCACTATTTATAGGCAATTTGGAGAGCATGATGTAGTCAATTTGTGTTCCGTTTTTGGCAATATATTGGAAGTGAAATTGTCCCACATCTGAAAGGTGCAAGAAAGTGATGGGCTCCTAGCACTATAAAAGAAGTCTAGGACTTTGGTTTCAAAACATCCCAGTCTGAAACACTTTAAGCTTGGTGTACTATCTCTAGTTAAATTTCCTTTTTATATTCTCTAGTCTGAGAGTGAGAAGTGAGCAGTATAGAGTTTTTGGGGAGTGTTTTTGTAATTGGGATCGAGGAGAGAATTCTATGTGATTTTAACAATTTTTCACATAGTGAAAATTTCTTTCTGTTCGTGGTTTTTTTTCTCCAGGTTTGGAGTTTTTCCATGTAAATTCTTTTGTCTCTTATTTTGTTGTTTCTTTTAATTTCTCAGTTATTTCTGTTTATTCCTAGTGGTGGGTGGTTTTTTCCCAACAAGTGGTATCAGAGTTTTAGGTTTGTAGTTTCTTGAGTTTCTAAGTATGATCTCTGGTTGCAGCATTGTCTGAGCTTCCACATCAGAAAAGATTTCTTGAAACAGGCTATAGTTGTTCACTATTTGCAGATTCGCTAGGAGGGAAGCTGATATGTCGAGGTTTATGAGTCTAGTAAAAATTGATGTTGAGAAATTTGGCAGAAAGATAAACTATGGCTTGTGGCAAGTGCAAGTCAAAGATGTGCTGATACAATCTGGGTTACACAAGGATTTGAAGGGAAGACCGAGCTATGGTGTTCTTGAAAGGTTAAGCGGTGATAGTGGTCCAACGGAGTCCAGTGGTGGTTCAAGCAAAGGTTCTAAGAAGTCTAGCATGACAATCTGGAATTGGAAGAAGAAGAAGAAAGACTTCGTGCAAAAGAAAGGTTGTTGGGAATGCGGGCGGTCTGGACACATGAAAAAGAATTGTCCTAACAGAGCAAGCTCTGGGTCGGATGCTAACATGGTCTTTTTCGTCAGGGGAGATGGTGACATCTTCTGAAGAAAGACAGAATTCATCCTAATGGTATATCCGTTTTGCCATGATAGAGGATGTGATGTTAGCGGTTCCACAGGTTTGCACACGGACATTGACTTGGCGGTTATGCAAGGTGTTTGGTGGAAGTTATGTCGATGGTTGAAGAACTTCCGGGTGAGCCAAGTAGGTGGAAGTTGCACCATAAATTTCAGTTGGGTATATCGACATGTGAAGAAAAAGAAAAGTCTCGGGAGGTGATATTCCAAGTGGTCTACTTTTATGGTAGAGTAGGTTATAGTTCTCTAAGTTGAGAATTATGATTGTCGGTAAAGACAATGATGCAACAAGAGATGTGGATTCTTCAAATATCTTGCCAACGTGGAAATTGTTGGGTTTTTAGTAATATATTGGAAGTGAAATTGTCTCACATTTGAAAGGTGCAAGAAAGTGATGGGCTCCTTGCACTATAAAAGGAGTCTATGGCTTTGGTTTCGAAGCATTTCAGTTAGAAACACTTTAAGTTTGGTGTACTGGCTCTAGTTAAATTCCCTCTTTATATTCTCTGGTCTGAGAGTGAGAAGAAGGGTGTGAGCAGCATAGAGTTTTGGGAGAGTGTTTTTGTAATTGGAGTCGGGGAGAGAATTCTATGTGATTGTAACAATTTTTCACATTTTGAAAATTTATTTCTGTTCGTGGTTTTTTTTCTTCGGGTTTGGAGTTTTTCCACGCAAATTCTCATGTCTCTTATTTTGTTGTTTCTTTTAATTTCTCAGTTATTTCTATTTATTTCTAGTGGTGGGAGGTTTTTTTCCCAACAATTTGGACACCAATCTATTACCTTTGTTGTACACATGAGAGACACTTTGGCTATGGAGAATTTGTCACTTGGAATAGGCATCAAAGGGGCATGTGGAATGGGCATTTACATATGTAATGTTTATAATACTCCCCCTTAAATGCTCATTTATATAAAATATGCCTCGTTAAAACCTTCTTAGGGAAATGAAGGGAATCAAATTCCACAGCGGAAGCGATTGTTAATCGCACGTTCTCAATTTAGTTACAAAGATTACATTCAAGAAAAATTCTACCTAGATTAAGCATATAAACATAATATGGACAACAAGAAATATTACCTTTGAAGAACCTTTCTTCAAGTGCTCTTTCTCCCACTGCTACAATCTCAGCAACACGAACCCAACAGATTACGAACACTACCACAGGATCTTCTCCGTTATTCTCTAGGTGAGGGAGGAAGGTGGGTTCCCTTTAGGTGAGATGTGGTGTTGTGAAAGAGAGATAGTGTTTTTGGAACCTTTCCAATAACACAACCAAATGACACACAATGTCTTAATCTAGTTGCATCTCATGCAACCATATATATAAGGATATAGGATGAAAATGACCATCCTACCCTTTCTTTATTCTCTCATTAATATATGGTTTATATGTGAATCTAATTCACATTAAAACTATATATTATATCAATTATATCATATATAATTGATATAACACCTCATGTATGAAATTGAACACTTCAATTTCATTCCTAACTTTATACCCTCAATATTACCATGTTGAGCCAACGAGTGACCTAATGGAACTACAGTTCATGAGCTCCAATGATATGAGGTTAACTGATCAAAATTTTTGATCCAGTTAATCAATATTCATTAACTACAATTCACTCCACTATAGACTTGTAGTTGCACTCTCCTCAATGTAGATAATATTGTGTCGACTGATATAGTCATTACCCATGAGTCGACCCTTCACAGGTTGTTCGTGATCACAGCTTGGTCAAAATACCCTTTTACCCCTGTGATTAGCTCTTTGTTCCTTAAGCACCACTGATCCTCTAATGAACAACGAGTCTAAGGTCATACCATAGACTCCTACCCTCATAGAGGGCGGGGCCCCGTTGTTCAAGACCTGGAATCAGTTCTTAAGGGAACAACCTATCTAATTCCATAGTGTAGGAATGAGTGAATTCCATCTTGCATAGTTAAGTTCCCAGCTACCTACGAGGTTCTGTCCCTGAGAAGGTAGGTTTATTGAGTCGGCTACAGACAACTCTCACCCATACTAGTCTAAGGACAAACCCTATAAGCAGGAGTTCTTAACTTGCTCAGGATTAAGGTCGAGTCACTAATGATCATCTATAAATTACTAGTCTTACTCTGTTAACGGTGTTACACTGGTTAGACTAATAATTTGCGGTCCGGTCTTGTATGAACTCTTCATACAGGATGCCCCCACTCGCATGTCAACTACACGAATGAGTTGGATAACCTCATTTGTACTAATTACAAAGTGGGTCGCATCCATGGTGTTACCAGAATGAGGTTTCCAACCTTATTCTTATACCATAGACCTTTTAGGTTATATTCTTGAACTCAACCCAAATAATGTCGACTACACTGATGTTCAAGATATATATATTATCAAGATATATGTTATAACCTTGGAGTTTAGTTTATTGGATTTATAAAGCAAGACAGTAATTTTATCAAAACAAATAACTCTTTATTTCTTTGATCAAAATTACACAAGTTTTAGGGCATAAATCCAAATAATCTCCCATTTGACCTAAAGCTTGTGGAGTACTATAACATTACAGTAATGTAAATAGAATAAACTAGAACATTTAAACCATTTGTACAAAATACTCCTATTTGCCCTAGTTGGGGAAGACTTGTAAACCTAGACCTTCTAGGTGACTCTCAAATACTTTAGCCATAAGAGCCTTTGTAAAAGGATCAGCAACGTTGTGCTCTGAGGCTATCTTCGTCACAATCACGTCTCCTCTATGCACGATCTCCCGGATGAGATGATACTTCCGCTCAATGTGCTTTCCCCTCTTGTGACTTCGGGGTTCCCTCGAATTTGTCATTGCACCACTGTTATCGCAATACAGCGTGATGGGCAAAGTCATATTTGGAACAACTTCCAAATTTAGCATGAATTTTCCTTAACCAAACGACCTCTTTAGCTGCTTCACAAGCTGCTACATATTCGACCTCCATGGTGGAATCTGCGATGCATCTTTGCTTGACGCTTCGCCATACTAAAGCTCCTCCGTTAAGAGTAAATATTGACCCTGATGTAGATTTCTGAGAATCTTTATCAGTCTGAAAGTCAGAATCTGTGTATCCTGTAAGGATCAAATCCTTAGCCCCATATACAAACATGTAGTTCCTTGTTCTCCGAACATACTTAAGGATTGTTTTAACCGCTGTCCAGTATTCAAATCCTTGATTGGATTGATACCTACTGACCATTCCAACTGTAAAACAGATGTTAGGCCTAGTACACAACATGTCGTAAATCAGGTTCCCAACAGCTGATGCATAAGAAATCCGTCTCATATCCCCAACTCCTTGAGGTGTCTTAGGACACTGTTCCTTAGAAAAATGGACTCTAGATCTAAAAGGCAACAAGCCCTTTTTTTAGTCTTGCATCTTAAACCTTGACAACACTTTGTCTATGTAAAATGCTTGAGACAAGGCTAGTGTTTTATTCTTGCGGTTCCGGACAATCTGGATCCCAAGAACAAACTGTGCATCACCTAAATCATTCATTCGGAATTGCGTAGCTAGCCAATCCTTAATGTCAGTAAGATAACCTACATCATTCGCAATAAGTAGGATATCATCCACATAGAGAATTAGAAATGCGATAGAACTATTGATGATTTTCTTGTAGACACAAGGTTCATCATCATTCTGGTCAAAACCATAAGATTTTATTGCCTCATCAAATCTTATATTCCAGACCTTAAGACTTGTTTCAGTCAATAAATTGACCTTTTAAGCCTGCAAACCTTTTGCTCTTGTCCGTGTTTAATGAACCCTTTGGGTTGGTCCATGTAGATGTTTTCCTCAATATTGCCATTCAAAAATGTTGTCTTGACATCCATTTGTCATACCTCATGGTCATAATATGCGGCAATGGCAAGTAGGATACGTATAGACTTTACCATAGCAACAGGTGAAAAGGTCTCCTCATTGTCAACCCCTTCTACCTGGGTATAACCCTTTGCTACTAGTCTATTTTTAAAGGTTTGCACCTTCCCATCTACACCACACTTTCTCTTGTAGATCCACTTACAATCTATAGGTCTTACCCCATCCGGCTTATCTACAAGATCCCAAACAGAGTTGAAGTACATAGACTCCATTTCTTGGTCCATGGCTATGACCCATTTGCCTTTGTCTTTGTCAACCATTGCTTGATTATAAGTCAATGGATCCTCGCAGTTGTCATCTGGTATAACAACTTGGGTTTCAGATAAACCCATGTAACGGTCAGGCTGTGTTACAACCCTCCCACTACGTCAAGACATACTCAACTCTTGAGATGGACTCTCTTGACTAGACAAACTAGTATCAACAACTCTTGTTGACGTACTAGTTTTATTAGCAACCTTTGCTATTGTTCCATCTAACTCACTCAACACTACTTTAATTTTTTGTTTGTGGTCCCTTATGTAGTCCTCCTCTAAGAAAATGGCATTTGTCGATACAAAAACTTTATCTTCCTTAGGATCATAGAATTAACCACCTCTTGTTTCTTTTGGGTAGCCTACGAATAGACACAATTTTGAACGTGAATCCAACTTGTTTGGATTTGTCACAAGCACATGTGCTGGACAACCCCAAATTCTGAAATGACATAAACTACCTTTACGTTCTTTCCAGAGTTCATAAGGTGTTTTACAAACACTTTTTGAGGGCTTACTATTCAAAATGTATACTGCAGTCTCCACTGCGTAACCCCAAAAGGAACAGGGAGATGAGCATAACTCATCATTGATCGAACCATGTCCAACAAGGTTCTATTTCTCCGCTTACGATACAATTGGTTTGTTGTGGTGTGCAGGAGTGATAGGTTGGGATGTAATTCCATGTTCTATCATATAGTTTTGGAATTTTAAATCCATGTACCCTCCACCTCGATCCGATCGAAGTGTTTTAATAGTTTTACCTAATTGATTTTCAACCTCAGTCTTGAATTCCTTGAACTTTTCAAGTGCTTCAAACTTGTGGTGCATTAGGTAAATGTGCCCAAATCTAGAATAATCATCTATAAAAGAGATGAAATATTCATGTCCTCCTCTGGTTTTAACATTCATCGGATCACAAAGGTTTGAATGTATAAGCTCAAGAGGTTATTTGGCTCCATAACCTTTTCCACTAAAAGGTCTTTTAGTCATTTTGCCTTCTAGGCAGGATTCACATACAGGTAAAGTATTTTCTTCTAACTCATTTAGAAGTGAAGGGATTTTGAATTCCCGCAGCGGAAGACGTTGTGAAGCGTCGTTGATCCGTTGTGTAAAACGTGTCTTAAAATTGAATCTATCTCATAGATCCTAGGCTAAACATGCAAATAAGAGAAGAAAACAGTAAGGAATTATAAGATACTTACTTGTTGAAGAACTCTTCTTCAATGTTTTTCTCCTCCGGTCACGATCTCTCTCGATCCAACGATCTTCTCGAACACGAACCTCGATCCGAACACAGAGACACCTCCAAAGGATCTTCTCGATTGTTCTCGAGAGGTTGAGGAAGAGTAGGTGGGACTCCCTTTGATTTCGGGTGAGGAGAAGTTTTAGAGAGAATTGAGAGAGAATGAGAGAAAGTCTTTTTGCTCTCTTTGGATGAAAATCCAAAAAATGGAAAATGACACACAAAAGGCTTCTTGCAAAGCCTTTAAATACTATTGTGTGATGGAGTTAAAACCTCCACCAAATCACAATTTTACCACAACCATATAATATACAAATCACATTTGCATATTATATAATATAAGGTATCTCATACCTTATTATACAAATCTCATTTGCATAAATGTAGAATTATAAATTGAATCACATTCAATTTAATTTCTCTCAATTTAATTTCTCCAAATAGCACTATTTAATCAATTAGGCTATACTATAGTTTATGATGAATCTCATTCACATCAAACTATATATTATGTCATCTATATCTCATATAAATGACATAAATACCCAAATAATGAATTTGAACACTTCAAATTCACACCAAACTGTAAACCCTCAATTTGTCAAATTTGAGCCAATCGAGGGACCTAATGGACCTACACATGATGAGCTCCAATGATCCGAGACTAACCTGTAAAACTCTTTGACCCGGTTATTCAACATTCATTAGCTACGGTAAAACTCCACTAAAGCCCGTAGTTGCACTCTCATCACTATAGGAGAAGTTATGTCCATCGATATAACCAATACCCATGAGTCGACCCTTCACAGGTTGTTCGTAGTCACAGCTGGGTCAAATTACCGTTTTACCCCTATGTCTACCTCTTGCTCCTTATGTCCCACTGCTCCTCTAATGAAAAACTACGTTGCATGGTCCAACCATAAACAACAACCCTCTCAGGCCTATGAGATAGTGGGGCCCCGTTGTTCAAGCCCTGGAGACAGCACTTAAGGGAACAACCCCTCTACTTTCTCTAAAGTCGGGAACGAGTGAATTCCTTCTTGCGTAGTCAAGTTCCCAACTCCCCACGTGGTCCTGCCCTTGAGAAGATAGGCATATTGGGTGAGCAACAGTGGCCACCCTCACCCGTACTCAAAGGACAGACCCACGCAGACAGGAGTCCGTAACACGCTAAGGATTAAGGTCGAGTCACTAATGGTCATCTACGAATTTATTAGCTCTATACTGTTAACGGTGTTACATCAGTAAGTGTAATAATTTACGCTCCGGTCTTGTACAATCTCATTCCGCAGGATGCCCCCACTCGCATGTCAACCACATGAACGAGTCAGATCACCTCGTTTGTATCTAATATAAAGCGGGTCGCATTCACAGTGTATCCAGGATTAGGTCTCCAACCCTATCCATACACTGTAGACCGTTCGGGTCATTAACTCGAACGTGATCCTCCCTGTGTGTCCACTACACACCGTTCATGTTCTTAGTTCTCTCATAATGCAATTACTCTGGAGCTTAGTTTATTGGATTCAATTTATGAAAAATGCGAGACACAAAGTTTAAATAAATAACTCTTATTTATTACACAATGTTGAAATAAATAACTCTTATTGATTTACAACTTGGAATATTACAAACTACACGAGATGAGGACATACATCCCAACAAACTCCCACTTGGACTAAGCTAGTGGAGTACATGATACATTTCTCAAATTTACAGTAAAGTAATACAATAAAGTAATACAATAAACTAGGGCATTGCATACCCCTTTTACAATACTCCCACTTGCCCTAGTCAGGAAGCACTCGAAGACCTAGACTCTCTAGGTGACCCTCAAACACCTTAGCCGTGAGGGCCTTTGTAAATGGATCAGCAACGTTGTGCTCCGAAGCTATATGCGTGACTATCACGTCTCCACGGTGCACAATTTCCCGTATCAAGTGATACTTACGCTCTATATGCTTGCCCCTTTTATGACTCTGAGGTTCTCTCGAGTTGGCTCTCGCACCACTTGTTGTCACAAAACGATTGTGATTGACAAGTTCATATTTAGAACAACTTCCAAATCCGTCATGAACTTCCCAGAGCCAAACAGCTTCCTTTGCGGCTTCACAAGCCGCAACATACTCGGCTTCCATCGTGGAATCAGCGATGCATCCCTGCTTGATGCTTCACCACACTATAGCTCCTCCATTCAGAATGAAGGCTGACCCCGAAGTGGATTTCCTAGAATCCTTATCGGTCTGAAAGTCAGAATCTGTGTATCCCGTAAGGATCAAATCTCCACTCCCATACACAAGGTCAGAGTTCCTCGTTCTCCTAAGATACTTGAGGATTGCCTTTACGGTACCGTCCAGTGATCTAATCTGGATTGGATTGATACCTCACCGACAATCCCAATCGCATAACAGATGTCGGGCCTAGTACACAACATGGCATACATCAAGCTCCCTACAGCTGAAGCATAGGGGATTCGTCTCATATCCTCAACGTCTTGAGGCGCCTTAGGACATTGATCCTTAGACATGTGAACCACAGGCCTGAAAGGCAGCAAGCCCTTCTTGGAGTTCTGCAACTTATATCTAGACAACATCTTGTTAATATAAGACGCTTGAGACACGGCTAGCGTTCTGTTCTTCCGGTTCCGGACAATCTGGATACCTAGAACATACTGTGTCTCTCCCAAATCTTTCATTTGGAATTGCGAAGCCAACCATTCCTTAATGTCAGTAAGAAATCCTACCTTATTCCCAATGAGAAGGATATCATCCACATACAATATAAGAAACGCGACAGTACTGTTAACAATTTTCCTATAAACACAAGGCTCATCAACATTTTGATCAAAGACATAAGATTTGATCGGCTCATCAAACCTTATATTCCAAGACCTCGAGACTTGTGTCAGTCCATAACTAGACTTTTTAAGCCGACAAACTCTTTGCTCTTGGCCTTGGGCAATGAACCCCTAGGGCTGGTCTGTTAGGATTTTTGTCCTAATCTCGTGTTTGTAATATATTGTTTGAAATTAATAAGAGTTATTTATTTCATCACTTTGTGTCTCGCAATATTTATAAACTTTTTCCAATAAACTAAGCTCCAGGGTAATTGAATTTATGATAGAACTAGAACTTGAACGGTGTGTAGTGGACACACAGGGAGGATCACGTTCGAGTTAATGACCCGAGCAGTCTACGATATATGGATAGGGTTGAGACCTAATCCGATACGCTCGTGGATGCGGATGCGGCCCGCTTTGTATTAGATACGACGAGGTGATCCGACTCGTTCATGTGTGGTTGACATGCGAGTGGGGGCATCCCGTGCAATGAGATTGTACAAGATCGACCGTGAATTATTAGACCTCACGATGTAACACCGCTGTGATGAGACTAATAATTTCGTAGATGACCATTAGTGGCTCGACCGAATCCCGAGCGTGTTATGGACTCATATCTGCGAGGGTCTTTTCTTTGACTAGTACAGGTGAGGGTGGTCACATTCACTCGCCCAATATGCCTATCTTCTCAGGGACAGAACTAAGTAGGGAGCTGGGAACTTAACTACGCGAGATGGAATTCACTCATTCCCGCTTTAGGGGAAACTAGAGGGTTTTTCCCTTAAGTCTTGTCTCCGGGCTTGGACAACGGCGCGCCCACCTTCTCACCGGCCGAGAAGGGTGTTGTGTATGGTTGGACCATCACAATATGTTGTTCATTAGAGGAGCAGTGGGGACTTAAGGAACAAGAGGTAGACACAGGGGTAAAACGGTAATTTGACCCAGTCGTGTCTACGAACAACCTGTGAAGGGTCGACTCATGGGTATTGGTTATATCAGTGGACACGTAATATTTTGCACTGACGGGAGTGCAGCTACGGGCCATAGTGGAGTGTCACCGTAGCTAATGAATGTTGGTTAACCGGGTCAAAGAGTTTGGCAGGTTAATCTCGGATCATTGGAGCCCGTCACTGTAGGTCCATTAGGTCCCTCGGTTGGCTCCATCTGGATTTAAGAAGGGATAAAGTTTTGGTATGAAATTGAAGTGTTCAATTTCACCTTAAGGGCATTCATGTCATTTATATGAGATATGAATGATATAATATATAGTTTAATGTGAATGAGATTCATAATAAACTATAGGTTAGCCTAATTGTTGAATTAAGGCTAATTGGAGAATTTGATTGAGAGAAATTAAATTGGATGTGATTCAATTTAATAAATCCACAATTATTGCAAATGAGATTTGCAATATGAAATATGAGATATCTTATATTATGTAGTTATGCAAATGAGATTTGCATAACCTATGGTTGTGGTAAAGTGGTAAATATGTGGACATTTTAACTCCACTAATCCCACTATATAAACCCTTCTTTCAAGAAGAATGGTGATTAATTCTCTCATTTTTTTAGTTTTACACAAAAGGAGTAGAGAAACTCTCTCTATTCTCTCTCAAAATTCTCCTCCCTTTTGCAAAACCAAAAGGTTCCCACAAGCCTCCTTTCTCCTAAAGAGAACAACCGAGAAGGCTTCTTGGTAGTGTTTTGACTCTCAATCGTTGGAGGAAATCGTTGTGTACGAGGAGCACGAAGAGTTCGTGGATTTGAAGAAGATATTGTGAAGAAAGTCTTCAACAAGTAAGTAAAATCCTTTCTTACTGTTTTTCTTCTTCTTAATTGCATGTTTAGCCTAGATCTATATTTTAGATCAATTTTAACAAAGACGGTTTGCGTAATTGATACACCGACGATTCAATCGTCTTCTGCTGCACGGGATTTTCATTCCCTTCAATTGGTATCAGAGCTATTCCGATGGTTTTTTAATTATGCACTGTTTTGTTAAAATTTGGTGGGTATTTTACCATTATTCATGAGATGAATGTTTTGGTTTGCATAATGGATGTTTCGGTTTTTGGCACTTTTAGATTTATTTTCTGTTTGATGAGATCAAATGTAAAGGGTCCATGTTTTTTTTGGGCATTTTAGAAAATAAATCGAGTCTGTAAGTCCGCGTCGTTCGTGACAAGAGTTGTCGTGAAGAAATCGGAGCAAAAACGGGCGTTTTCGGTGAAAAACAGCAAAAGAGGTGTTGCTGGAAGTTCATCAGCGTTGCGATGCTGTTTTTTAGCGTTGTGACGCTAGCGGTGGCGTTGCAACACCACGGCGTTGAGAACGTTGGGCGCGACGCTATACATATTAGCGTTGCAACGCAATAACAACGTTGCAACGCCGTGGCGTAGTGTTGTGTGGAGCGTGGATTTCTTGGGATGTGCGGTCGTGTGCAGCGGTTTGATTCCCAGCTTTTGCTACTACCGTTTTTCTTTCGTTTTATTTATTTATTTTCATAAAATGTATTTTATTTATTTTAATTTAATTATTTTATTAAATAATATTAATATAATTGTTATATTAATGTTATTTAATTAAATAATTGCCCCTAGGTGCCAAAAATCGGTCCATTTTTGCTATTTAATTATTTTATGCATGAGATGTATATTTTAATTAATTTCTATATGCATTATGTATGTCATATAGATTTAAAATCTCACCTTAGGTTAAACATTTCATGCATCATTTTTTTATATTATAAGAGTTATAATATATAGTATGCATGATAGAATTATATTATAAGAGTTATAATATAATGTTTGCATGTTTTAATTTAATTAAATATAAGTGTTATATTTTTAAATTAAAAGCATGCTCATGCATTTAATTCATGTGATGAATTATATTATGTTATAGTATATAGTATTATTCATGTGATGGATGATCAAGCACTATAACATAGAAATGCATACAACCTAAGTTAATTATTAGTTTTAAAGTGTTTAGAACTTGAATAATTAGACTTAGGTTTTCTAATTTTCTAATGAGATTAGAAATTTAGGAAAACAAATATGACCTTTGAATGGAGACTGATAAGTAACTCTGTCTAAGGAAGGTTTTGTCTAAGGCTGGGGTATTTAAGTTGACGCTTGCGGAACACCCCTACCTGGACCCCGACCTGGGAGTGAATTCGGTCCGGAGATTCTTAGGTTATATTCTCGTGAGTGCCGTTAATTAAGTGTTAATTAATTTACTCACATAGACCTAAGTTAATAATGTGATTATAAACTTAGGTTAATACCATATAAGAGTTATATTGGTAGACTTAGGTAAATTTTAGCCGGTTTATCTAGGTCAATCCCTAACAAAAATTAAAGTGCTGAGTGGGAGGAAATAAAGTGTATGAGATACATTTGAATTTCCAACCACAAATCTCCTTTAAAGTCCGCACCATGAGATCTATACTCGGCCTCGTGGCGCAAATGGGAGCGTCCCCCTTCGGATGGCATTTGTATAGGTCAATATCATCGTTGATGGAGAGAGTACCTATAGTGAGTGGGAGCAGGACTTGTGAAAACGAGACCCATGGTCTCTTCTTTCGATTCACACCGTGGCGTCCTGATCCGCCTCGCTAGTTTGGCTCATGCTGCATAATCCCTTCGGAGGGCTTGATCATGGGAGTCGGAACACCGTGAATTCCCGAAAGGGATATAGTTTCCTGGTTGGTTTTCCTTCTTGGTTCACCCTTCGGTGGCTATTGTTTGGACGGATGCTTGGAAATTTAAAGATTGAGGGTGACACTCACAGAATTTGTTAAGTGTTAATGAATTTGACCGAACAATGGTAATTGGACGCCTAATGGAATAAGAGTTATTCTGGGATTAGGTCCGATCGAGAAAGTCTCGCCCTAGAGGAGGAGTGTTCTGCTCACCCTTCTGTGATGTCATTCTAAACCTTTAGGGTATCATTGCAAAATTTTGATTGACCTAGGGATCATGAAACAAATTTTGCTAAAACTTGATTGAATTTCAAAAGTTTTTTGCGAGACTAATACAAAGGTTTTCTTGTTTTTCAGCTAAAATGTCTAGTGCAATAATAACTTTACTCGCTTCGGACAAATTAGTGGGAGATAACTATCAAAGTTGGAAAAACAACATAAATACAATTTTGGTACAAGACGACATTAAGTTCGTGTTACACGAGGAGTGTCCTCGATCTGTCGGGCTCGATAAATCGTCGCGAAGTGTTCGCGATGCGTCACGATCGATGGATCAGGGGCCAATGAAAAGGCCAAGGTCTATATTATTGCCAGCATGTCTGATGTCTTGGCAAAGAAGCACGAGCTGATGGTTTCCGCTAAGGAGATCATGGAGTCTCTGCAGGAAATGTTTGGACAGCAGTCCTTTCAGGTCCGGCATGACTCGCTCAAATACGTTTTCAACGCACGGATGAAAGAAGGGTCGTCTGTCCGTGAACACGTTCTAGACATGATGACCCACTTCCATCTGGCCGAGATGAACGGGGCTTCGATCGATGAGTCGAGCCAGGTCAGTTTTATTTTGGAGACTCTTCCGAAGAGTTTCCTTGCTTTAGTAGCAATCTTTGTTATGAACAAAATTAGCTACACACTGACAACCCTCCTCAATGAGCTACAGAATTTCCAATCCTTGCATAGGGTCAGGGAATCTGAGGCAAATGTTGCCTACAGGTCTTATCACAGGGGTTCGACCTCTAGGACGAAACCTGTTGCTCCTTCACGCCCGAAAGGGAAGAAGAGGATCAAGAGGGGTAAAATCGACTGCGTCTTTGCCCCACAAGGGCAAGAAGGTCAAGGAGGTTGCAGAGAAAGGAAAGTGTTTCCACTGCAATGGGGGCGGTCACTGGAAGAGAAACTGTCCCAAATTCCTTGCCGAGAAGAAGAATCAAGGTAAATGTGATTTACTTGTGGATCAAACTCGCTTAGTGGAGAGTAGTGACTCTTGCTCGATATATCGGATTCGCGCCACTAACCACGTTTCTTCTTTTGTGATTGATTCTCGCGCACCACGCGAGAGGTGAGGTGACTCTACGGGTTGGATCAGGGAGCTTGTCTCTCGCTGCGTGATCGACACAGTGAAGCTAAGCTTTGGCAAGAAGTACTTATTGTTGGACAATTTGTACATAGTTCCAGGGTTTACTAGAAACCTTGTTTCAATTTCCTGTCTTATTGAACAATGTATTTCAGTTTCTTTTGAATCGAATAAAGCGTTTATTTCTTTCAAAGGGAATGTGATTTGTTCAGCTTCGATGGAAAATAATCTGTATATTTTGAAACCCAATTCGGTCAAAAGTGTTTTGAATACTGAATTATTTAAAACTGCAGAAACACGAACTAAGAAAGCGAAAGTTTCTCCAAAAGAAAATGCCCACCTTTGGCATCTTCGGTTAGGCCACATTAATCTCAATAGGATTGAGAAACTAGTGAAGAGTGGACTTCTAAACGAGTTGGAAGAAAACTCTTTCTGGGTGTGTGTGAGTCATGCCTTGAGGGCAAAATGACCAAACGTCCTTTTTAGTGGAAAAGGATATAGAGCCAAAGAGCCTCTTGAGTTAGTGCATTCTGACCTCTGTGGTCCGATGAATGTTAAAGCTCGAGGCGGATATGAGTACTTTGTGTCTTTCATAGACGACTACTCTAGATTTGGGTACATTTACCTAATGCATAAGAAGTCTGAAACTCTTGAAAAGTTCAAAGAGTACAAGACTGAGGTTGAGAACCTCTTAGGTAAATCGCTTAAAACACTTCGATCGGATCGGGGTGGAGAGTATATGGACACTGAATTCCAGGACTATATGATAGAACACGGAATTACGTCCCAACTCTCAGCGCCTGGTATGCCATAGAAAAATGGTGTATCGGAGAGGAGAAACAGAACCTTGTTGGACATGGTTCGGTCGATGATGAGCTATGCTCGTCTCCCTGATTCTTTTTGGGGGTACGCAGTGGAGACTGCGGTTTATATTTTGAAGAACGTTCCCTCGAAGAGTGTTTGTGAAACACCTTTCGAGCTCTGGAGTGGTCGTAAAGGCAGTTTACATCACTTCAGGATTTGGGGATGCCCGACCCATGTGTTGGTGTCAAACCCGAAAAAGTTGGAACCCCGTTCGAAATTGGCATAGTAGGCCCGACATCTGTTATGCAGTAGGAATTGTCAGTAGATATCAGTCCAATCCAGGATTAGATCACTGGACAGCCATAAAGGCAATCCTCAAGTATCTTAGGAGAACGAGGAACTACAGCTTAGTGTATGGGAGTGGGGATTTGATCCTTACGGGATACACAGATTCTGATTTTCAGACCGATAAGGATTCTAGGAAATCCACTTCGGGTCAACCTTCATTTCGAATGGAGGAGGCTGTAGTATGGCGAAGCATCAAGCAGGGATGCATCGCTGATTCCACTATGGAAGCGGAGTATGTTGCGGCTTGTGAAGCTGCAAAGGAAGTTGTTTGGCTTAGGAAGTTCATGACAGATTTGGAAGTTGTTCCTAACATGAACTTTCCCATCACACTGTTCTGTGATAACAGTGGTGCAGTAGCCAACTCACTTGGGCCTCGGAGCCATAAGAGAGGTAAACACATTGAGCGCAAGTATCATCTGATACGGGAGATTGTGCACCGCGGAGACGTGACGGTCACGCAGATAGCATCGGAGCACAACGTAGCTGATCCATTTACAAAGCCCCTCACGGCTAAAGTGTTTGAGGGTCACCTAGAGAGTCTAGGTCTTCGAGAGCTTCCTGACTAGGGCAAGTGGGAGATGTGTAAACGGGTATTCAATGCCCTAGTTTATTGTATTATTTCGTTGTAATTTATGTACATTTCTGAAATGTATATTCTCCACTAGCTTAGTCCAAGTGGGAGTTGTTAGGATTTTTGTCCTAATCTCGTGTTTGTAATATATTGTTTGAAATTAATAAAAGTTATTTATTTCATCACTTTGTGCCTCGCAATATTTATAAACTTTTTCCAATAAACTAAGCTCCAGGGTCATTGAATTTATGAGAGAACTAGAACTTGAACGGTGTGTAGTGGACACAGGGGAGGATCACGTTCGAGTTAATGACCCGAATCGCTTCATATATGGATAGGGTTGGAGACCTAATCCTGGATACGCTGTGGATGCGACCCGCTTTGTATTAGATACAGACGAGGTGATCTGACTCGTTCATGTGGTTGACATGCGAGTGGGGGCATCCTGTGCAATGAGATTGTACAAGACCGGGACCGTGAATTATTCGACCTCACGATGTAACACCGCTGTGATGAGACTAATAATTTCGTAGATGACCATTAGTGACTCGACCTGAATCCTGAGCGTGTTATGGACTCCTGTCTTCAAGGGTCTGTTCTTTGACTAGTACGGGTGAGGGTGGTCACAGTCACTCGCCCAATATGCTTATCTTCTCAGGGATAGAACTAAGTAGGGAGCTGGGAACTTAACTACGCGAGATGGAATTCACTCGTTCCGGCTTTAGGGAAACTAGAGGGTTGTTCCTTTAAGTCTTTGTCTCCGGGCTTAGACAACGCGCCCACCTTCTCACCGCCCGAGAAGGGTGTTGTGTATGGTTGGACCATCACAATATGTTGTTCATTAGAGGAGCAAAGGGGGACTTAAGGAACAAGAGGTAGACACAGGGGTAAACGGTAATTTGACCCACCCGTGTCTCACGAACAACTGTGAAGGGTCGACTCATGGGTATTGGTTATATCGGTGGACACGTAATATTCTCGCGACCGACGGAGTGCGCCACGGGCTATAGTGGAGTGTCACCGTAGCTAATGAATGTTGGTTAACCGGGTCAAAGAGTTTGGCAGGTTAATCTCGGATCATTGGAGCCCGTCACTGTAGGTCCATTAGGTCTCTCGGTTTGCATCTGGATTTAAGAAGGGATAAAGTTTTGGTATGAAATTGAAGTGTTCAATTTCACCTTAAGGGCATTTATGTCATTTATATGAGATATGAATGATATAATATATAGTTTAATGTGAATGAGATTCATAATAAACTATAGGTTAGTCTAATTGTTGAATTAAGGCTAATTGGAGAATTTGATTGAGAGAAGTTAAATTGGATGTGATTCAATTTAATAAATCCACAATTATTTCAAATGAGATTTGCAATATGAGATATGAGATATCTTATATTATGTAGTTATGCAAATGAGATTTGCATAACCTATGGTTGTGGTAAAGTGGTAAATATGTGGACATTTTAACTCCACTAATCCCACTATATAAACCCTTCTTTCAAGAAGGATGGTGATTAATTCTCTCATTTTTTTAGTTTTACAGAAAAGGAGTAGAGAAACTCTCTCTATTCTCTCTCAAAATTCTCCTCCCTTTTCCAAAACCAAAAGGTTCCCACAAGCCTCCTTTCTCCTAAAGAGAACAACCGAGAAGGCTTCTTGGTAGTATTTTGACTCTCAATCGTTGGAGGAAATCGTTGTGTACGAGGAGCACGAAGAGTTCGTGGATTTGAAGAAGATATTGTGAAGAAAGTCTTCAACAAGTAAGTAAAATCCTTTCTTACTGTTTTTCTTCTTCTTAATTGCATGTTTAGCCTAGATCTATGTTTTAGATCAATTTTAACAAAGATGGTTTGCGTAATTGATACACCGACGATTCAATCGTCTTCCGCTGCACGGGATTTTCATTCCCTTCATGGTCCATGTAAATGGTCTCGTCAAGGTTGCCATTCAGAAAAGCGGTCTTGACATCCATCTGCCATACCTCATAGTCATAATATGCGGCAATGACCAGAAGAATTCTAATCGACTTTACCATGGCAACAGGTGAAAAGGTTTCCTCATAGTCAACCCCTTCCACCTGGGTAAAACCCTTTGCCACTAGTCGAGCTTTGAAGGTCTGCACCTTCCCATCTACACCACGTTTACGCTTGTCGATCCACTTGCAACCAATAGGTTTAACCCCATCCGGTTGGTCCACAAGCTCCCAGACGGAATTGAAGTACATCGACTCCATTTCCTGGTCCGTAGCTTTAATCCATTCGTCTTTGTCAACGTCAGCCATTGCCTGATCATAGGTCAATGGATCCTCACAGTCATCATCAGGGGTGACGACTTGGGTTTCAGATAAACCTATGTAACGTTCAGGCTGTCTTACAGCCCTCCCACTACGTCGAGGCATTCACAACTCTTGGAAACGGACTTGACTAGACGAGCTAGGATCAACAACACTTGTTGACGTACTAGCACCATCAGCAACTCTTGCTGATGAACTGTCCATTTCATTTAACACAATCTTACTCCTTGGTAAGTGATACCTGATGTGGTCTTCCTCAAGGAAAGTGGCGTTTGTCGACACAAGCACCCTATTATCCTTAGGATGGTAAAAGTAACCACCTCTAGTCTCTTTTGGGTAACCTAAAAAGAGGCACAACTTTGAACGGGGTTCCAACATCTTCGGGTTTGACACCAACACATGGGTCGGGCATCCCCAAATTCTGAAATGACGTAAACTGATTTTACGACCATGGCAGAGTTCGAAAGGTGTTCACAAACACTTTTCGACGGAATTGTATTCAAAATGTAAACTGCAGTCTCCACTGCGTAACCCCAAAAAGAATCAGGGAGACGAGCATAGCTCATCATCGACCGAACCATGTCTAACAAGGTTATGTTTCTCCTCTCCGATACACCATTCTGCTGTGGCATACCAGGTGCTGAGAGTTGGGACGTAATTCCATGTTCTATCATATAGTCCTGGAATTCAGTGTCCATATACTCTCCACCTCGATCCGATCGAAGTGTTTTAATCGATTTACCTAACAGGTTCTCAACCTCAGTCTTGAACTCCTTGAACTTTTAAAGTGTTTCAGACTTTCTATGCATTAGGTAAATGTACCCATACCTCGAATAGTCATCTATGCAAGATACGAAGTATTCGTAACCTCCTCGTGCTTTAACATTCATCGGACCACAGAGGTCAGAATGTATAAGCTCAAGGGGCTCCTTGGCTCTATATCCTTTTCCACTAAAAGGACGTTTGGTTATTTTGCCTTCAAGGCATGACTCACATACCGGTAAAGAGTTTTCTTCCAACTCGCTTAGAAGTCCAGTCTTCACTAGTCTCTCAATCCTATTGAGATTAATGTGGCCTAACCGAAGATGCCAAAGATGGGCACTTTCTTTTGGAGAAACTTTTAATCTCTTAGTTTGCGTTTCAGCTGTTTTAAACAATTCGGTGTTCAAAACACTTTTGACCGAATTAGGGTTCAAAACTTATAAATTGTTCTCAAGCGAAGCAGAACAAATCAAATTTCCATTTCGAGAAATAAACGCTTTATTGCTCTTGAAAGAAATGGAAATATTTTGTTCTAATAGGCAGGAAATAGAAAATAGGTTTCTCGTAAACCCAGGAACTATGTACATATTATCCAATAATAAGTACTTCCTACCAAAGAACAGCTTCAGCGTTTCTATTGTTGCAGCTGAGACAACTTCTCCGTATCCAACCCTGAGTGTTATGTCACCCTCTTGCAACCGCTGCCAGGAACATAATCCTTAAAAAGAAGAGCAAATGTGGTTAGTGGCGCCTGAATCCAATATCCAAGCAGAGTCATAACTCTCCACTAAACAAGTTTCTGTGACAAGTAAATCACATTTACCTGTCATCTTCTTTTCATCAAGGAATTTGGAACAACTCCTTTTCAGGTGTCCGTCCCTGTTGCAGTAGAAACACTTTCTGGCAACATCCTTGATTTCTTTGCCTTTTAGGGCGGTAGCGCGGTCAACACTAACTTTCTTCAACTTCTCCTTCTTCCCCTTAGGGCCTGAAGAGTCTACAAACTTTATCCCGGTGCAGGTCGCACTGTGTGAAAGGTCTTAAGGCAACACTTGCCTCGCCTTCCCCATCCCTAGTTTGCACCGAGGACTGGAAGGTTTGTAGATTGTTGAATAGGACTGTTGAACCGGGCACCTGAGGACCCTCCCAAGTGAGCGCGAACTCTTGGTCGTCATTTACCAAAATCGTGTCTATATTATTTTTCCACGAAATACTATCGCCGACTAACTTAACGGAAGCTAAAGGGGCGTTAAAAGCGTTTGACATTTTTGTTGCTGAAATAAAATGAAAAACTTTGTATTAGTCTCGCAAAAACTTTTGAAAATCCAATCGGGTTTTAGCAAATTTTTATCCTATGATCCCTAGGTCATTTAAAAATTTGCAATGATACCCTAAAGGTTTAGAATGACCGCCACCATAGGGTAGACAAACCCACTCTTCCTTTAGGACGAGACTTTCTCGACCAGACCCTAATACAAGAATAACTCTTATTCCATTAGGCATCCAGTTACCATTTTTCGGTCAGAATCCATTAACTCTTAATGAATTCTGTGAGTGTCACCCTCAATCTTTAAATATTCAAGTATCCGTCCAAACAATAGCCGTCGTAGAGAGGACTAAGAAGGAAAACCAACAAGAAAATCCTATCCCTTTGGGGAATTCACGGTATTCCGACTCCCATGATCAAGGCCCTCCGTAAGGATTGTCTGGTCCAGGCCAAACTAGCAGGCGGATCATAGGCGTCTTACGGTGTGAATCGAAAGAAGAGACCGTGGGTCCCATTTTCACAGATCCCGCTCCCACTCATTATAAGTACTCTCTCCATTCACGTTGATATTGACCCATACAAATGCCACCCGTAGGGGAACGCTCCCATTTGCACCACGAGCTCGAGCATGGATCTCACGGTGTGAACTTAACGGAGATTTGTGGATGGAAAATTAAATGTATCTCATACACTTTATTTCCTCCCACTCAACACTTTAAAATAATCGGGATTGACCTAGATAAACCGGCTAAAATTTACCTAAGTCTACGAATATAACCCTTATATTGGGTTAGCCTAAGTCTATAATCACATTATTAACTTAGGTCTATGTGAGTAAATTAATTAACTCTTAATTAACGGCACTCACGAGAATATAACCTAAGAATCACCGGACCGAATTCACTCCCAGGTCGGTTTCCGAGTAGGGGTGTTCATGGCGTCAACTTAAATACCCACCTTAGACAAAACCTTCCTTAGACAGAGTTACTTATCAATCTCCATTCAAAGGTCATATTTGATTTCCTAGTTCTAATCTTCTTAGAACTAGAAAACCTAAGTCTAATTATTCAAGTTCTAAACCATTTAAAACTAATAATTAACTTAGGTTACATGCATTTCTATGTTATAGTGCTTGATCGATCATCACATGAATAATACTATACTATAACATACATTCATCACATGAATTAAATGCATGAGCATGCCTTTAATTTAAAAATATAACACTTATATTAAATAAATTAAATCATGCAAACATTATATTATAACTCTTATAATATAATCCTATCATGCATAATATATATTATAACTCTTATAATATAATATGATGCATGAAATGTTTAACCTAAGGTGAAATTTTAAATCTATATGGCATACTCTATGCACATAGAAATAATTAAATCATACATCTCATGCATAAAATAATTAAATAGCAATATTGGATCGAATTTTGGCACCCTAGGGACATAAAATTAAATTAATTAACATTAATATAACATTTATATTAATATTAATTAAAATAATTAAATAAAATACATTTATAAAAACAAATTTACAAATAAATAAAATGCCAGTTGCACAACCCCAAGCTCGAACCGCCGACAACGATGCACGCCGAAGAAAATTTCGCGCTCCACGCACCACTACGCCACGGCGTTGCAACATCGTTATGAGTTGCAACGCTGTAATGTATAGCATCGCGCCCAGCATTCTCAACGTTGTGGCGCTTAACGCCGCGACCGCAGCGAGCCTCTTCTCCAAGAAGATGGATGGTGTTGCAACGCTGATGAACTTCAAAGAAAAACTTTTTTTGCTTTTTCACCGAAATCGTTCGTTTTTGCTCCGTTTTCTTCACGACAACTCTTGCCACGAACGACACGGACTTACAGACTCCATTTACATTAAAAAAGACCCAAAACAACGGGCTCTTACATTGATCTCATCAACTTTAATGTAAATATAAAAAGTACCAAAAACCGAAAACATCCAAAATTGCAAACCAACATTCATCTCATGAAAATTAATGCTACCCACCTAATTTTAAGAATTCATAGAATACACAACGAAGAGCAACAACCTGGCTCTGATACCACTTGAAGGGATTTTGAATTCCGCAATGAAGACGTTGTGAAACGTCGTTGATCCGCTTGTAAAACGTGTCTTAAAATTGAATCTATCTCATAGATCCTAGGCTAAGCATGCAAATAAGAGAAGAAAACAGTAAGGAATTATAAGATACTTACTTGTTGAAGAACTCGTCTTCAACGCTTTTCTCCTCCGGTCACGATCTCTCTCGATCCAACGATCTCCTCGAACACGAACCTCGATCAGAACACGGAGACACCTCAAAAGGGTCTTCTCGGTTGTTCTCGGGAGGTTGAGGGAGAGTAGGTGAGACTCCCTTTGGATTTGGGTGAGGAGAAGTTTAAAGAGAATTGAGAGAGAATGAGAGAAAGTCTTTTTGCTCTCTTTGGATGAAAATCCAAAAAATGGCAAATGGCACACCAAAGGCTTCTTGCAAAGCCTTTAAATACTATTGTGTGATGGAGTTAAAACCTCCACCAAATCACAATTTTACAACAGCCATATAATATACAAATCACATTTGCATATTATATAATATAAGGTATCTCATACCTTATTATACAAATCTCATTTGCATAAATGTGGAATTATAAATTGAATCACATTCAATTTAATTTCTCTCAATTCAATTTCTCCAAATAGCACTAATTAATCAATTAGGCTATACTATAGTTTATTATGAATCTCATTCACATCAAACTATATATTATGTCATCTATATCTCATATAAATGACATAAATACCCAAATAATGAATTTGAACACTTCAAATTCACACTAAACTGTAAACCCTCAATTTGTCCAATTTGAGCAAACCGAGGGACCTAATGGACCTACACGTGACGAGCTCCAATAATCCGAGACTAACCTGTCAAACTCTTTGACCCGGTTATTCAACATTCATAAGCTACGGTAACACTCAAGTAAAGTCGTAGTTGCACTCTCATCACTGTAGGACAAGTTGTGTCCATCGATATAACCAATACCCATGAGTCGACCCTTGACAGGTTGTTCGTAGTCACAGCTGGGTCAAATTACCGTTTTACCCCTGTGTCTACCTCTTGCTCCTTAAGTCCCACTGCTCCTCTAATGATCAACTACGTTGCATGGTCCAACCATAAACAACAACCCTCTCAGGCCAATGAGAGAGTAGGGCCCCGTTGTTCAAGCCCTGGAGACAACACTTAAGGGAACAACCCCTCTACTTTCCCTAAAGTCGGGAACAAGTGAATTCCTTCTTGCGTAGTCAAGTTCCCAGCTCTCCACGTGTTCCTGCCCCTGCGAAGATAGGCATATTGGGCGAGCAACAGTGGCCACCATCTCCCGTACTAGTCAAAGGATAGACCCACGCTGACAGGAGTCCGTAACACGCTCAGGATTAAGGTCGAGTCACTAATGGTCATCTATGATTTTATTAGCTCTATACTATTAACGGTGTTACATCAGTAAGTCTAATAATTCACGGTCTGGTCTTGTACAATCTCATTGCACAGGATGCCCTCACTCCCA
Organism: Trichosanthes cucumerina; assembly: GCA_036507285.1. Lineage (NCBI taxonomy): Eukaryota > Viridiplantae > Streptophyta > Magnoliopsida > Cucurbitales > Cucurbitaceae > Trichosanthes > Trichosanthes cucumerina. The sequence goes on from CM071841.1 coordinate 22,916,012, forward strand.
TGTCAACCACATGAACGAGTCAGGTCACCTCGTTTGTATCTAATACAAAGCGGGTCGCATCCACAGTGTATCCAGGATTAAGTCTCCAACCCTATCCATATATTGTAGACCGTTCGGGTCATTAACTCGAACGTCATCCTCCCTGTGTGTCCACTACACACCGTTCAAGTTCTTAGTTCTCTCATAATGCAATGACCCTGGAGCTTAGTTTATTGGATTAAGTTTATGAAAAATGCAAGACACAAAGTTTAAATAAATAACTCTTATTTATTACACAATGTTGAAATAAGTAACTCTTATTCCTTTACAACTTGGAATATTACAAACTACACGAGATGAGGACATACATCCCAACAAGAAGTCCATTATTTATTAATGTGACCCAATCTTAGATGCCAAAGATGAGCATTTTCTTTAGGAGAAATTTTACGTTTCTTAGTTTGTGTGTTTGCAGTTTTAAATAATTAAGTGTTCAAAACAATTTTGACTGAATTAGGCCTTAAAACATACAACCCATTTTCTAATGAAGCTCAATATATTTCCACACCTTTCTTCAAAATAAACGTTTTATTCATTGAGAAAGAAACAAAAATACATTATTCTATGAGGCAAGAAATTGAAATAAGGGTTCTAGTAAACCCTAGTATCACTAATATATTGTCCAACAACATATATTTCTTGCTAAAATAAAGCTTCATCGTGCCAACTGCTACAGCTGAGACGACTTCTCCATTTCCAACTCGGAGTGTTATCTCACCTTTCTGTAGCTGCTGCCAGAAATCAATTCCCTGAAAAGAAGAGCAAACATGATTAGTGGCGCCTAAATCAAGTATCCAAGCAATTTTATCATTATCCACTAAACAAGCTTCTAGGCAAAGTAAATCATATTTACCTTCCTTTTTCTTTTCTGCAATGTACTTCGGACAGTTCCGTTTTTAATGTCCGTCTTCATTGCAGTGGAAACACTTTCCTTTATCAGCAACTTCTTTGACTTTCTTGCCCTTCTGGGCGGCAGATTTGTCAGCTTGTTTCCCTTTACCAACCTTCTTCATGTTCTTCTTCTTTCCTTTCATGTTAGAAGAAGATGAAGGCATTGTTTTTGTCCTAGAGGTCGAACCTCTGTGATAACTTCTACTGGCAACATTTGCCTCACCTTTCGATCCCTTAATTTTCATCAACGATTGAAAGGTCTGGAGTTCATTCAGAAGGGAGGTAAGGTTAAAAGTAAGCTTGTTCATAACAACATTACTTCTAAACTGCAGGAAACTATCCGGAAGGGTTTCGAAATGAAGTCGACTGCTCGACTCATCGATGGAAGCACCATTCGACTCCGCGATGTTAAAGTACACCATCATATCCAGGACATGATCTCGAACAGATGTACCCTCTGGCATCTTTGAGTTAAATATGTACTTTAGGGCATTGTGTCGGGCCTGTGTGGATTGTTGTCCAAACATACCTTGCACAAAATTCATGATTTCCTTGGCGGTTATCATGCCCTCATGCTTCTTGGCTAATATGTCAGACATACTTGCCAGCATGTAGACCTTGGCCTTATCATTGGCCTTATTCATCGATCATATGCATCACGAACATTTCGTGACGCATTCGAGCTTGGCACCTGAGGACACTCCTGAGTTAGCACAAACTTCAGATCATCCACTACCAATATAGTGTTGAGTTTGTTTTTCCAAGTCATCATATTCTCTCCGGTTAAGTTTTCCGCACCCAATAAGGAAATAATTGAGCTAGACATTTTTGCTAAAAAATTTACAAACGAACTTGTATGAGTTTCTTGCTACAACACTAATCCAATCATGTTTTAGCTAATTATCAAATGATTCCTAGGCCATTTATAATTTGCAATGATACTCCAAAGGCTTAGAATGTATTGACACCGAAGGGTAATAAAAAACATTTCTCCTCTGGATCAAGACACTCTTTACTAAAACCTAATGCCAGAATAACTCTTATTCATATAGGCTTTAGTTACCATTTTTCGGTCAGAATACATACACAACTTATGTACCCTGTGAGTGTAACTCTTCGTCATTAGATCCCAGAGTCTCCATCCAATAAAATCTGCCGAAGGAAGGACTAGATTGAAAAAGCATTTAAGAAATCTTTATCCCTTTCGTGTGTCTCACTGCTTTTGATCCCCTATGATCAAGCCCTCCGAAGGGATTGTTGTTCTAGGCCAAACTAGCAGGTTGACCATAGTGGTATAACGATGTAAACCGAAAAAAGAGACCGTAGGTTTTGTTTTCACTAAACCGACTCCCACTCACTATAAGTACCCTCTCCATTCACCTTGATATTGACTCATACAAACACCATCCGAAGGGGGACGCTCCCGTTTGCGCCATGAGGCCAAGTATGAGTCTCACGGTGTGAATTTTCCGGAGCTAACGTGTTGGGATTTTTGTCCTAATCTCGTGTTTGTAATATATGGTTTGAAATTAATAAGAGTTATTTATTTCATCACTTTGTGTCCCACAATATTTATAAACTTTTCCAATAAACTAAGCTTGGGGTCATTGAATTTATGAGAGAACTATAACTTGAACGGTGTGTAGTGGACACACAAGGAGGATCACGTTCGAGTTAATGACCCGAACGGTCTAAAGTATATGAATAGGGTTGGAGACCAAATCCTGGATACACTGTGGATGCGACCCGCTTTATATTAGATACAAACGAGGTGATCTGACTCGTTCATGTGGTTGACATGCGTGTGGGGGCATCCTGTGCAATGAGATTGTACAAGATCGGACCGTGAATTATTAGACCTACTGATGTAACACTGTTGACATTAAGGACTAATAACTTCGTAGATGACCATTAGTGACTCGACACAATCTCACGAGCGTGTTACGGACTCCTGCAATGAGCGGTCCGTTCTTTGACTAGTATGGGTGAGGGTGGTCACGATTACTCGCCCAATATGCCTATCTTCTCGTGTGACGTAACCAAGTAGGAGTCGGGAACTTAACTACGCGAGATGGAATTCACTTGTTCCCGCCTTTAGGGAAACTAGAGGGGTTGTTCCCTTAAGTGCTGTCTCCAGGGCTTGGACAACGGGCGCCCACATTCTCACTGGCTCGAGAAGCGTGTTGTGTATTGTTGGACCATCACAATATGTTTTTCATTAGAGGAGCAGTGGGGACTTAAGGAATAAGAGGTACACACAGGGGTAGGTAATTTGACCCAACCGTGTCTACGAACAACCTGTGAAGGTTCGACTCATGGACATTGGTTATATCAGTGGACACGTAATATTCTACATTGACGGGAGTGCAGCTACGGGCTATAGTGGAGTGTTACCGGTAGCTAATGAATGTTGATAACCGGGTCAAAGAGTTTGACAGGTTAATCTCGGATCGTTGGAGCTCATCATCAGAGGTCCATTAGGTCCCCGGTTGGCTCCACATGGGTTAAAAGAAGGGTTATTGTTTTGGTATGAAATTGAAGTGTTCAATTTCACTATAAGGGCATTTATGTCATTTATATGAGATATGAATGATATAATATATAGTTTAATATGAATGAGATTCATAATAAACTATAGGTTAGTCTAATTGTTGAATTAGGACTAATTGGAGAATTTAATTGAGAGAAATTAAATTGGATGTGATTCAATTTAATTAATCCACAATTGTTGCAAATGAGATTTGTAATATGAGATATGAGATATCTTATATTATGTGGTTATGCAATTGAGATTTGCATAACCTATGGTTTTGGTAAATTGGTAATAATGAGGAGATTTTAACTCCCTCATTCCACTATTTATACCCTTTGCAAGAAGGGTTTGGTGATCTCACTTTTCATTTTTTGTTTTTCACCAAAGAGAAGAAAAGAGAATTCTCTCTACTCTCTCATTTCTCCTCCCTCTCCAAAACTCCTACAAGATCCCACCATCTTTCCTTCTCCAAAAGAGAACAACCGAGAAGATCACTTGGTGGTGTTCAAGATCATTTTGGTGGAAGTTTTTGTTGAGTTCGAGTAGCCCGAAGAGTTCGTGGCCCGAGGAAGAATTTGCAGTGTTTTTCTACAACAAGTAAGTAAAATATATTCTTGCTGTAAATTTTTCTTCTTTAAGCATGATTTGCCTAGATCTAAGTGTTAGATCAATTTTATCAAAACTATGTTGCAAATTGATACCTCAACGATTCAATCGTCTTCCGCTGCATGGGATTCTCATTCCCTTCAATTGGTATCAGAGCCATTTCGATGATTCTTCTTTTATGCACTGTTTTGTTAAAATTAGGTGGGTATTTTGCCATAATTTCATGAGATGATTGCTTGGTTTGCATTATGATTTTTTTCGGTTTTTGGCACTAGATTAGATTTACAATTATGTTGATGAGATCAATGTACGGGCCCGTTGTTTTTGGGCATTTTGTTGTAAATCGAGTTTGCAAGTCCGGGTCGTTCGTAGCAAGAGTTGCTGTGAAGAAATCGGAGCGGAAACAGGCAAAAATCAATGGAAGAACAGCAAAGTGTTTGTTGTTCTGTCGATAGCGTTGGGACGCTGCCCAACGGCGTTTCAACGCTGTTTTTGCAGACGGAGGCCCTGCAGCAGATCGGCGTTGCAACGCCGATGGCGTTGAGAACGCGGCTCAACGTTGTAGGCGACATCGTTGAAACACTGCACGCGTTGAGGGGCAGTTGCTGGCGGTTTTTTCGCGAGAAGTGGGAGGTTTTTTCACATCATGGGCGGTTAGCAGTTGCTGGCGGTTTTTTTTCGCGAGAAGTGGAAGTTTTTTCACATCATAGGCGGTTATTTTCGTAATTTTTTTTATAAATTGTAATTATTTATTTAAGTTAATTATCTTATTAAATAATATTAATATAAATGTTATATTAATATTATTTAATTAAATAATTGCCCATAGGTGCCAAAAACCGGTCCATTTTTGCTATTTAATTATTTTATGCATGAGATGTATATTTTAATTAAATTCTATGTGCATAATGTATGTCATATAGATTTAAAATCCCACCTTAGGTTAAACATTTCATGCATCATATTTATATTATAAGAGTTATAATATATAGTACGCATGATAGGATTATATTATAAGAGTTATAATATAATGTATGCATGTTTTAATTTAATTAAATATAATTGTTATATTTTTTTTATTAAAAGCATACTCATGCATTTAATTCATGTGATGAATGTATGTTATAGTATAGTATTATTCATGTGATGGATGATCAATGACTAGAACATAAAAATGCATGTAACCTAAGTTAATTATTAGATTTAAAGTGTTTAGAACTTGAATAATTAGACTTAGGTTTTCTAATTTTCTAATAAGACTAGAAATTTAGGAAATCAAATATAACATTTGAATGGAGACTGTTAAGTAACTCTGTCTAAGGAAGGTTTTGTCTAAGGCTGGGGTATTTAAGTTGACGCTTGCGAACACCCCTACCGAAACCTACAGGGAGTGAATTCATCTGAGATTCTTAGGTTATATTCTCGTGAGTGCCAGATTAATTAAGTGTTAATTAATTTACTCACATAGACCTAAGTTAATAATGTGATTATAAACTTAGGTTAATACCATATAAGAGTTATATTGGTAGACTTAGGTAAATTTTAGCCAGTTTATCTAGGTCAATCCCTAATAAAAATTAAAGTGTTAAGTGGGAGGAAATATAGTGTATGAGATACATTTGAATTTCCAACAACAAATCTCGTTTAAGTCCGCACCGTGAGATCTATACTCGGCCTCGTGGCGCAAATGTGAGCGTCCCCCTTCGGATGGCATTTGTATAGGTCAATATCATCGTGGATGGAGAGAGTACTTATAGTGAGTGGGAGCGGGACTTGTGAAAACGAGACCCACGGTCTCTTCTTTCGATTCACACCGTGAGACGCCTATGATCTGCCTGCTAGTTTGGCCTGGACCAGACAATCCCTTCGGAGGGCTTGATCATGGGAGTCGGAACACCGTGAATTCCCGAAAGCGATACAGTTTCCTTGTTGGTTTTCCTTCTTGGTTCACCCTTCGGTGGCTATTGTTTGGACGGATACTTGGAAACTTAAAGATTGAGGGTGACACTCACAGAATTCATTAAGTGTTAATGAATTCGACCGAACAGTGGTAATTGGACGCCTAATGGAATAAGAGTTATTCGGGGATTAGGGTCTGATCGAGAAAGTCTCGTCTTAGAAGAGGAGTGTTCTGTTCACCCTTCGGTGGCGATCATTCTAAACCTTTAGGGTATCATTGCAAAATTTTGAATGACCTAGGGATCATGAAACATTTTTGCTAAAACATGATTGGTTTTCAAAAAGTTTTTTGCGAGACTAATACAAAGTTTTTCTTATAATTCAGCTAAAAATGTCTAGCGCTATAATAGCTTTACTCGCTTCAGCACTAGTAGAAAAAAGGGTTTTAATGACGGGCATTGCCCGTCATTAAAGGGTTTTGATGACCGGCGCGCGCCCGTCATCTATGCGAGTGTCATTGTAACATACAATGACGGACGCCTTTTAATGACGGGCAATGCCCGTCATTAAAAGTTGGCCCGTCATTGTAACATGGGTTGGAAACCAGCTTTTAATGACGGTCATTGCCCGTCATAAAAAGTGATTTTCAATGACGGGCAATGCCCGTCATTAAAACTCTTGGATTTTTTTTTAAAAAAAAAACCTATTACCCGTCATTATATCTGTCTAGTTCATAATTTTTAATTATGACAGACAATGCCCGTCATCGTTTTTAGCATAATTTTAATAAAAAAAAAGGTCGTTAATAGCCCGATGGCACCAACAATATTTAATAACTAATTAACTGAAATATTGCAAATATATTAACTTCTATATTGAAACCACACATGAAATCACTATAGAAATTTACAAACATGAAACAAAAACACTTTTATATCCAAAACATACATAAAATCACTCATAACAACATCCAACAAAATTCTTTTTCAACCAAAACAATGCACATAAAAAACTTAACCATAACTCTAAAACATAAACCTTAATTAACCATAAACTCCTATATCACAAACCTACTATATTACAAACCATAAACTCCTATATCACAAACCTTAACCATAACTCATATATCAAAATTAAACCTTAACCATAACTCTAAAACCATAAACTCATACATCACAAACCGTATCCATAACTCTAAAACCATCACAAACCTTAATTAACCATAAACTAGTATATCATAAACCTTAACCATAACTCTAAAATCTAAAACTAACACGACATATCAAGCCAATAAGTAAAAATTTGGCATGACCTCTACGAACATCAACTAACCATAACTCAAAACATTGCAGAACACTTCTTCTATCCAACAAAACATGAAATTCATCCATAAACATCCAACAATCATTCATTTTACAAGAAGAACATAACTTCATTATAAATAATACACATGAGACGATCTCTACATGTCCTTAACACCTATATCACAAAAACAGAAACTTTAAAACTAACACGAAATATCAAGCTAATAAGTAAAAATTTTGGCATGACCTCTCACAGAGCATCATCTAACCATAACTCAAACATTGCAGAACACTTCTATATATCCAGTTTCGTAAAGAATGAGGCCACCCGCTCTCCATATCCAACAAACAAGTATATACATCTAAAAACACATTCATTCATACAAAACATCCAACAAACTCCAATCCCAGTTCGGAAGAATGAGGCCACCCGCCTCTCACATCCAACAAACAAGTATATACATCTAAAAACACATTCATACAAAACATCCAACAAACTCCAATCCCAGTTCGTAAGAATGAGGCCACCCGCCTCTCACAACCAACAAACAAGTATATACATCTAAAAACACAAACTACTAATACACTTGTACTATATACATTATAAACAAGTATATTGTACACCCTAACAAAATGTAGTAAAAATTTCACAAAATTCAGGTATTCACAAATGGCTTACACAAATCTGCCAACAAAATCCGCCCATTCTACTCGAACCTCATCGATTTCTTCTTGTTTGTATGCAGTTTTTGTGTTGAACTATAAAGAAAAATAATATAATAACATTAGACTAATGACATCTAGGGTCGATCACAAATGACATTCGAAATTTATTTGCCGCTGATTGAAGAATAGCATTTTTGGACCTAGGGTCGATCACAACTGACATCTACATAGGAAACACATATTAAATGGCTAAATAAATCTATATATTAAGAAGTTTGTACGGAAAAATACTATTATTCTTACCTCTACAGAATCAAAAATTTTATCTTTCAATTCTTGGGGAACCTCTTTCCAAGTCTTGTAACTTAATGGAATTTGTTGCCTAACACAAACTCCTATGTAACTTTGCATTTGGTTTGCATTATCACCAATACTTTGGCCTTGATTGTTGAATTGGATGACCAAGCGTTCCCCTGTAGTCCTTACGCGTGCCAGACCACGCATAGTAGTGAGACCACGTCGATTAGTATGCCTAGCCTCCATTTGGATCGATACATTCACTTCCTCGTCACTTGATCCACTCATTGTAACAATCTGCCAAAAAAAAATACCATGAACAATATAAGTTATAATAACATATTGAACTCATAAAAATTGCAATAACTAAACAAATGCATACCATATTTAATACATTATTTATCGATCCATATACCCTCACAATCATTTCTAAGATATGTGGATGACATTTCATCGATTTCATGGGTCACGTCAATATTAGGCATTCTTCCATCCATCCCCAATATAAAAGTAAATTTATCTATTTTTAGTAAAAAATTATAGCATAATCAAAGCAAATAAATTAAAATGAGACATCCGATTATGTAAACCAAAAATCAATGCCATAAGTTTTAACTAATTAAAATGAGTTAAGTTTGAGATTCAAATTTTAAATTGGGTAGAAAAATGAAAATTTGAACTTGATAGTAGTAATCAAGAATGAACTTTTAAAGTCATGAGAGAAGTTCCTTCATATGTTTCTTGGGTAGCTTCCACAATACTGAGGCTTTTGAGACTTTTTCAACTACCTAAAGATGGGGTCAACTCCAATTTTCTAATGCCAATTAATATCAGCAACACTTGCATCACATTTTTAATAATGTTTCTAATGCCAATTACCTTCGATCCATAAAAAATGTTTCTAAAGCCATTAATTAAACTAGGCTTAAATTAGGTAGAAATTGAACACATTTTCACTTGAAAGAAAAAATAATGCATAACAAGTAGTTTTGAACGCATTTTCTTACAACCTCAACCTATATTATATATATTTTTAAGTTTTTAAGGAAAAAGTGAAAGTGGAATGAACTATGTTTAGCGTATAATCCATCAAATGTGAAGGAGGCTAATTATATGGTTCAAAAATCTTTTCTAAAATTGATATAAAAACAAGCTAAAAATTGCATAATCCATCAACCTCAACCTAAAAATTGCATAATCCAACCTCAACCTTAAAATTGATATATGGTTCTATCCAACCTCAACCTCAACCTCAACCTCAACCTAAAAATTGCATAATCCATCAAATGTGACTTCCATTTCAACTTTGTGCCCTTCAACATTTCAAGAGCTTCATCATTTCAAGAGCATTTCAAGATAACTAACAAAAAAAACAAGCTAAACTGACATAAAAACAAGCTAAAGGGACAGATTTGGACCTCAATGAAGCAGATCTACAAAGAAGGGTGTAGATCTGAACCTCTAGCTTCAGATCTGGCCGACCGGAGAAGAAAGACGGTGAGGACTCCCAAATGGACGGCGGCGAGGCGGTCGACGGCGGTTTGGTGCTTCGTGGCCGGCGGTGACTCCCCAAACGAACGACGGTCGACGGTGGACGGCGGTTTCTGAAGAAGCTGCTGTGGTCGACGGTGACGAGACGATGAGGCGAAGACCAAACAGACGGCGGGCGACGAGGAGATGGACGGCGGTTTCGACTCCCCTAACGAACGGCCGACTGGAGATGGGTCGGGTGTGAGGTGAGATCGGAGCTGGGAGCTGGGAGGAGAGACGGCGGGCTGGAGACGGCGGGCTGGAGACGGGAGTCCGAACAGAGAAGGAGAGATGAGATCGAGGGTGAGTTGGGAGGAGATGAGATCGAGGGGAACGTGAAGAGAGAGAGATGTCGGGTGTGAGCTGTCCGAATTTTTTTTTTTAATTAAAATAACATATAATGACGGGCAAAGCCCGTCATTAAAAGGACTTTACAATGACGGGCAATGCCCGTCATTGTATGTGCGGCGAAAAAAATCATGCGCGCCTTCTTCCCGTCCGTCATTGTATCTCGCCCCTTGATTTTTTCGTCCGTCATTGTAGCCTTATTTTCTTCTAGTGCAGATAAATTAGTGGGAGATAATTACCAAAGTTGGAAAAACAACATCAATACAATTTTGGATTCGTGGCCGAGAGGAAGAACCAAGGTAAATGTGATTTACTTGTGACAGAAACATGTTTAGTGGAGAGTAGTGACTCTACCTGGATATTGGATTCGGGCGCCACTAACCACGTTTGCTCTTCTTTTAAGGAAATTGATTTCTGGCAGCCGCAGCGAGAGGGTAAGGTGACTCTACAGGTTGGATCTGGGGAGCTTGTCTCTGCTGCAGCGATCGACACGGTGAAACTTAACTTTGGCGAGAAGTACTTATTGTTGGACAATCTGTACATAGTTCCAAGGTTTATTAGAAACCTTGTTTCAATTTCCTACTTAATAGAACAATGTATTTCAGTTTCTCATGAATTGAATAAAGCGTTTATTTCTTTCAAAGGAATGTTATTTGTTCGATTCACTTGAAAATAATCAGTATGTTTTGAAACCCAATTCGATCAAAAGTGTTTGAATCTTTTAATTGTTTAAACTCACAGAAACACGAACTAAGAAAGCAAAAGTTTCTCCAAAAGAAAATGCCCATCTTTGTCATCTTCTGTTAGGCCACATTAATCTCAATAGGATTGAGAAACTAGTGAAGAGTGGACTTCTAAACGAGTTGGAAGAAAACTCTTTACTGGGTGTGTGAGTCATGCCTTGAGGGCAAGATGACCAAACCTTTTAGTGGAAAAGGATACAGAGCCAAAGAGCCTCTTGAGTTAGTACATTCGACCTCTGTGGTCCGATGAATGTTAAAGCTCTGGCGGTTATGAGTACTTCGTGTCTTTCATGACGATTACTCCAGATATATGGTATATTTACCTAATGCACAAGAAGTCCAAAACTCTTGAAAAGTTCAAGGAGTACAAGACTGAGGTTGAGAACCTCTTAGGTAAATCGCTTAAAACACTTCGATCGGATCGAGGTGGAGAGTACATGGACACTGAATTCAAGGACTATATGATAGAACACGGAATTACGTCCCAACTCTTAGCACCGGTATGCCACAATGAGAATGGTGTATCGGAGAGGAGAAAGCAACCTTGTTGGACATGGTTCGGCCGATGATGAGCTATGCTCGTCTCCCTGATTCTTTTTGGGGGTACGCAGTGGAGACTGCGGTTTATATTTTGAACAACGTTCCATCGAAGAGTGTTTGTGAAACACCTTTCGAGCTCTGGAGTGGACGTAAAGGCAGTTTACATCACTTCAGGATTTGGGAATGCCCGACCCACGTGTTGGTGTCAAACCCGAAAAAGTTTGAACCCCGTTAAAAAATGTGCCTATTCGTAGGTTACCCTAAAGAGACTAGGGGTGGTCTATTTTACGATCCTAAGGAAAATAGGGTGTTTGTGTCGACAAACGCCACTTTCCTAGAGGAAGATCACGTCAGGGATCATTTACCAAGGAGTAAAATTGTATTGAATGAAATGGAGAGTTCATCAGCAAGAGTTGCTGATGGGGCTAGTACGTCAACAAGTGTTGTTGATCCTAGCACGTCTAGTCAAATCCATTCCCAAGAGTTGGGATTGCCTCGACGTAGTGGGAGGACTGTGAGACAGCCTGATCGCTACATGGGTTTAGCTGAAACCTCAGTTGTCGCTCCTGATGATGACAGTGAGGATCCATTGACCTATGATCAGGCAATGGTTGATGTTGACAAAGACGAGTGGATTAAAGCTATGGACTATGAAATGGAGTCCATGTACATAAATTCTGTATGGGAGCATGTGGATCAACCGGATGGGGTAAAACCTATTGGTTGCAAATGGATCTACAAGCGTAAACGTGGCGTAGATGGGAAGGTGCAGACCTTCAAAGCCCGACTAGTGGCAAAGGGTTTTACCCAGGTTGAAGGGGTTGACTATGAGGAGACCTTTTCACCTGTTGCCATGGTAAAGTCGATCAGGATCCTTTTGGCCATTGCCACGTATTATGACTACGAGGTATGGCAGATGGACGTCAAGACAGCCTTTCTGAATGGCAAACTTGATGAGACCATCTACATGGTCCAGCTCAAAGGGTTCATTGCCCAAGGCCAAGAGCAAAACGTTTGTCGGCTTCATAGGTCTATTTATGGACTGAAACAGGCTTCAAGGTCTTGGAATATAAGATTTGATGAGGCGATCAAATCTTATGGCTTTGATCAAAATGTCGACGAGCCTTGTGTCTACAAGAAAATCGTTGACAAAACTGTCACCTTTTTGGTATTGTATGTGGACGATATTCTTCTCATTGGGAATAAGGTAGAATTTCTTACTGACGTTAAAAAGTGGCTAGCTTCACAATTCCAAATGAAAGGTTTGGGAGAAGCTCAATATGTTCTAGGTATCCAGATAGTCCAGAACCGGAAGAACAGAACGCTAGCCTTGTCTCAGGCGTCTTATATTGACAAGATGTTGTGTAGATATAAGATGCAGAACTCCAAGAAGGGCTTGCTGCCTTTCAGGCATGGGATTCACTTGTCTAAGGATCAGTGTCCTAAGACTCCTCAAGATGTTGAGGATATGAGACGGATTCCATATGCTTCAGCTGTAGGGAGCCTGATGTATGTCATGTTGTGTACTAGACCCGACATCTGTTATGCAGTAGGAATTGTCAGTAGATAACAGTCCAATCCAGGATTAGATCACTGGACAGCCATAAAGGCAATCCTCAAGTATCTTAGGAGAACGAGGAACTATAGCTTAGTGTATGGTAGTGGAGATTTGATCCTTACGGGATACACAGATTCTGATTTTCAGACCGATAAGGATTCTAGGAAATCCACTTCGGGGTCAGCCTTTATTCTGAATGGAGGAGCTGTAGTATGGCGAAGCATCAAGCAGGGATGCATCGCTATTCCACTATGGTAGCAGAGTATGTTGCGGCTTGTGAAGCTGCAAAGGAAGCTGTTTGGCTCAGGAAGTTCATGACAGATTTGGAAGTTGTTCCAAACATGAACTTGTCGATCACACTGTTCTGTGATAACAGTGGTGCAGTAGCCAACTCATGTGAGCCTCGGAGCCATAAGAGAGGCAAACACATTGAGCGCAAGTATCATCTGATACGGGAGATTATACACCGCGGAGACGTGACGGTCACGCAGATAGCGTCGGAGCACAACGTAGCTGATCCATTTACAAAGCCCATCACGGCTAAGGTGTTTGAGGGTCACCTAGAGAGTCTAGGTCTTCGAGAGCTTCCTGACTAGGGAAAGTGGGAGATGTATAAACGGGTATTCAATGCCCTTGTTTATTGTATTACTTCGTTGTAATTTATGTACATTTCTGAAATGTATTTTCTCCACTAGCTTAGTCCAAGTGGGAGTTTGTTGGGATTTTTGTCCTAATCTCGTGTTTGTAATATATTGTTTGAAATTAATAAGAGTTATTTATTTCATCACTTTGTGTCTCGCAATATTTATAAACTTTTCCAATAAACTAAGCTCCAGGGTCATTGAATTTATGAGAGAACTAGAACTTGAACGGTGTGTAGTGGACACAAAGGGAGGATCACGTTCGAGTTAATGACCCGAACGGTCTACAGTATATGGATAGGGTTGGAGACCTAATCCTGGATACACTGTGGATGCGACCCGCTTTGTATTAGATACAAACGAGGTGATCGACTTCGTTCATGTGGTTGACATGCGAGTGGGGGCATCTGTGCAATGAGATTGTACAAGATTGGATCGTGAATTATTAGACCTCACGATGTAACTGCTCGCTGACACTAAGGACTAATAACTTCGTAGATGACCATTAGTGACTCGACCTGAATCCTGAGCGTGTTACGAACTCCTGTCTGCGAGTGTCTGTTCTTTGACTAAATGCGGGTGAGGGTGGTCATAGTTACTCGCCCAATATGCCTATCTTCTCGTGGACGAGAACCAAGTAGGAGCTAGGAACTTAACTACGCGAGATAGAATTCACTGTTCCCGCTTTTAGGGAAACTAGAGGGGTTGTTCCCTTAAGTCTTTGTGTCCGTGGCTTGGACAACGGCGCCCACCTTCTCACCGCTCGAGAAGGGTGTTGTGTATGGTTGGACCATCACAATATGTTGTTCATTAGAGGAGCAGTGGGGACTTAAGGAACAAGAGGTACACACAGGGGTAAAACGGTAATTTGACCAAACCGTGTCTACGAACAACCGGTGAAGGGTCGACTCATGGACATTGGTTATATCAGTGGACACGTAATATTCTACACTGACGGGAGTGCAGCTACAGGCTATAGTGGAGTGTTACCGTAGCTAATGAATGTTGATTAACTGGGTCAAAGAGTTTGACAGGTTAATCTCGGATCGTTGGAGCCCGTCACTGTAGGTCCATTAGGTCCCTCGATTGGCTCCACCTGGGTTAAAAGAAGGGTTATTGTTTTGGTATGAAATTGAAGTGTTCAATTTCACTGTAAGGGCATTTATGTCATTTATATGAGATATGAATGATATAATATATAGTTTAATATGAATGAGATTCATAATAAACAATAGGTTAGTCTAATTGTTGAATTAGGACTAATTGGAGAATTTAATTGAGAGAAATTAAATTGGATGTGATTCAATTTAATTAATCCACAATTGTTGCAAATGAAATTTGCAATATGAGATATGAGATATCTTATATTATGTGGTTGCAAATGAGATTTGCATAACCTATGGTTGTGGTAAAGTGGTAATAATGAGGAGATTTTAACTCCCTCATTCCACTATTTAAACCCTTTGCAAGAAGGGTTTGGTGATCTCACTTTTCATTTTTTGTTTTTCACCAAAGAGAAGAAAAAAGAATTCTCTCTACTCTTTCATTTCTCCTCCCTCTCCAAAATTCTTACAAGATCCCCCATCTTCCCTTCTCCAAAAGAGAACAACCGAGAAGATCACTTGGTGGTGTTCAAGATCATTTTGGTGGAAGTTTTTGTTGAGTTCGAGTAGCCCGAAGAGTTCGTGGCCCGAGGAAGAATTTGCAGTGTTTGTCTACAACAAGTAAGTAAAATATATTCTTGCTGTAAATTTTTCTTCTTTAAGCATGCTTAGCCTAAATCTAAGTGTTAGATCAATTTTAACAAAACTATGTTGCATATTGATACCTCGACGATTCAATCGTCTTCCGTTGCGTGGGATTATCATTCCCTTCAATTGGTATCAGAGCCATTTCGATTGTTCTTCTTTTATACACTGTTTTGTTAAAATTAGGTGGGTATTTTGCCATAATTTCATGAGATGATTGCTTGCTTTGCATTATGGATTTTTTTCGATTTTTGGCATTAGATTAGATTTACAATTATGTTGATGAGATCAATGTAAAGGCCCGTTGTTTTTGGGCATTTTGTTGTAAATCGAGTCTGTAAGTCCGGGTCGTTCGTGGCAAGAGTTGCTGGGAAGAAATCGGAGCGGAAACAAGCGGAAACAATGGAAGAACAGCAAAGTGTTTGTTGTTCTGTCGATAGCGTTGAGACGCTGCCCAACGGCGTCTCAACGTTGTTCTTGCGCACGGAGGCCCTGCAGCAGATCAGCGTTGCAACGCCGATGGCGTTGAGAACGCGGCTCAATGCTGTAGGCGACAACGTTGCAACGCTGCCCACGGCGTTACAGCAGCGCACGCGAGGCGATTCTTTGGCGGTTTTTTCGCGAGAAGTGGGAGGTTTTTTCACATCATGGGCGGTTAGCAGTTGCTGGCGGTTTTTTCGCGAGAAGTGGAAGTTTTTTCACATCATGGGCGGTTATTTTCGTAATTTTTTTCATAAATTGTAATTATTTTTTTAATTTAAGTATCTTATTAAATAATATTAATATCAATGTTATATTAATGTTATTTAATTAAATAATTGCCCATAGGTGCCAAAAACCGGTTCATTTTTGCTATTTAATTATTTTATGCATGAGATATATATTTTAATTAAATTCTATGTGTATAATGTATGTCATATAGATTTAAAATCCCACCTTAGGTTAAACATTTCATGCATCATATTTATATTATAAGAGTTATAATATATAGTATGCATGATAGGATTATATTATAAGAGTTATAATATAATGTATGCATGTTTTAATTTAATTAAATATAATTGTTATATTTTTTTTATTCATGTGATGGATGATCAATGACTATAACATAAAAATGCATGTAACCTAAGTTAATTATTAGTTTTAAAGTGTTTAGAACTTGAATAATTAGACTTAGGTTTTCTAATTTTCTAATAAGATTAGAAATTTAGGAAATCAAATATAACCTTTGAATGGAGACTGATAAGCAACTCTGTCTAAGGAAGGTTTTGTCTAAGGCTAGGGTATTTAAGTTGACGCTTGCGGAACACCCCTACACGAAACCGACACGGGAGTGAATTCGGTCCGGAGATTCTTAGGTTATATTCTCGTGAGTCTTAGTTAATTAAGTGTTAATTAATTTACTCACATAAACCTAAGTTAATAATGTGATTATAAACTTAGGTTAATACCATATAAGAGTTATATTGGTAGACTTAGGTAAATTTTAGCCGGTTTATCTAGGTCAATCCCTAATAAAAATTAAAGTGCTGAGTGGGAGGAAATATAGTGTATGAGATAGATTTGAATTTCCAACCAAAAATCTCCTTTAAGTCCGCACCGTGAGATCTATACTCGGCCTCGTGGCGCAAATGGGAGCGTCCCCTTCTGGATGGCATTTGTATAGGTCAATATCATCGTGGATGGAGAGAGTACTTATAGTGAGTGGGAGCGGGACTTGTGAAAACGAGACCCACGGTCTCTTCTTTCGATTCACACCGTGAGACGCCTATGATCTGCCTGCTAGTTTGGCCTGGACCAGACAATCCCTTCGGAGGGCTTGATCATGGTAGTCGGAACACCGTGAATTCCCGAAAGGGATACAGTTTCCTGGTTGGTTTTCCTTCTTGGTTCACCTTTCGGTGGCTATTGTTTGGACGGATACTTGGAAACTTAAAGATTGAGGGTGACACTCACAAAATTCGTTAAGTGTTAATGAATTCGACCAATAGATGGTAATTGGGCGCCTAATGGAATAAGAGTTATTCTGGGATTAGGGTCTGATCGAGAAAGTCTCGTCCTAGAGGAGGAGTGTTCTGTTCACCCTTCGGTGGCGGTCATTCTAAACCTTTAGGGTATCATTGCAAAATTTTGAATGACCTAGGGATCATGAAACATTTTTGCTAAAACATGATTGGTTTTCAAAAAGCTTTTTGCGAGACTAATACAAAGTTTTTCTTATATTTCAGCTAAAAATGTCTAGTGCTATAATAGCTTTACTCGCTTCAGATAAATTAGTGGGAGATAATTACCAAAGTTCGTGCTTTCTGAGGAATGTCCTCAGATGTAGGGCTCGACCGCGTCGCGAAGTGTTCGCGATGCGTATGATCGGTGGATCAGGGCCAATGAAAAGGCCAAGGTCTACATAATTGTCAGCATGTCTGATGTCTTGGTAAAGAAGCATGAGCTGATGGTTTCCGCTAAGGAGATCATGGAGTCCTTGCAGGAATGTTTGGACAACAGTCCTTTCAGGTCCGGCATGACTCGCTCAAATACGTTTTCAACGCATAGATGAAAGAAGGGTCGTCTGTGCGTGAACACGTTCTAGACATGATGACCCACTTCCATCTGGTCGAGATGAACGGGGCTTCGATCGACGAGTCGAGCCAGGTCAGTTTTATTTTGGAGACTCTTCCGAAGAGTTTCCTTGATTTAGAGCAATCTTTGTTATGAACAAAATAAGCTACACTCTGACTACCCTCCTCAATGAGCTACAGAATTTTCAATCCTTGAACAGGGTCAAGGAATCTGAGGCAAATGTTGCCTACAGGTCTTATCACAGGGGTTCGACCTCTGGGATGAAACCTGTTGCTCCTTCATGCCCGAAAGGGAAGAAGAGGATGAAGAGAGATAAAACTGATCGAGCTGCCGCCCATAAGGGCAAAAAGGTCAAGGAGGTTGCAGAGAAGGAAAGTGTTTCCACTGCAATGGGGGCAGACATTGGAAGATAAATTGTCCCAAATTCCTGGCCGAGAGGAAGAATCAAGGTAAATGTGATTTACTTGTGACAGAAACATGTTTAGTGGAGAGTAGTGACTCTGCCTGGATATTGGATTCGGGCGCCACTTACCACGTTTGTTCTTCTTTTCAGGGAATTGATTCGTGGCAGCCGCTGCGATAGGGTAACGTGACTCTATGGGTTGGATCCGGGGAGCTTATCTCTGCTGCAGCGATCGGCACGGTGAAGCTAAACTTTGGCGGGAAGTACTTATTGTTGGACAATCTGTACATAGTTCCAAGGTTTACTAGAAACCTTGTTTCAATTTCTGCTTAATAGAACAATGTATTTGATTTCTTTTGAATTGAATAAAGCGTTTATTTCTTTCAAAGGGAATGTTATTTGTTCAGCTTCACTTGAAAATAATCTGTATGTTTTGAAACCCAATTCGGTCAAAAGTGTTTTGAATACTGAATTGTTTAAACCTGCAGAAACACGAACTAAGAAAGCAAAAGTTTCTCCAAAAGAAAATGCCCATCTTTGTGATCTTCGGTTAGGCCACATTAATCTCAATAGGATTGAGAAACTAGTGAAGAGTGGACTTCTACACGAGTTGGAAGAAAACTCTTTACCGGTGTGTGAGTCATGCCTTGAGGGCAAGATGACCAAACGTCCTTTTAGTGGAAAAGGATACAGAGCCAAAGAGCCTCTTGAGTTAGTACATTCTGACCTCTGTGGTCCGATGAATGTTAAAGCTCGGGGCGGTTATGAGTACTTCGTGTCTTTCATAGACTTTTACTCCAGATATGGGTATATTTACCTAATGCACAAGAAGTCTGAAACTCTTGAAAAGTTCAAGGAGTACAAGATTGAGGTTGAGAACCTCTTAGGTAAATCGCTTAAAACACTTTGATCGGATCAAGGTGGAGAGTACATGGACACTGAATTCCAGGACTATATGATTGAACACGGAATTACGTCCCAACTCTCACACCTGGTATGCCAAAGCAGAATGGTGTATTGGAGAGGAGAAACAGAACCTTGTTGGACATGGTTCGGTCGATGATGAGCTATGCTCGTCTCCCTGATTCTTTTTGAAGTGCGCGGTGGAGATGCGGTTTATATTTTGAACAACGTTCCATCAAGAGTGTTTGTGAAACACCTTTCGAGCTCTGGAGTGGACGTAAAGACAGTTTACATCACTTCAGGATTTGGGGATGCCCGACCCACGTGTTGGTATCAAACCCGAAAAAGTTAGAACTCCGTTCAAAATTGTGCCTATTCGTAGGTTACCCTAAAGAGACTTGGGGTGGTCTGTTTTACGATCCTAAGGAAAATAGGGTGCTTGTGTCGACAAACGCCACTTTCCTAGAGGAAGATCACGTTAGGGATCATTTACCAAGGAGTAAAATTGTATTGAATGAAATGGACAGTTCATCAGCAAGAGTTGTTGATGGGACTAGTACGTCAACAAGTGTTGTTGATCCTAGCACGTCTAGTCAAATCCGTTCCCAAGAGTTGGGATTGCCTCGACGTAGTTGGAGGGCTGTGAGACAGCCTGATCGCTACATGGGTTTAGCTGAATCCTCAGTTGTCGCTCCTAATGATGAGAGTGAGGATCCATTGACCTATGATCAGGCAATAGTTGATGTTGACAAAGACGAGTGGATTAAAGCTATGGACCAGGAAATGGAGTCCATGTACTTCAATTCTATATGGGAGCTTGTGGATCAACCGGATGGGATAAAACCTATTGGTTGCAAATGGATCTACAAGCGTAAACGTGGCGTAGATGGGAAGGTGCAGACCTTCAAAGCCCGACTAGTGGCAAAGGGTTTTACCCAGGTTGAAGGGGTTGACTATGAGGAGACCTTTTCACCTTCTGCCATGGTAAAGTTGATCAGGATCCTTCTGGCCATTGCCACGTATTATGACTACGAGGTATGGCAGATGGACGTCAAGACAACCTTTCTTAATGGCAAACTTGATGAGACCATCTACATGGACCAACCCAAAGGGTTCATTGCCCAAGGCCAAGAGCAAAACGTTTGCCGGCTTCATAGGTCTATTTATGGGCTGAAACAGGCTTCGAGGTCTTGGAATATAAGATTTGATGAGGCGATCAAATCTTATGGATTTGATCAAAATGTCGACGAGCCTTGTGTCTACAAGAAAATCGTTGACAAAACTGTCGCATTTTTGGTATTGTACGTGGACGATATTCTTCTCATTGGGAATGAGGTAGAATTTCTTCTTGGCGTTAAAAAGTGGCTAACCATAAATTCAAAATGAAAGATTTGGGAGAAGCTCAATATGTTCTAGGTATCCGGATAGTCCGAACCTAGGAAGAAACGACAGCCTTGTCTCAAGCGTCTTATATTGACAAGATGTTTTCTAGATATATGATACGAGAACTCCAAGAAGGGCTTGCGCCTTTCAGGCATGGGGTTCACTTGTCTAAGGATCAGTGTCCTAAGACTCCTCAAGATGTTGAGGATATGAGATGGATTCCATATGCTTCAGCTGTAGGGAGCCTGATGTATGCCATGTTGTGTACTAGGCCCGACATCGGTTATGCAAGAGGGGATTGTCGATGAGATTTCAGGTCCAATCCAGATTAGATCAACTTTGGGCGGTAGAAAAGGCAATCCTCAAGTATCTTAGGAGAACGAGGAACTACATCTTAGTGTATGGTAGTGGGGATTTGATCCTTACGGGATACACAGATTCTGATTTTCAGACCGATAAGGATTCTAGGAAATCCACTTCGGGGTCAACCTTTATTCTGAATGAAGGAGTTGTAGTATGGTGAAGCATCAAGTAGGGATGCATCGCTGATTCCACTATGGAAGCAGAGTATGTTGCGGCTTGTGAAACAGAGTATGTTGCGTCGTAGCACAACGTAACTGATCCATTTACAAAGCCCCTCACGGCTAAGGTGTTTGAGGGTCACCTAGAGAGTCTAGGTCTTCGAGAGCCTCCTGACTAGGGCAAGTGGGAGATGTGTAAACGGGTATTCAAAGCCCTAGTTAATTGTATTACTTCGTTGTAATTTATGTACATTTCTGAAATGTATTTTCTCCACTAGCTTAGTCCAAGTGGGAGTTTGTTGGGATTTTTGTCCTAATCTCGTGTTTGTAATATATTGTTTGAAATTAATAAGAGTTATTTATCATCACTTTGTGTCTCGCAATATTTATAAACTTTACCAATAAACTAAGCTCTAGGGTCATTGAATTTATGAGAGAACTAGAACTTGAACGGTGTGTAGTGGACACATAGGGAGGATCACGTTCGGGTTAATGGCCCGAACGGTCTACAGTATATGGATAGGATTGGAGACCTAATCCTAGATACACTGTAGATGCGACCCGGTTTGTATTAGATACAAACGAGGTGATCTGACTCGTTCATGTGGTTGACATGCGAGTTGGGACATCGTGTGCAATGAGATTGTACAAGACCGGACCGTGAATTATTAGACCTACTGATGTAACACTGTTGACACTAAGGACTAATAACCGTAGATGACCATTAGTGACTCCACAGAATCCTCGAGCGTGTTACGGACTCCACATCTGCGAGTGGTCATTCTTTGACTAGTGCGGGTGAGGTGGTCACGATTATTCGCCCAATATGCCTATCTTCTCGGGACGTAACCAAGTAGGAGGCTGAGAACTTAACTACGCGAGATGGAATTCACTCGTTCTCGCTTTAGGAAACTAGAGGTTGTTCCCTTAAGTCTTGTCTCTCGGGGCTTGGACAACGGCGCCCACCTTCTCACTGACTCGAGAAGGGTGTTTTGTATGGTTGGACCATCACAATATGTTTTTCATTAGAGGAGCAGTGGGGATTTAAGGAACAAGAGGTACACACAGGGGTAAAACGGTAATTTGACCCAGCTGTGTCTACGAACAACCTGTGAAGGGTCGACTCATGGACATTGGTTATATCAGTGGACACGTAATATTCTACACTAACGGGAGTGCAGCTACGGGCTATAGTGGAGTGTTATCGTAGCTAATGAATGTTGATTAACCGGGTCAAAGAGTTTGACAGGTTAATCTCGGATCGTTGGAGCCCGTCACTGTAGGTCCATTAGGTCCCTCGGTTGGCTCCACCTGGGTTAAAAGAAGGGTTATTGTTTTGGTATGAAATTGAAGTGTTCAATTTCACTATAAGGGCATTTATGTCATTTATATGAGATATGAATGATATAATATATAGTTTAATATGAATGAGATTCATAATAAACTATAGGTTAGTCTAATTGTTGAATTAGGACTAATTGGAGAATTTAATTGAGAGAAATTAAATTGGATGTGATTCAATTTAATTAATCCACAATTGTGGCAAATGAGATTTGCAATATGAGATATGAGATATCTTATATTATGTGGTTGCAAATGAGATTTGCATAACCTATGGTTGTGGTAAAGTGGTAATAATGAGGAGATTTTAACTCCCTCATTCCACTATTTAAACCCTTTGCAAGAAGGGTTTGGTGATCTCACTTTTCATTTTTTGATTTTCACCAAAGAGAAGAAAAGAGAATTCTCTCTACTCTCTCATTTCTCCTCCTCTCTCAAAACTCTTACAAAATCCCACCATCTTCCCTTCTCCAAAAGAGAACAACTCGAGAAGAACACTTGGTGGTGTTCAAGATGATTTTGGTGGAAGTTTTTGTTGAGTTCGAGTAGCAGAAAGAGTTCGTGGCCGAGGAAGAATTTGCGATGTTTTGTCTACAACAAGTAAGTAAAATATATTCTTCTTTGTAAATTTTTCTTCTTTAAGCATGCTTAGCCTAGATCTAAGTGTTAGATCAATTTTAACAAAACTATGTTGCATATTGATACCTCGACGATTCAATCGTCTTCATTGCAAGTGGGATTCTCATTCCCTTCAATTGGTATCAGAGTCATTTCGATGGTTCTTCTTTTATGCACTGTTTTGTTAAAATTAGGTGGGTATTTTGCCATAATTTCATGAGATGATTGCTTGATTTGCATTATTGATTTTTTCGGTTTTTGGCACTAGATTAGATTTACAATTATGTTGATGAGATCAATGTAAAGGCCCGTTGTTTTTGGGCATTTTGTTGTAAATCGAGTCTGTAAGTCCGGATCGTTGGAGCCCGTCACTGTAGGTCCATTAGGTCCCTCGGTTGGCTCCACCTGGGTTAAAAGAAGGGTTATTGTTTTGGTATGAAATTGAAGTGTTCAATTTCACTATAAGGGCATTTATGTCATTTATATGAGATATGAATGATATAATATATAGTTTAATATGAATGAGATTCATAATAAACTATAGGTTAGTCTAATTGTTGAATTAGGACTAATTGGAGAATTTAATTGAGAGAAATTAAATTGGATGTGATTCAATTTAATTAATCCACAATTGTGGCAAATGAGATTTGCAATATGAGATATGAGATATCTTATATTATGTGGTTGCAAATGAGATTTGCATAACCTATGGTTGTGGTAAAGTGGTAATAATGAGGAGATTTTAACTCCCTCATTCCACTATTTAAACCCTTTGCAAGAAGGGTTTGGTGATCTCACTTTTCATTTTTTGATTTTCACCAAAGAGAAGAAAAGAGAATTCTCTCTACTCTCTCATTTCTCCTCCCTCTCCAAAACTCTTACAAAATCCCACCATCTTCCCTTCTCCAAAAGAGAACAACCGAGAAGAACACTTGGTGGTGTTCAAGATGATTTTGGTGGAAGTTTTTGTTGAGTTCGAGTAGCCCGAAAGAGTTCGTGGCCCGAGGAAGAATTTGCAGTGTTTGTCTACAACAAGTAAGTAAAATATATTCTTGCTGTAAATTTTTCTTCTTTAAGCATGCTTAGCCTAGATCTAAGTGTTAGATCAATTTTAACAAAACTATGTTGCATATTGATACCTCGACGATTCAATCGTCTTCCGCTGCGTGGGATTCTCATTCCCTTCAATTGGTATCAGAGTCATTTCGATGGTTCTTCTTTTATGCACTGTTTTGTTAAAATTAGGTGGGTATTTTGCCATAATTTCATGAGATGATTGCTTGATTTGCATTATGGATTTTTTCGGTTTTTGGCACTAGATTAGATTTACAATTATGTTGATGAGATCAATGTAAAGGCCCGTTGTTTTTGGGCATTTTGTTGTAAATCGAGTCTGTAAGTCCGGATCGTTGGAGCCCGTCACTGTAGGTCCATTAGGTCCCTCGGTTGGCTCCACCTGGGTTAAAAGAAGGGTTATTGTTTTGGTATGAAATTGAAGTGTTCAATTTCACTATAAGGGCATTTATGTCATTTATATGAGATATGAATGATATAATATATAGTTTAATATGAATGAGATTCATAATAAACTATAGGTTAGTCTAATTGTTGAATTAGGACTAATTGGAGAATTTAATTGAGAGAAATTAAATTGGATGTGATTCAATTTAATTAATCCACAATTGTGGCAAATGAGATTTGCAATATGAGATATGAGATATCTTATATTATGTGGTTGCAAATGAGATTTGCATAACCTATGGTTGTGGTAAAGTGGTAATAATGAGGAGATTTTAACTCCTCATTCCACTATTTAAACCCTTTGCAAGAAGGGTTTGGTGATCTCACTTTTCATTTTTGATTTTCACCAAAGAGAAGAAAAGAGAATTCTCTCTACTCTCTCATTTCTCCTCCTCTCCAAAACTCTTACAAAATCCCACCATCTTCCCTTCTCCAAAAGAGAACAACAGAGAAGAACACTTGGTGGTGTTCAAGATGATTTTGGTGGAAGTTTTTGTTGAGTTCGAGTAGCAGAAAGAGTTCGTGGCCTTAGGAAGAATTTGCGAGTGTTTGTCTACAACAAGTAAGTAAAATATATTCTTGCTGTAAATTTTTCTTCTTTAAGCATGCTTAGCCTAGATCTAAGTGTTAGATCAATTTTAACAAAACTATGTTGCATATTGATACCTCGACGATTCAATCGTCTTCCGCTGCGTGGGATTCTCATTCCCTTCAATTGGTATCAGAGTCATTTCGATGGTTCTTCTTTTATGCACTGTTTTGTTAAAATTAGGTGGGTATTTTGCCATAATTTCATGAGATGATTGCTTGATTTGCATTATGGATTTTTTCGGTTTTTGGCACTAGATTAGATTTACAATTATGTTGATGAGATCAATGTAAAGGCCCGTTGTTTTTGGGCATTTTGTTGTAAATCGAGTCAGTAAGTCCGGATCGTTGGAGCCCGTCACTGTAGGTCCATTAGGTCCCTCGGTTGGCTCCACATGGGTTAAAAGAAGGGTTATTGTTTTGGTATGAAATTGAAGTGTTCAATTTCACTATAAGGGCATTTATGTCATTTATATGAGATATGAATGATATAATATATAGTTTAATATGAATGAGATTCATAATAAACTATAGGTTAGTCTAATTGTTGAATTAGGACTAATTGGAGAATTTAATTGAGAGAAATTAAATTGGATGTGATTCAATTTAATTAATCCACAATTGTGGCAAATGAGATTTGCAATATGAGATATGAGATATCTTATATTATGTGGTTGCAAATGAGATTTGCATAACCTATGGTTGTGGTAAAGTGGTAATAATGAGGAGATTTTAACTCCTCATTCCACTATTTAAACCCTTTGCAAGAAGGGTTTGGTGATCTCACTTTTCATTTTTGATTTTCACCAAAGAGAAGAAAAGAGAATTCTCTCTACTCTCTCATTTCTCCTCCCTCTCCAAAACTCTTACAAAATCCCACCATCTTCCCTTCTCCAAAAGAGAACAACCGAGAAGAACACTTGGTGGTGTTCAAGATGATTTTGGTGGAAGTTTTTGTTGAGTTCGAGTAGCCCGAAAGAGTTCGTGGCCCGAGGAAGAATTTGCAGTGTTTGTCTACAACAAGTAAGTAAAATATATTCTTCTTGTAAATTTTTCTTCTTTAAGCATGCTTAGCCTAGATCTAAGTGTTAGATCAATTTTAACAAAACTATGTTGCATATTGATACCTCGACGATTCAATCGCTTCTTCATTGCATAGTGGGATTCTCATTCCCTTCAATTGGTATCAGAGTCATTTCGATGGTTCTTCTTTTATGCACTGTTTTGTTAAAATTAGGTGGGTATTTTGCCATAATTTCATGAGATGATTGCTTGATTTGCATTATGGATTTTTTCGGTTTTTGGCACTAGATTAGATTTACAATTATGTTGATGAGATCAATGTAAAGGCCCGTTGTTTTTGGGCATTTTGTTGAAATCGAGTCAGAAGTCCGGATCGTTGGAGCCCGTCATTTGTAGGTCCATTAGGTCCTCGGTTGGCTCCACAGGTTAAAAGAAGGGTTATTGTTTTGGTATGAAATTGAAGTGTTCAATTTCACTATAAGGGCATTTATGTCATTTATATGAGATATGAATGATATAATATATAGTTTAATATGAATGAGATTCATAATAAACTATAGGTTAGTCTAATTGTTGAATTAGGACTAATTGGAGAATTTAATTGAGAGAAATTAAATTGGATGTGATTCAATTTAATTAATCCACAATTGTGGCAAATGAGATTTGCAATATGAGATATGAGATATCTTATATTATGTGGTTGCAAATGAGATTTGCATAACCTATGGTTGTGGTAAAGTGGTAATAATGAGGAGATTTTAACTCCCTCATTCCACTATTTAAACCCTTTGCAAGAAGGGTTTGGTGATCTCACTTTTCATTTTTTGATTTTCACCAAAGAGAAGAAAAGAGAATTCTCTCTACTCTCTCATTTCTCCTCCCTCTCCAAAACTCTTACAAAATCCCACCATCTTCCCTTCTCCAAAAGAGAACAACCGAGAAGAACACTTGGTGGTGTTCAAGATGATTTTGGTGGAAGTTTTTGTTGAGTTCGAGTAGCCCGAAAGAGTTCGTGGCCCGAGGAAGAATTTGCAGTGTTTGTCTACAACAAGTAAGTAAAATATATTCTTGCTGTAAATTTTTCTTCTTTAAGCATGCTTAGCCTAGATCTAAGTGTTAGATCAATTTTAACAAAACTATGTTGCATATTGATACCTCGACGATTCAATCGTCTTCCGCTGCGTGGGATTCTCATTCCCTTCAATTGGTATCGAGTCATTTCGATGGTTCTTCTTTTATGCAATTGTTTTGTTAAAATTAGGTGGGTATTTTGCCATAATTTCATGAGATGATTGCTTGATTTGCATTATGGATTTTTTTTCGGTTTTGGCACTAGATTAGATTTACAATTATGTTGATGAGATCAATGTAAAGGCCCGTTGTTTTTGGGCATTTTGTTGTAAATCGAGTCTGTAAGTCCGGATCGTTGGAGCCCGTCACTGTAGGTCCATTAGGTCCCTCGGTTGGCTCCACATGGGTTAAAAGAAGGGTTATTGTTTTGGTATGAAATTGAAGTGTTCAATTTCACTATAAGAAACATTTATGTCATTTATATGAGATATGAATGATATAATATATAGTTTAATATGAATGAGATTCATAATAAACTATAGGTTAGTCTAATTGTTGAATTAGGACTAATTGGAGAATTTAATTGAGAGAAATTAAATTGGATGTGATTCAATTTAATTAATCCACAATTGTGGCAAATGAGATTTGCAATATGAGATATGAGATATCTTATATTATGTGGTTGCAAATGAGATTTGCATAACCTATGGTTGTGGTAAAGTGGTAATAATGAGGAGATTTTAACTCCCTCATTCCACTATTTAAACCCTTTGCAAGAAGGGTTTGGTGATCTCACTTTTCATTTTTGATTTTCACCAAAGAGAAGAAAAGAGAATTCTCTCTACTCTCTCATTTCTCCTCCCTCTCCAAAACTCTTACAAAATCCCACCATCTTCCCTTCTCCAAAAGAGAACAACCGAGAAGAACACTTGGTGGTGTTCAAGATGATTTTGGTGGAAGTTTTTGTTGAGTTCGAGTAGCACGAAAGAGTTCGTGGCCCGAGGAAGAATTTGCGATGTTTGTCTACAACAAGTAAGTAAAATATATTCTTCTTGTAAATTTTTTCTTCTTTAAGCATGCTTAGCCTAGATCTAAGTGTTAGATCAATTTTAACAAAACTATGTTGCATATTGATACCTCGACGATTCAATCGTCTTCCATTGCGATGGGATTCTCATTCCCTTCAATTGGTATCGAGTCATTTCGATGGTTCTTCTTTTATGCCTTTGCTTTGTTAAAATTAGGTGGGTATTTTGCCATAATTTCATGAGATGATTGCTTGATTTGCATTATGGATTTTTTCGGTTTTTGGCACTAGATTAGATTTACAATTATGTTGATGAGATCAATGTAAAGGCCCGTTGTTTTTGGGCATTTTGTTGTAAATCGAGTGCAGAAGTCCGGATCGTTGGAGCCCGTCACTTTGTGAGGTCCATTAGGTCCCTCGGTTGGCTCCACACTGGTTAAAAGAAGGGTTATTGTTTTGGTATGAAATTGAAGTGTTCAATTTCACTATAAGAAACATTTATGTCATTTATATGAGATATGAATGATATAATATATAGTTTAATATGAATGAGATTCATAATAAACTATAGGTTAGTCTAATTGTTGAATTAGGACTAATTGGAGAATTTAATTGAGAGAAATTAAATTGGATGTGATTCAATTTAATTAATCCACAATTGTGGCAAATGAGATTTGCAATATGAGATATGAGATATCTTATATTATGTGGTTGCAAATGAGATTTGCATAACCTATGGTTGTGGTAAAGTGGTAATAATGAGGAGATTTTAACTCCTCATTCCACTATTTAAACCCTTTGCAAGAAGGGTTTGGTGATCTCACTTTTCATTTTTGATTTTCACCAAAGAGAAGAAAAGAGAATTCTCTCTACTCTCTCATTTCTCCTCCCTCTCCAAAACTCTTACAAAATCCCACCATCTTCCCTTCTCCAAAAGAGAACAACCGAGAAGAACACTTGGTGGTGTTCAAGATGATTTTGGTGGAAGTTTTTGTTGAGTTCGAGTAGCAGAAAGAGTTCGTGGCCCTTAGGAAGAATTTGCGATGTTTGTCTACAACAAGTAAGTAAAATATATTCTTCTTTGTAAATTTTTCTTCTTTAAGCATGCTTAGCCTAGATCTAAGTGTTAGATCAATTTTAACAAAACTATGTTGCATATTGATACCTCGACGATTCAATGCGTCTTCCATTGCGATGGGATTCTCATTCCCTTCAATTGGTATCGAGTCATTTCGATGGTTCTTCTTTTATAACTCGTTTTGTTAAAATTAGGTGGGTATTTTGCCATAATTTCATGAGATGATTGCTTGATTTGCATTATGGATTTTTTCGGTTTTTGGCACTAGATTAGATTTACAATTATGTTGATGAGATCAATGTAAAGGCCCGTTGTTTTTGGGCATTTTGTTGTAAATCGAGTCTGTAAGTCCGGATCGTTGGAGCCCGTCACTGTAGGTCCATTAGGTCCCTCGGTTGGCTCCACCTGGGTTAAAAGAAGGGTTATTGTTTTGGTATGAAATTGAAGTGTTCAATTTCACTATAAGGGCATTTATGTCATTTATATGAGATATGAATGATATAATATATAGTTTAATATGAATGAGATTCATAATAAACTATAGGTTAGTCTAATTGTTGAATTAGGACTAATTGGAGAATTTAATTGAGAGAAATTAAATTGGATGTGATTCAATTTAATTAATCCACAATTGTGGCAAATGAGATTTGCAATATGAGATATGAGATATCTTATATTATGTGGTTGCAAATGAGATTTGCATAACCTATGGTTGTGGTAAAGTGGTAATAATGAGGAGATTTTAACTCCCTCATTCCACTATTTAAACCCTTTGCAAGAAGGGTTTGGTGATCTCACTTTTCATTTTTTGATTTTCACCAAAGAGAAGAAAAGAGAATTCTCTCTACTCTCTCATTTCTCCTCCCTCTCCAAAACTCTTACAAAATCCCACCATCTTCCCTTCTCCAAAAGAGAACAACTCAGAGAAGAACACTTGGTGGTGTTCAAGATGATTTTGGTGGAAGTTTTTGTTGAGTTCGAGTAGCAGAAAGAGTTCGTGGCAGGAAGAATTTGCGATGTTTGTCTACAACAAGTAAGTAAAATATATTCTTCTTTGTAAATTTTTCTTCTTTAAGCATGCTTAGCCTAGATCTAAGTGTTAGATCAATTTTAACAAAACTATGTTGCATATTGATACCTCGACGATTCAATCGTCTTCCGCTGCGTGGGATTCTCATTCCCTTCAATTGGTATCAGAGTCATTTCGATGGTTCTTCTTTTATGCACTGTTTTGTTAAAATTAGGTGGGTATTTTGCCATAATTTCATGAGATGATTGCTTGATTTGCATTATGGATTTTTTCTTTTTGGCACTAGATTAGATTTACAATTATGTTGATGAGATCAATGTAAAGGCCCGTTGTTTTTGCGCATTTTGTTGTAAATCGAGTGCATAAGTCCGGATCGTTCGTGGCAAGAGTTCTTTGCCGTGAAGAAATCGGAGCGAAAGCAAAGTGAAATCAATGGAAGAACAACAAAGTGTTTGTTGTTACGTTGATAGCGTTGAGACGCGCCCAACGGCGCCTCAACGCTGCTTCTTGCGACGAGGCCCCAGAGCGAATCGGCGTTACGCGCCGATGGCATTGATAACGCGGCTCAACGCTGTAGGCGACAGCGTTGCAACGCTGCACGCGTTGAGGGGCAGTTGTTGGCGGTTTTTTTTGCGAGAAGTGGGAGGTTTTTTCACATCATGGGCGGTTAGCGATTCTTTGCGATTTTTCGCGAGAAGTGGAAGTTTTTTCACATCATGGGCGGTTATTTTCGTAATGTTTTTTATAAATTGTAATTATTTATTTAATTTAAGTATCTTATTAAATAATATTCATATAAATGTTATATTAATGTTATTTAATTAAATAATTGCCCATAGCTACCAAAAACCGGTCTATTTTTAATATTTAATTATTTTATGCATGAGATGTATATTTTAATTAAATTCTATGTGCATAATGTATGTCATATAGATTTAAAATCCCACCTTAGGTTAAACATTTCATGCATCATATTTATATTATAAGAGTTATAATATATAGTATGCATGATAGTATTATATTATAAGAGTTATAATATAATGTATGCATGTTTTAATTTAATTAAATATAATTGTTATATTTTTTTTATTAAAAGCATGCTCATGCATTTAATTCATGTGATGAATGTATGTTATAGTATAGTATTATTCATGTGATGGATGATCAATGACTATAACATAAAAATGCATGTAACCTAAGTTAATTATTAGTTTTAAAGTGTTTAGAACTTGAATAATTAGACTTAGGTTTTCTAATTTTCTAATAAGAATAGAAATTTAGGAAATCAAATATAACCTTTGAATGGAGACTGATAAGTAACTCTGTCTAAGGAAGGTTTTGTCTAAAGGTCAGTATTTAAGTTGACGCTTGCGAGAACACCCTACCGGAACCGACACGAGAGTGAATTTGGTGCGAGATTCTTAGGTTATATTCTCGTGAGTGTCGTTAATTAAGTGTTAATTAATTTACTCACATAGACCTAAGTTAATAATGTGATTATAAACTTAGGTTAATACCATATAAGAGTTATATTGGTAGACTTAGGTAAATTTTAGCCGATTTATCTAGATCAATCCCTAATAAAAATTAAAGTGCTGAGTGGGAGGAAATATAGTGTATGAGATACATTTGAATTTCCAACCACAAATCTCCTTTAAGTCCGCACCGTGAGATCTATACTCGGCCTCGTGGCGCAAATGGGAGCGTCCCCCTTCGGATGGCATTTGTATAGGTCAATATCATCGTGGATGGAGAGAGTACTTATAGTGAGTGGGAGCGGGACTTGTGAAAACGAGACCCACGGTCTCTTCTTTTGATTCACACTGTGAGACTCCTATGATCTACCTGCTAGTTTGGCCTGGACCAGACAATCCCTTGGAGGGCTTGATCATGGGAGTGAACACCGTGAATTCGAAAAGGGATCTGATTTCTGGTTGGTTTTCCTTCTTAGTTCACCCTTCGGTGGCTATTGTTTGACTGGATACTTGGAAACTTAAAGATTGAGGGCGACACTCACGAGTCGTTAAGTGTTAATGAATTCGACCAACAAACGATGGTAATTGGATGCCTAATGGAATAAGAGTTATTCTGGGATTAGGGTCTGATCGAGAAAGTCTCATCCTAGAGGAGGAGTGTTCTGTTCACCCTTCGGTGGCGGTCATTCTAAACCTTTAGGGTATCATTGCAAAATTTTGAATGACCTAGGGATCATGAAACATTTTTGCTAAAACATGATTGGTTTTCAAAAAGTTTTTTACGAGACTAATACAAAGTTTTTCTTATATATCAGCTAAAAATGTCTAGCACTATAATAACATTACTCGCTTCAGATAAATTAGTGGGAGATAATTACCAAAGTTGGAAAAACAACATGAATACAATTTTGGTACAGGACGACATATAGTTCGTGCTTTCTGAGGAGTGTCCTCGAGATCATCGGCTCGACAAGCGTCGCGAAGTGTTCGCGATGCGTATGATTGGTGGATCAGGGCCAATGAAAAGGCCAAGGTCTACATAATTGCCAGCATGTCTGATGTCTTGGCAAAGAAGCATGAGCTGATGGTTTCCGCTAAGGAGATCATGGAGTCCTTGCAGGAATGTTTGGACAACAGTCCTTTCAGGTCCGGCATGACTCGCTCAAATACGTTTTCAATGCATGGATGAAAGAAGGGTCGTCTGTCCGTGAACACGTTCTAGACATGATGACCCACTTCCATCTGGCCGAGATGAACGGGGCTTCAATCGACGAGTCGAGCCAGGTCAGTTTTATTTTGGAGACTCTTCCGAAGAGTTTCCTTTAGTTTCGTAGCAATGCTGTTATGAACAAAATAAGCAACACTCTGACTACCCTCCTCAATGAGCTACAGAATTTTCAATCCTTGAACAGGGTAAAGGAATCTGAGGCAAATGTTGCCTACAGGTCTTAACAGGGGTTCGACCTCTGGGACGAAACCTGTTGCACCTTCACGCCTGAAAGGGAAGAAGAGGATGAAGAGGGGTAAAACTGACCGAGCTACCGCCCATAAGGGCAAAAATGTCAAGGAGGTTGCAGAGAAAGGAAAGTTTTTTCAACGCAATGAGGCGTGAACATTGGAAGATAAAGCGTCCCAAATTCTGGCGAGAGGGAAGAATCAAGGTAAATGTGATTTACTTGTGATAGAAACATGTTTAGTGGAGAGTAGTGACTCTACCTGGATATTGGATTCGGGCACCACTAACCACGTTTGTTCTTCTTTTTCGTGGGAATTGATTCTGGCGCACCACGCGCGAGGGTAAGGTGACTCTACGGGTTGGATCACGGGAGCTTGTCTCTTCTGCAACAATCGGCACGGTGAAGCTAAACTTTGGCGGGAAGTACTTATTGTTGGACAATCTGTACATAGTTCCAGGGTTTACTAGAAACCTTGTTTCAATTTCCTGCTTAATAGAACAATGTATTTAAGTTTCTTTTGAATTGAATAAAGCGTTTATTTCTTTCAAAGGGAATGTTATTTGTTAAGCTTCACTTGAAAGTAATCTGTATGTTTTGAAACCCAATTCGGTCAAAAGTGTTTTGAATACTTTGAATTGTTTAAACTCATGAGAACACACGAACTAAGAAAGTAAAAGTTTCTCCAAAAGAAAATGCCCATCTTTGTCATCTTCGGTTAGGCCACATTAATCTCAATAGGATTGAGAAACTAGTGAAGAGTGGACTTCTACACGAGTTGGAAGAAAACTCTTTACCGGTGTGTGAGTCATGCCTTGAGGGCAAGATGACCAAACGTCCTTTTAGTGGAAAAGGATCTGAGAGCCAAAGAGCCTCTTGAGTTAGTACATTCGACCTCACGTGGTCCGATGAATGTTAAAGCTCGGGGCGGTTATGAGTACTTCGTGTCTTTCATAGACGATTACTCTAGATATGGGTATATTTACCTAATGCACAAGAAGTCTGAAACTCTTGAAAAGTTCAAGGAGTACAAGACTGAGGTTGAGAACCTCTTAGGTAAATCGCTTAAAACACTTCGATCGGATCGAGGTGGAGAGTACATGGACACCGAATTCCGGGACTATATGATAGAACACGAATTACGTCCCAACTCTCAAGACTGGTATGCCACAATGTGAGAATGGTGTATCGGAGAGGAAAACAGAACCTTGTTGGACATAGTTCGGTCGATGATGAGCTATGCTCGTCTCCCTGATTCTTTTTGGGGGTACGCAGTGGAGACTACGGTTTATATTTTGAACAACGTTCCATCGAAGAGTGTTTGTATTGAATGAAATGGACAGTTCATCAGCAAGAGTTGCTGATGGGGCTAGTACGTCAACAAGTGTTGTTGATCCTAGCACGTCTAGTCAAATCCGTTCCCAAGAGTTGGGATTGCCTCGACGTAGTGGGAGGGCTGTGAGATAGCCTGATCGCTACATGGGTTTAGCTGAAACTTCAGTTGTCGCTCCTGATGATGACAGTGAGGATCCATTGACCTATGATCAGGCAATGGTTGATGTTGACAAAAACGAGGGGATTAAAGCTATGGACCAGGAAATGGAGTCCATGTACTTCAATTCTTTATGGGAGCTTGTGGATCAACCGGATGGGATAAAACCTATTGGTTGCAAATGGATCTACAAGCGTAAACGTGGCGTAGATGGGAAGGTGCAGACCTTAAAAGCCCGACTAATGGCAAAGGGTTTTACCCAGGTTGAAGGGGTTGACTATGAGGAGACCTTTTCACCTGTTGCCATGGTAAAGTCATCAGGATCCTTCTAGCCATTGCCACGTATTATGACTACGAGGTATGGTAGATGGACGTCAAGACAGCCTTTCTGAATGGCAAACTTGATGACACCATCTACATGGACCAGCCCAAAGGGTTCATTGCCCAAGGCCAAGAGTAAAAAATTTGCCGGCTTCATAGGTCTATTTATGGACTGAAAAAGGCTTCGAGGTCTTGGAATATAAGATTTGATGAGGCGATCAAATCTTATGGCTTTGATCAAAATGTCGACGAGCCTTGTGTCTACAAGAAAATCGTTGACAAAACTGTCGCATTTTTTGTATTGTACGTGGACGATATTCTTCTCATTGGGAATTAGGTAGAATTTCTTACTAACGTTAAAAAGTTGCTAGCTTCGCAATTCCAAATGAAAGATTTGGGAGAAGCTCAATATGTTCTAGGTATCCTGATAGTCCGGAACCGGAAGAACAGAACGCTAGCCTTGTCTCAGGCGTCTTATATTGACAAGATGTTGTGTAGATATAAGATGCAGAACTCCAAGAAGGGCTTCTTGCCTTCAGGGCATAAGGTTCACTTGTCAAGGATCAGTGTCCTAAGACTCCTCAAGATGTTGAGGATATGAGATGGATTCCATATGCTTCAGCTGTAGGGAGTCTGATGTATGCCATGTTGTGTACTAGGCCCGACATCTGTTATGCAGTAGGAATTGTCAGTAGATATTAGTCCAATCCAGGATTAGATCACTGGACAACCGTAAAGGCAATCCTCAAGTATCTTAGGAGAACGAGGAACTAAAGCTTAGTGTATGGTAGTGGGGATTTGATCCTTACGGGATACACAGATTCTGATTTTCAGACCGATAAGGATTCTAGGAAATCCACTTCGGGGTCAGCCTTTATTCTGATTGGAGGAGTTGTAGTATGGCGAAGCATCAAGCAGGGATGCATCGCTGATTCCACTATGGAAGCAGAGTATGTTGCGGCTTGTGAAGCTTCAAAGGAAGTTGTTTGGCTCAGGAAGTTCATGACAGATTTGGAAGTTGTTCCAAACATGAACTTGCCGATCACACTGTTCTGTGATAACAGTGGTGCATAGCCAAGTCACGTGAGCCTCGGAGCCATAAGAGAGGCAAACACATTGAGCGCAAGTATCATCTGATACGGGAGATTGTGCACCGCGGAGACGTGACGGTCACGCAGATAGCGTCGGAGCACAACGTAGCTGATCCATTTACAAAGCCTCTCACGGCTAAGGTGTTTGAGGGTCACCTAGAGAGTCTAGGTCTTCGAGAGCTTCCTGACTAGGGCAAGTGGGAGATGTGTAAACGGGTATTCAATGCCCTAGTTTATTGTATTACTTCGTTGTAATTTATGTACATTTAAAAATGTATTTTCTCCACTAGCTTAGTCCAAGTGGGAGTTTGTTGGGATTTTTGTCCTAATCTCGTGTTTGTAATATATTGTTTGAAATCAATAAGAGTTATTTATTTCATCACTTTGTGTCTCGCAATATTTATAATCTTTTCCAATAAACTAAGCTTCAGGGTCATTGAATTTATGAGAGAACTAGAACTTGAACGGTGTGTCGTGGATACACAGGGAGGATCATGTTCGAGTTAATGACCCGAACGGTCTACAGTATATGGATAGGGTTGGAGACCTAATCCTGGATACACTGTGGATGCGGCCCGCTTTGTATTAGATACTAACGAGGTGATCTGACTCGTTCATGTGGTTGACATGCGAGTGGGGGCATCCTGTGCAATGAGATTGTACAAGATCGGACCGTGAATTATTAGACCTACTGATGTAACACTGTTGACAGTAAGGACTAATAACGTCGTAGATGACCATTAGTGACTCGACCTGAATCCGAGCTTTTTACGGACTCATGTCTGCGAGGGTGTAAGCCCTAAACCCTATTCCCTTTTATCATTGAGCACTCGTTCATGATGTTTTGAAATATGCAAAATCGTATAGGTTGCACTAAACGATGTCGTGATCGAATTTGGGAATCTATTGAATTTGGAGCTACAGTGTGTCTAAACTTCATAAGGGGATAGGTAAATCATTGAAATAAGCATATTAAAAGTTGCAATGAAGTAAGTTCAAATCATTAGCAAATTGGAGAAGTTTTAGGTGCATCAAGTATTGAATGGAAGATCATATGTCTCACAAACTTAGGATAAGTTGGCTAAATGCTTAGGGTTTATTTACACACTTATTTTGTTGTTTTAAAAAGGTGATTATGATGTAAATACTGAAGGAGGAGCTGGCCAAGGGAGGTGAAGCCTCGGAGTTAAACAAGGCAAGTAGATCTTTGTCAAATTCGCAGAAAAAGCAGTGGCACTGGAAAAAGGGTCATCTTCAATCGACCATATCTCTCTGTCTACTGAACCAAATTTGATTATTTTTGTGTCAAAATCTCATAAATTGAGTGTAGAATACGAAACTGGTCGGCTTTGCAGAAAATACCAAGAGGACGAAGGAGAAAAGTGCAGAA
Organism: Trichosanthes cucumerina; assembly: GCA_036507285.1. Taxonomy (NCBI): domain Eukaryota; kingdom Viridiplantae; phylum Streptophyta; class Magnoliopsida; order Cucurbitales; family Cucurbitaceae; genus Trichosanthes; species Trichosanthes cucumerina. The sequence goes on from CM071841.1 coordinate 22,953,662, forward strand.
CAGTGAAGGGTATTCAAGTTTCTCGGGTAGCAGAACAGTATGAGAAGATCAGTCTGTTTTGAGCTCTTGAGGAGGAATTAGAAGCTAAGATGTTGTCCTTGAGGTTTATCAAAAAATATTTGGTGGTTGTGTTGATAAATTTTGAGGAACCCAAGCTGAAAGTTGAACCTGTAATTTTAGGTGAAAGGGAAAAACTTCTAGCAAGAGATTGAAGAAGATTCTCTTCCATTTCTATATACCTTACAACCAATTGTGTGTATGGTTATTCTGAATTGAGTTATGAGACTGAATTAGACCTGTTTCTTAGGTACATAAGGAAAGGAATTGATGTTCTTGTTTTGTTAAGAGGAAGGCGTAAAGATGTATAGTATCTTTGTCAAATCTGGGAAGTCTTTGATGTTTTGGTTGTTCTGATCTGCATACTTAGAGTTAGAAGCTCTAATTGGTATGGTTCGAAAGATTATTGAATTTCCTACAACTTTCGTGAAGAAATTGTGAGTAGAAAAATGTCTAGAAGATGTCTTAAATATCAGATTAAATTTGTTGTGCAGCAGGAAATCCAAATCTGAAAATAGCAGAAGTCTGTTTTGAGGAAAGTATCTTTCGAGGTATTTCTGAACAAATCCGTTTGGAATTTCAATTTCATGTCTGCATATTATTTTTAGAGGATTCAAAAAGGAAGAATTTGGTATAAATTACATTATTTTTGGAAAAGTAATGAAGAAGTTATGGCTGTCTGAAAACAGGGTAGAAAATCTGAAAATGCTGGAAAATTTAAAAGTGTGTTTTCTTGCAAGTTTTAAGGTTAAAAATCATGAGCTCGAGGTTCTAATGTTTGAGTTGGTTTGTTTGACAGGCCAAGAGCAAATAGGTCAAGTTTACAAGCCAAGGTTCTAATTCTAATACTGTGAGTGACTCTATCTTAGATCTATGCTTGGCCTATGTTTTTCTTAAAAAAAACATAATTGTTGATCATTGAATCTTGTTGAACTAATTATGTATAGCTTCATGGAGTTCCTAACATAAAGTTCATGATGGAACCTAAGCATGCTTTGAATTAGTTGTAACTATAAATCCAAGTATGGAAACTAAATTATGAAAGTATGCTTTCCTTTAGAGAATGTTTTGTGTAAATCCACTTGGGAACATGTTTAGATGATAATATGAAATTGTCAAGAAATTGTTGTATGTGTTATAAAGACATGATTTCCATGGTAAACAAGTTATGCCCTTGATCTTGGTTAACCCCTAATACTGAAGGACATTCGAGAAGGTACTTAGGGGGGAATGAATCATAATTCCCCGATACTGAAGGACAATGAGAACGTATTCGGGTAGTAAATGGTCTTACCTTAATACTGAAGGACATAGAGAAGGTATTAGGGAAAACCAAAGGGCGAAAGGTATTCCACGTGCACGTGAGAGAGGTATGAACCTTATTGGTACAAATATAACTCTACCACCTCTATGGTTCGAAAGTGGTATCATGCTATGTGTTTTATTGTTATGAGCTTCTACATTATTGATCTATCTACACTTAATATAATACTATATTATGAGTTATGTGTTATGCATAAGTGGTGACTTAAACCTGTAAATTGGAAGCATGGTTTGTTTATGTTAAGCTATTTTCTACTTATAATCTGCCATTATTATGCTTCACCTTTGAGCTTATAATAGACACTCACTGAGCTTCCTAGCTCACGTTTTCTTTATGTCTACTCTTCCCGGTGTGCAGCGAGTTTCAGTGCTTAGCCTTCACAAGACCTATTTGCCACCACGCCATTTAGCTCCTTGTATATACACTTTCTTTGTATATGGTTTTTAGTGAGAACATATTAGATGGGTTGTAATAAACTTGGAAACTTTATGACTATCTAAAGAACATAGTAAAGGAACTGAATGTATTTCATATATAAGTGTATATCAGTGCTTAACTTTGCTTATTCAAACATGATGTGTTACGTCTATTTTAAGTTAAGTCTTGGGTTAGTCAAGGAAAGCCAACAAGAGGTTTTGTTATCTTTGTCTTTGCATCTCTTCCTAGGTTAGGCAAGTAAGCTGGGACGGGGTGTGACAGAGGGTCTGTTCTTTGACTAGTACGGGTGAGGGTGGTCACAGTTACTTGCCCAATATGCCTATCTTTTCAGGGACAGAACCAAGTAGGGAGCTGGGAACTTAACTACGCGAGATGGAATTCACTCGTTCCCGCCTTTAGGGAAACTAGAGGGGTTGTTCCCTTAAGTGCTATCTCCAGGGCTTGGACAACGGGCACCCACCTTCTCACTGGCCCGAGAAGGGTGTTGTGTATGGTTGGACCATCACAATATGTTGTTCATTAGAGGAGCAGTGGGGACTTAAGGAACAAGAGGTACACACAGGGGTAAAACGGTAATTTGGCCCAGCCGTGTCTACGAACAACCTGTGAAGGGTCGACTCATGGACATTGGTTATATCAGTGGACACGTAATATTCTACACTAACGGGAGTGCAGCTACGGGCTATAGTGGAGTGTTACTGTAGCTAATGAATGTTGATTAATCGGGTCAAAGAGTTTGTGAGTTAATCTCGGATCGTTGGAGCCCGGCCATCTTTGTAGGTCCATTAGGTCCTCGGTTGGCTCCACAGGTTAAAAGAAGGGTTATTGTTTTGGTATGAAATTGAAGTGTTCAATTTCACTATAAGAAACATTTATGTCATTTATATGAGATATGAATGATATAATATATAGTTTAATATGAATGAGATTCATAATAAACTATAGGTTAGTCTAATTGTTGAATTAGGACTAATTGGAGAATTTAATTGAGAGAAATTAAATTGGATGTGATTCAATTTAATTAATCCACAATTGTTGCAAATGAGATTTGCAATATGAGATATGAGATATCTTATATTATGTGGTTATGCAAATGAGATTTGAATAACCTATGGTTGTGGTAAAGTGGTAATAATGAGGAGATTTTAACTCCCTCATTCCACTATTTAAACCCTTTGCAAGAAGGGTTTGGTGATCTCACTTTTCATTTTTTGTTTTTCACCGAAGAGAAGAAAAAAGAATTCTCTCTACTCTCTCATTTCTCCTCCACCTCCCAAACTCTTACAAGATCCCACCATCATCCATTCTCCAAAAGAGAACAACCGAGAAGAACACTTGGTGGTGTTCAAGATCATTTTGGTGGAAGTTTTTGTTGAGTTCGAGTAGCCCGAAAGAGTTCGTGGCCCGAGGAAGAATTTGCAGTGTTTGTCTACAACAAGTAAGTAAAATATATTCTTGCTGTAAATTTTTCTTCTTTAAGCATGCTTAGCCTAGATCTAAGTGTTAGATCAATTTTAACAAAACTATGTTGCATATTGATACCTCGACGATTCAATCGTCTTCCGCTGCGTGGGATTCTCATTCGCTTCATAACGTAGGTGGAAAAATATGTATCATATACACTTTTCCTCCCACTAGATACTTTCAATTTATAGGAATCTTACTTAGGCTAAAACCCGACTGAGTTTTGTACCTAACTCTATCAATATAACACTTATAACGATAATCAATACAACTCCTATATTGATTTTATCCTATGTTTGTTAATATAACTCTTTATATTAAACCTAGGATTTCTAGTTTATTAACCCCTTAATAAACCCACTGACGCTACTGTAATTTATAAATCTCTGATCAAATTTCACTCTCAGGTCAGTTCACAGGTAGGGGTGTTCCGTTTAAAATCGACTTAAATACCCTGTGCTAGACAGAACCTTCCTTATTCGAACTAGATAACCTAAGGTTCATTATTTCCAAGTTTTAAACATTTTAAAACTAATAATTAATCTTAGATGACATGCATACTATGTTATAGTGCTTGATCATTCATCACATGAATGATAAGATATTCATAGCATAATCATCTCATGATATGTAATGCATGTCAATGTTGTCCATAAATTAATATAACAACTTTATATTAATTAATCATGCAAGCTATATAATATAACACTTTATATTATAAATGATGCATGAAAATGCTTAACCTAAGGTGGGATTTCTAAAACAAAAGCATACATTATGCATGGCAATAATTACACAACAATTGCATAATTTAAATAGTAAAATTAGACCAATTTTGACACCCTAAAATTAATTTTAATTAATATAATCAAATTATATTAATTAAAATCAATTAAATAAATATACTAAATATAAAATATTTTTATAATTAATATATAAAAGAAAAAAAAAACGTTTCCACTCGTTGAAGCTCATTTGAAAACGCCTTCGCCATCATTACAACGTAAGTTGTCCGTTTACGCCCGTTGGGCGTGTTGCGCGCCTTGGCGTTACCTTGGCTGAAGGCGCGTTGCCGCGCTGCAACATCGCGCCTCGATGCGCGCTCTCCTTCCGCGCGGCGTTTGCAACGCTGCACACAAACAGCATGTGGAATCTCCTATTCCTTGCTCGTTTTCGCTCTGATCTTCTGAGCAACCACCTTGCCTCGATCGACATGGACTTACAGACCCGATTTACAATTAAAATTGCCCAAAACACTGGGCCCTTACAATGAACGATTCAATGAAAATTGTAAATCGAAGTGCCAAAATCGAAAACATCTAATTCGCAAACCGTTTATACATCTCATGCAAAACAGTAAATCCCACCTCGTTCTTGAAAATCCAGAACGTAAATCAAGAACGCAATTGGGCTCTGATACCAATTGAAGGGAATCGAATCCCGCAACGGAAGCAATTGTTAATCGCGCGGTCTCAATTTAGTTACAAAGATTACATTCAAGAACAATTCTACCTAGATTAAACATATAAACATAATATGGAAAAAAAGAAATATTACCTTTGAAGAACCTTTCTTCAAGTGCTCCTTCTCCCACTGCTACAATCTCAGCAACACGAACCTAACAGATTACGAACACTACCACCGGATCTTCTGCGTTGTTCTCTAGGTGAGGGAGGAAGATGGGTTCCCTTTAGGTGAGTTGTGGTGTTGTGAGAGAGAGAGATAGTGTTTTTGGAACCTTTCCAATAACACAACCAAATGGCACACAGTGTCTTAACTTAGTTGCATCTCATACATCCATATATATAAGGAAATAGGATGGAAATGACCATCCTACCCTTCCTTTATTCTCTCATTAGTATATGGTTTATATGTGAATCTAATTCACATGAAAACTATATATTATATCCATTATATCATATGTAATTGATATAACACCTCATGTATGAAATTGAACACTTCAATTTCATTCCTAACTATATACCCTCAATATTACCATGTTGGGCCAACGGAGGGATATAATGGAACTACAGTTCATGAACTCCAATGATATGAGGTTAACTGATCAAACTCTTTGATCCAGTTAATCAGTATTCATTAACTACAAGTCACTCCACTATAGACTTGTAGCTGCAATCTCCTCACTCTAGATTCTAGATAATATTGTGTCCACTGATATAGTCATTACCCATGAGTCGACCCTTCACATGTTGTTCTCAATCATAGCTGGGTCGAATTACCATTTTACCCCTGTGATTACCTCTTTATTCCTTAAGAACCACTAATCCTCTAATGAACAACAAGTCTAAGGTCCTACCATAGACTCATACCCTCATAGAGGGCAGGACCCCGTTGTTCAAGACCTGGAGTTAGTTCTTAAGGGAACAACCTATCTAATTCCTTAGTGTAGGAATGAATGAATTCCATCTTGCACAGTTAAGTTCCTAGCTACATACGAGGTTCTGTCCCTGAGAAGGTAGACTTATTGAGTCGGCTACAGGCCACTCTCACCCATACTAGTCTAAGGACAAACCCTATAAGCAGGAGTTCTTAACTTGCTCAGGATTCAAGTCGAGTCACTAATGACCATCTATAAATTACTAGTCTTATCTTGTTAACGGTGTTACAAAGGTTAGACTAATGATTTGGCATCCGGTCTTGTATGAACTCTTCATACATGATGCCCCACTCGCATGTTGTTGCGTAATATTTTTGATATTGCAATACCGCAGTGTAAGGGTCAAGTTTTAGTATAGTGATTTATGAGTCCAAGTATCGTCCTCGGGAATGGGTTTCTAGATTAATTAATTACTAAGGTACTAATTCTCAATTTTAACTAAAGAAACATAACATTGATAGTTGATTTGAAAGTAAAAACAAGCAAACAAACAAACATGTGGAGACACGAATTGATAGAATTGTGGGAAGTGATTTTACAAGTTAATGGCTCAATTAACACATGCATTAAACCAATGAGATGAAATTATAAACCAGAAGTAAAATACTCAAGAAAATCTCTCGATTCTTAGTGAGCCTCACACATGCAATAAATTCATAGTCTCCATATGAACCTACAACATGCATGGCATTAAGCAACTTCTTTATGTGTTTCCCTAAGATTTCTAAGTCATTCTCATGCCAGAATTCTAAGGGTTTTGACAATTTTGCTCTAATTCAAGCTTTTGTCTCTCGAGTCAACTTAAATCAACAAATTAAGAAGTCAAGAACGAATTATCAAAAATAAGAACAAAACATGCTTCAATACATTGTAATAAAGTTATAACAAGCAAATCAAATCCTAACTACAATGCTTAGCTACTCTAAATCACATGAAAATCAAACTTAACAAGTAGAAAACGTCTTAGAACGCTATTACAAATTGAAAGAAAAGGAAATTAAACTTAGGTGTCGATGTCGGTCCTTCGTCTCCGAGCTCCCGTCTTCCATCTCGAACATCCACGAATGCTTTGGCTCCCAAAATCACTCTTTTCTCTCTTATTAAACTAAAATTTCATGCATGGCATGAAATTATAAACAAGAAGTAAAATACTCGAGAAAATCCCCGGCAACGGCGCCAAAAACTTGTTGCGTGATATTTAATGATATTGCAATATCGCAGTGTACGGGTCAAGTTTTAGTATAGTGATTTATGAGTCCAAGTATCGTCGTCGAGAATGGGTTTCTAGATTAATTAATTACTAAGGTACTAATTCTCAATTTTAGCTAAAGAATCATAACATGGATAGTTGGCTGAAGTAAATACAAACAAACAAACAAACATGTGGAGACACGAATTGATAGATTTATGTGAAGTGATTTTTACAAGTTAATGACTCAATTAACACATGCATTAAACCAATGAGATGAAATTATAAACAAGAAGTAAAATACTCAAGAAAATCTCTCGATTCTCAGTGAGCCTCACACATGCAATAAATTCATAGTCTCCATATGAACCTACAACATGCATGGCATTAAGCAACTTCTTTATGTGTTTCCCTAAGATTTCTAAGTCATTCTCATGCCAGAATTCTAAGGGTTTTGACAATTTTGCTCTAATTCAAGTTTTGTCTCTCGAGTCCACTTAAATCAACAAATTAAGAAGTCAAGAACGAATTGTCAAAAATAAGAACAAAACATGCTTCAATACACTGTAATAAAGTTATAACAATCAAATCAAATCCTAACTACTATGTTTAGCTACTGTAAATCACATGAAAATCAACCTAAACAAGTAGACAACGTCTTAGAACGCTATTACAAATTGAAAGAAAAGGAAATTAAACTTAGGTGTCGATTCCGGTCCTTCGTCTCCGAGCTCCCGTCTTCGATCTCGAACCTCCACGAATGCTTTGGCTCCCAAAATCACTTTTTTCTCTCTTCTTACAAAGTGTATTTCGAAATTAGGTCAAAAGTCTACCAAATACGGCTGTCTTACACAATTGTATAATGTTTTATTTATAGTTGAGATTGGTGCAGCGTTGCAACGCTAGGGCCAGCGTTGCAACGCTGTACCCTAAACGCGTGGTAAATAAGGAAATAACCAATGGCGTTGCAACGCTGAGGACGGCGTTGCAATGCCGCTACCCTAAACGCGTGCTCCTTATCGAAATGGCGTTGCGACGCTGCAAGGTAGCATTGCAACGCCCTTTGTGCGGTCTTTCGTGTGCGCCTTATTTATCGAGATAGCGTTGCGACGCTGCTAGGTAGCGTTGCAACGCTATCGCCTGGCGTCTTCAACGCGTCTTGGCTGCACATTCGGCATTGCAAAGCTATAAACAGCATTGCAACGCCATCGCCTCGGGTCATCATGCTTGGATTGGTCCTTTCTCTTCCAATTGGTATTCTTTTCAGCTCCAAATAGCCTTGTTTTGATCCCGAGTGATCCAAATTGTCTCCAATAGCTCCGTTTAAGCTCTTAACTTGAAATTGAATAAATTAACCACGTAAAAGCCTTGAAAACATCATAAAACTAGCAATAATTAAGTCTAAGGATAACACATTTTGTGTGCTATCAAACACCCCCACACTTAAACTTTTGCTAGTCCCGAGCAAAAACATAGTTAAATATTAGATTTTTCTTAAACATACATTTCATTCAAGCCTCAAAGATTTAAGAGAAAATTTTACAATCACAGGAAACACTTAAACATAACACTTCAACAAGTAATTTAAAATTTTCCTAAGTGTTCCTACGTGTGTGTGTGATTAGCCTATGTTCCCTTCATTTTTACTAAGCCCGGATCAACTTTCTTAGGTTCTCCATTCAACTTCCCCCTACACTAGTCTTAATTACTAATCTTTGAGTCTCCCCACATTCAAGAAATAAACAACTTTACTCAACACTTAATCACTCTTTTGATGCCACTTTTTTCTATTTTCTTCTTTTTTTTTTGTTTTTGTGCAAGGACACTAGCTTTCACACATCCACTGCAGGGACTCTTACCCAGAGCACTCACTCAATGAGTTGCCTAACTGATCACAGTGAAGGTAGCTCTTTTTGTCCTCACGATTTTTTTTTTTCACATAATGCACATATTATACATATCATGCACTTCATATTGTCATTCACCCTATCTTGCAGTTTAACTCTCAAATCAGTTTTCAGACCTATCGAGGTGACATCAAACTTCTAAGCCTAATAACTTTGTTCTAAGCATTTCAAAACTACAGGAACACATGCTATGTTCATAATAATGCAGGAAAAACTCAAGAAAATTTTTAAATTAACTCAAATTCATGTCATGCTCTCAGGTTTCAGCAGAATCACAAAGATTTCCAATTATATCTCATCCTAGGCTATCATACTCCTACTTATGTAAAAGATCAATCAACAATTCAGCACATACTCAGGAGAGTCACAACAAATAAACACATCTCACCCCCAAACTTAAACTAAACATTGTCCCCAATGTTTGCAGAATTAAGCACAAATTAAGTATCAGGGTAAGAGTGAACAATACTATCCTGGTTTATGGATCTCTTTCTGAGTTCCTTGGATAGCAAAAACATGTGTGTTGGAGTTCTTTAGATTGGGAGCATGGATTTCAACGAAGAAGGGCATCTCCACAACCTACGAAGTAAAACAACAACTAACTAAGAATTGAAAAACAACAAACTAAAGCAAGCTAAAGACAGGAAAACAAAAGTAAGTAAAGCTTGGGTTGCCTCCCAAGAAGCGCTTTGTTTAACGTCTTTAGCTAGACTGTACTCCCTCAAGGTGTTTCTTTCCTTGCTTGCGATTGCACAGAGTGACGTGTTCATTTGGCCAACTGGGTCTCTATATTCTTTATTGCGGCTCCATGATCGTCACAATACCGAGATAAATGGTGATTGCATTCTCCAAACGGTTGGACCGACTTACGGATTCAACTATGAAGGAGTGCAATGTGTCTTCCGAGATGGTTTCCTCTCGATGTAGAAGCATGCCACAGTAGGAGGATTCAACACATTTTTGTTGTTAGCATAAGAGAAATTCTCATGATACCTCAAACCTGGATTGTAATGTGTTGGTAGGTTATTCTGAGTCTGATTTCCCCCATAGGTGTTGCTTCTGTTGTTCAGGTAGTGCAATTGCTCCATAGTGGAACCTCCTATTGGTTGGGAGCATTGAGAGGACATCCCTGTCTGTGGTGATCTTGCAAAATTATTTAGGGCATGAGTGAGAGATGCCATATCAGATCTAAGAGAAGTTACCTCATCCAGTTGATATAATCCAACTCATCGGCTTAGATCTGTCATTTTACTCAGAGGCCATTGGTAGTGGGCGATTGACACTTCCTCTAAGAGGGCACGTGCTTCTGGCACAGTCTTCGCCATGAAAGTCCCTCCAGCAGTGGCATCCAGAATGGTCTTGGTCTTATCTTACAGTCCATTATAAAACAGTTGTACCTGAAGCAAATCTAGGTAGCCATGTTGTGGGCACCTCCTGAGCATGTCCTTGTACCTTTCCCATGCCTCAAATAGTTGTTCTCCCTCTTGCTGCCTTAATGTTCCAATCTCAGTCCTTATCTTTGCAGCTTTCACAGGTGGGAAGAATTTGGTCATGAAGGCTTGGGCCAACTCCTCCCAAGAAGTGATACTCCATGAGGGCAGGGACCCTAGCCATTCTTTGGCTCTACCCTGCAAAGAGAAAGGAAAAAGACGTAAGCGAATACTATTAGCAGAGATACCATTCATTTTAACTGTACCACAGATTTCTAAGAAGTTTTGAATGTGTGAATTAGGATCTTCTGTGGCTAAGCCTCTGAAAGCACCTTCCCTAACCATTTGTATCAGCCCTGTCTTGAGTTCAAAATTATTAGCATTGATAGGGGCATGGACTATTCCAGCTTGCTCAGAATTAAACACAGGTTAGAAATACTCCCTGATAGGTTTAGGGTTATTGATGAGCTCCTAATCAGCCATAGTATGAGTTTCTGCTTTTCTTCCACTAGGAGTATCCTACAGGTCCTCTCGATCTCAGGATCAAAAGGTTGCAAGTCTGCAGCTCTCCCCTTGGGCATACACCTGGAGGAACAAAAAGAAAGAAATTAGACAAAAAAAATCACAAAAGGAAATAGAAAATAAAACAAAAATAAAGACATGAAACATAAAACTTGGGTTGCCTCCCAAGAAGTGCTTCCTTTAACGTCTTTAGCTAGACGGTGACTTATCAGGGCACATAAAATTGCTCATATTTCTTCGGGCCCTTCTTGCTCGAATCGATGTAGCCTCTTAAGTCTAAAAGGCTATCCTGCTTTTCTTGAGTCCCAGATAGAAAATTATTTTTGGTATTTTTGTTTATCAAAATAAAAGAACTTAAATCAGAGCAAGACTCGTGAGTATAAGACAAATGGTTATAAAAAATAAAGGACATTTTTGGGGATAAAAGGAAAGAAGACTTCTCAGCCTCTAACTCTATCACCAGGATCTCTCCTATGGAACAAAGTGTATCACCAGTGTCCTCCTCACTAACCTGATCATGGTGTGCCTCAGTCTCCCCCAAACTATCGTCACTAACATCTAAACAAATCCTCCTAGGTGGCACCTCCTGAGTGGTAAGGATATGTAATTGTTCCTGTAAGGCCTTAAAGGAAACTACTAACTGGTCAAGGTATTGAGCTCTATCTTGTACTATTTCCCAATGTCTTATCACCTCAGTTTCTAACCTATCCAACCTCTCTAATTCACTATGAACCAAATTTTTAAATTTCTTTTCTAAGGTATATTCTGCCAATTGGTCCATAAGAGAAGATTTTTCTAGGGGTTGGTCAAGGTACGAAAATCTATGGTTCCAAGTGCCCAAATAACTACCCTCATGTGAATTTTCATATATGTCAGGTACAGAATGGTAAAAATTATTCACATGGTATTCAGAAAAATCATGATGCACAAAACTAGGGTTTTGAGAGGGACAATAGAATGGTGGAAACTCAAAATTATGCAAAGTCATACTTGAAAAATCAGTAATTTCACAACAAGACTTCACATAATATCAACACAACCAAAACAGGAAACTAAGACTCAAAAACACACAAAACTAAAATAACACAAATAAGGAAACAAACAAACACACAAAACAATTAAGGAAAGACAAAGAAACAAGCTTTAGTCTAAAATTTCAAATTTTCTCCCAATATTAATCAATCTAAATAATCGTCATTCCCCGGCAACGGCGCCAAAAACTTGTTGCGTAATATTTTTGATATTGCAATACCGCAGTATACGGGTCAAGTTTTAGTATAGTGATTTATGAGTCTAAGTATCGTCCTCGGGAATGGGTTTCTAGATTAATTAATTACTAAGGTACTAATTCTCAATTTTAGCTAAAGAAACATAACATGGATAAATGATTTAAAAGTAGAAACAAGCAAACAAACAAATATGTGGAGACACGAATTGATAGAATTGTGGGAAGTGATTTTACAAGTTAATGACTCAATTAACACATGCATTAAACAAATGAGATGAAATTATAAACAAGAAGTAAAATACTCAAGAAAATCTCTTGATTCTTAGTCAGCCTCACACATGCAATAAATTCATAGTCTCCATATGAACCTACAACATGCATGGCATTAAGCAACTTCTTTATGTGTTTCCCTAAGATTTCTAAGTCATTCTCATGCCAGAATTCTAAGGGTTTTGACAATTTTGCTCTAATTCAAGCTTTGTCTCTCGAGTCCACTTAAATCAACAAATTAAGAAGTCAAAAACGAATTGTCAAAAATAAGAACAAAACATGCTTCAATAGATTGTAATAAAGTTATAACAAGCAAATCAAATCCTAACTACAATGTTTAGCTACTCTAAATCACATGAAAATCAAACTGAACAAGTAGACAAGGTCTTAAAACGCTATTACAAATTGAAAGAAAAGAAAATTAAACTTAGGTGTCGATGTCGGTCATTCGTCTCCGAGCTCCCGTCTTCTATCTCGAACCTCCACGAATGCTTTGACTCCCAAAATCACTCTTTTCTCTCTTCTTACAAAGTGTATTTCGAAATTAGGGCAAAAGTCTACCAAATTCGGCTCTCTTACACAATTGTATAATGTTCTATTTATAGTTGAGATTGGTGCATCGTTGCAATGCTAGGGCCAGCGTTGCAACGCTGTACCCTAAACGCGTGGTAAATAAGGAAACAGTTGATAGCGTTGCAACGCTGAGGACGTCGTTGCAACGCCACAACCCTAAACGCGCGCTCCTTATGGAAATGGCGTTGCGACGCTACTAGGTAGCGTTGCAACGCCCTTTGTGCGGTCTTTCGTGTGCGTCTTATTTATCAAGATAGCGTTGCGACGCTGCCTAGCAACACTATCGCCTGGGGTCTTCAACGCGTCTTGGCTGCACATTCGGCGTTGCAATTCTATAAACAACATTGCAATGACATCGCCTCGGGTCATCATGCTTGGATTGGTCCTTTCTCTTCCAATTGGTATTCTTTTCAGCTCTAAATAGCCTTGTTTTGTTCCCGAGTGATCCAAATTGTCTCCAATAGCTCCGTTTAAACTCTTAACCTGAAATTGAATAAATTAACCACGTAAAAGCCCTGAAATCATCATAAAACTAGCAATAATTAAGTCTAAGGATAGCACATTTTGTGTGCTATCACATGTTAACTACATGAATGAGTTGGATTACCTCATTTGTACTAATTACAAAGTGGTTCGCATCCATGGTGTTACCAGAATGAGGTTTCCAACCTTATTCTTATACCATAGATCATTTAGGTTATATTCTTGAACTCAACCCAAATAGTGTCCACTACACTGATGTTCAAGATATATATATTATCAAGATATATGTTATAACCTTGGAGCTTAGTTTATTGGATTTATAAAGCAAGACTGTAATTTTATCAAAACAAATAACTCTTTATTTCTTTTAACAAAATTACACAAGTTTTAGGGCATAAATCCCAACAGAAAAAACCCAATGGAAAAAAAATCCTACTGAAGGAAAAAAAGTACATATTTTATATAGTTTACTATAATACATTCACTCCCCCTCATGGAGACATCACTTAAAGTCTCTGAGTCGCCGCATTCCAATACTATGCACTAATTTCTCGAAGGTTGTAGTTGGTAATGCATTCGTAAATAAGTCAGTCCAATTATCCTTCGAACAAATTTGTTGTACAGTGATATCACCATTTTCTTCAAGATCATGAGAGTAGAAAAACTTTGGTGAGATATGCTTCGTTCTATTTCCTTTGATATATCCTCCCTTGATTTAGGTTATACAAGTTGTGTTGTCTTCGTATAATATTATTGGAAGATGTTTACTAGAAGACAAACCACATGTTTCATGGATATGTTGAGTCATCGATCTTAGCCATACACATTTTCGACTTGCTTCGTGAATTGCAAGGATTTCGACATGATTTAAAGAAGTGGGCGTTATGGTCTGTTTCACTGATCGCCATGATATGACAGTTCCTCCACATGTGAACAGATAACCTGTTTGAGATCTAGTTTTATGTGGATCAGATAAATATCAAGAATCTGCATAACCAATTATATCAAAATTTGGTTTGTTAGAATAAAAGAATCTCATATCAATTGTTCCTCGAAGATATCGAAGTATATGTTTAATTCCATTCCAGTGTCTTTTGGTTGGACAAGAACTATATATCGCTAATAAATTTACTGAAAATGTAATATCTGGTCTCGTGTTATTAGTAAGATACATAAGTGCGCCAATTGCACTAAAATATGGTACTTTAGGACCAAGAAATTCTTCGTTATCATCTCGAGGATGAAATGTATCTTTCTTAACATCCAGTGAATGAACTTCCATTGGAATGTTCAATGGATGTGCTTTGTCCATATAAAATCTTTTTAAAATTTTCTCTGTATAAGTTGACTGATGAACAAATATCCCATTTGCTAAATGCGCATTTGCAAACCAAGGCAAAATTTGTTTTTCCAAGATCTTTCATCTTGAATTCTTCCTTAAGATATTCTATTGCCTCTAATAACTTTTCAGGAGTTCCAATTATATTAAAATCATCAATGTGTACAGTTATAATAACAAATCCTGACTGTGATTTCTTTATAAAAACACATGGGCATATTGGATTATTTTATAGCCTTCTTGAAGGGATCAAATCCCGCAGCGGAAGCGATTGTTAATCGCGTGTTCTTAATTTGTTACATGGATTACAATCAAGTACAAATCTAACAAGATTAAGCATTCTACTACAAGATGGACAACAAGAAATTACCTTTGAAGAACTCTTTCTTCAAGTGTTCCTTCTCCCACGATCACGATCTCAGCAACTCGAACCCAAGCGATAACGGACACTACCACCGAATCTTCTCCGTTATTCTCTAAGTGACGGAGGAATGTTGGTTCCTTTAGGATGAGATGAGGTAATCTTATGAGATTTTACTTGCAACTCTTTCGAATACAATTAGAGAGAATGTTAAGGTTTTTACAAAAAGTCTTAACTTTGCCTAGCTTACAAAATGCATCTCATGCAACCTTTTATAAGGAAATAGGATGGAAATTACCATTCTATCCTTCCTTCATTCTCTCATTAGTGTATAGTTTATATGTGAATCTAATTCACATTAAAACCATATATTATATCAAGTATATCACATACAACTGATATAACACCTCATATATGAAATTGAACACTTCAATTTAATTCCTAACTTTATACCCTCAATATTACCATGTTGAGCCAACGGAGGGACCTAATGGACCTACAGTTCATGAGCTCCAATGATGTGATATTAACTGATCAAACTCTTTGATCCAGTTTATGCTGGGGTTTGTTCTCTAAAACTCGTAGTTTGTATTTATGTTTTAATTAATGTAATAAAGTGTTATTATTTCAATAAAAAAGTTATTGTTCGTTATCTACGAGTTTGGCTTTGTTTAAACCCTAAATCCAATAAACCAAATATCCAAGGTTCTTAAATTAATCTTTAACTTAATGTAGTATACATATAAAGGATCTCTATTCTAGATACAGACTAAAGGGTTTATAGTTAGGGGATAAGGTTTGGGTAACTTACCCATGTAAAACTATGGATGTGGCCCACTTTGTATTTGATACAAACACTGTGATCCTAACGTGTTCGTGTAGATGACATGTGAGTGGGGATATCCTATGTAATGAGATTACATAAGATCGGACCACGAAATAGTAACCTCTAGATGTAACTCCGTTGACTAGTTAGGTTTCTATTTTACTAGGATGACCTAGGCAACTTGATCTCAATCTTGAGCAGGTTACGAACTCCTGTTCACGAGGGATTGTCCTTTGATAGTATGGGTGAGAGTGGCCAGATTCGCCGACTGAATATGCCTACCTTCTTGGGGACAAGACTAGTGAGCGGGCTGGGAACTTAACTTGGCAAGATGGAATTCACTCCTTCCCGCCTACTAGGGTAAGTAGAGCAATGTTCCCTTAAGTGGTGTCTCTGGGACTTGAACAAAGGGCCCGACCCTCTCATTGGCTCGAGAGGGACTCTATTTGTTGGTAGGACCACAAACAAATTGTTCATTAGAGGAGCATTGGTACTTAAGGCACAAGATGTAACCTAGGGGTAAAACGGTAATTTGACCCAGCTGGTGTTACGAACATTCGTGAAGGATTGACTTGTTGTTATTTGTCAATATCCGTGGACACAGAAATATATCTGCAGTGAGAAGAGTGAAGTTGCGGGACTTTAGTGGAGTGTTCCCGCAGTTAACGAATGTTGATTGGGAGGTTAATGAGATTAACCGAGCAATCTCGTATCGTTGGAGCTTCTGATCTGTAGGTCCATTAGGTCCACCTTCTAGCTCGTAAAGGGTTCTTAGATCATTTGAATTTGAAATGTTCAAATTCATTAGGGAATGAACTTAATGTATATTGATAAAATAAAATATATAGTTGTGGAACTATATATTATAAATTTAATGTGGATATGATTCGCATTAAATTATATGAGAGAATTAAATATTTGAAAGAGTTCAAAGATTAAATTCAAATGTGAATATGTTTCATATTTGAAAACTATAGGTTAAATCTAATGTGCATTAGATGTACATTAAAACTATAGGTTAGAGGGAAAACTGATTAAATGTGATTTAATCTAAATTAAATATATGATATTTAATTTAATTTAATTAAATAAGATTTAATTGATTTATTAAATAATACGATTAATTAATAATTAAAAATAAAAATAGGGAACGTGTCAGGAGGACACGTTCCCCCTCTCTCCCAACTCCCTATTCGATAGGGAGTGGGAGATGCCCTCTACAGAAATTTTCTTCTCCTGGTGAGAAGAATTCATTCAATTGATCATTTAATTGAATTGAAAGAAACTCTAAAAAGATTCTCTCTCTCAGTCTCTAGAATTCCCAAAAATTCTCCAATTGTTGGAACCCTTTTCACCTAGGGTGTTCTAAGAACTTAGAGGATAGAGGGTTCCCCTGTTGGTAGTTTCCTATTGTAGAAGCAGAGAAGTAGAGAAGTTCCTGTGTTGCTGAAATCTCATGGAGTAAGGAGTTCTTGTGCTGAGGAAAAACTATAAAGGTAATCCCTTTCTCCTTTTTAGTTTAATTGTTTAAACTAAGCATGTTTGCATGTATATCTCCATATCTAATTAGGATTAGATAAGCATGTTTGTTCTATTTTGTCAATGTACTGGTTTTTGCATTTCAACGAAAATAAACTTGCATATTACAATTCCAAACACGTTTTCGCTGCTTAAAGAGATCAGATCTCCATCAGTTTTAATCAATATTCATTAACTACAAGTCACTCCACTATAGACTTGTAGTTGCACTCTCCTCACTGTAGATAATATTGTGTCCACTAATATAGTCATTACCGATGAGTCGACCCTTCACATGTTGTTCATAATCACAACTGGGTCAAATTACCGTTTTACCCCTGTGATTACCTCTTTGTTCCTTAAGCACCATTGATCCTCTAATGAACAACAAGCCTATGGTCCTACCATAGACTCATGCCCTCTTAGAGGGCGAGGCCCCGTTGTTCAAGACCTGGAGTCATTTCTTAAGTGAATAACCTATTAAATTTAAATAGAATTAATATAAAACGTTTTTATATTTATTATATATAAATGAAACCGTTTCTGCCTGTTGCTCCTTCGCATGAAACGCATGTGGCGTTGCAACGCTGATACCAGCATTGCAACGCTGCATCTTGTCTTCTTCTGCCATTCACAGAACAACAATGCTTCAATTTCTTGCTCGGTTTTGCTCCGTTCTTCTCAGCAACCACTTTGTCTCGATTGACACGGACTTACAGACTCGATTTACATAATAAAATGCCCCAAACAATAGGCCCTTACATTGAACAATTCAACAAAATTATGTAAATCTAAGTGCCAAAATTGAAACCATCCAATTCTCATGAAAAACAGTAAATCCCACCTCGTTATTGATAAATCCAGAACGAAAATTTAGAACACAATTGGGCTCTGATACCAATTGAAGGGATCGAATCCCGCAGCGAAATCGATTGTTAATCGCGTGTTCTTAATTTTGTTACATGGATTTACATCAAGTATAAATCTAACAAGATTAAGCATGCTACTACAAGATAGACAACAAGAAATTACCTTTCAAGAACTCTTTCTTCAAGCATTCCTTCTCCCACGATCACGATCTCAACAACTCGAACACGCACGATCACGGACACTACCACCGGATCTTCTCCGTTGTTCTTTAGGTGAGGGATGAATGTGGGTTCCTTTAGGACGAGGTGAGGTAATCTTATGAGATTGTACTTTGAACTCTTTCCAATACAATTAGAGAGAATGTTAAGGTTTTTACAAAAAGTTTTAACTTTGCTTAGCTTACAAAATGAATGCAACCTTTTATAAGGAAAAATGATGAAAATTACCATCCTATCCTTCCTTCATTCTCTCATTAGTATATAGTTTATATGGGAATCTAATTCACATTAAAACCATATATTATATCAATTATATCATATATAATAGATATAACACCTCATGTATGAAATTGAACACTTCAATTTCATTCCTAACTTTATACCCTCAATATTACCATTAGAGCCAACGAAGGGATCTAATGGACCTACAGTTCATGAGATCCAATGATGTGAGATTAACAGATCAAACTCTTTGATCAAGTTAATCGATATTCATTAACTACAAGTCACTCCACTATAGACTTGTAGTTGCACTCTCCTCACTGTAGATAATATTGTGTCCACTAATATAGTCATTACCGATGAGTCGACCCTTCACATGTTGTTCATAATCACAACTGGGTCAAATTACCGTTTTACCCATGTGATTACCTCTTTGCTCCTTAAGCACCTCTGATCCTCTAATGAACCTCAAGTCTCAGGTCCTACCTTAGACTCATACCCTCATAGAGGGCGGGGCTTCGTTGTTCAAGACCTAGAGTCAGTCTTAATGGAACAACCTATCTAATTCCTTAGTGTAGGAATGAGTGGATTCCATCTTGCATAGTTAAGTCTCCAGCTACCTACGAGGTTCTATCCCTTAGAAGGTAGGCTTATTGAGTCGGCTACAGGCCACTCTCACCCATACTAGTCTAAGGACAAACCCCTATAAGCAGGAGTTCTTAACTTGCTCAAGATTCAGGTCGAGTCACTAATGACCATCTATAAATCATCAATCTATCCTGTTAACGACGTTATACTTGTTAGACTAATAATTTGCAGTCCGGTCTTATATGAACTCTTCATACAGGATGCCCTCACTCACATGTCAACCACATGAATGAGTTGAATTACCTCATTTGTACTAATTACAAAGTGGGTTGCATCCATGGTATTACCAAAATAAGGTTTCCAACCTTATTCTTATACCACAGACCATTTAGGTTATACTCTTGAACATAATCCAAATAGTGTCTACTACACTGATGTTCAAGATATATTATAACCTTGGAGCTTAGTTTATTGGATTTATAAAGCAAGAATATAATTTTCTAAAAATAAATAACTCTTTATTTATTTAATCAAAATTACAAATGTTTAGGGCACAAATCCCAACACTTCTTTCAACAAATATCCCCTCAGGCGATTATACAACATTCGTCCTGATTGTTATAATCCATATAGTGATCTCTGTAATTTTATTGAACACAATTCTCGAGAATATGTTTCTGACATTTTAAATCTTTCTGGGATTCTCATATAAATGTCATTATCCAGAGATCCACATAAATATGTCGTGACTCCATCCATCATTTGCATGTCAAGTTTTTCATATACAATCAAGCCAATTAGATAACCAATGTTATTGCATCCACCACGAAAAAATATGTCTCCTAATAATCGATACTAGGTCTTTTCGAGAATCCTTGTGCAACAAGTCTCGCTTTATATCTTGTTACCTCATTCTTTTCATTTCTCTTCGTTACAAATACTCATTTGTATCCCACAGGTTTGACACCTTCTGGTGTCTGGACTACTGGTCCAAAAACCTCACATTTTGAAAGTGAGCTTAATTACACTTGGATTGCTTCTTTCCATTTAAGCCAATATATTCTATGTTGACATTCTTCTATGGATTTTGGATCAGAATCATCATTTTCATGAATAATATCATGAGCAACATTGTAAGCAAAACTGTTGTCAACAACTATATCATTTCGGTTTCATCTTTTTCCTGTTATTACATAGTTTATTAAAATTTCATTATTATCCTCAAGTATTGGACTTTCATCAACACTTTTGTTAGTAGTAGTATTCTGGATTTCTTCTGGAACATCCATATCCTTCATTGGATTATTTTGATTATCAACTACTTTTCTTTTTTGAGTATTCTTATCTTCGGAACCCATAGGTCTACTGCGCTTCTGGCGTGCTCTAGACTCATTATTGACAACTTGTTCCTTTGGGATACCAATTTTTGATGGAGCATTTCTAGCTGGTATATATGATTTAGTCACTCTTTTAGCATTCGTGAATGCATCTTGTAATTGATTTGCTATATTTCGCAAATGAATTATCTTTTGAACTTCAAGTTCACATTGATCTCTACGAAAATCTAAATGAGATAATCACGATGCATTCCATGTAATTTCTTTTTCCAACTTCTTAATGAAGGGAATCGTAGTCCCGCAGCGGAAGCGATTGCGAATTGCGTGCTTTTGATTTAGTTACAACGATATAATTTAAGAACATATATAACTAGATTAAGCATATGAACATAATGGACAACAAGAAAATTACCTTTGAAGAACCTTTCTTCAAGTGCTCCTCCTCTCTCACGATCAAGATCTCAGCAACACGAACTTGTACGAACACCGACACTACCACCGGATCTTCTCTGTTGTTCTCTAGGTGAGGGAGGAAGGTGGGTTCCCTTTAGGAAAAGTGAGGTGTTTTGTGAGAGAGATGTTTGTTATCTTGGAACCTTTCCAACAACAACAAATGTTGGGAATCACTTAGAATGACTTTTTTTAGTTGCATCTCATGCAACCATATATATAGGGCAATGGGATGGAAATGACCATCCTACCCCTCCTTTATTCTCTCTTTAGTATATAGCTTATATATGAATCTAATTCTCATTAAAACTATATATTATATCAATTATACCATATATAATAGATATAACACCTCATGTATGAAATTGAACACTTCAATTTCATTCCTAACTTTATACCCTCAATATTAACATTAGAGCCAACGAAGGGATCTAATGGACCTACAGTTCATGAGATCCAATGATGTGAGATTAACAGATCAAACTCTTTGATCAAGTTAATCAATATTCATTAACTACAAGTCACTCCACTATAGACTTGTAGCTGCACTCTGCTCACTGTAGATAATATTGTGTCCACTAATATAGTCATTACTCATGAGTCGACCCTTCACAGGTTGTTCGTAATCACAGCAAGGTCAAATTACCGTTTTACCTCTTTGATTACCTCTTTGCTCCTTAAGCACCACTGATCCTCTAATGAACAACAAGTCTAAGGTCCTACCTTAGACTCATACCTCTCATAGAGGTGGGGCCCCGTTGTTCAAGACACGAGTCGATTCTTAAGGGAACAACCTATCTAATTCCTTAGTATAGGAATGAGTAAATTCCATCTTGCATAGTTAAGTTCCCACTACCTATGAGGTTCTCATCCCCAGAGAAGGTAGGCTTATTGAGTCGCTCACAGCCCACTCTCACCCATACTAGTCTAAGGACAAACCCCTATAAGTAGGAGTTCTTAACTTGCTCAGGATTCAGGTCGAGTCACTTATGACCATCTATAAGTTACTAGTCTTATCCTGTTAACGGTGTTACACTTGTTAGACTAATAATTTGCGATCCAATCTTGTATGAACTCTTCATACAAAATGCCCCCACTCGTATGTCAACTACATGAATGAGTTGGATTATCTCATTTGTACTAATTACAGAGTGATCCGCATCCATGGTGTTACGAGAATGAGGTTTCCAACCTTATTCTTATACCATAGACGATTTAGGTTATATTCTTGAACTCAACCCAAATAGTGTCCACTACACTGATGTTCAAGATAAAAGTTATAACCTTGGAGCTTAATTTATTGGATTTATAAAGCAAGACTGTAATTCTATCAAAACAAATAACATTTTATTTATTTGATCAAAATTACACAAGTTTAGGGCATAAATCCCAACATTTAATTCTTCCTCCTAATGTTGGAAAATTTGTTTCATTAAAATGACAATCAACAAATGGTGCAGTAAATACATCACTCGTCAGGGGTTCAAGATATTTAATAAGTGATGGGGAATCAAAACCAACATATATTCCTAACCTCCTTTGATTTCCCATCTTAGTACGTTGTGGTGGAGCAATTAGTACACATACTACACATCAAAAAATTCCTAGATGGGAAATATTCGGCTCCTGGCCATAAGCTAACTATAATGGGGAGTACTTATGATAAGCCACTGGCCTAATACGTAATAATGATGCAGCGTATAAAATAGCATGACCCCAGACCGATGTAGGAAGTTTAGCTCTCATAAGCAATGGTCTTACAATTAGTTGCAAACGTTTTATAAATGACTATGTTAGATCATTGTTTGTATGAACGTGAGCTACAGGATGTTCAACACTTATCCCAATTGGCATACAATAATTATTCAATGTTTGGGATGTAAATTCACCAACATTATCAAGTCGAATGGTTTTAATTGTATAATCAAGAAATCGTGCTCTTAACTTAATTTTTTGAGCAAGTAGTCTTGCAAATGCAAGATTTCGACTTGATAATAAACATACACGTGACCATCTGTTGAATGCGTCAATAAATACCATAAAATATCTAAATAGATCACTTGGTGAGTTAATAGGTCCACAAATATCACATTGAATTCGCTCTAAAAATGCAGGTGATTCAATCCCCACTTTAGCTGGTGATGGTCTAATAATTAATTTCCCTTGAGAGCAAGCATCACATGACAACTCATTGGATTGAAGAATCTTCTAGTTCTTTAAAAGATGCCCATGTGAATTCTCAATAATTTTTCTCATCATTATTGATCCTAGATGACCTAATCGATCATGCCAAACACTGAATATTCCTGGATTCATGAACTTCTGGTTCATTGTTGCAACTTTCGATTACTCGTGTATGAGTATAATATAATTCATAAGAAAAAGCAAGCAGTGTTTCTAATATACGTTTTTCATGTGAAACAATAAATGTGATATAAAGACATACTCTATATTATTTTTACCATCAATTTCAACATGATAACCATTGTTACGTATATCTTTGAAACTCAATAAATTTCTCTTTGATTTACTAGAAAACAAAGCATTTTTAATTGAAAATTTTGTTCCTCTAGACAAGATAAAACTTGTTTTTCCAAAACATTCAATCAAGTCTATAGAACCTGATATAGTATTGACTTTTTCTTCCAACATTTCCAATTTAGAAAAATATTTTCTATTTATAAGTATTGTGTGTGTAATTGTGCAGTCTTCTAGACATAGATCTTCATTGCTCCTTTTTTAGTCATTCAACATATGAAAACTGTCCATGTTTCTTCGTTAAACAAAAATAATTACAATAAGAAATACATAATACAAAAAGTTTAAAGCTAAGAAGAACATAAAAATGAACATTAGTACTAGAAATTCTCAAAATCAAAAGAAGCATTTGCTAATCCATCAATTACTTCAATCTTCTCTTCAAGAGATGCAAAGAAGTCTGTCACATCCAAATTTTTTATATTGGATGGGTCGAATATATAACTATCTTGATAAGCAAGATTTGCTTCCACATTTTTTCATTTTTCCTTTAGGGAAGCTTGATAGAGATCAACTAAGTGTTTGGGTGTACGACAAACACGTGACTGAAGGGAATCGAATCTCCGTGAGCAGCGGAAATATGTAATTGAGATCAAATTGCTTGTTTGTTTTGGTTTATTCCAAAAACTCATACATTGGCAAATAACACAAAGATAAGCAAATTAAACTAATTAAGCATGGATTAAAGTTGAAATTAGACATGTTGTACATAATGTAAACTAAAAGGAATCAGTGAATTTACCTTTGTAGTTTCACTTTTCCCAGCAACTCCTTGCTTCAAAATTGTACAACACAACAACAATTCTTCTCCTCTATTTTTCCAACAGGACACAACCACGAGAGAAAACTTTCTATGTCTCTTAGTGTCTTAAGTCTTTCTTTGGTGGGAAGGAATCCAACAATTTGAAGCGAATAGGA
Organism: Trichosanthes cucumerina; assembly: GCA_036507285.1. Lineage (NCBI taxonomy): Eukaryota > Viridiplantae > Streptophyta > Magnoliopsida > Cucurbitales > Cucurbitaceae > Trichosanthes > Trichosanthes cucumerina. The sequence continues at coordinate 22,978,130 of CM071841.1, forward strand.
AGTTTAGGTTGAGAGAATTTTCACAGCAATTCACCAATGGCCTCTGTGATTCAACGAGCAACCCTCTCTTTCTCCTCCCCTCCTTACTTATCGATGGGAGCAGGAGACATAGAGGGAAGTGGGGAAACATGGCTTACACACGTTCCCCCATATTAAATTTAATAATATTAAATCATATTATATAAATAACCATTTAATTAAATCACATTTAATTAATCCAATTAATTAAATCATTCATTAATTAATTAAACATCATATGTTTAATTTGGTTATTTAATCACATTCCCTTATAACCTATAGTTTTAATGCACATCTTGTGTACATTAAATTTTAACCTATAGTTTTTAAATATGAATCTCATTCTCATTTAAACTAATATTTGAACTTTTTCAAATATTTAATTATCTCATATAATTTAATATGAATCATATTCAAATTAAATTTATATTATAAAGTTCTAAAACTTTATATTATAATGTATCTTTATACATTAATGTTTATTCCCTAATTGAATTTGAAAATTTCAAATTCAAACGATCTAAGAACCTTTTACAAGCTAGAAGGTGGACCTTATGGACCTATAGATCAGAAGCTCCAACGATACGAGATTATTTGGTTAATCTCATTAACCTCCTAATCAACATTCATTAACTACGGGAACACCCCATTAAAGTCCCGCAGTTGCACTCTTCTCACTGTAGATATATTTATGTGTCCATGAATATTGACCAATAACAACAAGTCAATACTTCACGAATGTTCGTAACACCAGCTGGGTCAAATTACTGTTTTACCCCTGGGTTACATCTTTTACCTTAAGTTTCAGTGCTCCTTTAATGAACAATTTGTTTGTGGTCCTACCAGCAAAGAGAAGTCCCTCTCGGGCCAATGAGAGGGTTGGACCCTTTGTTCAAGTCCCGGAGACACCACTTAAGGGAACATTCATCTACTTACCCTAACAGGCGGGAAGGAGTGAATTCCTTCTTGTTAGGTTAAGTCCCTAGCTGCTTGCTCAGTCTTGTCCTCAAGAAGGTAGGGATATGGAGTCGGCGACTCCGGCCAATCTCACCCATACTAGTCAAAGGACAATCCCTCGCAAATAGGAGTTCGAAACGTGCTAAGTATTGAGATCAAGTTGCCTAGGTAATCCTAATGAAATAGGAACCTAACTAGTCAGCGGAGTTACACCTAGTGGTTACTATTTCGTGGTCTGGTCTTATGCAATCTCATCACATAGGATATCCCCACTCACATGTCGTCTACACGAACACGTTAGGATCACTGTGTTTGTATCACATACAAAGTGGGTCATATCCATAGTATTGTCAGGGTAAGGTACCCAAGCGTTATCCCCTTAATATAGACCTTTTAGGTTGTATCTCGAACTAAGATCCTTATATTTACACTACATTCAGTTCAAGAGACATATTAAAACCTTGGATGTTAATTTATTGGATTTAGGGTTAATAAAAGGGCAAGGTAGTAAATAATGAACAATAACTTTTATTGACAACAATAACTCTATATTGATATAATTATAACACTATTTACAAACTACGAGATTTAGGGCACAAATCCCAACAAACTCCCACTTGAGCTAAAACTCTAGTGGGGTACATACAATCCAAAACAATGGTTAGAGAGATACAAAATACAATAAACTAGGGCATCCATATATCCATTACATATCTCCCACTTTCCCTAGATTACCCCACATACATTTCTTGTAGACCTAGACTCTCTAGATGACCCTTGAACACTTTAGTCATGAGAGTCTTTGTAAATGGATCAGCTATGTGCTCTGAAGCGCTCTTCGTGACCGTCACGTGTCCTCGTTGCACTATCTCCTGTATAAGGTGATACTTTCTTTCGATGTGTTTTCGTCGCTTGTGGCTGCGAGGTTCCTTCAAATTGGCTACCGCACCACTGTTGTCACAATATAAGGTGATGGGGAATTCCATATTTGGAACAACTTCCAAATCATTGAGAAATTTCCTTTGCCAAACAGCCTCTTTAACTGCTTCATAAGCATCTACATACTCTGCCCCCATGGTGGAGTCAACGTTGCACCCTTGCTTGATGCTACGCCACATTAAAGCTTCCCCGTTAAGGGTGAAAACTGATCCCAATGTGGATTTTCTAGTGTAACACCGTTAACAAGATAGGTCTAATAATTTATAAATGATCATTAGTGACTTGACCTGAATCTTGAGCAAGTTACGGACTCCTGCTTATGGGGGTTTGTCCTTAGACTAGTATGGGTGAGAGTGGCTTGTGAAGGAAATGAGAATCCCCGCGCAGCGGAAGACGATTGAATCGTCATGGTATCATTACGCAACTCGGTTTTTATTAAAACGATCTACTATAGATCTAGGCTAAACATGCTGGAAAAGGAAGAAAAATACAGTAAGATTAGAGGTACTTACTTGTTGAAGACTCTCTTCAAGGTTTCTTCCTCAGATCACGAACTCTTCGTGCTTCTCGATCCCAACGAACTCTTTCCACGAACGGAACCCAAACACCACCACTTGGAGTCTCAGTTGTTCTCTTTTGGAGAAGGGAAGTTTGTGGGAACTTTTGGAGTTTTGGAGAGGGAGGGGAATAGAGAGAAAGTAGAGAGAACTTTCTTCTTCTCTTTTGATGAAATTCTAAACCCTGGAGACAGCACCACAACACCATTCTCGGGCCAGTGAGAAGGTGGGCGCCTGTTGTCCAAGCCCTGGAGACAGCACTTAAGGGAACAACCCCTCTAGTTTCCCTAAAGTCGGGAACGAGTGAATTTCATCTTGCGTAGTTAAGTTCCCAACTCCCTACTTGGTCCTGTCCCTGTGAAGATAGGCATATTGGGCGAGTAACTGTGACAACCCTCAGTCGTACTAGTCAAAGGACGCACCCTCGCAAACAGCGTCCGTAACATGCTCGAGGATTCGGTCGAGTCACTAATGGTCATCTCACGGTTATTAGTCCTTCACAACAAAGCGATGTTACATCGATGAGGTCTAATAATTCACGGTCCGGTCTTGTACAATCTCATTGCACAGGATGCCCCCACTCGCATGTCAACCACATGAACGAGTCAGATCCCCTCGTTTGCATCTAATACAAAGCGGGTCACATCCACAGTGTATCCAGCATTAGGTCTCCAACCCTATCCATATACTGTAGACCGTTCGGGTCATTAACTCGAACGTGATCCTCCCTGTGTGTCCACTACACACTGTTCAAGTTCTAGTTCTCTCATAAATTCAATGACCCTGGAGCTTAGTTTATTGGAAGAGTTTATAACTATTGCGAGACACAAAGTGATGAAATGTATAACTCTTATTAATTTCAAACAATATATTACAAATACGAGATTAGGACAAAAATCCCAACAAACTCCCACTTGGACTAAGCTAGTGGAGAAAATACATTTCTGAAATGTACAGAAATTACAATGAAGTAATACAATAAACTAGGGCATGGAATACCCGTTTACACATCTCCCACTTGCCCTAGTCAGGAAGCTCTCGAAGACCTAGACTCTCTAGGTGACCCTCAAACACCTTAGCCGTGAGGGGCTTTGTAAATGGATCAGCTACATTGTGCTTCGATGCTATCTACGTGACCGTCACGTCTCCATGGTGCACAATCTCCCGTATCATATGATACTTACGCTCAGTGTGTTTGCCTCTCTTATGGCTCCGAGGCTCACATGAGTTGGCTACTGCACCACTGTTATCACAGAACAGTGTGATCGGCAAGTTCATATTTGATTTCCTAATTTCTAATCTTATTAGAAAATAGAAAACCTAAGTCTAATTATTCAAGTTCTAAACTCTTTAAATCTAATAATTAACTTAGGTTGCATGCATTTCTATGTTATAGTGCTTGATCATCCATCACATGAATAATACTATACTATAACATACATTCATCACATGAATTAAATGCATGAGCATTCTTTTAATTTAAAAATATAACACTTATATTTAAATAAATTAAAACATGCATACATTATATTATAACTCTTATAATATAATCCTATCATGCATACTATATATTATAACTCTTATAATATAAATATGATGCATGAAATGTTTAACCTAAGGTGGGATTTTAAATCTATATGACATACATTATGTACATAGAAATTAATTGAAATATACATCTCATGCATAAAATAATTAAACAGCAAAAATGGACCGATTTTTTCCCCCAAGGGCAATTATTTAACTAAATAACATTAATATAGCACTTATATTAACATTATTTAATAAAATAATTAAATACATAAATTAAAGACATTTTACAATTAATAAAATAAATGAAAAACAAATATAAATGTTGCCCACTACGTATTAACGCCCACGATCCCGCGAAAATCGCCTCCAGCAACTGCTTCTAATTAATGCGTGCAGCATTGCAACGTTGTCGCCTCCAAAGATCGAAATGCGTTCTCAACGCCACGGTAGCGTTAACGCTTCGCCCAAAGATTGCAACGCCGCTTCTGCTGCGCAGGCCTCCATCCGCAGGACGGCGTTGAGACGCCGTAAGTAAGCGGCGTCTCAATGCCATCGGCGAAACGAAGAAACTCTTTGTTGTTCTTCATCGAATTTCCGCCTGTTTCTACTCCGATTTCTTCACAGCAACTCTTGCCACGAACGACCCGGACTTACAGACTCGATTTATTTTCTAAAATGCCCAAAAACACGGGCCCTTTACATTTGATCTCATCAAACAGAAAATAAATCTAAAATGCCTAAAACCGAAAACATCGATTTAAGCAAACCAACATTCATCTCATGAAATTAAGGCAATTTACCCACCAAATTTTAACAAAAACAGTGCATAAATGAAGAACCATCGAAATGGCTCTGATACCGATTGAAGGGAATGAGAATCTCCGCGCAGCGGAAGACGATTGAATCGTCATGGTATCATTACGCAACTCGGTTTTATTAAAACAATCTACTATAGATCTAGGCTAAACATGCTAGAAAAAGAAGAAAAATACAGTATGATTAAAGGTACTTACTTGTTGAAGACTCTCTTCAAGGTTTCTTCCTCAGATCACGAACTCTTCATGCTTCTCGATCTCAACAAACTCTTCCCACGAACAGAACCCGAACACCACCAGTTGGAGTCTCGGTTGTTTTGTTTTTTAGAATGGAAGTGTGTGGGAACTTTTGGAGTTTTGGAGAGGGAGGAGAATAGAGAGAAAGTAGAGAGAACTTTCTTCTTCTCTTTTGATGAAATTCTAAAAAATTAGAGAATGATTACCATCCTTCTTGCAAGAAGGGATTATATAGTGGAATTGATGGAGTTAAAATCTCCACATTATTACCACTTTACCACAACCATAGGTTATGCAAATCTCATTTGCATAACCACAAATATAAGATATCTCATATCTCATATTGCAAATATCATTTACAATAATTGTGGATTAATTAAATTGAATCACATCCAATTTAATTTCTCTCAATTAAATTCTCCAATTAGCCCTAATTCAACAATTAGGCTAACCTATAGTTTATTATGAATCTCATTCACATTAAACTATATATTATATCATTCATATCTCATATAAATGACATAAATGCCCTTAAAGTGAAATTGAACACTTCAATTTCATACCAAAACTTTAACCCTTCTTTTAATCCAGATTGAGCCAACCGAGGGACGTAATGGACCTACAGTGACGGGCTCCAATGATCCAAGATTAACCTAAACTCTTTGACCCGGTTAATCAACATTCATTAGCTACAGTAACACTCCACTATAGCCCGTAGCTGCACTCCGTCAGTGTAGAATATTACATGTCCACTGATATAACCAATGCCCATGAGTCGACCCTTCACAGGTTGTTCGTACACACGGTTGGGTTAAATTACCATTTAACCCCTGTGTCTATCTCTTGTTCCTTAAGTCCCCACTGCTCCTCTAATGAATAACATATTGTGATGGTCCAACCATACACAACACCCTTCTCGGGCCAGTGAGAAGGAGGGCGCCCGTTGTCCAAGCCCTGGAGACAGCACTTAAGGGAACAACCCCTCTAGTTTCCCTAAAGACGGGAACGAGTGAATTCCATCTTGCGTAGTTAAGTTCCGACTCCTACTTGGTCCTGTCCACGAGAAGATAAGCATATTGGGCGAGTAATCGTGACCACCTCTCACCATTATTAGTCAAAGGACAAACCCTCGCAAACAGGAGTCCGTGACACGCTCAGGATTCAGGTCGAGTCACTAATGCTCATCTACGAAGTTATTAGTCCTTACTGTCAACGGTGTTACATCAGTAGGTCTAATAATTCACGGTCCGGTCTTGTACAATCTCATTGCACAGGATGCCCCCACTCGCAAGTCAACCACATGAACGAGTCAGATCACCTCGTTTGTATCTAATACAAAGCGGGCCGCATCCACAGTGTATCCTGGATTAGGTCTCCAACCCTATCCACAGTGTGTCCACTACACACCGTTCAAGTTCTAGTTCTCTCATAAATTCAATGACCCTGGAGCTTAGTTTATTGGAAAAGTTTATAAATATTGTGAGACACAAAGTGATGAAATGAATAACTCTTATTAATTTCAAACAACATATTACAAACACGAGATTAGGACAAAAATTCCAACAACTTGAAGCCAACTCAATAAGCCTACCTTTTCAGGGACAAAACCTTGTAGGTAGCTGGTAACCTAACTATGCAAGAAGGAATTCACTCATTCCTAAATTACTGAATCAGATAGGTTGTTCTCTTCAGAACTGAATCCAGGTCTTGAAAAATAGAGCCCTGCCTTCATACTGGCCTAATAAGGATTAAGTTTATGGCAGGACCATAGACTGGTTGTTCATTATAGGATCAATGGTGCTTAAGGAACAAGAGGTAATCAAATGGGTAAAAAGGTAATTTGACCCAACTGTGATGACAAACAACCTGTGAAGGGTCAACTAATGGGTATTGATTATATCAATGGATACAACACAGGCTATAGTGAGGAGAGTGCAACTACGAGTCTATAGTGGAATGACTTGTAGTTAATGAATGTTGGTTAATTAGATCAAAGAGTTTGATCGATTAATCTCCTATCATTGAGCTCATGATCTGTAGATCCATTAGGTCCCTCCGTTGGCTAAACATGGAAATATTGAGGGTTTACAGTTTGGAGTGAAATTGAAGTGTTCAATTTCATATGTATATGGAGATATATCAATTATATGTGATATAATTGATATAGTATATAGTTTAATCTATATACTAAATGAGAAATACATAATAAGAGCACTATAGAGGTATGATGGTCATTTTCAACCTATTTCCCTATAAATATGTGCATGAGATGCACATTTTGTAAGCATTCCAAATCATTGGTGAGAAGCCCTAAGTGCTCTTTTGTATGTGTTGTTGGAAAAGTTCCAAAACACTCATTCTCCCTCAAATCTCCGTAACTCCAAAAGAGGTTCCCACCACCTTCCCTCTCCTAGAGATACAACAGAGAAGATCTAGCAAGTGTGTCAAAAACTAGTTCGTAGTTTGCGGAGAACGCATGATCGTTGAGATCGTGAGAACGAGAGGAACAAAGGAGCACGTGCGAATTTAAGTCTACAAAGGTAATTTGCTTGTTGTGCAAAATCTAATATGCATGCTTAATCGCTTTTATGTATGTCTTTGGCTTGATCTACGTAACTTATTACAAGAACACGCGATTCAAATCGCTTCCGCTGCGGGATTCGATCTCATCAATTAGTATCAGAGCCAATTGTGTTTTTTGTTTTTGTTTTAGATCTGTTAAAAACATAGGTAGGATTGCATGAAATTCATGAGATGAATGTTCGGTTTGAGAATTAGATGTTTACATTTTTTGCACTTAGATTTACAATTTTTCATTGAAATGTTCAATGTAAGGGCCCTGTGTTTTTGGCAATTTTAATTGTAAATCGAGTCTGTAAGTCTGGGTCGATCGAGGCAAAGTGGTTACTGAGAAGAACGGAGCAAAAATGCAAGAAGGCAGTGTTGTTCTATGAATGCGTTGCAACGCCACCGTAGTAAAAATGTGGCTGAGAAGACGACAACGTTACAACGCCATCCAAGACGTTGCAACGCCGAAGCATTGACGTTGGCGCAAGGTTAACAAGCGTTGCAACGCCGCAACAGTAACGCGTGCAACAACGAACAGAAACAACGATTTTAGCATTTGTTTTAATTATATTTAATATATAAAATGTTTTTTATTTATAAAAATGTTTTATATTTAGTTTAATTTGTTATTATTAATTTTAATTAATTAATTAGATTATATTAATTGAAATTAATTTGAGGGTGCCAAAAATGGTCTAATTTAGATATTTATTTTTATGTAATTGTTGTATGGTATCTAGAAAATCCCACCTTAGGTTAAGCATGCTCATGCATCATATTATAATATAAAGTGTTATATTATATAGTTTGCATGATGAATTAATATAAAGTGTTATATTAATTTTTGGATAGCATTGACATGCATTATAATTGATGAGATGAATATGTTATGTATGTTTTATTATTCATGTGATGGATGATCAAGCAATTATAACATAATATGTATGTCACCTAAGGTTAAATTAATCAGTTTTATAATGTTTTGAACTTTATATGAATAGACCTTAGGTAATCTAGTTCTAATCATATTAGAATTAGGGATCAAATGATTTATAGACTATGATTAAAGAGAAACTCTGTCTAAGGAAAGTTCTGTCCAAGCTGGGGTATTTAAGCTAACGGAAACAGAACACCTCTACCTAGGAACTGACTTGGGAGTGAATTTCATGTAAGAGTCTATAAATTTAAACGTCAGTAAAATTTATTAAGGGGTTAATAAACTAGAAACACTAGGTATACACACTAGGTAAGATTCAATATAAAAGGGTTATATTGATAGACTTAGGTAAAATCATTAGCCGGATTTAACCTAGTTAATTTTCCTAAAACACTTAAATTACTTAGTGGGAGGAAAAGGTGTATATGATATATCGATTTTTCCACCTACATATCTCTGGAAAATTCACACTGTGAGATCCATACTCGGCCTCATGGCACAAACGGGAGTGCCCCCCTTCGGATGGTGTTTATATAGCACAATATCGAGGTGAATGGAGAGAGTACTTATAGTGAGTGGGAATGGAAAATGGGAAAACAAAACTCACGGTCTCTTCTATCGGTTCATATCGTGAGATCATTATGATCAACCTGCTAGTTTGGCCTGGACCAGACAATCCCTTCGGAGGGTTTTGATCATAGGGATCGAAACACAGTGAACACCTGAAAAGGATAAAGATTACCTTAGCAAATTTTCCAACCTAGTCCTCCCTTCGGCGGATTTTGTTGGATCGGAACACCGGAATCTAAAGATAGAGGGTTACGTACACTCACGGGATACATTAGTTGTAATTGTACTAGACCGAATAATGGTAACTAAAGCCTATAGGAATAAGAGTTATTCTGGAATTAGGCTTTGGTCAAGAATGTCTTGATCAAGAGAAGGAGTGTTTTTTATTACCCTTTGGTGTCATACATTCTAAACCTTTTGAGCATCATTGTGAATTATTAATGACTTAGGAATCATTAGATAATTAGCTAAAAATGATTGGATAAAAGGTTTAGCGAGAAACTAATACAATTAATTTGTATTTCAGTAATATGAAATAGCTCCATTATTTCCTTATTGGCTACCAGGAAATTAACCGGGAAAAACATGATGACCTTGAAGAACAATCTTATCATAATCTTGGTTGCACATGGTCTTATGTTTGTTCTCAATAAGGAACGTGTTGGGATTTTGTACTAATCTCGTTAAGTTTGTAAATTTAACATTTGAAATTAATAAAAGTTATTTATTTCATCATTTTGTGTTTCCCAAATTTTACAAACTTTGTCCAATAAACTAAACTCAAGGGTCATGGAATATATGAGAGAATTAGAACTTGAATGTTGTGTAGTGGACACACAGGGAGGATCACGTTCGAGTTAATGACCCGAACGGTCTACAATATATGGATAGGGTTAGAGACCAAATTCTGGATACATTGTGGATGCGGCCCGCTTTGTATTAAGATACAAACGAGGTCATCTGACTCGTTCATGTGGTTGACATGCGAGTGGGGGCATCCTGTACAATGAGATTGTACATGATCGGACCGTGAATTATTACACCTATTGATGTAACATCGTTAACAGTATGGACTAATAACTTCGTAGATGACCATTAGTGACTCGACGAGCGTGTTACGGACTCTTGTCTGCGGGGGTCTGTCCTTTGACTAGTAGGGGTGAGGGTGGTCACAGTTACTCACCGAATATGCCTATCTTCTAAGGGACAGGACCAAGTAAAGAGCTAGGAACTTAACTACGCGAGATGGAATTCACTTGTTCCCGCCTTTAGGGAAACTAGAGGGGTTGTTCCCTTACGTGTTGTCTCCAGGGCTTAGACAACAGGCACCCACCCTCTCACTGGCACGAGAGGGGTGTTGTGTATGGTTGGACCATTACAACGTTGTTGTTCATTAGAGGAGTAGTGGGGACTTAAGGAGCAAGAAGTAGACAAAGGGGTAAAATGGTAATTTGACCCAGCAGTGTGTACGAACAACCTGTGAAGGGTCGACTCATGGGTATTGGTTATATCAGTGGACACATCTTGTCTTACACTTACGAGAGTGCAACTACGGGCTTTAGTGTAGTGTTACCGTAGGTAATGAATGTTGATTAACTGGGTCAAAGAGTTTGACATGTTAGTCTCGGATCATTGGAGCTCGTCACTGTAGGTTCATAAGGTCACTCGGTTGGCTCAAACTGGATTAATAGAAGGTTTACTTTTTTTGTGTGAATTTGAAGTGTTGAAGTTCACTAAAGGGTAATTATGTCATTTATATGAGATATGAATGATATATTATATAGTTTAATGTGAATGAGATTCATAATAAACTATAGGTTAGCCTAATTATTGAATTAGGGCTAATTTGGAGAAATTAGATGAAGAGAAATTAAATTGAATGTGATTCAATTTAAAAATCCACAATAATACAAATGTGTTTTGTAAATTGAGATAAGAGATATCTTATTATATGTGGTTTTACAAATATGATTTGCATAACCTATAGTTGTGGTAAAATGGTAAATAGGTGGAGTTGAAAACTCCACCTATCACCATTATATAAACCCCTTTGCAAGAAGGGTTGATTAAAGATTTGCTCATTTTTTGGATTTCTCGCCAAAAAGCAAATTGGAATTCTCTCTCAAAGCTCTCTCCCTCAAATTCTCCTTCCATTCACCAAAACAAAGAATCCCACAATTATCCTTCTACCTAAAATAGAACAACCGAGTAATCGAGTGGAGGTGTCCGTTCGTTGGGATTGTTCGAGGGTTTCGAGATCGTTGAGGAGAACACGAAGAGTTTGTGATCGGTGGAAGAAATCTTGAAGACGGTCTTCAACAAGTAAATGGACTTGCTGATTTTCCTTCTAAATTGAATGTTTAACCTCATACTATTAGATAGTTTAATTTTAAGAAATCAAATTGCATAACGACACCACGATGATTCAATCGTCTTCCGCTGCGCGGGGATTCTCATTTCCTTCAATTCGTACCAGAGCCAATCGTTGGCTTTACGTTGTGCATTTGTTTTGTTAAAATTAGGTAGGTTATTACTTCGATTTATGAGATAAATTGTAGTTTGTAAAATGGATGTTTTCGGTTTTGACATTTGTTTTAGATTTACATTATGTTGATGTGATCAATGTAAGGACCCGTGTTTTTGGCAAATTTTAATGTAAATCGAGTCTTTAAGTCCGTGTCGTTTGTGGCATGAGATACTGTGAAGAAATCAGAGCGGAAACGGGTGAGAAACGACAAAAGCAGCAAGAGGAGCTTGTTGTTCTGTCGACGGCATTGAGATGTTGTTCATCGGCGTCTCAACGGTGTCATCGCGGGATCAAGGCGTGTTGCATGACAGCGTTGCAACACTGCTGATGTTGGAAATGTTGGCGTGACGCTGAGCGCTGCAGCGTTGCAGCGCTGCCCATGACGTTGCAACGTTGTATGCGTTAGTGGGCAGTTCGCGAGGCTGAAGCGCTGATCGTGGGCAGTTTCTCAAACTTCAAATCATGGGGTGTTTTTATGTTTTATTTAATTTAATTATTTTTTTAAAATGTAATTTATTTAATAAGTTTAATCTATTTTATTAATTAATATTAATATAAAGGTTATATTAATGTTAATTAATTAAATAAATGCCCCTAAGTGCCAAAACCGGTCCATTTTTGCTATTTAATTATTTTATGCATGAGATGTATGATTTAATTAATTCTATGTGCATAATGTATGTCATATAGATTTAAAATCCGACCTTAGGTTAAACATTTCATGCATCATTTTATATATAAGTGTTATAATATATAATATGCATGATAGGTTATATTATAAGTGTTATAACATAATTAAATGCATGTTTTAATTTATTTTAATATAGGAGTTATATTTTGTAGATTAAAGTATGCTCATGCATTTATTTTCATATGATGAATATTATTGTTATAGTCTATGGTTATTCATGTGATGAATTATCAAGCACTATAACATAGAAATGCATGTAACCTAAGTTAATTATTAGTTTTAAAGTGTTTAGAACTTGAATAATTAGACTTAGGTTTTCTAGTTCTAATAAAATTAGAATTAGGAAATCAAAATATGACCTTTGAATGGTGACTGGTTCGTAACTCTGCCTAAGGAAGGTTTTGTCTAAGGCTGGGGTATTTAAGTTGACGCTTGCGGAAACACCCTTACTTAGAAATCGACCTGGGAGTGAATTCGGTCTGAAGATTCTTAGGTTATATTATCGTGAGTGTCGTTAATTAAAAGTTGATTAATTTACTCACATAGACCTAAGTTAATAATGTGATTATAACCTTAGGCCAAATACAATTTAAGAGTTATATTGGTAGACTTAGGTAAATTTTAGACGGTTTATCTAGGTCAATCCCGATTAACATAAAGTGTTGAGTGAGAGGAAATAAAGTGTACAAGATACATTTAATTTTTCGACCACAAATCTCTGTTAAGTCCGCACCGTGAGATCCATACTCGGCCTCGTGGCGCAAATGGGAGCGTCCCCCTTCGGATGGTATTTGTATGGGTCAATATCATAGTGAATGGAGAGAGTACTTATAGTGAGTGGGAGCGGGACCTATGAAAACGGGACCCACGGTCTCTTCTTTCGATTCACATCGTGAGACCCCTATCATCCGCCTGCTAGTTTGGTCTGGACCAGACAATCCCTTCGGAGGGCCTTGATCATGGGAGTCGGAACACCGTGAATTCGCGAAAGGGATACAGTTTCCTTGTTGGTTTTCCTTCTTGGTTCATCGTTCTGTGACTATTGTTTGGACAGATACATGGAAACTTAAAGATTGAGGGTGACACTCACGGAGTTCATTAAGAGTTAATGGATTCGACCAAATAATGGTAATTGGACGCCTAATGGAATAAGAGTTATTCTGGGATTAGGGTCTAGTCGAGAAAGTCTCGTCCTAGAGGAGGAATGTTTATGTTCACCATTCGATGACGGTCATTCTAAACCTTTAAGATATCATTGCAATTTTTAAAATGACATAGGGATCTAAGGATTAAATTTTGCTAAAACTTGATTGGATTTCAAATGTTTTTTGCGAGACTAACACAAATTTTAATTTCATTTTTCAGCAATATGTTTAGCTCGATAATAGCTTTACTCGCTTCAGATAAGTTAGTGGGAGATAACTTCCAAACGTGGAAGAATAATATAAACACAATACTTGTAACCGACGATCTTAAGTTCGTGCTTACTGAGGAGTGTCCTCAGTAGCAAACCTCGACTGCATCACGAAGTGTTCGTGATGCATACGATCGATGACGCAGGGCAAATAAAAAGGCCAAGGTCTACATCAATGCCAGTGTTTCGTATAATTTATGATAATATGTAATACCGCAGTGTACGGGTCATGTTTTAGTATAGTGATTTAAGAGTCCAAGTATTGTCCTCGAGAATGGGTTTTTAGATTAATTAAATACTAAGATACTAATTTTAACTTTTAGCTAAAGAAACATAACATGGATAGGTGATGAAAGTAAGACAAACAACAGACTAACACGTGAAGACACAAATTGATAGATTCTAGGAAAGTGATTTTACAAGTTGATGACTTAACTGACACATGCAATGAACCAATGAGATGAATTTATAAACAAGAAGTAAAATACTCAAGAAAACCTCTCGATTCTTATTGAGCCTCACACATGCAATAAACTCCACAGTCTCCATATGAAGTTACGACATGCACGGCATTAAGTATCTTCTTTATGTGTTTCCCTTAGGTTTCTTAGTCATTCTCATGCCAGATTCCTAAGGGTTTTGACAACCTTGTTCTAATTCAAGTTTTATCTCTCGAGTCCACTTAAACCAACAACATTAAGAGTTAAAGAACGAATAGCCATAAATAAGAACAAAACATGCTTCAATACATATCAATTAAGTCTTAACAAGCAATTCAACTCCTAACTACAACGTTTAGCTACTCTAAATCACATGAAAAACATGCTAAACATGTAGAAAACGTCTTAAAACGGTATTACAATTTGAAAGAAAAGGAAATTAAACTTATGTGTCGATGTTGCTCCTTCGTCTCCGAGCTCCCGTCTTCGATCTCGAACCTCCACGGATGCTTTGGCTCCCAAAAATGCTCTTTTCTCTCTTCTTACAAATTGTATTTTGAAAATAGGGTCAAAAGTCTACCAAATTTAGCCCCATTTGCAAGAGAATGTAAGGATATATTTATAGGCCTCAAGGGTACAACGTTGCAATGCTAAGGACAGCGTTGCAACGCTGTACCCTAACCGTTCCTAGCGTTGCAACGCTACTACCCTAACGTGCGTGCCTCTTATCTATCTGGCGTTGCGACGCTGCAAGGCAGCGTTGCAACGCCCTCGGCACGGGTCTTCTGCTTGTTCCTTTATGGAGATAGCGTTGCAACGCCCTAAGGCAGCGTTGCAACGCTACCTGCATGTGCCTTCAACGCATCATCACAACACACTCGGCGTTTCAGCGTTGCAACGCCATTACTTCGGGTCTTCTAGCTTGGGATGATCCTTTTGCTTCCAATTGATATTATTTTTAGCTCCAAAAAGCCTCGTTTCGATCCCGAGTGATCCAACCAATTGTCCTATTTAAGCTCTTATCCTGAAATTGAGTGATTTAAACACGTAAAAGTCCTGAAATCATCATAAAATTAACAATAATTAAGCCTAAGGATAACACATTTTGTGTGCTATCCCCAAACTTAAACTTTTGCTAGTCCCGAGCAAAAACAAAGTTAAACATTAGATTTTTCTTAAACATACCTTTGATTCAAGTCTCAAATATTTAAGAGAAAATCTAGTAATCACAAGAAACACTTAATGATAACACTTCAGCAAGCAATTTAAAACTTTTCCTAAGTGTTCCTACGTGTGTGTGTGATTAGCCTATGTTCCCTTCATTTTTACTAAGACCGGATCAACTCTATTAGACTCTCCATTCAACTTCCACTACACTGGTCATAATTACTGATCTTTGAGCCTCCCCACATTCAAGAATTAAATAACTCTATTCAACACTTACTCACTTTTTTCACTTTTTTCTATTTTTTTCTTTTTTTTTTTTTTTTTTTTTTGTGCAATGACACTAGCTTTTACACATCCACTACAGGAACCCTTACCCAGAGCACTCGCTCAATGAGTGGCCTAACTGATCATAGTAAAGGTAGCTCTTTTTGCCCTCATGATTTTTTTTTTGTTTAGCAAACAAACAACAAAAACCAACTATTTCACATATTATACAGGTCATGCACTCCATATTGTCATTCACCATATCCTTCAGTTAACTCTCAAATAAGTTCTTAGGTCTTGGCAAATAAGCATGAGTTGATGGTCACCGCTAAGGAGATTATGGAGTCCTTGCAGGACATGTTTTGACAACAGTCCTTTCATGTCAGGCATGACTCACTCAAACATGTCTTCAACGCCCAAATGAAAGAAGGGACGTCTGTTCGTGAAGACGTTCTAGACATGATGACTCACTTTAATTTGGTGGAGATGAACGGGGCTTCGATCGATGAGTTGAGGCAGGTCAACTTTATCTTGGAGACTCTTCCGAAGAGTTTCCTTCAGTTTCGTAGCAACGTTGTTATGAACTAGATAAGATACACTCTGACCACCCTTCTGAACGAGCTACAGAACGTCAAGTCCTTGATAAGGATCAGGACACCGGAAGTTGAGGCGAATGTTGCCTACAGATCATATCATAGGGGTTCGACCTCTGGGACTAAATTTGTTGCTCCTTCTCTCCCGAAAGGGTAGAAGAAGATGAAGAAAGGTAAAGCTGACCGAGTTGCCGCCCAAAAGGGCAACAAGGTCAAGGAAGTTGCAGAAAAAGGAAAGTGTTTCCACTGCAATGAGGACGACCACTGGAAGCGAAATTGTCCCTAGTTCATTGCCGAGGGGAAGAATCAAGGTAAATGTGATTTACTAGTAACTGAAACATGTTTAGTGGAGAGTAGTGACTCTGCCTGGTTATTGGATTCGGGTGCCACTAACCACGTTTGTTCTTCTTTTCAGGAAATTGATTCCTGACACCAGCTGCGAGAGGGTGAGGTGGAGTCACGGATTGGATCCAAGGAGATTGTCTCTACTGCAATAATCGGCAAAGTGAAGCTCTATTTTGGCAGGAATTACTTATTGATAGAGAATTTATATATAGTCCCAGGGTTTACTAGAAACCTTATTTCGATTTCCTATCTTATCGAACAATGTATTTCAATTTCCTTTGAATATAATAAAGCGTTTATTTCTTTCAAAGGCAATTTGATTTGTTCTGCTTCACTTGAGTCTAATTTGTATGTTTTGAAACCTAATTCGGTTAAAAGCGTTTTGAACACTGAATTATTTAAAACTGCAGAAACACGAACTAAAATAATAAAAGTTTCTCCAAAAGAAAATGCTCATCTTTGGCATTTAAGGTTAGGCCACATTAATATCAGTAAGATTGAGATACTAGTGAAGAGTGGACTTCTAAACGAGTTAGAAGAAAACTCTTTACCAGTATGTGAGTCATGCCTCGAAGGCAAAATGACCAAATGTCCTTTTAGTGAAAAAGGATATAGAGCTAAAGAGCCCATTGAGCTTATACATTTTAACCTCTGTGGTCCGATGAGTGTTAAAGCACGAGGTGGTTACGAATACTTCGTATCTTTCATAGATGACTATTCGAGGTATGAGTATATTTACCTAATGCATAGGAAGTCTAACACTCTTGAAAAGTTCAAGGAGTACAAGACTGAGGTTCAGAACCTGTTAGCTAAAACCATAAAAACACTTCGATAGAATCGAGGTGAAGAGTATATGGACACAGAATTCTAGGACTATATGATAGAACATGGAATTACGTCCCAACTCTCAGCACCTGGTATGCCACAGCAGAATGGTGTATCGGAGAGGAGAAATAGAACCCTGTTGAACATGGTTCGGTCGATGATGAGCTATGTTCGTCTCCCTGATTCTTTTTGGGGTTACGTAGTGGAGACTTTGGTCTATATTTTGAACAACGTTCTGTCGAAGAGGTTTTGTGAAACACCTTTCAAACTCTGGAATGGACGTAAAGGTAGTTTACACCATTTCAGAAGTTGGGGATGCCCGACCCACGTGTTGGTGTCAAACCCGAAAAAGTTAGAACCTCGTTCAAAATTATGCCTATTCGTTGGTTACTCTAAAGAGACTAGAGGTGGTCTATTTTTCAATCCTAAGGAAAATAGGGTGCTTGTGTCGACAAATGTCACTTTCCTAGAGGAAGACCACGTCAGGGATCATTTGCCTAGGAGCAAAATCGTGTTGAACGAAATGGACAGTACATCAGCAAGAGTTGCTGATGGAGCTAGTACTTCAAGAATGTTGTTGATCCTAGCACGTCTAGTCAAGTCCGTTCCCTAGAGTTTGAAATGCCTCGACGTAGTGGGAGGGTTGTGAGACAACCTGAACGTTACATGAGTTTAACTG
Source organism: Trichosanthes cucumerina (assembly GCA_036507285.1). NCBI lineage: Eukaryota > Viridiplantae > Streptophyta > Magnoliopsida > Cucurbitales > Cucurbitaceae > Trichosanthes > Trichosanthes cucumerina. The sequence continues at coordinate 22,996,206 of CM071841.1, forward strand.
AAACCCAAGTCGTCACCCCTAATGATGACTGCAAGGATCCATTGACCTATGATCAGGCGATGGTTGATGTTGACAAGGACGAATGGATTAAAGTTATGGACCAGGAAATGGAGGCAATGTACTTCAATTCTGTCTGGGAGCTTGTGGATCAACCGAATGGGGTAAAACCTATTGGTTGCAAATGGATCTACAAGCGTAAACGTGGCGTAGATGGGAAGGTGCAGACCTTCGAAGCATGACTAGTTGCAAAGGGTTTTACCCAGGTCGAAGGGCTTGACTATGAGGAAACCTTTTCACCTGCTGCCATGGTAAAGTCGATCAGGATCCTTGTTGTCGTTGCTGCATATTATGACTATGAGGTATGGCAGATGGATGTCAAGACCACCTTTCTAAATGGTAACCTTGACGAAACCTTCTACATGGACCAGCCCAAGGGGTTCATAACCCAAGGCCAAGAGCAAAAGGTTTGTCGGCTTCATAGGTCCATTTATGGACTGAAACAAGCCTCGAGGTCTTGGAATATAAGGTTTGATGAGCTGATCAAATCTTGTGGCTTTGATCAAAATGTTGACGAGCCTTGTGTCTACAAGAAAATCGTTGACAAAACTTTCGCATTTTAGATATTGTATGTGGATGATATCCTTCTCATTGGGAATGAGGTAGGATTTCTTACTGACGTAAAGAAATGGCTAGCTTCACAATTTCAAATGAAAGATTTTGGAGAAAGCACCGTATGTTCTAGGTATCCAGATAGTCCGCAACCGGAAGAAGAGATCGTTGGTCATGTCTCAAGCGGAATATTGACAAGATGTTGTGTACATAAAAGATGCAGAACTTCAAGAAGGGTTTGATGCCTTTCACGCACGGGGTTCACTTATCTAAGGATCAATATAAGACTCCTCAAGAAGTTGAGGATATGAGATGGATCCCATACGCTTCAGCTGTAGGGAGCCTGATGTATGCCATGTTGTGTATTAGGCCCGACATCTGTTATGCAGTAGGCATTGTCAGTAGGTATCAATCCAATCTAGGATTAGATCATTGAACAATCGTAAAGGCAATCCTCAAGTATCTTAAGAGAACGAGGAACTACAGCTTAGTGTATGGTAGTGGGGATTTGATCCTTACGGGATACACATATTCTGACTTTCAGACCGATACGGATTCTGAGAAATCCACTTCGGGGTCAGCCTTCAATCTGAATGGAGGACCTGTAGTATGGCGAAGCATCAGGCATGGATGCATCGTTGATTCCACTATGGAAGATGAGTACGTTGCGTCTTGTGAAACTGCATAGAAAGCTGTTTGGCTTAGGAAGTTCATGACTCCTGCTTATGGAGGTTTGTCCTTAGACTAGTATCGGTGAGAGTCACATGTAGCCGACTCAATAAGCCTACCTTCTCAAGGATAGAACCTTGTAGGTAGCTGAGAACTTAACTATGCAAGAAGGAATTCACTCATTCCTAAATTAGGGAATCAGATAGATTGTTCTCTTAAGAACTGAATCCAGATCTTGAACAACAAGGCCCCGCCTTCTTAGTGGCCTAAGAAGGATTAAGTTTATGGTAGGACCATAGACTGGTTATTCATTAGAGGATCAGTGGTGTTTAATGAGCAAGAGGTAATCACAAGGGTAAAACGGTAATTTGACCCAGCTATGATGACAAACAACCTGTGAAGGGTCACCTCACGGGTATTAATTATATTAGTGGATACAACACCGTCTACAGTGAGGAGAGTGTAACTACGAGTCTATAGTGGAATGACTCGTAGTTAATGAATGTTGGTTGATTAGATCAAAGTGTTTGATCGATTAATCTCGTATCATTGGAGCTCATGATCTGTAGATCCATTAGGTCTCTCCGTTGGCTCAACATGGAAATATTGAGGGTTTATAGTTTGGAGTGAGATTGAAGTGTTCAATTTCATATATATATATATGGAGATATATCAATTATATGTGATATAATTGATATAGTATATAGTTTAATCTATATACTAAATGAGAAATACATAAAAGAGCACTATAGGGGTAGGATGGTCATTTCCACCCTATTTTTCTATAAATATTTACATGAGATGCACATTTTGTAATCATTCCAAAGCATTGGCGAGAAACCCTAAGTGCTCTCTTGTATGTGTTGTTGGAAAAGTTCCAAAACACTCATGCTCTCTCAAATCTCTCTAACTCCAAAAGAGGTTCCCACCACCTTCCCTCTCCTAAAGATACAACGGAGAAGATCTAGAAGGCGTGTCAAAAACTAGTTCGTAGTTTGCAGAGAACGCATGATCGTTGAGATCGTGAGAACGAGAGGAGTAAAGGAGCACGTGCAGATTTAAGTCTACAAAGGTAATTTGCTTGTTCTCCAAAATATAATATGCATGCTTAATCACTTTTATGTATGTCTTTGGCTTGATCTACGTAACATATTACAAGAACAAGCGATTCAAATCGCTTCCGCTGCTGGATTCGATCCCATCAACATTAAGCTACCTACTGCCGAGGCATAGGGAATACGTCTCATATCCTCAACTTCTTAAGGTGTCTTAGGACACTCTTCCTTAGACAGATGAATATCAAACCTGAAAGGTAATAACCCCCTCTCGAAATTTTGCATCGAATATTGGATCAACATTTTTTCGATATAGGATGCTTGAGACAGAGCTAACATTCTGTTCTTGCGGTTCTTGAAAGTTTGAATCCCATGAACATACTGCGCCTCTCCTAAATCTTTCATTTGGAATTGTGTCGCTAGCCAATTCTTTATGTCAGTTAGGTATCCTACATCATTCCCAGTGAGTAGGATATCATCCACATAAAGTACTAAGAAAGCTACGTTTTCATTGATGATCCTATGGCATACACAAGCATCATCAACGTTTTGGTCAAAGCCATAAGACTTGATCACAATATCAAATCTTACGTTTCATGATCTGGATGCTTGTTTCAAACCATAAATGGATCGATTGAGCTTGCAAACTTTTTTCTTCTTACCTTGGCTACGAACCCTTTGGGATGGGACATATAGATACTCTCGTCAAGATTACCATTCAAAAAGGTAGTCTTGACGTCCATTTGCAAGATCTCATAGTCATAAAATGTGGCTATGGGCAAGAGTATCCTTATAGACTTAATCATAGCAATAGGGGAAAAAGTTTCCTCATAGTCAACTCTTTCTCTTTGGTTAAAACCCTTTGCTACAAGTCTAGCCTTAAAGGTATGTACCTTTCCGGTTGCATCTCTCTTTCTCTCATAGATTCATTTGCACCCTATGGGTCTTACCCCTTCAAGTTGGTCTACAAGTTCTCTGTTGGGGTTTGTTCCCTAAAACTTGTAGTTTGTAATTATGTTATAATTAATGTAATAAAGTGTTATTCTTTCAATAAAGAGTTATTGTTCATTGTCTATTACATTGCCTTTGTTTTAAACCCTAAATCCAATAAACTAAACATCAAAGGTTGTTAAATGAATCTTTAACTGAATGTAGTGTACATATAAAGGATCTCGGTTCGAGATACAACCTAAAGGGTCTATAGTTAGGGGATAAGGTTTAGGTTCCTTACATTGGTAAAACTATGGATGTGGCCCACTTTGTATTTGTTACAAACACTGTGATCCTAACGTGTTCGTGTAGATGACATGGGAGTGGGGACATCCTATGTAATGAGATTACAAAAGATCGGACCACGAAATAACAACCTCTAGTTGTAACTCCGTTAACTAGTTAGGTTTCTATTTTATTAGGATGACATTGGCAACTTGATCTCAATCCTGAGCAGGTTACGAACTCCTGTTCGCGAGGGATTGTCCTTTGACTAGTATGGGTGAGAGTGACCAGATTCGCCAACTCAATATGCCTACCTTTTTGGGGACAATACTGAGTGGGCGGCTGGGAACTTAACTTAGCAAGATGGAATTCACTCCTTCCCACTTACTAGGGTAAGTAGAGGAATGTTCCCTTAAGTGGTGTCTCCGGGACTTTGACAAAGGGTCCGACCCTCTCATTGGCCCGAGAGGGACTCTGTTCGTTGGTAGGACCACTAACAAATTGTTCATTAGAGCAGCACTGGTACTTAAGGCACAAGATATAACACAGGGGCAAAATGGCAATTTGACCCAGCTGGTGTTACGAACATTCGTGAAGGATTGACTTGTTGTTATTGGTCAATATCCGTGGACACAGAAATATATCTGCAGTGAGAAGAGTGCAGCTGTGGGACTTTAGTGGAGTGTTCTCGCAGTTAACGAATGTTGATTGGGAGGTTAATGAGAATAACCGAGCAATCTCGTATCGTTGGAGCTTCTGATCTGTAGGTCCATTAGGTCCACCTTCTAGCTCATAAAGGGTTCTTAGATCGTTTGAATTTGAAGTGTTCAAATTCATAAGAGGATAAAGTTAATGTATATTGATACGATATAATATATAGTTTGGGAACTATATATTATAAATTTACTGTGGATATGATTCATATTAAAATTATATGAGAGAATTAAATATTTTAAAGAGTTCAAATGTTAAATTCAAATGTGAATGTGATTCATATTTGTAAACTATAGGTTAAATTTAATGTGCATTAGATGTGCATTAAAACTATAGGTTAGAAGGACATATTGATTAAATGGTATTTAATCCAAATTAAATATATGATATTTAATTTGTTTTGTTTAAATATGATTTAAATTAATAATTAAATGTGATTTAATTATTATTTTATTATTTTAATAATAAAATGAGGGAACGTGTCATCCAGACACGTTCCTACTACCCCTCTCCTTCTCCCCATCGATAGCTTAACAGGGAGAAGGGGGTTGATGATGAATTGATCGTTGATCTTGCAATTGGTGAATTGCAATTACACCAAAGAATGTATTCTCTCTCTCACTCTCATTCCCAAATCTTCCAATTGTTGAAATTATTCCCACAAAGGAGAGGTCTAAGCAATCAGAGATATACAAGGTGCTCTCTGGTGGTAGTGTCTTGTTGGAGAAAGCAGAGACGTCTTGTTGCTGAGTTACTGATTTCTTTTGGAGCAAAGGAGTTGTTGTTTCCTGTGGAAATCAACAAAGGTATTCTTCTTCTCCCCTTTTAGTTTAATTGTTAAAACTAAAGCATGTTTGTATGCATTTATCCATTCCTAATTAGATTAGAATTTCCATGTTTGTTCTGTTTTGTCAATGTATGGGATTTTGCATTTCAACCAAAACAAACTTGCATATTACGATTCCAAACTCATTTTCGCTGCTCAAGGATATCCGATCTCCATCAATTGGTATCAGAGGAATGTTTGTTTTGCTTTGGTTGAAGCAAAATTGCATTGATTTGGTGGGAAATGCATTTGGTTTGCTGTAAAACTAGTTTAGGAATATTTTGGCCTTAGTTTACTTTTGATTTGATCAATTTGTATGTAAAGGCCCCTGTGTTTTGGCAATTAAGTGCTTTATCGAGTCTGTATTCGAGTTATGAGTCGTTCGGGACCAATTTCATGCAATTCGGTTGACAATCGAAGGAGAATTTGAAGTATTAAGCTGCTCTGTTCGAAGGGAAAGGCCACTGTCGAAGCAGCAGCATTGCAACGCTGAAGAGCGGTGTCGTAATGCTAGACACCCTATCAACGCGGGAGTTCCAGGGGTCAGCGGTGTTGCAACGCTGTCCCTCAGCGTTGCAATGCCACCCTGATAGAAGGCGCGCACGCTGACGAAGCAGGTGTTGCAACGCTCGCATCAGCATTGCAACGCCGTGATGCATTTTCAGAAGCTGCAGACCGGCTCGATTTCTGGTTGGTTTTCGGTCTGGTTCAAGCGGTTCAAGCCCGGTTCAAGGCGTATTGGACCGTTTTATGTAATAAAATTAATGTAATTTTATTATTTTCATTAATTTTATTATTTTGCACTTTAGGGCCAAATTATTCTGGTTTTACAACTATATGTCTTTATAAATGTCATTTAGATTTTTCCTACCTTAAGATAAGCATGTTCATGCATTTTATTTGTATAATTGTTATATGAATATGGTTAAGATTCATGAATAATTTATTTTTCATGAGTAATGAATTATAATTGTTATAATTAGATTATATGGAAAATAAATTGCATGGAGCATGAAATTACTTAGTTTAAAATAAATGTTATTTTCTTTTAAGTTATTTAATTATTCAATTAGTTGAATATTTATTTTATTTATAATTCCAACAATGGTTTTATAATATAGTTTCTTTATCATAGGTTAATTGTTATATTTATAAAAGTTATAAATTAAAGGGTTTTAGAAACCATAACCTATAATAAAGAAATACATGCAAACATAGGAACTTGGGTTAATTTTTTAAATTAGTTTTAAATTGTTTAAAATTAATTTTGACCTAAGTTTTAATTTCTAATAGGATTAGAAAATAGTCTTACATAGTATTTTAAATAGTTTAAAATATAGTAGGACATTAGGACTTTGGTTATAAGGGAACTCTATGAAGGGAATCGAAGTCCCCGCAGCAGAAGCGATTGCGAATCGCGCGCTGTTGATTTAGTTACAATGGAAAATTTATGAACGTAAAACATGGATTAAACATAAAATACAGAAATGGACAACAAGTATGTTACCTTTGAAGAACCTTTCTTCAAGTGTTCCTCTCTCCACGGTCACGATCTCAACAACAAGAACTCGTACGATCACTGACACCACCACCGGATCTTCTCCGTTGTTCTTTAGGTGAGGGAGGAAGGTGGGTTCCCTTCATGAGTGGTGAGGTATTTTGTGAGAGAGATTTGTGTTTTGGAACACTTCCAACAACACAACAAGGAGGCTTATAAAAACTTTCTAAAAGTCTTAACCTAGTTGCATCTTATGCAACTATATGTATAGGGGCATGGGATGAAAATGACCATCCTACCCCTCCTTTAATCTCTCTTTAGTATATAGTTTATATATGAATCTAATTCACAATAAAACTATATATTATATCAATTACATCATATATAATTGATATAACTCCTCATGTATGAAACTGAACACTTCAATTTCACTCCTAACTTTATACCCTCAATATTACCATGTAGAGCCAACGGAGGGATCTAATGGACCTACAGATCATGAGCTCCAATAATGTTAGATTAACTGATCAAACTCTTTGATCCAGTTAATCAATATTCATTAACTACAAGTCACTCCACTATAGACTTGTAGATGCACTCTCCTCACTGTAGATATTATTGTGTCCACTGATATAGTCATTACTCATGAGTCGACCCTTCACGGGTTGTTCGTAATCACACCGGGTCAAATTACCGCTTTACCCACGTGATTACCTCTTTTTGCTCCTTAAGCACCACCGATCCTCTAATGAACAACAAGTCTAAGGTCCTACCTTAGACTCATACCCTCATAGAGGCGGGGCCCCGTTGTTCAAGACACGAGTCGGTTCTTAAGGGAACAACCTATCTCGATTCCTCGATGAGAGAATGAGTGAATTCCATCTTGCATGATTAAGTTCCCGCTACGCACGAGGTTCCGTCACCCTGAGAAGGTAGGCTTATTGAGTCGACTCTGAGCCCACTCTCACCCATACTAGTCTAAGGACAAACCCCTATAAGCAGGAGTTCTTAACTTGCTCAGGATTCAAGTCAAGTCACTAATGACCATCTATAAATTACTAGTCTTATCCTGTTAACGATGTTATACTTGTTAGACTAATAATTTGCGATCCAGTCTTATATGAACTCTTCATACAAGATGCCCCCACTCGCATGTCAACTACATGAATGAGTTGGATTACCTCATTTGTACTAATTACAAAGTGGGTCGCATCCATGGTGTTACCAGAATGAGGTTTCCAACCTTATTCTTATACCATAGACTGTTTAGGTTATAATCTTGAAGTCAACCCAAATAGTGTCCACTACACTGATTTCAAGATAAACGTTATAAACTTGGAGCTTAGTTTATTGGATTTATAAAAGCAAGACTGTAATCTTATCAAAACAAATAACATTTTATTTAATTGATCAAATTTACACAAGTTTAGGGCATAAATCCCAGCAATCTCCCACTTGACCTAAAGCTTGTGGAGTACTAAACATTACAATAATGTAAATACAATAAACTAGGACATTTAAACCCCATTGTACAAAATACTCCCACTTGCCCTAGTTGGGGAAGAATTGTAAACCTAGACCTTCTAGGTGACTCTCAAATACTTTAGCCGTGAGAGCCTTTGTAAAAGGATCAGCAATGTTGTGCTTTGAGGCTATCTTCGTCACAATCACGTCTCCTCTATGCACGATCTCCCGGATGAGATGATACTTTCCCCTCTTGTGACTTCGGGGTTCCCTCGAATTTGCCACCGCACCACTGTTATCGTAATACAGCGTGATGGGCAAAGTCATATATGGAACAACTTCCAAATTTACCATAAATTTCCTTAACCAAACGGCCTCCTTAGCTGCTTCACAAGCTGCTATATATTCAACCTCCATGGTGGAATCAGCGATGCATCCTTGCTTGACGCTTCGCCATACTACAGCTCCTCCGTTAAGAGTGAAAACTGCCTTTGATGTAGATTTTCGAGAATCTTTATCAGTCTGAAAGTCAGAATCCGTGTATCCTGTAAGGATCAAATCTTTAGCCCCATACACAAGCATGTAGTTCCTTGTTCTCCGAAGATACTTAAGGATCGTTTTAACCGTTGTTAAGTGTTCAAGTCTTGGATTGGATTGATACCTACTGACCATCCCAACTGCAAAACAGATGTCAGGCCTAGTACACAACATGGCGTACATCAGGCTCCCAACGGTGATGCGTAAGAATCATCTCATATCCTCAACTCCTTAAGGTGTCTTAGGACACTGTTCCTTAGACAAATGGATTCCATGTCTAAAAGGCAACAAGCCCTTTTTAGAATCTTGCATCTTAAACCTTGACAACTGATGCGAAAATATCGAGTGCCCTAAACTAATGTAAATTAGAATAAGACTCCGACACTTCTACGACGTGCATATATATACACGTGCCTAGAGCGACAAGTGATAAGTAAAGTATCGATCCCACGAGGACTAGCTAAACCTAAATGAATGAGTGTCCTAACAATTTTTCCTTATTTTAGTGCAATGTATGAGTGTGCAAATTACTATTGTAAATAAATAAATTGATGTGATAAGTGTGCAAAGACAAGACTAGACTCAAGAAAATAACTAAATTTAAATGAGGGGAGAGGAGAATGCAAACAAGAGGGGAGATGCAAGAGATGAGATTTTTAATGAAAAATAGGCTCGGGTTAGAGTTCTAATGTTCAATTGGAATAAATTTTGAGTGATGCCTTGAATTTACCTACACATGCATTCAAATGATTCTTTCCAAAATCACTAAGTTTTAAAACCTACAATTTTCCAATTGTGATCTAAATTATGCTCATGATTTTTGGTTCTAGGTGGGTTAATTATCCCTAATCAACTCAATAATCCTAGAATGAAATTTTAGTTTTCTAATTCATTAGCTTTCTCAAGTTTATGAATTATAGAGAAGTTAAAAAGGTCAATTTTAATTCTCATGCAACATTAAATTCAATAAATTTCATAAATTCAATCAATGGCATCAACCATAAATTTAATCCAAAATTACATTAAAACAACCTAACCCTTGCTTAGGAAAATTTAGTTCATGTAAATCAACTCACACATCTCTAATTTATGCATGCTTGTGTTGTTTAATAAATTCAAATATGTGTTGTAACAATGTCACAAAACAACCCAAATTAATCACAAATTAAGCCCAAAAATAGTCATGAATTTAGCCTAAAACAGTTAGTCAAAAGAGCACAATAAACGCTCAAAATTGGAGTAACAATAAGCCAAAATAATTAGGGAAGAGGAGAAGTTTACAGGAGGCAATTGACATGTGTTTTGCTTCAGCAAAACGCCAAGATCCCACAGAAGGCAGCAGGCAATAGCAGCAGGTTTCAGTATTCTGTAGCTTCTGTCCGATATCAATATCTAATGAACCAGAACTCCGAATAATGATCCAACCGTTGAAAACTACGGTCTATGAGTCCCCAACACGCTGACATAATTTCAGCACAATCCAACGGTTCAAACTTCAGCAAACGACTACTTTGTGACTGTCATCTGTGAAAAACCGAACTGCAGTGGACGTCCAATGTGACAGCGATATCTAACACCACAAAGCTCCAAACGACGATCCAACCGTTCAAAAGGGAGCTTTATGAGTCCTTAATAGGCTGACAAAATTGTAGCAAGATCCAACGGTTGGGTAGCCCGAAATCACAAATTTCGTGAACAACGTCTGTGAAAACCGAACTGCACATGCTCTCGATTTTTGCTTCAGCAAAGATGGCAAATCACAGCAGTGGGCAAACCCCTACTCTCGGTTTTGCTTCAGCAAAGGTAGGTTGATTCCAGCAGATGGCCAACCCTCTACTCCACGGTTTGCTTCAGCAATGCCTCCCTCTCGTGATTTCTTCTTCTCTCACCCAATTGCTTGACAAGCAAAAAGACCTCTACCGCCAAACACAGCTACACTTTGCTTCAGCAAAAGGGCTTCTTCATGGTTGTGTGCAACAACATTTGCTTCAGCAAAGGACTGTAGATTTTTTCCTTCCAACGCAGGCCATTTGCTTCAACAATCTCACGAGTTCTTTTTCTCCCTCTCGATCTCTTCCTCTTGTCACAACTCCAACTCCACTTCTACACTTGTAAACCCTAGCCTCTTTATACAAGATGATGTTGCCCTAACTCCACAAATTACAAAAATATCCTTAAGGGTAAAAAGACCATATTACCCTTCGGGTAAAATGTCTAAAATGCCCTTAGGAACTTCTTGTAATTTTTAAACATCTCCTGCACACAGAAAAATCCCAAATAAATTTATGAAGTCAATTATAAATCAAACTAAATACGCAAGGATTTTTGGAGTTAAGAAAAATCTCAAATTTCGGTCTTTAATTAACCGTTAGCTTATTTTCCTAAATTTCTTGAATTAAAACACAAAAACATCAAAATTAATTCTTTTTGCACCTAATGCTTAAATTCAAGATTTTAAAGCTAACACACATAATTTAGGGATAAACTAACATGAGGATCACTAAATTAAATGCAATTCAAGTGGATTAAACAATAAAATTCTAGTAAAATAACTCACTTATGGTGAGTTATCAACAACACTTTGTCTATGTATGATGCTTGAGACAAGGCCAGTGTTTTATTCTTGCGGTTCCGGACAATTTGGATCCCAAGAACAAACTGTGCATCACCCAAATCTTTCATTTGGAATTTCGTAGCTAGCCATTCCTTGATGTCAGTAAGATAACCTACATCATTCCCAACGAGTAGGATATCATCCACATAGAGAATTATGAAAGCGACAGAACTATTGATGATTTTCTTGTAGACACAAGGTTCATTATCATTCTGGTCAAAACCATAAGATCTGATAGCCTCATCAAATCTTATATTCCAGGACCTACAGGCTTGTTTCAGTCCATAAATCGACCTTTTAAGCCTGCAAACCTTTTGCTCTTGTCCTGGTTTAATGAACCCTTTGGGTTGGTCCATGTAGATGGTTTCCTCAAGATTGCCATTCAAAAAGGTTGTCTTGACATCCATTTGTCATACCTCATAGTCATAATATGCGGCAATGGCAAGAAGGATACGGATAAACTTTACCATAGTAACAAGTGAAAAGGTTTCATCAAAGTCAACCCTTTCAACCTGGGTATAACCCTTTGCTACTAGTCTAGCTTTAAAGTTTTGCACCTTCCCATCTACACCACGTTTTCTCTTGTAGATCCACTTACAACCTATAGGTTTTACCCTATCAGGCTTATCTACAAGATCCCAAACAGAATTGAAATGCATAGACTCCATTTCTTGGTCCATGGCTATGACCCATTTGTCTTTGTCTTTGTCAACCATTGTTTGATGATAAGTCAATAGATCCTCGCAGTTGTCATCTGGTATAACAACTTGGGTTTCAGCTAAACCCATGTAACGGTCAGGTTGTATCACAACCCTCCCACTACGTTGAGGCATACTCAACTCTTGAGATGGACCCTCTTGACTAGACAAACTAGTATCAACAACTCTTGTTGACGTACTAGTGTTCTTATTAGCAACCTTTGCTATTGTTCCGTCTAACTCACTCAACACTACCTTACTTTTTGGTTTGTGGTCCCTTATGTGGTCCTCCTCCAAGAAAGTGGCATTTGTCGACACAAAGACCTTATCTTCCTTAGGATCATAGAATAAACCACCTCTTGTTTCTTTTGGGTATCCTACGAATAGGCACAACTTTGAACGTGAATCCAACTTCTTTGGATTTGTCACAAGCACATGTGCTGGACAGCCCCATATTCTAAAGTGACATAAACTACATTTACGTCCTTTCCATAGTCCAAAAGGTGTTTCAGAAACACTTTTGGAGGGCACACTATTCAAAATGTATATTGCAGTCTCCACTGCATAACCCCAAAAGGAACTAGGGAGATGAGCATAGTTCATAATTGATCGAACCATGTCCAACAAGGTTCTATTTCTCCTTTCTGATACACCGTTTTGCTGTGGTGTGTCGGGAGCTGAGAGTTGGGATGTAATTCCATGTTCTATCATATAGTTCTGGAATTTTAAATCCATGTACTCTCCACCTTGATCCGATCGAAGTGTTTTAACTTTTTTACCTAATTGATTTTGAACCTCAGTCTTGAATTCCTTGAACTTTTCAAGTGCTTCAGACTTGTGGTGCATTAGGTAAATATGCCCATATCTGGAATAATCATCTATAAAAGAGATGAAATATTCATATCCTCCCTTGGCTTTAACATTCATCGGACCACAAAGGTCTGACTGTATAAGCTCTAGAGTATCTTTGGCTATAACCTTTTCCACTAAAAGGTCTTTTAGTCATCTTGCCTTCTAGGCAGAATTCACATACTGACAAGGAATTTTCTTCTAACTCGTTTCGAAGTCCGTTCTTTACCAATCTCTCAATCCTATTGAGATTAATGTGACCCAATCTTAGATGCCAAAGATGAGCATTTTCTTTAGGAGAAATTTTTCGTTTCTTAGTTTGGGCGTTTGCAGTTTTAAATAATTCAGTGTTCAAAACCATTTTGAATGAATTAGGCCTTAAAACATACAATCTATTTTCTAATGAAGCAGAACATATTTCTAAACGTTTCTTCAAAATAAACACTTTATTCATAGAAAAGGAAACAGAAATACATTGTTCAATAAGGCAAGAAATGGAAATAAGGTGTCTAGTAAACCCTGGTATCACTAATATATTGTCCAACAATACATATTTCTTGCCAAAATAAAGCTTCATTGTGCCTCATCACTACTGATTGAGACGACTTCTCCATTTCCAACCTGGAGTGTTATCTCTCCTTGTTGTAGCTGCTGCCAGGAATCAATTCCCTGAAAAGAAGAACAAACATGATTAGTGGCTCCTGAATCAAGTATCCAAGCTGTTTTATCATTATCCACTAAATAAGCTTCTAGGCAAAGTAAATCATATTTACCTTTCTTCTTCCTTTCTGCAATGTACTTTGGACAGTTCCGTTTTCAATGCCCATCTTCGTTGCAGTGGAACCACTTTCCTTTGTCAGTAACGTCTTTGACTTTCTTGCCCTTCTGGGCGGCAGCTTTATCAGCCTGTTTCCCTTTACCAAGGTTCTTCATGTTCTTCTTCTTACCTCTCAGGTTAGAAGATGAAGTCACTGTTTTTGTCCTAGAGGTCGAACCTCTGTGATAACTTCTACTGGCAACATTTACCTCACCTTTCGATCCCTGAATTTTCATCAGAGACTTAAAGGTCTGGAGTTCATTCAGAAGGGAGGTAAGATTAAAAGTAAGCTTGTTCATAACAGCATTACTTCTAAACTGTAGGAAACTATCTGGAAGGGTTTCCAGAATGAAGGTGACTTGGCTCGACTCATCGATGGAAGCACCATTCGACTCCGCGATGTTAAAGTGTACCATCATATCTAGGATATGATCCCGAACAGATGTACCCTCTGGGATCCTTGAGTTGAATATGTATTTTAGGGCATTATGTCGGGCTTGTGTGGATAGTTGTCTAAACATACCCTGCACATAATCCATGATTTCCTTGGCGGTAATCATGCCCTCATGCTTCTTGGCTAATATGTTAGACATACTTGCCAGCATGTAGACCATGGCCTTATCATTGGCCTTGATCCATCGATCATATGCATCACGAACATTTCGTGACGCATTCGAGCCTAGCACCTGAGAACACTCCTCAGTTAGCACAAACTTCAGATCATCCACTACCAAAATAGTGTTGAGTTTGTTTTTCCATGTCATCATATTCTCTCCGACTAACTTTTCTACACCCAATAAGGAAATTATAGAGCTAGACATTTTTGCTGAAAAATTTACAAACAAACTTGTATGAGTTTCTTGCTATAACTCTAATCCAATCATGTTTTAGCTAATTATCAAATGATTCCTATGCCATTTATAATTTGCAATGATACTCCAAAGGTTTAGAATGTATAACACCGAAGGGTAATAAAAAACACTCATTCTCTGGATCAAGACATTCTTGACCAAAACTTAACACTAGAATAACTCTTATTCCTATAGGTTTTAGTTACCATTTTTCGGTCTGAATACGTACACAACTTATGTATCCCGTGAGTGTAACCCTTTGTCTTTAGATCCCACAGTCTCGATCCAATAAAATCCATGAAGGGAGGACTAGATTAGAAAATAGTCTAAGAAAATCTTTATCCCTTTCGGTGTCTCATCATGTGTTAGATCCCCTATGATCAAGCCCTCCTCCGAGGGATTGTGCAGTCCAGCCAAACTAGCGGTGACCATAGTGGTCTAACAGTGTAAACCGACAAAAGAGACTGTAGGTTTTGTTTTCACTAAACCTGCTCCCACTCACTATAAGTACACTCTCCATTCACCTTGGTATTGACTCATACAAACACAATCTGAAGGGGACGCTCCCGTTTGCGCCACGAGGACAAGTATGAGTCTCACGGTGTGAACTTCCCGGAGATAGCGTAAGTGGAAAAATATGTATCTCATACACTTTTTCCTCCCACTGAATACTTTAAGTCTATAGGAATCTTTCTTAGGCTAAAACCTGGCTAATGGTTTTACCTATATCTATCAACATAACTCTTATATTGATAATAAATATAACTCTTATATTGATTTTATCCTAAGTTTGTTAATATAACTCCTTATATTAAACCTAGGATTTCTAGTTTATTAACCCTTTAATAAACCCGTTGACGCTACTGTAATTTATAAGGCTCTCTGATTAAATTTCACTCCCAGTGCCAGTTCCTCCTAGGGGTGTTCCGTTTACAATCGACTTAAATACCCCAGCCTAGACAGAAATTTCCTTAGATAGAGTTCCTCTTTTAATCATAGCTTATAAATTACTTGGTTCCTAATTCTAATCTAATTAGAACTAGATAACCTAAGGTTTATTATTTCCAAGTTCTAAACACTTTAAAACTAATAATTAACCTTAGGTGACATGCATACTATGTTATAGTGCTTGATCATTCATCACATGAATAATAAAACATTCATAGCATATTCATCTCATGAAAAATAATGCATGTCCATGCTGTCCAAAAATTAATATAACAACCTTATATTAATTAATCATGCAAACTATATAATATAACTCCTTATATTATAAATGATGCATGAAAATGCTTAACCTAAGGTGAGATTTCTAAAATACAAGCATACACTTTGCCTGGCAATAATTACACAACAATTGCATAATTAAAATAGCAAAAATTAGACCAATTTTGGCACCCTAGAAATAATTTTAATTATTATAATCTAATTATATTAATTAAAATTAAAATTATTAAATATATTAAAATAAAACGTTTTTATAATTAATATAAATAATAAAAAAAACGTTTCTGCTCGTTGCTCCTCTCGTGAAACGTATCCGGCGTTGCAACACTGATAGCAGCGTTGCAACGCTACCTTTGTCGTTTTCTACCGAGCGTTGTGCAATGCCACAGCGTTGCAACGCGAGAGGCTGCGTTGCAATGCTGCCTCCTGCGCGCGCCTTCTTTCGCAAGCGCGACGTTGCAAAGCCGATGAACAGCGTTGCAGCAACGCACGCATTACGCATGTGAACAATCTCCATTGTTTTTGCTCGCGTTTCGCCCGATCTTCTCAAAAACCACTTTGCCTCGATCGACGCGGACTTACGACTCGATTTGCAATTAAATTTGCCCATGAACACCGGGTTCTTACATTGAACATTTCAATGGAAATTGTAAATCTAAGTGCCAAAATTGAAAACATCTAATTTTGCAAAAAAACGGTTCACACATCTCATGCACAAAATAGTAGATCCCACCTTGTTCTTGAAAATTCCAGAACATAAATCAAGAACACAATTGGGCTCGGATACCAATTGAAGGGAATCAAGTCCCATGCAATGAAGCGATTAAGTCATCGCGCTCTTAATTTAGTTACAATAGAAAATTCATGAACGTAAAACATGGATTAAGCATAAAATACAGAAATGGACAACAAGTATATTACCTTTGAAGAACCTTTATTCAAGTGCTCCTCTCTCCACGGTCACGATCTCAGCAACTAGAACTCGTACGATTACCGACACCACCACTGGATCTTCTCCGTTGTTTCTAGGTCAGGGAGGAAGGTGGGTTCCCTTTAGGAGTGGTGAGGTATTTTGTGAGAGAGATTTGTGTTTTGGAACACTTCCAACAACACAACAAGGAGGCTTATAAAAACTTTCTAAAAGTCTTAACCTAGTTGCATCTTATGCAACTATATATAGGGGCATGGGATGGAAATGACCATCCTACCCCTCCTTTAATCTCTCTTTAGTATATAGTTTATATATGAATCTAATTCACAATAAAACTATATATTCTATCAATTACATCATATATAATTGATATAACTCCTCATGTATGAAATTGAACACTTCAATTTCACTCCTAACTTTATACCCTCAATATTACCATGTTGAGCCAACGGAGGGATCTAATGAACCTACAGATCATGAGCTCCAATGATGTGAGATTAACTGATCAAACTCTTTGATCCAGTTAATCAATATTCATTAACTACAAGTCACTCCACTATAGACTTGTAGCTGCACTCTCCTCACTGTAGATATTATTGTGTCCACTGATATAGTCATTACCCATGAGTCGACCCTTCACAGGTTGTTCAGTAATCACGGTGGGTAAAATTACCGTTTTACCCACGTGATTAGCTCTTTAACTCCTTAAGCACCACCGATCCTCTAATGAACAACAAGTCTAAGGTCCTACCTTAGACTCATACCTCCCTCATAGAGGCGAGGCCCCGTTGTTCAAGACTTGTAGTCGATTCTTAAAGGGAACAACCTATCTCGATTCCTCGGTAGAGGAATGAGTGAATTCCATCTTGCACAGCTTAAGTTCCCACTACCTACGAGGTTACGTCCCCGAGAAGGTAGGCTTATTAAGCTCTGCCACCACGTGCCACTCTCACTCATACTAGTCTAAGGACAAACTCCTATAAGCGGGAGTTCTTAACTTGCTCGAGATTCGAGTCAAGTCACTAATGACCATCTATAAATTACTAGTCTTATCCTCATTAACGATGTTATCTTTGGTTAGACTAATAATTTCTGCGATCCATTTTATATGAACTATTTATACAGGATGCCCCCACTCGCATGTCAACTACATGAATGAGTTGGATTACCTCATTTGTACTAATTACAAAGTGGGTTGCATCCATGGTGTTACCAGAATGAGGTTTCCAACCTTATTCTTAAACCCTAGACTGTTTAGGTTATAATCATGAAGTCAACCCAAATAGTGTCCACTACACTGATTTCAAGATAAACGTTATAACCTTGGAGCTTAGTTTATTGGATTTATAAAAGCAAGACTGTAATCTTATCAAAGCAAATAACACTTTATTTAATTGATCAAAATTACACAAGTTTAGGGAATAAATTCTAACACTCTACTGGTGAAGTTCTGTCTAAGGTTGGGGGTACTTAAGCTGACGGTTAACGGAACACCTCCTACTTGGGAACTGATCCAGAGCTTGAGTTGAATTAACCTTAGTTCTATTTTATAGCTAGGTAATTAAAATGTTTATTCACCTAGAAATAAGGTTAAAAGACCTAGTTATAATAGTTATAATAGGCATAGACTTAGATAGACTATTTTATCAAAAATCCGACTAAGTTAAACCTATACCCTAACCTTAGGAGCTTCAGTGGGAGAAAACGAGATGTTCGCATCGAGTTTACTCTCACGTCCTCAAGAGTTCACACCGTGAGTTCCATGCTCGGCTACTTGGCGTCAATAGGGCGTCCCCCTACGGTATGTGTTTGCATGGTTCAACACCAAGGTGAATGAGGGAAGTATCCATAGTAAATGAGAGGAAGACGCGTGTCAACGTAACCTACGGTCTCCTCCATTAGGTCGCACCGTGAGATTTCTATAGTCTGCCTGCTAGGTTGTCCTGGAATAGCCAAACCCTACGGAGGACCTGACTATAGGGATCGGAACACCGCGAACTCCATAAATGGATAGGGTCTCTTAGGTAATTTGCCAACAGTTGTCTTTCTTAATAGTAGACCTATTGGATCTGAAAATGGTAGGGTCACATTTATAGGATTAGTTAAGCTAGTTAACAAGTCCTTAACCAAACAAACGGTAGCTAAGGACCATTGGGACATGAGATGTTCTGGTAGTGAGAATTGGCTGAGAAAGTCTCAATTAAGGGGAGGAATGACTGACCGCCCGACAGAGGCTTTTGTTCTAAACCCTTGAAATATCGTTGCAAAATTAAAGGTTTAAACATTGGGTTTAGTTTAAACATTAGGGTTCTTTAATATTTTTTCTAAATTTGATTGGTTTTATAATAGGTTAAAAGGCTTAACTAATTAGAACTATTTTGGATGTTCAGCATGTCGTCCTCGATTATAGCCTTATTAAAAAGCGATCGTTTAACTGGTGAGAATTTTACTACGTGGAAGTCCAACCTGAATACGATTCTCGTTGTTGACGACCTTTGGTTTGTACTGACTGAGGAATGTCCTCAGGTCCCTGCTCGAAACGCTCCTCAATCTGTTAAGGAGGCGTCGCGGCCACGGATCAAGGCCAATGATAAGGCCAAGGTCTACATTTTGGCTAGTGTTTCTGAAGTTCTAGCCAAAAAGCAAGAGGGCATGGTCTCAACTCGTGAGATCATGAGTTTGTTGCAGGATATGTTTGGACAACCATCTGGAAAGATTCGACACGAATCCCTCAAATACGTTTATAACTCCCGTATGAAGGAGGGGTCATCGGTGAGAGAACACGTTCTCGATCTGATGGTCCACTTCAACGTGGCTGAGATGAACGAAGCGGTCATTAACGAGTAAAGTCAGGACTCGTTCATCCTAGAATCTCTTCTGAAGAGTTTCCTGCAATTCCGCAGCAATGTGGTGATGAACAAGATAGAGTATTACCTGACTACTCTCCTTAATGAACTACAAACTTTCTAATTCTTATGAAGAATAAGGGACAGGCTGATGGAGAGGCAAATCTGTTTGCCCATTCTAGAAGGTTCCAGAAGGGTTCATCCTCTGGGACTAAGTCCTATGGTTCATCACTAGGCTTAAGAAGACCCCAAAAGAAGAAGATAGGAGAGAAAGGGAAGGCACCTGCTGCTGATAAAGGCTAGGGAAAGGCCAAGGTTGCAGACAAAGGAAAATGTTTCCACTGCAACATGGATGGGCACTAGAAGCGAAATTGCCCAAAATAACTTGCTGAGGTCAAAGAGAAGAAAGGAAAATTAGATTTACTTATTCTTGAAACTTGTTTAGTGGAAAATGATGATTTTACCTCGATACTTGATTCAGGAGCCACTAATCACGTTTGCTCTTCGTTTCAGGAAACTAGTTCCTTCAAGGAGCTCAAAGAGGATGAGATGATGCTCAAGGTCGAAACGGGAGACGTCGTCTCAGCTCATGCAGTGGGAGATGCCAAGCTGTTTTTTGCAGATAGATTTATTTTATTAAAAAATCTGTATATAGTTCCTAAGATTAAGAGGAACTTAATTTCTATCTCTTGTTTAATTGAACTTGGCTACTGTATTATCTTTTCATTTAATAAAGCGTTCATTTTAAAGAAAGGTGTCAATATTTATTGTGCTAAGTTAGAAAATGGATTGTATGTACTTAAACCGAATAGAACTAAAGCAATTTTAAATCATCAGATGTTTAAAAATGCTAATACTCAAAGTAAAAGGCAAAAAAATTCTCCCAATAATAATACCTAAAAATTTCTCCAAATAATAATACCTATCTATGGCATCTTAGACTTGGTCATATTAATCTCAACCGGATTGAGAGACTTTCTAAGAATGGACTTCTAAATAAGTTAGAAGATGATTCTTTACCTCCTTGCGAATCTTGCTTGGAAGGTAAAATGACCAAGCGACCTTTTACTGGAAAAGGTTACACAGCCATAGAGCCCTTAGAACTTGTACATTCGGATCTTTGTGGTCCGATGAATGTTAAATCACGAGGAGGGTACGAATATTTCATCTCTTTCATAGATGATTATTCGAGGTACGGTTATCTATATCTAATGCACCACAAGTCTGAGGCTCTTGAAAAGTTCAAAGAGTATAAGGCTAAAGTAGATAATGCATTAGGGAAAACCATTAAAACACTTTGATCCGATCGAGGTGCAGAATATATGGATTTGAGATTCTAGGACTATATGATAGAACATGGAATTAAATCTCAACTCTCAACACCGAATACACAACAGCAAAATGGTGTGTCAGAAAGGAGAAATAGAACCTTGTTGGACATGGTTCGTTCTATGATGAGTTATGCTCAATTGCCTGCCTCGTTTTGGCGAAACGCAGTAGAGACTGCAGTTCAAATATTGAACACTGTTCCATGAAAGAGTGTTTCAGAAACACCTTTTGAGTTGTGGAAGGGGCGTAACCTAGTTTACAACACTTCAGGATTTGGGGTTGTCCGGCACACGTGCTAGAAACAAACCCAAAGAAACTGGAATCTCGTTCAAGATTGTGTTAATTTGTTTGCTATCCTAAAGAAACGAGAGGTGATCTTTTCTACGACCCATAAGAAAACAAGGTGGTTGTATCGACAAACACCACTTTCTTGAAGGAAGATCACATGAGGAACCACAAACCGCATAGTAAATTAGTGCTAAATATACACATGAACCAACAAGAGTTGTTGATCAAGCAGGACCTTCATCAAGAGTTGATGGAGGAGCCATCACCTCAAGTCAGTCTCGTCCTTCTCAATCGTTGGGAATGCCTCGACGCAGTGGGAGGATTGTTTCCCAACCTGACCGCTACTTGGGTTTAGCTGAAACTCAAGTCGTCATACCTGATGACGACGTAGAAGATCCATTGTCTTATAAACAGGCAATGAATGATGTAGACAAGGACAATTGGATCAAAGCCATGGACCTTGAAATAGAGTCAATGGACTTCAATTCAGTATGAGAAACTCAAGTCGTCATACCCAAGGTCAGGAGCAAAAAGTTTGCAAGCTCAATCGATCCATTTATGGGTTGAAACAAACATCCAGATCTTGGAATATAAGATTTGATACTGCGATCAAGGCTTATGGCTTTGACCAAAACGTTGACGAGCCTTGTGTTTACAAGAGGATCATCAACGACAAAGTAGCTTTATTTGTACTTTATGTGGATGATATCCTACTCATTGGGAATGATGTAGAATACCTTACTAACATAAAGAATTGGCTGGCGACCCAATTCCAAATGAAATATTTGGGAGAGGCGTAATATGTTCTTGGGATTCAGATCTTCAGGAATCGCAAGCGTCTTATATCGACAAAATGTTGTCCCGATATTCGATGCAGAATTCGAAGAGGGGCTTGTTGCCCTTCAGACATGGAGTTCATTTGTCTAAGAAATAGTGTCTTAAGACACCTCAAGAAGTTGAGGATATGAGACATATTCCCTATGCCTCTACAGTAGGTAGCTTAATGTATGCTATGATGTGCATGAGGTCAAACATTTGTTATGCAGTGATAATAGTCAGTAGGTACCAGTCAAATCCAGGGTTAGACCACTAGATCACAGCAGTTAAAAATATCATCAAGTATCTTAGGAGAACGAGGGACTATACGCTTGTGTATGGGACTAAGGATTTGATCCTTACTGGATACACTGATTCTTTTAGGGAGATCACATGAGGAACCACAAACCGCGTAGTAAATTAGTGCTAAATGAAGCTACATGTGAACCAATAAGAGTTGTTGATCAAGATGGACCTTCATCAAGAGTTGATGGAGGAGCCAGCATCTCAAGTCAGTCTCGTCCTTCTCAATCGTTGGGAATGCCTCGACGCAGTGGGAGGGTTGTTTCCCAACCTGACCGCTACTTGGGTTTAGCTGAAACTCAAGTCGTCATACCTGATGACGGCGTAGAACATCCATTGTCATATAAATAAGCAATGAATGACGTAGACAAGGACCAATGGATCAAAGCCATTGACCTTGAAATGGAGTCTGTTGCGTGATATTTATGATATTGCAATACCGCAAGTGTACGGGTCAAGTTTTAGTATAGTGATTTAGAGTTCCAAGTATCGTCCTCGGGAATGGGTTTCTAGATTAATTAATTACTAAGATATTTATTGTTAAATTTATTTAAAGTAACAAAACTTTGATGGATAGTGAAAACAAAGATAGAAAATAAATTTACAATTGGAGACACGAATATGATAGAATTAAAGGAAGATGATTTCACAAGATAATTCTTTATTTAACACATGCAATGAACTAATATTATGAATTTATAAACAAGAAGTGAAAATACTCAAGAGAATCTCTCGATCCGTAGTAAACTCGTACATACGATAAATTCTAAAGTTTCCTTATGAATATTAAAAGCATACACGACATTAAGCAACTTCTTTATGTGTTTTCCTTAGACTTCTAGGTCACTCTCGTGTCAGACTTCTAAGAGTTTTGACAATTTTGCTCTAATCTAAGCTTTTTCTCTTGAGTCCACTTAAACCAACAACATTTATGAAATTAAGAATGAATTGACAAAAATAAATAACATAACAAAGTTCAATACATAATCAAATAAATCTACAACATGCTAATCAAATTCCAACTACAACGTTTAGCTACTCAAAATCACAATAACAACAAGCTACAATCATAGGAAAAGTCTTTAAACTCAATTACAAACTAAAAGAAAGAAAAATAAACTTATGTGTCAATGTCGATCCCTCATTCCCGAGCTCCCGTCACGATCTCGAGCCTCCACAAACGCTTTGGCTCCCAAGGAATGCTCTTTTTCTCTCCTTAGAGTGTGTATTTCGAAATTAGGGCTAAAAACTACCAAATTCGGCTCCCCTTGGAATGAAAACAACATGTTATATTTATAGGGATTTTCGGCATGGCGTTGCAACGTCAGTGCTTGTCTTTGCCAACCAGTATGCTGCGACCATTTTTGTCATATCTTTTCGCTCGGGTGTCCAAATGACCTCCGGTTTGATGCAATGGAATCGTTATTCGATGTAGAATCTCTCAGTATATTTTTTATACTCAAAATATATCTAGAGTTTTCTTGAGTCTTCAATTAAGCATACACATGTTCCAAATTATACCAAAATAACCTCAAAATACTCAATTCTTGCTACTCAAGCTCAGTTTTCTGAAATTAACCATAAAATGCCATGAAAGTTTATGTTTTAAGTATAAAAACTAGCTCAAATATAGAAATAAGATAGTATATTTGCATGCTATCAAATACCCCCACTCTTAAGCTTTTGGTAGACCCGAGCAAAACAAAATTAAACTATAAGATCTTTCTTATGCATATATCGGACTCAAGCCTCATAGATTTAAAAGGAAATTTAAGTAATCATGAGTAACAATCAAACATGATTCTTCAACAAGCAATTTAAAACTTTTTCTAAGTGTTCCTACGTGTGTGTGTGATTAGCCTCCGTTCCTTTAATCTCGACTAAGCCCAAAACAACTTTATTAGGTTCTCCATTCAACTTTCCTCTACACTGGTCATAGTTTCTAATCCTTGAGTCTCCCCACATTCAAGAAATAAACAACTTTACTCAGCACTTAATCACTCTTTTGATGCCACTTTTTCTATTTTCTTCTTTTTTTGTGCAAGGACACTAACTTTCACACATTCACTGCAGGGACCCTTACCCAGATCACTCGCTCAATGAGTGGCCTAACTGATCACACTGAAGGTAGCTATTTTTGTCCTCACAATTTTTTTAACAAATAAACAAAAAAAAAAAAACTTTTTCACATAATGCACATATTATACAGATCATGCACTTTATATTGTCATTCACCCTATCCTGCAGTTTAACTCTCAAATCAGTTTTTAGACCTATCAAGGTGACATCAAACTTCTAAACCTAATAACTTTGTTTTAAGCATTTCAAAACTACAGGAACATAGGCTATGTGCATAATAATGCAGGAAAACTCAAGAAAATTTTTAAATTAACTCAAATTCATATCATGCTCTCAAGTTTCAGCAAAATCACAAAAAATTTCAATTAATTCTCATCCTAGGCTATCATGATCATATTTATGCAAAAGATCAATTAATAATTCGGTATATACTCAGAACAATCACAAAAGAATCACAACTTCCCACCCCCAAACTTAAACTAAACATTTTCCCCAATGTTTGCAAAATAAGCTCAAATCAAGTGAAAAGGGTAAGAGTGAACAATACTGTCCTGAGTAATGGAGATCTTCATTTTTTTAGATTCCTTGGATAGCCAAGACACGTGTGTTGAAGTTCCACAGAACGGGAGCATGGGTTTCAACGAGGGGTGGCATCAACAACAACCTAACAAAACAAAACAAACACATTAAACTAAGAACAAACAAATAGAACAAACTAAAAATAGAAAACAGAAATAACAGAAATGTAAAGCATGGGTTGCCTCCAAAAAAACGCTTTCTTTAACGTCTTTAGCTAGACTGTCAAGCTCTTGGTCGGCCTCAGGGTACATAAAATTGCTCGTATTTCTTCGGGTCCTTCTTGCTTGAATCGATATAGTCTTCTAAGTCTGAAAGACTATCTTTTTTTTCCTGAGCACCTAAAAGAAAATTATTTTTGGTATTTTTGTTTATCAAAATAAAACAACAAAATTCAAAACAAGACTCTTTAGTACAGAACAAATGGTTATCAAGATTAAAGGAAACTTTTGGAGATAAAGGGGGAAATGACTTTTCAGCCTCAAACTCTATCATCTGAATTTCCTCCGTGGAAGTAATTGTATTACCATTGTCTACCTCACAAACCTGTTTCTGGTGTGTTTCAGTCTCCTCCAACTCATCCTCTATCATATGAATAAGTCCTCCTAGGTTGTTGTTCCTCAGTGGCAAGATAAAGAATTTGCTCTTGTAGGGCCTTAAGGGATTCTGCCAATTGATTAAGATGATTAGTTCTTCCATGTATTATTGCCCCAAGTTCTACCACTTTAACCTATCCAACCTTTCTAATTCAGCATGAAACAAATTTTTTATCCTCAACTCAAAAGTATATTTCATTAATAAATCCACAAGAGAAAAGTTTTCTATAGATTGGTTGGGGTAGGAAAAATTTTGGTTCCAAATGCCTATATGATAACCATCAAAAGAATTTTCATAAAACATGGATTCATAATGGTAAGGGTTAGACATTTGGTATCCATAAAAATCATGATTCACATACCTAGGATCCTGAGAAGTATAATACATTGGTGAAGAATTATGGTCATGAAAAGTCATACTTAAAATCACGATAATTCAAATCAAAACTTTTACACAAAATCAACACAACCAAAACAGGAGACAAAGGCTCGAACAACACACGAGACTGAATTAAGAACAAAAAAAACAAACAAACAAGGAGAAAAAAATATAAAAGGAAAGAAACAAATAAGGAAAACAACAAATAAGAAAACAATAAATAAATTAGGAAAAAAATAAATAAGAAAAAATAAGGAAAGAAAAAAAGAAGAAAAAAAGAAGAAAAAATATAGGAAAAACAACAAAAAAAAAAAGAAAAAAACAAATAAGGAAAAAAATAAGGAAAAAAACAAAAAATAAAAAACACAAAAGAAACAAAAGAAACAAAAAAAGAAAAACAAAAAAAAGGAAAAACAAAAAAAAAGGAAAACAAACAAGTAAGGAAAAAATAAATTAGAAAAAAATAAATAAGAAAAAAAAATAAATAAGGATAAAACAAATAAGAAACAAAAAGAAACAAAAAGGAAAACACACAATAGAAAAAAAAAAGAAAAAGAACAAATAAGAAAAAAAAGTAAGGAAAAACACAAAAGGAAAGTAAACAAATAAGAAAAGAAAATCAAAGAAGAAAAAAATAAATAAAAAAAAACAAATAAGAAAAAAACAAGTATGGAAACAAAACACAAAAGGAAAAAAAAATAGAAAAAAAAACAAATAAGGAAAGAAAACAAATAATGAAAAGAAAAAAATAAATAAATCAAATAAGGAAAAAACACAAAAGGAAAAAAAACTTTACTCTAAAATCTCGAATTTTCTCCCAATATTAATCAATCTAAATAATCGTCATTCCCCGGCAACGGCGCCAAAAACTTGTTGCGTGATATTTATGATATTGCAATACTGTAAGTGTACGGGTCAAGTTTTAGTATAGTGATTTAGAGTTCCAAGTATCGTCCTCGGGAATGGGTTTCTAGATTAATTAATTACTAAGATATTTATTGTTAAATTTATTTAAAGTAACAAAACTTTGATGGATAGTGAAAACAAAGATAGAAAATAAATTTACAATTGGAGACACGAATATGATAGAATTAAAGGAAGATGATTTCACAAGATAATTCTTTATTTAACACATGCAATGAACTAATATTATGAATTTATAAACAAGAAGTGAAAATACTCAAGAGAATCTCTCGATCCGTAGTAAACTCGTACATACGATAAATTCTAAAGTTTCCTTATGAATATTAAAAGCATACACGACATTAAGCAACTTCTTTATGTGTTTTCCTTAGACTTCTAGGTCACTCTCGTGTCAGACTTCTAAGAGTTTTGACAATTTTGCTCTAATCTAAGCTTTTTCTCTTGAGTCCACTTAAACCAACAACATTTATGAAATTAAGAATGAATTGACAAAAATAAATAACATAACAAAGTTCAATACATAATCAAATAAATCTACAACATGCTAATCAAATTCCAACTACAACGTTTAGCTACTCAAAATCACAATAACAACAAGCTACAATCATAGGAAAAGTCTTTAAACTCAATTACAAACTAAAAGAAAGAAAAATAAACTTATGTGTCAATGTCGATCCCTCATTCCCGAGCTCCCGTCACGATCTCGAGCCTCCACAAACGCTTTGGCTCCCAAGGAATGCTCTTTTTTTCTCCTTAGAGTGTGTATTTCGAAATTAGGGCTAAAAACTACCAAATTCGGCTCCCCTTGGAATGAAAACAACATGTTATATTTATAGGGACTTTCGGCATGGCGTTGCAACGCTGGTCATGGGGTTGCAACGTTGTGCTTGCTGCAAGCCAGCGCACTGCAACCATTTTTGTCATATCTTTTTGCTCGGGTGTCTAAATGACCTCCAGTTTGATGCGTTGGAATCGTTATTCGATGTAGAATCTCTCAGTATATTTTTTATACTCAAAATACATCTAGAGTTTTATTGGGTCTTCAATTAAACATACACATGTTCCAAATTATACCAAAATAATCTCAAAACACTCAATTCTTGCTTCTCAAGCTCAGTTTTTTGAAATTAACCATAATATTCCATGAAAGTTTATGTTTTAAGTATAAAAACTAGCTAAAATATAGAAATAAGATAGCATATTTGCATGCTATCAGAGTCAATGGACTTAAATTCAGTATGGGAACTTGTAGACGAACGTGAAGGGGTTAGACCCATAGGGTGTAAATGGATCTATAAGAGAAAGAGAGATGCAGCCGGAAAAGTACAAACCTTTAAGGCTAGACTTTTAGTAAAAGGTTTTACCCAAAGGGAAGGAGCTGATTATGAACAAACTTTTTCCTCTATTGCTATGCTGAAGTCTATAAGGATACTCTTGTCCATAGCCGCGTTTTATGATTATGAAATTTGGTAAATTGACGTCAAGACTTCCTTTTTGAATGGTAATCTTGACAAGAGCATCTATATGTCTCAGCCCGAAGGGTTCATAACCCAAGGTCAGGAGCAAAAAATTTGCAAGCTCAATCGATCCATTTATGGGTTGAAACAAATGTCCAGATCTTCGAATATAAGATTTGATACTGTGATCAAGTCTTATGGCTTTGACCAAAACGTTGATGAGCCTTGTGTTTACAAGATGATCATCAATGACAAAGTAGCTTTATTAGTACTTTATGTGGATGATATCCTACTCATTGGGAATGATGTAGAATACCTTATTAACATAAAGAATTGGCAGGCGACCAAATTCCAAATGAAAGATTTGGGAGAGGCACAATACGTTCTTGGGATTCAGATCTTCAGGAATTGCAAGCGTCTTATATCGATAAAATGTAATCCCGATATTCAATGCAGAATTCGAAGCGGGGCTTGTTGCCCTTCAGACATGGAGTTCATCTGTCTAAGAAACAGTGTCCTAAGACACCTCAAGAAGTTGAGGATATGAGACGTATTCTCTATGCCTCGGCAGTAGGTAGCTTAATGTATGTTATGATGTGCACGACGTCAAACATTTGTTATGCAGTGGGAATAGTCAGTAGGTACCAGTCCAATCCAGGGTTAGACCACTAGACAACAGTTAAAAATATCCTCAAGCATCTTAGGAGAACGAGGGACTATACGCTTGTGTATGAGACTAAGGATTTGATCCTTACTAGATACACTGATTCTTTTTTTCAGACCGATAAGGATTCTCGAAAATCCACATCGGGATCAGTTTTCACCCTTAACGGGGGAGCTATAGTATGGCGAAGCATCAAACAAGGATGCATCGCTAACTCCACGATGGAGGTTGAGCATGTTGCTGCTTGTGAAGCAGCTAAGGTGGTTGTTTGGCTAAGGAAATTCCTTACTGATTTGGAAGTCGTTCCAAATATGGAATTTTCCATCACCTTATACTGTGACAACAGTGGTGTGGTAGCCAACTCGAAGGAACCTCGCAGCCATAAGCGAGGCAAGCACATCGAGAGGAAGTATCACCTAATACGAGAAATAGTGCAACGAGAAGATGTGACAGTCACGAAGATTGCTTCGGAGCACAATATTGTTGATCCATTTACAAAGACTCTCATGGCTAAAGTGTTCGAGGGTCATCTGGAGAGTCTAGGCCTACTAGACATGTACATAGGCTAATCTATGACAAGTGAGAGATATGTAAAGGGGTTTACGGATGCCCTAGTTTATTGTATTTCTATCTCTTGTAACTACTGTTTTAGATTATGTTGTACCCCACTAGAGTTATAGTTCTAGTGGGAGTTTGTTGAGGTTTGTGCCCTAAAACTCGTAGTTTGTAATTATGTTCTAATTAATGTAATAAAGTGTTATTATTTCAATAAATAGTTATTGTTCGTTGTCTAGGACATTGCCTTTGTTTAAAACCCTAAATTCAATAAACTAAACATCCAAGGCTGTTAAATGAATCTTTAACTCAATGTAGGGGATAAGGTTTGGGTACCTTACCCTAGTAAAACTATGGATGTGCCCCACTTTGTATTTGATACAAATACTATGATCCTAACATGTTCGTGTAGATGACATGTGAGTGGGAATATCCTATTTAATGAGATTACATAAGACTGGACCACGAAATAGCAACCTCTAGTTGTAACTTCGTTAACTAGTTAGGTTTCAATTTCACTAGGATGACCTAGGCAACTTGATCTCAATCCTGAGCAGGTTACGAACTCTTGTTCGCGAGGGATTGTCCTTTGACTAGTATGAGTGAGACTGGCCAGATTTGCCGACTCAATATGCCTACCTTCTTGGGGACAAGACCGAGTGAGCGGCTAGGGTAAGTAGAGGAATGTTCCCTTAAGTGGTGTTCCGGGACATGAAAAAAGGGTCCGACCCTCTCATTGGCCCAAGAGGGACTATGTTTGTTGGTAGGACCACAAACAAATTATTCATTGGAGGAGCACTGGTACTTAAGGCACAAGATGTAACCCAGGGGTAAAACGATAATTTCACCCAGCTGGTGTTACGAACATTCGTGAAGGATTGACTTGTTGTTATTGGTCAATATCCGTGGACACAGAAATATATCTACAGTGAGAAGAGTGCAGCTGCGGGACTTTAGTGGAGTGTTCCCGCAGTGAGAAGAGTGCAGCTGCAGTTAACGACTTTAGTGGGAGGTTAATGAGATTAACTGAGCAATCTCGTATCGTTGGAGCTTCTGATCTTTAGGTCCATTAGGTCCACCTTCTAGCTCGTAAAGGGTTCTTAGATCGTTTGAATTTGAAGTGTTCAAATTCGTAAGGAAATAAACTTGATGTATATTGATACGATATAATATATAGTTTTTGAATTATATATTATAAATTTAATGTGGATATGATTCATATTAAAATTATATGAGAGAATTAAATATTTGAAAGAGTTCGAATGTTAAATTCAAATGTGAATGTGATTCATATTTGTAAACTATAGGTTAAATTTAATGTGCATTAGATGTGCATTAAATCTATAGGTTAGAGGGTCATATTGATTAAATGTGATTTAATCCAAATTAAATATATGATCTTTAATGTGTTTTATTTAAATATGATTTAAATTAATAATTAAATATGATTTAATTATTATTTTATTATTCTAATAATAAAATGAGGGAACGTGTCAACTAGACAAGTTCCCACTACTCCTCTCCTTCTCCCCATCGATAGCTTAACAGGGAGAAGGGGGTTGATGATTAATTGATCGTTGATCTTGCAATTGGTGAATTACAATTACACAGAAGAAAGTATTCTCTCTCTCTCTCACTCTCATTCCCAATTCTTCCAATTGTTGGAATTCTTCCCACAAATGAGAGGTCTAAGCACTCAGAGATATAGAAGGTGTTCTCTGGTGGTAGTGTCTTGCTGGAGAAAGCAGAGAAGTCTTGTTGCTGAGTTACTGATTTCTTTTGGAACAAAGGAGTTGCTGTTTCCTGTGCAAATCAACAAAGGTATTCTTCTTCTCCCCTTTTAGTTTAATTGTTAAAACTAAAGCATGTTTGTATGCATTTATCCATGCCTAATTAGATTATAATTTCCATGTTTGTTCCGTTTTGTCAATGTATGGGTTTTTACATTTCAACCAAAACAAACTTGCATATTACGATTCCAAACTCGTTTCCACTGCTCAAGTAGATCCGATCTCCATCATTCTCAAGCTGAATCGAAGTATATTGACTCCATTTCAAGGTCTATGGCTTTGATCTATTGGTTTTTATCTATGTCATTCATTGCCTGTTTGTAAGACAATGGATCCTCTACGTCGTCCTCCGGTTTGAAAACTTGAGTTTTAGTTAAACTCAAATAGCGGTCATGTTGGGAAACAACCCTCCCACTGCGTCGAGGCATTCCCAACGATTGAGAAGTATGAGACTTGCTCGATGTGTCGGCTTCTTCATCAACTCTTGATGAAGGTCCAACTTGGTTAACAACTCTTGTTGGCTCTTCTGTAGCTTCATTTAATACTAATTTACTACGTGGTTTATGGTTTCTCATGTGATCTTCCTCCAAGAAAGTGGCGTTTGTCAAAACAATCACCTTGTTTTCTTGTAGGTCATAGAAAAGGCCACCTCTCGTTTCTTTGGGGTAGCCAACAAATTGACATAATCTTGAACGAGGTTCTAATTTCTTTGGGTTTTTTATTAGCACGTGTGTTGGAAAACCCAAAATCCCGAAGTGTTGTAAACTAGGTTTATACCCCTTCCATAACTCAAAAGGTGTTTCTGAAACACTTTTTGATGGAACAGTGTTCAAGATTTGAATCGCAGTCTCTACTGCTTAACCCCAGAACGAGTCGGGCAATTGAGCATAGCTAATCATAGATCAAACCATGTCAAACAAGGTTCTATTTCTCCTTTCAGATTCACCATTCTGTTGTGGTGTATTAGGTGCTGAGAGTTGAGATTGGATTTCATGTTCTATCAACTAGTTATGAAATCTCAGATCCATAAACTCTCCACCTCGATCTGATCGAAGTGTCTTAATGGTTTTCCCTAATGCATTCTCTGCCTCGGCCTTGTACTCTTTGAACTTTTCAAAAGCCAACTTATGATTGTTGGGATGTAGTCCTAATCTCGTTTTTTTTGTAATATTACAATTTGAAATTAATAAGAGTTATTTATTTCATCAATTTGTGTCTCGCAAATTTTACAAACTTGTCCAATAAACTAAGCTCCAGGGTCATTGAATATATGAGAGAACTAGAAATTGAATGGTGTGTAGTGGACACACAGAGAGGATCACGTTCGAGTTAATGAACCGAATGGTCTACAGTATATGGATAGGGTTGGAGACCTAATCCTGGATACGTTATAGATGCGACCCGCTTTGTATTAGATACAAACGAGGTGATCTGACTCGTTCATGTGGATCGTGAATTATTAGATCTACGGATGTAACACAGTTAACAATATGGGACTAATAACTTCGTAGATGACCATTAGTGACTCGACCTGAATCCAGAGCGTGTTACGGACTCCTGTGTGCGGGGGTCTGCCCTTTGACTAGTATGGGTGAGGGTGGTCACAGTTACTCACCCAATATGCCTATCTTCTCATGGTCAGGACCACGTGGGGAGCTGGGAACTTAATTACGCGAGATGGAATTCACTCGTTCCCTCCTTTAGGGAAACTAGAGGGGTTGTTCCCTTAAGTGTTGTCTCCAGGGCTTTGACAACAAGCACCCACCTTTTCACTTGCCCGAGAGGGGTGTTGTGTATGGTTGGACCATTACAACGTTGTTGTTCATTAGAGGAGCAGTGGGACTTAAGGAGCAACAAGTAGACACAGGGGTAAAATGATAATTTGACCCAGCAGTGTCTACGAGGAACCTGTGAAGGGTCGACTCATTGGCATTGGTTATATCAGTGGACACAACTTGTCTTACACTGATGGGAGTGCAGCTACGGGGTTTTGTGGAGTGTTACCGTAGCTAATGAATGTTGATTAACCAGGTCAAAGTGTTTGACAGGTTAGTCTCTGATCATTAGAGCTCGTCACTGTAGGTCCATTAGGTCCCTCGATTGGCTCAAACTGGATTAATAGAAGGTTTACAGTTTTGGTGTGAATTTAAAGTGTTCAAGTTCACTAAAGGGTAAATATGTCATTTATATGAGATATGTATGACATATTATATAGTTTAATGTGAATGAGATTCATAATAAACTATAGGTTAGCCTAATTGTTTAATTATGGCTAATTTGAAGAAATTAGATTGAGAGAAATTAAATTGAATGTGATTCAATTTAAAAATCCACAGTTATACAAATGTGATTTGTATAATGAGATATGAGATATCTTATTATATGTGGTTATGAAAGTATCTACTTAGATCAAACCTTAGTGGGAAGTTTTTCCAACTATTTGGAAGAGGTAAGGAAATGTAAGTTGAGAGAAGATTTCTACCAACAATTCTCTAATTGCTCAAAAACGATCGATCAACCCAACTAATCCCCCTTCTCCTTATTTATCTATCGATAGGGAGAAGAAGAGGGATAGTGGGAACGTGTCTGGATGACACGTTCCCTTAACTTAATTAATTCACTAAAATAATCAAATTAGTTAATTAGTTAATTATTTAATTAATAATATAATTAAATCATATTTAGTTATACAGTAATATAATTTCAATTAAATAGGAACCTAACTAGTCAACGGAGTTACACCTAATGGTTATTATTTCGTGGTCCGGTCTTATGCAATCTCATCATATACGATATCTCCACTCACATGTCGTCTACATGAACACGTTAGTATCACTATGTTTGTATTACATACAAAGTAGGACATATCCATAGTATTACCTGGGTAAGGTACCACGCCTTATCCCCTTACTATAGACCCTTTAGGTTGTATCTCAAACTTAGATCCTTATATGTACACTACATTCAGTCAAGAGACTATTACAACCTTGGATGTTAGTTTATTGGATTTAGGGTTAATAAAAGAGCAAGGTAGTAAATAATGAACAATAACTTTTATTGACTCTTTATTCTTATAATTAGAACATTATTTACAAACTACAAGTTTTAGGGCATAAATCCCAACAGCAGTGTCAAGTCATTCCACATCGAAAACATTTATTTTCATCATCTCCTAAATTCTTATTTTGTGGAGTCTTTACTTTATGATAATCATTTCGTGTGGGTTTCTTCAAGTTTGGATAATTATAATGCCCACCACGAAAATAATTATTTCTTCCTCTACATTAGTCATGACCTCGACCTTGATTGTTAAAATTCACAACATTCACTTCAGGGAATGGTGTTACTCCAGTTGACCGAGATTCATGATTTTTCATTAATAGCTCGTTATTTTGTTCAGGCACGAGAAGACAGGAAATGAGTTCTGAACACTTTTTAAAACCTTTCTCTCGATATTGTTGTTGTAGGAGCATATTCGAGACATGAAAGGTAGAAAATGTGTTCTCTAACATATCCACATCACTAACGTTTTCTCCACATAATTTCAATTTTGAACTAATTTTGAATAATGCGGAGTTGTACTCACTTACTGATTTAAAATCTTGCAACCTCAAGTTCATCCAATCATAACGAGCTTTTGGAAGAATAATAGTTTTTTGATGATCAAACCTTTCTTTCAAGCTCTTCCACAGGACATAGGGATCTTTTATCGTCAGATATTCCATTTTCAATCCCTCATGGAGATGATGACGAATGAAGATCATGACCTTAGCCTTTTCTTGATTGGATGTCGTATTCCCTTCTTTAATGGTCACTCCAAGGTTCATAGCATCCAAATGTATCTCAGCATCAAGCACCCATAACAAATAATGATTACCATTAATGTCAAGGGCCGTGAAATCTAATTTTTCAAGATTTGTCATAGTCGCTATCAAAAGACATTATATTTCTATTAGAAAATTAATATATGCAAAATAATATTAAAAAAATGGCTTACCTAGAGCACTTGCCTTTAGTGTAAAAACCGGCAAAGCTTCGTGCTGATAACGTGTTGTCAAATTGAGGGGCAAAATCGAGCACCGAAACTTTACCAAATCATTTAATAATAATAATAATAATAATCAAAGGAAATTGGAAACGAAAGTGGGATATATATATATATATATATATATGATAAATAAAGATATTGGAATTATATGGCAATATTAAATAAATGATAAAATTAGAGAGAAAGTGGAGAAAGAGAGAAAAATGTGGAGAGTTTTTTCACCCCATTGTGTTTTTATTCATCCACCAAAGGCCACTATTTATAGGCAATTTGGAGAGCATGATGTGGTCAATATGGACACCAAATCTATGACCTTTGTTGTACACATTGGAGACACTTTGGCTATGGAGAATTTATTGTTTGGCATAAGCATCAAAGGGGCATGTGGAATGGGCATTGACATGTGTAATGATAATACTTCCCAAGTTATAAGATCCCTAGTTCCGATCCCAAACCACAATAATCTATACAAGCAACTTAAAAATTGTTCTTTTTTTTAATTGTGAAATATATAGTATATATATTATAAATATATTAGAAAATAGATATCCAATTCTCCCATCGCCATGTGTCATTCCCTCCATGGCTCATGTGGCTTCCTCCATGGGCCATGTGGCCCGTTCGATAACGCTCTTGTTTCCTGTTTCTTATTCCCTGTTTCTTGTTTCTTGTTTCTTGTTTATCATTTTTTAAGAATAAGAAACTAGAATATGTTTGATAACTATTCTTGTTTCTTGTTTTTTGAAAACAAGAAATAGAAACATGAACCTATTTGATAACCCTTTCTTGTTTCTTGTTCTTCATTTTTTTTAATCTTATTTTTTTCATTTTTATAATTTAAAAAGAATTCAGTTATATAATATAAAATATATAACATGCATTAAAATATATAAAATATACAATTAATTATAACAAATTTATATTATTAAATACCAACAAGTCTCAATGTAAAATTAACTAATAATAAAATTAAATAAATAAAATTGTTTTATCATTCAAATGTTGTTCAAATTTGATATGCAATCTTATCTCTTACTCGAGTCATTCGTCTTCAATAATGTCTGTTCACACGAGATTTCAACCAACGAATGAAAATGGGACACGTGTAAATGAATTTGTGTTATTATTGATTTCAGGTAATTGTGAGTACAATCTCTAGTATCTAATCCTCTGATTCTCTTTCCTACGTATGTGCTTGGATGGAGGGTTGAAACAGCTTGTTCTCGAATGTCGACTTGTCTTGAGGATTTTGCATCTTGTTCTCAAGTGTAGAAAGATGAAGGTCTTCGCTCATAGCTTGTTCAAGGTCTTTGGCTTGCAGTTTGTTGAAGGTCCACGGCTTATAGTTGAACGTCTTCGACTTGTAGGTTGTACCTTGTTGAAGATCTTCGGCTTGTAACATGTTGAAGGTCTTTGGCTTATAGCTTGTTGAAGGTTTTCGACTTGTAGCTTATAGCTTGTTGAAGATCTTCGGCTTGTAACATGTTGAAGGTCTTCACCTTGTAGCTTGTCTCGAGGGCTGAAACACCTTATTCTCGATGTTGAAAACATCAATAGATTCGTGGCGTGTTCTTGACGATTCCCTTGAAGTGTTCTTCGTTCAGAAAGTGTTTGATCTTCAGGAGCTTCTGGAGACTTCACAACTTTGTTTCTGAACTCTCTAAGCTTCTTTAGTTCTGAACCTCGTAAGTTTCACTCGAGTGCTACAAAGCTTGTTCTCGGGATTGAAGTTGTAATGGGTTCTTTAGACTCGAAGAGGTGTTCTTCAAATTCGAAGAAGTGTTCTTCATATTAGAAGAAGGGTTCTTGATCTTCGACGCAGTGTTATTCGTTTAGGGAGTGTTTGATCTTTAAGAATACAAGGAGTCTTATGGATTGTGAATTCTCTCTAGAGTCTCCAATTTTTTGAACCTTGAAAATGAAGGAGAGATGTCTCAATTTATAGAGTTCCTCTGGACCTCCAGATGGGTTTGGGCCCGTTGGACTGGGTCTGCTCTTTGTTGGGCCAATTCCTTTGGGTTGGGCGAGATTGGCTTTGGGTCAACCATTTTTGTCTGAGCCAACTTTTTTAGGCTTGGTCGATTTAGACCTTTTGTCATAGACCGGACCTGATTGATTTTGGGTTACGTCTCTAGACCAGGCTTGAACTTTTTCTAATTGGGCATTTAATTTAGACTTTTATTTATCAAATTATAAGAAACCAAATTGTATAGCCACCAATTTAATTTAGGGATCATGTAGATTTAATTAGTCCCTAATTAAATAATTTTTTTATTAATGTCAAGTGATGACGTGACAATTTTGGATTCGCCGAAATTTCCATTCCAACAATGTCGACTCAGATCAAACACAATTATATTGTTAAATGTTGTGGTTGTAAAATATTAAAAGAGAATTTGTAATGGGTAGCAATTATGGTTTTAGTATTTGTAGATATAGCAACATTTTAAAAGAATTGCAAATATGGCAAAAGTCTTTAATTTTTTTATATAATTCCAATTATACCCTTGGCTTAAACTTATTCCCTTTTTAATTGGTATTTGTTTTTCAATTGGTATTTGTTCTTCACGGTTACTTAAATATTCTTTGTTATTTTTATATTTTTATATTCAAAACAAACATGATTATACCCGACATTTATATTTTTTATTATTTAACAATTTTAAGCATTTAAACATTTCAATTTTCTAGATTATCAAACAGTAATACATATTTAACTACTTGTAAGGCTCTAAATTCACAGTCAAATCAAATGAGATGTATTATAATTTATTTAATATACCTATTTTTTAGAGAATTTGTAATGGGTAGTAATTATGGTTTTAGTATTTGTAGATATAACAACTTTTTAAAAGAATTGCAAATATGGCAAAAATCTTTAATTTTTTTTAGAATTCCAATTATACTCTTGGCTTAAACCTATTCCCTTTTTAATTAGTATTTGTTTTTCAATTGGTATTTGTTCTTCACGGTATTTTTCTTCTTCCGATTTTTGCGACAACATCTTCTTGATTCCAGTCCAATCTTCCCAAACTCTTCTCGATTCCAGTCCAATCTTCTGTCGAGTCGCAAGTTTGAGTATCTTCTCAAATTCAATCGGAGTCGCAAACCTTCACCTATTCGATCGGGTATTTTCTAGTTTGATCTGTTGAATTGCAACCCATGAATTTTCATCGAGTTTGTTTGATTATCTTCTCCAATTCGATCGAAGTCGCAAGTTTGTCTGATTATCTTCTCCAATTCGATCGTATTGTAGTATCTTCTTATTCGGTCAAGTATCTTCCAATTCGATCTTTTGAAGTCCAACGAGCTTTTTTTTCGTGGGTATTTGATTTTTCAATCAACATTTTTCGTGGGTATTTCTTATGTTCATTTTGTTACATCACTATTTTTCTGCTTTGGAGTCGCAAGTTTTCTTCATTTTTTGTTCTATCAGCAATATTGTTTTCTAGATGATCGACGATATACGTGACATCGGTGATATCTATCATTGTTTTCTAGATATGATCAATAGATATCGATTATATCGCTGATATCGATGAATCAATAGATATCAATGATATTAGTGATATTAGTGATATACGAGTGACTATTGTGCTTCCAATTAGTGATATACGATCTTCTGTTGGAGCTCTTTTCGTGGGTATTTGAGTTTGTCAATCAACCAGATCTTTTTTCGTGGGTATTTTTTTTGTTCATTTTGTTATATCATTGTTTTTCTGCAATGTTTTGGAGTGACTTTGGTGATTGTTTTGTTTTCTAGATATGCTAGAGAATACATATGACATCAGTGATATCAATGATATCTATCATTGTTTTCTAGATACAATGATATCAGTGATATCATTGATCAATATATATGATATCAGTGATATCAATGATCAGTAGATATCAATGATACCAGTGATATCAGTGATACACTGTTTTCTAAATATCAATGATATCAGTGATATCATTGATCAATAGATATGATATCAGTGATCAGTAGATATTAATGATATCACTGATATCAGTGATCAATAGATATCAATACTATCAGTGATATCATTAATCAATGATATACGAGTGACTATTGTGGTGATCGGTTTCTATATTACTTAATATTGTTAATGTTGTTATTACTTTTCGTAGGAACTATGATGAAGCTTCCAATAGTTATTTTTTATAGTAGACAATGGAATGAGAAAAATTTCTATGAGAATTACCAAACCATTAGAATTTTTATTGATGAGATGATGTGTTTTGATGATTTTATTAATCTGATTGTGAAAGAAGTTCGAATGGATAGTTCTATTTCTTTTATAGAATTGTCGATGTTATTAGGTTAGGGATAAATGATGCTCAGGATGTGGTTAAAATTCAAGAAGATAAAAATGTTGTTTGGTTTTTAACTTTAGTGAAAGATCAAAATACAAGATATCCTTTAGTTTCTCATATTACAAGAAGTCTAATAGAAAAGTTATGAGTAATAGGTAATAGATAGGTAGAAATTTATCAGACAACTATCATTGATAGAAACCTATGACTTCTATCAGTGATAGTAGTCTATCACTTCTTTTTTATTAACTTTTATCAATCATTAACAGGATAGTAGTCTATCACTTCTATCTGTGATAGACAACGATAGAAGTCGAATAGGAACAAGATGTCTAATAGATAATAGAAAAGTTATGAGTAATAGGTAATAGATAGACAATTGTGGTAGAAGTCTATCAGACAACTATCACTGATAGAAGTCTATCACTTCTATCAGTGATAGATATCACAATAGTAGTTTATCAAAATTAGAAGAAAAAATTAGTTATTAAATAAACAGACAAAAAAATTAGTTATTAAATAAACAGAGTTCTATCAGTGATATCACTGATAGAATCCCATCAGTGATATCACTGATAGCATCCCATCAGTGATATCACTCATAGCGTTGGATCAAGCGTGGGGTGTTTTAGTAATTTCAATTTCTCTTTTCAAATTTTTGCTATTTTTGCAAATAGATTGAGTCATTTGCTATATGGACAATTATATTGGTTGTTTTTGCTACCAACCCAATTGCCCCATATTAAAATGAGGCTAAATACATGTTTTAGTGAACAAAATTTATTTATGGAAAATTACAATAATATAGAAATATAAAGATTACAAAATTAAAACTCAAAATTCAAATAATACATCTATATAATTTTAAATTTGAAATTAAAATAATATAAATATACAGATGCTAAAATTCAGATATTAAGTAAAAAAGTAAATTTGGGATCGAGCTCGAGGCTCATAATGGAAGGATAATGGCCCTAGTGCGTTTGCCATCAAGCTGGAGAATAAGTTTATCCAAGATTGAGAACATTTAAATATAAACAGAAATGAAACAGAAAAAAACTAATATTTGTAGTTTCTAAAATTTAGTCTAAATTTTTGAAACGTTTCTCAAATTTTGGATACAAGAAACGGGATGGATTATCAAACAAGTCTGTTTCTTAAAACATGAGAAATAGAAACAGGAAACGAGAACGTTATCAAACGGCCCCTTAATAATTATTTCTATTTCTTGGTTCTTAAGAATAAGAAATAGAAACATAAGCTTGTTTGATAAATATTTCTTGTTTCGTGTTCTTGAATGTTTTCTAGTTCTTATTGTTTTACATTTTTATAGATTTTAAAAAAAAGTAGTTATATAATATAAAAATATTATAACATGCATTAAAACATATAAAAATACAATTAATTATAAAAATTTTACATTATCTAATACCAATAAGTTTTGATGCATAATTAACAACAACAATAATAAAAATAAATAAATAAAATTATTTTATCTTTCAAATGTTATCCAAATATTATCAGCAATGTTAATTCTTACTCAAGTCATTTGTTTTAAATGATGTCGATTTTGGTTATAAGTCTTGCAAAATGTCACTTGAGTGATGCTTTTGTTGGCATTCAAACAGGTTCTTAGTGTACTAAAAACTAAAATAATACATATTTCAAAAACTAAAATTAAAAATAAAAAATATGTATAAATACATATAAAAACTCTATAATTCAAAAATAAAAAACTCTATAATTCAAATATTATATATATATATATATATATTGCAAAATTAAAAAGTTAAAAATTAAAATTATATAAATATATGTATGAAAAAATTGAAAATTGAAAATAAAAATAATATATAAATAAACATATTGAAAATTACAATAATAAATAAATATAAAGATTGCAAAATTTAAAACTTTAAATTAAAATAATACAAATATACCGATGGAATAATTAAGAAATAAACAACACGGTGAGGTACGAACTCAAGACTCAGAATGCAAAGGAAGAATGGGAGAATGTTATGCCAACAAACCACTAGACATATTTTAATATATTTAGAAACATTTATTTGTAAAAAAACACAAAACATAGAGAATTTAGCTCCGATTTAAAAAACGTTTTTCAAATTTTGGGAACCAGAAACAAGATGAATTATCAAAAAAATATGTTTTTAAAAAATGAGAAACAAAAACATTATCATACGAGCCCATGTATCCAATATACATCATTGCTTGGTAGGGGTCGGTCGGTCGGGGTCGGTTTTCGACCCCAACCGACCCCCGAACCGACCAAGGGCGGTCGGTTCGGTCGGAGTTTTTTTTTTTAAAAAAAAACCTTACCAAAAATCGACCGACCAAATCGATCGGTTCGGTTGGTTGGTCGGTTTGGTCGGTTTATATATATATATATTTAAATATTTATTTAATTAATTATTTAATATTTATAATTATTATTTTATAATTATTTAATAATTTATAATTATTATTTAATTATTTTGAGAAATTTTTTTAGTTTTTTATTTTTTAATTATTATTATTATTATTATATATTTTAATTTTTTGTTGATTCGGTCGGTTTGGGGCTTTTGCCCCAAACCGATCGATCGAACCTGGCTTAATTTGTGAAGGCCAAAACCGACCCCGACCGAAACCTTCAAAAAACCGATCGACCGCCCTCGGTTCGATCGGTCGTGTCGGTTTTCGGTCTTTTTTTGCTCACCCCTATTACTTGGTGTCCAATTATACCACTTCATGCTTACCAAGATCTTGAATGGAAAATGAAATAAACATCATTTTGGTGGAAGAATCCACTTTCTCCCTTCTCTCTCTTCACCTCCCTTTTTTTCATTTTCTTTTCTTTTATTAATTTAGTTTATATTATATATGTACCTATCTTAAATTCCAATTTCCTTTATATTATTGTTGTTGTTGTTATTATTATTATATGATTTAGTAAAATCTTGGTGTCTGGTTTTGCCTCTCAATTTCACAACAATATATATTTGAGGATTTGTGCAATAATTCGAATCTCTTACCTTTTTAGGTAAGTTGAGTCATATGTTTGATGCTAGATTTATTTTGTTTATTACAATACGTTACTAATGAATTATTAAAACATATGTCTAGTTCGAAATGAATAGAATTTTAAAGAAAAAATTATATTAGAGTCAACTTCCTTTTGGTTTAAATGTGTGAGTTTTTAAAAAATCATGGATGACTAATTTTAACATTGATCAAACTTAATTTTGTGTTAGGCCTCATTTTCATTAAAATTAGTGAAAATTTGAAAATTTTTGTTAAAAGTAGATGGTGAAATAGAAAAAATGGAAAAGAAGTTAAAATTTGCAACATTGGCTTAAACCCTAAACACTAAACTAAAATTCAACATTTATCTATGTTAGACTCATTTTAAAGATAAAATTTTTGGTGAAAATTGTTGCACTCACAAAATCTTTTGGTGAAAAAAAATGAATTTTCCTAAAAGTTTAATATTGTAATTGATTAATTGACCTGTTAATTTTCCAACTTTTCCCTTCTTTTCTCTCTCATTTTTTTCTCTCTTCTGAGAGTACTATTTTTTTTTGAGTAAATATCATTTCATTAAAAACAAACCAATCAAAAATTTTGGATTACAACAAGATGTGCATTTTCCAATTCCAGAAAATGTGAAATCCTTCTAGGAAAATTTGAAAACCAAAAAATCTGATCATACCACGAACCCCTCTCCTAGCTAGATAATCAGTGAGGATATTTCGGTTACGACTCGTATGGCTAATGTAAGATCCCGTAATTTTGAACACTTCCTACTTGGGGCGTTACTCCAAATTTTACCGCTCGCGCCAAAATTTCGGCAGCATACGACGCAATTAGGACAAACCAAAGTTTAACTTGAACCTGAACAAGGAAGAACTTCAAAACAGACTCACAAGGGTACCCATCCTCCTCCAAACTACAAATTCAATAGGTTAGGCTCCAGTCCATTGGAGTTCACAAACAACCATAATAACTTCAGCTACGAGAGATTTCAAAAATAGAACATGTCAAGAATTATCGATACAATTAAATGAAACAATGCAAGGAACCAAACTTAGAGAAATAAAGTGCCGCAGAGGAAAATAAAGAAGATAAACAACCTCCTAACAAGGTTAACACCAACTAAGTCCTAACAAGTTGTTCATAACCTCGCAGGATCTCGCCGACACTTGCCACCTCAAGGTTTCGCCGTACCTGCAACCAAAAAAACATAAAACATGGGGTGAGTATAAAATACTCAGTAAGTAACCCACTTCGTCAAAAGTAAAGCAACAAAGGGTCAAGCCCTGAGTCTAACTGCTCACAACGTGTTCGTGTAGACGACATGTGAGTGGGGATATCCTATGTAATGTGATTGCATAAGACCGGACCCCGAAATAGTAACCACTAGGTGTAACTCCATTGACTAGTTAGGTTTCTATTTCACTATGACGACCTAGGCAAATTGATCTCAATCCTGAGCAGGTTACGAACTCATGTTTGCAAGGGATTGTCCTTTGACTTGTATGGGTGAGAGTGGCCAGATTCGCCGACTCAATATGCCTACCTTCTTGGGGACAAGACCGAGTAGACAACTAGGAACTTCACCTAGCAAGATGGAATTTACTCCTTCCCACCTTTAGGGTAAGTAGATGAATGTTCCCTTAAGTGGTGTCTCCGGGACTTGAACAAAGGTTCCGACCCTCTCAATGGCTCGAGAGGGACTTATGTCTGTTTGTAGGACCACAAACAAATTATTCATTAGAGGAGCACTGGTAGTTAAGGTAAAAGTTGTAACCCAGGGGTAAAACAATAATTTGACCTAGCTGGTGTTACGATTATTCATGAATGATTGACTTGGTGTTATTGATCCATATTCGTAAACATAGAAATATATCTG
This sequence comes from Trichosanthes cucumerina, assembly GCA_036507285.1. Lineage (NCBI taxonomy): Eukaryota > Viridiplantae > Streptophyta > Magnoliopsida > Cucurbitales > Cucurbitaceae > Trichosanthes > Trichosanthes cucumerina. Next base: position 23,040,659 of record CM071841.1, read on the forward strand.
TATTGAGAATAGTGCAGCTACGGGACTTTAGTGGAGTGTTCCCGCAGTTAACGAATGTTGATTAGGGGGTTAATGAGATTAACCGAATAATCTCGTATCGTTGGAGCTTCTGATCTATAGGTCCATTAGGTCCACCTTTTAGCTTGTAAAGGGTTCTTAGATCGTTTGAATTTGAAATGTTCAAATTCAATTAGGGAATAAACATTAATGTATATAGATACATTATAATATAAAGTTTTGGAACTTTATATTTTAAATTTAATGTGAATATGATTCATATTAAATTATATGAGAGAATTAAATATTTGAAAGAGTTCAAATATTAATTTAAATGTGAATGAGATTCATATTTAAAAATTATAGGTTAAAATTTAATGTGCATAAGATGTGCATTAAAACTATAGGTTAGAGGGAAAATTGATTCAATATGATTTAATCATAATTAAAGATATGATATTTAATTTAATTTTTGTTAAATGTGATTTAATTGAAATTAATATTAATATATAATTAAATATGATTTAATTATTAATTATATTAATTTAATAAATAATTTGTTATTTATTAAATTAAGTAAGGGAGTGTGTCATCCAGACACGTTCCCACTACCCCTCTCCTTCTCCCTATCCATAGATAAACAGGGAGAAGGGAGATCAGTTAGTTAATCGATGTGTGAATTTTTAGTTTTTCTGGGAAAAAAATTCTCACAAGTACAGACTCTCTCTCATTCAAAGAAACTTTCTTACCTCTTTCAATTGTTGGAGGCTTTCCCACAAAAGCTTAGATCTAAGTTTCTCAAAGAATAGGAGGTTCTCCAAGTGGTAGTTGATAACATGCGAATATGCTATCTTATTTCTATATTTTAGCTATTTTTTATACTTAAAACATAAACTTTGATGGCATTTTATGGTTAATTTTAGGAAATTGAGCTTGAGAAGCAAGAATTGAGTGTTTCGAGACTATTTTGGTGCAATTTGGAACATGTGTGTGCTTAATTGAAGACCCAAGAAAACTATAGATGTATTTTGTAACGACCGCCATCTCAGGTACTTTTAATTATTTTAATTAACACTCTATTAGCAGCTGTATTTAGTCGCTTTGGTGTTCTAATCAAGCTCGGGGAGAGTGAGACCTTAATTTTTTGTTTAGTTTAAACGAATGGTGCCCTATAAGACAAGATTATTTATGAAATTAAAGGAAGAGTAAATTGCAAGGGTGTTCTAGATATTAATGTCTAAAGGAGGGTGTATTTGGCATTTGAAATTTTAACCTAAGGTATGGTATTTAAATACCCTTAAGTCTCAATCAAAAAGGAGGAAGAAGCAAACCCTAGGGCAAACCCTAAACCTAGCTCAAACCCTAACATCTATCACCTCCTTCTTCTCTCGTTTTTCTTACCCTAGCCGCAACAACCTTGCTGGATTCTCCCCGCCGGCAACCTCTCATGCTTTAGGTACCCTCGCCGTGAACGCAAGAAAGAAGCGACCTCACCGCTACTTTGCAACCCACGAGCGACGCGCTTCATCGCGCGCGCATCATACCGCGAGATCCACGGACGGAAGCCCCGATCGGTTCGCGTCGAGATTTGCGCCGGCAAGTCCACGATCGAAGCTTTGCTTCACCCCCGAGTCGTCGCGGCAACACGCGCCAGATCCGAGGAAGCTCGCGTCCAGCCGACCTCCTCGTGTTGACCTCGCGCCGGCAAGCCACAGTCGATCGCTAGCCCTCGCCGGTGAACCACGAGCTCAGACGTCCGGGAACCTTCTCTCGCGCCCACGTTCGGTACCGAGTCACGCCTCCCACCGCCGTCGCAAGCCGGGAACTCAACCTCGCTACTCGGCCACCGCCGTCGGCGCTGAAGGAGCTGCAGCGCCGGAATTCACGGAGTCAACCACCGACGAGGGTTCGATTAATCAGCATTTCAGCCGCCGACGTGGGGATGCATCCGAGCGCGACCTCTCTCCGTTGAGTTCCGCCAAAGACGCGTTCACAAAGCAAATGAGTTTATTGGTCGGTGAGCGTTTAATTCGAGTTTCGTGCCAACTAATAGTATTGCGACCGATCGTTTAGATCAAACGTTCAATTGAGAAATTGAGTACAGGTTCGAACACGTCTTTGTAGGAACCGAACTTGGAGCGGAATTGGAAGTCGATTGCCAAGCAAACTAAGGAATATCGAGTTCCCGCGTGAAGACCGAGGTAAGCGGGACACGACATCGAATTACAGTATTTTGAATAACGCATGATTAGGGTTTTAGTGAAATGCTTGGAGTTTGAATTCGGAAATATTGATGTGAATCAGGCTTCGCAAAAAGGAGAATAGGCAGGGAGTTCGATTAGGTTTTTGGAGGAAAAATCGAAGCTCGAGGTAAGGGACCTCGTGCCGAACTTTTAATGGGAGTAAATGAAAATGAATTTCATGATTTTATGCGAATCAGTTTATAGTTTTCACATGAAAATACACAATTATTATTTTGAGAATACGCGACATTTTATGTGCAAAGGCCTCTATGTATTACGTGAAATCGAACCATTATTTTATGTGAAAGTATTCTCGTATGGTATGTGTAGAGATTCCATTATTTCATGTGAGAATAGGACAGCAGTGTGTATGAGAATGTTTCATGTTATTTACAAAAGTATGATTTATCACCCTGTCCATGAGAAAGTATGAATGATGTGTTGATGATGATAATTGTGATATGTACACCATGATTATGTGACTGATGGGACCTTATGCATGATTTTGTATGTCACGAAATGAATTATTGAATAGTGTGGACATTGGTTATCCTGAGATCGCTGAAATGACTCAGGATGACCAATCGACCTCAATCGAATGAATGCGACCACGGATTAAAGACCGGCAATTATATGTACCACCACGGATTAAAGACCCGGCAATTGAATGTGTAGCCATGGATTAAAGACCTGGCAATTATATGAACAGCCATGGATTAAAGACCTGGCAATTATATGAACAGCCATGGATTAAAGACCTGGCAATTATATGAAACGATCATGGATTAAAGGCGACATTTAATATCTGACCATGGATTAAAGACCTGGCAACTTTAGAAAGTTTTGATTCCCATCTATGTATGTTATGAATGAATTTAAAGATCATGATTGTATGTGTATGCATATCCCAAACCTCGGTAGCGAGGTTACTTACTGGGTATTGTTTATGCAATACTCACCCTTTCTTTTAAAAAATGTTTTTCAGGTAAAGGGAAGGACGTGCAGGGCGTGTGACTGAAGAGCGTGATTAGGACCATGGGAACCAGCATTGATTTCCGCATATTCATGATTTGAAATATTGTTGTCTTTATGTTTTCCTTTGAAGTTAAACTTACTTACAGTTTTGATAGGCCAAGCTGATGTGATGTTTTTAAATGATTTGAATGTTTTGTTTTTGTTTGGGATCCCTGGAACTATTTAAGTCAAATGGAAATTCCTTTTAAGTTCTTTTAAGTCTCGGCCTATAAATGCATGCATGTGTAGTAATGTCCCTAGGGATTTGGTCTTAGAAAAGTAGGGGCGTTACAGTTGGTATCAGAGCCCTAGGTTTAAGGGTTCTGTAGACTTGCTTACAGAGTAAGCACAGAGTAGTTCCATGGTTTAACAACGCTTCCGATCCACCGCTGTGATCACGTTCGACATTTTATTAAGAAAGTAAATGATTATGATATGATACAGTTTTATGCATACATAACCTTAAAAGCCCCAAGGGGTGATTCTATCTTATGATTTGAAAGTAAAGGAAACTGAGTTAGAAACTCTCTTTAATGTAGTTTTGACATAATGCCACCTAGAGGCCGAGGGAGAGGTAGGGGACGTGGTAGGGGCCGAGGCAAGGGAAAACATCGACGCCAACCCGAATTACCCCTGGATCGGGAAGAGATTACTCCACCCGCTCGAGACCTCCCCGGACCCGCTTTGAGCGTCGGGAGAATATACTGCGCTGCCCCCGTGGGCGGACTGAGGGAACGCCAATGTGATGACTATGATGGTGGAGGCCATGCAGAGCCTAGTGCGAGCCACAGTAGCCACCCAGCTGGCCCAAGCAAATCAGGGGCGAAACGACGCAACCCTGGAGTCCCGTTACCTGAAGGACTTCAGGAAGTATGATCCGAGATCTTTCAATGGGTCTTCCAGTGACCCCACCGCGTGGCGAGTTGTGGTCGTCCTCCATTGAGACCATCTTCGATCGATGAACCGCCACGAGGACCGAGGGTGTCCTGTGCGACCTTCATGCTGAGGGATGACGCGTACTTGTGGTGGGAGTCCGCCCAAGGAACCATTGTTGCCAGCGGAGAAACGATTACTTGGAATCTTTTCAAGGAAGCATTCTGGCGGAAATTCTATCCTGCTGCAGCACTCGTTCACGAGAAGCGGCGAAATTCTTACAATGTGCGAAACAGGAGGGCAGTGGAGATATATGAGAGGGAATTTACCCGTCTGTCCCGTTTTGCCCCCGAGCTGGTGGATACAGAAGCAAAGAAGACAGAGCGCTTCATCATGGGGCTAGATGAGAATGTTCGAGGCTTTATTCAAGCATTAGCACCTCCTGATTACGCCTCCGCAGTGAGAGTGGCGGAACTGATTTGGGTGCAGGCTCAGACTGCACAGCCGGTGGTAGTTAACTCGGGGCAGCCCTTAGCGAATCATAAGAGGAAGTGGGACCAGCCCCATTCCACTCACAGCGCCCCAGCACAGACATCGCATAGACCGAGGCATTTCCGTCATGCGTTCCAACCCGAAACCACCGATCAACGGATCGAGGAATAGCGGCGGAGATAGGCCACGGTGCACAAGGAATGTGGTAAATCGCACTGCTGTAAATGTAAATGTATGGCGATCGGGGCGTGTTTCAAGTGTGGAAAGGAAGGGCACAGGGCTAATATCTCGCCGAATCAAGCCAAAGACTAGCCACCCCAGTTATGAGTAGTGGGCTGCTTTGTGAAGCCGCCATACAACGAGGGAGAGCCTATGCAAGCACCGGTCCGAGACATCTATGGCTCGGACTCGATGAGTTCTGGTACACTTCCATTACTTGGGCACCTCGCCTTTTGTACTATTTGATTCTGTTCCTACGCACTCGTTTATTTCTCGCATCCTTTGTAAGTCAAGTGAGTTAGAACTAGAAACGATTCTGATATGCCCTATCTGCTCTCCACTCTGTGCGGGGATAAATTTGTTAGCCAATATGAAAGTCAAGGATGGTAGTGTGACCATCGCAGGACCATGAGTTAGCAGTGAACCTAGTGGTTCTAGATATGTTTGATTTTGATGTAATATTGGGCATGGACCGTTAGCGCAGAACCATGCTTGTATTGATCGTTTGGGAAGGAGGTAGTGTTCACTCCTCCCAACCAACTTTAACTCTGAGTTCGAGGCACTATAGCGCGGAAGTAGGCCTAAGGTAGTTCACGCCCTTAAGGCCGTAGTTATTGCACCGGGAGCTTGGGGTGTCTTAGCTTTGCATACTAGATGCAAGGTGCACAGAGATCTCAGTGACATCGGTGCGATTGTGAATGAATTTACTGAGACGTCTTCCCGAGGATCTCCCGGAATACCTCCATCGAGGAGGTAGATTTTAACATCTCATTGGAATTGGGGACGACCCGATATCCAAGGCCCCGTCTGAGAATGGCACCACAGAGTGAAAGAACTAAAAGCACGATTACAAGACTTGCTAGACAAAGGGTTTATACGCCTGCCGCGTTTCACCACAGGGAGCACCGTGTTGTTCGTGAAAAGAAAGACGGATCCATGCGCTTTGTATAGACTACGGGGAGTTGAATAAAGTTACAATCAAGAATAAATATCCTCTCCCCCGAATAGATGATTTGTTCGATCGATTGCAAGGAGCGACGTGTTCTCTAAGATCGATCGAGATCGAAGCTACCATCGATTGAGGATCGATGAAGGGGATATCCTAAAACAAACATTGAGATCACGGTATGGGCATTACGAGTTCACGGTGATGCCGTTTGGTCTGACCAATGCCCCTGCCGCCTTCATGGACTTGATGAACCGTTTGTTCAAGGAGTTTCTTGATACGTTCGTGATTGTGTTCATCGATGACATATTGATATACTCGGTGTGTGACGAAGAACATGAAATGCACTCGAGGAAAGTCTTACTCACACCGAGAGAGAATAAGTTGTATGCAAAATTCTCCAAGTGTGAATTTTGGCTCGAGCAATGTATCTTTCCTAGGGCATGTAGTGTCCAAGCCGAGTCTCTGTTGATCCAAAGAAAGTGGAGGCCGTCACACGCTGGCCTCGTCCCACCACGATTCTGAGGCACGTGAGTTTTACTGGGTCTTGCGCAGATACTATAGGCGTTTCGTGCGTGCGAGATTTTGCCAAGATAGCCATGCCTATGACTCGATTGACGCGTAAGGAAACTCTTTTGTTTGGGATGATGCTTGTGGCGCGCGAGTTTCCGGGAACTCAAGCCACAGTTAGTGTCGGCCCCGATTCTTACAGATTCCCGAGGAGCAGGGAGCTTTGTGGTTTACAAAGTGATGCTTCCAAGAAAGGGTTGGGTTGTGTATTGATGCAAAGACGGTAAAGTAATAGCTTATGCATCCCGACAAAGCGAAGACGCACGAGAGAAATTATCCAACTCATGATCCGGAATTAGCAAAGCAGTGGTGGTTTGCGTTAAAAATGCGGAGACACTACACAGATATGGCGAGAAAATTCGATTTTTACGGATCATAAAAATCTCAAGTATCTGCTCACCCGTAAGAATTGAACATGAGGCAACGCAGATGGTTGGAATTGGTGAAAGATTATGATATTGACATACGATACCATCCCTGTAAGGCTAACGTAGTGGCCGATGCCCTCAGCAGAGAAGCGATGCATCTTCTGCGCGAGTAACGAGCAGCATGCAGCGAGAGTTACAGCGCGAGTTTGCTCGAGCTGAAATTGCAGTGTTAGTAGGAAAGACCACGGCTCGAATAGCCCGATTAACAGTGCAACCGACCACGAGGCGTAGTATATAGAGCTCAAAGCGAGCGGACCCCAGCTAGTGGAAAAACTTCTGCGGTAACTACAGTGAGTTGACGAGTTTTCCCTATCCCGGATGGAGGATTGCTATTTCGTGGACGTTTATGTGTGCGAGCGATGACAAGTGAGAACCGAGATCTTGAACGAAGCCCATAACTCACCATTTTCTATGCATCCCGGCGGTACCAAGATGTACCGAGATCTGAAACAGTCGTTTTGGTGGTGCAACATGAAGCGCGACGTGGCAGAGTTTGTCAGCAAGTGTTTGACTTGTCAGCAGGTGAAGGCACCTAGACAGAGGCCCGCAGGATTGCTGCAACCGTTACATGTGCCTCAGTGGAAATGGGAGGAAATCTCTATGGATTTCATAGTTGGATTGCCTAGAACTTTACGAGGTTACACAAAGATTTGGGTCATAGTGGGCGAGTTAACAAAGTCAGCACATTTCATACCAGGGAAACCCACCTATTCTACAGATAAGTGGGCACAGCTTTACCTGGAAGAGATAGTCCGTATACATGGAATCCCAGTCAAGATTATTTCGGATAGGGATCCGCGTTTCACCTCCAACTTCTGGAGAAGTTTACAGAGAGCATTGGGTTCGCAGTTGAACTTCATGATGACTTTTCATCCACGAGGATGGATGGGCGGAGCGTTTGAACCAGATATTAGAGGATATGTTGCGAGCTTGCACTTTAGATTTCCCAGGTAGTTGGGACACTCATTTGCATCTGATGGAGTTTGCTTACAATAACAGTTACCAGTCGACTATCGGAATGGCTCCATTTGAAGCTCTTTACGGAAGACGTTGCAGAACTCCCGTTTTCTGGGAGGAGGTTGGTGAACGCCAGTTGTTGGGTCCAGAATTAGTACAGGTCACTAATGAGGCAATGCAAAAGATCAGGGCACGAATGCGGAGCCGCCCAAGCCGCACAAAAGAATTATGCGACACGAGGCGAAGGACCTAGAATTCGAGGTTGGGGACCACGTGTTCCTTAAGGTGGCCCCAATGAAGGGAATTCTGAGGTTTGGCCGTAAAGGGAAGTTAAGTCCGCGATTCATCGGACCATTTGAGATTTTAGAGAGGATCGGTGCAGTGGCCTACAGATTAGCACTGCCGCCTTCTCTTTCAGCGGTTCATAACGTATTCCATGTCTCCATGTTGAGAAAGTACGTCCCAGATCCGACTCATGTCATAGACTTCGAACCATTGCAGTTAACAGAAGATCTGAGTTATGGCGAACGACCGGTACAAATTATTGCAAGAGATCGAAAGACCCTCCGTAACCGTGAGATCAGCTTAGTTAAGGTATTGTGGCAGAACCACCGCGCGGAGGAAGCTACTTGGGAGCGAGAAGAGGAAGTACGCGCTAAATACCCTGAACTATTCCAAGAATAGGAACTTTCGAGGACGAAAGTTCTTAAGGAGGGAAGATTGTAACGACCGCCATCTCAGGTACTTTTAATTATTTTAATTAACACTCTATTAGCAGCTGTATTTAGTCGCTTTGGTGTTCTAATCAAGCTCGGGGAGAGTGAGACCTTAATTTTTTGTTTAGTTTAAACGAATGGTGCCCTATAAGACAAGATTATTTATGAAATTAAAGGAAGAGTAAATTGCAAGGGTGTTCTAGATATTAATGTCTAAAGGAGGGTGTATTTGGCATTTGAAATTTTAACCTAAGGTATGGTATTTAAATACCCTTAAGTCTCAATCAAAAAGGAGGAAGAAGCAAACCCTAGGGCAAACCCTAAACCTAGCTCAAACCCTAACATCTATCACCTCCTTCTTCTCTCGTTTTTCTTACCCTAGCCGCAACAACCTTGCTGGATTCTCCCCGCCGACAACCTCTCATGCTTAAGGTACCCTCGCCGGCGAACGCAAGAAAGAAGCAGCCTCACCGCTCGCCTGCAACCCACGAGCAGACGCTTCATCGGCCGCGCATACCGCAGATCCACGGACGGAAGCCCCGATCGGTTGCGTCTGAGATTTGCGCCGGCAAGTCCACGATCGAAGCTTTGCTTCACCCCGAGTCGTGCGGCAACACGCCAGATCCGAGGAAGCTCGCGTCGGTAACCGACCTCCTCGCGCGCGTTGACCTCGCGCGGCAAAGCCCACGATCGATCGCTAGCCCTCGCCGGTGAACCACGAGCTCAGACGTCCGGGAACCTTCTCTCGCAGCCACGTTCAGCCGAGAGTCACGCCTCAGCCACCGTCTGCAAGCCGGGGAACTCAACCTCGCTACTCAGCCACCGTCGGACGCCTGAAGGAGCCTGCAGCGCCGGAATTCACGGAGTCAGCCACCGACGAGGGTTCGATTAATCAGCATTTCAGCCACCGACGTGGGGATCTGTCGAGCAGCAACCTCTCTCCGTTGAGTTCCGCCAAAGACGCTTCACGTTCGGCCGAGTTTATTGGTCGGTGAGCGTTTAATTCGAGTTTCGTACTTAACTAATAGTATTGCGACCGATCGTTTAGATCAAACGTTCAATTGAGAAATTGAGTACAGGTTCGAACACGTCTTTGTAGGAACCGAACTTGGAGCGGAATTGGAAGTCGATTGCCAAGCAAACTAAGGAATATCGAGTTCCCGCGTGAAGACCGAGGTAAGCGGGACACGACATCGAATTACAGTATTTTGAATAACGCATGATTAGGGTTTTAGTGAAATGCTTGGAGTTTGAATTGGAAATATTGATGTGAATCGGGCTTATAAAAAGGAGAATAGGCGGGGAGTTCGATTAGGTTTTGGAGGAAAAATCGAAGCTCGAGGTAAGGGACCTCGTGCCGAACTTTTAATGGGAGTAAATGAAAATGAATTTCATGATTTTATGCGAATCAGTTTATAGTTTTCACATGAAAATACACAATTATTATTTTGAGAATACGCGACATTTTATGTGCAAAGGCCTCTATGTATTACGTGAAATCGAACCATTATTTTATGTGAAAGTATTCTCGTATGGTATGTGTAGAGATTCCATTATTTCATGTGAGAATAGACAAGAAGATGTGTATGAGAATGTTTCATGTTATTTACAAAAGTATGATTTATCACCCTGTCCATGAGAAAGTATGAATGATGTGTTGATGATGATAATTGTGATATGTACACCATGATTATGTGACTGATGGGACCTTATGCATGATTTTGTATGTCACGAAATGAATTATTGAATAGTGTGGACATTGGTTATCCTGAGATCGCTGAAATGACTCAGGATGACCAGTCGGCCTCACAACTGAATGAGCAGCCACGGATTAAAGACCTGGCAATTATATGTACAGCCACGGATTAAAGACCTGGCAATTGAATGTGTAGCCATGGATTAAAGACCTGGCAATTATATGAACAGCCATGGATTAAAGACCTGGCAATTATATGAACAGCCATGGATTAAAGACCTGGCAATTATATGAACAGTCATGGATAAAGGCCTGACATTTAATATACAGCCATGGATTAAAGACCTGGCAACTTTAGAAAGTTTTGATTCCCATCTATGTATGTTATGAATGAATTTAAAGATCATGATTGTATGTGTATGCATATCCCAAACCTCGGTAGCGAGGTTACTTACTGGGTATTGTTTATGCAATACTCACCCTTTCTTTTAAAAAATGTTTTTCAGGTAAAGGGAAGGACGTGCAGGGCGTGTGACTGAAGAGCGTGATTAGGACCATGGGAACCAACATTGATTTCCGCATATTCATGATTTGAAATATTGTTGTCTTTATGTTTTCCTTTGAAGTTAAACTTACTTACAGTTTTGATAGGCCAAGCTGATGTGATGTTTTTAAATGATTTGAATGTTTTGTTTTTGTTTGGGATCCCTGGAACTATTTAAGTCAAATGGAAATTCCTTTTAAGTTCTTTTAAGTCTCGGCCTATAAATGCATGCATGTGTAGTAATGTCCCTAGGGATTTGGTCTTAGAAAAGTAGGGGCGTTACATATTTTAAGTATAAAAAATATAGTGATAGATTCTACATCGAATAACGATTCCAACGCATCAAACCGGAGGTCATTTGGTCACCCGAGAGAAAAGATATGACAAAAATGGTCGCAGTGCGCTGGCTGGCAACAAGCACAGCGTTGCAACGCCATGCCGAAAGTCCCTATAAATACAACATGTTGTTTTCATTGCAAAGGGAGCCGAATTTGGTAGTTTTTGGCCCTAATTTCGAAATACACACTCTAAGGAGAGAAAAAAGAGCATTCCTTGGGAGCCAAAGCATTTGTGGAGGCTCGAGATCGTGACGGGAGCTCGGGAACGAGGAATCGACATTGACACATAAGTTTATTTCTCTTTCTTTTAGTTTGTAATTGAGTTTAAAGACTTTTCCTATGACTTTAGTTTGTTTTTATGGTGATTTTGAGTAGCTAAACGTTGTAGTATGAATTTGATTAGCATGTTGTAGATTTATTTGATTATGTATTGAACTTTGTTATGTTATTTATTTTTGGCAATTCATTCTTAATTTCATAAATATTGTTGGTTTAAGTGGACTCGAGAGAAAAAGCTTAGATTAGAGCAAAATTGTCAAAACTCTTAGAAGTCTGACACGAGAGTAACCTAAAAGTCTAAGGGAAACACATAAAGAAGTTGCTTAATATCGTGTATTAAAATTCATAAGGAAACTTTACAATTTATCGTATGTGCGAGGCTCACTACGGATCGAGAGATTCTCTTGAGTATTTTCACTTCTTGTTTATAAATTCATAATATTAGTTCATTGCATGTGTTAAATAAAGAATTAGCTTGTGAAATCATCTTCCTTTAATTATATCATATTCGTGTCTCCAATTGTACATTTATTTTCTATATTTGTTTTCACTATCCATCAAAGTTTTGTCACTTTAGATAAAAAATTGAGAATAAATATCTTAGTAATTAATTAATCTAGAAATCCATTTCCGAAGACGATACTTGGAACTCTAAATCACTATACTAAAACTTGACCCATACACTTGCGGTATTGCAATATCATAAATATCACGCAACAAGTTTTTGGCGCCGTTGCCGGGGAATGACGATTATTTAGATTGATTAATATTGAGAGAAAATTCGAGATTTTAGACTAAGGTTTTTTTCCTTATTTGTTTTTTTTTTATTTTTTTCTTTATTTGTTTTTTTTCATTTCATTATTTGTTTTCTTTCCTTATTTGTTTTTTTCCATATTTTTTCCCTTTGTATTTTTTTTCCATACTTGTTTTTTTCTTATTTGTTTTTTTCCTTATTTGTTTTTTTCTTATTTATTTTTTTCTATTTTGATTTTCTTTCCTTATTTGTTTACTTTCCTTTTGTGTTTTTCTTTACTTTTTTTCCTTATTTGTTCTTTTTCTTTTTTTTTCTATTGTGTGTTTTCCTTTTTTGTTTCTTTTTTTTCCTTATTTATTTTTTCTTATTTGTTTTATGTCCTTGTTTGATTTTTTTCTTTATTTGTTTTTTTCCTTTTGTGTCTTTTTACTTATTTTTTTCTATATTTTTTTTCTTTTTTCCTTATTTGTTGTTTTTCTTTTTTTTTTCTATTGTGTGTTTTCCTTTTTTGTTTCTTTTTTTTTCCTTATTTGTTTTTTCTAACTTATTTTTTTCCATATTTGTTTTTTTTCTTTTTTATTTTTTCTTTACTTGTTTGTTTTCTTTTTTTTTTTCTTATTTTTTGTTTTTCTTATTTTTTTGTTTCTTTTTTGTTTTTTATTTTTTGTTTCTTTCCTTATTTTTTCCTTATTTGTTCTTTTTCTTTATTTGTTGTTTTTCCTCTTTTTTTTCCTCTTTTTTTTGTTATCTTCTTTTTTTCTTCTTTTTTTCTTTCCTTATTTCTTTCCTTATTTATTTGTTCCTAATTTATTTATTGTTTTCCTATTTGTTGTTTTCCTTACTTGTTTCTTTCCTTTTCTATTTTTTTCTCCTTGTTTGTTTGTTTTTTTTTGTTCTTAATTTAGTCTCGTGTGTTGTTCGAGCCTTTGTCTCCTGTTTTGATTGTGTTGATTTTGTGTAAAAGTTTTGATTTGAATTATCGTGATTTAAAGTATGACTTTTCATGACCATAATTCTTTACCAATGTATTATACTTCTCAGGATCCTAGGTATGTGAATCATGATTTTTATGGATACCAAATGTCTAACCCTTACCATTATGAATCCATGTTTTATGAAAATTCTTTTGATGGTAATCATATAGGCATTTGGAACTAAAATTTTTCCTACCACAACCAATCTATAGAAAACTTTTCTCTTGTGGATTTATTAATGGAATATACTTTTGAGTTGAGGATAAAAAATTTGTTTCATGCTGAATTAGAAAGGTTGGATAGGTTAGAAGATAAAGTGGTAGAACTTGGGGCAATAATACATGGAAGAACTAATCATCTTAATCAATTGGCGGAATCCCTTAAGGCCCTACAAGAGAAAATTCTTTATCTTGCCACTGAGGAGCAGCAACCTAGGAGGACTTATTCATATGATAGTGAGGATGAGTTGGAGGAGACTGAAACACACCAGAAACAGGTTTGTGAGGTAGACAATGGTAATACAATTACATCCACGGAGGAAATTCAGGTGATAGAGTTTGAGGCTGAAAAGTTATTTCCCCCTTGATCTCCAAACGTTTCCTTTAATCTTGATAACCATTTGTTCTGTACTAAAGAGTCTTGTTTTGAATTTTGTTGTTTTATTTTGATAAACAAAAATACCAAAAATAATTTTCTTTCAGGTGCTCAGGAAAAACAAGATAACTTTTCAGACTTAGAAGGCTATATCGATTCAAGCAAGAAGAGCCCGAAGAAATACGAGCAATTTTATGTACCCTGAGGCCGACCAAGAGCTTGACAGTCTAGCTAAAGACGTTAAAGAAAGCGTTTTTTGGGAGGCAACCCAAGTTTTACATTTCTGTTATTTCTGTTTTCTATTTTTAGTTTGTTCTATTTGTTTGTTCTTAGTTTAATGTGTTTGTTTTGCTTTGTTAGGTTGTTGTTGATGTCACCCCTCGTTGAAACCCATGCTCCCGTTCTATGGAACTTCAACACACGTGTCTTGGCTATCCAAGGAATCTAATAAAATGAAGATCTCCATTACTCAGGACAGTATTGTTCACTCTTACCCTTTTCCTTGATTTGAGCTTATTTTGCAAACATTGGGGACAATGTTTAGTTTAAGTTTGAGGGTGGGAAGTTGTGATTCTTTTGTGACTGCTACAGTATATATCTACTAATTATTAATTGATCTTTTGCATAAATATGATCATGATAGCCTAGGATAAGAATTAATTGAAAATTTTTGTGATTTTGCTGGAACTTGAGAGCATGATATGCATTTGAGTTAATTTAAAATTTTTCTTGAGTTTTTCTTGCATTATTATGCACATAGTCTATGTTCTTGTAGTTTTGAAATGCTTAAAACAAAGTTATTAGGTTTAGAAGTTTGATGTCATCTCGATAGGTCTAAAAGCTGATTTGAGAGTTAAATTGCAGGATAGGGTGAATGACAATATAAAGTGCATGATCTGTATAATATGTGCATTATGTGAAAAAGTTTTTTTTTGTTTGTTTGTTAAAAAAATCGTGAGGACAAAAAAGAGCTACCTTCACTGTGATCAGTTAGGCCACTCATTGAGCGAGTGCTCTAGGTAAGGGTCCCTGCAGTGGATGTGTGAAAGCTAGTGTCCTTGCACAAAAAAAGAAGAAAATAGAAAAAAATGGCATCAAAAGAGTGATTAAGTGTTGAGTAAAGTCGTTTATTTATTGAATGTGGGGAGACTCAAGGATTAGAAACTATGACCAGTGTAGGGGGAAGTTGAATGAAGAACCTAATAAAGTTGTTATGGGCTTAGTAGGGATTAAAGGAACGGAGGCTAATCACACACACACGTAGTAACACTTAGAAAAAGTTTTAAATTGCTTGTTGAAGAATCATGTTTGATTGTTACTCATGATTACTTAAATTTCCTTTTAAATCTCTGAGGCTTGAGTCCGATATATGCATAAGAAAGATCTTATAGTTTAATGTTGTTTTGCTCGGGTCTAGCAAAAACTTAAGTGTGGGGGTATTTGATAGCATGCAAATATGCTATCTTATTTCTATATTTTAGCTATTTTTTATACTTAAAACATAAACTTTCATGGCATTTTATGGTTAATTTTAGGAAATTGAGCTTGAGAAGCAAGAATTGAGTGTTTTGAGACTATTTTGGTGCAATTTGGAACATGTGTGTGCTTAATTGAAGACCCAAGAAAACTCTAGATTTATTTTGAGTATAAAAAATATACTGAGAGATTCTACATCGAATAACGATTCCAACGCATCAAACCGGAGGTCATTTGAACACTCGAGAACAAAGATATGACAAAAATGGTCGCAGTGCGCTGGCTGGCAGCAAGCACAGCGTTGCAACACCATGACCAGCGTTGCAACGCCATGCCGAAAGTCCCTATAAATACAACATGTTGTTTTCATTGCAAAGGGAGCCGAATTTTGTAGTTTTTAGCTCTAATTTCGAAATACACACTCTAAGGAGAGAAAAAAGAGCATTCCATGGGAGCCAAAGCATTTGTGGAGGTTCGAGATCGTGACGGGAGCTCGAGAACGTGGGATCGACATTGACACATAAGTTTATTTCTCTTTCTTTTAGTTTGTAATTGACTTTTCCTATGACTTTAGCTTGTTTTTATGGTGATTTTGAGTAGCTAAACGTTGTAGTTGGAATTTGATTAGCATGTTGTAGATTTATTTGATTATGTATTGAACTTTGTTATGTTATTTATTTTTGGCAATTCATTCTTAATTTCATAAATCTTGTTGTTTTAAGTGGACTCGAGAGAAAAAACTTAGATTAGAGCAAAATTGTCAAAACACTTAGAAGTCTGGCACGAGAGTGACCTAGAAGTCTAAGGGAAACACATAAAGAAGTTGCTTAATGTCGTGTATGCTTTTAAAATTCATAAGGAAACTTTAGAATTTATCGTATGTGCGAGGCTCACTACGGATCGAGAGATTCTCTTGAGTATTTTATCTTCTTGTTTATAAATTCATAATATTAGTTCATTGCATGTGTTAACTAAAGAATTATCTTGTGAAATCATCTTCCTTTAATTCTATCATATTCATGTCTCCAATTGTACATTTATTTTCTATCTTTGTTTTCACTATCCATCAAAGTCTTGTTACTTTAGATAAAATTGAGAATAAATATCTTAGTAAATAATTAATCTAGAAACCCATTCCCGAGGACGATACTTGGAACCCTAAATCACTATACTAAAACTTGACCCGTACACTTGCGGTATTGTAATATCATAAATATCACGCAACAGTAGTGTCTTGCTGAAAAACAGAGGAAATACTTGTTGTGTTGCTGTAGATTCCAAGGAGCAAGGAATTGCTGTGGAATTTCGAAACTACAAAGGTAAATCTTTTTCCCTTTTAGTTTAGTTTAGTGTACAACATGTTTGTATGCATAATTCATGCTTTAGTTATTAGATTTCTTATCTATGTTTTATTTATCCAATGTACTGGTATTTGAAGTAAACAAAAACAAACGAGTAATCGATCTTTAAATCATGTTTTCGCTGCTCACGGGGATTAGATTCCCTTCAGACCCCACATCCCAAATCTCATCACATCTACAGGATGGAGGGTGAACCCTACATCCCAAGTCTCATCTAATCTAGATGGAGGATAGACCCCACAACCCAAGTCCTATCACATCTGGATGGAGGACGGACCCCACATACCAAGTCAACCACAACTACTAGATGGAGGACGAACCCCACATCTCATATCCACCTCGCCAACCTAGAGTCACAGCTAAGGGTTTACACATGAGTCTTGTGCCTATACTAGGGTTGGTTGTGTTAGCTACAAACCTAAGACTACACGACACTTTCCTGGGTTACCATAAAACCAATATCACAACCCAATGAACCACTACTTGAGGGAATGTACAACACAATTCAAATTCAACAAACATAGTATGCACAGTATCACAATACAAACTTTAAATCAAGCATCATCAAACAACTCTAACTCAGGGTGAGGACGAAAAGAACAACACATGTTATCACATGTTCCAAAAACTTGTTGTGTAAAATGATATTGCAATACCGCAAGTGTACGAGTCAAGTTTTAGTATAGTGATTTGAGACTTCCGAGTATCATCCTTGGGAATGTGTTTCTAGATTAATTAATTACCAAGATATTAATTCTAGATTTTAGCTAAAGTAACATATCATGGATAGATGGTGAAAAAAAAGATAAGATAGACCAACAAGTGGAGACACGAATATGATAGAATTGGAGGAGATTGACTTCACAAATTAATAACTTATTTCACACATGCAAGGAACTAGTGTGATGAATTTATAAACAAGAAGTAAGATACTCAAGAAAATCTCTCGATTCTTGGTGAGCCTTGCACACACAATAAATTATATAGTCTCCATATGAATTTAAAAGCATGCACGACATTAAGCAACTTCTTCATGTGTTTCTCTTAGACTTCTAGGTCATTCTCATGCCAGACTTCTAAGAGTTTTGACAACTTTGCTATAATCTAAGTTTTTTCTCTCGAGTCCACTTAAACCAACAAGATTAAAGAATTCAAGAACGAATTTTCAAGAATAAAGAACAAAACATAATTCAATACATAATCAAACAAGTGAATCAAATCCTAGCTACAACGTTTAGCGACTCTAAATCACAATAAAACCAAGCTAAAGTTATAGAAAACGTCTTAGAACGATGTTACAACCTGAAAGAAAGAGGAAATAAACTTATGTATCGATGTCGGTCCTTCGTCATTGAACTCCCGTCATGATCTCGAACCTCCACGAATGCTTTGGCTCCCAAGGAATGCTCACTTTTCTCTTCTTACAGAGTGCATTTCGAAATTAGGGTGCAAACACTATCAAATTCGACTTCATTTGCAAGAAGACACAATGTTTTATTTATAAGAGAAATTGGTACGGCGTTGCAACGCTATGCCCTAGACGCGTATCATATATGGAAATTGTCGAGAGCGTTGCAACGCTAGGGACAGCGTTGCAACGCTTCTACCTTAACGCGCGTGTCTTTATCGATCTAGCATTGCAACGCTAGTAAGCAGCGTTGCAACGCCCTCGACACAGCTCTTCATGCTAATCTTCTTATCGAGATAGCGTTGCGATGCTCCAAGGCAGTGTTGCAACGCTATCGTCATGGCTATTCTATGCTTTAAAACAACAAGCTGGGTGTTGCAACGCTCTGCATGGCATTCCAACGCCATCACTTCGGGTCTACTAGCTTGGGTTGGTCCTTCTACTTCCAATTGATAATATTTTTAGCTCCAAAAAGGCTCGTTTCGATCCCGAGTGATCCAAAATGTCTCCAATTGTCCTGTTGAAGCTCTTAACCATGAATTCAATGATTAACACACATAAAAGCCATGAATTTATCATAAAACTAGCAATAATTAAGCCTAAGGATAACACATTTTGGGTGCTATCAACAACCATAGACTACTCCTAGCTTATCCTACAATATGCAGTTTTGCCCCTAACCCTTACTCTTAAAGGCGAGGTAGTCCAAATAACTACTTACTTAAATCTAGTAATTGTGCGATTCAAGAAGAGCAGACGTGCTCCAAGTAATGCCTCAACTTCCACCTAAGCATTAACGACGAACATGAACACATATTAGAAAATCGAACACAAAACAAGGCCTACAAGACTTGCTGGGATTCGAACTCACCCACGGAGTTCCAAAACGAGTTGAGAAACGAATAGGGAGTTGGGGTGCATGCCCTAATCTTGTGTAGTTTGTAATATTCCATGTTGAAATAAATAAGAGTTATTTTTTCAATATTTTGTGTCTCACATATTTCATTAACTTAATCCAATAAACTAAGCTCTGGGGTCATTGCATTATGAGAGAACTAAGAACTTGAACGGTGTGTAGTGGACACACAAGGAAGATCACGTTCGAGTAAATGACCCGAACGGTCTACAGTATACGGATAGATTTGGAGACCTAATCCTGGATACACTGTGGATTCGACCCATTTTGTATTAGATACAAACAAGGTGATCCAGCTCGTTCATGTGGTTGACATGCGAGTGGGAGCATCCTATGCAATGAAATTGTACAAGACCGGACCGTGAATTATTAGACTTATACATGTAACACCGTTAATAGTATAGGACTAATAAATTCGTTGATGACCATTAATGGCTCGACCTTAATCTTGAGCGTGTTACAGACTCCTATCTCTGGGGGTTTGTTCTTTGACTAGTATGGGTGAGGGTGACCACAGTTGCTCGCCCAATATGCCTATCTTCTCAGGGACAGGACCACATGGGGAGCTGGGAACTTGACTACGCGAGATGAAATTCACTCGTTCCCAAATTAGGGAATCTAGAGGGGTTGTTCCCTTAAGTGTTGTCTCCAGGGCTTCAACAACGGGGCCCCACACTCTCACTAGCCCGAGAGGGTTGTTGTTTATGGTTGGACCATGTAACATAGTTTTTCATTAGAGGAGAAACGTGACTTAAGGAGCAAGAGGTAGACACAAGGGTAAAACGGTAATTTTACCCAACTGTGGCTATGAACAACTTGTGAAGGGTCGACTCACGGGCATTGGTTATATCTTTGGACACAACTTGTCCTACAGTGATGAGAGTGCAGCTACGGGCTTTAGTCGAGTGTTACCGTAGCTAATGAATGTTGAATAATCGGGTCAAAGAGTTTGACAGGTTAATCTCGGATCATTGGAGCTCGTCATCTGTAGGTCCATTAGGTCTCTCGGTTGGCTGAAATTGGACAAATTGAGGGTTTTCAGTTTGGTGTGGATTTGAAGTGTTCAAATTCATTATTTGGGTATTTATGTCATTTATATGTGATATAGTTGACATAATATATAGTTTGATGTGAATGAGATTCAAAATAAACTATAGTATAGCCTAATTGATTAATTAGTGCTACATTGGAGAAATTGAATTAAGAGAAATTAAATTGAATGTGATTCAATTTAAAATTCCACAATTATGCAAATGAGATTTGTATAATAAGGTATGAGATACCTTATATTATGTGATATGCAAATATGATTTGTATATCATAAAGTTGTGGGAAAATGGTGAATTGGTGGAGATTTTAACTCCACCACACACCATTATAAATAGATACATTCAAAGACATCTCACAACATAAGTTGTCATTTTTTGGATTTTGTTTCCAAGAGCAAAAAGACATTCCCTCTCAAAAGCTCTCTCAATTCTCATTCTTTTCTCTCCAAACAAAAAAAGAGCCTCCACACCTAATTTGCACTCAAATGAGTCACCGTCTTTGGATATTTGCCACACATCAGACACACTTGTGGAACATCAATCCCCTTACGATACAGATTAGCCCTTGCGGGTAGACAATTGTGGAAAGAACATCACACTAGATGTCTCTAATCTGGAAAGATAGTGAAGGGAATGGATTTCCTGCAGCGAAAATGCGATGTTGATCGTCGTTGTGTCGTAGTTGTTTTAAATTTCTTAAAATTGAAAGAATCACATTCAATTTAGGCTAAGCATGTAATTAGAGAAGAAAAACAGTAAAGGTTTTCGAAACCTACCTCTTGAAGAACTCTTCTTCGCGTTCCTTCTCCGGTCACGATCTCACTGTTACGTAAAAGTATATTGCAATATCGCAAGTGTACGGGTCAAGTTTTAGTATAGTGATTTAGAGTTCCAAGTATCGCCCTCAGGAATGAGTTTCTAGATTAATTAATTACCAAGATACTAATTCTCGATTTTAGCTTAAGTAACAAAATGTGGATAGATAATGATAATAAAGATAAACAAACAATTGGAGGCACGAATATGATAGAATTGGAGGAAATTGACTTCAAAAGATAAAACCTTATTTAACACAAGCAATGAACTAACATAATGAATTTATAAACAATAAGTGAAGATACTCAAGAAAATCTCTCGATTCATAATGAGCCTCGTGTCACGGTCATGCTTGTCCAGGGCGTGTTGCCCATGGCTGCATGGCCGTCCCCATCCTTTTTTATCATGTTTCCATGTTATGTATTGCATTTAGCTTTGTTGTTTCATTTTCTTGTATTTTTGTGGGCATATGACTCCTCGCCAAAATGACGTGCAAGGGTGTCATAGCCAAATATTCTAGAATGTACTATAGGGGGATGCGACTATTCATCAATTCTCCCTACCAAGAGTTATATGCTAGTTAAGCGTGACTTTCATTTAATTGCTTATCAGCTTTATAACGAACTTGCTAAATGCTTCCAAATGTTTTCTAAATGTTTTCACAAACATTCTCTAACTCCGTTTCCTAAAATCGTTTTCTCGAGAGCGGGGGTGGAGATTACGAGATAGGACCCGTTGGCCACCAGCGATCCGAATTTGAGTTGGTTGACTTACTCGTGAGAGAGAGTAAGTGCGCACGACCCCATCGAGACCCTTTGAGAAGTGCGACCGTGACAGTTGGTATTAGAGACTAGTTGGCTACAGAAAGGCAGGACATAGTAACCATGCCTGCGAAACAGTTGAATAAATCTGATAGAGAGCGATTGACCGAGATAGAAGAGCAACTGCTCTTCTTAGCGGAGGTCCCTGACAGTATTCGGTTCTTGGAATCTCGTTTGGAAGAGATTGCAACCAAGACCGGCTGATAGATGCAGTAGCTGGCCGCCTTGATGCAATGCCCATCAAAGCGTTGATGGAGCGGGTTGAGACCCTTGAATAGAGAGTAAACCGTAATGGAAGCTTTGAGCGTGGTGATAGCTCATCGGGCTCTGTTGCCCAAATAGAGGAATGTGTCGATGGTTTGGAAAGTTCCCAAAAGGTATTGGGTCAGATGTTTGCTGACCTTTCTGACAATGTGAGAGCTGCCCTTGGGGTATGTAGGGTTGAGATCGAAGAGATGGCTGCCAAGCTAAATCTCACCATGGTAGCAATGGGAAGGCAAGCCCAACCAGGGGGCGAGACTAGACCGGGTAAGAAGAGGATTCCCGAATCGAAACCCTTCTGTGGCGTTCGAGATACCAAACTGCTAGAAAATTTTATCTTTGTTATGGAATAGTACTTTCAAGCAATGGGCACCGTGATCGAAGAAGAAAGAGTTACCTTGGCAACGATGTACCTTGAAGAGGGTTCCAAGCTGTGGTGGAGGACACGCTATATGGACATCCAAGAGGGGAGATGTACCATTGACACCTGGGAGACACTGAAGCAAGAGTTACGTTCATATTTTTTCCCTTAAAACATGGAAATTCTTGCAAGGTGTAAACTGCTAGAGCTAAAACAAAAAGGGACCATTCGAGAGTACGTCATGCAGTTTGCGGGATTGATATTGGACATTCGAGACATGTCCGACAAAGACAAGGTCTTCTGCTTTGTTGAAGGGTTGCAGTCGTGGGCTAGGTCCAAATTGTACGAGTAGCGATTACAAAGCCTAACTGAAGCTTACGCAGCAGCAAAACGACTATTTGATTTGAATAGTGAATTGGGTGATGAACGGTCTCAAGAGGCGAGACAAAGCAAAACCTCCCCACGGGGGACAACAGATTTCACCGTCCTAACTCTTCCAAGAGTGGGGGAGGAGACGAGTCGAGAAGTGAAAGGGCGGACAATCGGAAGTCCACTCAGAGGAGTGAAAATTTGTGGCAGAGACCACAAAACAAGAGTAACTACTACCAGAAGTGTATTCTATGCGACGGGCCTCACTGAGTTAGTGACTGCCCGAGTGAAGTGGCCCTCAAGGCCTTTCAAGCGACCTTAGAGGCAAAAAAGGGAAAAGAAGTTGACGATACGGAAGTCGAGTCCGTACGGGAAGAGTATTGTGAGAATCCACACATGGGCGCCTTAAAGTTCTTGTCGGCTCTCCAGAAAAATGTGGGGGAGACAAAAGACCTATCAAGTAAAGGCCTCATGTACGTGGATGCATGGGTTAACAACAAATCAACCAAGAGCACTATGGTTAATTCGGGAGCCACCCACAATTTCGTTTCAGAGACAGAAACGAGGCGGTTGAACTTGTCTTGGAACCGAGATCCAGGAAGGATGAAAGCTGTCAATTCGGCAACCCTACCAATTTCAGGAATCGTGAAAGGAGTGATTGTCAGAATGGGGGACTGGAATGGTCGAGTCGACCTTGTTGTTGTTGAGATGGTTGACTTTTGTGTCTATTGCGAATATTTTATGATAATGCAATACCATAGTGTACGGGTCAAGTTTTAGTATAGTGATTTAAGAGTCCAAGTATCGTACTCGGGAATGGGTTTCTAGATTAATTAATTACTAAGATACTAATTCTCAATTTTAGCTAAAGAAACGTAACATGAATAGGTGATTGAAAGTAAAGACAAACCATAGACTAACACATGGAGACACGAATTGATAGATTTAAGGAAAGTGATTTTACAAGTTAAAGACTTAACTAACACATGCAATGAACCAATGAGATGAATTTATAAAAAAGAAGTAAAATACTCAAGAAAACCTCTCGATTCTTAGTGAGCCTCGCACATGCAATAATCTCCATAGTCTCCATATGAACCTACGACATGCACGACATTAAGCAACTTCTTTATGTGTTTCCCTAAGATTTCTAGGTCATTTTCATGCCAGATTTCTAAGGATTTTGACAACTTTGCTCTAATTCAAGTTTTATCTGTCGAGTCCACTTAAACCAACTAATTAAGAGTTAAGAATGAATTGCCAAAAATAAGAAAAAAACATGATTCAATTCATAGTAAGAAAGTCTTAACAAGCAAATCAAATCTTAACTACAATATTTAGCTACTCTAAATCACATGAAAATCAAGCTAAACATGTAGAAAACGTCTTAGAAAGCTATTACAATCTGAAAGAAAAAAAATTAAACTTATGTGTCGATGTTGGTCCTTCGTCTCTGAGCTCCTGTCTTCGATCTCGAACCTCTACGAATGTTTTGGCTCCAAAAACGCTCTCTTTTCTCTCCTTACAAAGTGTATTTCAAAAATAGGGGCAAAATTCTACCAAATTCGGCTTCCTTTGCAAGAAAACATAAGGTTGTATTTATAGTGTCTCTCGGTACAGCGTTGCAACGCTGTACCCTAACCGCGTGGTATATATGGCAACAGGCGGCAACGTTGCAACACTGCAACCTTAACGCACGCGCCTCCTATCGATCTGGCGTTGCAACGCTAAAAGGAAGCGTTGCAACGCCCTCGCCACGGTTCCTTATGCTTGATCCCTTATCGAGATAGTGTTGCAACCGCTAAAGGGCAGCGTTGCAACACTACCTACATATCCCTTCAATGTATCTACACAGCACACTCGACATTGCAACGCTATGGACAGCGTTGCAACGACGTCACTTCGGGTCTTCTAGTTTGGGATGATCATTTTACTTCCAATTGATTTTACTTTTAGCTCCAAAAAGTCTCGTTTCGATCCCGAGTATCCAAAATGTCTCCAATTGTCTTGTTTGTGCTCTTAACCTGAAATTGAGTAATTTAAACACGTAAAAGCTCTGAAATCATTTCAAAACTAGCAATAATTAAGCCTAAGGATAACATATTTTGTGTGCTATCAAACACCCCCAAACTTAAGATTTTGCTACTCCCGATCAAAAATAGAATTAAACATCAGATTGTTCTTATACATACATTTGATTCTAACCTCAAAGATTTAAGAGAAAATCTGGCAATCACAGGAAACACTCAAACATAGCACTTCAGCAAGCAATTTAAAACTTTTCCTAAGTGTTCCTACGTGTGTGTGTGATTAACCTATGTTCCCTTCATTTTTACTAAGCCCGGATCAACTTTATTAGGCTTTCCATTCAACTTCCCCCTATACTGGTCTTAATTACTAATCTTTGAGTCTCCCCACATTCAAGAATTAAATAACTCTACTCAACACTTACTCATTTTTTATCAATATTTTTTATATTTTCTTCTTTTTTTGTGCTAGGACACTAGCTTTCATACATCCAATGTAGGGACCCTTACCCAGAGCTCTCGCTCAATGAGTGGCCTAACTTATCACAATGAAGGTAGCTCTTTTTGCCCTCACGAATTTGTTTCTTTAACAAACAAACAACAAAAACCAACTATTTCACATACTATACAGGTCATCCACTTCATATTGTTATTCACCCTATCCTGCAGTTTAACTCTCAAATCAGTTCTTAGACCAATCGAGGTGACATCAAACTTCTAAACCTAATAACTTTGTTCTAAGCGTTTCAAAACTATAGGAACACAGACTATGTGCAAAATAGTGCAGGAAAAACTCAAGAAAATTTTTAAATTAACTCAAATTCATATCATGCTTTCAAGTTTCAGCAGAATCACAAGAATTTCCAATTAAATCTCATCCTAGGCTATCATGATCATACTTATGTAAAAGATTAATCAGCAAATTCAGCATATACTCAGGATAGTCACAACAAATAAACAACATTCTACCCCCAAACTTAAACTAAACATTGTCCCCAATGTTTGCAGAAATAAGCCAAATTAAGTATAAGGGTAAAAGTGAACAATACTGTCCTGGGTGATGGAGATCTTTCTGAGTTCCTTGGATGGAAAAAACATGTGTGTTGGAGTTCCTTAGAACGGGAGCATGGATTTCAACAAAGAAAGACATCATCACATCCTACAAAGCACAAAAACAAACTAGTAAACAAACTAAGAGCAAAAAAACAACTAAAACAAACTAAAGCAATCTAAAGACAGAAAAACAAAAGTAAGTAAAGCTTGGGTTGCCTCCTAAGAAGCGCTTTGTTTAACGTCTTTAACTCGACTGTACTCCCTCAAGGTGTTTCTTTCCTTGTTTTCAGTGCCTGGAGTGATGTGTTCATTTGGCCAATCTGGGTCTCTATATTCTTTATTGCAGCTCCATGACTAGTCACTATACCAGATAGACTAGTGACTGCATTCTCTAGTTGGTTGGACCGACTTTTGGATTCAGCTATGAAGGAGTGCAATGTCTCTTCCAGAGATGGTTTCCTCTCTGATGTAGAAGCATGCCCTGTAGGAGGATTCAACACTTTTTTGTTGTTAGCATAAGAAAAATTTTCATGATACCTCAAACCTGGATTATAATGTGTTGGGAAGTTATTCTCAGTCTGATTTCCTCCATAGTTGTTGCTTCTATTGTTCAGGTAGTGCAATTGCTCTATAGTGGATTCTCCATTGGGCTGGGAGCATTGAGAGGGCATCCCTGTTTGTGGTGATCCCGCAAAATTATTCAGAGCATGAGTGAGAGATGCCATGTGAGATCTAAGGGAAGTTACCTCATCCATTTGATACAATCCAGCTACTGGCTTAGATCTGTCATTGTCTGTAGGCCACTAGTAGCTGGCAGTTGACACTTCCTCTAGGAGGGCACGTGCTTCTGGCACAGTCTTCGCCATGAAAGTCCCTCCAGCAGTGGCATCCAGAATGGTGCTGGTCTTACCTTCTAGTCAATTATAAAACCATTGTACCTGGAGCCAATCTGGGTAGTCATGCTGTGGGCACCTCCTGAGCATGTCCTTGTACCTTTCCCAGGCCTCAAATAGTTGATCTCCCTTCTGCTGCCTGAATGTTCCTATCTCAGTCCTTGACTTTATAGCCTTTACAGGTGGAAAGAATTTGGTCATGAAGACTTGAGCCAACTCTACCCACGAAGTGATACTGCCTGAGGGAAGTGACCCTAGCCATTCTTTGGCTCTGCCCTACAAAGAGAAAGGAAATAGACGTAAGCGAATATTTTAAGCAGAGATACCATTCATTTTAAATGTACCACAGATTTCTAAGAAATTTTTAAGATGTGAGTTAGGATCTTCTGTGGCTAATCCTCTGAAAGCACCTTCCCTAACCATCTGTATAAGCCCTGTCTTAAGTTCAAAATTGTTAGCATTTATAGGGGCATATACTATTCCAGCCTATTCAGAATCAAACACAGGTTGGAAATACTCCATGATGGGTTTACGGTTATTGATGAGCTCCTGATCATCCATAATCTGAGGTTCTTCTTTTCCTTCCCTTAGGAGTCCCCTACAGGTCCTTTCAATTTCAGGATCAAAAGGGTGCAAGTCTGCAGCTTTCCCTTTGGGCATACACCTGGAGGTATAAAAAGAAATAAATTAGTCAAAAACAATAAAACTAGAAAATGAAATAAAACATAAAAAGAAAGAAAACACAAAAACAAAGGACATAAAACATAAAACTTGGGTTGCCTCCCAAGAAGCGCTTTCTTTAACGTCTTTAGCTAGACGGTGACTTATCAGAGCACATAAAACTGCTTGTATTTCTTTGGGCCCTTCTTGCTTGCATCGATATAGCCCTCTAAGTCTAAAATATTATCCTGTTTTTCCTGGGCACCAGACAGATAATTATTTTTGGTATTTTTTTAATGAAATGAAAGAACTAAAATCAAATCAAAACTCGTGAGTATAGGACAAATGGTTATAAAAAATAAAGGAAATTTCTGGGCATAAAAGGAAAGAAGACTTCTCAGCCTCTAACTCTATCACCTGGATTTCCTCTGTGGAAGTGATTATATCACCAATGTCTATCTCACTAACCTGATTATGGTATGCCTCAGTCTCCCCCAAACTAATCTCACTAACATATGAACAAATCCTCCTAGGTGGCACCTCATGAGTGGTAAGGATAAGAAATTGTTCCTTTAAGGCATTAAGGAAAATTACTAGTTGATTAAGATATTGAGCTCTACCCTGTACTATTTCCTAGAGTCCTACCACCTCAATGTCTAACCTATCCAATCTCTCTAATTCATTATGAACCAAATTTTTAATTTTTAACTCTAGGGTATATTCCATTAATTGATCCACAAGAGAAAATTTTTCTATGGGTTGGTCAGGGTACAAAAAATTATGGTCCCAAGTGTCTAAATAACTACCATCATAAGAATTTTTATCAATTTCAGGTACAAAATGGTAAAATTAGACATATGGTAATCAGAGAAATCATGATGCACATACCTAGGGTCCTAAGAGGGACAATAGAATGGTGGAGAATCAAAATCATGCAAAGTCATAATTGAAAAATTAGTAATTCAGATCAAGACTTTTACACAATATCCACACAACAAAAATAGGGGACAAAGACTCAAAAACAACACACAAAACTTAAAGTAAAACAAATAAGGAAACAAACAAACACAAAAAAAAAAAACAAATAAGGAAAGACACACAAACAAGCTTTAGTCAAAAACCTCAAATTTTCTCCTAAGATTAATTAATCTAAATAATCGTCATTCCCCTGCAACGACGCCAAAAACTTGTTGCGAATATTTTATGATAATGCAATATCGCAGTGTACGGGTCAAGTTTTAGTATAGTGATTTAAGAGTCCAAGTATCGTACTCGGGAATGGGTTTCTAGATTAATTAATTACTAAGATACTAATTCCCAATTTTAGCTAAAAAAACATAAGATGGATAGCCGATTGAAAGTAAAGACAAACAATAGACTAACACATGGAGACACGAATTGATAGATTTGAGGAAAGTGATTTTACAAGTTAAAGACTTGACTACACATGCAATGAACCAAAGAGATGAATTTTTAAACAAGAAATAAAATACTCAAGAAAACCTCTCGATTCTTAGTGAGCCTCGCACATGCAATAAACTCCATAGTCTCCATATCAACCTACGACATGCACGACATTAAGCAACTTCTTTATGTGTTTCCCTAAGATTTCTAGGTCATTCTCATGCCAGATTTCTAAAGGTTTTGACAACTTTGCTCTAATTCAAGTTTTATCTCTCGAGTCCACTTAAACCAACAAATTAAGAGTTAAGAACGAATTGCCAAAAATAAGAACAAAATATGCTTCAATTCATAGTAAGAAAGTCTTAACATGTAAATCAAGCTAAACATGTAGAAAGCGTCATAGAATGTTATTACAATCTGAAAGAAAAGAAGATTAAACTTATGTGTCGTCTCCAAGCTCCCGTCTTCGATCTCGATCCCCCACGAATGCTTTGGCTCCAAAAACGCTCTCTTTTCTCTCCTTACAAAGTGTATTTCGAAAATAGGGACAAAAATCTACCAAATTCGGCTCCCTTTGCAAGAAAACATAAGGTTGTATTTATCGTGTCTCTTGATACAGCGTTGCAACGCTGTACCCTAACTGCGTGGTATATATGGCAACAGTCGGCAGTGTTGCAATGCTAGGGACAGCGTTGCAACGCTGCTACCTTAACGCGCGCGCCTCCTACCGATTTGGCGTTGCAACGCCCTCACCACGGTTCCTGGTGCTTGATCCCGTATCGAGATAGCGTTGCAAAGCTAAAGGGCAGCGTTGCAACTCTACCTGCATATGCCTTCAACGCATCTACACAGCACGTTCGGCGTTGCAACGCTATGGACAGCGTTGCAACGCCATCACTTCGGGTCTTCTAGTTTGAGATGATCCTTTTGCTTCCAATTGATCTTACGTTTAGCTCTAAAAGGTCTCATTTCGATCCCGATTGATCCAAAATGTCTCCAATTGTCTTGTTTGTGCTTTTAACCTGAAATTGAGTAATTTAAACACGTAAAAGCTCTGAAATCATTACAAAACTTGCAATAATTAAGCCTAAGGATAACACATTTTGTGTGCTATCAATGTCGTATTAGGAATGGAGTTCCTTCTTCAACATAAATTCATACCAGTTCCACTTGCGAAATGCATGGTAATAACGGGAAGTAACCCTACCGTAGTGCATGGAAAGCTGAAGCAACCTAGCGGTGCTAGAGTAATATCGACCCTACAGTTGAGGATGGGCCCAATTGATCATTGGGGAAGTATGCCCCGAGTATGTAACCACCGTAATGAGAGAAGTGGTGGTCAAGTGTATACACGCTCTAGAGAGTCGAAGGGAAAAGCAGTTCTAGTGCAAGAGCGCAAGCGAGAAGCGCGGAGGCGCAGGAATGAGGGAGTCAGTTAGAGACATGCCCCTCCTGCATTAGAAGTGACGATGACGAGACCAACAGTGTCGAGGTCAGACAGACTTGGAGCTTGGAAAAAGCAAAGACATGGTGGCACTAGGAAGACTGAAGTGTCAAAACCGCCGATCCAATTGAAGAATTCCTTTGAGGTCCTAGCTGAAGGGACTGAATCAGATGCTGACCCATATGAGAATGTGCAATAGTTCTTGCAGAAATGGAAGGAAGCCTTGGGCACAGAAGTCCGTTGGGATCAACCTGGAGACATGAAGTCTGCTGACCTAGGGCCATCATGTTCGAAGAGTGTCGGTTGATGAGGACGTCAACCATTTTAGTGTGGGAGAATGTCACGGTCATGCTTGCCCAGGGCGTGTTGCCCATGGCCGCATTGCCGTCCCCATCCTTTTTTATCATGTTTCCATGTTAGGTATTGCTTTTAGCTTTGTTGTTTCATTTCCTTGTATTTTTGTGGGCGTATGACTCCTCGCCAAAATGACGTGCAAGGGTGTCATAGCCAAATATTCTAGAATGTACTATAGGGGATGCGACTATTCATCAATTATCCCTACCAAGAGTTATACGCTAGTTAAGCGTGACTTTCATTTAATTACTTATCAGCTGTATATCAAACTTTCTAAATACTTCCAAATGTTTTCTAAATGTTTTCACAAACTTTCTCTAACCTCGTTTTAATTCTAAAACCGTTTTCTCGAGAACGGGGGTGGAGGTTGCGAGATAGGCCTCGTGGGCCACCGACAATCCGAATTTGAGTTGGCTGACTTACTCGTGAGCGAGAGTAAGAGTCGCATGGCCGCATCGAGACCCTTTGAGAAGTGCGACCGTGACACACACTATAAATCCTAAAGTTTCCTTATGAATTTTAAAAGCATGCACGACATTAAGAAACTTCTTTTGGTATTTCCCTTAGACTTCTAGGTCATTCTCATGCTAGACTTTTAAGAGTTTTGATAACTTTGCTCTAATCTAAGTTTCTTTCTCTCGAGTCCACTTAAACCAACTGTTGAGATGTATGTCCTAATCTTGTTTAGTTTGTAAATTTAACATTTGAAATCAATAAAAGTTATTTATTTTATCATTTTGTGTCTCGCAAATCTTACAAACTTTGTCCAATAAACTAAGCTCCAGGGTCATTGAATATATGAGAGAACTAAAACTTGAACGGTGTGTAGTGGACACACGGGGAGGATCATGTTCGAGTTAATGACCTGAATGGTCTACAGTATATGGATTGGGTTGGAGACCTAATCCTGAATACGTTGTGGATGCGACTCGCTTTGTATTAAGATACAAAAAAGGTGATCTGACTCGTTCATGTGGTTGACATGCGAGTGGGGGCATCATGTTCAATGAGATTGTACAAGACCAGACCATGAATTACTAGACCTACTTATGTAACATCGTTGACAGTATGGACGAATAACGTCGTAGATGACCACTAGTGACTTGACCTAAATCCTGAGCGTGTTACGGACTCCTGTTTGCGAGAGTTTGTCCTATGACTAGTACAGGTGAGGGTGGTCACAGTTACTCCAATATGCCTATCTTCTCAAGGACAGGGCCAAGTAGGGAGCTGGGAACTTAACTACGCATGATGGAATTCACTCGTTCCCACCTTTAGGGAAACTAGAGGGGTTGTTGTCACACCCTCTCCCGAACTACCTGCTACTTAGCCTGAAAGGAGGCGTGAAGCCAACAGACATTGTTTACCTCTTAACAATACATGTTGACCCTGTTCTACCTGATAAACATGCTATGCTCGCATATGGAACACTTTAATCACAACACAGCGGAAACCTTATAACTACTAAACATGCATAAGGAGAAACTCTTCTTAAGTCACTCTTGAAATCTTAAACGAGCAAGAGCATCACAACTTAAAACATAACAACCACTGTTTATACAACCACTAATGTACAAACAGCTATAACTACATAGTCCCCTCAAAATAAACTATAACACATAAGGACTAGCTATACAACACCAGCCACGTACAAAATATCAAACTTATGAAGCTTCAGCAGACTATGACAGTAACTCAGGTACCAGGAGCTCGATCTCTATCTGAAAAGTTTGAAAACATTGAAAGAATGAGCTATGAAGCTCAGCGAGTGACTATGTTTAAAATCTATAACTTGTAAAACATTTCACCTGAAAACTATGAGCATATGCATTTGTATTCAAGCGTTGAAAGTAAACGTAGAATCATAATAGACTTTCAGGAAACCAACAAGTATATCGTTAAAATCTCGTAAGGCATGTAAATGATATAAACTCTTTTTAAAAACATGTCACAATCTCGTTTGTTCTACGATGTAGTGGGGCCCGCCCAAAGACTCCCATCGTCTTTGTCGTGAGGGGCCCGCCCCAAAGACTCTCACGGCATTACCTGTTGTCACGGAGTTCACTCAACGTCGACAACAGAAATGACCTGTGTGCACACGGTACCATAAAGCCTCGGGCTCAATATCTTAGAAGAGCACATGAAAACATTTGAACATGCCTGCTTATCTTTTCTTTCATAAAACTCAAGCTTACTTAGCTTGTTCATAAAACTGGAAATCTTTAAAACATACTTGCTAGTACATGCTTGCTTGAAATCATAACATTTCCATAAATTTTGGCAACCATTGGACATATGCTCATGTATAAATTTTATAAAGACTTTTAGGGTCACAATGAACACTTGAAGCATTTCTAGGAAAACAAGAATACTCATAGACATGTGTTCAAAAATAAAACACAAGCTTTGAAACAATTCATTCTAGCAAAACTTGCATTTCTTAAAGCATATAAGCATATTTAAAGCATTTGGTTCATTTTCGAAGTTCGTTTTATCACTCACAGTGTTAAACTAGAACTTTGGCCCGCACACTCGACCTATCTCTTCTTGGCCTGTCAAACAAACCAAATTCATGTATTAGAACCTCGAGCTCATGGTTTTTAACCTTAAAACTACAAAAAAAAACACTCCAACCAATTTTCCAGCATTTCACAGATTCTCTGCCCTGTTTTCAGACAGCCATAACTTCTTCATTACTTATCCAAAAAGAATGTACTTTATACCAAACTCTCCCTTTGTGAACCCTCTAAAACTCTTATGAAGACATGTAAATGAGATCCCCAACCGTTTGGTTCAGAAATACCTCGAAAGCTACCTTCCTAAAATAGACTTCTGCTGTTTCCAGATTCGGATTTCCTGTTGCACAACAAATTTAACCTAATATTTAAAACATCTTCAAGACATTTGCTACTCACGATTTCTTCACGAAAGTTGTAGAAAATTCAATAAGCTTTCGAACCCTACCAATTAGAGCTTCTAACTCCAACTATACAGATCAGAATAACCAAAAAATCAGAGACTTCTCGGATTTTACAGCAAATTTTTGTCTTCTGCCTTCCTCTTAACAAAACAGTAACTTAACATATAAATTTGCTCAAGCTTCCTTCATGAACTTTGTTAAAAATGAGTTAGCTTTCAAGAAAACTAAACCTCAATTCTTACCTCTTCTTGTGGAGCTCGAGATGAACAAAGTATCAGAACTGGTCTGAGTTGATCTCCTTGCTGCAATATTAACTTCCTTGAGCTCTCCTCCTATCTTCTGCAACTCCAGCTCCAAAATCACGAAAAAATGGCTTCCTTCTTCTTCCTTTCTCCTTCTCCCACGAAACTTCAGCTTGGTTTGTAAAGATAGAGAAGAAAATGGAGAGAAAACCCTTTTTAAAAAGTCTTGGCGGTGGAGGACAAAACCATAAAGGTGTTTTGTCCTTTTGCCCTTTTTGCTTTTTCCTTTTTCATTTCTTTTTCCTTTTCTTTCCGTTCCTTTATCTTCTTCTTTCTTTTCTTTACAAAACAAATCTTAACATGATTTACATTTGTTTCATTTTCTTTTCTTCTTTTATCTTTTAAAGCAAACTAAACCAAAAATGGTTTAAACTTTTTCTTCCTTGTTTTCCTTTTGTCTTTCACTTCATTTCTTTTCTTTTTAAAACATGGGAAACCAAGTTTTAAACATTCATTTCTTCTTTCTTTTTGTTGTTTATTAATAAGGAAGTTCCAAAGAGATCGGGTTTACAACTTACCTCCCCTTAAGAAATTTCGTCCTCGAAATTGTGTAGTCTTTAAGTGAATATCGTCGGGTACTTCCTCCTCATTAGATCCTCTAACTCCCAGGTTGCCTCCTCCACTCCGTGATGTCTCCAACGAACCTTCACGAGTGAGATCGTCTTGTTTCTCAAAACTTGCTCTTTCTTGTCGAGGATTTGAACTGCATCCTCTACGTAACTCATGTCTTCTTTCAGCTCAACTGGTTGTGCTTGCAACACATGTGTCGGATCTGGAATATACTTCCTCAACATGGACACATGAAATACATCATGTACTCGAGATAGTTCTGCTGGCAACTCCAGTATGTAGGCTGATGGCCCAACTCGTCCCGTTACTGGATAAGGACCAATATATCTAGGGCTTAGTTTACCTTTCTTACCAAAACGAAGGACACCTCTCCACGGAGATATCTTCAAGAAAACTTGAACTCCAACCTGGAATTCTAAGTCCTTTCGTCGCTTATCTGCATAACTCTTCTAACGGTCTTGTGTTACCTTCAAATTCTCCCTGATTACCTTAATATTGTCTGTAGTAACTTGTACCAACTCAGGGTCGATTAGCTTCCGCTCTCCAACTTCATTCCAACATACAGGCGTTCTACATGGTCTTCCATACAGAGCCTCAAATGGTGCCATACCAATACTCGATCGGTAGCCATTGTTGTAAGCAAATTCCATAAGCGATAGGTGAGTATCCCAACTCCCTTTAAATTGAAGGACACATGCTCTCAACATGTCCTCTAAGGTCTGGATGGTCCTCTCTGACTGCCCATCTGTCTGAGGTTGGAACGTTGTACTAAAATTCAACTTTGTTCCCATAGCCTTCTGTAAGCTAGGCCAAAACTTAGAAGTAAATCTTGAATCTCTATCTGAAACTATGGACACTGGCACTCCGTACTGACTCACAATTTTGTCGACGTATAGCTTAGCTAGCTGATCAAGTGTAGACGTCGCTTTAATCGGTATAAATCGTGCTGTCTTAGTGAGTCTATCCACTATTACCCAAACACCATCATGCCCACTTGAAGTACGTGGTAATCCAAACAGAAAATCCATAGTGATATGCTCCCATTTCCACTCCAGCACTGGCCTCTGTCTAACTGGTTTAACCTGGTTGCAGATCAAACATCTATCAACATAATCAGCTATCTCTCGTTTCATCCCAGGCCACCAATACGTTCCCTTCAAAGTTTTGTACATCTTGGTGCTTCCTGGATGCATAGCGTAAGCTGAACTGTGAGCTTCCTCTAGAATAGCATCTTTAAGCTCACTAAAACTTGGAACACACAGTCTTCCCTGCCTCTCTAGTGCTCCGTCTGATCTCATTTTAAATTCTGCTTCTGGGCCTTGTTTGGACTTCCCAAACATTTTTTGCAACTTACTATCCTCTGGTTGTCCTCTCACAACCTCTGCTACGAGTGAAGACCTGACCTGGAACTGAGCTAAAAGACTCCCTGAACTTTCTACATTCACAACTGCCTTAAAATCCCATAGAGTACTTAAAAATGTTGCTCGAATACCACACAAGACGTCCTTAGGATGTCTTGACTTCCTACTTAATGCATCTGCTACCACATTCGCCTTACCTGGATGGTATTCTATGGTACAATCATAATCTTTAATCAGTTCTAACCATCTTCGCTGCCTCATATTTAGCTCCCTCTGATCGAAGATATATTTCAGACTCTTATGATCTGTGTAAATGTGACACCTTTCACCAAACAAGTAATGTCTCCAGATCTTCAGTGCTAAAACAACTGCTGCTTGCTCGAGATCATGGGTAGGGTAATTACATTCATGCTTTTTCAATTGTCTTGATGCATAAGCTATTACTTTTCCTTCTTGCATCAGAACACACCCTAAACCTTGTCTCGAGGCATCACAAGAAATCAAATACTCTTTTCCCAATTCATGAGAAGTGTCGAGAATAGGTGTCAGAACTAATCTCTTTTTCACTCCTCAAAACTCTGTTCACACTTGTCTGACCATTCAAACATAGCATTCTACTTTGTCAAAGCTGTTAAGGGTAATGTTATTCGTGAGAAATCCTCAACAAACCGGCTGTAGTATCCTGCCAAGCCTAGAAAACTACGTACCTATGTCGCACTAACTGGTCTCTCCCAATTGACTACAGCTTTAACTTTATTTGGATCCACACTAACACCATTTGCTGAGACAACATGCCCCAAAAACACTACCTGATTCAACCAAAACTCACATTTGGTGAATTTAGCGTACAACTGTTTATCTCGTAGTGTTTGTAGAATAATACTCAGATGTTCCTCATGGGCTTTCCTGTCAACCGAATAAACTCGTATATCATCAATCAATACTATCACAAACTGATCCAAATACTGATGGAAAATCCTGTTCATGAGGTCCATGAAAACTGTTGGCGCATTCGTCAAACCGAACGACATTACTAGAAACTCATAATGTCCCTACCTTGTTCTGAATGCTGTCTTAGGAATATCTGATTCCCTTACCTTTAACTGATGGTATCATGATCTCAAATCAATCTTAGAAAACACTGATGCTCCTCGTAACTGGTCAAAAAAGTCATCTATACGGGGTAAAGGATACTTGTTACGTATCCCCAAGGCGATACACTAGGTCTGATGTATCCCTTATCAACTAGTTCTTGTAATTGCATCTTCAGCTCTTTGAGCTCACTTGGAGCCATTCTATACGGCGCTTGTGAAATAGGTGTTGTTCCTGGTAGCAATTCAATAGTGAACTCTACCTCCCTATCAGGTGGCAACCCTGACAGATCTGCTGGAAAAACATCTAGAAATTCGTTCACAATAAGAACATTTTATGGTTTTAGCTTTTCTTCCTGCACCTCCACTACGTGTGCAAGAAACGCCGTGCAACCTTTTCTCAACAACTTCTGAGCTTTGAATGCTGAAATCAAACTCGTAGGAATAATCTTCTTTTCATCCCTGAAAACCACTTCAGCCAACCCTGGTTTTCTAAAAACAACTTCCTTTCTATGGCAATCCATGGTAGCATAATGAGTGAATAAGAAATCCATCCCTAAGATTGCATCTAACACTTGCAACTCTAGTGGAAGAAGATCCACTAACATATTGAGACCTTCTACTAAGACATCACAATTTCGCAACACTGAATTGACTAGTGAAGCATCACCAACCGGAGTGTATATAACTAACCCCTCAAATAAAGGCTCTAGCTTCCTATTCAGCTTAGTCAGGAATATACTAGAAACAAAGGAATGCGTAGCACCTGGATCTATCAAAACACGTGCAAGTACATTACAAATAGAAATCGTACCAGTAATCACATCTGGTGCATCCTCTGCTTCTTGCTGAGTCATAGCGTAGACCTTTCCCTGTTGCCTACGTCTCCCTACAACTCCTTTCCGTCTAGCACCGCTGGTGCCCTCCCCTGTAGCAACTGGAACTCTCAGCTGCTCAACTGTCTGGGACCCAACTCCCTGGTCCCTCTGTGCGACTGCTCTCAACTGTGGACAATCCCTCTTGAAATGCCCTGGCTACCCACACTGGTAACACACACCGACACCAACAAGACATTGGCCTCGATGATTCTTGCAACAATTTGCACATGGAGTTCTCCTTGCTGCACTGGCAACAGACTCCTGCATTGTCTGTGGTCTTGCTGTGGATCTCGGCGCATTGACTAGGTGCTCTTTGACTTTGCCTCGATAGGCACCACTAATATTCATCTCGCCTCGGCGTCCGCCGCCACTCGATTCTTAAAGTCCTGACGACTTGAAACATTCACCCAGGTGTGAATCTTCGCTGTTCGCGACCCCGAAAACTACTCGTCGTTGAAGGCCCTCGAGTTGGCTCCACTACTGACTGCGCCTCTGTTATACTCTACTCAACACGTAGAGCAGTCTCTACCAACAGAGAAAAATCAGTCCACCTAGCAATGACTGTAACTAGGGTACGTATCTCAGGTCGTAACCCTCTTTCAAATCTTCGACACCTATCACTCTCAGATGCCACAATTACATCAGCATACCGCGACAACTCAGTATACTTTTTCTCGTATTCAGCCACTGAAAGTGATCCTTGCTTTAATTCTAAAAATTCATCTCTCTTCGCTTCGCGGTACGTGCCAGGGTAATATTTATCTTCAAATATGCCTCTGAATGTGTGCCAATCCAGAGTACGTGCATCACTCCGTCTGGCTAAAATCGATTTTCACCATCCCTCTGCTTCCTTCTCTAGCAGGAATGTGGCTAACTTGACTTTACGCTCCTCAGGGCAGCTCATCAAGTCAAAACATTTCTCAAGCTTATTCAGCCAAACCTCGGCGTCCGCTGGATCTGTGGAACCCTCAAACACTGTGGCTCCCAATTTCTCCAGTCGTTCTATTCCATATGCCTTCTCTGGATCACTTGGCCCTGCTCTCTCTTGCATGCCTACCTCCTGTGAGGAAATGGCATGCTGCTGATCTCTGGCCTCAGTTTGGACTCTCGGGGCACTAGATCCCCTCTCGAGTTGGCCTTGGGTAGGATCCTGCGTCCCCCCTCGATCCTGCGTCGCGTGCGTGCTGCTAGTACGTGGTGGCATGACTCCTATAACATATCAACATATTAGACATGCTATTGATACTTAACTCAAATAGACAATACTAAACTTCTATTCACATTTTAGCCCTAACTGGACTTGCTCTTATCCTTACTTGAACCATACTCTACTAGTTCGATCTGAACTAACTCAATAACTTGCAATGACTTTTACTTTATTCTCAGAGCTAACTTGCATGGAACACTTTAATCACAACACAGCGGAAACCTTATAACAACTAAACATGCATAAGGAGAAACTCTTCTTAAGTCTCTCTTGAAATCTTAAACGAGCAAGAGCATCACAACTTAAAACATAACAACCACTAATGTACAAACAGCTATAACTACATAGTCCTCTCAAAATAAACTATAACACATAAGGACTAGCTATACAACACCAGCCACGTACAAAATATGAAACTTATGAAGCTTCAGCAGACTATGGCAGTAACTCAGGTACTAGGAGCTCGATCTCTACCTGAAAAGTTTGAAAACATTGAAAGAATGAGCTATGAAGCTCAGTGAGTGACTATGTTTAAAATCTATAACTTGTAAAACATTTCACCTGAAAACTATGAGCATATGCATTTGTATTCAAGCGTTGAAAGTAAACGTAGAATCATAATAGACTTTCAGGAAACCAACAAGTATATCGTTAAAATCTCGTAAGGCATGTAAATGATATAAACTCTTTTTAAAAACATGTCACAATCTACGTTTGTTCTACGATGTAGTGGGGCCCGCCCAAAGACTCACGACAGTATTTGTTGTCACGGAGTTCACTCAACGTCGACAATGAAATGACTGTGTGCACACGGTACCATAAAGCCTCGGCTCAATATCTCAGAAGATCACATGAAAACATTTGAACATGTCTGCTTATCTTTTCTTTCATAAAACTCAAGCTTACTTAGCTTGTTCATAAAACTGGAAATCTTTAAAACATACTTGCTAGTACATGCTTGCTTGAAATCATAACATTTCCATAAATTTTGGCAACCATTGGACATATGCTCATGTATAAATTTTATAAAGACTTTTAGGGTCACAATGAACACTTGAAGCATTTCTAGGAAAACAAGAATACTCATAGACATGTGTTCAAAAATAAAACACAAGCTTTGAAACAATTCATTCTAGCAAAACTTGCATTTCTTAAAGCACAAAAGCATATTTCAAGCATTTGGTTCATTTTCGAAGTTCGTTTTATCACTCACAGTGTTAAACTAGAACCTTGGCCCACACACTCGACCTATCTCCTCTTGGACTGTCAAACAAACAAAATTCATGTATTAGAACTTCGAGCTCATGGTTTTTAACCTTAAAACTACAAAAAAACACTACAACCAATTTTCCAAAGATTTCACGATTTTTACACTTTGTTTTCAGACAGCCATAACTTCTTCATTACTTATCCAAAAAGAATGTACTTTATACTAAACGCTTCCTTTTTGAACCCTCTAAAACTCTTATGGAGACATGTAAATGAGATTCCTAACAGTTTGGTTCAGAAATACCTCGAAAGCTACCTTCCTAAAACAAATTTCTGTTGTTTCCAGATTCGGATTTCCTGCTGCACAACAAATTTAACCTGATATTTAAAACATCTTATAGACATTTGCTAGTCACGATTTTTTCACGAAAGTTGTAGAAAATTCAATAAGCTTTCGAACCATACCAATTAGAGCTTCTAACTCCAAGTATACGGATAAGAATAACCAAAACATCAGAGACTTCTCGGATTCGACAACAAATTTCTGTCTTCTGCCTTCCTCTTAACAAAACAGTAACTTAACATATAAATTTGCTCAAGCTTCCTTCATGAACTTTGTTAAAAAATTAGTTAGCTTTCAAGAAAACTAAACCTCAATTCTTACCTCTTCTTGTGGAGCTCGAGATGAACAAAGTATCACAACTGGTCTGAGTTGATCTCCTTGCTGCAATATTAACATCCTTGAGTTCTCCACCTTTCTTCTGCAACTCCAGCTCCAAAATCACGAAAAAATGGCTTCCTTCTTCTTCCTTTCCCCTTCTCCCATGAAACTTCAGCTTGGTTTGTAAAGATAGAGAAGAAAATAGAGAGAAAACCCTCTTTAAAAAGTCTTGGCGGTGGAGGACAAAACCATAAAGGTGTTTTGTCCTTTTGCCCTTTTTGCTTTTTCCTTTTTCATTTCTTTTTCCTTTCCTTTTCTTTCCTTTCCTTTATCTTCTTCTTTCTTTTCTTTTCTTTACAAAACAAAACTTAACATGATTTACATTTGTTTCATTTTCTTTTCTTCTTTTATCTTTTAAAGCAAACCAAACCAAAAATGGTTTAAACTTTTTCTTCCTTGTTTTCC
The DNA here is from genome assembly GCA_036507285.1 of Trichosanthes cucumerina. Classification (NCBI taxonomy): domain Eukaryota; kingdom Viridiplantae; phylum Streptophyta; class Magnoliopsida; order Cucurbitales; family Cucurbitaceae; genus Trichosanthes; species Trichosanthes cucumerina. The sequence continues at coordinate 23,081,630 of CM071841.1, forward strand.
TTTTGTCTTTCACTTCATTTTTTTTCTTTTTAAAACATGGGAAACCAAGTTTTAAACATTCATTTCTTCTTTCTTTTTGTTGTTTGTCTCCAAGGCTTAGACAACGGGCACCCACCCTCTCACTGGAACGACAGAGGTGTTGGCTATGGTTGGACCATTACAACGTTGTTGTTCATTAGAGGAGCAGTGGGGTCTTAAGGAGCAAGAAGTAGACACGGGTATAACGGTAATTTGACCTCGCAGTGTCTACGAACAACCTGTGAAAGGTCGACTCATGGGCATTGGTTATATCAGTGGACACATCTTGTCTTACACTGACGGGAGTGCAGCTACGGACTTTAGTGGAGTGGTACCGTAGCTAATGAATGTTGATTAACCGGGTCAAAGAGTTTGACTTGTTAATCTCAGATCATTAGAGCTCGTCACTGTAGGTCCATAAGGTCCCTCGGTTGGCTCAAACTGGATTAATAGAAGGTTTACATTTTTGGTTTGAATTTGAAGTGTTCAAGTTCACTAGAAGGGTAATTATGTCATTTATATGAGATATGAATGATATATTATATAGTTTAATGGGAATGAGATTCATAATAAGCTATAGGTTAGCCTAATTGTTGAATTAGGGATAATTTGGAGAAATTAGATTGAGTGAAATTAAATTGAATGTGATTCAATTTAAAAATCCACAATAATACAAATGTGATTTGTAAAATGAGATATGAGATATCTTATTATATGTGGTTATGCAAATATGATTTGCATAACCTATGGTTGTGGTAAAATGGTAAATAGGTGGAGATTTCAACTTCACCTATCACCATTATATAAACCCTTTGCAAGAAGGGTTCATTGATCGCTTGCTCATTTTTGGAATTCTCTCCAAAAGAAGTAATAAAAATTCTCTCTCAAATCAACTCTCTCTCAAAGTCTCCTCCCTTCACCAAATCAAAGGATCCCACCATCCTCCTTCTACCTAAGGTAGAACAACCGAGTAACCAAGTGGAGGTATCTGGTTCGTTGTTCGTGTGAGGAGATCGAGATCGTTGAGAACGAGTACACGAAGAGTTCGTGATCAACGGAAGGAAAACTTGAAGACAGTCTTCAACAAGTAAGTAACTTTAACTTGATGTTTTTTCTTTCTATCTTGCATGTTTAACCTATACTATTAGATAGTTTAATTTTAAGAAATCTAGTTGCATAAGGATACCACTGAAGGGACCGAATCCCGCAGCGGAAGCGATTGTGAATCGCGTGTTCTTAATTTAGTCTAATGGATTTCAATCAAGATCAAAATTAACAAGATTAAGCATACTATAAGAGATTTGGACAACAAGTGATTACCTTTGAAGAACTCTTTCTTCAAGTGCTTCTTCTACCATGATCACGATCTCAGTAACTCGAACCCGAACGAATGAAGACACCACCACCAGATCTACTCCGTTGTTCTCTAGGTGAGGGAGGAAGGTGGGTTCCTTTAGGATGAGGTGAGGTGATCTATTAGATTGTGCTTGGAACTCTTTGCAATACAATTTGAGAGAATGCTAGGGTTTTGTCAAAAAGCCTTAACTTTGCTTAGCCTCCAAGTTGCATCTCATGCAACCATTTATAGGGAAATAGGATGGAAATTAACATCCTATCCTTCCTTCATTCTCTTATTAGTATATAGTTTATCTGTGAATCTAATTCACATTAAAACCATATATTATATCAATTATATCACATACAACTGATATAACACCTCATATATGAAATTGAACACTTCAATTCATTCCTAACTTTATACCCTCAATATTACCATGTTGAGCCAACAGAGGGACCTAATGGACCTACAGTTCATGAGCTCCAATGATGTTAGATTAACTGATCAAACTCTTTAATCCAGTTAATCAATATTCATTAACTACAAGTCACTCCACTATAGTCTTGTAGCTGCACTCTCCTCACTGTAGATTATATTGTGTCCACTGATATAGTCATTACCCATGAGTCGACCCTTCACAGGTTGTTCGTAATCATGGATGGGTCAAATTACCGTTTTACCACTGATTCTCTAATGAACAACAAGTCTATGGTCCTACCATAGACTCATACCCTCTTAGAGGACGGGGCCCCGTTGTTCAAGACCTGGAGTCAGTTCTTAAGGGAACAACCTATCTAATTCCTTAGTGTAGGAATGAGTGAATTTCATCTTGCATAGTTAAGTTCCCAGCTACCTATGAGGTTTTGTCCTTGAGAAGGTAGACTTATTGAGTCGGCTACAGGTCACTCTCACCCACACTAGTCTAAGGACAAACCCTTATAAGCAAGAGTTCTTTACTTACTTAGAATTCAGGTCGAGTCACTAATGACCATCTATAAATTATCAGTCTTATCCTGTTAACGACGTTATACTGGTTAGACTAATAATTTGCAGTCCGGTCTTGTATGAACTCTTCATACAAGATGCCCCCACTCGCATGTCAACCTCATGAATAAGTTGGATTACGTCATTTGTACTAATTACAAAGTGGGTCGCATCCAAGGTGTTACCAGAATAGGGTTTCCAACCTTATTCTTATACCATAGACCCTTTAGGTTATACTCTTGAACACAATCCAAATAGTGTCTACTACACTGATGTTCAATATACATTATAGCCTTGGAGCTTAGTTTATTAGATTTATAGAGCAAGAATATAATTTCATCAAAACAAATAACTCTTTATTTATTTGATCAAAATTACATAAGTTTAGGGTACAAATCCCAACAATCTCCCACTTGACCTAAAGCTTGTGGAGTATTAAAACATTACAATAATGTAAATACAATAAACTAGGGCATTTAAACCCTTTGTACAATATACTCCCACTTGCCCTAGCGAGGGAAGACTTGTAAACCTAGACCTTCTAGGTGATTCTCAAATATTTTAGTCGTAAGAGCCTTTGTAAAAGGATCAGCAACGTTGTGCTCTGAGGCTATCTTCGTGACGATCACGTTTCCTCTATGCACGATCTCTCGGATGAGATGATATTTCCGCTCAATATGCTTTCCCCTCTTGTGACTTCGGGGTTCCCTTGAATTTGTCACGGAACCACTATTATCACAATACACCGTAATGGGTAAACTCATATTTGGATCAACTTCCAAATTTAGCATGAAAATTTCCTTAACCAACGACCTCTTTTGCTGCTTCACAAGCCGCTATATATTCGGCCTCCATGGTGGAATCAACGATGTATCCTTGCTTGACGCTTCGCCATACTACAACTACTCCGTTAAGAGTAAATACGGACCCGGATGTAGATTTCTGAGAATCTTTATCAGGCTGAAAGTCAGAATCTGTGTATCCTGTAAGGATCAAATCCTTAGCCCCATACACAAGCATGTAGTTCCTTATTCTCCGTAGATACTTAAGGATTATTTTAACCGTTGTCCAGTGTTCAGGTCCTGGATTGGATTGTTACCTCATCGACCATTCTAAGCGCAAAAATGGATGTCTGGCCTAGTACACAACATGACGTACATCAGGCTCTCAACAACTGATGCATAAGGAATCCGTCTCATATCCTCAAGTCCTTGAGGTGTCTTAGGACATTGTTCCTTAGACAAATGAACTCCATATCTGAAAGGAAATAAGCCCTTTTTGGAGTCTTGCATCTTAAACCTCGACAACACTTTGTCTATGTAAGATGTTTGAGACAAGGCTAGTGTTTTATTCTTGCGGTTCCGGAAAATCTGAATCCCAAGAACAAACTTTGCTTCACCCAAATCTTTCATTTGGAATTGCGTAGCTAGCCAATTCTTAATGTCAGTAAGATATCCTACATCATTCCAATGAGTAGGATATCATCCACATATAGAACTAAGAATGCGACAGAACTATTGATGATTTTCTTGTAGACACAAGGTTCATCATCATTCTGGTCAAAGCCAAAAGATTTGATTGTCTCATCAAATCTTATATTTCAGGACCTAGAGGCTTGTTTCAGTCCATACATGGATCTTTTAAGCATGCAAACCTTTTGCTTTTATCCTGGTTCAATGAACCCTTTGGGTTGGTCCATGTAGATGTTCTCGTCAAGATTGCCATTCAAAAAGGTTGTCTTGACATCCATTTGCCATACCTCATAGTCATAATATGCAGAAATGGCAAGTAGGATACGGATAGTCTTAAAGGTTTCTTCATAGTCAACCCCTTCAACCTGGGTATAACCCTTTGCTACTAGTCTAGCTTTAAAGGTTTGCACCCTTCCATCTACACCATGTTTTCTCTTGTAGATCCACTTGCAACCTATAGGTTTTACCCCATCAGGTTTATCTACAAGATCCTAAAGAGAATTAAAGTACATAGACTCTATTTCTTGGTCCATGGCTATGACCCATTTGTCTTTGTCTTTGTCAACCATCGCTTGATTATAAGTCGATGGATCCTCACAGTCGTCATTTGGTATAACAACTTGGGTTTCAGATAAACCCATGTAACGATCATGTTGTGTTATAACCCTCCCACTACGTCGAGGCATACTCAACTCTTGAGTTGGACTATGTAGACTAGACAAGCTAGTATCAACAACTTTTGTTGACGTACCAGTTTTATTAGCAACCTTTGCTATTGTTCCATCTAACTCACTTAACACAACTTTACTTCTTTGTTTGTGGTCCCTTATGTGGTCCTCCTCTAAGAAAATGGCATTTGTCGACACAAAAACCTTATCTTCCTTAGGATCATAGAATAAACCACCTCTTGTTTCTTTTGGGTAGCCTATGAAAAGGCACAATTTTAAACGTGAATCCAACTTCTTTGGACTTGTCACAAGCACATGTGCTGGACAACCCCAAATTCTGAAATGACATAAACCACCTTTACGTCATTTCCAGAGTTCAAAAGATGTTTCAGAAACACTTTTTGATGGCACATTGTTCAAAATGTATCCCGCAGTCTCTACTGCGTAACCCCAAAAAGAATTAGGGAGATGAGCATAACTCATCATTAATCGAACCATGAAGGTTCTATTTCTCCTTTCCAATACACCATTTTTCTGTGGCGTACCGGGAGCCGAGAGTTGTGATGTAATTCCATGTTCAATCATATAGTTCTGGAATTTTAAATCCATGTACTCTCCACCTCGATCTGATCGAAGCGTTTTAATTGTTTTACCTAATTGATTTTCAACTTCAGTCTTGAATTCCTTGAATTTTTCAAGTGCTTCAAACTTATGTTGAATTAGGTATATGTGCCCAAATCTAGAATAATCGTCTATAAAATAGATGAAATATTCATAACCTCATCTGGATTTAACACTCATCGGACCACAAAGGTCTGAATGTATAAACTCAAGAATTTCTTTGGCTCTATAACCTTTTCCACTAAAAGGTCTTTTAGTCATTTTGCCTTCTAGGCAGGATTCATATACAGGTAAAGCATTTTCTTCTAACTCATTTAGATGTCCATTCTTTACCAATCTCTCAATCTTATTGAAGTTAATGTGACCAAATCTAAGATGCCAAAGACTAGCATTTTCTTTAGGAGAAATTTTTTGTTTCTTAGTTTGTGTGTTTGTAGTTTTAAATAATTCAGTGTTCAAAACCATTTTGACTCATTTAGACCTTAAAACATACAACCCATTTTCTAATGAATCTGAACATATTTCCACACATTTCTTTAAAATAAACACTTTATTCAAAGAAAAAGAGACAGAAATACATTGTTCTATTAGGCAAGAAATTGAAATAAGGTTTCTAGTAAACCCTGGTATCACTAATATATTGTCTAACAACATATATTTCTTTCCAAAATTAAGCTTCATCGTGCCTATTGCTACAGCTGAGATGACTTCTTCATTTTCAACCCGGAGTGTTATCTCTCCTTTTTGTAGCTGCTGCCAGGAATCAATTCCCTGAAAAGAAGAGCAAACATGATTAGTGGCGCCTGAATCAAGTATCCAAGCAGTTTTATCATTATCCACTAAACAAGCTTCTAAGCAAAGTAAATTATATTTACCTTCCTTCTTCTTTTCTACAATGTACTTCGGACAATTCCGTTTCCAATGCCCGTCTTCATTGCAGTGGAAATACTTTCCTTTGTCTGCAACTTCTTTGCCCTTCTTGCCGTTCTGGGCGTCATCTTTGTCAGCTCGTTTCCCTTTACCAACATTTTTCATGTTCTTCTTCTTTCCTTTTAGGTTTGAAGAATATGAAGCCACTGTTTTTTATCTAGAGGTCGAACCTCTATGATAACTCCTACTGGCAACATTTTCTTTACCTTTCGATCCCTGAATTTTCATAAAAAACTGAAAAGTCTGAAAATCATTCAGAAGGGAGGTAAGATTAAAAGTAAGTTTGTTCATAACAACATTACTTCTAAACTGTAGGAAACTATCTGGAAGGGTTTCCAGAATGAAGCTGACCTGGCTCGATTCATCGATGGAAGCATCATTCGACTCCGCGATGTTAAAGGGTACCATCATATCCAGGACATGATCCCGAACAGATGAACCCCTCGAGTTGAATATATTCTTGAGGGCATTGTGCCGGGCCTGTGTAGACTGTTGTCCAATCATACCCTACACTGAATCCATGATTTCCTTAGCGGTCATCATGCCCTCGTGCTTCTTGGCTAATATGTCGGACATACTTGCCAGCATATAGACCTTGGCCTTATCATTGGCCCTGATCCATCGATCATATGCATCACGAACATTTCGTGAAGCATTCGAGCCTGACACCTGAGGACACTTCTCAGTTAGCACAAACTTCATCCACTACCAATATAGTGTTGAGTTTGTTTTTCCACGTCATCATATTCTCTCTAGTTAACTTTTCCGCACCCAATTAGGAAATTATAGAGCTAGACATTTTGCTGAAAATTTACAAAATAAAACTTGTATAAGTTTCTTGCTATAACTGTCTAATCCAATCATGTTTTAGCTAATTATTAAATGATTCCTAGGTCATTTATAATTTGTAATGATACTCCAAAGGTTTAGAATGTATGACATTGAAGGGTAATCAAAACACCCTTCCTCTGGATCAAGACACTCTTGACCAAAACCTAATGCCAGAATAACTCTTATTCCTATAGGCTTTAGTTACCATTATTCGGTCAGGATACATACACCTCTTATGTACCTTGTGAGTGTGACCCTCTGTCTTTTGACCCTAGAGTCCACATCCAATAAAATCCGCCGAATGGAGGACTAGATTGAAAAATAGAATAAGGAAATCTTTAGCCCTTTCGGGTGTCTACTGTGTTCGATCCCCTATGATCAAGCCCTCCGAAGGGATTGTCTGGTCCAGGCCAAACTAGCAGGCTGACCATAGTGATCTTACGATGTAAACCGACTGAAGAGACCATAGGTTTTGTTTTCACTAAACCTGCTCCCACTCACTATAAGTACCCTCTCCATTCACCTTGATATTGACTCATACAAACACCATCCGAAGGGGGACGCTCCCGTTTGAGCCACGAGGCCAAGTATGAGTTTCACGGTGTGAACTTCCCAGAGATACGTAGGTGGAAAAATATGTATCATATTCACTTTTCCTCCCACTGGATACTTTAAGTCTATAGAAAATTTACTTAGGCTAAAAACCCGGTTGATTGTTTTACCTAAACTTATCAATATAGCCCTTATATTGATAATCAATATAACTCTTATATTGACTTTATCCTAAGTTTGCTAATATAACTCTTTATATTAAGCCTAGGATTTCTAGTTTATTAACCCCTTAATAATCTCGCTGACGCTACTATAATTTATAAACTCTCTGATTAAAATTCACTCTCAGGTAAGTTTCCAGGTGGGGGTGTTCCGTTTCCGTCAGCTTAAATACCCCAACCTAGACAGAACTTTCCTTAGACAGAGTTCCTCTTTTAATCATTGTTTATAAATTACTTGGTTCCTAATTCTAATCTAATTAGAACTAGATAACCTAAGGTCTATTAATTCCACGTTCTAAACATTTTAAAAATAATAATTACCCTTAGGTGACATGTATACTATGTTATAGTTCTTGATCATTCATCTCATGAATAATAAAACATACATAGCATAATCATCTCATGAATTATAATGCATGTCAATGTTTGTCCATAAATTAATATAACACTTTATATTAATTATTCATGGAAACTATATAATATAACACTTTATATTATAAATGATGCATGGAAATGCTTAACCTAAGGTGGGATATCTAAAATAAGAACATACATTATGCATGGCAATAATTATACAACAATTGCATAATTTAAATAGCAAAATTAGACCAATTTTGGCACTCTAAAAATAATTTAAATTAATATAATCTAATTATATTAATTAAAATTAGTAAAATTAAATATAAAACATTTTTATATTTATTATATATAAATAAAAACGTTTCTGCCCGTTACTTCTTTCCGTATGGCGTTGCAACGCTGCAGCTTGTCCTCTTCCGCCCATTGAAGCGGGTCTCAGCACCAGCGTTGCAAGGACGAAAATAGCGTTGCAACACTGTCGTCTTCTCAGCCGCGCGCCTGCCGAAGTGGCGTTGCAACGTAAATGAACAACGTTGCAACGCCATTCACATAACAACAATTCCACTTCATATTTCTTGCTCGTTTTTGCTCCGTTCTTCGCAACAACCACTTTGCCTCGATCGACACGGACTTAAAGACTCGATTTACATAATAAAATGCCCAAAACAATAGGCCCTCACATTGAACAATTCAAAGAAATTATGTAAATCTAAGTGCCAAAATTGAAAACATCTAATTTGAAAACCGTTCATTCATCACATGAAAACAGTAAATCTAACTTTTGTTCTTAATAAATCCAGAACAAAATTAAGAACACAATTGGCCTCTGATACCAATTGAAGGGATCGAATCCTGCTGCGGAAGCGATTGTGAATTGCGTGTTCTTAATTTAGTCTAATGGATTCCAATCAAGATCAAAATTAACAAGATTAAGCATACTCTCCTCACTCTAGATTATATTGTGTCCACTGATATAATCATTACCCATGAGTCGACCCTTCACATGTTGTTCGTAATCACGGCTGGGTCAAATTATCGTTTTACCCCTGTGATTACCGCTTTGTTCCTTAAGCACCACTGATTCTCTAATGAACAACAAGTCTATGGTCCTACCATAGACTCATACCCTCTTAGAGGGCGGGGCCCCGTTGTTCAAGACCTGGAGTCAGTTTTTAAGGGAACAACCTATCTAATTCCTTAGTGTAGGAATGAGTGAATTCCATCTTGCATAGTGAAGTCCCAAGCTACCTACGAGGTTCTGTCCCTGAGAAGGTAGGCTTATTGAGTCGGCTACAGGCCACTCTCACCCATACTAGTCTAAGGACAAACCTCTATAAGCAGGAGTTCTTAACTTGCTCAGAATTCAGGTCGAGTCACTAATGACCATCTATAAATTATCAGTCTTATCTTGTTAACGGCATTATACTGGTTAGACTAATGATAGCACACAAAATGTGTTATCCTTAGGCTTAATAATTGCTAGTTTTAAAATGATTTTAGGGCTTTTACATGTTTAAATCACTCAATTTCAGGTTAAGAGCTTAAACAGATTGGAGACAATTTGGATCACTCGGGATCAAAACAAGGCTATTTGGAGCTAAAATTAATACCAATTGGAAGAGAAAGGATCAATCCAAGCATGATTACCCGAGGTGATGGTGTTGCAACGCAATGCAGAGCGTTGCAACGCCATGCTTGCTGTTTGGAAGCGTTGAACACCACTACCGATAGTTGCAGCGTCGCAACGCTATCTCGATAGAAAATCACGCGTGAGAAGCCGCACAGAGGGCGTTGCAACGCTGCCTTGCAGCGTCGCAACGCCAGATCAATAAGGGGCATGCACTTAGGGTAGCGGCGTTGCCGCTCGCGCCGCCGCGGCGTACAACGCCATCGATCGCTTTTTTTATTTACCACGCGTATAGGGCATAGCGTTGCAACGTTGTCCCTAGCGTTGCAACGCTGTGCCAATCATGCCTATAAATACAACATTATGCTATTGAGCAAAGGGAGTCGAATTTGGTAGAGTTTTGCTCTAATTTTGAAATACACTTTGTGAGAAGAGAGAAGAGTGATTTTGGGAGCCAAAACATTCGTGGAGGTTCGAGATCGAAGACGGGAGCTCGGAGACGAAGGACTGACATCAACACCTAAGTTTAATTTCCTTTTCTTTCAATTTGTAATAGAGTTCTAAGACGTTTTCTACTTGTTTAGTTTGATTTTCATGTTATTTATAGTAGCTAAACATTGTAGATAGGATTTGATTTGCTTGTTATGACTTTATTACTATGTATTGAAACATGTTTTGTTCTTATTTTTGGCAATTCGTTCTTTACTTCTTAATTTGTTGGTTTAAGTGGACTCGAGAGATAAAGTTTAAATTAGAGTAATATTGTCAAAACCCTTAGAAATCTGGCATGAGAATGACTTAGAAATCTTAGGGAAACACATAAAGAAGTTGCTTAATGCCATGCATGTCGTAGGTTCATATGGAGACTATGAAGTTATTTCATGTGTGAGGCTCACTAAGAATCGAGAGATTTTCTTGAGTATTTTACTTCTTGTTTATAATTTCATCTCATTGGTTTAATGCATGTGGTAATTGAGTCATTAACTTGTATAATCACTTCCCACCATTCTATCAATTCGTGTCTCCACATGTTTGTTTGCTTGCTTGTTTTTACTTTCAAATCAATTATCCATGTTATGTTTCTTTAGCTAAAATTGAGAATTAGTACCTTAATAATTAATTAATCTAGAAACTTATTCCCGAGGACGATACTTGGACTCATAAATCACTATACTAAAACTTGACCTGTACACTGCGGTATTGCAATATTATTTTACGCAACAAGTTTTTGGCATCGTTGCCGGGGAATAGCGATTATTTAGATTAATTAATATTAGGAAAAAAATTGAAATTTTAGACTAAAGTGTGTTTGTGTATTTTTTTCCTTTATTTGTTTTGTGAGTTCCTTTATTTGTGATTATTTTAGTTTTGTATGTTTTTGAGTCTTTGTTTCCTGTTTTGGTTGTGTTGATATTGTGTTGAAGTCTTGTTGTGAAATTACTGATTTTTCAAGTATGACTTTGCATAATTTTGAGTTTCGACCATTCTATTGTCCTTCTCAGGATCTTAGTTATACGCATCATGATTTTGCTGAATACCATGTGTCTAATTTGGACCATTTTGTACCTGACATATATGAAAATTCACATGAGGGTAGTTATTTAGGCACTTGAAACCATAGTTTTTCGGACCTTAACCAACCCCTAGAAAAATCGTCTCTTATGGACCAATTCGCAGAATATACCTTAGAATTGAAATTTAAAAATTTGGTTCATTATGAATTAGAAAGGTTGGATAGGTTAGAAACTGAGGTGGTAGGACTTTGGGAAATAGTACAAGATAGAGCCCAATACCTTAACCAGTTAGTAGTTTCTCTTAAGGCCTTATAGGAACAATTTCTTATCCATACCACTCAAGAGATGCCACCTAGGAGGGTTTCTTTAGATGTTAGTGAGGATAGTTTGGGGGAGACTGAGGCACACCATGATCAGGTTAGTGAGGAGGACACTGGTAATACACTTAGTTCCATAGGGGAGATCCAAGTGATAGAGTTAGAGGCTGAGAAGTCTTCTTTTCTTTTATCCCCAGAAATTTCCTTTATTTTTTATAACCATTCGTCTTACACTCACGAGTCTTGCTTTGATTTCAGTTCTTTTATTTTGATAAACAAAAATACCAAAAATAATTTTCTATCGGGGCTCAAGAAAAACAGGATAGCCTTTTAGACTTAGAAGCCTACATCGATTCGAGCAAGAAGGGCCCGAAGAAATATGAGCAATTTTATGTGCCCTGATAAGTCACCGTCTAGCTAAAGACGTTAAAGAAAGTGCTTCTTGGGAGGCAACCCAAGTTTTGTGTTTCGTACCCTTATTTGTTTATTTCTTCTTTATTTTATTTCCTAGTTTTTATGTTTTTGATTAATTTATTTTTGAACCTTCAGGTGTATGCTCAAGGGGAGAGCCATAGACTTGCACCCTTTTGATCTTGAGATCGAGAGGACCTGTAGGAGACTCCTAAGGAAAGGAAAAGCAGAAACACGGACTATGGTTGATCAGGAGCTCATCAATAAGCCTAAACCTATCAGGGAGTATTTCCAACCTGTGTTTAATTCTGAGCAGGCTGGAATAGTTCATGCCCCTATCAATGCTAATAATTTTGAACTTAAGACATGGCTGATACAAATGGTTAAGGAAGATGCTTTCAGAGGCTTAGGCACAGAAGATCCTAACTCTAATCTTCAAAATTTCTTAGAAATCTGTGGTACATTTAAAATGAATGGTATCTCTGCTGATAGTATTCGCTTACGTCTTTTTCCTTTTTCTTTGCAGGGTAGAGCCAAAGAATGACTAGGATCTCTTCCCTCAGGCAGTATCACTTCCTGGGAGGAGTTGGCCCAAGCCTTCATGACCAAATTCTTTCCACCTGTAAAGGCTGCAAAGTTAAGGACTGAGATTGGAACATTCAGCCAGCAGGAGGGAGAGCAACTATTCGAGGCATGGGAAAGGTACAAGGACATGCTCAGGAGGTCCCCACAGCATGGCTACCCAGAATGGCTCCAGGTACAATTGTTCTATAATGGACTGGAAGGTAAGACCAGGACCATCCTGGATGCCACTGCTGGAGGGGCTTTCATGGCGAACACTGTGCCAGAAACACGTGCCCTCCTGGAGGAAGTGTCAATTGTCCGCTACCAGTGGCCTACAGAAAATTACAGATCTAAGCCAGTAGCTGGACTATATCAACTGGATGAGGTAACCTCTCTTAGTTCTCATATGGCATCTCTCACTCATGCTCTGAATAATTTTGCAGGATCACCACAAAAAGAGATGTCCTCTCAATGCTCCCAGCCCAATGGAGAATCCACTATGGAGCAATTGCACTACCTAAATAACAGAAGCAACACCTATGGAGGAAATCAGACTCAGAATAACCTCCCAACACATTACAATCAAGGTTTGAGGTATCATGAAAATTTTTCTTATGCTAACAACAAAAATGTGTTGAATCCTCCTACAGGGCATACTTCTACATCAGAGAGGAAACCATCTTTGGAAGACACATTGCACTCCTTCATAGCTGAATTCAGAAGTCGGTCCAACCAGCTGGAGAATGCAGTCACTAGTCAATCTGGTATTGTGACTAGTCATGGAGCTGCAATAAAGAATATAGAGACCCAGATTGGCCAAATGAACACATCACTCCAGGCACTACAAGCAAGGAAGGAAACACCTTGAGGGAGTACAGTCTAGCTAAAGACGTTAAATAATCGCTTCTTGGGAGGCAACCCAAGCTTTACTTACTTTTGTTTTTTCTGTCTTTAGTTTGCTTTAGTTTGTTTTTAGTTGTTCTTAAATTCTTAGTTTATTTACTAGTTGTTGTTTTGCTTTGTAGGTTGTGAAGATGCCTTTCTTCGTTGAAATCCATGCTCCCATTTTGAGGAACTCTAACACACATGCTTTGGCTATCCAAGGAACTCAGAAAGATCTCCATAACTCAAGACAGTATTGTTCACTCTTACCCTTATACATAAGTTGTGCTTATTTATGCAAACATTGGGGACAATGTTTAGTTTAAGTTTGGGGGTGGGATGTGTTTATTTGTGTGACCTCCTGAGTATGTGTTGAATTGTTGATTGATCTTTTACATAAGTATGAGTATGATAGCCTAGGATGAGATATAATTGGAAATCCTTGTGATTCTGCTGAAACCAGAGAACATGACATGAATTTGAGTTAATTTAAAAATTTTCTTGAGTTTTTCCTGCATTATTATGCACATAGCTTGTGTTCCTGTAGTTTTGAAATGCTTAGAAAAAAGTTATTAGGTTTAAAAGTTTGATGTCACCTCGAAAGGTCCGAGAACAGATTTGAGAGTTAAACTGCAGTATAGGGTGAATAACAATATGAAGTGCATGATCTGTATAATACGTGAAATAGTTTGTTTTTGTTTTTTGTTTGCTAAAGAAAAAAATCGTGAGGGCAAAAAGAGCTACCTTCACTGTGATCAGTTAGGCCACTTTTTGAGCGAGTGCTCTGGGTAAGGGTCCCTACAGTGGATGTGTAAAAAGCTAGTGTCCTTTCACAAAAAAAGAAGGAAATAGAAAAAAAAATTGAAAAAAAAAAAGAATAAGTGCTGAGTAAAGTTATTTATTTCTTGAATGTGGGGAGGCTCAAAGATTAGTAATTAAGACCAGTGTAGGGGGAAGTAGAATGGAGAGCCTAATAAAGTTGATCCGGGCTTAGTAAAAATGAAGGGAACATAGGCTAATCACACACACAAGTAGGAACACTTAGGAAAAGTTTTAAATTGCTTGCTGAAGTGTTATGTTTGAATGTTTCTTGTGAGTGCTAGATTTTCTCTTAAATTTTTTCGGCTTGAATCAAATGTATGTTTAAGAACAATCTGATGTTTAATTCTGTTTTTGCTCGAGACTAGGAAAAGTTTAAGTTTGGGGGTGTTTGATAGCACACAAAATGTGCCATCCTTATGCTTAATAATTGCTAGTTTTATAATGATTTCAAGGCTTTTACATGTTTAAATCACTCAATTTCAGGTTAAGAGTTTAAACATAGCTATTGGAGACAATTTGGATCACTCGGGATCAAAATAAGGCTATTTGGAGCTAAAACTAATACCAATTGGAAGAGAAAGGATCAATCCAAGCATGATGACTCGAGGTGATGGCGTTGCAACGCCATGCAGAGCGTTGCAACGCATGCTTGTTGTTTGGAAGCGTTGAAGACCACTGTCGAGAGCGTTGCAACGCATGCTTGCTGTTTGGAAACGTTGAAGACCACTGCCGATAGCGTTGCAACGCTTCCTTACAGCATCGCAACGCTATCTCGATAGAAAATCACTCGTGAGAAGACGTACAGAGGGCGTTGCAAGGCTGCCTTGCAGCGTTGCAACGCCAGATCGATAAGGGGCGCGGGCTTAGGGTAGTGGCGTTGCAACGCCATCGACTGTTTTCTTATTTACCACGCGTATGGGGCATAGCGTTGCAACGCTGTGCCAATCATGCCTATAAATACAACATTATGCAAGTGAGCAAAGGGAGCCGAATTTGGTAGAGTTTTGCCCTAATTTCGAAATACACTTTGTGAGAAGAGAGAAAAGAGTGATTTTGAGAGCCAAAACATTCGTGGATGTTCGAGATCGAAGACGGGAGCTCGGAGACGAAGGACTCGCATCGACACCTAAGTTTAATTTCCTTTTCTTTCAATTTGTAATAGCGTTCTAAGACGTTTTCTATTTGTTTAGTTTGATTTTCATGTGATTTAGAGTAGCTAAACATTGTAGTTAGGATTTGATTTGTTTGTTATGCCTTTATTACTATGTATTGAAGCATGTTTTGTTCTTATTTTTGGCAATTCGTTCTTTACTTCTTAATTTGTTGGTTTAAGTGGACTCGAGACATAAAGCTTAAATTAGAGTAAAATTGTCAAAACCCTTAGAAATCTGGCATGAGAATGACTTAGAAATCTTAGGGAAACACATAAAGAAGTTGCTTAATGTCATGCATGTCGTAGGTTCATATGGAGACTATGAAGTTATTGCATGTGTGAGGCTCACTAAGAATCGAGAGATTTTCTTGAGTATTTTACTTCTTGTTTATAATTTCATCTCATTGGTTTAATGCATGTGTTAATTGAGTCATTAACTTGTATAATCACTTCCCACCATTCTATCAATTTGTGTCTCCACATGTTTGTTTGCTTGCTAGTTTTTACTTTCAAATCAATTATCCATGTTATGTTTCTTTAGCTAAGATTGAGAATTAGTACCTTAGTAATTAATTAATCTAGAAACCCATTTCCGAGGACGATACTTGGACTCATAAATCACTATACTAAAACTTGACCCGTACATTGCGGTATTGCAATATTATTTTACACAACAACTTATAATTTGCAGTCCGGTCTTGTCTGAACTTTTCATACAGGATGTCCCCACTTGCATGTCAACCACATGAATGAGTTGGATTACCTCATTTGTACTAATTACAAAGTGGGTCGCATCCAAGGTGTTACCAGAATAGGGTTTCCAACCTTATTCTTATACCATAGACCCTTTAGGTTATACTCTTGATTACAATCCAAATAGTGTTTACTACACTAATGTTCAAGATGCATTATAGCCTTGGAGTTTAGTTTATTAGATTTATAGAGCAAGAATATAATTTCATCAAAACAAATAACTCTTTATTTATTTGATCAAAATTACATAAGTTTAGGGCACAAATCCCAACAACCACGACGATTCGATCGTCTTCCGCTGCGCGAGGATTCTCATTCCCTTCAATTGGTATCAGAGTCAATCGTTGGCTTCTTGTTGTGCACTTGATTTTCTTAAAATTAGGTGGGTAGATGCTTTAATTCATGTTATGGATTTTGGTTTTGTTAAATGGATGTTTTCGGTTTTGGCACTTCTATTAGATTTACATTTATGTTGATGTGATCAATGTAAAGGCTCGTGTTTTGGGAAATTTTTATGTAAATCGAGTTTGTAAGTCCGTGTCGTTCGTGGCATGAGATGATGTGAACAAATCAGAGCGGAAGCGGACGAGAAACGACGAAGAACAGCAAGAGGAGCTTGTTGTTCTGTCCACAATGTTGAGACGTTGTTCATCGGCGTCTCAACACTGCAATTGCGGGCGGAGGCTTGGCTGCAGAGCAACGTTGTAACGCTAGCCATAGCGTTGCAACCCCAAGGCGTGGAGCGCGCGGCGCGTGACGCTGGACGTTGTAGCGTTGCAACACTGCAAGCGTAGTGGACAGGTGCAACGAGCAGTTCGCGTGTACGTGGGCGGTTTTTGAAGTTGTTCAACGTGGGGCTTAACTTATTTTTTTTATTTAATTTGTAATTTTGTAAAATGTATTTATATATTCTATTTTATTTATTTTATTAATTAATATTAATATAAATGTTATATTAATGTTAATTAATTAAATAAATGCCCCTAAGGGCCAAAACCGATCTATTTTTGCTATTGAATTATTTTCTGCATGAGATGTATGATTTATTTAAATACTATGTGCATAATGTATGTCATATAGATTTAAAATCCCACCTTAGGTTAAACATTTCATCCATCATTTATATTATAAGTGTTATAATATATAGTTTGCATGATAGGTTATATTATAAGTGTTATAATATAATTAAATACATGTTTTAATTTATTTAAATATTAGTGTTATATTTTTTAGATTAAAGTATGCTCATGCATTTATTTTCATGTGATGAATATTTTTGTTATAGTCTATAGTTATTCATGTGATGAATGATCAAGCACAATAACATAGAAATGCATGTAACCTAAGTTAATTATTAGTTTTAAAGTGTTTAGAACTTGAATAATTAGACTTAGGTTTTCTAGTTCTAATAAGATTAGAATTAGGAAATCAAAATACGATATTTGACTGATGACTGATTAGTAACTCTGTCTAAGGAAGGTTTTGTCTAAGGCTGGGGTATTTAAGTTGACACTTGCATAACACCCCTACCTGGAAGCCGACCTGGGAGTGAATTCAGTCCAGAGATTCTTAGGTTATATTTATCGTAAGTGCCACTAATTAAAAGTTGATTAATTTACTCACATAGACCTAAGTTAATAATGTGATTATAAACTTAGGCTAAATACAATATAAGAGTTATATTGGTAGACGTAGGTAAATTTTAGTCGGTTTATCTAGGTCGATCCCGAATAACATAAAGTGCTGAGTGGGAGGAAATATAGTGTATAAGATACATTTAATTTTTTGACCACA
This sequence comes from Trichosanthes cucumerina, assembly GCA_036507285.1. NCBI lineage: Eukaryota > Viridiplantae > Streptophyta > Magnoliopsida > Cucurbitales > Cucurbitaceae > Trichosanthes > Trichosanthes cucumerina. The sequence continues at coordinate 23,099,463 of CM071841.1, forward strand.
AATCTCCGTTAAGTCCGCACCGTGAGATCCATACTTGGCCTCGTGGCGCAAATGGGAGCGTCCCCCTTCGGATGGTATTTGTATGGATCAATATCATAGTAGATGGAGAGAATACTTATAGTGAGTGGGAGCGGGACCTGTGAAAACGGGACCCACGGTCTCTTCTTTCGATTCACACCGTGAGACCCCTATGATCCGCCTGCTAGTTTGGCCTGGACCGGACAATTGGTATCAGATCAAAGAATTGAAGAACGAATTGCCAAAAATAATTAACAAAACATAGTTCAATACATAAGTAAATAAGTCTTAAACATGCAAATCAAATCCTAGCTACAATGTTTAGCCACTCTAAATCACAATAAGACCAAGCTAGAGTTATAGAAACGTCCTTAAAGGGTGTTACAATCTAAAAGAAAGAGAAAATAAACTTATGTGTCGATGTCGGCCCCTCGTCTCCGAGCTCCCGTCACGATCTCGAACCTCCACAAATGCTTTGGCTCCCAAGGAATGCTCTCTTTTCTCTTCTTAAAGAGTGTCTTTCGAATTTAGAGTGCAAAATCTATCAAATTCGGCTCCCTTTGCAAGATTGGCAAAGTGTTGTATTTATAGTGCAATCGACACAATGTTGCAGCATAATAAATAAGGAAAGTATCGGCAGCGTTGCAACACTGAGAGCAACGTTGCAGCACCGCTACCCTAAGCGCGTTCCTCCTTATCGAAGTAGTGTTGCGACGCTGCAAAGCAGCGTTGCAATGCTACCTGCATGGGTCTTGCAACACTCTGGAGGGCGTTGCAACGCCATCACCTCGGGTCAATTGCTTTGTTTTGCCCATTGTTCTTCCATTTGATGTTATTTTAAGTTCCAAAAAGCCCTGATTTGGTCTCGAGTGATCCAAAATGTCTCCAAATGTTCTGTTTAAACTCTTAACCTGAAATTCAATGATTAAAACACGTAAAAGCCCTAATATTATCATAAAACTAGCAATAAATAAGTCTAAGGATAGCACATTTTGTGTGCTATCAAATACCCCCAAACTTAAACTTTTGCTAGTTCCGAGAATTAAACATGAGATTGTTCTTACACATACATCTGACTCAAGCCTCAGAGATTTAGAAGGAAATTTTAGCAATCACGAGAAACAATCAAACATGGTACTTCAACAAGCAATTTAAAACATTTAATAAGTGGTCCTACGTGTGTGTGTGATTAGCCTCCTTTCCTTTCATCTCTACTAAGCCCGAACAACTTTATTAGGTTCTCCATTCAACTTGGTCATAATTACTAATCCTTGAGCATCCCCACATTCAAGAAATAAATAACTCTACTAAGCACTTAATCACTTTTTATCACTTTTTCTATTTTCTTATTTTTTTTTTCTGTAAAGACACTAGCTTTCACACATCCACTGCAGGGACCCTTACCTAGAGCACTCGCTCAATGAGTGGCCTAACTGATCACAGTGAAGGTAGCTCTTTTTGTGCTCACGATTTTTTTTTCTTTAATAAACAAACTACAACTCTTTCACATAATGCACATATTATACAGATCATGCACTTCATATTGTCATTCACCCTATCCTGCAGTTTAACCTCAAATCAGTTCTCAGACCTATCGAGGTGACATCAAATTTCTAAACCTAATAACTTTGTTCTAAGCATTTCAAAATTGCAGGAACACAGGCTATGTGCATAATAGTGTAGGATAAGCTCAAGAAAAATTTAAATTAACTCAAATTCATATCATGCTCTCAAGTTTCAGCAGAATCACAAAAATTTTCAATTAAGTCTCATCCTAGGCTATCATAACCATACTTATGCATAAGATGAATCAACAATTCAGTATATACTCAGAACAGTCACAATAGATAAACAACGTTCCACCCCCTAACTTAAACTAAACATTATCCCCAATGTTTGCACAATAAGCGCAAAGCAAGTATATGAGGGCAAAAGTGAACGATACTATCCTGCATGATGAAGATCATTATTATTTTCTGAGTTCCTTAGATAGACAAGATACGTGAGTTGAAGTTCCATTGAACGGGAGCATGGGTTTCAATGAGGGGTGGCATCAACAACAACCTAATAAAGCAAAACAAAACAAACTAATAGGTAAACAAACAACTAAAATGAAAACTCAAAAGAAATAACAAAGAGCTAAAACATAAAACTTGGGTTGCCTCCCAAGAAGCGCTTTCTTTAACGTCTTTAGCTAGACTATACTCCCTCAAGGTGTGTTCTTTAAATCGTGCAGCTCATTGTCCTTCAAATCCTTTCCTATTTCCTTTGCTACCCTGTTTAAGGAATCACTCAAAAGAATGCCAGTCCCTAAGTCAAAAGGTAAAGCATTAGTCAATTCAATCTTTAAACAGGAATTTATTTCTGATTCATCTTTTTTAGGGGTAAAATTTGAAATTTAACCTTCTCTTGATCTATATGCAGCTTTAGGGTACCCTCATACAAACTTATGTCCGCCTTACTTGTAGCCAGAAACGGTCTTCCCAAGGTAATGGGGATCTTTGCATCATCTTCCATGTCCAGGACAAGGAAGTCCACAGGGAATACAAATTTATCTACCTTTACTAAGATGTCATCCACTACTCCCTGTGGCTATGTGATAGATCTATCTGCCAGCTGCAAAGATACTGTGGTGGGTTTTACCTCCCCAAAACATAATCTTTTAAACACAGAGTAAGACATTAAATTTATACTAGCACCCAAATCAGATAAATCATTAAAACTAAAGTTGCCTATAGAATAAGGAACAATAGAACTCCCTGGGTCCTTCAACTTTTGTGGCAACTTTTGCTGTATGATGGCACTACATTCCTCAGATAGATTTATGGTTTCGTGCTCCTTCAACTTCTGCTTCTTGGGCAAGATCTGTTTCATGAACTTTGCATTGTTGGGTACCTGTTCCAATGCATCAGAAAAAGGAATACTCACATTCAGCTTTCTTAAAACATCTTAAAATTTATGAAACTACAGGTCATCATTTTTCTTTGCAACACGTTGTGGATAAGGAATAGGATTAAAATGAGAAGGGATAGAAGACTTAGTTTGTTTGTCCTTTTTGTTGTCACTAGCGGGTTGTGACTTATCCTTTACCATCTTTGGAGCCTCTTCCTTTTTAGCTTCTTCCCTTATTATGTTCCTTCCACTTCTCAATGTGATTGTTGCAGGCTTTCCTTGGATTTACCACTGTGTCACTAGGGAACTTACCTTTCTGCAATGTACGAATTGCCACACTCATCTAGCTGATCTGAGTCTCTATATTCTTCAGGGCAGCTCCATGACTTGTCACAACACCAGTTACACTGGTGACTGCATTCTCTAGCTAGTTAGACCTATTTCTGGATTCAACAATAAAGAAGTCCATTGTTTCTTCTAGAGATGACTTCCTCTCAGATGTAGAAGCATAACCTGTAGGAGGATTCAACACATTTTTATTATTAGCATAGGAAAACTTTTCATGATACATCAAACCTTGAGTGTAATGTGTTGGAATAGTATTCTGATTCTGATTTCCACCATAGGTATTGCTTCTATTGTTCAGATAATGTGTTTGCTCCATAGTAGATTCTCCGTCAAGCTGGAAGCATTGAGAGGGTACCATTGCTTGGGATGTTCCTGCAAATTTATTTAAGGCGTGAGTGAGAGATGCCATATGAGACTTAAGAGTAGTTACCTCATCCAGTTCATAAAGTCCAGCTACTGGCTTGGATTTGTCATTGTCTGTGGGCCATTGGTAGCTGGCAGTTGATACTTCCTCTAGGAGGGTCCGCGCTTCTGGCACAGTCTTGGCCATGAAAGCCCCTCCAGCAGTTGCATCAAGAATGGTCCTGGTCTGACCTGCAAGCCCATTATAGAATAATAGAATTCCCTCATTCGGGGGGTCACAGTTACTCGTCCAATATGCCTATCTTCTCAGGGACAGGACCACGTGGGAAGCTGGGAACTTGGCTACACGAGATAGAATTCCCTCATTCCTGACTTTAGGGAAACTAGAGGGGTTATTCCCATAAGTGTTGTCTCTAGGGCTTAGACAACGGGCGCCCACCCTCTCACAAGCCCGAGAAGGGTGTTGTTTATGGTTGGACGATACAACTATTGGGATTTCTGTCCTAAACTCGTAGTTTTTAATTATGTTCTAATTAATGTAATAAAGTGTTATCAATTCAATAAAGTGTTATTGTTCGTTATCTACGAGTTTGCCTTTATTTAAACCCTAAATCGAATAAACTAAACATCCAAGGCTGTTAAATGAATCTTTAACTGAATGTAATGTACATAAAAAGGATCTCGGTTTGAGATACATCCTAAAGGGTCGATAGTTAAGGGATAAGGTTTGGGTACCTTACCCTGGTTAAACTATGGATGTGGCCCACTTTGTATTTGATACAAACACTTTGATCCTAATGTGTTCGTGTAGATGACATGTGAGTTGGGATATCCTATGAAATGAGATTACATAAGACCGGACCACGAAATAGTAACCTCTAGCTGTAACTCCATTGACTAGTTAGGTTTCTATTTCACTAGGATGACCTAGGCAACTTGATCTCAATCCTGAGCAGGTTATGAACTCCTGTTCGCGAGGGATTGTCCTTTGACTAGTATGGGTGAGAGTGACCAGATTCGCCGACTCAATATGCCTATCTTTTTGGGGACAAGACCGAGTGAGCGGCTGGGAACTTAACTTAGCAAGATGGAATTCACTCCTTCCCGCCTACTAGGGTAAGTAGAGGAATGTTCCCTTAAGTGGTGTCTCCGGGACTTGAACAAAGGGCCCGACCCTCTCATTGGCCCGAGAGGGACTTCTGTTTGTTGGTAGGACCACAAACAAATTGTTCATTAGAGGAGCACTGGGTACTTAAGGCACAAGATGTAACCCGGGGTAAAACGATAATTTGACCCATCCGGTGTTACGAACATTAAATGAAGGATTGACTTGTCATTATTGGTCAATATCCATGGACACGTAAATATATCTGCGGTGAGAAGAGTGCAAATGTGGGACTTTAGTGGAGTGTTCCGCGATTAACGAATGTTGATTGGGAGGTTAATGAGATTAACAGAGCAATCTCGTATCGTTGGAGCTTCTGATCTGTAGGTCCATTAGGTCCACCTTCTAGGTCGTAAAGGGTTCTTAGATCATTTGAATTTGAAATGTTCAAATTCATTAGGGAATAAACTTAATGTATGTTGATACAATATAATATATAGTTTTGGAACTATATATTATAAATTTAATGTGAATGTGATTCATATTAAGCTATATGAGAGAATTGAATATTTGAATGAATTCAAATATTATGTTAAATGTGAATGTGATTCACATTTGAAAACTATAGGTTAAAATTTAATGTGCACTGGATGTACATGAAAACTATAGGTTAAAATTTAATGTGCACTGGATATACATATAATCTATTTGATATATAAGATATTCAAATTAATTAATTAATTATTTAATAGGTTGTATTTGTTTTTAATTAATTATTTAATTAATTAAAAGAGGGGAACGTGTAGATGACACGTTCCCCACTCACCAGTTTCTTCTCCACTCCCTATCGTTAAGTGTAGGGAGTTGGAAGAAGCAGGACCCGATGGATCTTTTCTGCAATTGGTGAATTGCTACAAGAAAAATTCTCTCTCTCTCACTAGAATTCCCAAAAAGTTCTTCCAATTGTTGGATTACCTTCCCACCAAGGTAGATAAAACTAGAACTAAGAGATATAGAAGGTGATCCAATTGGTGGTGTTCTGTAAAAACAGAGAAACTCAAGCTTCTTGGGTTGTTGTACTGATTGGAGCAAGGAGTTGCTATTGGAGAAAGTCTACAAAGGTAATTCTTCTTTCTCTCCTTTAGTTTAAATGTTGAACTTGTAGCATGTTTGTATGCATTTAATCCATGCCTAATAGGATTATAATATATGCTTGTTCTATATTTTTTATCAATGCACTGGTTTTTGTTTCGATTAAAACAATCAAGCACATTAAGATCCCAAACACGTTTCCGCTGCTCAACGAGATCAACTACGGGCTTTAGTGGAGAGTTATCGTTGTTGGGTTTGTGCCCTAAAACTCGTAGTTTGTATTTCTGTTCTAATTATTTTAATAAATTGTTATTACTTCAATAAAGTGTTATTATTCGTTATTTATGACATTGCCTTTGTTTTAACCCTAAATCCAATAAACTAAACATCAAAGCCTGTTAAATGTATCTTTAACTGAATGTAGTGTACATATAAAGGATCTCGGTTCGAGATACAACCTAAAGGGTCTATAGTAAGGGGATATGGTTTGGGTACCTTACCCTAGTAAAACTATGGATGTGGCCCACTTAGTATATGATACAAACACTGTGATCCTAACGTGTTCTTGTAGATGACATGTGAGTGGGGATATCCTATGTAATGAGATTACAAAAGACCGGGCCACGAAATAGTAACCTCTAGATGTAACTCTGTTGACTAGTTAGGTTTTTATTTCACTAGGATGAGGTAGGCAACTTGATTTCAATCCTGAGCAGAAAACGAACTCCTGTTTGCGAGTGATTGTCCTTTGCCTAGTATGGGTGAAAGTGGCCAGATTCGCCGACTCAATATGCCTACATTCTTGGGGACAAGACCAAGTGAGCAGCTAGGGACTTAGCCTAGCAAGATAGAATTCACTCCATCATGCCTACTAGTGTAAGTAGATGAATGTTCCCTTAAGTGGTGTCTCTTGGACTTGAACAAAGGGCCCGACCCTCGCATTTGCCCGAGAGGGACTTCTATTTGCTGGTACGACCAGAAACAAATTGTTCATTAGAGGAGCACTGGTACTTAAGGTACAAGATGTAACCAAGGGGTAAAACGGTAATTTGAGCCAACTGGTGTTACGAACACTCGTGAAGGATTGACTTGTTGTTATTGGTCAATATCCATGGACACAGAAATATATCTGCAGTGAGAAGAGTGCAGCTGCGGAACTTTAATGGACTGTTTCCGCAGTTAACAAATGTTGATTAGGAGGTTAATGAGATTAAATAAGTAATCTCGTATCGTTGGAGATTCTAATTTGTAGGTCCATTAGGTCCACCTTCTAGCTCGTAAAGGGTTCTTAGATCATTTGAGTTTGAAATGTTCAAAATGTATATAGATACGATATAATATATAGTTTTGGAACTATATATTATGAATTTAATGTGAATATGATTCATATTAAATTATATGAGAGAATTGAATATTTGAAAGAGTTCAAATGTTAAATTCAAATGTGAATGTGATTCATATTTGTAAATTATAGATTAAATCTTAATGGGTATGTGATGTACATTAAACTATAGGATATAGGGTAAAATGATTAAATCTGATTTAATCATTTAATTAATATTTAAATTAAATATGATTTAATTTAATATAATTAATTAATCGTTAATTAATTATTATATTAATTAATTAGGGAACGTGTCATGATGACACGTTCCCACTACTCTCCAACTCCCCCTCGATAGGGAGTGGGGAGTTACCCAATGAAGTGTCCTTCTCCTGGTGAGGAGGGCAGGGATGATCGATGGATCATTCAATTGGATTGATTTTTTAAACTAACAGAAGAATTTGCTTTTTCTCTCAATTCCGATTCTTCAATTGTTGGATCCTTCCCACCTAAGGAAGATCTAAGTGGAACTCAGAGCCTTAGGAGGTTATCATACTGGTAGTGTCTTGCTTGAGAAAACAGAGAAGCTCGTGTCTTGTTGTGTTGCAGTACGATTGGCAAGGAGTTGTAGAATTCAAACTATAAAGGTAACCACCATATTACTTTTAGTTTAATTGTTAAACATACTATGTTTGCATGATTTACCTCCATTTCTAATTAGATTAGAATGCATGTTTATTCTGTTTTTCATTAATGTATTGGTTTTTGCTTTTCAACAAAAATAAGCTTGCAATTACGATTGCAAACTCATTTTCGCTGCTCAAGGGGATTAGATCTCCATCAATTGGTATCAGAGCAATGCTTGATTTGTTTACGTTGAAACAAAATTGCATTGATTTGGTGGGAATTGCATTTGGTTTGCTGTAAAACTGTTTAGGAGTATTTGACCTTAGTTTTTCCATTAATTTGATCAATTTTATTGTAAAGGCCCCTGTATTTTTGGGCAATTAAGTGCATTATCGAGTCTGTAATCGAGTTAAGAGTCGTTCCAGACCAATTTCGTGCAATTCGGTTGAGTGTCGATGGAGAAATTGAAGTTCAAAGTTGTTGTGTTCGAAGGAGAAAGCTTCTGCCGAAGCAACAGCGTTGTAACGCTGAGGAACGACGTCGCAACGCCAGACCTCCCTATCGATGCAGGAGCTCCAAGGGTCAGCAGCGTTGCAACGCTACCCCGATAACAGGCGCGCGCAGACAAAGTCAGCGTTGCAACGCCGTAGTGCCATTTCAGAAGCTGCAGACCAGTTTAGGCGGCTTGGTTGGTTTTCGGTCCAGTTCGAGCGGTTCAAGCCCGGTTCAAGGGGTTTTGGACCAGTTTATGTAATAAAATTATAGTAATTTTATTATTTTTCACTTTATGGGTCAAATTATTCCGGTTTTACAGCTGTATTTCTTTATGAATGTCATTTAGAATTTTTTTCCACCTTAGGATAAACATGTTCATGCATTTTATTTGTATAAATGTTATATAAATATGATAGAAATGCATGATTTAATTCATTTTTCATATGCATTTATTTATAATTGTTATAATTCAATAAATGTGGAAAATAAGTTGCATGGAGCATGAAATTACTTAGTTTAAAATAAATGTTATTTTATTTAAGTAATTTAATTATTCAATTAGTTGAATAACTTTATTTTATAATTCCAATTTGAAAAATAATTGTTGGATTTCGAATATAGTTCTTTGTCATAGGTTAATTATTAAAATTTTTAAGTGTTATAAATTAAAGGGGTTTTAGAAACCATAACCTATAATAAAGAAATGCATGCAAACATAGGAACTTGGGTAAAATTAAATTTGTTTAAAATTGTTTAAAATTAATTTAGACCTAAGTTTTAATTTCTAATAGGATTAGAAGTTAGTCTTGCATAGTATTTTAAATAGTGTGTGGCGTCAATAGGGCGTCCCGCTACGGTAAGTGTTTGCATGGTTCAATACCAACGTGAATGAAGGAAGTATCCATAGTAAATGGGAGCAGGACGCGTGTCAACGTATCCTACGGTCTCCTGTATTAGGTCGCACCGTGAGATTTCTATAGTCCGCCTACTAGGTTGTCCTGGAACAGCCAAATCCTACGGAGGGTCTGACTATAGGGATCAGAACACTGCGAACTCTAGAAACGGATAGGGTCTCTTAGGTAATTTGCCAATTGTTGTCTTTCTTAATAGTAGCCTTTTGGCTCGGACCTATTGCATCTGAAAATGGTAGGGTCACATTTACGGGATGAGTTAGGCTAGTTAACAAGTCCTTGACAAAAAAACGGCAGCTAAGGATCATTGGGACATGAGATGTTCTGGTAGTGAGAATTGGCTGAGAAAGTCTCAATTCGAGGGAGGAATGACTGACCGCCCGACGGAGGCTTTTGTTCTAAACCCTTTAAATATCGTTGCAAAATTAAATGTTTAATTTAAACACTTGGTTTAGTTTAAACACTAGGGTTCTTTAATAATTTTGCAAAATTTGATTGGTTTTATAATGGGTTAAAGACATATCTAATTATGACTATTTTGGATTTTCAGCATGTTGTCCTTGTATATAGCCTTACTTAAAAGAGAACGTTTAACTGGTGAAAACTTTACTACGTGGGAGTCCAACTTGGATGCGATTCTTGTTGTTGATGACCTTCGGTTCGTACTGACTGAGGAATGTCCTCATATCCCTGCTCAAAACACAAATTAATCTATAAAGGATGTGTTTGATCGCTGGTCCAAGGCCAAGGCCTATATCTTGGCTGGCATATCTGATGTTTTAGCCAGGAAGTTGGAGGGCTGCAGAATTTGTCTGGACAACCGTCTGAACAAATTCGACAAGAATCCCTCAAGTACGTTTATAACGCGCGCATGAAGGAGGGAACTTCAGTGAGAGAACATGTTCGCGAACTTATAGTTCACTTCAACGTGGCCGAAATGAACGGAGCGGTCTTAGATGAACAAAGTCAGGTATTCTTCATCCTGGAATCTCTTCCGAAGAATTTCCTTCCATTCCGTAGCAATGCGGAGATGAACGAAAAGGAGTATAACCTGACTTCCCTCCTAAATGAACTGCAGACTTACCAGTCTCTTATGGATAATAAGGGACAGGTTGATGGAAAGGTAAATCAGTTTGCCCATTCCAAAAGGTTCCAGATGGGTTCATCCTCTAGAACCAAGCCCTGCGGTTCTTCTTCTGGAATTAGGAAGACTCGAAAGAAGAGGAAAGGAGGAAAAGGGAAAGCTTCTCCCACTGAAGAAAGGTAAATTAGATTTACTTGTTCTTGAAACTTCCTTAGTGGAAAATGATGATTTTACCTGGATACTTGATTCAGGAGCCACTAATCACGTTTGCTCTTCGTTTCAGGAAAATTGTTCCTTCAAGGAGCTCGAAGAGAGTGAGATGATTCTCAAGGTCGAAATGGGAGACGTCGTCTCAGCTCGTGAAGTGGGAGATGCCAAGCTGGTTTCTAGAGATGGATTTTTTTTTATAGAAAATCTGTATATAGTTCCTAAAATTAAGAGGAATTTAATTTCTATCTCTTGTTTAATTAAACTTGGCTACTGTATTATCTTTTCATTTAATGAAGCATCATTTTAAAGAAAGGTGTCAATATTTGTTGAGCTAAGTTAGAAAATGGCTTGTATGTGCTTAAACCGAATAGAACTAAAGCAATTTTGAATCATGAGTTGTTTAAAACTGCTAATACTCAAAGTAAAAGGCAAAGAATTTTTCAAAATAATACCTATCTATGGCATCTTAGACTTGGTCATATAAATCTCAATCGGATTGAGAGATTATCTAAGAATGGACTTCTAAACAAGATAGAAGATGATTCTTTACCTCCTTGCGAATCCTGCTTGGACGGTAAAATGACTAAGCAACCTTTTACTGGAAAAGGTTATAGAGCCATAGAGCCCTTAGAACTTATACATTCGGATCTTTGTGGTCCGGTGAATGTTAAAACTCGAGGAGGATACGAATATTTCATCTCTTTCATAGATGATTATTCGAGGTATGGTTATCTATACCTAATGCATCACAAGTCTGAGGCTCTTGAAAAGTTCAAAGAGTATAAGGCTGAAGGAGAGAAGACATTAGGGAAAACCATTAAAACAGTTCGATCCGATCGCGGTGAAGAGTATATGGATTTGAGATTCCAGGACTATATGTTAGAACATGGAATTAAATCTCAACTCTCCTCACCTAATACACCACAGCAAAATGGTGTGTCAGAAAGGAGAAATAGAACCTTGTTGGACATGGTTTGTTCTATGATGAGCTATGCTCAATTTCCTGCCTCGTTTTGGGGATATGTAGTAGAGACTGCAGTTCAAATCTTGAACACTGTTCCATCAAAGGGGTGTAAACCTAGTTTACAACACTTCAGGATTTGGGGTTGTCTGGCACACCTGCTAGTGACAAAACCAAAGAAACTGGAACCTCGTTCAAGATTATTGCAATTTGTTGGCTATCCCAAAGAAACGAGAGGTGGTTTTTTCTACGACCCACAAGAAAACAAGGTGATTGTATTGACAAACGCCACTTTCTTGGAGGAAGATCACATGAGGAACCACACACCGCGTAGTAAATTAGTGTTAAATGAAGCTACAGATGAACCAACAAGAGTTTTTGATCATGATGGACCTTCATCAAGAGTTGATGGAGAAGCCAACACCTCAAGTCAGTCTCGTCCTTCTCAATCGTTGGGAATGCCTCGATGCGGTGGGAGGGTTGTTTCCCAACCTGACCGCTACTTGAGTTTAGCTGAAACTCAAGTCGTCATACATGATGATGGCATAGAAGATCCATTGTCTTATAAACAGGTAATGAATGACGTAGACAAGGACCAATGGATCAAAGCCATGAACCTTCAAATGGAATCAATGGACTTCAATTCAGTATGGAAACTCGTAGACCGACCTGAAGGGGTTAGACCCATAGGGTGTAAATGGATTTATAAGAGAAAGAGAGATGCAGCCGGAAAGGTACAAACCTTTAAGGCTAGACTTGTAGCAAAGGGTTTTACCGAAAGGGAAAGAGTTGATTATGAAGAAACCTTTTCCCCTGTTGCTATGCTGAAGTCTATAAGGATACTTTTTCCCATAGCCGCGTTTTATGATTATGAAATCTGGCAAATGGACGTCAAGACTGCCTTTTTGAATGGTAATCTTGACGAGAGCATCTATATGTCTCAGCCCGAAGGGTTCATAACCCAAGGTCAGGAGCAAAACGTTTGCAAGCTCAATCAATCCATTTATGGGTTGAAACAAGCATCCAGATCTTGGAATATAAGATTTGATACTGCGATCAAGTCTTATGGCTTTGACCAAAACGTTGATGAGCCTTGTGTTTACAAGAGGATCATTAACCACAAAGTAGCCTTCTTAGTGCTTTATGTGGATGATATCTTACTCATTGGGAATGATGTAGGATACCTTACTGACATAAAGAATTAGTTGGCGACCCAATTCCAAATGAAAGATTTGGGAGAGGCGCAATATGTTCTTGGGATTCAGATCTTCCAGAATCGCAAAAACAAATCGCTAGTTCTGTCTCAAGCCTCTAATATCGACAAAATGTTGTCCCGATATTCGATGCAGAATTCCAAGAGGGGCTTATTACCCTTTAGGCATGAAGTTCATCTGTCTAAGGAACAGTGTCCTAAGACACCTCAAGAAGTTGAGGATATGAGACGCATTCCCTATGCCTCTGCAGTAGGTAGCTTAATGTATGTCATGTTGTGCACGAGGCCAGACATTTGCTATGCAGTGAGAATAATCAATAGGTACCAATCCAATCCAAGGTTAGACCATTGGACAGTAGTTAAAAATATCCTCAAGTATCTTAGGAGAACGAGGGACTATACGCTTGTGTATGGGACTAAGGATTTGAACCTTAATGGATACACTGATTCTGATTTTCTGACCGATAAAGATTCTTGGAAATCTACATCGGATCAGTTTTCACCCTTAACGGGGGAGCTATAGTATGGTGAACCATCAAGCAAGGATGCATCGCTGACTCCACGATGGAGGCTGAGTATGTCGCTGCTTGTGAAGCAGCTAATGAAATTTCTTACTGATTTGAAAGTTGTTCCAAATATGGATTTTTCCATCACCTTATACTGTGACAATAGGGGTGCGGTAGCCGATTCGAAAGAACCTCGCAGCCATAAGCGAGGCAAGCACATCGAGAGGAAGTATCACCTGATACGAGAAATAGTGCAACGAGGAGATGTGACAGTCAAGAAGATCGCTTCGGAGCACAATATTGCTGATCCATTTACAAAGACTCTCACGGCTAAAGTGCTCGGGGGTCATCTGAAGAGTCTAGGCCTACGAGACATGTACATAGGCTAATCTAGGGCAAGTGGGAGATATGTATTGGGGTATATGGATGCCCTACTTTATTGTATTTCTATCTCTGTAACCACTGTTTTAGATTATGATGTACCCCACTAGAGTTTTAGTTCAAGTGGGAGTTTGTTGGGGTTTGTGCCCTAAAACTCGTAGTTTGTATTTCTGTTCCAATTATAGTAATAAATTGTTATTACTTCAATAAAGTGTTATTATTCGTTATTTACGACATTGCCTTTGTTTTAACCCTAAATCCAATAAACTAAATATCCAAGGCTGTTAAATGTATCTTTAACTGAATGTAGTGTACATATAAAGGATCTCGGTTCGAGATACAACCTAAAGGGTCTATAGTAAGGGGATAAAGTTTGGGTACCTTACCCTAGTAAAACTATGGATGTGGCCCACTATGTATATGATACAAACACTGTGATCCTAACGTGTTCGTGTAGATGACATGTGAGTGGGGATATCATATGTAATGAGATTACATAAGACCAAACCACGAAATAGTAACCTCTCGATGGAACTCCATTGACTAGTTAGATTCCTATTTCACTAGGATGACCTAGGCAACTTGATCTCAATCCTAACCAGGTTACGAACTCCTGTTTACGAGTGATTGTCCTTTGACTAGTATGGGTGAAAGTGGCCAGATTCGCCGACTCAATATGCCTACCTTCTTGGGGACAAGACCGAGTGAGCAGCTGGGGACTTAGCCTAGCAAAATGAAATTCACTTCTTCCTGCCTACTAGGGTAAGTAGATGAATGTTCCCTTAAGTGGTGTCTCCGAGACTTGAACAAAGGGTTCGACCCTCTCATTGGCCTGAGAGGTACTTTTATTTGTTGGTAGGACCACAAACAAATTTTTCATTAGAAGAGCACTGGTACTTAAGGTACAAGATGTAACCCAGGGGTAAAATGGTAATTTGACCCAGCTGGTGTTACGAACATTCGTGAAGGATTGACTTGCTGTTATTGGTCAATATCCGTGGACACGAGAAAATATATATGCAGTGAGAAGAGTGTAGTCATGGACTTTAGTGGAGTGTTCCCGCAGATAACGAATATTGGTTAGGAGGTTAATGAGATTAACCGAGTAATCTCGTATCGTTGGAGGTTCTAATATGTAGGTCCATTAGGTCCACCTTCTAGCTCGTAAAGGGTTCTTAGATCATTTGAGTTTGAAATGTTCAAATTTATTACGGAATAAATTTAATACGATATAATATATAGTTTTTGAACTATATATTATGAATTTAATGTGAATATGATTCATATTAAATTATATGAGAGAATTAAATATTTGAAAGAGTTCAAATGTTAAATTCAAATGTGAATGTGATTCCTATTTGTAAACTATAGGTTAAATCTTAATGTGCATGAGATGCACATTATACTATAGGATATAGGGTAAAACGATTAAATGTGATTTAATCATTTAATTAATATTTGAATTAAATGTGATTTAATTTAATATAATTAATTAATCGTTAATTAATTATTATATTAATTAATTAGGGAACGTATCATGATGACACGTTCCCACTACTCTCCAACTCTCGTTCGATAGGGAGTGGGGAGTTACCCACTGAAGTGTCCTTCTCCTTGTGAGAAGGGCAGGGATGATCGATGGATCATTCAATTGGATTGATTTTTGAAACTAATAGAAGAATTCGCTTTTTCTCTCAATCCCAATTCTCCAATTGTTGGATCCTTCCCACATAAGGAAGATCTAAGTGCAACTCAGAGCCTTATGAGGTTTTCTTACTGGTAGTGTCTTGCTTGAGAAAATAGAGAAGTTCATGTCTTGCTCTGTTGCAGTACGATTGGCAAGGAGTTGCAGAATTGAAACTACAAAGGTAACCTCCATCTTCCTTTTAGTTTAATTGGTAAACATAGTATGTTTGCATGATTTACCTCCATGTCTAATTAGATTAGAAATGCATGTTTATTATGTTTTTCATCAATGTATTGGTTTTTTCTTTTGAACCAAAATGAGCTTGCAATTACGATTCCAAACTCGTTTCCGCTGCTCAAGGGGATTAGATCTCCATAAGTCGTAGCTAATGAGTGTTGATTAACCGGGTCAAGGAGTTTGACATGTTATTCTCGAATCATTGGAGCTCATCAACTGTAAGTCCATTAGGTCCTTCAGTTGGCTCAAACTAGATACATAGAGGGTTTACATGAGATATGAATGATATAATATATAGCTTAATGTGAATGAGATTCATAATAAACTATAGGTTAGCCTAATTGTTGAATTATGGCTAACTAGGAGAAATTAGATTGAGAGATATTAAATTGGATGTGATTCAATTTAATAAATCCACAATTATACAAATGTGATTTGTAAAATGAGATATGAGATATCTTATAATATGTGGTTATGCAAATATGATTTGCATAACCTATGGTTGTGGCAAAATGGTAAATAGGTGGAGATTTCAACTCCACCTATCACCATTATATAAACTCCTTTGCAAGACGGAGTTGTAAGATTGATTGCTCATTTTTTGGATTTCTCACCAAAAGCAATTCTAAAACTCTCTCAACTTTCCTCTCTCAATTTCTCTCCTCCCTTATACCAAAGGAATCCTACCACTCTCCTTCAACCTGAGGAGAACAACTGAGAAGGCTTATCGGAGGTGTCCGATTGTTCGAGGTTCGGTGAGATCGTGATCGTTGAGATCGAGAACGCGAAGTGTTCATGACCGGAGAAGGAATCGTGAGGAACTGTTCTTCAACAAGTAAGTATTACTTCTTACTGATTTTCCTTCTTAATTGCAAGTTTAATCTAATTTCTATAGGATACAAATGATTTTGAGAAAATGTTTTCATAACGAAACTACGACGATTCAATTATTTTTTTCGCTGCGGGAGTTTTATTCCTTTCAATAGCTGCTCTCCATCATGCTGCTTGAAAGTTCCTATCTCAGTCCTTAATTTTGCAACCTTCACAGGTGGAAAGAATTTGGTCATGAATGCTTGAGCTAACTCCTCCCAAGAAGTGATACTTCCTGCTGGGAGTGATCCTAGTCATTCCTTAACCCTACCCTACAAAGAAAAAGAAAAAAGACGTAAGCGAATATTATTAGTAGAAATCTCATTTAATTTGACTGTACCACAAATTTCTAAAAACTTTTGTAGGTGAGAATTAGGGTCCTATGTGGCAAGTCCTCTAAAGGCGGTTTCCCTAACCATCTAGATAAGCCCAATTTTTAGTTCAAAATTATTAGCATTTATAGGGGCACGGACAATTCTAGCCTGCTCAGAATTAAACACAGGTTGGAAATACACCCTGATGGGTTTAGGGTTGTTGACTAGCTCCTGATCTGCCATAGTCTGAATTTCAAATTCTTTGACCCGGTTAATCAACATTCATTAACTATAGGGGCACTTCACTATAGCCTTGTAGTCGCACTCTCCTCACTGTAGGACAAGTTGTGTCCACCGATATAACCAATGCCCGTCAGTCGATCCTTCACAAGTTGTACGTAGTCACAGCTGGTTCAAATTATCGTTTTACCACTGTGTCTACCTCTTGCTCCTTAAGTCCCACTGCTCCTCTAATGAACAACTTTTTTGCATGGTCCAACCATAAACAGCATCCCTTTGGGGCCAGTGAGAGGGTGAGGTCCCGTTATTCAAGCCCTGGAGACAACACTGAAGGGAACAACCCCTCTAGTTTTCCTAGCTCGGGAACGAGTGAATTTCTTCTGAAGGGATGTAATCTCGATGCGGAAGTGATTGATCGCCTTTGATCTTGATTATGTTTACATACAAATTACCAAAAACAGAAAACTATAGGCTAAGTCTAACTATGAAAGCACAATAGATTAGGGATTACCTATGAAGACACAATTCTTCTCGTAATCTACTTGTCATCTATTAACTCCACGTTATCAACGATCGAACACCTCTAATGAGTCTTCTGTTTTCTAGGATAGGGAGAGAAGTGGGAACTCCTTTTTGGAAGAGGGATTTTGTGGAGAGAATTTGAGAGAGAAAATCTTTTTGCTAGACTGAAAAATTTGCCAAATGACTTAAGTGCTCAATTTTGCCTACAAAAGGATGCTTATATAGCCAATGTGGGTGGAGACAAATTCTCCACCCTGCCACTATTTCCACTAATTATGCATTATGCAAAAAATAATTTGCATAATTGCATAATATAAGGTATCACATATCTTATTATGTAAATCATATTTACATAAAAGGAGAAATTAAATTAAATCATACTCAATTTACATATCTCTCAAATCAATTCATCTAATTATGCCTTAATTTCATAATTAAGCTATAATATGGTTTATTATGAATCATATTCGCATTAAACTATATTCTATATCCATTACATCATATATAATTTATATAATTCCCTAAATTGAACTTGAATACTTCAAATTCATTCCAAAACTTTATACCCTCATTATTTCCATGTTGAGCCAACCGAGGGACCTAATGGATCTACAGATCATGAGCTCCAACGATACGAGATTAACTAATCAAACTCTTTGACTCCGTTAATCAACATTCGTTAACTACGAGTCATTCCATTAAAGACTCGTAGTTGCACTCTCCTCACTGTAGGACAAATTGTGTCTATTAATGTAACCAATGCCTGTGAGTCAACTCTTCAAAGGTTGTTCGTAGTCACAGCTGGGTCAATTTACCGTTTTACCCCTGTGACTACTTCTTTCTCCTTAAGCACCAGTAGTCCTCTAATGAACAACAAGTTTATGGTCCAACCATAAACAATGTCCCTCTCAGGCCAACGAGAGGGAGGGTTCTGATGCGAAAATATCGGGTGCCCTAAACTAATGTAAATTAGAATAAGACTCCGACACTTCTACGACGTGCAAGTATACACGGTCGAGAGCAGCAAGTAATAAGTTAAAGTATCGATCCCACGAGGACTAGCTAGACCTAAATGAATGAGTGTCCTAGAAAATTTTCCTTATTTTAGTGCAATGCATGAGTGTGCAAATTACTGTTGTAAATAAATAAATTGATGTGATAAGTGAGCAAAGACAAGAGTGGACTGAAGAAAATAACTAAATTTAAATGTGGGGAGAGGAGAATGCAAACAAGAGTGGAGATGCAAGAGATGATATTTTTAATGGAAAATAGGCTCGAGTTAGGTTAGAGTTTTCATGTTCAATTAAAATGAAAATTTGAGTGATGCCTTGAATATACCTACACATGTATTCAAATGAATTTCTTTCAAAATCACTAAGTTTTAAAACCTACAACTTCTCAATTGAGATCTAAATTATGCTCATGATTTTAGGTTCTAGGTGGGTTAATTATCTCTAATCAACTCAAGAATCCTAGAATTAAATTTTAGTTTTCTAATCCTAGAGTGTTAAAGATAAGTCACACTCCAAAACTCGCATGACTACAATTTTATGATCATTCCTTTGTATTTATTATATTTTTTAAAAAAATACATATGTACATTATTCCCCTCCATTTCCATAAAACTCACTACTTAGGGCTAGATTTTTTTTATTTTTTTATTTTTTACTTTCTTTCTTTCTTTTGTTTGTTTTTTTTATTTTTATTTATTTTTTGACTATCCCGTAGTTCTTAGAATGACACACGTGGTTAGCGCAACACACCTAAGCAATGGGACTCTCCCGTAGTTCTTAGAATGACACACGTTGTTAGCGTAACACACCTAAGCAATGGGTACATGCTTCTCGCTTGATACCTTCGCTCCAAGGCCAGCATGGTTAGTACCCAGACCCCCTGACATCGAGCACCAAGTTACCTGAACTGACTCTAAATAACGAAATAAATAGCATATTTTTGGTCTAGCCCAATGAAGTTTTAGGGAATGAAAGGTTTCCACCCTCTTTCTCTCTTTCTCTTTTTTTTTTACTTTTTTCCTTAAAAAAGCGAAGAATTTACCTTTGCCCCCGAACTTCGAGTACTCAATGTCCTCATTGAGGTAGGGATATCGAGTAGCTCCCCCAAACTTGAAATGATCACAAATTTGGAGTTTACTAATTTTGGAGCGCTCTAAAAAAAATGTATGGGTTACCTAACTTTTCATGGCTTCTAGCTTTCGAACATTTTGGCCTAGGAGTTGAATTCTAACTAGTTTGATTGACACACTAACCATAAGCGCACTAAAGAACCTTAATGGCAAGCTTAATCTCGAGAAACACAAAACACGATAGCACACTCTTGCCTCAAACACAAACAACAACTCTTATTTTCATTAAATCTAAGATTTGGCCTTAACTTTTAATTTTCAAGGAGATACATATCAAGTTTCTACAAAAGACAGCACAATTTTTACTATAAAAACACATGCAGAAACTTAATTTTTTATACAAGGGACAACAACAATCTTTCTTATTTTTACTTGCTTAAACATAATGAATTAATTACCTACATCATGCATATAATAGACCATGAAAACAAACAACTAAACATGGAATCCTGTAGTCAAAATAGATCATTTTGAAGTCCTAAAGCAAGTAAATAACTTCATAAACACAAATGCATCCAACACCCTATAAACGCTAACAGCAAACAGTCTCATCAACAGAAAACTTTTCAATTAAGTTCAAAATCAAATACATAACAACACATCTCCCCCTCATGCTTAAAGCATATATTGCCCTCAATGTATAAATTATTCACTTAAGCATGTTAAGGACAACTAATAAAGATGGAAGGGAGAACAATACTGCCATGAATCGAGGAGACCTCCACTAAAGCGCATACTAAACCCCAATGGAGCTGCAAAATAGGCAAGGGTTATTTATTTAACTAAAACAAAAAAATAAAAAAAAACAACTAAAAACGAAATAAAAGAAATAATCTTTGGGTTTCCTCCTAAGAAGCGTTTGTTTAACGTCATTAACTTAACGGAGTACATATGGGCTTGTAAAGGTACGTAAAAATTCTTCCATTTCTTCGGGCCTCTCTTTCTCAAATCAACAAAACAAATTAATGCTAGCAAGAATACTAGTTTCTCGTGAGAGCCCGAAACAGATATATTTTTTTTATTTTTCATATAATAAAAGAAAAGAAGGAAAAACAACAAAGTAAACATTTTTTGATTTTTTATCTGGTAAAAGAAAAGATGGGAAAAAAGGAAAATAAACAGCCTCACACAAAGACACTGACTCGCGAGAATAGAAAGAAAAACACTCACCAATAAGAGAAAAATCAGAAGATACAACTGTCATAGACTCAAAAGCCTCAAACTCTACCTCCTGGCCTAACTCAACAAGCTCAACTTCTTCCACACTCTCACTAACTCTATCCTGGTGTGTGCTAAGAGGTCTTAGTTCTTTTACATCTAAAGCACAATCCTCTAACTGCCCATACTCAGAAACATTTGAAGAACTAGGATCCTGAAGGTCTATCAGCGGGTCAGCGATCAAGTGACTCAACGAACTATCTACGGGTGTGGGTCTTCCTTCACTATCTTCCCTAGGGTGCTCAACCTCACACGAGTCTAAATACATTTATTTTTTAAGGCAGGCAAGTGTATCCGTTAGGCGTTGAATTCACTCCCCTATTTGGCTATTCCTCTCATCTATTTGAGTATTGCTCTCTTCTGTGGTTCTCATATATTCTAATAACAACATTTTAAGGGAATATACGTCTTCTATCTGGGATTCTTGAATATAGGAAGGATATGGCTCAAAATCACTAGGATATGGTTCATAGGCCCAATTGCTCTGATTATTATCATACATAGGATGCCCATAACTCATAAGGTTGGTATGATAGTAATTAGGCATTTGGTAGCCATAAGATCCATACCTCTCACTAGAAGACTCTAAACTGACAAAGCGATGATCATAAGAAAAAGAATTATACTATGTTTGCTCATTGGGCACCGAAGACCACCCAAAGTTATCATAAGCCATAATAAGGTAATGAATCAATTATAACAGACTCAACAAACACAAGATGCACCAACACAACCAGTAACAATAACCAAGACCAAATAAAGATAAAAACACTAAAAAAAGACAACAAGACACACCCAACAAGAAACAAGGATAAAATGCTAAAATCAACTCATACAAGATAAGAATCAAAACAAGTCCCCGACAACGATACCAAGAACTTGGTGTGAAAATATCGGGTGCCCTAAACTAATGTAAATTAGAATAAGACTCCGACACTTCTACGACGTGCAAGAATACACGGTCGAGAGCAGCAAGTGATAAGTTAAAGTATCGATCCCATGAGGACTAGCTAGACCTAAATGAATGAGTGTCCTAGGAAATTTTCCTTATTTTACTGCAATGCATGAGTGTGCAAATTACTGTTGTAAATAAATAAATTGATGTGATAAGTGAGCAAAGACAAGACTAGACTCAAGAAAATAACTAAATTTAAATGCGAGGAGAGGAGAATGCAAACAAGAGGGGAGATGCAAGAGATGATATTTTTAATGGAAAATAAGCTCGGGTTAGGTTGGAGTTTTCATGTTCAATTGAAATGAAAATTTGAGTGATGCCTTGAATTTACCTACACATGTATTCTAATGAATTTCTTTCGAAATCGCTAAGTTTTGAGATCTAAATTATGCTCATGATTTTAGGTTCTAGGTGGGTTAATTATCTCTAATCAACTCAAGAATCCTAGAATGAAATTTTAGTTTTCTAATTCAGTAGCTCTCTCAAGTTCATGAATTCTAGAGAAATCAAAGTGGCCAATTCTAATTCTCATGTACCGTTAAAATTAATAAAATTTCATAAATCCAACAATGGCATTAATCATAAATTCGTTCAAAAAATTACATTGAAATGACCTAACCTTTGCCTAAGACAATTTAGTTAATGACAAAAATCAACTCACAACTTCTAATTGATGCATGCTTTTATCAATCACAGAATTCAAGAAAACAACCCAATGATGTTCACAAATTTAGCATAAATCAATCACAATTCTAGCCTAAAAACAGTCATGATTTCAGTTTAAAATAGCAAGCAAAAAATAGTCTTAAATATGTGTCCAATGACAGAAAAACAACATTAACAATTAGAGATTAAGAGAGGTAATGGCATGTGTTTTACTACAGCAAAACACCAAGAGATACCACCGAAGACAACAGTCAATAGCAGCAGATTTTAGTTTTTGCAGGTTCTGTGCGACAACAATATATGATAAACCTAAGATTAGAATGGAAATCCAACCGTTAAAAAACAAAGCCATGTGAGTCTCGAACATGATGACAAAAATTCAGCAAGATCCAACGGTTGAAACTCCAAAAAACGACAACATCGTGAGCGTCGCCGGTGAAAAACCGGACTGCACTGATATCCTAACGTAACAGAAATATCTAACGCACCAAAGCTTCGAAGACGATCCAACCGTTCAAAATAACATCCTATGAGTCTCGAACAAGATCACAAAATTGCAGCAATCTCCAACGATGGAAACTCCGGCAAACGACAACTTTGTGAGCGTCGTTTGCGAAAAATTGAACTGCACGGTTTTGCTACAGCAATGGCACCTTGAAGCTTTGATTTTTTCCTCACTCGCACGATTGCTACAGCAATGACACCTTCATGATTTTTCTCTCCAACGCACACCTTTGCTGTAACAATCACCCCTACTCTCTCTCGGTCTCTTCCCCTTTTGTGGAAACTCCTTCTCCACGTTAAGCTTGCCCTAGCCTCCTTATATAATGGTGTTGCCCTAACTCCACAAATTACAAAAATGCCCTTAGGAGTAGAAAGACCATCTTACCCTTCGGGTAAAATGTCTAAAATGCCCTTAGGGACTCATGTAATTTTTAAACATCTCCTGCACACAAAAAAATCCCAAATAAATTCATCAATTAAATTATAGATCAACTAAATATGAGAGAATTTTTCTGCAGTTAGAATTTCGCCTTCCGGTCTTCAATTACTTATTAGCTTAGTTTTCTAAATTTCTTAAATTAAAGAATAAAACCATCAAAATTAATTCTTTTTTAACCTAATGCTAAAATTCAAGATTTTCTAGCTAACATACACAATTTAGGAATAAAACACCATGAGGTTCAATAAGTCCTATGCAATTCAAGTAGATTAAACACTAAAATTCTAGTAAAATAATTTTCCGATGGCGAGTTATCAGGGCCCCATTGTTTAAGACTTGGATTCAGTTCTTAAGGGACCAACCTATCTAGTTATCCTAGTTCTAGAACGAGTGAATTCCTTCTTGCGGAGTTAAGTCCTTCGTTCCCTACGAGGATTCATCCCTGAGAAGGTAGGCATATTGAGTCGGCAGCTGCGGCCACTCTCACTCGTACTAGTCTAAGGATAAACCCCTGTAGACAGGAGTTTGTAACTCGCTCAGGATTCAGGTTGAGTCACTAATGGTCATCATTGAATTATTAACCCTAATCTACCAACGTTTTTATTAGAGAGGTCTAACAATTCTCGGTCCGGTCTTGTACAATCTCATCGCAAATGATGCCCTCACTCGCATGTCAACTCTATGAACGAGCTGGATCACCTCGTTTGTATCAAATACAAAGTGGGTTGCATCCATAGTGTTACCAGGATGAGGTTCTGTTGCGTAAATTTTGCAATACCGCAAGTGTACGGGTCAAGTTTTAATATAGTGAATTTGAGTACGAGTATCGTCCACAGGATTGGGTAGTTAATTCAATTAATTCCTATCAATAACACCACTCAATTTTATCTAGAAAATTAGACTTTAAAGTGAGGTGAAAACACAAAATCAAAGAGTGAAAGTAGAGAACAATCAGGAGAGACGAATATCTTAGGGACTAGATTTCACCAATTAATTTACTATTTTATTGAGATCATGCTAATGGGTTATTGCACTGCTTTTATAAACCAAGAAACTAAGATAACAAATAAAAATCAAACATAGAATTAGACATAGAATTAAACATCTCTGTTCAACCTAAAAATCAAACATGGCACTAAGTTCAATTCTTATGGGTTTCTAATAGCACTTCAATCATTCTCATGTCAAGTAACTATCAGTCATGCAAAAGAGATCAGATCTAAAGTATCTTTCTCAGGAATAAATTCAGACCTAAGAACAAATAAACTATGATCAAGAGTCTATAAGCATTAAGGATGCAATTGCATGAATAAAAGCATTACAATAAACCAAAGGCAGTCAATTAAACAAAATAACAATATTAAAAGGCTACATCTATCCCTAAGATAACAAGTTTAGCTACTCATGCCCACTATAAATCCTACTAAACTCAAATACAAAACCATAGTTCAACAATAAAAGTGAAAAGAACGAAGAAAGAACTCTCGTGGCGTGACGACAACGATCCCGGCACCTATCACGAACCCCGAGCTCCAAAAAGTCTCCTTCTTGAAATCTCCAAAAAAATCTTCTTACAATCTCTCCCAAATATGTCTAAACAATGGTGTCAAAATCTCTCTAAAAAGGCCTCCCATCCAAGATGCATATTTTCCTTTTTATATCAATAGGACGGCGTTGCAACGCTGGGCATGGCGTTGCAACGTCGTGCCCTAGCGAATAATTCATATATGAAAAATATCAGGCAGCGTTGCAATGTTGCTGCCCTCGCACGCTTTTTCTTATCGAAGTAGCGTTGCAACGTTGCTACCTTCGCGTGCCTTCTACTATCGAAGTAGCGTTGCAATGCTGCAAAGCAGCGTTGCAACGCCATCGCTACGGACCTTCATGGCGTCTTTTCAGCGTGTGGAGCGTTGCAACGCTGAAAAGCAGCGTTGCAACGCCATCGGTAAGTGCTTCCATAGTAGACGGTTGCACAGAGAGCGTTGCAACGCCATCTCCTCGGATTTGATGGCTTGTTTTGACCTTGCTTCTTCCATTTAATGTCAATTTTGTCTCCTTTTTCACCCATAATTCTCCATCCATTCTCATATTGCTCTTTAACCTGAATTTCAACAAATTAATTACATTAAAGCTCTGAAATTATCATAAAACTAACACAATTTAAGCCTAAGGATAGCACATTTTGTGTGCTATCAAACACCCCCAAACTTAAACAATTGCTAGTCCTCGAGCAAAAATGAGAAAAAGATGGATCATATCAGAGTAAGTTTCATACTACAGACTTAAACCTTAGGAATTGTATGAATCGAGAAATACATTCATCAAAAAGGTAACATTGATTAAAAACTACATAATAAGATTTTTAAAATTAAATCAAATTATTCCTTGAGTGGGTGTGTGATAGCCTTTTCCAGTTTAGTCCTTATAAGCCCAAGATAACCTTATTGAGTCCTCTGTTCATTTTCCCTCTACACTAGCCTTAGGCTCCAAATCTTCAGCTCATTTACACAATCAGAAAATTTTTACCTTTTATCACTGTTTTTCTTTCACCCCTAAACTTAAACTTTATTTTACTAACAACATATTTATTATTATTATTATTATTATTATTTGGAGGGAATCCTTCAGTCGTCTATGCCTTCGCTCCAACATATTAACACTTTGTGGTGAAAATAGTTGACTACGAGCACAGATACCATACAGATTGTCAAAGACTACTTGCATCCTAAGTTTAATCCTTTAAAAGACAAGTATTGGTCACAATACTTAGGATGTTGGAGTACCCTCTTATTTATCACTTTTTTTTTTTAGTGGAAAAACTATAACAAAAAGTATAATTTTCAATTAAGCAAACTTACTCTTTCATTAGCTCCTAACCCTATCGAGGTGACAACGATCTTCTGGACAAAATAAACTTGCCCTAAGCATTCAGGACTTTTCCGGGATTGGCTAAGTGCAATTAGGTTCAAGGAATTCTCTAATCAATTTTAAACATCCTAAAATTGGAATTTAATCAGGTTCTCTACGCTGATGAACATTATTCACAATTCTCAATTAAATTTCATTAGTGGTTATCATAGTCAAAGTATGAAAAACTTACAATGAGTGATTCATTCCCTTAACCTAAAATTGATCACCAAAAACACACAGCAGAAAAGAATATGATAGAAGATGGAATGAAGTCAGATAAATCTCATGCAGTAAACAGTAATTAAAAGTCATACAGTCACCCCCAAACTTGAGAACAACATTGTCCTCAATGTGCAAATACAGATAAGAAAATAACATCCAAATCAGCTAAAGAGACAACGGGGGAGAGAAAAGAACTGTACTGCCCTGAACATGAAAAAGTCTCATTCCTCATCAGAAGAGGCGTAAGGAGGCATAGGGCCCGGGAATGAAGGATATGCGCCATGAATGTTCCGGAGACAGTCATAAAGGTGGCGGTGAGAGGCCTCACTGTACTGTAGATGTCTCATGATCTGGCGCTCCTACCTACGACTCTAAGTCTCATGCTGGTCGAACTGCTGCTCGAGTCTAGCCATGGCCTGAACCAGATCCTGGTACTCCTGTGGGGCAAGGAGCTATGGTGACTCATGTTGCTCCTCCTCTCCTATCACACCCTCGACTGCGTAAAGGAAAAATTCAGGCTCGTCTGCCTACATCCCCGCAAGTGTTGCTTGATCATGATCCCGAAGTCCCATGATGTAGTTTTTATCCATCACCCCCTTGGGGTGAATCAGCTCCTCCTCGGATGTCCAGGTGACTCCGGCAAGACGATAGAGGGCGGTGATGAGAGAGGGATGGCCTAGTTCGCCCGTGGTCGTGCCTCGTCGCACGTGCCTGATATATCGACTGATGAGTTTGCCTACATCAATCATCTTGCCAGTGACAATGGCGTACAAGATGATAGCGCGCTCCTTCGTCACGTCACTCGTGTGTGCAACCGGCTGGAATCTAGCACAGATAAAACTGTGCCACACTTTGCTGGACACGATGAGGTCCGCTGTCCGGAGTTTCGAGACCTCGCCTCTCCTTGTTACCCATTGAGCCCCAGGTCGTGCTAGCGTGGCAAATACCTGTGCAAAATCGAACTGTGTCCTGGCATAGATAGTGTACTCATCAATCTCATAGTCAGGTAAGTGAAAATACCTGTTAACGGACACAACGTCGAACGGGATGCATTTCCCTCGCACAGTGGTATGGTAAGCCTCCAGAGGCATGTTAGCGTAAAATTCTCGCACAAGTGGGACCACTCATGCCTCGGGTTGTTGCACCAACAACTCCCAATGTCTTTGTTGAATGGTAGTGTAGATGTCCTGGTGATGGGAGTCATCAGGAACAATGCCCCGCTCAGGAACCAGAGCGCGATGCACTACATAACTCTTGTACCGACTCACAGCTTCAGCATCCATGAACCGTCGTCCATCATATTGAAAACTAGAGCCAACTGTTGTCTTTGTCCTTTTTGGTGCCATATGGGAACAGTGTAAAAGAAAGAACTAGACAAGGGCAAGTAACAAAGTTAGTGCAAAGTAACAGGGAAAACAAGGAGATGCCCTATGGATGGTGCATGAAGTATAAATGAAAATGAACTTTGAAGTTCTCTACCCAAGGATGATGTAAATGGGGGAGAAAGATAAGGACCCAATGATTCTCGCCACCTATCAATCATGAACAAGAAGTGGAAATACAACACAAGAAGGCCATATATAAAAGTGGACCACTTCATCATATGCATACTAGGGGCAAGGGGAAAATAAGCATAAGCCCAAAGACAATCCAAGCAAAACAATTATCCATGCTCCATCCAATAATAAGAATAAGTTCCCAATTAGTAAGTGAAGACATCCAAATGCCCAAATTGACATACTAATTCAAATCAACTCATCTCATGCTCATGTAGGAAGAGTAGTCCAAAGAGAAAGCACCAACACAACTAAAGAGCAAAGAAGTGTCTTACCAAGATCAAAATGCACCTAATGATCAAGAACTTGTCTTACCAAAATTAATGAGCAAAGATACAACCACACAACCAAATCATGTATTTATCAAAATGCACAACTAATGAGGGGGGACTTATGTTACCACAATCAATGAATTCAATAAACTTAAGATTCAAGCCTTAAGGAATAATAGTGCCCAAAGATGGAAAAAATTGAAAATTAACATCAATTTACCATGAAAACACATCTAGGGCACTTTCATTAAACTACCCAAATCTCCTAATCTCAACAATATGCTATGAAAATTCATCTAAGCCCAAGATTCATCATCCTAAACAATAATACAACAACAAAAACAACCAATCTTAGGCCTAATAACAGAAATATCACAAAAATCGGAAAGAAAATGGTGGAGAAATAGTTACCCACGATTTGTCTTCAAATGGGTATGAAACTTGCCCAAAAATGCCCAATCTAGAACAAAATAGGAAGAATAATGAGTGGGGAAAGGTTAAAGTGAACTCTCTTGAGGAAATAGTGAGGGAGATTGAAAGAAACAAGGGAAAAAATAGAAGAGAAAGTGAAGTTTTTAGGCTGTTCGGCGAAATCTGGAACTTTAAAATTCCAGATTTCACGATAGCTTTGCAACGCTGAGGGCAGCGTTGCAACGCCAGCGCAAGGGTTGCAACGCTTGGATAAGCATTGCAACGTCGTTTCGAACCTTTTTTTTTTAACCTGAAAAATAGAAAACAAGAAATGTCAACCAACTAATAGATGATAAAATGATAAATAAAAAAGTAAAATAATAGAATAAAATAAAATTAAAATAATTGAATTAAAATATAACGGGTTACCTCCCGTTCAGCGCTTTCTTTAACGTCTTTCAGCTAGACCATTTATAGTTGGGTCACGTGGCATTTCCATCAGTAAGGACAATGTTCTCTAGATGTCGCTCCTCGTCACCGCAATAATGTTTCACACGTTGCCCATTGACTTTGAACAATACTCCATCCTTGCCTTGCAACTCAATTGCCCCATAAAGAAATACTTCCTTCACATTGAATGGACCCGACCACCTTGATTTCAATTTACCTGGAAACAAACGTAAGCGTGAGTTAAAAAGGAGAACTTGCTGCCCAGGAGAAAATGTTATATTTTTGATATGTTGATCATGCCAACGAGTTGTTCTCTCTTTATGTAACTTGGCGTTCTCATAGGCTTGATTTCTGAACTCCTCCATCTCATTGATGTGCAAAAATCTTTGCTCGCCCGCCTTCTGAAGGTCAAAGTTAAGAGTTCTGATGGCCCAGTAGGCTTTATGTTCCAGCTCCACAGGTAAATGGCACGTCTTGCCAAACACCAATCGGTACGGTGATGCACCTATCGGTGTTTTGAAGGTCGTGCGATATGCCCATAGTGCCTTATCCAATTTGTGGGCCTAATCCTTCCTGTTGGTTTTGACTATTTTCTCCAGAATGAGTTTAATCTCCTTATTTGAGATCTCAGCTTGGCCATTTTTCTGAGGATGATATGATAATGAGACCTTATGCCTAACTCCATACTTGGCTAACATAGAATCAAACAGTTTATTGCAAAAGTGAGTGCCCTCATCACTAATAATAGCTCGAGGGGTGCAAAATCTCGTGAAAATATTTTTGTGTAAAAACTTAATGACAACACGAGCATCGTTTTTCTTAGCGGCAATGGCCTCTACCCACTTAGAAACATAATCTACTGCAACCAGGATATACAGATCACCATGTGAAGAGGGAAAAGGTCCCATAAAATATATTCCCCAGACATCAAATAATTCAACTTCAAGAATAGGGGTAAGAGAGAGTTCATGCTGACGTGAAATATTTCCTGTGCGTTGGCATCGATCACAAATTCGTACAAAAGTATAACAATCTTTAAAAAGAGTAGGCCAATAAAAACCTGATTGTAATACTTTAGCAGCTGTTCGAGTTGGCCCAAAATGTCCTCTATAAGGGGAGGCATGACAGTCATGTATGATTTTGCCCACTTCCTCTCGATGCACACACCTTCTGATAAGTTGATTTGCACCAACCTTGAAGAGTAGTGGATCATCCCATAGATAGGACTTCACATCATGTAAGAATTTCTTCTTTTGCTGAGAAGTCAAATCTGGTGGCATTACTCCTCCTGCAAGATAATTCACATAATCAGCAAACCATGGTAAATTATCCTGTACCTGATAAAGTCTTTCATCAGGGAAATCTTCTGTGATAGGGAGAGAAGGTGAATTGTCCTCCTTTTCTATCTTGGATAGGTGGTCAGCTACCACATTTTCACATCCTTTCCTATCTCTGATATCGAAGTCAAACTCCTGCAACAAAAGAATCCATCTAATTAGGCGAGGTTTAGCATCTCTCTTATCAAATAAATATCTAAGTGCAGCATGATCAGTGGTTACAATTACTCTAGTCCCTAACAGATAAGGCCTACAAAAGAAAACACAACAGCAAGCATCTCTTTTGCAGTGGTAGTGTAATTTTGTTGTGCACTATCTAAAGTTTTGCTTGCATAATAAATGGCCCTGAAAATCTTTTCCCGACGTTGGCCTAGAACTGCGCCTACAGCGTAGTCACTAGCATCACACATGATCTCAAAGGGTTGACTCTAATCTGACACAACAATAATGGGAGGAAAAGTTAGCTTTTTCTTCAAAAGATCAAAAACAACTAAACAGTCATCACTAAATACAAAAGGAGAATCTTTTTCTAGCAAGTTACACAGGGGTTTCACAATTTTTGAAAAATCTTGTATGAAACGTCTATAAAACCCTGCATGTCCTAAGAAACTGCGTACTCCCTTAACGTTAATTGGAGGTGGTAGTTGTTCAATGGCTGAAATCTTAGCTCTATCCACCTCTAGTCCCTTTTCAGAGACTTTGTGCCCTAAGACTATACCTTCCTTGACCATAAAATGACATTTTTCCCAATTGAAAACAAGGTTGTTTTCCTGGCACCTCTGCAAAATGCGAGCGAGATTATGCAAACAAATATCAAATGAACAACCAAAGACAGAAAAATCATCCATAAAAACCTCCATTATCTCCTCAATCATGTCATGGAATATTGCCATCATGCAACGCTGGAAAGTGGCAGGTGCATTGCACAATCCAAATGGCATTCTCCTGAAAGCATATGTTCCATAAGGGCATGTGAAAGTAGTCTTCTCTTGGTCCTCAGGAGTAATAGCGATCTGGTTATAACCTGAATAGCCATCAAGAAAACAATAGTAAGGATAACCAGCAAGTCTGTCAAGCATCTGATCAATAAAAGGAAGGAGAAAGTGATCTTTTCGTGTAGCCTTATTCAACTTCCTATAATCGATACAAACACGCCATCCAGTGACTATCCTTGTGGATATAAACTCATTTTTGTCATTTTTTATGACAGTCATCCCCCCTTTCTTTAGAACAACAACTTGCATTGTGGCTCACCCAAGAACCGCGATATAGCATAAATAATTCCTGCATTTAACAGGTTTGAGTACCTCAGCTTTAACTACCTCCTTCATTGCTGGGTTAAGCCTCCTTTGGTGTTCAACTGATGTATTAAAGGTATCTTCCATTAAGATTTTATGCATGACTACAGATGGACTGATACCTTTAATATCACTAATTGACCACCCTAAACCAGACTTATGACTTCTCAGGATTCTCAACAACTTTTCTTCCTCTTCTTTATTTAGATCAGCAGAAATAATCACAGGATAAGTAAATGAATCTCCTAAGAAAGCATAACGAAGGTGTGCAGGTAATTGTTTCAATTCTAAAACAGGAGGTTTTATTTCTTCCACATTATTGACATGCAATTGTGAGAATTGTTCATATTTGAATGTAGGCAATTGATTCAGTGATTTATTATAGTAAGTAAATTTCATGGTCCAATGTCCCTAGTTGATCTAACATTGAATTTGTCATGCAAGTTTCTAAGGGATCAACAGATAAAACTAGCTCCTTAAATGAATCAACAGCAACATCCAAAATATTGATCATGTTACAGGTACTTACCTCATTAGGGTACTTCAAGGATCGAAATATGTCAAATACAACCTTGTCCTCACCGACCCTTAGAGTTAACTTACCATCCTGCACATCTATCAATGCTCTTCCAGTGGCTAGGAAAGGTCGTCCCAAAATAATTGAGACCTCAGAATCTTCCTTCATGTCCAGGACCACAAAATCTGCAGGGAAGATAAATTGTTCAACTTTTACCAACACATCTTCTACAATACCTCTGGGATATTTGATAGAACGGTCTGCCAACTGTAGTGAGATGGTTGTAGGTTGAACCTCCCCAAGACCTAGTTTCCTGTAAACAGATAAAGGCTTCAAATTAATACTGGCCCCTAGATCACATAAAGGTCTATCAACAAAAATACTACCAATATTGCAAGGAATAGTAAAACTCCCTGGATCTTTTAATTTTTGTGGTAGTTTCCTCTGAGTACAAAGATCGCATTCTTCAAAGTGAGATTGACTGCCTCATATTTGTCAAACTTCTTCTTTCTGGACAGGACTTCCTTCATGAACTTAGCATATTTGGGCATTTGTTCCAAGGCATCTGCAAAAGGAATATTAATATGCAGTTTCTTAAACATATCAAGGAATTTAGCAAATTCAGAATCAATTTTTTTCTTTTGAAAGCGCTGAGGATAAGGAATAGAGTTAGGAACAATAGGAATAGAGAAATCAGAAATCCTCTTTGTTTGTTTCGATGTGCTTGCTTCCTCTACCACTTTCTTTGTATCCTCCTTGGCATCAGAATTGAGCTGCTCTTCATAATTTACCTTTTCAGTTTCAGCAAGCTCCTTACCACTTCTTAAGGTCACAACTTTGCATTGTTCCCTTCACCTCTGTGTCACTAGGAAACTTACCTTTTTGCAGTGTGTTTAGGGTGGTTGCCATTTGACTGATTTGTACCTCTATGTTCTTAATGGATGCTCCATGTGAGTTCACTGTGCTACTCAGACTTAGCACTACATTTTCCAACTGGTTGGTTCGATTCCTGGATTCAGCGATGAATGAACTCCTCATGTCTTCCAAGGATGGTTTACCCTCAGCTGTAGATGTAGATGCGTAACCTGGAGGAGGCTGCAAAACATTCTTTTTATTAGCATAAGAAAAATTTTCATGATTACGCAAACCTGGATGATAATGAGTGGGCAACTGATTTTGATTCTGATTGCCACGGTACCCATAACCTCTATTGTTCACATATTGAGCCTGCTCAGGTTCCAAATCTTCAACACTTGCAAGTTTGTTAGCAGATGCAACTACAGCTATGGATTCACTGTTACCTATGCCTGCAAGTTTATTCAAAGCACTAGTTAGGGAAGCCATATGGAACTTGATGGAACTTACCTCATCTATCTCGTACATCCCCGCCACAGGTTTGGCAGTTGATCTTTCAGAGTGCCAATTATAACTAGTGGCCGCCATCTCCTCAAGCAAAGTACGAGCATCCTCTGCAGACTTAGAAAATATTGATCCCCCAGCAGCTGCATCCAAAAGAGATTTATTATTTCCAGATAATCCATTATAAAATAATTGAATTTGCAACCAGTCAGGATAACCATGTTGTGAGCATTTTCTAAGTAAATCTTTGTATCTTTCCCAAGCCTCAAACATTTGTTCTCCATCCTGCTGTCTGAAAGTGCCAATCTCAGTGCGCAGCCTCGTAGTCTTGGCAGGTGGGAAGTATTTAGCCAAGAATGCCTGGGCTAATTCCTCCCAAGTTCTAATACTACCAGGGGGTATGGACTCCAACCAGAATTTTGCCTTATCCTGCAGAGAAAAAGGAAACAATCGTAAGCGAATAACATCAAGAGATACACCATTAATTTTTACCGTGCCACAGATTTCAGCAAAGGATCTCAGATGCAGATTGGGATCCTCAGTGGCATGTCCTCTGAAGGCATTTTCTCGAACCATCTGGATGAGACCAGTCTTTATCTCAAAATTATTAGCCTGAATTGGAGCATAAATAATTCCAGATTGGTTTCCAGCAAAAGTGGGTTGGAAGTGCTCCCTAATGGGCTTATACACTTCCTGTTGCTCCTCCATGATTCTGACCTTGTCCTTGGTCTCGTTAAGCTTCCTCCTGAAAGTTCTGTCAACTTCAGGATCAAAAGGAACTAGATCAGTTTTTGAGTTACTTCGCATGCAACACACAACCCAGAAAAATAGAAAATTGAAAACAAAAAGAAAAACACAAAACTAAAAGAAACACAAAACTTAACACAAAATCACAAAAAACAAAAACAACAAAAAGAAACACAAACTCTAGATTAAGACTAAGTGACTTCTTAATAGTATGAAAAGAATTAAATAAAGGCCAATTCCCGGCAACGGCGCCAAAAACTTATTGCGTAAATTTTGCAATACCGCAAGTGTATGGGTCAAGTTTTAACATAGTGAATTTGAGTACGAGTATCGTCCACAGGATTGGGTAGTTAATTCAATTAATTCCTATCAATAACACCACTCAATTTTATCGAGAAAATTAGACTTTAAAGTGAGGTGAAAACACAAAATCAAAGAGTGAAAGTAGAGAACAACCAGGAGAGACGAATATCTTAGGGACTAAATTTCACCAATTAATTTACTATTTTATTGAGATCATGCTAATGGGTTATTGCACTGCTTTTATAAACCAAGAAACTAAGGTAACAAATAACCTCTCTCGAGGCAAGTGAATCTCATGCAAGACATAGAATTAAACATCTCTGTTCAACCTAAAAATCAAACATGGCACTAAGTTCAATTCTTATGGGTTTCTAATAGCACTTCAATCATTCTCATGTCAAAGTAACTATCAGTCATGTAAAAGAGATCAGATCTAAAGTATCTTTCTCAAGAATAAATTCAGACCTAAGAACAAATAAACTGTGATCAAGAGTCTATAAGCATTAAGGATGCAATTGCATGAATAAAAACATTACAATAAACCAAAGGCAGTCAATTCAACAAAATAACAATATTAAAAGGCTACATCTATCCCTAAGATAACAAGTTTAGTTACTCATGTCCACTATAAATCCTACTAAACTCAAATACAAAACCATAGTTCAACAATAAAAGTGAAAAGAACGAAAAAAGAACTCTCGTGGCGTGAACGGCAACGATCCCGACACCTATCACGAACTCCGAGCTCCAAAAAGTCTCCTTCTTGAAATCTCCAAAAAAATCTTCTTACAATCTCTCCCAAATATGTCTAAACAATGGTGTCAAAATCTCTCCAAAAAGGCCTCCCATCCAAGATGCATATTTTCCTTTTTATATCAATAGGACGGTGTTGCAACGTCGTGCCCTAGCGAATAATTCATATATGGAAAATATCGCAGCGCGGCGTTACGCCACGCCTCGCACGCTTTTTCTTATCGAAGTAGCGTTGCAACGCTGCTACCTTCGCGTGCCTTCTGCTATCGAAGTAGCGTTGCAATGCTGCAAAGCAGCGTTGCAATGCCATCGCTACGGACCTTCATGACATCTTTTCTGCGTGTGGAGCGTTACAACGCTGCAAAGCAGCGTTGTAACGCCATCGGTAAGTGCTTCCATAGTAGACGGTTGCACACAGAGCGTTGCAACGCCATCTCCTCGGATTTGATGGCTTGTTTGACCTTGCTTCTTCCATTTAATGTCAATTTTGGCTCCTTTTCACCCATAATTCTCCATCCATTCTCATATTGCTCTTTAACCTGAATTTCAACAAATTAATTACATTAAAGCTCTGAAATTATTATAAAACTAACACAATTTAAGCCTAAGGATAGCACATTTTGTATACTATCAGGTTCCCAACCTAATCCATTTACTATAAACCATTTGGGTCACCTACTTAAACTTGATCCTAGTTATGTCTACACACTGTTCAATATCTCCTAAATGTGACCCTTGAGCTTAGTTTACTGGATTTAAGTTTGTAAGAATTTTATTTATTTCCTTCAAATAATTACAAAGACACGAGTTTAGGGTATAAATCCCAACAAACTCCTACTTGACCTAAAGCTAGTGGATTACTATAACATTACATTAATGCAAATACAATAAACTAGGGCATTGAATACCCTTTGATACAAAATACTCCCACTTGCCCTAGTCAGGATCTAATGTGTAAACCTAGAGTTTCTAAGTGACTCTCGAACACTTTAGCCGTGAGAGTCTTTGTAAATGGATCAACAATGTTGTGCTCTAATTCGATCTTCGTGATGATCACGTCTCCTCGATGCACAATTCCCATATAAAGTGATACTTTTGTTTGATGTGTTTTCCCCTCTTATGACTACGAGGTTCCCTTGCATTGGCCACTACACCATTGTTATCACAATAAAGGGTGTTTGAAAGGTTCATATTTGGAACAACTTCCAAATCAAACATGAACTTCCTAAGTCATACTGCCTCTTTAGCCGCTTCACAAGCTGCTACATACTCAGCCTCCATAGTGGAGTTAGTGATGCATCCTTGCTTGATGCTTTGCCAGACTACTGCTCCTCCATTGAGAGTAAACATTGACTTTGATGTGGATTTCTTAGAAGCCTTATCGGTATGAAAGTCAGAGTTTGTGTATCTCGTAAGGATTAAATCCTTAGACTCATACACGAGCATATAGTCCCTCGTTCTCCTAAGATACTTGAGGATTGCTTTTACTATTGTCCAGTGATCTAATCCTGGAATTGAATGATACCTACTGACAATCCCAACCGCATAACAGATGTCGGGCCTCGTACACAGCATGGCGTACATGAGGCTACCTACAACTAATGCATAAGGGATTCGTCTCATATCACTCAACTTCTTGATGTGTCTTAGAACACTGTTCCTTAGACAAACGAACCCCGTACCTTAAAGACAATAAACCCTTCTTGGAGTCTTGCATCTTAAATCGAATCAACTTTTCATTGATCTAGGATGCTTGGGACAAGGCTAGTGTCTTGTTCTTACGGTTTCAGACACACTGGATCCCGAAAACATACTGCGCTTCTCCCAAATCATTCATTTGGAATTGCATAACTAGCCAGTTTTTAATGTTAGTGAGGAATCCTACACCATTCCCAATGAGTAGGATGTCATCCACATATAACACTAGAAAAGCGACAATACTGTTGATGTTTTTCTTGTAGACACAAGGTTCATCAACATTTTGATAAAAACCATAAGATTTGATAGTCTCATCAAACCTTATATTCCAAGACCTAGAGGCTTGTTTCAATCCATAAATGGATCGTTTAAGCTTGCAAACCTTTTGTTCATGGCCTTATTCAATGAACGCTTTGGGGTGGTCCATGTAGATGTTTTCGTCAAGATTGTCATTCAAAAAGGATGTCTTGACATCCATATGTCATACTTCATAGTCATAATATGCAACAATGGCAAGAAGGATTCGAATAGACTTGATCATGGCAACAGGACAAAAGGTTTCCTCATAGTCAACCCCTTCTCGTTGGATATAACCCTTTGCCATGAGTCTAGTTTTGAAGGTGTGTACCTTCCCATCTACACCTCGTTTTCTCTTGTAGATCCATTTTACAACCTATAGGTTTAACCCCATTAGGTTGATCCACAAGTTTCCAAACGGAATTGAAGTACATAGACTCCCTTTCCTGATCCATGGCTTTAATCCATTCGTCTTTGTCTATGTCATCCATTACTTGATCATAAGTCAATGGATCCTCACAGTCATCACTAGGTGTGACAACTTGGGTTTCATTCAAACCCACGTAACGGTCAGGTTGTATAACAACCCTCCCACCACGTCGAGGCACTCTCAACTCTTGAGATGGACAGTTTAGATTGGACGAGCTAGGGTCAAAAACTTTTGTTGGCTTCCTAGCAATATCAGTAACCCTTACTTACATATTGTCTAACTCATTTAACACAATTTTACTTTTTGGTTTGTGATCTCTGATGTGATCCTCCTTGAGGAAAGTGGCGTTTGTCGACACAAGTACCCTATTTTTCTTAGGATCACAAAATAAACCACCTCTCCTTTCTTTAAGGTAGCCCACAAATAGACATAATTTTGAACGAGGTGTCATTTTCTTCGGGTTTGTCACTAGCACATGAGTTGGATATCCCCAACTTTTGAAATGACATAAATTATCTTTATGTCCTTTCATGAGCTTGAAAGGTGTTTCAGAAACACTTTTCGAAGGAACGTTGTTCAAAATGTATACTGCAGTCTCTACTGCATATCCCCAAAACGAGTCAGGGAGATGGGCATAACTCATCATCGACCAAACCATGTCTAACAGGGTTCATTTCTCTTTTCCGATACACCATTTTGTTACGGCATACCAAGGGCTGAGAGTTGGGACGTTATTCCATGTTCTATCATATAGTCCTAGAACTCAAGGTCCATATACTCTCCACCTCGACCAGATCGATGTGTTTGATGGATTTACATAAAAGGTTCTCAATCTTAGTTTTAAATTCCTTGAACTTTTCAAGTGCTTCAGATTTATGATGCATTAGGTAAATATATCCATATCTTGAAAAATCATCCATGAAAGAGATGAAATATTCATACCCACCTCGAGCTTTAACACTCATCGGACCACAAAGGTCAGAGTGTATAAGCTCCAACAGTTCTTTGGCTATATACCCTTTTCCACCAAAAGGTCATTTGGTCATTTTGACTTCAAGGCATGATTCACATACAGGTAAAGAACTTTCTTCTAACTCGTTTAGAAGTCCGTTCTTCACTTATCTCTCAATCCTATTGAGATTTATATGATCTAACCTTAGATGTCGAAGTTGGGCATTTTGTTTAGGAGAAACTTTCTGCTTTTTATTAGTTCGCATATTTCCTATGTTAAATAATTCAGTGTTAAAACCATTTTAACCGAATTAGGCCTTAAAACATACAAATTATTCTCAAGAAGAGCAACACATAGTTCAACATCTTTCAAAGATATAAACGCTTTATTCAATTGAAAAGAAATTGAAATACATTGTCTGATAAGGCAAGAAATGGAAATAAGGTTTCTAGTAAACCCTAAAACTACATATACGTTATCTAATAACAGTACTCTCTTGTTGAACAATAGCTCTACTGTGCCTATTGCTATAGTTGAGACAACATCCCATAACCAAGTCCAAGTGTTATCTCCCCTTCCTGTTGTTACTGTCAGGAACTAATTCCCTAAAAAGAAGAACAAACGCGGTTAGTGACGCCTGAATCCAGTATCTAGGTAGAGTTATCACTCTCCACTAAACAAGTTTGAACACAAAGTAAATCACATTTACCTTCTTTCTTCTTGTGGACCAGGTACTTAGGACGGTTACGCTTTTAGTGCCCATCTATGTTGCAGTAGAAACATTTTCCTTTTTCTGCAACGTCCTTGACCTTCTTGCCCTTCTGGGTGGCAGCACGGTCAACTTGTTTCCCTTTGGCCACCTTTATCATATTCTTCTTCTTCCCTTTCGAGCCTGAAGAAGACGAGACTACAGATTTGGTCCCCAAGGACGAACCCGTGTGAAAAGGCTGTTAGGCAACATTTTCCTCACCCTCCTGTCGCCTGACTTTCATCAGGGACTGAAAGGTTTGTAGCTCGTTGAGTAGGGTGGTTAGGGTGTAGCTTAGCTTGTTCATAACAGCGTTGCTACGAAACTGTAGGAAACTATCTGGTAGAGTTTCCAGTATGAAGTCGACCTAGCTCAACTCATCAATAGATGCAACGTTCATCTACACCATATTAAAGTGGACCATCATGTCGAGAACATGTTCCCTGACAGATGCCCTATCCTTCATCCTGGCATTGAAAATGTGCTTGAGAGCATTGTCCCTGACTTGAAAAGACTTTTGCCCAAACATATCCTGCAACGATGCCATGATCTCGTTAGCGGTGACCATGTTCTCATGCTTCTTAACCAATATATCAAATATACTAGCTAAGATGTAAACCTTGGCATTGTCATTGGCCTTGGTCCATCTATCGAATGCGTCAAGAACCTTTCGTGTCGTAGCCGGGCCTGGCACCTGAGGGCAATCCTCAATGAGATTGAACTTCAGGTCGTCCATAACCAATATCGCGTTAATGTTGTTTTTCCAGGCCTTGTAATTATTTGCTGTGAGTTTTTCGGCAACCAAAAGTGAAATTATCAAACTCGACATTTTTGCTGAAAAATAAGAAAAACTTGTATTACTTTCTCGCATACACCTATGTTTAATTTAATCGTGTTTTAGCAGAATTAATCTATGATCCTTAGGTCAATTAATTTTTCAATGATACCCCATAGGTTTAGAATGATCGCCACCGAAGGGTAGTCGAATCACTCTTCTTCTGGGATGAGACAGTCTCGACCAAACCTATTATCGGAACAACTCTTATTCCCTATAGGTTCTAGCTACCATTTTCGATCTGGATTCATTAACTTTTAATGTATCCAGTGAGTGTTACCCTCTAACTTTAGATCACAAAGTTCCGATCCAACAAAATTCGTCGAAGGGAGGACTAAGTTGAACAACAAACTAAGGTAACCCTATCCCTTTCGGGAGTTCACTTTGTTATTACTCCTATGATCAGGCCCTCCGAAAGGATTGGCTGGTCCAAACCAAACTAGCAGGCGGATCATAAGAATCTCACGATGCAAACCAACAGAAGAGACTATGGGACCCGTTTGCATAAGTCTCGTTCCCACTCACTATAAGCACTCTCTCCATTCACCTTGAATTTGATCCATACAAACACCATCCGAAGGGGGTGCTCCCATTTGCGCCACGAGACTGAGTATGGATCTCACGATGTGAACTTTAACGGAGATACGTAGATGGAAATTATGTATCATATACACATATTTCCTCTCACTAAGTACTTTGGAATAATCGGGGTGACCTAGATAAATTCGACTATGATTTACCTAAGTCTACCAATATAACATTTACATTGGAGTTTCCTAAGTCTATAAATCATTTATATAAACATAGGCCTAAGTTTTATTAATATTTTAATAAACGTCACTCACCAGAAATATAACCTATGAATCTCCAGACCAGATTTACTTCCAGGTTGGTTCCCAGGTAGGGGTATTTCGTTTCCGTCAGCTTAAATACCTCAGCCTAGCGAGAACCTTCCTTAGAAAGAGTTACTAATCGGTCACCATCCAAAAGTCATATTCGATTTCCTAAGTCTAATCTTATTAGAACTAGATAACCTAAGTCTAATTAATGACAGGTTCTAAAACAATTTTAAAACTAGTTAATTAAACTTAGGTTTCATGCATTTCTATGTTATAGTGCTTGATCATTCATCAGATGAATTAATTAACACATACAACATAT
Source organism: Trichosanthes cucumerina (assembly GCA_036507285.1). Classification (NCBI taxonomy): domain Eukaryota; kingdom Viridiplantae; phylum Streptophyta; class Magnoliopsida; order Cucurbitales; family Cucurbitaceae; genus Trichosanthes; species Trichosanthes cucumerina. The sequence continues at coordinate 23,141,044 of CM071841.1, forward strand.
TCATCCCATGAAAAATGCATGTCAATGCTTTCATAATAATTAACATAACCCTTATATTAATTAAGCATGCATACTATATAATATAACACTTTATATTATAAAATGATGCATGAATATGCTTAACCTGAAGTGGGATTTTAATCTATATGGCATACATTATGCACATAATAAACATAAAACAATTGCATAATAAAATAGCAAAAACTGGACTACAATTTGGCATCCTAAACATTAATTAAAATTAATATAATCATATTACATTAATTATAATTAATATAAATAAATAAATAACGAAATTAAATTAAAAAAATTAAAATTCGCCTAAAAACCGCCCACTATCCACTCTTCCCGCAGAAACCTCTTGCGCATTCATTGCCCACTAGCGCACGACGTTGCAACGTTGTGCGCTTCAACGCTATGCAACGTGCTCAACGCGCACGACGTTGCAACGCCGCGCCTGCAGCGTGCCACCGACCGATTGCATGGCGTCGCAACTCTGTTCAATTGGGTTGCAACGTCGTGCCTTATTCCAGAAGAACAAGCTCCACTTTTTGTCCGTTTCTGCTTTGTTTCTTCACAACAACTCCTAATTGCCACGACCGACACGGACTTACATACTCGATTTACATCATAATTTTCTAAAAATAATGGGCCCTTACATTGAACGATTCAACGATAATCATAAATCTAAATCGCAAATTGTGAAAACATCCATTTTTGCAAGCCATAACAATTTCACCAAATTGAATGTTATACCCACCTAGTTTTTGAGAAATTTCTAACATAATCAAGAGCAACAATGGCTCTGATACCAATTGAGGGGATGCAATCCCGATGCGAAAGAGATTGATCTCCTTTGATCTTGATTATGTTTTCATAGAAATTACCAAAAAGAGAAAATTATAGGCTAAGTCTAACTATGAAAGCACAATAGATTAGGAATTACCTTTGAAGACACAATTCTTCTAGTAATCCACTTGTCGCCTACGATCTCCACGTTCTCAAGGATCGAACACCTCCAATGAGTCTTCTCGGTTGTTCCCTAAGAGAGGGAGAGAAGTGGGAACTCTTTTTTGGAAGAGTGATTTTGTAGAGAGAATTTGAGAAAGAATGTCTTTTTGCAAGAATGCAAAATTTGCCAAATGACTTGAGTGCTCAATTTTGCATATCCAAAATGATGCTTATATAGCCAATGTGGGCGGAGACAAATTCTCCACCCATTATGCCACTATTTTCACTAATTATGCATTATGCAAAAAACAATTTGCATAATTGCATAATATAAGGTATGAAATACCTTATTATGTAAATCATATTTACATAAAAGGGGGAATTAAATTGAATCATATTCAATTTACATGTCTCTCAAATTAATTCCTCTAATTATGCCTTAATTCCATAATTAAGCAATAATATGATTTATTATGAATCATATCCACATTAAACTATATTATATATCCATTACATCATATATAATTGATATATTTCCCTAAATTGAACTTGAACACTTCAAATTCATTCCAAACTTTATACCCTTATTATTTCCATGTTTAGCCAACCGAGGGACCTAATGGACCTACAAATCATGAGCTCCAACGATACGAGATTAACTAATCAAACTCCTTGACCCCGTTAATCAACATTCGTTAAGTATGAGTCATTCCATTAAAGACTCGTAACTGCACTTTCCACATTGTAGGACAAGTTGTGTCCATTGATATAACCAATTCCCCATGAGTCAACCCTTCACAGGTCGTTCGTAGTCACAATTGGGTTAATTTATCGTTTTACCCATGTGACTACTTCTTGCTGCTTAAGCACCACTGGTCCTCTAATGAACAAAAAGTTTATGGTCCGACCATAAACAATGTCCCGGGCCAACGAGAGGAAGGGGCACCGTTGTTCAAGACCTTAATTCAGTTCTTAAGGGAACAGTCTATCTCGTTACCCTAGTTCGGGAACGAGTGAATTCTTTTTTGCGAAGTTAAGTCCCTAGCTCCCTACGAGGTTTCATCCCTTAGAAGATAGACATATTGAGTCGGCAACTGTGGCCACTCTCACCCGTACTAGTCTAAGGATAAACTCCCGCAGACAGGAGTTCGTAACTTGCTTAGGATTCAGGTTGAGTCACTATTGGTCATCATTGAATTATTAGCCCTAACCTATCAACGACGTTATTAGAGAGGTCTAACAATTCTCGGTCCGATCTTGTACAATCTCATCGCACATGATACTCCCACTCGCATGTCAACTACATGAACGAGTTGGATCACCTCGTTTGTATCAAATACGAAGTGGGTCGCATCCATAGTGTTACCAGAATGAGGTTCCCAACTTTATCCATTTACCATAGACCAATTTGGTCACCTACGTGAACTTGATCCTAGGTATATGCCAACTACACACTGTTCAAGATCTCCTAAATGTGACACTGGAGGTTAGTTTATTGTATTTAAGTTTGTAATTGCGAGAATACTAAATTTAAGGAAAAATAACAACTTTATTTATTTCTTTGAAATAATTACAAGTACACGAGTTTATGGCATAAATCCCAACACCTTCTTGCGTAGTTAAGTTTCCAGCTCCCCACGTGGTTCTGTCCCCACGAAGATAGGCATATTGGGCAAGCGACACAGGCCACCCTCACCCGTACTAGTTAAAGGACAGACTCCCGTAGACAAGAGTTCGTAACACGCTCAGGATTAAGGACGAGTCACTAATGGTTATCTACGAATATATTAGTCTTATACTATCAACGGTGTTACACCAGTAGGTCTAATATTGCACGGTCCAGTCTTGTATAATCTCATTGTATAGGATGCCCCCACTCACATGTCAACCACATGAACGAGCTGGATCACCTCGTTTGTATCTAATACAAAGCGGGTCGCATCCACAGTGTTACTAGGATGAGGTTCCCAATCCTATCCATATACTGTAGATCGTTCGGGTCAATAACTCGAACGTGATCCTCCTTGTGTGTCTACTACACACCGTTCAAGTTCTCTCAAATATGACCCTGGAGCTTAGTTTATTGGATTAAGTTTATAAACATTTGAGATACAAAGTTTGAATAATAAATAATATTTATTTATTAAATCAGTAACTGTTACAAACTACAGGAGATTAGGGCATACGCCCCAACAGATAGTTTATCAGGGCATACGCCCCAACAGATAGTTTATCAGAAGATGTCACTTTGGTTTGGTTATTGGTTTCTTGCTGTAACAAAAAAGTATACATATGTTTTTTATTAGATTAGGGAAACTTAAAAGAGTGATATGATTTTTGTTATTAATTTGTGAGTCAATAATTACTTTATTTTTAAGACAAGCATCTTATATGTGAATTGCATGTAGGGGTGAACATCGATCGGCTAAAGTCGATTTTCGACCCCAACTGACGTTGAACTAACTATATGGTCAGTTTGGTTGGTCTTTTTTTTTTGTTCCTAGCGTAAACCGACCGGGTGATGGCGCAGTTTATATGGTTTACAATTTTTTTTAAAAAAAATTGTATTTTTATTTATTTATTTAATTTAATTATTATTTATAAGATATAATATAAATATATAAATTTATAAAATTATATTATTATTATTATTATTATAATATATTATATATTTAGTCAGTTTGGTCGGTTTGGGGCTTAACTCTAAACTGACCAACCGACAAGTTGACTTCGATTGATCACCCCCTTATTTATAATCGATCGATTTTGATCGGCATTCAATCTTTCTTTACTCATCCCTAATTCTATTGGGGAGAAATCTAGTCTATCCACCCGATATAATTTTCTACTGTCACCCCAATTCTTCAAAGTTCATACACATTGTGTGCACTCCTTGTTTCTAATTGGCTCAGGATATTCAAATCAAATCTCATCAATACATGTCTGTACTTTATAATATTTATAGTTTGAAGAAACTTTTGGTTCAAATGGGTTGGCGCCATAACTCTCGTCTCTTGACACCTTTTGTCCTGGCTCGACACTCATTGATCTTGGACAACCTCTTCAATTCAGACTAGATACTTCATCTTATAGCTCATGACTCTTTTCAAAGTCTCATTGACTCGCTATTTTAAAAAAATCAAATATTTCCTAAAAAATAAGAGTGTATGTTAATGAACTTTCCATTGGCACAAACAAAAAATCTTTTGTCATCTTACCTCTAATTTGATGGTTAGACTCATTACAAATACCAAATTGGTATCATATTCTTTCTACTTAATGACAAATTATTATCAAAGGATTGACAATAGATTTTGACTCTAACATAAACCATTTTATTGCTTCATTATCCATTTTTAAAGACTAATTTTAAAACTAAGATGATTTTTAAAAATTAGAAAAATAGCTTTTGCAAATCTTCACTTTTATTTAAAGACTGTCGTTGAGATTTTTGTAAGAATTTCTAAAGAGTGAATTAGTATGTGTAAACCCTATCTTTGTGGAGACACCACGCGTTTACATGCCGCGTTGAATGGAAATGTTAGTCAACCATAGAGAAGGATTATATTTATTGTTATTATTATCTAACAAAAAATGTTAAAAAAATGAAAAAAAAAAACAAAAAAACCATAGGAGCGGAAAGTTTGACTTCTTTCATATTACTCACCCTGATATATTATTTTATTTTAAAGATCTCGCTTTATTATGGTATTCAATTTTTTTATTACACTCGCTTTATTATAGAAGGAAATTGGACTAATTTAAACAAAATATAAATTGAAAGTACAGAAAATGAAATGATTATTTGTAAATTATAGTGACTAAAATCAACCTAACTTAAAACTGGAAGGACTAAATAGGATTTAAATTATATGTATGTAACACTATTTTTATAAGGTAAATATTATAATTTTGAATACTTCTAATTTTTAAAAGATTACAATTTTAATAAAAGCCTCATTTTTTATATATTAATTAAATAAAAAATTAAGTAAGAATGAAATTGAGAAAAAAAAAGTCTCCACCATGCAATATGACTCATAATTTCAAAAAGCATTTCATCCGTGAATGATGTCTCATCATCATGCTAAATAATTTATCGTGCTATCTCCATTTGTTAAACGAATAATTTCTAATCGACTCTCCTTCTTGTCGAGTTGCTTATAAACAGAAATATTGAATGAAAAATGAAATCACAAAAAACTAATGGAAAATTCCACTTTTTCTCTTCTCTCTTCATCTCATTTTCTTTATTTATTTTATTTTATTTATTTAATTCAATTTATTATATATATTTTCTTAAATTCAATTTTCCTTTATATCATCATCAGATTGGTAAAAAAAAATTTGTGCCCGATTTCTCTTCTCAATTTCATAACAAAAAATAAGTAAATAAATTGTTACCGTGTAAATACTGTTAAATTATTAGTTTGGTTATTCAAATTTTACAGTAGTCCTCTTACTGCTTAAGAGAAATCTTTCCCGGTTATCGAACTTTGACAAAATGTATTATCTATGTAGTTTATTTATTTTGAAAATTCCAAACGGTGACAATGAGATAAGGAGGGGTAATGAAGGATCTCAAACCACATTTGAATGAGAGAGATCGTAATGATATGAAAGTATGGTTGAAAAAAAATAAAAATATAATTGAGTTGAAGAAAAATGAAAATATAATTGAGAAAGATGAAAATATGATTGAGAAAAGTTTTAAAAAATTGATAGCTAATACTTATATCAATAACGTGCACCTTTCTTTTAAGTGACTCAATCATAGAAACACTAAAGTTAAGGGTGTTTGGCTGGATCAATCAATCATATATTTTGTGAGCTCCTGTGAATTTTCCTAAGAAACATATGAGTAAAGATAAAACATGTTAAATGAATCCATGTTGGTTTGTATGAAAAGTCTTCATTCTTGTAAGTGGCTCAAGAAATAAATGATATGGTGAAATGACCAAGTGTAGGGAAAGGTTCATATGTCTTTTCTTGCATGAAAATTATTATTATTTAACCAATTCTTTTTAAAAATAACTCCAAACTAATGGTAGAGACTAATTTTAAGTAGAATTATATTAAAAGAAGAGTGAAACTAAAATTGAGTATGAATAAAACTCAAAGTATATAGACCAAAATAATATTTTAACCAAAAATCTATTATATACCAAATTAGAAGTTGAAAATGTTATCAAACATGTTAGCACAATATTCACACCTTAAAAGTTTTAAGGTTCTATTAAAAATTATTTTAAAATAACTTCTAATTTAATCTTTATTTAAATGGAAAAGAAGAAAAGAAAATTAGTAATTGATTATAATGTTTGACTGAGCTTCAATCAAATAGCAATGTCTTCGAAAGGGAGAGATTATCCGGCCTACGTGAACCCTCGTAATGATGGTCGGCGGGCTTTACACGAACACGTTCTTGATACGAACTGCAACTTCTCTTTTTTTTTTTTTTTAATTAAAATTTTTTTATAATTTTTTTATTTAAAAAATAATGTTTTTACTAATTCTTTTTCATTCAAATTATTTTGTAATAATATTGTTAAAATACAAATAATAATAATAATAATAATAATTTCTTACATCAGATTTTCCAAGATTCTCAATTCAAGATGTCAGGTAGTTTTTAAAAAATATATTCATTCCTTTTGATTTCAATTTTTTAGTTCAAACAAATTACTGGGTGAGGATACAGACATTAGGGGCTATTTGGGGTTGAGTGGGTTATAATAACAACGAGTTATAGTAGCCCGTAGATTATTATAGTTGGTAAAATCACATAATATTATTTTAAATGTTGAGTAATATAGTATGAGATTATAATAGTCTGTATTTAAGGTGTAGAGTATTTCACATATTATAATGACATATGTTATTATAACATGTGCCCTAAACACGACCCTAAAGATTATATATAGTGTTTTGTCCTTTAAAGTATGATTGGATTGACTCTGTCCTTTTACTTTTATAAATGAGATTTTAGAGATATTTGATCATCTTTTCTCTATTTTGATTTTTCCTTAAGCTTAGTGCGTGGATCTTTCATAGTCAATTTTTTCTTTTTAGAAATATCATATATGCATAGTTATGATGAGGTAATTCAACATGTGACTTCATGTAGCTTTTTTTTCAAAGTACATTTAAATACATGCATAACATAATTCCAATTGAAAGTATCTTTCAGAAACTCGGAAGTTGTATAATATATGAATTATAAATACATAAATTTATATTTTTAGCTTCTCCTCGAAGTAAATACTTTCATATAGATGCTGCGATCCTTCCACAAAATAACTTATTGAAATTTGATAAGTAATGATTACACAGTCATAGTTAAGAACATCTAGCAACTATTAACGTGCAGAAATAGAATGCAGTTGACGGTTATTGTCCATCAACCTAAGAGGCATATATTGATGGATAACGACCGTCAGTAATATATGGTTTTGATTTTTTTTCCCTACCTCCCAACAGAGTCGTTTCAGCGTTGTTATTATTATTGTTAAAAAACAAAAAAGTGGAACTTGAACCCTTTCGTTTTAGCGTTATTATTATTATTATTAAAAAAACAAAAAGTTGAACCCAAACCCAAAACCCTATCTTCTCATATTTATTCGATTACTCTCTTGCCTCTCTTGTTCTCTCGCCGTCTATGTGAGTCGCCATAGCCATCGGCCTCGTCGTCCGTCTAAATCACCATCGTCGTCCGTCTGAGTCGCCATCGCTTTCAAAGAACGTCGTAGCATCTTTCGTCGTTCGATTCATGCATTGTCATTGTCTAACTCACCATCGGCATCCGAGACCTCCATAGCTCCTGTCCTGTCGGTGTCTAGGTCGTTCGATTCATGCATTTTCATATGTATGTCATCGTCATTGTCTGTCGTAGTTGCACATCGCTGGTCTCCACAACTGATTATCCTTCGTTTTTAATCTCCACCATTGGTCGCCACACGAACTCCACCACCAATACAATTCCCCACCATCGATCGCACCGTCGTAAGCAAATACCTCCATTGTTGTAAGCCCTGATCTCCACCCCACACAATATCCACCACAATAAGCAGACGTGAGCGCTGATAGAGAAGCTACATATATACTTTGGTGATATTGTGATCCTGCTCTTCATGGATTGCTATGAGCTTGTTGTTCTCAAGACTATTGCCGCATGTGAGTTTCAGGTGAGATCGTGTTTCCCTTCTTCTATTTATCATTATTTGGATTTTTTTTTCATGAACTTTATAACATAAACGTTTCGTAGTGTTTGACCTTAGTGTATGTTGTTTTCCATTATGCATTAGGTAGTCCACTTATTTCCTAACCAGCTTTGAATTTTCACGGTTTCATATATTATGGAATGTGACGACTGAAGGGAATCGAATCCTGTGCGGAAGCGAATGATCGTCGTTCCTCTCAATTGTGTTACATAGAAAATACATAAAAACAAAAAATTAACTAAACATACATATGAAAGTATAGATGGATTAGAGGATTACCTTTGAAGACCAATTATTCACGTAATTCCCGGTTGCCAACGATCTCTTCTTCTCTATGATCGAATTCACGAACACCACCCAAAAAGCCTTCTCGATTGTTCTTTTGGAGAGGAGAGAGGTGAGATCTCCTTTTTGGAATTAGGGAAGAGTTGTAGAGAAATTGAGAGAGAACTCTTGTGTTTCCTCAAAATGCAAAACAACACAAATGGTTCAAGTGTTGCATAATGCATCCAAAAGGATGCTTTATAGGCATAGTGGGTGGAGACAAATTCTCCACCTATTTTGCTACTAACTCCACATATTATGCATAAATGCTTAATATAAGGTATCAAATACCTTATTTTGTGAATCATATTCACATAATGTGGAGAAATTGAATTTAGTCAAATTCAATTCATCTCTCTCAAAATACTTCCTTAATATATGCCTTAATTCCATAATTAGACATAATATGCTTCATTATGAATCATATTCACATTGAACTATATATTATATCAATTATATCATATATAATTGACATAATTCCCTAAATTGCATTTGAACACTTTAAATTCATTCCAAAATTTTATACCTTCTCTTAATCATCCAACCGAAGGACCTAATAGACCTACAAATCATGAGCACCAACGATACGAGATTGACGGGATCAATGAGTTTCTCATTGATCCCGTCGATCAACATTCGTTAACTACGAGTCATTCCACTAAAGACTTGTAGCTGCACTCTCCTCACTGTAGGACAAGTTGTGTCCATTGATTTAACCAATGCCCGTGAGTCAACCCTTCACAGGTCGTTCGTAGTAACAGCTGGGTCAAATTACCGTTTTACCCTTGTGACTACTTCTTGCACCTTAAGCACCACTAATCCTCTAATGAACAACAAGTTTATGGTCTGACAATAAACAATATCCCTCTCGGGCCAGCAAGAGGGAGGGGCCCCGTTGTTCAAGAGCTGGATTCGGTTCTTAAGGGAACAACTTATCTTATTACTCTAGTTTGGGAACGTGTGAATCCCTTCTTGCGAAGTTGAGTCCCCAGCTCCCTATGAGGTTTCATCCCTGAGAATGTAGGCTTATTGAGTCGGCAGCTGTGGCAACACTCACCCGTACTAGTCTAAGGATAAACCCCCGCAGAGAGGAGTTCACAACTCTCGCTCAAGATTTAGATTGAGTCCCTAATGGTCATCGTTTGAATTATTAGCCCTAATCTATCAACGACGTTACTAGAGTGATCTAACAATTCTTGGTCCAGTATTGTACAAACTCATTGTACAGGATGCCCCCACTCGCATGTCTACCACATGAACGAGCCGGATTATCTCGTTTGTATCATATACAAAGTGGGTCCTATCCATAGTGTTATCAGGATGGGGTTCCTAACCAAATCCATCTACTATAGACCATTCGGGTCACAAGCTTGAACTTAATCCTAGATATGTGTGAACTACACATAATTCAAAGTTATCTAAATGTTACCCTGGAGCTTAGTTTATTGGATTTAAGTTTGTAATTTGCGAGAATACGAGATAGAAGAAAAAAATAACACTTTTATTCATTTTCTTAAATAATTACAAATACACGAGTTTAGGGCATAAATCCCAACAAACTCCCACTTGACCTAAAGCTAGTAGAGTACACACAACATTACAATAATGCCAATACAATAAACTAGGGCATTGAATACCTTTTGATACAATACTCCCACTTGCCCTAGTAAGGTTCTAATGTGTAAACCTAGAGTTTCTAGGTGACTCTCGAACACCTTAGTCGTGAGAGTATTTGTAAATGGATCAGCAACGTTGTTCTCCGATGTTATCTTCGTGACGATCATGTCTCCTCGGTGCATAATTTTTCGTATCAGGTGATACTTTCGTTCGATGTGTTTTTCCCTTTTGTGACTACGAGGTTCCCTCGAGTTGCCACTGCACCGTTGTTATCACAATAAAGGGTAATTGGGAGGTTCATATTTTGAACAACTTCCAAATCAAACATGAACTTCCTCAACCAAACTGCCTCTTTAGCCGTTTCACAAGCTGCTACATACTCAACCTCCATAGTGGAGTCAGCGATGCATCCTTGTTTGATGCTTCGCCAGACTACTGCTCCTCCATTAAGAGTAAACACTGACCCTGATGTGGATTTCCTAGAATGTTTGTCGGTCTGAAAGTCAGAGTCCGTGTATCCTGTAAGGATCAAATCCTTAGACCCATACACGAGCATATAGTCCCTCGTTCTCCTAAGATACTTGAGGATTGTTTTTACCTGAAAGAGCGTAGATTAAGAAAACGGAAGCAATTTTGCATCTTGAACACTCTAAGTTGATCAATTTTACAAAACAAAAAGCATGCTCAAATCTGGAAAAATAGAGAATAAAAACTCATACCTTTGTAGCTCAAAATTCTCCTAATCTGTGGGAAATTTCTTGTCACAAACACTTTGTGGAAAACTTCTAGTGTATTCTCTACTATCCTCAAGCCTTGGAACAAATTGTGGGATCTTAAGATGAGAGAATTTTGAAGAAGAGTGAGAATGGTTCAAAACCGAAAATTGAATGAATTTTCTGCAAAATTCCCTTTATCCACTTCAATTCATCTTTAATTAAAGCTTCAATAAGCTTTGGGAATATGCCAACAAAAGTTTGATGAGGACAATTCAAGAAAGATGTGTTGAATTATGGTGAATTTGAAAAGCAAAGGAGCTTGTTCACCCTTTTAAGTTTCGTCCAATTGAAACTTCAAAATTCATTTGAATTTTCATTTATTTTTAATTCAAAATTAACATAAAATTAATTTTAAATTAAAATAAATTTAATAATTTAATTAATTAAACAATTTAATTAATTAATTTTAAATAATTATTTAATTTAATATCAAATATCAAATTAAATAATTGAACCAATCCCGATTTCTTAAATCGAACGTTCGAACATGAATCCATATCCCTATTCTTTATCATAGTTTAATTCATAATTAAATTGTGAAAATGTTAAATATATCGTATATAATTAACGTTTTCTCCCAAAACTGAATTTGCACAATTCAAATTCTTTTCTTTCAAATGTTACAAGGTTTAGTCCGAGCTAGTAAGGGAACCTAATGGACCTACAGATCACAAGCTCCAACAATACGAGATTAACCGACCAAACTCTTTAGTGTAGCTAATCAACATCTGTTAACCACCGAGACACTCCACTAAATCCCAGTGGTTGCACTCTCCTTACTGTAGATATGTTTATGTCCACTCGGTTTAACAATGATTAGTAAGTCGATCCTTCACAGGTCATTCCTAATTACAGTTGGGTCAAAAATACTGTTTTTCCCCTGTAATTACTTCTTGTTCCTTAAGTCTCATTGATCCTCTAATGAACAATTTATTTGTGATTCAACCATCAAACCAAATCTCTCTCGGGCCAATGAGAGGAGTGAGCCTTTTGTTCATGACCCAGAGTCAGCACTTAAGGGAACAACTTCTCTACTAATCCCTAAAGCGGGTAGGAGTGAATTCCATCTTGCAGAACTATGTTCCCAGCTATCTACCTGGTCTTATCCCTAAAATGGGAGGCTTATTGAGTCGGAAAGCTCAGACCACTCTCACCCATGCAAATCTAAGGATAATCTGAATAAACAAGAGTTCATGGCACGCTCAGGATTAAGATCGAGTTACCTAGGTCATCGTATGAATATAGTCAGTTAGGACAACAAACGGAGTTATAAAGTCTAAGTGACTATTTCTCGGTCTAGTCTTATGGAAACATATTGCATAGGATGCCCCAACTTGCATGTCTCAACATGAACGATTTAGGATCACATCGTTTGTACTTTACAAAGTGGGTCGCGTCCATAGTGTCCCAGGATAAGGTACCCAACCCTATCCCTATACTATAGACTGTTCTAGCTATAACGTGAACCTGATCCACTTTTATGTCACACATAAAGTTCAAGTATATATCGTATAGCCATGGGTTCTTTATTGGATTAAGGTTTAAAAATATACAATCCACTTTATTCAATAACACCTTTACTGCAAAATCGAATATACATTCTGTTTACAAACCCACGAGTTTTAAGACAGAAAACCCAATAAACTCCCACTTGGACTAAAATGCCAATAGAGTCAAACATGTTGAGCAAGAAAACTACCCTACTGTACAACCCATAGTCTTAGACTCTCTAGGTGTCCCTCAAACACTTTAGCCGTGAGGGGCTTTGTAAACGGATCAACAATGTTTTGCTCCAAAGTGATCTGCGTGACAATCACGTCTTCTCGTTGCACAATCTCCCTGATGAGATGATATTTGTGCTATATATGCTTTTCGCGCTTATGGCTTCTAGGTTCTTTAGAATTTTCCACTACACCACTATTATCACAATAAAGGGTGATAGACAAATTCATATTTGGAACAACTTCCAAATCAGTAAAGAATTTTCTAAGCCATACAACCTCCTTCGCTGCTTCGCAAGCTGTTTCGTACTCAGTCTCCATGGTGGAGTTAGCAATACAATCTTGTTTTATACTCCTCCATACTATAGCTCCTCCGTTAAGAGTGAACACTGATCCCGATGTGGATTTCTTTGAATCTACATCAGCCTGAAAATTAGAGTCAGTGTATCCTGCAAGGATCAAATCCTTTGCGCCATACACAAGCATATAGTCCCTCGTTCTCCTTAGATACTTGTGGATATTCTTAACGACATTCCAATGATCATATCCTAGATTGGACTGATACTTGCTGACAATTTCCACTGCATAGCATATGTCGGGTCGAGTACATAGCATGACATACATCAGGCTACCGACAGCTGATGCATAGGGAATGCGTCTCATACCCTCACCTTCTTGAGGTGTCTTAGGACACTATTCTTTAGACAGATGAATTCCATGCCTGAAAGGTAATAAACCCTTCTTGGAATTCTGCATCTTATATCTAATCAACATCTTGTCAATATAAGATGCCTGAGATAGCGCTAGCATTTTGTTCTTGCGATTCCGAACAATTTGGATTCCAAGTACAAACTGAGCCTCTCCGAAATCTTTCATTTGGAATTGGGTCGCTAGCCATTGTTTAACGCCAGTCAGGAATCCTGCATCATTCCCAATGAGCAAGATATTGTCTACGTATAGAACTAAGAAAGCTACAGTAGTATTTACTATCTTCTTGTAGACACAAGGCTCGTCAATATTCTGTTCAAAGCCATAAGACTTGATCGCAATATCAAATCTTATATTCTAGGATCTAGATGCTTGTTTCAATCCATAAATAGATTGGTTCAGCTTGCAAACCTTTTGCTCTTGACCCTGAACTTTGAACCCCTCTGATTGATCCATATAGATACTCTTTTCAAGATTGCCATTCAGAAAGGCTGCCTTGACATCCATTTTTCAAATTTCATAGTCATAAAACGTGGCAATGGACAAGAGTATTCTAATGGACTTAAGCATGGCAACAGGGGAGAAGGTTTCTTCATAGTCCACCCCTTCCCTTTAGGTATAACCCTTTGCCACAAGTCGACCGTTAAAGGTTTGCACCTTATCTGCTTGATCTCGTTTCCTCTTGTAGATCCACTTGCAACCGATAGGTCTTTCACCATCTGTTGATCTACAAGTTCCCATACTAAATTGAAGTACATTGACTCTATTTTGAGGTCCATGGCTTTAATCCACTAATCCCTATCTATATCATTCATTGCCTGTTTATAGGTCAATGGATCCTCAATGCCACCATCAAGTATGACGACCTGGATTTCAGTCAAACCCATGTAACGGTCGGGTTGTCTAACATTCCTCCCACCACGTCGAGACATTCTGAACTCTTGAGAAGGACCAGCTTGATCAAAAACTTTTGTTGATTTATCTGTAGCTTCCTTGGAAATTTCACTAAAGACAATTCTGCTACGAGGCTGATGATCTCTCATGTGGTTTTCCTCTAAGAACATGACGTTTTTCGACACAAGCACCTTGTCCTCTTGAGGATCATAAAACAGACCACCTTTCGTTTCTTTGGAGTATCCTACGAATAGGCATAATTTTGAACGATGTTCCAATTTCTTTGGACTGGACACTAGCACATGTGTTGGACATCCCCAAATCATGAAGTGATGTAAACTACCTTTACACCATTTTCATAACTCATAGGGTTTTTCTGAAACACTCTTGGAGGGAACCATGTTCAAAATATATGCAGCAACTTCTACTGCATATCCCCAAAACAAACTAGGCAGCTGAGCGTAGCTCGTAATGGATCGAACCATGCCTAAAAGGGTTTTGTTTCTCCTTTCAAATACACCGTTCTACTGAGGTGCACCGGGCGTTGAGAGTTGGGATACGATTCCATGTTCTATCATATAGTCTTGGAACCTCAAATCCATATACTCTCCACCTCGATTTGATCGAAGTGTTTTAATATTTTTACCTAATGAGTTGATTGAAGGGAATAAAACTCCCGCAGCGGAAAACGACTTTGAATCGTCGTGGTGATCGTTGTGAAAAGATTTCTTAAAATTAAACATATCCTATAGATTATAGATTAAACATGTTGTAAAAGAAGGAAACACAGTAAGAAAACCCACTTACTTGTTGAAGAACTCTTCTTCACAAATTCCTTCTTCGATCTCGATCTCTACGTCCACGATCTCCCGAGCAACGAACAAATTGGACACCTCCAATTGATCTTCTCGGTTGTTCTCGTTCGGTAAAGGGAGAGTGGTGGGACTCTTTTCGTTTAAGGTAGAGAAAAAATTGAGAGAGATTGAGAGAGTTTGAGAGAGAGTTCTTGGATGAAATCCAAAAAATGACTTGTCAGATCACTAAAGCCTTCTCACAAAGGCTTTATATAATTGTGATAGGTAGAGTTGAAATCTCCACCTATTTACCATTTTACCATAACCTTAGGTTATGCAAATCATATTTGCATAACTCATATAAAATAAGATATCTCATACCTTATTCTACAAATCACATTTGTATAATTGTGAATTTTAAATTGAATCACATTCAATTTAATTTCTCTCAATCCAATTTCTCTAAATTAACACTAATTAATCAATTAGGCTAACCTATAGTTTATTATGAATCTCATTCACATTAAACTATATAATATGTCAATCATATCTCATATAAATGACATAAATACCCTTTTAATAAATTTGAACACTTCAAATCCACACCAAACTGTAAACCCTCTATATATCCAGTTTGAGCCAACTGAGGGACCTAATGGACCTACAGATGACGAGCTCCAATGATCCGAGACTAATCTGTCTAACTCTTTGACCCGGTTATTCAACATTCATTAGCTACGGTAAGACTCCACTAAAGCCCGTAGTTGCACTCCCATCACTGTAGGACAAGTTGTGTCCATTTGATATAACCAATGCCCGTGAGTCGACCCTTCACAGGTTGTTCATAGACACAGCTGGATCAAATTACCGTTTTATCCCTGTGTCTACCTCTTGCTCCTTAAGTCCACGCTACTCCTCTAATGAACAACAATGTTGTATGGTCCAACCATAAACAACACCCTCTCGGGCCAATTAGAGGGTGGGCGCCCATAGTCCAAGCCCTGGAGACAGCACTTAAGGGAACAACCCCTCTAGTTTCCCTAAGTCAGGAACAAGTGAATTCCATCTCGCATAGTCAAGTTCCCGTCTCCCCACGTGGTCCTGTCCCTGAGAAGATATGCATATTGGGTGAGTAACTATGACCATCCTCACCCATACTAGTCAAAGGACAGACCCCCGCAGACCAGAGTCCGTAACACGCTCAGGATTAAGGTCGAGTCACTAATGGTCATCTACGAAGTTATTAGTCCTATACTGTTAACGGTGTTACATCAGTAAGTCTAATAATTCACGGTTCGATCTTGTACAATCTCATTGCACAGGATGCCCCCACTTGCATGTCAACCGAATGAACGAGTTGGATCACCTCGTTTGTATCTAATACAAAACGGGCCACATCCACAACGTATCCAAGATTAGGTCTCCAACCCTATCTGTATACTGTAGACCGTTCGGGTCATTAACTTGAACGTGATCCTCCCTGTGCATCCACTACACACCGTTCAAGTTCTAGTTCTCTCATAATTCAATGACCCTGGAGCTTAGTTTATTTGACAAAGTTTGTAAATATGCGAGACACAGAGTGATGAAAAAATAACTCTTATTTATTTCAATAGTGAATATTACAAACAAATACGATATTAGGGCATACACCCCAACAAACTCCCACTTGGACTAACCTAGTGGAGTACAAAAATACATTTTTCAAATGTACAATAAAATTACAATAAACTAGAGCATTGAATACCCTTTACAATAGTCTCACTTGCCCTAGTCAAGAAGCACTCAAAGACCTAGAGTCTCTAGCTGACCCTCAAACACCTTAGCCGTGAGGGCCTTTGTAAATGAATCAACAACGTTGTGCTCCAACGCTATCTGTGTGACTATCATATCTCTGCGATGCACATTCTCCCGTATCAGGTGATACTTCCACTTAATGTGCTTGCCCCTCTTATGACTCCAAGGTTCTCTCGAGTTAGCTACTGCACAACTTTTGTCACAAAAAAGGGTAATCGACAAGTTCAGATTTGGAACAACTTCCAAATCCATCATGAACTTCCTAAGCCAAACAACTTCCTTTGCATCTTCACAAGCCGCAACATACTCGTCCTCCATCGTATAATCAGCGGTGCATCCCTGCTTGATCCTTCGCCAAACTACAACTCCTCCATTCAGAATGAAGGCTGACCCTGAAGTGGATTTCCTAAAATCCTTATCGGTCTGAAAGTCAGAGTCTCTGTATCCCGTAAGGATCAAATCCTCACTCCCATATACAAGGTTGTAGTTCCTCGTTCTCCTAAGATACTTGAGGATTGCCTTTACGGTTGTCCAGTTATCTAATCCTGGATTGAATTGATACCTTCTGACAATCCTAACTGCATAACAGATGTTAGGCCTGTTGGGATTTGTGCCCTAAAACTCGTAGTTTGTAATTATGTTCTAATTAATGTAATAAAGTGTTATTATTTCAATAAAGTGTTATTGTTATCTGCGAGTTTGCCTTTATTTAAACCCTAAATCCAATAAACTAAACATCCAAGGCTGTTAAATGAATCTCTAACTGAATGTAATGTACATAAAAAGGATCTCGGTTCGAGATACAACCTAAAGGATCTATAGTTAGGGGATAAGGTTTGGGTACCTTACCCTTGTTAAACTATGGATGTGGGCCACTTTGTATTTGATGCAAACACAGTGATCCTAACGTGTTCGTGTAGATGACATGTGAGTGAGGATATCCTATGTAATGAAATTACATAAGACCGGACCACGAAATAGTAATCTCTAGTTGTAACTCCTTTGACTAGTTAGGTTTCTATTTCACTAGGATGACCTAGGCAACTTGATCTCAATCCTGAGCAGGTTACGAACTCCTATTCGCGAGGGATTGTCCTTTGACTAGTATGGGTGAGAGTGGCCAGATTCGCCGACTCAATATGCCTACCTTCTTGGGGACAAGACCGAGTGAGCGGCTGGGAACTTAACTTAGCAAGATAGAATTCACTCCTTCCCGCCTACTAGGGTAAGTAGAGGAATGTTCCCTTAAGTGGTGTCTCCGGGACTTGAACAAAGGGCTCGACCCTCTCATTTGCCCGAGAGGGACTCTGTTTGTTGGTAGGACCACAAATAAATTGTTCATTAGAGGAACACTGGTACTTAAGGTACAAGATGTAACCCAGGAGTAAAACGGTAATTTGACCCAGCTGGTGTTACTAACATTCGTGAAGGATTGACTTGTTGTTATTGGTCGATATCCGTGGACACGTAAATATATCTGCGCAGTGAGAAGAGTGCAAACGTGGGACTTTAGTGGTGTGTTCCCGCAGTTAACGAATGTTGATTGGGAGGTTAATGAGATTAACCGAGCAATCTCGTATCGTTGGAGCTTCTGATATGTAGGTCCATTCGGTCCACCTTCTAGCTCGTAAAGGGTTCTTAGATCATTTGAATTTGAAATGTTCAAATTCATTAGGGAATATATTTAATGAATTAAGATACAATATAATATATAGTTTTGGAACTATATATTATAAATTTAATGTGAATATGATTCATATTAAATTATATGAGAGAATTGAATATTTGAAAGAGTTCAAATATTATATTAAATGTGAATGTGATTCACGTTTGAAAACTATAGGTTAAAATTTAATGTGCACTGGATGTACATTAAAACTATAGGTTAAAGGGGTAATATGATTAAATGAGATTTAATCTAAATTAAATATATGATATTTAATTTGCATTATTTAAATATGATTTAAATTAATAATTATTGATTTAATTATTATTTAATTATTATTATTATTATTTTAATAATAAAAGGGAACGTATCATCCCAACACGTTCCTACTACTCCCCTTCTTCTCCCTATCGACAGTTTAACAGGGAGAAGAGGGTTGATGATCGATAATCGATCATTGGATCATTTTTCTGGCAATTAGAGAATTGCTGCAAAAACTCTCTCTCTCACTCTCAAAATTCCCAATTATTCCAATTGTTGGATCCTTCCCACCAAGGAGGATCTAAACACTCAGAGACATAGAGGGTTTTCCAAGTGGTAGTGTTCCTGCTTGAAAAACAGAGAGTTGCTGTGTTGCTGATGTTGGGTTTTATGTCCTAAAACTCGTGGTTTTGTAAATTGAATGTATATTCTATTTCACAATAAAGTTGTTATTGAAATTTATTCAATAAAGGTGTTATTGAATATTGTGTATTATGTAATCTTAATCCAATAAACAACCCTTGGCTATAGGATGAATACTTGAACTTTATGTGTGACATAAAAGTGGATCAAGTTCAAGTTATAACCACTTTGTAGAGTACAAACGATGTGATCCTCCTTATCCTGGGGACACTATGGACGCGACCCACTTTGTAGAGTACAAACGATGTGATCCTAAATCGTTCATGTGGAGACATGTGAGTGGGGGCGCCCTATGTAATGAGTTTGCATAAGACTGGACCGTGAAATAGTCACTTAGACTTTATAACTCTATTTACTGTCTTAACTGACTATATTCATACGATGACCTAGGTAACTCGATCTTAATCCTGAGCGTGCCATGAACTCTTGTTTATTTGGATTATCCTTAGATTTGCATGGTTGAGAGTGGCCCGAGATTACCGACTCAATATGCCTCCCATTTCAGGGATAAAACCGGGTAGATAGCTGGGAACATAGTTCTGCATGATGGAATTCACTCCTACCCGCTTTAGGGATTAGTAGAGAGGTTGTTTCCTAAAGTGCTGACTCCGGGTCTTGAACAATGGGCCCACCCCTCTCATTGGCCCGAGAGAGATTCGGTTTGCTGGTTGGACCACAAACCAATTGTTCATTAGAGGATCAGTGGTACTTAAGGAACAAGAGGTAATTACAGGGGTAAAACGGTAATTTTGACCCAGCTGTAATTACGAACGACCTGTGAAGGATCGACTTACTAATCATGGTTATATCAAGTGGACAGAAATATATCTACGGTGAGGAGAGTGCAACCACTGGGCTTTAGTGGAGTGCCCCGGTGGTTAACGAATGTTGATTAGCTAGGCTAAAGAGTTTAGCCGGTTAATCTCGTATCGTTAGAGCTCATGATCTGTAGGTCCATTAGGTCCCCCTTACTAGCTCGGATTTAGCCTTGTAACATTTTGAGAGAAAAGAATTTGAATTGTTCAAATTCATGTTTGGAAGAAAACGTTAATTATATGTGATATATTTAACGAATCATAGCTTAATTATGAATTAAACTATGATTAATAGGAGGTAAATATATTTAAACATGATTTAAATATTGGATCGATTTATAGCATGAATAATGATTCATGTTTGGAAAATCGATCGGGATCGGACAATTTATTTAATTTAATATTTTATATTAAATTAAATTAAAAATTAATTAATTAAATTAATTTTGAATTATTTCATTAATTATATTAATTTTAATTAAAAATTAATTTAATATTGATTTTAGAATTAAAATTAATTGTAAAATTAAGGGATTTTCATGATTTTCATGAAAATCAAGTTGCAACTTGCCCAATCCTACTCATTTTCAAAATTCACCAAAATTAGCCACCTCCATCTCAAACCATCCTCATCACACTTGAGTTGTCACTCTAATAAAACTTATTTAAGCTTTATATAATAGTGATTTGAGGTATGTTGATAGAATTTTGTAGAAAATTCTAAATTCTCGAATTTGTGACCTTTAAGGTCTTTTCTTCCAAATTCTCTCAACCTAGGATCCCACAATCCGTTCTAAGGCCCGAGGATAGTAGGGAAGACTCTAACGGTTGTCCACGAAGTGTTCGTGTTGAAAACTATCCACCGGGTGAAGAGAATTTGATCTTCAAAGTTGAGTTTTCTATCCTTCTGTTTTTCCCGCTTTGAGCATGCATTTTATTTTACAAAATTGATCAACTTAGAGTGTTCAAGATCTAAAATTGCTTCCGCTTTCTTAAACTAGACTCTTTCGATTGGTATCAGAGCAATTTTGAGCACTTAATTTGATCTATTTTGTTCTGTGGTGAGTGTTTTTTGAAATCAATTTTTCTGGGTGTCTAAAGTGAATTTCTGGTTTTGGCATTTAAATTGAGTATCAATTCGTGCTTTATTTTAAATTTCTCAAGTGTGTTTGAGAATTTATGTATGAAGAATAAGCTGTAAAAATTTCGGGTCGATAGGAGTTCAGGAAGACCTTCAATTTGACGTTTGAAGCTGAAGAGGTCACTGAACTGAAAAACAGAGCAAGTTGTTGTGTGTTTTTTTAATTCCTGCTACAGTGAATTTTTACACAGGTGCACGGTTTTTGCTTTTGTGAAGAAGATGTGACGTCAGCAGCTTAAATTCGTTGACTTTGACCAGTTCGATCTTTTTTGGACTGGTTCGACTCGATTTTGGTCCGATTCGGGTGTTTTTAGATCGGTTCTGACTATTTCGAGGCCGATTTTTCCATTTTGGAGGTCCGTTTCACCAATTGGAGGCTCGGTTCAGCCTTTTAAAGCTCGGTTCAACCTTTGGAAGGTCCGGTGCACACATTTGCAAGCTGGTTCGACCCAAATTAGAAGAGTTCGAAGTGCCTCGATGTTAATTCTAGATTATTATTGTAATAATTTAGTAGTTTGCTTGCATTAGATGCCAAAACCAGTCCACTTTAGTGTATTTAATTAATTATGCATTGTGAATGTATGTTTTAATTAAAATCCCTGATTATATGTACATAAAGTATGCCATATAGATTTTAAAATCCCACCATAGGAAGCATGCTCCATGCATTCAAAGTATGTTATAAGTGTTATAATATATTGTATGCATGTTTATTGGGTTTCATATGAATTAATATAAGAGTTATATTAATTTATCAAACAAATATTATATGTTTTAATTATAATTAATATAAGGGTTATATTAATTAAAAATTAAACATATAATTGCTATACATTTATTCATGTGATGGATTTGTTATAAATGTATGTTTATTCATGTGATGAATGATAAAACAATTTATAACATAGAAATGCATGTAACCTAAGGTTAATTAATTAGTTTTAAAATGGTTTTAGAACTGGAATTAATTAGACCTAAGGTTATCTAGTTCTAATAAGATTAGAATTAGGAAACCAATAATTTATAAACTTTGATTAAAGAGGGACTCTGACTAAGGAAGGTTATGGCTAGGTTGGGGTACTTAAGATGACTGAAAATCTAACACCCCTACACTGGAACCGACTGGAATGAATTTAATCCATAGGTTTATAAATTATCTTTCGTGAGTGGCGTTTATTAAAAGTTAATAAATTAAACTCATAGACCTAGGTTTATTAAAAGGTTAATAGATTTAGGTAATTCAAGTATAATTGTTATATTGGTAGACTTAGGTCATATTGTTTTAGCCGGAATATGCCTAAGTAAAAGTATACCCAAACAGTTTAAAATACTTAGTGGGAGTGAAAAGGTATATATGATATATCAATTTTCTCTTACGCTCTCCACGAAGTTCACACCGTGAGATTTATGCTCGTCCTCGTGATGTCAATAGGGCATCTCCATTCGGATGGTGTTTACATAAATCAAGAGCAAGGTGAATGAAGAAAGTATTTATAGTAAGTGAGCGAAGGAAGTGTGTCAACACATCCTACGGTCTCCTCCATTAGGTTGGACCGTGAGATTCCCATGTTGCGCTGCGCAGTTGCCCGGTAGCACCATCCATTCGGAGGGATGTAACATGGGATTCAGAACAACTCAAACTCCAGAAATGGATAGGGTCCCTTAGGTCCATTCCCAGTTTTGTTTCTCCAATTCGGTAGCATTGTTGGGGCCGACCTCTGAGGTCTGAAAATGACGGGTCACACTTACAAGAATTGCTAAGTGTTAGTAAATTCTTGACCAAATTAGCGATAACTAGAATGCTATAGGAATAAGAGTTATTCCGGTGTTAGCATTTAGTCAAGAATGTCTTGGTTCAATGAAGGAGTGATTGACTGCCCCTCGGTAGCAGTTGCTCTGACTCACTGAAATATCGTTGCAAAAACAATAATGAGTTTATGGGTACATTATTACTTTTGCTAAATTCTTAAATTGGATAGGTTACAAGCAATTCACTAATAGAATTCATTCTTTTTCAGCATGTCGAACTCTTTTATCCAGTTACTCGCCTTCAATAAACTTAGCGGCGATAATTATGGAACCTGGAAATCAAACTTGAATACGATTCTTGTTCTTGATGATCTGAGGTTCGTCTTAACGGAGGAATGTCCTCTCCCTCCTAGCTCGACAGCAAACCAAATTGTTCGGGATGCTTATGACAAATGGATTAGCTCTAATGAGAAGGCCCGAGTCTACATCTTAGCCAACATATCTGATGTGTTGTCTAAGAAGCATGAGAGCATGGTCACCGCGAAGGAGATCATGAGATCGTTACAGGCGATGTTCGGACAACCGTCCTCATCGGTCCATTATGATGCTCTCAAATACGTTTACAACTCCCGTATGAAGGAGGGAGCCTCTGTTAGGGAACATGTCCTTGACATGATGATCCACTTCAACGTGGCTGAAGTAAATGGGGTTGTCATAGATGAGAAAAGTCAGGTAACCTTTATTATGGAATCTCTTCTGAAGAGTTTCCTGCCATTCCGCACCAATGCGGTGATGAATAAGATAGAGTAATAACCTGACTACTCTCCTCAACGAGCTTCAGACTTTTGAGTCCCTGATGAAATCAAAGGGAAAAGAGAAGGAGGCAAATGTTGTAACTTCGAAGAAGTTCCTAAAAGGATCATCCTCAGGGACCAAATCTGGTCCTTCTTTTACCAAGAATAAGGGTATTCAGAAGAAGAAGAAGGACAAAGGGAATGGACAAGCTCCCACACGCAAGGCTAAGGCCACAGGAAATGTTTCCATTATGGTGGTGACGAGCACTGGAAGAGGAATTGCCCGAAGTACCTTGCAGAAAAGAAAGCTGAGAAGAAAAAACAAGGTAAATATGATTTATTTGTTGTTGAAACATGTTTAGTGTGTTGGGATTTGTGCCCTAAAACACGTAGTTTGTAATTATGTTCTAATTAGTGTAATAAAGTGTTATTATTTCAATAAAGTGTTATTGTTCGTTTTCTACGAATTTGCCTTTATTTAAACCCAAAATCCAATAAACTAAACATCCAAGGCTGTTAAATGAATCTTTAACTGAATGCAATGTACATAAAATGGATCTCGGTTCGAGATACAACCTAAAGGGTCTATAGTTAGGGAATAAGGTTTGGGTACCTTACCCTTGTTAAACTATGGATGTGGCCCACTTTGTATTTGATACAAACACTGTGATCCTAACGTGTTCGTGTAGATGACATGTGAGTGGGGATATCCTATGTAATGAGATTACATAAGACCGGACCACGAAATAGTAACCTCTAGTCAGAACTCAGCTGACTAGTTAGGTTTCTATTTCACTAGGATGACCTAGGCAACTTGATCTCAATCTCGAGTAGGTTACTTAACTCCTGTTCATGAGGGATTGTCCTTTGACTAGTATGGGTGAGAGTGGCCGATTCGCCACTCAATATGCCTACCTTCTTGGGGACAAGACCGAGTGAGCGGCCGAAACTTAACTTAGCAAGATGGAATTCACTTCTTCCCGCCTACTAGGGTAAGTAGAGGAATGTTCTCTTAAGTGGTGTCTCCTGACTTGAACAAAGGGCCCGACCCTCTCATTTGCCCGAGAGGGACTCTGTTTGTTGGTAGGACCACAAACAAATTGTTCATTAGAGGAGCACTGGTACTTAAGGTACAAGATGTAACCTAGGGGTAAAACGGTAATTTGACCCAACTGGTGTTACGAACATTCGTGAAGGATTGACTTGTTGTTATTGGTCGATATCCGTGGACACAGTAAATATATCTGCAGTGAGAAGAGTGCAAATGTGGGACTTTAGTGGAGTGTTCCCAGCTTAACGAATGTTGATTGGGAGGTTAATGAGATTAACCGAGCAATCTCGTATCGTTGGAGCTTCTGATATGTAGGTCCATTAGGTCCACCTTCTAGCTCGTAAAGGGTTCTTAGATCATTTGAATTTGAAATGTTCAAATTCACTAGGGAATATATTTTATGTATATGGTTACGATATAATATATAGTTTTGGAACTATATATTATAAATTTAATGTGAATATGATTCATATTAAATTATGTGAGAGAATTAAATATTTGAAAGAGGTCAAATATTAAATTTAAATGTGAATGTGATTCATATTTAAAAACTATAGATTAAAATTTAATGTGCATTAGATGTACATTAAAACTATAGGTTAGAGGGAAGGATATGATTAAATATGATTTAATCTTAATTAAATATAAGATATTTAATTTGATTAATTAAATATGATTTAATTAATGATTAATTTAATTTAATATTAAATTAATGGGAACGTGTCAGAAGGACACGTTCCTCACCTCCCTCCCCATCGATAGGGAGTGGGGAGGTGATCCCTCTCGTTTTATCCCTCTCCAATGGAGGAGAGGAGGTTGAACGATCGATCGTTCCAAATTCTTGGAGAATCGCTGGAAAATTTCTCTCTCACTCTCATTCCCAAAAGTTCTTCCAACTATTGGAATCCGTCCCACAAAGGAAAGATCCAAGCACTCAGAGGATAGAAGGTTTATTCTTTTGGTGGTGTCCTGCTTGAAAATACAGAGGAGTACCTGTGTTGCTGTCTTATTTGGAGCAAGGAGTTGTTGCAAGTTGGAGAAAGCCTACAAAGGTATTAATTCTTCTTCCCTTTAGTTTAATTGTTAAACTTATTGTATGTTTGCATGTAAGCAATTAATCCATGTCTAATAGGATTAGAATTCATGCTTGTTCTGTATTTTTATCAATGTACTGGTTTTTATTTCAATTAAAAAAATCAAGCACATTAAGATCCCAAACACGTTTCCGCTGCTCAAGGAGATCAGATCTCCATCAATTGGTATCAGAGCCAAGTTTGTATTGTTTTGTTTTGAAACAAAATTGCATTGATTTGGTGGGAAATGCATTTCGTTTGCTGTAAAACTAGTTTAGGAATATTTTGGCCTTAGTTTACTTCTTTTTTGTTCAAATTGGATGTAAAGGCCCCTGCGTTTTTAGGCATAAAGTGTAAAATTGAGTCTGTAATTGAGTTACGAGTCGTTCGGGATAAATTTCATGCATTTCGGTTGAGAATCGAAGGAGAAATTGAAAGTTGAAGTTGTTGTGTTCGTGGAAGAAGGTTGTTGTCGAAGCAGCAGCGTTGCAACGCTACCAGCGGCGTTGCAACGATGTTCATCAATGTTGCAACGCTGAAGAACAACGTCGCAACGCCAGCGCTCCCTATCGACGCGGGTGCTCAAGGGGTCAGCGGCGTTGCAACGCTGCCCCTCAGCGTTGCAACGCC
Source organism: Trichosanthes cucumerina (assembly GCA_036507285.1). Taxonomy (NCBI): domain Eukaryota; kingdom Viridiplantae; phylum Streptophyta; class Magnoliopsida; order Cucurbitales; family Cucurbitaceae; genus Trichosanthes; species Trichosanthes cucumerina. Next base: position 23,167,449 of record CM071841.1, read on the forward strand.
ATCCCGATAGCAGGTGCGCGCGAGGATGAAGTAGGCGTTGCAACGCCGTGAGGTGGTTCAAGCAGTAGCAGACCGGTTCGAGCTGGTTCGTTGGTTTTGGTCCGGTTCAGGGTGTTTTTGGACCGGTTACATGAAATAAATTAATGTAATTTATTTTTTTGCACTTTAGGGGCCAAATTATTCCGGTTTTACAACTATTTTTCTATATGAATGTCATTTAGATTATTCCCACCTTAGGATAAGCATGTTCATGCATTTTATTTATATAAATGTTATATGAATATGGTTCAATGCATGACTAATTTATTTTTTTCATGAGTAATTAATTATAAGTGTTATAATTAGATTATATGGAAAATAAATTGCATGGAGCATGAAATTTACTTAGTTTAAAATAAATGTTATTTTGTTTAAGTAATTTTGTAATTCAAGAAGTTGAATTTCTTATATAACTCCAATTAGAATATTGATTGTTGGATTTATAATATAATTTCTTTATCATAGGTTAATTATTAAAATTTATAAAAGTTATAAATTAAAGGGGTTTTAGAAACCATAACCTATAATAAAGAAATGCATGCAAACATAGGAACTTGGGTTAAATTTAATTAGTTTTAAATCGTTTAAAATTAATTTAGGCCTAAGTTTCAATTTCTAATAGGATTAGAAATAAGTCTTACGTAGTATTTTAAATAGTTTAAGATATAGTAGGACTTTAGGACTTTGGTTATAAGAGAACTCTACCGGTGAAGTTCTCATACAAAGGTCAGTACTTAAGTGCGATGGTTAACGAAACACCTCCTAACTTGGAACAGACCAAGAACCTGAGTTGAATTAACCTCAGTTCTGTTTTATCTCTAGGTAATTAAAATGTTTATTCACCTAGACATAAAGTTTTAAGACCTAGTTATAATAGTTATAATAGGCATAGACTTAGATAGATTCTTTTAGCCAGAATCCGACTAAGTTAAATCCATACCCTAATTTTAGGAACTTCAGTGGGAGAAAACGAGATGTTCGCATCGAGTTTACTCTCACGTCCTCAAGAGTTCACACCGTGAGTTCCATGCTCGGCTACGTGGCGTCAATAGGGCGTCCCCCTACGGTACGTGTTTGCATGGTTCAAAACCAAGGTGAATGAGGGAAGTATCCATAGTAAATGGGAGCAGGACGCGTGTCAGCGTATCCTACGGTCTCCTCTATTAGGTCGCACCGTGAGATTTCTATAGTCCGCCTGCTAAGTTGTCCTGGAACAGCCAAACCCTACGGAGGGCCTGACTATAGGGATCGGAACACCGCGAACTCCAGAAATGGATAGGGTCTCTTAGGTTGTTTGCCAGCAGTTGTCTTTCTTAATAGTAGCCTGTTTGCTTGGGCCTATTAGATCTGAAAATGGTAGGATCACATTTACGGGATGAGTTAAGTTAGTTAACAAATCCTTGACCAAACAAACAGTAGCTAAGGACCATTGGGACATGAGATGTTCTGGTAGTGGGAATTGGCTGAGAAAGTCTCAATTCAAGGGAGGAATGACTGACCGCCCGACGGAGGCTTTTGTTCTAAATCCTTGAAGTATCATTGCAAAATTAAAGGTTTAACTTAAACAGTGGGTTTTAGTTTAAACACTAGGGTTCTTTGATAATTTTTCTAAATTAGATTGGGTTTTACAATGGGTTTAAAAGGCTTAACTAATTAGAACTATTTTAGATTTTCAGCATGTCGTCCTCAATAATAGCCTTACTTAAAAGCGACCGTTTAACTGGTGAGAATTTTACTACGTGAAAGTCCAACTTGAATACGATTCTTGTTGTTGATGACCTTCGGTTCAGTACTAATCGAGGAATGTCCTCGATTCCTCGCCGTAACGCCTCTCAATCATTAAGAAGCGTCGATCACCGGGATCAAGGCCAATGATAAGGCCAAAGTCTACATTTTGGCTAGTGTTTCTGAAGTTCTGGCCAAAAAGCACGAGGGCATGGTCTCAGCTCGTGAGATCATGAGTTCACTGCAGGAAATGTTTGGACAATCGTCTGGACAGATTCGACACGAACCCCTCAAATACGTTTATAACTCCCGTATGAAGGAGGGGTCGTCGATAAGAGAACACGTTCTTGATTTGATGGTCCACTTCAACGTGGCTGAGATGAACGAAGCGGTCATTGACGAGCAAAGTCGTGTATCGCTCATCCCGGAATCTCTTCCAAGAGTTTCCCGCAATTCCGTAGTAATGCGGTGATGAACAAGATAGAGTATAACTTTGACTACTCTCCTTAATGAACTACAGACTTTCCGGACTCTTATGAAGAATAAGGGACATCTTTGATGGAGAGGCAAATCTGCTTGCCCATTCCGTAAGGTTCCGTATGGTTCATCCTCTGGGACTAAGTCCTGTAACTCTTCTTTTGGGCTTAAGAAGACCCAAAAGAAGAAAATATGAGGGAAAGGGAAGACACCTACTGCTGACAAGGGGAAGGGAAAAGCCAAGCTTGCAAATAAAGGAAAGTGTTTCCACTGCAACATGGATGGGCACTGGAAGAGAAACTGAAAATACCTTGCTGAGCTCAAAGAGAAGAAAGGTAAATTAGATTTACTTGTTCTTGAAACATGTTTAGTGGAAAATAATGATTTTACCTAGATACTTGATTCAGGAGCCACTAATCACGTTTGCTCTTCATTTCAGGAAACTAGTTCCTTAAAAGAGCTCGAAGAGGGTTAGATGACGCTTCGAGTCGGAACGGGACACGCTGCCTCACTTTCGTCTGATGGGAGATGCCAAGTTATTTTTCGGAGATAGATTTCTTTCTTTAAAAACTCTGTATATAGTTCCTAAGCTTAAAAGGAACTTAATTTCTATCTCTTGTTTAATAAAACTTGGATATTGTATTTCTTTTTCTGTTAATGAAGCGTTCATTTTGAAAGAGGGTGTCAATATTTGTTCTGCTAAATTGAAAAATGGCTTGTATGTACTGGAACCGAATAAAACCAAAGCAATTTTAAATCATGAGATGTTTAAAAATGCTAGTACTTAGAATAAAAGACAAAGAATTTCTCCAAATAATAATACCTATCTGTGGCATCTTAGACTTGGTCATATTAATCTCAACCGGATTGAAAGACTTTCTAAGAATGGACTTCTAAAAAAGTTAGAAGATGATTCTTTACCGCCTTGCGAGTCTTGCTTGGAAGGTAAAATGACCAAACGACCTTTTACTGGAAAAGGTTATAGAGCCGAAGAGCCTCTAGAACTTGTGAATTCAAGAAACGTGCACGTACTGAAGGCAGAAAGAAAGGAAAAAAAAATACTCAGCTGCTCTCTGTTTTGAAGTTTCTGTGACCTTCCGTGTTTCAAACCTCAAATTGAAGGTCTTCCCGAACTCCGATCGACCCGAAACATTTACAGACTCTTCTACACATATTAATGCTCAAACACACTTGAGCAATTTGAAAATAAAGCACAAATTGATGCTCAATTTAAATGTCAAACCTAGATTATCACTTTAGATGCCCAAAAGAAGTTGTATTTCAAAAAATACCCACCACAGAACAAAATATATCAAATTGAGTGCTTAAAATTACTCTGATACCAATTGAAAGAGCATAGATTAAGAAAGCGGAAGAAATTTTTGATCTTGAACACTCTAAGTTGATTGATTTTACAAAACAAAAAGAATGCTCAAATTTTGAAAAATAGAGAATAAGAACTCATACTTTTGTAGCTCAAAATTCTCCAAATCCGTGAGCAATTTCTTGTCACAAAAACTTTGTAGAGAACCTCTAGTGTCTTCCCTACTATCCTCAGGCCTTGGAACAGATTGTGGGATCTTAAGATGAGAGAATTTGGAAGAAGAGTGAGAATGGTTTAAAACCGAAAATTGAATGAATTTTCTGCAAAATTCTTTTTTTCCTCTTCAATTCATCTTTAATTAAAGCTTCAATAAGCTTTGGGAAGATGCCAACAAAAGTGTAATGAGGACAATTCAAGAAAGAGGTGTTGAATTATGGTGAATTTGAAAAGAAAAAGAGCATGTTCACCCTTTTAAGTTTGGTCCAGTTGAAATTTCAAAATTCATTTGAATTTTCATTTATTTTTAATTCAAAATTAATATAAAATTAATTTTAAATTAAAATCAATTTAATAAATTAATAAATTAATTTTAAATAATTATTTAATTTAATAACCAATCCCGATTTCTTAAATCGATCGTTCGAACATTAATCCATATTCATGTTATAAACTGAACCAATATTTAAATATTTTCACCTCTTCTTTATCATAGTTTAACTCATAATTAAACTGTGAAATGTTAAATATATCGCATATAATTAACGTTTTCGCCCAAAACTGAATTTGAACAATTCAAATTCTTTTCTCTCAATTGTTACAAGGCTTAGTTTGAGCTAGTAAGGGGACCTAATGGACCGATCATGAGCTCCAACGATAAAAGATTAACCGATCAAACTCTTTAGCCTAGCTAATCAACATCCGCTAACCACCGGGACACTCCACTAAATCCCAATGGTTGCACTCTCCTCACTGTAGATATACTTCTGTCCACTCGATATAACCATGATTAGTAAGTCGATCCTTCACAGGTCATTCGAAATTACAGCTGGGTCAAAACTATCGTTTTACCCCTGTAATTACTTCTTGTTCCTTAAGTTCTACTGATCATCTAATGAACAATTGGTTTGTGGTCCAACCAACAAACCGAATCCCTCTCGGGCCAATGAGAGGGGTGGGCCCTTTTGTTCAAGACTCGGAGTCAGCACTTAAGGGAACAACCTCTCTACTAATCCCTAATGTGGGTAGGAGTGAATTCCATCTTGCAGAACTATGTTCTCAACTATCTACCCGGTCTTATCCCTGAAATGGGAGGCTTATTGAGTCAGAAATCTCAGATCACTCTCACCCGTGCAAATCTAAGGATAATCCGAATAAACAGGAGTTCATGGCACGCTCAGGATTAAGATCGAGTTACCTAGGTCATCGTATGAATATAGTCAGTTAGGACAACAAACGGAGTTATAAAGTCTAAGTGATTATTTCTCGGTCCAGTCTTATGCAAACTCATTGCATAGGGCGCCCCCACTCGCATGTGTCCACATGAACGATTTAGGATCACATCGTTGTACTTTACAAAATGGGGTGCGTCCATAGTGTCCCTAAGATAAGGTACCCAACCCTATCCCTATACTATATAGACCGTTCTCGCTATAACTTGAACCTGATCCACTTTTATGTCACACATAAAGTTCAATTATACATCCTATAGCCATGGGTTCTTTATTGGATTAGGGTTTCAAAATATACATATAGTTTACAAACCCACGAGTTTTAGGGACATAAAACCCAACATTACCGTTGTCTAGTGATCTAATCATGGATTGGATTGATACATACTGACAATCCCAACTACATGATAGATGCCAGCTTTGTACACAACATGGCGTAATGAGGTTACCTACCGCTGATGCATAAGGGATTCGTCTGATGCATAGCCAACCAGTTTTTGATTTCAGTGAGGAATCCTACATCATATCCAATGAGTAGGATATCATCCACATACAACACTAGAAAAGTGACAGTATTGTTGATTATCTTCTTGTATACACAAGGCTCATCAACATTTTGATAAAAGCCATAAGATCTTATAGCCTCATCAAACCTTATATTCCAAAACCTAGAGGCTTGTTTCAACCCGTAAATGGATTATTTAAGCCTTCAAACCTTTTACTCATGGCCCTGTTCAATGAGCCCTTTGGGTTAGTCCATGCAGATGTTTTCGTCATGATTGTCATTCAGAAAGGTTGTCTTGACATCCATTTCCATACTTCATAGTCATAATATGCAACAATGGCAAGAAGGATTCTTATAGGCTTGATCATGGCAACGAGAGAAAAAGTTTCCTTATAGTCAACCCCTTATTGTTGGATATAACCCTTTGTTACGAGACTAGCTTTGAAGGTCTGTACCTTCCCATCTACACCACGTTTTCTCTTGTAGATCCATTTACAACCTATGGGCTTAATCCCATTAGGTTGATCCACAAGATCCCAAACGGAATTGAAGTACATAGACTCCATTTCCTGGTTCATGGCTTTAATTCATTCGTCTTTGTCAACGTCATCCATTGCTTGATCATAAGACAATGGGTCCTCACAGTCATCACTAAGTGTGACAACCTGGGTTTCAGTCAAACCCATGTAACGGTCAGGTTGAGTAACAACTCTCCCACTACGTCGGGACTCTCTCAACTGTTGAGATGGACAATTTTAACTAGACGAGCTAGGGTCAACAACTTTTGTTAACATCCTAGCAGTGTCAGTAACTTTTACTGTTATACTATCTAATTCTTTTAACACAATTTTACTTTTGGGTTTGTGATCCCTGATGTGATCTTCCTCAAGGAAAGTGACGTTTGTCGACACAAGCACCCTATTTTCCTTAGGATCGAAAAATAGACCACCTCTCATTTCGTTAGGGTAGCATACAAATAAACATACTTTTGAACAAGGTTCTAATTTCTTCGGGTTTGTCACTAGCACATAGGTTGGACATCCCCAAATTTTGAAATGACATAAACTGCCTTTACTTCCTTTCTGGAGTTTGAATGGTGTTTCGGAAATAATTTTCGAAGGAACGTTGTTCAAAATATACACTGCAGTCTCCACTGCATAACCCCAAAACGAGTCAAGGAGATGAGCATAACTCATCATCGATCGAACCATGTCTAACAGGGTTTTGTTTCTCCTTTTCGATACACCATTTTGTTGTGGCATACCAGGGGCTGAAAGTTGAGACGTTATTCTCATATAGTCCTGGAATTCATGGTCCATATACTCTCCACCTTGATCAGATCGAAGCATTTTGATGGATTTACCTAAAAGGTTCTCAACCTCAGTTTTATATTCCTTGAAATTTTCAAGTGCCTCAGATTTATGATGCATTAGGTAAATGTATCCATATCTACAATAATCATCTATGAAAGAGATGAAGTATTCATACCTATCTCGGGCTTTAACACTCATCGGATCATAAAGGTCTGAGTGGATAAGCTCCAAGGTTTTCTTTGCTCTATAACCTTTTTCACCAAAAGAGCGTTTGGTCATTTTGCCTTTAAGGCATGATTCACAAACAGGTAAAGAACTTTCTTCTAACTCGTTTACAAGTCCGTTTTTCACCAATCTCTCAATCCTATTAAGATTTATATGACCTAACCTTAGATGTCAAAGATAGGCATTTTGTTTAGGAGAAAACTTTTGCCTTTTATTAGTTCGTGTATTTGTTGTTTTAAATAATTCAGTGTTTAAAACCATTTTAACTGAATTAGGCCTTAAAACATACAAATTATTCTCAAGTAGCGCATTACATAAATCAATACCTTTCAAAGAAACAAAACGCTTTATTAAATTGAAACGCAATTGAAATACACTGTTTTATAAGACAAGAAAAAGAAATAAGGTTTTTAGTAAAGCCTGGAACTATATACAAGGTATCCAATAACATAGTTTTCTTGCCAAACAGTAGCTCCATCATGCCCACTGCTACAGCTGAGACAACATCTCCATTTCCATCTTTGAATGTTATCTCCCCTTCTTGCAGTTGCTGCCAGGAACTAGTTCCCTGAAAAGAAGAACAAACGTGGTTAGTGGCCCCTGAATCCAATATCCAAATGGAGGTATCACTCTCCACTAAGCATGTTTCAACACAAAGAAAATCATATTTACCTTCTTTCTTCTTGTCTATCAGGTATTTAGGGGAGGTACGTTTCCAGTGCCCATCAACGATGCGGTAGAAACACTTTCCTTTTTCTGCAGCGTCCTTGACCTTTTTGCCCTTCTGGGCGGCAGCGCGGTCAGATTGTTTCCCCTTAACTATCTTTTTCATATTCTTCTTCTTCCATTTCGAGCCTGAAGAAGACGAGGCTACAGATTTTGTCCCCGAGGACGAACCCCTGTGATAAGACCGTTGGGCAACATTTGCCTCGCCCTCCTATCGCCTGACTTTCATTAGAGACTGAAAGGTTTGTAGGTCGTTGAGTAATGTGGTTATGTTGTAGCTTAGCTTATTCATAACAGCGTTGCTACGGAATTGCAGGAAACTATCCGGTAGAGTTTCCAATATAAAGCTGACCTGACTTGACTCATTGATAGATGCTCCATTCATCTTTGCCATACTGAAGTGGATCATAATGTCGAGAACATGTTCCCTGACAGACGTGCCCTCCCTCATTCTGACATTGAAAATGTGTTTGAGAGCATCGTGTTTGACTTGAAAGGACTGTTGTCCAAACATGTCTTACAAAGATGTCATGATCTCCTTGGCGGTGACCATGTTCTCATGCTTCTTAACCAATATATCAGATATACTGGCTAAGATGTAGACCTTGGACTTGTCATTTGCCTTTGTCCATCTATCGAATGTGTCACGAACCTTTCGTGCCGCAGTCGGACCTGACACCTGAGGACGGTCCTCAGTGAGTACTGATAACACACAAAATGTGTTATCCCTATGCTTATTTATTGCTAGTTTTATGATAATTTCAGGGCGTTTATGTGTGTTAATCATTGAATTTTAGGTTAAGAGCTTAAACAGGACATTTGGAGACATTATGGATCACTCGGGATCGAATCGAGGCTTTTTGGAGCTTAAAATAATATCAATGGGAAGTAGAAGAACCAATCCAAGCTAGTAGACCTGAGGTGATGGCGTTACAACTCCATGCAGAGCGTTGCAACGCCGTGATTGCTATTTTGATGCGTTGAAGGATGATGTCGATAGTGCAATGTTGCAACATTATCTCGATAAGAAGACTAGTGTGAAGAGTCGTGGAAGCAGCGTTGCGATGCCAGATCGATAGAAAGGTGCACGCTTAGGGTAGCAGCGTCTCAGCGTTGCAACCATCAATATTTTCCTTATATGCCAGCCGCCTAGGGCACAGCGTTGCAACGCTGTCCCTAGCGTTGCAACATTGTGCCGAGAAACATTATAAATAGAACATTGTATCTTCTTGCAAAGGGAGCTGAATTTGATAGTCTTTGCACCCTAATTTCAAAATACACTCTGTAAAAAGAGAAAAGTGAGAATTCCTTGGGAGCCAAAGCATTCGTGGAGGTTCGGGATCGTGATGGGAGCTCGGGGACGAGGGACCGACATCGACACATAAGTTTATTACCTCTTTCTTTCAGATTGTAACATCGTTCTAAGACGTTTTCTACACTTTTTAGTTTGGTTTTATTGTGATTTAGAGTGGCTAATAGTTGTAGTTAGGATTTGATTTGTTTGTTTAAGACTTATTTTCTTATGTATTGAACTATGTTTTGATATTTATTTTTGGCAATTCGTTCTTAAATTCTTTAATCTTGTTGGTTTAAGTGGACTCGAGAGAAAAAGTTTAGATTAAAGAAAAGTTGTCAAAACCCTTAGAAGTCCGGCATGAGAATGACCTAGAAGTCTAAGGGAAACAGATAAAGAAATTGCTTAATGTCGTGCATGCTTTTAGATTCATACGGAGACTATAGAATTTATTGTGTGCGAGGCTCACTAAGAATCGAGAGATTTTCTTGAGTATCTTACTTCTTGTTTATAAATTCATCATGTTAGTTCATTGCATGTGTTCAATAAGTGTTAATTAACTTGTGAAAGTCAAACTCCTTCAAATCTATCATATTCGTCTCTCCACTTGTTTGTTTATCTTTCATCTTGTTTTCACCATCTATCCATGTTATGTTACTTTAGCTAAAATTGAGAATTCGTATCTTGATAATTAATTAATCTAGGAACCCATTCCCGAGGACAATACTTGGAACTCTAAAATCACTATACTAAAACTTGACCTGTGCACTTGCAGTATTGCAATATTAGTTTACGCAACAAGTACGAACTTCAGGTCGTCCACAACTAAAATCGCGTTAATGTTGTTTTTTCATGTTTGGTAATTGTTTTAAATGAGTTTTTTGACAACCAAAAGAGAAATAATCGAACTCAACATTTTTGCTGAAAAATAAGGAAAAACATTGTATTATTATCTCGCATAAACCTATGTTTTAATCTAATCATGTTTTAGCAAAATTAATCTATGATCCCTAGGTCAATTAATTTGCAATGATACCCCACAGGTTTAGAATGACTGCCACCGAAGGGTAGTCAAATCACTCCTCCTCTGGGACAAGACAATCTCGACCAGACCCTATTATCGGAACAACTCTTATTCCCTATAGGTTCTAGCTATCATTTTCGGTCTGGATCCATTAACTTTTAACGTATCCCGTGAGTGTCACCCTCTAACTTTAGATCCCAGAGTCCCGATCCAACAAAATTCACCGAAGGGAGGACTAAGTTAGAAACAAACTACGACAACCCTATCCCTTTTGGGAGTTCGCTATGTTCCGACTTCTATGATTAGGCCCTCCGAAGGGATTGTCTTGTCCATGCCAAACTAGCAGGCGGATCAGAAGAATCTCACGGTGAAAACTAATAGAAGAGACCGTGAGACCTGTTTGCACAAGCCCCGCTCCCACTCACTATAAGCACTCTCTCCATTCACCTTGCTTTTGACCCATACAAACACCATCCGAAGGGGGATGCTCTCATTTGCGCCATGAGGTTGAGTATGAATCTCACGGTGTGAATTTAACGGAGATGCGTAGGTGGAAATTAATGTATCATATACACTTATTTCATCCCACTAAATACTTTAGAATTAACGGGATGACCTAGATAAATCCAACTATAATTCACCTAAGTTTACCAACATAACATTTATATTGGGCCTACCTAAGTTTAGTGTATAAACCATTTATTAAACTTAGGTCTAAAGTTTATTAACATTTTAATAAACGTCGCGCACGAAAAATACAACCTATGAAACCCTAGACCAAATTCACTCCCAGGAAGGTTCCCAGGTAGGAGTGTTCCATTTTCGTCAGCTTAAATACACCAGCCTAGCAAGAACCTTCCTTAGACAGAGCTACTTATTGGTCACTATTCATAAGTCATATTTGATTTCCTAATTCTAATCTTATTAGAACTAGATAATCTAAGTCTAATTAATAACATGTTCTAAAAAAAATTTAAAACTAGTTAATTAATACTTAGGTTTCATGCATTTCTATGTTATAGTGCTTGATCATTCATCACACGAATAAATTAAAACATATAACATACTCATCACATGAAATAAATGCATGACTATGCTTTCATAATAATTAATATAACTCTTTACATTAATTAAATGTGCATACTATATAATATAACAACTTATATTATAAAATGATGCATGATTATGCTTAACCTAAAGTGTGATTTTAATCTAAATGGCATAGAATATGCACATAAATAAATACACAATAATTTCATTAAAAAATAGCAAAAATAGACCATAATTTGGCATCCTAAAAATTAATTATAATTAATATAATCAAATTATATTAATTAAATTAATAAAATAAGAAAATAAGAAAATGCAGCAAAATTGGCGTCACTCCTTCATTTTTCCCGCGGATTGCTCGCGTGTATTCAACCAATAACCGCAGCGGCGTTGCAACGTTGCAATGTTTAACGCTTTGTCTGCACATCACAACGCTGAGCGGCGTTGCAATGTTGCCCCTACATCAGGCCTCCGTCTGCACGCCTAGTGACACAATCGCACTTCTTTCGGACTTTACAAAGCGATTGTGCGGCACTTACTCCCGCCTCTCAAGTAAGTCGACCAACTCGAAACGGATCGCGATGGCACAACAGCCCCTAATTCAAACCTCCACCCCGTTCTTGGAAAACGGTTTTAGAAAACGGGTTAGAGAAGATTTTGGAAAGCATTTTGGAAAACGTTTGAAAGCATGAATGTTATACACCAACAAGCAAATATAAGGGACAACAACGCTTGAAAGCATATAACCCGGTAGGAAGAATTGACGACTAGTCGCATCCCCCTATAGTATATTATATGAAATTTTAGGTATTACATGCTTGAACATGAAAATGGCGAGGAGTCATACGCCAACAAAATTACATGGAAAGTAAACAACAAGCTAAAAGGAAAGTAACTACATGAAAGCAAGCTAAAAGAGGTTGGAATGGGCATGCGCCATGGGCAACACGCCTTGGACAAGCATGCCCGTGACATCCTCCCCACTTAAATGGTTGACGACCCCCGCAACCGTCCGCTCGAACTCCGCTATCCGGTGTGCGCGGCACTTTCGTGTCTTCGACTCGCTCCGCTAATCTCAAAGATCCGGGAGGTTCTTCCATTTTACCAAATATTCTTGGACATCTCTTCGAGGTTTACTCGCGTCGCGTTCTTTCAACCAAGACTTCTTCGACCTTTTTACATTTGTATTCTTCATTGTGATCGTGGTCTCGACGCTTCATTTCCTGGTCTCAATCAACTGGTTTGGGGTGATAGGGTTTCGATTGCTTACATGGATGATCGGTGAATCTTCAACCATGGAGGCAATCGAACTCTATATGATGTCTTCCCACCTTTTCGATGACTTCGACGGGCCCATCATATTTACGCACGAGGCGTTGGTCTCGCTTACCTCTGAATCGACACTGCTCCGGTTTCAGCTTGATGAGTACCCTGTCGCCCGCTTGAAACTCTAGTGTGTCTCATGCGTTGTGTCACCCCACTTTTCATTCGCCAAGCTTTTTCTAAATAAGCACGGGCTATCTCTCGAGGTTTGCTTCCACTCTTTGGTGAAATTATACGCCTGGGGGCTCTTTCCCGTGTAAGGGTGGTCCACTATATGTGGCATCAGCGGCTGTCTCCCACATACGATTTCAAAAGGCGTTTTCCCCGTCGAAGAACTTTGTTGGCAATTAAAGTCGAATCGAGCAATATCAAGGATCCGGACCAGCTTCTTCATGAAGCGTCGATAAAATGTCGCAAATATTCCTCAAGCATACCGTTGAATCGCTCGGTTTTGGCCGCCTGCAATCTGGGGGTGGTAATCGGACGAGATGTTAAGGTTTGAACCCGATGAGCGAACAACTCCATCCGTAACGTCCCGTGAATCTTGGGTCCTGGGCCGCTAATGATACTTGTGGGAACACCCCACAACTTGACCACATTCTTGAAGAATAGGTGGGTCATCATCTCTACTGTGCAAGACCTTGGGGTCGGGATGAAAGTGGCATACTTGGAGAATCACAATGATCACCAAAATTGCCTCATACTCTCGGACTTTTGGAAGGTGGGCGATGAAGTCCAGAGAAACACTTTCCCAAGGCCTCGACGGAATCGGAAGGGGCTCCAACAACCTCGCGATCTTTGCTCTCTCGACCTTGTCTTCTTTGGGCGCACGGACATGTCTTGGTGAACTGCATGACATCGCCTCGAGGTTTGGCCATGTAGCCTTTCTTAAGAAGGGCGTCGTCACGCCACCACCAGTGTGGCTCGCCCCATAATGTGTCGTGGCACTCTTTCATCAATGTCCTTCTCAAGTTCCCCGACGAGGAACGATAAGCGATTGCCCTTAGTGAGGAGTAAGTCTCCTTCCACCCAAAATCGACGGGTCTTTCCTCTCTTGCTAATCAATGATAGCCCAGGCCGCCGAGTCCCAGTGTAAATGTGCTTTAATCTCATCTCGAATCGCTCCGCTCAATCGGCTCAAGCTTGCAAATGGGCTAACATGCACAGGCCGCATGTTCGCTTCTTCCGATCGAGGGCATCCGCTGCTTGATTTGCTCGACCTGGTTTGTGTTCAAACTGAAAGTCAAATTCTGCGAGGCATTCCTGCCAACGAGCCTGCTTAGAGGATAACTTCGGTTGATTGAAGAAGTGGCATATCGAACTATTGTCAGTTTTGACCACGAACTTAGAGCCAAGGAGATATTGTCTCGGTGCCCTCAGCAAAGGACCACCGCCACCATTTCTTTCTCGGAGGCAAGCAATCTCTTTTCAGCATCATTAAGTTTGCGACTTTCGTGATGCGATGGGGTGCCCATCTTGGAGCAGAACACCACCCAAGGCATAGTCGGACGCATCAGTCTCAACTTCGAAGGGCTTAGTTACGTCGGCAATTCCGAGTACTGGACCTTCCATCATGGCTTTCTTCAAGTCTTCAAAGGAGGCTTGACATTCTTTATTCCAGTTCCAGCTGTTGTCTTTCTTCAATAATTCGGTCAAGGGTCCTGCGCGCTTAGAAAATCCTTCGACGAACCGCCGATAGTAATTGGCTAGCCCGAGGAAGGAGCGCACTTCTGTTACTGAGGATGGAGTCTTCCAATCTCGGATGGCATTGACCTTCCCGTCCTCCATACCAATCCGCCCCCGTTCGATCACATGTCCGAGGAAGTTAATGCGTTCTTGCGCAAAAGAGCATTTTTCTCTCTTGACATAGAGTTGGTTCTTCCTTAACTTCTCGAACACCAGCTGCAAGTGGATCTTGTGTTCTTCCATCGTTGGACTGTAGACTACGATATCATCAAGATATACCACCACAAACTTATCCAAATATTCGTGGAATACCTGGTTCATCAGAGTACAAAAGGTGGCAGGGGCGTTTGTGAGGCCAAAAGGCATGACTAAGAATTCAAAGGCCCCGCACTCGCCACACAAAGTCGCTTTTGGTTCGTCCCTGTTGCAATTCGCACTTGATAATACCCGATCTCAAGTCAAGTTTCGAGAAGTACTTTGCCCCGTGGAGTCTATCAAATAAATCGGTGATGATGGGCAAAGGATATTTGTTGCGGACAGTGAGTTTGTTTAGTGCACGGTAGTCAATGCACAATCGGAGGCTTCCATCCTTCTTCTTTTGAAACAACACGGGGGCCCCATAAGGAGCCTTGGCAGGTCTAATGAACCCTGCACTCAACAATTCATCTAGTTGTTTCCTGAGCTCAGCCAATTCTGGTGGTGCCATACGATATGCATTTTTGGCAGGTGGCTTTGCTCCAGGTAGCAACTCTATCTCGTGGTCTATGCCCCGATGTGGGGGTAAGGCTTTCGGCAGGCTGTCTGGCATTACGTCTTGGTACTTTTTCAACACAGCCTGAATCTCTCGAGGGACAGGCTCTTCTGGGTTTTCGACATCAATCATTGGAATGGCCATGAAGGTGGGTTCATCGTGGCGCGAGCCCTCTTTCAATTGAAGGGCCGATATCATTTTCACTCCCTCTGGTTGTTTGATGCATGTCTGAACGACGGTGGGGTTTGACCCCGTAATTGCCAAGCATTTGGCCAGAGGCATCGGGATGACTTTATGCTCCAGCAGAAATTCCATTCCCAATACTACATCGAAGTCATCCATTTTTACCACCACAAAATCGACTTGTCCACTCCAAGTTCCCAACCTGATGGGGGTTCTTTTTGCAATCCCCATGATGGGTAGTGCAGCGGAATTGACCGCCTTCATCTTCCCGGCATCTCTTTCCCATCGTAGGTTCAAACGGCGTGCCTCAGATTCGGTTATGAAGTTGTGGGTTGCACCAGAGTCGACCATAGTGCTTTTCGCTGTCTTCTGATTAACCCACGCCTCCACGTACATTAGTCCCCGCTCTACTGTCTCCTTTGCATTCGTAGCGTTCTTTTGGAGCGCAGATAGAAATTTTAAGGCCCCCATACGGGGATTCTCCTCTGTCGTTTCTGTTTGTGCTTCTATCTCGCCCCCTTCGCCTTCGTTTCCTTGATTGGCCGCCAAAGAAGCTTGGAAGGCCTTCAGGGCAGCTCGGTTCGGGCACTCGTAGACTCGATGGGGCCCTTTGCACATGAAACACGAGACGGGCCCCCACCGATTCGCATTACTTTGGCCCGGGCCACGCCAGTTGTTCCCGCTCTTCTGAATAGGAGGCTTGCGATCTCCTCCCGCAGCCTCTGCTCCCCTCCATTCTTGGGAGAGGTTGATCTTACAGTCGATTCGATCCCACCACTAAAGTGGGTTGGTTCTTCTTCTGCTCTTGATTCTTGTCACCGCTCAAATCGTATAAACGTTCGGCGGCTGCATAGGCTTCTGATAAGTTCTGGACCCTTTGTTCATAAAGTTTAACCTTGGCCCAATGCTTCAAGCCTTCTATAAAGCAAAAGACTTTATCTTTCTCCGACATGTCTCTGATGTCTAACATTAACCCAAAGAAACTGCTTTACATAGTCTCGGATTGTTCCCGCTTGGCTTAGGTCTCGAGTTTGCGTCTTGCTAGGATTTCAACATTCTCTCAGGAAGAAGCGTGATCGCAGCTTCTTGTTTGATCTATCCCAAGTGTTGATGGTACATCGACCTTCTTGTATATCAACATATCGAGATCTCCACCATAGCTTGGCATCATCTGCCAAGTGCATCGTTGCTAAGGCAACCTTTGCTTCTTCATCCGTCGTATTTGCAGCCCTAAAGTATTGTTCCATATCGAAGAGAAAATTCTCTAGAGCTTTGGCATCACGAGCCCCACGTAGGGCTTAGGGTCCGCATCTCGCGCCTGCTAAGAACGGCAGAACACGCCCCAGCTTGGGGCTTGATTTCCCACTGCTCGAATGGTGAGGTCCACTCGGGCATTTATGTTCGTTACTTCCGTCTTCATCTCAGCAAATTCTGCTCTCATTATCTCGAGGGCAGCTCTGAAGTCTTCAGAAAGGCTTGTCACCACCTGAACTATGTCTTTATGGGAGCTATCTAACTCATCAACGCGCTCCTCTAACTGGGCAGTTGAGCCCGTCGAGCTACCACCACGCTCGAAGCTACTAGTTCTCGTAGCTCTGTCTTCTAGGGTCTCTACCCTCAGGGACAACTCTTTGACGGGTAATGCATCTAGCCGGCCATTAACCACGTCGATCTCAGTGAGTTTCTCTGTCATCTCATCGATCCGACGCTCAATATGTCGAACCGTGATCGTGGACTTCTCTCAAGAACAACGATTTGTTCTTCGATCTCAACCATTCGGTCACTATGGGCCTTGCCCATTGCTTGCTTGTTCACGACATTGTCACGCATCGATCTCGGTAAGGAGCTAACAAAGCTCTGATACCAACTGACACAATCGCACTTCTTTCGGACTTTACGAAGCGATTGTGCGGCACTTACTCCCCCTCTCAAGTAAGTCACCAACTCGAAACGGATCGCGATGGCACACAAAGCCCTAATTCAGCAACCTCCACCCCGTTCTTGGAAAACGGTTTTAGAAAACGGGGTTAGAGAAGATTTTGGAAAGCATTTTGGAAAACGTTTGAAAGCATGAATGTTATACACCAACAAGCAAATATAAGGGACAACAACGGCTTGAAAGCATATAACCCGGGTAGGAAGAATTGACGACTAGTCGCATCCCCCTATAGTATATTATATGAAATTTTAGGTATTACATGCTTGAACATGAAAATGGCGAGGAGTCATACGCCAACAAAATTACATGGAAAGTAAACAACAAGCTAAAAGGAAAGTAACTACATGAAAGCAAGCTAAAAGAGGTTGGAATGGGCATGCGGCCATGGGCAACACGCCTTGGACAAGCATGCCCGTGACACCTAGCGTTGCAACGCTAATGAACAACATTGCAACGTCGTACTCTGCACAACATGTACACTTTCTATTTTTCGCTTGATTCCGCTCCGTTTCTTCATAGCAACACTTTGACACGATTGAAACGGACTTACAAACTCAATTCACAATACATTTTCCCAAAACAACGGGCCCTTACATTGAACATTTCACTTGAATTGTAAATCTAAAATGCCAAATCATGTAAACATCAATTTTGCAAACCACATGCAATTTCTCTAAATTGAATGCTATACCCACCTAGTTTTTGAGAAATTTCTAACACAATCAAGAGCAAGAATGACTCTAGTACCAATTAAAGGGAATCGAATCTCGTGTGGAAGCAAATGATCGTTGTTGCTCTGAATTGTGTTACATAGAAAATTCTAAGCATACATTTGAAATCATAGATGGATTAGAGGATTACCTTTGAAGACCAATTCTTCACGTAATTCCCAGTCGCCAACGATCTCTTCTTCTCTACGATCGAATTCACGAACACCACCCAAAAAGCTATCTCGATTGTTCTCTTGGAGAGGGAGAGAGGTGAGATCTCCTTTTTGGAATTAGGGAAGTGTTGTAGAGAAATTGAGAGAGAACTCTTGTGTTTTCTCAAAATGCAAAACTACACAAATGGTTTAAGTGTTGCAAAATGCATCCAAAAGGATGCTTTTATAGGCAACGTGGGTGGAGACAAATTCTCCACCCATTTTGCCACTAACTCCACATATTATGCATAAATACATAATATAAGGTACCAAATACCTTATTATGTGAATCATATTCACATAATGTGGAGAAATTGAATTTAGTCAAATTCAATTTCATCTCTCTTAAAATACTTACTTAATATACGCCTTAATTTCATCATTAGACATAATATGGTTCATTATGAATCATATTCACATTGAACTATATATTATATCAATTATATCATATATAATTGACATAATTCCCTAAATTGAATTTGAACACTTCAAATTCATTCTAAAACTTTATACCCTCTATTAATTCCATGTTGAGCCAACCGAGGGATCTAATGTACCTACAGATCATGAGCTCCAACGATACGAGATTGACTAATCAAACTCATTGATCCCGTCAATCAACATTCGTTAACTACAAGTCATTCCACTAAAGACTCGTAGCTGCACTCTCCTCACTGTAGGACAAGTTGTGTCCATTGATTTAACCAATGCCAGTGAGTTAACCCTTCACAGGTCGTTCGTAGTCACAGCTGGGTCAAATTACTGTTTTACCCTTATGACTACTTCTTGCACCTTAAGCACCACTGATCCTCTAATGAACAACAAGTTTATGGTCTGACCATAAACAATATCCCTCTCGGGCCAGCAAGAGGGAGGGGCCACGTTGTTCAAGACCTGAATTCAGTTATTAAGGGAACGACTTATCTTATTACCCTAGTTCGAGAACGTGTGAATTCCTTCTTGCGAAATTGAGTCCCCAGCTCCCTACGAGGTTTCATCCCTGAAAAGGTAGGCTTGTTGAGTTGGTAGTTGTAGCCACTCTCACCCGTACTAGTCTAAGGATAAACCCCCATAGACACGAGTTTGCAAGTCTCGCTCAAGATTTAGGTTGAGTCGTTAATGGTCATCGTTTGTATTATTAGCCCTAATCTATCAACGACGTTACTAGAGTGGTCTAGCAATTATTGGTCTAGTCTTATACAAACTCATTGCACCGGATGCCCCCACTCGCATGTCTACCACATGAACGAGCTGGATTACCTCGTTTGTATCATATACAAAGTGCCGCATCTATAGTGTTATTAGGATGAGGTTCCCAACCCAATTCATCTACTATAGACCATGCGGGTCACAAGCTTGAACTTAATTCTAGATATGTGTCAACTACACATAGTTCAAAGTTATCTAAATGTGACCCTGGAGCTTAGTTTATTGGATTTATGTTTGTAATTTGCGAGAGTACAAGATAGAAGGAAAAAATAACACTTTTATTCATTTTCTTAAATAATTACAAATACACGAGTTTAGGGCATAAATCCCAACAATGACACAACACCTTTAATTTGTGAGGGAGGAAATTATTTTAAAATAGATTAAAGGCATTGCGTCCAAGAGGTCTGTATAAACAGGGCCAATTTCAACCTCTTGCATCACCAAATTAAATCTGTTGGTTATAAAAGTTGGTTATTTTGTGCTGCTTGAGGTGTGTAATGGCTAATATACTAATTTTTCTAGCATAGCATTGCTGCTTGAAACTATAATTTGCAATTCACATAACTTCTCCTAAGTTAGCACAAAGGATGACTTTTCTGATGGAAAGAGCTCAGTATTATTATTTATCATTAAGTGATATGAGGATCGAAGGTAGGTTGATGATTAGATTGTTCATAAGTTAAGTTAAAATTTGTTTAAGTTTAGATCAAGTTTATTTAAGTTGAGTAAATTTGGTTGAACATGTTTTGTGCATAAAGTATTAGTATACAAATGGTTTGAACATGTCGCATTTTTCATTCTTTAAAGTTCTTGAAATGATTTTTGAAGCATGCCTGATCTAATTTTGAGTTAACGTTCTCAAGTTTTTGGATAAGTTTAATTACAAGCTTTGAATTTATCTAGTTTTGTTTGAGTTCATAGGCATGATTGTTGAGTTTTATATGCTATATTTTCATAAATTTTAAAAAGTCTTAGCTACATCCATTGCCTTGTGACTTTGGTTAGTTAAATTTTGGTGGTTCATTCCAATGATAAATTTTAGGTAAAATTATTATTGTTTTGTAACTTTTTTTTAATAAGTTCTAAGTTATGTTGTAGGTAGATAGTGTTTTAAATTTTGGTTTGGAGAGAAAGTTACTTAATTTTGTAACTTTAGTTTACTTGATAAAGTTAGATTAATTTGATCGTCTTTTTTTTTTTTGATTTGGTGTTATGTTTATAAAGTTTTAATTGTTTTAGTTTGTTATAATTCGATAGGTATAGTATTTTGTTTGTTCGAGTTTGTGTTCATGATTTGGGGTTTAGATGTTATATGTCTATAAAATTTCTAGAAGTTTAGGTAAAATTATATAAATCTAAATTTAAGTTTAGTTGCTTCAGTTTCGTTATAATCCATTATAAATTATTGGATTCGTATATATATATATATATACATATAGTTTACCTAGTTCATTATCGATGTTCATAAGTAATTTTGAAAAACTAATTAAGTAATTTTAGTCATGTGTTGTTAATTGATACAATTTTGTTTACGTATTCGAGACTTGCTTATTATATGTTTTAATCTATTTATATAGTGTGCTAAGCAACTGGGGAATACAGACTGTGTGGGTACTATACTATGAAATTCATTCGAGATATATATATAATAACACAAAGAATACTTTGATCTTATTTTATTCGTTTAAAATTTCTTGATTTATTCAATTTTTTAATCTATTTTGTACACTTATTTGTTTGCAGATGACTAAAAAAGGTAAGTAGAACCAAGATGAGTTGGACGTGCGAGATTTAGAGCTGAAGTTATGTGAATTTGTATCCCGGTACTTATGAAAATATTTGTTATCATACTAAAGTTATGTGATTTTCAGGAGTTAACATTATGTTTTTGAACAGTTTGCTTGGAACGATATGTAATTTTAACATATTAGTTAGTTAATGGAAATTTACCTAGCTCATTTGCAATTATGTTTTATTTTGATAAAATTTGTACTTAGTTTCGTAATCGTTGAGTTTTCAATTAGATTATTATCTAGTTTTATGTGAATTACATGTTGATAATGGCTCCCTGAATAGATAAAATGTGAATTTGATAGATTTGTTCGTGCAGATGCAAGTGGTAGAGGATGGGTGAACAATGCCCAATTTTTTTTTTTATACATAGTTATAGTTAACGGCTAAAAAACGACATTGAAACCGATATCATTGACGGTTCAAAATTGTCAACATATATGTCATATTCAATAACGCAAAACGTCAAATATAGTTATACATGACAGCTAAAATATGTCAAAAAACATTTATATTGACAGACAATAAATGTCATTAAAATGGGTATTATTGACGATTCGCTTATAATGTTGACGGTTAAAAAATATCAACTATACATAATGTTGACGGCTCTCAAATGTCAATAAAGTGGTTATTGTTGACGCTTTGTCATAAATATTGACGGCTAAGAACCATCAACTATACCCTATGTTGACGGTACATAAGTGTCAATAAAAATGTTTTTGTTGACGGATTTACGTTATAGTTGATGGCTAATAGGTGTCAACATTCATATAAAGACATAGTCTTTGACGTTTAACGACTGTTAACTATCAACTTAAAGTTGACGCTTGATTTATTGACACCGCTTTTAATGACAGTAAAAAAATGTCAACTAAAGTGAATGTTGATAGTTTTTAGCTGTCAATAAATACCAAAATTGTAGTAGTGTGAGGGGCCTTGTTAACTATTGGATTTTTATTTTTTAATTTTAAAATTATGTTTTTTCTTACAATTTTTATCTTCTTTACCATGATTTCCACCGTTTTCTTAGAGAAACATTTGAGTTTTTTTTGTTGAATTCCAAAAACAAAAAAGAAATTTTTGAAAATTATTTTTTTTTAAATAATTTAGAAATATATATGTAAAAATAGATAAGAAAAAATAAAAATTCATCCATGGATGAAACTAGTATTTATAGACTTAAATATCAAAAGATAAAAACCAAAAACAAAATAAATTATCAAGTATAAGAATTTAGTTTTTTTTAAAGTTGAATATAATAGAGTAATCTAAATATTTATAATTTAATAGATACTCATTTCTATCTGTTTTCTACAACACAATTAATTAAAGCACAACAAATGAAAGCACAACTAATGAAATTAAAAGCGTCAACTCATTTTCATGTTAAAAAAAAGGTCAATATGACTACATTCATCAAATGATAGAGGCCAAATTTATAATTAAAAAAAGTGTTAAAAACACATAATAAATACACAAAAATAAAAATAGACTATTTCACTTAACTATAAGTAATATTTGGATTGATAAGTTTTAATCCATCATAGGTCTACAAGAGAGAGAAAAAAAAGAAAAATTATTTCTTGGAATATATATGAGATATATATGAGATGTTAGCTGGTGGCAATGGAGCATATGATGAAACGTTGAAAATCAACACTCAACATCTGTTGGTGACAATGCAAAAACCTCAAAATTAATTCCCTTTGTGTATGCAACTAAGCTATATTTTATTCAACTCCTAATTATAAATATAAATATAAATATATATATATACTTGCATGCACGTTTGCTTCACAAATACAATACATCCCCTCTTTCTCTCTCCATAAGAATTAATTCATAAAACTTTCTCCCACTTTTGGGAAGTTTAATTTGATTTTCTCTTTTTCATTTATTATATATATAACAAACTACTTAAAATTATTACTTGTCTTTTCTACTATATTCCTTTTATTTTTAGTTACTAATTACAATTTAATTTCTATTCCATTTATTATACAACTAGATCTTAATGAGATCATAATTTAAAAATTGATTAGACAATTCAAATTGAGAGGAAGTAGGGTTAATATGAGAAAATTAATCAATTTGTTTATTTAAAATAAAAAAAAAGTATGAATTCTTCATTTTCACATGGGGGAGGGAAGCCAATTTTCTTTTTCATTTTCCTATAAATAAGCGATATAAAGGCAAAACTCAAGTGTCAAATATCAAAGCCAAATAAACAGACCAATATGGCTTCATCAAGTCCCATCTCCCTCCTCACACTCTTCACTCTCCTCATCCTATTCTCCTCTTTCTCCTCCGCCGTCCCTGGCCCCGTCCGGACGGCGGAGATTTGCCAATCGACAACTTCTCCACCGTTCTGCAAATCCTTCCTCCCCAACTCTCTAGCCACCGTCCACTCCCATTGCCGCTTCACTCTCCACCACGCTCTCGCCCATGCACGCGCCTTCCTCGCCCTCATCGACGTGCAGCTCACCCTCTTTCCCTCCCTCTCCGCCCTCCACGACTGCCGGTCCCTCGCCGCGGCAAACCTTGATTTCATATCCAACACCTTCCAAATAGTGAACACCACCACCAATACCCTTCCCTTTTACCAAGCCGATGAGATGGTGTCATTGCTTAGCGCAGTGATCACCAATGAAGAGACTTGTTACGAGGGGCTGGTGGGCTCGGGTTTGGGCTTGGGCTTGGTTGATAAGGTGTCGAATTCGATCTCGTTTGATAGAAAGCTTTACAGTTTGTACCTTTCTTTGTTCAAATTGGGTTGGGTTTCTGAGGGAGTGAAAGCTCCCGAGTTACCAAATATGAAGCATTTTGGGCTGGGAAATGGGGCGTTGAAGCTCAAGATGTCGCCCAAAGACCGCGCCTATTATGAGCGGTTGGTGCATCGGAAGAAGCCGGCCGGTAGAAGGCTTCTTCAGACCAATACTAGTGAAGATGATGGAATTTTGGTCAACGGTAATACATTAAAAAAAATAATAAGGAAAAAAAAGGATTTTATACATGCTTAGTTATGGATGATTATTATATTTTAGTATCTAAATTTAATCTTTAAACCACAAACTATTTTAGTTCTTATTAATTATTTATCAAGAAATTAAACATTTTTAAAAATATGACTCTTTGAACTTGTTTCGTCACGTTGTTGCTTATTATTTATATGGTTTCTTCTTTTCTCACTTTTAATTAAGAAAAAACGTAGTTGTTTTAATAACTATTTCTTGTTATTTTTAATTGAAAAAAGAAACCTAAACACGTTTACTACTCATTTCTTGTTTCATTTTCTTTGATGACGGAAACTTTTGACTAAAAATAGATGTCATATTCAGTTGAGTTATGTTTAAGATACAACTCTTTAGGTATATTAATATTTTTTTTTTGTATGTTTCATTTCTTTTACAAAATATATTTCCTTATATGTCTTGGGTTAGAATCCATCGGTTACTTGCAATATTAAAAAAAAGAAAGTCTAATTTGACTTTTTAATCATTATTATTAATTATTTGCTTAAACATAGGTATTGTTGGGGTGGATCAAAATGGAACATACGACTTCACCACCATCAACGCCGCCATTGCGGCGGCTCCGAACAACACTGCCGCCGCCAACGGATACTTCTTGATCTTCGTCACCGCCGGCATTTACAACGAGAGTGTGTTGGTTCCGAAAAACAAAAGGTACGTGTTGATGATCGGAGAAGGTAACAACCAAACCATCATCACTGCCAACAAAAACGTCGTCGACGGCTCTACCACATTCAATAGCGGAACCGTTAGTAAGTTTCCCTCCACAATTTTTTATATTATATCAGTGATATTTTGTTGATCTTTTTTAATATGCTAACAAAATATATATTTTTAGTTTTTGGGTCTTTTTGCAAATGAATCCTAATCTTTTCAAATTTCCAAATTCACTCTTTTATATATTAATTTTTTTCAATTAAAACATATATATATATATTAGTTTAAATAGTAAATTTACTCCCGAAATTTTGAGGTTTATATTTGTTTAGTTTTGAACTTTCGAGAGTGTCTAATAAACTCCTAAACTTTCAATTTTGTGTTCGATAGATTTTTAAACTTTCAATTTTATCTCTAATAGGTCCTTAACAAATTCGAAATTCTTAAGAATTATTAAATCTATTAGATTTGAATTAAATTTTATGTGTTATAGAACCCTAAAACTTCAATTTTTGTTTCTGTTAGATTCGTAAATTTAAAAAATTCGAAAGTCTAGAGACTAAATTTGTATTAATTTGAAAGTTCAAAAACTAAATAGATCCAAACCTCATAATTAAAGCACTAATCTTATAATTTAACTCACATATTAGAAACAATTATTTATATGAAGTTATTATTAATTGGGTGAAAAATAATTTAAGCTCTGTTTTCCTTTTTATATCTAATTAGTTTTTGGTTTTTTATTTTTAAAACTGATGCCTAAAATAGTATTTCTACCCCCTTCCTTTATATCATGTTTTTAAAAAATCAAGCTAAAATTAGAACGAGTTTTTGGTTTTGAAATTTGGGTAAGAATTAGATAGAAATCATTGCAGAAGAAATTGTGAAATTTGAAAAAATAGAAAACTAAAAACGAAATGGTAGTGTAATGGTTAATTTGGACCTATCCTTAAATTTCTGGCTACCACTCGCAGTTGTGGAGGGAACAGGGTTCTTCGGAGTGAACCTAACGATCACCAACACAGCCGGTGCCAACAAACACCAAGCCGTGGCATTGCGAGTGAGCGCCGACACGACGACGTTTTACACTTGCATATTTGAAGGGTACCAAGACACTCTATACACCCACTCCCTCCGCCAATTCTACCGAGAGTGCGACATCTACGGAACTATCGACTTCATCTTCGGCAATGCCGCCGTCGTCTTACAGAACTGCAACCTCTACGCCCGCCTCCCATTGAGCGGCCAGTTCAACGCCCTCACCGCGCAGGGCCGAACCGACCCGAATCAGAACACTGGCACCTCCATCCACAATTGCACCATCAAGCCCACTGCCGAGCTCGCAGCCAGCCCCAACACCAAGACCTACTTGGGGCGGCCCTGGAAGGAATATTCTCGAACAGTTTACATGCAGTCCTTTATCGATGCCTTTATCGACCCTGCCGGATGGAAGGAGTGGGATGGGACTTTGAATTTGAACACCTCGTATTACGCAGAGTTTAATAACTCCGGGCCGGGTTCCGACACTTCGAGACGGGTTCAATGGGCGGTCGGTGTGATCAACGCGACTGTGGCTAATAACTTCACCGTGTCGACCTTCTTGGGCGCAGATCAATGGCTGCCGCGGACCACCGTGCCGTACACTGCTGGTTTGATACAATAACCGAATTAATTGCTTTCTCTAATTATATCTTTATTATTTATGTATGTTGGGATTTTTAATTTTCGATTTAAATTTGATCTCATCCTATCTCATTCCCTCTCTCTTTTTCTAGTATTGATTTCCTTTGAAGCTGGTGGATGATTTATGTATACTATATTACTATATTTTTTTTTTATGTTTTTCTCATTTTTCAATTGTATGGCAATAATGCTTTTTTTTTTTTAAATCCTTGGTCCCATCAAAATGTTCTATGACTAATCTTTAATAAATAATTTCCTTTTTGTTCAAACAAATGGGTGAAGTTGATAGGAATTCAAACCTTTGGACAATTAGGAGAGATCGTGATGCAACCAAGCCTTTAAATGGTAAAAGTTTTTAGAATCCTCAAAGAAAATTATGTTTATTATGATTCATAATAAGAGAGACTAATCTTTAATTTTGTCGAGGGGAAGATTACCCAACTATTACTAATTATGCTACATATAATTTGTTGAGGATCCTACATTGGAGAAGTGGAGAGTGATATCACAATATATAAGATATATGAGTTACTTCTCTCATTGTCAATTGGTTTTGAGATGGAACCTCATATAGTCCTAATAGGGGACATGTTGAGGATCCCACATTGGAAAAGTGGAGAGTGACCTCACAATATATAATATATATGGGATACTCCTTTCATTGTCTATTGGTTTTGAGATGGAACCCTATATAAAAACAACTTTAACTCAAAAAGAATGACCAGTTTAGTAGTTGATTAAATACTAGACTCGTAAAAATGAAAATTTAAGGGCATAAAAGAGATTTAGGACCTTTTTTAGATGGGTAGACTTTTAGGACTTTTTAGGGTATGCAATTACCAATTTACCCTTTTTAAAAAATCCCTAATTTTAAAAAGTCCATGCCCTTATTTTAACAAAACCCACAAATTCTCTCACGCAAAGGAGGCTCTCTCTCACGTAAAGGAAGACTCTCTCTTGCACGAACTCACCTCGACTCCTCACCGGCGGCGGAAACTCATTGGCGACCACGAACCGGCGACCACGAAGTGGAGAACACAAACCGGCCTCCATTCACGTTTTGTTTGTTTCTTCCGGTGAACCAACAACCACGAAGTACGGGTTTTTTCATTTTCTTTCTTCCTTTTGGCTCCACTATTTGTAAAACGATTTTAAATGTTGCAGACGAAGTGTTTGATCTTTTTACTCAATGAAAATGAACTTGGATTTCATTTCGAATTTCTAATCTTGGGTTGTATGATAATGATTTTTTTTTATGTTCACTTCAAGTGTTTTTCTTTCATTCATATCATTCTTTATAGGTTCTATAGTCATTATTTGGTAATGTCTTTTTTTATATACAAAGTTTTCATTGTTTATTGGGTGCGAGATAAGTGCGAGAAAAAAAACAGAATGTAAAACGAGTGTTTTCCTTTGGTTCTTTCCTTTTTTTTTTTTGTGGTTATTTATGCATGTCTAGCTAGGTCTTGGTGATGACTTTTGATTTTTAGCCAAATTTTCATGGTTTATTGGGTGCGAGAATGGTGTGAGACAAGTGCGAGAAAAAAAAACATAATGTAAAACTATATGTCTTTTTCATAAATAGATTATTGAATTCTTGTCTAATTATTTTTTCTTTTTCCTTTTGCAGAAATTAAGTGTTTAAGGATGACCCATGTTCCTATTTTGGTTCGTTCTGGTGGAGTATGGGATGAGAAGGAAAAAAAATATGTAGGAGGTTTGTTGAAAGGTCTTGCTGTAAGTAAAGGAATCACACACAAGGATTTAGTTGTTGAAATATATGATCTCACTGAAGTTGATCCTAAAGAGTTTGACATCAAACTTAGATGCATATATGAGATAAGATCCGATAATCAAACACCTCCACTAGAGATATGTAATGATCGTGATTTAAAATTTTATCTTTTTTGTGAAAATATGCTTCAAGTCCCCTTGTACATCACATTTGAACCTAAGTACAAAAGGTCAGACTCAGCGCAAGATGTTCATTTTGAAGGTCATAAATCGATTTCTGGTAGCAATCAAGTTAAGACCTTAGATACAAATGTTTCGATTCTGGTGCATAAAACATTAGATTATAATGTCGCTGAAGTTGACGTAGTTAATGGCAGAGATGAGACCACTAGATGGTATTCATATGATGAGGGCAAGAACTTTAATTTTGAATCCTATGACATCCCACAAGAAATAAGGACTTCAAAATATGGTAAAAGAAAACGTGATAGTGGATGACAATCAGGTAGCCGATCGACGTATGTGAAGAAAAATACTTGGACAGAAGGAAGCTCCACAAATGATGAGTTGGAGGTAGGGCAAATACTTTTTGGCAAGAGGGAATTATCCATGAGATTAAGTGTGGTGGCAATGAAATTTTTTATTGAATTTAGAGTAAAGAAGTCTACCAAGAAGATTCTTTATGTTAAATGTGTTGATGATAAATATAAATGGAGACTTCGGGTTGTCCAATTGAAGGGTTCAGACATATTCAAGATTTCAAAGTATGTAAACGTTCACTCATGTTCACTTGATATACTGAATCATGACCATAGACAAGCAAAGGCTTGGGTAGTGGGAGAACTAATAAAATCAAAATTCAAAGGAGTTGGTCGTCAATACAAACCTCGTGACATCATAGAAGGCATGAGACAAGACTATGATATAAATATGAGTTATGAAAAAGCGTGGCGTGCCAGAGAAATTGTGTATACTTTTTTAATTCTTCAAGAAACAAACCTCAAGTAACAAAAAAATGGACAACATATATTCTGTTTTTTTTTTCTCGCATCTAATAAAACATGACAATAACTGAAAGTAGTTTGTGGTTTGTGTTATACTTTTTTAATTCTTCAAGAAGCAAACCTCAAGTAACAAAAAAATGGACAACATACATTATGTTTTTTTTCTCGCACCTTTCTCGCACCTAATAAAACATGACAATAATTGAAAGTAGTTTGTAGTTTGTGTTATACTTTTTTAATTCTTCCAGAAACAAACCTCAAGTAACAAAAAAATGGACAACATACATTCTGTTTGTTTTCTCGCACATTTCTCGCACCTAATAAAACAATGAAAGCTTTGTATATAAATAAAAAGACATCACCAAATAACGACTACATATGATACCAGAATTTTAATACATCGGAGTATTACACCATAACTGAAAAGCCAACTGCTTCCTAAAATATAACATATTCTCTTGACACAGGCTAACGAAATCATAACCAGTAACAACATATTCAAAGAATTTGATGGTAAAAACCCACAATCAGATGAATTACGTTACTTTGGAACGGGCTCTACCATGACCATTGGCCAAGGTCCTGTATGTTGTGATGATCCGCCTCTTCTTCCAAAAAACCCTGTTGCAACGAATACCGCGGGTATCATCATTCGCAGTGGCTCTACTTCCTGCGCAAACTCCTCCGTAGGCGTTGATAACGAATCCCAAACTTTGATATCACAATGAAGTAGATCAATGCAGGCTAACGCCCAATGAATTTCATTCACGTTGACTGGTGCATACACAAAATCAACGTTAACCCATGCATCTTGAAAGTCAACATTAGATCCGACAACATCTACTCAACCTAAAAAGACCCATATGAAAGAAAAGAAACAACTTATAGCATTCTGTTTTTCTTCTCGCACCTTTCTCGCACCTAAGAAATCATGTAAAAGTTGCATCTAAATCATAGGAAATGCTCAAACAACATCTACTCAACCTAAAAAGACCCATATGAAAGAAAAGAAATTAGAGTATGATTCACTGTAAATTTAATAAAGGATATGATACTTTATTATATGCAATATGCAAATTGTGATTTGCATAATGAAATTTTGGTGGATTGAGTGGGTGAAGGATAAAGGAAGTTACCTCAATCCTTACTCATTATAAATAAGTGTATTTGAATGTATTTTTGGTGACTTTATTTCATTAGTTGGAAATTGGGATTTCCATAAAAATCCACCATTCTCTTTTCTCTCCCTTGTAAAAAATCTCTCAAGAATTATCTTCTTCCAAAATGGGTTCCCACAAACCGATCCCTTGCTAGAGAATAGCGAAGAAGATTCAGTAGAGGTATCATTTGGATCGAGATCGTTGAGATCATGGGAGAAAGATCACAAGAAAAAGAACTCTTCGAAGGTAATTTTTGATATCTTCCTCTATCATACTTTGTATGCTTAACCTTAGGTGTAGTCTATGTAATTCATTGTAAAATTGATTGCAAACGACAATGTAAAATGCTTTCGCACGAAATTCAATCCCATCGCCTAATGCCAACACTCATCACGTTAACCTAAAGGTTCGGACTCATTTAGGGGTGATACAGGGGTCGATGACACTAGCCTAACAAGCTTTTGCTCATTCGTACACTTCGGAACTGTTGGGGTGATGCCCTAAACTCGTAGATTTTGTAAATGCTTGATGAATGAATAAAGTATTATTTTCATCTACTCTTGTACACTCGCATTTTAAACTTAAATGCAATAAACTAAACTCCGAGGTTATATGAATTATGAGAACTTGAACAGTATGTAGTTGACATACAAGTAGGATCATGTTCGAGTAAATAACCCGGATGGTCTATAGTATACAGACAAGGTTGGGAACCTTATTCTGGAGACACTATGGATGCGACCCACTTTGTATTTGATACAAACGAGTTGATCTAGGTTGTTCATGTAGTAGACATGCGAGTGGGGCATCCTGTGCGATGAGTTCACACAAGATCAGACTGCGAATTATTAACCAACTGATGTAACACCATTAACAAATTAGGTTTAATCATTCATAGATGACCAATAGTAATTCGACCGAAATTCTTAGCAAGTTACGGACTCCTATCTAAGAGGGATTACCCTTTGACTAGTATGAGTGCGAGTGGTTGAGTCGCCGACTCAATAAGCCTACCTTCTGGGAGACAAAACCGCATAGGGAGCTGGAAAGTTAACTCTGCGAGATGGAATTCACTCGTTCCCGAGCAAGGAAAATTAGATAAGTTGTTTCCTTGAGTGTTGACTCCGGGTCTTGAACAACAGGGCCTCAGAGGGATGTTGTTTATGGTAGGACCATAAACATGTTGTTCATTAGAGGATCGATGGAACTTAAGAAGCAAAAAGTAATCATAGGGATAAAACGATAATTTGACCCATCTGTGATTACGAACAACCTATGAAGGGTCGACTAATAGGCATTGGTTAAATCAATGGACACAACCTGTCCTACAGTGAGGAGAGTGCAAACTACGAGTCTTTAGTGTAATGACTCGTAGTTAATGAACGTTGATTAGCTCGGTCAAAAAGTTTGATCAGTTAACCTCGTATCATTGGAGCTCATGATTTGTAGGTCTATTAGCTCCCTCCTGGGCTCAATATGGATTTGTTTGAGGATATAAAGTTTTAGAGCGAATTTAAAACGTTCAAATTCGTAAAAGAGATTTATATCAATTACATGTGATATAATCGATAAAATATATAGTTTTATGTGAATATGATTCATAATAAATTGTATACTATATTTGGATTAATTTCAAAATATTAATTTAGTATGAGTGAGTTTCATATTAAATATTGTAGGGTATAATTTAGAGATGCACAATTGAATATGATTCAATGTAGATTAAATAAAGTATATGATACTTTATAATATGCAATATGATTTGCATAATGCATTTATGATAGAGTTAATGGGTGAGTGGATGGAGGAGGTTACCTCCATCCTCACTCATTATAAATAAACACATTTGGATGCACTTTTGGAGGTTGATTACTCTTTTTTAGAATTGGGGAATGCTTTAAGGTCTGTTTGGTATGCAATCCAGATTCTGTTTTATGTTTTCGAATTCACGGAATTAAGTGAATATGTGTTTGACAGATGTGTTTTCAAAAACTGCTTATGGGTCTTTTATTTCTTATTGTTCTTTTCACGAGTGATCAACTTAGGAAAGAATACAAGTTTGTTTTAATTCTGAAAAAGTTAAGATAAATGGAATTGACATAGACAATGCAAGTAGATTCATATCTTGAAAATAGGGATGAATTCGAGGGCATATATACATTTTGCTTATAAACTTAGGGAAATTGGCTATTCTCGTATTTGAAAGCTGGATTTTCGACATATGTTAATTCAAGGATTAGAATTAATTTTCAAAACTTATTTTCATGATTTTCCATTACTACATAGTGCAGTAATGTTGCATAATGCTACAGATTACACAACATTATGCATAAAAAATTAACAGTGAACTTCCATAAATTCCAACACTTTAATCATTTGATTCTTCACTTTTTTGATATCAACTTTAGTTGTTTATCTCTCTTAGGTTGCTTGAATTTAATTTTCTTATGTCGAGCTTGCTTTTGTTAATTTTAGGTCGCTTAAGTGTTTTAGAATTAACTTTAGTGGTACTCAAGTTTACAAAATTTGCATTATTTAGTCTTCGTGGGATCGACTTTGTCTACCAATTACTATCTACGATTGCATATGCTTGCGAAGTGAGTTTTTGCACAACACATACACTAATTCCCAGAGGGTGTGTGATATGATCCTAATTATCATGAAGCCATATCTTCTTCCAAATCTCAACCGTTAGATCGTTTGTGTGATTCCAAATTTCTACATCAAATTAGATTGATCAATTTATACTTTTCTAAGCATCAAATATAGTATCATAGCAAAGCTTATTGAATTAGCTTTCTAATGGTATAAGATTTGTTGTATTCCATTAAATATTGTGGAAGTTATAATGCTTTAACTTTAAGTGATCACTGCTCCTACTAGAAAAACATGCTATAATCGAGAAAATACTTTTAGATTGCTAGGCATATAAAAAAATATCTTCAAAACATGAAGGAGAAAAAAAGCCAAATATGAAATACAAATTAATTACAACAATAAGATCTGTAAATATAAGAACTCAAAAGAAGAAAAAAAATGCAAATTAGTGTTTCTCCCTCCCTCCCTTTGTCTCATTATGAACATATATAGTAACCCCTAACAGAATGGTATTTGGGTTTAATCTGAAATCCAATGACTAACCCAAATTTTGAAGATTAATAATAACTAAAAAATGATGTTCAACAATCTTCAAAGTTTGGTTTATTCTTCAATCCTCTTCCTGTTATCTAAACGATAAAACTCCATTTCGGATTGTGGAATCCACAAGTCCTCTTTATACTTGTTATATACATCTCCTTTGTAAAAATCTCGAGTCCTATAAGCCAACACAAGCATTGTCAAAGCAGCAAACAATGTGACCGAAGCCAAAATTGTGAAAGAGCCACTAAAGCAATGAGCTCCCATACAAGTAATTGCCTTCCCCAACTTAATATTATTATTATTCAAACCTTCACGTAAAGCTTCCACATCGTACAATTTCCCAACTACATCCACATTTAGAATATAAGATCCAAATGGGACTATCAATTGCCCCCAATTGAACAAAGTTGAGTAATGTTTGAGCCCAAAAAGCTCTGAGATTATAGCAAATAGCAATGGAACTTGAGCTCCAAATCCGAACCCGATAATCAACGAAGCGATGTAGACGGAACCAATGGATGGATAGGCGATACAAAGTTGGCCAAGGCAAGTGACGAGAAAGGCAAAGGAGAAAATTACTGGACGAGGTAATTTGTATTTGAGCATAAGAGTCTCAGAGATGAAACCAGAGAAGACTCGACCGAAGAAATTGAAAATAGAAATCCAAGAAACGAAGATGCTTATGGCTTGTTGTGGATAGCCCAATGATTCGCCAATTTGGCCTAAATTATCAATGGCGGCAAGAGAAGATCCACATCCAGAAAAAGTAGCTAAACAAATCAAAGCCATATCTTTGCTAAACATAGCTTGAAAAATAGTGAAATCTTCCCCTCTTGCTGGTTTATTCATGATGTTTGAGAAACACGAGGGTGAATTCTCGACAACTTCGGTTGGTTTTTCAGGGACCGCCAATAATGGAGGCTTTTGATTGTCGACAATGGAGACAGTGACAGATGAAGAAGAATCTATGTCATTGTTGTGTTTGTAGAGGAAGTATTCTTCTCTAAATGCGATTAACAGGGGAAGGCATAACAAGCAACCGATAACCAACGCACCACTCATGAACCCAACATGAGAGAAAGTGACTTGTTTTTGTGCAAGAGTTAAAAACAAGAGGAAAATTGCCAGTAGCATGGAGACATAAAGCAAATGGTAAAACACTGTGAGCTCGTCGGGTTGTTTACGAACATTAATCGGTCGAATTGACTTGAAAAAAATAAGGATTATGGTAGAAGGAAGCCAAGCGAAAAGAAGAATTTGATTAGATGGGTCTTCATGGCCATAAATGGCTAAATAAAATTGGGTTAAAATAGCACCAGCAATACCCACAAAGCCTTTAATAAGACCCAAAA
The DNA here is from genome assembly GCA_036507285.1 of Trichosanthes cucumerina. Lineage (NCBI taxonomy): Eukaryota > Viridiplantae > Streptophyta > Magnoliopsida > Cucurbitales > Cucurbitaceae > Trichosanthes > Trichosanthes cucumerina. Next base: position 23,202,172 of record CM071841.1, read on the forward strand.
TAATGCCTCGTCGATCAGGGAAATTTCTAACGCTAGTGACCAAAATAGCAGTATTAGAGAAATTTGCAGAATTAGCAGCCAAACAAATGTAAAGAAACATTTGCCAAAATTGAGGCTTGGCAATACGGTGAGTGATGGAGAGCCAAATCATGAAGTAGCTGATGAAGTTGAGAAATCCACCGACCAACAACAGAACCCACAAAGGAACAACCTCGGCAAGAAGACCAGCCAAAATTCCAACGTTGGACCCCAAATCTTTGGCGAATCCCAATGTGTTAATTTGGGTTTGATTGTAATCAAATTGGGTCTTTATCACTTTTGAGTATGTTCCATATATGTAAGTTGTACCGTTGCCGATCATTAACAAAAACGACGCAAATACTGAAAACCATCGTCCTCCTACTACTTGTTTGATGAAACCCCAAATTTCTGATCTTCGATTATTACTCATATTGTCTGAGGTTAATTACTCTCTAATTTTCCTAAACCCTTTTAAAAGGGATTAATTCTGTTCTAAACTTTGCGTACTATGCGCCTACTTGACGCGCATTATTGGTAAAATTTAATGATGGATAAGTAAACAAAGTGGAACTTCCTCATCTTTTTTGTTATGTTTCAAAACTAATTAATGCTTAGTTAATCAAACAACCTAACATAAGGTAAGTAAAAAACCTTAACCACTGTTTATCGCTGGAAACTAACTTTAAGTTTTTAGTAAATTTGTCATTCAATAAGGTTGCATATGTTTGATTTCATCCCTTGCCTAGCTTTTGTTTACTTATTAACATAAAATATATACATTTCTTAAATGATAAAAAGTTGTAAATTTAACTTCTTTTTTTTTAACAAAATTTTAAATTAACATGCTTTTATTTTATATGATAGCTAGACATTAGCTACCTATAATTATAACATTTACTCATTAACTTATATGTTATTGTGCTAACCTAAACATAGATTAATGGGTATGTATTACTTTCTTTAAGGTTGGAGGTTCAAATTTTTATATTTCACATTTGTTGTATTAAAAAACTAAAAAATACTATATAACTTTTAGGTATATATTTCTTAAACAAGAGTTTTATTCGTTCTTTTTAAAGAAAAAAATTGCAACTATTTTTTTATAAAATTAATTGGAAATATATAATAATTTTAAAACATAGAAATTTTTAAAACTAGTAAAACATTAATTTTACTTATTCATATAGTGGTACTTATTGAATAAATCTAATACTGATTAACACTGCAAGAGATTTGGGTCTTCCCGACGCCAAAGATGGTCGGGAAAAGCCTAAAAACCGTCGAAATAAGTATCCTCGATGCCAAAAATTGCGTCGGCATAGTCGTCAACAGATCCTCAATGGGGAAGCTTTTGCCGACCAAAGTTTTGTAGCGTCGACATTTCTGATAATGCCGACGCCTCCCTTTTGATCGGCCTAACCAGGAAATGTCAACCAATTTCTGTTTGGTCGACCTTTCAAAGAAATGCCAACCAATTTCTTTTTTGGCGGCCTTGCCAATAAATGTCGAATTTGGTCGACCTTTCCAAGAAATGTCGACCAGTGTCTCAGTTTGGTCGGCTTTTCTTCTAATTGTCGACCAAACTTCAAAGAAAGGGCCACCAAATTAGCATTGCTTATATGTGATATTTTACCCGTTTAAATTGGTGTTTGTCTAAATTTTCACTATAATACAAATATGTTGTACTTGAAATAAATTGTACACAAAATAAACAAAAAAAAATATTTATATTAAACAAAATCTAATTACAATTTGTTCATAAATACATACAAGATAAAAATATAACTTTAACACAAATAAACCTAATCTAGAAATAAAATTAGTTTAATGAGTACAAATTCTCATCATCTTATTGGTCATCTTCTCATTTCAAAAGTAACCAACAATAATATCAAAATTTAACTAATTAAGTTACAAAACTATATAAGCAAAAATAAACATATATCGTGTTCAGAGTTAAACTCATTGAAACTTAACAAGAATAAAATAAAATTTAACAAAAACAACCCAAATTTTCTACAAACTTCTAAAGTTACAAAACTCATGAACATAACAAATTAAAATGATCAAAACAACTAAATTAATCTAATTTTACGATATAAACTAGTAATAAACTCATCAAATTATAACGAACTAAAACAATCAGAACAACTAAATTAATCTAATTTTACCAAGCAATCAATTAATAAACTCATCAAACTATTACAAACAAACTAACTTTACCAAGTAAACAAAAGTTATAAAACTACATAAGTAACTTATCCAAAATCAAAACTACAAACATATTTATCTCTACAACTTAACTTTAACTTACAAAACTTCATAATCAACCCATCAAATTTATATAGCAAGCTAAAAGAATAAAAAATTTCATAAGCATACCACAATTTAATAGGACACAACCAAATATAAGTTTTACAAGCAAATCCAAAGTTACAAAATGATACATCGACCATCAAGTTATAAAACATATGAGTTTTGACTAAAATTTCTCAATATACATAAATAACATCTATAACAAAATGACCATGAACATAAGCCAAACAAGCAAAATCTAAGTTTTCTAAGTAAACCTAAGTTACAAAATGACACAACGACCATGAAATTACAAAACAGATGAGTTTTGCCTAAAACTTCTCAATATACACGTATAACATTTAAAGCACAACGACCATGAACATAAATCAATTAAACCAAATCAAAGTTTTCTAATAAGTAAACCTAAGTAACAAAATCATACAACGACCATCAAATTACAAAAGATATGAGTTTTGTATAAAACTTCTCAATATACAAACACACACTTAAATAAACTCAAATAATTTGGCTACCATAACAGCAGGATAGCCATCGACAACTTAAGTTGTCTCACTACATATAAATAAATTATATGATAAGGGTGAAAAACAAATGAAATAGGAAAAAGATACCGAACAGATCACCTATGGGCATTCACATGGGTTATTGGCTTGACAAAAAGTTTTATTATGTGTAAAAAAATAAAACATATGACTTACAAATTTTGTTGAAGGCCATAACATCACAACTCTGGACATATATTCACTCAATGAGACTGTCAATGTAGCTACATATTTTTGTCCAACTTGCTTATTTATCGATTTTAATTATTAAATTTAAATTAGAGTTTTAATAATCTTGTTTGTGGCATTTTTGTGTGTGATTTTTCTAAGTGTGACAGGATTTGTCTTTTGAAAAAATAAAAAAAAAATGTGTTGGTTTTTTTGAAACATAGCCTCTTAAATCAAGTTATTTTCAAATTATTGCCTTTTTTGTATAATAGCCCTTTTGGGTCACTTTTACCTATTTTGTTTTGTCTAAAAGAAGAAATAGGTTTGCCTTTATAAGCCTTTGTTTTTCAAAACCCTAGAGGGGGGAATTCCAAAAAAGAAAAAGAACACAAAAAAAAAATCATTCCCCACATCTCATCCACAACCATCTTACAAAAAAAAAGCAAAAAAAGTAAGTTCTTATTTTCCACCGTAGTTTCTTTACAAAAAATAGGGTTTGGAATACAGTAAAAACAATCACGCTTAGTCGGAAGTCGCACTTGGTAGGGTTTTGGACCCAAGGATCCGAACTTTAAATGGCGAGCTAGTTGTATTCCTCCCCCAACTTCTATATTCTCGAATCATCCCTGAAAAACAGTAGTTGAGTAAGGGGTTTTTTTTTTTTGTTATTGTTATTTTTTTTTACACTAATCTATATCTTTGTGTTGATGTTCTTATCCTACGTTTTATTACGGTGTTCTTCATTTGCTACTAGTATCACACTTTTTTTTTCTATATGCTACTGTTTTTTTTTTACTAGTATTATTCTCTTCAATTTTTTTTCTTTCTTTTATTCCTAGATCTCTTTTCTTTTGCTAGAAGTAAAAAATGAGCCTAAAAGAGGAGAGTGTTTAAAACTAAAAAAAGAATCGAAGCATCTTTGTAAAAGTAATAAAAATGAAAAAAAAAAAACAGATTAAAAAGAGAGAAGCAACATGTTATAAAACAAAAAAAAAAGGAACAAGAGAGTAAAATAACATACCTTCGTAGAAGAAATCTTTGCTTTTTGTTAAGGAAAGTATTGCAAAAAAGAGGGTTTAGGAAGATGTGTTCTGTTTGAAAGAAGGAGGGGGAAAAATGGTGGAATGTGAGGTTTGAGGAGGAGATGAGAAGAAGATGGTAAGGCAGAAAAGAAAGAGAGAAAAAAGAGAAAGAGAAATGTGAGATTTGGGTTTGAGAAAGAAAGAAAAATGAGAGAGGAATGAGAGTTTGGATTTGAAAATGTTTTTAAAAGTAAATAGATTATTATTATTATTATATAATAATAATAATAATAATAAATAAAAAAATAAAAAAAAGAAGTTTGATGGGCGGCAAAACAGCCGCCCATCCATTATTATTTTTTTTAAGTTTTTATATTATATATATTATTATTAAATGTTATTATATATTATTATTATTATATATATATATATAAATAAGAAAAGAAGAACTGCCGCCCATCTCTCTCTTTAATTTTTTTTTATTTTGTAAGATTCAAATTTTAGTTTTTTTATTTATTATTTTATTTTTGTTTTTATTTCTTTTTTTATTTCTTTCTTTTTTATTTCTAATTTAGTCATTTTTTTATTTAGTGTTTTTTTTTTTTTTGAAAAAAAGAGTGGTAAGTGTTGTACTTACTTTAGTTTAAAGAATTGTATTATTATCATTACTATTATTATTGTCATTTCACTTTGTGTTATATTTGTATGTTTAAAAATTACATTTCCTATTGATTTTTTTTTTTTTATGTATGCTAATTATTATGTGATTTATAATCTTGTAATATATACCGTCTATTAAAAAAAATGTCGACGACGGAATCTAGAAATATTTGGGAGTCCGATTTTCTAGTTTTTCCGAGGCGAGAAATCGATTTTTTGGAAGTCCAAGATCGATTTCAATATGTTTATTTTGTTCGTAAATTTGATTAGCATAATTGTAAATGACGTTTATTTTCTTATTTGTATGATCAATTTGTTATGTTAAGCGTGATCTATCTTTAAATTGCATTTTGTATTTTATTATTTTAAAAAAATAATTTTATTTTGATTATCATTCATGGTTTCAAATCTTTTTTTGTAAACTTATTTTCACTTTTTCTTAAAATTTAGTTTATAAAGATTTTTTTTAAAAAAAAAACTAAATTTTATTTACAACTTTTTTGTGATATTTTTTAAAGGTTTTTTTTATTTCTAAAAAAAATCCTACGACGAAATCTAGAAATATTTGAGAGTCCGATTTTCTAAAATTTTTTAGGTGAGGGATCATTATCTTTGGGAGTCCGAGATCTTGATCCCGAGAAAAAAAATGAATTTAATTAAAACCTTTTTTTTAAAAAAAAAAAACTTTCTTTTATGAAGGTCATCCTATGATAAATTTGAGAAAATTGTGATTTTTTTTCTCATATTCTTGAGGTGATATTATTTCCAAAATCTTGAAAATAATTTCAATGCAACCACATTAATGGATTTTCATCCACTTATTTTATGAGATCATGACTCCAAATATTGGAGTAATGAGGGGTAAAATAAGACATTATTTTAAAAATCTTATTTTCCTAAATAAGTATTTTTTTGTCCTTCAAAAATTTGTGCAATTCAAGATTAAATTTGGTCACCGTTTTAAACGGGTGTTGTGGGGTGCTAACACCTTCCCCATACACAAACAACTCCCGAATCCAAATCTGGTTTTCGCATACCATTTTTTTTCTTCTTTTTTTTAAAAAAAGTTATTTTATTTTGGTGCCCAATCACACCATAAAAAAGGTTAGTGGCGACTCCTTTCAAATATCTCTATTTCGAGGACGTCGGCCGCTCTGCGTCGCAGGTACGTGGCGACAGCTTGGCGACTCCACCGGGGACCATGAGGTTCCACCTCGAGAGTTTGGCTATTTGTTTTTCTTGATTTGTTTTTTTATTTATTTTGTTTTTTTATTTGTACTTTTGTGCATTTGTTTTATTTCTTGCATTATTATTTTGTTTTGTTTCACACAACCACATAAGTCTCCTACCCGAACTTTTCCTAATAAGATTAGAATTGAGGATGGAGTAGTGTCGACCTTCGAGAAGGTTATGCTTCCGTGTAGGCACACGAAAAATCCTCACTCAATTTGGTCGCATGATCATGTATGATTGTGAGACCATTTCGAGGACCTGTATTGTCTAGGTTTTTAGACCCAACCTCACCTGTTTGAAGGCCTTGTTATTTATTTATTTGCTTCATTTGTTTATTTATTTTGTCTCACACACTATCACAAGCCTCCTACCCGAGTTTTTTCCTAATAGGATTAAATTTGAGGACGAAGTAGTGTCGACCTTCGAGAAGCTTATGCTTCCGTGCAGGCACACGAAAAATCCTCATTCAAGATGATCATGAAACTGTTAAGACCATGATCATTTTTGGGACTTGTGTCATTTGGGACCTTTAGATATAACCTCACTTTGATTGAAGTTTTTTGTTGTCGCTTTGGTTGTGATATGTTGCATCTTCATTTAAGTCAACTATTGGACTCAATTTTTTTAAAAAAAGTCTTAGGATGGTAGACACCAATTTGCCCGGGGCATTCGCCAAAAATCCACCCTTGAGGGGAACTCGTTGAAAGTAGTATTCCAGCATATTGGGCAACAGTCATTAGAGACTATTTGGCCAAGAGTCATAGAGGTCCCAATCCATTGAGACTGAGCATGAGAATGTACTACTTTAGGATGTTACTATAAGCTTTAAGCATCAAATTGAGAATATATGGAAAAGAAAAATGAAGTAGTAATGGAAGACTACACGCGACTAAAATACGAGTCGACTGATGACGAAAAACTTTTGTAATGTGGAGAAAAAAAGTATAGAAATTTAAGATGTCATTATGGTGATGTAAACGAAAGGTTGAACAAGTGGTTGAGAAGTTAAAACTGTTTGCTTGAAGAGCAAATCAATTTGTCAAAAGGGCTTATACTCTTCGACAAGGTATCGTACCCACAGAACCTAGTGATGAAGACTTGATAGGACGAGACCTCGGGCATTTTTTGGGTGTTACCATTAGGTCAAAATAACTCCTTTTTTTATATATATCGTTTGAAGTTTGTGTAGTAGTTGACTTTGACTTTGAATTAGATTTTTTTTTCTTTCTTGCACTTCGTATTTGTATTAATAAAATTTAGTTTGCCAATAAGATTTATTTTTGACCGATCAAACCATTATTTCCTTCTTTTATAATAACAAAGGTTCAAAGTTTACAAAATAGCTTGAAGTTCACATTCTCATCATTCTTATTGAACGAAAAGGAAACCCGAAGGTCAATTGCCTTCTTGAAAGTAAGGAAAGGTTTGGGTCGGAGTACAAGCCAATAGTTTCTGAGTGCAGGAGAGTCAGAGCAGAAAAGAGAAAAGTGAGAAGTGCATGTCTTGAAGGTCGAGAAGTCGAGCAAGGAAGAATGTATGTACTGCATATATCCGAGACTTTCAAATCGGGTGAAGTGATTCATGGTGACAACCCGTTTTGTGTTAAAGCCTTCGACGCTTCAATCGATGTTGTCTCTGAAAGTGCCACCATGTCGCGACAACTAGTTTACCCTTGTCCTCAAGGCTTTGAGTTGAACAATTGGGAAGTGAAAGAGATGCCCAGTGTCACTAGGAGGATGCAAGAGGACGCTGAAGATGAAAAAGCCAACTTTGAAATTCTAGTTTTTAGTATTGACCAAAGCGAGGAGGATGACTTTGAAGCGTCACAAGAATTATTGAGACTGATAAAGCAAGAAGAAAGAGAAATTGTGCCTTACCAAGAGCCGTTAGAAGTAATCAATTTGAGGTCATCAGAGGAAGTAAAGAAATGTGAATCGGTACTTTGGTTGCAGAGCAAGATCGTTTGGATCTTGTAGCCCTTCTACGTGAGTACAACGACATATTTGCATGGTCTTACCAAGATATGACTGGTCTGAATACAGAAATTGTAACACATCGGTTACCGCTTAAAGCGGAGTGTAAACCCATAAGGCAAAAACTGCGAAAAATAAAACCTAAAATGTTGATCAAAGTAAAGGAAGAAGTCAAAAAGCAATTTAACGCGGGCTTCTTAGCAGTAGCAAAGTACCCTGAGTGGGTTGCAAATATTGTCCTAGTCGCGAAAAAAAGATGGAAAGGTAAGAATGTGTGTAGATTATAGGGATCTCAATCGCGCAAATCCCAAAGATAATTTTTCACTTTCTCACGTCGACGTTTTAGTGGACAATACAGCAGGATATTCTACTTTTTCATTTATGGATGGATTTTCAGGATACAACCAAATTAAAATGGCTCCTGAAGACCAAGAAAAGACGACTTTCATCACTCTATGGGGGACATTTTGCTATAAAGTCATGCCTTTTGGTTTAAAGAATGCAGGGGCAACTTATCAGAGAGCCATGGTTACTCTTTTTCATGATCTAATGCACAAAGAAATTGAGGTGTACGTAGACGACATGATCGCCAAGTCCAAGCCAGGAGAAAAGCACATCGTCACTCTTCGTAAGCTTTTTGAGCGGCTAAGGAAATTTCAATTAAAGTTGAATCCAGCAAAGTGCATATTTGGGGTATCCTCTGAAAAATTATTGGGGTTTGTTGTTAGTCAAGAAGGAATCAAGGTAGATCCCGATAAGATAAAAGCAATAACAGATCTAAAACCTCCAAAGACTCAAAAGGAGGTCAGAAGTTTCTTAGGGCGGTTAAACTATATTGCACGATTCATATCGCACTTAACTCAAACTTGCGAGCCAATGCTAAGATTATTACTCAAAAGTGAGGTATGTCGTTGGAATGAGGATTGTCAAAGGGCTTTCGAGAAAATCAAAGAATACTTGTAAAATCCCCCAGTGTTGGTCCCACCAACACCAGGACGCCCACTAATCCTCTACCTAACAGTAAGAGAATGGTCAATGGGATGTGTGCTTAGGAAACATGATTCTTCGGGGAGGAAGGAGCAAGCTATTTACTATTTGAGCAAAAAGTTTACAAGTTGTGAGTCGAATTACTCTTTGTTAGAAAAAAACCCTATTTGCGCCTTAGCTTGGACAACCCAAAGATTGAGACAGTACATGTTATATTACACGACATGGCTTATCTCGAAGATGGATCCCATAAAGTACATCTTCGAAAAACCATCTCTATCCGGAAGAGTAGCTAAGTGGCATGTTTTGTTATCAGAGTATGATATTGTTTATGTTACCAGGAAGGCCATAAAAGGGAGTGTAATCGCTGATTGTTTGGCCGAGTTGCCGGTGGAGGATTATGGGCCGATGAAATTCGAGTTTCTAGACGAGAACATTATGGTTGTATCAGATGAGCCACATGACTTGGAAATGTGGACAATGTGATTTGATGGAGCTACAAATGAGGTGGGACATGGAATCGGAGTTATGTTGACATCTCCTGAAGGGAAGCTATATCCATTGACTGCCAAGTTATACTTCGACTGTACAAATAACGTAGCCGAGTACGAGGCATGCAGTATGGGAGTTCAAATGGCATTTGACATGAAGATAAAGAAATTGCAAGTGTTTAAAGATTCTCTTTTGGTGATACACCAATTGAATAGAGAATGGGAAACAAGGGACCCTAAATTGATCCCTTATAATAAGTATATTCGAGATTTGGCTCAATCATTTGAGTCAATCACGTTTGAGCATGTTCCACGAAAAAGTAATCAAGTTGCAGATGCATTAGCCACCTTGTCTGGCTTGTTCCAACTAGATTATGATAAGGAAATTCAACCTTTAAATTTTCAAAAGCGAGAAGTGTCAGCCTACTGCTTGAGCATTGAAGAAGAGCCAGATGGGAGGCCTTGGTATCACGACATTAAACGTTACATTACGTGTCGAGAATACCCACTAGGGGCATCTGAAAATAATAGGCGCACCATCAGGAAGTTAGCCATGAGTTTCTTTTTAAATGGGGATGTGTTATATAAAAGAAATCATGACATGACTTTGCTAAGGTGTGTTGATGAAACGGAGGCCAAAAAGATAGTTGAAGAAGTGCATGAAGGAGTTTGCAGAACTCATGCAAATGGACATATGATGGCTAGGCAAGTCCTACGTGCTGGCTACTATTGGTTGACCATGGAATCAGATTGCATTAAATATGCAAGGAAATGTCATAAATGTCAGATATATGCAGATAAAATGCACACTCCAGCCTCATATCTTCATGTACTAACGACTCCGTGGCCTTTCTCTATGTGGGGTATGGATGTGATAGGACCAATCGAACCAAAAGCATCGAATGGTCACCGCTTTATTATGGTAGCCATTGACTATTTCACAAAGTGGGTAGAAGCCACCTCATATAGAAGCGTCACTAAGCAAGTCGTGCTCAAATTCATAAAAAGAGACATCATATGTCGTTATGGCTTGCCTGAGCGGATCATTACTGATAATGCAAAAAACTTGAATAACAAGTTAATGGATGAGTTGTGTACTCAATTCAAAATTAGGCACTCTAATTATACTCCTTATCGACCTAAGATGAATGGAGTCGTAGAAGCGGAAAACAAGAATATCAAGAAAATTATAGAGAAGATGACTGTCACGTACAAAGATTGACATGAGATGTTGCCTTTTTCTCTACACGGTTACCGAACCTCCATTCGCACTTCAACTGGGGCAACTTCATTTTCTTTAGTATATGGAATGGAGGCAGTTTTACCTTTTGAAGTTGAAGTCCCGTCTCTCAGAGTGATTAAAGAGGCAGAGTTAGAAGAAGCAGAGTGGGCTCAAGCAAGGTACGAGCAATTAAACTTCATTGAAGAAAGAAGGATGACTGCATTGTGTAGAGGACAGTTATACCAGAGAAAGTTGGCTCGAGCTTATAACAAGAAAGTACGCCAACGTTACTTCCAAGAAGGAGATTTGGTTTTAAAGAGGATCTTGCCATTTCAAAAGGATCACAGGGGGAAGTGGACACCAAACTACGAGGGGCCATATGTGGTAAAAAGGGCATTCTCAGGTGGGGTTTTGGTTTTAACTGACATGAATGGAAATTACCTACCCAATCCGTTAAACGCAGATTTTGTCAAGAAGTATTATGCGTAAAGAGTAGTAACTTCTGGTCGTAGGAGTTACGTTTTATCTGGATTTGCTCTGTAAAGCTCGATAGAAGGCTTTTGTTTGGTCAGGAATTGTATCCATGAGTATTTCCAATCCAATGAATTGATGTTTTGTTTGAACAATTGTGTTCTAAAAGCTATTTTATAGGCTTTAACCTTTCGAGCAAAATAAAAGAAGGATAAAGTAGTGGTAATAAATCAGTCAAAATTTTGCATATACATGCGTAAGCAAGGCTTACCCTTGTTCACGATCTTGCTTGTTTTTGTCATGTGGCGTTTGTTTATACCTGGCCCTTGACACTTTTTGCTGCAGTGGCACTTGTTTATCCCTGACCCTCAGCGTGTTTTATTTTGTCATGTGGTGCTTGTTTATCCCAGGCCCTCAGCGTATTTTATTTTGTCATGTGGCGCTTGTTTATCCCTGGCCCTTGACACTTTTGCTGCAGTGGCGCTTGTTTATCCCTGGCCCTTGACACTTTTTGTTGCGGGGGCGCTTGTTTATCCCTGGCCCTCAGCGTGTTTTATTTTGTCATGTGACACTTGTTTATCCCGGGCCCTTGACACTTTTGCTGCAGTGGCACTTGTTTATCCCTGGCCCTCAGCGTGTTTTATTTTGTCATGTGGCGCTTGTTTATCCCTGGCCCTCAGCGTATTTTATTTTGTCATGTGGCGCTTGTTTATCCCTAGCCCTTGACACTCTTTATCTCTGTTGCGACCGAACAAAATAATGGTTATACCTTTGTCCACCTTATAATCCTATAAGGATGTACAAAGGGGGGCATGCTATAGCCACATATTTTTGTCCGGCTTGCTTATTTATCGGTTTTAATTATTAAATTTAAATTAGAGTTTTAATAATCTTGTTTGTGGCATTTTTGTGTGTGATTTTGCAAAGTGTGACAGGATTTGTCTTTTGAAAAAAATAAAAAAAAATGTGTTGGTTTTTTTGAAAGATAGCCTCTTAAATCAAGTTATTTTCAAATTATTGCCTTTTTTGTATAATTGCCCTTTTGGGTCACTTTTACCTATTTTGTTTTGTCTAAAAGAAGAAATAGGTTTGCCTTTATAAGCATTTGTTTTTCAAAACCCTAGAGGGGGAAATTCCAAAAAAGAAAAAGAACACAAAAAACAATCATTCCCCACATCTCATCCACAACCATCTTACAAAAAAAAAGCAAAAAAAGTAAGTTCTTATTTTTCACCGTAGTTTCTTTACAAAAAATAGGGTTTGGAATACAGTAAAAACAATCACGCTTAGTCGGAAGTCGCACTTGGTAGGGTTTTGAACCCAAGGATCCGAACTTCAAATGGCGAGCTAGTTGTATTCCTCCCCCAACTTCTATATTCTCGAATCATCCCTGAAAAACAGTAGTTGAGTAAGGGGGATTTTTTTTTTTGTTATTGTTATTATTTTTTTTACACTAATCTATATCTTTGTGTTGATGTTCTTATCCTACGTTTTATTACGGTGTTCTTCATTTGCTACTAGTATCACACTTTTTTTTTCTATATGCTACTGTTTTTTTTTACTAGTATTATTCTCTTCATTTTTTTTTCTTTCTTTTATTCCTAGATCTCTTTTCTTTTGCTAGAAGTAAAAAATGAGCCTAAAAGAGGAGAGTGTTTAAAACTAAAAAAAAGAATCGAAGCATCTTTGTAAAAGTAATAAAAATGAAAAAAAAAACAGATTAAAAAGAGAGAAGCAACATGTTATGAAACAAAAAAAAAGGAACAAGAGAGTAAAATAACATACCTTCGTAGAAGAAATCTTTGTTTTCTATTAAGGAAAGTGTTGCAAAAAAAGAGGGTTTAGGAAGATGTGTTAAGTTTGAAAGAAAGAGAGGGAAAAATGGTAGAATGTGAGGTTTGAGGAGGAAATGAGAAGAAGATGGTAAGGCAGAAAAAAAAGAGAGAAAAAAAAGAAGAGAAATGTGAGATTTGGGTTTGAGAAAGAAAGAAAAATGAGAGAGGAATGAGAGTTTGGATTTGAAAATGTTTTTAAAAGTAAAAAGATTATTATTATTATTATTATTATTATAATAATAATAATAATAAATAAATAAAAAAAGAAGAAGTTTATGATGGCCATTATTATTTTTTTTTAAGTTTTTATATTATATATATTATTATTAAATGTTATTATATATTATATATTATTATTATTATTATATATATATATAAAAATAAAAAAAGAAGAACTAATAGGCGGCTTTACCCCCCATCTCTTCCATCGCGTCAGTGGCAGTGCCACTGACGCACGTCTTTAATTTTTTTTTTTATTTTGTAAGATTCAAATTTTAGTTTTTTTATTTATTATTTGATTTTCGTTTTTATTTCTTTTTTATTTCTTTTTTTTTTATTTCTAATTTAGTCTTTTTTTATTTAGTGTTTTTTTTTTTGAAAAAAAGAGTGGTAAGTGTTGTACTTACTTTAGTTTAAAGAATTGTATTATTATCATTAGTATTATTATTGTCATTTCACTTTGTGTTATATTTGTATGTTTAAAAATTACATTTCCTATTGATTTTTTTTTATGTATGCTAATTATTATGTGATTTATAATATTGTAATGTATACCGTCTATTAAAAAAAATGCCGACGACGGAATCTAGAAATATTTGGGAGTCCGATTTTCTAGTTTTCTCGAGGTGAGAAATCGATTCTTTGGAAGTCCAAGATCGATTTCAATATGTTTATTTTGTTCGTAAATTTGATTAGCATAATTGTAAATGACGTTTATTTGCTTATTTGTATGATCAATTTGTTATGTTAAGCATGATCTATCTTTAAATTGCATTTTGTATTTTATTATTTCCAAAAAAATAATTTTATTTTGATTATCATTCATGGTTTCAAATCTTTTTTTTATAAACTTATTTTCACTTTTTCTTAAAATTTAGTTTATAAAGATTTTGTTTTAAAAAAAAAAAACTAAATTTTATTTACAACTTTTTTGTGATTTTTTTTAAAGGTTTTTTTTTTATTTCTAAAAAAAATCCTACGACGGAATCTTGAAATATTTGGGAGTCCGATTTTCTAGAATTTTTTAGGGAGGGATCATTATCTTTGGAGTTCGAGATCTTGATCCCAAGAAAAAAATGAATTTAATTAAAACCTTTTTTTAAAAAAAACTTTCTTTTATGAAGGTCATCCTATGATGGATTTGAGAAAATTGTGTTTTTTTTTCTCATATTCTTGAGGTGATATTATTTCCAAAATCTTGAAAATAATTTCAATGCAACCACATTAATGAATTTTCATCCACTTATTTTATGGGATCATGACTCCAAATGTTGGAGTAATGAGGGGTAAAATAAGACATTGTTTTAAAAATTTTATTTTCCTAAATAAGTTTTTTTTGTCCTTCTAAAATTTTTGCAATTCAAGATAAAATTTGGTCACCGTTTTAAACGGGTGTTGTGGGGTGCTAACACCTTCCCCATACACAAACAACTCTCGAATCCAAATCTGGTTTTCGCATACCATTTTTTTACTTTTTTTTTTAAAAAAAATTATTTTATTTTGGTGCCCAATCGCACCATAAAAAAGGTTGGTGGCGACTCCTTTCAAATATCCCTATTTCGAGGACGTCGGGCGCTCTGCTTCGCAGTTACGTGGCGACAGCTTGGCGACTCCACTGGGGACCATGAGGTTCCACCTCGAGAGTTTGGCTATTTGTTTTTCTTGATTTGTTTTATTTATTTATTTTGTTCTTTTATTTGTACTTTTGTGCATTTGTTTTGTTTCTTGCATTATTATTTTACGAACTCTTGTTTGCGAAAGATTGTCCTTTGACTAGTATGGGTGAGAGTGGCCAGATTCGCCGACTCAATATGCCTACCTTCTTAGGGACAAGACCGAGTGAGCAGCTGGGGACTTAGCCTAGCAAAATGGAATTCACTCCTTCTCGCCTACTAGGGTAAGTAGATGAATGTTTCCATAAGTGGTGTCTCCGGGACTTGAACAAAGAGTCTGACCCTCTCATTTGCCCGAGAGGGACTTTTGTTTGTTGGTAGGACCACAAACAAATTGCTCATTAGAGGAACATTGGTACTTAAGGTACAAGATATAACCCAGGGGTAAAACAGTAATTTGACCCAATTGGTGTTACGAACATTTGTGAATGATTGACTTACTGTTACTTGTCAATATCCGTGGACACAGAAAAATATCTGCAGTGAGAAGAGTGCAGCTGCGAGACTTTAGTAGAGTGTTCCCGCAGCTAACGAATGTTGATTAGGAGGTTAATGTGATTAACCGAATAATCTTGTATCGTTGGAGCTTTTTATCTGTAGGTCCATTAGGTCCACCTTCTAGCTTGTAAAGGGTTCTTAGATCGTTTGAATTTGAAATGTTCAAATTCATTAGGGAATAAATTTAATGTATATAGATACGATATAATATAAAGTTTTGGAACTATATATTATAAATTTAATGTGAATATGATTCATATTAAATTATATGAGAGAATTAAATATTTGAAAGAGTTCAAATATTAATTTAAATGTGAATGTGATTCATATTTAAAAACTATAGGTTAAAATTTAATGTGCATAAGATGTGCATTAAAACTATAGGTTAGGGGAAAATATGATTAAATATGATTTAATCTTAATTAAATATAAGATATTTAAATTTAATTAATTAAATGTGATTTAATTAATGTATATAATAATTAATTAGATTAATTATTATTATTATTTAATTTTATTATTAAATTAATGGGAACGTGTCAGGAGGACACGTTCCCCACTTCCCTCCAACTCCCTATCGATAGGGAGTGGGGGAAGTTATCCCTTGTGATGATGCTTCTTCTCTTCTGTGAGAAGGGTTGGAAAAATCAATCGATCGATTGAGCAATTAGTGAATTGTTGTAACAAAAATTCTCTCTCTCAAACCTTTCCCTTTCTTCTTCCAAAAGTTGGAACACTTTCCCACCAAGGTTGATCTAAGTCGATACTCAGAGATATAGAAGGCTCTCCATTTTGGTTGTGTTCTGTTGAAAGAAGAGAACAAAGAAGTGTTCCTATGTTGTTGTGCAATTTGAGCAAAAGTTTGAAATGTGTTGCAAATTGAAACTACAAAGGTAATTAAATCTCTTCCTTTTAGTTTAATTATTAAATAGCATGTTTGCATGACTAATTTCTATGCCTAATTAGATTAGGAAATATATGTTTATCTCTGTTTTTTTCCAATGTATTGGTATTTGTGTTTAACCAAAATAAACAAGCAATTACGATTTTAAATCCCGTTTCCGCTGCTCAAGGAGATCCGATCTCCATCAATTGGTATCAGAGCAACGCTTGTTTTGTTTTGGTTTGAAAAAAGATTTGCATTGGATAGGTGGGAATTGCATTTTGATTTGTTGTAAAACTGTTTAGGAATTGTTTGGCCTTAGTTTCCTTTGATTTGATCAAATTAAATATAAAGGCCCATGTGTTTTGGGCAATTAAGTGCATAATTGGGTCTGTAATCGAGTTGTGGGTCGTTCGGGACCAGTTTTGTGCAATTCGGATGAGTATCGAAGGAGTAATTGGCGATTGAAGCTGTTGTGTTCGAAGGAAAATGCTGCTGTCGAAGCAACAACGTTGCAATGCTACCAGCAACGTTGCAACGCCGTTCATCAGTGTTGCAACGCTGAGGAACGACGTCGCAACGTCGAGGCTCCTATCGATGTGGAAGCTCCAAGGGTCAGCAGCGTTGCAACGCTGCCCCGATGCCAGGCGCGTGCGCGAATGAAGCTAGCGTTGCAACGCTGAGACTCAACACTCGCGCGCACCGATCGATCCGACGGCTCGTAGCTTTTGGTCTCGTTCGAGCGGTTTAAGTCCGGTTCAAGGAGTTTTGGACTGGTTTTGTAATGAAATTAATGTAATTTTATTATTTTTGCACTTTAGGGGCCAGATTTTTTCGGTTTTACAGCTATTTTTCTTTATGAATGTCATTTAGAATTTTTTCCCACCTTAGGATAAGCATGTTCGTACATTTTATTTTTATAATTGTTATATAAATATGGTAGAAATGCATGATCTAATTTATTTTTCATAAGTATTTATTTATAATTGTTATAATTAAATAATATGGAAAATAAATTGCATGGAGCATGAAATTACTTAGTTTAAAATAAATGTTATTTTATTTAAGTAATTTTTTGATTCAATTAGTTGAATATTTTTATAATTACAATTTGGTTTTATAACATAGTTCTTTGTCATAGGTTAATTATTAAACTTTATAAAAGTTATAAATTAAAGGGGTTTTAGAATCCATAACCTATAACAAAGAATTGCATGCAAACATACGAACTTGGGTTAAATAAAATTAGTTTTAAATTGTTTAAAATTAATTTAGACCTAAGTTTTTAATTTCTAATAGGATTAGAAGTTGGTCTTACATAGTATTTTAAATAGTTTAAAATATAGTAGGACAATAGAACTTTGGTTATAAGGGAACTCTACCAGTGAAGTTCTGTCTAAGGTTGGGGTACTTAAGTCGACTTACTAATGAGACACCTCCTACCTAGGAACCGACACGAGCTTGAGTTGAATTAACCATAGTCCTGTTTTATATCTAGGTAATTTAAATGTTTATTCACCTAGACATAAGGTTAAAATACCTAGTTATAATAGTTATAATAGACATAAACTTAAATAGATTCTTTTAGCCAGAATCTGACTAAGTTAAACCTACACCCTAACCTTGGAGCTTCAATGGGAGAAAACGAGATGTTTGCATCGAGTTTACTCTCACGTCCTCAAGAGTCCACACCGTGAGTTCCATGCTCGGCTACGTGGCGTCAATAGGGTGTCCCCTACGGGAAGTGTTTGCATGGTTCAATACCAAGGTGAATAAGAGAAGTATCCATAGTAAATGAGAGCAGGACGCGTGTCAACATATCCTACGGTCTCCTCCATTAGGTTGCACTGTGAGATTTCTATAGTCCGCCTGCTAGGTGGTCCTGAAACATCCAATCCCTACGGAGGGTCTGACTATAGGGATCGGAACACCGCGAACTTTAGAAATGGATAGGGACTCTTAGGTAATTTGCTAACGGTTGTCTTTTTTAATAGTAGCCTATTGGCTCGGACCTATTGGATCTGAAAATGGTAGGGTCACATTTACGGTATAAGTTAAGCTAGTTAACAAGTTCTTGACCAAATAAACGGTAGCTAAGGATCATTGGGACATGAGATGTTCTGGTAGTGAGAATTGGCTGAGATAGTCTCAATTCAGGGGAGGAGTGACTGACCACCCGACGATGGCTTTTGTTCTAAACCCTGGAAGTATCGTTGCAAAATTAAAGGTTTAATTTAAACACTAGGGTTTTTTAATAATTTTGCTAAATTTGATTGGTTTATAATGGGTTAAAGGCATAACTAATTAGAACTATTTTTGAAATTTCAGCATGTCGTCCTCAATTATAGCCTTACTCAAAGGTGAACGTTTAACTGGTGAAAATTATACTACGTGGAAGTCCAACCTGAATACGATTCTTGTTGTTGACGACCTTCGGTTTGTACTGACTGAGGAATGTCCTCGGGTCCTTGCTCGAAACGCTCCTCAATCTGTTAAGGATGCGTGTGATCGTTGGATCAAGGCTAATGATAAGGCCAAGGTAATGATAAGTAATCCTTGAGAATTTTAAATCTAACAACCTTGTTGAAAAACAAGACCTTTAAATCTAAAACTCAAAAACCCCCAAACCTAGATGATTTCATCCCAAGGAAGAAGATAGAAACGGATTTACCTTGATGATCAAGTTCAAGAGTAGAGAAAACTTGTTTCTAAACTCAAGATTCGAATCACTCCACAAGTAGTTTGATCAACGCTACTTGAATGATCCTAGCATGCAAATCTAAACACAAGATATGCAAAGAAACAAACTCATGGCTTAAGAAGCAAAATATGCAACTTTTCATTCAAAACATGATTCCAAGTCTTTTTTACAATACATATTTGACGGCTTTATATAGCCTTTAAATTGTAACCTAAAATAAGCTAAAATGACATGTTTAATATTGAAACTTCCACAACTTTAATGCCATAACTATCCACTACTCAAATGTAACCTAAAACTTATGAAATATGCTTAAAAACTGAAAATTACATAATAGAGGGCCATAAATCCGAGATTGAATATTGCATTCATTCTTCTAGGTATTTGTAACCATCCATTAGTAAATGAAGCTCATATTAAAGTAGCTTGAAGTGTCGTTCCATTAATTGATGGTTGACTTGCATTAAATGAACTTGAGTTCATTTAATTCAACTTTAATTCCTTTAATGCAACTCGAGTTCATCATAAATGAAGTTATGGTGCATTTAATGTATCTCCATCTTGAAGCTCTTCTTTATTCTTGATTGGCATTGCAGGGTTCATATCATCCTCCCCTTCTTCAAGAGGATTCGTCCTCGAATCAAAAGAGTCTCCAACATCAAAGGAACGAAAATCAGCGGCATTAAAAATGTAATTGACATCACCTTCTCCTTGTAGAGCAATCTTGTAGTCATGGGACGTCATAGGTAAAATGTGTCTTGAATTCCACTTAGGCTTCTTGTGAAATGAACAACGATCCTTCCAAAAGTGTCTCCAAACCTAGTCACCCGGTTTGAACACCTTATGCTTGCCGCGATGGATGAATTTAGAAGCAATTTTGAAGTTTTTCCTCTCAATAAATGCTTTGGCATTAACTTTGGAGGGAAACTTTGAATCCAGCATCACAATGAGTACTTTGGCATCTTGTAAGAACTCAAAAGAAAAACTAGAAAAACATGGTTTGAGCTCACCCGTTAGAAAACAAGTTTCTTTATACAAAAGATAAAAAATATTTTGTTTTGAAAACAAAATAGATTTAACCTCACAAGTTCTTTCACATAAGCTCACCTTCTTGGTTTTTCTCTCTTTTTTCTCTATAGGCCATAGACTAGTCTCATGTTTTTCTCTCTCACTCATTTTCTCATAAGATTCTTCTTGAAACAATTGGCATGCTTTTGTCTCGACCTTTTTTGCCTTTTTCCCTAACTCACACACATCAACATGTACTTCATTAAGGATAGGTGTTACAATAGTAGAAGTGTTACAAACAAACAAGTCTTTGCAATCTAATCTCCTAGTAAACTCACTAGCATGTGTTGACACTAGATTACAAAGCATTTCATTTTGAATCTTATCACTTTCTACTTCAACAATAGGCTTATTTTCAGTAGGTAAACTAACCCTTTCCAAAGTTGAACTAACATTTAAAATTGGTTCAGGTTTAGTGTACCTTGTAGACTTCCTTTGGAGACGTTTTTTAATCTTTATGGCTATGTGCACCATCCTCTCTGAATCCTCATAAGGTTGAAGATCAAGCTGAATTGCAATCTCCTTGTTAAGTCCTCTAAAGAATCGAGCCATTGTAACCGTCTCATCCTCATAAATTTCGAGAACTTCAAGCAACGTTTGCATCTCTATGTAGCAAGCCTCCACACTTTTGCTCCTTTGTCTCAAAGTTCGCAAGTTATGAAAAAACTTAGGAACAAAGTGCTCCCGCATTATTTACTTAAGAACATTCCATGATTCAATTGGACGGTTAAGGTTCCTCCTACTCAAAAACAATTTATCCCACCAAGTAATGGCATAATCTCTAAGATGAGAAACGATGAGTTTTACCTTTTTCTCCTCACATAAAGTGCAACAATCAAAAACATGATCGACTTGCCGTTCCCATTGAATATACTCCTTCGGATTTTTACTTCCATAGAATTTAGGAAATTTCAGCTTCATGTTTTTTTTTGTTTGTTTCTGCAAAACTAAAAAAAGTAACACAAAAATGGACCTCACAAGCACTCCCTCACGTGTTTTCACTCGTAAAGAGTCACTCGTGTTTACACTCAAAACAGAAAAAACACTCTCAACAAACTCACAATTTCACTCGCATGAGCCAATAAGCAAAGTTTGCAATCAAGTGATAGACAACACACTAAGAAAATAAAATAGCATAAATATGGAGCAAAACGAATATCGAATAAGAAACAAGTTATGAAAGAAAGAAAATGACATAATTGAAACAAAAAAAATGGAAGGATAAGATATGGAATGAGACAAAGGGTATAGGAGTTACAATATTAAACACCAACAACTAATGCAATATTCCAACAAATAACTCTTTCAAATTTTATGATCTAGTCAATGTATAATTGAAAGGAGTTACAATCTGATTTTATAACATGAAAAACAGATTAAAGTTACACACGACATAATCAATGTACTTAAAGCTTATGGCTGGAACTTTTAATGTGTAACTGACATGCATTAAATTGCAAATGACAATTTGTAACATATATAGGGAAATCAAACAACAACATTCAGATCTAACATGGAAATATCATATCTAAGCTCAAGAAATGAAAGATAGAAAGAAAGAAGAAACAAAGAACACCATAGAACATCAAGAATCAAAGAAAACTCATGTTCTCGGGTTTCTCGGTTTTCCAGAACATATTATCAAAATGAAGCGTTTTCACCCTTAAGAAAGTTCAATTTGAAGAACTTGTAAAAGACAAATTTGAAGCTTAGACAGCGATCTATAACTTTGTAGAAGACAAAAATAGCAAACAAATGACGCAAATTACACTTTTCTAAGTTTTATGTGAATAGACAGAATTTGACGAGATGAATAAAATTCAGAATAAAAATGAAGAATAGAACAAAAATAACGGGAACATATATCTGATCTAGAACCTAAATCTCTGATACCAAATGATAAGTAATCCTTGAGAATTTTAAATCTAACAACCTTGTTGAAAAACAAGACCTTTAGATCTAAAACTCAAAAACCCCAAACCTAGATGATTTCATCCCAAGGAAGAAGATAGAAACAGATTTACCTTGATGATCAAGATCAAGAGTAGAGAAAACTTGTTTCTAAACTCAAGATTCGAATCACTCCACAAGTAGTTTGATCAACGCTACTTGAATGATCCTAGCATGCAAATCTAAACACAAGATATGCAAAGAAACAAGCTCATGGCTTAAGAAGCAAAATATGCAACTTTTCATTCAAAACATGATTCCAAGTCTTTTTTACAATATATATTTGATGGCTTTATATAGCCTTTAAATTGTAACCTAAAATAAGCTAAAATGACATGTTTAATATTGAAACTTCCACAACTTTAATGCCATAACTATCCACTACTCAAATGTAACCTAAAACTTATGAAATATGCTTAAAAACTGAAAATTACATAATAGAGGGCCATAAATCCGAGATTGAATATTGCATTCATTCTTCTAGGTATTTGTAACCATCCATTAGTAAATGAAGCTCATATTGAAGTAGCTTGAAGTGTCGTTCAATTAATTAATAGTTGACTTGCATTAAATGAACTTGAGTTCATTTAATTCAACTTTAATTCCTTTAATGCAACTCGAGTTCATCATAAATGAAGTTATGGTGCATTTAATGTATCTCCATCTTGAAGCTCTTCTTTATTCTTGATTGGCATTGCAGGGTTCATATCATCTACATTTTGGCTAGTGTTTCTGAAGTTCTAGCCAAAAAGTACGAGGATATTGTCTCAACTCGTGAGATCATGAGTTCGTTGCAGAATATGTTTGGACAACCGTCTGGACAACTTCGGCACGAATTTCTCAAGTACGTTTATAACTCCCGTATGAAGGAGGGGTCGTCGGTGAGAGAACACATTCTCGATTTGATGGTCCAATTCAACGTGCCTGAAATGAACGACATGGTCATAGACGAGCAAAGTCAGGTCTCGTTCAACTTGAAATCTCTTCCGAAGTGTTTCCTGCAATTCCGCAGCAATGCGGTGATGAACAAGATAGAGTATAACCTGACTACTCTCCTTAATGAACTACAAACTTTTCAGTCTCTTATGAAGAATAAGGGACAGGCTGATGGAGAGACAAATCTGTTTGCCCATTCCAGAAGGTTCCAGAAGGGTTTATTCTCTGGGACTAAGTCATGTGGTCCATCTTCTGGGCTTAAGAAGACCCAATAGAAGAAGATTTGAGGGAAAGGGAAGGCACCTGCTGCTGATAAGGGCAAGGGAAAAGCCAAGGTTCAGACAAAGGAATGTGTTTCTACTGCAACATGGACGAGCACTGGAAGCGAAACTGCCCAATGTACCTTGTTGAGCTCAAAGAGAAGAAAGGTAAATTCGATTTACTTATTCTTGAAACTTGCTTAGTGGAAAATGATGATTTTACCTGGATACTTGATTCAGGAGCCACTAATAACGTTTGCTCTTCTTTTTAGGAAACTAGTTCCTTCAAGGAGCTCGAAGAGGGTGAGATGACGCTCAGGGTTGGAACGGGAGACGTCTTCTCATCTCGTGCAGTGGGAGATGCCAAGCTGTTTTTTAGAGATAGATTTATCTTTTTAGAAAATATGTACATTGTTCTCAAGATTAAGATGAACTTAATTTCTATCTCTTGTTTAATTGAACTTGGCTATTATATTACCTTTTCGTTTAATGAAGCATTCATTTTAAAGAAAGGTGTTAATATTTGTTCTGCTAAGTTAGAAAACGACTTGTATGTACTTAAACCAAATCAAACTAAAGCAATTTTGAATCATGAGATGTTTAAAACTGCTAATACTCAAAGTAAAAGGAAAAGAATTTCTCATAATAATACCTATCTTTGGCATCTTAGACTTGGTCATATAAATCTCAACCGGATTGAGAGACTATCTAAGAATGGACTTCTAAACAAGTTAGAAGATGATTCTTTACCTCCTTGCGAATCTTGCTTGGAAGGTAAAATTACTAAGCGACTTTTTACTGGAAAAGGTTATAGAGCCATAGAGCTCTTAGAACTTATACATTCGGATCTTTTTGGTCCGATGAATGTTAAAGCTCGAGAAGGGTAAGAATATTTCATCTCTTTCATAGATGATTATTCGAGATATGGTTATCTATACCTAATGCATCATAAGTCTGAGGCTCTTGAAAAGTTCAAAGAGTATAAGGTTGAAGTAGAGAATGCGTTAGGGAAACCATTAAAACACTTCGATCCGATCGAGGTGGAGAGTATATGGATTTGAGATTCCTGGACTATTTGATAGAACATGAAATTAAATCTCAACTCTCAGCACCTAATACACCACAGTAAAATTGTGTGTCGGAAAGGAGAAATAGAACCTTGTTGGACATGGTTTGATCTATGATGAGCTATGCTCAATTGCCTGCCTCGTTTTGGGGATACGCAGTAGAGACTGCAGTTCAAATCTTGAACACTGTTCCATCAAAAAAGTGTTTCAGAAACACCTTTTGAATTGTGGAAGGGGTGTAAACCTAGTTTACAACACTTCAACATTTGGGGTTGTCCGACACACATGTTGGTGACAAACCCAAAGAAACTGGAACCTCCTTCAAGATTATGTCAATTTGTTGGCTAGCCCAAAGAAACGAGAAGTGGTCTTTTCTACGACCCACAAGAAAACAAAGTGATTGTATCGACAAACGCCACTTTCTTGGAGGAAGATCACATGAGGAACCATAAACCACGTAGTAAACTAGTACTAAATGAAGCTACATATGAACCAACAAGAGTTGTTGATCAAGCTAGACCTTCATCAAGAGTTGATGAAGAAGCCAACATATCAAGTCAGTCTCGTCTTTCTCAATCGTTGGGAATGCCTCGACGTAGTGGGAGGGTTGTTTCCCAACCTGACCGCTACTTGGGTTTAGCTGGAACTCAAGTCGTCATACTTGATGACGGCGTAGAAGATCCATTGTCTTGTAGACAGGCTATGAATGACGTAGACAAGGACCAATGGATCAAAGTCATGGACCTTGAAATGGAGTCAATGTACTTCAATTCAGTATGGGAACTTATAGACCAACCTGAAGGGGTAAGACCCATAGGGTGTAAATGGATCTATAAGAGAAAGAGAGATGCAACCGGAAAGGTACAGACCTTTAAGGCTAGACTTGTAGCAAAGGGTTTTACCCAAAAGGGAAGGAGTTGACTATGAGGAAACTTTTTTCCCTGTTGCTATGCTTAAGTCTATCAGGATACTCTTGTCCATAGACGCATTTTATGATTATGAGATTTGGCAAATGGATGTCAAGACTGCCTTTTTGAATGGTAATCTTGACGAGAGCATCTATATGTCTCAGCCTGAAGGGTTCATAACCCAAGGTCAGGAGCAAAAAGTTTGCAAGCTCAATCGATCCATTTATGGGTTGAAACAAGCATCCAGATCTTGGAACATAAGATTTGATACTGCGATCAAGTTTTATGGTTTTGACCAAAACGTTGATGAGCCTTGTGTTTACAAGAGGATCATCAACAACAAAGTAGCTTTCTTAGTGCTTTATGTGGATGATATCCTACATCATTTCCCTACTCATTGGAAATGATGTAGGATACCTTACTGACATAAAGAATTGGTTGGCGACCCAATTCCAAATGAAAGATTTGGGAGAGGCGCAGTATGTTCTTGGGATTCAAATTTTTAGGAATCGCAAGAACAGAACGCTAGCTTTGTCTCAAGCATCTTATATCGATAAAATATTGGCACGATATTCTATGCAGAATCCTAAGAGGGGTTTATTACCATTCAGGCATGGAGTTCATTTGTATAAGAAACAATGTCCTAAGACACCTGACGAGATTGAGGATATGAGACGTATTCCCTATGCCTCTACAGTAGGTAGCTTAATGTATGTTATGTTGTGCACGAGGCCAAACATTTTCTATGCAGTGGGGATAGTCAGTAGGTACCAATCCAATCTAGGGTTAGACCACTAGACCGCAGTTAAAAATATCCTCAAGTATCTTAGGAGAACGAGGGACTATTCGCTTGTGTATGGGACTAAGGATTTGATCCTTACTGGATACACTGATTCTAATTTTCAAACCGATAAGGATTCTAAGAAATCCACATTCGGATCAGTTTTCACCCTTAACGGGGGAGCTATAGTATGGCGAAACATCAAGCAAGGATGCATCGCTGACTCCACGATGGAGGCTGAGTATGTCGCTGCTTGTGAAGCAGCTAAAAAGGTTGTTTGGCTAAGGAAATTCCTTACTGATTTGGAAGTTGTTCCAAATATGGAATTTCTCATCACCTTATATTGTGACAACAATGGTGCGGTAGCCAATTCGAAAGAACCTCGCAGCCATAAGCGAGGCAAGCACATCGAGAGGAAGTATCACCTGATACGAGAAATAGTGCAACGAGGAGATGTGACAGTCACAAAGATCGCTTCGGAGCACGACATTGCTGATCCGATTACAAAGACTCTCACGGCTAAAGTGTTCGAGGGTCATCTAGAAAGTCTAGGTCTACGAGATAGATACATAGGCTAATCTAGTGCAAGTGGGAGATATGTAATTGTATATATGGATGCCCTAGTTTATTGTATTTATATCTCTATAACCACTGTTTTATATTGTAATGTACCCCACTAGAGTTTTAGTTCAAGTGGAAGTTTGTTGGGGTTTGTGCCCCAAAACTCATAGTTTGTAATTATGTTCTAATTATTGTAATAAAGTGTTATTATTTCAATAAAGGGTTATTGTCCGTTATTTACGATATTGCCCCTGTTTTAACCCTAAATCAAATAAACTAAACATCCAAGGCTGTAAAATGTATCTTGAACTGAATGTAATGTACATATAAAGGATCTCAGTTCGAGGTACAACCTAAAGGGTCTATAGTAAGGGGATAAGGTTTGGGTACAACCCTGGTAACACTATGGATGTGTCCCACTTTGTAAATGATACAAACACTATGATCCTAACGTGTTCGTGTAGATGACATGTGAGTGGGAATATCCTATGTAATGAGATTACATAAGACCGAACCGCAAAATAGTAACCACTAGGTGTAACTCCGTTGACTAGTTAGGTTTCTATTTCACTAGGATGACCTAGGCAACTTGATCTCAATCCTGAGCAGGTTACAAACTCTTGTTCGCGAGGGATTGTCTTTTGACTAGTATGGGTGAGAGTGACCAGATTCGCCAACTCAATATGCCTACTTTCTTGGGGGACAAGACCGAGTGAGCAGCTGGGGACTTGGCCTAACAAGATGGAATTCACTCCTTCCCGCCTAGTAGGGTAAGTAGATGAATGTTTCCTTAAGTGGTGTCTGCGGGACTTGAACAAAGGGTCCGACCCTCTCATTGGCCCGAGAGGGAATTCTGTTTGTTGGTAGGATCATAAACAAATATTCATTAGAGGAGCACTGGTACTTAAGGTACAAGATGTAACCTAGGGGTAAAACGGTAATTTGACCCAACTGGTGTTACGAAAATTCGTGAAGGATTGACTTGTTGTTATTGGTCAATATCCGTGAACACAGAAAAATATCTGCAGTGAGAAGAGTGCAGCTGCGGGACTTTAGTGGAGTGTTCCCGCAGCTAACGAATGTTGATTAGGAGGTTAATGAGATTAACCGAATAATCTTGTATCGTTGGAGCTTCTAATCTGTAAGTCCATTAGGTCCACTTTCTAGCTCGTAAAGGGTTCTTAGATCGTTTGAATTTGAAATGTTTAAATTCATTAGGGAATAAATTTAATGTATATAGATACGATATAATATAAAGTTTTGGAACTATATATTATAAATTTAATGTGATATGATTCATATTAAATTATATGATAGAATTAAATATTTGAAAGAGTCAAAATATTAATTTAAATGTAAATGTGATTCATATTTAAAAACTATAGGTTAAAATTTAATGTGCATACGATGTGCATTAAAACTATAGGTTAGAGGGAAAATATGATTAAATATGATTTAATCTTAATTAAATATAAGATATTTAAATTTAATTAATTAAATATGATTTAATTAATGTATATAATAATTAATTAGATTAATTATTATTATTATTTAATTTTATTATTAAATTAATGGAAACGTGTTAGGAGGACACGTTGTCCACTTCCCTCCAACTCCCTATCGATAGGGACTGGGGGAAGTTATCCCTTGTTATGATGCTTCTTCTCTTCTGTGAGAAGGGTTGGAAAAATCAATCGATCGATTGAGCAATTAGTGAATTGCTGTAACAAAAATGATCTCTCTCAAACCTTTCCCTTTCTTCTTCCAAAAGTTGGAACACCTTCCTACCAAGGTTGATCTAAGTAGATACTCAGAGATATAGAAGGTTCTCCATTTTGGTTGTGTTCTGTTGAAAGAAGAGAACAGAGAAATGTTCTTGTGTTGTTGTGCAATTGGAGCAAAAGTTTGTTGTGTTGCAAATTAAAACTACAAAGGTAATTAAATCTCTTCCTTTTAGTTTAATTATTAAATAGCATGTTTGCATGACTAATTTCCATGCCTAATTAGATTAGGAAATGTATGTTTATCTCTGTTTTTCCCCAATGTATTGGTATTTGTGTTTAACCAAAATAAACAAACAATTACGATTTCAAATCACGTTTTCGCTGCTCAAGGAGATTCGATCTCCATCAAAAACAACATCTACCTTGAACGTCCACTTGTTAAAAGAGGATTGGAATCAAAATCACACTTTGCTCATAATCAAAGAATAAAAATAAAACAAAGATGATAGTAGTTGATGAAGAAGATCATTTCAAAATCGAAGCCAAAAACCGGTTTATGACGATTTGGAAGAAGAAGCATTTTTCAAATCCACAAATGAAGCAAAAAACAAAAAGCCAGTAAAATGAGAGATTCTAAATAATAATAAAAAGTAATGATTTGTCCAAAAAATTGGAAAGGAATATAATAAAAAATTATTTTTTTTATGAGTAAGCACGATTACCCAAACCCATCTAACCAGACGGACAACGATGTCGTGTGTGTGGGAAAAGACTTTATTACCACTTTATTACCGTTTGAAAGTACCTTAAAAGACTTTATATACCCACTTCCCAACTTGTACATTTTCATATAGAACAACTAAAGGTGCGTTTGGGGTGCAGAGTTGAATTGAGTTGGGCAGAATTGATTTGTTAGTGAGTTCAGAAGTATGTGTTTGAGGTGCAGAGTTGAGTTGAGTCGAGTCAGGAAATCTGTGTTTTGGATGTAGAGTAGAGTCAAGTTGAGTCAGGAAGTTTGAGCTGAGCAGGGATATCTGGTGCAGTATTTTGTAATCGAAAATAGTATGATTATTACCATGCTGATTTATATTTTTTTTCTCTCTTTTTAAGTTATTCTCTAAACAATATGTAGAAAACATATTTTAATTATTGTTTAGTGAAATGGTCACAAAATTCATGATTCAATTTGACCATTCTTTTTAGATGCAATGAATTTGGCAAACTTCTATTCTTTTTTTTTTTTCCAATTGGTGGACTCAAAGTATTTGTTCAAAAACAATTTCAGTTATGTTTGGGAAATGCAAAATTTATGTTTGAATAGAGAATTTATTTTTCAATTTTCAATGGTGCAATGAGTTCTCCAATCTTTATTCTTCCCATCTTTGTTTTTTTAAAATAGCAAGTAGTTTAAAATACGATTTGTTGAAAAAAAGGAGTTGTGTTATGTTTCAAATGGTGTTTGCTATTTTTTCTTAAGTTCATGTTTTTGTATTGATTTGCCTAAGATGACATTATTTGCTTCTTATTGGCATATAAGATTTCTGCACTCATGCCTCCCAAAACTAAAATAACAAAAACATCTCATTTCTTAAATTGAATAACAGTATATTAATCATCAAAATCATGAGAATGTATAATGACACATCAAACATATCTAAAATTGAATTACAATACATTAATCTCAACCCACGTCATTCAACAGAATTAAAAAAAAGAAAACAACTTAAATAAATATACAAGCAAAAAATTGTTACGTCCTTAAACAGAATTCCAGTATCTATATACATACGAAGAGAAGGAAAAGAAGATATTAATCACAAACCACAAACCTCAAACTAGATGCTATTAGTTTGGGTCTGCAAATAATTAAAAAAAAAATGTATTAGACAGGGGATGCATAAGAATAAAGAAGAAATTGACACTTCGGAATGCTACAATAAGTCTAAAAGGGTTTACCATTATATGGATCGAGAGGTTGGAAGCAATATTTCCACCTCCAATGTACAACAAATAGATGGTATGAAACTGAAAATAAAAAATATACACATTAGTAATTACAATGATGCATACAAAGAACTTGAAAGAGAACATACCTTATAAATCAAAGCTGAATATGTGACCTACTACCAATGAGACTGTGTTAGGGATATGTGAGTTGAAATAAATGGAAGCAAACAAAAGAAAGAGTATACTCATTGAGGTGTGCATTCAAAAAGGCAGTGGAGAATCCTCAAAATAGAAAAATAGAGAGGCATATAATATATATAATAGAGGAATGGTTGTTGCCACCTACCTCTTAATTTATGTGAACAAATAATGGTGGTCATCAATGAATGTTCAATACAATAAATAGGGCAGTTGAGTAGAGTACAAATGGTTGTTATTTAAAATAATAACAATAAATGGAATGGACAACAATTTGATTGTAATTAAAGAATGTGAATCAATACTATTGTGTGTGTGTCATAATGGTCCAAAGCAAAAAATGACCAGCTAACAAAAGTAATGAAGGAAACAAGTACATAATGGCAATCGATATTTTTCAAATTTGTTCAAGATTCATAAAATGGAAAAGAAAAAAAAATGTAGGGCGTATTTGTGTACGAAACGGAATTAGATCATAAATAGAAGAACCGACCTCAGGAACACATTGAACTCTTCATGTTAAAATGAAAATAACAGAGCTCAATGGAAATCATGAAAAATTGGAAAACAATAAAAGACAGTACTGTCGAATGACATATAGGAGTGAGACTAAAAATATGAATATCAGCAAAAACAATCAGATGCGAATAAAAAATCATTCCAGCCATGAAAACAAAAACTCAAGGTAAAGTACAAAATAAGGATTCAAATCTATCCAGATAGGAAGAAAAAATTACACATAAACATAAATAGAAAGAAGGAGCAAAAAATTAGTGCACATAATCCAGTATGCAACATCTAAAATCAGAATGAACGAAAATTACAGAACAAAATCAACGAAATCAGATGCAAACACAACAGAGAAAAATTTAGTATGCAACATCTAAATTCATGTTCATCATCGACCGGAAGAGTTAGCAAATATACCTGTAATACAACACCCTCCCCCAACCAAGCTCCAATCACTCTTAAAGTCCCCTACCACGAAGTTCCTCATGCATCCCTCACATGGTACTTGCATTCATGACAAAACAAACCCATTCATTTGACAGGTTGGTTATGGATGATTGTTTGGAGCCATGGAAGAAGCGCAAGGAACTCGACAAGGGTGTAAAACTTTAGAGCGGCAAGGGGATGATGAACCTCTGTGGAAATCAACATGCAAGTGTGAAAGGATTTACGGTTTAGAAAAATGAAATTAGAAAAAAGGGAGAGGTGAGTTATGGATTTTGGGGTTAGAGATTCGACAAACCAAAAAGATAATAAAGAGGGGGCTTCATCGATCTCGGATTTTCTTTTCGAAAGGAAGATAGTGGGTTAGGTTTTCACCACCGAGGAAGAAGATGAGTGTAGATGAAGGAAATAAGTTAGGAGATTATCATACATTGAAGAAGAAGCCCAGATCTAACTATATGACCATGGAAGAATAGAGAAAATCAGAGAGTCGAAGGAGAACAGAGAGACATATGATATCAAGAGAACGGAGAGAGTCGGAAGAGAGAAAACTCGAGGAAAGTGCGAGTACAGAGAAGATTGGAGAACAAGCTCAGATCTAACCGCATCGCCATTGAAGAATGGAGAGTCGAATGACAGAGGACAGAGTAGACGAAGTAAATCAAGGGAACTGGAGGAGTCGTGAGAGAGAACCGAGGAAAGTGAAAGGACGCATGAAGTGGGAAGATCAAACGGGGGAGTTCAAACGGGGAAATTGAGAGTTGGGCAACCCAACCCAAGTCAATGGGCCAAACAAAGAGTTGGTTTTTGAACCCAACCCAACCCAAGTATGTAGGCCAAACAACCCCTAAATTCTCTTCTATGTATGGGCTTGCAAAGCCAAAAGCAGGTAAGTTATTCCAATGTTTGCAGTATCTATATATTTTCTATTTGAATTTTGGAAGAAACAAAACTAGAAAGATTTGAATGCAGTTCAAAATTCAAAAAACTACAAAAGATTTAAGTACGAGAGCCAACCACCAATCCAAGAAACTTTGAGTAGAGTAAAATTGAGTGTTTATCTTTTTTGCAAAGCATGACAATGGTAGATTTGATTGAAGCAAGGCTTGTGAACCATCAACGACCATAGTGCAGTAATTCATAACAAAAGCCAAAGAAGATATGTTAGAGCAATTCCCAACAAACTTTGACTACAAACATTGATTCGTCAGACTACGCCAAAAAAAAAAAAAAAAAAAAAAAAGTAGGATCACGTTTCTTTGATAAGGTTTGTTAGAGCCATCCCCACAAACCTGGTCTAAAAATATTGATTCCGTCAGATTACGCGAGAAAAAACTCTTATGAAACCAGAACTTGTTTATTTCTTAGGTGTTTCTATACATGCTAGGAACACCTTTCTTTGATAAAGGTTTGCCTCCTGTCTTAGAATCAAAACTTTGAGAATATTTGGAGTCACATATTTTCAATCCTGCGCTTACGCTGCTTTTTTTCCTTTTTTTTTTCTTTGCTTTGTTTTCTTATTTTTTAAATGAATGTTTTCATCGAATTATAAAACTTTTATATAACATAAATGAGTTACAAAATTGAAACTTTATTTTTGAAATTAAGAAATGGAAAGTCTAGATAAAAAATTAAGGAATTTAAAACTCTATTCCACAAATTATTTAAAAACGTATTTTTAGAACTCTATTTTAGAAATTTAAAAATTGAAAGTCCATTTAAGAAATTAGGGATTTAAAGCTTTATTTCAAAAAATATTTAGAAAAGTATTTTTAGAGCTCTATTTTAGAAATTAAAAAAATAGAAGTTTATTTAAGAAATTAGGGAATTAAAAACTCTATTTCACGTCACACACATAGTATTCTGAAAACTATTTTTTGGAATTCTACTTTAAAATTAAAAAATTGAAAGTTTATTTAAGAAATTAGCTAATTTGAAAATATATTTTTATAGAGCATTCAAAAACTTATTTTTGGAATTATATTTTAGAAATTAAAAAATTGGAAGTCTATTTAAGTGATTAGAAAATTTAAAATTTGATTCCACAAAGTATCCAAAACCCTATTTTTGGAACTCGAATAAGAAAAGTGGTGATTGCGCACAAGTTAGGTCGTTAGAGTAATTGATTGCTCCAGTGATCAGGTTGTTGGGATAGGCGTATATAAGTCTCTTGAGTGGTTGTCGAAAGTAGTCGTTAGTAGTGGTTAGGTTAATGTAGTCATTAGAGTTGTCGTCGAAGGTAGTCGTCAACGATGATTGGAGTCGCTGGTGTGGTGTCGGAGGTAGTCCTCAGCGATGGTTGGGATCGTTGGTGTGGTCGTCGGAGGTAATCGTCAGTGGTGGTCAGGGTCATTAGTATGGTCGACGGAGTTGTCGCTGGAGGTAGTCGCCAGCGATGGCAGAGATTGCCAGTGTGGTCATCGGAGTTGCCATTGGAGGAAGTCGTCAGCGGTGGTTGGGGTCGCTGGTGTGGTCATCGGAGTTGTCGTTGGAGGTAGTCATCAACGGTGGTTGGAGTTGTTGGTGTGGTCGTCGGAGTTGTCGTCGAAGGTAGTCGTCAGCGGTAGTCGGGGTCATCGGTATGGTCGTCGGAGTTGTCGTCGGAGGTAGTCATCGGCAGTGGCAGGGGTCGCTGGTGTGGTTGTTGAAAGGTAGTCATCAGCGGTTGCGAGATCACTAGTGTGGTCGTCGGAGTTGTCACCAGAGGTAATTGTCAGCTATGGTCGGGTCGCCGGAGTTGTTGTCGGAGGTAGCCATTAGCCGTAGTCGAGTCACCGGTGTAGTTGTTGGAGTTGTCACCGAAATTGTTGTTGAAATAATCGTCGAAAATGGAAGATGATAAATAAAATAAGAAAACATGGAACAAACCCATGGGGTTACACTATTGTAACTCATGGGTTGTGTTTCAAAACCAAGAATTTTGAACACATTGGGTCAAATATGATTTTGGATTTGGCAAATCTGATATTATGGTCATGATGCATGATTTCCACTCTTCTGGGGTTATCAACGCTGCGCTAAATGAGACATACCTGTGTTTAATTCCAAAGAAACTCACACCAAAGTTGGTCTCAGAGTTTCGTCCTATTAGCTTGATCTCCTGTGCCTACAAGATTATTGCTCGAGTCTTATCGAATAGATTGAAGATGGTTTTGCCTTTTACTATTTCTGAAAATCAACTCGCATATGTGGCTGACAGACAAATTATTGATGCGTCTCTTATGGCTAATGAGATAATCGACGATTGGACCATCTCACAGCGTAGTGGTGTGATATTAAAGCTAGACTTAGAGAAAGCCTTTGATACAGTTGATTGGGACTTTCTGGATGCCATCCTGCACGCCAAAGGCTTTGGTATGAAGTGGAGAGCTTGGATTAGGGGATGTATCTCCAGTGCTAATTACTCAATTATTGTTAATGGTAGGCCACGAGGAAAGATCATTCCATCTCGAGGCATTCGACAGGGAGATCCACTATCACCTTTTCTTTTTATCTTGGTCTCTGATTGTCTGAGTCGTCTTATATCTCATAGTGCCTCATTGGGGGTTATCTCTACTCATCCGATTGGTCACACATCTTTCTGCTTGAATCACTTACAATTCGCTGATGACACTCTCTTATTCTCTACTTCGATGTGATCCGCTGTGACCCGTCTTTTTGAAGTAGTAAAAACTTTGAATCTGCCTCTGGTTTAAAGATCAATTTGTCTAAAAGTGAGTTGCTAGGGATCAATGTCGACGATGGAGAAATGGAGTGGTTTTTGACCAAATATGGATGTAAACAGGGTTGTTGGCCTTCTTCCTACCTGGGACTTCCCTTGGGAGGGAATTCTAAATTGGGCTGCTTACGAATCCAATAGTTGAGAAATTACAACTAAGCTACATAACTGGAAGTATGCTTATATCTCAAAAGGGGGAAGACACACTCTTATTCAAGCTACCCTTGCCAGTATACCGATATATTACTTATCCCTCTTTAAGATGCCTTCTTCTGTTATAAAAATCCTAAACAAGATTATTTGTGACTTTTTTTGGGAGGGCTCTAGAGGAGATGGGGGCGTTCATAATGTAAATTGGAAGCTAGTACAACTTCCAAAGTCGATGGGAGGTCTTGGTATCAGTAACTTCAAAGTTAGAAATGATGCACTTCTAGCCAAATGGGTGTGGCGGTTCGATCATGAAAAGATGCTTTGTGGAGGAAACCGATTGTTGCCAAGTACTACCTGGTTTCTTCATGATGGGTGTTGGCCACAAAGTTGTCCATTCGAATGCTCATAAATCACCCTGGCGAAATATTTCACTCTTGTCAAATTTGGTTTCAAGCAATGCTTCTCGTGTTTTAGGTGATGGTTGTCATACATTGTTTTGGAAGGATGATTGGCTCAGTTGTGGACCATGTGCTTTAGCTTTCCCTCGGTTATTTCGATTAACAGTGAATCCGGATAGCTTGGTGGTAAACATGTGGAATGCAGTCACAAATGCTTGGGATTTGTTTCCTCGTCGCAATTTAAATGAACTAGAAATATAGGAATGGGCTACTCTTTCTCAACTCTTGTATCTAGTTAGACTACAGAATACCCCTGACTCTTGGTCTTGGTCTTTAGATCCTTCTGGTTCTTTTTCAGTCACTCACTTTTGGATTCTATGGTTAGTGATTCCGTCCCACTAAGCAAAAGACTTGTATACAGCTTATTTGGAAGGACAAATATCCAAAAAGGTCAAAATTTTCCTTTGGGAACTCGGTTTGGGGAGCAATCAATACAGCAGAGAGACTTCAAAGAAGATTGCCTTACATGTCGCTCTCACCATCATGGTGTGTTATGTGTTATTCTGACGCGGAATGTGTTGGCCATCTCTTCATGCATTGTTCCTTTGCTTCGCGTTTCTGGTCGTTTATGCTTAAAGCCTTTGGTTGGTGTCAACCGCTTTCTTCGCGATCACCGAGTTACTTTCTTTAGTTCTTGTGGGACATCCATTTCACTAGTCTTAAACAAAAACTTTGGCTTGCCTTCACTCGTGCTTTCTTTTGGACTTTGTGGACGGAACGAAACGGGCGGATCTTCAAAGGAATTTCTTCAACATTTGAAAATTTCTTGATACAGTCTTTATTAATGCTTTCCAATGGTGTAAATCTGAATATCCTTTCTCTCTTTACAGTTTATCTTTTTATTCTCTAATTGGAAAGTTTTCATGTAACCCTTCTATGGGGAACGGAGTTTTACTCCCTCATTTCATTCATCAATGAAATTGTTTCTTCTGACCAAAAAAATATGATTTTGGATTTGGAATCCAAAACCATCCAAATCAACAACAGGACCAAACGGCCCCTAAATTTGTCGAACTACCCGAGAAAAACACTCGTATCAAACAGAACTTGCTAGTTTCTTTCATGTTTCTGTACATGCAAGGATCCAGTTTATCAGAATACGAGATTTCTCATTCCACGACAATTCAATCAACAACAAGATTAGCTCTATCCAAAACAAGATCAGATACATAGACAATCCAACTCTTCAAAGAGTGACAAGTACAAGCTCCACCTTTATTGTATACGAATTTCCTCCAATTGCACATCTGAAACCTTATTGTTCATACTTGATACTTCCAACTTAGGAAAAATCAAATTTATCTAGAGGGCTACAGACCAAACAAGAATTTAGAATTGAAGTTCTCAGCCAGAGATGGATTAAAATATTTTAATCAACAATCGGTCCTTACGAGGTTAGGATGTCAACATGAAAAAACACAAGAAACCTCTCTCCAAATAGCCATGTAGAAGAAGGAGAAGGAACATCTTCTACAACAATAGCAGAAAAAGTTCCAGACAAGCTTGAGATGAAAATTTAGAATGTCTCATTCTATACCAGAGTAACAAAGTTGGAAGTCTATTATGTATTGCTATAATTACTTAACATAAAATCATTGATAATGTGTTTGAGAGAGAGACTCTTTGTTTCAGTACAAGAATACAGAATTTTGAGAGCTTTTAACAGTATCAATACAACACTAAAGGATAAAAAAGGGTTGAACAAATAAAAAACTACAACTACAACAGGGCAGAAGAATGGCACAGAACAGACTCCAGAATCAAGATTTCAAGAAGTAACTGTATTAAGCACAAATTCAGAAGCCCCAAGATTCATTTTCAATGCAAGTGTAGCACAGAAACAGGATTAATTTTGCCTATAAGCAATGTAATTAGCTAAAGCAATCAATGGAGCAGCCTTATCAGGATCAAACCCAGAGAGCTGATCCTGAGCATCTCTGTTCAATTTTTGAGCAAATTCCCTCGACTTTTCAATCCCCATGAGTTTAGGATATGTAACTTTATCAGCAACTAAATCCTTCCCTGCAGTTTTTCCCAATTCGTTTGAAGATTTTGTTACATCCAGAATATCATCTACAACCTGAAAAAGCAATCCGATGTACCTGGCGAAGTTTCTCAGTTTTTCAACTTCCTCGTTCGATCCGCCGCCCAGAATTGCCCCAAGAACCACCGCCGCTTCCAAAAGCGCCGCGGTTTTATGCAAATGGATGAATTCAAGGTGCTGAAGGCCGGCTTCGGCCGCCCCTTCGGAACTAATGTCGACTACTTGGCCAGCGACGAGGCCCTCAGCGCCAATCGACTTCGCCAGCTCTCCAATCGCCCGAACAATCCGCGGCGGCGCTACGCCGATCGTCGACACCGCGATGTGCTCGAAAGCGAAAGCCAAAAGCGCATCTCCAGCGAGAATAGCAACGTCCTCGCCAAACACCTTGTGATTTGTAGGCTTTCCTCTCCGCAAATCGTCGTTATCCATACAAGGAAGATCGTCATGGATCAAAGACATTGTATGGATCATCTCAACGGCACAGGCCGCCGGCATCGCCATGGATTCATTCCCGCCGACGAGCTCACACGCGGCGATGCAAAGCACTGGACGAACACGCTTGCCGCCCGCCATTAGAGAGTACCGCATCGCTTCGTGAATCTTCAACGGCTCTCGAAGAAAAACCGCAGCATCCAAAGCGTGATTCACCGAATTCCCCTTCTGGACCATATAGTCCTTGAAATTGAAAGTAGGTTTCCCTTCTTCCTCCGTCAGAGTCTCCTCCTTGGCTAGCACCGCACAGATCGAGAAAGAAGAAATCGAGGAACTGGGCAATCTCCGTTTCGGAACCACGAAGGATTTCATCCCCCTTTTCAAGGGATAACTAGTGAATCTACAAGCTTGGCCGAAAATGGAGCAGGATTGAAGGGACGTTCCCAAACTCATAGCACTCATCGTCGTCTTCAACCTCACAACAACAAAACAAATAGACTTAAAAATTGAAAGGAAACCCAGTAGCAGAAATGAAGTGAAGAGTGTGAAGAGAGAGAGAAAGGGGAGAATCAATCAATCAATCAGTCCACTTCGCAGTGTTCAACAAAGTGGAGGAGAATGAGGAAGTGGGAAATTGACCCATAAAAGTGGAAGATTATTGGGAAGGAAAGAGAAGAGAAATTTGGAGATGGGTTTTTGTGATGGTGGTTAGAGAGAGCAGTGCAGAGACCAAATTGAAGAAAGATGGGATTAGGGATAGAAAGAAGAGGATTTTGGGAAACCATCTGGAAAGAGAATGAAAAGATTGGATGGATTTGGGAGTTACAAACGAAACGTGGATTGGATGGATGACGTTGCGAGCCAACGGCCATTGGGTTTGCGTTACCATTCCCTAATCTTCACCTTAGCTAATGGATTACATCCAATCCACCATATACCTAATCTACCAATGTAGCTAAGCTAAGTCATCATTTAGCTAAAAGATACCAACATCACCCTACTTTAGCACTTAATACTGAAACAAAATATTTTCTCATATGAATATTTATATTTTAAAAGTAGGTTGAAATAGCACTTTGATCCTTACACTTGGGGTTTCTTTTTGTTTCCGTCCTTATATTTTTAAATATCTATTTTAATTCATGTATTTTCAATAAAACTTAAAATTGATCTCTATTGTTATTGTTAACTTTTATACAAAAAAAAAATTAGTCTCTATTAGCATATTCCTTCTGTAAATTCTTGAAATATATTCACATTATATCTTTTCTTACATGAAAATTATTAATAATTATATAACAAAATTTGAGAAAAAAAAGTTAACTTCAAACTGATGGTAGAGATTAATTTTAAGATTTGAAAGTACATAGACTAAAATAAAATAAAACTTAAAATAAATGGACCAAAATAGTATTTTAACTTCAAAAATTTTATATAGCTTTTGTTGAGAAATGGATAAGCTATTGGGTTTGAAAGGACATCTTTTGGGTTTGAGACTTCTTGGGTAGATTTTTTTTTTTAAAAAAAGCTAAATTATATAAAAAAAAGATCCTTAAACTTTATCGTTTGTATTAAAAAATACCTTCTTTTAAAAATTGTAATATTATCTTGATTTTTCATAAATGTTTCTAAACTACCGTGGGAGTAAAAATGTTAGAATGTTAGATGAAAAGTCAATATGAAATTGGCCTAGAACGACGTGACAGTAATCGAGACAGTTGCTAGGATTAAAAAATCGGAAAGAACAGTATTTTGACAAGTTTATGAAAGGTTAATACTAATATTACAACTTTAGAAAGAATAGATGTACTCTTACAACAAAAGGCAAAGTTGAGGAGTACTTTTTATAATTTAACCAAAACAAAACTTCATGGACTAAGCGGAAATGAAAAAAGAACATTGGTTAGCTTACTAATAGAATCAATGTGAAGTACTTAGCTGTATTAATGGAGACTTTTGAAGTAATGGATACCTATTATTTCGTAATGTAAGTATGGTCCAGCTCTATCAATATAGAATGGCTTGTATTAGAAAAAAAATGTAGTAAAGAATTAAATTGAATGAATGGATGATTATTATTTGTGTAAATGTTTGGTAGTTTTTTATTTGAAGACAATTTATATATAAAGTATTAATATTTGCGGGCAATGAAGACTACTTTTTGTGTACAAAGGTCTTTTGTACCATTTTAGATTTATGGAAAGGTTACATTGTTTTAATTAATTAATTAATGCCAAGAAAGGAAAAAAGGAAAGATGGATGGATCTACAATGTAGAAAGATGGGATGAGCTGGCAACTACCATTGGGTCCAAATCTTCCTTATTGTGTTTGGGTAAGAAAAGGAAAATTTTAAAATGGAGCAATGATGAAATTATAAAACATATTTTCATTTGTATAGAAGAGTTTTGATGAAAGATTAAAAAGATCAATAAAATGTCCATCACATTTTTTTTTAGTTCTTAAAATATCACTCATAAATTTTATATTTTTACATATTAATGTTTGTAGTTAAAAAGAAAAAAGATCTTGGATATATGAGTGACAAAAGCATCTATTTTAGTTTGAGATCAGTTAGGTAGAATCTAAAAACAGAACATGTGGGCTAATGTCTAAAGTAAACAATATCATGTCGTTATGAAAATATGAACATATTTATTGCCGTAATATATAATATTAGAATCAAAGTTATGCCCCTCATTTAGTCTTATTGATAGAAATTCTTGGATCCAGAACAACAAAGTGACAAGTCTTGAGGACAAAGTCATATGGAATTGTGGAGGAATCCTTCGATGCCAAGCAAAGGTGATGAGTCCTAATTTTCTAAAAAGTGTAGTCCATCTATACCAAGACAAGAAGTGTGCTCTAATTGAAAGATTGTTAAAGGGAGACTAGATAGATCTTTGTTGAGGGTATGGTTATTGAGGGTGTAACAAAAAGTAGTCAATGTCAATTATTCCATCATTTGATCTGTTGTTGTGCTATATCAAGATTGATGGCATGCTTTGAAGATTAGGATAATACTTTGATTAAGAGCAAGTTCTTGATGTGATCAAGGGTGGACAACTAGATGACTATTAAAGGAGAAATTCAATGGTTTTTTTTATAAGAGAGCAGAATTACTCTGAATGGTAACACCCATAGATCCACATCAGTAAAACAAAAATAGAGAATCAAGCTGTTAAATCACTCATCAATCCAAAAACTTAAGTTTATATTAAGATTCAAACACTATCCCTCACTCGTGGACTTGAAAATTTATCGAAAGACCTAACAAGTGGAAATCAATATTAATTGGGGGAAGAATTGACTTTGCTAGAGTTTAAATAGAATGCCTACTGCTCTGGTACCATGTTAAGTCACCAATTAACCCGAAAGATAAGTTGATGGGTTATAGTAAATTTAATTATATTAATACTCCAACCCACTTTGATATTAAGTAAAGATGGCATACTAATTAAGATATTCTTAGTCCCAAAAACAGTTAGAAAGTTTTCGAGCCATCTCAAACCTAAGAGGATGTCTTGTTGCGTAAAATGATATTGCAATACCACAAGTGTACGGGTCAAGTTTTAATATAGTGATTTTGAGTTTAGAGTATCGTCTTCAGGAATAGATTTCTAGATTGATTAACTACCAAGATACTAATTCTAAATTTTATCTAAAGCAACAAAACTTTGATAAAATGTAAAAATAAAGATAGAAAAGTAAATATACAAGTGGAGACACGAATATGATAGAATTGTTAGGGAAATTGATTTCACAAGTTAATTTCTTATTTAGCCCATGTAATGAACTATGGTTGCGAATTTATAAATAAGAAGTAAAGGTACTCAAAATATTCTCTCGATTCATAGTGATTCTCATGCATAGCAATAAATCCTAAAGTTTCCTTATAAATTTTAAAGCATGCACGACTTGAAGCAACTTCTTAAATGTTTCCGAGAAAACCTAAGTCACTCTCGTGCCCATATTTACTAAGGGTTTTGACAACTTTGCTCTAATCTAAGTTTCTTTCTCTTGAGTCCACTTAAACCAACAAGATCAAGTAATTTATGAACGAATTACCAAGAATAAAATAACACAAACAAAGTTCAATACATACTTAAATAAGTTCAAAACATGCTACTCAATCCCCTAACTATGACAATTAGCTACTCATAATCACAATAAAAACAATATAAAGCCATAGAATAGTCTCTAAACTAGGTTACAAACTAAAAGAAAGAGAAATAAAACTCTTATGTGTCGATGTCGGTCCATCGTTCCCGAGCTCCCATCACGATCTCGAACCTCCACGCACGTCTTGGCTCTCAAGGAATGCTTTTCTTTCTCCTCTTAGAGAGTGTATTTCGAAATTAGGTCCCAAAAACTATCAATTTCAGCTCCCTTTACATTGGTTATAAAGTGTTATATTTATACTACAAAATTGGCACGACGTTGCTGAAAGAGTGTAGATTAAGAAAGCGGAAGAAATTTTGGATCTTGGACACTCTAAGTTGATTAATTTTACAAAATAAAAAACATGCTCAAAACTGGAAAAATAGAGAATAAAAACTCATACCTTTGTAGCTCAAAATTCTCCTAATTCGTGGGCAATTTCTTGTCACAAATAATTTGTGACAACCTTTAGTGTCTTTCCTACTATCCTCAGGCCTTGGAAAGGATTGTGGGATCTTAGGTTGAGAGAATTTGGAAGAAAAGTGAGAATGGTTCAAAACCGGAAATTCAGAAAATATTTTTCAAAATCTACTTAATCCACCAATTTCTTCTCTAATTAAAGGCCATATCTAGCTTCTTTAAGCTAGGAGAAGAAGCCAGCAAAGAGATGATGAGGATTAAGGAAGAAGGTGGTGGTCAATTTGGGTGAATTTAACTTTAAAAGAAGGTTATTTACCCAATTGTGTATTTGGTCCTTTTTTATTCAAAAATGAATTTGAATTTGTTTTTTTAATTTTAATTCAAAATTAATATAAAATTAATTTTAAATTAAAATAAATAAATTTATTTATTTATTTAATTAATTTAATTAATTAATTTTAAATAATTATTTAATTTAATATCAAATATCAAATTAAATAATTGGACCAATCCCGATTTCTTAAATCGACCGTTCGAACATGAATTCCTATTCATGTTATAAA
Organism: Trichosanthes cucumerina; assembly: GCA_036507285.1. Classification (NCBI taxonomy): domain Eukaryota; kingdom Viridiplantae; phylum Streptophyta; class Magnoliopsida; order Cucurbitales; family Cucurbitaceae; genus Trichosanthes; species Trichosanthes cucumerina. The sequence goes on from CM071841.1 coordinate 23,245,388, forward strand.
TCAAACTAATATTTAAATCATATTTAAATACGTCCACCTCTTCTTTATCATAGTTTAAGCCATAATTAATTTATGACACGTTAAGTATATCACATATAATTAACGGTTTCTCCCAAAATCGAATTTGAACAATTCAAATTCTTTTCTCTCAAATGTTACAAGGCTTAGTCTGAGCTAGTAAAGGGACCTAATGGACCTATAGATCATGAGCGCCAACAATACGAGATTAACCGACCAAACTCTTTAGCCTAGCTAATCAACATTCGTTAACCACCGGGACACTCCATTAAAGCCCAATGGTTGCACTCTCCTCACTGTAGATATATTTTTGTCCACTCGATATAACCATGATTAGTAAGTCGATCCTTCACAGTCGCTCAGAATTATAATTTGGGTCAAAATTACCGTTTTACCCCTATAATTACTTCTTGTTCCTTAAGTCTCACTGATCCTCTAATGAACAACTTGTTTGTGGTCTAACCAACAAACCGAAATTCTCTCAGGCCAATGAGAGGCCCTGAGAGGGGTGGGCTCTTTGTTCAAGACTCGGAGTCAGCACTTAAGGGAACAACCTCTCTACTAATCCCTAAAGCGGGTAGGAGTGAATTCCATCTTGCAGAACTATGTTCTCAGCTATCTACCCAGTCTTATCCCTGAAATGGGAGGCTTATTGAGTCGACAATCTCATACCACTCTCACCCATGCAAATCTAAGGATAATTCGAATAAACAGGAGTTCATGGCACGCTCAGGATTAAGATCGAGTTACCTAGGTCATTGTATGAATATAGTCAGATAAGACAGTAAACAGAGTTATAAAGTCTAAGTGACTATTTCTCGGTCCAGTCTTATGAAAACTCATTGCATAGGACGCCACCACTCGCATGTCTCCACATGAACGATTTAGGATCACATTGTTTGTAGTTTACAAAGTGGGTCGCGTCCATAGTGTCTCCAGGATAAGGCACCCAACCCTATCACTATACTATAGGCCATTCAGGCTATAACTTGAACCTGATCCACTTTTATGTCACATATAAAGTTCAAGTACACATCCTATAGCCATGGGTTCTTTATTTGATTAGGATTTCAAAATATACAATTCACTTTATTCAATAATACCTTTATTTGAATAAATCTCAATAACATCTTTATAGCAAAATAGAATATACATTCAATTTACAAACTCAAGCGTTTTAGGACATAAAACCCAACAAACTCCCACTTGAACTAAAACGTTGGTGGAGTCAAACATGTTGAGCAAGAAAACTGTCCTACTGTATAACCCATAGTCCTAGACTCTCTAGGTGTCCCTCAAACACTTTAGCCGTGAAGGGCTTTGTAAATGGATCAGAAATGTCGTGCTCCAAAGCAATCTGCATGACGATCACGTCTCTGCATTGCACAATCTCCCTGATGAGATGATATTTGTGCTTTATGTGCTTTCCGCGCTTATGGATTCTAGGTTGTTTAGAATTTGCCACTTCACCACTATTATCACAATAAAGGGTGATAGGCAAATTCATATTTGGAACAACTTCCAAATCAACCAAGAACTTCCTAAGCCATACAGCCTCCTTCGCTGCTTCGCTAGCTGCGACATACTCAGCCTCCATGGTGAAGTTAGTAATACAACCTTGCTTTATACTCCTCCATACTATAGCTCCTCCGCAAGGATCAAATTCTTTGCGCCATACACAAGCATATAGTCTCTCGTTCTCCTTAGATACTTGAGGATATTCTTAACGGCAGTCCAATGATCAAATCCTGGATTTGACTGATACCTGCTGACAATTCCAACTGCATAGCATATGTCGGGTCGAGTACATAGCATGACATACATCAGACTACCGACAGCTGATGCATAAGGAATGCTTCTCACATCCTCAACTTCTTGAGGTGTCTTAGGACACTGTTCCTTAGACGGATGAATTACATGCCTAAAAGGTAATAAACTCTTCTTGAAATTCTACATCTTATATCTAATCAACATCTTGTCAATATAAGATGCCTGAGACAACGCTAGCGTTTTGTTTTTGCGATTCCGAACAATTTGGATTCCAAGGACAAACTGAGCCTCTCCTTAATCTTTCATTTGGAATTGGGTCGCTAGCCATTGCTTAACGCCAGTCAGGAATCCTGCATCATTCCTAATGAGCAAGATATCGTCTACGTATAAAACTAAGAAAGTTACAGTAGTAATATCTTCTTGTAGATACAAGGTTCGTCAATATTCTGTTTAAAGCCATGAGATTTGATCGCAGTATCAAATCTTTTATTCTAGGATCTAGATGCTTGTTTTAATCCATAAATGGACCATTACAGCTTGCTAACCTTTTTCTTTTGACCCTAAACTTTGAACCTCTGGTTGATCCATATAGATACTCTCTTCAAGATTGTCATTCAGAAAGGCTGTCTTGACATCCATTTGCCAAATTTCATAATCATAAAATGTGGCAGTGGACAAAAGTATTCTAATCGACTTAAGCATGGCAGCAGGGGAGAAGTTTTCTTCATAGTCCACCCCTTCCCGCTGGGAATAACCCTTTGCCACAAGTCGAGCGTTAAAGGTTTGCACCTCACCGACTTGATCTCGTTTCCTCTTGTAGATCCACTTGCAACTGATAGGTCTTTCACCATCTTGTTGATCTACAAGTTTCCAGACTGAATTGAAGTACATTGACTCCATTTCGAGGTCCATGGCTTTAATCCACTGGTCTCTATCTATATCATTCATTGCCTATTTATAGGTCAATGGATCCTCAACGCCATCATCAGGTATGACCACTTGGGTTTCAGTCAAACCCTTGTAACGATCAGGTTGTCTAACATCTCTCCCACTACGTCTAGACAATCTCAACTCTTGAGAAGGACTAGCTTGATCAGCAACTTTTGTTGATTTATCTGTAGCTTCCCTAGAAATTTCGCTCAAGACAATTCTACTACGAGGCTAATGATCTCTCATGTGGTCTTTCTCTAAGAACGTGGTATTTGTTGACAAAAGCACCTTGTCCTCCTGAGGATCATAAAACATATCACCTTTCGTTTATTTGGAGTATCCTACGAATAGGCATAATTTTGAACGATGTTCCAGTTTCTTTGGACTGGACACTAGCACATGTGCCAGACATCCTCAATTCTTGAAGTGACGTAAACTACCTTTACGCCCTTTCCATAACTCATAGGGTGTTTCTGAAACAATCTTAGAGCGAACCAGGTTCAAAATATATGCAGTAACTTCTACTGCATATCCCCAAAACGAACTAGGCAGCCGAGCGTAGCTTATCATAGATCGAACCATGTCTACAGGGTTCTATTTCTCCTTTTAGATACACCGTTCTGCTGAGGTGTATCGGGCGCTAAGAGTTGGGGTATGATTCCATGTTCTATCATATAGTCTTGGAATCTCAAATCCATATACTCTCCACCTCGATCTGATCGAAGTGTTTTAATCGTTTTACCTAACGAATTCTCAACCTCTGCCTTATACCCCTTGAACTTTTCAAGGATTTCGGACTTATGATGCATTAGGTAAAGATAGTCATACCTAGAATAATCATCAATGAAACTGATGAAATATTCATACCCTCCTCGTGCCTTGACATTCATTGAACCACAGAGATCCGAATGCACGAGTTCCAAGGGTTCTTTGGCCCAATACCCTTTTTCAGAAAAAGGTCGTTTAGTCATTTTTTCCTCAAGACAAGACTCACATGGTGGTAAGGGGTTGTCCTCTAACTGACTTAGGAGACCACTCTTAACCAATCTCCCAATCCTATTGAGATTAATGTGACCTAGTCTCAAGTGCCAAAGATAGATACTTGGAGAAAACTTCTACCTTTTATTTTGAGTATCAGCTATTTTAAATATCTCGGTGTTCAAAATAGATTTTATATCTGTTGGTCTTAACACATATAAGTTGTTTTCAAGTTTAGCATAACATATTCGTACACCTCTTTTGCAAATGAATGCTTCATTATAATCAAAAGATACTTTATACATATGTTCAAGTAAACAAGAGATAGACACAAGATTTCTTTTGATTCCATGAACCAAAAGTACATTTTATAATAAAACGAATCTATCTCTAAATAACAACTCCACTGCTCCCACTACTCTAGCTTAGACAACCTCTCCTATTCCAACCCTAAGAGTTATCTCACTATCAGCAAACTGCCTCCAGGAACTAGTTTCCTGAAAAGAAGAACACACATGGTTAGTGGCTCCTGAATCTAGTATCCAGGCGGAATCATCATGTTCCACTAAACATGTTTCAACAACGAGTAAATCATATTTACCTTATTTTTCTTTCTCAGCTTTCTTTTCCGCAAGGTACTTCGGGCAGTTCTTCTTTGAAGGGAATGGAATCCCCGCGCAGCGGAAGACGATCGAATCGTCGTGGTATTGTTGTGCATTTCGATTTCTTAAAATTAAACTATCTAATAGTATAGGTTAAACATGCATACTAAGAAGGAAAAACCAACAAGTTATAGTTACTTACTTGTTGAAGACCGTCTTCAAAATCCTTCTTCCGATCACGAACTCTTCGTGCTCTCCTCGCTCTCAACGATCTCGAACTCCTCACATGAACAACGATCTGGACACCACTGCTTGGTTACATGGTTGTTCTACTTTAGGTAGAAGGAGGATGGTGGGATCCTTTGGTTTTGGGAGGAGAATTTGAGAGAGAGAGCTTTTTGAGAGAGAGAATTGTAAATGCTTCTTTTGGTGAGAATTCCAAAAATGAGCATAAGCCTCATGAACCCTTCTTGCAAAGGGGTTTTATAATAGTGATAGGTGGAGTTGAAATCTCCACCTATTTACCATTTTACCACAACCATAGGTTATACAAATCATATATACATAACCACATATAATAAGATATCTCATATCTCATTTTACAAATCACATTTGTATTATTATGGATTTTTAAATTGAATCACATTCAATTTAATTTCTCTCAATCCAATTTCTCCAAGTTAGCCCTAATTCAACAATTAGGCTAACCTATAGTTTATTATGAATCTCATTCACATTAAACTATATAATATATCATTCATATCTCATATGAATGATATAATTACCCTTTAGTGAACTTGAACACTTCAAATTCACACCAAAATTGAAAACCTTATATTAGTCCAGTTTGAGCCAACCGAGGGACCTTATGAACCTACAGTGACGAGCTCCAATGATCCGAGAGTCACCTGTCAAAGTCTTTGACCCGGTTAATCAACATTCATTAGCTATGGTAACACTCAACTAAAGCCCGTAGCTGCACTCCCGTCAATCACATTCAATTTAATTTCTCTCAATTCAATTTCTCCAAATAGCACTAATTAATCAATTAGGCTAAACTATAGTTTATTATGAATCTCATTCACATCAAACTATATATTATGTCATCTATATCTCATATAAATTGACATAAATACCAAAATAATGAATTTGAACACTTCAAATTCACACCAAATCTGTAAACCCTCAATTTGTCCAATTTGAGCCAACCGAGGGACCTTATGGACCTACACGTGAGGAGCTCCAATGATCCGAGACTAACTCACAAACTCTTTGACTCGGTTATTCAACATTCATTAGCTACGGTAACACTCCACTAAAGCCCGTAGCTGCACTCTCATCACTGTAGGACAAGTTGTGTCCATCGATATAACCAATACCCATGAGTCGACCCTTCACAGATTGTTCGTAGTCACAGCTGGGTCAAATTATCGTTTTACCCCTATGTCTGCCTCTTGCTCCTTAAGTCCCACTGCTCCTCTAATGAACAACTACGTTGCATGGTCCAACCATAAACAAAAACCCTCTCAGGCCAATGAGAGAGTGGGGCCCCGTTGTTCAAGCCCTGGAGACAACACTTAAGGGATCAACCCCTCTAGTTTCCCTAAGTCGGGAACGAGTGAATTCCTTCTTGCGTAGTCAAGTTCCCAGCTCCCCACGTGGTCCCGCCCGAGAAGATAGGCATATTGGGCGAGCAACAAAGGCCACCCTCACTGTACTAGTCAAAGGACGGACCTTCAGCAGACAGAGTCCGTGACACGCTCAGGATTAAGGTCGAGTCACTAATGGTCATTTACAAATTTATTAGCTCTATACTGTTAACGGTGTTACATCAGTAAGTCTAATAATTCACGGTCCGGTCTTGTACAATCTAATTGCACAGGATGTCCCCACTCGCATGTCAACCACATGAACGAGTCAAATCACCTCGCCTCAGATCTAATACAAAGCGGGCCGCATCCACAAAGTGTATCCGTGATTAGGTCTCCAACCCTATCCATATATCAGAGACCGCTTCGTGTCATTAACTCGAACGTGATCCTCCCTGTGTGTCCACTACACACCGTTCAAGTTCTTAGTTCTCTCATTAATACAATGACCCTGGAGCTTAGTTTATTGGATTAAGTTTATGAAATATGTGAGACACAAAGTTTAAGTAAATAACTCTTATTTATTACACAATGTTGAAATAAATAACTCTTATTCATTTACAACTTGGAATATTACAAACTACACGAGATGAGGACATACATCCCAACACCAACCATACACAACACCCCTCTCGTGCCAGTAAGAGGGTAAACGCCCGTTGTCCAAGCCCTGGAGACAACACTTAAGGGAATAACCCCTCTAGTTTCTCTAAAAGCGGGAACGAGTGAATTCCATCTCGCGTATTTAAGTTTCCAGCTCCCTACTTGGTCCTGTTCCTGAGAAGATAGGCATATTAGGCGAGTAACTGTGACCACCCTCACCCGTATTAGTCAAAGGACTGATGGAGATCTGATCTCCTTGAGCAGCAGAAACGTGATTGGAATCGTTAATGTGCTTGATTGTTTTAATTGAAACAAAAACCAGTACATTGACCCAAAAAAACAGAACAAGCATATACTTTCTAATCCTATTAGGCATGGATTAAATGCATACATGCAAACATATATTAAGTTTAACTATTAAACTAAAGGGAAGAAGAATTGATACCTTTGTAGACTTTCTCCAGCAACTTGTTGCTCCAAAGGTTGTACAACAAAAACAATCGTACAGGGACTTCTCTGCTTTCTTCCAAGAAGAACACAACCACCGTGAGATCACCTCCTATATCTCTGAGTTCTACTTAGATCCTCCTTGGTGGGAAGGATTCCAACTTTTGGATAGAATTGGGAATGAGAGAGTCAAAGAGAGAATTCTTCTGTGTGAGTACAATTCTCAATCGCAAAATTCAACATCGATCAAATGTCTTCCTCTCACATGGAGAAGAACACCCTATAGAGGGCATCTCCCACTCCCTATCGATTAGGGAGTTGGGAGAGATGGGGAACGTGTCCTCCTAACACGTTCCCTATTTTAATAATTAATCGTATTAATAAATCAATTAAATCTTATTTAATTAAATTAAATTAAATATCATATATTTAATTTAGATTAAATCACATTTAATCAATTTTCCCTCTAACCTATAGTTTTAATGCACATCTTATGTACATTAAATTATAATCTATAGTTTTCAAATATGAATCACATTCACATTTGAATTTAATATTTGAACTCTTTCAAATATTTAATTCTCTCACATATAATTTAAGATGAATCATATTCACATTAAATTTATAATATATAGTTCCAAAACTATATATTATATCGTATCTAAATACATTAAATATATTCCCTTATGAATTTGAACATTTCAAATTCTAAAGATCTAAGAACCCTTTACGAGCTAGAAGGTGGACCTAATGGATCTACTGATCGTAAGCTCTAACGATACGATATTGCTCTGCTAATCTCATTAACCTCCCAATCAACATTCGTTAATCATGAACACTCCATTAAAGTCCCACACCGCACTCTTCTCACCGCAGATATATTTACGTGTCCATGGATATTGACCAATAACAGCAAGTCCAATCCTTCACGAATGTTCGTAACCCCAGTTGGGTCAAAATACCATTTTACTCCGGGGTTACATCTTGTGCCTTAAGTATCGTGGCCCTCTAATGAACAATTTGTTTGTGGTCCTACCAACAAACAGAGTCCCTCTCGGGCCAATGAGAGGGTCGGGCCCTTTGTTCAAGTCCCGGAGACACCACTTAATGGAACATTCCTCTACTTACCCTAGTAGGCGAGAAGGAGTGAATTCCATCTTGCTAAGTTAAGTTCCCAGCCGCTCTCTCGGTATTGTCCCCAAGAAGGTAGACATATTGAGTCGGCGAAACTGGCCACACTCACCCATACTAGTCAAAGGACAATCCCTCGCGAACAGGAGTTCGTGTAACACGCTTTCGAGATTGAGATCAAGTTGCCTAGGTCATCCTAGTGAAATAGAAACCTAACTAGTCAACGGAGTTACAGCTAGAGGTTACTATTTCGTGCTCCGGTCTTATGTAATCTCATTACATAGGATATCCCCACTCACATGTCATCTACACGAACACGTTAGGATCACAATGTTTGTATCAAATACAAAGTGGGCCACATCCATAGTTTAACCAGGGTAAGGTACCCAAACCTTATCCCCAACTATAGACCCTTTAGGTCAGTATCTCGAACCGAGATCCTTTTTATGTACATTACATTCGGCTAAAAGATTCATTTAACAGTCTTGGATGTTTAGTTTATTGGATTTAGGGTTTAAATAAAGGAAAACTCGTAGATAACAAAACAATAACACTTTATTGAAATAATAACACTTTATTGCATTAATTAGAACATAATTACAAACTACGAGTTTTAGGGCACAAATCCCAACAAGGACAACCCCCGCAGACAGGAGTTCGTAACACGCTCAGGATTCAGGTCGAGTCACTAATGGTCATCTACGAAGTTATTAGTCGATCATCATTAACGGTGTTGCATCGCAGGGTCTAATAATTCACGGTCCGGTCTTGTACAATCTCATTGTGCAGATGCCCCCACTCGCATGTCAACCACATGAACGAAGTCGATCACCTCGCTTGTATCTTAATACAAAGCGGGCCGCATCCACAGCGTATCCAGGATTAGGTCTCCAATCCCATCCATATACTGTAGACGGTTCGGGTCATTAACTCGAACGTGATCCTCCCTGTGTGTCCACTACACACCGTTCAAGTTCTAGTTCTCTCATTATATTCAATGACCCTGAATCTTAGTTTATTGGACAAAGTTTGTAAGAATTGTGAGACATAAAATGATGAAATAAATAACTCTTATTAATTTCAAATGTTAATTTACAAACAGAACGAGATTAGGATATACATCCCAAGAACTCACACTTGGACTAAGCTAGTGGAGCAAATACATTGCGAAATGTACATAAATTACAATGAAGTAATACAATAAACTAGGGCATTGAATACCCGTTTACATATCTCCCACTTGCCCTAGTCAGGAAGCACTCGAAGACCTAGACTCTCTAGGTGACCCTCAAACACCTTAGTCGTGAGGGGCTTTGTAAATAGATCAACAACGTTGTGCTCCGACGCTATCTGCGTGAATTTCACGTTGCCGCGGTGCACAATCTCCCGTATCAGGTGATACTTTCGCTCAATGTGTTTGCCTCTCTTATGGCTCCGAGGCTCTCTGGAGTTGGTTACTGCACCACTGTTGTCACAAAACAGCGTGATCGACAAGTTCATATTTGGAACAACTTCCAAATCCGTCTTGAACTTCATAAAACAAACAACTTCATTTGCAGCTTCACAAGCCACAATGTACTCTGCTTCCATAGTGGAATCAGCGATGCATCCCTGCTTGATGCTTCGCCATACTACAGCTCCTCCATTCAGAATGAAGGTTGACCCCGAAGTGGATTTCCTAGAATCCTTATCGGTCTGAAAGTCAGAATTTGTGTATCCAGTAAGGATCAAATCCCTACTGCCATACACTAAGCTGTAGTTCCACGTTCTCCTTTAAGGGAATGAGAATCCCCGCGCAGCGGAAGACGATCGAATCGTCATGGTATCATCATGCAACGTGTTTACTAAAATTGATCTACCTATTAGATCTAGGCTAAACATGCTGAAAAGATTACAACGGTTAGAATAACTTACTTGTTGTAAATCGATTCAACAACCTCTCCTTGCAGATCACGAACTCTTCGCGCTCCTCGATCTCCACGAATTCTTCCCACGAACGGATCTCGAACACTACCAAAATAGATCTTCTTGGTTGTTCTCTTTAGGAGAAGGGAAGTTGGTGGGAACTTCTTTTGTGTTTTGGAAGAGAGGAGAAATGTGAGAGTGGGGAGAGAGCCCTCTTGGATTCTTAGGTCAAAATCCAAAAATGACAACTTGGCTTACCAAACCCATCTTACAAAGGGTTTAAATAGTGGAATGATGAAGTTCACAACTTCACATAATTACCATTTTACCACAACCATATGTTATGTAAATCTCATTCACATAATTATATAATATAAGATATCTCATATCTTATGTTGCAAATCTCATTTTCAATAATTGTGGATTTAATCAAATTGAATCACATTCAATTTATTTTCTCTCTATCAATTTCTCCAATTAGCCTTTAATTCAACAATTAGGCTAACATATAATTTATTATGAATCTCATTCATATTAAACTATATATTATATCATCTATATGATATAATTACTCTTAAAGTGAAATTGAACACTTCAAATTCATACCAAAACTTTAACCCTTCTTTTATCCCAGATTGAGCCAACCAAGGGACCTAATGGACCTACAAAGGATTTTGCTCCAATGATCCGAGTAATCAGTCAAACTCTTTGACCCGGTCAACCAATATTCATTAGCTACAGTGACACTCCACTAAAGCCTGTAGCTATACTCCCATCAGTGTAGAATATTACGTGTCCACTGATATAACCAATTCTCATGCGTCGACCCTTCACAGTTGTTCATAGACACTACCGGGTCAAATTACCGCTTTACCCTCGTGTCTATATCTTGTTCCTTAAGTCCCCACCGCTTCTCTAATGAACAACATATTGTGATGGTCCAACCATACACAACACCCTTCTCGGCCGGTGAGAAGGTGGGCGCCTTGTCCAAGCCCCGAGACAAAGACTTAAGGGAACAACCCTCTAGTTTCCCTATAGGCGGGAACGAGTGAATTCCATCTCGCGTAATTAGGTTCCCGCCTCTACTTGGTTCTGTCCCGAGAATATAGGCATATTGGGCGAGTGGATCGGGACCACCCTCACCTGTATTAATCAAAGGATGCACTCACAGCATGTGAGTCCGTAATACGCTCGTGATTTAGGTCGAGTCACTAATGGTCATCTACGAATTTATTAGTCTTTTACTCATTATCGGTGTTATATCACTAAGTCTAATAATTCACTGGTCCTGGCCTTGTACAATCTCATTGTACAGATGCCCCCACTCGCATGTCAACCACATGAACGAGTCGATCACCTCGCTTGTATCTAATACAAAGCGGGCGCATCCACAAAGCAGTATCCGAGGATTAGGTCTCCAACCCCATCCTTATATCAGAGACTGCGTTCGGGTCATTAACTCGAACGTGATCCTCCTTGTGTGTCAACTACACACCGTTCAAGTTCTAGTTTTCTCATATATTCAATGACCCTGGAGCTTAGTTTATTGGAAAGGTTTAAAATATTTGCGAGACACAAAGTGAAGAAAATAATAACTCTTATTAATTTCAAAACAATATTTTACAAACACGAGATTAGGACAAAAATCCCAACAAGATACTTGAGGATTGCCTTTACGGCTGTCTAGTGATCTAATCCTGGATTTGATTGATACCTACTGACAATCCCTACTACATAACAGATGTCGGGCCTAGTACACAACATGACATACATCAGGCTTCCTACATCTGAAGCATAGGGGATCCATCTTATATCCTCAACCTCTTGAGGAGTCTTAGGACATTGATCCTTAGACAGGTGAACCCCATGCCTGAAAGGCAGCAAGCCCTTCTTGGAGTTCTGCATCTTATATCTAGACAATATCTTGTTAATATAAGACGCTTGAGACATGGCTAGCGTTCTGTTTTTCCGGTTCTGGACTATCTGGATACCTAGAGCATATTGAGCTTCTCCCAAATCTTTCATTTGGAATTGCGAAGCTAGCCATTTCTTACGTCAGTAAGAAATCCTACCTCATTCCCAATGAGAAAGATATCATCCACGTACAATATTAGAAATGCGATAGTTTTGTTGACGATTTTCTTGTAGACACAAGGCTCGTCAACATTCTGATCAAAGCCATAAGATTTTATTACCTCATCAAACCTTATATTCCAAGACCTCGAGGCTTGTTTCAGTCCATAAATGGACCTATGAAGCTGACAAACCTTTTGCTCTTGGCCTTGGGTTTTGAACCCGTTGGGCTGGTCCATGTAGATGGTTTCGTCATGGTTTCCATTTAGAAAGGCGGTCTTGACATCCATCTGCCATACCTCATAGTCATAATATGCAGTAATGGCCAGAAGGATCCTGATCGACTTTACCATGGCAACAGGTGAAAAGGTTTCCTCATAGTCAACCCCTTTGACCTGGGTAAAACCCTTTGCCACTAGTTGTGCTTTGAAGGTGTGCACCTTCCCATCTACGCCACGTTTACGCTTGTAGATCAATTTGCAACCTATAGGTTTTACCTCATCCGATTGATCCACAAGCTCCCAGACAGAAGTGAAGTACATTGACTCCATTTACTGGTCCATAGCTTTAATCCATTCGTCGTTGTCAACGTCTTCCATTGCCTGATCATAGGTCAATGGATCCTCGTAGTCATCATCAGGGGTGACGACTTGGGTTTCAGCTAAACTCATGTAACGTTCAGGCTGTCTCACAACCCTCCCACTACGTCGAGGCATTCCCAACTCTTGGGAACGAACTTGACTTGACGTGCTAGGATCAACAACACTTGTTGACGTACCAGCCCCATCAGCAACTCTTGCTGATGTACTGTCCATTTCGTTCAACATGATTTGCTCCTAGGAAAATGATCCCTGATGTGGTCTTCCTCAAGAAAAGTGGCGTTTATCGACACAAGCATCCTATTTTCCTTAGAATCGTAAAATAGACCACCCCTAGTCTCTTTTGAGTAACCTACGAATAGGCATAATTTTTAACGGAGTTTCAACTTCTTCGGGTTTGACACCAACACGTGGGTCGGACATCCCCAAATTCTGAAAAGGTGTAAACTGCCTTTACGACCATTCTAGAGTTCGAAAAGTGTTTCACAAACACTCTTTGACGGAACATTGTTCAAAATATTAGCCGCAGTCTCCACTGCGTAACCCCAAAAAGAATCAGGGAGACGAGCATAACTCATCATCGACCGAACCATGTCCAATAGGGTTCTGTTTCTGCTCTCCGATACACCATTTTGCTGTAGCATACCAGGTGCTGAGAGCTGGGACGTAATTCCGTGTTCTATCATATAGTCCTGGAATTCAGTGTCCATATACTCTCCACCTCGATCCGATCGAAGTGTTTTAATGGTTTTACCTAACAGGTTCTCAAACTCAGTCTTGCTCTCCTTGAACTTTTCAAAAGTTTCAAACTTCCTATGCATTAGGTAAATATACCATACCTCGAATAGTCATCTACGAAAGATACGAAGTATTCGTAACCAGCTCGTGCTTTAACACTCATCGTACCACAGAGGTCAGAATGTATAAGCTCAAGGGGCTCTTTGGCTCTATATCCTTTTCCACTAAAAGGACGTTTGGTCATTTTGCCTTCGAGGCATGACTCACATACCGGTAAAGAGGTTTCTTCCAACTCGCTTAGAAATCCACTCTTTACTAGTCTCTCAATCCTATTGAGATTAATGTGGCCTAACCTTAGATGTCAAAGATGAGCATTTTCTTTTGGAGAAACTTTTACTCTTTTAGTTCGTGTTTCTGCCAAAACGTTTTTGACCGAATTAGGTTTCAAAACATACAAATTAGACTTAAGTGAAGCAGAACAAATGAAGTTACCATTTCTGGAAGTAAACGCTTTATTGCCATTGAAAGAAATGGAAATACAGTGTTCTAAAAGACAGGAAATAGAAACGAGGTTTCTAGTAAACCCTGGAACTATATACAAATTGTCTAACAATAGAAACGAGGGAGCCTCATGTATGCCATGCTGTGTACTAGGCCCGACATCTGTTTTGCAGTAGAAATTGTCAGTATATATCATTCCAATCCAGGATTAGATCACTGGACAACTGTAAAGGCAATCCTCAAGTATCTTAGGAGAACGAGGAACTACAACTTAGTGTATGGGAGTGGGGATTTGATCCTTACGGGATACACAAATTCTGATTTTCAGACCGATAAGGATTCTAGAAAATCCACCTCGGGTCACCTTCATTCCGAATGGAGGAGGAGTCAGAGGTGGCGAAGCATCAAGCGAGGATGCATTGTTGATTCCACTATGGAAGCGGAGTATTTTGCGCTTGTGAAGTCGCAAAGGAAGTCGCTTTGGCTTAGGAAGTTCATGACAGATTTGGAAGTTGTTCCTAACATGAACTTGCCGATCACACACCGCTCGTGATAACAATGGGTGCACTAGCCAACTCACGTGAGCCTCGGAGCCATAAGAGAGGCAAACACATTGAGCGCAAGTATCATCCGACACGGAGATTGTGCATCTGCGAGACGCGTGCGATCCACGCAGATATCGCTCGTCGAGCACAACGTGGTGATCCATTTACAAAGCCCCTCACGACTAAGGTGTTTGAGGGTCACCTGAGAGTCTAGGTCTTGAGAGCTTCCCGACTAGGGCAAGTGGGAGATGTGTAAACTGCGGGTATTCAATGCCCTAGTTTATTGTATTACTTCATTGTAATTTATGTACATTTCAGAAATGTATTTTCTCCACTAGCTTAGTCCAAGTGGGAGTTTGTTGGGATTTTTGTCCTAATCTCGTGTTTGTAATATATTGTTTGAAATTAATAAGAGTTATTCATTTCATCACTTTGTGTCTCGCAATATTTATAAACTTTTCCAATAAACTAAGCTCCAGGGTCATTGAATTTATGAGAGAACTAGAACTTGAACGGTGTGTAGTTGACACACAGGGAGGATCACGCTCGAGTTAATGACCCGAACGGTCTACAGTATATGGATAGGGTTGGAGACCTAATCCTCGGATACATCAGGATGCGACCTCTTTTTGTATTAGATACAAACGAGGTGATCTCGACTCGCTTCATGTAGTTGACATGCGAGTGGGGGCATCCGTGCAAATGAGATTGACAAGACCGAACCGTGATTTATTAGACCTCACGATGTAACACCGCTGACATGAAGGGACGAATAACTTCGTAGATGACCATTAGTGACTCGACCGTAATCCCGAGCGTGTTACGGACTCCATGCGAGGGTCCATTTCTTTGACTAGTACGCGGTGAGGGTGGTCACAAAGCTACTCGCTAAATATGCCTATCTTCTCGTGACGAGAACCAAGTAGGAGCCGGGAACTTAACTACGCGAAGATGGAATTCACTCGCTTCCGCCTTTAGGGGAAACTAGAGGGGTTGTTCCCTTGAGTCTTGTCTCCGTGGGCTTGGACAACGGCGCCCACCTTCTCACGGCCCGAGAAGGGTGTTGTTAATGGTTGGACCATCACAATATGTTGTTCATTAGAGGAGCAGTGGGGACTTAAGGAACAAGAGGTAGACACAGGGGTAAAACGGTAATTTGACTCAGCCGTGTCTACGAACAACCTGTGAAGGGTCGACTCATGGGTATTGGTTATATCAGTGGACACGTAATATTCTACAGTGACGGGAGTGCAGCTACGGGCTATAGTGGAGTGTTACCGTAGCGAATGAATGTTGATTAACCGTGTCAAAGAGTTTGGCAGGTTAATCTAGGATCATTGGAGCCCGTCATTGTAAGTCCATTAGGTCCCTCGGTTGGCTCCATCTGGGTTAAAAGAAGGGTTAATGTTTTGGTATGAAATTGAAGTGTTCAATTTCACTTTAAGGGCATTTATGTCATTTATATGAGATATGAATGATATAATATATAGTTTAATGTGAATGAGATTCATAATTAACTATAGGTTAGCCTAATTGTTGAATTAGGGCTAATTGGAGAAATTAATTGAGAAAAATTAAATTGGTTGTGATTCAATTTAATTAATCCACAATTATTGCAAATGAGATTTGCAATATGAGATATGAGATATCTTATATTATATGGTTATGCAAATGAGATTTGCATAACCTATGGTTGTGGTAAAGTGGTAATAATGAGGCGATATTAACTCCCTCATTCCACTATTTAAACCCTTTGCAAGAAGGGTTTGTAGAGCTCTAATCTCATTTTTTTGATTTTCACAAAAGAGAAAAGAAAGTTCTCTCTACATTCTCTCTAATCTCCTCCCTCTCCAAAACACAAAAGGTTCCCACAAACCTCCCTTCTCCAAAAGAGAACAACCGAGAAGGAAAATTGGTGGTGTTCAAGATCATTTGTGGGAAGAGTTCGTAGAGATTGAGTTGCACGAAGAGTTCGTGACCGAAGGAAGAAATTTGCTGAGTTAGTCTACAACAAGTAAAATCTCTTCTTGCTGTAAATTTCTTCTTCTTTGAAGCATATTTAGCCTAGATCTAAGTGTTAGATCACTTTTAATAAAATCATGTTGCATATTGATACCTCGACGATTCAATCGTCTTCCGCTGCGCGAGATTATCATTCCCTTCAGTCATTACTCTCTACTAAACATGTTTCAGTCACTAGTAAATCACATTTACCTTGATTCTTGCTCTCGGCAAGGAACTTGGGACAATTACGCTTCCAGTGGTCGTCCCCATTGCAGTGGAAACACTTTCCTTTCTCAGCAACTTCCTTGATCTTCTTGCCCTTTTGGGTGGCAGCTCGGTCAGCTTTACCCTTCTTCATCTTTTTCTTCCCTTTCGGGCGAGAAAGAGCAACAGATTTAGTCCCAGAGGTCGAACCCCTGTGATATGATCTGTAGACAACATTTGCCTCAGCTTCCGGTGTCCTGATCCTCATCAAGAACTGGAAGTTCTGTAGCTCATTGAGGAGGGTAGTCAGAGTGTAGCTAATTTTGTTCATAACAACATTGCTACGAAACTGAAGGAAACTCTTCGGAAAAGTCTCCAAGATAAAGCTGACCTGACTCGACTCATCGATTGAAGTCCTTTTCATCTTCGTCAAATTAAAGTGGGTCATCATGTCTAGAACGTGTTCACGGACAGATGCCCCTTCTTTCATTAAAGCATTAAAGACGTGTCTAAGCGAGTCATGCCTGACCTGAAAGGACTGTTGTCCAAACATGTCCTGCAACGACTCCATGATCTCCTTAGCGGTGATCATCAACTCGTGCTTCTTTGCCAAGACTTCAGATAAGCTGGCAATGATATAGACCTTGGCCTTTTCATTGGCCCTGATCCATCGATCTTATGCATCACGAACACTTCGTGATGCAGTCGAGGTCGGCAACTGAGGACACTCCTCAGAAGCATGAACTTTAGGTCGTCGGTTACAAGAATCGTGTTTATATTGTTATTCCACGTTTGGAAGTTATCTCCCACTAACTTATCCGAAGTTAGTAAAGCTATAATTGAGCTAGACATTTTGCTGAAAAATCAAATTAAAATTTGTGTCAGTCTCGCAAAAAACTTTTTGAAATCCAATAAAGTTTTAGCAAAAATTAATCCTATGATCCCTAGGTCATTTAAAATTTGCAATGATATCCTAAAGGTTTAGAATGACCGCCACCGAAGGGTGAATAGAAACACTTCTCCTCTAGGACGAGACTTTCTCAACCAGACCCTAATCCCAGAATAACTCTTATTCCATTAGGCGTCCAGTTACCATTTTTCGATCGAATTCATTAACACTTAACGAATCCCGTGAGTGTCACCCTCAATCTTTAAGTTTCCAAGTATCCGTCCAAACAATAGCCACTGAAGGGTGAACCACGAAGGAAAACCAACAAGGAAACTGTATCCCTTTCAGAAATTCACAGTGTTCCGACTCCCATGATCAAGCCCTCCGAAGGGATTGTCTGGTCCAGGCCAAACTAGTAGGCGGATCATAGGGGTCTCACGGTGTGAATCGAAAGAAGAGACCGTGGGTCCTATTTTCATAGGTCCCGCTCCCACTCACTATAAGTACTCTCTTCATCCACTATGATATTGATCCATACAAATACCATCCGAAGGGGGACGCTCCCATTTGCGCCACGAGGCCGAGTGTGGATCTCACGGTGCGGACTTTACGGAGATTTGTGGTCGAAAAATTAAATGTATCTTATACACTTTATTTCCTCCCACTCAACACTTTATAATTTATCAGGATTGACCTAGATAAACCGACTAAAATTTACCTAAGTCTACCAATATAACTCTTATATTGAATTTAGCCTAAGTTTATAATCACATTATTAACATAGGTCTATGTGAGTAAATTAATCAACTTTTAATTGACAACACTCACGATAAATATAATCTAAGAATCTCCAGATCGAATTCACTTCCAGGTCGATTTCCAGGAAGGGGTGTTCTGCAAGCGTCAACTTAAATACCCCAGCCTTAGACAAAACCTTCCTTAGACAGAGTTACTAATCAGTCACCATTCAAAGATTATATTTTGATTTCCTAATTCTAATCTTATTAGAACTAGAAAACCTAAGTCTAATTATTCAAGTTTTAAACACTTTAAAACTAATAATTAACTTAGGTTACATGCATTTCTATGTTATAGTTCTTGATCATTCATCACATAAATAACTATACTATAACATAATATTCATCAGATGAAAATAAATGCATGAGCATACTTTAATCTAAAAAATATAATACTTATATTTAATTAAATTAAAACATGCATTTAAATATACTATAACACTTATAATATAAGTTATCATGCAAACTATATATTATAACACTTATAATATAAATGATGCATGAAATGTTTAACCTAAGGTGAGATTTTAAATCTATATGACATACACTATGCACATAGAATTTAATTAAATCATACATCTCATGCATAAAAATAATTAAATAGCAAAAATGGACCGGTTTTGGCACTTAGGGGCATTTATTTAATTAATTAACATTAATATAACATTTATATTAATATTAATTAATAAATAAAATAAAATAAAATAAAATAATACATTTTTCAAATGAAAAATAAATTAAAAAATAATTTAAAAACTACCCACGATAGCTCTCAAAGCCTTGATGCCCACGTTCTTCGCGCGCTGCCAGCTGCAATCGTCCACTACTCTTGCAGCGTTGCAACACTGCAGCGTCCAGCGTCACGCCCCTCGTGCTCCACGCCTCGGCGTTGCAACGCTACGCCTAGCGTTGCAACGTTGCTCTGCAGCCAAGCCTCCGCCCGCAATTGCAGCGTTGAGACACTGATGAACAACGTCTCAACGCTGTTGACCGAACAACAAGCTCCTCTTGCTGTTTTTCGTCGTTTCTCGCCCGTTTTCGTTTCGATTTCTTCACAGCATCTCATTCCACGAACAACACGGACTTACAGACTCGATTTACATTAAAAAATGCCCAAAACACGAGCCCTTACATTGATCACATCAACATAAATGTAAATCTAAAAAACAATGCAAAGACCAAAAACATCCATTTCGCAAACCAAAATTCATCACATGAATTAAAGCATCTACCCACCTAATTTTAAGAAAATTAAATGCACAACGAAAAGCCAACAATTGGCTCTGATACCATTTGAAGGGAATGAGAATCCCCGCGTAGCGAAAGACGATCGAATCGTCATGGTATTGTTGTGCATTTCGATTTCTTAAAATTAAACTATCTATAGTATAGGTTAAACATGCATACTAAGAAGGAAAAACCAGCAAGTTATAGTTACTTACTTATTGAAGACCCTCTTCAAAATCTTTCTTCCGATCATGAACTCCTCGTGCTCTCCTCGTTCTCAACGATCTCGAACTCCTTACACGAAAAATGATCTGGACACCACCACTTGGTTACACGGTTGTTCTACTTTAGGTAGAAGGAGGATGGTGAGATCCTTTGGTTTTGGGAGGAGAATTTGAGAGAGAGAGCTTTTTGAGAGAGAGAATTGTAAATTCTTCTTTTGGTGAGAATTCCAAAAATGAGCATAAGCCTCATGAACCCTTCTTGCAAAGGAGTTTATATAATGGTGATAGGTGGAGTTGAAATCTCTATCTATTTACCATTTTACCACAACCATAGGTTATGCAAATCATATTTGCATAACCACATATAATAAGATATCTCATATCTCATTTTACAAATCACATTTGTATTATTATGGATTTTTAAATTGAATCACATTCAATTTAATGTCTCTCAATCCAATTTCTCCAAGTTAGCCCTAATTCAACAATTAGGCTAACCTATAGTTTATTATGAATCTCATTCACATTAAACTATATAATATATCATTCACATCTCATATAAATGACATAATTACCCTTTAGTGAACTTGAACACTTTAAATTCACACAAAAATTGTAAACCTTCTATTAATCCAGTTTGAGCCAACCGAGGGACCTTATGGACCTACAGTGACAAGCTCCAATGATCCGAGATTAACCTATCAAAGTCTTTGACCCAGTTAATCAACATTCATTAGCTATGGTAACACTCCACTAAAGCCCGTAGCTGCACTCCCGTCAATGTACGACAAGATGTGTCCACTGATATAACCAATGCCCATGAGTCGACCCTTCACAGGATGTTCGTAGACACTGTTGGGTCAAATTACCATTTTACCCTTGTGTCTACTTCTTGCTCCTTAAGTCCCCACTGCTCCTCTAATGAAAAACAACGTTGTAATGGTCCAACCATACACAACACCCATCTCGTGCTAGTGAGAGTGTGGGTGCCCGTTGTCCAAGCCCTGGAGACAACACTTAAGGGAACAACCCCTCTAGTTTCCCTAAAAGCGGGAACGAGTGAATTCCATCTCGCGTAGTTAAGTTTCCAGCTCCCTACTTGGTCCTGTCCCTGAGAAGATACGCATATTGGGCGAGTAACTGTGACGACCCTCGCCTGTACTAGTCAAAGGTCAGACCCCCGCAGGCAGAAGTCCGTAACACGCTCAAGATTCAAGGTGAGTCACTAATGGCCATCTATGAAGTTATTAGTCCATACTGTTAACGGTGTTACATCAGTAGGTCTAATAATTCACAGTCTGGTCTTCTACAATCTCATTGTACAGGATGCCCCCATTCGCATTCAACTACATGAACGAGTCAGTTCACCTCGTTTGTATCTTAATGCAAAGCGGGTCGCATCCACAGCGTATCCAAGATTAGGTCTCCAACCTCATCCATATACTGTAGACCGTTCGGGTCATTAACTCGAACGTGATCCTCCCTGTGTGTCCACTGCACACCGTTCAAGTTCTAGTTCTCTCATTATATTCAATGACCCTTGAGCTGAGTTTATTCGAAAAAGTTTGTAAGAATTGCGAGACACAAAATGATGAAATAAATAACTATTATTAATTTCAAATGTTAATTTACAAACAGAACGAGATTAGGACATACATCCCAACACTCTTCTAGTGCTCATCTTCACCACAATAAAAATATTTTTCTGTGGCTTTAACCTTGCGTATAGGAGGTTTTTCCTTCCCTTTATCCTTCTTTTTCTTCTGAATACCCTTATTCTTAGAAAAAGAAGGATCAGACTTAGTCCCTGAGGGCGATCCTCTCAGAAACTTCTTCGAAGTGACAACGTTTGCCTCCTTCTATTTTTCCTTTGATTTCATCTGGGGCTCGAATGTCTGGAGCTCGTTAAGTAGAGTAGTCAGGTTATACTCTATCTTGTTCATCACCGAATTGGTGCGAAACTGCGGAAACTCTTCGGAAGAGATTCCATTATAAAGCTGACCTGACTGTTCTCATCTATGACAACCCCGTTTACCTCTGCCACGTTGAAGTGGACCATCATATTAAGGACATGCTCCCTAACAGATGCTCCCTCCTTCATTCGGGAGTTGTAAACGTACTTGAGAGCATCATAACGGACCGATGAGGACTGTTGTCCAAATATGGCCTGTAATGATCCCATGATCTCCTTTGTGGTGATCATATGCTCGTGTTTCTTAGACAACACATCAGATATGGTGCCTAAGATGTATACTCGAGCCTTATCATTAGCCCTAGTCCATTTGTCAAATGCATCCCGAACTCTTCGGGTTGCAGACGAGCTGGGAGAGGGAGGACATTCCTCCGTCAAGGCGAACCTTAGATCATTAATCACAAGAATCGTATTCAAGTTTGATTTCTAAGTTCCAAAGTTATCGCCGTTAAGTTTGTCAGAGGCGAGTAATTGAATAAAAGAACTCGACATGCTGAAAATAAAACATATTCTATTAGTGAATTGTTTTGAACCCATAACATGCATCCAATTTAAGATTTTTAGCAAAAGTAATAATGTACCCATAATCTCATTATTGTTTTTGCAACGATACTTCAGTGAGTCAGAGTAACCGCTACTGAGGGATAGTCAATCACTCATTCACCGAACCAAGACATTCTTGACTAAATGCTAATACCGAAATAACTCTTATTCCTATAGCATTCAAGTTATCGCTAGTTTGGTCAAGAATTCACTAACACTTTGTAATTCTCGTAAGTGTGACTCGCCATTTTCAGATCTCAGAGGTTTGCCCCAACAATGCTACCGACTTGGAAAGTCAAAGCTGGGAATGGACCTAAGAGACCCTATCCACTTCTGGAGTTTGAGTTGTTCGAATCCCATGTTACATCCCTCCGAATGGATGGTGCTACTACGGGCAACCTATAGGCGCAACGTGGGAATCTCACGGTCCAGACTATAGGATGTGTTCACACACTTCCTCCTCCCACTTACTATAAATACTTTCTCCATTCACCTTCCTCTTGATTTATGCAAACACCATCCGAATGGAGATGCCCTATTGATATCACGAGGCCGAGCATAAATCTCACGGTGTGAACTTCACGAAGAGCGTAAGAGAAAATTGATATATCATATATACCTTTTCACTCCCACTAAGTATTTTAAACAGTTTTGGTATACTTTTACATAGGCATATTTCGGCTAAAACAATATGACCTAAGTCTACCAATATAACTATTATAATGAAATTACCTAAGTCTATTAACCTTTTAATAAACCTAGGTCTATGAGTTTATTTTATTAACTTTTAATAAACGCCACTCACGAAAAATAATTTATAAACCTCTTGATTAAATTCACTCCCAGGTTGATTCCCAAGTAGGGGTGTTCCGTTTCCGTCAGCTTAAATACCCCAGCCTAGCCAGAACCTTTATTAGACAGAGTCCCTCTTTAATCACAGTTTATAAGTTATTGGTTGTCTAATTCTAATTTTATTAGAACTAGATAACCTAAGGTCTAATTAATTTCCAGTTCTAAAACCATTTTAAAATTAATTAATTAACCTTAAGTTACATGCATTTCTATGTTATAAATTGCTTGATCATTCATCACATGAATATACATATATTTATAACAAATCCATCACATGAATAAATGCATAACAATTATATGTTTAATTTTTAATTAATATAACCCTTATATTAATTATAATTAAAACATATAATATTTGTTTCATAAATTAAAATAACACTTATATTAATTCCTATGAAACCCTAATTCATGCATACTATATATTATAACACTTATAACATACTTTCAATGCATGGAGCATGCTTCCTATGGTGGAATTTTAAAATCTATATGCCATACTTTATGCACATTTAATTAGGGATTTTAATTAAAACATACATTCATAATGCATAATTAATTAAACACACTAAAGTGGACTGGTTTTGGCATCTAATGCAAGCAAACAACTAAATTATTACAATAATAATCTAGAATTAAAATCGAACTACTTCGAACCAGCTTGCATATGTGTGAACAGGACAAAAATCGAGTCGAACCGATCAAAAATCGAGCCGAACCAGTCCAAGAATGATTGAACCGGTCAAAGTCAACCAAAACCGATCAAAGTCAAAGGTCATCAAAATGGTGAAAGTCAACTCTCCCTTCTTCATTTGAAAATGAATTTCGTGCGTGCACTGTGAATACTGTAACAAAAAGCAAAAAAATACAGCAACTCTTGTTTTAATGACCTCCGAGGCTTCTTTCTTCAAATTGAGGACCTTCCCGAACTCTAATCGACTTGAAAATTTTACAGCTTATTCTTGAAGGGAATGAGAATCCCCGCGCAGCGGAAGACGATCAAATCGTCGTGGTATCATCATGCAACATGCTTATTAAAATTGATCTAACTATTAGATCTAGGCTAAACATGTTGAAATTTTACAGCAAGAAGAAAAACACTTACTTGTTGTAGACCAATTCAGCAAAAACCCTCCTTGTTAATCGCGAACTCTTCGTGCTTCTCGATCTCTACGAACTCTTCCACGATCAGATCCCAAATACTACCAAATGATCTTCTTGGTTGTTCTCTTTTGGAGAAGGGAAGTTGGTGGGAACTTTTGTTTTTGGAAAGAGAGGAGAAATGAGAGAATGAAGAGAGTTCACTTTTGGATTCTTAGGTCAAAATCCAAAAAGTGAGAACTTAGCTTTGCTTAGCTTTCATTGGCACACTAAACCCATCTTACAAAGGGTTTATATAGTGGAATGATGAAGTTCACAACTTCACATTATTACCACTTTACCACAACCATATGTTATGTAAATATAAGATATCTCATATCTTATGTTGCAAATCTCATTTGCAATAATTGTGGATTTAATTAAATTGAATCACATTCAATTTATTTTCTCTCTATCAATTTCTCCAATTAGCCTTTAATTCAACGATTAGGCTAATATATAGTTTATTATGAATCTCATTCATATTAAACTATATATTATATCATCTATATGATATAAATACTTTAAAGTGAAATTGAACACTTCAATTTCATGCCAAAACATTAACCCTTCTTTTATCCCGTTGAGCCAACCAAGGGACCTAATGGACCTACATTGACGGGCTCCAATGATTTGAGGTTAACCACCAAACTCTTTTACCCTGGTCAACCAATGTTCATTAGCTACGATAACACTCCACTAAAGCCCATGTAGTGTACTCCCATCGATGTAGAATATTACGTGTCCACCGATATAACCAATGCCCATGAGTCGACCCTTCACAGGTTGTTCGTAGACATGGCTGGGTCAAATTACCGTTTTACCCCTGTGTCTACATCTTGTTCCTTAAGTCCCCACAACTCCTCTAATGAACAACATATTGTGATGGTCCAACCATGCACAACACCCTTCTCGGGCCAGTGTGAAGGTGGGCGCCCGTTGTCCAAGCCCTGGAGACAACACTTAAGGGAACAACCCTCTAGATTCCCTATACGCGGAACGAGTGAATTCCATCTCACGTAAGTAGGTTCCCGACTCTCTGCTTGGTTCTGTCCCTGAGAAGATAGGCATATTGGGCAAGTAACTGATACTACCCTCACCCGTACTAGTCAAAGGACAGACCCCCGCAGACAGGAGTCCGTAATACGCTCAGGATTCAGGTCGAGTCACTAATGGTCATCTACGAATTTATTAGTCTTTACTATCAACGGTGTTATATCAGTAAGTCTAATAATTCACGGTCCTGGCTTGTACAATCTCATTGTGCAGATGCCCCACTCGCATGTCAACCACATGAACGAGTCGATCACCTCGTTTGTATCTAATACAAAGCGGGCGCATCCACAATGTATCCAGGATTAGGTCTCCAACCCCATCCTTATACTGTACACCGTTTGGGTCATTAACTCGAACGTGATCCTCTTTGTGTGTCAACTACACACCGTTCAAGTTCTAGTTCACTCATATATTCAATGACCCTAGAGCTTAGTTTATTGGAAAGGTTTAAAATATTTTCGAGACACAAAGTGAAGAAATGAATAACTCTTATTAATTTCAAAACAATATTTTACAACCACGAGATTAGGACAGAAATTCCAACAAACTCCCACTTGGACTAAGCTAGTGGAGAAGGTACATTTCCAAAATGTATTTGAGTTACAATAAAAATTACAATAAACTAGGGCATTGAATACCCGCTACACATCTCCCACTTGCCCTAGTCGGAAGCTCTCGAATACCTAGACTCTCTAGGTGACCCTCAAACACTTTAGCCGTGAGGGGTTTTGTAAATGGATCACCACATTGTGCTCGATGCTATCTGCGTGGATCATACGCCTCCGCGGTGCACAATTTCCGTGTCGATGATACTTGCACTCAATGTGTTTGCCTCTCTTATGGCTCCGAGGCTCACGTGAGTTGGCTCATCGCACCACCAAGTTATCACGAGCGATGTGATGGGCAAGTTCATGTTAGGAACAACTTCCAAATCGCAATGAACTTCCTAAGCCAAATACTTCCTTTGCGACTTCACAAGCCGCAACATACTCCGCTTCCATAGTGGAATCGATGCATCCTCGCTGATGCTTCGCCATACTACTGCCTCCTCCATTCGTAATGAAGGTCGACCCAGGGTGGATTTTCTAGAATCCTTATCGGTCCAAAATCGAAATCTGTGTATCCCGTAAGGATCAAATCCCCACTACCATACACTGGTCGTAGTTCCTCGTTCTCCTAAGATACTTGAGGATTGCCTTTACGGCTGTCCAGTGATCTAATCCTTGATTGGACTAATATCTCATGACAATTCCTACTCTTGCATAACGGATGCTCGGGCCTAGTACACAACATTGCATACATCGGACTCCTACAAAAGAAGCATATGGAATGCGTCTCATATCCTCAACATCTTGAGGAGTCTTAGGACACTTGATCCTTAGACAAGTGAACCCCATGCTTAAAAGGCAAAGAAGCCCTTCTTGGAGTTTTGCATCTTATATCTAGACAACGTCTTGTCAATATAAGACGCCCGAGACAAGGCTAGCATTCATTTCTTACGTTTTGGACTATCCGATACCGAGAACATACTGAGCTTCTCCCAAATCTTTCATTTGGAATTGTGAAGCTAGCCACTTCTTAACGTCGATGTAAATTCTACCTCATTCCCAATGAGAAGAATATCGCCCACATACAACACCAAAAATGCGACAGTTTTGTCAACGATTTTCTTGTAGACACAAGGCTCGTCGGCATTTTGATCAAAACCATAAGACTTGATTGCCTCATCAAATCTTATGTTCCAAGACCTCGAAGCTTGTTTCACTCCATAAATGGACCTATGAAGCCGACAAACCTTTTGCTCTTGGCCTTGGGCAATGAACCTTTTAAGGCCGGTCCATGTAGATGGTCTCATCAAGTTTGCTATTCGTAAAGGTCGTCTTGACATCCATCCGCCATACCTCGTAGTCATAATACGCGGCGATGGCGTAAGGATCCCGATTGACTTTACCATGGCAACAGTGAAAAGGTTTCCTCATAGTCAACCCCTTCAACTCGGGTAAAACCCTTTGCCACTAGTCGGACTTTGAAGGTTTGCACCTTCCCATCTACGCCACGTTTACGTTTGTAGATCCATTTACAACCAATAGGTTTTACCCCATCCGGTTGATCCACAAGCTCCCAGAGAGAATTGAAGTACATAGACTCCATTTCTTGGTCCATAGCTTTAATCCATTCGTCTTTATCAACATCAACCATTGCCTGATCATAGGTCAATGGATCCTCACATGATCATCGTCGGGAGCGACGACAAGCGAGGTTTCAAATAAACCCATATAGCGATCGGGCTGTCTCACAGTCCTCCCAGTACGTCGAGGCATTCCCAACTCTTGGGAACGGATTTGACTAGACGTGCTAGGATCAACAACACTTGTTGATGTACTAGCCCCATCAGCAACTCTTGCTGATGTACTGTCCATTTTATTCAATACAATTTTACTCCTTGGTAAATGATCCCTGACGTGGTATTCCTCTAGGAAAGTGGCGTTTGTCGACACAAGCACCCTATTTTCCCTAGGATCATAAAACAGACCACCTCTAGTCTCTTTAGGGTAACCTACGAATAGGCATAATTTCGAACGGGGTTCCAACTTTTTCGGGTTTGACACCAACACATGGGCCAGACATTCCCAAATTCTGAAGTGATATAAACTGCCTTTACGACCACTCCAGAGCTCGAAAGGTGTTTCACAAACACTATTCGAGGGAACATTGTTCAAAATATAAACCGCAGTCTCCACTGCGTATCCCCAAAAAGAATCAGGGAGATGAGCATAGCTCATCATCGACCGAACCATGTCCAACAAGGTTATGTTTCTCCTCTCCGATACACCATTCTGCTGTGGCATACCAGGCGCTGAGAGTTGGGATGTGATTCCGTGTTTTATCATATAGTCCTGGAATTCAGTGTCCATGTACTCTCCACCTCGATCCGATCGAAGTGTTTTAAGCGATTTACCTAAGAGGTTCTCAACCTCAGTTTTATATTGCTTGAACTTTTCAAGAGTTTCAGACTTCTTATGCATTAGGTAAATGTACCCATATCTGGAGTAATCGTCTATGAAAGACACGAAGTACTCATAACCACCCCGAGGTTTAACATTCATCGGACCACAGAGGTCAGAATGTACTAACTCAAGAGGCTCTTTGGCTCTATATCCTTTTCCACTAAAAGGACGTTTGGTCATTTTGCCTTCAAGGCATGACTCACATACTGGCAAAAAGTTTTCTTCCAACTCGTTTAGAAGTCCACTCTTCACTAGTTTCTCAATCCTATTGAGATTAATGTGGCCAAACCGTATATGCCAAAGATGAGCATTTTCTTTTGGAGAAACTTTCGCTTTCTTAGTTCAAGTTTCAAATGTTTTTTAAACAATTCGGTGTTCAAAACACTTTTGACCGAATTTGGGTTCAAAACATATAAATTGCTCTCAAGCGAAGCAGAACAAATGAAATTTCCATTTCGAGAAATAAACGCTTTATTACTCTTGAATGAAACAGAAATATTTTGTTCTAATAGGCAGGAAATAGAAACTAGGTTTCTCCTAAACCCATGAACTATGTACATATTATCCAATAATAAGTACTTCCCGCCAAAAACAGGCTTCACAGTGCCTATTCTTTGCAAATGAGACAACTTCTCCTGATCCAACCACGAGTGTTATCTCACCCTCTCTTGCACATTGCCAGAACTTAATCCTTGAAAAGAAGAACAAACATGGTTAGTGGCGCTCAATCCAATATCCAAGCGAGTCATTACTCTCCACTAAACAAGTTTCGTGACAAGTAAATCACATTTACTGTCATTTTCTTTTCATCAAGGAACTTGGGAGAACTCCTTTTGGTGTTAAATCACCACCGTTCTTTGAGAAACACTTTCTAGCAACATCCTTGATTTCTTTGCCTTTTAGGCGCACAAATATGGTCAACGTTAATTTCCTTCAACTTCTCCTTCTTCCCTTTAGGGCCTGAAGAGTCTACAAACTTTATCCCAGAGGTCAAACCCCTGTGAAAAGGTCATAAGGCAACACTTGCCTCAGCTTCCTGTCCCCTAGTTTGCACCAAGGACTGGAAGGTTTGTAGATCATTGAATAGGACTGTTGAACCGTGCACCTGAGGACCCTCCTCAGTGAGTGCGAACTCTTGGTCGTCATTCACAAAAATTGTATTAATGTTGTTTTCCAACTTTGGAAATTATCTCCCACTAATATACCGGATGCGAGTAGAGCTCTAATTGCGCTAGACATTTTTAGCTGAAATTTAAGAAAACTTTGTTTTAGTCTCGCAAAAAACTTTTGAAATCCAATTAAGTTTTAGCAAAATTGTTTCATGATCCCTAGGTCATTCAAAATTTTGCAATGATACCCTAAAGGTTTAGAATGACCGCCACCGGAGGGTGAGCAGAACACTCCTCCTCTAGACGAGACTTTCTCGATCGGACCCTAATCCCGAATAACTCTTATTCCATTAGGCGTCCAATTACCATTGTTCTGGTCGAATTCATTAACACTTAACGATTCGTGAGTGTCACCCTCAATCTTTAAGTTTCCAAGTATCCGTCCCTAACAATAGCCACCGAAGGGTGAACTAAGAAGGAAAACCAACTAGGAAACTGTATCCCTTTCGGGAATTCACTGTGTTCCGACTCTCATGATCATGCCCTCCGAAGGGATTGTCTGGTCCAGGCCAAACTAGCAGACAGATCATGGGTGTCTCACGGTGTGAATCGAAAGAAGAGACCGTGGGTCTCGTTTTCACAAGTCCCGCTCCCACTCACTATAAGTACTCTCTCCATCCACGATGATATGACCTATACAAATGCCATCCGAGGGACGCTCCCATTTGCGCCACGAGGCCGAGTATAGATCTCACGATGTGGACTTAAAGAGATTTGTGGTTGGAAATGGAAATGTATCTCATACACTATATTTCCTCCCACTCGAGACTTTAATTTTAATAGGGATTGACCTAGATAAACCAGCTAAAATTTACCTAAGTCTACCAATATAACTCTTATATGGTATTTTGCCTAAGTCTATAATCACATTATTAACTTAGGTCTATGTGAGAAAATTAATTAACACTTAATTAACGACGCTCACTAGAATATAACCTAAGAATCTCCTGACGAATTCACTCCCGTGTCGGTTTCGAGTGTAGGGTGTTCATGGCGTCAACTTAAATACCCCAGCCTTAGACAAAACCTTCCTTAGACAGAGTTATTTATCAGTCTCCATTCAAAGATTATATTTGATTTCCTAAATTTCTAATCTAATTAGAAAATTAGAAAACCTAAGTCTAATTATGCAAGTTCTAAACACTTTAAAACTAATAATTAACTTAGGTTGCATGCATTTCTATGTTATAGTGT
Source organism: Trichosanthes cucumerina (assembly GCA_036507285.1). Taxonomy (NCBI): domain Eukaryota; kingdom Viridiplantae; phylum Streptophyta; class Magnoliopsida; order Cucurbitales; family Cucurbitaceae; genus Trichosanthes; species Trichosanthes cucumerina. Next base: position 23,276,156 of record CM071841.1, read on the forward strand.
TTGAACATTCATCACATGAATAACTATATACTATAACATAATTATCATTCATCGTAGGAATATAAAGGCATGAGCATACTTTAATCTAAAAAATATAACACTTATATTAATTAAATTAAATATGCATTTAATTACATTATAACTCTTATAATATAACCTATCATGCAAACTACATTATAACTCTTATAATATACATGATGCATGAATATGTTTAACCTAAGGTGGGATTTTAAAACTATATGACATACATTATGCACATAGAAATTAATTAAAAATATACATCTCATGCATAAAATAATTAAATAGCAAAATTGGACCGGTTTTTGGCACCTAGGGGCAAATATTTTATTAAATAAAATTAATATCCTAAGACTCCTCAAGATGTTGAGGATATGAGACGGATTCCATATGCTTCAGCTGTAGGGAGCCTGATGTATGCCATGCTATGTACTAGGCCCGACATCCATTATGCAAAGAGGAATTGTCGGTGATATCACCAAATCCAGGATTAGATCACTGGACAACCATAAAGGCAATCCTCAAGTATCTTAGGAGAACAAGGAACTACACCTTAGTGTATGGTAGTGGGGATTTGATCCTTACGGGATACACGGATTCTGATTTTCAGACCGATAAGGATTCTAGGAAATCTACTTCGGGGTTAGCCTTCATTCTGAATGGACGAGCTGTAGTATGGCGAAGTATCAAGCAGGGATGCATCGCTGATTCCACTATGGAAGCGGAGTATGTTAAGGCTTGTGAAGCTGCAAAGGAAGCTGTTTGGCTTAGGAAGTTCATGACAGATTTGGAAGTTGTTCCTAACATGAACTTGTCGATCACACTGTTCTGTGATAACAGTGGTGCACTAGCCAACTCACGTGAGCCTCGGAGCCATAAGAGAGGCAAACACATTGAGCGCAAGTATCATCTGATACGGGAGATTGTGCACCGCGGAGACGTGGATTTGGTCACGCAGATAGCGTCGAGAGCACAACGTGGTGATCCATCCATTTACAAAGCCCCTCACGGCTAAGGTGTTTGAGGGTCACCTAGAGAGTCTTGGTCTTCGAGAGCTTCCTGACTAGGGCAAGTGGGAGATGTGTAAACGGGTATTCAATGCCCTAGTTTATTGTATTACTTCATTGTAATTTATGTACATTTCTGAAATGTATTTTCTCCACTAACTTAGTCCAAGTGGGAGTTTGTTGGGATTTTTGTCCTAATCTCGTGTTTGTAATATATTGTTTGAAATTAATAAGAGTTATTCATTTCATCACTATGTGTCTCATAATATTTATAAACTTTTCCAATAAACTAAGCTCCGTGGTCATTGAATTTATGAGAGAACTAGAGCTTGAGCGGTGTGTAGTGGACACACACAGGGAGGATCACGTTCGAGTTAATGATCTCGAGCGGTCTACGATATATGGATAGGGTTGGAGACCTAATCCTCGATACACCGTGGATGCGGCTGCTTTGTATTAGATACAAACGAGGTGATCTCGACTTCGTTCATGTAGTTGACATGCGAGTGGGGGCATCCTGTGCAATTAGATTGTACAAGACCGGACCGTGATTTATTAGACCTCATCGATGTAACACCGCTGGCGATGAAGGACTAATAACTTCGTAGATGACCATTAGTGACTCGACCGAATCTTGGCGTGTTACGGACTCGCATGCGCGAGAGTCCGTTCTTTGACTAGTACGGGTGAGGGTGGTCACGATTACTCGCCCAATATGCCTATCTTCTTAAGGACATAACCAAGTGGGGAGTGCGGGAACTTAACTACGCGAGATGGAATTCACTGCTTCCCTTTTTAGGGAAATTAGAGGGGTTGTTCCTTGAGTCTTGTCTCCGTGGCTTGGACAACGGCGCCCACCTTCTCACTAGCCCGAGAAGGGTGTTGTGTATGGTTGGACCATCACAATATGTTGTTCATTAGAGGAGCAGTGGGGACTTGAGGAACAAGAGGTAGACACAGGGGTAAAACGGTAATTTGACCCAGCGGTGTCTACGAACAACCTTTGAAGGGTCGACTCATGGAATTGGTTATATCAGTGGACACGTAATATTTTGCACTGACGGGAGTGCAACTACGGGCTATAATGGAGTATTACCATACCTAATGAATGTTGGTTAACCGGGTCAAAGAGTTTGGCAGGTTAATCTCGGATCATTGGAGCCCGTCACTGTAGGTCCATAAGGTCCCTCGGTTGGCTCCACCTGGGTTAGAAGAAGGGTTAATGTTTTGGTATGAAATTGAAGTGTTCAATTTCACTTTAAGGGCATTTATGTCATTTATATGAGATATGAATGATATAATATATAGTTTAATGTGAATGAGATTCATAATAAACTATAGGTTAGCCTAATTGTTGAATTAGGGCTAATTGGAGAAATTAAATGAGAGAAATTAAATTGGATGTGATTCAATTTAATTAATCCACAATTATTGCAAATGAGATTTACAATATGAGATATGAGATATCTTATATTATGTGGTTATGCAAATGAGATTTGCATAACCTATAGTTGTGGTAAAGTGGTAATAATGTGGAGATTTTAACTCCATCATTCCACTATTTAAACCCTTTGCAAGAAGCGATTGGTAATCAATCTTCTCTTTTTTTTTTTTTGTTTTTCACCAAAGAGAAGAAAAGAGAATTCTCTCTACTCTCTCAATTCTCCTCCCTCTCCAAAACTCTTACAAGTTCCCACCAACTTCCCTTCTCCAAAAGAGAACAACCAAGAAGATCGCTTGGTGGTGTTCAAGATCGTTTTGCGCGAAGAATCCGTAGAGATCGAGTAGCACGAAGAGTTCGTGACCCGAAGAAGAAATTTTTGTAATTGTCTACAACAAGTAAGTAAGAACTCTTCTTGCTGTAATTTTCTTCTTCTTTAAGCATGTTTAGCCTAGATCTAATTGTTAGATCAATTTTAATAAAATCATGTTGCATAATGATACCTCGACGATTCAATCGTCTTCCACTGCGTGAGATTCTTATTCCCTTCATTTTACTAAGCCCGGATCAACTTTATTAGGCTCTCCATTCAACTTCCCCCCTACACTGGACTTAATTACTAATCCTTGAGTGTCCCCACATTCAAGAACTAAATAACTCTACTCAGCACTTAATCACTTTTTTGATGCCACTTTTTCTATTTTCTTCTCTTTTTTTTTTTTTATTTTTTTTGTGCAAGGACACTAGCTTTCACACATCCACTGCAGGGACCCTTAACCAGAGCACTCGCTCAATGAGTGGTCTAACTGATCACAGTGAAGGTAGCTCTTTTTGCCCTCACGGTTTTTTTTCTTTAACAAACAAAAAACAAACAACAAACTATTTCACATAGTGTACAGATCATGTACTTCATATTGTTATTCACTCTATCCTACAGTTTAACTCTCAAATCAGTTCTCGGACCTATCGAGGTGACATCAAACTTCTAAACCTAATATCTTTGTTCTAAGCATTTCAAAACTACAGGAACACAGGTTATGTGCATATAATGCAGGAAAAACTCAAGAAAATTTTTAAATTAACTCAAATTCATGTCATGCTTTCAGGTTTCAACAGAATCACAAAGATTTTCAATTATATCTCATCCTCGGCTATCATGCTCATACTTATGCAAAAGATCAATCAACAATTCCAGCACATACTTAGGACAGTCACAACAGTTAAACAACATCCCACCCCCAAACTTAAACTAAACATTGTCCCCAATGTTTGCAGAAAATAAGCACAAATTAAGTATAAGGGTAAGAGTGAACAATACTGTCCTGAGTTATGGAGATCTTTGTGAGTTCCTTGGATAGCCAAAGCATGTGTGTTGGTGTTCCTCAGAATGGGAGCATGGATTTCAACGAAGAAGAGCATCTCCACAACCTACGGAGTAAAATAACAACTAACTAAGAATTGAAAAACAACAAACAAAAGCAAGCTAACGACAAGAAAACAAAAGTAAGTAAAGATTGGGTTGCCTCCCAAGAAGCGTTTTGTTTAACGTCTTTAGCCAGACTGTATTCCCTCAAGGTGTTTCTTTCCTTGCTTGCAGTGCCTGGAGTGATGTGTTCAATTGGCCAATCTGGGTCTCTATGTTCTTTATTGCAGCTCTATGACTGGTCACTATACCAGATAAAATGGTGACTACATTCTCCAGTTGGTTGAACCGACTTCTGGATTCAGCTATGAAGGAGTGCAATGTGTCTTACAGAGATGGTTTCCTCTCTGATGTAGAAGCATGCCCTGTAGGAGGATTCAACACATTCTTGTTGTTAGCATAAGAGAAATTCTCATGATACCTCAAACCTGGATTGTAATCCAGCTACTGCCTTAGATCTGTCATTTTCCGTAGGCCACTGGTAGCTGGCAGTTGACACTTCCTCCAGGAGGGCATGTGCTTCTGGCACAGTCTTCGCCATGAAAGCCCCTCCAGCAGTGGCATCCAGAATGGTCCTGGTCTTACCTTCCAGTCCATTATAAAATAGTTGTACCTGGAGCCATTCTGGGTAGCCATGCTGTGGGCACCTCCTGAGCATGTCCTTGTACCTTTCCCAGGCCTCGAAATAGTTGCTCTCCCTCCTGCTGCTTGAATGTTCCAATCTCAGTCCTTAACTTTGTAGCCTTTACAGGTGGAAAGAATTTGGTCATGAAGGTTTGAGCCAACTCCTCCCAAGAAGTGATACTCCCTGAGGGAAGGGACCCTAACCATTCTTTGGCTCTGCCCTGCAAAGAGAAAGGAAAAAGACGTAAGCGAATATTATCAGCAGAGATACCATTCATTTTAACTGTACCACAGATTTCTAAGAAGTTTTGAAGATGAGAGTTAGGATCTTCCGTGGCTAAGCCTCTGAAAGCACCTTCCCTAACCATTTGTATCAGCCCTGACTTAAGTTCAAAATTATTAGCATTGATAGGGGCATGGACTATTTCAGCCTCCTCAGTATTAAACACAGGTTGGAAATACTCCCTGATAGGTTTAGGTTATTGATGAGCTCCTGATCAACCATAGTCTGTGTTTCTGCTCTTCCTTCCCTTAGGAGTCTCCTACAGGTCCTCTCGTTCACAGGATCAAAAGGGTGCAAGTCTGCAACTCTCCCTTTGGGCATACACCTGGAGGAACAAAAAGAAAGAAATTAGGTAAAAAAAAAAAAAGAAAAACACCAACAACTAGAAAATAAAACAAAAAATAAAGACATAAAACATAAAACTTAGGTTGCCTCCCAAGAAGCGCTTTCTTTAACGTCTTTAGCTAGACGGTGACTTATCAGGGCACATAAAATTGCTCATATTTCTTCGGGCCCTTCTTGCTCTAATTGATGTAGCCTTCTAAGTCTAAAAGGCTATCCTGCTTTTCTTGAGCCCCAGATAGAAAATTATTTTTGGGATTTTTATTTATCAAAAGAAAAGAACTGAAATCAAAGCAAGACTCGTGAGTATAAGACAAATGGTTATAAAAAATAAAGGAAATTTCAGGGGATGAAAGGAAAGAAGACTTCTCAGCCTCTAACTCTATCACCTTGATCTCTCATGTGGGACTAAGTGTATCACCAGTGTCCTCCTCACTAACCTGATCATGGTGTGCCCCAGTCTCCCCCAAACTATCCTCACTAACATCTAAACAAATCTTCCTAAGTGGCACTTCGTGAGTGGTAAGAATAAGAAATTGTCCCTGTAGCGCCTTAAGGGAAACTACTAACTGGTTAAGGTACTGAGCTCTATCTTGTACTATTTCCCAAAGTCCTACCACCTCAGTTTCTAACCTATCCAACCTCTCTAATTCACTATGAACCAAATTTTTAAATTTCAACTCTAAGGTTTATTCTGCCAATTGGTTCATAAGAGAAGATTTTTCTGGTGGTTGGTTAAGGTACGAAAAACTATGGTTCCAAGTGCCTAAATAACTACCCTCATGTGAATTTTCATATATGTCAGGTACAAAATGGTAAAAATTAGACACATGGTATTCAGAAAAATCATAATGCACAAAACTGGGATCCTGAGAGGGACAATAGAATGGTGGAAACTCAAAATTATGCAAAGTCATACTTGAAAAATCAGTAATTTCACAACAAGACTTCACACAAAGTCAACACAACCAAAACATGAAACAAAGACTCAAAAACGCACAAAACTAAAATAAAACAAATAAGGAAACAAACAATCACACAAAACTATTAAGGAAAGACAAACAAACAAGCTTTAGTCTAAAATTTCAAATTTTCTCTTAATATTAATTAATCTAAATAATCGCCATTCCCCGGCAACGACGCCAAAAACTTGTTGCGTAATATTATGATAATGCAATACCGCGATTATGCGGGTCAAGTTTTAGTATAGTGATTTATGAGTCCAAGTATCGTCCTCTGGAATGGGTTTCTAGATTAATTAATTACTAAGGTACTAATTCTCAATTTTAGCTAAAGAAACATAACATGGATAGTTGGTTGAAGTAAATACGAACAAACAAACAAACATGTGGAGACACGAATTGATAGAGTTATGGGAAGTGATTTTACAAATTAAAGACCTAACTAACACATGCATTGAACCAATGAGATGAAATTATAAACAAGAAGTAAAATACTCAAGAAAGTCTCTCGATCTCTCAAGAGCCTCGCACATACAATAAATCCTATAGTCTCCATATAAAATCTAAGCATGCACGACATTAAGCAACTTTTTTATGTGTTTCCCTAAGATTTCCAAGTCATTCTCATGCCAGAATTCTAAGGGTTTTGACAATTTTTCTCTAATTCAAGTTTGATCTCTCGAGTCCACTTAAATCAACAAATTAAGAAGTCAAGAACGAATTGTCGAAAATAAGAACAAAACATGCTTCAATACATTGTAATAAGGTCATAACAAGCAAATCAAATCCTAGCTACAATGTTTAGCTACTCTAAATCACATGAAAATCAAACTAAACAAGTAGAAAACGTCTTAGAACGCTATTACAAATTGAAAGAAAAGGAAATTAAACTTAGGTGTCGATGCCGGTCCTTCGTCTCCGAGCTCCCGTCTTCGATCTCGAACCTCCACGAATGCTTTGGCTCCCAAAAACACTCTTTTTTCTCTTCTTACAAAGTGTATTTCAAAATTAGGGCAAAACTCTACCAAATTCGACTCCCCTGTAATGAAATCATAAGGATATATTTATAGAAGGAATCGGTGCAGCGTTGCAACGCTTAGGGCAGCGTTACCTTGCGCACTCTACTAAGCGGCCGGCGATATGGAAATAAACGATGGCGTTGCAATGCTAGGGGTAGCGTTGCAACGCCGCTACCCTAAGCGCGCGCACTCCTTATCGAAAGGGCGTTGCGATGCTGCAAGGCAGCGTTGCAACGCCCGCTATGCGACTCCTCACGCGTGGCTTCTTATCGAGATAGCGTTGCAATGCCCTAAGGCAGCGTTGCAACGCTATCGCCTGGAGTCTTCAAAACCTTTAAACAGCAAGCATGGCATTGCAACGCTCTACATGACGTTGCAACGCTCTGCATGGCGTTGCAACGCCATCACCTCGGGTCATCATGCTTGGATTGGTTCTTTTTCTTCCAATTAATGTTATCTTTAGCTCCAAATAGTCTTGTTTTGATCCCGAGTGATCCAATTTGTCTCCAATAGCTCTATTTACGCTCTTATCCTGAAATTGAATGAATTAAACATGTAAAACCCCTGAAATCATCATAAAGCTAACAATTATTAAGCCTAAGGATAGCACATTTTGTGTGCTATCAGGTAACCTCTCTTAGATCTCATATGGCATCTCTCACTCATGCCCTGAATAATTTTGCAGGATCACCACAAAAAGGGATGTCCTCTCAATGCCCCCAACCTAATTGAGAATCAATTATGGAGCAATTGCACTATATGAACAACAGAAGCAACACCTATGGAGGAAATCAGACTCAGAATAACCTACCAACGCATTACAATCCAGGTTTGAGGTATCATGAGAATTTCTCTTATGCTAACAACAAAAATGTGTTGAGTCCTCCTACAGGGCATGCTTTTACATCAGAGAGGAAACCATTTTTGGAAGACACATTGCACTCCTTCATATTTGAATCCGTGTCGGTCCAACCAAATTGGAGAATGCGATCACACGATTTATCTGGTATAGTGACCAGTCATGGAGCTGCAATAAAGAATATAGAGACCCAGATTGGCCAAATGAACACATCACTCCAGGCATTGCAAGCAAGGAAAGAAAAACAGTGAGAGAGTACAGTCTAGCTTAAGACGTTAAACAAAGCGCTTCTTGGGAGGCAACTCAAGTTTTACTTACTTTTGTTTTCCTGTCTTTAGCTTGCTTTAGTTTGTTGTTTTTCAATTCTTAGTTAGTTGTTGTCTCACTTCATAGGTTGTGGAGATGCCCTTCTTCGTTGAAATCCATGCTCCCATTCTGAGGAACTCCAACACACATGCTTTGGCTATCCATGAATTTCATAAAGATCTCCATTACCCAGGACAGTATTGTTCACTCTTACCCTTATACTTAATTTGTGCTTAATTCTGCAAACATTGGGGACAATGTTTAGTTTAAGTTTGGGGGTGGATGTGTTTATCTGTTGAGACTGTCCTGAGTATGTGCTGAATTGTTGATTGATCTTTTACATAAGTATGAATATGATAGCCTAGGATGAGATATAATTGGAAATCCTTGTGATTCTGCTGAAACCTGAGAGCATGACATGAATTTGAGTTAATTTAAAAATTTTCTTAAGTTTTTCCTGCACTATTACACACATAGCCTGTGTTCCTGTAGTTTTGAAATGCTTAGAACAAAGCTATTAGGTTTAGAAGTTTGATGTCACCTCGATAGGTCTGAGAACTGATTTGAGAGTTAAACTGCAGCATAGGGTGAATGACAATATGAACTGCATGATCTGTATAATATGAGCATTATGTGAAAGAGTTGTCGTCTGTTTTTGTTGTTTTGTTTGTTAAAGAAAAAATCGTGAGGGCAAAAAGAGCTACCTTCACTGTGATCAGTTAGGCCACTCATTGAGCGAGTGCTCTGGGTAAGGGTCCCTGCAGTGGATGTGTGAAAGCTAGTGTCCTTGCATTAAAAAAAAGAAAAAAAGAAAAGAAGAAAATAGAAAAAAATGGCATCAAAAGAGTGATTAAGTGCTGAGTAAAGTTGTTTATTTCTTGAATTTGGGGAGGCTCAATGATTAGTAATTAAGACCAGTGTAGGAGGAAGTTGAATGGAGTGCCTAATAAAGTTGATCTGGGCTTAGTAAAAATGAAGGAAACATAGGGTAATCACACACACAAGTAGGAACACTTAGGGAAAGTTTTAAATTGCTTGCTGAAGTGTCATGTTTGAATGTTACCTGTGATTACTAGATTTTCTCTTAAATTTTTGAGGCTTGAATCAAATGTATGTTTAAGAACAATCTGATGTTTAATTCTGTTTTTGCTCGGGACTAGCAAAAGTTTAAGTTTGGAGGTGTTTGATAGCACACAAAATGTGTTATCCTTAGGCTTAATTATTGCTAGTTTTATGATAATTTCACGGCTTTTACGTGTTTAATTCATTCAATTTCAGGTTAAGAGCTTAAAAAGAGCTATTGGAGACAATTTGGATCACTCATGATCAAAACGAGGCTATTTGGAGCTAAAAATAATACCATTTGGGAGAGAAAGGATCAATCAAAGCATGATGACCCGAGGTGATGGCATTGCAACGCCATGCTTGCTGTTTGAGAGCGTTGAAGACCATTGCCGATAGCGTTGCAAACAGCGTCGCAACGCTATATCGATAAGGGCGCACGCATGAGAAGCCGCACAGAGAGCGTTGCAACGCTGCCTTGCAGCGTCACAATGCCAGATCGATAAGGGCGCGCGACTAGGGTAGCGGCGTTAACGCCGCCCCCTCGGCGTTACCGCGCCATCGATTATTTCCATATCTGCGCGGCCGCTTAGGTGCAGCGTTACCAACGCTTGTCCCTAGCGTTGCAACGCTGCACCTATTCCTTCTATAAATATACCCTTAATATTTCATTACAAGGGATCCGAATTTGGTAGAGTTTTGCCCTAATTTCGAAATACACTTTGTAAGAAGAGTGAAAAGAGTGATTTTGGGAGCCAAAGCATTTGTGGAGGTTCGAGATCGAAGACGGGAGCTCGGAGACAAAGGACCGGCATCGACACCTAAGTTTAATTTCCTTTTCTTTCAATTTGTAATAGTGTTCTAAGACGTTTTCTGTAAACCCGAGATCATTCTTTGGAACTTCCTTATTAAGAAAAAAAAACAACAAAAGGAAAGAAGAAATGAATGTTTAAAACTTGGTTTTCCATGTTTTTAAAAAGAAAAGAAAAGAAGTGAAAGACAAAAGGAAAACAAGGAAGGAAAGTTTAAACCATTTTGGTTTGGTTTGCTTTAAAAGATAAAAGAAGAAAAGGAAATGAAAGAAAAGTTAAATATGTTAAGTTTTGTTTTGTTTTGAAAAGAAAAGAAAAGAAATGGAAGAAAGGGATAAAAGAAAGAAAAAGAAAAGGAAAAAGAAAAAGAAAAAGCAAAAAGGGAAAAGGGAAAAAGACAAAAAATACCTCTTCTACCGTTTGTTTTTTTTTAAAAGCCTTATCTCTCCATTTTCTTCTTCATTTATCAAAAGGAAGCTATAAGCTTTGTGAGCTGAAGTTCAAGGGAGAAGAAGAAGGAGAAAACCTCTGATTTTGGAGCTGGAATTGCAGAAGAAAGGAGAAAAACTCAAGGGAATTATTATAGCAGTAAGGTGAATCATTCTGCCATTGCTTGATGTTTTGATCCTCTCGGGCTCTACAAGAAGAGGTAAGTGCTAAAGTTTGCTTTTCCTGAAAACTAACTCATTTTTAAACAAAGTTCATGAAGGATGCTTGAGCAAATTCTTATGTTAAGTTACTGTTTTGTTAAGAGGAAGGCAGAAGACAGAAGTTTGCTGTCAAATCCGGGAAGTCTCTGGTGTTTGGGTTGTCCTGATCTGTAGAGTTGGAATTAGAATCTCTAAAAGGTATGGTTCGAAACCTTATTGAATTTCCTACAACTTTCGTGAAGGAATTGTGAGACGAAAATGATTGGAAGATATTGTAATCATCAGGTTAAGTTTCGGGTTGCAGCAGGAAGTTAAATCTGGAACAGCAGCAGGGTCATTTTAGGGATTAAGCTACTGAGGTATTTGCGAACCAATACGTTAGGAATCTCAGTTTCATGTCTTCATATGACCTTTAGAGGGTTCAAAAAGGAAGAGTTTGGTATAAATTACATTATTTTTGGATAAGTAATGAAGATGTTATGGCTGTCTGAAAATAGGGGAGAAAATCTGGAAATGCTGGAAAATTTGAAAGTGTGTTTTCTTGTAATTTTAAGGTTAAAAAGCATGAGCTCGAGGTTCTAATGGTTGATTTGGTTTGTTTGACAGGCCAAGGGAGATAGGTCGAGTGTACGGGCTAAGATTCTAGTTCTAACACTGTGAGTGACAAAATGAACTTCGAAAATGAACCAAATGCTTGAAATATGCTTTAAGAAATGCAAGTTTTGCTAGAATGAAATATTTCAATGCTTTGTGTTTTATTTTGAACACATGTCTATGAGTATTCTTGCTTTCCTAGAAATGTTTTAAGGTGTTTATGTTGAACCTAAATGTCTTGATGAAATTTATACACGAGCATATGTTTATTGAATTCCCGAAGTTTATGGAAATGTTATGATTTCGAGCAAGTAAGTTTTAGCAAGTATGTTTTTAAAGATTTCCAGTTTTATGAACAAGCTAAGTAAGCTTGAGTTTTATGAAAGAAAAGATAAGCAGGCATGTTCAAATGTTTTCATGTGATCTTACGAGATATTGAGCAGAGGCTTTATGGTACCGTGTGCACACGGTCATTTCATTGTCGACGTTGAGTGAACTCCGTGACAACAGTGCTGTCGTGAGTGTTGGGCGGGCCCCACTACGACAAAGACGATGGGAGTGCTGGGCGGGCCCCACTACATCGTAGAACAAACGTAGTTTGTGACATGTTTTAAAAAGAGTTTATATCATTTACATGTCTTACGAGATTTTGACGATATACTTGTTGGTTTCTTGAAAGTCTATTATGATTCTACGTTTACTTTCAACGCTTGAATACAAATGCATATGCTCATAGTTTTCAGGTGACATGTTTTACAAGTTATAGATTTTAAACACAGTCACTCACTGAGCTTCATAGCTCATTCTTTCAATGTTTTCAAACTTTTCAGGTAGAGATCGAGCTCCTGGTACCTGAGTTACTGCCATAGTCTGCTAAAGCTCCATAAGTTGTAATACTTTGTACGTGGCTGGTGTTGTATAGCTAGTCCCTATGTGTTATAGTTTATTTTGAGAGGACTATGTTGTTATAGTTGTTTGTACATTAGAGGTTTTATGAACAATGAGTTGTCTTGTGTTGTTTTTGATGCACTTGACTTTTTAGTTTCCAAGAGAGACTTATGAAGGGTTTCTCCTTGTGTATGTTTAATAGTTGTCAAGTTTTCGCTGTGTTATGTTAAAGTGTTCCAGATGCAAACATAGCATGTTTATCAGGTGAATCAGGGTGAACAGGTATTGTTAAGAGGTAAACAATGTCTGTTGGCTTCACGCCGCCTTTCGAGCTGAGTTAGCAGGTAGTTCGGGAGAGGGTGTGACATTTTCTACTTGTTTAGTTTGATTTTCATGTGATTTAGAGTAGCTAAACATTGTAGGTATGATTTGATTTGCTTGTTATGACTTTATTACAATGTATTGAAGCGCGTTTTGTTCTTATTTTTGACAATTCGTTCTTGACTTCTTAATTTGTTGATTTAAGTGGACTCGAGAGATAAAGCTTGAATTAGAGCAAAATTGTCAAAACCCTTAGAATTCTGGCATGAGAATGACTTAGAAATCTTAGGGAAACACATAAAGAAGTTGCTTAATGCCATGCATGTCGTAGGTTCATATGGAGACTATGAAGTTTATTGCATGTGTGAGGCTCACTAAGAATCGAGAGATTTTCTTGAGTGTTTTACTTCTTGTTTATAATTTCATCTCATTGGTTCAATGCATGTGTTAGTTAGGTCTTTAATTTGTAAAATCACTTCACATAACTCTATCAATTCGTGTCTCCACATGTTTGTTTGTTTGTTCGTATTTACTTCAACCAACTATCCATATTATGTTTCTTTAACTAAAATTGAGAATTAGTACCTTAGTAATTAATTAATCTAGAAACCCATTCCCGAGAACGATACTTGGACTCATAAATCACTATACTAAAACTTGACCCGTACACTGCGGTATTGCAATATAAATATTACGCAACAATATCACATTTTGTATACTAACAGGGACCTAATAGACTTACAGATGACGAGCTCCAATGATTCGAGATTAACTTGTCAAACTCTTTGACCCAGTTATTCAACATTCATTAGTTACGGTAACACTCCACTAAAGCCCATAGTTGCACTCCCATCACTGTAGGACAAGTTGTGTCCATCGATATAACCAATGCCCGTGAGTCGACCCTTCACAGGTTGTTCGTAGTCACCGCTGGATAAAATTACCGTTTTACCCCTGTGTCTACCTCTTGCTTCCTAAGTTCCACTGCTCCTCCAATGAGCAACTATGTTGCATGGTCCAACCACAAACAACATCCCTCTCGGGTCAGTGAGAGGGTTGGTGCCCGTTGTCCAAGCCCTGGAGACGACACTTAAGGGAACAACCCCTCTGGTTCTCCTAATGCAGGAACGAGTGAATTCCATCTTGCGTAGTGTTGCTTAAAACTATATTGCAATAGCAATTGTACGGGTCAAGTTTTAATACAGTGATTTGAGTACAGAGTATCGTCCTCAGGAATGAGTTTTCTAGATTAATTAATTATCAGGATACTTATTCTTAATTTTAGCTAAAGCAACAAAACTTTGATGGATAGTGAAAACAAAGATAGAAAATAAATGTACAATTGGAGACACGAATATGATATAATTGAAGGAAGATGATTTCACAAGTTAATTCCTTATTTAACACATGCAATGGACTAATATTATGAATTTCAAAACAAGAAGTGAAATACTCAAGAGAATTTCTCGATCCGTCTCGCACACACGATAAATTCTAAAGTTTCCTTATGAATTTTAAAAGCATGCACGACGTTAAGCAACTTCTTTATGTGTTTCCTAATGAACTCTAGGTCATTCTCATGCAATATTTCTAAGAATTTTGACAACATTGCTCTAATCTAAGTTTCTTTCTCTCGAGTCCACTTAAACCAACAAGATTTATGAAATTAAGAACGAATTGCCAAAAATAAATAACATAACAAAGTTCAATACATAATCAAATAAATCTAAAATATGTTAATCAAAATCCAACTACAACGTTTAGCTACTTAAAATCACCATAAAAACAAGCTAAAGTCATAGGAAGAGTCTTTTAACTCAATTACAAACTAAAAGAAAGAGAAATAAACTTATGTATCGATGTCGGTCCCTCGTTCCCAAGCTCCCGTCACGATCTCGAGCCTCCACAAACGCTTTGGCTTCCAAGGAATGCTCTTTTTTCTCTTCTTAAAGTGTGTATTTCGAAATTAGGGCTAAAAACTATCAAATTCGACTCCTCTTGAAAGTTGGAAAAGATGTTGCATTTATAGGGTTAACGACACAACATTCCAACGCTAGGGACAGCGTTGCGAGGCTGTGCCCTTATGCGGCATAAAATAAGGAAAGTATCGGCGGTGTTGCTACGCTGAGGGCAGTGTTGCAACGCCGCTACCTTAAGCGTGCACCCAACTTATCGAACTGGTGTTGCAACGCTAATAAGCAGCGTTGCAACGCCCTCACAACGGTCCTTCAACATGGATTTCTTATCGAGATAGCGTTGCGACACTGTAAAGCAGCATTGCAACGCTATCGGCATGGATCTTCAATGCTCAAAAACAGCAAGCACGGCGTTGCGACGCTCTACATGGCATTACGATGCCATCACCTCGGGTCTACTAGCTTGGAATGGTCCTTCTGTTGGGATTTATGCCCCAAACTTATGTAATTTTGATCAAATAAATAAAGAGTTAGTTGTTTTGATAAAATTATATTCTTGCTTTATAAATCCAATAAACTAAGCTCCAAGGTTATAATGCATCTTGAACATCAGTGTAGTAGACACTATTTGGATTGTGTTCAAGAGTATAACCTAAATGTTCTATGGTATAAAAATAAGGTTGGAAACCTTATTCTCGTAACACCATGGATGCGACCCACTTTGTAACTAGTACAAATTAGGTAATCGAACTCATTCATGTGGTTGACATGCGAGTGGGCGCATCCTGTATGAAGAGTTCATACAAGACCGGACTGCAAATTATTAGTCTAACCAGTATAACGTCGTTAACAGGATAAGATTGATAATTTACAAATGGTCATTAGTGACTCGACCTGAATCCTGAGCAAGTTAAGAACTCCTCCTTATAGGAGTTTGTCCTTAGACTAGTATAGGTGAGAGTGGCCTGTAGCCGACTCAATATGCCTACCTTATTAGGGACAGAACCTCGTAGGTTGCTAGGGACTTAACTATGCAACATGGAATTCACTCATTCCTACACCAAGAAATTAGATAGGTTGTTCCCTTAAGAACTTAGTCCAGGTCTTGAACAACGGGGCCCCACCTTCTAAACTGACTTAAGAGGGTATGAGTCTATGGTAGGAACATAAACTTGTTGTTCATTAGAGGATCAGTGGTGCATAAGGAACAAAGATGTAATCACAGGGGTAAAACGGTAATTTGACCCAACTATGATTACGAACAACCTGTGAAGGGTCGACTCATGGGTAGTGATTATACCAATGGACATAATATAATCTACAGTGAGGAGAGTTCAACTACAAGTCTATAGTGGAGTGACTTGTAGTTAATGAATATTGATTAACTGGATCAAAGAGTCTGATCAGTTAATCTCACATCATTGGAGCTCATGAACTGTAGGTTCATTAGGTCCCTCCGTTGGCTCAACATGGTAATATTAAGGGTATAAAGTTAGGAATGAAATTGAAGAGTTCAATTTCATATATGAGGTGTCATATCAATTATATGTGATATAATTGATATAATATATGGTTTTTATGTGAATTAGATTCACATATTAACTATATACTAATGAGAGAATGATGGAGGGATAGGATGATAATTTCCATCCTATTTCCTTATAAATAGTTGCATGAGATGCAGTTTTGATATCAATCTTTTGGAAAACCTTGAGTTCCATATCATTGTGTTATTGGAAAAGTTCCAAACACATCTTCTCTCATAACCTCCACATCTCACCCTAAAAGGAACCCACCTTCCTCCCTCACCTAGAGAACAACGGAAAAGATCTAGTGATGTTATCTTCATACTTTCGGGTTTGAGTTGCTGAGATCGTGACCGTGGGAGAAGGAGATCAAGAAGAAAGAGTTCTTCAAAGGTAATTTTCTTGTTGTCCTAGTCACATAGCATGTCTTATCTTAGATGTTTTGTTCATGATTGAAATCTATGTAACTAAATAAAGAATACACGATTCACAATCGCTTCCGCTGCGGGATTCGATCCCTGCACCTTCTACTTCCAATTGATGTTATTTTCAGCTCTAAAAAGCCTCGATTTGGTCCCGAGTGATCCAAAATGTCTCCAAATGTTCTGTTTAAGCTTTTATCCTGAAATTCAATGATTAAAATGCACGGGTGAGAGTGGCTCGAGACTGCCGACTCAATAAGCCTGCCATTTCAGGGATAAAACCGGGTAGATAGCTGGGAACATAGTTCGGCAAGATGGAATTCATTCCTACCCGCTTTAGGGATTAGTAGAAAGGTTGTTCCCTTAAATCATCGACTCGTGTCTTGAACAATGGGCCCATCCTCTCATTGGCCCGAGAGGGATTTGGTTTCTTTGGTTGGACCACAAACCAATTGTTCATTAGAGGATCGGTGAAACTTAAGGAACAAGAGGTAATTACAGGGGTAAAGCGGTAATTTTGACCCACCAGTAATTACGAATGACTTTGTGAAGGATCGACTTACTAATCATGGTTATATCGAGTGGACATAAATATATCTACAAGATGAGGAGAGTGCACCACCGGGCTTTAGTGGAGTGTCCCGTGGTTAACGAATGTTGATTAGCTAGGCTAAAGAGTTTGGCCGGTTAATCTCGTATCGTTGGAGCTCATGATCTGTAGGTCCATTAGGTCCTCCTTACTAGCTCGGACTTAGCCTTATAACTTTTTGAGAGAAAAGAATTTGAATTGTTCAAATTCAAGTTTGGGAGAAAGCGTTATTTATATGTGATATATTTAACTAATCATAGCTTAATTATGAATTAAACTATGATTAATAAGAGGTGGATATATTTAAATATGATTTAAATATTGGGATCGGTTTATAGCATGAATAAGGATTCATGTTCAAAAAATCGATCGAGATCGGGCAATTTATTTAATTTAATATTTGATATTAAATTAAATTAAAAAATTAATTAATTAAATTATTTTTGAATTATTTAATTAATTATATTAATTTTAATTAAAAATCAATTTAATATTGATTTTTGAATTAAAATTAAATGTAAAATGAGGGATTTTCATGATTTTCTTGAAAAACAAGTTGCCAACTTGCCCAATCTTACTCATCTTCAAAATTCACCAAAATTGGCCACCTCCATCTCAAAGCATCCTCATCACCCTTGAGTTGTCACTCCATTGAAGCTTTTGAAGCTTTATATAATGGTGATTTGAGGTGTTTTAAGAGAATTACACAGAAAAAATTCAATATTCCCGAATTAGTGACCTTTGAGGTCTTTTCTTCCAAATTTTCTCAACCAAGGATCCCACAATCCGTTCTAAGGCCCGAGGGTAGTAGGGAAGACTCTAACGGTTGTCCACGAAGTGTTCGTCTTTGAAAACCATCAACCGGTGAAGAGAATTTGATCTTCAAAGTTGAGTTTTCTATCCCTCTGTTTTTCAAATTTTTGAGCATGTTTTTATTTTACAAAATTGATCAACTTAGAGTGTTCAAGATCCAAAATTGCTTCCGCTTTCTTAATCTAGACACTTTCAATTGGTATCAAAGCAATTTTGAGCACTCAATTTGATCAATTGTGTTCTGTGGTGGGTGTTTTATGAAATACAATTTTTCCGGGCATCTAAAGTGTTCTTCCGACTTTGGCATTTAAATTGAGCATCAATTTGTGCTTTATTTTCAAATTGCTCAAGTGTGTTTGAGCATTAATGTGTGTAGAATAAGCTGTAAAAATTTTGGGTTGATTGGAGTTCGGAAGGCCTTCAATTTGACGTTTGAAGTGAAGAGGTCCTGGCTGGAAATGCGAGTAGGCTGCTTGGAATTTTTTTAAAATTTCGCCACGCTGAAAATCTGCTTCAGCCCGTGTTTTCCACTTTAAGAAGATGAAGTTGACTTTAAAGTTTGACCGTTGACCGGTTCATTAACCTTGACCGGTTCAATGGTTTTTGGACCGGTTTGGCTCGATTTTGGTCCTGGATTCGGGTGGTTTAGGCCGGTTTGACTATTTCGATGCTGGATTTTCCATTTTGGGGTTCGTTTCATCGCTTGGAGGCCCGTGTACAGCCTTTTACAGCCCGGTTCAACCTTTTGAAGGTCCTGTTCACACATTTGCAAGTCGGTTCGACCCAAATTCAAGAGTTCAAGTGGTTCGATGATAATTCTAGATTATTATTGTAATAATTCATGAGTTTGCTTGCATTAAATGCCAAAACCAGTCCACTTTAGTGTGTTTAATTAATTATGCATTGTGAATGTATGTTTTAATTAAAATCCACGATTGTATGTGCATAAAGTATGCCATATAGATTTTAAAATCCCACCATAGGAAGCATGCTCCATGCATTGAAAGTATGTTATAAGTGTTATAATATATTGTATGCATGTTTATTGGTTTCATAAGAATTAATATAAGAGTTATATTAATTTATGAAACAAATATTATATGTTTTAATTATAATTAATATAAGGGTTATATTAATTAAAAATTAAACATATAATTGCTATGCATTTTTCATGTGATGGATTTGTTATAAATGTATGTTTATTCATGTGATGAATGTTTAATCTGTTTATAACATAGAAATGCATGTAACCTAAGGTTAATTAATTAGTTTTAAAATGGTTTTAGAACTGGAAATTAATTAGACCTAAGGTTATCTAGTTCTAATAAGATTAGAATTAGGAAACTAATAATTTATAAACTTTGATTAAAGAGGACTCGACTAAGGAAGGTTACGCTAGGGTTGGGGTACTTAAGTGACTTTAAACGGAACACCCTACCAGAAACCGACTGGGAGTGAATTTAATCCATAGGTTTATAAATTATCTTTCGTGAGTGGCGTTTATTAAAAGTTAATAAATTAAACTCATAGACCTAGGTTTATTAAAAGGTTAATAGACTTAGGTAATTCCAGTATAATTGTTATATTGGTAGACTTAGGTCATATTGTTTTAGCCGGAATATGCCTAAGTAAAGGTATACCCAAACTGTTTAAAATACTTAGTGGGAACGAAAAGGTATATATGATATATCAATTTCCTCTTACGCTCTCCACGAAGTTCACACCGTGAGATTTATGCTCGGCCTCGTGATGTCAATAGGGCATCCCCATTCGGATGGTGTTTGCATAAATCAAGAGCAAGGTGAATGGAGAAAGTATTTATAGTAAGTGAGTAAAGGAAGTGTGTCAACACATCCTACGGTCTCCTCCATTAGGTTGGACCGTGAGATTCCCATGCTGCGCCTGTAGGTTGCCCAAAGTAGCACCGTCCATTCGGAGGGATGTAACATGGGATTCGGAACAACTCAAACTCCAGAAATGGATAGGGTCTCTTAGGTCCATTCCCAACTTTGTCTCTCCAGTTCGGTAACATTGTTGGGGCCGACCTCCGAGGTCTGAAAATGGCGGGTCACACTTACAAGAATTGCTAAGTGTTAGTAAATTTTTGACCCAAGTAGCGATAACTAGAATGTTATAGGAATAAGAGTTATTCTGGTGTTAGCATTTAGTCAAGAATGTCTTGGTTCAGTGAAAGAGTGATTGACTGCCCCTCGCTAGTGGTTGCTCTGACTCACTGAAGTATCGTTGCAAAAACAATAATGAGTTTATGGGTACATTATTACTTTTGCTAAATTCTTAAATTGGATAGGTAACAAACAATTCACTAATAGAATTCATTCTTTTTCAGCATGTCGAACTCTTTTATCCAATTACTCGCCTTCAATAAACTTAGCGGCGATAACTATGGAACCTGGAAGTCAAACTTGAATACGATTCTTGTTCTTGATGATCTGAGGTTCGTCTTAACGGAGGAATGTCCTCCCCCTCCCATTCATTGCAAACCGAATGGTTCGGGATGCTTATGAAAGATGGATTAGGGCTAATGAGAAGGCTCGAGTCTATATCTTAGCCAATATCCGATGTGTTGTCTAAGAAACATGAGACCATGATCACCGCAAAGGAGATCATGGGATCATCTGACGATGTTTGGACAACCGTCCTCATCGGTCAATTATGATCTTTGTCAAATACGTTTACAACTCCCGTATGAAGGAGGGAGCCTCTGTTAGGAACATGTCCTTGACATGATGACCCACTTCAACGTGTGGTCAAGTAAATGGGGCGATCATTGATGAGAGAAGTCGGGTAACCTTTATTATGGAATCTCTTCCAAAGAGTTTCTGCCATTCCGCACAAATGCGTGATGAATAAAATAGAGTATAACCTAACTACTCTCCTCAACGAGCTCTGAGACTTTTGAGTCCCTCATGAAATCAAAAGGAAAAGAGAAGGAGGAAAATGTTGTCACTTGAAGAAGTTCCTAAGAGGATCGTCCTCCAGGACTAAGTCTGGTCCTTCCTTTCTAAGAATAAGGGTATTCGAGAAAAGAAGAAGAAGAAGGACAAAGGGAAGGGACAGCTCCCGCATACGCAAGGCCAAGGCCACGGAGAAAATGTTTCCATTGTGGTGCGAGGCGGACACTTTGGAAGAGGAACGCCCCAAAATACCTTGCGAGAAAAAGAAAGGCGAGAAAGAAAAACAAGGTAAATATGATTTACTTGTTATTGAAACATGTTTAGTGGAACATGATGATTCCGCCTGGATATTAGATTCAGGAGCCACTAACCATGTTTGTTCTTCTTTTCAGGAAACTAGTTCCTGGCAGCAACTTGCTGATGGAGAGATATCTCTCAGGGTTGGAACGGGAGAGGTTGTCTCAAATGCAAAGCAAAGTGGGAGTTGTGAAGTTGTTGTTTAGAGATAGATTTATTTTATTAAAAATATACTTTTGGTTCTGGAATCAAAAGAAATCTTGTATCTATCTCTTGTTTACTTGAACATATGTATAAAGTGTCTTTTGATCATAATGAAGCGTTCATTTGCAAAAGAGGTGTACGAATATGTTCTGCTAAACTTGAAAACAACTTATATGTGTTAAGACCAACAGAAGTAAAAGCTATTTTGAACACCGAGATGTTTAAAACAGCTGATACTCAAAATAAAAGGCAGAAACTTTCTCCTAGTACCTATCTTTGGCACTTGAGACTAGGTCACATTAATCTCAATAGGATTGGGAGATTGGTCAAGAGTGGTCTCCTAAGTCAGTTAGAAGACAACTCTTTACCACCATGTGAGTCATGTCTCGAAGGAAAAATGACTAAAAGACCTTTTTCTGAAAAAGGTTATAGAGCCAAAGAGCCCTTGGAACTCGTGCATTCGGATCTTTGTGGTCCTATGAATGTCAAGGCACGAGGAGGGTATGAATACTTCATCAGTTTTATTGATGATTATTCTAGGTATGGTTATCTTTACCTAATGCATCATAAATTTGAAACCCTTGAAAAGTTCAAGGAATATAAGGCAGAAGTTGAGAATACATTGGGTAAAACGATTAAAACACTTCGATCGATCAAGGTGGAGAGTATATGGATTTGAGATTCCAAGACTATATGATAGAACATGGAATCGTGATCCCAACTCTCAAACCCAAAGACACCTCAAAGAAAATGGTGTATCTCGAGAGAGAAATAGAACCACGTTAGACATGGTTCGATCCATGATGAGCTACGCTCAATTTGCCTAGTTCGTTTTGGGGATATGCGATGAGAAGGCTGCTGCATATATTTTGAACATGGTTCCTCTAAGAGTGTTTGAAACACCCTATGAGTTATGGAAAGGGCGTAAAGGTAGTTTACGTCACTTGAGATTTGGGGATGTCCGACACATGTGCTAGTGTCCAATCCATAGAAACTGGAACATCGTTCAAAATTATGCCTATTCGTAGGATACCCCAAAGAAACGAAAGGTGGTCTGTTTTATGATCCTCAAGAGGACAAGGTGCTTGTGTCGACAAACGCCACGTTCTTAGAGGAAGACCACATGAGAGATCATCAGCCTCGTAGTAGGATTGTCTTAAGTGAAATTTCCAAGGAAGCTACAGATAAATCAACAAGAGTTGTTGATAAAGCTGGTCCTTCTCAAGAGTTGAGAATGCCTCGACGTAGTGGGAGGGATGTTAGACAACCTGACCGTTACATGGGTTTGACTGAAACCCAAGTCGTCATACCTGATGATGGCGTTGAGGATCCATTGACCTATAAACAGGCAATGAATGATATAGATAGGGACGAGTGGATTAAGGCCATGGACCTTGAAATGGAGTCAATGTACTTCAATTCAGTCTCGAAACTTGTAGATCAACCAGGTGGTGAGAAACCTATCGGTTGAAAGTGGATCTACAAGAGGAAACAAGATCAAGCCGGTAAGGTGCAAACCTTTAAGGCTCGACTTGTGGCAAAGGGTTATACCCAAAGGGAAGGGGTGGACTATGAAGAAACCTTCTCCCCTGTTGCCATGCTTAAGTCCATTAGAATACTCTTGTCCATTGCCACGTTTTATGACTATGAAATTTGGCAAATGGATGTCAAGACAGCCTTTCTAAATGGAAATCTTGAAGAGAGTATCTATATGGATCAACGAGTAAGGGTTCATAGTTCGGGGTCAAGAGCAAAAGGTTTGCAGGCTTAAACGATCCATCTATGGATTGAAACAAGCTTCTAGATCCTGGAATATAAGATTTGATACTGCGATCAAATCTTATGGCTTTGAACAGAATATTGACGAGCCTTGTGTTTACAAGAAGATAGTCAATATCATCGTAGCTTTCTTAGTTCTATACGTAGACGATATCTTGCTCATTGGGAATAATGCAGATTCTCGATCGGCGTTAAGCAATGGCTAGCGACCCAATTCCAAATGAAAGATTTGGGAGAGGCTCGATTGTTCTTGGAATCCAAATTGTTGAAATCGCAAGAACAAAACGCTAGCATTGTCACGGCATCTTATATTGACAAGATGTTGGTTAGATATAAGATGCGAGAATTCCAAGAAGGGTTTATTACCTTTCGGGCATGGAATTCATTTGTCTAAGGAAACAGTGTCATAAGACACCTCAAGAAGTTGAGGATATGAGACGCATTCCCTATGCATCCGCTGTCGGTAGTCCGATGTATGCCATGTTATGTACTCGACTCGACATATGCTATGCAAAGTGGGAATAGTCGGCAGATATCGATCTAATCCGAGGATATGATCACCGGATCGCCGTTAAGAACATCCTCAAATATCTTAGGAGAACGAGGGACTATATGCTTGTGTATGGTGCAAAGGATTTGATCCTTGCGAGATACACCGACTCGATTTTGATCGATGTGGATTCGAGGAAATCCACATCGGGATCGATGTTCACTCTTAACGGAGGAGATATAGTATGGAGGAGTATAAAGCAAGGTTGTATTGCTGACTCCACCATGGAGGTTTAGTATGTCGCGACTGCGCGAAAGCGGCGAAGGAGGCAGTATGGCTAAGGAAGTTCTTGACCGATTTGGAAGTTGTTCCAAATATGAATTTGCCTATCACTCTTTATTGTGATAATAGTGGTGCAGATGGCAAATTCTAAAGAACCTAGAAGCCATTAGCGCGAAAAAGCACATAGAGCGCAAATACCATCTCATCGGGAGATTGTGCAACGAGGAGACGTGATCGTCACGCGGATCGCCTTTGCACAACATTGCTTTGATCCGTTTACAAAGCCCCACACGCTAAAGTGTTTGAGGACACCTAGAGAGTCTAGGACTACGGGTTGTCAGAGAGGCGGTTTCTTTTGCTCAAAGATGTTTTACCCCACGCACGTTTTAGTCCAAGTGGGAGATTGTTGGGTTTTATGTCTTAAAACTGGTGGTTTTATAAAGCCCGAATGTATATTCTATATTACAATAAAGTTGTTATTGAAATTTATTCGATAAAGGTGTTATTGATTTTTGTGTATTGTGTAACCTTAATCCAATAAAGAACCCTTGGATATAGGATGAATACTTGAACTTTATGTGTGACATAAAAGTGGATCAAGTTCAAGTTATAGCCAAAAAATAGTCTATAGTATAAGGATAAGGTTGGGGTGCCTTATCACGGGACACATATGGGCGCTCACCACTTTGTAGAGAACAAGCGATGTGATCTTGTCGTTCATGTGGAGACATGTGAGTGGGGCGCCCTGCAAATGAGTTTGCATAAGATCGACCGCGCAATAGTCATTGCTTGTTCTCTACTCACATGTCTCCACATGAGCGATTAAGGATCACATCGTTTGTTCTCTCACAAAAGTGGGCGCGTCCATAGTGTCCCGGAGATAAGGCACCCCAACCTTATCCTTATACTATAGACTGCTTTGGCTATAACTTGAACTTGATCCACTTTTATGTCACACATAAAGTTCAAGTATTTATCCTATAGCCAAGGGTTCTTTATTGGATTAAGGTTACACAATACACAAAAATCAATAACACCTTTACTGAATAAATTTCAATAACAACTTTATTGTAATATAGAATATACATTCAGTTTACAAAACCACGAGTCTTAGGACATAAAACCCAACATAAAACACATAAATCCCTGAAATTAACATGAAACTAGCAAATAATCAGTCTAGGGATAACACATTTTGTGTGCTATCACGTAGTCAAGTTCCCAGCTCCCCACGTGGTCCTGTCCCTGAGAATGTAGGAATATTGGGCG
This sequence comes from Trichosanthes cucumerina, assembly GCA_036507285.1. NCBI lineage: Eukaryota > Viridiplantae > Streptophyta > Magnoliopsida > Cucurbitales > Cucurbitaceae > Trichosanthes > Trichosanthes cucumerina. The sequence continues at coordinate 23,301,269 of CM071841.1, forward strand.
AGCAACTATGCCCACCCTCACCTGTACTAGTCAAAGGACAGACTCCCACAGACAGGCGTCCGTAACACGCTGATCAGGATTAAGGACGAGTCACTAATGGCCATGTACGAAGTTATTAGTCCTAGATTGTTAACGTTGTTACATCAGTAGGTCTAATAATTCATGGTCCGGTCTTGTATAATCTCATTATACAGGATGCCCCCACTAGCATGTCAACCACATGAACGAGTTGGATCACGGTCATGCTCGTCCAGGGCGTGTTGCCCATGGCCGCATGCCCGTCCAACCCCTTTTACAATGCTTTCATGTACTTACTTTCCCTAGTGTAGGTTGTTTACTTTTCCTTGTATTTTCGCGAGTGTATGACTCCTCGCCACTTTGCATGTTTATGCCTCATAATAGCTAAAATTTCATATAATATACTATAGGGGATGCGACTAGTCGTCAAATCTTCCTACCCGAGTTATATGCTATCGTGGCGCGGGTTGTCCCTTGATTGCTTGCTAGCCTATAACAATCTTTTCTCAAAATGCTTTTCCAAACGCTTTCCAAACTTTCTCGACCGTTTTGAAAACCGTTTTCTCTTGAAACGGGGTGGAGGTTGCGAGATCGGCCGTTGTGCCGCCGCGATCCTTTTCTCTGCGAGTTGGCTTACTTGTTCGAGTGCGGGAACAAGTGCGCACGATCACTCAAGACCCTTCAAAAAGTGTGATCGTGAGAGTTGGTATCGAGCCTAGTTGGCTCTCATACTCGACTTTGACGATCATGGCTGCCTCTAAACAATTGAACAAATCGGACAAAGAACGATTGACTGAGATCGAAGAGCAACTGCTCTATCTAGTCGAAGTCCCTGACAGTATTCGGTTTTTGGAGTCTCGTCTGGAAGAGATTGCATCCAAAGCCGACAGGATCGATGCGATTCTTTGGCGCGCTTGATGGGATGCCCATCAAAGAACTAATGATAAGAGTTGAGACCCTGGAGGAGAAAGTTACCCAACGTGGTAGCTTCGAACGAGGTGATAGCTCATCGGGCTCTGCTGCCCAAATGGAGGAACGCGTCGATGGCATAGACAGTTCCCAAAAAGTACTAGGTCAGATGATGGCTGACCTCTCTGAAGACGTAAAGGCAGCCCTAGAAGTTTGTAGGGCCGAGATGACTGAAATAACTGACAAGCTGAACGTTACCATGAGAGCGGTTGGAAACCAAGCCCCAACTGGGGGCGGGATTCAATCCAAGAAATACAAGGTCCCCTGAACCAAAAACCCTTCGTGGGGTTCGTGGCCAAAAAGCCATAGAGAACTTCCTCTTCGACCTCGAGCGGTGCTTTGAGGCAATCGAGACAGTGACGGAGAGGGCAAAGATCATGATTGCCACAATGCATATATCTGAAGATGCCAAGTTATGGTGGAGGTCCAGATACGTGGACATCCAGGATGGTCGCTGCTCGATAGACACGTGGGAGAAACTCAAGCAAGAACTACGTTCTCGGTTCTTCCCGAGAATGTCGAAATCACAGCACGAAGGAAGGCTGCGGGAACTAAAACACACAGCGAAGATCCGAGACTATGTCAAACAATTCATTTGGTGATGTTGGACATCCGTGACATGTCCGAAAAGACAAAGTATTCTGCTTTTGTCGAGGGCTCAAGCCTTGGGCAAAGACGAAGTTATATGAACAAAGAGTGCAAGACACGGTATGCAACTTCGCATGCCGCCGAACGATTGTTTGACCTCGGTCATGAACCGAACCAAGACACGAGACGTAATCAATCGTCCTCCAAAGGAGGACAAAGGAACACCAGCAAAGGTCCCCTAGAAGCGGGGAGGAGAGGCAGCAAGGAGGGGGAGATCGCAAACCCTCCCAAGCGAAATGAAATGATGGTGAATTGCGAGGCCTAACCAGAACTATACACCGGGGCCCCTATCAAGGTCCCTTCTCTTGTCTCATTTGCAAGGGAAACCACCGAGTAAGGGATTGCCCTCAGCGAGCAGCCCTTCAAGCCTTCACAGCTACCCTTGCTCCAAATCAAGAATCTGAGACACCGAACACGAAGGCGAGAGCGGAGCCATAACGAGGGCGAAGACAACCCCCGCATGGGGGCACTGAAATTCCTATCCGCCCTCCAAAGGAAAACAGATCAGGCCAAGGAACCGGTAGAGCGGGGCTTGATGTATGTGGAGGCGTGGGTCAACCACAGGGCGGCCAAGAACACTATGGTCGACTCTGGGGCTACCCACAACTTCATGACAGAGACCGAAGCCCGACGACTGAATTTGCTATGGCACCGTGACTCAGGAAAAATGAAAGCCGTCAACTCAAGTTCTACCCATTTTGGGGATTGCGAAGAGAGCGGCAATAAAATTGGGTGATTGGAAAGGACAAGCGGACTTCGTGATAGTTAAAATGGATGACTTCGACGTCGTGTTGGGGATGGAATTCCTCCTCGAACACAAAGTCATACCCATGCCCCTGGCCCACTGCTTGGTGATTACAGGGACCAACCCCACGGTTGTCCAAACCATCATCAAACCACCACACGGCACGAGAATGATATCAGCCCTTCAGCTGAAGAGGGGCCTCGCTCATGACGAACCAACATTTATGGCCATTCCCTTGTTGGAGGAGAAAAGTGGGGAACAGACAGTCCCAAGAGAAATTCAGGGCGTCTTAGACAAGTATGTCGACGTCATGCCTGATAGCTTGCCTAAGTCCTTACCCCCGAGGAGGGGAATCGATCACGAGATTGAGTTGATACCAGGTGTCAAACCGCCCGCCAAAAATGCCTACCGGATGGCACCTCCCGAGTTGGTGAACTCATAAATGCTTTCGACGAACTACTAGATCTGGGTTCATTAGACCAGCGAAGGCCCCCTATGGAGCCCCAGTCCTGTTCCAGAAGAAGAAAGATGGCAGTCTCCGTCTGTGCATCGACTATAGAGCTCTGAACAAGCTCACCGTCCGAAACAAGTATCCATTGCCCATTATAACTGATCTGTTCGATCGTCTCCATGGGGCAAAGTACTTCTCTAAACTAGACCTGAGATCGGGATACTACCAAGTTCGAATTGCAAGAGGGGGACGAACCTAAGACAACTGCGTCACCAGATATGGGGCTTTTGAATTTCTTGTGATGCCCTTCGGTCTCACCAATGCTCCAAATTACCTACGCACTCTAATGAACCAAGTGTTCCATGAATACCTCGACAAGTTCGTGGTGGTGTACCGGATGACATCGTGGTTTCTGACCCGACATTGGAAGAACATCGAGTCCACCTTCGACTTGTCTTCGATAAACTAAGACAAAATCGGTTATATCGTGAAGAAGGAGAAATGCTCTTTTGCCCGAGAACGTATAAGCTTCTTGGGGCACGTCATCGAGTGCGAGAAAGATCGGAATGGAAGATGGAAAGGTCGAAGCCATACGAGATCGAAGGTGCCGACCTCGATCCACGAGTTACGATCCTTCCTCGGGTTAGCCAATTACTACGAAGCGATTCGTGGAAGGATTCTCAAAACGAACGTGTCCCCTCGACCGATTTCTTTGAAGAAGAACCTCGGTTGAAGTGGACAACGAGATGTAATGCGCCTTTGAAGACACGAAAAAGGCAATGATGGAGGGACCGATACTCGGAATTGCCGATGTAACCAAACCTTTGAGATTGAGACCGACGCTTGACTTAGCATTGGGGCGTCCTCTTGCAAGACGGCCACCCCATCGCTGCGTCACGAGTCGAAAAGTTGAACGGCGGAAAAAGAAAGTATGTCGCCTTCAGAAAGAAATGCTAGCGATTGTACATTGTCCGAGAGCACGGTGACAATACCTCACTCAGGGGCCAAGTTCGTAGTGAAGACGGACAATAGTTCGATCTGTCACTTTTTCAACCAACCAAGGCTCTCATCTAAGCAAGCACGGCGGCAAGAGTATCTAGCCGAATTCGATTTTCAATTTGAACATAAGCCCGACGGGCTAATCAAGCTACGCAGATGCCCTTAGTCGCAAGAGCGAGCATGCGGCCCTGTGCATGCTAGCCCACTTGAAAAGCAACGAGTTAGATGGAACAGTTCATGAGAACAAAGAAGCACACGAGTAACGACCCGCCGCCCGCACAATCATGCAACTAGCCCGAGAAGGAAAAACCCGACAGTTTTGGGTGGAAGATGACCTCTTGTTCACTAGAGGAAATCGATTGTACATACCACGTTCGGGAACTTGAGGAAGTTTGTTGTTAGAAGAATGCCACCACAACACGCTATGGGCGAGCCACGCCTGGATGGCGAGAGAACTTATGCCCTACTAAAAAGAGGGTACTCTCGCCCCAATCTACGTGATTTACGTGATGTAGTTCACCAAGACTTGTCTAATCATCAACAAGACAAAGTCGAGAGAACCAAGGTAGCGAGGTTCTTTGGAACCCCCGCCCGATCCAACACGGCCTTGGGAAAGTGTCTCGCTAGATTTTATCACCCACCTTCCCAAAGTCGGCGAATTAGAAGCGATACTAGTGGTTGTCGATAGATTCTCAAAGTATCGACCTTTATTCCAACTCCGAGAATGTGTTCAAAGAGAGATGACAACCCACTTGTTCTTTAAGAACGTCGTAAAACTATGGGGCGTTCGAGAGCATCGTCGGCGGCGAGATGGGCGATTCACGAGAACCTTTTGGACGCCAAATTGTTCGGGTTGTTAGGCTCCAACCTTAACATCTCTTCCGATTATCACCCACGCACCGACGGACAAACCAACGCTTCAACAAAGATGTTGGAGGAATACCTCCGACACTTCATTGATGATGCAAGACAGAAAAAGCGGGTTGATATGCTTGACGTGGCTCGGTTCACCTTCAATCGCCAACAGAGTTCCAAGCAACGGAAAAACCCCATTTGAAATTGTGAGCGGAAGACAACCGACAATGCCTCATGTCATAGATCACCCTTATGTGGGGAAAAGCCCTCAAGCTTATAACTTCACTAAGGAGTGGAAGCAAACGCGTCGGAAGTGGCTCGTGCTTATCTTGAGAAAGCGGCAAAGAGGATGAAGAAGTGGGCCGATCAAAAACGTCGCCTTAGAATTCCAAGCGGGGAGAAAGTGTTGATCAAGTTGCGACTGCAATGCACTCCGATTTCGAGGAAACAAAGACCAACGTCTAGTGCGAAAGAAATCTGAAGGCCCCCGGGAAGTGATCCGAAAGTCGGCAAAAGCATCATATAGGGTTCAACTTCCTTCGTGGATGAAAGTCCACCCTCGTCATTCACGTAAGTAACTTGAAACCCCATCATCCGGATCCCGAGGATGAATCTGTAACGAAGTATCCGGACCCCGTGATTTATCAAGAACACTTCCGAAGGAGGTAGAAGAGATATTGGGTGGCGAACGCGACGAATCGGCGGACCAAGGAAAGACGTCAGAAATTCCTAGTGAAATGGAAAGGTCTCCTGCCGAGATCGATTGGGAGCCTTGGCCAAGACACGAAGTCGGCGCCGCCAAGATTGCCGAGTTTGAAGAAAGTCGGTTGACAGGGGGCGTCAACCAATTAAGTGGGGAGGATGTCACGGTCATGCTCGTCCGTAGGCGTGTTGCCCATGGCGCATGCCCGTCCAATCCCTTTTACAATGCTTTCATGTACTTACTTTCCTAGTGTAGGTTGTTTACTTTTCCTTGTATTTTCGCGAGTGTATGACTCCTCGCCACTTTGCATGTTTATGCCTGTAATAGCTAAAATTTCATATAATATACTATAGGGGGATGCGACTAGTCGTCAAATCTTCCTACCCGAGTTATATGCTATCGTGAGCGTGGTTGTCCCTTGATTGCTTGCTAGCCTATAACAATCTTTTCTCAAAATGCTTTTCCAAACGCTTTCCAAACTTTCTCTGACCCCGTTTTCGAAAACCGTTTTCTCTTGAAACGGGGGTGGAGGTTGCGAGATACGGCCGTTGTGCCACCGGCGATCCCTTTTCTCTGAGTTGGCTTACTTGTTCGAGTGCGGGAACAAGTGCCGCACGATCACTCAAGACCCTTCAAAAAGTGTGATCGTGACACGTAACATGCTGATCAGGATTAAGGACGAGTCACTAATGGCCATGTACGAAGTTATTAGTCCTAGATTGTTAACGTTGTTACATCAGTAGGTCTAATAATTCATGGTCCGGTCTTGTATAATCTTATTATACAGGATGCCCCCACTTGCATGTCAACCACATGAACGAGTTGGATCACCTCGTTTGTATCTAATACAAAGCGGGCCACATCCACAGTGTAACCAGGATTAGGTCTCAAACCCTATCCGTATACTGCAGACCGTTTGGGTCATTAACTCGAGCGTGATCCTCCTCGTGTGTCCACTACACACCGTTCAAGTTCTAGTTCCCTCATAAGGATATGACCCTGGAGCTTAGTTTATTGGATTAAGTTTATAAAATATGCGAGACACAAAGTATTGAAAAAATAACTCTTAACATGGAATATTACAAACTACACGAGATTAGGGCATACACCCTAACAATCTCAGCTTCTGGTCCCCTGACTCGCATTAGAGACTGGAAGTTATGCATTTCATTGAGTAAGGTGGTCAGTGTGTAGCTAATCTTGTTCATAAGAGCGTTGCTACAAAACTGAAGAAAACTCTTCGAAGAGTCTCCATGATAAAGCTGACTTGGCTCGACTCATCGATCGAAACATCGTTCATCTCTGCCAGGTTAAAGTGGGTTATCATATCGAGAACATGGGTTATCACATCCAAAACATGCTCATGGACAGATGCCCCCTCCTTCATAGTTGCATTGAAAACGTCTTCGAGGGCATCGTGTCAAACCTGAAAAGACTATTGTCCAAACATGTTCTGCAACGATTCCATGATCTCCTTCACGATGACCATTACCTCATGGTTCTTTTCCAAGACTACAGACAAGTTGGCAATGATATAGACCCTGACTTTTACTTTAGCCCTGATCCATCGATCGTACACATCACGAACATTTCGCGATGTGGTCAAGCTCGGCACCTGAGGACACTCCTTAGTGAGCATGAACTTAAGGTCGTGTGTTACAAAAATTGTGTTGATATTGTTTTTCCACGTTTGAAAATTGTTGCCAACTAATTTGTCAGAACCTAACAAGGCTATGATTGAACTAGATATTATGTTTGCTCAAATAGGAAAAACTTTGTATTAGTCTCGCAAACACTTTGAAAATCCAATCAGGTTTTAGCAAATTTTTATTATATGATCCCTATGACATTAAAAATTGCAATGATACCCCAAAGGTTTAGAATGACCGCCACCGTAGGGTAGACAAAGCCACTCCTCCTCTCAGACGAGGCTTTCTCGACCAGACCCTAATACCAGAATAACTCTTATTCTACTAAGCATCAAGTTACCACATTTTTCGGTTTGAATCCATTAACTCTAAATGAATCCTGTAAGTGTCACCCACTATCTTTAAATCTCCATGTATCCATCCAAACAATAGCCGTCGTAGGGAGGAATACGAAGGAAAACCAACAAGGAAATCATATCTCTATCGGGAATTCACAGTGTTCCGACTCCCATGATCAAGACCCTCCGTAGGGATTGTCTGGTCAAGGGCAAACTAGCAGGCAGATTATGGGCGTCTCACGGTGTGAATCGATAGAAGAGACCGTGGTTCTCGTTTTCACAAGTCCCGCTCCCACTCACTATAAGTACTCTCTCCAGTCACGTTGAATTTTGATCCATACAAATACTACCAGTAGGGGGACGCTCCCATTTGCGCCACGAGACCGAGTATGGATCTCACGGTGTGAACTTTACGGAGATTTGTGGATGGAAAATTAATTGTATCTCATACACTTTATTTCCACCCACTCATCACTTTAAATTAATCGGGATTGACCTAGATAAACTGGCTATAATTTACCTAAGTCTACCAATATAACACTTATATGAGATTAGCCCAAGTTTATAATCACATTATTAACTTCGGTCTATGTGAGCATATTTAATTAACACTTAATTAACGGTGTTACATCAGTCGGTCTAATCATTCACGGTCCGGTCTTGTACAATCTCATTGCACAGGATGCCCCCACTCGCATGCCAATCACATAAACGAGTCAGATCACCTCGTTTGTATCTTAATACAAAGCGGGTCACATCCACAGCGTATCCGGGATTAGGTCTGCAACTCTATCCATATACTGTAGATCGTTCGGGTCATTAACTCGAACGTGATTCTCCCTGTGTGTCCACTACACACCGTTCAAGTTCTAGTTCTCTCATATATTCAATGACCCTTGACCTTAGTTTATTGGACAAAGATTGTAAAATTTGCGAGACACAAAATGATGAAATAAATAACTTTTATTAATTTCAAATGTTAAATTTACAAACAAATCGAGATTAGGACATACATCCCAACAAACTCCCACTTGGTCTAATCTAGTGGAGCAAATACATTTCTAAAATGTACAATAAATTACAATGAAGTAATACAATAAATTAGGGAATTGAATACCCGTTTACAATTCTCCCACTTGTCCTAGTCAGGAAGCACTCGAAGACCTAGACTCTCTAGGTGACCCTCAAACACCTTAGCCGTGAGGGGCTTTGTAAATGGATCAGCAATGTTGTGCTCCGACGCTATCTGCGTGACTGTCACGTCGCCGCGGTGCACAATCTCCCGCAGGTGATACTTCTGCTCAATGTCTTTGCCTCTCTTATAGCTCTGAGGCTCTCTGGAGTTGGCTACAACACCACTGTTGTCACAAAACTGCGTGATCGACAAGTTCATATTTGGAACAACTTCCAAATCCATCATGAACTTCCTAAGCCAAATAGCTTCCTTTGCAGCTTCACAAGCCGCAACGTACTCAGCTTCCATAGTGGAATCAACGATGCACCCCTGTTCGATGATTCGCCATACTACAGCTCCTCCATTCAGAATGGAGGTTGAGCCCGAAGTGGATTTCCTAGAATCCGTATCGGTATGAAAGTTAGAATATGTGTATCCCGTAAGGATCAAATCCCCACTTCCATACACCAAGCTGTAGTTCCTCGTTCTCTTAAGATACTTAAGGATTGCCTTTACGGCTGTCCAGTGATCTAATCCTGGATTGGATTGATACCTACTGACAATCCCTACTGCATAACAGATGTCGGGCCTAGTACATAACATGGTATACATCAGGCTCCCTACAGCTGAAGCATATGGGATCTGTCTCATATCCTCAACCTCTTGAGGAGTCTTACGGCATTGTCCCTTACACAAGTGAACCGTATGCCTGAAAGGCAGCAAGCCCTTCTTGGAGTTCTACATCTTATATCTAGACAACATTTTGTCAATATAAGACGCTTGACAGATGGCCAGCGTTCTGTTTTTCCGGTTCCGGACTAACTGGATACCTAGAACATACTGAGCTTCTCCCAAATCTTTCATTTGGAATTTCGAAGCCAGCCATTTCTTTACGTCAGTAATAAATCGTACCTCATTCCCAATGAAAAGGATATAATCCATGTACAATATCAGAAATGCGACAGTTTTGTCGACGATTTTCTTGTAGACACAAGGCTCGTCAACATTCTGATCAAAGCCATAAGATTTGATCTCCTCATCAAACCTTATATTCCAAGACCTTGAGGCTTGTTTCAGTCCATAAATGAACCTATGAAACCGGCAAACATTTTGCTCTTGCGCTTGGGTTATGAACCCTTTGGGCTGGTCCATGTAGATGGTTTCGTCAAGGTTGCCATTCAGAAAGGCGGTCTTGACATCCATCTGCCATACCTCATAGTCATAATATGTGGCAATGGCCCGAAGGATCCTGATGGAAAAACAATATAGACACGATTTTGGTAAATGACGACCAAGAGTTCGCACTCACTGAGGAGAGTCCTCAAGTGCTCGGTTCAACAGTCCTATTCAACAATCTACAAACCTTCCAGTCCTTGGTGCAAACTAGGGACAAAAGTCGAGGCAAGTGTTGCCTTAAGACTTTTCACGGGGGGTATGACACAGTGGAATAAAGTTTGTAGACTCTTCAGCCCTAAGGGGAAGAAGGAGAAGTTGAAGGAAGTTAAGGTTGACTATACTTCTTTGCCTAAAAGGCAAAGAAATCAAGAATGTTGCCAGAAAGTGTTTCTACTGCAACGAGGACGGACACCTAAAAAGGAGTTGTCACAAATTCCTTGATGAAATGAAGATGACAGGTAAATGTGATTTACTTGTCACAAAAACTTGTTTAGTGGAGAGTAATGACACTGCTTGGATATTGGATTCAGGCGCCACTAACAACGTTTGCTCTTCTTTTCAAGGATTAAGTTCCTGGCAGCGGCTGCAAGAGGGTGAGATAACACTCAGGGTCAGATCTGGAGAAGTTGTCTCAGCTGCAGCAATAGGCACGGTGAAGTTGTTCTTTGGCGGGAAGTACTTATTATTGGATAATATGTACATAGTTCCTGGGTTTACGAGAAACCTAGTTTCGATTTCCTGCCTATTAGAACAAAATATTTCCGTTTCTTTCAAGAGTAATAAAGCGTTTATTTCTCCAAATGAAAATTTGTTTGTTCTGCTTCGCTTGAGAGTAATTTATATGTTTTGAACCCTAATTCGGTCAAAAGTGTTTTGAACACCGAATTGTTTAAAACAGATGAAACACGAACTAAGAGATTGAAAGTTTCTCCAAAAGAAAGTGCCCATCTTTGGCATCTTCGGTTAGGCCACATTAATCTCAAAAGGATTGAGAGACTAGTGAAGAGTGGACTTCTAAGTGAGTTGGAAGAAAACTCTTTACCTATTTGTGAGTCATGCCTTGAAGGCAAAATGACCAAACGTTCTTTTAGTGGAAAAGAATATAGAGCCAAGGAGCCCCTTGAGCTTTTACATTCTGACCTCTGTGGTCCGATGAATGTTAAAGCACGAGGAGGTTACGAATACTTCGTATCTTTCATAGATGACTATTCGAGGTATGGGTACATTTACCTAATGCATAGGAAGTCTGAAACACTTGAAAAGTTCAAGGAGTATAAGACTGAGGTTGAGAACTCATTAGGTAAAACGATAAAAACACTTCGATCGGATCGATGTGGAGAGTATATGGATCTTTGAATTCCGTGGACTATATGATAGAACATGGAATTACGTCCCAACTCTCGGCTTTGGTATGCCACAGCTTAATGGTGTATCGGAGAGGAGAAACAGAACCCTGTTGGACATGGTTCGGTCGATGATGTGTTATTCTTGTCTCCCTGATTCCTTTTTGGGTTACGTAGTGGAGACTATGGTTTACATTTTGAACACAGTCCTGTCGAAAAGTGTTTGTGAAACACCTTTCGAACTCTGGCATGATCGTAAAACAAGTTTACGTCATTTAAGAATTTGGGGATGCCCGACCCATGTGTTGGTGTCAAACCCGAAGAAGTTGGAACCCCGTTCAAAGTTGTGGCTCTTTGTAGGTTACCCAAAAGAGATTAGAGGTGGTTTCTTTTACGATCCTAAGGATAATAGGGTGCTTGTGTCGACAAACGTCACATTCCTTGAGGAAGACCACATCAAGGATCACTTACCAAGGAGTAATATTGTGTTAAATGAAATGGACAGTTCATCAGCAAAAGTTGCTGATGGTGCTAGTACGTCAACAAGTGTTGTTGATCCTAGCTCGTCTAGTCAAGTCCGTTCCCAAGAGTTGGGAATGCCTCGGCGTAGTGGGAGAGCTGTTAGACAGCCTGAACGTTACATGGGTTTAGCTAAAACCCAAGTCGTCACCCCTGATGATGACTGTGAGGATCCATTGACCTATGATCAGGCAATGCCTGACGTTGACAAAGACGAATGGATTAAAGCTATGGACCAGGAAATGGAGTCGATGTACTTCAATTCCGTCTGGGAGCTTGTGGACCAACCGGATGGGGTAAAACCTATTGGTTGCAAGTGGATCTACAAGCGTAAACGTGGTGTAGATGGGAAGGTGCAGACCTTCAAAGCTCGACTAGTGGCAAAGGGTTTTACCCAGGTGGAAGGGGTTGACTATGAGGAAACCTTTTCACCTGTTGTCATGGTAAAGTCGATTAGAATCCTTCTGGCCATTGTCGCATATTATGACTATGAGGTATGGCAGATGGATGTCAAGACCGCCTTTCTGAATGGCAACTTTGACGAGACCATTTACATAGACCAACCCAAGGGGTTCATTGCCCAAGGCCAAGAGCAAAGAGTTTGTCGGCTTAAAAGGTCTATTTATGGACTGAAAAAGCCTCGAGGTCTTGGAATATAAGGTTTGATGAGGCTATCAAATCTTATGGCTTTGATCAAAATGTTGACGAGCCTTGTGTCTACAAGAAAATCGTCGACAAAACTGTCGCATTTCCTATATTGTATGTGGATGACATCTTCTCATTGGGAATGAGGTAGGATTTATTACTGACACTAAGGAATGGTTGGCTTCGCAATTCCAAATAAAAGATTTGGGAGAGACACAGTATGTTCTAGGTATCCAGATTGTCCGGAACAAGAATAACAGAACGCTAACCATGTCTCAAGCGTCTTATATTGACAAGATGTTGTCTAGATATAAGATGCAGAACTCCAAGAAGGGCTTGCTGCCTTTCAGGCATGTGGTTCACCTGTCTAAGGATCAATGTCCTAAGACGCCTAAAGAGGTTGAGGATATGAGACGAATCCCCTATGCTTCAGCTGTAGGGAGCCTGATGTATGCCATGCTGTGTACTAGGCCTGACATTTGTTATGCAGTTGAGATTGTCGATAGGTATCAATCCAATCCAGGATTAGATCACTGGACAACCGTAAAGGAATCCTCAAGTATCTTAGGAGAATGAGGAACTACAACCTTGTGTATGAGAGTGGGGATTTGATCCTTACGGGATACACAGATTCTGCCTTTCAGACCGATAAGGATTCTAGGAAATCCACTTCGGGGCCAACCTTCATTCTGAATGGAGGAGCTGTAGTGTGGTGAAGCATCAAGCAGGGATGCATCGCTGATTGCACGATGGAAGCCGTGTATGTTGCGGCTTGTGAAGCTGCAAAGGAAGCTGTTTGGCTCAGGCAGTTCATGACGGATTTGGAAGTTGTTCCAAATATGAACTTGCAAATCACACTATTTTGTGACAACAGTGGTGCAGTAGCCAACTCGAGAGAACCTCGGAGTCATAAAAGGGGCAAGCATATAGAGCGTAAGTATCACTTGATACGGGAGATTGTGCACCGTGGAGACGTGACAGTCACGCAGATAGCTTCGGAGCACGACGTTGCTGATCCATTTACAAAGGCCCTCACGGCTATGGTGTTTGAAGGTCAACTAGAGAGTCTAGGTCTTCTAGTGCTTCCTGACTAGGGCAAGTGGGAGTATTGTAAAAGGGTATTCAATGCCCTAGTTTATTGTATTACTTTACTGTACATTTGAGAAATGTATCATGTACTCCACTAGCTTAGTCCAAGTGGGAGTTTGTTGGGATGTATGTCCTCATCTCGTGTAGTTTGTAATATTCCAAGTTGTAAATGAATAAGAGTTATTTATTTCAACATTGTGTAATAAATAAGAGTTATTTATTTAAACTTTGTGTCTCGCATTTTTCATAAACTTAATGCAATAGCTCAGCTCCAGGGTCATTGCATTATGAGAGAACTAAGAACTTGAACGGTGTGGAGTGAACCCACAGGGAGGATCACGTTCGAGTTAATGACCCGAATGGTCTACAGTATATGGATAGGGTTGGAGACCTAATCCTGGATACACTGTGGATGCGACCCGCTTTGTATTAGATACAAACGAGGTGATCTGACTCGTTCATGTGGTTGACATGCGAGTGGGGGCATCCTGTGCAATGAGATTGTACAAGACTGGCCCGTGAATTATTAGACTTACTGATGTAACACCGTTAACAGTATAGAGCTAATAATTTCGTAGATGACCATTAGTGACTCAACCTTAATCCTGAGCGTGTCACGGACTCCTATCTGCGGAGGTTTGTCCTTTGACTAGCTCGCCCAATATGCCTATCTTCTCAAGGGCAAGACCACGTGGGGAGCTGGGAACTTGACTACGCAAGAAGGAATTCACTCGTTCCCGACTTAGGGAAACTAGAGGGGTTGTTCCCTTAAGTGTTGTCTCCAAGGCTTCAACAACGGGGCCCCACTCTCTCATTGGCCTGAGAGGGTTGTTGTTTATGGTTGGACCATGCAACATAGTTGTTCATTAGAGGAGCAGTAGGACTTAAGGAGCAAGAGGTCGACACAGGGATAAAACGGTAATTTGATCCAGCTGTGATTACGAACAACCTGTGAAGGGTCGACTCATAGGTATTGGTTATATCGATGGACACAACTTGTCCTACAGTGATGAGAGTGCAGCTACGGGCTTTAGTGGAGTGTTACCGTAGCTTATGAATGTTGAATAACCGGGTCAAAGAGTTTGACAGGTTAGTCTCGGATCATTGGAGCTTGTCACGTGTAGGTCCATTAGGTCCCTCGGTTGGTTCAAATTGGACAAATTGAGGGATTACAGTTTGGTGTGAATTTGAAGTGTTCAAATTCATTATTTGGGTATTTATGTCATTTATATGAGATATAGATGACATAATATATAGTTTGATGTGAATGAGATTCATAATAAACTATAGTATATCCTAATTGTTTAATTAGTGCTAATTGGAGAAATTGAATTGAGAGAAATTAAATTGAATGTGATTCAATTTATAATTCCACATTTATGCAAATGAGATTTGTATAATAAGGTATGAGATACCTTATATTATATAATATGCAAATGTCATTCGTATATTATATGGTTGTGGTAAAATTGTGATTTGGTGGAAGTTTTAACTCCATCACACAATAGTATTTAAAGGCTTTGCAAGAAGCCTTTGGTGTGCCATTTGCCATTTTTTGGATTTTCATCCAAATAGAGCAAGACAATTCTCTCTAAAATTCTCTCATCTCTCTAAGATTTCTCCTCACCCAAAACCAAAGGGAGTCCCACTCACTCTCCCTCAACCTCCCGAGAACAACCGAGAAGACCCTTTGGAGGTGTCTCCCTGTTCGGATCGTGGTTCGTGTTCGAGGAGAACGTTGGATCAAGAGAGATCGTGACCGGAGGAGAAGAGGATTGAAGAAGTGTTCTTCAACAAGTAAGTAGTATTTTTCCTTACTGTTTTCTTCTCCTATTTGCATGTTTAGCCTAGGATCTATGAGATAGATTCAATTTTAAGACACGTTTTACACAACGGATCAACGATGTTTCACAACGTCTTCCACTGCGGGAATTCAAAATCCCTTCAATGTCAACTTACATGAATGAGTTGGATTACCTCATTTGTACTAATTACAAAGTAGGTCGCATCCATGGTGTTACCAGAATGAGGTTTCCAACCTTATTCTTATACCATAGACCATTTAGGTTATATTCTTGAACTCAACCCAAATAGTGTCGTGTACACTGATGTTCAAGATATATGTTATAACCTTGGAGCTTAGTTTATTGGATTTATAAAGCAAGACTATAATTCTATCAAAAACAAATAACCCTTTATTTAATTGATCAAAATTACACAAGTTTAGGGCATAAATTCCAACATCTCCACCTCGATCCGATCGAAGTGTTTTTATCGTTTTACCTAACAGGTTCTCAAACTCAGTCTTGTACTCCTTCAACTTTTCAAGAGTTTCAGACTTTCTATGCATTAGGTAAATATACCCATACCTCGAATAGTCATCTATGAAAGATATAAAGTATTCGTAACCACCTCGTGCCTTAACATTTATCGGACCACAGAGGTCAGAATGTATAAGCTCAAGGGGCTCTTTGGCTCTATATCCTTTTCCACTAAAAGGACGTTTGGTCATTTTGCCTTTGAGGCATGACTCACACACCGGTAAAGAGTTTTCTTCCAACTCGCTTAGAAGTCCATTCTTCACTAGTCTCTCAATTATATTGAGATTGATGTGGCCTAACCGTAGATGCCAAAGCTGGACATTTTCTTTTGGAGAAACTTTAACTCTTTTAGTTCATGTTTCTGCAGTTTTAAATAGTTCAGTGTTCAAAACGCTTTTGGCCGAATTGGGTTTCAAAACATACAAATTAGACTTAAGTGAAGCAGAACAAATCAAGTTTCCATTTCGAGAAATGAACGCTTTATTGCCACTGAAAGAAACAGAAAGATAATGCTCTAGAAGACAGAAAATAGAAACGAGGTTTCTAGTAAACCCTAAAACTATATACAAATTGTGTAACAATAAGTAATTCCTACAAAAGTAGAGCTTCACTTTATCGATCGTTGCAACATAGACTATCTCCCTGCATCCAACCCGTAGAGTCACCTCACCCTCTCGCAGTTGCTGCTAGGAATCAATTCCGTGAAAAGAAGAACAAACGTGGTTAGTGGCACCCGAATCCAATATCCAGGCAGAGTCACTACTCTCCACTAAACAAGTTCCAGTCACTAGTAAATCACATTTACCTTGATTCTACCTCTCGGCAAGGAACTTTGGACAATTTCTCTTCCAGTGGTCGTCCCGATTGTAGTGGAAACACCTTTCTTTTTCTGCAACTTCCTTGACCTTCTTGCCCTTTTGGGCGAAAGCTCGGTCAGCTTTACCCTTCTTCATTTTCTTCTTCCCTTTCGGCGAGAAGGAGCAACAGATTTAGTCCCAGAGGTCGAACCCCTTTGAGATGATCTGTAGGCAACGTTTGCCTCAGCTTCCGTTGTCCTGATCCTCATAAAGGACTGGAAGTTCTGTAGCTCGTTTAGAAGGGTGGTAATAGTGTAGCTTATCTTGTTCATAACAGCCTTGCTGCGAAACTGAAGGAAACTCTTCGGAAGAGTCTCCAAGATAAAGTTGACCTGGCTCGACTCATCGATCGAAGTCTCGTTCATCTCCACTAGATTAAAGTGGGTCATCATTTCTAGAACGTGTTCTCGGACAAACATCCCTTCTTTCATCCGGGTGTTGAAGATGTGTTTGAGCGAGTCATGTCTGACCTGAAAGGACTGTTGTCCAAACATGTCTTGCAGAGACACCATGATCTCCTTAGCGGTGATCATCAACTCGTACTTCTTTGCCAACACTTCAGATAAGCTAGCAATGATGTAGACCTTGGCCTTTTCATTGGCCCTGATCCATCGATCGTATGAATCACGAACTTAAGGTCGAGGTCGACAACTGAGGACACTCCTCAGTAAGCACGAACTTAAGGTCGTCGGTTACAAGTATCGTGTTTATATTGTTCTTCCACAGTTGAAGTTATCTCCCACAAATTTATCTGAAGCGAGTAAAGCTATTATCGAGCTAGACATTTTGCTAAAAAATCAAATATAATTTGTGTCAGTCTCGCAAAAAAACTTTTTGAAATCCAATCAAGTTTTAGCAAAATTTAATTCTATGATCCCTAGGTCATTTAAAATTTGTAATGTCATCCTAAAGGTTTAGAATTACCGCCATCGAAGGGTGGACAGAAACACTCTTCATCTAGGACGAGACTTTCTCGATCAGACCCTAATCCAAGAATAACTCTTATTCCATTAGGCGTCCAGTTACCATTTTTCGGTCGAATTCATTAACACTTAACGAATCCTGTGAGTGTCACCCTCAATCTTTAAGCTTCCAAGTATCCGTCCAAAGAATAGCCACCGAAGGGGGAACCACGAAGGAAAACCAACAAGGAAACTGTATCTCTTTCGGGAATTCACGATGTTCCGACTCCCATGATCAAGGCCCTCCGAAGGGATTGTCTGGTCTAGGCCAAACTAGCAGGCGGATCATAGGGGTCTCACGGTGTGAATCGAAAGAAGAGACCGTGAGTCCTGTTTTCACAAGTCCCGCTCCCACTCACTATAAGTACTCTTTCCGTCCACTATGATATTGATCCATACAAATACCATCCGAAGGGGGCACTCCCATTTGTGCCACGAGGCCGAGTATGGATCTCACGGTGCAGACTTTACAGAGATTTGTGGTCGAAAAATTAAATGTATCTTATACACTATATTTCCTCCCACTGAACACTTTATATTATTTGGGATTGACCTAGATAAACCGGCTAAAATTTACCTAAGTCTACCAATATAACTCTTATATTGTATTTAGTCTATGTTTATAATCACATTATTAGCTTAGGTCTTGTGAGTAAATTAATCAACTTTTAATTAACGACACTCACGATAATATAACCTAAGAATCTCCGGACCGAATTCACTCCCAGGTCGGTTTCCAAGTAGGGGTGTTCCGCAATCGTCAACTTAAATACCCCAGCCTTAGACAAAACCTTCCTTAGACAGAGTTACTTATCAATCACCATTCAAAGGTCATATTTTGATTTCCTAATTCTTATCTTATTAGAACTAGAAAACCTAAGTCTAATTATTCATGTTCTAAACACATTAAAACTAATAATTAACTTAGGTTACATGCATTTCTATGTTATAGGTTACATGCATTTCTATGTTATAGTGCTTCATCATTCATCACATGAATAAATATAGACTATAACGAAACAAATTTATCACATGAAATTAAATGCATGAGCATACTTTAATCTAAAAAATATAATACTTATATTTAAATAAATTAAAACATGCATCTAATTATATTATAACACTTATAATATAACCTATCATGCATACTATATATGACATACATTATGCACACTATCTAATTATATTATAACACTTATAATATAACCTATCATGCATACTATATATAACCTATCATGCGTGAAATGTTTAACCTAAGGTGGGATTTTAAATCTATATGACATACATTATGCACATAGAAATAATTAAATCATACATCTCATGCATAAAATAATTAAATAGAAAAAATGGATCGGTTTTGGCACTTAAGGACATTTATTTAATTAATTAACATTAATATAACTATTATATTAATATTAATTAATAAAAGAAATTAATTACATTTTACAAAAAAATAAAAAAAATAAAAAAACGCCCTTGACTGCAACTTCATCCACGCCCCACGACCTCGCGCGCACGCCTCGCGAACTGCCCACTAATGCGCACAACGTTGCAACGCTCAAAGTCATGCCAGCGTTCCCAACGCCAGCCAACGCTGTCCTGCAGCATGCCTTGCTCCCGCGATGGCAGCGTTGAGACGCCAATGACAGTGTCTCAACGCTGTCGACAGAACATCAAGCTTCTCTTACTGTTCTTCGTCGTTTCTCACCCGTTTCTGCTCTGATTTCTTCACAGCATCTCATGCCACGAACGACACGGACTTTCAGACTCGATTTACATTAAAAATTGCCAAAAACATGGGCTTTTACATTGATCATATCAACATTAATGTAAATCTAAGAAAAATGGCAAAACCGAAAACATCCATTTTGCAAAACTAGAATTCATCTGATGAATTAAAGCAGTTACCCACCTAATTTTAACAAAACAAATGCACAACAAAAAGCCAACGATTGACTCTGATACCAATTGAAGGGAATGAGAATCCCCGCGCAGCGGAAGACGATCGAATCGTCGTGGTATCGTTGTGCAATTTGATTTCTCAAAATTAAACTATCTAATAGTATAAGGTTAAACATGCTAAAATAGAAGGAAAACAACAAGTTAGAACCACTTACTTGTTGAGGGCCGACTTCAAGTTTCCTTCCTCCGATCACGAACCCTTCGTGTTCTTCTTAACGATCTCGATCTCCTCGAAAAATCACAACGAACGGACACCTCCACTCGATTACTCGGTTGTTCTACGTAAGGTAGAAGGAGAATGGTGGGATTCTTCTTTTGGTGTAGGGAGGAGAGTTTGAGAGAGAGATGTGTTTGAGAGAGAATTCTATTTGCTTTTGGAGAGAAAATCCAAAAATGAGCAAATGCTTAATGAACCCTTCTTGCAAAGGGGTTTATATAATAGTCATAGGTGGAGTTGAAATCTCCACCTATTTATCATTTTACCACAACTATACGTTATGCAAATCATATTTGCATAACCACACATAATAAGATATCTCATATCTCATTTTACAAATCACATTTGTATTATTGTGGATTTATGAATTGAATCACATCCAATTTAATTTCTCTCAATTTAATTTCTCCAAATTAACCCTGATTCAACAATTAGGCTAACCTATAGTTTATTATGAATCTCATTCACATTAAACTACATAATATATTATTCATATCTCATATAAATGACATGATTACCCTTTAGTGAACTTGAACACTTCAAATTCACACAAAAAATGTAAACCTTCTATTATTCCAGTTTGAGCCAACCGAGAGACCTTATGGACCTATAGTGACGAGCTCCAATGATCCGAGATTAAATTGTCGAACTCTTTGACCCGGTTAATCAACATTCATTAACTACGGTAACACTCCACTAAAGCCCGTAGTTGCACTCTCGTCAGTGTAAGACAAGATGTGTCCTGATATAACCAACGCCCATGAGTCGACCCTTCACAGGTTGTTCGTCGGCATTGTTGGGTCAAATTACTGTTTTACCCTTGTGTCTACTTCTTGCTCCTTAAGTCCCTACTGCTCCTCTAATGAATAACAATGTTGTAATGGTCCAACCATACACAACACCCCTCTCGTGCCAGTGAGAGGATGGGTGCCCATTGTCTAAGCCATGAAGAAAACACTTAAGGGAACAACCCGTCAAGTTTCCCTAAAGGAGAGAACGAGTGAATTCCATCTCACGTAGTTAAGTTCCCAGCTCCCTACTTTATCCTATCCCTGAGAAGATAGGCATATTGGGCGAGTAACTGTGACCACCCTCACCGGTAGTAGTCAAAGGACAGACCCCCACAGACAGGAGTTCGTAACACGCTCAGAATTTAGGTCGAGTCACTAATGGTCATCTACGAAGATTAGGGTCCATACTGTTAACGATGTTACATCAGTAGGTCTAATAATTCACGGTTCGCTCTAGTACAATTTCATTGCACAGGATACCCCTACTCACATGTCAACGACATGAACGAGTCAGATCACCTCATTTGTATCTTAATACAAAGCGGGTCACATCCATAGCGTATCCAGGATTAGGTCTCCAACCCTATCCATATACTGTAGACCGTTCGGGTCATTAACTCGAACGTGATCCTCTCTGTGTGTTCACTACACACCGTTCAAGTTCTAGTTCTCTCATATATTCAATGACCCTGGAGCTTAGTTTATTGGACAAAGTTTGTAAAATTTGCGAGACACAAAATGATGAAATAAATAACTTTTTTTTAATTTCAAATGTTAAATTTACAAATAAATCGAGATTAGGACATACATCCCAACAACTCCCAGGTCGATTCCCAGGTAGGGGTGTTCTGCAAAGCGTCGACTTAAATACCCACAGCCTTAGACAGAACCTTTCTTAGACAGAGTTACTATTAGTCACCATTCATAAGTCATAATGCATTTCCTAATTCTAATCTTATTAGAACTAGAAAACCTAAGTCTAATTATTCAAGTTCTAAACCATTTAAAACTAATAATCAACTTAGGTTACATGCATTTCTATATTATAATGTTTGATCATTCATCACATGAATAATATATAATATACATACATCACATGTATAAATGCATGTCAATGCTTTTAATCTAAGAAATATAACTCTTATATTAATTAAATTAACACACATGCACTATATTATAACTCTAATAATATGATCCTATCATGCATACTATATATTATAACTCTTATAATATAAAATGATGCATGAAATGTTTAACCTAATGTTGAATTTTATTCTATATGACATACATTATGCACATAGAATAAATATACAACACTTGCATAAAATTAAATAGCAATATTGGGTCGGTTTTGGCACCCTAGGGACAATAATTTAATTAATTAACATTAATATATGATTTATATTAGTATTAATTAATATAAATTAATTAAATTTTATTTACAAAATGAAAATTAAATTAAAACTAATAAAATACGGTTGCAGGCCACGAACTGCCGCCTCCACTATCCCATCTCGCCACAACCACACGAAATCCTCGCGCAATTGCTCCACTACGTTACGACGTTACATTGTCGTGGCCAACGTTGCAACGCTGCAGCGCCCAGCGTGATGCCAACGTTCCCAACGCCTGCAATGCTGTCCTGCAGCGCGCCTTGCTCCCGCACGGATGCCGTTGTGACGCCGAAGAACAGTGTCTCGACACCATCGTCTTTCCAGCAAAACAACTTGCTGGAATTTCACGATTTCACTCGTTTCCGCTCCGTTTCTTCACAGCATCTCATGCCACGAACGATACGGACTTAGAGACTCGATTTACTTTCTAAATTGCCCAAAAACAATAGGCCTTTAAATTGATCGAATCAAGAGAAAAATAAATCTATCTAAGTGCCAAAATTGAAAACATCCACATGCAAACCATTAACATTCATCTCATGAAAAATCAATGTTACCCACCTTATTGTAACTCTTATTTATTTTCAACAATGAGTATTACAAACTACATGAGATTAGGGCATACACCCCAACAGATCTAAGTTTCTCGGAGAATAGGAGGTTATCCAAGTGGTAGTGTCTTGTTGAAGAACAGGGGAGAAGAAAAGTTGTTGTTGTGCATTTTTTGGAGAAGCAAGGAGTTGCTAAATTTGATACTACAAAGGTAATGTTTTCAATTTCCTTTTAGATTAATTCATGCACCACATGCTTTTACATGTTAATCCATGCCTATTTAGATTAGAATTGTTTATTCTGTATGAATTGTCAATGTACTGTTTTTGTAGTAAACAAAAACAAACAAGTAAACCGATCTTTAAATCATGTTTTTCTGCTGCTCATGGGGATTCGATTCCCTTCAGATGGATGTCAAGAAGACCTTTCAGAATGGCAATCTTGACGATACCATCTACATGGACCAGCCCAAGGGGTTCATTACTCAAGGCCAAGAGCAAAACGTTTGTCGGCTTCAAAGGTCTATTTATGGACTGAAAGAAGCCTCGAGGTCTTTGAATATAAGGTTTGATGAGGCTATCAAAGCTTATGGCTTTAATCTGAATGTTGATGAGCCTTGTGTTTACAAGAAAATCATCAACAACATTGTCGCATTTCTGATATTATATGTGGATGATATCCTGCTCATTGGGAATGACGTAGGATTTCTTACTAACACTAAGGAATGGTTGGCTTCGCAATTCCAAATGAAAGATTTGGGAGAGGCCAATTATGTTCTAGGTATCCAAATAGTCCAGAATCAGAAGAACATAATGCTAGTCATGTCTCAAGCATCTTACATTGACAAGATTTTGTCACGGTATAAGATGTAGAACTCCAAGAAGGGCTTACTGCCTTTTAGGCATGGGGGCCACCTTTCGAAGGATCAATGTCCTAAGACGCCTCAAGAGGTTAAGGATATGAGACGGATCCCTTATGCTTCAGTTGTAGGGATCCTAATGTATGCCATAATGTGTACTAGGCCCTATATCTGTTATGCAATTGAGATTGTCCTTAGGTATCAATCAAATTCAGGATTGGATCACTGGACAACCGTTAAGGGAATCCTCAAGTATCTTAGGAGAACGAGGGACTACAACCTTGTGTATGGAAGTGGGGATTTGATCCTTACGGGATACAAAGAGTCTAACTTTCAGACCAATAAGGATTCCACGAAATTCACATCGGGGTCAGCGTTCATTCTGAATGGAGGAGATGTAGTGTGGTCAAGCATCAAGCAAAGATGCATCGCTGATTCCACGATGGAGGCCGAGTATGTTGCAGCTTGTGAAGCTACAAAGGAAGTTGTTTGGCTTAGGACGTTCATGTTGGATTTGGAAGTTGTTCCAAATATGAACTTACCAGTGACCCTTTTTTGTGACAACAGTGGTGTAGTAGCCAACTCGAGAGAACCTCAGAGTCATAAGAGGGGCAAGCATATTGAACGTAAGTATCACCTGATACGGGAGATTGTGCACCACGGAGACGTGACGGTCACGCAGATAGCGTCAGAGCACAACGTTGGTGATTCATTTACAAAGACCCTCACGGCTAAGGTGTTTGAGGGTCACCTAGAGAGTCTAGGTCTTCGAGTGCTTCCTGACTAGGGCAAGTGGGAGTATTGTATAGGGGTATTTAATGCCCTTGTTTATTGTATTGCCCTAGTTTATTGTATTACTTTATGTATTACTGTACATTTGAGAAATGTATTATGTACTCCCCTAGCTTGGTTCAAGTGGGAGTTTGTTGGGGTGTATGCCCTAATCTCGTGTAGTTTGTAATATTCATTGTTGTAAATAAATATGAGTTATTTATTCGAACTTTGTGTCTCGCATATTGTATAAACTTAATCCATTAAACTAAGCTCCAAGGTCATTGTATTATGAGAGAACTAAAACTTGAACGGTGTGTAGTGGACACACGGGGAGGATCACGTTCGAGTTAATGACCCGAACGGTCTACAGTATACGAATATGGTTGGAAACCTAATCCTGGTTACACTATTGATGTGGCCCGCTTTGTATTACATACAAACGAGGTGATCCAGCTCGTTCATGTGGTTTACATGTGAGTTGGGTTTAGGGTTTACATGTGAGCTGGATCACATCTAAGCTCCAATGGTTTTCATGTGGTTTACATGTGGTTTACTGTAGGTCCATTAGATCATGTGGTTTACATGTGGTTTACATGTGGTTAATCTCAGGTCATTGGAACTCGTCATCTGTAGGTCCATTAGGTCCCTCAGTTGGCTAAAATTGGACAAATTGAGGGTTTACAATTTGGTGTGAATTTGAAGTGTTCAAATTCATTATTTGGGTATTTATGTCATTTATATGTGATATAGATGACATAATATATAGTTTGATGTGAATGAGATTCATAATAAACTATAGAATAACCTAATTGATTAATTAATGCTAATTGGAGAAATTGAATTGAGAGAAATTAAATTGAATGTGATTCAATTTAAAATTCCACAATTATGCAAATGAGATCTGTATAATAAGGTATGAGACACCTTATAATATGGGATAAGCAAATATGATTTGTATATCATATAGTTGTGGTAAAATTGTGATTTGGTGGAGGTTTTAACTCTACCACACACTAGTATTTAAAGGCTTTGCAAGAAGCCTTTGGTGTGCCATTTGCCATTTTTAATATATGTTGGTTTTGTTTGATTTTAAAAAGAAAAGAAAGAAAGAGATAAAGGAAAGAAATAAAAAAGAAAAAGAAAAGAAAAAGCAAAAGGGAAAAGGACAAAAAATGCCTCCACCACCGTTTGGATTTTTTTTTAAAACCATTTTAAGTTCTTTTCAAACTCATTTTGTTTTCTTTTTCAACCAAGAGAAGGAGGGCCTCGAGGTAGAAGGAGAAGGGAAGAAGAAGAGAGGGAACTTTCTAGTTTTAAGCTTGAGGAAGAAAGAAGAAGGATTACTAAAAGTTTCCATGGCAGCAAGGTGATCAACTCATTCCTATTATGGTTTTCTGATCATTTCGACCTCAACAAGAAGAGGTAAGAGTTGACGTTTGGTTTCTTGAAAGTTAATTCATTTTTAAACAAAGTTCGTGAAGGAATCTCGAGCCAATTCTGATCTTAAGTTACTATTTTGTTAAGAGGAAGGCAGAAGACAGAATTTGCTGTCAAATCCGAGAAGCCTCTGGTGTTTTTATTGTCCTGATCTATAGTGTTGGAATCAGAAGCTCTAATAGGTATGGTTGGAAATATTAATCAATTTCCTACAACGTTTGTGAAGAAATCGTGAGTAGAAAACGACTGGAAGATGTTTTACATTTCAGGTTAATTTTGTTGTGCAGCTTGAAATCGAATTTGGAAACAACAACAGGTTGTTCTTAGGGAAGTAGCTCGAACAAATCCATTGGGAATTTCAATTTCATTTCTTCATATGAGTTTTAGAGGATTCAAAAAGGAAGAGTTTGGTATAAATTACACCATATTTAGCTAAGTAATGAAGAAGTTATGATTGTCTGAAATATGGGCATGAAATCTGTAAAGGCTGGAAAATTAAATGGTGTATTCTTTTGTAATTTCAAGGTTTAAAAACCATGAGCTCGAGGTTCTAAAACATGGTTTTGGTTTGTTTGACAGGCCAAGAAGAAATAGGTCGAGTGTGGCCAATGTTCTAGTTCTAACACTGTTAGTGACAAAACGAATTTTCAAAATGATCGTTATATTTGAATTATGGTTTAAGAAATACAAGTTTTGCTAGAATGAAAGGGTTTCAATGTTTATTGTTTTCTTTTGAACACATGTTTATGAGTATTCATATTCTTTAAGAAATGATTTGAAGTGCTCGTTGTGAGCCTAAATGTCTTGATGAAATTTATACGTGAGCATATGTTCTTGATTGTCGAAATTTATGAAAATATTATGATTTCGAGCAAGTATGTACTAGCAAGTATGATTTAAAGATTTCCAGTTTTTATGAATAAGCTGAGTAAGCTTGAGTTTTACGAAAGAAAAGATAAGCAGGCATGTTCAAATGTTTTTATGTGTTTTTCTGAGTCTTGAATGAGTAAAGGACTGAGACATTGAGCCCGAGGCTATATAGTACCGTGTGCACACAGGTCATTTTCTGTTGTCGACGTTGAGTGTACTCTGTGACAACAATGCTGTCGTGAGTGCTGGGCAGGCCCCACTACGACAAAGACGATGGGAGTGTTGGGCGGGCCCCAGTACATCGTAGAGTAAACATTTGTTGTACTGGGTGTGTCCTACAACGTAGATTGTCATACATATTTAAATGTTTAGTAGTATCGATATGCCTTGCTAGATTTTAATGACGTATTTGCTGGATTCCTATAAAGTTATTATGATTACACATGTATTTCTAACGCTTAATTACAGATGCATATGCTCGTAGGTTTCCAGGTGATATGATTTATGAGTTATTAGATCTTTAACTCAGTCACTCACTAAGCTTCATAGCTCATTCTTTCAGTGTTTTCAAACTTTTCAGGTAGAGATCGAGCTCCCAGTGCCTGATAACCTGCCATAGTCTGCTGGAAGCTCCAAGAGTTTTACATTTTGTACGTGGGTAGAGTTGTACAAGAAGTCTATATATATTGTAGAAGGACTATGAAGTTATGTTTATGTGTACATTCTAGGTTGTGGCTGTGTAAACCATGGTTGGGTATGTTTTTGGTTGTGATGTTCATATCCGTTTCAGTTTTCCAGAGAGTCTTAAGCAGGGTCACTCCTTATGTAGGTTACGTAATTTTTAATATTCCGCTGTGTTATGTTTAAAGTGTTGCTTATACAAGTATAACATGCTTATCCGGTAAAACAGGGTCAACAGGTATCGTTAGAGAGGTGAACGATGTATGTTGGTTTCACGCTATCTGTTGGGCTAAGTTAGCAGGTAGTTTGGGAGGGGGTGTGACAACATGGTATCATAGCAGTTAGCTCCATGGGGAATAAGACATAGCAAGTTAGCTCTAGAAGAAACTAAAAGTAAATAGAAAGTTATTGAGTTACTTCAATAGAACTAGCAGAGCATGGTCCAAGTAAGGATAAGAGTAAGTCCAGTTAGGACTAGAATGTGAACACAAGTCTAGAATTGTGCATTTGAGTTAAGTATTCATTACATGTCTAGTATGTTGATATGTTATAGAAGTCATGCCACCACGTACTAGCAGACGATGCAGGCAGGATCAGGACGGGACGCAGGATCCTACCCAAGCCCAATCTTAGTGGGGGATCTAGTGCCCCGAGAGTCCAGATAGGGGCCAGAATTAAGAAACATGCTAATTCCTCACAGGAGGTAGGTAAGTCATAGAGAGCAGGGCTAAGTGATCCAGACAAGACATATAGAATAAATCACCAAAAAGAATTAGGAGCCACAGTGTTTGAGGGTTCCAAAGATCCAACTGACGCCAAGGTTTGGCTGAATATGCTTGAGAAATGTTTTGGTGTGATGAGTTTTCTTGAGAAGCGGAAAGTCAAGTTGGCCACATTCTTGTTGCTGAAAGAGGCAGAAGGATGATGGAAACCAATATTAGCCAGGTGTAGTGATGCACGTACTTTAGACTGGAAAACGTTCAGAAGCATATTTGAAGATAAGTATTACCCTAACACGTACCACGAGGTAAAGAATGATGAAATTTTAGAATTGAAGCAAGGGTCACTTTCAGTGGCTGAGTACGAGAGAAGGTATACTGAACTGTCATGGTATGCTGATGTGATTGTGGCATCTGAGAGTGACAGGTGTCGAAGATTTGGAAGAGGATTACGTCCTGAGATACGTAGCCAATTACAGCTATTTCTAAGTGGACTGACTTTTCTCAGCTAATAGAGACTGCCCTACGTGTTGAGTAGACTATAGTAAAGGAGAAGTCAGTAGTAAAGCCTAGTTGTGGGGTTTCGACAACAAGCAGTTTCTAAGGTCGTGAACAGAGGAGGTTCACACCTAGAGTAAATGTTTCAAGTCGTTAGGACTTAAAGAATCATCGAGGACACTGTCTTGTTGATGTGTGTTACCAGTGCGGACAGATAGGACATGTCAAGAGGGATTGTCCACAGGTGAGAGCAGCCGCACAGAAGGATCAGGGAGTTGGGTCCCAGACAGTTGAGCAGCCGAGAGTTCCAGTAGCTACAAAAGAGGGCACCGGCGATGCTAGACAGAAGGGAGTTGTAGGGAGACCTAGGGTCTACACCATGACTTAGCAAGAAGCGGAGGATGCATCAGATGTGATTACTGGTACGATTTCTATTTGTAATGTACCTGCACGTGTTTTGATAGATCCAAGTGGTACGCATTCCTTTATTTCTAGTATATTCCCTACTAAGCTGAATAGAAAGCTATAGCCTTTATTCGAGAGGTTAGTTATATACACTCCAGTTGGTGATGCTTTATTAGTCAATTCAGTGTTACGAGATTGTGAGGTCATAGTAGAAGGTCTCAATATGTTAGTGGATTTTCTTCCACTAGAGTTGCAAGTGTTGGATGCAATCTTAAGGATGGATTTCTTATTTACTCATTATGTTTCCAGAGATTGCCATATAAAGGAAGTTGTTTTCAGGAAACCAGGATTAGCTGAAGTGGTTTTCTGGGGTGAAAGAAAGATTATCCCTACGAGTTTGATTTCAGCATTAAAAGCTGAAAAGTTGTTGAGGAAAGGTTGCACGACGTTTCTTGCACATGTAGTAGAGGTGCAGGAAGAAAAGCTAAAACCAGAAAATGTTCTTGTTCTGAATGAATTTCTTGATGTTTTTCCAGCAGATCTGTTAGGATTTCCACCTGATAGGGAAGTTGAGTTCACTATTGAACTGTTACCAGGAATAGCACCTATTTCGCAAGCGCCGTATAGAATGGCTCCAAGTGAACTCAGGGAGCTGAAGATGCAGTTACAAGAACTAGTTGATAAGGGATACATCAGACCCAGTGTATCGTCTTGGAGAGCTCCAATGTTATTTCTGAAGAAGGAAGATGGTACCCGTAGATTATGCATTGATTATAGACAGTTAAACAAAGTCACAATACGTAACAAGTATCCTTTACCCCGAATAGATGAATTGTTTGACCAGAGAGCATCAGTGTTTTCTATGATTGATTTAAGATCAGGATACCATAAGTTCAAGGTAAGGGAAACAGATATTCCTTAGACAACATTCAGAATGAGGTACAAACATTATGAGTTTATAGTAATGTCATTCGGTTTAACAAATGCACTAGCACTTTTCATTGACCTCATGGATAGGTTTTTCCACCAGTATTTGGATCAGTTTGTGATAGTATTTATTGATGATATACTAGTGTATTCGGTTGACAGGAAAACTCATTAGGAACATCTGAGGATTTCTCACGATTAGCATTACCCTTAACAACTTTAACAAGGAAGAATGCTAAATTTGAATGGTCAGATAAGTGTGAACAGAGTTTTCAGGAGCTAAAAATGAGATTAGTTACAACACTTATTCTAACACTTCCTGTAACGGGAAAAGAGTATGTGATTTACTGTGATGCTTCGAGGCAAGGAGTAGGGTGTGTGCTCATGCAAGAGGGAAAAGTGATAGCCTATGTATCAAGGCAATTGAAAAAGCACGAATGTAATTACCCTACCCATTATCTTGAGCTAGCAGCAGTTGTTTTAGCATTGAAGATTTGGAGGCATTATTTATTTGGCAAGAGGTGTCACATTTTTACAGATCATAAGAATTTGAAGTATATCTTTGATCAGAGGTAGTTGAATATGAGACAGAGAAAATGGTTAGAACAGATTAAAGAGTATGATTGTACAATAGAATACCATCCAGATAAGGCGAATGTAGTAGCAGATGCATTAAGCAGGAAGTCGAGACTTCCTAGGGACGCGTTGCGTGGTATTCAAGCAACTTTTTTTTTTTTTAAGTACTCTAAAGGATTCTAAGGCAGTTGTGACTGCAGAGAATTCAGGGGGTCTTTTAGCTCAATTCCAGATCAAGTCTTCACTCGTAACAGAGTTTGTGAGAAGACAACAAGAGAATAGTAACATGCAGAAAATGTTTGGAATGTCCAAACAGGGCCCAGAGGCATAATTTATAATGAGAACAGACGAAACCATAGTTAAGCAGAGAAAACTATGTGTCCCGAGTATGAGTGAGCTTAAAGATACTATTCTAGAGGAAGCTCAGAATTCAGCTTACGCTATGCATCCAGGAAGCACCAAGATGTTTAAAACTGTGAAGGGGACTTATTGGTGATCTGGGATGAAGCGGGAGATAGCTGACTATGTTGATAGATGTTTGATCGGCCAACTTGTTAAACCAGATAGACAGAACCAAGAAGGACTCCTTAACCCATTGTCAGTGTCGAAATTGAAATGGGAGCATATCACTATGGATTTTCTGTTTAGATTACCACGTACTTCAAGGAGACATAACGGTATTTGGTAATGGTGGATAGACTCACTAAGACAACACGATTTATACCAATTAAATCAACGTCTACACTTGCACAACTTGCTAAGCTATACGTCGATAGGATTGTGAGTCAATACGGAGTGCCAGTGTCCATAGTTTAAGATAGGGACCCGAGGTTTACTTATAAGTTTCGACCTAGCTTACAGAAAGCTATGGGGACAAAACTGAATTTTAGTACAACATTCAATCCTCAGACAGATGGTGAGTCAGAGAGGACCATCAAGACCTTAGAGGACATGTTGAGAGCATGTCTCCTTCAATGTAAGGGAAGTTGGGATACACACCTATCACTTATGGAATTTGCTTACAATAACAACTAGCAGTCTAGTATTTGCGTGGCACCACTTGAGGCTCTATATGGAAGACCGCGTAGAACGCCTATATGTTGGAACGAGGTAGGAGAGCGAAAGCTAATTGGTCCTGAGTTAGTACAAGTTACTACGGACAATATTAAGGTAATCAGGGAGAATTTGAAGGTAGCACAAGATCGTCAAAAGAGTTATGCAGATAAGCAACGAAAGGACTTAGAATTCCAGGTCGAAGATCAAGTTTTCTTGAAGTTATCTCCGTGGAGAGGTGTCCTTCTCTTTGGAAAGAAAGGTAAGCTGAGTCCTAGGTATATTGGTCCTTATAAGATAGTGGAACGAGTTGAGCCAACAACCTACAGACTTAAGATGCCAGCAGAACTATCTCGAGTACATGATGCTTTTCATGTGTCCATGTTAAGGAAGTATATTCCAGATCCAACACATGTGTTGCAAGCATAACCAGTTGAACTGAAAGAAGACATGAGTTACGTATACGATGCAGTTCAAATCCTCGACAGGAAAGAACAAGTTTTGAGAAACAAGACGATCTCACTCGTGAAGATTCATTGGAGACATCACGGAGTGGAGGAGGCAACCTCGGAGTTAGAGGACCAAATGAGGAGGAAGTACCCGATGATTTTCACTTAAGAACTACTCAATTTCGAGGACGAAATTTCTTAAGGGGAGGTAAGTTGTAAACCCGAGATCTCTCTTTGAAATTTCCTTATTAAAAAAATAAAAGAAAAGAAAAGAAAAGAGAAGGTTTAATATATGTTGGTTTTCTTTGGTTTTAAAAAGAAAAGAAAGAAACAGATAAAGGAAATAAATAAAAAACAAAAAGAAAAGAAAAAACAAAAGGGAAAAGGACAAAAAATGCCTCCACCACCGTTCGGATTTTTTTTTAAAACCATTTTAAGTTATTTTCAAACTCATTTCGTTTTCTTTTTCAACCAAGAGAAGGAGGGCTTCGAGGGAGAAGGAGAAAGGAAGAAGAAGAGAGGGAACTTTCTGGTTTTAAGCTTGAGGAAGAAAGGAGAAGAATTACTAAAAGTTTCCATGGCAGCAAGGTGATCAACTCAGCCTTATTCTTGTTTTCTAATCATTTCGAGCTCAACAAGAAGAGGTAAGAGTTTAGGTTTGGTTTCTTGAAATTTAATTCATTTTTGAACAAATTTTGTGAAGGATGCTCGAGCCAATTCGGACCTTAAGTTACTGTTTTGTGAAGCGGAAGGCAGAAGACAGAATTTGCTGTCAAATCCGAGAAGCCTCTGGTGTTTTGGTTGTCCTGATCTGTAGAGCTGGCATCAGAAACTCTAGTAGGTATGATTGGAAATCTTATTGCATTACCGACAACTTTTGTGAAGAAATTGTGAGTAGAAAACGACTGGAAGATGTTTTAAATTTCAGGTTAATTTTGTTGTCCAACAGGAAATCAAATCTGGAAACAACAGCAGGTTGTTTTTAGGGAAGCAGCTTTCGAGGTATTTTCGAGCGAATTCATTGCGAATTTCAATTTCATTTCTTCTTATGAGTTTTAGAGGATCCAAAAAGGAAGAATTTGGTATAAATTACACCCTGTTTAGCTAAGTAATGAAGAAGTTATGATTGTCTGAAATCTGGGCATGAAATCTGTAAAGGCTGAAAAATTAAATGGTGTATTCTTTTGTAATTTCAAGGTTTAAAAACCATGAGCTCGAGGTTCTAAAAAATGGTTTTGGTTTGTTTGACAGGCCTAGAAGAAATAGGTCGAGTGTACGGGCCAAGGTTCTAGTTCTAACACTGTGATCTACAAAACAAACTTTCAAAATGATCGTTATATTTGAATTCTGCATTAAGAAATACAAGTTTTGCTAAAATGAAATGATTTCAATGTTTATTGTTTTCCTTTGAACACATGTTTATGAGTATTCATATTCTTTAAGAAATGATTTCAAGTGCTCATTGTGAGCCTAAATGTCTTGATGAAATTTATACATGAGCATATGTTCTTGATTGTCGAAATTTATGAAAATATTATGATTTCGAGCAAGTATGTACTAGCAAGTATGCTTTAAAGATTTCCATTTTTTATGACCAAGCTGAGTAAGCTTGAGTTTTAAGAAAGAAAGGATAAGCATGAATGTTCAAATGTTTTTATGTGTTTTTCTGAGTCTTGAATGAGTAAATGACTGAGACATTGAGCCCGAGGCTATATAGTACCGTGTGCACACAAGTCATTTTCTGTTGTCGACGCTGAGTGTACTCCGTGACAACAATGCTGTCGTGAGTGTTGGGTGGCCCCCACTACGACAAAGACGATGGGAGTGTTGGGCGAGCCCCACTACATCGTAGAGTAAACGTTGGTTGTACTGGGTGTGTCCTACACAACGTAGATTGTCATACATTTTTAAATGTTTAGTAGTATCGATATGCCTTGCGAGATTTTAATGACGTATTTGCTGGATTCCTAACAAGTTATTATGATTACACGTGTATTTCTAACGCTTAATTACAGATGCATATGCTCATAGGTTTCCAGGTGATATGATTTATAAGTTATTAGATCTTTAACTCAGTCACTCACTAAGCTTCATAGCTCATTCTTTCAGTGTTTTCAAACTTTTCAGGTACAGATCGAGCTCCCGGTGCATGATAACCTGCCATAGTCTGCTGGAAGCTCCAAGAGTTTTACATTTTGTACGTGGGTAGAGTTGTATAGGAAGTCTATATGTATTGTAGAAGGACTATGAAGTTATGTTTATTTGTACATTCTAGGTGGTGGCTGTGTAAACCATGGTTGGGTATGTTTTTGGTTGTGATATTCATATCCGTTTCAGTTTTCCCGAGAGTCTTAAGTAGGGTTACTCCTTATGTAGGTTACGTAATTGTTAATATTCCGCTGTGTTATGTTTAATGTGTTTCTTATACAAGTATAGTATGCTTATCAGGTAAAAAAGGGTCAACAGGTATCGTTAGAGAGGTGAACGATGTCTGTTGGCTTCACGTCGTCTGCCGAGCTAAGTTAGCAGGTAGTTTAGGAGGGGGTATGACATGATCTCAGTATCAAATCTTATATTCCAAGATCTGGATGCTTGTTTCAACCAATAAATGGATCGATTGAGCTTGCAAACTTTTTGCTCCTAACCTTGGGTTATGAACCCTTCGGGCTGAGACATATAGATGCTCTCGTGAAGATTACCATTCAAAAAGGCAGTCTTGATGTCCATTTGCCAAATTTCATAATCATAAAACGCGACTATGGACAAGAGTATCCTTATAGACTTCAACATAGCAACAGGGGAAAAAGTTTCTTCATAATCAACTCCTTCCCTTTGAGTAAAATCCTTTGCTACAAGTCTAACCTTAAAGGTCTATACCTTTCCGACTGCATCTCTCATTCTCTTATAGATCTATTTACACCCTATGGGTCTAACCCCTTCAGGTTGGTCTACAAGTTTCATACTGAATTGAAGTCCATTGACTCTATTTCAAGGTCCATGGCTTTGATCCATTGGTTCTTGTCTACGTCATTCATTGCCTGTTTATAAGTGATTCGATCTTCTACGCCGTCATCAGGTATGACGACTTGAGTTTCAGCTAAACCCAAGTAGCGGTCAGGTTGGGAAACAACCCTCCCACTGCGTCGAGGCATTCCCAACAATTGAGAACGACGAGACTGACTTGAGGTGGTGGCTCCTCCATCAACTCTTGATGAAGGTCTAGCTTGATCAACAACTCTTGTTGGTTCATGTGTAGCTTCATTTAGCACAAATTTACTACGCGGTTTATGGATTCTCATGTGATCTTCCTCCAACAAAGTGGCGTTTGTCGATACAATCACCTTGTTTTCTTGTGGGTCGTAGTAAAGACCAGCTCTCGTTTCTTTGGGATAGCAACCAAATTGGCACAATCTTGAACGAGGTTTCAATTTCTTTGGATTTGTCACTAGCACGTGTGCCTGACAACCCCAAATCCTGAAGTGTTGTAAACTAGGTTTATGCCCCTTCCATAACTCAAAAGGTGTTTCTGAGACAATCTTTGATGGAACAGTGTTCAAGATTTGAACTACAGTCTTTACTGCGTATCCCTATTACGAGGCAGGCAATTGAGCATAGCTCATCATAGAACGAACCATGTCCAACAAGGTTCTATTTCTCCTTTCTGACACACCGTTTTGCTGTGGTGTATTAGGTGCTGAGAGTTAAGATTTAATTCCATGTTCTATCATATAGTCTTGGAATCCAAATCCATATACTCTCCACCTCCATTGCATCGAAGTGTTTTAATGGTTTTCCCTAATGCATTCTCTACTTCAGCCTTATACGTTTTGAACTTTTCAAGAGCCTCAGACTTGTGATGCATTAGATATAGATAATCATACCTCAAATAATCATCTATGAAATAGATGAAATATTTGTACCCTCCTCGAGCTTTAACATTCACCGGACCACAAAGATCCGAATGTACTAGTTCTAAGGGCTCTATGGCTCTGTAACCTTTTCCAGTAAAAGGTCACTTGGTCATTTTACCTTCCAAGCAAGATTCGCAAGGAGGTAAAAAATCATCTTTTAACTTATTTAAAAGTCCATTCGTAGAAAGTCTCTCAATCCGGTTGAGATTAATATGACCAAGTCTAAGATGTCATAGATAGGTATTATTATTTGAAGAAATTCTTTGCCTTTTACTTTGAGTATTCGCATTTTTAAACATCTCATGATTTAAAATTGCTTTATTCTAATTCGGTTTAAGTACATACAAGCAGTTTTTCAATTTAGCAGAACAAATATTGACACATTCTTTTAAAATGAACTCTTCATTCAAAGAAAAGGAAATACAATAACCAAGTTCTATTAAACAAGAGATAGAAATTAAGTTCCTCTTAATTCTAGGAACTATATATAGATTTTTTAATAAAATAAATCTATCTCCGAAAAACAGATTGGCATCTCCCACTGCACGAGCTAAGACGACGTCTCTCATTCCGACCCTGAGCGTCATCTCACCCTCTTCGAGCTCCTTGAAGGAACTAATTTCCTTAAAAGAAGAGCAAACATGGTTAGTGGCTCCTGAATCAAGTATCCAGGTAAAATCATCATTTTTCACTAAACAAGTTTCAAGAATAAGTAAATCTAATTTAACTTCCTTCTCTTTGAGCTCAACAAGGTATTTTGGGCAGTTTCGCTTCCAGTGCCCATCCATGTTGCAGTGAAAACATTTTTTTTAGTCTGCAACCTTGGCATTTCCCTTGCCTTTATCAGCAGCAGGTGCCTTCCCTTTCCTTCTTACCTTCTTCTTTTGGGTCTTCTTAAGCGTAGAAGATGAACTACAGGACTTAGTCCAAGATGATGAACCCTTCTGGAACCTTCTGGAATGGGCAAACAGTGCCTCTCCATCAGCCTGTCCCTTATTCTTCATAAGAGACTGGAAAGTTTGTAGTTCATTAAGGAGAGTAGTCAAGTTATACTCTTTTTTGTTCATATCTGCATTGCTACGGAATGGCAGGAAACTCTTCGGAAGAGATTCCAGGATGAAGAATACCTGACTTTGTTCATCTAAGACCGCTCCGTTCATTTCGACCACGTTGAAGTGAACTATAAGATCGATAACATGTTCTCTCACTGAAGTTTCCTCCTTCATGCGCGCGATATAAACGTACTTGAGGGATTCGTGCTGAATTTGTTCAGACGGTTGTCCAGACAAATTCTGCAGATAACCCATGATCTCACGAGCTGAGACCATACCCTCATATTTCTTGGCTAAAACATCAGATATCCCAGCCAGGATATAGGCCTTGGCCTTTTCATTAGCCTTGGCCCAGCCATCAAACACATCCTTAACTGATTGAGGTGCGTCTTGAGCAGGGATCTGAGGACATTCCTCAATTAGTACGAACCGAAGGTCGTCAACAACAAGAATCGCATCTAGGTTGGACTTCCACGTAGTAACGTTTTTACCGGTTAAACGTTCCTTTTTGAGTAAGGCTATATATGAGGATGACATGCTGAAAATCCAAAATAGTTCTAATTAGTTATGCCTTTTAACCCATTACAAAACCAATCAAATTTAGCAAAATTATTAAAAAAAATCCTAGTGTTTAAACTAAACCCAATGTTTAAATTAAACCTTTAATTTTGAAACGATATTCCAAGGGTTTAAAACAAAAGCCTCCGTCAGGCGGTCAGTCATTCCTCCCCTGAATTGAGACTCTCTCAGCCAATTCTCACTGCCAGAACATCTCATGTCCCAATGGTCCTTAGCTACCGTTTGTTTGGTCAAGGACTTGTTAACTAGCTTAACTCATCCCGTAAATGTGACCCTACAATTTTCAGATCCAATAGGTCCGAGCCAACAGGCTACGATTAAGAAAGACAACTGTTGGCAAATTACCTAAGAGACCCTATCCATTTCTAGAGTTCGCGGTGTTCTGATCCTTATAGTCAGGCCCTCCGTAGGGTTTGGTTGTTCCAGGACAACCTAGCAGGCAGACTATAGAAATCTCACACTGCGACCTAATGGCGGAGACCGTAGGATACTTTGACACGCGTCCTGCTCCCATTTACTATGGATACTTCCCTCATTCACCTTGGTATTGAACCATGCAAACACATACCGTAGGGGGACGCCCTATTGACGCAACGTAGCCAAGCATGGAACTCACGGTGTGAACTCTTGAGGACGTGAGAGTAAACTCGATGCGAACATCTGGTTTTCTCCCACTGAAGTTCCTAAGGATATGGTATAGGTTTAACTTAGTCGGATTCTGGCTAAAAGAATCTATCTAAGTTTATGCCTATTAAAACTATTATACCTAGGTCTTTTAACCTTATGTCTAGGTGAATAAACATTTTAATTACCTAGAGATAAAATTGAACTAAGGCTAATTCAACTCAAGTTCTGGATCAGTTCCCAGGTAGGAGGTGTTCCGTTAACCGTCAGCTTAAGTACCCCCAACCTTAGACAGAACTTCACCAGTACAGTTCCCTTATAACCAAAATCCTAATGTCCTACTATATTTTAAACTATTTAAAATACTACGTAAGACTAATGTTTAATCCTATTAGAAATTAAAACTTAGGTCTAAATTAATTTTAAACAATTTAAAACTAATTTAAATTTTAACCCAAGTTCCTATGTTTGCATGCATTTCTTTATTATAGGTTATGGTTTCTAAAACCCCTTTAATTTATAACTTTTATAAATATAACAATTACCCTATGATAAAGAAACTATATTATAAACTCATTGTTGGAATTATAAATAAAATAAATATTCAACTAATTGAATAATTAAATTACTTAAAATAAAATAACATTTATTTTAAACAAAGTAATTTCATGCTCCGTGCAATATAATCTAATTATATCAATTATAATTCATTACTAATGAAAAATAAATTAATCATGCATCTTAACCATATTCATATAACAATTACACAAATAAAATGCATGAACATGCTTATCCTAAGATGGGAAAAATCCAAATGACATTCATAAAGACATATAGCTGTAAAACCGGAATAATTTGGCCCCTAAAGTGTAAAATAATAAAATTACATTAATTTTATTACATAAAACTGGTCCAATATGCCTAGAACCGGGCTTGAACCGCTCGAACTGGACCGAAAACCAACCAGAAACCGAACCGGTCTGCAGCTTCTGAAAATGCATCACGGCGTTGCAACGCCCGCTTCATCCGCGCGCGCCTTTTATCGGGGTAGCGTTGCAACGCCTCTGACCCCTGGAACTCCCACGTCGATAGGGAGTCTAGCGTTGCGACGTCGTTCTTCAGCGTTGCAACGCTGATGAATGGCGTTGCAACGCTACTGCTTCGGCAGTAGCTTTCCTCTTCGAACACAGCAGCATCAATCAACAAATTCTCCTTCGATTCTCAACCGAATTGCATGAAACTGGTCCCGAACAACTTATAACTCGAATAGACTCGATAATGCACTTAATTTCCCAAAATACAGGGGCCTTTACATACAAATTGATCAAATCAAAAGTAAACTAAGACCAAAATATTCCTAAACTAGTTTACAGCAAACCAAATGCATTTCCCACCAAATCAATGCAATTTTGCTTCAACCAAAGCAAAACAAACATTGCTCTGATACCAATTGATGGAGATCGAATCTCCTTGAGCAGCGGAAACGAGTTTGTAATTGTAATATGCAAGTTTGTTTTGGTTGAAATACAAAAACCCATACATTGACAAAACACAGAACAAGCATGCTTATTCTAATCTAATTAGACATGGATAAATTCATACAAATATACTTAAGTTTAACAATTAAACCAAAAGGAATAGAAGTATTACCTTTGTTGATTTCCACAGGAAACAACAACTCCTTGCTCCACGAGATTTCAGTAACTCAGCAACAGGACTTCTCTGCTTTCTCCAGCAAAACACTACCACTTGGAGAACTCTCTATTCTCTGAGTTCTACTTAGACCTCCCTAGGTGGGTAGGGTTCCAACAGTTGGAAGAATTGAGAATGAGAGTGTGAGAGAGCGAGAGAAATATTTCTTCTATGTGTTTGCAATTCACAAATTGCAAGATCAACCATCAATCAATCATCAACCCCCTTCTCCCTGTTAAGCTATGGATAGAGAGAAGGAGAGGGGTAGTGGGAACGTGTCTGGATGACACGTTCCCTCATTTTATTATTAAAATAGTAAAATAATAATTAAATCATATTTAATTATTAATTTAAATCATATTTAAATAAAACAAATTAAATATCATATATTTAATTAGGACTAAATCACATTTAATCAATATGTCCCTCTAACCTATAGTTTTAATGCACATCTAATGCACATTAAATTTAACCTATAGTTTACAAATATGAATCACATTCACATTTGAATTTAACATTTGAACTCTTTCAAATATTTAATTCTCTCACATAATTTTAATATGAATCATATCCACATTAAATTTATAATATATAGTTCCAAAACTATATATTATATCGTATCTATATACATAAAGTTTATTCCCTTATGAATTTGAACATTTCAAATTCAAATGATCAAAGAACCCTTTACGAGCTAGAAGGTGGACCTAATGGACCTAAAGATCAGAAGCTCCAACGATACGAGATTGTTCAGTTAATCTCATTAACCTCCCAATCAACATTCGTTAACAGTGGGAACACTCCACTAAAGTCCCACAGCTGCACTCTTCTCACTGTAGATATATTTCTGTGTCCACGGATATTGACCAATAACAGAAAGTCAATCCTTCACGAATGTTCGTAACACCAGCTTGGTAAAATTATCATTTTACACCTGGGTTACATCTTGTGCCTTAAGTACTAGTGCTCCTCTAATGAACAATTTGTTTGTGGTCCTACAAATAAAAAGAGTCCCTCTCGGGCCAATGAGAGGGTCGGGCCCTTTGTTCAAGTCTCGGAGACACCACTTAAGGGAACATTCCTCTACTTACCCTAGTAGGCGGGATGGAGTGAATTCCATCTTGCTAAGTTAAGTTCCCAGCCACTCACTCGGTCTTGTCCCTAAGAAGGTAGGCATATTGAGTCGGTGAATCTGACAACTCTCACCCATACTAGTCAAAGGACAATCCCTCCCAAACAGGAGTTCGTAACTTGCTCAGGATTGAGATCAAGTTGCCTAGGTCATCCTAGTGAAATAGAAACCTAACTAGTCAACGGAGTTACACCTAGAGGTTACTATTTCGTGGTCCGGTCTTATGTAATCTCATTACATAGGATATCCCCACTCACATGTCATCTACACGAACACGTTACTATCACAGTGTTTGTATCAAATACAAAGTGGGCCACATCCATAGTTTTACCAGGGTAAGGTACCCAAACCTTATCCCCTAACTATAGATCCTTTAGGTTGTATCTCGAATCGAGATCCTTTATATGTACACTACATTCAGTTAAAGATTCATTTAATAGCCTTGGATGTTTAGTTTATTGGATTTAGGGTTTAAATAAACGCAAACTCGTAGATAATGAACAATAACTCTTTATTGAAATAATAACACTTTATTACATTAATTAGAACATAATTACAAACTAAGAGTTTTAGGGCACAAACCGCAAGATGATGATCTATTTTCACAATCTAATAATGGTATGAAAAAAAATAATTCCATAAGAAATAAGGATTTGAATGCTATGAAATCAATTATGATTCTAAAATGTTTTTTTTTAATTTTAAATAGAGTAATAATTTTTGCCTACTCCCATCATTCTTATCAACCAATATTTAGCAAAGAGTCAGGGAAAAAGAAAAATATATTATCATCATTGGAGGAAACATGTCTATTTTTCTTTTCATTTCTTTTCTTTTCTTCCTTTTTCATTGAACGCTTTCACTTAAAAGAGATCTTATGTGTCAAGATTCTTCGACCATGTAGACGTTGTGGGTTCTTTTGGAAGTGTCTCAAGTGCTAGTTTGGAGAACTATCAAAAGTAATTCATAGCATTGGATACATCTCATTTGATTAAACTGCTTCATAATATTAGCCTTGTAATGGGCAATAAGGTTGAATACAAGAAGATAAGCTTTGTTTGAAAATAAGTGTGGGATGAAAGTCAATAGAGAAAACACAAATGTTTCTCTTTTTCCTCCAGTAAGAGAAAAAAAATCTCTTGAACAATAAGAGATTGAAAATATATTTTCAACATTTGAGTTATTAGTATTAAGATTTATGTGGTCTAACCTTAGATGCCAAAGATGGACATTTTCTTTAGAAGAAACTTTCATTCTCTTAGTTCGTGTTTCGACCGTTTTGAACAATTCATTATTCAAAACACTATTGACCGAAATAGGTTTTAAAACGTACAAATTATTCTCATGTGAAGCAGAACACAACGGATTTCCATTTCTAGAAATAAACGCTTTATTACAAGAAAATTGAACGAAAATATAATGTTCTAACATGCAGGAAATTGAAACAAGGTTTCTAGTAAACATTGACATTATATACATATTATCCAATAAAATGTATTTTCCGCTAAAAAATAGCTTCACCGTGTCGATTGCTCCAGCAGAGACAACCTACCCGGACCCAACAAACTAAGCTCTAGAGTTATTCTCGTGTAAGTTTGTAATATTCAAAGTTGAAATAAATAAGAGTTATTTTTTCAATGTTTTGTGTCTCACATAGTTCATAAACTTAATCCAATAAACTAAGCTCTAGGGTCATTGTATTATGAGAGAACTAGAACTTGAACGATGTGTAGTTGAAACACAGGGAGGATCACGTTCGAGTTAATGACCCGAACGGTCTACAGTATATGGATAGGGTTGGAGACCTAATCCTGGATACGCTGTGGATGCGACTCGCTTTGTATTAGATACAAACGAGGTGATCCAGCTCGTTCATGTGGTTGACATGCGAGTGGGGGCATCCTGTGCAATGAGATTGTACAAAGACAACACCGTAAATTATTAGACTTACTGATGTAACACCGTTAACAGTATAGGACTAATAAATTCGTAGATAACCATTAGTGACTTGACCTTAATCCTGAGCGTGTTACGGACTCCTGTCGGCGGGGGTCTGTCCTTTGACTAGTACCGGTGAGGGTGGCCACTGTTGCTTGCCCGATATGTCTATCTTCTCAGGGACAGGACCCATGGGGAGCTGGGAACTTGACTACGCAAGATGGAATTTACTCGTTCCCGAGTTAGGGAAACTAAGGGGTTGTTCCCTTAAGTGCTTTCTCCAGGGCTTGAACAACGGGGCCCCACCCTCACACTGGCCCGAGAAGGTTGTTGTTTATGGTTGGACCATGCAACGTAGTTGTTCATTAGAGGAGCAATGGGACTTAAGGAGCAAGAGGCAGACACAGGGGTAAAACGGTAATTTGACCCGACAGTGTTCGTTGGGATTTGTGCCCTAAAACTCGTAGTTTGTAATTATGTTCTAATTATTGTAATAAAGTGTTATTATTTCAATAAAATGTTATTGTTCGTTATCTACGAGTTTACCTTTATTTAAACCCTAAACCCAATAAACTAAACATCCAAGGCTGTTAAATGAATCTCTAACTGATTGTAATGTACATAAAATAGATCTCAGTTTGAGATACAGCCTAAAGGGTCTATAGTTAGAGGATAAGGTTTGGGTACCTTACCCTGATTAAACTATGGATGTGGCCCACTTTGTATTTGATACAAACACTGTGATCCTAACGTGTTTATGTAGATGACATGTGAGTGGGGATATCCTATGTAATGAGATTACATAAGACCGGACCACGAAATAGTAATCTCTAGATGTAACTCCGTTGACTAGTTAGGTTTCTATTTCACTAGGATGACCTAGGCAACTTGATCTCAATCTTGAGCAAGTTACGAACTCCTGTTTCCGAGGGATTGTCCTTTGACTAGTATGGGTGAGAGTGGCCAGATTCGCCGACTCAATATGCCTACCTTCTTGGGGACAAGACCGAGTGAGCGGCTGGGAACTTAACTTAGCAAGATCGAATTCACTCCTTCCCGCCTACTAGTGTAATTAGAGGAATGTTTCCTTAAGTGGTGTCTCCGGGACTTGAACAAAGGGCCCGACCCTCTCATTGGCCCGAGAGGGACTCTGTTTGTTGGTAGGACCACGAACAAATTGTTCGTTAGAGAAGTACTGGTACTTAAGGCACAAGATGTAACCTAGGGGTAAAACGGTAATTTGACCCAGCCGTGGTTACGAACATTCGTGAAGGATTGACTTGCTGTTATTGGTCAATATCCATGGACACAGGAATATATCTGCAGTGAGAAGAGTGCAGCTGTGGGACTTTAGTGGAGTGTTCCCGCAGTTAACGAATGTTGATTGGGAGGTTAATGAGATTAACCAAGCAATCTT
This sequence comes from Trichosanthes cucumerina, assembly GCA_036507285.1. Lineage (NCBI taxonomy): Eukaryota > Viridiplantae > Streptophyta > Magnoliopsida > Cucurbitales > Cucurbitaceae > Trichosanthes > Trichosanthes cucumerina. The sequence continues at coordinate 23,345,239 of CM071841.1, forward strand.
GTATCGTTGGAACTTCTGATCTGTAGGTCCATTAGGTCCACCTTCTAGCTCGTAAAGGGTTCTTAGATCATTTGAATTTGAAATGTTCAAATTCATTAGGGAATAAACTTAATGTATATTGATACAATATAATATATAGTTTTTCAACTATATATTATAAATTTAATGTGGATATGATTCATATTAAATTTTGTGAGAGAATTAAATATTTGAAAGAGTTCAAATATTGAACTCAAGTGTGAATGTGATTCATGTTTGAAAACTATACGTTAAACTTTAATGTGCACTGGATGTACATTAAAACTTTAGCTTAAAGGGGTAATGTGATTAAATGAGATTTAATCCAAATCAAATATATGATATTTAATTTGTATTATTTAAATATGATTTAAATTAATGATTAAATTTGATTTAATTATTCTATTATTATTATTTTAATAACAAAAAAGGGAATGTGTCATCCAGACGCATTCCCCACTACCCTTCCTCTTCTCCCTATCGACAGTTTAACAGAGAGAAGGGGGTTGTACTCTCGATCGATGATTTTTTTATGCAATTGGAGAATTGCTGCAAAAATCTCTCTCTCTCTCTCAATCTCCATAACTCCCTACTTCTTCCAATTGTTGGATCCTTCCCACCAAGGAAGATCTAAGTAGAACTCAGAGATATAAGAGGTGATCCAAGTGGTGGTGTTGTTACACAGAGAAAAACAGAGAAGTTTCTTGGAAGTTCTTCCTTGTTACTGTTTAACGTGGAGCAAGGAGTTGCTGCGAAAAACCTACAAAGGTAATTTATTCACCTCCCTTCTTGGTTTAATAGTTAAACTTAATACGTTTTCATGTATGCTATTATCCATGTCTAATAGATTAGAAATTCCATGCTTGTTCTGTATTGTAAATTTATCAATGTACTGGTTTTTGTTTCAATCAAAACAATTAAGCATATTAACGATCCCAATCACGTTTCCACTGCTCAAGGAGATCAGATCTCCATCAGTGTTTACGAACAACCGGTGAAGGGTCGACTCACGGGCATTGGTTATAACGATGGACACAACTTGTCCTACAGTGATGAGAGTGCAGCTACGGGCTTTAGTGGAGTGTTACCGTAGCTAATGAATGTTGAATAATCGGGTCAAAGAGTTTGACAGGTTAGTCTCGGATTATTGGAGCTCGTCATCTGTAGGTCCATTAGGTCCCTCGGTTGGCTAAAATTGGACAAATTGAGGGTTTACATTTTGGTGTGAATTTAAAGTGTTCAAATTCATTTTTTGGGTATATATGTCATTTATATGTGATATAGATGACATAATATATAGTTTGATGTGAATGAGATTCATAATAAACTATAGTATAGCCTAATTGATTAATTAATGCTAATTGTAGAAATTTAATTGAGAGAAATTAAATTGAATATGATTCAATTTAAAATTCCAAAATTATGCAAATGAGATTTGTATATAAGGTATAAAATACCTTGTATTATGTGATATGCAGATATGATTTGCATATCATATAGTTGTGGTAAAATTGTGATTTGGTGGAGATTTTAACTCCATCACACAATAGTATTTCAAGGCTTTGCAAGAAGCTTTTGGTGAAGCAATTGCCATTTTTTGGATTTTCATCCAAAGAGAGCTTCTCACCTTCCTCTCATTTTCTCTCAATTCTCTCTAACAATTCTCCTCACCCAAAGCCAAAGGGAGTCTCACATACTCTCCCTCAACCTCTCGAGAACAACCGAGAAGGCATTTTGGAAGTGTCAAACTGTTCGGTACGAGGATCGAGTTCGTAGAGATCGTTGATTCGAGATAGATCGTGACCGGAGGAGGAAAGCTTTGAAGAAGAGTTCTTCAACAAGTAAGTAACATGTACTCACTGTTTTTCCTTCTCTTTATGCATCTTTAGCCTATGAATCTATGAGATAGGTTCAATTTTAAGATACGTTTTACACAACGAAACAACGACGTTTCATAACGTCTTCCGCTGCGGGAATTCCTAATCCCTTCAATTGGTATCAGAGCCAATCGTTGCTCTTCGTTGTGTATTCTGTGATATCTTAAAATTAGGTGGGTAGCATTAATTTTCATGAGATGAATGTTAATGGTTTGCGTTTTTGGATGTTTTCGATTTTTAACACTAGTTTAGATTTACATTAATATTGATGAGATCAATGTAAAGACCCGGTGTTTTGGGCATTTTAATGTAAATCGAGTCTGTAAGTCCGTGCCGTTCGTGGCAAGAGTTGTTGTGAAGAAAACAGAGCGAAAACGAGCGATTTCGGTGAAAAACAACAAAGGGTGCTTGCTGGAAATTCATCAGAGTCGCGACGCTGTTCTTCAGCGTTGCGACGCCATCAATGTTGCTGGAAAGGCTGCTACAGTGCAGTGTTTCAACGCCGCAACATTGAGAACGCTGCGCTTTGTTGGGATGTAATACTCCAAATTATAAATAAATAAAAGTTATTTATTTGAACTTTGTGTCTCGCATATTTCATAAAATTAATCCAATAAACTAACCTCTAGGGTCATTGTATTATGAGAGAACTAGAACTTGAACGGTGTGTAGTGGACACACAAGGAGGATCACGTTCGAGTTAATGACCCGAACGGTCTACAGTATACGGATAAGGTTGGAGACCTAATATTGGATACGATGTGGATACAACCCGCTTTGTATTAGATATAAACGTGGTGATCAAACTCGTTCATGTTGTTGACATGCGAGTGGGGGCATCCTGTGCAATGAGATTATACAAGACCGAACCGTGAATTATTAGACTTACTGATGTAACGCCGTTAAGAGTATAGAGCTAATAAATTCGTAGATGACCATTAGTGACTTTACCTTAATCCTGAGCGTGTTACGGACTCCTGTCTGCGGGGGTCTTTCTTTTGACTAGTACGAGTGTGGGTGGCCACTGTTGCTCGCCCAATATGCCTATCTTCTCAGGGACAAAACCACGTGGGGAGCTGGTAACTTGACTACGCAAGAAGGAATTCACTTGGTCCCGACTTAGGGAAACTAGAGGGGTTGTTCCCTTAAGTGTTGTCTCCAGGACTTGAACAACGGGGCCCCACCCTCTCACTGGCCCGAGGGGGTTGTTGTTTATGGATGGACCATACAACGTTGTTGTTCATTAGAGGAGTAGTGGGACTTAAGGAGCAAGAAGCAGACTTAGGGGTAAAACGGTCATTTGACCCAACAGTGTCTATGAACAACGTTGTTATTCATTAGAGGAGTAGTGGGACTTAAAACGGTTATATCGATGGACACAACTTGTCCTACAGTCATGAGAATGCAGCTACTGGCATTAGTGGAGTGTTACCGTAGCTAATCAATGTTGAATAACTGGGTCAAAGAGTTTGATAGGTTAGTCTCAGATCATTGGAGCTCGTCATCTGTAGGTCCATTAGGTCCCTCAGTTGGCTAAAATTGGACAAATTGAGGGTTTACAGTTTGGTGTGAATTTGAAGTGTTCAAATTCATTATTTGGGTATTTATGTCATTTATATGTAATATAGATGACATAATATATAGTTTGATGTGAATGAGATTCATAATAAACTATAGAATAACCTAATTGATTAATTAGTGCTAATTGGGGAAATTGAATTGAGAGAAATTAAATTGAATGTGATTCAATTTAAAATTCCACAATTATGCAAATGAGATCTGTATAATAAGGTATGAGATACCTTATAATATGTGATATGCAAATATGATTTGTATATCATATAGTTGTGGTAAAATTGTGATTTGGTGAAGGTTTTAACTCCACCACACACTAGTATTTAAAGGCTTTGCAAGAAGCCTTTGGTAAGCCAATTGTCATTTTTTGGATTTTGATCCAAAGAGAGCAATCACTTCTCTCTCAACTCTCTCTCAATTCTCTCATACTCTCCTCACCCAAAACCAAAGGGAGTCTCACCTACTCTCCCTCAACCTCCCGAGAACAACCGAGAAGACCCATTGGAGGTGTCTTGTTATTCTGTTCGAGGATCGAGATCGATGAGATCGTTGGTTCGAGAGAGATCGTGACCGGAGGAGGAAAGCGTTGAAGAAGAGTTCTTCAACAAGTAAGTAATATGTTACCTTACTGTTTTCTCTACTTTTCTTCTCCATATGCATGTTTAGCCTAGGAATCTATGAGATAGGTTCATTTTAAGATATGTTTTACACAACGAAACAACGACGTTTCACAACGTCTTCCACTGCGGGAATTCCCAATCCCTTCACGCTTGACGCTGGAGGTTGCAGCGTTGCAACGCTGCCCACATCGTTGCAACGCCATCGCGTAGTGGGCCGCAGTTCGCGAGATTTTTCAGCGTAGTGGCAAGGTGGCTTCGTGGGGACTTCGAGTGTGGCGGTTCGAGACCTGCTGTCAATGGTTTTTATTTTTTTTAATTTCTTTTGTGAAATGAATTTTAATTAATTTAATTTTAATTAATATTAATATATTTTTATATTAATGTTAATTAATTAAATAATGTCCCTAGAGTGTCAAAAATCAGTTACATTATGCTATTTATTAAATTATGCAATTGTTGTATGATTTATTATTTTTCTATGTGCATAATGTATGTCATATAGATTAAAATCTCACCTTAGGTTAAACATTTCATGCATCATATTTATATTATAAGAGTTATAATATATCGTACGCATGATAGAATTATATTATAAGTGTTATAATATAATGTATGCATTTTTATTTAAGTAATATAAGAGTTATATTTTTTTAGATTAAAAGCATTGACATGCATTTATACATGAGATGTATGTATATTATATAGTTTAATTATTTATGTGATGAATGATCAAGCATTATAATATAGAAATGCATGTAACCTAAGTTAATTATTAGTTTTAAATTGTTTAGAACTTGAATAATTAGACTTAGGTTTCTAGTTCTAATAAGATTAGAATTAGGAATTCAATATGACTTATGAATGGTGACTAATTAGTAACTCTGTCCAAGGATGGTTTTGTCTAAGGCTGGGGTATTTAAGCTGACGCTTTGCGGAACACCCCTGCCTGGAAACCGACCTGGGAGTGAATTTGGTCCGGAGATTCATAAGTTACATTCTCGTGAGTGCCGTTAATTAAGAGTTAATTAATTTACATACATAGACCTATGTTAATAATGTGATTATAGACTTAGGCTAATCCAATATAAGAGTTATATTGGTAGACTTAGGTAACTTTTAGCCGGTTTATCTAGGTCAATCAAGTTTAAATTAAAATGCTGAGTGAGAGGAAATAAAGTTTATGAGATACATTTAATTTTCCATCCACAAATCTCCGTTAAGTTCACACCATGAGATCCATACTCGGCCTTGTGACGCAAATGGTGAAGGGGATCGAATCCCGCAGCGGAAGCGATTGTGAATCGCGCGTTCTTAATTTAGTTACATGGATTACATTCAAGAACTAATCTATCTAGATTAAGCATATAAAAAACAAGATGGACAACAAGAATTATACCTTTGAAGAACTTTTCTTCAAGTGCTCCTTCTCCCACGATCACGATCTCAACAATACGATCCCGAACGATCACGGACACTACCACTGGATCTTCTTTGTTGTTCTCTAAGTGAGGGAGGAAGGTGGGTTCCCTTTAGGTGAGATGAGATGTTTGTGAGATTGTAATTGGAACTCTTTCCAACACAATGTGATAGAATGCTAGGGTTTTGTTGAAAAGCCTTGACCACCAATCGCATCTCGTGCAACTATATATATAGGGAAATACGATGGAAATTATCATCCTATCCCTCCTTTATTCTCCCACTATTATATGGTTTATATGTGAATCTAAGTCACATTAAAACCATATATTATATCAATTTTATGAAATATAATTGATATAACACCTCATGTATGAAATTGAACACTTCAATTTCATTCCTAACTTTATGCCCTCAATATTACCATTTTGAGCCAACAAAGGCGCCTAATGGACCTACAGTTCATGAGCTCCAATGATGTGAGATTAACTGATTAAACTCTTTTATCCAGTTAATCAATATTCATTAACCATAAGTCACTCCACTATAGACTTGTAGTTGCACTCTCCTCACTGTAGATTATATTGTCTCCACTGATATAATCATTACCCATGAGTCGACCCTTCACAGGTTGTTCGTAATCATGGTTGGGTCAAATTACCGTTTTACTCCTGTGATTACCTCTTTGTTCCTTAAGCACCACTGATCCTCTAATGACAACAATCCTATGGTCCTACCATAGACTCATACCCTTTTAGTGGGCGGGGCCCCGTTGATCAAGACTTGGAGTCAGTTCTTAAGGGAACAACCTATCTAATTCCTTAGTGTAGGAATGAGTGAATTCCATCTTGCACAATTAAGTCCCCAGCTACCAACGAGGTTCTGTCCCTGAGAAGGTAGTCTTATTGAGTCGGCTACAGGCCACTCTCACCCATACTAGTCTAAGGACAAACCCCTATTAGCAGGAGTTCTTAACTTGCTCAGGATTTAGGTCGAGCCACTAATGACCATCTATAAATTATCAGTCTTACCCTATTGACGGTTTTATACTGGTTAGACTAATAATTTGCAGTTCGGTCTTGTATGAACTCTTGATGCCCCCACTCGCATGTCAACTACATGAATGAGTTGAATTACCTCATTTGTACTAATTACTAAGAGGGTTGCATCCATGGTGTTACCAGAATAAGGTTTCCAACCTTATTCTTATACCATAGACCATTTAGGATAGTCTTGAACACAATCCAAATAGTGTTTACTACACTGATGTTCAAGATACATTATAACCTTGGAGCTTATTTATTGGATTTATAAAGCAAGAATATAATTTTATCAAAACAAATAACTCTTTATTTATTTGATCAAAATTACATAAGTTTAGGGCACAAATCCCAACAATCACCCACTTGACCCAAAGCTTGTGGAGTATTAAAATAATTACAATAATGTAAATACAATAAACTAGGGAATTTAAACCCTTTATACAATATACTCCCACTTGCCCTAGTTGGGGAAGACTTGTAAACCTAGACCTTCTAGGTGACTCTCAAATACTTTAACCGTGAGAGCCTTTGTAAAAGGATCAACAACGTTGTGCTCTGAGGCTATCTTCGTGACAATCACGTCTCCTCAATGCACGATCTCCCGGATGAGATGATATTTTCGCTCAATGTGCTTTCCCCTCTTGTGACTTCTGGGTTCCTTTGAATTTTCCACTGCACCACTGTTATCGCACTACAGCGTGATGGGCAAAGTCATATTTTGAACAACTTCCAAATTTAGCATGAATTTCCTTAACCAAACATCCTCTTTAACTGCTTCTCAAGTTGCTACATATTCGGCCTCCATGGTGGAATCTGCGATGCATCCTTGCTTTACGCTTCGCCATACTACAGCTCTTCCGTTGAGAGTAAATGTTGACCCTGATGTAGATTTTCGAGAATCTGTATCAGTTTGAAAGTCAGAATCTGTGTATCCTGTAAGGATCAAATCTCTATCTCCATACACAAGCATGTAGTTCCTTGTTTTTCCGTAGATACTTAAGGATTGTTTTAACGATTGTCTAGTGTTCAATTCCTTGATTGGATTGATACGTACTGACCATTCCAACTGCAAAACAGATGTCTGGCCTAATACACAACATGGCGTACATCAGGCTCCCAACATCTGATGCATAAGGAATCCGTCTCATATCCTCAACTCCTTGAGGTGTCTTAGGACACTGTTCCTTAGACAAATGAACTCTATGTCTAAAAGGCAATAAACCATTTTTTGAGTCTTCCATCTTAAACCTCGAGAACACTTTGTTTATGTAAGATGTTTGAGACAAGTCTAGTATTTTATTCTTGCGGTTCCGGACAATCTGGATCCCAAGAACAAACTGTACATCACCCAAATCTTTCATTTGGAATTGCGTAGCTAGCCAATTCTTAATGTAAGTAAGATATCCCACATCATTCCTAATGAGTAGGATATCATCCACATATAGAACTAGGAATGCGACAGAACTATTGATGATTTTCTTGTAGACACAAGGTTCATCATCATTCTGGTCAAAATCATAAGATTTGATTGCCTCATCAAATCTTATATTCCAGGACCTAGAGGCTTGTTTCAGTCCATAGATGGACCTTTTAAGCATGCAAACTTTTTTCTCTTGTCTTGGTTCAATGAACCCTTTGGGTTTGTCCATGTAGATGTTCTCGTCAAGGTTGCCATTCAAAAAGGCTATTTTGACATCCGTTTCCCATACCTCATAGTCATAATATGCGGCAATGGCAAGTAGGATACGGATAGACTTTACCATAGCAACAGGTGAAAAGGTTTCCTCATAGTCAACCCCTTCAACCTAGGTATAACCTTTTGCTACTAGTCTAGCTTTAAAGGTTTGCACCTTCCCATCTACACCATGTTTTCTCTTATAGATCCACTTACAACCTATAGGTTTTACCCCATCAGGTTTATCTACAAAATCCCAAACAGAATTGAAGTGCATAGACTCCATTTTTTGGTCCATGGCTATGACCCATTTGACTTTGTCTTTGTCAACCATTGCTTGATTATAAGTCGATGGATCCTCGCAGTCGTCATCTGGTATAACAACTTGGATTTCAGATAAACCCATGTAACGACCGAGTTGTGTTATAACTCTCCCACTACGTCGAGGCATACTCAACTCTTGAGATGGACTCTCTTGACTAGACAAGCTAGTATCAACAACTTTTGTTGACGTACTAGTTTTATTAGCAACCTTTGTTATTGTTTCGTCTAACTCACTCAACACAATTTTACTTCTTGGTTTATGGTCCCTTATGTGGTCCTCCTCTAAGAATTTTTAATTTGTCGACACAAAAACCTTATCTTCCTTAGAATCATAGAATAAACCACCTCTTGTTTCTTTTGGGTATCCTACGAATAGGCATAATTTTGAACGTGAATCCAACTTCTTTGGATTTGTCACAAGCACATGTGTTGGACAACCCCAAATTCTGAAATGACAAAAACTACCTTTATGTCCTTTCCAGAGTTCAAAAAGTGTTTCTGAAACACTTTTTGATGTCACGGTGTTCAAAATGTATACTGCAGTCTCTAAACCCCAAAAGGTACTAGGGAGATGAGAATAACTCATCATTGATCAAACCATGTCCAACCAGGTTCTATTTCTCCTTTCCGATACACTGTTTTTTTGTGGCGTACTGGGAGCCGAGAGTTGGGATGTAATTCCATGTTCTATCATATAGTTCTAGAATTTTAAATCCATATACTGTCCACCTCGATCTGATCGAAGCGTTTTGATTGTTTTCCACAAATGATTTTCAACTTCAGTCTTGAATTTCTTGAACTTTTCAAGTGCTTTAGACTTATGTTTTATTAGGTAAATATGCCCAAATCTAGAATAATCATCCACAAAGGAGATGAAATATTCATAACCTCCTCTAGCTTTAACACTCATCGGACCACAAAGGTCTGAATGTATAAGCTCAAGAGGTTCTTTGGCTCTATAACTGTAATGCCCCTAAACTTCAGGTACCTTTAGTTCATATTTTCGGATTATTTTAAGGGAAATTGACTTAATTGAGCCTTAGAGTTCTTATTTATCTTGTAAATTTTGAGAATTTAAGAGAGTATATGTATATGTATATACTTATATGATTTAAGTTGGCTAAGGGTATTTTAGTAGTTTGGGTAAAAAAATGGGCATTTTTGTAAATTGCTTATAGAAGAGGGAATTAGGGTTTATTATTTTTTTAAAAGGCACATTTTTCGAGGCATCTACTTACCATCTTCTTCCCCATCTTCACGAGCATGGTATCCAACCCCAACCGCCGAATTTCTCAGTGCATTCGTCACACTACCGCTGGCAAGCCAACCATTCATCCAAGCGCTCAAGCCTCGTTTAATCCAAATACCACCGCTTGTACATTTCCAGAGAGTCGTCTGAGTTCCTCGCCGGAAATTGTCGAGGACAAAGTTGTGCAGACATCGAATGAGCCGAAACCCCGCGAGTTCACCGACTCTCCTTCACATGGATTACAACCGTCGACAACCTTTGCTCGTAGCCGTGGAGTTCGATAGAACACTCCTGAGGTCACTGGAGGTCGGTTTCGTGGACTAACCGTCAGTTCGTCGGAGGTCGAGCACTGCAGCAGGTCGTCGGAGGTCAGTTTGTGGGTCGTCGGTCTGACTTTAGTTCGAGTTTTTAGATGTTTTCCAATCGGTTTTCAGAGAGAAGAGACCCGTTTTGGATAGATCGGCTCACGAGCTTCACAGATCTAACCCTCACGCACCAAGACGCGCCGCCGTTTGCTGGAACTCGCCCAACTGCATTCGTTTCGTTCCCTGAGTCCGTTTCAAGTCTTCGTTAGTGGTTATACGACCTAGTTATATTTAAATTTTAAATATTAGTTTAGTTATGCGATTTAACTAAGGAATTAATGAAATTGATTTAGGAGGCTCGAGTTTTGAACACGATTGAAAGGATTGTTGAGTCAGAAAATTAATTATAGAATGTCTGGGAACTAAGGCTAAGGTAAGGAATTTTTCTATGAATTATTTTAAAAAGGGAAGTAAATATGCTTTTGAATGATTTAGTTTAAAAAGAACGAATTCCCAATATCTATCCTAAGGACAGAATTTAGAAAAGTATTACACTCTGTAATTTGAGATGAATCCAAAAGATTTAAGAGTTTGAGAGGACCAGAATAGAAATGATTTCAAAGTATTTGAAAATGAGTTTTGGCACGATTATGTATATTTACGTATAGTGAGAATTTCAGTTATGCCATCGTGATGAATACATATTTGAAAATGTACATGTCTTTATGTTTTATGATTGATTGACTCGAGTTGAAAGCTATGCAAGTTATGCCGTGATTATATGATCTATATGATTGTTACATCATTATGAATGCAGTTTATGTGATTGAAGAATGGGACCTCATGCATATTGTATGTATATGAACATGTTATGTAGGTTGTGGCAATTGGTCTCCTGAGAATTTATGCATGGTCAAACATGAATCAGAGACCCTATGGGTCAAGCTTATAGGGGTCTGTGAGGGACTCAATTCTTATAGGGGTCTGTGAGGGACTCAAAACCTATAGGAGTCTATGAGGGACTCAACATGAAAAGACTCAGGTATATTCAATCGACCACGTATAGCCAAAGAGAAAAGTCACGATTTTATGAAAGAAAGTTTTAGGTCCCATTGCATAACGTTTTATGATTTTAAAAGTCATGAATAACAGTCATATTTAAAAGTCATGTTTAAAAGAAAGTCATGTTGCATGTGTTTACATTTCCCGACTCCCACTTATCGAGTATTTTTATAATACTCACCCCTTTACTTTTGTTTTGTTCTCTTCGTTTTTAAAATGTTATCAGGTAAAGGCGAGGGCATACCAGGCGAGTGACCGAGATGCGCTACAGACGCCATGGGAACCAAGTCAAGATTTTCCGCATACATGATTTAGAAAGTATTTTAAAGTGATTTTAGTTTTCTGCTTATGTAGCATAACGATTTTTAAATTGAGGCCAAAATTAGTTATGTTTGTAAATGTTTTGCATTTCTAGAATCCCAAATTAAATTGATTTTACGTATCAATTTTTACTTATTTAAAGTTATTTAGGGCCTCGAATGCATGCATGATAGTAATGCCCCTAAGAAAAAAAGTCTGTAAAAGTATGGTCGTTACAGTTGGTATAAGAGCCCAAGGTTATGGGTTCTGTAGACTCACTTACAGAGTAAGCAACAAGAATCTCATGGCTAAGTAGAAACTCCCGGTCATTGCCAGGTATGCTTTTGAAATAGAGAGTTGTTTCGTTTATGAAAAGAAAATTATGTATTTTCATTAGTAAAGTTATATGTAAATGAGATTTGAGTATAATGTGTTTTAAGCTATTAAAGAATGAAAACATGTGATTCTGACTGTTTGTTTGTAGAAAGAAAATAAAGATATAAACTAAACGTATTTATGTTTTGAAAGTGATGTGTTTCTACGTTGAGGAAAAAGGAATGCATGTGATTCTTACTATTAGTGGTAGAAAAGAAAGAGCTGAGTTAAAAGGTTTATACTTAAAGGAAGTTTTTTTTTTTTTTCATGAGACACTTAGGTGACTTAAGATAAGCATGGAGTGAAGTTCCAAAAGTGATACCCTAAGCTTAATGAACGTAATAAAGACAAGTATGAAGAGTAGAAGAAAGAAGTTAGAGTTTTAGTTTGAGATCATAAGAGAATTGATGGTCTGGACTTAAGAACCTTGTGCACATTTCGACAATCACATGGTCACCTGTGTGTTCAAGCTTTTGGAATGTGTATAAGGAACCTCGCCACTAAATTCCACCTTTTGGTCAAGATACATATGTATAACTTTGAAGAGTTAATATGAGGTGTTAACCTTGAATTATTATGCAGTATATAGTTTTATTTTCCCCAAGCAGAGGACTAAGTAAAGGGGGTTTGAGTAATAGGGGAAAGCTTCAACGAATCTCTTCTTCGTTGTGTATAAGTCAAACTGAGGAACCCCTTTGAATTAGTAAACTATATAGTTGTAGTGGTCAAGCAACCATTGGAATGAAATTGGAAGGTTCATTTAGTAAACGATAAGCTGATGGTTTCTTAAGTGAGGCTTCAAAGAAGTTGACATTAGAACCAAATTGGCACAAGGAGTTGAGAAAGTCCTCAATTCTAATTCGTTGGTGGTAGATGAAATAAGTTTGATCTTTTAAGGTTACCCTTGACACAAGAGGTAGACTTAAGTATGAAGTTAAAGTGGAGAACATCAGTAGTTTCTAATACTCCTTACAAAATGCTTCCAGTGAATTTAAAAAAACTCAAGTTATAGGTACAAGACCTTCTATATAAGAGTTAATAGTAGTATATTGCTCTAAGCAGTATTAGTGTTGTTCGTAAAGGAGAGAGGTGTACCTTCATGTTTGTGCGTAGGTTATTGGAACTGGAAGGAAATTGCTGCTAAGAATAAATATCTCCGTCCTTTGACGAACGACCTATTTCACCAGCTACGAGGAACACAGTGTTCCTTAAGATGATTATGGAGTCAAGTTAGCACCCGCCAAGAATCAGGGTTGAGATATCTCGAGACAACTTTCAAATCACCTTACAAACATCATGAACTTACAGAGGTTTGACTAAAGCACCCACAATGTTAACAGACTTGATGAATTTAGGGCTCAAGGAAATGTTGGAATATTGTTGTGATCAAGTTGTTGGAGATATTCTAGTTTAGTCCAAGTCTAAGAAGGGGCAGAAAAAGTACTTTGGAACGGTTGGTTTAGACAAAAGTAGGGAAGAGTAAACCCTAAGAGGTGAAAGCAACTGGAAGGTCACTTAGGAGTTAAGTTTCCCAAGTAAACATTGAAAGATGAACATGATGCATTTTGTTAAGCTAAGAAAAGACGAATATGTGACCTTAGGTGTTTGATGTTAGAAATGAAATGTCTGAGTTGAGAAGGTAAGGCTTAAAAGAAACTTTGTCAAGATGAGACTCTCAGCTGCACGTTATTAAAAGAGCCAGTTTCGGCAAAAGAGGGAAAGAGTAGACATTACGAGGTGGAAGTCTTTCAAGAAACCTTGAACAACTAAGTTCCGTAAGTAGAACCTTGGCAGAGGAGTACTATAGTTCCTTGAAAAGTTTGAATTCTGGAGTTGTTAAGTATTCACATTAAAAGTGTGAACGTCAGATTTCATGATCACAAAAGAGACAGAGTTAAGAGATGTAGTGGATGTAATTCTAAAGTACCCAACCCTATTGGTGTTAAGAAAATTTCATTACATTCATATGAATACTTAGGCAAGATAGTAAGAGGTTGAAAAAAAAAAAAAGAATCTTAAAAGACTAAGGTTTGTTTTCAAAGGGTCACATGATCACCAAAGAGATGGGAAAAGCTAAAGATAGGATATTAGTGGTTTTACGAAGAACTCTCTTAAAAAGTTTCTTTCTATTTGATACTTGATAAGGGAAACAACGTAGTTTGGAAAGAAGAGCTTGAGACTTACAGGGATCATAAAGGTGGTTTTGAATTCGAAGTTAATTTTTCCAAGTACTTCGAATATTTGGATCTGATCCATGGCGAGTAATGTGAATCGAAATAGCTAAGATGTTAATGTGGACAGGTTATGTATGAAAGGTTTAGAAGTTGCACCATAAGGTAAATGACCTTAATAAAAATGAGCATGATGTGGAAGAGTAAAGTCAGAATTTTACCTTTGAGCATAAAGGGGATCAAATATTTGAATTTAAGATACTTGAGTAGTCTGACTTTTGCAGGGCCATTTATGTGCACGAGATTGGTTCGAATCGGTTTGAGGAGCTTCACTACTAAGTCCAATGTTATGTTATAAGTATAAGCTGGAAGGAATTATTTGAGACTTCAACCTCGAACTGCCTAGCAAAGTTACTAACTCTACCCTCAGGGAAGTCCCATCTCTTGGAAAAGTGATAAAATTATAGAATCGATGACCAGGCAAAACGATTGAGTCATGCCTTGAATTAAATGCTAGTAGCTGGTACCATAACCCGAAAAAAGGGAGTTTGAGGTTCAACCAAAAAGAAATCAGTTTAGAAAAGCATCTCGACGAAGAATCGTAAGACAGGAGAGACTACTTAGGGGCAAGAGAAGAAAACATGAGCGAATTATCTCGAGCTATTTCAGGATTTAGATTTGAAACTTGCAAGATTTGGAATTCGAGTCAAGAATATCCATTATTTAGACTTTAATAAAAAGACCCAGTAGAAGGGAAGAAGCTCAAGTTAAACTTATGAGATCGTTGAGTAATGAGTTTGTATGCCAATGTGTGGCACTCGAGAAACAGCTAGTACAAACCCTCACATAGGGATCAAAGGACTCTTCGTAACGGAGTGAAGAAGGTGTGAGGGAACTATCCTGCATTACTACAAGATTAGGAACTTTCGAGGACGAAAGTTCTTAAAGAGGGAAGATTGTAACGCCCCTAAACTTCAGGTACCTTTAGTTCGTATTTTTGAATTATTTTAAGGGAAATTGACTTAATTGAGCCTCAGAGTTCTTATTTATCTTTTAAATTTTGAGAATTTAAGAGAGTATATGTATAAGTATATACTTATATGATTTAAGTTGGTGAAGGGTATTTTAGTAGTTTGGGTTAAAAAAATGGGCTTTTTTGTAAATTGCTTAAAGAAGAGGGAATTAGGGTTTATTGTTTTTTTAGAAAGGCACATTTTTCGACGCATGTACTTACCATCTTCTCCCCATCTTCACGAGCACGGTATCCAGCCTTAACCGCCGGATTTCCCAATGCAGTCGTCGCTCTACCGCCGGCAAGCCAACCATTCGTCCAAGCGCTCGAGCTTCGTCGGAATGAAGCTGCCTAGCAATCGTTACCTGCAGAGTCGTCTGAGTTCCTCGGTGGAAATTGTCGAGGACAGACTTGTGTAGCCATCGAATGAGCCAAACCCCGCGAGTTCGCGGACTCCCCTACACATGGATTACAATCGTCGACCACCTTTACTAGGAGCCGTGGAGTTCGGTCGAACGTTCCTGAGGTCGCTGGAGATCAGTTTCGTGGACTAACCGTCGGTTCGTCGGAGGTCAAGCACTGCAGCAGGTCGTCAGAGGTCAGTTTGTGGGTCGTCGGTCTGACTTTGGTTCGAGTTTTTAGATTTTTTTCGATCGATTTTTAGAGAGAAGAGACCGGTTTTGGATAGATCAGCTCACGAGCTTCACAGATCTAACCTTTACGCGCCATGACGCGCCGCTCCGCCGACACACGCGCCGCCATTCGCTGGAACTCGCCTGATTGCATTCGTTTCGTTCCCCGAGTCCGTTTCAAGCCTCCGTTAGTGGTAATCCGACCTAGTTATTGTCAAATTTTAAATATAAGTTTATTTATGAGATTTAACTAAGGAATTAACTAAATTGATTTAGGAGGCTCGAGTTTTAAACACGATTGAAAGGATTGTTGAGTCAGAGATTTAATTATAGAATATCTCAGAACTAAGGCTAAGGTAAGAGATTTTTCTATGAATTATTTTAAAAAGGGAAGTAAATATGCTTTCGAAAGATTTGGTTTAAAAAGAACGAATTCCCAATATCTATCCTAAAGACAGAATTTAGAAAAATATTTTACTCTGTAATTTGAGATGAATCCAAAAGATTTAAGGGTTTGAGATGACCCAAATAAAAATGATTTCAAAGTATTTAAAAATGAGTTTTGACACAATTATGTATATTTACGTATAGTGAGATTTTCAGTTATGCCATTGTGATGAATATGAAGGAAACCAGTCCCGCAGCGGAAGCGATTGTGAATCGCGCGCTCTTGATTTAGTTACAACGATTTTATTTAAGAACAAAAACGACTAGATTAAGCATATAAACATAATGGACAACAAGAAATATTACCTTTGAAGAACCTTTCTTGAAGCGCTCCTCCTCTCTCACGATCAAGATCTCAGCAACACGAACCACGAACGGAATAAGACACGACCACTTGATCTTCTCCGTTGTTCTCTAGGTGAGGGAGGAATGTGGGTTCCCTTTAGGAAATATGAGATGTTGTGAGAGAGATGTTTGTGTTTTGGAATCTTTCCAACAACACAACAAAAGCTTGGAATCACTTAACCTAGTTGCATCTCATGCAACCATATATATAAAGAAATAGAATGGAAATGATCATTCTACCCCTCCTTTATTCTCTCTTTAGTATATGGTTTATATGTGAATCTAATTCACATTAAAACTATATATTATATTAATTATATCATATATAATTGATATAACACCTCATGTATGAAATTGAACACTTCAATTTCATTCCTAACTTTATACCCTCAATATTACCATGGTGAGCCAACGGAGGGACCTAATGGACCTACAGTTCATGAGCTCCAATGATGTGAGATTAAGTGATCAATCTCTTTGATCCAGTTAATCAATATTCATTAACTACAAGTCACTCCACTATAGACTTGTAGCTGCACTCCCTCACTGTAGATAATATTGTGTCACTGATATAGTCATTACCCATGAGTCGACCCTTTACAGGTTGTTCGTAATCACGGCTGGGTCAAATTACCGTTTTACCCCTGTGATTACCTCTTTACTCCTTAAGCACCACTAATCCTCTAATGAACAAAAAGTCTAAGGTCCGACCTTAGACTCATACCCTCATAGAAGGCGGGGCCCCGTTGTTCAAGACCTGGAGTCAGTTCTTAAGGGAACTACCTATCTAATTCCTTAGTGTAGGAATGAGTGAATTTCATCTTGCACAGTTAAGTTCCCAGCTACCTACGAGGTTCTGTCCCTGAGAAGGTTGGCTTATTGAGTCGGCTACAGGCCACTCTCACCCATACTAGTCTAAGGACAAACCCCTATAAACAGGAGTTCTTAACTTGCTCAGGATTCAGGTCGAGTCACTAATGACCATCTATAAATTACTAGTCTTATGCTGTTAACTGTGTTACACTTGTTAGACTAATAATTTGCGGTCTTGTCTTGTTTGAACTCTTCATACATGATGCCCCCACTCGCATGTCAACTACATGAATGAGTTGGATTACCTCATTTGTACTAATTACAAAATGGGCCGCATCCATGGTGTTTCCAGAATGATGTTTCCAACCTTATTCTTATACCATAGACCATTTAGGTTATATTCTTGAACACAATCCAAATATTGTCTAGTACACTGATGTTCAAGATATATGTTGTAACCTTGGAGCTTAGTTTATTGGATTTATAAAGCAAGACTGTAATTCTATCAAAACAAATAACTCTTTATTTAATTGATCAAAATTACACAAGTTTAGGGCATAAATCCCAACTAATAAGTATTTGAAAATGTACATGTATTTATGTTTTATGATTGATTGACTCGAGTTGAAAGCTATGCAAGTTATGCCGTGATTATATGATCTATATGATTGTTACATCATTATGAATGTAGTATATGTGATTGAAGAATGAGACCTCATGCATATTGTATGTATATGAACATGTTATGTAGGTTTTGGCAATTGGTCTCCTGAGAATTTATGCATGGTCAAACATGCCTCAGAGACCCTATGGGTCAAGCTTATAGGGGTCTGTGAGGGACTCAATTCTTATAGGGGTCTATGAGGGACTCAAATCTTATTTGGGTCTGTGAGGGACTCAAAACCTATAGGGGTCTGTGAGGGACTCAACATGAAAAGACTCAAGTAGATTCAATTGACCACGTATAGCCAAAGAGAAAAGTCATGATTTTATGAAAGAAAGTTTTAGGTCCCATTGCATAAAGTTTTATGATTTTAAAAGTCATGAATAACAGTCATGTTTAAAAGCCATGTTTAAAGGAAAGTCATGTTGCATGTTTTTGCATTTTCCGACTCTCACTTACTGGGTATTTTTATAATACTCACCCCTTTACTTTTGTTTTGTTCTCTCCATTTTTAAAATGTTTTCAGGTAAAGGCGAGGGTATACTAGGTGAGTGATCGAGATGCGTGTTGCGTAAATTTTGCAATACCGCAAGTGTACGGGTCATGTTTTAGTATAGTGATTAATGAGTCTAAGTATCGTCCTCGGGAATGGGTTTCTAGATTAATTAAGTACTAAGATACTAATTCTCAAATTTAGCTAAAGCAACAAAACATGGATAGGTGTTTGACGAATAAGACAACCAAACAAACAAACATGTGGAGACACGAATTGATTGAATTAAAGGAAGTGATTTTACAAGTTAATAACTTAACTACACATGCATTGACCTCATGAGATGAATTTATAAACAAGAAGTAAATTACTCAAGAAAACCTCTCGATTCTTAGTGAGCCTCACACATGCAATAGAATTCATAGTCTCCATACGAACCTACAACATGCATGGCATTTTGTAACTTCTTTAAATGTTTCCCTAAGAATTCTAGGTCACTCTCGTGCCAGACTACTAAGGGTTTTGACAATTTTGCTCTAATTCAAGTTTTATCTCTCGAGTCCACTTGAATCAACGAATTAAGGAGTGCAGAGCGAATGGCCAAAAATAAGAATAAAACATGCTTCAATATATTGTAATAAAGTCATAACAAATAAATCAAATCCTAATACAATGTTTAGCTACTCTAAATCACATGAAAAACAAACTAAACAAGTAGAAAACGTCTTAGAACGCTATTACAAATTGAAAGAAAGAGAAATAAACTTAGGTGTCGATGTCGGTCCTTCGTCTCCGAGCTCCCGTCTTCGATCTCGAACCTCCACGAATGCTTTAGTTCCCAAAATCACTCTTTTCTCTCTTCTTACAAGGTGTATTTCGATTTTAGGGCAAAACTCTACCAAATTTTGCTCCTCTTGCAATGAAATCATAAGGATATATTTATAAAAGGAATCGGTGCAGCGTTGCAACGCTAGGGACAGCGTTGCAACGCTGTACGCTAGGCGGCTGGCAATTAAGGAAATAATCGATGAAGTTGCAACGCTGAGGGCAACGTTGCAACGCCGCTACCCTAACGCACGCGCTCCTTGTCGAAATGCTTCTCACGCGTGGCTTCTTATCGACATAGCGTTGCAACACCCTAAGGCATCGTTGCAACGCTATCGCCTGGAGTCTTCAAAGCCTTTAAACATCAAGCATGGCGTTGCAATGCTCTGCATGGCGTTGCAACGCCATCACCTCGGGTCATCATGCTTGGATTGATTCTTTTTCTTCTAATTGATGTTATCTTTAGCTCCAAATAGTCCCGTTTTGATCCCGAGTGATCCAAATTGTCTCCAATAGCTCCGTTTAAGCTCTTAACCTGAAATTGAATAAATTAACCATGTAAAAGCCTTGAAATCATCATAAAACTAGAAATAATTAAGCCTAAGGATAGCACATTTTGTGTGCTATCAAACATCCCCAAACATAGACTTTTGCTAGTCCCGAGAAAAAACAGAGTTAAACATTAGATTGTTCTTAAACATAAATTTGATTCAAGCCTCAAAGATTTAAGAGAAAATTTTGCAATCACAGGAAACACTTAAACATAACACTTCAAGAAGTAATTTAAAACTTTTCCTAAGTGTTCCTACGTATGTGTGTGATTAGCCTATGTTCCCTTCATTTTTACTAAGCCCGGATCAACTTTATTAGGTTCTCCATTCAACTTCTCCCTACACTGGTCTTAATTACTAACCTTTGAGCCTCTCCACATTCAAGAAATAAACAACTTTACTCAGCCTTTAATCACTCTTTTGATGCCATTTTTTCTATTTTCTTCTTTTTTTTTTTTATGCAAGGACACTAGCTTCCACACATCCACTGCAGGGACCCTTACCCAGAGCACTCGCTCAATGAGTGGCCTAACTGATCACAGTGAAGGTAGCTCTTTTTGTCCTCACGAATTTTTTTAAGAAACAAACAACAAAAATAAACTTTTTTACATAATGCACATATTATACAGATCATGCACTTTATATTGTAATTCACCCTATCTTGCAGTTTAACTCTCAAATCAGTTTTCAGACCTATCGAGGTGACATCAAACTTCTAAGCCTAATAACTTTGTTCTAAGCATTTCAAAACTACAGGAACACATGCTATGTGCATAATAGTGCAGGAAAAACTCAAGATTTTTTTTTATATTAACTCAAATTCATGTCATGCTCTCAGGTTTCAGAAGAATCACAAAGATTTCCAATTATATCTCATCCTAGGCTATCATACTCGTACTTATGTAAAAGATCAACCAACAATTCAGCACATATTCAGGATAGTCACAACAAATAAACACATCCCACCCCCAAATTTAAACTAAACATTGTCCCCAATGTTTGCAGAATTAAGTACAAATTTAGTATCAGGGTAAGAGTGAACAATACTGTCCTGGTTTACGGAGCTCTTTCTGAGTTCCTTGGATAGACAAAGCATGTGTGTTGAAGTTCCTCAGAATGGGAGCATGGATTTCAACGAAGAAGGGCATCTCCACAACCTACGAAGTAAAACAACAACTAACTAAGAATTGAAAAACAACAAACTAAAGCAAGCTAAAGACAGGAAAACAACAGTAAGTAAAGCTTGGGTTGCCTCCGAAGAAGCGCTTTGTTTAACATCTTTAGCTAAACTGTACTCCCTCAAGGTTTTTCTTTCCTTGCTTGCAGTGCCTGGAGTGATGTGTTCATTTGGCCAATCTGGGTCTCTATATTCTTTATTGCAGCTCCATGACTGGTCACGATACAAGATAGACTAGTGACATCATTCTCCAACTGGTTGGACCGACTTCTGGATTCAGCTATGAAGGAGTGCAATGTGTCTTCCAGAGATGGTTTCCTCTCTGATGTAGAAGCATGCCCTGTAGGAGGATTCAACACATTTTTGTTGTTAGCATAAGAAAAATTTTCATGATACCTCAAACCTGGATTGTAATGTGTTGGGAGGTTATTCTGAGTCTGATTGTCTCCATAGTGGTTGCTTCTGTTGTTCAGGTAGTGCAATTGCTCCATAGTGGATTCTCCATTGGGCTGGGAGCATTGAGAGGATATCCCTGTTTGTGGTGATCCTGCAAAATTATTCAGGGCATGAGTGAGAGATGTCATATGAGATCTAAGAGAAGTTACCTCATCCAGCTTGATACAATCCAACATCGGCTTAGATCTCATCATTGTCTGCAGAGCCACTGTAGTAGCGGCGCTGACACTTCCTCAAGGAGAGCATGTGCTTACGCACGATCTCCGCCAGAAAGCCCTCCAAGCAGTAGCATCCGAATGGTCCTGGTCTTACCTTCCACCCATTATAAAACAAATGTACATGGAGCCGATGCTGGTAGCCATGCTTTGTGGGCACCTCTCGAGCATGTCCTTGTACCTTTCCCAAGCCTCAAACAACTGCTCTCCCTCTTGCTGCCTGAATGATCCTATCTCAGTCCTTAACTTTGCAGCTTTAACGGGTGGAAAGAATTTGGTCATGAAGGCTTGGGCCAACTCCTCCCAGGAAGTGATACTCCCTTAGGGAAGGGACCCTAGCCATTCTTTGGCTCTACCCTGCAAAGAAAAAGGAAAGAGACGTAAGCGAATAATATCAGCAGAGATACCATTCATTTTAAATGTACCACAAATTTCCAAAAAATTTTGAAGATGAGAGTTAGGAACTTCTGTGGCTAGGCCTCTGAAAGCACCTTCCCTAACCATTTGTATCAGCCCTGTTTTCAGTTTAAAGTTATTAGCATTGATAAGGGCATGGACTATTCCAGCCTGCTCAGAATTAAACACAAGTTGAAAATACTCCCTGATAGGTTTAGGGTTGTTGATGAGCTCCTGATCAGCCATTTCCTGAGGTTCTGCTCTTCCTTCCCTTAGGAGTCTCCTACAGGTCCTCTCAATCTCAGGATCAAAAGGGTGCAAGTCTGCAGTTCTCCCCTTGGGCATACACCTGGAGGAACAAAAAGAAAGAAATTAGATAAAAAAGAAAAACACAAACAACTAGAAAATAAAATAGAAAATAAGGACATAAAACATAAAACTTGGGTTGCCTCCCAAGAAGCGCTTTATTTAACGTCTTTAGCTAGACGGTGACTTATCAGAACACATAAAATTGCTCGTATTTTTTCGGGCCCTTCTTGCTCGAATCGATGTAGCCTTCTAAGTGTAAAAGGCTATCCTGCTTTTCTTGAGCCCTAGATAGAAAATTATTTTTGGGATTTTTATTTATCAAAAGAAAGGAACTGAAATCAAAGCAAGACTCGTGAGTATAAGACAAATGGTTATCAAAAATAAAGGAAATTTCTGGGGATAAAGGGAATGAAGACTTCTCAGCCTCTAACTCTATCACCTGGATCTCTCCTGTGGAACTAAGTGTATCACCAGTGTCCTCCTCACTAACCTGATCATGGTGTGCCTCAGTCTCCCCCAAACTATCCTCATTATCTTCCTCAACAAATCCTCCTAGGTGGCATCTCCCGAGTGGTAAGGATAAGAAATTGCTCTGTAAGGCATTAAGGGAAACTACTAGTCAAGTTAAGATATTGAGCTCTATCCTGTACTATTTCCCAAAGTCCTACCACCTCAGTTTCTAACCTATCCAACCTCTCTAATTCACTATGGATCAAATTTTTCAATTTCAATTCTAATGTGTATTAAGCCAATTGGTCCATCAGAGAAGATTTTTCTAAGGGTTGGTTAAGGTACGAAAAATTCTGGTTCCAAGTGCCTAAATGACTACCCTCATGTGAGTTTTCATATATGTCAGGTACAGAATGGTAAAAATTAGACACATGGTATTCAGAAAAATCATGATGCACAAGACTAGGGTCCTGAGAGGGACAATAAAATGGTGGAAACTCAAAATTATGCAAAGTCATACTTGAAAAATCGGTAATTTCACAACTGATCAAGTAGAAACTATATTGCAATACCGCAAAGTGTATATGCGGGTCAAGTTTTAGTATAGTGATTTATGAGTCCAAGTATCGTCCTCTGGGAATGGGTTTCTAGATTAATTAATTATTAAGGTACCAATTCTCAATTTTAGCTAAAGAAACATAACATGGATAGTTGGTTGAAGTAAATACAAACAAACGAACAAACATGTGGAGACACAAATTGATAGAATTAAAGGAAGTGATTTTACAAGTTAAAGACCTAACTAGCACATGCATTGAATCAATGAGATGAAATTATAAACAAGAAGTGAAATACTCAAGAAAATCTCTCGATTCTTAGTGAGCCTCACACATTCAATAAACTCATAGTCTCCATATGAACCTATAACATGCATGGCATTAAGCAACTTCTTTATGTGTTTCCCTAAGATTTTTAGGTCACTCTCGTGCCAGACTTCCAAGGGTTTTGACAATTTTGCTCTAATTCAAGCTTTACCTTTCGAGTCCACTTAAATCAACAAATTAAAAAGTAAAGAACGAATTGCCAAAAATAACAACATAACATGCTTCAATACATCACAAGAAAGTCATAACAAGTAATTCAAATCCTAACTACTATGTTTAGCTACTCTAAATCACAAGAAAAACAAACTAAACAAGTAGAAAACGTCTTAGAACGCTATTACAAATTGAAAGAAAGAGAAATAAACTTAGGTGTCGATGCCGGTCTTTCGTCTCCGAGCTCCCGTCTTCAATCTCGAACCTCCACGAATGCTTTGGCTCCCAAAATCACTCTTTTCTCTCTTCTTACAAGGTGTATTTCGAATTTAGGGCAAAACTCTACCAAATTGTGCTCCTCTTTTTCAAGAATCATAAGGTTGTATTTATAGGCATCAATGGGGCAGTGTTGCAACGCTAGGGACAGCGTTGCAACGCTGTACTCTAGGTGGCTGGCAGATATGGAAATAATCGATGGCGTTGCAACGCTAGGGACAGCGTTCCAACGCTGCTACCTCAACGCGCGCGCCCCTTATCGAAGTAGCGTTGCGACGCTGCAAGGCAGCGTTGCAATGCTACCTGCACGGTCTTCATAAGCGTCTTCTTATCGAGATGGCGTTGCAACGCCATCGCCTGTAGCCTTCAAAGCCTCTTGGCTGCGCGTTCGGCGTTGCAACGCTCTATATGGCGTTGCAACACCATCACCTCGGGTCTTAAAGCTTGGTTTGGTCTTCTCTCTTCCATTTGATGTTATATTTAGCTCCAAATAGCCTTGTTTTGATCCCGAGTGATCCAAATTGTCTCCAATAGCTCCGTTTAAGCTCTTAACCTGAAATTGAATAAATTAAGCACGTAAAAGTTCTGAAATCATCATAAAACTAACAATAATTAAGCCTAAGGATAGCACATTTTGTGTGGTATCAAACACCCCCAAACTTAAACTTTTGCTAGTCCCGAGCAAAAACAGAGTTAAACATTAGATTGTTCTTAAACATACATGTGATTCAAGCCTCAAAGATTTAAGAGAATATTTTGCAATGACAGAAACACTTAAACATAACACTTCAACAAGTAATTTAAAACTTTTCCTATGTGTTCCTACGTGTGTGTGGTTAGCCTATGTTCCCTTCATTTTTACTAAGCCCGGATCAACTTTATTAGGTTCTCCATTCAACTTCCCCCTACACTGGTCTTAGTTACTAATCTTTGAGCCTCTCCACATTCAGAAATAAACAACTTTACTCAGCACTTAATCACTCTTTTGATGCCACTTATTCTATTTTTCATCTTTTTTTTTTTTGTGCAAGGACACAAGCTTTCACACATCCACTAACGGGACCCTTACTCAGAGCACTTGCTCAAAGAGTGGCCTAACTGATCACAGTGAAGGTAGCTCTTTTTGTCCTCACGATTTTTTTTTTTTTTTTTTTTTTTTACAAACAGACAACAAAAATAAACTTTTTCACATAATGCACATATTATACAGATCATGCACTTCATATTGTCATTTACCCTATCCTGCAGTTTAACTCTCAAAGTAGTTTTCAGACCTATCGAGGTGACATCAAACTTCTAAGCCTAATAACTTTGTTCTAAGCATTTCAAAACTACAGGAACAAAGGCTATGTGCATGTAATGCAGGAAAAACTCAAGAAAATTTTTTTAAATTAACTCAAATTCATGTTATGCTTTCAGGTTTCAGCAGAATCACAAAGTTTTTCAATTATATCTCATCCTAGGCTATCATACTCATACTTATGTAAAAGATCAACCAACAATTCAAAGACATACTCGGGATGATCACAAAGAAATAAACACAATCCCACCCCCAAACTTAAACTAAACATTGTCCCCAATGTTTGTAGAAATAAGCATGTGGCAAGTATAAGGGTAGAAGTGAACGATACTGTCCTGGGTGATGGAGATATTTCTGAGTTCCTTGGATAGCCAAAGCATGTGTGTTGGAGTTCCTCTGATGGGAGCATGGATTTCAACGAAGAAGGGCATCTCCACAACCTACGAAGTAAAACAACAACTAACTAAGAATTGAAAAACAACAAAAACAACTAAAGCAAGCTAAAGATAGGAAAACAAAAGTAAGTAAAACTTGGGTTGCCTCCCAAGAAGCGCTTTCTTTAACGTCTTTAGCTAGACGGTGACTTATCAGGGCACATAAAATTGCTCATACTTCTCTGGCCCTTCTTGCTCGAATCAATGTAGCCCTCTAAGTCTAAAAGGCTATCTTGCTTTTCATGGGCGCCAGAGACATAATTATTTTTGGTATTTTTGTTTAATAAAATGAAAGAACTGAAATCAAAACAAGACTCGTGAGTTAAAGACCAATGGTTATCAAAAATCAAGGAAATTTACGGGGATAAAGGGAAGAAGACTTCTCACCCTCTAACTCTATCACTGGATCTCTCTGTGGAACTAAGTGTATCACCAAAGTCCTCCTCACTAACTTTGATCATGGTGTTCCTCGCTTTCCCCCAAACTATCCTCACTAACATCTAAACAAATCCTCCTAGGTGGCATCTCCTGAGTGGTAAGGAATATAAATTGTTCCTGTAAGGTCTTAAGAGAAACTACTAATTGATTAAGATATCGGGATCTATCCCTGCACTATTTCCCAAAGTCTTACCACCTCGACTTTCTAACCCGCCCAACCTTTCGAATTCATCATGAACCAAATTTTTAATTTTCAATTCTAAGGTATATTCCATCAATTGGTCCACCAGAAAAGATTTTTCAACGGGTTGGTTAAGGTATGAAAAATTCTGGTTCCAAGTGCCTAAATAACTACCCTCATGTGAATTTTCATATATGTCAGTGCAATGAATGGTAAAAATTAGACACATGGTATTCTGAAAAATCATGATGCACAAAACTAGGGTTCTGAGGGGACAATAGAATGGTGGAAACTCAAAATTATGCAAAGTCATATTTGAAAAATCAGTAATTTCACAACAAGACTTCACACAATATCAACACAACCAAAACAGGAAACAAAGACTCGAAAACACACAAAACTAAAATAACACAACTAAGGAAATAAACAATCACACAAAAACAAATAAGGAAAGACAAACAAACAACTTTAATCTAGAATTTTAAATTTTCTCCTAATATTAATTAATCTAAATAATCGTCATTCCCCGGCAACGGCGCCAAAAACTTGTTGCGTAGAACTATATTGTAATACCGCAAGTGTACGGGTCAAGTTTTAGTATAGTGATTTATGAGTCCAAGTATCGTCCTCGGGAATGGGTTTCTAGATTAATTAATTATTAAGGTACCAATTCTCAATTTTAGCTAAAGAAACATAACATGGATAGTTGGTTGAAGTAAATACAAACAAACGAACAAACATGTGGAGACACAAATTGATAGAATTAAAGGAAGTGATTTTACAAGTTAAAGACCTAACTAGCACATGCAATGAATCAATGAGATGAAATTATAAACAAGAAGTGAAATACTCAAGAAAATCTCTCGATTCTTAGTGAGCCTCACACATGCAATAAACTCATAGTCTCCATATGAACCTATAACATGCATGGCATTAAGCAACTTCTTTATGTGTTTTCCTAAGATTTCTAGGTCACTCTCGTGCCAGACTTCCAAGGGTTTTGACAATTTTGCTCTAATTCAAGATTTATCTCTCGAGTCCACTTAAATAAACAAATTAAAAAGTAAAGAACGAATTGCCAAAAGTAACGACATAACATGCTTCAATACATCACAAGAAAGTCATAACAAGTAATTCAAATCCTAACTACTATGTTTAGCTACTCTAAATCACAAGAAAAACAAACTAAACAAGTAGAAAACGCCTTAGAACGCTATTACAAATTGAAAGAAAGAGAAATAAACTTAGGTGTCGATGCTTAGGTCCTTCGTCTCCGAGCCGCCGTCTTCGATAACGAACCTCCACGAATGCTTTGGCTCCCAAAATCACTCTTTTCTCTCTTCTTACAAGGTGTATTTCGAATTTAGGGCAAAACTCTACCAAATTGTGCTCCTCTTTTTCAAGAATCATAAGGTTGTATTTATAGGCATCAATGGGGCGCAACGTTGTAACGCTAGGGACACAGCGTTACAACGCTGTACTCTCCGCGGCGCCGCGAGATATGGAAATAATCGATGGCGTTGCAACGCTAGGGACAACGTTGCAACGCTGCTACCTCAACGCGCGCGCTCCTTATCGAAGTAGCGTTGCGACGCTGCAAGGCAGCGTTGCAACGCTACCTTCACGGTCTTCATAAGCGTCTTCTTATCGAGATGGCGTTGCAACGTCAGAAGGCAGAGTTGCAACGCCATCGCCTGTAGCCTTCAAAGCCTCTTGGCTGCGCGTTCGGCGTTGCAACGCTCTATATGGCATTGTAACGCCATCACCTCGGGTCTTAAAGCTTGGTTTGGTCTTCTCTCTTCCATTTGATGTTATATTTAGCTCGAAATAGCCTTGTTTTGATCCCGAGTGAGCCAAATTGTCTCCAATAGCTCCGTTTAAGCTCTTAACCTGAAATTGAATAAATTAACCACGTAAAAGTCCTGAAATCATCATAAAACTAGCAATAATTAAGCCTAAGGATAGCACATTTTGTGTGCTATCACAGACTTCACACAATATTACCATAACCAAAACAGGAAATAAAGACTAAAAAACACACGAAACTAAAATAACACAAATAAGGAAACAAACAGTCACACAAAATAATTAAGGAAAGACAAACAAACAAGATTTAGTCTAAAATTTCAAATTTTTTCCTAATATTAATTAATCTAAATAATCGTCATTCCCCGGCAACGGCGCCAAAAACTTGTTGCGTAAATTTTACAATACCGTAAGTGTACGGGTCAAGTTTTAGTATACTGATTTATGAGTCCAAGTATCGTCCTCGGGAATGGGTTTCTAGATTAATTAAGTACTAAGATACTAATTCTCAAATTTAGCTAAAGCAACAAAACATGGATAGGTGTTTGACGAATAAGACAACCAAACAAACAAACATGTGGAGACACGAATTGATAGAATTAAAGGAAGTGATTTTACAAGTTAATAACTTAACTACACATGCATTGACCTCAGGAGATGAATTTATAAACAAGAAGTAAATTACTCAAGAAAACCTCTTGGTTCTTAGTGAGACTCAGACATGCAATAGAATTCATAGTCTCCATACGAACCTACAACATGCATGGCATTTAGTAACTTCTTTAAATGTTTCCCTAAGAATTCTAGGTCACTCTCGTGCCAGACTACTAAGGGTTTTGACAATTTTGCTCTAATTCAAGTTTTATCTCTCGAGTCCACTTGAATCAACGAATTAAGGAGTGCAGAGCGAATGGCCAAAAATAAGAACAAAACATGCTTCAATATATTGTAATAAAGTCATAACAAATAAATCAAATCCTACTACAATGTTTAGCTACTCTAAATCACATGAAAAACAAACTAAACAAGTAGAAAACGTCTTAGAACGTTATTACAAATTGAAAGAAAGAGAAATAAACTTAGGTGTCGATGCCGGTCCTTCATCTCCGAGCTCCCGTCTTCGATCTCGAACCTCCACGAATGCTTTGACTCTCAAAATCACTCTTTTCTCTCTTCTTACAAGGTGTATTTCGAATTTAGGGCAAAACTCTACCAAATTGTGCTCCTCTTGCAATGAAATCATAAGGATATATTTATAGAAGGAATCGGTGCAGCGTTGCAACGCTTGGGACAAATACAGTTAACGCTTGCACCCCTAAGCGGCCGACAATTAAGGAAATAATCGATGGCGTTGCGTAACGCCGAGGGCGCGTTGCAACGCCGCTACCCTAACGCGCGCGCTCCTCATGTGCGGCTTCTCACGCGTGGCTTCTTATTGAGATAGGGTTGCAATGCCCTAAGGCAGCGTTGCAACGCTATCTCCTGGAGTCTTCAAAGCCTTTAAACAGCAAGCATGGCGTTGCAACGCTCTGCATGGCATTGCAACGCCATCACCTCGGGTCATCATGATTGGATTGGTTCTTTTTCTTCCAATTGATGTTATCTTTAGCTCCAAATAGCCCCGTTTTGATCCCGAGTGATCCAAATTGTCTCCAATAGCTCCGTTTAAGCTCTTAACCTGAAATTGAATAAATTAACCACGTAAAAGCCCTGAAATCATCATAAAACTAGCAATAATTAAGCATAAGGATAGCACATTTTGTGTGCTATCAATGCGCTACAGAAGCCATGGGAACCAGGTCAAGATTTTCCGCATACATGATTTAGAAAGTATTTTTAAGTGATTTTTGTTTTCCGCTTATGTAGCATAACGATTTCTAAATTGAGGCCGAAGTTAGTTATGTTTGTAAATGTTTTGTATTTATGGGATCCCAAATTAAATTGATTTTAATTATCAATTTTTACTTATTTAAAGTTATTTGGGGCCTCAAATGCATGCATGATAGTAATGCCCCTTAGAAAAAGAGTCTGTAAAAGTAGGATCGTTACAATAACCTTTTCCACTAAAAGGTCTTTTAGTCATTTTTCCTTCTAGGCATGATCACATACAGGTAAAGCATTTTCTTCTAACTCATTTAGAAGTCCATTCTTTACCAATCTCTCAATCCTATTGAGATTAATGTGACCCAATCTAAGATGCCAAAGATGAGCATTTTCTTTAGTACAAATTTTACATTTCTTAGTTTGTGCGTTTGCAGTTTTAAATAATTCAGTGTTCAAAACTGATAACTCGTCATGGGAGAGTTATTTTACTATAATTTTAGTGCTTAATGTACTTGAATTGCATAGAATTTATTGAGTATCATGTTATTTTATCCCAAAATTGTGTGTGTTAGCTTTAAAATCTTGAATTTAACCATTAGGTTCGAAAAGAATTAATTTTGATGTTTTTATGCTTTAATTGAAGAAATTTGGGAAAATAAGCTAACGGTTAATTAAAGACCAAAAGACGAGAGTTTTAACTCCAAAAATCCTTGCATATTTAGTGTTATTTATAATTGAGTTCA
Source organism: Trichosanthes cucumerina (assembly GCA_036507285.1). Taxonomy (NCBI): domain Eukaryota; kingdom Viridiplantae; phylum Streptophyta; class Magnoliopsida; order Cucurbitales; family Cucurbitaceae; genus Trichosanthes; species Trichosanthes cucumerina. Next base: position 23,376,073 of record CM071841.1, read on the forward strand.
TGAATTTATTTGAGATTTTTCTGTGTGCAGGAGATTATAAAAATTACAGGAGTCCCTAAGGGCATTTTAGACATTTTACCCAAAGGATAAGATGGTCTTTCTACCCTTAAGGGCATTTTTGTAATTTGTGGAGTTAGGGCAACACATCTTATATATATGGGCTAGGGTTCCCAAGGTGGAGAAGAAGTTGTGACAAGAGGAAGAGATCGAGAGGGAGAAAAAGAACTCGTGAGATTGCTGAAGCAAAGGGCCTGCGTTGGAAGGAAAAAATCTACAGCCCTTTGACGAAGCAAACCTTGTTGCACACATCTGAGAGGGAGCTCTTTTGCTGAAGCAAAATGCAGCTATGCTTGGCGGTAGGTTGTTGTTTGCTGAAGCAATTGGGTGAGAGAGAAGAAATCACGAAAGGGAGGCATTGCTGAAGCAAACCGTGGAGTAGAGGGTTGGCCATCTGCTGGAATCAACCTACCTTTGCTGAAGCAAAGTCGAGAGTAGGGTTTGTCCACCTGCTGTGATTTACACATCTTTGCTGAAGCAAAATCAAGAGCATCAGTGCAGTTTGGTTTTCACAGACGTCGTTCACGAAGTTTGCGATTTTCGGCTGATTTTGCTACAATTTTGTCAACCTGTTGGGGAGATAGCTCCGTTTTGAACAGTTTGATCGTCGTTTGGAGCTTCGCTGTGTCAGATATCGTTGTCACGTTAGGCGACCACTGCAGTTCGCTTTTTCACATACGACTCTCACAAAGTTGTCGTTTCCTGGAGTTTGAACCGTTGGATTGTGCTGAAATTTTGTCAGCTTGTTGGGGGCTCATAGCGCGTCGTTTTCAACAGTTGGATCATTGTTCCGAGCTCTGGTTCATCAGATATTGTATCGGACAAAACCTAAAGAACACTGAAACCTGCTGTTATTGCCTGCTGCCTTCGGTGAGATCTTGGCGTTTTGCTGAAGCAAAACACATGTCAATTGGCTCGTGTAAACTGCTCTTATTCCCTAATTATTTTGGCTTGTTGTTTATTTTGTGCGTTTATTGTGCTCTATTTACTCACTGTTTTCGGCTAAATTCATGACTGTGTTTGGGTTGCATTTATGATTAATTTGAGTTGTTTTGTGATATTGTTACAACACATATTTGAATTTATTAAACAACACAAGCACATATAAATTAGAGATTTGTGAGTTGATTTACATTAACAAAATTTTCTTAGGCAAGGGTTAGGTTGTTTTAATGTAATTTTGGATTAAATTTATGGTTGATGCCATTGATTGAATTTATGAAATTTTATTGAATTCAACGTTGCATGAGAATTAAAATTGGCCTTTTTAACTTCTCTATAATTCATAAACTTGGGAAAGCTAATGAATTAGTGTTGTGCAAAAACTCACTACGCAAGCATACGCATTCGTAGGTAGTAATTGGTGAACAAGGTCGATCCCACAGAGACTAAAGTCAGTGAAAATGATGAAATTGAGTAAAGTTAAACTATTCTTAAAGCCTCTAATTAACCCAAAAGCAACTAAAACAAGCTTGACACAAAAGAGAAAGAAACGAGCTATCTCAGAGCAATGAACAACTCAAATGGACAATAAACAAGCTAATAAACAAGATGAGAATGAAATGGAAAAAAACGTTGGAATTTATGGAAATGAACTTCTAAATTTTGTTGTCTAATGTTGTAGCAATGCTGCCACATTGCTGTCACACTGCTATACTATGTACAAACAGTAAATCACATAGAAATTCCGAAAATCATTTCTAACCTTCGAATTACACTCTCAAAGCAGAGTTTAACATATGTCTATGAATACCCAGCTTTCAAACATCAAATTAACACAAATTTCCCTAAGTTTACAAGCCAGAGGCATATGTCTATACCCTTGGAACCTTTTCTTTTTCAAGACAAAGACTGTCTTGCATTGCCTATGCTTTTTCCATTCATTTTAACCTGTTCAGAATTAAAACAAACTAGAATTCATTCCTAAGGTGATCAATCTTAAGAAGAACATTAAACCATAAACACCCATAAGCAATCTACACACATAAACAATACTCCAACAAAAGACTTCAAAACTAGGGTTTCATTCCATAGATTCCAACTTAAACAGTTAGCCCATAGTTTTTACAAAGAATTCGAGAACAAAGGAGATAAAGATCATTCACATGCTGAAAAAGGAGTTGAAATTGCAAGAAAAAGCTTAACTAGCAAGTTTTTCAAAACAATCTAAGCTAGGGCAAGAAGAAAGCAAACTATAAAAATGAGAAGAAAAGAAGAAACTAGGGTTGGCTGAAGGTTCATGAAGAAACAACATGAACGAACAGCAGCCTCCCTTCTTCCTCTCTCTTCTTTCTCCATAAGATTCCCCCTTTTTGATCGATTCCCCCTTTTCTAAATTAGGGTAGGTTGTTTTCTTTTTATTTTTGCACCCCAAGTCCTTCCATTCTTTTCTTTTCTCCAAAAAAAAAAAAACAGCAGCCACTTAAAAAATTAGCAATTCAGCCCAAAGATTACGTCATCACGAAATGTGGTCCCCACATTTGACTAATCTATCCCGAAGTAATGCTGCGACAATGCTACCACATCGATGAAAGCAGTGTTGCAGCAATGCTATGACATTGCTGCCATAATGTGAATTCTTCTTCTGCTCTTTAAAGCCAATGCTGCAACAACAATCTTTTCTCTCCTACTCCACATAACAAAACAAAAACAACACTCAAAACACAAGACCTAGTCACAACAAACAACAAATAAGCAACACAACAAAACAACAAGGTACAAAACACTAAAATTAACCTACAAGACAAGAAAATGAACAACTAACACTAAACTCACTAAACACAACACTCAGCGAATAATACACTAAGAAAAGCGAACAAAACACGCACACAACTCAATTTTGCGCAAAAGAAAGCAATGAAAAATTCTAAAAGTAATCCCATTTCATGGGATTATCACACCCCCAAACTTACTCATTACTCGTCCTCGAGTGATGCACTAACAACTACTACAAAAACAAACAACTAGCTAGGTGCCATAGAGGTTAAGATTATCAAACCTTCATATAAACTCCCAAAATTCACAAGCATAAACACAAACAAGGTTCAACAAAATCGTTCATAAGTTAAAGCAACCCTTAAGTGTGTATGTGCAAGGTCTTAGCTCACTCACTTGCATCATCTAAGCCGCTCTAAAGCTTAAATCATAGAACTTAGTTTAATGAGCATCAAATGACTTACACACGGAGTCCGTCCAAGAGACTAAAGTTTACAACAGGCTCAAAATGCAAAACCAAACGAACTCTCCTTTTCTTTTCTTTCTTTTTTTTTTTAAAGAGAATATAACTCTTCCACCCAAAAATACAAAGGAGGAGAACAACGGGAAGTCAACCTCTTTTTTTATTATTATTATTTTTTTCGTTGCTTTCAAATATATTTTTTTTTTCAAGGGAACCTTTCTAGTCATTTGTACCTTCGATCTAAACGCCAACATTGGTGATGAAGACGCCTAACAACGAGCACTATCACATAGATTGGTTGCATTTGCATACTCATATCCCCCCGTGATCGTTTGGCTCAAAACTAAGCATGGGTGTCATGTCTAGTCCTGGTTTACTAAGCCACAAGAGAAAGAGGAGTATCCCTTTTTTATTTTTTTTCTCTTTTTTTTTCCACAGATTTGACCTCCCCCAAACTTTGACTTTACAAACAAGAATTATTAACAACTCACTAAAGGTACCTTAGACTCAATTCAAGAGACCACACCAACTCACTTTAGCCCCTAAGCTCTCTTTAAGACTATACAACATTTTAGAATCAACAAGCTCGGTAGCTAAGACTTAAGTGTGAAGGCTACTTTAACTGCATCACTCATTTGTCACACCTAAAGTGTTATATGCAAGTAAAAGGTGAGAATCTAAAGTGTCATCATCAGCAATAAACTAACCAATAGAAGGCACATAACCAGCAACAACAACAAACAAACATAGCATCAAGCAACCAAACAGACAAAACTAGAACATGCAAACACAAGCAATAAGCTAAACAGAAAGATGCAACACCACCTTACACCACAGCAGCAAACACAAAAATAAGCATCCACCCCCAAACTTCAAGACACGTTGTGTCCTCACAACAACCGCCACAGAGAACACACACAAAAAAATAAAGGATGGGCTAGATTGCACAAGATCTAAGAGCATACAATAAAAGGCAAATGGGAACATAAAAGAGACAAAAGGAAAGGATAGGAAAACTCCCCTCACTGCTGCTCGTCAACCTCCTCAACATCAGAATCTGGCCCTCGAGAGCTCTCACCAGCATCCGGGTGCTCCCATCCTCCCAATGCCTCTTTAGGGAACTTAGGGAATGCCAGAATAGGTCGCGTGGAGGCTCGGCGCATGGCTGCGTGCAATGCCCTATCACGATCTCTGGTATAAGATGCAAAAGAGACCAGCATACTGTGGATCTGCTCCTGCCTCAGCTTGAACTGTTGCACCGCACGATGTATGAGCAGTTGGTGCCCAGCTCCCCTAACTGCTTCTGGAGCGGGGGCAACCACGGGTTGCTCAGTAGGGGCAACATCCTCCTTCAGCAAACGTGCAATGCACGCCGAACCTATGGCCCCCTGATTTTGAAGAAGCGTCATTTCAGAGACCAAAATGGGCACCTCAGCTCTCATACAAAGCTCAATAATCAACGCAGGGAAGAATATTTTTCCTTTGTTCTTGGAGGCCGACTCCACAAGCTGCTCGTAAATAATCCGCCCCACATTAATTGATTTACCCTTGACTAAGGCATAGAGCAGAAACATTCGCTCTTCAGAAATGATGTTGACATGGGTAGTGGGCATGAGCTTGGTCCGCAGGAAGTGATACCAACCCCGATTATGTGGCTTAAGAGCTTTGCGCAAACAGGTGTATGCTCCTTGGGGCGAAACTATCCATTTAGACCCGCGCATAGTCAGCTTCCTCAATACTCGTTGCTGCCGGCTCTCAGTGGGGGCTCTTTTCCACAGACTATACTGATCTAGAAAATCAGACAGAAGTAAAAGCTCATTAATGTGCATGGCATTGAAAGGAACAAACCGCTTTCTAACCAACACTCCATTGCCTAAGGCATGACTGAAATTGCCCAAGAACTCATGCACCACTGGAAGGTTAACTCGATGGGGGTGAGAGCAGAATCTCTGCCAATTTCGCTCTTGAATTGGCTTAGCGATAAACCTAGGAAGCCCAAAATTTGCATCCTGAGAGTAAACAAACCCTTTTTCAATGCAGGGTTGCCGTAAGGAAATTGCCTGAAATGTAGCTTCAGCCGCCGGAGATGCAAATATGGGCACAATGTCAGCCAGCGATGGATGACTAGGATGCTCGGTCGGTTCGGACCTAGCGGCTTTAGCTTTAGAACGAGACTTGGGAGGCATTCTAACAATAGGTTTGTTTTACCTGCCAACCGAAGCTACTGTCTTCTAGGTCTTGTTGCTCTAACCAACTCGAAAATGAAACACCAGAGTCGAAAGATGCACGCTTGACTAACCGAAAGAAGAATTTGACAATAATACCAAAAAGAGAACCTAGAATAGCATACTGACGAGCACAATGACTGAAGAGGCTGGCGAATGAACACAAAGCTCCTTCTCTGACCAACAATCGGAATTGTGCTCACAAAAGGAACTGGAAAAGAAGCTTCGACGGACTCCTTCGGTGCGTAAAACGGCAGACGACTGCACCAAGAGCGACTGAAATCGCAGAGGCTGGTCGATGAAACGGAGCTCCGATCACCGCTACACCTAAAGAAGGAAAAGAGAGCGAATCAAAGGTGAAAGAAAAGAAAAAAATGAAGCGTGAAGAAGAGCTAGGGTTGCCGAAAGCTTCAAAACGTAAGGGGAGGGAAAATTTTGCTCTGAAACGACTTCATTTTAGCCTTCAAGACTGATTTTTATTTATTTAATATTATTATTATTATTATTTTAAGCAAACCAAAACGCTGCCGTTTTGACCTTTATCGACAAGCTTCCCCTGTTTCAATGTGGCGACAATGTTGTAGCATTGCTACCACATTGAACAGACTTACTATGGACCCATGTTGCATTGTAACAATGATGCCACCACATAGCCACCACAACTAGGCGAAAAAAACATTTTGTTCTGTCATTTCTGCTTTTTTGTCTTCTCTTCTTCCCCTAAAACCAAACAAACTACCAAAAGCTCATAAGACACAGGTATCAAGTACCCCTACTAAAGAAATCTAAGCTAACAACAAACAACGAATCAAAGCAAAACAAAACCAAACAACTAAAACAAAAATAAACTAAAACAAGAGTTTACTCAAATGGGTGGTCTCCCATTAAGCGCTTGGTTTTTAGTCTGCAGCCCGACTATTTTTCGCTCATTTTTCAGCTTTGAAACAGCACACACACCTTTCCTCTATCAATGGTGCTTCCCCAATAGTGCTTAACACGTTGACCATTCACTTTAAAGTACTTCCTGAATTTTCATCTAGAAGCTCCACTGCTCCATATGGGGAAACACTCAGAATTTGAAAGGGCCCTGACCATCTTGACTTCAGCTTATCCGGGAACAACTTCAATCGTGAATTGAAAAGAAGCACATGTTGTCCCGGTAGGAGCTCTCTCGAAAGGATGTGACTGTCATGTCATGCCTTGGTCTTTTCCTTATAAAGCTTGGCATTTTCATAGGAAAAGTACCTCAACTCCTCAAGTTCCACAAGCTGCAGTTTTCTCTCATTTCCTGACGCTTGGAGATCAAAATTTAGCGCCTTAAGAGCCCAATAGGCCTTGTGTTCGAGTTTCAAAGGCAAATGACACGCCTTACCGAATACAAGCCTATAAGGTGATATACCTATGGATGTTTTAAAAGTTGTCCGATATGCCCACAAAGCGTCATCTAGCTTCATTGACCAGTCTTTGCGTGATACACAAACCATTTTCTCCATAATTCTCTTTATCTCACGATATGACACTTCAGCTTGCCCACTAGTCTGAGGATGGTATGCAGTAGCCACTTTATGCTTGACCCCATATTTAGCTAGCATTGATTCAAGCATTCTACTTCCAAAATGAGTCCTAAATGGATTATGAGTGCTCTCGGTGTCCCAAAACGCGTGAAAATGTTCTTTTTCAGAAACTTGCTCACCACATTGGAGTCATTGGATGGTGAAGCGATTGCTTTGACCCACTTGGACACATAGTCCACCGCCAGCAAAATATAGAGGTTCCCTTGAGATGGTGGGAATGGACCCATGAAGTCTATCCCCCATACATCAAAAAGTTCGACCTCTAGAATGTTGTTTAATGGCATCTCATGCTTCTGCGAGATGTTGCCCACCCTTTGACAACGGTCGCAACTCTTTGCAAACTGATGGACGTCTTTAAACATTGAGGGCCAGAAATATCCAGATTACAACACTTTAGCTGTTGTTCGAGCCCCACCAAAATGGCCACCATATGGTGCTGAATGGCAATGATGAAGAATAGTCTGAACCTCTTCTTCAGGAACGCATCTCCTCACAATTTGGTCAGCGCATTTCTTATAGAGGAATAATTCATCCCAATAAAAGTACCTCACTTCGTGCATGAATTTCTTCAACTGCTTTTTACTCATCTCAGGAGGTAGAAGCTCACTCACCAAATAGTTCACCAGATCTGCGTACCAAGGGAGATGCTCAGTCACTTTAAGAAGGTGTTCATCAGGAAATGTCTCCTTGATAGGCTCTTGGTGGAGTGTCTCGTCCTTCACATGGAGTCTGGACAAGTGATCTGCAACTTGGTTTTGTGTCCCACTCCTATCAAGAGTATCCAGCGAATCAATCTGGGCTTCGAATCCTTCTTTGAAATCAAGTACTTGATTGTTGAATGATGAGTAAATACTATTACCTTTGTACCTATCAGATATGCCCTGGACTTGTCAAATGCGAAAACCATCGCTAACAGCTCTTTCCCAGTGGTGGTGTAATTGACTTGGGCATCGTTCAAGGTTCTGCTGGCATAATAAATGGAGTGAAAGACCTTGCCTCTGCGCTGACCCAGGACTGCTCCTACTGCAAAATCGCTTGCATCACACATCATATCAAAGGGTAAGGACCAATCAGGAGCAACAATTACTGGAGCAGACACTAATGCTCTCTTCAGGCTCACGAACGCCTTCTCACAATTTTCATCAAAGACAAAAGGCTTGGAATGCTCTAGAAACATACAGAGAGGCTTTGCAATCTTTGAAAAGTCCTTAATGAACCTCCTATAGAATCCTGCATGTCCTAGAAAGCTTCTAACTCCTTTCACTGTGGCAGGTGGAGACATCTTCTCAATGACCTCGATCTTAGCTTTATCTACTTCGATTCCTACTTTTGATATTTTGTGCCCCAAAACTATTCCCTCACCAACCATGAAGTGACATTTTTCCCAGTTGAGGACTAGGTTGGTCTCTTCACAACGTTTGAGAATATCCTGCAAATTAAAAAAACACACATCAAAAGTTTCACCAAATGTAGAAAAGTCATCCATAAATATCTCTAGTGTTTTCTCCACCATGTCACTAAAGATCGTCATCATGCATCATTGAAAAGTAGAAGGGGCATTGCATAACCCGAAAGGCATTCGCTGAAATGCGAATGTGCCTAAGAACAAGTGAAGGTAATCTTTTCTTGATCCTCCCGGGCAATCGTAATCTTATTATATCCCGAATATCCATCAAGGAAACAATAATATTCCTTCCCTTCCAGCCTGTCAAGCATTTGATCAATAAAGGGCAAGGGGAAATGGTCTTTCCTCGTGGCTTTGTTCAACTTTCTATAGTCCATGCAAACTCGCCACCCTATGATTGTTCTAGTTGGGATCAATTCATTATTCATATTTTCTACCAATGTGATCCCGCCCTTCTTAGGCACGAACTGAACCGGGCTTACCCAAGCACTATCAGAGATAGAAAAGATGATACCTGCATCAAGCCACTTAATAATCTCTTTCTGCACCACCTCTTTCATGACAGGGTTCAACCGCCTTTGATGCTCAACTGAATTTGAACAATCATCCTCCAGCAAGATTTTGTGCATGCATATCGATGGATTGATGCCTTTTATGTCTGCCATAGACCACCCAATTGTTGTCTGATGCTGTCTCAACACATCAAGCAACTTCTGCTCACATTCTCCACTCAAGGTTGACGATATAATTACTGGCAAAGTGTCATTTTTCCCAAGGTATGCATATTTCAAATGTGGGGGAAGTGGTTTAAGCTCCAAAGTAGGTGGTTCTTCAACTGATGGTTTGATTGGAAGTAAAGTTTTTTCTGCAAGCCCCAATGACTCAAACTTGTTTCGATTCCCGCCACCATACTGTTTGGCACCCACATGAGCAATCATTCCTCTTTCATTAGAGTCAGCTTCATTCTCATCTCCAACAAAGTCATTTGATCCAGCTGATCCTTCATGCCAACTTTCCACCACTGCTGTGTCTAAAACATGCACAAGACAACACTCCTCGACATCATTAGGGAAATGTAAAGAATTAAAAAGATTGAACGTTACCCTTTGATCATTGACTCTCATTGTCAACTCCCCTTTCTACACATCAATGAGTGTCCTCCCTGTGGCTAAGAAAGGTCACCCAAGGATGATCGGGATGTCTTTATCAGCCTCATAGTCAAGTATAATGAAATCCGCAAGAAAGATAAACTTATCCACACTTACCAACACATCCTCTATCTTACCCTCTAGATAGACTACTGATCCATCAGCTAGCTGTAATGAGACTGTGGTGGGTCTTGCCTCTCCAATGCCAAGTCTTTTAAAGATGGACATAGGCATCAAGTTGATGCTAGCCCCTAGATCGCACAAGGCTTGCCCACAATATGTATTCCCAATGGTGCATGGTATGGTAAAGCTCCCTGGATCATTTAACTTCCGAGGATTTTCTGTTGGACAATAGATGAACATTACAAGTGAGTGCAACAAATGCTCGAACTCTCTCAACCTCCTCTTTTTGGTCAAAATGTCTTTCATGAATTTCGCGTAGTTGGGCATTTGTTTCAAGGCTTCCACTAATGGGATGTTGATTTGAAACTCCTTTAAAATGTCCAAAAACTTATCAAATTGTTCATCTTGCTGCTTCTTCTGAAAACGCTGAGGGAACGGTGGTGGTGGTCTCAAAACTACCTGCTCGGCTGGTTGTACTTGGGGCAATGCTGGATCAGTTTTCTGTTATGCTTTCTGATGTAGTGGCACTGCTACCACATTTTCTGTTGTCTGTTCTATTTCAGTCTGATGCTGCGGGAATGTTACCTCATTTCCTTGTGTCCGCTTGACACTTTCCCTATTGACTTGGATTGAAGTTGCTCTTTTCCCTTAGGAGCCTTGGGTTTGAGCTCCTCTAACTCTTTCCCACTCCGAAGCTGCATCGCCTTACAAGTTTCCTTGCCCTTGCCTCTTGGATCCTCAGTGTCACTAGGCAAGGTACCTTGGGCTCTATTGTTTAAGGCTGAGGCTAGTTGACCCATTTGATTTTCTAGGTTTCTAATTGCTGCAACTTGGCTCTGGACTATGTCATCAGTTTTAACCATGTGCTCTTTCAACAATGATTCTATTGAGGATGTGGGCTCTTGAGTCTGTACCTTAGGATTTTGCAAAATCTGATGAGGATATCCCTGTTGTTGAAATCCTGGAGGTATTGGTGGTCTCACTTGCTTATTTGAAGGCCCAGCTCCTTGATTGTTCAATGCAAAGTTTGGATGATGCCTCCATCCCGGGTTATATGTATTCGAGTAGGGGTTGAAGTTCTTGTTGTACCCCACATAGTCCACGGACGTCGGATTGGATGGGCAAACATCAAAAGTATGTCCCTCTCCACAATACACACAAGAGACTGACACTAGTGGCCCAAACTGGTTTCCTGAACCGATATTCATCGACTTCAGTGTATTGGTAAGGGTGGCAATCTGTGCTGCCAAGCTCGCCGCACTCACATCTTGCACCACTACAACCTGGTGAGTCGAATTAAGGCGTGAAGTAGGCCACTCGTAGTTATTCTTCGCAATCTTCTCTAGAATCTCATAAGCATCATTGTATGTCTTCGACAACAATGCTCCTCCAGCTGAGGCATCCACTACCATCTTCGTATGGGTATTCAACCCATTATAGAAAGTTTGCATCTGAATGCCATAGGGAATACCATGATTCGGGCATTTGCGCAGCAACTCTTTGAACCTCTCCTAAGTTTCATACAGAGACTCATCATCTTGTTGCTGAAATGAAGTAATTTCACTCCTGAGCTTTGCAGTCTTGGTGGGTGGAAAATACTTTATCAGGAACTGCTCCACCAACTCATTCCAACTTGAAATAGCTCCAGGTGGTATCGTGTTCAACCATTCAAGTGCTTTCCCTCTTAGTGAGTAAGGGAAAAGCGTCAACCTAAGAGTGTTCTCACTTACCCCTCTGATTACAAAGGACTTACACACACCCATGAATAACTGGAGATGTAAGTGAGGATCTTCCATTGGCGTACCCCTAAACTGGCCTGTGTGGTGGAGCATCTGAAACATGACCAGCTTATGTTCAAAATGTGGTGTCTCTATCTCTGATGGCATTATCTCCGGAATCAGAACTGGCACTGCATACTCCTGAATAACTCGATCTCTTGTTGGGATTTATGCCCTAAACTTGTGTAATTTTGATCAATTAAATAAAGTGTTATTTGTTTTGATAAGATTACAGTCTTGCTTCTATAAATCCAATAAACTAAGCACCAAGGTTATAACGTTTATCTTAAAATCAGTGTAGTGGACACTATTTGGGTTGACTTCAAGATTGTAACCTAAATAGTCTATGGTATAAGAATAAGGTTGGAAACCTCATTCTGGTAACACCATGGATGCGACCCTCTTTGTAATCAGTACAAATGAGGTAATCTAACTCATTCATGTAGTTGACATGCGAGTGGGGGCATCCTGTATGAAGAGTTCATACAAGATCGGATCGCAAAAATTATTAGTCTAACCAAAGATAACACCGTTAACGTGGATAAGACTAGTAATTTATAGATGGTAATTAGTGACTTTACTCAATCTGAGCAAGTTAAGAACTCCCCCTTATAGGGGTTTGTCCTTAGACTAGTATGGGTGAGAGTGAGTGACCAGAGCCGACTCAATAAGCCTACCTTCTCGAGAGGCGTAACCTCGTAGGTAGTGGGAACTTAATGCATGCAAGATGGAATTCACTCATTCCTCTCTTGAGGAATCGAGATAGGTTGTTCCCTTAAGAATCGACTCGTGTCTTGAACAACGGGGCCCGCCTCTATGAGGGTATGAGTCTAAGGTAGGACCTTAGACTTGTTGTTCATTAGAGGATCGGTGGTGCTTAAGGAGCAAAGAGGTAATAATCACGGGGTAAAATGGTAATTTAACCCACCGTGATTCTGAACAACTTTAATGAAGGATCGACTCATGGGTAATGACTATATCAGTGGACACAATAATATCTACAGTGAGGAGAGTTCAACTACAAGTCTATAGTGGAGTGACTTATAGTTAATGAATATTGATTAACTAGATCAAAGAGTTTGATCAGTTAATCTCACATCATTGGAGCTCATGATATGTAGGTCCATTAGATCCCTCCGTTGGCTCAACATGGTAATATTGAGGGTATAAAGTTATGAGTGAAATTGAAGTGTTCAATTTCATACATGAGGAGTTATATCAATTATATATGATGTAATTGATATAATATATAGTTTTAAAGTGAATTAGATTCATATATAAACTATATACTAAAGAGAGATTAAAGGAGGGGTATAATGGTCATTTCCATACCATTCCCCTATATATAGTTGCATGAGATGCAACTAGGTCAAGACTTGAGAAATAGTATTCCTAGCCTCCTTGTTGTGTTGTTGGAAGTGTTCCAAAAACACAAATCTCTCTTACAAAATACCTCACCACTCCTTAAGGGAACCCACCTTCCTCCCTCACCTAGAGAACAACGGAGAAGATCCGGTGGTGGTGTCGGTGTTCGTACGAGTTCTTGTTGCTAAGATCATGACCGTGGAGGGAGGAGCACTTGAAGAAAGATTCTTCAAAGGTATATACTTTCTATCCATACTTTTATTATGTGCTTAATCTATGTGTTTATATTCTTGAAATTTTCCACTGTAACTAAATAAAGAGCACGCGATTCGCAATCGCTTCCGCTGCGGGGACTTCGATTCCCTTCATCTCTCTCATCTTCTACTGCTCTAGCACCACCATTATTATCAATTGTCAGCGGTGGTTCAACCATACCTTCCACTTCTGCTCGTCCTCTCTGTTCCCTTCTTCGACGGTGAAATGTACGTTCGATTTCAGGATCAAGAGGTTGCAATTCAAGATTGTGCTCCTCGTTCATAAAAGAAATTCAACACCTAGCACGATACACAAGTAACAAATAAAAAATTTGAGTAAGTTAACTAAAACGAAAAACAACAAATAAAAGTACTCAGTTTCACAAAATTCACAAACACTTGGTCCCCGACAACGGCGCAAAAAACTTGTTGTGCAAAAACTCACTACGCAAGCATACGCATTCGTAGGTAGTAATTGGTGAACAAGGTCGATCCCACAGGGACTAAAGTCAGTGAAAATGATGAAATTGAGTAATGTTAAACTATTCTTAAAGCCTCTAATTAACCTAAAAGCAACTAAAACAAGCTTGGCACAAGAGAGAAAGAAACGAGCTATGTTAGAGCAATAAAGAACTCATATGGACAATAAACAAGCTAATAAACAAGCTGAGAATGAAATGAAAAAAAACGTTGGAATTTATAGAAATGAACTTCTAAATTCTGCTATCTAATGTTGTAGCAATGCTACCACATTGCTGTCCCACTGCTATACTGTGCAGAAACAGGAAATCACACAGAAATTCCGAAAATCATTTCTAACCTTCGAATTACACTCTCAAAGTAGAGTTTAACATATGTCTATGAATACCCAGCTTTCAAACATCAAATTAACACAAGTTTCCCTAAGTTTACAAGCCAAAGGCATATGTCTATACCCTTGGAACCTTTTCTTTTTCAAGACAAAGTCTCTCTTGCATTGCCTATGCTTTTTCCATTCATTTTAACCTGTTCAGAATTAAAACAAACTAGAATTCATTCCTAAGGTGATCAATCTTAAGAAGAACATTAAACCATAAACACCCATAAGCAATCTACACACATAAACAGTACTCCAACAAAAGACTTCAAAACTAGGGGTTTATTCCATAGATTCCAACTTAAACAGTTAGCCCATAGTTTTTACAAAGAATTCGAGAACAAAGGAGATAAAGATCATCCACATGCTGAAAAAGGAGTTGAAATTACAAGAAAAAGCTTAACTAGCAAGTTTTTCAAAACAATCTAAGCTAGGGCAAGAAGAAAGCAAACTATAAAAATGAGAAGAAAAGAAGAAACTAGGGTTGGCTGAAGGATGATGAAGCAGCAACATGAACGAACAACAACCTCCCTTCTTCCTCTCTCTTCTTTCTCCATAAGATTCCCCCTTTTTGATTGATTCCCCCTTTTCTAAATTAGGGTAAGTTGTTTTCTTTTTATTTTTGCTCCCCAAGTCCTTCCAATCTTTTCTTTTCTCCAAAAAAAAAAAAAAAAACAGCAGCCACTTAAAAAAAAATAGCAATTCAGCCCAAAGATAACGCCATCTCGAAATGTGGTCCCCACATTTGACTAATCTGTCCCGAAGTAATGCTGTGACAATGCTACCACATCGATGAAAGCAGTGTTGCAGCAATGTTGTGACATTGCTTCCATAATGCGAATTCTTCTTCTGCTCTTTAAAGTCAATGTTGCAGCAACAATCTTTTCTCTCCTACTCCACATAACAAAACAAAAACAACACTCAAAACACAACAACCAGTCACAACAAACAACAAATAAGCGACACAACAAAACAACAAGGCACAAAACACTAAAATTAACCTACAAGACTAGAAAATGAACAACTAACACTAAACTCACTAAACACAACACTCAACGAATAATACACTAAGAAAAGCGAACAAAACACGCACACAACTCAATTTTGACCAAAAGAAAGCAATGAAAAATGCTAAAAGTAATCCCATTTCATGGGATTATCAATTAGAAAACTAAAATTTCATTCTAGGATTATTGAGTTGATTAGGGATAATTAACCCACCTAGAACCTAAAATCATGGGCATAATTTGGATCAAAATTCGAAAATTGTAGGTTTCAAAACTTAGTGATTTTGGAAAGAATCATTTGAATGCATGTGTAGGTAAATTTAAGGCATCACTCAAAATTTATTCCAATTGAACATTAGAACTCTAACCTAATCGAGCCTATTTTTCATTACAAATCTCATCTCTTGCATATGCCCTCTTGTTTGCATTCTCCTCTCCCCTAATTTAAATTTAGTAATTTTCTTTTGTCTTGTCTTGTCTTCTCTCACTTATCACATCAATTTATTTATTAACAACAAAAATTTTCATGCCCATGCATTGCACCAAAAATATAAAGGTAAATTGTTAGGACACTCATTAACTTAGATTCTACTAGTCCTCGTGGGATCGATACTTAACTTATCACTTGCTGCACTCGACCGTGTATACTTGCACATCGTAGAAGTGTCAGAGTCTTATTCTAATTTGCATTAGTTTAGGACACTCGATATTTTTACATCAAAAAGCATTTTGACTGAATTAGGCCTTAAAACATACAACCCATTTTCTAATGAAGCTGAACATATTTCCATACCTTTCTTCAAAATAAACATTTTATTCATTGAGAAAGAAACAGAAATACATTGTTCTATAAGGCAAAAAATTGAAATAAGGTTTCTAATAACTCCTCGTATCACTAATATATTGTCTAACAACATATATTTCTTGCCAAAGTAAAGCTTCATCATGCCTACTGTTACAGCTGAGATGACTTCTCCATTTTCAACCCGGAGCGTTATCTCTCCTTTTTGTAACTGCTGCCAGGAATCAATTTCCTTAAAAGAACGACAAACATGATTAGTGGCACCTGAATCAAGTATCCAAGCAGTTTTATCATTATCCACTAAACGAGCTTCTAAGCAAAGTAAATCATATTTACCTTCCTTCTTCTTTTCTGCAATGTACTTCGAACATTTCCGTTTCTCATGTCCGTCTTCGTTGTAGTGGAAACACTTTCCTTTGTGAGCAACTTCTTTGACTTTCTTGTCCTTCGGGGCGGCAGCTTTGTCAGCTCGTTTCCCTTTACCAACCTTCTTCATGTTCTTCTTCTTCTCTTTCAGGTTAGAAGAAGATGAAGCCACTGTTTTTGATCTAGAGGTCGAACCTCTATGATAACTCCTACTGACAATATTTGCCTCACCTTTCGATCCCTGAATTTTCATCAAAGATTGAAAGGTCTTTCATAAGGGAGGTAAGATTAAAAGTAAGCTTGTTCATAACAGCATTACTTCTAAACTGTAGGAAACTATTTGGAAGGGTTTCCAAAATGAAGCTGATCTGGCTCGATTCATCAATGGAAACACTATTCGACTTCGCGATGTTAAAGTGCACGATCATATCCAGGACATGATCCCGAACAGATGTCCACACTGGCATCCTCGAGTTGAATATGTACTTTAGGGCATTGTGTCGGGCCTGTGTGGACTGTTGTCCAAACATATCCTGCACTTAATCCATGATTTCCTTAGCGGTTATCATGCCTCATGCTTCTTGGCTAATATGTCAGACATACTTGCCAACATGTTGAAGGAGGTTAGGGTTGACCGTGTTGCCACCCTAAAAGGCAAAGAGATCAAGGAAGTTGCAAGAAAGTGTTTCTACTGCAACAGGGACGATCACCTGGAAAGGAGTTGTCCCAAGTTCCTTGACGAAAAGAAGAAGACAGGTAAATGTGATTTACTTGTTACAGAAGCTTGTTTAGTGGAGAGTAATGACTCTGTCTGGATACTGGATTCATGCGCAAATAACCATGTTTGCTCTTCTTTTCAAGGATTAAGTTCCTGGCAACGGCTGCAAGAGGGTGAGATAACACTAAGGGTTTGATCCGGAGAAGTTGTCTCAGCTGCAACAATTGGCATGGTGAAGTTGTTCTTTGTCAGGAAGTACTTATTATTGGATAATATGTACATAGTTCCAGGGTTTACTAGAAACCTAGTTTCTATTTCATGCCTATTATAACAAAATATTTTCGTTTCTTTCAAGAGTAATTAAAGAGTTTATTTCTCGAAATGAAAATTTGATTTGTTCTACTTTGGTTGAGAGTAATTTGTATGTTTTGAAGCCTAATTCGGTCAAAAATATTTTGAATACCTAACTGTTTAAAAAAGTAGAAACACGAACTAAGAGATTAAAAGTTTCTCCAAAAGAAAGTGCCCATCTTTGGCATCTAAGGTTAGGCCACATAAATCTCAATAGGATTGAGAGACGAGTTAAGAGCGGAGTTCTAAGCGAGTTGGAAGAAAACTCTTTGTCGGTTTGTGAGTCATGCCTTGAAGGCAAAATGACCAAACATCCTTTTAGTGGAAAATGATATAGAGCCAAAGAGCCTCTTGAGCTTATACATTCTGACCACTGTGGTCCGATGAATTTTAAAGCACGAGGAGGTTATGAATACTTTGTATCTTTCATAAATGACTATTCGAGGTATGGGTACATACCTAATGCATAGGAAGTCTGAAACTCTTGAAAAGTTCAAGGAGTTCGAGAATAAGGTTGAGAACCTGTTAGGTAAAACGATTAAAACACTTCGATTGGATCGAGATGGAGAGTATATGGACACTCAATTCCAGGACTATATGATAGAACATGGAATTACATCCCAACTCTTAGCACCTGGTATGCCACAGCAGAATGGTGTATCGGAGAGGAGAAACAAAACCTTGTTGGACATGGTTCGATCGATGATGAGTTATGCTCGTCTCCCTGATTCTTTTTGGGATTACGTAGTGGAGACTGCAGTATACATTTTGAACAAAGTTCCATCGAAGATTATTTGTGAAACACCTTTCAAATTCTGGCATGGTCGTCAAACCAGTTTATGTCATTTCAGAATTAGGGGATGCCCAACCCATGTGCTAGTTTCAAACCCAAAGAAGTTGGAACCCCGTTCAAAGTTGTGCCTCTTTGTAGGTTACCCAAAAGAGACTAGGGGTGGTCTGTTTTTCCATCCGAAGGAAAATATGGTGCTTGAGGAGGACCACATCAGGGATCACTTACCAAGGAGTAAGATTATGTTAAATGAAATGGACAGTTCATCAGCAAGAGTTGTTGATGGGGCTAGTACGTTAACAAGTATTGTTGATCCTAGCTCGTCTAGTCAAGTTCGTTCCCAGAGTTGGGAATGCCTCGACGAAGCGGGAGGGTTGTGAGACAGCCTGAACGTTACATGGGTTTAGCTGAAACCCAAGTCGTCACCCCTGATGATGACTGCGAGGATCCATTGACCTATGATCAGGCAATGGCAGACATTGACAAAGACGAATGGATTAAAGCTATGGACCAGGAAATGGAGTCGGTGTACTTCAATTCCGTCTGGGAGCTTGTGGATCAACCGGATGGGGTACAACCAATAGGTTGTAAATGGATCTACAAGCGTAAACGTGGCATAGATGAAAAGGTGCAGACCTTCAAAGCTAGACTAGTGGCAAAGGGTTTTACCCAGGTTGAAGGGATTGACTATGAGGAAACCTTTTCTCCTGTTTCCATGGTAAAGTCAATCAGGATCCTTCTGGCCATTGCCGCATATTATGACTATGAGGTATGGCAGATCGATGTCAAGACCGCCTTTCTGAATGGCAACCTTGACGAGACCATCTACATGGACTAGCCCAAGGGGTTCATTGCCCAAGGCCAAGAGCAAAGGGTTGGCCGATTTCAAAGGTCTATTTATGGACTGAAACAAGCCTCGAGGTCTTGGAATATAAGGTTTGATGAGGCGATCAAATCTTATGGCTTTCATCAGAATGTTGATGAGCCTTGTGTCTACAAGAAAATCGTCAACAGTACTGTCGCATTTCTAATATTGTATGTGGATGATATCCTTCTGATTGGGAATGAGGTAGGATTTCTTACTAACATTAAGGAATGGCATGCTTCGCAATTCCAAATGAATGATTTGGGAGAAGCACAATATGTTCTAGGTATCCAGATTGTCTGAAACCGGAAGAACAGAACGGTAGCTATGTCTCAGGCGTCTTATATTGACAAGATGTTGTCTACCTATAAGATGCAAAACTCCAAGACGGGCTTGCTGCCTTTCAGGCATAAGGTTCACTTGCCTAAGGATCAATGTCCTAAGACTCCTCAAGAGGTTGAGAATATGAGACGAATCCCCTTTGCTTAAACTATAGGGGGAGGGGAATCGAAGTCCCGCAGCGGAAGCGATTGTGAATCACGCGCTCTTGATTTAGTTACAACGATATAATTCAAGAACATATATAACTAGATTCAGCATATGAATATAATGGACAACAAGAAAGTTCCCTTTGAAGAACCTTTCTTCAAGTGCTCCTCCTCTCTCACGATCAAGATCTCAGCAACATGAACTCGTACGAACACCGACACTACCACCAGATCTTCTCCGTTGTTCTCTAGGTAAGGGAGGAAGGTGGGTTCCCTTTAGGAGAGGTGAGGTGTTTTGTGAGAGAGATGTTTGTGTCTTGGAACCTTTCCAAAAACAAAACAAAAGCTTGGAATCACTTAACCTAGTTGCATCTCATGCAACCATATATATAGGGAAATAGGATGGAAATGGCCATCCTACCCCTCCTTTATTCTCTCTTTAGTATATAGTTTTTATATATGAATCTAATTCAAATTAAAACTATATATTATATCAATTATATCATATATAATTGATATAACACCTCATGTATGAAATTGAACACTTCAATTTCATTCCTAACTTTATACCCTCAATATTACCATATTGAGCCAACGGAGGACCTAATGGACCTACCGTTCATGAGCTCCAATGATGTGAGAATAACTTATCAAACTCTTTGATCCAGTTAATCAATATTCATTAACTACTGAGTCACTCCACTATAGACTTGTAGTGCACACTCTCTTCATCGTAGATAATATTGTGTCCATCGATATAGTCATTACCATGAGTCGACCCTTCACGGGCCGTTCGTAATCACGGTGGGTCAAATTACCGTTTTACCTGTGATTTACCTCTTTGCTCCTTAAGCACCACGGATCTTCTAATGAACAACAAGTCTAAAGGTCCTACCTTGGCTCATACCCTTATAGAGGGGGGCCTCGTTGCTCAAGACACAGAGTCGGTTCTTCATCGAACAACCTATCTAATTCCTTAATGTAGAATGAGTGAATTCCATCTTGCGAGTTAAGTTCCCGGCTACCTACGAGGTTACGTCCCCTGAGATGGTAGGCTTATTGAGTCGCCTCACAAAGCCACTCTCACTCACATACTAGTCTAAGGACAAACCCCATAAGCGGAGTTCTTAACTTGCTCAAGATTCGTGTCGAGTCACTAATGACCATCTATAAATTACTAGTCTTATCTTGTTACTTGCATGTTACTTTGGTTAGACTAATAATTTGCGATCGATCTTGTATGAATTCTTCATACAGATGATGCCCAACTCGCATAAAAACACTACATGAATGAGTTGGATTACCTCATTTGTACTAATTACAAAGTGAGTCGCTTCCATGTTGTTACCAGAATGAGGTTTTCAACATTATTCTTATACCATAGACTATTTAGGTTATATTCTTGAACTCAACCCAAATAGTGTCCACTCCACTGATGTTCAAGATAAATGTTATAACCTTGTAGCTTACTTTATTGGATTTATAAAGCAAGACTGTAATTCTATCAAAACAAATAACACTTTATTTAATTGATCAAAATTACACAAGTTTAGGGCATAAATCCCAACATAGGGAGCCTGATGTTTGCCATGTTGTGTATTAGGCCCGACATCTGTTATACAGTTGGGATTGTCAGTAGGTATCCATCCAATCCAGGATTAGTGTTTGGAGTTGTGCCCTACACTTATGTAATTTTGATCAAATAAATAAAGAGTTATTTGTTTTGATAAAGTTATATTCTTGCTTTATAAATCGAATAAACTAAGCTCCATGGTTATAATGTATCTTGAACATCATTGTAGTAGACAGTATTTGGATTGTGTTCAAGAGTATAACTTAAATTGTCTATGCTATAAGAATAAGGATGGAAACCTTATTCTGGTAACACCATGGATGCGACCCACTTTGTAATTAGTACAAATGAGGTAATCCAACTCATTCATGTGGTTGACATGCGAGTGGGGGCATCCTGTATGAAGAGTTCATACAAGACCGGACTACAAATTATTAGTCTAACAAGTATGACGTCGTTAGCAGGATAAGACTGATAATTTATAGATGGTCATTAGTGACTCGACTTGGATCCTGGGCAAGTTAAGAAGTCTTGCTTATAGGGGTTTGTCCTTAGACTAGTATGGGTGAGATTGGCCTGTAGCCGACTCAATAAGCTTCCCTTTACAAGGACAGAACCTCGTAGGTAGCTGGGGACTTAACTATGCAACATGAAATTCACTCATTTCTAACTAAGAAATTCGATAGGTTGTTCCCTTAAGAACTGTGTCCAGGTCTTGAACAACGGGGCCACGCCCTCTAAACTGACTTAAGAGGGTATGAGTCTATGGTAGGACCATAGAATTGTTGTTCATTAGAGGATCAATGGTGCTTAAGGAACAAAGAGGTAATCACAGGGGTAAAATGGTAATTTGACCCAGTTGTTATTACGAACAACCTGTGAAGGGTCGACTCATGGGTAATGATTATATCAATGGACACAATATAGTCTATAGTGAGGAGAGTGCAACTACAAGTCTATAGTGGAGTGACTTGTAGTTAATGAATATTGATTAACTGGATTAAAGAGTTGATCAGTTAATCTCATATCATCGGGGCCCATGAACTGTAGGTCCATTAGGTCCCCTTCGTTGGTTCAACATGGTAATATTGAGGGTATAATGTTAGGAATGAAATTGAAGTGTTCAATTTCATATATGAGGTGTTATATCAATTATATGTGATATAAGTGATATAATATATAGTTTAACGTGATTTAAATTCACATATTAATTATATACTAATGAGAGAATGTATGAGGGATAGAATTGTAATTTCCATCCTATTTCCCTATAAATAGTTGCATGAGATGCAATTTTTAAGGTTAAGGCTTTTTGACAAAACCCTAGTATTCTCTCAAATTGTGTTGGAAAGAGATCGAAACACAATTCCATAAGATCACCTCACCTCATCCTAAATGAACCCACCTTCCTCCATCACCTAGAGAACAACGGAGAAGATCTGGTGGTGGAACTTCACAAGGTTCGAGTTGTTACTGAAATCTTGATCTATTGAGGAGGGATTCGTGAAGAAAGAAATCTTCAAAGGTAATTTTATTGTTGTCCTATGTAGAATTAGCATGCTTAATCTTATATATATTGTTCTTGATTGAAATCTGTGTAATAAAATTAAGAACACGCGATTCACAATCGCTTCCCCTACGGGATCGATCCCTTCAATTGGTATCCGAGCCCAATTGTGTTATTGATTTTGTTCTGGATTTATCAAGAAAAAAGGTGGGATTTACTGTTTTCATGTGATGAATGAACGATTTGCAAAATTCGATGTTTTTCATTTTTTGCACATAAATTTACATAATTTTGTTGAATTGTTTAATTTAAGGGCCTATTGTTTTGAAAATTTTATTATGTAAATCGAGTTTGTAAGTCTGTGTCGATCGAGGCAAAGTGGTTGCCAAGAAAAACGGAGCAAAAACGAGCAAAAAATATCAAGGGAGCTTATTATTCTGTGTGCAGCATTGCAACGCCAATGAGGCAGAATTCAGGCTGCAAGGAGACGCAGCGTTGCAACGCTCCTCCCAGCGTCTCAACGCTTGGACGATTAGGCAATGGCGTTGCAACGCCAGCACGAGCGTCTCAACGCTGAAGGCTGAAGCGTTTTTCCGAACGGTCCAACGAGCAGAAACGGATGAATATCAAAGTTGCAACGCTGGTATCAGCGTTGCAACTCCATAGGCATTTCAAGAGGGATCCAACGGACGAAAAAACATATTTTTTATTATATATTAAATATAAAAACGTTTTATATTTAATTGTATTTAATTATATTTAATTATAATTAATATAATTAGATTATATTAATTAAAATTAACTTTAGGGTGCCAAAAATGATCTAATTTTGCTATTTTAATTATGCAAGTGTTGTATAATTATTGCCATGCATAAGGTATGCTTTTATTTTAGATATCCCACCTTAGGTTAAGTATTTCCATGCATCATTTATAATATAAAGTGTTATATTATATAGTTTGCATGTATAGTTATTATAAGATGTTATATTAATTTATGGACAGCATTGACATGCATTATAATTCATGAGATGATTATGTTATGTATGTTTTATTATTCATGAGATGAATGATCAAACACTATAACATAGTATGCATGTAACCTAAGGTTGATTATTAGTTTTAAAATGTTTAGAACTTGGAATTAATATACCTTAGGTTATTAAGTTCTAATTAGATTAGAATTAGGAACCAAGTAATTATAAACAATAATTAAAAGAGGAACTCTATCTAAGGAAGGTTCTATCTAGGTTGCGGTATTTAAGCTGACGGAAACGGAACGCCCCTACCTGGGAACCGACCTGCGAGTGAATTTTAATCAGAGGGTTTAAGAATTATAGTAGTGTCAGCGGGTTTATTAAGGGGTTAATAAACTAGAAATCCTAGGATTAATATAAAGAGTTATATTAGCAAACTTAGGAAAAAATCAATATAAGAGTTATATTGAGTATCAATATAAGAGTTATATTGAATATTAATATAAGAGTTATATTGATAAGTTTTGGTAAAACCATTAGCCGGGTTTAGCCTCAGTAAATTTCCTAGAGTTAAAGTATCTAGTGGGAGGAAAAGTGTATACGATACATATTTTTTCACCTACGTTTTCTCCAGGAAGTTCACACCGTGAGACTCATACTTGGCCTCGTGGCGCAAACGGGAGCGTTTCCCTTTGGATGGTGTTTGTATGAGTAAATATCAAGGTGAATGGAGAGGGTACTTATAGTGAGTGGGAGCAGGTTTATTGAAAACAAAACCTATGTCTCTTCTGTCGGTTCACACCGTAAGTGTTGGGATTTGTGCCCTAAACTTATGTAATTTTGATCAAATAAATAAAGAGTTATTTGTTTTGATAAAATTGTATTCTTGATCTATAAATCCAATAAACTAAGCTCCAAGGTTATAATGTATCTTGAACATCAGTGTAGTAGACACTATTTGGATTGTGTTCAAGAGTATAACCTAAAGGGTCTATGGTATCAGAATAAGGTTGAACCTTATTCTGGTAAGACCATGGATGCGGCCCACTTTGTAATTACTACAAATGAGGTAATCCAACTCATTCATGTGGATTGACATGCGAGTAGGGGCATCCTGTATGAAGAGTTCATACAAGATCGGTCTGCAAACTATTAGTCTAACTAGTATAACGTCGTTAACAGGATAAGACTGATAATTTATAGATAGTCATTAGACTCGACCTGAATCTTGAGCGAGTTAAGAACTCCTACTTATAGGGTTTGTCCTTAGACTAGTATGGGTGAGAGTGGCCTGTAGCCAACTCAATAACCCTACCTTCTCAGAGACAGAACCTCGTAGCTAGTTGACGACTTAACAATGCAAGATGGAATTCACTCATTCCGACACTAAGGAATTAGATAGGTTGTTCCCTTAAGAACTGAGTCCAGGTCTTGAACAACGGGGCCCCGCCCTCTAAACTTACTTAAGAGGGTATGAGTCTGTGGTAGGACCTTACACTTGTTGTTCATTAGAGGATCAGTGGTGCTTAAGGAACAAAGAGGTAATCACAGGGGTAAAACGATAATTTGACCCAGCCGTGATTATGAACAACTTGTGAAGCGTCGACTCATGGGTAATGATTATATTAGTGGACACAATATAATCTACAGTGAGGAGAGTGCAGCTACAAGTCGATAGTGGAATGACTTGTAGTTAATGAATATAAATTAACTGGATCAAAGAGTTTGATCAGTTAATCTCACATCATTGGAGCTCATGAACTGTAGGTCCATTAGGGCCCTCCGCTGGCTCAACATGGTAATATTGAGGGTATAAAGTTAGGAATGAAATTGAGGTGTTCAATTTCATATATGAGGTGTTATATCAGTTATATGTGATATAATTGATATAATATTAACTATATACTAATGAGAGAATGAAATGAGGGATAGGATGGTAATTTCCATCCTATTTCCTTATAAATAGTTGTATAAGATGCAACTTGGGAGGCTAATCTGTGGAAACCCTAGATTACAAAGTTGTGTTGTTGAAAGAGTTCCATACACAAACTCTCTCACAACCCCTACACCTTATCCTAAAAGGAACCCACATTCCTCCCTCACCTAGAGAACAATGGAGAAGATCTAGTGGCGTCAACTTCATACGTTCGGGTTCGAGTTGCTGAGATCGTGATCGTGGGAGAAGTAGCACGTGAAGAAAGAGTTCTTCAAAGGTAATCTCTTGTTATCTTATATAGAATTATATGCTTAATCGTATTATTTTTGTTCTTGATTGTAATTCGTGAAACAAAATTAAGAACACGAGATTCACAATCGCTTCCGCTGCGGGATTCGATCCCATCAATTGGTATCAAAGTCAATTGTGTTCTTCATTTTTTTATGAATTTATCAAGATCATAGGTGGGATTTTCTGTTTTCATTTGATGAATGAACGGTTTGCAAATTAGATGTTTTCAAGATTGGCACTTATATTTACAATTTTTCATTGAATCATTCAATGTAAAGGCCCGGTGTTTTGGGCAATTTTAGTTGTAAATCGAGTCTGTAAGTCGTGTCGATCGAGGCAAAGTGGTTGCGGAGAAGAACGGAGCGAAAACGAGGCAAAAACATGGAGGATCCTTTGCTCTCTGCGTGCAGCGTTGCAACGCCAGGCTTGCGGATGGAGGCGCGCATCAGAGGCAGCGTTGCAACGCTGCCATCAACGTTGCAACGCCGAAAGCGTTTCGCAGCACGCTTCAACGGTCCGAAACAGAAAAATTGCAGCGTTACAACGCCGAAGGCGTTTCAGCAGTTTTCAAAACGGGCGAAAAACGTATTTTTTTATATATTAAATGTAAAAAATGTTTTATATTTATTTTATTTAATTTTAATTAATATAATTAGATTATATTAATTAATATTAATTTTAGGGTGCCAAAATTGGTCTAATTTTGCTATTTAAATTATGCAATTGTTGTATAATTATTGTCATGCATAATGTATGCTTTTATTTTAGATATCCCACCTTAGGTTAAACATTTCCATGCATCATTTATAATATAAAGTGTTATATTATATAGTTTGGATGTATAATTAATATAAGGTATTATATTAATTTATGGACAGCATTGACATGCATTATAATTCATGAGATGATAATGTTATGTATGTTTTATTATTCATGAGATGAATGATCAATCACTATGACATAGTATGCATGTAACCTAAGGTTAATTATTAGTTTTAAAATGTTTAGAACTTGGAATTAATAGACCTTAGGTTATCTAGTTCTAATTAGATTTGAATTAGGAACCAAGTAATTTATAAACAATGATTAAAAGAGGAACTCTGTCTAAGGAAGGTTCTGTCTAGGTCAGGGGTATTTAAGTTTGACTTTTAAACTAACACCCCTACCGGAAACCGACACGGGAGTGAATTTTAATCAGAGAGTTTTTAAATTATAGTAGCGTCAACGGGTTTATTAAGGGGTTAATAAACTAGAAATCCTAGATAAAGTCAATATAAGAGTTATATTGATTATTAATATAAGAGTTATATTGATAAATTTAGGTAAAACCATTAGTCGGGTTTCAACCAAAGTAAATTTCCTATAGAGTTAAAGTATCCAGTGGGAGGAAAAGTGTATATGATACATATTTTTTCACCTACGTATCTCCGAGAAGTTCACACCGTGAGACTCATACTTGGCCACGTGGCGCAAATGGGAGTGTCCCCCTTCATATGGTGTTTTTATGAGTCAATATCAAGGTGAATGGAGAGGGTACTTATAGTGAGTGGGAGCAGATTTAGTGAAAACAAAACCTATGGTCTCAACTGTCGGTTTACACCGTAAAATCACTATGATCAGTCTGCGAGTTTGGCCTGGACCAGACAATCCCTTCGAAGGGCTTGATCATAGGGGATCAAACACAATAGGCACCCAAAAGGGATAAAGATTTCCTTAGTCTGTTTTTCAACCTAGTCCTCCCTTCGGCAGATTTTAGTGGATGGGGACTCTGGGGTTTAAAGACAGAGGGTTACACTCACAAGGTACATAAGAAGTGTATGTATCCTGACCGAATAATGGAACTAAAGCCTATAGGAATTAGAATTATTCTGGGATTAGGTTTTGGTCAAGAGTGTCTTGATTCAGAGGAGGAGTGTTTTTTATTACCCTTCGGTGTCATACATTCTAAACCTTTGGAGTATCATTGCAAATTATAAATGACCTAGGAATCATTTAATAATTACCTAAAACATGATTCGATTAAACAATTTTGGCAAGAAGCTTATACATTCTTTTGTAAATTTTCAGCAAAATGTCTAGCTCAATTATTTCCTTGGTGCGGAGAAATTAACCGGAGAAAACATAATGACTTGGAGGAATAGACTCAACATCATCTTGGTTGCACATGATCTTAAGTTCGTTCTCAATGAGGAGTGTCCTCAATTTCCTGCTCAAAACACACCTCAATCTGTTGAGGATGCGTATGACTGCTGGATCAATTCCAATGAAAAGGAAAAAGCCTATATCATGGCTAGCATACCTGATGTTTTAGCAAAGAGGCTGGAGGGCAAGGTCTCAGCTCGTGAGATCGTGGATTTTGTGCTAAATTTGTCTAGACAACCGTCCAAACAAATTCGGCATGAAGCCCTAAAATACGTTTACAACGCGCACATGGAGGAGGGAACGTCAGTAAGAGAACATGTTCTCAATCTAATGGCTCACTTCAACATACCGGAATTAAACGGGGCGGTCATAGATGAGAAAAGTCAGGTTTCGTTTATCCTAAAATCTCTTCCATAGAGTTTTCTGCAATTTTGTAGCAATGCAGCGATGAACAACATAGAGTATGATCTGACTTCTCTGCTAAATGAGTTGCAGAATTATCAGTTTCTTATGGATGATAAGAGACAATAGAATGGAGAGACAAATCTTTTTGCCCATTCCAAATGTTCTCAGAAGGGTTCACCCTCTAGAACTAAGAACTGCAGTCATACTTCTAAACTTAAGAAGATACAGAAGAAAAGGAAAATGAGCAAATAAAGAGCAATCGTCTGGCAAGAAAATGTTGTTATTTGATAACATGTATGTAGTTTCAGGGATTATTAGAAACCTTATTTCAATTTCTTGCCTTAGCAAACATTGTACTTCAATTTCTTTTCAATTGAATAACGAGTTTATTTCTTTGGAAAAGTATTGAACTATGTGTTGCTCTTCTTGAGAATTATTTGCAATAGTTTAATTCAGTTAAAATAGTTTTAAACACTAAATTATTCAAAATAGCAAATACACGAACTGATTTCTCCTAAAGAAAATGTTCATCTTTGGCATCTTAGATTGGGTCACATTAACCTCAACAGGATTGAAAGATTGGTAAATAATGGACTTCTAAATGAGTTAAAAGAAAATACTTTACCTGTATGTGAATCCAGCCTAGAAGGCAAAATGACTAAAAGACCTTTTAGTGGAAAAGGTTATAGAGCCAAAGAACCTCTTGAGCTTATACATTCAGACCTTTGTGGTTCGATGAATGTTAAAGCCAGAGGAGGTTTTGAATATTTCATCTCGTTTATAGATGATTATTCTAGATTTGGGCATATTTACCTAATGCATCATAAGTCTTAAGCACTTGAAAAGTTCAAGGAATTCAAGACTGAAGTTGAAAATCAATTAGGTAAAAAAATTAAAACACTTCGCTCAGATCGAGGTGGAGAGTACATGGATTTAAAATTCCAGAACTATATGATAGAATATGGAATTACATCCCAACTCTCAGCTCTCGATACGCCACAGCAAAATGGTGTATCGAAAAGGAGAAATAGAACCTTGTTGGACATGGTTCGATCAATGATGAGTTATGCTCATCTCCCTAATTCTTTTTGGTGTTACGCAGTAGAGTCTGCGGGATACATTTTGAACAATGTGCCATCAAAAGTGTTTCTAAAACACCTTTTGAACTCTGGAAAGAACGTAAAGATAGTTTATGTCATTTCAGAATTTGGGGTTGTCCAGCACATGTGCTTGTGACAAATCCAAAGAAGTTGGATTCACGTTCAAAATTGTGCTTATTCGTAGGCTACCCAAAAGAAATAAAAGGTGGTTTATTCTATGATCCTAAGGAAGATAAGGTTTTTGTGTCGACAAATGCCACTTTCTTAAAGGAGGAACACATAAGGGACAACAAACCAAGAAGTAAAATTGTGTTAAGTGAGTTCGACAGAACAATAGCAAAGGTTGCTAATAAAACTAGTACGTAAACAAAAATTGATGATACTAGCTTGTCTAGTCTAGAGAGTCCATCTCAAGAGTTGAGTATGCCTCGACGTAGTGGGAGGGTTATAACACAACCTGACCGTTACATGGGTTTATCTAAAACCCAAGTTGTTATACCAGATGACGACTGTGAGGATCCATCGACTTATAATCAAGCGATGGTTGACAAAGACAAAGACAAATGGGTCATAGCCATGGACCAAGAAATGGAGTCTATGTACTTCAATTCTGTTTGGGATCTTGTAGATAAACCTGATGGGGTAAAACCTATAGGTTGTAAGTGGATCTACAAGAGAAAGCGTGGTGTAGATGGAAAGGTGTAAACCTTTAAAGCTAGACTAGTAGCAAAGGGGTTACCCAGGTTGAAGGGGTTGACTATGAGCAAACCTTTTCACCTGTCGCTATGGTAAAGTCTATTCGTATCTTACTTGCCATTGTCGCATATTATGACTATGAGGTATGACAAATGGATGTCAAGACAACTTTTTTGAATGGCAATCTTGACAAGAACATCAACATGGACAAACCCAAAGGGTTCATTAAACAAGGACAAGAGCAAAAGGTTTGCAGGCTTAAAAGGTCAATCTATGGACTGAAACAAGCCTCTAGGTCCTGGAATATAAGATTTGATAAGGCAATCAAATTTTTTGGCTTTGATCAGAATGATGATGAACCTTGTGTCTACAAGAAAATCATCAATAGTTCTGTTGCATTCCTAGTTCTATATGTGGACGATATCTTACTGACATTAAGAATTGGCTAGGTATGCAATTCCAAATGAAAGATTTGGGAGAAGCGCAGTTTGTTCTTGGGATCCTGATTGTCCGGAACCGCAAGAATAAAACCCTAGCCTTATCTCAGACATATTACATCGACAAAGTGTTGTCGAGGTTTAAGATGCAAGACTCCAAAAAGGGTTTATTGCCTTTTAGATATGGAGTTCATTTGTCTAAGGAACAGTGTCCTAAGACACCTCAAGAAGTTGAGGATATGAGACAGATTCCTTATGCATCACCTGTTGGGAGCTTGATGTACGCCATGTTGTGTACTAGGCTAGACATTTGTTTTGCAGTTGGACTGGTCAATAGGTATCAATCCAATCCAGGACCTGAACACTGGACAACGGTTAAAACAATCCTTAAATATCTACGGAGAACAAGGAACTACATGTTTGTGTATGGGGCTAAGGATTTGATCCTTACAGGATACACGGATTCTGACATTCAGACTGATAAAGATTCTCGGAAATCTACATCAGGGTCAGTATTTACTCTTAACGGAGGAGTTGTAGTATGGCGAAGCGTCAAGCAAGGATGCATCGATGATTCCACCATGGAGGCCGAATATGTAGCAGCTTGTGTAGCAGCAAAAGAGATCGTTTGGTTAAGGAAATTCATGTTAAATTTGGAAGTTGTTCCAAATATGAGTTTGCCCATCACGTTGTATTGTGATAACGGTGGTGCCGTGACAAATTCAAGGGAACCCCGAAGTCACAAGAGAGAAAAGCATATTGAGCGGAAATATCATCTCATCAAGGAGATCGTGCATCGAGGAGACGTGATCGTCATGAAGATAGCCTCAGAGCACAACGTTGTTGATCCTTTAACAAAGGCTCTTACGGCTAAAGTATTTGAGAGTCACCTAGAAGGTCTAGGTTTACAAGTCTTCCATCACTAGGGCAAGTGGGAGTATATTGTACAAAGGGTTTAAATGCCCTAGTTTATCATATGTACATTATTGTATTGTTTTAATACTCCACAAGCTTTAGGTTAAGTGGGAGATTGTTGGGATTTGTGCCCTAAACTTATGTAATTTGATCAAATAAAAAAAGAGTTATTTGATTTGATAAAATTGTATTCTTGCTCTATAAATCCAATAACCTAAGCTCCAAGGTTATAATGTATCTTGAACATCAATGTAGAAGACACTATTTGGATTATGTTCAAGAGTATATCCTAAAGGGTCTATGGTATAAGAATTAGGTTGGAAACCTTATTCTGGTAACACCATGGATGCGACCCACTTTGTAATTAGTACAAATGAGGTAATTCAACTCATTCATGTGGATTGACATGCGAGTGGGGGCATCATTTATGAAGAGTTCATACAAGACTGGACTGCAAATTATTAGTCTAACTTGTATAACGTCATTAACAGGATAAGACTAATAATTTATAGATGGTCATTAGTGACTCGACCTGAATCCTGAGCGAGTTGAGAACTCCTGCTTATAGGGGTTTGTCCTTAGACTAGTATGGGTGAGAGTGGCCTGTAGCCAACTCAATAAGCCTACCTTCTCAGGGACAGAACCTCGTAAGTAGCTGGGGACTTAACTATGCAAGATGGAATTCACTCATTCCTACACTAAGGAATTACATAGGTTGTTCCTTAAGAACTGAGTCCTGGTCTTGAACAACGGGGCCCCACCCTCTAAACTTACTTAAGAGGGTATGAGTCTATGGTAGGACTTTAGACTTGTTGTTCATTAGACGATCAGTGGTGCTTAAGGAACAAAGAGGTAATCACAGGGGTAAAATTGTAATTTGACCCAGCCGTGATTACGAACAACCTGTGAAGGGTCGACTCATGGATAATGATCATATCAATGGACACAATATAATCTACAGTGAGGAGAGTGCAGCTACAAGTCTATAGTGGACTGACTTGTAGTTAATGAATATTGATTCACTGGATCAAAGAGTTTGATCAGTTAATCTCACATCATTGGAGCTCATGAACTGTAGGTCCATTAGAGCCCTCTGTTGGCTCAACATGGTAATATTTAGGGTATAAAGTTAGGAATGAAATTGAAGTGTTCAATTTCATATATGAGGTGTTATATCAGTTATATGTGATATAATTGATATAATATATAGTTTTAATGTGAATTACATCAACATATTAACTATATACTAATGAGAGAATGAAAGGAGGGATAGGATGGTAATTTCCATCCTATTTCCTTATAAATAGTTGCATGAGATGCAACTTGGGAGACTAATCTTTGGAAACCCTAGATTACAAAGTTGTGTTGTTGGAAGAGTTCCATACACAACCTCTCTCACAACCCCTACACCTTATCCTAAAAGGAACACACATTCCTCCCTCACCTAGAGAACGACAGAGAAGATCTAGTGGTGTCAACTTCATACGTTCGGGTTCGAGTTGTTGAGATCGTGATCGTGGGAGAAGGAGCACGTGAAGAAAGAGTTCTTCAAAGGTAATCTCTTGTTGTCCTATGTAGAATTATATGCTTAATCGTATTATTTTTGTTCTTGATGTAATTCGTGAAACAAAATTAAGAACACGAAATTCACAATCGCTTCCGTTGCGGGATTCGATCCCTTCAGTAAGATCACTATGGTCAGCCTGCTAGTTTAGCCTGGACAAGACAATCCCTTCGGAGAGCTTGATCATAGGGATCGAACACAATAGACACCCGAAAGGGATAAAGATTTCCTTAGTATATTTTTCAATATAGTCCTCCCTTTGGCGGATTTTATTAGATGGTGACTCTAGGGTCTAAAGACAGAGGGTTACACTCACAAGGTACATAAGAAGTGTATGTATCCTGACCGAATAATGGTAACTAAAGCCTAATAGGAATTAGAGTTATTCTGGCATTAGGTTTTGGTCAAGAATGTCTTGATCCAGAGGAGGTGTGTTTTTATTACCCTTCGTTGTCATACAATCTAAACCTTTGAAGTATCATTGCAAATTATAAATGACCTAGGAGTCCTTCAATAATTAGCTAAAACATGATTGGATTAGATAATTATAGCAAGACACTTATACAAGTTTTTTTTTGTAAATTTTGAGCAAAATGTCTAGCTCTATAATTTCCTTATTGGGTGCGGAAAAATTAACCGGAGAGAACATGATGACTTGACAAAACAAACTCAACACTATATTGGTAGTGGATGATCTGAAGTTTGTTCTAACTTAGGAGTGTCCTCAGGTGCCAAGCTCGAATGCTACACGGAATATTCGTGATGCAAATGATCGATTGATCAAGGCCAATCATAAGGCCAAGGTCTACATGCTGGCAAGCATGTCTGACATATTAGCCAAGAAGCGTGAGGGCATGATGACTGCTAAGGAAATCATGGATTCAGTGCAGGGTATGTTTGGACAACAGTCTACACAGGCCCGGTTGTTGGGATTTTTGTCCTAATCTCGTTTAGTTTGTAAATTACTATTTGAAATTAATAAAGAGTTATTTATTTCATCATTTATATGAGATATGAATGATATAATATATAGTTTAATGTGAATGAGATTCATAATAAACTATAGGTTAACCTAATTGTTGAATTAGGGCTAATTAAAAGAAATTAGATTGAGAGACATTTAATTAGATGTGGCTCAATTTAAAAATCCACAACATTGCAAATGTGATTTGTAAAATGAGATATAATATATGGTTATGCAAATATGATTTGCATAACCTATGGTTGTGGTAAAATGGTAAATAGGTGGAGATTTCAACTCCACCTATCTCCATTATTTAAACCCCTTTGCAAGAAGGGGAAGGCACTCATTTGCTCATTTTTGGATTTCTCACCAAAAAGTAAATTGAATTCTCTCTCAAATCAAATCTCTCTCAAAATTCTCCTCCATTCACCAAATTGAGAATCCCACAGTTCTCCTTCTTCCAAAAGAAAAACAACCGAGATATCAAGTGGTTGTGTTCGGTCAGTGTTCATGAGAAGAGTTCGAGTTCGTTGAGATCGAGGAGAACACGAAGAGTTCGTGATCGTGAACAGAAAGGAAACTTCGAAGAACGTCTTCAACAAGTAAGTACTTGTTGTTTGCTTTCCTAAATATGCATGTTTAGCCTTAATCTAAGTGTTAGATAATTTTAACGAAATTGTGTTGCACAACATCACCGCGACGATTCGATCGTCTTCCACTGCGCGGGGAGTTTCATTCCTTGCAATTGGTATCAGAGCCATTCGTTGGTTCTTGTTATGCACTGATTTTTATTAAAATTAGGTGGGTATTGCCTTTAATTTATGAGATAAATTGTGGTTTGCATAATGGATGTTTTCAGTTTTGGCATTATTTTTATATTTGCATTTTATATTGATTTGATCAATGTAAGGGCCCGTTGTTTTGGGCATTTTAATATAAATCGAGTCTGTAAGTCCGAGTCGTTCGTGGCATGGGATGATGTGAAGAAATCAGAGCAGAAACGGGCAAAAAACGACGAAGAACAACAAGAGTAGCTTTCTGTTCTGTCGACAGCGTTGAGACGCTGTTCATCGGCGTCTTAATGCTGCAATTGCTGGAGCATGGCGCGCTGCAGGACAACGTTGCGACGCAAGGCGTTGCATTGCAACGCTGCTGGCGTTGGGAACGTTGGTATAACGTTGGACGCTGCAGCGTTGCAACGCTACGAGCGTTAGTGGGCAGTTCGCGAGGCTGGAGCATTGAACGTGGACAGTTGCAAAGAAGTGGCTTCGTGGGGCTTAATTAAATTAGTTTTTAATTTTTTTAAATGTAAATTGTATTTCTTTTATTTTATTTAATTAATTTAATTAAATAATATTAATATAATTGTTATATTAATGTTATTTAATCAAATTAATGCCCCAAAGTGTCAAAATCGGTCCAATTTTTGCTATTTAATTATTTTATGCATGTGATGTACGATTTAATTAAATTTCTATGTGCATAATGTATGTCATATGGATTTAAAATGTCACCTCAGGTTAAACATTTTCATGCATCATTTATATTATAAGTGTTATAATATATAGTTTGCATGATAGGTTGTATTATAAGTTTTATAATATAATGAATTGCATGTTTTAATTTAATTAATATAAGTGTTATATTTTTAGATTAAAGTATGCTCATGAATTATAATGTTATAATATAGTTATTCATGGGATGAATGATCAAGCACTTTAACATAGAAATGCATGTAACCTAAGTTAATTATTAGTTTTAAAGTGTTTAGAACTTGAATAATTAGACTTAGGTTTTCTAGTTCTAATAAGTTTAGAATTAGAAAATCAAAATGTAATCTTTGAATGGTGACTGATTAGTATCTCTGTCTAAGGACGGTTTTGTCTAAGGCTGGGGTATTTAAGTTGACGCTTGCGGAACACCCCTACCTGAAAACCGACCTGAGAGTGAATTCGGTCCGGAGATTCTTAGATTATATAATCTGTCCGTGAACATGTTTTGGACATGATGACCCACTTCAATCTAGCGGAGATGAACGGGGCTTCGATAGACGAGTCGAGCCAGGTCATCTTTATTTTGGAGAACCTTCTGAAGAGTTTCCTTCAGTTTCGTAGCAATGCTGTTATGAACAAAATTAGCTACACTCTAACCACCCTTCTGAACGAGCTACAGAACTTCCAGTCCTTGATGAGGATCAGGGCACCGAAATCTGAGGCAAATGTTGCCTATAGGTCTTATCACAGGGGTTCGACCTCTGGGACTAAACCTGTTGCTCCTTCTCGCCCGAAAGAGAAGAAGAAAATGAAGAAGAGTAAAGCTGACCGAGCTGCCGCCCAAAAGGGCAAGAAGATCAAAGAAGTTGCAGAGAAAGGAAAGTGTTTCCACTGCAATTGGGATGGTCACTGGGAGAGAAACTGTCCTAAGTTCCTTGTCGAGAGGAATAATCAAGGTAAATGTGATTTACTGGTAACTTAAATATGTTTAGTTAAAAGTAGTGACTCTGCCTGGATATTGGATTTAGGCGCCACTAACCACGTTTGTTCTTCTTTTTAGGGAATTGATTCCTGGCAGCAGCTGCGAAAGGGTGAGATGGCTCTACGGGTTGGATCCGTGGAGATAGTCTCTGCTACAGCTATCGACAAAGTGAAGCTCTATTTCGGCAGGAATTACTTATTGCTGGACAATTTGTACATTGTCCCAGGGTTTCCTAGAAACCTTGTTTCTATTTCCTGTCTTATTGAACATTGTATTTAAATTTCCTTTGATTATAATAAAGCGTTTATTTTTTTCAAAGGCAATTTGATTTGTTCAGCTTCACTTGAGTCTAACTTGTATATTTTGAAACCAAATTCAATCAAAAGCGTTTTGAACATTGAATTATTTATAACTGTAGAAACACAAACTAAGAGAGTTAAAGTTTCTCCAAAAGAAAATGCCAATCTTTGGCATCTAAGATTAGGCCACATTAATCTCAATCGAATTGAGGGACTAGTGAAGAGTGGACTTCTAAGTCAGTTGGAAGAAAACTCTTTACCGGTGTGTGAGTCATGCCTCGAAGGCAAAATGACTAAACGTCCTTTCAGTGGAAAAGGATATAGAGCCAAGTAGCCCCTTGAGCTTATACATTCTAAACTCTATGGTCCGATGAGTGTTAAAGTACGAGGTGGTTACGAATACTTCGTTTCTTTCATTGATGATTATTCGAGGTATGGGTAAATTTACCTAATGCATAGGAAGTCTGAAACTCTTGAAAAGTTCAAGGAGTACAAGACTGAGGTTGAGAACTTGTTAGGTAAAATGATAAAAACACTTTGATCGGATCGAGGTGGAGAGTATATGGACACTGAATTCCAAGACTATATGATAGAACACGGAATTACGTCCCAACTCTCAGCACCTGGTATGCAACAACATAATGGTATATCAGAGAGAAGATACAAAACCCTGTTGGACATGGTTCGGTCGATGATGAGCTCTGCTCGTCTCCCTGATTCCTTTTGGGGTTACGCAGTGGAGACTGCGGTTTATATTTTGAACAACGTTACGTCGAAGAGTGTTTGTGAAACACATTTCGAACTCTCGAATGGTCGTAAAGTTAGTTTACACCATTTCAGAATTTGTTGATGTCCGACCCACGTGTTGGTGTCAAATCCGAAAAAATTGGAACCCCGTTCAAAATTGTGTCTATTCGTAGGGTACCCAAAAGAGACTAGAGGTGGTCTATTTTACGATCCTAAGGATAATAGGGTGCTTGTGTCGACAAACGCCACTTTCCTTGACGAAGACCACATTAGGGATCATTTGCCTAGAAGTAAAATCGTTATGAACGAAATGGACAGTACATCAGCAAGAGTTGCTGGTGGAGTTAGTACGTCAACAAATGTTTTTGATCCTAGCACGTCAAGTCAAGTCCGTTCCCAAGAGTTGCGAATGCCTTGACGTAGTGGGAGGACTGTAGACAACCTGAACGTTACATGGGGTTAGCTGAAACCCAAATCGTCACTCCTGATGATGACAACGAGTATTCATTGACCTATGATCAGGCTATGGCTGATGTTGACAAGGGTGAATGGATTAAAGCTATGGACCAGAAAATAGAGTCGATGTACTTCAATTCTGTCTGGGAGCTTATGGATCAACCTGAAGGGGTAAAACCTATAGGTTGTAAATGGATCTACAAGTGAAAACGTGGCGTAGATGGGAAGGTGCAGACCTTCAAAGCACGACTAGTGGCAAAGGGTCTTACCTAGGTCGAAGGGGTTGTCTATGAGGAAACCTTTTCACCTGTTGCCATGTTAAAGTCGATCAGGATCCTTCTGGCCATTGTCGCGTATTATAACTACGAGGTATGGCAGATGGATGTCAAGACCGCCTTTCTGAATGGAAACCTTGACAAAACTATCTACATTGACCAGCCCAAAGGGTTCCTCGCCTAAGGCCAAGAGCAAACGGTTTGTCGGCTTCATAGGTCTATTTATGGACTGAAACAAGCTTCAAGGTCTTGAAATATAAGGTTTGATGAGGCAATCAAATCTTATGGCTTTGATCAGAATGTTGACGAGCCTTATGTCTATAAAATTGTCGACAAAACTGTCGCATTTCTGATATTATACGTGGATGATATCCTTCTCATTGGGAATGAGGTAGGATTTCTTACTGACGTAAAGAAATGGCTAGCTTCGCAATTCCAAATGAAAGATTTTGGAGAAGCTCTGTATGTTCTAGGTATCCAGGTTGTCTGGAACCGAAAGAACAGAACGCTAGCCATGTCTCAAGCGTCTTATATTGACAAGATGTTGTCTAGATATAAGATGCAGAACTCCAAGAAGGGCTTGTTGTCTTTCAGCCACGGGGTTCACCTGTCTAAGGATCAGTGTCCTAAGACTCCTCAAGAGGTTAAGGATATGAGACGGATCCTGTATGCTTCAGCTGTAGGGAGCCTGATGTATGCAATGTTGTGTACTAGGCCCGACATCTGTTATGCAGTAGGGATTGTCAGTAGGTATCAATCCAATCCAGGATTAGATCACTGGACAGCCGTAAACGAAATCCTCAAGTATCTTAGGAGTACGAGGAACTACAACTTAGTGTATGGCAGTGGGGATACACAGATTCTGATTTTCAGACCGATAAGGATTCTAGGAAATTGATAACTCGCCATAACAGAGTTATTTTACTAGAATTTTATTGTTTAATCCACTTGAGTTGCAATTAATTTAGTGATACTCATGTTATTTTATCCCTAAATTATGTGTGTTAGCTTTAAAATCTTGAATTTAAGCATTAGGTTCAAAAAGAATTAATTTTGATGTTTTTGTGTCTTAATTTAAGAAATTAAGCAAAAATAAGCAAACTATTAATTAAAGACCGAAATTTTAGATTTTTCTTAACTCCAAAAAATCCTTGCGTATTTAGTTTTATTTATAATTGACTTCATAAATTTATTTGAGATTTTTCTATGTGCAGGAGATGTTTAAAAATTACAAGAGTCACTAAGTGCATTTTAGACATTTTAACCGAAGGGTAATATGGTCTTTTTACCCTTAAGGGTATTTTTGTAATTTGTGGAGGTAGGACAACACCATCTTGTATAAGGAGGTTAGGGTTTACAAGTGTGAAGTGGAGAAACAGTAGTGGCAAAAGAGGAAGAGACCGAGAGAGAACGGGCGATTGGTACAACAAAGGTGTGCATTAGAGAGGAAAATCGTGAAGGTTCCATTGCCGTAGCAATCGTGTGAGGAAAAATTAAAGTTTCAGGGTGTCATTGCTATAGCAAAACCGAGATGCCATTGTTGTAGCAAAATCAAGAGCATTAGTGCAGTTCGATTTTCAATGATGTCGTTCACGAAGTTTGAAATTTCTAGACATTTGAACCGTTGGATTTTTCTACAAATTTATCAGCCTATTGAGGACTCACAAAGCTTCGGTTTTAACGGTTGGATCGTCGTTTGGAGCTTTTTTGTGTCAGATATCGCTGTCACGTTGGGTGACCACTGCAGTTCGGTTTTTCACAGATGACGCTCACAAAGTTGTCGTTTGTCGAAGTTTCAACCGTTGGATTGTGCTGAACCTTTGTCAGAGTGTCAGAGACTCATAGACCTTCGTTTTGAACAGTTGATCTTCGTTCTGTGCTTTGTTTTATCCGATATCACTGTCGGACAGGACCTAAAAAACACTGTTGCGATTGAGCCCTTTGCTGAAGCAATTGGCAGCACAATTGTTGAAGCCAACCAAAGGGATTTGCTGAAGCAAAGTGCCCTGCTGCAGACCATCGAAAGAGGGTTGCTGCTAGGCAATTTCTGTAGCCAAAGCAAGGCCACCTACTGTGTAATCTTTTCCCTATCTCTAAGTTTTATTGCTTGTTGCAGACTACCAATTTAATACTGAATTTTTTGGTTGTTTATATACTGATTTAGACTAGTTTTGTTAACTATTTTAGGCCGAACTCGTGACTGTTTTAGTCTAGAATTAAGGCTGCTTTAGGCTATTTTAGGAAATGTTGTTGGTTGTTTTGCATGAACTCATTGATCAATAAAAGCATGCTTAATTTAGAGATGTGTTACTCAATTTTAATCATAAACTAAATTGTCTTAGGCAAGGGTTAGGTTGTTTTAATGTAATTTTCGATTAAATTTATGGTTGATGCCATTGATTGAATTTATGAAATTTTATTTATTTTAACGTTGCATGAGAATTAAAATTGGCCTTTTTAACTTCTCTATAATTCATAAACTTGGGAAAGCTAATGAATTAGAAATCTAAAATTTCATTCTACGATTATTGAGTTGTTAGGCATAATTAACCCACCTAGAACTTAAAATCATTGGCATAATTTAGATCACAATTGGAAAATTGTAGGTTTTAAAACTTAGTGATTTTGGAAAGAATCATTTGAATGCATGTGTAGGTAAATTCAAGGCATCACTTAAAAATTTATTCCAATTGAACATTAGAACTCTAACCTAACCCAAGCCTACTTTTCATTACAAATCTCATCTCTTGCATCTGCCCTCTTGTTTGCATTCTCCTCTCCCCGCATTTAAATTTTGTTATTTTCTTGTGTTGTATCTTATCTTTCTTATTAATTTATTTAATTACAACAGTAATTTGGACACTCATTCATTACACTAAAATAAGGAAAATTTGCTAGGACACTCATTCACTTAGGTCTAGCTAGTCCTCGTGGGATCGATACTTTAACTTATCACTTGCTGCTCTCGACCGTGTATACTTGCACGTCGTAGAAGTGTCGGAGTCTCATTCTAATTTGCATTAGTTTAGGGCACCCGATATTTTCACACCAGAAATCCACTTTGGGGTCAACCTTCATTCTTAATGGAGGAGTTGTAGTCTGACGAAGCATCAAGCAGGGTTGCATCACTGATTCCACTATGGAAGTTGAGTACGCTGCGGCTTGTGAAGCTGCAAAGAAAGCTGTTTGGCTAAGGAAGTTCATGAAAGATTTGGAAGTTGTTCCAAAGATGAACTTGTCGATCACACTGTTTTGTGTCAACAGTGGTGCAGTAGCCAACTCCAGGGAGCCTCGAAGCCATAAGAGAGGCAAACACATTGAGCGGAAGTATCACCTGATATGGGAGATTGTGCACCGCGGCGACGTGACAGTCACGCAGATAGAGTCGGGGCACAAAGTAGCTGATCCATTTACAAAGCCCTCACGGCTAAGGTGTTTGAGGGTCACCTAGAGAGGCTAGGTCTTCGAGTACTTCATGACTAGGGCAAGTGAGAGATATGTAAACGGGTATTCAATGCCCTCGTTTATTATATTACTTCATTGTAATTTATGTAAATTTCATAAATGTATTTGCTCCACTAGCTTAGCCCAAGTGGGAGTTTGTTGGGATGTTTGTCATAATCTCGTATAGTTTGTAAATTACGTTTGAAATTAATAAATGTTATTCATTTCACCATTCTGTGTCTCAAATTTTATACAAACTGTGACCAATAAACTAAGCTCTAGGGTCATTGAATATATGAGAGAACTAGAACTTGAACGGTGTGTAGTGGACACACAGGGAGGATCACGTTCGAATTAATGACCCAAACGGTCTACAGTATATGGATGGGGTTGGAGACCTAATCCTGGATACACTATTGATGCGGCCCGCTTTGTATTAAGATACAAACGAGGTGATCTGACTCGTTCATGTGGTTGATATGTGAGTGGGGGCATCCTGTACCATGAGATTGTACAAGACCGGAGCGTGAATTATTAGACCTACTGATGTAACATCGTTAACAGTATGAACTAATAACTTCGTAGATGACGATTAG
This sequence comes from Trichosanthes cucumerina, assembly GCA_036507285.1. Lineage (NCBI taxonomy): Eukaryota > Viridiplantae > Streptophyta > Magnoliopsida > Cucurbitales > Cucurbitaceae > Trichosanthes > Trichosanthes cucumerina. The sequence continues at coordinate 23,418,221 of CM071841.1, forward strand.
TTACTCGACCTGAATCTTGAATGTGTTACGAACTTCTGTCTGCGGGGGTCTGTCCTTTGACTAGTACGGATGAGGATGGTCACAGTTACTCGCCTAATATGCCTATCTTCTCAGTGACAAGACCAAGTAGGGAGGTGGGAACTTAACTATGTGAGATGAAATTCACTCGTTCCCGCTTTTAGGAAAACTAGAGGGGTTGTTCCCTTAAGTGCTGTCTCTAGGGCTTGGACAACAGGCGCCCACCCTCTCACTGGCACGAGAGAGTTGTTGTGTATGGTTGGATCATTACAAAGTTGTTGTTCATTAGAGGAGCAGTGGGGACTTAAGGAACAAGAGGTAGACACAGGGATAAAACGATAATTTGACCCAGCAGTGTCTACAAACAACCTGTGAAGGGTCGACTTATGGGCATTGGTTATATCATTGGACACGTAATATCTTGCACTGACGGGAGTGCAAGTACGGGCTTTGGTGGAGTGTTACCGTAGCTAATGAATGTTGATTAACCGGGTCAAAGAGTTTGATAGGTTAATCTCGGATCATTTGAGCTCGTCACTGTAGGTCCATTAGGTCCCTCGGTTTGCTCAAACTGGGTTAAAAGAAGGGTTAATGTTTTGGTGTGAATTGAAGTGTTCAAGTTCACTAAAAGGGCATTTATGTCATTTATATGAGATATGAATGATATAATATATAGTTTAATGTGAATGAGATTCATAATAAACTATAGATTAGCCTAATTATTGAATTAAGGCTATTTAGGAGAAATTAGATTGAGAGATATTAAATTGGATGTGATTCAATTTAATAAATCCACAATATTGCAAATGTGATTTGTAAAATGAGATATGAGATATCTTATAATATATGGTTATGCAAATATGATTTGCATAACCTATAGTTGTTGTAAAATGGTAAATAGGTGGAGATTTCAACTCCACCTATCACCATTATTTAAACCCTTCTTGCAAGAAGGGTTGAAAGGCATTTCTCTCATTTTTGGAAATCTCACCAAAAGAAGAGATTACACTCTCTCAATTCTCTCTCAAGTATCCTTCTCCCAAATACCAAAACAAATAAGATCCCACCATCTTCATTCTTCCAAGAGAAGAACAACTGAGAAGCCAAGTGGTGGTGTTCTTGTTCGTGAGAAGAGTTCGGGATCGTAGAGATCGAAGAGCGCACGAAGAGTTCGTGATCGTGAACGAAAAGGAAAATGAAGACTATCTTCAACAAGTAAGTAACGAAATCTTGCTTTTTCTTTTCTGTTTTATGCATGTTTAGCCTTATCTAAGTGTTAGATTGTTTTTAACGAAACTTGGTTGCGCACCAACACCGCGACGATTCGATCGTCTTCCGCTGCGCTGGGAGTTTCATTCCCTTCAATTTGTATGGGTCAATATCAACGTGGATTGAGAGAGTACTTATAATGAGTGGGAGTGGGACCTATGAAAACGGAGCCCACGGTCTCTTCTTTCGATTCACACCGTGAGACCCCTATGATCCGCCTGCTAGTTTGGCCTGGACCAGACAATCCCTTCGGAGGGTCTTGATCATGGGAGTCAGAACACTGGGAATTCTCTAAAGGGATAGAGTTTCCTTGTTGGTTTTTCGTCGTGGTTCACCCTTCGGTGGCTATTGTTTGGACGAATACTTGTAAACTTAAAGATAGAGGGTGGCACTCCCAGGATTCATTAAGTGTTAATGAATTCGACCAAATAATGGTAATTGGACGCCTAATGGGATAAGAGTTATTCTGGGATTAGGGTCTAGTCGAGAAAGTCTCATCCTAGAGGAATAATGTTTCTGTTCACCCATCGGTGAAGGTCATTCTAAACCTTTAGGATATCATTGCAATTTTTAAATGACCTATGGATCAGAGGATTAAATTTTGCTAAAACTTGATTGGTTTTCAAAAGTTTATGCGAGACTGATACAAAATATTTTTTGATTTTTTCAGCTAAAATGTCTAGCTCAATAATCGCTTTACTTGCTTCCAACAAATTAGTGGGAGATAACTACCAAACATGGAAGAACAACATAAACACGATTTTAGTAATCGACGACGGTTCGTGGCTACTGAGGAGTGTCCTCGCTTCGAAAGCTGATTTGCATCACGAAGTGTTCGTGATGCATAGGATCGATGGATCAGGGCCAATGAAAAGGCCAAGGTCTATATCATTGCCAGCTTGTCTGAAGTATTGGCAAAGAAGCACGAGTTAATGATCATCGCTAAGGAGATCATGGAGTCGTTGCAAGACATTTTTGGACAACGGTCCTTTCAGGTCAGGCACGATTCACTCAAACACGTTTTCAATGCACGGATGAAAGAAGGGACGTCTGTCCGTGAACATGTTTTGGACATGATGACCCACTTCAATCTAGCGGAGATGAACGAGGCTTCGATGGACGAGTTCAGCCAGGTCAGCTTTATTTTGGAGAATCTTCTGAAGAGTTTCCTTCAGTTTCGTAGCAATGCTGTTATGAACAAAATTAGCTACACTCTGACCACCCTTCTTAACGAGCTACAGAACTTCCAGTCCTTGATGAGGATCAGGGCACCGAAATCTGAGGTAAATGTTGCCTACAGGTCTTATCACAGGAGTTCGACCTCTGGGACTAAACCTTTTGCTCCTTCTCGCCCGAAAGGGAAGAAGAAAATGAAGAAGAGTAAAGCTGACCGAGCTGCCGCCCAAAAGGGCAAGAAGGTCAAGGAAGTTGCAGAGAAAGGAAAGTGTTTCCACTACAATTGGGATGGTCACTGGGAGAGAAACTGTCCTAAGTTTCTTGTCGAGAAGAAGAATAAAGGTAAATGTGATTTACTGGTAACTTAAACATGTTTAGTTAAAAGTAGTGACTCTGCCTGGATATTGGATTTAGGCGCCACTAACCACGTTTGTTCTTCTTTTCAGGGAATTGATTCCTGGCAGCAGCTGCGAGAGGGTGAGATGACTCTACGGGTTGGATCCGGGGAGATAGTCTCTGTTGCAGCTATCGACAAAGTGAAGCTCTATTTCGGCAGGAATTACTTATTGCTGGACAATTTGTACATTGTCCGAGGGTTTCCTAGAAACCTTGTTTCTATTTCCTGTCTTATTGAACATTGTATTTCAATTTCCTTTGATTATAATAAAGCGTTTATTTCTTTCAAAGGAAATTTGATTTGTTCAGCTTCACTTGAGTCTAACTTGTATATTTTGAAACCAAATTCAATCAAAACCGTTTTGAACACTGAATTATTTAAAACTGCAGAAACACCAACTAAGAGAGTTAAAGTTTCTCCAAAAGAAAATGCCAATCTTTGGCATCTAAGGTTAGACTACATTAATCTCAATCGGATTGAGAGACTAGTGAAAAGTGGACTTCTAAGTCAGTTGGAAGAAAACTCTTTACCGGTGTGTGAGTCATGCCTCGAAGGTAAAATGACTAAACGTTCTTTTAGTGGAAAAGGATATAGAGCCAAGTAGCTCCTTGAGCTTATACATTCTGACCTCTATGGTCCGATGAGTGTTAAAGCACGAGGTGGTTACGAATACTTCGTTTCTTTCATTGATGACTATTCGAGGTATGGGTATATTTACCTAATGCATAGGAAGTCTGAAACTCTTGAAAAGTTCAAGGAGTACAAGACTGAGGTTGAGAACCTTTTAGGTAAGATGATAAAAACACTTCGATCGGATCGAGGTGCAGAGTATATGGACACTGAATTCCAGTGACTATATGATAGAACACGCATTACGTCCCCAACTCTCAAAGACTGGTATGCAACAACAGAATGGTGTATCAGAGAGAAGACACAAAACCCTGTTGGACATGGTTCGTTCGATGATGAGTTATGCTCGTCTCCCTGATTCCTTTTGGGGTTACGCAGTGGAGACTGCGGTTTATATTTTGAACAACGTTACGTCGAAGAGTGTTTGTGAAACACATTTCGAACTCTCGAATGGTCGTAAAGGTAGTTTACACCATTTCAGAATTTGGGGATGTCCGACCCACGTGTTGGTGTCAAATCCGAAGAAATTGGAACCCCGTTCAAAATTGTGCCTATTCTTAGGGTACCCAAAAGAGACTAGAGGTGGTCTATTTTACGATCCTAAGGATAATAGAGTGCTTGTGTCGACAAACGCCACTTTCCTTGAGGAAGACTACATTAGGGATCATTTGCCTAGAAGCAAAATCGTGATGAACGAAATGGACAATACATCAGCAAGAGCTGCTGATGGAGCTAGTACGTCAACAAATGTGTGTTGATCCTAGCACGTCAAGTCAAGTCCGTTCCCAAGAGTTGCGAATGCCTTGACGTAGTGGGAGGGCTGTGAGACAGCCTGAACGTTACATGGGGTTAGCTGAAACCCAAATCGTCACTTCTGATGATGACAACGAGGATTCATTGACCTATGATCAGGCTATGGCTGATGTTCACAAGGACGAATGGATTAAAGCTATGGACCAGGAAATGGAGTCGATGTCCTTCAATTCTGTCTGTGAGCTTGTGGATCAACATGAAGGGGTAAAACCTATAGGATGTAAATGGATCTACAAGTGAAAACGTGGTGTAGATGGGCAGGTGCAGACCTTCAAAGCACGACTAGGGGCAAAAGGTTTTACCTAGGTGGAAGGGGTTGTCTATGAGGAAACCTTTTCACCTGTTGCCATGGTAAAGTCGATCAGGATCCTTCTGGCCATTGACGCGTATTATAACTACGAGGTATGGCATATGGATGTCAAGACCACCTTTCTGAATGGAAACCTTGACAAAACCATCTACATTGACCAGCCCAAAGGGTTCCTCGCCCAAGGCCAAGAGCAAACGGTTTGCCAGCTTCATAGGTCTATTTATGGACTGAAACAAGCTTCAAGGTCTTGAAATATAAGGTTTGATGAGACAATCAAATCTTATGGCTTTGATCATAATGTTGACGAGCCTTATGTCAATAAGAAAATTGTCGACAAAACTGTCGCATTTCTGATATTATACGTGGATAATATATTTCTCATTGGGAATGAGGTAGGATTTCTTACTGACGTAAAGAAATGGCTAGCTTCGCAATTCCAAATGAATGATTTTGTAGAAGTTTTGTATGTTCTAGGTATCCAGGTTGTCTGGAACCGAAAGAACAGAACGGTAGCCATGTCTCAAGCGTCTTATATTGACAAGATGTTGTCTAGATATAAGATGCAGAACTCCAAGAAGGGCTTGTTGTCTTTCAGCCACTGGATTCACCTATCTAAGGATCAGTGTCCGAAGACTCCTCAAGAGGTTAAGGATATGAGCGGATCCCCTATGCTTCAGCTGTAGGGAGCCTGATGTATGCCATGCTGTGTACTAGGCCCGACATCTCATTATGCAAGAGGGATTGTCATGAGGTATCAATCCAATCCAGATTAGATCACCGACATGTACCGTAAAGGCAATCCTCAAGTATCTTAGGAGTACGAGGAACTACAACTTAGTGTATGGCAGTGGGGAAAAATAAGCAAACTGTTAATTAAAGACCGAAATTTGAGATTTTTCTTAACTCCAAAAAATCCTTGCGTATTTAGTTTTATTTATAATTTACTTCATAAACTTATTTGAGATTTTTCTATGTGCAGGAGATGTTCAAAAATTACAAGAGTCCCTAAGTGCATTTTAGACATTTTACCCGAAGGGTAATATGGTCTTTTTACCCTTAAGGGTATTTTTGTAATTTGTGGAGCTAGGACAACACCATCTTGTATTAGGAGATTAGGGTTTACAAGTGTGAAGTGGAGAAACAGTAGTGGCAAAAGAGGAAGAGACCGAGAGAGAACGGGCGATTGCTACAACAAAGGTGTGCATTAGAGAGGAAAATCGTGAAGGTTCCATTGTTGTAGCAATCGTGTGAGAAAAAATTAAAGTTTCAGGGTGTCATTATTGTAGAAAAACCGAGATGCCATTGATGTAGCAAAATCGAGAGCATTAGGGCAGTTCGATTTTCACAGACGTCGTTCACGAAGTTTGAGATTCTAGACATTTGAACCGTTGGATTTTTCTACAAATTTATCACCCCGTTGGGGACTCACAAAGCTTCGGTTTTAACGGTTGGATCGTCGTTTGGAGCTTTGTTGTGTCAGATATCGCTGTCATGTTGGGTGACCACTGCAGTTCAATTTTTCACAGATGATGCTCACAAAGTTGTCGTTTGTCGAAGTTTCAACCGTTAGATTGTGCTGAACCTTTGTCAGAGTGTCAGAGACTCATAGACCTTCGTTTTGAACGGTTAGATCTTCGTTCTGTTCTTTTGTTTATCCGATATCACTGTCGGACAGAACCTAAAAAAAACTGTTGCGATCGAGCCCTTTGCTGAAGCAATTGGCAGCACTGTTGTTGAAGCCAACCAAAGGGCTTTGCTGAAGCAAAGTGCCCTGCTGCAGACCATCGACAGAGGGTTGTTGCTAGGCAATTTCTGTAGCCAAAGCAAGGCCATCTGCTGTGTAATCTTTCCCTATCTCTAAGTTTTATTGCTTGTTGCAAACTACCAATTTAATACTGAATTTTTGGGTTGTTTATATACTGATTTAGACTAGTTTTGTTAACTATTTTAGGCCGAACTCGTGACTGTTTTAGGCTAGAATTGAGGCTGATTTAGGCTATTTTAGAAAATGTTGTTGGTTGTTTTGCTTGAACTCATTGATCAATAAAAGCATGCTTAATTTAGAGATGTGTTACTCAATTTTAATCATAAACTAAATTGTCTTAGGCAAGGGTTAGGTTGTTTTAATGTAATTTTCGATTAAATTTATGGTTGATGCCATTGATTGAATTTATGAAATTTTATTGATTTTAACGTTGCATGAGAATTAAAATTGGCCTTTTTAACTTCTCTATAATTTATAAACTTGGGAAAGCTAATGAATTAGAAATCTAAAATTTCATTCTAGGATTATTGAGTTGATTAGGGATAATTAACCCATCTAGAACCTAAAATCATTGGCATAATTTAGATCACAATTGAAAAATTGTAGGTTTTAAAACTTAGTGATTTTGGAAAGAATCATTTGAATGCATGTGTAGGTAAATTCAAGGCATCACTTAAAAATTTATTCCAATTGAACATTAGAACTCTAACCTAACCCAAGCCTACTTTTCATTACAAATCTCATCTCTTGCATCTGCCCTCTTGTTTGCATTCTCCTCTCCCCGCATTTAAATTTAGTTATTTTCTTGTGTTGTATCTTATCTTTCTTATTAATTTATTTAATTACAACAGTAATTTGGACACTCATTCATTGCACTAAAATAAGGAAAATTTGCTAGGACACTCATTCACTTAGGTCTAGCTAGTCCTCGTGGGATCGATACTTTAACTTATCACTTGCTGCTCTCGACCGTGTATACTTGCACGTCGTAGAAGTGTCGGAGTCCCATTCTAATTTGCATTAGTTTAGGGCACCCGATATTTTCGCACCAGAAATCCACTTTGGGGTCAGCCTTCATTCTTAATGGAGGAGTTGTAGTATGGCGAAGCATCAAGCAGGGTTGCATCACTGATTCCACTATGGAAGTTGAGTACGTTGCGGCTTGTGAAGCTGCAAAGGAAGCTGTTTGGCTAAGGAAGTTCATGACAGATTTGGAAGTTGTTCCAAATATGAACTTGCCGATCACACTGTTTTGTGTCCACAGTGGTGCAGTAGCCAACTCCAGGGAGCCTCGGAGCCATAAGAGAGGCAAACACATTGAGCGAAAGTATCTGATAGCACACAAAATGTGCTATCCTTAGGCTTAATTATTGCTAGTTTTATGATGATTTCAGGGCTTTTACGTGGTTAATTTATTCAATTTCAGGTTAAGAGCTTAAACGGAGCTATTGGAGACAATTTTGATCACTCGGGATCAAAACAAGGCTATTTGGAGCTAAATATAACATCAAATGGAAGAGAGAAGACCAAACCAAGCTAAAGACTCGAGACGATGGCGTTGCAACGCCATATAGAGCATTGCAACGCCGAATGTGCAGCCAAGAGGCTTTGAATGCTACAGGCGATGGCGTTGCAATGCTGCCTTTTGGCGTTGCAACGCCATCTCGATAAGAAGACGCTTATGAAGAACGTGCAGGTAGCGTTGCAACACTGCCTTGCAGCGTCGCAACGCTACTTCGATACGCGCCTAGGGTACAGCGTTGCAACGTTGCCCATTGATGCCTACAAATACAACATGTTGTTTTCATTACAAGGGGAGCACAATTTGGTAGAGTTTTGCCCTAAATTCGAAATACACCTTGTAAGAAGTGGGAAAAGAGTGATTTTGGGAGCCAAAGCATTCGTGGAGGTTCGAGATCGAAGACGGGAGCTCGGAGACGAAGGACCGACATCGACACCTAAGTTTATTTCTCTTTCTTTCAATTTGTAATAGCGTTCTAAGACGTTTTCTACTTGTTTAGTTTGTTTTTCATGTGATTTAGAGTAGCTAAACATTGTAGTTGGATTTGATTTACTTGTTATGACTTTCTTGTGATGTATTGAAGCATGTTATGTCGTTATTTTTGGCAATTCGTTCTTTACTTTTTAATTTGTTGATTTAAGTGGACTCGAGAGATAAAGCTTGAATTAGAGCAAAATTGTCAAAACCCTTGGAAGTCTGGCACGAGAGTGACCTAGAAATCTTAGGGAAACACATAAAGAAGTTGCTTAATGCCATGCATGTTGTAGGTTCATATGGAGACTATGAGTTTATTGCATATGTGAGGCTCACTAAGAATCGAGAGATTTTCTTGAGTATTTCACTTCTTGTTTATAATTTCATCTCATTGGTTCAATGCATGTGCTAGTTAGGTCTTTAACTTGTAAAATCACTTCTCCCAAATCTATCAATCTGTGTCTCCACATGTTTGTTCGTTTGTTTGTATTTACTTCAACCAACTATCCATGTTATGTTTCTTTAGATAAAATTGAGAATTAGTACCTTAATAATTAATTAATCTAGAAACCCATTCCCGAGGACGATACTTGGACTCATAAATCACTATACTAAAACTTGACCCGTACACTGCGATATTGCAATAAAATTTTACGCAACAGTATCACCTGATATGGAAGATTGTGCACCGCGGCGACGTGACAGTCACGCAGATAGAGTCGGAGCACAAAGTAGCTGATCCATTTACAAAGCCCTCACAGCTAAGGTGTTTGAGGGTCACCTAGAGAGGCTAGGTCTTCGAGTACTTCCTGACTAGGACAAGTGGGAGATATGTAAACGGGTATTCAATGCCCTCGTTTATTGTATTACTTCATTGTAATTTATGTAAATTTCATAAATGTATTTGCTCCACTAGCTTAGCCCAAGTGGGAGTTTGTTGGGATGTTTGTCCTAATCTCGTATAGTTTGTAAATTTACGTTTGAAATTAATAAATGTTATTCATTTCACCATTTTGTGTCTCAAATTTTATACAAACTGTGACCAATAAACTAAGCTCCAGGGTCATTGAATATATGAGAGAACTAGAACTTGAACGGTGTGTAGTGGACACACAGGGAGGATCACGTTCGAGTTAATGACCCAAACGGTCTACAGTATATGGATGGGGTTGGAGACCTAATCCTGGATACACTGTGGATGCGGCCCGCATTGTATTAACATACAAACGAGGTGATCTGACTCGTTCATGTGGTTGATATGTGAGTGGAGGCATCCTGTACCATGAGATTGTACAAGACCGGAACGTGAATTATTAGACCTACTGATGTAACACTGTTAACAGTATGAACTAATAACTTCGTAGATGACCATTAGTTACTCGACCTGAGTTCTGAGCGTGTTACGAACTTCTGTCTGCGGAGGTCTATCCTTTGACTAGTACGGGTGAGGATGGTCACAGCTACTCGCCCAATATGCCTATCTTCTCAGTGACAAGACCAAGTAGCGAGTTGGGAACTTAACTATGCGAGATGAAATTCACTCGTTCCTGCTTTTAGGAAACTAGAGGGGTTGTTCCCTTAAGTGTTGTCTCTAGGGCTTGGACAACAGGTTCCCACCCTCTCACTGGCACGAGAGGGTTGTTGTGTATGGTTGGATCAATACAACGTTGTTGTTCATTAGAGGAGCAATGGGGACTTAAGGAACAACAGGTAGACACAGGGGTAAAACGGTAATTTGACCCAACAGTGTCTACAAACAACCTGTGAAGGGTCGACTCATGAGCATTGGTTATATCAGTGGACACGTAATATCTTGCACTGACGGGAGTGCAAGTACGGGCTTTGGTGGAGTGTTACCGTAGCTAATGAATGTTGATTAACCAGGTCAAAGAGTTTGATAGGTTAATCTCGGATCATTTGAGCTCGTCACTGTAGGTCCATTAGGTCCCTCGGTTGGCTCAAACTGGGTTAAAAGAAGGGTTAATGTTTTGGTGTGTATTGAAATGTCAAGTTTACTAATAGAGCATTTATGTCATTTATATGAGATATGAATGATATAATATATACTTTAATGTGAATGAGATTCATAATAAACTATAGATTAGCCTAATTATTGAATTAGGGCTATTTAGGAGAAATTATATTGAGAGATATTAAATTGGATGTGATTCAATTTAATAAATCCACAATATTGCAAATGTGATTTGTAAAATGAGATATGAGATATCTTATAATATATGGTTATGCAAATATGATTTTCATAACCTATAGTTGTTATAAAATGGTAAATAGGTGGAGATTTCAACTCCACCTATCACCATTATTTAAACCCTTCTTGCAAGAAGGGTTGAAAGACATTTCTCTCATTTTTGGAAATCTCACCAAAAGAAGAGATTACACTCTCTCAATTCTCTCTCAAGTATCCTTCTCCCAAAAACCAAAACAAATAAGATCCCACCATCTTCATTCTTCTAAGTGAAGAACAACTGAGAAGCCAAGTGGTGGTGTTCTTGTTCGTGAGAAGAGTTCGGGATCGTAGGGATCGAAGAGCGCACGAAGAGTTCGTGATCATGAACGGAAAGGAAATTGAAGACTATCTTCAACAAGTAAGTAACGAAATCTTGCTTTTTCTTTTTTGTTTTATGCATGTTTAGCCTTATCTAAGAGTTAGATTGTTTTTAATGAAACTTGGTTGCACAACAACACTGCGACGATTCGATCGTCTTCCGCTGCGCTGGGAGTTCTATTCCCTTCAATTTGTATGGGTCAATATCAACGTGGATTGAGAGAGTACTTATAATGAGTGGGAGCGAGACTTGTGAAAACGGGGCCCACGGTCTCTTCTTTCGATTCACACCGTGAGACCCCTATGATTCGCCTGCTAGTTTGGCCTGGATAAGACAATCCCTTCGGAGGGCCTTGATCATGGGAGTCAGAACACTGGGAATTCCCGAAAGGGATAAAGTTTCCTTGTTGGTTTTCCTTCGTGGTTCACCCTTCTGTTGCTATTGTTTGGACGAATACTTGGATACTTAAAAATTGAGGGTGATACTCATAGGATTCGTTAAGTGTTAATGAATTCGACCAAATAATGGTAACCGGACGCCTAATGGAATAAGAGTTATTATGAGATTAGGGTCTGGTCGAGAAAGTCTCGTCCTAGAGGAGGATTGTTTCTATTCACCCTTCGGTGGCGGTCATTCTAAACCTTTAGGATCGTAATTTTTAAATGACCTAGGGATCATAGGATTAATTTTTGCTAAAACTTGATTGGATTTCAAAAGTTTATGCGAGACTGACACAAAATTATTTTTGAATTTTTCAGCAAAAATGTCTAGCTAAATTATCGTTTTACTCGCTTCTGACAAGTTAGTGGGAGATAACTTCCAAACGTGGAAGAATAACATAAACACGATTCTAGTAACTGACGACCTGAAGTTCGTTCTTACTGAGGAGGGTCCTCAGTTGCCCACCTCGATTGCATCACGAAGTGTTCGTGATGCATACGATCGATGGATCAGGGCCAATGAAAAGGCCATGGTCTATATAATTGCCAGCTTATTTGATGTCTTGGCAAATAAGCACGAGTTGATGATCACCGCTAAGGAGATCATGGAATCGTTGCAAGACATGTTTGGACAACAGTTATTTCCGGTCAGGCACGATTCGCTCAAACACGTCTTCAACGCACGAATGAAAGAAGGGGCATCTGTCCGTGAACATGTTCTGGACATGATGACCCACTTTAATCTAGCGGAGATGAACGGGGCTTCGATCGACGAGTCGAGCCAGGTTAGCTTTATTCTAGAGACTCTTCCGAAGAGTTTCCTTTAGTTTCGTAGCAATGCTGTTATGAACAAAATTAGCTACATTCTGACTACCCTCCTCAATGAGCTACAAAACTTCCAATCCTTGATGAGGATCAGGACACCGAAAGTTGAGGCAAATGTTGCCTACAGATCATATCCCAGGGGTTCGACCTCTGGGACCAAATCTATCATTCCTTCTCGCCCGAAAGGGAAGAAGAAAATGAAGATGGGTAAAGTTGACCGAGTTGCCGTCCAAAAGGGCAAGAAGGTCAATGAAGTTGCAAAAAAAGGAAAGTGTATCCACTACAATGGGGATGGTTACTGGAAGAGAAACTGTCCCAAGTTCCTTGCCGAGAGGAAGAATCAAGGTAAATGGATTTACTGGTAACTGAAACATGTTTATTGGAGAGTAATGACTCTGCCTGGATTTTAGATTCGGGCGCCACTAACCACGTTTGTTCTTATTTTCAGGGAATTGATTCCTGGCAGCAGCTACGAGAGGGTGAGGTGACTCTACGGGTTGGATCCGGGGAGATAGTCTCTGTTGCAACGATCGGTAAAGTGAAGCTCTATTTTGGCAGGAATTACTTATTGTTAGACAATTTGTATATAGTTCCAAGGTTTACTAGAAATCTCGTTTCTGTTTCCTGTCTTCTTGAACTCAATTTATGTAAATTTTTCTAGTAATAAAGCGTTTATTTCTAGAAATGGAAATTTCTTGTGTTCTGCTTCACTTAAGTCAAATTTGTATGTTTTAAAGTCTAATTCGGTCAAAAGCATTTTGAACACTGAGTTATTTAAAACTGCGGAAACACGAACTAAAATAGTTAAAGTTTCTCCAAAAGAAAATGTTCATCTTTGGCATCAATAGTTAGGCCACATTAATCTCAATAGGATTAAGAGACTAGTGAAGAGTGGACTTCTAAGTCAGTTGGAAGAAAACTCTTTGTCGGTGTGTGAGTCATGCCTCGAAGGCAAAATGATCAAACGTCCTTTTAGTGGAAAAGTATATAGAGCCAAGGAGCCCCTTGAGCTTGTACATTCTGACCTCTGTGGTCCGATGAGTGCTAAAGCGCGAGGAGGTTACGAATACTTCGTATCTTTTATAGATGACTATTCGAGGTATGGGAATATTTACCTAATGCATAGGAAGTCTGAAACTCTTGAAAAGTCAAGGAGTACAAGACTGAGGTTGAGAACCTGTTAGGTAAAACTATAAAAACACTTCGATCGGATCGAGGTGGAGAATATATGGACATAGAATTCTAGAACTATATGATAGAAAACGAAATTACGTCCCAACTCTCAGCACCTGGTATGCCACAGCAGAATGGTGTATCGGAGAGGAGAAACAGACCCTAGTGGACATGGTTCGGTCGATGATGAGCTATGTACGTCTCCTTGATTCTTTTTGGGGTTACGAAGTGGAGACTGCGGTGTATATTTTAAACAACGTTCCGTCGACGAGTGTTTGTGAAACACCTTTCGAACTCTGGAATGGCCGTAAAGGTAGTTTACACCATTTCAGAATTTGGAGATACCCGACCCACGTGTTTGTGTCATACCCGAAAAAGTTGGAACCCCGTTCAAAATTGTGCGCATTCGTAGGTTACCCAAAATAGACCAGAGGTGGTCTATTTTTCAATCCTAAGGAAAATAGGGTGATTGTGTCGACAAACGCCACTTTCCTTGAGGAAGCCACATCAGGGATCATTTGCCTATGAGCAAAATCGTGTTGAACGAAATGGACAGTACATCAGCAAGAGTTGCTGATAGGGCTAGTACGTCAACAAATGTTGTTGATCCTAGCACGTGAACTCAAGTCCGTTCCCAAGAGTTGGGAATGCCTCGACGTAGTGGGAGAGTTGTTAGAAAGCCTGAACGTTACATGGGTTTAGTTGAAACCCAAGTCGTCAATCCTGATGATGACAACGAGGATCCATTGACCTATTATCAAGCTATGGCTGATGTTGACAATGACGAATGGATTAAAGCAATGAACCAGGAAATGAAGTCGATGTACTTCAATTCTTTCTAGGAGCTTGTGGATCAACCTGACGGGGTAAAACCTATAGGTTGTAAATGGATCTACAAGCGTAAACGTGGCGTAGATGGGAAGGTGCAAACCTTCAAAGCACGACTAGTGGCAAAGGGTTTTACCCAGGTCGAAGGGGTTGACTATGAGGAAACCTTTTCACCTGTTGCCATGGTAAAGTCGATCAGGATCCTTCTGGCCATTGCCGCAGATTATGACTACGAGGTATGACAGATGGATGTCAAGACCGCCTTTCTGAATGACAAACTTGACGAAACCATCTACATGGACCAGCCCAAATGGTTCATAACCCAAGGCCAAGAGCAAAAGGTTTGCCGACTTCATAGGTCTATTTATGGACTAAAACAAGCTGCGAGGTCTTGGAATATAAGGTTTGACGAGGCAATCAAATCTTATGGTTTTGATCAGAATGTTGACGAGCCTTGTGTCTACAAGAAAATCGTCGACAAAACTATCGCATTTCTTATATTATACGTGGATGATATGCTTCTCATTGGGAATGAGGTAGGATTTCTTACTGACGTAAAGAAATGACTAGCTTTGCAATTCTAAATGAAAGATTTGGGAGAGCCTTAGTATGTTCTAGGTATCCAGATTTTCTGGAACCGGAAGAATAGAACACTAGCCATGTCTCAAGCGTCTTATATTGACAAGATGTTGTCTAGATATAAGCTGCAGAACTCCAAGAAGGGCTTGCTGCCTTTCAGGCACGGGGTTCACCTGTCTAAGGATTAGTGTCCTAAGACTCCTCAAGAGGTTGAGGATATGAGACGGATTCCTGATGCTTCAGCTGTAGGGAGCCTGATGTATGTCATGCTGTGTACTAGGCCCGACATCCATTATGCGGTAGGGATTGTCGGTGAGATATCAATCCAATCCAGAGATTAGATCACCGGACACCAGAAAGGCAATCCTCAAGTATCTTAGGAGAACGAGGAACTACAACTTACTGTATGGCAGTGGGGACTTGATCCTTATGGGATACACAAATTCTGACTTTCAGACCGATAAGGATTCTAGGAAATCCACTTCGGGGGCAACATTTATTCTTAATAGAGGAGTTGTAGTATTTCGAAACATTAAGTAGGGATGCATCGCTAATTCCACTATGAAAGCGGAGTACGTTGTGGCTTGTAAAGCTTCAAAAGAAGTTGTTTGGCTTCTGAAGTTCATGACAGATTTGGAAGTTGTTCCAAATATGAACTTGTCGATCACACTGTTTTGTGACAAAAGTGGTGCAGTAGCAAACTCTAGAGAGCCTCGGAGCCATAAGAGAGGCAAACACATTGAGCGGAAGTATCACCTGATACGGGAGATTGTGCACCGCGGCGACGTGACAGTCACGTAGATAGCGTCGGAGCACAACATAGCTGATCCATTTACAAAGCCCCTCACGACTAAGTTGTTTGAGGGTCATCTAGAGAGGCTAGGTCTTCGAGTACTTCCTGACTAGGGCAAGTGGGAGATATGGAAACTGGTATTCAATGCCCTAGTTTATTGTATTATTTCATTGTAATTTATGTACATTTCATAAATGTATTTGCTCCACTAGCTTAGTCCAAGTGAGAGTTTGTTGGGATATTTGTCCTAAACTCATTTAGGTTGCAAATTACTATTTGAAATTAATAAAGAGTTATTTAATTCATCATTTTGTGTCTCGCATTTATTACAAACTTTGTCCAATAAACTAAGCTCCAGGGTCATTGAATACTCGAGAGTACTAGAACTTGAACGATGTGTAGTGGACACATAGGGAGGATCACATTCGAGTAAATGACCCGAACGGTCTACAGTATATGGATGGAGTTCGAGACCTAATCCTGGATACGCTGTGGATGCGGTCCGCTTTGTATTAGGATATAAATGAGGAGATCTAACTCGTTCATGTGGTTGACATACGAGTGGGGGAATCCTGTACAATGAGATTGTACAAGATCGGACCGTGAATTATTAGACCTACTGACAGTATGGATTAAAAACTTCATAGATGACCATTAGTGACTCGACCTGAATCCAGAGCGTCTTACAGACTCCTTTTTGCGGGGGTTTATCCTTTGACCAGTACGGGTGAGGGTGGTCACAGTTACTCGCCCAATATACCTATCTTCTTAGGGACAGGACCAAGTAGGGAGCTGGGAACTTAACTACGCGAGATGGAATTCACTCGTTCCCGCTTTTAGGAAAACTAGAGGGGTTGTTCCCTTAAAGGTTGTCTCCAGGACTTGGACAACTGATGCAAAAATGTCGAGTGCCCTAAACTAATGTAAATTAGAATAAGACTCCGAAACTGAAGGGATTTGGAATTCGCGCAGCGGAAGACGTTGTGAAACGTCGTTGATCCGTTGTGTAATTTTATCTTAAAATCGAACCTATCTCATAGATCCTAGGCTAAACATGAAAAAAGGAGAAGAAATTAGTAAGGAAAACAGTAATTACTTGTTGAAGAACACTTCTTCAATCCTTTTGTTCTCCGGTTACGATCTCTCTCGAAACTACGAACTCCTCGAACACGAACCTCGATCCGAACAGGGAGACACCTCCAAAGGGTCTTCTCAGTTGTTCTCGGGAGGTTGAGGGAGAGTGAGTGGGACTCCATTTGGTTTTGAGTGGGGAGAAATGTTAGAGAGATGAGAGAATTCTAGAGAGAATTGTCTTATTCTCTTTGGATGGAAATCCAAAAAATGGCAAATGGCACCCCAAAGGCTTCTTGCAAAGTCTTTAAATATTATTGTGTGATGGAGTTAAAACCTCCACCAAATCACAATTTTACCACAACCATGTAATATACAAATCACATTTGCATATTATATAATATAAGGTATCTCATACCTTATTATACAAATCTCATTTGAATAAATGTGGAATTATAAATTGAATCACATTCAATTTAATTTCTCTCAATTCAATTTCTCCAAATAGCACTAATTAATCAATTAGGCTATACTATAGTTTACTATGAATCTCATTCACATCAAACTATATATTATGTCATCTATATCTCATATAAATGACATAAATACCCAAAAAATGAATTTGAACACTTCAAATTCACACCAAACTGTAAACCCTCAATTTGTCCAATTTGAGCCAACCAAGGGACCTAATGGACTTACACGTGACGAGCTCCAATGATCCGAGACTAACTCACCAAACTCTTTGACCCTTGTTATTCAACATTCATTAGCTACGGTAACACTCCACTAAAGCCCGTAGCTGCACTCTCATTACTGTAGGACAAGTTGTGTCCATCGATATAACCAATACCCATGAGTCGACCCTTCACAGGTTGTTCGTAGTCACAGATGGGTCAAATTACCGTTTTACCCCTGTGTCTACCTCTTGCTCCTTAAGGACAAACCTTCGCAGACAGGAGTCCGTGACACGCTCAGGATTAAGGTCGAGTCACTAATGGTCATCTACGAAATTTTAATTTTTTATCTAATAAAAGAAAAGAAGGAAAAACAACAAAGTAAGCATTTTTTGGTTTTTATTTGAGAAAAGAAAAGAAGGAAGAACAGGAAAATGAACAGACTCACAAAAAGACACTGACTCGAGAGCATAGAAAGAAAAACACTCACCAATAAGAGAAAAATTAGAAGATAGAACTGACATAGACTCAAAAGCCTTACACTCTACCTCCTGGCCTAACTCAACAGGCTCGACTTCTTCCACACTCTCACTAACTCCATTCTGGTGTGTGCTAATAGGTTCTAGTTCTTTTACATCTAAAACACAATCCTTTAAATGCCCATACTCCGACAAATGTGAAACATTGGGATCATGAAAGTCTATCAGTAGGTCATTGATCAAGTGACTCACCGAACTATCTAAGGGTGTGGGTCCTCCTTCACTATCTTCCCTAGGGTACTCAACCTCAGATGAGTCTAAATACATTTGTTCTCTAAGGGAGACAAGTGTATCCGTTAGGCGTTGAATTTACTCCCCTATTTGCCTATTCCTCTCATCTGTGGTTCTCATATATTCTAATAACAACGTTTTAAGGGACGATTCGTCTTCTACATGGGTTTCTTGAATATAGGAAGGACATGGCTCAAAACCCCTAGGATATGCTTCATAGGCCAAATTGCTCTGATTATTATCATACATGTGGTTCCCATAAGTCATAGGGTTAGTATGATAGTAATTAGGCATTTGGTAGCCATAAGATTCATACACTTCACTAGAAGATTCTAAATTGGTAGAAGGATGATCATAAGAAAAAGAACTATACTGCGTTTGCTCATTGGGCACAGAAGACCACCCAAAATTATCGTAAGCCATAGTAAAGTATTGAATCAATTATAACATGCTCAACAAACACAACATGCACCAACAAAGCCAGACACAATACTCAAGACTCAATAAAGATAAAACACGAAGTAAAGATAACAAGACAAACCCAACAAGAAAAACAAGGATAAAATGCTAAAATAAACTCAAATAAAATAAGAATCAAAACTAGTCCCCGACAACGGCGCCAAAAATTTGATGCAAAAATATCGGGTGCCCTAAACTAATGCAAATTAGAATAAAATCCCGACACTTTTATGACGTGCAAGTATACACGGTCGAGAGCAGCAAGTGATAAGTTAAAAGTATCGATCCCACGAGGACTAGTTAGACCTAAATTAGTGAGTGTCCTAGCAAATTTTTCTTATTTTAGTGCAATGCATGAGTGTGCAAATTATTGTTGTAAATAAATAAATTGATAAGTAAGAAAGATAAGATAAGACAAAAGAAAATAACTGAATTTAAATGAGGGGAGAGGAGAATTCAAACAAGAAGACATAAACAAGAGATGAGATTTGTAATGAAAAATAAGCTCGGGTTAGGTTAGAGTTCTAATGTTCAATTGGAATAAATTTTGAGTGATGCCTTGAATTTACCTACACATGCATTCAAATGTTTCTTTCCAAAATCACTAAGTTTTAAAACCTACAATTTCCCAATTGTGATCTAAATTATGTCCATGATTTTAGGTTCTAGGTGGGTTAATTATCCCTAATCAACTCAATAATCCTAGAATGAAATTTTAGTTTTCTAATTCATTAGCTTTCCCAAGTTTATGAATTATAGAGAAGTTAAAAAGGCCAATTTTAATTCTCATACAACGTTAAATTCAATAAAATTTCATAAATTCAACCAATGGCATCAACCATAAATTTAATCCAAAATTACATTAAAACAACCTAACCCTTCCTAAGACAAATTAGTTCATGATGAAAATCGAGTCACACATCTCTAAATTAAGCATGCTGGTGTTGTTTAATAAATTCAAATATGTGTTGTAAAAGTATCACTAAAAACCTCAAATTAATCACAAATTCAGACAAAAAACAATCATGAATTTAGCCTAAAACAGTGAGTCAAAAGAGAACAATAAACGCTCAAAATTGGAGTAACAACAAGCCAAAATAATTAGGGAATAGGAGAAGTTTACAGGAGGCAATTGACATGTGTTTTGCTTCAAAGAAAACGCCAAGATCCCACGAAAGCGTGCGAGCAATAGCGGCGAGTTTCAGGTGTTCTGTAGCTTCTGTCCGATATCAATATCTGATGAACCGGAGCTCTGAACGATGATCCAACCGTTGAAAACTACGGTCTATAAGTCCGCAACAAGCAGACAAAATTTCGGCACAATCCAACGGTTTCAACTCTAGAAAACGATAACTTTGTGAGTGTCGTCTGTGAAAAATCGAACTGCAGTGGACGCCCAATGTGACAGCAATATCCGACACAGCGACGCTCCAAACGACGATCCAACCGTTGAATATGGAGCTCTATGAGTCCTTAATAGTCTGATAAAATTGTAGCAAAATCCAACGGTTGGATAGCCAGCAATCGCAAACTTAGTGAACGACGTCTGTGAAAACCAAACTGCACATGCTCTCGATTTTGCTTCAGCAAAGATGGGCAAATCACAGCAGGTGGACACACCCCTACTCTCGGTTTTGCTTCAGCAAAAGTAGGTTGATTCCAGCAGATGGCCAACCCTCTTCTCCACAGTTTGCTTTAGCAATGCCTCCCTCTCGTGATTTCTTCTTCTCTCACCCAATTGCTTCAGCAAACAGCAACCTGCCGCCAAGCACGACTGCACTTTGCTTCAGCAAAAGGCCTCCCTCTCAGATGTGTGCAGCAACATTTGCTTCAGCAAAGGGCGGCAGATTTTTTCCTTCCAACGCAGGCCCTTTGCTTCAGCAATCTCACGAGTTCTTTTTCTCCCTCTCGATCTCTTCCTCTTATCACAACTCCAACTCTCCCTTCACACTTGTAAACCCTAGCCTCCTTATAGAAGATGGTGTTGCCCTAACTCCACAAATTACAAAAATACCCCTAAGAGTAAAAAAAGACCATATTACCCTTCGGATAAAATGTCTAAAATGCCCTTAGGGACTCTTGTAATTTTTAAACATCTCCTGCACACAGAAAAATCCCAAATAAATTTATGAAGTCAATTATAAATCAAACTAAATATGCAAGGATTTTTGGAGTTAAGAAAAATCTCAAATTTCGGTCTTTAATTAACCGTTAGCTTATTTTCCTAAATTTCTTAAATTAAAGCACAAAAACATCGAAATTAATTCTTTTTGCACCTAATGCTTAAATTTAAGATTTTAAAGCTAACACACACAATTTAGGGATAAAATAACATGAGGATCACTAAATTAAATGCAATTCAAGTGGATTAAATACTAAAATTCTAGTAAAATTACTCTCTTATGGTGAGTTATCAAAAACCTAAGTCCAATTATTCAAGTTCTAAACCATTTAAAACTAATAATTAACTTAGGTTACATACATTTCTATGTTATAGTGCTTGATCATTCATCACATGAATTAAATGCATGAGCATGCTTTTAATCTAAGAAATATAACACTTATATTAAATAAATTAAAACATGCAAACATTATATTATAACTCTTATAATATAATCCTATCATGCATACTATATATTATAACTCTTAAATATAAATATGATGCATGAAATGTTTAACCTAAGGTGGGATTTTAAATCTATATGCCATATTCTATGCACATAGAAATAATTAAATTATACATTTATATTAATATTAATTAAAATAATTAAATAAAATACATTTATAAAATCAATTTTACAAATAAATAAATAATAAAAAAATAAAACGGCAGTTGCACAACCCCAAGGTCGAACAGCCGCCCATGAACCACATCCCCGGAAATCTCGCGCTCCACGGACCACTACGCCACAACGTTGCAAAGTTGTTTTTGCGTTGCAACGTTATAATGTATAGTGTCTCGCCTGGCGTTCTCAACGCTGCACTGCAGCAGCCTCCAGCAGCATGGATGGCGTCGCAACGCTGATGAACAGCGTCGCAACGATGATGAACTTCCAACAAACAACTTTTGTTGTTTTTCACCAAAATCGCCCGTTTTTGCTCCGATTTCTTCACGACAACTCTTGCCACGAACGACACGGACTTACAGACTCAATTTACATTAAAAAATGCCCAAAACAACGAGCCCTTACAATGATCTCATCAACTTTAATGTAAATCTAAACTAGTGCCAAAAACCGAAAACATCCAAAATTACAAACCATTAACATTCATCTCATAAAAATTAATGCTACCCACCTAATTTTAAGAATCCACATAATACACAACGAAGAGCAACGATTGGCTCTGATACCAATTGAAGGGATTTAGAATTCCCGCAGCGGAAGACGTTGTGAAACGTCGTTGATCCATTGTGTAATTCTATCTTAAAATCGAACCTATCTCATAGATCCTAGGCTAAACATGCAAAAAGGAGAAGAAATCAGTAAGGAAAATAGTACTTACTTGTTGAAGAACACTTCTTCAATCCTTTTCTCCTCCGGTCACGATCTCTCTCGAAACTACGAACTCCTCGAACACGAACCTCGATCCGAACAGGGAGACACCTCCAAAGGGTCTTCTCGGTTTTTCTCTGGGGGTTGAGGGAGAGTGAGTGGGACTCCCTATGATTTTGGGTGAGGAGAAATATTAGAGAGATGAGAGAATTCTAGAGAGAATTGTCTTGCTCTCTTTGGATGGAAATCCAAAAAATGGCAAATGGCACCCCAAAGGCTTCTTGCAAAGTCTTTAAATACTATTGTGTGATGGAGTTAAAACCTCCACCAAATCACAATTTTACCACAACCATATAGTATACAAATCACATTTGCATATTATATAATATAAGGTATCTCATACCTTATTATACAAATCTCATTTGCATAAATGTGGAATTATAAATTGAATCACATTCAATTTAATTTCTCTCAATTTAATTTCTCCAAATAGCACTAATTAATCAATTAGGCTATACTATAGTTTATTATGAATCTCATTCACATCAAACTATATATTATGTCATCTATATCTCATATAAATGACATAAATACCCAAAAAATGAATTTGAATACTTCAAATTCACACCAAACTGTAAACCCTCAATTTGTCCAATTTGAGCTAACTGAGGGACCTAATGGACCTACACGTGACGAGCTCCAATGATCCGAGACTAACCTGTCAAACTCTTTGACCCGGTTATTCAACATTCATTAGCTACGGTAACACTCCACTAAAGCCCGTAGCTGCACTCTCATCACCGAAGGACAAGTTGTGTCCATCGATATAACCAATACCCATGAGTCGACCCTTCACAGGTTGTTCGTAGTCACAGATGGGTCAAATTACCGTTTTACCCCTGTGTCTACCTCTTGCTCCTTAAGTCCCACTACTCCTCTAATGAAACAACTACGTTGCATGGTCCAACAATAAACAACAACCCTCTCAAGCCAATGAGAGAGTGGGGCCCCGTTAATCAAGCCCTGGAGACAACACTTAAGGGAACAAGCTCTGTAGTTTCCCTAAGTCGGGAACGAGTGAATTTCGTCTTGCGTAGCCAAGTTCCCAGCTCCCCATGTGGTCCTGCCCCTGAGAAGATAGGCATATTGGGCGAGCAACAGTGGCCACCCTCACCCGTACTAGTCAAAGGACAAACCCCCGCAGACAGGAGTCCGTGACACGCTCAGGATTAAGGTCGAGTCATTAATGGTCATCTACGAAATTATTAGCTCTATACTGTTAACGGTGTTACATCAGTAAGTCTAATAATTCACGGTCCAGACTTGTACAATCTCATTGCACAGGATGCCCCCACTCGCATGTCAACCACATGAACGAGTCAGATCACCTCGTTTGTATGTAATACAAAGCGGGTCGCATCCACAGTGTATCTAGGATTAGGTCTCCAACCCTATCCATATACTGTAGATCGTTCGGGTCATTAACTCGAACGTGATCCTCCTTGTGTGTCCACTACACACCGTTCAAGTTCTTAATTCTCTCATAATACAATGACCCTGGAGCTTAGTTTATTGGATTAAGTTTATGAAAAATGTGAGACACAAAGTTTAAATAAATAACTCTTATTTATTACACAATGTTGAAATAAATAACTCTTATTCATTTACAACTTGGACTATTACAAACTACACGAGATTAGGACATACATCCCAACAGAAACTTCTACGACGTGCAAGTATTCACGATCGAGAGCAGCAAGTGATAAGTTAAAGTATCGATCCCACGAGGACTAGCTAGACCCTAAATGAATGAGTGTCCTAGCAAATTTTCCTTATTTTAGTGCAATGCATGAGTGTGCAAATTATTGTTGTAAATAAATAAATTGATAAGTAAGAAAGATAAGATAAGAGAAAAGAAAATAACTGAATTTAAATACGGGGAGAGGAGAATGCAAAATAGAGGGCAGATGCAAGAGATGAGATTTGTAATGCAAGAGATGAGATTTGTAATGAAAAATAGGCTCGGGTCAGGTTAGAGTTCTAATGTTCAATTGGAATAAATTTTGAGTGATGCCTTGAATTTACCTACACATGCATTCAAATGATTATTTCCAAAATCACTAAGTTTTAAAACCTACAATTTTCATGATTTTAGGTGAGTTAATTATCTAAATTATGCCCATGATTTTAGGTTCTAGGTGAGTTAATTATCCCTAATCAACTCAATAATTCTAGAATGAAATTTTAGTTTTCTAATTCATTAGCTTTCCCAAGTTTATAAATTATAGAGAAGTTAAAAAGGCCAATTTTAATCCTCATGCAACGTTAAATTCAATCAATGGCATCAACCATAAATTTATTCCAAAATTTTCATTTGAACACAACCTAACCCTTGCCTAAGACAAATTAGTTCATGATAGGAATCAAATCACACATCTTTAATTTAAAGATGCTTTCACTAATCAAGAAGTTCATATATAAAAACAACTCAAAATAGCCACACAAACTGCTTAGAACAGTGAGCAAATTAACCTCTAATTAGTGTGTAAACAACCCAACAAAAGCAGTGATAATTGGCAAAAATAATAGGCAAAAGCACTAAGAGAAAGGGAACATTTACACAGCAGGTGGCCTTGTTTTTCTAGTTCAGTTCGATAGCAATATCTGATGACCCAAAGCTTCAAACGACGATCCAACTGTTCAAAACGAAGCCCGGTGAGCCCCGAACAAGCTTACAAAATTTCAGCTAAATCCAACGGTGGAAACTCTAGAAAATGGCAACTTTGTGAGCGTCGTCAGTGAAAAACTGAACTGCACTGATGCATTCCGGTTTTGCTACAACAATGGCACCTTATGTCTCGGTTTAGCTACAACAATGGCACACCAATGCTCCTGGTTTTTCTACAGCAATGGTAGCTCTCGATAGCAGCAAGGGCACCCCCAGTTTTACTTCATCAAAGGGTAGGCACGATTGCAACAACCTCTTACTCTCTCAATTGCTTCAGCAAACAGCAGATGGGCAACTCTTCCTATGTCACTCAATTGCTTCAGCAAATGCCTTCACCCTCTCGACTGCACGCCTCTGTTTTCGATTGCTTCAGCAAAAGGCTATCGATTTTTTTCCTTCCAACGCACGCCCTTTACTTCAGCAATCTCACGGTTTCTTCTTCTCCCTCTTGATCTCTCCCTCTTTCGGCAACTTCGAATAAATTGAGTGCGAAAATATCGAGTGCCCTAAACTAATGTAAATTAGAATAAGACTTCAACACTTCTTTGACGTGCAAGTATACACGGTCAAGTGCAGCAAGTGATAAGAAAAGTATCGATCTCACGAGGACTAGTAGAATCTAAGTTAGTGAATGTCCTAACAATTTACCTTTATATTTTTTGTGCAATGCATGAGCATGCAAATTTTTGTTGTTACTAAATAAATTGATGTGATAAGTGAGAGAAGACAAGACAAGACAAAAGAAAATTACTAAATTTAAATGCGGGGAGAGGAGAATGCAAACAAGAGGGCAAATGCAAGAGAGGAGATTTGTAATGAAAGATAGGCTCGGGTTAGGTTAGAGTCCTAATGTTCAATTGGAATAAATTTTGAGTGATGCCTTGAATTTACCTACACATGCATTCAAATGATTCTTTCCAAAATCACTAAGTTTTAAAACCTACAATTTCCCAATTGTGATCTAAATTATGCCCATGATTTTAGGTTCTAGGTGGGTTAATTATCCTTAATCAACTCAATAATCCTAGAATGAAATTTAGTTTTCTAATTTATTAGCTTTCCCAAGTTTATGAATTATAGAGAAATTAAAAAGGCCAATTTTAATTCTCATGCAACGTTAAATTCAATAAAATTTCATAAATTCAATCAATGACATCAACCATAAATTTAATCTAAAATTACATTAAAACAACCTAACCCTTGCCTAAGACAATTTAGTTCATGATTAAAATCGAGTCACACATCTCTAAATTAAGCATGCTTTTATTCATCAATGAGTTCATGCAAAACAACCAACATTCACTAAAATAACCTAAATCAACCACAATTCGAGCCTAAAACAATCACGAGTTCGGCCTAAAATAGTGAGCAAAAGTAGTCTAAATCAGTATATAAAAGACCCAAAAAATCAGTATTAAATTGGTAGTTTACAACAAGTAATAAAACATAGAGATAGGGAAAAGGTTACACAGCAAGTGGCCAAGCTTTTGCTACAACAATTGGCTAGCAGCAACCCTTTGTCAATGGTCTGCAACAGGGCACTTTGCTTCAGCAAAGCCCTTTGGTTGGCTTCAGCAATAGTGCAGCCAATTGCTTTAGCAAAGGCAAGAAACAATAGCAACAACCCTTTGGTTCCACTGATTGCTTCAGCAAACAGCACGCAACACGACTGCAGCAGCTTCACGGATTGCTTCAGCAATTGCCAAGCAATAACAGCAGGTGGACAACGCGATTTTGCTTCAGTAATGCCAATGGTTTCTCCTCCACTGCACGTCGATTGTTTCAGCAAAGAGGCTTCAGATTCTGCTTTACGCACGGCTTCCACGCAATTGCTTCAGCAATGCACAGACAACTTCTCTCTGCTCTTCCCTCTCGATTGCTACAACAATGTTAAGTTTATCCTCTCAGTTTTCCTCTCAGTTTTCCCCCTTGATTGTTGTAGCAAAATCGATGGTTCCTCTTCTCTCTCTCGGTCTCATCCTCTGGTCACAACTCCAACCCCCCCTCCACACTTGTAAACCCTAGCCTCCATATAGAAGATGATGTTGCCCTAACTCCACAAATTACAAAAATACCCTTAAGGGTAAAAAGACCATATTACCCTTCGGGTAAAATGTTTAAAATGCCCTTAGGGACTCTTTTAATTTTTAAACATCTCCTGCACACAGAAAAATCCCAAATAAATTTATGAAGTCAATTATAAATCAAACTAAATACGCAAAGATTTTTGGAGTTAAGAAAAATCTCAAATTTCGGTCTTTAATTAACCGTTAGCTTATTTTCCTAAATTTCTTAAATTAAAGCACAAAAACAGCAAAATTAATTCTTTTTGAACCCAATGCTTAAATTCAAGATTTAAAGCTAACATACATAATTTAGGGATAAAATAACATGAGGCTCAACAAATTTGATGCAATTCAAGTAGATTAAGCACTAAAATTCCATTAAAATAACTCTCCTATGGCGAGTTATCAACAACGGGCACCCACATTCTCACTAGCACGAGAGGGTTGTTGTGTATGGTCGGACCATTACATGTTGTTGTTCATTAGAGGAGTAGTGGGGACTTAAGGGGCAAGAAGTAGACACAGAGGTAAAACGGTAATTTGACCCAGCAGTGTCTACGAACAACCTGTGAAGGGTCGACTCATGGACATTGGTTATATCAGTGGACACGTAATATCTTACACTAACGGGAGTGCAGCTACGGGTTTTAGTGGAGTGTTACCGTAGCTAATGAATGGTGATTAACCGGGTCAAAGTGTTTGATAAGTTAATCTTGGACCATTTGAGCTTATCACTGTAGGTCCATAAGGTCCCTCGGTTGGCTCAAACTTGATTAAAAGAAGGTTTGCTGTTTTGGTGTTAATTGAAGTGTTCAAGTTCACTAAAGAGCATTTATGTCATTTATATGAGATATGAATGATATAATATATAGTTTAATGTGAATGAGATTCATAATAAACTATAGGTTAGCCTAATTTTTGAATTAGGGCTAATTAGGAGGAATTAGATTGAGAGATATTAAATTGGATGTGATTCAATTTAAAAATCCACAATATTGCAAATATGATTTGTAAAATGAGATATGAGATATCTTATAATATGTGGTTATGGAAATATAATTTGCATAACCTATGGTTGTGGTAAAATGGTAAATAGGTGGAGATTTCAACTCCACCTATCTCCATTATTTAAACCCCTTTGCATGAAGGGGAAGGGACTCATTTGCTCATTTTTGGATTTCTCACCAAAAAGCAAATTGAATTCTCTCTCAAACTCAAATCTCTCTCAAAATTCTCCTCCCTTCACCAAATTGAGAATCCCACAATTCTCCTTCTTTCAAAAGAAGATCAACCAAGAAATCAAGTGGTTGTGTTCGGTCGGTGTTCGTGAGAAGAGTTCGAGTTCGTTGAGATCGAGGAGAATACGAAGAGTTCGTGATCGTGAACTGAAAGGAAACTTGGAAGAACGTCTTTAACAAGTAAGTAATTGTTGTTTTCTTTCCTAAATATGCATGTTTAGCCTTAATCGAAGTGTTGCACAACATCACCGCGACGATTCGATCGTCTTCCGCTGCGCGGGGAGTTTTATTCCTTGCAGCGGCACAATGCCCTCAAGTATATATTAAACTCAAGGATGTCAGAGGGTTCATCAATTCGGGATCATGTCCTGGATATGATGGTACACTTTAACATCACGGAGTCGAATGGTGCTTCCATGGATGAATCAAGCCAAGTCAGCTTCATTCTGAAAACTCTTCCAGATAGTTTCCTACAGTTTAGAAGTAATGTTGTTATGAACAAGCTTACTTTTAATCTTACCTCCCTTCTGAATGAAATCCAGACCTTTCAATCTTAGATGAAAATTCAAGGATCAAAAGGTGAGGCAAATGTTGCCATTAGGAGTTATCATAGAGGTTCGACCTTTGGATCAATAATAGTGGTTGAACATGAAAAAGGTTGGTAAAGGGAAACGAGTTGACAAAGCTGCCGCCGAAAAGGGCAAGAAGGTCAAGGAAGTTGCATACAAAGGAAAGTGTTTCCACTGTAATGAAGACGGGCATTGGAAACAGAATTTTCCGAAGTACATTGCAGAAAAGAAGAAGGAAGGTAAATATGTTTTACTTTACTTAGAGGCTTTCTTAGTGGATAATGATAAACCTGCTTGGATACTTGATTCAGGCGCCACTAATCATATTTGGTCTTCTTTTCAGGGAATTGATTCCTTGCAGCAGCTACAGAAAAGAGAGACAACGCTCCGGATTGGAAATGAAGAAGTCGTCTCAGCTGTAGCAATGGGCACGATGAAGCTTAATTTTGGCAAGAAATATATGTTCTTAGACAATATATTAGTGATACCGGGGTTTACTAGAAACCTTATTTCAATTTCTTGCCTTATACAACAATGTATTTTTGTTTCTTTTTCTTTGAATAAAGTGTTTATTTTAAAGAAAAGTGTGGAAATATGGTCAGCTTCATTAGAAAATGAGTTGTATGTTTTAAGGCTAATTCAGTCAAAATGGTTTTGAATACTGAATTATTTAAAACTGCAAACACACAAACTAAGAAACGTAAAATTTCTCGTAAAGAAAATGCTCATCTTTGGAATCTTAGATTGGGTCATCAATAGGATTGAGAGATAGGTAAAGAATGGACTTCTAAATGAGTTAGAAGAAAATACTTTACCTGTATGTGAATCATGCCTAGAGAGAAAAATGACTAAAAGATTTTTTTAGTGGAAAAGGTTGTAGAGCCAAAGAACCTCTTGAGCTTATACATTCAGACCTTTCTGGTCCGATAAATGTTAAAGTCAGAGGAAGTTATGAATATTTCATCTCTTTTATGGATGATTATTCTAGATTTTGGCATGTTTACCTAATGCATCATAAGTCTGAAGCACTTGAAAAGTTCAAGGAATTCAAAACTGAAGTTGAAAATCAATTAGGTAAAACAATTAAAAGACTTCGATCAGATCGAGGTGGAGAGTACATGGATTTAAAATTTCAGAACTATATGATAGAACATGGAATCACATCCCAACTCTCAGCTCCTGGTATGCCACAGCAAAACGGTGTATCGAAAAGGAGAAATAGAACCTTGTTGGACATGATTCGATCAATGATGAGTTATGCTCATCTCCCTAATTCCTTTTGGGGTTACGCAGTAGAGACTGTGGGATACATTTTGAATGCCATCAAAGAGTGTTTCTGAAACACCTTTTGAACTCTGGAAAGGACGTAAAGGTAGTTTATGTCAATTCCAAATGAACGATTTGGGAGATGCGCAGTTTGTTCTTGGGATCCAGATTGTCCGGAACCGCAAGAATAAAACACTAACCCTGTCTCAAACATCTTAAATCGACAAAGTGTTGTTGACGTTTAAGATGCAAGACTCCAAAAAGGGTTTATTGCATTTTAGATATGGAGTTCATTTGTCTAAGGAACAGGGTCCTAAGACACATCAAGGAGTTGAGGATATGGGACGGATTCCTTATGTGTCAGCATTTGGGAGCCTTATGTCTATGTTGAGTACTAGGCTAGACATCTCTTTTGCAGTTGGAATGGTCAATAGGTATCAATCTAATTCAGGACCTGAACACTGGACAGCGGTTAAAACAATCCTTGAGTATCTACGGAGAACAAGGAACTACATGCTTGTGTATGGGGTTAAGGATTTGATCCTTACAGGATACACAGATTCTGACTTTCAAACTGATAAAGATTCTCAGAAATCTACATCAGGGTCAGTATTTACTCTTAACGGAGGAGTTGTAGTATGACGAAGCATCAAGAAGGATGCATCGCTGATTCCACCATGGAGGTCAAATATGTAGTCGCTTGTGAAGCAGCTAAAGAGGTCGTTTGGTTAAGAAAATTCATGTTGGATTTGGAAATTGTTCCAAATATGAGTTTGCCCATCACGCTATGTTGTATAATAGTGGTGTCGTGGCAAATTCAAGGGAACTCCGATGTCACAAGAGGGGAAAGCATATTGAGCGAAAATATCATCTCATCCGGGAGATCGTGCATCGAGGAGACGTGATCGTCACGAAGATAGCCTCAGAGCACAACATTATTGATCCTTTTACAAAGGCTCTCACGGCTAAAGTATTTGAGAGTCACCTAGAAGGTCTAGGTCTACAAGTCTTCCCCAACTAGGGCAAGTGGGAGTATATTGCACAAAGGGTTTAAATGCCCTAATTTATTGTATTTACGTTATTGTAATATTTTAGTACTCCACAAGCTTTACGTCAAGTGGGAGATTGTTGGGATTTGTGCCCTAATCTTATGTAATTTTGATCAAATAAATAAAAAGTTATTTGTTTTGATAAAATTATATTCTTGCTTTATAAATCCAATAAACTAAGCTCCAAGGTTATAATGTATCTTGAACATCAGTGTAATAGACACTATTTGGATTGTATTCAAGAGTATAACCTAAATGGTCTATGGTATAAGAATAAGGTTGGAAACCTTATTCTGGTAACACCATGGATGCTACCCACTTTGTAATTAGTACAAATGAGGTAATACAACTCATTCATGCTATTGTCATGCGAGTGGGGGTATCCTGTATGAAGAGTTCATACAAGACCAGAGTGCAAATTATTAGTCTAACCAGTATAACGCCGTTAACAGGATAAGACTGATAATTTATAGATGGTCATTAGTGACTCGACCTAAATCTTGAGCAAGTTAAGGACTCCTGACTATAAGAGTTTGTCCTTAGACTAGTATTGGTGAGAGTGGCCTGTAGCCGACTCAAAAAGCCTACCTTTTTAGGGACAGAACCTCGTAGGTAGCTTGGGACTTAACTATGCAAGATGAAATTCACTCATTCTTACACTAAGAAATTAGATAGGTTGTTCCCATAAGAACTGAGTCCAGGTCTTGAACAACGGGGCCCCACCCTCTAAACTAACTTAAGAGGGTATGAGTTTATGGTACGACCATAGAATTGTTGTTCATTAGAGGATCAGTGGTGCTTAAGGAACAAAGAGGTAATCACAGGGTTAAAACGGTAATTTGACCCAGCTGTGATTACGAACAACCTGTGAAGGGTCGACTAATAGGTAATGATTATATCAATTGACACAATATAATCTACAATGGGGAGAGTGCAGCTACAAGTGTATAGTGGAGTGACTTGTAGTTAATGAATATTGATTAACTAGATCAAAGAGTTTGATCAGTTAATCTCACATCATTGGAGCTCATGAACTGTAGGTCTATTGGGTCCCTTCGTTGGCTCTGCATGGTAATATTGAGGGTATAAAGTTATAAATGAAATTGAAGTGTTCAATTTCATATATGAGGTGTTATATCAATTATATGTGATATAATTGATATAATATATAGTTTTAATGTGAATTAGATTCACATATTAATTATATACTAATGAGAGAATGTTGGAGGGATAGGATTGTAATTTCCATCCTATTTCCCTATAAGTAGTTGCATGAGATGCAATTTTTAAGGTTAAAACTTTTTGACAAAACCCTAGTATTCTCTCAAATTGTGTTGGAAAGAGTTCAAACACAATTCCATAAGATCCCCTCACCTCATCCTAAAGGAACCCACCTTCCTCCCTCGCCTAGAGAACAACGGAGAAGATCTGGCGGTGGAACTTCACAAAGTTCGAGTTGTTGCTGAGATCGTGATCTATTGAGAAGGGATTCGTGAAGAAAGAAATCTTCAAAGGTAATTTTATTGTTGTCCTATGTAGAATTAACATGTTTAATCTTATATATATTGTTCTTGATTGAAATCTGTGTAATAAAATTAAGAACCACTACAACAAAATTAGCCGACTATGACGATCCAAAAAAAAAAAGCGCATAGCAACCATGACGGACAAGAGAAAAACACACATTTTTTTTCTTTTTTAAAAAAGTAAGCTACAATGTCGGTCATAAACCGAGGTTTTATATTAAATAGAAGATTTTAAAAAAGAAAGGCGGAAGAAATTCAACTTTCTCGCGCTTAAATTTTTAGAAATTTGGGTGAGTCATTAGGGCTCCCTTCCACACCTTTCCCTTCTCTCGATTTAGAACCTCTTTAAGGCTGCACCTCTTTCTCGCGATTTTGGAGGAGATTCAAATCTATTCTTGTATGTTCATCAACCACGCCGCTTCCATCCTCACTCGACCGACAAGGTACTTTGATTAAAAAAATTCTTCGAAGTCTCTTGTCTTTTATACAAATACCCAAACGATATTCACAGCTTGCAGATGTTGGGATGTATGTCCTCATCTCGTGTAGTTTGTAATATTCCAAGTTGTAAATAAATAAGAGTTATTTATTTCAACATTGTGTAATAAATAAGAGTTATTTATTTAAACTTTGTGTCTCGCATTTTTCATAAACTTAATCCAATAAACTAAGCTCCAAGGTCATTGCATTATGAGAGAAGTAAGAACTTGAACGATGTGTAGTGGACACACAGGGAGGATCACGTTCGCGTTAATGACCCGAACGGTCTACAGTATATGGATAGGGTTGGAGACCTAATCCTGGATACACTGTGTATGCGACCCGCTTTATATTGGATACAAACGAGGTGATCTGACTCGTTCATGTGGTTGACATGCGAGTGGGGGCATCCTGTGCAATGAGATTGTACAAGACTGGACCGTGAATTATTAGACTTCCTGATGTAACACCGCTAATGTGATAGAGCTAATAAATTCGTAGATGACCATTAGTGACTCGACCTTAATTCTGAGCATGTTACGGACTCCTGTCTGCGGGGGTCTGTCCTTTGACTAGTAGGGTGAGGGTGGCCACTATTGCTCGCCCAATATGCCTATCTTCTCAGGGGCAGGACCACGTGTGTAACACCCCTACTTTTCTATGACTCATTTCTTAGGGACATTACTATCATGCATGCATTTGAGGCCCAAAATAACTTTACATAAGCAAAACTTGGTAAATAAGAATCAGTTTTATTTGGGATCCAAAAAAAACAAAACATTTGAAACATAACTGACTTTGGCCTCAATTTAAATATCATTAGGTTACATAAGCGGAAGACTAAAATCACTTAAAATATACTTCCTAAATCAAGTATGCGGAAAATCATGACTTGGTTCCCATGACTTCTGTAGCGCATCCCCGTCACTCGCGTGGTCTGCCCTCGCCTTTACCTGAAAACATTTTTTTTTTTTAAAAGAAAGGGTGAGTATTATGAAATAATACTCAGTAAGTGCCCCCTACTGTCGGGGTACAAAAACAAGCTTTCAAAACAAACTATGGCTTTATATGGGACCCATACATAATAAAAACATAATTCATGACTTTTTCTCTTCGGCTATCAGTGGGAAATTAAGACTTCCTGATACATGGCCTCTTAGAGTAGGTCGACTCTAAGTCTTTCGCGACTTACATAGCATCAATTACGTATACGTATATATATTGGGAGTTTAACCGCCACGACCTTCGTAAGCATTTTCTTTTTTTTTTTAATTTCTCTTCGGCCTTTAGTGGATGATTAAGGTCTCCCGAATCATGGCCTCTAGTTCGAGTCGACTCTAACTCATACATAACTTATATAATGAATATCATCAGGAAGATTTCTCCATAGGTGCTCAGGGTCCCAAAAGAAAATGTAACAGCATTCGTGCAAAATTCTCATGACATGGACATATATCAAAATCAAAATGCTCAATTACGATGCAACAACAAAATTTCATTCATGGCCTTTGGAATTGTTATCAAACCAACTAGATCATGGCATTTAAAAGAGACCTCTCAAACAAATCATGACATTCATAAAGGACCTTTCAATCATACCATGGCATTTAAAAGAGACTTTCCAAACAGATCATGACATTCATAAAGGATCTTTCAGACCGATCATGGTACTTTTCGAACAAGCCCTTAGATTCTGAATTTTAAAGTTGGAGTGGGTTCCCTTACGTCAGTCACATATACATATGCATTCATAATGATGCAACAATCATGTAGATCATATGATCAAGACATAACTTTAAACTCGAGTCATTCATCATAATAATAAATACGTTTATAAATCACAATGGCATAACTGAAAATCTCCATATGCATAACTATACATAACTGTGTCAAAACTCGTTTTTAAATACTTTGAAATCATTTTTGTTCGGGCCTTCTCAAACCTTTAAATCCTTTGGATTCGTCTCAATTTACAGAGTGAAATACTTTTATAAATTCTATCTTTAAGATAGATCTTGAGAATTCGTTCTTTTTTTTTTAAAACTAAATCTTTCGAAAGCACAATTACATCCCTCTTTAAAATTAATTTGTAGAAGAATCCCTTACCTTGGATTTCATTCCAAGCTCTCTGACAGATCCTAAAATCTCGTTTACTTTCACGTTCGATTCAACATGCCCCAAATTCAATTCTCCTAAATCAATTTCATCAATTTCTTAATTAATTCACATAATTAGAAACGTATTTTCGAATCCAATCATGGTTAGGCTAAATTACCACAAACGGATGCTACAAATGGACTCTGGATTCGAAACTGATCGGGTTGGGCTAACTCCAGCGAGCGGCGACTGGCGGCGGCGGCGCGTCGTAGCGCCTCTTGAAGCGTAGAGGCTAGATCTGCAAAGCTCGTGAGCCGATCTATTCAAAACTGATTTTAGAACTTTGAAAATCGGTCAAAACCCCCTCCAAAAGCTCCAACCAAAACACCAAACCAACGGTTCACAACTTTGACTCCGGCGGCTCGATCCACATCGTTCGCCGTTGCGACTTGCAGGTCGGCGAACGGTAACCCTGCAGGATGGTAGGTCGTGGCGTCGATTGCGTCCGATGGCGGCGCACGAAATCCTCGTGACGGCGACGACGTTCACGAAATCGCAAACGCAATGGGTGGCTTCATGTCGCCGACGACCGCGCCTCGATGACGACTCCTCGTGGCCGGAGGAAGTGGTTCCGGCACCGTTGGCTTTTTCCTCTGGCAGCTGAGATTTTGGTGAAGCTTGGCCCCTCTCCCATG
The DNA here is from genome assembly GCA_036507285.1 of Trichosanthes cucumerina. Taxonomy (NCBI): domain Eukaryota; kingdom Viridiplantae; phylum Streptophyta; class Magnoliopsida; order Cucurbitales; family Cucurbitaceae; genus Trichosanthes; species Trichosanthes cucumerina. The sequence goes on from CM071841.1 coordinate 23,453,985, forward strand.
GTGATTTTCGGCTAGGGGAAGGAGATGAGGAAGAGAGGGGAGGCTAACCTCGATATCTGTGCAGGAAAAAGACAAGGAGGGTTGTTGAAACCCTAAACCCAATGTATTTACCACCTTGCCCTTCACTTTAATGCAAAACCACAAGAGTGCCACAAACTAAAACTCCAACCATTTAAAACATTCCAAACAATCAATCTTCCACTTGATTTACAAAAAGAAACTTTTTGAGAAATTAAATTCAAACTTGAATTTTATAATACTTGAAAATCGTGGGTGTTACAATCTTCCCTCCTTAAAAACTTTCGTCCTCGAAAGTTCTTATTCTTGATTTAGCTATGGGTACTTAACTCGCAGTTCTGCTTCTTGCTTCCAGGTAACTCCTTCTGTCTTGTGATTCTAGAGTGACTTGCTTTACTAAACTGATTTTTTTTTTTCTTTTTTTTACTTCAAAACTCCCTTAGGGTTTACTTTACCAACTACTAGCATTTATTCAAGGCATTACTCAATCGTTCCGTCTGATCATCGATTCCATAACCTTATCACTTTTTCAAGAGATGTGACATCGTTAAGGATAGAGTTAGTAACCTTGCTAGGCAGTTCAAGGTTAAGGTCTCAAATAATTCTTTCCAACTCATACATATAATATAAATTGGGGTTAGTGATGAAGTTCCTCAAACTTATTCCAAAAAGACTCATGCACATAAATGACCCTGCAAAAGTCAAACTACCCAAGTAACTCAAATCAAACATTCAATAGCCTTTATGCTAAAAGTAAGATTCTTACTTTACTCTTCCACTTCACGTCCTTACTAAGGTCGTTTACCTTATGGTGGCATCTTCTAAAACTTCATACATAACCTATCATCATCAATATCTTAGTTGTCTTTGTTCACACTACTCGTCATGGCTAAGATTCCGGTGTTTCGAAGTATCTTGAAAACTTAACTTCGAATCGAAAATCATCCTTTATTTTTTATTTTTTTTTTCGTTTAAGCCTCAAGCTCTTATTTCCAACTACTCAGGCTTCCTTTATCATGTATCAAATCGAAAGGACCTTGTAAAGCAAGTTCTTCGTGATACAACTTGTACTCTATTTTTAACCTTTCCTCATCCTATGGCACAACACAACGGTCGTTCATAACACTCCCCTTTGAAATAACTCAAACGATAACAACTTCGATTATAAGCGATCTCGCGAAAATGTATTCAGTCTTTTAAAACTCATTCTGCTTTTACCTTTCAACTCCTTAAATATCCTGTGCAAGTGATCACTTGAATGGGAATGGACTTCCTTTATCATTAACACAGTTGGGTACCTCAGAATAACATTTACTACGCCTCATAACTTTTCCATCTCTTTAGTCATGAAACCCTAACGTTCAGACTTTGAAAATACGAATACTTTACTTAACACCTCTAGACTTTGAACTTTTCAAAAACTATAGTATTCCTTTGTCAAGGTTTTACTTACGGAACTTAGTTGTTCAAGATTTCTTGAAAGCCTTTCACCTCGTAAGATCTACCCTTCCTCTTATTTGTCCAAACTGACTCTTTTAATAACGCGCAAGTAAGTGTCTCATCTTGGCAAAACCTCCCTTAAACCTTAACATTCTTAACTCAGACATTTCCTTTCAAAAATCACAACTAAAGCTCACACATCCGTTTTCCCTTAGCTTAAAAATGTATCATGTTCGTCTTTCAACGTTTACTTGGAAACTTAACTACTTGGTGACGTTTCGACTGCTTCCACCTCTTAGGGTTTACTCTTCCCTCCTTATGTCTAAACCAATCGTTCTAAAGTGCTTTCTCTGTCCCTTCTTAGACTTGGACTAAACTAGAATATCTCCAGTAACTTATTCTCAACAATATTTTAGCATTTCCTTGAGCCGTAAATCCGTCAAGTCTATAAACATTGTGGGTGCTCTAGTCGAATCTTTGTAACTTCATAATGATCATAATGTGATTTGAAAGCTATCTCGGGATATCTTAACCCTGGTTCATGACATGCGCTAACTTGACCCCAAAATCATCTTAAGGAACACTGTGCTCCTCGTAACTAGTGGAATAGGTCGTTCATCCAAGGACGAAGATATTTATTCTTTGCAACAACTTTCTTCTACTTCTCATCCTCTACGCACAAACGTAAGGATACCCAATTCTCTTTTACGCACCCCACTAATACTCTTTAGGGCGGTATACTACCATTAACTCTCACGTAAAAGGTCTCATACCTATAACTTGAGTTCTTTTAACCTTACTGGAGCATTCTGTAAGGAGTATTAGAAACTATGACGCTCTCCACTTCGACTTTATGCTTAAGTTTAACTCTTGTGTTGAGGTTAACCTTAAAAGATCAAACTCAATTTATCTAACACCAACGCATTGCTCCTCATGCTTACTTTCTTTAAACCTGACTTTCTCCTTTTTGTCAAATCGAGGACTTTCTCAACTACCTACACCAGTTTGGTTCTAATGACAAATTCACTAAACCTCACTTAAGAAACCATCAGTCCAATCCTTACTAGATGAACCTTACAGTTTCACTCTAATGGTCGCTCGACCACTAAAACTATTCGCTTTACTAAATCAAAGGAGTTCCTCAAATTGACTTCTACGCTACGAAGAAGAGACTCCTTGAAACTTTCCTCTATTACTCAAATCCTCTCTACTAAGTCTTTTGATGTAAGATAAAGAAACTTTATACCACATAAGAATTCAAGGTTAACACCTCATATTAACTCTTCCAAGTTATACATATATCTCGACAATAGGTGGGAATTAGTGACGAGACTACTTATACACATTCCAAAAGCTTGAACGCACAGGTGACCATGTGACTGTCGAAAAGTGCACCAAGTTATAGAGTCCAGATCATCAATTCTCTTATGTTGTCAATTTAAAACTCTAACTACTTATTTCTACTCTTCATACTTGTCTTTATTAAGTCCATTACGCTTATGGTATTGCTTTTGAAAATCCACACCATGCCTATTCTCAGTAGCACATAGGTATCTCATATTTACAAAACATCCTCTAAGTAATAACCATTTACTCAACCCTTTCTTTTCTACTACCAACAATAGTAATCACATGCATTTTTTTTAGAGTAGAAACACGTCATTTTCATAACATGGCCACATGTCACATACACATAACTTGTAGAGCTTCACATATATGCATTTTCTTTCTATAAACGAACAGTCAGAATCACATATTTTCATTCTTTCATTAATTAAAACACATTATGTTCAAATCTCATATCCATATAATTTTACATATAAAACCCCATAATTTTTCTTTTCATAAGCGAAAATAACTTTATTCCAAAGGCATACCTGACGATGACCGGCAGTTGCTACTTAGCCATGGGATACTTGTTGCTTACTCTGTAAGCGAGTCTACAAAACCTATAACCTTGAACTCTGATACCAACTGTAACGGCCCTACTTTTCTCTGACTCATTTCTTAGGGACATTACTATCATGCATGCATTTGAGGCCCAAAATAACTTTACATAAGCAAAACTTGGTAAATAAGAATCAGTTTTATTTGGGATCCCAAAAAAACAAAACATTTGAAACATAACTGACTTTGGCCTCAATTTAAATATCATTAGGTTACATAAGCGGAAGACTAAAATCACTTAAAATATACTTCCTAAATCAAGTATGCGGAAAATCATGACTTGGTTCCCATGACTTCTGTAGCGCATCCCCGTCACTCGCCTGGTCTGCCCTCGCCTTTACCTGAAAATATTTTTTTTAAAAAGAAAGGGTGAGTATTATGAAATAATACTCAGTAAGTGTCCCCTACTGTCGGGGTAGAAAAACAAGCTTTCAAAATAAACTATGGTTTTATATGGGACCCATACATAATAATAACATAATTCATGACTTTTTCTCTTCGGCTATCAGTGGGAAATTAAGACTTCCTGATACATGGCCTCTTGGAGTAGGTCGACTCTAAGTCTTTCGCGACTTACATAGCATCAATTACGTATACGTATATATATTGGGAGTTTAACCGCCACGACCTTTGTAAACATTTTCTTTTTTTTTTAATTTCTCTTCGGCCTTTAGTGGACGATTAAGGTCTCCCGAATCATGGCCTCTAGTTCGAGTCGACTCTAACTCATACATAACTTATATAATGAATATCATCAGGAAGATTTCTCCACAACCTTTGCAACACTTTCAAGAAATACATACTCAGGGACCCAAAAGAAAATGTAACAACATTCGTGCAAAATTCTCATGACATGGACATATATCAAAATCAAAATGCTCAATTACGATGCAACAACAAAATTTCATTCATGGCCTTTGGAATGGTTATCAAACCAACTAGATCATGGCATTTAAAAGAGACCTCTCAAACAAATCATGACATTTATAAAGGACCTTTCAATCATACCATGGCATTTAAAAGAGACTTTCCAAACAGATCATGACATTCATAAAGGACCTTTCAGACCAATCATGGTACTTTTCGAACAAGCCCTTAGATTCTGAATTTTAAAGTTGGAGTGGGTTCCCTTACGTCAATCACATATACATATGCATTCATAATGATGCAACAATCATGTAGATCATATGATCAAGACATAACTTTAAACTCGAGTCATTCATCATAATAATAAATATGTTTATAAATCACAATGGCATAACTGAAAATCTCCATATGCATAACTATACATAACTGTGTCAAAACTCATTTTTAAATACTTTGAAACCATTTTTGTTCGGGCCTTCTCAAACCTTTAAATCCTTTGGATTCGTCTCAATTTACAGAGTGAAATACTTTTATAAATTCTATCTTTAAGATAGATCTTGAGAATTCGTTCTTTTTTTTTTTTAAACTAAATCTTTCGAAAGCATAATTACTTCGCTCTTTTAAATTAATTTGTAGAAGAATCCCTTACCTTGGATTTCATTCCAAGCTCTCTAACAGATCCTAAAATCTCGTTTACTTTCACGTTCGATTCAGCATGCCCCAAATTCAATTCTCCTAAATCAATTTCATCAATTTCTTAATTAATTCACATAATTAGAAACTTATTTTTGAATCCAATCATGGTTAGGCTAAATTACCACAAACGGATGCTACAAATGGACTCTGGATTAAAAACTGATCGGGTTAGGCTAACTCCGGTGAGCGGCGACTGCCGGCGGCGGCGCGTGGTAGCGCCTCTCGAAGCATAGAGGCTAGATCTGCAAAGCTCGTGAGCCAATCTATTCAAAACCGATTTTAGAACTTTGAAAACCGGTCAAAACCCCCTCCAAAAGCTCGAACCAAAATACCAAACCAACGGTTCACAACTCCGACTCCGGCGGCTCGTTCCACATCGTTTGCCGTTGCGACTTGCAGGTCGGCGACACGGTAACCCTGCAGGATGGAAGGTCGTGGCGTCGATTGCGTCCAGTGGGCGTGCACGGAAATCCTCAGCAGACGGCGACGGCGTTCACGAACTGCAGAACGAAGCGGTGGCTTCATGTGCTGACGACCGCAGTTCCGACGATGACTCCCTATGCTGGAGGAAGTGGTTCCGGCGCCGTGGGCTTTTTCCTCTTGCAGCTGAGATTTTGGTGAAGCTTGGCCCCTCTCCCATGGTGATTTTCGGCTAGGGGAAAGAGATGAGGAAGAGAGGGGAGGCTAACCTCGATATCTGTGCGGGAAAAAGACAAGGAGGGTTGTTGAAACCCTAAACCCAATGTATTTACCACCTTGCCCTTCACTTTAATGCAAAACCACAAGAGTGCCACAAACTAAAACTCCAACCATTTAAAACATTCCAAACAATCAATCTTCCACTTGATTTACAAAAAGAAACTTTTTGAGAAATTAAATTCAAACTTGAATTTTATAATACTTGAAAATCGTGGGTGTTACAACGTGGGGAGCTGGGAACTTGACTACGCAAGAAGGAATTCACTCGTTCCCAATTTAGGGAAACTAGAGGGGTTGTTCCCTTAAGTGTTGTCTCCAAGACTTGAACAACGGGGCCCCACTCTCTCATTGGCTTTGAGAGGGTTGTTGTTTATGGTTGGACCATGCAACATAGTTGTTCATTAGAGGAGCAATGGGACTTAAGGAGCAAGAGGTAGACACACACAGGGTAAAACGGTAATTTGACCCACCGTGACTACAAACAACCCGTGAAGGTCGACTCATGGGTATTGGTTATATCAATGGACACAACTTGTCCTACAAAGTGATGAGAGAGTGCAAATATGGGCTTTAGTGGAGTGTTACCGTAGCTAATGAATGTTGAATAAGCTGGGTCAAAGATTTTGACAGTTAGTCTCGCATCATTGGAGCTCGTCACTTGTAGGTCCATTAGGTCCTCTCGGTTGGCTCAAATTGGACAAATTGAGGGTTTATAGCTTGTGTGAATTTGAAGTGTTCAAATTCATTATTTGGGTATTTATGTCATTTATATGAGATATAGATGACATAATATATAGTTTGATGTGAATGAGATTCATAATAAACTATAGTATAGCCTAATTGATTAATTAGTGCTATTTGGAGAAATTAAATTGAATGTGATTCAATTTATAATTCCACATTTATGCAAATGAGATTTGTATAATAAGGTATGAGATACCTTATATTATATAATATGCAAATGTGATTTGTATATTATATGGTTGTGGTAAAATTGTGATTTGGTGGAGGTTTTAACTCCATCACACAATAGTATTTAAAGGCTTTGCAAGAAGCCTTTGGTATGTCATTTGCCATTTTTTAGATTTTCATCCAAAGAGAGCAAAAAGGCTTTCTCTCATTCTCTCTCAATTCTCTCTAAAACTTCTCCTCACCCAAAACCAAAGGGAGTCCCACCTACTCTCCCTCAACCTCCCGAGAACAACCGAGAAGACTCTTTGGAGGTGTCTCACTGTTCTGATCATGGTTCGTGTTGGAGGAGATCGTGGTTCGTGTTCGAGGAGATCGTTGGATCGAGAAAGACCGTGACCGGAGGAGAAAAGCGTTGAAGAAGAGTTCTTCAACAAGTAAGTATCGTATAGTTCCTTACTGTTTTCTTCTCTTTTTTGCATGTTTAGCCTAGGATCTATGAGATAGATTCAATTTTAAGACACGTTCTACACAACGGATCAACGACGTTTCATAATGTCTTCCGCTGCGGGAATTCAAAATCTCTTCAATTGGTATCAGAGGCAATCGTTGCTCTTCGTTGTGTATTCTGTGAATTCTTAAAATTAGGTGGGTAGCATTAATATTCATGAGATGAATGTTAATGGTTTGCAATTTTGGATGTTTTCTGTTTTTGGCACTTTTTAGATTTACATTAAAGTTGATGAGTTCAATGTAAGGGCCCGTTGTTTTGGGCATTTTTTAATGTAAATCGAGTCTGTAAGTCCGTGTCGTTCGTGGCAAGAGTTATCGTGAAGAAAACGGAGCAAAAACGGGCGATTTTGGTGAAAAACAATAAATTTTGTGTAGCTGGAAGTTCATCAGCGTTGCGACGCCATCCTTGCTTCTTTGGAGGTCGCTGCGATCTGCGCGCTACTAACGCTAGCGGTGGCGTTGCAATGCCACAACGTTGAGAACGCTGGGCGCGACGCTATACATTATAGTGTTGCAACGCTATAAGAATGTTGCAACACCTGGCGTAGTGGTGTGCGCGAGACTTTTGGGGACGTGTTCGTGGGCGGCGGTTCGAGCCCGGGCTGGTGTAACTGCCGTTTTTATTTATTTGTAAAATTAATTTTTTAAATGTATTTTATTTAATTATTTTCATTAATATTAATATAAATGTTATATTAATGTTAATTTATTTATTTTTATGCCCCTAGGGTGCCAAAAATCGGTCCAATATTGCTATTTAATTATTTTATGCATGAGATGTATGATTTAATTATTTCTATGTGCATAGAGTATGCCATATAGATTTAAAATCTCACCTTCGGTTAAACATTTCATGCATCATATTTATATTATAAGAGTTATAATATATAGTATGCATGATAGGATTATATTATAAGAGTTATAATATAATGTTTGCATGTTTTAATTTATTTAATATAAGTGTTATATTTCTTAAATTAAAAGCGTGATGAATGATCAAGCACTATACCATAGAAATGCATGTAACCTAAGTTAATTATTAGTTTTAAATGGTTTAGAACTTGAATAATTAGACTTAGGTTTTCTAGTTCTAATAAGATTAGAATTAGGAAATCAAATATGACCTTTGAATGGAGACTGATAAGTAACTCTGTCTAAGGAAGGTTTTGTCTAAGGCTGGGGTATTTAAGTTGACGCTTGCGGAACACCCCTACCTTGAAATCGACCTGGGACTGAATTCGGTCCGGAGATTCTTAAGTTATATTCTCGGGAGTGCCGTTAATTAAGAGTTAATTAATTTACTCACATAGACCTAAGTTAATAATGTGATTATAGACTTAGGCTAATCCAATATAAGAGTTATATTGGTAGACTTAGTAAATTTTTAGCCATTTATCTAGGTCAATCTCGATTATTTTAAAGTGCTGAGTGGGAGGAAATAATGTGTATGAGATACATTTAATTTTCCATCCACTAATCTCCGTAAAGTTCGCACCGTGAGATCCATGCTCGACCTCGTGGCGCAAATGGGAGCGTCCCCCTACGGTTGGCATTTGTATGGGTCAATATCAACGTGAATGGAGAGAGTACTTATAGTGAGTGGGAGTGAGATCTGTGAAAACGGGACCCACGGTCTCTTCTTTCGATTCACACCGTGAGACGCCTATGATCCGCCTGCTAGTTTGGCTCCGAACTGCACAATCCCTACGGAGGGCCTTGATCATGGGAGTCGGAACACCGTGAATTCTCGAAAGGGATACGGTTTCCTTGTTGGTTTTCCTTCTTAGTCCTCCCTACGGCGGCTATTGTTTTGACGGATACTTGGAAATTTAAAGATTGAGGGTGACACTCACAGGATTCATTAAGAGTTAATGGATTCTGACCGAAAAATGGTAAATGGATGCCTAATGGAATAAGGGTTGTTCTGGTATTAGGGTCTGGTCGAGAGAGTCTCGTCCTAAAGGAGGAGTGGGTTTGTCTACCCTACGATGGCGGTCATTCTAAACCTTTAGGGTATCATTGCAAATTTTAAATGACCTAGGAATCATAGGATAAATTTTGCTAAAACCCGATTGGATTTTCAAAAGATTTTGCGAGACTAATACAAAGTTTTTCATTTTATTTCAGCAACAAAATGTCAAACACTTTTAACGCTCCTTTAGCTTCCGTTAAGTTAATCAGCGATAGTATTTCGTGGAAAAATAATATAGACACGATTTTGGTAAATGACGACCAAGAGTTCGCACTCACTGAGGAGGGTCCTCAGGTGCTCTGTTCAACGATCCTATTCAACAATCTACAAACCTTCCAGTCCTTGGTGCAAACTAGGGACGGAAAGGCGAGGCAAGTGTTGCCTTAAGACCTTTTCACGTGGGTTCGACCTGCAGGATAAAGTTTGTAGACTCTTCAGCCCTAAGGGAAAGAAGGAGAAGTTGAAGGAAGTTAAGGTTGACCGCGCTGCCGCCCTAAAACGCAAAGAAATCAAGGATGTTGCCAGAAAGTGTTTCTCTCGCAAACGCGGGACGAACACCGAATAGGAGTTGTCCGAAGTTCCTTGACGAAAAGGAAGATGGCAGTAAATGTGATTTACTTGTCACGAAAAACTTGTTTAGTGAAGAGTAATGGCTCACTTGGATATTGGATTCAGCGCCACTAACCATGTTTGCTCTTCTTTTCAAGGATTAAGTTCTTGGCGTAGGCAAGCAGAGGGTGAGATAACACTCGTGGTTGGATCCTATAGTTGTCTCACCGCAGAATAGGCACTGATGAAGTCGTTCTTTGGTAGGAAGTACTTATTATTGGATAATATGTACATAGTTCCTGGGTTTACGAGAAACCTAGTTTCTATATCCTGCCTATTAGAACAAAATATTTCCGTTTCTTTCAAGAGTAATAAAGCGTTTATTTCTCGAAATGGAAATTTGATTTGTTCTGCTTCGCTTGAGAGTAATTTATATGTTTTGAACCCTAATTTGGTCAAAAATGTTTTGAACACTGAATTATTTAAAACAGCTGAAACGCGAACTAAGAGATTAAAAGTTTCTCCAAACGAAAGTGCCCATCTTTGGCATCTTCGGTTAGGCCACATTAATCTGAATATGATTGAGAGACTAGTGAAGAGTGGACTTCTAAGCGAGTTGGAAGAAAACTCTTTACCGGTATGTGAGTCATGCCTTGAAGGCAAAATGACCAAACGTCTTTTTAGTGGAAAAGGATATAGAGCCAAAGAGCCTCTTGAGTTAGTACATTTTGACCTCTGTGGTCCGATGAATGTTAAACCTCGGGGCGGTTATGAGTATTTCGTGTCTTTCATAGACGATTACTCCAGATATGGGTATATTTACCTAATGCACAAGAAGTCTGAAACACTTGAAAAGTTCAAGGAGTTCAAGACTGAGGTTGAGAACCTGTTAGGTAAATCGATTAAAACACTTCGATCGGATCGAGGTGGAGAGTATATGGACACTGAATTCTAAGACTATATGATAGAACATGGAATTATGTCCCAACTCTCAGCACCTGGTATGCTACAGCAGAATGGTGTATCGTGGAGGAGAAACGGAACCTTGTTGGACATGCTTCGGTCGATGATGAGCTATGCTCGTCTCCCTGATTCTTTTTGGGGTTACGCAGTGGAGGCTGCGGTTTACATTTTGAACACAGTTCCGTCGAAGAGTATTTGTGAAACACCTTTCGAACTCTGGCATGGTCGTAAAACCAGTTTACGTCATTTCAGAATTTTGGGATGCCCGACCCATGTGTTGGTGTCAAACCCGAAGAAATTGGAACCCCGTTCAAAGTTGTGCCTCTTTGTAGGTTACCCAAAAGAGACTAGAGGTGGTTACTTTTACAATCCTAAGGATAATAAAGTGTTTGTGTCGACAAACGCCACTTTCCTTGAGGAAGACCACATCAGGGATCACTTACCAAGGAGTAAGATTGTGTTAAATGAAATGGATAGCGGTTCATCGCCAAGAGTTGCTTGATGGTGCTAGTCGTCAACAAGTGTTGTTGATCCTAGCTCGTCTAGTCAAGTCCGTTCCCAAGAGTTGGGAATGCCTCGACGTAGTGGGAGGGCGTGAAACGGCTGAGCGTTACATGGGTTTAGTCAAAACCCGTGTCGTTACCCCCGATGATGATCGTGAGGATCCATTGACCTATGATCAGGCAATGGCTGACGTTGACAAAGACGAATGCAGAACTCCAAGAAGGGCTTGCTGCCTTTCAGGCATGGGGTTCACCTGTTTAAGGATCAATGTCCTAAGACGCCTCAAGAGGTTGAGGATATGAGACGAATCCCCTATGCTTTAGCCGTAGGGAGCCCGATGTATGCCATGCGATGTACTAGGCCCGACATCTCATTATGCGATTGAGATTGTCGGTGAGGTATCAATCCAATCAAGGATTAGATCACCGGGGCACCGTAAAGGCAATCCTCAAGTATCTTAGGAGAACGAGGAACTACAACCTTGTGTATGGGAGTGGGGATTTGGTCCTTACGGGATACACAGATTCTGTCTTTCAGACCGATAAGGATTCTAGGAAATCCACTTCGGGATCAATCTTCATTCTGAATGGAGGAGCTGTAGTGTGGTGAAGTATCAAGCAGGGATGCATCGCTGATTCCACGATGGAAGCCAAGTATGTTGCGGCTTGTGAAGCTGCAAAGGAAGTTGTTTGGCTCAGGAAGTTCATGACGGATTTGGAAGTTCTTCCAAATATGAACTTGCGAATCACACTGTTTTGTGACAACAGTGGTGCAGTAGCCAACTCGAGAGAACCTCGGAGTCATAAAAGGGGCAAGCATATAGAGCGTAAGAATCACTTGATACGGGAGATTGTGAATCGCGGAGACGTGACAATCACGCAGATAGCTTCGGAGCACAACGTTGCTGATCCATTTACAAAGGCCCTCACGACTATGGTGTTTGAGGGTCACCTAGAGAGTCCAGGTCTTCGAGTGCTTCTTGACTAGGGCAAGTGGGAGTATTGTAAAGGGGTATTCAATGCCCTAGTTTATTGTATTACTTCACTGTACATTTGAGAAATGTATCATGTACTCCACTAGCTTAGTCCAAGTGGGAGTTTGTTGGGATGTATGTCCTCATCTCGTGTAGTTTGTAATATTCCAAATTGTAAATAAATAAGAGTTATTTCTTTCAACATTGTGTAATAAATAAGAGCTATTTATTTAAACTTTGTGTCTCGCATCTTTCATAAACTTAATCCAATAAACTAAGATCCAAGGTCATTGCATTATGAGAGAAGTAAGAACTTGAACGGTGTGTAGTGGACACACAGGGAGGATCACGTTCGAGTTAATGACCCGAACGGTCTACAGTATATGGATAGGGTTGGAGACCTAATCCTGGATACACTGTTGATGCGGCCCGCTTTGTATTAGATACAAACGAGGTGATCTGACTCCTTCATGTGGTTGACATGCGAGTGGGGGCATCCTATGCAATGAGATTGTACAAGACCGGACTGTGAATTATTAGACATACTGATGTAACACCGTTAACAGTATAGAGATAATAAATTCGTAGATGATCATTAGTGACTCGACCTTAATCATGAGCGTGTTACGGACTACTGTCTGCGGGGGTCTGTCCTTTGACTAGTACAGGTGAGGGTGGCCACTATTGCTCGCCCAATATGCCTATCTTCTCAGGGGTAGGACCACGTGGGGAGCTGGGAACTTGACTATGCAAGAAGGAATTCACTCATTCCCGACTTAGGGAAACTAGGGGGGTTGTTCCCTTAACTGTTGTCTCCAGGGCTTGAACAACGGGGCCCCACTCTCTCATTGGCCTGAGAGGGTTGTTGTTTATGGTTGGACCATGCAACATAGTTGTTCATTAGAGGAGCAGTGGGACTTAAGGAGCAAGAGGTAGACACAGGGGTAAAACGGTAATTTGACCCAGCTGTGACTACGAACAACCTGTGAAGGGTCGACTCATGGGTATTGGTTATATCAATGGACACAACTTGTCCTACAGTGATGAGAGTGCAACTACGGGCTTTAGTGGAGTGTTACCGTAGCTAATGAATGTTGAATAACCGGGTCAAAGAGTTTGACAGGTTAGTCTCGCATCATTGGACCTCGTCACGTGTAGGTCCATTAGGTCCCTCGGTTGGCTCAAATTAGACAAATTGAGGGTTTACAGTTTGGTGTGAATTTGAAGTGTTCAAATTCATTATTTGGGTATTTATGTCATTTATATGAGATATAGATGACATAATATATAGTTTGATGTGAATGAGATTCATAATAAACTATAGTATAGCCTAATTGATTAATTAGTGCTATTTGGAGAAATTAAATTGAGAGAAATTAAATTGAATGTGATTCAATTTATAATTCCACATTTATGCAAATGAGATTTGTATAATAAGGTATGAGATACCTTATATTATATAATATGCAAATGTGATTTGTATATTATATGGTTGTGGTAAAATTGTGATTTGGTGGAGGTTTTAACTCCATCACACAATAGTATTTAAAGGCTTTGCAAGAAGCACCATTTGCCATTTTTTGGATTTTCATCCAAAGAGAGCAAAAAGGTTTCTCTCATTCTCTCTCAATTCTCTCTAAAACTTCTCCTCACCCAAAACCAAAGGGAATCCCACCTACTCTCCCTCAACCTCTCGAGAACAACCGAGAAGACCCTTTGGAGGTGTCTCACGAGAAGACCCTTTGGAGGTGTCTCACTGTTCGGATCGTGGTTCGTGTTCGAGGAGATCGTTGGATCGAGAGAGACCGTGACCGGAGGAGAAAAGCATTGAAGAATAGTTCTTCAACAAGTAAGTATCTTATAGTTCCTTACTGTTTTATTCTCTTTTTGCATGTTTAGCCTAGGATCTAGGAGATAGATTCAATTTTAAGACACGTTCTACACAACAGATGAACGACGTTTCACAACGTCTTCCGCTGCGGGAATTCAAAATCCCTTCAGCAGATGCACAACTTTTCGTGCTCGACTTGCTAAAGAAGTTTTCTCGAACTTGTTCATTGAAGAGGAAAAATGGGGTTCTTCAAAGACGATGCCCTATGATATCCAAAGGGATTTAAAACCATGTGCATCGATTTGGGCTCCAAGCTGTTAAGAACGACCTCGTCATATCTCTGTGAATGCAAAATTTTGAGGTGTTTTAATTTGTTGATTTTGAAGATTTATTATTCTTTCAAATTTAGGGTTTAGAAATTACCAGTTTTTTTTTTTTTGCTTGAAATTCTGAATAGAGATGGAGAAAAGAAAAATTATGGCCAAATTGTTAGCCTTCACCTACATTTGCACCTACACCTTCAACTTTGCTTTTTTTTTCCTTAAAAAAAACAAGGCTATCAAGGTGAAAGTAAATGTCATCTTGGCTATCTCTCTCCGTCGTCGCTGCCTGACCGCCGTCATCTCCTCCAAATAGGGTTTTAAAGTCAACCCATTTCTTTACTTTTTATTTTTTAATTATTCCTCACAAATCTGGATCTTCTCCTTTTTCTTTCTTTTTTTTTTTTGAAACAAAGATCTTCTCCTTTGCTCTAAATTAAGGTATATAATTGATATGTCTCAAATTATCTGTATGAATGTGAGATTTTTTCTTTTCTTTTCTCTCTTTAATTTTTATACATATCGAGATCTTTATACTTCAGTTTTTGTTGACACTTTAATTTCTGAAAAATTCATCTTTTACAGTTGTTTTTCTTCATATGTCTGCTACATTTTTTTCTTTTGATTGTTCTATATACGTGTGTCTATTTAGGCTTTGATCATATGTTATGTTACTTTGGTCTTTATTGAAAACTGTCTTGTTTCTGCGACCATGAATTTTCTAGCATCTCCCATGTAGCTCATTGGGACTTTTTGTACTTAGCTTTAAGCAATCAAGCATCTTATGGCTAAAAGCTTGGAATTCAAGTTTTCTTTCTTTTCCAACAACTTTATTCTTTTCAGTTGAGTTTCGAGTATTGTATAATACCATTATCTAATCACCCTTACATTCAATCCAGTTCCCTTGTTTCGATTTCACTCTTTTCATTTTTAGCATATTTTTTTAGTTTAAATTTCATTGTCTGATAGAACCTAGTCCTTGACTAACTTGGAAGTTGTTATATCCTTAATTTTTTTTTGGGGGGGAGGGGGGTTGAACTTTGAAATTAGCTTGTATGAAAGGCTCTACTGTAATTTTGTGTTTCCGTTGAGTGAGTTTTTTAATTCTTCATTCAAATTCTTTCTCCAACCTCTCTACTACTTCATTCTTATTTTGCTCAAATTTTAGTGGGTGTTTTATGTCTTTGGCTTTTATCCCAATATTTACTATTTGTTGTTTGCCCACCGACTCAGATTTGCATTTTGTGGAATAAATTCTCTATAAACATTGTGGAGCTTCTATATAATGATATTTTTAAGGTCAACTGTGTCAATCCAAATGGTAAAAAGTATGATAAAGGAACTTTCTCAAGGTTTTAACTGCTCTTTGTTTTTTTTTTTTTTTTTGCAGCATTGTCTATCAACACTGATTCAATTGAAATTTTTTGCAACATTTTTTTTATCTAAACCTGTTTGTTTTTTGTTTTGTAATTTTTGTTTATCTTTATCAAATTAATTTGTATATCCTTATTCTCATACTTGGATTTTCTTTAAATAGAATTTTAAATCCATGTGTGTTTCAACGAGTCTTGTGATTCAATACTTTATGCAATATACCCTATTGCAAGTATGTGAGATATATTTCACATGTGAACACATTCTCTGTTATAAAGTTTTTAGAATTCTTACTATACGAACACATATATTTCATTCTCTGGAAAATATGTAATTAGGCAGCAAATAGCTTTAGCTTCGATGATCACCCTTTTATACTCTTGCATTCTCTGTTATAAAGTATTACAAATAGCTTTGTCGATTTAGTATATGTTTTTCTTATGTTATATTGGTTACTTTTTAATTTCATAGGCGTGGTAGCTTTTCGTGGGTGTGGTATGGTAGTTTTGAACCGTGGGTTATTCCTTCATGGCTGTAAGTAGCGGATCTAAATTGTGGTTGTGAGTTGTGGTGGTGAACTAAATAGGTTTCTCTCATTGCTCTTGCTTCTATAATGGATTATCACCTTACATTTTGGTATGTAATCATGTTTACAAGTAAGAGTTCTTTTTTGTTCTTAATCCATGTCGCACACTTAAATTTACTGATGGGTAAATGATTCATAGAGTTTTGATGAATTGTGATTTGATAGTTTGCTATTTCCTGTTCTTTCTACTCAGGGGTATATGTTTTTACTCAACAACTGTCTTCCAAGCATCAGGTTTGAAATAAGTTTAAGTTTACCTCAGTTTCTTTTTCTGTTTAACTTTTCTAAGATTTTCAAGTCTTATTCAACAAAATTAATTGTCTTGTGGATCTAGTCAATTATGTGCTAACAATGTGAATTACAACAATTGCTTTTCCTTCCCTGTTAAATTATTTTCTTTAGGTACCTGTATTCATTTGATCGCCTTCCACTTCCCATGTTTTGATTTCTGAAAATGGCTCAAGCTTCGGAGGTGGAGAGAGATATTATTCATTTAACCTTGTATTTTGAAAATAAGGTATGATATGAAATGGGAATTTCTTATTCATTTTATGTTGCTTGAAACTTTAGTTTTATTTTGAGCAATTAGTTGAAATGTCACTGAATTATATAGCTTCGCTGGGTAGGGGCATTCATTTTTCAGCAAGTTGAAAAGTATTGAACTAAACATTTGTGGAGAGTTTTTTTTTTAAGTATTCAGTTCAGGTTTTTTTGGGGGGGAAGGGGGACGACAGTTTATTAAATTGTCAGCAGATATGCTCTTTAAATTTTATGGTTTAATACCGTTGTGGGAACTTTGCTAGCTTCAAAGTTTAAAAAAAAGAAAAAAATCTATGTGTTTATTCCTTTTTGGATTTGTCATATTGTTCACTGTAACTTTTTTTTTATGTGTTTTTACAGGTATGCCATGACGAGTTTTTAATCTCATTGGGCATTTGATGCGAAAGCATTATAGCGGACAAGTTTTACATTTTGGATCAAAAGGAAGAGAGAGATCAAATGTTATAAATGGTACCAAGGTGTTGGTTTACATAGCGTTTGATCCCAAGATCACTTATCTTTCATCATCTTACTCTGGTTTTGATATTTTCTCTGTCTTCCACTTTTTTTTTTTTTTTTTTATTGAATATGAAATTTTGCTTTTTCTACTTTTGGCTATTAGGAAGATTATGGAGTAGGTCTTGCTTAGCTTGGGAAATTTTTGTTATTGTATTAATATATTTCATGCTACCATATGAAATTTTTGTACCCAGTTTTATTATGGTGGTTTAGTTTCTTCTCTGCCTGTAGCATTTTTTTGTACCCAAGAATCCTCACTGATAGTAAATGTAGTTTGTATATATATTTTTGTGAAATGTAATACATTTCTTTTAATACATACTTTATATTTTATTAATTAAAGTTAAGTTTGTAAGATTACTTGTATAAAAATGTATTAGTATTGAGATTTTATTTTTACAAAATTTGAGAAATATTAATATTTTTGGTTAGAGCCATTGAGACAACCAACAATTTTTTTTCTTAAATTACGAATGCCCGTCATTAAAAGTGGATGCAAACCTAAAATATGTCACTTTTAATGACGAGCATTGCCCGTCATTAAAAATGCCCGTCATTGTATCTTATTATGACGGGCAATGCCCGTCATTAAAAAGTTCCCGTTACTGTAAGATAGAATGACACTCGCATAGATGACGGACGCACGTCCGTCATCAAAACTCTTTAATGACGGGCAATGCCCGTCATTTAAACCCTTTTTTCTTCTAGTGAACACGTGATTCACAATCGCTTCCGCTACGGGATTCGATCCCTTCAATTAGATCACTGGACAGCCGTAAATGCAATCCTCAAGTATCTTAGGAGAACAAGGAACTACAACCTTGTGTATGGAAGTGGGGATTTTAACCTTACGGGATATGCAGACTCTGACTTTCAGACCGATAAGAATTCTAGGAGATCCACTTCGGGGTCAACCTTCATTCTGAATAGAGGAGCTGTAGTGTGGCGAACCATCAAGCAAGGATGCATCAATGATTCCACGATGGTGTTGGGATTTTTGTCCTAATCTCGTGTTTGTAAAATATTGTTTTGAAATTAATAAGAGTTATTATTTTCTTCACTTTGTGTCTCGCAAATATTTTAAACCTTTCCAATAAATTAAGCTCCAGGGTCATTGAATATATGAGAAAACTAGAACTTGAACGGTGTGTAGTTGACACACAAGAAGGATCACGTTCGAGTTAATGACCCGAACGGTCTACAGTATAAGGATGGGGTTGGAAACCTAATCCTGGATACACTGTGGATGCGGCCCGCTTTGTATTAGATACAAACGAGGTGATCTGACTCGTTCATGTGGTTGACATGCGAGTGGGGGCATCCTGTACAATGAGATTGTACAAGACCAGACCGTGAATTATTAGACTTACTGATATAACACTGTTAACAGTAAAAGACTAATAAATTCGTAGATGACCATTAGTGACTCGACCTGAATCTTGAGCGTATTACGAACTCCTGTCTGCCGGGGTCTGTCCTTTGATTAGTACAGGTGAGGGTGGTCCCAGTCCACTCGCCCAATATGCCTATCTTCTCGTGGGACGAAACCAAGTAGAGAGCTGGGAACCTAATTACGCGAGATGGAATTCACCTCGTTCTCGCTATAGGAAACTAGAGGAGTTGTTCCCTTAAGTCTTGTCTCCGTGGCTTGGACAGCGGCGCCCACCTTCTCACCGCCCGAGAAGGGTGTTGTGTATGGTTGGGCGATCACAATATGTTGTTCAATTAGAGGAGCGGTGGGGACTTAAGGAACAAGATATAGACACACGAGGGTAAAACGGTAATTTGACCCAAATAGTGTCTATGAACAACCTGTGAAGGGTTGACTCATGAGAATTGGTTATATTAGTGGACACGTAATATTCTACACTGATGGGAGTACAACTACAGGCTTTAGTGGCGTGTTACTGTAGCTAATGAATATTGGTTGATTGGGTCAAAGAGTTTGACTGCTTAACCTCAGATCATTGGAGCCCGTCACTGTAGGTCCATTAGGTCCCTTGGTTGGCTCAATCTGGGATAAAAGAAGGGTTAAAGTTTTGGTATGAAATTGAAGTGTTCAATTTCACTTTAAGAGTGATTATATCATATAGATGATATAATATATAGTTTAATATGAATGAGATTCATAATAAACTATATGTTAGCCTAATTGTTGAATTAAAGGCTAATTGGAGAAATTGATAGAGAGAAAATAAATTGAATGTGATTCAATTTGATTAAATCCACAATTATTGCAAATGAGATTTGCAACATAAGATATGAGATATCTTATATTATATAATTATGTGAATGAGATTTACATAACATATGGTTGTCGTAAAGTGGTAATTATGTGAAGTTGTGAACTTCATCATTCCACTATTTAAACCCTTTGTTAGATGGGTTTGAAAAGCTAAGTTGTCAATTTTTGGATTTTGACCTAAGAATCCAAGAGGGCTCTCTCCCCACTCTCACATTTCTCCTCTCTTCCAAAACATAAAAGAAGTTCCCACCAACTTCCCTTCTCCTAAAGAGATCAACCAAGAAGATCTATTTTGGTAGTGTTCGAGATCCGTTCGTGGGAAGAATTCGTGGAGATCGAGGAGCGCGAAGAGTTCGTGATCTGCAAGGAGAGGTTGCTGAATCGATCTACAACAAGTAAGTTATTCTAACCGTTGTAATCTTTTCAGCATGTTTAGCCTAGATCTAAAAGGTAGATCAATTTTAGTAAACACGTTGCATGATGATACCATGACGATTCGATCGTCTTCCGCTGCGCGGGGATTCTCATTCCCTTCAATTGGTATCAGAGCAAGCTCATTGGTTCCTCATCGATGCACTGTTTTATTAAAAATTAGGTGGGTAATTTACCATGTTTTCATGAGATGAATGTATGGTTTGCAAATTGGATGTTTTCGGTTTTTGGCACTATATTAGATTTACAATTATGTTGATGAGATCAATGTAAGGGCCTATTGTTTTGGGCAATTCTCATGTAAATCGAGTCTGTAAGTCCGGGTCGTTCGTGGCAAGAGTTGTCGTGAAGAAATCGGAGCAGAAACAGGCGAAAAAACGGGCGAAAAACAGCAAGTACCATGTTGTTCCGTCGATGGCGTTGAGACGCTGCCCAACGGCGTCTCAACGCCATCCTTGCGGTCGGGACGCTGCAACACGATGGCGTTGAGGACGCGCCTCAACGCTGTAGGGGACAGCGTTGCAACGCTGTGTACGTTGCAGATTAATTGTGGGCGACGTGGGGCATTTTTATCCGTTTTTTTTTCAGTTTTTTTTAAAAAACATTTTTTAATTTATTTATTTAATTATTTAATTAAATATTATTAATATAAATGTTATATTAATTTTATTTAATTTAATAATTGCCCCTAGGTGCCAAAAATCGGTCCAATTTTGCTATTTAATTATTTTATGCATGAGATGTATGATTTTAATTAAATTCTATATGCATAATGTATGTCATATAGATTTAAAATCCCACCTTAGGTTAAACATAATCATGCATCATGCATATTATAAGAGTTATAATATAGTTTGCATGATAGGTTATATGATAAGAGTTATAATGTAATTAAATGTATATTTAATTTAATTAATATAAGTGTTATATTTTTAGATTAAAGTATGCTCATGCATTTATATTCATGTGATGAATGATTACCATGTTATAGTATATAGTTATTCATGTCATGAATGATCAAGCACTATAACATAGAAATGCATGCAACCTAAGTTAATTATTAGTTTTAAAGTGTTTAGAACTTGAATAATTAGACTTAGGTTTTCTAATTTTCTAATAAGATTAGAATTTTAGGAAATCAAATATGATCTTTGAATGGTGACTGATTAGTAACTCTGTCTAAGGAAGGTTTTGTCTAAAAGTCGTATTTAAGTTGACGCTTTGAACACCCCTACTCTGAAACCGACACGGGAGTGAATCCGTCCGGAGATTCTTAGATTATATTTACGTGAGTAGCGCCAGATTAATTAAGTGTTAATTAATTTTCTCACATAGATCTAAGTTAATAATGTGATTATAGACTTAGGCTAAATACCATATAAGAGTTATATTGGTAGACTTAGGTAATTTTTAGCCGATTATCTAGGTCAATCCTATTAAAAATTAAAGTCATCTTGAGTGGGAGGAAATATAGTGTATAAGATACATTTAAATTTCCAACCACAAATCTCCGATAAGTTTGCACCGTGAGATCTATACTCGGCCTCGTGGCGCAAATGGGAGCGTCCCCCTTCAGATGACATTTGTATAGATCAATATCATCGTGGATGGAGAGAGTACTTATAGTGAGTGGGACAGGACTTGTGAATTCGAGACCCACGATCTCTTCTTTCGATTCACACCGTGAGACACCTATGATCTGCCTGCTAGTTTGGCCTGGACCAGATAATCCCTTTGGAGGGCTTGATCATGGGAGTCGGAACACGATGAATTCTCGAAAGGGATCAGATTTCTGGTTGGTTTTCCTTCTTAGTTCACCCTTCCGGTGACTATTGTTTGGAGCGGATATTTGGAAACTTAAAGATTGAGGTGACACTCACGAAATTCGTTAAGTGTTAATGAATTCGACCAAAAATGGTAATTGGATGCCTAATGGAATAAGAGTTATTCGGGATTAGGGTCCGATCGAGAAAGTCTCGTCCCTAGAGGAGGAATGTTCTGCTCACTTTCGGTGGGCGATTATTCTAAACCTTTAGGGTATCATTGCAAAATTATGAATGACCTAGGGATCATGAAAACATTTTTGCTAAAATTTAGATTGGTTTTTCAAAAAGGTTTTTTGCGAGACTAATACAAAGTTTTTTTTTTAAAATTTCAGCTAAAAATGTCTAGCGCTATTATAGCTTTACTTGCTTCCGATAAGTTAGTGGGAGATAATTACCAGAGCTGGAAAAACAACATCAATACAATTTTGGTGACTGACGACATAAAGTTCGTGTTGTCTGAGGAGTGTCCTCAGATGCCGGGCTCGACCGCATCGCGTGTCGTTCGCGATACGTACGATCGATGGATCAGGGACAATGAAAAGGCCAAGGTCTATATAATTGCCAGCATGTCTGATGTTTTGGCAAAGAAGCATGAGTTGATGGTTTCTGCTAAGGAAATCATGGAGTCCTTGTAGGAAATGTTTGGACAACAGTCCTTTCAGGTCCGGCATGACTCGCTCAAATACATTTTCAACGCTCGGATGAAAGAGGGGTCGTCTGTCCGTGAACATGTTCTAGACATGATGACCCGCTTTAATCTGGCTGAGATGAATGGGGCTTCGATCGATGAGTCGAGTCAGGTGAGTTTTATCATGGAGACTCTTCCGAAGAGTTTCCTTGGTTTAGAGCAATCTTTGTATGAACAAAATTAGCTACACTCGACTACCCTCCTCAATGAGCTACAGATTTCACTTCACCACTGAGCAGTCGAGAATCTGAGGCAAATGTTGCCTCTGGTGTCTTCTCACAGGGGTTCGACCTGCAGGACAAAATCTGTTGCTCCTTCACGCCCGAAAGGGAAGAAGAGGATGAAGAGGGGTAAAACTGATCGAGCTGCCACCCAGAAGGGCAAAAAGGTCAAGGAGGTTGCAGAGAAAGGAAAGTGTTTCCACTGCAATGGAAGCGGACATTGGAAGAGAAATTGTCCCAAATTCCTGGCCGAGAGGAAGAACCAAGGTAAATCTGATTTACTTATTGTAGAAACATGTTTAGTGGAGAGTAATGACTCTTCCTGGATATTGGATTCAGGCGCCACTAACCACATTTGTTCTTCTTTTATGGAGATTGATTCCTGGCAGCCGCTGCGAGATGGTGAGGTGACTCTACGGGTTGGATCCGGGGAGTTTGTCTCTGCTGTAGCAATCGACATAGTGAAGCTGCATTTTGGCGGGAAGTACTTATTGTTAGACAATTTGTACATAGTCCCAGGGTTTACTAGAAACCTTGTTTCTACTTCCTGCTTAATTGAACAATGTATTTCCGTTTCATTTTAATTAAATAAAGCGTTTATTTCGTTCAAAGGAAATGTTATTTGTTCAGCCTCACTTGAAAATAATTTGTATGTTTTAAAACCCAATTCGGTTAAAAGTGTTTTAAATACTGAATTGTTTAAAACTGCGGAAACACGAACTAAGAAAGCAAAAATTTCTCCAAAAGAAAATGCCCATCTTTGGCATCTAAGGTTAGGCCACATTAATCTCAACAGGATTGAGAAACTGGTGAAGAGTGGACTTCTAAACGAGTTGGAAGAAAACTCTTTACCAGTATGTGAGTCATGCCTTGAAGGCAAAATGACCAAACGTCCTTTTAGTGGAAAAGGATATAGAACCAAAGAGCCTTTGAGTTAATACATTCTGACCTCTATGGTCCGATGAATGTTAAAGCTCGGGGCGGTTATGAGTACTTCGTGTCTTTCATGAGGCGATTACTCCGATATGGGTACATTTACCTAATGCATAAGAAGTCCAAACTCTTGAAAAGTTCAAGGAGTATAAGACTGAGGTTGAGAACCTCTTAGGTAAATCGCTTAAAACACTTCGATCGGATCGAGGTGGAGAGTACATGGACACCGAATTCCGTGACTATATGATAGAACACGAATTACGCCTCAACTCTCGGCACTGGTATGCCACAAAACAGAATGGTGTATCGGAGAGAGAAATAGAACCTTGTTGGACATGGTTCGGTCGATGATGAGCTATGCTCGTCTCCCGATTCCTTTTGGGGATACGTAGTGAGATCATGCGGTTTATATTTTGAACAATGTTCCTCAAAGAGTGTTTGTGAAACACCCTTTGAGCTCTGGAGTGGACGTAAAGGCAGTTTACATCACTTCAGAATTTGGGGATGCCCGGCCCATGTGTTGGTGTCAAACCCGAAGAAGTTGGAACCCCGTTCAAGATTATGCCTATTTATAGGTTACCCTAAAGAGACTAGGGGTGGTCTGTTCTACGATCCCAAGGAAAACAGGGTGCTTGTGTCGACAAACGCCGTTTTCCTAGAGGAAGACCACATCAGGGGATCATTTCCTAGAAGCAAAATTGTATTGAATGAAATGGACAGTATATCAGCAAGAGTTGCTGATGGAACTAGTACGTCGATGGCGTTCATCGACCTTAAGCGCGTCTAGTCAACTCCGTTCCCAAAAGTTGGGAATGCCTCGACGTAGTGGGAGGACTGTGAGACAACCCGATCGCTATATGGGTTTAGCTGAAACCTCAGTTGTCGCTGCTAACGATGACTGTGAGGATCCATTGACCTATAATCAGGCAATGGCTGATGTTGATAAAGACGGGTGGATTAAACCTATGGACCAAGAAATGGAGTCTATGTACTTCAATTCTGTCTGGGAGCTTGTGGATCAATCGGATGGGGTAAAACCTATTGGTTGCAAATGGGTCTACAAGCGTAAACGTGGCGTAGATGGGAAGGTGCAGACCTTCAAAGCCCGACTAGTGGCAAAGGGTTTTACCCAGGTTGAAGGGGTTGACTATGAGGAAACCTTTTACTTTGTGCCATGGTAAAGTCGATCGAGATCCTTCGGCCATCGCCGCCGCGTATGACTACTACGGGTATGGCGGATGGATGTCAAGACAGCCTTTCTGAATGACAAACTTGACGAGACCATCTACATGGAACAACCCAAAGGGTTCATTGCCCAAGGTCAAGTGCAAAAAGTTTGCAAGCTTCATAATTCCATTTATGGATTGAAACAAGCTTCGAGGTCTTGGAATATAAGGTTTGATGAGGTAATCTTATGGCTTTGATCAAAATGTCGACGAACCTTGTGTGTACAAGAAAATCGTTGACAAAACTGTCGCATTTCTGGTGTTGTACGTGGACGATATTCTTCTCATTGGGAATGAGGTAGAATTTCTTACTGACGTTAAGAAATGGCTAGCTTCACAATTCAAAATGAAAGATTTGGGAGAAGCTCAGTATGTTCTAGGTATCCATATAGTCCGGAACCGGAAGAACAGAATACTAGCGTTGTCTCAAGCATCTTATATTGACAAGATGTTGTCTAGATATAAGATGCAAAACTCCAAGAAGGGCTTGCTGCCTTTTAGGCATGGGGTTCACTTGTCTAAGGATCAGTGTCTTAAGACTCCTCAAGATGTTGAGGATATGAGATGTATTCCATATGCTTCAGCTGTAGGGAGCCTGATGTATGCCATGTTATGTACAAGGCCCGACATCCATTATGCGAATGGAATTGTCGGTAGATATCACCCAATCCAGATTAGATCAACTGGACGGTAGTAAAGACAATCCTTAAGTATCTTAGGAGAACGAGGAACTACAACTTAGTGTATGGGCGTGGGGATTTGATCCTTACAGGGACCACAGATTCTCGATTTCGGATCGATAAGGATTCTAGGAAATCTACTTCAGGGTCAACCTTCATTTTGAATGGAGGAGCTGTAGTCTGGCGAAGCATCAAGTAAGGATGCATTGCTGATTCCACTATGGAAGCAGAATATGTTGCGGCTTGTGAAGCTGCAAAGGAAGCTGTTTGGCTAAGGAAGTTCATGACAGACTTGGAAGTTGTTCCAAATAGGAACTTGCCAATCATGTTATTCTGTGATAACAGTGGTGCAGTAGCCAATTCACGTGAACCTCGAAGCCATAAGAGAGGTAAACACATTGATCGCAAGTATCATCCGACACGGAAATTGTGCACCGCGAGACGTGATGATTCTGCAGAGATAGCATCGAGCACAATGTAGCCGATCCATTTACAAAGCCCCTCACGGCTAAAGTGTTTGAGGGTCACCTAGAGAGTCTAGGTATTCGAGAGCTTCCTGACTAGGGCAAGTGGGAGATGTGTAAACGGGTATTCAAATACATTTTGGAAATGTACCTTCTCCACTAGCTTAGTCCAAGTGGGAGTTTGTTGGGATTTTTGTCCTAATCTCGTGCTTGTAAAATATTGTTTTGAAATTAATAAGAGTTATTATTTTCTTCACTTTGTGTCTCGCAAATATTTTAAACCTTTCCAATAAATTAAGCTCCAGGGTCATTGAATATATGAGAAAACTAGAACTTGAACGGTGTGTAGTTGACACACAAGGAGGATCACGTTCGAGTTAATGACCCGAACGGTCTCATGATATAAGGATGGGGTTGGAAACCTAATCCCGGATACACCGTGGATGCGCCCGCTTTGTATTAGATACAAACAAGGTGATCCGACTCGTTCATGTGGTTGACATGCGAGTGGGGCATCCTGCACAATGAGATTGTACAAGACTGCATCGTGAATTATTAGACTTACATCGATATAACACCGCTAACAAAAAAGACTAATAAATTCATAGATGACCATTAGTGACTCGACTGAATCCCGAGCGTATTACGGACTCCTGCGTGCACGGGTCCGTCCTTTGATTAGTACAGTGTGAGGGTGGTCCCGATCCACTCGCCCAATATGCCTATCTTCTCGGGACGTAACCAAGTAGAGAGTCGGGAACCTAATTACGCGAGATGGAATTCACTCGTTCCGCCTATAGGAAACTAGAGGGGTTGTTCCCTTAAGTGCTGTCTCCAGGGCTTGGACAACGGGCGCCCACCTTCTCACGGGCCCGAGAAGGGTGTTGTGTATGGTTGGACGATCACAATATGTTGTTTAATTAGAGGAGCAGTGGGGACTTAAGGAACAAGATATAGACACAGGGGTAAAACGGTAATTTGACCCAACCGTGTCTATGAACAACCTGTGAAGGGTCGACTCATGAGAATTGGTTATATCAGTGGACACGTAATATTCTACACTGATGGGAGTACAACTACAGGCTTTAGTGGCGTGTTACTGTAGCTAATGAATATTGGTTGATTGGGTCAAAGAGTTTGACTGATTAACCTCAGATCATTGGAGCCCGTCACTGTAGGTCCATTAGGTTCCTTGGTTGGCTCAATCTGGGATAAAAGAAGGGTTAAAGTTTTGGTATGAAATTGAAGTGTTCAATTTCACTTTAAGAGTGATTATATCATATAGATGATATAATATATAGTTTAATATGAATGAGATTCATAATAAACTATATGTTAGCCTAATTGTTGAATTAAAGGCTAATTGGAGAAATTGATAGAGAGAAAATAAATTGAATGTGATTCAATTTGATTAAATCCACAATTATTGCAAATGAGATTTGCAACATAAGATATGAGATATCTTATATTATATAATTATGTGAATGAGATTTACATAACATATGGTTGTCGTAAAGTGGTAATTATGTGAAGTTGTGAACTTCATCATTCCACTATTTAAACCCTTTGATTGATGGGTTTGAAAAGCTAAGTTGTCAATTTTTGGATTTTGACCTAAGAATCCATGAGGGCTCTCTCCCCACTCTCACATTTCTCCTCTCTTCCAAAACACAAAAGAAGTTCCCACCAACTTCCCTTCTCCTAAAGAGAACAACCAAGAAGATCTATTTTGGTAGTGTTCGAGATCCGTTCGTGGGAAGAATTCGTGGAGATCGAGGAGCGCGAAGAGTTCGTGATCTGCAAGGAGAGGTTGCTGAATCGATCTACAACAAGTAAGTTATTCTAACCGTTGTAATCTTTTCAGCATGTTTAGCCTAGATCTAATAGGTAGATAAATTTTAGTAAACACATTGCATGATGATACCATGACGATTCGATCGTCTTCCGCTGCGCGGAGATTCTCATTCCCTTCAGATGGAAGCCGAGCATGTTGCGGCTTGTGAAGCTGCAACGGAAGTTGTTTGGCTTAGGAAGTTTATGCTGGATTTGGAAGTTGTTCCAAATATGAACTTGCCAGTGACCCTGTTTTGTGACAACAGTGGTGCAGGAGCCAACTCGAGAGAACCACGGAGTCATAAGAGGGGCAAGCACATTGAGCGTAAGTATCATCTAATACGGGAGATTGTGCACCGCGGAGACGTGACAGCCACGCAGATAGCGTCGGAGCACAACGTTGCTGATCCATTTACAAAGACCCTCACAACTAAGGTGTTTGAGGGTCACCTAGAGAGTCTAGGTCTTCGAGTGCTTCCTGACTAGGGCAAGTGGGAGTATTCTAAAGGGGTATTCAATGCCCTAGTTTATTATATTACTTTATTGTATTATTGTACATTTGAGAAATGTATTATGTACTCCACTAGCTTAGTCCAAGTGAGGGTTTTTTAGGATGCATGTCCTATTCTCGTGTAAGTTTGTAATATTCAAAGTTGAAATAAATAAGAGTTATTTTTTCAATGCTTTGTGTCTCGCATATTTCATAAACTTAATCCAATAAACTAAGCTCTAGGGTCATTGTATTATGAGAGAACTAGAACTTGAACAGTGTGTAGTTGACACACCAAGAGGATCACGTTCGAGTTAATGACCCGAACGGTCTACAGTATATGGATAGGGTTGGAGACCTAATCCTGGATACGTTTTGGATGCAGCCAGCTTTGTATTAGATACAAACGAGGTGATCCAGCTCGTTCATGTGGTTGACATGCAAATGGGGGCATCTTGTGCAATGAGATTGTACAAAGACCGGACCATGAATTATTAGACTTACTGATGTAACACCGTTAACAGTATAGGACTAATAAATTCACAGATAACCATTAGTGACTCGACCTTAATCCTGAGCGTGTTACGGACTCCTATCTGCGGGGGTCTGTCTTTTGACTAGTACGAGTCAGGATGGCCACTGTTGCTCACCCAATATGCCTATCTTCTCAGGGACAAGACCACGTGGGCAGCTGGGAACTTGACTACGCGAGATGGAATTCACTCGTTCCCGAGTTAGAGAAACTAGAGGGGTTGTTCCCTTAAGTGCTGTCTCCAGGGCTTGAACAATTGGGCCCCACCCTCTCACTGGCCCGAGAGGGTTGTTGTTTATGGTTGGACCATGCAACGTAGTTGTTCATTAGAGGAGCAGTGGGACTTAAGGAGCAAGAAGTAGACATAGGGGTAAAACGGTAATTTGACCCAAGAGTGTCTACGAACAACCTGTGAAGGCTCGACTCACGGGCATTGGTTATATTGATGGACACAACTTGTCCTAAAGTGATGAGAGTGCAGCTACGGGCTTTAGTGGATTGTTACTGTAGCTAATGAATGTTGAATAACCGAGTCAAAGAGTTTGACAGGTTAGTCTCGAATCATTGGAGCTCGTCATATATAGGTCCATTAGGTCCCTCGGTTGACTCAAATTGGACAAATTGAGGGTTTACAGTTTGGTGTGAATATTTGAAGTGTTCAAATTCATTTTTTTGGGTATTTATGTCATTTATATGTGATATAGATGACATAATATATAGTTTGATGTGAATGAGATTCATAATAAACTACAGTATAACCTAATTGATTAATTAGTGCTAATTGGAGAAACTGAATTGAGAGAAATTGAATTGAATATGATTCAATTTAAAATTCCACAACTATGCAAATGAGATTTGTATAATAAGGTATGAGATACCTTATATTATGTGATATGGAAATATTATTTGCATATCATATAGTTGTGGTAAAATTGTGATTTGGTGAAGATTATAACTCCATCACACAATAGTATTTAAAGGCTTTGCAAGAAGCTTTTGGTGAAGCAATTGCCATTTTTGGATTTCCATCCAAAGAGAGCTTCTCACCTTTCTCTCATTCTCTCCTAATTCTCTCTAAGAATTCTCCTCACCAAAACCAAAGAGAGTCCCACATACTCTTCCTCAACCTCTCGAGAACAATCGAGAAGGCATTTTAGAAGTGTCACACTGTTCGGTACGAGGATCGAGTTCGTAGAGATCGTAGATTCGAGAGAGATCGTGACTGGAGGAGGAAAGTTTTGAAGAAGAGTTCTTCAACAAGTAAGTAACATGTACTCACTGTTTTTCCTTCTCTTTATGCATGTTTAGCCTAGAAATCTATGAGATAGGTTCAATTTTAAGATACGTTTTACACAACGAAACAACGACGTTTCACAACATCTTCCGCTGCGAGAATTCTTAATTCCTTCTAGACAACCTCTCCGGATCCAACCCGTCGTGTTATCTCACCCTCTCGCAGTTGCTGCAAGGAACTAATTCCCCGAAAAGAAGAATAAACATGTTAGTGGCGTCTGAATCATGTATCCAGGCAGAGTCATTACTCTCCACTAAACAGGTTTCAGTTACAAGTAAATCACATTTACATTCTTTCTTCCGGTCGGCAAGGAACTTGGGATAGTTTCTCTTCCAGTGACCATCCCCGTTGCAGTGGAAACACTTTCATTTCTCCGTAACTTCCTTGACCTTTTTGCCCTTCTGGGCGGCAACACAGCCAGCTTTTTCCTTCTTCAACTTCTTTTTCTTCCCTTTCGGGCCTGAAAAACCTACAGATTTTGTCCCAGAGGTCGAACCCCTGTGATAGAACCGGAACGCAACATTTGCCTTAGCTTCCGGTCCCCTGATCCTCATCAAGGACTGGAAGTTCTGTAGTTTGTTGAGTAGGGTCAGAGTGTAGCTAATTTTGTTCATAACAACATTGCTACGAAACTGAAGAAAACTCTTCGGAAGAGTCTCCAAAATAAAGCTGACCTGGCTCAACTCGTCGATCGAAGCCCGGTTCATCTCTGCCAGATTAAAGTGGGTCATCATATCCAGAACGTGTTCACGAACACACACCCCCTCCTTCATCCTAGCATTGAAGACGTGTTTCAGGGAATCGTGTTGGACCTGAAAGGACTGTTGTCCAAATATTTCCCGTAGAGATTCCATGATCTCCTTAGCGTGATCATCACCTCATGCTTCTTTGCCAAAACTTCAAATAAGCTGGATATTATATAGACCTTGGCCTTTTCATTGGCCCTGATCCACCGATCGTACGCATCACGAACACTTCGCGATGCGGTCGAGCCCGACACCTGAGGACATTTCTTAGTGAGCACGAACTTTAGGTCGTCAGTTACTTGTATCGTGTTAATATTATTCTTCCATGTTTGAAAATTATCTCCGATGAGGTTATCAGAAGCTAAAAGAGCGACAATTGAACTATACATTTTTGTTTGCTGAAAATAAGAAAAACTTTATATTAGTCTCGCAAAAACTTTGAAAATCCAATCATGTTTTAGCAAATTTTTATCCCATGATCTCTAAGTCATTAAAACTTGCAATGATACCCTAAAGGTTTAGAAAGACCGCCACCGAAGGGTGAACAGAAACACTCCTCCTCTGGGACGAGACTTTATCGACCAGACCCTAATACTAGAATAACTCTTATTCTATTAGGCATCCAGTTACCATTATTCAATCTGAAACCATTAACTCTTAATAAATCCCGTGAGTGTCACCCTTTATCTTTAAATTTTCAAGTATCCGTCTAAACAATAGCCACCGAAGGGTGAACTACGAAGGAAACCCAACAAGAAAATTGTATCCCTTTAAGGAATTCACGGTGTTCCAACTCCCATGATCAAGGCCCTCCGAAGGGATTGTCTGTGATGGAGATTGGATCTCCTTCGCAGCGAAAACGAGCTTGGAATCGTAATATGCAAGTTTGTTTTGGTTGAAATGCAAAAACCCATACATTGACAAAACATAACAAACATGGAAATTCTAATATAATTAGACATAGATAATTGCATACAAACATACTTAAAGATTAACAATTAAACTAAGGAGAAAAGAATACCTTTGTAGTTTTTCCACACAACAACTCCTTGCTCCTATTTCAGCAACACAAGAACTTCTCTGCTTCTCTGCTTCTACAACAGGGCACTACCACTTGGATAACCCTCTATCCTCTGAGATCTAGTTAGACATTTTCCTTTGGTGGGAAGGAATTCCAACAATTTGGAAGAGAGTATGACGGAATTGTAAGAGAGAGAGAATTCTTTTCTCAGAGAAAATCAATCGTATGAAAAAACAGATGGATCAAGTGCTTCCTGCCCTTCTCACCAGGAGAAGGACATCACAGTGGGTAACTCCCCACTCCTTATCGAGGGGGAGTTGGGGAGTAGTGGGAACGTGTCCTTCTGACACGTTCCCAATTAACATTATATTAATTAATTAATTATTAATTAATTACATTAAATTAAATCATATTTAATTCAACTATAATATTAATTAAATGATTAAATCATATTTAATCATTTTACCCTTTAACCTATAGTTTAATGTACATCTCATGCACATTAATATTTAACTTATAGTTTTCAAATATGAATCACATTCACATTTGAATTTAATATTTGAACTCTTTCAAATATTTAATTCTCTCATGTAATTTAGTATGAATCATATTCACATTAAATTTATAATATATAGTTCCAAAACTATATATTATATCGTATCAATATACATTAAGTTTATTCCCTTATGAATTTGAACATTTCAAATTCAAATGATCTAAGAACCCTTTACGAGCTAGAAGATGGACCGAATGGACCTATAGATCATAAGCTCGAATGATACGAGATTGCTCGGTTAATCTCATTAACCTCCCAATCAACATTCGTTAACTGTGGGAACACTCTATTAAAGTCCTACAGCTGCACTTTTCTCACTGCAGATATATTTATGTGTCCACGGATATTGACCAATAACAGGAAGTCAATCCTTCACGATGTTCGTAACACCGACTGGGTCAAATTACCATTTTACCCCCAGGTTACATCTTGTGCCTTAAGTCCCAGTGCTCCTCTAATGAACAATTTGTTTGTGGTCTACCAACAAATAGAGTCCCTCTCGGGTCAATGAGAGGGTCGGGCCCTTTGTTCAAGTCCAGAAGACACCACTTAAGGGAACATTCCTCTACTTACCCTAGTAGGCGGGAAGAAGTGAATTCCATCTTGCTAAGTTAAGTTCCAAGTCGCTCACTCGGTCTTGTCCCCAAGAAGGTAGGCATATTGAGTCGGCGAATCTAGTCATTCTCACCCATACTAGTCAAAGGACAATCACTCGCGAACAGGACTTCGTAACCTGCTCGGGGTTGAGATCAAGTTACCTAGGTCATCCTAGTGAAATAGAAACCTAACTAGTTAACGGAGTTACAGCTACAGGTTGTTATTTCTTGGTTCGGTCTTATGTAATCTCATTACATAGGATATCCCCACTCACATATCATCTACACGAACACGTTAGGATCACAGTGTTTGTATCAAATACAAAGTGGGCCACATCCATAGTTTTACCAGGGTAAGGTACCCAAACCTTATCCCTAAAGGGAATAAGATTCCCCGCGCAGCGGAAGACGATCGAATCGTCAAGGTATCGTTACGCTACTTGATTTTGTTAAAACGATCTAACTCTTAGATCTAGATTAAACATGCGAAGAAGGAAGAAATTACAACAAGATAAAAGTACTTACTTGTTGAAGACTCTCTTCAAAGTTCCTTCCTCGGTCACGAACACTTCGTGCTTCTCGACCTCAACGAAATCTTCTCTCGAACAAAACCCGAACACAACCACTTGGAGTCTCGGTTGTTCTCCTTTTGGAAAGAAGGAAAGTTGTGGGACTTTTTGTTTTGGAGAGGGAGGAGAATTGAGAGAAAATGAGAGAGAATTCTCTTCTTTTTGGGTGAGAATCCAAAAAATGAGAGATTGGCTTAATTTCCTTCTTGCAAGAAGGGATTATATAGGGGAATAATCATGGAGTTAAAACCTCCACATTATTACCACTTTACCACAACCATAGGTTATGCAAATCTCATTTGCATAACCACATAATATAAGATATCTCATATCTCATATTGCAAATCACATTTGCAATAATTGTGGATTAATTAAATTGAATCACATCCAATTTAATTTCTCTCAATTAATTTCTCCAATTAGCCCTAATTCAACAATTAGGCTAACCTATAGTTTATTATGAATCTCATTCACATTAAACTATATATTATATCATTCATATCTCATATAAATGACATAAATGCCCTTTCAGTGAAATTGAACACTTCAATTTCATACCAAAACATTAACCCTTCTTTTAACCCAAATTGAGCCAACCGAGGGACCTAATGAACCTATAGTGACGCGCTCCAATGATTCGAGATTAACCTATCAAACTCTTCGACCCGGTTAATCAACATTCATTAGCTACGGTAACACTCCACTATAGCCCGTGCCGCACTCCCGTCGATCACGAGAATATTACGTGTCCACCGATATAACCAATACCCATGAGTCGACCCTTCACAGGTTGTTCGTGAGACACTACCGGGTCAAATTACCGCTTTACCCTCAGTGTCTACCTCTTGTTCCTTAAGTCCCCACCGCTCCTCTAATGAACAACATATTTTGATGGTCCAACCATACACAACACCCTTCTCGGACCAGTGAGAAGGTGGGCACCCGTTGTCCAAGCCCTGGAGACAGCACTTAAGGGAACAACCCCTCTAGTTTTCCTAAAGGCGGGAACGAGTGAATTCCATCTCGCGAAGTTAAGTTCCCAACTCCCTACTTGGTCCTGTCCCTGAGAAGATAGGCATATTGGGCAAGTAACTGTGACCACCCTCACCCGTACTAGTCAAAGGACAGACCCCCGCAGACAAAATTTGTAAATATTGCGAGACACAAAGTAATGAAATAAATAACTCTTATTAATTTTAAACAGTAATTTACAAACACGAGATTAGGACAAAAATCCCAACAAACTCCCACTAACTATAGACCCTTTAGGTAGTATCTCGAACCGAGATCCTCTATATGTACACTACATTCAGTTAAAGATTCATTTAACAGCCTTGGATGTTCAGTTTATTGGATTTAGGGTTTAAATAAAGACAAACTCGTAAATAATGAACAATAACTTTTTATTGATAATAATAACACTTTATTATATAAATTAGAACATAATTAAAAAGTACGAGTTTTAGGGCACGAACCCCAAGAGTCTGGTCCAAGCCAAACTAACAGGCGGATCATAGGCGTCTCACGGTGTGAATCGATAAAAGAGACCGTGGGTCCCGTTCTCACAGGTCCCGCTCCCACTCACTATAAGTACTCTCTCCATTCACGTTGATATTGACCCATACAAATACCAGCCGAAGGGGGACGCTCTCATTTGCGCCACGAGGCCGAGTATGGATCTCACGGTGAGAACTTAACGCAGATTTGTGGTCGAAAAATTAAATGTATCTCATCCACTTTATTTCCTCCAACTTAGCATTTTATGTTAATCGGGATTGACCTAGATAAATCGACTAATATTTACCTAACTCTACCAATATAACTCTTATATTGGATTAACCTAAGTCTATAATCACATTATTAACTTAGGTCTATTGTGAGTAATTTAATGAACTTTTAATTAAATGCCACTCACGAGAATATAACCTTTGAATCTCCGGACCAAATTAACTCCCAGGTCGGTTCCCAGGTAGGGGTGTTCCGCAAAGCGTCAGCCAAAATACCCCAGCCTTAGACAGAACCTTCCTTAGACAGAGTTACCAATTAGTCACCATTCATAAGTCATATTGATTTCCTAATTCTAATCTTATTAGAACTAGAAAACCTAAGTCTAATTATTCAAGTTCTAAACCATTTAAAACTAATAATTAACTTAGGTTACATGCATTACTATGTTATAGTGCTTGATCATTCATCACATGAATAATAAAACTATATAACATACATTCATCACATGAATAAATGCATGCCCATTCTTTTAATCTAAAAAATATAACACTTATATTAATTAAATTAAAACATGCATTATATTATAACACTTGTAATATAATCCTATCATGCATACTATATATTATAACTCTTATAATATAAATATGATGCGTGAAATGTTTAACCTAAGGTGTGATTTTAATCTATATGACATACATTATGCATATAGAATAATAAATTTCATACATCACATGCATAAAATTAATTAAATAGCAATATCGGACCGATTTTGGCACTCTAGGGATTTTAATTAAATTAATTAACATTAATATAATATTTATATTATTATTAATTAATTAAATTAATAAAATAAAATACATTTTACAAAAGAAAATAAATTTAAAAACGGTACTTGCGTAACTCCCAGCTCGAACCGCCGCACTCCAGCCCCTAGGAATCACATTGCCACTCTATGCGAAATTCTTGCGAACTGCCCACTACGCTTGCAATGTTACAACGTCGTGGCCAGCGTTGTACTCGGCGTTCTTAGCGCCCACAGCGTTGCAACGCCATGTCTGGCGTCACAACGTTATGCCTGCAGCGTGCCTGGATCCGCACGGACAGCGTTGAGACGCCGAAGAATAGCGTCTCAACGCCATCGACAGAACAACGAACTCCTTTGATGTTCTTCGTCGTTTTTCGCCCGATTCCTCTCCGATTTCTTCATAACAACTCTTGCCACGAACGACACAGACTTACAGACTCAACTCACTTTCTAAAATACCCAAAATCACAAGGCCTTTACATTGATCTCATCAACAGAAAAGTAAATCTAAAAAAAAGTGCCAAAACCGAAAACATCCAACATGCAAACCACAATTCATCTCATGAATTAAAGCAAACCCACCTAATTTTAAGAAAAATAAATTGCACAACGAAGAAGCCAACGATTGGCTCTGATACCAATTGAAGGGATTGAAACTCCCGCAGCGGAAACGACTTGGAATATCGTGGTGTTCGTTGTGAAAAAATGTTTCTTAAAATTTAATCTATCACATAAATTCTAGGCTAAACATGCATTTCTAAGAAGGAAAAACAGTAAAGTGATATACTTACTTGTTGAAGAACACTTCTTCGTGAATTCCTTCTCTGATCTCGATCTCTTTCGTTCCATCGATCTTACGAACTAGAAAATTTGGACACCTTAAAATTGATTTAATTTATGGACAACAAGGTGTTATATTTATTTATGGACAACATTGACATGCATTCTGATTCATGAGATGAATATGCTATGTATGTTTATTATTCATGTGATGGATGATCAATCAAATATAACATAGTATGCATGTCACCTAAGGTTAATTATTAGTTTTAAAATGTTTAGAACATGAAATTAATAGACCTTAGGTTATCTAGTTCTAATTAGATTCGAATTAGGAACCATGTAATTTATGAACAATGATTAAAAGAGGAACTCTGTCTAAGGAAGGTTCTGTCTAGGTTGCGGTATTTAAGCTGACTGAAACGAAACACTCCTACTAGGGAACTGATCTAGGAGTGAATTTTAATCAGAGGGTTTATAAATTATTGTAGCATCAGCGGGTTTATTAAGGGTTAATAAACTAGAAATCCTAGGTTTAATATAAAGAGTTATATTAGCAAACTTAGGATAAAAGCAATATAAGAGTTATATTGATTATCAATATAAGAGTTATATTTATAAGTTTAAGTAAAACCATTAGTCGGGTTTACCATAAGCCAATTTCTTATAGAGATAAAGTATCCAGTGTGAGGAAAAGTGTATATGATACATATAATTCCACCTACGTTTTCTCCGAGAAGTTCACACCGTGAGACTCAAACTTGGCCTCGTGGCGCAAACGGGAGCGTCCCCCTTCTGATGGTTTTTTTATGAGTCAATATCAAGGTGAACTGAGAGGGTACTTATAGTGAGTGAGAGCAGGTTTAGTGAAAACAAAACCTATAGTCTCTTCTATCGGTTAACACAGTAAGATCGCTATGGTCAGCCTGCTAGTTTGGCCTAGACTAGAAAATCCCTTCGGAGGGTTTGATCATAGAGGATCGAACACAGTGGACATCCGAAAGGGATAAAGATTTCCTTAGTTTGTTTTCCAACCTAGTCCTCCCTTCGGTAAATTTTGTTGGATGGGGACTCTAGGGTCCAAAGACAGAGGGTCACACTCACAAGGTACATAAGAAGTATATGTATCCTGACCAAATAATGGTAACTAAAGCCTATAGAAATAAGAGTTATTCTAGCATTAGGTTTTGGTCAAGAATGTCTTGATCCAGAGGAGGAGTGATTTTTATTATCCTTCGGTTTCATACATTCTAAACCGTTGGAGTATCATTGCAAATTATTGATGACTTAGGAATCATTAGATAATTAGAAACATGATTGGATTATAAAGTTATTGCGAGAAGCTTATACAAGTTTTTTTTTTGTAAATTTCAGCAAAATGTCTAGCTCTATTATTTTCTTACTAGGTGCGGAAAAATGAACCGGAGAGAACATGATTGAAGGGAATCGAATCCCGAAGCGGAAGCGATTGTGAATCACGCGTTCTTAATTTCATTACATGGATTACATTCAAGAACTAGTCTATCTAGAATAAGCATATGCAAACAAGATGGACAACACGAATAATACCTTTGAAGAACTTTTCTTCGAGTGCTCCTTCTCCCACGATCACGATCTCAGCAACACAAACCCAAGCGATCACGGACACTACCACCGGATCTTCTTTGTTGTTCTCTAGGTGAGGGAGGAAGGTGGGTTCCCTTTAGGTGAGATGAGATGTTTGTGAGAGAGATTGTGTTTTGGAACCTTTCCAACAACACAACAAAATGACACACTAGGGTTTTCCAAGGCTTAGGTCAAAATTGCATCTTATACAACTATATATAGGGAAATAAGGTGGAAATTACCATCCTATCCCTCTTTCATTCTCTCTTTAGTATATAGTTAATATGTGAATCTAATTCATATTAAAACTATATATTATATCAATTATATCACATATAACTTATATGACATCTCATACATGAAATTGAACACTTCAATTTCATTCCTAACTTCATACCCTCAATATAACCATGTTGGGCCAACGGAGGGACCTAATGGACCTACAGTTCATGAGCTCCAATGATGAGAGATTAATTGATCAAACTCTTTGATCCAGTTAATCAATATTCATTAACTACAAGTCACTCCACTATAGACTTGTAGTTGCACTCTCCTCACTGTAGATTATATTGTGTTCACTGATATTATCATTACCCATGAGTCGATCCTTCACAGGTTGTTCGTAATCACGGTTGGGTCAAATTACCGTTTTACCCCTGTGATTACCTCTTTGTTCCTTAAGCACCACTGATCCTCTAATGAACAATAAGCCTATGGTCCTACCATAGACTCATACCCTCACAGAGGGTGGGACCTCGTTGTTCAAGACCTGGAGTCAGTTCTTAAGGGAACAACCTATCTAATTCCTTAGTGTAGGAATGAGTGAATTCCATCTTGCACAGTTAAGTTCCCATCTACCTACGAGGTTCGGTCCCTATGAAGGTAGGCTTATTGAATCGGCTACAGGCCATTCTCACCCATACTAGTCTATGGACAAACCCGTATAAGCAGGAGTTCTTAACTTGCTCAGGATTCAGGTCGAGTCACTAATGACCATCTATAAATTATCAGTCTTACCCTGTTAACGGCGTTATACTAGTTAGAATAATAATTTGCAATCCGATCTTGTATGAGCTTTTAATACAGGATGCCCCCACTCGCATGTCAACCATATGAATGAGTTGGATTACCTCATTTGTACTAATTACAAAGTGGGTCGCATCCATGGTGTTACCAGAATAAGGTTTCCAACCTTATTCTTATACCATAGACCATTTAGGTTATACTCTTTAATATAATCCAAATAGTATCTACTACACTAATGTTCAAGATACATTATAACCTTGGAGCTTAGTTTATTGGATTTATAAAGAAAGAATATAATTTTATCAAAACAAATAACATTTTATTTATTTGATCAAAATTACATAAGTTTACGGCACAAATCACAACAATCTCCCACTTGACCTAAAGCTTGTGGAGTAGTAAAAACATTATAGTAATGTAAATACAATAAACTAGGGCATTTAAACCATTTGTACAATATACTCCCACTTGCCCTAGTTGGGGAAGACTTGTAAACCTAGACCTTCTAGGTGACTCTCAAATACTTTAGCCATGAGAGCCTTTGTAAAAGGATCAGCAACGTTGTGCTCTGAGGCTATCTTCGTGACAATCACGTCTCCTCGATGCATGATCTCATGGATGAGATGATATTTTCGCTCAATGTGCTTTCCCCTCTTGTGACTTCGGGGTTCTCTTGAATTTTCCACTGCACCACTGTTATCGCAATACAACGTGATGGGCAAAGTCATATTTGGAACAACTTCCAAAATTAGCATGAATTTCCTTAACCAAACGGTCTCTTTAGCTGTTTCACAAGCTGCTACATATTCGGCCTTCATGGTGGAATCAACGATGCATCCTTGCTTGACACTTCGCCATACTACAGCTCCTCCGTTAAGAGTAAATACTGACCCTGGTGTAGATTTTCGAGAATCTTTATCAGCCTGAAAGTCAGAATCCGTGTATCCTGTAAGGATCAAATCCTTAGCCCCATACACAAGCATATAGTTCCTTGTTCTCCGTTGGTACTTAAGGATTGTTTTAGCCGTTGTCCAGTGTTCAAGTCTTGGATTAGATTGATACCTACTGACCATTGCAACTGCAAAACAGATGTCAAGCCTAGTACACAACATGGCGTACATCAGGCTCCCAACAACTGATGCATAAGGAATTCGTCTCATATGCTCAACTCCTTGAGGTGTCTTAGGACATTATTCCTTAGACAAATGAACTCCATGTCTAAAAGGCAATAAACCCTT
Organism: Trichosanthes cucumerina; assembly: GCA_036507285.1. Lineage (NCBI taxonomy): Eukaryota > Viridiplantae > Streptophyta > Magnoliopsida > Cucurbitales > Cucurbitaceae > Trichosanthes > Trichosanthes cucumerina. Next base: position 23,494,739 of record CM071841.1, read on the forward strand.
TTTGGAGTCTTGCATCTTAAACCTTGACAACACTTTGTCTATGTAAGATGTTTGAAACAAGGCTAGTGTTTTATTCTTGCGGTTCCAAACAATCTGGATCCCAAGAACAAACTGTGCATCATCCAAATCTTTCATTTGAAATTGCGTAGCTAGCCAATTCTTAATGTCAGTAAGATATCCTACATCATTCCTAATGAGTAGGATATCATCCACAAATAGAACTAGGAATGCGACAAAACTATTGATGATTTTCTTGTAGACACAAGGATCATCATCATTCTGATCAAAGCCATAGGATTTGATTGCCTCATCAAATCTTATATTCTAGGACCTAGAGGCTTGTTTCATTCCATAAATTTACCTTTTACGCCTGAAAACCTTTTGCTCTTGTCCTAGTTCTATGAACCCTTTGGGTTGGTCCATGTAAATGTTTTCCTCAAGATTGTCATTCAAAAAGGCTGTCTTGACATCCATTTGTCATACCTCATAGTCATAATATGTGGCAATCTCAAGTAGGATACGTATAGAATTTACCATAGCAACAGGTGAAAAGGTTTCCTCATAGTCAACCCCTTCAACCTGGGTATAACCCTTTGCAACTAGTCTAGCTTTAAAGGTTTGCACCTTCCCATCTACACCACGCTTTCTCTTGTAGATCCACTTACAACCTATAGGTTTTATCCCATCAGGTTTATCTACAAGATCCCAAACAGAATTGAAGTGCATAGACTCCATTTCTTGGTCCATGGCTATGACCCATTTGTCTTTGTCTTTGTCAACCATCGCTTGATTATAAATCGATGGATCCTCGCAGTAGTCATCTGGTATAACAACTTGGGTTTCAGATAAACCCATGTAACGATCAGGTTGTGTTATAACCCTCCCACTACGTCGAGGCATACTCAACTCTTGAGATGGACTCTCTTGACTAGACAAGCTAGTATCAACAACTTTTGTTGGCGTACTAGTTTTATTAGCAACCTTTGCTATTTTTTCGTCTAACTCACTCAACACAATTTTACTTCTTGGTTTGTGGTCCCTTATGTGGTCCTCCTCTAAGAAAATGGCATTTTTCGACACAAAAACCTTATCTTCCTTAGGATCATAGAATAAACCACCTCTTGTTTCTTTTGAGTATCCTATGAATAGGCAATTTTGAACGTGAATCCAACTTCTTTCGATTTGTCACAAGCACATGTGTTGGACAACCCTAAATTCTGAAATGACATAAACTACCTTTACGTCCTTTCCAGAGTTCAAAAGGTGTTTCAGAAACACATTTTGAGGGCACATTGTTCAAAATGTATACCGCAGTCTCTACTGCATAACCCCAAAAGGAACTAGGGAGATGAGCATAACTCATCATTGATCGAACCATATCCAACAAGGTTATATTTCTCCTTTTCGATACACCGTTTTGTTGCGGTGTACCGGGAGCCGAGAGTTGGGATATAATTCCATGTTCTATCATATAGTTCTGGAATTTTAAATCCATATACTCTCCACCTCGATCTGTTCGAAGCGTTTTAATTGGTTTACCCAAATGACTTTCAACTTTCGTCTTGAATTCCTTGAACTTTTCAAGTGCTTAAGACTTATGTTGTATTAGGTAAATATGCCCAAATATAGAATAATCATCTACAAACGAGATGAAATATTCATAATCTCCTCTGGCTTTAACACTCATCAGACCACAAAGGTCTGAATGTATAAGCTTAAGAGGTTCTTTGGCTATATAACCTTTTCCACTAAAATGTCTTTTAGTCATTTTTCCTTATAGGCATGATTCACATAGAGGTGAAGTATTTTCTTCTAACTCATTTAGAAGTCCATTTTTTACCAATCTCTCAATCCTATTGAGATTAATGTGACCCAATCTAAGATGCCAAAGATGAGCATTTTCTTTAGGAGAAATTAGTTCGTGTACTTGCAATTTTGAATAATTCACTGTTTAAAACTAATTTAACTGAATTAAACCATTGCAAGTAATTCTCAAGAAGAAGAACACATAGTACAATACTTTTCCAAAGAAATAAACACTTTATTCAATTGAAAAGAAATTAAAGTACAGTGTTGGCTAAGACAAGAAATAAAATAAGGTTTCTAATAAACACTGAAGCTACATGTTATCAAATAACAACTTTTTCTTGCCAGACGATTGCTCTTTATTTGCTCATTTTCCTTTTCTTCTGTATCTTCTTATGTTCAGAAGTATGACTGCTAGTTCTAGAGGATGAACCCTTCTGAAAACTTTTGGAATGGACAAACAGATTTGTCTCTCCATTCTGTTGTCTCTTATCATCCATAAGAAACTGATAATTTTGCAGCTCATTTAGCAGAGAAGTCAGATCATACTCTATGTTGTTCATCGTTCCATTGCTACAGAATTGCCGAAAACTCTTCGGAAGAGATTCTAGGATGAACGAAACCTGACTTTTCTCATCTATGACCGCTCCGTTTAATTCCGGTATGTTGAAGTGATCAATTAGATTGAGAACATGTTCTCTCACTGACGTTCCCTCCTCCATGTGCGCGTTGTAAATGAACTTTAAGGCTTTATGCCGAATTTGTTTGGACGGTTGTCTAGACAAATTTAGCATAAAATCCATGATCTCACGAGCTGAGACCTTGCCCTCCAGCCTCCTAGCTAAAACATCAGGTATGCTAGCCAGGATATAGGCTTTTGCCTTTTCATTGGCATTGATCCAGCGGTCGTATGGATCCTCAACAGTTTGAGGTGTGTTTTGAGCAGGGAATTGAGGACACTCCTCATTGAGAACGAACTTAAGATCATGTGCTACCAAGACAATGTTGACTGTATTCCTCCAAGTCATTATGTTTTCTCCGGTTAATTTTTCCACACCCAGTAAGGAAAAAATTGAGCTAGTCATTTTGCTGAAAATTTACAAATAAAACTTCTATAAGTTTCTTGCTACAATTTTCTAATCCAATCATGTTTTAGCTAATTATCAAATGATTCCTAGGTCATTTATAATTTGCAATGATACTCCAAAGGTTTAGAATGTATGACACCAAAGAGTAATAAAAAACACTCCTCCTCTAGATCAACACACTCTTGACCAAAACCTAATGCCAGAATAACTCTTATTCCTATAGGCTTTAGTTACCATTATTCGGTCATGATACATACACTTCTTATGTACCTTGTGAGTGTAGCCCTCTGTCTTTAGATCCCAGAGTCCCCATCCAATAAAATCCGTCGAAAGGAGGACTAAATTGAAAAACAGACTAAGGAAATCTTTATCTCTTTCGGGTGTCTACTGTGTTCGATTCCCTATGATCAAGCCCTCCGAAGGGATTGTCTGGTGCCAAACTAGCAGGCTGACCATAGTGATCTTACGGTGTAAACCGACTGAAGAGACCATAGGTTTTATTTTCACTAAACCTGCTCCCACTCACTATAAGTACCCTCTCAATTCACCTTGATATTGACTCATACAAACACCATCCGAAGGGGGACGCTCCCGTTTGCGCCACGAGGCCAAGTATGAGTCTCACGGTGTGAACTTCCTAGAGATACGTAGGTGGAAAAATATGTATCATATACACTTTTCCTCCCACTTGATACTTTAAATCTATATGAATCTTACTTAGGCTAAACCCGACTAATGGTCTTACCTAAAGTTATCAATATAACTCTTATATCGATAATAAATATAACTCTTATATTGATTTTATCCTAAGTTTGCTAATATAACTTTTTATATTAAGCCTAAGATTTCTTTTTTATTAACCCCTTAATAAACCTGCTGACGCCACTATGATTTATAAACTCTCTGATTAAATTTCACTCCCAGGTCAGTTCTCAGGTAAGGATGTTCCGTTTCCATCAACTTAAATACCCCAACCTAGACAGAACTTTCCTTAGACAGAGTTCCTCTTTTAATCATTGTTTATAAATCACTTGGTTCCTAATTCAAATCTAATTAGAACTAGATAACCTAAGGTATATTATTTCCAAGTTCTAAACATTTTAAAACTAATAATTAACCTTAGGTGACATGCATACTATGTTATAGTGCTTGATCATTCATCTCATGAATAATAAGACATACATAGCATAATCATCCCATGAAATATAATGCATGTCAATGTTGTCCATAAATTAATATAACGACTTATATTATTTAATCATGCAAACTATATAATATAACTCTTTATATTATAAATGATGCATGTAAATGCTTAACCTAAGGTGGGATATCTAAAATAAAAGCATACATTATGCATGGCAATAATTACACAACAATTGCATAATTTAAATAGCAAAATTAGACCAATTTTGGCACCCTAAAATCAATTATAATTAATATAATCTAATTATATTAATTAAAATTAAATAAATTAAATATAAATAAATATAAAACGTTTGTATATTTATTATATATTATAAATCCGTTTTCTGCCAGTTGCTCCTTCGCGTGAAACGCCTGTGGCGTTGCAGCGCTGATACCAACGTTGCAACACTGCGATTTGTCCTCTTCTGCCCGTTGAAGCGCGCCTCAGCAGAAACATTGCAACACAGTGGACAGCGTTGCGACGCTGTCGTCTTCACAGTCGCACGCCTGCCGTAGTGGCATTGCAACGCTATAGAACAGCGTTGCAACACCATTCACAGAACAACCCCATGATCAATTTCTTGCTCGTTTTTGCTCGGATCATCTTAGCAACCATCTTACCTCGATCGACACGGACTTACTCAATTTACAATTAAAATTGCCCAAAACATCGGGCCCTTACATTGAACGATTCAATGAATAATTGTAAATCTAAGTGCCAAAATTGAAAACGTCTAAGTTGCAAACCGTTCATACATCACATGCAAAACAGTAAATCCCACCTCGTTCTTGAAAAATCCATAACGTAAATTTTGAACGCAATTGGGGTCTGATACCAATTGAAGGGAATCAAATCCCGCAACGGAAGCGATTGTGAATCGAGCGTTCTTAATTCAATTACATGGATTACATTCAAGAACTACTCTATCTAGATTAAGCATATACAAACAAGATGGAAACCAAGAATAATACCTTTGAAGAACTTTTCTTTGAGTGCTCCTTCTCCCACGATCACGATCTCAGCAACACGAACCCAAGCGATCACGGACACTACCACCGGGTCTTCTCCGTTGTTCTCTAGGTGAGGGAGGAATGTGGGTTCTCTTTAGGTGAGATGAGATGTTTGTGAGAGAGATTGTGTTTTGGAATCTTTCCAACAACACAACAAAATGACACACTAGGGTTTTCCAAGCCTTAGGTCAAAATTGCATCTTATGCAACTATATATAGGAAAATAAGGTAGAAATTACCATCATATCCCTCTTTCATTCTCTCTTTAGTATATAGTTAATATGTGAATCTAATTCATATTAAAACTATATATTATATCAATTATATCACATATAACTTATATGACATCTCATACATGAAATTGAACACTTCAATTTCATTCCTAACTTCATACCCTCAATATAACCATGTTGGGCCAACGGAGGGACCTAATGGACCTACAGTTCATGAGCTCCAATGATGAGAGATTAATTGATCAAACTCTTTGATCCAGTTAATCAATATTCATTAACTACAAGTCACTCCACTATAGACTTGTAGTTGCACTCTCCTCACTGTAGATTATATTGGGTCCACTAATATAATCATTACCCATGAGTCGACCCTTCAAAGGTTGTTCGTAATCACGGCTGGGTCAAATTACCATTTTACCCCTGTGATTACCTCTTTGATCCTTAAGCACCATTTATCCTCTAATCAACAACAAGTCTATGGTCCTACCATAGACTCATACACTCGTAGAGGGCGGGGCCCCGTTGTTCAAGACTTGGAGTCAGTTATTAAGGGAACAACCTATCTAATTCCTTAGTGTAGGAATGAGTGAATTCCATCTTGCACAGCTAAGTTCCCAGCTACCCACAATGTTCTGACCCTGAGAAGGTAGGCTTATTGAGTCGGCTACAGGCCACTCTCACTCATACTAGTCTAAAGACAAACGCCTATAAGCAGGAGTTCTTAACTTGCTCAGGATTCAGGTCGAGTCACTAATGACCATCTATAAATTATCAGTCTTACCCATTTAACGACGTTATACTGATTAGACTAATAATTTTCAATCCGGCCTTGTATGAACTTTTCATACAGGATGCCCCCACTCGCATGTCAACCACATGAATGAGTTGGATTACCTCATTTGTACTAATTAATAAGTGGGTCGCATCCATGGTGTTACCAGAATAATGTTTCCAACCTTATTCTTATACCATAGACCATTTGGGTTATTCTTTTGAACATAATCCAAAGAGTGTCTACTACACTATTGTTCAAGATACATTATAACCTTGGAGCTTAGTTTATTGGATTTATAAAGCAAGAATATAATTTTATCAAAATAAATAACTATTTATTTATTTGATCAAAATTACATAAGTTTAGGGCACAAATCCCAACAATGATGACTTGAAAAAACAAACTTAACACTATTTTAGTAGTGGATGATCTAAAGTTTGTGCCGACTGAGGAGTGTCCTCAGGTGCCAGGCTCGAATGCTACACAAAATGTTCTTGATGCATATGATCGATGGATCAAGGCCAATGATGAGGCCATGGTCTATATGTTGGCAAGTATGTCTGACATATTAGCCAAGAAGCACGAGGGCATGATGACCGTTAGGGAAATCATGGATTCAGTGCAAGGTATGTTTGGACAACAGTCTACAGAAGCCCAACATAATGCCCTCAAGTATATATTCAACTCAAGGATGCCAGAGGGTTCATCTATTAAGGATCATGTCCTGGATATGATGGTACATTTTAACATCACAGAGTCGAATGATGCTTCTATCGATGAATCGAGCCAGGTCAGCTTCATTCTAGAAACTCTTCCAGATAGTTTCTTACAGCTTAGAAGTAATTTTGTTATGATCAAGCTTACTTTTAATCTTACCTCCCTTCCGAATGAACTCCAGACCTTTCAATCTTTGATGAAAATCCAGGGATCGAAAGTGTTGGAATTTGTGCCCTAAACTTATGTAATTTTGATCAAATAAATAAAGAGTTATTTGTTTTGATAAAATTATATTCTTGCTTTATAATCCAATAAACTAAGATCTAAGGTTATAATGTATCTTGAACATCAGTGTAGTAGACACTATTTTGATTGTGTTCAAGAGTGTAACCCAAATGGTCTATGGTATAAGAATAAGATTGGAAACCTTATTCTAGTAACACCATGGATGCGACCCACTTTGTAATTAGTACAAATGAGATAATCCAACTCATTTATGTGGTTGACATGTGAGTGGGGGCATCCTGTATGAAGAGTTCATACAAGACCAGACTGCAAATTATTAGTCTGACCAGTATAACGACGTTAACATGATAAGACTGATAATTTATAGATGGTCATTTGACTCGACCTGAATCCTGAGCAAGTTAAGAACTCCTGCTTATAAGGATTTGTCCTTAAACTAGTATGGGTGAGAGTCGCATGTAGCTGACTCAATAAGCCTACCTTCTCAGGGACAGAACCTCGTAGGTAGCTGGGGACTTAACTATACAAGATGGAATTCACTCATTCCTACACTAAGGAATTACATAGGTTGTTCCCTTAAGAACTGACTCCAGGTCTTGAACAACGGGGTCCCGCCCTCAAAGAGGGTATGAGTCTATGGTATGACCTTAGACTTGTTGTTCATTAGAGGATCAGTGGTGCTTAAGGATCAAAGAGGTAATCACAGGGGTAAAATGGTAATTTGACCCAGCCATGATTACGAACAACCTTTCAAGGGTCGACTCATGGGTAATGATTATATCAGTGGACCCAATATAATCTACAGTGAGGAGAGTGCAACTATAAGTCTATAGTGGAGTGACTTGTAGTTAATGAATATTGATTAACTAGATCAAAGAGTTTGATAAGTTAATCTCACATCATTGGAGCTCATGAACTGTAGGTACATTAGCTCCCTCCGTTGGCTCAACATGGTAACATTGAGGGTATAAAGTTAGGAATGAAATTGAAGTGTTCGATTTCATATATGAGGTGTTATATTAGTGATATGTGATATAATTGAGATAATATATGGTTTTATTGTGAATTAGATATATATATAAGCTATATACTAATGAGATAATGAAGGAGGGATAGGATGAAAATTTCCATCCCATTTCCCTATAAATAGTTGCATGAGATGCAACTTTGAAATAGGCTTTTTAAGAAACTCTAGAGGATCACATAGTTGTGTTTTTGGAAGAGTTTCATACACAACCTCTCTCATAACCTCACACCTTATCCTAAGGGAACCCACATTCCTCCCTCACCTAGAGAACAACGGAGAAGATCCGGTGGCGGTGTCTTCATTCGTTCGGGTTCGAGTTGCTGAGATCGTGATCGTGGGAGAAGGAGTACTTGAAGAAAAAGTTCTTCAAAGGTAATTACTTTCTATCCATCTTGTAGAAGCATGCTTAATTTTAGATCTAGTTCTTGTTTATGAGATCCATGTAATAAAGTTAAGAACACGCGATTCACAAAAGCTTCCGCTGCGGGATTCGATTCCCTTCAATTTGTAACATAGCCCATTTGTGTTCTTAATTTTGTTCTGGAATTTATCAAGAACAAGGTGGGATTTACTGTTTTTCATGAGATGAGTAAACGGTTTGCAAATTAGATGTTTTCGTTTTTGGCACCATAGATTTACAATTTTCATTGAATCGTTCAATGTAAGGGCCCAGTGTTTTTAGACAATTTTAATTGTAAATCGAGTCTGTAAGTTTGTGTCGATCGAGGCAAAGTGGTTGTTGAAAAGAACGGAGCAAAAACGAGCACGAAAAAGGAAATGTTGTTGTTGTTCTATGAATGGTGTTGCAACGCTGTTCATTGGCGTTGCAACGTGATAGCACACAAAATGTGCTATCCTTAGGCTTAATTATTGTTAGTTTTGTAATGATTTCAGAGCTTTTACGTGTTTAAATCACTCAATTTCAGGATAAGAGCATAAATAGAACAATTGGAGACATTTTGGATCACTCGGGATCGAAACGAGGCTATTTGGAGCGTAGAATAACATCAATTGGAAGTGAAAGGACCAAACCAAGCTTGAAGACCCGAGGTGATGTCGTTGCAACGCCATGCAGACCGTTGCAACGCCGAACGTGCAACCTTGAAGCATGAACGAATACTGTCAATAGCGTTGCAACGCTGCCTTGCAGCGTCGCAACGCTATCTCGATAGGAAGTCGCACATGAGGAGCCGCATAAAGGGCGTTGCAACGTTGCTTTGCAGCGTCGCAACACCAGATCGATAAGGGGCGCGCGCGTTAGTAGAGCAGCGTTGCAACACTGTCCCTATCGTTGCAACGCTGTACAGTTGAGACCTATAAATATATCCTTACATTCTCTTTCAAAGGGAGCCGAATTTGATAGACTTTTGACCCTATTTTCGAAAGACACTTTGTAAGAAGAGAGAAAAGAGTGTTATTCGGAGCCAAAGCATCCGTGGAGGTTCGAGATCGAAGACGAGAGCTCGGAGACGAAGGACCGACATCGACACATAAGTTTAATTTTCTTTTCTTTCTTATTGTAATACGGTTTTAAGACGTTTTCAACATGTTTAGCTTGATTTTCATCTGATTTAGAGTAGCTAAATGTTTAATCCTTTGATTTGATTTACTTGTTAAGATTCAATTGCGATGTATTGAAGCATGTTTTATTCTTATTTTTGGAAATTCGTTCTTTAACTCTTATTGTTGTTGGTTTAGTTGGACTCGAGAGATAAAACTTGAATTAGAGCAAAGTTGTCAAAACCCTTAGGAATCATGCATGAGAATGACTAAGAAACTTAAGGGAAACATATAAAGAAGTTGCTTAATGTCATGCATGTCGTAGGTTCATATGGAGACTATGGAGTTTATTGCATGTGTGAGGCTCACTAAGAATCGAGAGGTTTTCTTGAGTATTTTGCTTCTTGTTAATAAATTCATCTCATTGGTTCATTGCATGTGTTAGTTCAGCCATTAACTTGTAAAATCACTTTCCTCAAATCTATCAATTCGTGTCTCCACGTGTAAATTTGTTGTTTGTCTTTACTTTCACCACCTATCCATGTTTTGTTTCTTTAGCTAAAATTGAAAATAAGTATCTTAGTAATTAATTAATCACAAAACCCATTCCCGAGGACAATACTTGGACTCTTAAATCACTATACTAAAACTTGACTCGTACACTGTGGTATTGCATTATCAAAATTATACGCAACAAGTTTTTGGCGTCGTTGCCGGGGAATGGTGATTATTTAGATTGATTAATATTAGGAGAAAATTTGAGGTTTTAGACTAAAGCTTGTTCGTGTGTCGTTCCTTATTTCTTTTTTGTGTGTTTTGTTTCCTTATTTGTTTTATTTTAGTTTTGTGTGTTGTTTTTGAGTCTTTGTCCCCTGTTTTGGCTGTGTGGATATTGTGTAAAAGTTTTGATCTGAATTACTCATTTTTCAATCATGACTTTGCATGATTTTGATTCTCCACCATTCTATCGTCCCTCTCAGGACCCTAAGTATGTGCATCATAATTTCTCTGAATACCATGTGTCTAATTTTTACCATTATGTACCTAAAATTGATGAAAATTCATGTGATGGTAGCTATTTAGGCACTTGGAACCATAATTTTTCGTACCTTCACTACAAGAAAAACTACTTTTCTTGACGCTTATAAAATGTCGAATATTGCTTTACTTGACGTTTTTCAAATCGTCAAGGAATCCGCTGTCAAGAATAATACAGAATACTTGACACTTATAAAGTGTTATATATAGTCTTTTTTGACGCTTATAACGTGTCATTTTGAACCTACAATCTTGACACTTTTTATTCGTCAAATGTAGTGTTATCTTGACTTTCAAAAAGTGTCAAGTTTATGTCAATACTTGACGTTTTCGCTGTGTCAAAAATAGGTTTATCTTGACATTGCAGAAATGTCAAATAAAAGTTACTTGACGCTTAAAATGTGTCAAATATAAGTTTATCTTGACAGTCCTAAAACGTCAAATAAAAGAAAAACTTTGACAATTGTAAAGTGTCAAATGTAATATTCTTTTTTGACATTTGAAAAGTGTCAATTTGAATGAAATCTGGACACATTATACATGTCTTGTTGGTTAGTGATTTTATTTTTCAATCAATTATTCCCTAAAATCTGGAATTTTCTGCATTGCATTCCAATAAATTATATTCAAGATGTATGAAATAAAAGTCCATCAATAATACCGACAAAAATTCAAATCCTCTTTCCCATATGAACAATTCTAAAATGACAAGAAAGTTCAACCTCCAACATTAGTACTTCCCATCATGGTTATACATTCACAATGTCAAACTATGCAGTTATCTCCACAATATATGTTCAAACACCTAATCATCTCCACCATAACTAGTCAATCTATGGGTCCTAACCTGAACAACATTTACACAAAAAACTATTTGGTAGTCATCCAAAAAATGTGACTATCAATCCTATCTCAAGCAAAACATCAATACAAAAAATGTGACTATCAATCCAAAGTAGTATCCACCCAAAAAATTTGATTACCACATTTACACAAAAAAAGAATATTTGTCACCTACCTAAAAAATTGACATCAACAATCCACAGTAGTATTCATCCAAAACTTTATCATATGTATCCACCCAAAAATTCAGCCCACTCCACTCGCCCTTCATCTAACTCCGGTTGCGAGTATGCTTTTCTTGTATCAATCTATAAACATTAAGAGTGAAATATAACAATAAATAATGTTTTGTCAAGTTTAGCAATTGGAATGCAAACTAAATAACATACCGAATCTGTGACTACGATACTTCTTTTTGTCATGATATCTCTCATATATCTCATGACATAATACCCACATTCAACACTTCCCACCTGTAAAGGGCACTGCAATACAAAAATAAAAAAATTTATGATACACGCACTAAACGTGGTGATGTATAATAGAATAAAATAAGTTTAAGTACTTACCTTCACTGTTTTCTATAATATCGATTTTCGAGTTTTTTTCAAGTTCTTCTGAGATCGAAAAATTGATACTGCCCTGAGTTCGCAAAAAAAAAACAACCAAAAAAGTTTTTTAAAGTTTACCCTCCTCCCCCAACAAAAACACACGGTACCAATAGGGGTTAGACTCATTAACACCGACCACTAGGGCACCACTTTTTTAAAGTTTACCCTCCTCCCCCAACAAAAACAGAAAACACAAACAAGGAACAAAGTAAGATTTCATAAAAGCCCTTCCTTGATGGGGGAAGACAAAATCTGCATTTGGAATTCTTCAATACTGTACCCATGTTTGTAAACAAAAAGCCATTAGCCAAAACGATGGTGATAAAATCTCAAAAGAAGCTATAATAAAAAACGTTTCTAGGAAGGAAGCAAAAGGATCAAACTTGCCATAAAAACAAGCTGGTTTAATCACCCCAATCCTGAATAAACCTGGAGTTATCAAAAGACACTAATAACGCAAAAATAAGAACATTAAGCCATTAGCCAATGTCTAAATTATGCTTCAAAAGTCACAATTTATATATGTTTATAATGTATGCTTCCAACTTAATCTATCAAACACTACTTTTAAATTTGTATTCATAAAAATCCATTCCAAATGTTCAACTAATTTCATAAACGCTCAAGAAAGCTAACAAATTCAACATTATGAAAGCTAACAAATCTAACATTATGAAACATCTATTAGTCTAGATGAAGGAACTCCAATCTTTTCCTAATTGTACCTTTAAGATTTGTAGCCTCTCTCTCTGCTTTTGGAGCCTGCAATAATATTAGATTCTAGTTTGTAAATACCAAAAAACATTATATGCAACTACAGAAGCAAAAGGTGTATGTTAATTTTGCAAAAATATGATCACCAAGCACATAGAAGACTAATTTCAAACATATGAAAAAAAATCTATGATGTGTTTTCCAATGGAAGAGTCTAGAGAAAGATATAAGATCATACCATGTAGTATTGAGACATTAAAGGTTGACAAACTTCTTAACTTAATAAAGATAATTCTAATTAATGTTATCACAACCTCAGTCTATGTACAAATGATTAAACCATATATATAAATATGAGAACAAAATTAGGAACTTTTCACTAATGCAAAATGAGTCAAAGGTTAATCAATAATCTTGTAGAATGTAGAGTTTTACTAGGATGTTGGATGATGGCTCAGGCAAGTGGCGAAAAGGGAGAACCAATTGGAGCAGCAAGCCCGAGGTATCGCATTATCCTCATTCGGCGAAATTTTCTTGTTGATTTTAGAGAAATAGGTGTCTCTTCCTAAAGAAGAAGAAGAAGAAAATTGTTTCATCATAATATAAACCTCTGATCTTTCTCAGTGTTTTCCATGGATTGGCAAAAATTTTGAGACATCAACTGAACTTTAGGCTTTCTTTCCCATTTTCCCCTTCCTCTGTCGAGGTGTAGGTCATTGTCTTCAATCCTGCTTGAGTTTGATGAAGACCATTTATCAACTTAAAGAAGACAAACTCAAAAACGGTAAGATAAAAATGAAAGGAGTAAATACAGGTTCAGGTTCACAGACCTAAAAGTGGGGAAAGTTATGGTAGTTTTGGGTTTTTGAATAATATCAAGTCTAAAGGCTAGAATACAATCTTTGAAACGTATAGTTAGCTCTAGCATAAAACAAATATTTCTTTGTATCTGATGTCAGGTAAGAAAAACCAAAGGAACAACATGATGTAACAAATTGAGTACATGGAAGCTGGGACACATTGATCTTTCAAACGTGTCTATCTTCAGCATGAAAAGTATAGTTACTACCCACCTCCCAAACAGTAATGTTTGTGTATTTCTTCAAATGATATAATTCCATAAACACAAGAAATTCCATGTTGCAAAATGGAAGATGTCGAACGTGTTTTTGAGCTTCATGATCAAGATTAATTTTCTTTCTATTCCACAAAACACGGTTTCTTTTGGCAGGAATAGTATCTTCAAGATAATTCAAAAACAAATGAACAAGTAGTTAATATTATCTTGATTCGTATATTGGATGATAGACATAGATGAATCTGGCAAATGTATCATTATATTTTCTATCATATGAACAAACATTAAGTCATACTGATATCATTCATTCACAAATTCCACTCTCTAGGGGCCACGGAATTCAACTAAAGCCAACTACACTATAAATACCCCACTGAGAGAGACCACCTCAAAGAGTGCAACATATCATGTACGAGATCATGGGGAAGCAGTCGACAGGGGTAAATGTTCAATAAATGATTAAAAAACAGTTTCTCAGTGCAAACAAATAGAATTGGGAACAGAACGTACTGATTTGATGATTTCTATAGTTTGAGTTCCAATCGCCCAAGATACACAACATGAAACACTATGTGTTCCCAGAATTATGGATGTAATTTTTTACTCAGAGAGTTTACCATGTGTGAATGAACAGAATTGGTTCACACATAATGGTGAGTATTAGAACTGAAAATAGGCACCATTACATGAATCACTCAAAAAAACTAAAATTTTTCTCTCCAAGAAGTAGATTAAATTAAAAGGTCATGCAATTAATGAGTAACAATCTCCCCAATATGGAAGCCAAACATTAAATTAAACAGAAAACAAGCAATACCCTAGAATCAAAGATAATAATGTGATGGCAATCAAAAGAACTAGTATGAAAACTCAAGAATAAACATCAATCATAGTGCTAGAGAGATCTTCAACGATACAATGGCACAGAATATCATGAACCCCAAAATCAAATCCAGTAGATAAATAAATTACAGAATTAATCAAAAAATCAGGTTAAGATACCTCGATGGGCAATCGAAGATGAATAGCAAAAGAGAGGGGAGAAATCAGTGTGGCGTTTAAAGGCGACAATGTTGTTTTCAAATATAGAAAGTGCTTGTTCGTGAAGTGGTGCAGTCGGCAGCTGGGAGCTGGGAGAGAGGTCGTGAGATCGATGGAGGGAAAGGAAAAATAGGTCGTGAGATCGATGAAGTGAAGGGCGTGGGGTGATCGATGTTGGGCGGTCGGCAGCTGCGAGTTGGGAGAGCGGTCGTCGGAGCGAAGGGCGAGGTTGCAGCGGCGGCGACTCGAAGGGTTTTTCTGCGTATTGTGGGTGAAGAATAATCACGAATAGTGTGTACTGAACGGTCGCGTGCGTGAAGGGTGTTTAAGGAGTTCTTTTTTTTTTTGCTACACTTGACGTTTTTTAAATGTCAAGAAACTGGAAGCGAGCAAAATCCGAAATTTTGGTCAATCTCCGTGTTTTTAAAATTTTTCTTGACGTTTTTCTTTTAAAACTTCATCTTACTTGACGTTTTTTCATAAAAACGTCAAGTATTCAAAACTTGCAAGTGTCAAGAAATCTATAATTTGTAGTAGTGCTTGACAAACCTAATGAAAAATCTTCTCTTGTGGACCAATTAATGGAATATACCTTAGAATTGAAAATAAAAAATTTGGTTCATAATGAATTATAAGGGTTGAATAGGTTAAAAGCTGGTAGGACTTTGGGAAATAATACAGGATAGAGCTCAGTATCTTAACAAGCTAGTAATTTCCCTTAAGGCCTTACAGGAACAATTTCTTATCCTTACCACTCAAGAGGTGCCACCTAGGAGGACTTGTTCATACGATAGTGAGGATAGTTTGGGGGAGATTGAAACACACCAGAGACAGGTTAATGGGTTAGACGATGGTGAGATAATCACTTCCACAGAAGAAATCCAGGTGATAGAGTTAGAGGCTGAGAAGTCTTCTTTCCTTTTACCCCTAGAAATTTCCTTTATTTTTTATAACCATTTGTCCTATACTCACGAGTTTTGCTTTGATTTTAGTTCTTTCATTTCATTAAACAAAAATATCAAAAATAATTATCTGTCTGGTGCCTAGGAGAAAAAGGATAGCCTTTTAGACTTAGAGGGTTATATCGATGCAAGCAAGAAGGACCCAAAGAAATATGAGCAGTTTTATGTGCCCTGATAAGTCACTTTCTAGCTAAAGACGTTAAAGAAAGCGATTCATGGGAGGCAACCCAAGTTGTATGTTTCATGACTTTATTTTTGCATTCTTCTTCTTTTTATGTTTTATTTTATTTCCTAGTTTTTTAGTTTTTTTGACTAATTTATTTCTTTTTGTACCTCCAGGTGTATGTCCAAGGGGAAAGCTGCAGACTTGCACCCTTTTGATCCTGAGATCGAGAGGACCTGTAGGAGACTTCTAAGGGAAGGAAAAGCAGAACCTCAGACTATTGCTGACCAGGAGTTAATCAAAGACCCTAAACCCATCAGGGAGTATTTCCAACCCGTGTTTGATTATGAGCAGGCTGGAATAGTCTATGCCCTATAAATGCTAACAATTTTGAACTTAAGATAGGGTTTATACAGATGGTTAGGGAAGGTGCTTTCAGAGGATTAGCCACAAAAGATCCTAACTCACACCAGCAAAATTTCTTGGAAATCTGTGGTACATTTAAAATGAATGGTATCTCTGCTGATAATATTTGTTTATGTCTCTTTCTTTTCTCTTTGCCAGGGTAGAGCCAAAGAATGGCTAGGGTCCCTCCCCTCAGGCAGTATCACTTCTTGGGAGGAGTTGGCCCAAGCCTTCATGACCAAATTCTTTCCACCTGTAAAGGCTGCAAAGTTAAGTACTGAGATAGGAACATTCAGGCAGCAGGAGAGAGAGCAACTATTTGAGGCCTGGCAAAGGTACAAGGACATGCTCAGGAGATGCCCACAGCATGGCTACCAAGATTGGCTCCAGGTACAATTTTTTTATAATGGACTGGAAGGTAAGACCCGGACCATTCTGGATGCCACTGCTGGAGGGGCTTTCATGGCAAAGACTGTGCCAGAAGCACGTGCCCTCCTCGAGGAAGTGTCAACTGCCAGCTACCAGTGGCCTATAGACAATGACAGATCTAAGTCAGTAGCTTGATTATATCAACTGCCAGCTACCAGTGGCCTATAGACAATGACAATGGCATCTGTCACTCATGCTCTGAATAATTTTGCAGGGTCATCACAAACAGGGATGTCCTCTCAATGCTCTCAGCCCAATGGAGAATCCACTATAGAGCAACTACACTACTTGAACAACAAAAGCAACAACTATGGAGGAAGCCAGACTCAGAATAACTTTCCAACACATTATAGTCCAGGTTTGAGGTATCATGAAAATTTCTCTTATGCTAACAACAAAAATGTGTTGAATCCTCCTGCATGCTTCTACATTGGAGAGGAAACCATCTCTAGAAGAGACATTGCACTCCTTCATAGCTGAATCCAGAAGTCGGTCCAACCAGTTGGAGAATGCAGTCACCAATCTATCTGGTATAGCGACTAGTCATGGAGCTGCAATAAAGAATATAGAGACTCAGATTTGTCAAATGAACACATCACTCCAGACACTGCAGGCAAGGAAAGAAACACCTTGAGCGAGTACAGTCTAGTTAAAGACATTAAACAAAACGCTTCTTGGGAGGCAACCCAAGCTTTAGATTTTTGTTGTTTTCTGTCTTTAGTTTGTTTTAGTTGTTTTCATTTCTTAGTTTATTTACTAGTTTGTTGTTTTGCTTTGTAGCTTGTGACGATGCCCTTCTTCATTGAAATCCATTCTCCCGTTCTGAGGAACTCAAACACACATGCTTTGGCTATCCAAGGAACTCAGAAAGATCTTCATCACCCAGGACAGTATTGTTCAATCTTACCCTTATATTTAATTTGTGCTTATTTTTCTACAAACATTGGGGACAATGCTTAGTTTAAGTTTGGGAGTGGGATGTTGTTTATTTGTTCTGACTGTCCTGACTATGTGCTAGAATTGCTACTGAACTTTTACATAAGTATGAGTATGATAGCCTAGGATGAGATATAATGAAAATCTTTATGATTCTACTGAAACCTAAAAGCATGACATGAATTCGAGTTAATTTAAAAAATTTCATGAGTTTTCCTGCACTATTATGCACATAGCCTGTGTTCCTGTAGTTTTGAAATGCTTAGAACAAAGTGATTAGTGTGAAAGCTAGTGTCCTTGCACAAAAAAAAAGAAGAAAATAGAAAAAGTGATAAAAAGTGATAAAAAGTGAGTAAGTACTGAGTAGATTTATTTAGTTCTTAAATGTTGGGAGGCTCAAAAGATTAATAATTATGACTAGTGTAGGGGGAAGTTGAATGGAGAGCCTAATAAAATTGATCCGGGCTTAGTAAAAATGAAGGGAACATAGGTTAATCACACACACACATAGGAACACTTGGGAAAAGTTTTAAACTACGGTGTATTGCGATAACTGTGGTGCAGTGGCAAATTCAAGGAAACCCCGAAGTCACAAGAGGGGAAAGCATATTGTCACACCCCCTCCCGAACTACCTGCTAACTCAACTCGAAAGGCGGCGTGAAGCCAACAGATATTGTTTACCTCTTAACAATACCTGTTGACCCTGATTCACCTGATAAACATACTATGTTCGCAAATGGAACACTTTAACACAACACAACGGAAACTGGACAACTATTAAACATACACAAGGAGAAACGCTTCTTACGTCTCTTTTGGAAACTAAAAAGTCAAGTGCAACAAAACAACACAAGACAACTCATTGTTCATAAAACCTCTAATGTACAAACAACTATAACAACATAGTCCTCTCAAAATAAACTATAACACATAGGGACTAGCTATACAACACCACCACGTACAAAGTATTAAACTTATGAAGCTTCAAAGAGACTATGGCGATAACTTTCGGTGCCGGGAGCTCGATCTCTACCAAAAGTTTGAAAACATTGAAAGAATGAGCTATGAAGCTCAGTGAGTGTGTTTAAGATCTATAACTTGTAAAACATGTCACCTGAAAACTATGAGCATATGCATTTGTATTCAAGCGTTGAATGTAAACGTAGAATCATAATAGACTTTTAGGAAACCAACAAGTATATCGTTAAAATCTCGTAAGGCATGTAAATGATATAAACTCTTTTTAAAACATGTCACAATCTACGTTTGTTCTACGATGATGTAGTGGGGCCCGCCAAAGACTCCCATCGTCTTTGTCATAGTGGGGCCCGCCCGGACTCACGACGCCAGCGTTGTTGTCACGAGTTCACTCGACGTCGTCGACAATGAAAATGACCTGTGTGCACACGGTACCATAAAGCCTCGCTCAATATCTCTAGAAGATCACATGAAAACATTTGAACATGCCTGGCTTATCTTTTCTTTCATAAAACTCAAGCTTACTTAGCTTGTTCATAAAACTGGAAATCTTTAAAAACATACTTGCTAAAACTTACTTGCTCGAAATCATAACATTTCCATAAACTTCAGGAATTCAATAAACATATGCTCGTGTATAAATTTCATCAAGACATTTAGGTTCAACATAAACACTTTAAAACATTTCTAGGAAAGCAAGAATACTCATAGACATGTGTTCAAAATAAAACACAAAGCATTGAAATATTTCATTCTAGCAAAACTTGCATTTCTTAAAGCATATTTCAAGCATTTCGTTCATTTTCGATGTTCGTTTTGTCACTCACAGTGTTAGAACTAGAATCTTAGCCCGTACACTCGACCTATCTCCTCTTGGCCTGTCAAACAAACCAAATCAACCATTAGAACCTCGAGCTCATGCTTTTTAACCTTAAAATTACAAGAAAACACACTTTCAAATTTTCCAGCATTTTCAGATTTTCTGCCCTGTTTTCAGACAGCCATAACTTCTTCATTACTTATCCAAAAATAATGTAATTTATACCAAACTCTTCCTTTTTGAACCCTCTAAAGGTCATATGAAGACTTGAAATTGAGATTCCTAAAAGATTTGTTCGAAAATACCTCAATAGCTTAAACCCTAAAATGACCCTGCTGCTGTTCTCGATTTAATTTCCTGCTGCAATCCGAAACTTAACCTGATGATTACAACATCTTCCAATCATTTTCTTCTCACGATTCCTTCCCGAAAGTTGTAGGAAATTCAATAAGCTTTCGAACCATACCTTTTAGAGCTTCTAACTCCAACTCTATAGATCAGGACAACCAAAACATCAGAGACTTCTCGGATTTGACAAAGAAATTCTCATCTTCATCTTTCCTCTTAACAAAACAGTAACTTAACATAAGAATTTGCTCGAGCTTCCTTCATAAACTTTGTTTAAAAATGAGTTAGCTTTCAAGAAAACTTTGTTTAAAAAATGAGTTAACTTCTTCATATGTTCGGGTTCGAGTTGCTGAGATCGTGATTGTTGGAGAAGGAGCACTTGAAGAAAGAGTTTTTCAAAGTTAATTACTTGTTGTCCATCTTGTAGAAGCATGTTTAATGTTAGATCTAGTTCTTGTTTATGAGATCCATGTAATAAAATTAAGAACACGCGATTCACAATCGCTTCCGCTGTAGGATTCGATTCCCTTCAGAAAGGTGAGGCAAATGTTGCCAGTAGGAGTTATCATAGAGGTTCGACCTATGGATCAAAAACAGTGGCTTCATCTTCTTCTAACCTGAAAGGGAAGAAGAAGATTATGAAGAAGGTTGGTAAAGGGAAACGAGCTGACAAAGTTGTCGCCCAAAAGCGCAAGGAGGTCAAACAAGTTGCAGACAAAGGAAAATGTTTCCACTGCAATGAAGACGAGCATTGGAAACGGAACTGTCCGAAGTACATTGCAGAAAAGAAGAATGAAGGTAAATATGATTTACTTTGCTTAGAAGCTTGTTTAGTGGATAATGATAAAACTACTTGGATACTTGATTCAAGCGCCACTAATCATGTTTGCTCTTATTTTCAGGGAATTGATTCTGATGATGTAAAGGAGGAGATAACACTCCGGGTTAGAAACGGAGAAGTCGTCTCAGCTGTAGCAATTGGCACAATGAAACTTAATTTTGGCAAGAAATATATGTTGTTAGACAATATATTAGTGATACCAGGGTTTACTAGAAACCTTATTCCAATTTCTTGCCTTATAGAACAATGTATTTTTGTTTCGTTTTCTTTGAATAAATTGTTTATTTTCAAAACAGGTGTGGAAATATGTTCAACTTTATTAGAAAATGGTATATCGGAAAGGAGAAATAGAACCTTGTTGGACATGGTTCGATCAATGATGAGTTATGCTCATCTCCCTAATTCCTTTTGGGGTTACGTAGTAGAGATTGCGGGATACATTTTGAACAATGTGCCATCAAATAGTGTTTCTGAAACATCTTTTGAACTCTGGAAAGGACGTAAAGGTAGTTTATGTCATTTCAGAATTTGGGGTTGTCCAGTACATGTGCTTATGACAAATCCAAAGAAGTTGGATTCAGGTTCAAAATTGTGCCTATTCGTAGGCTACCCAAAAGAAACAAGAGGTGGATTATTCTATGATCCTAAGGAAGATAAGGTACTTCTGTCGAAAAATGCCACTTTCTTAGAGGAGGACCACATCAGGGACCACAAACCAAGAAGTGAAGTTGTATTAAGTGAGTGAGACAGAACAATAGCAAAGGTTGCTAATAAAGCTAGTACGTCAACAAAAGTTGTTGATACTAGTTTGTCTAATCATGAGATTCCATCTCAAGAGTTGAGTATACCTTGTCGTAGTGGGAGGGTTATAACACAACCTGACCGTTACATGGGTTTATCTGAAACCCAAGTTGTTATACCAGATGACGACTGTGAGGATCCATAGACTTATAATCAAGCGATGGTTGACAAAGACAAAAAAAAATGGGACATAGCCATGGACCATGAAATGGACTCTATGCACTTCAATTCTGTTTGGGATCTTGTAGATAAACCTGATGGGGTAAAACCTATAGGTTGTAAGTGGATCTACAAGAGAAAGCGTGGTGTAGATGGAAACGTGCAAACCTTTAAAGCTAGACTAGTAGCAAAGGATTATAACCAGGTTGTAGGGGTTGACTATGAGGAAACCTTTTCGCCTGTTGCTATGGTAAAGTATATCCGTATTCTACTTGCCATTGCCCCATATTATGACTATGAGGTATGGCAAATGGATGTCAAGACAACATTCTTCAATGGCAATCGTGACGAGAACATCTACATGGACCAACCCAAAGGGTTCGTTATACAAGGACAGAAGCAAAAGTTTTGCAGGCTTAAAAGGTCAATCTATGGACTAAAACAAGCCTCTAGGTCCTGAAATATAAGATTTGATGAGGCAATTAAATGTTTTGGCTTTGATCAGAATGATGATGAACTTTGTGTCTACAAGAAAATCATCAATAGTTCTATCGCATTCCTAGTTCTATATGTGGATGATATCCTACTCATTGGGAATGATGTAGGATATCTTACTGACATTAAGAATTGGCTAGCTACGCAATTCCAAATGAAAGATTTGGATGATGCACAGTTTGTTCTTGGGATCCAGATTGTTTGGAACCACAAGAATAAAACACTAGCCTTGTTTCAAACATCTTACATAGACAAAGTGTTGTCAAGGTTTAAGATGCAAGACTCCAGAAAGGGTTTATTGCCTTTTGGACATGGGGTTCATTTGTCTAAGGAATAATGTCCTAAGACACCTCAAGGAGTTGAGCATATGAGACGAATTCCTTATGCATCAGTTGTTGGGAGCCTGATGTATGCCATGTTGTGTACTAGGCAAGACATCTGTTTTGCAGTTGGAATGGTCAGTAGGTATCAATCCAATCCAGGACCTGAACACTGGACAGTGATTAAAATAATCCTTAAGTATCTTCGGAGAACAAGGAACTACATGCTTGTATATGGGGCTAAGGATTTGATCCTTACAGGATACACAGATTCTGACTTTCAGACTGATAAAGATTCTCGGAAATCTACATCAGGGTTAGTATTTACTCTTAACGGAGAAGCTGTAGTATGGCGAAGCGTCAAGCAGGGATGCATCGCTGATTCCACCATGGATGTCGAATATGTAGCAGCATGTGAAGCAGCTAAAGAGGACGTTTGGTTAAGGAAATTCATGTTAGATTTGGAAGTTGTTCCAAATATGAGTTTGCCTATCACGTTGTATTGTGATAACCGTGGTGTCGTGGTAAATTCAAGTGAACCCGGAAATCACAAGAGGGGTAAGCATATTGAGCAGAAATATCATCTCATCCGGGAGATCGTGCATCGAAGAGACGGGATCGTCACAAAGATAACCTCAGAGCACAACATTGTTGATCCTTTTACAAAGGCTCTCATGGCTAAAGTATTTGAGAGTCACCTAGAAGGTCTAGGTTTACAAGTCTTCCCCAACTAGAGCAAGTGGGAGTATATTGTACAAAGGATCTCAATGCCCTAGTTTATTGTATTTACATTATTGTAATGTTTACTGCTCCAGAAGCTTTAGGTCAAGTGGGAGATTGTTGGGATTTGTGCCATAAACTTATGTAATTTTGATCAAATAAATAAAGAGTTATTTGTTTTGGTAAAATTATATTCTTGCTTTATAAATCCAATAAACTAAGCTCCAAGGTTATAATATATCTTGAACGTCAGTGTAGTAGACACTATTTGGATTGTGTTCAAAAGTATAACCTAAATGGTCTATGGTATAAGAATAAGGTTGGAAACCTTATTCTGGTAACACCATGGATGTGGCACACTTTGTAGTTAGTACAAATGGGGTAATCCAACTCATTCATGTGGATGACATGTGACTGGGGGCATCCTGTATGAAGAGTTCATACAAGACCGGACTGCAAATTATTAGTCTGACCAGTATAACGTCGTTAACAAGATATGATTGATAATTTATATAGATGGTCATTAGTGACTCGACCTGAACCCTGGGCAAGTTAAGAACTCCTGCTTATAGGGGTTTGTCCTTAGACTAGTATGGGTGAGAGTTGCCTGTAGTCGACTCAATAAGCCTACTTTCTCAGGGACAAAACCTCGTAGATAGCTGGGGACTTAATTGTGCAAGATGGAATTCACTTATTCCTACACTAAGGAATTAGATAGGTTGTTCCCTTAAGAACTGAGTCCAGGTCATGAACAATGGGGCCCCGTCGTCTAAACTGGCTTAAAAGGGTATGAGTTTATGGTAGGACCATAGACTTGTTGTTCATTAGAGGGTTAGTCGTGCTTAAGGAACAAAGAGGTAATCACAGGGGTAAAACGGTAATTTGACCCAGCCGTGATTACGAACAACCTGTGAAGGTTCGACTCATGGGTAATGATAATATCAATGGACACAATATAATCTACAGTGAGGAGAGTGCAGCTACAAGTCTATAGTGGAGTGACTTGTAGTTAATGAATATTGATTAACTGGATCAAAGAGTTTGATCAGTTTATCTCACATCATTGGGCTCATGAACTATAGGTCCGTTAGGTCACTCCGTTGGCTCAACATGGTAATATTTAGGGTATAAAGTTAGGAATGAGATTGAAGTGTTCAATTTCATATATGAGGTGTTGTATCATTTATATGTGATATAATTGATATAATATATAGTTTTAATCTGAATTAGATTCACATATTAACTATATGCTAATGAGAGATTGAAGGTGGGATAGGATGGTAATTTTAATCCTATTTCCCTATAAATAGTTGCATAAGATGCAATTTTGAGACTAAGCTTTGGTAACCCTAAAGTTCCACATTGTTGTGTTGTTGGAAAAGTTCCAAACACAACTTCTCTCAAAACCTCCACACCTCTCTTGGGGTTTGTTCACTAAAACTCATAGTTTATAATTATGTTCGAATTAATGTAATAAAGTGTTATTATTTCAATAAAGAGTTATTGTTCGTTATCTACGAGTTTGCCTTTGTTTAAACCCTAAATCCAATAAACTAAACATCCAAGGTTGTTAAATGAATATTTAACTGAATGTAGTGTACATATAAAGGATCTCGGTTCAAGATACAACCTAAAGGGTCTATAGTTAGGGGATAAGGTTTGGGTACCTTACCCTGGTAAAACTATGGATGTGGCCCACTTTGTATTTGATACAAACACTGTGATCCTAGCGTGTTCGTGTAGATGACATGTGAGTGGGGATATCCTATGTAATGATATTACATAAGACCAGACCACGAAATAGTAACCTCTAGCTGTAACTCCGTTGACTAGTTAGGTTTCTATTTCACTAGGATGACCTAGGCAACTTGATCTCAATCCTGAGCAGGTTACGAACTCCTGTTCGTGAAGGATTGTCCTTTGACTAGTATGGGTGAGAGTGGCCAGATTCGCGGACTCAATATGCCTACCTTCTTGGGGACAAGACCGAGTGAGCGGTTAGGAACTTAACTTAGTAAGATGAAATTCAGTCCTTCCCGCCTACTAGGGTACGTAGAGGAATATTTCTTTAAGTGGTGTCTCCGGGACTTGAACATTGGGCCCGACCCTCTCATTGGCCCGAGAGGGACTCTGTTTGTTGGTAGGACCACAAACAAAATGTTCATTAGAGGAGCACTGGTACTTAAGTCACAAGATGTAACCCACGGGTAAAACGATTATTTGACCTAGCTGGTGTTACGAACATTCGTGAAGGATTGACTTGTTGTTATTGGCCAATATCCGTGGACACAGAAATATATCTGCAGTGAGAAGATATATTTCTCAAAATAATACCTATCTATGGCATCTTAGACTTGGTCATATTTGTTCATATTTGTTCTGCTAAATTGAAAAATGGATTGTATGTACTTAAACCGAATCAAACTAAAGCAATTTTAAATCATGAGATGTTTGAAACTGCTAACACTCAAAGTAAAAGGCAAAGAATTTCTCAAAATAATACCTATCTATGGCATCTTAGACTTGGTCATATAAATCTCAACCGGATTAAGAGATTATCTAAAAATGGACTTCTAAATAAGTTAGAAGATGATTCTTTACCTCCTTGCGAATCTTGCTTGGAAGGTAAAATGACCAAGCGACCTTTTACTGGAAAATGTTACAGAGCCATAGAGCCCTTAGAACTTATACATTCGGATCTTTGTGATCTGATGAATGTTAAAACTCGAAGAGGATACGAATATTTCATCTCTTTCATTGATGATTATTCGAGGTATTGTTATCTATACCTAATGCATCACAAGTCTGAGGCTCTTGAAAATTTCAAAGAGTATAAGGCTGAAGTATAGAAATAAGGCTGAAAGGAAGATGCATCGTGGGTTGACGTATAGTGCGACTTGTCAGAGATATTGGGTCATATGGTATTTCCCCGTTTTCTCCCCCGATCGAGATATCCTCTCTTTCGCCCAAGACGGATTGATTTAATTATCAAAAATTTGGAGCGTGAAGTGCAATTAAATCTATTTTGGGGGGGGTATCCAGATTAATATTATCAATTAGAATAATTTATGGTTTTCTTGGTTGTACTAATAAAATTAAGTATCCAGGCTCTTAGAAAAAACTCAACATTAGGGAAAACCATTAAAACACTTCGATCTGATCAAGGTGGAGAGTACATGGATTTGAGATTCCAGGACTATATGATAGAACATGGAATTAAATCTCAACTCTCAGCACCTAATACACCACAGCAAAATGGTGTGTCAGAAAGGAGAAATAGAACCTTGTTCGACATGGTTTGTTCTATGATGAGCTATGCTCAATTGCCTGCCTCGTTTTGTGGATATGCAGTAGATACTGCAGTTCAAATCTTGAACACTATTCCATCAAAGAGTGTTTCAGAAACACTTTTTGAATTGTGGAAGGGGCGTAAACCTAGTTTACAACACTTCAGAATTTGGGGTTGTCCGGCACACGTGCTAGTGACAAATCTAAAGAAACTGGAACCTCGTTCAAGATTATGCCAATTTGTTGGCTATCCAAAAGAAACGAGAGGTGGTCTTTTCTACGACCCACAAGAAAACAAGGTGATTGTATCGACAAACGCCACGTTCTTGGAGGATGATCACATGAGGAACCATAAACCGCGTAGTAAATTAGTACTAAATGAAGCTACAAATGAACCAACGAAGTTGTTCATCAAGCTGGACCTTCATCAAGAGTTGATGGAGGAGCCAGCACCTCAAGTCAGTCTCGTCCTTCTCAGTCGTTGGGAATGCCTCGACGCAATGGGAGGGTTGTTTCCCAACCTGACCGCTACTTGGGTTTAGTTGAAACTCAAGTCGTCATACCTGATGACGGCGTAGAAGATCCATTGTCTTATAAATAGGCAATGAAGGACGTAGACAAGGACCAATGGATTAAAGCCATGGCCCTTGAAATGGAGTCAATGGACTTCAATTCAGTATGGGAACTTGTAGACCAACCTAAATGGGTTAGACCCATAGGGTGTAAATGGATCTATTAGAGAAAGAGAGATGCAACCGGAAAGGTACAGACCCTTAAGGCTAGACTTGTAGAAAACGGTTTTACCCAAAGGGAAGGAGTTGATTATGAAGAAACTTTTTCCCCGGTTGCTATGCTGAAGTCAATCAGGATACTCTTGTCCATAGCTGCTTTTTATGATTATGAAATTTGGCAAATGGACGTCAAGACTGCCTTTTTTAATGGTAATCTTGACGAGAGCATCTATATGTCTCAGCCCGAAGGGTTCATAACCCAAGGTCAGGAGCTAAAAGTTTGCAAGCTCAATCGATCCATTTATGGGTTGAAACAAGAATCCAGATCTTGGAATATAAGATTTGATACTGCGATCAAATCTTATGGCTTTGACCAAAACGTTGATGACCCTTGTGTTTACAAGAGGATCATCAACGAAAAAGTAGCTTTCTTAGTACTTTATGTGGATGATATCCTACTCATTGGGAATGATGTAGAATACCTAACTGACATAAAGAATTGGCTAGCGACCCAATTCCAAATGAAAGTTTTGGAGAGGTGCAATATGTTCTTGGGATTTGGATCTTCAGGAATCGCAAGAACAGAACACTAGCTCTGTCTCAATCGTCTTATATCGACAAAATGTTGTCTCGATATTCGATGCAGAATTCGAAAAGGGGCTTATTACCCTTCAGGCATGGAGTTCATCTGTCTAAGGAACAGTGTCCTAAGACACCTCAAGAAGTTGAGGATATCAGACGTATTCCCTATGCCTCTTGATTGAGGTAGCTTAATGTATGTTATCTTTGTGTGCACGAGGCGGGACATTTGTTATGCGATGGGAATAGTCGGTAGGTACCAGTCCAATCCAGGGTTAGACCACTGGACAACAGTTAAAAATATCCTCAAGTATCTTAGGAGAACGAGGGACTATACGCTTGTGTATGGGACTAAGGATTTGATCCTTACTGGATACACTAATTCTGATTTTCAGACCGATAAGGATTCTCGGAAATCCACATCGGGATCAGTTTTCACCCTTAACGGGGGAGCTAGAGTATGGCGAAGCATCAAGCAAGGATGCATCGCTGACTCCACGATGGAGGCTAAGTATGTCGCTGCTTGTGAAGCAGCTATGGAGGTTGTTTGGCTAAGGAAATTCCTTACTAATTTGAAACTTGTTCCAAATATGGAATTTCCCATCACCTTATACTGTGACAATAGTGGTGCGGTAGCTAATTCGAAGAAACCTCGCAGCCATAAGCGAGGCAAGCACATCGAGAGATAGTATCACCTGATACGAGAAATAGTGCAACGAGGAGATGTGACAGTCACGAAGATTGCTTCGGAGCACAACATTGCTGATCCATTTACAAAGACTCTCACGGCTAAAGTGTTCGAGGGTCATCTGGAGAGTCTGAGTCTACGAGACATGTACATAGGCTAATCTAGGGCAAGTGGGAGATATGTAATGGGGTATATGGATGCCCTAGTTTACTGTATTTGTATCTCTGTTACCACTATTTTAGATTACGATGTAGCCCACTAGAGTTTTAGTTCAAGTGCGAGTTTGTTGGGGTTTGTGCCCTAAAACTCATAGTTTGTAATTATGTTCTAATTAATGTAATAAAGTGTTATTTTTCAATAAAGAGTTATTGTTCATTATCTACGAGTTTGCCTTTGGTTAAACCCTAAAATCAATAAACTAAACATCCAAGGTTGTTAAATGAATCTTTAACTGAATGTAGTGTACATATAAAGGATCTCGGTTCGAGATACAACCTAAAGGGTCTATAGTTAGGGGATAAGGTTTGGGTACCATACCCTGGTAAAACTATGGATGTGGCCCACTTTGTATTTGATACAAACACTATGATCCTAACGTGTTCGTGTAGATGACATGTGAGTGGGGATATCCTATGTAATGAGATCACATAAGACCGGACCACGAAATAGTAACCTCTAGATGTAACTCCGTTGACTAGTTAGGTTTCTATTTCACTAGGATGACCTAGGCAACTTGATCTCAATCCTGAGCAGGTTACGAACTCTTGTTCGCGAGGGATTTTCCTTTGACTAGTATGGGTGAGAGTGACCAGATTCACCGACTCAATATGCCTACATTCTTAGGGACAAGACCGAGTGAGCAGCTAGGAACTTAAGTTAGAAAGATGTAATTCACTCATTCCCGCCTACTAGGGTAAGTAGAGGAATGTTCCCTTAAGTGGTGTCTCCAGGACTTGAACATAGGGCCCGACCCTCTCATTGGCCCGAGAGGGACTCTGTTTGTTGGAAGGACCACAAACAAATTGTTCATTACAGGAGCACTGGTACTTAAGACACAAGATGTAACCCAGGGGTAAAACGGTAATTTGACCCAGCTGGTGTTACGAACATTCGTGAAGGATTGACATGTTGTTATTGGTCAATATCCGTGGACACAGAAATATATCTGCAGTGAGAAGAGTGCAGTTGCGGGACTTTAGTGGAGTGTTCCCGCAGTTAACGAATGTTGATTAGGGGTTAATGAGATTAACTGAGTAATCTCGTATCGTTGGTGCTTCTTATATGTAGGTCCATTAGGTCCACCTTCTAGCTCGTAAAGGGTTCTTAGATCATTTTAATTTGAAATGTTCAAATTCATAAGGGAACAAACTTAATGTATATAGATACGATATAATATATAGTTTTGGAACTATATATTACAAATTTTATGTTGATATGATTCATATTAAATTATGTGAGAGAATTAAATATTTGAAAGAGTTCAAATATTAAATTCAAATGTGAATATGATTCATATTTGTAAACTATAGGTTAAATCTTAATGTGCATGAGATGTACATTAAACTATAGGATAAAGGGTAAAATGATTGAATGTGATTTAATCATTTAATTAATATTATATTTTGAATTAAATGAGATTTAATTTAATATGATTAATTAATTAATTAATTATAATATTAATTGGGAACGTGTCATGAAACCCAAGTCGTCACCCAAGTCGTTTAATTGTGTTAAACGAAATGCACAGTACATCAACAAGAGTTGTTGATGAGGCTAGTACATCAACAAGTGTTGTTGATCCTAGCTCGTCTAGTCAAGTCCGATCTCAATAGTTGAGAATGCATCAACGTAGTGGGAGGGTTGTGAGACAGCCTGAACGTTACATGGGTTTAGCTGAAATCCAAGTCGTCACCCCTGATGATGACTGCGAGGATCTATTGTCCTATGATCAGGCAATGGCAGACATTGACAAAGACGAATGGATTAAAGCTATGGACCAGGAAATGGAGTCGATGTACTTCAATTCTGTCTGGGAGCATATGGACCAACCGGATGGGGTCAAACCTATTTGTTGCAAGTGGATCTACAAGCGTAAACGTGGCGTAGATGGGAAGGTGCAGACCTTTAAAGGCAGACTAGGGGCAACGGGTTTTACCCATGTTGAAGGGGTTGACTATGAGGAAACCTTTTCTCCTTTTTCCATGGTAAAGTCTATTAGGATCCTTCTGGCCATTGTCGCATATTATGACTATGAGGTATGGCAGATGGATGTCAAGACAACCTTTCTAAATGGCAATCTTGATGAAACCATCTACATGGACCAACCCAAAGGGTTCATTGCCCAAGGCTAAGAGCAAAAGATTTGTCGGCTTCATAGGTCTATTTGATGAGGTTTGATGAGGCAATCAAATCTTATGGCTTTGATCAGAATGTTGATGAGCCTTGTGTCTACAAGAAAATCGTTAACAGTACTGTCGCATTTCTGATGTGGATGATATCCTGCTCATTAAGAATGAGGTAGGATTTCTTACTGACATTAAGAAGTGGCTGGCTTCGCAATTTCAAATGAAAGATTTGGGAGAGCCCCAGTATGTTCTAGGTATCCAGATAGTCCGGAACCGGAAGAACATAACACTAGCCATGGCTCAGGCATCATATATTGACAAGATGTTATCTAGATATAAGATGCAGAACTCCAAGAAGGGCTTGCTGCCTTCCAGGCATGGGGTTCACCTATCTAATGATCAATGTGCTAAGACACCTCAAGAGGTTGAGGATATGAGACGAATCCCCTATGCTTCAGCTATAGGGAGCCTCATGTATGCCATGTTGTGTACTAGGCTCGACATCTAATATGTAGTTGAGATTGTCAGTAGGTATATATCCAATCCAGGATTAGATCACTGGACAGTCGTAAAGGCAATCCTCAAGTATCTTAGGAGAACGAGGAACTACAGCCTTGTATAAGAGAGTGGGGATTTGATCCTTACGGGATACACAGACTCTGACTTTCAGACCGATAAGGATTCTAGGAAATCCACTTTGGGGTCAGCCTTCATTCTGAATGGAGGAGCTGTAGTGTGGCGAAGCATCAAGCAGGGATGCATCGTTCATTCCATGATGGAAGCTGAGTATGTTGCGACTTGTGAAGCTGCAAAGGAAGTTGTTTGGCTGAGGAAGTTCATGATAGATTTGGAAGTTGTTCCAAATATGTGTTGGGATATGTGCCCTAAGCTTGTGTAATTTTAGTCAAATGAATAAAAAGTTATTTGATTTGATAGAATTATCTTCTCGCTTTATAAATGCAATAAACTAAGCTCCAAGGTTATAATGAATCTTGAATA
The DNA here is from genome assembly GCA_036507285.1 of Trichosanthes cucumerina. Taxonomy (NCBI): domain Eukaryota; kingdom Viridiplantae; phylum Streptophyta; class Magnoliopsida; order Cucurbitales; family Cucurbitaceae; genus Trichosanthes; species Trichosanthes cucumerina. The sequence goes on from CM071841.1 coordinate 23,526,660, forward strand.
TCAGTGTAGTAGACACTATTTAGATTATGTTCAAAAGTATAACCTAAATGGTCTATGGTATAAGAATGAGGTTGGAAACCTTATTCTTGTAACACCATGGATGCGACCCACTTTGTAATTAGTACAAATGAGGTAATCCAACTCATTCATGTAGATGACATGCGAGTGGGGGCATTCTGAATGAAAAGTTCATACATGACCGGACTGTAAATTATTAGTCTAACCAGTATAACACCAATAACAGGATACGACTGATAATTTATAGATGGTCATTAATAACTCGACCTGAATCCTGAGCAAGTTAAGAACTCTTTCTTATAGGGGTTTTTCATTAGACTAGTATGGGTGAGAGTGGCCTGTAGCCGACTCCATAAGCCTACCTTCTCAGGGACAGAACCTCGTAGGTAGCTGGGGACTTAACTCTGCAAGACGAAATTCACTCATTCCTAGACAAATTAGATAGGCTGTTCCCTTAAGAACTGAGTCCAGGTCTTGAACAACGAGGCCCTGCCCTCTAAACTAGCTTAAGAGGGTTTGAGTTTATGGTAGGACCATAGACTTGTTGTTCATTAGAGGATCAGTGGTGCATAAGGAACAAAGAGGTAATCATAGGGGTAAAACGGTAATTTGACCCAACTGTGATTACGAACAACCTGTGAAGGGTCGAGTCATGGGTAATGATTATATCTATGGACAAAATATAATCTACAGTGAGGAGAGTGCAACTACAAGTCTATAGTGGAGTGACTTGTAGTTAATGAATATTGAATAACCAGATCAAAGAGTTTGATCAGTTAATCTCACATCATTGGAGCTCATGAACTGTAGGTCCATTAGGTCCCTCTGTTGGCTCAACATGGTAACATAGAGGGTATAAAATTAGGAATGAAATTGAAGTGTTCAATTTCATATATGAGGTGTTATATCAATTATATATGATATAATTGATATAATATATAGTTTTTATGTGAATAAGATTCACAAATTAACTATATACTAATGAGAGAATGAAGGAGAGATAGGATGATAATTTTCATACTATTTCCCTATAAATAGTTGCATAAGATGCAACTTTAAGAGAAGCTTTTTTATGCAACCCTAGAGTTTCTCATTTGTATTGTTGGAAAGAGATCCAAATACAAATCTCTCATGCCTCCACATCTCACCCTGAAGGAACCCACATTCCTCCCTCACCTAGAGAACAACATAGAAGATCTAGTGGCGGATCTTCACACGGTTCGAGTTCGTGTTGCTGAGATCGTGATCGTTTGAGAAGGAGCTCGTGGAGAAAGTGTTCTTCAAAGGTAAAATTCTTGTTGTCCTATCTTTAAAAATGCATGCTTAATCTTAGTTTATTGTTCTTGTATGAGATCTATGCAACAATATCATGAACACATGATTCACAATCGCTTCCGCTGCGGGATTCGATCCCTTCAATATGAACTTGCCAGTGACCTTGTTTTGTGACAACAGTGGTGCAGTAGTGTTGCGTAAAATTTTAATAATGCAGTACTGCAAGTGTACGGGTCAAGTTTTAGTATTGTGATTTAAGAGTCCAAGTATCGTCCTCGGGAATGGGTTTCTAGATTAATTAATTATCAAGATACTAATTCTCAATTTTAGCTAATGTAACAAAACATGGATACGTGGTGAAAGTAAAGACAAACAACAAACACGTAGAGACACGAATTGATAGATTTAGAGGAAATTGACTTCACAAGTTAATAACTTAATTAACACATGCAATGAACTAATGTGATGAATTATAAACAAGAAGTAGAATACTCAAGAAAATCTCTCGATTTTTAGTGAGCCTCGCACACACAATAAATTCTAAGTCTCCTTAAGAAATCTAAAGCATGCACGACATTAAGCAACTTGTTTATGTGTTTCTCTTAGACTTCTAGGTCATTCTCATGCCAGACTTCTAAGAGTTTTGACAACTTTGCTCTAATCTAAGTTTTATCTCTCGAGTCCACTTAAACCAACAATAACACAGAGTTAAAGAACGAATTGCCAAAAATAAAGAACGAAAAATACTTCAATACATAGCAAATGAGTCTTAACATGTAAATCAAATCCTAACTACAACATTTAGCTACTCTAAATCACAAGAAAACCAAACTAAAAGTATAGAAAACGTCTTAAAACGGAGTTATAATCTGAAAGAAAAGGAAATTAAACTTATGTGTCGATGTCGGTCCTTCGTCTATGAGCTCCCGCCTTCGATCTCGAACCTCCACGAACGCTTTGGCTCCCAAGAAGGCTCTCTTTTCTCTTCTTACAGAGGGTATTTCGAAAATAGGGTCAAAAGTCTATCAAATTTGGCTCCTTTTGCAAGAAAATGTAAGGATGTATTTATAGATGAAATCGGTGCAACGTTGCAACGCAGTACCCTAACCGCGTGGTATGTATGGAAACTGTCGATGGCATTGCAACGCTAAGGGCAGCGTTTCAACGCCGCTACCCTAACGCTCGCGCTTCTTATCGATATGGCGTTGCGACGCTGCAAGGCAGCGTTGCAACGCCTTCGCAGCGGTTCTTCATGCTTGTTCCCTTATCGATATAGCGTTGCAACGCCCTAAAGAAACTCAAGAAAATTTTTAAATTAACTCAAATTCATATCATGCTCTCAAGTTTCTGCAGAATCACAAAGATTTTCAATTATATCACATCCTAGGCTATCATGATCATACTTATGCAAAAGATCAATCAACAATTCAACATATACTCAGGACAGTCACATCATATCAATAACATCCCACCCCCAAACTTAAACTAAATATTGTACCCAATGTTTACAGAAATAAGCAAAAAACAGGTATAGGGGTAAGAGTGAACAATAATGTCCTGAGATATGGAGATCTTTCCGAGTCCCTTGGATAGCCAAAACAAACAAATTAGTAAGTAAACTAAGAACTGAAAAACACTAAAGCAAGCTAAAGACAAAAAACAAAAATAAGTAAAGCTTGGGTTGCCTCCCAAGAAGCACTTTCTTTAACGTCTTTAGCTAGACTGTACTCCCTCAAGGTGTTTCTTTTCTATACTGCAGCGCTCGGAGCGATGTGTTCATTTGACTGATCTGGGTCTCAATGTTCTTTATTGCAGCTCCATCACTAGTCACTATACCAGATAGACTTGTGCCTGCATTCTCCAGCTGGTTGGACCTACTTCTTGATTCAGCTATGAAAGAGTGCAATGTCTCTTCCATAAGTGGTTTCCTCTCAGATGTAGAAGCATACCCTATTGGAGGATTCAACACATTTTTATTGTTAGCATAAGAGAAATTTCCGTGATACCTCAAACCTGGATTATAATGTGTTGGAAGGGTATTCTGAGTCTGGTTTCCTCTATAAGTGTTGCTTCTATTATTCAGATAATGCATTTGCCCCAAAGTGGATTCTCCATTGGGCTAGGAGCATTGAGAGGGCATCACTGTTTGGGGTGATCCTGCAAAATTATTCAGAGCATGAGTGAGGGATGCCATATGAGATCTAAGGGAGGTTACCTCATCAAGTTGATACAATCCAGCTACTCGCTTAGATCTGTCATTTTTTGTAGGCCACTGGTAGCTGGCAGTTGTTCTGGCACAATATTCGCCATGAAAGCCCCTCCAGCAGTGGCATCTAGAATGGTCCTGGTCTTACCTTCCAGTCCATTATAGAACAGTTGTACCTGGAGCCAATATGGGTAGCCATGTTGTGGCACCTCCTGAGCATGTCCTTATACATTTTCCATGCCTCAAATAGTTGTTTTCCCTCATGATGCCTGAATGTTCCTATCTCAGTCCTTAACTTTGAAGCTTTCACAGGTGGAAAAAATTTGGTCATGAAGGCTTGGGCCAACTCCTCCCAAGAAGTGATACTGCCTGAGGGAAGGGACCCTAGTCATTCTTTAGTTCTACCCTACAAAGAGAAAGGAAAGAGACGTAAGTGAATATTATCAGCATGTTGGGATGTATCTCCTCGTCTTGTGTAGTTTTTAATATTCCAAGTTGTAAATAAATAAGAGTTATTTATTTAGCCTTGTGATATAAATAAGAGTTATTTATTTGAACTTTATGTCTCTCATATTTCATAAACTTAATCCAATAAACTAAGCTTCAGGGTCATTGTATTAATGAGAGAACTAGAACTTGAACGGTGTGTAGTGGACACACAGGGAGGATCACATTCGAGTTAATGACTCGAACGGTCTACAGTATATGGATAGGGTTCGAGACCAAATCCTGGATACGTGTGGATGTGGCCCGCTTTGTATTAAGATACAAACGAGGTGATCTGACTCGTTTATGTGGTTGACATGCGAGTGGGGGCACCCTGTGCAACGAGATTGTACAAGACCGAACCGTGAATTATTAGACTTACTTATGTAACACGGTTAACAGTATAGGGCTAATAATTTCGTAGATGACCATTAGTGGCTCGACCTTAATCCTAAGCGTGTTCTCGACTCACATGCATGGGGTCATCCTTTGACTAAATGCGGGTGAGGGTGGCCACTGATGCTCGCTCAATATGCCTATCATCTCAGGGACAAGACCACGTGGGGAGCTGGAAACTTGGCTACGCAAGAAAGAATTCACCCGTTCCCGACTTAGGGAAACTAGAGGGGTTGTTTCATTAAGTGTTGTCTCCAGGGCTTGAACAACGGGGCCCCACTCTCGCATTGGCCTGAGAGGGTTGTTGTTTATGGTTGGACCATGCAACGTAGTGGTTCATTAGAGGAGCAATGGGACTTAACAAGCAAGAGGTAGACACAGGGGTAAAATGGTAATTTGACCCAGCAGTGTCTACGAACAACCAGTGAGAAGGGAAGCGAGTCACGCAGCAGAAGCGATTGTGAATCGCGCATGCTCAATTAAGTTACAACGATTACATTCAAGAACTAAGACAGCTAGATTAAGCATAAAACATAATATGGACTCCAAGAAATATTACCTTTGAAGAACCTTTCTTCAAGTGCTCCTTCTCCCACTGCTACAATCTCAGCAACACGAACCCAAGCGATCACGGACACTACCACTGGATCTTCTCCGTTGTTCTCTAGGTGAGGGAGGAAAGTGAGTTCCCTTTAGGTGAGATGAGATGTTGTGAGAGAGAGAGATTGTGATTTGGAACCTTTCCAACAACACAACCAAATGGCACAAAATTTCTTAACCTAGTTGCATCTCATGTAACCATATATATAGGGAAATAGGATGGAAATGACCATCCTTCCCTTCCTTTATTCTCTCATTAGTATATGGTTTATATGTGAATCTAATTCACATTAAAACTATATATTATATCAATTATATCATATATAATTGATATAACACCTCATGTATGAAATTGAACACTTCAATTTCATTCCTAACTTCATACCCTCAATATTACCATGTTGAGCCAACGGAGGGACCTAATGGACCTACAGTTCATGAGCTCCAATGATATGAGATTAACTGATCAAACTCTTTGATCCATTTAATCAATATTCATTAACTAAAAGTCACTCCACTATAGACTTGTAGTTGCACTCTCCTTACTGTAGATAATATTGTGTCCACTGATATAATCATTATCCATGAGTCGATCCTTCACAGATTGTTCGTGATCACAGCTGGGTCAAATTACCGTTTTATTCCTTTGATTACCTCTTTGTTCTATAAGCACCACTGATCCTCTAATGAACAACAAGTCTAAGGTCCTACCATAGACTCATACCCTCATAGAGTGCGGGGCCCCGTTGTTCAAGACCTGGAGTTCGTTCTTAAGGGAACAACTTATCTAATTCCTTAATGTAGGAATGAGTGAATTTCATCTTGCACATTTAAGTTCCCAGCTACCTACGAGATTCTGTCCCTGAGAAGGTAGGCTTATTGAGTCGGCTACAGGCCACTCTCACCCATACTAGTCTAAGAACAAATCCCTATAAGCAGGAGTTCTTAACTCGCTCAAGATTCAGGTCGAGTCACTAATGACCATCTATAAATTACTAGTCTTATCCTGTTAACGGTGTTACACTGGTTAGACTAATAATTTGCAGTCTGGTCTCGTATGAACTCTTTATACAGGATGCCCACACTCGCATGTCAACTACATGAATGACTTGGATTACCTCATTTGTACTAATTACCAAGTGGGTCGCATCCATGGTGTTACTAGAATGAGGTTTCCAACCTTATTCTTATACCATAGACCATTTAGGTTATATTCTTGAACACAATCCAAATAGTGTCCACTACACTGATGTTCAAGATATATATATTATCAAGATATATGTTATAACCTTGGAGCTTAGTTTATTGGATTTATAAAGCAAGACTGTAATTTTATCAAAACAAATAACTTTATTTCTTTGATCAAAATTACACAAGTTTTAGGGCATACATCCCAACAATCTCCCACTTGTCCTAAAGCTTGTGGAGTACTATTACAATGATGTAAATTCAATAAACTAGGGCATTTAAACCCTTTGTACAAAATACAACCAGTTGCCCTAATTGGGGAAGACTTGTAAACCTAGATCTTCTAGGTGACTCTCAAATACTTTAGTCGTGAGAGCTTTTGTAAAAGGATCAGCAACGTTGTACTCTGAGGCTATCTTCGTGACAATCACGTCTCCTCTATGCACGATCTCCCTAATGAGATGATACTTCCGCGCAATGTGCTTTCCCCTCTTATGACTTCGGGGTTCCCTCGAATTTGCCACTGCACCACTGTTATCACAATACAGTATGATGGGCAAAGTCATATTTGGAACAACTTCCAAATTTAGCATGAATTTCCTTAACCAAACGGGCTCTTTAGCTGCTTCACACGCTGCTACATATTCGGCCTCCATGGTGGAATCTGCGATGCATCCTTGCTTGACGCTTCGCCATACTACAGCTCCTCCGTTAAGAGTAAATACTGACCCTGATTAGATTTTCGAGAATCTTTATTAGTCTGAAAGTCAGAATTCGTGTATCCTATAAGGATCAAATCCTTAGCCCCATACACAAGCATGTAGTTCCTTGTTCTCCGAAGATACTTAAGGATTGTTTTAACCGTTGTCCGGTGTTCAAGTCCTGGATTGGATTGATACCTACTGACCATTCCAACTGCAAAACAGATGTTAGGCCTAGTACACACCATGGCGTACATCAAGCTCCCAACAACTGATGCATAAGGAATCCGTCTCATATCCGCAACTCTTTGAGGTGTCTTAGGACACTGTTCCTTAGACAAATGGACTCCATGTCTAAAAGGCAACAAGCCATTTTTGGAGTCTTGCATCTAAAACCTTGACAACATTTTGTCTATGTAAGATGCTTGAGACAAGGCTAGTGTTTTATTCTTGCAGTTTCGGACAATCTGGATCCCAAGAACAAACTGTGCATCACCCAAATCATTCATTTGGAATTGCATAGCTAGCCAATCCTTAATATCAGTTAGATAACCTACATCATTCCGAATGAGTAGGATATCATCCACATAGAGAATTAGGAATGCGGCCGAACTATTGATGATTTTCTTGTAGACACCAGGTTCATCATCATTCTGGTCAAAACCATAAGATTTTATTGTCTCATCAAATCTTATATTCCAGGATCTAGAGGCTTGTTTCAGTCCATAAATTGACCTTTTAAGCCTGCAAACCTTTTGCTCTTGTCCTGGTTCAATGAACCCTTCACGTTGGTCCATGTAGATGTTTTCCTCAAGATTGCCATTCAAAAAGGTTGTCTTGACATCCATTTGCCATACCTCATAGTAATAATATGCGGCAATGGCAAGTAGGATATGGATAGACTTTACCGTAGCAACAGGTGAAAAGGTCTCCTCATAGTCAACCCCTTTCAACCTGGGTATAACCCTTTGCTACTTGTCTAGCTTTAAAGGTTTGCACCTTCCCATCTACACCACGCTTTCTCTTGTAGATCCATTTACAACCTATAGGTTTTACCCCATAAGGCTTATCTATAAGATCCCAAATAGAATTAAAGTACATAGACTCCATTTCTTGGTCCATGGCTATGATCCATTTGTCTTTGTCTTTGTCAACCATTGCTTGATTATAAGTCAATGGATCCTCGCAATTTTCATCTGGTATAACAACTTGGGCTTCAGATAAACCCATGTAACGGTCAGATTGTGTTATAACCCTCCCACTACGTCGAGGCATACAAAACTCTTGAGATAGACTCTCTTGACTAGACAAGCTAGTATCAACAACTCTTGTTGATGTACTAGTTTTATTCGCAACCTTTGCTATTGTTCCGTCTAACTCACTCAACACAATTTTACTTCTTGGCATGTGGTCCCTTATGTGGTCCTCCTCTAAGAAAATGGCATTTGTCGACACAAAAACCTTATCTTCCTTAGGATCATAGAATAAACCACCTCTTGTTTCTTTTGGGTAGCGTACGAATAGGCACAATTTTGAACGTGAATCCAACTTATTTGGATTTGTCACAAGCACATGTGCTGGACAACCCCAAATTCTGAAATAACATAAACTACCTTCACGTCCTTTCCAGAGTTCAAAAGGTGTTTCAGAAACACTTTTTGAGGGCACATTATTCAAAATGTATACTGCAGTCTCTACTGCGTAACCCCAAAATTAACTAGGGAGATGAGCATAACTCATCATTGATCGAACCATGTCCTACAAGGTTCTATTTCTCTTTTCCGATACACCGCTTTGTTGTGGTGTCTGGGGGAGTCGATAGTTGGGATGTAATTCCATGTTCTATCATATAGTTCTGGAATTTTAAATTCATGTACTCTCCACCTCGATCTGATTGAAGTGTTTTAATAGTTTTACCTAATTGATTTTCAACCTCAATCTTGAATTCCTTGAACTTTTCAAGTGCTTCAGACTTGTGGTGCATTAGGTAAATATGCCAAAATCTAGAATAATCATCTATAAAATAGATGAAATATTCATATCCTCCCCTGGTTTTAACATTCATCAGACCACAAAGGTCCGAATGTATAAGCTGAAAAGGTTCTTTGGCTCTATAACATTTTCCACTAAAAGGTATTTTAGTCATTTTGTCTTCTAGGCAGGATTCACATACAGGTAAAGTATTTTTTTTCTAACTCATTTAGAAGTCCATTTTTTATCAATCTCTCAATCCTATTGAGATTAATGTGACCCAATCTTAGATGCCAAAGATGAGCATTTTCTTTAGGAGAAATTTTACATTTCTTAGTTTGTGCGTTTGTAGTTTTAAATAATTCAGAGTTCAAAACCATTTTGACTGAATTAGGCCTTAAAACATACAACCCATTTTCTAATGAAGCTGAACATATTTCTATACCTTTCTTCAAAATAAACACTTTATTCATAGAGAAGGAAACAGAAATACATTGTTCTATAAGGCAAGAAATTGAAATAAGGTTTCTAGTAAACCCTGGTATCACTAATATATTGTCCAACAACATATATTTCTTGCCAAAATAAAGCTTCATCGTGCCTACTGCTACAGCTGAGACGACTTCTCCATTTCTAACTCGGAGTGTTATCTCACCTTTCTGTAGCTGCTACTAGGAATCAATTCCGTGAAAAGAAGAGCAAACATGATTAGTGGCGCCTGAATCAAGTATCCATGCAGTTTTATCATTATCCACTAAACAAGCTTCTAGGCAAAGTAAATCATATTAACCTTCCTTCTTCTTTTCTGCAATGTACTTCAGACAGTTCCGTTTCCAATGCTCGTCTTCGTTGCAGTGGAAACTCTTTCCTTTGTCAACAACTTCTTTGACTTTCTTGCCCTTCTGGGCGGCAGCTTTGTCAGCCTGTTTCCCTTTACAAACCTTTTTCATGTTCTTCTTCTTCCCTTTCAGGTTAGAATAAGATGAAGCCACTGTTTTTGTCCTAGAGGTCGAACCTCTGTAATAACTTCTACTGGCAACATTTGCCTCACCTTTCGATCCCAGAATTTTCATCAAAGATTGAAAGGTCTGGAGTTCATTCAGAAGGAAGGTAAGGTTAAAAGTAACCTTGTTCATAACAGCATTACTTCTAAACTGTAGGAAACTATCTGGAAGGGTTTCCAGAATGAAGCTGACCTGGCTCGACTCATAGATGGAAGCACCATTCGACTCCGCGATGTTAAAGTGCGCCATCATGTCCAGGACATGATCCCGAACTGATGTACCCTCTGGCATCCTTGAGTTAAATATGTACTTTAGGGCATTGTGTCGGGCCTGTGTGGACTGTTGTCCAAACATACCCTGCACATAATCCATGATTTCCTTGGAGGTTATCATGTCCTCATGCTTCTTGGCTAATATGTCAGACATACTTGATAGCATGTAGACTTTGGCCTTATCATTGGCCTTTGATCCATCGATCATATGCATCACGAACATTTCGTGACGCATTCGAGCCTGACACCTGAGGACACTCCTCAGTGAGCACAAACTTCGGATCATCCACTACCAATATAGTGTTGAGTTTGTTTTTCCAAGTCATCATATTCTCTCCTGGTTAACTTTTACTTTTAATAAGGAAATAATAGAGGTAGACATTTTTGCTGAAAAATTTACAAACGAACTTGTATGAGTTTCTTGCTATAACTCTAATTCAATCATGTTTTAGCTAATTATCAAATGATTCCTAGACCATTTATAATTTGCAATGATACTCCAAAAGTTTAGAATGTATGACACCGAAGGGCAATCAAAAACACTCCTCCTCTGGATCAAGACACTCTTGACCAAAACCTAATGCCAGAATAACTCTTATCCCTATAGGCTTTAGTTACCATTTTTCGGTCAGGATACATACACAACTTATGTACCCCGTGAGTGTAACTCTCTGTCTTTAGATCTCAGAGTCTCCATCTAATAAAATCCGCCGAAGGGAGGACTAGATTGAAAAATAGACTAAAGAAATCTTTATCCCTTTCGAATGTCTACTGTGTTCGATCCCCTATGATCAAGCCCTCTGAAGGGATTGTCTGGTCCAGGCCAAACTAGCAGGCTGACCATAGTGGTCTAACGGTGTAAACCGACAAAAGAGACCGTAGGTTTTGTTTTTCACTAAACCTGCTCCCACTCACTCTGAGTACCCTCTCCATTCACCTTGATATTGACTCATACAAACACCATCCGAAGCCAAGTATGAATCTCACGGTGTGAATTTTCCGAAGATAACGTAGGTGAAAAAATATGTATCATATACACTTTTCCTCCCACTGGATACTTTAAAGTTATAGGAATCTTACTTAGGCTAAAACTCGGCTAATGGTTTTACCTAACTCTATCAATATAACTCTTATATCGATAATCAATATAACTCTTATATTGATTTTATCCTAAGTTTGTTAATATAACTCTTTATATTAAACCTAGGGTTTCTAGTTTATTAACCCCTTAATAAACCCGCTGACGCTACTGTAATTTATAAACACTCTGATTAAATTTCATTCCCATGTCAGTTCCCATGTAGGGGTGATCCATTTCCGTCAGCTTAAATACCCCAGCCTAGACAGAACCTTCCTTAGACAGAGTTCCTCTTTTAATCATAGCTTATAAATTACTTGGTTCCTAATTCTAATCTAATTAGAACTAGATAACCTAAGGTCCATTATTTCCAAGTCTTAAACATTTTAAAACTAATAAGTAACCTTAGGTGACATGCATACTATGTTATAGTGCTTGATCATTCATCACATGAATAATAAGACATTCATAGCATAATCATCTCATGATATATAATGCATGTCAATGTTGTCCATAAATTAATATAACAACTTTATATTAATTAATCATGCAAACTAAATAATATAACTCTTTATATTATAAATGATGCATGAAAATGCTTAACCTAAGGTGTGATTTCTAAAATAAAAGCATACATTATGCATGGCAATAATTACACAACAATTGCATCATTTAAATAACAAAATTAGACCAATTTTCGCAACCTAAATTAAATTTTAATTAATATAATCTAATTATACTAATTAAAATTAAATATATTAAATATAAAATATTTTTATAATTAATATATAATTAAAAATCTGTTTCTGCCCGTTGCTTTTTTACGTGAAACGTCTATGGCGTTGCAACGCTGATACCAGCGTTGCAACGCTGCTGTTTGTCATTTTTTGCCGGTTGAAACGTGCCTCAGTAGCAGCATTACGCAACGCTGTTGTCTCCGACGCGCTCCTTCCGCAAGCGTAGCGTTGCAACGCCAATGAACAACGTTGCAACGCTGCACACATACAGCAAAGTGAAATCTCCATTTCTTGCTCGTTTTCGCTCCGATCTTCTCAGCAACCACCTTGCCTCGATCGACACGGACTTACAGACTCGATTTACAATTAAAATTTCTCAAAACACCGAGCCCTTACATTGAATGATTCAATGAAAATTGTAAATCTAAGTGCAAAAATTGAAAACGTCTAAAATTACAAATCGTTCATACAACTCATGCAAAACAGTAAATCCCACCTCGTTCTTGAAAAATCCAGAACGTAAATTAAGAACGCAATTGGGCTCTGATACCAATTGAAGGGAATCGAGTCTCGCAACAGAAGCGATTGTGAATCGCGCGTTCTCAATTTAGTTACAACGATTACATTCAAGAACTAAGACAACTAGATTAAGCATAAAACATAATATCGACAGCAAGAAATATTACCTTTGAAGAACCTTTCTTCAAGTGCTCTTTCTCCCACTACTACAATCTCAGCAACACGAACCCAAGCGATCACAGACACTACCACTGGATCTTCTCCGTTGTTCTTTAGGTGAGGGAGGAAAGTGGGTTCCCTTTAGGTGAGATGAGATGTTGTGAGAGAGAGAGATTGTATTTTGGAACCTTTCCAACAACACAACCAAATGGCACAAAATTTCTTAACCTAGTTGCATCTCATGCAACCATATATATAGGGAAATAGGATGGAAATGACCATCCTACCGTTCCTTTATTCTCTCATTAATATATGGTTTATATGTGAATATAATTCACATTAAAACTATATATTATATCAATTATATCATATATAATTGATATAACACCTCATGTATGAAATTGAACACTTCAATTTCATTCCTAACATTATACCCTCAATATTACCATGTTGAGCCAACGGAGGGACCTAATGGACCTACAGTTCATGAGCTCCAATGATATGAGATTAACTGATCAAACTCTTTGATCCAGTTAATCAATATTCATTAACTACAAGTCACTCCACTATAGACTTGTAGCTGCACTCTCCTCACTGTAGATAATATTGTGTCTACTGATATAGTCATTACCCATTAGTCGACCCTTTACAGGTTATTCGTGATCACAGCTGGGTCAAATTACCATTTTACCCCTGTGATTACCTCTTTGTTCCTTAAGCACCACTAATCCTCTACTGAACAACAAGTCTAAGGTCCTACCATAGACTCATACCCTCATAGAGGGTGGGGCCCCGTTGTTCATGACCTGGAGTCAGTTCTTAAGGGAACAACCTTTCTAATTCCTTAATGTAGGAATGTGTGAATTCCATCTTGCACAGTTAAGTTACTAGCTACCTATGAGATTTTGTCCCTGAGAAGGTAGGCTTATTGAGTCGGCTACAGGCCACTCTCACCCATACTAGTCTAAGGACAAACCCCTATAAGCAGGAGTTCTTAACTCGCTCAGGATTCAGATTGAGTCACTAACGACCATCTATAAATTACTAGTCTTATCCTGTTAATGGTGATACACTTGTTAGACTAATAATTTGAAGTCCGATCTTGTATGAACTCTTCATACAAGATGCCCCCACTCGCATGTCAACTACATGAATGAGTTGGATTACCTCATTTGTACTAATTACAAAGTGGGTCGCAGCCATGGTGTTACCAGAATGAGGTTTCCAACCTTATTCTTATACCATAGATCATTTAGGTTATATTCTTGAACACAATCGAAATAGTGTCCACTACACTGATGTTCAAGATATATATATTATCAAGATATATGTTATAACCTTGGAGCTTAGTTTATTGGATTTATAAAGCAAGACTGTAATTTTATCAAAACAAATAACTCTTTATTTCTTTGATCAAAATTACACAAGTTTTAGGGCATACATCCCAACACATTGAAGGGTAGACTCACGGGTATTGGTTATATCGATGGACACAACTTGTCCTACACTGATGAGAGTGTAGCTACGGGCTTTAGTTGAATGTTACCGTAGCTAATGAATGTTGAATAACTGGGTCAAAAAGTTTGACAGGTTAGTCTCGGATCATTGACGCTCGTCACGTGTAGGTCCATTAGGTCCTCGGTTGGCTCAAATTGGACAAATTGAGGGTTTACAGTTTGGTGTGAATTTGAAGTGTTCAAATTCATTATTTGGGTATTTATGTCATTTATATGAGATATATATGACATAATATATAGTTTAATGTGAATGAGATTCATAATAAACTATAGTATAGCCTAATTGTTTAATTAGTGCTAATTGGAGAAATTCAATTGAGAGAAATTAAATTGAATGTGATTCAATTTAAAAATCCACAATTATGCAAATGAGATTTGTATAATAAGGTATGAGATACCTTATATTATATGATATGCAAATATGATTTGTATATCATATAGTTATGGTTTAATGGTAATTTAATGGAGATATTAACTCCACATCTCACCATTATTTAAAGACTTGGTGAGAAGCCTTTGGTAAGGTTGGTTCTCATTTTTAGAAATTCAAATTCCAAGAGACCTTCATTCTCTCTCAACTCCCTCAAATCTTTCCTCACCCAAAATCCAAAGGGAGTCCCACATACTCTCCCTCAACCTCCCTAGAACAACCGAGAAGACGTTTTGGAAGTGTCTTACAACACTGTTCGAGGTTCGGTTCGAAGAGATCGTTGGTTCGAGAGAGATCGTGACCGGAGGAGGAAAACATTGAAGAAGTGTTCTTCAACAAGTAAGTATCGTTTATCCTTACTGTTTTTCCTCTTCTTTTGCATGTTTAGCCTAGAATTAAAGTAGTTTAGTTCAATTTTAAGATATAATTACACAACGGATCAACGACGTTTCACAACGTCTTCTGCTGCGGGAATTCCAAATCCCTTCACAGCAGAGATACCATTTTTAATTGTACCACAGATTTCTAGAAAAATTTGTAAATGTGAATTGGGATCTTCTGTGGCTAGTCCTCTAAAACCACCTTCCCTAACCATCTGGATAAGCTCTGTTTTAAGTTCAAAATTGTTAGCATTTAGGGGCATGGACTATTCCAGCCTGCTCAGAATTAAACACAGGTTGGAAATGCTCCCTGATGGGTTTAGAGTTATTAATTAACTCCTGATCAGCCATAGTCTGAGGTTCTGCTCTTCCTTCCCTTAGGAGTCTCCTACAGGTCCTCTCGATCTCAAGATCAAAAGGGAGCAAGTCTGCAGCTCTCCCCTTGGGCATACACCTTGAGGTACCAAAAAAGGAAAGAAATTAGACAAAAACATAAAAACTAGAAAATGAAATAAAACATAAAAAGAAGGAAAACACAAAAACAGAGAACATAAGACATAAAACTTGGGTTGCCTCCCAAGAAGCGCTTTCTTTAACATCTTTAGCTAGACGCTGTCTTCATCAAAGCACATAAAACTGCTCATGTTTTTTCGGGCCCTTCTTGCTCGAATCGAAATCAACGATCCTTGAATCGATGTTGCTCTCTTTGTTGTATTTCTTAGTATCGCAGTTGATGTTGCTTAACTCATTGTTGGGTTTAGATTAACGAGGACCTTTCATAACGAGTTAAGTATCAAATTGGTGTGTCAAAAATTAGAATTCATCAATTTATATTAAAAAAGGGATTATGGGTAAGTTACATGATATATCATTTCACAACCCCACAAATATTTGATACCTTCTGTTTCTAGGTTGGGATTTCTTTTGTAGTTTTGGTGAGGACAAATTTAGGTACGCCAAAATCGTGGGTTAGTTAATAACTTTTGTCAGCCACAATCGTGGGTTAGTTAATAATTTTTGTAGGCCTATGATTCTGGCACTACCTAAACTGCGGTACTTTCTTTTCATATTTTATATTTAACCTTGATCCTTGCCTGCAGAAGCAATTCCAAACTAGAAACAAGAGCAGAAGAAACCCTAAACTATAAACAAAAGGTATCAAATGTTCGTAGGTTGTGAAATGATATATCATATAACCTACCAAAAGCCTTTTCTTAATATAAATTGATCTAGCTAATAAAAACTATAATATTTTTTTAAATAGTTTGAAACATGTCATATTTTTTAATAAGTTGGTAAAGTTACAATATTAATAAAAACAACCCTAATTTTGAGTAGGAAATGCTTTTTGGCCTTCTTTTAAATATTGTACAATTATCATGTTTAGAGTACTTTTGATTGGAAAGTATTTCAAGAATCACTTTGACAGGGTATAAAAATCAAATATATCAAAGTGATTTGAGGTTAAACATTTGTTCAAGAAAGTGCTTTAATTATTATTATTATTTTTTTTTTGGAAAAGGTTATTACGTTTAAGTACTTATTGGAAGCACAATCAAATATACCTAAACTGTTTATTGAACACTTCAGTAAAAAGTACTCCTAAGTAAAGTATTTTTCCTAAACATATTCAGTGTTAAAAAGTACTTCCAAACCCAGACTTCACGAATTACCTATCCATCGCCCCCTTCAAAAGAAGTGCTTTCAACCTCCGAGAAAATGCTTTTAAATTATAGCCAAAACGTGACCTTTTTAGTAGCTTCTTACCATTCAAGAATCAGCAGTTAAGACCCCGTTTGATAACGTTCTTGTTTCCTGTTTCCTGTTTCTTGTTTCTTATTTCTTGTTTCTTGTTTCTCATTTTTTAAGAATAAAAAACAAGAATATGTTTGATAACTATTTATGTTTCTTGTTTCTTTGAAAATAAGAAATAGAAACATAAACTTATTTGATAACTATTTCTTGTTTCTTGTATATATAAATATACAATTAATTATAACAAATTTATATTATCAAATACCAACAAGTCTCGATATAAAATTAACTAATAATAAAAGTAAATAAATAAAATTATTTTATCCTTTAAATGTTGTTCAAATTTGAATTGTAATCTAAATATATCTTACTCGAGTTATTCGTTTTAAATGATGTCGACTCAGATCAAACTCAATTATATTGTTAAATGTAGTGGTTGTAAAATATTAAAACGAGGATAAACTGACAAGCATTTTACCAACAAGTTGGAGAGTCACCTTAGAAAACATAGGAACCTTTAAAAATATAAAGAAATGGAACAGAAAGAAACTATTTTATGTAGCTTCTAAAATTTAGTCACAATTTTAGAAACGTTTCTCAAATTTTGGGAACAAGAAACGGGATGGATTATCAAACAAATCATTTTTCTTAAAAATGAAAAGCAGAAACAAGAAAGCGAGGCAGGAACGTTATCAAACGGGCCGTAAGCAAATGATACTCTGTTTCATCATTGAACAAGTAAAAAAAATGTTAATAAGCAATGTGAGTAAAGGAAAGAAAGAAGGGGAAAAGAAAAAGACTATATAACAGTGAAGAGTCTAACTCTACATGATTCTTAAGAAAATGCCCAATTTAACCTGAAATGCTAAATCATGTTCATATGCAGAAAATTCTAAAAGGAAAAAAGATTGGGCTTCAAAAAAAAAAAAAAAAAAACCAAATACATTGGCAGTGGAATTACAATACATTCCTACACAGTTCCTTAAAGGTTATCAATAGGTTTAGTACCCTTTAAACTCTGTATTCGAGCGTTTTCGCGGTCAATCCTGAAATATTTATACAATGGTGTGTAGAACAAACAACAAACACCGAAAGGAACTGCCATCATTGTAAGCAGCCCCTTTGACAATGCAAGAGCGTTCGGTAACGAACCTCTAGCCACGTCGTCGTACCCGAACATTTGCTCTGAGAGAATACCAACCAGAGGAGCAGCAAATGAAGAAAACGAACCTTCAAATGCACGGTCGAATGCGTATATCATGGTTCGGTGTTTGGTTGGGACGACCTCTGCAAACATGGGGGCATTGGCAGCAGTGCCATTCCAGCTGATGGTTAAGCCCATCAAAAAGAGAGTAATGGCGAAGACGAGATGGCTATCGACTGACTGCGGAATGACTCGGAGGAGGAACAATGAGAATGGTATGCCCATACAAGCACTGAATTGAGCACACATGATTCGGCCAGAATGAGGATAGATCTTTGACAACCTATCTGCAATTAAACCGCCTAGGAGAGACCCCATTGCACACCCGACCGCGAAAAGACTAAGGAGAACCGCTGTGCCATTATGACTGAAACCTAAAAGAAGAGCATCGATAATTCAATGATTTACCACCATCGAAAGCATGATTAACTTTGAATGAAAGACAAAAGGCATGTGAAGAAAGTTGTTCTATTTGCTGTCATATACTCATATTTATACCAACATTCTGTGAGCCTAGTATAACTAACTTCTTGTTCTTGGCTATGAGATGATATTATAGAGTTCGTTGAAGGCGGGGCAAATCAAAGTGATACTCACCGATCAGTTCAAACCACATAGTGAAGAACACCATGGCTGTCCAAGGCAGTGATCCAACAATGCCCTGCAGGACAATGATTTGAAACGTATGCACTTTCATAACAGCTTTCATAGCGGTCCAAGATTCGAACCATATCGATGATGAAAAAGATGAGGTTCGATCTATCAAATTATCTCTGCAATCAGATACCAAGCAAGTTAGAAAACAGCATAAAACTTGTGGGGAAAGAAATATAACAAACAGCTAACAAACCTCAGCCGGTACCTATCTGAACTCTCCTGAAAGGTGCTAATTGTTTTTCTAGGATCAACTACAAACATGTAAACAAGGAAACCGATTATGGCACTCAATGTAGCCATCAGAATGAAGGCACAGCGCCATCCTTGTATACCGAAATACTGTTGACCAGCCATAACCGTTGCAAGGACACCACCTCCGATGCCGCCCAAGGAACCAATAAGGTTTACCAAGCCAAATCCCGTACCTCGAACACCATCCATATAGCTATCAGCGATGAAAGATTGGAGAGCTGGAATCACAATAGCCAAGCCAAAGCCATTCAGGGCTCTCCAAAATGCAACTTGCTTAAACTCGAGACTGATACCGACTGCAGCTGTCGAAAGGGCCCAACAAAAGGTCCCCATCGCGAGAACTTTAGGACGGTCATAGCTAAGAACAAGAATACCTGCCAAGGGTGAACATATTCCCTGTACAAAGTTCCTTATGAATGTAAGATATCCTAGATCAGAAGGGCCGGCATTGAAAGCTTCACTAACTTCCTTGTAAACCGACGGTAGGAGATTCTCATCGGCGCGTTCCATTATAGCCGCCATGTTGATAAGAATCAAAGAGATAGAAACCCCATATATTTTTTTGTTCCTGAGCATTTGTAGATGGTGTAAGGAATTGAAAAATAGTGTTTGTAGATGGTGTATAGTGTTGGAAATAGGAATCTCCAAATTCAGTAACCAAGTAAAGTGTTTCTATCACAGCACCAGCCAAACAATAAAAGGACTCAATCAAAAACAGTGTTACACATAAGCACAAATTAATAAAACAGAGAACATAATGAAACTAGAAAGGCTAGTGATTAAAACTAATTAAGATAGAATATGGCTATTTTCTTGTACTTCATTCATCTTTCTGCATAAATAAGAGTCTCATCCAACCAAACCTTAGAACAAAACTGAACAAGTGAAGATAGAACATCAATAAAAGAAGCTACATCTAAGCCACCACTTGAAATGAAGAGAATCCAAATAAAACAGTACAAAATAAATCCAAAGCATGAATAATCCAACTGCTCTTACACATCAAGACCATTAAGATAGCGCCTTCATATCCAGAACACATTCCAAACAAATAGGAAACAACAGGAACCACAAAGGAGACAAAAGAGGCAAGGAAAACGTTGTACTAACTTCATGTCTTCCAGAAATGTTAAAGGGTCCAATCGAAGAGCAGAGAAAACTGAGAATCTGAGAAATCACATGAAGACCCACAAATCCAATCGAATGGGCGGCGGATCTGGGGCACCCACTTTCAGCTTGAAGAAACCCCAAAAGCTTGAGACTCATTGGGAATTGACTCGAGGGAATTTTCAAATGGGTGTTCTGACATTTCCATTTTAATATTGGGGAAGGAAAATTTTCGTCCAATACAAGGTGGACAAGCAGATGATTTTTGGGTTTTTCAGATCTTAAAATTTTTTTGGCAATGGAATCGATGACCTGGGCTTTGAATCGGAGTGCTTGTGTTCGTTCTTCGTGTAAGTCGGGCGGAGATCCAGATGGCCGTTTGAACTTTGAAGGCCATGTTAAAAATTTTGGGGTCAACGAATCAAATTGTGAATACGGCTGATCTTGTAATCCACCTGACGTTCAGACGCTGGTGAAAATTCCAATCGGCTGACCAAACCTGAAAGATGATGATGATGCCATTTTGGACATGACTTTTAGTTTAAGCATTTTTAAAAAGTTGTTCTTTCTTAAAGTAATTTTAATCAAAATGGTTTGAATTAAAATGTTTGTGTGTTTTGTTATACTTGCTTAAAAAAGATTTTAATTACAAATTTGTTCGGATAAATCTGTTGGAAATTCTATAGATGTCAAATTACCGCAAAATCGATGAATTAGACCAAAACATTAGTAGTTTGAATCTCCTATTGATAAATTTAAAATAATAATAATAAATAAATAAATAAAATGATATGAAATTAATTCTTGATTAATCATTTTGCAGAACACTTTTCAAGTATTTCTTAAAAAATGTTTTAAAATCGTTGATCTTTAAAACTAATTTTTATTTGTTATCAAATATTACATTACACATTTTATAAAAGAAAACTTTTCTAAAATTACTTAGAAAGTTTTGTCAAAATCACACTCATGCAACAGTGCTAGTGAATTGGTGGCGACAACCATTTACTTATGTAAGCCTCTCAAATACAAATACTCACATCTAATATGAATAAAATTGAATTAACTTACAAAAGAATATTAATAGAATTACCTTATGGTCAAAAATCAAGAGATAAGAAAACTTGTTCTTTTTTTTAAAAAAAAACAACTTAGGATAACAAGGACCGAAAACAACAACACAAGCACCCACTAGAGAAGGAGGGTCAAAATGCCCTCTCAAAAATCATCTTTCCAAATCTAAGAGTACCCTCAAAAGGATTCCAAAGCAACCAAGGCGTAGGTTAATTTGTTCTCCTCTCTAGAGATATTACAAAAAAAAATAATAGAGTGCACATCTTTTACAAGGAGGAGGATGTTCTCAATACAAAAAGAAACTTGAGACGAGTCTATTAATAAATTAATAACTTCATTGACTCCACCAACAGTCGGAAGGGTCTCCTTGCATCAAGCTAGAACCTCCTTGAGGCCTGCGAAAATAGCTAGCTCTTCAAGAAACTTGACAGACCAAGGCTGAGAAAGGAACCTACAGGCTCCCAGTCTCGGTCTCCCCTCCTTATCACTTAGGATCCACCACACGCCTCCTTTGAAATGTTTGTTGAACCACGTGGCATCAGCCTTCAGTGTCCAAGCCTCGCTCACCTTTTTCTTGATGTGCTTTGAGGTAGATAATAGAGAGTGGTTTGTCTGGGAGAGCTTATCACTAACCGACCCTCGCATAAAAAGCCTCGCGCAACTTCAACGCAATTTCAACCTCCTGAATCAAATTTGTGGTTGAAAGCTTTACTCCATTAAAGGTGGTGTTGTTGCACTAGCGCTATAAGCACTCCATGATCTTCATAACCCTCCCGCGTTCGTCTTTAGGCCAATACTTTCTAATGATGTCCCAATATTCACATGGATTCCAATTCTCCCTGGCAATAAAAAGGAAACTTGCATTAGTTGGTGAAACGTAATTCCAAACTTTCCTTACAATCTTGCATTCTCATATCAAGTGTGATGTGGTTTCGATGTGGGCCCTGCAAAAAGAACATATGGGATTAGTATGAATTCCTTTCTTAATAAGATTTAAGGCTGTAGGGATTAAATCATTTATGATTCACCAACAGATAATTTACAGTTAGGCCTTGCATCTACCTTCGAAAGATCACTCCACACACTGTGAACCCCTTTCGCATCAGATGACGAGGCCAAAGAATAAGGGATAGAGAGAAACCTAAGTGATAGACATTTCTTACCGTCAACTTTCCTTTATTGTCGTAGTCCCAAATGATTTCATGATCTCTCCTCGGACTCCCCCAAGAGGATATTGAGAACATCAGCCACTTCATGAAGGAGGGTCGCTTCGCCCCAATCTCCATCATGAATTAGCAGGATTCCCACTGTTTCCTTTTGTATGGTTCGTTGACTCTACATGACCTTAATGTTTTCTTTGTTGGGAATCTAGGGATCATCACCAATGTACACATTGTTGGAGTGTATGCCCTAATCTCGTGTCGTTTGTAACAGTTCATGAAGTAATGAATAAAGGTTATTTGTTATTCAAATTTTGTATCTCGCATTTTATAAATATAATCCAATAAACTAAGTTCCAGGGTCATATCTATGAGAACTTGAACGGTGTGTAGTGATGAATTTATCCCCAATGGTTTACAGTATATGGATAGGGTTGGAAACCTCATCCTAGCAACACTGTGAATGCGACCCACTTTGTATTAGATACAAACGAGGCGATCCAGCTCGTTCATGTGGTTGACATGCGAGTGGGGACATCCTGTGCAATGAGATTGTACAAGATCGAACCGTGAATTAATAGACATACTAATGTAACATCATTAACAATATAGGACTAATAAATTCATAGATTAACATTAGTGACTCGTCCTTAATCCTGAGCGTGTTGCGGTCTCCTGTCTGCGGGGGTCTGCCCTTTGACTAGTATGGGTGAGGGTGGCTTGTGTTGCTCGTCCAATATGCCTACTTTCTCAGGGGCACAACCACGTGGGGAGCTAGGAACTTGACTACACAAGATGGAATTCACTCGTTCTCGAGCTAGGGAAACTAGAGGAGTTATTCTCTTAAGGGTTGTCTCTTGGGCTTGAACAACGGGGCCCCACCTTCTCACTGGCCCGAGAGGGATGTTGTTTATGGTAGGACTATGCAACAAAATTGTTCATTAGAGGAGCAGTAGGACTTAAGGAGCAAGAGGTAGACACAGGAGTAAAACGATAATTTGACCCAACTGTGACTACGAACAACCTGTGAAGGGTCGACTCACGTGTATTGGTTATATCGATGGACGCAACTTGTCCTACAGTGAGGAGAGTGCAGCTACGGGGCTATAGTGGAGTGCCTCCGTAGTTAATGAATATTGATTAACTAGATCAAAGAGCTTGATCAGTTAATATCGGATCATTAAAGCTCGTGATCTGTAGGTCCATTTGGTCCCTCGGTTGGCTCAATTTGGACTTAATGAAGGTATACAGTTTGGATTGAATTTGAAGTGCTCAAATTCATGAAAATGGTATTTATGTCATTTATATGAGATATGATTGACATAATATATAGTTTAATGTGAATGAGATTCATAATAAACTATAGTATTGCTTAATTATTTAACTAAGGCTTAATTAGAGAAATTAATTTGAGAGAAGTTAAATTGAATTTGATTCAATTTTAATTCCACAATTATGCAAATGAGATTTGTATAATAAGGTATGTGATACCTTATATTATATGATATGCAAATATGATTTGCATATTATATAGTTGTGGTAAAGTGGTAAATTGGTGCAAATTTTACCTCCACCACATACCACTATATAATGGTGGAATGTGAGACATTCCATAATAATTCCATTCATTTTTTGGATTTCCAACTTTGAGAACACTCTCATTCTCTCTAGAATTCTCTCTACACTTCTCCATTCTCTAAACCAAAAGGAGTCTCACCTACTCTCCCTCATCCACCAGAGAACAACCGAGAAGATCAAGTGGAGGTGTCACTTAGATCGTGTTCCGGTTCATGCTACGTACGAGAGATCGTTGAGATTGTTGAGATCCTGATCGGGAGAAGGAATCGTGAAGAAGAGTTCTCCAATAGGTAGGTACCCATTGTTGTATTTTTTCCATCTTCAAAGCATGCTTAGCCTAAATTTGTATGTGATACGTTTCAATTTTAAGAAAAACAGTAACACAATGAAAACAACGTGATTCACGTCACTTCCGTTGCGGGATTCAATCCCTTCACACATGACAATCATTCTCGATCTTCCATCTGTAGCCTTTCATGAAGAGATCCCGCCCCCACAATATGCTTCTCCAACTCAGTGATGGATTTATCCCTAAGCTAGCCTTGAGGAACTCACCATCTCTAAAGTATCATCCTTTTAGAACTCGTGCTAAAAGACTGTTACTTCTCTTCACCAGGTCCAAACTATGTTTGGTAAGCATTGTCTGGTTAAAGATTTTGAAGTTTCTAAAGCCTAGGTCACCATCCTTTTACTATGCCAAAGGTGATTCCAATTCCTCCAATGAGTTTTTTTGTTACCATCGAGAGCCCCACTAGAACTGGTTGCACATCTTGTTGAGGTCCTTGCAATGAAGGGAATGAAAATCTCACGCAGCGGAAGGGCGATTGAATCACCGTGGTATCGTTGCGAAAAATGCATTCTTAAAATTAAAACTATCTCATAGCCCCTAGGTTAAACATGCAATTTAGGAAGAAAAACAGTAAGAAATACTTACTTGTTGAAGAACCTTTCTTCTCGTTTTCCTCCTCCGGTCACGAACCCTTCGTGTTCACGTTCTCAACGAACTTGATCTCCTCGAATGAACCAACGAACCAGACACCTCCGTTAGATTTCTTGGTTGTTCTTCCTTAGGTAGAAGAAGAGTAGGTGTGACTCCTTTTTGGTGAGGGGAGGAGAGTTGAGAGAGGAGAGTTGAGAGAGAAGTGATTACTGTTTTTGGTGAGAATCCAAAAAAATGAACAACAAGCATATGAAACCCTTCTTGCAAAGGGTTTATATAATGGTGATAGGTGGAGTTGACATCTCCACCTATTTACCATTTAACCACAACCATAGGTTATGCAAATCATATTTTCATAACCACATACAATAAGATATCTCATATCTCATTTTACAAATCACATTTGTATAATTGTGGATTTTTAAATTGAATCACATTCAATTTAATTTCTCTCAATCCAATTTCTCCAAATTAGCCCTAATTAGAGAATTAGGCTAACCTAAAGTAAATTATGAATCTCATTCACATTAAACTATATAATATGTCAATCATATCTCATATAAATGACATAATTACCCTTTAGTGAATTTGCACACTTCAAATCCACACCAAAGCTGTAAACCCTCTATTTATCTAGTTTGAGCCAACCGAGGGACCTAATGGACCTACACGTGACGAGCTCCAATGATCCGAGACTAACCTGTCAAACTCTTTGACCCAGTTAATTAACATTCATTAGCTACGATAACACTCCACTAAAGCCCGTAGCTGCACTCCCATCACTGTAGGACAAGTTGTGTCCATTGATATAATCAATGCCCATGAGTCGACCCTTCACAGGTTGTTCGTAGACACTGCTGGGTCCAATTATCATTTTACCCCTATGTCTACATCTTGCTCCTTAAGTCCCCACTGCTCCTCTAATGAACAACAACGTTGTAATGGTCCAACCATACACAACACTCCTCTTGGGCCAGTGAGAGGGTGGGCGCCCGTTGTCCAAGCCCTGAAGATAACACTTAAGGGAACAACCCCTCTAGTTTCTCTAAAGTTGGGAACGAGTGAATTCCATCTCGCGTAGTTAAGTTCTCAGCTCTCCACGTGGTCCTGCCCCTTAGAAGATAGGCATATTGGCGAGTAACTGTGACCAGCCTCACCCGTACTAGTCAAAGGACAGACCCCTGCAGCCAGGAGTCCGTAACACGCTCAGGATTAAGGTCGAGTCACTAATGGTCATCTACGAAGTTATTAGTCCTATACTGTCAACGGTGTTACATCAGTAGGTCTAATAATTCACAGTCCGGTCTTGTACAATCTCATTGCACATGATGCCCCCACTCGCATGTCAACCACATGAACGAGTCAGATCACCTCGTTTGTATCTATTACAAAGCGGGTCGCATCCACAGTGTATACAGGATTAGGACTCCAACCCCATCCATATACTGTAGACCGTTTGGGTCATTAACCCAAACATGATCCTCCCTGTGTTTCCACTACACACCGTTCAAGTTCTAGTTCTCTCATAAATTCATTGACCCTGGAGCTTAGTTTATTAGACAAAGTTTGTAAAATTGCAAGACACAAAGTGATGAAAGAAATAACTCTTATTTATTTCAAATGGTAATATTACAAACAAGACGAGATTAGGACATACAACCAAACAAAGATTGTCTGGAAGTTGGAAACAACTCATAGTGTACCTCGAGATAGCTTGAACCACTGCTTTGAGGACAACTTCCTTGGCTCCTGCAAAGAAAAAATTTGCTTTCCACCCTTCAACCGTATTCCACACTTTGTGTTTCGCCTCTTGGAAGATCTTGGATTTATTTCGTTCATTCTGGGATGGAAGGCCCAGGTATAAGCCAAAATTGTGGTGATGTTGAACCTCCAAAATCTGTTGAATTGCATGGATTTTGTTCTGGGGCACATTAACACTTGTCATGAACATGGACTTTCCCTATTTATGGATTGGTCGGACGTTGCCTCGCAATCTTTAAGCACTTCTGTTATAACCTAGCATTCCTGCACAAAGTCCTTAAAAAAGAAAACATTATCATCAGCGAAAAACATGTGAGAAATAGAAGGGCAATATTTAGTTAACCGAATACCGGAAAGGTTAGAGTTATTAACTTCCCTGTTGAAACATGTCGATAAGCCCTCCACGGACAAGATGAAAAGATAGGGAGAAAGATGATCACTATATCTCAAGCCTCTCGAGGGTCGAAACCAACCCTTGAGACTACCCTCAATGAGGACCACAAAGTTGACCAACGTATGATAACACACAAAATGTGTTATCCTTAGGATTAATTATTGCTAGTTTTTTAATAATTTTAGAGCTTTTACGTCTCTAAATTACTCAATTTCAGATTAAGAGCACAAACAAGACAATTGAAGACATTTTGATCACTGGGGATCGAAACGAGGCTAGTTGAAGCTAAAAATAACATCATTTAGAAGTAGAAGGATCAATCCAAGCTTGAAGACCGGAGGTGATGGCATTGCAACGCCATGCAGTGAAGGGAATCGAAGTCTCCGCAGCGAAAGCGATTGCGAATCGCGCGCTCTTGATTTAGTTACAACGATAAATTCAAGAACATACAAAACTAGATTAAGCATAAAAGTGAAATAAACATCAAGAATTTATCTTTGAAGAACCTTTCTTCAAGTGCTCCTCTCTCCACGGTCACGATCTCAGCAACAAGAACTCCAACGTGCGAAGACACGACCACCGGATCTTCTCCGTTATTCTCTAGGTGAGGGAGGAAGGTGGGTTCCCTTTAGGAGATGTGAGGTATTTTGAGAGAGAGTTGTTTTTGTTGTCTTGTAACTCTTCCAACAACAACAACAGAGATTTTTTTTTAAAACCTTAACCTAGTTGCATCTCATGCAACCATATATATAGGGAAATAGGATGGAAATGACCATCCTACCCCTCATTTAATCTCTCTTTAGTATATAGTTTATATATGAATCTAATTCACATTAAAACTATATATTATATCAATTATATCATATATAATTGATATAACTCCTCATGTTGAAATTGAACACTTCAATTTCACTCCTAACTTTATACCCTCAATATTACCATATTGAGCCAACGGAGGGATCTAATGGACCTACAAATCATGAGCTCCAATGATGTGAGATTAACTGATCAAACTCTTTGATCCAGTTAATCAATATTCATTAACTACAAGTCACTCCACTATAGACTTGTAGTTGCACTCTCCTCACTGTAGATAATATTGTGTCCACTGATATAGTCATTATCCATGAGTCGACCCTTCACAAGTTGTTCGTGATCATAGCATGGTCAAATTACCATTTTATCCCTGTGATTACCTCTTTGCTCCTTAAGCACCACTAATCCTCTAATGAACAACAAGTCTAAGATCCTACCTTAGACTCATACCCTCATAGAGAGCGGCACCCCATTGTTCAAGACCTGGAGTCAGTCCTTAAGGGAATAACCTATCTAATACCTCAGTAGAGGAATGAGTGAATTCCATCTTGCACACTTAAGTTCCTAGCTACCTACGAGGTTCTGTCCGTGAGAAGGTAGACTTATTGAGTCGGTTACAGGCCACTCTCACCCATACTAGTCTAAGGACAAACCCCTATAAGCAGGAGTTCTTAACTTGCTCAGGATTCAGGTCGAGTCACTAATGACCATCTATAAATTACTAGTCTTATCCTGTTAACGGTGTTATACTGGTTAGACTAATAATTTGTTATCCAGTCTTGTATGAACTCTTCATATAGGATGCCCCCACTCGCATGTCAACTACAAGAATGAGTTGGATTACCTCATTTGTACTAATTACAAAGTGGGTCGCATCCATGGTGTTACCAGAATGAGGTTGCCAACCTTATTCTTATACCATAGATTATTTAGGTTATAATCTTGAAGTCAACCCAAATAGTGTCCACTACACTGATTTCAAGATAAATGTTATAACCATGGAGCTTAGTTTATTGGATTTATAAAAGCAAGACTGTAATCTTATCAAAACAAATAACACTTTATTTAATTGATCAAAATTACACAAGTTTAGGGCATAAATCCCAACAATCTCCCACTTGACCTAAAGCTTGTGGAGTACTAAATATTACATTAATGTAAATACAATAAACTAGGACATTTAAACCCCTTTGTACAAAATACTCCCACTTGCCCTAGTTGGGGAAGACTTGTAAACCTAGACTTTCTAGGTGACTCTAAAAAACTTTAGCCGTGAGAGCCTTTGTAAAAGGATCAGCAATGTTGTGCTATGAGGCTATCTTCGTGACAATCACGTCTCCTCTATGCACGATCTCTCGGATGAGATGATACTTCCGCTCTATGTGCTTTCCCCTCTTGTGACTTCGGGGTTCCCTCGAATTTGCCACTGCACCACTATTATCGCAATACAGTGTGATGGAAAAAGTCATATTTGGAACAACTTCCAAATTTAGCATAAATTTCCTTAACCAAACGACCTCCTTAGCTGTTTCACAAGCTGCTACATATTCGACCTCCATAGTGAAATGAGCGATGCATCCTAGCTTGACGCTTCGCCATACTACAGCTCCTCCGTTAAGAGTGAAAATTGACCCTCATGTAGATTTCCGAGAATCTTTATCAGTCTGAAAGTCAGAATCTGTGTATCCTGTAAGGATCAAATCCTTAGCCCCATACACAAGCATGTAGTTCCTTGTTCTCCGAAGATACTTAAGGATTGTTTTAACCGTTGTCCAGTGTTCAAGTCTGGATTGGATTGATACCTCACCGACCATCCCAACTGCAAAAGCAGGATGTCGGGGCCTAGTACACAACATGGCGTACATCGGGCTCCCAACGGTGATGCGTAAGAATCAATCTCATATCCTCAACTCCTTGAGGTGTCTTAGACACTTTGTTCCTTAGACAAATGGATTCCATGTCTAAAAGGCAACAAGTCCTTTTTGGAATCTTGCATCTTAAACCTTGACAACACTTTGTCTATGTATGATGCTTGAGACAAGGCTAGTGTTTTATTCTTGCGGTTCCGGACAATCTGGATCCCAAGAACAAACTGCGTATCACCCAAATCTTTCATTTGGAACTGCGTAGTCAACCATTCCTTAATGTCAGTAAGATAACCTACATCATTCACAATGAGTAGGATATCATCCACATAGAAAATTAGGAATGCGACAGAGCTATTGATGATTTTCTTGTATACACAAGGTCCATCATCATTCTGGTCAAAACCATAAGATCTGATAGCCTCATCAAATCTTATATTCCAGGACCTAGAGGCTTGTTTCAGTCCATAAATCGACCTTTTAAGCCTGCAAACCTTTTGCTCTTGTCCTGGTTTAATGAACCCTTTGGGTTAGTCCATGTAGATGGTTTCCTCAAGATTGTCATTCAAAAAGCCTGTCTTGACATCCATTTGCCATACCTCATGGTCATAATATGCGACAATGGCAAGAAGGATACGAATAGACTTTACCATAGCAACAAGTGAAAAGGTCTCCTCATAGTCAACCCCTTCAACCTGGGTATAACCCTTTGCTACTAGTCTAGCTTTAAAGGTTTGCACATTCCCATCTACACCACGTTTTCTCTTGTAGATCCACTTACAACCTATAGGTTTTACCCCATCAGGCTTATCTACAAGATACCAAACAGAATTGAAGTGCATAGACTCCATTTCTTGGTCCATGGCTATGACCCATTTGTCTTTGTCAATGTCAATCATTGCTTGATTATAAGTCAATGGATCCTCGCAGTTGTCATCTGGTATAACAACTTGGATTTCAGCTAAACCCATGTAACGGTCAAGCAGTATCACAACCCTCCCACTACGTTGAGGCATACTCAACTCTTGAGATGGACCCTCTTGACTAGACAAACTAGTATCAACAACTCTTGTTGACGTACTAGTGTTCTTATTAGCAACCTTTGTTATTGTTCCGTCTAACTCACTCAACACTACCTTACTTTTTGGTTTGTGGTCCCTTATGTGGTCCTCCTCCAAGAAAGTGGCATTTGTCGACACAAAGACCTTATCTTCCTTAGGATCATAGAATAAACCACCTCTTGTTTCTTTTGGGTATCCTACGAATAGGCACAACTTTGAACGTGAATCCAACTTCTTTGGATTTGTCACAAGCACATGTCTTTGGACAACCCCATATTCTCAGTGACATAAACTACCTTTACGTTCTTTCTAGAGTTCAAAAGGTGTTTCAGAAACACTTTTGGAGGGCACACTATTCAAAATGTATACTGCAGTCTCCACTGCATAACCCCAAAAGAAACTAGGGAGATGAGCATAACTCATCATTGATCGAACCATGTCCAACAAGGTTCTATTTCTCCTTTACGATACACAATCGCTTTTCTTTGTGGTGTCGTGCAGAGTGAGAGTTGGGATGTAATTCCATGTTCTATCATATAGTTACGGAATTTTAAATCCATGTACTCTCCACCTCGATTCGATCGAAGTGTTTTAACTCTTTTACCTAATTGATTTTCAACCTCACCTTGAATTCCTTGAACTTTTCAAGTGCTTGGACTGTGGTGCATTAGGTAAATATGCCCATATCTGGAATAATCATCTATAAAAGAGATGAAATATTCATATCCTCCCTTGGGTTTAACATTCATCGGACCACAAAGGTCCAATGTATAAGCTCTAGAGTATCTTTGGCTCTATGACCTTTTCCACTAAAAGGTCTTTTAGTCATCTTGCCTTCTAGGCAGGATTCACATACTGGCAAAGAATTTTCTTCTAACTCATTTAGAAGTCCTTTCTTTACCAATCTCTCAATCCTATTGAGATTAATGTGACACAATCTTAGATGCCAAAGATGAGCATTTTCTTTAGGAGAAATTTTACGTTTCTTAGTTTGTGCGTTTGCAGTTTCAAATAATTCAGTGTTCAAAACCATTTTGACTGAATTAGGCCTTAAAACATACAATCCATTTTCTAATGAAGCTGAACATATTTCAAAACCTTTCTTCAAAATAAACACTTTATTCATAGAAAAGGAAACAGAAATACATTGTTCAATAAGGCAAGAAATCGAAATAAGGTTTCTAGTAAACCCTAGATATCACTAGTATATTGTCCAACAATACATATTTCTTGCCAAAATAAAGCTTAATTGTGCCTACTGCTACAGCTGAGACGACTTCTCCATTTCCAACCCGGAGCGTTATCTCTCCTTGTTGTGCAATCAATTCCCTAAAAAGAAGAGCAAACATGATTAGTGGCGCCTGAATCAAGTATCCAAGTTGTTTTATCATTATCCACTAAACAAGCTTCTAGGCAAAGTAAATCATATTTACCTTCCTTCTTCTTTTCTGCAATGTACTTCGGACAGTTTCGTTTCCAATGCCCGTCTTCGTTGCAGTGGAAACACTTTCCTTTATCAGCAACGTCTTTGACTTTCTTGCCCTTTTGGGCGGCAGCTTTGGCAACCTGTTTCCCTTTACCAACCTTCTTCATGTTCTTCTTCTTACCTCTCAGGTTAGAAGAAGATGAAGCCACTGTTTTTATCCCAGAGGTCGAACCTCTGTGATAACTCCTACTGGCAACATTTGCCTCACCTTTCGATCCCTGAATTTTCAGCAAAGATTGAAAAGTCTGGAGTTCATTCTCAAGGGAGGTAAGATTAAAAGTAAGCTTGTTCATAACGACATTACTTCTAAACTGTAGGAAACTATCTAGAAAGGTTTCCAGAATGAAGCTGACCTGGCTCGACTCATCGATGGAAGCACCATTCGACTCTACGATGTTAAAGTGTACCATCATATCCAGGACATGATCCCAAACAGATGTACTCTCTGGCATCCTCGAGTTGAATATGTACTTTAGGGCATTATGTCGGGCTTGTGTGGACTGTTGTCCAAACATACCCTACACAGAATCCATGATTTCCTCAGCGGTAATCATACCCTCATGCTTCTTGGCTAATATGTCAGACATACTTGCCAGCATGTAGACCTTGGCCTTATCATTGGCCTTGATCCATCGATCATATGCATCACGAACATTTCGGGACGCATTCGAGCCTGGCACCTGAGGACATTCCTCAGTTAGCACAAACTTCAAATCATCCACTACCAAAATAGTGTTGAGTTTATTTTTCCATGTCATCATATTCTCTCCTGGTTAACTTTTACTCGCACTCCAATAAGGAAATTATAGAGCTAGACATTTTCTTTGAAAAATTACAAACAAACTTATATGAGTTTCTTGCTATAACTCTAATCCAATCATGTTTTAGCTAATTATCAAATGATTCCTAGGCCATTTATAATTTGCAATGATACTCCAAAGGTTTAGAATGTATGACACCAAAGGGTAATAAAAAACACTCATCCTCTAGATCAAGACACTCTTGACCAAAACCTAACACCAGAATAACTCTTATTCCTATAGGTTTTACTTACCATTTTTCGGTCTGGATACATACACAACTTATGTACCCCGTGAGTGTAACCTTTTGTCTTTAGATCTCGGAGTCTCGATCCAATAAAATCCGCCGAAAGGAGGACTAGATTGAAAAATAGTCTAAAGAAATCTTTATCCCTTTCGGTTGTCTACTGTGTTAGATCCCCTATGATCTTGTCTGGTCCAGGCCAAACTAGCAAGCTGACCATAGTGGTCTAACGGTGTAAACCGACAAAAGAGACCGTAGGTTTTGTTTTCATTAAACCTACTCCCACTAACTATAAGTACCCTCTCCATTCACCTTGGTATTGACTCATACAAACACCATCCGAAGGAGGACGCTCCCGTTTGCGCCACGAGGCCAAGTATGAGTCTCACAGTGTGAACTTCCCGGAGATAGCGTAGGTGGAAAAATATGTATCTCATACACTTTTCCTCCCACTGAATACTTTAAGTCTGTAGGAATCTTTCTTAGGCTAAACCCGGTTAATGGTTTTACCTAAAGTTATCAATATAACTCTTATATCGATAATCAATATAACTCTTATATTGATTTTATCCTAAGTTTGTTAATATAACTCCTTATATTAAACCTAGGATTTCTAGTTTATTAACCCTTAATAAACTCATGACGCCATCAGTAATTTACAAGACTCTCTCGATTAAATTTCACTCCCGTGTCAGTTCCTCCTGTAGGGGTGTTCCGTTTAAAAATCGACTTAAATACCCCACCTAGACAGAACTTTCCTTAGACAGAGTTCCTCTCTTAATCATAGCTTATAAATTACTTGGTTCCTAATTCTAATCTAATTAGAACTAGATAACCTAAGGTCTATTATTTCCAAGTTCTAAACACTTTAAAACTAATAATTAACCTTAGGTGACATGCATACTATGTTATAGTGCTTGATGATTCATCACATGAATAATAAGACATTCATAGCATATTCATCTCATGAAAAATAATGCATGTCAATGCTGTCCAAAATTAATATAACAACCTTATATTAATTAATCATGGAAACTATATAATATAACTCCTTATATTATAAATGATGCATGAAAATGCTTAACCTAAGGTGAGATTTCTAAAATACAAGCATACACTATGCATGACAATAATTACACAACAATTACATAATTAAAATAGCAAAAATTATACCAATTTTGGCACCCTAGAAATAATTTTAATTAATATAATCTAATTATATTAATTAAAATTAAATATATTAAATATATTAAAATAAAACGTTTTTATAATTAATATATATAATAAAATTTCAGTTTCTGCTCGTTGCTCCTCGCGTGAAATATATCTGGCGTTGCAACGCTGCTTTTGTCGTCTTCTGCCGAGCGTTGCGCAATGCCACAGCGTTGCAGTAACGCTGAGGCTGCGTTACTGTAACGCCTCCTCTCGCGCGCTTCTCTCATATGCGCGCGGCGTTGCCGCAACGCCGATGAACAGCAGCGTTGCAACTCGCACCTGAGACAACAACTAGGAATCCCATTCCTTTGCTCGTTTCGCTTGATCTTCTCAAAGAACCGCCTTGCCTCGATCGACGCGGACTTACGCACTTCGATTTACAATTAAATTTACCCAAAACACCGGGCCCTTACATTGAACATTTCAATGGAAATTGTAAATCTAAGTGCCAAAAATTGAAAACATCTAATTTCGCAAAAACCGTTCTTACATCTCATGCAAAAACAGTAAATCTCACCTTGTTCTTGAAAAATCCAGAACATAAATCAAGAACGCAATTGGGCTCTAATACCAATTGAAGGGAATTGAAGTCCCCGCAGCGGAAGCGATTGCGAATCGCACGTTCTTGATTTTGTTACAATGATAAATTCAAGAACATACAAAACTAGATTAAGCATAAAAGTGAAATGGACAGCAAGAATTTACCTTTGAAGAACCTTTCTTCAAGTGCTCCACTCTCCACGGTCACGATCTCAGCAACAAGAACTCCAACGTGCAAAGACATGACCACCGGATCTTCTCCGTTGTTCTCTAAGTGAGGGAGGAAGGTGAGTTCCCTTTAGGAGATGTGAGGTATTTTGAGAGAAAGATGTTTTTGTTGTCTTGGAACTCTTCCAACAACAACAAAAGAGCTTTTTTTTAAAACCTTAACCTAGTTGCATCTCATGCAACCATATATATAGAGAAATAGGATGGAAATGACCATCCTACCCCTCATTTAATCTCTCTTTAGTATATAGTTTATATATGAATCTAATTCACATTAAAACTATATATTATATCAATTATATCATATATAATTGATATAACTACTCATGTATGAAATTGAACACTTCAATTTCACTCCTAACTTTATACCCTCAATATTACCATATTGAGCCAACGGAGGGATCTAATGGACCTACAAATCATGAGCTCCAATGATGTGAGATTAACTGATCAAACTCTTTGATCCAGTTAATCAATATTCATTAACTACAAGTCACTCCACTATAGACTTGTAGCTGCACTCTCCTCACTATAGATAATAATTTGTCCACTGATATAGTCATTACCCATGAGTCGACCCTTCACAAGTTGTTCGTGATCACAGCTGGGTCAAATTATCGTTTT
The DNA here is from genome assembly GCA_036507285.1 of Trichosanthes cucumerina. NCBI lineage: Eukaryota > Viridiplantae > Streptophyta > Magnoliopsida > Cucurbitales > Cucurbitaceae > Trichosanthes > Trichosanthes cucumerina. The sequence continues at coordinate 23,562,358 of CM071841.1, forward strand.
ACCCCTGTGATTACCTCTTGCTCCTTAAGCACCACTGATCCTCTAATGAACAACAAGTCTAAGGTCCTACCTTAGACTCATACCCTCATAAGGGCGGGGCCCGTTGTTCAAGACACGAGTCGATTCTTGAGGAAACAACCTATCTAATACCTCGGTGAGAGAATGAGTGAATTCCATCTTGCACAGTTAAGTTCCCGGCTACCTCACGAGGTTACGTCACACTCAAGGTAGGCTTATTGAGTCGGCTCACAGCCACTCTCACCCATACTAGTCTAAGGACAAACCCCTATAAGCGGGAGTTCTTAACTTGCTCAGATTCAGTCGAGTCACTAATGACCATCTATAAATTACTAGTCTTATCCTCATTACTTGGTTGTTATCTTTGGTTAGACTAATAATTTGTGATCGATCTTGTATGAACTCTTCATATAGGATGCCCCCACTCGCATGTCAATTACATGAATGAGTTGGATTACCTCATTTGTACTAATTACAAAGTGGGTCGCATCCATGGTGTTACCAGAATGAGGTTTCCAACCTTATTCTTATACCATAGACTATTTAGGTTATAATCTTGAAGTCAACCCAAATAGTGTCCACTACACTGATTTCAAGATAAATGTTATAACCTTGGAGCTTAGTTTATTGGATTTATAAAAGCAAGACTGTAATCTTATCAAAATAAATGACACTTTATTTAATTGATCAAAATTACACAAGTTTAGGGCATAAATCCCAACATGCAGAGCGTTGCAACGCCGTGATTGTTGTTTAGAGGTATTGAAGATCCCAAGCGATAGCGTTGCAACGCTGCCTTGCAGCGTCGCAACGCTATCTCGATAAGAAGGCACACTTGAAGATCCGCGCAGAGGGTATTGCAACGCTGCCTTGAAGCGTCGCATTGCCAGATCAATAAGAGGCGTGCGCGTTAGGGTAGCGGCATTGCAACGCTGCCCTCAGCGTTGCAACGCCATCGAGACATTCCATATATGCCAACCGCCTAGGGTACAACGTTGCAACGCTATACCGATTAAGCCTATAAATACAACCTTATGTTTTCATTAAAAGGGAGCCGAATTTGCTAGACTTTTGACCCTATTTCGAAATACACTTTGTAAGAAGAGAGAAAAGAACGTTTTTAGGAGCCAAAGCATTCGCGGAGGTTCGAGATCGAAGACGAAGGACCGACATCGACACATAAGTTTAATTTCCTTTTCTTTTAGATTTTAATATCGTTTTAAGACGTTTTCTACATGTTTACCTTGGGTTTCACGTGTTTTAGAGTAGCTAAATGTTGTAGTTAGGATTTGATTTGCTTGTTAAGACTTATTTGCTATGTATTGAAGCATGTTGTGTTCTTATTTTTGGCAATTCGTTCTTTTACTCCTAATTTTGTTGGTTTAAGTGGACTCGAGAGATAAAACTTGAATTAGAGCAAAGTTGTCAAAACCCTTAGGAGTCTGGCATGAGAATGACTTAGAAATCTAAGGGAAACACATAAAAAAGTTGCTTAATGTCGTGCATGTCGTAGGTTCATATGGAGACTATAGAATTTATTGCTTGTGCGAGGCTCACTAAGAATCGAGAGGTTTTCTTGAGTATCTTACTTCTTGTTTATAAATTCATCTCTTTGGTTCAATGCATGTGTTGATTAAGTCATTAACTTGTGAAGACACTTTCCTCAAATCTATGAATTCGTGTCTCCATGTGTTAGTCTGTTGTTTGTCTTTACTTTCAATCACCTATCCATGTTATGTTTCTTTAGTTAAACTTGAGAATTAATATCTTGGTAATTAATTAATCTAGAAACCCATTCCCGAGGATGATACTTGGACTCATAAATCACTATACTAAAACTTGACCCGCACACTGTGGTATTACATCATTAAAATTATACGTAACAACGTAACACACTTGGCAATCAGAGTTATCCAAGATTGCACGAAACTCATATGCTCCGTTATATTCCGCAGAAAATCTCACTTCACTCGTTAATAAGCTTTGCTAATGTTCGTTTTTAACGCCATCCAGCCAACCTTCCCTGATCTTCAATTTCGCATGGCATGAAAATATTCAAACCCAATCAAGGCATTATCTATGATATGGCGACCCGGAACAAAAGTTGATTGGTTTTAGGAAACCACACCCTCTAGCATTGGTTTCAAATGATTCGCTATGGTTTTGGCTATGAGTTTATAAATTACATTACACAAGCTGATTGGTCGAAAATCAATCAGACGTTGAGGGCTTTTACAGTTTGGTATGAGAGAAATGTAAGTTTTGTTTAATTCTTTGAGACTCATGCTCTTATTTAGCACGTCCGACACATCTCCACCGAATTCGCCAACACCACATCCCAGTAACGTTGGTAAAAAATGGCTTGCATATCGTTTGGGCCTGGAGCTTTGGCAATGTGTGTTTCCTTCGGGGCCTTTTCCACTTCGATGTGTGTGTAAGATTTAATAAGCTCAGAGTTCTGAGAGTCAGTCACCTTTCTCTCAACTCACTCAGTGATCTTTTAAATAGTTTCCAAGCTCGACATAGAAGAGGTAAAGAGGTTCTGAAGGAAATCAATAGTTTCCAAAATTGTGGTGATGTTGAACCTCCAAAATCTGTTGAATTGCATGGAGTTTGTTCTAGGGCACATTAGCACTTGTCATGAATATGGACTTCCCCCCTATTTATGCATTGGTTGGGTAGTGCATCACAATCTTTAAGCACTTCCGTTATAACATGGAATTCCTGCACAAAGTCCTTAAAAAAGAAAACATTATAATCAACGAAAAATATGTGAGAAATAGAAGGGCAATATTTAGTTAATTGAATAACGGAAAGGTTAGAGTTATTGACTTCCCTGTTGAAACGTGTCGATAATCCCTCCACGGACAATATGACAAGATAGGGAGGAAGAGGATCACCTTATATCAATCCTCTCGAGGGTCGAAATCAATCCCCGAGACTAACCTCAATGAGAACTGCAAAGCTGGCCGACGTAACACACTTGCCAATCAGAGTTATATCCAAGGTTGCGCGAAACTCATATGCTCCATTATATTCCACAAAAAATCTCACTCATGTTGGGGTTTGTGCCCTAAAACTCGTAGTTTGTAATTATGTTCTAATTAATGTAATAAAGTGTTATTATTTCAATAAAACGTTATTGTTCGTTATCTACGAATTTACCTTTATATAAACCCTAAATCTAATAACCTAAACATCCAAGGCTGCTAAATGTATCTTTAACTGAATGTAGTGTACATATAGAGGATCTCGGTTCGAGATACAACCTAAAGGGTCTATAGTTAGGGGATAAGGTTTGGGTACCTTATCCTGGTAAAACTATGGATGTGACCCACTTTGTATTTCATACAAACACTGTGATCCTAACGTGTTCGTGTAGATGACATGTGAGTGGGGATATCCTATGTAATGAGATTACATAAGACCGGACCGCGAAATAGTAACCCCTAGTTGCAACTCTGTTGACTAGTTAGGTTTTTATTTCACTAGGATGACCTAGGCAACTTGATCTCAATCCTGAGCAGGTTATGAACTCTTGTTTGCGAGGGATTGTCCTTTGACTAGTATGGGTGAGAGTGGCCAGATATGCCGACTCAATATGCCTACCTTCTTGGAGACAAGACCGAGTGAGCGACTAGGAACTTAACTTAGCAAGATGGAATTCACTCCTTCCCGCCTACTAGGGTAAGTAGAGGAATGTTCCCTTAAGTGCTGTCTCCGGGACTTGAACAAAGGGCCCGACCCTCTCATTGACCCGAGAGGAACTCTATTTGTTGGTAGGACTACTGATAGCACACAAAATGTGCTATCCTTAGGCTTAATTATTGCTAGTTTTATGATGATTTCAGGGCTTTACGTGTTAAATCATTTAATTTCAAGATAAGTGCAAACAGAACAATTGGAGATATTTTGGATCACTCGGGATCAAAACAAGGCTAATTAGAGCTTAAAGTAACATCATTTGGAAGTGAAAGGACCAAACCAAGCTAATGGACCCGAAGTGATGCCATTGCAACGTTGTCCATAGCGTTGCAACGCCGAGCGTGCTGTGAAGCTGTATTGAATACTACAGGCGATAGCGTTGCAACGCTGCCTTAGGGCGTTGCAACGCTATCTCGATAAGAAGGCATGCACGAGGAGCCGCACAGAGGGTGTTGCAACGCTGCCTTGCAGCGTCGCAACGCCAGATCGATAAGGGCGCGCGCGTTAGGGTAGCGCGGCGTTAACGCGCGCCTCGGCGTTACAACGCCGCTGACTATTTCCTTATTTACTAGCCGCTTAGTGGTACAAATACCAACGCCGCACCGATTTAACCTATATATAGAACATTATGCAATCTTGTAAGAAATTGAATTTGGTAGATTTTCACTCTAATTTCGAAATACACTTTGTAAGAAGAGAGAAAAGAGCGTTTTTGGAGCCAAAGCACTCGTGGAGGTTTGAGATCGAAGACGGGAGCTCGGAGACGAAGGACCGGCACCGACACATAAGTTTAATTTCTCTTTCTTTCAATTTGTAATAGCGTTCTAAGACGTTTTCTACTTGTTTAGTTTGATTTTCATGTGATTTAGAGTAGCTAAACATTGTAGTTAGGATTTGATTTACTTGTTATGACTTTCTTGCTATGTAATGAAGCATGTTTTGTCCTTATTTTTGGCAATTCGTTCCTTACTTCTTAATTCGTTGGTTTAAGTGGACTCGAGAGATAAAGCTTAAATTAGATCAAAATTGTCAAAACCTTGAGAAATTTGGCATGAGAATGACCTAGAAATCTTAGGGAAACACATAAAGAAGTTACTTAATGCCATGCATGTTGTAGGTTCATATGGAGACTATGGAGTTTATTGCATGTGTGAGGCTCACTAAGAATCGAGAGGTTTTCTTGAGTATTTTACTTCTTGTTTATAATTTCATCTCTTTGGTTCATTGCATGTGTTAATTGAGTTATTAACTTGTATAATCACTTCCCTCAATTCTATCGATTCGTGTCTCCACATGTTCGTTTGTTTGCTTGTTTTTACTTTCAACCAAATATCCATGTTATGTTTCTTTAGCTAAAATTAAGAATAAGTATCTTGGTAATTAATTAATCTAGAAAATCCATTCCTGAGGACGATACTCTGTACTCAAATCACTATATTAAAACTTGACCCGTACACTTGTGGTATTGCATTATCATAAATTTTGCAGCAACAAGTTTTTGGTGTCGTTGCCGGGGAATGAAGATTATTTAGATTGATTAATATTGGGAAAAAATTCGAGATTTTAGACTAAAATTTTTTTTCTCTTTTGTGTTTTTCCCTTATTTATTTTTTCCCTTATTTGTTTTCTTTCATTTTTTATTTTTTCCTTATTTTTTTTCTTTTCCTTATTTGTTTTCTTTACTTATTTGTTTTCTTTCCTTTTGTGTTTTGTTTTCTTACTTGTTTGTTTTTTTTTTGTTTTTTTTCTTATTTGTTGTTTTTTTTATTTTTTTTATTTTTTCCTTATTTCTTTCCTTATTTATTTTTTTTCCTTATTTCTTGTTTTTCCTCTTTTTCCCTTTCTTTGTTTTCTTCCTTTTTTATTTCCTTATTTCTTTCTTTCTTTATTTCTTTCGTTATTTATTTATTTTTTTCTTAGTTTTTGTTTTGCTTATTTGTTTCTTTCTTTTTTTATTTTTTCTCCTTATTTGTTTGTTTTTTTTTTCTTTTTTGTTCATAATTTAGTCTGTGTGTTGTTCGAGTCTTTGTCTCCTGTTTTGGTTTTGTTGATTTTGTGTAAAAGTTTAGATTTGAATTGTCATGATTTAAAGTATGACTTTTCATGACCATAGTTATTCGCCAATGTATTATCCTTCTCAAGATCCTAGGTATGTGAATAATGATTTCTCGAGATACCAAATGTCTAATCCTTACCATTCAGAATCTATGATTTATGAAAATTCTTTTGATCGTAATCATATAGGCACTTGGAAGCAAAGTTTTTCCTACCCTAACCAATCTATAGAAAACTCTTCTCTTGTGGATTTATTAATGGAATATACTTTGGAGTTGAGGGTTAAATTTGTGTCACGCTGAATTAGAAAATTTGGATAGGTTAGAAGCCAAAGTGGTAGAACTTGGGGCAATAATACATGAAAGGACTCATCATCTTAATCAATTGGTAGAATCCCTTAAGGCCCTACAGGAGCAAATTCTTATTCTTGCAACTGAGGAAGAGCAACCTAGGAGGTCTTATGCATATGATAGTGAGGATGAGTTGGAGGAGACTGAAACACACCAAAAACAGGTTTGTGAGGTCGAGCATGGTAATGCAATCACTTCCAAAAAAGAAATCCAGGTGATAGAGTTCGAGACTGAAAAAGTCCCCCTTCCCTTTATCTCCAAAAGTTTCTTTTAATCTTGATAACCATTTTTCCTATACTCACGAGTCTTGTTTTGAATTTTGTTCTTTTATTTCAAACAAAAATAACAAAAATATTTATCTTTCAGGTGTCCAAGAAAAACAAGAGAGCCTTTTAGACTTAGAAGGCTATATTGACTCAAGCAAGAAGGGCCCGAAGAAATATGAACAATTTTACGTGTCTTGATGCCAACCATGGGTCCAGTCTAGCTAAAGACGTGAAAGAAAGCGCTTCTTGGGAGGCAACCCAAGCTTTACATTTCATTTACGTTTTTGTTTTTGCTTTAGTTGTTTTATTTCTTTGCTTAGTTCTTAGTTTTTGGTGTTTTTGTTTTGTTAGGTTGTGTTGATGTCTCCCTCGTGAAACCCATGCTCCCGTTCTATAGTACTTCATCTCACGTAACTTGGCCACACAAGGAATTCAAAAGAAAAATAAAAATCTCCATTACTCAGGAAAGTATTGTTCACTCTTACCCTTTTTACTTTATTTGAGTTTATTTTTCAAACATTGGGGGCAATGTTTAGTTTAAGTTTGGGGGTGGGATGTTGTTTATCTGTTGTGACTGTCCTGAGTATGTGTTGAATTGCTCATTGATTTTATGCATAAGTATGATTAGGATGGCCTAGGATGAGATTTAATTGAAAAATTCTTGTGATTCTGCTGAAACTTGAGAGCATGATATGAATTCGAGTTAATTTAAAATTTTTCTTGAGTTTTTCTTGCACAATTATGCACATAGCCTGTGTTCCAGTAGTTTTGAAATGCTTAGAACAAAGTTATTAGGTTTAGAAGTTTGATGTCACCTCGATAGGTCTGAGAACTGATTTGAGAGTTAAACTGCAAGATAGGGTGAATGACAATATGAAGTGCATGATCTGTAAAATTTGTGCATTATGTGAAAAATTTTGTTTTGTTTATGTTTTTTAGTTTGTTAAAGAAAATAAATCGTAAGGACAAAAAAAGCTACCTTCACTATGATCAGTTAGGCCACTCATTGAGCGAGTGCTCTGAGTAAGGGTCCCTACAGTGGATGTGTGAAAGCTAGTGTCCTTGCACAAAAAAAAAAGAGAAGAAATTAGAAAAATTGATAAAAAAAATGATTACGTGCTGAGTAAAGTTATTTAATTCTTTAATGTGGGGAGACTCAAAGATTAGTAATTAAGACCAGTGTAGGGGAAAGTTGAATGGATAGTCTAATAAAGTTGATCCGGGCTTAGTAAAATGAAGGGAACATAGGTTAATCACACACACGTAGGAACACTTGGGAAAAGTTTTTAAATTGCTTGCTGAAGTGTTATGTTTGAGTGTTTCCTGTGATTGCCAGAGTTTCTCTTAAATCTTTGAGGCTTGAATCAAATGTATATTTAAGAACAATCTGATGTTTAATTCTGTTTTTGCTCGGGACTAGCAAAAGTTTAAGTTTGTGGGTGTTTGATAGCACACAAAATGTGCTATCCTTAGGCTTAATTATTGCTAGTTTTATGATGATTTTAGAGCTTTTACGTGTTAAATCATTTAATTTCAGGATAAGAGCGCAAACAGAACAATTGGAGATATTTTGGATCACTCGGGATCAAAACGAGGCGAATTGGAGTTTAAAGTAACATCATTTGGAAGTGAAAGGACCAAACCAAGCTAATGGACCTGAAGTGATGGCGTTGCAACGCTGTCCATAGCGTTGCAATGCCGAGCGTGCTGTGAAGCTGTTTTGAAGACTACAGGCGATAGCGTTGCAACGCTATCTCGATAAGAAGGCATGCACGAGGAGCCGCACAGAGGGCGTTGCAATGCTGCCTTGCAGCGTCGTAACGCCAGATCGATAAGGGCGTGCGCGTTAGGGTAGCGGCGTTACAGCGCCGCCTCGCCACGTTACAACGCCGTCGACTATTTCCTTATTTACTAGCCGCTTAGGGTACAACGTTGCAACGCTGCACCGATTTAGCCTATATATAGAACATTATGCAATCTTGTAAGGGGGGCTGAATTTGGTAGATTTTTACCCTAATTTCGAAATACACTTTGTAAGAAGAGAGAAAAGAGCGTTTTTGGAGTCAAAGCACTCGTGGAGGTTCGAGATCGAAGACGGGAGCACGGAGACGAAGGACCGACACCGACACATAAGTTTAATTTCTCTTTCTTTCAATTTGTAATAGCGTTCTAAGATGTTTTCTACTTGTTTAGTTTGATTTTCATGTGATTTAGAGTAGCTAAACATTGTAGTTAGGATTTGATTTACTTGTTATGACTTTCTTGCTATGTAATGAAGCATGTTTTGTCCTTATTTTTGGCAATTCGTTCCTTACTTCTTAATTCGTTGGTGTAAGTGGACTCGAGAGATAAAACTTAAATTAGATCAAAATTGTCAAAACCTTGAGAAATTTGGCATGAGAATGACCTAGAAATCTTAGGGAAACACATAAAGAAGTTACTTAATGCCATGCATGTTGTAGGTTCATATGGAGACTATGAAGTTTATTGCATGTGTGAGGCTCACTAAGAATCGAGAGGTTTTCTTGAGTATTTTACTTCTTGTTTATAATTTCATCTCTTTGGTTCATTGCATGTGTAAATTGAGTCATTAACTTGTATAATCACTTCCCTCAATTCTATCGATTCGTGTCTCCACATGTTCGTTTGTTTTCTTGTTTTTACTTTCAACCAAATATCCATGTTATGTTTCTTTAGCTAAAATTAAGAATAAGTATCTTGGTAATTAATTACTCTAGAAAACCCATTCCTGAGAACGATACTCTGTACTCAAATCACTATATTAAAACTTGACCCGTACACTTGCAGTATTGCATTATCATAAATTTTGCAGCAACAACTACAAACAAATTGTTCATTAGAGGAGCACTGGTACATAAGGCACAAGATATAACCCAGGGGTAAAACGGTAATTTGACCCAGCTGGTGTTACGAACATTCGTGAAGGATTGACTTGTTGTTATTGGTCAATATCCATGGACACAGAAATATATCTGCAGTGAGAAGAGTGCAGCTGCGGGACTTTAGTGAAGTGTTCTCGCAGTTAACGAATGTTGATTAGGAGGTTAATGAGATTAACTGAGCAATCTTGTATCGTTGGAGCTTCTGATCTGTTGGTCCATTAGGTCCACCTTCTAGCTCGTAAAGGGTTCTTAGATCATTTGAATTTGAAATGTTCAAATTCATAATGGAATAAACTTTATGTATATAGATACGATATAATATATAGTTTTGGAACTATATATTATAAATTTAATGTGAATAAGATTCATATAATTATATGAGAGAATTAAATATTTGAAAGAGTTCAAATATTAGATTCAAATGTGAATGTGATTCATATTTGAAAACTATAGGTTAAATATTAATGTGCATGAGATGTACATTAAACTATAGGTTAAAGGGTAAAATGATTAAATATGATTTAATCATTTAATTAATATTATAATTGAATTAAATGTGATTTAATTTAATGTAATTAATTAATTAATTAATTAATTAATATTAATTTAGAACGTGTCAGGAAGACACGTTCCCACTACTCCCCAACTCTCCCTCAATAGGGAGTGGGGAGTTGCCCACTGTGAGGCTTTTTCTCCTAGTGAGAAGAGCAAAAACGATCGATGGATCATTCACAAGAATTAAAAACACACAGAAGAATTCTCTCACTCTCTGATTCCCAAAAATCTTCCAACTGTTGGAATCCTTCCCACAAAGGATTTGATCTAAGTTAAATCCCAGAGACATAGAAGGTTCTCTCTTTTGGTAGTGTTCTGTTGGAGAAAAACAGAGAAATTTTAGTTGTTTTTGTGCTGCTGTGAACCTTGGAGCAAGGAGTTGTTGTCCTTTGGAAATCAACAAAGGTAATTCTTTCTTCCTTTTAGTTTAATTGTTAAACATAGAATGTTTGCATGTATATCTCCATGCCTAATTAGATTAGAAAATGTATGCTTGTTCTATTTTTATCAATGTACTGGTTTTTGCATTTCAACCAAAACAAACTTGCATATTACGATTCCAAATTCGTTTCCGCTGCTCAAGGGGATTAGATCTCCATCAACTCCAATCGTTCATAAGCTTTGCTAATGTTCGTTTTTAACGTCATCCAACCAACCTTCCATGATCTTCTGTTTCGCATGGCATGAAAATATTCAAACCCAATCAAGGCATTATCTATGATATGTTGCCCCGAGACGAAAGTTGATCGGTTTTAGGAAACCACACTCTCTAACATTGGCTTCAAACGATTTTCTATGGTTTTGGCTATGAGTTTACAAATTACATTACACAAGTTGATTGGTTGAAAATGAGTCAGACGTTGAGGCCTTTTACACTTTGATATGAGAGAAATGTAGGTTTTGTTTAATTCTTTGAGATCCATGCCCTTATTCAGCACATTCAGGCACATCTACACCAAATTCGCCAACACCACATCCTAGTAACGTTGGTATAAAATGGTATGCATACCGTTTAGGCCTAGAGCTTTGGTAAGGTGCATTTCCTTCAGGTTCTTTTCCACTTCGATGTGTGTGAAGGTTTAATAAGCTTAGCCTTCTGGGAGTCAGTTACCTTTCTCTCAACCCACTCGGTGATCTTTTAGATAGTTTCCAAGCTCAGCATAGAAGAGGTAAAGAGGTTCTGAAGGAAATCAATAGCATGGGAATGCAACTTCCCATATTCATCTGTCACACATAATTTTCATTAAAAAAAAAAAAAGCCTGAGATAGAGGTTACTTTCCTTCTATAATTTTCCTTGTGGGGGAACCACTTCGTGTTTCTATCAACCCACTTGATTTGATCTTCCAATGTCTTTCCTCTTTCTTAAGCAGATCTTGTAACTTACCTTCTATTGATCATCTCTCCAGGCTCCCTGATGGTTAAGGTGTATTGATCGGATTTCACTCTCTTTACAGGTGATGGCACTTTTGAAGGAGCTAGTATTCTGTTTTTATCCCAATTCTTCAGATTGCGGAGACATGGGTGAATTTTCTCCTAAAATTCTTTTTTGCCCCTGAATGATTTCCCATCCACGCACGTTCAATCACCTATTTGCACTCTGCCTGTTTGCACCATCGTTCTTCAAACCGAAGAGGTTTCCTTCTCCAAGGGAACCTATCCTTGAGATTCTACTCATTAGATTCCCAATAGGCTACAATGAGATGGTGATCTGAACTATAAAGGCCGAGATTTTCTATCCTGATTGAGGGTTGATAGACCAACATTTCTACATTTGCTAGGAATCTATCAAGTCTTTCCCAAACACTTTGACCAATCTTGCTTCTATTCGTCCATGTGAGCAGGTCCCCCTCATATCCAATGTCAAACAAATTGCAGCTATCAACAGCCTTCTGGAACCCCTCCATTTGTCTTTCTTTTCAATTCACCCTCACTCTTTTTCAGAAGACATATAGAAATTTCGTTGAAATCCCTTTTCACAAGCCACAGAAAAGTGCCCATTCTATTTAACATTTTAAGCAGGTGCCACAAAAAGCTTATGTCCTCAGTGTTTGGGTTACCGTAGAACCCAGTAAACCACCAACTTCCATCATCATCAGTGACCATACAGTCTATATGCCCAACTGAAAAAAATCTAATGTCAACTTTACGTGAATTGTGCCATAAAAGGAGAAGGCCTCCGCTTTTTCCTCTACTCTCAACCGCAAAACAACTATTCATTCCAATTTCAACTTTAGTTTTGTCCTCCTTGTTTTTGCAAATTTTGGTTTCAAATAAGAACACCAAAAGGGGATTCTCCCTCTCGACTACTAGCCGGAGTTGATAGAGCGCTCAAGGGTTCCCCAACCCTCGAACGTTCCAACATAAGATTTTCATAATGACCGGCGGGGCTGTGGTTGTTTCCTTCCAAGCAAATCCTCTTCGACTCAGGAGGAAATTCATTAGAAGGCAGAGTATGTTTTTTCGCTGAAGTGTTGTTCTCTTCACAATTTGTTGCCAACATATCCCTGTTGGGTTTTGTTCCCTAAAACTTATAGTTTGTTAATTTGTAATTTATTCCAATTTTATCAATAAAGTGTTATTGATTTTATTCAATAAGGTGTTGTTGTTTTATATAATAGTTTTGCTTTAAATTAACCCTAAATCCAACAAACAAATATCCTAGGTTGCATGTGTCTTGAACTGTATGTGGAGACATACAATGGTCAAAAGTTCAAGAAACAACCTAAAAGGTTTATAGTATAGAAAGAGGTTGGGTACCTTATCCTGGTGACACTATGGATATGCCCCACTTTGTATTTGATACAAGCGCAATAATTCAACGTGTTCGTGTAGGTGACATGCGAGTGAAGGGAACGAAACTCCCGCAGCGAAAAACGACTTTGAATCGTCGTGGTTTTCGTTGTGAAAATAATTCTTAAAATTAACTCTATCCTATAGAAATTAGGCTAAACATGTTGTAAAATGAAGGAAAAATACAGTAAGATGAACCACTTACTTGTTGAAGAACCCTTTTTCACGAAATCCTTCTCCGATCACGAACTCTTCGTGCTCTCGATCTCTACGTTCACGATCTCCTGTACAACGAGCAATTCGAACACCTCCGAAAGGTCTTCTCGGTTGTTCTCCTTTGGTAAAAGGAGAGTGGTGGGAATCTTTTGGTTTAGGGGAAGAGAGAAAATTTGAGAGAGATTGAGAGAATTTTTGGATGGAAATCCAAAAAATGGCAATTGCCTTAAGCAAACCTTCTTGCAAAGGTGTTTATATAATGGTGATAGGTGGAGTTGAAATCTCCACCTATTTACCAGTTTACCACAACCTTAGGTTGCATAACCACATATAATAAGATATCTCATACCTTATAATACAAATCACATTTGCATAATTGTGGATTTTAAATTGAATCGCATTCAATTTAATTTCTCTCAATCCAATTTTTCTAAATTAGCACTAATTAAGCAACTATGCTAACCTATAGTTTATTATGAATCTCATTCACATTAAACTATATAATATGTCAATCATATCTCATATAAATGACATAAATTTCCTTTTAATGAATTTGAACACTTCAAATCCACAATAAACTGTAAACTCTCTATGTATCCAGTTTGAGCCAACCGATTAATGGACCTACAGATGACGAGCTCCAATGATCCGAGAATAACCTGTCAAACTCTTTGACCCGGTTACTAAACATTCATTAACTACGGTAACATTCCACTAAAGTCCGTAGCTGCACTCCCATCACTGTTGGACAAGTTGTGTCCATTAATATAACTAATGTCCGTGAGTCGATTCTTCACAGGTTGTTTGTAGACACTGCTGGATCACATTACTGTTTTACCCCTGTGTCTACCTCTTGCTCCTTAAGTCCCCACTGCTCCTCTAATGAACAACAACGTTGTATGGTCCAACCATAAACAACACCCCTTTCGGGCCAATGAGAGGGTCGGCGCCCGTTGTTCAAGCCCTGGAGACAACACTTAAGGGAACAACCCCTCTAGTTTCCCTAAGTCGGGAACGAGTGAATTTCATCTCGTGTAGTCAAGTTCCCAGCTCCCCACGTGGTCTTTGAAGGGAATCAAAGTCCCTGCAGCGGAAGCGATTGCGAATCGCGCGCTCTTGATTTAGTTACAATGGAAAATTCAAGAATCTAAACATATTTTAAGCATAAAATAAAAGTTTGGACAACAAGTATATACCTTTGAAGAACCTTTCTTCAAGTGCTCCTCTCTCCACGGACACGATCTCATCAACAAGAACTCGTACGAACACCGACACCACCACTGGATCTTCTCCGATGTTCTCTAGGAGAGGGAGGAAGGTGGGTTCCCTTTAGGAGTAGTGAGAAATTTTGTGAGAGAGATTTATGTTTTGGAACTCTTCCAACAACACAACAAGGAGACTAGGAATACACTTAGATGTCTTAACCTAGTTGCATCTCATGCAACTATATATATAGAGGAATGGGATGGAAATGACCATTCTACCCCTCCTTTAATCTCTCTTTAGTATATAGTTTATATATGAATCTAATTCACATTAAAACTATATATTATATCAATTATATCATATATAATTGATATAACTCCTCATGTATGAAATTGAACACTTCAATTTCACTCCTAACTTTATACCCTCAATATTACCATATTGAGCCAGCGGAGGGATCTAATGGACCTACAAATCATGAGCTTCAATGATGTGAGATTAACTGATCAAACTCTTTGATCCAGTTAATCAATATTCATTAACTACAAGTCACTCCACTATAGACTTGTAGCTGCACTCTCCTCACTATAGATAATAATTTGTCCACTGATATAGTCATTACCCATGAGTCGACCCTTCACAAGTTGTTCGTGATCACAGCTGGGTCAAATTACCGTTTTACCCCTGTGATTACCTCTTGCTCCTTAAGCACCACTGATCCTCTAATGAACAACAAGTCTAAGGTCCTACCTTAGACTCATACCCTCATAGAGGGCGGGGCCCCGTTGTTCAAGACACGAGTCGGTTCTTAAGGGAACAACCTATCTAATACCTCGAGAGAGGAATGAGTGAATTCCATCTTGCACGCTTAAGTTCCCGACTACCTACAAGGTTCGTCCTTGAGAGGTAGGCTTATTGAGTCTGGCCATGTGCCACTCTCACCCATACTAGTCTAAGGACAAACCCCTAGTTAGACAATAAACAAGTTAGGTATATATTTCAATACGATGACCTAGAAAACTTGATCTTAATCCTGAGATGGTTACGAACTCATATCTGCGAAGGATTGTCCTTTGACTAGTATGGTTGAGAGTGGCCCGAGACGACCGACTCAATAAGCCTACCTTCTTGGGGACAAAATCGCATGTGTAGCTGGGGACTGAACCTTGAAATATGGAATTCACTCCTTCCAACTTAGGGTAAGTAGATGAGTGTTCCCTTAAATTGTTCCTTCGGGACTTGAACAAAGGGGCTTACCCTCTAATTAGCCCAAGAGGGGTTTCTATTTATTGGTTGGACAATAAACAGGTTGTTCATTAAGGGAGCACTGGTACTTGAGGCCATAGATGTAACCCAAGAGTAAAACAATAGTTTGACCCAACTGGGTGCTACGAACACTCATGAAGGATTGACTTGCTGTTATTGGTCTTTATCCATGGACACAAAAAAACATCTACAGTAAGAACAGTGTAGTTGTGGGTCTTTAGTGGAGTGTACCCGCACTTATCGAATGTTGATTAAGTGGTTAATGAGGTTTACCAATTAATCTTGTATCGTTTGAGATTCTGATTTGTAGGTCCATTAGGCCCACTTCCTAGCTCATAAAGCGTTCTTAGATTGCTAGATCTTAAATGAAATTTGAAATGTTCAAATTCACATTGGGAATTAACATGATGTATGGAGATACATTATAAATAAAGTTTTTATGTTGATTTGAACTTTATAATATTTTAGATATGGTTCAAAATTAATTTATGAGAGAATTAAATATTTGAAAGAGTTCAAATATTATTTTAATGTGAATAAGATTCATTTTGATAACTATAGATTAAAATTTAATGCATAAGATGTACATTAAAACTATAGGTTATGGGAGAATAATTAAATATGATTTAATTATAACACCTAAATTAAATATGTGATATTTAATTTATAAATTAATTAATTAGTAAATTAATTAATGAGTGAGTTTAATTAAGTTAATTACATTTGGTTTAATTAAATTAATTAAAACTATAGGTTATGAGGGATGTACATTTAAATTGGATTTAGATTGAAATTATAAGTTAAATTAATTCATGGTTAATGAAATAAATTAATTATTAAAGTTTTTTAATTAAAAGGAACGTGTGTAACACACGATCTCCTTCTTGCTCCCTCTCTCTCATGTTCCTCTCCCTTCTCTATCGACAAAATTGAGAAGGGTACTAGGTAAAAAAAAGGGATTGGCTTGAACAAGATCAATTGATTTGCTTAACTCTCTGTGTATAGAAATTTCTCACATTCCCAAACTTGATCTCAAGAAAATCAGAGAATAAGAAGTTCTCTTTTGTAGTTGTGTCCAACAGAAGGTCTCTGTTCGTGATTCACAATATCGGTTTTGTGTTATTGTTAAATTCCAGAAGCCAAAAGGTTACTTAGTTATGACCCTTTTAGTTTAGAATGAAATTTTGAATGCTTATGTGTGTTTATAAGCATGTTTTTACTGCTTATCGATAGTTTTTTTTACCAATGCACTGGTATTTTGATTTGCCAAATGAAAACTGAGTTTTAATGATCCAATTGGCTTCTTCTGTGCAATTGGAAAGCCAATTGGATCTACGATTCCATCAATCCCTTCGAGTGACTCACTTCCATTTCTTTAGCGATTTTAGTTGAGATAACGAAAGCACTTGTTGAGGTACCCTGTTCCAATTGGTTCTGTTTCTGGCGCTCTCAAAATGGGGATCACGACATTCGTTTTAGTGTGTTTTTGTTGATCCTTTGAAACTCTCTTATCTTGACTACATTTTATGCCATTGTTTAAAAGCGGACCTCCTCTCTTTATTGTCTCCTCAATCTCTCTTTATCAGAGCCCATTCAATGTGTCCTTATTGAGGAACTGGCCTATTTCTCTCCCATTTTTTTCTTCTGCGTCTGGTGGCCTTTCTCCACCTACAGGTGAAATCGACCCTTTGTTTGGCCTTTGAGATAGGAGTGGAATCTTTGTTTCTACTAGCAACCCAATTTCCTTCCCATTACGCCCACCTCTGAAACAAAATTTCTCTCTGCCAGCTCACCTCCCTTCAGGTGCATATCGGATGTCTCATCTCACCTTTTCCACTTTTACTATTCAACACGACACTCGAGGCAGTGTTTATTGTTGTACCTTTCTCATTGCTCGTTACTCTGTTGACTTCCCTGTCGTCTTCCCTCAATTTTTGTTCTTCCGTCGTCGGAGAGAGCCCTGATTTTTCCTTGAGGTTGTCGGTGTAGGGGTGTATGCCCTAAACTCATGTAGTTTGTATATATTTGATGATTATAAATTAAAGTTATTTTTTCCATCAAATCTTATATTCTCGCATTTTAAACTTAATCCAATAAGCTAAGCTTTAGGGTCATAAATATGAGATCTTGAACGGTGTGTAGTGGATACATAGGTAGGATCACATTCGAGTAAATGAACTGAATGGTCTATACTGCAGAGATAAGGTTAGGAACCTTTTTCCTGGTAACACTATGGATGTGCCCCACTTTGTATTTGATACAAACGAGGCGATCTAGCTCGTTCATGTAGTTGACATGTGTTGCGTAAAATTATATTACAATACCGCAAGTGTACGAGTCAAGTTTTTATATAGTGATTTTGAGTTTAGAGTATCGTCCTCAATAATGGTTTTCTAGATTGATTAACTAGCAAGATACTAATTCTTAATTTTTATCTAAAGCAACAGAAAATTGGATAAAGAGGTGAAATAAAGATAGAAAAGTAAATATACAAGTCAAGACACGAATATGATAGAATTGTTAGGGGCATTGATTTCACAAGTTAATTCTTTAATTAACACATGCAATTGACTATGGTTGTGAGAAAATAAACAAGAAGTTAAAGATATTCAAAAGACTCTCTCGAGCATTAATGATTCTCATGCATAGCAATAAATCCTAAAGTTTCCTTACGAATTTTAAAAGCATGCAAGGCATTAAGAAACTTCTTAAAACATTTCCCAAAGAATCCCTGTCACTCTTGTGCACGGATTTACTAAGGTTTTTAGCAATTTTAATCTAATCTAAGTCTATTCTCTCGAATCAACTTCAACCAAGAACAACATGCTAAACTTGGCCAAATAAAAGCAAGCATTAAGAAAGAATTACAAAAAATAAAGCAACACAGACATAAGTTCAATATCGTACTAAATTAAGTTCATAACATGCTAGTCAATCCCCTAACTACGATAATTAATTACCCATAATCACCATAAAAACAAGCTAATGTCATACTAGAGTCTATAACAAGACTATAAACTAAAAGGAAGAAGAAAGAAAAATCGTCAATGATGATGTCGGTCCTTCATTCTCAAGCTCCTGCCACGATCTCGAGCTTCCACTCACGTGTTTGTCCCCCAAAGAATAGTCTTATACTCCTTTTTCATGTAAGAGTCAAAAATAGGTCTAAGATTCTATATAATTCGACTCTCTTTAAAATGTGGACATAATATACTGCTTATATAGAGGAAATCGACACGACATTGCAACCCCATGGATGACGTTGCAACGTCGTGCCCTTGGCAGTAAATTATGAAAGTAAAGTGCAGCGATGTTGGAACGCTGAGGACAACGTCGCAAC
The DNA here is from genome assembly GCA_036507285.1 of Trichosanthes cucumerina. Classification (NCBI taxonomy): domain Eukaryota; kingdom Viridiplantae; phylum Streptophyta; class Magnoliopsida; order Cucurbitales; family Cucurbitaceae; genus Trichosanthes; species Trichosanthes cucumerina. The sequence continues at coordinate 23,581,029 of CM071841.1, forward strand.
CCTAACGCGTGTTTTGCCTTATCGAACTGGCGTTGTGAGGCTGCAATGCAGCGTTGACACGCCGTCACCACAACTCCTCTATGCCAAAGAGCCACGAATGGGGCGTTGCAACGCCATTGCCTCAGATAACATGCTTGATTTGGTCATTTTGATCAACTTGTTTCAACTTTTGAGCTCCATTAGCCTTGATTTGAACCCGAATACTCCAATATATCTTCATTTGATTTTTTAATGCTCTTATCCTGAAATTCATAGATTTAGACACGTGAAAGTGATAACTCGCCATAGGAGAGTTATTTTACTATAATTTTAGTGCTTAATATACTTGAATTGCATATAATTTGTTCAACCTCATGTTATTTTATCCATAAATTGTATGTGTTAGCTTTAAAATCTTGAATTTAAGCATTAGGTCCGAAAAACATTAATTTTGATGTTTTTTATGCTTTAATTTAAGAAATTTGGATAAATAAGCTAACAGTAATTAAAGACCGCAAAAACGAAATTTTAACTCCAGAAAAATCCTCTCATATTTAGTTGATCCATAATTTAATTGATGAATTTATTGAGATTTTTCTATGTGAAGGAGATGTTTGAAAATTACAGGAGTCCCTAAGGGCATTTTAGACATATTACCCAAAGGGTAAGATGGTCTTTCTACCCCTAAGGGCATTTTTGTAATTTGTAGAGTTAGGGCAACAACACCTTGTTGTTGGGTTTTGTGCCCTAAAACTCGTAGTTTGTAATTATGTTATAATTAATGTAATAAAGTGTTATTACTTCAATAAAGAGTTATTGTTCGTTATCTAGGAGTTTGCCTTTATTTAAACCTTAAATCTAATAAACTAAACATCCAAGGTTGTTATATGAATCTTTAACTGAATGTATTGTACATATAAAGGATCTTTGTTCGAGATACAACCTAAAGGGTCTATAGTCAGGGGATAAGGTTTGGGTACCTTACCATCGTAAAACTATGGATGTGGCCCACTTTGTATTTGATACAAACACTATGATCCTAACGTGTTCGTGTAGATGACATGTGAGTGGGGATATCCTATGTAATGAGATTACATAAGACCGAACCACAAAATACTAACCTCTAGCTGTAACTCCGTTGACTAGTTAGGTTTCTATTTCACTAGGATGACCTAGGCAATTTGATCTCAATCCTGAGTAGGTTACGAACTCCTGTTCGCGAGGGATTGTCCTTTGACTAGTATGGGTGAGAGTGGCCAGATTCGCCGACTGAATATGCCTACCTTCTTGGGGACAAGACCGAGTGAGCGGCTGAGAACTTAACTTAGCAAGATGGAATTCATTCATTCTCGCCTACTAGGGTAAGTAGAGGAATATTCCCTGAAGTGATGTCTCCGGGACTTGAACAAAGGGCACGACCCTCTCATTGGCCCGAGAGGGACTCTGTTTGTTGGTAGGACTACAAACAAATTGTTCATTAGAGAAGCACTGGTACTTAAGGCACAAGATGTAACCCAGGGGTAACACGATAATTTGACCCAGGTGGTGTTACGAACATTCGTGAAGGATTGACTTGCTGTTATTGGTCAATATCCGTGGACACAGAAATATATCTGCAGAGAGAAGAGTGTAGCTGCGGGGCTTTAGTAGAGTGTTCCTGCAGTTAACGAATGTTGATTGGGAGGTTAATGAGATTAACTGAGCAATCTCGTATCGTTGGAGCTTCTGATCTGTAGGTCCATTAGGTCCACCTTCTAGCTCGTAAAGGGTTCTTAGATCGTTTGAATTTGAAATGTTCAAATTCACAAGGGAATAAATTTAATGTATATAGATAGGATATAATATATAGTTTCGGAACTATATATTATAATTTAAATGTGAATATGATTCATATTAAATTGTATGAGAGAATTAAATATTTCAAAGAGTTCAAATATTATTTCAAATGTGAATGTGATTCATATTTGAAAACTATAGGTTAAAATTTAATGTGCATTAGATGTACATTAAAACTATAGGTTAGAGGATAAAAGGATTAAATATGATTTGATTTTAATGATTAATTAAATATATGATATTTAATTAATTGATTAATTAAATTTGATTTAATTAATCATATATTAATGAATTTTATTAATTAATGAGAACGTGTCAGGAGGACACGTTCCCACCTTCCCCACCAACTCCCCATCAATAGGGATTGGAGGGGAAGAACTCTTCTGCATATTCTTCTCGGGTAAGAAAAATCAACTAATCGATCATTCTCTTTGGTTGAGTGTTTAGTAGAATTCTCTCACTCTCTCATTCCAAAAATTCTCCAATTGTTGGATCGTTCCCACCAAAGGAATAGATCTAAGCATTCAGAGTATAGGAGGTTCTCTCTACTGGTTGTGTCCTGTTGGAGAAAACAGAGACGTTCTTTTGTGTTCCTGTGTTGCTGCAAATCTTGGAGCAAAGAATTTCTGTGGAGACTAAGACTACAAAGGTAATCTTTCTTCATTCCATGTAAATGTTAAATACAACATGTTTTCATGTAAAACCTCCATGTTTATTTAAATTAAAGAGCATGTTTATTCTGTATGTTTTTTGTCAATGTACTGGTTTTTGTTTCAATTAAAACAATCAAGCAAATTACGATCCCAAACACATTTTCGCTGCTCAAGAAGATCAGATCTCCATCAATTGGTATCAGAGCAATGCTTGTATTATTTTGTTTTGAAACACAATTGCATTGATTTGGCGGGAAGTGCATTTGGTTGCTGTAAAACTGTTTAGGAGTTTTTAGCCATAGTTTACTTCTTTTGATTTGATACATTTTGAATGTCAAGGCCCCTGCGTTTTTGGGCAAAAAGTGCATTATTGAGTCTGTATTTGAGTTACGAGTCGTTCGAGACCAGTTTCAAGCAATTCGGTGGAGAATTGAAGGAGAAATTGCAATTGGAAGCTGTTGTGTTCGTGAAATTCTGCCACTGTCGAAGCAGCAGCGTTGCAACACAGCTTGTGGCGTTGCAACGCTGTTGATAAGCGTTGCAACGCTATAGAACGGCATCGCAACGCCAGTGTCCCTTATCGACGCGGGCGTTCAAGGGGTTAGCTACGTTGCAACACTGCCCCTCAGCGTTGCAACGCCACCCCGATAGTAGGCGCGCGCGAGGATGAAGTGGGCGTTGCAATGCTCGCATCAGCGTTGTAACACTGTGACGCCTTTCAAGCAGTTGCAGGCCGGTTCAACTGGTTCGTTGATTTCAGTCCGGTTCGAGCAGTTCAAGGCCGGTTCAAGGTGTTTTTGGACCGGTTTTATGTAATAAAATTAATGTAATTTTATTTTTTGCACTTTAGGGGCCAAATTATTCTGATTTTACAGCTATATATCTTTATGAATGTCCTTTCGATTTTTTCACCTTAGGATAAGCATGCTCATGCATTTTATTTGTATAAATGTTATATGAATCTGGTTAGATGCATGATTAATTTATTTTTCATGAGTAATTAATTATAATTGTTATGATTAGATTATATGGAAAATAAATTGCATGGAACATGAAATTACTTAGTTTAAAATAAATGTTATTTTATTTAAGTAATTTTATTATTCAATTAGTTGAATATTTTATAATTCCAATTTGAGTAATGATTGTTGGATTTATAATATAGTTTCTTTATCATAGGTTAATTATTAAATTTATAAAAGTTATAAATTAAAGGGGTTTTAGAAACCATAACCTATAATAAAGAAATGCATGCAAACATAGGAACTTGGGTTAAAATTTAAATTAGTTTGAAATAATTTAAAACTAATTTAGACCTAAGTTTTAATTTCTAATAGGATTAGAAATTAGTCTTACGTAGTATTTTAAATAGTTTAAAATCTAGTAGGACATTAGGACTTTTGTTATAAGGGAACTCTATTGGTGAAGTTCTGTCTAAGGTTGGGGGTACTTAAGCTGACGATTAACGGAACACCTCCTACCTGGGAACTGACCTGGAGCCTGAGTTGAATTAACCTTAGTTCTATTTTATCTCTAGGTAATTAAAATGTTTATTCACCTAGACATAAGGTTAAAAGACCTAGTTATAATAGTTATAATAGGCATAGACTTAGATAGATTCTTTTAGCCAGAATCCGACTAAGTTAAACCTATACCCTAATCTTAGGAGATTCAGTGGGAGAAAATGAGATGTTCGCATCGAGTTTACTCTCACGTCCTCAAGAGTTCCCACCGTGAGTTCCATGCTCGGCTATGTGGCATCAATAGGGCGTCCCCCTACGATATGTGTTTGCATGGTTCAATACCAAGGTGAATGAGGGAAGTATCCATAGTAAATGGGAGCAGGACGCGTGTCAACGTATCCTACGGTCTCCTCCATTAGGTCGCATCGTGAGATTTCTATAGTCCGCCTGCTAGGTTGTCCCGGAACAACCAAACCCTACGGAGGGCCTGACTATAGGGATCGGAACACCGCGAACTCCAGAAATGGATAGGGTCTCTTAGGTAATTTGCCAACAGTTGTCTTTCTTAATAATAGCCTGTTGGCTCGAACCTATTGGATCTGAAAATGGTAGGGTCACATTTACGGGATGCGTTAAGCTAGTTAACAAGTCCTTGACCAAACAAACGGTAGCTAAGGACCATTGGGACATGAGATGTTCTGGTAGTGAGAATTGGCTGAGAAAGTCTCAATTCAAGGGAGGAATGACTGACCGCCCGACGGAGGCTTTTGTTCTAAACCCTTGAAGTATCGTTGCAAAATTAAAGGTTTAATTTAAACATAGGTTTTAATTTAAACACTAGGGTTCTTTAATAATTTTGCTAAATATGATTGGTTTTATAATGGGTTAAAAGGCATAACTAATTAGAACAATTTTTTATTTTTCAGCATGTCGTCCTCAATAATAGCCTTACTTAAAAGCGATCTTTTAACTGGTGAGAATTTTACTACGTGGAAGTCCAACTTGAATACGATTCTCGTTGTTGACGATCTACGGTTTGTACTGACTGAGGAATGTCCTCAGGTCCCTGCTCGTAACGCTCCTCAATCTGTTAAGGAGGCGTAGGACCGTTGGATCAAGACCAATGATACGACCAAGGTCTACATTTTGGCTACTGTTTCTAAAGTTCTAGCCAAAAAGCACGAGGGCATGGTCTCAGCTCGTGAGATCATGAGTTCGCTGTAGGATATGTTTGGACAACCGTCTGGACAGATTCAGCACGAATCCCTCAAATACGTTTATAACTCCCGTATGAAGGAGGGGTCATCAGTGAGAGAATACGTTCTCGATCTGATGGTCCACTTCAACGTGGTTGAGATGAACGGAGCGGTCATTGACGAGCAAAGTCAGGTATCGTTCATCCTGGAATCTCTTCCGAAGAGTTTCCTGCAATTCCACAGCAATGCGGTGATGAACAAGATAGAGTATAACCTGACTACTCTCTTAAATGAACTACAAACTTTCCAGTCTCTTATGAAGAATAAGGGACAGGCTGATGGAGAGGCAAATCTGTTTGCCCATTCCAGAAGGTTCTAAAAGGGTTCATCCTCTGGGACCAAGTCCTATGGTTCATCTTCTAGGCTTAAGAAGACCCAAAAGAAGAAGATAGGAGGAAAACGGAAGGCACCTGCTGGTGACAAAGGCAAGGGAAAAGCCAAGGTTGCAGATAAAGGAAAATGTTTCCACTGCAACGTGGATGGGCACTGGAAGTGAAACTGCCCAAAGTACCCTGCTGAGCTCAAAGAGAAGAAAGGTAAATTAGATTTACTTGTTCTTGAAACTTGTTTAGTGGAAAATGATGATTTTACCTGGATACTTGATTCAGGAGCCACTAATCACGTTTGTTCTTCGTTTCAGGAAACTAGTTCCTTCAAGGAGCTCGAAGAGGGTGAGATGACACTCAAGGTCGGAACGGGAGACATCATCTCAGCTCGTGCAGTGGGAGATGGCAAGCTGTTTTTCGGAGATAGATTTCTTTTATTAAAAAATCTGTATATAGTTCCTAAGATTAAGAGGAACTTAATTTCTATCTCTTGTTTAATAGAACTTGGATATTGTATTTCCTTTTTATTAAATGAAGCATTCATTTTTAAAAGAGGGTGTCAATATTTGTTCTGCTAAATTAGAAAACGGCTTGTATGTACGTAAACCGAATAGAACCAAAGCAATTTTAAATGATGAGATGTTTAAAACTGCGAATACTCAAAATAAGAGGCAAAGAATTTCTCCAAATAATAATACCTATCTATGGCATCTTAGACTTGGTCATATTAATCTCAACCGGATTGAGAGACTCTCTATGAATGGACTTCTAAACAAGTTAGAAGATGATTCTTTACCACCTTGCGGGTCTTGCTTGGAAGGTAAAATGACCAAGCGACCTTTTACTGGAAAAGGTTATAGAGCCATAGAGCCCTTAGAACTTGTGCATTCAAATCTTTGTGGTCCGGTGAATGTTAAAGCTCGAGGAGGGTACGAATATTTCATTTCTTTCATAGATGATTATTCGAGATATAGTTATCTATACCTAATGCATCACAAGTCTGAAGCTCTTGAAAAGTTCAAAGAGTATAAGGCTGAAGTAGAGAATGCATTAGGGAAAACCATTAAAACACTTCGATCCGATCGAGGTGAAGAATATATGGATTTGAGATTCAAGGACTATATGATAGAACATGGAATTAAATCTCAACTCTCAACACCGAATACACCACAGCAAAATGGAGTGTTAGAAAAGAGAAATAGAACCTTGTTGGACATGGTTTGTTCTATGATGAGCTATGCTCAATTGCCCGCCTCGTTTTGGGGATACGCAGTAGAGACTGCAGTTCAAATCTTGAATACTTTTCCATCAAAGAGTATTTCAGAAACACCTTTTGAGTTGTTGAAGGGGTGTAAACCTAGTTTACAATACTTCGGGATTTGGAGTTGTCTGGCACACGTGCTGGTGACAAACCCAAAGAAACTGGAACCTCATTCAAGATTGTGCCAATTTGTTGGCTATCCCAAAGAAACGAGAGGTGATCTTTTCTACGACACACAAGAAAACAAGGTGATTGTATCGACAAACGCCACGTTCTTGGAGGAAGATCACATGAGGAACCACAAACCGCATAGTAAATTAGTGCTAAATGAAGCTACAGATGAACCAACAAAAGTTGTTGATCAAGTTGGACCTTTATCAAGAGTTTATGGAAAAGCCAACACCTCAAGTCAGTCTCGTCCTTCTCAATCATTGGGAATGCCTCGACGCAGTGGGAGGGTTGTTTCCCAACCTGACCGCTACTTGGGTTTAGCTGAAACTCAAGTTGTCATACCCGATGACGGCGTAGAAGATCCATTGTCTTATAAACATGTGATGAATGACATAGACAAGGACCAATGGATCAAATCCATAGACCTTGAAATGGATTCAATGGACTTCAATTCAGTATGGGAACTTGTAGACCAACCTGAAGGGGTTAGATCCATAGGGTGTAAATGGATCTATAAGAGAAAGAGAGATGCAGCCGGAAAGGTACAAACCTTTAAGGCTAGACTTGTAGCAAAGAGTTTTACCCAAAGGGAAGGAGTTGATTATGAAGAAACTTTTTCCCCTGTTGCTATGCTGAAGTCTATTAGGATACTCTTGTCCATAGCCGCATTTTATGATTATGAAATTTGGCAAATGGACGTCAAGACTGTCTTTTTGAATGGTAATCTTGACGAGAGCATCTATATGTCTCAGCAACCCAAGGTCAAGAGCAAAAAGTTTGCAAGCTCAATCGATCCATTTATGGGTTGAAACAAGCATCCAAATCTTGGAATATAAGATTTGATACTGCGATCAAGTCTTATGGCTTTGACCAAAACGTTGATGAGCCTTGTGTTTACAAGAGAATCATCAACGACAAAATAGCTTTATTAGTACTTTATGTGGATGATATCCTACTCATTGGGAATGATGTAGGATACCTTACTGACATAAAGAATTGGCTGGCGACCCAATTCCAAATGAAAGATTTGGGAGAGCGCAATATGTTCTTGGGATTCAGATCTTGTGAATCGCAAGAACGAGCAGCATAAAGCTTTGTCTCAAGCATCTTATATCGATAAAATGTTGTCTCGATATTCGATGCAGAATTCCAAGAGAGGCTTATTACCCTTCAGGCATGGAGTTCATCTGTCCAATGAACAGTGTCCTAAGACACCTCAAGAAGTTGAGGATATGAGACGTATTCCCTATGCCTTTGCAGTAGGTAGCTCAATGTATGTTATGTTGTGCACGAGGCCAGACATTTGTTATGCAGTAGGAATAGTCAGTAGGTACCAGTCCAATCCAGGGTTAGACCACTGAACAGTGGTTAAAAATATCCTAAAGTATCTTACGAGAACGAGGGACTATATGCTAGTGTATGTGTCTAAGGATTTGATCCTTATTGGATACATTGATTCTGATTTTAAGACCACTAAGGATTCTCGAAAATCCACATCAGGATCAATTTTCACCCTTAATGGGGGAGCTATAGTATGGCGAAGCATCAAGCAAGGATGCATCGCTGACTCCACGATGGAGGCTGAGTATGTCGCTGCTTGTGAAACTGCTAAAGAGGTTACTTGGCTAAGAAAATTCCTTACTGATTTGGAAGTTGTTCCGAATATGGAATTTCCCATCACCTTATACTGTGACAACAGTGGTGCGGTAGCCAATTCGAAGGAACCTCGCAGCCATAAGCGAGGTAAGCACATCGAGAGGAAGTATCACCTGATACGAGAAATAGTGCAACGAGGAGATGTGACAGTCACGAAGATTGCTTCGGAGCACAATATTATTAATTCGTTTACAAAGACTCTCACGGCTAAAGTGTTCGAGGGTCATCTGGAAAGTCTGGTCTACGAGATATGTACATAGGCTAATCTAGGGCAAATGGGAGATATGTAATAGGGTATATGGATGCCCTAGTTTATTGTATTTCTATCTCTTATAACCACTGTTTTAGATTATGATGTACCCTACTAGGGTTTTAGTTCAAGTGGGAGTTTGTTGGGTTTTGTGCCCTAAAACTCGTAGTTTGTAATTATGTTCTAATTAATGTAATAAAGTGTTATTATTTCAATAAAGAGTTATTGCTCGTTATCTACAAGTTTGCCTTTATTTAAATCCTAAATCCAATAAACTAAACATCCAAGGTTGTTATATGAATCTTTAACTGAATGTTGTGTACATATAAAGGATCTCGGTTCGAGATACAACCTAAAGAGTCTATAGTTAGGGGTAAGGTTTGGGTACCTTACCCTGGTAAAACTATGGATGTGGCCCACTTTGTATTTGATACAAACACTGTGATCCTAACGTGTTCGTGTAGATGACATGTGAGTGGGGATATCCTATGCAATGAGATTACATAAGACCGGACCACGAAATAGTAACCTCTAGCTATAACTCTGTTGACTAGTTAGGTTTCTATTTCACTAGGATGACCTAGGCAACTTGATCTCAATCCTTAGCAGGTTACGAACTCTTGTTCGCGAGGGATTTTCCTTTGACTAGTATGAGTGAGAGTGGCCAGATTCGCCGACTCAATATGCCTACCTTCTTGGGGACAAGACCGAGTGAGCGACTAGGAACTTAACTTAGCAAGATGAAATTTACTCCTTCCCGCCTACTAGGGTAAGTAGAGGAATGTTTCCTTAAGTGGTGTCTCCGGGACTTGAACAAAGGGACCGACCCTCTCATTGGCCCGAGAGGTACTCTGTTTGTTGGTAGGACTACAAACAAATTGTTCATTAGAGGAACACTGGTACTTAAGGCACAAGATGTAACCCAGGGGTAAAACGGCAATTTGACCAAGCTGGTGTTACGAACATTCGTGAAGGATTGACTTGCTGTTATTGGTCAATATCCGTGGACACAGAAATATATCTGCAGTGAGAATAGTGCAGTTGCGGGACTTTAGTGGAGTGTTCCTGCAGTTAACGAATGTTGATTCAGAGGTTAATGAGATTAACCGAGCAATCTCGTATTGTTGTAGCTTCTGATCTGTAGGTCCATTAGGTCTCTAGCTCGTAAAGGGTTCTTAGATCGTTTTTATTTGAAATGTTCAAATTCATAAGGGAATAAATTTAATGTACATACATACGATATAATATATAGTTTTGGAACTATATATTATAAATTTAATGTGAATATGATTCATATTAAATTGTATGAGAGAATTAAATATTTGAAAGAGTTCAAATATTATTTCAAATGTGAATGTGATTCATATTTGAAAACTATAGGTTAAAATTTAATGTGCATTAGATGTACATTAAAACTATAGGTTAGAGGATAAAAGGATTAAATATGATTTGATTTTAATGATTAATTAAATATATGACATTTAATTAATTGATTAATTAAATTTGATTTAATTAATCATATATTAATTAATGGGAACGTGTTAGGAGGACACGTTCCCACCTTCCCCACCAACTCCCCATCGATAGGGATTGGGGGGAAGAACTCCTCTGCATATTCTTCTCGGAGAAGAAAAATCAACTGATCGATCATTCTCTCTGGTTGAGTGTTCAGTAGAATTCTCTCACTCTCTCATTCCCAAAATTCTCCAATTGTTGGATCCTTCCCACCAAAGGAATAGATCTAAGCATTCAGAGTATAGGAGGTTCTCTCTACTGGTTGTGCCCTGTTGGAGAAAACAGAGACATTCTTTTGTGTTCCTGTGTTGCTGCAAATCTTGGAGCAAGGAATTTCTGTGGAGACTAAGATTACAAAGGTAATCTTTCTTCATTCCATTTAAATGTTAAATATAGCATGTTTGCATGTAAAACCTCCATGTTTAATTAGATTAAAGAACATGTTTATTCTGTATGTTTTTTTGTCAATATACTGGTTTTTGTTTCAATTAAAACAATCAAGCAAATTACGATCCCAAACACGTTTTTGCTGCTCAAGGAGATCAGATCTCCATCACTTATAAGGAGGCTAGGGTTTACAAGTGCAAAGAGGAGAGAAGTTTTCGAAAGAGGAAGAGATCGAGAGGGAGAAAAAGAAATCGTGAGATTGCTGAAGCAAAGGGCATGCGTTGGATGAAAAAAAAATCGATAGTCCTTTGCTGAAGCAATCAGAAAATAGAGGCATGCAGTTGAGAGGGTGAAGGCGTTTGTTGAAGCAATTGAGTGACAGAGGAAGGATTGCCCATCTGTTGTTTGCAGAAGCAATTGAGTAAGAGGTTGTTGCAATCGTGCTTGTTGTTTGCTGAAGCAAAATTGTGGGTTGTCCTTGCTGCTATCGAGAGCTACCATTGTTGTAGCAAAACTAGGAGCATCAGTGTGCCATTGCTTTAGCAAAAACTGAGACATCAAGGTGCCATTGTTGTAGCAAAAATCGAAATCATTAGTGCAGTTCGGTTTTTCACAGACGATGCTCACAAAGTTTGCGTTTTCCAGAGTTTCCACCGTTGGATTTAGCTGAAATTTTGTCAGCTTGTTGGGGGCTCACCAGGGTTCATTTTGAACGGTTGAATTGTCGTTTATAGCTTTGGGTCATCAAATAATGCTATCGAACAGAACCAACAAAACAAGGCCACCTGTTGTGTAACTTTTTCCCTATCTCTTGGTGTCATTGTTGTAGCAAAAATCGAAAGCATGAGTATTATTGTTTGCTGTCAACCGCCAATTTAATACTTAATATTTGGGTTGTTTACGTACTGATTTAGACTACTTTTGCTCACTGTTGTAGGCATAACTCATGACTGTTTTAGGCTAGAATCGTGATTGATTTTTGTTAATTTATTGAACATTGTTGGTTATTTTACATGAACTCCTTGATCAATAAAAGCATGCTTAAACTAGAGATGTGTGAATCAATTTCCATCATGAACTAATTTGTCTTAGGCAAGGATTAGGTTGTGTTCAAATGTAAATTTTGGAACAAATTTATGGTCGATGTCATTATTTGATTTATGAAATTTTATTGAATTTAACGTTGCATGAGAATTAGAATTGACCATTTTAACTTTACTAGAATTCATAAACTTGGAAAAGCTAATGAATTAGAAAACTAAAATTTCATTCTAGGATTCTTGAGTTGATTAGGGATAATTAACCTACCTAGAACCTAAAATCATGAGCATAATTTAGATCACAATTGAAAAATTGTAGGTTTTAAAACTTAATGACTTTGGAAAAATCATTTGAACCTGTGTAGGTAAATTCAAGGCATCAATCACATTTTCATTCTAATTGAGCACGAAAACTCCAACCTAACCCGAGCCTATTTTAAAATCTCATCTCTTGCATCTTCCCTCTTGTTTGCATTCTTCTCTCCCCGCATTTAAATTTAGTTATTTTCTTGAGTCTAGTCTTATCTTGTCTGACTTATCACATTTGTTTATCTACTACAGTAAATTACACACCCATGCATTGCACTAAAACAAGAAAAATTTGTTAGGACACTCATCCATTTAAGTCTAACTAGTCCTCGTGGGATCTTCGACCGTGTATACTTGCACGTGGTAAAAGTGTCAGAGTCTTATTCTAATTTGCATTAGTTTAGGATACTCGATATTTTCACACCAGAAAACCCTGAAATTATCATAAAAATTGGCAAAATACAAGCATAAGGATAGAACATTTTGTGTGTTATCAACATGCGAGTGGGGGAATCCTGTGCAATGAGGTTGTACAAGATCGATCTTGAATTATTAGACTATTGATGTAACAACATTAACAGATTAGGACTAATAATTCGTAGATAACCATTAGTGACTCGACCATAATCCTGAGCGGGTTATGGACTCTTGTCTACAGAGGTTTGTCCTTTGACTAGTACGGGTGAGAGTGGCCAGAGTCGCCGACTCAATAAGCCTACCTTCTCAAGGGCAGAACCACGTGGGTAGTTGGGAACTTAACTACACAAGAAGGAATGAAGGGAATGAAATCCCGTGCAGCAGAAGGACGATCGAATCGTCGTGGTATCATTGTGAAATTTGTTTTCTTAAAATTGAACATCACATAGTGTCTAGGCTAAACATCAAAAATAAGAAGAAAAACTAGTAAGAACACTTACTTGTTGAAGAACCGTCTTCAAGTTTTCCTTCTCCATTCACGAACCCTTCGTGATCACGATCTCAATGTCCTCGATCTCCTCGAACAGTGAGTAACCGGACACTTCCACACAGTTTCTCGATTGTTCTTCCTTTGATAGAAGGAGAGTGGTGGAACTCCTTTTTGGTGAGGGAAGGAGAGATTGAGAGAAGAGATTTGAGAGAATTTATAAAATGCTTTGTGGTGAGAATAAAAAAAATGAGCATTCAACCATGCAACTCCTTCTTGCAAAGGAGTTTATATAATGGTGATAGGAGTAGTTGAAATCTCCACCTATTTACCATTTTACCACAACCATAGGTTATGCAAATCATATTTTCATAACCACATTTAATAAGATATCTCATATCTCATTATATAAATCACATTTGTATAAATGTGGATTTTTAAATTGAATCAAATTTAATTTAATTTCTCTCAATCAAATTTCTCCAAATTAGCCCTAATTAGACAATTAGGCTAACCTATTGTTTATTATGAATATCATTCACATTAAACTATCTAATATGTCATACATATCTCATATAAATCACACGAAACTGTAAACCCTTTATTAATCCAGTTTGAGCTAACCGAGGGATCTAATGGACCTATAGTGACGAGCTCCAATGATCCGCGATTAACCTGTCAAACTCTTTGACCCGGTTAATCAATATTCATTAGCTACGGTAACACTCCACTAAAGCCCGTAGTTGCACTCCCGTCTGTGTAAGACAAGTTGTGTCCACTAATATAACCAATGCCCATGAGTTGACCCTTCACAGGTTGTTCGCAAACACTATTGGTTCAAATTACCGTTTTACCCCTGCGTCTACTTCTTGCTCCTTAAGTCCCCACTGCTCCTCTAATGTATAATAATGTTGTAATGATACAACCATACACAACACCCCTCTCGGGCCAGTGAGAGGGTGGGCGCCCGTTGTCCAAGCCCTGGAGACAACACTTAAGGGAACAACCACTCTAGTTTTCCTAAAGGCGGGAACGAGTGAATTCCATCTCGCGTAGTTAAGTATCCAGCTCCCCACATGGTCCTGTCCCTGACAAGATAGGCATATTGGGTGAGTAACTGTGACCACCCTCACCCGTACTAGTTAAAGGACAGACCCTCGTAGACAGGAGTCCGGAACACGCTCAGGATTCAGGTCGCTACTAATGGTCATCTACAAAGGTATTAGTCTCATACTGTTAACGGTGTTACATCAGTAGGTCTAATAATTCACGGTCCGGTCTTGTACAATCTCATTGCACAGGATGCCCCCACTCGCATGTCAACCACATGAACGAGTCAGATCACCTCGTTTGTATCTAATACAATGCGGGTCGCATCCACAGCATACCCAGGATTAGGCTCCAACCCTATCCATATACTGTAGACCGTTCGGGTCATTAACTCAACGTGATCCTCCCTGTGTGTCTACTACACACCGTTCAAGTTCTAGTTCTCTCATATATTCAATGACACTAGAGCTTAGTTTATTGGACAAAGTTTGTAAAATTGCGAGACACAAAGTGATGAAAGAAATAACTCTTATTAATTTCAAATGGTAATATTACAAACAAAACAAGATTAGAACATACATCCCAACAAACTCCCACTTGGACTAAGCTAGTGGAGCATACATACATTTCTCAAATGTATAATAGATTATAATAAAGTAATACAATAAAGTATGGGCATTGAATACCCTTTACAATACTCCCACTTGCCCTAGTCAGGAAGCACTCGAAGACCTAGACTCTCTAGGTGACCCTCAAACACCTTAGACGTGAGGGCCTTTGTAAATGGATCAGCAACATTGTGCTCCGACGCTATTTGCGTGACTGTCACGTCGCCGCGGTGCACAATCTCCCATATCAAGTGATACTTCCACTCAATGTGTTTGCCACTCTTATGACTCCAAGGCTCTCCAGAGTTTGCTACTGTTGGAATTTATGCCCTAAACTTGTGTAATCTTGATCAATTAAATAAAGTGTTATTTATTTTGATAAGATTACAGTCTTGCTTTTATAAATCCAATAAACTAAGCTCCAAGGTTATAACGCTTATCTTGAAATCAGTGTAGTGGACACTATATGGGTTGAATTCAAGATTATAACCTAAATAGTCTATGGTATAAGAATAAGGTTGGAAACCTCATTCTGGTAACACCATGGATGAGGTCCACTTTGTAATTAATACAAATGAGGTAATCCAACTCATTCATGTAGTTGACATGCGAGTGGGGGCATCGTGTATGAAGAGTTCATACAAGAATGGATTACAAATTATTAGTCTAACCAGTATAACACCGTTAACAGGATAAGACTAGTAATTTATAGATGGTCATTAGTCACTCGACCTGAATCTTGAGCAAGTTAAGAACTCCTGCTTATAGGGGTTTGTCCTTAGACTAGTATGGGTGAGAGTGGCCTGTAGCCGACTCAATAAGCCTACCTTCTCAGGGACAGAACCTCATAGGTAGCTTAACTGTGCAAGATGGAACTCACTCATTCCTCTACTGACGAGTTAGATAGGTTGTTCCTTTAAGAACTTACTCCAGGTCTTGAACAACGGGGCCCCGCTCTTTATGAGCGTATGAGTCTAAGGTGGGACCTTAGACTTGTTGTTCATTAGAGGATCAGTGGTGCTTAAGGAGCAAAGAGGTAATCACAGGGGTAAAACGATAATTTGACCCAGCTGTGATTACGAACAACCTGTGAAGGGTCGACTCATGGGTAATGACTAAATCAGTGGACACAATAATATCTACAGTGAGGAGAGTGCAGCTACAAGTCTATAGTGGAGTGACTTGTAGTTAATGAATATTGATTAACTGGATCAAAGAGTTTGATCAGTTAATTTCACATCATTGGAGCTCATGATCTGTAGGTCCATTAGATCCCTCCGTTGGCTCAATATGGTAATATAGAGGGTATAAAGTTAGGAGTGAAATTGAAGTGTTCAATTTCATACATGAGGAGTTATATCAATTATATATGATATAATTGATATAATATATAGTTTTAATGTGATTTAGACTATATACTAAAGAGAGATTAAAGGAGGGTAGGATGGTCATTTCTATCCCAATTCTCTTTATATATTGTTGCATGAGATGCAACTAGGTTTGAGGGGTTTTTTCATAGAATCACTAGCCTCCTTGTTGTGTTGTTGGAAGAGTTCCAAAAACACACATCTCTCTCAAAATACCTCACATCTCCTAAAGGGAACCCACCTTCCTCCCTCACCTAAAGAACAACGAAGAAGATCCGGTGGTCGTGTCTTCGCACGTTGGAGTTCTTGTTTCTGAGATCGTGACCGTGGAGAGAGGAGCACTTGAAGAAATGTTCTTCAAAGGTAACTTCTTGTTGTTCAAACTCTTATTTTATGCTTAATCCATGTTTTACATTCTTGAAATTTCCATTGTAACTAAATCAAGAGCGCACGATTCGCAATCGCTTCCGCTGCGGAGACTTCGATTCCCTTCAATTTGTATCAGAGCCCAATTGCGTTCTTGATTTATGTTCTGGAATTTTCAAGAATAAGGTGGGATTTACTGTTTTGTGCATGAGATGTATGAACGGTTTTTGCAAAATTAGATGTTTTCAATTTTGGCACTTAGATTTACAATTTCTATTGAAATGTTCAATGTAAGGGCCCGGTGTTTTGGGCAAATTTAATTGTAAATCGAGTCTGTAAGTCCGTGTCGATCGAGGAAAAGCAGATGCTGAGAAGATCGGAGCGAAAACGAGCAAGGAATGGAGATTCCTATGGTTGTTACGTGAATGGCGCTACAACGCCGCCTCTCAAGATTGCAACGCCATCGCGGCAGCGCGGTACGGAGAAGACGACATCGTTGCAACGCTGCCCTCAGCGTTGCAACGCTCGGCAGAAAATGACAAATGCAATACGTTACAACGCCGCTATCGTCGATATAACGCCAAGACGCGTTTCACGGAAGGCAAAGAACGCGTAAACGTTAATTTTAATATATATTAAATATAAAAACGTTTTGTATTTAATTTATATTTAATTAATTAATTTTAATTGATATAATTAGATTATATTAATTAAAATTAATTTTAGGGTGCCAAAATTGGTCTAATTTTGCTATTTTAATTATGCAATTGTTGTGTAATTATTGTCATGCATGGTGTATGCTTATATTTTAGAAATCCCACCTTAGGTTAAACATTTTCATGCATCATTTATAATATAAGGTGTTATATTATATAGTTTGCGTGATTAATTAATATAAGGTTGTTATATTAATTTTTGGACAGCATTGACATGCATTATTTTTCATGAGATGAATATGCTATGAATGTTTTATTATTCATGTGATGAATGATCAAGCACTATAACATAGTATGCATGTTACCTAAGGTTAATTATTAGTTTTAAAGTTTTTAGAACTTCGAAATAATAGATCTTAGGTTATCTAGTTCTAATTAGATTAGAATTAGGAACCAAATAATTTATAAGCTATGATTAAAAGAGGAACTCTGTCTAAGGAAAGTTCTGTCTAGGCTGGGGTATTTAAGCTGACGAAAACGGAACACCCCTACCAGGGAACTGACCTGGGAGTGAAATTTAATAAGAGAGTCTTATAAATTACAGTAGCGTCAGCGGGTTTATTAACGGGTTAATAAACTAAAAATCCTAGGTTTAATATAAGGAGTTATATTAACAAACTTAGAATAAAATCTATATAAGAGTTATATTGATTATCAATATAAGAGTTATGTTGATAGAGTTAGGTAAAACCATTAGCCGGGTTTTAGCCTAAGAAAGATTCCTATAGACTTAAAGTATTCAGTGGGAGAAAAAAGTGTATGAGATACATATTTTACCACCTATGCTATCTCCGGGAATTTCACACCGTGAGACTCATACTTGGCCTCGTGGCACAAACGGGAGCGTCCCCCTTCGGATGGTGTTTGTATGAGTCAATACCTAAGTGAATGGAGAGCGTACTTATAGTGAGTGGGAGCAGGTTTAGTGAAAAGGAAACCTACGGTCTCTTTTGTCGGTTTACACCGTTAGACCACTATGGTCACCGCTAGTTTGGCTCGACTGCACAATCCCTTCCGGAAGGCTTGATCATGGGGATCTAACACAGTAGACACCCGAAAGGGATAAAGATTTCCTTAGACTATTTTCCAATCTAGTCCTCCTTCTGCAGAGATTTTATTGGGCCGAGAGTCCGGGATCTAAAGACAAAGGGTTACACTCACGGGGTACATAAGTTGTGTATGTATCCAGACCGAAAAATGGTAACTAAAACCTATAGGAATAAGAGTTATTCTGGTGTTAGGTTTTGGTCAAGAGTGTCTTGATCCATAGGAGGAGTGTTTTTTAGCCAGGAGGCTGGAGGGCAAGGTCTCAGCTCGAGAGATCATGGATTTTGTGCTAAATTTGTCTAGACAACCGTCCAAACAAATTCGGCATGAAGCCCTAAAGTTCGTTTATAACGCACGTATAAAGGAAGGAACATCGGTGAGAGAACATGTTCTCAATCTGATTGCCCACTTCAATATAGCGGAATTAAACGGAGCGGTCATAGATGAGAAATGTCAGATTTTGTCCATTCTAGAATCTCTTCCGAAGAGTTTTCAACGATTTCGTAGAAATGCAGCGATGAACAACATAAAGTATGATCTGACTTATCTGCTACATGAGCTGCAGAATTATCAGTTTCTTATGGATGATAAGAGACAACAAAATGGAGAGGCAAATTTGTTTGCTCATTCCAAAAGTTCTCAGGAGGATTCATCCTCTGGGACTAAGAATGGCAACCATGCTTCTGGACTTAAGAAGATACAGAAGAAGAGGAAAAGGAGCAGATAAAGAGCAACTGTCTGGCAAAGAAAAGCTGTTATTTGATAACAAGTAGCTTAAGTGTTTATTAGAAACCTTATTTCTTGCCTTAAAGAACATTGTACATCTTTTACTTTTCAATTAAATAAAGTTTTTATTTCATTGGAAAAGTATTGTACTATGTGTTGCTCTTCTTGAAGATTATTTGCAAATGGTTTAATTCAGTTAAAATAGTTTTAACAAGTGAATTTTACAAAATTGCAAGTACACGAACTAATTTCTCCTAAAATGCTCATCTTTGGCGTCTAAGATTGGGTCACATTAATCTCAATAGGATTGAGAGATTGGTAAAGAACGGACTTCTAAACCAGTTAGAAGAAAATTCCTTGCCAGTATGTGAATCCTGCCTAGAAGGCAAGATGACTAAAAAAACCTTTTAGTGGAAAAGATTATAGAGCCAAAGATCCTCTAGTGCTTATACATTCAGATCTTTGTGGTCCGATGAATGTTAAAGCCAGGGGAGGATATGAATATTTCATCTCTTTTATAGATGGTTATTCCATATATGAGCATATTTACCTAATGCACCAGAAGTCTGAAGCACTTGAAAAGTTCAAGGAATTCAAGACTGAGGTTGAAAATCAATTAGGTAAAAGAGTTAAAACACTTCAATCGGATGGAGGTGGAGAGTACATGGATTTAAAATTCTAGAACTATATGATAGAACATGGGAATTACATCCCAACTCTCTCAGGCTCCCAAGACACCACAACAAAAAAACGTGTATCGGAAAGGAGAAATAGAACCTTGTTGGACATGGTTCGATCAATGATGAGTTATGCTCATCTCCCTAGTTCCTTTTGGGGTTATGCAGTAGAGACTGCAGTATACATATTGAATAGTGTGCCTTCCAAAAGTGTTTCTGAAACACTTTTTGAACTCTGGAAAGGACGTAAAGGTAGTTTATGTCACTTCAGAATATGGAGTTGTCCAGCACATGTGCTTGTGACAAATCCAAAGAAGTTGGATTCACGTTCAAAGTTGTGCCTATTCGTATGATACCCAAAAGAAACAAGAGGTGGTTTATTCTATTATCCTAAGGATGATAAGGTCTTTGTGTCGACAAATGGCACTTTCTTAGAGGAGGACCACATAAGAGACCACAAACCAAAAATTAAGGTAGTGTTTAGTGAGTTAGACGGAACAATAGCAATGATTGTTGATAAGAACACTAGTACGTCAACAAGAGTTGTTGATACTAGTTTGTCTAGTCAAGAGGGTCCATCTCAAGAGTTGAGTATGCCTCGACGTAGTGGGAGGGTTGTGATACATCCTGACCGTTACATGGGTTTAGCTGAAACCCAAGTTGTTATACCAGATCACAACTATGAGGATCCATTGACTTATAATCAAGCAATGGTTGACATTGACAAAGACAAATGGGTTATAGCCATGGACCAAGAAATGGAGTCTATGCACTTCAATTCTGTTTGGGATCTTGTAGATAAACCTAATGGGGTAAAACCTATAGGTTGTAAGTGGATCTACAAGAGAAAACGTGGTGTAGATGGGAAGGTGCAAACCTTTAAAGCTAGACTAGTAGCAAAGGGTTATACCCAGGTTGAAAGGGTTGACTTTGAGGAAACCTTTTCACCTGTTGTTATGGTAAAGTCTATCTGTATCCTTCTTGCCATTGTCACATATTATAACTATGAGGTATGGCAAATGGATGTCAAGACAACCTTTTTGAATGAAAATCTTGAGGAACCCATCTACATGGACCAACCCAAAGGGTTCATTGAACCAGGACAAGAGCAAAAGGTTTGCAGGCTTAAAAGGTCGATTTATGGACTGAAACAAGCCTCTAGGTCCTGGAATATAAGATTTGATGAGGCTATCAGATTTTATGGTTTTGACCAGAATGATGATGAACCTTGTGTCTACAAGAAAATCATCAAAAGTTCTGTCGCTTTCCTAATTCTCTATGTGGATGATATCCTACTCATTGGGAATGATGTAGGTTATCTTACTGACATCAAAGAATGGCTAGCAACGCAATTCCAAATGAAAGATTTGGGTGTGCGCAGTTTGTTCTTGGGATCCAGATTGTCCGGAACCGCAAGAATAGAACACTAGCCTTGTCTCAAGCATCATACATAGACAAAGTGTTGTCAAGGTTTAAGATGCAAGATTCCAAAAAGGGCTTGTTGCCTTTTAGACATGGAATCCATTTGTCTAAGGAATAGTGTCCTAAGACACCTCAAGGAGTTGAGGATATGAGACGGATTCCTTACGCATCAGCTATTGGGAGCCTGATGTACGCCATGTTGTGTACTAGGCCCGACATCATTTTGCGAGCTTGGGATGGTCGATAGGTATCAATCCAATCCAGGACTTGAACACTGGAAAGCGGTTAAAACGATCCTTAAGTATCTTCGGAAAACAAGGAACTACATGCTTGTGTATGGGGCTAAGGATTTGATCCTTACAGGATACACGGATTCTGACTTTCAGACTAATAAAGATTCTCTAAATCTACATCGTATTCGGCCACTCTTAACGAGGAGTCAGTAGTATGGCGAAGCGTCAAGATAGGATGCATCGTTGATTCCACCATGGAGGCCAAATATGTAGCGACTTGTGAAAGCGGTAAGAGGCCGTTTGGTTAAGAAATTTATGCTAAATTTGGAAGTTGTTCCAAATATGACTTTGCCCATCACACTGTATTGCGATAACAGTGGTGCAGTGGCAAATTCGAGGGAACCTCGAAGTCACAAGAGGGGAAAGCACATAGATTGTCACGAAGATAGCCTCGGAGCACAACATTGCTGATCCTTTTACAAAGGCTCTCACGGCTAAAGTATTTGAGAGTCACCTAGAAGGTCTACGTTTACAAGTCTTCCCCAACTAGGGCAAGTGGGAGTATTTTGTACAAAGGGTTTAAATGCCCTAGTTTATTGTCTTTACATTAATGTAATGTTTAGTACTCCACAAGCTTTAGGTCAAGTGGGAGATTGTTGGGATTTATGCCCTAAACTTGTGTAATCTTGAACAATTAAATAAAGTGTTATTTGTTTTGATAAGATTACAGTCTTGCTTTTATAAATCCAATAAACTAAGCTCCAAGGTTATAACGCTAATCTTGAAATCAGTGTAGTGGACACTATTTGGGTTGAGTCAAGCTTATAACCTAAATAGTTTATGGTATAAGAATAAGGTTGGAAACTGCATTCTGGTAAAACCATGGATGCGGCCCACTTTGTAATTAGTACAAATGAGATAATCCAACTCATTCATGTAGTTGACATGCGAGTGGGGGCATCCTGTATGAAGAGTTCATACAAGACTGGATCACAAATTATTAGTCTAACCAAGATATAACCGCGCTAACGAGGATAAGACTAGTAATTTCTGAGATGGTCATTAGTGACTCGACTTGAATCTCGAGCAAGTTAAGAACTCCTGTTTATAGGGGTTTGTCCTTAGACTAGTATGGGTGAGAGTGGCCTGTAGCCGACTCAATAAGCCTACCTTCTCAGGGACAGAACCTCGTAGGTAGCTAGGAACTTAACTGTGCAAGATGGAATTCACTCGTTCCTCTTGACTCCATGTCTTGAACAACGGCCCGCCCTCTATGAGGGTATGAGTCTATGGTGGGACCTTAGACTTGTTGTTCATTAGAGGATCGGTGGTGCTTAAGGAGCAAAGAGGTAATCACAGGGGGTAAAACGGTAATTTGACCCACCGTGATTACGAACAACCCGTGAAGGGTCGACTCATGGGTAATGACTAAATCGGTGGACACAATAATATCTACAATGAGAGAGAGTGCAAACTACAAGTCTATAGTGGAGTGACTTGTAGTTAATGAATATTGATTAAGCTGGATCAAAGAGTTTGATCGCTTAATTTCACATCATTGGAGCTCATGATCCAGTAGTCCATTAGATCCTCCGTTGGCTCAACATGGTAATATAGAGGGTATAAAGTTAGGAGTGAAATTAAAGTGTTCAATTTCATACATGAGGAGTTATATCAATTATATATGATATAATTGATATAATATATAGTTTTAATGTGATTTAGACTATATACTAAAGAGAGATTAAAGGAGGGGCAGGATGGTCATTTTCATCCCAATTCTCTATATATATAGTTGCATGAGATGCAACTAGGTTTGAGGGGTTTTTTCATAAAATCACTAACCTCCTTGTTGTGTTGTTGGAAGAGTTCCAAAAACACACATCTCTCTCAAAATACCTCACATCTCCTAAAGGGAACCCACCTTCCCCCTCACCTAGAGAACAACGGAGAAGATCCGGTGGTCGTGTCTTCGCACGTTGAAGTTCTTGTTGCTGAGATCGTGACCGTGGAGAGAGGAGCACTTGAAGAAAGGTTCTTTAAAGGTAACTTCTTGTTGTCCAAACTTTTATTTTATGCTTAATCCATGTTTTACATTCTTGAAATTTCCATTGTAACCAAATCAAGAGCGCGCGATTCGCAATCGCTTCCGCTGCAGGGACTTCGATTCCCTTCAGCTACAACACCACTGTTGTCACAAAACAGCGTGATCGGCAAGTTCATATTTGGAACAACTTCTAATTACGTCATGAACTTCTTAAGCCTAACAGCTTCCTTTGTAGCTTCACAAGCCGCAACGTACTCAGCTTCCATAGTGGAATCAGCGATGCATCCCTGCTTGATGCTTCTCCATACTACAACTCCTCCATTCAGAATGAAGGTTGGCCCCGAAGTGGATTTCCTAGATCCTTATCGGTCTAATAATCAGAATTTGTGTATCTCGTAAGAATCAAATCCCCACTCACATACACCAGGTTGTAGTTCCTCGTTCTCCTTAGACACTTGAGGATTGCCTTTACGGCTGTCCAGTGATCTAATCCTGGATTGAATTGATACCTACTGACAAGCCCAACTACATAACAGATGTCAGGCCTAGTACACAACATTGCATACATCAGGCTCCCTACAGCTGAAGCATTGAGAATCTGTCTCATATCCTCAACCTCTTGAGGAGTCTTAGGACATTGATCCATAGATAGGTGAACCCCATGCCTAAAAGGGAGCAAGCTCTTCTTGGAGTTCGCATCTTATATCTAGACAACATCTTGTCAATATAAGACGCCTGAGACATGGCCAGCGTCCTGTTCTTCCGGTTCCAGACTATCTGGATACCTAGAACGTATTGTGCTTCTCTCAAATCTTTCATTTGGAATTGCTAAGTCAACCATTTCTTTACGTTAGTAAGAAATCCTACCTCATTCCCAATGAGAAGGATATCATCCACGTACAATACTAGAAATGTGACAGTTTTGTCGATGATTTTCCTGTAGACACAAGCCTCGTCAACATTCTGATCAAAGCCATAAGATTTGATTGCCTCAACAAACCTTATATTCCAAGACCTCGAGGCTTGTTTCAGTCCATAAATGGACCTATGAAGCCGGCAAACCTTTTGCTCTTGGCCTTGGGTAATGAACCCTTTTGGTTGATTCATTACATGGTTTCGTCAAGGTCGCCATTCAAAAAGGCGGTCTTGACATTCATCTGTCATACCTCATAGTCATAATATGCAGCAATGGCCAGAAGGATCCTGATTGACTTTACCATGTCAACAGGTGAAAAGGTTTCCTCATAGTCAACCTCTTCAACCTGGATAAAACCCTTTGCCACTAGTCGTGCTTTGAAAGTTTGCACCTTCCCATCTACGCCACGTTTACGCTTGTAGATCCATTTGCAACCTATAGGTTTTACCCCATCTGGTTGATCCACAAGCTCCCAGACAGAAATGAAGTACATCAACTCCATTTCCTGGTCCCTGACTTTAATCCATTCGTCCTTGTCAACGCCTGCCATCGCCTGATCATAGGTCAATGGATCCTCGCAGTCATCATCAGGGATGACGACTTGGGTTTCAGCTAAACCCATGTAACGTTCAAGCTGTCTCACAGCCCTCCCACTACGTCGAGGCATTCCCAACTCTTGGGAACGGACTTGACTAGATGTGCTAGGATCAACAACATTTGTTGACGTACTAGACCCATCAACAACTCTTGCTGATGTATTGTCCATTTCGTTTAATACGATTTTGCTTCTAGGGAAATGATCCTAACGTGGTCTTCCTCAAGGAAAGTCGCGTTGTCGACACAAGCACCCTATTTTTCTTAGGATCGAAAAATAGACCACCCCTACTCTCTTTTGAGTAACGTACAAATAGGCACAATTTTGAACGGGGTTCCAACTTCTTTGGGTTTGACACCAACACGTGGGTCGGACATTCCCAAATTCTAAAATGGTGTAAACAACCTTTACGTCCATTCCAGAGTTCGAAAGAAGCTTCACAAACACTCTTCGACGGAACGTTGTTCAAAATATAGACCGTAGTCTCCACTTTGTAACCCCAAAAAGAATCAGGGAGACGAGCATAACTCATCATCGACCGAACCATGTCCAACAGGGTTCTGTTTCTCCTCTCCGATACACCATTATGCTGTGGCATACCAGGTGCAGAGAGTTGGGACGTAACTCCATGTTCTATTATATAGTCCTGGAAATCAGTGTCCATATACTCTCCACCTCGATCCGATCGAAGTATTTTTATTGTTTTACCTAACAGGTTCTCAACCTCAGTCTTGTACTCCTTGAACTTTTCAAGAGTTTCAACCTTCTTTTGCATTAGGTAAATATACCCATACATTGAATAGTCATCAATAAAAGATACAAAGTATTCGTGCTTTAACCTCGTGTTTTAATGTGGCCTAACCGAAGATGCCAAGGATGGGCATTTTCTTTTGGAGAAACTTTTACTCTTTTAGTTCGTGTTTCTGCTGTTTTAAATAATTCAGTATTCAAAACGCTTTTGACCGAATTTGGTTTCAAAACATACAGATTAGACTGAAGTGAAGCAGAACACAAGAAATTTCCATTTATAGAAATAAATGCTTTATTGCTAGAAAAATTTACAGAAATGGAGTGTTCAAAAAGGCAGGAAATAGAAACGAGGTTTCTAGTAAACCCTGGAACTATATACACAAATTATCTAATAATAAGTAATTCTTGTCGAAATAGAGCTTCACTTTGCCGATCCCTGCAGCAGAGACAATCTCCCCAGATCCAACCCGTAGAGTCACCTCACCCTCTCGCAGCTGCTGCCATAAACTAATTCCCTGAAAAAAAGAACAAACGTGGTTAGTGGCGCCCAAATCCAATATCCAGGCAGAGTCATTACTCTCCACTAAACAAGTTTCAGTTACTAGTAAATCACATTTACCTATATTCTTTCTGTCGGCAAGGAACTTGGGACAATATCGCTTCCAGTGGTCGTCCCCATTGCAGTGGAAATGTCGCCACGTACCTGCGACGCGGAGCGGCCGACGTCCTCATAAAAGGGATATTTAAAAGGAGACGCCACCAATCTTTTTTATGATGTGATTGGGCACCAAAAATAGAATAAAATAACTTTTTTTTAAAAAAAAAGAAAAAAATTGTATGCGAAAATCAGATTTGGATTCGGGAGTTGTTTGTGTATGGGGAAGGTGTTAGCACCCCACAACACCAGTTTAAAACGGCGGCCAAATTTAATCTTGAATTGCACAAATTTAGGACCAAAAAAAACTTATTTAGGAAAATTAGATTTTTAAAACAATGTCTTATTTTACCCCTCATTACTCCAATATTTGGAGTCATGATCCCATAAAATAAGTGGATGAAAATCCATTAATGTGGTTGCATTGAAATTATTTTCAAGATTTTGGAAATAATATCACCTCAAGAATATGAGAAAATTTTACAATTTCCCAAATCTATCATAGGATAACCTCTTATAAAATAAAGTTTTTTTTAAAAAAAGTTTTAATTAAATTTATTTTTTTCTTGAGACCAAAATCTCGGACTCCCAAAGATAATGATCCCTCACCTCAAGAATTCTAGAAAATCGGACTCCCAAATATTTCTAGATTCCGTCGTAGGAATTTTAAAAAAAACGACCTTAAAAGAAAAATCACATTTTAAGAAAAGGTTTTAAAACTTAGAAAATAAAATACTTTGGTTTTGAAAACAAACCTTTTTAAAGTAAAAAGGGCAATTTAAAGAAATTGAGAAATGATATTACAAAAAATGAGAATAGAGTTTGTAAAAAAAAAAAATAGAAACCACTAAGAAAAATCAAGAAAATCAAAGTTAAGCAAAACAAATAAATGCAATGACAAGATAAGTTGAGCATAGATGATAATTTATTCATAGCAAATAAGTGAACAAACATAATATACGAATATGATTAAATTTTCTAAAAAACAACGTATTGGAGTTGATCTTGGATTTTCAAAGAATCAATTCATCACCTCAAGAAAACTAGAAAATCGGACTCCCAAATATTTCTAGATTCCCTCGTCGACATATTTTTTTATAACAAGAAATATAAGTTTAAAGGAAAAAACAATCACATGAAATTAACAACATGGTGAAAATACTAAGAACAAAATGATAAATAAATAGATATGATATGTGACTTGCAAATAAAGTATGTAAATAGATGCAAAAATCAAATTTTGGAGAAAGAGAAAAAATAAAAAAAAATAACAATAATAAAAAAAGAAAGAAAGAAAGAGGAAATAAATGAAAAAAAAAAGTATTAGTGACAAATATCCATTATTTGGCCATACACAAATTTTGAAAAGAGCACTCATGGGTAGATATACAAAAAAAAATCAAAACTAAACTTTTTAAACAAAACTTTTATTAGCCATTTACTTTTTTCATTTTTTTCATTTTTTAATTTCTTTTTTTTCACTCCCTCACATTATTCCTATGATCACTTTTTTCAACCTTTTTGTCTTTTTCAACTTGTTGGTTTTTTTCTCAAATGAAAAACAAAAGCTCTCTAAGGCAACAACACTTTTGTTTTTTTAGAAAACAAAACTCTATTCACACATACTCAACTAATCTAAACATAACCATTTTTTAAAATTTCACAACACTTTGCTTCTTTTTTCTCTTGTTCTTTTTCTCTCTCTCTTTTAGTGCAATGAACTCTAGAGCCAAGAAGAAAAAATATAGAAAAAAGAAAATGATAGATAAGTAGGGGAAGTAAACCATAAAATAAAGTTAGTAAAATCAACATAACAAAGGATCTTGGACATTAATGCAAAAAAAAAAAAAAAAGGCAAAGATTCACATTATAATAAAAGTAAAAAGAGATGTAATAAACAACAAAAATGAAAACAAAACTCATAAAACCCTTACTCAACTATTATTTTTCAGGGATATTTAGAGATGGAGTTAAAGATAAAGTTAGTAGCAAAACATAACAATAAAATAGACAAGGATTCACATTGTAATAAAAGTAAAGAAGAAATGTAATGAACAACAAAAATGAAAAGAAAAAAAACTCATAAAACCCTTACTCAACTATTGTTTTTCGGGGAACATTTCGAAATAAAGATGAAGATCAAGAAGTTGGTGTCAAGAACAAACCAACTAGCTTGTTGTTTGAGGTGTGAATCCTTGGAACAAAATCCTACCAAATGAAACCTCCAACTAAGCTAGGGTTATTTTTGTGCTATGGGATTTTGGAGTATTTTTTTTACAAAAAAAAACTCTCCATCTTTATGGTTGTGAAGGTATTTGGCTATGGAGTTTTGTAGAGTTGAGAATGGATGAGAATGATGTGTGGGAGTGTAGAAGAAGTAGGGTTTTTTGTGAGTTTTGTTTGAAGAAGAGAATGAGATGTATATAAAGACCAAAACCATTACTCTTTTGTGCATAAACCAAAACCACAATTTGTTGCAATTTGAAAACCTATGCCAAAAAGCACCTACACCTAAAAAAAACAAAAAACATTTTTGTCAATCAAATTAAAAAGCAAAACATACTTAAACAAAATTTTGTCTTTTCTTCTTCAAAAAAAAAAAAGATTCTCCCAACATTTAAAAAAAACACATGGTAAAATTAACAAATAACAAATCAACACATAAAAAAAATGAGTAAATAAAAAAAATACAAAAAAAACATAAATAATGATAATCTAACAATTAATTAAAAATGAGCCAAACAAAAATAGGTGGCTACAGCATGCCCCCCTTCGTAGATCCTTGTAGAAGTACAAGTTGGACGAAGGTATAGATACTATTTTGTCTGGCGAAGTTTATATGCAAACATGAACATATTATGAAAGTGCAAAAACCAAGAAATATAACAAACACTATGCATAATATATAAGGTAACACTGGGGGGCCAGGGATAAACAGATGTCACCACAGCAAAAGAGTGTCATGGGCCCGAGATAAACAAACGTCACATGACAAAATAAAAGAGACACGCTGAGGGTCAGGGATAAACAAGCACCACTGCAGCAAAAAGTGTCAAGGGCCAGGGATAAACAAGCGCCACATGACAAGATAAAACACACTAAGGGTCAGGGATAAACAAACACCACTGCAGCAAAAAGGTTTCATGGTGTCAAGGATAAACAAGCGCCACATGACAAAGTAAAAGAGACATGCTGAAAGCCAGGGATAAACAAAGCGCCACTGCAGCAAAAAAAAATGTGATGTCAAGGGCCAGGGATAAACAAGCGCCACATGACAAAGTAAAAGAGACATGCTGAGAGTCAGGGATAAACAAAGCGCCATTGCAGCAAAAAAAAAATGTGGTGTCAAGGGCCAGGGATAAACAAGCGTCACATGACAAAGTAAAAGAGACACGCTGAGTGTCAGGGATAAACAAGCGCCACTGCAACAAAGAAGGTGTCAAGGGTCAGGGATAAACAAGCGCCACATGACAAAGTAAAATACGTTGAGGGTTAGGGATAAACAAGCACCACTACAGCAAAAAAAGTGTCAAAGGCCAGTGATAAACAAGCGGCACATGACAAGATAAAACACGTTGAGGGTCAGGGATAAAAAAGCACCACTGCAGCAAAAGAAATGTGGTGTCAAGAGCCAGGGATAAACAAGCGCCACATGACAAAGTAAAAGAGACACGCTGAGGGTCAGGGATAAACAAGCGCCACTGCAGCAAAGAAGGTGTCAAGGGCCAGGGATAAACAAACGCCACATGACAAAGTAAAACACGCTGAGGGTCAGGGATAAACAAGCACCACTGCAACAAAAAATTGTCAAGCGCTAGGGATAAACAAGCGCCACATGACAAAGTAAAACACACTGAGGGGCAGGGATAAACAAGCACCACTGCAGCAAAAAAAGTGTCAAGGGCCAGGGATAAACAAGCGATACATGACAAAGTAAAATACGTTGAGGGTCAGGGATAAACAAGCACCACTGCAGCAAAAGGTGTCAACGGCCAAGGATAAACAACCGTCATATGACAGAGAAAATGAAACACGATTGGTGCAAACACCATCATAGAAAATCAAAGCATACATACGAAAATCACACATGAAGGCATGCATGCATGTATATGATTGATTGATATGTTCATTTACTGCTAAGTTTTTTCTTTTTCATATTTCTTTCGAAAAAGAGAAAAAGTTAAAGCGTACAAAATAACTCGTTTATACTTCTCCCTAAATGTATCATGGGTTTGAACTGTGATTTAACTTGTGTTCTCGCCTCGAAACTTTAAGACATGATTGAGAGTGGTTATTTGACACCATCTAGAAATTACAGAACTGATGGTAAAACGGTGGATGAAACAAGTCAATTGCACAATGCTTTATTAGCAAGATTTGCATTTTCCAAGTTGGATGATTCGTCCTCTTGAATACTTCACCCGATAATGCCTTCATAATTTTTTTCATGATGATCATTTTGAAAAAGGAGGACCCTCTTCAAATACAAAATTTGTGCTTCAAACTTCTTACCTAAGCTTGAGTCAATTTTCCTTAATATGTTTGTCTTCTACTCCACACAATCACATATTTAGAAGGATGATACTTCTGCTTCAAATGGAAAAACCATTTTCATATCGTTTAAGGGAAAGGGAACTGCCCCAGTTGATGCGTAAATAGACATACAACTAGCCATATACCGGTCTTCACGACTGCCACTTTGTTGACAAAAATCTCTTGATACTTGTTTAGGTATTCCCACTACACCAACTTAATTTTAAGCTCACAAGAAACAATGCTTCAGAATCATTGTATTCAGGTGCACTTAAACACATCCTTTAGTTCATGAAGCGGAGCTACGAGGCTTAAATTAAACACGTTCTGTAGACAGAATGACAACTCAACTACTTGCAGAAGTTCTTGGCAAGGCATGACTTTTTTTTTCCTAGTTTTATTAGTTTCTGGTACTTGGGCAACATATCACATGTTCCACTTAAGATCAAAGATGAACTTTGAAATTAATCCACAAATCAATGTCATTTCCAATCCTAATGTCCTTCTTATTCAATGCCCCAGATTCGCTCTCTGGTTACAAAATTTTGCCAAAAGGAATACGCAACTATAACCACAATATACTCTTTACAAAATAGTGGCTACTAATATATTAGTTTATCAGACACTCATTTTTGTTGGAGCTCAACCATTCCTTATTACTCATGTTCTCATTCTTTTGGACTTAATATAAAAATGTTTGGCTTGTACTCAAACTTCACAATTTATCTAACTATTTACTCAGTCATTGAACTCACTGTGCAAGCTTTAAACTTCTTTACAATAACTTTTAATCCCCTTACTCCATAACTCTTCAAGTAAATACTTTTGTTTTTTTTTTTTATGTTTTCTTTTGTGCACTCAAAGAATCCTTCAGGTCATAGCCCTTCTTCTTGGAATGACAACATTGGTGATGAAGTTCACCCTAGCTTCTAAACTTATGACCTATCAAGCAAGACAATCATTCTCCTAACTTTCTTTTCTTTAGGTTCAACCCTCTTGTTGTATTCTCCTTAATTCTCAGAGTGGCGATATCTTTGTATGAAGCTCACCTAAGCTTTGGGAGGTTTGCAACAGTTAGGTAATCATT
The DNA here is from genome assembly GCA_036507285.1 of Trichosanthes cucumerina. Lineage (NCBI taxonomy): Eukaryota > Viridiplantae > Streptophyta > Magnoliopsida > Cucurbitales > Cucurbitaceae > Trichosanthes > Trichosanthes cucumerina. The sequence continues at coordinate 23,612,830 of CM071841.1, forward strand.
CGTCGCTTCATTTATTCAACATTTTTTCTTTTTTCTTTAAAGGGAGAGGAGTGAGTCCTCAGGAGAAAATGAGTGCTCTTCAAAGTGCTCTTTTTTTACAATAGATTATTTTCTTCGTAGGGTCACCTTATCTCAAATAACTTATCACTAATCCTTAATGAGTGGAAATCAGTGGTAAGACCCCCAAACTTTTCTTTTTTTCTTTCTTTTTTTTTTTTTTGGTTTTAAGAAATAAGAAGTTTCAAAGTTCTTAATCTAAAGCTAAAGGAGTAAGTTCTCTTGAGATCAGCAGCTGTCAAGCGTGAAACATAGAGACTTGCTAGATTCTTTTTAGATTAGACACAAAAGACCAAGGTTGGCAGCATAAGCTAGATTGAGCTCTTTAGAAAAAATTGAATCATGCAGTATTTAAGAGGCTGTCATTTTTTAAACAAAGGTATGACTCTCTTTTAAGCGAAAGATTAAAGTGCCTCTGTTACAAAGGCATCAATCACCACCTTAGATAGAACCAATGGGTATTATTCTTGCATTTCTCCGACAATTGGCAATTTATTTGAAATCCCAATTACATAGCTTAAAGTCTGACAGCTTGAACTTGGGAGGAAATTGTCATGTCTGAGATCAAACACAGTTGTTTTGTGTCAACAAGACCATAGTCATTGGTGTCTTCTACTACTCGCAGTATTTCTTCTAGAAGACCCAACCTTCTTATACCGCTTAAATCTTTAGAACTTCTACTGCAGTTCTCAATGTGTGGAGTGGACATTAAAACATTCTCCTGACTCTTTTGTTGAAGGACTTGATCAAGATCTTGCTTTAGAAACGTAAAGTACGACGCCATTCTTACTGATTCTGGATTTGATAGTTCCGAGGTGTAGACCCTAGAGGATAAAGAGAGGTATCGTCTGATACTTGGTTCCATCTCATTCCTACTTGTAGCAATGCCCCTGTCACTATTTTTTTATTTTTTTTATTGTTTTTTGCAATATTTGCCATTTGCTCTTTTAACTCTTCCATGCCCGGTTGGACTGATTACTAATATGATCTTTCATGATCATTACTTTCCTTTTAATCTAATAATGATGATGGAATAGAGATATATTCAAGCTATTTTGTAACACTTTAACATTTTTAATCTTTTTTTAAAGAAAGAGAATGATTGAATTAGTTCCAAATTTCTTATTATTAGTATGAAGTGTATGTGTGTGAGGTTTCACAACCTAATGTTTATTTTAATGATCATGCAAAAAAAAAATCAATATTGATATTCAATGATGATTTTTAAAGAGAAAAGGACCACAATGACGAATGACTAAGTAGTCTAATGGTGACACAAAAAAACAGATGAGTGCTTACCAATCTAGGATTAGGCATGATATTAATAAAATGACTCAACTTAATTAGGGCATGCAAATGCCAATGAGAGGGTATATGCATGAAAAAAAAGAAATAAATGACATAAAAACTAAAGAGAACAAACATAAGGAGATGATAAAAATAGAGCAAACTAAACATATAATGCAATAAAATCCTTGCACAAGTGAATTTAATTCTAAAGTCCTAAATGACAAAGGCCCTCAAATTGGCCATAAAGCCATACATATGGCAAAATAACCAAGTTTTGAGCGAGATTTTTTCGTGTGCCTGCACGGAAGCATATGCTCTTCGAAGGTCAACATTACTCCATTCTCAATTCTAATCCTACTAGGAAAAGCCTGGGTACGAGGCTTGTGATAGTATGTGAGCAAAACAATCGAATAAAAAGCATAAAGGCTCCGAACAAGTGAGGTTGACTCTAGAATCCTAAATGATAAAGGTCCCCAAATTGGTCAACATAATCATATATATGATCATATGACTAAATTGAGTGAGGATTTTTCGTGTGCCTACACGGAAGCATATGCTTCTCGAAGGTCGACACTACTCCATCCTCAATTCTAATCTTATTAGGAAGTAGCCCAGGTAGAGGGCTCGTGATAGTGTGTGAGACAAAGTAATAAGGCGGTTAAATCAAAAAAAGATAAACCAAGGCCTTCAAATACGTGAAGCTGGGTCTAAAAATCTTAGACAAAATAGGTCCCCAAACCGGTCCCACAATCATACATGATCAGGAGACCAAAATTGAGTGAGCATTTTTTGTGTGCCTACACGGAAGCATAAGCTTCTCGAAGGTCGACACTACTCCATCCTCGATTCTAATCCTATTAGGAAAAAGCCCGAGTAGGAGGCTTGTGTGGGTGTGTGAAATAAAATAGAATAACAACACAAGAAAAAAAACAATGCACTCATAAAGGAACAAAGTAAATATAAAAACAAAACAAATTAAGAATAACAAATGACCAAACCCTCGAGGTGTAACCTCATGTCCCCAGTGAAGTCGCCAAGCTGTCGCAACGTACCTGCGATGCGGAGCGGCCGACGTCCTCTTAAAAGGGATATTTCAAAGGAGTCGCCACCAATCTTTTTTATGGTGTGATTGGGCACCAAAAATAGAATAAAATAACTTTTTAAAAAAAGAAAAAAAATGGTATGCGAAAATCAGATTTTGATTCCGGAGTTGTTTGTGTATGGGGAAGGTGTTAGCACCCCACAACACCCGTTTAAAACGGTGGCCAAATTTAATCTTGAATTGCAAAAATTTAGGACAAAAAAAAACTTATTTAGGAAAATTAGATTTTTAAAACAATGTCTTATTTTACCCCTCATTACTCCAATATTTGGAGTCATGATCCCATAAAATAAGTGGATGAAAATCCATTAATGTGGTTGCATTGAAATTATTTCCAAGATTTTGGAAATAATATCACCTCAAGAATATGAGAAAATTTTACAATTTCTCAAATCTATCATAGGATAACCTCTTATAAAATAAAGTTTTTTTTAAAAAAGTTTTAATTAAATTTATTTTCTTCTTGAGACCAAAATCTCGGACTCCCAAAGTTAATGATCCCTCACCTCAAGAATTCTAGAAAATCGGACTCCCAAATATTTCTAGATTCCGTCGTAGGAATTTTAAAAAAAACGACCTTAAAAGAAAAATCACATTTTAAGAAAATATTTTAAAACTTAGAAAATAAAATATTTTGCCTTTGAAAACAAACCTTTGTAAAGCAAAAAGGGCAATTTAAAGAAATTGAGAAATGATATTACAAAAAATGAGAATAGAGTTTGTAAAAAAAAAAATAGAAACCACTAAGAAAAATCAAGAAAATCAAAGTTAAGCAAAACAAATAAATGCAATGACAAGATAAGTTGAGCATAGATGATAATTTATTCATAGCAAATAAGTGAACAAACATAATATAAGAATATGATTAAATTTTCTAAAAAACAACGTATTGGAGTTGATCTTGGACTTTCAAAGAATCAATTCATCACCTCAAGAAAACTAGAAAATCGGACTCCCAAATATTTCTAGATTCCGTCGTCGGCATATTTTTTTATAACAAGAAATATAAGTTTAAAAAAAAAAACAATCACATGAAATTAACAACATGGTGAAAATACTAAGAACAAAATGATAAATAAATAGATATGATATATGACTTGCAAATAAAGTATGTAAATAGATGCAAAAATCAAATTTTGGAGAAAGAGAAAAAATAAAAATAAAATAACAATAATAAAAAAATAAAGAAAGAAAGAGGAAATAAATGAAAAAAAAAGTATTAGTGACAAATATCCATGATTTGGCCATACACAAATTTTGAAAAGAGCACTCATGGGTAGATATACAAAAAAAAAAAATCAAAACTAAACTTTTTAAACAAAAATTTTATTAGCCATTTACTTTTTTCATTTTTTTTCATTTTTTAATTTCTTTTTTTTCACTCCCTCACATTATTCCTATGATCACTTTTTTTAATTTTTTTGTCTTTTTCAACTTGTTGGTTTTTTTCTCAAATGAAAAACAAAAGCTCTCTAAGACAACAACATGTTTTTTTAGAAAACAAAACTCTATTCACACATACTCAACTAATCTAAACATAACCATTTTTTAAAATTTCACAACACTTTGCTTCTTTTTTCTCTTGTTCTTTTTCTCTCTCTTTTAGTGAAATGAACTCTAGAGCCGAGAAGAAAAAATATGGAAAAAAGAAAATGATAGATAAGTAGGGGAAGTAAACCATAAAATAAAGTTAGTAAAATCAACATAACAAAGGATCTTGGACATTAATGCAAAAAAAAGGCAAAGATTCACATTATAATAAAAGTAAAAAGAGATGTAATAAACAGCAAAAATGAAAACCTAACTCATAAAACCCTTACTCAACTATTGTTTTTCAAGGATATTTAGAGATGGAGTTAAAGATAAAGTTAGTAGCAAAACATAACAATAAAATAGACAAGGATTCACATTGTAATAAAAGTAAAGAAGAAATGTAATGAACAACAAAAATCAACTATTGTTTTTCGGGGACATTTCGAAATAAAGATGAAGATCAAGAAGTTGGTGTCAAGAACAAACCAACTAGCTTGTTGTTTGAAGTCTGGATCCTTGGAACAAAATCCTACCAAATGCAACCTCCAACTAAGCTAGGGTTATTTTTGTGCTATGGGATTTTGGAGTATTTATTTTACAAAAAAAACTCTCCATCTTTATGGTTGTGAAGGTATTTGGCTATGGAGTTTTGTAGAGTTGAGAATGATGTGTGGGAGTGTAGAAGAAGTAGGGGTTTTTGTGAGTTTTGTTTGAAGAAGAGAATGAGATGTATATAAAGACCAAAACCATTACTCTTTTGTGCATAAAACCAAAACCACAATTTGTTGCAATTTGAAAACCTATGCCAAAAAGAACTTACACCTAAAAAAGACCAACAACATTTTGGTCAATCAAATTAAAAAGCAAAACATACTTAAACAAAATTTTATCTTTTCTTCTTCAAAAAAAAAAAAAGATTCTCCCAACATTTAAAAAAACACATGGTAAAATTAACAAATAACAAATCAACACATAAAAAAATGAGCAAATAAAAAAAAATAAAAAAAAACATAAATAATGATAATCTAACAATTAATTAAAAATGAGCCAGACAAAAATAGGTGGCTACAGGAAACACTTTCTTTTCTCTGCAACTTCCTTGACCTTTTTGCCCTTTTGGGTGGCAGCGCGGTCAGCTTTACCCTTCTTCATCTTCTTCTTCTTCCCTTTCGGGTGAGAAAGAGCTACAGATTTCGTCCCAGAGGTCGAACCACTGTGATAGAACCTGTAGGCAACATTTGCCTAAGCTTTCGGTGTCCTGATCCTCTTTAAGGATTGAAAGTTCTGTAGCTCGTTCACAAGGGTGGTCAGAGTGTAGCTAATTTTGTTCATAACAACATTGCTACGAAACTTAAGGAAACTCTTCAGAAGAGTCTCCAAGATGAAGTTGACCTGGCTCGACTCATCAATCGAAGCCCCGTTCATCTCCGCTAGATTAAAGTGGGTCATCATGTCTAGAACGTGTTCTCGGACAGACGCCCCTTCTTTCATCTAGGCATTGAAGACGTGTTTGTGCGAGTCATGCCGGATCTGAAAGGACTGTTCTCCAAACATATCCTGCAAGGACTCCATGATCTCCTTGACGGTGACCAGAAACTCATGCTTCTTTGCCAAAACTTTAGATAAGCTGGCAATGATGTAGACCTTGGCCTTTTCATTGGCCTTGATCCATCGATCGTATACATCACGAACACTTCGTGACGCAGTCGAGCTCAGCAAGTGAGGACACTCCTCAGTAAGCACGAACTTAATGTCGTCAGTTACTAGAATCGTGTTTATATTGTTTTTCCATGTTTGGAAATTATCTCCCACTAGTTTGTCAGATGCTACCAACGCTATAATTGAGCTAGACATTTTTGCTGAAAAAATCAAATAAAAGCTTTGTGTCAGTTTCACAAAAACTTTTGAAATCCAATCAAGTTTTAGCAAAAATTTATCGTATGATCCCTTGGTCATTTAAAATTTGCAATGATATCCCAAAGGTTTAGAATGACCGCCACCGAAAAATGAACAGAAACACTTCTCCTCTAGGACGAGACTATCTCGACCAGATCCTAATACCAGAATAAATCTTATTCCATTAGGCGTCTAGTTACCATTTTTCGGTCAGAATCCATTAACTCTTATTGAATCCTGTGAGTGTCACCCTCAACCTTTAAGTTTCCAAGTATCCGTCCAAACAATAGCCACCGAAGGGTGAACCAAGAAGGAAAACCAACAAGGAAACTATATCCCTTTCGGAAATTTACGGTATTCCGACTCCCATGATCAAGGCCCTCCGAAGGGATTGTCTGGTCCAGGCCAAACTAGCAGGCGGATCATAGGGGTCTCACGGTGTAAATCGAAAGAAGAGATCGTGGGTCCCGTTTTCACAGGTCTCGCTCCCACTCACCATAAGTACTCTCTCCATCCACTATGATATTGATCCATACAAATACCATCCGAAGTGAAGAGAATGAAAATCCCGCACAGTGGGAGACGGTCGAATCGTCATGGTATCGTTGTGAAATTCATTTTCTTAAAACTAAACTATCACATAGAATTAGACTAAACATGCAATTAAAGAAGAAAAACAACAAGAGATATACGCTACTTACTTGTTGAAGAACACTTCTTCAAGCTTTCCTTCTCCTGTTCACAAACGCTTCGTGATCTCATTCTCAACGATCTCGATCTCCTCGAACAGTGAAAACCAACGAACCGGACACTTCCACTCGATTTCTCGGTTGTTCTACTTTAGGTAGAAGGAGAATGGTGGGATTCTCTATTTGCTGAGAGGGGAGGATGTTGGGATTTATGCCCTAAACTTGTGTAATTTTGATCAATTAAATAATGTGTTATTTGTTTTGATAAGATTACAGTCTTGCTTTTATAAATCCAATAAACTAAGCTCCAAGGTTATAACGTTTATCTTGAAATCAGTGTAGTGGACAATATTTGGGTTGAGTTCAAGATTATTACCTAAATAGTCTATGGTATAAGAATAAGGTTGGAAACCTCATTCTGGTAACACCATGGATGCGGCCCACTTTGTAATTGGTACAAATGAGGTAATCCAACTCATTCATGTAGTTGACATGCGAGTGGGGGCATCCTGTATGAAGAGTTCATACAAGATCGGATCGCAAATTATTAGTCTAACCAGTTATAACACCGCTAATGTGATAAGACTAGTAATTTATAGATGGTCATTAGTGACTCGACCTGAATCTTGAGCAAGTTAAGAACTCCTGCTTATAGGGGTTTTTCCTTAGACTAGTATGGGTGAGAGTGGCCTGTAGCCGACTCAATAACCCTACCTTCTAAGGGACAGAACCTCGTAGGTAGCTGGGAACTTAACTGTGCAAGATGGAATACATTCATTCCTCTACTGAGGAATTAGATAGGTTGTTCCCTTAAGAACTGACTCCAGGTCTTGAACAACGGGGCCCCGCCCTCTATGAGGGTATGAGTCTAAGGTAGGACCTTAGACTTGTTGTTCATTAGAGGATCAGTGGTGCTTAAGGAGCAAAGAGGTAATCACGGGGTAAAATGATAATTTGACCCACCGTGATTACTGAACAACCCGTGAAGGGTCGACTCATGGGTAATGACTATATCAAGGTGGACACAATAATATCTACAATGTGAGGAGAGTGCAAATACAAGTCTATAGTGGAGTGACTTGTAGTTAATGAATATTGATTAACCGGATCAAAGAGTTTGATCGGTTAATCTCACATCATTGGAGCTCATGATCCAGTAGGTTCATTAGATCCTCTCATGGTGAACATGGTAATATTGAGGTATAAAGTTAGGAGTGAAATTGAAGTGTTTAATTTCATACATGAGGAGTTATATCAATTATATATGATATAATTGATATAATATATAGTTTTAATGTGAATTAGATTCATATATAAACTATATACTAAAGAGAGATTAAAGGAGGGGTAGGATGGTCATTTCCATCCCATTCCCCTATATATAGATTGCATGAGATGCAACTAGGCGATGATATTCTTAGGTTCTACAAGCTCCCTTGTTGTGTTGTTGGAAAAGTTCCAAAACACACATCTCTCTCACAAAATACCTCACCACTCCTAAAGGGAACCCACCTTCCTCCCTAACCTAGAGAACAACGGAGAAGATCCGGTGGCAGTGTCGGTGTTCGTAAGAGTTCGAGTTGTTGTGATCTTGATCGTGAGAGAGAAGGAGCACTTGAAGAAAGGTTCTTCAAAGGTAATTTCTTGCTATCAATACTAATTTTATGCTTAATCTAGTGTTTCATGTTCTTGAATTTACCGTTGTAACTAAATCAAGAGCGCGCGATTCAATCGCTTCCGCTACGGGGACTTCGATTCCTTTCAATTGGTATCAGAGCCCAATTGTGTTCTTGATTTATGTTCTGGTTTTTTCAAGAACAAGGTGGAATTTACTGTTTTTGCATGAGATGCATGAACGGTTTTGCAAAATTAGATGTTTTCAATTTTGGCACTTAGATTTACAATTTTCATTGAAATGTTCAATGTAAGGGCCCGGTGTTTTGGGCGAATTTAATTGTAAATCGAGTCTGTAAGTCTGTGTGGATCGAGTCAAAGCGGTTGCTGAGAAGATCGGAGCGAAAACGAGCTAGATTTGGAGAAATCAAGTGCTTTGTTCAGTGCGCGTTACTGCAACGCCGCTCATCGGCGCTGTAACTGCGCTTACGGGAGAAGAAGCGTCACAGAGAGGCGCGTTACCGCGCGCACCTCTCTAGTATTGCAACGTTGTGGCGTTGTGCAACGCTCGGCAGAAGACGACAAAAGCAAATACAGCACGCGCGGATACGCTTCACGTGAGAGAGCAACGCGAAAACGTTTTTTTATATATATTAATTATAAAAATATTTTATATTTATATATTTAATATATTTAATTTTAATTAATATAATTAGATTATATTAATTAAAATTATTTCTAGGGTGCCAAAATTAGTCTAATTTTTGCTATTTTAGTTATGCAATTGTTGTATAATTATTGCCATGCATAGTGTATGCTTGTATTTTAGAAATCCCACCTTAGGTTAAGCATTTTCATGCATCATTTATAATATAAGGAGTTATATTATATAGTTTGCATGATTAATTAATATAAGGTTGTTATATTAATTTTTGACAAAGATTGACATGCATTATTTTTCATGAGATGAATATGCTATGAATGTCTTATTATTCATGTGTTTGAATGATCAAGCACTATAACATAGTATGCATGTCACCTAAGGTTAATTATTAGTTTTAAAATGTTTAGAGAACTTGAAATAATAGACCTTAGGTTATCTAGTTCTAATTAGATTAGAATTAGGAACCACGTAATTTATAAGCTATGATTAAAAGAGGAACTCGTCTAAGGAAAGTTCTGTGCAAGGTCAGGTATTTAAGTCACTTAAAACTAATACCCTACCCTCGAGAACCGACTTGGGAGTGAAATTTAATTAGAGAGTCTTATAAATTACAAGATGGCGTCAATGTTTATTAAGGGGTTAATAAACTAGAAATCCTAGGTTTAATATAAGGAGTTATACTAACAAACTTAGGATAAAATCAATATAAGAGTTATATTGATTATCAATATAAGAGTTATGTTGATAGAGTTAGGTAAAACCATTAGCGGGTTTTAGCCTAAGAAAGATTCCTATAGACTTAAAGTATTCAGTGGGAGGAAAAAGTGTATGAGATACATATTTTTCCACCTACGCTATCTCCAAGAAGTTCACACCGTGAGACTCATACTTGGCCTCGTGGCGGCGCAAAGGAGAGCGTCCCCTTCTGATGGTATTTGTATGAGTCAATATCGTGAATGGAGAGGGTATTTATAGTGAGTGGGAGCAGGTTTAGTAAAAACAAAACCTACGGTCTCTTTTGTCGGTTTACACCGTTAGACCACTATGGTCAGCCTGCTAGTTTGGCCTAGACTGCACAATCCCTTCGGAGGGCTTGATCATAGAGGATCTAACACAATGAGACACCCGAAAGGGATAAAGATTTCCTTAGACTATTTTCCAATCTAGTCCTCCTTGGCGGATTTTATTGGATCGAGACTCGGGATCTAAAGACAAAGGGTTACACTCACTGGGTACATAAGTTGTGTATGTATCCGCATCAAAATGGTAACTAAAACCTATAGGAATAAGAGTTATTCTGGTATTAGGTTTTGGTCAAGAGTGTCTTGATCTAGAGGAGGAGTGTTTTTTATTACCTTTTGGTATCATACACTCTAAACCTTTGGAGTATCATTGCAAATTATAAATGGCCTATGAATCATTTGATAATTAGCTAAAACATGATTGGATTAGAGTTATAGCAAGAAAACTCATACAAGTTTGTTTGTAAATTTTCAGCAAAAATGTCTAGCTCTATAATTTCCTTATTGGGTGCGGAAAAGTTAACTGGAGAGAATATGATGACATGGAAAAACAAACTCAACACTATTTCGGTAGTGGATGATATGAAGTTTGTGCTAACTGAGGAGTGTCCTCAGGTGCCAGGCTAGAATGCATCACGAAATGTTCGTGATGCATATGATCGATGGATCAAGGCCAATGATAAGGCCAAGGTCTACATGCTGGCAAGTATGTCTGACATATTAGCCAAGAAGCATGAGGGCATGATTACCGCCAAGGAAATCATGGATTGTGTGAAGGGTATGTTTGGACAACAGTCCACACAAGCCCGACATAATGCCCTAAAGTACATATTCAACTCGAGGATGCCAGAGGGTATATCTGTTCGGGATCATGTCCTGGATATGATGGTACACTTTAACATCGCGGAGTCGAATGGTGCTTCCATCGATGAGTCGAGCCAGGTCAGCTTCGTTTTGGAAACCCTTCCAGATAGTTTCCTGCAGTTTAGAAGTAATGTTGTTATGAACAAGCTTACTTTTAATCTTACCTCCCTTCTGAATGAACTCCAGACCTTTCAGTCTTTGATGAAAATTCAAGGATCGAAAGGTGAGGCAAATGTTGCCAGTAGGAGTTATCACAGAGGTTTGACCTCTTGGACAAAAACAGTGCCTTCATCTTCTTCTAACCTGAGAGGTAAGAAGAAGAACATGAAGAAGGTTGGTAAAGGGAAACAGGCTAACAAAGCTGCCGCCCAGAAGGGCAAGAAAGTCAAAGACGCTGTTGATAAAGGAGAGTGTTTCCACTGCAACGAAGACGGGCATTGAAAACGAAACTATCCGAAGTACATTGCAGAAAAGAAGAAGGAAGATAAATATGATTTACTTTGCCTAGAAGCTTGTTTAGTGAAAAAAGATAAAACAGCTTGGATACTTGATTCAGGTGCCACTAATCATGTTTGCTCTTCTTTTCAGGGAATTAATTCTCTCAAAGAAATGTACAAAGAAGGAGAGATAACGCTCCGGTTGGAAATGGAGAAGTCGTCTCACCAGTAGCAAGAGGGCACAATGAAGCTTTATTTTGGCAAGAAATATGTATTGTTGGACAATATATTAGTGATACCAGGGTTTACTAGAAACCTCATTTCCATTTCTTGCCTTATTGAACAATGTATTTTTGTTTCCTTTTCTATGAATAAAGTGTTTATTTTGAAGAGAGGTTTAGAAATATGTTCAGCTTCATTAGAAAATGGATTGTATGTTTTAAGGCCTAATTCAGTCAAAATGGTTTTGAACACTGAATTATTTAAAACTGCAAACGCACAAACTAAGAAACGTAAAATTTCTCCTAAAGAAAATGCTCATCTTTGGCATCTAAGATTGGGTCACTTTAATCTCAATAGGATTGAGAGATTGGTAAAGAACGGACTTCTAAACGAGTTAGAAGAAAATTCTTTGCCAGTATGTGAATCCTGCCTAGAAGGCAAAATGACTAAAAGACCTTTTAGTGGAAAAGGTTATAGAGCCAAAGATCCTCTAGAGTTTATACATTTAGACCTTTGTGGTCTGATGAATGTTAAAGTCAGGGGAGGATATGAATATTTCATCTCTTTTATAGATGATTATTCCAGATATGGGCATATTTACCTAATGCACCACAAGTCTGAAGCACTTGAAAAGTTCAAGGAATTCAAGACTGAGGTTGAAAATCAATTAGGTAAAAGAGTTAAAACACTTTGATCGGATCGAGGTGGAGAGTACATGGATTTAAAATTTCAGAACTATATGATAGAACATAGAATTACATCCCAACTCTCAGCTCCCGGCAAATCATAGCAAAACGGTGTATCGAAAATGAGAAATAGAACCTTGTTGGACATGAGTCGATCAATGATGAGTTATGCTCATTTCTCTAGTTCCTTTTGGGGTTATGCAGTGGAGACTGCAGTATACATTTTGAATAGTGTGCCCTCCAAATGTGTTTTTGAAACACCTTTTGAACTCTGAAAAGGACGTAAAGGTAGTTTATGTCACTTTAGAATATGGGGTTGTCCAGCACATGTGCTTGTGACAAATCCAAAGAAGTTGGATTCACATTCAAAGTTGTGCCTATTCGTATGATACCCAAAAGAAACAAGAGGTGGTTTATTCTATGATCCTAAGGAAGATAAGGTCTTTGTGTCGACAAATGCCACTTTCTTGGAGGAGAACCACATAAGGGACCACAAACCAAAAAGTAAGGTAGTGTTGAGTGAGTTAGACGGAACAATAGCAAAGGTTGCTGATAAGAACACTAGTACATCAACAAGAGTTGTTGATACTAGTTTGTCTAGTCAAGAGGGTCCATCTCAAGAGTTGAGTATGCCTCGACGTAGTGGGAGGGTTGTGATACAGCCTGACCGTTACATGGGTTTAGCTGAAACCCAAGTTGTTATACCAGATGACAACTGCGAGGATCCATTGACTTATAATCAAGCAATGGTTGACATTAACAAAGACAAATGGGTCATAGCCGTGGACCAAGAAATGGAGTCTATGCACTTCAATTCTGTTTGGGATCTTGTAGATAAGCCTGATGGGGTAAAACCTATAGGTTCTAAGTGGATCTACAAGAGAAAACGTGGTGTAGATGGGAAGGTGCAAACCTTTAAAGCTAGACTAGTAGCAAAGGGTTATACCTGTGTGAAGGGGTTGACTATGAGGGGACCTTTTCACTGTTGCTATAGTAAAGTCTATCTCAGATCCTTCTTGCCATTGCCGCATATTATGACTATGAGGTATGGCAAATGGATGTCAAGACAGCCTTTTTGAAGGGCAATCTTAAAGAAACCATCTACATGGACCAATCCAAAGGGTTCGTTAAACCAGGACAAGAGCAAAAGGTTTGCAGGCTTAAAAGGTCGATTTATGGACTGAAACAAGCCTCTTGGTCCTGGAATATAAGATTTGATGAGGCTATCAGATCTTATGGTTTTGACCAGAATAATGATGAACCTTGTGTCTACAAGAAAATCATCAATAGTTCTGTCGCATTCTTAATTCTTTATGTGGATGATATCCTACTCATTGGGAATGATGTAGGTTATCTTCATCGACATCAAGGAATGGCTAGCTACTGCAGCCCAAATGAAAGATTTGGGTGATGCATTTGTTCTTGGGATCCAGATTATCCGGAACCGCAAGAATAAAACACTAGCCTTGTCTTAAGCATCATACATAGACAAACTGTTGTCAAGGTTTAAGATGCAAGATTCCAAAAAGGGCTTGTTGCCTTTTAGACATGGAATCCATTTGTCTAAGGAACAGTGTCCTAAGACACCTCAAGGAGTTGAGGATATGAGACGGATTCCTTACGCATCACCTGTTGAGAGTCAGATGTACGCCATGTTGTGTACTAGGCCTTACATCTGTTTTGCAGTTGGGATGGTCAGTAGGTATCAATCCAATCCAGGACTTGAACACTGGACAACGGTTAAAACAATCCTTAAGTATCTCCGGAGAATAAGGAACTACATGCTTGTGTATGGGGATAAGGATTTGATCTTTACAGGATACACGGATTCTGACTTTCAGACTGATAAAGATTCTCAGAAATCTACATCAGGGTCAGTTTTCACTCTTAACGGAGGAGTTGTAGTATGGTGAAGCGTCAAGCAATGATGCATCGTTGATTTCACCATGGAGGTCGAATATGTAGCAGCTTGTGAAGCAGCTAAGGAGGTCGTTTGGTTAAGGAAATTCATGCTAAATTTGGAAGTTGTTCCAAATATGACTTTGCTCATCACGCTGTATTGCGATAACAGTGGTGCAGTGACAAATTCGAGGGAACCCCGAAGTCACAAGAGGGGAAAGCACATAGAGCGGAAGTATCATCTCATCCGCACAAGAGGAAAGCACAAGAGGGGAAAGCACATAGAGGAGACGTGATTGTCACGAAGATAGCCTCAGAGCACAACATTGTTGATCCTTTTACAAAGGCTCTCACGGCTAAAGTATTTTAGAGTCACCTAGAAGGTCTAGGTTTACAAGTCTTCCCCAACTAGGGCAAGTGGGAGTATTTTGTACAAAGAGGTTTAAATGCCCTAGTTTATTGTATTTACATTACTATAATGTTTAGTACTCCACAAGCTTTAGGTCAAGTGGGAGATTGTTGGGATTTATGCCCTAAACTTGTGTAATTTTGATCAATTAAATAAAGTGCTATTTGTTTTGATAAGATTACAGTCTTACTTTTATAAATCCAATAAACTAAGCTCCAAGGTTATAACGTTTATCTTGAAATCAGTGTAGTGGACACTATTTGTGTTGAGTTCAAGATTATAACCTAAATAGTCTATGGTATAAGAATAAGGTTGGAAACCTCATTCTGGTAACACCATGGATGTGGCCCACTTTGTAATTAGTACAAATGAGGTAATCCAACTCATTCATGTAGTTGACATGCGAGTGGGGGCATCCTGTATGAAGAGTTCATACAAGACTGGATCGTAAATTATTAGTGTAACCAAGATATAACATCGCTAATAGGATAAGACTAGTAATTTATAGATGGTCATTAGTGACTCGACTTTGAATCTGAGCAAGTTAAGAACTCCCCTTATAGGGGTTTGTCCTTAGACTAGTATGGGTGAGAGTGGCTGTGGCCACTCAATAAGCCTACCTTCTCGTGTGACGTAATCTCGTAGGTAGCCGGGAACTTAACTGTAAGATGGAATTCACTCACTCTCTACTAAGGAATTAGATAGGTTGTTCCCTTAAGAATCGAGTCCGTGTCTTGAACAACGGGTCCGCCTCTCTATGAGGGTATGAGTCTAAGGTAGGACCTTAGACTTGTTGTTCATTAGAGGATCAGTGGTGCTTAAGGAGCAAAGAGGTACTCACAGTGGGTAAAACGGTAATTTGACCCACCGTGATTACGAACAACCCGTGAAGGGTCGACTCATGGGTAATGACTATATCGGTGGACACAATAATATCTACAAGTGAGGAGAGTGCAAATACAAGTCTATAGTGGAGTGACTTGTAGTTAATGAATATTGATTAACCGGATCAAAGAGTTTGATCAGTTAATTTCACATCATTGGAGCTCATGATCTGTAGGTCCATTAGATCCCTCCGTTGGCTCAACATGGTAATATTGAGTGTATAATGTTAGGAGTGAAATTGAAGTGTTCAATTTCATACATGAGGAGTTATATCAATTATATATGATATAATTGATATAATATATAGTGTTAATGTGAATTAGATTCATATATAAACTATATACTAAAGAGAGATTAAAGAAGGGGTAGGATGGTCATTTCCATCCCATTCCCCTATATATATGGTTGCATGAGATGCAACTAGGTGATGATATTCTAAGGTTCTACAAGCTCCCTTGTTGTGTTGTTGGAAGAGTTCCAAAACACACATCTCTCTCACAAAATACCTCACCACTCCTAAAGGGAACTCACCTTCCTCCCTCACCTAGAGAACAACGGAGAAGATCCGGTGGCAGTATCGGTGTTTGTAAGAGTTCGAGTTGCTGTGATCTTGATCGTGAGAGAGGAAGAGCACTTGAAGAAAGGTTCTTCAAAGGTAATTTCTTGTTGTCAATACTAATTTTATGCTTAATCTAGTGTTTCATGTTCTTGAATTTACCGTTGTAACTAAATCAAGAGCGCGCGATTCGCAATTACTTCCGCTGCGGGGGACTTCGATTCCCTTCAGAGTGTTTGAGAGAGAAATGGTAAGTGCTCTTGGTGAGAAATTCAAAAATGAGCAAGTGTCTTCCCAACCCTTCTTGCAAATGGGTTTATATAATGGTGATAGGTGGAGTTGAAATCTCCACCTATTTACCATTTTACCACAACCATAGGTTTTTCAAATCAGATTTGCATAACCACATAGAAAAAAATATCTCATATCTCATTTTACAAATCACATTTGTATAATTGTGTATTTTAAATTGAACCATATTCAATTTTAATTTCTCTCAACCAATTTCTCAAAATTAGCCCTAATTCAACAATTAGGTTAACCTATAGTTTATTATGAATCTCATTCACATTAAACTATATAATATATCATTCATATCTCATATAAATGACATAATTACCCTTTAGCGAACTTGAACACTTCAAATTCACACCAAAAATGTAAACCTTCTATTAATCCAGTTTGAGCCAACCGAGGGACCTAATGGACCTACAATGACGAGGTCCAATGATCCGAGATTAACCTGTCAAACTCTTAACCCGGTTAATCAACATTTATTAGCTACGGTAACACTCCACTAAAGCCCGTAGTTGCACTCCCGTCAGTGTAGGACAAGTTTGAAAGGAATGAAACTCTCACGCAGCGAAAGACGATCAAATCGTCGCGGTGAAGTTGTGCAATTGAATTTCGTTAAAATAAATTCTAACACTTAGATTATAGGTTAAACATGCATAAACAGGAAAGAAAACAGCAAGATCTCGTTACTTACTTGTTGAAGACAATCTTCAATTTCCTTTCCGATCACGATCACGAACTCTTCGTGTGCTCCTCGATCTCTACGATCCTGAACTCTTCTCACGAACAAGAATACCACAACATGGCTTCTTGGTTGTTCTTCTTTTGGAAGAAGGAAGGTTGTGGGATCTTTGTGTTTTGGTTTTGAGAGGAGAAAAGTGGAGAGAATTTGTGAGAGAGAGATCTCTTCGTTTTGGTGAGATTTCCAAAAAATGAGAGAGTGATTGAAGAACCCTTCTTGCAAATGGGTTTATATAATGGAGATAGGTGGAGTTGAAATCTCCACCTATTTACCATTTTACCACAACTATAGGTTATGCAAATCATATTTGTATAACCATATATTATAAGATATCTCATATCTTATTTTTCAAATCACATTTACAATATTGTGGATTTATTAAATTGAATCACATCCAATTTAATATCTCTCAACTTAATTTCTCCAAATTAGCCATAATTCAATAATTATGCTAACCTATAGTTTATTATGAATCTCATTCACATTAAACTATATATTATATCATTCATATCTCATAAAAATGACATAAATACCCTTTAGTGAACTTGAACACTTCAATTCACACCAAAACAGTAACCCTTCTTTTAATCCAGATTTAGCCAACCAAGGGACCTAAGGGACCTACAATGATGAGCTCCAATGATCCGAGATTAACCTATCAAACTCTTTGACCCGGTTAACCAACATTCATTAGCTACGGTAACACTCCACTAAAGCCCGTAGTTGCACTCCCGTCAGTGCAAGATATTATGTGTCCATTGATATAACCAATGCCCATGAGTCGACCCTTCACAGGTTGTTCGTAGACACTGCTGGGTCAAATTACCGTTTTACCCATGTGTCTACTTCTTGCTCCTTAAGTCCTCACTGCTCCTCTAATGAACAACAACGTTGTAATGGTCCGACCATATACAACAACCTTCTCGGGCCAGTGAGAGGATGGGCACCCGTTGTCCAAGCCCTGGAGACAACACTTAAGGGAACAACCCCTCTAGTTTCCCTAAAGGCGGGAACGAGTGAATTCCATCTCGCGTAGTTAAGTTTCCAGCTCCCTACTTGGTTTTGTCCCTAAGAAGATAGGCATATTGGGTGAGTAACTGTGACCACCCTCACCCATACTAATCAAAGGACAGACCCCCGCAAACAGGAGTCCGTGACACGCTCATGATTCAGGTCGAGTCACTAATGGTCATCTACGAAGTTATTAATCCTCACTGTCAATGGTGTTACATCAGTAGGTCTAATAATTCACGGCCCGGTCTTGACAATCTCATTGTACAGGATGCCCCCACTCACATGTCAACCACATGAACGAGTCAGATCAACTCGTTTGTATCTTAATACAAAGCGGGTTGCATCAACAGTGTATCCAGGATTAGGTCTCCAACCTCATCTATATACTGTAGACCGTTCGGGTCATTAACTCGAACATGATCCTCCATGTGTGTCCACTACACACCGTTCAAGTTCTAGTTCTCTCATGTATTCAATGACTCGTGAGCTTAGTTTATTGGACAAACTTTGTAATAAAATGCAAGACACAAAATGGTGAAATGAATAACTTTTTATTAATTTCAAATATTAATTTACAAACTGAACGAGATTAGGACAAAAATCCCAACAAACTCCCACTTGGACTAAGCTAGTGGAGCAAATACATTTCTGAAATGTCCATAAATTGCAATGAAGTAATACAATAAACTAGGGCATTGAATACCCGTTTACATATCTCCCACTTGCCCTAGTCAGGAAGTATTCGAAGGCCTAGACTCTCTAGGTGACCCTCAAACATCTTAGTCGTGAGGAGCTTTAAATTTGGTTTTAAAACATACAAGTTAGACTCAAGTGAAGCTGAACAAATCAAATTTCCTTTGAAAGAGATAAACGCTTTATTATAATCAAAGAAAATTGAAATATACTGTTTAATAAGACAGGAAATAGAAATAAGGTTTCTAGTAAACCCTGGTACTATGTACAAATTGTCCAACAATAAGTAATTTCTGCCGAAATAGAGCTTCACTTTGACGATAGCTGCAGTAGAGACTATCTCCTTGGATCCAAGTCGTAGAGTCACATCACCCTCTCGCAGCTGCAGCCAGGAATCAATTCCCTGAAAAGAAGAACAAACGTGGTTAGTGGCGCCCGAATCTAAAATCCAGGCAGAGACACTACTCTCTACTAAACATGTTTCAGTTACCAGTAAATCATACTTTGATTCTTCCTGTCGGCAAGGAACTTGGGACAGTTTCTCTTCCAGTGATCGTCCCCATTGCAGTGGAAACACTTTCCTTTCTCTGCAACTTCCTTGACCTTCTTGCCCTTTTCAAGGCAAATGGGTCGGCTTTACCCTTCTTCATTTTCTTCTTCTTCCCTTTCGGGTGAGAAGGAGCAACAGGTTTAGTCCCAGAGGTCGAACCCCAGTGATAAGACATGTAGGCAACATTTGCCTCAACTTCCGGTGTCCTGATCCTCATCAAGGACTGGAAGTTCTGTAGCTCATTTAGAAGGGTGGTCAGAGTGTAGTTTATCTTGTTCATAACAGCGTTGCTACGAAACTGAAGGAAACTCTTCGAAAGAGTCTCCAGAATAAAGCTGACCTGGCTCGACTCGTCGATCGAAGCCCCGTTCATCTCTGCCAAATTAAAGTGGGTCATCATGTCTAGAACGTGTTCACGAACAAACGTCCCTTCTTTCATTCGGGCATTGAAGACGTGTTTGAGGGAATCGTGCCTGACCTGAAAGGACTGTTGTCCAAACATGTCTTGCAACGACTCCATAATCTCCTTAGCGGTGATCACAACTCGTGCTTCTTTGCATTGCAATGATATAGACCTTGGCCTTTTCATTGGCCCTGATCCATCGATCGTATGCATCACGACCACTTCGTGATGCGGTCAAGCTCGGCAACTGAGGACACTCCTCAGTAAGCACGAACTTCAGGTCGTCAGTTACTAAAATCATGTTTATGTTGTTCTTCCACGTTTGGAAGTTATCTCCCACTAGTTTATCGGAAGCAAGTAAAGCGATTATTGAGCTAGACATATTTTTAGCTGAAAAAATCAAATAATTTTGTGTCAGTCTCGCATAAACATTTGAAATCCAATCAAGTTTTAGCAAAAATTAATCCAATAAACTAGGACATTAAATACCCTTTTACAATACTGCCACTTGCCCTAGTAAGGAAGCACTCGAAGACTTAGACTCTCTAGCTGACCCTCAAACACCTTAGCCATAAGGGCCTTTGTAAATGGATCAGCAATGTTGTGCTCTGACACTATCTGTGTGACAGTCACGTAGTCGCGGTGCACAATCTCCCGTATCAGGTGATACTTCCGCTCAATATGTTTGCCTCTCTTATGGCTTCGAGGATCTCTGGAGTTGGCTACAACACCACCGTTGTAACAAAACAACGTGATCGGCAAGTTCATATTTGGAATAACTTCCAAATCCGTCATGAACTTCCTAAGCCTAACAGCTTCCTTTGCAGCTTCACAAGCCGCAACGTACTCAGCTTCCATTGTGGAATCAACGATGCATCCCTGCTTGATGCTTCACCATACTACAGCTCTCCATTCAGAATGAAGGTTGACCCCGAAGCTGATTTCCTAGAATCCTTATCGATCTGAAAGTCAGAATCTGTGTATCCCGTAAGGATCAAATCCCCACTCTCATACACTAGGTTGTAGTTCCTCGTTCTCCTAAGATACTTGAGGATTGCCTTTACGGTTGTCCAGTGATCTAATCCTGGATTGGATTGATACCTACTGACAATCCCTACTACATAACAGATGTCGAGCCTAGTGCACAGCATGGCATACATCAGGCTCCCTTCGACTGAAGCATAGGGGAACCGTCTCAAATCCTCAACCTCTTGAGGAGTCTTAGGACATTGATCCTTAGACAAGTGAACCCCATGCCTGAAAGGTAGCAAGCCCTTGTTGGAGTTCTGCATCTTATATCTAGACAACATCTTGTCAATATAAGACGCTTGAGACATGGTCATCATTCTGTTCTTCCGGTTCCAAACTATCTGGATACCTAGAACATACTAAGCTTCTCCCAAATCTTTCATTTGGAATTGCGAAGCCAACCATTTCTTTACGTCAGTAAGAAATCCTACCTCATTTCTGATGAGAAGGATATCATCCACATACAATATCAGAAATGCGACAGTTTGTCGATGATTTTCTTGTAGACACAAGGCTCGTCAACATTCTGATCAAAGCCATAAGATTTGATCGCCTCATCAAACCTTAAATTTCAAGACCTTGAGGCTTGTTTCAGTCCATAAATGGACCTATGAAGCCGGCAAACCTTTTGCTCTTGGCCTTGGGCAATGAACCCTTTGGGTTGGACCATGTAGATGGTTTCGTCAAGGTTTCCATTTAGAAAGGCAGTCTTGACATCCATCTGCCATACCTCATAGTCATAATATGCAGCAATGGACAAACGGATCCTGATCGACTTTACCATGGCAACATGTGAAAAGATTTCCTCATAGTCAACCCCTTCAACCTGGGTAAAACCCTTTGCCACAAGTCGTGCTTTGAAGGTCTGCACCTTCTCATCTACGCCACGTTTACTCTTGTAGATCCATTTGCAACCAATAGATTTTATCCCATCCGGTTGATCCACAAGCTCCCAGAAGGAATTAAAGTACATCGACTTCATTTCCTGGTCCATAGCTTTAATCCATTCGTCCTTGTCAACAGCAGCCATTGCCTCATCATAGGTCAATGGATCCTCGCAGTCATCATCAGGGGTGACGACTTGGGTTTCAGCTAAACCCATGTAACGTTCAGGCTGTCTCACAGTCCTCCCACTACGTCGAGGCATTCCCAACTCTTGGAAACGGACTTGACTAGACGTGTTAGGATCAACAACACTTGTTGACATACTAGCCCCATCAGCAATTCTTGCTGATGTACTGTCCTTTCATTTAACACGATTTCGCTCCTAGGTAAATGATCCCTGACGTGGTCTTCCTCAAGGAAATTGGCATTTGTCGACACAAGCACCCTATTTTCCTTAGGATCATAAAATAGACCACCCCTAGTCTCTTTTGGGTAACCTACGAATATGCATAATTTTGAATGGGGTTCCAACTTCTTTGGGTTTGACACCAACATGTGAGTCGGACATCCCCAAATTCTGAAATGGTGTAAATTGCCTTTACGGCCATTCCAGAATTCGAAAGGTGTTTCACAAACACTCTTTGACGGAACATTATTCAAAATATAGACCGCAATCTCCACTGCGTAACCCCAAAAAGAATCAGGGAGACGAACATAGCTCGTCATCGATCGAACCATGTCCAACAAGGTTATGTTTCTCCTCTCCGATACATCATTTTGCTGTGGCATACCAGGTGCTCAGAGTTGGGACATAATTCTGTGTTCTATCATATAGTCCTGGAATTCAGTGTCCATATACTCTCCACCTCGATCCGATCGAAGTGTTTTTATCGTTTTACCTAACAGGTTTTCAACCTCAGTCTTGTACTCCTTGAACTTTTCAAGAGTTTCAGACTTCCTATGCATTAGGTAAATATACCCATACCTTGAATAGTCATCTATAAAAGATAAAAAGTATTCGTAACCACCTCGAGCTTTAACACTCATCGGACCACAGAGGTCAGAATGTATAAGCTCAAAGGGCTCTTTGGCTCTATATCCTTTTACACTAAGAGGACATTTGGTCATTTTGCCTTCGAGGCATGACTCTCAAACCGGTAAAGAGTTTTCTTCCAACTCGTTTAGAAGTCCACTCTTCACTAGTCTCTCAATCCGATTGAGATTGATGTGGCCTAACCGTGGATGCCAAAGATGGGCATTTTCTTTTGGAGAAACTTTTACTCTTTTAGTTCGTGTTTCTGCTGTTTTAAATAATTTAGTGTTCAAAACGCTTTTGACTGAATTTGGTTTCAAAACAAACATATTAGACTTAAGTGAAGCATAACACAAGAAATTTCCATTTCTAGAAATAAACGCTTTATTACTAGAAAACATTACAGAAATAGAGTGTTCAAGAAGGCAGGAAATAGAAACGAGGTTTCTAGTAAACCCTGAAACTATGTACAAATTGTCTAACAATAAATAATTCCTGTCGAAGTAGAGCGTCATTTTGCTGATTGCTGCAGCAGAGACTATCTCCCCGGATCCAACCCATAGAGTCACCTCACCATCTTGCAGTTGCTGCCAGGAACTAATTCCCTGAAAATAAGAACAAACGTGGTTAGTTGCGCGCGAATCCAATATCCAAGTAGAGTCATTACTCTCCACTAAACATGTTTCAGTCACTAGTAAATCACATTTACCTGTATTCTTCCTCTCGGCAAGAAACTTGGGACAGTTTCGCTTCCAGTGGCCGCTCGGTCAGCTCTACCATACTTCATCTTCTTCTTCTTCTTTTTCGGGTGAGAAGGAGCTACAGGTTTTGTCCCAGAGGTTGAACCCCTGTGATAGGACCTGAAGGCAACATTTACCTCAGCTTCTAGTGTCTTGATCCTCATCAAGGACAGGAAATTCTGTAGCTTCGTTCAGAAGGGTGGTCAGTGTGTAGCCAATCTTGTTCATAACATCGTTTCTACGGAACTGAAGGAAACTCTTCGAAAGAGTCTCCAAGGTGAAGCTGACCTGGCTCGACTCATCGATCGAAGCCCCATTAATCTCCGCCAGATTAAAGTGGGTCATCCTGTCTAGAACGTGTTCACGGACAGACGTCCCTTCTTTCATCCGGATGTTGAAGAGGTGTTTGAGCGAGTCATGCCTGACCTAAAAGGACCGTTGTCGAAACATGTCTTGCAAGGACTCCATGATCTCCTTAGCGGTGACCATCAACTCATGCTTCTTTGCCAATACTTCAGATAAGCTGGCAATAATGTAGACCTTCGCCTTTTCATTGGCCCTGATCCACCGATCGTATGCATCACGAACACTTCGTGATGCAGTCGAGCTCGGCAACTGAGGACACTCCTCAGTAAGCACAAACTTAAGGTCGTCGGTTACTAATATCGTGTTTATATTGTTCTTCCATGTTTGGAAGTTATCTCCCACTAATTTATCTGAAGCAAGTAAAGCAATCATCGAGCTAGACATTTTGCTGAAAAAATCAAATTAAAACTTTGTATCAGTCTCGCAAAAAACTTTTTGAAATCCAATCAAGTTTTAGCAAAATTTAATCTTATGATCCCTAGGTCATTTAAAATTTGCAATGATATCCTAAAGGTTTAGAATGACCGTCGCCGAAGGGTGAACAGAAACACTCCTTCTCTAGGACGAGACTTTCTCGACCAGACCCTGATTCCATAATAAATCTTATTCCATTAGGCGTCCAGTTACCATTTTTTGATCGAATTCAGTAACTCTTAATGAATCCCGTGAGTGTCACCCTCAATCTTTAAGTTTCCAAGTATCCGTCCAAACAATAGCCACCAAAGGATGAACCAACAAGGA
The DNA here is from genome assembly GCA_036507285.1 of Trichosanthes cucumerina. Classification (NCBI taxonomy): domain Eukaryota; kingdom Viridiplantae; phylum Streptophyta; class Magnoliopsida; order Cucurbitales; family Cucurbitaceae; genus Trichosanthes; species Trichosanthes cucumerina. The sequence goes on from CM071841.1 coordinate 23,637,145, forward strand.
AACTATATCCCTTTCGAGAATTCACGGTGTTCCGACTCCCATGATCAAGGCCCTCCGAAGGGATTGTCTTGTCCAGGCAAAACTAGCAGACGGATCATAGGGGTCTCACGGTGTGAATCGAAAGAAGAGACCGTGGGTCCCGTTTTCACAGGTCCCGCTCCCACTCACTATAAGTACTCTCTTCGTCCACTATGATATTGATCCATACAAATACCATCCGAAGGGGGACGCTCCCATTTGCGCCACGAGGCCGAGTATGGATCTCACGGTGCGGACTTTAACGGAGATTTGTGGTCGGAACATTAAATCTTATACATTTTATTTCCTCTCACTCAGCACTTTATATATTTCAGGATTGACTTAGATAAACCGGCTAGAATATACCTAAGTCTACCAATATAACACTTATATTGAATTAGCCTAAGTTTATAATCACATTATTATCTTAGAACTAAGGTCTATGTGAGTAAATTAATCAACTTTTGATTAACGCCACTCACGATAATATAACCTAAGAATCTCCTGATCGAATTCACTCCCAGGTCGGTTTTCACGATAATATAACCTAGTACGTCAACAAGTGTTGTTGATCCTAGCACGTCAAGTCAAGTTCGTTCCCAAGAGTTGAGAATGCCTCGACGTAGTGGGAGGGTTGTTAGACAGCCTGAACGTTACATGGGTTTAGCTGAAACCCAAGTCGACAATCCTGATGATGACTGTGAGGATCCATTGACCTATGATCAGGCAATAGTTGATGTTGACAAGGACGAATGGATTAAAGCTATGGACCAGGAAATGGAGTCGATGTACTTCAATTCTGTCTGTAAACTTGTGGATCAACCGGATGGGGTAAAACCTATTGGTTACATATGGATCTACAAGCGTAAACGTCTTATATTGACAAGATGTCCGAAACCTGAAGAACAGAACGTTGGCCATGTCTCAAGCGTCTTATATTGACAAGATGTTGTCTAAATATAAGATGCAGAACTCCAAGAAGGGCATGTTGTCTTTCAGGCACGGGGTTCATTTGTCTAAGGATCAATGTCCTATGACTCCTCAAGAGGTTGAGGATATGAGACAGATCCCCTATGCTTCAGTTGTAGGGAGCCTGATGTATGTCATGTTGTGTACTAGGCCCGACATCTGTTATGCAGTAGGGATAGTCAGTAGGTATCAATCCAATCCATGATTAGATCACTGGACAGTCGTAAAAGCAATCCTCAAGTATCTTAGGAGAACGAGGAACTACAACTTAATGTATGGCGGTGGGGATTTGATCCTTACATGATACACGGATTCTGACTTTCAGGCCGATAAGGATTCTAGGAAATCCACTTCGGGGTCATCCTTCATTCTGAATGGAGGAGCTGTAGTATGGTGAAGCATCAAGCAGGGATGCATCGCTGATTCCACTATGGAAGTGGAGTACGTTGCGGCTTGTGAAGCTACAAAGGAAGCTGTTTGGCTTAGGAAGTTCATGACAGATTTGGAAGTTGTTCCAAATATGAACTTGTCGATCACGTTTTTTTGTGACAACAGTGGTGTAATAGCCAACTCGAGGGAGCCTCAGAGCCATAAGAGAGGCAAACACATTGAGCGGAAGTATCACCTGATACAGGAGATTGTGCACCGCGGCGACGTGACAGTCACGCAGATAACGTCGGAGCACAATGTAGTCGATCCATTTACAAAGCCCCTCACGGCTAAGGTGTTTGAGGGTCACCTAGAGAGTTTAGGTCTTCGAGTACTTCCTGATTAGGGCAAGTGGGAGATATGTAAACGGGTATTCAATCCCTAGTTTATTGTATTACTTCATTGTAATTTATGTACATTTCAGAAATGTATTTGCTCCACTAGCTTAGTCCAAGTGAGAGTTTGTTGGGATGTTTGTTCTAATCTCGTATTGTTTGTAAATTACTATTTAAAATTAATAAAGAGTTATTTATTTCATCATTTTGTGTCTCGCATTTTATACAAACTTTGACCAATAAACTAAGCTCCAGGGTCATTGAATATATGAGAGAACTAGAACTTGAACGGTGTGCAGTGGACACACAAGGAGGATCATGTTCGAGTAAATGACCCGAACGGTCTACAGTATATGGATGGGGTTAGAGATCTAATCCTGGATACACTGTGGAGGCGACCCACTTTGTATTAAGATACAAACGAGGTGATCTGACTTGTTCATGTGGTTGACATGCGAGTGGGGACATCCTGTACAATGGGATTGTAAGAGACCGGACCGTGAATTATTAGACCTACTGATCTAATACCGTTGACAGTAAGGACTAATAACTTCGTAGATGACCATTAGTGACTCGACCTGAATCTTGAGCGTGTTACGGACTCTTGTCTGTGGAGGTCTGTGCTTTGACTAGTACGGGTGAGGGTGGTCACAGTTACTCGCCCAATATGCCTATCTTCTCAGGAACAGGACCAAGTAGGGAGCTGGAAACTTAACTACGCGAGACAGAATTCACTTGTTCCCGCCTTTAGGGAAACTAGAGGGGCTGTTTCCTTAAGTGTTGTCTCCAGGGCTTGGACAACGGGCGCCCACCCTCTCACTGGCCCGAGAGGGTTGTTGTGTATGGTCGGACTATGACAACATTGTTGTTTATTAGAGGAGCAGTGGGAACTTAAGGATCAAGAAGTAGACACAGGGGTAAAACGGTAATTTGACCCAGCAGTGTCTACGAACAACCTGTGAAGAGTCGACTCATGGGCATTGGTTATATCAGTGGACACGTAATATTTTGCACTGACGGGAGTACAACTACAGGCTTTAGTGGAGTGTTACCGTAGCTAATGAATGTTGATTAACCGGGTCAAAGAGTTTGATAGGTTAATCTCGGCTCATTGGAGCTCGTCACTGGTGGTACATTAGGTCCCTCGGTTGGCTCAAACTAGGTTAAAAGAATGGTTAATGTTTTGGTGTGAATTAAAGTGTTCAACTTCACTAAAGGGCATTTATGTCATTTACATGAGATATGAATGATATAATATATAGTTTAATGTGAATGAGATTCATAATAAACTATAGGTTAGCCTAATTGTTGAATTAGGGGTAATTGGAGAAATTAGATTGAGAGACATTAAATTGGATGTGATTCAATTTAATAAATCCACAATATTGCAAATGTGATTTGTAATATGAGATATGAGATATCTTATAATATGTGGTTATGAAAATATGATTTGCATAACCTATAGTTGTGGTAAAATGGTAAATAGGTGGAGATTTCAACTCCACCTATCTCCATTATTAAAGGAACTTACTAATTCTCTCATTTTGGATTTTCACCAAAAGAAGAGAAAACTCCCTCTCAAAAATTCTCTCTACCTTTCTCCTCACAAAACAAAAACAAGAGAAGTTATCACCAACTTCCTTCTTCCAAAAGAAGAACAACCGAGAAGCCGAAGGGTGGTGTTCGTTCTTGTTCGTGAGAAGGATTCGAGATCGTTGAGTTCAAGAAAGCACGAAGAGTTCGTGGATCGTTGGAAGAAATTGTGAAGAAAGTCTTCAACAAGTAAGTACTATGTTTAACTTATTGTTTTTCTTCCAAATTTTATGCATGTTTAACCTATATTCTAAGTGTTAGATTGATTTTAACGTAATTCAAATGCACAACGACACCGCGACGATTCTAGTGTTTCCTAAGATGTGGGATCTAAATTATGAGGACTGATTTCTATGAGCAAAGGATTGTCTTATCTTTCTTTCCTTTTCCAAGTTTTAACATTGTGAGTTAGTTTGGATTTTCCTTTTACCTGTATATAAACCTTGGCTTTAATGTTTTGAACTTACTGTTGTTGAACTTGGCCAGAGGGAGAGGAACGATTTGTTATGACAAGCTCTCCTTCTGGAGTAGAAGTTTTACCCTCAATTCTTAAGTGTCCTGTTATCTCTTTAACTTTTGTATTAGTGAATAGCTCTTTTGTGGCCTGAGCTTGTTAAGGGTTGCATTCTGAACCTTATGATTGTGAAGTTGGTTCTGAGTTTTTTCTTCTAATTTCCATTTGGTTTGGGATATTTCCTGGAATGGTTAGGGTGGAGCTTATGCTAGCCTCTTTCCTTGCTAGGTTCTTAATAGGATCGCCCTCTCTTCTTTCCTCTTCGTTGTTTTCACCGCTGCCATCATCTAGGGTCTCTTTTCTAGCTTCTGTCAGTCTTCCTGAACCTTTTCCACGTCCCCTGCCTCTGTTAGGCTTTGGGATGTCCTCTTCCTTTCCTCCCCTGCTTTTACCTCTATTATGGGAAAATTCTCTTAAGCTTTCGTTGTACCGAAAATCATCCTCCGAATCTTGGTGATAATGATGGCAGTCTCTGAAAACATGTCCTATTTTACCACAACTATAACAGAAGTCTGGTAATTTCTCGTAGGTGGTTGGGATCCAAACTTCTTCTGTCATGGATCCTATTTAAATCATAGTGCCTTGAGTCAGAGGCTTGGTGACGTCGATCTTTACCATGATTCTCATAGACAACCCTTCATAGATCCCTTGGTCGTCAGATTCGACTTCGATGAATTCTCCTATCGAGTTCCCCAGGACTTTGGGCAATTTCCTACAAAAACAAATCAAAGGTAAGTTATGTAAATGAACCCTAAAGTTTGTGTATTTGAACTCCCACTCGGAACCCTCGCAGTTTCCTTGTGGCTCATCGAACAACAAAAGGGCTTTGTCAAAGATCCACGGGCCTCCTTCTGTTATCTTCTTCTTTTCCTTTGTGTTTCTAAAATGGCAGAGGAAGGTATTTGTGCCTCTTTTTTGCATCGACACCTTCCCTTCAAGATTCCAAATCCTTGGCATGATAGTTTTGAAGATACTCCTATGATCGATTTTGAAGACAAGACTCTGCATATAGTAGAATTTTGAAGGTTTTTGTCAGCAGCTTCCAGATCTTCATCTCCTATATCGATAACTTTGGATTTTTTGTTTTCTGTAAGCTTTAGGTTTTCTATCTGTTTGCTGAAAGTTTCCGCCTCCATCCTTGCCACGAAAAAAAAGAGGGAGAAAATGCTAGAGAGAGGGCAAAACGAGGCTCAAAAATGGTCACCGAAGGGACCCCTGGATCAACACTGAGGTTGTTGATAACTCTTCAACTAGAGCTATTAAGTGGACCATCTCTGAGTAAATAAGTTCTATTTGGTTTGAGCATATGTTTCTTTTGGCTAGAAGTTGTGCTTTAAGTGTTTGAATTCTGCTAAGTAATGATGAAACCCATTTTGGGCAACATTGGAGGCAAAAGTGGTGTTAGATTAATGCCACTGTGATTTTGGCCAAGGAAAATGTTGGAGCATTCCAGTCAAACCTGCAGCATATCAAATGTTGGAGCATACTAAGCCATATGTTGAAAGTTTGTGAGTCAATTGTTGGAGCATCCATGCAGGAGGACACAAGGCATCAAATGCTGGAGCATTTGAGAATGATGTTGCAGCATATTAATTGTTGCAGCAAATTCCTACAACATGTTAAAGTTGCAGATATGCCTGAAGCTTTCTGTGGAATAGTGTAAGCATCTGGACACGTGGCAGCCACCTCAATTAATGAATCTAACAGTAATTCATGAGTGGACCAATGATCAGCGGATAAGTGGAGCACCCTTGCCATCAAAGCCCTTCTTTCCCAATTGAGGCTAGATATTTAAGAAATTTATTCTTGCCTTTTCAAAAGGGGAAGAAAAAAAGATAAGAAAGGAGTTGATTTCGATAAGGACCTTCCTACCTAATTCGACAAGGGCAGAACTAAGAGAGTGGGAGAGAAAGTTGCCTCGAGCAGGAAACCAACCTCACACTTGGAGCTGCTATCCACCTTTGTTCTTCTTCTTTCTTTGTTTTAATTCCTTTTTAATACTAAGCTTGTAGTATAGTAGATTCTAGTTTTCTTTTAGAAAATTTTTTTGTTGTTAGACCTTGCCATGTTTACCAAGTTTAATGGAATCTTACTTTCCTGTTTCTCGTTATTCATCATGAACTAATTTTGTTAAGGGGAAGAATTAGGGGAGGGTATGTGAATGTGAGCTATTTGTGAAGGGTTGAGTTGCACTCATCCACTCTTCTAATTGGTGTGTGCTTAATACTAGCTTAGATCTATTTGGCCAACCGATTTAAATTGTGTTTATTCTAAATTTGGGAAAGGAGGAGTTGAATTCACTGATTAGGATTAGTTCTGATTAGGGGTTAGCCCCAAGGTAATTGAGGACACTAGGGATAGTGACTCACTTAATGAATGCAAGGATGAATTTGATAATCAGGCAAGTAATGGGAATTAGTTGTTGTAATTCAAGATCTCTGGGAAGAGTCTGTGAGAACTTGCATTAAGAGTTGGAGCAATTTCATTGTTGTAGCATTTAGTTTGTTGAAGCATAACCATCCTCCTAATTCAACCCCTGTCTTAGTCAACTGAAGTGCATTGTTGTTTAGTTTGTTGTTTGGTCATTTCAAGCTTAGATTTTAATTCTTCTTGAGTTATTGTTAAGTCTGAGTATTGTCTTTACCTCATGCAACTTATTCACTAGTTACCCTAAGTCTATTAAAAACAACTCCTTTAACTCTTCTGATATACAATTCCCTATGGGATTGATACTTCTCTTCTCACTTGTTGCAACAAGGTTGTGTATACTTTTACATTAAGGTGTTTTTGACTAAATTCATTGACACTCCTTACATTGCACCAGTTGTCGATCGCTCATGGAGAACCGAACGAAAGTAGTCGTTGGCACCCAGAGTGATAAGATAATAAATGACCGAGAAGTCCATGATAAAAGTCTACAAAAAGAATCCAAAGCTCAACAAGCTTAATCCAGCTCCAATGAAGCTCATATTCAAAAGTCAATGGAGTCAACTCAAATCCAACCTAATCATGAGGCAATCATTATGCCACAAGGCCCAATGACAAGAGCTAGAGCTAAGAGACTTTAAGAGACATTGAATATTCATCTTCAAGCTAAGATGTCAATACATAGTGAAGAGTTGCAACCTTTGAAGCTTGATATCACACATTTTCATCCAAGAGTCATAATGAATCTAAAAATCTAGATTCATTCACATCTTTAATACATTATGTACTTATTTAATTCATGTATTTACATTTAATATGGTTCAGGTATGGACTTGAAAGGTTAGGAGTTGAATTTAGACTAATAGGTGAAGGGATGTGTCCTTTCAATTAGTATAAATAAGGTTGTATTTTGGCATTTGTATGACATGATTTGATTGAATGAAAATTGTTCTCTCAAAGATTGAGACCCTTCTTAGTTTTTCTTGTGATAGAAAGCAATCGAGTCATTCAATCTAATCTTGATCAAGTTAGATTGTAGAGTGGCCCAATCTAGAACCAGATTTTTCAATCTTGCTTCTAGATCATCGATATCTTAAGAGGTAATCAATTTCTAGCTTTATCTCTTGGCAAATACAAAATTTGTATAGGGAGGTGTTAATCTCTTAATTCAATAGTTCTTGTTTGTTTATAGCTTGAATCTTTGACTGAGAATTAGGGTTGCCTTAACATTTACCTCCGTATACTCTCCTAAATTTCCCTCAAAAGTTATCTAAAGAATGTTGGACATTTATATTTTATAAGTGTCTCATATTCCAAGCATCCAACATCTTGATGCTCTAAAAATAAATGGCCTCTAAAAGTAGTCCTCAAGTTAGTTTGGGATACCCGTACAAAAATAAATAAATAAATAAAATGATTTCCTTCTAGAACTTTGGAAAACATATTATTGATGTGATGTTTCTAATTTTTTTTGGTCAAGTTAGATGGAAGAAGGTCCAACAAATGGACTATTTTAAAGATTTAGTAAGTGTATGTGCTTGCCTAAATTTGGACATTTAAGACTATAAAAGTTAAATATTAGAAACCCCAAAGATAGGAACTATAACAGATTTTTTTTTAGTACAACTATAATGGTATTTAACTCCTCACTTGTTTTTTAAATTAATGTATTCTTATTTGTAGTAAGCAATCACTAGCATCCCCATTAAAGATTAAAATTTGAGATACCACAATAATGAAAATGTCAAAAGTTTCAAATTTATAGAAATATTGATGAAAGTGTCAATATTGATTAATTTTTTTTACAAAAAAGATGAAAATTTGTAAAAATAACTTAAATGAATAAATGAGATAGGTTAGCTTAAGCATAGCTGAATTGAAAAACCATTAATATCCCCTTTAAAGATGATTGATCTGAAGTTTCACCTACATGATTTATAGTAAATAAATAAGACTTAAATTGTGACTTAATTGTATGTAAACATTTTTAAGAGTTCTAAGTGAAATAGTGACATGAGTATTTAAACCCACTACAATCAAGAAACAAAGTACTTCAAAGACTCCAAAACTCAACTTAAATACTCTTTTTTTTTTATTAAAAAAAAAAAAGTATAATTCTTAACCCGAACTTTATTCACATTTTTCATTGTACGTCTAACTTAGATTGTTATTTAAATAAACAATAGTGTTAATTGAATATTTGAGTGATTTTCTCTCTTTTGCAACCCAAGGTTGATAGGAGATTTCCAATGTAACGATGATGTAACTAATCAAAATGTATTCGTTAAAGACTCTTATAAAAACGTGTCTGAGTTTTTTATCTCATCACTTGCCAAATTACCAATTCTTATAAAATTTTCTCATATCGATTATTTTTACCATTTAAAAGAATAGATTCACAAAAATCTGACAATAAGAAAGAACAAAAGAGTTTCTTCCATTTGTTTTACTAAGAAAAGAACTAAAATATATCTGCCAGAAAATTGCCAAAATAATCATACAAGTTTAACAAATTTATAATTTTGCTGTCAATCCATTCAACAAACAGGCCTGTTTATGATGGGTTAGTTTCGTCTCTCTCCAAATCCAATATGGGTTAAACTATCATTTTGGTACCTATACTTTAGACTTCATTTCATTTTAATCTTGAAACTTTCAAATGTTCAAATTAAAGCTTACAATTGACTCCTATGGTTAGTTTATTGTTAAGTTTTTTTTTAGTCTTTACTCTATAAATTTTGGGAATATGATAACAGAGTGTTTTTTCTTGCATCAAAACTAACTCCAAACTAGCAAGTAGGAACCAATGGTAAGTTTTATTGAAAATATATAAACTAAATTTAGATATTTAAAAGTACATGGGCTCAAATAGAATAAAGTTTAAAATACAAAGATGAAAATGATATCTTAAGAGGGTGCGGGGTGAGTTATAATAATAAGGGGTTATTATAGTCTGAGTTATTATAATTTGTAGAATCATATAATATTATTTAAAATGCAGAATATGATAGTCTAAAGTTATAATAGTCTGTGTTTGGGATCCAAAGTATTCCATAGATTATAATAATACATATTATAATAATCTGTATCCCAAACAGACACCACAAACCCTTAACGTACAACATTCTTTCATCAAATACTTTGTCTATGAAAGCATAAACATGCCAATGCTCCAAACACAGTGGTCCAGTCAGTGTCAGTTTTATTACATTATGACTCGTTGGTTTATCTTTCTGTTGCTCAGTCAGTGTCAGTTTTGCACCAGGTTTCGCATTCTTTTGCTTCTTCCTCTCTTTTTTTTTTTTCACTTTGCACAGCTATTGGGAACATTATTTCAACAAAAAAAAATGAAATAACAAAATTTTGAAAATAAAAAATTTGAATGAAAAACAAACTTGTATTTTATATTTTTAGATGTATTTGATAGGAGATTTAAAAACTAGTTTTCAATTTGAACAATTATTCAAAGTGTTTCATACTATATTTTTAAACTATAAAAATAGTTATAATTACACAACTATTTACTATTTTTGCTGAATGCCAAAATTTCTCCCTGTATCACTATGTTTCCTACGTTTTATCTACATATTATCCTCTCTTTTGAGTGTCTTCTTCCCTATTCAAATTTTGAATGAAGACTTCATTTGTTTTGAGTTTGTCAATCATTAATGCTGTATTTGAATGGATTAATCAAAATTCCAATCTCTCATGTGGTATGAGAATCGTAATTTTTTCCCCAAAGTTATATATACAGTATAAAGACACAATTACCGAACGAATAAAATGCATATGGGTTCATTTAATATAAGGGAAAAGGACACATACATCAACTTTCTTTGGACTTTCTTGATTCCTTTCTTTGTCTTTCATCTGAGACTGAGTTCTCAGTTGAAGAGTCCAACCCCAGACACCTGAGAAAAGCTGATTTAGCAAGCCTGAAATAACTGCAAGGGTGAAGATCTAACTTGCTTTCTTGAGAGCCTTCCCCTCCTTCTATACTGCCTTCTCCGACTTGCATGATTCTCCTACTCGTACTTGTCGCTATCTCCCCCCTAATGCTTTGCTCGATATTGACCTGCCAGATTTTTTCATATTGTATTGTTACAATTTCAGACATTATTATGAATGTAGAAAATTCAATGCACAGTTAACAAATATCCTTGGTTAAGACCTAGAAGGTAGTGCAAGCAATAGTTCCTGAAACGTTTAGTCTTTTAAGGAGAGTTATGTAATTTTAACTACGATAATCCCTCATCTGGGAAGGAGCTAATGAAGGCAAGACGAATGGAGGTCAAAAGTCGGAGAATTATGAACTTTTTTTCTGTGTCTGGTCGGAGAAGAGTGGATACTGGCTTGAAGATTTGGAGTTTAAGATGAAATTGGTTTTGCCTCATTTGTGTTGGCTTGAGCAATCATTAGTTGAGTTACTTCAACGGCCAATGTAGGGCTTTTTTAGAGAACAATACTGGGATGCCTCTGATTCAATCCATCTTGGTAAGTTGCGTTCTTCTTCAAGATGATTCCTTCGATGTGTGGTCTGGCCTAAGATGGGAGGTAGGATGTTCATTCATGTGCCAGTTGGAAATGACGAAAAAAGGCTGTTTATTATTCTGGGAGCTTATATCTGAGGCCTTGGAGTTTTTGGAAGCCTTGGAGCTTATATCAGCAGGTATTAGATCTTCAAAGGGTTGTCATTCTTTAAGTTATGCTGAGGCCTTGGAGAAGGATTTGAAATTTGGGTGGACCAATAAGGGGGCAGGTTGGAATGAGGTAAAGTATTCTGGAAAGATGGACTCCAGGGTTGGCCTGCGAATTAAGGAGAATAAGCCTCATGGTGTGAATTGTTGTGTAAGAAAGAATCATGATGTTCTGAAATTAAATTTGGAGGAGTCTTGGATTGTTTCTCGTCTCTTTGCTCATAATGGGTGGAAATAAATTCTGATTGTCCTTGAAACTGCTCTACGTGCAAAGTGGTGACCAATCCTTTGTTTGAGGACAAGCTATTGATTAAATTTGTTGGTGATTGTGATACCAAGCGGTTTTTTCATGCGGGACAATGGAAAGAATTTGACAAGTTTCATTTGATGTTTGAAAAATGGTCTAAATCTAGTCATAGTCACCCGAAGGTGATATGAGGTTATGGAGTTTAGATCTCTATCAAGGATCTCCCTCTGGATTGTTGTTGTAGTGGTCTTTTGAAGCAAATTCAGTCTTGAATGTATTTCTTTAGATACTTCGAATTTTATTAATTGTTTGGAGGCTCGTATCATAGTTAAAGGAAACCTTTGTGGTTCTATGCCAGCTACCAGTCGTATCAGAGATAATTTGAGGGGTTCCATTTTTTTTATTTTGGTGACGTGGTGGCTTTAGATCCTCCTAACATAGTCAGCCGACAGCTTGTTCAGGATGATTTTGAGAATTTGATGGATTTGTTTAGATTACAGCAGGTGGTGATGTTGGATGAAGGGGTGATAGATATTCCTTTGGGTAATACTTCAGTAATTGCAGTAAATTGCAGGAAGATTTTATTAAATCCCACGAGCATGGCAGAAGTAATCTTCAAGGTGATTTTTTGGTGGCCTCAACGTTCATCTCTCCAGGCATTGATTCTCATTCCGACGGAGTAAAAAGGAAGCTGACGGAGTCTCAAGCACTTGGTGAAGAAATGGGAAGGGAGTTGGATGAAGAAGTGGAGGGTTTGTCACAAAATTCTGTGTTTGTACATCTTCTAGAGGTTAAGTCTCGGATGGAGAAGGATTTTGGGAAGTTGTCTGGGTGTGAAGAAGGTGAAATTGTCGAGGGAGGTGTTCGGTTGAATTAAATGACGCAAGAAAAGGAATTTGTGCCAGTTGTAGAGTTGGTTTCGAAGGGGGTTTTGTTATCACTTGGTTGATTATTTCCTTATTTGTAAATAAGGGTTCTCTCCTATATAAGAAACCCTTCACTCTCATAGTAAATATACATAAGTAATACATTCTACTCTTGGTATTCTACATGATCTCAGAGCAGAAACCCTAAATTCTGTCAAAACCCTAATTTCTTTTCTTTCTAAACACCAAAAGAAAAACCCTAGCCGCCACAAAAAAAAATCCTAGCCTCCTCCGTTGACACCACATCGTCGGCGACATTGTCGGCCGACCGGTGCTTTGAACCCTAGGATCCTTGCTGGAGATAACCAACCCTTGCCGGAGATAATAGACGTCTGCGATCCGACACTTGCAAACTCGCGAACGTTTGCGACCCGCGATCCGTGACCCGCGTCCTGCGAACTTGCAACCCACGACCCACGTGAGTGAGAGCCTGTTCGTAGTGTTGTCGCCCGCCAGTTCCTTTCTCGCCGCCGTCTCCCTTGTCGGTTGCCTCCTCGCCGTCGCCGCCGACTTCACCTCTACCGACCGATTTCCTCTGTTTTTTCTAAAAAATAGTGCACTGTATCGGGGTTACTGGATCTCCTTTTGTTGACTGCACTATTTGTTTTCTTTTGGTGATTTTTATCTCTACTTCTCTGTCCTTGATTGATCTTCAGGAAAGATGTCAGAAAATAAATCTTTGTCCGTTATTAAAGGCTCGGATGGTCGGATCCATTCCAATAACCCTACTGTCCAAATTACTACAATTCGACTCAATGGCGATAATTTCCTTCGTTGGTCGCAGAGCTTTCGAATGTATATCCGAGGACAAGGGAAGATTGGCTACCTTACTGGGGATAAGCTCATGCCTGCCAAAGATGATCCTTCATTTGCTGGGTGGGATGCTGAGAACTCCATGGTGATGACCTGATTAGTAAATTTCATGGTAGAAGAGATTAGTTGCAATTATATGTGTTATTCTACTGCTAAGGAATTATGGGATAACGTGGCTCAGATGTATTCCGACTTAGGGAATCAGTCACAGGTATTTGAGCTCAATCTCAAACAGTGTTTTTAAAGGCTCAAGGCGCAATGGCCCTCTGGAGCCTAGGCGCAAGGCACACCAAAAGGCGCGGGCTTTTTTATCTAAGGCGCACTATATATAAAAAAAATATAAAATATATATGTATACATACACAATAAGAAAAAACCCTTCATGGGATGAAATTAAGTTTTAGCTTTTAACCAAGGAAAATAAGTAAAAGAAATAAGGTTCAACTTTCAAGTATTAATGTTTGAACATAGAGACAATAGATACTCTATTAAAAAACATGAAACAATTACAATACAACACTAATAAATTATAAACACGACAAGATCAAAAGCCTTAAATATCAATATCTTCTTCACTAAATAGATCTTCTTCTTCAACCTCATTCTCTTCATCATTGCACATATAGCCATCTGTATCTTCTTCATCGCCTCATTCTCATAGTCATCCAAGTTATGTGGGGGCATGGGTTGTGGATCTCGTGGCAATGGTTGTGTGGACGTGGAGGATGAACATGAAGCATTATTCTTGGTTCTTGATTTAGCTCTAGAATAGTAGGCGTGTTCTTTTGCTCCAAAGAACTCTTGAAACATCACCCCATGTTAAAGAATCATCATCGAAGACAAGATCATTATCCTCTTCGAATCATCATCCATTCTTCCAATCAACCACTCATTACTATCATCAATATCTTTTAAAGAAATGGGGTCAATGACATCTCGAATGCTATATCGACGCCTCAAGGCTCTATTATATTTTATGAACACCAAATCATTCGCATTTACTTTGAGCAAGTCTATTCCTTTTCTTGCTATGAAGTCGCAAGTATAAATAATGAAAGTTCCATGATAATTCAAACTAAGAATTTAAAACGTAATTCTCAAGATATGATATGAAGATAACTAACCTGTTCAAAAACACTCCAATTACGCTCACATCCGGAGGCACTACAAGTAAGACCTAAAATTCTCACAAGAACCTTTTGCAAGTTTGGAGTTGATTGTCCAAAATCATCCCACCATTCGAAGGTCAAACCTATGTTAATAGCTTCCAATTCAAAAATAAAAGTTTTATTGAACTCTGAAATTTAAAATATACCTGGAGATCTTTTGTTTCTTTGTCTAATGGTATGCTTTGTCCAAATAATCCTTCGGCTTTTTTGTATTTGGTCAACTCTTCAAGTATCATATCTTGTACCTCTAAAGAAGGAACCATTTTTGTTATACATGAGTATAACTCATTAACAATTTCATCATCGACTTGAATGTTAGGATTCGAGTAATAGAATTCAGGTTTAAAAATAACCCATGAAGATGCAAGGGTCGATGCAATCTGAAACTCCCATCTTCGATCAATGATTGTAAAATGTCCTTGTACTTTTCTTCCTTTCCATTAAAGGATCTAGCTATGGCCTCCTTAGCTCTATCCATGGCCTCATAAATGTATCCCATGGGAGGCTTCTTCTCACCATCCACCAACCTAAGAACTCGCACTAGAGGACCGGAGACTTTTAGCGGAAACACAATTGTATTCCAAAAAGTAGTCAACAAAATAGTTTGAACGACTCTTTTGCCCTGTTGCTCCTTACTCCATTTGCTATTCTTCCACTCATTAGAAGTAAACATTTTCCTCAAGTTGTTCTTTTGACGATGTATACTTGACAATGTAATGCAAGCAAAAGAGTAAAGCGAGTCTTAGCTGGTCTAACCAACTCCTTCTGATTGGTAAACTGTCTCATCATATTTAGCAATCCAGAGCGAACATAAATGAAACTGCTAATATCCATGCCTCTTTTCAATGTTCTCCGAATATTTGGAATCTTGTAGATATCTTCCAACATCAAATCCAGGCAATGAGCAGCACAAGGTGACCAAACTAGGTGGGGTCGTTTTGCTTCTAATAATCTCCCTAATAAAAGTAAAGTAATTAGGCAACTTAAAAGGTGAAAAATTAAGTAAGAGTCTAAGACTAATTTAAAAGGAGCAACCGAGAATCGAGATAGTATTTCTTACCTGTCATCACATTTGGCTTGAGGCACTTTTCTCGGTAATAACTTGTACCACATTGGCTTCTCCAATGTGCTCTACAAAATTATCTAGCAATTCAAACATTTTCTTCCCGTCCTTCACATATGATGAGGCATCAATAGACTCAATAAACATGGTGCCTTTAGGACTATTAACTAAGAAGTTAAGTAAGGTCCTATTTCTTCTATCCGTCCATCCATCGGTCATGATAGTGCATCCAACCTTGGCCCACTCTTCCTTATGATTTTTCATCAAATCATTTGTGATTGCTAGCTCTTTCTTCAAGCATGGCACCCTCAATTCATGATAAGATGGTGGTTTCAATCTGTGGCCAAATTGTCCTATTGCTTCAATCATAGGTGCAAAGCTTTCATAATTGCAAGCATTTAAAGGTATCCCAAAGATCATAAAACCATCGAGCAATTCTTTGAATGGTGTGCTCTCTCATCTCCTTCTTGTAAGCGGCATTCAATGTTGTTTGCTTTCTTTTATCATTCTTTCGATTTTGAACCATAGTTTCTGGATTGGGGGTAAAATATGCATCCATTGGACCCTTTTGTTTTGGCCTTTTACAAGAAGACTTAATTGATTCTAAACTTGATGTCGATCTCTTACCCAAATTGTTTGCCATTACATCTTCATCCACATCCTCATCTTCAATACCATAATTTTCTGCATCAATGTCCAAAATCAAATTTCTTTGTTCTTTGACCTCCTTTTTCTTGGACATATATGCTTTAAGTTCTTCTTTTACATGATCCGGACATTTTTTACATGCCGTTGCATTTCTATAACCACCAACAAGGTGTTGCTTCATTCTATATACCCCTCCTTTCGTTATTTTGGAACAAAACCCACATATTAAAGAATTAACATCTCCATCATTTACCAAACGAGCATATTTCCATGTTGGATCTCTTTTTTGACCGTCCCCACCCTCAGCCATCTAAATTCTAACAAATTAAGAATAACGTACGTACCTAATGGATAAAAATAACATCAGACGGAAACGATTGATGTGAAAATTTCAGTTCACCTTGTTCAAAAATAATCAAAAAGTGATGTTTAGTGTTTACATTTTCTATTTTAAGTGTATGTGTGTATATATATATTTAATAGGCTACAATTAGATTACCAGAAAGAGAGGAGAAAAGAAAAAGAACTGGTTCTGATAGTTAAGAACAGAAAGACAAAGAACGAAAGAAAGAAAGAAAAAAAAAAAAAGCAGACGAACGGAATGGAAGTTATCGAGTCTGAAGAAAAACAAAACAAATGAAAATGAAAATGAAAAAGAAAAGAAGAAGAAACAGAGAAAGAAGAAAAGAAGAAGAAAAAAAGAAAAGAAAAGAAGAAACAGAGACAGACGGACAGAACTGAAGGAAGAAAAGAAGAAGAAAAAAGAAAAGAAAAGAAAGGGAGGGACGGAAAGAGAGGGAGAAAAGAAGAATAAAAGAAGAAGAAAAAGGAAAAGAAAAGAAAGGGAATGTATCGGATTCGGAGGAAAGGGAGGGAGAAAAGAAGAAGAAAAGAAGAAGAAAAAGGAAAAGAAAAGGAGACTTACTTGGCTTGCTTGACCTTGAAGGAGAATTGGAGAAGATGAAGTTACACTGAGTTTCACGTTCTTAAACCCTAAATGAAATGATATTATTGTGTTTTGTTTTTTTTTAATATATATTTAAAATACCTAAAACGAAAAAAAAAAAGAAAAAAATTGAAGAAGCCCCCGAGGCGCGCGCCTTGCGCGCCTCGAGGGCTTCATGGAAGGCGCGCCTTCTTAGATGCGCCTCGCCTCTTCGAGGCGAGGCGCTGATGTTGCGCCCCGCGCCTAGGCGCGCGCCCCGGAGAGCTTTTTAAAACACTGATCTCAAACTGAGTGACATTAGACAGGGAAATAATTCGGTTACACAATATTTTCATTTGTTGAAGCGAATTTGGCAAGATCTTGATCTATTCGATTCTTATGAATGGAAGTCAACTGATGACCAAAAACACTACAGAAAAGTTGTGGAAGACAGTCGAATTTATAAATTTCTCGCTGGCCTCAATGTGGAATTTGATGAGGTTAGAGGGAGAATACTTGGTAAGACTACTCTTTCTACTATTAATGATGTATTTTCTGAAGTTCGCAGGGAAGAGAGTCGTCGAAATGTTATGATAGGTAAGAAAGTGTCTGATTCTGTTGAAAGTTCTGCGTTAATAGTTGAAGCTTCAGCTCTCAAGGCATCAGACCACACACCCAAGACAAATGATAAACCTAGAGTCTGGTGTGACTACTGCAACAAACCTCGACATACTCGTGAAACTTGTTGGAAAATTCATGGAAAGCCTGCTAATTGGAAGAGTGGTAAGCAAGGTGAAAAGGGTATGAATCAACACTCATCTTCTGCTAATATTGTTGACTCTAATCCATTTAGCAAGGAGCAAGTTGATCAAATCCTGAAACTGTTGAAGACCACTTCATCACCTGGTAATCCTAGTGTTTCCTTGGCACAAACAGGTAATTACCCTCGAGCCCTCTCTTGCCTTAACTCACCCCCATGGATCATAGATTCCGGGGCCTCTGATCACATGACCAGTTCCTCCAAAATATTTGAATCATACTCCTCGATGTACTGTAATGAGAAAATTCGAATTGCATACGATAGTTTTAACTCAATTGCAGAGAAAGGAACTATTAAATTGTCCTTAAAAATTGCTCTACACTCTATTCTGCATGTTCCTAAACTAGCCTGTAATTTGTTATCTGTTAGTAAAATCTCCAAAGATGCTAATTGTCGTGTTATCTTTTGTGACTCCCATTGTATTTTTCAAGATCAGGAATCGGGGGAGATGATTGGGCGTGCTAAGATGCTTGAAGGTCTCTACTATTTTGAGGAATCTCCAACTAGTCATAAAAAAGCTCAGGGCTTGAGTAGTGTTAGTTCTTTCCCTGTTCAAGAAACTATATTGCTCTGACATCGTAGATTAGGACATCTTAGTTTCTTCTATTTAAAGTATTTGTTTCCAAATTTATTTAAAGGAATTGATTGTTCTGCTCTTCATTGTGAAAGTTGTATTTTTGCGAAAAATCATCGATCCACTTATTTCCCCAAACCTTACCGTGCTTCCGCTCCTTTTTACTTGATTCATAGTGATGTTTGGGGTCCGTCTAAAGTTTTAACTCATAGTGGAAAACGATGGTTTGTTACCTTCATTGATGACCATACCCGCTTAACTTGGATTTATTTATTGAAAAAAAAAGTCGGATGTGAAGGAAATCTTTATTCAGTTTTACAACATGATTGAAAATCAATTTCAAACAAAAATTAACATTTTGCACTCGATAATGGAAATGCAGTATTTTCAACGAATACTTAAATGAGTTTTTAAAGTTTAAAGGGATTTGTCATCAATCTACATGTCGGACACTCCACAACAAAATGGCATTCTTTGAAAGAAAAAATAGACATTTGCTTGATGTTGCTCGTGCCCTTATGTTTTCTATGCACGTTCGACCTATTTGTGGGGAGAGACTATCCTTACACAAAGATATCTTATTAATTGAATGCCCACAAAAGTGTTGGATTTTAAAACACCCTGGATTTACTTAAAACCTTTTTTCCCTCAGTCCGATTGTTTTCTGACTTACCACTCAAAGTGTTTGGGTGTACTGCTTATGTTCATCTTTCGAGTCCTTCTCAGTCTAAACTTGATCCTAGAGTTGTTAAGTGTGTTTTCTTAGGATATGCATCCAACAAGAAAGCCTATAAAAGTTTTGACCCAATAACCAAAAAATACTTTGAAAACATGGACATCTCCTTTTTGGAAAATCAACCTTTTTTTTCAAATTCTCTTCAAGGGGAGATAACACCTAACTTAGAAGATAATTTTTGGGACACGTCTCCTCTTCCCACACTTATTAATCCTGAGGTTACGAGTTCTAGTTCTCCAATGCCACGTATGAAAACCTCTTCTTCAGGGGGAGAAACACTACAAGATAAACCTGAGCTTCAAGTTTATACTAGGAGGACATTGAATCAAAAGAACCGGGACCAAATAGTAGACTTGTCACAGAACCAATCTGATACTCCGATGAATGATTCTGAAGATCAGGTAACACATCTTCTATTCCCAATTTTTCTTCTAGTATGAATCATTTACCTGATCTTGATATTCCGATAGCCCATAGGAAAGGAACTCGTAATTGCACCAAATACCCTATTTCGAATTATCTCTCTTACCATAGACTATCTGATAACCACAAAGCTTTCACATCTAGGATAACCAACATGTTTATCCCAAGGAATATACAGGAGGCCCTGAATGATTCGAATTTGAAATCAACAGTTATAGAGGAGATGAATGCTCTTAAACAGGCACATGGAACATAGCAGAATTACCAAAAGGTAAGAAGACAGTAGGATGTAAATGGGTGTTTAACATAAAATGTAAAGTCGACGGCGTGTTATTGAAAGATACAAGGCTAGACTTGTTGCTAAAGGCTTCACTCAGACCTATGGGATTGATTATCAGGAAACATTTGCTCCTGTTGCTAAAATTAACTCTATTAGAGTTTTGTTATCAATTGTTGTCAATGCAGATTGGCCTCTCTATCAACTTGATATCAAGAATGCATTTCTCAATGGGGAGCTTGAAGAAGAGGTATTTATGGATTTACCACCTGGATTTGAAGAAGAACTGGGACTTAACAAAGTGTGCAGATTGAAGAAATCTCTATACGGCCTTAAACAATCCCCTAGAGCATGGTTTGAACGGTTTGGAAAAGTAGTCATGAATTATGGATTTTGTCAAAGTCAAGCAGATCATACTATCTTCTATAGACATACTGAAAATAACAAAATTGTTGTGTTAATAGTATATGTTGATGACATTGTTCTTACAGGAAATGACGAGGCAGGATTGACAACTTTGAAAAAAAACCTGGCTAATGAATTCCAAATCAAAGACTTGGGTACCTTGAAGTACTTTCTAAGAATGGAATTTGCTAGGTCAAAGGAGGGCATTCTTGTAAATCAAAGGAAGTATATCATTGATTTACTTGAAGAGACAGGCCTACTTGGTTGCAGAACAGCAGAAACTCCTATCGAACCAAACTTGAGATTACAAGTTGCAACGGGAAAAGAGGTTAAGGACAAAGAAAAATACCAGAGACTTGTGGGAAGACTCATTTATTTATCCCACACACGTCCCGACATTGCATTCACATGGCGTAGTAAGTAAGCCAATTTATGCATGCCCCGTGATCTTCTCATTTTGAAGTAGTCTACAGATCCTAAGATACTTAAAAGGAACACCGAAAAGGTACACTGCTTAAGAAGCATGATAACTTACATGTTGAAGTTTACACCGATCTTGATCAAGCGTGAGAGTACGACAGATAGACGATCTACTTCTGGATATTGCTCGTTTGTTGGAGGTAACCTAGTTACCTGGCGTAGCAAAAAACAAAATGTGGTGGCCAGAAGTAGTGTTGAAGCTGAATTCAGAGTCTTAGCTCATGGAATTTGTGAAGGTATATGGATAAAAGATTATTAGAAGAGTTAAAGTTTCCTCGAAACAACCAATGCGTATTTATTGTGACAATAAGGCAGCAATTTCCATTGCCCACAATCCAGTCCTTCATGATAGGACAAAACATAATTGAGGTTGATAAACATTTCATAAAGGAGAAGATTGATGCAGAGTCATATGCATTCCCTATCTCCCTACGACAGAACACATAGCTGATGTGCTGACAAAGGGACTTCCTAAAGTACAATTTGACAAGATGATCACCAAGCTGGCAATGGAAGATATCTTCAAATCAGCTTGAGGGGGAGTGTTGATTATTTCCTTATTTGTAAATAAGGGTTCTCTCCTATATAAGAAACCCCTCCCTCTCATAGTAAATATACAGAAATAATACATTCTACTCTTGGTATTCTACAGTCTTTCTTATGAGGAATCAGCAGATAAGGAGTTGTCATTGAGGAAAGAGATTGAGTCTTTAAATGAGGCATCGGTTTTCAAGGAGGCTTTTATTAATTCGAATGTAGAAAGAATGTCGGTTTACTTTCTCCTTGTAATATTCAAGGAGGAAACGAAATTAATGAGGTCGGGGAGGCTTTTATTAATACGTCTATTAGCAATGAGAAGGTGGAAGGTTTTAAGCTTTCAAATCAGTTGAGGGCTAAAGAGGTTAAGGAAGCTCAGGTTTAATTTATCATAATTATTTCAAGAGGAGGAAGTCGTAGGAAATCGGTCTTCGGTGGTTATTCCAGATGAGTTTTCTTCTTTAGTCTCTGCAAGTAGCCTTATCATTCGGGAAATTCAAGCTAATTGTCCAAGAATTCCAAGAGTTTAAAGTTCTTTGTTGTTTTCGGGGACTTTTAACAATGAAGATTTTATCATGGAATACTGGAGGTTTAGGAGATTTCTCTAAAAGAACCCGCTTAAAAAAAAAAATTTGTCGACTTTAAATCCTGATGTAGTTCTAATTCAGGAAACAAAAAGGGAGGATGGTTTGTCAAGAAGTTTCATTAAATCAATGTGGAGCTCCAATGATATTGAATGGACTCACGTGGAATCCTTTGAAAAATCAGGAGTATGTTTATTATGTAGGATGATAGTAAAGTAAGAGTCATTGAGGTACTTCAAGGAGGGTATACTTTGTCTATTAAGGTTTCCTTTCTTAATGACAAATCATGTTGGATCTCTAATCTATAAAGGCCTAACAGCTACTTTGAAAGAAAGCATTCGTGGAACGAATTAAGTTCTCTCTTTGCATATTGTGTTGAGCCTTGGTGTGTTGGAGGAGATTTTAATATCACACGTTGGGTGTATGAGAGGGTGCCTCCAAGTCAACAAACTAGGGGTATGAGGCAATTTAATAAGTCGATCGACGATTTGGGATTGATGGAAATTCCATTGTCTAATGGAAAACTTAGTCTAAGGTAGGAGATGATAGTTTGCAATCCTCGATTGATAATTTTTTTTTATCTCAAAGGAGTGGGACACACTTTTTCTATGTTTAATGCTGACAATTTAGAAGATGCTTTGTCCAAAATTCTTCTTCCAGCCGAAGTAAGATGCTTTGTCCAAAATTCTTCTTCCAGCCGAAGTATCTAAGGGCAAGGAGTATGATTAAATTCCTTCCGATAATCATTGCGGTAATATTATTGATGATGGGGTTGTGAACTCCTTGAGTGCTCTAGAGAAGGGGTGAACTTCAATGATTGCAAATTAGGTCCTTCAGAGACTCGTTTCTTTAGAGCTATTTTGGAGCCAAACGATTCTGCTTTTCAAAAGGTCGATCTTTCTTGTTTAAACGGGGTTGAGGACCAAGATTATGACTCTGATGTGAGTCTAGAGAGGCAGACTCCTAATCACTTTTAAAAAGCTTACGAACAATTGGTGGAGCAGTCTCCTATTTTCATTTTGGAAAGTCGGTTTGAATCAAGTATGGATGATAAAAATCAAAATGGAGGAGATGGCATTGGGTTGGTTGTTGGTGTTTCTCCCTTAGTGGAGGTAGTTGGGTTGCAGCTTGAGAAGTAGTATACCGAGTTGATTCACCCAAAAATGAGCAAGTTTGCCAATTTGATTAAAGCTAGTGGCCTGCAATTTCGTGAAATTGTACCGTCTTCCTCTCCTGTTTTGAAGAAATGAGGATTCTCTCTTGGAGCAAAAGGGATCTTGGTGACAAATCAGACAAAGCTCTTTTTCAAATCGTTGGGGAATCAGATGTTTCTATGTTTTTGTGTTGAATTTTCCTTTTGGGGTCTCTGGGTACTCGTTTCAACTCAAGGTCCTTCCTGCTTGTTCTTTGAGCGTATAAAATTTCTAATGCTCGTTTTTATTAGCGTGGTTGTGGAGCTTGTAGTTTTGATTGGTTTTCAAGTGGAGTTGGTGTGTATTTGGTTTTCTGAGGCGGCCTTGGTTCCTTTGGTGGTGGTGCAAGGGGTTGATGGTTTTCGGGTTTGAAGGGTTTGTGGGGATGCAGTATTGTTTGGGGTCTTTTGTCTTTGTTAAAATCATTTTGAATTGGTGTGCTTTTCTGATGATTTGTAATCATTTTCTTATTCCCTATGGTGTTTGTATTTTGAGCCTTAGTCTCTTTTCATTATATCAATGAAATCTTTATTTCCTTGTCCAAAGAAAAAAACCTTCTTTGATTCTTCTCGAGTGGTAAGAAAGACAAGGATTTGGATTTTAAGAGGAATGTCGCTAAATCAGCAACTCTACCCTCTGTGTTGTTAGTGATCAAAAACAACATAGGGAATTGGATTTTAAGAGGAATGTGGCTAAGACAAATATCATCCCAAAAAAAGAATCTGAAGGCCATTCCTATATTGATAGTGAATCAAAGAGTTCACCAAGCACTTAAAAAAACGCTTCGATTTGAAGGATCAACTTGATCCAATTTCTCTTGATCATATTGATGAGAGTACTGAATGGTTGGTTGGAACACTTGACGAAGAAGATAGAACTTGAAGTTGATAATGAGTTGGTTTTTGATGAAGATGATCTCACATGGTGAGATGTGGCACATGCTAGTGGTGTTAGAGAACCCTAAAGTACACTAGGTCTAAAGGAAGTCAATTGCAGCTTCAACTTCTAGAATTCGAACAACACCACGTACTACTACTATACAGGCGGTTAGTGATGAAGATGATGACAATTTAGATGAATTGGATCTTGAAGAGGAGAATGAACAAGGAGGAGCAGTAGATGAGGATTTAGATTTAGATGGGGAGGAAAATTATGATTTTGACAGTTGATTGATGTTTTAGTCTTTTAAATTTAGACTAGTTTTAACTAAGTTTTACCTTTATTATTTTTGGTTTAGTGATTCATTATTTCATTCTGAATGACTTTTGACATTTGATTGATGTATTAAACTTTTAAGGTTTTTACATTTTATATGATGTTTACTATACAATTTATGTGTTATATATTATTTATTTATATATTTAATTATTGCGCCTCGCATCACTCGGGCCACGCCTTTTTGTCGCCTCTTGCCTTCGGGTGATCACAAGGCTCGTCGCCATGAGGTGCGCCTTGCGCTTTGAAAACACAGAGAAAGAGGGACCTCCAACAACCTTGTTTCTGCTATGATCTTATTAAATTTTTTCATTCCCTTAGTCACCTTTCTTTGAGGCATTCGCTCATGGATCCATCTAGTTTTGATAGAAGCAAAGCCCCTGGGCCTAATGGTTTCTCTATGGCATTTTTCCAGGACGGGTGGGATGTTATTAAAGAGGATCTCTGGAAAGTTTTGAGTGAGTTCTTCGATCAGGGGATTTTAGACTCCTTTCTTTCTGATACTCTGGTTTGTTTGATTCCCAAGAAAGAGGCGGCAAGGAAGGTGGGAGATTTTTGGCCCATTAGCCTGGTTACAAGTGTGTAAAAGATTTTAGCCAAAGTTATTGCTTGCAGGTTAAGGAAAGTGTTTCCTTTAACTATCGCGGATATGCAAGGTGCCTTTGTGCCGGGAAGACAAATTCTTGATCAGTCTCTGATAGCTAATGAGGTCTTAGAGGATTATAAGCTGAGGAATCAGGAAGGGATTCTCTTTAAAATTGAGTTTGAGAAGGTTTGACCAAGTGGATTGGAATTTCCTAGACAAGGTTCTGGCTAAGAAAGGCTTCAGTTTCACGTAGAGATCTTGGATGTGGAGTTGTGTGAGGTCGGTCAGATACTCTTTTCTGGTGAATGGTCGTGCTAGGGGTCGAGTTAGTGCTTCTAGAGGGTTGAGACAAGGGGACCCCCTCCCTCCCCTACTCTTCCTTTTGGTGGTTGATGTTCTAAGTAGAATTATTTCACGTCTTTTAACGCTCGCCTACACCATGACACGCTAACGTGCCACGGGGTGACTCACTTAAGCCCTCAAGCCAAGGGTGGTGGAGAGTCGACATCATGCTACCCCCTATAGTATATTATGAGGATTATTAGGTCTAACACTCTTGCACGTCAATTTGGCGAGGGATCATACGCCCATACATCGACCCCTTTAACAGCACGATTGTCCCCAATCTCACTTTCCCTCAACTTAGCCTTCATGCCCACCTATCTTGGTGTGTTAGATGATGCATCATCCTCCTCAGTCACAACATGGCACTCGTGGGGTCACAACCTACACTCAACTAGTATGGTTGTGACATTCTCCCCCACTTAAACTCGTCATCGTCCTCGATGACGTACTCAGGGCACAATCCACTTCATCACAACGGATTGTGACACCCTCCCCTACTTAAACTCAATATCACCTCGATGTCAACCGATTGCTAACAAACTTGCTTGAAAATCGCACCTCAGACGAATACGGAACTTTAACACCACATCAACTACCACTGGTTGTAGGCTATCCCCAACAAGGCCCTCATTTCGCCCAACTCTGGGGCTTGGGCTTTGGCCTGTGAATCACCAGACAAACCACGGCAACAAACTTAGGCCTTCTCTCGCCTAGCTACGGGGAACACGCCCCAAAACTCGCTCGATAACTTTGGTCACAACACACATATTCTTTGAGCGTCATACATTATAGCAAAGTCGGAAAGCTTTCCCACTATGGGCAGTTCACTCACCAACTCACAACTGGCCACACTCCGTGCCAACAACTCCACAACACAATGCCTAGCGCTTCTCCTCTTCCATAACGTGCTTGCTTCCCACGAGCACTCAACATCTTGCACTCCTTGGCCACATCAACCATCACTTGCGCACTCATGCGCTTCCCTTGGGCACCATCGACCCACACAGCTCACTTGCCCCTTTGGGGCTTCATTTGGAAGTCACGTCTCATTTGACAACTCTCTCGACTGGACCAATGTCAACATTGTCCTCATACATCAAGTTGTTGTCCATGTACTTGACATACAATTTCTCTTGCTAACGTTGATTCAATTCATTTAGGATCGATTTCAAGCAACTCGGGCAAACATCACCCAAGCTCCATCTCGAAAGTGGTTTTCCTGACACATCAAGGTCCCTCCCTGATATCACCCAAGTTCTTCCTCGAAAGTGTCTATCGTTGACCAACACTTCACCCAGTCTTTATCTCGAAAGTGAAAGTGTTTAACATTACCCAGGGGCTCCCTTGAAAGTCAATGGCAAAACAATCTCGATTTTCACGATGTCACCCAACTGTTGTATTCCACGAAAGTCACAATTCTTGCCACAACGGATCCCATTCATCTCTTATCCGACTACACGCACAGGCACAAAGGTTGGTTATGATACCAAGTGTCACAATCGTACCACTCGCACCATGTGGCATCATGATCCTTCCTCGAACATGGCCAACCTTGAGAAGAACTTCAACCCCATCTCTATTATTGCACCGCTTTGTGGCTTTATCGAACCTTTGGCGAGGTTCTTCATCCTCAACCAAGCATCAAGTAAATAAGCAGCGGAACTTAACTTGGTCGTATACGTCGCCCGTCCGTGTACATGCACTCGGTCTTTCCAATGAGTTAGCTTTATCGAGATTCTCAGATCGTTGGCCACTAGCGGACTCTATATCGGAACCTCTAAGCCATGAAAAGGGGTGCAATGTAGGCACACCTGTGTCGCCTGACGCTGCCCCCTTGAAAATCCATTCCAAAGGGAAACGCCCAGACACTCGTCTTGTAATGCTCACCCACGACATGACATGCTAATATGCCACAGGGTGACTCACTTAGGCCTTCAAGCCCATGGGTAGTGGAGAGTCGACACCATGCTACCCCTATAGTACATTATGAGGATTATTAGATCTGACACCCTTGCACGTCAATTTGGAGAGGGATCATACATATATCGACCCCTCTGATGATACGGTTGTCCCTAATCTCGCTTGCCCTCTACTTCGCCTTCATGCCCATCCATCTTGGTGTGTTAGATGATGCATCGTCCTCGGTCGCAACACAACAGTATAACACATGGTTAAAAGGGAAAAATGACACGTGGAAGCTACAAGGCAAATGGGGGGTATGACACACGGTGAAGGGAGAAATGCACTCCCCTTATATGCCCATTTTATATAAAATATGCATCATTAATACATTACTAGGGAAAAATTCAATGGAAAAAAAACATAGTAAAGAAAAAAGAGTACATACTTTATGTAGTTACTATAATATATGCACTCCCCCTCATAGAGATATCGCTTGAGATCTCTGAGTCGTTGCGTTCCAATGTTATGTACTAATTTTTCAAAGGTTGCAGTTGATAATGCCTTCGTATATAAGTCGGTTAGGTTATCTTTCGAGCAAATTTGTTGTGCAGTGATGTCGTCATTTTTTTCAAGATCATGAGTATAGAAAAGTTTTTGTGAGATATGTTTTGTTGTATCTACTTTAATATATACTCCTTTGATTTGGGTTATACATATTTTCACATGTGAACAGATAACTTGTTTGAGATCTAGCTTTGTGTAGATCAGATAAATATCCAGAATTTGCATAACCAACTAGATCAAGCTCATTTTGTTCAAGCAAAATAAACTCATATCAATCATTCCTCGAAAATAACAAAAAATATGTTTAATTTCATTCTAATGTCTTTTTATTGAATAAGAACTATATCTAGTTAATAAATTTACTGAAAATGTAATATATGGTCTTGTGTTATCAGCAAGATACGTGAGTGCACCAAGATATGGTACTTCAGGACCAAGACGTTTTTCGTTATCATCTCGAGTTTGAAATATGTTTTTCTTTACATCAAGTGAACAAACTTTCATTGGAATGATTAATGGGTGTGTTTTGCCCATATAGAACATTTTTAAGATTTTCTCTATATAAATTGACTGATGAACAAATATCATAGCTGCTAAATGTTCAATTTGCAAACCAAGGTAAAATTTTGTTTTTCCAAGATCTTTCATCTCAAATTCTTTCTTAAAATATTATATTACCTTTGATAGCACATCAAGAGTTCTAATTATATTTAAGTCATCAACATATATAGTAATTGTTTTAATCCATATAGTGATATTTTGATAATGTCATTTATATGAGAATCCCGAAAGGATTTAAAATACCAGAAAAATATTCTCGGGAATTTTAGGGGTAAAGCAAAGAAATGTGACTTAGTTTTGTAACCTTTCTTCTCAAATTTTCTTCTCTCTCTACTTACTGGGAATCGAACTTGTGACCAAGTATTCAAACTGATAATCAGTTAATCCCCACTATGGTCAACAAGCTATGGGGTTGGAAGTTTATAAAAGAACCTCATGCTTTTTGGAGAAAAGTGATTGCAAGTATTTGTGGAGTCTCTCCAAACGATTAGACCACTTCGGAAAAGGTTGGTTGTAGCCTAAAGAGTATTTCAAAGATTTGGAGGAAGGTGGAGGCCTTCGCAGGTTTTTAGTTGAAGGTTGGAAACAAAATTTGGAGTTGGAGATTTATAAAAGAACCTCATGCTTTTTGGAGAAAAGTGATTGCAAGTATTCATGGAGTCTCTCCAAACGATTAGAACACTTCGGAAAAGGTTGGTTGTAGCCTTAGGAGTATTTCAAAGATTTGGAGGAAGGTGGAGGCCTTCGCAGGTTTTTTGTTGAAGGTTGGAAACAAAATTTTGTTCTAGAAAGATGGATGGGCAGGAGAACTAAATTTCATGAAAGAATTTCCTCAACTTTATTCCTTATGTTTGAAGCCTAATGATGTGGTAGGTGATTTTTGGGATGTGGAGACTTCTTCTTGGAGTTCACCGTTCAGGATTTAGACAATTGTTTAAGGAGGAGGTTTTGGCCTTTGCATCTTTATTGGAAGTTTTATCTTCTTTAAAATCGGTGAAGGAGATGATTATAGAGTGTGGAATTTGGAAGCCTCATGAATTTTTACAGTGAGATTTTTAACTAGAAAGTTGCCATCATCTTCTTCAATTTTAAAGGAGTTGTTTCAAGTGATATGGAAAACTAAAGCCCTAAGATTAATATTTTGTCGTTGATCATTCTTATGGGAATCTTAATTCCACAGAAATTCTTCTAGAGAAAGATGCCTAAGTCATGCCTTATGTCATCGTGTGTTGCTTGTGCTTGCAGGAAGGGGAGTCAGAATCTCATATTTTCTTTCAATGCTCATATTCTCAAAATTGTTGGTTTAAACTTTTCTCCTATTTTCGGTTGAGTTGGGTATTCTTGGCAAATGTGAAAGAAAATGTGCTTCAACTTTTGTTGGGTCAAGTTCTTGCCTTAAGGTCATCTCTCATTTGGTGTAATGCGATTAAAGCTATCTTATCTGAAATTTGGTTGGAAAGGAACTCGCAGATATTTGACGGCAAATGTCTCTCATGGGCGAAAAGATTTGATTCTGCAAGTTTAAAAGCGTCTTCCTAGTGCAATCTCTCCAAAACCCTTTGAAGCTTATTCTTTTAGTGATATTTATCTCCATTGGGAAGCTTTTCTGTAATCTTTGTATTCGTTTATTTGTTGTTTAGAGTTTTTGCTTATGTCCTTTCACTCCCTAGTGGAATTTGTATCTTTCGGAGCGTTGGTCCTTTTTCATCTTCTTAATAAAAGTTATTTCTGTTTTTTTTTTTTAAACAAAAAAGAAAGAAAGAAAGGATGAAGACATTGGGAGGCACCTTGTGAGATGGTCAAAGGTAACAGCCCCAAAATCTTTGGGAGACCTAGGAGTAGGCGACTTCTAGGAAGGAGAAATAAAGCCCTTTTAACCAAATGGCTCTCGGATACTCAGGTGGAAGACTTTCTTATTGAAAATCTATCATTAGAAGGAAATATGGTCAATCTCAAAACATGGGGATCCCTAACCAACATAAAAATAAAGGCCCAAGAGGTCCTTGGAAGGATGTCAGTAACACAAGGCCATTTTTAGAAAAACATACGCTTCAAGCTTGGCGAAGGTGAAAAAATCAGATTCTGGGAGAATGTCTGGGTTAACTCTAGCTCTTTGAGTTTGCTATTTTCCTCAGTTTACGTCATCGCCAATTCTAAGTATTTTACTATTACAAGAATGCTAGTTAGAAATAGAATTAAATAAAACTTGGGACTTAAGAGACCTTCTACACAGAGATTTGGAGATTGGGCAAGTCTCGCCTCGGTCGTCCATGATGTCATCCACCCCATCCTCTCTACAGATTGTTTTTGGTAGACTCCAAATTCGACAGGCAGATTCCTAGTGAGTTTAGCCACCACGGTCCTCCACAAAAATACTTCCTATTTAGATCAAAATCTCAGCAATCTGATCTGGGAGGCCAACAGTCTGAGTAAGTTAAGTTTTGTATCTGGTCCCTGGCTCATGACAATTTAAATAATATAACAGAATTCAAAAGAGAAGCCTGAACATCTCTTTGTCCCCCAATATGTGTGTTTAATATGCAACAAAGATGAGGAATTCTCAAGTCATCTTCTCCTTCACCGCTCATTCGCAAAAAAAGTTGGAAATTGGTCTCCAATATATTGGTTTTGGGTTTGGTGTCCTCCAAGATCAATGGAAGACAGATTGACTGAACTACTCTCTGGGTGGTGACTGGTGGCTCTAAAGAAAAACCAAGATCCCTGGAACAAATGCTTGTAGAGTGCTCATTCAGCAACTTCAAATGAGAGAAACTTGAGAGCTTTCCTAGATAAGTTCACTTCTATAGATTCTATTTGTGATTTGTGTCAACATACGGCCTCATGTTAGAGTGAGGCTCACAAATCTTTCTGTAACATTCCCTCGCTCCTCATCAACCTTGATTAGAGGCCTTTTGTGTTCTCTCCTTAGGTTCAGGGATTCCTCATCCCTAAGGCATTTAGGTTGTTTCTTTTCACGCTTTCTCTTGATGTGACTCTGTTTCTTATTTTTTAAAAAAAGAAGAAAAAATTATGATAATCCCCAAAAATAGAACAAATGGATTCCTGATAAATTCAGCGGCTGACCAAATATCAGCGAGATCGTGATGCAAGTTCGTTTGAGCTTTAGCCAGTGTTTTTAAAGGCTCAAGGCTCACTAAGGCACAATAGCCCTCTGGAGCCTAGGCGCAAGGTGCACCAAAAGGCGCGGGTTTTTTTCCTAAGGCGCACTATATATAAAAAATAAAAAATATATATGTATATATACACAATAAGAAAAACCCTTTCATGGAAAGAATTAAGTTTTGACCAAGAAAAATAGGTAAAAGAAATAAGGTTCAAGTATTAGTCTTTGAACATAGAGTCAATACTCCATTAAAAAACATGAAACAATGCAACACTAATAAACAATACAAGAACAAAAGCCTTAAATATCAATCTCTTCTTAACTAAATATATTTAAAATAAGTAAAACGGTAAGTTTTACTTTTAAAACTGAAAAAAATAATAATAAATTTAAGAAGCCCCAGTGGCGCGCGCCTGGTGCGCCTCTTGGGCTTCATGGAAGGCTCGCGCAATAAGAGACGAGGCGCTAAAGGTGGACCTTGAGCCTAGGCGCACGCCCGAATAGGCTTTTTAAAACATTGGCTTTAGCAACATCAAGCTCGAGCGCTGAGCAAGATAAAAACTACTACAGACATTCACTTTAAAGATTTTTTGTTGGGTGTCACCAATATGTTCCATCTCAAACTCCGTCCCTAGTCGCTCACTTGTAGCAAGCCTCAACAAGAAACTTGCCCCACACTATTTCTAACCTATTTTTCATTCTGAAGGGTTTTGGGTAGGTAGCATTTAAGAAAGACCTCCCAGCACAAGTCTTCATCCATCCAATTGTGCATATCCTAGTTTCGCATTGCAAGGCCTTTGGGCAGGGTGTTCGTTCTCTGTTATCCACTACCCGAGGATTTGGTCCCTGAGTTGGAGAGGGTAGTTGAATCAGAGAAACTTTTGGGCACTAAACAGCTGGTTGGTACGAGTACTACTACGGAACTGCTTATGAAATGGAAAACCCCTCCTGGTTTTGAAGCATCACAAAAGCCTCTCGTTTTGACACTACCAACACCAATTTTCTAATGTAATCTAAACGAAGTATTCAATTCATAAAGAACCCCAGAGAATTCTGTAAACCCTATATTCTCACTCATTTGTCTGCAAACATTCAATCAATGAACATTAAAAAAAAAAAAACCATAAAATCGATTCTGCAGCTATCGTGGTATCTAGAAATCCAAAATTGGAAAACAAAGTCAAACAACACAAACAGATTTGACAGGGTTCTATAGAAGAAAACTCCTTACCTGAATTCTCGAAATAATAAAAAAAAATTACCCTACAATCCCTGGAAACTTCTTAATTTTCCCAAAATAACCAGGAACACATACAAATATTTTTCCCCTACTCGTTTAAAATTCAAGGCGAGAGATGTCATACCTGAACATTCTGTGATCGATTAGAACAAAGCGAAGTCAACAAATGTCCTTGGATATAAGACTCAGAAGACAGTGCAAACGCTCTAAATGGATTCCAAGGTCTTTAGAGGAAGTTGTGGTGTGGCAGATGGGTTATTGTTGATGTCAATTTTTCCATTTGTGCAATCCATTTATTACTCACTCTATGGCTGGCATCTTCATTCAGTAAAATCATACGCCTGCTTACATGGGGTTTCCTTCTCCATTATCTTGGATATAATTTTTTTGAGTCAGTTTTGGATATTCCTCAAGTAGAATTTTGGTGCAATGCCCTTTTCCACAATTTCACCAACCTGACCTCTTTCTTCATTGTCCATGGAAGACACTCCCTCCTATACTATGCTATGGACAAGGTCCAATTGAAAATTCTGCTTTTGACCAATAGCTGCAAGTGTGATGCAATTTTAGTTGAACTTCGGCAACATTCAGCTCAAGCACAGAGCAAGATCAAAGTTATTACAGACATTCACTTCCAAGATTTTTAGTTGGCTGTTGGCAGTATGTTTATATCTCAAACTCCATCGCTAGTGTTCACTTGCAGCACGCCTCAATGAGAAACTCACCCAACACTATTTCTGACCTAGTTTTCCATGCTGAATAGTTTTGGATAGGAGGCATAAAAGTAAGACCTTCCAGCAGAAATCTCCATCCATCCCAAGGCCATAGGTCAGGATGTTCGTTCTCTGTCAATCCTTACCCAAGAATTTGGTCTCTAGGTCGGAGAGGGTAGTTGAATCAGAGAAAATTTTGGGCACTAGACAGACGGCTTGTAGGGGTAACTAAGGAACTCTTTACAAAATGGAAAAACCTCCCTGATTTTCAAGCATCACGACCACAGGAACCTCTTGACACTATCAACACCAATTTTCCTATGTAGTCTAAATGAAATATTCAATTCATAAAGAGACTCAGGGAATTCTGAAAACCCTATATTCTCCCTTATTTATCAGCAAAAATCTGATCAATCAATGAACAGAAATTTTTTTTAAAAAGAAAAAAAAAAAACATAAAATCGATTCCGTAGCCATCGTGGTGGCTAGAAATCCAAAATTGGAAAAGAAAACTCAAACAACACAAATAGATTTGACAGGATTCTATAAAAGAAACTTCACGACCTGAATTCTCAACATAATCGAAAATAACCCAACAATTCTTGGAAAACTTCTTAATTTTCCCAGAATAACCAGGAACAGATACAAACATTCTTATCCTAGTCGTTAAAAATTCAAGCCGAGAGACGTTGTACCTGCGCATTCCGCGATCGATTAGATTCAAATCTGATATTCTTCTTAGAAAGATTCTTCCCCTTGTGAGAAGTTTCAGAAACGAACCGACTAGTAGAAGACGAAGCAATGGCGGCAGTGGAGTTGTTCTCGGTATTGCTTTTGGAGAAATCAATAGCGAAGATGCTAAGACAATAAAGCGCGAAGACGAGGACAATAACAAGAAGCTGTATCCAGATTAACCATGAAACTCCAGGTTCAATTATCAGCTCATCTTCAAAATTGAACATATTGGGGGAAGTAAAATTTCATAGAGAGATTGAATTTGGCAATAAAATTGGTTTGCTGTATGTGGGTTTGAGGGGAAGAAGAAGAAAGGGGAAGGAAGGTATGAGTAAAGTAAGAGAAAGGCAACAAAAAGTGCTATCGGAGAAGGACATTGAAGATCATCGGTTTCCCTGTTACAGTCCTACAGGCCTTGAGGGCGTGCAGAAACTGGCCCCATCACAATCGATCCCTTCACGTTTATATTTTTATTTGGTATTTTTGTAAATATTAATTATACATATTTTCAAGTCTTCAAATTATCATAAAACTAGTCATAATTAAGCGTAATAATAGCACATTTTGCGTGCTATCAAACGAAATGGGCAGTACATCAGCAAGAGTTGCTGATGGGGCTAGTACATCAACAAGAGTTGTTGATCTTAGCACGTCTAGTCAAGTTCATTACCAAGAGTCGGGAATGCCTCGACGTAGTGGGAGGATTGTGAGACAGCCTAAACGTTACATGGGTTTAGCTGAAACCCAAGTCGTCACCCGTGTTGATGACTGCGATGATTCAGGCAATGGTCGACGTTGACAAAGACGAATGGATTAAAGCTATGGACCAGGAAATGGAGTCAATGTACTTCAATTCCGTCTGGGAGCTTGTGGATCAACCGGATGGGGTAAAACTTATAGGTTGCAAATGGATCTACAAGCGTAAATGGGAAGGTGCAGACCTTCAAAGCACAATTAGTGGCAAAGGGTTTTACCTAGGTTGAACGGGTTGACTATGAGGAAACCTTTTCACCTGTTGTCATGGTAAAGTCGATCATGATCCTTCTGGCCATTGTCACATATTATGACTATGAGGTATGGCAGATGGATGTCAAGACCGTCTTTCTGAATGACAACCTTGACGAAACCATCTACATGGACCAGCCCAAAGGGTTCATTACCCAAGGCCAAGAGCAAAAGGTTTGTCGGCTTCATTGGTCTATTTATGGACTGAAACAAGCCTCAATGTCTTGGAATATAAGGTTTGTTGAGGCGATCAAATCTTATGGCTTTGATCAGAATGTTGACGAGCATGTAAATGATATCCTTCTCATTGGGAATGAGGTAGGATTTCTTACTGACGTAAAGAAATGGCTTGCTTCGCAATTCCAAATGAAAGATTTGGGAGAAGCACAATATGTTCTAGGTATTCAGATTGTCCGAAATCGGAAGAACAGAACGTTGGTCATGTCTCAGGCATCTTATATTGACAAGATGTTGTCTAGATATAAGATGCAGAACTCTAAGAAGGGCTTGTTGCCTTTCAGGCATGGGGTTCACCTGTCTAAGGATCAATGTCCTAAGACTCCTCAAGAGGTTGAGGATGAGACGAATCCCTTATACTTCAGTTGTTGGGAGCCTGATGTATGTCATGCTGTGTACTAGGCCCGACATCTGTTATGCAGTTGGGATTGTTAATAGGTATCAATCCAATCCAGGATTAGATCACTGGATAACCGTAAAGGAAATCCTCAAGTATCTTAAGAGAACAAGGAACTGCAACCTAGTGTGTGGGAGTGGGGATTTGATCCTTACGGGATACACAGATTCTGACTTTCAGACCGATAAGGATTCTAGGAAATCCACTTCGGGGTTAGCCTTCATTCTGAATGGAGGAGATGTAGTATGGTGAAGCATCAAACAGGGATGCATCACTGATTCCATTATGAAAGCTAAGTACGTTGCGGCTTGTGAAGCTGCAAAAGAAGCTGTTTAGCTTAGGAAGTTCATAACGGATTTGGAAGTTGTTCCAAATATTAACTTATCGATCACTCTATTTTGTGACAACAATGGTGTTGTAGCTAACTCCAGAAAGCCTCAAAGTCATAAGAGGGGCAAGCACATTGAGCGGAAGTATCACCTGATATGGGAGATTGTGCACCGCGGCGACGTGACAGTCACACAGATAGCGTCGGAGCACAACGTTGCTGATCCATTTACAAAGGCCCTCACGACTAAGGTATTTGGGGGTCACCTAGAGAGTCTAGGTCTTCGAGTGCTTCCTGACTAGGGCAAGTTGGAGTATTGTAAAGAGTATTCAATGCCCTAGTTTATTGTATTACTTTATTGTAATTTATTGTACATTTGAGAAATGTATATTTACTCCACTAACTTAGTCCAAGTGGGAGTTTGTTGGGATGTATGTCCTAATCTCGTTTTGTTGGTAATATTACCATTTGAAATAAATAAGAGTTATTTCTTTCATCACTTTGTGTCTCGCAATTTTACAAACTTTGTTCAATAATCTAAGCTCCATGGTCATTGAATTTATGAGAGAACTAGAACTTGAACGGTGTGTATGGACACACAGGGAGGATCACGTTCGCGTTAATGACCCGAACGGTCTACAGTATATGGATAGGGTTGGAGACCTAATTCTGGATACGTTGTGGATGCAGCCCATTTTGTATTAGATACAAACGAGGTAATCTTACTCGTTCATGTGGTTGACATGCGAGTGGGGGCATCCTGTGCAATGAGATTGCATAAGACCGAACCGTTAATTATTAGACCTACTGATGTAACACC
Organism: Trichosanthes cucumerina; assembly: GCA_036507285.1. Classification (NCBI taxonomy): domain Eukaryota; kingdom Viridiplantae; phylum Streptophyta; class Magnoliopsida; order Cucurbitales; family Cucurbitaceae; genus Trichosanthes; species Trichosanthes cucumerina. The sequence continues at coordinate 23,673,719 of CM071841.1, forward strand.
GTTAACAGTATGGGACTAATAACTTCGTAGATGACCATTAGTGACTCGACCTTGATCCTGAGCGTGTTACGAACTCCTGTCTGCGGGGGTCTGTCCTTTGACTAGTACGGGTGAGGGTGCTCACAGCTACTCGCCCAATATGCCTATCTTCTCATGGACAGGACCACGTGGGGAGTTGAGAACTTGACTACGCGAGATGGAATTCACTTGTTCCCGACTTTAGGAAAACTAGAGGGGTTGTTCCCTTAAGTGTTGTCTTCAGGGCTTGGACAATGGGTGCCCACCCTCTCACTGGCCCGAGAGGGGTGTTGTATATGGTTGGACCATTACAACGTTGTTGTTCATTAGAGAAGCAGTGGGGACTTAAGGAGCAAGAAGTAGACACAGGGGTAAAACGGTAATTTGACCCAGTAGTGTCTACGAACAATCTGTGAAAGGTCGACTCATGGGCATTGGATATATCAATGGACACAACTTGTCTTATAGTGGCGGGAGTGCAGCTACGAGTTTTAGTGGAGTGTTACCGTAGCTAATGAATGTTGATTAACCGAGTCAAAGAGTTTGACAGGTTAGTCTCGGATCATTGGAGCTCGTCAGCTGTAGGTCCATTAGGTCCCTCGGTTGGCTCAAATTGGATTAATAGAGGGTTTACAGTTTGGTGTGGATTTGAAGTGTTCAAATTCATTAAAGGGTAATTATGTCATTTATATGAGATATGATTGACATATTATATAGTTTGATGTGAATGAGATTCATAATAAACTATAGGTTAGCCTAATTGTTTAATTATGGCTAATTTAGAGAAATTAGTTTGAGAGAAATTAAATTGAATGTGATTCAATTTAAAATCGACAATTATACAAATGTGATTTGTATAATGAGATATGAGATATCTTATTAAATATGGTTATGCAAATATGATTTGCATAACCTATGGTTGTGGTTAAATGGTAAATAGGTGGAGATTTCAACTCCACTTATCACCATTATTTAAACTCTTTTGCAAGAAGGATTTCTCACTTGGTTGTTCATTTTTTGGAATCTCACCAAAAACAAAAAGAATTCTCTTTCAACTCTTCTCTCAATCTCTCCTCCCCTTTCACCAAAGGAGTCCCACATACTCTCCTTCTACCTAAAAGAGAACAACCGAGAAGCCTATCGGAGGTGTCCGATTTGTTAGTTTGTTCAAGGAGATCGAGGTCATTGAGATCGTGTTCGCAAAGAGTTCGTGACCGGAGGAGGAAAACGTGAAGAACAGTTCTTCAATAAGTAAGTATTCCTTACTGTTTTTCCCTTCTAAAGCATGTTTAATCTAGTTTTTATGTGATAGAAACAATTTTAAGAAAGCGTTTTTCACAACGATACCACGACGATTCAATCGCTTTTCCGCTGCGTAGGATTTTCATTCCTTCAACTACAAAGGTAAACCTCTTTCCTTTTAGTTTTAGGACTTGTACAACATGTCTATGTGTTGCTTAAATCCATGCTTTAATTAGTTTGATTGCTTATTCTCTCTTTTATATCAATGTATCGATATTTGAAGTAAACCAAAACAAACGAGCAAATCGATCCATAAACCACGTTTTCGCTGCTCACGGGGATCAGATTCCTTTCAGTCACCTGCCTTACCTACAGTGATATCACTCCTGCTAGACTTGGCACCTAATTTATTAGGTGACCTATGTAGCCTGCATCGGTGGTCACCTGCCTCACTTACAGTGATGGCACTCCTGCTAGACTTGGCACCTGATTTATTGGGTGACCTAAGTAGCCTGTAGCGGTGGTCACCCGCCTCATCTACAGTGATGTCACTCCAACTAGATCAGACACCTAATTTATTGGGTGGCCTGAGTAGCCTGCAACAATGGTCACCTGCCTCACCTATAGTGATGTCACTTCTGCTAGACTTGACGCCTGATTTATTGGGTGATCTAAGTAGCCTGCAACGGGGTCACCTCCCTCATCTACAGTGATGTCACTCCTGCTAGACCAGGTACCTAATTTATTGGGTGGCCTGAGTAGCCTGTAGCGATGGTCACCTGCCTCACCTAAAGTGATGTCACTCCTGTTAAACTAGACACCTGATTTATTGGGTGACCTAAGTAGCCTGCAGCGGTGGTCACCTGCCTCACCTACAGTGATGTCACTCCTACTAGACTTGACACCTTATGTTGGGATTTGTGCCCTAAAACTCGTAGTTTGTAATTATGTCCTAATTAATGTAATAAAGTGTTATTATTTCAATAAAGTGTTATTGTTTCTTATCTACGAGTTTGCCTTTATTTAAATCCTAAAACCAATAAACTAAACATCCAAGGCTGTTAAATGAATCTTTAACTGAATGTAATGTACATAAAAAGGATCTCAGTTCGAGATACAACCTAAAGGGTCTATAGTTAAGAGATAAGGTTTGGGAACCTTACCCTCGTAAAACTATGGATGTGGCCCACTTTGTATTTGATACAAACACTGTGATCCTAACGTGTTCGTGTAGATGACATGTGAGTGGGGATATCCTATGTAATGAGATTACATAAGCTTAACCACGAAATAGTAACCTCTAGCTGTAACTCCATTGACTAGTTAGGTTTCTATTTCACTAGGATGACCTAGGCAACTTGATCTCAATCCTGAGCAGGTTGCGAACTCCTGTTCACAAGGGATTATCCTTTGACTAGTATGGGTGAGAGTGGCCAGATTCGCCGACTCAATATGCCTACCTTCTAGGGGACAAGACCGAGTGAGCGGCTGGGGACTTAACTTAGCAAGATGGAATTCACTCCTTCCCGCCTACTAGGGTAAGTAGAGGAATGTTCCCTTAAGTTGTGTCTCCGGGACTTGAACAAAGGGCCCGACCCTCTCATTGGCCCGAGAGAGACTCTGTTTTGTTGGTAGGACCACAAACAAATTGTTCATTAGAGGAGCACTGGTACTTAAGGCACAAGATGTAACCCAGGGGTAAAACGGTAATTTGACCCAGCTGGTATTACGAACATTCGTGAAGGATTGACTTGCTGTTATTGGTCAATATCCGTGGACACAAAAATATATCTGCAGTGAGAAGAGTGCAGTTGTGGGACTTTAGTGGAGTGTTCCCGCAGTTAACGAATGTTGATTGGGAGGTTAATGAGATTAACCGAGCAATCTCGTATCGTTGGAGCTTCTGATCTGTAGGTCCATTAGGTCCACCTTCTAGTCGTAAAGGGTTCTTTAGATCATTTGAATTTGAAATGTTCAAATTCATTAGGGAATACATTTAATGTATATTGATACGATATAATATATAGTTTTGGAACTATATGTTATAAATTTAATGTGAATATGATTCATATTAAATTATGTGAGAGAATTGAGTATTTGAAAGAGTTCAAATATTAATATTAAATATGAATGTGATTCACTTTTGAAAACTATAGGTTAAAATTTAATGTGCACTGGATGTACATTAAAACTATAGGTTAAAGGGGAAATATGATTAAATGAGATTTAATCCAAATTAAATATATGATATTTAATTTGTATTATTTAAATATGATTTAAATAATTAATTAAATTTTATTTAATTATATTATATTATATTATTATTATTATTATTTTAATAATAATAAATGAAGGAACGTGTCACTCAGACACGTTTCCCACTATCCCCTTCTTTCTCCCTATCGATAACTTAACAGGGAGAAGGGGTGTGAGCATCAATCTATCGATCAACAGAATTGCACAAGCGATTGGAGAATTGCTCTCTCTCTTACTCTCACATTCTCATTCCCTTCTTCTTCCAATTGTTGGAAACCTTCCCACCAAGGTATAAGAACTCGAGAGATATATAGAGGTGATCCAATTGGTAGTGTCTTTCTTGGAGAAAAGCAGAGAAGTTCTGTTTGTATTCTTTGAAAAGCTAGGAGCAAGGAGTTGTTGTGCTGGAGAATTAGAAACTACAAAGGTATTCTTTTTCTTCCCTTTAGTTTAATTATTAAAACTCAGTATGTTTGCATGTATGCTATTGATCCATGCCTAATAGGATTAGAAATTAATGCTTGTTCTGTATTATTTTTGTCAATGTATTGGTTTTTGTTTTTTAGCAAAACAATCAAGCACATTAACGATCCCAATCACGTTTCTGCTGCTCAAGGAGATCAAATCTCCATCAATTGGTATCAGAGCAATGCTTGTATTGTTTTGTTTTGAAACAAAATTGCATTGATTTTGGTGGCAATTGCATTGGTTTGCTGTAATACTGTTTAGGAGTTTTTTGGCCATAGATTACCTTTTATTTTTGATCAAATTGTATGTAAAGGTCCCTGCGTTTTTGGGCAAAAAGTGCAAAATTGAGTCTGTAATTGAGTTACGAGTAGTTCGGGACAAGTTTCATTCAATTTGGTTGAGAATCGAAGGAGAAATTGAAGAACGGGCTCACTGTGTTCGTGGAAGAAGGTCATTGTCGAAGCGAAGCGAAGCTGCGTTACGCCAAGAAGAAGAGAGAGATACAATAAAGGTACAAACCTTTAAGGCTAGGCTTGTAGCAAAGGGTTTTACCCAAAGGGAAGGAGTTGACTATGAAGAAACTTTTTCCCCTGTTGCTCTGCAGAAGTCTATAAGGATACTCTTGTCCATAGCCGCGTTTTATGATTATGAAATTTGGCAAATGGACGTCAAGACTGCCTTTTTTGAATGGTAATCTTGACGAGAGCATCTATATGTCTCAGCCCGAAGGGTTCATAGCACAAGGTCAGGAGCAAAAAGTTTGCAAGCTTAATCGATCCATTTATGGATTGAAACAAGCATCAAGATCTTGAAATATAAGATTTGATACTACGATCAAGTCTTATGGCTTTGACCAAAACGTTGACGAGCCTTGTGTTTACAAGAGGATCGTCAACGACAAAGTAGCTTTGTTAGTACTTTATGTGGATGATACTCATTGGGAATGATGTAGGATACCTAACTGACATAAAGAATTGGCTGGCAACCTAATTCCAAATGAAAGATTTGGGAGAGGCGCAGTATGTTCTTAGGATTCAGATCTTTAGGAATCGCAAGAACAAAACGCTAACACTGTCTCAAGCGTCTTATATCGACAAAATGTTGTCCAGATATTTGATGCAGAATTCCAAGAGGGGCTTATTACCCTTCAGGCATGGAGTTCATTTGTCTAGGGAACAGTGTCCCAAGACACCTCAAGATGTTGAGCATATGAGACATATTCCCTATGCCTCTGCAGTAGGTAGCTTAATGTATGTTATGCTATGCACGAGGTCAGACATTTGTTATGCAGTGGGAATAGTCAGTAGGTATCAGTCCAATCCAGGGTTAGACCACTAGACAACAGTTAAAAATATCCTCAAGTATCTAAGGAGAACGAGAGACTATATGCTTGTGTATGGGTCTAAGGATCTGATCCTTACTGGTTACACTGAATCTGATTTTCAGACCGATAAGGATTCTCGGAAATCCACATCGGGATCAATTTTCACCCTTAACGGGGGAGATATAGTATGGCAAACCATCAAGTAAGGATGCATCGCTGACTCCACAATGGAGGCTGAGTATGTCGCTGCTTGTGAAGCAGCTAAGGAGGCTGTTTGGCTAAGGAAATTTCTTACTGATTTGGAAGTTGTTCCAAATATGGAATCTCCCATCACCTTATACTGTGACAACAGTGGTGCGGTAGCCAATTCGAAAGAACCTCGCAACCATGAGCGAGGTAAGCACATCGAGAGGAAGTATCACCTCATACGAGAAATAGTGCAACGAGGAGATGTGACAGTAACGAAGATCGCTTCGGAGCACAATATTGCTGATCCGTTTACAAAGACTCTCAAGGCTAAAGTGGGAGATATGTAATGGGTATATGGATGCCCTAGTTTTTTGTATTTCTATCTCTTGTAACCACTGTTTTAGATTATGATGTACCCCACTAGAGTTTTAGTTCAAGTGGGAGTTTGTTGGGATTTGTGCCATAAAACTCGTAGTTTGTAATTATGTCCTAATTAATGTAATAAAGTGTTATTATTTCAATAAATTGTTATTGTTCGTTATCTACGAGTTTGCCTTTATTTAAACCCTAAATCCAATAAACTAAACATCCAAGGCTGTTAAATGAATCTTTAACTGAATGTAATGTACATAAAAAGGATCTCGGTTCGAGATACAACCTAAATGGTCTATAGTTAGGAGATAAGGTTTGGGTACCTTACCCTGGTAAAACTATGGATGTGGCCCACTTTGTATTTGATACAAACACTGTGATCCTAACGTGTTCGTGTAGATGACATGTGAGTGGGGATATCCTATGTAATGAGATTACATAAGATCGGGACCACGAAATAGTAACCTCTAGTTTGTAACTCAGTTGACTAGTTAGGTTTCTATTTCACTAGGATGACCTAGGCAACTTGATCTCAATCTGAGCGGGTGCTGCGAACTCCTGCTCGCAAGAGGATTGTCCTTTGACTAGTATGGGTGAGAGTGGCGGATTCGCCACTCAATATGCCTACCTTCTAAGGGACAAGACCGAGTGAGCGGCATGTGGACTTAACTTAGCAAGATGGAATTCACTCCTTCCCGCCTACTAGGGTAAGTAGAGGAATGTTCCCTTAAGTTGTGTCTCGGGATTTGAACAAAGGGCTCGACCCTCTCATTGGCCGAGAGGACTCTGTTTTTTAGTAGGACCACAAACAAATTGTTCATTAGAGAAGCACCTTTGGTACTTAAGGCACAAGATGTAACCTGGGGTAAAACGGTAATTTGACCACCGGTATTACGAACATTCGTGAAGGATTGACTTGCTTTATTATTGGTCAATATCCTGGACACAAAAATATATCTGCGGTGAGAAGAGTGCGATTCTGGGACTTTAGTGGAGTGTTCCCATGATTAACGAATGTTGATTGGGAGGTTAATGAGATTAACCGAGCAATCTCGTATCGTTGGAGCTTTTGATCCAGAGGTCCATTAGGTCCACCTTCTAGTCGTAAAGGGTTCTTTAGATCATTTGAATATGAAATGTTCAAATTCATTAGGGAATACATTTAATGTATATTGATACGATATAATATATAGTTTTGGAACTATATGTTATAAATTTAATGTGAATATGATTCATATTAAATTATGTGAGAGAATTGAGTATTTGAAAGAGTTCAAATATTATATTAAATATGAATGTGATTCACTTTTGAAAACTATAGGTTAAAATTTAATGTGCACTGGATGTACATTAAAACTATAGGTTAAAGGGGAAATATGATTAAATGAGATTTAATCCAAATTAAATATATGATATTTAATTTGTATTATTTAAATATGATTTAAATAATTAATTAAATTTTATTTAATTTTATTATTATTATTATTATTATTATTTTAATAATAATAAATGAAGGAACGTGTCACTCAGACACGTTTCCCACTATCCCCTTCCTTCTCCCTATCGATATCTTAACAGGGAGAAGGGGTGTGAGCATCAATCTATCGATCAACAGAATTGCACAAGCGATTGGAGAATTGCTCTCTCTCTCTCACTCTCACATTCTCATTCCCTTCTTCTTCCAATTGTTGGAAACCTTCCCACCAAGGTAGATTTAAGAACTCAGAGATATAGGAGGTGATCCAATTGGTAGTGTCTTTCTTGGAGAAAAACAGAGAAGTTTTGTTGTATTTCTGAAAAGCTAGGAGCAAGGAGTTGCTGTGCTGGAGAATTAGAAACTACAAAGGTATTATTTTTCTTCCCTTTAGTTTAATTGTTAAAACTCAGTATGTTTGCATGTATGCTATTGATCCATGCCTAATAGGATTAGAAATTAATGCTTGTTCTGTATTATTTTGGTCAATGTACTAGTTTTTATTTTTTAGCAAAACAATTAAGCACATTAACGATCCCAATCACGTTTCCGCTGTTCAAGGAGATCAGATCTCCATCACCTTATTTATTGGGTGAGAGAGCAACAACCTCAACTTCGAAGAGAGAACACCAAACTCAACTTTGAAGCTAGCGGCAACCTTGAATTTGAACAAAAAAACATCAATCTCGACTTCGGAGAGAGTGCGTCAACCTCGAGTTAAGAGAGAGAGCATCATCCTTGATTTTGAAGAGAGAGCGACATTCTCGACTTTGAAGAGAGAGTGACAACCTCAACTTTAGAGAGAGAGCATCATCCTCGACCCAGGAGAGAGAGAACGTCATCCTCGATTTTGAAGAGAGAGCGACATCCTCAACTTTGAAGAGAGAATGACAACCTCAACTTTAGAGAGAGAGCAACAACCTTGACTTTAGAAGATACAACCCACCGAATTTGGAGAATAAGCAATGACGAAGCCTTTGAACTTGGAGAAGAACCGTCAAAGCCCTCGAACTTGGAGAAGAAACAACAAAGTCCTTCAAACTTGGAGAATAAGTAACGGTGAAGTCTTCAAACTTAGAGAAGAGGCAACGCCAAACCCTTAAACTTGGAGAAGAAGTGATGAAGCCCTTCGAACTTTTGAGAAGATGTGACAACGAAATCTTCAAACTTGGAGAAGAGACAATAATGAACTCTTCAAACTTAAAGAAGAGAGGATGGTGAAGCTCTCGGACTTGGAGAAGAAACGACAAAGTCTTCGATCTTATAGAAGAGGTGACGACGAAGTCCTTGAACTTGAAGAAGATGTGACCGCAAAGCTCTCAAAATTGGAGAAGAGGCAATGGTGAAACCTCAACCTTGGAGAGAGAGCAGTGATTTTAAATTTGAAGATGAAGTGATGACAATGAAACCTTCTAGTCAATCGAACTTAGAGATGGAGTGACCATGATGAAGGGATCGAATTCCGCAGCGGAAGCGATTATGAATCGCGTGTTCGTGATTTTGTTAGATGGATCTAAAACAAGAACTAAATTCTAAGATTAAGCATGCATTTTAAAGATAGGACAACAAGAATTTACCTTTGAAGAACACCTTCTTCACGAGTTCCTCCTCCAACGATCACGATCTCAGTGACGAACCCGAACCTTGTGAAGATTCACCACTAGATCTTCTCCGTTGTTCTCTAGGTAAGGGAGGAAGGTGAGTTCCTTTTAGGATGAGGTGAGGAGATCTTTAAGAAATGTGTTTGGAACTTTTTCCAACACAAAATGAGAGAACTCTAGGGTTATAACCAAATGCATAGTCTCAAAGTTGCATCTTATGCAACTATTTATAGGGAAATATGATAGAAATTACCATCTTATCCCTCTTTCATTCTCTCATTAGTATATAGTTAATGTGTGAATCTAATTCACATTAAAACTATATATTATATCAATTATATCACCCATACTAGTCTAAGGACAAACCCCTATAAGCAAGAGTTCTTAACTTGCTCAGGATTCAGGTGGAGTCACTAATGACCATCTGTAAATTATCAGTCTTATCCTGTTAACGGCGTTATACTGGTCAGACTTGTTGGGATTTCTGTCCTAATCTCGTGTTTGTAAAATATTGTTTTGAAATTAATAAGAGTTATTCATTTCTTCACTTTGTGTCTCGCAAATATTTTAAACCTTTCCAACAAACTAAGCTCCAGGGTCATTGAATATATGAGAGAACTAGAACTTGAACGATGTGTAGTTGACACACAAGGAGGATCACGTTCGAGTTAATGACCCGAACGGTCTCTTCATATAAGGATGGGGTTGGAGACCTAATCCGGATACATCATGGATGCGACTCGCTTTGTATTAGATACAAACGAGGTGATCCGACTCGTTCATGTGGTTGACATGCGAGTGGGGGCATCTGTACAATGAGATTGTACAAGACCGGACCGTGAATTATTAGACTTCTTTGATATAACACCGCTGACATAAAGACTAATAAATTCATAGATGACCATTAGTGACTCGACACGAATCCGAGCGTATTACGGACTCCACATCATGGGTCCGCAATCCTTTGACTAGTACGGGTGAGGATAGTATCGATTACTTGCCCAATATGCCTATCTTCTCTGAGACGTAACCAAGTAGAGAGTCGGGAACCTAATTACGCGAGATGGAATTCGCTCGCTTCCCACCATATAGAGAATCTAGAGGGGTTGTTCCCTTAAGTGTTGTCTCCAGGGCTTGGACAACGGACGCCCACCTTCTCACTGGCTCGAGAAGGGTGTTGTGTATGGTTGGAGTTTCACAATATGTTGTTCATTAGAGGAGCAGTGGGAACTTAAGGAACAAGATGTAGACACAGGGGTAAACGATAATTTGACCCAGTAGTGTCTCTGAACAACTGTGAAGGGTCGACTCATGGGCATTGGTTATATCGGTGGACACGTAATATTCTACAATCGATGGGAGTACAACTACGGGCTTTAGTGGAGTGTTCTGTGAGCTAATGAACATTGGTTGGCCGGTCAAAGTTTTGACCGGTTAACCTCAAATCATTGGAGCTCAAATCACTTTGTAGGTCCATTAGATCCCTTGGTTGGCTCAATCTGGGATAAAAGAAGGGTTAATGTTTTGGCATGAAATTTAAGTGTTCAATTTCACTTTAAGAGTATTTATATCATATAGATGATATAATATATAGTTTAATATGAATGAGATTCATAGTAAACTATATGTTAGCCTAATTGTTGAATTAAAGGCTAATTGGAGAAATTGATAGAGAGAATATAAATTGAATGTGATTCAATTTAATTAAATCCACAATTATTGCAAATGAGATTTGCAACATAAGATATGAGATATCTTATATTATATAATTATGTAAATGAGATTTACATAACATATGGTTATGGTAAAGTGGTAATAATGTGAAGTTGTGAACTTCATCATTCCACTATTTAAACCCTTTGTAAGATGGGTTTGGTAAGCAATGTTCTCATTTTTGGATTTTGACCTAAGAATCCAAAAGTGAACTCTCTCCATTCTCTCATTTCTCCTCTCTTTCCGAAACACAAAAGTTCTCACCAACTTTCCTTCTCCAAAAGAGAACAACCAAGAAGATCATTTGGTAGTGTTTGGGATCTGATCGTGGGAAGAGTTCGTGGAGATCGAGAAGCGCGAAGAGTTAAGTGATCTCAGTGAGAGATTGCTTGAATTTGTCTACAACAAGTAAGTGTTTTTCTTCTTCTTCTTTGTAAATTTCAAAGATGCTTAGCCTAAATCTAATAGTTAGATCAATTTTAATAAGCATGTTGCATGATGATACCACGACGATTCGATCGTCTTCCGCTGTGCGGGGATTCTCATTCCCTTCAAGACTAATAATTTGTAGTCCGATTTTGTATGAACTCTTCATTTAGGATGCCCCCACTCGCACGTCATCCACATGAATGAGTTATATTACCTCATTTGTACTAACTACAAAGTGGGTCACATCCATGGTGTTACCAGAATAAGGTTTCCAACCTTATTCTTATACCATAGACCATTTAGGTTATACTCTTGAACACAATCCAAATAGTGTCTACTACACTGATGTTCAAGATATATAATAACCCTGGAGCTTAGTTTATTGGATTTATAAAGCGAGAATACATTTTTTATCAAAACAAATAACTCTTTATTTATTTGACCAAAATTACATAAGTTTTAGGGCACATATCCCAACACATGAAGCTTTTAAACTTAAAGATGGAGCGAGGATGAAACCTTCGAGCATGGAGAGGATGATGAAGTCTTCAGATTTACAAGTGGAACAATGATTGTAGGAAACCCTTTTGTGTACATTCAATTTGTAGCATCCTATTGGCTTGTTGTATTGCCACTTTTAATTGGGTTGAGCATCTTCATTTCGTTGTGTTGCCCCCAGTAGGGATGAACATCTTCCATTTGTTGTATTATACTGTTTTTTTTTTGCAAGGACTAAACTTAAAGTTTCTTTAACTTGCCTACGTACCTTTGAACAAAAAAGATCAAGTCATATCATAGTTCTTTTTTTTTCTTTTGTTTTTTTTATTTTTTCTTTTGATTTTGATTTTCTTTTGTTTTTATTTTTTTTTACCATTCACCTTTTTAGCTCATGTGGGCAAGAAGCATCATGCAGTTTAGGTTCTTGCGATATTAGTATATTTTTTTAAGCACTGGGCAAGAAGCATCATGCAGTTTAGGTTCTTACGATATTAGTATATTTTTTTTAAGCACTCTTTTTCACTAATTGAGTTGTTTCATTTAGATCCAACTCAATTTCTCCTTCTTGAGCCAACTTCAAAATCAGTTCTTTTAAGAAAAAACATTTTTCCACCGAATGACTGATGACTCGGTGATATTTGCAATAAGTTGGATTATCAACTTTTTTCATATCTTCTGGTCGTTTACACTCTGGAAGTTCAATCAACCGTGCTTCCAGTAGTTGTTCCAACATGTTAGGGATGTCAGAATAAAAAAAGGGGTAGACTTTATTATGTCTTTTCTCGAAACTTAAGTGACGTCTTTCATTTTCCTGTTGCTTTTCTATTTTCTTGCTTTTTTTCTTTGAAGAAAACTTGAGAGGGGTTGTGTTTACCACCATAGATTCCTCTAAAGTTACTTTGATATCATTTCCTTCTTCATTTATGTTAGTGGTTGGTAGGTTCATATCTTCTCGACTAGCGATACTAACTCCATATAGTGGGTGCGAGTTGCTAGCTCTTCAAAAGTGCGAGGTTTTATGCCTTGGAGGATGTAAAGAAGTCTCCAATGCATGCCTTGAGTGCACATCTCTACAGCTGCCAGTTCAGTGAGACGATCTTTGCAATTGAGACTCATGGCTCTCCGACGATTTATGTAGTCGACAACAGGTTCATCTTTTCGTTATCTAGTGTTGGTGAGCTCGAACATTCTGACAATACGTCTTGTGTTGTATAAGCGATTTAGGAATTCATTTTCAAACTGCTCTCAATCGTCTATCGACTTAGGCTCTAGATCAGTGTACCAGTGGAATGCATTTCCTTTAAGCGTTCAGACAAACTGCTTGACTAGTAGATCTCCTCAAGTACCAGCATCTTCACATGTTTCAATGAAATGAGCAACATGTTGTTTTGGATTGCCCTTTCCATCAAATTGTTGAAACTTTGGTGGTTGGTATCTGGTTGGTATTCTCAAATTGTCGATTCTTTTAGTATATGGTTTAGAATACAATAGATAACTTTGAGAAACTCTACCATATTGAGCTCTAATCGAGTTCGTTATCATGTCTTGAAGTTGTTGGACAGATAGTTCAACAATTGCGGTGGACAGTTGTGGTTGATCTTACTTCACAACATTCTTGGAGGGTTGTGGTTGATCTTCCCCCACAACATTCTTTCCTTTGTTGTGATCTTTGACAACAGGAGTTTGACTTGATTCAGTGACATCTTGGTTCTCAATATGACTTTTTAAGTATGTGATTTGAGAATTTCTTTCTTGAATCGCTTTCATCAAGATGTCGATTTGCTCTTGCATCTTTACCATTCGATTTGCTCCTGCATCTTTACCATTCTTTCTTCCATAGTGTTTGTTTCAGTCATCATGACAAACACTACGTCACAATTGGAATCAAACAAAGGGTTAAAATTGACTGAGAACTTGTCGTTAGTTGATGCCCCTGACAATGCAATCACTTCATCTTCTTGCATGCTTAGTTCGGTTAAACAACTATGGATGACAGAACCCACACATGAGTTGCTCAAGAGAGATATCATCGAAGAAGTTTGCTTAAGCGTCATTATGTCACTTGTATTTTGAGTTGAGAAAATAGATGAGAGGTAGAGATGGTCCCACCGGACGTGCCAATTTGTTCGCATGAGATTTCAACAAAGAAATTTGATTCGGCGAATGAACTTGATTTTATTAATTTTTGTGGAGTGTTACAATCTCTAATATTTATTGTTTGATTCTTTCTCTCGAATATGCAAGCCTTGAGATCTGACTAGTTGACTTTCTTGGATCGACCTGTTGGCTTATTGATCCTCTTGGATTGACTTGCTGACTTATTGATCTTGGATCGGACGGTTGTCTTGTTGATCTTAGATCAATGTGTTGACTTGTTGATCTTGGATTGACTTGTTGACTTGTTGATCTTGGATCAGATTTTTGTCTTGTTGACCTTGGATTGACTTGTTGACTTGTTGATTTTGGATTAGACTTTTGTCTTGTTGATCTTAGATCGGTCTGTCAATATGGTGATCTTTGGTCGATGTGTCGGCTTGTGAATCTTAGATCAACCTGTTGGATTGTTGATCTTGGATCGACCTATTGGCTTGTTGATCTTGGATCGGGTTGTCAGTATAGCGATCTTGGATCGATGTGTTGGCATGTGGATCTTGGATCGGCTTGTCGGCTTATTGATCTTGGATCAACATGTTGGCTTGTTTATCTTGGATCAACCTATTGACTTGTGGATCTTGGATTAGCCTGTTGGCTTGTTGATCTTGGATTAGCCAGTCGGCTTGTCGACTTATTGATCTTAGATCGACCTGTTGGCACGTTGATCTTGGATCAGCCTATCGGCTTGTGGATCTTGGATAAGTTTGTTGGCTTGTGGATCTTGGATCGACTTGTTAGCTTGCTCATCTTGGATCAGCCTGTCGGCTTGTCGTCTTATTGATCTTGGATCTGTTGGGATTTGTGCCCTAAACTTATGTAATTTTGATCAAATAAATAAAGAGTTATTTTTTTGGTAAAATTATATTCTTCCTTTATAAATCCAATAAACTAAGCTCCAAGGTTATAATATATCTTGAGTATTAGTGTAGTAGACACTATTTGAATTGTGTTCAAGAGTATAACCTGAATGGTCTATGGTATAAGAATAAGGTTGGAAACCTTATTCTTGTAACACAATGGATGCAATCCACTTTGTAATTAGTACAAATAAGGTAATCCAACTCATTCATGTGGTTGACATGCGAGTGGGGGCATCCTATACGAAGAGTTCATACAAGACCGGACTACAAATTATTAGTCTAACCAGTATAATGCCGTTAACAGGATAAGACTGATAATTTATAGATGGTCATTAGTGACTCAACTTGAATCTTGAGCAAGTTAAGAACTCCTGCTTATAAGGGTTTGTCCTTAGACTAGTATGGGTGAGAGTGGCTTGTATCTGACTCAATAAGCATACCTTCTCAGGGACAGAACCTCGTAGGTAGCTGGGAACTTAACTATGCAAGATGGAATTCACCCATTCCTACACTAAGGAATTAGATGAGTTTTTCCCTTAAGAACTGAGTCCAGGTCTTGAACAACGGGGTCCCGCCCTCTAAACTGGCTTAAGAGGGTATGAGTTTATGGTAGGACCATAGACTTGTTGTTCATTAGAGGATATGTGGTGCTTAAGGAACAAAGAGGTAATCACAGGGGTAAAACGGTAATTTGACCCAACTGTGGTTACGAACAACCTGTGAAGGGTCGACTCATGGGTATTGATTATATTATTGGACAAAATATAATCTACAGTGAGGAGAGTGCAACTACAAGTCTATAGTGGAGTGACTTGTAGTTAATGAATATTGATTAACTGGATCAAAGAGTTTGATCAGTTAATCTCTCATCATTAGAGCACATGAACTGTAGGTCCATTAGGTCCCTCCGTTGGCTCAACATGGTAATATTGAGGGTATAAAGTTAGGAATAAAATTGAAGTGTTCAATTTCATATATGAGGTGTTATATCAATTATATGTGATATAATTGATATAATATATGGTTTAATGTGAATTAGATTCACATATTAACTATATACTAATAAGAGAATGAAGGAGGGGATGGTAATTTCCATCCTATTTCCCTATAAATAGTTGCATGAGATGCAATTTTAAAAAATGAAGGCTTTTTGAAAAAACTCTAGAATTCTCTCAAATTGTGTTGGAAAGAGTTCCAAACACAATTTCATAAGATCAACTCACCTCATCCTAAAGGAACCCACATTCTTCCCTCACCTAGAGAACAACGGAGAAGATCTAGTGGTGGAACTTCACAAGGTTCGAGTTGTTGCTGAGATCGTGATCTATTGAGGAGGGATTCGTGAAGAAAGTAATCTTCAAAAGTAACATCTTGCTGTCCCACTTTGTAAAGAATGTTTAATCTTATATGTTTTGTTCTTGGATGAAATCTATGTAACAAAATAAAGAACACGCGATTCACAATCGCTTCTGCTGCTGGATTCGATCCCTTCAGGATCGACCTGTTGGCTTGTTGATCTTGGATCAGCCTGTCAGCTTATGGATCTTGGATCGACCTGTT
Source organism: Trichosanthes cucumerina (assembly GCA_036507285.1). Taxonomy (NCBI): domain Eukaryota; kingdom Viridiplantae; phylum Streptophyta; class Magnoliopsida; order Cucurbitales; family Cucurbitaceae; genus Trichosanthes; species Trichosanthes cucumerina. The sequence continues at coordinate 23,689,877 of CM071841.1, forward strand.
GGTTTGTTGATCTTGGATCGGTCTATCAATTTGTTGATCTTGAAATGTAAACTTTGATATGAGGGTTGGTTAGCTTATTCTCAGATGGAGGGAGATTGGATCTTCAATTTGTAGTTGATGAAGAGACGATTAATTTGTTAAAGCCTTTAAGTCGTTGAATTTCCTGAATTTTTGATCTCTGGATCTTCTGAATTCTTTGGATTCCCTGACTGAATTTGAAGTTTCTGAGTAATTACTTTGGAAGACTCTGAACTCTCTGGTTGAGCTGAGGTTTCTGAATTCTGATTCTTGAAGACTCTGAACTCTCTGGCTAGATGCTCTGGATTCTGACTCTTCTGAATCTCTAGATGAATGCTCTGGATTCTGACATTTCTGGATGTCTACAAATGGAGGGTGGTCTCCTCTATTTATAGAATATGATGGACCTTGTATGAGCTTGGGTTTGGTGGACTTTGGGCCCAACTCTTGAACTTAGTCTTATTTGGACTTAATCCAATCCATTAACTTTTTTTTTAAAAGGTTTGAATTATTTAAATTGAGCCCAACCCATTTTTAATACTAGACATGTGACATTATTTAATTTGCCAATTTTTCATGTCTTTTAATTTAATTTTAGGACACGTGTGAATTTATAATTGACCCAAAAGTTACTTTATCATTAATTTAAATTATGATGTGTCAATTTGTGATTGGTTGAACTTTCTCATCCAACAGTAACACCAACAAACATGCTTTAAAATTGAAGAGTGTTTGCGTCAATGTTCATTCTATTTTAATGTTTACAATCTCGCTTAGTCCAAGTTATCTCTATCTTGTTGCTCTACAATATTTGACTTTTCAAATGTACAATGTTGCTACAATTTCTTTTATATACAAAAGTATAATACAGAAAAAATCAAGACTAAGCAAAAGAAGAAGAAAAAAAATCGTAGATAAATTTTACAAACCACCTTCTGTATAAAGTCTCCCTTGAACTGTACTAAAAAGAAAAAAAAGGAAAAAAATAACCCACCCTCAAGTTTCCCATGAACCCATGCTCAACTGGTTGAGTTTCATGTAGGTGACATTTGGCGATGAGTTGTTATAGCAACTTTTGTTGTTGATCGTAGAAGTTGTCCAACAATGACGATGCCAGTATGGAAGGACGAGAGATTTTAGATTGCATTGGTGAATGCTCTCCATTTATACATTTCATCTATTAGAATGTTTAAGTTTTAAAAGACTATTACTATAAAAATTAAATTTGTAACTGTTTATTTATTAAAAAAATGTAACTGTTTGTGAAATAAGAAAATCGTAACTCTCTTGTAAATAATAAAGTGTAAATGATTTTCTCAAAAAAAAAAAAAAAAACAATGTAATGGCATATTTGCAATTCATTAAAAATAAAAAGGATAAAATTGTCTAGAAATATTTTTGAAAGATGTTTGCTTTTTAATATATTAAAAAGATAATTATAGATACGGAACTTTTCAACCTCAATGAAGATAAATTAGTTTACTAATTTTATTTTATATTATATTAAAATTATTAATTATAATTTAAAAAAATTAATTTCTTGGAGAAGGAAATCACACTACTTTTTCTAATTCTTAATATTTAACCCAAATTATTATTGATAATTAATTAATTTATTGTTTATAATTAATTAAAAACTTTTTGAAGATTTAGGTTACATAATTATTTTCTCAACAAAAGAACATAAAGCTTGTAATTAATCAATAAGTCTTTATTCTTTCAACAAATATTTTGAACAATAAAGAATACTAATTATAGGAGAAAGATAGAAAAAGTAACAAAAATTACAAATTTAAGATCTTAGCTACAAACTCATTTCTTCAAATAGATTTGCTCAAATAGACAATTGGTAGATAAATATTGTAATTCACTTCATCAATGTTGAGTTGTAAATGTTGCAAGCCTAGAGTCGATCGGGATAAAGATACGACACACACATCCCTTTGCAACTTGAACATCTTGAGATCAATATTTTGAAAATTAAATAGATTTTGAGAGCAGTGCATTGAGAAACCAATTATGAGTGTAGGATATAGATATGACCTATATGCATTCTTTGCAACTTGAATGTAACACACTAACATCTTGAGATTGATACTTTAGAAAGTGAAAAGCCTTTGAGGGCGATACATTGAGAGAACACAAATAAAGAAAGAAGAATGTTTTAGGCGGTGGTGAAAAAATGGCGAATACTACTCATTTTTATAGTAGTAGAATGTGAGAGTTAAAAACCTCTTTGAATTCTTAAACCTTTAAAAAATTATTTTAATTTAAATTAAATAAATATTTTAAGTGATAGGAAAACCTTTTACATGTCAACCTTTAAGATATATACATTTATAGATAATTAACTATTAATTAAATAATAAAACTATTTATAATTAATTGCCAATGACATATTTTGTAAATATACAAATTAAAAAAGAGAAATAATTGTCCAAATTTTTTTTTGAATGATGGTAGCTTTTTAATATATTATAGATTATAGATATAGATTTATATGATATTTTTTTTATTTCAACTTTTCTTCCTATCCAATCAAAAAGTCTACTCCCTTGGTAAATGGTTGTTTTATTATTATTTTTTATTATTTGAATTTGCAAAGGGATCAAATTACACAAAAATAATTTTTGATTTTAGTTAATATGATTCAAGAATTCTTTTCCTTTAAACAAATATTATATACAAATTAAGATTTTTTTAGACGGAAAGAAATTAAGGTTGAAGTAATGTATCAATTATCATTTTAATGATTTATTTCTCCTATAATCCTATCATTTTTTTTCTTATACAAGAGATTGGAGGATTCAAAACACAAGTTTCATAGTCGCTAAGTCATTTAATATGCTAGTTGAGTTATGTTATTTTGACTAAATAATGATATATGTTGTTGCCAAATTTTGGGCATGAGAATACACTTGACATCCAAGGAAAACCTGGGCACCGGTGTAGTGTAGACCACACAAGCTCGATGCTTAAGTCAGAGAGAGTTTTAGAGAGAATTAGGGAGGAGTTTCGTGTTTAAGTGACTAGCCAAAACTTACCTTGTTCTCTTCTCGAGAGAGCTTAAATAGCTTCCTTCTAGGGTTCTTTGTAGGTTTTCGAGACCCATCGAAAAAATGAAAGGTCGAGAGAGGACTGGAAATGAGTTTATGAGCCATGTGGGAATGATGCAAGGCCTAGAGAATTGTCTTGCATCTAGTCGGTTTCGACCTCGGTCGAGGCAGACCATGGGCTTGGGCTTCAACCCAGGCCCAATCTTCTTCCTCCGGGTGTTGGACGAGGGTAGAGCCTAAAATGAGTGGGTTCTATCCTTGTCGGCCTTGACCCAGGTCGTGGGCCAAAGCTCAAGCGCATGCTCTCGACCCTTTTCGCCTTGGTTTGGTCCTCGCTCAGTTTCGACCCGTTTTGACTTGGGCTTTTTACTATGTTTGGCCTTTCACCTAATCATTTGACTAGTCCATTCTTGTTGACCCGATTTAACCCATAACAATATCTATCTATTTAGTAGTAGTATTGTCATAATATTAGCCAATTTTATTCTTGTAACTAAAAGGGAAACATCTGCAAATTGATAAAATTTAGAAGGCAAATCTTCCATTTCCAAGAAAAATGACCTCGATCTCCTATTAAAAAACAAATGCCTAGTTCCCTTGATTCAACTTTTTTTTCTAATTTAATTCAACCATATGCAACGATGAAGATTTGATCTTTGATCTTTGAAGATATAATGTCTGCTATGTTTAATTTCAAATACTATTGGATATTAGCTTTATAAAAAAAAATCTATAGAAATAGTCAAATTTATTATAAATGCATTGAAAAATAGATGTTCATTTCCCATATACCCATGTGTCATGCCCTCCATTGGTCATGTGTTTTCCATGTGTCACAAGATTATTCATGTTTGGTGTCCAAAATAGTCCATTTGTTTCATGCCAAATAGCCTATAAATAGTGAATTTTGGTGGTGTTTGCTTAAAAGGGGTGTATGAAATTATCAAGAAAACACTTCTAACTATGCAAGTATACACAATCTAAGCAGCAAGTGATAAGTAAATTTAATCATCTCCTCAAGGATTAGTTATGGAAATTACACAAGATTGAGTTGAATTTAATGAGTAAGAGGTAACCGACATAAGCAATGAATAATGAAATTAGAGATTAAAAGTAACAACTAAATTGCCAAAATAATGCAGAAGAGGATTAAATAAAGTAAGGCAGCAACAAACACAAGTCTACCAAAGCAGTAAAAAGGGGATAGGATCAGGGGTGAATTATGCTTCATCAATCTTAATGCTAGAGCTCAAAACTGCACCAGAGCTCAAAACAGTTCACTTCACGAAATCTTCTCAGATTTCCTTGCGAGTTAGACATTCAATTCCTATTAAACACCCTTAATTTAACTCCTAACTGTTAACACTAGGTGAGTGACTATCCTTAGACTCCTCAATTACCTAAGAGATATGAACCCCTTAATCGGAACTAGTGTCATGCCTTGAATTCGGTTTATTCTTCCCTTTCCCAAGTTGGAATAAACAATGCTAAAATGAGATGGCCAACCAAATTATAGCTAAACAGAAAATTCACAAGGCATGAGAGTAGGATTGCAGTAATTTACTCAATCATTAAGCTTACATTCACATAAAGCCCCTAATCCTCACCCCAAGGGTGGTTAGTTCATGATGCTAAGAAAAGATAGCAATGAAACAGTAACCCTAACATTAAACATACTTAAGATGGTCTTAGTTACAATGTAAAAGAGTAAGAATAAGAAGGATAAAAGAAGAAACAGATGGGTGAAGTTGTCAAGCCTCCTTTGGTCCACTTCCACCCTTTTTCCCGAAGAGGAATGCTTCCCAAGGTTAGCTTTTCTTCCGATTCTTCTTTTTCTGCCATTTCCAATCGGCTTCTCTCCCTTTTCTTCTTACTCCCTCTCTCCCCTTGCCAAAAATGGCCAAAGAAAGTATTTATACCATATCCACCTCGAATTAAGGGTTGAATAGACAAGGGACAATGATATGAAGGCCTCTCATTGGCTCACAACAGTTGATAAGGCAATTTCTATCCAGCTCAATTAATGAATTTTGTCCACGTGTGCATTATGCAAACTGATATCAGAATTGTGCTCCAGCAATCTTGATCCTTTAGCAATTTCACAGCTTCAACAGCTCGAAATAGACCTTCAACACTTCATAACATTCATCTTCCCAAAAACTCCTGTAAACATGACCAAAATGACAAAATTCAGCAATGAAAAGTACTTCAATGGTTTTAAGGTACTTCAAAAGTACTTTTTAAACATTAACACACAAAAGTACCTAATCAAGGGGTTAAAATAGTCAAGAAAGCTCAAAATACCAAGAAATAATCACAATAAAAGCTCAAACTTAGCTCTCATTCTAAGAGCTAACAAACCCCCAAACTTAAATCATTACTCGTCCCTGAGTAATGCTTAAACATTCTAATCCCACCAAGAAGCAACAACTACCACTATGCTCAAGAAAAAATGATTCAACAGTCAAATGATACAAATAGTTACTGATATAGCAATCCCATTTCTTTTTCTTACAAAAGTTCATCAAAGCTTAGCCTTCACAAGATTTGCCATAATCAATTTATTTTTCTTTCAAAACAAAAGTAACAAGTTTCACAAAACAACCCCACAACTCAACTAGCACTTAGTCCATCTTTAAATTCACTATGCACCCCTTAAACTCACAAAAAGAAGAATGAGTGATGATGCAATTAGTTTTTCTTTCAACAAAGCACTTTTTTTTTCTTTTTTTACAGCAACAAGAGTTATCACTCCTAAGAATCCTACAAAGCTAACATTATGCTTAAGTAGGCAAACATTCATTCCCTTAGGTTCTCCTAGCCACTCACCTATGCATAAACTTCCTCTTAGTTCTTAGAATGGCCACATTGATGATGCAACTCACCTAAGCAACGAGAACTTTATACTAGGCTTTAACTTTCCTCTTCTTTTCTTTCTTTTTTCTTTAGAACTTATTTCACTAAAGAAGTTAGAGAGAGCCCTTTTTGTAAACAGAACCTTTGATTTAAGCACCAACATTTGTGATGAAGGCTACCTAACAACGAGCCCTGCTACTAAATTGGGTTGCCAAGGCATATTCATATCCCTTTATTACTGTTCAACTCAAAGGTGAGCATGGGTGTCATGTCCAACTCTGGTCTAATAAGTAACTTGGGTAGAGGAATAACTCTCAAACTTCACTCTTTTTTTTTTAAGAGAGGAGGCATGAGTCCTAAAGAGAAGAGGAATGCTCCTAGGAGTGATAATTTTTTATTACTAGGGTGCCTTACCCCCAAACTTAAATTGCTCATTGTCCCCAATGAGTAAAGAATCAAAGGAAGAAACCCCCAAACTTAGTTATTTTTCGGTAAAAACTAAAGGCAAGGAGCATTCAAACTCTTTAATCTAAGTTTAAAGGAGCAAATTCTCAAGAGTTGGTGGTTAGCAAGCTAGGGGCACCATAAAGCTGCTACAAGCATTGTGTTACATTAAAAGGATTATGGCAAACAAATTAAGCACAACTAACTCATCAGAAGTGAGAAAAAGAAATGTAACACACCAGGCAGCACCATTCATTTCATTTCAACTACAATGTCAAGTTCATCAACCTTCATATTCATATATATATATCTTTTTTCATTCCTTCTGTCGGCGAGAAACCTAATAGATTTCACAACAAACGACCACTTAACCTATCACAAAAGAAGACACAAAATGGAAAGCACACTTCCTAAACCAAAGAACTTACAGAACAACAACAGACAATTAACACATAGGAAAGACAAAAGCATGAAAAGAACAAAGTGCTAACTACCAGCCAAACCACCTATTAGCCAAACAAAGGACAGAGCTTCCCTGTTTGGTCAGTCTTCATCTCTCGGGATCCGATCTTGAGCTTCCTCTTCCTCATCCACAACTGACGATGAGGATGCCCAAGGATTTAAGACAACCTCTGGGAAGGTAGGAAAAACAGTATATTGATCAGGGAACTTAGCTAGCATTGCATCCTTGAAGGAATTGTCTTTGTCCTTAGCATAATTCCAATATGCTAATTGTTGTGCACTGGAGTATTCCATTTGCTTCAGCATAATCTCTTGTTGGTCGAGAAGTTTGTTGAGTCCCACAACTAAACCACCCTTTCCCTTGTGATCTCTTTGGCTCTATACCAGTCCAATCCAGGGTTAGACCACTGGACAACAGTTAAAAATATCTTCAAGTATCTTAGGAGAACGAGGGACTATACGCTTGTGTATGGAACTAAGGATTTGATCCTTACTGGATACACTAATTCTGATTTTCAAATCGATAAGGATTCTCAGAAATCCACATCAGGATAAGTTTTCACCCTTAACGGGGGAGCTATAGTATGGCGAAGCATCAAGCAAGGATGCATCGTTGACTCCACGATGGAGGCTGAGTATGTCGCTGCTTGTTAAGCAGCTAAGGAGGTTGTTTGGTTAAGAAAATTTCTTACTGATTTGGAAGTCGTTCCAAATATGGAATTTCCCATCACCTTATACTGTGACAACAGTGGTGCAGTAGCCAATTCGAAGGGACCTCGCAACCATAAGCGAGGCAAACACATTGATAGGAAGTATTGATATGAAAAATAGTGCAACGAGGAGATGTGACAGTCACGAAGATCGCTTCGGAGAACAATATTGCTGATCCATTTACAAAGACTCTCACGACTAAAGTGTTCGAGCGTCATCTGGAGAGTCTAGGCCTATGAGACATGTACATAGGCTAATCTAGGGCAAGTGAGAGACATGTAGTGGGGTATATGGATGCCCTAGTTTATTGTATTTTTATCTCTTGTAACCACTGTTTTAGATTATGATGTACCCCACTAGAGTTTTAGTTCAAGTGGGAGTTTGTTGGGGTTTGTGCCCTAAAACTCGTAGTTTGTATTTCTATTCTAATTATTTGTAATAAATTGTTATTACTTCAATAAAGCGTTATTGTTCTTTATCTATGACATTGCATTTGTTATAAACCCTAAATCCAATAAACTAAACATCCAAGGCTGTTAAATGAATATTTAACTGAATGTAGTGTACATATAAAGGATCTCGGTTCGAGATACAACCTAAAGGGTCTATAGTTAGGAGATAAGGTTTGGGTACCTTACCCTAGTAAAACTATGGATGTGGCCTACTTTGTATTTGATACAAACACTGTGATCCTAATGTGTTCGTGTAGATGACATGTGAGTGGGGATATCCTATGTAATGAGATTACATAAGACCGGACCACGAAATAGTAACTTCTAGCTGTAACTCCGTTGACTAGTTAGGTTTCTATTTCACTAGGATGACCTAGGCAACTTGATCTCAATCCTGAGCAAGTTGCGAACTCCTATTTGCGAGGGATTGTCCTTTGACTAGTATGGGTCAGAGTGACCAGATTCGCCGACTCAATATGACTACCTTCTTGGGGACAAGACCGAGTGAGAGGCTAGGAACTTAACTTAGCAAGATGAAATTCACTCCTTCCCGCCTACTAGAGTAAGTAGAGAAATGTTCCATTAAGTGGAGCAGTGGTACTTAAGGTACAAGATGTAACCCAGGGGTAAAACAGTAATTTGAACCACCAGGTGTTACGAACATTCGTGAAGGATTGACTTGTTGTTATTGGTCAATATCCATGGACACAGAAATATATCTGCGGTGAGAAGATTGCAAATCGCGGACTCTAGTGGAGTGTTCCGCAGGTTAACGAATGTTGATTAGGAGGTTAATGAGATTAACCGAGCAATCTCGTGATCGTTGGAGCTTCTGATCTGTAGGTCCATTAGGTCCACCTTCTAGCTCGTAAAGGGTTCTTAGATCATTTGAATTTGAAATGTTCAAAATCATAAGGGAATAAACTTAATGTATGTCGATACGATATAATATATAGTTTTGGAACTATATATTATAAATTTAATGTGAATATGATTCATATTAAATTATATGAGAGAATTAAATATTTGAAAGAGTTCAAATATTAAATTCAAATGTGATATGATTCATATTTGAAAACTATAGGTTAAAATTTAATGTACATTTGATGTGCATTAAACTATAGATTAAGGGGTAAAATGATTAAATAAGATTTAATCATTAATATATTTAATTAAATAAGATTTAATTAAATGTATTAATTAATTAGTTTATTAATTAAATTAGGGAACGTGTCACGATGACACGTTCCCACTACTCCCCACTCCCCCTCGATAGGGAGTGGGGAGTTAGCCACTGTGATGTCTTTCTACTGGTGAGAAGGGCTAGGCAGATGGAATGAATCGATCAATTCAATTGACAGAGAAGAATTCTCTCATTCTCACACACTCTCATTCCCAAAAATCTTCCAACTGTTTGAATCCTTCCCACAAAGGATTTGTTCTAAGTAGAACTCAGAGATATAGAATGTTTTCTCTGTTGGTGGTGTCCTACTTGAAAATACAGAGGAGTGTTTGTGTTGCTGCATTGTTGAGTTCTCTAGGAGCAAGGAGTTGGTGTTCTGCGAAACTACAAAGGTATTCTTTCCCCTTTAGTTTAATTGTTAGACTTAAGTATGTTTGTATGCAATTATCCATGCCTAATGAGATTAGAAATTCCATGTTTGTTCTGTTTTGTCAATGTATGGGATTTTGCATTTCAACCAAAACAATCAAGCAATTACGATCCCAAACACGTTTTCGCTGCTCAAGGGGATCGGATCCCCATCAATTGGTATCAGAGCAATGCTTGTTTTGTTTTGTTTGAAGCAAAATTACATTGATTTGGTGGAAATTTGCATTTGGTTTGTTGTAAAACTAATTTAGGAATATTTTGGCCTTAGTTTACTTTTGATTTGATCAATTTGTATGTAAAAGCCCCTGTGTTTTTGGGCATAAAGTGCATTATCGAGTCTGTATTCGAGTTAAGAGTCGTTCGGGACCAGTTTCATGCATTTCGATTGAGAATCGAAGGAGAATTTGTTGATTGATGTTGTTGTGTTTGAAGAAGAAAGGCCACTGCCGAAGCAGCAGCGTTGCAACGCAGCCAGCAGAGTTGCAACGCTGAGGAACAGCGTCGCAACGCCAGACTCCCTATCGACGCGGGAGCTCCAGGGGTCAGCGGCGTTGCAACGCTGCCCCTCGCCGTTACAACGCCACCCCGATAGAAGGCGCGCGCGCGCGACAAAGCGGGCGTTACAACGCGCCAGATCATCGCAACGCCGTGATGACATTCCAAAGATTTGCAGACCCGGTTCAGCGGTTTGGTTTATTTCTGGTCTGGTTCAAGCGATTCAAGCCCGATTTAAGGCATTTTGGACCGGTATTATGTAATAAAGTTAATGTAATTTTATTATTTTGCACTTTAGGGGCCAAATTATTCCGGTTTTACAGTTATATGTCTTTATGAATGTCATTTATATTTTTCCCACCTTAGGATAAACATGTTCATGCATTCTTTTATTTGTATAAATGTTATATGAATATAGTAAGATGCATGATTAATTTATTTTTCATGAGTAATTAATTATAATTGTTATGATTAGATTATATAGAAAATAAATTGCATGGACATGAAGTTACTTAGTTTAAAATAAATGTTATTTTATTTTAAGTAATTTAATTATTCAATTAGTTGAATATTTATTTATATAATTCCATTTTTTGGTTTTATAATATAGTTTCTTTATCAAAGGTTAATTATTAAATTTATAAAAGTTATAAATTAAAGGGGTTTTAGAAACCATAACCTATAATAAAGAAATGCATGCAAACATAGGAACTTGGGTTAAAACTTAAATTAGTTTTAAATTGTTTAAAATTAATTTAGACCTAAGTTTTAATTTCTAATAGAATTAGAAATTAGTCTTACATAGTATTTTAAATAGTTTAAATATAGTAGGACATTAGGACTTTGGTTATAAGGGAACTCTCTTTGGTGAAGTTACGTCTGTATTCAGTACTTAAGTCGACAGTTATGTAACACACTCCTACCGAGGCGATCCGAACTTGAGTTGAATTAACCTTAGTTCTATTTTATATCTAGGTAATTAAAATGTTTATTCACCTGGACATAAGGTTAAAAGACCTAGTAATAATAGTTATAATAGGCATAGACTTAGATAGATTCTTTTAGCCAGAATCCGACTAAGTTAAACATATACCCTAATCTTAGAAGTTTCAGTGGGAGAAAACGAGATGTTCGCATCGAGTTTACTCTCACGTCCTCAAGAGTTCACAGCGTGAGTTCCATGCTCGGCTACGTGGCGTCAATAGGGCGTCCCCCTACGGTATGTGTTTGCATGGATCAATACCAAGGTGAATGAGGGAAGTATCCATAGTAAATGGGAGCAGGACGCGTGTCAACGTATCCTACGGTCTCCTCCATTAAGTCGCACCGTGAGATTTCTATAGTCCGCCTGCTAGGTTGTCCTGGAACAACCAAATCCTTCGGAGGGCCTGACTATAGGGATCGGAACACCGCGAACTCCAGAAATGGATAGGGTCTCTTAGGTAATTTACCAACAGTTGTCTTTCTAATAGTAGCCTGTTGGCTCGGACCTATTGGATCTGAAAATGGTAGGGTCACATTTACTGGATGAGTTAAGCTAGTTAACAAGTCCTTGATCAAACAAACGGTACCTAAGGACCATTGGGACATGAGATGTTCTGGTAGTGAGAATTAGCTGAGAAAGTCTCAATTCAGGGGAGGAATGATTGACCGCCCGACGGAGGCTTTTGTTCTAAACCCTTGAAGTATCGTTGCAAAATTAAAGATTTAATTTAAACATTGGGTTTAGTTTAAACACTAGGGTTCTTTGATGTTTTTGCTGAATATGATTGGTTTCATAATGGGTTAAAAGGCATAACTAATTAGAACTATTTTAGTTTTTCAGCATGTTGTTCTCAATAATAGCCTTACTTATAAGCGATCGTTTAACTGGTGAGAACTTTACTACGTGGAGGTCCAACTTGAATACGATTCTTGTTGTTGATGACCTACGGTTTGTACTGACTGAGGAATGTCCTCAAGTCCCTGCTCGAAACGCTCCTCAATCAGTTAAGGAGGCGTACGACCCCTAAATCAAGGCCAATGATAAGGCCAAGGTCTACATTTTGGCTAGTGTTTCTGAAATTCTAGCCAAAAAGCACGAGAGCATGGTCTCAGCTCGCGCGATCATGAGTTCGTTGCAGGATACGTTTGGACTGTTGGGATTTGTGCCCTAAAACTTGTAGTTTGTAATTATGTTCTAATTATTGTAATAAAGTGTTAATATTTCAATAAAGTATTATTGTTTGTTATCTACGAGTTTGCCTTTATTTAAACCCTAAATCCAATATTAAACATCCAAGGCTGTTAAATGAATCTCTAACTGAATGTAATGTACATAAAAAGGATCTCGGTTCGAGATACAACCTAAAGGGTCTATAATTAGGGGATAAGGTTTGGGTACCTTACCCTGGTTAAACTATGGATGTGGCCCACTTTTTATTTGATGCAAACACAGTGATCCTAACGTGTTCGTGTAGATGACATGTGAGTGGGGATATCCTATGTAATGAGATTACATAAGATCGGATCAAAATAGTAACCACTAGCTGTAACTCCGTTGACTAGTTAGGTTTCTATTTCACTAGGATGACCTAGGCAACTTGATCTCAATCCTAAGCAGGTTACGAACTCCTGTTCGCGAGAGATTGTCCTTTGACTAGTATGGGTGAGAGTTGGCCAGATTCGTGACTCAATAAGCCTACCTTCTTGGGGACAAGACCGAGTGAGCGGCTGGGGACTTAACTTAACAAGATGGAATTCACTTCTTCCCACCTACTAGAGTAAGTAGAGGAATGCTCCCTTAAGTGGTGTCTCCGAGACTTGAACAAAGGGCCCGACCCTCTCATTCGTCTGAGAGGGACTCTGTTTGTTGGTTCGACCACAAACAAATTGTTCATTAGAGGAGCACTAGTACTTAAGGTACAAGATGTAACCCAGGGGTAAAATGGTAATTTGATCCAGCATGTGTTACGAACATTCGTGAAGGATTGACTTGTTGTTATTGGTCAATATCCGTGGACACAGAAATATATCTACAGTGAGAAGAGTGAAGCTGCGGGACTTTCGTGGAGTGTTCCCGCAGTTAACGAATATTGATTGGGAGGTTAATGAGATTAACCGACCAATCTCGTATCATTGGAGCTTCTGATCTGTAGGTCCATTAGGTCCACCTAGCTCGTAAAGGGTTCTTAGATCATTTAAATTCGAAATGTTCAAATTCATAAGGGAATAAACTTAATGTATATTGATACAATATAATATATAGTTTTGGAACTATATATTATAAATTTAATGTGAATATGATTCATATTAAATTATATGAGAGAATTAAATATTTGAATGAGTTCAAATATTAAATTCAAATGTGAATTTGATTCATATTTGAAAACTCTAGGTTAAAATTTAATGTACATTTGATGTGCATTAAACTATAGATTAAGGGGTAAAATGATTAAATAAGATTTAATCATTTTTATGTTTCATTAAATTAGATTTAATTAAATGTATTAATTAATTAGTTTATTAATTAAATCAGGGAACGTGTCATGATGACACGCTCCCACTACTCCCCAACTCTCCCTCGATAGGGAGTGGAGAGTTACCCACTGTGATGTCTTTCTACTGGTGAGAAGGGCAGGGAGATGGAATGAATCGATCAATTCAATTGACAGAGAAGAATTCTCTCATTCTCACACGCCCTCATTCCCAAAAATCTTCCAACTGTTGGAATCCTTCCCACAAAGGATTTGTTCTAAGTAGAACTCAGAGATATAGAAGGTTTTCTCTGTTGGTGGTGTCCTACTTGAAAATACAGAGGAGTGCCTGTGTTGCTGCATTGTTGAATTCTTTAGGAGCAAGAAGTTGTTCTGCGAAACTACAAAGGTATTCTTTCCCCCTTAGTTTAATTGTTAGACTTAAGTATGTTTGTATGCAATTATCCATGCCTAATTAGATTAGATATTCCATGTTTGTTCTGTTTTGTCAATGTATGGGTTTTTGCATTTCAACCAAAACAATCAAGCAATTACGATCCCAAACACGTTTTCGCTGCTCAAGGGGACCGGATCCCCATCATGACTATGATTCATATAATAAGGTGTTTGACACCTTATATTATGCATTTGTGCATCATATGTGGAATTAGTGGTAAAATGGGTGGAGAATTTGTCTCAACCTACATTGCCTATAAAAGCATCATTTTGGATGCATATTGGAACACTTGAACCATTTGTGTGGTTTTGCATCTTAGGCAAACACAAGAGTTCTCTCCAAAAATTCTCTACAAACATCCCTAATCCCAAAAGAGATCCCACCCCTCTCTCTCTCCTAGAGAACAATCGAGAAGTCCTTTTGGTGGTGTTCGTGAATTCGATCGTAGAGAAGAAGAGATTGTTGACGACGTGGAACTACGCGGAGAATTGGTCTTCAAAGGTAAATCACTAATTAGTTTATGCTTTCAAGATGCATGCTTAGCATTAGATTTTACGTTTTTGGATATTTTCTATGTTGCACAATTGAGAGCAAATGCGATCAATCGCTTCTACACGGGATTCAATTCTCTTCAGAATGAGGTTAAGGCTGACCGCGTTGCCGCTCAAAAGGGCAAAGAGATCAAGGAAGTTGCAAGAAAGTGTTTCTACTGCAACGGGGGCGATCACCTGAAAAAGAGTTGTCCCAAGTTCCTTGTTGAAAAGAAGGAAGGTAAATGTGATTTACTTGTTACAGAAACTTGTTTAGTGGAGAGTAATGACTCTGTCTGGATATTGGATTCAGGCGCCACTAACCATGTTTGCTCTTTTTTTCAGGGAATAAGTTCCTGAAAGCGACTGCAAGATGGTGAGATAACGCTCAGGGTTGGATCTGGAGAAGTAGTCTCAGCTGTAACAATTGGCACGGTGAAGCTGTTTTTTGGCTGGAAGTACATATTATTAGATAATATGTACATAGTTCTAGGGTATACTAGAAACCTAGTTTCTATTTCCTATCTATTAGAACAAAATATTTTCGTTTCTTTCATGAGTAATAAAACGTTTATTTCTCAAAATGGAAATTTATTATGTTCTGCTTCGCTTGAGAGTAATTTGTATGTTTTAAACCCTAATTCGGTCAAAAGTGTTTTGAATACTGAATTGTTTAAAACAACAGAAACGCGAACTAAGAAAGTAAAAGTTTCTCCAAAAGAAAATACTCATCTTTGGCATTTAAGGTTAGGCCATATAAATCTCAATAAAATTGAGAGACTAGTAAAGAGTGGACTTCTAAGCGAGTTGGAAGAAAACTCTTTACCGGTTTGTGAGTCATGCCTTGAAGGCAAAATGACCAAACGACCTTTTAGTGGAAAAGTATATAGAGCCAAAGAGCCTCTTGAGCTTATACGTTCTGACCTCTGTGGTCCGATGAATGTTAAACCACGAGGAGGTTACGAATACTTTGTATCTATTATAAATGACTATTTGAGGTATGGGTACGTTTACCTAATGCATAGGAAGTCTGAAACTCTTGAAAAGTTCAAGGAGTTCAAGACTGAGGTTGAGAACCTATTAGGTAAAACGATTAAAACACTTCGATCGGATCAAGGTGGAGAGTACATGGACACTGGATTCCAGGACTATATGATAGAACGCGAAATTGTTGGGATTTATGCTCTAAACTCGTGTATTTGTAATTATTTGAGGAAATGAATAAAATTGTTATTTTTCCTTCAATCTCGTATTCTCGCAATTACAAACTTAAATCTAATAAACCAAGCTCCAGGGTCATATTCAGATAATCTTGAACTGTGTGTAGTTGACACACATCTAGGATCAAGTTCAAGCTAGTAACACCGTTGATAGATTAGGGTTAATAATTCAAACGATAAAATAATGACTCAACCTGAATCTTAAGCGAGTTGCGAACTCCTGTCTGCGGGAGATTATCCTTTGTCTAGTATAGGTGAGAGTGGCCAGAGTCGCCGACTCAATATGCCTACCTTCTCAGGGATGAAACCTCGTAGGGAGTTGGGGACTCAACTTCACAAGAAAGAATTCACTCGTTCCTGAACTAGGGTAACTAGATAGGTTGTTCTCTTAAGAGTTGAATCCAAGTCTTGAACTTTGGGGCCCCTCCCTCTTGCTGGCCCGTGAGGGATAATGTTTATGATCAGATCATAAACTTGTTGTTCATTAGAGGATCAGTAGTGTTTAAGGTGCAAGAAGTAGTCACAGGGGTAAAACGGTAATTTGACCCAACTGCAACTACGAACGACCCGTGAAGGGTTGATTCACGGGCATTGGTTAAATCAATGGACACAACTTGTCCTACAGTGAGGAGAATGCAGCTACGAGTCTTTGGTGCAGTGACTCGTAGTTAACGAATGTTGATTGACGGGATCAATGAGTTTGGTTAGTTAATCTCGTATCGTTGAAGATCATGAGGTCCATTAGGTCCCTCGGTTGGCTCAACATGGAATTAATAGAGGGTATAAAGTTTTGGAATGAATTTGAAATGTTCAAGTTCAATTTAGGGATTATATCAATTATATTTGATATGATTGATATAATATATAGTTCAATGTGAACATATTGAACTTAATTGTGTCTAATTATGGAATTAGGACATAATTTATAGTAGATTTTGGGAGAGATGAAATTGGATCTAATGAAATCCAAATTCTCCACATTATGTGAATATGATTCATATAATAAGGTGTTTGAAACTTTATATTACACATTTATGCATAATATGTGGAGTTAGTGGCAAAATGGGTGGAGAATTTGTCTCCACCCACATTGCGTATAAAAGCATCCTTTTGGATGCATTTTACAACACTTGAACCATTTGTGTAGTTTTGTATCTTAGGAAAACACAAGAATTCTCTAAAATATCTCTCTATAAACACCCCTAATCGAAAAGGAGATCCCACCTCTCTCCCTCTCCTAGAGAACAACCGAGAAGGATTTTTGGCGGTGTTCGAGTAATTGATCGTAGAGAAGAAGAGGTCGTAGACGACGAGGAACTACTTGAAGCATTGGTATTCAAAGGTAATCTTCTATACCATTTATGCTTTCAATATGTATGCTTAGCTTAGATTTACAGTTTTTGAGTATTTCTACTTCACACGATTAAGAGAAAAGAGGATCATTCGCTTCCACACGGGATTCAATTCCCTTCAGGAATTACGTCCCAACTCTCAACACTTGGTTTGCCACAACAGAATGGTGTATCAGAGAGGAGAAACAAAATCCTGTTGGACATGGTTCGGTTGATGATGAGCTATGCTCGTCTCCCAGATTCTTTTTGGGGTTACGCAATGGAGACTGCGATATATATTTTGAACACAGTTCCGCCGAAGAGTGTTTGTGAAACACCTTTTGAACTCTGGCATGGTCGTAAAACCAGTTTACGACATTTCAGAATTTGGGGATGCTCGACCCATGTGTTGGTGTCAAACTCGAAGAAGTTGGAACCCTGTTCAAAGTTATGCCTCTTTGTAGGTTACCCAAAAGAGACTAGAAGTGGTATGTTTTACGATCCTAAGGATAATAGGGTGCTTGTGTTGACAAACGCCACATTCCATTTCCCCTTTCTCGTTCCTCAGGTCTAACATACTCACCAAGAAGGCCCAAGCTCCTTGGCCAACTAACCCGCTTGCCTTTCGTGTTGACCCCTTTCGTTGGCCACTCCTAACTCGATCCCCTTAAACTTACAACTTTGTCTGAATTGAGGTTTAAAACACTACCCCCTACGGTAACTGTCAATGACGACATGGTTCTCGGCTAACCACACCATGTCCAGAAATACATTGAACTCACTTCAAGGGTTATCAACGACACTTCTCATGGGTTACCTTCCCTAGAACCTGCCCGATCTTTACTTTCTCTCGAGCCACTACTCTACCCAACCACAAGACACAACAAACACGAAACAACCATAACACCAACCAGAACTCTGCATTTCTTGGCACTGATTCCACCCTAGGCCCTCTTGCTTAGGTTAACGAATAGTGGTGAAAGACATCTCTCTCACGCCTAACATTTTGCTAGAATGGGTCAAGGGGGAGGTAACCCTCACGCTCCAGACCACAGAAAAGTCATTCCCAAGCCAACACACCAACGAAGGGCCACACCCAACGTCTCAAGCTCGTCGGATGAAGAACCACGTCTAACCAAAAAGTAGCCCGCTCATGGCTGATAAGTAGATAATCAAGCAATCAAGTTCCCTAAGCCAACAAGGTTACACCTTTAGACACCACTTTAGCTAGATAACCAACTTATCCTTACCCCAAGCCCACACAGGACTGCACAGCTCCCCGTTGTACGTCGAGATGCATTTCCCTAACTAGCACGATCGTAAAGCACCTAGCTCAGACCCGCCCCGCAGGACGCTCGTAAGCTAGGTCTCGCTTCAGGACTGTTGCCCTGCTCACTGTGGCTTACCTCGAAGCACTTCCGCCCCTGGACTATTGTCACACACACTGTGACTCACGAGACGGCTCCAGACTAGCTGTAACTCCACTCTAGGACGCCGACAAACTAGCCTGCACAACACTCGTACTCCGTGCAAGTTTCTCGACACACAAGGTTGTAGGACAATGCTCTCTCAGTATGGGTAAGGTAAGGGTTACCAGCCTGATGGTCCCTAAGGCATTTCCCGTCTCGGCTTGGTAATAAGTCACCATTCAAGGGGTGTACTAAAACAAGACTAACCAACCCACATTCTCTTCAATCAGAGGCAGAGTCAATATCAATCAAACTCGTCTCACACAAGCCTCTTTAAGGGTCCAACCCAACTTTAACGCCTAGTCAACCAAGGCTCTACTTTGAGGGTTCGACCTTACCCTAAGTCCTGTCGGCTATCTAAGAACCTAAGTGGTTGGTTCCCCAACGCGAAGGAGCATGCACTCTAACACCCACACAGAACGCACAAGAGCGACCAACTCTAGTGCCCACACAGCTCACAAAAGAGTGCTCAACCATAATGACCACACAACTCGCAAAATGGTGTTCAGAGCGCTTACCTGTTGGTTGGTCAACAACTTGCCCTAGCTACGGGTTTCTCGACCCCGACCTCCCTGTAGTGATAGTCGATGTGGGCATGGTTCGCAACCCGTCAATCCATACCTAGAATCACATCGAAGTCACCCGTCTCTAGGATAATCAAAATCACTTCCAATGAGCGACCTTCCACTAAAACAGACAATTCAAAGACCAAGTGGCCAAGGATGAGTCTACCACTAGATTCTGTCCACGACCTCTACGACCATGACCTTTCTGACCACCCCGATCACGCTCGCCGGTGGGGCCTTCCACGACCATTAACCTGAATTCAAGCCAACAAGCAAGCATCTCACGACTACCCACCTTAAGAGTGAGGCCAGGTAATATCAACACATAGCAATGAAAAAACATTAAGATGAGCAAACATATCAGTCCCTATCTACTTTACTAATTAGTTAACAGATACCAAACCTGACAGCGACGAGACAACTTCTTTGCGAGAGGTTGTGAAGAACAGGAAGCTCACGATGTGAGCACGTCTACAGAATCTAAAACGTAAGGCTCTGATACCAACTGTAACGACCCTAAAATTTGAGACGAACCTATGTTAGGGAAGTTACTCCGCCACACCGTTCACATCAAAATTTTGACAGCATAACGACATAGCAAGGAGAAAAACAAAAATTTTTCTGGAACCTAACAAGCAGAAAGTACTTCTAAGAGTTTCAAACGATGCCCAACCCCCACTAAACTTCAAACAGAAAATGGGTTGGGCAACAATCAGAGTTCCATCACAACTTTTCAGCTAGATAAACATACAACGAAATTTTACCTAAGACAAAGAGAACCAACATCTATGAAACAACACAGAAAAGAGAACAAGGTTGTCGAACGACTAACTGAACAAGCAATGACAAGGATCAATTCGAAAAATAAGTAAACTCGACCTAAAGACAAGAAATAGGAAGTGTTCACAGCCTCGTCGGGCCATCGTCGTCGCCAACTGCCTCAGGGTTTCTTACCTGCAACAAAAAACATCAAAGTAGACGGGTGAGTATAAATTACTCAGTAAGTAGCCCACTTACGTCCAAACCTATCTCAACAAAAACAAAAGGACTCATCTTCTAAACAGGCTCAACCCCAACAGGTCTCACAATTAACACACTTCACCCTGAGCCCCCTGTGGTATTTAACTCGAGCTCTACCTTCGACCCTGGAACATTGATTGATGATGCAATGAGAGAAAGTAACTTTCACGCCACTACACACTGGCATAGAGTAGAGCAGGTACGTATCTTACACGCCCTATAGGGAATCACCCCTAAGCCATTACAAGATAATGGAAAGCAACCACTCCCTAACGGGGACATACCCTAGGCTCTCACAACACAACACGCTAGCATACTTCTGTGAGATACGTAACCAACATGCCCTATGGGGAATCACCCCTAAGCTAGCACAGGATAATGGAAAGCAACCACTCCCTGATCTCAACGGGGGTGTACCCTAATCGCACGAGCCTATCATATATCGTCAACCTAGAGGTTCTGACCCGCTCAGGTGCAACTCAGGGTTTAGTAAGTGTCAGTTCTCAGCTTAATTCGTAAGGTGACTAGGGGTCCTACCTAGGCATTCCTAACACCCTCGACCCATTCCAAGGGTCCCAATTCCAACTAGGTTCTCAATCTAACCGAGTTTTAGCTCATATCATCCACTTATTAGGAATGTTAGGCACAACCCGAACAATCAACCCCCACCTCGCATAACTTCACATAACAGGATACATAGTCTATGTAAACATGTTAAAGCAAGATCAAACATGATTCACAAACTTGAGGTAATATTCACACAATCATGCCCAAATTAAAACTCATGAAGACATGCTACAAGTTCCAAAAACTTTAGATAACTAACCTAAAGTCCATCAGTAATAATATCTCAAGAACACACAACAAGTAATGTCGTACACCTTACTCCTTCGCTTAGGAGCTCGGTGTTGCTCCAAATGACTACTTACCTCGGGTCGGAGTCCCACCAACTCAACCCTTAATGATGAACTACCCACAAACACGTGTCATGAAAAACAGAAGCTCGCCCAACCAATCGAGCAATCAAACAAAAGAAAATGTGTGCCCACCCTGATGTCTCAAGATGTCCTTACATGACCAAAACACCCTTTTAATTCAAGTAGACTTCAATAGTCTTAACACAATAGTCGAGGAATTGAGTTTCACTTGGACCCGAAGGCTTAAGCCCCTAATCCCATAGTAATTACTTAGTCCAATTCTGATTCGAATAATGTCGAGACTAACCCAAAGGCTACCCAGTGCAACATAACATTGATTCAAAAAAATAGTGCATAAAGTATCAATTTTCATTCTTTAATCAATCGTTCGATAACCTTAAGAGGGGTTTAATCCAATAATTACTAACTTGGATAATGGAGGTTCGAAAATCTGATCTCGAGTTCCACGCGCTTCCTTAACAAGTTTCGAACCCCTAATCGACAATTAAAGAACCTTAAAAATCACATCCTAAACACTTTAATTGAACTAACTTGACTTAGGGTAATCGAACCACACATGGAGGACTAAAATGACATCAACAAAATGAGACTTACCGGTTGTACTGAGACGACGACGTCAGCGGCGAAAGATTTTGGTGGTCGGCGGCGAC
The DNA here is from genome assembly GCA_036507285.1 of Trichosanthes cucumerina. NCBI lineage: Eukaryota > Viridiplantae > Streptophyta > Magnoliopsida > Cucurbitales > Cucurbitaceae > Trichosanthes > Trichosanthes cucumerina. Next base: position 23,711,619 of record CM071841.1, read on the forward strand.
ATCGACGAATGGCGGTGCATGGGGCATATATCTGGGATGCTCGTGATCCGATCTATTCAAAAACCAAACACCAATGAATGAGAACCGGATTAAAAAAGTTTGAACCAATTGATCCAAACTTATGGGTTTCCTTGAAAACAACTCGCCGACGAAGGGCTACGACGATCGGAGTGTTGGGATTTGTGCCCCTAAACTTATGTAATTTTGATCAAATAAATAAAGAGTTATTTGTTTTGATAAAATTATATTCTTTCTTTATAAATCCAATAAACTAAGCTCCAAGGTTATAATGTATCTTGAACATCAGTGTAGTAGACACTATTTGGATTGTGTTCAAGAGTATAACCTAAATGGCCTATGGTATAAGAATAAGGTTGGAAACCTTATTCTGGTAACACCATGGATGCGGCCCACTTTGTAATGAGTACAAATGAGCTAATCCAACTCATTCACGTGGTTGACATGCGAGTGAGGGCATCCTGTATGAAGAGTTCATACAAGACTGGATCAACAAATGATTAGTCTAACCAGTATAACGTCGTTAAGAGGATAAGACTGATAATTTATAAATGGTCATTAATGACCCGACCTGAATCCTGAGCAAGTTAAGAACTCCTGCTTATAGGGGTTTGTCCTTAGACTAGTATGAGTGAGAGTGACATGTAGCCGACTCAATAAGCCTACCTTCTCAGGGACAGAACCTCGTAGGTAGCTGGGAACTTAACTGTGCAAGATGGAATTCACTCATTCCTACACTAAGGAATTAGATAGGTTGTTCCCTTAAGAACTGAGTCCAGGTCTTGAACAACAGGGCCCCGCCCTCTAAACTGACTTAAGAGGGTATGAGTCTATGGTAGGACCATAGACTTGTTGTTCATTAGAGGATCAGTGGTGCTTAAGGAACAAAGAGGTAATCACATGGGTAAAACGGTAATTTGACCCAACTGTGGTTATGAACAACCTGTGAAAGGTCGACTCATGGGTAATGATTATATCAATGGACACAATATAGTCTACAGTGAGGAGAGTGCAACTAAAAGTCTATAGTGGAGTGACTTGTAGTTAATGAATATTGATTAACTAGATCAAAGAGTTTGATCAGTTAATCTCACATCATTGGAGCTCATGAACTCTAGGTCCATTAAGTCCCTCCGTTGGCTCAACATGGTAAAATTGAGGGTATAAAGTTAGGAATAAAATTGAAGTGTTCAATTTTATATGTGAGGTGTTATATCAATTATATGTGATATAATTGATATAATGTATAGTTTTAATGTGAATTAGATTCACATATTAACTATATACTAATGAGAGAATGAAGGAGGGATAGGATGGTAATTTCCATCCTATTTCCCTATAAGTAGTTGCATGAGATGCAACTTTAAGAAGTGAAGGCATTTTGACAAAACCCTAGAATTCTCTCAAATTGTGTTGGAAAAAGTTTCAAACACGATTCCATAAGATCACCTCACCACATCCTAAAGGAACCCACCTTCCTCCCTCACCTAGAGAACAACGAAGAAGATCTGGTGGTGGAATTTCACAAAGTTAAGTCGTTGCTGAGATCGTGATCTATCGAGGAGGGATTCGTGAAGAAAGCAATCTTCAAAGGTAAATTTCTTGTTGTCCTATGTAGAATTATATGCTTAATCTTATATGTTTTGTACTTGAATGAAATCTATGTAACAAAATAAAGAACACGCGATTCACAATCGTTTCCGCTGCGGGATTCGATCCCTTTATTTGGTATCAGAGTCCAATTGTGTTCTTGATTTTGTTCTGGATTTATCAAGAACAAAGGTGAGATTTACTGTTTTCATGTGATGAATGAACGATTTGCAAATTAGATGTTTTTCATTTTTAGCCATAGATTTACAATTTTTTCCATTGAATCGTTCAATGTAAGGGTCCGGTGTTTTGGGCAATTTTAATTGTAAATCGAAGAAGTTGAAGCGCGCGACATGAAGGAGTCAGCGTTGCAACGCTGCTGGAGTAACGCTTCAACGGACAGAAATGGACAAGGTGCAGCGTTGTAACGCCGAAGGCATTTCAGGAGTTTCACAACGGGCGAAAAAACGTTAATTATATATATATATATATTAAATATAAAAAACATTTTATATTTAATTATATTTATTTTTAATTAATATAATTAGATTATATTAATTAAAATTAATTTTAGGGTGCAAAAAATAGTCTAATTTTGGTATTTAAATTATGCAATTGTTGTATAATTATTGTCATGCATAATGTATGCTTTTATTTTAGATATCCCACCTTAGGTTAAGCATTTCCATGCATCATTTATAATATAAAGTGTTATATTATATAATTTGCATGTATAATTAGTATAAGGTGTTATATTAATTTATGGACAACATTGACATGCATTATTATTCATGAGATGATTATGCTATGTATGTTTTATTATTCATGAGATGAATGATCAAGCACTATAACATAATATGCATGTCACCTAAGGTTAATTATTAGTTTTAAAATGTTTAGAACTTGGAATTAATAGACCTTAGGTTATCTATAGTTCTAATTAGATTAGAATTAGGAACCAAGTAATTTATAAACAATGATTAAAAGAGGAACTCTGTCTAAGGAAGGTTCTGTCTAGGTGCAGGGTATTTAAGTTTGACTGGAAACGAACACCCCTACCGAAACCGACACGGAGTGAATTTTAATCAGAGGGTTTATAAATTATAGTAGCGTCAGCGGGTTTATTAAGGGGTTAATAAACTAGAAATCCTAGGCTAAATATAAAGAGTTATATTAGCAAACTTTGGATAAAATCAATATAAGAGTTATATTGATAAGTTTAGGTAAAACCATTAGTCGGGTTTTAGCCTAAGTAAATTTCCTATAGAGTTAAAGTATCCAGTGGGAGGAAAAATGTATATGATACATATTTTTCCACCTACGTTTCTCCGAAAAGTTCACACCGTGAGACTCATACTTGACCTCGTGGCGCAAAAGGGAGCGTCCTCCTTCGGATGGTGTTTGTATGAGTCAATATCAAGGTGAATGGAGAGAGTACTTATAGTGAGTGGGAGCAGGTTTAGTGAAAACAAAACCTATGGTCTCTTCTGTCGGTTCACACCGTAAGATCACTATGGTAAGCCTGCTAGTTTGGCCTAGACCAGACAATCACTTCGGAGGGCTTGATCATAGGGGATCGAACACAGTGGACACCCGAAAGGGATAAAGATTTTCTTGTTTTTTAATCTAGTCCTCTCTTCGGCGGATTTTATTGGATGAGGACTCTGGGGTCTAAAGACAGAGGGTTACACTCACAAGATGCATAAGAAGTGTATGTATCCTGACTGAATAATGGTAACTAAAGCCTATACGAATAAGAGTTATTCTGGCATTAGGTTTCTGGTCAAGAGTGTCTTGATCCGCAGGAGGAGGAGTGTTTTTATTACCCTTCTGTCATACATTCTAAACCTTTGGAGTATCATTGCAAATTATAAATGACCTAGGAATCATTTAATAATTAGCTAAAACATGATTGGATTAGACAATTATAGCAAGAAACTTATACATTTTTTGTAAATTTTCAGCAAAATGTCTAGCTCAATTATTTCCTTACTGGGTGCGGAAAAATTAACCGGAGAGAACATAATGACTTGGAGGAATAGACTCAACATATCTTGGTTGCACATGAACTTAAGTTCGTTCTCAATTCAATCTGTTGAGGATGCGTATGACCGCTGGATCAATGCCAATGAAAAGGCAAGAGCCTATATCCTGACTAGCATACATGATGTTTTAGCCAGGAGGCAGAAGGGCAAGGTCTCAGCTCGTGAGATTGTGGATTTTGTGCTAAATTTATCTAGACAACAGTCTAAACAAATTCGGCATGAAGCCCTAAAGTACGTTTACAACGCGCACATGGAGGAGGGAACGTCAGTAAGAGAACATGTTCTCAATCTGATGGCTCACTTCAACATAGCGGAATTAAACGAGGCAGTCATAGATGAGAAAAGTCAGGTTTCGTTCATCCTAGAATCTCTTCCAAAGAGTTTTTTGTAATTCCGCAGCAATGCAATGATGAACAATATAGAGTATGATCTGACTTCTCTGCTAAATGAGCTGCAGAATTATCAGTTTCTTATGGATGATACGAGACAACAGAATGGAGAGGAAAATCTGTTTACCCATTCCAAAAGTTCTCAGAAGGGTTCACCCTCTGGAACTAAGAACTGCAGTCATACTTTTGAACTTAAGAAGATACAGAAGAAAAAGAAAAGGAGCAAATAAAGAGCAATCGTCTGGCAAGAAAAAACTGTTATTTGATAACATGTATGTAGTTTCAGGGTTTATTAGAAACCTTATTTCTATTTCTTGCCTTAGCGAACATTGTACTTCAATTTCTTTTCAATTGAATAAAGTGTTTATTTCTTTGAAAAAGTATTAAACTATGTGTTGCTCTTCTTGAGAATTATTTGCAATGGTTTAATTCAGTTAAAATAGTTTTAAACACTGAATTATTCAAAATAGCAAGTACACGAACTGATTTCTCCTAAAGAAAATGTTCATCTTTGGCGTCTTAAATTGGGTCACATTAACCTCAATAGAATTGAGAGATTGGTAAAAAATGGACTTCTAAATGAGTTAGAAGAAAATACTTTACCTGTATGTGAATCCTGCCTAGAAGGCAAAATGAATAAAAGACCTTTTAGTGAAAAGGTTATAGAGCCAAAGAACCTCTTGAGCTTATACATTCAGACCTTTGTGGTCCGATGAATGTTAAAACCATAGGAGGTTATGAATATTTCATCTCTTTTATAGATGATTATTCTAAATTTGGGCATATTTACCTAATGCATCATAAGTCTGAAGCACTTGAAAAGTTCAAGGAATTCAAGACTTAAGTTGAAAATCAATTAGGTAAAACAATTAAAACTCTTCGATCAGATCGAGGTGGAGAGTACATGGATTTAAAATTCCAGAACTATATGATAGAACATGGAATTACATCCCAACTCTCAGCTCCCGGTACGCCACAGCAAAACGGTGTATCGAAAAAGAGAAATAGAACCTTGTTGGACATGGTTCGATCAATGATAAGTTATGCTCATCTCCCTAATTACTTTTGGGGTTACGCGGTAGAGACTGCGGGATACATTTTAAACAATGTGCCATCAAAGAGTGTTTCTGAAACATCTTTTGAACTCTGAAAAGGACGTAAAGGTAGTTTATGTCATTTCAGAATTTGGGGTTGTCCAGCACATGTGGTTGTGACAAACCCAAAGAAGTTGGATTCACGTTCAAAATTGTGCCTATTCATAGGCTACCCAAAAGAAACAAGAGGTTGATTATTCTATGATCCTAAGAAAGATAAGGTTTTTGTGTAGACAAATGCCACTTTCTTAGAGGAGGACCACATAAGGGACCACAAACCAAGAAGTAAAGTTGTGTTAAGTGAGTTAGACGGAACAATAGCAAAGGTTGCTAATAAAACTAGTACATCAACAAAAGTTGTTGATACTAGCTTGTCTAGTCAAGAGAGTCCATCTCAAGAGTTGAGTATGCCTCGACGTAGTGGGAGGATTATAACACAACCTGACCGTTACATGGGTTTATCTGAAATCCAAGTTGTTATACCAGATGACGATTGTGAGGTTCCATCGACTTATGATCAAGCGATGGTTGACAAAGACAAAGACAAATGGGTCATAGTCATGGACCAAGAAATGGAGTCTATGTACTTCAATTCTGTTTGGGATCTTGTAGATAAACCTGATGGGGTAAAACCTATAGGTTGTAAGTGGATCTACAAGAGAAAGCGTGGTGTAGATGGAAAGGTGCAAACCTTTAAAGCTAGAATAGTAGCAAAGGGTTATACCCAGGTTGAAGGGGTTGACTATGAGGAGACCTTTTCACTTGTTGCTATGGTAAAGTCTCCGTATCCTACTTGACATTGCCGCGTATTATGACTATGAGGTATGACAAATGGATGTCAAGACAGCTTTTTTGAAGACAATCTTGACGAGAACATCTACATGGACCAACCCAAAGGGTTCATTGAACCAGGACAAGAGCATAAGGTTTGCAGACTTAAAAGGTCAATCTATGGACTGAAACAAGCCTCTAGGTCCTGGAATATAAGATTTGATGAGGCAATCAAATCTTTTGGCTTTGATCAGAATGATGATGAACCTTGTGTCTACAAGAAAATCATCAATAGTTCTGTCACATTCCTAGTTCTATATGTGGATGATATCCTACTTATTGGGAATGATGTAGGTTACCTTACTGACATTAAGAATTGGCTAGCTACGCAATTCCAAATGAAAGATTTGGGTGAAACGCAGTTTGTTCTTGGGATCCAGATTGTCCGGAACCGCAAGAATAAAACACTAGCCCTGTCTCAGACATCTTACATCGACAAAGTGTTGTTGAGGTTTAAGATGAAAGACTCCAAAAAGGGTTTATTTCCATTTAGATATGGAGTTCATTTGTCTAAGGAACAGTGTCTTAAGACACCTCAAGGAGTTGAGGACATGGGACGGATTCCTTATGCATCAGCTGTTGGGAGCCTGATGTACGCCATGTTGTGTACTAGGTCAGACATCTGTTTTGCAGTTGGAATGATCATTAGGTATCAATCCAATCTAGGACCTGAACACTGGACAACGGTTAAAACAATCCTTAAGTATCTATGGAGAACAAGGAACTACATGCTTGTGTATGGGGCTAAGGATTTGATTCTTACAGGATACACGGATTCTGACTTTCAAACTGATAAAGAATCTTGGAAATCTACATCATGGTCAATATTTACTCTTAAAGGAGGAGTTGTAGTATGGCGAAGCGTCAAGCAAGGATGCATTGCTAATTCCACCATGGAGGTCGAATATGTAGCAGCTTGTGAAGCAGCTAAAGAGGTCGTTTGGTTAAGGAAATTCATGTTAGATTTGGAAGTTGTTCCAAATATGAGTTTGCTCATCACGATGTATTGTGATAACAGTGGTGTCGTGACAAATTCAAGGGAACCTTGAAGTCACAAAAGGAGAAAGCATATTGAGCGGAAATATCATCTCATCTGGGAGATCGTGCATTGAGGAGACATGATCGTCACGAAGATAGCCTCAGACCACAACATTGTTGATCCTTTTTACAAAGGCTCTCACGGCTAAAGTATTTGAGAGTCACCTAGAAGGTCTAGGTTTACAAGTCTTCCCCAACTAGGGCAAGTGGGAGTATATTGTACAAAGGGTTTAAATGCCCTAGTTTATTGTATTTACATTGTTGTAATGTTTTAGTACTCCACAAACTTTAGGTCAAGTGGGAGATTGTTTGGATTTGTGCCCTAAACTTATTTAATTTTGATCAAATAAATAAAGAGTTATTTGTTTTGATAAAATTATATTCTTGCTTTATAAATCCAATAAACTAAGCTCCAAGGTTATAATGTATCTTGAACATCGATGTAGTAGACACTATATTTGGATTGTGTTCAAGAGTATAACCTAAATGGTCTATGGTATAAGAATAAGGTTGGAAACCTTATTCTGGTAACACCATGGATGCGACCCACTTTGTAATTAGTACAAATGAGCTAATCCAACTCATTCACGTGGTTGACATGCGAGTGAGGGCATCCTGTATGAAGAGTTCATACAAGACTGGACTGAAAATGATTAGTCTAACCAGTATAACGTCGTTAAGAGGATAAGACTGATAATTTATAAATGGTCATTAATGACCCGACACAAATCTGAGAGCAAGTTAAGAACTCCTAGCTTATGGGGGTTTGTCCTTAGACTAGTATGAGTGAGAGTGACATGTAGCCGACTCAATAAGCCTACCTTCTCGTGGACGTAACCTCGTAGGTAGCCGGAACTTAACATGCAAGATGGAATTCACTCATTCCTACACTAAGGAATTAGATAGGTTGTTCCCTTAAGAATCGAGTCCGTCTTGAACAACAGGCCCCGCCTCTAAACCGACTTAAGAGGGTATGAGTCTATGGTAGGACCATAGACTTGTTGTTCATTAGAGGATCAGTGGTGCTTAAGGAACAAAGAGGTAATCACATGGGTAAAACGGTAATTTGACCCAACTGTGGTTATGAACAACCTGTGAAAGGTCGACTCATGGGTAATGATTATATCAATGGACATAATATAATCTACAGTGAAGAGAGTGCAACTACAAGTCTATAGTGGATTGACTTGTAGTTAATGAATATTGATTAATTGGATCAAAGAGTTTGATCAGTTAATCTCACATCATTGAAGCTCATGAACTGTAGGTCCATTAGGTCCCTCCGTTGGCTCAACATGGTAAAATTGAGGGTATAAAGTTAGGAATGAAATTGAAGTGTTCAATTTCATATGTGAGGTGTTATATCAATTATATGTGATATAATTGATATAATGTATAGTTTTAATGTGAATTAGATTCACATATTAACTATATACTAATGAGAGAATGAAGGAGGGATATGATGGTAATTTCCATCCTATTTCCCTATAAGTAGTTGCATGAGATGCAACTTTAAGAAGTGAAGGCATTTTGACAAAACCCTAGAATTCTCTCAAATTGTGTTGGAAATAGTTCCAAACACAATTCCATAAGATCACCTCACCTCATCATAAAGGAACCCACCTTCCTCCCTCACCTAGAGAACAACGGAGAAGATCTGGTGGTGGAACTTCACAAAGTTTGAGTCGTTGCTGAGATCGTGATCTATCGAGGAGGGATTCGTGAAGAAAGCAATCTTCAAAGGTAAATTTCTTGTTGTCCTATGTAGAAATTATATGTTTAATCTTATATGTTTTGTACTTGAATGAAATCTATGTAACAAAATAAAGAACACGCGCTTCACAATCGCTTCTGCTGCGGGATTCGATCCCTTCACGGAGAGGGGACGACAACCAAAGGAGAGACGGAATCGATTGAGGGGTCAGCTTTTGGGCACTGACCGATCAGAAAATGAGGAACTCGAGCAACCAAGGCACCGACGTGTCGTGGGCGCGAGCTGCAGCGTGCGAAAGCTGGGTTCGAACGACAATAGATGAAGTCAGACAGAGGTTGGGTCGTGGCGAATCGAGGGAGGAGGAAGGAGAAGAAGAAGAAGGGGGTCGACGTGTTGCTCCTTCGAAAATCCTCTCTCTTTTTTTTTTTAATTCAATTAAAACGATTATTTTCTTTTCAAATATCAATTTTCCATTTCTCAAAATTTAATCTTTTACCCTTTTCTTTTACTTAGAAACATTTCAAAAATTACGAAAAGAACCCAAAATTATTTTTTGAACATTTTGGAAAATAACTTGAAAATGACCGAGTTTTGATTGTGGGTCACATCGGATGCAAAATCGCAATAAAGAGGCACACATTTCTGCCCATGTTCTTTTTCAGTTTTCGTTCATTTTCGCGGCTTCTCAAAGAAACTCGTTATTTTGGTTTCATGTTTACTGTTTGGGCACATTTTGGAGACGCGCCTCCATGCGCGTGGTAGCTACTTGCTTTGTGAAATTGCTGCAACCAACCATGGCTGTTTAGGAACCTGCAAAATGTTTTGAATTCAAATACCAACCACCGTCCTCCTTTTTATTTTATTTTATTTTTTAATGGCCTTGTTCTTTTCCCCTTCCTTCTCGATTCGCAGATCTGATGCTTCGGCTCATCACTTTTCTCGTTCGTAACGATGCTCTCTTATTCTCAGACTTTGAATCTCCGTCTCCACGATCACCACCGTCGTTCAGGCCGCTTCCGATGGACTCCGCGATTCGCCAAACCCGTCCATGCAAGGAATTTCATCAATTCTTCGATGACGCGTTGCTATATAGATTCGTGTTACGGCGTCAAGGTGAGTTTTGCATTTGATCATTTCCAGCGAGTTGTGATTTGTTTTTTTACAAGCTCAATCCATTTGCGGTGAATCGGGATGCTTTGATGAGTTATTAGAAGCAGAAGAAGGAGGGAGATAATAAGAAATAAGATGTAATCAGGTCAAGCAATACAGAGAGACACTTCCGAAGACCGATTGCTGCGAATATATGGAAGCCAGTATTTCACACACAACGATCATAATTAGCATTAGTAGTTGTTTTCAACCTTGCTGCGGTGTATATTCGTTTTGTAATGCCTTTGTTGTTTCTAAATGAAAATTTCCATTTCTTATTAAAAGATGTTGCTATTCTCAACATCAGTTAGTTTGAGCAAGATGTTTGGTTGGGTACTTGGATTCTTTAATTTTTTTCTTATGTGCAGTTAAGAGCATCGAAGGTTCATAAGCCTCGGTACCATCGACCACTTAGCGTTACTGAAGTTAGAGCCTTCGATCAGGTCTGTTCATCCGTCAGTGTGTTTGATTAATTTGTTTAGGATGATTGAGTGTCGATAACTGATAACTTATTGGCTGACATCTGTATTGAAAGCTGGTTATTATGTTTTTTAGAAAAAAACGAATAAATGTAAAATCCTTTCTCCTTGAAACTGCAAATTGTTGGATGAAGAATCCAACTTTCAGATAAAAAATGGGAGGAAGGAATCAGTTGACCGAATGTTCTATGTCCGCAATGGAACACCAATCGTTTTTTTTTTTGGATACTCTGTTCTCTCAAAGGAACTAGATAGCTCTGGGTTAAGTAAGGTTCCCTGGGCTGTTCTTTGGAGATAAATATTTTGAAAATGTTGTCTAAATAGTGTCATACCAATTCCACTTATTAGATAAACATTAACTTTCATATCAAAACTAATTGGCAATGAGAGGAGTAGTCTGTGTATCTAATAAATTATGAGATCTCTTTTCATCTTTCCAACAGGGAATCCTTAATATGCCCCCTCAAGATGGTGTCTCTTTTGGGTTCACCATTTTTAATCAGACCCCAATTGTTGGACTGAATACATGTTTTAGTTTTATGGACTCTGATACTATATTAGACAAACATAGGTTTCATCTCAAAACCAATTAATTGTTAATGAGAATAGTAGCCTGTGTATCTTATAAATTGTGAGATATCTCTTTGTCTTTCTGGTGTGGGATTCTCAACACCACTCGTGTATAGAAGTCTAGACTTCTTATCTTTGGATTGAAAACTTGAGAAGGAAAATAGTACTAATATGTACCTAACTTTCTTTAGGATTCATTTGATTTTGGCATACCCTCACTTGACCACTTCAGTGACAATGAGGGGACTACTGGATTTGGGTTTCCATCCAGTGATGGTGATGACAGCGATTCAGAGATCATGCTAAATCCAGTTTCAGATGCTGATTTGCCTACTGTATCAGTGCAGCACAATGATGCATTGACAGTGGCTGCTCATCGGATGGCAATGCTCAGTAGAGGACGTCACAAACACAGGTGATGAATCTATTAGTTGTTTACTTTGATGGAAATGGCTTGAGAGGTTTTCTTTTCCTACATGAGCAATGAATTAATTTTCCATTCATTTTGTCTTGAATTCTTGGTGCTCAACAAAGTAGTAGAGAGTTTTCATTGAAGTCCCATCACTTTGTCTTTAATTCTAGGTGCTTTGTTTATCCCGCCTTATCTACCCAACGTCATTGTTGTTTCTTTGGCATCATAATCACAATGTACCTGTAATTGCTAGTTAAGACTAATTGTCGTAGGATAATGTCACTTTGTGCCTTTTGGCCCTTTTCCATTGGCATAAGTTGTTATTTTTTGGTTATCTGTTCTTCAGTTGAAGGCATCCCTAAATATTTGTTATCCTCTTTTTTCTTCTTCTTCTTTGTTATTTTATCTATTGTTGTTATAATAATCAATACACTTTTGACGATTTAGTATTATTTCCTTCAAAATTTGATTCTCTTTCTTGGAACTAAATCATAATGATCGTATATATATTGTCGGAAGGTATTAAAAAAAAGCTTATAGTGCTGATATCTTGAGTGTTTCAGCTAAGGTAGTATTCTTAAGCTACATATATACATCTTGTATTTCATTGTATTTGGAGCATGCAAGTGATTCAGATGATTAAGGTGGTCAAATGCTTCAATTTGAATGAAATTTTAACGATATGGATTTGACACTCCTTATGGATTAGGTGAGAGATCTAGGTTTTCTGGTCCTCGGGATGCTTGAAATTGGTTGTTGGAAAAAATCTAGGAAGTTTTCATGCAAATCTCTGTCTGATAATTGGGTTGCAGAGAATGAGATTATCCACAAATTTCTGCAATATGTTGTGGAAGGCCTAAGATTGAGAAAGCCAAAAGGGTTAAAGTTTTGTTGATCTAGATTATTTTCTTGGGGTCAGCAGTGCTTATGATGAAGTTAAAAAGAATAATGCCTAAGCTATATCTATCTTACATGTTAATAAGTTATATAACTTTTTAGCTGTTTTTAGCATTTATTCTATTTCTCTGTGCTCATTCTCCTATGTCAGTTTATTTGCATGCTTTATTGATAATTTCTATCTGAATTCAATTACAATCTATGGATAACATATCTCTCAAGTGAGAAGCATTCTTTTTTTCTGGTTTGACCTTGGTCTTATTGTGGTTTTCTTCAGGATCAGACACGGACTTTTTACAAATACAGGGTTGATAGCTTTCTTGATGGTCCTACTTCTCTATGTGGACTGGTGTGCATGGCGAACTGTTCGACTTCCTTTAGGACCATTTCACTTGACTGGCCCTTTTTTGACATCGGCCTTTTTAGCATCATGTGCGGGCTATATTTGTGTTCCGCTACTCTGTCAGCTTAAACTTTACCAAATTACAAGGCAAGAAAGACCTGTTAGACATGCATTAAAGAGAAAGACACCCACTATGGGTGGATTGTTTTTTGTGCCAATTGGTATAGCTGTTGCTAAATTCTTTGCTAGTCTTTCCACTGAAGTTTCTGGAGCATCAGTGGCAACTATAGCATTTTTTGCCATTGGAATGGTAGATGATATCGTAGGCCTAATCAAGAGTCACAAGTGTGGTTTGTCTGCATGGATCAAAATTTTGCTGCAGGTGAGACTAGTAACCCTCCCTCATCCTAATCCCCTCTTGAACTAGGTTGATTTTTCAGTCTGAATAAGTTCTCTTCTGTTGGTATCTTACAGGTGGCTGTTGGAATGTGGTTTTCTTTTTGGCTCCAAGATGCAAATATATCATCTCCTTACAGCATGTATACTTTCTTGTACTAATCTGACCACCATTTTCTGATGGTAACTCACATATCTATACTCGCAGTGATAAACCCTTAAGAGAAAATAACTCAGTGTATCGTGAATGTACCTGAGCTTTGAGAAATTACCTAAAAATTTGCATTTTGGAGGAACCAATGCAGAGTAGAGACAGATGCATGTACCGATGTAAATAGTCATAACTAACCAAATAATGAATATGTTATGATGTAGAATTTAGAATATGCTAAAATGGGAAGCCTTTCAACCTGAAGAGTCTTCCGACAATATTAGGTACCAAATAAATGGTCATCGAACTATAGACTAGAAAAGAACCGTAAGTTTTTAGGTTTCTAGAAACCAGTGTTCTTTGGAGAACTTGATTTGTATCTCACTAAGTTATTAGCAGGTTTTGCCTTCGTTAGACAGTTGTGTGTAACTTTTAGTTGTAAGTTCTGAAAATTTTGGCTGGATGCTGGAGAAGAGAAATTATGTCATGTCACTCTTATTTTTAGTAAGAATTAGACTGTCTGGGAGCTTTATGAGAAGTTCCTCCTCTTGATTTCTAGGCGTGTCTTTTCATTAACCTGTACTCAATTTCTTCTCTTGTTTCTTTGTTTGCTTTTGGCTCTGCATTTGATCAAATTCAGTTGCCTAATTCTGACTGTATTTTTACTTTCTAAATCTCTTTAATTTATTTGTCGGGGATGTTGAAAGCTATTGTCTGGGATTTTGAAAGCTAGATATCTGGATTATTAGCTTTCGTATAGTGTGATGTCATGCATCCAAATTACCCTGTCATTTATTGTTCATGAAATAGTACTTATAATGGATTGTGAACTCTTTTGTTGGATATTTTGACTTCGTAAGTCATGTCTGTTGATTTTGCATTCTCGGAGCTACCAAAAAACAGAACCTTGTTCTTTTAGTGAACCAAACTTTGATCTGAAATGCAGGAAAATGTTGATTCCGATGCCTGCACCTCTTGGCCTTGTATTCCTTGGAAAATTCTATATGTGGTTGACTTCATTTTGTTTTGTCTCCATGGGAAATGGAATAAACCAGACCGATGGTCTTGATGGACTAGCTGGAGGGACTGCTGCGTTGGCTTTCATTGGGATGGCTATTGCAGTGCTTCCAATATCTTCTGGTTAGTACTACAGTCTGAGTTTTTTTCCTTTCTTTTTCTTCTTTTTTTTCGGGGGGAAGAAACTATCTTTGCATGATGACATCTTTTCAACATTTATGTGTATTTGGGACATAAGATGCTGTCACAAAATAATGAAAATTGATCGAATCTTCCTTGCATCTCATTTGACGACTATATATGCTAGGAGTTGATTATGGTGAATGAGAGAGAGAGGGAGATTAGAAATGAGCACAAAAATTCTGGAACTGGTATATTCCGGTTTTCCCAGTTGAATCTGCAACTGGTTTCTTGTTCTTCAACCTCTTTTTTAAGCAATAGCGAGACTAGCTATGACTATAAGCACACGAGTCTGTTATGTTATGAAATTATGCAATCTGGTAATATTTTCCAACGTTGTTTTTTAAGCAAGAAACTGGATCTAAGCTTTGCAAATTGGTTCTATACATCCATCATTATGCAATATGAGAGTTTCTATATTACTGAGATACTGATCTGGCAATTTCAAACCAGATCTTTCCATATTTGGGGCATCAATGTCTGGTGCTTGTGTTGGTTTTCTTATGCACAACCGATTTAAGGCCTCTGTATTTATGGGTGATACTGGATCCTTTGCACTCGGTGGAGCATTAGCTGCAATGGCTGCCTGCAGTGGAATGTTCTTCCCACTATTCATTTCTTCCCTAGTTTTTGTATTAGAAACATCATCAGTTATCATGCAGGTATGGTTTTTGTTCTTACTGGTTCCATTTTCTATTCTCTATGCTTGTTCGAAATGAGAAATAAGCTAGTGTTTTTGTTAAATAAAAAACAAAAGTTTCTTCGGTTATACATGAAAAGTACACAAAAGTGAGAACAAGAAAACTGATCCAAGACGAATCAGATACAAAGGGGGTGTGTATGAAAAGTATTCATACTATGAAGAAACCGAGCTGTTTTATGAAAACATCGTAGTTGGATCCTCTAACAATTCATGTACAAATAATAGCTATTAACCACCCTGGAAAATGCTTAGAGAGAATGAGTTCAAGTGTTATGGTGGCAACCTACCTTGGAATTAAAAAAAGGTACAAAGACTAGGTAGTTGCTCTGTCACATAATCATGGTGCATAATAGCTGTTAGTGTTCAGATTTTATATCAAAATCATACAAACATAAGCATTATTTACTAGTATAAGCTATTGTTGTGCTGTTATATTTTTATGGTAATAAGAACCATATTGGCTCAACATAGTGTAGTGTCCCTGGAAACTCACATTTGACATCTAACAGTACTTAAATTTTAGGTAATATACTTCAAGGTGACAAAAAAGTTCGAAGGAGCTGGGCGTCGCATTTTCCGAATGGTGCCATTTCATCATCACCTAGAGTTATGTGGCATCAAAGAACCATTCATTGTTGCTGGTGCCTATACTATATCGTCCATATTGGCACTGGTTGCAGGTTATCTTGGCCTTATTTCAGCATAGCTTTCTAATTCCTGCTCTTAATCCCAAATTTTGTAGTTAGGCTGCAAGCTGTTTTATTTCTTTATTCCTTCATTTTTCTTATTGGGGCTGTGTAGTAAATTATGCTCGTGAGGGGGGAAAGTATGTCAGGTCAGTCTTGGATGTAGTTTAAGAAAATAGGATAAGTTTTGTCCATGTCTGATAATTATTGCTGAAATTGCTTGATTAGTAGAAGATTCAAATTAGGTACACTTTTTTTTTTTTTTTGTTAAAATCATTTGCTCAACAGAAGTTGGGTTATATGTATATAGATATCTAAATTGTTGTTGAATAGATTGATTTTGATTTTTTTTTTCCTTTTAATGTGATAGACAGAGATATTTCTGTTGATTTAATTCTTGTGTTATGTAATTAAAAGATTACAGTGAAGTATTGATCATATTAATGTCTGTGGCTGTGTGTTTTTATATTTAACTACTTGGACAAATAATTTCGGGTTTGACCCTTTTTTAATTATTATTATTGTTTTTTTAATTGTAGTATAACATCTTAAGGGTGTGTTTGGCCCATGGGTTTGGATTTGGATGGGTTTGGCATCCAAATCCAAACCCATGTTTGGAAACAAGTGTTCCAAATCCTTGGTTTTGAAACTCATTCCCATGGGTTACAACAATACAACCCCATGGGTTACAATAGTGTAATCTCATGGAATTTGTTCCATGTTTTTCTCATCCATTTTTCGACTACTTCGACAACTCCGATAAAAACTCCGGCGACCACCGACGACCATCGATAACGACAACTCCGGTAAAAACTCCGGCGACCACCGACAACGACAACTCCGATAAAAACTCCGACGACCGCACAGGCGACCACTTTGGAAACAACTCCGGTGATAACTCCGACGACCACTCAACAACCACCGAACAACGACAACTCCGCGACCATCTCGGCGATCACTTTGGCAACAACTCCGCGACTACCCGACACCATCGACAACGACAACTCCGACGACCACACCACGACTAGCGTTGATCATGACTGCCTCCGAAAAACACTTGATTTTCCATTTCCTCTTCAACAACTCCGACGACTAGCCACCACTGATGGTTGCCTCAACGACCTTTTCAACAACAACTCCGACAACCCGATGACCACCAACAACCAAAAATCCAAAGACCACCTCGACAAGCCCACCACCTCATCAACTTGACCACTCCAACAATCCGACAATCTAGTCAATTTTTTAAAAGGTTAAAATAAAACTAAAAAATAGCTAATAAACATTTTTTTATGCTATTCTCAACACGTTTGAATTTTGTGAAATTTTTATTTAAAAAAAATAAAAACAACTTGGTATTTTTTGTAATGTACACTCAAATGGCTCAATTTTGTAATTTCTTTTTTAAAAGTTAGAAAAAATGAAAAAAAAAATTTCTTTCGCACAAAGGCGCTTTATGTTCATTTGTTTCGTGTTAGTTGCAACACTTTTGGACGATGTATTTGTACGGTAAACTCGTGGTAGGGGTGTTAAAAAAACTACCTAAATTGAAAGTTTCGTGGAAAAGTTACTTAAAAATTGATCCATGTTAGACATTAACTTCTACAATTCACATTAGATCAATTACAAAAATTTGAAAGGAATAAAATAGCTAAAAGAAAAAGGTGAAACAAAACTGTACCAAACCTAGAGTTGAAATCGCACCGGGACACACGACTCTCTCGATTCCCGGGCTTGAACACTCGCACCCCAAACACAGTTTACGATTCCCGAGCTTGAACACTGCTGCACCCCAAACACACGATTTTGATTCCCGAGCTTGAGAACCCTCAGGACAAACCCTCCAGAGCTTCGATTCCCGGGATTACGATTCCAAACTGCATACCAAAACAAATTTCCTAAATGTGGGGGTGTAAATGTTTAATGGATGTAATTGATATCTTATTCTTAACTAGATGTATTGTTTTATACCATCTAATAGAAAAACACTACACTTAAAAAATTTTGAACTCTTAGATAAATTCTAAAAACAAACTCAAATTTTTTAAAGTTATTTTTTTTAGTTTTCAAAAGTTGGCTCGAAAACATTAGTACAAAGTAGATAAGAAGACATATAAACTCATGGGTAGAAGTAGTATTTTTAGGTTTAAATTTCAAAAATTAAAAACAAAAAATAAAATAGTTATTAAACGGGGTCTTATTGGTTTTAACCCCTAATTCCAACCATCATTCAAATTAGCTCTCTTACATGTGGATCTGAATTTTGTTTGGTAACGGATCTAAATTTTGTTTTATATTTTCGAGTTCATTGGTTTAGGAATATGTATTGTCAAATAATAATTACACAAAATTTGTAATATACAATATGTTTGTAAACTAATTATATAATAGTTTATATTCAACATAATAATATTTAGTTGATGATTACAACTAGCTTTTTTCCTCTTTGTATATGTATATTTTTTTTCTTTTGTTATTTTTATCTCATCCTAGTTTGTATCTTTTATTATTAGTCTTTTTTTCCTTTGTCTCTTGTTTCAAAAAATATATATTGGTTTAGATTATACTTTAATTTATAAATTGACTACCAAACATATATTTGAAAAAATAAAATTGTTTATAAATTGACTACCAAACATATATTTGAAAACATAAAATACAATTTTATTTTTATCGAATCTCACGTTTCTAAGCACCAACTAAGCACACCCTCCTTTTGAATTCAAAATGACTTAAATGTTAGCAACCTTGTATTTGATCTATATTCATGGGATCTTGGGTTTATTTTTGTGACAAATTCAATGCATTCTTTGGGCGAAATTCACGAGTAAATGTGAATTTGGTTAATCTTACTTCACCAATTTTTGCATTTTTAGTAGAACTCGAGTAATATTACTTTATCATTATTTTCGGGAATAGCTAGAGATGCAATTGAGCATAGAATGGTGTCATGATGTACCAAAACAAATATATATTGGTACGAAAGGTATTGACAAAACTTACAAATGTTTGATTGAGATTTAAAATTGATGTATTAGTGTGGCAATATTAACCCTAAATCGTAAAAATTACTGCAATTTAAACCCTCTAACTAGTTTATGATTAAAAGATCGTTAAAACAAGTATTCTCATATGCATTTAGTGAATTATAAAACATATGTATGGTTTAAAGTTGATATATTTTTTTAAAGAAAAACAACGTGAGAGTTACATTTTTATTGAAGTTTGTGAAATTGGTAAAGTTATACAATGATTAATTTGTGTTTTGACCAAACTTAATTTTGTGTAAATCTTGATCTTATTGAAATGAGTGAATTTAAAGATTTTTGCATTATTATTTTTTTTTATTAAAATTAGTGGGTGAATTAGCAAAAATTGAATATTGGATAAAAATTAACATACTTGTCTAAATTTAAAGTTTAAAGTTTAATTTGATGAAATTAAAATTTTAGAATAAAATTTATGCATGATAGCAGGCAAAAATTGATTTTTTTTTTTTTTAAAAAAACCTATAATTTTGGAAACAACTACATTTTGCTCTTTTTTTTTAATTAAAGAAGAAAATATATTATTTATGAAATTCCTACCATACCGCTTATGGGTCGCATTTGGCACAAATCGCAGGGTATTTCGGTAAATCAACTTGCAGGTTAAAGGCCCAACAGGAAAACTCCTAATTATCCTTTCATATATGTAACATCTGGCTTTTTCAAAGCATTAATTTGGAAATTTTGGAGTAAATAAAGAATTTATTTTTAGGGCACTTTTCGGGTTTAAGCTTAAAAAAAAGGTCCTTTTTTTTGGGATTTTCGTACGGATGACCCATTTTTCTATTTAAAAAATGGTATTTGACTCTTGGTATTGGAATAATGAATTCTATCATTTTGTTGATGTCACAAACTCGTGCTTGCGTGTCGTGGCCAAAACTCGAACGCGAGTTGGTGTCCATCGTGAAGAATGACGTCTTGGTGATGTCATCGTGATGAAAGGAATCGTGGTCGCGTATTATGGACACGAATGCAAGGAATGACTGAACGTGAGGTAACCCGCCTTGCGCTCGCGCATTCCTCAACATAAGGAAACCTGCCTCATGCTCGCGCATGCCTAAACACGAGGAAGGCCTACTCTTGCAGAAGTTTATAAAAATAAAAATAAAAATAATTCGACAACATACCACTAAACAAGAAGTACAAAAGTTTCTAATATAATCAATGGTGTTGATAAACAAGTAGACATTGGGGCATCTATAAATCTAACTCGTTCTTCCATTGAAAGAAGTAGTTGAGATAGGTTGGTTGCATGTTGCTCTGTTATGTCCAGTGTTCCCACATTGACCACATCTTCGAGATGGACGGTGTTTGCCTGCATATGGAATCCTTTGTACCCGACGCCGACCTACTCGAGGCACTCTTATTGGTGGGAGGATTGTCATCTGCGTACATCCTGGTGGCCCCCTCCATTATGAAATGTGACCTACCAGATTCAATGGCTCAGCATGCACAACTATCAATGATTCGACGGTATAGTAGCGGCTGCAAATAATATATGGATTAATGTTCCTATGTCTTGCACCAACAATAGTATCGAACATGGAATCTCTGTAGCTTGAAACTCATTGCATGTGCATTCACGTATGTGTAGGTCGACAATACCATCTAACCTACCATCTTGTACATTAAAACGGTAACAATCGATGGGGTTGACTTGATATCGTCTAGCTCTATCACAGTCTGTGGCCATCTTCCTTAACACGTAATCTGAGTATGTTGCATCTGCCGATGACCATTTGTTCCGTCTATCATGAAACCATTGTTGTAGATGGTTCGTAAGCATATGATAGGCAAGAGTCTAGCATCTTTTGTTAAAGAATTGAAAGACTCGATCGTGTTGTTGGTCATATTGTCGTACCGTCGCTGTGTTTGATGGGATCTCGCCCATCTTTCAAACCCATCATCCTCCAAATATTCTGTCACTGTTCCATTGCGGAAGAGACACAGTTGTTCCCAATAAAAATTAAATTCTACCACCCTAAATGCTCGAGTTGTCTTATCAAACAACTTTAGTACTGCTTCGTTACTCTTGAAGTTGGTGATTAATCTTTTTCGAAGGTGGTAGACACAGATTTCATGGAATGTCGTTGAAAATACGACATTAATTGCGTTTGCAATGGAAATGTGGCGGTCGGAAACAATGACGAGATTTGACTCATCACGAATGATATGGTTCTTCAATATTGTCATGAACCACGCGCACGACTCGTCTGTCTCATTGTCAACAATGGCATGTGCAAAAGGGTTGTTACCATCCATTGCTACAACAACTAACATGTAACCTTTGTATTTTCCTTTCAAGTGGGCCCTGTCCACTACTAAGACATTACGACAATGTGTGAACCCTCTTATATAGGTTCCATCACCATGAAAACGTACTTGAAATGAATTGAATCCTCGACTTTAATTTCAAATATCATTCCTAGATTCACAATTTTCAACGCTTCTTCATACGCATGCAACCTTGCATATGATTCCTCTGGAGTCCTCATGGCAATAACGTACGTCGTTTCCCGTGAATGCCACGCCTTGTTGTAGCTTATATTTACACCATAATCTTTTCTGATGTCCTCGATTATGTGTTTTGGCTTGTATGCACGACCCACACCAGCAAACTTATCCTTTATTACGTTTCCAATTGAAAGAGTCTAGATTAAGAAAGAGGAAGCAATTTTGGATCTTGAACACTCTAAGTTGATCAATTTTGTAAAATAAAATGCATGCTCAAAGCTGGAAAAACTGGGAGTTAAGAAACTCACATTTGAAGATCAAATTCTCTTCACCTGGTGGACGATTTGCAACACGAACACTTCGTGCGCCACCTCTAGAGTCTTCCATGCTATCCTCAGACCTTGGAACGGATTGTGGGATCCTAGATTGAGAGAATTTGGAAGAAATGTCCTCAAAGATCACAAAACGAGATTTTTCTTAATTTCTGCAAAATTCTCTCAAAACACCATTAAATAAAGCTTCATCAAGCTTCATTTGAGTGACAACTCAAGTGTGATGAGGATTTAGATGGAGGTGGCCAATTTGGGTGAATTTGAAGATGAGAAGGATTGGGCAAGTTGGCAAGTTGTCATCCATTAAAATCCTTGATTTTTTCATTTAATTTTAATTCAAAAAATCAATATTAAATTAATTTTTAATTAAAATTAATTTAATTAATTAAATATTTTAAGTAAATAATTTAATTAATTTAATTTAATATCAAATATTAAATTAAATAAATTGCCCAATGTCGATCGATTTTCTGAAACATGAATCCTTATTCATGCTATAAACCGATCCAATATTTAAATCATATTTAAATATATCCACCTCTTTTTTAATCATAGTTTAATTCATAATTAAGCTATGAGTCGTTAAATATATCACATATAATTAACAGTTTCTCCCAAAATCGAATTTGAACAATTCAAATTCTTTTCTCTCAAAATGTTACAAGGCTTAGTCCGAGCTAGTAAGGGGGACCTAATGGACCTACAGATCATGAGCTTCAACGATACGAGATTTACCGACCAAACTCTTTAGCCTAGCTAATCAACATTCGTTAACCACTGGGCACTTCACTAAAACCTAGCGGTTGCACTCTCCTCACTGTAGATATATTTCTGTCTACTCGATATAACCATGATTAGTAAGTCGATCCTTCACAGGTCGTTCATAATTACAGTTGGGTCAAAATTACCGTCTTGACGTATCACATCCGTCACCCCCACCCCAACTCTATCTTCCTTATTTTATCCTTGTAATTACCTCTTATTCCTTAAGTCTCATTGATCCTCTAATGAACAAGTGGTTTGTGGTCCAACCAGCAAACCGAATCCCTCTCGGGCCAATGAGAGGGGTGGGTTCTTTATTCAAGACCTGGAGTCAGCACTTAAGGGAACAACCTCTCTACTAATCTCTAAAGCGGTAGGAGTGAATTTCATCTTGCAGAACTATGTTCCCAGCTATCTACTCGGTCTTATCCCTGAAATAGGAGGCTTATTGAGTTGGCAATCTCGAGTCACTCTTACACATGCAAATCTAAGGATAATCCGAATAAATAGGAGTTCATAGTACGCTCAGGATTAAGATCGAGTTACCTAGGTCATCGTATGAATATAGTTAGGTAAGACAGTAAACGGAGTTATAAAGTCTAAGTGACTATTTCGCGGTCCAGTCTTATGCAAACTCATTGCATAGGACACCCCCACTCACATGTCTCCACATGAACGATTTGGGATCACATCGTTTGTACTTAGTGGGTCACGCCTATAGTGTCCCCAGGATAAGGTACCTAACCCTATCCTTATACTATAGACCATTCTG
Source organism: Trichosanthes cucumerina (assembly GCA_036507285.1). NCBI lineage: Eukaryota > Viridiplantae > Streptophyta > Magnoliopsida > Cucurbitales > Cucurbitaceae > Trichosanthes > Trichosanthes cucumerina. Next base: position 23,734,688 of record CM071841.1, read on the forward strand.
GCTATAACTTGAACTTGATCCACTTTTATGTCACACATAAAGTTCAAGTATTCATCCTATAGCCAAGGGTTCTTTATTGGATTAGGGTTACACAATACACAATTCACTTTATTCAAAAACATCTTTACTGAATAAATCTCAATAACTTTATTGCAAAATATAATATACATTCAGTACAAAACCACGAGTTTTAGGACATAAAACCCAACACCAATAACGTTAGCTGATGCGTGTTGATAACACACAAAATGTGTTATCCCTAGGCTTAATTATTGCTAGTTTTATGATAATTTTAGGGCTTTTATGTGTGTTAATCATTGAATTTCAGATTAAGAGCTTAAACAGGACAATTGGAGACATTTTGGATCACTCGGTATCGAATCAGGGCTTTTTGGAGCTTAAAATAACATCAATTGGAAGAAAAATAGGCAAACCTAGCCATTTGACCCGAGGTGATGGCGTTGCAACGCCTTGCATAGCGTTGCAACGCCATCTGTGTTGTTTTGATGCGTTGAAGGATCATGTCGATAGCATTGCAACGCTGCTTTGCAGCGTCGCAACGTTATCTCGATAAGAGAACAAGTAGAAGGGTCATGGCGAGGGCATTGCAACGCTGCCTTGCAGCATCGCAACGCCAGGTCGATAGAGAGACGCACGCTTAGGGTAGTGGCGTTGCAACGCTCACAGTTTTCATATTTGCTACGCGTTTAGGGCACAACGTTGCAACGCTGTACCGAGAAGCCTTATAAATAGAACATGATTTCTTCTTGTAAAGGGAACCGAATTTGATAGCCTTTACACCGAAATTTCGAAATACACTCTATAAGAGGAGAAAAGAGAGCATTCCTTGGGAGCCAAAGTATTCGTAGAGGTTCGAGATCGTGACTGGAGCTCGGGGACGAGGGGTCGACATCGACACATAAGTTTATTTTCTCTTTCTTTCAGATTGTAACACCGTTTTAAGACGTTTTCTATAACTTTAGCTTAGTTTTTATTGTGATTTGGAGTTGCTAATTGTTGTAGCTAGGGTTTGATTTGCATGTTAAGACTTATTTACTTTTGTATTGAATTATGTTTTGACATTTTTTTTTCGCAATTTGTTCTTCAATTCTCTGATTTTGTTGGTTTAAGTGGACTCGAGAGAAAAAACTTAAATTAGAGCAAAGTTATCAAAACTCTTAGAAGTATGGCATGAGAATGACCTAGAAGTCTATGGGAACACATAAAGAAGTTGCTTAATGTTGTGCATGCTTTAGATTTCATGAGGAAACTTAGAATTTATTGTGTGTGCGAGACTCACTAAGAATAGAGAGATTTTCTTGAGTATCCTACTTCTTGTTTATAAATTCATCATGTTAGTTCATTGCATGTGTTAAATAAGTTATCAACTTGTGAAATCATTTTCCGTCAAATCTATCATATTTGTGTCTCCATTCATTTGTTTATCTTTATCTTTGGTTTTATCATCTATCCATGTTTTATTGCTTTAGCTAAAATTAAGAATTAGTATCTTGGTAATTAATTAATCTAGAAACCCATTCCCGAGGTCGATACTTGGAACTCTAAATCACTATACTAAAATTTGACCCGTACCTTGCGATATTGCAATATAATTTTACGCAACACGTGTCTATGATCGTGGTTTAAAACCTCAATCGTGCACGCATGTGAAGCAACATACTTCGTTATTGTGAATATATTACAACCCTCCAAGCGCATTGCACGAAGCCTCCACGTACATGTTTCTTGGATGCATCGTACCATATATAAGTCTTTGGAAGACTTTTTAACCCTAAATTCAAAATCTTCTTGCATTACAAACATAGACAGCTGGTGTTTTAAATCTTCCTTGCAAAAGAAGATTTGACCCTCTTCAATTGGAGCAGACCCTTGCATGATGATGCTTCCCATGTTCTTAGACGGACCAATTGATGTTGAAGTGATATTATCAATTGAAATAGATGTAGAAAACGAAATATTAATGGTGGCTCGTGGTGTATCTTCAAAATCAGATTCTGATGGTTGTATATGTATAGTTGATGTTCCATCCGTTTGGTATTCATGGAAAGTATCGTTCGAATCTGAACCTGTCTGATCGCCCCATTGATGTCCAGATGTGCCCCATGGATCATTGCTATCGTTTTCTAATGACACAACTAGTGGGATGTCGATTGTTGGAATCTGATCATCACACATTGATACTGTTTCATTACCAACTACAACGTCCACATGTGTGCCCTGAGATGGTATTGTCTGCACGCAAATTGGCGATAGCTCAGGTTGTTGTAGAAGGAAATAAACGTCATCGTCATCCTCGATGAAATAGGAGGTAATCCTCCAGACAAATTACACATACCTTACAGATACGACTAGTGAACGATCGGAGAGTTGTTGAGTTCGTCGGTCGGAAGTGGGAAGTGTGTTCAGTACGAGACTCTAGTCTGAAGCAAGAAGAATGTCGAAGAAGAATGTCAAATGGTTTAGAAATAGACCTCAAATAATTGAAATGACGTTTCGTTTAAAAATAGATATTCGTCTCTCGCGTTCGGTGTCTCGATTTAATGTTATCGCGATCAATCTCGTTACCATTCATCTATCGCTCGAGATAGGTATCAAAAAATGAGCCAGAGCACAATGATACTTGTCTCGCGTTAGTGCTCTAAATGCTCGCGCTCACTCGCGTTATTTCTCTAACGTCAACAAAAGGGTAGACGTCAAAAATTAAAAGCTGGAGGTGAATCCTCATTTTACCATTATAATTGGGGTCCTTCAGCGCAAACCCCTACTCTTTTCCTTTTCCTTCTTCTTCTCCTTACCGAACTACAAGCCCACCCCCCATTAACCTTCTCTCCTTCTTCTTCTCATGCGTGTTGCAGCCTCAGTCGACGCTTGCCCTCATTCTTTTTCTTCTTCCGTTTTCAGCACTACCAGTCGTCGTCTGCCCTCACTCTTCTTCTTCTCCTTCTTTCATTTTCAGCGCTGCCAACCGTTCCTCGTTTTCCTTCGCCGCGCGGTGTGTTCTCCCCTCCCAATCTCCCCCTCAGATCTTCGTTTTCTCTATCGGGTTCCTTCTCACCTCAACGCCTTGTCGCTTCGTGAAGTCACCTCTCCTCGCCATACCACGTCGTCGCTGGAGAACCCAAGCTGTGAATCGTCAGTTAAAGCCAAGCAAGTCATGAACTGAGAGTGGTCGTTTCGACTCTTTCGTGTCAGTCCTCGATGGTTGGAGATTGGTTCTGAGCAGTTTGGGTTGTGGGTGTTCCAAAGGCGAGTTCCATGAGTCGTGACGTGTCGTCGCCACTCGTCGGCGCCGCCGACTGCAGTTTCTTTCGAATTCTTCTCCCTCTCTCGGTTAGTTCAATTCTACGTGCCTTGCTAAACTTTGGTATTTCGGTGGATAGGACGTTGGATTTTCAATTAGGAGGTTGCCCCGCGTTTGTTGTTGTTCGGGCTTGGTGCTGAAACTTTCGGTTCAACTATACAAGTAAGTTTAGATACTTTCCTAGTTAGTCACATGTTGGAACTAGGCCTAAGCGAGATTTACCAGCCAAAAGTCGCCTTAGGAGGCCACTAAATAGCTGGTGAGTCCCTAAACCAGTTCCAATGTTGTATTTGTGGCTTGTAGGTCCCTTCGATTGTCGTAGGCGAGTTGGTGTCGACCTTAGAGAAAAGGAGGAGCTTATTGTGTGTCCTACAACCGAGGTAAGTAGTCATTTGGATTGAAGCCCGTTAAGCTATTGTTGTTGGGGTTTTGTGCCCTAAAACTCGTAGTTAGAAAATTTGTTCTAATTATTGTAATAAAAAGTTATTATCATCAATTAAAAGTTATTGTTTATTTACAATATTACCCTTTTATTAACCCTAAATCCAATAAACTAACATTCAAAGCTGTAAAATGTCTCTTGAACTGAATGTAATGTACATATAAAGAATCTCGGTTCGAGATACAACCTAAAGGGTCTATAGTAAGGGGATAAGACTTGGGTACCTTACCTCAGTAATACTATGGATATGACCCACTTTGTATTTGATACAAACATAGTGATCCTAGTGTGTTCGTGTAGACGACATGTGAGCGGAAATATCCTATGTGATAAGATCGCATAAGATCGGACCACGAAATAGTAACCGCTAGATGTAACTCTATTGACTAGTTAGGTTTCTATTTCACTAGGATGACCTAGGCAACTTGATCTTAATCCTGAGCAGGTTACGAACTCATGTTTGCAAGGGATTGTCCTTTGACTAGTATGGATGAGAGTGGCCACATTCGCCGACTCAATAAGCCTACCTTCTTGGGGACAAGACCGAGTGAGCGATTGGGGACTTAACTTAGCAAGATTGAATTCACTCTTTCCCGCCTATTAGGGTAAGTAGATGAATGTTCCCTTAAGTGGTGTCTCTGGGACTTGAACAAAGGGTTCGACCCTCTCATTGGCTCGAGAGGAACTTCTGTTTGTTGGTAGGACCACAAACAAATTGTTCATTAGAGGAGCACTGGTACTTAAGGTAAAAGATGTAACCTAGGGGTAAAACGATAATTAGACCCAGCTAGCATTACGAACATTCGTGAAGGATTGACTTGTTGTTATTAGTCAATATCCGTGGACACAGAAATATATCTGCAGTGAGAAGAGTACAACTGTGGGACTTTAGTGGAATGTTCCCGCAATTAACGAATGTTGATTAGGAGGTTAATGAGATTAATCGAATAATCTCGTATCGTTGGAGCTTCTGATCTGTAGGTCCATTTGGTCCGCCTTCTAGCTTGTAAAGGGTTCTTAGATCGTTTGAATTTGAAATGTTCAAATTTAATTAGGGAATAAACATTAATGTATATAGATACATTATAATATAAAGTTTTGGAACTTTATATTATAAATTTAATTTGAATATGATTCATATTAAATTATTTGAGAAAATTAAATATTTGAAAGAGTTCAAATATTAATTTAAATATGAATGAGATTCATATTTAAAAACTATAGGTTAAAATTTAATGTGCATAAGATGTGCATTAAAACCATAGATTAAAAAAGGAAATTGATTAAATATGATTTAATCATAAATATATATATATATATATATATATATATATATAACTCAAATATTAGATATTTGATTAATTGATTTAAGAATCAATTAATTGCTTTAATTAAATATGGTTTAATTAAATAAAGTTATATATATATATATATAATTAAATTAGTTTACTTATATTAATTAATTTAATTAATTAATTTGATTAATTAATTTTATATTAATTAAATAAATAAAAGGGGAACATGTCAAAGTGGCACGCTCCCCACTTCTATCCCATCTCCCCATCGATAGGGAGTGGGGAAGTTCCCTTTTTGGTCTTTATCTTCTCAATTGTGAGAAGATGATGATTGATCGAGCAATTGTGAACTGTTGAAAGTCATTTTTTCTCTAAAAAAATTCTCATTCCTTTTGTCCAATTGTTAGAATCCTTCCCATCAATGATTGATCGAAGGAACTCAGAGACATAGGAGGCTTACTGTGTGGTAGTGTCTAACTGAAAAACAGAGGAAGAACTTGTTGTGGTGTTGTAGAACTCACTGGAAAAGGAAGCAAGGAGTTGTAGGATTGAATCTACAAAGGTAATTGATCTTTCCTTTTAGTTAGTTACTGTACAACATGTTTGAATGTTTAAATTCATGCTCTAATTAGATTAGAATGCTTATTCTCTGTATTTTAACCAATGTACTGGTATTTGCAGTAAACCAAAAACAAATGAGTAATTGATTCATAAACCATGTTTCCACTGCTCACGGGGATCATATTCCCATCAATTGTTTTATTTGATTATGTGAGAACCTTTGTGAATTGTGATAGTATGTTTGAAATCATGCTTTATGATACGTTTGTTGAGTGGAGGAATTGTATGGAAGTTGTTGAGCTAAATGGCCCAAGTACGTGGGAATTAGGGGCTTACGTTTTGTGCTAGCATGGTACCTTAAGAGATTGCCTATGTTAGAGGTTGGTTGAGGTTGGGTTATGATTGCGGTGATTTGGAATTAGGCATACCTACTTAATATGGGTGTGTGGGGCAAAGTGTAGTTGACTAAACCAATTAGAAGATTATTGTGTTGGGCTTAAGGTCGCCTAAGCGTGAGACTATTCTTGTTAAAGGGTTCGAAGTTGCAAACTAATGTTTTGGCTACTTGTGAATTGGGCCAAATGTGACCGTTGAGTGCAACGCCTTAAACTTTGGTTCATATTAAAGTTGTTTGGATCACTATAACTATTTTGGTTGGACATTAAAGGTGAGTCCTATGCAACGCCAGTGACCTGTCACTTCCTCTGAATTGTTTTAAGCGAGCTTGTGTTTGACTTTTGATGGAAGTAGTCGTTTCATGGATTCTCGAACCGATGTATGTAGCATACTAGATCTGGTAAACGAGCTCATAAGTGAGAGAGTTTGCTGACATAACTTGTGGATTGAAACCTTGTGTTGTTGTGTATGTTAAAGGGGGTTGATTCCGACCTTGAGTGGGTTCGTGCATGTGATTGTTTTATTTTTCCTATTGGCTCTGGGAACATATTCATGACCGATTTAGGATGATTACCTCTTGGACTAACTGCGTGTTGGTTGATCAGGGTATGTAATCTGACTTTTGTGTGTCTTATTGGGTCGTGTGCACTGGTTGTGATACTCGGGTGATGTAATCTTTGTGGTGATGGGGTAAGTAGCCATTTAGCTTAGGCATTAAGTTCTTGAGAGATAGAGTTTTGTGCACAAGGTCGCTTACGGTTTGTTTTGTATCTTGTTGTGTTGATTTCTAATTCATGTTTTGGTAGAAGACGAGTTCATGAGACCTTGAATATCTTATACATTGTCGTTGTGTGTTGAAACTGATTTTTCTGCATGTCGTGGATGTTATGCATTATGACTTTTGACTAGTTGCTTGTTAAGAGACCTGAGTGTGAGTTCCTATGTGGTCGTTTGAGAAGTGTTAGACCCTTAGAAGTCGAATGGTTTAAACTATGTGGTTGGTTAGGCCAAGGGTGTTTAGTCGTGTTGTGTTGTTCGTTAGGCCAAGAGTGCTTGGTCGTGCTGTGTGGTTGTCAGGCTTAAGCTGTGTGGTCGGTTATGTTGGAACAAAGGCTAGGGACTCTTAGGAAAGGGCACCTAAAGGATGTCTAGTCTGACTTGGAAGAATTTAGTGGTTACAAGAGAGCCCCTCCTACTAGGCTAGCAACATCAATCCCTTGAGTGACCCGGGCGAGTCTGAACCTTTAGGTTGGCGATTCTGTGTAGGCATTAGGGTCGAGCATCCTAATGCGAGCTGTGTGGGCAGTAGGGTTGAGCACCCTACTGCGAGATGTGTGGGCATTAGGGTCGAGCATCCTAATGCGAGTTGTGTGGGCAGTAGGGTCGAGCATCCTACTGCGAGTTGTGTGGGCGGTAGGATCGAGCATCCTACTGCGACCTTTTGTGATCTCTGTGTGGGCATTAGGGTCGAACGTGCCCTTTTGCGAGTTGTGTGGGCACTTGGGTGGGTCACCCTTGTGCAATATGTGTGGGCTTTAGAGTCGAGACTCTATTGCATCTCTGTGTGGGTGTTAGAGTGATCACTCTTTTACATTGGGGTGTGTCCCCGTTTGTGGCCACCTAGGTTCCTGGATCGCGGGTGAGTCTCGGGGTGAGGTATGCATGAGGAGTGCCTAGTCGTGAGTCTTGAGATGTTGTTAGTGGTGAGCTTGACCTATTGTCTGTGTGTGCAGTAGTAGTTTTGTAACGACCCTAAAATTCGAGATGAACCTACGCTAGGGAAGTTACTCTGCCACACCATTCGCGCCAAAATTCTGGCAGCATAACGATATAGCAAGGAGAAAACCGAAATTTTTCCTAGAACCTAACAAGCAGAAAACACTTCAAAGAGTTTCAAGAATGTCCAACCCCCACCAAACTACACTTTGTCGCACTCGCCCATCTAGGGTTTACTCGTGACTCACAAATTCCAACTACCAACCTCGAGGTGAACCCGAGCATAGAACCACCTTTCCACTATATCAATCTCCGATCCACAATGTTCGTTCTTAGCTTATTACGATCAAAGGCTTTAAGTCTCACTCCTAACTTGAAGCCTTAAGCCCATATTCTCATATTAACTACTTTCTTAGTCCATTAGTGGTACAGGCAACACCAGCACAAACCCAAACTCAGTCATATGCATCACAACATAGTTTTCGTGCCTTAAACGTAAATCACCGGCTACCACATTCAAACAAATCAAACAATAACTTTAAGGGGGTTAATCTAAATGACTACTTACCTGCATAACCAAGGTTCGGGAGTTCGATCCCGAGTTCCACGCACGAGCCCCTAATCGATAAACAGAGAACCTTAAAAAAATACGTTCCAAACACTTTTAATTGAACTAACTTGACTCAAATAACCAAGCAAACACCTGGAGGGTTAAAACGGGCTCAAGAAAATGGAAGTGATCGTTTATACCTAACCAGCGACGACGGCGGCAACTGAATCCAACGAGCGGCGGCGGCGCAGCAGAATCCGGCGAGTGGCGGCGCGTGGAGCACAGATCCGGGATGCCTGGGACCCGATCTATCCAAAACCAAAAACCAAAACATGAAAGCCGAACTTAAAGCTAGCGAAGCGGTCGAACCAAATTTAGATTGGTTTAAAGAAAACCTTACCGGCGATGAGCTATGGCGATCGATTTCATGAGGTAACTGGTTGACGAGGACAGGCGATGAAAGGGAAAGAGGGAACCGATTGAGAACCGACGAGAAAAATGTTGAGTCGGTCGAAAAATACAAGAACCCATGGGTGTTGTCGCCAGCGACTGAAGGGGAAAGGGAAACGAACAAAAACGCGACCGACGAGGCTCGTGTTGTCGTTGTGACGGGGAGAAAACTCCAGCTTGCGAGGACGATGACGAGGAAGCAATTGGCGGCGGAGAAGGGAGCGTTGGTTGGTTGTTTGACGTTGGCGGCTTCCTAGGCTTCACGAAGAAGAAGAAAGGATGGTAGGCGTGCGTGAAGGAGGAGAAGAAACTCTCTTTTTTTTCTTTTTCTTTATTTTTTTTCATTTAAGTAAACCCTTAAGAAAAAAAAACATAATTTCTTTATTTTAAAAAATAAATAAATAAACAAAATCCTTTTTAAAAAAAATAAAATAAAATAAACAAAATCCTTTTTTTTCCTTATTCTTTCCTAAAACTTCTTTACTTTTCTAATAAACTTTTACTTAATTACTCTAAACTCATTACCAAAAAAAATATGAAACAAGTCCAAACTAAATTTAGAAAAATTACCAGAAATTATCGGGTGTTACAAGTTTGGACGTGAATGAGTTACTTACTGATTATTCTTATACTCGTCTGTCTACTTATCTTGTTTTGGATGCATGTAAGGATAAGCGGTGAGCTTGGAGGACGACGATGCGACATGACGAAGCTATAGGACCCTATTTGGACCGAAGCACTTGTGTTGCTTAGGACCTTAGCTCGTTGTTTTGAACTTTTTTGTTGCTTAATTATTACGTACTTAGTGGACACAACATTTTCAATTGTTAAGTTGCATGCTTTCTACCCTTCTTGGATTGATATGCAAATGATCAAATATTCCCTATAACATTTTGCGTTATTGATTCGGAGAACGATAATTCATGGTTATGGTTTTTTACTCAACTAAAGCAAATAGTCGTTGAACAGAATGAGCTTGTGATTGTATCTGATAAACACAAGAGTATTGGGAAGGCAGTACAAACAACATTCCCAAGTGCATATCATTGTATGTGCATGGTCCATTTGTTGAAGAACCTGAAGCTCATATACAAGTTTAAGATTAATGATTCCATATTTTATGCATGTGTCAAAGCATATAATGTTGTTGATTTTGAACATCAGATGCGTCAATTGGAGTTAGGTACTAGAGGCATTCGTAATCATTTAGTAACGATAGGTTTAGATAAATGGGCTCGTGCTTTCGCACCCCGTAGTCGATATACGATGATGACAACTAATATTTCTGAAAGTTTGAATGTTGCCATCAAGAAAGCACGAGATTTACCCATTTCCTCCATGTTGGAAGTTTTACGGATGACGATGCACAGATGATTTTATGAAAGGAGGAATGATTGTGTTTTTCAAGTAACTACATTGACTAAAGCAACTTAACAACATTTGAGGGAACAAATACAGTTGGGTCGGTCTATGCAAGTAAGTTTTCATTTTTTACCACTTATATATAATAAGTTGTATATACAACATATTATTTATATATTATATATACCACAGGTAAATCCTTTTGATAACATGGAATATCAAATGATTGATGGTACTCGTCAATACAATGTGCATTTAACAAGAAGGAGATGCAATTGTAGGATGTGGGGCACATTACGGATTCCTTGCTTTCATACATTTGTTGTTTTGACTACTAAACACATATCAACCAAGGAATATAATCTCACCATATTACTGGAACAATACTTTATCGACAATATACAGTGATTAGTATACCCATTAGGTCAAGAATATAGTTGGTTGATTCCAGAAAATGTGCAACATACTATTGTTCTTCCTCCAAACGTGAAGTGTTCTTCTATTGGTAGACTAAAGGAGAATAGAATTCCTTCACAAATGGAGTTTAAGAGACGCGTTAAATGTGGTCGTTGTGGAAAAGCTGGTCATAATAAGAAGTTTGCATATTCGCTCTTACTCAATAAATCCCTTTACAACACTTGTTCTTTACTAATTTATTTCAGACTTCATGAAAACACAATGTTGTTTGTTTCTCTAGTTTCACATTTCATTTTCTTGAGTGTTTTTATCATGGATATTTTCATTATTTCTAATTAATGAAATGATTGTTATGTTTCTTTTCTCTCCAATGATCAATTATTGTCCACCATATGTAGAAGTTATATTTTTTTTATATATGTATACATCATAATAGTATAAGTTGTTGTTAATTGTTATTTATTATATGATATATATTGTCATATATCAGACATTGCTAACATTCTGATATATAATGATAAATTTTATATATATTTTCATATTCATTTTTAAAAGTACATATTTTATGTATACTGTTGTAAAATTTGAGGCAAAATCGAACACCGAAACTTTACCAAAACATATAATAATAACAATAACAATAATAATATATTATAATAAAGGAAAGTGGATGGGCAATATATATAATATAATAGTAAAGATAGTGGAATTGTATGGAGAAATTAAAATAAGAATAAATTATAGAGAAATTGGGAGAGAAGAAAAGAGATTGGAGAAATTTTGCACCCAATTGCATTTTTCATTATCCACCAAAAGTCACTATTTATAGAAAATTTGGCATGAAGCAAATGGATTATTTTGGACACCAAGCATGAATAATCTTGTGACACATGGAAAGCACATGACCAATGGAGGGCATGACACATGGGTATATGGGAAATGGACATCTATTTTTCAATGCATTTATAATACTCCCCCTTAGATGCCCATTTTATATAATATATGTCTCGTTAAAACCTTATTAGGAAAAAAATCCAATGGGAAAAAAATCTTAGTGAAGGAAAAAGAGTACATATTTTATATAAAGAATACATTATATTTACTCTCCCTCATGGAAACATCACTTGAGATCTCTGAGTCGTTGCAACCCAATACTGTGAACCAATTTCTCAAATGTTGTAGTTGGTAATGCCTTTGTAAATATGTCTGCCAAGTTATCCTTCGAATAAATCTGTTGTACTGAGATGTCGTCATTTTCTTCAAGGTCATGAGTGTAGAAAAGTCTTAGAGAGATATATGTTTTGTTCTATCTCCTTTAATATATCCTCCTTTGATTTGAGCTATACATGTTGTGTTGTCTTCGTATAATATTGTTGGAAGAAGTTTACTCGAAGACAAGCCACATGTCTAATGAATGTCTTGTGTCATCAATCTTAGCCATACACATTCTCGACTTCCTTCATGAATAGCAAGGATTTCAGCATGATTTGAAGAAGTGGTTGTTATAGTTTGTTTCACTGATCGCCATGATATAACAGTTAGCCCACATGCGAATAGATAACCTGTCTAAGATCTAACTTTGTGTAGATCAGATAGATAACCAGAATCTGTATAACCAACTAGATCATAATTTTATTTCTTAGAATAAAATAAACTCATATCAATCGTCCCTAAAAGATATCGGAGTACATGCTTAACTCCGTTCCAACGTCTTTTTGTAGGACATGAACTATATCTAGCTAATAATTTACTGAAAATGCAATATTTGGTCTTGTGTTATTAGTCAGATGAAGGGATCGAATCCCGTAGCGGAAGCGATTGTTAATCGTGTGTTCTTATTTTGTCTCATGGATTTCAATCAAGATCAAACAACTAAGATTAAGCATGCTATATATGACATAGGACATCAAGAGATTACTTTTGAAGAACTCTTTCTTCAAGTGCTCCTTCTCCCACGATCAAGATCTCAGCAACTCGAACCCGAACGTATGGAAATTCCACCACTAGATCTCCTCCGTTGTTCTCTAGGTGAGGGAGGAAGGTGGGTTCCTTTAGGATAAGGTGTAGGGGTTGTGAGAGAGGTTGTGTATGGAACTCTTCCAATAACACAACTATGTGATCCTCTAGAGTTTCTAAAAAAACATTCACTTAGCTTGGCCACAAAGTTGCATCTCATGCAACTATATATAGAGAAATAGAATGGAAATTACCATCCTATCCTTCCTTTATTCTCTCATTAGTATATAGTTTATATGTGAATCTAATTCACATTAAAACCATATATTATATTAATTATATCACATATAACTGATATAACACCTCATATATGAAATTGAACACTTCAATTTCATTCCTAACTTTATACCCTCAATATTACCATGTTGAGCCAACGGAGGGACCTAATGGACCTACAGTTCATGAGCTCCAATGATGTGAGATTAACTGATCAAACTCTTTGATCGAGTTAATCAATATTCATTAACTACAAGTCACTCCACTATAGACTTGTAGCTGCACTCTCCTCACTGTAGATTATATTGTGTCCATTGATATAATCATTACCCGTGAGTCAACCCTTCACAGGTTGTTCGTAATCATAGCTACGTCAAATTACCGTTTTACCCCTATGATTACCTCTTTGTTCCTTAAGCACCACTGATCCTCTAATGAACAACAAGTATAAGGTCCTACCATAGACTCATACCCTCTTAAGTTAGTTAGAGGGCGGGGCCCCGTTGTTCAAGACACGAGTCGGTTCTTGGGAACAACCTATCTAATTCCTTAGTGTAGGAATGAGTGAATTCTATCTTGTATAGTTAAGTCCCCACTACCTCGAGGTTCTCATCACACGAGAAGGTAGGCTTATTGAGTCGGCTCACAGCCACTCTCACCCATACTAGTCTAAGAACAAACCCCTATAAGCGGGAGTTCTTAACTTACTCGAGATTCAAGTCGAGTCACTAATGACCATCTATAAATTATCGGTCTTATTACATTAGCGATTGTTACCTTTGGTTAGACTAATAATTTACAGTCCGATCTTGTATGTACTCTTCATACAGGATGCCCCCACTCACATGTCAACTATATGAATGAGTTGGATTACCTCATTTGTACTAATTACAAAGTGGGTCGCATCCATGGTGTTACCAGAATGAGGTTTCCAACCTTATTCTTATATCATAGACCATTTAGGTTATATTCTTGAACACAATCCAAATAGTGTCCACTACACTGATGTTCAAGATATATTATAACCTTGGAGCTTAGTTTATTGGATTTATAAAGCAAGAATATAATTTTATCAAAACAAATAACACTTTATTTATTTGATCAAAATTACACAAGTTTAGGGCACAAATCCCAATAATCTCCCACTTGACCTAAAGTTTGTGGAGTACTAAAACATTACAGTAATGTAAATACAATAAACTAGGGCATTTAAACCGTTTGTACAGAATACTCCCACGTGCCCTAGTTGGGGAGACTTGTAAACCTAGACCTTCTAGGTGACCGTCAAACACTTTAGTCGTGAGAGCCTTTGTAAAAGGTTCAGCAACGTTGTGCTCCGAGGCTATCTTCGTGACTGTCACGTCTCCTCGATGCACGATCTCCCGGATAAGATGATATTTCTGCTCAATATGCTTTCCCCTCTTGTGACTTCGAAGTTTTCTTGAATTTGCCACGACACCACTGTTATCACAATACAACGTGATGGGCATACTCATATTTGGAACAACTTCCAAATTTAGCATGAATTTCCTTAACCAAATGACCTCTTTAGCTGCTTCACAAGCTGCTACATATTCGGTCTCCATGGTGGAATCAGCGATGCATCCCTGCTTGACGTTTCACCATACTACAACTCCTCAGTTAAGAGTGAATACTGTCCCTGATGTAGATTTCCGAGAATCTTTATCAGTCTAAAAGTTAGAATCCGTGTATCCTGTAAGGATCAAATCCTTAGGCCCATACACAAGCATGTAGTTCCTTGTTCTCCGTAGATACTTAAGGATTGTTTTAACCGTTGTCCAGTGTTCAAGTCCTGGATTGGATTTATACCTACTGACCATTCCAACTGCAAAACAGATATCTGGCACAACATGGCGTACATTAGGCACCCAACTGCTGATGCGTAAGGAATCCGTCTCATATCCTCAACTCCTTGAGGTGTCTTAAGACAGTGTTCCTTAGACAAATGAACTCCATGTCTAAAAGACAATAAACCTTTTTTGGAGTCTTGCATCTTAAACGTCAACAACACTTTGTCAATGTAAGATGTCGGAGACAGGGCTAGTGTTTTATTCTTGCGGTTCCGGATAATCTGGATCCCAAGAAAAAACTGCGCTTCACCCAAATCTTTCATTTGGAATTGCGTAGCTAGCCAATTCTTAATGTCAGTAAGATATCCTACATCATTCCCAATGAGTAGGATATCATCCACATATAGAACTAGGAATGCGACAAAACTATTGATGATTTTCTAGTAGACACAAGGTTCATTATCTTTCTGATCAAAGCCAAAAGATTTGATTGCCTCATCAAATCTTATATTCCAGGACCTAGAGGCTTGTTTCAGTCCATAAATTGACCTTTTAAGCTTGCAAACTTTTTTCTCTTGTCCTGGTTCAATGAACCCTTTGGGTTGGTCCATGTAGATGTTTTCTTCAAGATTGTCATTCAAAAAGGTTGTCTTGACATCCATTTACCATACCTCATAGTCATAATATGCGGCAATGGCAAGTAGGATACGAATAGACTTTACCATAGCAACAGGTGAAAAGGTTTCCTCATAGTTAACCCCTTTAACATGGGTATAACTTTTTGCTACTAGTCTAGCTTTAAAGGTTTGCACCTTTCCATCTACACCACACTTTCTCTTGTAGATCCACTTACAACCTATAGGTTTTACCCCATCAGGTTTATCTAAGAGATCCCAAACAGAATTGAAGTACATAGACTCCATTTCTTGGTCCATGGCTATGACCCATTTGTTTTTGTCTTTGTCAACCATCGCTTGATTATAAGTCGATGGATCCTCACAATCGTCATCTGGTATAACAACTTGGATTTTAGATAAACCCATGTAACGATCAGGTTGTGTTATAACCCTCCCACTACATCGAGGCATACTCAACTCTTGAGATGGACTCTCTTGACTAGACAAGCTAGTATCAACAACTTTTGTTGACGTACTAGTTTTATTAACAACCTTTGCTATTGTTCTGTCTAACTCACTCAACACAATTTTACTTCTTGGTTTGTGGTCCCTAATGTGGTCCTCCTCTAAGAAAGTGGCATTTGTCGACACAAAAACCTTATCTTCCTTAGGATCATAGAATAAACCACCTCTTGTTTCTTTTGGGTAACCTACGAATAAGTACAATTTTGAACGTGAATCCAATTTGGATTTGTCACAAGCACATGCGTTGGACAACCCCGTATTTTGAAATGACATAAACTACCTTTACGTCCTTTCCAGAGTTCAAAAGGTGTTTCATAAACACTTTTTGATGGCACATTGTTCAAAATGTATACCGCAGTCTCTACTGCGTAACCCCAAAAAGAACTAGGGAGATGAGCGTAACTCATCATTGATTGAACCATGTCCAATAGGGTTCTATTTCTCCTTTCCGATACACCGTTTTGCTGTGGTGTACCGGGAGCTGAGAGTTGGGACGAAATTCCATGTTCTATCATATAGTACTGGAATTTTAAATCCATGTACTCTCCACCTAGATCTGATCGAAGTGTTTTAATCGTTTTACCTAAGTGATTTTCAACTTCAGTCTTGAATTCCTTGAACTTTTCAAGTGCTTCAGACTTATGTTGTATTAGGTAAATATGCCCAAATCTAGAATAATCATCTATAAAAGAGATGAAATATTCATAACCTCCTCTGGCTTTAACACTCATCGGACCACAAAGGTCTGAATGTATAAACTCAAGAAGTTCTTTGGCTCTATAACCTTTTCCACTAAAAGGTCTTTTACTCATTTTGCCTTTTAAGCAGGATTCACATACAGGTAAAGTATTTTCTTCTAACTCATTTAGAAGTCCATTCTTTACCAATCTCTCAATCCTATTGAGATTAATGTGACTCAATCTAAGATGCCAAAGATGAGCATTTTCTGTAGGAGAAATTTTACGTTTCTTAGTTTGTGTGTTTGGAGTTTTAAATAATTCAGTGTTCAAAACTATTTTGACTGAATCGGGCCTTACAACATACAACCCATTTTCTAATGAAGTCGAACATATTTCCACACCTTTCTTTAAAATAAACACATTATTCAAAGAAAAAGAAACAAGTATACATTGTTCTATAAGGCAAGAAATTGAAATAAGGTTTCTAGTAAACCCTGGTATCACTAATATATTGTCTAACAATATATATATCTTGTCAAATATAAGCTTCATTTTACCTCTTGCAACAGTTGAGACGACTTCTCCATTACCAACCCTGAGCGTTATCTCTCCTTTCTGTAGTTGCTGCCATGAATCAATTCCCTGAAAAGAAGAGCAAACATGATTGGTGGCGCCTGAATCAAGTATCCAAGCAGTTTTATCATTATCCACTAAACAAGTTTCTAAGCAAAGTAAATCATATTTACTTTCCTTCTTCTTTTCCACAATGTACTTCGGTCAGTTCCGTTTCCAATGCCCGTCTTCGTTGCAGTGGAATCACTTTTCTTTGTCTGCAACTTCTTTGACTTTCTTGCCCTTCTGGGCGGCAGCTTTGTCAGCTCGTTTCCTTTTACCAACCTTCTTCATGTTCTTCCTCTTCCCTTTAAGGTTAGAAGAAGATGAAGCCACTATTTTTGTTCCAGATATCGAACCTCTGTGATACCTCCTACTGGCAACATTTGCCTCACCTTTCGATCCCTGAATTTTCATTAAAGATTGAAAGGTCTGGAGTTCATTCAGAAGGGAGGTGAGATTAAAAGTAAGCTTGTTCATAACAACATTACTTCTAAACTGTAGGAAACTATCTGGAAGGGTTTCCAAAATGAAGCTGACCTGGCTCGATTCATCGATGGAAGCACCATTCGACTCTGCGATGTTAAAGTGCACCATCATATCCAGGACATGATCCCAAACAGATGAACCCTCTGGCATCCTCGAGTTGAATATGTACTTGAGGGCATTGTGTCGGGCCTTTGTGGACTGTTGTCCAAACATACCCTGCACCGAATCCATGATTTCCTTAGCGGTTATCATGCCCTCATGCTTCTTGGCTAATATGTCAGACATATTTGCCAGCATGTAGACCTTGGCCTTATCATTGGCCTTGATCCATCGATCATATGCATCACGAACATTTCGTGAAACATTCGAGCTTGGCACCTGAGGACACTCCTCAGTTAGCACAAACTTCAGATCGTCCACTACCAATATAGTGTTGAGTTTGTTTTTCCACGTCATCATATTCTCTCCAGTTAACTTTTCTGCACCCCATAAGGAAGTTATAGAGCTAGACATTTTGCTGAAAATTTACAAACAATACGTGTATGAGTTTCTTGCTATAATTCTCTAATCCAATCATGTTTTAGCTAATTATCAAATGATTCCTAGGTCATTTATAATTTGCAATGATACTCCAAAGGTTTAGAATGTATGACACCGAAGGGTAATAAAAAACACTCCTCTTCTGGATCAAGACACTCTTGACCAAAACCTAATGCCAGAATAACTCTTATTCCTATAGGCTTTAGTTGCCATTTTTCGGTCAGGATACATACACTTCTTATGTACCTTGTGAGTGTAACCCTCTGTCTTTAGATCCCAGAGTCCCCATCCAATAAAATCTGGTGAAGGGAGGACTAGATTGAAAAACAGACTAAGGAAAATCTTTATCCCTTTCGGGTGTCTACTGTGTTCGATCCCCTATGATCAAGCCCTTCGAAGGGATTGTCTGGTCCAGGCCAAACTAGCAGGCTGACCATAGTGATCTTACGGTGTAAATCGATAGAAGAGACCATAGGTTTTGTTTTCACTAAACCTGCTCCCACTCACTATAAGTACCCTCTCCATTCACCTTGATATTGACTCATATAAACACCATCCGAAGAGGGACGCTCCCATTTGTGCCACGAGGCCAAGTATGAGTCTCACGGTGTGAACTTTCCAGAGATACGTAGGTGAAAAAATATGTATCATATACACTTTTCCTCCCACTGAATACTTTAAATCTATAGGAATCTTACTTAGGCTAAAACCCGGCTAATGGTTTTACCTAAACTTATCTATATAACTCTTATATTGATTTTATCCTAAATTTGCTACTATAACTCTTTATATTAAACCTAGGATTTCTAGTTTATTAACCCCTTAATAAACCCGCTGACGCTACTGTAATTTATAAACTTTCTAATTAAATTTCACTCCTAGGTCAGTTTCCAGGTAGGGGTGTTCCGTTTCCGTCAGCTTAAATACCCCAGCCTAGACAGAACCTTCCTTAGACAGAGTTCCTCTTTTAATCATTGTTTATAAATTACTTGGTTCTTAATTCTAATCTAATTAGAACTAGATAGCCTAAGGTCTATTATTTCCAAGTTCTAAACATTCTAAAACTAATAATTAACCTTAGGTGACATGCATACTATGTCATAGTGCTTGATCATTCATCTCACGATAAGAAAACATACATAGCATAATCATCTCATGAATTATAATGCATGTCAATGTTGTCCATAAATTAATATAACACTTTATATTAATTAATCATGCAAATTATATAATATAACTCTTTATATTGTAAATGATGCATGAAAATGCTTAACCTAAGGTGGGATATCTAAATTAAAAGCATACATTATGCATGACAATAATTACACAACAATTGCATAATTTAAATAGCAAAATTAGACCAATTTTGGCACCCTAAAACTAATTTTAATTAATATAATCTAATTATATTAATTAAAATTAAATATAAATAAATATAAAATATTTTTATATTTATTATATAAAATTAAAAACGCTTCTGCCCGTTGCTCCTTCAAGTTAAACGTCTGTGGCGTTGCAACGCTGGTAGTTTGTCCTTTTCTGCCCGTTGAAGCGCGCCTCAGCACCAGCGTTGGACAACGCCTCAGCGTTGCAACACTGAGAACAATGTTGCAATGTTGTCGTCTTCTGCGCGCCTCCTTCCGCAAGCGCAGCGTTGCAACGCCAATGAACAACGTTGCAACGTTGCACATAGACAGTAAAAATGATACTCCATTTCTTGCTCGTTTTTGCTCCGATCTTCTCAGCAACCACATTGCCTCGATCGACACAGACTTACAGACTCGATTTACATAATAAAATGCCCAAAACAATAGGCTCTTACATTGAACGATTCAACGAAATTATGTAAATTTAAGTGCCAAAATTGAAACCATCTAACTTGCAAACCGTTTACTCATCACATGAAATACAGTAAATGCCACCTTGTTCTTGATAAATCCAGTACGAAAATTAAGAGCACAATTGGACTCTGATACCAATTGATGGGATACGATTTTCCGTAGCGGAAACGATTGTACATCGCGTGTTCTTAATTTAGTTACATGGATTACAATCAAGAACTAATCTAACTAGATTAATCATGCATTTCTACAAGATGGGCAGCAAGAATTATTCTTTTGAAGAATTCTTTCTTCAAGTGCTCCTTCTTCTACGATCACGATCTCAACAACACGAACCCGAACGATCACGGACACTACCACCGGATCTTCTCCGTTGTTCTCTAGGTGAGGGAGGAAGGTGAGTTTCCTTTAGGTGAGGTGAGATGTTTGTGATTGTAGTTGGAACTCTATCCAACACAATGTGAGAGAATTCTAGGGTTTTGTTGAAAAGCCTTAACCTCAAATTGCATCCCATGCAACTATATATATAGGGAATTAGGATGGAAATTACCATCATATCCCTCCTTTATTCTCCCACTATTATATGGTTTATATGTGAATCTAATTTACATTAAAACCATATATTATATCAATTATATCATATATAATTGACATAACACCTCATGTATGAAATTGAACACTTCAATTTCATTCCTAACTTTTACCCTCAATATAACCATGTTGAGCCAACGGAGGGACCTAATGGACCTACAGTTCATGAGCTCCAATGATGTGAGATTAACTGATCAAACTCTTTGATCCAGTTAACCAATATTCATTAACTACAAGTCACTCCACTATAGACTTGTAGTTGCACTCTCCTCACTGTAGATTATATTGTGTCCATTGATATAATCATTACCCATGAGTCGACCCTTCACAGGTTGTTCGTAATCACAACTGGGTCAAATTACCGTTTTACCCCTGTGATTACCTCTTTGTTCCTTAAGCACTACTAATCCTCTAATGAACAACAAGTATAAGGTCCTACCATAGACTCATACCCTCTTAAGTTAGTTAGAGGGCGGGGCCCGTTGTTCAAGACACGAGTCGCCTCTTGGGGAACAACCTATCTAATTCCTTAGTGTAGGAATGAGTGAATTCTATCTTGTATAGTTAAGTCCCCAACTACCTACGAGGGTTACGTCACACTGAGAAGGTAGGCTTATTTAGTCGGCCACAGACCACTCACCATATACTAGTCTAAGAACAAACCCTATAAGCGGGAGTTCTTAACTTACTCAGATTCAAGTCGAGTCACTAATGACCATCTATAAATTATCAGTCTTATCCTGTTAACGGTGTTACACTGGTTAGACTAATAATTTGCAGTCCGATCTTGTATGAACTCTTCATACAGGATGCCCTCACTCACATGTCAACTACATGAATGAGTTGGATTACCTCATTTGTACTAATTACAAAGTGGGTCGCATCCATGGTGTTACCAGAATGAGGTTTCCAACCTTATTCTTATACCATAGACCATTTAGGTTATATTCTTGAACACAATCCAAATAGTGTCCACTACACTAATGTTCAAGATATATTATAACCTTGGAGCTTAGCTTATTGGATTTATAAAGCAAGAATATAATTTTATCAAAACAAATAACTCTTTATTTGATTTGATCAAAATTACACAAGTTTAGGGCACAAATCCCAACAAATCCTTCACGAATGTTCGTAACATCAGCTGGGTCAAATTACCGTTTTACCCTTGGGTTATATCTTGTACCTTAAGTACCAGTGCGTCTCTAATGAACAATTTGTTTGTGGTCCTACCAACAAACAGAGTCCCTCTCAGGCCAATGAGAGGGTCGGACCCTTTGTTCAAGTCCCGGAGACACCACTTAAGGCAAAATTCCTCTACTTACCCTAGTAGGCGGGAAAGAGTGAATTCCATCTTGCTAAGTTAAGTTTCCAGCCGCTCACTTGGTCTTGTCCTCAAGAAGGTAGGCATATTGAGTCGACAAATCTGGCCACTATCACCCATACTAGTCAAAGGGCAATCCCTCGCAAACAGGAGTTCGTAACCTGCTCAGGAGTGAGATCAAGTTGCCTAGGTCATCCTAGTGAAATAGAAACCTAACTAGTCAACGGAGTTACATCTAGAGGTTACTATTTCGTGGTCCGGTCTTATGTAATCTCATTACATAGGATATCCCCACTCACATGTCATCTACATAAACAAGTTAGGATCATAGTATTTGTATCATATACAAAGTGGGTCACATCCATAGTTTTACCAGGGTAAGGTACCCAATACTTATCCTCTAACTATAGACCCTTTAGGTTCTATCTCGAAACGAGATCCTTTATATGTACACTACATTCAGTTGAAGATACATTTTACAACCTTGGATGTTTAGGTTATTGGATTTAGGGTTAAAACAAAGGCAATATCGTAAATAACGAATAATAACACTTTATTGAAGTAATAACAATTTATTACAATAATTAGAACAAAAAATACAAACTACGAGTGTTAGGGCACAAACCCCAACAGGGTTATGAACCCTTCGGGTTGAGACATATAGATGCTCTCGTCAAGATTACCATTAAAAAAGGCAGTCGTGACGTCCATTTTGCCAGATTTCATAATCATAAAATGCAGCTATGGACAAGAGTATCCTTATAGACTTAAGCATAGCAACAGGGGAAAAAGTTTCTTCATAGTTAACTCCTTCCCTTTGGGTAAAACCCTTTGCTACAAGTCTAGCCTTAAAGGTCTGTACCTTTCCGGATGCATCTCTCTTTCTCTTATAGATCCATTTACACCCTATGGTTCTTATCCATTTACACCCTATGGGTCTTACCCCTTCAGGTTGGTCTACAAGTTTCCATACTGAATTGAAGTCCATTGACTCCATTTCAAAGTCCATGGCTTTGATCCATTGGTCCTTGTCTACGTCATTCATTGCCTGTTTATTAGACAATGGATCTTCTACGTTGTCATCATGTATGACGACTTGAGTTTCAGCTAAACCTAAGTAACGGACAGGTTGGGAAACAACCCTCCCACTGCGTCGAGGCATTCCCAACGGTTGAGAAGGACGAGACTGACTTGAGGTGTTGGCTTCTCCATCAACTCTTGATGAAAGTCCAGTTTGATCAACAACTCTTGTTGGTTCATCTGTAGCTTCATTTAGCACTAATTTACTACGCGGTTTATGGTTCCTCATGTGATCTTCCTCCAAGAAAGTGGCGTTTGTCGATACACTCACCTTGTTTTCTTGTGGGTCGTAGAAAAGACCATCTCTCGTTTCTTTGGGATAGCCAACAAATTGGCATAATCTTGAATGAGATTCCAGTTTCTTTGGGTTTGTCACTAGCACGTGTGTCGGACAACCCCAAATCCTGAAGTGTTGTAAACTAGGTTTACGTCCCTTCCACAATTCAAAAGGTGTTTCTGAAACACTCTTTGATGGAACAGTGTTCAAGATTTGAACTGCAGTCTCTACTGCGTATCCCCAAAACGAGGCAGTCAATTGAGCATAGCTCATAATAGAACGAGCCATGTCCAACAAGGTTCTATTTCTCCTTTCTGACACACCATTTTGTTGTGGTGTATTAGGTGCTGAGAGTTGAGATTTAATTCCATGTTCTATCAAATAGTCCTGGAATCTCAAATCCATATACTTTTCACCTCGATCGGATCGAAGTGTTTTAATGGTTTTCCCTAATGCATTCTCTACTTCAGCCTTATGCTCTTTGAACTTTTCAAGAGCCTCAGACTTATGATGCATTAGGTATAAATAACCATACCTCAAATAATCATCTATGAAAGAGATGAAATATTCGTACCTTCCTCGAGTTTTAACATCCACCGGACCACAAAGATTCGAATGTATAAGTTCTAAGGGCTCTATGGCTCTGTAACCTTTTCCAGTAAAAGGTCGCTTAGTCATTTTACCTTCCAAGCATGATTCGCAAGGAGGTAGAGAATCGTCTTCTAACTTGTTTAGAAGTCCATTCTTAGAGAGTCTCTCAATCCGGTTGAGATTAATATGACCAAGCCTAAGATGCCAAAGATAGGTATTATTTTGAGAAATTCTTTGCCTTTTACTTTGAGTGTTAGCAGTTTTAAACATCTCATGATTCAAAATTGCTTTAGTTATATTCGGTTTAAGTACATATAAGTCGTTTTCTAATTTAGCAGAACAAATATTGACACCCTTTTTCAAAATGAACGCTTCATTAAAAGAAAAGAAAATACAATATCCAAGTTCTATTAAACAAGAGATAGAAATTAAGTTCCTCTTAATCTTAGGAACTATATACAAATTTTCTAAAAATAAAAATCTATCTTTAAAAAACAGCTTAGTATCTTCTACTGCACGAGCTGAGACGACGTCTCCTGTTCCGACCCTGAGCGTCATCTCACCCTCTTCGAGCTCCTTGAAGGAACTAGTTTCCTGAAAAGAAGAGCAAACGTGATTAGTGGCTCCTGAATCAAGTATCCAGGTAAAATCATCATTTTCCACTAAGCAAGTTTCAAGAACAAGTAAATCGGATTTACCTTTCTTCTCTTGGAGCTCAGCAAGGTATTTTGGGCAGTTGCGCTTCCAATGCCCATCCACGTTGCAGTGGAAACACTTTCCTTTGTCTGCAACCTTGGTTTTTCCCTTGTCTTTATCAGCAACAGGTGCCTTCCCTTTTTCTCCTATCTTCTTCTTTTGGGTCTTCTTAAGCTCAGAAGATGAACTACAAGAATTAGTCCTAGAGGATGAACCCTTCTGGAACCTTCTGGAATGGGCAAACAGATTTGCCTCTCCATTAGCCTGTCCCTTATTCTTCATAAGAGACTGGAAAGTTTGTAGTTTATTAAGTAGAGTAGTCAGGTTATACTCTATCTTGTTCATCACTGCATTACTGCGGAATTGCAAGAAACTCTTCGGAAGTGGACCATCAGATAGAGAACGTGTTCTCTCACCGACGACCCCTCCTTCATACGGGAGTTATAAACGTATTTGAGGGATTCGTGTCGAAGCTGTCCAGACGGTTGTCCAAACATATCCTACAACGAACTCATGATTTCATGAGCTGAGACCATGCCCTCGTGCTTTTTGGCTAGAACTTCAGAAACACTAGCTAAAATGTAAACCTTGACATATTCATTGGCCTTGATCCAACGGTCGTACGCCTCCTTAACAGATTGAGGAGCGTTTCGAGCAGGGACCTAAGGACATTCCTCAGTCAGTACAAACTGAAGGTCGTCAACAACAAGAATCGTATTCAAGTTGGACTTCCACATAGTAAAATTTTCACCAGTTAAACGATCGCTTTTTAGTAAGGCTATGATTGAGGACGACATGCTGAAAATTCAAAATAGTTCTAATTAGTTATGCCTTTAACCCATTATAAACCAATCAAATTTAGCAAAAATATTACAGAACCCTAGTGTTTAAACTAAACCCAATGTTTAAATTAAACCTTTAATTTTGCAACGATACTTCAAGGGTTTAGAACAAAAGCCTCCGTCGAGTGGTCAGTCATTCCTCCCCTGAATTGAGACTTTCTCAGCCAATTCCCACTACTAGAACATCTCATGTCCCAATGGTCCTTAGCTACTGTTTGATCAAAGACTCGTTAAGTAGCTTAAGTCATCCCGTAAATGTGACCCTACCATTTTCAGATCCAATATGTCTGAGCCAACAAGCTACTATTAAGAAAGACAACTTTTGGCAAATTACCTAAGAAACCCTATCCATTTCTGGAGTTCGCGGTGTTCCAATCCCTATAGTCAGGCCCTCCGTAGGGTTTGGCTGTTCCAGGACAACCTAGCAGGCGGACTATAGAAATCTCACGGTGCAACCTAATGGAGGAGACCGTAGGATACGTTGACACGCGTCCTGCTCCCATTTACTATGGATACTTCCCTCATTCACCTTGGTATTGAACCATGCAAACACTTTCTGCGTAGGGGGCGTCCTATTGACGCCACGTGGCCGAGCATGGAACTCACGCTGTGAACTCTTGAGGGCGTGAGAGTAAACTCGATGCTAAACATCTCGTTTTCTCCCACCGAAGCTCCTAAGATTAGGGTATAGGTTTAACTTAGTCGGATTCTGGCTAAAAGAATCTTTAACTATTATAACTAGGTCTTTTAACCTTATGTCTAGGTGAATAAACATTTTAATTACCTAGATATAAAATAGAACTAAGGTTAATTCAACTCAAGCTCCGGGTCAGTTCCTAAGTAGGAGGTGTTCCAAGTAACTGTCGTCGAACAAGTACCCCAACCTTAGACAGAACTTCACCAGTAGAGTTCCCTTATAACCAAAGTCCTAATGTCCTACTATATTTTAAACTATTTAAAATACTATGTAAGATAAACTTTTAATCCTATTAGAAATTAAAACTTAGGTCTAAATTAATTTTAAACAATTTTAAACTAATTTAATTTTTTTAACCCAAGTTCCTATGTTTGCATGCATTTCTTTATTATAGGTTATGGTTTCTAAAACCCCTTTAATTTATAACACTTATAAATTTTAATAATTAACCTGTGACAAAGAACTATATTATAAAACCAAAAAGGAATTATAAAAAAATTATTCAACTAATTGAATAATAAAATTACTTAAATAAAATAACAATTATTTTAAGGTAAGTAATTTCATGCTCCATGTAATTTATTTTCCACATTTATCTAATTATAAAAATTATAAATAAATGCATATGAAAAATAAATTAAATCATGCATTTCTACCATATTTATATAACAATTATACAAATAAAATGCATGAACATGCTTATTCTAAGGTGGGAAAAATTCTAAATGACATTCATAAAGAAAAATAGTTGTAAAACCGGAATAATTTGGCCCCTAAAGTGCAAATATAATAAAATTACTTTAATTTTATTACAAAACCAGTCCAGTACTCCTTGAACCGGCTCGAACCGCTCGAACCGGACCGAAAATCAACCGAACTGCCCAGACCGGTCTGCAGCTTCAGAATTGGCATCATGGCGTTGCAACGTCGGCTTTGTCCGCGCGCGCGCTTGCTATCAGGGTAGCGTTGCAACGCTGCTGACCCCTAGAGAACCCGCGTCGATAGGGAATGTTGGCGTTGCGACGAACGTTGTTGCTTCGACAACAACTTCCTCCTTCGAACACAACAGGTTCAAACTTCAAATTCTTCTTCGATACTCAACCGATTTGCACGAACCTGGTCCCGAACGACTCTTAACTCGAATACAGACTCGATAATTTACTTAATTGCCCAAAAATACAGGGGCCTTTACATTTAAATTGATCAAATCAATAGAAAACTAAGGACAAATATTCCTAAACAACTTTACAGCAAACCAAATGCAATTCCCACCAAATCAATGCAATTTTGTTTCAACCAAAACAAATCAAACATTGCTCTGATACCAATTGATGGAGATCTAATCCCCTTGAGCAACGGAAACAAGTTTGGAATCATAATTGCAAGCTTATTTTGATTGAGAAACAAAAACCAGTGCATTGGAAATTAACAGAGATAAACATGCATTTCTAATCTAATTAGACATGAAGTAAACATGCAAACATGCTTTATAAATTAAAGGAAACGAAAGGAGAATTCATAATTACCTTTGTTGTTTATCAACAGCAACTTCTTGCTCCAAGTGCAGCAACACAACAAACAAGAACACCAGGCTTCTCTGTTTTCTCCAACAGGACACAACCAGTAAGAAAACCTCCTAAGGCTCTGAGTTCCACTTAGATCTTCCTTAGGTGGGAAGGATCCAACAGTTGGAGAATGTAGGGAATTTGAGAGAGAGAGTTTTTTTGTTAAGAGCTCAATAAGAGATCGATCGATTAATTCCATCTCATTTTCTCACCAAGAGAAGAAGAACACTGCAGAGGGCAACTCCCCACTCCCTATCGATTAAGGAGTTGGGAGACATGGGGAACGTGTCCTCCTGACACGTTCCCTCTTTCTTTTTATTTAATTATAATATTTAACAAATAATCAAAATTATAAATTAAATAATATAATATATAATTAATTAAATCATATTTAATTAATCATAATTAAATATCATATATTTAATATAGATTAAATCACATTTAATCAACTATCTCTCTATCCTATAGTTTTAATGTACATCTTATGTACATTAAATTTTAACCTATAGTTTTCAAATATGAATCACATTCACATTTTGATTTTAACATTTGAACTCTTTCAAATATTTAATTCTCTCATATAATTTAATATGAATCATATTCACATTAAATTTATAATATATAGTTCCAAAACTATATATTATATCGTATCTATATACATTAAAATTATTCCCTTATGAATTTGAACATTTCAAATTCAAACGATCTAAGAACCCTTTACGAGCTAGAAGGTGGACCTAATGAACCTACAGATCAGAAGCTCCAACGATACGAGATTACTCGGTTAATTTCATTAACCTCCTAATCAACATTCGTTAACTGCGGGAACACTCCACTAAAGTCCCGCAGTTGCACTCTTCTCACTGCAGATATATTTTTGTGTCCACGTATATCGACTAATAACAGCAAGTCAATCCTTCACGAATGTTCGTAACACCAGTTGGGTCAAATTACTGTTTTACCCCTAGGTTACATTTTGTACCTTAAGTACCAGTGCTCCTCTAATGAACAATTTGTTTGTGGTCCTACCAACAAACAGACTCTCGGGCCAATGAGAGAGTCGGACCCTTTGTTCAAGTCCCAGAGATACCACTTAAGGGAACATTCCTCTACTTACCCTAGTAGGCGGGAATGAGTGAATTTCATCTTGGTAAGTTAAGTTCCTAGCCGCTCACTCGGTCTTGTCCCCAAGAAGGTAGGCATATTGAGTCGGCGAATCTGGCCACTCTCACCCATACTAGTCAAAGGACAATCCTTCACAAACAGGAGTTCGTAACCTGCTGAGGATTGAGATCAAGTTGCCTAGGTCATCCTAGTGAAATAGAAACCTAACTAGTCAACCGAGTTACATCTAGAGGTTACTATTTCGTGGTCCGGTCTTATGTAATCTCATTACATAGGATATCCCCACTCACATGTCATCTACACGAACACGTTAGGATCACAGTGTTTGTATCATATACACTACTACAAATTTAACCTTCATTGACGCGTGGTTTCTATGTATAGTTGACGTTTATAACAAAAACTGTCAATAAAAGGTTCATTTTTACTTTAAAATAAACTATTAATTTAAATATACATATATTGACAGTTACTGAACGTAAAAAAATGTCTATATTTAAGTTGACGGAATAAACCGTCAATGTTAAAGGTTTATTAACGATATTTTCGTAAAGTTCTGTCAAAATTGGGTTTGCTCCGCATTTTTGTATTCGTTGACGGTTATTAGCCGTCGACTATTCAGTATTTTATTGACAAATATATCGTGAATAAAAACGTTATTGATGACGGTTATTCATAGTCAAGTTAGAATACTTTTATAGCCATCAAGAAAATCTCCGATAAAAGGTGCACATTCATTGCTTATTTAACAAAAAACATAATAATAAAGTAATGGCGGATTTTTTTTTTTAAAAAGGTATTTTTGTTAACCTCCTTCGGTCAACCTAATTACTTCATTCTCTCGCACACGTTAACTCTCTAAATGCCCGCCTCTCCCTGCATCGTCTCTAGCTTCCTCCCTCTACCTCTACGTGTTGGTCGTCTTTAGCCAAGGATTCTTAACAAGAGGAATATGGGAAAAGGATCTTGAGTGTTGCCAAAATTTATTGAAGGACATTCCGAAAAGGTGCGTTTTGTTCGATATATGTGAGGAGGGAATATTCTTCAAATCTGTTGTGTTTGAATGGGTAAATGTCTATAGGTCAGTGTTTGTTTTCATAATTTTTAGAGAACCACAAAATCCAATCAACATTGTGTTGTTAATATGTCTGGTATTTTTTCCCCCTCATATTTAACTCTTCGATGTAATCCTAGCTTTTACAAGTTATGTCCCCCTTCAATTTCATGAATATTTTGTAGTATTTTAATATCCCGTCACATAATGTGTATCATATCAATACCTTTTTGGTAGAAATTAAAGTTGATTTGTTGAAGCACCAAGAAGAGGAACAACAATCTCATGGTACAACAATCTCAAATGTCCTGTTAACCGAGAAGAGAATTCAAGGGGTTTGTGTGTGATTTATATGTTTGATCTAAGTTGTTTATATTTTATTCATATTTGTAGCTTGATTCAAAGTTCATATTTTGTGTGTTTATAATTACAAAAAATTAAGAATTAAATCAACCACATGGTTGTGTGTGTTGTGTTCTTTTTTATAATTATGTCAGAGAGATAAAATCATGATTATAAACTTAAAGGTTTAACACATGACTTTTCATTTAAAAAAGAAAAGTTCAAGTTTGGTCGCTGAAATGAAGTTTATATATTGAACTTGTTAATGACTTAAAGATAATTAAACTACCTTTTACTTTTTCTCATACAAGTTATAGTAATTGTTTGACAAAGCCTCTAGAATAATAATTTCACAGTTTTCTACTGTATGCATGTATATGCAAATACTATCCAAAAAAGACAAAAAAAAAATCTATATATATTATTATTCTCAAGGTAGAAAGTTTACTGTTATTATTATTTTAAAATTTTATATTCTTTTTATTATTCTTGATCTGTAATTAATTAAAGATTTCTGTCTGCTTGTTTAATATGAAATTAGTTGTTATATAGTTTATCTTTGTAATTTACTAAATTTTGTAATGATATTTGGTTTATCTATGTTGTTTTTTTTATACCATATTCACTATGTTTTGTGGGCTTAGTTAGTTGAACTATTGTTTCTAAATAACTTAAATATTGATATCTTCACAGGTGGTTTCTATAGAAAGTATATCACAAACAAAAATTTTAGTTGTGTTTCATCCTAGCAAAAAAAAAAAAAAAATCACATTTTTGTGTAATAGGATGGTGAGTTCAATCTTACCTTTAAGCTATTCTCCTATTGAGTTTTCATATAATCAATATTGTATGTTGTGCTATCTAGAAAGTAGAAATCTCTAGCTTTTATATATAGAATATGGATGTTCGGTTATTTCTTTGCAGAAAATTTTAAGATGGGAAATAGTTGATGATTTGTTTAATTCAAAGTTCAATGAACACCAGATTTATTTGTTGTTATATATAACCATTATTATGAGTTGATAATTTTTTCGTACTAAACTTCATATGTATAATGTATAGCTCATATTTGTCTATCTTAGCATTAATGATTTTTTACATCTACAACTAGTTTGTGAAAATACGGACTCCCACAAACTACAACATGATTTGGACAATATTCATGCATCATCATATCATTATCATCAAGTTTCTTTCTATTCAATGTTAATCCTCAGCTCATTGTGATGCTAATGAACAACTCATGCTAATCCACAAATCTATTATTAATAATAGCCATCTCATTATTTGTTTTCCATTATTATTTAACCGAATATGAAGCTGTGAATGGTGCTTTGATCTTATTTTATGTATTTTACAGTTTCTTGATTTATTCAATTTTTAATGTATGTACACTTATTTATTTTCAGTTGACGAGAAAAGATAAGTACACTCGAGATGAGTTGAACGAGATACGAGTTGAGTTATGTGAATTTGTAAATCGGTACTTATGAACATTTTTGTTATCATACTTCATTTATGTGATTTTCAGGGAGTTAGTGTTTTTTTTTTCAGTTTGCTTGAAACGATATGTAATAATTTTAACTTATTAGTTAGTCAATGGAATTTTGCTTTAGTTCATTTGCAATTATGCTTTATTTTGATAAAATTTGTGCTTATATAGTTTGGCAAATCGTTGAGTCTCCAATTACATTGTTTCCTAGTCTTACGTGAATTACATGTTGATAATGACTACCTTAATGAGAAAAATGTGAATTGATAGAGTTGTTCATACTTGGTAGAGGATGGGTGGATAATATCCATTTTTTTATTTTTTATACATAGTTATAGTTGACAACCAAACAACGACATTAAAACCGGCAGTATTGACGGTTCAAAACTGTCAACATATATGTAGTCAACAATGCAAAACGTCAAGTATAGTTATAGATGACAGCTAAAATACGTCAAGATATATTTATATTGACAGGCAACAAGTGTCAATAAAAGGGATATTATTGACGGTTGACTAAAAATGTTGACGGTTAAAAAATATCAACTATACCTGATGTTGACGGCTCACAGATGTCAATAAAGTGGTTATTGTTGACGCTTTGACCTAAATATTGACGGCTAAAAACCAACAACTATACCCTATTTTGACAGTACATAAGTGTTAATAAAGAAGTTTTTGTTGACAGATTTACGTCATAGTTGATGGCTAATAACTGTCAACATTCATATTATTGACAATTAAAATCCGTCAATAAAGACATAATCGTTGACGTTTAACGACCGTCAATTATCAACTTAAAGTTGACGCTTAGATTTATTGACACCGCTTTCAATGACGGTTAAAAAACGTCAACTAAAGTGAATGTTGACAGTTTTTAGCTGTCAATAAAGACCAAATTTGTAGTAATGTATAAAGTGGGCCACATCCATAGTTTTAGCAGGGTAAGGTACCCAAACCTTATCCCCTTACTATAGACCCTTTAGGTTGTATCTCGAACCGAGATCCTTTATATGTACACTACATTCAGTTAAAGATACATTTTACAGTCTTGGATGTTTAGTTTATTGGATTTGGGGTTAAAATAATGGCAATATAGAACAATAGCACTTTATTGATGTAATAACAATTTATTACAATAATTAGAACAAAAATACAAACTACGAGTTTGAGGACACAAACCCCAACAGTCACAATGTATAATTCACTCATAATCAATTTATTATGTAATAGAAAACTAACTAACAAATATAATTGTGATATATACCTTATTCAACATTGCAGTTTTATCAATATTTTCAACTTCCAATAATATCTTTTTAGTCACATTTTCATCCTCAGTCAACAGTCTTGGGATTTCCTATGAAAAAGTAGAAAAGATTGTATACATCACAATTATTTATCTTATATAAAAATCTAAGGCACAAGTTTATTTATAGTACACATTATTAGATATGTACCTCATGAACATTTTCTTCATTTTTGTTTTCATTTTCTATTGAAGTTTCAACATTCCCAGCAGAACTACCACCTGCATCCTTCTTGTTGTCCACCTTTACCATCCCCCTGTTCTTCTTTTACATCTTGTCTTCCAATATCATCTTCATCCTCTTCTTCTTCTACATTTTCTCTTCGAACATCATCCTCATCAATGTCATCACCCTATTCTTCTTCATTTTCATTATCACCCTCACCCCCTTCATTTCTCAATTTCGTTTTCAGATTTTTAACTTCCCCAAACAACACATCCATCTTCATACTCAATGTAGTAAAATTCTTGATAACAAATTCTCTAAGACTCAATAAGTCAACCATTAACCTTTTTGTGCTTACCATATCATCCTCTTTCTCCTTACCTTTAGAAGTTGATGCATGCTCTCTACCACCTTCTTTTTTTTTTTGCAAATTCAACGTTTGGAAGTTCATCATCTTCATCAACCATTTCAAAGAACAGAAACTGGTATCATATAAACAAAAACAAATTTCATATATGTTACATATATATATATGCATAATAATGTTACTATAGTACATAATATGTAGAATATATCATATATCATTAATAAATAATCAACCATACTCACATTTTCATGCTCAAAGACCTTGATTGCTAAGACTTTCCACTTCGAATGAACATTGGCTATCCAGTTAAATGTGCAATGTAAATTGATGGTCTGACAACAATGGTATGCACTCATACGCCCACACAACCAACGCTTGTGGGAGTCTAGATATCCCTACAATTATAACATCTGAATTTTTTATTGCCTTCTTAATTGAGTCTATTGTTGTGTTATATGCGACATGCCCCCAAGGATACATTTCGAATTGTTCTTCGTCATCTAACAGGGTAATGTGCTCCAATTCTACTCCAGTACATACTTATTTACCCAACAGAAAAATTGACAAAAAATACAATTTTGCTAGCCTCACCTTATCTTTCTTTTTAACTCCTTCCATGCTTAGAAACAAATCACTAACTATTGTCCTTTTAATTGGGTTTTCACAATTAAAATATTTGTTCAAAAATCTCCCCTTCAGTTTCCACATGTTCATCTCTTACCGTTCCCTACAATTAATCCTGTTATTTTCTGAAAATCCTTCATACAGAACTTGACAACTCTACCTTATAAATTAAAACACAACTCATCTCCCTTTGTCAGGGAACTTTTCTATTTTTATGTCCAAGAATTGCCCAAAGCAACTATTCTTAAATCTTCCTATATGTTTCTTGCCTAACTTATTCTTTATGTTCTTAATAACCTCATATCTAGAATATATGTTAAGTTTCTGCTAACTTGACCACTTTTCCCTCAGCAGAATTAAGGGGGCAACCGACAATGAACAAATTACAACGATCTATACATCAAATATACATACATTTGTATCTTAAGCGGATATATATATATATATATATATATATATATATATAGGATATACCACTACATTACCTCGTACAAATCATCTCTATTAATTCCTAACACACCTCCTCTAGAATACTTGTCTTCCCTTTCAGTCTTTTTTCTTCTCCGTTCTTGCTATCAACTTGTCTTCCCTTTTATTCTTCTTTTTATTATATGTTATTGCCAACAACGGTAATCACAAAACTTTTTAATATTATTCAATTAGAAATCATTATATTTAATATAAACGTTATAATATTTACCTTTTTATGCTCTACACTCTATACTTCACTCATCCTTGTCACAGGCTTCTTTTTTCTGGAAGATTGCCTAGTGACCCTTTTCGGTGTTGTTCACTTAACTCTTATTCTTTGCTCTTTATGATTTTTCTTGTATTAAAAGTATTTATATTTCTGTTTTCTTTTAAATAATTAATTAGGAATTATACATCTAAAAGAGCAAAAGCTATATAACGAATGTGTTAACGACCACGAGATCTGTAGTTTAAATCATCTTTCTATTTCTACCATAAACGGGTCTAAGATACTACATCTTCAATTAGTTTAAGTTTAATTTTAAAAAACTAAAAATTAAATGGTTATCAAACCGTATCTAAATAATGAAATTAATAAAAAATTTGAAATATACATATTTTTTTTAGTTCATAATTTTGGAAAATATTAAAGATAATGAAAAAATATCACAGATATTAAAGATCTAATAATGTCATAATGTCCGTAGAACAGAAATGGGGTTCCAATTCCGCCCGGTTGGAGCAAATATTGTCAGCTGTACAACTCCAATTCATCAAAATCAGAAGATCGCCGCCATATTAAAAACCGGAAACAACCTTTGTCCAAAAAAAAAAAAAAAAGGGACACAACCACTCTCTTTCCGCCATAGCTCCGTCGCTCCAAAATTTTCCGGCGAAACCGCAGAAGAAGAAGAGAAAAGCGACGATGGGACCCTCGTCGTCGCCTTCACTTTCAAGATACCGTCTCTAATTCTTCATCTGGAAGTAATATGAGTGGCGACGGGAAAAGAAGCGCGGTATTTGGCGATCCACAGAATCAATACCATTACGGTACGTTTCAGGGCGTCGCAAATTATTATTCTTCTGCCCCACAACCGCAGCCCCAATCTTTCGTCGGTTTCCCTCAGCCGGTTGCGCTGCCCGGAGTTTCTGGCCACCACCCTTGTTACCATGGACATCTCGGTTATCAAGCCGTTCCAGGTAAATTATTCCCGTCACCGATGCGCTTTTTATCATGTTCATGAATTTGGAGGATTTTGTTACGGTATGAATTTTGGTTGATTAATTATGCATTCAGAAGCTACGGATCAGGATGATTTTGCTTTGTTATTTCTTTCCACATATTGGTATCCTTTGGTTTGATGGGTATTAAATGCGTATCTGATGCTCATTGTGTTTATAATTGACTGGTTTATCTGATATTTGGGCTGGGTTATTGATCTAATGGTATAAATGTAGGAATACTATTACAATCTAGTTTGATTATCACCCTCTAATAATGTCTAGTCTAGGGACGTTAGAAATAAGGTTGAAAATTATGTTCAGAATTAATAGGAACCGGTTCCTAGCTTACCAGTTGGGACTGTTGACATAACTTACCTAAAGAAGACACATAGTCGCAGGTGAAGTTGAATGCTTCGAGTGATAAAGACAACGAACCCGACAAATCTCCACAATAGTATGATATTTTCTATTTTGGGTATCAACCCTCATGACTTTGCTTTTGGTTCCCCAAAACGCTTCATACCAATGGAGATAATTGCCCTCACTTATATACTCATGATCAATCCCTTCCCTGGCTAATGTGGGACATTTGTTTGCATCCTAACATCAAGAACTAATTTTTTGAAATAATGATGATCTAGCCAGCATTAGAATAGGATTTTAATCTTGAGTTTGTATCTGGGACGAGAACAAAACAATTTATTTGGGAAAAGAAACATTTTTTTTAGCATGAGGATGTGCAAGAGAGGAAGGAGGAAGGAAGGAGGAAAGAGATTGAGAATGCTACCCTCCCCTTTGTCATGGAGATTACAAAAAGTAAATTATGTTGATAGGAGAACAATTGCTGAACTCTCTACTTTGAGATTACCAGTACCACCTAGCTTCCAAAGCCAGAGTGCTCCCTTGAAAATTCAAAACCTCTTTGAACTTAATGGTTCTAAATTCTAATGGCCCCTTTCTATCCACATCTCAATTCTTCCGCATTATGGATAGCATGAAATTCTCCCGAGGAGTTTGGAGAAGGGTGGTCTCTTGAGCATGCATTATCACTTATTTTTGTGTCTAAGGCGCCTAGGAAAGTGTTCTAGAGGATAGAGAAGATTCTAAGGTGGTCTGACTTTGGATGGTAGCTCGAATCTAATTAATTCGAAGGCCTCTTCAGCTGGAGAAGTATGGTCTTGATGTTATTACAGCCATTTTATGAGATGTATGGTTAAAGAGAATGGGAGAATCTTTTTAATAAAGGAAAAGATTGTGGGAAAATTGTGTTTTTGTGTCCTCATGGAGCGCCTTGCATAAGGTCTTTTGGAATTATGCGCTTCCATGGTTTGTGCCACTGGGAGAATTTCTTTTGTTTTCTCCCCATAATTTCCTTTCCAACTCTCGTGGCTTGTTGGCCCTTGCCTTGTAATGATGGGCCAAAAGCAGCGGGATAATAAAATCTCATGTATTATTTAGGGAGGCCCCATTGGACATTTAAAGCACTTGAGAAGATCAATTACCACTTTTTGGAAAACTTACTCATCATGAGGAGCTAGCTGTATCTTGATCTTCATTACTGTTCTTGCATGACTTGTAATGATGCACTAATTATCATAAATACTTTTACCTAAGTTTATTTTCTGGTGCTACCTTTTCGATGCATCAGAGACCATACTAACAACTTAATCTTCTTTGGGACCACTCTCATTTTCAAAAGCCTCTTGGTCATCACCCAATGAGATTACAGCATAGAGATACCAAATTATATTTTAAGAGTTTACTTAGGATGTGTTTATCATGAAAGAAATCATCGTGATATTTCTTTAAATAGTTCCGCATGCTCCCAATTTAAACAGGGTATAAATTGCCGCCTCCAATTTTATCTCTGGTAGAACTGAATCTAAATCATGTAACGACTCCTTTTTGCCCCAAAAGTGAAAGTGGTATCACTTCCTAGTTATTTCTATCAACAAGTCTTGCTAGTGAGATGATCTACTACCACCCAACATCTTGCCCATTGCAAGTGTTCACCAAATTAGCGACAATAAGATTATGTAATTCAGTTGCTTAATACTATTGAGATTAATTAAAGATGACATTGAAAGTTGAATTTTCGGGATATCATTATCCATCATCTGCCTTAATGCTTTTGTTTCTTGTAGTCCAAGGTTATGCTATCATTGAGGGAAGACCTTTTCAAGAAGCCCGTCTTCCTTGCTGTGGCATTGGCATCGGCTGGTTCTTGTAAGTTGATATTTGTAACTCCTCATTTCTCAACACACATCCCCAACATGTCCATATGATTATAATAAAAATCATTGTTTTGCCAGGTTCATGATTGGTTTCTTTCTTGGTGGTATTCCCTGGTATGTTGGAGCTTTTATTGTACTCTTTCTACGGATCGATTACCGAGAGAAGCCTGGATATGTTGCATGTGTAATCGCTGTAAGTAACTTTTATACTAATAAGATTTCTCATTACCCATCTTCAAAAAAAAAAAAAAAAAAAAAAAAAAAAAAAAAAAAAAAAAAAAAAAAAAACTCCAATGGGTACTCGAGATGATAAAGATTTGAGATGTTTGGAGAAATCCTCTAAAGTATACTACTAGGTTCAAGTCTAGCACAGGAGAATTAACATATAACTCTCGTTTCTTCCTAAAGTTGAACTTGGTTATGTGTTAAGAAGCACGACGACTTTAGTTTGACTAGCGTATTAGTGTTTGACACTTGAACACTCCAACTTTTGTTGTACATGTTTTGGACACTCGTTAGCACAATAGATATATGTTGACACTAATTGACAAAGTCAGATAAGTATTGAACATTTGTTAAGTATACTAAATACACACGTAATTCTATAGAACAAAAAAAATCATAAATTTTGAGAGTGAAATACATCAAACTCATTTGACTAAGTATATAAATGCGTAACTTATTCCCTTTCAATTTCGTTCTGGTATAAAAATGATATATACTTTTATTTTTTTAATTTTTTTCCTTGCTCGTGCAGTCAGTTCTTGCCTTCATTGCTATAACATTTGGTATCACCAAGGGAGCTGAGTTCTGGTGAAGTTGTAATTAGCTTTGAAATTGTATTCTTTCAATCTCTATATATCAACTTATTGGTTTCCTTTACCATATACTGAAATTTTCCTGACTTCCCAAATATGAAGTGTTAATAGATTGAAGAAGAAATTAAAATTAATTAATAGCTTTATTGGAAGGGTATTCTTTTTTTAAAAAAATCTTTTAAATATTTGTGAGCCTAAGTTAGATTGCTATTTTATCCTTTTTAAGTTCTTGCTGTATTTATAATTGCCTTTTATGCATCTATCTGCACTTTTTTGTTTTTGATTATATAGTTACAGGCAGCTTATTAATTCAGATTATCATGCATTTTTAAGAAAGTTGAGGATTGCATTTTGCAGTTATTGCCTTCCCTCACCATTGATTGCATTTCTGATGTTTTTTTTCTTTTTAATCTAATGATCTCTTGCGAAATTGAGGTTAAAGGTTCGAATTTTTTCATCCTCACTTTATTGTTGTACTAAAAAAAAATAATGATCTAGTTTTCTTTTTTGTTTTTTACAATTTAGTCTTGAATTTTTAAAATCCTCAATTTTATTCTCAGTATATTAAAAATTCTTAATTAAGTGTCTATCTAACAAGCATTTGTTAAAATTTGTTTTACATAAAATTAATGTATCATTTAATTACTGATTTGTTAACTTATATGGACACTTGAGCATGTCACATGGACATGATACTTGAAAAAAAAAATGAATGTAATTGATGGAATAGATGTGGTTGATGGACAAGGTGAGTTTTATGTTTAAATTTGAGTGACAGTGTTTACACATCTAAGTGTGTTAAATATGTTAATAATGTAATAATTTAGTGATTTATCTAATTAATCCTTGGGCCGACTACACAAATAGTCATATTATAATTCACGATTCTATCTTTTTAAAAATGACAAAATAATTATTTAGAATTATAATTATATTGTAAACAAACAAAGATAAATGCTCATTCCACATGCGTTTTAATACTCATGCTACATGGCAACTCCTCCATAGCCATAGTGTCCTCCATCTGTCTATTAGTGTCCTCCATCTGTCTATTTCTTACTAATGCTTAGTGTCCAAATGTATCAACTCATCGCTTGCCAAATTGCCTATAAATAGTGGCTTTTGGTGGAAGAATAAAATACAATCCAATCCTTTCCATTTTCTCACACTTTCTTATTTTAGTCTTCATTTAATTTTCCATAAAACTCCACTATCTTTTATTATATTATATATATTTTATTTCATAAACACTTTATTATTATTATTATTATTATATTAGTATTTAAATATTGGTAAAATTATACCCGGTTTTCATCCTATTTTCACAACACGTTATCAGCACGAATCTCTGTCGATTTTTCCACTAAAGGTAGCTCCTCCGGGTAAGCCATTTTTTTTAAATAATAAAATTTTATTTTGCATGTTTAATTGATTTCCTAATATAAATGCAATTTCTTTTTATATAGTATTACTATGACAAATCTTGCAAAATTAGAATTTGCAGCCTTAGATATTAATGGAAATAACTACTTGTCATGGGTCCTTGACGCTGAGATCCATTTAGACTCCATGAATCTTGGAGAAACAATTAAACAAAGAAATGATGCATCAAATCAAGAAAAAGCAAAAGTCATGATCTTCCTTCTTCATCATCTCCATGAGGGATTGAAAATGGAATATCTGACGATAAAAGATCCCTATGTTCTATGGCAAGGTTCGAAAGAAAGGTACGATCATAAAAAACAGTTATTCTTCCAAAAGCTCGTTATGATTGGATGCACCTGAGGTTGCAGGATTTCAAATCAGTAAGTGAATATAATTCTGCACTATTCAGAATTAGTTCAAAATTAAAATTATGCTGAGAAAGGATTACTGATATTGGTATGTTAGAGAAGACATTTTTCACTTTTCATGTCTCGAATATGCTTCTGCAACAACAATATCGAGAGAAAGACCTTAAAAAAATATTCATAACTAATTTCATGTATTCTCGTGGTTGAACAAAATAACGAGCTATTAATGAAAAATTATGAATCTCGACCAACTGGAGCAACACCATTCCCACAAGTGAATCTGCATGAATTTCGATGTCGTGGTTCGAGGTTGGACCGCGTTAGAGGAAGAAATACCTATTTTCGTGGTGGACATTATAATTTTAAGAAATCCACACGAAGTGATGATCATAAAGGCAAGGCTCCACAAGATAAGAGTTTAAAAGGTGATGAACATAAATGTTTTCGGTGCGGAATGACTGGGTACTAGTCACGTACCTGTCGTACGTCAAAACACCTTGTTGATCTCTATCAAGCTTTCCTGAAGGAAAAAGGAAAAGGGAAGAATGTGGAGGTGAATCTTGCCATTCAAGAAGATGATGTGTTTGACCCCTCCAATATGATGCATCTCGATATGGCTGATTATTTTGAATCTCCTGGAGAGAGAATTGATGCAATCAAATAAGTAGAGGATACTTTGTATGAAGATATATAATTAAGTACTGCTTGTAGTTATAGTATGTTTTTGTTGTTTTTGTATATATATTTAAGACTTTTTGTAATCGCTTTTCTTTTCTTATCAATGAAGAAATATGGACAATTTCAATATATTGAGTAACCCGAAAGAGAGCAATGAAGATTTATGTCTGGCAGACTACGCGACTACGCACACAATACTCATAAACAAAAAATATTTTTCTAAATTGACAATGCTGGAAGCAAAAATCAATACTATATCAGGTTCTGCAGACCTAATTGAAGGTTTTGGAAAAGCTAGTTTTATCTTGCCTAGAGTAACAAAATTTTCAATTAATAATGCTTTGTTCTCTAGTAAATCAAAGAGAAATTTATTGAGTTTCAAAGATATACATAATAATGGTTATCATGTTGAAACTGATCGTAAAAATAATATAGAGTGTCTCTATATCACATCTATTGTTTCACATGAAAAACGTATATTAGAAACATTACCTGTTTTTTCTTCTTGATTATATTATACTCATATACGAGTAATCGAAAGTTATGCAATAATGAACCAGAAGTTCATGAATCCAGAAATATTCAGTGTTTGGCATGATCGACTGGGTCATCCATGATCGATAATGATGAGGAAAATTATTGAGAATTCACATGGGCATCCTTTAAAGAACCAAAATATTCTTCAATCAAATGAGTTGTCATGTGATGCTTGCTCTCAAAGGAAATTAATTATTAGACTATCACCAGCTAAAGTGAGAATTGAATCACCTGCATTTTTAGAGCGAATTGAAGGTGATATTTGTGAATCTATTAACTCACCAAGTGGTTGATTTAAATATTTTATGGTATTAATTGACGCATCCAGCAGATGGTCACATGTATGCTTATTATCAAGTTGAAATCTTGCATTTGCAAGATTACTTGCTCAAATAATTAAGTTAAGAGCACAATTTCCTGATTATACAATTAAGACAATTCGACTTGATAATGCTGGTGAATTTACATCCCAAACTTTTAATAATTATTGTATGTCAATTGGGAAAAGTGTTGAACATCCTGTAGCTCATGTTCATACACAAAATGGTCTAGGAGAATCATTTATAAAACGTCTGCAATTAATTGCAAGACCATTGCTTATGAGAGCTAAACTTCCTACATCGGTCTGGGGTCATGTTATTTTACACGCTGCATCATTATTACGTATTAGGCCAGTAGCCTATAATAAATATTCTCTCATGCAATTAGCTTATGACCAGCAGCCAAATATATCCCATCTGAGAATTTTTAGATGTGCAGTATATGTTCCAATTGCTCCACCACAACGTACTAAAATGGGTCCTTAAAGGAGGTTAGGAATATATGTTGGATATGATTCCCCATCAATTATTAAATATCTTGAACCCCTGACGGGTGATGTATTTAATGCACGATTTGCTGTTTGTCATTTTAATGAGACAAATTTTCCAACATTAGGGGGAAGAATTAAGAAATTGGAAAAAGAAATTACATGGAATACATCATTATTATCTCATCTAAATCCTCATAGAGATCAATGTGAACTTCAAGTTCAAAAGATAATTGATTTGCAAAATATAGCAAATCAATTACCAGATGCATTCACAGATTCTAAAAGAGTGACTAAATCATATATACCAGCAGCAAATGCTCCATCAAAATTGATATCACAAAGGAACAAGTTGTTAATAATTAGTCTGGAGCACGCTAGAAGCGTGGTAGACCAATGAGTTCCAAAGATAAAAATCCTTGAAAAAGAAAAGTAGTTGAGAATCAAAATGATTCAATGAAAAGTATGGATGTTCTAGAAGAAATCCAGCTACTCAAAAGAGTATTGATGAAAATCAAACGCTTGAGGATAATAATGAAATTTCTATAAATTATGTTACAACAGGAAAGAGATGGAACCGAAATGATATCATTGTTGACAATATTTTTGCTTATAATGTTGGTCACAATATTATTCATGAAAGTGACGATGTTGATCCAAAATCTATCGAAGAATGTCAACGTAGATAGGATTGGCCAAAGTGGAAAGAAGCAATCCAAGCAGAGTTGAACTCACTTTCAAAACGTGATGTTTTTGGACCAGTAGTCCTAACACCAGAAGGTGTCAAACCTGTGGGATACAAATGGGTATTTGTAAGGAAAAGAAATGAAAAGAATGAAATCACAAGATATAAAGTGAGACTTGTTGCATAAGGATTCTCGCAATGGCCTGGTATTGATTATGAGGAGACATATTCTCCTGTGGTGGATGCAATAACGTTAAGATATTTGATTGGTCTGACTGTATATGAAAAACTTGATATGCATCTAATGGATGTAGTCACGACGTATTTATATGGATCTCTAGATAATGACATTTATATGAAAATCACGGAAGGATTTAAAATACCAGAAACATATGAATCAAGTTCTCGGGAATTGTATTCAATAAAGTTACAGAGATCATTATATGGATTAAAACAATCAGGACGAATGTGGTATAATCGCCTGAGTGAATATCTGTTGAAAGAAGGACATCAAAATAATCCAATATGTCTGTGTGTTTTTATAAAGAAATCTCAGTCAGGATTTGCTATTGTAATTGAATATGTTGATCACTTAAATATGATTGGAACTCCTGAAGAGTTATCTAAGGCGATAGAATATCTTAAGAAAGAATTCGAGATGAAAGATCTTGGAAAAACAAAATTTTGTCTTGGTTTACAAATTGAACATTTAGCAGATGAGATATTTGTTCATCAATCAACTTATACAGAGAAAATCTTAAAAAGATTCTATATGGATAAAGCACATCCATTGAACATTCCAATGGAGGTTCGTTCACTGGATATAAATAAAGATATATTTTGACCTCGAGATGACAGTGAAAAACTACTTGGTCCTGAAGTGTTATATCTTAGTGCAATTGGTGCACTTATGTACCTGGCTAATAACATAAGACCAGATATTTCATTTTCAGTAAATTTATTAGCTAGATATAGTTCATGTCCTACAAAAAGACATTGGAACAGAGTTAAGCATGTACTCCGATATCTTCGAGGGACGATTGATATGAGTTTATTTTATTCTAACAAATCCAGTTTTGATCTAGTTGGTTATGCAGATTCTGGTTATCTATCTGATCCATACAAATCTAGATCTCAGACAGGTTATCTATTTACACGTAGAGAAACTGCTATATCGTGGCGATCAGTGAAACCGACTATAACAACCACTTCTTCAAATCATGCTGAAATCCTCGCTATTCATGAAACAAGTCGAGAATGTGTATGGCTAAGATCGATAACACAACACATTCGTGAAACATGTGGCTTGTCTTCGAGTAAACCTCTTCCAACAATATTATACGAAGACAACACAACGTGTAAGCTCAAGTCAAAGGAGGATATATTAAAGAAGATAGAACGAAACATATCTCTCCAAAGCTTTTCTACACTCATGACCTTGAAGAAAATGGCGACATCTCAGTACAACAGATTTGTTCGAAGGATAACTTGGCAAACATATTTACAAAGGCATTACCAACTACAACATTTGAGAAATTGGTTCACAGTATTGGGATGCAAAAACTCAAAGATCTCAAGTGATGTCGTCATGAGGGGGAGTAAATGTATTATATAAAATATGTACTCTTTTTCCTTCACTAGGATTTTTATCCCATAGAGTTTTCCCTAGTAAGGTTTTAACGAGACATATTTTATATAAATGAGCATTTAAGGGGGAGTATTGTAAACAAACAAAAGAA
Source organism: Trichosanthes cucumerina (assembly GCA_036507285.1). Classification (NCBI taxonomy): domain Eukaryota; kingdom Viridiplantae; phylum Streptophyta; class Magnoliopsida; order Cucurbitales; family Cucurbitaceae; genus Trichosanthes; species Trichosanthes cucumerina. Next base: position 23,779,675 of record CM071841.1, read on the forward strand.
AATGCCCATTCCACATGCCTTTTAATACCCATGCCACATGGCAACTCCTCCATAGCCATAGTGTTCTACATGTGTCAATTTTTTACCAATGCTTAGTGTCCAAATGTACCAACTCATCCCTTGCCAAATTGCCTATACATAGTGACTTTTGGTGGAAGAATAAAATACAACAATTGGTGAATTCTCTCCAATCCTTTCCATTTTCTCCCACTTTCTTATTTTAGTCTTTGTTTAATTTTTCATAAAACTCCAATATCTTTTATTATATTATATATATTTCATTTCATAAACACTTTATTATTATTATTATTATTATTATTTTATTATTATTATTATATTAGTATTTAAATATTGGTAAAATTATACCCGGTTTTTATCATTTTTCACAACAAATTAGTAATTATTAAAGGGCAAATTACTTTTTTGGTAGCTTAGTTTTGTGTTTAGTTCCCTTTTAGTCACTCAATTTTCAAACTCAACAATTTAACTAGTTTTGCATTTAGTTACATGGTTGGTTCTTCCATTCAATTTTTCGTTAGTAAAGTTGACGTGACACATATTTATATATATATAAAATTTTAAATTAAATAGGGACTAACGAAAAATTGGATGGAAGGACGAGTGTAACTAAATGCAAAAGTCGAGGATAAATTGTTGAGTTTGAAAGCTAAGGGACTAAAAGGGAACTAAACACGAAACTAACGGACCAAAGTATTTTGTCCATTATTAAAAGATGAAACTAGCCCTAACAACTTTATTGATTAAGATTCTTTCATTATAGGGTAATTATAGTTAATTTGGTTTAGAAATCTAAAATAACATAACTCAACCACGTAATCTAAACAAACAAATATAATAGAATTCAAAATTTAAAATAGATTTCGTAGAATTTAAATTAAACTTCCCTAAATTCTTGATGAACGGAACAAAATCTCCGTATAAAAAAAGTACATAGTAATTAAAAACCGATTATATAACAAACAGAAAAAACTGTATAATTAATCAACCAATAATATCACATACAAACTTACACTAAAACTGAAAAAAAAAATTGTTTGAAGAGAAAAATATCTTTGAAAAAAATTGAAGGATCCTAGAAGATTCTCTAATATCATGTAGTTATATTAAAATTAAAATAAAAATAAAAAATAGAACACATAAAATTGATTATCTAAATAAGAAAAAATGTTATGATTCATTATCTAAAATTTAAACAAAAATTTCAAAATTATTAATGATAATTTAGACAAAACCAAAGTATTCTTTTTAAAAACCCTCAAAATTAAAGTAAATAATGAGTTATCATTGTGAGGATCTATTCTAGCATTTTCCTTTTTTCTTCAATTCCTCACAAAATTTCAATCGATTTCCAAATTTAAGCTCTTGGGATCGTTGAACTCATTTCCTCTATTCGTAAAGCTTGAAATCTCGTTAAGCATGTTCATTCCTAAGCCTGACTGACAAAAAGGGTAAAAAATATTCACTCTTTCTTTATATAAAATTCAAAATTTTCATTCTATTTGTAAATCGAGAAACTCAAGTACAAGAAAATTAAGAAACTAATCAAAATTTGGCTCAAATGGAAAAATAATTCAGTCCAGCAAAAATAAGGGATAGAAGAAGGAAGAGACAACAACAAAAGATTTTGACACGAAAATGAATGTATTTACAAAAGATATTTTAAAAATATTCTCCAATACATGGTATACATATATTAAAAAAATAAATAGATTATGTTTTCTATTTAATATTTTAATTAGGTAATTTGTTATGCATTGATGTTCAAATATTTTGAATTAACATTTGAATGATGGTAAAAGGAACAAGATATATATAAGTAACAAAATTTTACGTTAATTAATTTTATTTTAAATGTTAGATCAACCAAAACATACAAAAGGATGGATTTGGGAGACTTAAGGCAACTGAGATATACAGTGATACTCTATGCAGAAAATATGAATCAAAAGATAACGCAAATTTTCAACTTTAAATAGATGGTTTATTCAACCTGTTGTCGCCAAATTTTGGACAATAGAGAACACCTGACCTCCATGTGACAACAATGGTAAATTTGTTGTTCTTGAGGGGAAGAATGCAACTTGCAAGACAGGAAAAACCTGGACACCGGTGTGGTGTAAGCCACACAAGCTCCGATGCTTAAGTCAGAGAGGGCTCTTTGTGAGAATTAGGGAGGAGTTATGAGTTTTAGTGACTAGAATTGACTTACCTTGCTCTCCCCTACTGGGAGAGCTTAAATAGTTTCCTTCTTTGGCTCCCTCTAGGTTTTTTGTGGTCTATTGGGAAAAGGATAAGTTAAGAGTGGGGCTGAGATATGCTTACGGGCCATCCCGGAGTGGTGCAAGGCCCTGGAAGACGGTTTGTATCTGGTCGGCCTTGGCTTCGGCCGAGGTCGACCATGGGTTTGGGCTTCAACCCAAGCCCAGACTATTTTCTTGGGATGTTGGGCGATGGTAGAGTCCAAATGAGGAGACTCTACCTTGGTCGGCCTCAGCTTGGGTCGAGGCCAACCATGCGTTTGGGTCGAGGGTCAAGTGCACTTTCTTCAACCCAGTTTGATTATCTTCTGACCTCGACCAGTTTTGTCTTTGTGATGAGCTTCTTACTTTGTCTGGCTTTTTCCCTTGATCATCTGTTCAACCCATTCTCGTTTGTTTAATTTAACCCACAACATTAACCCCCACTCTCAAGTTAGGATTCAAGATTAAGAGCTTGCGAATTAATCATGTGGTGCCTGACTTGGGAGTATCATATTGAAAAATACTTTTTGGGTTGTTGTTGGTATTTTCGTGGTCCTCCTTGGATTCTTATTGGTCCTGGGCGTTCATCCTAATGGAAGTATTCTATCTCCTATCGTGTCGATTTTTCTATTTGTCGATTGGAATCTCAGGTTCTCTTGCTCTTATCCTGTGTTTCGATTCACCTGGTTCTTTAATCGAATTTCTTTGGAGTCATTTCAAACATTTCGAGGGTTGCCTCGAATTCTCTCTAGTTATTGTTGTCCATCTTTATGAGGATATTCAGTCTTCTAGAGTGCCAATTTCTCCGATATTTTACTGCAAAATTCAAGATCTCGTCATGCTTACTCTGCATTTCGATTCTCCTGACTAAATTTCTTCGGGGTCATTTTAGACATTTCGAGGGTTGCCTCAAATTTTTTCTAGTTTATGTTGTCCATCCTTGTGAGGATATTCAATCTTACAAGAAGTCAATTTTTCCATTTTCCAATGGGATTCCAGGACTCTGTCATGCTTAATTCGCACTTCGAAGGCTTCATTTTCCCTCAAATTTTATTCTGATGCGCTTATTATGCGCCTTAGACTATCCCTAAAAAAGCGGAGTTTAAGGCTCCAAGGCGTTCGTTGGATCATTCCAGGATTGCGTTTCTCAGGACTTAGGCTCTCATCCTGATCCACGACTCGTGTCGTTCTCTCGGACGGAGCATACTTGTTGGGGGTTGTTATTTAACAACCGCGTCGCTTTCGAAGCTTCAAATAGTCAAATGTCGAACATGATAGAAGGAGGTGGAAGTCGGGTAATCATTGCCATGGGAAAATAATGAGCAATGAAGGCAAGTCAACCTTCCTTCTTCCTTCTTCTTTCTTTTTTAAGTACCGATCTGCGTGAACCGGCTCGTATCGACCTTGGCCAATCTAGTGTGGTTGGCCTCGACCGATCGAGCACCGAGGCCGAGGTGCGCTGACGGGTGTGCTTGCATGCCTGCCCTCCTAATGCATCTGACACGTGCAGTAATGCTGCTGGCAAAGTCACGGGTCGGTCGAGGTCGACCCTTCCCATCAACCCCTCTTTTTTTTTATTTGAATTTTAAAATTCTTACTTTCAAATTTCCCTCCAATTTTGCCTTCCATTTCCCTATAAATAGGGCCTCATTTCCCTTCATTTTTCACACCAATCTTCTCATCTCCTTCTTTTCTCCCAAGGTAGCTTGTCTTCCCTTGTTGTGTTTCTAGGTCTCTTTTTCTATCTTATTTTTCATTCAACGGAGGGTGATTGGTCCACTACATCTCCTGAGGTTGATGAGTCTTCTATTGCTAAGGAGTCTTTTGACACAAGTTGTTATGAGGCTTTTCGGTCGTCTGGTCATTCTTCCGAGAGGCCCTCTGCATGTCATGAGGTTATATCATCTTTGGTGACCGAAGCTCAACTTGGGTGATTGCGGTACAAGTATGATATTCCCTTAGACGTGCAAATTAGGGTTCCTGGGCCTAATGATCGGATTGATGACCCTCCTCTCAGTGAGGTTGCCCTTTACTCTGCAATGTTCAAATTTGACTTTCGTCTTCCTCTAACCTTATTTTTACAAGGTTTTTTATGACTGGTTGGGTTGGCGCCTGCCCAAATTGATCAAAATAGCTAGAGTCATATTATTGGTTGTTACGTGTTATGGACAACTTATGGTGACGGGAGTCTACTCAACCCCCATGTTTTTATGTCTCTGTTATCTTGAGTCATAATCCATCCTATGGTCGCTTCTTTTATTACTTGAGTTCTTCTTGTGGAAAACTGATTAATAGCCCGAGTTCTGTCCATAATTGGAAAAATAAATGGTTTTTAGTAAGTGGTAGTTGGTCGGCTCGGGGTCTCCAGAATTCGACTTACGCGGTTTCCACTAAGTTGGGGAGTTGTGGTGAGTTATTCGCTCTTATTCCCTTTCTTTTTGGGAACTGTATCTGTGCATTTCGCCTAATCATGTTGCATTTTTTTCCTTCAGCTTCTTTGGAAGTTCGTCGTCTGGCTGCGGTTCGAGCATTTATTAGAGTTGTGAAGAGTTTGGACGCTCCTGCTCGTTCTGGGCCCGTTCTCTTGAGTCAAGAGAACCTTGAAAGAATCGGTTTTGCGCCTCCTCCACTCTCTGAAGGTGGGCCTTTTTTTATTTGCTGAGTTGGTTGGCCTTGGCCAGTGACTCCTTTAGCTTGTAACTTTTGTTACTGTACTTTGGGTAATCTAACCTCATCGTTTTGTTCTTTCCTTTTTTTTTTAGAAATGCCTCCAAGAAGTGCCCCCTTGTACGAAATTACGGAGAAGAGGAGGAAGAAAAAAGTTGTGGTGAGGTTCCACCTCTTGAGTCTCATGATCTTTCACCCCGTCTTATTAGTGTTAATACGCGTTGTACCAGGAGAAATGTTCCTTCTTCTTCAGAAGGGGAAGATCCTTAACTTTCTGTGGCTTTCACTCTACCTCAAGGTTATACTTCGCCAATCTCAAAAGTTGAACTCCTAGGGCGGAGTTTTGAGCTTTGAAGAGGGGTAAGCCAAAACCATCCCGCGAGATTTGTAGCCAATGACCCCATGAGGAGCTTTAATGAGGGGATCATCGAACTTCCCATGTAGGTATTTTTATTTGTGCGTTTTTTTTCCTTTCTTATTTCTTGGTGACTAACTTTTTCACTATTTCCCTTTTCTCTCTCTCCCTTTTTTTAGAGCTTTGGTCGCATTAGCATGGTTGCGATAACTATGGCAGTGACTATTAACAATCTTCAACATACCTCTGTTCCTAGAGCTGAGTTAATCCAAGCTCAAGCCAGCATGAGTCAAGCCAATCGTCTCCTTGCTGAGAGTCAGGTTGAACTTAACCCTATTAGGGTTGAGCTTTAAACTGTTCATAATCAATTGAGTGAAGCGGGGGCCCACTTAACTAATGTTGAATACTTGGTTGAAGAATTTAAGAAAACAGAAGAATTCACTACTCTTCAAACACAACATCTTCGACGGTGGGTGTAGTTGGGCCATAAGACCTGCTTCTAGGCGGTTCAAGGATATAGACTTTGGGATCATTGAAAAAGATTATGCTACCTTTAAGATGATCCTACTGCTTTCCCTGAATCTAATGATTCGAACAGTAGTAATGGAGCTGGAGTAGACGAATCTTAGTTTTTATGTACTCCCCATTTTCTCTAAATTCGATGTAATATCGTTTTAATTGAATCAATGAAAGCATGCCTTTTATCCATTGTCATTACCTCTTTTATCCTTTCTAGGGAAATTTCTTCTTTCCCAGGGATAGGCCCAAACGAAATAAATTGCTTGTCTTTGTCAAATTTAGATGAAATAATTGGAATGCATTACTTAGCTAGGGAGAAATCAAGCCTTGGTCTTTAGGCTACGTGTGGTCGACCTCGACCAATTTGTTGTTCTCAGTTTGGAAGAAACCGAGTTTTTTGGTCTTGGGGTCGCGTGTGGTCGACCTCGACCATTAGGTGGCCTTCCTCAACAACGTGTGGTCGACCCCGACCATTATGTGGCCTTCCTCAACTTTTCCTTTCTTTATTGCAATTGATAAAAGGTAGAGTATATGATATATGGGGGTATATCTTCGTTGTAATCCCCACTCAAGTAGGAGTTTGAGTTTGCTAATCGTACTTGAGTCATGTATTTGCGACTTTGAAAAATGAAAGAATGACTTTATTGATGAAAGTTTTAACTTTTACATAAGGGTATGACATGAAAATAAACCCATCTACCAAATGGGGATGGGATGACGCCTTAATCCCTTAGTTGAGTTGACCTCAACCTCAGTCTAAGTGACGTCGGCCTCAGCCATTTCATGCTCGGCCTCGAGGTCGAGATTTCGTTTTCTTACTTCTTTTAGCGCAGTGAAGTATCACTCTCTGTTTTTTTTTGTTGCCCTTTAACGATCCCAACGCCATTTGTCATAGGGAACTTTAATAACTAGTGGTATGTGGAAGAAACTGCCTTTAATTGGTGAAGTGTGGGCCTTCCAAGGACCGCGTTGTATGCTGACGTGCATTCCACCACTAAAAAGTTGACCATTTGCGTGACTGCATTTGATCCTTCACCAAACGTGACTGGAAGCTCTATACTTCCTTTAAGGGTGACTCTTTCTCCTCCAAACCCAACAATGGGGGTTAGATTTTATTTTAGGAGCCCCCTAGCTAATCTCATAACGTTGAAAGCTTCAAGAGATAGAACGTCAGCCAAACTTCCCCCGTCTATGAGTATCCTATGAACCTTCACATTAGCTATAGCCAGAGTTACCACCAAGGCATCGTTATGAGGTTGGTGGATCGTTCTAGCTTCGACCTCTGTGAATTCTAGAGCCTCGTTTTCAGTTATTAGGTGAACTTAGAAGATACACGGATGGTATGGATCCTGTCTGGCTTCACGAGCTATTGTTTTCCTCTTCCTGCTAGATTCTCCCCTAGTTGGCCCACCGAAAATCGTTCGGATCTCTCGAGGTTGCTCGTCTTCGACTCGGCCTCGACCATCATCTGGTCGGCCTCGACTCGAGTCTGGTCGACTTCGGCTACCTCTGACCGTCGTTGGTTGGGTTTCTTCCTAAATGTATTCTTTCAAGTATCCTTCTCTGATTAGGGTTTCGATCTCATCTTGGAGTTGGTAATAGTTGGAAGTTGCATGCCCGTGGTCCCTATGAAACAGGCAATACTTGGTTGGGTCTCTCCTCCCAGGTGGGGCTCTCATCTTCTCGAAAAACTTTACTAGGTTCAAATGTCGGGTTTCCATTAAGATCTTTTCTGGTGGAAGAGTCGTGGGTGTGTACCTCTCGAATGGTTGGTTAGGGATCACCCGTTGGTCTGGTAGGCCTCGACGCTCCTTTGGTTGTTCTCGACTGTTTTCCTCGATTCTTGTTCTTTTGATCCTGACTTGTATTTTTGTTGCTTCTCTCGCGATCTGGTACCTCTTTTGACCGCAACAAATCTTCGACGCTCATGTACTTTTGCGCTCTTGCTATAAACTCAACATATGAGGTTGGTTCTTTCTTCCCAATTGATCTCAACAAACCCTTGTCCTGCAATCATGCAAAAATGGCGGTTAATGACGTAGTATCTGTGAAGGCTTCGACCTGTAGAGTCTCTTTATTGAAACGAGAGACATAGTCACGTAAGTTTTCCTTTGGTCCTTGCTTTATAGTGAGCAAGTGCATTTAGGGCTTACGTTGGTCTCACCCTCCTAGAAACTGAGACACGAACGCCCTGGCAAGTTCTTTGAAAGAGCTAATAGATTTTTTCTTCAGTTTTCTATACCAATCTTGCGCCGACCCTGTCAACGTAGAACAGAAACCCTACATTTGAGTACCTCTATTGCTCTGTGCAACTCCATACGCGACCTATAGGTGTCCAAATGCTCCACGGGGTCTAAGCTTCCATCGTATGGGACGATTGTTGGCACCTTGAACTTCTCAGGAATCTTTTCGTTCATAATCTTGTCAGTGAAAGGAGGATCATGTTGGGATGTATGTCCTAATCTCGTACATCTTTGTAATATTCATTATTGAAATAAATAAGAGTTATTTTTTCATTACTTTGTGTCTCGCATATTTAAAAACTCTGTCCAATAAACTAAGCTCCAAGGTCATTGAATTATGAGAGAACTAGAACTTGAACGGTGTGTAGTGGACACACAGGGAGGATCACGTTCGAGTTAATGACCCGAGCGGTCTACAATATATGGATAGGGTTGGAGACCTAATCCTGGATACGTTGTGGATGCGACCTACTTTGTATTAGATACAAACGAGGTGATCCAACTCGTTCATGTAGTTGACATGCGAGTGGGGACATCCTATGCAATGAGATTGTACAAGACCGAACTGTGAATTATTAGACCTACTGATGTAACACCGTTAACAATATAGGACTAATAACTTCGTAGATGACCAATAGTGACTCGACCTTAATCATGAGCGTGTTACGAACTCCTATCTGCGGGGGTCTGTCCTTTGACTAGTACAGGTGAGGGTGGTCACAGTTACTCACCCAATATGTCTATCTTCTTCGCGGACATAACCACGTGGGGAGTGTTGGGTTTTATGTCCTAAAACTCGTGGTTTTGTAAACTGAATGAATATTCTATATCACAATAAAGTTGTTATTGAAATTTATTCAGTAAAAGTGTTATTGACTATTGTGTATTGTGTAACCTTAATCCAATAAAGAACCCTTGGCTATAGGATGAATACTTGAACTTTATGTGTGACATAAAAGTGGATCAAGTTCAAGTTATAGCCGTAATGCATCTATAGTATAAGGATAGGGTTGGGGACCTTATCCTGGGGGACACTGTGGACGCGACCCACTTTGTAGAGAACAAACGATGTGATCCTTAATCGCTCATGTGGAGACATGTGAGTGGGGGCGCCTATGCAATGAGTTTGCATAAGATCGATCGCGCAATAGTCACTTAGACTTTATAACTCCGTTTCTCGCCTTAATCGACTATATTCATCCGATGACCTAGGTAACTCGATCTTAATCTCGAGCGTTCTATGGACTCCTGCTTATTCGAATTATCCTTAGATTTACATGGGTGAGAGTGGCTCGAGACCGCCACTCAATAAGCCCGCCATTTCAAGGATAAAACCGGTGAGATAGTCGGGAACATAGTTCGGCAAGATGGAATTCATTCCTACCCGCTTTAGGGATTAGTAGAAAGGTTGTTCCCTTAAGTCTTCGACTCGGGTCTTGAACAATGGGCCCATCCTCTCATTGGCTCGAGAGGATTTGGTTTCTTCGGTTGGACCACAAACCAATTGTTCATTAGAGGATCGGTGGAACTTAAGGAACAAGAGGTAATTACAGGGGTAAAACGGTAATTTTGACCCAAATTGTAATTCTGAATAATGACCTGTGTGAAGGATCGACTTACTAATCATGGTTATATCGAGTGGACATAAATATATCTACAAAGTGAGAGAGTGCAAACACTAGGCTTTAGTGGAATGTCCCGGTGGTTAACGAATGTTGATTAGCTAGGCTAAAGAGTTTGGCTACTTAATCTCGTATCGTTGAAGCTCATGATCTCTAGGTCCATTAGGTCCTCCTTACTAGCTCTTCGGGACTTAGCCTTATTACTTTTTGAGAGAAAAGAATTTGAATTGTTCAAATTCAAGTTTGGGAGAAAGCGTTATTTATATGTGATATATTTAATCTAATCATAGCTTAATTATGAATTAAACTATGATTAATAAGAGGTGGATATATTTAAATATGATTTAAATATCGTGATCGATTTTATAGCATGAATAAGGATTCATGTTCGAAAAATCGATCGAGATCGGGCAATTTATTTAATTTAATATTTGATATTAAATTAAATTAAAAATTAATTAATTAAATTAATTTTGAATTATTTAATTAATTATATTAATTTTAATTAAAAATCAATTTAATATTGATTTTTGAATTAAAATTAAATGTAAAATGAGGGATTTTCATGATTTTCATGAAAAACAAGTTGCCAACTTGCCCAATCTTACTCATCTTCAAAATTCACCAAAATTGGCCACCTCCATCTCAAAACATCCTCATCACCCTTGAGTTGTCACTCCATTGAAGCTTTTTGAAGCTTTATATAATGGTGATTTGGGGTGTTTAGAGAGAATTACACAGAAAATTCAATATTCCCGAATTAGTGACCTTTGAGGTCTTTTCTTCCAAATTCTCTCAATCTAGGATCCCACAATCCGTTCTAAGGCCTGAGGGTAGTAGGGAAGACTCTAACGGTTGTCCACGAAGTGTTCGTGCTGAAAACCATCAACCGGGTGAAGAGAATTTTATCTTCAAAGTTGAGTTTTCTATCCCTCTGTTTTTCCAGCTTTGAGCATGTTTTTTATTTTACAAAATTGATCAACTTAGAGTATTCAAGATCCAAAATTGCTTCCGCTTTCTTAATCTAGACTCTTTCAATTGGTATCAGAGCAATTTTGAGCACTCAATTTGATCAATTGTGTTCTGTGGTGGGTGTTTTATGAAATACAATTTTTCTGGGCATCTAAAGTGTTCTTCTGACTTTGGCATTTAAATTGAGCATCTATTTGTGCTTTATTTTCAAATTTCTCAAGTGTGTTTGAGCATTAATGTGTGTAGAATAAGCTGTAAAAATTTCGGGTCGATCGGAGTTCGGGAAGGCCTTCAATTTGAAGAGAGAAGCTCGAATGGTCCAAAAACTGGAAAACAGAGGCTGCTGTATATTTTTTTTTTCTCTCAGATCTTCAAACTCACGCGTGTTTTCAATTGAAATTGAAGAAGATGGGTTTGACTTTGACCAGAAATGTTTGACTTTGACCGGTTCAACTTTTTTGGGCCGGTTCAGCTCGTTTTCGGTCCGGTTCGGGTATTTTTAGACCGGTTCTAACTATTTCGAGCCCGGTTTTTCCATTTTGGAGGTCCGTTTCACCAATTGGAGGCCCGGTTCAGCCTTTTACAACCCGATTTAACCTTTTGAAGGTCCGGTTCACACATTTGCAAGCCGGTTCGACCCAAATTCGAAGAGTTCGAAGTGGCTCGATGATAATTCTAGATTATTATTGTAATAATTTAGTAGTTTACTTGTATTAAATGCCAAAACCAGTCCACTTTAGTGTGTTTAATTAATTATGCATTGTGAATGTATGTTTTAATTAAAATCCCTGATTGTATGTGCATAAAGTATGCCATATAGATTTTAAAATCCCACCATAGGAAGCATGCTCCATGCATTGAAAGTATGTTATAAGTGTTATAATATATTATATGCATGTTTTTGGTTTTCATAAGAATTAATGTAAGTGTTATATTAATTTATGAAACAAAAATTATATGTTTTAATTATAATTAATATAAGGGTTATATTAATTAAAAATTAAACATATAATTGCTATGCATTTTTCATATGATGGATTTGTTATAAATGTATGTTTATTCATGTGATGAATGTTTAATCTGTTTATAACATAGAAATGCATGTAACCTAAGGTTAATTAATTAGTTTTAAAATGGTTTTAGAACCGAAATTAACTAGACCTTAGGTTATCTAGTTCTAATAAGATTAGAATTAGAAACCAATAATTTATAAACTTTGATTAAAGAGGACTCGACTAAGGAAGGTTCTCAGCTGGGTTGGGGTACTTAAGTCGACTTTAAACGGAACACCCCTACCTGGGAACTGACCTGGGAGTGAATTTAATCCATAGGTTTATAAATTATCTTTCGTGAGTGGCGTTTATTAAAAGTTAATAAATTAAACTCATAGACCTAGGTTTATTAAAAGGTTAATAGACTTAGGTAATTCCAAAGATAATTGTTATATTGGTAGACTTAGGTGATATTGTTTTAGCCTTTAATATGCCTAAGTAAAAGTATACCCAAACTGCTTTAAAATACTTAGTGGGAGTGAAAAGGTATATATGATATATCAATTTCCTCTTACGCTCTCCACGGTTCACACCGTGAGATTTATGCTCGGCCTCGTGATGTCAATAGGGCATCCCCATTCTGGATGGTGTTTGCATAAATCAAGAGCAAGGTGAATGGAGAAAGTATTTATAGTAAGTGAGTGAAGAAAGTGTGTCAACACATCCTACGGTCTCCTCCATTAGGTTGGACCGTGAGATTCCCATGTTACGCTGCGCAGTTGCCCGAAGTAGCACCATCCATTCGAGGGATGTAACATGGGATTCGAGAACAACTCAAACTCCGTAAATGGATAGGGTCTCTTAGGTCCATTCCCGCTTTGTCTCTCCAAATTGGTAACATTGTTGGGGCCGACCTCCGAGGTCCGAAAATGGCGGGTCACACTTACAAGAATTGCTAAGTGTTAGTAAGTTCTTGACCAAAGTAGCGATAACTAGAATGTTATAGGAATAAGAGTTATTCCTGTATTAGCATTTAGTCAAGAATGTCTTGGTTCTATGAAGGAGTGATTGACCGCCTCGGTAGTGGTTGCTCGACTCACTGAGATATCGTTGCAAAACTAATAATGAGTTTATGGGTACATTATTACTTTTGCTAAATTCTTAAATTGGATAGGTTACAAACAATTCACTAATAGAATTCATTCTTTTTCAAAGATGTCGAACTCTTTTATCCAATTACTCGCTTTCTTCAATAAACTTAGCGCGATAACTATGGAACTCGGAAGTCAAACTTGAATACAATTCTTGTTCTTGATGATCCGAGGTTCGCCTTTAACGAGGAATGTCCTCCCCCTCCCAACTCAACCGCAAACCCGAATGGTTCGGGATGCTTATGAAAGATGGATGAGGGCTAATGAGAAGGCTTCGAGTCTATATCTTAGCCAAAGATATCCGATGTGTTGTCTAAGAAACATGAGACCATGGTCACAAAGAAAGGAGATCATGGGATCATTACGAGCGATGTTTGGACAACCGCCCTCATCGGTCCATTATGATGTCACAAATACGCTTACAACTCCCGTATGAAGGAGGGAGCCTCATTAGGGAACATGTCCTGACATGATGACCCACTTCAACGTGGTCAAGTAAATGGGGCAATCATAGATGAGAGAAGTCGTAACTTTTATTATGGAATCTCTTCCAAGAGTTTCTCGCCATTCCGCACAAATGCGGTAATGAATAAAATAGAGTATAACCCGACTACTCTCCTCAACGAGCTACGTGACTTTTGAGTCCTCATGAAATCAAAAGGAAAAGAGAAAGAGGCAAATGTTGTCACTTCAAGAAGTTCCTTAGAGGATCGTCCTCCGGGACCAAAACCGGTCCTTCTTTTCTAAAAATAAGGGTATTCTTAAAAAGAAGAAGAAGGACAAAGGGAAGGGACAGCTCCCACACGCAAGGCCAAAGCCACAGAAAATGTTTCCACTGTGGTGTGCATTTGCACTGGAAGAGGAACTGCCCAAATACCTTGCGAGAAAAGAAAGCCGAGAAAGAAAAACAAGGTAAATATGATTTACTCGTTTTTGAAACATGTTTAGTGGAACATGATGATTCCGCTGGATATTAGATTCGTGGAGCCACTAACCATGTTTGTTCTTCTTTTCAGAAACTAGTTCTGGCAAAGAACTTGGTGATGGGAGATATCTCTCAGGGTTGGAACGGGAGAGGTTGTCTCAGCCAAAGCAGTGGGAGCAGTGAAGCTGTTGTTTAGAGATAGATTTGTTTTATTAGAAAATGTACTTTTGGTTCCTGGAATCAAAAGAAATCTTGTATCTATCTTTTGTTTGCTTGAACATATGTATAAAGTATCTTTTGATCATAATGAAGCGTTCATTTGCAAAAGAGGTGTACGAATATGTTCTCGCTAAACTTGAAAATGACTTTATATGTGTTAAGACCAACAGAAGTAAAAAGCTGTTTTGAACACCGAGATGTTTAAAACAAATTGATACTCAAAATAAAAGGCAGAAACTTTCTCCTAGTACCTATCTTTGGCACTTGAGACTAGGTCACATTAATCTCAATAGGATTGGGAGATTGGTCAAGAGTGGTCTCCTAAGTCAGTTAGAGGACAACTCTTTACCACCATGTGAGTCCTGTCTCGAAGGAAAAATGACTAAAAGACCTTTTTCTCAAAAGGTTATAGAGCCAAAGAGTCCTTGAACTCGTGCATTCGGACCTTTGTGGTCCTATGAATGTCAAGGCACGAGGAGGATATGAATACTTCATCGGTTTATTGATGATTATTCTAGGTATGGTTATCTTTACCTAATGCATCATAAGTCCAAACCCTTGAAAAGTTCAAGGAATATAAGGCGTAAGTTGAGAATACATTAGGTAAAACGATTAAAACACTTCGATCGGATCGAGGTGGAGAGTATATGGATTTGAGATTCCAAGACTATATGATAGAATATGGAATCGTATCCCAACTCTCAAAGACCTTGGTACACCCTCAAAGAGAATGGTGTATCTCGAGAGGAGAAATAGAACCCTCGTTAGACATGGTTCGATCCATGATGAGCTACGCCACCGCCTAGTTCGTTTTGGGGATATGCGATGAGAAGGCTGCTCACGCATATATTTTGAACATGGTTCCCTAAGAGTGTTTCAAAAACACCCTATGAGTTATGGAAAGGGGCGTAAAGGTAGTTTACGCCACTTGTGATTTGGGGATGTCCTACACATGCTGCTGTGTCCAATCCAAAGAAACTGGAACATCGCTCAAAATTATGCCTATTCGTAGGGTACTCCAAAGAAACGAAAGGTGGTCTGCTTTATGATCCTCAAGAGGACAAGGTGCTTGTTGTGTCGACAAACACCACGTTCTTAGAGGAAGACCACATGAGAGATCATCACCTCCTCGTAGCGAGGATTGTCTTAAGTGAAATTTCCAGGAAGCTACGGATAAATCAACAAGAGTTGTTGATAAAGTCGGGTCCTTCTCAAGAGTTGAGAATGCCTCGACGTAGTGGGAGGGATGTTAGACAACCCGACCGCTACATGGGTTTGACAGAAACCCAAGTCGTCATACCGATGATGGCATTGAGGATCCATTGACCTATAAACAGCAATGAATGATATAGATAGGGACGAGTGGATTAAAGCCATGGACCTTGAAATGGAGTCAATGTACTTCAATTCATGCGAAAACTTGTAGATCAACCGGATGGTGAAAGACCCATCGGTTGCAAGTGGATCTACAAGAGGAAACGAGATCAAGCTTCGTGAAGGTGCAAACCTTTAAGGCTCGACTTGTGGCAAAGGGTTATACCCAAAGGGAAGGGGGTGGACTATGAAGAAACCTTCTCCCCTGTTGCCATGCTTAAGTCCATTAGAATACTCTTGTCCATTGCCACGCTTTATGACTATGAAATTTGGCAAATGGATGTCAAGACAACCTTTCTAAATGGCAATCTTGAAGAGAGTATCTATATGGATCAACCGTAAGGGTTCATAGTTCGGGTCAAGAGCAAAAGGTTTGCAAGCTTAAACGATCCATCTATGGATTGAAACAAGCTTCTAGATCTCGAATATAAGATTTGATATCGCGATCAAATCTTATGGCTTTGAACGAGAATATTGACGAGCCTTGTGTTTACAAGACGATAGTCAATACCACTCGTAGCTTTCTTAGTTCTATATGTAGACGATATCTTGCTCATTGGGAATAATGCAGATTCTGATTGGCGTTAAGCAATGGCTAGCGACCCAATTCCAAATGAAAGATTTGGGAGAGGCTCGATTTGTTCTTGGAATCCAAATTGTTCTAATCGCAAGAACAAAACGCTAGCATTGTCACGCATCTTATATTGACAAGATGTTGGTTAGATATAAGATGCGTAATTCCAAGAAGGGTTTATTACCTTTCGTGCATGGAATTCATTTGTCTAAGGAACAAGTGTCCTAAGACACCTCAAGAAGTTGAGGATATGAGACGCATTCCCTATGCATCTGCATCGCTTGTAGTCCGATGTATGCCATGTTATGTACTCGACCCGACATATGCTATGCAAAGGGGAATAGTCGCAGATATCGCCTAATCCGTGATATGATCACCGGATCGCCGTTAAGAACATCCTCAAATATCTTAGGAGAACGAGGGATCGTATGCTTGTGTATGGTGCAAAGGATTTGATCCTTGCAGGATACACCGACTCTAATTTTTCAGATCGATGTGGATTCGAGGAAATCCACATCGATCCGTGTTCACTCTTAACGGAGGAGCTATAGTATGGAGGAGTATAAAGCAAGGTTGTATTGCGACTCCACCATGGAGGTTTAGTACGTCGCAGCTTGCGGCAAGGCGAAGGAGGTCAGTATGGCTTAGAAAGTTCTTGACCGATTTGGAAGTTGTTCCAAATATGAATTTGCCTATCACCCTTTATTGTGATAATAGTGGTGCAGCAAGGCAAATTCTAAAGAACCTAGAAGCCATAAGCGCGAAAAGCACATAGAGCGCAAATACCATCTCATCGTGAGAGATTGTGCAACGAGGAGACGTGATCGTCCACGCAGATCGCTTTCGAGCACAACATTGTCGATCCGTTTACAAAGCCCCTCACGGCTAAAGTGTTTGAGGACACCTAAAGAGTCTAGGACTACGGGTTGTACAATGAGGCGCGCTTTTCTTTGCTCAAAGATGTTTTACCCTACGAGCGTTTTAGTCCAAGTGGGAGATTGTTGGGTTTTATGTCCTAAAACTCGTGGTTTTGTAAATCAATGAATATTCTATATCACAATAAAGTTGTTATTGAAATTTATTCAAGAAAAGTGTTATTGACTATTGTGTATTGTGTAACCTTAATCCAATAAAGAACCCTTTGGCTATAGGATGAATACTTGAACTTTATGTGTGACATAAAAGTGGATCAAGTTCAAGTTATAGCCGTAATAGATCTATAGTATAAGGATAGGGTTGGGGACCTTATCCTCGGGACACCGTGGACGCGCCCCACTTTGTAGAGAACAAACGATGTGATCCTTAATCGCTCATGTGGAGACATGTGAGTGGGGCGCCCTATGCAATGAGTTTGCATAAGATCGGACAGCGCAATAGTCACTTAGACTTTATAACTCAGTTCATCGCCTTAATCGACTATATTCATCCGATGACCTAGGTAACTCGATCTTAATCCTCGAGCGTTCTATGGACTCCTGTTTATTCGAATTATCCTTAGATTTACATGGGTGAGAGTGGCTCGAGACCGCCGACTCAATAAGCTCGCCATTTCAAGGATAAAACCGGGTAGATAGTCGGGAACATAGTTCGGCAAGATGGAATTCATTCCTACCCGCTTTAGGGATTAGTAGAAAGGTTGTTCCTTTAAGTCTCGACTCGGGTCTTGAACACGGGGCCCATCCTCTCATTGGCTCGAGAGGGATTTGGTTTGTCGGTTGGACCACAAACCAATTGTTCATTAGAGGATCAAGTGGAACTTAAGGAACAAGAGGTAATTACAGGGTAAAACGGTAATTTTGACCCAAATTGTAATTACGAATGACCTGTGAAGGATCGACTTACTAATCATGGTTATATCGAGTGGACATAAATATATCTACAAAGATGAGGAGAGTGCAAACACTAGGCTTTAGTGGAATGTCCCGGTGGTTAACGAATGTTGATTAGCTAGGCTAAAGAGTTTGGCTAGTTAATCTCGTATCGTTGAAGCTTCATGATCTCTAGGTCCATTAGGTCCTCCTTACTAGCTCGGACTTAGCCTTATTACTTTTTGAGAGAAAAGAATTTGAATTGTTCAAATTCAAGTTTGGGAGAAAGCGTTATTTATATGTGATATATTTAACTCTAATCATAGCTTAATTATGAATTAAACTATGATTAATAAGAGGTGGATATATTTAAATATGATTTAAATATCGGATCGGTTTATAGCATGAATAAGGATTCATGTTCAAAAATCGATCGAGATCGAACAATTTATTTAATTTAATATTTGATATTAAATTAAATTAAAAATTAATTAATTAAATTAATTTTGAATTATTTAATTAATTATATTAATTTTAATTAAAAATCAATTTAATATTGATTTTTGAATTAAAATTAAATGTAAAATGAGGGATTTTCATGATTTTCATGAAAAACAAGTTGCCAACTTGCCCAATCTTACTCATCTTCAAAATTCACCAAAATTGGCCACCTCCATCTCAAAACATCCTCATCACCCTTGAGTTGTCACTCCATTGAAGCTTTTTGAAGCTTTATATAATGGTGATTTGGGGTGTTTAGAGAGAATTACACAGAAAAATTCAATATTCCCGAATTAGTGACCTTTGAGGTCTTTTCTTCCAAATTCTCTCAATCTAGGATCCCACAATCCGTTCTAAGGCCCGAGGGTAGTAGGGAAGACTCTAACGGTTGTCCACGAAGTGTTCGTCTTTGAAAACCATCAACCGGTGAAGAGAATTTTATCTTCAAAGTTGAGTTTTCTATCCTCTCTGCTTTTTCCACTTTGAGCATGTTTTTATTTTACAAAATTGATCAACTTAGAGTATTCAAGATCCAAAATTGCTTCCGCTTTCTTAATCTAGACTCTTTCAGGGAGCTGGGAACTTGACTACGCGAGATGAAATTCACTCGTTCCCGACTTAGGAAAACTAGAGGGGTTGTTCCCTTAAGTGTTGTCTCTAGGGCTTGGACAACAGGCACCCACCCTCTCACTGCCCCGAGAGGGATGTTGCTTATGGTAGGACCATGCAACGTTGTTGTTCATTAGAAAAGCAGTGGGACTTAAGGAGCAAGAGGTAGACACAGGGGTAAAATGGTAATTTGACCCAACAGTGTCTGTGAACAACCTGTGAAGGGTCGACTCATGGGTAATGGTTATATCAATGGACACAACTTGTCCTACAGTGATGAGAGTGCAACTACGGGCTTTAGTGGAGTGTTACCGTAGCTAATAAATGTTGAATAACCGAGTCAAAGAGTTTGACAGGTTAGTCTCGGATCATTAAAGCTCGCCATTTGTAGGTCCATTAGGTGCCTCGGTTGGCTCAAACTGGATATATAGAGAGTTTACAGTTTGGTGTGGATTTGAAGTGTTCAAATTCATTAAAAGGATATTTATGTCATTTATATGAGATATGATTGACATAATATATAGTTTAATGTGAATGAGATTCATAATAAACTATAAGTTAGCCTAATTGATTAATTAGTGTTAATTTAGAGAAATTGGATTGAGAGAAATTAAATTGAATGTGATTCAATTTAAAATCCACAATTATACAAATGTGATTTGTATAATAAGGTATGAGATATCTTATTATATGTGGTTATGCAAATATGATTTGCATACCCTAAGGTTTTGGTAAAATGGTAAATAGGTGGAGATTTCAACTCCATGTACCACCATTATATAATGCCTTTGTTGTTGGGATGTATGTCCTAATCTCGTGTAGTTTGTAATATTCCAAGTTGTAAATCAATAAGAGTTATTTATTTGAACTCTGTGTGATAAATAAGAGTTATTTATTTAAACTTTGTGTCTCACTTTTTTTTATAAACTTAATCCAATAAACTAAGCTCTAGGGTCATTGTATTATAAGAGAACTAAGAACTTGAACGATGTGTAGTGGACACACAGGGAGGATCACGTTCGAGTTAATGACCCGAACGGTCTACAATATATGAATAAGGTTGGAGACCTAATCATGGATACACTGTGGATGCGACCCGCTTTATATTGGATATAAACGAGGTGATCTGACTCGTTCATGTGGTTGACATGCGAGTGGGGGCATCCTCTGCAATGAGATTGTATAAGACTGGACCGTGAATTATTAGACTTCATCGATGTAACATCGCAAATGTGATAGATAGGCTAATAATTTCGTAGATGACCATTAGTGACTCGACCTTAATCTTGAGCGTGTTACAGATTCTTGTCTGCGGGGGCTTGTCCTTTGACTAGTACGGGTGAGGGTGGCCACTGTTGCTCGCCCAATATGCCTATTTTCTCAGGGACAGGACCACGTGGGGAGCTGGGAACTTTACTACGCAAGAAGGAATTCACTCGTTACCGACTTTAGGGAAACTAGAGGGGTTGTTCCCTTAAGTGTTGTCTCTATGGCTTGAACAACGGGGCCCCACTCTCTCATTGGCCTGAGAGGGTTGTTGTTTATGGTTGGAGCATGCAACATAGTTGTTCATTAGAGGAGCAGTGAGACTTAAGGAGCAAGAGGTAGACACAGGGATAAAACGATAATTTAACCCAGCAGTGTCTACGAACAACCAGTGAAGGGTCGACTCATAGGTATTGGTTATATCGATGAACACAACTTGTCCTACAGTGATGAGAGTGCTGCTACAGGCTTTAGTGGAGTGTTACCGTAGCTAATGAATGTTGAATAACCAGGTCAAAGAGTTTGATAGGTTAGTCTCGGATCATTGGAGCTCGTCACGTGTAGGTCCATTAGGTCCCTCTGTTGGCTCAAATTGGACAAATTGAGGGTTTGCAGTTTGGTGTGAATTTGAATTACATAAATACCCAAATAATGAATTTGAAGTGTTCAAATTCATTATTTGGGTATTTATGTCTTTTATATGTGATATAGATGACATAATATATAGTTTGATGTGAATGAGATTCATAATAAACTATAGTATAGCCTAATTGATTAATTAGTGCTTTTTGGAGAAATTGAATTGAGAGAAATTAAATTGAATGTGATTCAATTTAAAATTCCACATTTATGCAAATGAGATTTGTATAATAAGGTATGAGATACCTTATAATATGTGATATGCAAATATGATTTGCATATCATATAGTTGTGGTAAAATGGTGAATTGGTGGAGGTTTTAACTCCACCACACACCATTATAAAAGGATGCAATCAAAGGCATCTCATAACCCTTCTTGCCATTTTCTGGATTTCCATCCAAAGAGAGCAAGTGATTTCTCTCTAGAACTCTCTCAATTCTCAAAAGCACTCCTCACCCAAAACCAAAGGGAGTCCCATTCACTCTCCCTCAACTTTCCGAGAACAACTGAGAAGACCTTTTGGAGGTGTCTCCCTGTTCGGATCGAGGTTCTTGTTCGAGGAGTTTGTTGGTTCGAGAGATATCGTGACCGGAGGAGCAGAGGATTGAGGAAGTGTTCTTCAACAAGTAAGTACTGTTTTCCTTACTGTTTTCTTCTCCTTTTTGCATGTTTAACCTAGAATTAAAGATGTTTAATTCGATTTTAAGAAAGAATTACACAACAGATCAACAACGTTTCACAACGTCTTCCGCTGTGGGAATTCAAAATCCCTTCATTTGTGAGAAGACATTTGTAAGGTTTTGGCTCATTTCTTGAATTCTCATCAAGAGCTCTCTCTCAAATTCTCTCAACTCTCTCAAATTTTCTCCCTACCCCTAAACCAAAAGAGTCCCACCACTCTCCCTTTACCAAAGGAGAACAACCGAGAAGATCAAATTGGAGGTGTCCAATTGTTCGTTGTTCAGAGAGTTCGTAATCGTAGAGATCGAGATCGGAGAAGGAATTCTTGAAGAAGCGTTCTTCAACAAGTATAGTACAATTTCTTACTGTTTTTCCTTCTCTTACAACATGTTTAGCCTAAATTCTAGATAGATTTAATTTTAAGAAATGTTTTTCACAACGATCACCACGACGTTCCAAGTCGTTTCCGCTGCGGGAGTTTTATTTCCTTCAATTGGTATCAGAGCCAATCGTTGGCTTCTTTGTTATGAAAAATAATTTTCTTAAAATTAGGTGGGTAATGCTTTAATTCATGAGATGAAGTGTGGTTTTTGCAAAATGGATGTTTTTGTTTTGGCACATTTTTAGATTTACTTTTCTATTGAAGAGATCAATGTAAAGGCCTAGTATTTTTTTTGGGCAATTAGAAAGTAAATTGAGTCTGTAAGTCCGTGTAGATCGTGGCAAGAGTTGTTGTGAAGAAATTGGAGCGGAAACGGGCGAAAATCGTTGAAAAGCAGCAAAGGTGATTGTTGTACAATCGACGACGTTGAGACGCTGTTCTTCGGCGCTGTCTGCGCGGTTAGAGGCTGAGTTGCAGGTCAACGTTGTAACGCTGGATGTAGCGTTGCAACGCTGAGGCGTTGGGCCCGCTGAGAACAACGCTGGCCACAGTGTTGCAATGCTGCGAGCGTAGTGGGCAGTTCGCGAGCAATTCGTGCGAAGAAGTGGCATGATGGGTAGTTGGTTGTTTGTGGGCATTTTTTATTTTTATTTATTTTTTGTAAAATGTAATTTTAAATTAATTTTATTAATTAATATTAATATAAATGTTATATTAATGTTAATTAATGTCCCTAGGGTGCCAAAATCGATCCAATTTTGCTATTTATATATTTTATGCATGTAATGTATGAAATTTAATTATTCTATGTGCATAATGTATGTCATATAGATTAAAATCCCACCTTAGGTTAAACATTTCATGCATCATATTTATATTATAAGAGTTATAATATATAGTATGCATGATAGGATTATATTATAAGAGTTATAATATAATGTTTGCATGTTTTAATTTAATTAATATAAGTGTTATATTTCTTAGATTAAAAGCATGCACATGCATTTAATTCATGTGATGAATGTATGTTATAGAGTTTTATTATTCATGTGATGAATGATCAAGACTATAATATAGAAATGCATGTAACCTAAGTTAATTATTAGTTTTAAATGTTTAGAACTTGAATAATTAGATTTAGGTTTTCTAATTCTAATAAGATTAGAATTAGAAAATCAAATATCACTTAATGAATGGAGACTAATTAGTAATTCTGTCTAAGGAAGGTTCTGTCTAGGCTGAGGGATTTAAGC
Organism: Trichosanthes cucumerina; assembly: GCA_036507285.1. Classification (NCBI taxonomy): domain Eukaryota; kingdom Viridiplantae; phylum Streptophyta; class Magnoliopsida; order Cucurbitales; family Cucurbitaceae; genus Trichosanthes; species Trichosanthes cucumerina. Next base: position 23,802,690 of record CM071841.1, read on the forward strand.
TGACGCATTGCAGAACACCCCTACCTGGGAACCGACTTGGGAGTGAATTTGGTCCGAAGATTCATAGGTTATATTCTCGTGAGTGTCGTTAATTAAATGTTAATTAATTTACTCACATAGACCTAAGTTAATAATGTGATTATAGACTTAGGCTAATCTAATATAAGAGTTATATTGGTAGACTTAGGTAAATATTAGTCGATTTATCTACGTCAATCCCGATTAACTTTAAGTGCTGAGTGGGAAGAAATAAAGTGTATAAGATACATTGTGGCACAAATGGGAGCGCCCCCATTCGGATGGCATTTGTATGGGTCAATATCAACGTGGATGGAGAGAGTACTTATAGTGAGTGGGAGCGGGACCTGTGAAAACGGGACCCACGGTCTCTTCTTTCGATTCACACCGTGAGAGGCCTATGATCCACCTACTAGTTTAGCCTGGACCAGACAATCCCTTCGGAGGGCTTTGATCATGGGAGTCGGAACACAGTGAATTCTCGAAAGGGATACAATTTTTGTTCACCCTTTGGTGGCTATTGTTTGGACAGATACTTGAAAATTTAAAGATTGAGGGTGACACTCACGAAATTTGTTAAAAGTTAATGGATTCAGACCGAAAAATGGTAACTGGATGCCTAATGGAATAAAAGTTATTCTGGTATTAGGGTCTGGTCGAGAAAGTCTCGTCCTAGATGAGCAATATTTCTGTTCACCCTTCATTGCAATTTTTTAAATGACCTAGGGATCATAGGATTAAAATTTTCTAAAAATGATTGGTTTTTCAAAGTTTTTGCAAGACTAATACAAAGTTTTTATTTGTTTTCAGCAAAATGTCTAGCTCAATTGTTGCACTATTAGCTTCCGACAAACTAGTAGGTGATAACTACCAAACGTGAAAAAATAATATCAACACGCTTATAGTAATCGACGACCCTAAAGTTCATGCTCATTTAGTAGTGTCCTCGGGTGTGTCGGGCTTGATCGCATGACGAAGTGTTCGTGATGCGTCATTTATCAATGCATCGGGGCCAATAAAAAGGCCAAGGTCTATATCATTGCCACTTATCCAAGTATTGGAAAAGACGCGCATGAGGTGATGATCACCGCTAAGGAGATCATGGAATCCTTGCAGAAAATGTTTGGACAACAGTTCTTTCAGGTCCGACATGATTCCCTCAAACACGTCTTCAATGCGCGGATGAAAGAAGGGGCGTCTGTCCGTGAACATTTTTTGAACATGATGACCCACTTTAATCTAGATGAGATAAACGAGGCTTCAATCGATGAGTCGAGCCAGGTCAGCTTTATTTTGGAGACTCTTCCGAAGAGTTTACTTCAGTTTCGTAGCAATGTTGTCATGAACAAAATTAGCTACACTCTAACCTTTGGGACAAAATCTGTCCTTGATGAGGATCAGGACACCGAAAGCTGAGGCAAACGTTGTGTTCAGGTTCTATCACAGGGGTTCGACCTTTGGGACAAAATCTGTAGCCTCTTCAGGTCCGAAAGGGAATAAGAAGAAGTTGAAGAAGAGCAAAGTTGACCGTGTTGCCGCCTAAAAGGGCAAAAAGGTCAAGGAAGTTGCAGAGAAAGAAAAATGTTTCCACTGCAATAGGGACGAACACTTGAAGCATAACTGTCCTAAGTTCCTTGCCGACAGGAAGAAAGAAGGTAAATGTGATTTACTTGTTACAGAAACTTGTTTAGTGGAGAGTAATAACTCTGCCTGGATACTAGATCCGGGCGCCACTAACCATGTTTGTTCTTCTTTTTCGTGGAATTAGTTCTGGCGCAAAGAGTCGCGAGGGTGAGATAACGCTACGGGTTGGATCCGGGGAGCTTGTCTATACTGCAGCGGTCGGCACGATGAAGCTCTTTTTTTGTGGAAAATACATTTTATTAGATAATATGTACATAGTGTCAGGGTTTACTAGAAACCTTGTTCTATTTCCTGCTTATTAGAACATTGTATTTCCGTTTCATTTTGAGGTAATAAAGCGTTTATTTCCCGAAATAGAAACTTATTGTGTTCTGCTTCACTTGAGAATAATTTGTACGTTTTGAAACCTAATTTAGTCAAAAGTGTTTTGAATATTGAATTGTTTAAAATGGTTGAAACACGAGCTAAGAGAGTAAAGGTTTCTCCTAAAAAAATGTCCTTCTTTGGCATCTAAGGTTAGGCCACATTAATCTCAATAGGATTAAGAGACTAGTGAAGAGTGGACTTCTAAGCGAGTTGGAAGAAACTCTTTACCGGTATGTGAGCCATGCCTTGAAGGCAAAATGATCAAACGTTCTTTTAGTGGAAAAGGATATAGAGCCAAAGAGTCTCTTGAGCTTATACATTCTGACCTATGTGGTCCGATGAGTGTTAAAGCACGAGAAGGTTACGAATACTTTGTATCTTTTATAGATGACTATTCAAGGTATGGGTATATTTACCTAATGCAAAGGAAGTCTAAAATTCTTGAAAAATTTCAAGGAGTACAAAACTGAGATTGAGAACCTGTTAGGTAAAATAATAAAAACACTTCAATTGGATCGAGGTGGAGAGTATATGGGCACTTAATTCCAGGACTATATGATAGAACATGGAATTACATCCCAACTCTCAGCACCTGGTATGCCACAACAGAATGGTGTATCGGAGAGGAGAAACAGAACCCTGTTGGACATGGTTCGGTCGATGATGAGCTATGCTCGTCTCCCTGATTCCTTTTGGGGTTACGCACTAGAGACTGCAGTTTATATTTTGAACAATGTTCTGTCGAATAGTGTTTGTGAAACACCTTTCAAACTCTGGATTGGACGTAAAGGTAGTTTACACCATTTAAGAATTTGGAGATGGCCGACCCATGTGTTGGTGTCAAATCCGAAAAAGTTGGAACCCCGTTCAAAATTATACCTATTTGTAGGTTACCCAAAAGAGACTAGGGGTGGTATGTTTTACGATCCTAAGGATAATAGGGTGCTTGTGTCGACAAACGCCACTTTCCTTGAGGAACACCACATCAGGGATCATTTACAGAGGAGTAAAATTATGTTAAACGAATGGACAGTACATCAGCAAGAGTTGCTGATGGGGCTAGTACATCCACAAGTGTTGTTGATTTTAGCTCCTCTAGTCAAGTCCGCTCTCAAGAGTTGAGAATTCCTAGACGTAGTGAGAGGGTTGTGAGACGATCATTACATGGATTTAGCTGAAACCCAAGTCGTCACCCCTGATGATGACTGCGAGGATCCATTGACCTATGATCAGGCAATGGCAGACGTTGACAAAGACGAATGGATTAAAGCTATGAACCAGGAAATGGAGTTAATGTATTTCAATTCTGTCTGGGAGCTTGTGGATCAACCAAATGAGGTAAAACTTATTGGTTGTAAGTGGATCTACAAGCGTAAACGTGGCGTAGATGGGAAGGTGCAGACCTTCAAAGCCCGACTAGTGGCAAAGGGTTTTACCCAGGTTGAAGGGATTGACTATGAGCAAACCTTTTCGCCTGTTGCCATGGTAAAGTCGATCAAGATCCTTCTGGCCATTGCCGCATATTATGACTATGAGGTATGATGTGGATGTGATGGAGATCCGATCTCCTCGAGCAAATGGAAACGTGTTTGGGATCGTAATTTGCTTGATTGTTTTAATTGAAACAAAAACCAGTACATTGACAAAAAACATACAGAACAAGCATGCTTTTAAATCTAATCTAATTAGGCATGGATTAATTACATACAAAAATACATTTGTTTATGTGACGACCGCAAACCACAGTCTCGATCGGTTATCTTAGCAATTGTTCTAATGATCTTTATGTCGAGCCTCGGTTTAATAAGTTCTATCAGCTCGTTGAGAGTGAACCCTTAATTTAAAGTGGTTTAAGTAAATGTATTTCTCTTTAAGATGGAACTATTTATAAAATTAAAGAATAAAGGGATGACAATGGCACTTTGGTTAATAATGCCTAAAGGAGGGTGATAATCGACACTTGGAGTTTGACCTAATTGTTGGTATTTAATCTTCTTATTATTACAAACCCTAGCCGAAAACCCTAACCCTAGCCGAAAACCCTAGCCCTAGATTGATAAACATCTCCTTCTTTTCCCTTGCCCTAGCCGACAGCCACCTCTTCGTGCTGCTCCTACCGCCGGCAAGCCTTCTGCTCACTTGCACTGCAGCTATCCTCGCCGGCGAACGCACAAACAGAGGCTGCTCCATCCGCTTGTCTGCAGCTCACGCACGAAGAGCACGCCGGAGCCTAACGCACACGTTCCGGTCCTGTCGCCAGCCGTTCGTCTACAACATTCAGTCACCATCGATTGGAGCGTAGAGGTCGATCCAGACGAGCGAGCGTTTGAGTTCTCGCCGGAAAGTAGTCTTTTTCTTTTCAACCCTAAAAGAAGTGTCGCGGCCGCTCTTCAATCGAACGATGCGTGCGTGCAACTTCGACGGAAAGAGACAATGCAACGAGCACTCCCTGAACGTCGACAGCATTGAAGACCGTCACCGCCGCCGTCTGTCGAATCGCACGCTGACCTACAGGTCCACGGTCGGAAGATCCCGATCGTTCACGTCTGGTTTGCGCCGGCAGATCAACGAACGAAGCTTACTCGTTCCAGCCGCCATGTCGAAGCTCCAGCGATCGTCCGTCCACGAGCACAACCGCAGCTCCGCCGGATTCACAACGCCGGCCAGCACGACTCCATAGCCACTTAGTTTACAAACCTCGTGAGCGATCCGATTTAGTTTCAATTCGTTGGAGAATTATTTGTGATCTACCGAATATTTAAGCGCTTGATTAAGAACTTAGGCTACTATTTCAACGTTAATTGTAGGAGTCAAGATTGGAGCGGAATTGAAGGTCAAACGCCAAGATGGATTAAGGAGTACTAAGTATTCGCATTAAACTTGAGGTAAGCGAGCATGAAATCTTAAGAACGTAATTTAAGTACCCTTACGCTTATGGATTTAGTGAATGCGTAGAGAATGAACTTGGAATTTGGGTGTGAATCAGTTCCACTAAAAGAAGAATAGTCCAGAGCTCTGGTCAAGTCTTGAGTCGAATTCGATTTAAGGTAAGGGACCTTGTGCCGAATCTTTTAAATGGGATTAAAGAAAACGAATTTCAATATTTTATGTGAAATTTAGTACGATATTTTACTTAAAAGATTTAATGATTTTACACGAGAATATTCCAAGATTTTATGTGAGAATGCCTTGATATTCTATGTGAAGATATCTCAATATTTATGTGAGTATAATCTAGTATTTTATGCGAGAATATCTTTGTATTTTATGTAAGAATATTCCAAAGATTTCATGCGAGGATATTACAAAGATTATCTATGAGAATATTGCATGATTATATACGTGAGTATTACACCCTATCCGATGTGAAAAGCCATGATTTGCATATCAATGATAATGGTTGTGGCATGTACACTATAGTTATGTTGAATGATGGGACCTCATGCATGTTATGTATGCCATGAAATGATTTGATGATGAATGTGGAAATTGGTCTCCGAGTGCATTGTATGCATGGTCAAACATGCATTAGAGACCCTATGGGTCAAATTACAGGGGTCTGTGAGGGACTCAATCTATACAGGGGTCTGTGAGGGACTCAAACCATACAGGGGTCTGTGAGGGACTCAAATTATTACAGGGGTCCATGTGAGGGACTCAAAATGAAATGACTCAGATGACCAATTGGCCACTTAAATAAAAAGGAAGTCATGGATTAAAGACTGACGATATGAGAAAGTTTTAGGTCCCGTGATATGTACATTTCAACAAGTTTAAAAGTCATGATTGTATGTGTATGCATATCCCAAACCTCTGTGAGCGAGGTCACTTATCGGGTATTGTTTTGCAATACTCACCCTTTCTTTTAAAAATATTTTTCTGTAAGGCCAAGGACGTGCGGGGCGAGTGACTGAGGCGCGCTGCTTGCTAACCATGGGAATAGACATGTTTTCCGCACATTTCTTTTATAACCGATGTTGTCCCTTTATGTTTTCAAGTTTAAATTTACTTTACTGATTTCAAATAGGCCATGTTTAAACCGCTCCCTTTTATCTCTGCTTTGAATGTTTTTCTTGGGATCCCTAAAGACAAATTATTTTCATTGGAGATTTAAAGATCGCTTTATCTCTTTCGCCTATAAATGCATGCATGTGTAGTAATGTCCCTAAGAGTTTAGTCATAGAAAAGTAGGGCGTTATAGCTTGGTATCGAGCCCTAGGTTTAAGGGTTCTCAGACTTGCTTACAGAGTAAGCACTGAGTAGTTCCCATGGTTGAACAACGCGTTAGGCCACCGCCAGTGCGTTCAGTATTTTATAAATTAAGTAAACGATTATGATGTGATCTGTATTATAAATGTAAATGAATTTAAAACCCTAAGGGTGATCCTATCTTACGCTTAGAAAGTGATGAAAACTAAGCTAGAAATTCTCTGCATTGTAGTATCGACAAAAATGCCACCTAGAGGTCGAGGGAGAGGTATGGGACGTGGTAGGGGCCGAGGGCAAGAGAAAACGTTGACACCCAAACTGCACTACCATCGAACAGAAGAGATTGCTCCACCCGCACGGACACTCCCCGTGACCACCTGGTCGCCGGAGGATGCACTGCAGCCTCCCAAAGTGGCGGATCAAGGAAACCCTAATGTCATGACTATGATGGTAGAGGCTATGCAGACTCAAAGTGCGAGCTCTGATAGCCACTCACCGCCCCAAGCAAATCGTGGCGGAATGATGCAACCCCGAGTCTCGATATCCGAAGACTTCGTGAAATATGATCCCGCATCGCTTGATGGGTCTTCTAGTGACCCCACCGTGGTCGAATTATGGTTGTCCTCCATTGAGACCATTTTCGATCGATGAATTGCCCCGAGGACCGTAGGGGTGTCCCGTGCTACCTTCATGCCGAGGATGACGCTTATTTATGGTGGGAGTCCGCCAGAGAACCCATTGTCGCTAAGCGGAGAAACGATTACACCGAATCTATTTAAGGAAGCGCTCAGCGGAAATTTTACCTGCTGCGACCCGTTATAGGAAGCGGCGCATTCTTTGCTTAGCGCTGCACAGGAGGGCGGTGGAGGTATATGAGAGAGAATTCACACGCTTGTCACGCTTTGCCCCGAGCTAGTAGACACAGAGGCGAAGAAAACAGAGCGTTTCATTATGGGACTAGATGAAAATGTTCGAGGCTTCATACAGCACTAGCACCTCCCGATTATGCCTCCGCAGCGAGAGAGTGGCGACTGATTTGGGTGCAGCGCAGATTGCACAAAGCAGTAGTGGTTAACCTGGCAAACCATGGCAAATCATAAGAGGAAATGGGACCAACCAAATTCCACTCGCAGCGTCACGGCGTGCCGCGCATAGACCAGAAACTTTCGTGCGAGTTCAGTCGAAACCACCTGGCCACCAGGATGTGAACTAACAGTGGAGATAAGCCACAATGCAAAGATCGTGGTAAGCATCATTGGGGTAAGTGTTTGGCCCATTCCGGAGTGTGTTTCGGGATGTGGGAAAGAAGGGCACAGAGCTAATAATCGTCCGAAGTCAAGCCGGTGCTAGCCAACCTCGTGTTATCAATAGTGGGGTCGCCGCCAAGCCCGTAATACACCAAGGAAGAGCTTATGCAAGCACCAAGAAAAGCATTTATGGCACAGACTTAGTGGTTACAGTACACTTCCATTACTTGGGCACCTTGCCTTTGTATTATTTGATTCTCGTTCTACACACTATTTTATTTCTCGCATCCTTCGTAAGTCAAGCCGAGTTAGAATTAGAAACGATTCTGATGCTGCTGCTCTGCTCTCTCTCCTCATGCGGGGATAAATTTATTAGCCACTACGAAAGTTAAGGATGGTAGTGTGACCATCGCAGACCATGAGTTAGCAGTAAATCTAGTAGTCTTAGACATGTTTGACTTTGATGTGATATTGGGTATGGACTGGTTAGCGCAGAACCATGCTTGCATTGATTGCTTCGGGAAGGAGGTAGTGTTTACTCCTCCCGACCAACCCGCTACAGTGTTCGAGGCACGTTAGCGGTAAAGTAGGCCTAAGGTAATTCATCGCCCTAAGGCCGTGGAAGTTATTACATCGGGGAGCTTGGGGCGTCTTAGCTTGCATACTAGATGCAAGGTGTACGGAGATTTCCGTGTCATCGGTACCAGTGGTAAATGACCTAGGGATCATAGGATTAAAATTTTCTAAAAATGATTGGTTTTTCAAAGTTTTTGCAAGACTAATACAAAGTTTTTATTTGTTTTCAGCAAAATGTCTAGCTCAATTGTTGCACTATTAGCTTCCGACAAACTAGTAGGTGATAACTACCAAACGTAGAAAAATAATATCAACACAGTTATAGTAACTGACGACCTAAAGTTCATGCTCATTTAGTAGTGTCCTCAGGTGTCGGGCTTGATCGCATGACGAAGTGTTCGTGATGCGTACGATCAATGCATCAGGGCCAATAAAAAGGCCAAGGTCTATATCATTGCCAGCTTATCTGAAGTATTGGAAAAGACGCATGAGGTGATGATCACCGCTAAGGAGATCATGGAATCCTTGCAGAAAATGTTTGGACAACAGTTCTTTCAGGTCCGACATGATTCCCTCAAACACGTCTTCAATGCGCGGATGAAAGAAGGGGCGTCTGTCCGTGAACATTTTTTGAACATGATGACCCACTTTAATCTAGATGAGATAAACGAGGCTTCAATCGATGAGTCGAGCCAGGTCAGCTTTATTTTGGAGACTCTTCCGAAGAGTTTACTTCAGTTTCGTAGCAATGTTGTCATGAACAAAATTAGCTACACTCTAACCTTTGGGACAAAATCTGTCCTTGATGAGGATCAGGACACCGAAAGCTGAGGCAAACGTTGTGTTCAGGTTCTATCACAGGGGTTCGACCTTTGGGACAAAATCTGTAGCCTCTTCAGGTCCGAAAGGGAATAAGAAGAAGTTGAAGAAGAGCAAAGTTGACCGTGTTGCCGCCTAAAAGGGCAAAAAGGTCAAGGAAGTTGCTGAGAAAGAAAAAAATGTTTCCACTTGCAATAGGGACGAACACTTGAAGCATAATCGCCCCTAAGTTCCTTGCCGACAGGAAGAAAGAAGGTAAATGTGATTTACTTGTTACAGAAACTTGTTTAGTGGAGAGTAATAACTCTGCCTGGATACTAGATCCGGGCGCCACTAACCATGTTTGTTCTTCTTTTCAGGGAATTAGTTCCTGGCAGTAGCTGCGAGAGGGTGAGATAACGCTACGGGTTGGATCCGGGGAGCTTGTCTATACTGCAGCGGTCGGCACGATGAAGCTCTTTTTTTGTGGAAAATACATTTTATTAGATAATATGTACATAGTGTCAGGGTTTACTAGAAACCTTGTTCTATTTCCTGCTTATTAGAACATTGTATTTCCGTTTCATTTTGAGGTAATAAAGCGTTTATTTCCCGAAATAGAAACTTATTGTGTTCTGCTTCACTTGAGAATAATTTGTACGTTTTGAAACCTAATTTAGTCAAAAGTGTTTTGAATATTGAATTGTTTAAAATGGTTGAAACACGAGCTAAGAGAGTAAAGGTTTCTCCTAAAAAAATGTCCTTCTTTGGCATCTAAGGTTAGGCCACATTAATCTCAATAGGATTAAGAGACTAGTGAAGAGTGGACTTCTAAGCGAGTTGGAAGAAACTCTTTACCGGTATGTGAGCCATGCCTTGAAGGCAAAATGATCAAACGTTCTTTTAGTGGAAAAGGATATAGAGCCAAAGAGTCTCTTGAGCTTATACATTCTGACCTATGTGGTCCGATGAGTGTTAAAGCACGAGAAGGTTACTGAATACTTTGTATCTTTTATAGATGACTATTCAAGGTATGGGTATATTTACCTAATGCAAAGGAAGTCTAAAATTCTTGAAAAATTTCAAGGAGTACAAAACTGAGATTGAGAACCTGTTAGGTAAAATAATAAAAACACTTCAATTGGATCGAGGTGGAGAGTATATGGGCACTTAATTCCAGGACTATATGATAGAACATGGAATTACATCCCAACTCTCAGCACCTGGTATGCCACAACAGAATGGTGTATCGGAGAGGAGAAACAGAACCCTGTTGGACATGGTTCGGTCGATGATGAGCTATGCTCGTCTCCCTGATTCCTTTTGGGGTTACGCACTAGAGACTGCAGTTTATATTTTGAACAATGTTCTGTCGAATAGTGTTTGTGAAACACCTTTCAAACTCTGGATTGGACGTAAAGGTAGTTTACACCATTTAAGAATTTGGAGATGGCCGACCCATGTGTTGGTGTCAAATCCGAAAAAGTTGGAACCCCGTTCAAAATTATACCTATTTGTAGGTTACCCAAAAGAGACTAGGGGTGGTATGTTTTACGATCCTAAGGATAATAGGGTGCTTGTGTCGACAAACGCCACTTTCCTTGAGGAACACCACATCAGGGATCATTTACAGAGGAGTAAAATTATGTTAAACGAAATGGACAGTACATCAGCAAGAGTTGCTGATGGGGCTAGTACATCCACAAGTGTTGTTGATTTTAGCTCCTCTAGTCAAGTCCGCTCTCAAGAGTTGAGAATTCCTAGACGTAGTGAGAGGGTTGTGAGACGATCATTACATGGATTTAGCTGAAACCCAAGTCGTCACCCCTGATGATGACTGCGAGGATCCATTGACCTATGATCAGGCAATGGCAGACGTTGACAAAGACGAATGGATTAAAGCTATGAACCAGGAAATGGAGTTAATGTATTTCAATTCTGTCTGGGAGCTTGTGGATCAACCAAATGAGGTAAAACTTATTGGTTGTAAGTGGATCTACAAGCGTAAACGTGGCGTAGATGGGAAGGTGCAGACCTTCAAAGCCCGACTAGTGGCAAAGGGTTTTACCCAGGTTGAAGGGATTGACTATGAGCAAACCTTTTCGCCTGTTGCCATGGTAAAGTCGATCAAGATCCTTCTGGCCATTGCCGCATATTATGACTATGAGGTATGACAGATGTGATGGAGATCTGATCTCCTTGAGCAGCGGAAACGTGTTTGGGATCGTAATTTGCTTGATTGTTTTAATTGAAACAAAAACCAGTACATTGACAAAAAACATACAGAACAAGCATGCTTTTAAATCTAATCTAATTAGGCATGGATTAATTACATACAAAAATACATTTGTTTATGTGACGACCGCAACCACAGGTACTGACTGGTTATCTTAGCAATTGTTCTAACAGTCTTTATGTCGAGTCGGTTTAATAAGTTCTATCAGGCTCGTTGAGAGTGAACCCTTAATTTCGTGTGGTTTAAGTAAATGTATTTCTCTTTAAGATGGAACTATTTATAAAATTAAAGAATAAAGGGATGACAATGGCACTTTGGTTAATAATGCCTAAAGGAGGGTGATAATCGACACTTGGAGTTTGACCTAATTGTTGGTATTTAATCTTCTTATTATTACAAACCCTAGCCGAAAACCCTAACCCTAGCCGAAAACCCTAGCCCTAGATTGATAAACATCTCCTTCTTTTCCCTTGCTTGCCAGCCGACCCACCTCTTCGTCTTCGCTCCTACCACGGCAAGCCTTACGCTCACTTGCACTGCAGCCTATCTCTCGCCGGCGAACGCACAAAACAGAGGTCGCTCCATCCGCTTGTCTGCAGCCACGCGACGAAGAGCACGCCGAGCCTAACGCACACGTTCCGGTCCTGTCGCCAGCCGTTCGTCTACAACATTCAGTCACCATCGATTGGAGCGTAGAGGTCGATCCAGACGAGCGAGCGTTTGAGTTCTCGCCGGAAAGTAGTCTTTTTCTTTTCAACCCTAAAAGAAGTGTCGCCACTTCCTTCAATCGAACGATCCGTGCGTGCAACTTCGACGGAAAGAGACAATGCAACGAGCACTCCTCGACGTCGACAAGATTGAAGACCGCGCACCGCCGCCGCCGAATCGCGCGCCGACCTACGAGTCCACGGTCGGAAGATCCCGATCGTTCACGTCGTTTGCGCCGCGGCAGATCAACGAACGAAGCTTACTCGTTCCAGCCGCCATGTCGAAGCTCCAGCGATCGTCCGTCCACGAGCACAACCGCAGCTCCGCCGGATTCACAACGCCGGCCAGCACGACTCCATAGCCACTTAGTTTACAGCCGGTGAGCGATCTGATTTAGTTTCGAATTCGTTGGAGAATTATTTGTGATCTACCGAATATTTAAGCGTTTGATTAAGAACTTAGGCTACTATTTCGAACGTTAATTGTAGGAGTCAAGATTGGAGCGGAATTGAAGGTCAAACGCCAAGATGGATTAAGGAGTACTAAGTATTCGCATTAAACTTGAGGTAAGCGAGGCATGAAATCTTAAGAACGTAATTTAAGTACCCTTACGTTTATGGATTTAGTGAATGCGTAGAGAATGAACTTGGAATTTGGGTGTGAATCAGTTCCACTAAAAGAAGAATAGTCCAGAGCTCTGGTCAAGTCTTGGAGTCGAATTCGATTTAAGGTAAGGGACCTTGTGCCGAATCTTTTTAAATGGGATTAAAGAAAACGAATTTCAATATTTTATGTGAAATTTAGTACGATATTTTACTTAAAAAGATTTAATGATTTTACACGAGAATATTCCAAGATTTTATGTGAGAATGCCTTGATATTCTATGTGAAGATATCTCAATATTTATGTGAGTATAATCTAGTATTTTATGCGAGAATATCTTTGTATTTTATGTAAGAATATTCCAAAGATTTCATGCGAGGATATTACAATTATTATCTATGAGAATATTGCATGATTATATACGTGAGTATTACACCCTATCTGATGTGAAAAGCCATGATTTGCATATCAATGATAATGGTTGTGGCATGTACACTATAGTTATGTTGAATGATGGGACCTCATGCATGTTATGTATGCCATGAAATGATTTGATGATGAATGTGGAAATTGGTCTCCTGAGTGCATTGTATGCATGGTCAAACATGCATTAGAGACCCTATGGGTCAAATTACAGGGGTCTGTGAGGGACTCAATCTATACAGGGGTCTGTGAGGGACTCAAACCATACAGGGTCTCATGAGGACTCAAATTATTACAGAGTCCATGAGGGACTCAAAATGAAATGACTCGGGATGACCAATTGGCCACTTAAATAAAAAGGAAGTCATGGATTAAAGACTGTTATATGAGAAAGTTTTAGGTCCCGTGATATGTACATTTCGAACAAGTTTAAAAGTCATGATTGTATGTGTATGCATATCCCAAACCTCTTAGCGAGGTCACTTACTGGGTATTGTTTTGCAATACTCACCCTTTCTTTTAAAAATATTTTTCAGGTAAGGCCAAGGACGTGCAGGGCGAGTGACGGAGGCGCGTTGCTAGAACCATGGGAATAGACATGTTTTCCGCACATTTCTTTTATAACCGATGTTGTCCCTTTATGTTTTCAAGTTTTAAATTTACTTTACTGATTTCAAATAGGCCATGTTTAAACCGCTCCTTTTATCTGCTTTTGAATGTTTTTCTTGGGATCCCTAAAGACAAATTATTTTCATTGGAGATTTAAAGATCGTTTTATCTCTTTTTCTACCTATAAATGCATGCATGTGTAGTAATGTCCCTAAGAGTTTAGTCATAGAAAAGTAGGGCGTTATAGTTTGGTATCGAGCCCTAGGTTTAAGGGTTCTCAGACTTGCTTACAGAGTAAGCACGCAGTAGTTCCCATGGTTGAACAACGCGTTAGGCCACCGCTGTGTGCGTTCCGTATTTTATAAATTAAGTAAACGATTATGATGTGATCCTGTATTATAAATGTAAATGAATTTAAAACCCTAAGGGGTGATCCTATCTTACAGTTAGAAAGTGATGAAAACTAAGCTAGAAATTCTCTGCATTGTAAGATCGACAAAAATGCCACCTAGAGGTCGAGGAGAGGTATGGGACGTGGTAGGGGCCGGGAGGGCAAGAGAAAACGTTGACACCCAACCGGAAATTACCATCGAACAGGAAGAGATTGCTCCACCCGTGCTGCACCTCCCCGGGAGACCACTGGTCGCCGGAGGATGCACTGCGCATCGCCTCGCATGGCGGATCAAGGAAACCCTAATGTCATGACTATGATGGTAGAGGCTATGCGCACTGCAGTGCGAGCTCAATGAGCCACTCACCGCCCAAGCAAATCGGGCGGAATGATGCAACCCCGAGTCTCGATATCCGAGGACTTCGTGAAATATGATCCCGCATCGTTTGATGGGTCTTCTAGTGACCCCACCGTGGCCGAATTATGGTTGTCCTCCATTGAGACCATTTTCAGACTGATGAATTGCCCTGAGGACCAGAGGGTGTCCTGTGCTACCTTCATGCTGAGGGATGACGCTTATTTATGGTGGGAGTCCGCCCAGGGAACCATTGTCGCTAGCGGAGAAACGATTACCTGGAATCTATTTAAGGAAGCGTTCTGGCGGAAATTTTACCCTGCTGCAGCCCGTTATAGGAAGCGAGCGCGCAATTCTTACACTTAGCCGAATGGAGGGCGTGGAGGTATATGAGAGAGAATTCACCCGTTTGTCACGCTTTGCCCCCGAGCTAGTAGACACAGAGGCGAAGAAAACAGAGCGTTTCATTATGGGACTAGATGAAAATGTTCGAGGCTTCATACAGGCACTAGCACCTCCTGATTATGCCTCCGCAGTGAGAGTGGCGAATTGATTTGGGTGCAAAGCAGACATTGCACAAAGGTAGTGGTTAACCTGGGCGACCATGGCAAATCATAAGAGGAAATGGGACTCACCAAATTCCA